>FR989995.1:10637500-16563251 GCA_905404265.1 Fabriciana adippe | reverse complement strand
TAGGTTTCCGTAAGTTAGGTTTCCGTAAGTTAGGTTGCGAATAGTTAGGTTTCCGAAAGTTAGGTTGCGAAATGTTTGGTTTCCGTAAATGTTTGGTTTCTGAAAAGTTAGGTCGTCGAAAGTTAGGTTACTGTTATTAGTTTTTCGTAAGTTAGGTGACCGGAATTTTGATATTTTAAGGTACTGAAAATTAGGTTGTTTGAAGTTAGGTCTCCGAATGTTAGATTGCAGAAAGTTATGTCGCCGAAAATTCGGTTACGAAAGTAAGTGTTTGTTAGATAGGTCGAGAGAAGTAAGGTTTAAAATTAGGTTAACGGTCGAAAGCGTAACTCAAAACTGTAGTTTTACCTTTAAAGATTATGTTCTAAAAATTTGAATAGAATATCTGGCATTTTTGGAAAAACTCTATTGAATCTTTCAAACACATCTAGCGTGACACTTTATTAATATTGACCTAGCGTCTTTGCGGCACAGACCGACTGATTACGCTAGGCGTGTTGATGACAATGAATACCTATATTATTAATTACTTTCTTATTTCTAAATTATCTATAGAGGAAATAAAACACCATTAATTTTACATGTTATATTTTTATAATTTCTATCAATACATGTTTAACATATAATATTATATAGTCAAATATAATAATTGTAAAATAGTGAAACACTTTTCCTGTTTTAATCGTTATATTGTCAGTAATTAATAAAATTTATAAATTATTCGCAAGTACGACAATAATACTATAGAGACAAAACTTATACATGTAGGTTTGCCTGTTAATTACAAATAGATGTCTGTCTTTATGGTAATGTTTATTGTTAGCGAGACATAATATGTGGACTGATCGCAATAAATGGTTCAAATATGCAAAGATATAATAAATCTTCATAAACATTAGTAGAGCTGTTTATGTTTTAAAGGCGTAAACATGTGTTTAAAACTAAACTATTAGTCATTTTAAGGATCACAATATTAAAATACACACTTCCGACAAATTTTGACAAGTATTTACGATGTTCCTATTATTTATCTTATAGGGTCCATATCTTATGATGATGTTTATGGTTAGGTTAGATAATATAAGACCGATTTCGTATGTTATAGAGTGCGTGTATCGTTAGGCAGAAGCCTACATTTTTAACATCCTTTAGAAACTATCTCAATAGAGACAATTTCTTTTTTTTTTTTTCATAGACAATAGACTTCGGTGCCAACTGCCAGTACTTTGACATTTGACAGCTGACAGTTGTTATAGGTGTAATGAAAGACCAGCGGTTTAAACGATTTATTGATATAACAAATTGCTTATTTCTAAATAATAATCTTTTTTCGCAGAAACATATAAGATTTTTACTTTTTTAAATTAAAGCACGAGCTGCCGGTGATCGAGAGCCACACCCGATGTTATAAATACCGTTATTAACCTGCGATAATGCGATTTATTAATTCATATTTTATATAAAAAAATCAATAGTATACTTAGTTAAACATAAATCATACAAATATATATTATTTAATTTATAGATGACTTTATACAATTGTTCGTATATTTAGAGAAAAGGATAAATTTACAACAAATAACACACAAAATATTGCTGTTAATATCTCTAAAAAGAAATAATATTTATACATACAACTAATGTAAAAGGAGTCAAACTTTCCCGACACATTATGAATAGTTTGGAAAATAAAGTTACGAGTATATTAATATAATTTGATAAATGTAGTCCTCTGTTTCCTTTAACTAATTATTTGTAATACCCGACTTATGTACTTAAGAGATAAATCTATATATTTTTACTAATATACACATTTTATTCCTATGAATCTTAACAATTTTAATTTACCTCAGTATCTACAGACACGTAAACTATAGGTACTTATATAATAACATAGAAAAAATTGAAAGTAACAAATACAAAACCTATATAGTTATTATTTCCATTACAAATTAGTTTTCTCTCGAAGCAGACATAAGTCTAACTGCAGGTGTAAGAACTAATTACTAAGTTTACAAGCTGTAAATTTACTTAATTAATAATTTAGTAAATTATAAGAATTAACTTTGATTAACACTATTATAATGTGTAATCATACAAAATGTTATATTTTAAATTATTATTTAATCTTGGCATAGTCCTTATACTGTTTTAAATAGATTATTTTGAGCTTTCTACTACTTTTCAATTATAATTTGATTAACAGTAATTATTTATGCCTGTACTTAGATTTTACATAGTAAGGCGTGTATTTAAGTAGTTGAATCTATTTTATTTCACTCCAAGCAAAATCACTAGCAAAACAAACAAAATAATTCCTGAGCATACTTTGCAACATAATGGTAAATTTATATTTCACATATATAGCTACAAATACTGGATAAATAATGCCAATACATACTCATATTACACATATATGTAAAGTATTTAAAAATGCTTCCAATAAAGTCAATTTGAATAAAGTTTAATTTCATTTCATTCTTAAATGAGTAAAAACAGATTTAAACTTGTATTTTGTGATCACAAGTGTCATTTTGAATCACTAATAATGTCATCGGTAGCAGATTTGATTTTAACTTGTGCCAAAACTTGTAGGCAATTTACTAACGATGAAATTTTTATTCAGCTTAGAATAATATCCTATTTATAATCATTAGACATCGGATTATATTTATTTGCATGTTTGCATATGCAAATGCATAAAACACTATTTTTTTAGTGTTATTGCATATTAGTTCTTTTTAATTGATAAATTTTTATTGATAAATAATTTTCAGATAAAGGAATAAAGAAAGTGTTAGCGTATTTATCAGACTACAAATTAATATTAAGTGACAACGTCACGAAGTTCTAGAAATCTAGAAAAATATGTAATTGTATATTGGCACAAGAATTATGAGTAGGTATATACTACATATACTTTAGAGCGAGAGAAGAGAATGCAAATTTTGATAACAATTAGTATTTTGATTGTGCATATCTTGTGCATATTTTGGCATTTCGATAGTGCATATAATCCAATGTTTAATAATCATTATTCAAGACCTTATAAAGTAATATTTTGCTAAGCAACATTATTTATTATTATTTATACTTAAATATTTAAAGTTACAAAATTGCATTATACTATGCCATCTAGTATAATTATTGTTTATTTACTTCCGCTACTCGCCGCTAGAGGGCACACTAACTCAACATTGTGAAGATTTCTTATAAAATTGTACAATTGCTATTATCAATCAATACTCCTTAACTTAATTAATTTGTAATAAGACACAGGTTGTACATTAAATAATAATTTAAAAAAGACTGAGGCAAGTCTCCTGTATTCAAGACACTTCTGTCGCACGACGTTCTTTCGGGACACGTTGATTCAACATGATGGTCCTGAAAAGCAAATATTAAATGCATTAATATTACGTCTAATGGCAACATCATTTCCCTGATGATTGTTTTCGGAATAAGACAGCAATTACAAAAAAAAGAATAGTTCAATTATATTATGTTAGATGGTGTTATATATTATCCATAATTGATGTTTAAAATTGTTAATATTATAAAATATGAGAAATAGTTCTTAAAATGTATATTTTAGTTTTCATATTTCATAATCTTACTGATCAATAGAAAATCAGATATCAGATTGTAAGTGTGTACTGTGTGTTCATAGATGGCGTTTTTAATATTTTAAGACATACGAGATTATATTACCACAAATGAAGGAATTGAAATTTGTTTTATATTTTACTATATAAAAAACGAATAGTTTTTAGTTCAGCGCCACCTATCACCTACTAACGAAAACGAATATCAAAATTAGTTTGTGACTTGAGGAATTCTCTTTGACACTAAAATACCTTTTTGTAAATCAAAGATTTCTATAGTTACTGTAAATATTTTATAATATATCAATACTAGTCCAATCATTTCAATAGAAAATATTATAACTTTCTACTTTCATTTCATTTCCTTAAAGTTTTTACTAACTATTAGAGATTATTATATTTCTGTTACAAAATGTTCTTTCTGTTTCTTCAGACCCCTTTTTCTTGCATATCATATTTGTTAGAAATAATGCGGTCATTCACCTGCAGGAGATGAAATTTTCATTTTATCATCTCTATAGTCACTGCTTTTTCTTTCTGACAAAAAAAAAAAAAACTCTTGTACATAATCAATTTCAACTGTATAAATAAAAAGTACACAATATTACATTTTCACTATATTTTCATGTGATTGTACATATATTTATGTTTATATATCACATTCGATTGTACATATATTTATGTTTATATATCACATTCGACTTTCTTTGCTGTGCATTAATGTAAAGCTTTAAGTATAATTAATCATTTTATAAGTTGCTTGTACAAGTTCTTTAAGTTAACACGTTCACTGCGGAACAGGCACTATCGGCCCGCCGTGATGCTTACGGCTGGTGCAGACGGTGAAAACTATATCTCTATCACTGGTGCGGAACGATTATCTTAGGTATTTGTAAGAGATCGACAAAGATAAATATATATTTTGGCTTGTAGTCGAAATTGTAGGTATTATGTATCAAAAACATCTCGGCAGGCCCTTTCGGCCCGCCCCGCACCGACGATGAAAAACTCCGCTCAGTGCGGCACCGGGCCTATTTCGGGCCGCTGCCTTAGGAGGCCGCTGCCGGCCCGCCACCGCACAGAGCGCGACGCAAGCGTTGATCCGCCAGTCAGTGTCGTGCTTTCTAGCTGATCGAATGTCGTATATTATCGAAAACAACAATGGAAAGCAAAAGAAAAATTGACATTTTGGAAAATAAAGTAATTCAATCTCGTATTGACAGTAGTGACAGTGACGATGAAATATTTCCGACACTTAAAAGGAAAAAAGCGTGGAAACAAATCTGCACGCAAAACCATATACAAGCGCTAAGTTTTGTTTATTACACACACACGTAAACATATTGTAATATAATTTTAATATTTATAATTATAACAGCTAAAATTAAATAAATAATATTGCTATATTTAATTATAAAACTTATTAAATTTTTTAAAATGCTTAGAAATAAAAATCAAAAAATATTGTAAGGTACTTTGGTGCCATTTTTGAATTTTGAAATCATTTTTGTAAAATAGTGGGTAGGCACTCTCTGTAACAAGTATATAACGCCTTTGAAACGTCTACAACCTTAGTCTCTCCCGTGACCATGATTGCTGTAAAGCATTCGAAACGCCGGGAACCAAAAGTCAAAATAAATCCATGAAATAATCCGAAAAGATAGTTTTATTAAAATGTCAAATATTCGTGTGAATCTAAGAAACTATTAAATATACACTATTACTTATTTTATTATGATAATTTTATTATCGATAACCCCTAACTATCGTCTGTCTCATCACTACAAAAAAACACTTTTTAGTGCGGTTCAGGTCGTTATCGGCCCGCCACTTCTCTTTGTTTATTTCTCATTTCATGTTTGGCAGATCCAGGGGCGAAACAAACGTAAATAAATTGGGTTCAAAGTCATTCTAACAGTACAAAAAAAATTATATACACTGTGTTTTCGCAAAGTTATACTTAGCACCTTAATTTAACCCAGTATTGGTGGGTCGAAAAGACCTGCCGCACACTGGCGGAAAGATCATTGGGGACGCATTTCGACCCGCCGCCGCACTAGATGAAAGTTTATGATTTATTTGCTGCAGCGAACGTGTTAAAATAAACCAATTTAAAAATCTATAAAAATTATGACAAAAAAATTAGTAGAACTGTGTTGGGGATGTTAATTTTAAACTAATTTTATTACACTAACAAATTTAAATAAAAATTGCTTACTTTGTAAGGATGGGTGTTTTGAATGAACAAGAGATGTGTTGCTTCGAGTACGGGATTTAATAATAATAATAATAATCAAAGTATTACAAACTTACTCTATTTATACTTACATCTACACCACACCTCCCGCCTTATAGAAAAAAAAAAATAAAATAAACATATTTTTTTTTTTTTTTTTACATACAGAGTCAAAGGTAATGTTAACATATTAATAAAACCTTAATTAAACATCTTAAGATTTAAACAATTTGGTGTTATTTTTATGTACTGTTTCAACCTTGTTACCTTTTAAAATTTTTACGTTAGGTGACAAATCTTCTATTACTTTATAAGGACCATTAAACACATTTGCAAATTTATTGCCTATCTCGTTTTTTAACAAAATTAGATCATCTTTTTTATAAAAAGTTGGATTAATATATTTATCGTAATTTATTTTCCTTACTTGTTTAGACAATAATAAATTTTTTTCTAGCTTGTTCTTGGGATGATTGCAATCTGTATTTCAATGATAGAGGATAATCGTCATAATTATATAAAGGATCTACATTTTCTGAAAGATTACTAGGTAATATACATCTTTTGCCAAAGACCAATTCGTAGGGTGTAAATTTAGTTGAAGAATGTACCGTAGTGTTATATGCAAAACTCCAGAACGGTACCCATGTGCTCCACACTCTAGACTCATTATTGGTTTGTATACGAAGATATGAATTTAAATTTTTGTGAGTGTTCTCAAGCGAACCTATGGATTGATGATGATATGCGGTAGCTGATAATTGTTTTACATTTAACAACTTACATACTTCTTTCATTGTGGCCGAAATAAACTCAGAACCCCTATCGGTAGCTATTTCACGAGGAATTCCATAACGTAAAATAAAATTTTCTACAAATGTCTTCGCTACACTAATGGAATCTTTACGTTCTAAAGCGTAAGCTTCTACAAACTTCGTGAGCTCACATTGTATAGTAAGTATATAAACCTTATTATAATAATCCTTATCTAAAGGGCCCACTATATCTAAAAATATTTTATCGAACGCAGTTTTTGCCGTCGTTGTAACAACCATGGGTTCCTTAATTGGCACAGAATGCTTTTGCTTCTGGCATTTGTCACATTTGCTTACAAAATTCGTGACGTCACGTTCCATCCCTGGCCAAAAATAATATTTTTTAATATTATTAATCATACGTCTGATTCCGGCATGACCACTGGTTGGTAAGAGATGAAAATCATTCATAATTACTTTTTTATCATCATTAGAAATTATTCTATTTATATTTCTTAGTAAGCAAATTCGGGGTCCGGACCACCGTTTATTATTATTTATTTCTTTGGTTAACCACTTTATATATTCAGTATTATTCTCATTTCTTCTTATATATATCTCTTTAATTCCTAAAGTTTTACAATAATGCTCCAATTCACTCAAATATGCGGCTCGCGTCATACCTGATTGCGAAATTGGGCGCGTATATATAGTCAAATTCGATTTATTAAAATCAAACAATTTATTTTGTTTTAATACGTTATTATATTTTCTATCCGTCACACATACAAGTTCGACAGAATTTGACGCTTTTCCGAGCATTTCAACAATTTTCGGGTGATCAGTCCGACTATTATTAGAAATGTTATCAGTCGTCAAACTTGTAGCACGCTCATCATTCACTTTCTTTCTCTGAGCTCTTGTCATTACACTCATAATGCATTCATTCATCCTTTTCAATTCATCCGATGATACAATCATTCTAGATAACGCGTCTGCAGCCACATTATCTTTACCTTTTATGTACTCAATCACAAAATCATATTCTTCCAATATCAATCGAAATTTTGTCAGTCTGCTCGACGGGTTGTTCATGTTAAATAAATATACTAATGGACGATGATCGGTAAATATTTTAAACTTTTTTCCAAACAAATATGGACGAAAATATTTAACAGACCAAACAACAGCAAGCATTTCTTTTTCAATAGTGGGATAGTTTAATTCAGCTTTATTTAAATTTCGGCTTGCATATGCAACCGGTCGGCCATCTTTGTTACATAACATTGAACCTATTGCTACACCTGATGCATCTGTATACAATTGAAATTCGTTCTTTTCTGAAAAATCCGGATATTGTAGTACTGGAGGACTGATTAATGAGTTTTTTAATTTTTTAAATGACTTCTCGCATTCGTCTGTCCATTCGTATGGCACATTTTTTCTACACAACTTATTTAAAGGAATAACAATTTCCGCAAAATTTGAGATAAAACGGCGATAATAATTAGCAAAAGCTACAAAACGTTTAACTTCTTCATTTGATCTAGGAATTGGGTATCGTTTTAAAACCTCTATTTTATTAGGATCTGGCTTTATGCCTTCAGCACTAACTACGTGTCCTAAGTATAGTAATTCTTTCTTTAAAAATTGGCATTTTTTTGGATTTAACTTTAGGTTAACTTGTCTAAGTCTAGTAAATACGTCCATTAAATTTTTGTTATGCATACTTAAATTCCTTCCAAAAACTACGAGGTCATCTAAGTACACAAAACACTTTTCGTAATTCAAACCCGACAGAGCAACTGTCATAGCTCTAGAAAACGCACTTGGACTGGTCTTGAGTCCCATCGGCATGCGTTTCATCTGGTATTGATTATCATACGTAAAAGCTGTATATTTTCTACTCGCGGAGTCTAATTTTATTTGATAGTAACCGTTTTGTAAATCCAAATGACTAAAGTACATAGCCCCTGAAAGCGAATCTAATATGTCAATAATGTTAGGTAAGGGAAATCTATCGTCAGCAACTTTTTCATTTAATTTCCGATAGTCTATTACGAGCCTAAACTTCTTTTCACTCGTTGCTGATTTTTTTTGAACCAAAAGTATTGGACTAGACCACTCACTTCTGGCTTCCTCAATTATATCATTATCCAACATTTTTTGAAGTTCCTTTTTAATCTCATTTGTTTGAAATTTAGGTAACCTATATTGTTTTTTGTAAACTGGAATGGCATCTGGCTTTAAATGAATCGTTTGATTATATATGTTACTAGTTGATAATTTATCCCCTTCTAAGTGAAAGATATCTGAAAATTTGGCACATATTTTTTCAATTTCTATTTGTTCCTCTTTATTTAATCCACATAAATTTAATTCAGAAAATAATTTTTTCACCCTGTTTGAATTTACCGAGCATTCTTCAAAAGAAACTATATCATATTTATTTAATTGATCAAAATCAGGACTAAAAAAGCTTAATTTTACTTCATCATCACGCGTATTTAATATTTGCAAAGGAATAACCCCGTTTTTCGGGCATACAATAGATGCTGCTAAAAAAACACCGTCACATAATTCTTTCGGAAAAATAACGCATTCGTCCTTCATATAAGTGGAAATAAAATGTATCGATTCAGATCGAGGTGGCACTCTTAAATAATTATTATTGCCTGTACTACCCGACTGTAACGGTACGCAGATATTAATATCATTCTTCATTAGTTTTAAAGTATTCAATTCAAAATTTAAATTAGCTTTGTATCTACTTAAAAAATCAATACCTAGAATTCCATCACACGAGCAACATAAATCCTTAAACACATGAAACTTGTGTACGAATTCCTGTCCCATTATAGTAATGTTTAGATAAACAAAACCAACTGAACTTATTTGACCACACACACCGTTTATTCTAACTTGCCCTATATGGAATGGAATGTTAAGACGTCTCAATTTCTCGTACTTCACTGCACTAATCGTAGCCCCCGTATCGACTAACCAATTACCTACGACATTATTTATTGATAATTTAATAGCATTATAATTATGATAATAACATATGCTATGATGATTTTTATCGAAATTATTATTTTTAAGAACGAAAAAACTGACTGGTGCTTGGTTGATCATCGTCATTCGAATGAGAGGTAGATGTTGGTTGACTTTCTGTCGTCAAAGTCATGTGTTTAATTTGAGATTTTTTCGAAAAATTCGTTCGACCGCGATTAGAATGTAAGTACTTACCTCTGCTCCGAAATTTACCACGATGATGATCCGATGTGGTGCGGTAATATGTCGGTGGATGACCTTGAGCAGCACGCTCACGATTTTGGTGCCATCCCCTATATTGTCCTCGGTTAGGAAACCCTTTGAAACTTTTCCCGTGCTGAGAAAAAGATTTATTAAAATGTTTAGTTTTTTCTATTTTTAAAACGCTTAAGTCAGGAAGAGTTGACATTTCCTCGTCCAAAGCACCCCTAATGGCATCTTTTAAACTTACGTAATTTCGAGCCGAAATAATTGTGCTTATGTGACCATTTCGCAGACCCTCAGCAAAGCGCTTAATAGCGGTTTTTTCATTTAAAGGCCTCAAAATTTCAAATTTGTTAGAATCATCCTCGGCCTGTGCCATAGTTAATTCTACGTATAATTGCTCTATTTCTTTACCATATTCCGAAATACTTTTTTGATTTTGACAAGACCTAAGCAACAGTTGTTGCAAAGCAGTAAAAGATTTTTTAACTAATAAATGTTTTTTCATATCACTAATTAAGTCGTTTACACAAGTGTAACTTTGAGATAATCTTAGTTTCGCACTCTCGGAGAGTGGAGTTTTTAAAATAAAAGTAATAAGTATTTTTTTTGATTTATCCTCTAACATTGAGTCATACATTTCAATCGCAGAAATTAGTTGTTTTGTAACCTCCTCCTTATCATTCATTATGGGCAGCAACGAAACTGCCGTCTTTAAATTAAAAGTTTCCATGTTTTTTACAATTTCACTATCACTGGCGGAGCTAAAACTATCACTTCCAGAAGAAGTGTATTCAGAACATAAACTAGTTATATTGTCATATATTGACTTAATTTTTTGTATAATATTATCAATTAAAACTATATCTTCGGGCTTACAAGGCTTAATTAATTTATTTATTTCTGTTAATTTCCTCCGAAACTGAATTTTAATATTACGAGCTTCTTCTAATTTTTTAATACGTAATGACTCATTTTGTCGACGTTTTGGCCCGATTTTTATTAAATATGTTCTTATTGTACATAAATCATCATAATATTTCTCTAATTGAGTAGCCATACATTTTTACTTACAAAAAAAAATATAGAGAAATTAACTATAATATTATCATAAATTATACAATTACAAGACACACAAAAAAAAAATAAGAATAAAACGTATACATTTCGTAAAATTAATCTATCTTAAGTAATACAATACCTTTATAAAATCATATGACACGGAAATTTTTACGGGCACATTTAGATTTTGATGATTCATTAAATCAATATTGATTTACGCAAAGGGTATAGCCGGATAAGTATGACGATCCGGCCCCCAAATGGGAACCTATATCGAAACTTATGTTCTAATATCGCCTTGATGTATAAACACAATTTATGTACTTTTCGCGGCCAGCTTTAGCTTTGACCTTGAGATATGGGAAAAAATAATCGCACGCATGACTTTTATTCAAAGTCATATATCTCAAAAATTAATTACGCTAAAGAGTTGAGACCAACGCGAGTTTTTAGATTACATTGCAGAGTATATCATATATTTTTTTCAAATTTTTAGAGTATATTTATATATAAAAAAAAATAAAAAATAAATAAATCATAATTTTTTTTTCGTGTTCGCTGAGACTTACAATCACGAAAATAATATATGTTATGCTCCTTTACGTGCTCTATTACTCATAAAAATTTGGTAAAAAAAAAGTTGGTGCAACACTTTGAAAAAAAATTAAAAAGTGTTTCGCACCTTGTAACTTATAGATATAAGCATGACTCAACACGCACAAAATTTTATCGCTCGTGGAAGGAATTGTACATAAACAAGTTTAGACTTGTTTTCACGTTGTTTATTATATTTTATGACTTACTAACATCGCTGGTCATGCGTTGGTATCGCTCTTGGATATTGGTATTGCTCTAAGTCTAAAGGGAAGCTTTTGACTTGGGATTTTTATGGTATTTTGTTCCAATATTTTAAAATTAGTCATTGTTAAACCAACATATTATTTTTATAAGGTCATAATGTCTGACAAGTGCAAAAACTGTAACAAATATCTTCGTAAGATGGTTGGTTATAAAAAAGTTGTAAAAACTGAAGAAGAAGTTAAAGTGTTCAGTGATTGTTTAAATAAAACAGTAACAGTTAATGATATATTCTGTAACAAGTGTCGTCTTTTCCCATATATTAAGAAAAAAGCTTCTATTTCTAAATGTACAGCATCTGACGAGGTGTCTTCAAGCCTGGAAGTATGTCACATGTACATAAGCTTCTCCTGGTTCACCTGTAGCTGTTGATACTTCATCGCATACTTCCAGGCTTGAAGACACCTCGTCAGATGCTGTATATTTAGAAATAGAAGCTTTTTTCTTAATATATGGGAAAAGACGACACTTGTTACAGAATATATCATTAACTGTTACTGTTTTATTTAAACAATCACTGAACACTTTAACTTCTTCTTCAGTTTTTACAACTTTTTTATAACCAACCATCTTACGAAGATATTTGTTACAGTTTTTGCACTTGTCAGACATTATGACCTTATAAAAATAATATGTTGGTTTAACAATGACTAATTTTAAAATATTGGAACAAAATACCATAAAAATCCCAAGTCAAAAGCTTCCCTTTAGACTTAGAGCAATACCAATGTCCAAGAGCGATACCAACGCATGACCAGCGATGTTAGTAAGTCATAAAATATAATAAACAACGTGAAAACAAGTCTAAACTTGTTTATGTACAATTCCTTCCACGAGCGATAAAATTTTGTGCGTGTTGAGTCATGCTTATATCTATAAGTTACAAGGTGCGAAACACTTTTTAATTTTTTTTCAAAGTGTTGCACCAACTTTTTTTTTACCAAATTTTTATGAGTAATAGAGCACGTAAAGGAGCATAACATATATTATTTTCGTGATTGTAAGTCTCAGCGAACACGAAAAAAAAATTATGATTTATTTATTTTTTAATTTTTTTTATATATAAATATACTCTAAAAATTTGAAAAAAATATATGATATACTCTGCAATGTAATCTAAAAACTCGCGTTGGTCTCAACTCTTTAGCGTAATTAATTTTTGAGATATATGACTTTGAATAAAAGTCATGCGTGCGATTATTTTTTCCCATATCTCAAGGTCAAAGCGAAAGCTGGCCGCGAAAAGTACATAAATTGTGTTTATACATCAAGGCGATATTAGAACATAAGTTTCGATATAGGTTCCCATTTGGGGGCCGGATCGTCATACTTATCCGGCTATACCCTTTCACGAATAACACAACGCGCGGTGACACTAACACTTGTAACACTTGGAACTTATCTTCCCGTCGTAGTGATGATTGATAATGTGATTAGACCTCCACATCACCTCTGGGCCTCGGCTCGCGACGCTGGAACCAACTCCCGGTCCGATGCAGTGCATGCTCATTGATAGCACGCTGTGTCCATTCGGCGTGACATTTTTTATAATATTTGAACGCCAGAATTATAGCGGCCAGTATTAAAATCCCGCATATAATTAATAAAATATTACTGGTGCTTTTAATATGATCAGTCAGTTCCTGAAGCGACTTAGCTGCATTTTCACCGCCTGCCGCGTTTTGGGCGATTATCACTTCTTGCTTTTCCTTAGATTTTTCTTGACCCATAATTAAACTTTACGATTCTTACATACGTCTGAAGAAATATTAAAATAATCTTGCAATGCGCCATAATATTTGTGACTAATTTTAGCCCGATACAATTGTTAGTATTATAGAGTCCTTTTAAGGCAATGGAATTTGCACTGCGCACCCGCGACCCGATCCCTTACGGCGCCTGGCTGGCGGGGTCGCCATGTAAGGATGGGTGTTTTGAATGAACAAGAGATGTGTTGCTTCGAGTACGGATTTAATAATAATAATAATAATCAAAGTATTACAAACTTACTCTATTTATACTTACATCTACACCACAACTTAAAGGATGTAAAGCTGCATTATCTACAATATTTTAAAAATCCATATTAATTTCACCAGATTCTATCTTTTCAGCGTTTCTTTCCAAATTAACTTTTTTGTGTCAATAGAAGGTTGCTTTCATTTGATCACAATGGCTTGCACCTGAAAATAATACATTTGTAAAACTATTTTTTTTTTGTTTGATATTAAAAACCGGTATGAAAACTCATAAAACTTTAAATATCTACTGCTTAAACATGAGACTGAATTGTTGAAATAAGCATGGTGTTTCCTCAGAAAACAAAATTTGAACAATGCATTTTTAAGTTTTTAAATGAATGTGAAAATGAGATTGTGTTGCATTCATATATGGTGCTATATAGATGTAAAAACATCTTATAACTTTTTTACCATAGTTAAAAAGTAATTGAAATTTATTTTATTAAAAAATATATACATAATATAAATTGTGATACATACATAACTACTTAAAAAAAAGAAATCCATTGAAAAGAATAATATAAAAAAAATATTTACCTGAGTTTCTAAGATTATTGTGTTTTTATAAGTTTCTAGTTTACCTGAAACATATAAATGTGTTTATTATTGTTTATTTAATTATAGACTGCAACATTTGCTCCTCTGATAGCACTTTATAATTAGCATTCATTTTTTGAGAAACAGTTTTATGATTTAAACTATAAAATACATTAATAAATTTATTAAGTATTTATTTTTAAGAATTAATATTGAAAACTAGATCATTATGTGATTATATATTTTTTTTATAATTGACAGCAACATATGAATGTATAAATGATATTAACATACATGTTGTTATTATATCCACACACATTAGTTTTCAAGATAATTTTGTTGTTATTCTACAATCTTAAATAATGTTTTGTTATTATTTTTTGTTTTAGTTATGTTTAATATGAATAATAACAAACCTGGTCTAAGACAAGAGTATCACAATGAGTATATTATAATATTTATATATATGTACGTCTCGTTTATTTTGTTATAAAAAGGGCAGAGAAGTCATTCTCATAGCGAATTTGAGAGAGTTACAGGAAATGAAATATTTTTTTAAAAATCGAATAGGACTTACTAAATTCGGAGAACATAGCCTCGTAAGTATATCATGCAGTTTTTAAGTAATTAGCTCATTGTGAATTTCCATTCTGATTTCCGAGGACCGTACGGCACAATCTCATTGATTCGTCTTATTTAAAACCTAATACGAATATTTAAAATACTTATACATAGTATCTTATACATCTTACTATCTATACTTATACATCTTATATTTTTGTTTCACAATACGTTATGCACTTTGGAATAGTTATTCTGATTTCTGATAAACATAAAATATTAGTAACTTTTTAGACAATAAGTAAATACTAAATAATAAAATTAATCACGAAGCTCTTGATATAATTTTAAAACTTGTAAAAAGTACTTCCCCATTACCACAGACTAAACAGAAGTCGTCCTTCAAGATCACAGATTAAACTCGTTTAGTGACGTGCCACACGATCTATGTATGGGGATTGGGGAAGATTTCTTGAAAGGAGGGCGCTACATGTATGATCTATTTAAATTCAGTCTGAGGTTAAGCAATTTATTATGATATCTCTTTTGTAAC
The DNA here is from genome assembly GCA_905404265.1 of Fabriciana adippe. Lineage (NCBI taxonomy): Eukaryota > Metazoa > Arthropoda > Insecta > Lepidoptera > Nymphalidae > Fabriciana > Fabriciana adippe. The sequence continues at coordinate 16,547,805 of FR989995.1, read as the reverse complement.
TGGTGTTTTGCTTCTATTGTGTTCGCAACTTACCTGAGCCTGTGCAATATATTGTACCTGAAAGTTAGACCAGATGTGGTGGTCCTGACTGATTGATGGATCATGGATCATCATCATGGATGGACATAGCCTAAACCGCTGGTCGAAAATATTTAATGTACAGATTCGGCTTAGTTACAATTTTATTATATGTATAGATAATTTAGTTATATATTTACACAAATTAAAATGGTTCGACATTTTGCGGTTCAACGACCTTTTTTTCTGTTCAAGCAACACAATAATCCGAAGAATGGCTCAAATATGAGCAGTCTAATTTTAGGGTATGATATACAATTCTATATTATAATATCATAAAAAAATAGAATCTATTGAAAACACATATTAAGATTTTTTTTTTCTCATTATGTGTTGTGTTTTAATCACATTCTATGGTTTAAAGATTTATGGACTATGTATAGATTATTATTATGTTAAATGTATAGTGTATATACTATATATACCAAAACAACAATATGTTTAAAATATTTATTTTCGAAATAACTAACAATAACTTATAGTAATATCACATAATTTGATCTGTAATCTAAAGAATCAAACAGTTTCTTTGGATTTTACTCTTTCCTGTACACATAATCGTAAATAACTATTTAATTACGTATTCAAATATCGTTTTATGTCCAACAATGTAATCCATGTAATGCTATAACTAACAACTCCAACAAGTACGATAGTCCCTTCAAACGAGCACTGGCAGGCGCGGGGGGCGCTATAAGGCGGCGCGGCGTTGCGGCGCGCCCGCGTCCTCGAAGGCGGGCAGCCCTGCCGCCAGCTGCACCAGTTTGCGCGCGTCCAGGCACAACCCGTTGTGCTCCGCCGGGCCTGCTACCGCTGGTCCCCCCGCCGGGCCCCCTATTGCCACCCCTGCCAGGCCCCCCGCAGGCACGGTCGCCTCGTCCGTTTGCACTTGTCGGTCCGTGGAAGTCGATCGCTCTGCGTTAACAGTGGGTAATCTTACATGAGTTGGTGGAGTACAAACATTATATTCGTGAGGCAATATGTGAAAAAATTTGTGTGAGGCAAATAATATAAAATTGAGTTGTAAAGACAGCAATTTGCTGAAATGTAGTCTGGCAAACTTTCACATGGGTAGATACACTTACGAAGACACCCGAACACGCCCGAATACTTTCGATATATACGCAGTATGTGAGTGCGGCGCTAAGTTTAGTTTGTTAAGTGTGTTGTTACTCGCAACGTGACAACAAGCCGAATAGTCGGCCATCCGGTATCCGACTAACAACTATCCCTTTCAACAGTAGCTTAGATTCAATGAGAGATTGATACTATCCCTTTCAACAGTAGCTTAGATTCAATGAGAGATTGATGGCTAGCCAGTAGGCACTAGGCACTAGGCACTAAGCACCTGTGGCGTCGAGCGTGGAGAGGTCGGTGGAGGGCGTGGCGGCGGCCCGCGGAAGCGGCGCGGCGCCCACGAGCGCGGCGCACACGGCACCCGGCGCCGCGCCGCGCCCTCCGCGCCCCCAGCGCCCCGCCGTCAGCTGCCCGCGCACGTTGCGCTCCGGCCGCACCAGGATTATGTACATCTGTAGTGTGATAACCATACACATTACATACCGTCAATGACTAAGAGAGATAATAAGATGCTTTATATGTATATGTAATACTAGCGACTTACCATCACTTGGCTCGGGTACGTCCCGGTAATCTTTGTGTTACTACAGGTCATAGTCTACCTGTATATTCAATTTGATTCAAATCCGTCCAGTTGTTTCAGCGTGAAGGAGATACAAGCAATAATTACAATTTACAACAAAATTCCGATTATGTAAAAGTCTATGTAATGAATAACTTCATGTTTTTATACCTTTGGTGCAAAGAGGCAAGCGAGTGTGACGCTAGCACTCAGCGAAATAGTGACCGCCATACTTGTCACACGTAGAGGGACGTGACTTGCAGTGCCAAAATATAATGGGACAAAAGCAAGCCAGATGACACATGTAGTGTACATAGTGAACCCTGCAAATAGAATGGATAACACCATGAGTGGGGCAATGATACTAAAATACTACTAGACCTGTGCTTAACTCAAATGATCCAGACGTACCAATATGTTTACTTTCATTGAAAGCTTCAGGAATTTTCCTAGTTAGCACAGCGTACACTGTGCAGATCACAATCAGTACGACAGGATAGAAGAAAGCTATAGTGTAAGAAGCGTCCACGTAAGAATCACAGACTAACATATTGTCTTCGCGAGTCGGATAATGGTGTATTGCTCTGGCAGGCGACGTTAGTTGCCACACTACCACGATGACGACCTTAAATAAGCATATTATATTATCACATAATATTATAATAGAATTAATAATAATGAAATACAGATGACAATATAATTCAAAATAAAAAAGGTACCTGGATCGACACTAAAACTGAACAAATAAGTAATTGGGATTTTGGTGAAATGAGCGAAGGTCTTCTTGCTGAATGTTTACTTGCGTCAAAGATACGTGCTATCCTGTTTGTTTTAGTCAACAGAGCAGCGTATACAACTGTGAAGCAAAACCCAGTTCCAAATCTGAAATATAATATTATATTAATTAAATGCCATAAATCGTAATCACATATGTACATACGAATACTTTAAATATTATATTATTTTTTGAACTGACCTCTGAAGTGAGCAAAGAACGTCCGTCGGTCGAAGCACGAGAGCAAACGTGACTAGATAGCACATAAGGATACCCGCGAGCAAAACGAAGGACAGCTCCCTCCCGCTCGCGCGCACCACCGGCGTGCCGCGCCGCGCCACCCACACGCCACCTACCATCCTGTGATAATTATATTTCAGTTTTAACTTTTTTTATTAAGTTAAAAACGTAGAAATATGCGTATCTTTATGCACTTACGTAGTAAATAGAATTCCTAGAGCGGAGAATGTCATCGCGCCGATAGCCGCTGGGGAGGAAGGGCGCAGGTAGAGCTCCGGTATGGGGGCGCAGAGCGTTCGGCGCGCGTCGGGCAGCGTGCCGCGTGCGCACTCCACGCACGTGGTCTCTGATACTGGGGATCGAATCTATACACACAGAGCGCCTTCAATGATTGTAATATTTTCACTTATTAACGTAAAAAACTAATGAAAATTGTTTTAATCGGCTGTAGACAAAGAATTAATATCCCAACTACCTCATACTGTGTACAATTGAAACAATGCCAACAGCAGCTTTCGCCCTCCACATATTGCTTGGCCTGACCCATTTCGCACTCTGCGCTACACACCGATTCAGGATGACGAGGTTCATCCCATTTAAACTGTATTTCTAAAATTAAACAAATGTGTTTTAATAATGTTAGTAATAAGCACGAATAAGACGAGGACGTGACAAATAAGATTTACATTAAAAAATATAAAATATACCATCAATGTCAAGGTGCAACAGTCCATCGAGGTAGCGTCCCACTCTGACCCAACGGTACACTCCTCTTGTCACCTGCTTGAAGTGTAAGATATTATAGCGCGCTGGTCCATCACCATATGCATCGAAATGAAATTCATCACCGCTTAAACCTGCAGGTTAGTACGGAGGTTGTTAAGCAATATGTAAGATAGTTGTATAAGAGCTTTAGACCATGATAAAAATTATGTATAAGATACCTATGAAGCGGACTTCTCGCAGATACTGCAGAAGCGTGGTTCCGCTCACTGGTTTCATTGCATCGCATAAGCCGGGCTTTTCTCCGCATAAAGCTTTATGCATGTTTCTGGAAATAATTTTGCTATTCAATTTAAATCCACTATTTTTCATAAGAATGAGTGACTCACACGGCGCAGACTTTTAACTAACCGAATAGCATATACAAATGCCCAAACAGCATCTGCTACGAACTGTAACTGGGCTTCAAATTCCGTATTTTCCGCAGAGAGACGCTCGTGTCCCGTACACGGCGGGTATTCCGCATTGTGTCTCGAGCGCGGGCTGCCCGGATACCGACATCGAAACTGTTCTTCCCAAAATTCTAAAAATGAAATAGTGGTTAGGAGTCCCCGGGCCGCTCGTACACATATGTATGTAGATATAAATTAATAATATTATAAACTATTTTAAAAAGAGATTGGATTCGACATTATTCTGAAACCGGGAAGTTTACCGACAAACCAAGGATTCCTTAAGTTGTTCTGTGGAGTGAGCGCAAGGAAGTAGTCACGGAACCCCTGCACGGGATTCGCTTGCGGCTGCACGCTGATCGTGCCCTCGACAACGGCCTCGTTGCCGGCGGCCACGAGCGCGCGCGCGCTCCATCCGTCTGAGCCCACCCAGCTAAAAGCATGTGCCGCGCCCCGACGTCTCACGGCCGCCATCACGCCCGCTACTTCTTGGTCTGATCCAAATACGATGACTCCTAGAGAAATGTATTATCGTTTCGAATATGTTTTTGAATTAAAAGTATGTAAGTCTAGAATTTAGTTACTTCTAGAATTTATTTACCTCTTGCCCGAGGACGTGACAGAAGTCGTTCTACGATTGCATCATACGCTCGCTCGTCCGCAGCACCAGAGTCCTTTACTAGCCTTTCTTTAACAGCTATGCAAATATCATGACGTAAGAGAAGTGTTTCTAGTTCTTCAAAGGCCTGTTTATGAAAGATTGTTTGAATGTATTTTTAAAATACGAGTGTGTATCTTTTTTTAATAATACAATAATGTAACATATTTGCACCTTAATACCATAGTTGGATTCTTCGTAAATTATCGACACGTATCGCCAACCGAATCTCATGACTATTTCAACCATCGCACGCACTTGATGAAGATCTGAAGGTATTGTACGAGTGAAATATTCAAATCGGGCTTTATTGGATAGCTCTGGTGACGTTGAGAAGAATGATACCTGAAATATGGAGTTTTAAACCTAAGCGCATTTTTAAAAGTATCAAAATTAAACTGAAAGTACATTAAAAAAAGTAAACCTGTGGTATCTTAAAGAGACGTAATAAATTAGCAACTTGAACTGAAGTAACGGAAGAGGCAGCGCCCACCACGCCTGAGATCACCTTCCGCACGGTTGTTGCGTTGCACGCGTACTCCTCGTCGTCGATGTTACTTATAGATCCTGGCAAATAAATATGACTCTAATCTACAACACTATATAATATATAACGCTTATTATGTAGGTAGGTACATGTTATAGAAAAAGAAGAGGTTATTATTTTATGTCGCATCTTTATGTTAAAAAATGGGTAGCAGAGTCGACTCAACTTTGAGTACAAGACTCAAATTTAAATCAACTCTGTTACTCATTGCGAAAAAATATGCCCTTATGTAAAAATTAATTCAACTACAATTCTTGTTGCCTTAAAGCTGCACATAAGTTTATACAAAATAAAATTAAAATCAAGAAACCAACGTGTGTTTTTGAATTAAATCACTAGTTTTTAAATAGTGAGAGATAGAGTCCGACTTTATTCACAATTATCATCATGCTGGTACCTTTATTTCACAATATATTCATAAATGATAGCCTCTAATAATGCCTTAGATATTCTCTTTAGAGATCGAAGATTATATGAAACCATAGCCCGATAAACCAAAGTTTAGAGACTACTTTTTTTTGAATTTATAATGCGTAGTGATAGCAAAACTCTTGAGTTCAGAATACGTTGACCAAGTGAAATACCTTTAATGAAATCAAGAGCCATCTCCAGTCCTCGCGTGTCACTGTCGCAGTCGTCGAGCACGAGCGCGCCCAGCGTGAGGCCGGGCGGCAGCAGGCGCGCGCGCGACGCCTCGTCCAGCGCGAACAGCATCGCCTCCAGCGCCTGCACGCCGCCCTGCGCCATCAGCGGCCCGCAGCGCGCCCCGCCCCCCGTGCCCCCCGCGCCGCCCTCGCCGCCCTCGCCGCCCGCGCGCCCGTGCACCTGCGCCGGAGGACACATGGGTGAAACTGTACAGTAAATTATAATTAGTGTGTTACATTAGAGTAACACACTAATTAATTATAATTTAAATAAAGGCAATAAAAAATACAGTGTTGTGCAGCTCTTTTTGCTTGTCGGTAGCCATTCTAGTTTTTAGTTAAACCTTTATGAATTATTGTATTAAATATCTTTATTTTATTATTTTATCGTCGTTTCTACAAATGTAAAGTATTGGCACACAGGATAAATTATTTGGAGTTCTTTTTGTTTTGTTATGCCAAAGAAGTAAACTTTTTACCTGCGTACATAAGTACACTCACACACTTTTCTTTCGATATTTGGTACCAGACATTTCGGATGCTTTATAGCAATCGTGGCCACGGAAGTGACTAAGCTTTTTGACGTCTCAAAAGTTCATACGGTGCCTATTAAAATTTTAACTTAAAATATCAAATATTCGCTTAAATCTAGGAGAGTATTAAATTAATCATAATTATGAATCAGAAGTGAATTATGAATCAGAGGTCACGATGGCGCGTAGACGGTCACTACCATGAAACTATTTCTATCTAATCGAGATATTGCTTAACTACCTAATATCTACATAATATTATCTACTATTTATTACAAATCGGGTAAATTCTGGTCGCATAAATATTTATGTAATAATTAAAGATCGTAGCTTTTCTCGGCATTCTCATTATTTCACATAATGCTAAATACTAATTATGCATAATGGTGTGTCCCATAACTCACTGTTTAAACCGTAATTAGCTATGAGCATAATATAATCGTGACTAACTACGCGTATTGTTGCAGTATATAATATTGTCTGGGCATAATTACTATAATAAAAAAAAATATTCGGACCCTCCGAATATTTAATAGAAATAATTATTATCAAACCACATAATAATTATTGTAGTTTCTTTTTATTTGTGTAATTTTTACTTTATCACATTCACTGTTAAAACAAGAGCATAACTTGTATTGTCTTGGATATTGCATCGTTTGCACTCTGCTGAACTTATACGCGGGCAAAAAACAAATTATTTGTAATTCCGCCACATGATTAAAGTCATAGATTCTCAAAAGTTGAAAAAAGTTGAAAAAATTTAATTCCATGATATTTCTTGAGAATTTCAGTGCTCGGTGCGTTTCTGTTTTCTTTGAATTAGTTGACACCAAAAATATCTGATTAAAATTATGAATATTAAAATAACAATAATTTTACGAGTTATTACAGCAGTGATAATATGTATTGTGCGCACGTTTTGGAAATATCTCAACATGATCACCATAATATACTAATATTGTGACGGAAAACGTCGCAAGAAAGCCTGCATGTCTGAGATAACCTAGATAAATAGGAGGATTAGTTTTTGACATGGACATACTTTAATTCAATTCAGTTTTCTTGTTAATGGCTTAAAAGCGTGCCAGCTGAGATGGACACATTTACACCTTTAACGTAACCCACAAATCAAAAAACCACCCATTAAACACAATTTAGGGATATTTAGTTATTCATGAGTTGAAAAGAAACTACAAAGAATTTCTTAAAGTATCCTCATCTGAAAGTGCGCAATATTTTATACCCTAACAGGAAATTAAATAAAATTCTGAGATTTGTTTTTTAAAGGAAATTTAGTAAAAATAAACAAAAGTTATCACTGTACTAAAATAAGACTTACTGTGTTTGATGATTAAAGAACGAAACAAAATTGAATGAAACATTAAATTTTGAATAAAAATTATTTTAATAATCTGTAAAAGCATCTCGGACATTTATAATGCATCTGCAACGATTATTCGTTAATAACTTCTTGCGGGATAAGATCCCAGGTTTAACGAAGATGCATGAAAAGTTCACTGTTAGTCACCAGATTTTCAGGAAAATTACGTAAAGACCTTTGTTGAAGCATGTCCCATGCATACTCAATTTATATCTCGGATTTAAATCTAGGGACTGCGCGTGTCATTCCAGGGTCGCCACATTATGTTGATATAGCCACCGAGTTGCCACTCGAGCCGTTTGTGGCCGGGCATTATCAAATATAAGCATAAAATCTTGACCCATTTGCAGCCGGTGTGGTCGAAGATGGCAGCACCTCATCTCGGTATTTTGCAGCAGTTAAGTTGTCGTGTACCCAAACGAGGTCGGTTCTCCCACCCAAGTGTATTGCCGCCCATACCATGATGGTGCCACTTTGATATGGATGGACTTCCTGGGGGTTTTGCAGGCGGCTCTTACGTTTGGGTGTTCGCAAAACACGTATTCTTCGTGAATCTGGGTGGAAACCGAACCGGGATTCATCTGAGAATATTGGCAGACTATTGGCGATCGCTCCAAGCTAAATGTTTGTTAGCCCATTCTAATATTTGTTCGCGATTGCATCGTCGAAGTGCTGGAATACGCAGTGGTCTACAAGCATGAAGGTTGACTTCGTGCAGTCTCCTCCTTACAATTTGATCGCTAACTCGGACCTGGTGTTCCGCCTGTAAATTTAAAACCAATTGCCTAGGCGTAAAGTTAGGTTGTCTTCTCGCCGTAATTTATAAAAATCGGTCTTGTCTTGCAGTGGTTACCCGGCTATGTCCCGATAACGAGACCACAATCTTGATATGACGATTTGACTGGTGCCAATGTCATTGCATTGCCTCGGGCTCGCTTCCACCAAGCCTATTGCTCTCAACATCTCTTCTGTGCTTAAATATCAGCATTCTATAGTATAGAAAACCCACCAGTATTAATTTAATTACCTACTAAAAGTGCGAATAAATTAAAATTTTATTTAAAAACAGTAAAGTAACATACATAAGAAAGAAAATGTATCGTTATAGAGTTAATTAAAATTTTGCCGCTGCTGCTATTCTTTTTTTTATTTCAATTTAGAATACAGAGAATAAAATTTGCCAATAAATAAATTTTCACAAAGCGAAAATTTATTTCTTAAAAAGTGTAAAATTATTTCACTACCAACCGTCGTAAATAGCTTTATTAATATCATATTTCTTATTCCATTGTTTAATTTAGACAGTATGTCAGATATTATAAAAAAGAAATTAATATTTTCAATACAATAGTAAAAATTCAATAGCCAGACATGAATGATATTGACGTCATCCGGATGCCAGATGATCCAAATTCAGATGGGCTAAACAAACAACTTTTTGCATCCCCTAATACGTAAGCTACACAACCAAAGTGATAGGCCCAGACGGAGATGGCGGAATGAGTTGGACTCTTTTCAGAGAGACTGGTCTATTGTGGCGAAAGATAGGAATTACCGTCTCACGTGTTTCCCTCCTCCTACAATCCTGGGTCTTTTAAACGGAGCGTGAAAAAGCACGTATGCGGGCCGACAAGGTGAGGTTGATCGGTGTCGAGATCATGTCCCGGAAACGATGGACTTCATTCCTGGACTCCACTGTCGCTTACCATCAGGCGTCATGGAGTCATCTTGTCGAGCGACAATAAAAAAAAAAAAAAAAAGGGAGCAGTGGAAGAAGAGTAGGAGGCCTTTGCTCTGCAGTGGTACGTTACATGCTTATAACAATAATAATAATAAATAATCAAGGAACATTAGGTACATAAGATGTAATGTTTGAGACAAAGATTCATGCGAAATGATATATTAGTCGAGTGCAATTAGTCATTATACTCGTAAATGAAAAATAACGGTACTCAGTTACATATATTGAATGGATTTGAATGTTTTTTTTTTCTTTAGGGTTTTAATACCATAAACTAAAAAGTTACCCATTAAAAATTACCGCTGTTTTGAAAATCCTTAAATAAAAAAAATCTAAGTTACTAGAAATCTCCACAAAAAATAAAATTGTAGGAAATTTCAAATATTTACTTTATAGAAAATCATAACTGTTATAGTTTTCGAAGATGTTTATACAAGATTTCTTATAACTTTTACAATTAACAACGCTGGCTTAACCTTAAGAGATATATCAAAACCATGTAATGGTAAATTATAGATCTTATAAAGACCTACAAAAAAGTCCAACAATAGCATCTATCTCCTAGGGTATACTCGCAATACCTACTTTTATCTATACACTAGCATTTCCCGCGGCTCCGCCCGCCTTCAGATGATCAAAAACCAAATTCTTAGGTTTTACACATTAGTATACTCTTACATATACCACTTTCATTGCGCACCGCATGATTGGTAAATAATGGCAGAGATTGACAAGGCCACAAAGGTTCCTCCATTAATCTCATATTTGATTTAGTAATATTGCACTTTTTGTTTTACTGTTTTGTATGTTTATTTAATTTTGGGCAATAAACTCTGAAAGTACGGAATTAATTTTAATGATTTTTTTTACTAATGGGTAGCCAGCGCCCTCCCCCCTCACGACCGCCCCGCCATCGCCTAGCATCGAACTGAGAGCGCGCTCACCCATAGTCCGCGTAAAATTAAATATGTATATTTTAAAACTATGATATCTCCTGAGATATTCATTGAAACCAAATGATGTCAAAGGCAATTTTGTTCAAAATTAAATACTTGTGATGAATAACGTTTTTATTTTGATAAGTATTAATATCATGTTTATAAAACACCTTCGGAAGTAATGCATTATTTTAGAACAAAGTTGATTACTATAAAAAGGGTTATATTGAGTCAACCTTAAAAGATAGACATACGCTGTCGCGGACTTTTTTTTAGAACTTTTAAAGGGGAGCAATTCCGTCGTACACTATTTTTGTGTAACTTTAACCGTTTACACAGCGCACGCAACGGAAGCTCTCAAAAGGAATCATTTTTTCCCGTTTTTGCAACATTTTTCATTTATGGTCCGCTCCTATTGGTCGTAGCTTGATGTTATATAGCCTAAAGCCTTCCTTGATAAATGGACTATCCAACACAAAAAGAATTTTTCAATTCCAACCAGTAGTTCCTGAGATTAGCGCGTTCAACCAAACAAACAAACAAACAAACAAACAAACAAACAAACAAACAAACAATCAAACAAACTCTTCAGCTTTATAATATTAGTATAGATATAATAAAATAGTAACTTAGCGAAATCGATGTGCGCGTTTCACGCAAAAAGTACTGAACCGATTTTAATTAAATTTTGTGTAGCTGTGATAACTTATTACTTGGGTCCACATTCAGGATATCTTTTACTACAGGAAAATCTTTCGTTCCCACGGGAGAGCTAAAGAACTAGTTCTGTTGAGTCGTCATTACAAATTTTCAAACCTAACGCTGGCTAAACCTTAAGTACCAAAATAATGTACTGGAATATTGTGGGTAGTTAATATGGCCTACAGAAAAATCTCCAATAACATAAGTCTTTCTCCTAAGTATTCATGTACATTATAAATATTTTGAGAGTTATCTAGGAACGCACCCGAGCGAAACGAAGGTAAGTCACTATATTTTATATAGAAACTGAGTTATTCTCGAAAGAAAAAATATAGCTGTAAAAGGAATGTACTATACCTACTAGAAGTAGCATTATTTTCATTGGACAACCCTTAAAAAAACATTAGCAGAAGATTTCAAAAGATAAACTTTTTAGTTTTTAGTATAAGAAATTCAAAAAACCTAAATATATTAGACAAATCCATTTATTATAGCTAGATTTCGAGGTATAAACGTAATTGCACTCGACTGTATATGTAGCTGCTTCCTTAAATATTCTCTTAGAAAAACGGCACTATTTTGTTGTGCTTGAAACTAACTACCGCCTCTTTAGAAGGTAATTTTGGAGACAAAACTCTAAAAAAATGACTAAATTATTGAAGCTCTTGTTGTCTTGATTAGTTAACAAAAGCGGACCTTAATTAATAATTTAAAAAATGGGTTTTGAGGAGCGTTAAAACTCAATTTTCTGGATTTTTATGTCTCTGTAGATGATTTCAATGGAACTTTCTTACTGTTTAGGTAAAAGTCTTAACTTTTAAACATATGTAGCTATTTTTATCATTCTACTATTAGATTCAAAGGTACAGATAGTGTTCCTCCTCGCCGTGTTTATATAAAGTGATTGGCGATTCAATATTGATGTTATAAGTTTATAATTTTATTTATTTATCGTATTACCTTATATGCGAAGCGTAGCGAACGTCAACGGCATGCGTTGACGCTTCGACTTACCATCATAAGTCCCCCGAGAATGATGTCTCCCTCGAGCACTGCAGCGTGCTTGACTGGCCACACGCTCTCATTTTCAGCTTTCTTCTTACTTCCAACTCGTGTTTGACTGATGTCCTCCCTTCCGTCTCGTTTTTCTGCGCTTGTTTGCGGCTTATGGCTCGATACGCTTTTAGACTTCCTTGTAGCTTTATTTCTAATTCTAACTTTATTCTTCGAGGTGTTGATTTGATCTTGTGTGTTAATAGCTTCACTAATGCTTCCACTGAAATGAATATTAGGTTGTGATTTTTGAAGAGCGTTTTCCAGATTAACATTTATTTTAGTTGTAGTAATTATTTCAGTTGCAAAAGATTCATTGAGTGATCTATTTGAAGTATCCTTCAGGGCCGCCAGTGCCACTGCTTCGTGAACAGTTGAAGCGTCATGTGAGTGCAAGGGGGAGGCACTCGCTTGCACTAGTACTTGTTTGGGGCGACTCTTCTTCTTGAATATCTTTGATATATCAAATGTGCCGATCAATGAATGTGATTCACGTTTATGGCGATGAGTTTTGTCTGCTATCGCGTAATATTCTTCGGCATCCAAGTAGGCAATGTTAGACATGATCAAGGACATGTTTGCGTGGTCGGCCGCCAACATCACCTGCCGGGGCTGGTAGTGGCGGGAGGTGGCTGTGGCCAGCAGCAGCACGGCGAGCGCGGCCTCGCGCACCATGGTCGGTCACCCTAGCATTGTTCTCTAATCACATCTAAGCGTCATTTCTTACGAAGATTGATACAATTAATTGACATTCCGTGTAGGATCATCGTCAGTTTATAATAATTAGATGTGTTTATTTGTAATATTTGGTATATACAGTTTTTTCTATTCATTATTTGTCTATTTGATGTAAATTCATATTAGTAGTATTAGTTAAATTTAGTACCACGCGAATTTATTAAATGCAATTGTTAGTATTTATATTTATAAATTGACGTTATATTTTGGACACTAAAACAACATTTTCGCTTCGCCAACAAATCACAATGATACAATATTTTTATCTCGTTTAAGATTCTTCGTTCACATTACGTGCGTAGTAAAGTTTTGGCGCGAAGTGAAAGATTAACTCGGGCTCGGGCGCTCGGTCGCGGCGGGCGGGCGCAGTCGACTGCCGCGCGCCCGGCGCCGCCCGCCCGGCGCCCTCGACGGCTTAGGGGCTGTAAGTTTTGTGACAAGGATATTTTTCTAATTAACCTCATCTAATTTCTAATACTTATTCGTATTACATTAGTTAGTACTAAGTTCCATAGTATTTTATAATTTTTTTAGAAAAAATATCACAAAGATAAGTAGTAATTTCGACCAATTTTATCTCATCGTCTGAGAAATGTGACATACTTCTATTTGCTTTCGACTTTTAAAGTATTTGTTGAAGTTTTAAGTTTTGATTTTTCTACATAACTCTTACAAGAGTACTATTACGAAGTTTTGATTACTTTTACATAAAATCTTTGTATCTCTATATAAATATCTAAAATATTTTTATATTGCATACTCCAAAATTAATTTACTGTTTAGTTAACTTCTGCTAGCTTACTGTGTATAAATATTTTTTCCGTAAGTAAATTATTTAACTGTTTAACTCATATTGTTTCATCCTTTGTTAACATTTCCTATTTCATGTAACCCGTAAATAAAAGTTATTTGGTGGTTCCATGGAGTTCGTCGTGGAGACGAGCGAGACTGTATGGGAGGACGTTTGCAGTCGATTAGGCGCAAACCGGGATTTAGTGCTCATAAGCCGCAACGCGACACAATGCATGATTAATGACCGAGCGCGGCGCCTGCTTGGGATTGCCAGCTGTCATCCAAATACTGTACTGTACGTACGCTAGCCTTGCCAGTGGCTTCTCTCGCAGGCTACTACATACTATACCTCACAAGCAGACATGAAGAAGGAGCGCAGGCTGCATCATTTCTCAGCCGAAGAAAACGAAATTTAACAATATTTTTAAATAAAATAATATACACATAATAGCGGCTCACCCTACTTCGCTCGGGTTTGCTTCTAGGCAAACAAAAACAAATATGTCCCAAGGGAATCGTACATTTTTCCAGAATAAAAATCTATTTGTTATTCTGATGTATGAACTAAATATATTATTGTAAAGTTTCATTAAAATCCAATCGGTACTTTTTGTGTATTAAGCTATATAATTTACTATAATTTTTTAACTATCCCACGGGGGCTCTTTAATTTTCCGGGATGAAAAGTATCTAAAATATTGACCGGGGATATAAGGTACCACCATGCAAAATTTATTTAAATCGGTCTAACAGTTTCGGAGATTAGCCCGTACAAACAGACAAACAGACAGAGAAACAAAAAATTTGAAAAAAAATGTGGATTTGTTCTATTTCTCTTCTTATATCTCCTTGACTTGGTTTTTAGCATTTATTTTCTATGTATGTACATACATTTGCCCTCTACATTTTTATTATATGTATAGATATAGATAATTGGAAACTATTGAGCCTGTTTCCGTGACACACAGGAGTACAAAAATTTCCCTCCCGAACAAGATATTTAAAAAAATAGGTTGTTTATTTATTGACTAGACATTTTTATATATTGTATACTATATATTTTTAATTGTCATTTTATCTTCTTATTTTACAAAGTAAAATAATTTTCTTTTCACAGTCGGGTCGGACGCCGGAAGCCGGACGACGGACGACGGAAACGTTAATTAGTGAGTGCTACGTAATTTACGTAAAATTCTAATTCATGCACATTTTCAGGATCTAAAATCAGACAAGCGTTCGGAGAAACTGAAGTTTTAAATATTTTGGTTCAGTTGATTAAAAAATACAGACAGTAATGTTTTATATTTTTTATTCCATATTATTGTCATAAGCAGAGAATATTATAACGCTGGTAAAAAAAGTACTAAAGAATTGAGATTCTTTTGTTCCGCGCCTTCACCTGCGGCGCTTCGCCTCGCGCGGCCGCACTTCTCCTACAAAAGACAACTTATGCTTTAAATAAAATATTTCTTAACATAAATAAAAACCAAATTTTTTTTAAACTTGATAAAAATATGCTTTAGTAAAATAGTTTTGCATTTTATTCAAAACAAACTTGTGTTCATAGCTCGGCGGGTGTATTTATGTGTTCCGAAATTATCAGGACATAATGACTACTTCACATGACTTAAATGTACTTAAAGTTTCGTTAACAGATTCCTTACAGTGTGTAAGTGTAAAATTTATAAGTAAAATCAATATTTTAGAGGTGATTGCTCACAATACCTACCTTTTTAAAATCTTATTGAAATTATTCTATCTGTGTTCACGTGAAACTAGTAGTTATTCTCTTTCAAAATATAAAAATCGAGCATATGTTATAAGTATTGGAAAAGCTTTTAAGAAAATCGTATCGGGTGTTCAAAAGCTTCGGAAGGTACTCACTGGAGACTCTTTACACATAGCATTTTATTTAAAGCAGTTTATTTGAATTAAACAGAAGGCTTTTTATTATGTTTTTATTCTCTGATTCTAAGCAATTTAATAAACAGAATAAAAGTCTACGAATAGCAATATTATGTATAAATTTGATTTTGTAAGAAATCTTGGGTAAAGTTAGGAATTTTTTGATTCTGTTAAGAATAAATAGAGATGCTCAAGCACGTAGCTGCGTATTTCTTTACGTGTATCGTGACTTATAATATACTCGTAGATTTATCAAGCAATTTTACATTTTGCGAACATTTCGTGGGTAGTCGTTATTAGATCTAATTCTACTTTTTTCACGATTCCGACTATTTGTGGATTGCGGTATTTAGGGGTCAAACCAGACAAATACTTCATGATGTCCTCCTGACCGGTTTGGGCGACAGAGGTCAATCTTACTAAGACTAGTTATGTGTGCAGGAGATTTTATAGACTACAAATGTATACGCAAATAACATAATTGCGCTCTCATTTCATTCGTTCTAATAGTCTGAAGGTATGATACTTTGACTTAGTGAGAGATATATGTAGTGTAGGATCGACGTCTTTACGTGCAGAAAAACTCAATAACTATACCTGGTTTGACTTAGAATTCGGACCAAGAACCTCTGGAAGCTGCAGCGGTACATGCTAGTAACTACACAAACGAGGCAGTTCTTTTCACTGACATTTGGATCGAGTAAACTTTTACAATGGACGTTCAATGTGCCGGTTTACTCACTTGAAACCGATATAAAAAAAATCTAGTAAAGAAGAATTACTGCATACAATGTCACGGTACTATGCTCCGTCATTGTACCCAAAGGAAGGCCCATCGGCGGCATTGATGGTTGTATAAAAGCCACCAGATACATGGAAGTGGACTATCGGTACTTATTAATTTCAGGGCAACATAGACATTAAAAATACTCACATAAACCCACACACATTAGCTAGTATGTAATACACAAATCTCCTAAATAATATATCAATTACTATAGGCTGACACAAATCAGTTTACAATTAGTGTGCGGCGAGCGTGTGGCGAGAGTCGGAGCTCTCGAGCCATCTAATTCCATAATGAAATGTCAACTGTGAGTGAGGTTACTGATGCTGCAGACGTGTTCGCGCCAGGTGATGTTTGCAGAATGAGTTGTGGAAATTGCTTCAAACAGCCAAACGTACATTTATAGTATATCAAACATTAGAATTTTACGCCCTATTATCTACAGTATGTGCCAGCGGTGGCGGGAATAAAGGGTAGGCTTTGGGCTTTGACCATCCCCGTGATACAGTGCTTGCCAAATTTTTAATTGATTTAAAACATTCGTTATGTTACATTTGACCAAATGCCAAAATATGATTTAAGGTTATCAATCACTTGATACTAAATTGAATTAGTATCAAGTAATAGACAAAGACAAGACGAGCTGGAAAAATATTGGACAAGGAAATAGAATAAAGATATACCAACCATAATGTAAAAAAGCCAAATTTCATCATTAAATTACTAATTCGATACATAAAAAGTTCTTGCACGAATAATAAGTTACATTACAGCCGCTTTAGGATTTTTATTATTCCGATAAAAATGGGTTTTCTGACAGAAGTTGTAATAACTTTAGTTGACCTCGCCAGTCGGAAAAAAACTAGTTGAGTTGCTTTATCGGTGTGCTAAACAGTTTAAAGTAAAGCAAAAGCCATAGCCTAGATACGCGCCCGAGCAGAGCGAGGATACGCTAGTAAAAATATAAACCAATATTTTTTTTCTACACAAAAGTTTCCACTCTCGTAATGTCATGAATATAGAGAAACTTAATAATATTAGTACACGATATAGCCTTTAACATTGTGTTAAGAACTTATTGATAACACACAATTGAGATATATTAGTGTTCAGTATATGGGTATGTAGTACATAGCTGTCTTTGCATAATTATGGTCTTAAATCCATCATACAGTCATTGCTTCATTCTTTTACATTACTAATCACAATATGTAATATATTTTTTTTTATTTAATAGTTATTAATAAGTATATAGAAAAGTCCAAACAATACATGAATAATATATTGCGTGAAGTACTTTGGTACCTACATACTACAATGTGACCTATTGAAGGGCATTGTGATGTGATACCTTCGCAGTTGGCTTGTACTTTATAGGCGAATCATAAAAGTTACAAGACAGATAAAATAACCTACGAGTATATTGTTGAATCAATACGTATCTACAGCTTGTTGTGACCATTGCGCTCGCTGGTAGGTGTGGGCAGGGTCGGACTGGCCATACAGTCGATTTGGCATTTGCCAGCCGGGCCCCAGCCTGCGCGGGCCCCCCACGGGCAAGCGATAAACCCCGCAAGCCATGTGGTAGGTGAAGAGCTGTGCCCCTGCTCTTACGACCTACATGTAAACTAGATCAGATAGTTCGTTCATACAATTAGAGAAGAATGAAGAAGAGAAATGAAATAGGAAAATTCGAAAACGGTTGAACCTGAACAGGCCATTCCTGTTCCCTGAAACTAGTTTTGAAAATTTCTGAACAGCGATAAATTTTGATCGAATCAACTTATTTAGACGTGTATCATTATAGTCCGATCGGAATCCGGTTTGGGAACAAAAAACGAAAACCTGAAGTATGTTTTTTTTGTATTTTATGTTTTTAAAACGTTAGTAGGTATATAAGGAACAAAAATCCGTAAAATTCCCCCGATGTCCCAGCTACCTCCGAGAAATGGAGGGATGAAAAACGTTAAAAAAAAGTTATTTTAATTTTCGGCTTAATGTGACGTAAATTGACTAAATTTCAATAAACTGATTACACCAATGAATTTTGCGGGAAAAAACGAAAAAAACGCCGTGCTTAAGTTTTTAATTTGACGCTATTATTTATACAATGTTGCCATAAATATTCCAACTTTGCATTTGATGAGTCGTGAAAAAATAAAAAAATTGGAAAGCGTATACATATACCGTTTCTTTTGTATTTTTCCATTAAAATCTATTTTTGTAATTTTTTCGAGTTTATCGATATTTTTATTAATTTTTTATTGATTTTGGAGTTAAATTTAAATTTTAAACCTTTAATAATAAAAAAAGTATGGCATAATTGACAATATATACTGATAAATATCCTAAATAATTGATTAAGATGAGGCTTTAGCGTTATCGATTAGCTTTTATACCTTTTAAGTTTTTCCGCATAAATCTGCATTTTCTTGATACACTACTATAAAAAATTAAAGAATCAAAAAAATCCTAATTTTTTTAAAGATCTTTTGAATGACTGTATCTCAGCGGAAAATAACTGTATCGAGATGAAAAAAAAGTATTTTATTGCTTCAAGTTTTTAGTTTTAAGGTATTTAGATATTTTTTTTTCAATTTACGGTTATTGCGTAATCATATAAAAAGTCGTAAAAAATTTTTTGGAAACTTTGGGGGGTTTTTTTTTTGATTACCCGGAATTAATTTTTTTAAGTTACATGAATTGAATAACATGATTATTCAGCTTTAATTTGATCTATCCTTCATCTCTTTACGTTGATTTTTTTTCCAATATAGTCGACTTTCAATGAAAAAGGATCCCTTTCTTTTTAATGATTTTTAACAAAAATGTGACTACATTTTGTAAATATCAACTTGTTTTTTTTTTATGTTATATTTTTGAATAATAAATAAGCAAGATGAGACTATGAATGAATTCCATTTCTTTCTGTTATTAACTTAAAATCTAAATTTTCAGAAAAAAAAACAATTAATTTAACTCCAAAATCGATCAAAAATTAATAAGCTATCGATAATTTCGAAAAAATAATAAGTTAATAACATAAATAGATTCTAAGGGAAAAAATACAAAAGAAGTAGGTAGTGTACTTTACGTGACTCCCACTTTTTTTTATTTTCCCGCAAAATGCATTGGTGTAATCAGCTAATACAAATTTGGTCATTATAGTACATTTTTTTAATGATTATTAAAAATAATATAGTTTGCAAAGTAAAAATTATCGATTTCTCTATTTTTTTTTTTTTCAATTTCTAAAGGTGTTTTTACAGGATGACCATACAATGTTTTATTTCTTTGAAAAGTAAAGTTCAAGACAGAAAAATAACGCTATCTTAAAATCGAACGATTTTTTTTAAATGTAAGCATCCTCTTGAAGTTGGGGGCGATTTTCAGCCTCTCGAGACCATAAAACATTAATTTCTCGGAAACGGCTAAATATTCAAAAATTTTGGTATACGCATTTCGAAGATTACATTCCCCTAGTAACTAGTGTCATGAAAATCAAAAGATTATTGCAGTAATTGAAAATAAAAATAAATAAAAACCGGGTTTTTCGTAAATATCTCAAAAACTTTTAGGGTATTGTAAAAAGTGTCATTTTTAAAAGTTGTAGATTTTTACTAGACTTACAACTTTTGTAAAGAATATTTTTCGATAGGACGTCACAGTAAGCCGAAAATTGAAAAAAACTATTTTTCAACGCTTTTCATCCCTCCATTTCTCGAAGGTAGCTGGACATCGGGAGTATTTTACAGATTTTTGTATCTTACATACCTGCTAACCTTTAATTTTTTGTTCTCTTAAAAATAAATGGATTCCGATTGGTCTATTTTAACATTCGGCATTGTTTCAGAGGTAAAATGAAATTTAATTTTTAGACGTTCTTAAAAACTCTATCGATTTGGTACATATCTTTTAAAAAAATGCGATAGTCAAAGTTTTCAATTTTCATAGCGAGAAGTTAAAAATTAATTATGATTAAATCTGTTATCTAGTCCCGGGCCCTTCCGGCCCAGTCCGACCCTGGGTCTATTAGATTTCATTTGTAATGTAATTTTAATGTACACATATACCTATTTTATAATACTAGTAACTAGTAGGAGAAACTATTATTGAAAACTTTATACAATTTAAAAATTGATGTTAAATTATAATAATTGCACTCACGGTGATTTTTACATGTTTTGGGATATTTATTTATTTTAATAGTTCTTTTATTTTAAATGCTATCCTCATAAGTATAATTAAATTTAATCTTAAAGACAATTATTGTAGAGTTAAAAGTAAAACCAAAACTTTTAACGTATCAACATTAATTACGGTGAAGACCACAAAGTCGTAAAAAACGTGATTTCCGTTAAAGTACCTATTTCGTAAATATGAAGATCTTACGCGTGCCTTTGGAGCGGACGATACAGAAGCATGCGAGAAGAGGGGTACAAGAGTAGGTTTACACTTTGAGGAAATATTTGCATATCTTTCTCTGCTTACGGTTATTATCTTTTTTTAGTGATAAAGATATTTTTTTTATAAATTTAACTAAGTGAGTTAAAGATAGAGAGAGAGAGATTAAGCAATATTTATAGATTAATTATTGCAAATCTGATAACACTTTCTTAACTTTATACCGCGGTTGCGTCAGATTTCTGGATTTTACTTCATTTAATGAAGGAAACTAAATTCATAAACAGATGAAAATCTTATGTTTTGCACGAAATCGAGTTTTTTCTTAAGAAATTCATCATGAATCATGCGAAGACTCATGAAATGTATTGGTAATTTTTTACACAATACATCCTGTTATTGAACTATTGATTATACCACCCTCCCTCTAAGTCGTCTGATTTTCTTTTAAATAATAGAACATTCAAAATACTTTCAATGAAAATCATTTTGAATAAGTTACGTTGAGAAGATTTAGACCGCAAAATTAACTTCGTCTCTCATAGTAATACTATACAATATAAATATAACTTACAATGTGTATGCTGACAATAAAATGAATATTGTAGACGGGGAAATATTTATCATATTTTTAACGTAACAAATTAATATGTCATAATGTAATATACCTTTTTTATCTATTCAACTAGACCAAGAAATTAATGCAGGCACAATTCGTATAAATTAGGTGTATTAGCACATTTAGTTCACCGCCGTGACGTGCGATAGCGCAATTAAGCGGGAATGTTTAGGTTCGAAAAGGTTTATCTAATCAATCCACCGTTTGAGTTGAAGTGTTTGAGTGTGTGCGGAATGCGTGCATACGTGTGTATGTGCGGGTTTGATATTTCCTTTTTTCAGGTAAGAACAAAACAACCCGGCTTTTTGCATAAATATCGCAAAGGGATGGAGGAAGATAAGGACTATTTTATTCTTTTACTCACAATACTTCTAACGAGAGATATGCGCTACTTATTTTTGTTAATTAATAATAGATTAATTAGCAAATTAATAATAGATCCATAGACATGCGAAGGCCCCGGGACAATGAACGAATACAGGCTTCTAATAATATTAAATGAAAATTAATGCAATCTTTTAGCTTTCCGCTGTGCCAAATTACTTTCTACTGTGTCAAATTGACGGAATCAAAAAAAAAAAATAGTTCATAATTCTAATGTAGGAACTGCGGCTCAATCTCAATCAGCTCAATAGTTGGGCTTTTGAATAGTATTGAGTTGAATACTGCCTTAAACACTAATATAAACGGGAAAAATTGAACGTAAATAATTTTGAATATTTGTCTTTCTATTTCTTCCACATTTATTTTAAAATTTCCATTTTAAATTGAGTAAATTTACTCTCGCAATTACAGTCCGGTCTAAAAAGTAACAAAGCCGCAAAAGTTTTGCAAAACTCCTCTGCACTAACTTCGCCGTTTCCTGGACTCGTTCCGCTAAATCCGTTACAGAAGCGATAAAATGTATTGCATTGAAAATACACAGTTAGTATTCTAGGAATACTTGTTTTATATATATTTATAGACTGTAAAGTCCGGAGACTTGATAGTTTACGTACCTATATGAAAGTAGATAGCTGTTAAATAGTGTGCTTTTATGGGAATGTATTAATATTCCTGACAAGATTATCAAATGTTTGGTTTTTGGTGACACAACATCTTGAAAACATCTTCTACCAAAAACACAACATAGCGAATCTAGAGAAGATTGATATTTGATATTTCTGTTTCATTTTACTTATTTAAACAAGTGTTATAAATCATACAAATCTTACTAATATTATAAAGAGGTAAAGTTTGTACGTTTGTGAGTTTGTTTGTAGGAAGTAATCTCTGGAACTACTGAACCGATTTAAATGAAATTTGGTAAGAAGGTAGAACGTTTGGTATTTGAGACCCTGGGAAGGACATTGGATAGTTTACATCCCGGAAATCATCCCTTAAGGGGGCCAAAATGGGAATGAAAGTTTTTATGGGGAATCAACTTAGGAACGACCCGAGCGAAGCGAGGGTTAGTCGCTAGTTATTTCCATAAACACCTTATAAAGTTCCAGATTTTTGCTCGTGAAATCCAAAGACGAGGCATGGCCTCAGGACCCCCAACACTGATGTATTTCTGGTGTGGGACGAGTATCACACTCACATTGCTTATACTCGTAGATTCAACGATTATATTTTATTTATTTTGTTAATAAAGAGACACTAAATATCGACTAAAGAGGTCGAATGGAGGTATCAAAACTAAAAAGGAGGCTTACAGAATATATTGTGTATTTCACTAGCGGCTTACTCTCATTTCGCTTCTCTAGGTGAAATGCCTAATAGTACAAACGTTCCACCATATTATTACGTGTAGTAAATTTCATCCAAAATGGCCCAAGCCCTTTTAGCGCGAAACAGTAATAAATATATAAACTTTCATATTTATAATAGTAGTTAGATCGTATCCAAAATGGCGTTTGTATAAACTCTACGTTACGTGAGCGAAGTCTACTGTCCGTCTCCTGTCGCAGGCGACCTTACACGTTATACGTTATATACTCATATACTACTTTCAAAGTTCAAACAATACCGCGTATTACTCGTAATTATATGCGGGCACAGGTTTAAGAAAAGTTGCTATTGTCATTGATAAATACAAACATGAAATCTGAAATAACAAAAGCGAGCGACGTACGTATACTCGTATAA
The DNA here is from genome assembly GCA_905404265.1 of Fabriciana adippe. Taxonomy (NCBI): domain Eukaryota; kingdom Metazoa; phylum Arthropoda; class Insecta; order Lepidoptera; family Nymphalidae; genus Fabriciana; species Fabriciana adippe. The sequence goes on along the minus strand of FR989995.1, from coordinate 16,524,323 downwards.
CTTTATTAACATATTATGACAGTTATTTCTTTTTATTTTCCGGCTCCGTGCGCTACGCATTCGGTACAGCTTTAATATTTTGAATAAATAGTGGTCTCGTTAGTAAAGAGTAAAGACTAAAGCTCCGCCACCGACGAGGGCTTCGCTGTGGTTCTGCTTTCAATTGTTTAGTGTAATGTCATTTTAACGACTCTCTGCGGTAGGTACCGTATTTATATAACACTAATTATATATTTGTGCACGTGGCGTGCTAACGAGAAGTGTAGTTATGTAACAATATCCGTCTATAACCATTGTTAATAAAGCAATTAATGTTATTTAAATAAGTATGTTTAAAAATAAAAATAAAATGTAATTTAAATATTAAATAAAACATAAAAGGCAGTGGTAGCCTAGTGGTAACGCGCTCGCTTGGGAAACCGAGTGAAGCGAGTTCAAATCCCGGGTCTCGCACCTCTGATATTTTTATGTGCGAATCATTTCTAACATGATTACCACTTGAATTACGGTGAAGGAAAACATCGTGAGGAAACCTGCATGTCTGAGAGAACCTAACAAGTTTTCGAAAGACGTGTGAAGTCCGCCGACTCGCACTTGGCTAGCGTGGTGGATTATGGCCTGATCCTCCTCGTACTGAAGGGAGGCCCGTGCCCAGCAATGGGACGTTAAAAAGGGCTGAAAACTACTACAAATGTACGACAATTAATTTTTTTAATATAGAGAAATTTAAAGAAACAAAGTAGTCGTTGGTTTGAGAAAACTTAATTCCGCTTGGGTAAATAACGTCTTCAGTCCCACATATTTCCATTATTTAGATAATTGTTTTTTTCCAACGTCTCTATTTTGCTCTATAATATAATAATGTTTTAAACGAGTCTCGTCGGTCGCTGAGGGATATTATCTAAAAAAAGGAAAGGCAATATTTGAATTGTAGATTAATTTACTTTAAAAATCTTATAAATAAAGTTCATTGAGCCGGCGGGCGTGTGTGAGACGGCGGCTCGCGACGCCTTCCTCTGGGAAGCAGAATGAAAAGATCTCGCGTTACTTTTATTAGCAAACGTGTACATTTTGAAAAGAAAAGGTTTTAATTTATTCATTTAGGGATATTATAATTAATTTGGATACTGATACATTTAATTTAAAACTTAATAATAGACTTGAAATATTAATACGCTTCACACGAAGGCGACTTAATTATTTCGTAATTACCTATTGCCCTCGGACGACGCGTGTGTGTTCGACCTCGCATAATTAATTATATATGTCGTACCTACAGATGTTTGTAACAATTTGAAGAAATGTAACTTAGTTTTATACTTTTATTTCAATTTATGAATAATATGTATTTATTTATACACGATCGCTGAAGGCTAAATTCCGTTAGAAGTCAAACGACGAAAACAACGAGCGGATTTTATGTTGTTTTGGTATTATTATATTATTACTTTACTCGTCACTGTCTTCTATTCATTATGATTTTTTGTAATTAAATCGTAAATCAAATTATGTAATGAAAGTAATTTTATCTATACAGATAAATAAAATTAAAGTGTCTGTTTGTAATGTCAAAATAACAGCTTTATACTAAATGCTTATGGAATTATATACGGTACTTATAAAAAAACACAATTTTTAAATTTTTTGTTTGTCTGTCTGTCTGTTTGTCCTGGCGAATCTCTGAAACGGCTAAACCAATTTTAACGGGATATTAAATTTCACTGGCAGATAGCTGATATTATAAGGAGTAACTTAGGCTACTTATATTTTAGAAAAAGAATTAGGGTTTCGCTCAAAAAATAAATAAAACGTACTAGGGACGAACGCGAGCAAAGCGAGCGTGAGCCGCTAGTTTCATATACATATGTACATATATTTGTAAATTCAAATTCGAATAAATTATTTGGAATTAAAGTTTGCATTTTTACGATTTATTGTATACTAGCAGAACCCGCGGCTTCGCCCGCGATCAAACTTTGTTACTGGCAAAAATAAGGAAAACAAATTTCATTTTAGCGATTGCGATGCAAAATATCCAGTGTCTTAAAAGATGTTACCGTATATTCTGTAAATAAAATTACACTTTAGATATTTAGCAAGCTCCACTACCTGTATTTTTTGCACATTTTTTTACTCTCGATCTCACCAAAGTTAGAGGAAGAGAATACAATGATACAATCACATACAATGTTTACGATTTTAGAGTCATGTTACTCGGTTAATATGGGTTTTTAACTAACATACTAACAGGCTAACATCTACGCTATTTTTAAAGACCCAATGCTATGTACACCTGAAGCTTACAGTCTCCCTCTTTCTCCTTTTTTTTTAAGTTACATATATAAATTGCCAATCTTATTTTGCTGTAGCTGCTGTGGCCAGCCGAAAAGTTATACATAATTTTCCTTTGGATTCGGAATAATTTCTACGGAAAGTAATTCTTACGGAGAACTTGAGTCATGTTACTCTATTTAAATATATTCAACAACTCCAACTTCACCGTCCCGTTTTACCCACTTAGGGGCTGAATTAAAAAAAATCTACAATCAATGTTTATTTAATTGCATTGAAGAACATTAATACCAAGTTTCATGTAATTCTGATCATAAACAATTTTTTCTTCATATAAACAGCACAACTCCCTTTTACCCTTTTAAGGGATGAATTTCGAAAAAAAATGATATTTGTATTGTTTTAGTTGTCATTTTAATGATAAATACCATTTCCGTGCATTAATTACAGAGTTTCATACAAACTTTCATCCCCTATTTGACAGCCTTATAGGATGAATTTCAAAAAAATTTAAAATACGTATTTATTTAATTGTATTGAAGAGCATTAATACCAAGTTTCAAGTTATTCTGATCATAAATAATTGTTTGCCCATATAAACTTTGTCACCCCCTTTTACCCTCTAAAGGGATGAATTTCAAAAAAAAATTAATACATATATTTCTAATTTTTTATCTAAAAGCTAAATACCACTTTCTGTGCATTTTGCATTAAGAATGACAGAGTTTCATACAATCTTATATCACCTATTTTACCCCCTTAGGGGATGAATTTCGGAAAAACCTTTCTTAGCGGATGCCTACATTGTATAAGGAATATGTCTTCCAAATTTTACGTTTCTACGACCAGCGGTTTAGGCTGTGCGTTGATCGATCAGTCAGTCAGGACAAAGCATTTTATGTATATATAGATATTAGTTATTTCGTTGGATGAATTTATAATTACTATGTAAATGAGAATTACCGTGCGTTTGTGGTCAAAATAGAGCATTGAACCGACACGACACGTTACTGTGTCATTGAGGACAAAATTATACTTATGATAATATATGATACTTAATATACAACCGACTCTAAGCCGAAATAAAAAATGTTCCATTCAAAGGAGACTTATTTATTTTTAGTTTATTGAAAATTGTTTTCTACACTGGTATTATAAAGAGATAATATTTGTTATTTTGGGAGTATTTATGTTTACTTATATTTTCAATGGCGCTATCACGTTTTCTTTCATTCGGAATAAACGCGAAGAAAAAAGAATTATCAGAATTGGGCGTATTTTCTGCTTTTTTATGTAATATCCCCTATTTCGTGCTGTCAATCTTTTTTCCGCGTGAACAAATTTACTTATCGGTCCTTGTCACAGCAAAGTTCCGTTAACATGTCACCGCATTTAATCTTTCCTATTTTTGCGGGAGTTTGGTTGGTCGTAAGCGATCTGTGATTTGATAAAAGTTACGTATACTATGTTATTTTAGTGTGAGTGAGACACACGTAGCTATTGCCACTTGTTTCAGCTTCACAAGGAATACGAATGAAATAAAAAATCATTTAGCAAATATTTTTTTTTAAATCTAAAATTGTCCAGGACATGATCTTATAATTAAGCTTAAAGATCTTTTAAAATGCAGATGCGTAGAGCTGATTTTTGGAGGTCCGAGTAAAATAAGAAAGGATTCTATACACATCAATTGAGGCATATAATATGTAATTGACTTTCTTCATTTCGTTTCGTTCTGTAACGTTTATAAGAATTTATTTTTGTTAATTTAATAATCTAATTATGAGATAGGTCTTCATTTCGCTTCTGCGAGAATAACAAATAATTTACGTTTGAAATAATTAACGTCAAAAACGTGAAATTTGAGTTTTCGAGCTGATTGTGCGACGAAATCGAGTTTAATTAGAGTGCATGTGAATATTCATGTAGTGATGGCCGTAACGAGGTTATCCGATGTTTACCTGCCCACGTACAGCCGAGTGCAGGCCACAGGCAGGCACAGCCCGTGTGCTCGCCGGCTTAGCCTCGGTAAAAAAATGACATTTAACAAACGTTATCACTAACAATACTTAAGGATATATATTAATTTAACAACTTATGAACTAGCTAAATATCAATTCAAATTAAAATTCAAAATATTTTATTCAGCATTAAATAATTACAATTTTATACTGAACGTCATGAGTCTACTACCATTTCGGAAAGAAGAAGCCTCAGACCTGAGAAGAACTGGCGAAAGAAACTCAGCGGGACTAATATTTTTTTAATAAATTATAATTTACAATATTGCTATAAAGTTGAAGTAGCCTGGAGGCGATCACTTCATTCCCAAGGCGTGCCATCTTCTATAAAATCATTTATTGTATAATAGCATTTAGCACATAAACGTTCTTTAAGATTTTTTTTTTAATTTGGCGATAGATCAACACATCTTACTAATTGCACACATTTTATGTGTGTAATTGACATTTTATGTCTGACGACCTAGCACAGCTAAAAAAAGAAAATACACGATTCTGTTTATTTAAAATCTTCTAATCTTAGAGCGCTTTCTACACATCGTATTATAATGTAACGTTAATATCAAGCAAATCAACTCAAGAATGAATGAATTTAAGTGACATTGTAGTGTAAAATTTTTTAGTACATAATGTTTTATTAAATAAGCAAACCAAATATAAAGTATTTGGCTCTAGGTTCTCTCTACGTATTCTTAGGATGAAAACTGCGACTATTTGTTTTTACACGAATGAAAATATATCGTTTGAACATCTGGCTATTTCTACGTTGATAATCAAATCTATACTAATATCATAAAGCTGAAGAGTTTGCTTGTTTGTTTGTTTGTTTGGTTAAACGCGTGAATCTCTGAAACTAATCCGATTTGAAAAATTCTTTTTGCATTAGATAGCCCGTTAAATGAGGAAGGCTATAGGCTATATATCGTCCCGGAAAATGCACGGTTCCCGTGGGATAGATTTGTTTTTGTCTGGGGACGAACCCGAAGCGAAGCGAGGGTGAGTCGCTAGTACTGTAATAAAAGTGTGAAGTATTGTCATGTGCAGTGTGCACCCAGTCTTATGATAGAAGATCACAATCGAATTTGGTAGGAATTATACTCAAACATTGTTAGCTAGCGCGTGTGGTAGTTCCCGGAGGACGAGAAGCGGCGGACAAAAAGTTATATGATTGAATCATAATGAACACAACTCGGGTCTGCCGGCCGTCTACTTACGGGGCGCGGTAACTGATTTTCTATAATAGGAAAAGTTTTGAATTTTACATATAAATAGTCAATCATTTCGCGAGTTACGTGAGGGGAATGAGCAACTTGAAATCGCAAATTGGATTTTGTAATTTTAGCGGCTGTTATTGTTTGTCCATAAACCTTATTTAATGTATACACTAAACAAGTCTATGTACACTCAGCGGACAATAATTCGTGATATAATTTAATTTTAACTACTTGTTGAAAAGGTATATTTAAATAAAATAAATCCGACTCAGCTGGACAGTGTTAGGAAAGTTACGCATCATGATCTCGACTTAAAGACCGCAATATCTCTTAACAATAGTACACACAAATATGGGAATATAATATGTACGCGGGACACTTAACTCGTAGAACGGATGATTGATGGAAGCGGAGAGCTAATGCGTGGCGGTTGAATGGCCGGAAAACCAAACCCGGAAGGCAATGCTCCACGCGTTGCCTTCCGGGTTTGACCGTCACTCAATACTTTCATAAGATATGGCTAGAGAAATCCTTGACGGCCTACGAGTAGTAGGAGACATCTTTCGGCTGAAACGGTGATAATAATGATAAAAATGGGCCAGTCCCGTCCCGGAAAGAAATCCGTCGGATTTCAATTTTTTTTTTAATTTTTACGGTATTTAATGGCAATGGCAGGCAGTGGTAGCCCAGTGGTAACGCACTTGCTTGGGAAACCTAGTAAAGCGAGTTCAAATCCCGGGTTTCGCACCTCTGATATTTTCATGTGCGAATCATTTCCAACATGATTACCACTTGTCTTAATGGTGAAGGAAAACATCGCGAGGAAACCTGCATGTCTGATAGAACGTAGCAAGTTTTCAAAGGACATATGAAGTCCGCCAACCCGCACTTGGCCAGCGCGGCGGACTATGGCCTGATTCCACTCGTACTGAAGGGAGGCCCGTGCCCAGCAGTGGGACGTTAAAAAGGGACTGAGTACATTCATACATTATTTAATATGTAATTGGTTTTAAGAAGTAAAGTGTAACAGAAAGGTTTTTCAAACAAGCCAATAATATTAGATTTATCAGTAAATAAATACATACATAACATAATTTCTAAAATTGAAACTTTATGTCCGCGGCTTTCCAAGCATGAATTACTGGGGTCGAGGAGAAAAGTCAGCCTATATCCATTTAGGGAAGCAATCTGTGACCTTGTCATGTCAATTTGAATAAAATTTGCCCTACAGAAGTTATACCTGTAAGCCATTTTCTGTTTTACATTTATTATTGGTATAGATTCTCTTTATGGATGTTTGCAATCATCTCTTTTGCTTTGTATTTACAGATATTGTTGGGGCCAATTTCCTAAAGCCTAAGGGAAATAGTAAATCGTGACTTCTTATTTCTCTGCCTTACATACATTTACAGATATGTAACGTAAATATTTTGAACAAATCAGCTTATTAGGTAAGAAAGAATATTCTAGCTAGAATTTTGGCTTTATTGCCTATTTTAATACGTCCTTTAGAGTCTAATTAACGCACTGTGCACGGTATGGTTAGGTTGCGGTTACACTGTATAAAGTACTCGTATACGCTATACTCGTTCAATGACAGTTACGATACGGCAAAATACGACCGTATTATAATGTTATATTTTTAACTAATTCGATTAATATTTTTCAAGTGAACTTTTGTTAAAATATTTGTGAAATTAAACGTGTTAGTGTTAGAAAAGTTTAATTCTGCTGTTGAAGGACGTCGTACTTTTTACATTCTACAATAAATAAGTACAGACGTACGTACTCGTAGCATATATAATACAGAATTTCACACTACATCTATTGCGGGTCTGCCTTGATGGTCTAGTGACTAGCATGTACGGCAGCAAATCTGAGGGTCCTGGGTTTGAGTCTCGGTTCGGGCCAATTGCAGGTATTGCGTATTTCTGTCAAGAAATTCTCAGTAACAGGACTTTTTTAGCCTATGGTACTCATGTGATCAAGTAAAATCTAACGATGTATGAATCTTTGAAATCGGTTGAGTCATTTTGTAATTGCGAGGAATATAGAATGGTACATTCAAACATATGAACAGGTCAAACACATAACCCTCATTTGGGCTTCGCCGCAGTTGGGTAAAAAGCACGCTAGCTAATGTAAGTCAATCAATTTAGGATTCACAAACTTGCTGAGAGTTGTGTTATCAAGTCGACAAATTATAATTATCAATCTAGATGTCTACTACATTCTTGTTATATTTTATTTCAATGTGTTATAGCATGTTCCAAGGCATTGTTCTACGTATTCAATGATAATAAGAAATCTTATTAAGATATTAGTTCCGTTATATAAATTGAGATAAATCGTTCACTCTTGGCTCATGCAAATCTGCTTCATTTACAAGTTCCCCCACTTCGCGTGATCATTTCATTTGTCTTCACTTATTTTCCTCTTATTGCAGAACTGAGGGAGCGATCGAGCGAGCCCACGGTATATAAATAATTCACTAAACCGGCCCAAAACGAATATTTCATTTCGCGATATGTATTTTATAAACTGGGAATGAGTATTTATCATGGCTGACTGTGCCTCCAGCTACAACCTACAAGTCCACATCTTATATTAAAAGGCCTGTCCTGATCTTAATATACTCCTAGCTAACAAACATATTGAGATTATATCGATATTTGCACGACACTTAAGACCAAACCCTTTAAAGAAATTAATGTTGTCTGTTTAAAAAATTTTGGTCCTAGTTTTACGAGTAATAAAATGTTCTGTGTAATGTAATAATAAAACGTGGCATAACCTTATATCACACCACATCTCACCACATCACTCCACTCCTCACGTGTAATTGTAATTCCATATCTTTACATATAATAAAACTGTAGAGGTCGAATGTCTGTACATAGAAATAAAATGCTAAAAACCGAGTCAGGGGGATGTAAGAAGAGAAATAGAACAAATCCAGTTTTTTTTTTCAATGTTTTGTTTCTCTGTTTGTCTGTTTGTACGGGATAATCTCCGAAACTGTTGGACCGATTTAAATGAAATTTTGCATGGTGATCTTATATCCCCGGTCAACATTTTAGGTAGGTACTTTTTATCCCGGAAAATCAAAGGATTCCCGTGAGATAGACAAAAACTATTGTAACTTATACAGCTTAGTACAAAAAAACTACTGATTGGATTTTAATGAAACTTTACAAAAATATACTTCATACATCAGAATAACAAATAGGCTACTTTTTATCCCAGAAAAATGTTTATGCTTGTCTAGATGCGAACCCGAGCGAAGCGAGGGTGAGCCGCTAGTCTATATTATATAATTAAGGTCTATACTAACTAAATGTATTAAGCTTATAATTGTATATTATAAGGGTGAGTGCTTGACGATCTGTAATATAGGTTCTTTTTTACGTAGTACAGAAACCAGTCTCTCACAAGGGCTTCTATTACTGTTATTTGTTAATCTTATTTTAATATTACAACTTTGATAAATAAAATTCTTCTTATTATATTCGTAAACATTCGTACCTAAGCATTTTACATGTAATATTTATGGAATTTAATTGCCATAAATATTACGTAGTCCATTTATCTAGATAAGTTGCTATTGTTAAACGATTGTTGACGCAATTTGTTAAACAGTTAGCAATATATTTCTGGGTTCGCTTTGTTTAATTTTATTACCATTATTATTATTTTAACGCAATACACATTATACACTTGTCTCATTTATTTTATATGGTATATAATCTATTTCCCTCCCACTACTTAACGGGAATGGGTTATCCGCCACGCTCGCGCGTGTTAATTGGGTGGAAGAAAGCACGGACGCAATGGCCGCCGTTAGAAAGTTACGAAGTTGTGCAAAACTTTATGTGGACTTTAAAGATTAGAAAATCATGGAAAATACTAGTTCGAGTCAGTGTTAGTGCGCACTATATAGATAAACGTAGCCAAAGGGTTTAGTTTATCTATAATTCAATATATTATATTTATTATTTTTTGGTATTTGTATCTTAACAGGTGCCGCCAAGGTAGTCTAAGTACCGCGTATTATTTTAAATACCAGCGACCTAAAATTAGGAATTTTAGGTCGCTGTCATGACATTAAATTAAATTTGCTTTTTAATGGAGTGACGAAAGCAAATTTAATTTAATATCATGACAAGACATTAAATTAAATTTGCTTTCGTCACTCCACAAAATTTTAGACCAGTCTGAACTTGACCATGATATGTGCCGTTTTGCAAACGCAAGTCGGGCCTTCCGGTTTTTCGGAGATACTAAAGGCTTTTTCATCGGTCTTCGTCCATGTAATCCAAAGAGTTTCAAGCGTCGTTTGACAGTGGAAACGTGAATGTCGACGTGATATTTTTCTTTCAATTCTCTTTGTATCATTACATCCGACTTGCGAATATCATTTGTTGATAACTTTTTTATGATACGATCGACTTTAGGAGACGTTTTTTTGGACGTCCATTGCGAGGCTTATTTTCGACAGTCTTTCGTTTATTATACAATTTATTCCATGTACTAACGAGCTGACGAGACACTTTAAAAATACGAGCAACTTCGATTTCTTTCAATCCTTGCTTTAGCGCATTTATCACGGCTTTTCTAAAATCACTGGAATATTCTTTACATTTCGGCATATTGAAATAATTACTGTAAGCAAATATCAGTAGAAATCAGAAGAAAGAAGCAAGTAACATCCACGAATTTACGGAGCAAACTGCGTGTCAAAATACTTTTGAGCTCGCTGAAAGTCACATTCGTCAGGCAGTACAAAGTGACAAGTCGAAACAAGTCGTAACATGACGTTCAAATAATCGTAGTTATAATGCTCTCCACTATACTCAAGACACTGTCCGATAGTGTTTTATTTTAAGAGGAATAATAATGAATTTTATGTTGTCAAAATACTTTTGAGCGCTACGTATATATATATTCCTAGAGAGTCTCTCTTTCTATTTCTTTGGTAAAGTCCGTATAAAAATGTATATTTCAGAATTTCTGATATCAGTCAGAACAAGGTGAAGTATTATTAATACTCGTCTGAACTCGTATGAACATACAATTCATGATTTCGTGTGTATTTGTTCAAGTACTTTAATATATAAATTCAATTTTGAATCTCTTATTTATTTCTGCAGCTGGGACTGAAAATATTTATTTTTATGAAATAACTAGCAGTACCCCTATATTTTAGTACCCCTTTAGTAATAACTTATTTAGGTATGAAAAAATATGATAATTTTGTAACTTTAGGTCTCCATAAATTTTGACTCCTTCATTTCCTATAAATATTTTTTATATGCATATTTAGACTCCCTATCATCTCGCCTATGCAAAAATACCACCCACTCTTCCAGAGGCCGCGTCCTATATACTGAACATGTGCTATTGTAGCAATAGAACGCGGGCGAAGCCGCGAGGTACCGCTAGTATACATACAAAAATATTTTTTAATGTATACTAGCAGGTTATACAAGAATCCCCTTTTTTTAATGCTGGGAAATGCATTTACGCATACTACCTGTAGACATACAGGTGGTTATGTGGGACTCACCGGCTAGGAAAACCAGTACTACCCACTAAAACCCAACAAAGCCTCCCCCGTCTTAATGAGATATCGCAGGATCGCTTACGCATTCAACTACGACGCCCCGATGGCAGGTCTGCCGAAGCAGACCACAAAAACCATGGGGTTGCTCCACAGACTACTCTGCAATCAGAGAAGTACCAGGAGCAAACCGCACGATACACCACCCACCGAAGTAGGCCACCTCCTTGTGCGTTTCTTGGCTTCGCACCCGGTTGAAATGCCGGACGCTAATGACCCCCCCCCCCTCCCCCACCCCCACCACAACAAGGTGAACGCACGTTGGGGGTATGGAAGAATACTCTGTGTTATCTTAACCTTAACCCTATATTATCTTAACCTTATAATAAGTAATTGAGAAGACTTTCTGCAAATATCTTCAGTAAGTGTCATTTCTCAGAATTAAGTCGCAATGAAAAATAATTGTGAAGCACTTTGTATTAATTTTACAGTGATTTTAAACTACCGAGTGCCAACTCTCCGTGAGACGATGTTTGTGTAATTCGTTAATGCACAGCAGTTCCACTGTTAGTTTACTCGCTTGCAATGTTGCTTTAAACATTGACTTTATTGCGGGTTTCGTAACTTATAATGTAGGTTTTGATATTTTTGCTGCCAAAGAGTGGCTCAGGCATAAGTTTTTTTTATACAACGACGGTGGCAATCAAGCATACGGCCCGCCTGATGGTAAGCGGTTACCGTAGCCTATGGACGCCTGTAACACCAAGCATCACATGCGCGTTGCCGACCCTGTAAAAATCTATTTACTCCCCTTTTGAAGGACCCCATACTGTAGCCCTCTGGGAAAACCTCGGCAGGAGTTCATTCATCAGCGGGATGGTCCGTGGGAGGAAGTTCCTCTGAAAGCGAACTGTACGGGACCATTTGGGATTCAGTGTGTGGGCATGAACTCCCTGTCGATGGCGAGAGGTGCGATGATAAAAAGTGGCCGTGGGCATCATTTCAAATTCTTCGGAACACAGCCCATTATACAAACGATAGAGCACACATAGGGACGCAAAATCTCTAAGTCTTAATAAGTCTCAACCGACGATACTTAATACCCCGTAGCAATAGTCAAGTCACGTAGCTCCAACACTATGTGTATTTTATATTATTTTTCCCAACGGAAATAAATATTTTATAGCAGGAAACAATTGAGTGTTTTTTTTTTAATATTCGATATGACTACCGTCACTTTGCTCGAGTGTATTCCTAAGTGCCTAGTCCATTTAAAATTTTTGTAAAGGTTCTAAAAAATAATATAATATTACACGTAGATAATTTTAAATCGGTAATATCTTCCAAAATGGTCTTTTAAATTCTACCGGGTACTTTATCTGTAGATATATGTACTGAATAATACTTTATTCCTTCGTCAACTTTTCATTTTTTATGTTAGCTTTTATGCAGTCGGGTTTTTTATTTTTATTCTATTTTCAGTCATAGTTTAGTATATGTAAGACTATATATAGCATGTGCAAACTTGCATATTTTCCTCCCATAGAAACTACTTAAGATCCCAGAATTAAATATAATATGTTAATTCCGCTCATACTACTATCATATTCGTAAATGTTTTTATGTGTGTATGTTTGTTACTTCTTCACGCTGTAACCACTGGATGGATTTAAATGAAACTTATTACACAGAATATGACGTAGATTCACCTGTAGGTATTCTATTAGTAATAAAATTTGACACAAGGTGGTGCTGTTTTTATGTGTTATTATATAAATACAAAAGGCGTCAAAGATTGCTAAGTCGAAGTCGCTAGTGTATAAATAGAAGATCTTCTATACGAAGTGTTGACTCAACAATGTTTTACGTTTGAGCCGGTCGGAGTAGAATTTTTAAAGCTAACTTCCACACCTGCAGCACCCGCGGCTGTGACCTCGCATTTGACCGCTCGGACATTTATAGCATAGCAACTTATCTTTAAAATTCTGCTTTATCTGGGCTCTGACCTACTCGCTTCAATTCGTTTAGAGATTAGTTTTTGCTAGTTTTATAAATAAATTAGTGAAACTCGAACGCCGGCAGTTCTCGTCTTATAGAAGTGCATCAGTCATTACATCGCACTCCAATTAAACTCTAGGTCATATTAAGCATTGAATTTTTGTGATACGTTAGACGTAAGCTGAATTTTATTGAAGAGTTAACTCAAATACTTGTAACTAAACTTAATTTTATTTTATTAGAAATTAGTAACCACCCGCAGCTCTGCTCACGTGGAACTACTGAGCTTATCAGCTACGTTTAGCTTTCTTAAATATATTGAACTATTTAGGAGGTCTACAATCTACATATTGTTCCCAAGAAACAAAGATATTTCGTTTCTGAATGCATGTGCGGATTAGGAACTAATAAATAATTTTGCAAGTGATTTTGCGTCCAGGCTAGCTTAAACCTAGAATATTACTGCATGACCTATGGATTAATGACGCGGAGCAGATATATATTCCACAATGTCGTTACTTTATATGTTTCAGTTAACTTAGAACTTATAATATTGTCACTTTTGATGGCGACATTATGGAGACTTATTTTTCTATTTTGAAAAGCAAGAGTACATCATAAGCACGAATTACATTATTATAATATAATTATGGATTAACACACATTGCATTGTATTCAGCCTTTTTTAACGTCCCATTGCTGGGCACGGGCCTCCCTTCAATACGAGGGGGATCAGGCCATAATCCACCACGCTGGCCAAGTGCGGGTTGGCGGACTTCACATGTCTTTCGAAAACTTGCTAAGTTCTCTCTGACATACAGGTTTCCTCACGATGTTTTGCTGTACCATAAGACAAGTGGTAATCATGTTGGAAATGATTCGCACATGAAAATATCAGCGGTGGGAGACTCAGGATTTAAACCCGCTTCACTCGGTTTCCCAAGCGAGCGTGTTACCACTGGGCTACCACTACCTCTCACACATTGACATATGCCGAATTGAATATTTTACACAAATCGAGGGCAGTCTTAATCCGTAACCACTTTGCATACAAAGTCATGATCCTTAAGTGTTACCTTTCACAAACTTTTCGATCAGTGAATTTCTTTACCTAAAATAACAAGTCCCCTGTATTGTAGTGCCTAAGGGCAAAAAATGGAATCCTTATAATTCCGTCATACCCGTCTCTTCCTCCGTATGCCACAGAAATTACTTTTGCGACATAAAGCTGAATAACTAGTTCAAAATAATTTAGCATGCACTTACTTCATGAAAATTCAGCATTTAGACAGCGTGATTACTATGCAGGATGGCGTTGTAACAAAGGACCGCAGCGAATCGAAGCGCAGTGTGGCAGTTCTTGAAAGTGAACAGTTGGCAGTTAATACTTCCAAAAACTTATTTATGATCAAAATATAGATGGGAAAATGAGTTCCTAAGAACATTTTCTTACGAGGTATTCGTCTAGGTATTATCATTTTTATAATATAAATATTATGATTTTATTTTCCTAATTTTCAAATGAAAACATTTTTTTATGTTCTAATTAAACTATGTTTGTCATTAAATAAAATAAAGAACTCATTTACTTAAGCTATACGAGTACGTTGATAATTGGGTCGTATGAATCTATAAAATAATTACCAAATTTAACTTTTTCTGCAAATTTAGAAAAAAAAATTACGACCAAAATCAAAATACCGACCGAATATATAATCTACTCTTTCATGAAGTTGGTTAAAAAAACTAACTGACGGAGAGACACCAGTGATTACATTTCTCCATTATAGCTATGGAACAAAATAAATAAATTTTATAAATTGCATAAGAATACAATATTAAAGATTAAATTAGAAATGAATGTCTGCGACCGCACCGAGAATTACAAAGGCGCGCGCGAGCACGTATTCTGCTAAGTGGGACTAATGTGCAATGCGGCGAGTGCGGGCCGGAGGTAGCGGGTTCGTTTCACCTCATATACTTCAATTATTATTATAATTCCATGAGTTATGCTTCAATTCAGTGAAGCTGTTCTGATTAACTGTTATCGTTGCAATGAAAGATGTTATACGCTTTATTTTGTGGCAAATAACTGAGGTTTTTATATTTCCTATTGTCTTTATGATTTTACTTCTTTCTGTTAGACGAAAAGTTAAAAAGGAAAAACTGTTACAAAATATAAGAAAGAACCTATTTCTATAAGTCATCAATTTGATATCTTGCTTGTATTAAGTACTCTATAGAATGTCTTACAATAATTTGGTACTATCTAGCAGATTCGAGATGGAGCCAGAATATGGAGCATGACGATGGGCGGATGGGCGGATGGGCGGATGGGCTATGAGTAAATTGCACAACATTGAGTTTATCTATTTTGTTTTCATCAATGAAATGTATTCCGTATAGAATCACTGATTTTGGAAAAACTCCAGTGCCTACGGGGAATCCTTTGAGCAAGAAAATCACACTTGGACATTTTATGCTGACTCAACTCACTTAAATTGCTCGTAACCACCGTTTTTTATTTTCAGTACTTAACATCTCATTCCCCTCTTGCGCCTTCGACTCAATGAATAAAGAGCGACCTCACTCAGACGTGTCACTTCATTATGTTATTACGCAGTACGTCGGCGCTCGTGGCTACGTCCACACTTACACCCTTGTCACAACGACGATGCCTGTCCCGCTCTCAACGAAGCTCATTTATATGCAAATACTAGTCGTACAAGGTTTAGTAAACATTCATTTCATTGGTTTAAAATAGAGAAAACGAGAGTATGTCATGTATCATGCATTTAGATTGAACTAGACATATTATGTATAATAATACTTCTGAATATCGTAAGTAATAATCGATTGTATTCATCCCTTTTTAACATCCAACTGTTGGGCACGAGCCTTCCGTCAATGCGAGGTGG
This sequence comes from Fabriciana adippe, assembly GCA_905404265.1. NCBI lineage: Eukaryota > Metazoa > Arthropoda > Insecta > Lepidoptera > Nymphalidae > Fabriciana > Fabriciana adippe. Next base: position 16,508,320 of record FR989995.1, on the reverse strand, counting down.
ATCAGGCCTTGTCCACCACGCTAGCCAAGTTCGGGTTGGCGGTTCACGTGTCTTTCGAAAACTTAGTAGATTCTCTCAGATAAGTAGGGTTCGTCGTGATGTTTCCTTCACCGTAAGACAAGTGGTGATCATGATGGAAATTATTCGCACATTAAAATATCAGAGGTGCGAGACCCGGGATTTAAACCCGCTTCACTCGGTTTCCCAAGCGAGCGCGTTACCACTGGGCTACCCCTGCTTAGGAATATATCGATACTAATATATGTTAATGAGGCAATGCTGTATGTTCAATGTCGCTTATTATAAAAGGCTCCTCCTTACGACGACGCCGCCGACGCGACTATGTGGCGGCTGATTAAACGCTGACACTAAAATGTATCGCTACATTATTGCAACGAATGAACGGAAACGAATTTCGTATATATTTTTCTTCATTATATATATCATTAATTATAAAGTTGAGCATGTGTATGTTCGAATTAATCTCAAAGATTACTGTACGGATGTTTATACGGTTTTGACCAATATAAAGAGGGATTATTTAAGAAGGTTATAGGCTAAATTTATAAACATTTTGTTAAAAAACTATCTATTGTAAAGTAAGGGTAATTTTAAATTCATTGTTTCTATTTGATGATTCAAATAAAATAAATTTCAATTTCAAACTAATAAACCGTTATTCTTATTGGAACGAATTCCTTAACGCGGCTTGTCTCGCGGAGATTCTATTGGGAGATATTGACGGGTAGAAATCGTAAAGGTCCTGCCACTCAGGAGTTAAAAATTGATAGTAAATATATTTTGTTAGTAACATTTTATCGCAAAAAAAAACATTTTATAAGAAAAGTTACTAAATATTTTCTTTTTATTAAATGTTTTCTAACATTTGCTAACAAAACAATTTGAAACAAAATATAACAATTTGTAACTTTTGTTAGAACATTGAACCCGGGCGACAGCGGGGTTTGCAGAGTGGTTATAAGATGTTAGGAAATGTTTTACAACATGTTTCATCAGTGTGGAAGCTTTAAAAACATCTAACAATAGTTAACATGTTATTGAATATTAAAAAAAGTTTTTGTGTTAAAAAAAAATATGTAATGTTATCTAACATTTATTAAGCGCTGTTTGGAAGCACCATAACATAATGAAAAAACTTTGCGAGACGTTAGGTTCCGTCCGACGTAGTTAGGATGTTATCGTCAAGCGCTGGCCGCCATACTTGTTTACATCACGTATAAGTTAAATATGCTCGATGGTGTACTTCCGTTAAATAAAATCATTTTTCAATAACTAACAATTTTATTAAAAGTGAACTACGTTATCTGATTATTGCAAAGTAATAGAGATTTAAGAAATGGTAATTGCAGCAAGTAGTATCTGTAATACAAACCTAGAAAAGTAAGTTAATAAAATTTTATATTTTGATACAATTATTTACTAGTTAGTTAAGTTTCCATACAGTTAATAAGCGTTAAATATTAACTATTTATATATATGTGAGAGGAAATAGTGATGATGACTGTCCTACAAGATCACCCGAGGGCGTGTGAATGTCAAGATGGCCGTATCAGAGGAGGATTTAGTTACCTTTTTCTGCTATAAAACCTTATTATTGTTTAAAGTCACTATGTTATTTAGTTTAATTTTTATTGCTCTTAAAGTAATTTCAAATTTAGAGTAGAGATTTCGTCTCGAGCGGGGAGACACACTCATGACATTCAATGGAGATACGTGGTTTAGTAAAGTTGGTTGATCTTGGTGGATCATAGTAAGTTATGTTTTTGATATTATAGTTAGAAGTCGATGATCGGTGCCCCGCTTGTTCAATTATGTTTTTAAAATTACCATTTTAATTATATAACAATGTGATTTCCCTCATTAAATTGTATTGAAGTATTAATACAGATACTTTACTATTTGAGCTCTGATAACGCCCACAAGACTAGTAACCACTAAAGATGATGTTAGTAGAATATGGATAACCTGCCTCTAAGGGTTCTCGTGCTAAAATATTGTATGTCCCATAGAGACTTTTGATCCCTATATGAAATAGAATCGATTGATACTTACTGTCCCGTCACAAAAATTCATCTTGTATAATAATGGCACACCTCAGGCGCGTCCACATTCCGCTCGCCGCGCGGGACTCATGCGATTTATTAATTTTAAGGACCAAACCATTGCTATAGTTATATTCACGTGTTTAGAAGCATACGAGTATATCTCGGCAACTAATGTTAATAAATAAGTTCTTTAGAATTAACTAGCTTGTTTTAAAGGCTCTATTTTTTGTTTTTCTAAATTTGACTGCAAAACCCTAAGTAGTGAGCTTAGGGTTTTGCAGCCAAATTTAGTTTCGTTGCTTCTTCACTTACCCCCTTTGCATAGATGAAGGACAACGCAACTAACTTACTTTCTTATAATATTAGAATGGGATTTACTTACACGAATGTAATGGCGTTAGCAAATCGCATAATATGTCAAATCATAAATCAAATAAAATATATACGGTAATAATTATAACTTTTTTTATAAACCACAGACATAAAAACTTATTGAATCTACACCAATTTCATATTCCACCCAAGCAATCATTGCGGAGATAATATGCCAAACCCTGCACTTGTCCAATCCTGAGTAAATCCTGGCAACACTTTTTTTGTTTGTTATTGTCACCATGAATCAAGCGCTCCAAACAAGTGGTTCTTCTTGCGCGGAATCGTAAATTTTCATGATATCCGAAAATCTCAATTTCAAAATTGTACCTTGTTCAATTAACACTAGAGTTATAATTTGATAAATTAAAATTTTAAATATCAATTTCTTTTTTCACCAGAAGTTAAGAAGGTAGGTATTTTCCCGGGATATACGATTACAGAAGTGCAAAATTAATATTGCTTTTCGTAGTTTCCTATAATACAACCCGCTCTCTAATTTCGTAATTTACGATCGTTTCGCTCGTAAATTATCGCCCCCAAACATTTCCATGCATTGGTCAATATCGGTGTCGATGCTGTTCGAACTTCGACTGGTGTTTCCTGTCGTAGAACTTGGAAGCAATCAAATTGTAATAAACTATAATGATTAAGTTGGGATTAATTCAAGTTTACTTTTGTTAATATAAGTTTTGCTTAGAAACCTCGTTATTGGAAATGAGCGAGGTGTGGAAGTGATGTTTTGTTTGCTCTAGTGCAGTTACTGGTATTTACCAAATATTTGACTTTTCTTCTTATAAAATTTAAAGTAAAGTATTTACAAAGTAAATTACTTTAAACTTATAAAACACTCTTCAGCTCCATTCAAAAGTTCATATGATTCTGATATCGTTGCTGCGTGAAATAAACAGCAAAGCAACTTACGCACTTTCGCATTTTTAGCAATATATTAAAGTAAGAATAACAACAAACACAAAGGACAAACAACACAAAGGAACAAAAAACGAAATCATCAATTTTAAAATGAAGGAAGTTAGTCGATAGGAGAAATAATCGTAAATTAAAGTATTAAATAAGCAGTGTACGTGAAGTATATATGTATAAATGTATGTATCTACAATTTATGTGCTTATTAAATATCTCGATAGTCAAACGCATAATATACAAAGATATTTCGAAATTTTGCAGTATCACGTAGCAGCAATGATTCAACATACAAAATGATAATAAATCATATTTAGAAGCCGCGGTAACGGCTTTCCAAAGACGGGGCGAGCGCTAGTCCGTCATGTTATAACAGTTACGGTGTGCCTTATCTCGGAAATGTTCTTTCGAATAAAATACAATTAAGGTAAAGAATTTTATAATAAGTATTACTTGGATAAAGGTGGTTCCTTTTAAATGACTACTAATACTATACTAAAAAACAATAATCGATTCAAATTCGTCGAAAATGTCCTGTAACATATTTAACGCAATATGAAAAAAACATAAGATAAATAAAACATATAGCTGTATTGAGTACCCCCTCTTATTTCAAGTGAATCGAAAATATTCAATATTCTTGGTAGTGTATTAGTGTTCAGTTCTATTACATGTTTAAAACTTATTTAAATATCGTCGAGAAGAAAAATCAAATCAGAATTGATGGGATGTCATTAGCAATTTGTGAACTAAGGAGAGCATTGTACTTTTACTGCCTCGGTGGGCACTAGCCCATATAGCCCAGTCGAAATAGGATTTGACATTGCAAAAAAATAAAAAAGTTGTTTGAAACTAAATTCCCTATAATTTTGATTCTTATCAATTTTTTCCTTGGATCGATATTTTTTGATTTATACCCAAAAAGAGAGGGTGAATTTTTGTTTATTGTTTTTATAATACTTACCTACTTTTCTGTACCTCTTTTTGTTTTCCTGGACAAACTCGCTAAACCTTATCTATGCTTTCGAGCTAAGATGAAGCTCAAGAGTAAGCCCCTTTCTAATAAAAAAAAAAAAAAACTTATGTATATTATAAAGAAGTACTTAATAAAGCAGCACCAAGGCAACGTAATAGAATATTTTTTATTACGATACACCATTTAAAGAACATGGAATGTGTTATACGTTATAATATTAATGCTATTTTTTTCTACGAAATCTAAGTTATAGCTCTATATAGTACGAAAAAATTGTTAATTACCAAAATTGTAGGAAATATGATTTGAAACAACTTTGTATATTACAATTTTTCACGTAAAGTCTATACTAATATTATAAAGAGGTAAAGTTTGTGAATTTGTGAAGGTATAGGGGGTAATCTCTGGATCTACTCAACCGATTTAAAAGAAATTTGGTAGGACAATAGTTTGAGACCCTGGGAAGGACATAGAATACTTTTTATCCCTGACATCATCCCTTAAGGGGGTGAAAATGGGGATTAAAATTTGTATGGGGAATCAAGCTAGGGACAATTCCGAGCAAAGCGAGGATGAGTCGCTAGTTGAAAATAAACGAGTTATTCAATAAACAAAAATTCACCCCCTCTTTTCGTGTATAAATCGAAAAATATCGATCCTAGGAAAAAAATGATAAGAATAAAAATTATAGCAAATTTAATTTCAAACGACTTTTGTAATAACTATTTTTAGGTAAAATTGAAAATAAACGAGTTATTCAATAAACAAAAATCAACCCTTAAATTCAAGCTGGCGGACGACGCAACGGATCCGGTACCCCGGGAACCTAAATTTAGACTGCCACTGACCGGAACAATTCCGAAGGAAAATTACCAGTAAAAATGTTTGCATTGTTGGCCCCTTTTTTGAGCTAATTCGACTGGGCTAATAACATATCATTAGAGATGTAGTTAGTTCATACTGTGTGGATCGCAATAACAATAATTCATATTAATATTTTTATATTTATAAAGGTAGCAATAGTGTTGCTTAATATTTTAACTTTAAATAATAGCAATCTAAATTAATATTTTTAATTTTTAATTTTCTTCATATAGTTATAGCAACACTAAATAATATTATTAATTAATAGAGTTTTTTAAAATATTGTAATATTCATAATAATAACAGCTAAAATTAAATAAATAATATTACGGTATTTAATTATAATAATTATTAAAAAAATATATTAAAATGTTTAGAATTAAAATCAATAAATATTGTAAGGTATTTTGGTGCCAATTTTGAGTTTTTTTATATTTTTTTGTAAAATTCTGGGTAGGCACTGTCTGTAACAAGTATATAACGCTTTTGAGACGTCTAAAACCTTAGTCTCTCCCGTGACCATGATCGTTGTAAAGCATTTGAAACGTCGGTAACAAATGATCAAAATAAATCCGCGAAATAATCCGAAAAGATAGTTTTATCTATCATCTATATGGACAATGGTACGGGGGTCACAATACAACAGCATGACGTTGGTGGACTTCACATGTTTTTCGAAAACTTACTACATAATAGAAAGCTATCTTTCCAGGAAAATTAATTTATGAGATAAATAGAAGGATAGAAAATCCAATTCTATTCTACTCGTTTCTCTCATGTAGCTCTATCTAAAATTAACATTCAGGTTTCAGAAAAATATTTAATAAACATGTTTTAATAACATATTTTCCGATTTTTTTTTTAAATTTTTAATTTCAGTCCAATAATATAAATTTGAGGCAATGGTAGCCCAGAAATAGAACGTTCGCTTGGAAAACCGAGCGAAGCGGGTTCAAATCCCGGGTCCCGTACCTCCTGATACTTTCATGAGCGAATCATTTCCAACACGACTACCACTTGCCTTACGGTGAAGGAAAACATCGTGAGGAAACCTGCATGTCTGAGAGAACCTAGCAAGTTTTCGAAAGACATGTGAAGCCCGCCAACCCGCACTTGGCCAGCGTGGTGGACTATGGTATGATCTCCCTCGTACTGTAGGAAGGCCCACACCTACGAGTAGTAGTGGGACGTCAAAAAGAGTTGAAAAATATAAATTTTATCGCAAAATAAGCTCGTTTAAAAATTGAGCAAATGTTGTTGAGCTCGCAATCTCTAACTAAGCGACAAACACCTACATATATACATTCTGCATGCTATATACATATCTAAATGCATCGTCCCACAGTTATTTTTCATTACTACGTCGAACCAAATTGTTACCAGGAACTTTATTCGGCGTTTTATTAGAGCGTTGCGCGACGTGTGGAGTTCTTTTTACTGCTTTTGAATTTTATTGCGTTTGTAAAAATGACTTTCAAACATACTCGTATTAACTTTTAATAATATAGAAACGTTTTTAGACGATATTATTTCACGTATATTAAAAGTTCAGTATTGTGTATGTAATATAATATGAACGTTATCCCAAAGATCGTGCTCATTACCTCTGCTCTGGAAAAATAATTGTGGTAATAATATAAACGAGGAGCTATTTACTATACTCGTCTTGATATATTAGTAACAATTATCAACGACTAGCGACTCCACGTCGCTTCGCTCTGGTTCCTCATTAGGTACGTTTTAACGGTTAGTATGAAATAGATTGATTATGTATTATATATAAAATAAACATTTCTGAACTATTCGATTTTCCAGCAGTTTTTTTTTTGGTTTTCTCTACTTTGTTATACTTAAACCACCTCTGACACACCCCCAATAAAACGAAAAGAATTATTCAAATCGGTCCAGCCGTTTTTGAGTTTTAGCGAGACTAACGAACGGCAATTGATTTGTATATATATAGATAAATGTCAGTTATTTGTTTAATTCTCTCAAAATGTAGTGCGACAATTTAGTGCTCTTATGAATAGTTAATTCATTTTTAGTTTGTAGAGCAACGTACCGGAAGTACGTTAAAAATTTAAAACGGAAGTTCTGTCCGAAAATACACTGATAAATTATTTAGTACGAATAGTATTTTCCGCAGCGGTCCTTCACATAAGCTTGTGAAATACAGTACATGGTCCACATTCTAAACGCTGTGCCACGTACACACGCGCGATATTTACTGTGCTCGTGATATACCGCTCATGTCACCGTAAGTAAACACCACCACAGAAATACAATTACATTAAATACTATTAGAATTGCGAGTATGTTTGTTTGTTCACTCTAAAACAGTTGAACTGATTTAGTTGAAATTTCGTATACAGATATGATAGAGACTATGACGTGGTGTAATAAATAGGTTACTGTTAGGCATTTAGGCACCCGAGCGTAGTGAGGATATGTCGCTAGTATGATATATTACATAATATTATCTCGATATATTCTTGTGCTCTTCACGACTGCAGACGATAATTAATTTCAGGATAACTAGAATCAGTCCAACAATGTAAAGTTAGTAACTGTTATAATATAAACAAATAGCTAACTTTCATAACCGCGAGTTTATAGTTCGTCCGTTTACCACCTCCGTTACAAAGTATCTAATCTATACATATAATAAAATTCTAACTGAATCGAATCTGTACATTAAAAATTTTTTGGAAAATTTTATTGAAATAGTCAATACAGAGGCCGAAACTATAGTTATTAGAATTTTTGTCTGCCTGTCTGTGAACGTATGACGAGAAAACTACTGGACAGATTTGGATTAAATTTGGTATGATAATAGCTGGTTATCCAGGTCGACAAATAGGATACTTTTCACTGCGGGAAAATATCTCACCTCTGAGAAATCTATACTAAACCGTAAAATGTAACTAGGGATGAACCCGGGAGCGAGGGTAAGTCGCTAGTAACAATATAAACTTACTTTATGCGATATGAGCTTTGTATCGTATTCGTTTCGCAAACATTAAAAGCTGCACGTTATAGTTTGTACGTCAAATAATAATATAAGCTTTGTTATCGAGGCGGATCAATCTCCGTGAGTTGTTTCGAGAACTGGATGTGTATTTAAGTTTATTGCCATTAGTGTGGAGGCGATGTACTCTAATAGATGTAGATAATTATATTATATATTTTATTGTTTTATTAGGTTAGCGATTTACTGCCTGTTATAGTTTCGTGTTTCGTGTTTCTATTATGAGCTATAAATACTTGTATGAAGCTGTAATTGTTTCATGTTTGGTTTATGTTCTCCGGTTATGTGTCCTTATAATAAGACGTTATCGTCTATGTAGATAAAAATATAAATGTACGTTTGTGCAAAACCAAGATATTAAAAGTTCTTCGCCGATTATTTTGACACGTAAATATTTTTATTACTTAAAGCTACTTAATTTGCAGTAACATGTCACTAGATGGCTCTGCAGCGTTTCAATTTCTACACCGTACTACCTATCGCCATGACAGTTAGAACACATGGGATTTGAGTACGGAAAATGATTTCATTTTATCTATTTATGTGAGTGAACCCCCGGGCAAAAGCCGCTTATAAGAAATAAAAAAATATTTTGATTATTACACTCCTATTTAGTGGTACTTTTTTATTGTTTTGAGTGCTATGTTAGTTTATCTTGAGACATTTGCAGGGTGTCATCCACGTTCCGTATACGTATACGTACGTGTATACGTATACGTATTTTTCCGTAGTAGCTTTGATTTTTTTAAAGAATTTTTAAATATAAATTGAAAGAGTTAATGAATATTTACAAGTTCTTAAAAGTCAGACATGAAGATATAAATAAATGTCTCGCTTTTCCAACAGAACTAAATAAATGGTAATCGTGCTATATAATTTTATGAAGATGAAATTGCTACAACAAAGGTCTGGTTTACTACACCGACATATAAATGTAATATATTTTCTAAAATGGCTATATAACATTTTACGAGTACTCATAAAAGTGGTACATCAGATTATAATTTCAGCCTATCAGACGTCCGATGTCATGTAGTCCGTAGGAATGTCTTGAACTATTGTTAAGAAAAATATGTTAAAAGAGAGAAAGAACATTTTTGTGGATTATGTGAATTGTTTTTATTTAAGGCGTGTTTGGATGATTCGCAGGGACGTATGTTAGATTTATTTTTAACTTCGAAAATGGTTTTTTTTTGTCGTTTCGGTATAGGCTTCGATTTTGATAGTTTTTCGCCTGGTTTCAGAAAAAAAATCATATCTCAAAAACGAAATGAGATATCGAAAAAATTAAAAAAACTAACAGAGGTACGATTTTAGGCAACATTTAAAAATTTATTGGAGGTGCGTATCACTGATGGTGATTCAGAATTTGTACCTTCGTGAAGCGGAGTTTACGTGCAAAAAGCGCATGATCGCTGTTATAGTGACGGTGAATAAATGTTTTGGAGCATCATTATGTTTTTGGATGAAGTGATTCTTTGTAAATAAATATGTATTTAAACTAATAGATAAACTTATTTAAAAAAAATTAAAATTTCGAGTAGAGTTCATTGTGCTAAATATGTTACGCTTATTGTTCTAAATATAATGTTTCTTTAACGCTCGTACCACGATTGTGCTTAGCTCGTAAAAAAAATGTAATAGTTTTAAAGTTAGATTAATAATTTTACTATACTACCTACTACCTACTTTGTAGTTTTTTTTGATAAATAAATATAATTAATATGTTAAAAAAAATAATTCAGTTCATTTGGCAGATTCATTTTCAATGTACCCAAAGATCGTGGCAGACTCGAGACCTGTGGATTTTTAATGAATGTCATACCAGTTTGGAAAGAAGAAGCCTCACACTGAAAAAAAATCAGCTAAAGTTTTGATTAAAAACCTTAATTAAGTATAAAGTAATATAATATAAACTTTCGCATTTATAATTTGTAGATTCATCCGTCTGTCTCGTATCAACGACGCAAGGGATCTTTAATTTAATTTTCAGTTTAGAGGGAATTTACGGACTGGAAAGTGATATCAGGTAATACTCAAGAATTATATTCAAATGTATCGGGTTTGGAACTAACTTAAAAGTTAAGTAAAATGCTTACTTCAGCGTAATTTAAGGTAATGTATTGTGATGAATGTAGGGGATTCATAGAATATATTACAATCGACATGGGAAAATATAAAACACAGGCAAAGTAGTCGAGAAAACGGACGTACGGTAGAACCCTAGCTTACTAATGAATTACTCACTCAAGCTACGGTACAGATATCGACCAAAAATCTGTAAACCATTTTAAATAAAACTACCTTTTCGGATTATTTCGCAGAATTATTTCGATTTTTAGTTCCTGACGTTTCGAATGCTTTACAGTCAACGTCGGGAACCAAAAATCAAAAATGGAGATTAAAGTTTGAATGGGGAATCAATCTAGGGACGAATCCGAGCGAAGCGAGGGTGAGTCGCTAGTGACAAATAAAATAAATTTTCCAAACAAGACAGACAAATATTGTTTTGATTATACTAAAATTTTAATCTTTGAAATATTTTTAGAATACATGTTGTATGTAAAAAAAAAAATATCCGAGAGAAACGCTTTTTTACTACAAATTAGAGTTTATAAAATATATTTTTTTATAATTACTAAGGCTTATTTTTATTCTTATTAGGAGCGCCCGACGACATCGCGTCGAGAAATAATCAGAGCGATGCGAGCAGATGTTCTGATTGACGGATTAGGGGAGGACTCTCGTTATTATTTGCCTCTTGATTTTTATAAACGCTAATAAAGGAATATTGTGTCAACGTTGTATCAACATTTTTATATTTCACAGATAATTATAAAAATATCATGTTTTTAAAAACATTTATTTAGTCTAGTAGTCTGAGCGCTATTTAGCGAAAAGAGTGCTATATATTGGTACCAGGAAAAGAGTCCAACAATTCGTGGCTGTCTCGTGGCTGTCCACTGTTCAGAAAGACTTGAAAGAACAAAATATCCCATTATTGACAACCCAGGATAGATCATCTTGGCGCAGAAGCACAAGAAGGCTCGACCCCAAATAATGTTGGGAGGGAAAAGGCAGGATCAAGGGGAAGAAGTTGTCTTTAATCTCTTTTTCATTAACGAAATACATATGTATGTAAAATAACATATGTATCATACCATAAGTGATAAAGTATTTTCATTTTAGTTTAGTAATAATTAGCGATTATGATTACGAGTATAATAAAAAAAAACTTTTTTAATTTTCGCATTTACGGGAGGACATTTGAAAACAAGTAACAAATAATAATAAATTGGAAATAACTTGTGAAACGTCTTAAAAACAATTTCGGTGATGGTTCATAATAATTTGTAGCATTTTATAAATTTACGCGAATATTTGACATTTTAAATAAAACCATTTTATTTTCCGCGGTTTTAATTTAATTGATGATTCCTGAAGTTTCGAGGGCTTGGTCACGGGAGAGATCTTAAAAAAAGTTTTATTTAAAATATTCACAAGTCCTTTGTTTAGTAACGAATTTAGTTATTGTTGTCCTGTAGTTATGTTGTCAAAGAGCTAAAAGCCGCGAGGGAGATTAAATTCCACAAAAGTATTTCTATTCTCGTATAAAACCATGCATCCGGTATAGACATATTTACATATTTGGTTCAACAAATCCTCTATTCCTTGTTTCATGAAAAATGACAACATCAATTTGTATTCCGTTCTATTTATTATGCTGGCAGTAATACAGTAGTGAATATGTAAGAATAAATGTAAAGTTTTTGTTTTGCATACATGTTTATACTTATAAATAAAACTGGTATTCGTCTGCTATTTCAAAATGACTTTCTCACATTGAGTTCATATTTTTATTAGCATGATATGGAAGAAAAATCCTTTTAAAATTTCTGTGGATATCTGATTATACCCACTATATCTTATGATTTTTATTGTCGAAGTGGAAAATTCAAAAGAAAAATCCTAGTGAGGCTTAATTTTATCCAGGAAAAGATAAAAGATCCCTTCGAGATCGACAGCTTGAGCATTGTTAGTCGAAAATTTTGAAGGTTGAATAAAACCTGTTGTATTGGAAAAAAGTAAAATCCTGCGTCATATGCCATACTATATCTGAAAGTTTAATTATTTGTCATTGTATTCAGCTCTTTTTAACGTCCCACTGCTGGGCACGGGCCTCCCTTCAATACGAGGAGGATCAGGCCATAGTCCACCACGCTGGCCAAGTGCGGGTTGGCGGACTTCACATGTCTTTCGAACTTGTTAGGTCTTCTCAGATTTGCAGGTTTCCTCACGATGGTTTCCTTCACCGTAAGGCAAGTGGTAATCTTGTTAGAAATGATTCGCACATGAAAATATCAGAGGTGCGAGAACCGAGATTTGAACCCGCTTCAATCAGTTTCCCAAGCGAGCACGTTACCACTGGGCTACCACTGCCTTATTTGTCATTACTCAAGGCAAAATAGAAGCGAGGGTGGGTCTAGTTCATGTAAGTACGTATACATACAAATTACAAAGTTTCGTAAGTTTCGGCTATTTAGTAGTTAAGACGTAAAATTATGAGTTATTATCGAATAACATATAATAATATATTATCGAAGTTTGCTCTCAACTTTGCGCAGTTAAACATACTTCTCAACCGGACTACTATTAATGTAAAAGTTTGTAAGTTTGTGTATGTTTGTACGAGTAACTTCTGTAAGTGTGAGTTAATTGTAAAAGATGAAAGGATTTATACAAAATAGAATAGGTTTAAGAAAGCGTTGCTCTCGTAAATATAAATAACCGAGGGCTTTTGTTCTAAATTGTGACTGTACATGACACTTAAGTGTTGAAAGATTCTCTTACTCTTAATGTTTATATTTATTTATATCAAACGACTTACCCTCGCTTCACTCGAGTGTCTTCTCAGGTAGCGTATTCGTTTTTCTAACAGAAGCCTATTTGTCAGTTAAAGTCTATACATACAAATGTAAACTAAATTTCATTCAAATCAATCCAGCTGTTTCAATGGGAAGGAGGAACAAACATGCACACATACAAAATCGCATTTATAACAGTAGTCCGATTGGTAAACACTGGGTACAAATGTCTATAATAATAATAATTTTCTTAGTTAAATTTGGTTATTAATTATTGCGACATTAAATAAGCTTTAAATGTTTTTTAAAAAATAAACGTTAGCTACAGAAACGTTATACAAAATCTATACATATATTAAAATTGTAATTCAGCCGAATCTGTATATTAAATATTTTTTCTAAAATCTTATTCAAATAGTCATTATAATCGATACATAGGCCGAATTTATAGTTTATAGAATGTTTGTTTGTCTGTCTGTGACCGCATCACGAAAAAACCACCGCATAGATTTTGATAAAATTTGGTATGATGATAGCTGGTTATTTGGGTCAACATATATGATACTTTTTACTGCGGGAAAATATCTCATCTCTGAGGAATCTGTACTAAATATTAAAACATAAGTAGGGACTAACCCGAGAGGAGCGAGGGTGAGTCGCTAGTAAAATATAAAAATGTTGAAATAAAGTTATAGAGAGTAGATATGAAAAGCTTTGTTACAATTGTTATTTAATTCCCGCGAGACTGGACGCCGCGCAACCTCACGCCCGTATCGCGGTCGCGCCGAGCTCGTCGCAGCGCTCTTGACGGAATTTCTATTTAAAATATCAGAAATCTCTTTACGGCTTTGTTATGTAACTAGCGACTAACCCTTGCTCTGCTCGGATTCGCCTTCTTACGTTTTTAAGTTTAGTATAGATTTCTCAAAGATGAGATATTTTCCCGCAGTAAAAAGTATCCTATATGTAGACTCGGATAACCAGCTATCATCATACCAAATTTCATCAAAATCCCTCCAGTGGTTTTTCCGTGATGCGGTAACAGACAAACAGACAGACAGATAGACAGACAGACAGACAGATAGACAAGAATTCTAAAAACTATAGATTCAGCCTCTATATCGATAATAATGTCTATTTCAATAAGATTTTCCAAAAAATATTTAATGTACAAATTCGGCTTGGTTACAATGTTATAATACATATGTATAGATGTATGCGAATTTGACAAGTTTAGCGATAGGTATACTAATTCTTATTAATGATTTGTTTGAAACTATAAAACGTCAACGGTTTTACCTGCGTGTGTCATTCTATTCAATGTACAACCGTATCACAAGTATCACTATGACCTGTGACTAATCTCACTAAAATTCATTAAGACATTTTCTACAGATCTACACAATAGATAGAAAAATACCGCAAAGTTTTGACCAAAAATTTAATCTTTTAAAAGTTTTTAGAGGTTTTAGTGAATAAATCCAATAATTTTCTTAAAAACGAATATATGTATATAGGGTAAGATAAAGTTGAATTAGGGATTCAGAATAAGATACATAATATAGTTAAATACTCGTTATTTCTATTCTTCACTCTATGTGACAAAGTAAATGGTTTCAGCTGGCTCTCAAACGTCACAAACAAAAGATTTCCGATTAAGCTTAAATGGTCCTCTCAATAGCCTCTGTTTGAACTACGCTGATGTAATAGCGTCATTGTAAATTTTAGTATAAAGTGAAATAAAGTAATTAATTCCACTCTTATAGAGTATAATAGGTTCCTTTATACTCAATTTAAAGTGAAATGTATTAGAAAAGAGAGACGACATGAAAACTTTATTTATAATGAAAAGTAATGTAAATTGAGAAAAAGATCGCAAAAAGTTGACTCAGCCAAGACTAATCTCTACAGATCAGTCATTGAAATAATGTATTTTTTTATTTGAATTGATTAAAGCGTTTGATTTCGTTTACCTTTCAAGACAGAAAAAATATTAAGCAATCTAAATTTATAATTAGAATAACATATACAATCTCTTCAGTCTTCATTTAAAAAAATAAATAAAAATAATTTACTAAAAACGTTGTTATTGTAGCTTTTCGACGTAATTAATGAAGCATTTTGGTTAAACCAAAAGCAAAGTAGTCCAGATGCTGCAGTGCTACTGATGATTAATTCTGCTCTCTGTTGCGTTTTCTTGCAAGTGAACCTCATTAGGAAATCAACCATAATTGTGAAACAGCGAAAGGAAATGAAATGAACGAACAAGATTGCTCCAGCGCGCCTTTTATTATACCTCAGTGGAGCGCTCCACGACTTTGTTACGCAAAACTTTAAATACTGGATTATTGTAGTAAAATGGAGCAACACAGAGATATTAAAAATTAAAATTTATTAAAAAGTTTCTTTACTAAGGGAGTAGGTATGATTTAATGTCAATAAGCAAATATAAAGATTGCGTTAATTGTAATAAATAACATATGTTGGTACATTAACACACAGCACCATCTAGTTCCATAGTAAGTTACGAGGCTTGTGTTATGGATAATAATAAATAATAATAATGTCCTCCTGACCGATCCCGGCCACGGCGTCCAATCTCATTGAGACTAGCCAACTGTGCAGGAGATATTATAGTGCAGCGCGTGTACGCGCAGACACAACGTGCACTCTCTATTCCTGTTACTCTCGTACTCCGTTAGGACGACTACTCAATACGACCGGTGAGAGTTAAGGCCAGGACAGGCTTTACGTGCTCTCCGAGGCACGGGGGTGAAACACCGCCAACTTCCCAACTCTGGGCTGCTACTGAGGCTTACTTTACAGAAAGATTCAATAACTAAACTTGGCCCGACACGGCACTCGAACCCAGGACCTCCGGGTGTGCAGCCGTACATACTAGCCACTATACCACCTAGGCAGTTATGGATACCAGATAGTTGATACACTACACATATATAACTTTAAATAAATATATATTGTAAACACTCATGACTGGAGTACAAACAGTCGTGTTCATCACATAAATGAATCCCTCCACCGCGATTCGAACCCGTGACCGCTCGCACAGCAAGTAGGGCCACTACAAACTGAGCCACACGTGTCGTCAAAATTGTGGTATATTATTAATTGGTATTTCTATTTCGTAAGCCGATTTACTATTTAACGAAAATGTTACGCCACATACGCCAAAACGGCTGAACGGATCTGGATGTTTGGCACAGAGATAGATTATAGTTTGGAATAGCACATAGACTACTTTTTATCTCGGAAAAATGTATGGTTCCCGTGGGACAGATTTGTTTTTGTTTTTCTAGAGGCGATTCTAAGCGAAGCGAGGGTGAGCCGCTAGTCTTTTATCTACAGCAGTTTAAGTATGAAGTCCCACAGCATCAATATTTAAATAATAAAAATATATTATCTTTAATGATATTTACGCATCTTACAATTTGACATGTTTAAATAGGATTTTAATTAGAAGTTTTGTGAAACGTTTTCCACGTAGAAAGATTGTGTTTGTCGTTCCCGCACTTATTTATTTAATAATATCTTCTTTTTACTTTTCCAAGATGGCGGCACTCCCTGTCAACGGCGCACGGTCATTATGCCTAGATACAAATCTAAATAAACATAAAATACATATTTTACTGATCATTACAATATTATAATAACTATTTGAATTTACAAAAGGTATTCATTAAAATATTAATAAAGAAATAAATAATAAAATAGAAATGATATAATAAGCAATGTATTTAAAAACTATCGATAATGATATCTACTACCTAATAAATAAAATTACGTCCTTCATTCGTAATAGTGTAATAATAAAGCTTATTTCAAAGTAAAGTTCTATCTGTATATGTATATGAAAAGCAATTTCCAGGTGAACGACGGAGCATCACTATGAGAACGGCTCGACCGATTTGGTTGATCTTGTTCGTTGTGTTCGTAAATATTGGGACCACAATTGTATGGAAGCAATTTTTTTGGTAAAATCGGTTTTCGTGCGTACTTGTTTGGTTAACGCTAACTAAATCTTAAAAGACATATACGAATATCAAAACAATGTACTAGAAAATTGTAAGGCTTAAAATGACCTACAGAAAAGGTTACAATAACAGGTGTAGTGCGATTTAAAACGTACTTAGAGACGCACCCGACCGAAGTAAGGGTAAGTCGCTAGTATTTATATGAAAACAACATTTTGCATTTGATAAACCTTTAGAAGGATTTTTAGAAAATACTTTGAAATATAATATCGTTTAAGAATTATTAGATGAGAGAGAAAAATAGCGCGAGGCAGCAAATTGACTATTTTCAGGGTAAGAACAACGATGCCATCACAGAAAATATGAAAGACATTGTGTAAATGTACATTATATAAACTTTCAACATTTCTCATTCAGCAAAAGTGCTTTATAGAAGAAATCGCCGCAAGGAATCCGTCACCGTCTGTGCTATTGTGAGATCGTGTCGACGTTCGGACACTGGCACTGACACTGATGTATACTGACGGCGGTGCTTAAAAGAGGTTAGTTAGTGAATGTCCCTCATTCGTTAAATAAACGATTGATAGTGACAATTTGTCAAGAGGAACATAAAAGAAGGATGTTTTGTGTTTATAATAGAAGGATATACTTAATGATAAAAGTGTTACACGTCTTAATGTAATTTAGTTATGTTCAATAACATAGCACAAATGGAGTCTACTATATATTTATCCTTTTCATTAGAAACGTATTAAGTTAATTCGATAAACGTATAGGAAATAGAACTTGGATGAAAGTATGACATGTTGGAACGAAGTTCCTTATCACTTGGCGAATGAGAGCAAGACGGAGACAAGCGAAATATTTCGACGGTCACTACACTTTATTATTTATTTAGAGCGTATGACGTCATCATAAGGGCCTGACGATTCTAAGTTTTAAAGAACATACATATGTTGTAAGAAATTCGTATGCACTTTGTGTAGGCCTTTCTTCAATAAGATCCAACGTGTACAATGTACATGTCGTGATAATTTTTGAAACCTAATAAGCCTAGGGCAGACAGCTAAAGGAACTTTGTTCCTACCGACCCAACACCGACCGGCTTTTTTTTATTTCTTATCTGGTTTTTTTGTTTCTATCAAAAAACTAAAAATAAAATCAAATAAAAGTAGATAAATGCGCAATGGCTGTCGCATTTATCGACTGAATTTCCAATCACCATAAGCCTTTAATTTATTCAGCCGGGATTAAGGGAATCGGACAAGTTTATAGCCTCTTCACTGTCGCAACAAATGAATGAAATGGCACATTTCAATTACGGCCTTCGATTATTTAATATAGATGATGATATCGTCTGGCATGATTGATGAGAAATAGTATTTTGTGGTCATGGTTGTGCGATAGAAATTGGTTAGTAATTAATTGTGTAATTAGTATTTAATTTGCGCATTGCCGAACATTAAAATTTATTTCAAAGCTGAAAATGTCGTTATTTAATAGGTGAGTGTTTACAGGTAGCCCAATTATAGCATTAATCCTCCCTCCTATATATTGTGCTTGAAGATAATTGCTTGTTCGAGTACTTTAGGATATTAGCTTCCCTGTACAAGTACAAACGTTAAGGATTTATAAAAGCGAATTTTCCTGTTTTTACTTAATATATTTTTATAAATAATTGCTTAATGGATCATTTACGGAGAGAGTTTTTACTTTGAATATATTGTTATTTATAAAACAGTACCATGTAAACTGTTATGCATATTATGGCACATTGTTCGTAAACATAACCTTCCTTTCAATAGTAAACGCTAACCTCGAATATCCAATGCTCTTGTTAGAATGTGGGTTCCTTTAATTATGGCCGAGTTTCAAAAAAAAAAATGTTTCAGTTACGGACTTCGAAGCAATATAATAGATTTTTTTTTATTTATGCATCAAGTACCTAAGCAAACATTGGTAACGCTTCAAAAACCAAGTAAATCGGATTCATTTTTTGGTTTTCACATTGTGTAGGGAAACTTGCACGCCTCAGTAACCCTAACTAGTTTTTAAATGATGTGTGAAATCCGCAACCCGCATGTATCCAGTGTGGTGGACTATGGCACGATCTATCTCGCATACTATATGCATGGTGGTTATTTCAAAAACATTCGAATATTTAAAAATAAGTTTTAAATGTATGCTCAATAATTGATCAAAAGAATAGCGTAAATAAAATAAATGTAAATACAATTTGTATATTAATCATTTTAATATGTAAATTGTGTTATCGTTTGTTTTGTTACCTGATTTTATATTTGTTATGATAGAATCGAGCGAGCTGTACAATCAACACGTTCATCGTGCTAAAGCGCAATCCACTCTTTTAATTCACTCTCATTCACTTTTAACTCATATTGAATGATTATAATTTCCTCCACCGTTCATCTGTCAACGTTCATTCTACTGTTCTAACGTGGCTTCTGTCAATCTGACAATTAGATGTTGCGTCTTTGTTGTTGGTAAAGTTTGGTGAATGAAGGAAGAATAAATTATTCACAGACTTTGAAAAACGTGACAGCATACAGTTAATTCAATTAACACGGTTAATTAAGTATTTAGCATGTTTATACGACTTGAGATGCAACGATCATTCCAACTCTGACCACGGCCTACTGTGGGTGAAATTTTCATAATATTAACGATGAATTTCTCTAATATATTATTAACCTTGAATATTTATAATTATAATAATTAAATAGCTTTTCTATAAAGATTGAAAAGATTCTTATAACAAGATTGAGAAACAGTTCGTGGAGCAATTAAATGTCTTTCAAATATTACTACAGAACAGCTGATGGCTCGCAGCTGCTGTCATAAATTAGAATAAATTTTACTGGAATTTTCATTGAATGGTAATAAGTAAAAGGCTACTTTTGAAGTTACAAGTTTAGTTAGTTACAAGTTCTATCTCGACTAATAGTTTTGGGATTGGAAGGAAAATTCGGAGTAACTTAAGTATATCTAAAAGTTTGTCTTTTTTCTATTACCTCTTCGTTAGGGGACTCATCTTGGAATCTTGTACTCCGATAAATCCTTTACCGTGTACAAAAGTTATCCCGTTATACTGTAGGTAGCATCCCTAAGGATCAGAGTGATTATTTTTTTTACTTTATTTTTTTACTTCTTCAAAAGATTTGTTATGTACCTATACGATTGTCATTTTGTATCTGCCCCTGGTTTAAGTTTTTTTTTTCTCATTCAAATAATATCTGTTATAAATGCGAAAGGGTGTTTGTTGGTTTCGTCCTCCTTCTGCACTGCATCAGAGTGAAGTACGAGTAATGTTGCAAAGATGTAGTCAAAATTTCGGCGAGGCCTAAGATTGGTTTCCGTGCGATATTATTACTTACAAGGAGAAGAATTTGGAAATGTATCATCTTTATTTAATTAGTAGCTTTTCGTGCCCGAGCTAGTAAGCGGGAAGGGGATTAAGGATAGCTCATGCCCGGTTCCATGATGCCAACTAAGACTTAGCTGCTATCCAATCGAAATGTGTTCAGTGGTTTAAAGTAACAAACAGACAGAGTTACTTACACACAAATTGTTATACTAATATGGATTAAATAGCTATAATATAAAGCTTATAGCATATATGTAGCTTATAAAGAGTGTCCCATAATGGTCCTTGGTCGTAATTTAAAATGTTAATTGTGGTGTGGCAATAATATCAGCGCACTTCATACGCAGGACGAGATCCTTTAAACAAAGTTATCACAAACGAAACTCAAAATATTCAAAGTGGCATCTAATATAATAACTAATCACAATGACTCAAACAAACGACTTCACGTCGTTGGGAGTTGTTCAAAGTTTCGACGAGCATCGCTAACTTGTTTGTTTTCTGGTTCTTACTTGAAAAGTAATGGTTTAATTCTATCACAGAGTATCTTTGCTATTGCACTTAGCCACTGAATTTTAAGGAACAGAAAATCTTTTTATCCTCTCCTATCGCAATCCTGTGATTTATACTCGTACAAAGAACAGTACATTTATTTACAAAGTATTCTTTACGTTTAGGTGACTTTTATGGTCGAACATTTTACAGCTTGGAAAATAAAATTAAAACTTCTATCCGCTAAAAATTTTATTTCATTCGCTAAATTGGACAGCTCATAACGATTGTTTTGTGTAGGACTCATCTGCGAAATATTTTATTTCACGTTTTGAGCATGTTATATGATCGTAGTATTGAGTTCATTTTAATTAAATTGTAAAAAATATATTCCTTTATTTTTCATAATGCATATATACTATTTTAGGGCCGACCATAAAAAAGATTAAGAGATATTTTCTTTTGAGCGTCAGTGAAAGCCCTTCAGTGGCTCTGTGGGTGGAGAGTGGTTTAAGAAACTAAAAAGATTTCCTAGTCATGTTTACTCATAAAGCAAGGGATTCTGAACCAGACGTTTTTGCTGCAGTATAAGGAGGCTGCTTCAATAGATGTGTTGCTTTTGAATGATGTCTAAGAGCTTTACTATTTATACATTAAAGAAAAAAAAACTACTGCTATAGAAATTGCTATATATTATAACTAGTTCTGAATCTGGATGTGTGAGAAAAGTCTAGATATCGAAGTTTTTCTTGTACATATTTTAGGAGATAGTAACCCTAAATAAAAGGTTGGAACACTATCCTACACACCATCCATAAGATATAGAGGATCATACATAAGACCATGTACATAATAATTGTGCACGTCATACGTCCATTATCTGTTATAGCGTTTCCTGTGTGGTAGTTATTATCTTCCTGAACACAAAGGATTATAGCTCAAAGTTGCAAACGATAATTCAATCGTCGCATTCATCACCATTTATCATTAAATTACTTTACTAATTATACAAATATTATACATAAGTAGATAATTTTGAGTACACAAATCTTGTAATTTATGTAATGTCTTTAACATCTGACTCTATTCAAAACAAACAAAATAAAAGGTCGTCTGCAAATAGCGAAAGTTTGAATTTAAGCATTTAACTGTCTCAGTCAAGTCTCACCATTGTTCTGCGACGGGCGAGGATTGAATACCAAGCGTCTTAATGATAACTTTAAATATTCCGACTCAAGTTAAACATTTTAACAACGTTATTGAACAAATATTGTATTAATTTCCTCGCTAGTCTAGTGGCTAGCATGTACGGTTGCAGATCCGAAGGTCTGTATGTATATTGTATGGTATAAAATATATGTATTATAATTATTATTGTTACCTATGTATTTTATATACTTATATGTTTGTGTTATTTATTATACTAAGACTACGTGTAGTATGCTATTTTTATATATACTGTGGTTTCTTTTTTTTTAACTTTATTTTCATATTACCTTGCACTTTTCTGCTCCGCTAAATGACAGTCTTTCTCACCTAAGTTCACTGGAAGGATCTCTTGCAGAGATAAGTCCACCTTTGCCTCTAATTTTTTCTTAATACTCGTAATTTATGTTTTTAATGTGCAATTAAAAATATATATAAAGTCCTGGGTTCGAGTCCCAAATCGGGCCAAGTTTAGGTATTGAGTTTTTCTGTTAAAAAATTCTCAGTAACAGCTCGAAATTGGAAAATTTGTAGTCTTTGCATATTGAGGGTATTTATAAGTTATCTAAATCCGTATCAACGTTAAGGCTAATTCCCGATATTTACCAGAACGATGAAGTCACTTGTTTTAGACTCTCGTATAAAGAAGATTCTCACACATTTTCGTAATTCTGTATATTTTTGAATAGGTATTCAACAATCGAGCAAAATAACTTAATAAAATATTTAAGCGTAATAGATTATGGGAAGGTAAAATAACATTACGTTCTATTGACGTGATATTTTGCTTCGGTCTGTTTGCCGCCGGAGCTGCCCGTGAATTATAAATAAAATTTGTTCTTCAATACGAGCAGTAAACAAGATTATAAATCTTGGTGTGAACTAAGAGAATTAACCATTTATTTTTACAATGAAAGTCATGAAAAATGTGGAAAAATATTATTATGCTTAAGAATGCAGAGTGCTCTTAGAAGCTAAATTTCATGATTACTTACTTGTCTCAAGTGGCTTGTCCTCTATTAAATTAATATTTTTCTAATTCATTTTATGCTATAAAAAAGCAATTTTTCAACTAAAATTCTTCAACTTGACGTGGATGGTGAAATGCGATACTATAGGGAATAAAAACGAAATAAAAACGAGCTTCTAGATATTAAATAGTAAAAAATAACTGAACGATTGTTTTCATTTACTAACTTTTCTTAAATTTCATTATACCTTTACTTAAATTTACTTAGATATTTTCGAAGTCGGTGCCAGCCGACAATGCTTTGAGATATGAAAAAAATACATACAGATGAACATGGAACCACTCCCTTTTTGGAAGTCGGTTAAATATAGTACACATTCTCTAATTGCTTTTCAATTACCCAAATTGCTTCTGTACTGAGTTACAATGTTGTCCCTAGCAGGTGCTGCATTATTGCAATTGGTTAGTTATGTTCAATGTTCATGGAGGAAGACCTAATACAAAAACTATTACCTTAATTTTTCTTTTATATTTGTGCTTTGATCAGTAAACGCCTAAAAAGTAAGTAAGCGTAATACTTTCTTAGATTTACGCGAATATTTGACATTTAAATAAAACTATCTTTTCGGATTTTTTCCCAACCAAAACCAAAAATCAAAATAAATCCGCGCAAAAATCCGGAAAGATAGTCTTATTTAAAAGTAAGTAAACGATTATAACGGCGGTTTGTGTTTAATTTTTCAAAAATTGCGGGTTCGATTTCGGGCGTGGAATTCTTCTTTTTCTAGTTTTCTTTTGTCATATTTGACCCCGCGAATTGTTCATGCGTTTGGAACTTCGCCTATAGCTCAGGATTTTGTAAACCAATTTGGATTGAAATATTCCTGTAATCCTGTAACTCTGTATAAAAGTTGAAATTTAACTCTTTTTTATATTTTTCTTTTTAAAACACAATTCTATATAATATACGGGTACAACACGAATTCATTTAAAAACAGGACTGAAGGATACGCTCCTAATATTATTCTTTGATAAAACCTCTATCCTATCAATAGTTATTACTAGCAACCCACGCTCGCTTCGCTCGGGTTCGTCCCTAGTTACTTTTTAACGTTTAGCTCAGGGATGAGATATTTTCCCAAAGTAAAAGGTATCCTATATGTTGACCCGGGTAACCAGCTATCATCATACCGAATTTCATCAAAATCCGTCCAGTGGTTTTCCCGTGATGCGGTAACAGACAGACAGACAGACAGACAGACAGACAGACGGACAAAAATTCTAAAAACTGTAGATTTGGCTTCTGTATCGATAATAAAGTCTATTTCAATAACATTTTCCAAAAAATATTTAATGTACAGATTCGGCTTGGTTACAGTTTTATTATATGTATAGATTAAAATAAGGGTTCAAACAAGACTCTCTAACATTTGCATGCGCCTCCATCTGCGTGTGTGCAATACAATTGTACATATGGTAAATAACAATCAAAACAAGCTCTCTTATGTGAGAGATCAATAGGAAAATGTATGCTATATATTAGTCGGTCGGACACGCGCAGATAGACTTTCATACTAACGAACTGTACAATTAAGGATTAGCCTTAGATACTAGTAGGTACATCGTTAAAATTTGTGAATTTTTGTGTGGATATTCGATGAATACTATACTACTAGATACATGTTAACGGTTAGTATAGATTTCTCAGACATAAGATATTTTTCCGCACAAAAAGTATCATCTATGTTGACCCGGATAACCAGCTATCATCATACCAAATTTTATCAAAATCCGTCCAGTGGTTTTCTTGTGATGCGTTCCCAGACAGACAGACAGACAGACAGAGAATCTAAAAACTATAGACTGGGCCACTGTATCGATAATAATGACTATTTCAAAAAGATTTTACAAAAAAAAAATTAATGTACAGATACGACTCAGAATTTTATTATATGTATAGATAGATGTGATAGTTACTTTTTTCGATGTTAAATCACCTCAGCGTGCGAGCGAAGCTACGGCTAAAACCTAGTCTTTTATATTGATAGCTAAAGCGCAGTAGGTATGAAACAAACGCTTTGAATTTCTAATTGTAGACGTTAAAAAAATACAACGTTTTCTTGTAAAAATATTATATTGAAAAATAACAAGAAAGTAAAATTATATTTTTTTTCACAAAGGAATTTCTTTTTGCTTAATCTTCTTCGAGTATTTCTGTACAAATAACGAAATTATTGTTTGTTTCGTGATATACAAATATAGAAATGAAATTATTTGGTTTAAAATATATTAAATTAATTTGCTTTATTTTTATTCAATCCATCTTTTTGAGAACATAATTATGATCATAAAGAATATAGGCTTGTTATAAATAAAATTTATAAAAGAAGAATTCCGGTACCGGGAATTGAACCCGAGCCTCCTGGGTGAGAGCCAGGTATCCTAGCCACTAGACCATACCGGATTGACTAACTCCTTCAAAATTATGAATTTACCAAAAAATAAATCTAACAAACTGTTAAGAGGCTTACCTCGTTTATGTTTTAAAAAATGGAACTACAATATAAATCTAAAGGTTTATTAAAGTATCTCACACGATTGTCCAGTATTTTGACTTCTGAACTCTAGTCCGTAACTCGTCTCGGAATCGATGTCCGATCTACCCGGGGTTTTGAGTCTTGTTTGAGCTTATTATATTTATAAATGAAATGAATATGTAGAGGTCAGTACCTACCTATATTTAATTATAATTGTTATACTGAATTATAATACTTATATAAAAAAATGCTTAGAATTATAATCAACAAATATTGTAAGGCACTCTGGTGCCATTTTTGAATTTTTAAAATAATTTTTGTAAAATTGTGGGTAAGCACTGTCTGTAACAAGTATCTAAAGCCTTTGAGATGTTTGACACCTTAGTCTCTCCCGTGACCATGATTAAACACATGACAAAAATCAAAATAAATCCGCGAAATTATCCGAAAAGATAGTTTTATTTAAAATGTCAAATATTCGCGTAAGTCTAAGAAAGTATTAGGTTAGTATGTAAGAAAAATAATGTGTATTGAGGTTAATGCTTATTATAGGGAACAATTTAATTGTTGACTAGTTTAATTTACAAGAAAACTAAAGTGGGTTAAACAAATGCTTAGTAGGTTTTAACTGCGTTGTAAAAAAGGGATATAACAAAACGCTTACATGAAAATCTTTGTCAAAATGAAACAAATTATAAAATAATTAATAATATTATCTGTATATGAATACGTGAGAAGAAACTTTGAACCCTTTTTAAGCATATTGCATGTACGGAGAAGTATGAGCTGTGGGATAGTTAAAGTTTATATAGAGAAGGATTGTAGAAAGCCAAAATTAATTGCCTTTCTTTTACCCGCGAATCCGTTTGCACGTTTTATTTATATATAATAACTTCACTGCTAGAAGATGTAGCACGATGTTAGATAATCTTCATCAATATTATACGAGGACTTTTTTTCTGTACGTGCAAATCTCTGAATCTATGGGCCTGTTTGACAATTCTTTTTGATTTTATAGGCTATCTATATAACTTTCCAAAAGGAACTTCAATATCGATCAAACTTAATGAATTATGGTTGATTTTCAACTAAGGGGCGATTTCTTGTAATCTATATATACATAAAATGCTTTGTCCTGACTGACTGACTGATCGATCAACGCACAGCCTAAACCGCTGGTTGTAGAAACGTGAAATTTGGAGGACATGTTCCTTATACAATGTAGGCATCCGCTAAGAAAGGATTTTTCTAAATTCATTCCCTAAGGGGGTAAAATATGGGATAAAAGATTGTATGAAACTTTGTCATTCTTAATGCGAAATGCACGGAAAGTGGTATTTAGCTTTAAGATGCAAAATAAGAAATATATGTATAATGTTTTTTCGAAATTCATCCCTTGAAAGGATAAAAAGGGATGATAAAGTTTATATGGGCAAAGAATTATTTATGATCAGAATTACTTGAAACTTGGTGTTAATGCTTTTCAATACAATTAAATAAATACGTATTATAGTATTTTTTTAAATTCAACCCTTAAGGGGGTAAAATGGGGAGTGAAAGTTTGTATGAAACTCTATAGTTAATGCACGTAAAGTCTTACTTACCTTTAAAATGAAAACTAAAACAATACAAATATCATATTTTTTCGAAATTCATCCCTTAAAAGGGTAAAAGGGGGTTGTGCAATTTATATGAGAAAAAAATTATTTATGATCAAAATTACTTGAAACTTGGTATTAATGCTCTTCAATACAATTAAATAAACATGTATTTTAGATTTTTTTTCAATTCAACCCCTAAGTGGGTAAAACTGAATGGTGAAATTTGAGTTGTTGAATATATCTAAACAGAGTAACATGCCTCAAGTTCTCCATAACTGCACACTTACTGTGTGGGATATAAAGTAGAGAACGGAAATTATTCCGAATCTAAAGATTTATGTATAACTTCTCGGCTGGCCACAGCAGCGACAACTATAACAGAATTAACAGACCTAGAGCGCGAGAGAGAGAACCTAGCTAGAGAGTATCCTGCTATCTATATCCTCCTTCTGAAGGTTGGCACAACTGTAATGAAAAAGTCACCTAAGCTATGTAACGGGATTAGACTGTGAGTGTGTGACTGTGTGTGATAAAACTTACAGGAACTTATTTTTCAAAGTAATAAAATATGTATTGCGAAAAAGTTTATTTTTGTCGTAGTTTGATCGCGGGCGAAGCCGCGGGTTCTGCTAGTAATAAGATAAAAGTACGTTAGTATAGTATTTACTTTGCAAATATGTGTTTGAGTGTTAGCAAAAGCAAAGTAGCGGTATACGGTTACTTTGTTAGTTAAAGTTGCGGTTAATAATAATAATTTACATTGAGAAAATATAAGTTTTTAAGATCATTACTTAAAATAATATTTATTTAAGTCAATAGTTGTAAGGAGAGAGCAAGGGTGATTAAATAAAGTAGACCCAAGATATAAATTGAGAAGTTTATTTACCTAGTTTTGCTCCAGGCATCGCTCGCGGGACTCTACTTGTAGTTAATACTGTATCAGTGAGTGATAATCTTATTAAAATTGGTTAAGCAATTCTATTTCCATTCTCTCTCCGCCACGAAGCCGTTACTTTTCCCGAAAGAGAAAATGTTTCCCGCGGGAAAGGTAAAAGTCAAAAGCTTTTTCATCGTAAGGAGTGTGATGAGGGCGTAAATGAAATGAAACGCGGTCGCTAGCAACAACACTAACTTTCACTCGTTCGGCTGATATCAGTTAAATGTGTTCACCTGAAACTTTGTGTGAAGTAAGCTAATACTGATGTATACACGATGTTATATCCAATTTGCGCGTTTCCCTCGAGTTATTTGACTTTATTTCGAATAATGTGTTTATACGACTTAGGAAAAATCTGCTTTTGTAATGTAATAATAATAATTTTTAAGTTTCTGTGTGTTCATAGCGTCTTGTAAGCTGATGTAATTTGTCAAATAAGCTCATACAATCTCGTCGGGTACATAACTATGAGAATGTTCTATGTGCCTTTCGCATATAAAATTTTTAGTAAAAGTGTAGACACAAAAAAGTGTATTTGTGGTTATATTTAAGCTTCTCTTTACATGCATTAGTTAAGAAATTTCAAAACTAACCTATTAGAAAAACTGATCTTATAAGGTATTTAAATGAAATAAAAATTAAATTTACTTCTTAATACTGATTATAGGAATAAGAATGTCCTCTCGATTGACTCACTGAGACTAGCCAACCGCATAGGAGATATTATAGTGGACAAATGTACGCGCAGACATAATTGCACTCGAATTTCTTAATAGAAAAAACTCAATAACTGAATTTGGTCCGACCTGGGACTCGAATCTAGAACCTAAGAAGGTGCAGTCGTACATGCTAGCCATTGCACCACCGAGGCAGTTAAGATTAAGGAAGTAGGAGATAAATAAAATAATACATAGGAGTTTAAGCTTTATACTGAACAATACTTTTAAAATCAAAGCATGAAGAAGTTAGCATCTGTAGATATTGAAGATGCCAAGAAAATTGGCGCGCGCTGCGAATAGAAGTAGTTCACGGGCCAATGGAGTGGCAAATACCGCGGTCGACTGCATTCGAACGATTCAAAGTAAGAAATGTTTTAATATTTGTTGTTGATGTTGGTTCGTTTTGCTATTATTGTTTTCTTTTATATATTAGTCTTCAAATTTCTTTTACAATTTTTAAAAAGAAATCCCGTATTTTTTATTTATAATATAATTACCTAACTTTATATTCTATAACTAGCGGCTCACCGTCGCTTCGCTCGGGTTCGTCGCTAGGTACGTTTTACATAGATATTTAAAATAGTTATTTGCCAGCTTTAGTCGTATAAATTTTATATTAATTATTTCTTTTTTCTGATGTTTAAATACTTATTATCCTATTCCGGACTAAGAGAAATCCAAAAAATCAAATATCATAAAAATTGGTCCAGCCTGGTTTTTGAGTTATAAATGGTGTAACTAACACGACTTTGTTTTATATAGGTATATAGATGTACAATTTATTGCATATTTATTCTATAAAGGATTTGTGGAAAAAAGGTGAGCAATGAATTCAGGTATTTTCCAATGTTACAGCTAAAAATTTCATATGTATATATCTAATAGTTAAAACTAATTATTAAAAGAAACTTTGATAGAAATAGAAAATTATACCCCATTACACCGATACACGTCGTATCCTCTACCAGAAAGTTTAAATAAAATTGATTAATTCGTCTATCCGTTACATATGGAGAATCTCACCCAAATACTCTCCATTCATCGAGATTAAAGGATACCAATTAAATATCTTAGAATGACCACAAACGAACATAAAAACTATTTAAATAAAAATCTTAAAAAGGTGTAATAATGAGTACAGAATATGTTTACACATCGCTCATTAACATTTGTGTTTTCGGATTTGTTCGCAGATTTATTTTGATTGGTTACCGACTTTTCAAATGCTATGCAGCAATTATGGTCACGGGAGAGACTGATATATATTATATACTAGCGACTCACCCTCGTTTCACTTCGGGTTCGTCCCTAGATAAAAACAAATCTATCTCACTAGAACCGTACACTTTCCCGGGATGATATATAGCTTATAGCCTTCCTCAGTTAAGGGGCTATCCAATGCAAAAAGAATTTTTCAAATCGGATAAGTAGTTTCTGAGATTAGCGCGTTCAACCAAACAAACAAACAAACTGTTCAGCTTTATAATATTATTAGTATAGATAGGTTAAAAAATAAATTAAAAAATGCAAAGTATTTAGAGATTTTTTTGAAGGTAAGTTGTTGTAATTGTTACTTACAAGTGTCTCTCGACGCAACGCGATAGACTCAAGAGACTCTGAGACATTTTCATTACAGAGCCTTTCATTACAATGGTTATTACGAAATATTCATGTTTCGAATAAGAGATAATAAGGTCTAATCTCATACTACGGACTTTAACAGTAAAACTGAACGCCCAAGGCCAAGCCCAAACGTTTATTAACATGGGTTAACTGTTAGTAACTGAAGAATAACAATAAAATAAAAGAAAATGACTCGAAAAGAAATTTCTGGTTTTCTGGCTTTTAATGGGAGAAACGTAGTAGCTACGAAAATAACAATTAACAATGCTTGAAAATACGAAGTAATGTCACCAATAGATGTTTCCAGAAAAACAAACGTATGCTTTTATACCATCTTCCTTGTATATAAAAGTATCTAAAGCGGCTACGTTACAATTTCAATACAAACAAGATGATTATTGCGAAATGCTCATATTTTGTCAAAGGTATTTTGTTCGAATATGTTTTTATAAGCCACTAGCTGACTCGACAGACCTCGTTCTGTCAAGTGTGTAGCAGACCAGATTAGAAAAATGATGTTTTTACGTTTTCCCGGCAGTTTTTCTGATTTTTCTCTTCATAAGAACTTTCCTCGGACTTAAATGAATATTTGAATAAAAGAAATAGCCAAATTAATCGAGTTGTTCTCGAGTTTTGTGCTTAGCAACATATTTAGCGATTATTTTTTATTTATTATATATATATACATCTATACATATTATAAAATTCTAACTAAGCCGAATCTGTACATTAAATATTTTTTGGAAAATCTTATTGAAATAGACATTATTATCGATGCAGAGGCCGAATCTATAGTTTTTAGAATTTTTGTCTGTCTGTCTGTCTGTTACCGCATCACAGAAAAACCACTGGAGGAATTTTGATGAAATTTGGTATGGTGATAGCTGGATATCCGGGTCAACATATAGGACACTTTTTACTGCGGGAAAATATCTCATCTCTGAGAAATCTATACTAAACTTTAAAACGTAAGTAGGGACGAACCCGAGCGGAGCGAGGGTGAGTCTCTAATATATATATATATATATATATATATATATATAGATTTCGTGAATATGAACAAAGTTAATTAGTAGAGGTTACTATTATATTATAATCTCTGTGTGTACCAATTTACGTATAAATCTGTCCAGGCGTTCAATGTGAAGGAATCTCAAATATATGCAATCTTTCATATTTATATACATAATAATATAGTGTTTTATATTTATATATATAATAGACCGCTTGTAGTGGTATGCCGAATTGCGCCATTGAATACTCTTTGAAAATGTTTGGATAGAGTAAAACGTAACACAACCATTTTTAAAGCTACATATTATTTGTACGAACGCGAGCGCTTCACTTGAACGGAATTCAATATATTTTTTTGTTTTCAAGTTGTTATATCTACATTTTCAAACATTTATAACCTTATTTCAATTGGCTGAGCTGGCTTAAGCTATATATGTAAATCTAAAACGCATACAGCTGGAACTTTTCGTAATAAACTTAACTAGCGACCCGTGTCAAAACAACTTTGCGAGCATGTGGTCATTTTTTCATTTTTATTATCTGCTAAGCTATATAGCTTAAAAGGATTCTGTAAAAGGCTAATGGCTAATCTTTCTTTGCACATAGAATGAGGAAAACTGAGCTGAAAACCTTTCTGTAGAGCTATTAATATATCCATTCATGCGAGGAAAATACCGATCACAACGGGAAAAAGTGCACCCATATTTTTTCAGTAGCATTGGAGACTATCACGCGCATATATACAGATAGAAGAACAGACGCGTTGAGATTTTCTTTTATATAAGGATGATGTGTATTAAAAAAATAAAACTTATATAGCATGGATGAATGTAGAGTTCCCATAGGTCAGGGGAAGCAAGTAAAAGTTGTATGAAAATCTTATTTTTATGCGGAAGCGTAACAATTTGAATACAATTTAGCTGATGAAAGAAGAGCCTGCTCTCTACTTCAAAAATTTTTTTTTAAGATTTTTAAATAAAAATTGTTTTTGTTCTTAGCATTTTTCATCGACTTCAATCTCATTTAGTTTTTTTACTATCTCTAAAAATATTAAAATGTAGTGTAAATTGGAAAGCTCTTAACATAATAGTTCTGATTGTCTGAAATTCTTCTACACGACTCGTTTGGACGATATTATTTGCGCATACCTACTCATTGTATGTGATCTCCGCTTAGAGATCTGATACTAAAACTGCTACCCTGCGCCGGGTGTTGGCCAGGAAATTACCTAGATAAGAGATATCATCTCGCTACATCTTGTAATTTAAGAGATAATACATACATATAGTATAAGTTTTTACCGAGACAATTTTAGTAAATAATTGGCAAAGCTCAATATAAATTATTATTTATTTATCGATATAACTGATACAATTTTGTTGATAATAATTAAAGAGATATGATGAAATAAAACTAGACTTTTCGATAATTGGCAATTTTCGTAAACATCGCGATGCATGTCGCAACTTTGTTTATTTTATGTTTTGTTTGACTCGTTCCTGTACTATGTTATTATTATATTATGTTTTAAAACTCCATGTTGATAGTAAAGTCACAAAAAATATTATTCATACTAGCGGCTCACCCTCGCTTCGCTTGGGTTCGTATCTAGACAAACAAAAACAAATATATCCCACAGGCACCGTACATTTTTCCGGGATAAAAAGTAGCCTATTTGCTATTCTGCTGTATGAACTATATTATTGTAAAGTTTCGTTAAAATCCAATCAGTAGTTTTCGTGTACTAAGCTGTATAAGTTACTATAGTTTTTTAACTATCCCACGGGAACTCTTTAATTTTCTGGAATGAAAAGTATCTAAGATATTGACCGGGGATATAATGTATCACCGTACAAAATTTGATTTAAATCGGTCCAACTGTTTTGGGGATTAGCCCGTACAAACAGACAAACAGACAAACAGACAGAGAAACAAAAATCTGGATTTGTTCTATTTCTCTTCTTACATCCCCCTGACTCGGTTTTTTTTGTGTACAGACATTCGACCTCTACAGTTTTATTATATGTATAGATAATGTTAATCTGCTGCAAATGTTGTTTTGTTACAGATTAATATCCCACGGGAACTATAAGAGATACCGGGATAAGCTGAAGTTACGTAAAGACAAGCGAGCAAGTCAGCAGCACCATCTGTTGATAACATTCAAATTTGTTTTTAAAATAAAATTCAATTTTACTAGGTTGATCAACCTAGTAAAATTAAAGGTCCTACAATTGCGGTCTAGATCTTTTGTATTGTAGTGTATAATACAATATTTTAAAAACTGAAGTAAAAACCTTATCATCCAGTAGTATAGAAAGTTACTGTCAGTTACGTATTAAAAACAATCATAAAATATTTTAAGTTAGAAAACAGTGAATATTTTTGATAAAATATAGTGTAAAATATCAGAAAGTATACATTCTTTTCAATACTTTTATATATGATAAATTAAAAATTAAGAAACCCCCGACCATGTGGCACCGATTTTCATCAACCATAGCTAAGAACACTCCCAACTAATAATTTACCTTATAAACAAAAAAAAAAACAAAATCAAAATCGGTTAATCCGTTCGGGAGCTACGGTACCACAAACAGACACACACACAAACAGACATGTCAAACTTATAACACTCGTCGTTTTTGCGTCGAGAGTTAAAAATAGCTTGTCGTGCCGTCGCGTCGTTACCGGCGCGGCGCGGCGCGGCGCGGCGGGCCGATGTCTCTCAGACGATTCATTTCCTAATGCCTATTTGTGATCTTCACTTTTATATCCTTTTATTTTTGTAGGACAATTGAACGTAAGTAAATGTATTGACAATGTCTTTGGAAACTAAAAGCTAATGATATCAATAAAACATTTAGAAAATACATTTTTATCCTAAAACTAGTGACTCACCCTCGCTTCGCTCGGGTTCGTCCCTAGGTATGTTTTAATTTTTTTTGAGTGAAACCCTAATACTTTTTCTAAAATAAAAGTAGCCGAAGTTACTCCTTATAATATCAGCTATCTGCCAGTGAAAGTCACGTAAAAATTGGTTCAGCCGTTTCGGAGATTAGCCGAAACAAACAGACAGGCAGACAGCCAAAAATGTTAAAAATTGTGTTTTTCTTATAAGTACCGTATATAATTCCATAATATGCATTTAGTATAACGCTGTTATTTTGACATTACAAACAGACACTTTAATTTTATTTATCTGTATAGATATAAATAATATATACTTCTATCATTCTCCTAATTCGATGTTTTCATTAATTCTATAGATTATTTTGGTGGTCTATACTCTAGACGTAATATGCGAGTCCAGATCGGGTTCTAATAGGTATTGAATTTTTCTAACAATGAATTCTTAGTAGCAGGTTAGGAATTTGGCGGTTTCGTGTCAGATTAACGTCCAACGGGAGTCTGAGAGAATAAAAAAGAGGGTGTACATGTGTCTGTAAAATGCGATGCTACTACTATAATATAGTAGTGTTGCCGATCGATAGTCGACAATCGATAGCATATCGATAGTTAATCGATAGTGACCGATAGTTAGAATATCGATAGTTCTATCGATATTACCAATACTATCGATAGTAGCTCATTTTTCGATAGCATAGTTAAAAAAGAAAGAGGAAGTGGAAAGACGAAGGTGGCAGTAAACAAATCAAATTTTTTATACTGACTTTCGTCTAATTACATTGCTTTTAAAAGTTACCTAATAGTGATAATACTATAAAAAAATGAGCTACTATCGATAGCTGAAACTATAGCTGATAGTATCGATAGCATCGATACCATCGATATTATTTTATTTTGAAACTTCAATAGTATCGATAGTATCGATACTATCAATAGTTTATAATTTGTGAGCGCCAATACTATCGATAGTATTGTGGTCTGTCAATAGCATTATCACATTTCCATCTATCGATAGTATCGATACTATCGATTGTATCGATGATAGGGCTTTTTAGATGAAAACTTCGGCAACACTTCAATATAGCACCTGGCTAATCACTGGGAGATTGGCTGTACTTATCAAAAATCGAAAGGCTTTAGGGCAATATTTTCCACACAGTAGAAAAACAATCGTTTATTTTTACCCGACTGTAAGGAAAGAGTTATGTTTTTCGCGCCTATTTTTGTATGTTTGTTTGTAATATCATTTATTCCCTAATATCTTCCAAACCGCTCGATGGATTTCTTTAATTAAGGTATCGTTAAGTTCGTCTCATTAGTCCAAGTGTTCTTAGATAGGTGACATAAAAAAAATATATGGGGGCTGCTACATTTCATTGTTTAAGGTGATTTTTTTTTTAATCCTCTTTTTCTGCAGTATGGGTATCAAATTAAAGGGCTTATAACAAGGATTTCAAAAAGGTATAACATCCCTGTATTACTTAAAATAATGATAATTAAAATCACATTTATTTATTAAAATTCATTTTTAGGTTCCTTTTCATTTTAAATAACAGTTTAGGGCATATAATGATTTAAGGTTGGTTAACAATCATTCTCGCTAATTTCCCCACTTAAAAATACTTAAAAAATAAAATTATATACAACTTATATGGTTAAAAGTAATTTAGGATAAAAATTGCTAAATACAACTTCAAATGTCTAATTGGCAAAAACTAATGAGTTGTAAATAAAAATATATATTATAAAAATAAAAAAACCCGACTGCATAAAAGCTAACTAAAAATACGAAAACAAGTTCGTGATGGAATATAGCAGCCGGAGACATATGTACACATGAGTATGTATGTACATCTCGCGACAAAGATGAAACGTGTATGTCTCCGATTGCATAATACTATATTCCTTCAGGAACTTGTTTTCGTCTTTTTAGTTAGCTTTTATGCAGTCGAGTTTTTTTTATTTTTATAATATATTATTTTATGCATTTAGGAATTTTATTTTCTGTTTAATAATCATAGAAACAAAAGAACAAAGCTTTAAATTAAGCCATTGTTAGTTATAGCTTCGAAATTATTTTCAACAAAATCGCAAGATTTGTGAACACAATAAATGTTTATATTTCGTAGCCTCAAGCTCCGGCGGCTTTCACGTACTGTAACATTTATTATTCGCTTACTGTATAATTTCGTTACAATAGCGAACTGATTAAGTACTTACTTGGATTTTAAATATAGCTGAGAAATTAATAAATAACAAGATTATAACAATTAATATGAAGTATTTGTTTCCTTACTAACTTTGTATTGTTACTGGATTAGTGATGGTCGGTACTCGGTTTATTGGAACAACGACTTGGCATGATATTTTGCTTACAGTTTGTTGGGAGGGGGGGGGGGGGGGGGTGTTTATGATCTACGTATGTATAAGTTAAACTTTTTTATTTTATAACAAGCTGAATATCCTTGAGTTTATTTTAAATTTCTAGATCACTTCATTCAACCATTATTTTTATGTCACACATATTTTGCAGGACTTTAATCTATTGCTTTTATTTTTGTAATAACCTACCATTTGTTTGATTTATAAACTACGTGTAAAGTGTTCGTGCATTTTTATGGAAGCTGGCTTTAGGCATTTTCATTTTTTCGTTGCAGCGTTGCGCGATGAAATTGATATATACGGTCGGGGGATATTCAAATAAAGAGAAAATACCAGCTCTATATTATTAATATTTTCCAAAGTATTTGGATAAAATATAGTCAAAATAAAACAACGAATGTATATTATAATCATTTATAAAAGTGAACCTATTACACTTTAATATGCGTCATTTAATTCCGAATATTAGTTGTCAGGTTAATTTAATTAATTACTTACAAAGTAAGTTCATTCTTAATTTTGCATCACCATTAACGCTCAGTTATAGTTTTTTAATGTCCCGGCGCCAGGTCGGGCCTTCCTCCAATACGAGGGGGATCAGGCCATAGTCCACCACGCTGGCCAAGTGCGGGTTGGTGGACTTCACATATTTTCGAACTTGCTAGGTTCAGACATGCAGGTTTCCTCTCGATGTTTTCCTTCACCGTAAGGCAAGTGGTAATCATCTTGGAAAATGATTCGCACATGAAAGTGTCAGAAATGCGAAACCTGGGATTTGAACCCACTTCACTCGGTTTCCCAAGCGAACGCGTCACCACTGGGCTACCAGGTGCTACTTTATCAAAAATTTTGTACCTCTAAGCTTATTGCAAAGTATTACCTACTATTAAAATATTCAAGAAAAATTTAAATATTAAAAACGTTAAAATTTCATCAATAAGAATTGAGAAAAGAATTACTCGCGTTGAAAATCTTTTGTTTCGTATATTTATTTTCCTTGAAAAGACTATTTGAAGAAATATGAAAAAAGAATATGCCAATGTAGAGTCGAAGATGAAGAAAAAATGAAAGAACAGTTATTATACTATAGACATTGTTACAGGTTTAAGTTTAATAAGTAATAATTATTCAATTTAAATTTCTCTATCTCATCCTTATCGTAATTACGATGCAAACTCCCGCATAATACGTTTAAGCCCTCTAAGTCTCGCGTAATGTATGTAAATTGTAGTTTTGTGTAAAGAGATTATGAAGGGATTCAAAGAAACGGCCGGGTCTGCTTAGCATGACAAAGGCCTGTCAGCAAGAATTTAACCATTACACGATTTACATTTATTAAATTTATAGACACTTAATTTCTTTTCTAAAATACCAAATTTTTTGTAAATTAGACCATTATCCTAATGATTTTTAAACTATGCCTTGTGCGCCGCTAATGTAAATGGAAGGAAATGTTAAGCTTATTAGGAAGTAAAATATCATTAAGTGTCATTAAGTGTCTTTTCATTTGGATTTTGTCATTTGGATTAAAAATAATTTGCAGGTAAAATACCTGCACACACAAAATAAGTTAAGGATTTTTATTATTTTTGAAGTCGGTTAACATGTATTTTTAGCTTTCTAATCGAAAGAATGCAAATTTATTTAAATAAAGTGTTCTTTGAATTGATTTAATTACGTATATTCCCACCGTCACCCGACAGACGGCTTGTTTCCACGTGTATGATAATATTTTATTTATAGACAGTCTGATATAAGCGTAGACTTTAAGTAGGCGCTACGAGGCTTGTTACTGTTGTACTGAGATGTCTTCAATCAACATGACACTTTTATAAAGTAGAATCTTTTCCCAAATCCAGCTCTATGGGTATGTACTGAATTTCTTAACATTAGAGGAAAATTAGAGGAAAAACAAGGGAAGACCTGCCGCTGCGTATACCTGCGAAGACTAATATAGCGGTAGGTTCGAGAGTGCAAGAAATATGTTTATGAATAGGAATTTAGTAATTCACAGAAAAATTATATAAAGCACTGTGTGGATTCGCAAGCCGTGAACACAAAGGTAACAGCTAAACTACTAAATATCACACTATTGGGAGTGTTTGTATGTATGTATGTTTGTTTGATACTCCTTTACCCTAAAATGGCTGGAGGAATTTAGATGAAATTTAGTATTTAGATAGACTATGACTTGGAGTAACACATAGGTTAGTGTTAGTAATAAAATTTGTTTAAAGGTAACGTACATATATATAACATTATAATATTATAAACTCAAAAGGCAGCTAGGGATCCACCCGAAGCGAGTCCCTCGTAGAATATAAACTGAAAATTCATATATGGAAAGACTTTTGCTAATTCATTTAAATATTAATACTGACTCGTGAATTCATTTATGTTTATTATTCATAATAACGAATAAAAAGGGTAGTTTAAAAATTAAATACTAAACGTTGATGGAAATTGTCGGAGTTGAGTAAATTAAAATAAGGGAATTTCTCTTCCGCACTGAATTCAAATTACAGCAAGTTGGTTGACGTCAAATAACTTTTCAGCTGCGCTAAGTGTGACGCGAGCGGCGCGGGAAGGTCGCCGCTGCAAGTTTGTGCTCCAGCTATGCGACCGGCGGACGGCGACATGCTTTACCAGTTTTACACTGTTTCCATTTTATGCCTTTCTTTTTTATTTTCTTTTAATTTTGCCTTCCACTTCTAGATACTTGATCTGGATTAAAAATATATCAAATATAACACAAGGCTTGTTAGTGGCAACGGTATTTTATTAATCAATCAATAATTCATTATCATCATCATCATTAAAATTAGAAAAACTTTGAAGTATCTAATATTTAATTATTGTACTGTGTGTATCGTTAACTGTTAAGTACTGTCTGTTACAACTATACCTTTGAGACACGTGAAACTTTAATCTCTCCCGCGATCATGATTGCTGTAAAGCATTCTAAAAACAAGAAAAAAAAACAGCTTTATTAAAATATCAAATACTCGCGTATATCTAAGATTTTTTTTTTATTTTTTTTTTTACTTTTAGACTTTTTTTAGAAATACTAATTGTCATATCGACTTGAAGCTTTGCAAACGGCTTCGAAAATATCTGATTATGGTTAGATCTAAAGAAAAGGGGAAACCCCATTCAGCTATTTTTTACTTTATAGTGTCTTAAAGTCGTTTTTCTTTTGGTTTTTACTTTTTTTAACACATTTTTAATCTATAACCATATTGCTATACTAGGAGTTGAGATCTAATATATAACTGACATTTAACTACATACAAGTTCACGCAGAGATAAGTATCGAGATGCATATGTAAAACATGGCAAACGGGAACTTTCAGAAAGTTCTGTAAAACTGAAAAGGAAATTAACTTTAAAATTTTGTGTGAAACTCTTATCTTTATTATACATACTCGTACAAAAGAAAATGTCAAGGATATTGAATACGGTTGTTGATAATGTTTTTTACAAAGCTATATTTTTTAAACTAGTGCAACATATGATTTGGTATTGTCCGTGTAAAATTCGACCCTTTATATAATACTAGCGACTCACCCTCGCTTCGCTCGGTTTCGTCTCTAGGTTGATTCCCCATACAAACTTTCATCCCCATTTTCAACCCCTTAAGGGATGATTTCCAGGATAAAAACTATCCTATATCCTTCCCAGGGTCTTAAACTATTTTCTTACCAAATTTCATCTTAATCGGTTCAGTAATTTCGGAGCCTATTCAGTGCAAACAAACAAACAAACAATCAAATCATTCCTCTTCATAATATTAGTATAGACTACCACCTCTGTGCTAGATTTAACCAATTTATATTCCTATTATAACAAAAAATACTGCATTTCAAACAATATCCCTAAAATTCGATAACTTATCAAGAATGACCGCTTTTATGATTTTTTTTCCACTCTTAATTATAATCCCTATTAATTATGATTGACAAGAAAAAGTAATTTGTAGGCGTTGACAAAACGACAGCGACGCAGTATTACAGGGGACAAAAGCAAACATTAATTATAAGTTCTTTGAAAAGATTACAAAATTGATTTAAAAATAATTAGAAAGTAAAATTTTACTACAAAATCAAGGAACATAAAATATAATACAGTAGAAATATAATACAGATTATTATACGCAGCTATAAAACAAGTACATAAGTATTTCTCCGACTGCACAATACTATATTCCTTCCTCAACTTGTTTTCATCTTTTTAGTCCGCTTTTTACGCGTCGGGTTTTTTATTTTTGTAAATAATATTTGGTACGTCAAACTTCGGGTCAGCTAACTTCGATCTTGTTAATTCTGGCCACAATTGAACATCTACCTTCTTTGAGGGTAGAAAATATGTCAGTTTAGTACGCACATAGGCTTTGACGGCCAAAGTGAATTGAGGATCACGTATGGACATTAGTTTGATTACAACTACCGACATAGAAACTAAAAATTCATTTCTGCTCCGACTCCGGAAATGTGTACTTTATTGGGAATTTTCTTCAACCCATGAGCTTGCAAAACAGACTCCCTGATCGTGATGAAATTACATTATTAGGTATGTACATTTTACTAACGAAGAAATGTGATATTAATACTTGGTTCCTCGCTTGCATTTATTAAAACTCTAACTGATTGCATATTAAATATCTTAACTTATATTCCTTTATTGGCAGTCCGAAGTTGGCTGAATTGTCGTCATTACAAAAGTACCTCATCTTTTTCCCATGCAATGTTAGTGGACATATTATATTGGTGATCGGAATATGAAAGATAAAAATTTATTGCACGAAAACAATATAACGTGGATGATCAGCTCAGCGACGTGCCGCGGCCGACGCTTAAAGTAATTACTTTACCA
This sequence comes from Fabriciana adippe, assembly GCA_905404265.1. NCBI lineage: Eukaryota > Metazoa > Arthropoda > Insecta > Lepidoptera > Nymphalidae > Fabriciana > Fabriciana adippe. The sequence goes on along the minus strand of FR989995.1, from coordinate 16,466,585 downwards.
CTAATACGTGACTTATCTCATTTCGTATAATTAGACGATTTATATCGAGAATTTGATTTTATTGCTAAGTACCTAGAAAACATGATGAGTTTTGATTTAATTTTGCATTGAATATTAAACTAAATAAGGGTATTAAATAAAGATTAGATTTTTGGTTGGCGACGTTTCGAATGCTTTACAGCAATCATAGTCACGGGCGAGGCTCGGAAACCCGTGCAATTTTAAAACCGGTTTTAGTCGTTGACCCTAAACGGAAAGGCTTATCGGTTTAAGGTTTAAGCCGGTTTCGAGCCCTGGTCACGGGAGAGACTAACGTTTTAGACGTCTCAAAGGCCTTTCCACAAAATTGTACAATATTTAAAAAAATACCCAAGTAGGTACCTTACAATATTTGTCAATTTTAATTTTAAACAACTAATATAATTTTAATAAGTTTTATTATTATTAAATAATATTTTATTTTAAAATGTCAAATATTCGGGTAAATCTAAGAAAGATGTTCGTAATAAATAATAGTATCAGGCTTTGTGAGTATATTATAAAAATATTAACTTGTGGATACAGAATCAGTGTGAAAGCAAGATGTGATCTCGCAACAGGCTGTCTAGTGTCAGCTAATCTAATAGAATCCGCAATGAAGACACAAGCAGTATGGGAGGCTAAAGTGATTCCTATTAAAAATGTAGAAAATTAGCGAGAATGGTTGTTAACCAACTTTAAGTCATGATATATCCTAAGCTGTTATTTAAAATGAAAAATTATGAATGAAACCTAAAAATGATTTTAAAATACCTATTCAACGATACCCCACTTGATACACACTAAATATTACAGATAGTTGACTGTTCGAGGCGCAAATTACTGTGTTACGATGGAAAGTATTTGTTGCATAGCCTTCTGATTTCAATATTCAGTTGTCATTAAGGCAAAATACAGAAAAAATGTAGTAGATACAGTGTCCAATGTCCAAGCAATAGACAGTCAGAATATAATCAATATTAGTACCTGGGATACGTTCCGATATACAAAAAAAAAAAAAAAAATAAAAATAAAAAAAAAAACTGTTAAAATGCACTTATTTCCGATCCTATTAATACAAAAAGAGAATGAAGCAATCAAGCTGGGCGTGAAGCCTAGAGACACACTGGGTGGTCCACTTTTCTAGCCAGTGAGTCCCACATGTATGTGTAGATACAGGTACATGTACATTGTACACATTCCACCTGTATATATACAAGTGGTATGCGTAAATGCATTTCCCAACATTAAAGAAAAGATATACTATTATAGTTATTTCCATTACGTTTTTATTTAGTTATAATGTATACAACGTTTTGATAAAAAATATAGACTATGATTCCTTTTTAAATTAATTTTGTGCATTAAAAAGCTGATATAAAGTACATTTCAGAAGTAGTAAAATTACTATAATCTCATAATAATGCGTCGAATAATCAGCCATTAACATCGGAAAGCAACTTTATATTATTTGCTAACACAATGAATTTCTGTGGTTATGATAAACTGAAGTTAGAATTTCATAAACATCCGCCTTTTGTTCTTTTAAATTACTTGCTTTCAATTTTTATTTATTTAAAGTATCTTTATGATATTTAGATCAAAATATTCGACTTATAATATTTTTGTATTGGTTGTCTTCACAGAGTATAAACTCAAGATGGAACGCGGTTCATTCGGTCTAGTGATGCCACGAGCCATACGGCTCATGTGGGCGGAGTCGCGCATTTTGAAACTGGCAACAACAGCATTTCCAGACCACTTGTCATTAATGAATTAGTTCTTGAAAGTTGAAGAAAACTTTTGATAGAGCATAAAAATTAAAGGTTCTCTAATATAACGCACACCGTCTGTTAAGCCTCTTTGCTTAGCAAAAATAATAAAGGTGAATCTACCGGTGCTCCATATGTTGTTATAATTACCAAATACGATATCAGCGTGCCAAATATCTGAAAATAAATAAAACAAATATGACTTTATTCTATTCTCCATTTTTCGATGGCATATCGTAAGCCTCTTAAGAAAAGCGTTTTAAATGCGCCTGCGCAAAATTAAAAGTACTTTTTACATAAAAGGAATATTTATCCTAAATAACAAATAACCCATGTGTAGTAATATATTCCAATCACTAATACGCACATGCTACATTTCTGATTGCTTACATTAAGAACAAGGGACCTGTCCAGTGTACACATGCCGAGTGGGGAGTATGTGGTCTTATCCATCAGAAGGTGACGATGGAAGAGCTCCAGCTCGTTGTACAATGGCTGATGATCTTTGCAACGAAATTTTAGAGACTGAACCAGTAGGCTAGTGCGCTCCATCTGTAATATTGGAAATTTTATAACTTACTGATTTTCATTTCATATTTTATTGAAAGGAAGAAGTGCTCGAGCGATTCTATGTGTTATTAGCCTAAAGTATAAATTGTACTCGAAATGAGTTTTTTGTAACGAAATGAGAAATTTTAGCTTAAAAGAGTGAAAATCTAACATATTTAATACATATAATTATTGCATTATTAACAATAGTCCGATTAACTATTTTTAGTTTGAGAAACTTTAATTCAAGTTTATTAACTAAAACTAAAGCTACAGTAAAATTACCTCCGCGTGAGTTCGATGAAAAGGATCCACGAGCACCATAAGAGCCAGTGCATGAAGTATTGAATGGAACAACACATACATAGTTACAATGGTTACTTTTTCTGTAAGTTTAAAAAGAAATTTGACGAGTTTTTGATGCGTTGTCAATGGGAATTTGAGGGTAAAAGGATGTATCGTGTAAAATGGTAGACGATGCTACGATCAAATTACAAACAATAAAAAAGTGGCACTCTATGTAATTGAAGGATAAAAAAATTCGCGTATGGTGGGGGTTTTATGGATAGATGTTTAAAATTGAGTTACATCCACCTACACATAACCCACAAGCTCATGTGGTTTTATTTTTACCTCGATTATTTTCACTTAAAAATGATGCTACTTTATTCCTTAGTTTGATAATTTCCAATCGTAGAGTAAAAAAGTTTATTTTTATTGAGTATACTACTACTTTTTCGGCTTACACGTTGTCATGATTATACTGGTCAACACTAGTCACGCCACACGAACTTTGATAGCTAATACTGTTTTAGGCAATTATCCTTGTTAGTACACTGCAATTGTTTCGTTTTAATTATATTTATTCATTCAATTAATTATAGTAATACTCATAACTAGTACTACGGCAATAATGCAAAGAAACATTCGTGATGAAATAGTTACAAAACTATTTGTCTGTGACTTAATTTTTTTTTGTGATTTACTAGCTGCATTAACATGTAAAGGAAGTGTAGTAACAATCCTGCATCCACTTTTTGATACGTTTGTGGTGAACTGACTTTAAAAAAACAAAGACGGAATTTCAAAAAACTTGTATTGGAGCTATCACTGGTATTTTGGTTTTTCTGTGGCCCATTAAGACTTCAAGCCAATGTGTTGATGAGGACGAAGAAAAAATCCCCAAAATAAGTGATTCAAAGATAAAAGAGAGTATTGTTGTAGGACCTCCAATCAGGAATTTAATAAAAGATCAAAGAAAAATTAAATGATTTAGAAAAACCCGCATGTAAAATCTTTTAAGAATGTTATGACTTTGTTGGGTGACTATAAGAGTGATAGCTCAAAATAAAGAGTTGGTTATCGAGCTATTATTGGCTTGTCAAGCATTGTGTCGTAACATGTCACTCAAGATTCACTTTTAGACTTGCTTTTGGATTTTTTCCTGAGAATTTGGAGGCTGTGAGCGATGAGCACGGAGAACGGTTCCATCAGGACATTTCAAAAGTGGAAAAGCGTTACCAAGATGAATGGATCACAAGTATGTTGACAGATTACTGTTGTACAATAAGAAAGAACCAACCAGGAGCTAAAGCAAGAAAATCTTAGATCGTAACTTACACATAAAAAAAACTTTTTACATTTTGGTTTGGGAGGTCACTATTTTTTGAAATATTTTGGATTACTCAGAGAATAAACGCTTTATCAAGAGATTATTTTTACTATTTGTTTTTCATGACAACCACCTATTAAATTAAAAAAAAATATCAAAAAAGTTGGTGTGGCACGACAAAGTTAAAATTTTGTTTACAGGAATGTAAAACATTTGCGCTCTTATATCCTGTTTAAGATTTATTCTAATGTTGGAACTGGTTGAACAGGTAAGTATTGTCTCTCTCACTTACCTTCACCTACCACCCATACGATAAACCGGAACAAATTTAGTTCCGAATATAGCATGTGACAAAAAATTATAACTATTATTAGCTTCCCATCCACGTCGCTGGTCTTCCTTACTATATTTAATACGATGTTGTAACTTGTAACATTCCGATATACGTCGTATTGTATATTCAACAGATTCATCTTGATTTAAGCCCGATGTTGTTATATTAGCTACACATATAATTTCAAAAGGTTAAATAATATTTAATATCAAATTAAATTTGTATTTAACTTATACTCTAATTTAAAGATTTAGGCATCTACAAACGATTGACAATAGGATGGTCAGACATATGTATGTAATGTGATATAATGAGTTGAACGCGTAATAAGGGAAGACCTCGTAGTACTTTTGAATATCAAGTGTCCGCTCTTAGCACTCTGTTCCCCCTGTCTATTCTACATGGGATAAAGTATGAAGTTATGTAAATTAATTCTAATTTATTATTTAAATAAAAATTGTAAGTTTTTATTCTTTCAGGTTTTCTTCCAATCAGTACTCCTTAGATGTTGAAATGATAAATAAGTAAGAACTAAGCATAATTGTCGAAATTGTTCAGGGGAAATGTAATAAGCCAGCTCTTCTTTCACCAGTAGAGGTGCTATGACGAGTTGTTATGTCTTTTAAGAAGTATTTAGCAATTATTTGACTCCATGGGCCAAGGATTTCTAAAGTAAATGGTATAAAGGCATAATTTTGACTAAAGGAGGCATTTACGTAAATTGAATAGTAATTAGATTAGTTTACTAACCCACTTTATTTGCAACATTGAGAGGAATACTTTTGTAACGTGGCAACACATTCTTCAGGCGTCCTGTGTCTGTATCTGTTGCCGAGTGTTCCCAAGCAAAATTTGGTACAATGCGATTTTCCAGATTTTGTTTCGCTTTGGAAAACACATCAAGAGAAATTAATTATTTGTGTATTATTAAAAATTAAACAATGTTGATTTACATACTTTGTAAATTTTCTTCAATCGTCAATTTGTATAAGGTATCATTTATCGCCCTCAAATACAGCAAAACTCTTGCAGCAAACGCAACGGCTTGCATTTGTACTAGAATCATCCAGCATTGATGTATCGTGATTTGTGTATTACTATGAAACCCTGGAAGGAATCTCGATTGTCATCACATTATATTTTGACGATTACAATTCATAATCAGACTACCAGTACTAATACGAAAGTCGGTATGTTTGTGTATGTTTGTTACACTTTCACGCTGAAACGGCTTGACGAATTTCAATGTTTAGTACATAATTAGTATTTGACATGTAGACACGTGTTAATAACACAGTTATTAGTACAGTTAGTTAGAAATTTGCCAAAGGCTGGCGCTGCCGGTATATTATGTTGTTACATGTTTTTGTTGTCCTAACTTTATTTTTTTATTTTTTATCTTCAGAAATCTTTTACGTAAGTTGCTATTTTCTCTTTCAAGAAATGATATCGGCACAATAAAAACTACAAACAACTATCTAAGTAAAATTCAACGTATGTACATTTTACATGCATAAATACGAAGAGAAAAAAATCTGTAGCGCGCGTCGCCCCGTTTACCAGTATGGATATTAACACAAGAAATTGAGTCCTTCTATCCCGTGGTATAGACATGTTAGTAAGTTTTTCTTTCATCTGAAAATCAAAAAACTTTTGTGAAAAATAACAAAGAAAAATCACAGTTACTCGTATATCATTAATGTTAATGTTCATGTTTTAGTATGTTACTGTTTAAATTTTCAAGTGAATTTTTGAATAAAGATTGTATTAACATATGAATAGGGTACTTTTTATCGACGTAGGAATTAATATAATAATTTTTTTAAACATTTTTCATAATGCCAGAATAATTTAAAAATGCCCAATAGTCCATTGAAATGTTAAATTTTTTTGAGCTTAGCGTGCATTTGTCAGAGGACGCAATTTTATTTTTTAGATATCAAGGAGGGGTTAGTGTAAAGTCCAAATTTGTGGGGTTGCAACCCTTGTCCCACGGCCGCCATCTTGGAAAAAGTGGTACAAATGATTTTTATGGTGTATCTGACAAACTATAGGTCTCACAAAAATTATGTTAACTCCTCGCGGACCGCGAGCACACCGGTGTGCTAGATAACAATTGAATTCTCGGAAATTCGCACGGATTTCTTAGAATTTGTCCGGGAGGGATTAAACCATTTTTGGTTGCAAATAAAATTCTCTATAACTTTGGTCATGTAACTTTTAGTCGTAGAACAAAAATAACGAAGTTATAAGTGAAAATCGATGAAAATTTGGGAAAAAGTTTTCTATTGGTCGTTATAACTTTTTTCCTAATCCTTTTACAAAAAAATTATATCAGACCATTTTTATAGAGGGCTTTTTAAGGAGTAATTTTCATTCTGAACTTTTTAAATTTTACTCATTAACTAGCAGATCACGCGACTTCACTCGCGATTAAACTACGAAAAATACGAAATTTCATGCAAGTAGGTATGTCCAAGGAATAAAAAGTTTCATACAAACTTTTATCCTCTATTTCACCTCCTTGGGGGTTGAATTTCAAAAAGTCCTTCTTTATTGATGCCTACGTCATATGAGGAATACGTGTGCGAAATTTCAATTTGCTAGCCTTAAGGGTTTAGCCTGTGCTATGATACATCATTCAATCACCTTTGCCTTTTATATAATAAGACTAGCAACTCACCCTCGCTCCGCTCGGGTTCGTCCCTAGTTACGTTTTAACGTGTAGGTCAGTCAGTAGGTATTTATTTGTTGTCAGCTGTTAATCCGAAAATTCGCATCAATACATCTATCTTATGTGATTTTTCCATACACATTTTGAACCCTCGTTTCAACCCTTACGTCATAAATACTATCTATGTGCCAAATTTTAACTTAATCCGTTCATTGGTTTGAGCTATACGTTGATAGATCAGTCAGACAGTGACGGTTTCTTTTCATATAATATACATATTTATTAAGGAATGTTATAGGTTTTTTAACATCACGCGAGCAGCTAGGGCCATTGCAAGTGAAGTTATCGATACTAATATTATAAAGAGGTACAAACAACAAAGTTTGTGAGTTTGTGAGGTTGTAGTGGTAATCTCTGGATCTACTGAACCGATTTAGGTGAAATTTGATAAGAAGATTGTTTGAGACCCTGGATAGGACATAGAATACTTTTTATTCCGGAAATCATCCCTTAAGGGGGTGAAAATGGAGATGAAATTTCGTATGGGGAATCAACCTAGGGACGAACCAAAGCGAAGCGAGTCTGAGTCGCTAGTTATACATAAATAAGCATCGCGAACTCCAACTATATTTTAGAAATAAATTCATTACAATAGTTATTGTTACACAAGTCAAAATACACATAGCACGAAAATTTAAATATTCGTGAGTTTTATTTTCCACTTATAATACAAATCCAATCTACTAAAGTATTTGTTCTACCAAACCATAAAAAGATTAATTTAAAGCACTAACTCGTAAAGGAAAACGCGTAAAGGGTGTAGGCTATGAGCAATGTTGTCAGGCAACAAGACCCCAGCTTGTAGGGCAATACACCAGATAACATTGACAACCATAGCACTAGTCCGAGAACGCCTTTATATATCATGGTTCTGTTAGCTGGAGCAAAAAAAAAAATATTAACATTGAAACCAACATTGATTATATTCATCCCACTTTTACCCCTTACAGTAAAGAAGAGAGTTGTTTTCAGAAGCATTTACCATTCGTTATTAAGATGACTCACAGGTGTCCCATGATTATTTACGACTTTAAGAGTTGGCACAATACTATGACTTTAGCGGCTATAACTCGCCAAATAATGGTTTAAATAGAAAAATTTCTTAGGATCATGCCTTTTCTAGGTTTTATTAGTTCACACGAGGCATCTGACATAACGAAATTACAACGGTTCCGTTTTCGCCTTTTGGCTTCGGAACCTTAAAAATAAATTAATATTCGTAAGTTTTGGTTCTTAGTAAATTATAAGTCTGATGGTAATTACTATTCAAATAATTTTTGTCGATATAATATTTGATAATAGTCTTTCACTTAAGGTTTAAAATATATTATATTATTATGGTATATTTGCCTTAGTGTCTCGAGACTACGTTCTGCGAAACTAAAGCGGCGTATGTGAACAACATGACACATTCAAATTACATGCGTGCGTCAAAAGATGTTTATCTTGAAATTAATGGATACAATAACATGCCGCTGTATTTGTATATAATAATATAATCAATCATTATTCGATTTCGTTTTAAATCTAAAACTTACTTATATTATAATTATAAATATTTTTGTTACACTAATATTGTGTGTTGTGTATGCGTCGTTGTGTATGCGTTGTGTACGCACGCTCGTGTGCATTGTGTTTTTATACATATCCGACATCTAATTCTGACTTCAAATCACTAAATAGGTTAAATTAAAAAATTATATTATATTATATATATATATATATATATATATATATATATATATATATATATATATATATATATGACATTTTTTCCTTCTCTAAATATAATTAACCAGGCTGTTCTTTTTTTATCCAACAAAGCAACTTCGCATATTTTAGACTTTAGAGTATCTATTTATTTCGAGATTAATAAAAATTAAAAAGAATTTTAGGGTAGTCGTATCCCTACCATATTTACGTCTACCTCCGTAATGCGCTTGGATTAAGTTTCATACTTTTTTCTTGCGAGGCAAGTGGCAACGCTCGCACGCGCTCAAGTAATAAGTAATCAAGTAATAAGTGTTTAAGGAAACTAGTAAAGGGATAGGTACATATTCATAATGCAGAAGAGAACTAAAAGGGAAAACCTTAAATATTACAAAGAAAAAATTAGGAAGTTAAACGATTTAAATAATCGAAGAATTATTAGTCGTAGAATTATACAATCTGAGTCATCTGATGGAAATTCAGGTAAGTAACATTATGATTATTGTTACGCAATATACGAGTATGTAAGTGTGACTGCGAGTCCATATGTACATATATGTTACGGCTAAAAGCCGAAGTGCGGTTACACGAAAGATAAATAGGATTCACCTAAGTTTTGTTTTATTGTACAAGTATATATTGTATATATGTATGTATATGTGTATGTGTGTAAGTATATGTATATGTAGCTATTAGTTTAAACATATATCTTTATGTAGTAATTTTTGTAGTCTACTTTTTATATATTGTGATATATTTAACTCTATTATTTGCACCCCTTCCCTCTCAAACTTTGCTATTGCCTACACCTAAAGGTTGCCTGGAAGAGATCGCCGTTTTAGCGATAAGGCCGCCTCTTGTACATTAACTATCTGTATTTATTTATTTTCTTTTGTTCTTGGTGTACAATAAAGAGTTTATTATTATTATTATTATTATTAACCAACGGTGAGCGGCTGTACCTAGTTCTAGCCGGTTGATGAAGCCTAAACCTAGCCCTAACCGAAGATAAGTAGGGTAGATTTACGTTTAACCACCTGTGACGGGCTGCACCTAGCTCCAGCCGGCTAAAACTAGGTGTAACCGCACTTTGGCTTTAAGCCGTCACATATATGCATGTACGATATATATATATATATATATATATATATATATATATATATATATATATATATTCCTGAGTTTAGTCGAGAGTTAAACAAAGGAATACATACATACGTTGTTGAATGTTGGCCGATAGTCAAATGTCAAGACGTAACAAACATGTTAAAACATGTTTTATTTGTATTGTAGATGTCGAAACGTAGTCGCAATATTATTGTGTGATCACCTTTTTGTGGTAGCGAGCAGCCAATTAGCGTCCGGCAATCAAGTCGGGCGTGAAGCTAAGATACACACTGGGAGGAGGCCCACTTCTCTGATAGCAGAGTGGACGGTGAGAGCAATGCCTTGGTTGTTGTGGTGTGCTTTGGCTGTTCTGTCGTTGAGGCGTCGTGGTTGAGTGCGTAAGAGATCCTGCGACGCTCCTTTAAAACGGGGGAGGTTCTGTTGGATTTTAGTGGGCATTTACGAACATAAAAAAAATATAGGCATTAAAATGATCCAAAATATTATTTCCATTATGTTGTTAAATTTTATAACGTTATAAAGAAATATATACTATGATTTCCTTTTTAAATTACTTTTGTGCATTAAAAAGTGGATTTATAGGACATTTCAGAAGTAGTACAATTGCAATAACCTCATAGTAACGCGTCGAATAATTCAGTCATTAACATCAAAAAGCAACTTTATATTGATTACTGACACCATTAATTTCTTTAGTTATGTTCAACGGAAGTTGATATCTCATAAATATCCCGTTTGTTATTTTAAATTATTTGGTTTCATTTTCTATTTATTTAAAGTGTCTTTAATGATATTATATAGATTAAACTATTCGACTTATAATATTTTTGTATTGGTTGTCTTCACAGAGTATAAACTGAAGATGGAACGCGGTTCATTTGGTCTGGTGATATGAACCAGTAACACACTACAATAACATGCAATTTTTTTTAATATGTTGAATTTTTTAAAAGGATCTTGCAAATATTCCTTTCAACAAATGTTTGAACAGGATATATCGCAAAATTGGATCTATATAAATTTGTTAAAGATCTTATTAAAGTTTTTGAACTTTAGTACGATATTGTCAAGTAAAGAATAGCTCGGTCTCCAACCACGTACACAATGATAATCATCGCTATCGATTTTATTGAGGTATTGAGTAGGCTTAACAAAATAAATAAAACATATATTTACACATATAATTATATTTTAAATAAAACTTATCGGAAAAAAAAACTTTTCGGCCATTTTTGTAAGGGTGTTCTTCTGAATTTACGATATTGCCATTTTGTCAAAGAGTCCATTCGAAAACGAATCGGTTTTTAATAAATTTTAAGTTACCAAAATTTTAAACAAATAAAATTGTTACATACAGCTTAATTGTTAATAAATTATAAATAAATAAATGGAAATGTTGGGACATTAACACACAGCACCATCTAGTTCCATGGTAAGCTACGAGGCCTGTGTTATGGATACCAGATAGTTGATACACTACACATACTCGTATATTACTTTAAATACATACACAGGTATTACAAATATAAACACCCATGACTACGGAGTACAAACATTCGTGGTCATCACACAAATTAATGCCCCGAGCGGGACACGAACCTGCGATAGCTGGCACTACAAACTAAGTCAAACGTGTCTTCAAATTATTTATTGCTTAATAAAAAAAAGATTAATAATTCAACTACAATTCACAAAGAAAATTTGTTTTTTATTTTTAAATTTATTATTTTTATTGCGGTAGATTCTTTTTATGTGCTCTCACTGTATATGCTTAGTAATTTAAAAAATTGAAAAGTGTGTTTGATGGTGTGCCTTTTACATAGAAATGGGCCTTCATCTGACGCAGGCTGCTAGGTATTTGTTCTATTTTGATAAAAAGGATTGCGTAATGTTAGTATTACTTACTCAAATAAATAATAAAGGTGAGAGACTGTAGTCAAGAACTAAGCAGAGAAAGGCCCGCTCGTTAACAAGTGGAGCGGCTGAAAGCTTTCACCTCGTAATTCAGTTACAGTGAATGAATCATGTATAAGAACTTAAGTAACTAACTTAACAAAATTTCAATGTTTACTACAAGCTTTCTGTACGACTTTTTATAGAATAAACAAATAATAAATAAACAACAAACTCCTGCCGACCTTCACGTTCAGTTGCCACCAAAGCCCCTTGAGGGAGGAAATGCCCTGGTCCTTGCATCAGCTAGATTCACAAACACTTTAATCTTACAGTCCTTCTCAGACTTCTAAAAAGTAGACAATCGCCAGTTCCTCCTCGTGGAGCCCGCTTGAAGTAAGAGTAACCCACTAAGAAACGGAATTGAAAATTGAATTACATTGTATTTATACGCAGGTGTCAAATTGAAACCATTGTACCGAAGTAAAACCAAATTTCTCGTTTCAGTGGATTTATTTAAATAGATAACACGACTAACAGACAGTTTCAACGTGGTAAGGCCTTACCATGGGGTCACATCACGAACAAAGTGAAATTAGTTAAAAAAATGATAATAGATGGCGTTGTATGTATCGATTTGTTTTTATGTTCATGTTAAATTCAAAATTTGAAGAAAAATAAATGCGAAAAGCATATATTCTAACTTTAAAAAAAAATACCTAAAGTAAGAAAAAAGGAAGTAATGGACAAAAGTATAATGTTTTTGAAGTTTTATAAAATTCAATAATATAATTATATTTCTGGCGGAAATAATGGGTACTACATTGTGATAGCACGATCTTTGATAATAATTATGTAAACTATGTTCATAGATGGCGCTCAATATAATAAAAAGTTTTGTAGCACTGAAACACAATATTTCAAAAATATAGTTTGTAATTGTCATAGTAGCCTTGAGAGACCTTACATAGTTACCTACAACATTGCGCAGCGGCAGCTCGGGGATAGATACCCTTAGCTTTTAACGCCATCTATCATTTAGAGTTGCTAGATGTCGCCTTATTTTTAATTCTCACTTGCGCCATCTATTATCATTTCAGGACAAAAAAAATAGTGTGTCCAATAGCGTGAGTTAGCGATGTCCAAATATTTGTATGGGATGCACTATCTGTACTCTATATATGATCTGTGGCCTTACGTAATACAATTTGTTCAAGGTCGCGTACTAATGTGTAGATCTTATAAAACTAACGCGTGTCTATTCAGGAAGGTTTTGCTACAACATCAATATTATTTTTATACAACTCATTAAGTGAGATAAGAAGAAATTCTGACATTTTGATTACGTATTCTAATTCGAATTCTCAGGAAAAAAAGCAGAGTGTATATGAAAAATAATATTTTTATTAATACAAAACCTATTAGTACATTTCCTTTGACATGAATGACTTTTTTATTTATCTTAGTAATAAACCGCGCTCTTTACTCTAGAAATCATATCCGTATATACCTATGTAGTATGTATATACTATCTCTTTCCAAGAAATCATTGAAAAATTCAGTGAAAGAACGACTATATTGTACAGTGCTTTAGATTTTTCCACCATTTCTTTAGAATTTCTGAATGATTTTAAAATCGGCGTGCCTTTTTTGTTACAAAAAATATCGTTACCAAATGACTAAGATATCTTTGTACAAGTTGTCTTATAACCATCTCGCTTCAGCAAGTCGCTCTTGAAATAAATATAAAAGTTTGGGTTCAGATATTGTTCCTCAAGTGTCGCTTTGTCGCACGCTGCGATTGAACTCGTCAAATACGACTGTGAGAAATGAATTTTCGAATATTGCTTCATATTTTAAAATATATCCGTTCACAAATGGTCCATACATTCGCATACCGTATATTTTCTTATCTACAATTAATGTTAATATAAAAAAGGTAAAATTTGTAAGTTAGTATGTAGGGGGTAATCTCTGAAGCTTCTAATATAATTCTGAAAATTCTTATAAATAGTTTAAGAATCCAAAACACAAGCCTCGTAATTTACCATGGAACTAGATGGTGTGTTAATGTCCCAACATATTTGTTATTATTATTTACTATTTAATTGTAATTTAATTGAGAAAAATAGTGACAATGCGGAATTTTAAAAAATTAAATACAGAATAATGTGTAGTCTACTTTCTTACGTACTAGATACTGATAAATAATTCCCAATCATTCTTTCAATTTTTACTTCCGACCCGCAAGCTCTTCGGTAGATAGGTGACAATTAGACAGATACAGTTACTTTTACTTTTATCACTTTAGTGTGGGTTATTATTATAGAAATCAAAGTACTATTATATTTATGTATGTATTATTTGTTATGGGAAATACAAAATAATAGCCGAATCAAATCGCCATAAGTTGCTAGTTTCGAATAAAGTCGTTAAAATACTTGGCTAACTTAGCACTAAACTATAAATATACTTCTAAAATACTCCTAAAAGTCTATTTTTACTTCGCTTAGTTCCAAACAAAAAGGTTCTTTTGAATTGAATTTCTATTTGTCTCAGATCCCGGGAACAGTGGAGCGTCAGTAAACAGATTTGCGAGTATGTAAGTAGGTAGCTGAAAATAAAACGTACTTTTCTTCCAACTTACACATAGTGGATTAACAATATTGTTAAACTGGTTTAATGGGAGATAATTTGACTACTTCAAATTAATATGGAATTCTATTGATTTTACTTTTAGAACATATTAATTTTAAAATATAATAATTTAACAGTTAATATCTTAAAATCAAACTTATTTTTGAGCTACTAATTTTGTAATTATATGCTTAAAAACAAATGTTTAAAAAAATAAATCAAATAGTAAGACATTAATAATTTTCAAATTACATTTAAAAATTCTGAAATACTGTTTTGTTATTTAATAAAATTAAATTATAAATTATGGATACTTAACTGATTTTTAGGATGATTTTATAAAATTATAATTAAATTGTCACTTCCGGCTGATTGATATAAAAGCACAAGGTAACCGTTGGAAGAGTTTAGTTTCTGGGCAGACGTTCATTACGACAGAAAAGATAAGTACTAGTTGTTAAAATAATATTGAATTTATGTTGGCAAACTTATTGATCAAAATAGTGTTAAACTTATGTGTAAAAAGTGAAAACATAAAGCGCTTTCCTGTGATTAGTTAAATAGTGGTAACATAAAGTGATCATTAAAGTTGCATTGAATTTTGTAATATTGAATAGAAATACGAAAATTGAAGTAACATTATAAAACTTATAAAGTAAAAAGTGATAAAATAAAGCTTATTACATTGATTTACTGTGTTCTTATTTTCCTCATCTTGAAATTATGTGGTTATTTATACACTGTTCTAACAATATACCTCTTCAGTCGACCATTATGATAAACTAGGCCCTCGCTCTGCTCGAATGTCCCAACCTACCTAAGTGTAGCTTATGTGTTACTCCAGGCCGTAGTCTATCTGTTTACTAAATCTCATCTAAATCTATCCAACCGTTTCAACATGCAAACAACACGCGGTACACGCCCATATAAAAATTTTCGTATTTGTTCAACAATGCTTAATGCTATAAAAGTATCAAACTACTAAGTATATCATGTGTTGCACTTTGAGAAAATATTCGCTTTAATAATAAGAATAAACCCATAAATACGCCCTTTTTGCGTAATAATTTAGTGTGATGAGTAGAGTTCAGATTATTTTTTTTAACTTTTATTACATCATCTGTGATGCAAAAAAACCGTTTCATATAAAAATGGTTTTCTGGTTGCTATGGGCTCATTTAGTACGAGATGGTGACGCATTGAATTCCGATAGCTGACTAAATTAAAATTAGTTTATCAAAATAAAGCTTTTAAGAAAAATAATTCGTTGGGGAATAAAAAATTACAGCTAAGTATAACTTTATCAAGCCATTTTCAAGTGATTTGTCTACAAATAGAAAGTTTAGACTTGCGAGACGAAATAACGTTTTGATAAAGCCCTTAGTAACCACTCATTCCTTAAATCGTGGATTTCCCACACAATGCATAGAAAGTAAGTGAGGTCTAAAATATTATTATTCAAATTTATAAGATTGCTAGAATTCGACAATGTGAGTAAAGCGATTATCTATTAAATTTCTAAGAAGTTTGTCATCTGAAGGAAATTCAATAAAACTTAACCGAAACTACATTATAAATGATAAATGATTTATCAAACATTTCGAAACTATAAACTAGAAATGCTAGATAAGCTCCCACAGAAAGCTCGGAATATACCTACAGTGGAAGCAAAGCTGAATATTTAGGTAAATAATTAGAATTTAGTTCAGATAATAATTATTTGACCTGCAGACGATACGATAAAAAATGGCCTTCTCGCTATCAACAGATTAAGGAAGAGAGTCACTCGTACTAATGACAAATCAAGCGTGTTTATGCGTGTTTAGCCTTTTAATGATAATGAAGTAAAGGCTACGAATAAATAATAAGCTACTATTTGTAGAGAAAGGTAAAGTAAAGTATACATCCATTATATGCGTTTTTTTTTTTTTTATTTTAAATTTAAAATGCATATAAAAAGGTCGATATGAATATTAATATTTTTCTCGTGTAAAGCGGTTTTTTAACAATTCCTTTATTAAAAGAAACTTGCACTGTCGACTGTACCTACCTAAGTTACAATTATAATATTCCAACCTCAACCGTCGCGTCGATTGATTTCATTTGATATTTCTGAAAATATTGAAATGTGTTTCACCGAGAAACCGTAATAATGAATTTTTAGAAAATTTTCCAAGCACAAAAACTCAAATTTTGGTTGAACTAAATCTGATTTGATTATAGCAACAATATAGATTTACTTACTCTTGCTAAGTGTATTCAGTCCTCATCCTTCCTCCTCGACACAGAGCGTCGCTATTATTTTATGAAAGCTGTTATCTCGAACATTCTGTATAGACTGCTGCAGTTACTAAGAGCGTCCGCAGCGGCGGAATAATTCATCAATGCTTCATGTTTGTGTTCTACGAAATAGCAATCCCACTTGCCTATAGAGCTCGTCGGAAATATGTTGAATGTATGAATTTCATGAAATGTTTGCATAGATGTCTTCTACGTCTTTGTTTTTTAAGCTTTCTACCCGACTTGTATCTATGTACCTATGTGTATGTTTGTCCGATCCTTTGTTCCCTCGTAATTACTAAATATTTAACCAATTTTGATGATTCATACGACGTTCGATTCATCTTGATAATCGCGCATCATAGGGTATATAGATATCATTAAAATTCAAAATGGTGGAAAAATCAAATATAATGAGCCAATTTGTATGTCTTGAAAAAAGTATTTTCGTTCGAATCAATCGTGTGGGGTGTCGGAATACAAACTTTATTGTGATAAACCGACTGCATTATACTAAGTACGTTCGTCAACTTGTTCTTATCTTGTTAGTTCGCTTACTACGCAGTCGGGGTTTTTCTTTATTTCGGCTCTATAGAAAAAGCGTTTCTTTATTGGATAATAAAGAAACGCTAAGAATATAGTACTAACTCTAGCTGTGTGTCCTGCAAGTACTTAAAACCAGATTAAATCGTATAAATTGGTTTACGAATAATTAATTTAAACCTTTAAAAACACACATAGGCTTTTTAAATAAAATTAATAATTATAAAGTAGATGAAATAATACTTTCTTAGATTTACGCGAATATTTGACGAATATTTGAAGATGTTCGTAATAAATAATAGTATCAGGCTTTGTGAGTACATTATAAAAGTTTTAGGTTGTGGATATGGAATGAATGTGAAAGCAAGACGTGATCTCGCGACAGGCTGTCTAGTGTCAGCTAATCTAATAGAATCCGCAATGAAGACACAAGCAGTATGGGGAGGCTAAAATGATTCCTATTAAAAATTTAGAAAAACATGCTTAAATAGCAAGTGTGTTGAAAGAATGAACAAAATAATATTAAAAAAAATACTATAGAAGAGTGAATGGAATTTTAATTAGAGGGACCTCAGAGAAATACTCAAGACCAAGTATTTATTATACGTAAAGATGCTCAATTCAAAGCGTGACATCCCCCTGAGGAGTGTATAAGGAATGATGATATTGAATGGAATCTAACGAGCATGTAGTGTAGTGCTTAGCACTATGTTCTCTCTGACCACCCTGCAAAGGAGGTATGATATGTATTAGAATGTTTTAAATAAAACTATCTTTTCGGTTCTTTTTCGCGGGAGACCCCCCATGATTGCTGTAAAGCATTCGAAACATCTGGAACCAAAAATCAAAATAAATCCGCGAAATAATCCGAAAATATAGTTTTATTTCATATGTCAAATATTCGCGTAAGAAAGTATCATATTATTTTATTTATTTATTTTACATCACGCACAGGTCTATATTTACATATTTCTCTTTTTTATAATCACGTAACTATAGATTGGAACTTCTTATATTAGAATGTTTTTAAGAAACTGCAATCTGTAAAGTAAGGCGTTGAATGTCTTTTAACAAACATGTGTTTAATTGATCTTGTGGCGTCCCATCAAAATGGGGAAGGTTCCTTTGGGTTTTAGTAGTAGTAGTACTTTTCTAGTCCATGAGTCACCACATAACCACCTGTTGTACAGGTGATATGCATAAATGAATATACCAACGTTAAAAAAAGGCAGTATCTACATAAGAGATATGAGTACTATCACTCAACATATGAATATTATTAAATGTTCTGAACAACTCCCTCGAGAACTATTCAGTACTCAGTAATTTCACATGAGGCAGAGTTCATTGTTAGATACACCGACATCGTCAGGCATTAGGCTCTGGCCCCTCAGCGTATTGCGTTCAAACTGTTATTCGACCATTTCAGTGAAATACATTCTGGCTGTTTGTGCAACGTTATGATATCATATGCATAATTTGAATTGAAAACACCGTAAAAGCTCCCAATTATTATTTTTTTATATACATCTTGGGACATTAACACATAGCACCATCTAGTTTCATGGTAAGCTTCGAGGCCTGTTATGGATACCAGATACACTACACATATATAACTTTAAATACATACATATTATAAATATAAACACCCATGACCGGAGTACAAACATTCGTATTCACCATACAAATGAATGCCCCCAGCGGGATTCGAACCCGCGACCGCTGGCACAGCAAGTAGGATCACTACAAACTGAGCCAAACGTGTAATCAATCGTATTATCACAAATTATTCTAACTAATGTACAATTCTGAAGAGTTTGTTTAATTAGAAACTTTTTTTTTTTTTTTTTTGGTTTTATACCTTATTTATTGTTAAGGGTTTTCAATATTACCATACGTACTTAGAAACGGAGCAATTATACATAATTAAAATACGCGGGTGAAGCCCAAGGAATTGCTGGAAGGATATTATAATTTTATATATACGAGTAGAAGTAACCCTGTTAGGGTCTTTAAGTATTATTTCTAATGGTTAATTTATTAAGGCAGTGGTAGCCCAGTGGTAACGCGCTCGCTTGGGAAACCGAGTGAAGCGGGTTCAAATCCCGGGTCTCGCACCTCTGATATTTTAATGTGCGAATCATTTCCAACATGATTATCACTTGCCTTACCGTGAAGAAAAACATCGTGAGGAAACCTGCATGTCTGAGGAAACCTAACGAGTTTTGAAAGACATGTGAAGTCCGCCTGCACTTGGCCAGCATGGTGGACTATGGCCAGATTCCCCTCGTATTGAAGGGCGACCCGTGCCCAGCAGTGGGACGTTAAAAAAGGCTGAATATAATTTATTTTTTAAGGGTCATTACGATTGTTTCAACGTTATTTTGAATAACTTCAGGCATATTACATTATTTATTAAACTACCTTCATATTCTTATTTATGTTACATATATTTTTTGTGAATCCCTAAATAAATTAACTTTACTTACTAGAAAAATATTTAGGGAGCGTCTTATACAGATAGTAAATTACTCGCGCATCTTTCACTTTGTCAGTGAAACTAAACCGACAGTACACTAGAGGAGTTTGCGTCATCTCGCTGCTTTTATGACAACATTTCATTTTTAACTAGTCACTTTGTAAAATATTCTAACTAAAACTACGAGGGTTTATTATAAAAAAAAGTACGAAAATTAGATCTCTAATGGTTTGCTGCCCGGAAACACTCGCAGATACACACTAAGTAGGTTTCTATACAAACATAACCTTTAGAATTGGAATATAATTAATCATTGAAGAAAATGCGTACCTAAATACAGAAAACCTACCTGTATCTAAAAACAAAAATTCTATGTAAAAGAAATAATTAACTTAAAATGAATATATCTCGAAAGATATTTTCCGGTACCAGGAGAGCCAGGTATCCTAGCCACTAGACCATACCGGATACAGTAGTAATCACTAAATAAATTATTATTATTAACTGTGCTTTATACTTTATTTAATCGAAAGTATAAAATATTTTCATTCCGACTGAAATTCGTTGAATTTAAAATAAATCCCATATTGTTAGTATATATTTAGCCCTTTTGAACGTCCCACTGCTGGGCACGGGCCTCCATTCAATACGAGGGGGATCAGGCCATAGTCCACCACGCTGGCCAAGTGCGGGTTGGCGGAATGCACATGACTTTTGAAAACTTGTTTAATTCTCTCAGACATACAAGTTTTCTTACGATGTTTTCCTTAACCGTCAGACAAGTGGTAATCATGTTGGAAATGATTCGCACATGAAAATATCAGAGGTGCGAGACCCGGGATTTGAACCCACTTCACTCGGTTTCCCAAGCGAGCGCGTTACCACTGGGCTACCACTGCCTTATATTGTTAGTAGTAGGTAGTAACCAGTTAACATAAATGTAAGGATCGAGGCAAAGGAATGGAATCTAGTTCATGCACCGAGAATAAAGGTAGCTCTTCTGCTACCGGGTAAAAGTGACTAAAACAACTAAAAATGTAAATTGTGTTTTATAATTATTATGGATTTGGATTTTCGTATGCATTTTGATGTTTTGATAGAAAATGCAATATCCCGAGGCTTCGGGTTCGATCCCTGGTGCCGTAAAATTAAAATATTGTACATACTATACATATTCAATATTTTTAAACATATTCATTGACAACCGTTACAGTTATACCTACAATATATAAATGTAGATCACTTCTAGCTAGAAGCTAGAAGTGATCACACGGCATTCAAAACATTTCGCAAGCGGTACATCGGTAAACTTTTTTAAAGATTTTATAACATTATTTTCTTATAACATTATCATAATATATACGTATCCCTATATATATATATATATATATATATATATATATATATATATATATATATATATATATGTATGTATATATGTATATACATACATTTTACTAAGACTCGACTACTTGATTGAGCTAACAACAGGGAGTTAGCTAACATCATTTATACTGATATATTTATTGCCCCGCGATGCCTCAGTTGGATTCCTGCCAACGCCGACGTTAGCGAGACGTTTCAGACTTAGAAAACATCTCAACGATCTAATATAACGAATTCCTTTGCCTTAAAATATTTCTAGAGTTGTAGCAAATTAAAAAAAAAAGTGGATGTAAGTTTAGAAAATAAACATAGCGTTAAAAGGACATTAACAACATCTATACTAATATTATAAAGCTGAAGAGTTTGTTTGTTTGTTTGGTTGAACGCGCTAATCTCAGGAACTACTAATCCGATTTGAAAAATTCTTTTTGCATTAGATAGTCCGTTAACTGAGGAAGGCTATAGGCTATATGTCATCCCGGAAAAATGAACGATTCCCGTGGGATAGATTTGTTTTTGTCTAGGGACGAATCCGAAGCGAAGTGAGGGTGAGTCGCTAGTTATACATATGCCTCGTTGGTCTAGTGGCTAGCATGTATGTCTATAGATCCGCAGGTTCGGGTTTTAGTTTCGGGCCCAGATACAAGTAGGTCGGGACTTTTTGTTAGGAAATTCTTAGTAACAGTTCGAACGAAGTTGGGAAGTTAACGGTGTTACACCCCCGTGTCTCGGAGAGCACCTAAGCTGTCGGTACTGCACCTTATCTTTTACTTCAGTATCGAATTGTAGTCCACTGGATTTATTTCTACAAGTTTGATGAACTACAATTCAATAAGACTCAAAAGTGAAAGTAATATAGAGTGAATATGTTTGTCCACACACTTGTGCACTATAATATTGCCTGCGTAGATGGCTAGTCTCAATGAAATTAGCCAAATTTCAGGTCATGAGGGGATCATGATTGTCATAATCATCATTATCATAATCATCATTATCATTGTTTCAAAGGCTATTAACATACTGAAATAGTTTGAATTGTGACAAAAAGAGAAACTCGTGGCAAACCCCATTGCACACACCGTTAACATGTGTGCTGTAATAATTTATTATATGTATAACTAAAGTCAGCACTAAGGAAAGATGTTTGAAAATTTAACACCCGAATAAGGGTTTTATATAAGAAGTTTCTATTGGAGCCTGTCATTTTATTAAGTTAAAAATATGACAATGTATGTTTCAGCTTTTGTTTAACTTCTGTTTGGGCTCACTGCTGTATATACTTAAACACAAACTAAAAAGTGTAACTTTTTTTGTATTATTTTCTTTCATTTTGAATAATTAATAAAGGCGAGCCAATAAATAGTGGATTTTTCCTAAAGTTATTTATATTCAAATTCAATCAAAGTATAAAGTTTTATAGCTTTATTGCAATATTAATTAAGTTACCAGCGGCGGAGAACAGGCGGCGGCGGGAAAAAAAAGTGGAAATTAAATATTCATTAGCGGTACCCTACTTCAGTGAAAGTACTCAAGTATTTTATTTTTATTATTGACGAAGAACATAATTCGCTTTTTTATTTTACTCTCATAAACGCTAATTAAAGCTACATTTAGACTGTTGATCTTCTACTGGCTATAAATGCGCGATCGCGCTAAATGCGACATGAAAATGAATATCTTTTATGTATTCAGCACTTATTAACGTCCCACTGCTGGGCACGGGCCTCCCTTCAATACGAGGGGGATCAGGCCATAATCCACCACGCTGGCCAAGTGCGGTTTGGCGGACTTCATATGTCTTTCGAAAACTTGCTAGGTTCTCTCAGACATGCAGGTTTCCTCACGATGTTTTCCTTCGCCGTATGGCAAGTGGTAATCATGTTGGAAATGATTCGCACATGAAAATATCAGAGGTGCGAGACCCGAGACTTGAACCCGCTTCATTCGGTTCCCAAGAGAGCGCGTTACCACTGGGCTACCACTGCCCTAATATATTTTATACGCAACGATAATAAGTTAGCAAAAATAATAAGTTTTCACAATTCACAAAAATAGTTTTACCATATCGAAATTAAGTAACGTATTAAAGTAAACACTTTTGAAGAAGACGTAAAATATCAAACATCCATGAAATATCCCCACTTTGATTGGTGTTATTTATATGTATACCCTATTTTCGTACATCCTAACAAATACACAAACAAACTTTAACATTTAAATTAATTAGTATTTATAAAGTTAGGTAGAGTTACTAATGCGTACACCTTCGTAACTTTCAGTATCCATTCAACCGTTTATATACGCATGAAGTTGGCTAAGTAACCAAGCAAGTTGTAAGCCTTCACAGAACATTATAAACTTCGTTCATAATAGAAATGCGCCCTACCGATCGCAAACTCCAAGGGCCGCCTCGCCGGACCTGCCCAGACCTTTCTCATAAGAGCAATAAATCCGTAATTTAGTCATCACTGGTAACTCTACTTATGTACAGTGTACTTATGTGAAGTCAGCAAAGGAAATACTTTTTCGATTAATTTATAACCGACTAGCGACTCACCCTTACTCCGCTGGGGTCCCTAGTTACGTTTTAAGATTTAGTATAGATTTCTAAGAGATGAGATATTTTCCTGCAGTAAAAAGTATCCTTTATGTTGACCCGGATGACCAGCTATCATCATACTAAATTTCATAATACTTTCTTAGTACTTTCTTAGATTTACGCGAATATTTGACATTTTAAATAAAACTATCTTTTCGGATTATCTCGCGGATTTATTCTTGGTTGCGATTTCAAGTCCGTACTGGTTCACATAATACTTTCTTAGATTTACGCGAATATTTGACATTTTAAATAAAACTATCTTTTCGGATTATTTCGCGGATTTATTTTTATTTAAAATACCAAATTTCATCAAAATCTGTCCAGTGGTTTTCTCGTGATGCGGTTTTAGATAAACAGAGAGATAGAAAGTCTAAAAACTATAGATTGGTCCTCTGTATCGATAATAATGACTATTTCAATAAGATTTTCCAAAAGATATTTAATGTACAAATTCGACCCAGACCCAGAAGCATCGAGAGTTGACTCGCGGTTTTTCATTTCGTGCCACAAGTGCAAGTATGCTTTTATTTAAAGTGGTTCAAGGCCTCGCTCTCGTTTCCCGTAGAAACAGCTACACCTATTATTACTGAGGTATCACAATTTCAATTCAAACTACATTAGTTATTCATAGTACTTAGTTAGGTTTAAATAATTTTCTTTATTAATATGCTTCAAAGAGGAGCTTCTCTTGTGAATGTGCAACCAAATTCTGAAAGTGGTTTTCAACCTGCTTGAATTATTTTCGTGTTCATTTGAAACTTTTTAAGTATATTAAGTCCGAATTATAACTCAATAATTTGACAATATCGAGCTTTTCTGTTGATGGAGCCAGGAGGTGAATAGTGGGACTCTTCAACGGCCACTCGTAAAACGTTTGAGTTTGGGCCTCATTGGATTCATTTTATCGTCCCATATACTGTACCTAAAAGTAAATTAACGGCATGATTTTCAGTTATTTGAAACTTTAATTTATTTGGTGCAAAAATTTCTTAATATTTTCATCTAATAAATTGGGAATAAATGTCCATCCAATAAAATAACTGAAGGATTGATTTTTCTTATTTTGTTATTTCATATTAACGTTTTCCCCTATCCTTGTAACTGTATTGGCTACACTAAGCTCATGTATAGGCTTAAATAACTAGTGAAATAGCCTGGCTTCGCTCGGGTGCGTCCCTAGGTACGTTTTAAATAAATATGAAAAGTTATTGCGAGTGTACCTTAGGAGAAAGATTTATGCTATTGCAGATTTGTCTATAGGCCTTATTTAAGACCTACAATTTTCTAGTACATTGTTTTGATGTCTCTTTTAAGGTTTAGCCAGCGTTAGATATGTAAATTTTTAAGAATGGCTCGATAGAACCAGTTATTGTGTTTTCCCGTGGGAATGAAAGATTTTCCTGTACTAAAAAGTGTCCTAAATATTGACCCTAGTAATAAGTTATCATTATATAAAATTAAGTTAAAATCGATTCAGTATTTTTTGCGTGAAACGCGCACATCGATTTCGCTAAGTTACTGTTTTATTATATGTATAGATGAAGTGGGAAACGAAACAGTTTTTAATACTTTACTCGCATTAGCTGATTACTCCTAAAATCAGGAATAATGTAAATATAATAATTTATTTTACTTTCATTCCATATGTTGGTAATATTTATATTTAAAATACGTCTATTTTCAGAGACCCTTTCATTTTTATGAATATCCTTTGGGTACGAAAGGAAGTTTTTGTAGAATATGTTAAGATTTCTCTTTGTATTTACTTTGTAGCAAAAACAGTAATACATATAAAATTCAAAGGTCAGCGTTCCGACCAAATTCCACTTTATCATTTTTATTGATTTCATATTTAACATACAAATAAAAAAGATGAGAGATTATACTTATACAGCATACAGATTTCTTCGCTTTACCTATTTTGATACAATGTGTGCCTAATAGATACATACACTATATTTCTTAAAATAATCGAATTCGCTACCACCTTAGTTCAAAAAGCCAGGCAGATACATAGCCATCATATATTATTTAGGCTACGATCAGTTTTACTAACTTAGTACGTATTCAGTCCTTTTTAACGTCCAACTACTGATCACGGATCTCGCCTTTTTATACGAGGGGAATCAGGAATCATAGTCCACCACGCTGGCCAATTGGCGGACTACACAAGTCTTTTAAAAACTTGCCAGATTCTCTCAGACTGCAGATTTCCTCACGATGAATTCCTTCACCGTAAGACAAGTGGTAATCACGTTGAAAATTTTTCGCATATGAAAATATCAGAGGTGCAAGACCCGGGATTTGAACCCGCTTCACTCGGTTTCCCAAGCCAGCCCGTTACCACTGGGCTATCACTGTCTAATTAATTAACTTAGTAATTAGAGTCAAATGAGAGACATTCGGAGTGATACTATCAAGTTGATTAAACAATTAATTTGATTAAAAGTAACGTAATGAAACGATAAATCAAATATCAAACGTCGACGAGGCGGTGCGTTGCTCCGGAGATAATTACCCACTCATAGCCCGAACTTGACAGTACCTACTCCCTTATTGAGTTTCTCGCTCATTTACTCACAGCCTACAACATACAACAAAACTGATATATTGACATGTAATCTATTTTGCTTTTAATTCAATTTGGAAAGCTATATTTTTGATTTCGTATATGATTTGGAAACAATTTGTTAGCGATTTAACCGTTCAGGTTTATATAATGTTATTTTATTGCACGAACTCGTTTAGTTCTTTACTAAACGTATATTTATTTTTAGAAAACAGAGGTAAATAAAAATAACACAAATTCAATTTAACTGAAACTTAACAAAAATTCAATTATTCACATAAGTGAATTTACAACATTAAGATCGATAGCTAGCAAGCCTATCCGACAGCCTAACCGGTAGGAAGCTATCCGTCCCATGTGTCACTTGTAAGACACCTGAGTCATTCTAATAGCGATCGTGATGACACATCTAAGTGCATTTTTCTTAAGTACTTTTTATTATATTACGAGTGACGTTATGAGCTCCGAGATGGAAACCGGAAATTAAGTAGACTACTTATTCTTAAGCATCGTGCAGGAGTACTATTTCGATATAAAGACGATACAACTCTTCCGCCCGGCGACTTAGCGACGGGTAAGGCAGATGATTTTTTTACATAAAGACAGGTTATGGATTTTTTTGTAGACACGGTCACTCGGACTGTTGCTGAAGGAAAAAAACCTCTGACTAGACAATTATTTAGACGGAGCCCGTCAAAAAAAATTTCGAAGTCAAAAATAGTAGCGTGCTTTGCTGTTAATGTTAATATTCTCAATTTTGCCATACATATCGTTTAATTTCTTTAAAGAATAAGGAAAATTTACACTAATTGTTTGTGGGCATCTATCCCTGATATACAGGGTGGATTTTTGAGACAGGACAGTAAGGGCAGGTACCATAAATACTATAGTTACAGGAAAACATTCCTAGGAGATCATCCATAACATTGTGAAATTTGATAGATGATATTTTGAACTACATTCACAGATTTTGGAAAAAATGTACAGTCAGCGAGAAAAATGCTAAAATACGTAAAAAAATTTCTTTACGTCAATCGATCCTATTTCATGTAGGGATCAAAAGACTCTATGGGACCATTTAAGGTTTGAGTACTAGAAATGACAGAAATCGCCAAATTCTTTTCCCATACATTTTGTACGGAAAACGTTTAATCAACTCGAAATATTTTTTGTTGCTAAACGGACCTATTTTTTAATGTGATCAAAAGACACTTTGAGGCCAACTGAAGTTTGCGTACAGAAACTACGGTAAGTCACAAGACCTGGTTTACACGCCGGTATTTTATGCAGCGGGTATAAGATATATTTTTTTAGTGTTTCTGTACTTAAACCTCAGTTGGCCTCAAAGAGTTTTTTGATCACATTAAAAATAGGACTGTTTGGCAACAAAAAATATTTCAGGTTGATTAAACATTTTTTCATACAAAATGTATGAAAAATAAACGTTTTCCTGTAACTATAGCAGTTAAGGTACCTGCCCTTACTGTCCCGTCTCAAAAATCTACCCTGTATATAGGCAACCAACCCATATCTCTAGGTGAGACGCCTATATTTTATTATTTTTATAAAAAAAAAAAATCTAAAATATATTGCAAATTTAGTCTGAGTGGCATAAATAAACAGTGATTCAAATTAACTATGCGTATTTTATTTAGTATCTTACATATATAATAATTAATATTGATTTTCTTTTAAAACTATAGCAATATTTATTTAACAACTCTCCCTGACTTATAATATGTTAAATTTCTGTTAATTAATATTTTCGAGAATATTCCAAATATATTTTAATGAAAATTCGTAAAATGTATTCGCAAGCAGAACTCGTTACCGAGGGATTACGAGCGAATGCAACCTCACGTTGGTCACAACTCACATGCGAGCACCGGCATTGAGTGGAAATAATTTTGTGTACTTGTGATTCATCTTATGTAAAGCTTAAACTTAAAATCAACTAAAAATACGAAAGTTTGTATTTGTGTGTACGTTTGTTACTCCACGTTGAAACGGCTGAATGGATAAAATTTTGTACTAATAAACTACATATATACAAGTACATATATATTATATACTCCACGTCATGTACTCGTATATACTTATATGACAAGTAAGGGTAAGTCGCTAGTTTAATATTAACTAGCTACTGATTTTTTTTAATGTACTTTACGTAGTTTTGTAGTACTTTTTTGTTTTTTTTTTTTGTAGTCGATTTTTTTTAAGTTTTTATTCCCTTTTTAGTGTAGATATAGCTAAGTAAGAAGAAAGTATTTTAATAAAATATTCGCTTAAACCGTTTAAATTAGTTTGATGCCAATTTTTATATAAAGACTGACAAACTAAAATTCGCTTTTATTAGTAACACAAAAAATTCTGACTCTAAAATCCGATTCTAATGTATTGGGCTTGTCAAATCAAACAAAATAAGCCCAACTCAAAGTATCTACTATTAGCCATCAAAGAGTTCTACCTATCCATTTATTATATTTTTCCCTCAATTAGAAGTAGCTTAAATTCAATGTTAGCTATTTTTCCACCCCCAGGGGTGGTATTTTTTTTTTTTAATTTAAATGGAACCAATCTGGAAGTATACACTTTCAAACAAAAAAAATGTCCAAATCGGTCAATAAATGACGAAGTTCTGAGGTAACAAACATAAAAAAAATAAAAATTCATACAGCCGAATTGAGAACCTCCTCCTTCTTGAAATAGTCGGTTGAAAACAACGTATTAGCAATAATGTAGCAAGTCAGTCGAGGCAATACATGTCGCTAAAATGTAAGGGGAGAATGTTTAAACTCACTCGAAGTCTGATTAATTCGTATCACGTCACTGTAATGTCTTCCGGTTTCTCGAACATCGTATGTACTATATATTGAGCACTATCTACTGCCTGTGGCTTTGCTTGTGTTTTTGTATTTAAATTAATTAAACATGTTCATTTTAATTATTATTATTAAACCTATTAACGCTTTTTGTATAATAAATACATAAGAAATTTAAATATAATTTGTAGATTTAGGAAGGGAATTTTTCCGCCGCGCGTTCGTAGCTCAATCTCTGTACACGGATTATGTTCCTTTGTATTAGGTTTGTAGCACAAAAAATATTTTATACTTTCGTAAACAATTTTCAACTTTTAAGCATATCTTGAGGTAAAATATTTTTTCGGTATTGCCATAAATACTATGGTATGAAAAGGATGAATAACATCACAGTCTCCATTCGCTTTTGCTTTGTTTTTTGATATCCATTATATTTTTCAAATCTGTTTAATGCCGTATTTTATTTAACAGCATAATATTATGTATTATGAAAAATATAAAATTTATTACATCCGGTAAATAGATTGCAAAGCTTTTACTTCAGTACAGCTTTTAGTTAATAAAATATCTTATTTCAAATTTTCTGTTATAAACAGGCAAAAACAAAACAGTCCAGTACCTTTTCCTCCTATATTTATTAACCAATTTTCATTTTTTTTTGTTTAGTAGCTATTGACGAAAAAAATTTGGAAACAGTTAGTTTTTTCATATACCTAGGTGAATTCTATTCAAATATTCCATAAAAACTATGGCCGAATTTCGAGCGCGCGACGAACACTTGTATTAATAAAAAAAAACATATTTCATCTGATAATATATTATTGCGAAATCTACGGAAATATTAAATAGATTTTAGATCTCATTATAAATGTTATTGTGTACATTTTGTTAGTAGATTTTTTCCTTAGTTGTAAAAAAAAAATATTTTTCCGTCATATTATATCATTTATGTTATTTTATTTCGTTCTCGTGTATATAAAACTTCTTAATAATAACCCCACCATACATTAGAGCTATCGTTTTACAAATACATTGTGCGAATATTGCCTCATTTTGTGTAGTCGTTCAGATTTAACTCGATTATTAACCGACGCGCTGACAAGTACATTAAACCTTCAGAAATATTAAATTATCGCAAACAATAAAAAAACCTTTTACGATTTCTTTTGATACTTAATAAGAATATTTTTTCTTTAAAAATAATTATAGAAAATAGATCCTGAAGACGAAAGAGGCTTTTGTTTGCTTAAACTCATTTAATATTAAATTTGGTTATATAAAGAAAGCTTATTTTTTACTAACAGTTCACCCTCGCTTCGGCCGGGTTCGCCTTTAGGAAAACAAAAGCAAACCTATCCCATGGGAACCATACATTTTTCCGGGATAAAAAGTAGCCATTGCCTTAGGTCAAAATGACGTCCGTTACACAGTTTTTAAACGATCCCACGGGAACTCTTTAACTTTCTGGGATGAAAAGCATCTAAAATGTTAATCGGGGATATAAGGTACCACCATGCAAAATTTCATTAAAATCAGTCCAACAGTTTCTTAGTTTCAGTGTACAAACAAACAGACAGAGAAACAAAAAAATTGAAAAAAATCTGGATTTGTTCTATTTTTCTTCTTACAGCGCACTGACACGGTTTTTAGCATTTTTTTTTTCTATGTACAGACATTCGACCTCTACAGTTTTATTATATGTAGTACCTATAGATAAACTGGTTGATGAAATGGCATATTTAGCGTTAGTGCTTTATGGTATCGTATTTAGTCATTCATTGAAGTATTGTAGTACACAATATTGTGTTGTACTGTTTGTGAAGATTTTACTATGACTAAGTCTCTAAGTTATTATACAACTTATATCATAGAAAATTCAAAAAAAAATGTGGCAATACTTTCTTAAAGAACAATGGCAGGTCTCTATACAACGATTTACCTGATATCCATTTGAAGCGTCTTGAAATGAAAAAATGCTAAAACGATAGGGATTAAATAACACAAGTTTATCCAGAAAGATTTATTTTATTAGGAAGTCACAAAAAAAATATATTAGCATTTTTATTTTATAATTTGCGGTTATAAACCTACCTATCAATGACAGCTGTCACTGATTATTGTATCAAATATTATAAATTAAATATTATAAGTTAAAAAAACGTACGTTAGCGTTACATATAAGTTACGTTTTTAATTTCTTTATCATGGATGAAACAAGGTACTACTTTGAGTCCGTTAGGAGAAATCAGTATTAGTTGTAGGTGTACACTGGCGATTGTCCGAGAGAATGCACGAGTCGTCGCATGGGGCAGGTAATCGGATCCGTTGGCAAAGCGACAGTTAAAACTTATAATAATCTAGAAAAATGGAACAGTAACTGCCAAATCAAACGTAGCAGTTCGAGGCATACGTAAAATCATGGATGACAAATAAAATATAAAATCTAAATAATATTATGTCAATATCAATTATCAAGTCAAACTTCAATCTCATTGTCATCTGTTGTGTTGCTATTACTATTATTTTAATTACTGTACTAACTGTAATAGCTTCAATTAAACTTACAGCTTAACATATAATGTTTCCATTATATGTAAAAAATTTCTTTGGATAAATATGTCAAATTGTATATTTTATGCGCTGCTTTAGTTTGATCATCGCAAAAATTCAGTGTCATCGGAAATATGAAAATAGCTTATTTTTGTTGCCAATAAAATAAACATTGTTATTATATGTTTGTACAAAATCCATATATAAAATCGTGTCACGGCGCGCGGGGCTAATGTAAATAGCATGTAAAGGCGGCTTTTGATTCTCCGGTCCAGTCCATTATTATTTCAACGAATGAGTACATCTATACATATAATAAAATTGTAACTAAGCCAAATTTGTACATTTAATATTTTTTGGAAAATCTTATTGAAATAGACATTATTATCGATACAGAGGCCTCATCTATTGGCGATGCAAAGATTATCCGCGCGCCTCTAGCGGGGAAATTTAGAAGTTGTCTAAGAACGACACTTTGCTTTAAAATTTCAGATTAAGTTTAGACATAATCAGATGGATCACGATTACATACAGAAACCTGTCGCTAATAAAAGCAGAAATAAGAAATATTGTTACGTTTCTCAATGTAGTACTTACGGAGATTCGGGAATAAGTTCTCATTTGTTAATAAAAGACAAAATTATTCAGAAAAAATGGGAGACTGCTTTTAGAATAGGCAAGCCGATTTCACCAGCAATGAGAGTTTGTTCTTATCATTTTTAAGCTTCAAACTATTTTCCAAACAGTACCTAAGTATAATTATGTTTTAATTATTTTATTCTACTTATATTCACATGTATTTTATAAGTTATTTATTTAGTTTAGGCTAAGGCGAGTTTCTCGTCACATGACGAGATTATGTTTATTGTTCCAGATTCTAAAAGACAGAAATTGTTTCCTAATGTCGTAATGTACCAGTACTTGTACATGAATTATGTTATGTATTATTTTTTTTCCTACAGGAATCACCATTCCTCTCCGTAATAATTCTTCTCCAGAACGCATTGGTTTTGTGTATCCTTCAATTACATCGCATATTGACAATATAATTATTGTCACGTCCAACAAGAAACCATATATAAATTTTTCTGTGACGTAAATTGTATCGAAATCTGTCAAAGTGTCGTTCTTAGAGAGCTTCACAATTTTGACACTTGAGGCGCTAGTTAGAATCTTTGCATCGCCAATAGATTTTAGAATTTTTGTCTGTCTGTCTGTCTGTTACCGCATCACGGAAAAACCACTGAAGGGATTTTGATGCAATTTGGTATGATGATAGCTGGTTCAACATATAGGATACTTTTTACTGCGGGAAAATATCTCGTCTCTGAGAAATCTATACTAAAAGTTAAAACATAAGTGGGGACGAACCCTAGCGGAGCGAAGATGAGTCGCTAGTATTATATAAGCCTATAAAAATACAAATACTAGCGACGTACTCTCGTTTTTTTAGAGTGTGTCCCTACATATTCAGGTAATCTATCGGTAATATAATCTATCGGTATATTAAGTTTCATCTATATTACTCCAGTCATTTCAGCGTGTACGAGTGACAAACATACACACATGTCACACACATACAAACTTTTGCATTTAAAACATTAGTTTGATTCTCGCACAATCTCGACTCGACTCGATGTTAATCTAAAACAAGGTCAAAGAGTTCCTTATTTAGAATAATCAATAATCAAATAAGTTAAATGTAGACATTTTAACATACATATATACATCATTTTTACTCTGCATATTTTCAGTCAGTCATGTAGTAAGTACAAAGTAAGCTTAGAAAATCGTTAAGAAACTTATCGCATGGAAAATTCGTGACATAAAGATGAATGATGACGTTCTCGATTGATCATTTCCCTTCTCGAGAGAGACTTTACGAGAAGACTGATATACTTTTTGAGCGACTTCAAAGAGGCTTCCTCAGACTCAATTTGGCTGAGCCCTTTCGTTTTTGTGTAACGGATGTATATTATGCGATACATTTTGCGATCGTAAACGATGTTTCATGATATGTTTTTTTTAAAATTATCCATTCTCAGGGACAATCTATTACTGGTGTATATGTCAAGTTGTGTATTGTATACGCTACTTTACTTTGATCATCGCAAAAATTCTGTGTCATTAGAAATATTTTGTTAAATAAATATTTAGATAAAAAAATATTCAGTTTTAGTGATAATAATTATTGCTCAATTAAGATGTTTTTTCTATATTATTATATGTCTGATCTATACGTAATAGATTCAGTGTTCACAACCTGAAGTCAGGCAATTATCGTACTTAGGGCCGTAAAATTATCGTACATGGACCAAAATTATCGTACATATTAGGAATGTGCAAAAATAGTCGAGTTTTATACAAATCGATATTTTTTCCTTTTAACCAATTTTTAATAACTGATTCTCTCAGGTCTACTGAAAAAAAAAAGGACTATTTAAAAGATTTTCTAATCATAAGGATGCGATCCCTACGGGCGGGAGAGCAAAAAAAAAAGGACTATTTTCATTTTTTCCCTTATTACAAATTCTAAATACTTAAAATACATAACCCATCCCATCTTCACAAAATTATCGTACGGTTGCGAACACTGAATAGATTCCAACTGAGTCGAATCTGTACATTAAATATTTTTTTTGAAAAATCTTATTGAAATAGTCATTATTATTGATACAGATGCCGAATCTATAGTTTTTAGAATGTTGTCTATCTGAGAATGCGTCACGAGAAAACCACAGGGCAGACTTTGATGAAATTTGGTATGATGATAGCTGGTTATCCGTCATCATATAGGGTATTGTATGGGTATGTAATATAATTTTTACTGCGGGAAGATATTTTAAAACGTATCTAAGTAACGTAAGGGACGAACCCGAGCGGAGCAAGGGTGAGTCGCTATGTTTGTAAATACTTAACAATGAATAAAGGAAATATATACATATATTATTTTATTCTACATATTACTGATTATATTGATTTCTATTGAATTACCTTCGGTTGGTTCTCACGAGAGAACTAATATCTATGGAAGGCCTCTGGTATACAGGGTGGATTTTTGAGACGGGACAGTAAGGGCAGGTACCTTAAATACTATCGTTACAGGAAAATGTTCCTAGGAGATCATCCATAACTTTTTGAGATATTCTGAACTGCATTCACAGATTTTGGAAAAAATGTACAGTCAGTGAGAAAAATGCTAAAATACGTAAAAAATTTTCTTTACGTCAATCGATCCTATTTCATGTAGGGATCAAAAGACTCCATGAGACCATTTAAGGTATGAGTACTAGAAATGACAGAAATCGCCAAAATCTTTTCCCATACATTTTGTACGAAAAAGCGTTTAATCAACTCGAAATATTTTTTTTTTTGCCAAACGGTCCTATTTTTTTATGTGATCAAAAGACTCTTTGAGGCCAACAGAAGTTTGAGTACAGAAACACTAAAAAAAAATTTCTTATGCCCGCTGCGTAAAATGCCTGCGTGTAAACTCGGTCTTGTGACTTACCGTAGTTTCTGTACGCAAACTTCAGTTGGCCTCAAAGGGTCTTGTGATCACATTAAAAATAGGACCGTTTGGCAACAAAAAATATTTCGAGTTGATTAAACGCTTTTTCGTACAAAATGTATGGGAAAAGATTATGGCGATTTCTGTCATTTCTAGTACTCATACCTTAAATGGTCTCATAGAGTCTTTTGATCCCTACATGAAATAGGATCGATTGACATAAAAAATTTTTTTTGGTATTTTAGCATTTTACATTTTTTCCAAAATCTGTGAATGCAGTTTAGAATATCTAAAAAAGTTATGGATGGTCTCCTAGGAACGTTTTTCTGTAACTATAGTATTTAAGGTACCTGCCCTTACTGTCCCGTCTCAAAAATCCAACCTGTATATGAGTACATGGGTACAGTGATAAAAATTAAGTTTTAGTGCAAAGTATAAACTAAACTATATTTCATTAAAGAACCACAACTACGTACAGTTCCGTTACTGGATGAGAGAACACAGTTATTGCAGTGAGAGAGATTGATTACAGGAATGTACTTGGGCTCAAGGTTTTTCCAAGCGTGTACTTCGGTACACGCAGTAAATTAAGGTCAACAGACACACGCTGTACGTATACAATCTACTCCGCTCGAATTATTATGCTGATATCCAGACAGCTATCCCTCTCTTACTGAATATGCCTACATCTATAAATCTAAGAAATAATTATGTAAATACTAGAAACTATAATATATTACTTAGGTCGTAGTCTGTCTGTATTAAAAATGTTATCCAAATCGTCCAGCCGCTTCAGTGTGAAGTAGTAACAAACATACATACATATACAAAATTTTCGCATTTATATAATAGTCCTATTTACAATCACAATCGTATTCAACCCTTTTTTAACGTCCCACTGCTGGGCACGGGCCTTCCTTCAATACGAGGGGGATCAAGCCATAGTTCACAACGCTGGCCAAGTGCGGGCAGACTTCACATGTCTTTCGAATACTTGCTAAGTTCTCTCAGACATGCAGGTTTTTTCACGATGTTTTCCGTCACCGTAAGCCGAGTGGTAATCATATTGGAAATGATTCGCACATGAAAATATCAGAGGTGCGAGTCCCGGGATTTGAACCCGTTTCACTCGGTTTCCGAAGCGAGCGCGTTACCACTGAGTTACTTTCTTTCACAATAACAATGAAGATATCACGTAACATATACACAAAAAAAAAAACGTGCAAGCAAATTTAGTAACCTACTTTAACCGCTGTTTTGGAGTCGGTTGAAATAATAGTTATTCAGGAAGTTTAATGATACATTTCTTTATTGTAACTATAGAAATTAGACGTATTTTACAAATAACAAATGTATTTAGGGCATAATGCCAGCCATTATTACCCGTTACCGCTTATCTTGGACCCAACACAGCCTCTACATAAATGTCATCAGGGCGGCAGCATCAGTGCAATAAATCGCCATGAATGTAGAGACCTTGACCGTAGTAAAGGCATGTCGCCTTTGAAATATTCTTACTCTATTAAGCTGTCCATTAAGTAAATAAATAGTTTCAAGCGTCATCGGTTTCCATTTTCCGCTGTTGTAATACAAATGACTTCTAATGAAATATATTTATTTAATCTACACATATAGCTTGCTCTCTTTGTCTGTGATTTCATAGTAGGTATATTATCCGGCCAGCGTGGTGGACTATGGTTTGATCCCCCTCGTATTGAAGGGAGGCCCGTGCCCAGCAGTGGGACCATAAAAAGGGCTGAATACATACATATTATCTGTTTAATTCTAATATGATAGCAAAATTCTAAGAAACCTTTATTTTTAAGCAATTATCTTACAAAATGAATATTGCGCAGATATCTTCACATTATATGTAAAAGATTTATTTAATAACATGTTAATGTTTAGTATAAATAATAATCGCGGTCATACCTCAATAACATAACAACTAAAAATTATTATTTTTTTAATTTTTGGCGGATTTATTTTGATTTTTGGTTAACTCGACGTTAAATAAATACACGAATTTATCCAAAAAGATAGTTTTATTTAATATTAGCGGCAAAGTAAATCTATCCCATGGGAACCGTACATTTTTACTGTACACTATTTCTATAATCTATCTCTATGCCACATCCAGATCCGTTCAACCGTTCTGGCGTAATTGAGCAACAAACTAAACATCTAAATATTCACATTTATAATATTAGTAAGATGTCAAAATATTATCCTACTAATATTATAAACGCGAAAGTTTGTAAGAATGTATGTATGTATGTTTGTTACTCTTTCACGCCAGAACGGCTGAACGGATTTGGATGAAATTTGGCACAGAGATAGATTGTAATCTGGAATAACACATAGGATATTATTTATCCTGGAAATATGTACGGTTCCTGTGGGATAGGCTTGTTACTCTTTCACGCCAGAACGGCTGGACGGGTCTGGATGAAATTTATCACAGAGAAGATTATAGTCTGATAGAAAAAATTACGGTTCCCGTGGGATAAATTTGTTTTTGTTTTTCTAGAGATGAACCCGAGCGAAGCGAGGGTGAGCCGCTAGTTGTAAATATAAGAAAGCAATATGACAAATTTTATAATAAGAAATTATTCAATTATACTCAAATGTATTCTTAAACCGTATAATCGAGACAAAATATTCTATCTAATCATCTCATAAAAAGCAGATCTCGGTTTTATTGCTGCTTAATAATTTTTCATGACAAATTTCCATATTTTTTCTGGCGACAGATATTGAGGCCGCCTGCGGAACATCACTTCAATTTATCTGAAATCCGAATCAGAAGATATGCTATAAGTAAGTACAGTCAATAAGATTTATATATAACGTAAAACTACATCTATACTAACGTTTGCCTCAGTTTGTAGTGACCCCACTTATTGTGCCAGCGGTCGCGGATTCGAGTCCCGCTGGGGGCATTCATTTGTGTGATGAGCACGAATGTTTCTACTTCAGTATTTAAAGTTATATAATATATATGTGTAGTGTATCAACTACCTGGTATCCATAACACAGGCCTCGTAGCTTACCATGGAACTAGATGGTGCTGTGTGTTAATGTCCGAACATATTTATCATTTATTATTATTAGGTACTAAATATTTGTAAGTAGGTATGCTACAATCAATATCATTAATAGAGAATTAAAATAATATTTTATGTACGTTATGTGATATCTTCCTTAAATAATGATCAATTTTCATAATAATTCTCTAAAAAAATAGGTTAAATATTATGCATCTAGTGTAGACATATATAAAATTATCCACCTCCAAGGGTGGTATTTTTGATTGTCTATTAGAATAATCATATTAAATCCATTTCTTGATTTATTTTGCTTGTATGCTCCAGTTGATTGTAAATTAATTGTATGTTTTAAAATTACAATCAAGTCCAATTGCCCATTACATTGTCGTTATTATCATTGTTTTTGTTATACATATGCTAAATGCTTTAAATGAAATAAATATATCGTAATTACAATCACTTCTCTAAAATATTACAGTAGCACTAGCTCTACGCCCAGCACCGCTCGCGTGTGGCAGGTGTATATATATATATATATATATATATATATATATATATATATATATATATATATATATATAATATGTGTAATGTATATGTATGTTCCAGGGTATAGACGCAGTTACAAACATACGCTTGAATGATAATTACGATATTGCATGCACGTAAATATATGTACATATATGTACATGCTAACTTGCCGGTTACATTATATTATAGAAACGACTAATTTGTAAAAAGCTTCTCAAAGAGGAGCTTTTCTCTCTAAATTTTTATTCATTTATTATATTATAACTATAACAGAGTAAATAAAATATTTTGTGAAATTAAAACTTTAGGGTAAAAATTAGTGTTATTGCGTCGCACCTGTTCACCGGGGGAGAGGATGGTTTTCCGCGTCATGTGTACATACGTTGTGTTGTTTGAAAATTAAAGTTAATTTACCGGAGCACGTACGCGCGGTGAACTCTTCCTTTAAATATGTGACAAAAGCTATTAACATTACTCGGTACATACATACTTTATGTGTTCAGCAACGAACTAATTATACGCCTTCACTTTATAATTAAACAAATATAGTTTATTTTTCATTGCTCTAAATTCGCCCTCAATTTTAACTACGTATTTCTTAATATTAACATATATGATACTTTGAGGTATAATTGATATAGGAGTATGTTAATGATAATGTCCTCCCGACCGATTTTAGCCACGGTAGCCAATCTCATTGAGACTAGCCAACTGTGCAGGAGATGTTATAGTGCACAAGTGTACGCGCAGACACAAGAGCACTCTCTAGTCCTATCATTCTCATATTCTGGTGGGACGACTACTCGACACGAACAGTGAGAGTTAAGGCGCAGGACCGACGGCTTTACGTGCTCTTCGAGGCACGGGGGTGAAACACCGCCATCTTCCCAGTACGGGGCTATTACTGGGACTTTTTAAACAGAAAGACTCAATAACTAAACTCGGTCCGACTCAGGACTCGAACCCAAGGACCTCTGGATGTGCAGCCATACATGCTAACTACTACACTACCGAGGCAGATGGTATAATTGGTACATAATTAATGAAGATACCGTATTTATAACAATCGAAAAAATCGGTCCAAAGTAAAAGTAAAGTCGGTCAAAATATTACATGACATAAATGAGAATACTTTGTATAAAACTTGGCTTATACATAGGCCTGAACTTATTAACCGCTACTAAAAACGTTAAAAAGAAATTTGAGAACCCAGCGGACGAATTTACGGGTAGAAATAAGTATTGTTACTAAATTTAACGATTACCGAAAAACAAATGTTCTACAAGCGGTCTTCTTTGACGAAGAAATTAGTTAAAGTAATCAACTACAAAA
Organism: Fabriciana adippe; assembly: GCA_905404265.1. Taxonomy (NCBI): domain Eukaryota; kingdom Metazoa; phylum Arthropoda; class Insecta; order Lepidoptera; family Nymphalidae; genus Fabriciana; species Fabriciana adippe. The sequence goes on along the minus strand of FR989995.1, from coordinate 16,426,543 downwards.
TATGACGCAAAGTTTCTCAGCAAACTCCAAATATTGAGATGCTGCGGGAAGATTAACGGCCAAGTTTAGTTTGCTCATTAAAAACTCCACAAACTGGCGTCAAAGTGAAGTTTGAAACTGTACTGTAGCACAGAAAATATTATAAAGTAAAAAAATATTTTTAAGATATTTAATCTGATATTATTACTTTAAAAGATTGACAAAGTTAAATTTTCGTAAGACAGCTCTACCGACATGAAATAAAGTTTTGAAAATATTATGTATGTATATAACTACTCTTAGTAATTGAATTTTAGATTTCGCGTAGCGTAAGTGCATGCTAAAACATATACATACGTCGGTTACACCAACCAATACAAATCAAAGCCCACCGACATCGAAAATATCTGATTAGGTATCTATTTTAAATGAAAACCGCCGTTTAGTAATTTTTTACTTTTCAGTGCCTGGAAGTCGGTTTTTATTTATTTTTTTAGTTTTTATTTATAATTCTGTACATCTTATATGGTCTTAAGACATTCATTCTTTCGATCCTGTCGATAGATGCATTCACAGATGACATGTTAGTAAAACTACAATATCAGACACAATATTGAAACGGTGGTTTATATATCCAACATACGTAACTCACATAGTTGCGGCTTACCACTATTTCCCTTGTGGAATTATCTAAGAGAACATCACACGTTGCAGCAAGGTACGTAGATAGATAAAGAGCTATACTTCACAAAAATACAATATACGTCGAAATAACTGAAAATTAATTTATTACACAAATATATAAAATACTATTATGTTCGGACGATATAACAATCCTACAAAGAATTTCTGATGTGGACAGAGCCCTGTACACTTCGTAGTAGGGATAAATGACTACCCTACTCGTAAATAGAGACTAAATTAAAGAGTGTGAATTCAAAAGTACTTGTAATAAGTCTAATTGAATAAAGTTTATTTCATTGCATTTCAGTGGACTGTGCTAATTTGGTTTAATAGGTACTACATACAGAGCTAACCCGACAATAATATATCATGTGATTCGTGACGTGAAGTCGTGCAGCTCGACCAGCGATCCGCTGCTTTTTTCTCGCCGTCCCGCACCCCCCGCTACTAAAACTACGCGATCACCACGTCACTACGTCTTCACCAATTGTCAAAATTTTAAAACAGTTTTCATTAGTTTCACTTGTGATTTATTTTGTATTTAGTATCTTAAAACCCGTTTTATCTTGCTTAAATGTCTCACTTTCTAAATATGTGAAATCCAGATAGCAATACTATAATTTAATATCATCATGTTAATCTGATAATGTAACCAGGAGATGGATAGTGGAAGTCTTTAATGGTTATTAGTAAAACCTTTTAGATGGGTTGATTCAATTTGTTTTGATCCATGACGTATATTCGTGATGACCGTGACATAAAAGTTAAAAAAGCTTGTTGTTTACGTTTTTTTTAACTTAAATTATAATTTCTATTAACGACTCACCGTCGCTTCGCTCTTGTTCGTCTCTAGGTACGTTTTACGGGTAAGTATGGAATAGATAGAATATTAACCTATACTAATATTATAAAGTTGAAGAGTTTGTTTGTTTGTTTGTTTGTTTGTTTGGTTGAACGCGCTAATCTCAGGATCTACTAATCCGATTTGAAAAATTCTTTTTGCATTAAATAGCCCGTTAACTGAGGAAGGCTATTGGCTATATATCATCCCGGAAAAATATACAGTTCCCGTAGGATAGATTTGTTTTTTTTCTAGGGACAACCCCGAAGCGAAGCGAGGGTGAGTCGCTAGTATTATATACGAGTACAAATACATAGGTATTAGGTATGATAAGTCATAAGTTTGTTATGGGTTGTATTATAACGTGTTTTCCCGTAGAAATGAGATAGTTTCCCGCGGTGAAAATTCACTCTCTAGCCTTTCAACACAAAAGATCACGCCAATCCGTCACTCTGTTCTGCCGAAAAAAACAAGCAAACAAACATACAAACAAAGACACTTTTACATTTATAATACTAGTATGGATTTCATTCAATTTGCTCATAGATATATTATGCCATACATATTATCTATTGTGCGTCCAAAAACGTAAGTCTTTGAATCGATTTCTATTGAGATAAACATACAAAAGCAAGTACATACTGTGATTGTCCCTAAGTATTATATCCCACTGATTAAATATAGTATTTTATGTAGTTCTGTTATAAACAGTAAATTTTACTTTAAAAATGTAAACGTCAGTCGACGGAGACGACGACGAGGGAAATGTTTCAGATATTATACACCAAGATATTATATTCCAAGCTCCTAGACTCAGGCTACGAACTATAAATATGCTTATTTTAGGAACATGTTATCTATTAAAAACTCCATGACTTGGTATTTATTCACAACTGTCGCTACAGCTACAGCACTATATATTAATTAATATGTAAGTAAGTCGTTAAGTAATTTTGAAATTAAAAAAAAATAGCTAAAACATTCCTAATAACTAAAACTATTACATAATATCGGTCATCATATTAAAAGTAAGTAAGAGGTTTTAATATTCCGGGCGCTGTAAGTCACTGTCGCTCACATTGACAAGTCGATTATGTTGGAAGTGCAAGCGTAGACGTCTCGGGACTCGGCCAGCTCGGAGCTTACTTCAGCAGTGTCCCGAATAATTTGTTTCTAATAAATGTCATGTCCCGTTCATTTTATTTTGCCTTAAAAATGTATACAGGAAATATCTTCCCGCAAAATATAATTTGATATTCGTTGGTTAATTTTTGTATCTTTTATTTATTAATATAATATTTTTACCTATGAAAGTACAATAAAAATCTGACGACGCATTCGGCTTTTTGTAGTGACCCTACTTGCTGTGCCAATGGTCGCGGGTTATAATCCCGCGGGGGGCACTCATTTGTGTGATGAGCACGAATAATTCTACTCTAGTCATGGGACTCGAACCTCCGACCGCTGGCACAGCAAGTACTGGCTGGCACTACAAACTGAGCCAAACGTGTAGTTCATATACAAAAGTAATTAGTAAGGCTTCGCACATATTCGCGCCGCAAGCCGCAGCGCTACAACGAGTTGGCAACAGATGGTTACATTCTATTTGCTTTCTTATTTGTTAGTTTTCCATTAAGGAGTCTGCCCACTACACCGTCTCATACCATGACCGTGCTATGAACGTATCAGGCACGGAAACGAGCATGGCACGGACTACTATGCCCACTAGAACGTATCAACAACGTATCATACCCGTACATAACGGTTTTAGTGTTGTGTATGCTCACCATTGCGCCGCCTACGCGCACCGGTCCCGTAACGTCGCGTGCCAGGCACGCAGCGTACCGACACCGGTAAAATATTCTTGATGACAATTGTTAACGTTCCGTGCACGGCACGCGACGGTGCCGGTCGGTGACGGAACGGTCTAGTGGGCAGAGTCTCATACATTTCAATACAAAGAATATTTTTTTGCCTGACACGCTCCTAGCACGGTCATGGTATGAGACGGGGTAGTGGGCAGACTCCTTTAAGTGATATAATAAAGCAACATACACATGAGACTTTATAAAAATAGCTATATTGAGTTAAGTTCCATTTCTGGGAAAATCTTTATAAGACGTGTTTAAACTGATTTGTCGGAGCTTAATAAAAGCTTCTACGTTCTCGACCCAAAAGTTTGAGATTTCTGTATTAAAAGTAAATGATTTCAACTATTGAACTCTATTTCGAATAGCGAAAAAGGCAAAAAAAAATGTTTTTATTTTATTATGTTGGTCAAAATTAAAAAGTTTAACTTGCCAACTTCAGTTAATAAAATAACTAAAATTGAATTTTCATTACCGGGAATCGAACCCGAGCAATTTTGAGTAATTTTGACACAAATGTTGAATTAGAATTACTCGACACAAAACTGTTACAAGTTACGACATATCTATCTATACATATAATAAAATTCTAAGCCGAATCTGTACATTAAATATTTATTGGAAAATCTTATTGAAACAGTCATTATTATCGATACAGAGGCCGCATCTATAGTTTTTTGAATTTTTGTCTGTCTGTCTGATCGCATCACGAGAAAACCACTGAACAGATTTTGATAACATTTGGTATGATAGCTGATTATCCGGGTCAATATATAGGATACTTTTTATTGCGGGAAAATATATATCTCTGAGAAATCTATATACTAAACGTTGAAACGTAACTAGGGACGAACTCGAGCCCGATTATTAAATATTTTTATACGGATTTAATCAATAGAAAGAGGTTTTATCTGAAGATTATCTAAGAAGGTTTTCGGAAAAAAATTATGAAAATTTCGTGAAAATAAGCTGCCGGTGTAATCATATTATTGAATTACGTAAAAAAATTCGTCCCTCTGAAAGCTTCCGGAACATTAATATAAATGTGAAGGACGTCTAGAGACGAATCCGAGGGGAGCGAGCGTGGGTCTAGTCTTTTGTAGAATAATATTATTATATTATACTTTCTGAGTTTATTCGAATATTTGGCTTTTTTTGATATTTCCAGAGTTCTGCAGCGAGCGTGGAGACATGACAACAAACAAAAAATTAAAATAAAACCGCGCCAAAATCTGAAAATATAGTTTCATTTAATATTATATTGTTATGTAGATAACATATATATATATATATATATATATATATATATATATATATATATATATATATACATAAGATTAGTATAGACTAATATTATAAAGAAGAAAGATTTGTTTCTTTGTACCGAATAGACTCCGAAACTACTGAACCGATTTAGATAAAATTTGGTAAGAAGATAATTTGAGACCCTGAGAAGGACATATGATAGTTTTCATCCCGGAAATCATCCCTTAAGGGGGTGAAAATGGGGATGAAAGTTTGTATAGAGAAGCAACCTAGGGACGAACCAAAGCGAAGCGAGGGTGAGTCGTCAGTATATTATACAATAAAAAAAACACTAGATCCATTTTACATTCTCGATTCACTCGATCAAACAATATTTTTGACATTTTATTTTTTATGCAGTGAGAATAATATACTCGTGGGCCTAAATATAAATGTAGGCCTAAGCTTAATTGAACTTTCATATAAAATATTGATTTATTACGTCCCACAATTGATTAGATAGTAAACAAAGGCGTCGGTATTTGCAATCGACATCTGTTAGCTGTGGCGACGCAGTGAAGTACTGCACTAGGGACGGCAAAGTGCTGCCCGCACTCACTAATTGTAAAATCCAGCTGAAATTTAAACAAAAGATTGCCATATTTGATTATAATGTCTCGAATTAATTTCGAAACCTCATTTTAATTGATTTGGAGATAAAACTTAAATTCAAACATTAAAATATTATCATAAATATTACAGAAGTTTTGTTCGATTAGGTATCGAATTTCTTATTTCGTATATAATAATATGTACTTATGTATGTTTGTCAAATGGGCTCGTTGTATGGAATATAAATATATTATCTGTATTATAAATTTAATTTTAAATGTAATAATTATGCAATTAAAATTTGTAAAATTATTGTGTTTATTATTTTACTTAAAATTTGCCAAATTAAATTCCCTGATCTCTATTTTTTTTTCTTATACTCTTAAACGGTTGTTATACTTCTTAAGTAACGTCGCGAACGGAAGCTAGTATTGTCCACAGTAGTTACATTTCACATGCCAAGTACAAATTTGACCTTACGAGTACAATCTGTGTATGAGCCACAGGGAAGCTCTAACATGTCGACTGACAAGCCGTTGGCAACAAGGGAGTGATGTCTCTAGTACTGGAGCCTACATCTCTACTATAGTATTCTATCCGTACTGTATACGTACTGTAATATTATATGTTATTTTATGTTATAATACATTATGTATGTATTCAGCCCTTTTTAACACTCCCTTTAATACGAGGGGAATCAGGCCATAGTCCACCACGCTGACCAAGTGCGGATTGGCGGACTTCACATGTCTTTCGAAAAGTCGCTAGGTTTTCTCAGACATGCAGGTTTCCTCACGATGTTTTCCTTCACCGTAAGGCAAGTGGTAATCATGTTAGAATTGATTCGCACATGAAAATATCAGAGGTGCGAGACCCGGGATTTGAACTCGCTTCACTCGGTTTCCCAAGCGAGCGCGTTACCACTGGGCTACCACTGCCTGCATACATTATATCATATGCTATATCATACTACTATCACTATATCATAGCCGGTCTACTTACTTGTGCTACGCAAAACGGTTCGGCCGTTTCAACGTAAAAAAGCAACAAACATACACAAGCACGGACGTACAAACATACGTGCATACAAAGTATCGCAATTTTTAGTAGTAATCTAATTTTTCGTTAGCGACAGATAGACGTGATTTTTGCATAAAGATAAGATATTATTATTGGCTAACCTGAACGGAGAATTGTTATCCCCGTACAGAACAAGTGATTTCCGTGAGATATTATTATCTTTCTAACAGTTATATACCTATGTGTAGTGTATCAACTATCTGATATCCATAACACAAGCCTCGTAGCTTACCATGGAACTAGATGGTGCTACGTATCAATGTCCCAAGATATTTTTTTATTTATTTATTTAGTTACACGGATGCCCGGCGACGCGGCGACTGGACCCTCGTAAGTAAAAGTATGAGTAATTGCTTTCTGAGAAATTGTCTTTATACTCTCTAAAGTTCTGAGCTCCTTTATAAAACTTTGTAACTTTTTTCTCTAAGAAAGTTATTCGTTTCGTGGAAAAGGGAAATAACTATAACGATGGAACGTAGTTAATTAATCCTCCTATTTCTTCGAAACATTTTCACCGAACAGCTACTTCGAGTAGTCCTGCTGGCTATACACTTTATTAACTGTTTTATTAAATAAAATTGTTTTTACTCATATTATTTATAAATAAATAATATGAGTAAAAACAATTTTGCTTGAAGCATTTTGCAAGTAAAATTCATGAATTAGAAATGTTTTGAACTCGCCAGTAATACATCATCTTCAAAACATTTTTAAATAACTTTTACACTCGTGTACACCGCGCACGAGGAAGCAATTACATACCTGCCTTCGAATATACATATTACATACATATTACGTACGTGGTTTTTTAAATTTATATTATACAAGCGACTCACCCTCGCTCCGCTCGGGTTCGTCCCTACTTACGTTTTAATGTTCAGTATAGATTTATCAGAGACGAGATATTTTCCCGTAGTAAAAAGTATCCTATATGTTGACTCGGATAACCAGCTATCATCATAACAAATTTCATCAAATCTGTTCAGTAGTTTTCTCGTGATGCGTTCACAGACAGACAGACAGACAGCCAAAAATTCTAAAAACTTTAAACTCGGCCTTTGTATTGATAATAATGACTATAAGATTTTCCAAAAAATATTTAATGTACAGATTCGGCTTAGTTACAATTTTATTATATTTATAGGTAATATAAGAAATAACATCCTTAAACTAGAATTGTATAAATGTTTCGATAAAAACTGTTATTATAAATAACAATTCTACAACAGACTACGACTGTAATAATTAATTATTCGTTTATATTTTCTTCTAGTTCTTATTTATCATACATTTTTGTATCAATTTAATTAAATCTAAAAAAATAAGTCAATTTATTTATAATAAAATGTATTCCAGTGGATACATTTTGAGCAGTTGTTTGTTACATAGTAATGAAGGCACCTTCAAGCCGCAGACAAGATGTGAATAAATAAAGCGACTAAGACGAGTTGACATCGCAAAAACCAATTTTTACGAGACTGTAATAATTTCATTGTATAACACAAGCTTAAAAACATATATGGAGTATAAAATTCAATTATATAAAAAGCTCTGATGGCATTTACATTTTTACCCGACTGCGCAACACAAAGGAGGGTAATGTGTTTATCAGTCTATGTATGTGGGTTTGTACTTTTGTTTCACCATCTAGACCATGCGCGAGGACCGATTTTGAGAAATGATACGTCGATTGATTCGTCATGACGACGCGAATGTTATAAAAAGCACAAAATTTTGGAAAAATCAAAATGGCCGATTTTGCACGCCATAATGTGAAAAATAAAAAAAGACGAACGACGAACTATATCAAGTGGGGTATCGTTGAGTAGGTATTTAAAAATCATTTTTGGGTTTCTTTCACCATTTTTCATTTTAAATAACAGTTTAGGATATACTCTTATGATTTGAAGTTGGTTAACAACCATTCTTGCTAATTTTTCTACTTAAAAATACTTAAAAAGCTGTAAATAAATATATTATAAAAATACAAAATCCGACTGCATAAAAGCTAACTGTTTAACTAATGTATTAGAATTTCGCTCTTATATCGATTGTAAATACATTCATGAGTTAGTTGCAAATTAAAAGTAGTACGAGACACACGCTTGTTTCTTTTTACTCGCATCGCTCAGTCTATTCATGCAAAAATACACCTTAACGTAGTATACATATGGTCTAATCGAGTCGGATTCATTATTGTATTGAATAGATCGCCGTCGCATTGAAGAACAAAAGGACTTAGATAAGGAACGCGTTTTTTGCAACATTTATGCACATTAAGAAACGATTTATATTTTATATTACGCGCATAACTTATAGAAGATCTGTAAAGAATATAGTGCTGTTTGAAGAAAGAAGGTGAAATAGTTAACAAAAATTTAAATAATGACTAATGAAACTCCAGAACAAGTAAAATATTTAAATATTTTGGAAGATATTGCAACTACTTTAAAGAAAACTCAAACAAACTTGAAAAAATGTCCGAAGGCTAGATTGACAGAAGGTTATCTACAATCACGTTTGAAATGTATAGAGGATCACTGGGATACATTTAAGAAGACTCATTATAACCTAGCAGCGTGTACACCGCGTGAACAAAGAGGGTTATTGCCCTATTTCCTTAATGAAGAATTCTTTATATATGAAGACTTGTACTTATTATTGAAGTCGGATTTATTGGAGTGTTTAAAAAGTTATGAACGTGGTTCCGGGATTAGTGACAAAAATGGTAATCCCGCAAGTGCTCAATACGATGATAGAATATCCTGCGTCCAACTTCCTCGAATACAACTACCATGTTTTTCTGGCAAGTACGAAGAATTTCCTACGTTTCAAGATTTGTTTACGTCGTTGGTTCACAACAGCACTTCGTTATCAAATCTGCAAAAGTTACATTATTTAAAATCAAGTATTGGTGGAGAGGCAGAAGTATTATTACGACACATTAATATAACTGAAAATAACTATATGCAAGCTTGGGAATTATTGAAGAACCGCTATGGAAACAAAAGGCTTATAGTTTCATCTTTATTAAAGAGACTTTGTAATCAAAAAAGGTTAACACAACAAACTTCGCAGCAAGTAAAGTCACTTTTAGACACAACAGTGGAGTGTCTTCAAAGCTTAAAAAATTTAGAAATATGTACAGATTCATGGGACCCTTTAATTGTGTTTTTGGTGGTGCAAAAGCTTGACGTGCAAACACATAAAGAGTGGGAAGAGACTGCATACCGCACGGAGAGGCTCGACGAATTACCAACATGGGAACAGCTACACAAATTTTTGAATCTAAATTTCGCACTCTAGAATTAATATCTCCATTGACATCTACTACTAGAGACAGAATACACACTCATATTGCTATTCATGAAAAAGGTGACAAAAGCAATACTTGTAAAAGACAGATTTTATGTTCATTCTGTAGTGGTGATCATTATATACATAACTGTAAAAAATTCCTTAATTTAGTTATTGAAGAACGCCAGAATTTTATACAGAAGAATAAATTATGTTTTAACTGCCTCATACCCAATCATAATGTTTTTCAATGTCGACAACGCACATCGTGCAGAATATGTAAGAGAAGACATCACACGCTATTACATCAAACCAAGAAGAAGGAAGAAGATTACACGGCAACCAGTAATAGCAAAGCAGAAAATACAGAAGAAGTCGAAAGATTGATAGCTACGCACTACTCGAGAGAACAAGAGACTGGTCAAGAAGTATTACTCGCAACTGCATTGGTAGATGTTTTATCGAGCTCTGGAGAATCACACATCTTCCGCGCACTCATTGATCAAGGCTCAGAGGCATCATTTGTTACATCGAGAGTAGTTGATTTGTTGGGGCTAAAGAAGTCAAAGGTTAGTGGCTTAGTTACGGGGGTTGGAGAGAGCACTAAGCTACCAGTTAAGCATGCTGTAAATTTATCCATAAATTCAAGATGCAACGCAGCCTCAACATTTCATGTTAGAGCTTATGTTATGAAAACTATATCGACTGTTCCTTCGAGAGAATTTGTAACAAACAAGACACATCTTAACACAATGACACTGGCTGATCCTACATTTACTAAGCCAAGTAAGATAGATATTTTGCTTGGGGCTGACATCTATCCTGAAATAATAGAAGTCGGATTACAAAGGATGCCAGATGGATTAATTGCGCAACAGACATCCTTAGGATGGATTCTATCTGGAAAGAAAAATATAACACAAGCGTCTGAAGAAAAAAGAATAACAAGCCTACATATTACTAGAATGGTTGCAGAAGATAATGAATTATTGAAAAGATTTTGGGAGATAGAAACGGAGAGTTACACAAAGAAACGAACATTTACAAAGGAAGAACAAGCCTGTGAAGAAATATATGCTAAAACTACCAAAAGAGATGAAAGTGGAAGATATATCGTAGAATTACCTTTGAAGCAAAATCTAGAAGAAACAGTAAAGCTATGTGGAGATACTAAGGAACAAGCAGTGACTAGATTTAAATACTTAGAACGGAAGTTTTCGAAAAATGCAAACCTAAAAGAAGAATATACAAAGGTTATACAAGAGTATCTAGATATGAACCATCTGCAGAAGAAAGATACTAAAGAAGATCATGTTATTTACTTACCCCATCATGCTGTTATTCGCGAGGACAAAGATACGACGAAGGTTCGAGTTGTATATGATGCATCTGCAAAGGGTACAAATGGCTACTCGTTGAACGACATGATGATGGTGGGACCTGTCCTTCAGCCTGACCTTCGTAGCCTTATAATTTGTTGGAGGAAATATAAAATTTGTATTGTCGGTGATATTGTCAAAATGTATAGAATGATAAAAATAAACGAAGAGCACTTGAATTTACAATGCATAGTATGGCGTGATAATCCCGACAAACCTATTGAAAGTTACAAGTTAAAAACAGTTACATTTGGAACAGCAGCAGCCCCTTATTTAGCTGTAAGAACATTAAAGCAACTCACAATTGACGAAGAATTAGCTAAGCAACATCCAAATGCAGCATATATCATAAACAATTGTTTCTACATGGATGATCTTATGGTGAGCCTAAATGAAATAGATGAAGCGAAGGATACCTGTAAAATAATAGAGAAAATATTAGATAAAGGAGGATTTAAAATGCAAAAATGGTCAAGTAACAATGAAGAATTATTAGAATATTTACAAAATGGAAGAGAGAATTTAAGGGAAAATATTGAAATAAAACTAGATAAAGTAATCAAAATATTAGGATTGTCATGGGATAGAAAAGATGATAATTTTAAATTTACAGTAAACTTACCTGAATTGACGACTCCAATAACGAAGAGATCTATTCTGTCCGACGTAGCCCGTCTTTTTGATCCATTCGGGTGGTTGTCACCTGTAATTATATCTGCAAAAATTATGATACAAAAGCTGTGGCTGTGTGACCTTGGTTGGGATGATGAATTACCTACAGATCTGAAAGAGGAATGGATAGAATATAGAAGGGGACTCACTTACCTGCAAAGGATTTCTATTCCACGATGGTTAAGGTTGTCACCAAATAACACGGATATCCAACTTCATGGGTTTTCCGACGCCTCTTCTACATCCTACGCAGCATTGGTTTACCTAAGGGTCAAGGATAAGGATAACCAGATATACATTACCTTGATTGCGAGCAGAACAAAGGTGGCACCTCTGAAACAATTAACTGTTCCGAGATTAGAGCTTTGTGGTGCAGTTTTGTTAGCAGAATTAATAAATGATATTGCTGGTTTATTTAATTTATCAAAGGACAAAATATTCGCTTACACCGATTCAATGGTGGTGTTATCATGGCTGCAGCATCAGTCTAACAGGTGGCGGATATTTGTTGCAAACAGAGTAGCTGAGATCCTACGAATTTTAGATAGTGATAGATGGAGTCACGTTCAATCTAACGAAAATCCCGCAGATCTTGCTACCAGAGGTATTAACGCATGCGATTTATATAACAATAATCTATGGTGGCAGGGTCCGAAGTGGTTGAAGAACGAAGAAGTAAATTTAAAAACAATCATGATTCCATATACTAATTTAGAAATGAAAGCTTTATGTCACACTCATATTACTAATAAACCTATTTGGGAAAGATTTTCGTCTATCTCAAGAATGAAAAGAGTATTAGCCTGTTGTAAAAGATGGAAGAAACAGAAACATATAGAAAGAAGATCAGAGATTTTAACGCATTTAGAAATGGAAGGAATTATTTACAGTTGTATTAGATTTTATCAAGGCGAAGTTTATCACAATGAATTAGAAGATTTAAAAGGAATGAAAAAGGTTAAAAAAGGAAGTTCACTAGCCTCACTCTCACCGTTTCTAGATGCAAATGGCTTAATGAGAGTTGGAGGACGATTACAGAATTCTGAGATGTCTGAATGCGCAAAGCATCCTATTATAATACCTGATAAGGTTCATATTACGCAACTTATTATAAAAGAAGCGCATATCAAAACACTACATGGCGGAATACAATTGATGATGTCATACGTTCGAAGTCGATATTGAGTAATAGGTTTAAAGTCGTCGATCAAAAAATATATACGTAAATGTAAGATATGCGTCATTGATAAAGCAAAGGTTAAATATCAACTTATGGGACAACTTCCAGCAGAGAGAGTAACACCACATCGCCCTTTCTTAAATAGTGGAGTCGATTTTGCGGGTCCTATCTTCATACGGACATCAAAGGGGCGTGGTCACCAATGCACTAAGGGCTATATATGTTTATTTGTGTGTATGGCCACTCGCGCTGTTCATCTAGAAGCGGTAACTGATTTAACTTCTCAGGCTTTCATTGCAGCGTTTCGACGATTTGTTGCACGCCGTGGTCACTGCGCTCACATTTGGAGTGACAACGGTACCAATTTTGTTGGTGCCGCTAAGGAACTTAAACAAATATTCGAAAGAAGCAAGCGCAATGATACAATTAATATAGCAGAAAGTTTAGCTAACGATGGAACAACTTGGCATTTTATACCTCCCAAGATGCCAAGCTATGGTGGCTTATGGGAAGCTGGGATTCGATCTGTAAAACGTCATCTAACACGAGTCAATAGTAACTCCAAGTTAACATATGAAGAGATGTCGACTTTGCTCGCACAAATTGAAGCATGTCTCAATTCACGCCCTCTCTGTAAACTGGACAATACAGTGGAAACTTTGACACCTTTAACACCATCTCATTTTCTTATTGGAGAGCCTTTAATTGGTGTTCCGGACGAGGTATATGAAGACAAAAAAATTAACCTTTTGACGCGTTGGCAGGTAATACAGAAAATGACACAGGACTTCTGGAGGCGCTGGCATGTAGAATACCTTAATACCTTACAACAAAGATATAAATGGCAAGTACCTGTGGACACACCCAATATAGGAGATATTGTTATTATTAAAGAAACTGATATGCCCCCAACAAAATGGCTACTCGGAAAAATAAAGGCACTTCATCCAGGTCCTGATAAATTAGTCAGAGTTGTAACATTACGATGCAAAGGCAACAAGGAAATAAAAAGACCTGTTTTTAAACTCATAAATACATAACCATTGCCAATAAATGAAGAGAATGAATAAATTATATACTGAATGGTGGGCGGCTAATTTCCCATTATTATTTGTTTAGTGATTTTTTGAGGTGTATATACATATATAAACTGTGTTTTTAATTTATACAAACTTAATATTTTGCATATAATGTTTTCAATTTGTACAAATTTACTTTGTTCTGTTAGTATTATATAAACTTATTTACATAGATGAATGATGTTTTACAGTCTTTAAAGCTTGTTCACTAATTCTTTGAAACTTATTTTGTGTTTGAAGTAAGGAAATTATTATGGATGAAATTAGAGTTTTTTCTACATGTATTCTTAATTTGTTATGATTTATTGTTTATTTGAAAACTGTTAGTTTTGGTGGGCGGTATGTTTAACTAATGTATTAGAATTTCGCTCTTATATCGATTGTAAATACATTCATGAGTTAGTTGCAAATTAAAAGTAGTACGAGACACACGCTTGTTTCTTTTTACTCGCATCGCTCAGTCTATTCATGCAAAAATACACCTTAACGTAGTATACACTAACTAAAAAGATGAAAACAAGTTCACGAAGGAATATAGTATGCGGTCGGAGACATATGTACATGCGAGTGTGTACATGTCGCGGCAAGGATGAAACGTGTATGTTTCCGACTGCATAATACTTACTATATTCCTTCATGAACTTGTTTTCATCTTTTTAGTTAGCTTTTATGCAGTCGGGTTTTTTTGTGTATTCTGTAAGTTGCAAATTTTTCATAACTACCGCTACGGCTTACGATGAAGATAGATCGAGATTTCTACTAATACTTTCTTAGATTTACGTAAATATTTGACATTTTAAATAAAACTATCTCTTCGGATCATGGTCACGGGAGAGATTTCTACTACTAAGGTATTTCTAATAACACCTTTTTCTGTCCATGTTTGTAACTCTACACCGTTAATCTATACATTTAATAAAACTGTAGAGGTCGAATGCTTGTACATAGAAAAAAAAAACTAAAACCCGAGTCAAGGTAAGAGGAGAAATAGAAAAAATCCAGATTTTTTTTATATTTTTTTGTCTGTTTGTACGGACTAATATTCGAAACTGTTGGACCGATTTAAATAAAATTTTGCATGGTGGTACCTTATATCCCCGGTCAACATTTTAGATACTTTTCATCCCGGAAAATTAAAGAGTTCCCGTGGGATTGTTAAAAAACTATAGTGATTTATACAGCTTAGTACACAAAAACTACTGATTGGATTTTAATGAAACTTTATAATAATATATTTCATACATCAGAATAAAAAATAGGCTACTTTTTATCCCGGAAATATGTACGGTTCCCGTGGGATAAATTTGTTTTTGCTTGTCATTGATATTATAGGATTGCAATATTAAATGTGTATGTGTGTATGTTTGTTACTCCTTCACGCTGAAATGGCTGCACAAATTTGATTGAAGTTTACTACACAGAATATGACCTGGAATAATACATAGGCTACTGTTAGGCATCTAGGGACGTAGCCAGGCCAACATAGGGTCGCTAGACCAATTGAATCATATATACACAAAAATTAAAAACTCATTTAAAGTAAAACATTTCGCTATATTATATTTCTAAGACGAAAAGAAAAAAAATGATTACCTGAATCAACCTGTGATTATGTTATCCATATAAGTCCATATTGTTTCCTAGTTCCTACCTAAGCTTTCAAATTAAAACTTATCTCAATAGCTATTCTCTTCAATGTTAGATATAAAATACAAGTAGATAGATGCTTCACTGAGTTTCTGATAGAGGGCTTTGAGCATGTATTGTTCTGAAGCGCTCTACAGTATAACGCAAAGTATCTTTTAAAATAAATTGTAACGTTGAAACATGATGCTAGCTCTGTATATTAGTGGTCTAATTAGATGGTAGCGTCATTAAAAAATAATGTTTTAAAATAAAATAAATGGTTACGAGTAACACGTTGTATTGTAATAATGTATGTATGTATGGTTATTTGTTACACAATCACTTTGAAACGGCTGAGCAGATTTGAATGAAATTTATAAATAAATAATAAATATGTAGGGACATTAACAAACAGCACTGTCGGCGCGTCTCCCTTTCACCGGGCGCGTGACCCAACCCGGCCGCGAGCGCATCTCACCGCGACACTTCGCCTACCTACGCGCTGGACTACGGACGTACTTATTATACGTTTCATTTGAATATATGTAATTTATATATCAAGTCCATTGCTTCAATTTAAAGTCCATCTAGTTCCATGGTAAGCTACCAGGCTTGTGTTATGGATACCAGATAGTTGATACACTACATATAAATAACTTTAAATACATACATATTATAAATAATTTAGTATATAGATGAACTGTAAACTGGAATAACGTATAGGTTATCGTTAGATATCTAAAGAGAGTTGCTAGTGATAATATAAAAATAATTTCATCCCTTACACCGTCTCACTACTGGACACGGGAAAAGTCACGGTTTTGAAGTCCTTCTAGTATTAATTTTGGGACGTCCTATTTTTTATTTGACATTATATGATTTTTATATGACATTCGTTTTTGTCGGTTTAAAGAATTGGAAAATGAGAGAAGATTATGAGTTTTATTTAATCTAAGTAGAATTTAAGATAGGTCATCTTAAATTCTAAGATGACCTATAGATTCAGAGATTTGCAAGTACAGACAAACAAACATTTCATCTTTATATTATATTATGTACTCATATAATATCTATGAAGGTTATCTAACATCATACTACAACTTTTAACAGTGAAGTAATTTATATAAATAAAACACGCGATCGGATTCGCGGGTAAAAGAAAGTCAATAAATTTTAGCTTTCTTTAGCCCTTCTCTATACAAGATTTAACTATGTCAAAGCTCATTCTCCTCGGTACATGCAATATCCTTAAAAAGGGGTTCAAAGTTTTTTCTTCACATATTAATATATAGATTTAATAGAGAGCATGCATGAAGTTTTTTGAACAACCTATACTTCAGGTTTTGAAATATTATTATAAAGATTCTATCTATTGTATTATCCGACCAGTTTCCATATACACTGGTCATTAAACAACGACTTGCAAAATCATGGCAATCTTAAAATAGCATCGTTATTAGGTGTAGCTTTTAATATAAGGTCATATAAGGAAAATAGAAATGCTTGTTGATTCCCTTTACGACCATAAAACGCCCGTAGAGCATTTGTTTGACCACCGTACCTGTAACTTGCGAGTTCGTGTACTGCGGGAAGCGGATGTTGATTGCCCTTTCACGTTCAATGTACGTAATATATCACTAGCCAATTATGTGTATTCAATTTTATGCACACGTTCGTTATTTCTACGAATAAATATGAAATTTTGTTCATTCAAGTGAGTAATACGATTTATCCATACAATTTTTTTTAATTTATTTCATCTACTTTATAATTATTAATTTTATTTAAAAAAACCTATGTGTTTTTTAAAGGTTTAAATTAACTATTCGTAAACAAATTTATATGGTTTAATCTGGTTTTTTGTATTTGCAGAACACAGCTAGAGTTAATACTATATTCTTAGCATTTCTTTATTATCCAATTAAGGAAAAAATTTTTTTCTATATAGCCGAAATAAAAAAAAACCCCGACTGCGTAATAAGTGAACTAACAAGATAAGAACAAGTTGACGAAGGAACTTAGCATAATGCATTCCGGTGCAATGTATTCCGACACCCCACACGATTGATTCGAACTAAAATATTTTTTCAAGACATACAAATTGGCTCATTATATAATACTTTCTTAGATTTACGCGAATATTTGACATTTAAATAAAACTATCTTTTCGGATTTTTTCGCGGATTTATTTTGATTTTTGGTTCCCGACCATTTACCACCATTTATCACGATTTTACCACCATTTTTATTTTTAATGATATCTATATACCATATCACGCGCGATTACCAAGACGAATCGAACGACGTATGCATCATCAAAATTTGTTAAATGTTTAGTAATTACGAGGGAACAAAGGATCGGACAAACATACATATAGATACATACAAGTTGAGTGAAAGCTTAAAAAACAAAGACGAAGAACACAACTGCGCAAACATTTCATGAAATTCATACATTCAACATATTTCCGACGAGCTCTATAGGCGAGTGGGATTGCTATTTCGTAGAACACAAACATGAAGCATTGATGAATTATTCCGCCGCTGCGGACGCTCTCAGTAACTGCAGTCTATACAGAATGTTCGAGATAACAGCTTTTATAAAATAATAGCGACGCTCTGTGTCGAGGAGGAAGGATGATGACTGAATACACTCAGCGCGAGTAAGTAAATCTATATTGTTGCTGTAATCAAATCAGATTTAGTTCAACCAAACTTTGAGTTTTTGTGCTTGGAAAATTTTCTAAAAATTTAATATAACAGTTTCTCGGTGAAACACATTTCAATATTTTCAGAAATGTCAAATAAAATCAAACGACGGTTGAGGTTGGAATATTATAATTGTAACTTAGGCAGGTACAGTCGACAGTGCAAGTTTCTTTTAATAAAGGAATTGGAATAATCGCTTTACTCACATTGTCGAATTCTAGCAATCTTATGAATTTGAATAATAAATATTTTAGACCTCACTTACTTTCTATGCATTGTGTGGGAAATCCACGATTTAAGGAATGAGTGGTTACTAAGGGCTTTATCAAAACGTTATTTCGTCTCGCAAGTCTAAACTTTCTATTTGTAGACAAATCACTTGAAAATGGCTTGATAAAGTTATACTTAGCTGTAATTTTTTATTCCCCAACGAATTATTTTTCTTAAAAGCTTTATTTTGATAAACTAATTTTAATTTAGTCAGCTATCGGAATTCAATGCGTCACCATCTCGTACTAAATGAGCCCATAGCAACCAGAAAACCATTTTTATATGAAACGGTTTTTTTGCATCACAGATGATGTAATAAAAGTTAAAAAAATAATCTGAACTCTACTCATCACACTAAATTATTACGCAAAAAGGGCGTATTTATGGGTTTATTCTTATTATTAAAGCGAATATTTTCTCAAAGTGCAACACATGATATACTTAGTAGTTTGATACTTTTATAGCATTAAGCATTGTTGAACAAATACGAAAATTTTTATATGGGCGTGTACCGCGTGTTGTTTGCATGTTGAAACGGTTGGATAGATTTAGATGAGATTTTGTATACAGATAGACTACGGCCTGGAGTAACACATAAGCTACAGTTAGGTAGGTTGGGACACTCGAGCAGAGCGAGGGCCTAGTTTATCATAATGGCCGACTGAAGAGGTATATTGTTAATTCAATATGTGTAAGTTGGAAGAAAAGTACGTTTTATTTTCAGCTACCTACTTACATACTCGTAAATCTGCTTACTGACGCTCCACTGTTCCCGGGATCTGAGACAAATAGAAATTCAATTCAAAAGAACCTTTTTGTTTGGAACTAAGCGAAGTAAAAATAGACGTTTTAGGAGTATATCTATAGTTTAGTGCTAAGTTACTCAAGTATTTCAACGACTTTATTCTAAACTAGCTTACGGCAATTTGATTCGGCAACTATTTTTAATTTCCCATAATAAATAATATATACATACATAAATATAATAGTACTTTGATTTCTATAATAATAACCCACACTAAAGTGATAAAAGTAAAAGTAACTGTTTCTGTCTAATTGTCACCTATCTACCGAAGAGCTTGCGGGTCGAAAGTAAAAATTGAAAGAATGATTGGGAATTATTTATCAGTATCCAGTACGTAAGAAAGTAGACTATATATTATTCTGTATTTAACTTTCTGAAATTACGCATTGTCACTATTTTTCTCAATTAAATTACATTAAATAATAATAATAAATATGTTGGGGCATTAACACATTATCTAGTTCCATAGTAAGTTACGAGGCTTGTGTTGTGGATACCAGATACACTACACATATAAAACTTTAAATACATACATAATATTATAAATATAAACACCCATGACTGGAGTACAAATATTCGTGCTCATCACACAAATGAATGCCCCTAGCGGGACTCGAATCCGCGACCGCTGGCACAGCGAATAGGGTCACTACAAACTGAGCCAAATGTCGTCAAATTCGACGTCATTATAATTGGAAAGAACAAAACGATTTTAAAACTCGTACAAGAATCGAATCAGCAACTTCCAGAGTAACATTATTAACCAACCAGACACGATATCTCAGCATCAAATGCGGATTGCATCATTATTATTATATTTTCTATGCATTCACGTTAAAACTGATTAAGATTGATATTAATAAGATAGTTATTAATTAAATAAAACATTTTATTATGAAAAAAATCTGAAATCTCTTATTTATATTACAAAAAATAACCTATTCCAGCAAACAACATTACATATTCAATCGTGACGAACAAGTGAAAACTCCAGACTAATGTGAAAATCATTTGAGGCCATAGGAAACACATTAGGGTCCCGTCGCGACGGCGCGGTAGTGAGGCATGAAGACGTATCGTCATCTCGTCATTTGGATTTTTGTAAGCATATTATGTGACAAAAGAAATGGAGGAATGTTTTTGATCTAAAGTAGATTGTTTACAAAACAAAATGTTATTTGTAAAGCTTTAGTTATATTAAACGCTGTTTTAATTAATAAAGATGACTTTTGTAAGTCATTTCATGAATAAATTCACTTGCTGTAAAGCCAGAAAAAAAAATAAACAAGATTTTGGAAGTATCAATTTGTAAAATCCAATACTCTTACCCAAAATACGATGTCAAGTTTTATTTTTAATGAAACTATAAATAATGTTGAATTTTAGGATTTTAAATAACTACAGAGGAGATAAATAGGGAATGATAGAAAGTTCTGCCCACAATTCGATGAAATGATTTATGTAGCTTGCGCTAACTAACCGTAGGCGACGAGCGGCTGTTACATTCGTTATCATTATAGTGGCAGAGATTGAATATGTGATTGTATCTTTTATAAAAATAATGATCACTTTTATTCAAAATACCCAATATCAAGCTCATAACATGTTTATTTTCCCGATGCGTTGTTGAATATTTTGGATCAGTCTGTATGTCTGTCTTTAAAGTTGCAGTTCCATCGAAAAAGTTCAAAAAGCAGCTCTTCACAAAGTCTCGTTTCTATTTTTCCACATAGAATTTATTTATTTAGACATTATCAAAGAAACCTTTCAGTTGACAACTAGCTATTTTATTGCCACGAACAGCTGAGTCGGGCTTTTCGGGAGTTTTTGGGACTGGACATAAATATAAATAATTCTACATAAACATAACAAGACATAAATATAAAAAAAAACATTAATATATAAATGAAGAAACTATCGATATACTCGTAGATAGCATAAGGACTAACGTTTATAATATGAAAATATTTAGCAGGTTTTTATAAATCAACGTTCAGGAGCATCCTGGACGTGTAACTTACATTACTCCAGGTTATATTATCGGAATAAAAAATACCCTAAAACACTCGGCAGTAATGTAGCTTCCCATTAGTGATAGAGTTTTTAGGACCAGATGAGTAGTTTCAGGGATTACCCCCTACATACAAACTTACAAATTTTAACTTTTTTATAATAATATTAATCGTAGATAAGGAAATATACGGTATGCGAATGTAAGAACCATTTGCAAACGGATATATTTTAAAGTATGAAGCAATATTCGAAAATTCATTTCTCACAGTCGTATTTGACGAGTTCAATCGCAGCGTGCGACAAAGCGACACTTGAGGAACAATATCTGAACCCAAACTTTTATATTTATTTCAAGAGCGACTTGCTGAAGCGAGATGGTTATAAGACAACTTGCACAAAGATATCTTAGTCATTTGGTAACGATATTTTTTTTAACAAAAAACTTTTTAAGAAAAAATAAAAACCGACTTCAAAAAAAGCACCAAAAAGTAAAAAATAACTGATTGGTTGTTTTCATGAACGGTGTGCTTTGATTTGTATCGGCTGGCACCGACTTCGAAAATATCTGATTAGGTATCTATTCTAAATGAAAACTACCAATCAGTAATTTTTTACTTTTTGATGCTTTTTTTGAAGTCGGTTTTTATTTTTTTCTTAAAAAGTTTTTATTTTTCCCTTTTTAGTGTAGACATAATAGTGGTAGCAAAGTATGAAGACTGACAAACTAAAATTTGCTTTTATTAGTAACACTAAAATTCTGGCTCTAAAATCCGATTCTAACGTATTGGGCTTGTAAATCAAACAAAATGAAAACTACTTGGCCAAACTATGTTAAATTTTTATGGGACTAAATTGCAACTATTCCGCATCAAACTAAAGAAGAATCACGCAAATCGGGTCATAAACAGTGTACATACATAAAAAAATACCAATCGAATTGAGAACCTCCTCCTTTTTGAAGTCGGTTAAAAAAAGGAAATGGTGAAAAAATCTAAAGTACTGTACAATATAGTCTTTCTTTCACGCTGTAATGCATCGGACAAAAAAGATTTCTTGCAAAGAGATAGTATATACATAGGAATATACAGAAAGTTTTATAGGTTAAGTTTACATGATTTCTAGAGTAAGGAGTGCGGTTAATTACTAAGATATATGAAAGGCTCATGCCATGTCAAAGGATATGGACTAACTAGGTTTTGTATTAATAAAATATTATTTTCCATATAGACTCTGCTTTTTACAAGCTTTTGTTAATTTCCACCTGTCCCGGTGTGTGTCATGGAATATTGCAAGTTGACCCAATTCCCAGTGTCCAATTGAGCTGAAATTTGGCGCACTAGTTTGGTTACCAATACAATGCACAATTATCTAAATGGTGCCATTTTTAATCCACTATGGCGAACGTAATAAAATGGCGATTTATCATTTTCCCAAGCATTCGAATTCGAATACGTAATCAAAATGTTAGAATTTCTTCTTATCTCACTTTAATGAGTAGTATAAAAATAATATAAATTTTGTAGCAAAATCTTCATGAATAGACACACGTTAGTTTTATAAGATCTACACATTAGTAGGCGACCTTGAACAAATTGTATTACGTAAGACCTTACCACGCTCAAACTATCGGTTAGTCGATATCTATTTAAATAAATCTACTGAAACGAGAAATTTGGTTTTACTTCGGTAAAGAGGTTTCAATTTGAAACCTGAGTATCAATACAATGTAATTCAATTTTAAATTTCCATTTCGTTTCTTAGTGGGTTACTCTTACTTCAAGCGGGCTCCACGAGGAGGAACTGGCGATTGTCTACTTTTTAGATGTCTGAGAAGGACTGTAAGATTAAAGTGTTTGTGAACCTAGCTGATGCAAGGACCAGGGCATTTCCTCCCTCAAGGAGCTTTGGTGGCAACTGAACGTGAAGGTCGGCAGGAGTTTGTTTGTTTGTTTGTTATTTGTTTATTCTATAAAAAGTCGTACAGAAAGCTTGCAGTAAACATTGGAATTTTGTTAAGTTAGTTACTTAAGTTCTTATACATGATTCATTCACTGTAACTGAATTACGAGGTGAAAGCTTTCAGCCGCTCCACTTGTTAACGAGCGGGCCTTTCTCTGCTTAGCCCTTGACTACAGTCTCTCACCTTTATTATTTATTTGAGTAAGTAACACTCGTACTAACATTACGCGATCCTTTTTATAAAATAGAACAAATAGCTAGCAGCCTGCGTCAGATGAAGGCCCATTTCTATGTAAAAGGCACACCATCAAATACACTTTTCAATTTTTTAAATTACTAAGCATAGATAGTGAGTGCACATAAAAAGGCTACCACAATAAAAAAAATATGATAAAAATAAAAAAAAAAACAAATTGTCTTTGTGAATTGTAGGTTAATTATTTAAATTTTTCTTAAGCAATGAATATTTTGAAGACACGTTTGGCTCTTTTTGTAATGTCATCGGTCGCGGGTTTGAGGCCCGCTGGTATTCATTTGTGTAATGAGCACGAATGTTTGTCCTCCAGTCATGGGTGTTTGTATTTATAATATGTATATATTTAAAGTTATATATGTGTAGTGTATCAACTACCTGGTATCCATAACACAGGCCTCGTAGCTTACCATGGAACAAGATGTTGCTGTGTGTTAATGTCCGAACATTTCTATTTATTTATTTATAATTTATTAACAATTAAGCCTTATGTAACAATTTTGTTTTTTTTTTAATTGTGGTTACTTATAATTTATTAAAAACCGATTCGTTTTCAAATGGATTCTTTGACAAAACGGCAATATCGTTAATATTAAAGAACACCCTGACAAAAGTGTTCGAAGAGATTTCGTCCGAGAAATTATATTTAAAATATAAATATATTTGTAAATATGTATTTTCTTCATTTTGTTAAGCCTACTCAATACCTCAATAAAACCGATAGCGATGATTGCTATTAAGTATGTGGTTGAAGGCCGAGCTATTCTTTACTTGGCAATATCGTACTTTACGTTCAAAAACTTTAATAAGATCTTCAACAAATTTATATAGGTCCAACAACATCCTTTTCAAACATTTGTTGAAAGGAATATATCGCAAGATCCTTTAAAGGAAATTTATCATATTAAAAAAAAGGCATATTATATTAGTATGTGTTACTAGTTCATAAAAAGATTAATAAATTAATTATTATTTACTATAAACTTGTTATAATTTGTTAAAGAACATGGTAATATAGCAATTAAAATACTAATTAAACAATTCTGTACGCAAAATCCTACGAGTAGCAGCTTGTATTTAATGTAAAAATTATACGTTATTCAGCGGCAACCGTTTCCTTTCTTCGGGAGAAGCTATCGGGCCAATACTGTCAATTATCATCATCATCAGCCCTTTTCACTCTACTGTTAGATATAGGCCTTTCTTTGGGTGTGCTATTGAGCGCGATCTTGAGCTTTGCGCATCCATTCTGTACCCGCTGAGTGACTTTTAACTTGTAAACCAGCTGTAACATAAGCGTCCACGTTTCACTGCTGTAGGTTATAACACTATCTATAATATCATAGTATCGGGTTACTAGTTAACATATTGACACAATAATTCGAGTGGGCAGTGTGGCCGGGCTGTTCTACAGAGGTAGACCAAGACAACTAAGAAGCTGCTCAAACGATCCACTCTGCTATTAAAGATACAACCTGTGTGGTACACCTTCTACCTCCCGTTTTTTGGCCTCACGCCCGGCTGCATTGCTGGATGCTACCGAGCCCCACATCCACACACCTGCCCACTGGACAAACGAGGTAGTTCGAAAAGATTACTCTTCCTCTGTCATCTAAATACTAATAAATACAACTTCTCTTCGAGTTATTAATGCCACTAAAACGAAACTCATTTAAAAAAAAAAAACTTCTCTTTGCAGCGCTCGGGTGACATTTAATTAAAACTTTACGAGTGTAGTTTCAACCGCCTCAATATTTACTCGTTGTTTTTAATTTGTATGGATCGCGTTGCTTTGGATTATTTGCTCAGAAATGCTGATAGCGACTCTTCGTGAATACGACTTGTATATGAAAATTTTAATTTTGAAGTGTACAGTAATAAATTGTTTTGTATATTACATTATATGTTCTACGTGACCCGGTAAGTTGACGTTCAGGATAGCCATAGTTCTCTTTGATCAGAAAATAAAAAACCGAGTCTAACTATGACTAAGAACCATCAAGAAGACCACATGAGTGCAGAAAAAATTCAACGCTGTAAAATTTTCCAAGCTGTTTAAGAAGAGAAAAATTACGAACACATGCACACCACAATTTTATGTATAAAGATGTACTCAGCCCTTTCTTCAATGCGAGGATGATCAGGCTGTAGTTCACCACGCTGGCCAGTGCGGGTTGGCGGACTTCACGTATTTTTCGAAGACATGCAGGTTTCCTCACGATATTTTCCTTCACTGTAACATAAGTGGTAATTGTTTCACTCGGTTTCCCAAGTAAGCGCGTTACCATTAGGTTACCACTGCCTTGTGTATAAAGTTATTACAAAGTAATTTTACAATTATTTTACCTGCGTGATTCATTGTCGCCTAGATAATCTCGAAGAATATTATAATAATTAAATATATATATATATATATATATATATATATATATATATATATATATATATATATATATATATATATATATATATATATATATATATATATATATATATATATATATATTGCATAAATAAGTTATAAGAAAATAAAATGCATAGAAAGTGACCTGGACAAAGGTGGACTTATCTCTATAAGATATCTCTTCCAGCCAACCCATGTACGTGGGAAATAGTGTTAAATAGCGGTATATGGTAAATTCTAGATTTCTCTACAAACTAAATTTGTTACTTTGTTATTTACGTACAAGTTAAGTAAACAAAAAGTATGTTCATCGCGTGTATGTGCGAGGAA
Organism: Fabriciana adippe; assembly: GCA_905404265.1. NCBI lineage: Eukaryota > Metazoa > Arthropoda > Insecta > Lepidoptera > Nymphalidae > Fabriciana > Fabriciana adippe. Next base: position 16,400,258 of record FR989995.1, on the reverse strand, counting down.
TAGCGTAATCATTTTAAATTATTATCTTTTATTACGGAAAATACATAGTAACTTCATATTTAATTGCCTTGTTGGTCTAATGCTAGGTAGATCCTGGGTTTGAATCCCGGGTGGAACCAAGTATATCTAATTATTCGGTTTTCATTACAAAAACTTTTAATTAACAGCCTGGATTTGGGAAGTTAACGGTTACACCGCCATATCTCGGAAAGCAAGTTCATAGTGGTTGGTCTTCCGAAATAAATGCTATCATACTATGTATGTATAGATACGAACTTATAAAGGAAGGAATAGAAACATAATTTCCGGCATTTCTTTCTAATAATGCTCATCGTTTAAAATTGTAATTGAAGTTATTGAGACAATTAAGTATAATTGTTGAAGTTTTTAACCGAATCCACATGAAACGTGCACTTTGTCTGCACACTGGATACTAGATGCTGCTCACGTCCTTAACTGAAGTAATGTATTTTGGACGGCCGGGATCGGGACTCGGGAGTCACGTTGCTTGGTGCTCAACATGCACATTCATACACTCGTACGTGTGATCACGTTTTCTACATCGGAAATTACGATTGCACTTATGAATTGTGATTATACTTCGAATTGCGCTACATTATCTCGCTACTAATATCAATTTTGTGTGTGCTTGTGTGTTTGTATGTTTGTAGTTCTTAAACGCTGATTTGGAAAAAATGTACACAGATAGATTATGATCTAGAGTGTCGTCACATAGGTAAGTGACTTATGAAAATCTAAAAATTTAATTATTGTATTCAAGAAATTGGCACCGGTAGTGTTGTCGTATCTATATATGTATAAGTAACATAAAAATATTTTTTCGCTTAGATGTTATGGCAAGTGTGTATGTGTTCTTTTAATCTGATACTACGGACGTCAAGACGACATTATCGGTGACAGATCAGATGTCATCAGTCACGCCCCTGCGTGACTCGGTTATCTATTCAATGCTAGGCTGTTACTTAGAATATCTTAACACAATAAAAACCTGCGTCATCCATGGGACAGTAAAGTTTTCAGATAATTCAATATACCTTTTTAATTAAAATGTGCTATTATTTCTTTTGTTTAAAAAGTTACCATTTGTGTGTCATAACCCTTAAACTGTTATATACAAAGTACCCAATAGAAAAAAAAAATATCTTCGTTCTAAGCTTATATGATTTTAAACAAAAGTAAAATGAACTAAATTAAGATGAAAACAAGTTGACAAAGGAGCATTATAGTATTATGCAGTAGGTATATGACACTCGCGTTATCAAGACGAATGTAACGACGTATGAATCGTCAAAATTGATTAGCCCGTTTAGTGATTACGAGAGAACATAGGGTCGGACATATATACATACATACATACATGTCAAACATATATCCTCCTTTAGACTTTGTTGCAATCGGATAACAAACAGTAGTCTAGATAACAGCCACTAAGCGTGGCTGGTGATCTAACAAACTGGTATTAAAGCAGTATACGAAGCCGGCATTGCTAAAAGGATTTCAGTTTACTTACAAAGACTATCTTTAACTGACCTAATTTCATTAAAGATGAGAAAATAATTGAGAAATACAATTGTTAAAATCAAATAATCAAAAGATATAACTCTCGTTCTGATTTTTAATTTCTCTTTGACCTTGAAATATTTATAAAAGTGAAGAAAAATGAAAAAACAAAAAATGGAAAATATATATATTTTTTAATTTAAAACATTAACACAGTGTCTTTTTTATTATGGTTATAATGGTGTCCGATTTTAAATGAGATGAGCTCACATCGTAACAGCGTGCCTAATGCGGCATCCGTCCTAATTACAAAGCAAATTAGACTTAACTGATTATCTTGTACCAATCCGCGTATTTTGTGAACGTCATTTTCCCTTTTAATAATTGAACCAAAATAAAATACTTGAAAATCGTCGAACGCAGAGGCACCATGTTTTTCCCCCTTACTTATTATGTAATGTTAATTTTGGAAGTCCCAAAATCAATACAAGACCTAAAACTTTGACAACACTTTTGGCTCAGTGTGTAGTGACCCCACTTGCTGTGCCAGCGGGTTCGAGTCCCGCTGGGAGCATTCATTTGTGTGATGAGCACGAATGTTTGTACTCCAGTCATGGTACTTATATTTATAATATGTACGTATTTAAAGTTATATATGTGTAGTATATAGTGTATCAACTATCTGGTATCCATAACACAAGCCTCGTAGCTTACCATGGAACTAGATGGTGCTGTGTGTTAATGTACCAACATATTTACTTATTTATCTTTAATACTTTCTTAGATTTACGCGAATGTTTGACATTTAAATAAAACTATCTTTTCGGATTTTTTCGCGGATTTATTTTGATTTTTGGTTCCCGACGTTTCGATTGCTTTACAGCAATCATGGTCACGGGAGAGACTAAGGTGTTAGATGTCTCAAAGGTATTATATAGTTGTTACAGACAGCCTACCCACAAATAACAAAATGAATTCAAAAAACTTGAAAAATTGGCACCAAAGTACCTTACAATATTTGTTAATTTTAATTTTAAAACATTTTTATAATTTTAATTACTTTTATATTATATAATTTTATATTATTTATATAATTTTAGCTTTATTATTATAATTATTACAATTTTTTAGAAAATTTATTGATTAATAATCTATATTTAGTGTTGCCATTATTATATTTATAACTATAAAGAAAAAATAAATTATTAATTATTTAAGCCACATTATTATTCTATGTGTAATTTAAAAAAAAATTATGAAACCTGAGGATATGGAGGCCATACGTCAAGATGTTTCATCTTTGTTACGTCGAAGTACTAAGCCCAAACCTAATCTCAGTAAACAACAGTATTTAGCGTTGAAGAACTTACGCAGCAGGTCAGACATCACCATACTACGCGCAGACAAGGGAAATGCTACCGTCGTGATGGATACATCAGATTACAATAGCAAAATTAAACAACTTTTGTCGGATGAAAGTACATATAAAAAGGTTAAAACAGACCCAACCACCTCTGTTTTAAATAATACTAAAAAGTTAATTAAGAAACACTCCGATGCATTGAATCTTGATGTTAAAAACCTTATTCCATCTTGTGCAAAGCCGCCTAAACTTTATGGACTTCCAAAGATACATAAACCCAACGCTCCGCTACGTCCAATTGTGAGTCAAATCGACACACCGACTTATAAATTGGCCCAACTAGTAGCGAAAGTACTCTCAACACTCAGAGGAAAAACATCAGCGTTCACAAGAGACTCTTACCATTTTGTTAATGAGATAAAACATCTACAACTCAATGACAATGAAACAATGGTTAGTTTTGATGTACAGTCTCTATTTACCAGCCTACCAGTAGAAGACTGTGTCAAAATAGTATCAAGAAAGCTACTGGACAATAGTATGCAAGAAGAATACACTGAACTTTTACAACACTGCCTTACATCGGGCTACCTATTGTGGAATGATGAATTCTACAAGCAAGTCGATGGAGTGGCCATGGGTTCGCCTGTCTCCCCCGTTGTCGCTGACATCTTCATGGAGGCCTTCGAGGAGACTGAACTGACTCGCCCGTGACTCCTCGTTTCTACAAGCGGTATGTAGATGACACTTTCACAATATTACCATCTGATAAAATATCTGTATTCTTAGAACATCTTAACTCCATAAACCCTAAAATACAATTTACAATGGAACTGGAGTCTAATAATTCCTTAGCTTTCTTAGATGTATTAGTCATACGTAACCCAGATAACACCTTGAGTCATACTGTGTATCGAAAGAAGACCCATACATATAGGTACTTGAATGGTGAATCTCACCACCACCCTTCACAGTTAGCTACCGTGGGAAAGTCTTTGTTTCAGAGAGCACAAGGGATCTGTGACGAGCAACACCTGGCCGGAAAGCTGCAACATGTCAAGCAAGTTCTGCGAGACAACAAGCTGCAAGTGCCGCGCCTACGTCACAGGGACCGAGTGAAACCAGCCACAGTCGAGCGCGTCCCTGCAGTCCTACCTTACATGAGAGGAGTCACTGACAAGATTGGCTACATACTAAAGCGAGCTTCAATTAAAACTTACTTCAAGCCGCCAAAGAAAATAAGTCAATTCTTACCACCTGTCAAGTGCCACATCCCTCTACAAGATGCAGGAGTTTACAAGCTTGATTGTGATTGTGGACTCTCTTACATCGGACAAACAAAGCGATCCATTAGAACTCGGGTCAGGGAACACATAGCTGATGTGAAACACCGTCGTAATACAACATCTGCTGCCTGCAAACATAGTCAGGACCGCCCAAGCCATTATATTCGCTTCGATAGACCCCAAATCCTCGCGAAAGAAAACAGATATCGCCCTAGAATGATTCGGGAAGCCATAGAAATTAAAAAACATCCAAATTTCAATAGGGAAGATGGCTGGGAACTACCATCGTCATGGGATCCTGTCATTAATATAATAAAATCAAATAATATATCTAAACAAAACAGACAGTTAGATGTAGTAAGTTCTTACTGTGCGGATCAAAATAACAGTAATTTAAATTAGTATTCAAATTAATATTTTCATTTGCAAATAGTAATTCTTAATTAATTTTAATTTTTTTTTTAATTACACATAGAATAATAATGTGGCTTAAATAATTAATAATTTATTTTTTCTTTATAGTTATAAATATAATAATGGCAACACTAAATATAGATTATTAATCAATAAATTTTCTAAAAAATTGTAATAATTATAATAATAAAGCTTAAATTATATAAATAATATAAAATTATATAATATAAAAGTAATTAAAATTATAAAAATGTTTTAAAATTAAAATTAACGAATATTGTAAGGTACTTTGGTGCCAATTTTTCAAGTTTTTTTGAATTCATTTTGTTATTTGTGGGTAGGCTGTCTGTAACAACTATATAATACCTTTGAGACATCTAACACCTTAGTCTCTCCCGTGACCATGATTGCTGTAAAGCAATCGAAACGTCGGGAACCAAAGATCAAAATAAATCCGCGAAAAAATCCGAAAAGATAGTTTTATTTAAATATTTATCTTTATTTTTTATTCCATGTAAAAAAAACGAAATATGTTAATTAACAACACCTTTATGTAACGTGCGTGCAAACATTATAATAACAATTTTAATGATAATATAGTTATTGACACATGTTCCATCATGGGGTACAAAAAATTAGAGAACTTATGTAATATTTTTTTATCTATTCAGCAGCTATTTATTGGAGGGTGAAAAATATTTTATGACCTATTGTCATACCTACCAAATATACGAAAAAAAAATCAAAAGTGGTCCAGCCGTTTCGGAGGAGTGCGACCACATACACCGTGACACGAGATATTTATATATTAGATTGTATAAAGATTTGTAAACACTCTTTGTTTACCCAATAAAAATAAAATAAATAAATAAAAGCGTCTTGTTCGATTAAAATCAGATTAACCAGATAATAGAAAATCATAACTGAAAATATAGTATAGTTTGACGTTGTAAATAAAAGAGGAGGGATATAATATAAAAAAAATTACCACCCAAAATCATCACCTGCTCTTTTTGGAAATCGGTTAAAAAATAATTATAGATATTTTACATGTTCGAGTTAGGAAGTATGAACGTTAGCGTGAAATATTACTTTTGTTTATGTTCCACAAGGCATTTTAATATTAATTGGCACTACACATGAGCTATGGGAAACGTATATTAAAACCATAAGTGGCAAATTGGCACGACCGGCGACCCATATCGTACCTTTATTCTTACTGATGCAGCGATCTCTTCACGCATTCGGAATATTTCTATTTAATTACCAATTATGTACGACAAAATTATTAAGTCTCTTTAAATAAAACTAACTTTTCGGATTATTTCGCGGATTTATTTTGATTTTTATTTCCCGATGTTTCGAATGCTTTACAGCCATCATGGTCACGGGAGAGAGTGTCTCCCGAAATAATCCGAAGAAATCCCGAAATAATCCGAAAGGATAGATTTATTTAAAACTAGCAACTCACCCTCGCTCCGCTCGGGTTCGTCCCTAGTTGCGTTCTTACGTTTAGCTCAGAGATGAGATATTTTGCCACAGTAAAAAGTATCCTATATGTTGACCCGGATAACCAGCTATCATCATACCAAATTTCATCAAAATCTGTCCAGTGGTTTTCCCGTGATGCGGTAACAGACAGACAGACAGACAGACAGACAGACAGACAGACAGACAAAAATTCTAAAAACTATAGATTTGGCTTCTGTATCGATAATAAAGTCTATTTCAATAAGATTTTCCAAAAAATATTTAATGTACAGATTCGGCTTAGTTACAATTTTATAATATGTATAGATGTCAAATATTCGCGTAAATTTAAGAAAGTATTATTAAATCTCATTAAATTAGAGTAAAAAGTACTTAGAAGTAAAGAGTTAATATATAGAAATACTAGCATTTCCCGCGGCTCCGCCCGCGTTCAGATGATCAAAAACCAAATTCTTAGGTTTTACACATTAGTATACTCTTACATTATACATTACTTTCATTGCGCACCGCATGATTGGTAAATAATGGCAGAGATTGACAATGCCACAAAGATTCCTCCGTTAAATTGAACTTTTTGTTTTAGCAATAACATTTATGTATGTTTATACTTCTGTTTTGTTTGTTTTTTTAGTTTTTCACGATAAACTCTCAAACTACGGAATTAATTTTAATCATTTTTTACTAATAGACAGCTGTTGATTAATTTAGTATATAGCTGATTATTTAAATTACATAATGATAACTTTTCTTAATTAGCGCTAGTTAGTAATATTTTCCAAAACGATTTTCAAAAGAAAGTGTAATAAGTAAATAATTCTAAGCGAATCATTTTTTTTATTTCATATGGCTCTGCTAATATGAATAAAGTCGTAAGCATTTTTTTGTGTCTTTTAAGCCTTTACCTTCCAAGAAAAGGTGTCAAGAAAAAGTGAAAAAGTTGAGGTATAACAGTTCCTAAAATACTTTTTCATAGTTTTTGAGATATGAAATATTTTTAGTTACCCGCTTTGGCAGTTTAACAGCCATAAACTTGTATTCCATAAAATGTTATAAAATAATATGAATTGAACTTATTTTTACGGTGCAAAAAATGAGTAGGTGTTGTGGAAACGTAAATATTATTCGTATTTATTTTAGTGTTAACCTAACAAAATACGTAAGTAAAAAAAACAACATAGCATTTTGCTATACGAAACCTAAAATGCGCGAGTTGGATTTACATTTGCCCAATTTTTACATTAAAAGATTAAAAAACATTAACATTATTTACTAAACAATAAAAATTTACAAATATTCTTATTTGAAAATTGTTTCGGCCAACAAAATATTACTAATATGTTATATGTTACTAATTTATAAAGCCAAAAGTTTGTTTTATTAAAAATTTAAGCACGGGCAGGGCCGCGGGTAATTTAGTAGTAATTATAATAAAGTCATAGAAAGGTTATATCTGTACATTTTTTTTTTTTTTTGATAAAACTACGTATTTTAAAAACACATGGCGACATCTATTGTCAAATAGCTAAATAACACATAAATAAATTTTCATTAAAATAACTATTTTAATGAATAAAATAGCGCTGTCAATATTTCTTTTAAGATAAGTTTTTTTAATAGTTTTAACATAATATGTAAGTAAGTTACCTTGCTAAAATATTAATAGAATCATCGTGCTTTTACTTTAACCAGTTTTTGTATTTTTTCTCAGAAATGAGATATTTTCCTGCGGTAAAAAGAATCCTATGTGTTGACCCGGATAACCTGCTATTACCATACCAAATTTCATAAAAATCCCTCTAGTGGTTTTTCTGTGATGCGGTCACATACAGTCAGACAGAAAAAATTCTAAAAACTATAGATTCGGGCTCTATATTGCTAATAATGAATATTTCAATAAGATTTTCCGAAAAAATATTGAATTTACGGGTTCGGCTTAGTTACAATTTTATTGTATGTATAGTTACTAATTTATGAAGCGAAAAAGTTTGCTTTACTGATAATTTAAACACGGGCGGAGCCGCGGGTGATTCAGTAGTAATTCTAATAAAATCGAAAAATGGTCGTATCTGTACATTAATTTTTTTGGGATTAAAACTATGTATTTTAAAAACACATGGCGACATCTATCGTCGAATATCTAAATAACACATAAATAAATATTAATTAAAATAACTATTTTAATGGATAAAATAGCGCTTTTGATAATTTTATTTTCAAGATAAGCTATTTTTATAGTTTTTACCATATTTTGTAAGTTACCTTGCTAAACTGTTTACAAATAGTATCGTCGTGGTTTTGTTTCTACCAGTTTTTGTATTTTTTTTTCAGAAATGAGATATTTTCTCGCGGTAAAAAGTATCCTATATGTTGACCCGGATAACCAGCTATCATCATACCAAATTTCATCAAAATCCCTCCAGTGGTTTTTCTGTGATGCGGTAACAGACAGACAGACAGACAGACAGACAGACAGACAGACAGACAGACAGACAGACAAAAATTCTAAAAACTATAGATTCGGCCTCTGCATCGATAATAATGTCTATTTCAATAAGATTTTCCAAAAAATATTTAATGTACAGATTCGGCTTAGTTAGAATTTTATAATATGTATAGATTAATCAATAAAAGCGCTAAATGTACATAATCTAAGGTCCCGATCTATGTAGTGAACCCTTCACTCTTTTTCCAGGCGAAATATATTTTTTAAACCGTAAAACATATTAACAAACACGATCCAGGGGGACTGTCACAAAAAAAAAATTGCTTCAGGCTTTTTTTAATTAAAAAAAATATATATATATTATTTAGAGGATCAGGTTTATTTTGATTACACAGTAAAGGATATATTTTTATATTTTAAAATAGAACACCTTTTTTTATGTTGTTTCAAATGTTGAAACGTAAATTAACTAGAGACATTCTTTTTTATTAGTAGAACCATGTTTTCAAATTCTTTCATTAGATTATATTTTCTCGCATAGATTTTTTTAGATCTAAATAGACCTCACGTCGAAAGTAAAGTCGAAGTATTACAATATCAAACTCCATATCATTGACCGGTATGTTGCTTTGGATGCTCATATCATTTTATTTAATATCAGGAGCTTGTAGTACATTCGCATACTATGACTTATTATATATATTTTTTCAATTTGCAGCTATTATCAAACAATCATCATTTTTCAAAGGCTGGGGTTTGTCACGCCCCATCTTGTTCACGGAGGGTTAAACAGCTTATTACTGCTTAATTTTCTTATATTTTATAAATTTACTAAATCATGTTATTATTTTTACCTTCTATTATTTTGGGATCTATATTCTGTACACAATACGTTACAGTAATTGTTTTCAAAAAATATTTCATGTACAGATTTCGCTAATTTTATTATATGTATAGATGAAGCGATTATACTCTCCGCTCTTCTGAACAATCTGCCCCACATTATTAGTGTTGTATATAGTGCTGTAGCCTTTCCGGAACCTTATCTTTTATTGGTAGCTGGAAGTCATGTAAACATCCCGCCAGACAATTCGTAATAACTATGGAAAAGTTTTTTTTATTTGGACATCTGATCTTCTAATCTTCTCCTAGGGCTTATAGTAATTGTATAATACATATTTAGATATATATAAGTAAAGCTAATAAAATGTATAAAACTATAAAATGATAGCACAATAAAAGAATGAAGAGAACTTTTTTGCCACTTTGCTGTTTATTTTTACTAATTATTCATCAGATAACTCGCAAGATATTATAACTTGAAGGTTATTGTAAAATAATTTACTAAGAGTATGTAGTTTCAATCAGCCTATTGCCGTCCACTGCTGAACGAAGGCCTTCCTCAATGAGCGCCAACCATCCCGGTCCTGGGAAGCCTGCATCTTTTTTCAAAGTTCATCTGTCAGGTCAGGACGTCCTACACTACTCTTGCCTAAACGCGGTGTCCACTCTAGCACGTTTCGGCTCCATCGACCATCAGTACGTCTGAAGATGTGACCGGCCCACTTCCACTTCAGCGGGCTTAATCTGCCCGCGATGTCGGTTACATTAGTTCTCTGGCGAATGACTTCATTTCGAATTCTATCTGCCAGAGAAACTCCAAGCATCGCGCGTTCCATTGCTCGCTGAGCGACTTTGAATTTATGGTCTAGACCTACGATGAGTGTCCACATTTTGGTTCCGTATGTCATTACGGGTAGGACGCACTGGTTAAATACCCTGGTCTTAAGGGATTGCGGGATAGATGACTCTAGAATAAAAGTAGTAGTGGGAACTAATCCGTAAATGAAAAGTGGTTTGGAAATCCCGTTGTTGCCTGTCTGAAAAGGCGCGACTCCGCCCACACGAGCCATACACATCACCGGACCAAATGAACCGCGTTCCATCTTGAGTTTACACTCTGAGAAAACAACCAATACAAAAATATTATAAATCGAATATTTTAATATTAATATGATAAAGACACTTTAAATAAATAAAAAATGAAAGCAAATAATTTAAAAGAACAAACGGCAGAAATTTATGAGATACCAACTTCCGTTGAACATAACTAAAGAAATTAACTGTGTCAGCAAACAATATAAAGTTTGTTTATGATTTTAATGACTGAATTATTTGTTGCGTTACTATGAGATTACTGTAATTGTACTACTTCTGAAATGTCCCATAAATTCAGTTTTTAATGCAAAAAAGTAATTTAGAAAGCAATCATAGTCGTCTATATTTCTTTATCAAAACGTTATAAAATTTAACAACATAATGGAAATAACTTTTTTAATTTTAATATGGCCTATAATATTATATCTTTTTTTTATGTTTGTAAATGCCCACTATAACCCAATGAAACCTCTTCCGTCTTAATGGGACGTCGTGCGATCGCTTACGCATTCAACCACGACGACCGGACGACAGAACAGCCAAAGCACACCACAACAACCAAGGCATTGCTCTCACTGTCCACTCTGCTATCAGAGAAGTGAGCCTCCTCCCAGTGTGTCTCTTAGCTTCACGCACGACTTGATTGCCGGACGCTAATGGGCCCCTCGCTATCACAACAAGGTGATCACACAATAATATTACGATTGCGTCTCGACATCTGCAATACAAATAAAACATGTTTTAACATGATTGTTACTTACGACTTGACATTTGACTCTCGGCTAAACTTAGGAAAATATATACATCTAATACTGCGAGCGAAGCTCGGTCACCAGGTACTCGTATTACAAATAAAGCGATATGTTATTGTATCCATTAATTTCAAGATAAACATCTTTTGACGAACGCGTGCACGTACATAGCTTCAGTCCCTCAAGAACGTAGTCTCGAGTCACCCAACGTAAATGTAATATTTTATTTATATTTAGGTAAACCTTTTTAGTACAAGAATATTATCAAATATAATATCGATAAAAATTATGTGACTAGTAATTACCATCAGACTTACAGTTTGCCAAATACCAATACTTACGAATATTTATTTATTTTTATGGATCCGAAGACAAAAGGCGAAAACGGAACCGTTATAATTTCGTTATCTCAGGTGCCTCATGTGAACTAATAAAAACTAGAGAAGGCATGATCCTAATTTTTTTTTCTATTTAAGCCATTATTAGGCGAGTTATAGCCGCTTAAGTCGTATTATTGTGCCAACTCTTAAAGTCGTGAATGATTGTGGGACATCTGTGAATCTCCTTAACCCTTAATTACTCGCATTGAGAAAATCACACAACTGCTCGCACGGGGTCTCAGGTGACCCCAAATTGTAGGAATTATTTTTAATATATAATAAATAAATATGTAAATAAAACTATCTTATTATAAAAGTTCTTTATTTAAACTAATACATTTTTAAGGAATAACATAAATCAATATCTGATTATACAAAAACTATCAAATTTAAAATAATCAGTAAATATGAACACTTTATACTTATAGTGAGATCAAAGTTAAAAATAATAATAATTTTACGAATTTTCTGAATCACTGTCACTACACTGTTGACAATATAACTTAGAGTGATCATTGCATACAATTTTGATGCATTTATAGCATTTTGTTGACATTTTTCGATCGCTTTTCCGCGGGCAGTCGTTGCAATGCCCATAGCTTACTGTGGTTGGTGGCATGCGATATTCCAGGTGATGCACATTCCATAAGACGTTTTTTCACAATCTTAGTAGTTGTATTGAAATTGATTCGTCCTTTCTGGTGATTCTGAACAACAAATTCGACAGCCAATTGCCGCAGGAATTGACACCTCACGTGATTACGTAAATTGTCTGTATTTGCTCGATGCACATGGAGTGCGTTTATAACTGTGACATTTACCTATAAGATGAAAGAAAATGGTCATCGTTTTGAATTCCTCCCCATATTGTAAGTGCCACACATCTGATCATTGGCGTCCACTCCTGCTCTTGTCCTGCATTATCTGATGATTCGTTTGAATTTGAAAGAGACTCAATTATTTAGCTAGTACTTTTGTGATCACTTTGGATTATCTCCTCCTGATTATCCTGACCCTTCAACATGTTCTTCATCTACCGCTAACCGTTGAAAAATTTGCTTATCTCTTCCATTTATGACTTATCCTAGGATAAAATACAAATCACACGATGATACAATTTTTGGATAACTTTGTTTTATAAAAGGATAAAAAATATATTGGTGACATAAATTTATACACTGGACCAGTAATAATACCAAAAGAAGTAATAATGCACAAAAAAATAAATAAAATGAGCAACTCACCTCTTTCAAAAAAGTTACGTAATTACTCGCATGGGGTCACCGCTCAGGAGAGCAGCGACTAGTCCTTGTGGTCTTGTCACTTGTCAGCGATCAATCGCTATTCAAATGCAAACTTAGACACGATTTAGGAAGCTAGCGGGGGCGCGGGGAAATTCGGAAGGCAATGAATACCTTTTTTTTGAACGCAAAGTTGCTTTGACCCCATGCGAGTAATTAAGGGTTAATGACGAATGGTAAATGCTTCTGAAAACCGTCCTCTTCTGCACCGTAACTATTAAAGCTGGGATGAATATAATCAATGTTGGTTTCAATATTAATAATAAAATGTTTTGCTTCAGCTTACAGAGCCATAGAAGATGTATAAAGGCATTCTCGGACTAGTGCTATGGCTGTCAATGTTATCTGGTGTATTGCCCTACAAGCTCGGGACTTGTTGCCTGACAACATTGCTGATACCCTACACCTTTATCGTGTTTTCATTTACGAGTTAGTGTTTTAAATTAATCTTTTTATTGTTTCGTAAAAACAAATAACTTTAGTAAATTGAAAAATTTGTATTATAAGTGGAAAACAAAAGTCACGAATATTTAAATTTTCGTGCTATGTGTATTTTGACTTGTGTAACAATAACTATTGTAATGAATTTATTTCTAAAATATTGTTGGTGGCCGCGATGATTGCTTATGTATCAAATAACTTCACTTGTAAAGGCCCTTGTCGCTAGCGTGATGTTAAAAAGCCTATAACATTACCTAATAAATATGTAGCACCTGAGCGACCGAGCTTCGCTCGGAGTTCTTTTTTGTTATGTCGTATTTTTTAGATTAAAAAAAAACGGAGAAAAAAGAAAAGTAAAAACTTTGTACCCGACCAGGATTCGAACCCGGACACCTGTGATTGTTAATCTGGCGCCTTGGCCGCTTGACCACGATGCCTACGCTCAAGCGTGCAAAATTAGTGACCATATTTTTCGTGGAATAATTCGAAACTAAACCGCATGAAAACTCTAATACACGCATTTTCCCAGACATATTACTAATCTAGATCGATTTTTCGCCCCTAAAGACCCTAAAATACCAAATTTCAGCAAAATCGTTAGAGCCGTTTCTGAGATCGTCGGTATATATGTATAAATAAATATACAAGAATTGCTCGTTAAAGGTATTTTTGTTATTACGTATATTATATGAAAGTAAACGTGACTGATCTATCAATGTAACTCAAACCGATGAACGGATTAGGTTGAAATTTGGCACAGAGATAGTAATTATGACGATGATGAGGCATTGGCTAAAAACGAATTTTTGAAAATTAAACCCTTAAAGAGGTGAAATGGGGGTTCAAAATGTGTACAGAGAAATCACTTAAGAGAAAAGTATTCATGCGAATTTTCGTATGAACAGCTGGCAACAAATAAATATACACGTTTTGTGTGTTTTTAATAACAATCCCCTCAGAGGGTTAAAAAAGGGAAATATTTCTTAAAACGCAAACTTTTAGCCAGCGAAGCCGTAGGTAAAATCTAATAGGCTGTAAAATACAAAAATTAGGAATCGGACTTCCAGTTACTAGCGCACTTAAACAAGCAAGAAACTCTTCAGCTGTACATGTTAATGTAAATTTTACTAATCTAAAATAATATGATGTAATAATAAGCTGGCAATGTTTCATTTTTCAGGCCTATTTATAACAGCTAACCACGTGTTATTATTTATATACAAGTATGACAAGAGTCAAAGCTCACTAACTATGCAAATAATACAATGGTGCTGTAATACCGTTTTAATATTAGTCAACGCAATCGGCATATTCACTGCAGTGAAGAGATTAAGACACATGGATCGATCTCTGAAACAGTTAGAAAAGGTTTTTTATTTTTTGCATTTGTCACTAATGACCACTTGATACACCAATATAATATTTGTAACTCGCGTCTTACCCTCGTTTTACTCGGGTGATCTGTACGTGCCTAGCAGTACGTACTCATACACTCACACTCTCACACACTCCCACGCACTCACGCACTCATGCACTAGCAAACTAACATACACACACACTACACACTTACACACACACACATACACACACACGCAAACACACATACACAAACCTTGTACATTTACAAAAGTAATCCGATTACCCTTTTATATGGGCGTTTTTAAATTATTCTGGCATTATGCAAAATGTTTTAAAAAATATCACTGCTCCTACAAACATTCGTATGTGTATACTGCTAGTTCCTACATCGATAAAAAGTACCCTATACATATGTTAATATAATTTTTATTCAGAACTTCACTTGAAAACTTAAAGTAAATAACTAACAGAACAACATACTAAATCATGAACTTTAACATTAACACCTCCTGGTTAATTTCTATGAAATTAATTGTTAACTGGACTACCGGTGGCTCGGCGGTCGTTGACAGGTTAATGATATACGATGTAATTTTTCTTTGTTATTCCTCACAAAAGTTTTTTGATTTTCAGATGAAAGAAAAACTTACTAACATGTCTATACCACGGGATAGAAGGACTCAATTCCTTGTGTTAATATCCATACTGATGACCGGGGCGACGCGCGGTACAGATTATTTTCTCTTCGTGTTTCAGCATATAAAATGTACATACGTTGAATTTTACTTTATTTATTTATCTATACATATTATAAAATTCTAACTAAGCCGAATCTGTACATTAAATATTTTTTGGAAAATCTTATTGAAAGAGACATTATTATCGATGCAGAGGCCGAATCTATAGTTTTTAGAATTTTTGTCTGTCTGTCTGTCTGTCTGTCTGTCTGTCTGTCTGTCTGTCTGTCTGTTACCGCATCACAGAAAAACCACTGGAGGGATTTTGATGAAATTTGGTATGATGATAGCTGGTTATCCGGGTCAACATATAGGATACTTTTTACCGCGGGAATATATCTCATTTCTGAGAAAAAATATAAAAACTGATTGGAACAAAATCACGATGATACTATCTGTAAACAGTTTAGCAAGGTAACTTACTACTAAAAACAACTAAAAACTATTAAAAATAGCTTATCTTGAAAATCAAATAATCAATAGCGCTATTTTATCCATTAAAATAGTTATTTTAATTAATATACATTCATATGTTATTTAGTTATTCGACAATAGATGTCGCCATGTGTCTTTAAAATGCGTCGTTTTAATTCCAAAATAATGAATGTACAGATATGACCTTTCTACGATTTTATTAGAATTACTACTAAATTACCCGCGGCCCCGCCTGTGTTCAAATTATTATACGTAAAGCAAACTTTTTGGCTTTATAAATTAGTAACTATACAAATAATAAAATCGTAACTAAGCCGAATCCGTAAACTCAATATTTTTCGGAAAATCTTACTGAAATATTCATTATTAGCGATATAGAGGCCGAATCTATAGTTTTTAGAATTTTTGTCTGTCTGTCTGTATGTGGCCGCATCACAGAAAAATCACTCGAGGGATTTTGATGAAATTTGGTATGATAGTAGCTGGTTATCCGGGTCAACACATAGGATACTTTTTACCGCAGGAAAATATCTCATTTTTGGGAGAAAAATACAAAAACTGGTTAAAATAAAAGCACGATGATACTATTAACATTTTAGCAAGGTAACTTATATATGTTAAAACTATTAAAAAAAGCTTATCTTAAAGGAAATATCAATAGCCCTATTTTATTCATTTAAATGGTTATTTAAATGAAAATTTATTTATGTGTTATTTAGATATTGGACAATAAATGTCGCCATGTGTTTTTAAAATACGTAGTTTTAATCCAAAAAAAAAAATAATGTACAGATATAACCTTTCCGTGACTTTATTAGAATTACTACTAAATTACCCGCGGCCCCACCTGTGTTCAAATTTTCAATAAAACAAACTTTTTGGCTTTATAAATTAGTAACATATTAGTAATATTTGTAATTTTTTATTGTTTAGTAAATAATGTTTATATTTTTTAATCTTTTAATGTAAAAATTGGGCAAATGCAAATCCAACTTGCGCATTATAGGTTTCGTATAGCAAAATACTGTGTTGTTTTTTTAACTTACGTGTTTTGTTAGGTTAACACTAAAATAAATACAAATAATATTTACGTTTCCACAATATCGGCTCATTTTATCAACCGTAAAAATAAGTCGATTTATATTATTTTATAACATTTTATGGGAAACAAGTTTATGGCTGTTAAACTGACAATGCGGGTAACTAAAAATATTTCACATCTCAAAAACTATGAAAAAGTGTTTTAGGAACTGTTATACCTCAAATTTTTCAGTTTTTTTTGACACCATTTCTTGGAAGGTAAAGGCTTAAAGGAAAAAATAAAATGCTTGCGACTTTAATCATATTAGCCGAGCCATATGAAATAATAAAAAGTATTTGCTTAAAATTATTTACTTATTACACTTTCTTTTGAAATTCGTTTTAGACAATATTACTAACTAGCGCTAACCAATCCATGTTGCGCGACAGATCAACGTTAAGAAAAGTTGTCATTATGTAATTTAAATAATTAGCTAAATCTTAAATTAATTAATAGCTATATATTAGTAAAAAAATGATTAAAATCATTCCGTAGTTTGAGAGTTTATGGCCCGAAAATAAATAAACAAACAAAACAGAAGTATAGACATATGTACATAAATGTTATTACTAAAACAAAAATTACTAAATCAAATATGAGATTAACGGGGGAACCTTTGTAGCATTGTCAATCACTGCCAGTATTTACCGATCATGCGGTGCGCAATGAAAGTGGTATATGTAAGAGTATACTAATATGTATGTAAAACCTAAGAATTTGCTTTTTGATCATCTGAACGCGGGCGGAGCCGCGGGCAACGCTAGTTTATATATATAAAGAAACATTAAACCAAGAAGTTTTTGGCGCTTTAATAATGAGTTCATGTGAAAAAGATTTAGCCTACCCTCGTACGTAAAATGTTTTTTGTTTGGTACAGAATTTGTAGTGTAAACAAGTCTAGATGTAAATTTTCTTTGAATTTTTTCAATTCTTTCAATATGGTTTTGATAGTAGGGATACCAAATTACACAACAGTAATCTACATTGCTACGTACCAAAGTATTGTATAGAGTTTTCAAAGCATATACAGATTTAAATTCTCTTGTATTACGGTAGATGAAATTAAGCATCTTAAAACAAGTACGGATAGTTTTATTGATATGGCTTTTAAATTTCATTTCAGAATCTATTATAACACCAAGATCCCTAACATCATCTATTTCTTTTAGTATTCTTTTATTAATATAATAATTTGATAAGTATTAGTTTCTTTTTCGCGAATACTTGATATGGTAACATTTGGATATATTTAATTCCATTCGATTAAGGATACACCATTCATAAAGATTATCAATGTCCGACTGTAGCATTTTTTGTTCTTCGTCATTTCTTACATTTCTGAATATTTTTAAATCATCGGTGTATAAGGCAAATTTTGAATTTGTTATTATATATCATCAATAAACATCAAAAATAACAATGGGACAAAGTGTGAACCTTGAGGTACCCCAGATTTTTGATCTAAGGCCGTTAAGAACTACAGTCTAAGACCTATCAGTCAAATATGAATTTATCCACGTTAAAAGATTTCCGTGTATGCCAAAATAATGTTGTAATTTAAAAAGAAGCAATTCGTGATCGACTTTAACGAATGCTTTACCTAAATCGCTATATATGGCATCGACTTCATTGCCTGAACTAATCTTACTTAAGGTATCTTCTACAAATGTAACAAGGTTTGTCACTGTAGGTCTCATTTTGAGAAAGCCATGTTGGTGATCAGATAGCATTTGTTTTACATGCCAATACATAATAGGATAAATTAAGGACTGGAATACTTTAGCTATAATGCATAACAAACTTATAGGTCTGTAGTTAGAAATTTCGGTTCTATTTCTTGATTTAGGTGTTGGAACTACTAACGCTTCCTTCCATTTTGAAGGAAAGACTGCTTCTTGTAGGTATCTGTTAAACAAAAAGAATAGAGGAGTCGATAGTTTCTTCACATTCTTCACATTACTTCACACATTTTGTAAAAAATGGGTGGAAGACCGTCGCCACCTGAGCCCTTATTCACATTTAAAGTCTTTAATTTAATTTCTATGTCTTTTGGAGATATTTTTATTGTACTAAGAGAGCTTAGGTTGTTACTGACGTTAATTTTGGACATAGATAGTCGAGAGGGACAGTATTGTGTGATTTGGCGAGATATACGGATGAAAAATGTTCAGCAAAAAGATTACTTAAATAGTAGTAAGATACTTAAATAGTTGTTTGTAATTTATACTGTGCCGATATCATTTCTTTATTATGAAAGTAGCAAATTACATGCCATTTGTTTTCATAATATCGTATACCGTAAAATAGGGTTACTTGGACATGTTTTTTGCACATTTTTGGAGATAAAATATAAAAAAATAAAGTTGAGGTAACAAAAACATGTTCCAACATAAACCGGCAGCGCCAGCCTTTGGCAACTTTCTATGTAACTGTACTACTAGTAGGGAAGCCCGGGATGCTAAATTTGCAGTTACTAAAGCATCATGGGGACCTATTGGATTGTAAAGATTAGGTACAAAAACGGAAAAAAAATCCATTTTAGGAGGGGGGGAAGGGGAGAAGGCGGGGGACATTAATAGTGTATACGCGCTTTGTCTTTCTGATAACCGAGAGATATTAATCTGACGATTAACTAGTGGGGGGTGGCCGTAAAAAGGGGTAGAAAAAAAAGTTATTTCAGCGTGTCAGATATTCAGAGGGAACGTTAAGAGAACCCAAGAAAGTGTCCTATTCAAATGACTGACAATTTGGACGTGACCAAAATCATGACCGATTTTTGAAAATGTAAAAAAAAAAAATGTCACCTTGAAATACTCGAGTGCGTCAGATTTTTGTACAGACGGTTCAAACTGATGTCCTAGTCGTCCTAAATGATCTGATAATTATTTGGAGGGATATTGTTAATCTGACAATTAAAAAAAATCATATATATCTTTATGCATATATTTGTGTTGTGCTTAACGATTTGTTAATATAATCATATTTTACAATGTTAATAAGTATTTAAAATAAGAATATATCTAAAATTGCCAATTTTTTTTTAAATTTCAAGATTATTATGTTTTTCGGTAATGTGGGAAAGGTGCGAGAGAGTGAGAGATAGAGAAACAGTGAGAAGGAAAGAGAAGCGCGGAGCGGGAAATACACAGTTCTCAGCATCTGTACGCTTCATCCTTTATTGATGGTTTTAGCTACATCGCCCCATGAAAATTGTCAGATAATATGTTTTTCGTAATCCTGATAGGATTTGCTTGAAAATGAAAAAAAAAAAACAGTCGCGCTCGAGTATTTCGAGGTAACGTTTTTTGTACAACTTTGTGACTCGACCATTTCATTATGTTACGTTCAAATTGTCAGATAATTGAAATGTACACTTTTCTGCATATACTTTACTTACCTTGTCTTAATCTGACACGCTCGAGGTTTTCTGAGGATCGATTTTTTTTATACTAATCTGACGGGCTGCCCTCAACGCACCCCCCATATAATAAGGATTCAAATATGGTAATGTACTCCACATTACAGGATGCAAGGTTTCGCTCCATATGATTTTCTGACGCGCTCGAGTCGATACTATACTAATTGTGTCACTAACAGTAGCGTACGTGTCATATATTAATTATGTACTAAATTTCATAGAAATTCGTCAATCAGTTTCAGCGTGAAAGTGTAACAAACATACACAAACTAACCAACTTTCGTATTAGTACTGGTAGTCTGATTATAAAGTGTGATCCTAAAAATATAATGTGATGACAATCGAGATTCCTTCCAGGGTTTCATAATAATACACAAATCACGGTACATCAATGCTGGATGATTCTAGTACAAATGCAAACCGTTGCGTTTGCTGCAAGAGTTTTGCTGTATTTGAGGGCGATAAATGATACCTTATACAAATTGACCATTGAAGAAAATTTACAAAGTATGTAAATCAATATTTTTTAATTATTTTTTAATAATGTACAAATAATGAATTCCTCTTGTTTTATTTTCCAAAGCAAAAATTATTAAGGAAGATCGCATTGTATCAAATTTTGCTTGGGAACACTCGGTAACAAACACAGACGCAGGACGCTTGAGGAATGTCCTGCCGCGTTACAAAAGTATTCCTGTTAATGTTGCATCTAAAGTGGGTAAGTATACTAATTTAATTACTACTTAGGTTGCGTGAATATGCGTCCTTAAGACAAAATTATGCCTTTATACCATTTGCTATAGAAACCCTTGGCCCATGGAGCCAAATAATTGCTAAATACTTCTTTAGTTCTCGTCTTATCATCTCTACTGGTGACATCTGGTTACCTCTGGTTCTTTCCATGTCCCCTGAGTAATTTCAACACTTATTTTTAGAACTTATCATTTCCACATTTGAGGAGTACTGAGTGGAAGAAAATCTGAAAGAATGTAAACTTAAAAATTTTATTTAAATAATAAGTTAAAATTAATTTAAATAGCTTCATGCTTTTATCCCATGTAAAATAGCAGGGAGAACAGAGTGCCAAGAGCGGACACTGGTTCTTTAAAAGTCCTACGACGTCTTCCCTTACTACGCCTTCAACTCCTTATTTCACATTACATACATATGTCTGACCATCCTATTGTCAATCGTTTGTAGATGCCTAAATCTTTAAAAAAGAGTATAAGTTTAATACAAATTTAATTTGATAATAAATTTTATTTAACCTTTTAAAATTATATGTGTAGCTAATACAACAACGTCAGGCTTAAATCAAGATGAATCTGTTGTATATACAATACGACGTATATCGGAATGTTACAACATCGTATTAAATATAGTAAGGAAGACCAGCGACGTGGATGGGAAGCTAATAATAGTTATAATTTTTTGTCACATGCTATATTCAGAACTGAATTTATTCCGGTTTATCGTATGGGTGACAGGTGAAGGTAAGTGAGAGAGACAATACTTATTTGTTCATAGTCCCCACTACTAACTCTTTTTTTCCAACACACTTTAATGGGCTCCTGATGCCCATTTCCGACATTAGAATAAATCTTAAACAGGGTATAGGAATGACAACGTGTAACATGAAAAAAAACTTTTTTACTCTACGATTGGAAATTGTCAAACTATAGAACAATGTGGTAACCTCCACACGCTTGTTTTTGTCGTCTTTCAATTACATGAGTGCCACCCCTTTTTTATTGTTTGTAATGGGGAAGAATTTTGGCTTTTTCTCCCGCCAGATTTCGCGATCGCTATAGCCCTCAACATATTGTAAAGCTTTATAGCGTGGATTGTTTTTTTTCCTTTTATTTAAAATTTAATTAAAATGACAAAATGTACAGTGCCAGGATGCAAAGAGAATGGATATCATTTGTTCCCAAAAGACAAACACTGAAGAAATTGTGTCCTAAAGCAATAAGACGACCAAAATTGGCGAAATTACAATCTTCATATTTAAGGCTATATGGACATCATTTTAAAGAAAGTGGTTTTAAAACTTTTAAATCGTCCACACGTGATTTTTTTTTTATTTTTTGTACTTTTTTACATATTAATTACAGAGTTTCATACAAACCTCCTTCTCAATTATTTCTTCAGTTAACTTCCAGGTACAATACATTGCACAGGCTCAAGTAAGATATTATCATAATAAATTGCTTAACCTCAGAATGAATACGTGTGGCCTTTTAAAATTCTTCCCCATTGGATAATCTTGTGTAAAATGCATTATCTAGCATTTCACATGAGACATTTTTTTACCTTCAAATTCCCGTCGATTACGCATCAAAAAGTCGTATTTCTTTTTAAACTTACAGAGAGAGTAACCATTGTAACTATGTATATTTTGGTGCATTCAATACTTCATGCACTAGCTCTTTTGGTGCTTGTGGATCCTTTTCATCGAACTCATGCGGAGGTAACTTGACTGAAGCTATATAATATATATTAACTTGAATTAAAGTTATTCAAACAAAAAATAGTTATTCGGATTATTGTTATTAATGCAATAATCATATGTATTATTTATGTTTGATTTTCATTCTTTTAAGCTAAAACGATTGGACGTATTTCGAGTACAATTTATACTTTAGGCTAATAACACATAGACTCGCTCGAGCGCTTCTTTCATTCAATAAAATAAGAAATGAAAATCAGTAAATTGTAAAATTACCAATATTACAGATGGAGCGCACTAGCTTACTGGTTCAGTCTCTAAAATTTCGTTGCAAAGATCATCAGCCATTGTACAACGAGCTGGAGCTCTTCCAGCGTCACCTTCTGATGGATAAGACCACATACTCGCCACTCGGAATGTGTACACTGGACAGGTCCCTTGTTCTAAATGTAAGCAATCAGAAATGTAGCATGCGCTTATTAGTGATTGGAATATATTACTACACATGAGTTATTTGTTATTTAGGATAAATATTCCTTTTATGTAATAAGTACTCCTAATTTTGCGCAGGCGCATTTAAAACTCATTTCTTAAGAGGCTTATAATATGCCATCGAAAAATGGAGAATAGAATAAAGTCATATTTGTTTTATTTATTTTCAGATATTTGGCACGCTGATATCGTATTTGGTAATTATAACAACGTATGGAGCACCGGTAGATTCACCTTTATTATTTATGCTAAGCAAAGAGGCTTAACGGATGGTGTGCGTTATATTAGAGAACTTATAAATTTTATTCTCTATTAAAAGTTTTCTTCATCTTTCAAGAACTAATTCGTAAATGGTAAATGGTTTGGAAATCCCGTTTTTGCCAGTTTTAAAATACGTGACTCCGCCCACACGAGCCGTATGGCTCGTGGCATCACTAGACCGAATCAACCGCTTTCCATCTTGAGTTTATACTCTGTGGACAACCAATACAAAAATATTGTAAGTCGAATATTTTGATCTAAATATCATAAATACACTTTAAATAAATAGAAAATGAAAGCAAATAATTAAAAATAACAAACGGCAGATATATTTTTTTTTTTTTTTTTTTTTATAATATTCTGAGTTAGTGCTTGACTACGTTCCACCTGATGGTAAGTGGTAACGCAGTCGAAGATGGTAAGTCGCACTAATTCAGTAGCCACCTATTCACTCTTGCCTTGAAGACACCCATATTGTAATCGGACGGAAATACCGACGCAGATATTTATAAAATACTAACTTCCATAGAACATAACTAAAGAAATTCATTGTGTTAGCAGTTAATGTAAAGTTACTTTTTGATGTTAATGACTAAATTATTCGACGCATTATTATGAGATTGTCGTAATTTTACTACTTCTAAAATGTACCAACTTCAAATACACTTTTTAATGTACAAAGTTAATTTAAAAAGGAATCATAGTCTATATTTTTGTTAGAAAATTTAACAATGTAATGGAAATAACTATAACAATATATCTTTTTTTATGTTGGGAAACGCATTTACGCGTACCACCTGTATGTATACATATGTGTAAATACATATATACAAGTGGTACTCACGGGATACAAAAGCCAGTACAACCCACTAAAAAGTGGGCCACCAGCCAGCGAACAAAACGTAGATCGATGAACCAAACGTAGAAAGCGTAAAACCAAGAGACACACTGTCTCTTGGTTTTACGCCCAGGTTGATTGCAAATATGTCATTCACTTTTCGTATTGATTGGTTCGAAATAAGTGTGTTTTACTCGTTTTTTTTTTTAATTTTTTGTATCTCTGAACGCATCCCAGGTACTGATATTGATTACCTTCTGACTGTCTATTGCTTGGACATTGGACACCGTATCTACTACACTTTTTCTGTATTCTGCCTCAATGACGACTGAGTATTGAAATCAGAAGCCTATGCAATAATTACTTTTTGGAAGATGAACAAATACTTTTCATCGTAAGGCAATGATTGCGCCTCGAACAATCAGCTTTGTTTTATTGTGTACTGTTATTTTTTAGTGTGGTAAACTGATAATGATGAGTCACAAAATAAATTATAAAATTGAAGCATCTTTTTTATTTCTCCATGTTATTGTGCCGAGAAGCCTGATAATCATGTATGGTAGACAACAGTTTTGTACATATTTAGGATGAACGGGTCTTTTACTCTCAAACTATAGATTACAATTCAGACCATAATCAATTAGTTGCGTCTAATCTTCTAACAATAAGAATACTTATTATAGTCGTCACTCGTCAGACATACATGACACGAACTCTCTACGTAGTTTAATAAAATAAAACATGCACGTCGAGATATTGTAGATATGTAAGAAAGCCCGTTTATTATTTACGTAATGTCAATAATTTGTCATCTAATCAAGTGTCGTTTTAGTAACTTGGCCATCGCTGGAATCCGTGAAAAATGGGCTCTAGAAATTATTTTAAATACCGGGCCCTTGTTTCTGTGGGGATTGGTTTTCTCCTTAAAGTAGTATTTTTTTAATTATTTGTTAAGTATATAGTACACTAGCAACTCACCCTCGCTCCGCTCGGGTTCGTCCCTAGTTACGTTTCGACGTTTAGCTCAGAGAAGAGATATTTTCCCGCAGTAAAAAGTATCCTATATGTTGACCCAGATAACCAGCTATTATCATACCAAATTTCATCAAAATCTGTCCAGTGGTTTTCCCGTGATGCGGTAACAGACAGACAGACAGACAGACAGACAGACAAAAATTCTAAAAACTATAGATTCGGCCTCTGCATAGATAATAATGTCTATTTCAATAAGATTTTCCAAAAAATATTTAATGTACAGATTCGGCTTAGTTAGAATTTTATAATATGTATAGATATGTATAAATAAATAACTGTAAAGTAAATCTATCGACGTCTTATTCTCTTCCTTTCGTGTCTATAAAAAATGATATCAGATTATTTATATGTCAGTGATAAAATTGCCGATTTTTAGACGTTAATATCTCAATAACCATTTGAGCTGTGTTAATGAAATTGAGGATTCTAGTTAATCTAAGGGGATTTAATAAATGAACCAAACAAGAGTTTATGTTAAATAAATTTTGAGTTATTACGAGGTCAAAAGTGGCTCCAAATGGTTTGTGTAAATTATATACACGGTGCTGCATCGTCAGTTCCTTTGGCTTGAACTTGGCTGGACACGCTACCGCGTGTCTTGATGCATATCGAGACAGATTTGCTTTACCTTGCCTCGGTAAAAAAAGTTTTTAAAAATTTACATAGTACGACTTGCGAATACGGCGAAGTTGCATTTCTGAGAGAATCTATTTTTAAAAAGGCGTGTAAAGTCAGCCTGTATTCAGCTAGCGTAGTAGACTATGCCATTGCCTTCGATCAACAATACTACTGTTGGTCGAAGGCCTTTGCGATTAGGAGAGGCTCGTGCCTTCGAGTAGGAAGCAGAAAAGTAGTCTGTACTCTGCATATATTTGTTATTATGTGTCACTCAGGCGTATAGGGACCTATACTTTAGAATTATCTACTTAACTGGCCTTGTTATTGTGAATTGTGAAGAGTAGACAGACAAAAATTTACTTATATACAATTTTTCAGGTTTTGAAAAGTTGCAAATGACCATACTTTTAAGAGTTTCAAAGGCAGCCCCCCTTATTTTGTAAACAACATTTTAATGTTATATCTATTTAGATTTAACCCAGAAGACCTTCCTTTAGACCTTTAGACCTTTAGAATTAGATGTAGGTTTAAAAACACACACCCACAAAAACTACATACACGCACACAATATTAGTATAATAAAATATTTATAATTATAATATAAATAAGTTTTAGATTTAAAACGAAATCGAATAATGATTGATTATATTATTATATACAAATACAGCGGCATGTTATTGTATCCATTAATTTCAAGATAAACATCTTTTGACGCACGCATGTAATTCGAATGTGTCATGTTGTTCACATACACCGCTTTAGTCTCGCAGAACGTAGTCTCGAGACACTAAGGCAAATATACCATAATAATATAACATATTTTAAACTTAAAAAATAATAAAAAAAATTTATAAAAAAAAGAAAAAAAAATTTAAACCTTAAGTGAAAGACTATTATCAAATATTATATCAACAAAAATGATATGACTAATATATAATTAATTACCATCAGGCTTAAAATCTGCCAAGAACAAATACTTACGAACATTATTATTGTTATGGTTCCGAAGCCAAAAAGCGAAAACGGAACCGTTATAATTTCATCTTGTCAGGTATTTTATATGAACTAATAAAACCTAGAAAGTAAAATTGCATAAAAAGTAAAGTAAACTAAGAAATTTTTCTATTTAAGCCAACATTTGGCGAGTTATAACCGCTAAAGTCATATTGTGCCTACTCCTAAAGTCGTAAATAATTGTTGGACCACTGTGAGTTAAATTTGTGACAAATGATATACAAGTACATTGTAAGCACTGTTTTTTTTGTAAATCGATCAGCCACCTTTTGAAAAGAATATTTTCTTGGCTCTTGTTTTCATAGTTGGCTGGATTACTAAGTTCTCCTAAAAACAGCCCCTTCTTCACTGGAAGGGGTAAAACGGGGATGAATAATCGTTATTGGTTTCAATATTAATGATAAAATGTTTTGCTTTAGCTTACAGAACCATACAAGATGAATAAAGGCACTCTCGGACTAGTTCTATGTTTGTCAAGAATAATGGGTATATTGCCGTACAAGCTCGGGTTCGGTTGTTGCAAGTCAAAATTGCTGATAGCCTACAGCTTTGTCCTGGTTACCTTTTCGAGTTAGTGCTTTAGATTAATCTATCTATTCTGTTTAGTAAAAACAAATAACTTTAGTAGATTGAAGTAGCTATATTATAAATGGAAAATAAAAATCAAAATTCTAATGAATTTATTTCTGAATTATTGTTGGTGGCCGCGATGCTTATTTATGTGTAATAACTTCGCTTGTAACGGTCTAGCAGCTAGTATGATGGTATAAAGTTTACATAACATAGCTTAAAAAATATTATATAAATTATAAATGTGAAAGTTTGGATGTTTGTTATTCAATCACGCCAGAACGGCTGAACGGATCTGGATGAAATAGAAAAAAATAGTCTGGAAAATAGCACATAGGTTACTTTTTATCTCAGAAAAATGTACGAATCCCGTGGGATAGATTTGTTTTTGTTTTTCTAGAGGCGAACCCAAGTGAAGCGGGGATGAGCCGCTAATCTGTATATGGGTCGTTCTTCTTTTCTAGCGACAATGATCTGTCCCTCACCTCATTTTGTGTCATATTAGAGTATAGATTATTATGTATTCATTGTTCGAATTTACATCCTCATCGCTTCATACCTTTTAATACTAAATAATCTCTAACTTTCTGTAGCCAATAGTTTTTTGCATGTTTATTTTTTATTAAATACCGTGACAGAGTAATAATTCATAATGATGTCCTACCGAAAAAGAACCACTCTGTCACAGTGTTTTCTCGAAAATCGCCACAAAACAAACAACAGTACGGGCATGAAAATAAAGATTAAATGATCCAAATGAAAATTAAATACATTTGCAATAAAATATCTAACACTGAAATCAAAATATTGTTACTTGAAAAACTCGAAAAACTGAGAAACACCAATTCATTGTCGCAAGAAAAGAAGAACGACCCATATATAAAAGGAAACCGTAACTGACTGACTGACAGATCTATCAACGCGTAGTAGTATAGTGTATTTTCTCTCTAAGGGAATTTTGTAATGCTTACGAGTAAATAGATGTCTTTAACTACAAAGTCAAACTTGCTGTTAACGAAGTCGCGGGCAAAAGCTAGTAGGCTATAAAATGCAAAAATCTGAATGGTATTTCAAGTTACTGGCGCGCTCAAACAAATAAAAAGCTCTTCAGTTGTTCATGTTAATGTAGATTTTACAAACTCAAACCTAGCAAAGTTTTATTTTCCAGGCGTATGTATAATAGCTGATAGCATTGTATTATTTATATTCAAGAATGACAACAGTAAAAGTTCACTAATTATGCACATAATACATTTGAGCTGTAATAACGTCTTATTATTAGTCATCGCAATCGGCGTCATCACTGCGGCGAAGAGAATAAAACACATGAATCGATGTCTGAAACAATTGGAAAAGGTAGTTTTTATATTATTTGTATTTGTCACCAATGATCACTTGATATACCAATATAATATTTGGAACTCGCATTTACCCTAGTTTTACTCGGGTGCGCCTCTACGTTCCTAGCAGTATGTTACTCCAGGTCAGTTTGCTTGTCAAACGCGTTATGAGTTGCATCATTTTTACGCGAATCAAACATTATTAAGACCATTAAAATTGGACGCCTGCGCTGAACTGGGCATGTAGTGAGGATAAAGGATTCCCATATACCTAAACGCCTATTCAGGGGTAATCCAGATGGGCACAGAAGTTAAGGCAGGGCTAAGGAGTTGGAGAAAGACAGACGGAAACTAAGAAAATTGAAAAAATATGCTTTACCAGACCAAGGCTCGCTTGGGCTCTGAAGCCATGATAATGTATTATAGTCTGTCTATGCAGTAAATTTTATCCAAACTCTTCCAGTCGATTTAACGTGAAGGAGTAACGAACATACGCGCACGCACGCACGCAAACTTTTTCATTTATATAAGTAATCCATTTTCAAAATGTCCTGGCATTATGCAAAATATTCGGTCCTACACATCCTCGTAGAAGTATACTTCTACATAGCTTCTACACCGATAAAAAGTACCTTATTTGGTAATACTTTGCATTCAGACCTTCACTTAAATACTTTATCGTATCACAGCGTACTGAACTAATAGTAACTTACTCAATAACTAACTTTAACCTAAATGATATGAGATTTTCCTTTTTCTTTTTTATTTTTCACAAAAGTTTTTGATTTTCAGATACATAAAAAACTTATATACATATCTATACCACGAGATAGAAGGACTCATTGCCTTGTGTTAATATCCATACTAGTGACCGTGGCGATGCACATTGCTGATTATTGTCTCCTCATATTTGAGCATAAAAATTGTATGTTAAATTTTATTTAAATGGCTTATATTATTGTGCCGATATTATTTATTTATTATGAAAGTAGTGACTTATGTGCCTTTAGTATTTATAATAATAAATACTGACAGCGCCACCCTCTGACAAATTTTAATTATAATAGTAGCCTACGTGTTACTCCATCTCTTAGACTAATTATGTACTAAATTTCATTGAAATCCGTTTAGCCGTTTCAGCTTAAAGAAGTAACAAACATACACACATGCACAAACATATATACAATCTTGATTCCTTCCAGGGTATCATCATAGTATACACATTACGATGCAACAATTTTGGCTGATTCTGATACAAATGCAAGCCGTTGCGTTTGCTGCAAGAGTTTTGCTGTATTTGAGGGCGATAAATGATACCTTATACAAATTGACGATTAAAGAAAATGTACAAAGTATGTAAATTAAATTAAGTAGTTTTATTTTTTTATGAATAAGTTAAAAATGTACAAATTAATTCCTCTTGTTGTATTTTCGAAGCGAAAAAAATTAAGGAAAATCGTATTGTTCCAAAATTAGCTTGGGAACACTTGGCAAGTAATAAAGATGCAGGACGCGTGAGGAATGTCGTGACGCGTTACAAAAGCATTCCTGTCAAGGTTGCAACTAAAGTGGGTAAGTATACCTACTAATTTAATTACTATTTAAGTTGAGTAAATATGCCTCTCTAAGTCAAAATTATGCTTTTATACTATTTGCTATAGAAACCCTTAGCTCATGGAGTCAAATTGCTAAATATTTCTTAAAAGACATAACACCTCGTCTAATGGCCTCTACTCGGTGATAGGAAAGCTGGTTCGTTTCATGTCCCCTAAGCAATTTCGACACTTATTCTTAGGACTTATCGATCAATATTTGAAGAATACTGAGGGGGAAAAAAACGAAAAAGAATGTAAATTTAGAAATTTTGTTTATAATAAATTAGAAAAGTACATAAAGTCAAAATCGGACATTTGCTATTCAAAAGTCCTACGACGTCTTTCCTTACTACGTCTTCAACTCATTATACCTCATTACATGTATTTGACTATTCCATTGTCAATCGTTTGTAGGTGCCCAAATTTTTGAATTAGCGTAGAAAAATTTATAACCTTTTAAAATATTTGTGTAGCTAAATTATCAACATCAGAATTAAGTAAAGATGAACCTGTTGAATATACAATGCGACATATATCGGAATGTTACAGCATTGTATGTCATATAGTAAGGAATACCACCGAAATGGATGGGAAACTAATGATAGCTATACTTTTATGTCACATGTTATATTCGGAAATGAATTTGTTCCGGTTTATCGTTTGGATAACTGGTGAAGGTAAGTGAGAGCGGCAGTTTCTAGATTTGTCCAAAATCCCTACTACGAATTTTCTAACTCACTTAAATGGGCTCCTGACGCACATTTCTGACATTAGAATAAACTTAAGTGCAACTTTTTTTTTAATTTATAATAACGCCAAAAAAGAAGACCTTAAAAGAAGGCACGGACAATACTTTTTGTGAAGTATAACGACTCAATAAAAAAAAATCTATGAAAATTACCGATAGTTGCTAATAAAGTGGAACAGATGTGAAAAAAATCAAATGGGCGATTGTCCAAACTTTTGTGCTAGAAGTAAAAAAATATTTCAATCTTAAAATAATTTAATAAGGTACTCGAAAATACTTTTATCTTATCAAATAAATGATCTGACAAAAGCGTCCTCGAAGAAAAAAAGATTTGTTTAAAAAAATCAAGATTTCTTGAGTTGAATGTTCGCGAGTTATTGGATTTAATGAGATGCCCAAATTTCTCCTAGTCCATTGAAATGTTACATTTTTTTGAGCTTAGCGTGCATTTGTCAGAGGACGCAATTTTATTTTTTAGATATCAAGGAGGGGTTAGTGTAAAGTTAAATCCAAGTTTGTGGGGTTGCAACCCTTGTCCCACGGCCGCCATCTTGGAAAAAGTGGTACAAATGGTTTTTATGGTTTATCTGACAAACTATAGGTCTCACAAAAATTATGTTAAACCATTTTTGGTTGCAAATAAAATTCTCTACAACTTTGGTCAAGTAACTTTTAGTCGTAGAACCAAAAATAACGAAGTTATAAGTGAAAATCGATGAAAATTTGAGGAAAAATTTTGTATTGGTCGTTATAACTTTTTTTCTGATCGTTTCACAAAAAATATATATCAGACCATTTTTATAGAGGGCTTTTTAAGGAATAATTTTCATTATGAACTTTTTAAGTTTTATTCATTAATTAAGGTTTTACAGCGCTGCGAAACGAATACTATTTTTCAATATTCATAACTATATGTACATAAATATTAATGATTTACCATAATTTTCAATCATCTTTTTATTTTTAGGGTTCCGTACTTCAAAAGGTAAAAAAGGAACCCTTATAAGATCACTCTCTTGTCCGTCTGTCTGTCCGTGTGTCAGGAAAGGATGGTGGTGGTGTCTCAGGAACGGGTGAAACTAGCAAGTTGAAATTTATACCAGATACTGAGGTCTATAGTCCCTATTAGGTGTATAAAAATCAAGGTCCTGAGTCAATACGATAAAAAGATATGGGCAAATTTAGATTTTTGCGAAAACTTGTAAGCACCATTTACCCCAATTTTCAACTTTTTTTTTATTTTTCAGAATTTTCCCTTTACTTGTGCTGTAAGACCTTGCTTTTTAACTTCGTTATTTTTGGTTCTACAACTAAAAGTTACTTGACCAAAGTTGTAGAGAATTTTATTTGCAACCAAAAATAGTTTAACATAATTTTTGTGAGACCTATAGTTTGTCAGATAAACCATAAAAACCATTTGTACCACTTTTTCCAAGATGGCGGCCGTGGGACAAGGGTTGCAACCCCACAAACTTGGATTTAACTTTACACTAACCCCTCCTTGATATCTAAAAAATAAAATTGCGTCCTCTGACAAATGCAACCCCAAATGTAACTTTTCAATGGACTATCCACATTTTCTAATAATTAATAGTGGTAGCTGCAGGTGTAAAATATGTCAAATGGATGATTGACCAAACTTTACTATTGACGTTTTCTTTTTAAATTAAATCTTAGGATAATTTAGGACAGAAGCTTTACCCACGAAAATAAAGTCCTACAACCATTTTTTATTGTCTATTAACTAGTATTTACCTAAATAAAAATCCATATTTTATTACAAAAATGACGCGTTTTCTCTATCTTACGACTGAAAATTGTCACACTATAGAACAATATAATTTCGATGTGGTATTATTTTTATATAAATATAATTGAGGTAAAAATAATACTACATGAGCCTGTGGATGTGTGGATAATTGGATATAGCTTAAATTTAACGATCCAGAAACCCCCCACCACACGCTCATTTTTTCAACCTTCAGTTAAATGAGTGCCGCCCCTTTCCATTTTTTTGCAATTTGACCATAGCAATGTATACATATGCCCACCTCTTCACTTGGGACACCTTCTTACCTTCAATTTGCGTCAAAAAGTAATCAAATGATTTCCTCTTAAACTTACAGAGAGAGTAACCATTGACTCTGTGTATCTGTTGGGGCATTCAATACTTCATGCACTAGCTCTTATGGTGCTAGTGGATCCTTTCCATCTGACTCATGTAGAGGTAACTTTACTGGACATATTAACTATAAAATTTGAAATGAAATGCAGTAAATTATAAAATTTCTGATTTTACAGATGCAGCGCACTAGCCTATTGGTTCAGTCTCTACAGTTTCATTGCAACGATCACCAGCCGTTGCACAACGAGTTGGAGTTCTTCCAGCGTCTCCTTCTGCTGCAGAAGACCACATACTCGCCACTCGGCATGTGCACATTAGACAGGTCCCTTATTTTTAAAGTAAGCAATACATATTATTGATTGGAACAAATTACCGCATATGGTTTTTTTTGTTATTTATAAAAAAATATTAATTTTAGTTATTTAAAACGTTTTTCTTAAGAGGTTACCTCTATGCCATCGAAAAATGAAGAATAGACTAAAATAATATTTTATTTATTTTCAGATATTTGGCACGCTGATATCGTATTTAGTCATTCTAACAACGTATGGACCACCGATAGATTCACCTTTATTATTAGTGCTGAGCAAAGAGGCTTAACGGATGGTGTGCGTTATATTAGAGAACTTTTAAATTTTATACTCTATCAAAAGTTTTCTTCAACTTTGGAGCTTTGCAGCTTTTCTTTAAAAATCTAGTTTAGACTGCAGAACTTTTAAATAAGTTTAACTTGAAAATGACATAGAAGCGGAACGGTTAATAAACTCCTGTTATTACGGGACAATCTAAAAATAAAAGTTTTAAAAATAATTATCAGCAATGTTTATCTTATATTTTCCCATCATATTATATTGATTAAAGAAACGATTTTTGCTAAAAAGTTATTTAATTTATACGTATGTATATTATCTATAGATAAAAGTCGTTTTGATTAAGGTGCAGTGACACATTTACACATACATATTTTTCTAGATCTTTCCGCTCACGCAATAGTGCATAAATAAATAAAATCGGCATGTTTGTTGGTTTGTTCTTCTATTACACAGCAATAATTGACTAAATAGTGATAAAAGTTTCATATAGGCCATATGTTCATCCTTGTACATTAAATAGTAGTATTTGATGATGAATGGCTTCTTTACCAACTTCTGACTAACCGAATGACAGAGGTGGGCTGATTTTGTTAGTTTAAATTGTATTCTATTAAGGTAGATCCCGAAGTGATCACATATAATTTTCTTTGACAGAGCAAACTATTTTTGAGAAAATGAAATATTGAATCTGCAAACACAATAAGTCTTATTACCTCCTTTTAATTGCCATAATACTTGTATCTTTAGAAGTGTATGTGTTTCCGATGATAGATAATCTATATATATATATATATATATATATATATATACATATATATATATATATATATATATATATATATATATATATATATATATGGCAGGAGAGGCTTCTCACAGTCGATCACATACACACCCTAGAGTTAATCATAGAGAAATACCAAGAACAGCAGAGACCCCTATATCTTGCATTTAGAAAGCGTTCGACACGATAACTCGCGCAAGCATTTGGGAAAGCTTAAATGAACAAGGAATCAGCGAAAAGTACATAGAGGTCATAAAAAGCATTTACAAGAACAATCTGGGTAGAATAAAGTTAGAAAACGTGGGCCCGAGTTTTCCCATAGAGAGAGGCTTAAGACAGGGCGACCCGCTCTCACCTACAATTTTCATAGCCATTCTTGAAACCATCATAAGCAAGATAGACTGGAAAAATCTAGGAATCTATATAAAAGACTCCTACTTAAGTCACCTGAGATTCGCAGATGACATAGTGATACTATCTGAATCAAGTTCACAGTTACAACGCATGATCAAGTCGTTACAGGCAGCCAATGCAGATGTAGGTCTGAAAATCAATCTTTCTAAGACTATGACGATGACAAATAGTTGTAAAACACCTATATACATAAACGGGAGCCCATTAGAGTATACAGAAAATTACATATACTTGGGAAAGACTATCAGCTTTGACCGTAAAAATAACAACACAGAAATAGAAAGAAGAGTGCAAAGAACGTGGAACAAATATTGGAGTCTTAAAGACATTTTTAAAAGTAACATGCCTATAAAAATAAAAACAAAAATTATGAACACTAGCCTCTTACCGTGCCTGACATATGGATGCCAGACGTGGAAATTTACGGCCAAGGCAAAGCAAAAAATCACCACCTGCCAGAGAGGACTTGAAAGAAGCATGCTTAAAATAAAGAGAATAGATAAAATACGCCATTCAAAAATAAGTTCAATAATAAAAGCAAATAATGCCCTAACATATGCTCAAAAGTCAAAGTGGAGATGGGCAGGGCACGTGGCCAGGCTCAAAGATCAAAGGTGGACAGTAAAGGTGACTCTGTGGAGAGGCCCACAAGGCAAAAGAGGAAGAGGTAGACCAATAACTCGATGGGAGGACGAGATAAAAAAGGTAGCCGGCCCAAACTGGACCAGAACAGCAAAGGATAGGGACAAATGGATATCTTTGGAGGAGGCCTTCACCCAATCAGGGGTTCTTGCATAGAAAATTAAGAAACTAACATGACTAACAATAATTTTAAGTAAATAATTCGGTAAAAATTAACCAACTAACAAAATAAGATAATCTCTGTGTAAACTGTAAATATGCAAGAAATAAAAGGCTTTTTATTTTATTTATTTTATTATATATATATATATATATATATATATATATATATATATATATATATATATATATATATATATATTAACCCTTAACCACCTGACGTCGGTCTCAGAGACTCCGGCAAATTTTGTTTTTCAAATTATTCCATTACTAGGTACGCGACACAACTGTGACTCCATATACTTTTTCCCCGCCCCTGCCAGTACTCACCGTACGTTCGGCAGCTCCAGACATGCGTGCGTTTAAAAATTATAGGTAATTATATTTTGCGTGCGGTCCCTGTGACCGACGTCAGGTAGTTATGTTACTTTTTTTAAAGTGTATTTTTTTGCATTCGTATGCTTATAATGTCTGAATCAGATATATTACGATGGCTGGAGGAAGACCTATCAGATCTGGATGACCTGACTGTACCAGAACTTCCAAATGAAGAATGCAGTGACATAGAAGATATTCCAGAGGATCATATCATTGAAGGCGAGTGTCAATCCGAATCAGAATTAGAAGATGATGGGCCTAAGCCTCAACTTCCTTAAAATGAAAACAACACCTTGCCATCAATGGAAGATTCATCTTCTGACTATGATATTACACTTGCAAGGCACCTAAACTACTTTGGTAAGAGCAGGTTTCGTTGGTCAACGTATTCTCTAGTTTCAAGATTAAGAACTACGCAGCATAACATCGTTAGGCAACCATCCGGTCTCAAACCTAACTTCAAAGGTATTCTTCATGGAAATACGAAACCCCTGAATTTGTGGAGCTTATTTTTTACTGGAGGTATGTTAGTACAGATAGTAACGCATACAAATGAAGAAATCATCGAATCCAGGAAAGTCGATCAAATACCTAGTATTACAGTAAATGAAAATTCTGAATAATTAGACACATGTAAGACATGTTCCACTTGTGATCTTAAAAAGAAACGTAAAGCAGCGTATTTCGCATGTAAGAATCCGATTTGTATTGAATGCAGTCAAAAAATGTGCCTTGATTGTCGCCGCAAGTTGTAGAAGTTCGTGGGTTGTAATTTTGTAATAATTGTGCCTTATTCGTGCTAAAAAACATTTTATGTCTTAGATTATATATCAAATTTATCGTTAATAAGTAAAACTGTAAAGTTGTTCTGATATTTCGTACTCAGATCTCATATTTTCAAAGTTGTAAGATTTTTACCTAAAATTAGTATGTTCATGAATAGTGTTGATTTTTTTATACGTTAACACATATTTTTGTTTGATTTAAACCCTTTTCATGAATAAACAAATAATAAAAATATAGATAGAACTTTTATTTATTGTAATTATTTAATATATGATTATTAAACATGGAAAATACTCGAGCGGTCTCTAAGACCGACGTCAGGTGGTAGTGTTACTGAAAAATACGTCAGGTGGCTAAGGGTTAAACAAATCGCTGCTACTGTGAATTGTTGTGTGTACTGTGAATTGAATTGTGTTGTAATATTAATGACCAGGATATACAGTTCTGCACAAGGATTATGAAAATGAACAAAGAAAGTACCAGACCTCGCTCCATATTAACTAAATTTACTACGCCTAGGTTACGGGATACTTTCTTAGCAGCCACTTTATCATTCAACAAGAAAGCAACCTCTAACAAGGATAAACTCAACACAAGCCATCTAGGAATTAGTGGAGAGAAAAAGCCGGTCTATGTATGTGAACACTTATCCCCGGTCATCAAAGCATTACACGCTGAAGCAAGGATAAAGTGTAAAAAAATTGGGTATCGTTACGTTTGGGTTAAAAATGGTCGAATATTTGTACGTAAATCTGATAATTCTGAATATATTTTCGTAAAAAACATAGATGTACTCAAAAATTTACATTAATTACTTGTCTTTTTTATGTGCTAGAGTTTGATTCATATCATTCAAATTCTCTTCGTTATTAGGCTATTACCAGAATGTAAGGGGGTTAAATACAAACATGCAAAGTGTACGTAATAATGTTTTAAATAATAGTTACAGTTTTATTATACTTACAGAGACATGGCTAAGTAGCAGTATATTTGACTCTGAGATTCTTGATGACAGATATTGTGTGTACAGACGTGATCGCGAGACTTCTTTGTTATCTGGTCATAAAAAGACGGGCGGAGGTGTCCTTATTGGTGTTTCTAGGGACTTAGTGTCCCATCGTCACGTTGAATGGGAAAGTGATTGCGAGGACTTGTGGGTGTCGATTCAACTAAACTCAGGAAAAAAATTAAAAACTATTCATTTATGTGGTGCGTATCTTCCTCCTCCGGCTGACCGCAATACTTTGGAGGTATTTGTAGAGAAAGTAAGTAATGTAATCTCTAATAATCATAGTGATAACAGCATAACACTCGTTATCGGTGATTTTAATTTACCAGGTATCTCCTGGAATAGTCTTCATACGCAAGACAATATTGATGTAGGCATTGATATTGCTAGTTGCTATGGTGATTGCTCATTAAGTTCAATTTTCACTGACTTTGTTAATCTCAATTCTCTATATCAACTAAATTATATTAAAAATACGACAGGGAAAATACTCGATCTTGTTTTGAGTAATAGCAATTTAGTAAACATAAGTGAATGCAAAGATCCTGTTCGAAAAATCGACCCACATCACCCCCCTCTCAACATAACTATAAATATTCCGGTCGAAAAGCAAAAAAATATAGGTAATTTCTCGAAAAGCAAATATAATTATTTTAGGGCCGATTATGATAACATAATAGCATCACTTAATAAAGTGAACTGGCTTGAAGAATTCAAATACTGCTTGGACAATGTAAATGAAATGGTCAATAAATTTTATGCAATACTTTTTTCAATTATAAACAAATATGTACCAAAATCGCAAAAGACACGCAAGATGTACCCAGTATGGTTCTCTAATAAACTTATTCACATGCTTAAAAAAAAATACAAATATCACAGCAAAATAAAACAGTTTAACAACCCTTTAGATAGACTAGAATTTCAATACTTGAGGAAAGACTGTGAGAAACTTATAAATAAATCCTACAATGATTATGTTACATTAATCGAGAATGCAATAGCAAGAAATCCGAAATACTTCTGGACGCATATGAAAAATATGCGTAAAAAAAGTAGCTCCTATCCAGCAACCATGATATTAGGCAATCTAGTTGCACACAATAAACAGGATATCTCAAACTTGTTTGCTAAGCACTTTTCCTCAGTTTATGAAATAGACACCTGTGCATCGAGTTGCAATACTTTAAATCCCCATTCGTACATGGGAAATATTTTTCTATCTCAAGCTGATGTCGAGAAAAAATTAAAAAGACTTGATACATCCAAGGGCGCCGGTCCTGATAATATCCATCCTGTGTTCATATCACGTTGCGCAACCGAACTGTCTCTTCCTTTGCATTTAATCTTTAACACTTCACTGAGGACAGGAGTGTTCCCGGTTAAATGGAAGGAAGCAAGAATAGTACCAGTATTAAAAGGTGGAAATGCAGAGTCCGTAGAGAATTATCGTCCCATTTCAATTTTGTCAACTGCATCAAAGGTCTTTGAGAGTCTTGTGCATCAACATTTGCTTAGTATGGTGAGATGTAATCTAAGTCAGGATCAGCATGGTTTTATGTCAGGAAGATCTTCTAACACTAATCTCATATCGTATATTAGTGAAATCACAGATGTTATCGACGATGGAGGTCAAATAGACGCTATTTACACTGATTTCTCAAAGGCATTTGACAAAGTTAACCATACCATATTAATTGAACAATTAAAATCTTTTAACGTGTCCGACGCTTTAATATGCTGGTGTGAGTCTTATCTACGCTTTAGATCATCTATTGTTGTAATCGATGGATTCCAGTCGTTTTCATTTCTTGCACACTCTGGTGTACCACAAGGATCAATTTTGGGGCCTATACTCTTTAACATCTTTATAAATAACATAACAAACATCTTCAAGTACTCAAAAATATTTATGTATGCCGATGACCTAAAGTTAATTCGTAAAATCCAAACTTATGCTGATGCGATATATTTACAAAAAGACTTAGATGAACTATATAACTGGTGTAAGGCTCATAAAATGAATTTAAATGCAAAAAAATGTCATTATATCCAGTTTACACGCAAAAAGAAAAAGATACATTTTGAATATAAAATATCGAATGTGACTCTAACCAAAGTAGATGTCGTCTGCGACTTGGGGGTGTTCTTGGATTCTAAATTGCAATTTACTTCACACATAGAGTATGTCTCGAAAGTAGCTTATAAGTCATTAGGGTTTGTTCTCAGAAATGCAAAAGAATTCCATAAAATCTCAACTATAATAATGCTTTTTAATTGTTTTGTCCGAAGTAAATTGGAATATTGTTCTGTTGTTTGGTCGCCTCAGTACAGTGTCCATATTGATAGAATTGAACGTATACAAAAAAAGTTATTGAAGTTCTTAACATATCGGTTCAGGTTTCCTAACTGCTGTACAGAATATGAAAGCAAACTAAAGTATATTCATCAGCTGTCTCTAAACGCAAGAAGAAAGCTGTTAGATTTAACGTTTCTATCTAAGCTTCTAAATAATAGAATCGACTGCCCGATTCTACTGTCGAAGATAAATTTTAATATACCGGTTAGAACTTCTAGAAAGCAAATTCCCCTCTTTCGAATTAATAAACACAGAACGAACTTAGGAAAAAATGCGCCGCTTAACAGAATAGCTAGAACCTATAATGGCATCATTTCGGAAAATAGGGGGGTAGACATTTTGCATGACAAATTTAACTCCTTTAAAAACAAAATTAATTGCTATCTCGAGCAAATTCAATAATAATAATAATGTGTTAATGTATTTATATTTTTTTTTCTTTAATTTTGTACTAATAAGATTGCATGCCAATTTTCAATTTTCTTTTATATAATTTGCTAGTGTTTCATGTTAATTTTGACTTTATAAAATATAAATTATAACTTAATTATAACGTTTAAATCATATTGTTCTCTATAATGTGTTTAAAAATCTAATGTATAAAAATGAAAATGTTTATAATAATGTTAAATAATTCTATTTCTTTTAAATTATTAATATCAATTTTCTAATATTATATAATTAAGTTCAATTTTTAAATCTTTTTATCCCTCAATTTATAAAATTTATTGCATGCCGTGGTTACCTATAAAAAGAAATACAATTATACTTATAATTTATTATGTAAATTTTTATTACTATAATTATTGTAATTTCTGTTGGTGATCCAAATAAATAAATAAATAAATAAATAAATATATATATATATATATATATATATATATATATATATATATATATATATATATATATATATATATATATATAAGGCAAAAATAAGTGACTGATGTATCAACGCACAGGCTAAACCTATAAGGCTAGACACTTAAAAACTCGCACACGTATTCCTCTTATAACGTAGGTATTCATCAAGGAAGGATTTTTCAAAATTCAATCCCCAAGGGGGTGAAATAGGGGATAAAAGTTTGTATGAAACTTTTTATTCTTTGGACATATTTACATGAGATTTCGTATTTTCGTAGTTTGATCGCGAGCGAAGCCGCAGGTTCTGCTAGTTTGGTATAATTGAGCTGATCTGATGGTAAAGTCAGAAGATCCTTCAATGGCTTCTAGTAAAACTTTGAGTTTGTGTAAATTGGTTTGTTTTGCCAAGTACAATACTTTATTCTTGTATTTGAGAGCTTGTTTTTCAATGTTTCTAATAAAGGCGATTTTTTTAGTGTTTAGAAGACATTTAGATACGAGCCCCTACAAGTGTATCGTACCAAGACACTGTTCAGTTTTTTTTGCTTTTAAATATCTGGAAGTTGGTTTTAAATTTTTTTTCTTCATTTTTTAATAATGGTTATCTTAAAAGTACTGAAAAAAATACCAATATCAGCATCCTGATTTACTAGAATATATTATAATAAGAGACCATTTGATATTGAACGAAAATGAAATGTGCAAAGGAGATAGCATCTACATAATATACTTCAATAAAGTACCTAGCTTTAACTTTTTGATAACTTGGTATGGCATTAGATGCTTCCATAAAAGTTTTGCTTAGCGGAAGCTGTCTGAAGTTGGTAACAAGAAGTTTATTAATGGAATGAACCTTTGAAATATAAGTTTAGTTATTTTTTAAAGCAGTTTTTAAATACTTACATCATTGAATTTTATTTAACTTTACTATCTAACATTACTTTATAGCTTTAAGGTGTAGACAATGTACTTCTATAATGTCATGTATAGGAAAAGATACTTGAACAAAATTGAAATTATCGAGACGGTGGGCAATGCCATTGCAGTATCGGCGCTTAAAAGTTGAAACTTGAAAATAAGATTATGTTGTATTTTTATTGGAATTCCATTTATTTATAAAATTAAAATACAATCAGTCGTCGAGAGTATCGATCGAAATTCTATTACAAAATGTTAATTATGGAATAATTATTATTTTAAGTACCTACCTGGGCGACCGAGCTTTGCTCGGAGTTTTTGGCGAAAAGTATAATTTTCTTTTTAATTTGGCTAAAACAAAAAAAAAAAAAATAAATAAAAACTTGCACAAAAAAAAAATTATCCGACCGGAAATCCCGATGCCGCTTATGCCCGAGCGTAAGAAATTATAGACCATATTTTGGGTGGAATAATGCGAAAGAAAACCGCATGAAAACACGAAAACACGCGTTTTCCCAGACATAAGACTAATCTAGATCGATTTTTCGCCCCCCGCAAACCGCCACATACCAAATTTCAGTGAAATCGTTAGAGCCGTTTCCGAGATCGCTCGTATAAATAAATAAATATAGAAGAATTACTCGTTTTAATATATTAGATTTATAGATAGATAAATACGTGAAGCTTAATAACATTAAAAAAAAAGAACAAATTGATTGTAAGTTAAAACTAAATATAATATACATACATATTATTATATAGTAATGAACTAAAAATTGTTTCTTATAATTAAATATTTTACAGTAGATATTACTAACAGATCTAAACCCCTCCTTGAACGTAAACTGAAACCGGAAAGTGGAAAATAAGTCATTCTGACAGTAAAAAACTTAAAGTGGGTGAATGTAGAAAGTTGCGGAAACTTAAAAGAACTTGATCCCTGAGACGTGCTGAAATTTTATTAGAAACTGCTTTTAAAAATAAAAAGGTATGGAACTTACCTACAAATGTAACGTGTTTAAATGTATTTAACTATACTAGAGTTTATCTATCTCTATAAAAAAAAGTATTTTCTTATTCTTAACACTCATCAATACTCGTAGCTACTAAGTAAAACAAAAGAAAAATTGGCGAACAAACAGAGAAAAAAAA
Source organism: Fabriciana adippe (assembly GCA_905404265.1). NCBI lineage: Eukaryota > Metazoa > Arthropoda > Insecta > Lepidoptera > Nymphalidae > Fabriciana > Fabriciana adippe. The sequence continues at coordinate 16,356,755 of FR989995.1, read as the reverse complement.
GGTACTGAATGGTTTTGTCGTTGCCTATTTATATATGTACATTGTACATATATGTATGTAGTTTGGTATAAATAATACTATGCTAGGCATATGAAGGCAGTGGTAGCCCAGTGGTAACGCGCTCGCTTAGGAAACTGAGTGAAGCGGGTTCAAATCCCGGGTCTCGCACGTCTGATATTTTCATGTGCGAATCATTTCTAACATGATTACCACTTGCCTTACGGTGAAGGAAAACATCGTGAGGAAACCTGCATGTCTGAGAGAACCTAGCAAGTTTTCGAAAGACGTGTGAAGTCCGCCAACCCGCACTTGGCCAGCGTGGTGGACTATGGCCTGATCCCCCTTGTATTGAAGGGAGGCCCGTGCCCAGCAGTGGGACGTTAAAAAGGGCTGAATACAGGCATTTGTTTAAACAAACTGAACCAACACTTTGGCCTTTGGATAAGCGGACTTCATACATCTATCGAAAACTAAAAACGTTACGTATAATTACATTGTGATACTTTTCTTCTTCTTATTACTGCTAACCTTATCTTACTTTTGAGTTAGCACTGCCACTAAAACTATATAAATAGTTACATATGTTACTCACTCTCTCTCTCTCTTTCTCTCTCTCTCTCTCTCTCTCGTACAGTAGCGATAAACAAGTAAAAAACACCAGTTGTTCATTAATAAATAAGTAAAAATTATTTATTTCTCAAATTAAAATTTATTCACTCGCATAAGTCATACTAAACGTCTTTAAGGGGAACAAAACATAAATTACGGATGAGGCTATTATCTGAAATCAAAATTTACGATCCACTGATCTTTAAGAAATGATAATGGTGGGAAGTTTTAGAAAGTAATTGAATATTCGAAATCAATCCATTGTACATTTATATTAATTGAAAATGAATACAAACAAAGGAACAGTAAAACAGTAATGAAAGGCGTTTCCTTTTAAGTCTCAATAATTAAGAATCAGCTCATTAATATTTAATTTTTACTCAATAAAATACTTTTTTATGTTTTTTTTTTAATAATTATTAAATACAATTTAAGCGTATCAAATATTTGCGGACAAATAACCACATATTATATTTAATTCATATCACACTCCGCTAGTGTGATATAGATTAAATATAATATGTGGTAAAAAACCAAATCAAATCTAACCCACAGGAATAACACGGGTATTATTTTGATGTATGAACTATATTATTGTAATGTTTCATTAAAATCCATTCAGTAGTTTTTGCGTGAAATAGTAACAAACATCCATACATCTATACATCCTCACAAACTTTCGCATTTTTAATATTAGTAGATTTTGTTAAATGAAAATATAAATGTTCGTTTTAAACCTCTGAGAGTAGCGTTACATACGCCTGTAAGAACAGCGTTAATACTTCTTAAAAGACAACACCTCTTCTTATCGCCGCTACTGGTGACAGGAAAGCTGGCTCATTCTTCGCCCACAGAATCATTGACAGTAAAATTACATCAAATTACATCAAAAGTAAAATGAATATTTTTTCTAAATTACAAGAAACTTTATCGATTTTTACTTGAAGTTCATTGCCTCATGATGACGATGAACTTCAAGCTGTATTCGCCTTCAAATAGCTTGGACAGTGCACTTAAGAATCTAGATCGTGATATAGAATATACCGCTTAACTAAGGGCCTAAATGACGTGGGCCCATTTAATTAAACAATAATCAACACGTTAAATTTTCTAACAACATCATCATACCCCCCCATTTCCCAAATTACTTGTGGTTGGCGCAGTACATCTTCCATACTGCTGCTAGCAATAGTTTTACAACCGGACCCCTGACATCAATCCTTTTTGGCAATTTTCTACAATCATGGTCGTTAAATTGACTGCACCTCATACTCATAATTAATTGAACGTTAATGTTTGTAATTGTATTTGAACTAACGACATAACAACAAAAACAAACAAGCGACAGACCATCGTTGTGATTACATATAATCAATCATTACTTAATTTTTATTATGGTCCAAAATAAAACATTCTTCATGTGATATAACAGTTCAGATTCGACCATTACGTAAGTGAGGGAGAAGAACTGAGCATTACTAATATTAATACTCAGTTCTTCTCCCTCACTTACGTAATGCTTGAATCTGAACTGTTACATTACAGGCGAATGCTCCCGGTGAGGGACCGCCCTTATGTTTACAGATGTTTGTAGTAGCAGAGGATCTATGATTCATGAGTACTCCGGCTGAATAATAGGAAGTTTTATGTGGAGAATACCTCTATAATGAGAACGATGTTGCCATAATCAGCCTTGTACGAGTATGTTAATAGGAAATTAATAATTTATTTATAGTCCACCAGAAATTTGGTCTCGTGCGTGTCTTTTCGAAACTTTGATTCGGAAGTTATATAAAACTAATCCATTTCGTATACTACTCTAGACTGTTATATAAAAATATAGTTCATTTTTTTATATAATATCATAGAGGCATATCTATATTATAATATTTAAAAAAAATTACAAAATTAATATGAATAATGAATGTAATTTATGGAGCAACAACTGATCTAATCTTTGATGTAATGACCGAGATAGCTACACGTAGATATAACATTAATCAACCCTTGATTACTTTTTAACTAAAACCATCAATATTATGTTATAAAATACTATGTATTTTATCTATACTATTATTATAAAGAGGAAGGATTTGATCGTTTGTTTGTTTGTTTGCACCGAATAGGCTCCGAAAGTACTGAACCGATTAAGATTAAATTTGGTAAGAAGATAGTTTGAGATCCTGAGAAGGATAGTATATAGAGGATAGTTTTTATCCCGGAAATCCACCCTTAAGGGAGCTAAAATGGGGATGAAAGTTTGTATGGGGAATCAACCTGGTGACGAACCCGAGCGAAGCGAGGGTGAATCGCTAGTATTTTATAATTCTATAAAAATAAGTTTTATACTTTGAACTAATACATGCATAATTCTACAGATAATATTATAATTTTCATGCACCATTTAGTATTTTTCGAAATTATCCATTTGTATTGATCAAAACAAAACGCAAATCAAACTCATGCATAGAATGCTTCATTTAATTTTGATATTACTACTAGTAATGTATTTATTATAATGTCATCTTATATTTCCACTATTATTATGTATACCTCATAAGTCACATTTTACTTGCAAAAATAATCTTATCGTATTTAAATTTTCACGATTTGGCGCATACATCAGTATTTTTCTACCAAATTTTGTTGCCATATAATTTTTGATAGTAGTAGTGACTTGAAAATTCTTTTGTGAGTGAGTGGGAAAGAATGTCAGGTGTTATAATAATAATCAGAACTTAATGTCTATTCGTACATAATATGCCATAACTAACAAAAATATAAAACAATCAAATTAAATACCTCTTGCTTTACAGTTGTTTAAAATAAACATATTCAATGGTTATTGTTAATAACAACAACATCTAAAATAAAAACAATAATAAAATAAATAGATTCCAATAGCTTTTTAAATAATATATAGTTTTTAAAAATATTTGAGATAACAAACAATAATTACTATGAATAATCCATTATATTGACTAACTTAGTCGTATCCATCAATGAGCAACTTTGTATTGCCTGACTGATGACATTTACACAGTTATACAAAGCTAAAGCTGTATAATATCTATCTGTTAGCTTATTTGCTTTTATATGTCAACAAATAATATGACATGAAAAACTGTATATTATAATATTGTGACTAATATTCTTAAATATAATTTGTTTTTGTAAAGTTAGTATGTTATAAGATGGAGCGCAGTTTAGTCAGTTTGGTGATGTACATGTCTCGTGTGTGGGGAGTGGCTCCTTTTAAATCAGGAACATGCGAAATTTCAAAGCCACTTGTCATTTATGGGTTTATAATAATTTTCATCCTTAGTGAGTTTAATAAAGATATAATTATCTCGTGCACAGTTTAGTAATAATTAAGATTACTAATAAATAAATAATAATAAATGACCTGACCGTTTTCGGCCACGGCGGCCAATCTCACTGAGAGAATCTATCTAAGAGTTAGCACTCTCTATTCATTTCACTCTCAAACTCCGGATGGATGTCAATTCGACCGTAAGAAATACGGGCATTGGCATGTATAACACAGCCAACTTTCTAATTCCGTCTACTAATAGCCCGAGTCAAGACTCAAACCCAGGACCTTCGGATAGACCACCACTAGACCAATTTATTATTAAAATGTATTTTTTTAAACTATAATCACATTTTCCAAAAGAAAAGCTTACTGTATTTTTTATGAAGCGTACATTTGTATAATTTAAGTTATTAAATATATAATTAGACTTTTATAAACATATTTTAGGTCTGCATGAATTATCGTATTGGTTTGTCACCTTTGCAATTGTAGAGACGGAAAAAATAGTGGTATTAGACTACATAAGGCTCACCAGCTACGTGTCAATGTTATTGTTTTTGATGGTTGGAGGATTCTCAGCAGCTGGGAGGACATCGCGTTTGACTCGATTCCTCAAGCAATTAGAACAGGTTTTTTTTAGTAATATATAGTAGCAGTTTTATAGTAATAGTTCTGCGAGAAGGCTTTTTAAATAAGTTCATGGGTTTACGTGGGCATATAGGGACTCTAAAATTAAACATAAACACAAGATACGGGTTGTCATAAGCGCTGTTAATACTTTTTATGTTTGTTTGTATAAGAAATGTAAATCCAATATGTCCCATCGATCTTCCAGAGTTTGCATATTAAAATATGTAAGTCTTTCGGTATGTGTTGCAAGTGATCTAGGTTTTCCCAGTGACAAAGCTAAGTGGTAAAGAAATCGCTTCTTTCAATTCTGAGACAATGGCATGCATAGGGGAGTTTCCAAACGATACTGCCGTATTCAAAAATACTGACAACCAGACTTTTGTATAGGATTATTTTTGTACGACAGTTCCGAAAAATTTTACCATTGCGAATTACAAATCCCAACATTTTAGAGGCTCTGCTTACAATAGAGTCTATGTGCAGTATAAATGTAAGTTTATTGTCAAATATAACACCCAAATCCTTAATAGTGTCTATTGTACTGAGAGGCCTATTATCTAAATAGTATTTAGTTGTAATATCAGTTTTGCATTTTGTAAAAGTTATATAAAAGTATTTATTTTTATCCAGTGTCATATTATTAAGTTCGGACCATCTCTACAAGTTATTCAGGTCTGCCTGGAAGGCGCTAACATCATCGGGACCATTAATGATCTCGAGAATTTTTAGGTCATTAGCAAACATAAATGTTTGTAAATATACTAAATAGGAGGGGACCCAATTTTTTTTAAAGTTATTTTTTTGATTACTTCTATATCAATCATGAAAAAATCAAATAATATTCTTTTTCCACCTTTTTCATTTCGAGTCGCCAAAAAAACTTTTACATATTATCTTTTTGAGAAACTTAGAGTTCTGACTTTCGGAACTTCAGCCAATGGTCAAAATCATTGTACATGTACATACATACATTTGCCTAGACTTGTTTCAATGATTATCCTATTTAAATCCACTACTTATTATATTATCAAGGAATTACTTGTTGATGTTTATGTAGCACGATATTTTCTAGCGCTCTCTAATATAATATATTTTTCTTTTACTGATTTCTAGATGGATAAAAAAATAACTCCTTCAAATAAAAGGTACAGGGACAGATACACAATGTTCGTTTTAGCTTTCTATACAGTTGTTCGACTAATGGAACTTTTTCATGTTGTATACTTCTGGATCCTATTTGACGATTGTATGTAACTAATTGAATTTTATTGTATATATGTTGGAATATAATAATCATTTATTCTTGAATATATGTTTAGGGATAACAAGTTTGATGAGCAATATCAAAGGCATCGTACTAAGCTTAATAAAATTACAACTAGTAGCTTTTGTTGCAAGAATTCTGGTGACTCTCAAATCGATAAACAAACATTTACATGATATAAGGAATAATTTAAGTATGGCAAATAAAGATAGTATAATCGTTTATCCTAAAAAACCGAGAGCTGCGTGGACGACATCAAAATGTATCAATTATATAAAGGAAAATGAAGGTAATTTTGATGAGATTGATTTCACGAAGAAATTAGTAAAAGGTCCGTGCGGCACATTTAATATTAATATTACAAAAGCAAAGTGATTTTCTACACCTGTGTGTTTATTTATCTATAAGAAATAAGCTTTATAAATAAAACAAATTTGATTTAAAATTAAAGTTTTATATTATAAAAACACTCGATACAGTTATTGAAAACTATAAATTTGTTAATAGATATATCATCGAATAAAAATGAAGCAATAGAAAACAAAGTTCGTCGACTCTCTAATTATTATGCAGACATCTGTCGAATAGTTTCTTCTACTACTAATAGCGAAGGCTTCGTTATAATTTTGATTATGTGCTGCCAAATGATGTATCTGCAGCTACAGTTTTTTAAATTTATTGTATCGATGACGCTTGGTGAGAATGGTAATATTTATTTATTTTCACGCAAAACTAATTTAGTTTGTGGTTAACGTAATTTTGGATATAACAATAGTTATGCTAAATTAATAATGTGCCTTGATTACAGACAATGGGAACTATATCGTATTGAGGGCGGTGGTATTAAGCTTCGTACATATTTCCTCTCTGATACTATTCATAGAACCGTTTCATTGTATCCATGTACAGGTATATTTCTTTTTAAAGAATATGTCATGATTGATATTGTTACAAGTTTTGGTTCATATTTGGAAATCATAAACCCAATCTTTGGACTTGCAATGAAGATGTTTTTGTTACTATCACGAAAACTTGTTCATGACCTTGTGACATTTTAAAATAATTCATGAATCTATCGGATTTCTAAATCTGAAACGATTAGCATTATAATTAACTTATACAATGTTCCATTATTCCACTATCATTTCAAGACAAATTTTAAAAATTAGATTCGTAAGCAATTACAAAAAGATATTGATGATTGTAGCCTGAGCCCGCAGGAGTCTTGTAACAATATTTCGTTTGCAGTTACCGCACAGTAAACGCCTTAGTTCGAGAGATGGTGAAAATTTTAGGGTAGGTTCTTGAGGCACTACACGAGTGGAGGTAACAAATTAAGCTTAAAGACAAATAATCCCAAAAAGCCTGATTAATTTGATATTTTTTTTTACTTGCTAGATGAAAAAAAATTCAAGGGTTGCTAGGGTGCCGCTACCCGTCAGTCATACCTCGACTATCTTACTTAGGGGTCCTTCAAGGAAAATAACAAAATTTTCTGTAGTGGCTCAAGAACCTACCCTTAAATGTTCACTAGCTCTCCTACCACTTTTTCAGTTTTGAATCACTAAATTTCATCACTCTTGCTAGTTTCACCTTTCACCTTTAAAATATCATATTGAATGCTTTCTGAAAGACCCAACTGGCAAGTCAAATTGATATTAAATTTTTTTAGATTTTATAAATAGTGCAGTGAAAAACATATTAACATCGACTTTTCAATAGTCGATTTTGTTATTAATCGACAATTTTTAACAATATGTTGAATGCACTTCACTGGCATTAAAAGCGTTTTCTATGATAAAAGTTATACTATATATACGTCCTAGATATAATCTATATGTACATGAATTTTTACTCAAACAGTTTTGCGGTTTATTATTTTTATTATTGGCGATTTCTTCAACAGATGGAAAACACCAGTTTTTTAGTGCAGGAACTTAAGTGTATATGCGGTGAGCGTCAAGCGCTGAGTAACGAGCTAGACCTGTTCCTGCGACAGCTGGTGCTGCTGAAGACGACCTTCTCGCCACTTGATATTTGTACAATGAATAGAGATTTGACCTTCAAAGTAATGCACCTTTTATCTTCCTGTAGATGTAATACCTTTAAACGAGCAATTCTTGTATATATATTGTATATATATATTTATTTATTTATACCGGCGATCTCGGAAACGGCTCTAACGATTTCGCTGAAATTTGGTATGTGGGGGTTTTTGGGGAGCGAAAAATCGGTTGTGAATCTTTTTTTTTATTGCATTTACCACTTTTTTTTATTTTGTGAAAAACAATTCAATCCGTGTCTAAAAATTGTTAATTTAAATAACTTATCATAGTGATAATATATTGTGGTCTACCTTTTCAGATTATAGGCGCCCTTTTAAGCTATTTAGTGATCGTGGTGACGTACGGATCTGAATTCCAATTGTCTTCGCTGGTCCAAAAAAAAAGCAAGTGGGTTTTCTTGTAGAACGTGAATTAATTATCAAAATAAAAACTAATTAATTATTTTTTTTATTATTTATTTATTTGATTATTATAATATGTACTAATACAAATATGTTACATAAGGACCCACAAAACTGTTTGCACAGTTTGTCTGTGGGATAAGATTTATTGCACTTAAATAAACATTATAACTATAGCTGTGTTTTTTTGACTTATTATTTTTAGGTAGTGTTTTGGAACGAAGTTAGGAGTTGACAATTCTGTTTACCTCGTAGTGGTTGGGATGGGGGGGGGGGGGCGTTTCTTATCTTGCAGCAATCCAGCCGGGTGCGAAGCCAAGAAACGCACTGGGAGGTGGCCCACCTCGGTGTGCGGTGTGCTATGCGGATTGATTCTGGTACTTCTCTGATAGCAAAGAGGACTGTTGGAGCAACCCTTTGGTTGTTGTGGTCTACTTCTGCAAACCTGCCGTAGAGACAACGTGGTTGAATGCGTAAGCGATCCTGCAACGCCCATTCTATTAAAACGGAGGAGGTTCCGTTGGGTTTGCAGTGGGTAGTACTGCCTTTGCTGGTGAGTCTCACATAGTTACGTGTACGTATGCAGGTAGTATACTTAAGTACATTTCCCAACGTTAAAAAAAAGAGTTGACAGGTAGAAATCGTAACATAACGAAAAAGCGTTACGAGATGTCTGATTCAGTGTAGTTAGGATGTTATCGTCAAGTGCTGGCCGTCATACTTGTTTACATCACGTATTAGTTAAAACTATTCATATTTTAGTTATTTTCATAGTATTTTATCTTACGCTATACTTCTTTGAGGCAGTGCCGCGGAAATTAATTCGACATATTATATTCTTCAAAAAAGAGCAGTACTGGCTATTTAAGATCTAAGAGCTCGTGAATCCCTGCTAGATGTTTTCAAAAAAATGATATTCTTACGGTTGCGTCACAATATATACTGTGTAATATATTACTTGTTCGTAAAAATTTAAATAATTATGTAAAAATCGGTGATAGACACACACTAGGAATAGAAATAAGCTTGTTACGCCTAGATTTCGACTCCAAAAGGTGAATAAATCCTTCATGGGCCTGAGTGTACGCATATATAATAAGATTCCACAAAATGTCCCAGATTTACCTCTTCAAAAATTTAAAGATAACACTAAAATTATTTCATTGAGCAAAGCATATTACACTGCTCAAGAGTTTCTTGTTGATGGAAATGTGTGGAATTGAGATATATTGAGTCATATGCGGGCTATCTATACTGTTATGTTAATAAAAATAAATGTAACGTCGATATTATTAAAAAAGCAACTGTTGAATTTCTTGCCGGATCTTCTCAGCAGAACTGCTTTCCGAGCCGGTGGTAGCTTCCTCACGGAGTGATTACACTGACGCTTACATTAAATTGACGATTCAAAAGCATTTTAAATAAAACTATCTTGTTCGATTTTTTCGCGGTTTTATTTTGATTTTTGGTTCCCAACGTTTCAAATGCTTTATAGCAATCATAGTCACGGGAGAGATTAAGGTGTTAAATGTCGTAAAGGTATTATATAGTTGTTACAGACAGCCTACCCACAAAATAACAAAATGAATTCAAAAAACTTGAAAATTGGCACCAAAGAAAGTATAATAATTAAAAAGCACTTGTAATAAGTCTAATTGAATAAACTTTATTTCATCATATATAATTTTCTATGAACAGACATTCGACCTGTACAGTTTTATTTTAAGTATAGATAGATTAAAAATGAAAGAGAAATATTGCGTTAACTACTTTGGTTTATCTTATAAAGTTAAAGGCACTCATCTCTTTAAAGGTAGGTAAATAATTTGTAGAAAAATATAAACCGACTTTAAATTAAAAACAACACTAAAAAGTAAAAAATAACTGATTGGTAGTTTTTATTTACCATAGGTACCTAATCAGATATTTTCGAAGTCGGTGTGCTTTGATTTGTTTGTTTTTCTATGTACAGATATTCGACCTCTACAGTTTTATTATATGTATAAATTATGGAACGTGAAAATTTAAAAATTATTTTTTCTACTCTGGGCTGTCACTGAGATTTTTTAATGGAAAATGCCAATAACTATCTTGATTCGACCTGAAAATCGAAAGAAGGACCTCAAGATATACACAGTATGTATATTTATACAACACACAGGTATATTTTCAAGAACCGATTTTTGTAGCGCATTTGGAAGCCTAAAGTCTAACATGACATAAAATTTTCTTTTACACTACTTCTAACAGCCAGTAAAAATACTACTAATCGTTGTTTGTTTAAGATTATCTATCTATGTATATTAAACTACAAAATTGTTTTATAAAAAAATATACCATTATATAAAATAAACAAAGTTATTATGAACATTTAGATGAGTTATTAGTAGCATAGGCGAGATGTTGCATTTTTATGGTTTGTAGTACATTTTAGGCACTAGTCCAAGTCGACTTTCATTGATAACTGAAGTCAAAAGTGTCCTCCTTAACAGAATTCGACGCCTCACTCATTACGAACAATCAAGAACTTTAATTTTTATAAACGGCAGTAAATATTAAAAAGAGTATGTAAAAAGCAGTGAAGGTGTCTGAGCTTCAGGTCCATATGTCAGAACTATCATTAAATATGTGACAAGACCACCAAATATCTGAAAATAAAATATATTCTAAGTATTTCTGTAATAATAATAATTTCTTTTGACTGATTTCTGCCTCGGTGGCCAATCTCACTGAGACTCACCAGTTGCGCAAAGGATTTTAATTTATAAGCGTATGCGCAAATACAAGTGCACCCTCTATTCTATTATGATTCACTCATAAATTCCAATTGTACACCAATTTAGTACGACTATTGAGAGATTGCTGTTTAAATGGCTTTATGTGCAGTTTGAGACAAATTCCGCTACCGATCTATTGCCGATAATTTATAGATCGAAAAGTCTAATAGCTACAGTTTGCTCGGCACGGGACTCGAACCGACGACCTCTGATCTGTTGCCTCACATGGTAGCCACTAGGTACATGGGACAGTAGTGTTCTATTGGGGTCCACAGTATATTGAGCTATTGAGCAGTACGTAACACCACGTTTTGACTTAACTACACCTTAAGAACACGCATACCTTAAGGACGAGTGGTCTGCCGAGAGTGCACATGTCAAGAGGGGAGTAGCTGGTTTTCTGCAGCTTTAACATTCGTAAAAATAGATCCAATTCGTTCCTCAGTGGCTGATACTCCCCGCAATCACACTTCAGAGTCTGGACGATTATAGATGTACGTTCCATCTATACAATAAGTAATGTAAAAAAGTAGTTTGTTATCTCTTACAAGATAAAAGATATAAATGATTTACAACAATAAAAGTTAGTCATAACCCTTAAGCAATAAATATTTCTGTTGGCAACAAACCTGAATATGCGTTCTTTGAAATGGCTCCACAAACAACACTAACGCCACTACAATCTGGATACCGTTTATTGATAAATAAAATAATACAGTACGGAATATATCTGTAAATAAGGATGAAAAAATAGTAATAGATATTAGATAAGCATTCTAGTTGGAATAATGCTGAGAGATGTTATTTCAATTAAGATTATAATCAGGACTTAAAAAGATTCTATAATCACTATCGTTTATAGAAAACTAGCAGACGCTGTAGTCTTACGAAGTTTTGCAAGGGCAATTGTATTTCATAATAAAGTTATTCTGTGTTTCTCAGAACTATCAAATATTACAACAAAAAGCATATTATGTAGAATTTTAAAAACTAATGACATACTATATATTATAAATGTAAAAGATAGACGGATCGAACGAAGCGAAAAAAATCTTTGCAATTATATAATAATAATTTACCTGGATTTTGCGTCAACCCCGTAATTAATCTGTGTAAATGTAGCACACTACGAAACATATGGCTTATGAGTATTAAAACCATCAAGACGCCGTCTCAACTTGTGCATGTTTTAATTATGCCACAGATGTGTCGATAGTATACAGCTAATTGACGTATCATTATACTCTGTTCTCTTTGTACCTGTTTCAATGAAAAAAAAAAAAAATTCAATAAGATTCAAAAAAATCTATACACCTCATAATGACATCCAGACGAAATTAAAAAAATATAATAATGCGTATCTCGCATCCATAAAATATAATACTTAACACAACTCAATTTGTCTGAGGGGACTGGTTTACTAAGCACTACGAGTATATTGCATTATTTAACTTTTCTATTCTCTTGTCGCTCGGAGTTCTTTTTTGTTTTATCGTATTTTTTAGATAAAAAAAACTAAATCTTGAATAAATACAAAAAAAAAAAAAACAAATATAAAAACTTTGTATCCGATCGGGATTCGAACACAGATACGTGTGATTCTTAATCTTGCACCTTGGTCGCTTGACCACGATGCTTATCTCTGAGGATAAGAAATTATCGACCATATTCTGCGTGGAATAATGCGAAAGAAAACCGCATGAGAACTCGAAAACACGCGTTTTCCGACAGGTTTCCGACATACTAATCTAGATCGATTTTTCGCTCCCGAAAACCCCCACTTACCAAATTTCAGCAAAATTGTTAGAGCCGTTTCCGAGATCGCCGGTATAAATAAATAAATAAATACATATATAAATATACAAGAATTGCTTGTTTAAATATATAAAATAATATTTGATTATAAGAAGATATGACAGAACAACTAAGACTTACCCAAAACATCTTTATTAGTGAAAATAGTGAAAATATAATTATTTTTATTAGCATTATTCATATTAATAGCATTGTTCACGTCTACTGGAGTGCTTTCACTATTCGCCATCTCCATGCCACTTTCGGCTCCTTTCGATATCTATTCATAATATACATTCCTATAAAAAATGGAATGCTTAGAAAATATTTTTATTGTGTTCTTTAAAGGAATATAAAATATGAATTATATTGTAAAAATCATACTTGGCATATATTTGCTTTGGATGCATGATAAGTGTTGCAAACTTTTGTTTATCATTTCTAGAGTCAGAAGAATTCGCGCTGCAAACGCTACAAATTGCATTTCAAGTAGAACAACTAAACATTGTTCCACATAGTAAAAAATGAAGTAAGCAGGCCCTGAAACATTTTTAATTACTTTACAAATTAGAAATTAAGGTTATATAAATAAATTTCCTCTCAGATGTATTTAAATTTTTTAGAAATTTTGATGTAGTTAATAACCAAAGTCTGTTAAAAAATTTAGAAGATATGGAATTTTCGCTAACTTAATTAAAGGTTTTAAATCATATTTGACGTTAGCGAGTTTACCGAGATTTTTTGAGACTGAGAGAATATATTATTTTTTGGAAAGAATAGGCCAAGTGTAAGGCTAGGAGATGCACTAGGAGGCAGTGGGTTGCTCCTGGTATTTCTCTAAAAACAGAGTTGAACACGAGAGCAATCTTCTGATTCTCGTGAACAACAGGATGACGTCTACCTGAGTATGCCAGCCGTTGAGGCGCCCCAATGTGTAGATGGGGAAGTATTACTTTTGGTTTTAGTGGGTAGAATTGGCTTTACTAGCCGATAAGTATCTACAAAATAAACTGTATTTATGCAAGTGTAAGTATGCCTGTATGTGCACAAGTGCTTCTAAACGTTAATAAAAGATGGACAATTGGCTGGATTTCTATTCTAAAGTTCTTTTTTGACAATAAGTACGTTTTTAAATAATGCTATAATGATAATATATAGATACAATCAATTTTATACTCACCTGCGCCTTTTGATATTACAAATATAAATATAATGGTGTTTATAAAATAAACGATGAAACTTCCAAAAACAAATCCAACTGTAAGCCAAAATGTTATATGATCTTTCGGTGAGGCTCCTATATAGGGGATCTTCTTATTGATCTGAAATTGTAAAGGATGTGAATAAAACTTTAATTCTTCTTTTAAAAAAGAACTTTATATGAGTGATTAAAGGTGCATTAATCAAGGCGTTCTTTTGAATATATGAATTTTGTAAAAATGTTATAGTACAGCTTAAGTTTTTACTAAAATCAAACCCGTGATTTCTTATTATAAAGCTAAAGAGTTTGTTTGTTTGTTGAAAGTGCTAATCTCAGGAACTACTAATCCGATTTCAAATTTCTTTTTGCATTAGATAGCCCGTTAACGGTAGCCGGTTAACCCACACACGCAAAATAGGCGCTAAGATGTCGAGTTGCGGAAACAAGCCCGATTTTACCATACCACAGCCCGTTAACTGAGGAAGGCTATAGGCTATAATATATTACTCCGGAAAAATGTACGGTTTCCGTGGGATAGATTTGTTTTTGTCTAGGGACAAATCCGAAGCGAAGCGAGGGTGAGTCGCTAGTGTATATATAAAATTTTGTATTTGTGCCGTTGACTGTTGAGGAGATCTCTGATACTCAGGTCGCAGTAACCAAGTCATGATAGATTTTAAAAGGACCTATACTTATAAATGAAGCCGTATATAACTCGTATATTATATATATTTCGTGTCTGTACTGTTTAAACTCTGAAAAATTACTTCGTCTGAAGCCAATCCTAGATAGGTCATAATTATCCGAAAAGTCATTGTCATCGAAACTGGACCGAGATGTAAAGTTTGAACTCTTTAAGATATGAGGAAGTGGTTTCAACTCAGCTTGCAAGATTTGACTCATACAATCATACCAATAAACAAACATTGCAAGTTGAATTAAAAAAATACCTGTTCTAGCTGTTTAAGTGATCGAGCCATACGCCGCATTCTGCCCTGAGCAGTGTACGCTCCGAGTAACACAAGCGCTACGGTGACTAAGTTACCAATAACGCGAGTGAGGTCTCGTCCCAGCAACGGGGTTTTTTGCTTCATGAGATAGATAAAGGTCGACGATAATAAGTTAAAACCTGGAAATTGTCACTATCAACATTATTCACATAAAATATTTGCATTGGTATACTTTCGCTGATTATGAGCTGATTTCGTTCTTTTATTTTTTACTAATGACTTACTCTCGCTTCGTTCAGGTGCAATCCTGGGTTTACGGTTTAACAGGATAAAAATAGTAATTGCGAGTGCACACTTGGAGATAGAAATATGCTATTGCGGACTTTTCTGTGGGCCATCTTAGGACCTACAACTTCCTAGTAAATTGTTTTGATGTATCTGTAAAGGTTTAGCCAGCGTTAGCCATGTAAATTTTTTAGGATGGCTCAACAAATCTAAATGTTATGTTTTCCCATAGGATTGAAATATTTTCCTGTTGTAAAAGGCATCCTAAATTTTAAACCGAGTATTAAGTTATCACCTCATAAAATTTAGTTAGAATAGGTTCAGTACTTTTTGCGTTAAAAGCATACAGATATACAGACAAACAGACAAAAATTGTAATAGTTGTTGTTTCGCGTTGTTCCTGTTTTATATAATGTATGCATATGTATAGAGTATATTATAATATAATATATAAGGTGAATACACCAGTTTTTGTAGCTATAGTATAATTTTCAGATTCACTGTATATAATATGGTATAATTTTGAAACTCAATTTTTATTGGTTTACAAACTTAATGTATTGCTTAAAAATAATTTAAATTACTGACCAATAAAAGTAACTAGTACGAATCCATACACAAATAATGCTTTCGAGGCTCGAACTCTCGATCCTCTTGAATAAGGAGCTAAACCCATCACACGAGATAGACTCAAAACTAAACCCACAGCGCCACTCTCCATAGCGAAGTGATAAAAAGATACTAAAAAATATTTCTTGTATGTAAAATATAAGCAGACCATTTAATTTTTTAATGAAGTGGAATGGGGCTTACAGTGATGTAATCTTGTGACAAATGATCAATTTTGTATACAACATAAATTAATCATACGTAATTCTTCTTTTTGAATAATTGATTTATTTGATATTAAAGATCAGCTAATCGTTGCTGCATATTTAATTTTATTTACAACCATAATCACTTCTATTAGTGGAATATTCAGAAAGGACCAGTCAAATCTACACTTAATTATTCATATTTCATAGTTCAAACTAATTTGTATAATGAAAAATAACCTCGATCAAAATGTCAATTGTTCTCCAGACAGGTGTGACTAAGCAGATAGAAAAATTAATATTCTAGAAACCGTACATGTATTTCCTATTACATTTCCAAAAATTTAGTTGGTGTAGAATTTTGGCTTAATTCAATTATATTATATTTCGTAGAAACTGAATATATTGACAACGTTAAATATTACAAAATAGTCGTGAGGGAATATGGACTTCGAAATTTTAATCTCTACTTAATCACATGCATGTAAAGCACACTTACATAGGAGACCGTAATGTAGGCTTAGGTAAAGACCTGTAACAACAAACATTATATATTAAAGCCCGGCAGGGCTCGATCGATCCGCTTTTAATGAAGGCTTTCTTGTCACTTTACATAATTATAAAACAAGTCAACATTTGTTTCAATTAAAAGTAACCTACATTTTATTACAGTTGATTTAGATTTTTTTTTTATTTATATGATTGGATTGATGATTTTTAAGATTGGATTCGATCTAATAGAGCTAATGTTTGATATTTATGGTACTCGTTGTAAATGTCCAAAATAATCATAAGTACTGATGACTGTATAGCTCTAACGCTTCTGAAAACTGATTTCATTCATTTTCAAAATTATAATAATTTTAATAATTATTTTAGACTTAGATACAGACAGACATGTTCTGTTTTTATAAATTTGATAAAATTGAAACCAAAAGCTTGTGGTATATTTCGATGTTTGTTTCTTCGATCGATTAAACTAGCAGTGATGCATATCTCTTCTATTATCTATTCTTCATCATTAACGTTGTAATTATGAGTAGCTTTAACCACAGCAGTCAATGAGAAATGTTTTACCGTATTTTTTCACTTTTTATAATTTATACATTCAGCTGAGACATGAAAAGAAAGGTCTCAAATTGTGTTCCATATTACTACAAAACCGAAGACATTTTTGCGTAACGCACTGGACGTTGAGTCGTATAAGGTACTAGTAGATCTATATATTTCATCAATTTATCTTTTTTAATTATTATAGAATTATCATTTTATTAACTTGATAACTTGATAAAAAATATTTTAATTCTCTTTCCCTAAAACTGTAGAAACATGTAACTCGGCTAATACGGGCTTTATAACTAACATACTAACAGTCTAAAATCTATGTTATTTTTAAAAACTTCACGTACATCCATCTTTTTAAGCTAAAAAATATATAAAGTACCATTCTTATTTTGCTATAGGTTTTTGCGCGTAGCTAGGAATAAAAAACGTTGTTCAGTTTTATTTTCCATTGAATTTATATGTTATCATGTAGAATTTTTAATATTATGTATTCATTTATATAATCACTCTAGATTAATTAACTTAGTCTACGCTAAAAAACCAACCACAAATATACCACATTGGTGGATGTTCTGTCTATTTGTGGGTTCTGTTAAAATGTCCCTGTGAGAAGCAATCCTCTCTTAAGTCTATGCCTGCCACTCTTAACGACTGGGCTTGTGATATATTAATGGTCACTGTAAAACAAACTTTAAGGAGGAATTACAATAGATTAAAATCAAACGCGTAGTCAGGGGTTATCATTAGTATTCGAGATATGAATAATGATTTCCCTTGAGAAGATCCAGCATACACAGTGGCCGTTCTAATGTTTAATGAATTACTTACACTCTAATCCCGTTACATAACTTAGGAGACTTTTTCATTACAGATGTGCCAACCTTCAGAAGGAGGAACCTAGGTATTCTTTCTCGCGCCCTAGGTCTGTTATAGTTGTCATTGCTATGGCCAGCCGGGATGTTATACATAATTTTTCTTTGGATTCAGAATAATTTCTGTTCTTTACTTTATATCCCACATAGTTAGTGTGTACTTACGGAGAACTTGAGCCATATTACTCTGTTTAAATATATTCAACCAACTCTAACTTCACCGCCCAGTTTAACCCCGACGTTACGACCAGCGCCTTATGCTGTGAGTTGATCGATCAGTTAGTCAGTCAGGACAAAGTATTTTATGTATATGTAAATATAGACTATTTTCCTACCGTAATGTGAAGTACCTATTCTGTACCGTTGTGGAGAACTTTCGTGGAGTTTTTCTACATCCATTTGTATTATGAAATATAGCGTACTTATTTACGTTTTTATGACCGGATAAATGAATCCTAATAAAAAGTCAACAATAGGTAATTTGCATAATCTGACTTTCGTATGCGACAAATCTATGCTAATATTATAGAGAGGTAAAGTTTATAAGTTTGAGAGTTTGTTTGTAATGAATTAACTAAAACTCGGCTGAACCGATTTTATGGAGATGAAAAGGGGATAAAAGTTTATATGGGGAATCAAAAATTAATTTCTCCAGTAAGAGATATAAAACTCATCGCACCTATAAGTACGAATACTAGCGACTCACCCTCGCTTCGCTTATAATATTAGTATAGATGTAATAGTTATATTTTTAAGACCAAATGTCTCATTGACGTGTATCAAAAAATCGAAATTAACAGATTACATGATCTCTTTTTTAATAAAGTCTATATATACAGTATACTTACTAGATTATCTCAGACATCCAGGTTTACAATGTTTTCCTTCATCGTAAGACAAGTTGTAATATTGTTGGAAATGATTCATACATGAAAATATCGGAGGTGCGAAACCCGGGAGAACCCGCTCCACTCGGTTTCCTACGAAAGCGCCTTACCACTCCTTTAATAAAGTCTTCAGTAAAAAAAAACAAAACAATAATTTAAATATGCTTTATTTTTATTATTATTGTATATATTCTAATATTTAGATGAGTATATTATTAAGTCAAAGCGTAAAAGAATTTCTTAATGTTTCAAGCTAGGCCTGTTGGCTTTAATTAACAACTTAAGTTAAAAGTATCGTACCTATTTGACAGAATTGAAACGTCATGCGTTACTAAAAAAAAAAGAGTTCATATGGATCTGTGAAGGTCTCTTAGCTTCAGGTCCATATGTTAAAATGACCACTAGATAGCTGATGAGTCCACCAAATATCTGAAAAACAAAATAATATAAACGTTAGAGAATAATTAAAAAAAAATACTTGTGTTGCCATGTTTGATACTTTATACATGATTTTGAGGGTAGTTAAATGACAGTACTTGACAATAGCGTTTGAAATATTTAATAGGGAATAATTTATAATGTGAGTAATAATATCAAATCTATCGACATCTGTAACATAAGTATGAGTATGTCATCTTGACGAATTACATAACGACGAACAGCCTCACTGAGACTACATTATAGTGTACAAATGTGTGCAAATAATGCATTCTCATTTCTTTTCAATCTCAAACGTACATGAAGTAGGTAATGCCAACTTTACATGTTCTTTAAAGTAAGGGACAAATATCGCTAACTACTCAACTCCACGTTATTACCGTAAATTTATTGACTGAAAATCCCAATGTCCCAAATCTATACTTGTTCCGTAGAGGGAGTCTTACTTAGGACTCCTGACATGTAGCTTTTCATTATACCCACTAGATTGTGAAATATACTTGAACCAACATGTTTTAAGCAATAAAATTACACCTCTTGTAACCCCCGTCGTAACTAATTCTGACTCTAGATGCAGATCCCATAGTACCTACATGACGGTAACGGCGCAACTTAATATATTACAATATGCATACCTTAAGGACAAGTGGCCTGCCGAGAGTGCACATGTCAAGAGGCGAGTAGCTGATTTTCTGCAGCATCAACATTCGTAGAAACAAATCCAATTCGTTGCTCAGCGCCCGACGCTCCCCGCAGTAGCTCTTCAGGGTCTGGATGAGTATAGATGTGCGTTCCATCTGTATTAAAAATACTGTTATATTTTGCTAAATACAAGAAACAAAGGAAAATCTGAAAAGTAACGATGGGTTTAACCTACAGTATTAGATAATATTTTTCGATAACTTGACTTAATTCAAGACTAGAACATGAGAGAGAAATAGTTATTATATATTTGATTTCATTGTGCATTGGCTATTATGGTATTCTTGCAATTTACAGAATAAAATTTACTTTTAAAATATAAGCTTACAGTAAAATAATGTATTATGCATTACTCCTAAACAATAAATACTTCTGTCGGTAACAGACCTGCATATGGGTTCTTTGAAATGGCTCCACAAACAATACTAGTGCCACTATATGCTTGATACCATTTATTATCGTATATATTAATATAGGAAGAAAAATATCTGTAAGTAAAGATAAATATTAATGACTAGCTGACCCGAAAGATTTAGTTCTAGCAAATCAAGTGTGTAGTTAGACCGATTAGAAAAACGGTGTTTTTACGGGCTCTTTTTCCAATTTTTCTATCATAAGAACATTCTTCGGACTTTAGCGAGTATTTGAATAAAAAAAATAGCCGAATTAGTCCAGTTGTTCTCGAGTTTTGTGATTAGTTAATAGTTATACATTTAGCGATTCATTTTTATTTATATACATAAATAAGTATAGGTGAAAATAACGCTGACAATGCTTGTGATGTGGTTATTATTTCAAATGAAATTATAATCAACGGACCTTGAAAAGATTCTACAACTACTATCTGACTAACCTTTTTTTAACGTTGGGAAATGCATTTAGGCACGAGGTGTGGGACTCACTGGCAAAGCCAGTACTATCCACTAAAACTCAACGGAACCTTCCCCGTCTTAATGGGGCGTCGCAGGATCGCCTACGCACTCAACAACGACGCCCCGATGCGACGGCAGGTCTGCCGAAGCAGACCACAAAAACCATGGGGGTTGCTCCTCAGTCCACTCTACTATCAGAGAAGTACCAGGAGCAACCCCCATAGCACACTGTCCATCGAGGTGGGCACCTCCCTGTGCGTTTCTTGGCTTCTCGCCCAGCTGGATTGGTAGACGCTAATGACACTCCCCGCACCCGAGCGAAATGAGGGTAAGTCGCTAGTATATTAAAGTGGATGTGGATCGAACGAAGTAAAGTCTAGTCAATAAAAATCACATATTTTAGAAACTACATAATTTACCTGTATTTTGTGTCAATCCCAAGATTAGTCTGAGTAAGAGTAGCATCATGTGAAGCATGCGATTTATAAGTATTAAAACCATCAAGAGACCGTCTGAACTAGTCCATGTTCTTATTATGTCACAGATGTGCCGATAGTGGATAGCTAATTGACGTATTATGTACTCTGTTCTTTCTGTTTTATTTGTACCTGTTAAATGAACAAAATTATACATTAGTATATTATATAAATAATATTTTAATAAAGTTCAAAATTAAAATATTTTTCAAAAACAGTTGTTTGGGAATATTTATTTTTTGACCTCGTAGATCGAAAAATCTTTTGTGAAAATCATTCTTCCAAATCGAACGATTCGAATCCATTGATTTCGATTTTCCCTTTTGGACTTCTTTTATTAAAGTATTCCGCAATAAATCTCCTGGTTCTGTACTTAAATCCGCTAATGGTATAAAATTATAATGTTGTCCTATATCAAATCACACATACAAAGTTTCGAATTATAGAAATATGTGAAAAAAATGCGATAATAAAAGAAGTAGGTTAAAATCGACTTCCAAAATTTGATTACATAATTTGTCAGACAGTGAGTCAGTCAGCTAGTCATTAGTTAGGTAGCCAGGTGGTGTTAGTTAGTGAAAACGTTTAGAAACGACATTATACCATAGTATTAAGTGACGTGATATAAGGTCAACAACTGAAATGGCATCTTCGCTGAGGAGATTGGTTCAGTAAATGCCATATTGCATTAATTTATTTGTCTAGTTTCTTTTATGAAATGTTTTGATTTTCATTATCTCTCTAGAATATACGACAAACCGGCTAAATCTTACCCGAAATATCTTCATTAGCACAAATATTAGTATTAACGTTATTTATATTGGCATTATTCACATCAACTGGAGTGTCTTCAATATTCGCCGTCTCCCATGCCACTTTTGGCATTTTTTGATATCTATTCATAGTGTACATTCCTATAAATAATGGTTTTTTTTTATATTATAGTGTGTTCTTGATAGAAGGAAAATATAAATTATATTATAAAAATCTACGTTAAAATTCTTACTTGAGAAATATTCGCTTTCGACACATTCTAAGTGTTGCAAGCTTTTGTTTATCATTTCTAGAGTAAGCAGAATTTGAGCTGCGAACGCCACTAGTTGCATTTCAAGTAGAATAACTAAATTTGACTCGAAATAAAAAAAAATGTAGAAAATACACCCTAAAACAGTTTAAACTACTTTACAAATATGGAGTTAACGAGTTTTTTTTTTAATATAAGACTGCGCAGTAAATATTATAATAGTACAGTAAATAGTTCTAGCACCTTCGTTCTGGTCTGTCTGTTTTAACCTTGGATATAAGCCATACTTTAACCACAGACCAGTTCATTCACTCACAGTTTTTCATTTAGTGTCATAAGCGGACATTCCAACACGCCCAGTAAGATATGAAGCGTTAGGCCTTGGGCTTTAAATTCAATTCAATTCATTTTTTTTTGTTAATGGCTCCAAAACATACTAGTTGAGTAGATTATTTCGACAATATTAATTAAAATGAAAAAGATAGATTTTAAAACTCTCTAAGGTACGAGAGTCACAATAACTCACGTTAATGTCTCAGTAATCATCTGACAATTGATCTGAGATGCTATTGAGCTATGATTTTAGCAAAACCCGAGATTCCAATCCAGAAATTTAATTTTTGCAGTCGTTTATGCTTCGAATTAGTTCAAAGAATTATTGACTCTTTAGACTAATTTTTAAACTAATTAATCTCTAAAGATAAAAATAGAAAATAAAATTTGGTATACTTCGGTCGGATCCACATTTTCAACTACGCAATAACATATTACACTGATAAACATAAATATAATTATTTTTATACTCACGCAGACTTGTGCGACACTCTGATGTTACAAACGTTATCATTATATTTTCTGTGATATGAATTATGAAACTGCCACAGATATATAGAACTATAACCCAAAATGTTATTCGATCTCTTGGAATAGCTCCTGTATACGATATTTTCTTAATCTATTGTAAAATTATTAATGATGTCAGTAAGTTTTTAAATGTTGTAAAAATTGCATTGTATAAGAAAACAATTCAACATTTTAGAAACTATTAATTGGTGCATTAATCAGAACGTATTTTTTTAGTAACAAGAATAATAAATATTATAGTAGGTGCTGGTGGACTTCTGGAAGAAATAATCGCTTAATTGGTACCACGCTATAATTCAGCAAAAATGAAACAGTGAGTTTAAGTTTTTTCTAAAATCAGTCTCGCCACTCCTTTTGAGCACTCCGTCATTCCTTTTAAAGCTTAGAGTCATTTAACAAAACTCCCTATAGGTTATAAAAGCATTTATTCAGAAAAAAATATAGATTTTGATTGCCAACGTGAAGTTATTCATTTTTTTTCAGTATACAATCTAGTAAAAGTTATTCATTAAACATTAATGAAACGAAAATCACTTCCAAAATACTTGAAATTCTCCCAAAAACATTTATAATTAACGAGAATAGCAAAACCTGTTCTAGCTGTTTAAGTGATCGAGCCATATGCCGCATCCTGCCCTGAGCAGTGTACGCTCCGAGTGACACAAGCATCACGGTGACTGAATTACTGATTGCACGTGTGATGTCTCGCGCCGACAACGGAATTTTCTGTTGCATCAGAGAGATACAAGTCCCCAATAATAAGTAAAAACCTGGAAATTTTCATTATCGTCTAATAATAATATTTTTTTTTTAAATTATTAGGCATATTTCCTATATTGCTACTTTTTAGATGATATATTAATACGTTCTAGCCGTCGAACATTTTTGTAGGCGTCGAAACAACTCTTTGTAATTTGGGCTTTATCTAATCTATCTAATACATATATTTAAACGATCAATTCTTGTATATTTATTTATTTATACTGGTGATCTCGGAAACGGCTTTAACGATTTCGTTGAAATTTGGTATGTGGGGGTTTCCGGGAGTGAAAAATCGTCTGGGAAAACGCGTATTTTCACACTAAATATGTTAATAATTTCGCACACTCGGGCATACGCATCATGGTCAAGCGGCCAAAGCACAAGATTGACTATCACAGGTCCGGATTACTCACTAATAAAAGTAACTAGTACAAATCCGTACAAAACAAGTGCTTTCGAGGCTCGAACTCTCGATCCTCTTGGATAAGGAGCTATACCCATCACACGAGATAGTTTCAAAACCAAACCCACAGCGCCACTCTCCATGGTGAATGATTAAAAAATCCTAAAAAATATTTTTTCTAAGTCAAACATAAGTTAATTTAATTTTTTGTACAACTGGAACGGGGCTAACCGCGTTATCTTTGGAAAATGATCAACTTTGTCCACAACATCAAAGAATCATACGTAATTGTTTTCAAATAATAGATTTATTTGATATTAAATACTAGCTAATAGCCACGGATCTGTCTGCATATTTATTTTCATTTAGTTACATACAATATTTCTTTATACATAGGAATTGTTAACTGCTAATTCATATTTTAAATACAAACTATCTTTTCAGATTTTTTCGCGGATTTATTTCGATTTTTGGTTCCCAACGTTTCGAATGTCCTTTGAGACGTCTAAAACGTTAGTCTCTTCCGTGACCATGATTGCTGTAAAGCATTCGAAACGTCGGGAACCAAAAACCAAAATAATCCGAGAAGAAATCCGAAAAGATAGTTTTATTTAGAATGCCAAATATTCGCGTAAATCTAAGAAAGAATTATACAAGAGAATTGAATTGAAGGAAGTATTATGCTTATTGTGTTTATTGATTTTGTTAATGAGATTAAGTTGGGTCTATATATTACTATAATCTGTATATAATACTTTCTGAGATTTATGTAAAAATTGAATTTTTTGATAAAATGATACTTTTATTTACTTTTTTTGCGGATTTATTTTTACTTTTAAAATCTGTATAATAAAAATATTAACCAACTCTACTCAGTTGTCCTTTAGTGACGTGAGATTAAACAGACAGACCCATAATAGTTTTAGAAACTTTTTTTAACGTTTATTGTATTACTAGCGACTCGCCCGCGCTCCGCTCGGGTTCGTCCCTAAATTTTAAGGTTAGTATAGATTTCTCAGAGATGAAATATTTTCCCGCAGTAAAAAATATCCTAAATGTTAATCCGGATAACCAGTTATATTAGCTCATATTATCTCATCAAAATCTGTCCAGTAGTTTTGTGATAGACAGACAGACAAACATTCTAAAAACTATAGATTCGGCCTCTGTATCGATAATAATAACTATTTCAATAAGATTTTCCAAAAAATATTTAATGTACAGATTCGACTCAGAATTTTATTATATGTATAGATTTTGATTTGTTTTGTTATTATATTTTGTTGTTTTATTTTTAAAGGTTATGCTGAGTTAGTAAATAAACTTAAATGCATTAAAAATCGGCCAAGTGCGAGTCGAATTCGCACACGAAGGGTTCCGTACCATCGTACACGTACTTTTTATTAATATGACTTTTACTCTATGTATGTAGTATATTAACTTCGATGATCGATTACGACGTTAAAAAAAATATTTCTTGAACTATTTGTTGTTATAGAAGCATCAAGCAATAGAAATACATACTCTGTAAAAACAACTCTCTACCTATTACGATTCATGAGATACAGCCCTCTGACAGACGGACAGACGGACTGCGGAGGCTTAGTAATAGGGTTTAGTTAGCACCCTTCGGGTACGAAAACCTTAAAACGAACAAGTACGAGTCTTATTTACAGACCGAGAGTTCTGCATGAAACATTATAATGTTATGTTATAACAGAGGGGCGTATTTAAAATGCGATTATTTCGTATTTATCCATGATAGAAAAATATTCATTTCTGAATCAAAATATTCATTTCTGAATGAGTTTTTATTTCAAAATATTTTATTATATTAGTTTGTATACATAGTAAAGAAAAAAAAGTTATTTTTGTTGCTAAACGCAACGAAAAATATCTCATTAAATAACCGCTCAACTAATTTATTTCAAAATAATTTTCGTATTTAGGAAGTTCTATTATCATTACTACTACATAACTCTGCAACTAGTGGCTTAAACAAAAAAAAAAAATACTTAGAAACGTTAACCTGAATCATACTTTCTTAGATTTACGTGAATATTGAACATTTTAAATTAAACTATCTTTTCGGATTATTTCGTGATTTTTTTTTATTTTTGGTTCCCGACGTTTCGAATGCTTTATAGCTACCATGGTCACGGGAGAGACTAAGATGTTAGACATCTCAAATGCGTTATATACTTGTTACAGACAGTGCCTACCCACAATTTAACTAAATGATTCCAAAAATTCAAAAATGGCACCGAAGTACCCTAATTTATTTGATGATTTTAATTCTTAAAATTTTAAATTAATTTTATTTTTATTTAAATTAATTTTAGCTGTTATTATTATAAATATTACAATTTTTCTTTAAACTTTATTATTATATGTATAACCACAGAGAAAATTAAAAATTAAAAACATGAATTATTTATTTAAGCAATATTATTGTTTTATATGTAATTTAAAAAGTTAAAATATTAATTTAGATGAAATACC
Organism: Fabriciana adippe; assembly: GCA_905404265.1. Lineage (NCBI taxonomy): Eukaryota > Metazoa > Arthropoda > Insecta > Lepidoptera > Nymphalidae > Fabriciana > Fabriciana adippe. The sequence goes on along the minus strand of FR989995.1, from coordinate 16,329,780 downwards.
ATCAAAAGGACTCTTGCCACCATTGACATTCCTGCTGTTATAGAGCCATCTGGAATCAGTCGAGATGATGGTAGTAACCGTTGTTATTGTCTGACAAATGATATATAATATTATATTCTTTCCTTAAATGATATTCTATAAATATATGATTGTAATATGCCTAATTCCTAATAATTTAAAACATAAATTGGATTTCATAAAGAGTACCGATAACCTACAGAAGTTTTACTTCTTACGCGTGTACACATTCATACACGCACTCTTTAATTTTTTTTTATCATCAAAATAAATCTGCGAAATAATCCGAAAAGATAGTTTCATTTAAAACGTTAACCTGAATTTTAAAACCTGTATAGAAACAATCCATACTTACGTCGACTTAAATTTTTCACGTCTCTGTTTCTGTTTTTTTTTTTAAGTTATTTAACAGCATTGTGTATCAATTCATATAATACACTTATTTATCAAGTTTCACCAATATAGCCCTTAAAGTTTTCGAGAAAAATAACTTGACTTGACTTAAAATGACTTGACGGATATAGCGAAAAAATAAAGGTCCATTCAGCTACGGAACCCCAATAATAATACATCGAAAATTGTAATTCGTATCAACATGGCAGCATTTGTTTGGTACCGATGTAGCTATAACTACAAGATAGAAGATAAATAAGATTACTAGTTTCTAGTCGCGGCTTCATTCAGATAATGTTTTTTTTAGGACTTCTATATGAAATTCAAAATTCATTAAAATCGTATAAAGTCATTAAAAAAAGGTCGTTTTCATTATCATAATATTAAGTAGTGCCAAAGAGTAATTGCCGGCTACAGTGTGTCAAGTGTGTATTCATAGGATCTCTGCTTTTCATGAACGTGTGGTATAAATCTTTAGGCTTTCATGGTCAATGAAAATGTTTTTATATTATACTAGCAACTCACCTTCGCACCGCTCGGGTTCGTCCCTACTTACGTTTTACGTTTAGTATAGATTTCTCAGAGATGAGATATTTTACTGCAGTAAAAACTATCTTATATGTTGACCCGGATAACCAGCTATCATCATACCAAATTTCATCAAAATCCCTCCAGTGGTTTTTCCGTGATGTGGTAACAGACAGACAGACAGACAAAAATTCTAAAAACTGTAGATCCGGTCTCTGTATCGATAATAATGTCTATTTCAATAAGATTTTCCAAAAAATATTTAATGTACAGATTCGGCTAAGTTACAATTTTATTATATGTATAGATTTTGATACTGTTACTAGCGTAAAATTTCTGTGGGTGGATTTAAATCCCTACCAATAAACAATTTCCACGACCGGTGACCACGGTGCCTGTAAAAGTGCCAAATTCTCCGAAAATTTGAACTCTTAGAAGAAAGAGGAAGAAGCGTAAAAGTGCGTGTAATGGAGATCTACTTGTGTATCAGAATGTTTATTCGACAGGACAAAAAACAATATTATAACATGTGTTCCCATGGAGATGTATGTCACTCTCTACCCCTTTAACTTCAACTTCAAATCACGCTAATCCGTCACTCTGTTTCGATGTGAAAGAAGGGCAAAAGAACTAACATACTTTCGTATTTATATGTTAGTATGGATATTAATATCAGAGTAAAAGTAACATGTAAGTTGTAAATTGCTTAAGTGGTCTAGGAGCTTTGGCTCCGCTCAGCACCTGCACCGATATCACTTGGAATTACACCAATCATTTATAAAATGTATCGAGGGCGATGAAAGTATTACTAGTGACACGTCCGACGATTTTTTGCTACTGAATAATTTACCATGGAAAATATTTCTCATGGTATTTTATTCATGTTTCAGAATAAAAAGTAGTCTATATCACTCTTTAGCCCAAATATTATTTTTGTACAATAATTAATATCGACTAAATCCTGCATAAAATGAGCACAATCGACGAACGCATTTCCAGCACTAGTGACTTACCCTCGCTTCGCTCAGGTGCGTCCCTAGATACGTTTCGATTTTTTTGAGCGGAATCCTAATTATTTTTCTAAAATAAAAGTAGCCTAAGTTACTCCTTATAATATCAGTTGTCTGTCAATAAAATTCCCGCTAAAATCAGTCCAGTCATTTCGGAGATTAGCCAAAACAAACAGACAGACAGACAGACAGACACACATTTTTTTATGAGTGCCGTATAATTTCATATGCATTCAGTAAAAAGCTGTTATTTTGACATTACAAACAGACGCTTCTATTTTTTTTATCTGTATAGATTATAATATTAAGAGGATTTGACCGTGAATCCGCTCGCGTTAGCGCCTTCAAACAACTGAAAAACCCAATTTTGTGCACTTTTGTATCCTTCTTAACGGATCTACGGACTTAGAAATTAATCCTATAAGGAAGCCAGCTGCCAAATTTTCACTATTAGTATTAGTTTCTTTCATACTTCAATTTAATACAATAGGACGTAGTTGTGGAGTTATGTGCTTCTAGGAATGGAATGTTTTGAAAATTTGTACTACCCATGTAAATTAAAACATATCGTGAACTTAATATTTCATGCTACTGAATTCCATATTTTTCGTATTTGTTACGCGATATCTTCATCTAACCTCCTTCTCCTTGTCTTATCTCCCCATTATGTGGGGTGGGCGCGACATGTTTTCTTCTTCCATTTCTTTCTATCAGCCGTCATCACACACACACTTCACTCATATTTCTCTTTTACACAGTTCATCCATACCGTCCTCTGTCTACCTCTACTTCTATGCCCATCCACATTCATACCTAATATTCTCTTATATACAATAACTTTCTTTCCTCCTCATGGTATCCCCTTACCACACTAACTTATTACTGCTCAGCTTCTCTGTCACTGGTGCTAGTTTGAAACTTTCCCAAATATAATACCCATTCCTAATCTAGTCCTAGTAACTCAACAAATTGACATTCGCAATCCTGCCATATGGCTTCTTTTTTGATCTGTTTCTTACTTTGCCTAACATTCTGTTTCGTATCTAGCGCTATTTATATTTTCGCTAAAACTAATATATAATAAACTAGTGACTCACCCTCGCTCCGCTCGGGTTCGTCCCTAGTTTTTACGTTACGTTTTAACATTTAGTATAGATTTCTCAGAGATGAGATATTTTCCCGCAGTAAAAAGTATCCTATATGTTGACACGGATAACCAGCTACCATCATGCCAAATTTTATCAAAATCCCTCCAGTGCTTTTTCCGTGATGCGTTTACAGATAGACAGACAGACAGACAAAAATTCTAAAAACTATAGATTCGCCCTCTGTATCGATAATAATGTCTATTTTAATAAGATTTTCCAAAAAATATTTAATGTACAGATTCGGCTTAATTACAATTTTATTTTTTAATAATTTATGTATAAACTTCAAGAGTGGTCTCATACATTTATGAAGAAGAACTTCCGCCCGCAAAGGTGTTAACTTTTTAGTTGAAAAGATAAACTACGTTGTAGGTATATGAATTATATACGTTCAATTTTTTTTAAATAAAACTGAACTTTTAGATTATAAGAATTTCTATTGCCGTAACGTATGACATTTTTTTTTTATAATTCTCATTTAATCTACCGCAATTCCTAGTTGATACCATTTATATTTTAAATTTTAAAATAAATGAGAGGGATTTTCGTTTGTGAAGCTGTTTGTTTCGCAGATACTGTCATACATAATGAGTTTATGTGACGTTTACTGTACGAAGATAAATAACGATATGGTTCACCAATGAAAAAATAATACTTTAAATGCTGAATGAACTTTTGACATTATTATTCAAAATTTGACCCCCAGGGCGTTAACTCCAGCTTATCGTTTGTGGTTCTTCATTTTTCAAAACAGAGTTTACAGGTTAAAAATATTACTTTTTTCAAAGTTCATTTCTATTTATTTTCATTGGCATTTATGAATAAAAATCATATTTATCATTTAGAATGAATATGATATGTATTTGATTAAATTTAATATTCGTTTGATCAAATATTTATGTATATATATATATATATATACACATATATATAATTTAGATTTTTATGTAAGTATCTATTTCCATATAAATCTATTCGAGGACAATTAAACTCTTACACGAGAATAATAATTAATCTCAAATTAAATAAGAAAATGAGCACTAATTATGCAGGAGCAGACCAGGCGCGTCGCTTTCCCCATACAAATATGTATATTTAAGACAAAATTGTACTCAAGGGTAAAATGGAGCGATCTATATGAACAAGACGCGGTCCGAAAAGGTTGCAAAGTTTACTCAATCTTATGTCTTCTCATTTGAGGTCTATATCATGCAAAGTTTATGAATTGGGGTAAAATTCGTTTTATAATATAATTTTTAGGACTCCGTAACTTAAAAAACTAGTTGGAATCCTATTACGACTTTAGATTCACGCGAATATCTGATATTTTAAATAAAAGTATATTTTCATATTTTACGGATTTATTTACATTTTTGGTTCCCAACGTTTCGAATGCTTTACAGCAATTATGTTTATGAGAGACTATGTTTTTAAGGGGGTACTAGACATCAAAATAAAGTCGCTAATAAATTCGAATAAATAGTTTTATTTAAAATCCTATTACGAACTCTACATCATCCGTTCATTTGCTAGAATTTCATTTTAAACTTAATAGGGTTGAACATAATACCTTCTTAGATTTACAAAAACTATCTTTTCGGATTATTTCGCGGTTTTATTTTGATTTTTGGTTCCCGACGTTTCGAATGCTTTACAGCAATCATGGTCACGAGAGAGTTTTCTTTAATAGGGTTGAATTTTTTATAGATGACTAGCGACTCACGCTCGCTTCGCTCGCGTTCGTCCCTAGGTACGTTTTCACGGTTATGTTTAAACATAAATAGTAGCTTGCTACTCCTAAGATATCATTTGAATTATATAGCGATTTACCCTCGCTTTACTCAGGTGCGTACGCCGTACGTGGATTTTGTACACAATTTCATGGGTTTTAATTTTTTTTCGCGGAACCCTGATTCTTTTTCTAAAATAAAAGTAGCCTAAGTTACTCCTTATAACATCAACTATCTGCCAGTGAAAGTCCCGTCAAAATCGGTCCAGCTGTTTCGGAGATTAGCCGGAACAAGCAGACAGACAAAAATTGTAAAAAATGTTGTTTTGGTATATGTACCGTGTATACATCCATATGCATTTAGTAAAAAGCTGTTATTTTAATATTACAAACAGACACTCCAATTTTATTTATCTGTATAGATTATAATATTGATATGTTACGATGGCCACCACCCACCCACTAACCACATGTTTCTTGCATGGAAATCACAAAAAATATGTAGTTTAAAATTTTCAAAAAATTTGCTCCATTTTAAATGGTGTTGAGATAACAAAACGACAGACTTACATCTTAATCACTTAATAATAGAGGGTCTAATTCTATTATTTATTATATTGTGGATGTACTAAACCCTAGGTATGGAAATCCGACTCGCCACTGATCAATCTTAATTAATTTGCTAATTCGTTTTCCTTCCGGTCTGTCTGTTCCGTAAAATAGTGTTTAATATTGAGACATTGTGTTACTGTCACACCCGGCACATATGTAGCTTAACCCTTGTTTTTGGCTTAACTGAAAAAATATATTACTTTTATATCTCCTTTATCCTCTGACCTACATACTCGTATATCATTTAATCAACTCTTGGTTGGCATCTGGATTATTAAGGACATTATTTAAAAAAAATAAAGCGTCCAAAGTAAAATCTCGCAAAATATACATTCCCGATGTATTATTTTTTTCTGTATGTAAGTAAATTATTATAATTATAAAATTTGTAATATTTCTATACATTGCAGATACAAAAAAAAAACCGGACAAGTGCGAGTCGGACTCGCCTACTGAGGGTTCCATTCAAATTTGTAGGAAATCTGTTTAACTTTAATTTTAAACTTTTTTTATTTTTTGGAATTTTTCCTTTATTTGTGCTGTAAGCCCTTGCTTTTTGCCAAATTTCGCGATTCTAGGTCAACGGGAACTACCATATAGGTTTTCGACCCAAAACATATAGGGTACTTCCGGTTGACCTATAATTGTGAATTTTGTTTAAAATCAGAGTCTTGTAGCACAAGTAAAGTTAAAGTAAATTCCATAAATTGAAAAAAGTTGAAAATTAAAGTAAATTTTGGTATTTACAACCTAATCTTATCCTGTTGACCTTGATTTTAATAAAACTAATAGGGACTATAGACATCAGTATCTGGTATAAATTTTAACTTGCTAGGTCCACCCGTTCCAGAAAAATCGGTGGTGACACACGGACAGACAGATGGACAGGCGGACAGACGGACAAGAGAGTGATCTTATAAGGGTTCCTTTTTTATCTTTTGAGGTACGGAACCCTAAAAACAAAAAAAATGAGCACAATATTTCAATAAGTAACCTCTTCGGCCGACAATGACATAATTGTCATATTTTTGTATTTATAAATGAGTCATATAAATTATCTAACATTATATTATCAAGTATTTGTTTCAAAATGGCTGAGAATATTCCTTTATTGCCGGATAAAAAGTGAGTCATGTTGCTATTCTTTATTAAAAAGGCTGAATTAACCACTAACTGGAAACTGGGCACAGAAAAGTTGTACTTTTTATAACATGGTATAAAGTAAAACTTTAGAGAAGTTTTTAAAATTTAATTTCTGACTTCCTGATATTATTTATCAGCGTATATTTTTAATATATCCACTATTTAGCATTAGGTATTGGTGTAACACACAAAGATACACATAATATATTGCGTATATAGATACAGTAAAGAAGAACATCGTGAAGAAGCCTGCGAGAACCTAACTAATTTGTGATAGAATTTATGAAACCTGCAAGCTCGCAATTGACAAACGTATGCGTTTGTAGAAGACTATAACCTGCTCCATTTCTCCACAATAGCCTACATGGAAATGTTCAGCAGCAGAACGTTAAAAGCCAGAAATATCATTATTTTACTGCTTAAACCATAAAAAGCATTTTTTTTTTCGTATAACTCATGCAGATTGTCAAATGTGATATAAAATGTAGTATAAAAACTAGCAACTTACCCTCACTTCACTCGGGTGCGTCCCTAGTAACGTTTTATATAGATAAAAATAGTTATTGTGAGCGTACCTTATAAGATAGACACATGCTATCGAGCACTTTTCTGTAGGCCTTTTTAAGACTATAATTTTCTAGTAGGTATGTTGTTTTGATGTATCTATAAAGGTTTAGCCAGCGTTAGCCATGTAATCGTTTGAAAACAGCTTTTTTTTGACAAAACTCCGTCTAGGCTCAGCTATTTTAAAGAAGATATAGATTATGTACACAAACCTTCCTCGTTCCTCGTTTATAGCTCTTTCTATAAGTGAAAACCGTATCAAAATTTATTGTGTGGTTTAGAAGAAGTAAGCGGACAAACAGACGCAGACAGCGACTTTTTTTTATACTATGTATATATATATATATATATATATATATATATATATACTTGTATATTATAGGTATATTATATATCATCATAAAGTACGTAAGTCGCTTTGTTTAGATGCATATTTATATTCTTGCAAAATGTCGAGTGGATAGAGTGCATTGTAAAATATTCATACAAGATATATTCGAAAACTTACAAATGTTCTATTTTGTTCTATGCATGATATAACGAGGCACTTCTGTTCCTCTCATATTGTTTATTCAATGAATATTAAGATGAAAGCCAAGATTTTATATTATACTAGCGACTCACCCTCGCTTCGCTCGGTTTCGCCCCTAGGTTGATTCCCCATACAAATGTTCATTCCCATTTTCAGCCCCTTAAGGGATGATTTCCGGGATGAAAACTATCTTATATCCTTCCTAGGATCTCAAACTATCTTCTTACCAAACACATTAATCGGTTCAGTGGTTTCGGAGCTTATTCGGTGCAAACAAACAAACAAACAATCAAATCTTTCCTCTTTACAATATTAGTATAGATTGAAGATATCTGTTAGAAGACTTTGACACAATCTATGTCTACTGAGACTTGAAAAATTATCTACAAAATTTACATCATCCTCATATTAATTAAACGCAAAAGTTTTTTTTTTGAGTAAGTTAGTGTGTGTATATATTTTTTTTTACGCTGAAACGGAAATGGTGATAGCTTATAGCCTGGATAACGTATAATCTGCTTTCGTCCGCTAGACATAGACCTCTCGTACATACTGAAATTATTATTATCATTGACGTATCTATCACGCAAATGGGCAGGCAGTCTTCTATACATGTAATAAAGTAGTAGTTAAGCCGTATCTGTATATTAAATAATTTTGGAAAATCTTATTGAAATAGACATTGAACAGAGGCCGAAACTATAGTTTTTAGAATTTTTGTCTGTCTGTCTATCTGTCTGTGACCGCATCACGATTATGATGAAATTTGGTATAAGAATAGCTTATCCGGGTCAACATATAGGATACTTTTTACTGCGGGAAAATATCTCATATCTTAGAAATCTATACTGAACGTTAAAACGTAACTAAGGACGAACCCGAGCGGAGCGAGGTTGAGTCGCTAGTTATTTATAAAACATGTAACTGTTGGAAACAAAAGATAGAAAATAGCTTCCCGAATAAAATCATATGAATACTATCTATATGCTAACAAGATCTAGACAGACGATGATCTTCCTAAAGAAGATCCACAAAAATATTATAAGCCGATATTCATATTGATCTATAGATAGTCTGTAAGTTGGTATGTAGGGGCTAATCTCTGAAACTACTGATCTGATTTTGAAAATTCTTTCCCTTATAGGAAAGTACATTAACGCTGAGTGTTATAGACTATTTTTACTGCCATTAAAATATGTTTAGTATCAGAAATCATAATAACTTTAAGTCGGTACCTTACAAAAGGTACCTAGGGATGAGGGAACGCACCCGAGGAAAGCGAGGGTAAGTCGCTAGTATGTTATATAATATATACAATACAGTACAGTATAAAATGTATTCTCTTGGGTGTAGTGGTTCTTTGGGTGTGTTTATCTTAGCAAGTTGTTGGTAACTTTATCATGACAGTAGCCTTGGGCTAGTGTAATTAAATATATAACTTCTAACATAGTCGCGGAGTTGTTTGTTTGTAATTTTTACATGATCTTGTCAATCTTATTGTTACTAGCTTACACGTTATTGGTATTTACCTGTTGCACCCATAAAAACAATTTTTATAACTATATTCATCCCTTTTTAACGTCCCACTGCTGAACACGGGCCTCTCTTCAGTACGAGGGGGATCAGGCCATAGTCCACCACGCTGGCCAAGTGCGCATTGGCGGACGTCACATGTCTTTCGAAAATTTGCTAGGTTCTCTCAGACATGCAGGTTTCCTCACGATGTTTTCCTTCACCGTTAATACAAGTGGTAATCATGTTGGAAATGATTCATTTGGTTGGAAATATTTTTATAGATGACTAGAGATGTCCTTAGGTATATTTTAGTTTTTCGAGTAGAATCCTAATTCTCTTTTGAAATAAAAGTAACCAAAGTTACTCTTTATAACATCAGCTACATGCCAGTGAAAGTCCCGCCAACTTTAGCTGTTTCAGAGATAAGCCAGAACAAACAGACAGACAGACAGACAGACAAAAATTTTAAAAATAAATATTTTTTATATAAGTACCGCAGTAATTTCATACGAATTTAGTAAAAAGCTGTTATTTTGACATTACAAACACACATTTCAGTTTTGTTTATCTGTATAGATTTATATTTGCAAAAATACAGTTCTTTATGATAAAGATTAAGCTCTGCTACTTGAGTCGTAAAAAATACAATTTTAACAGTATATTTTTATTTTCAGAAATGCAGTATGTGCAGATGTCCGGGAAGTTTTACGGGAAACATTTCGAGAGCTTGATTATTTGCCACCGATTATCAACGAACAGTTTGGAAAGGGAGGAGCTGACCAACTTAATTTATTTGATTCAGATTTCCTAGTAAGTACATTTATATTTTTTTAATTTATCCATAATCAAAATATTGTCTACACAGTGGCCTTTATATTGTAAAGTTAACTCTAATTTTGACTATATTCAATAAATATAACTGTTAAATAAGGTTTCTATATATGACAACTCACTCTCTTCTCACTCTTACCTTAAAAAGTAATCACACCAATCCGTCAATCTGTTTCGACGTGAAAGAAGGACAAGCAAACAAACAAACACACTTTCACATTTATAATATTAGTAATGGATATACTATATTAATTAGTAGTTTGATAATGAGCTATCAAAATATCGCGTATTTGGTAATCGGTAACAATAATTGTAGTCGCGAAAATACGTCACTGCTTTTATACAGAAGTTATATATTTAGTATTTACTAGACAGATTTTTCTTTGTAGATTAGCGATTTATCAACAGAATGTAAAAAATTGGGCGAACATGAGAAAGAGCTACAATATGAATATGCCAAGCGCCTCGCGAGGGATCCCTTACCGAACATTTACACGTTGCACTCGCCACGTAGTCCTACAGAAGATTGTTCATGGAAGCAAAAATTCGGACTTCTTCAAAGGAAAGATTTAAAACCTTCTATTGAACAGAATGCGAATTGTAATTATTCTGTCATATTTTTAATTATTTTATGAAGACGAAAAAAAATATGTCTAATATTAAATGACCGATTCTTGTCTATACAGATAAATAAAATTGAAGTGTCTGTTTGTAATGTCAAAAAACAGCTTAATACTAAATGCATATGCACTAAACTAGCGACTCACCCTCGCTTCGCTCGGTTTCGTCTCTAGGTTGCTTCCCAAACCAAAATTAATTAATTTATTTGGTTTTAACTTTTTTCGTGCGACCTTTTTTTTCTAAAATAAAAGTAGCCTAAGTTACTCCTTATTACATCAGCTATCTACCAGTGAAAGTCCCGTCAAAATCGATCCAGCCATTTCAGATATTAGCCGGAACAAACAGAGAGATAGACAGACAGGCAGACAGACAGACAGACAAAAATTGTAAAAAATGTTGTTTTGGTATATGTACCGGGTATACATCCACATGCATTTAGTAAAAAGCGGTTATTTAATTACTACAAACAGACGCTCCAATTTTATTTATCTGTATAAATTATATACTGTACTTATAAGAAAAACACAATTTTTAAATTTTTTGTCTGTCTGTTTGTTCCGGCTAATCTTCGAAACGGCTGGACTAATTTTAACGGGACTTTCACTGGTAGATAGCTGATATTATAAGGAGTAACTTATGCTATGGTTTCGCTAAAAAAAGATTTGGATTTTTTTTTATTTAAATAAGATTTCGCTTTTTAAGTTTATTTTTATTACATATTATGTAGGTGTTCTTTATTAAATGCTATTTTTATATCCATTACGAAAAACGTCGAGCGATGCTCGGTGGCCCAGGTATTATTGTTAAAGGTAAGCAAGTATCAATTAATAGTTAGGTACAAATTTAATCACGTTATTACAGTAGTACAATTACTGAATTTTTAAAGTTCTTTTAATAAAGACTAGCAGAATCCGCGGTTTCGCTCGCGATCAAACTACGAAAAATATGATGCAAATATGTCCAAGGAATAAAAAGTTTCATACAAACTTTTATCCCCTATTTCACCCCCTTGGGGGTTGAATTTTGAAAAATCCTTCCTTAGTGGATACCTTCGTCATATGAGGAATACATGTGCGAAATTTCGATTTTCTAGCCTTAGGTTTGGCCTGTGCGTTGATACATCAGTCAATCACTTTCGCCTTTAATATATATAGAAGATGTTCATTATATCAATCGGAGACAACCTAAAATTAATTACTTTCTTACTTCGTTTATCTCTAACTTACATGCTTGTTGGGAAATACCTTTTGCCTTCTAATGCAGTAGCGTAGAAGTACACACAACTACAAGTTTATCTTATGTCTTGAATATGATAATATCCATTGCTGTAGTATATGATTTCCCGCAGGGGATGAAATATAATACTATTTTTCTTTGTCTTATACAAAATCATTGTTTTCATTCATGCAGATGATAAGAGCCTTTGGGTACGAAACATATTGAATCGAAGCTCCGGTGACCTTACCGTTCTAACGAAGGTGTCGCCGATAGTACAGCAAGTATCGTTAGAACCCGCCGATGAATATTCATTGCAGTCTATGAGGCAAGTGTATACTGTATAGTCGAATACTATCGCCGCTCTCGTATTCTGGTTAAAAGCTAAACTTGAAACAATATGCCTGTACATACGTGTATTGAAATATAGATATAAACATCTTGTGGGACTTAATGGATCATATAAAAGTAAAAATTATAGCTTATTATATTGTTATTTCTCAAATTTTACTAATATTATAAATGTGAAAATTTATGTTCGGATGGATGTTTGTCAGTCAAACATACCAGAATGGCTGAACGGATCTGGATGATATTTGGCACACAGATAAATTATAGTCTGGAATAGCATATAGGTTACTTTTTATTTCGGAAAAATGTACGGTTCCCGTGGAATATTTTTTTTTGTTTTTCTAGAGGCGAACCCAAGCGAAGCGAGGGTGAGCCACTAGTAAAGAATGAAACCTAAAAAATCTATAACGTCCTACTATTATAGTGAAAGTTTTTGTGTATGCTTGTTACTTACTTCTTCATGTTGAAATAGCTTTATCAATTTAGATAAAACTTAGTACGCAGGTAGACTATGACCTGGAGCAACACCTAGGCTACCGCTTGGCATTCAAAAACGAGTGACAGAGGGTAAGTCACTAGTATATAATACGAATGATATTATTATAGTTTAGGCGAGATAATACCCAGAGCTCCCCCACCCCCTATGCCCGCCCCGTCGCCGCCGGAGATGCCGGCTTTCATCGTCTGCGTTCCATCACAAGTGGAATTCGTGAATTTCTCAGTCGGGGAAGTACATACGGTGATGATTTTTTTATTCGTTCTCTTTGATGTTTACATTTGATATACTATAAATATGTTTAAATAGCGATGTGATTGTTAAGCTTAACCGATAAAACAATTAAACAGCCAGTAAGCGGTCTGTATAGCTATACGTCCTTGGTACATTGTCTTGGCCTGCTTGATCTACATGAATACTGAATTCACTATTTTAACATAATCGAATTTAAGAAGAGAACAATTAATGAATGAAACCCTTTATTTAAGTACAACATATATGATATTTTTTACCTATAACTGAAATTGAACCTTTGACATCTGCTTTAGCAATTAATGCCAGAAAATATTGTACCATGACAATCTTCAACCACCATATAATAAAACTTTATTATATAGCTATCACTTAACATATATATTATATCCCCTAGCAACTGCTACGTCTAGTAAATACGTCCAAGGTAGAAATAAGTTTATCTGTCCGTCCACCACCTCGTCAAGACCTGCGATTGGAACTCCGGTCTCGTCTGGCGGTGACTTCCGGCGCTGCTGCAGAGATCAGTCTGCACTTCACTCCACAGAGTGTACGTGCGGTAACAGAGGAACTTTCCGTTCGCGTCTCTGTTGGACGCTCTTTGATTATACCTATACGATGTTATATGGAGCCGCCTTTACTTGAAAGTGAGTTTGGGTAATGTAGACTACTCCTATTTTTACCGTACCGTAGTTTTTCGTCACCGTACCGTTGTGCCGTACCGTGACCGTAGTTTTTTTTAAGTTCCTCTTAAATATTAAGTATTTTATCAACTTTCTGTATATAAGTTGATATGTAGGTGCCATTTATGACAGTAACTCAAAAATCGGTTTTCGTGAGCTGGATCCATTTTGCATAATTACATCCAACTATAGTTAGAAAAAACTGGCCGTTGAGTTGTTTTATCGGCATGGGATGTCTAAACAAAAATTTTGAAGGTCTATTTGTCAACCATCAAGCGAACCACTTAAAAACACACAAAATAATCCGTAGTCTTTCCAGGATAATTTCTAAGAAATCCGTGTGAATTTCCAAGAATTCAATTGTTATCGTACACGCCGGCGTGTACGCGGTACTCGAGGGATTAATATCGGTCCAGCCGTTTAGGAGTTCAGTGAAATTGAAGTTCAGTGAAGAATTATACATACGTATAAAAGAATCATACATACATTTAAACATTGTCCTCAATTTTTAATTTAGGGGCCATATTTTTTTAAATAAAATTATTTTGGAAAAGCAATATATACCGGATGGATATTTTAGTATTCTTAAGTAAACTTCAATTTGTATTGGAAATATGCAAAAAAGGTCACGAGTAACGGAGTTTACTATGCAGAGTATCGTCTGAGCATACTCTTTGGCAATTCCCTGAAGTGGTCGGTGTAAACTTGTAACAAATCCTGTTTGACAGTTCTACTTCGAAACGTAACATCCGACATGCAAACGTTCGATGCAACAGAAATTGTACAAGATGTATTGGACTTGGGAGCAAAGTTATTGGGAGATGTACATCGTAAGCCCCTATTGTTCAAATCTGACGCAAGACATGCTTCATTCTTTATACTGTCTGAAGACTCGTGGCAAGAAAGGAATATTGAGGTTAGAATAACGCAAATTATTATATAAACTTTTTCTTTTTTTACTGTGTTTATGAATTTAATTGTAATTGGCATAATCTTATTGTTTTCTTTATTTTTTTTTATTTTTACCAGAATATTATTTTTGTTATGTAAGATCTATAACTTATGATTAATTTCATTTCACAATGTCCACCATTAAGTATTAGCGCTATTGTTTTTTTTAAATTCTCTTAGGTTGCTTCTATTACACAAATTTGATTATCCAGGTTGTGAGAAACATAACGAAGTCCTCATCTAATTTTGGCGTTGTGACGGACTGCTTCTATATTTCGCCGGCTTATTGGGTAGGGGGTGCTCAAAGGTTGGGTTGCTCAGAGTGCACGAGGGGTGTATATTGTGGGTGTGACGAGACGAGAGGGACAGAGGGTGTGGTGGCAGCGCGTCTGACGTCGGCTGGCACACGCGTGGCAGCTTTGCGTATTGTCTCTTCTACTGCCACTGTGCGTTCACTGGACGTGGTAGCTGATGCACTGATGTTCAGCCCTGAACATATTACGATCAAGGTTAATGCCCTCTATATATATGTATCTACACGATATTTTCATTACCGCTTAGACCAAATCACTGGATCTGAAATGCTGATATTTTCAGTCTAGTCTTTTATAAAATGGAATAACTAAAAAAAGGTTTCTTATAGTTGTGATATGTTGTATTTAAACAAATTCAAACCCTAAAGAAGTGAAATTACTATATAATTTAATGAAATATTTAACTTTATTAATATCAAAAATGCAAAAATATGACGGTCTCGTTTTTCGTAGTGCATAAACAAAACTGCCCAATTTTGATAAAATATAAGTCAGATTTTAAATTTCATTTCATTCAATAGGGAAGATGGCTGGGTACTACCATCATCGTGGGATCCTGTAATAAACATAATAAAATCTAACAGCAAAAACAAAGATAACAGACCTGTAGATGTAGTTAGTTCATACTGTGTGGATCGCTATAACAATGATTCAGATTAATATATATTTTATCTGTGAAGATAGTGTTGCTTAATATTCTATCTTAAAATAACATTAGAAATCTAAATTAAAAAAAAAAAAATTCTAAAATACATATAAAACAATAATAATATTTTAATAAATAATTAGTATTTAATAAATAATTAATATTTTGATTTTCTTTGTGGTTAGACATATTATAGTAATAGCAACACTAAATAATATTACATTAATAATTCTTAAAGTTTTTAAAATATTGTAATATTTATAATAATAACAGCTAAAATTAAACAAATAATATTTAATTATAATACTTATTAAACTTTTTAAATATGTTTAGAATTAAAATCAACAAATATTGTAAGGGACTCTGGTGCCATTTTTGAATTTTCAAAATCATTTTTGTAAATTTGTGGGTAGGCACTGTCTGTAACAAGTATATAACGCTTTTGAGATGTCTAACACCTTAGTCTCTCCCGTGACCATGATTGCTGTGAAGCATTCGAAACGTCGGGAACCAAAAATCAAAATAAATCCGCGAAATAATCCGAAGAGATAGTATTATTTAAAATGTCAAATATTCGCGTAAATCTAAGAAAGTATTAAGGTATTAGAAGTCAGATTTTTTTATTTACATAGGTCAAAGGCGCGGTAAAAGACTTAATGAATGGAAAATCTAATCAAAATATACTTATACTCAAATAAAACATTACAAGAACATTTGAATCGTACAATTACCGATAAATATGAGATAAACATTGTACAAAAATTCTGTCTAAACACAAAATTTATTTGATGGATTTACAAGAAAGTTGACATGATTAATCGTTATTTAATACTTCGTCAACTTTTAGAATAGCTCGAATAAATAAAAAGTTGTGTATTTTTATAATTACTTTTAGATATAACGTATACGAGTATAATGTCGTAGCTGATTTTCTTTTAAATTGCCTCGTTAGGTTTACTAAATTCCCCAATTTCTAACTTTCTTAAATATCCTATATGAAATGAAACGATTTTAATTCTATATTATTATTATCCAAATAATTATGACTTCGGATTAGTAATATGTAAATGTTTAGTTATGAAGTTTATTCCAATTTTTAAAACTTTTTCATATCTGAAAGATGGCCTTTAAAAAATGCTTACATTCTATTTACTTCAATTTCTTTTAGTGTAAGCATATATTTATTATGTGTAAGCATATATTATGTATATGATTATAAAATAATATTTTTGACAGGCTCAAGAAAAGGATTTTGATATCTGCAGTGAAGATGATCCATATTGTAAGTATTACATACACCTTGGTACAGCGTTCCCCAACCAGTCGCTCTCTGCCACCGTGCAGGTTGTGAACCACAGGTACAAGTCACACAAATATTGTTATAATTATTTTTCTCCCGTAGTTCCGCTCGTGTATATGTTACAGCCAGAACTCTTTTGTGGTCAAAACTACTTTTGACTGACAAAAACAGTTAAAAGTAGTTTTGATAGGAGTTTTTACTGGCATATCGGTCAAACTCTTAAAATGATGGCACTGCGGCGGCGGTGTGGTCACTGTTCTAACCTAATCTAACCTAAAAGGAAAGAAAGGGTTCTTTCGAGTATCCTTCAACCTACTTACCTCCTTAACTTTTTAAGAGTTTTAACCGATATGCCAATCAAAACTGCTATTGACCAAAGCCTGCAGTCAAAATTACTTTTGACCAACCTCTTTAGTCAAAAGTAGTTTTGACTAAAAATAGTTTTGACTGTATCACATATATGAACTAATTTTAACCTCGAAAATCTTACTGGGATTAGCTACACAAATAAGTAAACCCTCTGGCCCTGGAGGACAGTAAATCGAAAAGAAGAGATCAGTCATACACGTAGAACCGGTGCCTTTTCAATAGTGTTATATTAAAAAAAAATCCTGCTAGGGGTTCAAAAACTTCGTGATAAAAAAATCTGATACTTTTTTAAAAAAAAATCTGTAACTTGAACCCAAGATTGTTAGATCTTCACTTTTAGATAGAAGAGCGAATAGACAGCTAATGTAATATATTTTGTTTTATTTGTAATTGTCTTGGTCTTGTTAAATAAAGAACCTCTTTTATATAAAAAGCGATAAAATGTACATTAAAAACTGATTCTTATCTTAAGGCATAAGGCATCATGAATCGATTATTATCACAGCTATTTACATATTTCCTTACGTTTGCACGTCTAATATTTGATTAACTGTTAGCCCTTTGACGTACAACTACTATTGGACTTCTCGAAAGTGGGGTGAGGAAGTAAGCGCAGAGGACTTTAGCGACAAGGTACGTACTGTTGTATTCAACCCTTTTTAACGTCCCACTGCTGGGTACGGGCCTCCCTCCAATACGAGGGAAATCAGGCCATAGCCCACCACGCTGGCCAAGTGCGGATTGGCGGACTTCTCATGTCTTTCGAAAACTTACTAAGTTTTCTCAGACATGCAGGTTTCCTCACGATGTTCTCCTGCACCGTAAGGCAAGTGGTAATCATGTTAGAAATGATTCGCACATGAAAATATCAAATGTGCGAGATTTTGACATTTTTTCGTTATATTCTTTACATACCTATGATGAGTTATCTTAAAATTTCAGCAAGAACAACTAAAGAAGTTTCCTATATCAGTGGATGAAGCCAATGGTATGCTGTTACCACGCACCAGCAACTCGCAAAGTGTACGTGCTGCGGACTGCGGCTTCGAGCTTGGGACGCAGAGAGCTGTACTTATGTAGGACTTCGGATTTAATTTTTTAGATGAATATCTTATTATATAAAAGAGGAGAGTTGCTTCAATACATTCCCGTAATCACTCTATTCTAGTAATGTAGTTAGTAATTAGATACTAAGTACCTGGGCGGCCGAGCTTCACTCATCGGTTTTGTTTTTTTTTTGTTTAAAATTGGGTTTTTTTCAGAAAATGTGCCCATATAGATAAACTTAAGATTAATTAAAAACTTATTTAAATTGAGAAAAATACTTATCTAAATTGAGATAAATTGAGAAATCCAAATCGTTAGAGCCGTTTTAGAGGTACACGAAACAAATGTATATACATATTATATACAAGAATTACTCATTTAATATAATCAAAAATAAGAATTACTCAATTAATATAATTAAAAATTATAAGATAAAGAAATAAATTGTTCGAGATACAAAGTTTACAACTTAAACTTGAACAAAAAAATGCTTTAGGAGCTTTTATCTCAATTTTTGGGATCTATCCCGAAATACTACACACTTATGTGTATTCAAAGCCCTTTATTTACACGTATGGAGTTCCTCTCGGTTATATATTTTTGGAATTTTGATGTAGAATTGTCAAGTGATTAACATGAAACACATACTTAACAAATGTCAGTAATAGTCCATAATTTTGTATACATACATAATTATAATGTTTATAGCCCCGATAATCTCAGAGTAAAATGACTATAGCATACCGGCAGACGGACATGAAAGTATAAGACGAATTGATAAGAGTTTCATCTTTAAGGCTGTGGAACCCTAAAAATGAATTAAATTGATTTTGATTACGATATATCACACTAGCGACTCACCTTCGCTTCGCTCGTGTTCGTCCCTGATTCCCTATACAAACTTTCATTCCCATTTTTACCCCCTTAAGGGATGATTTCCGAGATGAAAACTATCCCATGTCCTTTCCAGGGTCTCAAACAATTTTCTTATTATCTAAATCGGTTCAATAGTTTCGAAGCCAAACAAACAAACAAAAAATCAAATCTTTCCTCTTTAATAAATAAATAAATAAGTATATTGGGATATTAACACACAGCACCATCTAGTTCCATGGTAAGCTACGAGATTTGCGTTATGTATACCAGATAGTTGATACACTACACATATATAACTTTATATTCATACATAATATAAATATAAACACCCATGGCTGGAGTATAAACATACGTGCTCAGCACACAAATGAATGCTCCCAGCGGGACTCGAACCCGCGACCACTGGCACTGCAAATAAAGTCACTACAAACTAAAGCAAACGTGTCGTGTGTCTTTAAAATATTGGGATAGATAATAAGACTAAATACTGCTTTTTCTATGCTATCTGTGTGTATGTATTTACCATCAGCATATTTGTACCAATTTATTTATTTCAAATAGGTTAATTCTGAAAAATATCCCACGAGAAAGTCTTCCGAGTGACTATGACCCCATCATTGTGGATTCTTACACAGTACAAGAAAAGGCGATTCCAGGAATCAGTGCGGTAATAAAATTATATTTTAAAGTTTAATATGAGAGCTCTTTATATCAAAAGTGTACAAGTTACAAGTTTCGTTACTTAAAATTATATACATACAAAATCACAATCTATACAGATAAATAAAATTGAAGTGTCTGTTTGTAATGTCAAAGTAACAACTTTTTACTAAATGCATATGAAAGTATATGCGATACATATAAGAAAAACACAATTTTTAATTTTTTGTCTGTATGTCTGTTTGTTTGTTCCGGCTAATCTCCGAAACGGCTAGACCGATTTTCACGGGACTTTCACTGGCAGATAGCCGATGTTATAAGGAGTAACTTAGGCTACTTTAATTTTAGAAAAAGAATTAGCGTTCCGTTTAAAAAATGAAAATGTACCCAGGGACGAACCCGAGCAATGCGAGAGTGAGTCGCTAGTTATATATAAATGCAAAATTTTGTACATATGTGTTTATTAATCTGCATGGGTTTGGCGGATTTGAATGACATTTAGATAACAGATAGACTATGATCTGGATTAACACATAAGTTAATATCCATAAAAAATGCCATAAGATGGCGTTGATCCTTTGCTAAAAGAAACTCCGTCTTAGTACATTAAGGAGTAGGTAACTTGTTTTAAAAATATAACCCCATTATTGTCTAGAGCTGGTCGCGCGAGATGTGCTCCCTTGTGTGCGCGCAGCTAGAAGTATGGTGGGTGGTGGTCCCCGTGCGCTTCACTGTGGACCCACCATTCATAAGACTATTTTGTTCTAAAAGGTGATTCATCGAAATTTCTTTTAATTAAATTTCGAAACCATCCTTTCACAAGGTTTTTTTTTTGACTTTATGTTAACATAAAGTACTCGCATCCTTAGATCATCTATATTAAATCCTTAAGCGTACCGCACTATTGGGCTTCATTCAGTGAGGGAGAGATGCCAGACACGCACCTTTCTCATCTTTCTGGAAACAAGCTGTGGCGGACGTACATCGCTTATAATTTTAATTAATTATTATTTATTTATTCTTATGCCTAAAACTGTAAAAATATAACTAAATTAATAAAAAATATAATTTTAATAGGGTTAACTCAGTAACGATACCGCTACGTGTGACGCAGCTGTACGGTGTGACTGCTGTCGATGTTAGAAGAGGTTCACAAAAAGAATCACTAAGACTTATCCCAGGAAAAGCGGTCACCACGACTGTTGTTTTGTCACTACAAATAACTAATAAACCAATAACAGAAGTAATTACGTAAGTATCGTTATATGTTTTTGTTAGCGTTCGTCCAATTTTATAACGAAATGTACGCCATATATTTTTCTACAATACATAAAATTAAGATGAGCAATTTCATTTCCGTTTCCAGTAGCGGATTTAGGTTCGATGGCGCCCTAAGCCCTAATCGATATGGCGCTCTTTTTCTTTCGTAAAATGCTTTGTTCTGACTGACTGATGGATCAACGCACAGCCTTTATGAGTCATCTGACATTTGTACAATTAATGGTGAATTAATGTTTTATTTTATAATAAAGAGCATAAAAACGTTACAATTAAATATTGAATGACAAATATGAAAAAAAACTAATTTCGTAAAAAATAATATGCTAGTCTTTTTGTTAGATATTTCAGATTTTAGTACTTGCCTGATTATTTTAACAAAGAAATTCTACCCTTGAAATGGTTCTATGTTTAGATTGTAAGAGCGTAAGAAAATAAACTTTAAAATTTGGTCTTACAATTTACAGAAAATCCAATCGATTTTTAATTTTAGTCGTCTTAAAAACTTTGGCGCTCCTCGAAATTTGCCGCCCTAAGCCCGAACCTCACGGCCCTAAGCCTAAATCCGTTACTGCCCATTTCCATCTATTTCAGATATTGTGGTGAAGAATAGCAGGAATAAATAGATTTGTTAAAATCATCTAAAACACAATTCCCTCAACGCGTACTAATTAGTAACCTAGTAATTCTCTTTTCCTTGTTTTTTTTTATATTTCATACTCATTTCCATATTATATTATCATTCGTAGAAATTGCCTCATCTAGTGCTAGCATATCCAACTGCAGATCCACAGCTCCCGAGTTCAAGTCCCGAGTCTGGCCAAGTATGGATATTGGCTTTTGTATTTGCGGGCATACTTGTGCACCACAATATTATTTCTTCTACGCATGGCCGGTCTCAGGAGGTTAGCCGTCGTACCCAAAATCGGCGCTCCTGACCGATTTTGTCATTATTTACGAGTTTATTCATAAAATCAAAAAAGAGTCACTCTCTATCACCCAACATATACAAAGTTAATACTTTCTTAATATTATAAAGAGAAAAATCTTGTTTTTTTGTTTTAGAAAAACTAAAAATTCGCTAAAAAGATTTAGATGAAATTTGATATAAAGTTAGTTTGAGATCCTGGGAAGGACATAGTATCGTTTTTATCTCGGGAATCATCCCTTAAGAGGGTGAAAAGGGGGATGAAAGTTTGTATGGGGAATCAATCATTTCTCAAGTAAGGGATATAAAACTCATCATACCTATATAGTCTACTAATATATTAATAATGATGTACTAATAATGTTAACCTTAACAGGTTTACTAGTTTGGGAGGTGAGTGGAGTGCGTCCACTGAGATAGAGTATACGTACAGACCACGTGGTCTCACCCTAGCACCCGCTACCACGCGACTCCACACGCGTCCTCCCACCGCCGCCGTCTGCGCGGATCTTGCTATATATAACAATACTTATCAAGATGTAAGGGAATTTTATGATAGTAAAATACATATATTCTTTCTTTTCTTTTCTTTCTTTCTTAAATTTACGTAAACAAGTGACATTTTAAATCGTAAATAAAACTATCTATTTATTATATTATTTATATTAGATTTATTCGAAAAAAAAAGCTTTTGTTTTAAATTTATATACGTAAAATGGACACTGAAATGATTTAAAAAAATATCGCATTAAAATGATAGTTTAATTCTTTTACTTTTAGACAGATTATTTTGTTGGTTGATGAACTTGGTCTAAAGATAAAAAAACAGCCCTAATTCTACTTTGTTCATTAGTAGGCTTACATAAATTTAGGCATTTAGGCTATGTAGGATTAAAGGAAGAAAAGAATATTAAAAAAAAGCATTATATTAAATTACTTTTTAATAATACACATTTAACAATACACCGACTTCAAAAAAGAAGTAGATTCTACATGATATTTTAGCCAATTGTAAATAAATTCATGGTTATTTTTTGTAACGAATACGTCATTATAATATACTGTACAAAAAAATTCACATCTAAGAGCGACATGATTAAAGTGAGTTTGAAGCCGGTCTACATTTTTTATTAATAATAACCCTATTATAAATACAAAAAAACTGTATGTATATGTTTATTACTCCTTCATGCTGAAACGGTCTGGATTTAATTGAATACACAGTCTATAACATAAAGTAACACGTATCCTATACAGCATCTAAGTCTCTAAGTAATTATTAATAATATGATAAGTATTCATTAACTATATACCCCCCCCCCCCCCCATCTGTTCAGTTGACATGGCATGCCACGTGCCACCCATGGCGCGAGCGCACGGCCACCTGCTCAGGCCACGTGTGCAGTACATGCGTGCGCAGCGACTGTCGCTGCACAGCGTTGCGTCCTGCGGCCGGCGAAGTGACTCACGAACACGATGCTCTACTTCAGTATAACGTTACTGCACCTGATGTGAGTCATTTATGTTAACTGTTATATCGTGCCTTACCTTGGTTAAAAAAACTTATTTAATAACTATACTGCGGGACTGAACGCGTGAATAAGTGGCTTTATCTTGACTGGACCAGACTGGACGACGGGACGAGTCTTCCCGTGACCACGGCTGGTGCAACCCAGTCGAAACGTCGGGAGCAAGGTATATAGCCACTTGTTCACGCGTTAAGTCCCGTACTCTTCAGCTCTCCATCTGACTTTGTTCAAAGAAAATCTTCAATTCGTCGCTCCATTTTGGCGTGACGAACAAACAAACGTATTTCAACATTTTTAATTTTCATACATATTTCATTCTTCTTTAGTCACCTTCTCATAAAATCTGTCACCTTTTTTATTCAAAGGTCGAAGGTTGTTTTGCCACCTTAATCGAAGTGACTGCAGAGGAAAAAGGAGAAGAAATAAAACAGAGAAACACAGCAAGTAGCGCAGCACTAGTCGCGTATAGAGTGTTGGCACCGCGCCTTGCTCTACGCGTTGTACCCTGCGGTGGAGACATGAAGGGGGACTGTAAGCTAATTCTCATTATAACTATATTATATATAATATTATTTTAATAAGTTATCACTAAACCCTATCTTATTAATATTATAAATGTGACAGTTTACATGGATGTTTGGATGTTTGTTCCTCAATTACGCCAGAACGGCTGAACGGATCTGGATGAAATTTGGCACATAGATAAATTATAGTCTGGAATATCACATATGCTGCTTTTTACCCCGGAAAAATGTACGGTTCCCGTGGGATAGATTTGTTTTTGTTTTTCGCTAGTTTTGTATAATAATATCTTGTACCAACTTACCCTCGGTTCATTTGGGTTCGTCTTATATGTTCCTTAAGGTAATTATGTATCTGTGAACTAAATTTTATTTAAATCTGTCCCGTTGTTTCAACGTGAAGGAGTAAAAATGTGTGTCTGTATATATGTATATACTCGTAAGTGCTTTTGTAAACGCAAGTTTATATATTACTAAATTGAAGGATGCTTAATTTTATCTGTAATCATTTTGTGATATTTAAAACTTATAATAAATGGTAGTATGTAATAAAAAATCCACACATAAAAAAAGGGCTGAACACATACAATATTGCATAATATTGTATGTATTCAGCCCTTTTTAACGTCCCACTGCTGAACACGGGCCTCCCTTCAATACGAGGGGGATCAGGCCATTGTCCACCACGCTGGCCAAGTGCGGATTGGCCGACTGCACATGTCTTTAGAAAACTTGCTAGGTTCTCTCAGACATGCAGGTTTCCTCACGATGTTTTCCTCCACTGTTAAGATAAGTGGTAATCATGTTGGAAATGATTCGCACATGAAAATATTAGAGGTGCGAGACCCGGGATTTGAACCTACTTCACTCGGTTTCCCGAGCGAGCGCGTGGGCTTTGGGCTACTGCTGCCTAAAACAATAATATTTGGAATTTAATTCTTCCAAAATTAAAAAAAAAAACATAATGATGCTCAAAAAACATTTTTTAGTTATCGATTGATTTTTTTTTATTCATAACAAAAATTATACTTTAATATGTTCCTTAGGCTCGATGTGTATGCTGGACGTGGGCATAGATACCGTAGGAGTGGGCAAAGGCATGGCTGTGCTTCGTCCCATTTCTCTACGACGCGGCGCTCGAGCTTGCTGTAGGCTACGCGTATGGAATATCACTCCGTTAAGCACGCGTGTAGTGTGGGGACAGTGCGGTTGGTGACCATTCATCATATCATTGACTAGCAGTCTACCCTGGCTTTACCCCGATATGAAGTTAAGCACATACATGCACACATACGTATAAATTACTTACTATTTTAACCGTTGTATTACTAAATAATATAATTATTTTGAGAAAGTGTAACTTATTATTTTTGTCTTCTTCGTCTGTTTATCTTATCATAATTTAAATCGGATGAGAAGTGTATAAGCTATCAACAAACAAACGTACAATTAATTTTAGAACAATATAGATATGTGCAATTTTGTGTCATTTCATTGATTTTCTGAGTAGATGTAAGGTAGTTAAGAAAATATTTGATACGAATGCTCTAATTAACCATCATGAAATATTTTCCAACTTTGTAGCTATGGATGATTAATGCTTTTTTTAGATTTACTCGTATATTTCACATTTTAAATAAAACTATCTTTTCGGATTTTTTCGCGGATTTCATTTAAAAAGTCCTGGGTGCTGTAAGAAGATGGATTAAAGTAAATAATCTGTTTATTTATTATCATGTAAAACAGATTTTAATTTAAGATTTATTTCGTTTTAGAAGATGACGCGCTGAAAGTTACATTTCTCCCTAATGAATTCCAAGTGGAAGGCTTTGCCGAAGCTAATATCATGGTAAAACTTTAATCTCGGTTATAATAAACGCCAGTAACATTCACGACGTATGACATCTTCTATTTTATTAATATATTCTATGTGAGATATGACAGTGATGTTAAGTCAAAAGCTCTCAAACTTTAGATGCAATGGTGAAAAAGGTAATTTCGTAATGAAACATTTACATAATAATAATAATGATAATAACATTCTTTATGGCACACCAAAAAACTAAAATACAAGGAAAAAAACACAAAGAAAAGATGTACAGCAGGCGACATAAGTTTTATTGTGTGTATATATAATAAAGTTTTACAAAATTAAAAAAAATAGTTTTTTAGGGTACCAATTCAGGTGAAAAATCAGTTGGGGCTTTGTCGGGGCACATCGCCGTTGGTTTAACCCGAAACGTCTATCTACAGTACGAGCTGAGGCCGACATATTAAATTTATATATTTTTTATACATTTCCTGGTTATTATTTGATATAAATTTTGTCCAAATTATACGTATTTTTATTTAAATTGATCGGTTGGAATAAATTCGACAAACATATAATAAAATCACGGCGCTATCACGTACGAATCGTGAGCTACACCGAATAGAAAGGAGCGAGAACGGTGATTAACTATATAAATATTGAGCCCCTAGTTATAAATATTTTTCATATTTAAAAAAAAAATTAGTAAAAATAGTTATTTTTGAAGGTAGCAACGGAAAGAATATCATATTATATGATTTTTCAGACAATAACAACGGTTACTATGGCAACCTAATGCAACCTACGTTACGTTACGGTCTACTCTTCTGACCTGGTATCCGTACGTTTCCGGAGTCATTTTAAAGACGTTTCACGTCAAAAACAATTTTCATAAGTGAAAATATCAATACAGTAAAAAAAATAATTGAATCTATTAAGTATCCAAGAAAAACACACGGAAATGGATACGCAGAAAAAATGTCAACCTCAAATCTATGCTCCTTATCTCTAATATTACCATACACAAATTTTGCGAAAAATATTCATGGCATAAATTTGTGTCTGATATTTATTATAGATAGAGCTTTATTTATATTCGATACGAGAGCGGCTTTTGTGCGAATAAAATTATCTTCACAGTAATTTGTTAAAAAATTTCATACAAATAACCATTAAATTCCTTTAGTTTTTAATCACTCCAATCTATAGACTAGAATATTAAAAACTAGCGACTCACCCTCCGTTCGCTTCGGGTTCGTCCCTAGGCAAAAACAAATCTATCCCACGGGAACCGTACATTTTTCCGGGATGATATATAGCCTATAGCCTTTCGTAGTTAACGGGCTATCTAATGTAAAAAGAATTTTTCAAATCGGATTAGTAGTTCCTTAGATTAGCGCGTTCAATCAAACAAACAAACAAACTCTTCAGCTTTATAATATTAGTATAGATTTCATCAATCTTGCACTATGCCAGTATAATAAATGTCAGAAATAAAGATTCGTGATTATTTTCTGTAAAACCTACTTAATATCTATTTACGTAGCGCATACCTGCAAGAAATAATTATTAACATAAATACTAAAATAATACTTATCAATATATAGTTTAGTAATTATTTCGTGTATGTATATTAAAACAAATATATCCCAAGGGAACGTAGGGAAAGGGAAAGGGAAAATACATTTTTCTGGGATAAAAAGGATTCTGGCATGATTAAATATCAAACATCCATTCATACAAACTTTCGCATTTATTAGATTAATGGGATTACCTATACATATAATAAAATTCTGAGTCGAATCTGTACATAAAATATTTTTTGAAAAATCTTATTAGGAAATAGTCTTTATTATCGATACAGAGGTCGAATCTATAGTTTTTAGATTTTTTTTTGTCTGTCTGTGACCGCATCACGAGAAATCCACTGGATATATTTTGATGAAATTTGCTGTGATGATAACTTGTTATCCGGATCAAAATATAGGTTACTTTTTACTGCGGGAAAATATCTCATCTCTGAGAAATCTATACTAAACGTTAAAACGTAACTAGGGACGAACTCGAGCGGAGCGAGGGTGAGGCGCAAGTAAATTATAAATTACTAAAATTTGTATCACTTATTCAGGTCTTGCTAGAAGCGAAGCAAGTGTGCCGCCGTAAAATGTTTGTGTGCCGCGCGCACGTCACGCACGCACATCCTCTCTATCTACTTATTGATACTGCCATTACTGTACGTATTACATATATGTTTTCAGCCCTTTTTAAAGTACCACTCCCTCAATACGAGGGGGTCAAGCCATAGTCCATCACGCTGGCCGAGTACGGGTAGGCGGACTGACTCATGTCGTTTTCCTTCACCGTAAAATAAGTGGTAATCATGTTGGAAATGATCGCTTAAAAATAACAGAGATCTGAGAGCCGGGATTTGAATCCGCGTGATTTGGTTTCTCAAGCGAAACGTTACCACTGGGCTATTATATGCAATTAGTATTATAATACAGTACGAATACAATTCTATTGACTATATTTTTAGTATTACTTAAAGTTGAGTTTATTCTACAGGGAGTGGAGGTCACAATAGAGTTTCCAATCGGTGGAGATGAACATACAGACTCCTTTGTTACTTTTAAAATGATACAAGTGAGTAAACTAATTATATTATACTAGTTTTGCCTGCGGCTTCACTATGGATGCAAAGGTAGTCTAACCGCGTCCACAAGATGCAATTTATGTTTTTGCCAAATTTTATCAAAATCGGTTCAGCGGTTTAAGCGTAAAAAGGTAACAGACAGAGTAACTTTCACATAAAATATTAGTACGTATTAAAATAGTTTTCTCTGATAATAAAACCTTTCTCAATGTCATTAAAACTCATTGTTCAGTACATCTTGAAGTAACAAACACACGTAAAAGTTTCCTATTTAAATATTAGTATAATAGTACTCGTAATATTATTTTTATTTTTTTATTTAATATAAATACACAAATATAAATCCATTTAAAACAGTAAGTAGCTTATCTTGGGATTAACTGATAAAATATATTTTCATAATCTTTATAAAAAGTTCGCCGTCATTTTGCCAAAGCTTAATATTATTAAAACCGTTTACATTTTTAACCGACTCTTATAACAAGGCGTCTGAGATCTATACATATAATAAAATTGTAACTAAGCAAAATCTGTCCATTAAATATTTTTTTGGAAAATCTTATTGAAATAGATATTATTATCGATACAGAGACCGAATCTATAGTTTTTAGAATTTTTGTCTGCTTGTCTCTCTGTTTGTTTGTTTGTGACCGCATCACTGAAAAATCACTAGAGGGATTTAGATGAAATTTAGTATGATGATAGCTGGTTATCCGGGTCAACACATAGGATACTTTTTACTGCGGGAACATATCTCTGAGAAATCTAAAATTAAACGTTAAAATGTAAGTAGGGACGAACCCAAGCAAAGCGAGGGTGAGTCGCTAGTTTAGTATAAAATAAAATTTTAGTTTACAAGCCTCTAAGGACCGCTCTGCGTCACTCCAACAAACTCATAAAAGCTCAACATGTTTATTCACTTACCTTTATGTCTCGGCCATACTTACTAAATCCCTTTATCCGAAAGTAATAAATCCTACAAATACGATTTAGATTTAGCCGAAAAGGAGCGTTTTTTGCTTATATTTTCTGAATCGCAAACATAGAAGGTAAATCTGCTTTTGAAATATTGTTCAAGGACCCTACAAACATAAATGTTATATTATGAAAAATACATTGGGGAAAACCCAATGTATTTTTGATCATCTTTCATCTACCAAGATATTAAGATTAACTAAGAGCTTAAAGCTCTATATTTTTCCTAACCAACGTGTTTAAATATAATTAACGAGATTTTTCAGTATGTTCATACTGAGACATCTTTTCTTCTTTTTTTTTTATATGTTGGGACATTAACACACAGCACCATCTAGTTCCATGGTAAGCTACGAGGCTTGTGTTATGGATACTAGATAGTTGATACACTACACATATATAGCTTTAAATACATACATATTATAAATATAAACACCCATGACTGGAGTACAAACATTCGTGCTCATCACACAGTGCGTGCCCCCAGTGGGACTCGATCCCGCGACCGCTGGCACAGCAAGTAGGGTCACTACAAACTGAGCCAAAGTGTTATCACATCTGAACTAATCGTAGGTAAAGTAAACATTTTTCGTATATGACTAAATATTTTATGATGACTAAAATTAAAACAATCTTACTAATATCCTACTAATATTATAAATGCAAAAGTTTGTGAGAATGTATGGACGTCTGGATGTAGAGATGTGTGGATGTTTGTTACTCTTTCACGCAAAAACTACTGACTGGATTTAATGAAATTGTACTATAATATAGCTCATACATCAAAATAATATATAGGCTACTTTTTGTCCCGGAAGAATGTATGGTTCCCGTGGGATAGTTTTTTTAGTTTCTCTTGAAGCGAACCCGAGCGAAGCAAGGGTGAGCCGCTAATATAATGTAAACGCGCTAATCGCGTAGTCGCGGGTGAAATAATCAAAAGAATTACATAATTTTCGTTTATCTCAATAACAGTAACTAAAACAAAACTATTGGCCACAAATAGGTAAGTCATGTTGACGGTTTAAAGTTACTCGCAGAGAGAACTATAGAAATTTTTAACAGTTCGTAACAAATTCAAATGGAAAAAGTGTTTCGTTTTTATTATTCGTTCAAAAGAATGTTTAACATGAAAAATGGTTCGTTAGAGGGAATTGTTCTATCTCTGAAATTTTAACTTCTTTGTACTAACATATTCCTGTAACTTCATACATAATACGTAATAGTTAAAATGAATAATCTGATTAAATTCTCTAATTATGTACATATATAGGCAGTGGTAGCCCAGTTACCACTGGGCTACCACTGTCAGTGTGTCAGTTAGTGAGGCAGTACAGGAGAACAGTGGTAACCCGCTCACTTGGGAAACCGAGTGAAGCGGGTTCAAATCCCGGGTCTCGCACATCTGATATTTTCATGTGCGAATCATTTCTAACACGATTACCACTTGCCTTACGGTGAAGGAAAACATCGTGAGGAAACCTGCATGTCTGAGAGAACCTAGCAAGTTTTCGAAAGACATGTGAAGTCCGCCAACCCGCACTTGCCCAACGTGATGGACTAAGGCTTGATTCCCCTCGTATTGAAGGGAGGCCCGTGCCCAGCAGTGGGACGTTAAAAAGGATTGAATACACACATGTGTATGTTTTATTTATTATTTATGTAAATAACGCAATTTCATACAAAGTAAATTCACAAAGGAAAAACATTCATTTTCTTCATATCTTACACATTATAATACTATCTACAACACTTTTTGTGTATTCGAATTGTATTTATTACTAGCGACTCACCCTCGCTCTGCTCGAGTTCGTTCCTACTTACGTTTTAACATTTAGTACAGATTTCTTAGAGATGAGATATTTTGCCGCACGAGAAAGTATCCTATATGTTGACTCGAATAACCAGTTATCATCATACCAAATTTCATCAAAATCTGTCCAGTGGGTTTTCCGTGATGCGGCAACAGACAGACCAACAGACAGGCAGGCAAAATTTCTAAAAACTATAGATTCGGTCTCTGTATCGATAATAACGTCTATTTCAATAAGATTTTCCAAAAAATATTTAATGTACAGATTCGGCTTACTTACAAGTTTATTATATGTATAGACTAGCAACTCACTCTCGCTTCGCTCGGATTCGTCTCTAGGTACGTTTTAATTTTTTGAGCAGAACCCTAATTATTTTTCTAAAATAAAAGTAACCTAAGTTACTCCTTATAGTATCAGCTATCTATCTGCCAGTGAAAGTCCCGTTAAAATTGGTCCAGCCGTTTTGGAGATTAGCCGGAACAAACAGACAGGCAGACAGCCAAAAATTTTAAAAATTGTGTTTTTCTTATAAGTACTGAATGTAATTCCATAATATGCATTTAGTATAAAGCCGTTATTTTGACATTACAAAGAGACACTACAATTTCATTTATCTTTATAGATAATTAAAAAAAATGTAGTATTTGAATAATCTTTCCAACTAGAGATTCATCAAACATTTATTTATTTAAATAGAAAGCTAAATTATCTTTGAGTAAGATAATTATTTTTTTACAACTATACAAACTATATTGATTTTTAGATCAAAACGTATAATTTTGAACCACTTTGATCTCAACTAGACGGTCAAAAACCTGTTATAAGAAATGTACACTGGACCACAATAATTTTCAGCTGTATTTACTTTAACACCTTGATAATTTCTAAGAAATTATGGATAATTTCTAAGATATTAATTGTTAACTGACACGCTGGTGTGCCAGCCATCCTCAACGGGTTAAGCAAAACACCGCAGTAGCAATCAATGTGGGTTTAGTTCAAATATTTATTCAGAGGCAAATAGTCTCACAGCCTGTAATCAACTTGCCTTTGTTACGTAAACACATAATTGATTTACAGCAGCTAAATATACTAAATTAATGTACTGCTTACGTAAAAGTAAACAAAGAAAGTCATTAATTATTTAAAGTCCATGTATTCACCCATTATAACGTCTCATTACTGGGCACGGGTCTCCCTTCCGTACGAGAATCAGGTCATAGACCACCACGCTGACTAAGTGCGGGTTGGCGGACACATGTCTTTCGAAAACTTACTAGGTTCTCTCAGACATACAGGTTTGTTTACATGAACAGTTATTATACAATCAATCAATAAAAACAATCGTTTTGTCAAAAATCCTATTTGTAGTTACTTTAAAACTAAATAATCTAATAAAATTATACTTATTTAATCGATAGAAAGAAGAATCTACAAACGTTTTTTCTGAAGTGATGTCAACGTCTATAGAAGATATATTTGCTAAAGAAGAGATTAAACGGGCGAAGCAAAAACGTGAGCAAGTATTATAGCATATATGTTATTATAGTATTTTAGCTTTCTTATAACTTTATTTAGAACTAGTTTACGCCAAAAAAGCCATATCATTGTCGTATATCACTAATAGAAATTGTATTTTTCGGCTTATGTCTACCAGTGTGAAAATGATGACACCTCAATTTGATGTCATTTTTACATTCTATGTAAGCTTTTTACCAGTATATTGATGTGAAACGTCTTTAAAATTGCACTGAAACATACGGATACCAGGTCAGGAAAGTGGACCGTAACGATATAGGTTGTATTAGGTTGCCATAGTAACCGTTGTTAGCTGCTGAGTCCCACATAACCACCTGTACATCTACAGGTGGTATAGTAAAAAAAAAAATAACCGTTGTTATTGTCTGAAAAATTATATAATATGATATTATTTCTGTTGCTACCTGCAAAAATAACTATTTTTACTATGTCGTTTTTAAATAAGCAAAATGTTTATAAAAAACAAAAACACTAGAAGCGACTCGCTGAGATAGACGTTTCACGTTAAACCAAAGGCGGTGTGCCCCGACACAGCCTCAACCGATTTTTTTTTTCAGTATAAAATAGTTCTAGACGTAGAGTCTTTAAACATTCTCCATTAAATTGTTACAATTTTATACTGAACGTAGTTTTTTACAAGTTTGGAAAGTAACAAGAGTTTCTGTTCTGAGAAGAACTTTCGAAATAAACTGAACAAAGGAAGTAATATTTTTTATTTCATTTTTATTTTGTAAATAATATTATAAATTGCAATAGTTCTCTAACACTGAAACAATTTGGAGGCACATCATTTTCAAGACGTGTGTTTTCTATAAAATTATTTAACTACACTACTAATATAAAGAGGAATTTTTGTATTTTTGTATGTTTGTAACGAATTAACTCAAAAACTACTGGACTAATTTAGGTGAAATTTGGCGAGAAGAGAGTTTGAGACCCCGGGAAAGGACATATAATTTTTTATTCCGGAAATCGTACCTTAAGGGTGTGAGAATGGGGTTAAAAGTTTGCATAGGGAATCAGCCTACGGACGAATCTGAGCGAAGTGAGGGTGAGTCGCTAGTTGTATAATAAACCTCTAGTTCATAACATTTTGTTATGAATTTAGCTATAGGAGCTTCTTGAACGTCCATACATATAATTTAAATTTTTAATTACCTGCTTATTGAAAGCTATTACTGTACAAAACACCTCATATCTTTTTAAAGATTTTGATTAAATACATTTAAAAAATCAAGTCTCAACTCATTCTAATTTATTTTTGACTTATTCAAACTTAAAGCACCCTAAAGTATGAAGGGTAGCGGTAAGGAGAACCGTCTTACATCGGAAACAAGTTGAACAAGTGTCCAGTGGTGAGCAACGAATTGTAATTCAGAAACTCACCGATATAGCGCTAGCGTAGCAAGTGGAAGTGATGTGAATTTAGTAGTTTTAAACGGAGTGTTTTTGGGAATCCACAAAATGATTATTTCTTCACAAGTTTATATATTTTTTTTGATTATCTTAAACTTAATATTAAATAATAATTAGATACTTGAAAATAATATGTAATTATATTCTACGAGTATATCGGTATTTGCCTAAGTTAGAACTATTTTGAAAAGTGCGCCACAACAAAACGGAAATCTTTCTTTCCTTGTTTAATTCACCATCTTACTCTTATGGCTTTTGGCGCTATGTTTTAAATTCATCTACGTGTTTTCTGTGGCGCCACCAATTTGATGCTTGTCAGCGGTCACTTTTTATACACAGAGGTAGCTCTCCTTACCTCTACCCTTCATACCCAAAATTTAATTTACTTACACTCATAAGTCAAATATTGAGTTACGATTCAAAGTAAACTAAGTTTATATTGTTTAAGTAGATCACATGTTGTAAAAGGAACAAAAAAGATCTATCTAAATTATATGATCTTAAATAAATTGAGTGATACGATCCTCTAGGGGCGATCTGGTAGAAGAAACTTATAAAGAATTCGTAAGTAATTTTTGACAAACAGGCTGATGTCACTTTGGAGCAACTATATGTTTATTTTTAATGTACTGTAACTAAATGTAAATATTTAATGTACAGATTCGACTTAGAATGTTATTATATGTATAGATAACATATATATTATTGCACTTTTTTAAGCACGCTTGACTTGGGGGGTAAGCTCGTGAATGCGTTACGAAAAAATGTTCGTACGTTTGTTGCCATGGTAACCGTTGTTATTGTTTGACAAATGATATATAATATTATATTATTTCGTTAAATTATATTTTATAAAAATATGATTGTAATATGCCTAATATGCGTTATTTTTAGTATCTCATCTATCCTAATAAATTAAAACATAAATTGAATTTCACAAAGAGTACCGATAACCTACAGAAGTTTTACTTCTTGCGCGTGTACACATTCATACACGCACTCTTTAATTTTTTTCTCTATTACTATCAACCTCTCCCGCCTTTACCCAGATTTTCTACCGACTTCAAAAAGAGAAGGTACCCGATTCATTTGTATTTTTACAAAAGCTTGAGAACAATTTATTCCTCGACAATTAAATCAGTCTAGAACAATAAATTAACGATGCACTACGGGACTTAATTGCACAATAAAATAAACGACGGGTCTTACCAACTGTTGATATATTTACAGCTTTTAGTTTTAAACGAACTCGCTGAATGTTTATTTATTTATTTATTTTTTTGTTAGGGAAACAAACAATGAAAATGGTTCTTATACAATACTAAAATACAAAAATACATACATTAGCTAAGTTTCCACTGATAGAAAATTACATAAACACTAGCATTAACAAAGACAAACCCAATAAATTTCAAT
Organism: Fabriciana adippe; assembly: GCA_905404265.1. NCBI lineage: Eukaryota > Metazoa > Arthropoda > Insecta > Lepidoptera > Nymphalidae > Fabriciana > Fabriciana adippe. The sequence goes on along the minus strand of FR989995.1, from coordinate 16,294,097 downwards.
ATAGGTAACTACATAAAAACAGATAGATAATCAACTTAACAATTTTTTGCCATTTATCTTTATAGCTTTGTTTCTTTAAACTCACTTGCTTTATTAACTTATGTACTCGTATTCACTTCACTCATTTTATTTTATTTATCGCGTTTATATTTTATAAAATATTTTATATTAGATACAAGCGACTTACCCTCGCTTCGGTTGGGTGCGTCCGTAGATACTTTTTAATTTTTTTGAGCGAAACTCTAAATTCTTTTTCCAAAATTAAATTAGTCTAAGTTGCTCCTTATAACATCAGCTATCTACCAGTGTGGAATTCCGTCAAAATCAATCCAGCCGTTTCGGAGATTCGCCGGAACAAACAGACAGACAGATAAAAAATTAAAAAAAAATTTTTTTTTTTTATAAGTACCGTATGTCATTTTATATACATACATACATACATACATGTAGTAAAAAGATTTTATTTCGACATTACAAACAGACACTTTAATATTATTTATATGTATAGATGTACATATATTAAAAGTTAATTTTTTCGTCGTTAAACTGACAAAATATCATCTCAAAAACTACTGAACGTGAGACACGCCTAATACATTTTTTAATAAAAAATATGTCAAATTTTCAATTACATCAAATTTTTAAAGAATTATGCAAAAATTAACACGATCACATTTTTACCTGTAATTTCATCTAAGCTTCATGTATGGAGTTGGAATTCTCTATTTTATTTTTCACCCTGACAGCTTCTACGACTATCTATACAGATAAATAAAATTGGAGTGTCTGTTTGTAATATTTATAATAACCGCTTTATACTAAATGCGTATGGATGTATACACGGTACATATACCAAAACAACATTTTTTTACAATTTTTTGTTTGTCTGTCTGTCTGTTTGTTCCGGCTAATCTCTGAAATGGCTGGATTGATTTTGACGGGACTCTCACTGGAAGATAGCTGACATAATAAGGAGTAACATAAGCTACTTTTATTTTAGAAAAAAAATAGGGTCCCACGAAAAAAAAAATTAATTAATTAACTAATTTTGTTTTGGGGAGCAACCTTAGGACGAACCCGAGCGAAGCGAGGGTGAGTCGCTAGTTTTAATATAAAATCGTATTATATTGGCAAAAACGTAACAAAATAAACTACGGTGCGTGGACTCCCACTTGCCGACTTTCATTTAATATGTTTAGATTCAATTTACTGAAAGTGCCTTGAGGCCGGCTGAGGTTTTAGTTAGAAAATTACCTTTTTAGTTTTTTATCAAGCAAAAATAAGTCTGTATTTCATAGTGTTTCTTAAATAAATATAAAAATAATTTTGCGGCCGTCAATCTGTCATTCTCAAGTGATGCGCAAATTATGTTACTAAAATATTTTTGAATTACGTATTACCATAAAACTTTAATACTTTATTAGATTTACGTGAATATTTGACATTTTAAATAAAACTATCTTTTCGGATTTTTTCGCGGTTTATTTAGATTTTTGGTTCCGGACGTTTCGAATGCTTTACAGCAATCATGGTCACGGAAGAGACTAAGGTGTTAGACATCTCAAAGGTATTATATAGTTGTTACAGACAGGCTACCCACAATATAACAAAATAAAGCTGTAAAACATTCAAAACGTCGGGAACCAAAAATCAAAATAAATCCGCGAAAAAATCCGAAATAATAGTTTTATTTAAAAAACCATAAAATTTTCTTAAGCGGACCCGAGACGATCAATCGCAATTGTCAATTTTACGTTATTGTCAATTGCCATTGATCGTTTACAAGTACAATTGAAGCGATTGTCAATCGCAGTTACGTGATTGAAAGCGATTGATGAAAATTTTGATTGATGCTCATTGACAGGAGCCATTGAAGTAGCCAATTGATCATTTACCGAGTCATTGACAATCGTTTACGTCATTCAGCTGCGTAGCTGCCCACAGATTAAGGAGACTACTAGCTGCCTTAGCAAACACTAACTGTTGCAATGCCAACAAGCATACTGAGCGCAAACACGTTGAAAACTGCATCAATCGCACCATAACACATTGACAATTGCGATTGATCGTCTCGTGTCCGCTTTAGATTTACGTGAATATTTAACATTTTAAATAAAACTATCTTTTCGGATTATTTCATGGATTTATTTTGATTGCTGGTTCCCGATGTTTCGAATGCTGTCTGTGAATGAGTCTCTCCCGTGACCATGATTGCTGTAAAGCATTTGAAAAGAACCAAAAATCCAAATAAATCCGCGAAATAACCGAAAAGATAGTTTTATTTAATACCCTTAAACCCTAACGATAAATTTGTATAAACTTTACCCCTTTATAATTTAATTGTCTTCATCTTTTTCACAAAGAAACTCTGAAACTAAATTCCATTCAAATAAAATTTCGTAATACTCGGTTATATTAAACGACATTTTTACGTTATTTAACTGATACAAAATTCTATACAATTATCTTGTTCTATACTCCAGAAAATATATGCCACTGCCCAAAGAAGATGGTGTACATCCCTCTAGTGAAGAAGCCCCAACCTCCTAAAGGACCGGATGAATACTCCCCAATTGAAATTGGTAAATACCTTTAGCAGCGTATAAAGTGTTTATCACGGGTTCGATTTTCTTAATGTTTGAATGTTCTTGTCTTTTCTTCTCTGCTTTCTTAATTAAAAATCTATACTTATATTATAAATGTGAAAGTTTAGATGTTTGGATGTTTGTTACTCAATCACACCAGAACGGCTGAACGGATCTGGATGGAATTTGGAACAGAGATAGATTATAGTCTGGAATAGTACATTGGTTACTTTTTATCCCGGAAAAATGCATGATTTCCGTGGAGTGGACTTGTTTTTGTTTTTTAGAGGTGATCCCGGGCGAAGCGAGGATGAACCGCTGGTGTATAATAAACGCAATGTAACGAAATCGACATGTAGGTAGTGTTTCTTATTGACAAGAAAAGTACTTGTATTGTGGATATTGTAAATATCTGTTCAATTTAAAGAAAAAATATTATGAATATTAAGCGATAATACTTAAGCGATTAGGTACTTTCATAAGGACATCACATGGCTATAGGATATACTCGATTGCTATGTAGCTAACAGAGTGAAGCGCATAGAAATCCCGGGGCTCACGTCTGTAAACCTCAGTTTTGCGTACCTTTGCTATTAAATGTGTAAATGGTCCAAAAGTCTCGTAAACTCTGCCAACTCACATTTGGCCAGTTGAGTGAACTATATCTAAATCCTCGCTCGTATGAAAGGAGCTCATGTCCAATACCACAACGTTAAATGGGCTCAAATCAATATAAAGATAATTATTGTTGATATGACAGGCTTTGATATTTGTGACCTTTGACGTGATAAAAAAACCGGTCCAAAAAACCACCTAATTTGTCTCAATTTTCCCAATTTTCAGGACATTTTTTCCCCTTATTCGAATTATTACAATCATTTTAGAATCAAACCTATCCAAATCGGTTCAGCCGTTTTCAAGTGCACAGCATTTTTATTATTTTTACCTTATGTTACAGTGGACACTCCTCCTCTTACGCGCGTGTGTCGCTGCACGTTTTGTTCTAAGCCGATGCTGCCAGAGCAAACCGAACCTTATTGCTTGCAGTTTAGAAAACTTCCTTTGAATACTGGTAATTTATACAATCTTTATATATATTATTTTTCCTGTACGTGTGTATGTCCACTGAACTCCTTAACGGCTGAATCGATTTTAATATATTTTTTCTGTGTTTGAGTGGGTCTCTGGGTGGTTTAGATGGACTAACACAACTGGAAATTATTAGTGTGGATGCGATAGTGTGTGTATGCACACTCACACATATAAACATCAAAAGTTAGTGCTAGGTACCAAGGGAAGATGAATAGTAAGAGTAAGTCGCCAGTTTTAGATAAATACCAATAATCTTATGTGTATCTCAGTAGCAAATCTCACTGAGATAGAAGTGTTTGTGAACTACAAATCTGCTCTCAATTTCTTACTACATGACGTGATGTGACGAAGTTTTTGTCATTACTGTTCGAATAATGTTTATGTCGATATTTAAATAAAAATACATATTTAGATTAGATGATTGCTAACGGAATTGTTTTTAATGAAGAAAACTAGCAAATGTATAAAAAAGAAGTAAATAAGTAATAAAAAAAATGAGTGCGTGTATGAATGTGTACACGCGCAAGAAGTAAAACTTCTGTAGGATATCGGTACTCTTTATGAGATTCATTATGTTTTAAATAATTAGGATAGGTGAGATACTAAAAATAACGCATATTACAATCATATATTTATAGAATATCATTAAAGGAAAGAACATAATATTATATATCATTTGTCAGACAATAACAACGGTTACCATGGCAATAAACGTACGTACATTTTTTCGTAACGCATTCACCAGCTCACCCCCCAAGTCAAGCGTGCGTAAAGAAGTTTTATTTATTTCAATAATATAAGTTAACTAGCGAGCTACCCTCGGGTGCCTAATAGTAGTATATGTAATACTTCAGATGTTCGTTTCATAGTTCATAATAATAGCATAATTAAAACTTTAAATATGTGTACAGTACGATCTCGCACTGTGGTACTACGTAATGAAGGAGGCACGGCAGCCCACTGGCGCTCCGCAGTGCGACGATGGCCACGAAAAGGGAATGCAAGAAACGGTTAGTTACTCAAGCTATAAACTCCAAATGCAAAAATATAAATAAATACCTTGGGACATCAACACACAGCGCCATCTATAGTTCCATGGTAAGCTACGAGGCTTGTGTTATGGATACCAGATAGTTGATACACTACACATATATAACTTTAAATACATACATATTATAAATATATCCATGACTGGAGTACTAACATTCCTGCTCATCACACAAATGAATGCCCCCAGCGGACTCGAACCCACAACCGCTGGCACAGCAAATAGGGTCATTACAAACTGAGCCAAACGTGTCGTCAAATATATTAGAGAGATTCAAATTTGTTTGTTATTCTGAGATGTTAAAATATGCTTAAGGACTTTGCTTTCGCTAAGATGATCGTTATAAATACATAATACCGTAAAGTGTTATAGTACTTTATAATGGAATAACATTACATAAACCAGACAGTGTTTTCAAACTATTTTTTTATTGTTTGCAATAAATATTAAGTAAGCTAAGTTTATAATAATTGAATACGTATATAAAATTTCGTGTCTGTACTGTTAGTCGTTGTAAAGTTACTTCGTCTGGAGCCAATCGTAAAAGGAAAATAGGGTAATAATTATTGTCGTCGGAGCTGAACCAACATTATAAAATTTTGACTTTGTAGAATAAGAGGAATTGATTCTAATTCAGCTTTAAAAAATCAAACATACTGTAGGAGGACATTAATAAAACTTTACGATACTCGTTGCAAATACTCATATATTCAGTACTTTTATAATCGTCAGTACGTCTGTCCGTATGGAAGCTACCACCGGCTCGGAAAGCAGTTCTGCTGAGAAGAGCCGGCAAGAAACTCAACAGTTGCTCTTTTAAAATAATGAGTTACATAATTTATAACAACGATTTTCAGCACTACAAACATTCCATGACTAGTCACTACAGGGTGGTACCGACATGTCCGCCAAAAAGCGCGGGAAACAAATTAATATTCCCGCCCTTTTTATTTTTTTTAAAATACATTCCTATTGGCCAAGGTCACATAACAAAATGCCTTAAACATAAATCATTACAAATTAAACAAATATAATATTATTTTCCATTAAAACGCTCATATGTATAAATGCAACCTTACACTCGTCCATCCTGATAACGTGTATGACCTCATACACGCTTCCCGTTGGAAAACCTTACACTTGGCCAGTAGGTTAACAATACATAGTAAAATATTCAAAGCATAACAATAAAATATAAAAATCATCATTAACAAATACAGAAAAGAAAAAAAAGTTAAATTGTCTCTTATTAACTTTTTTTTACAGGTTCTCATTAATTTACAAAAAATAAAAAAAATCGAAAATAAATTCAATCAATCAAAATTCTAAAATTTCTGACAAAAATTCTTTAACAACAAAAAAAAATTAAATATCGACATCAATTCTGTAATAACTAAAACAAAAGTTTAAGACATTTACAAAATTAAAAACTATCCAGAGAATCAAATCTTCATGCAACATCTATTTTCTTATAACTAATATCTTATAAATTGTACACTACATATTTTAAATTAATAATAACAACAAAACTAAAAAGTTTATTAATATCATCAGCAACTTAACAAATATTTAATAATTGTAAAATTCATAAATTGATAATAAATCAAAACTTCAAATAAAAATAGTACTAATAATAGCAGTAAGTATTTGTTATGTACAATATTTCTTTATTACTTTTTTTTTTAATTTAAATTATAAATAATATTTTTTTTATGTGAACAATTTAAACTGGCAAAGAAAATGGAAAAAAAAAATTAAACCATTACCTATTTTACATCCATAACGATACCTTAAATAAAAATCTTTCTCTTTGTTGACTACCCAGGGAATCATACATCCCTAGGCAGCAACTCTATAAATCTCATCAAACCACTCAGGAAATCTCATCCCTGAGCAGCATCTCAATAAATCTCATCAGACCACCCAGAGAAAGAATCACATCTCTGAGCAGCAGCTCAATAAATCTCATCAAACCACCCAGATAATCACATCTCTGAGCAGCAGCTCAATAAATCTCATCAAACCACCCAGAGAATCACATCTCTGAGCAGCAGCTCAATAAATATCATCAAACCACCCAGAGAATCACATCTCTGAGCAGCAGCTCAATAAATCTCATCAAACCACCCAGAGAATCATATCTCTGAGCAGCAGCTCAATAAATCTCATCAAACCACCCAGGGAATCACATCCCCGAGTAGCATCAACATAACTCTCTGTAAATCAAACATTAGTAATAACTTCTGAAATAAAATATTATTAATAGCATTATATTATTAAAGCGGAAACTTAGAAATCACCCAGTAAATGACATCACTGAGTAGAAACTCAATAACTCTTATTTCAATAGTTCTCATTATAGCACCCAGAGAATCGCATCCCTGGGTAAAACTCAGTAACTCTTATTCTCACTATCTAATCATTATCATCATCGCATAAAAATCAGTAATATAATTATTTCTTAATATTAATATATTAAGAGCAAAACAATTACATTAACAGCAAAAAGAAAGAAAATAACTAGAAAAATATTAAAGTTACCATATAAAATATTTAAGTAACCATTCGTCAATTTAAAATAAATGCTGTAATAAAATATTATTATATTTGTAACGTGAAAGCTTAATAACCACCCAGTGAATCAAATCACTGAGTAGAAACTCAATAACTTCTATTTAACAGCCCAGAAAGTTACATCTCTGAACAGTAATTCATCAACTCTTATTCTCAGTAACCGTTGTTGTCATTATCACTTAAATATCGGCAATAAACTAATGTTCAAATATAAATATTATCATTAGCGGCAAAAATAAAATAACTAGAAAAAATATATAAAAATAACCATATAAAAAATCTTATGCAACCATTACCATTCCTCAGATCATAATAGTTCCTGTAATAAAATATTATTATATTTGTAACGTGAACGCTTAATAACCACCCAGTGAATCAAATCACTGAGTAGAAACTCAATAACTTCTATTTAACAGCCCAGAGAGTTACATCTCTGAACAGTAATTCATCAACTCTTATTCTCAGTAACCGTCGTTGTCATTATCACTTAAATATCGGCAATAAACTAATGTTCAAATATAAATATTATCATTATCGGCAAAAGTAAAATAACTAGAAAAAATAACCATTTAAAAAATCTTATGTAACCATTACCATTCCTCAGATCATAATAGTTCCTGTAATAAAATATTATATTATTAAGATCTAAAAAAAAATCACACAGAGAATCACATCTCTGTGTAGAAAGAAACTCAGTAACCTTTATTATACTACACAGAGAATCACATCCCTGAGTAGTGATATCATAACTCTTTTTAAACTACCTAGAGAATCACATCCCTGAGCAGTATTATCATAACTCTTTTCAAACTACCCAGAGAATCATATCCCTAAGCAATAACATCATAACTATTTAGATCGCTCAGACAACCATACCCATCAAACTCTTCATAAAAACTTCTTAGAAGTTACTTAGAAAATTGCTTCCCTAAGCAGCAACAGCTTGACTGTCGAAGAAACACACCATTTCAGGGCATTAACATCTTAATTTCCACTTAAAACGGTCCAATATAACATCTTTTCAAGCATTCAAACCTGAAACTGCACATAATTTGGCTAATATTTAAGAATTTTTTTAAAGGCACATTTTAAATTTGCAAGTTTAGTCAATAGCTCAACTAATTAACATTTTAAGGGTATATCATCTTTACCCAGTTCCACCAATGATATGTACATTCAAATGTGATATATATTACATATGCTTTTGATATAGGTACACATATTTATGAATTATAAAGCACTGTCTTTTAAATTTTTAAAGATTTACAGGGATACAGTAAAGATTTACAGTATTTAATACTCTTTTTTTCATCTCCTAAATTCGACATATTAACATCATATCGGAATATTAAAAGCAGCCGTTTGGTTTCAAATTAATCTGAATTTTAAATATAAAAAATCCTATTAAATAATACGAATTTTTAAACTTCGTGGTTTTGGTTAATGGTTTTTTTTTCCTTTTTTACCTACTTCGTACTACTAAATCGTAAAACGAAACGACATGGTATTGACAAGATCTGTCATTTTGTCATACATCTGTTAAGTTTTAACTGTTTTGTCAAATTCAAATAGATAATTAGTTATTCATGTAGATAATTTTTCTGCTTTCTTCTCCTTTCTATGCTATTGAAGTTTTGTATGCTAATTACTGTATAATGTATGTCTACCACATTATATAACCAAAGATATTCCATATTGTATACGGACTATAACATTTCAAATCGATTTTAGTTCTCTAATAATCATTCATATAAGAACTACCTATCTTTAGTTTTGTGATGCGAGTGTACGAGTACATAATTCTATAGCAAATCCTTCACATCGTCATCATTTATGTAAGACTCTTCAACCTACATATTACACTTTAAAGAAAACTGCTTTGTACCAAGGTTCATAACAAAGTGACCATAATCTACTAATAAGTATATCGTTATTATCTTCATTTACTTAATTATCCAGTGCTTTCTTCTCAAACTTCAACATCAATTAACTATCTATTATGAAATATATTGTATTTTACCAATATCAATCTTTTCTCTTTTTTTTTTTTTGTAATTTATTTTTATCGTAATTTAGCATTCGAGCTTTAAATTACATGTACAGCTTGAAACATAATATAGTATCTTAACATGCTTTTCATTTCAGATCTTTCTCAATTAAGTTTATTATTCATCTATGACTATAAATTACTTTTATTATTACAGGTATTTACATTCATTGTAAAGTTCCAGGACAAAGTCCTCATTATCTTTTAAGTTTTGAAACTTAAAAAAATACTTGCTTAAATTTCTTTAATTAACCCCTTAAAATCCAAATAGAGTATATATGCTTATTTTACTTTACATGCCTGGTGTATCTAAATAATCCCTTGTTTTTCTTTTCAAGTATAACTCATTCCTTTATCTGGTTCATTTAATTAAGTATTAAAGTTTCAAAGATTGTAATGTTCCTATTCAATACTTATATTTTGTCACTCAGGTATTTTGTCAAAGCCTCTTTACCATAATGTACTTATTATTATATACTATTATTATAAACTAGTGTAAGGTTGCATTTATATATATGAGCGTTTTAATGGAAAATAATATTATATTTGATTAATTTGTAATGATTTATGTTTAAGGCATTTTGTTATGTGACCTTGGCCAATAGGAATGTATTTTAAAAAAAATAAAAAAGGGCGCGGATATTAATTTGTTTCCCGCGCTTTTTGGCGGACATGTCAGTACCACCCTGTAGTGACTAGTCATGGAATGTTTGTAGTGCTGAAAATCGTTGTTATAAATTATGTAACTCATTATTTTAAAAGAGCAACTGTTGAGTTTCTTGCCGGCTCTTCTCAGCAGAACTGCTTTCCGAGCCGGTGGTAGCTTCCATACGGACAGACGTACTGACGATTATAAAAGTACTGAATATATGAGTATTTGCAACGAGTATCGTAAAGTTTTATTAATGTCCTCCTACAAGTCAGAAGCGGAAAGACAACGCCGCCGAGGCCGCTCAATCGTCAGGGTATGAGTAAAATGGATTTGGAAGCCTGGGTCAATTCAGCTAAGTATATTTCAAATATGTTATTCTTGTATCCGTTAGAGTATACTTTATGAGAGTAAATTAGTTAAAAGTTAAAACGGCGATGACAAAGTTGAAATGGTATCTATGTATATACCTAATTTAAAAATGATAAAAGATTTGAGTTACACTGCCGTTGATATTATTTAGTCTCCATCAAAGCAGTTTTAAAAAAAAATTACATGTAAGAATATGAAACTGCTAATTTTACAAAACCTAAATCCTAATTAATTTTGTAATGTTTGTTTGAATATTTGTTTTGTACTACCTAATTCAAACTGTGATAGGGTAAATGATTTTGTAAAAACAATAGCGGTTATACATGTATACTAATATATATTTTTTAAGTATAGATCCACTAAGAAAACTTCACGTTTCAAGAATCTTGAGGCGACGCTTTGGCTTGGTTGGTTTATGACGCATTGACGATTACAGGACCATGTTCAAGATCAAGGGTATCGTGAACAATCTTGTGGATCTGTCAGGTGATGTAATTTTAGCTATTCATAATAGAATTAGTCAATTTATGAAACAAAAAGTCGCATAGTGAGGCTTGGTTGTGTCAGATAATGTTACTTCTACATGAAAAGTAAGCTAAAAAAAAAAGTAATTTTAGAATCACATCACAGTTCATGTTGTAGGTTTAAAGGAATAATAATGTCGAATGTCGAAATAATAATAATTTCATGTATGTCAGGGGATGTTGATAATAAAATTCCTTTTAATGGTCTTTTATTTAACACCAAAACCTAATAATAGCGAAGACAATTTACACAGAAACATAATTACTTTCAAAATATTTCTCAGTTCAGTTTAGTCTCGGATGTCTCAAGTGATCAAATAAGGATTTGCAAATTTAAGTTATATTTGCTATTGGGAATTTATTTTCTCTCCCATCAAAATACAGGTAGGCTAGGTCAAGCCAACAGAAAGACAAAATAATGTTAGCATTAGATACAAAATAGTAAAATTAATTGTAAAACAGTAATTTACTCATAAAAGAGATATTTGGCATTGCTAGGTTTCTAGAAAATGACATAAAATGAAATGATCTGAATCAAACAGTATTTTAGAAATTGGAAATTTACATAGGTACATTTTTTGTTTAAAGTTACATAATTAATGTAGTTTTAACATTTAAAATTTATTTATTAAATTCTTATTTAAATAAATGAATGGGATGAATACAAATATTAAAACCACCAATAATAATAATAAAAAAATCAAATCAACTTATATGTAATTAAAAAAAAAATTACAGCTGAAAATACTATCACTTAAAAATATGAGATTTCTTTGATATGTGATACTGATGGGTGACAGGTATACATTATATATTAATTTGGAAACATTAAGTTTGAAAATATTATTAATGCTGCTTTGACATAGAATATATGCATATTATGTGCATACTTCATTATTACATATTTAAGTTTTGAACTTTGGAAAGACCTAGTGGTTGTTTAGCTGGCTTATACTTTGGTTACCTAATACTTATTGATAAAGAGTTGAAGACAAAATCCTGTAAACTTAAGATTACTCTTATGAATTTAATGAAAGTTAACTAATTGGAATGATGGTGTTTGTTAAATTTGCCATGACTAACAAAAAGAAAAGTATTACCAAGTTGGAATTATAATTAATCAGAAGTAGATTTCATGAAGGCAATAAAATTATCATATCACAAACACAAGAAACAAATTAATTAAAAGATTAATAAATAAATAAAATAAGATAATAGTTGGTTGTTTGGATCATAAAAACAAAAAAAAACAAAAGACAATTAGAAATGAAATTTACAAAGTGCTAAAGAGATATTGATAGTGATTATTATATTGATAGATTATACATTTATTTTTAAAGCCTTACTAACTGAATTTACATAGTGACATGAGTTTTAACACAATAATATGAATTTACCTTACTATGCTCAGCTTTTCATCAATACATTTTATTCAAACAAAATTGATTAAGGAAGAAAGAAAGAATGATGTTGATTAATGAAGGGTTTAGTGCAATATTAATCATAGTACTAGAGAGGGTACTGAGCAGAGTGTATGACAGAATTTCAACAGTGTAATAGTGATAAATGCACAAGAAGTGTTGTGTTTTCTTAATTTTAGAATCTGAAATCATAAATTATGCATTAATTGCGATGTCTTGTAGATATGTCAGGTTACAATTTGTGATGTTATGTAGCCATTTATGTCACTAAATAAAGTTAAAGGAGATTAAAAGCATAAAAAAAATATATAAAAGAAAATGACAGTACTTATAAAATTAAGTTAAAAGAATAAATAATCATGAAGTGAATAGGTATACAATCCATATGGGTTGATGATTGTGTATTAAGCCTAAATCTTGTCTTGAATATATGCAGGCATAATTCAAATATATTATGATTGCAAACAATCTCAATAAAAATAATACTAGTTTATAATAATAGTATATAATAATAAGTACATTATGGTAAAGAGGCTTTGACAAAATACCTGAGTGACAAAATATAAGTATTGAATAGGAACATTACAATCTTTGAAACTTTAATACTTAATTAAATGAACGAGATAAAGGAATAAGTTATACTTGAAAAGAAAAACAAGGGATTATTTAGATACACCAGGCATGTAAAGTAAAATAAGCATATATACTCTATTTGGATTTTAAGGGGTTAATTAAAGAAATTTAAGCAAGTATTTTTTTTTAAGTTTCAAAACTTAAAAGATAATGAGGACTTTGTCCTGGAACTTTACAATGAATGTAAATACCTGTAATAATAAAAGTAATTTATAGTCATAGATGAATAATAAACTTAATTGAGAAAGATCTGAAATGAAAAGCATGTTAAGATACTATATTATGTTTCAAGCTGTACATGTAATTTAAAGCTCGAATGCTAAATTACGATAAAAATAAATTAAAAAAAAAAGAGAAAAGATTGATATTGGTAAAATACAATATACTTCATAATAGATAGTTAATTGATGTTGAAGTTTGAGAAGAAAGCACTGGATAATTAAGTAAATGAAGATAATAACGATATACTTATTTGTAGATTATGGTCACTTTGTTATGAACCTTGGTCCAAAGCAGTTTTCTTTAAAGTGTAATATGTAGGTTGAAGAGTCTTACATAAATGATGACGATGTGAAGGATTTGCTATAGAATTATGTACTCGTACAATCACATCACAAAACTAGAGATAGGTAGTTCTTATATGAATGATTATTAGAGAACTATAAAATCGATTTGAAATGTTATAGTCCGTATACAATATGGAATATCTCTGGTTATATAATGTGGTAGACATACATTATACAGTAATTAGCATACAAAACTTCAATAGCATAGAAAGGAGAAGAAAGCAGAAAAATTATCTACATGAATAACTAATTATCTATTTGAATTTGACAAAACAGTTAAAACTTAACAGTTAACAGATGTATGACAAAATGACAGATCTTGTCAATACCATGTCGCTTCGTTTTACGATTTAGTAGTACGAAGTAGGTAAAAAAAAGAAAAAAAAAACCATTAACCAAAACCACGAAGTTTAAAAATTCGTATTATTTAATAGGATTTTTATATTTAAAATTCAGATTAATTTGAAACCAAACTGCTGCTTTTAATATTCCGATATGATGTTAATATGTCGAATTTAGGAGATGGAAAAAAGAGTATTTTAAAGATTTACAGGGACAGTGCTTTATAATTCATAAATATGTGTACCTATATCAAAAGCATATGTAATATATATCACATTTGAATGTACATAATATCATTGGTGGAACTGGGTAAAGATGATATACCCTTAAAATGTTAATTAGTTGAGCTATTGACTAAACTTGCAAATTTAAAATGTGCCTTTAAAAAAATTCTTAAATATTAGCCAAATTATGTGCAGTTTCAGGTTTGAATGCTTGAAAAGATGTTACATTGGACCGTTTTAAGTGGAAATTAAGATGTTAATGCCCTGGAATGGTGTGTTTCTTCGACAGTCAAGCTGTTGCTGCTTAGGGAAGCAATTTTCTAAGTAACTTCTAAGAAGTTTTTATGCAGAGTTTGATAGGTATGGTTGTCTGAGCGATCTAAATAGTTATGATGTTATTGCTTAGGGATATGATTCTTTGGGAAGTTTGAAAAGAGTTATGATAATACTGCTCAGGGATGTGATTCTCTGGGTAGTTAAAAAGAGTTATGATATCACTACTCAGGGATGTGATTCTCTGTGTAGTATAATAAAGGTTACTGAGTTTCTTTCTACACAGAGATGTGATTCTCTGTGTGATTTTTTTTAGATCTTAATAATATAATATTTTATTACAGGAACTATTATGATCTGAGGAATGGTAATGGTTACATAAGATTTTTTTTTATATGGTTATTTTTATATATTTTTTCTAGTTATTTTATTTTTGCCGCTAATGATAATATTTATATTTGAACATTAGTTTATTGCCGATATTTAAGTGATAATGACAACAACGGTTACTGAGAATAAGAGTTGATGAATTACTATTCAGAGATGTAACTTTCTGGGCTGTTAAATAGAAGTTATTGAGTTTCTACTCAGTGATTTGATTCACTGGGTGGTTATTAAGCTTTCACGTTACAAATATAATAATATTTTATTACAGCATTTATTTTAAATTGACGAATGGTTACTTAAATATTTTATATGGTAACTTTAATATTTTTCTAGTTATTTTCTTTCTTTTTGCTGTTAATGTAATTGTTTTGCTCTTAATATATTAATATTAAGAAATAATTATATTACTGATTTTTATGCGATGATGATAATGATTAGATAGTGAGAATAAGAGTTACTGAGTTTTACCCAGGGATGCGATTCTCTGGGTGCTATAATGAGAACTATTGAAATAAGAGTTATTGAGTTTCTACTCAGTGATGTCATTTAATGGGTGATTTCTAAGTTTCCGCTTTAGTAATATAATGCTATTAATAATATTTTATTTCAGAAGTTATTACTATTGTTTGATTTACAGAGAGTTATGTTGATGCTACTCGGGGATGTGATTCCCTGGGTGGTTTGATGAGATTTATTGAGCTGCTGCTCAGAGATGTGATTCTCTGGGTGGTTTGATGAGATTTATTGAGCTGCTGCTCAGAGATGTGATTCTCTGGGTGGTTTGATGAGATTTATTGAGCTGCTGCTCAGAGATGTGATTCTCTGGGTGGCCTGATGAGATTTATTGAGACGCTGCTCAGGGATGAGATTTCCTGAGTGGTTTGATGGGATTTATAGAGTTGCTGTCTAGGGATGTATGATTCCCTGGGTGGTTTGATGAGATTTATTGAGCTGCTGCTCAGAGATGTGATTCTCTGGGTGGTCTGATGAGATTTATTGAGATGCTGCTCAGAGATGAGATTTCCTGAGTGGTTTGATGAGATTTATAGAGTTGCTGTCTAGGGATGTATGATTCCCTGGGTAGTCAACAAAGAGAGAGATTTTAATTTAAGGTATCGTTATGGATATAAAATAGGTAATGGTTTAAATTGTTTTTCCATTTTCTTTGCCAGTTTAAATTGTTCACATAAAAAAAAATATTATTTATAATTTAAATAAAAAAAAAAAAACGAAAGTAATAAAGATACTATACAAGAAATAATGTTCATAACAAATAATTTTGTTAAAAAAAGACTGCTATTATTAGTACTATTTTTATTTGAAGTTTTGATTTATGATCAATTTATGAAGTTTACAGTTTTTAAATATTTGTTAAGTTGCTGATAATATTAATAAACTTTTTAGTTTAGTTGTTATTATTAATTTAAAATATGTATTGTACAATTTATAAGATATTAGTTATGAGAAAATAGATGTTGCAAGAAGATTTGATTCTTTGGATAGTTTTTAATTTTGTAAATGTCCTAAACTTTTGTTTTAGTTATTACAGAATTGATGTCGATGTTTAAACTTTTTTTTTTTGTTTTTTTGTTTTTAAACAATTTTTGTTAGAAATTTTAGAATTTTGATTGATTGAATTATTTTTGATTTTTATTTTTTGTAAATAAATGAGAACCTGTAAAACAAAGTTAATAAGGGACAATTTAATTTTTTTTTTTCTCTCTGCATTTGTTAATGATGATTTTTATATTTTATTGTTATGCTTTGAATATTTTACTATATATTGTTAACTTTTTTTTTTCTCTCTGTATTTGTTAATGATGATTTTTATATTTTATTGTTATGCTTTGAATATTTTACTATATTGTTAACCTACTGGCCAAGTGTAAGGTTTTCCAACGGGAAGCGTGTATGAGGTCATACACGTTATCAGGATGGACGAGTGTAAGGTTGCATTTATATATATGAGCGTTTTAATGGAAAATAATATTATATTTGATTAATTTGTAATGATTTATGTTTAAGGCATTTTGTTATGTGACCTTGGCCAATAGGAATGTATTTTAAAAAAATAAAAAAGGGCGCGGATATTAATTTGTTTCCCGCGCTTTTTGGCGGACATGTCGGTACCACCCTGTAGTGACTAGTCATGGAATGTTTGTAGTGCTGAAAATCGTTGTTATAAATTATGTAACTCATTATTTTAAAAGAGCAACTGTTGAGTTTCTTGCCGGCTCTTCTCAGCAGAACTGCTTTCCGAGCCGGTGGTAGCTTCCATACGGACAGACGTACTGACGATTATAAAAGTACTGAATATATGAGTATTTGCAACGAGTATCGTAAAGTTTTATTAATGTCCCCCTACAAGAGTGATATCATAACTCTTTTTAACTACCCAGAGAATCACATCCCTGAGCAGTATTATCATA
Organism: Fabriciana adippe; assembly: GCA_905404265.1. Taxonomy (NCBI): domain Eukaryota; kingdom Metazoa; phylum Arthropoda; class Insecta; order Lepidoptera; family Nymphalidae; genus Fabriciana; species Fabriciana adippe. The sequence goes on along the minus strand of FR989995.1, from coordinate 16,276,931 downwards.
ACTCTTTTCAAACTTCCCAAAGAATCATATCCCTAAGCAATAACATCATAACTATTTAGATCGCTCAGACAACCATACCTATCAAACTCTTCATAAAAACTTCTTAGAAGTTACTTAGAAAATTGCTTCCCTAAGCAGCAACAGCTTGACTGTCGAAGAAACACACCATTCCAGGGCATTAACATCTTAATTTCCACTTAAAACGGTCCAATGTAACATCTTTTCAAGCATTCAAACCTGAAACTGCACATAATTTGGCTAATATTTAAGAATTTTTTTAAAGGCACATTTTAAATTTGCAAGTTTAGTCAATAGCTCAACTAATTAACATTTTAAGGGTATATCATCTTTACCCAGTTCCACCAATGATATTATGTACATTCAAATGTGATATATATTACATAATTATGCTTTTGATATAGGTACACATATTTATGAATTATAAAGCACTGTCCCTGTAAATCTTTAAAATACTCTTTTTTCCATCTCCTAAATTCGACATATTAACATCATATCGGAATATTAAAAGCAGCAGTTTGGTTTCAAATTATTAATCTGATTTTTAAATATAAAAATCCTATTAAATAATACGAATTTTTAAACTTCGTGGTTTTGGTTAATGGTTTTTTTTTCTTTTTTACCTACTTCGTACTACCTAAATCGTAAAACGAAGCGACATGGTATTGACAAGATCTGTCATTTTGTCATACATCTGTTAAGTTTTAACTGTTTTGTCAAATTCAAATAGATAATTAGTTATTCATGTAGATAATTTTTCTGCTTTCTTAGTTTATTATTCATCTATGACTATAAATTACTTTTATTATTACAGGTATTTACATTCATTGTAAAGTTCCAGGACAAAGTCCTCATTATCTTTTAAGTTTTGAAACTTAAAAAAAAATACTTGCTTAAATTTCTTTAATTAACCCCTTAAAATCCAAATAGAGTATATATGCTTATTTTACTTTACATGCCTGGTGTATCTAAATAATCCCTTGTTTGTCTTTTCAAGTATAACTTATTCCTTTATCTGGTTCATTTAATTAAGTATTAAAGTTTCAAAGATTGTAATGTTCCTATTCAATACTTATATTTTGTCACTCAGGTATTTTGTCAAAGCCTCTTTACCATAATGTACTAATTATTATATACTATTATTATAAACTAGTATTTTTTTTTTATCTTGAGATTGTTTGCAATCATAATATATTTGAATTATGCCTGCATATATTCAAGACAAGATTTAGGCTTAATACACAATCATCAACCCATATGGATTGTATACCTATTCACTTCATGATTATTTATTCTTTTAACTTAATTTTATAAGTACTGTCATTTTCTTTTATATATTTTTTTTATGCTTTTAATCTCCTTTAACTTTATTTAGTGACATAAATGGCTACATAACATCACAAATTGTAACCTGACATATCTACAAGACATCGCAATTAATGCATAATTTATGTTTTAAATAAAACTATCTTTTCGGATTATTTCGCGGATTTATTTTGATTTTTGGTTCCCGACGTTTCGAATGCTTTACAGCAATCATGGTCACGGGAGAGACTAAGGTATTAGACATCTCAAAGCGTTATATACTTGTTACAGACAGTGCCTACCCACAAATTTACAAAAATGATTTTGAAAACTCAAAAATGGCACCAGAGTACCTTACAATATTTGTTGATTTAAATTCTAAACATATTAAAAATATTAAAAAGTTTAATAAGTATTATAATTAAATATTATTTGTTTAATTTTAGCTGTTATTATTATAAATATTACAATATTTTAAAAACTTTAAGAATAAATAATGTAATATTATTTAGTGTTGCTATTACTATAATATGTCTAACCACAAAAAATCAAAATATTAATTATTTATTAAATACTAATTATTTATTAAATACTAATTATTTATTAAAGTATTATTATTGTTTTATATGTAATTTAGAAATTAACTTTTTTAATTTAGATTTCTAATGTAATTTTAAGATAGAATATTAAGCAACACTATCTTCACAGATAAAATATATATTAATCTGAATCATTGTTATAGCGATCCACACAGTATGAACTAACTACATAATTTATGATTTCAGATTCTAAAATTAAGAAAACACAACACTTCTTGTGCATTTATCACTATTACACTGTTGAAATTCTGTCATACACTCTGCTCAGTACCCTCTCTAGTACTATCATTAATATTGCACTAAGCCCTTCATTAATCAACATCATTCTTTCTTTCTTTCATTCTTCCTTAATCAATTTTGTTTGAATAAAATGTATTGACGAAAAGCTGAGCATAGTAAGGTAAATTTATATTATTGTGTTAAAACTCATGTCACTATGTAAATTCAGTTAGTAAGGCTTTAAAAATAAATGTATAATCTATCAATATAATAATCACTATCAATATCTCTTTAGCACTTTGTAAATTTTATTTCTAATTGTCTTTTGTTTTTTGTTTTTATGATCCAAACAACCAACTATTATCTTAATTTATTTATTTATTAATCTTTTAATTGTTTCTTGTGTTTGTGATATGGTAATTTTATTGCCTTCATGAAATCTACTTCCGATTAATTATAATTCCAACTTTGTAATACTTTTTTTTTTTTTGTTAGTCATGGCAAAATTAACATACACCATCGTTCCAACTAGTTAACTTTCATTAAATTCATAAGAGTAATCTTAAGTTTACAGGATTTTGTCTTCAACTCTTTATCAATAAGTATTAGGTAACCAAAGTATAAGCCAGCTAAACAACCACTAGGTCTTTCCAAAGTTCAAAACTTAAATATGTAATAATGAAGTATGCACATAATATGCATATATTCTATGTCAAAGCAGCATTAATAATATTTTCAAACTTAATGTTTCCAAATTAATATATAATGTATACCTGTCACCCATCAGTATCACATATCAAAGAAATCTCATATTTTTAAGTGATAGTATTTTCAGCTGTATTTTTTTTTTAATTATAAGTTGATTTGATTTTTTTATTATTATTATTGGTGGTTTTAATATTTGTATTCATCCCATTCATTTATTTAAATAAGAATTTAATAAATAAATTTTAAATGTTAAAACTACATTAATTATGTAACTTTAAACAAAAAATGTACCTATGTAAATTTCCAATTTCTAAAATACTGTTTGATTCAGATCATTTCATTTTATGTCATTTTCTAGAAACCTAGCAATGCCAAATATCTCTTTTATGAGTAAATTACTGTTTTACAATTAATTTTACTATTTTGTATCTAATGCTAACATTATTTTGTCTTTCTGTTGGCTTGACCTAGCCTACCTGTATTTTGATGGGAGAGAAAATAAATTCCCAATAGCAAATATAACTTAAATTTGCAAATCCTTATTTGATCACTTGAGACATCCGAGACTAAACTGAACTGAGAAATATTTTGAAAGTAATTATGTTTCTGTGTAAATTGTCTTCGCTATTATTAGGTTTTGGTGTTAAATAAAAGACCATTAAAAGGAATTTTATTATCAACATCCCCTGACATACATGAAATTATTATTTCGACATGTATATCCTTTAAACCTACAACATGAACTGTGATGTGATTCTAAAATTACTTTTTTTTTAGCTTACTTTTCATGTAGAAGTAACATTATCTGACACAACCAAGCCTCACTATGCGACTTTTTGTTTCATAAATTGACTAATTCTATTATGAATAGCTAAAATTACATCACCTGACAGATCCACAAGATTGTTCACGATACCCTTGATCTTGAACATGGTCCTGTAATCGTCAATGCGTCATAAACCAACCAAGCCAAAGCGTCGCCTCAAGATTCTTGAAACGTGAAGTTTTCTTAGTGGATCTATACTTAAAAAATATATATTAGTATACATGTATAACCGCTATTGTTTTTACAAAATCATTTACCCTATCACAGTTTGAATTAGGTAGTACAAAACAAATATTCAAACAAACATTACAAAATTAATTAGGATTTAGGTTTTGTAAAATTAGCAGTTTCATATTCTTACATGTAATTTTTTTTGAAAACTGCTTTGATGGAGACTAAATAATATCAACGGCAGTGTAACTCAAATCTTTTATCATTTTTAAATTAGGTATATACATAGATACCATTTCAACTTTGTCATCGCCGTTTTAACTTTTAACTAATTTACTCTCATAAAGTATACTCTAACGGATACAAGAATAACATATTTGAAATATACTTAGCTGAATTGACCCAGGCTTCCAAATCCATTTTACTCATACCCTGACGATTGAGCGGCCTCGGCGGCGTTGTCTTTCCGCTTCTGACTTGTAGGAGGACATTAATAAAACTTTACGATACTCGTTGCAAATACTCATATATTCAGTACTTTTATAATCGTCAGTACGTCTGTCCGTATGGAAGCTACCACCGGCTCGGAAAGCAGTTCTGCTGAGAAGAGCCGGCAAGAAACTCAACAGTTGCTCTTTTAAAATAATGAGTTACATAATTTATAACAACGATTTTCAGCACTACAAACATTCCATGACTAGTCACTACAGGGTGGTACCGACATGTCCGCCAAAAAGCGCGGGAAACAAATTAATATTCCCGCCCTTTTTATTTTTTTTAAAATACATTCCTATTGGCCAAGGTCACATAACAAAATGCCTTAAACATAAATCATTACAAATTAAACAAATATAATATTATTTTCCATTAAAACGCTCATATGTATAAATGCAACCTTACAATACCAACTAACAAACATTACAATTTAAATTAAAGCTTATAAAAAGATTTTATATAAAATTATCTTTTCAGATTATTTGGCGGATTTATTTTGATTTTTGAATTTTGATGTTTCGAATGCTATACAGTAATAATGGTCACGGGAGAGACTAAGGTTTTAGACTTCTCAAAGGTCATTATGTAGTGTATACATATTATAGACAGTGCCTACCCACAATTTTACAAAATGATTTCAAAAATTCAAAGTAGGCATCAAACTACCTTACAATATTTGTTGATTTTAATTCTTGACATTTTTTTTAATGAGTATTATAATTAAATATAGCAATATTATTTATTTAATTTTAGCTATTTTTATTACAAATATTATAGGTTTTTTTAAAAAAAACTTTATTAATAATAAAATTATTTAGTGTAGCTATTATTATTATAATATGTGTAATTGTAGAGAAAATTAAAAATATTAATTACTTATTTAAGCGATAATTATTGTTTTATATAATGTAATTTAAAAAAGTTAAAATATTAAGCGGCACTATTGCTACCTCTATAAATAAAAAATATAATCTAATCTGAAACACTGTTATTACGACCCACGCAGTAAACTAACTACATCTAATGGTCTCTACAAAAGGATTACTTTCATATTATGTTAATAGCGTATAGAAATTGCGTTTTTCGAGTATATTTTATAACTCGACTTGCTTGCAATTTTATGGCAATAGATCAAAAGAAGCGCCATATAAAGAAGATAACTGGGAGCTTACACAAGGTTATAAATCTCTACGATACACGAGGGGGATGAAATGAATCCCTTATTCCTTATACAGGAAAAAATAACAGGAACCAATTAAGGAAAAATCGAAAAGAACTTGAGTTAACTTCTTCTGATAGAACTTATTTGTGACTTAATTTGAAACAAAGTTAAACCCAAACTTGGTTCAAACTTCGGAGTTAAATGACAAAAAATATTTTGAACAAAATTTATTTTTTTATATTAGACTATTATTTTAATTGTGAAAGTTTGTATAAGTGTACGTTTGTTACTCCTTATTCTGAAAAAGCACAGTAGCAAGATTTGGATGAAATTTAGTACGCCGAGGTTACAGAGAGGTATCTAGAGACGCACCCGAGCGAGGCTAGGGTAAGCCACTAGTATAAAATAAAAGGTAACACTAAACACGGTGAACACAAAGATAAATAGCCGGACGTTAAAAAAGCTCAAAGAAATATACGGGTCAAAGCTCAGAGTTTCACATGTTACAATTTCACTTTGCAACTAAAAGGATATTGTGTTCATGTAGAGCTGACATTCCACAGCGCGCGATTTCTCAAACCAACCTTAAGCTAATAAGCTATCATTTCGCCCCCGCTTCATCGAAACAGAATATTGTATGTAGATAGTAAAAAAATATACTGTATATGTATTATTACTTTTTAGCATTCAGTATAGATTTCTCAGAGATGAGATATTTTTCCGCAGTAAAAAGTATCATATATGTTGATCCAGATAAACAGTTATCATCATACCAAATTTCATCAAAATCTGTCCAGTGGTTTTTTTGGTGATGCCGTCACAAACAGACAGACAGACAATAATTCTAAAAACTATAGATTCTGCCTCGGTATCGATAATAATGTCTATTTCAATAAGATTTTCTAAAAAATATCTAATATACAGATTCGGCTTAGTTAGAATTTTATAATATGTATAGATAGTTAATAGCAGTATTGGGTTCGTATCTTTTTTTGGCTATATTTTAACTTCTCACACTAAAACGACTGGAGGATTTTGGATGAAAACTACTACATATTATAGGCTACAGTTTAGCACGAATATATATTTATTGATTAATATATTGATTGTACTTAAGAATTTTAGCGATTTTTCATTCTTTATCATGATTTTAGTACCAATTCATACTAAAAACAAACAGAAACTTGTAACATTTTTTATCTATCTATCAATTGCAAATATTTTCCTTATTTTAACGTATTATTAATATCGCCCAATTAACTCATATCGTGGGAAGGCAACTTTAGACGTCGCGTCCTCCGCAGTACTGCGAGCCGACCGGAGACATCTCATTTCCTATTCGGCCTGTAATCTTAACTTTTCATCATCTTTTCTGCTATAATTATTAAAACTTGTGAAGCTATAGGGCTCGTGCTTATTAATTTGTACTGTGTAATGAGAGTATCTGGCCTAAATATAGCTAAGTTAAATCGAAATAGTATAGAATAATATAACCTTAAAATTAATTTATACATTATTATAATAAAATTCTAACTGAGTCGAATCTGTACATTAAATATTTTTTGGAAAATTTTAATAAAATGGATATTATTATCGATACAGAGACTGAATCTATAGTTTTTAGAAATTTTGTCTGTCTGTCTGGGATCGCATGATGAGAAAACCACTGGACAGATTTTGATGAAATTTGATAGCTAATTATCCGGATCAACATATAGGATACTTTTTACTGTAGCATAATATCCCATGTCTTGAGAAATTTATGCTAACCTTAAAACGTAGGGACGAACTCGAGCGGAGCGAGGATGAGTCGCTAGTAGTTATATATTATTCAATATTAATTATTACAAACAAATAGGCTATCTTTTACTCCGACCTCGCTTACTACGCAAGCGAAACCGCGAACAAAAACTAATACAAAATAGTACGTTTACGCTATGTAAATCCGTAAAATTTAAACGTACTCGTATTTTACTACTGAAGCAATCTTGTTACAAAGTGTCCACGAGGCGATGTCGCAATACACGTCCGAAACGATCTACAGTTTAAAGTGACAACGGACTGCAGTATAATAATTTTCTTCTTGAAATTCAATTAAAGTGTTTTACGATTTAAATAATTATTGACTAAATGAATAAATTGTTCAAATTGTGATCTGACTCTTGACTGAAATGTAATTTACTTTCAAAGTTTCGTTCGTGTTTAAACGAATGTAACGTTGTATAGTGACGAAATGAAGTAATTTATTCAAAGGCAAATCAAAGGGTTTTAATTCACTACAGAGAATTATAATTTTAATTATATTAATAAAATCTCTAACAGTAACTTGTCTATGAATTCGAAAAGTTATTTGAAGGCTTAGAGCTGAAAATCAAAAGACTTACATAATCCATTAACTAATATTATAAATGTGAAAGTGTGTTTGTTTGTTTGTTCTTCTTTCACGTCGAAACAGAGTGATAGATTGGCGTGATTTATTGTGTGGAGCTAGTTGGAGGGCTGGAGAGTGATATATGCTACTTTTTACTGCGGAAGATTATCTCTTTCCCACGGGAAAACACGCTATAATACAACCCAAAAAATGATCTATGATCAGATTTATTTGAAACTTAGTATTAATGCTCTTCAAATAAATACATATTTTAGCGTTTTTCGAAATTTATCCCATAAGGGGGTAAAATAGGGCATGAAAGTTTGTGTGAAACCTAATTGTACCTACCTTACTTTTAAAATAAAAATAAATAAAAATCTTAAGTACAGCCATCAAGTTATGCCGAAGAGTTTTTTTGCAGTTTTAGAGCGGGCTAAGCCGCGGGTTCTGCTAGTATATACAATAAAAGTTGATAATTAGCTATATAGATATAATTAAGCAAAGATCCCACTATCATCTTTCACTATCATCTTCTATCATCTTTCTCACGGGAACCGTACATTTTTCCGGTATGATATATAGCCTATAGCCTTCCTCAATAAACGGGCTATCTAATGCAAAAAGAATTTTTCAAATCGGATTAGTAGTTCCTGAGATTAGCGCGTTCAACCAAACAAACAAACAAAGAAACTCTTCAGCTTTATAATATTAATATAGAGTTGTTATGTAAAACTCTGTTTTAGATGAATCACATTGTGTTATGCTTCAAGAAGAAAATAACTCCTGATCTTATATAGATAAATAAATAATTCTAAAGTCACCCATTGTTCAGAAATAAGAAGGTATTTTCAGAATATAAATCTTTATTGGTTATCCCAATACTCTCGCTATGCTACTTTATATTGTATTACTGATACATCGCCCTCTAATACGGATTTATTCTTGTAAAAATATTTTTTCTTCGCGCAACTATTTTGCCTCAATAGTTTATTTTTGTGTACATTTATTATTTATTTATATGATATCTACATTAACGTATATATAAAATGGAAGAGTGTGTTAGTATTTTTGTCTTTTTCTTCGCGATAATCTTATAAACTACCAAACTTTTATTTTTGAGATTTTTTTTTTTTTTTATAGAGGAAGGCTATCTAACGTAATGCTAGCACACTTAGAGGTAGAGTAGCTGTATATATTATTATAATATTAAATGCGCAATGCGCAATTCTTGTATATATATACATTTATTTCCTGTATCTCGGGAACAGCTGTAACGATTTGGATCAAATTTTAATATGTTGGGACATTAGCACACTGCACCATCTAGTTCCATGGTAAGCTACGAGGCCTGTGTTATGGATATCAGATAGTTAATACACTACACATATATAACTTAAATACATACATATTATAAATATAAACACCCATGACTGGAGTACAGATATTCGTGCTAATCACACAAATGAATGCCCCCAGCGGGACTCGAACCCGCGACCGCTGGCACAACAAGTAGGGTTACTACACACTGAGCCAAACGTGTCGTCAAATTTTGTAACAATTTTGTAAAGTTTTGCTTTTTAGGTTTATCTATATGTGTATAGTAGTATGTCTATTCTGAAAAAAACATATTTAAGTAAATAACTTACACGTGTAAATGAGATTGTGATCGAGATATAATCGTATGAGACATGATAGTTATAGGTAACGATTTCAAAGTATTTGTATGGTATTCCATAACCAGTGCCCTGGTCCGTCGCGCCAGGCGTCGCTCTGCAGTGTGCGCCCGCGGCCGGCATACTTCCATCGCGCGAGGTCGTCAAGCTGACTGTAGCTGTATGTGCTGACAGCTGGGGACTTTACCATGATCAAATAGCTATACAGGTATTACATTTTGTATATATATATAGGCATTATAAAGAAATATGTACATATGTTCTTTCACTGAACTACTCTAGAAAGAGAATTACGTTCTTAGGATTCCACAAGCAACAATGTTTATAATGAACTAGTGGTTTCTTAGATTTACGCGAATATTTGACATTTTAAATAAAACTATCTTTTCGGATTTTTTCGCGGATTTATTTTGATTTCTGGTTCCCGACGTTTCGAATGCTTTACAGCAATCATGGTCACGGGATAGACTAAGGTTTTAGACGTCTCAAACGTCATTATATTATACATATTACAGGCAGTGCCTACCCACAATTTTATAAAATGATTTCAAAAAATCAAAAATGGCACCAAAGGACTTAATAATATTTGTTGATTTTAATTCTAAACATTTACATAGGGTACTTACTGTTAGGCATTAAACTGTATTTCGCTAGTAATATTATGAAGTCATCAGCGTTAAAAAAACGTATAATATATTTTATTATCTATACATTATAAAACATCTTCATTATCGCTTAATTCAAAAAAAATAGTTAAAGAACGTTTGTGTGCTAAAGGCTATTATACAATAAATTATTTTATAGAAGATAGCACGCCTTGGGAATGAAGTGATCGCCTCCAGGCTACTTCAACTCTATAGCAATATTGTTGTAAATTATAATTAATTAAAAAAATATTATTCCCGCTGAGTTTCTTTCGTCAGTTCTTCTCAGGTCTGAGGCTTGTTCTTTCCGAACTGGTAGTAGACTCATGACGTTCAAAAAAAAATGTAATAATTTAATGTTGGATAAAATATTTTGAATTTGAATTTAAATTACAACCTCATGCCCTGTGAATTGCACTCGCATAAAGGGCGTGTCAAAACTCACAAGTATGAGAAATACCTTTAGACAGGACTGAGGACCAGTCACGCCCGTTTTCAAACCCGTGTCATTTACATAGGCCCGCAATTAATTAACATACAAAGGAAAAGATATCTATGCATATTATAATAAAATTCTAACTGAGTAGAATCTGTACATTAAATATTATTTGGAAAATCTTATTGAAATAGTCATTACTATCGATACAGATGCCGAATCTATTGTTTTTAGATTTTTTGTCTGTCTGTCTGGGATCGCATGATGAGAAAACCACTGGACAGATTTTGATGAAATTTGGTATGATGATAGCTGGTTATCCGGGTCAATGTGTGGAATATTTTTTACTGCGGGAAAATATATCATTTCCGAGAAATCTGTACTAGCCTTAAAACGTAAGGACGAACCTGAACGGAGCGAGGGTGAGTCGCTATTTATAAATAAGACCTCTTTGAAAAATTAGTTGTCTAAATAATTATGAACCTGGTAATTTTATCTAAAATATGCTAACTTTAGATTATTCTTAATATTTTTGTTACATCAAAGAGCTTTGGCTATTACATGGAAATATTTTAAGCTAATTTTTGACCGACCAAAACATTATACTTATAATAAAACTGTAGAGGTCGAATGTCTGTATATAGAAAAAAGATGCTAAAAACCGAATCAAGGGGATGTAAGAAGAGAAATAGAACGAATCCAATTTTTTTTCAATTTTTTTGTTTCTCTGGCTGTTTGTCTGTTTGTACGGGCTAATCTCCGAAACTGTTAGACCGATTTAAATAAAATTTTGTATGGTGATATCTTATATCACATTACAACCTTATGTCCTAGATACTTTTCATTCCGGAAAATTAAAGAGTTCCCGTGGGATAGTCAAAAAACTATAGTAACTTATACAGCTTAGTACACAAAAACTGCTGATTGGATTTTGATGAACTTTACAATAATATAGTTCATAGATCAGAATAACAAATAAGCTACTTTTTATCCCTGAAAAACTGTTCGGAAAAAATGTACAAAACGGGATATTTTCTTTCTTCATCACTTACTTTTGAAAGTTCTCAATATTTCGTTTTGCATCATAATAAAATTATCAGTGGCCAAGAAACTTTAAAGACTAATATTTTAATCGAAACCGATTGACCGTAAGAAGGAATTAGGTAGTCAGTTCTTTAGTAAGTTGGGAATAATATTACGAGGTATATTCGCCAATTTTAAATTGATTTTCATAATTCTTTTTTAATTAATAGGTTATATATACCTCGAGGTATGGTCTCATATAAATTACCACCCTTCACTCAAAAAAGACCATCCGTGACCATGATTGCTGTAAAGCATTCGAAACGTCGGGAATCAAAATCAAAATAACTCTGCGAAAAAATCTGATAAGATTAGAATTATTATTTTACACTTTTCATAATGCTATGTAGCACATATTATAATTAAATGAAATATAGATAAGTAGTAAGTTAGTCTAAATATAAATTACTAGCGACTCACCCTCGCTTTGCTTGGGTTCGTCCCTAAGTGGATTCCCCATACAAACTTTCATCCCCATTGTCACCATCTTAAGAGATGATTTCCGGGATGAAAAGTATCCTATGTCCTTCCCAGGGTCTCAAACTATCTTCTTACCAAATTTCTGCTGGGGACGGGCTTCCCTTCAATATGAGGGGGATCAGGCCATAGTCCACCACGCTGGCTAAGTGCGTTCTCTCAGACATGCAGGTTTCCTTACGATGTTTTCCTTCATTTTAAGACATGTGGTAATCATGTTGGAAATGATTCGCACATGAAAATATCAGAGGTGCGAGACCCGAGATTTGAACTCGGTTCACTTGATTTCTCAAGCGAGTACGTTATCACTGGGCTACCACTGCCTAATTTACGAATACGCGCTTAAATATAATAATAGGTAGGAAGGGAAATAAAAGTTTATTCTATTCTGCTCTCAAAAGGATCGTAATTGTTTATTACATTTCACTAAGACAACGGACGAAAAAAATAGCGCTCTTATTTTATTCGTGAGTTTCGAAGAAATTGGCTTATTTAGATTGAATTTGAACAAATAGTTTGTAAGATGTAAGAAATGAGAACGACGTGAGTAATAACGACATTGTTTTGTTTGACAATTGTATTTCTTAAATCAAATCAAAATATACTTTATTCAAATACTTACACTTCTACAAGCACTTATAAATTCTCACTCTTTACATTTAAATTAAATGTCAGTATGTAATAAATAATAAATATGTTGGGACATTAACACACAACACCATCCAGTTCCATGGTAAGCTACGAGGCCTGTTTTATGGATACCAGATAGCTGATACACTACACATATATAACTTTAAATACATACATATCATAAATATAAACACCCATGACTGGAGTACAAACATTCGTGTTCAAACAAATGAATGCCCCCAGCGGGACTCGAACCCGCGACCGCCGACACAGCAAGCACACAAACACTACAAACTGAGCCAAACGTGTCGTTGTGTCGTGTGTAAGTCCGTGAGGAAGCTACCACCGGCTCAGAAGGCAGTTCTGTTGAGAAGAGCCAGCGAGTAACTCAACAGTTGCTCTTATAAAATAATATTTGCTCACAATATTGCAATACAATAATTAACTACTTATCCTACGTGATACCAGACATTAGTCCCATGTGTACCATGATGTTGATGTTAAATATTTTAGATGTTTATTTCGGTTTTAGACATATGTATAACATTATTGACGTCCTGTAAAAGGTCGCATGGACCACAAAAGTCTAAGAATTTTTTTTATTAGAAATGAAATGGATTTTTATATTTTTCTTTTAGTATTTCACAAGAATCTTCTGTTTTTCAAGGATAAAAACGATATAACATAGAGCAAGAAACTGAATTATTTAAGTCCAATACTAGCAACTAAGTGGCCCAATTAACTGTTGCGGTATTATAATTGAATCATTTATTTTAATGAACTCAATGTCTGTGTTTTGCTTCTTGTACATCAAAATATAATACAAAATGTATAATTGACTAGAGGTAATTCTTGATTATAGCTACACAAATATATTTTTTAAATGTTATTATTTAATGTACACACATGCTCAAAATTATGTGGTCCAATAATACTTTCTTAGATACTGTTTTGATGGAAAACGGGATATTTACCATATTTAACACTTACTTTTGAGAGTTCCCGATATTTCAGCACTGATACAAGTAGAAGTATAAGTGCTATATATGGTAAATATCAGATTTAAATTTAAAAGTATTGTCAGTGACTAGGAAAGTTTAAAGACAAAAATCTTAATAAATCAGTGAAAAAATCTTTAAAAAAAAACGACAGAAAAACAAAAACAAAATATCCCACGGGAACCGTACATTCTTCCAGGATTATAAGTAACTTATGTGCTATTTCAGACTATAATCTATCTCTGTGCTAAATTTCATACAGATCCGTTCAGCCGTTCTGGCGTGGTTGAGTAGCAAACATCCATCCAAACATCCAAACATCTAAATTTTCACATTTATAATATTAGTAAGATGTGCTCAATATTCAGAACTTGTGTCTTATACGTAGAATAAATAGCTTATCAGCTTTCTGGATTAAAACATATATAATTTCATACCCCATCGTAAGCCACATGTGGGCCGGAACCCGATTACCATACAGAGGTGTTATATAAACAAATACCATTAACCCGGTCCAAATCAGTTCATTCAATAAAGTCATTTCGTTAGAATTTGTATTGGATTAGTTTTTGAATTTATAAATTGTACTGTAAAAAATACATTGTAGGTATATTTTTTATATTGTAGATATTTTTTTAGACAGTGGTAGCCCAGTGGTAACGTAATCTCTTGAAAAACCGAGTGAGGCGGGTTCAAATCCTGGGTCTCGACCTCTGATATTTTAATGTGTGAATCATCTCATATGATCTATATCATGACATTGACATTATCACTTGTCTTACGGTGAAGGAAACATCGTGAGGAAACTTGAGCATATTTGAGAGGACTGTGCAAGTTTTCGATAGACAACAAAAAGTCCGCCAACCCGCACTTGGCCAGCGTGGTGGACTATGGCCTGATCCCCCTCGTATTGAAGGGAGGCCCGTGTTCAGCAGTGGGATGTTAAAAAGGGCTGAACACACAATACATACTGAATACATAAATATATTTTATTGTCGCCTTATAGTAATTACAAACTGTTAAAATTTGTTAATTTGACTCATTTGTTATCATTGGATGTTAATTAGAGCAGTGAAAGACGAGTGTGGTTTAATATAAACCATTAATTAAGGAGACCGACATTATTAATTCGCATATAAATTATTAATGTTTATATAATAATCATATATCCGTCTACTGCCGTACATATTTATATTTGGATGTTTTTATAAAAGACTAAACTAAAATTTCTTTTATCTTTGAATCTCACTAAATTTAAATATATTTTCGCATACTATGAATGTAGAATTACTAAATTACTAAAGACTCAGATTTTAGAAATGAAAAGAGAAATTCTTAATTTTATTTTGTGAATTTGCTAAGTATGTATGTACTTGCTTCGTCGTTAGTCGGTCTGATGTTTCGAACTTCAAAATACTTTGAAAATTGACAAATATTTGGTGGAAAATGGTAGAAAAATGTCTGCGAAACACCTAAGTTTACTATTGGCATTTTACCATCGCAATCTCCTAAAAATAAGAAGATATGATGAAATTAAATAATATTGAGATGTTGGCAGCAAATGTTGTTACGTAACTTTATTGAAGAAGCCCACGGCTCCTGTAGCCACTTTAGTCGTGAACATCGTTAAGTCGTGACAATTTGGCACCGTCCCATGAACATGAACAGTTTAGTGTTTTATATTGTTAGTGAAAACCTATTTTTTATACGTGGTTTGATTAATGTTTTACGAAAAAATATTCATAAACCTACGGTAATATGAATGTAGTGTACACTGTTAAATCAAGCTTTTTAACCCATAATACTTTCTTAGAGTTGAGCGAATACTTGACATTTTAAATAAAACTATCTTTTCGGGTTATTTCGCGGATTTATTTTGTTTTTTGGAAAGATAGTTTTATTTTAAAATGCAATATTCAATAAAAAGTCCAGAGTCTAATTTAATATTGATCGCATAAAACGTAACACTATCTTTTCGGATTGTTTCGCGGATTTATTTTGATTTTTTGGTTCCCGACGTTTCGAATGCACAACAACCATGGTCACGGGAGAGACTAAGGTGTTAAACATCTCAAATCTTATATACTTGTTACAGACAGTGTCTACCCACTATTTTACAAAGATAGTTTCATTTAGAATATATGAGTTTATACTCGGGATATTGAATCTGTAGGTTATTAGTAGAACGTTAGTTAGTGAAATGAGAATAAAATTTCCGCATCACCATGCTTACCAAAATATGAAAAATAAATAAATAAATAATAGCCTTTAATCAGAATAACTTAACCTAATAACATTTTTTTAAGCAAACTCAAAAACTTAGGAAATTTAAAATTTAAAACTTATTCTAGTATTTGCTGCTTTTTTATCTGTTGCAGATCTGTTTGCCAATCGGCAAAGGCCTCCTCCAACCTCTTCCATTCTGACCTTTCTAGAGCCACTCTGTTCCACATCACTCCTGCCACTTCTCTTATATCGTCATCCCATCTTTTCTGTGGTCTGCCTCTTTTCCTTTTGCCTTCCCTGGGATACCACCTTGTCACCTTCTTACTCCATTTGTTATGACCTCTTATTGTGTGTCCTGCCCATCTCCATTTGAGTCTTTTAATTTTCTGCACTACGTCTATGGTTCTTGTTTTATTTCTTATGACACAGTTTTTCAGTCTGTCTGATCTTTTGACATTCAACATGCTTCTTTCCATAGCATATTGGCATGTTGCTAGTCTTTTTGTCATTTCCCGAGTTAAAGTCCATGATTGGCAGCCATACGTGAGGACGGGTAGTATGCAGGTGTTAAATAGCTTACTTTTGATGTTTATATGGAGTTGTTTGTCTTTCATAGCCTCCTTTAGACTCCAGTATCTTCTCCAGCTGTTCGTAATTCTTCTCTTCACTTCCTCGCGCATAGGTTCTTTTTGGGTTATGAGTTGTCCCAGATAGATGTATTCATCAGTGTAGTTGAGTTCAGTGTTTTTTATCTGTATCGGAGTTTTCTCTCCATTTGTCATCATTCTAGTCTTTTCTGGGTTAAGTTTTAGTCCTACTCTTTCACTTTCTATCGCTAGGTCTTCTATCATTTTAGAGATAGCTTCAGGTGTTTTGGCGAATAGCACTATGTCATCAGCAAACCTTAAGTGCGTCAGTGGTGTGCCGTCTATATTGATCCCAAGATTTTCCCAATTGAGTTTTCTAAAAATTGATTCCAGTACAGCCGAGAATAATTTTGGAGAAAGGGGATCTCCCTGTCTAACTCCTTTTCCTACTTTGAATGGTTGGCTTTTCTTTTCTAACTGGATTCTGGCTGTACTATGACTGTACACGTTTTTTATTAATCTAATGTATTTAAGTTCAATCCCTTGCTCAACTAATGCTTCCCATATGTTTTTATGTAGAAGAGAATCGAATGCTTTGCTGTAGTCGATAAAAGAAATGTAATATGTCAGCTGGTATTCGCTGTATTTCTCAACAACTTGACGAACTACATGGATGTGGTCTATTACTGAATAATCCCTACGAAATCCCGCCTGTTCGATGGGTTGGTGCTCGTCTAGCGTTCTTTCAATGCGTTTTAAAATGATCTTAGCGAAGATTTTGTAGATGTTTGACATAAGACTGATGGGGCGATAGTTTCCTATTTCATGTTTGTCTCCTTTCTTATACAACAGGATGATGTTAGATTCTGTCCATTGCTGGGGAATTATTTCAGTGTTTATGATGTTGTTAAACATATCTGTAAGGACAGGTGCTAACACTTCCTTTCCTTGCCTTAAGATTTCATTGCATATGCCGTCAGGACCTGGTGTTTTATCTGCCTTTTGAGTATCTATGGCTTTCTCGACTTCGGCTTGAAGAATGTTAGGAATGTTTGAGGTATCCGCCAAATCAATTTCGTCTTCTGTTGTGTTACTTTCGTACAGTCTCTTATAATAAGATGTTGCTATATCCAATATTTCTGTTCTACGATGATTCCATTTTCCTTTATCATTTTTCATTTTAACAATCCAATCCTTTGAATTCCTCAACTCTCTGTACGCTTTTTTGACTCCCCCTGTTTTGTTTATAATTTTTTCTATAGTTTCCATTCTGTTTTGTTTCCTGTCCTTTCTTATGCTATCTGTAATTTGTTTACTAATTTCCGTTAAATGTTTTCTTCTGTCCTGTATATTTTTAGTGCTAATTAAGTGGTTTCTCGTTTCTAGTAGTTTTGTGGTATTTGTTGTTAGCCATTTTTTCGGTTCAGTTTTAGTATTTGCAATTAGTTGTATTTGGGTTTTTATGGTATTTTCTATCCAATTGTATTTTTCTTGTGTTCCTAATTCTTTTGTGTTAGATTCGTAGCCGGTAAATTTGTTGCTTAGAGCGATGATTATTTGTTCTAACTGATGTTTTCCGAGCTTTACGTTTCCTAAGTCGTGCCTTGGTCTAGGTTTTTTTGGTTGATTTGATGCTAGTTCTGCTCTTATTAGTTTGTGGTTAGTGTTAAAGTTCAATTTCTTGATTACGGTGAAATTAGAAAAGTAGTTTTTCCTGTTGGACATTATAAAATCAATTTGATTTTTTGTTTTGCCGTCCGGCGAGATCCATGTCCACATGTTTTTCTTGTTTTTCTTGAACACAGTATTTAAGATAGTTAGGTTATTTTCTAGTGCGAAGTTTGTAATATGTTCTCCATTTCTACTTCTGGGTTTATTACTGTATGTGAAAGGTCCCAGTATATTCTTCTCTTCCGGGCGCCTTTCTCCAAGTTGGCCATTACAGTCTCCCATTATTATAAGGTTTTTATGACCATGCTCGTGAATCGCATTATTTAGATCAAGGTAGAATGTATTTATTGTATCTTGGCTCGATTGTTCAGTAGGCGAATAAATTTGTACTATTGACCAAGGATCTTTATATCCGGGTAATTTCAGATTCATTATCGCGATACGCTCCGATATACCTACAAATCCTTCCACATGTTTTGTTATATGATTTTTAACAATAAATCCAACGCCATAGAGTCCCGGGGTCTCCCCTATATGGTAAAATGTGTAATCTGGATAGGATATGATATTTTCACCCAATCTTCTCACTTCACTGAGGCCAATAATATCCCATTTGATGTTTTTTAAAGCATACATAAGTTCTGTAAGGTTTTCTTCATTTTTCAGGGTAAGTACGTTGAGTGATGCGATATACATTTTAGATTTTTTAGTTTTATTTGATTTATTGTTTTTATTTTCACTTATTGTTGGAGGGTTATAGTCTCTTTCCCCCACGAGGACCAGTCGGCTTGGGGGAGATTGGTATATTCTTGTTTCATTCTTGCCAGTTTCTTCGGTTGGGTTTGGTTTCCGTTTGCCGATTTTTAATTGTTATTGTTTTCCTATAGATATATTTGAAAGAGAGTTTGATCTACCCCGCATAGTATCAAAAACATTTGCCCTGTTTGATTTGATTGAAGCTACAATCTGTTGTTTTTTAGGTTGGTTGGTGGGTGATAAGGGGTGATAAGCAGTGGGTGAGGTAGATGATTCTCTTTTTCGTTTATCTTGGTTCTTTTTATTCTCTATAACGATAAGTTTGTCATATTTCAAATACGCTATATTTCCATTTTTCCTTTCTTCAGCTAGCTTGGTTTGTAACGATTTTCGCTTTTCCAACACTTCTTTTGAGTAATCTTCACTAATATTGATTTTGCTCAAGTTCTTCTTGTTTTTAATAATTTCGTTCTTTTTCCAATTACTTACAAACGAACATAGTACCGGCCTCGATTTCTTATTTTCTCTGTTTTTAGTACCTAATCAGTAAATTTTGTTGATTTCGTAATCTTCTATAGTAATATTTAGATCTTGTTTCAAATGTTCCTTAAATTCTTGTAATAATTCGAGAGTTGATGTTTCTTTTTCTTCCAGGCCGAATACTATGATATTATTTTTCTTCTCCACGTTTTTCATAAACTCAATTTCTTTTTCTAATTTTTCTACTTTGATTTTCAGATTTTTGTTTTCTTCCATTAAAGGAATTAACTTATCATCAATTTTCTCCAAGATACTTTTTGTGATAGAATCCTTTAATTCAGCAGTTTGGCTTTGCATCTCAATTTTCATTTTGTCAAATAATATTTTAAATTGACCTTCCATTATATTGTAATGAAGTTGTATTTGCGTAAGTTGGAACGTAATAGTAAAATTTATTTTTATGGTTAGCAACACTTATTGTACTGTCAATGTCTCAAACGTCAGTCTTGTTGATGTTGTCAAAATTCAAATGTCAATGGATAATGTGCTTTGTGATGATATTGTTATTCTTATTTATCGATAATCACATACGATCGCACAAATCTAATTGTCTTGGAACACTTCACAGATGTTTTAACTGCGTGTTGTGGCGAAGTTTGAACCAAAAGCTCACTTTAACTATTTTTATTCACTTAATTTCTTCAGTAGATTGTCACTATGGTGTTGACTGTTCTAACGCCGGAAGCGGAACCTACCAAAATATGTATAGACATTTATTCATTACAGTAGCGAACCTTCTGAATTAGGGAGGGTGTTCAATTAATATGTTTTATACGCTGTATTTGAAAAAAATACATTTTTCATTGAAAATATCACCTACAATTATCAAAATCTGTCCAGTGTTTATCTCGTGATGCGTTCCCAGACAGACAGATAGACAAAAATTCTAAAAACTATAGATTCGGCTTCTGTATCGGTAATAATGACTATTTCAATAAGATTTAAAAAATGTACGGATTCACCTCAGAATTTTATTATATGTATAGATGTAACATGTTATATGTATGTATATATATTTTTTCTTTTATTATTTCTTTACTTATTTATGTTTTGCTATCACCGTCCCGTTTCCGTAATATTAAAATCTCTCACCATAGGTTATCTTGTAGATGGCTTTCTGCAATAAGATCTTTGCATACCTTATGTACTTTATCTAACAACATCTGTACATTTTCTTTTTATGCTGCGTTTGTAATAAATATTAATAAATAAATAAATAAGTTATAATATGTTTTATTATTCAGGTGGAACATTTAGAACCTGTAGTAATAGATGTATGGGTGGAGGTGACCGGCTCGCCTCTACAGTTCGCCTTGCGCCCTTCCAAAGCAGATGACGACGCACCTGTGCTTTGGTAAAGGATTTTATAACTAAGTATTATAACTTTAATTCTTAAGCTATCTAATAATCTACGCTAAAATGTAATCTCCTTCTAAATGATTCAATTCAATTCAATTCTATTGTTAATGGGATCAAAGCGTGCCAGTTAAGTACAGATTACTTCGCCATTGTCACGTAGAATGGAGAAGACATAAGGGAGATTGGTTAAACTTCTAAATAATTTTATGATAATAAATCTCAAAAAGGTCATCTATACTAATCTATATTAACTACTGAACCGATTAAGACGAAATTTGGTAAGAAGATAGTTTGAGACCCTGGGAAGGATATAGGATAGTTTTTATCCCGGAAATCATCCCTTAAGGGAGTGAAAATGGGGATGAAAATTTGTATGGGGAATCAACCTAGGGACGAACCCGAGCGAAGCGAGGGTGAGACGCTAGTCTTTAATACTTTCTTAGATTTACGCGAATATTTGTCATTTTAAATAAAACTATCTTTTTGGATTTTTTCGCGGATTTATTTTGATTTTTGGTTCCTGACGTTTCGAATGCTTTACAGCAATCATGGTCACTGTATTATAAAGTATTCAAAATGGAAAAAAATCGAAAAGATAGTTTTATTTAAAAGGTCATCTTTGTGAGAGATATTAAAAAGGTATAGGGTATGCATAAATACGGGCTTTGAAAATATATTTTCGTCGAGACGAGGTTGGATTGATTGATTATGATCTGAATCCAAATGCCAACCAATGACCTTAATCTACATCGGCAGTAGACCGACAAGGCACGTTTTCAGTTGGAAAATTGGAAGATTATATATTTAAAACCCCTTCATATAATTTATAAAAATTTACACATGAAGATAGCGTCTTTAAAATAATATTATTACATATGAGTGCAATGCTAGCACAGTGGTAACACCCTCGCATGGGAAACCGAGTGAAGCGGGTTCGAATTCCGGGTCTCGCACCTGTGACATTTTCAAGTTTTTGAATAATAATAATAATAATAAAAATCTTTAAACAGTTAACTATACGCATACTCAAAAATTTTATAGCGATTCTTATTTTTAACCGTCTTCCAAAAAGGAGGAGGTTCTCAATTCGTCGGAATCTTTTTTTTTTTTATGTATGTTCACGGATTTCTCGAAGACGGCTGAACCGATTTGGAAATTTTTTTTTTTTTCAAAGAGTATTCTTCCCCGGTGGTCCCATATAAATTTTATCGAAATCGGTCAAGCGGTTTTTAAATAAATGGCTTAATCGAATATTATGTTTTTATTAAAAATCTTTCTTCTTACAAATTACTTGCTTATTACGTCTACACTAAAAATGGAAAAATAAAAACTTTTAAAAAAAAAATAAAAACCGACTTCCTGGCACTGAAAAGTAAAAAAGTAAAAAATAACTAAACAGAGGTTTTCATTTAAAATAGATACCTAATCAGATATTTTCGAAGTCGGTGCCAGCCAATACAAATCAAAGCACACCGACTTCGAAAATATCTGATTAGGTATCTATTTTAAATGAAAACCTCTGTTTAGTTATTTTTTACTTTTCAGTGCCAGGAAGTCGGTTTTTATTTTTTTTTAAAAAGCTTTTATTTCATTTAGTGTTAATTTCTTGTTCCCAAAATAGACCGACGTTCCAAATTTTAATTTAGTCAGATTTTTATGCGCGGCAATTGTAATACACACATACGGATTTATATAATATACGTTATATCTCATTCTACTATCCTGGAAAAATAGTGCGAACATCAAAATTACAATAAAGCAATAAAAAGAAAATTATAATTTTAATATATTAAATGTGAAATATCTTAGTTATAATAAAATAAAACATACTCGTATAATAATTACATATATTCTATATGTATACCCCAAATTATGGCGAATACTTGTATGGCCCATACAAATATTTGTCATTTAGCACGGGACTCGAAGCGACGATCACTTGGTAGATAGGTAAGATGATAGCAGATTTATCTCGCAGGATGTCAGCCTCCGATCCCAAGCGTTCCGTCCGCTTCACGAACACTTCTCGAGCAGATCTAATCATCTACCCGTATATGTTAAAGAACCATGGTAAGTTATAAAATCACTAATATTATAAATGTGATAGTTTGTGTGTATGTGTGTTACTCCTTCAAGCTCCTAAACGGCTCGACGGATTTAGGTGAAATTTATTATATTATATAGATAGCCTATTCTGGAGTAATATATGTATTTGTAAGGTACTGTTAAAAACATGTGCATTAGAGTGGACCGAAAAAAAATATTTTTGTTTTTTTTTTTTTTTTTTTTGTTAGTTTGGGGGTAAAATTTATAGCTTATAAAACTTTAAAAAAGAACGACTTCCAGGCACTGAAAAGCAAAAAATAACTAAACAGGGGTTTTCATTTAGAATAGATACCTAATCAGATATTTTCGAAGTCGGTGTGCTTTGATTTGTATTGACTGGCACCGAAATGATTCGCAAAATAATAGAGGTGCGAGACCCGGGATTTGAACCCGCTTCAGTCGGCTTCCCAAGCGAGCGAGTTACCACTGGGCTACCACTGCCTTATGCATATATAATATTATAAATATAAAACAGACGTAGTTATATATTAAATAAAGTAAGAATATATGTATGTTTTTTTCTATCTTATCCTTTGCGTCCACAATTTTATTTTACACTTTTCTAAAGTAATTTCTAGATATAAAGTACTCTCTGACACTCTGACACAATTCATTCCATTAAACCCACTACAGTTTAAATTAAAAGCAAATTATAAAAATTTTAGGCCTGCAAATTTATTATTTTTGCATTAAAAAAAAGTATGATTAACTATCCTCGCCGGGGCTTGTCAAGCATGAAATCTATTCAGTGGTTTAAGTTTTAATAAAAATCGTTTAAAAAACGTATTAGAAATAAGAAAAAATACTTTCACATCTATATATATATATAATAAACGTTATACATATAATAAAAGTGAAACTGATTACTGTCTGTACATGGAAGATATTTAAGGAAAATTATAATTGGGGGTCTTTATTAACGCAATAGAACCCAAAACAATGGTTTTTAGATTTCTTGCCTATTTGTCTGTGCGTTTGTCCGCGCTAATCTCAGAAACGGCTTAGCCGATTTAGGTGCGGTTTTCACTTATGTACTGTGGTAAGCTTTACTTAACATTTAGTATTTGTTTTATTTCTATCGGTTCACAAATAAAAAAATTATGTCAATTTAAAAAGTCACCCAGGGATCAACCCCAGTGAAGTGAGAGTGTCGCTAGTTAATTACTAAATGTATTAAAACCAATCTTAAGCTTTCACTTTGCAAATATTTAATGTTAAATTTAGACTTTGTCATAACTTAACTATTTTGTGAATAGTTTAATAACGAATACGGCGCGTTATTCATATCTATGCTAAATAATCTAGTAATGTAATGTATGTTAAGTATGTTTATGTTAAACTCGTATGATAATCTTCCACACAAGGTTCCATTTGAATCAATTCAAATGTACTCGTATTTAATTCAATATTTGACTTTGGCATCAAATTTCTCAAATCTATTTAACTTGAGAAACTAAAGCAATCAGCAATTTATACAGTTATTATAATCTGTTTGTGTAAAATTTGCTTTAACTGACGTAAAATATTTATCCCAACAAAAACATAAATGTGAATATGGGAGCCAAGTCCAATATTAAGAAATAGCAGAACCTGCGGCTTCGCTCGCGATCAAACTATGTAAAATACGAAATTTCATGCAAGTGTGTCCAAGGAATAAAAAGTTTCATACAAACTTTTATCCCCTATTTTACCCCCTTAAGGGTTGAATTTTGAAAAATCCTTCCTTAGTGGATGCCTAAGTCATAAGAGAAATACGTACGTGAAATTCTAAGTTTCTAGCCCTAAGAGTTTGGCCTGTGCGTTTATTTAAAACTTTCATCCCCTCTTAGGGGTTGAATTTTGGGAAACGCTGAAATACGTAACTTATTATTTTTGCCGTACTCAATTCATACGAAATTTCAAGCAAATATGTACTACAAAAAACCTTTATGGCTTTTTGCTATTAGTAATGATTTGCAAATGTATGATTGTACTTACTCATTTATATAAGTTCGCGTTTCATACTATTTTTTGAAGATATTATAGAAAAAAAAACTTAAGTGATCGTAACTCAGAATATCCAGTATCTGAAAAAATATTTTACGTATATTCTGTGAATTCATTTATGTTTAAAGTAGGTATTTAGCACGCTCCACTACTTCTATTTTTTGCACATTTCCTACTTCATCTTTTCAAAGTTGAAGGAAGAGACTACAATGATAGAACTCGCATATAATGTTTACGACTTAAGAATCATGTAACTCGGCTAACGTATTATAAACAGGCTAAAATCTACGTTATTTTTAAAGTTCCTTTGTCAACTTGTTCTAACCTTTTAGTTCGCTTTTTACGCAGTCGTGTTTTTTTATTAGTGTTTTGAAGTCAGTTTTTATAATTTTTGTTGAGCTTTTTGTATTTAGAAGTATGTACATCAATTTTTTTTGGGAATATGTCCATACAAACATGCTAACCCTTCGAAACAAACATAAATAAATTCTCACCCCTTCTCTCGTCTAAGAGATGGAATTTTGAACAACTTTGAAATACATGTTTATAGTTTGCTTATTAGTTCAATAAAGAAAGACAAATAGTAAATTTGAAGCAAATCAGGCCTTTTTTTATTTCTATACTAATTTTTTCACCCTATTTCTCATGTTTGGGGTTGAATTTCCAAAAACGATAAAATACGTATGTATTTATTTTTGTTAAGAAGCTTTAATATTAAATTTCATTCTTCTTACTTCAAAAATGACGGACTCCTCATATAAAATTTCATCCCTTATTTTACTCTCTTAGGGGATAGATTTTCAACATCTCTGAAATACGTACTTATTTATTTAAGTATAATGTATAAGAAATTTCATACTTCTTACTTCAAAAACGACGAACCTCCCATATAAACTTTCAACCCCTATTTCACCCTCTTAGGTGATAGATTTTCAAAAATTCTGAAATACATATTTATTTATTTCTAATCAGAAGCTTGTATATGAAATTTCACGTTTCCAACTTCGAAAATGACGGATTTCCATACAACCGTTCATCCCTTATTTTACCTCTTTAGGGGTGGAATTTCTAAAAATCCTTTCTTAGTGGATGCCTACGTCATAAGAGGAATACGTGTGCGAAATTTTAAGTTTCTGGCCCTAAGGGTTTAGCCTGTGCGTTTATTTAAAACTTTCATCCCCTATTTTACCCTCTTAGGGGTTTAATTTTGGAAAACGCTGAAATACATAGCTCATTATTTTTACTGTACTCAATTCATACGAAATTTCATGCAAATATGTCCAAGGAATAAAAAGTTTCATACAAACTTTTATAACCCATTTCACCCTCTTAGGGGTTGAAATTTAGAAAACTCTGAAATACGTAACTCATTATTTTTGCCGTACTCAATTCATACGAAATTTCATGCAAATATGTCCAAGGAATAAAAAGTTTCATACAAACTTCTATCCCCTATTTTACCCCCTTGGGGGTTGAATTTTGAAAAATCCTTCCTTAGTGGATGCCTTCGTCACATGAGGAATACGTGTGCGAAATTTCAATTTGCTAGCCTTAAGGGTTTGGCCTGTGCGTTGATACATCAGTCAATCACCTTTGCCTTTTATATAATAAGATTAGCGATTCACTCTCGCTTCGCTTCGGGTTCGTCTCTAGACAAAAACAACTCTATCCCACGGGAACCGTACATTTTTCCGGGATGATATATAGCCTAAAGCATTCCTCGACAAATGGACTATCCAACACAAAAAGAATTTTTCAATTCCATCCAGTAGTTCCTGAGATTAGCGCGTTCAACCAAACAAACAAACAAACAAACAAACAAACAAACTCTTCAGCTTAATAATATTAGTATGCGTGGTTGTCAACTTCACCGACAAAAGATTGGAGATCTAAATGGGTGCCAAGTTTTGTAGATAATCCTGAAATTTATTAATAAGAACATATTTGAGTTCAGGCTTGGCTAGTTTTTACCAGTAATGTAAGTTTTTAGAAGAATGAGACATGTTGACCTTACAATATAAGAACAGTAACTAGCGTATAGCATAAAGAAGATAGCACGAACGATAGATACGAACTCGAGAGAAGTGAGGGTGAGTCGCTAGTATAAAATAATATCTTAATAAATATTCTATATGTCATGCAGTAGATTACATGTCTATATATCTTTTTCCATCAGATAGTCCGTTTATTGAGGAAGGCTATAGGCTATATATCATCATGCTTCTACCCAAGGGAGCGGAGCAGTAATCATAAATGTTAACAAATCGGGCAGACTTCCATACATTATTGCTAATAGCATAAAGCCAATGAGTTTTTGTTTTGTAGTTTTAATGCGAGCAAAGTCGCAGGTTCCGCTAGTTATGTTATATTTTACAAACCACTACATCATGGAACCTTTTAATGTTCCTAATATAAAATGTATTTTAAATGATCTGACGATTAGACAGCAATCATGTCACACAATTAACTTTCATACCATGACATTTTCTAACTAGAAACATATCTTAAGCATTCAAATCAACTACACATGATTTAAGCACTGATAACTTATTTACTTACTATATTTTTAATTTACTATATTTGTTTGTAAATGGCTATTATAACAACTAATAACTTCATATAATAACTTTAAATGATATATAAATATTTTAATAATTTTTTAATGTTAATTTTGAAGAGGAACGTGCACCCATAGCCAAAAAGCAAAAACGGAACACTTATGTCAAAATCTTTATCTTTATTATTATCTTATTAAAAAGCTATACACTGTAAATAAATAAATATGTTGGGACATTAACACACAGCACCATCTAGTACCATGGTAAGCTACGAGGCCTGTGTTATGGATACCAGATAGTTGATACACTACACATATATAACTTTAAGTACGTACATATTATACATAAATATAAGCACCCATGACTGGAGTACAAGCATTCGTGCACATCATACAAATGAAAGTCCCCAACGGGACTCGAAACCGCGACCGCTGACACATCAAGTAGGGTCACTACAAACTGAGCCAAACGATATTTTATATATTTATCTAATAAATTTATGATGGAAACACCTTAAAAACATAGAGTTCATATGAATATAATTAAACGTTAATATTATCGTTTTATGTAAAAGAATACATTCAAGAGTCCTTCCCTTTTCGTCTGTACGTGCGGCTCTACGACGTGCTACCGCCATCTTGTCCCTGCGTTACTGCACTTCAGGGTAAGTCAAAGTAATCACTTTATGATTACTAATGCTCATCCAGTGGTCAAAATTGGTCCATAATTATTATTGAAAATTTAAGAAAAGCATATATCAGTAGAAATTATATATCTATATAAAAAAAAAATAAAAAAAAAAACGTCAATAGCCAAAAAATCGGTTGACAAACAAAGGAGAAAAGGGTACTTAATAGTTTTATCTTTGCCTATTTGTATAGAAAACTTGAACTTACCTTATAATCATGCATTTTGTAGGAGGCAGTAAAGAACATTCAAAGAGTAGTTTGTTTGAGGAAATGGACACAGGCGTGGAGTTGGTTCTCGGTCCGGATTACGGAGTGCAGGATAGCAATTTCTATCAAGTTAGATTATCTATATACGTAGATTAGTTCAACACATCTTACTATTATGTTATTTAAATTAGAATTATTATATTATTAGCGATTCACCCTCGATTCGCTCGGGTTCGGCCCTAGATACGTTTGAACTATTAGTTTAGAATAGATAGACTGTATATCAATTATGTATATAAGTACTTAGGTATGATGAGTTTTATAAATCCTTTTCTTGAAAAATTATTAATTTTCACCCCCCTTTTCACTCCCTTAAGGGATGATTTTGGGGATAAAAGCAACCTTATGGCCTTCCAAGGGTCTCAAACTATCTTCATACCAAACATCTAAATCGGTTCAACGGATTAAGCGTAAATAGGTAACAGACAAACAGACAGAATAACTTTCGTATGTATAATATTAGTATGGATGCCCCGGAGAGAACATAGAGGAGTCGGTCCTGCGTCTGACCTTTCACCGCGAGTGTTAAGTTGGAGGGTCAGAATGAAAGGAATACATTAGAAAACATAGATAGATAGTAAAGCATTGGTGTTTATGCACATTCTTATGCACTACAACATCTATATACATGGCTGGTTTTAGTGAGATTATGTTTGATGAGGTATATTTTAATTCATTAATAGTTTTTGCCTGTAACAATGCTTGTAAGCTTATTTGTTTTAGCTCTTTTATACACGATTTGCTTTCATTGTCCAAAATTGTTTGATTGTAGAGATTCATCCTCGCTTTTAGGTTGATTCCCCATACAAACTTTCATCCCCATATTTACTCCCTTAATGGATGATTTGCAGAATAAAAAATATCCTATGTCCTTCCCAATGTTTCAAACTAAGTTTTTAGCAAATTTCATCTAACTCGGTCCAGTAGTTTTTGAGTTTATTCGTTAAAAACACATAAAAATACAAATCCTTTCTCTTTATAAGAAGTGTAGATTCGGTTTGAACATATTTATAACTTAATTTTTCTAATTATATTTTAAAAGCTAACTTCAAAAGTATAATATATACATATATTAGCACGCACATACATACATATATAGGTACGTAGTATTTTACTATATATAACCTCTGGCCTTCTATTCTATAATCTTCAAACAAACGTGCCTTTTCTCTGAGAATTGTTCAACTTGAAAATTTTAAAATCAATACAGATTTCAAAAACAATTGGACATTTTTCTATAGTTTATATTTTTCTATTCTATACTATGAATAACTTATTTGATAACTGATAACATTTAGGTCGAACCATCTCAATTGCAAGTAAAAGCGCACACTAGTGAGGAATTCCGGGTCCACCTGTTACCTCTACGCGATGAAACTCCTCAGGCTACGCTTCTGCTACGAGTACTGCCGGTCGTCGTAGCGAGGTGAGTTGTAGATCAAATAATTATTGTAACACTAGCGACTTACTCTCTGTTTCCTTGAGTGCGTCCATGAAAACTTTTTGTATTTATAATATTACATACAGGTAGTATAATTTTATCACTAAGTAGCGACTCACCCACGCTTCGCTTTGAGTTCGTCCCTAGACAAAAACAAATCTATCCCACGGGAACCGTTCATTTTTTCAGGATGATATATAGCCTATAGACTTCCTCAGTTAACTGGCTATCTAATGCAAAAAGAATTTTTCAAATCGGATTAGTAGTTCCTGAGATTAGCGCGTTCAACCAACCAAACAAACAAACAAACTCTTCAGCTTTATAATGTTAGTATAGATAGTAGCATAGCTCCCACACACATGTATACGAACTTTCACATATATTACATACTTTATATTACGATATAAAATCATGTGTGTTCGTATGAACCCCAAAACGGTTGGAGCGATTTTTTGAAATTTTCAGGCAATACAGATTAGCCCCGCTGGTGGTTCTGTGAAGTTTGGTAGCAATCAGAAGTTTAAACGCGGGCAAAGCCGCGGGTACTGCTAGTATAATATATTACTTCAGATTATCAGACTATAGTACGTAATATATGAAAAATTTCGTATACAAGTAACGAATTTTCAATGAAAATTATGTAGCTCACGAGTGTCGTCCTATACGCGATTAGAATATGAATATTTTACAAAAGACCGAAGGACATGTATGCTTGAAGTATGACTTGAGTGTCAAATCCCTGGAGAAGTACCACTTTGCACGGTCGGAGAGACCCGATCCTTGTAATTCGATAAAAACTTTGCCTCACAGATTTCTCAGATGAAATTAATAGTTTGCTCTCACTTAAACTTCTGAGAATATTTAATTAAGGAGTGGACGGTTCAAATGAGCGCGTTAAAATATAATATTAGTTAATAGGATCGTTTTAATTTATTGTTTCAAGATGGCTATCGCTTTGGCTCTCACGACTGCTTTGCTTTGCTTATCTATCTATTTA
This sequence comes from Fabriciana adippe, assembly GCA_905404265.1. Taxonomy (NCBI): domain Eukaryota; kingdom Metazoa; phylum Arthropoda; class Insecta; order Lepidoptera; family Nymphalidae; genus Fabriciana; species Fabriciana adippe. The sequence goes on along the minus strand of FR989995.1, from coordinate 16,245,933 downwards.
TATAAATAAAAATGAATGTTCTTATGTTTGTCTTCTATGAGTTCATAAACAATTAATGCGATTGTGATGAAACTCTGGTGGGTAATCTTGTATACTCCTGCAAAGGTTCATGGTGCCAAATTTTTTTTTTCTATGGATGTTTGTCTATCATGCTAACCATTGCTAAACCATACAAATTTAGGGACGCACCCGAGCGAAGCGAGGGTAAATCGCTTGTTACTATTATTATTAATACAAAACTATGTTACACGGTTTATTGACTACACTCTCGAGATAGTTTATGAACATTTAAAAAATAGAACAATTTTTTATAATCAAAAATCATAATCAAAATTATACATTAAATTATAATAAATCCCTAAAATATAATTAATAAATACAATTCAAATACAATAAAAATGAATTATAATAAGTCAACACCTGTCAGCTAAAATAATCATTTAATATTGGCCAATCTCCTTTGTGTCCTCCATTCCACGTGACATTGGCGAAGTGATCTGTGTTCAACTGGCACGCTTTGAACCCGCTAACTAGAGAATTGAATTGAACTAATGTTAAAAATAGTCAATATAAGTCAAATTAAAAATTAATCAAATAATAACTAAACAGTACATGACAAATTAATCAAGTAAATCAGTGGAGTCAAAATACTTGAGTCAAATTAAATACAAAGTCAAGTTAAAGAGTAATCAAATAATAAAAAAATCAAAATAAAGTAATTCAGAAATTACAAATTGATAGTATGTACATGTCACATTAATCATAATCAAAATAAATAAATCAATCAAGATAAATCTAATTAAATAAAAAAGTGTCAAAATGAATCACAGAATTGTGAAAAAAAAAATATAATAACAGTAGTCATAGATTTTATAATAATTAGATAGCTTTTTTCTAAAGATTGGAAAGGAATCGTGAAAGATGTCAATGTCTGGAATAATAGATATGTATATATATATATATATATATATATATATATATATATATATATCCAAACATTTTGCGAACGCGAGTTTTCTTAGGTCTTTTATATGGGACTTATAATAATAAATAATGTTATGAAATGTTAGTAGTTGTTTTTTAAATAACTAAGGAGTAGCGTGTTTGTAATACACTACACTACTAGTGTATTAATTTTGTTTAGAACTATGTGTATTTCAATAGAACTATGTGTACTGCAGTTCAATTAAGACAAAGTGCTTTATTGAAAAGAAGCTCCAGCCCACATCGTCTAAGGAGAGTTTCTATTTCTCAAAGTACGCCAAGGCTACAAATGAATATACACTTCATTGTCATTATAATAAAGATCGAAATAGCATGATAAGTTTCTAAATCGTAATGTTATACGCTGCACGCTGTTGCCCTTGTGGTACAACTAAAGTTCATAATGATGTAACTTCCGACGTCTTCTTAATAAAACTTTAAACTGGGTGGTCTAGTGACTATGATCTACGACTGGAGATCCAGAGGTCCTGGATTCGAGTCCTGGTTCGGCCAAGTTAAGTTATTGAATATTTCTGTCACGAAATTTTAAGGAACATTTGGGTTGTTACTTTACCGATCTGTTTGAAAGTTGGTGGTGTTTCACCGCCGTGCCTCGGAGAGCACGTAAAGCCGTCGTTCCATAACCCTCGTTCTTTTCTCGCATTTTCGAAAAATCCTATAAAAATTAGAAAGATCAATTCTTAAGTAATGGAAGGTAATATTTGCTGTTCAATATCTGCTAAAAATTAATACCTCATATTATGTACAAGGTATAATGCATTTCATAGGTCGCGTTCTCCTACTTCCTCACCAATACTTTCGCATCAAAAGCTGCACGTTTATGGAATACTGTTCCAATAGACATCAGGCCGGCTATAAGTCTTAATAATTTTAAGCTACTGTTAAAATCATGTTATTTATCTCTTTAGTGTCTTCCCATATTATACTTTTTACATTTTCTATCAGACCTATATTTATATGTGTATATAAGTATTTATAAATAATAAATAAATATTTTAGGACATTAACAGCACCACCTAGTTACAGGATAAGCTACGAGGCTTGTGTTATGGATACCAGATAGTTGATACATATTACTATATTATATACGTTATTATAAATATAAACCCATGACTGGAGTACAAACATTTGTGTTCATCACACAAATAAATGCCTCCAGCGGGACTCGAACCAGCGACTGCTGGCACAACAAGTAGGCTCAATACAAACTGAGCCAAATTTGTCGTCAAAAGCATTGTGTGTGCATCAAAAATTAATGCATATACAATTATGTATGTGTTAAGGATATATATATTTTGAGTGGCAATTACACCACCTACGATTTCATACATTTACTCCTACGACCTAAAGTAACATGGAAGAGCTCCTTGAAATAGAAACAAAGGAACACGCACATTACGGCATTAATAATACCTGTAGTAATTTGACTCTTTTGGCACAGAGAGGGTTGGTATCGCCCTACTCCACCGTTCCAGCCAGTTCACATCCGCACCGCACACCGCTCGGCACACCTACAGGCGTCCTGCTCAGAGATACGCATCTCACTTTGTGCACTCGATCTACCTTGCAATGACGTTATGAGGTAAGTGGGAACTTCGTTAAACCAACTTATAAAAACATAGGAGATCCACACCTTACCCATTTTCCAGTTTTACGAATGAGGAAGCGTGGCTCTCGATTTTTTTGTCAGAAAGACTGGTTAATGTATAGCTTAAATAGCAAAAATATTTCTTTTTTAGCAAATGTATGGAAGTAGCCCGATATTTTGACATTTATGATTACTGCTCCGCTCCCTTGGGTAGTAGCATGATGATGTATAGCCTACAGCCTTCCTCAATAAACGAGCTGTCTAATACAAAAAGAATTTTTAAACTCTGCCTCTTTATAATATTGGTTATAGATTTTACTAGAGGTTTACCCACGTTTTGTAACGTATATGTAATACTATGTACACACAGCACCATCTTTGCCAAATAATTTATCTAGTTACAAAATTTGATCCAAAGTTCCGTCCCAGCGTGAAAGAGTAACAAACATATACACACGCACACCGACACAAAGTTTAGCATTTATAATAGTAATCCGACTTATTTCAAAACTATCAATAATTGTCCGCAATAAACAAATAAGCTTATAATTTTAAATAAAACTATCTTTTCGGATTATTTCGCGGATTTATTTTGATTTTTGGTTCCCGACGTTTCGAATGCTTTACAGCAATCATGGTCACGGGAGAGACTAAGGTGTTAGACATCTCAAAAGCGTTATATACTTGTTACAGACAGTGCCTACCCACAAATTTACAAAAATGATTTTGAAAATTCAAAAATGGCACCAGAGTACCTACCTTACAATATTTGTTGATTTTAATTCTAAACATATTTAAAAAGTTTAATAAGTATTATAATTAAATATTATTTGTTTAATTTTAGCTGTTATTTTTATAAATATTACAATATTTTATAATTTAGATTGCGAAAGCACTTCTGTATCCGCAACACGGGAGAGTGCGCCATACTGACACGTCACAAGACATCCTCTCCGTGGCGCGCCGGCCGCGTCCTCGCCGTGTGCAGCTCGCGTTGCACTTCAGCCGGAGTGAACACGGACACCAGCCTAACTGTACCACCTCATAGCTCCACTGAAGTAAAATATTATATTTAAAAATATTAGTTAGAGATAATTATATCAGTAACGAGCGACTCACCCTCGATTACACAATAAAACAAAAACAAATTTATCCCACGGGAACCGTACATTTTTCCGGGGTAAGCCTTTGTGCTATTCCAGACTATAGTCTAACTCTGGGCCAAATTACATCAAGATCCGTTCAGCCGGTCTGGCGTAATTGAGTAACGAACACCCACCTAAACTAAACGAGTAAGATAGTAAGATTTACTAATTATATTATGATACTAGTGACTTATTCTCGCTTCGATCGGATGTCTCTACGTGTTTCATAGTAGTCTATATATTACGATACTCCGGATCATAATCTACACTACACATCTACAAATGATTACAAGGTTTTGTATTTAAATTAGTAATCTCATTAATTAATATTTACTAACTATTACTAAGTCCAGTGGAATCCGAGTGAAACTGGTTCAAATCCCTGGTTTTTCACCTCTTTTCACCTCTTCTCTTTACATGTGCGAATTATTTCCAACATGATTACCACTTGTCTTACGGTAAAGGAAAACAAAATCGCGCCCAAATCGCAATCTCTCAAAAGTAATTGCTAAATATGGTAAAAATCCGTTACAAATCATAGTAATATGATGTTTATAAAACTATATTATAATTATACTAATTAGTACTATTTTAATACGTATTAATGTTATTAGAAAAATAAATGTATTGGCAGATGTTTGTGGAGGTGTCTGTAAGCGCTCCGGCGTGGTGGCCTGCGCATGGAACAGAAACGCAGGAAGAGTATCCAGTGCGACGGATTGAAACTGAATCTCTACGTTTCTACGACACTGATAATGTTCTGTTGTTGGTATGATATTTTGTTATAGAATAGAATCTTAAAATATTATATATATATATATATATATATATATATATATATATATATATATATATATATATATATATATATATATATATATATAACGCTGTGACCTATCTCAATAAAACACTTTTTATTATGATTATTTATTTAACTTATAAAAATATACAAAGTATGTACACAAATACAAATAAATAACAATTTGAATACAATACGAATTGGCTACGAAAAATTAAGCCTCGCCCGACATTCCAAATTTTAATTTCTTAGTGATCTTTGAGTTCATTTATGAGATTCAAATATTCTGATAAATTCAGTTTTTCCGATTTCCCAATATACCGGAAGCTATTATGTACATTTAAAAAAAATTGTCCAATCGGTCCTAATCGTATCGCATCGTAATCATATCACTTGAGATCACTGATGCGATTACCTACAAATAGAATTTTATTTTTATTTATATGTATTTCGAACAAGAATAGTCTATGAGTGGAAAACAAGTCTGCAGTGCAAGGCTCTTAGATTATGTAACGTTTTATAAATTACCATACATATATCTTCACAGATCATACCCCTCGTACTTCTAATTGATCAGCCGCGATTAACGCTAGAGCCCGCTGCGATAGACTTCGGTGAACTCGGCGACGGGCGCACCGCTAAGAGCTACTTCACCGTGGCACACTCTAGCCGTGAGTATTGTTGACATTAATGGCAGGATAGTGATACTTTCTTAGATTTACGCGAATATTTGTTGAACAAAGTCGGGTTTGTTACAACAATTATAACTCGAGAATTGCTGGACCGATTTTTATGATCTTTGTTTTGTTGGATTTGTCTTCACCCCGAATACAGAATAACTATTAAAACATTGAAAAATTCATAAAAAAAAAATGAAAAAAATAATATGCCATACTAAGCGAGTAAAGCGAGGGTGAGTTGCTAGTTTTAAATAAATCTATTCGAATTTTTTTGCGGATTTATTTTGATTTTTGGTTCTCGACATTTCTTTTTGAATACTTTACAGCAATTATGATCATAATTTTTTATTAAAAAAGATGTATATAAATATATTTATTGTTTTAGCTAGTCATTTACTGTAGTTTTGAGACAATCCGGTATAAAAGGGTGGTAGCTACGATAACTTCTAAAGATTATGCTAACAGCATATTAGCAACTATTTCAGTAACCTTCACGTGCGTAGAACGAGGCACTAAAATTTCATCACAATTGGATAAACAGTATAGGTACATTAGAAACGTATATTTATATTTTTTATATTAAAAAACTGACTGGCCCACACTTAATACCACAGAATAGATAAAAAAATGATGGAAAAGTTGGTGTGTGTATGTTTGCTACTCTTTCACACTAAAACGACCCCACGGATATGTAGGCATACATACATATCCGTGGGGTACCATACCACCTGCATACATACAAGTGGTATTATGGGGTACACCGGATAGAAAAGCCAATACTACCCACTTAAACCCAACGGAACCTCCCGGCTTAATGGGACATCGCAGGGTCACTTACTAGCCTGGATTGCCGGATGCTAATGAGACCCCCCCCCACCCCTCTCCCCACCCCTTACGCCAAGATGAACGCATGTTGGAGGGGAGATATACCTAGATACATAAGGGACGTAAATAGCTAGTATACTTATAATTTAACAGCCCAAGCCACGGTCGAGGTGGTCATCAGTAGCAAAGACGAGCAGTTCCGCGTGTTCCCGCGCGCGCTGCAACTGGCTCCGGGAGAGATACGGCGCGTATACGTGCAGTGCACTGCGAGGTCTGTAATGTAGGGATAGATATAGAAATTATAAACAAAGTGTCTAATCATAACTTGTATCTTATCATGTCAGTTTATCACTCATTTATTATTTTGGTCTTATAATAAAACGGGGCTTCATTCGAATAATATTTTTCCCGTTCTCTGTGTCCTTACATCGCCATTTAGTCTGCCAGGAAGTCGCCTTCTTAAATTATTTATGAGGTCATTTCTATTTTATACGAGTTATATTATTATTTTATCGAATTTTTCCAATATGTAATATCATATGATCTAATAAAGCTTTTAAAAAATCTCCAATATATGTATTAAGTTGTAAAAAAACATGTAATTATTCCAGTGGTTATTGTTAGCGAGTAAAAAAAATAAATAAACATGTTGGGACATTAACACACAACACCATCTAGTTCCATGATAAGCTACAAGGCTTGTGTTATTTATGGATACCAGATAGTTGATACACTACACATATGTATTATGTAATTTTTAATACTTACGTATTATAAATATAAACACCCTATGACTTGAGTACAAACATTCGTGTTCATCACACAAATGAATGTCTCCAGCGAGATTTGTTTCCTTTGGTAAAATAAAGATAATATTAAAATCTGTTAGTTCGAATCCTGCTTCATACAAAAGTTCTTACTAACCATATAAGCAACAAACGTGGCATATGCATATGTCCTTGTTTTTTGTGCATATCTCACAAAACCAAAAATCATGAAATGTAACAATATTAATTATTGCTATAATTAAACTACCTTTATTCAGATATCAACCCTCTACTACCCCCGGTAGCGACACATATCATATGAAAACCAGTATACACGTGCACGCATGTGGCGGCGCGGGCGCGTGGTGTCGCGCCTCCATACAAGTGACTGCGCACGCGCACCTCTGTACCGAGCGAGGGTGGTATGAGGATCATACAGATGACGCGCATTTGGTACCTGATGATGTCTGTCGATTGCTAAATATTTAGTTAATAGTAATTGTTTTTATACTATTGATGTTATTTTATAAATAAACAGTTATTATATAACTAAAGGTGTTGATTTATTTAAAAAAAATTAAAGGATTTTCAAATATGTTTTAATTTTATCTGTGTAGTTTTAGTTGTTGAAACATTTTCATTGATTTTTAATCATATATTTTATGGAATAATTAAAAAACTGATTAAGTAATTACGTCGATATTATCGTTATTAGTTATATTTAATTACCAATGTTCAACTTCAATCGAAATATATATTTAATAAAAAATATGTCTACATATTAAACAAATCAGTCGAGCAACTTTATATGGGGCGAGATATTCATCCAAAACATGCAAGTATTTTTTACTACATTCTCCATTCAGAGATGCGAGTTGCGTTTTAATCCAATGTGACATAAATCGAGCGCGACGAGGGCAATAAAATAAAGACGTGAACTGCATACTAATAGCGATATATGAGATACAATATTGTATGTATTATGTATGTATTCAGCAGTTTTTAACGTCCCACTGCTGGGCATGGGCCTCTCTTCAATACGAGGGGGATCAGGCCATAGTCCACCACGCTGGCCAAGTGCGGGTTGGCGGACTTCACACGTCTTTCGAAAACTTGCTAGGTACTCTCAGACATGCAGGTTTCCTCACGATGTTTTCCTTCACCGTAAGGCAAGTGGTAATCATGTCGGAAATGATTCGCACATGAAAATATCAGAGGTGCGAGACCCGAGATTTGAACCCGCTTCACTCGGTTTCCCAAGCGAGCGCGTTACCACTGGACTAAAACCGCCTATTAACCTATATTTAATGAAATATTAATTATGAGTCATAGAATTTTAATTACAATTACATTTTTTATGCCTAAAATCATGAATGACGACCTTAACGACGTCATTTTTCGACGACGACATTATTCTCGTGCATTATAATTCCGGGACGCATGTAAGCAAAATAAGGGTGAATCACTAGTTTGTTATGTTTAAAATATAAGGATAAATTCATATATCTCTTCTCAAAGCCACAGAAGGGAGCTCAACTGTTAGAAACTAAAGTAAACTTCGCCGCATCAAAACTAATTAATATACCTACTTCTAATGCGGCGATAGATGAAAGGATATTGAGGTACCGGTGTGGTCTGGGAACTAAGAACTAGCCTACTTTAAAGACGAGTTAATTAAAATGTGCAAGTAAATGAAATCGTCTTCTAAAATTTCTTACTTTATCTAAAATTAAACCACTTTTATTTTAATAAATAATTTAGAAAAATAGCTTTAAATGTTTTTTCTCTTTTGATGTAAGATATCTTTATGTTCTTTGAAGAAAGTACTATGTTATGTTGTTTAGCAACAGAAATAAATTATCTTTTCAGTACAATGCAAGTTAGTTTTTATTTCGCCAAAACTAATGGAGTTTTTATAAAAACGAAAATTATATAAAGAATACGTACATGTATCCTGTTGTTTCAGTTTAATAGATCTTTTTAAGAGGAATAATTCTATAATACATTGTTTTCATATAACTTTATTGGTGTACGCGGCGCACGCCAATAACACACAGCACCATCTAGTTCCACGTTAAGCTACGAGACCCGTGTTATGGATACCAGATAGTTGATACACTACACATATATAAATTTAAATACATAAATATTATAAATATAAACACCCATGACTGGAGTACAAACATTCGTGCTCATCACACAAATGAATGCCCCCAGCGGGACTCGACCCCGCGACCGCTGGCACAGCAAGTAGGGTTACTACAAACTGAGCCAAACGTGTCGTTAAAAGTTCCCAGTCAGCATGATTTTTTCCGACATCTTCAACAATCATTGCCATATTTCAGCCAATTCACACAAAACCTCAATACCCTAAACCTTCCTCATGAATCACTTTCTCACACACTCACACACTGGTCTATTTTAGTGAAAACTATATGAAAATCCGTTCAGTAGTTTTTGAGTTTATCGCGTTCAGACAGACAGACAGACGCGTCGAGGGGACTTTATTTTATAGTATGTAGTGATACTATCTACACTAATATTATAAAGCTGAAGAGTTTGTTTGTTTGTATGGTTGAGCGCCCTAATCTCAGGAACTACTGGTTGAAATTGAAAAATTAGTTTTGTGTTGCCATAGTCCATTTATCGAGGAAGGCTTTAGGCTATATAATATCATCCCGGAAAAATGTACGGTTCCCGTGGGATAGATTTGTTTTTGTCTAGGGACGAACATGAAGCGAAACGAGGGTGAGTCGCTAGTATGTTTATAAACAAGGAATCTACAAAATATGCAATCAAATTAAAATACACTTTTATTAAAGTCGGTTAAAAACGTGTAAAGTAAAACTCTAAATATTAGATTACTCAATTAATATTTCAATCCAGTCAAGCTTAAAATACTAATAACTATGTAAATGAAGTTTATTGATTAACTATAAATAAAATTGTATTGCGCTTTGCATTTTACATTTAGACACCGTTCCACAAAGTTCCTTTTAGGACTACGGTCTGAAAGGCTTTTAAAGGGCGGCCCACGCCCATCAGTCAGACGTTAAAAATACAACACCCTTATAGTAGCTGATTGGGATGTATAGTTATTTATAATAACTCCGCGTGGATTCAAAATCGACGTCTCTATTTAAAACCGAGGCAGTGGTAGCCCAGTGGTAACGCGCTCGCTTGGGAAACCGAGTGAAGCGGGTTCAAATGCCGGGTCTCGCACCTCTGATATTTTCATGTGCGAATCATTTCTAACATGATTACCATTTGCCTTACAGTGAAGGAAAACATCGTGAGGAAACCTGATGATGTCTGAGAAAATATAACAAGTTCTCGAAACACATGTGAAGTCCGCCAACCCGCACTTGGCCATCGTGGTGGGCTATGGCCTGATCCTCCTCGTATTGAAGGGAGGCCCGTGCCCAGCCGTGGGACGTTAGAAAGGACTGAATACTTCATCAAACTGTTAAATATTTAAATGTCGTCACGTCATAAAGGCATGAGAAATAAAAACTAAAGTTACTTACAATTTCTAAAATACCATACTTAGTAACAAATATTAGTTAAATACACTAATCTCATCAGTGAGATGTGAAAATTTCTCTTCGTATATGGCTTATTTATTGAGGTTATCCAATCTATAGAACATCTAACATCGAACGTCACAGTACGACGCTAAAGCCCAGAGCAATTATAAGCAAATAAATTAGCGAGCGGAGCCGCAGGCAAAAGCTAATTTATATGTATAGATAACAAATCCAGATGGAGTAATAAAGATATTATGAGTCGCCGCAATCAGACCTAAAAGCGAAAATATCGTAGAGACAATATAAATCTAAATACAATTTTATTTGTCACAAAATGGCTGGACTAATTTAGATGAAATTTAGTAAACAGACTATAGAGTAAAAGACAGTTATTATTTCTGATTATTTAAAATTAAATACATGGTATAAATATGAATATGTTGGAACATTAACACACATCACCATCTAGTTCCATGATAAGCTACGAGGCTTGTGTTATGGATACCAGATAGTTGATACACTACACATATATAACTTTAAATACATACATATTATAAATATAAACACCCATGACTGGAGTACAAACATTCGTGCTCATAAAACAAATGAAGCCCCTAGCGGGACTCGAACCCGCGACCGCTGGCACCGAAAGCGGGGTGATTGACTACAAACCGAGCCAAACGTGTCGTCGTCAGTATGGACTACTTTAAACAAGTTTGTTCTAAAGAAATCGTGCTATGCAAGAGGGTTGAATAGTGCACGTATTACTATGTGACAACACAATACTTGACCTAGATAGATGTTTAATCTCAGTGAGATTGGCCTCCGTGACTGAACCGAGGTTAGGAGGATATTATTATACCTGTTTGATTGTCTAACATACGAGTATGTGTTTACTTCGGAAACTAATCCGCTAAATTGATTCCTTCGCTGTGAAAACAATATACTGTGATTGCATTGTCAAGTGATGTTAGATAAGTTCTATTTAGAGTTATTAGAGTTAGTTACTATATACATTACACAATATAGTTTCTAACTCTGTAATACATATATTATGTTCATGTTTTATGAAAATACAGTATTTAGATATGGCCAAAGTGAACCACAAACTTCTAATATTCAAAATTGGCATTAAGATGATAGATATTTTATTCCTAAGTTTATAGCTAAGCTGATAAATCTCGTTTTATTACAAAGACCCATTTCCGTTTCCGTCAGCATGAGCTTGGCTAACTGCCACAAGGGGTATTGTCCACCCGTCTTACTCTACAATCTTACAGATCTACACACTAAAGACTCTTATTATCTAACTCTCTCACGCTAAAACTACAAAAAAATAAACTTTAAAATGATCGATTTAATACATATTTTCATCCCTTAATTTAACCCCCAATTATGGGATGAATTTAGAAAAATGCTAAAAGACTTATTTCTTTAATTATATCTGAAAAGCATTACCAAGTTTCAAGTAATTCTGATCATAAATATTTTGTTTGGTTGTATTATAACGTGTTTTCCCGTGAGAATGAGATAATTTCTCGCAGTAAAAATAGCCTATGTCACTATCCAGTCCTCTAATTAACTCCACAAAAAAAATCACGCCAATCCGTCATTCTCTTTCATGTCAAAGAAGGACAAACAAACAAACACACTTTCACATTTATAATATTAATTATAGATAGCGTATTTGAGCTCTTCTTCTTGCATGGGCTTTTCCGTATGTAGTGGATATTTATTCAGTTGCATTATAATTCTCATCCCGACGCATCGCAGTAGACAAAGAGGTGACAGGTGGCCTAGAAGATTACTGGAAGTACTATATATGATCTGTGCTAAAACTAAGCTATTAAGGCCAACGTTCTCTGATTTCTGTCTTTGGGCTCCTAATCAATACAGAGATATATAAAATCATTGTTCAATCTTATTATAATCCGACTAAACTCTCAGCAGATAGAAAGTCTGGAGTGTGTGGAGACTCTTACATTACGAAACAACTCATATGTTGCAAGTATTATTGTTGTTTTACTTCTGATACATTAGATATGAGATTAGTTTTGTTTTTAGGATTCCGTTCCCATAGTGGCGAAAGTTATACTATTACTAAGCCTACTCAGAAATATCTTTCAAGGGCTACTTTAATGTACGTAGCTTGATGATTTTTAATACTAAACCTCAACTTTTGTAATCAACAAATACGAAGCGTATGAAAATTCACTCAACATGTGACGTTTGTGGATATGATAAGAAGGAGGACATTGTGGTTGAGTCCGTACATCATTTGCCAGTGAGTACCCACATAACCACTTGCATGTAGGTGGTATGTGTACATTCATTTCAAGTCAATATTTATGGTGTGATACTATAGAACCCCACTATCTTAGTTCCGACTCCTATTTGACATATTTTATAAATATATTGTAGTCTTATGGTCAAAAAGATCGGTTCAAAATAGTATAGCTTAGCTAACATATATTATTTAATATATATGACGCATTATCCATATTCTACGAATATCATCTTTAGTGGTTACTAATCTTGTGGGCGTTATCAGGGATCAAATAATAAAGACTTGTCAATATTCCACTATAATTTAATCAGGGAAATCACAATGTTATAAATTTGAAACGGTAATTGTAATGATTTAGAGAGCTAGCGGGTTCACAGTCACCGATCAGACTTTCAACTACAATATCAAAACGTAACTCTATGATCCACCATGATAAACCAACGTTACTAAGCCACGTATCTCCAATGAATATCTCACAATGAATATCTCGCAATGAATGTCATGATGGCGTCTCGACCCCGCTCGAGACGTAGTCTCTGCTCTAAATTCAAAATAACTTTTAAAAGCAATAAAAAGTAAACTAAATAATATAGTGACTTTAAACAATAATAAGGTTTTATAGCAAAAAAAGGTAACTAAATCCTCCTCCGTCATATATAATAAAAGAGCCAAGAGCAGTAAAATAAACTTAAATGCATATAATATCGTTTAAATAAATGTAACTGCTGTCAACAGGGAAAGTACCAAGACAGCTGACCACACTGCCTCGCTGTGTGCCTAACTTCTCTTCTGATATTAATTATCTTCCTGTGTTACTAGTGATAATATTAATTATAATTATTTATAACCAGCGGCTCACCTTTGCTTGACACGGGTTTGCTTCTAGAAATAAATAAATATGTTAGGACATTAACACACAGCACCATCTAGTTCCATGGTGAGCTACGAGGCTTGTGTTATGGATACCAGATATTTGATACACTACACGTATATAACTTTAAATACATACATATTATAAATATAGACACCCATGACTGGAGCTCAAACATTCGTGTTCATCACACAGATGAATACCCCCAGCGGGACTTGAATCTGCGACCGCTGGCACAGCAAGTAGGGTCACAACAAACTGTGCCAAACGATTACGTATAACGTGAGCGAAGCCGCGTGTAGAAACTAGTATAAATGTTATGGAATCATTGGAACCATATGTACTGTTTTCCTTGTTCATTCAATATGCTAACGAACTATCATCTCTATTGTAATGAGCGTAGAGTACATTATCCATTACTAGTTAAACATTATTATAGTTCTATAAATAAGCATTTAGCTTAAAACGTATAAGGTATTAATTCATAAATTCCAGTGTTATTGGGACTTTTGTGACAATTAATTGTGAAAAATGAAAAGTGTTGTGATTTTTCTGTTTTGGTTTACATATTTTCGTAAGTGCGATTACTGTGACGGGTTAACATAATATATCTTTTTAGACATATAATAAAGTTATGAATGAGTCGAATCTGTGCATTAAATATTTTTTGGAAAATCTTATTGAAATAGTCATTATTATCGTTACAGAGATCGGATCTATAGTTTTTAGAATTTTTGTCTGTCTGTCTGCCTGTTTGGGAACGCTTCACGAGATAACCACTAGAGAGATTTTAATGGTATGATAATGGCTGGTTATCCGGATTAACATATAGGATACTTTCACTCTGAGAAGTCTATACTAACCGTTAAAACGCACCAATTCAAAAGTAGATAACTCCAAGATACACTTGGTTGCTTGGCTTGGTTGAACATGTGTTTTAATAAATGATAAAATGTTGTATTCATAAATCAGTATGATATTATTATTTAAAGCTAATATCTCCTTTTAAATTAATTTTGATATACATAAGTTTTTTGATGACATAATGTGTACCATGCGCCAGATTTTCAATTCAATTCATTCCAGTTTTTGTCAAAATTGGTAAAATCGAACGATAACAAAAAACTATTAAAATTGGTGAAATCGAACGACAACAAACTATTTTAATTTAGAATATGTGGCTTAATGAATTTAAGAATAGGCACTGAATACTTTTTGTCTTATTCATTCAATTTTTATAAAAAATCTTACAGATGGAGACACGTTAAAAGCAAGTGCTACTAAAAGTGAGTGGTTTATCCATATCATGTTCTTTTATAAGTGATATAAATTAATGTTTTCATACTATGAATTCACTTCTACTTCTGACGATACGTTTGGCTTAGTTTGTAGTGATCCTATTTGCTGTGCCAGCAGTCGCGGGTTCGAGTCCCGCTGGGGGCATTCATTTGCGTGATGAGCACGAATGTTTGTACTCCAGTCATGGGTGCTTACTGCTTATATTCATAATATGTATTTAAAAGTTATATATGTTAATAGTGTATCAACTATCTGGTATCCATAACACAAGCCTCGGAGCTTACGAACTAGATGGTAATGTATGTTAACGTCCAAGACATTTATTTATTTATTGCTTATTTTTATACTATCACTTGACATCTAACAAAGTTCAGACGAAGTGTCTAAATGCTTCACGTCCAAAAGCTTTTTGCGTTTATAAATGTGCGAATTATATGTTCTCGATGGTTTGTTTTAAAGTTTCATTGTTCAGTGTAGTTTAAAGGTATTAATATAACACACTAACTTGTCCGAATAAATCATGCATTTTTAACCCCTCCAATTTTTAGAA
Source organism: Fabriciana adippe (assembly GCA_905404265.1). Lineage (NCBI taxonomy): Eukaryota > Metazoa > Arthropoda > Insecta > Lepidoptera > Nymphalidae > Fabriciana > Fabriciana adippe. The sequence continues at coordinate 16,230,590 of FR989995.1, read as the reverse complement.
AAATCGATTTCTTTCATGGTGTAAATTGATACTTAAAATGAACAAAACTAAGTAAAAGTCTAATAATGCGAATGTATCATAAAAATAGTAAAAGAGTTTTCAAAATTGTTGTCAATGTTGTAATAATGCAGTGGTAACCCAATGATAACGCGAGTGAAGGGGAATACGAGTGAAGCGGGTTCAAATCCCGGGTCACGCGCCTCTGATATTTCCATTTGCGAATCATTTCTAACATGATTACCACTTGTCTTACGGTGAAAGAAAACATCTTGAGGAAAACCTAGCAAGTTTTCGAAAGACATGTGAAGTCCGCCAACCCGCACTTGGCCAGCGTGTTGTACTATGGCCTATTGTATTGAGGGAAGGCCCATGCCCAGCAGTGGGACATTAAAAAGGCTGAATACATAAATAAAAATTGAACATGTTCTAACATGCTTAAAAAATCTTCATTTATAAACTACCTGCAAACAAATACGTAATTTATTCATTTTATTTTTCAGTGTTACAAATAGACGGTCTTAAAAAAGAAAACATATTAGACAATGGAGGGTCAGAAAGTATTTTTTATAAATTTACAAATAATGAGATGTTAACTTTGACGTGTCGTAGGAAACCAGCTAACGGCACACTACGCTTATCATGGTATAAAAGTACGTATGCATTGAATACTATGAATATTTGGCATATAAGGAAAAAGATTAATCTATATATTTTAAGAAAAATTTGCGATTTTCATTGCATTCGAATCCAATGGATGTTAGTGCAATAATTTTAACCGACTGCGTGACGCAAAAGAGGGTAATGTGTTTATCAGTCTATGCATGTATGTATGTTTGTTCCTATGTGGTATTCTAGAGACCAAACGCGTGGGACGATTTTGATGATTCGTACGTCGTTAGGTTCGTCTTGATAACGCGAGTGTTATAAGCTACGTAAAAATAGTTAAAAATTAAAATAGCTGATATTAGGCACCAATTTGTGTGTCTTTAGAAAAATATTTTCTTCCAAACCAGTCGAGCGGAGTATTAAAATAATGGTTAATCCGAAAAGTTTTATTTTAATTGTCAAATATTTACGTAAATATAAGAAAGTCTTACCAATGATAACATCAACAACTATTGCAGGCGGTGTTAGAGTGAGTACCACCACTGAAGATAAATTAGAACATAAGTTTATTTTAAATGAACTTGACGCTGAATTAACTCTGGAATGTCAACTTAATGAAGAGGCTTCTCAAAACTTCAATGAAGATAATCAACAATATCAGGAGCGGAAAGAGATCAAACTAAAGTATGAGAAGTATGTACCTTCTAGTGCTGAACCGGAAACAGAGATACCTCCTCGTTTAGGTAAGATTAAATAATAATTAAAACTATGTATATCCTATATATAATAACACAGTAACTTAGCGAAATCTGTACATTAAATATTTTTTCAAAAACAATAAATGTGTACAGTATTGTGTACAGTATAGAGACCACAAAACAATAGTTATTAAAATTTTTGTTTGCTTGTCTGTGTGCATTTCACGCAAAAAGTACTGAACCGATTTTAATTAAATTTTGTGTAGTGATAACTTATTACTCGGGTCAACATTTAGTATACCTTTTACAACAGGTAAATCTTTCGTTTCCACGAGAAAAGACAATAACTGGTTCGAGTTATTCTTAGAAATTTACATGGCTAACGCTGACATGTTAGATTTAACAAGGTTTAACTTAAAAAGGCCTATAGAATAGTCCACAATATCAAGCATGAGTCTATCTCCTAAGTATTGTATGTATTCAGCCCTTTTTAACGTCCCGCTGCTGGGCACGGGCCTCCCTTCAATACGAGGAGATCAGGCCATAGTCCACCACGCTGGCCAGGTGCGGGTTGGCGGACTTCACACCTCTTTCGAAAACTTGCTAGGTTCTCTCAGACATGCAGGTTTCCTCACAATGTTTTCCTTCACCGTAGGGCAAGTGGTAATCATCTTAGAAAAGATTCGCACATGAAAATATCAGAGGTACGAGACCCGGGATTTGAACCCGCTTCACTCGGTTACCCAAGCGAGCGTTTTACACTGGGCTACCACAGAGTCTGATCTCCTAAGGCATACTCGCAACATATATTTATATTTAAAACGTACCTACCTAGGCATATCGCTAATATATAATAAAATGCATTGGAAAATGCAGGTAGTGATACTAATAAATTTATATTCCAGAAATAACGTTAAAGGAGAAAATTCTTCTATGTGGGATCATTACTTTGATAGTGATCATTATAGTCTTATTATTGATTTTTATAATGCTAAAAATATATAAAAAAGTCTTTATATCTAAGGTACGTATTTATTTCATTACCACTAATATTATAACAATTATTTTTAATAATTTAATCGTCGTACTGAAAGTACTTGAACCTTCTTATCGAAATTCGTGGGTTCGATTAGCGCTCAATGCAAGTTTATTTGTCTGTATAGATATTTTTTTCTAAGAGTAAATAAAAATATATATTATAATATATGTTTAAAAATTGGCAGATGTATTAATAATAATCTATATAAACAAAAATGAATGTTGGTAAGCGCATAACTCAAAATGGCTGGACCAATTCGGCTTATTTATTTTTTTGTATATTCCTTAAGGTTACGGAAGGTTTTAATACTTAAAAAAAACTATATCAATATTACTGTATCCAATTCCGAAATAGAAAATCCGAGCGAAGCGAGGGACAATCGCTAGTATCATATAATTACTTATATACTGTAAGGAAAGTGATTCATGATAGTATGAGATGTATTGTATTCAATTCTCTTGTTAATGGCATCAAAACGTGCCAGATGAGCAAAATTACTTCGCCAATCTCACGTAAAATGGAGAAGACGTGAAGGAGATTTGTCGGTAAAATAAGATCATCAAACTATATTTAGTTTATATGTACAAAAAGGGAGTAGTTAATAAACTTTGAACCTACTACAATAGACAGCACAATTATTTATCTATACATATAATAAAATTCTAACTGAGTCGAATCTGTATTTTTAGTATTTTTTTGGAAAATCTTATTGAAATAGTCATTATTATCAATGCACAGGCCAAAATAGTTTTTAGAATTTTTGTCTGTTTGTGTCTAAAAAGGTATCACGAGAAAACCACTGGACAGATTTTGATGAAATTAGGTATGATGATAGCTGGTTATCCGGGTCAACATTTATGATACTTTTTACTGCGGAAAAATATTTCATCTTTGAGAAATCTACACTAAGCGGACGGAGCGAGTGTGAGTCGCTAGTGTATACATAAAACCCTCCATTAGAGATAAGTGATATGAGATATATGTTATAGAGATGTATTGTCTGAACAATTTTTTAGCGACTTTTTAAGCCAAAGTTCTTTTGAAAGTTAAAAATATCTATGAATCAATTACGAACTATGAACAGTGTAACGTCCTCCAAAGTGGAAAAAAAGGTCATCTTCACGCCAAATTGTTATTACATACCGTCCCAAACGTGATATCTAGCTATCAAATACTACAAAGAAATTGAGGTCCCGTGGGATAGTATATATACCTTCATATAAAATTTCTCTTATCACGTGGAAATTTCCATAATTTCATTATATGGCTTATTATATAAGATTGCCTTAATGTTTCAGAAGAAAAGACGTATACGTATGGCGAAACCGATTGCAAATAATATGATGCATAGAGATGCTCATTTTGAAGATCCCAATTCCGAACAATTAAACGTTTATAGCGTAGCCTACAGTGAAGTTGGAAAGGTTTATTCTATGCCAATACAACCTATTGAAGATAACAAAACTTTAGACACCACTGGATATAACAAATTTACCAAAAATAATTACTATGAATACGAAAACAATTATCAAAATCAATACAACTATGTCAATCAAAATGTTTCGTTTCCAAAAGACGCTGTAAATATTTGTGATGTAAAAATTAATGATTTGAAGTCCAATTTATATTCGATTTAGATTTTCTTAATTAAAGATTTCGTAAGCAATTTCTGATATTTTAATTCTAAATTTCAACATCCTCACTAAACTTTCATATTGATATTTTAAATGTGAACCTGTGCTTGTTTGTTTCTTTGTATTCCATGACCTTTTGAATCCCGCTGGGGGCATACATTTGTGTGATGAGCACGAATGTTTGTATTCCAGTCATGGATGTTTATATCTATAATATGTATGTATTTAAAGTTATATATGTATGTAGTATATCAACTATCTCGTATCCATAACAAAAGCCTCGTAGCTTACCATGGAACTAGATGGTGCTGTGTGTTAATGTCCCAACATATTATTATTAAATAATAGGGTACCTATTTTTAAATCACTCGCAGTAACTTCAATTTTATTTATAAGTATAATATAAAGTTTAAAAATACGTAAAAATATTGCTAATTCATGTTATATATCATATATTCGCACCATATCGTGTAACATTGTGCTATTTGTTATAGAATAGCAGACTAAAACCATTTACCAACTTTTATTGGAAGCGCATAGAATAAATAACACTAGTACCGCTGTGTACAAAACGAATGCAGTTTGCATATGTAAAAATCTTATATAATTTATGCGGGAAAAAAATTGGGAAAAATATAGGGAATTCTGTTTTCATACACAGAATATTTAGTATTTGACTTCTGAAGTACTAATTCAGATTTTAGCTCACAGACTTTTACTTAAGATACTAAATTAAAACTGAAGAAAAGTTTGATTATGAGAATAAATTTCATTGAATTTAAATTTTTCAATCACTATAAAAATTATAAAAATATAGTTTTCAATTTAGATATGATTTTAATTAAGTAAAATTATATTTTTGGATATTTTTGCGAATTTATTTTGAATTTGGTCCCCAAAGTTTCTAATGTTTTACAGCACTATAATGATATTTGACACGTCTAAAACCTCAATTTCTCCCAATCAATCAAAAAAGAAACTCGCCATTAATCCGTGAAAAAATCCGAAATATTAGAAAAAAATCTATATATACATAAAATGCTTTGTCCTGACTGACTGATCGATCAACGCACAGCCTAAACCGCTGGTCGTAGAAACGTGAAATTTAGAGGACATATTCCTTATACAATGTAGGCATCCGCTAAGAAAGGATTTTTCTAAATTCATCCCCTAAGGGGGTAAAATAAGGGATACAAGATTGTATGAAACTCTGTTATTCTTAACGCGAAATACACGGTAAGTGGTATTTAGCTTTAAGATGAAAAATAAGAAATATATGTATTAGATTTTTTTCGAAATTCATCCCTTAAAAGGGTAAAAGGGGATGATAAAGTTTATATGGGCAAACAGTTATTTATGATCAGAATTACTTGAAACTTGGTATTAATGCTCTTCAATACATTTAAATAAATATGTGTTTTAGCATTTTTTGAAATTCATCACATAAGGCTGTCAAATAGGGGATGAAAGTTTGTATGAAACTCTGTAATTGATGCACGGAAAATAGTATTTACCTTTAAAATGAAGACTAAATCAATACAGATATCATTTTTTTTCGAAATTTATCCCTTAAAATGGTAAAAGGGGGTGGTTCTGTTTATATGAGGAAAAATTTGTTTATGATGAGAATTACTTGAAACTTGGTATTAATGCTCTTCAATACACTTAAATAAACATGTATTGTAGATTTTTTTTTAATTCAGCCCCTAAGTGGGTAAAACTGGGCGGTGAAGTTTGAGTTGTTGAATATATTTAAATCGAGTAACATGGCTCAAGTTTTCTGTAAGTGCACACTAACTGTGTGAGATATAAAGCAGAGAAAGGAAATTATTCCGAATCCAAAAGAAAATTATGTATAACTTTTCGGCTGGCCACAGCAGCGACAACCATAACAGACCTAGACCGCGAGAGAGAGAACCTAACCTATATTTGTGTTTGGTTTTTTTAGTGTAGAATTTAAGTGAATCTAGACATAATATTAAAAATTCGATATAACAACATATAAATTTAATGGAAATTAAAACTGAGCAAATTTTTCAGTCCACGCGAGCGTAGCCGCGGGCAATAAGCTACAGCAAAATATGAATGCCAATTTATATGTGTAACTTAAAAAAGAAGGAGAAGGAGGGAGACTGTAAGATTCAGGTGGACATAGCATTGGGTCTTTAAAAATAACGTAGATGTTAGCCTGTTAGTATTTTAGGTAAAAAAACCCATATTAGCCATGTTACATGATTCTAAAGTCGTAAACATTGTATGCAATTGTATCATTGTACTCTCTTCCTCTAACTTTGGAAAGATGGAGTAGAAAAATGTACAAAAAATAAGATAGTGCAGCTTGCTAAATACCTAAAGTGTATAATTACAGAATATATGCTTAATATCTTTTAAGATACTGGATATTTTGAGTTACGATCGCTAAAATTAAATTTGTTTCCATATATACTTTAACAAATAATAAAACTTACACAAACTTATTTTTGCAAGTAATAAAGTATATATTGCGAAAAAGTTCATTTTTTCGTAGTTTGATCGCGGGCGAAGCCGCGGGTTCTGCTAGTCTATACATATAATAAAACTGTAGAGGTTCAATGTCGGTATATAGAAAAAAAATGCTAAAAACCAAGTCACGGGTATGTAAGAAGATAAATAGAGCAAATCCAGATTTTTTTCATTTTTTTTTGTTTCTCTGTCTGTTCGTTTGTTTGTACGGACTAATCTCCGAAACTGTTGGTCCGATTTAAATGAAATTTTGCATGGTACTACACCTTATATCCCCGGTTAACATTTAGGTTAATATTAGAAACTTTTTATCCCAGAAAATCAAAGAGTTGTGATAGTTCAAAAACTATAGTAACTTATACAGCTTAGTACACAAAAACTACTGACTGGATTTTAATGAAACTTTACAATATATAGTTCATACGTCAGAATAACAAATAAGCTACTTTTTATCCCGGAAAAATGTACGGTTCCCGTGGGATAGATTTGTTATTGTTTGTCTAGAGGCGAACCCGAGCGAAGCGAGGGTGAGCCGCTAGTGTCAAATATTCGCGTAAATCTAAAAAAGGTTAGATATCATTTTTTAAAACAATAAATACAAACGTTTCATCATTATTCTAGATATTTCCAAATCACTACATTGAATAATTTACAACATTTTTTCTTGGCAATATACATAAAAACATAAGAAAGAAACAAAAAACATTAGGAAATGGAATCATATATCATAAAAATACGTAACTTATTCCCAAGCTCTAAAACGTTAAATATTTATAACATTAAAGACAAATAAAATAAGTTTTCTTAACAAAAAATGGCAAGTCATATACAAATATATACCTGAGATAAAGTAATATTAGACACTCGTCCCTCCTCTATAAGTATACTTGTACGTAGAGTAGATCCGAGCACTCACGGGATTGTTCAATTTGCACAGCGATAAACTGCTGCTATGGCTCCTTGAACGAGAGCGCCTAAGAAAATATTTTTTGAAATTTATTCAAACTACTCGTATCTTCTAAAAGCAACTTACTTTACAGTTTTAGATATCTACTACAGAAGGACACTATATTTCGAACCTAATGCTATTTGGTTAGACCCTGGACCCAATCTGATCTCTTTTACTGTAAGTCTTGCTGGTATCCGTATGAATGGCTCGATTCGATTGGAGAAGGATTACTTTTTTACGGATTTACATACCAGTACTGCTGCCACGTTCATATTGTATACGTTACTAGCGACTTATCCCCGCTTTGCTCGGGTGCGTCCCTAGATGACGTCTAATACATTCTCACATACGTTGTGGCTCATTAGCGGCAATCCAGCCGGGCATGAAGCCAAGAGGCACATTCGCAACCAAGAGACGGCCCATCTGGGTGGGCCGCCCCGCATACTACACTGGGTTGCTCCTGATACTTCTCTGATAGCAGAGTAGATCATGTGAGTAACACCGAGGTTGTTGTGGTCTGCTTCGGCCTGTCATAGAACATCGTGGTTGAGTGCGTAGGCGATCCTGCGACGAGGGAGGTTCCGTTGGGTTTTAGCGGGTATTATTGGCTTTTCTAGGCGGTGAATCCCACATAACACCTATATTATGTATGCAGGTGTTATACATAAATCCATTTCCCAACATTAAAAAAAATGATTATAGTCTATCTATACCACATGTAAATTGTGTGAAGAAATAACAAACTGACATACAAAAACATTTATAATAGCAGTGTGATATACTGTATAAAAAATAGCATTCTATCGTGAATACATAGATCTAAATTTCCGTAAAGGTTGAAAGATGAGGTAGACATTTTTATTCCATACGAAGCCGGAGATTGTTGGCAAATATCACAAAGGGTGAAAATAAAGGAGTTTATGAACAGATGATATATGAACCCTGCGTTAGAAGGATTATTTAGGCCTAACAACATCAGTGAGTAATGTTTGTACATTATTTTAATACTAGACTGACCCGCGACTTTCTTTGTGTATTTATTTGTACTAGTGTTCGCCCACTTTATGATAACACTTAATCATTATTGAAAATTTGAGGAAAACATACAAGCATAGTATTTATCTATCTATATACAAAAACAATACTTTTTTAACAATTTTTTTATTGGTATCACTATAGCTCGTCAATAGCTTTAAAAAAGAAGGAACTCTGTGGACAAAGAAAAGAAGAAAAGGTTCTGATTTTTTTTGTCTTCGCTTACTTATATATTTTAGAGATATTCACCCATGTAGCGTGCAAAACAGAGAAATGTATAAATATAAATATATTGGGACACATGGTAAGCTACGAGGCTTGTGTTATGGATACCAGATAGTTGAAACACTACATATATAAAACTTTAAACACTTATATATTATAAATATAAACACCCATGACTGGAGTACAAACATTCGCGCTCATCACACAAATGAATGCCCCTAGCGGGATTCGAACCCGCGACCGTTGGCACAGCAAGTAGGGTCACTACAAACTGAGCCAAATATATAATAACTACATGGTAGTTTCTTTAAAATAACGTTAATTTCGATTTTTATAACAATAAAGTTTATTTAAGTTATACTATACTATAATATACTCGTAGCATATCTAAATAACATAAAGACAGAAAGATTTACTCTTGTGCATTTTTCGACACTCAATTAATTTCTTAAAGTATTCCAAAAGGGGAAGGATCCAAAGAAGGAAATAAATAAAAAATAATACATTCTTAGATTTACGCGAATGCTTTAAATTTTCACGCGAATGCTTAAATGAAGCAATTTTTTCGAATATTGTCGTGGATTTATTTTACTTTCTGGTTCCCCAAACATTTTTTTCTTATAAAATCAAAATAAGTTTAAGCACAACATTTTATAATACGAATACAACTAATTTCATAGATTAGTAACATAATAATGATATATTCAAGGACACCTGCTATATAACAGAAGCTTGGCGAAGCGAAATAATTAGCCTTCAGATATATTTTACAGATAATATTTATGACAGAAAGTTTTCCTTAATTTTATTGCGAACGATCTAAGTTTTAACGCCGATTGTTAGATATTTATTGCTGTTTTTTAGCGATTTTTTGTCATCAAAAGATTATTAATATTTAGATTTTTTATTATCATACTCATACAGTTAAATAAAAAAGTTTCAGAGTATGTTTGTTACTTCTTTGCGCTGCAATAGACGGATTGTGCATTTAATTTTGAAATGGAGATAGCTTAAGCCCATGATTAACAGATCGGTTACACTTTATCTATCAGCATCCGTTTCATTTAATCTGGATCATTTTGGTCCCACGTTTATTACAAAAGTAGCAGCATTAGCAGAACCCGCGGGTTCGCTCGCGTTAAAACTACAAAAAAAAAAAGAAAAAAGTAGATCTTATGTATAAAACTTTCATCCCCTATTTTACCCCCTTGTGGCGTGAATTTCGAAAAATGCTAAAACACCTGTTTACTTAATTGTATTGAAGAGCATTAATACTACGTTTCAAGTAATTTTGGTCATAAATATTTTTTCGGCTTGTATTATAACGTGTTGTCCCGTGGGAATAAGATAATCTCCCGCGGTAAAAGTAGCCTATGTCACTCTTCAGCCCTCCAACTATCTCCACACAAAAAATCACATCACTCTATTTCGACGTGAAAGAAAAACAAACAAACAAACACACTTTCAAATTTATAACATTATAGCAAGTGTGCATTTCCTTAGATTAAAAATATTATTTTATTGAAAACGTCGACGATCTAGTATATTAGAGTGTGTGTAAAAATTGTTGTGCAGAGAATAAAAGTATAAGGATGAATTAGATGTTCGAAATAAGCAATTGGAGTTAAATGCGATTTTTCTTATTTCAAAAATAACGAACTTCAAAAATTTTCAAATAAACCTTTTTAAATATTCACTCACTAAGTGCTCTCCTACGTATGATATAGTATGTATAATATCACCAGATATTTTCTTGCTGAAGTTTCAACACTTTGGGTTACTACTGTTTACCCGCGGCTTCACTCACATAGTTTATGTACGTCTAACTACTACACTACTTTGAGTTGTAGTGTGATAGCTTATAACCTACTTACGTAAATGTGCTATAAAATAAAAAGAGAACAATTCAAAAAAAACGGGTAGTTACGAAGATAAGCGCGTTCAAAATAACCTAATACTAATAAAAAAACATGCTCCAAATAAAACTATTATTGACTCATCTACAGCAACTCCTTTAATCCATCATATCTATCCATCCCAGCCCTCCTTAGTAGGCCTTAAGTTTTATTCGGGATATAGCAAGGGTCCCTTCATTGTCTATTGTATCGCCAGAAACTCCTTTAGAAGCTTAGCTTTCTATTCTATACATATTATAATAAAATTCTAACTGAGTCGAATCTTTACATACAATACTTTTTGGAAAATCTTATTGAAATAGTCATTATTATCGATACATAGGCCACATCTATAGTTTTTAGAATTTTTGTCTGTCTGTCTGGGAACGCATCATGAGAAAACCACTGGACAGATTTTGATGAAATTTGGTATGATGATAGCTGGTTATCCGGGTCAACATATAAGATACTTTTTACTGCAGGAAAATATCTCTGAGTAAATACGTACCTAAGGAAAAACCCGAGAGGAACAAGGGTAAGTTGCAAGTATTAGTATAAGTACATTCGATTTGCGAATGTCATTGTACGGTAAAGTATTAAACAAAGATGTTGGATAATTTCTTTGAATATCGTAGGATTCATTGTCAAAAAAGAGGTTTAAAGCGATATTTTTTCTGAACAGCGCAAATTTCAGGAAATTTGAAATTGAAAGGCAGTGCCTTATTAAAAGAACAGACCCTAAGTAATGTTACTGAGATTTCTTTTAACTTATTATCTATTTACGTACTATATTATAGTACTATATTATAGTAACTGTTTCAAGTTGCTAAGTTTCTAGTGGCCCAACTTGCTATGCCAGCGGTCGCGGGTTCGAGTCCCGCTGGGGGCATTCATTTGTGTGATGAGCACGAATGTCTGTATTCCAGTCATGGGTGTTTATATTTATAATATGTATGTATTTAAAGTTATATATATGTAGTGTATCAACTATCTGGTATCCATAACACAAGCCTCGGAGCTTACCATGGAACTAGATGGTGCTGCGTGGTAATGTCCCAACATATTTATTTATTCAAAATATTCATATTTCAGTGATATATTTACCAACTTTACGTTATTTTTTTTTAAAGTAAGAAGCAAAGTTAGAAAATCTGTATAGTTTTTATAACTCTTGTTTGTTTATAAGACCATTATTCTTTCTTAAAAAAGATAATAAGCTTTTTTCGTAAAAGTAACTATTTAACTAAAGGACTTAAATCTTGATATATACATATATTTTATACTGACATAAAGAATACAGAAAAAAAAAATCAGGATTAAATTTTCATTGAAAACAAACAAAATAATTAAAAAGTACCTTGCTTAAAAATGTGGTAAATACTAAAATGTATAAAAGCAAAAGTCACCCTGAAAGAAGTTAACTTCCGGTACCGGGAATCGAACCCGAGCCTCCTGGGTGAGAGCCAGGTATCCTAGCCACTAGACCATACCGGATATGACGAATATTGTAGAACATTTATACTAATAGTACCTCAGTTATATAATTTTTAACTTTATATTGCTTTATTCTGATACTAACGATTTATCCTTGCTTCGCTCCGGTACATTTTAAATACATGAAAATTAAAAAAAATATATATTATGAGCATACTTTAGGATATAGACAGATGCTATCGCGGACTATTCTATAGACTTTTTAAGACATACAATTTTCTAGTACATTGTTTTGATGTATATCTAAAGGTTTAGCCAGAGTTAGCCTGGTATTCTTACGAAAACAGATTTTTTTTTACAAAACACCGTCTAGACTCAATTATTTTGTACAAAATATTTACAATTTATATACACAAAACTTCTTAGTTTTATGTCGTTTCTATTAGTGAAAACCATATCAAAATCCGTTAAGTGGTTTAGAAGTAAGCGGAAAAAGAACAGACGGGAGTTTGATGAGTGCGTTTGTTTATATTGGTTACTCTTTCACGCTAAAAGAGCTGGACCGATTTGGATGTGGTTAACAGTTATATATAATAATAGATTATGATAAGCAATAAATCTGTTAGCAATAAATTTGATAAAAGATGGCGGTGATCGACGACACGTTTGGCTCAGTTTGTAGTGACCCTATTTGCTGTGCCAGAAGTCGCGGGTTCGAGTCCCGCTGGTGGTATTCATTTGTGTGATGAGTACGAATGTTTGTGCTCCAGTCATGGGTGTTTATATTTATAATATGTATGTATTTAAAAATTATATGTATATGTACTATCTGGTATCCATAACACAAGCCTCGTAGCTTATCTAAACTAGATGGTGCTGTGTGTTAATGTCAATACATATTTATATTTTATTTATTTGCCTAAAGATGAATTTCATATCAATGATATTATAGCGACTTTGTTCTTGCTTCGTTCGGGCACATTCCTAGCTGTGGTACAGTAGCCTATGTGTTACTTATAGTGTTGTTACTGGTCATAGTCTTTGTGTGTAATAAGTTTCATTCAATATATATATATATATTGAATCGAACGAAAATTGTAGAAAATTGAAGATAAGTGTCTTCCACTTTCTAAGTATGTGTTTGTTCCACGATGTTAATTAGAGTCGATATGTATGTACAAATTGTAAGATTTCATCGTTTTCATCAATTGTAACATACAATTTTCGTTCGAAACATTTTATCCTCTCTATCTATTAATTCGATAAAATAGTGACGGTGTACCTTTTTGCATTTTCCGTTGGTTCGATTACCGGTTCAGGTCACCTCTTTTAAAAAATGTAAATGCAGTTAGTCACATTCTTAAAAATAAAGTAATATTTCTTTGGAGAGAAACTTGATATTTTCAATGTTTAAGACACTTTTCTTCCATGTCCTATGCTTTTGTTCCACGATGTTAGAGTCGATATGTATAATTTATAAGATTTCATCGTTTTCTTTAATTCTAAGATGCAATGTTTGTTCGAGAGATTTTATCCTTACCATAGACCCTATCGATTAATTCGACAAAATAGTGACGGTGTCCTTTTTTACATTTTTATTTTGTTCGATTCCCGGTTCAGGTAAGCTTTTTTTAAAAAAAATTAAATGCAGTTATTATTATTTTTAAAAATAAAGAAATGTTTCCTTTGAGTAAATCTTGATAACTTCAATATTTAAGGTAAAATTAAAAAATATAATTATTTATATGTATAAAATTAAAAAAAAAAAACAAGGTTCCGTAACATAAAATCATGTTTGAAGAATTTAAAATTATGTTTTACTAGTTGAAAATCAACCATAATTCATTAAGTTATATATTTATTGTCTTGCGTATATTACAATATTAATCTATTCTCAATTTGACCACAGACTTTAACAAAAAACAAAAGAGTATAGGTATATGCGTGTGTGTGTCAAATACACGGTAGTGTGTGTAATGTTTTTTTTATTGATTTAATGTATTTTTTATGCATAATTTAAAAAAAATATTATCATTCTGCACTCCTTCACTATATAAACTATAAGTGTGGGAAATTTCGTACTCCTCCGTCCGCGCAATTTTCGTAAAAAGGGGTACAAAGTTTTTGCTTCACGTATTAATATATAGATAATACAATACGTGATGTAAACACTGTTACGTTTTTTCCATTACGTAGAATCCGCGTATAATAATGAGGTTTTCGGGACGCGAAAAGCATTCGTGTTGAATGTTTAATGTACTTCCCGTTCACGTGAAAGTTAGCGCGAGATGACTTTGATTATATCAAAACCGCTATTTCAGGACTTACTACATTCTCACAAATCATTTATTGATACTTAGCAAGTAATGAGCGCTGAATTGGAAAAATAGTGAAAAATTGTCAATGTTCTAAATATTTGTAAAAAAATTACTATTACACTTTTTTTTCCCGAAAATAGCACACCTTAGGAATGATATGATCCCCGTCAAGCTCTTTTAATTAGGGTTAGTAAAGACTGGGACTAAAATAAATACGTAGAAACCATTAAATCCATACAAATTAGTGGCTTTAACGAGTAAGTTGAAAAAGTTTCCCGGAAACAGCTAAGTTGAGTTATGAACTTTAAGGACTAAGAAAGCTAATTTTACAAACTTAAATGTACCACCAGCTATCATTTTTAATTTGCACACTAGTTACTTCTAGTAACTTCAAACTTTTAGTAAAATTTCAACGTGTTTTGTCAACTTTATGTACTGTGGGAGAAGACTGGTGGTTTAAATCTCAGAGTAGCAAAAATAATGTTAACACGGTACTGTATTGGTATTATATAAAACTAGCAGCTCACCCTTGCTCCGCTCGGGTTCGTCCCTAGTTAAAAATAGAAACGGCGGATCCTTAGCGCAAATGTTTTTGCGACTGCATAATACTATGTTCCTTCATTAAGTTATACTTTCTTTTTAGTTCGCCTTTTGCGCAGTCGGTTTTGTTTTGATTTTATTACTAACTATAGACTTCGTGTTATTTCAGGTCATATCTGCCTGTGAACTAAACTTCATCCAAATCCGTCCAGCTGCTACAGAGTGAAAAAGTAAAAAACGTACACACACAGAGACTCATACAAACTGTTGTAATCTTAATTTGTTAGCTTTATGGAATTATTATCTATGTTTTAGTAGGTCAAAGAGTAGTGTCTAATCTGTGGCAAGTGGGGAATAAAGACTGCAATTAATTAACATTGTGTATATTTATTATACTCATAAATGAAGGTGAGAAGTGCGAAAAGTCTAGAAAGATATAAAATGTTAGTAAAAGAATATTTCCTATCCCTTTAGTCCTTTTTGTACTTCACATCATCTTTAATATATAGTTTATATTTTTAGCTCTCGATTAATAAATGTGTATATGTATGTTTGTTTGTATGAATGTATATATGTATGTATGTATGTACGTAAGTATGCATGTATTTATACAATAATTAAAGTTTGTCCTTATTTTATTAGTTAATTTGCACACCGCCTACCGTCTTTGCCACACTCTTCTCCTCCACCTCAAGGTTGCCTGGAAGAGATCGCTCTTAGCGATAAGGCCGCCTGCTGTACATTAATTTTTTTGTATATTATTTTCATTATGTTTGTTTATTTTATAAGGTGTACAATAAAGAGTATTATCTATCTATTTATCTAAAATATAATATCGAGATATAGCACAAATTTTTACATTTACGATTTACGTGGCTCTAATTTTTTTAATATGGTAAACTACAAAACTAGATGGGATTTTAATGAGGCTTTGCTACCATTAAACTGTATAATAAATAAATATTGTACTATATATGCCACAATCTAACCTAAATCTTGTTACAATAAACCTTAGATTTACGCGAATATTTGATATTTTAAATAAACTATCTTTTTGGATTTTTTCGCGGATCTATCTTGATTTTTGGTTCCCGATGTTCTTTCCCGTGTCCGGAGTCTTTCCCGTGACCATGATTGCTGTAAAGCATTCGAAACGAGAACCAAAAGTCAAAATAAATCTGTGAAAAAATCCGAAAAGATAGAGTTATTTACAATAAACCTTTTAAAGAAATTTGACCGTAAATGGTTTTTTAGCTTTTACATCTCCATTTGGCTATTCAAATTAACTTTGAAAAACGTAATCCTATTACTGAACTGAGTTGAAAGGACTTTGAATTAAACTATATTTAAATGGATCCATTAAAGTAATAGAACATTTATCCACTCCGCCCGTTATCGAGGACACAAGTTCGTCGTATCGAGAAAATAGATACATATTTATATATATCCGCATACATTCATATAAACACATGTATTGCGGAGTAGTTAGAATTAGTTTATTGGATTACCACTTAATAATATATAATTAATGCGAAAATTTGTATGTTTGTTATTCATTCATAGTAACTGGCTCGGTGGTGTAGTGGTTAGCGAGTACGGCTGCACATCCGGAGGTCCTGGGTTCGAGTCCCGGGTTGGGCTAAGTTTAGTTATTGAGTCTTTCTGTTTAGTAAGTCTCATAACAGTCCGGAGTTGGGAAGTTGGTGGTGTTTCACCCCGTGCCTAGGCACGTAAAGCCGTCGGTCCTGCGCCTTAACTCGGAGTATGAGAGTGACAGGAATAGAGAGTGCACTTGTGTCTGCGCGTACACCCGCTGCACTATAATATCTCCTACGTAGATGGTTAGTCTCAATGTGACTGGCCGCCGTGACCGAAGTCGGTCGGGAGGTCATTATAATAATTATTATTATTTCTTCATGCTGAAACTGCTGGATGGATTTGGATGTACATAATTTAGATCACGGATAGGCTAAGACCTGGAGTAACACATAGCCTACTTTTAGGCCCAAAATACTTCCAGCAAAAATGTTAGGAACTAAATAAAACTATACGTTCAACGATTCTCATTAATTTTCCTATATCGGTAATCCGAAACATGTCCAAAATATATGAACACAAATCCATATCGCAATAAATACTTCAATGAAAAACTCTAATAAGTCCGACCGCGACGCTAACACATGTACGATGACCGTGATCGAAATTGTGATCGCATCGACCAACTTTTTATACATGGTCACGGTTGAGAAGTGGTCACTGAGTGGTCACTGCGTGTATGCAATGCAATACAGGATGGTCACTATTCGTAATGGTGGCTTTCGATTTTCGATTTCGTAATGGTTGATCCGTATTTTTTTGTAATTTTATTAAAAATTATACAATTTGAGTCCTGGTCACAGGAATGACTTAGGTTTAATTCTCCATGTTTGCTGTAAAACATGCAAAATCTAGATAACCAAAAATAAACATAAATCCGCGAAATAATCCGAAAAGATAATAAGATAGTTTTTTATTCAAAATGTCAAATGTTCACGTAAATCTAAGAAATTACTATAACACCACCTTCGTTTTTTTGAGAATTACATTCAAGATATCTACTGACGACATTTGTAGCCTTTATAATTTGGATAAAAAGATTTTATCTTTTTAAGATCTTTTTAATAATCGCTTTTTACTAAATGCACATGGATATACAGACGGTACATATACCAAAACAACATTTTTTACAATTTTTATCTCTCTGTCTGTCTATTTGTTCCGGCTCTTTAAATTTTTGAAGAATCATAATACTTTCTTAGATTTATGCGAATATTTCACATTTTAAATATTTCACATCTATACATATAATAAAATCCTAACTGAGTCGAATCTGTACATTAAATATTTTTTTGGATTTTTTTTGGAATATTCGTTATTATCGATACAGAGGCCGAATCTATAGTTTTTAGAATTTTTGTCTGTTTGTATGTCTGTGACTGCATCACGAAAAAACCACTTAACAGATTTTGATGAAATTTGGTATGATGATAGCTGGTTATCTGGGTCAACATATAAGATACTTTTTACTGTGGGAAAATATCTCTGAGCTAAACGTTAAAACGTAACTCGGGACAAACCCGAGCGGAGCGAGGGTGAGCCGCTAGTTTTAAATAAAAGTTCTATCTTTTTTGACATTTCGAACAATCATGGTCACGAGAGAGAATCAAAATAAATCCGCGAAAAAATCCGAAAAGATAGTTTTATTTATTTAAAGAGTCACCTTGACTCAGACTAAATCAATATTCGTAATAAGCTCAAATATAGCAAAAGCTGGCCATTTGTTTGTAAATTGCCAACAATTTATTGAGTTTGAATTCTAAATATTTTATACAAATTTTAGAGCAAAGCTTTCAAATATATTTTGATCCATATTTTAGTGCTATCGATCCGCTCTCGTTCGGTTTAGAAGTGCTTCAATTTTCATGGTAATTTTTTTAAATAATTTAATTTCACCAAACAATAGTTTTGAAAATAATAATTAAATTTACACTCTGAACTATTATTATAAAGCCGAAGAGATTATTTTGGTGTGTTTTAATGCACTCTGAAAGAAGTAGTCAAAATTTTTTTACTCTTACAAGTTGGGTAATTTTACATTTAAATCACGGAAGCTTACAAAATGGATGATTTTTTTAGATTTAATTCACAAATAACATAATACTAGTGGCCTTATTTTCGGAAAAAAATTGATAAAATATAATCTATCTTTTTAGGTAATCCTTCTTTCTATTAGTGAAAGTCGTATCAAAATGCATACATTAGTTTCTGAGCTGAGCCCGACAAAATACAAGCACAGCGCAATAGGGGACTTTATAATAACACTATTGACTCACCGTTGCTCCGCTCGGTTTCGTCCCTAGGTACGTTTTAACGGTTCGTATGGAATAAGTAGACTATTAAATATACACATATATATTATATATATACATAGGTATGATGAGTTGCTGTGGGTTATATTTTAACGTGTTTTCCCGTGGGAATGAGATAATCTCCCGCGTTAAAATTGCACTCTCCAGCCCTCCAACTATTTCTACACAAAAATCACGTCAATTCGTCACTCTTTTCTTCTTCGTTTCAACGTCAAAAAAGAAATAAAAGACAAACAAACTAACAAACCAACACACTTTGACATTCAAAATATTATGTGTGGGTATAGTAATTTATTGATAAAAGTATAGAGTAGAAAGGATACATATAAATAAACAAGGCGAGTACAGTCGGCGGCCAAACATAGTTTAAACTCAATACTTAGTAACCATTAAGCTAAAGTACGTACATTATACATATATCTGTATTCAGCCCTTTTTAACGTCCCACTGCTGGGTACGGGCCTCCCTTCAATACGAGGGGGATCAGGCCATAGTCCACCACGCTGACCAAGTGCGGATTGGCGGACTTCACACGTCTTTCGGAAACTTGCTAGGTTCTCTCAGACATGCAAGATTCCTCATGATGTTTTCTTTCACCGTAAGGCAAGTGGTAATTATGTTAGAAATGATTCGCACATGAAAATATCAGAGGTGCGAGACCCGGGATTTGAACCCGCTTCACTCGGTTTCCCAAGCGAGCGTGTTACCACTGGGCTACCACTGCCTGTACATATATCTATTGACATAAAAATAATAAAAACTTGTACAAGAAAAATATTATCTTTAGCGAGCATCATATTTATGGTCTAATATGAACGACCGTTATTTATTGACACCACCTGCCATACTGATATAAACGTTTCAGAGTTCCACTTTAGTTGGTACTTGTTCAGAACAATTTGTACGGACCATTGACTCGAGAGTAATTGCTATAACGCTTCGTGGTTTTAATGTTTGGGGTAAATAGTAATAAGCAATTTGGATACTAATGTTGGTTGTACGTACGTAGATGGATACGTGTCTATGATGTGGTTGATATTAACGTTTTGTTATTACTTTAATAATAATTTTTATGTAAAATTATTTGACGACATGTTTGGCTCAGTTTGAAGGGACCTTACTTGCTGTGCCAGCGGTCGCGGGTTCGAATCCCGCTGGGGGAATTCATTTGTGTGATGAGCACAAATGCTTGTATCTGCTATCCATAACACAAGCCTCGTAGCTTACCATGGAACTAGATGGTGTTGTGTGTTAATGTATCAACATATTTATTTATTTATTTATATCTATACTAATAATAATAATAATAATAATTTGTTTTATTAGGAACAACAAAGGAACCATTTTTGTTAGTCCACACCTTACATACTACAACTTATACACTAGGGTTAGTAACAACTACAAAAACAAACAAGGAGAGATTTAGTGAATCATGTACTTACGAGGCATTTCATGCGGGCAATGATTCCGCATGAGATGCCTCAGCACAGGAGCTCTCGGGTCCTCAGCCACGATTTTCAGTATGCTATTGCTACTAATATTATAAAGAGGCAGAGTTTGTTTGTTTGTTCGTTCATTTGTTTACACTTGCGCTCGTTCGCTTGCCCTCTCGCTCTCTCGGTAGCTTGCTTGTTTATTTAAATGCGCTAATCTCAGGAACTGCTAATCCGATTTGAAAAAATTTTCTTGCATTAGATAGCCCATTTATTAAGAAAGGCTACAGGCTATGTATCATCATGCTCCTACCCAAGGGAGCGGAGCAGTAATTGTAAATGTGAAAAAATCGGGCAGACTTTCATACATTATTATAAAACTATATACATAAACTATATAAATTCATAGCTGTATACATAGCTGTATACTGTATAATATAGATTGGATGTGATGTGGGTTCTGCTAGTATGTAATAAACATGAAATGTGCGCTGATAAGCGCAGCTCTTGATAATGGCTAGACAGATTTGAATCATAAATCGAGATAGCCCGAAATTAAATAATATTAGAGAATTGGTTTTTAGTAAAATGCTCGAAAAAAAGAACTTTAGAAAAGTACTTTAGAAAAGTCGCTCACAACTTTCTTATATAACGAATGAATGAAAACGCCAACTATGCATTGGTAAAACTTGCTTTTTGTCCTCCTAACTTTCGAAATTACTTATTTCCTTTCCTTTGAAAACTTGTACATTGCGCGTTGTATTTATAGTATAAGAGACCACTGATTTATTGACTATACATTGAATATTTATATTATACTAGCGGTTCACCCTCGCTTCGCTCGGTTTCGACTCTAGACAAACATATCTATCCCACGAGAACCGTACATTTTTCCGAGATAAAAAGTATCCTATTTGTTATTCTGATGTATGAACTATATTATTGTAAAATTTAATTAAAATCCAATCTATAGTTTTTGTGTACTAAGCTGTATAAATTACTATAATTTTTAACTATCCCGCGGGAACTCTTTAATTTTCCGGGATGAGAATTATCTAAGACGGTACCACCATGCAAAATTTCATTTAAATCTATTCAACAGTTTCGGAGATTAGCCCGGATAAACAGACAGACAGAGAAACAAAATAATTGAAAAAAAAAACTGGATTTGTTCTATTTCTCTTCCTACATCCCTCTGACTTGATTTTTAGTACTTTACTTTACTTTTTTCTATGTACAGACATTCGACCTCTACAGTTTTATTTTAAATATAGATTAATTAAAAATGAAAGAGAAATATTGCGTTAACTACTTTGGTTTATCTTATAAAGTTAAAGACACTGATTTCTTTAAAGGTGGGTAAATGATTTATAGAAAAATATAAACTGACTTCAAAAATAACACTAAAAAGTAAAAAAATAACTGATTTGTAGTTTTTATTTACTATAGGTACCTAATCAGATATTTTTGAAGTCGGTGTGCTTTGATTTGTTACACTGTAAAAAGTTACACGTATTGAGAACCTCCTCCTTTTTTTGTCGGTTAAAAAATACATAGAAGTAACGTTTTCGATAAATAGGTGTTTCAAATATTGGCTCTTAGCCTATGCGAAAGTTTCGTAACTATGTAGGAACACAAAGTTTTCAGTATTTTCAATTTCTGATGACATTGTTCATGGCATTGTAACACAAAATAAGAACCGACGAAACTCGACGAAATGAAACTTGAAGTTTGTCAAATGACTACATCAATATGAATTCTTTTGATTATTGGGAGAAAATGGAGATTATTGCCAATACAAAGAGACTGGTTCGTGATTTAGTACTCAGTACTTTTTTACTTTTTGTAAGCCGCAATGAAAGTTTGAACCTTTTTTTATTACCCGACTGCAAGGATAGAGTTATGTTTTTCGCGCCTATCTTTGTATGTTTTTTTGTTTTTTATTCCCTCATATCTTCCAAACCACTTGATGGATTTCTTTAATTAGGGTATCGTTAGATTCGTCTCATTAGTCCAAATATTCTTAGATAGGTGATATAAAAAAATGTGGGGGCTAGATACCATAATGTGAATAAGAAAAAATGAAAATCATCGAACCATGTCAAGTGGAGTGTCGTTGAATAGGTATTTAAAATAATTGTTAGGTTTGTTTCATCATTTTTCATTTTAAATAACAGTTTAGGATATATTATGATGATTTAAAGTTGATTAATAACCATTTTCGCTAATTTTCATTCTTAAAATTACTTAAAAAGCTGTAAATAAATAAATATATGATAAAAATAAAAAACCCGACTGCATTAAAGCTAATTAAAAAGATGAAAATAAGTTCACGATGGAATATAGTATTATGTAGTCGGAGACATACCTACATACGAATGTGTACATCTCGCGGCAAGGATTTCACCATGCCATTATGTAGTCGGGTTTTTTTATTTTTATAATATATAGCGACTCACCCTCACTAATTCACTTCGGGTTCGTCCCTAGACAAAAACAAATCTATCCCACGGGAACCGTACATTTTTCCGGGATGATATATAGCCCAAAGCCTTCCTCTATAAATGAACTATGCAACACAAAAAGAATTTTTCAATTCCACTCAGTAGTTCCTGAGATTACCGAGTTCAACCAAACAAACAAACAAAGAAACAAACGAACAAACAAACTTTTCAGCTTTATAATATAAGTATAGATTTATTTTAGTATTCTAGTTATTCAATAACAAAACATAAATGTTTTGGTAAACATGTACTGCGTCTGAAAACCAAATATACAAAATGTAAACTTGAGATTGTTAATTTGTTCATAAGTAAAACAATGGGAGTCATTGTTTATGTGCTAGCTTAAAATCCGAGGGAAGCGCACTCTGAGATCTTTTAATATGATTACCACTAAGTAATACGGTAAAGCAAATCATCTCGAGGAAATTTACATATCTAAGAGAGTATAATCATTTTTCAAAAACGTGTGAGCCCCTATTTTTGTCGAAGTTGCGTACTGCGGTCTGATTTTCATCGTTTTAAAGAGAAACCTCGTATCTGATAGTAGGACGTGAAAAGGCCCTAGTTATATATATAATAATAATATAAATGTCAAAGTTTGTAAGTATGGATGTATGGATGTTTGTTACTCTTTCACGCCATAACGGCTGAACGGATCTGGATTAAATTTGGCACATAACACATAGGCTACTTTTTATCCCGGAAAAATGTACGGTTCCCGTGGGATAATTTTGATTTTATTTTCCTAGAGGTGAACTCGAGCAAAGCGAGGATGAGCTGCTAGTAAATAAAATAAAACAAGGTTAACTAAAGTGACAAAATTTTTATTACTTCAAACACTGGAAACTAAGCTACAGCGACTCAGGAGCTTTGGGTAAATGGTTGCTTTCATGTACCTTATATCCATCGAGATCCGCAGTATACTTAGTTACGTAGGTCTTTCCATCGTCACCAATATAAGAAACTTCTCCTTCTAAGACCAGGACGTATTCAGTGCCATCTTTTGAGGGTACAAGACGACCGCGCTCATACACTACAATTCCTTCAGCAGTCACATACCGGAGGGCAAACTGTCCAAACTCATCATGGACTTCTTCATGGACTAAAGCAGGGAGAGCTCGCAGAGCAGCAAGTTCTGGGTCAACAGTTGGAGCAGCAATGGCCAAAGCCAACACAGCAAAGAAAACTACCAACTGTAAAAAAACATATAAATTGTAAAAATATTTGGTAGTATGCACTATCAAAGTTATAATTATTATAAGTAAATTAATAAATAATACTTTCTTAGATTTACGCGAATATAAAACTATCTTTTCGGATTATTTCTAGTTTCTAGTCTCTTCCGTAACTATGATTGCTGTAAAGCATTCGAAACGTCGGGAACCAAAAATCAAAAAAATCTACGAAATAATCCGAAAAGATAGTTTTATTTAAAACAATATATGTACTTAGATCAGTTTTTAGTTCAGTATTCCATCACTAAGTTTAAATTTCAAAAATCTATTGAACTATAGATTCTAAAAATATGATAATAATTTCTTACCAACTTCATGATGAATGATTGTAGAGTACGAATATTACGGTGCATGTTACTAAAAAAACATAGCTTTTATACTAAATTGTGTCATAATGAGGAACATTATTAATTGGGATAATTAGTTAAATTATACGACAAAATTACAAGTACCTATTAATGATATATTTTTTTTAATTAATTAGTAGATTTGCGTAATTTTTGAAATTGGATTTGTCGTGGTTTTGATGAAGACGATATTTTATATAAGTAATATATATATATATATATATATATATATATATATATATATATATATATATATATATATATATATATATATATATATATTCTTAATAGATACGAATTACAGATATACTCAGGTATAGTACATTATAATACATTTCTAAGGGTTTGATTAAACAAATCCCATCTTATACCCCTTGTTGTGAGCTTGATAGATTAGAATGTTTAGTCACCTATATAGTTTGTCACAAAACTAATAATAATAATCCTTTATACCTATATAATTTATGTATATAATATACATCTATACTAATATTATAAATGTGAAAGTTTGTGAGTAGGTATGGATGTATGGATGTTTGTTACTCTTTCACGCCAGAACGGCTAAACGGATCTGAATGAAATTTAGCACAGAGATAGATTATAGTCTGGAATAACACATAGACTAATTTTTATCCCGTAAAAATGTACGGTTCCCGTGGTATAGGTTTGTTTTTGTTTTCCTAGAGGCGATCCCGAGCGAAGTGAGGGTGAGCCGCTAGTAATACATATAAGCATAACTAAAACTATGTTAACGCTATGTAAATTTCACGATTTGATATCTTGTAATGAGTAATTTTATACTTATTTTGGGTTTTGACAGACTTTTGCGACTGAGATCTCATGACGCCATCATAAGACGAAGCTTGCACCCCTGTATTATAATGCATACTCTTTCCAGCGATTCCCACATGATACCTGCAAGGAAGGTAGGTTGTATGTTCATATACTCGTATGTATACATAATTGCCAGTGTAAAAACGGATTTGACTGTCTTACATGATAGAGATAGCATTTATGTTATTTAGCTTCCGTTAAATTTTACTAACCATTTTGTGAATAGTTTATGGGTTAACTAATACAATAAGAGCTACACATCCAAACTCAGTCTCTAAAAAGACTATGAAATTTAAATTTTATTTGAAATGTAATGGAATGGACCTAATTAAATTAAATAAGCCAAAACTCGCAAAACTTCTTGGAATATTTCCAGATTTGGCCACACAGTTTGGTAATTAAGTTAGCTCTACGGTACCACTATAATAATTATTAAATCTGTATCCAAATTATATATGTACATTATAAATTATTGTACATACATTTATATTTTTTTAAATTGATACGATAATCATGAAAATACCTATATTTTAAACTCTTTTTAATATTTCATGTTTTTATTACCTTCACTTATGACTATGTATAATGTACATAGAACGTTATCTTGAAAATCGATTTTCACCTGTTCTAATTCTAGTAACTATTTGAAACTTTATAAGTATGTAAAATCTAGAAGACAATCTTTTGAAACTATCGAATTGACCGAATGGCGGTAAGGATTAAAGTCTGGAGATAGTGAAACTCTTCGGCTACTGAATTTAGTTAATTTTGACAAATTCTATATTTGGTTAATAAAATATAAAAAAAAACCCCGACTGCGAAAAAAAACACGTAGTAAGACTCGCAGTAAAGTATAAACTTGTACGTACTCTCCGACGTATATCTCCGACTTTTAGTTTGTCTTTTATGTAGTCGGTTTTTTATTTGTTATAATATTTTTTTTTATTTACAGATTTTTAGTTTTGACCAGTTATACATTTGGAGTTTTATTTAACAATTTCCTATCCAAAATTACTTTTCAACATATAAGTACATATTTTATAATCGCTTCTTAAACTTCCATTTTGATATGCCACTTGATGCGTATGAAATAAGTTTTTTTTTCTAAATTACACAAATTACCCTCACACTGATGTCTGCCATATTGTTTCGGATCGAACATACAGACATACACGCATACATACATACATTCATACAATATGTACATGTACATACATACATATACAGGTCAAACACATAACCCTTCTTTAAGCTTCGAGTGGTCATGACAGTAAAAAGTAAAAAGGTGTTTCCTTTAATTAATTAGTTTTGGTCTTTAGAACTAAAAAGTAGAGCTTTCTAAACTTTTTAAGTAGTAGGAATGTGCATTTATTTTAAATAATATGCTAACATATGTATGTACTAGCGGTTCACTCACTTCGCTCGAGTTCGCCCCTAGCAAAACATTTTTCCGGGATAAAAATAGCCTGGAATAATGTATTATTCTAGACTATAATCTATATCTGTGCCAAATTTTATCCAGATTAGTTCAGCCGTTCTGGCGTGAAAGAGCAACAAACATACATCCATACATACATTCTTACAAACTTTCGCGTTTTTAATATGAGTAGGATTATCATATGTTGAAGTTTTCATTTCAATACATCAGCAATACAAGTTATAAATTGTGAGGAAACTTGAATATTACAGACAGAAACTTTGCATTGTCGTAGTTGGATGATTATTTTGTTTGTTGCTTGGTCTCAACCATTTTGTAAATCAGTATTCCTTATTTTTAAATGGTATAAAAATACAATTAAAATTTACGTTTACGAAAAAAAACATTCAAATACTAATGCGATTTCTTGTACAGTCGCCAAGCTTTACTTGTGACTAGTTTATATATATATATATATATATATATATATATATATATATATATATATATATATATATAAACTTTGTCTGTCTGTTAACTTTATAAGCTTAAACTGCTGAAGAGATTTCGATGAAATATGGAAGGTCATATATTGTACACTAGCGACTCACCTTCGCTTCGCTTCGGGTTCGTCCCTAGACAAAAACAAATTATCCCACGGGAACCGTACACTTTTCCGGGATGATATACGCCTATAGCCTTCCTCAGTTAACGGGCTATCTAATTCAAAAAGAATTTTTCAAATCAGACTAGTAGCTTCTGAGATTAGCGCGTTCAACCAAACAAACTCTTCAGCTTTATAATATTAGTATAGCTGAGAACGGCATATGAGCATACAATACCTTTATCTTTATTTATACAAGGTTGTATATTTCTCCAATTAACATAACATAAAAGTTATACAATGGATATAACCTAAATAAATAGAAGAGTAAGAGTATCATGAATAATTTAATTGTTTCATACATATTTATATCCGGTCAGGTAACAATTTAGCTGAAGGAAAACCTTTATCTGATTATTGAAAAATGAGCAATAATAAATTTTGTTTTCGGATAATATCTTTCACCAATAACATAAAATAATTAAAGTAAAAAATTGTAGGTTACTCCTGTAGACCGATCATTTATAGTTTTAATTCCACATTAAAGCTGTTAAATTTCAAAATTACCTCTCAGTCTCATTCGTGTCTTCCTCACAAAACTTGGCACTGGTAGAATGTATTGCGTCTGTTAACACAACTCTAAGCCATTAGAGAAAAAAAAATTAAGAGTGCTTGTATGAATGTGTACACGCGCAAGAAGTAAACCTTCTGTATGTTATCGGTACTCTTTATGAAATTCAATTTATGTTTTAAATAATTAGGATAGGTGAGATACTAAAAATAACGCATGTTATGGCATATTACAATCATATATTTATAGAATATCATTTAAAGAAAGAATATAATATTATATATCATTTGTCAGACAATAACAACGGTTACCATGGCAACAAACGTACGTACATTTTTTCGTAACGCATTCACCAGCTTACCCCCCAAGTAAAGAGTGCGTAAAGAAGTTTTACTTCAAAAAAAAAAGTGGTAAATATCGCGATACAATACATAGAGAATTATTGTTACCATTCTCATACTCGTGTAGGATTTTCATTAATTTAAATTTATTTTTATATGCTTGATATTGCATTGATTTACAAAATATATCAATGGTTATGACATTCTATTATTGGAAGCACTGTACTCTAAAAAGTATTATAAGTACTAAATCAATTTAGTATTGAAAAAAACATGTAAAGAATTTCTTTTAAAAAACTTTTGTTTTTATAATAGTACCTGGACAACCGAGCTTCGCTCGGAGTACTTTTTTATTATATAGTATTTTTTAGATAAAAAAAACTAAAAACTTGAATAAATACAAAAAAAAAAAACAAAAGCACTTTATATCCGATCGAGATTCGAACTCGTATTTGTTAATCTTGCTTCTGTGATTGTTAATCTTGCACCTTGGTCGCTTGACCACCATGCTTACGTCTGTGTGTAAGAAATTATCGACCAAATTCTGCATGGAATAATGCGAAATAAAGCCGCATGAAAGCTCGAAAACACGCGTTTTCCCAGACATAAGACTCATCTAGATTGATTTTTCGCCCCCGAAACCCCCCGCATGCCGAATTTCAGCGAAATCTTTAGAGCCGTTTCCGAGATCGCCGGTATAAATAAATATATAGATAAATATACAAGAATTGCTCGTTTAAATATATTAGATTTGCATTATAAAGTAATTGGTAAATAATCATAAATGAGACGATGGTAAAGCGTCACTTGGATTTAAATATTTCAATATAAGCACAAGACAACATTAGAGCTACTTAATGAACCAATTAAATAATGATAATATAATGTATATAAAACTTGCAGTACTTGATATTGTCTCAGTTGAGGAATTATCCAACGTTAAGGTAAGTTGTATAAAGGGAACAATATTAAAATTTGGTGATGGAATGACGTATTCATTCTTTGACAAAGTAACAAAAATACACATTTTTGTATATTTTATATTTTTATTGTATGTATTCTATATTTGTAATGAAAGCGGGGGTACTTAATCTAATATATTTAAACAAGCAATTCTTGTATATTTATATCTTTATATCTGTATTTATTTATACCAGCGATCTCAGAAACAGTTCTAACGATTTCGCTGAAATTTGGTATGTGGGCGTTTTCGGGAGCGAAAAATCGATCTAGATTAGTCTCATGTCTGGGAAATCGCGTTTTCGAGTTTTCATGCGGTTTTCTTTTGCATTGAATATGCTCGATAATTTCTTACACTCAGGCATTAGCATTGTGGTCAAGCGACCAACGTGCAAGATTAAAAATCATATGTGTGCCCGAGTTCGAATCTCGATTGCACGTATTTATTCAAGCTTTTAGTTTTTTATCTAAAAAATACGATATAACAAAAAAAAAACTCCGGGCAAATCTCGGTCACCCTGGTACTGGTTTTTTAAATGACATAAATTTCTTATTTTGCAGATGTTTCTTCTAGTAGTAATTTGTTTGTTTGCAATCACTACCGCTTCACCAGACTTGGAGGTTGCATCTTCACCGGAACCACAATTTTTTATAGTTTTAAATCCAGAACTATATACAAACGTGCCAAATTCTGATATCCATGAAAAAGACAATATTCAATCCCAAGGTGACACTATAAGACATGAAGAAAAAAAAGTTGTTCTCCCATCTCTTCCCAAAGCTCCAGAATTACAACCTCTAGATGAAGCAATTGTGGAAATGTTATCAAAAATACAATTATCTAGAAAAAAAAATTAAAGATAATTCCGAAAACGATAAGGAGCCTAAAATTATATCGAAGGTACCGCATATAAAATTCCCAAGTGGTTATCTCACAATAAGTGACTTATCTGGACCAGACGTCGTTTTAAGAGTTTAAAGTGGCGTTTATGGGATTATTTATACATATTTTATAAATCAGTCATGCTAAAAAAAATGAATTATAGAATTATTTTGCTTTTCAGGATATTTTTAAAAATAGTTATGAAATTTTGTAAATAAACAATGATAAAATAATGATAAAATATTTTATTTTTCTAGTAACTGAGTTTAGGACTGTTTTGATGTTTTTTTATACATAGCTTAAAATAATAAAAGGTATAAATGCTTTTAATTAACTTTTTTGATTTGATTTTTATGACTGAACTGTCTATTAATCTCATCCATACCAGCATTTGTTACCGAGTGTGTACATTGATATAAAAACAATGAAACACTTTTCCTATATCGTTATATTGTCAGTAATTAATAAAATTTACACAAGAGAAAATCATACGTCCCGCCCAAACGTCAAATATATTCGTCGTCATACTTTTCCTGCTTGCCTGGCACCTGCGTAGATGAACACCACAGAGGCTTTACGAAGGAACTCGATGTCTTCGGATGCGGCACGTAACATTGACATTATAACCTACTTGTTGCCCAGGCATAAGCTTCTTCCCAATTTCAAAAAAGTTTGTGATCTTTGTAGTCATACAAAAATTGTATAGAAAAAAAAACACCTTCAGTTTCTCATGAATTTTTATCGAGTTTTTCAAAAATTTTTTATTTAAAAACTTTATTAAAACTATTGAGGGCTTTTGAAAACTATTACCAATATCGGCTCAGCCATTTTGAAGTGGTTATTTATATACATACATTGTATTTTATGTATTAGTCCACCACACTAACCAAATGCGACTTGGCAGACTTCACATGTCTTCCGAAAACTTGCTAGGTTCTCTCAGACATGCAGGTTTCCTCACGATGTTTTCCTTCACCGTAAGATAAGTAGTAATCATGTTAGAAATAATTCGCATATGAAAATATCAGAGATGCGAGAAACGGGTATTAAACCCGCTACACTCGGTTACCCAAGCGAGCGCGTTACCACTGGGCTACCACTGTCTACATACATACATATATACATTAAGTCATATAACATATTCTGTTTATATGTGCAAATATTTTTAATTTTAAGCTGTACATGTGGATTTTAAATGCAAAGCTCTTTAATATATCGTGCTTAGTATCTTCATTAATCCTAATTACAAAGTAAATCGCACATAAACTCATTACCTCTAAGACCCGTCGGCTTAAAAGCTCCGAGAGTAATTTATGTCATAACTCAATTATTTTAATATAATTTGCCTTACTGGCCATTCCTTGAGGCTTTATTTTAAGACTAAGCTAATTAAAGTTTGGTTTAAAAGTAGCTTTGATTAGATCTTATTATAGTACTAGCAGAACCCGCGTTTACGCCCGCGTTCAATCTACAAAAAAAACTCTTCGGTATTATGTTATACAGCGACTCACCCTCACTTTGCTCGGGTTTGTCGCTAAGTATTTGTATAATATTTTTCATACAAAAATACTAAAATCACGATTAAAAAATAGGGGGTGGGGGGTAGAAGGGTAAAAAACTTACGACTTTATATACTATTCTCATACCTTATATACAAAAAAAATCATTAAAATCGGTCGAGCCGTTTCGGAGGAGTGCGACCACATACACCGTGACACGAGATATTTATTTATGAAATTATACGTTACACTCCCGGAAAATAGAAAGAAAGATACGACAATGATCAAAGCCTTAGATCAATGTATTTTGAAAATAAAAGACTTGATAATTTAATAAATGTTTTTGATATTAATTTATTATTATTGTTGTGATGGTGATTGAAGAGGCTTTAATGTTTATTTTGTTTATTATATTAGTACAACAGCAGGTATGGTATGATAAAACGGCTACTTATAATACTATTTTAGGTTTTAATCATTACTTCTCCAATTAAATATTCTTTTTATTTGCTCTATACTATTATCTTCTCATAAAGAACTGTATTGCACATAATTGTAAAAACTTATAGTTGTGAGAGATTTTAGATCTTAACTCACCCATTTTAATAAAAAGTAAGGATATAATTTGTGTCGCTAATACAATAAAAACATAAAAAAAAATAAACCGACTTCCAGGCACTGCAAAGTAAAAAATTACTAAACGGAGGTTTTCATTTAGAATAGATACCTAAGCAGATATTTTTGAAGTCGGTGTGCTGTGATTTGTATTGGCTGGCACAATAATATGTATGTATATATATATATGGTCCAATTGATAACCTCCTCCTTTTTGGAAGTCGGTTGTAAATTAAGCCCTATCGAAAACGAGTGACTAGCTCCTAGACTATTACTTAGTACAAGTAATCATAACTGTCTTTAAGTATTCATTAAATATGTATTATCAAAGACATGTACCTACTTAATTCTACAAACAGATCAACAAAACAAACACATTAATACGTGTCTCATACACCACCCACAGTAGAGGGAGCTCACGTCGACTGTCTAATTGTATAGAACTTAAGCAATCCCTCACGTACATTGGTTAGATTTGATTTCGGTATTTGAATGCACGCTATATGAATCTAGTGTTTACCCGCGACTCCGTTCATCGTTAATTTGTGTATAACTCCGTAAGGATCGAAGCGATTTTAAATATTATTAATAAGTCTGTCACAATCATAATGATTACCACTTGTCTTAATGGTAAAGGAAAATATCGTGAGGAAACCTGCATGTCTGAGAGAACCTAGCAAGTTTTCAAAAGATATGTGAATTCCGCCAATCCGCACTTGCCCAGCGTGGTGGACTATGGCCTGATCCCACTCATACTAAAGAGAGGCCCGTGACCAGCAGTGGGCCGTTAAAAAAGGCTGAATACATACTTTATATCGTACATACAATATATAATGAAAATACTACTTTTAAATACCTTTGATATCGGTAATTAATCGTGCGTAGTTAAACATTAGCATTACATATAGAGTGGTCGTTGTCGCCGAGATTCGTTTTACAAGAGTGAATGTGTCCATTACTTAATGAACGATTCTTTTGTAGCTTTCCTGCGTGCCCTCATTTGTGAGTAACTTATACTAATTGGCATTTCAACTAAGATTATTTTAAGCGAACTACGTTATAGAACTTATAAATTTAACCAATTTTCACCATTTTAATAGACTCCCTGTTAAATAAATAAATTTAAAGGTGTATTTATAGATTAAATAAATAATATATTCGAAATAAATATTTGTTCAATTTATAACAAGTCTTACTCAATTTTATTGAAATATAGTTGTTATTTAATACTCCCTGAATATCGAAAATCTAGTTAACCAAATTGTATTCGACAATCCAGCAGGACGCGAAGCAATGAAACGCACAGGGAGGTGGCCCACTTCGTTGGGCGCTGTGCCATGCGGGTTGCTCCTGGTACTTCTCTAATAGCAGAGGGGACCGTCGGAGCAAGCCCTCGGTCATTGTGGTCTGCTTCAGAAGGAATGAACACCCAAAAGATCTTCTATCATATTTCAATGAAGATTTCACACGGGGCTGACATTTTTCTGCTTTATTTAAATCGAAACGAAAAATGAATACTTTACTATCTAAGTATATTGCTATACATTAGTGAAGTATTAATAAAAACACACAGATATTAGAGTGACACGCGTACTTAGGGTTTTGTCCAAGCAAACCTCAAACTATTATATCTTGCATTTGCTTCGCTCGAGTGAGTTCCTAGGCATACAACAATAGTCTATGCATTACTTCAGGTCATAGTCTGTCTGTGTACTTAACATCCAAATTCGGGCATTTCAGCATAAAGGAGTAACAAACAGACACACCCACATACAAACTTTCATATTTATAATAGTAGTATTTATACAATGGAAGGGATATTATGCCCTAACCTATGGTAAACTGGCAAAAAAGGCTTTAGCTCCCAATGGGTCCAACGTATTAATGCGAGATATAAGCTACTAGCGGTTCACCCTCGTTTCGTTCGAGTTCGTTCCTAGGTACGTTTTAATGGTTAGTATGAAGTAGATAGACTATATATTATATAACGTTTATCCCGAACGAGTTAATCTCCCGCGGTATAAAGTAGCCTATGTCACTTTTCAGCCCTCCAACTATCTCCGCACAAATATTCATACTAATACGTCACTCCATTTCGATGTGAAAGAAGGAAAAACAAACAAACAAACAAACGCACTTTCACATTTATAGTATTAGTATGGATCTCTTTCTATGGACTTTACAGAACTGAAGAACTACGTCTATTACTTAGAAACTTTTGTACATATAGTATTATATGTATGTGTGATGTGACCTCAGTGAGAGTAACAGCTAACTATAATTTCACATAATTTAATTTAAACTAAACTAATACAGCGTTAGCTAAAGTCAACACTACTGGTATTATTTAAATAATATTCAAGGTAACTACAGTTTCAGCTGAGACCGGAATCTTAAATGATTACTTTGGAGATTAACTAACAATAAGATTTATTTATTAAATAAATTAGTAACTTTTTCGCAAAATAAAACTGAATTTCACAAAAAAGAATCATCACTAAGTCAACCTTTATTTGGTGTATAGAAATATAAATATAATATACTTATAACCAATGGCACTCTCTGTTTTTATTGCTCTCATACTAAGAATTTCTTAATAGAAAAACTAAATTTGGCCTAACCCAGGACTTGAACCTAGAACCTACGGATCTGAGGCCCTATATACTAACCACTATACCACCAAGTCAGTTAAAAAAGACAGTGACAAAGAATTATATGATCAAAACAATGTTACATTTGTATCGAACGAGATAAGAATCCACGTCCTCTCAAGTAATAAATAAACGGAACACTACGCCAGACATTGATTAAGTAAATTGGAGCAATAAATCAATTTTAAGAAGACAATTCGATCCTTCTCCCAATCTTCTATATTTACTCGTATACATATGTATAAAATTACATGCCTTAACTGACGATTAATCAAGGTCCAGACAATGGCTAACATGACATTGACATTTAAGACATTGACGTTGACAGCGTATTCTCGTAGCGACATATGAAAGGATATTTTGAATGCCCAAATGGCACGCCTGTGAGCCACAGGACAAAGAACATTGAGAATTGAAGGATATTTTGAAATAGAAATTGTTATATTTATTATTAACGATATTGTTTAAATCAGTATTCAGACAATCTGAGAATAATAATAATACGTAGGGACATTAACACACATCACCATCTAGTTCCATGGTAGGCTACGAGGCTTGTGTTATGGATACCAGATAGTTGATACACTACACATATAATATAACCTTAAATAGATACATGTTATAAATATAAATACCCATGACTGGAGTACAAACATTCGTGCTCATCACACAAATGAATGCCCCCAGCGGGACTCGAACCCTCGACCGCTGGCATATAAGGCCACTATAAACTCAGTCAAACGTGTCGTCAAAAATAAATATTAAGTTCATATATTTAAAGTTCAAATTAGAAATTAAATACAAATTGTAATATTTTTTCTTACACCTGTAATGTCGGTGTGAAAAATAATCTATTTTCCCGACTGCCAAAGTAGGGTTATATTTTCCTAGGTTTATAGGATTTTAACATATTTACTATTTTCATGTGAGTCATACTAATTGTAAAAATGGCACATATAATGTTGACATCGTGGAAAAACTTAGAAACGAATGGTTTCAGTAGAAAATATCTCCTTTTACTTGAAAACGTTTTAAATAGTCGGCTTTTATTTGTTTCTATATTACTGTTAGCATTTTCTTTTTTGAAGCCTAGTATAGAAACTTGATATATTTTAAGGAACAAAAGTTTTTAGAAAAAAATATACGTTACAGCAAAACCCATCGCTAATTTATAATAAATCTTCTCATATACGCGGAAATTTGTTAGGATGTATGTCTGTTACTGTTTCACACAAAAATTGCTAAACCGATTTTGATGAAACTAAACAGTTGCATAGCTTACTAGCAGCTCGCTTCGCTCGGGTTCTTCTTTAGAAAAACAAAAACAAATCTATCCTACGGGAACCGTAAATTTTCCCGGGATAAAAAGCCTGTGTGTTATTCTGATGTATGAGCTACGAGTATATTATTGTAAAGTTTCAATAAAATCAGTATATTTGCGTGAAAGAGTAACAAACATCCATACATCTATACATCCAGACACCCATACATCCTTACCAACTTTCGCATTTATAATATTAGTTGGAAATAGCAGAGCAACATAAACACTTCAATGTAATGATGTTATTAAATGAGACAACTTTTATGTTTCAAGTCCTGTTTATTACTAGCTTTAACAGATCTTACATCAGTGGATACCATGAGCCACACTACATCAATTTATAAAGACAGATAATAGTGCATAATTGATCTACGCGAAAACACTAGTGATTAATATATTATTTATTTTTTAATGTTTAAGGCACAATTATCTGACTATTTTGTCCGCAAAGACGCCATTTATCTTTGTAACTCTTTCCTGTTTAGACTTTAAGTACGATTTTCACGTAAATTACACTCTGAGAGCGTCATTTGGTACGAGATTTATTTGCGAAAGTTCCATTAAAACACATTTTGGAAGTTTTCTTGCCAAATTGTTTTTAATTTTGTATGTAAGTGAGACGGCCATTAAAATACGACCCGTTCTCAGTATTTTAGTTAAGTGTAATAAAAATATCAAAATTAATAATTATGAAACTCAGTGAAGCGGGTTCTAATTCCGGGTCTTGCATCTGATATTCTCATATGCGAATCACATCCAACATGATTACCACTTGTCTTACGGTGAAGGAAAACATCGTGAGGAAACCTACATGTCTACGAACCTAGCAAGTTTTCGAAAGACATCTGAAGTCCGCCAAACCGTACTTGACCAGGGTGGTGGACTATTGCGGATTGCCTGATCCTCTCATACTGAAGAGGGGCCCACCCGCAGCAGTGGGACGTTATAAAGGGCTGTATACCTACTACTACTACATGTATCCATAAAGGTACCATGTGATATTAGTAAGTTACAAGAACTTACAGAGAGAAGCAATTTCTGGAACTAATAAATATGTTAAGAAAAAATATGACAAAGAAAAAATATTGCTCTATCAAAAAATGTAATTCGTTTTCGTCCTAAATAAATAAATTCGAGCCTTCGTAACGTTTGCGAAAATTGAAGCGGCACGAAGTGAAAGAACATTTTTTTAAATTATGTTTGGGGATGTTTAAGGTGTCATTTTTTTTAACTTTGTCTGTACGTCCATCATACATAAATGCAACTATTTTTAGCTATATTATACATACTTATACGGACAGATACGTCATTTATAATACTCTATGAAGTCATTGTTTTATTTTCCTTCGCCTGGGGTTGTATTTCAAATCATAATATACAATTTTAAATGAATATATATGACCAAAACAAATCTATCCCACGGGAATCGTACGTTTTTCTGGGATAGGACAGTACACCTATGTGCTTATTCCAGACTACAATCTATCTCTGTGCCAAATTTCATTCAGATCCGTTTAGCCGTTCTGACGTGATTGAGTAACAAACATCAATTCATATTTATAATATTAGTAAGCTGTATGCATAATACGCTATTTATTGACAGTAATAATTTGAACTATTTTTATTTTAATCAGTCTTATAGCTAATTTCGAACTGTTTTAAATAAAATAAATAAATAAACTATCTTCTCTGATTATTTCGCGGATTTATTTTGATTTTTGGTTCCCGACGTTTCGGATGCTTTACAGCAATCATGGTCACGGGAGAGACTGAGGTGTTAGATGTCTCAAACGTCATTACATAGTTATTACAGACAGTACTTACCCACAAAATTATACAATGATTTCGAAAGTACAATCACAATAATTTTTACTATTTAATCGTTGAAAACTTGATAATATTAGATAGTATAATATATAATCTGTGGTATAACTTTTAATAAAATATAATTACCAAAGTCTATGATAAGCTTTGTTAAAAGCACAGACAGTAATACTACACTATAAGAGCAAATTAACATGCGTATTTAAGTTTCTGCTCTTTGCGTTCGCTTCATCTTTAAAGCTTTTGTACCTTATGTGAGGACATTTTCGTTTGTCTGTCTCTGTACTGAGATTTTACCGGTTTAATTTTCATTAGTCCAGAAAAGATTTTGAACTTATGCAGCAGAAAATATGACCAGGAACCATGCTGTAAGGGAATTGCAAGATTTTTTTTTTTCAAAATACAAGATGAAAACAAGTAAACACGATGATGACACGTTTGGCTACCACTGCCTATTTATTTCAAAAAAGGAGCTATATTAAACTCTTGCTGTAAATTAAAATCAATATGGAAAAATATTAAATTCTAAGAAAAAACTGTTAAAATATATTATCTTAGTGATTTAAGATAAAACGTTTTATTTTTGTAGAGCCAAATACTTCTAAAGACTTTAAGTACAAAAACCCTTTTAGCTTTCTACGAATATACTTTGCAATTCGTTCTTACGATGCCAGCTTATGTACTAACGTTAGTTTACTTGGGATTCTTATAAGAGTTATAAGGAGTTTTAATTCATTCAATTCTCTTATTAATGACTTCAAAGTGTGCCAGTTGAGCACAGATTAATAAATAATAAATAAATAAATATTTTGGTTCATTAACACACAGCACCATCTAGTTCCATGCTAAGCTACGAGGCTTGTGTTATGGATACCAGATAGTTGATACACTACACATATATAACTTTAAATACATACATATTATAAATATAAACACCCACGACTGGAGTACAAACATTCATGCTCATCACACAAATGAATGCCCCCAGCTGCGGGAGTCGAACCCGCGACCGCTGGCACAGCAAGTAGGGTGGGTCACTACAAACAGAGCCAAACGTGTCGTCAACACGTAGAATTTCACGACAATGTCACGTAGAATGGAGAAGACACAGAATTAGTGAGTTTCTATAATAAGTAGGTATATTATTTGTCAAAATCCCTCTAAAATAAAACTTCATTTCATAGTTTTTAACCCCTCACGCAAAAAGATGAGTGTAATAAGTTCAATGTGTGTATCTGTGTGTCTATCTGGGGGATTCTAGTGCCTAAATGGATGTATTGATTTTAATTTAGTTTCTTTTTGAAAGGTACCTTAGTCGAGAGTGTTTTAGCTATAAACAAAGAAAACCTGTTCGGCTGTTTGAAGACTGTGAGATTTTTTTAGATGATAAAAGGATAAGAGCAACTTTCATAGACCTAATATATTCGAACCTTGGTACCCCGTTACTTCAATGAGATTGCACTGATACCGTAACCTTGGCCTGATGCTACAGCATCACCTAGAGTATGCAAGATACTCAACTATTTTCGAAAATACCGCAAAAATATCGTGTGTAGGGCTCATTGAAATGACCTTAATAAATAGCTAATGTGTTGGATTATTTCTATTTTTTTTTTATTTAAGAGTTTTCTCATTAAATACATACATATGTAGGTATATATTCACGATATCTCTTGAAGGATAGTGAGAAGAGAACATCATTCATACAGGATTAAAGTCTATCTTTCTTAGAGTACTTAGACCACATTTCATTTATACATAGTACTTATTAATACATATATGACAAGAATTTTTAATTTGTTATATAATTTAACCCTTAAAGGCCTACTGGTGGGCACAGGCTGCTTAATACGAGGGGGACTATGCCAAAGTCATAAACAAGGCAAATGCAAGTTTTCGAATTTCAGTCGTGACTCTCGAAAACAATTTAGGTTTACTGGACATGCTTGTTTTCTCGCTGTGTTTTCACATCATCACATGAAAACATCAGAGGTGCGCACGTTCAGTGTATGAACCAGCTAAAATCTTTTTCCAAAATTCAAAGTAAAAGTACAGCCAATAAGCTATTATTAAAAATATTAAGATTATTAAAATTATCATTAAAAGACACACAAAAACCCCATGAGAATTCACTAGTATTGAAATATTACAAAGCGTTAGAGCTCGCATCAGTGAACTAATGTTGGGTACGTCTGACGACGTTTCCGCCGCGATTGCGAGGAGATTGCGTCAATTGTGATTTTAATGTAATCTTTCAACCGAACAAGATAAAAGGAACCTTTGTGAAATGTGAATATATCTATACACTAACGGCTCACCTTCGCTTCGCTCGGGTTCGTCGCTAGGTACGTTTTACATAGATATTTAAAATAGTTATTTGCCAACGTTAGCCATATAAATTTTAAAATATTTTTTGAATTTTTCTGATGTAATACTTAACCATAGACAAAATTACGTTTAGCTGTCATTTGCGTTTTGTTATTCCATGTCAGATACGTTTTTGTTATACCACGTTTTATAGTGACTTGTATTCTCTTCGACGTTTTATGTCAACGTCACACGGGAACGCGGTCGAACGGGATAAAAAGTATCCTATGTCCGTCTCCTGGTTCTAAGCTACCTCCTTAAATCGGTTCAACCGTTCATGAGTTATAAATAGTGTAACTAACACGACTTTCTTATATATAGATAGATATAATAAAACTGTAGAGGTCGATGTCTGTACATAGAAAAAAATATACTAAAAACCGAGTCAGGGGAATATAAGAAGAGAAATAGAACAAATCCGGATTTTTTTTCTATTTTTTTGTTTCTCTGTCTGTTTTTCTGTTTGTACGGGCTAATCTCTGAAACTGTTGGACCAATTTAATTGAAATTTTGCATGGTTGATACCTTATATCTCCGGCCAACATCTTAGATACTTATCATCCCAGAAAATTAAAGAATTTCCGTGGGATAGTTAAAAAAACTATAGTAACTTATATAGCTTATTGTTAGTACAC
Organism: Fabriciana adippe; assembly: GCA_905404265.1. NCBI lineage: Eukaryota > Metazoa > Arthropoda > Insecta > Lepidoptera > Nymphalidae > Fabriciana > Fabriciana adippe. The sequence goes on along the minus strand of FR989995.1, from coordinate 16,189,766 downwards.
AAAATTTACAGATTGGATTTTAATGAAACTTTACGATATTTATATATAGTTCATGCATCAGAATAACAAAGAAGTAACTTTTTATCCCGGAAAAAATGTACAGTTGCCGTGGGATACATTTGTTTCTGTTTGTCTAGGGGCGAACCCGAGCGAAGCGAGGGAGAGCCGCTAGTACTATATATTTACGATGAAAGAAATTACAAATATACTAAATTATGTATACAAAACAAATATAAGTACACTTAAATATTGCTGTAAAAATTAATTTTAAGTGGAAGGTGGCTAGCAGCAGTTTCCCGCTGAATAGTAATGCCGATACCCCATTTGTTAACTAAGTTTATTATGTTTTCTCTTTTCTGTATTACATTTAAAGTGCAAAAAGAATATAATAATAGATAATATAATTAGTTAATCACAGCTTAATACAGTCGTTTAAGCTGTGCAATTACTAATTCTGACAACCAACTGTACATGGCGACAAATTGATCACGCCTCCTCGTGTAATTGAGTTTTCTATTGACAAGTGCATGTCGCATTCACTGTGGACTCTGTGAGGATTGTTTCCAATCATTTTGTCATGTAAATCTACCCTTTTAGTGGAATTAAAATTATTTCATTGCCATTAACGTCTGAACGGTTAACAAATCTAGGTCAATTTTAATCCACGTGTAACTGTTGCATCAAATTGAAAATTGGAGCTGCTTTTATTAGGATTCATTTGATTTATTTTGATGAGCAATCATTCATTACACTTATTGATAAGGATGAAAATGGCTTCATATCGATCGATCAAAAATCGATATTAGGACTACCTAGATTAGTTACCTGTCTGGACTTAAAAACCGGCCAAGTTCCGTACCATTATCTATAAAAATGGCAAAAAAATCATGTCTGTTGTATGGGAGCCCTCCTTTATTTATTTTTAAAGTGAATATATAATTAAATATTCTGTGAATATTTCAAGCGTCTTCCTGTTGTCGTTATAAATATCGAGCAAAAATGAGCAAAAAAAACCACGTTTGTTGTATGGGATATTTACTAAATATTTATTTATTCTATTTTTTAGTATTTGTTGTTATAGCGGCAACGGAAATACATCATCTGTGGAAATTTCAACTGTCTCACTATCACGGTTCATGAGATACAGCCTGGTGACAGACGGACAGACAGACAGACAGACGGACAGCGAAGTCTTAGTAATAGTATCCCGTTTTACCCTTTGGGTACGGAACTCTAAAAAATAAGCATTTTGTTATACTTCTTGTATTGGAAATATCAATTTCACTTAAATAATAAAACTTTTGAAATATAAAGAAAGCTTAGGAAATGGAATAGCGAAAAGCTCGGGAAAACCGCAGGACAATTAAATTTCTACTGATATTTATGTAGCGCCAGCACTCGAACATTTATTTTACTTACACATACATATACTATACGTTAGCTTTATCATTTACGAGTACGTTCTAGAGCGGTTATTTGACTTGCAAAGTTACACTTTTCTTATTTATTTTTGCTTTATCTAATTATGTATATTGAAGTTTAGAAGTTTTATATATTTAACAACTGTTTGCGTTGTCGCTTGTTAATTTACTTCTATACTAGCGACTCACCCTCGCTCTGCTCGGGTTCGTCTAATTACGTTTTAACGTTTAGCTCAGAGATGAGATATTTTCCCCTCATCTGTTGAGCGTGCTTATTAAGCACGTTTTCATACAAATTTCGCACCGTACACAGTTTATTTCAAACTATAACTGTATCGTTCTAATTTTCACAGAGTATACTATATATCAAACCGTATAACCAGCTATCATCATATCAAATTTCATCAAAATCTGTCCAGCGGTTTTCTCGTGATGCGGTCACAGACAGACAGACCAAAATTCTAAAAAATATAGTTTCGGCCTCTGTATCGATAACAATGTTTATTTCAATAAGATTTTCCAAAAAATATTTAACCTACAGATTCAGCTCAGTTAGAATTTTATTATATGTATGGTTAACTTTGACCAAAGCTTTATATACAAGTGTACAAACAAATATACAAAATAAGGAGTTTAACTTTTATCTATGAATATTATTTACTTTATTGATCTTTGACTGATTAGTATTGGATAATAGTAAGTTAGATAGTTATTTTTTGACCGACTGCAACACTAAGGTATTCACTATATCTATGCATATAATAAAACTGTAGAGGTCGAATGTCTGTACATAGAAAAAAAAATGCTAAAAACCGAGTCAGGGGGATGTAAGAAAAGAAATATTACATTATTTTCAATTTTTTTGTTTCTCTGTCTGTTTGTCTGTTTGTACGGACTTCGAAACTGTAGGACTGATTTAAATGAAATTTTGATGGTGGTATCTTATATGCCCTGTCAAGACAAGTAAGCCCTGTCAAGTTAGACACTTTTTATTCCGGAAAATTAAAGAGTTCCCGTGGGATAGTTAAAAAACTATAGTAATTTATACAGCTTACTACACAAAAACTACAATTGGATTTTAATGAAACTTTACAATAATATAGTTCATACATCAAAATAACAAATAGGTTACTTTTTATCCCGGAAAAATGTACGGTTCCCGTGGGATAGATTTGTTTTTGTTTGTCCGAACCCGAGCGAACCAGGGTGAGCCGCTAGTTTCTATATATTATGTTACATAATATCTTTGCCATTTAGAAATAAAATATAACAAACAGACAAAAATACATTAATTTCGTCATATAGGTAAATCATGAAGATATAGGTATACTCGAATCAATACGAGTATTGTTATTCCACGAAGCTCTGTTTCCCTTTTAAAACAAAATAAAACAATATACAGATATCGATGTCATTAAGTCTAAGAGTCTGTCAACGAGATTGATTTCAAAAGGGAGTTGGTGTCATATAGTTTGTTTTGAGTAAATCGATACTGTATGTTTAGGCGAGAGTGGCGAAAAATGCTTAAAGAAATCCCTAAACAAATTTCAATAGAAACTAAAACTTTATCCTTTAATCCGACTGTTATGTTAATAGTCAAATCTTCTTAGCTAAGTAACTTTTACTACAAAATATTTTTTAATAAGGATCAATGTTATAATTATGTTAAAAGTGATTTTTATGTTTTTAAAATTGACGTGCTGAGAGCTAATTATGAAATAAAATAATAATAAAAATCAATTAATAAGAAGCGAATATGCAATACTTTCTTAGATTTACACAAATATTTGGCTTCTATATATGTATACTAGCTTTTGCCCGCGACTTCGTCCGCGTGGAATAGTGACTTTGATTGCAGAGTCCCCCCTCACGACCGCCCCGCCCTCGCCTTGCATCGGGCTGAGAGCGCGCTCACCCACAGTCCGCGTAAAGTTAAATATGGATATTTTAAATCTATGATATCTCCTAAGATATTCGTTGAAATCAAATGATGTCAAGGGCAATTTTATTCAAAATTAAATACTTGTGATGAATAACGTATTTATTTAGATGAGGATTACTATCATGTTTATAAAAACACCTTCGGAAGTAATACATTATTTTAGAACAAATTTGATTACCATAAAAAGGGTTATATTGAGTCAACCTTAAAAGATAGGCATATGCTGTCGCGGATTTTTTTTAGAACTTTTAAAGGGGAACAATTCCGTCATACACGATTTTTGCGTAACTTTAACCGTTTACGCAACGCACGCAACGAAAGCTCTCAAAAGGAATAATCTTTTCCTGTTTTTGCAACATTTTTCATTTATGCTCCGCTCCTATTAGTCGTAGCGTGATGTTATTATAGTCTAAAGCCTTCCTCGATAAATGGACTATCCAACATAAAAAGAATTTTTCGATTCCAACCAGTAGTTCCTGAGATTAGCGCGTTCAACCAAACAAACAAACAAACAAACAATCAAACAAACTCTTCAGCTTTATAATATTAGTATAGATATAAAACAAAGTAGGTTTTGTTTCAACACTTGAAACTCGAGAACGAATAGCTCGATTTTTATAATCTTTGTTGTGTTGGATTTGTCTTCACCCCGAATAGCAGAATAACTATTAAAATATGGGAAAAATTCACGATGATAAAAATTAAAAAAAAAAATCTATTCCATACTAAGCGTCAAACCTAGGGGCGAACCTGAGCGAAGCGAGGGTGAGTCGCTAGTTTTAAATAAAACTACCTTTTCAGATTTTTTCCCGGATTTATTTAGAATATACTTCTCCAATGTCGCGTAGAATGGAGAAGATACGTTAATCTATACTAATATGTTAAACATGAAGAATCGCGCTAATCTCAGGAACTACTAATCTGATTTGAAAAATACTTTTTGCATTAGATAGCCCGTTAACTGAGGAAGGCTATAGAGTATAGGCTATATATATTGTCTTTATTAAATTAACATATAATAATTATAATTTATCAAGTAGGTACATGATTATGATGATACCTTGAGTACAGTCAAATGGCTCGTTTTAATAAAGTTATTTAGAGGACTTATTACTAATCAGCTTCGTACTAGATTTCAGTCTAACGATGTAGGTCACAGCGTAGCGAAGAGTCGCAGCTTAGAGTCAATAGAGTGTATTACTACCGCACAATTTATTTATGCTTCATTCACACAGAATTTTACATTTTTGCTATATTTCAGATAAACAACTTAAAACAATATTAAATAAAGTTTATTTGGCTTTGCTACGTATAATAAATTAAAATTGAGTCGGTGTTTGTCCGAATCTTAGAAACTATGGTTCGTTTTTTACCATAAAAAAGTTGGATTATCTAGGATGGTTATAGGATGTAAGTTATAAGCAGTTTACATAAATAATATCGACGGGAGAATGATGATATTTGTGAATAAAAAAATGGCCTATTCTAAGGGTGCACCTGAGCGGGGCGACGACGGTAAGCCACTAGTATACCCTTAGAATAAAAGATCTAGATAATCTTATTAATAATATTTATGATTAAATTTATATTCAACTAGAGACTCACCCTTGCTTTGCTTGGGGTTTGTCATCTATACAGATAAATAAAATTAGAGTGTCTGTATGTAATATTAAAATAAACGCTTTCTACTAAATGCATATGGATGTATACACGGTACATATACCAAAACAACATTTTTTACAATTTTTGTCTGTCTGTTTGTTCCGGCTAATCTCTGAAACGGCTGGACCGATTTTGATGGGACTTTCACTGGCAGATAGCTGATGTAATAAGGAGTAACTAAGGCTACCTTTTTTTTAAAATAGGGTCCCACGAAAAAGAAATTGAAACCAAATTAATTAATTAATTTTGTTTTGGGAAGCAACCTAGGGACGAACCCGAGCGAAGCGAGGGTGAGTTGTTAGTATACAATACATTTAAAAAGAAAATGACTGTTTAAACTTACTTAAATACCAGCAACATCCTCTAGACATAGCAAAATAAATAATATAACATAAAAATCTGGCTTAATTTCTTGCCTTTTCGTTTTTTCTTGCTTTTTTTTTCTTTCTGCTTGCTTTACCAGATTGGCTGCCAGTACTAGCGCAACTTGCCTTAACCGTTTAAAGTTACCAATAATAAATGGCCTTGTTTCTTATCAGACGCCAACAGCTTCTTACTTCATTAAATAAATGTACGTGAAATCATGTACGCTTTACAGAGAAGAACACTATAATGTTAAAAATATGAGCACATCGGATGTCGACAAAGACAAAGATGATTTTCAAACATGGTTTTTCCTGTACTGATAAAATAGAAAAGTTATTTGTGATTTCAAAATAAGTACTTCGTTTCAAATAAAACTATCTTTTCGGATTATTTCGCGGATTTATTTTCATTTTTGGTTCCCGAAGTTTCGATTGCTTTACAGCAATCATGGTCACGGGAGATCAAAATAAATCCACGAAATAATCCGAAAAGATTGTTTTATTTAAAATGTCAAATATTCGCGTTTAATAATGTATTAACTACTTCGTGTTAAATTGATATGCTTATATTTTGGATACTTAATTTTATGCAATGAGATAATCTTGTCTATTTGTCGGTTTGTACCGATATTGATGATTGATTGATATGTATATTTGAAAAGATGAAATAAAAGGAAAAGGTTTCCTTGGGATATGGAATAGAAAAAAATTGGTTGATTTTATTTTTACATCTGCTTTATTTTTTCTACTATTTAAAAAGGAAAGATTTGTATTTTTGTATGTTTGTAACGAATAAACTTAAAAACTACTGGACCAATTCAGGTGAAATTTGGTAAAAAGATAGTTTGATACCCTGGGAAGGATATGGGGTATTTTTTATTCTGTAAATCATCCCTTGAGGGGGTGAAAATATGGATGAAATTTTGTATGGGAAATCAAGGTATGAACCCGAACGAAGCGAGGGTCAGTCGCCAGTTAATTATAAAATAAAGTAGTTTCTAAAGGTGGATTTTTGCTGTCAATCGTATACTAAAATCAATTTAAAATCGGCGAAGATATCGGAAGACATTTAAAAATACACCTGTGATAATATTATGAAGCTCTAAAAACGTCATGGAAATTAAAAAAATATACATTTTGTTTAATACAGTTAAAAAATATATAAAAAAATAAATACTTATTCATAGCTTTTAAATATTAAAAAAATCCCTAATCAGAAAATATTTTTCTAATATAATTTTTATATGATTTTTTTTTCTATTTTTAAAAAATAGCCTACAATTTGCTTATATTTAGATGTATTTTTTATTATTCTATTTTATTGTTAAATATTTTTATTAATTCATTTTATATCAAACACCATCTAGTTAAAATTAACTGAAACTTTTACCTTTTTGTAAGGGAAGGTAGTGCTTACTGCTAGAATACATAGAGGGCCGACAAATATATAAAAAAAAACTTATTAATGTATATATGTATGTATATATGTAACACTAGTGATGTGCCTTGATTTTGGTTTTATGAATGTATAAATACAATGCTAAAACAAATGTGACATCACTTATGGGTCTGTTTGTCTGTTGCAACCTATTTCCTCTTAGTTATTAGTCTTATTATAGTTATAAGATAATTTAGAAAATTACAAAATTTTTGAAAATGTATTCAATGCATTTTTTTATAACTTTAAAATAAATGGTTTCATTGATATTACATAAAATGACTGCTTATATATTTTTTTATTTCTTGTTTTTCTTCATTTAATTATATAAAGTGCCTAAGTACAGAATATTTACTAAATCGCATTGCAATAATAGTTTAACTTTTTTAGTTTTATTTTTTTAAATAAATACTTAAATCAATTTGGGGCTATCGTTTTAATATCTAATGTATATCTATAAAAACATAATTAGTTTTTTTTTACGATTATCATCATCATTATTTGTACTGACATGGTAGCTATTGCCAGCTTCTGTAAACTATTCGAAACCTTTTGGCTATAGTTGACTATTAGGTTAGGCTGACTATTGCATACACATAAAGTATAAATCATGCAAATTTCAGGTCTATAGAGTAAGATTACTGTGACATACAGACAAAAGGACATGACATACAAAAAGATCTATTTTAATATTTTTTTCAATCAAAACACTTCCAAATTATATTGAGCAAATTACTGTAAAAGTTAAGTAACTCACTTTACTTATTGATACGCTAATGTTACGATAGATGGCGTTGAACATTTTAGCTCTTATTTTCTTTGTTTAATATTAAAATACTCAAAGATAATTTTAGACTTGCTTCTAACACGTTATATAAAAGCAAACTAATATTTTATACAAAGTTTCCCTAAGGAACTATAGACTAAGAATACAAATTATTACAAATATTTTGTATTCTCTTCAGTATTTAGTAGTTTTGGAGATAATGCAGGTAAGACAGTGAATAACCAACCAATTTTTGTCAATTATTTTTTGTCTTTTTAATATGACGTTTGAATTTATCATAATTACTTAGGTCTAACTTCAAAATTACCTAGTGAAAATAATTTTTAGAATTGGTCCTCGAAGAATTTCAATTTTCGTTAGCAGTATTTTTACTATTAAATAATAATATTAGGAATGGCTTCGTTAATTTTTAGGGTTCCTTACCTCAACCTCACTTCGATGTCCACAGTCCATCTGTCTGTCTTTTTGTCTGTCTGTCAAAATCCTTTTCTCAGAAAGGAGTGGAGGTATCATGTTTAAATTAATATTAAATATTCAAGTCCGCAATTCCTTGGAGCTGTCAATTATCAAACTTCTAAAATAACGCGATCAAAAGATACAGCCGTCTATACCCCATATTTTGACATTCGCAAGGGAATCAAAACCTATAGCGTACTTCCTGTTGACCTAGAATCATGAAAGGCGAGAAGCAATGTCTTGTATGTAGGTATGTATTCACCTCTTTTTTAACGTCGGGGGATCAGGCCATAGTCCACCACACTGGCCAAGTGCGGGTTGGCGGACTTCACATGTCTTTCGAAAACTTGCTAGGTTCTCTCAGACATGCAGATTTCCTCAGGATGTTTTCCTTCACCGTAAGACAAGTGGTAATCATGTTAGAAAAGATTCGCACATGAAAATATCCGATTTGCAAGACCCGGGATTTGAACCCGCTTCACTCGGTTTTCCAAGCGCATTACCAATGGACTCCCGTTGCCTCAGCAGTGTCTTATAACACAAGAAAAAGGAAAAATCCGAAAACCGTAAATTAATTGTTACATCACAGAAAAAAAAATCTATGTATTTATATAATAAAATACGCCATATGTTTTTATGTTTAAAATTCATAAAATGTTATAAAAATATATTATGTCAATTAACGAACTTTAGTGTAAAATGAGTGAATTTCGAAGGACAGTTGAGCCTGTTTAAATTTGAATTTATAATAAAAAATAAATTATTTATAGAGAGAATTCCACGAGTCAATATCCATACTAATATTATAAATGTGAAAGTGTGTTTGTTTGTCCTTTTTTCACGTCGAAACAGAGTAACGGATTTGCGTAATTTTTTGTGTGGAGATAGTTAGAGAGCTGGAGAGTGACATAGGTTACTTAGTTTTTACCGCGGGAGATTATCTCATGCCCACGGGAAAACGCGTTTATAATACAACCCAAAAAAAAATATTTATGTTCAGAATTACTTGAAACTTGGTATTAATGCTCTTCAATACAATTAAATAAATAAGTGTTTTAGCATTTTTCGAAATTAATCCCATAGGGGTGAAATAAGGGATGAAAGTTTATATGAAACCTACCCTTTTAGAGTTTTTTATAGTTTTATTGCGAGAAAAGCCACGGGTTCTGCTAGTATTATATAATTCGTAATATTTAACTCAAAACAAGAGTTTACATTTTGTTTAATAAGTAAGTGAGTAAGTTAGTTATTATTTTTCGACATCATCGATGATATTTCCTGATACAACAACTATATAGGGCAATGATTGATAACAGTAGAAACAATTTCCGTTTGATTTGCCATTCTTTATGAATTCAAGGTTATTATTGCTAGTTAGGTATAGCTTAACGACATTATCCTCGATTCTTTTCATTCATCAAATTGACCATTGTTTATTTGTAATGGAAATCATTCATAAGTGAAGAAGCTGACGTTACATGATTTTTTTTAAGTAAAACTTCTTTACGCACGCTTGACTTGGGGGGTAAGCTGGTGAATGCGTTACGAAAAAATGTACGTACGTTTGTTGCCATGGTAACCGTTGTTATTGTCTGACAAATGATTTATAATATTATATTCTTTCCTTAAATGATATTCTATAAATTTATGATTGTAATAATTATGCCTAATATACGTTATTTTTGGTATCTCACCTATACTAATTATTTAAAACATAAATTGAATTTCGTAAAGAGTAACGATAACCTACAGAAGTTTTACTTCTTTCGCGTGTACACATTCTTTAATTATTTTTTTAGACTTTTTCGTGCATTTATTTTCATTTTTGGTTCTCGGCGTTTCGACTCGACATAGCGGGTCAGTCCTAAAGATTGCTGTAAAGCAATCGAAAGCAGCTCCAAAGGCAGGCCTGATTTATCAGACAGACCACGACAGTCAAGGGGCTGCTCCCGGTGTCCACTCTGCAATCGGAGAAGTACCAAGAGCAACCCACATGGTACACCACCCACCGAATTCAGCCAACCCCCAGTATGTCTCGCTAATGAGACCACGACAAGGTGAACACACATCAGGGGGATGTATTAAATGTACCTTTTTTTTTAATGTTGGGAAATGCATTTATGCATACCACCTGTAGACATACAGGTGGTTATGTGGGACTCACCGGTTAGAAAAGCCATAACTACCCACTAAAACCCAACAAAACCTACCCCCTCTTGATGGAACATCGCAGGATCGCTTACGCACTCAACTACGACACCCCGACGGCAGGTCTGCCGAAGCAGACCACAACCACCATGGGGTTGCTCCACAGTGTACTCTGCTATCAGAGAAGTACCAGGAGCAACCTGCATAGCACACCGCCCACCAATGTGGGCCGCCTCCCAGTGCGTTACTTGGCTTCAGGCCTAGCTGGATTGCCGAGCATTACTGAGCACCCCCCACCATGACCAGGTGAGCGCACGTTGGGGGGGGATATATTATATACTTTGGTTACCATTTTTATAGCTTCTTTTTGAAAAATTCTAAAAAAAATATTTTGAAAAATTAGAAACATAATTAGCCACGAATATTATTTCATTTTAAGCATTAACATTAACAATCACACTTACATTGACGGTTTCCAAAATGAATATAGTGATTGAAATCCGAATTTCATTTGGGAAAAAACAATAAAACCAAACACGTGAACAGAAGTAACTAATTGTACATTTGCATGCCGCCGCGTCATGTGCACATATAAAAAAGGATTTACAGCAGTAATCCCAGCCGAAGTTAAATGCATTCAAAATATTTCTAGTTTACTACACTAGATTCTATTACTTAGAAAACTTTGAACAAAAATCTAATATCTAATATATTTAAACGAGCAATTCTTGTATATTTATATATTTATTTATTTATACGGAAACGGCTCTAACGATTTTGCTGAAATTTGGTATGTGGGGGTTTTAAAAAATTGATTTAGGTTAGTCTTATGTCTGGGAAAACGCGTGTTTTCGAGTTTTTGTGTGGTTTTCTTTTACATTATTCCATCCAGAATATGGTCGATAATTTCTTGTACTTAGGCATAAGCATCGTGGTCAAGCGACCAATTTGCAAGATTAAATACTAGAGATTAAGTACTAAAATCTATAATATAGATGGATACAAAGTTTAAACTTTTTTTTTTGTATTTTTTCAAGTTTTTATTTTCTATTTATTTAAAAAATACGGTATAACAAAAAGAACTCCGAGCGAATCTCGGTCGCCAGGTACCTACTGTATATAATAACACGTATTCGTCAAATTACAAAATCACTAATTTTAGTAAAAAGTCCTAAGGATCACTTTTAAGTATATATTTTGATTATATTATTATTGTTAAGACTTTATATATATTCTTTATTGCACAAATAAGTTATAAAAAATACATAGAAAGTGATTTGGACAAAGGTGGACTTATCTCCATAAGAGATCTCTTCCAGTCAACCTTGTATGTGGGAAATAGTGTTAAACAGCGGGACAGAAAGAGAAAGTGTAAATCTATATATACATAAAATGCTTTGTCCTGACTGACTGATCGATCAACGCACAGCCTAAACCGCTGGTCGTAGGAACATGAAATTTAGAGGACATATTCCTTATACAATGTAGGCATCCGCTAAGAAAGGATTTTTCGAAATTTATTCCCTAAGGGGGTAAAATAGGGGATAAAAGATTGTATGAAACTCTGTCATTCTTAACGCGAAATGCACGAAAAGTGGTACTTAGCTTTAAGATGAAAAATAAGAAATATATGTATAAGATTTTTTTCAAAATTCATCCCTTAAAAGGGTAAAAAGGGGTGATAAAGTTTATATGGGCAAACAATTATTTATGATCAGAATTACTTGAAACTTGGTATTAATGCTCTTCAATACAATTATATAAATACCTATTTTTGCATTTTTTGAAATTCATCCCATAAGGCTGTCAAATAGGGGATGAAAGTTTGTATGAAACTCTGTAATTGATGCGCGGAAAATAGTATTTACCTATAAAATGAAAACTAAAACAAAACAAATATCTTTTTTTTCGAAATCTATCCCTTGAAAGGGTAAAAGGGGGCTATGCTGTTTATATAAGGAAAAAAATGTTTATGATCAGAATTACTTGAAACTTGGTATTAATGCTCTTTAATACAACTAAACAAACATGTATTGTAGATTTTTTTTAAACTCAGCCACTAAGTGGGTAAAACTGGGCGTTGAACTTTGAGTTGTTGAATATATTTAAATAGAGTAACATGGCTCAAGTTATCTGTAAGTGCACACTTACTGTGTCGGATAAAGTACAGAACGGAAATTATTCTGAATCCAAAGGAAAATTATGTATAACTTTTCGGCTGGCCACAGCAGCGACAACTATAACATATAAATTCAATGGAAATTGAAACTTAGCAAATTTTTCAGTCCACGCGAGCGTAGCCGCGAGCAAAAAGCTACAGCAAAATAAGAATGGCACTTTATATGTATAACTTAAAAAAAAGGAGAAAGAGGGAGACTGTAAGCTTCAGGTGTACATAGCACTGGGTCTTTAAAAATAACGTAGATGTTAGCCTGTTAGCATGTTAGTTAAAAAACCCACATTAGCCGAGTTACGAGATGCTAAAGTCGTAAATATTGTATGCGATTGTATCATTGTACTCTCTTCCTCTAACTTTGGAACGATGGAGTAGAAAAATGCGCAAAAACACAGGTAGTGGAGCTTGCTAAATACCTAAAGTGTAAATTTATTTACAGAATATACGCTTAACATCTTTTAAGATACTGGATATTTTGAGTTACGATCGCTAAAATTTAATTTGTTTTCCATATATCTTTAAGAAATAATAAAACTTACACGAACTTAGTATTGCAAGTAATAAAGTATGTATTACGAAAAAGTTTATTTTTTTCGTAGTTTGATCGCGGGCGAAGCCGCGGGTTCTGCTAGTATATAATAAGAAACTATATAAGTAAAAGCATAAATAAATACTATATGCTAACATATACAATACATATACACACTATAATTCTAAATAAATAAATATGTTGGGACATTAACACACAGCACCATCTAGTTCCATGGTAAGCTACGAGGGTTGTGTTATGGATACCAGATAGTTGATACACTACACATAATATAAAACTTTAAATACATACATATTCTAAATATAATCGCCCGTAACTGGAGTACAAACATCCGTGTTTATCACACAAATAAATGCCCCCAGCGGGACTCAAACCCGCTACCGCTGGCACAGCAAGTAGGTCACTACAAACAGTCAAACGTGTCTTCAATATACATATTATATAATATATTATGATAAATACATAAATACAAGTATATGTACATATATAATAATAAAATAAATAAATACTAAAACGATATAAATATAAACATAAATATTTATATGTATAAACTATAAACTACAATGGGGGCAGATTTTTTTTTCTTTAAATTTTTATGGAGAGTAAAGCAATAAAAACGTGTGGAAAAATAAATTACATGATGTAATATGATATTTAGTTTGCTCATAAATAAAATTCAACATAATTTACAGACTTGTTTAAGATTGCTTAATATATTCATATAATACTCGTACTACGCACATTTCTCAGATAGATATCAAGCTTTTTACGGCAAAGGTATAATTTGCCTAGACCCGCAGTAATGGATGTCATTTTTTTCAAGACAATTTTTTGTACACCATTTTTATTTTATCGTACACACTATTTATTATAATAAAGCAGGTTCACTTGTTACATTTTAATACTAGCGGCTTACCTTTGCTTCGCCCGGGTTTGCCTCTAGACAAACAAATACAAATCTGTCCCACGGGAACCGTACATTTTTCCGGGATAAAAGTAGCCTATTTGTTATTCTGATGTATGTGCTATATTATTGTAAAGTTTCATTAAAATACAATCAGTAGTTTTTGTGTCATAAGCTGTATAATTTACTATAGTTTTTTAACTATCCCACGGGAATTATTGTAAATTGTACTATAATTGTAAGTAATTGTAAATTGGAAGAATTATTTAGCTCAAAAAATCAGACAAGCGCGAGTCTGACTCGCGCAGGGAGGGTTCCGTAATATGAAACATTACAATAAGTTTGAGTTTCTGAGTGGAGTTGTAATCTCAAAAAAATTTTTTTGTGATGTAATTACAAATTTACGGTTTTCAAATTTTTCCCTTTACTTGTGCTATAAGATATTGTTTCTTGCCAAATATAATGACTCTAGGTCAACGGGAAATACACTTTAGCTTTGATTCTCTTGCGAGTGTCAAAATATGCGGCATAAACAACCGTAGCTTCTGATTGCGTTTGACTTAGAAGATTGATTTTTTTCACAGCTCCAAGGGATTCCAGACCTGTGTATTTGATATTAATTTCAACTTGATACCTGCACGCGTTCCTGAGAAAAAGGATCGTGTCTAGACAAACAGACGGACAACAAGGTGATCTTACCAAGGTTCTTTTTTTCCTTTTGAGATACGGAACTCTAAAATAAATAAAAATAGTTATTTCTCTCAAAAATTGTTTTAGGGTCATTATATCGAAAGTAGATGAAGCGTATTCTACCTCTTTCCGACACTTCACAATGTTTCAATAGGAATATCTTTGTTTATTTGCCGATCCATTTGCTTCAAGAAAAACCTTGTATCGAGCAAATACTTTTCCAAGCCGGCAATATCGTCGGCTCTCAAAAAAAGATATTGAAAAAGTAAACATAAATAATATTCTTGTAGCATAATACAAAGACAATAAAGTCATTCAATTATTCTGTACGTTGTAACTAAATCAAATAACAAAACATTTACGCACCATAATGCCTGAGGTTCAAAACGTAATAATATTTTTTCTAATTAATTATATTGTTAAAAAAAAACATTTCAGTACCAAAGTTCCTTAAAATCAATTACAGTATTTATCTATGAAATGTTTACAAAAGAACGTACATTCATACAACATATATTATATTTTAGTATAGTATATTTTTATTTACACTAGCGATTTACTTTTGTTTCACTTTTAAAGTCACAACTTTTCTGGGCATTAAATTTAATCCAAATCTGTGTAGCCATATTTACTTTAGCATTTCTAATACCACGTTTGAAAATAAACTATTAACTCACATTTGTTACAGTTCAAAAGATTGACGGAAGGCGTGAGCAATAGGATTCTTCTAAATCCCTTTGAGTACAGAACCATGAAAACCCAAACTGGCATTCTTCGTTTAGCCCTTTCTACCCACCTGAATGTTTTAAGCGTTAAAATTTCCATAAGATTTCACTATTTAGTAGTCGATTCTGTATCAATTTAAAATAAAACAATTTTTTCACGGATTTATTTTGATTTTTGGTTCCCGACTTTTCGAATGCTTTACATCAATCGTGGTCACGGGAAAGACTAGGTTTTAGACATGTCAAAAGTCATTATATACTTGTTACAGACAGTGCCTACCCACAATTTTACTAAATGATTTCAAAAAAATCAAAAATGGCACCAAAGTACCTTATAATATACCTATGCAGATTTTAATTTCTAATTCCCCCCAACGTGCGTTCACCATGTCGCAGTGTGGGGGGGGGGGGGGGGGTTCCGTAGCTCAGTAGCGCGAAGCTAAGAAACGCACAGATAGGTGGCCAAATTCGGTGGGGCGGTAGGAGGTGGCCCACTTTGGTGGGCGGTGTACCTTGCGGGTTGCTCCTGGTACTTCTCTGATAGCAGAGTGGACTGTGGAGCAACCCCATGGTTGTTGTGGTCTGCTTTGGCATACCTGCCGTCGGGCCGTCGTGGTTGGGTGCGTAAGACGGGGGAGGTTTTGTTGGGTTGTAACGGGTAGTACTGGCTTTTCTAGCCGGTGAGTCCCACATAACCACCTGTATGTCTACAGGTGGTATGCGTAAATGAAATTCCCAACATTAAAAGAAAGGCTTAGTATTAATAATAAGGCTCTATATTGATTCTTGCGCACAAAATCCTAAAAATATAACGTCCTAGAGAAGAACCTATTTGTTATTTATGCGTAAACTTACTTTAATAATATTAAAGTAGTTTTATACGTAGCTTTGAAAAAGAAGAGTTCAAATGGATCTTACATTTGAACCCTTAATAAAATAGTTAATGTATAGATTTTCAAATTCTAATACATTACAGGTAAAAGGTTTTTTGAAACGTTACCGTGATCTACTTTGCGCTATTTCATTTACGTATTCAAAAACTATTTAATATTATCAAAAGAAATAACTCATTCGAGTATGGGGCAAAGCTTTTTTGTCTGGTGACGGGTTCTATTCTAGCGTGAGGCTTAACGTTTATATTGACTTTATAATAGGATAATATTAATATTCCCATAACAAATAATGAAGTGTGAACCCAATTTCCAATTCTAAGCAGTGGTAAACCAGTAGTAATGCGCTCGCCTGGGAAACTGAGTAAAGCAGGTTCAAATCCCGGGTCACGCAATACTGATATTTTCATGTGAGAATCATTTCCAACACGATTACTATTTAGCTACAGTAAAGGAAAACATCGTGAGGAAGCCGCCGTGACTGAGAAAACCTAGCATGTTTTCGTAAGACATGTGAAGTCCGCCATCCCGTACTTGGCTAGCGTTGTGGACTATGGCCTGATCCCCCTCGTATTGAGAGGAATCCCACCAGAAATGACAATTTGCAAAACAGCTGCAAAAGAATAAAATAAAATACTTCTCAAGAAGTTTCGTAAGACTAAGTTCTCATCATCTTTTTATCTTAAATTTTTTTTAGCATCTAATTATTATGAAAATGGTTAAACGAGAAGCAGAATTTTAGAAGCACCATTCACGTCTTGATGAAAAAAAAAAATGTGCACATATCGCTATATATAATTTTAATAGTAAACACCAATATTATAAATTTTATCAATCTCTACATATTATATACTAGCGACTCACTCTCGCTTCGCTTCGGGTTCGTCCCTAGACAAAAACAAATCTATCCCACGGGAACCGAACATTTTTTCGGGATGCTATATAGCCTAAAGCCTTCCTTAGTTCACCGGCTATCTAATGCAAAAAGAATTTTTCAAATCGGGTCAGTAGTTCCAGAGATTAGCGCGTTCAACCAAACAAACAAACAAACAATCAAACAAACTCTTCAGCTTTATAATATTATAAGTATAGATATAATTTTAATAGTATACACAAATATTATAAATTTTATCAATCAGTACATATTATATATTCGTAAGAATTATAATATAGTTTTCATTATTCAAGAACACGTTACATATTAACATTTCATTGAAGTGGAACTATCTACCCGGGAATCAATTTGCAGAGCTTTAAACATTTCCCCTACTATTTGCGCATAAACTAAAATAATTGAACTTTTACTAATACTAACAATTGACATTAGGATTAAAATCGTGCTTTATATTTTTTATATAACCAGCCCTTATTTTCTTCAGACATTTGAAGTAGACTATTGCTTATTTGTTCAAACGACCAATACACGATGTGCTTTAGATTATTTTATTTCTAAAACTAACGGCTCACCCTCGCTTCGCTCGGGTTCGCCTCTAGACCAACAAAACAAATCTACTAATCTAATTTAAGGAACTGTACATTTTTTCGGGATAAAAAGTAGCCTATTTGTTATTCTGATGTTTAAACTATATTATTGTAAAGTTTCATTAAAATCCAATTAGCCGTTTTTGTCTACTAAGCTGTATAAGTTACTATAGTTTTTAACTATCCCTCGGGAACTCTTTAATTTTCCGATATGAAAAGTATCTAAAATTTTGACCAGGGATATAAGGTACCATGCATTTGGATTTGCTCTATTTCTGTTCTTACATCCCCCTGACTCGGTTTTTAGCATTTTTTTCTATGTACAGACATTCGACCTCTATAATTTTATTATACATATGTATAGATATTTATACATACGAGTATACATATATTATATAGATAAAATACATTTTTTGGCTTTATAAAGTAAAATATATATTTAATACCATTAGAACTGACATTTAAAATCATTATGCATTAAAAACACTTTTGAAAAATTGGTCATTAGAATAAATAAGCACTGAGATAACGATATTCAGAACTACGAAGCGTAATTCAAAATAGCCTCATCTTGTTTACAATCCAGTGTATTAAGAAGTACCATTCACAAACGACAAGCACAAACTTTACCTCTTTACAATCCTAAGATACTGAATAAGTTTTAACAAGTGAAACTCTTGGGTGGGATTAAATTTGGAAACTTTGTCGAAAAGGCTTAATGGAACTAAATCAAAACGAAGATCACTAATTCATTAGATATCGATTATACTATTTACGAATTTGAATGGTTGAATAAAACAAGTTCCTGACTAAAATGTTTTTACCACAAACCGTCGGTGTAACTTTGTTACGTTAATACGTGTAAATGTTTAAGTATTTAATATGTAAGAACAGAAAACAAATAGGAAGTGTGCAAAGTTAGATGTTACATTTAAAGTTCTGTATAATTTAGAAGGTATATATATATATATATATATATATATATATAAATGCGAAAGTTTGTGAGGATGTCTGGGTGTATAGATGTATGGATGTTTGTTACTCTTTCACGCAATAGCTACTGAATGAATTTTAATGAAACTTTACAATAATATAGCTCATACATCAGAATAAAACAAACACTACTTTTTATTCCGAAAAAATGTACGGTTCTCATGGGATAGATTTGCTTTTTTATAAATGTTTTTGTATCATAAATGTGAAATTTTAGATTTTCAGATGTTTGGATGGATGTTTGTTACTTAATCACGCCAGAACGGCTGAACGGATCTGGATCAAATTTGGCACAGAGATAGATTATAGTCTGGAATAGCACATAGGCTTTTTATCCCGGAAAAATGTATGGTTCCCATGGGATAGATTTGTGTTTATTTTTCTAGAGCCGCTAGTTATATAATATGTAGGAAGTCGCATTTGATAGAATACGCATAAAGTTTTATTTGAACGTATGAGAATCCTAAACCAACAATAGAAATAAGTTGTTACAAAAATGTGAAATACCCATGATGTTTAACAAAATATTGATACTATTTCAATATCCTTTCTTAAGCAAATCGGCCTCTCCGCGAGCTTTTGTAAATATGTAGATATAGTAATATAACAGCGGGGATCTAAGTTAAATATTTATAATACAAAACCATAGTTTGATCAAATAATAATCTATTTAAACAAAAATATCGGAGAAGTGTGAGTCTGACGCATACCGAAGGTTCCGTACCATGGAATATTAAATTTTGATTTTGTTTTAGCATACATAATCTATACTTCTATACTAATATTATAAAACTGAAGAGTTTGTTTGATTGTTTCGTTGAACGCGCTTATCCCAGGAACTACTAATCCGATTTGAAAAATTCTTTTTGCATTAGATAGCCCGTTAACTGAGGAAGGCTATAGACTACATATCGTCCCGGAAAAATGTACGATTCCCGTGGGATAGGTTTGTTTTTGTCTAGGGACGAACTCGAAGCGAAGCGAAGGCGAGTCGCTAGCTAGTTATATTATTAGAAAAATAAAATATTTACATCTACTAAATATTCATTGTAATGATGGCAAAAATAAAATAGTATTTTATACCATTTCTATGAAAAATAAAGATATTACATTATATATTACTAGCAGAACCCGTGGCATCGCTCGCGCTAAGACTACAAAAAAAAAAAACTAAAAAATATAGGTTAGAACTATATATGTTTTTTTTAGGATGATTTTAAAAATTTCATTTCATAAAATATATTTTATTTGTACACATTCATGACATTAGTAGGAATTGTCTCGCAGCAAGCAACGGTTACATTAGTATGTCCCGCTCGGGAAACGTTGTGAAGCTATAACATAATATTATATACCATAACGAGAGTTGTCTCAGAAACAGGTCAAAAGGGTCACGTAAAGTTTGAAGCGATGGTGCACATTTTTTTTCTTATTTCGTACGAGGCTTTAGTAATTACGAAAACTAATAACAAATATCATAAACGTATATCTAATCTATACATATAATAAAATTCTGAGTCGAATTTGTACATTAAATATTTTTTGGAAAATATTATTGAAATAGTCATTATTATCGATACAGAAGCGGAATCTATAGTTTTTAGAATTTTTTTCTGTTTGTCTGTGACTGTATCACGGAAAAACCACTGGAGCGATATTGATAAAATTTGGTATGATGATAGCTAGTTATCCGGATCAACATATAGGATACTTTTTATAGCGGAAAAATATTTCATCTCTGAGAAATCTATACTAAACGTTAATACGTAAATAGGGACGAACCCGTGCGGAGCGAGAGTGAGTCGCTAGTCTTGTAAATTAATTTCGTATACCTCGGAAACGGCACTTTTGTTTGTACGGATGCGCTAATCTCTGTAAAAAATCTTATTACATTGTATAACTTTAATTATATGAAAATCTAAGAGAATTCTTAGGTTAGGTTCACGTGAAGTTTGTTGATTATTATATAAGGTAACACCAATGATTATCTCTGTTTTTCGAGACAATGGAGTATGTATAGCGGTACTCAAAATAACGCTGTATTTTAAGAAGGGAACTCTTTAAATAACAAGTCCTTCTTTACTGACGAAATCGTAATCGGTTACTATTTTCACTGATGCTGGGTATTGAAAAGGCGCAGACAATTATTGTCGATAAAGGAAGGTTGGTGTGATAATACAAGTGGTCAAGTTTGCCTGCTTTTCTGCATACTGTGGATCTCGTATCATTGAAATATATGGAACTCGTCAAATAAATCAATAGACGTGATATGCGTAGATATAAAAGGTCATTGAAGAGTTCCACTATTTGCTTGGCTCAATCAACAAATCAGCTGACATCCAAATTTCTCATCCAAACTTTGAAGATTTTATTACACATTTGTTAGTTACAGGTGAAGCTAATGAAAGTATTTTAAAAAACTACATACATATATATGTTAGCTATAACACAAAAAAAAATGATTGAGGGTCAGTTTGAAAATAATTGACTAACAGAGGAAATAAAGTATTTATATAGATGATAGTGATGAATTTATCATAGGAGCTGTTACTTTGCATCTAATATAGGCCAAATCTTAAGTGTTTCCATTTGTAAGTCATGGTCATTGCAGAATATAATACTTAGATATATGTAATCTATGATAGTGTATACGATAGTATAATCTTAGTATGAATTATTTATTTACATTGCACTTCAGTTTCTACCTCGGTGGTATAGCCACTACGGCTATCATGTACAGGTGTACATCCGGAGGTCCTGGATTCAAGTACTGTTTAGTAAGCCCCAGTAAAACCTCAGAGAAGGAAAGTTAGCGGTTTTTCACTCTCGTGTTTCCAAGAGTACGTTAAGCTGTCGGTCCTGCATCTGAATTCTACCTGGCCGTGTCAAGTAGACATGCCACTGGTGTATGAGAATGTCAGGAATAGAGAGTGCACTTGTGATCAGGAAGTTATTATTATTACTTCAGTTATTGTCTGGTTGAAAAAAATAAGGTTTTTAGCAATATCCATAAAAAGAACACATACTCGTTATAAAATAAAAATAAATACAAACAAAACTACACCCATTAGCTCGTTACAAATAATTTACAATAAACCCTTTGTTCCTTGTTCGAGTGATAAAATGAAGTTAATGAATTCGAAGAATTATCCCCAAAAACCCGCATAAGACGTGGTGAGCGATGTTTGTTATCCTTCTCCAAAATTGAGGAAAAGGTCCTGCAGTAGCTAAATAAGTGGTAGTTATTTGTTTTTCTTCAAAAGATTAATAGCTTGCTTTATTAATTAAGATACTAGTATATATGTTATTTAGTGATTGTGATAATGAAGTCTTCTATTATTGTGCAAAATCATATCGAAATCGGTTCAGTATTAGTATATATTTCTATGATCGTCGCTTAAAAATCTTCATTTTGATAACGCACTCGACAGGCTTACAAGATTTTCTTTCAAAACACAAATTAGCGTCTGTACTCCGCCATTTTGATTTAAAAAAATGTAAAGCCTATCACACATACGTTACCAAGGTTGAAGGAATTTAATGACGTACGAGTATGATTTATACAATTAGTATACGTTTGGGAGATTAGCCGGAACAAACAGACACACAGACAAGTTTTAAAAAGTACACAGCAAGTACGGTCACTACAAACTGAGCCAAACGTGTCGTCAAAAATATTTTTCGTTTTAATTTAAATCAATAAATACACTTCAAATATTAAGAAAATCTTATGAAATATTTTGGCTATTTTATAATATAGTACAGACAAGCAGAGAGATGATGAAGGGAGGCTCGTGCCTAGCAGTGTGACGTTAAAAGAAAGGGCTGAGTATAAGCAGAGAGATAATGTATTGATTTAGATTTTTCCCACTTTACCAATCCTAAGTCTGTAGACGAAACTATGCATACGAAATCAAGGGTTTCAACCGAAACGATTTCGACAAAAATTGCTGAAAAGTTAAGGTAAGATCCCTAGATTGGACGTGAGTTGCTTTTTATTAGAGTTCCGTAGTCAAAACAGAAGCCTCATTAATGTTTAATGTAGTTGGTCTCATGTGAACCCATAGACTATGGGAAAGATAATAGAAATGACACTCCATATAAGTATATGACGGGAAAAAAATTATTTTTGAAAAATATTATTAGATACTATAAACTACTAGCGACTCACCCTCGCTCCGCTCGGGTTCGTCCCTAGTTGAATTTTAACGTTTAGTATAATCTCAGAGATAAGATATTTTCCCGCAGTAAAAAGTATCCTATATGTTGACCCGGATAACCAGCTATCATCATAACAAATTTCAACAAAATCTGTCCAGTGATCGAGACAGACAGTCTAAAATTCTAAAAACTATAGATTCGACCTCTGTATCGATAATAATGACTATTTCAATAAGATTTTTTCAAAAAGTATTTAATGTACAGATACGATTCAGAATTTTATTATATGTATAAAATTTATATGTATAGAACTTAGCATTTATGAGTAAAGTTTAGTATTTACTATTACTGTTAGGAAATAATGCGAGTTCAAAGTTCAAATATGACGTTCAAAGATACGGAATCCTAGGTTCACTTGTTCGATTTTTCTCAAATACTGTTATAAAACCATTTTTTCCAAGCTTTATCTGTAGTCAATGAAAGTTATTATATGATTTTGTAGTGTTACGTAAAAAACAAATGTACATTTTTCTGTCAGCTTGTAACTTATATATTACTAGTACGTAGGCGACGGAACTTTGCTCGGTGTTTTTTTTAAATAGTGTTATTTCGAAAAAGATTCGGTTTTTCAGAAAAGATACCTATAGATAAACTTTAAAAGCTAAACCTTATCTAAATACAAAATTTGATCAAAATCGTTAGAGCCGTTTCCGAGATAAGCAAAATAATTTTTTTGACGACACGTTTCCCTCAGTTTGTCGTGACCCTACTTGCTGTGCCAGCGGTCGCAGGTTCGAGTCCCGCTGGCGACATTCATTTGTGTGATGAGCACGAATGTTTATATTCCAGCCATGGGTGTTTGTATTTATAATAATATGTATATATGGAACTTAAATACTTAAACTTAAACTTATATATGTGTAGTGTATCAACTATCTGGTAGTCCCAGAGTAATACGCAAGATATATTATAGTGCACAATTGAATGTGTGCATTCTCCTTTCCTTTAACTCACACCGAGTCAACACCTGAGTATATCGTGACAAAAAAACCTAGTAACTATTTAGGCTCGACTCGAAACTCGAACCCAGGACTTCTCGATCCACAACACCTATAGTAGACTGTAAACTATATTTTAAAAGTAAGCTCTTCTATCGACAAAGAGCATATGCCCTAATTGAATTATAGTATCGTAAATTTAATTACATATTAATGGGACAGACCGACGACGTGACAGCCCCGTCGCTTCCGAAGCACGTACGATAACGTCATATTTTATTGGATAGTTTTTTCCACGTACAATGTAAGCATAAAGAAAATATATAAAATGTCTGCATGTACGTATGATATACATATATGACTATTAAGATTAAGGCCTCTTTTTCTCATTTTTTTTTGTTGTGAAAATTAAAGAAAAATACGGAGATTAGTCGGAACAAGCGTACAGACAAAAATTATTTTTTCTGTTCTCCTTATAGATACCTTATATACTTTCATATGCATTTAGTAAAAAGCTGTTATTTTGATGTTACAAACAGGCACCTCAATTTTATTTATATGTGTAGATGGGAAATATTTTATTCTCGCCAATTTTTTGTTAAACTGTGGCGCGCAGTACCTAATTGGAACACAATGTTTATGGCTTTCGAACCATATAACTCAGCAACTATTAGCATGAACAAAGTCACTGAGAAACATGTATCTAAATTAAAAAAATAGAAAAAAATTATAAAAATGTTTAAAATTAAAATGAACAGATATTGTAAAGTACTTTGATGCCAGTTTTCAAGTTTTTTGAATTTATTTTGTTATTTTGTGGGTATGCTTTCTGTAACAACTATATAATACCTTTAAGACATCTAAAACCTCAGTCTCTCCCGTGACCATGATTGCTGTAAAGCATTCGAAACGTCGGGAATCAAAAATCAAAATAAATCCGCGAAAAATTCCGAAAACATAGTTTTATTTAAAATCTATCTAAATTTCAAAGACCTTCCCAGAGATAGCACAAGCTTATGTAGATTTAAAAAATCACTTACATGACAGGATAGATAGCCCTTTTTTTTTTTTTTTTTTGATTCGTGGGGAAACCCATTTTCGGGTACCCGCGTGCGGGGCCACGCGGGGCATGTGGGACTCCTGTCGCGAAAAGCGCGACAGACTACCCACTAAAACCACCACGGTGATCCCTAATGCAAAAGACAGGGCCACGGGATCGCTTGATCGCTTGCGCATTCGACCGCGACCCTGTCAGCAGGATAGATAGCCCTACTTTTTATGTTTTATAATTTGAGAACAGAATTGTCTAACGCGATTCCCATGAGATACCTTTTACTCTTTTAAATTTCAACAATATAGCAGTAATAGTCTAGTAAAATGGCTGTGACAGACATACAGACAGGCGAAAAGTCGGTAATTGAGAAATTAAACGGGTGCCGTTTTAGCCATTTGGCTACGGAACCCTAAAAAAAAAAAAAAAAAAAGAGGTAAAATAAGTCTATCCATAGATAAATACATGCAGTGGCTAACTCATACCAGTTTACTAGTTATAGTCATATTAAAAGTAATTGCTTCAGACTAATAAAAATGGTATAGAGTGAAATATTTACGATGATCTTGGTATCTAATATTAGAGTCCATAAACATTCGTCGTGATTTCCTTAGTGTTATTGATGTAAATAATAGTAATAAGAAAATATATAAATAATTAATTAAAATATAAGTCGGGGTTTATACTCGTATTTATTTACTAGTGGCTCACCCTCGTTTCGCTCGAGTTCGCTTCTAGATAAACAAGAGCAAATCTTTCCCACGGGAACCGTACATTTTTCCGGGATAAAAAGTAGCCCTATTTATTATTCTAATGTATTAACTATATTATTATAAAGTTTCTTTAAAATCCAATCAGTAGTTTTTGTGTACTAAGCTGTATTAGTTACCATAGTTTCTTGACTATCCAACGAGAACTCTTTAATTTTCCGGGATGATAAGTATGTATAATTTTGAGTGGTATCACCATGCTGAATTCACCATGCTTTAATTTCACCATGCTGAGTTTCGGAGATTAGCCCGCACAAACAGACAGAGAAACAAAAAATTTGAAAAAAATCTGGATTTGTTCTATTTCTCTTCTTACATCCCCCTGAGTATTCCCCTCTAATATTCTATCCCCCTGATTTTTTTTTATGTACAGACATTCGACCTCTACAGTTTTATTATATGTATACTGTGTAGATATATTTAAGGTCATATATGTGTAGTGTATCAACTATCTGGTATCCATAACACAAGCGTAGCTTACCATGGAACTAGATGGTGCTGTGTGGTAATGTGCCAACATATTTATTTATTAATATATAATATTTAGTTGCATTTTCTTGCTAGAATTTAAAATCTTAATATTGTTTAAAATCACTATGTTAATGTATTGTTTAAAGTAAATTCAAATGAAGAGTCGAGGCTATGTCTCGAGCGGGGTCAAGACGCCATCATGACATTCGTTTAAGATGTGTGAATTGGTTGATCATGGCGGATCATTGGATAGTTATATTTTGATAATAATAAACTCTTTATTGTACATCAAGAACAAGAGAAAATAAATAAATACAGATAGATAATGCACAAGAGGCGGCCTTATCGCTAAAACAGCGATCTCTTCCAGGCAACCTTTAGGTGTGGGAAATAGCAAACTTTAAGAGGGAAGGGGTACAAATAATTGATTTAAATATATCACCATATATAAAAGATAGAGTACAAAAATGCATAAAGATAAATGATACTGTAGTTGGAAGTCAGATAATCGGTATTGAGAACCTGCTGCTCCATTAAACTCTTAGATTTATCGTTTCAAGTTTATAACATAGTGATTTCTCTCATTAAATTGTATTGAACATTAAATATTTTATTATTTGAGCCCTAATGATGTCCAAAAGGAGATATTATCAAAAAACTGTTCTTAGGCGCCATTTTTCTAATATGATGGCGCGAGCGACAAAGATACGAGGTGGCAAAGTAGAAATTCGGGAAGAACCCGTTGAAATCTATAAAATAAACTTTTCAGGTAAAACTACCAAATGACTTAAGTTTAATTTCAAGAAGAGGATAATAAATAACCGGATAAAGATGATAGAACACTATTCTTTCATCTATCCGGTTTCTCCTGTATACGATTACAATCTTTTATTGTGTGTTCCCATATTTTTATACAATTCACTTATAACTAGACATGTAATCAAATTTTGGGTATCGTTTTCGCTCTACCCTAAGCGTTACATCAATTTGAAACGTGACGATATATTTTGAGACAGGAGCTGCTTAAATCTGTATCTAACAAAATCTTCAAACACTGGCAGAATGTATTGCGTCTGTTAACGCAACTCTAAGCCATAGAGAAAAGAAAAAAAAAAAATCTTCAAAGGGCTTATTTGTTTCACATTTATGTTCCGCCGAATTCCACTTTTAGTCTTAGCCTTATTTTTTTTTTTTTTTTAGTAAACCATAATTATTCTATTATATATAGTCCAATCGTATTCATCCCATTGTATATTTCGGTTCTCATTTTTTTTTTGAAGTGCTACTTATTT
Organism: Fabriciana adippe; assembly: GCA_905404265.1. Classification (NCBI taxonomy): domain Eukaryota; kingdom Metazoa; phylum Arthropoda; class Insecta; order Lepidoptera; family Nymphalidae; genus Fabriciana; species Fabriciana adippe. The sequence goes on along the minus strand of FR989995.1, from coordinate 16,162,394 downwards.
TTCATAGGAGCGAATTCAACATAGATTTTCCATTCTAAATCTCGAATTGTATGATGATTTTTTTTATTATTTATTGTATGTACAGTAAAAATAAAACAATTAAAAATATTATCGCACTTAAAATAAAATATAAACATGTAATAATAATTATTATTATAGTATAATAAAAATGTCCTCCCGATCGATTTCTACGGCGGCCAATCTCATTGAGACTAGCCAACTGCGCAGGAGTTTATAGTACACAGGTGTAGGCGCAGACACAGGTACACTCTCTATTCCAGTCATTCTCATACTCCTGTGGGAATACTGGTCACGACCAGTGAAAGATCAGGCGCAGGACCGATGGCTTTACGTGCTTTCCGAGGCACGGGGGTGAAACACCGCCAACTTCCCAACTCCGGGCTGTCATTGAGGCTTACTAAACAGAAAGACTCAATAACTAAACTTGACCCGACCCGGGACTCGAACCCAGGACCGCCGGATGTGCAGGGAATGCTAGCCACTACACCACATAAACTAAATATTAATAAAAACGTCCCACTGCTGAAAACGGACCTCCCTTCAATACAAGGGGGATCAGGCCATAGTCCACCACGCTGGCCAAGTGCGGGTTAGCGAACTTCACATGTCTTTCGAAAACTTGCTAGGTTTTCTCAGACATGCAGGTTTCCTTACGATGTTTTCCTTCACCGTAAGGCAAGTGGTAATCATGTTAGAAATGATTCGCACATGAAAATATCAGAGATGCGAGACCCGGGATTCGAACCCGCTTCACTCGGTTTCCCAAGCGAGCGCGTTACCACTGGGCTACCATTGCCTTACAAAAATATATAAACACGTATATGTTATTGGAGGTCTTATAGATTACTGCTTCGTAAATCATAAATAACGGAAATTCCTTTAGCCGTGACGTTGGGAATATCAATAGTTTACGACTCTGACCCCATTGTATTTTATATATGAGTATGTATATCGATTTTCCTCACATACAAAATGACTCAACGAACGTCCTCACTTATAATTAAGCGGTAATAAATGTGATTACAATATGGGATAATTATTTCCGCTAGGAGACACTGATATCTTAATAAATTATTATAAAAAGAATAGTGTTTATCTATACTAATATTATAAAGCTGAAGAATTTTTTGTTTGTTTGGTTGAACGCGCTAATCTCAGGAACTACTAATCCGATTTGAAATATTTTTTTTTACATTAGATAGCCCGTTAACTGAGGAAGGCTATAGGCTATATATCATCCCGGAAAAATGTACGGTTCCCGTGGGATAGATGTTTTTTTTGTCTAGGAACGAACCCGAAGCGATGTGAGGGTGAGTCGCTAGTCTTTATATATGACCAATTTGTCCGTCTGCTTGTTCGAATGTATTTGTAAGAGTGTTTAAACCAATCATCCGATTATAAAAAAACTTTGTAGCTTTTACCGTTAATGTAGAACGGACAGCGCTAATTATATGGATTATACATACATGAGATTTATTACAGGATCCCAGAAAGCGTTCAAAACATGATATTGCTAAATTTAAAAAAAAGAAGATTTTAAGATGATGATGAAGATACCTTAATAATATGAGAGAATCTATACAGATAAATAAAATTGGAGTGTCTGTTTGTAACATTAAAATAACCGCATTTTACTAAATGCATATGAATGTATACACGGTACATATACTAAAACAACATTTTTTACAATTTTTGTCTGTCTGTCTGTCTGTCTGTCTATCTGTTTGTTCCGGCTAATCTCTGAAACGGCTGGACCGATTTTGACGGGACTTTCACTAGCAGATAGCTAATGTTATAAGGAGTAACTTAGGTTACTTTTATTTTAGAAAAAGAATCAGGGTTCCGTGAAAAAAAATTAAAACCCATGAAATTGTGAAAAAAAATCCACGTAAGGCGTACGCACACGAGCAAAGCGAGGGTAACTCGTTATATAATTTAAATGAAATAATATCTTAGGAGTAGCAAGCTACTATTCATGTATAAACATAGCTTACCGTGAAAACGTACCTAGGGACGAACGCGAGCGAAGCGAGCGTGAGTCGCTAGTTATAAATAAATAATAAATAAAAATAACAGCGAACATATTATGCCCTACACTAATATCACGTACCTATACGGAAATCGAACCGACAAACCCAAGATACTCAAGACATCATATTCATATAGACCGTCACATTGTTCTATTTTAAACATACTTTTGTTATAAAAGCTCATATTTTATTATCCACATAATACTTATATTTTGCGTTGACGTGATTTTGAATACCAATAAGTAGGTTAAAAAGTCAACAGATTCCTTAGAAGTAAATAACTAAACTATTATTCGGGGAAGTACCTAGAAGGAGGCATAACATTTAACCTTGAACTTCACAATGTATTCATATTTTTGTTATCAAAATAAGAAAATTATAAAAATTTTATATCCAGAACATAATTTTTAATTATCATTTTCAAAGATATTCTTTTAAAACATCCAGAACGAACAATTACTAATGTTCAACACACATTCTCTGAGGAAAAGGCGAGGGGAAATACCTTAAATGTTAAAATCGCTAAATCGCTAATTTAAATACATGTTTTCTATCGCTTCTCGCGAGGTTACCTCTTACTTAATACTAATTTTTGCCTTCAATTCCGCTCGCGTGATATTCTGGAAAAGTAACCTATATTTTAATAGGAGACTAGCGACCCACCCTCGCTTCGCTCGGATACGTCCCTAGGTACGTTTTAATGGTTAGTATGAAATACAAATCTTTGAATTTCTCGGCTTTTCTGTAGTATAATATGCATGTATTATACATATAAACCTTCCTCTTGAATCACTATCAATTAAAAAAAACCGCATCAACATCCGTTGCGTAGTTTTAAAGATCTAAGCATACATAGGGACAGACAGACAGCGGGAAGCGACTTTGTTTTATAGTATGTAGCGATGTACATATGTATGTACATGCATATACATACTTAATACGTATAATCCAAATCCATTGTTCATACTTAATTTAAGTCTAAGTCTATACATAAAATAAAATTCTAACTGAGTCGAATCTGTACATTAAATTGGCAATTGATATAGTCATTATTATCGATACAGAGGCCAAATCTATAGTTTTCAGAATTTTTGTCTATCTGCCTGTCTGTATGGGAACGCATCATGAGAAAACCACTGGACAGATTTTGATGAAATTTGGTATGATGATAGCTGGTTATCCGGGTCACCATATTTTACTGCGGGAAAATAACTTATCTCTGAAAAATCTATACTAACCTAAATGTAGGTTCGAGCCCAAGCGGAGCGAGGGTGAATCGCTAGTTTATAATATGAATGTCATAGGAATCACGTAACATCAACTATTTAAAAATAGTTATATAGGGAAAGTTGAACGTAGCAAGAATGGAAACATTTCTTTACCTTAGAGTTTTCCTTTAGACTTTCACAATAGACAATTCCAAATATTATCCTTAGCAATTTTTAATAAAAGAAAGTATGGTAGAAAATATTATCCTTGGCAAAAAAAAATGGTATCTTTATTTAATTTGTTCAATTAAATATAAAATATAAGTATGTTGGTACATTAACACACAGTACCATCTAGTTCTATAGTAAGCTACGAGGCTTGTGTTGTGGGTACCAGATAGTTGATACACTATACATATATAACTTTAAATACATACATATTATAGATATAAACACCTATGACTGGAGTACAAATATTCGTGCTTATCACACAAATGAATGCCCCCAGCGGGACTCGAACCCACGACCGCTGGCACAGCAAGTAGGGTCACTACAAACTGAGCCAAACATGTCGTCCAATTCATCTAAATATTTGAATTAGTACGTATTGACACACTGATTTACAACCCAATGTATACAACTATATAAATAGCTGGCTATATATTTCAATTATTGTTTCAAAAATTATTAAAATCCAAAAAAAAGAAGGCTTTAACGCATGTCGAGGGTTTCTCAACATTGAACATTTTTATTGTGTTGTCGCACACGTAATTTGCAACATTCAAAAATATACTCGTATGCGTTTATGTGTGTATGTGTGTTTATCATGCTGAAACGACTGAACGGATTTGAATGACATTTGGTACCCAGATACACTAAGACTTTTTTTAATGTTGAGAAATGCATTTAAGCATACCACCTGTATACATACGTAGTACGTAGATGGTTATGTGGGACTGACCGGCTAAAAAAGCCAGTACTACCCACTAAAACCCAACCAAACCTCCCCCATCTTAATGGGGGGTCGCAGGATCACTTACACACTCAACCACGACGCCCCGACAGGTCTGCCGAAGCAGACCACAAGAACCATGGGGTTACTCCAACAGTCCACCCTGTCAGAGAAGGTACACTACCTACCTTGAGTAACACATAGGCTTATGTTAAACACGTATTCGAGTGAAACGAAGATTTTCGTTATTCATTGTTTTTTTTTCAAGATCAGCTAAAAACTAGGTTATTTAAAAGTGCATTAAACATTAAACCTATTGTGTATGCCCAGCAGACACGAGGAAGTCATCAATGCCATCTAGTCCGAATATCAGTAGATTTAGAAACCATTTACCTTAAATCAAAATGAATTTTCCTCGACATTTTCCTCACAGGTGTTTGTTTATTGTATTAATATATACTAGTTAGTACATCTGACTGTACTTGTTGACCGATATTCAAAGAGGTTACTAAGGAATCTGTATAATAGTTAATAGGAAATGTTATGTTTGTTTAAGCTAATTTTTGTCACGGATTAACGGTTTTAACGGGTTAACGGATTAACGGTTTTAAACGGTTATATTAGTAAAAACTGGCTAGGATGAGTACTACTTAGGTTATTTTTAAGAATGTATGTCAAGTCGCGAACAAGAGCTAGTTATCCTAGTTAATCTATAATATAAGTTTCTACATACATATATTATATTTTGTTTGTTTGTTTGGTTGAACTCGCTAATCTCAGGAACTACTAATCCGATTTGAATAATTATTTTTGCATTAGATAGCCCGTTAATTGAGGAAGGCTATAGGCTATATATCATCCCGGAAAAATGTACAGTTCCCGTGGGATAGATTTGTTGTTATTTAGGGACGAACCCGAAGCGAAGCAAGGGTGAGTCGTTAGTATTGTAATATACGTAAGACAATAAATATATAACTTAATGAATTATGGTTTATTTTCAACCACGCGGCGATCACTAGTTAATAAAAATGTAGATGAAACATCAATATGAGATTAATAATTAGATTTGGTAATTTAAAGACAATTATTTGTCTAATTTCTACATATTTATATTAAAAATATTCATGATCAGAATTACTTGAAACCTGGTATTAATTGTTTTTTAATAAAATTAAATAAATACGTGTTTAAGTATTTTTCGAAATTCATCTCATAAGGGGGTAAAATGGATGGATGGGAAGATATTTTGTTGTAGTTTTAGCGCGAGCGAAGCCGCGGGTTATGCTAGCTAGTTATATGTAAGGTCTAATGGTATTTCGATTGTTGAAATATATTTATTAGCTTCTATGCCTTTTTAGAAATATTATTTCATCATCTTTCCTTTCTTGTTACTCTTTTTGACCGACTTCAAATGAAAGGAGGTTAAGGTTTGGGCGTATGTTTCGCGATATCTTTGCCAATGGTCAATTTATTAGTTAGTTTTAGTCAAAATGTTAAGTATTATCTGCCTTTTTATTTTTTTTATGTTCACATATATGTATATTCGTGAAGAATATTTATAAAAAAGTGTATATTTTTTTAAAATAAAATAAATATTATGTTAAATGAATAATCCTTACTAATATTTTAAATGTGAAAGTGTGTTTGTTTGTTTGTTTTTTGTATGCAGGTAGTTGGAGGGCTGGAGAGTGATATCTTATTCCCACAGGAAAATACGTTATATAATCGAAAAAAATATCTATGATCAGAATGACTTGAAACTTGGAACTATTAACGCTCCTCGATAAAATTAAATAAATACGTGTTTTAGCATTTTTCGTAATTCATCCTATTGGGGGGGTAAAATAGGGGATGAAAGTTTGTATGAAACCTACTTCTTAAGAGATATTTTTTGTACTTTTAGGGCGAGCAAAGTCACGGGTTCCGCTAGTTAATTATATATTTAAAAAAATATATAAATGTAAAGACTTCTACGCTGTTTTGAGGGTTCTGTAATATCCACTAAATACGGAACCCTAAAAACATAGCAAATAGACTATGTAGAAAATTCCCAATGATATTGAACAGTAGTAAGTACTTGCAATATTACCTTTGTCATATACAAAGTGTAATTCAGCATCTTCGAAGTTGGATTTTCCTTTACGTATACTCGAAGTAGTAAAAGATAATAATAAATAACTTTTACATTGTATTTACGTCACTTTAGAAGAGATAAAATTATGAGCACATCTGTAGCTTCATATTTATATCTGACTGCCATTAAATGAACTAGTTTTGCAGTTTTGTATTCAGCCCTTTTTAACGTCCCACTGCTGGGCATGGGCCTCCCTTTAATACGAGAGGGACCAGGCCATAGTCCACCACGCTGGGCAAGTGCGGGTTGGCGGACTTCACATGTCTTTCGAAAACTTGCTAGGTTCTCTCAGACATGCAGGTTTCCTCACGATGTTTTCCTTCACCGTAAGGCAAGTGGTAATCATATTAGAAATGATTCGCACATGAAAATATCAGAGTGTGAGACCCGAGATTTGAACCCGCTTCACTCGGTTTCCCAAGCGAGCGCGTTACCACTGGGCTACCACTGCCTTTTTATTCTAGTTATTTTGCAGTTTTATAGTAACGTGAATAATTTGAGATTTTTTTTAGCCCTATACATACACCCTTAATGGGAAGGCCGTGCCCCTATAGAAGGGACTTTTAGAATTTGATGATGGTACTTCATGTGATGAGTGATGGCAGCCCCCGACGGATATTCTTGGGGTTTTCATAAAGTTTATAGGTAGTTGAACATGTTATTGCCATATCTACAATAATCGAGAACCAAATAGGTAGGTACGTAGGGAAATGCTATGAAAACTGATAATCTATTGTTTACATATATGACCGACTCCGCGAGAGATCAACTCTACATATAATTTTTTTTTTACGTTTATTATCTCGCTTTACATTTATTTTTTAAATCGGGGGTTTTTAAATTATTTTATCCTTTCTCAATTACTTTTTAACCGTCGTGGGTTTTTTTCAAAATGTTTTAATTTTGCTTTTTATTTTAAACTTTTTAGAGAGCATAGATATTATTTGCCCTTAAATCGTGTACGACGTATGTTTTAGGAATTTTTCTGAAGAATTTTTAGTTTCTACATCACTACTTCCTACAGAAGTACCTATCGAGTTCCATCGAGTTTCCTTATTATGAGTAGCTACTATAAAATAAAATATATTAAAGAGTTCCCATGTGATAGTTAAAAAACTATAGTAACTTATACAGCTTAGTACACAAAAACTACTGATTGGATTTTAATGAAACTTTACAATAATATAGTTCATACATCAGAATAACAAATAGGCTACTTTTATCCCGGAAAAATGTACGGTTCCCGTGGGATAGATTTGTTTTTGTTTTGTTTAGAGGCGGACCCGAGCGAAGCGAGGATGAGCCGCTAGTGAAAAATAATATGTTATTATTTTATTATTACAACCATTTTTGCGACATCTATTGTTATATTACTATTGTTTTTATATAAAGGATAATCTTTAGAAATATAGTAAAACTAGTAATCTATTTCATTTACAGGAAAATCTGAAGAAATATAAAATATAATCATTTAACCATCTATTAAGACGATGATTTATTAATTAATAATTTCCTCGTTAATTAGATGAAGGAATATGTTTTTTTTTATTTGTGATGTAAGTAGCTAAAAATATATAGGTATATGACGAAATTTAAATAAAACGAAAGATTTGATGCCTTGTGGTTATATTAGAAAACTAGTGACTTGCCCTCGCTTCGCTTGGGTGCGTCCTTAAACACGCGGGTTTTGTTCACAATTTCTTGGGTTTTAAATAAAGGTAGCCTAAGTTACTCCTTATAACATCAGCTATCGGTCAGTGAAAATCCCATCAAAATCGGTCCAGCCGCTTATGAGATTAGCCGGAACAGACAGATAGACAAAAATTTTAAAAATAGATTTTTCTTTTATGTACCTTATACACTTTTATATGCATTTAGTGAAAAGCTGTTTTATTGATATTACAAACAGACACTTCAGTTTTATTTATTTGTATGTATAGAGTATAGATATAATACATGTATACATGTATGTTTTAGAATTGCCATCCTCCATACTATGACATCAAGAATATTTACATTACGACGAAAAATCCTCAAAAAAGTCAACTCAAACACAAAAATGTAGATACTTTTGATATACAATATTTTAATACAAAAACAAGTGTAATATTTTTATTTACAAAATATATTTTGGAAAAGTAGCGGACTCTAGCGACGTATTGATAGATTGCAATTATAAAAACTGTTCGTGAAAATATCTTTAACATATTATATATATGACCTATTTATTTCACACTAGCGGCTCACCCTCGCTTCGCTCGGGTTCGCCTCTAGGAAAACAAAAACAAACCTATCCCACGGGAACCGCACATTTTTCCGTTATAAAAAGTAGCCTATGTATTATTCCAGACTATAATCTATCTCTGTTTTCAAAATGTCATCTACATCCGTTCAGACGTTCTGGCGACAAAGTGGAACAAACCTATCCCACGGGAACCGTACATTTTTCCAGGATAAATATTAGCCTATGTGTTATTCCAGATTAATATCTATCTCTGTGCCAAATTTCATCTAAATCCGTTCAGCTGTTCTGGCGTGAAAGAGTAACAAACATACATACATACATACATTCTTACAAACTTTCGCGTTTATAATATTAGTAGGATTTAAAAAGTAAGTTTTTTCTAGAAATATGGTAATATTGTAAATGTAAGCGATATTAAATGTCAAATTCAGTAAAAAAAAACATAATTTTACATAAGATATATATTATATACGTACTAGCAGAACCCGCAGCTTCGCTCGCGCTAAAACTATTAAACAATCTAAAAAGGTAGGTTTCATACAAACTTTCATCCCCAATTTTACCCCCTTATGGAATGAATATCGAAAAATGCTGAAACACGCTTTTTTTTAATTGTATTGGAGAGCTTAATAACAAGTTTCAAGTAATTCTGATCATTAATTTTTTTTAGGTTATTTTGTAATAAACGTACGTATATGTTTTCCCGTGGGAATGAGATAATCTCCCGTGGTAAAAAGTATCCATGTTACTCTCCAGCCCTCCAACTATCTCCTCACAAAAATCAAGCCAATCCATCATTCTGTTTTGACGTGAAAGAAGGACAAACAAACAAACACACTTTCACTTTTATAATATTAATATGGATGTATATTTTTTATACTAATATTATATATTTATATACAAATCACTAGCATTTATTTAAAAACTGGTTAAATTAAATTTACGTAATATTTTACAACCGGGTTTCTATTATTATGGCGTTTTAAAAATTATATAATATAATATATAATAAAATATATGAAAAATCTATATACTACATAGTAAGTGAGAGTATATTGGTAAGGCACTCATTTAAAAACCAAGTGATGCGGATTCAAACCCGAGTGTTACACCTTGGAGAATTTTACGTATGACTCATTTCCTTTTTTTTTTTTTTATTTGTTGTTCGACAAGATGACTCCATGACGCCTGATGGTAAGCGACAGTGGAGTCCAGGAATGAAGTCCATCGGTTCCGGGATATGATCTCGGTACCGATCAACCTCACCTCGTCGACCCGCATATGTGCTTTTTCACGCTCCGTTTAAAAGACCCAAGATTGTAGGAGGAGGGAAACACGTGAGACGGTAGTGAATTCCATTTCCTAATAGTGCGGTACAGGTAGGAATTACCAAACCTTTTGGTACGAGATGGTATGGGTAGTACCGTGTGAGGATGGAATTTCTGACCAGCACGTGTGGTCTTGGAGAGGAAAGGAGAGGAGGGTATAAGATGGAAGAGCTCTTCAGAACACTCGCCGTAATATAGGCGGTAAAAAGCGGCTAGTGAAGCAACATCTCTACGCAATTGCAGAGATTCAAGGTATTGAGTAGCCTCAGCTTTATTAATTATGCGGACAGCGCGGCGTTGAAGTCTATCAAGAGCGTCTAACAAGATACATCACACCTACATGATAACCACTTGCTAATACAATGAAAGCCAGTGGTAGCCAATGGTAACGCGCTCGCTTGGGAAACCGAGTGAAGCGGGTTTGAATCCCGGGTCTCGCACCTCTGATATTTTCTTATTATGCGAATAATTTTTAACGTGATTTCCACTTGTCGTGAGGCGAAGGAAAACATCGTGAGGAAACCTGCATGTCTGAGACAACTTTTCAAGTTTTCGAAAGACATGCGAAGTCCGCCAACCCGCATTTGGCCAGCGTGCTGGACTATAGCCTGATCACATTCACATTGGGAGGCTTATGCCCAGCAGTGGGACGTTAAAAAGGGCTGAACATATACATACATAATACAATGAAGGAAATTGGCATTTCTAAGTGAAATTAACTTTAAAAAAAAACGTGTGAAGTCTGCCAACACGGATTTAGCAAAGAGACTGTGCTTAAAAATAGCTAAATTAATTATTATTTATTAATAAATGTATATATTCTTATTTCGTATTTCAAAACCTAATATCTGGGCGATTCTTAACAGTGTCTTATTTCTTTTGCTCCAGTTAAAATCACGGATCGCATCCCCCCTGTCAACTCCCCGCCAACCAATCCCCTCTTTTGTTTATTTCTTCTTTCTATTTTTAACTAGCGGCTCACCCTCGCTTCACTCGGGTCGTCTCTAGGAAAACAAAAACAAACCTATCCCACGGTAACCGTACATTTTTCCGGGACAAAGAGTAACCTATGTGTTATTCCAGACTATAATCTATCTCTGAGCCAAATTTTATCCAGATCCGTTTAGCCGTTCTGGCGTGGAAGAGTAACAAACATTCATACTCACAAACTTTCACATTTATAATATTTATACAGATTGTATTTTTTTTTTTTGGGTTTGCCCATAACCGTCATTTTTAACTGCCTGATTTACAAAGGTATCATAATTTGTGCTGTCTACTTCATCAGTAGCCATTATAATAAATTATTTAATAACTGTTTTATTATACATTAAAATAGCGAAACCTTACACATCTAAATATAGATTTTAGTATATTCTAAGAAAATAAACTGAAACCGGCAGACAGACAAACATGTTATGTGTGTATAACTTAGTTTTAAATCAATCCATATACGAAATCCTAAAATATCAAAAACAAATCGACGCAGTCCTCTCCATATTAGAAGCATATCACGGATCTATAAGCTATCAAACCACTTCTCGAGTCTAATGCCTAAAGCTAAACGACTACAATTACCAAATATTTATATACAGCTTTCTCAGTTTACCGCGAATATTTGACATTTTAAACAAAAAATTTGCAAGTGTTATGTTTGCTTTTTGTCCTTTATTTTTGTATGTCTGTCTCATGTCTTTAATATGGTAAGAAATATAATACCCAATAGCAACCCAAATTAAATATTTAGAAATTTTATAAATACAGTGAATCTGCTTAAAAATATTCATTAAATTTTGAAAAATTAAAGATTGATCTTTAGTCTATCCTGTATTGATAAAAACATAGATACATATTTCCTAACTAATATATCTTTAAAAATTGCGTCGACATGTGACGTTAATTCAAACCGAAGATTAAAATCCAAAAATCGACAGCTCTTATTGTCTAAACACAAATTCGTACTTACGCACGCCACATAAAGTACTATTTTAAACAAAACAACGTGCGTTTTAATTTTGTCATACGAAAAACAATGAACAAAAGATATTTGAAAAAACTTATAATTTGGGATTGTGCACCTCTTTTTTTTGAAGACACTTTTGAGACAGAACTATGTATGTATAGGTAGTATCAAGACTTGTAAATCTTAAAATCGATATAACCCCTAACAATAGTCATGGCACAAACTAATAAATAAAATAATAACGACTTGACGACGCGTTTGGCTCAGTTTGTAGTGACCCTACTTTCTGTGCCAGCGGTCGCAGGTTCGAGTCCCGCTGGAGGCATTTATTTGTGTGATGAGCACGAATACTACTCCAGTCATGGGTGTTTTCATTTATAATATGTATGTATTTAAAGTTATATATGTGTAGTGTATCAGCTATCTGGTATCCATAACACAGGCCTCGTAGCTTACCGTGGAACTAGATGGTGATGTGTGTTAATGTCCTAACATATTATTTATTTATTTATTTATAATAACTGCGTAACACAGCTCCTTTGTATATAAATAAAAGAAAGGTAAACGACCTCATAAAGTTATAATAAAATTATTAAAGTTATACACTAGCGTGTAAAGAATCTGTATTGACATGTAAACAGAAAAAACCTTAGATGATAAAAACTTGATTTTACTTATATATAAATAAAATTTTGTACGTTTGTTATTTAAACTTCGCATTTGTATAACATAAATATGTATAAAATATTGTTAAGATAATAAATCTTATCATTCAATAAGCAGGTTTTAGTTGAATTCGCATGACATTATAATTTGTTATTGTGACCGCTAAAACTATCTCTCTCTCTCTCTCTTTTTGGATTTTTTCGCGGATTTATTTTGATTTTTGGTTCCCGACGGTCTCTCCCGTAACCATGATTGCTGTAAAGCAATCGAAACGTGGGGAACCAAAAATCAAAATAAATCCGCAAAAAAATCCGAAAAGATAGTTTTATTTAAAATGTCAAATATTCGCGTAAATTTAAGAAAGTATTACATAATATATGTGTTTGTTTTTCCTTCACGCTGTAACGGCTGAACAGATTTGGGTAAAATCTAGTTCACAAGTAGACTATTGGAGTAACACTATAAGTAATATGTTATGCTTGAAACCGTTATCCAACGTACATTGTATAAGCTCAGAGATTCGATTTTACAACGTTTCCTTTACCAACTAATATTTCTACACATTTTACATAGACGACACGTTTGGCTCAGTTTGTAGTGATCCTACTTGCTGTGCCAGCGGTCGCGGATTCGAGTTCCGCTGGGGGCATTCATTTGTGTGATGAGCACGAATGTTTGTATTCCGGTCATGGGTGTTAATATTTTTAATATGTATGTATTTAAAAGTTATATATTTGTGGTGTATCAACTATCTGGTATCCATAACTCGAGCCTCGTAGCTTACCAAGGAACTAGATAGTGCTGTATGTTAATGGCCCAACATATTTTTATTTATTATTTATATTTATTTTACGCAATTAGAAGGTATTATACAGACGGACAATACAAAAACGTGTGAGATAAATCTTTTATATATATATATATATATATATATATATATATATATATATATATATATATATATATATATATATATAAAATAGGAAAGAAATCTGTGTACATTTTGACATAATGCGACAATATATAAGTATGCGTGACCGGCGCGGACGCAGTTCCTTCCTGTACGGCCAAGGCACTGCCCTTGTGTTGCGCGAGCGCGAGTGTTGTGTTCAAATCGAAAAGACTATATTTTTTTTAAATAACTTCTATATAATAATGGGTGTTGAAGAGAAAGTGTCTGCACCTAAACCAGGTTGGTTTTTTTTTGTGTATTTTTGGGAATATTGTTGAAAAAAAGTTTTTATGGTGTATCATTGCAGAAACTTAGAAAAATTTCGTTGAAATATTTTTTTATTGATATTATATAAAATTAAAAAAAATAATAAAAGAAGATAAATTAACTTTTAAAAAGCACCCCAAAATGGTACATTATAATAAATAAATGTATTAACACGTTCACTGCGTTAAGATTTTTAGATGACTTTCAGCTAGTGCTATATAAGGTCCCTAAGAGCTGAAGCGTGATGATCTTGGAGTGCGTTGTCGGGTCAAAAATATCTGTTCGGTATACATGTATTTAGAAGTGGATTTTGAAGCAATTATAATGATTTTTTTAAATTTTCTTTATGAAACATATTTTTTAATAATCATTTCGTATATTTATACATTCGTAACAAAATCCGGCTATTGTAACTTATGTTAACGATTTGTCAAAATTTTCGGGTCGTTTTCACCCGATATCCGCACTGCTTGTAAAGTGTATCGATAAAAGATCAGTGTTGTACAAGTAAAACAACGATGAGATGAATAGTAAGTTTTGTTGTAATGAAAGGTACTTATCGACAATTAAAAAAGATTAGAAATATGTTTTTCATTACAACAAATGGTTTTTCTTCATACTTCGCAAAAAGATTTAACCTTTTTCACTTTGCGTGTGACTAGTAAATATTCCGGGACTTACAGTTTCATTCCGGGTGCTATTATTCCTTTCAACTTCACCTTCACACGTCAAAAGCATTTTTCTACATCTCGACCTCTTCATTTTGTCAAAACTGCTTACCACTTGTAACAATAATTACAATACGTCGATAACGACTTAGACGTTGCTAACTTATGTGCAACACTAGTGTGACGAACACGAAATCTGGTGCTGCTATCGGGTCATCGGGTCATCAGGTATGAAAGACCCGATAACCACACCTAGCGAAAAATATTTACTGCTAGTCGTTATAGGGTCGAATAGATCTGATATATTTTTTTTGTATCTACGTCAAATATTTGAAGAGGTAAAAATAAAAATTTAAAAGTCCCTTTTTTATTTCATAAAACGAAAGAGATATCTATCCCGCACCAGCGGTAAGACACAGATTTTTCGTGCCGCACCACGGGGAAGTCTCATATCGGGTTGATTAGACCTATTGCCGCAGTGAACGTGTTAATTAAAAATGTATACTTAAAAATTAATTACTGTAAAGCATTTAAAACGTCGGGAACAAAAAATCAAAATAAATCTGCGAAAAAATCGGAAAAGATAGTTTTATTTGAAATGTCAAATATTGTCATATCATAAATAATGTCAAATCTAAAAAAAATATTAAATTAATTTAAGTTACTTATCTAGTATTTTTTATCTATGAATTACAAATATCAATTCATATTTTTTCCTTCCTTATTCATTAATTTAAATAATATTAATTCCTTGAACAAGTTCTATTTCTAACTCTAATATGTAAAACAGTAAATAGTTATCAAATTAACATGTTTATTATTGACATAAATCTAATATATTTAAACGAGCAATTTTTGTATATTTATTTATTTATTTATACCGGCGATCTCGGAAACGGCTCTAACGATTTCGATGAAATTTGGTGTGTGGGGGCTTTCGGGGGCAAAGAATCGATCTAGATTAGTCTCATGTCTGGGAAAACGCGTATTTTCGAGTTTTCATGCGGTTTTCTTTCGCATTATTCCACGCAAAATATAAGCATCGTCGTCAAGCGGCCAAGGCGCAAGATTGACTATCACGGGTGTGTTCGAATCCTGGTCGGATATAAAGTTTTTACTTTAATTTTTTTTTTGTTTTATTTTCAAGTTTTTAGTTTTTTTTTTTGTTTTTAAGCCAAATTAAAAAAAATGTACTTTCAACCAAAAACTCCGAGCGAAGCTCGGTCGCCCAGGTACTTATATATAAACCACACTTTAAAGGTGGCTATGGAATGCTACGAAAAGTTAGCTTTTAGTAAACAACGTAAGAAATAATTTTTAATTAGTAGCTTTCTTATTTGACGACACGTTTGGCTCAGTTTGTAGTGACCCTACTTGCTGAGCCAGCGGTCGCCGGTTCGCGTCCCGCTAGGGGCATACATTTGTGTGATGAGCACGACTGTTTGTACTCCAGTCATAGGTGTTTATATTTATAATATCTATGTATTTAAAGTTATATATGTGTAGTGTATCAACTATCTGGTATCCATAACACAAGCCTCACTTACCATGGAACTAGATGGTGCTGTGTTAATGTCCCAACATATATATTTATTATTCCTTTAATAAGCAAAAGGTAAAATGAAGTCTGCATTTTGTATAACATTTTAATTTAATTGTTTTTTTTTTATGTAAACGTCATTTTACATTTCTTAATGTTTTTATCCATATCCGATAAATATCAGGACAAACTATAAAAATCGGATAGGAAACCAAAAACTCCAATCCGAACGGAAAATCCCTTTTCCCATCTGAAAGACCAGTCAAAGTCCCATTATAAACACATACCTAATACATTTTATTCCATTGGAAGCATTTTCTTTTCCAATTCGGAAAATACCTGTTTGAGATTTGTATTGATTATACATTAACATAATAATCTTAGCCAGATAACATAAAACCAAATGTCAACATTTATAAATTAAGTGCTTTAGTCATTGTTCAAAGGCAAACACTTGTTTTTATCGTTTCAAATAATAGTAATAATAATAAAAAAAATATTTAAACGACTCCAGGATATTGATATTGATGTAATCTCTATATATTATACACAGGTAGAGACTGGAGACTTGTTTTGGCGACTCACTCTCGCTTTGCTTCAGGTTCGTCCCTAGACATAAACAAATCTATCCCACGGGAATCATACATTTTTCCGAAATGATATATAGCCTATAGCCTCCTCAATTAATGGGCTATCTAATGCAAAAAGAATTTTTCAAATCGGATTTGTAGTTTCTGAGATTAGCGCGTTCAACCAAACAAAGAAACAAACTCTTCAGCTTTATAATATTAGTATATTAGTATAGATGAAACCATGTCAGGTTAGTTACACCATTTATAACTCAAGAACGGCTGGATCGATTTTGATGATCTTTGATTTGTTGGATTTGTCTCCGCCCCAAATAGTAAAATAACTAATAGTTATTCTTACACATACGAAATATTTTAATAAAAAAAAAAATACATGGCTAACGCTGGCTAATAATTATTTATATCTATTTTAAACATACGTAGGGGCACACCCGAGCGAAGCGAGGGTAAGTCGCTAGTAACAATATTATATTTTATATATTTTTCTTCGCCATCACTATTATGACGTTGCATAATTTTTTGTAAAGTAATTTCTGCCTAAATATCTTAAATAACCGTCGATTAAATATTAAAATGTCGCACTTCCTGGTTTATATCTCATATAAAAAGTACGTTTAAAAAGTAGCCTAGTAATAACGCGCCCATTTGAAAAATCAAGCGAATCGGGTTGAAATCCGGGTTTCGCACTTTTGACATTTCCATGTATAAATCAATTCCAATATGATTACCATATGCTAACATATTAAAAACATCGTGAGTAAACCTGTATGTTTTCTTAGGCCTTACTTTTTCTCTTGAACAGTTACGTTTTTAAAGATATGTGAAGTCTGTTCTTCGCCCAGCGTAGTGGACTATAACCTTATTCCGTTCACATTGAGGAGCGGTTTGTACGTAGCAATGGGACGTTAAAAAACCTAAAAGATTATATTATATTTTGATTAATTCCATCCATGGTAGAATAATTATATTCCTTAAAAGAAATATATATATAGGTACATAAGAAATCGGTTTACAAATCATATTATTAAAAAAACATCCATTCGAATTAAAAAGTAAGAGATCTATCAATCCTAATATTCGACTCCGTATTTGTTATTAGCTAATTTATATATTTAATCATTTTATCTAAAATGTAATATGTTTTTAAAAGCTACTAAACTAAAATCATATCATTAAATTATTACAAACAAAAACATGTCTATCCCATGGGAACTGTACATTTTTCCGGGATAAAATAACCTATTTATTATTCTGATGTATGAACTGTATTATGGTAAAGTTTCATTAAAATCCAATCAGTGGTTTTTGTGTACTAATATGTGTAAGTTACTATAGTTTTTTTTTCTATTCCACGGGAACTCTTATTTTCCGCAATGAAAAGTATCTAAGATGTCGACCGGGGATATATGATACCACCATACAAAATTTCGTTTAAATCGGTTCAACAATTTCGGAGATTAGCCCGTTCAAACAGACAAACAGAAGAAAAAAAACTGGATTTGTTCTATTTCTCTTACATCACATCCCCCTGTATTACACCCCCCTGCCTCGGTTTTTAGGTTTTTTTTTTTATATGTACAGATATTCGACCACTATAGTTTTATTATATGTATAGATTTTAAAAGAACAGACAAAAAATCTCGGCGGGACTAATAATAAATTATAATAAAGCTCTTACATTAAAATAGCCTGGCAGCGATCATTACTAAGATGTTTTGTTCTGGAAAAAATATTGTATGTGACTTACCTTTCTTTGCTGGTGTCTCTAGGTAGGTTTTTTTTGTGATAGACAGAGACCCGTCAAAATCAGTCCAACCGTTTCGGAGATTAGCCGGAACAAACAGACAGACAGATAAAAATTAAAAAAAAAATGTTTATTCCTTATAAGTACCGCACATAATTTCATATGTATTTAGTAAGAAGCTGTTATTTCGATATTATAAATAAACATTTGAATTTTATTTATCTGTATAGATACCATAAAAACTATATTTAATATTTCATTTTTTAGCAATAGAAGCCTTAAAATTTGGACTCATGCCGATTAAGCCATGTATGTACATCAACCATCATTTATGGCACTTTTGAACTAAAAAAAATCATGACAAAGTGATTTCGTTTATTAGACTACGATCTTCACGGTTTGTTGAGCTTTTTGATTGATATATAATAATATCATTATTTTAACTGAAAAAAAAAAACTATTTTGACTGGTATGTCAATGTAGAGTATTTAACCTTGTTTTTAGTGAACCTGTTACCTAGGTAAGTATTTTACAACATAGTTATACGACATACAGTTAGATACTTTGAAAATAATTCTATTCATATTTATTCTTATTTTAGTATGGAATACGTTAAAAAATGTTATCAAAAATATTAAAAATCAACATTAAAAAAAATTGTACGACCATTACTCAACGTTAGATGACCATGATAATATTATTATTAGTAGAAACATAAATCATTATCTTACTAATATTATAAATGCGAAAGCTTGTGAGGATGTCTAGATGTATAGATGTATGGATGTTTGTTAATCTTTCACGCAAAAACTACTGAATGGATTTTAATGAAACTTTACAATAATATAGCTCATACATCAGAATAACACATAGGTTAATTTTTATCCCGAAAAAATGTACGATTCCCGTGGGATAGATTTGTTTTTGTTTTTCTAGAGGCAAACCCGAGCGAAGCAAGGGTGAGCCGCTAGTTGATAATAAAAGGAATTAATATCATATAATTTTTTTTACAAATATTAAAAACTAGCGACTCACCCTTACTTCGCATCGGGTTCGTCCATAGACAAAAACAAACAAACAAATCTAAGAAATTATTAAAAGTGGATAATGTTAAGCGTTGAGTATAGTCTTCTTTGCGAAGTAATCGACAGCCTTTTTCAATCTCTGTGTAAAAAAATTGACATTTTTTATACAATTTTAGTAAAATATAAACATATAATAGATCATTTTTCTTATAAATCATCTAAGTTACAAAAAAAAACTACTTTGCATCGTCATGACAGTCGGTTAAGTAAATCCATTAATTATATATTTTTTATTAAAAATAAGATACGCCGACTTCAAAATCACTTAAAGCTTTGACAAATTAGTGTAATGCTTAATTTTTATAAATTAAGCATTTTCATAATTTGTCATAGTCAACTTGTTTTTACAGCTTGAGATAATAGTTTTAACGATATAATATTTAGAATATAGTCATTAGTACTACTCATTAATAAGAGATATTTATTTTATTTTATAAGTAAATTATGTTCATCCACTAGACGAAAATTAGTATTTACTAGCGACTTACCCTCGCTTCTTTCGGGCGCGTCCCTAGGCAGGTTTTAATTTTTTTGAGCGAAATCTAATTCTGTTTCTAAAATAAATGTAGCCTAAGTTACTCCTTATAATATTAGCTATCTGCCAGTGAAAGACCTGTTAAAATTAGTCCAGCCGTTTCGGAGATTAGCCGGAACAAACAGACAGACAGACAGACGAAAATTTTAAAAATTATGTTTTTCTTATAAGTAGGTACCGTATATAATTCCATATGCATTTAGTAAAAAGCTGTTATTTTGACATTACAAACAGACACTTCAATTTTATTTATCTGTATAAATTACTAGCGATTCACTCTCGCTTCGCTCGGGTACGTCGTCTATAGATACGCTTAACGGTTAAGCATGGAATAGATATTCTATATATTAGTATATACATAGGTATGAGTTTTATATCCCTTAGGTACTTGAGAAATAATTAATCATACAAATTTTCATCCCACTTGTCACCCCATTAAGGGATGATTTCCGGGATAAAAACTATCCTACGTCCTTTCCAGGCTCTCAAACTATCTTCATACCGAATATGAAATTTCATCTAAATAGGTTCAGCGGATTTTTAGTTTATCCATTACAAATAGACATACAAAAAACTTTTTTTTTATAGTAGTAGTATAGATGTCAATCCCACATATTCTTTAGCTTTTTATTTTTATGATTATAAAATATCCTCTTGTCTTAGTCCCACGACTTCTTATACTCGTATTATAAGGAATTCTTATGCAAACTCGCTTACTTTTAGACCACAATTTAGGCAGTATATTGTTTTTGAGTGAGTCAGTGTTAGTTCTATTAAGTAGATGTATACTTAGCACTTTGTTAAAAAGAGGTTTTTTGTTTATTTTACCCAAATATTGACCGAGTTCACATATTTTATTCAAATACAGATAATCTTACTTAGAATATTAAAATAAATAAAACTTGGCAAATCAATAAGCCTTTCATTTGAATAAAAAAATTGAAGCTAACTAATGTCTGTGACAACACGTTTGGTTCAGTTTGTAGTGACCCTACTTCCTGAGCCAGCGGTCGCGGGTTCGGGTCCTACTGGGAGCATTCTTTTTGTGATGAGCATCAATGGTTGTACTCCAATCATGGGTGTTTATATTTATAATATGTATGCATTTAAAGTTATATATGTGTAGTGTATCAACTATCTGGTATCCATAACACAAGCCTCGTAGCTTACCATGGAACTAGATGGTGCTGTGTGTTAATGTCCCAACATATTTATTTATAATTTTAAGAGTAATATGACACTGACCGTTTGTCGGTTACTTCCTGCCAATAATGTCACAGGAAAACTATGGTTAGAAAGCATTTCTTAAACTACCTCTATGTAAAAACTCTCGTCAATTTTACATTTTTCTATTCCAAAATGATTATTTATTATTTTTAAATTTTTCATTTTTCGTTGATATTTCCATTTCTCTTTTTACCAAATTATTATTTAATTTTGTAGGTAGATACCATATGTAATAACTAAGTCAACTGTAGTCCTAAGTATCTCCCGCCACCAAGCTTCAAGAATCGCAAGACAAAATAAAACTCAATAAAAACTATAAAATACTTTAATTTAAATCTGAAATATTCGCGTAAACTTAAAAACTTCATAAATTATTATTTTTTTGACATTTTGTTCGCAAAACTATGCGGAAATCAATACTTTTTTGGACTCACTATAATAAATAAATATAAACATGTTGGGACATTAACACACAGCACCATCTAGTTCCATGGTAAGCTACGAGGCTTGTGTTATGGATACCAGATAGTTGATACACTACACATATATAACTTTAAATACATACATATTATAAATATAAATACCCATGACTGGAGTGAAAACATTCGTGCTCATCACACAAATGGATATCCAGCGGGATTCGAACCCGCGACCACTGGCACAGCAAGTAGAGTCACTACAAACTGAGCCAAACGTGTCGTCAAAAGTATTATATCACAAAAGATGTGAACAATTGGCGTGAATGTACACAGGTGGTTATTCTCATTGTTGTTCGCTGAAAGCCATACACTGTGTTTACATTGACAAAATTCAATAAGTTCTATTCGGTTAAATTGGATTGAAGAAATATTTTCTAAAAATTTCAAAACAAGAACTTAATGAATTTAGTGTCTTGGTAAGAGTTTGTTTCTAGCTAAAGGTCGCGGGTTCGAGCACTGTTTAGGAAAAACATTTGTTTACATATATTTTTCACAGTTTTTATGTACCTATTTTTCATAGGCTTAAGTTACTATTTAGATAACAGTAGTGTGTGTTATTGAGTGCAATAAGTAAATAACTATTATTTCGGCGATCTATTTCGGTGGTTATGTTCTTACCTTCGGAATCGTAGTCAGGCTGTAACAGTTAAAGGCTATTGTTCCTCTTTCGTTCCTATTTCATCAGGTGTGCCCCAGGGGTCTCATCTTGGTCCTCTGCTTTTTAATTTATATATCAATGACGTCACCAAATCAATTAAAAATTCTTCTATTCTTTTATACGCAGACGATATGAAAATTTGCAGAAGGATTGCGTCTCCGCTAGATTGCTCAGTTTTGCAAGAAGATCTCAATAGACTTTATCTGTATTGTAATCATAATTCGCTATATTTAAATTTAGAAAAATGTAACATCATATCATTTTCGCGGAAACGCCATCCTACTGTATATAATTATCGATTTGACGAATCTTCCATAAATAGAGTGACCGAGGTGAGAGACCTGGGCATATATTTGGACAATAAGTTAACTTTTAATTTACATATTAATAAAACGATAGCTACGGCCTACCGCATGCTTGGCTTTGTATTTAGAACGTCTAAAGATTTTAATCGATCTAGTACCTTGACACTGCTTTATAATTCATTTCTTCGACCGATACTTGAATATGGCTCTACAGTTTGGAACCCACAATATAAAAATCAAATAAATCGGATTGAAGGTGTTCAGAAAAAAATTATGAAATTTAAGAGTTTTAAGTATTCAATGCTGGATCAAAGTAATGACAGCTTAAATATTTTGTCACTCGCTGATAGAAGATTGATCAAAGATCAAATGTTTTTATTTAAGTTAATCAAAAACCTCGTAGACTCCCCGTACCTCTTAAATTGCATCAACTTTAAATGTTCTAGAATGACAGCACGCAATCAGTCCCTGTTTAATCCACCACTTACCCGAAGCAAGTATGCGCAGAACATTTTTGTATATCGAGCCTGCACCAGTTACAACCAAAAATTTAATAATGTTGATATTTTTAAAACTGACAATATTGTGATCATTAAAAAAATGTTAGTGGAATGTTTAAACAATCGTTAATGATGTCAGAAGTATAATATAACACGAGAAAATATATGTAAATTATCTAGCCAATTGATTATTATCGAATGAAATTAATATATTAATTGAATTATCTAATTTTGTTAATATGTATCGATATCTTTACTGTTGTAGTTAGTTGGCTGTAGTTATTATTATTTTAAGTTGAAATAATCTATAGCCATATCTATTATCATCATTATTATCTATGTATATGAATTTGCCATTTTGTTAATTTATTTAATCTTACTTGTCTCTAATTTATGTAACATTTATTAGTGGAAACTTTGCTGGTTTATTCTCTTTGTAATATTATAACTAATTTTATGTAATACTACACTGTATGTTTCCCGAATATAATAAAAATAAAAAAATAAAATAAAATAACTAGTACGGCTTTCGGAGATTCTAGGTTCGATTCTAGGTCGAGCGAAATGATTTGCGCAAAGACTTTTACACTATATCGCCGTTTAAAAAAATTAAAGAACTTTATTAATCAATATAGTTGTTCCAGAGATTTTCTCAAACAGATAAACATTTTTGTTACTGCTAAAAGGTAAAATAACAGATTTACATATTATTTCATAATATTGATTATGAAAAAATGACCTAACGAATAGAAGAGGCAAATACCTTTGTGCTTAGTGGTAAAGCAAGACAATATATATTAGAACAAATATGCGCTTTATGTAACTAAGCATAAGGTATTTTTTCGTTTATTTATGAATATATGTCAACTTTCGCTGCTGAAACTTGTCAAGGATGTTATTCATTGTGACTTAACTATGACCATTTAGTTATTGAAAAAAAATTCATGTTGAAATTTCTTTTCTAGAACATTGAAAAGTAAGAGTGTGACTAAAGTATTGTAATGGCTATGATTTTTTTACGAATTTATAGAGTTTGCTATATTATTTTAAGTATTTTAAATCAATACTTATATACATATATATATACATATTATAAAGCTGAAAAGTTTGTTTGTTTGTTTGATTGAACGCGCTAATCTCAGGAACTACTAATCCGATTTGAAAAATTCTTTTTGCATTAGATAGCCCGTTAACTGAGGAAGGCTATAGGCTATATATCATTCTGGAAAAATATACGGTTCCCGAGGGATAGATATATTTTTCTCGCTAGTAAAGTATATTTTCGGAAAACACGACAACACGTTTGGCTCAGTTTGTAGTGACTCCACTTGCTGTGCCAGCGGTCACGGGTTGTAAGTCAAGCGTGCGTAAAGAAGTTTTACTTCAATAATTATTATATTTTTTTGAGAGTAAAAAAAGAAATTATGAATAAAGATTTAGGTCTTGGGAATATATCAGGTAACTAACATATACAAAATACAAAATCTCGCATTTTATGTAGATGCGAAAGTAGTAGTAGTATTTGTATAAGCTTGAGTTTGTTCATTTAGTCCTTATTACATATTTTTTCTATACAAATAGTACAAAAGTGTGTAGGCAACTTTATTAGGGTATATTACTTAATTCCGGCGGTATATTACTGTACTAAAGGAAGTCTCTAAAAGCATCTGAGAGAAGTAAGGGCGGGTCACTAGTGCATATATATTGGTGTACAAATGAGTAGGAACCCATGTTGTTATGGTTCTGTTTGGATGAACACATTTATTGTGAAATTGGCCTTGGCGAAGTCATGGTCGTTGATGACAATGCGATACGATTTTTATTGCCATTACTATGTTTTTTTCTAATGATTTTCGTATGTCCATACTTATGTAAATGTAGCTAAATATAATATAAGTCTATTCCGATATTACAAAAGGAAAACATTGTCTTTTTGTGTGTTTGTTTGTATCGAATAGGCTCCTAAACTACTTAACCGATTTAGATGTTTGGTAAGAAGATAGTTTGAGACCCTGAAAAGAATATAGAATAGTTTTTATCCTGGAAATCATCCCTTAGGGGGGTGAAAATGGGGTGAATATTTGTATGGGGAAGCAACCTAGGGACGAACCCAAGCGAAGGTGAATCGCTAGTATAGTATACAGGCTATCTTAGGTAGTGCTAGCTCAGTGGTAACGCACTAGCTTAGGAAACCGAGTAAAACGGGTTCAAATCCCCGGTCTTGCACTTCTGATATTTTCATGTGCGAATCATTTCCAAGATGATTACCACTGGTCTTACGGTGAAGGAAAACATAGTAAGGAAACCTGCTTTCTGAGAGAACCTAGCAAGTTTTCGAAAGAAATGTGAAGTCCGCCAACACGCACTTGGCCAGCGTGGTGGACTATGGCCTTATCCCCCTCGCATTGAAGGGAGGCCCGTGCCCAGAAGTAGAACGTTAAAAAGGACTCAATACAAACAAATATTATAAAAAACCCCTTATTCTTTAAAGAAAGTAAACAACATGTATGGCAAAATAGTAGCATAAATAGCAAATCATGCTACTATTTTTGACTTTGACAAAGTCTGAGTTTTAAAATTAAAAGGGAATACTTCAGTGGCATTTGTATTTATCTCAGTTCTATCTCTCGAGTATCTTTCTACAAATCATATACATACATAAGTGTATATTTGAAGTGTTTTTAACCATCTCAAGTGTTGTGATTTATTTGCTACATTTAACGGGGTCAGGGTCAAAATGAATGATAATAATCGATAAATATGGAAATTTAACCTCTTTTTATTGTAGTTTAGGAATTTACTTCTTTATGTAGGAATACAAACTGGTCTTTTTAACTACTTTTTTGATACTCATGTACAAAATTACAATGTAATTAAAGGCCTCTAATTCTCTATTTCTTTAAGTCGCTATATATTGTTAAGTTGGAATAGATAAAACAAGTTTAGATAGCTTGGACTTTGGATTGTTTAGAACTAAAAATGTTACAAGCTATCAGACAGATATTGTGTTGATATTATCGCTTCGCTTGGTTGCATCCCTAAGTGTCTTTTGCGTTTATAATGCGTACTAGCGATGGTACGTTTTAACATTAATAGTTACGTTTTAACGGTTAGTATGAAATAGATAGAATATATATTATATTACTGCTCCACTCCCTTTGACAAAAGTATGTTGATATATAGCCTTCCACAAAAAAAAAATCAAATGGGATAGTTCCTAAGATTAGCGCGTTTAAATAAACAAACAAACAAAAAAACAAACAAACTGCCTCTTTATAATATTAGTATAAATTAAATTTCTAAAGGGAGCGCCATCTTTTTTTAGCAAATTTTATTACTCACATTACCCTAAGTGTTTCCAAGTCACAGACTATCTGAATACTAAATTTTATTCAAATTACAAATCAGTCCAGCCTTTTAAGCTTTATAAAAAACTAACACACACGTACCAACATACACCTAAACTTTCAATTACATATATTACACTTCATTTGAGATTTACCTCAAGCGGTCATCCATATTATTCTTACTATTACTTTCAAAGTGACTTTTACTAAATTAGTAAGTTTTAAGTAAAGTAGTTATCATTAAAAAAATATACAATGTACAATTGAAATCATAAAAAAATTGCTAATAAATTATTTCCGTACAAAAATTACGTTCATCCTTTCATTAAACAACAAACTAACAAACACACATTCACATAATATATAATTTTCTCAAAGGAAATCTTAAAAAAAACAATTAAAAACGCCTTATACTTCTTGCGTTTCCAAAAAACACATGCTGTTAGTAATAATAACAAAAATATAATATAATAATTAAAACAAAAAACAGTCCGTATTTATTAATATTTAGTTTATTACTGTAATATTAGATCTAATGATATATGTATATGTATACTAGTGACTTACCCTCGCTTCGCTCGGGTGAGTCCCTATCTGCGAATAATTCCGTAACATATGGTTTTTTCGTAATAAATATATTAGAAATTTTAAACAAACGTAAATTCGAATCTTTAGTGTTTTTAAGGATTTTCGGTTTTCGCGCTGGAACCCTAAACATTGGGAATAAAACATACTCTACATGTACTGTATAATAAGTACCTATGGTCGACATGCTAGGACCCCCCCCCCTCCCCTCCCCCCGCTACTGCCCCCCCTGTCGTCGTCGTCGTTAAAATATTATTACGCTTCGCGAGTTATTTAAATTTTGTGCTATCTTCTAAGATATTCATCTAATTTAAATGGTGTAAAGGTCAGCTTTAATATAAATTAAGTGCTTAAATTGTTTAAAATATTTATTTAGATAAGGGTTAACACCAAGTCAATAAAAACACCTTCGCAAATAAAACATTCTCGCAATCCGAGAACCATAAAAATGTAGTAATAGAGAAGTTGTATTAATTTTTTTTTTGCCACAAATTTATAAACAAATGACATAATTTTTTCCGAAGTTTTCAACAATCATCGTCATATTTCAGCCAATTTACACAAAACCTAAATTAATTATACACCTAAACCTACCTCATGAAATGAAAACATACGAAAATCTGTTCGGTAGTTTATGAGTTTATCGCGTCCAGACAGACAGACAGACAGACGCGTCGGGGGACTTTGTTTAATAATATGTATAGATAAAGTAACTCCCAACTTTTTTCTTAATTTTGACAATATAAATAAGAATTTTTCGATTGTATACATTTTGACGACACGTTTGGCTCAGTTTGTAGTGACCTTACTTGCTGTGCCAGTGGTCGCGGGTTCAAATCCCGCTGGGGGCATTTGTGTAATGAACACAAATGTTTGTACCTACTCCAGTTATAGATGTTTATATTTATAATATGTATGTATTTTAAGTTATATATGTTTAGTGTATCAAGTATCTGATATCCATAACACAGGCCTCGTAGCTTACCATGGAACGAGATGGTGCTGTGTGGTGATGTCCTATCATATTTATTTATTTATACATCAGTTCATAGATATACGAATCAATTTTACATAATATAGTATTTTGACCTTCTTCGATTATTTCACATATGTAAGTGTATTTCCTCAGTCGTTTTATATGTATTTAAAATTTTAAAATTCGAGGTCATTTAAATATTAGCACTAGTGCCTACATCACGTATATAGATTGAAACTTGATTTGACAATGAGAATGTTCGGTTTTGTTAACCTCTATAACTGACCGGCCTTAACTGTACATTAAATGTTATCTATACATATAATAAAATTGTAACTAAGCCGAATCTGTACATTAAATATTTTTTGGATAATCTTATTGAAATAAACATTATTATAGATACAGAGACCAAATCTATTGTTTTTAGAATTTTTGTCTGTTTGTCTGTTACCGCATCACAAAAAAACCACTGGAGGGATTTTGATGAAATTTGGTATCATGATAGCTGGTTATCTGGGTCAACATATAGGATACTTTTTACTGCGGGAAAATATCTCATCTCTGAGAAATCTTTATACTAACCGTCAAAACGTATCTAGAGACGAACCCGAGCGGAGCAAAGGTGAGTAGCTAGTATACATTATAATTTGTGAACAAAAACCCAAGCGTATAAAATAATTTTTAATTAAATAAACCAATTCTGATAATATTTTATTATTTGAATTTTGAATTTATTTTACTCCTAGCGAAAGATTTTTTCCCACATTTAACAGAAATCGAAGTATAAGAATATCATACCTATACATATAATAAAATTGTAACTGATCGCTGTCTGTACATGGAAAATATTTGAGAAAAACTTTTCTTGAGGGTTTATCTTTATTAACGCAATAAAACCCAAAACAATGATTTTTAGACTTTTTGTCTCTGTGTCAACGCGTACGTTTATGCGTGCTAATCTCAGAAACGATTTAACCGATTTGGGTGCAGTTTTCACTAATGTATTGTGGCAAGCTTCATTTAATATTTAGTATTTGTTTTATTTCTATCGGTTCATAATAAAAAAAGTTATGTCAATTTAAATAATCACCTACGGACGACCCTGAGCGAAGCGACCCTCGCTTAGTTCACTTCAATAAAAGTAGAATCATTGAAACCGATTCACAATCCGCCTAATATACATAAAAAAGGCAAATTGAGAATCTCTTTCTTTTTACCCAACTGTGACGAAAGGAGGGTTAAGTGTTTGACACAGGAACATGGTATTACGCAGTCAAAGACATACATACATACACGTAGCAAAGCTTGTGACAAGTATGAAACTTGTGTCTCCAACTGCATAATACTATATAACTTCGTCAATTTGATCTCATCTTTTTAGTTTGCTTTTTTAATGAGTTAATTTTTATTTTTGTAAGATATTTAAAAAATTGGAATTAAAACATGTGTTATTTAAAGTTATTTTATTTCAGTGTATAACGAAGTAAGGTTGCAAGGCTTTAAAGGGATGGTAAATTAATACGAGTATGTACACGAGCAACCTTTTAAATAATTTTCATTAACCTTTATAATTTTTAGTAAATTAATTATTACTAGAAGAACCCGGGGCTTCACTCGCGCTAATAATCCAAAAATAAACTCTAAAAAGGTAGGTTTCATACAAACTTTCATCCCTTATTTTACCCCCTTATGGGATGAATTTCAAAAAAATGCTAAGACACTTATTTAATTGTATTACTAAGTTTCGACGTAAGCTACGAGGCTTGTGTTATGGATACCAGATAGTTGATACACTACATATATATAACTTTAAATACATACGTATTATAAAAATAAACATCCATGACTGGAGTATAAACATTTGAGCTCATCACACAAATGAATGCCCCCAGCGGGATTCGAACCCGCGACCGCTGGCACAGCAAGTAGGGTCACTACAAACTGAGCCAAACGTGTCGTTATTGGAGTTAGAGAGTGACAGGAACAGAGAGTGCACTTATCTCTGCGCGTACACTTGTGCACTATAATATCTCCTGCACATCTAGTCTCAATGAGATTGGCCGCCATGACCGAAACCTAGAGGACATTATTATTATAACATAATAAGATATTAGCATAATTAAAAACCGAAATTTGAATTGAATAATAATACGATACCTAATTACTTTCGGAAAGTCAATGGAAGAATGTAATTAAATTCTAAAATTAGATTTCTTTGTATTAAAAGAAATAATTTGCTCATTGCAAGTACAGTTTTAATCAATAATTAAACTATAGTTACGTATTATACCTCTAGCAGAATATCCTGGCTTTGTCTGATCGTTTTTTTTCTTGAGACCTGGATAAAAAATGCCACCCCTTTTCATCCCATAGTAGGTTAAATAACAAGTAAAAATATTAGGGTTTACCTTAATCATATCTGTACCTGAGAAGCATAACACTGTTGAACATAACACTTGTGCTGTTTAACAGTAGGTATACTATTGTATGTGCCCTTTTCTATAATGGCATAACACTGTTTGTAGCAAAATTAACTATCTATTTAATACTATAGATAGTAAATTTTGCTACAAAGTGTTATGTCATTATAGAAAAAGGCACATACAATAGTATACTGTAAAAAACACAAACTCGTAAAAACGGACTTACAGTGTTGTGCTTCTCAGGTACAGACAGTGGCGTAGCGTACGGGGGGCGGTAGGGGCCGCGGCCCCAGGCGGCATTTTTAAAGTGGCGGCAAAATTTCACAATAAATATTGTGTACCAACATGAAATAGAGAAAATTAATTATTTGTCACAAAAATCACTACCAACACATTCTATCGGGTTATTGCTAAGTAATTTTCATTGCTGGATAGGAATTCTGATCATGCCGCCCCCTATATAAGCTACTGGACTATGATTACGAAAGACTTTTTACTTTTGAAATATAACGGTGCGAAAAAATTAAAAAAAAACTTGACAAAGAAGAACTACTTATTTTTATTATTCAACGAGGTTATAACATCATTATTATTACTTACTAAATTATAAGATCTCATAAATAAATGGCTCAAACGAAATCTTTAAAATTTTGACATCATCATCATCTTTCGTCCATTTAATTTTACTCGGAAGTTTAGTCATTTTATTCGAAGACTAATAATAAATAATTAAAAAAAAACCTTTCCGCCCCGGGTGAATCTTCATACGCAAAAGGCGTGAAAAGTGGAAAACATGCAAAATTATAACACACAGTCATATTTAATTAGTTATTATAGTGTGATAAGAAGTAGGTAGTTATTTTAAAAAAAAAAAAAACAAATGTTTTGTATCATTTTTGCAATTACTGATCGGTTATTTTTCCACGATTAACTTTGGTTAGTATAAAATTGAAAATACATATTTTTGAGAATATTCTGTGTTTGAGTCCCAGTTTAGACCAGAGATAATAATTATTTTTTCTGTGAAGAAATTGTCAGTAATATCCCGAAGTTGGGAAGTTGACAATGCTTCACCTTACCTCAAAGAACGCCTCAGAGAGAACGTTTTTTATGGAATATGCGAACACCACATACTCTTTTTCCTTGCCATTATTTGAGATTTTTTATTTTAATTCAGGCTAAATGAGCCCATCGTTGCAACTTTTAAGAGCTTTGAGAGCAGTTGTGCTATAAGTTAGTACTGCGCTCTCAGGTCCTCTTTGCGTAGAATGCTGGCATTTTTGGTGTAGTATGCCAGAGGGAGATTTCCTCTTTTTCTCACGGTGCTCTCAGGTGTGAGATCCTGACATTATTGGTGTAGGTTGCCAGCTTCCCGATTGGTTTCTTTGGCTTCCTATGCTGGCACATTTGGTTTAGGATGCTAGCGTTCTGATTAACTCTTCGTCTTACCATCTTTAGTCATTGTAGTATATTATAGCCCTATTTAAGGGGTTTGGTTTTTCCTTCTTCCAACTTTTCTAGTTGCACGAGACCGTGCTTCACATTATAGAGCGCCATGTGATTGGCGGTGTTGCTCCATGGTTTGTTGCCCCTAATGTATTCTGATGTTGTAATGCTTTCAGCAAACCCTCGTTTCCAAGTTCGAAAGGCTTGTCTGATATTTCACATGTTGTAAGGTGCGTTTTCCCAGTTTCTCTCACAACCGCTATATATAGGCGTTTTGCATGTGGTGTCTGGTTTCTTTGGTTGGTGAGAGGTTTGGTGTAATAACCTGTCCCGTGTCGGCTCCTGTCCTATTTGTCTTCCTTGTAATTTTCACTTTTAGCTTCACCAGGCTTATCGGTGTTTGGGGCTGTTTGTGGCTTTGTTCACGTCCCGCTTCGTAAGCCTACTGTGATCGCCATGGCAGGCATCTTTTGTTGCAAGCGTTTTGCGCTACTTTTCTCACGTCAATGTTTCTGGGGATCTCCCCCGATCATATGCGTAGCAGACTGCCGATAGTATAAGCTGATGTAAATTACTTTCGTGTACGGCAGTTCGTTACAATGAATGAATTATATATTAATGGTAAATGTTCAACCTAATTCTTTAATTTCTATCCACAAGTCACAACCTTTGCTAGATGCCGTTCCAAGTTCTAGTTTAACCTTTTCACCATTCCATCAGACAGCAGATGACAAGGCATAATTCAAGCATATTGTACTCTCATATTATAATCTTACAAACTTCTTGAAGCACATGTGATTTACAGTTTCTTCTTTGATCGCTGTCATTTAATTACCAAACAATTTGTGATCCCGAACCTGTAGCATTATACATTTTAACCTATTTTGCGCAATTAAATGCTTCTTGATTTGGAATAGCAAAAGCATTGGGCCTTATTAATCGAAATATTAATCGGAAATGGTCCCGATTTATTGGCCTTAAATTAATTGCCCAAAGAAGATGGCGGCGAATTTGACTTCGGCCCCCGGCGGCATAAGTGCACGCTACGCCACTGGGTACAGATACATATATCGTTATAAAGAGAGGCTCTTGAAATTAGTTTAATTAGTTTGAACTGTTTGGTCTAGATTTAGACAAATCAATAAGTACAAGCAATTTTATCCTACTAATATTATAAACGCGAAAGTTTGTAAGAATGTATGTATGGATATTTAGATGTATGTTTGTTGCTCTTTCACGCCAGAACGACTGAACGGATGTGGATGAAATTTGGCACAGAGATAGATTATAGTCTGGAATAACACATAGGGGCTACTTTTTATCTCGGAAAAATGTACGGTTCCCGTGGGATAGGTTTGTTTTTGTTTTGCTAGAGGGCGAACTCGAGCGAAGCGAGAGTGAGCCGTTAGTATGTTTATACATATTTACATAGATATAAATATTGTAACAATTCAAAGTAATACGTGCTTAAGAGTAAGAAATAACATGATTTTTTATTTACAATAGATACCTAATTAGATATTTTTGAAGTCAATGTCAGCACGCGACGCTCATACCTGGTAATTAAATACTAGTATGCCCAGTGGTGATGCGATCGTTTGGGATTCCAAGTGAAGCAGGTTCAAATCCCTGGTATCGCATCTCTTTTATTTGACTTCTATGATTAGCACTTATCTTACGGTGAAGGAATACATTGTGAGGAACCCCGCATGCTTGAGAGAACCTAGCAAGTTGTCGAAAGACAGGTGAAGTCCGCCAACCCGCACTTGACCAGCGTGGTGGACTATAGCCTGATTTTCTTATTGAAGGGAGGTCCGCACCCAGCAGTGGGACATTAAAAAGGGCTGAATACAAACTTTTGTCACAGTGAAAAATGTGTGGTAAAACCATAACCTGAAACACCGGTTGTTAACCTAGTTCAGGTAGGTTCCAAATTGTATTGTGTTCTTGGTCATTTATTTTGTAAATATTATATAACTTTGTAGAAGTATTTAAAAAAAATATATAATTATATTATAACTTATAAGGTTATATACAGAAATATTTATACATTGGAATTAAGTAAATTTCTTTTAGAAGTCTGTCAAAAAAGATTGACGTAGAACAATGAATGCACTTGAAAATTGTGACTTTTTACTTATCTGTGTAATCTACATTTTTTATTATAAAACGGTGTTAGCGTTATCTCTTACTATAAATGTATTTAAATTGAACTTACATACATAATACATATTATGTGTATACAATTTTTGTATATTTTTATAAAATTTGTATTTTTTCTGTGGCCTATTCCGCATATTTTTTGTAGACACTTTAAAAAAATCTTTTATACGTTTATTTACTGTATACAACTGTATTACTTATATAAGATATACGGAACCCTAAAAAAAGTAGTTCATATTTATTTAAAAGGATATACCTATTCATTCATCGTATGGACAGATTTTATACATAGGGATTTTTATGTAGAGTAAGAAGAACAGTTTCAGTTTTTCTAATACATCCCAAAGCTACTATTGTTTCGACCAGGAATCGAACTTAAGCCCTCCAGCAAATAAAATTTTATACTTACAAATTGAAATTTTCAGTTTATAATTATTCAAATATTTTCTAAAGTTAACAGCGGCAGACGCAGTTTGATTTATACGATGAATGTGTACTATTGTATATTTTTGCAATTTGCAAGCGCGCAAACGTGTACAGAGATCGCTTGAAAACATCTAGTTTTTCAGCGCTTATTCCTGTAGATTTAGCCAAAATCGCAGACCAACAGATGAAAAACTAGAAAGAATTTTTCAATTCAATTAAACAAGAAATAAAGTGAATTCTAACTTTGACACAATATGTTATAAGTGTTTGAAAGTGAGAGCGTGTGTTTTTTATTAAATTGCACTTTAATTAACTCTACAGATTTAGGTACAATTCAAAAAAGCCTATTGTTGAAATACTAAAAATATTCTATGTGTTTATCTTCTAGAATAGATCAACACATATTCTTTTATTCATCAGGTTTTTTAACCGATTTCAAAAAAGTAAGAGGTACTTTATTTAGCCAGCCAGTTTTTAACCTCCAATTGCTGGGCTTAGGCCTTCCTTCAAGGTGATCAGGCCATAGTCCACCACGCTGGTCAAGTGCGGGTTAGCTTTACATGTATTTCGAAAACTTATGAATTCTCTCAAACCAAACAATGTTTTCCTTCATCGTGAGAAAAGTGGTTATTATGTTGGAAATTATTCACACATCACACAGGAATATATTAGAGTCACTCACATCAGAGTAGCGAGACCTGGCATTTGAACTCACTCTGTTACCATTGAGCTACCACTGCCTGCACTGAATTGAAAACAATCCTTATATATACTAGCGACTCACCCTCGCTTCGCTCGGGTTCATCCCTAGGTTGCTTCCCAAAACAAAATTAATTAATTAATTTGGTTTGAATTTTTTTGTGGGACCCTATTTTTTTTCTAAAATAAAAATAGCCTAAATTACTCCTTATTACATCAACTATCTGCCAGTGAAAGTCCCGTCAAAATCGGTCCAGCCATTCCAGAGATTAGCCGGAACAAACAGACAGACAGACAGACAAAAATTGTAAAAAAATGTTGTTTTGGTATATGTACCGTGTATACATCCATATGCATTTGGTAAAAAGCGTTTATTTTAATATTACAAACAGACACTCTAATTTTATTTATCTGTATAGATTGAAAAAAAAATCTACTCTCAAATAATTAGTTTAAAGTAATTTTAAAGTGTATCTTTTAGTTACAAGGTTATATATATATATATATATATATATATATATATATATATATACACAAATAAAAAAAATATTAAGGCACATAGATAACGAACGGAGACGCGGACGATAGCTAGTCATTTACATTAGGCTATAAATTATTTTATATGTATATCTTAACTGTTAAACATATCGATGTTATCAATTAAATCATAAATTACTTATATCAGAATTTCGTTGAAATTCGCATTGTTTAGTTTTCAAACCAAACCAAATAGTAAATATTTGTTCAAATCGTAACCAAACAATTTAATGATCATATATTAGTATATCAAAATGGTTTATGTGAAACAATATGGTTCAAAAAATACGTTCAATTTGGTTGAGAAGAGTAAAAGATTTCAGGGTGAGTTACTATTTGTGTTACAAAAAAGAAATGTATTCCAATAATTATAAAAAAATAATTTTCATTGTCAAACGTATGCTTTGTATGCTTTATATGTATGTATATACATTAGGGTGGAGCGAAAAAAAAATGTTTTTTTTTTTAGCTTGGGGGTAGAATTTGTAGCTTATAAAAAAACAAAATTATTGAAATAAAAAAATACAAGTAAAAAAATTTAAAAAGCATGTTTTTTATGTGGGGAAACCCCCTTATTCTTTTAATTAAAAAAAAATAAAATTTTACTTTTCATTACTTAGGCTTTAGAACATTGTCATAATCACATAATATTAATATAATACTTTCTTAGATTTACGCGAATATTTGACATTTTAAATAAAACTATCTTTTCGGATTATTTCGCGGATTTATTTTAATTTTTGGTTCCCGACGTTTCGAATGTTGAAAATTTGTGGGTAGGCACTGTCTGTAACAAGTATATAACGCCTTTGAGATGTCTAACACCTTAGTCTCTCCCGTGACCATGATTGCTGTAAAGCATTCGAAACGTCGGGAACCAAAAATTAAAATAAATCCGCGAAATAATCCGAAAAAATAGTTTTATTTCCAATATTAATATTTATATTATTCTCTTCTTGTTGTTACTATTCAAGGAACTTGAATGAAGTTATAAATAAATTTTACATCTATAATTATGTATAGCCCACTTTTTTGACGTACCTATGACGCGTTTAAACCTGTGGCCAAGACATGCACATATTTTATATTTTGATTACAGCAATAAAATTTAATTTTTGGGTTGTATTTATTTTAAAACAATTGTTTTCTAATATTTGTAGCATAAAATCTGAATTAATTTTGAATATAATCATTTATTATTATTAATATTAAAAAATATATATGTATACTAGCGACTCACACTCGCTCCGCTCGGTTAGTATAGATTTCTCAGAGATGAGATATTTTCCCGGAGGAAAAAGTATTTTATATGTTGACCCGGATAACCAGCTATTATTATAGCAAATTTCATCAAAATCTGTTTAGTGGTTTTCTCGTAAAGCGTTCCCAGACAGACAGACAAAAATTCTAAAAACTATAGATTCTGCCTCTGTATTGATAATAATGTCTATTTCAATAAGATTTTCCAAAAAGTACTTATTATACAGATTTGACTCAGAATAATTTTATCATATGTATAGATTGTTGCGCAAGCTATCATCTCTACGACACTCGTCATAGCTTTTTGTTCACTTATGTAATTGTCGTAATTCCATGAACACAATTATAGTAAAATCATAGAAGTATTATCTAGTTGTAAGTCCGTGAGAAAAGTGATTAAATGTCACAAGTGACATGTGAATTATTTTTTTTTGTTTAAATAATTATTTTCATGGAAATTATTGCCAAGATTTTTTCTAGTCCCCATTTTATTTAATCGCAAGTATCTTATAAAGGCAGCGGTAGCCCAGTGGTGATGCGCTTGCTAGGAAAACCGAGTGAAGCGGGTTCAAATCCCGGGTCTCGCACCTTTGATATTTTCATGTGCGAATCATTTCCAATATGATTACCACTCGTCTTACAGTGAAGGAAAACATCGTGAGGAAACCTGCATGTCTCAGAGAACCTAGCAAGTTTTCGAAAGACATGTGCAGTCCGCCAATCCGCACTTGGCCAGCGTGGTGGACAATGGCCTAATCCCCCTCGTATTGAAGGGAGGTTCGTGCCCAGCAGTGGGACGTTAAAGAAGGCTGAACACACAACACACATAAAGTTTCAAATCGATACGTCAGAAAACGGTTCAAAATGTTACCTTCTAAGATTTGATTATATATGTAGCTCCCTTCAAATCTCCTAAAAGTATCCCTTTTGGTAATCAATTCTTATTCAGAATCTCCGCAGAAATTAGTTTAGCTGTATCCAAAACAACAGGCTGTCCAATCCAGGCTACAGACAAACTGATATTTTATAGATACTATTATAGCGCAATCTCTATTCCTTGTACACTCATATTCTAATGGGACAGGCTCTCTGATGCATTTGCAACTCCGTCTGGTCAACTGAGTCTTTCTGACAGAAAATCTCACTGTTTTGGCTCGACTCAGGACTTGAACCCAGAAACCCTAGTAACATGTAGCCATACATTATAGCCACTGGACCAATGAGGCACTCATATATATATATATATATATATATATATATATATATATATATATATATATATATATATATATATATATATATATATACAACAAAGAGATTTATGTTTACTTTTAATTGGAAGCAAATAATAGGTCGTATATTACGTGACAAATTTTGATATAACACTTAATGATTATTTGACGCACGCGGAAAGACAATAGATCGTATTTCTAATGAATTTCTATAGACGTTAATTTGACAAAATTAATTAATTTATGGTGTGATTTTTACCCGACGTTAATAAAAGGAAGTTATGGATTCAGCGAAAACATTTTTGTTTTTATATTTAGTTAGCAATCCGTAATAACAAAAAAATACCTCTAAGCCTGGTTAAGTTTTAAATATATATATTACATGATGAGATAATTTATAGATTTTTTAAATGTATGTATGTATGTATTCAGCCCTTTTTAACGTCCCACTGCTGGGCACGGGCCTCCCTTCAATACGAGGAGGATCAGGCCATAGTCCACCACGCTGGCCAAGTGCGGGTTGGCGGACTTCACATGTCTTTCGAAAACTTGCTAGGTTCTCTCAGACATGCAGGTTTCCTCACGATGTTTTCCTTCACCGTAAGACAAGTGGTAATCATGTTAGAAATGATTCGCACATGAAAATATCAGAGGTGCAAGATGCGGGATTTGAAGCCGCTTCACTCGGTTTCCCAAGCGAGCGCGTTACCACTGGGCTACCACAAGCCTATTTTTTTATATTTAGCTATATTTCATATTTGATCTTTACTTGCATTAAGTAAATTAAAAAAATATTGAAGTACATCTGCACGACGACATTGTCATAAATACTCGTAAACATTCTAAAATGAATACCTCACATAGTTGTAAGATTCTCACTCTCTTCAATCGGAGGTCACACCTTCAACTCCTGTTTGAGATAGATAAAGGGTTTTATTAACAATTTTAAGGCACAGTCTGGTAGCTACATTGCGCAGCTTTTATATCTAATTATCTAATTAATATATTTAAACGAGCAATTCTTGTATATTTATATATTTATTTATTTATTTATTTATACCAGCGATCTCGGAAACGGCTCTAAGGATTTCGCTGAAATTTCGTATGTGGGGGTTTTCGGGGGCGAAAACTCGATCTAGATTAGTCTCATGTCTGGGAAAACGCGGTTTCGAGTTTTCATGCGGTTTTCTTTTGCATTATTCTACGCAGAATATGCTCGATAATTTGTTACACTCAGGCATAAGCATCGTGGTCAAGCGACCAAGGTGTAAGATTAACAAACATAAGAGTGTCCGAGTACGAATCTCGATCGGATACTTACACAGTTTAGCTTTTCTTGTATTTATTCAAGTTTTTAGTTTTTTTATCTAAAAAATACGATATAACAAAAAAGAACTCCGAACGGAGCTCGGTCGCCAAATACTACACTATAAAGTAAATCCCCATAAAATAAGAATCTGACCTTGGAATTGGCGATGATAAGCTACCTACTCTTATTTACTTTTATTTTGGCATCTTATATATTGGCCTGAAATTCCATAAATGAAAGGTCAAAGGTCACAAAATACAAGTTTTTCTTTTTTCTTATATCCTCTGTCTAAAAAAAGATTTGGGGACATTACTAAAGTTTTAGAATATTTAATCGTCTACATATTTGGTCCTAAACAATATTTCATGCGATCGACCTTTTTTAAGATAGAGCGCAAAGGGTGGGTAGCGCTTAGCCGTATGTATAGTGAGTAGTGAACAGTAATTTAGAAAATGAAAATAAATATGAAGTTAATAAAGATAAATATGAATTTAGAAAAGAAACAAAATCAAGTAATATTTACAGAAAGTATTGTTAACTAAAATTTCTTCTGAATACATTTTACTAAAATTATAACTAGGTAATTTTTAATAATAAAAATATAGTTTAAATACATTTAAATTATACATAAAATTAAATACTAGTGATTCACTCTAGCTTCGCTTCCGGTTCGTCCTAAGACAAAAACAAATCTATCCCACGGAAACGGATGATATACAGCCTATAGCCTTCCTCAGTTAACGGCCTTATCTATTGCAAAAAGAATTTTTCAAAACGAATTAGTAGTTCCTGAGATTAGCGCGTTCAACCAAACAAACTCTTCAGCTTTATAATATCAGTATATATATTTATACTAATTGCTAACATATAATATTACTTTATTCGTGAGGAAACCTGCACGTCTGAGAGAACCTAGCAAGTTTTCAAAAGACATGTGAAGTCCGCCAACTTGCACTTGGCCAGCGTGGTGGACTATAGCCTGATCCCCCCAGGCCCAGTCACTGGGACGTTAAAAAGAGCTGAATACATACATACATACTATCTTATTTTTATTTGTCACATTGCTTACTTAAAATATAATTATAAATATTATATTCATCATTAACTATTATCAAAATCCACACAGTGCTATACATATGGCTATCAAGCACATCCCACTCCATTCGCTCCATCTTAAAAATGGTTATTCATACGAAATATCACTTAAAATATATTTTAAAAGATATTTTATCCTCTTAAAATACCTGAAAAGCTCATGTGCACTCGAATTTTCTTCCACCCTTTGGTTACATAAATTCTCATTTAGTATAAAACTTTACAGAAGACAACGACCTTCCAAATAGTCTCTGAGTAAAATGGCTATAACGTCATCATAGCCATTTTACTAGACAAACAGAAAAAACTAAATTATGGTTGCCTTTTGCCTATGGAACTCTAAAAACAGTAAAATATGTTTTTTTTAGTTTAGTTGATACTCTTCACACAAAAAAATAAGTATTCAGCCCTTTTTAACGTCCCTTGGCGTTGGTGGATTTCAAATGTCTTTTGAAATCTTTCTAGGTTTTCTCAGACATGCAATATGCATGTTTCCTCAAGATGTTTTCCTTCACCGTAAGACAACAGGTAATCATAATCAAGACAATAAAGAGTTAAAAAATGTTTTGTACATCAAAATATCAGAGATGTTAGACCCGGGAATTGAACCCGCTTCACTCGGTTTCTCATGCGAACGAATAAACATAGCAATATTATAAATTGTTTCAGATAGGCTCATAGGGATGCGCCATGTGGTGGTGTTCCTCTTGTTCCTGGCCACAGTGGTGTCGTACTCGACGAGAGTCAGCATGAGCATCGCTATATTGGGAATGACCAAACCAAATGAACATGGATTTACTGTAAGTATACTATCATTTTGATATTTTTCACGTTACTATCAATACTTCCATATCCATACTAATATTATAAATGTGGAAGTGTGTTTCTTTATTTGTTTGTTTGTTCGTCTGTTTGTCTCTTTGTCTGTCTGTCTATCTGTCCTCTTTTTACGTTGGACGACGGATTGACGGATTGGCGTGATTTTTTGTGTGGAGATAGTTGGAAGGCTGGAATGAGACATAGGCTACTTTTTACCGCGAGAGTTTATTTCATTCCCGCGGGAAAACACATTATAATACAACCCAAAAAATATTTATGAACAGAATTATTTGAAAATTGATATTAATGCTCTTCAATACAATTAAATAAATACGTGTTATAGCATTTTTCGAAATTCATCTCATAAGGGGCTAAAGGAGGAGGAGATCTCATCTCATAGGAGATGAAAGTTTGTATGAAACCTAACTGTACCTACCTTACCATTAAATTAAAAATATAAAAATCTTTAGTACAGCCATCAAATTATGCCGAAGAGTTTTTTGTAGTTTTAGTGCGGGCGAAGCTCCCGCGGCTTTCTACTAGCTTATTATAAATGCAAAAGTTTGACTGCACGGATTTGGATGATATTTAGTATACAGATAGACTATGATCTGGAATGAAACATAGGCTACTGTTAGTAATTTTAATTTTTAGTTATTTTTTTTAATTAAAAGTCGCTTTGATCGTTTGCCGAAAGTTGAATACATACATATTATATTATATATATGAAGAAAAA
The DNA here is from genome assembly GCA_905404265.1 of Fabriciana adippe. Lineage (NCBI taxonomy): Eukaryota > Metazoa > Arthropoda > Insecta > Lepidoptera > Nymphalidae > Fabriciana > Fabriciana adippe. Next base: position 16,120,244 of record FR989995.1, on the reverse strand, counting down.
TATAATATTAATATGGATGTACCTATGGAAACTCTTTAAAAATCTCATGTGTATATCTCAATTGACTCTAAAACGAACAGAAAAAGTTGAGATATACCTAATAAATATTTTTGGGATACATTGGGAAGAATTGAATTACAAGAACGAAAATACAAAAATGAATCCGACTGAGATCCAAATCACGCTCTGGAGACAATCAAATGGACTGAATTTCGAAACAAGAAAATTTTGCGACTTGATTTTTTTGCCTCCAAACGAAATAAACGCCTACCATTTATTGTAGACACACTCACATTGAATACATTTTGCATAAAATCCTTGGTAGGGGACTTAAATTGCATTTTTTAAATGTATATCTATACATACTCGTATAATAAAATTGTAAATAAGCCGAATCTGTACATTAAATATTTTTTGGAAAATCTTATCGAAATGGACATTATTATCGATACAGAGGCCGAATCTATAGTTTTTAGAATTTTTGTCTGTCTGTCTGTCTGTTATCACATCACGGAAAAACCACTAGAGGGATTTTGATAAAAATTAGGTATGATGATTTTTGGTTATCCGGGTCAACATATATGATACTTTTTGAAAATATTTCATCTCTGAGAAATCTATACTAAATGTTAAGACGTAAGTAGGGACTTACCCGAGCGGAGAGAGGGTAAGTCGCTAGTAATATATAAGTATTCTACTTCTTCCAAAAGAGAGATTTTATACGAGAATGAAGACCTTGATATAATTTCCTTATTATTTTGTAGTTAAAAGAAATGGGTTCTTCATTATAAAATATGAATTTGATTTCGATTTTAAACACATTTCTTGAACTAATATTAAAAAAGATGACGGTCGTATGATCACTACAGATCCATTTTTAAAATAAAAAAAAACTGTCAGATTTTTATGCTACCTCCTTCCGAATTTTAGAAAATAATCCAAATAAGTAAGTATAAAAATAAAAAAAATGATAAACAGACTGTTTATATTATAAAAATTATAATCTAAAGATTTATCTAATGCCGCCATAAATTTTATTTAAAATAAAACTCCCAATTACATGGTCTTACAATTATTAGGACATTAAATGCAAAATGTAAACACACTTTGTTTTGTTTTGTAGTCCAGTTAAAGAACTGTAAAGCCAGATAATGGCGAGTACGTGGTAGATAAAACCAGCTACAGTGGCTTTACTAATATACCACTTAACAAGTATATCTATACAAATAAATAAAATTGGAGTCTGTTTGTAATATTAAAATAACCGCTTTTTACTAAATGCATATGGATGTATACACGGTACATATACCAAAACAACATTTTTTTACAATTTTTGTCTATCTGTCTGTCTGTTTGTTCCGGCTACTCTCTGAAACGGCTGGACCGATTTTGACGGGACTTTCACTGGCAGATAGCTGATATTATAAGGAGTAACTTAGGCAACTTTTATTTTAAAAAAAAAATTGAGTCCCACGAAAAAAAATTGAAACCAAATTAATTAATTAGTTTTGTTTTGGGAAGCAACCTAGGGACGAACCCGAGCGAAGCGAGAGTGATGCGCTAGTTTACAATAAGATTTTACGGAAGTTAAAGTTTGATTATTTACATTATAAGGATTTTGCTTTTGCTAACGCAAAATAATAATATAATCCCTCGCATTGAGCTACAGACATTAAAAGAAGATGTAATGTATTATTATTTGTAAATAGCGACTTACTCTCGCTTAGCTCGGGTGCGTCCCTAGATACGGTTCAATTTTTTAAGCGGAATCCTAATTCTATTTCTATAATAAAAGTAGCCTAAGTTACTTCTTATAACATCAGCTATCTGTCAGTGAAAATCCCGTTAAAATCAGTTCAGCCGTTTCGGAGATTCGTCGGAACAAACAAACAGATAGACAGAGATTTTTAAAATTGTGTTTTTTTCTTATAAGTATCGTATATAATTTAATATTCATTTAGTAAAAGCTGTTATTTTGACATTACAAGCAGACGCTTCAATTTTATTTATCTGTATAGATGTATAGATAATAATGAAACTATAAAAAAAAACCTGAAATTTTCCAATTTTTATCAAATAATAGTTAATCGCGTGTTTTTTTTGCAATTTCGTGAAAATCAACAACTCTGTTATATTTTCCAATCTGAAAAATCTGGATGTAAATTTTACAGATTACTGGTAGATTAATCTTTTACGTTTAAAATGCTTTGTTCCTTTGTAGGTGTTAAGTCAAACGTATCGAATTAACAAAACAACTAAAACAAAGTGGAAAAGGAGTATTCTTTTTGTTATCAAGATATACAGGATAATATTTTGTCGATACGTTTGGCTCAGTTTGTAGTGACTCTACTTGCTGCGTCAGCGGTCGCGGGTTCGAGTCCCGCTGGGGGCATTCATTTGTGTGCTAAGCACGAATGTTTGTACTGCAGTCATGGGTGTTTATATTTATAATATGTATGTATTTAAAGTTATATATGTGTAGTGTATCAACTGTCTGGTATCCATAGCACAGGCCTCGTAGCTTACCATGGAAGTAGATGGTGCTGTGTGTTAATGTCCCAACATATTTATTTATTTATTATTTATTTATTTTCAGTTATATAATACTAATATTTTTTAATCTTTTTCAGGTATTCGACTGGAGTCAATCGATACGCGATACAATACTTTCATCTTTCTTCTGGGGTTACATTGTCCTGCAGATTCCCGCTGGTATGCTAGCTGGTAGATTCGGAGGAAGATTGCTGATCCTCGTCTCAATGCTTGTTACCGGAATAATCAATATGTTTGTCCCGATTGCTGCAGAAAAGGTAAGCTTATATTTGAAGATTCTAATATGTGAAAAGTAGAGCCTTTAAAGTTCCTAACAAACGGCTGTGCTTATTCAAAATGGTAAACAAAGTTAAAAGTGTTTGCTAAACTGGTTGTTTTAGAGAACATACAGGAGGTGTGGCAAAATTATCTAGCGACGAATAAACTTGCGAAAGTTACCACATGAAAAAAAACACAAATTATCGTAGATTTTGTGATAGAAACGTAATTAATTTTAATTTTTGTGTAATATAATTCACTAGCCACTCACCCACGTTCCGCTCGGATTCGTCCCTAGTTACATTTAAAAGTTTGGTATAGATTTCTTAGAGATGAGATATTTTCCCGCAGTAAAAAATATCCTACATGTTGATCCGGATAACCAGCTATTATCAACCTAAATTTCATCAAAATCTATCAAGTTGTTTTTCCGTGATGCGGAAACAGACAGACAGACAAAAATTCTAAAAACTATAGATTCGGCCTCTGTATCGATAATAAAGTCTATTTCAATAAGATTTTCCAAAAAATATTCAATGTACAGATTCGGCTTAGTTACAATTTTATTATATGTATTGATTATGATAATCACTTCAAAAATTAAAAAAAAAGAAAGAAATGACTTTCGAGTCAGCTATTATTGATATTCCCGTACTATAAAAAGGATCTTAATAAACGGCGCGAGTGACCTCTGGGAAATCTATCCAGACATTAATTTAGCAGAATAGCAATCAATTGAAAGTGAAAGAAAAAACGATAAAATACATTTTATCAGAGCTGCGGGCGATGGAGACGAATTTGTGTAATTTGTAAAGAGATTCGCATTAAGCGTTTAGAATCGTCACTTAACCCTTTTGTCGAACAAAATTTATCTGTGTAATTTGTATTGTAGGGCAGCTTTGATTATTAAATGTTACGTTTGACGGCTAGGCCGATATTTTTGTCAGATCTGACTTAGATAAGATGTCCATACCTGGGCGACCAAGCTTCGCTCGGAGTTCTTTTTTGTTATATTGTATTTTTAGATAAAAAACTAAAAGCTTGAATAAATAAATAAAAAAAACAAAAGTAAAAACTTTGTATTCGATCGGGATTAGAACCTGTGATTGTAAATGTTGCACCTTGGCCGCTTGACCACGATGCTTATGCTCGAGTGTAAGAAATTATCGACCACATTTTGCGTGGAATAAAGCGAAAGGAAACCGCATGAAAACTCTAAAACACACGTTTCTCCAGACATAAGACTAATCTAGATCGATTTTTCGCCCCCAAAAACCCCCGTGTGTCATATTTCAGCAAAATCGTTAGAGCCGTTTCCATGATCGCCGGTATAAATAAATAAAATAATATACAAGTATTGCTCGTTTAAACATATTGATTCTAATTTGTTCTGTAGAATAGAAATTTCAGAAATTGTGTTGAAAAGTTGTTATGTCATAGAACTTAGATTTATAACAGGTTTCTATAGTATGTCAATCATTGTAGAAAAAAACATATTTTTTCAGTCTTTATTTAGATCAGCCTATTTTATTAAGCGATGATATTCATATCTTTATTTTAAGCATATTTTGTTTTAATAATTATTAAAAAAAAGTTTTAGTTTATATATTTACTTAGCAACTTCATTATTTCTTTTTTGTTTTTACAAAAGATTTTTAAAAGTACAAAAAAAAAAGCTAGTTAGATAACATAAAATTTACAATTATATTTGTATTTCAGGGAGACTGGCAAGCAGTATGCGCATGTAGAATCTTGATGGGATTATTCCAGGGTCTATTGTATCCAAGTCTTCACGGTCTACTTGGCCAATGGGCTCCCGCAACTGAAAGGGGTCGAATGGGCACTATTGTTTACTCTGGTAAATATATATAATATGTAATATTACTTGGCAATAATATTATATGTAAATAACTAGCGACTCACCCTCGCCCCGCTCGGGTTCGTCCCTACTTACGTTTTATCGTTTACTATAGATTTCTCAGAGATGAGATAATATTTTCCCTTAGTAAAAAGTATCCTATATGTTGACCCCGATAACCAGCTATCATCATACCAAATTTCATCAAAATTGTTCCAGTAGATTTTCTGTGATACGGTAACAGACAGACAGACAAAAATTCTAAAAACTAGATTCGGCCTCTGTATCGATAATAATGTCTATTTCAATAAGATTTTCCAAATAATATTTAATGTACAGATTCGGCTTAGTTACAATAATTATATGTATAGATATAAATTATAATAGTAATAAATTAGTCGTTTTAACGATCCAACGCTGATCCTTAGAACAGGTCTTACCTAATTTCGAGGGAGATTAAGGTGTCCTCTACGATAATGAAATGCGGGTGGGTGGATTTTACACATCTTCCAAAAATAAGGTTTACGATCTTTTCTTTTACCTAATCATGGAGTGGTATTTATTTTGCTAAAACATGAAAATATTACAATAACCGAATCTAGTGTTTTAAAACACTTTAATTTGTTTCTAAAGCGGTTATGCTTGTAACTTATTTATTTGGCAGCAAAATTTTACTAGGAGATGAACTTAAATTAAAGCTGTTTTCGATATATTATTGTGCCTCAAGTAGGTACTTAACAATTTATTTAAATAAAAAGTGTGAGTGTGCAATGCACATATGGTAGGAGTGAAAATTTAGAAAAGTGATCTACGAGAGAATGAGATGAATATAGAGTATCAGGAATAGAATAATTGTAAGGATTATTATTTTTTAATATTTTTGCCATGCTCAAAATTTATTTGACATTTAATTTGACTTAAGTATACATTACATATTATTCTGTCATTAATTTTATTATTTTTCATTTCCTGTGTATATTCTATCTCAATTAATTAACAACGGTTACCATGGCAATGTCGCAATGTATTCTATCTCATTCTCTCGCCGGCTTAATCCTACATGTGTTTGTCTCTTTTTAGTGTTGCATTTCCGTTTCATCAAGTTTTAAATCACATTTCTAAAGAAATTTCACTTTAAATATTGATTGAAATTAGGTTATATAAACATTTTTGTCATAGTGTATAATATTACTATTAATTAAAAAAACACAAAGTAAACATTATGACAATAGTTTATTACAGCCATATTGTGATAAATGTTGGTGTCCATAAACGGAATATTACACATTGTTCTAGTAACATTTGGTTTTTGGCAGGTGCACAGTTGGGGACAATTATAGAGATGATGGTCGCTGGAATATTGTCTGAAAGCAAGTTTGGATGGCCTTCAGTTTACTACGTAGCAGGTGTTACGTGTATAGCCTGGTCCATCCTTTGGTTTATATTTGGCGCATCAACCCCCAGCGCCAGCAGGTGGATCTCGAAAGAAGAAATGAAATACATCGAATGTAATGCTGGATCTACTGATATCAGTGAGCAGAAGGTAATCTTAAAGAATATAAAACTTTTAGATAATTACATAACTGTAAATAATTTAGTTTACGTATCATTACATAGTATAAAACAAAGTCGCTTCCCACTGTCTGTCTCTCCTTATGTATGCTTAGATCGCTTTAAAACGCAACAGATTTTGGTGCAGTTTTTTTAATAGATAGAGAGATTCATGAGAAAGGTTTAAGTATATAATTTATTAAGTTATGTATACATTTTCCAAAATATAACATATTTGGAGGAGGAGGAATAATTGGACGTGTCGGAAAAAAATAAGTCGTCTGGGAGCTTGAATGACGCGTTAATTCGTTAGTGGCTATACACCTTATTCCCAACGTTTCGACTGGGTAGCACCAGCCGTGGTCACGGACAGACTGTCCGTCCGTTAAGTCCGTAGTGTATGGAACACGAAAATTAAAAAAAAAAATACATATACATTGTACATATTATGTTTACGCTTTTGTTTTATATGCTTTTATAATTTCATGACAGATCCCTTTGTTTTGAATAGACTTAAAGTGTTATGTGAAGGGAGCAAACTTTCTTTATTTTAATTAAATTATATATAAACAAATTAATAGGTTAAAAGTGCAAAATGTTGTCTAAAAACGCTGAATAATCAAGTGGTTCTATATAAGAATTTATTTCCTGAAGTAAGTTTGGGCTATAATTTTATTTTTGTTCCATATAAGAAAATGGCTACACCCTGGAAAGGCATATGGACTTCTTTGCCTTTCTGGTCGATTCTCCTCGCACACAGCGGACAAAGTCTTGGATTTTGGACTTTGCTAACTGAAATGCCTTCGTACATGGACAAAGTTTTAAAAGTCGATATCAAAAGTGTAAGTATTATCTATTAAGTTTAACAACGAAGTGTATTTGATTTGTATATATAATCTATACTAATATTATAAAGCTGAAGAGTTTCTTTGTTTGTTTGTTTGGTTGAACGCGCTAATCTCAGGAACTACTAATCCGATTTAGAAAATTCTTTTTACATTAGATAGCCCGTTAACTAAGGAAGGCTATAGGCTATATAAGCCCGGAAAAATGTACGGTTCCCGTGGGATAGATTTATTTTTGTCTAGGGACGAACCCGAAACGAAGCGAGGGTGAGTCGCTAGTTAAGTATATTTGTAATTTTTTTTATTGTAAAAAAGATTTTATTTACCGTAAAAAAAGTATTACCGTAGAGAAACATCAAAGAGTTAACTTAGAATTTACTTAAGATTTTCTTTTATATGTTGTTATTTATAAGCTTATTTTGAAGTAGCATTCACAAATATATATTTTTTTTTACAGAGTGGTTACTTGTCAGCGCTACCATATTTGGCCATGTACATCCTCAGCTTCATGTTCAGTTGGACTGCCGAATTTCTAGTCAATAGAAATATTACATCTCTTGCCACATCGAGAAAAATTTTCAACACCATCGGTATGAATTTCAAAATTATTCTAATTTACGTAATTAATTGTATTACAAACAAAAATAAACAATAATTTCATAGTTTTTGCAGAAAATCTGCCATTTGATACGTAATTGAGAAATTAAGAAACTTTTTTACGATTTTTTTTTAAATTACAAACTATCCCACATCTTGATTCATAAACGTAAAAATTCGTATAAAAAATAGGTAATGTAAAATTACCTGTTTTAACAAAACCTTATCACTCGCAGGAGTAATATTAAATGTCGACGTTCTCCGGAGAAATATCACTATTGATGTTGTTCAAGCATTCCATGGCAGAAAAAAACTCTTGTGCAAAAAAGTTTTGAAACTATGAGACCTAATTATGCCTATTTTTTGTTCTATTTTACAATAATAATAATAAACATGACAATGATATTATATAAATAATTAGTCAGCTTTTATAAGTTAGCTAATTTATCGTCCTAATATTATATATGGGAAAGTTTAGATGGATGTTTGGATGTTTGTTACTCAATCATGCCAGAACGGCTAAATAGATCTGGATGAGATTTGGCACAGAGATAGATTATAGTCTGGAATAGCACATAAGCTACTTTTTATCCCGCAAAAATGTACGGTTCCCGTGGGATAGTTTTTCTAGTCTTTTTATGAATACATATAATTAAATATTTAGTCACAAAGATTATACTGAAAAAATAAGTGAGACAATTTATTTGTTCGTATTATGAAATTATAGGGAAATACGTAGTACTTATTACTTTGAATTTGAACACAGAGATTAGTTCTGTTTGAATTCATCCTCGTTCTGTAATACCTAGCTTAGAACAACTAATCTGTATAAAGCTAATATTTTATGTTTATGTTTATATTAGATATCCTATAACATTCATCGATAAATAGGCTATAAAATTTAAAACATGTTTCTAGAGATAAGCGCACTTAAACAAAAAAAAAAACAAACAAACAAACAAAATCTTTTGATTTATAATATTATATACGAAACTGTGAGTACAACTAGTTATATTTGTACAGCGTTCTGGGGTCCGGCTGCAACGCTACTGGCGCTGACGTACATCCCGGCGGGCAATATCGAACTGGCGGTCACTATGTTGGTGCTCACTGTGGGACTCAACGGAGCTCATTACGTTGGATTTTTGGTAATTTAATTTGATTTTTATCAATTTTAAAATAATAATTATAAATAAATAAATTTCTGTTTTAATATGTGACAATTTTAATAAAAATATTTTTGTGTAACTTTACAAGATATTAACATAAAATGTTTAAAATGTAATGTTTCTTTATGTAGTGAGTAATAAGATTTCATTTGCCTCAAAATTCATGCCACAAAATAAAAATATCATTCAAAACAAATCATATATTTCGGTAAAACTCGAATGAGTTTATGATTGTACCTTAAATTTCAATTCTTTTTGTATTGTACTTGTATGAACTGCTTACTAAATAAAATATAATATATAATATATAATTAATTAAATAATACTAATCAAAATCGATTTTATCAACAGATTTCTCATATCGACTTGTCACCGAACTTCGCCAGCACATTGATGGGCATTACGAACGGATGTGGCAACATCTTCTCTATCATGGCGCCATTGAGCGTTTCCGCTGTTGTAAAAGATGAGGTACAAAAACATACACGCATAATACTGTCCATTGTCCATATATGTACATATATTTGATCAACTCAGGGTAAAATAATTAGCCGGTCCTTTGATTGTTTAACTGCTAGATATAGATATTTGGTAACTAATATAATGGTGCTTCTGCAAAAGTTGACTCGATTCAATTCAATTTTATTGACACCGGCTCCTAGAAGTGCCAATGGGATGCAATTTACTTCGCCAATGTCACTTAGAAGAGAAGAAGGTGTATCTTGACATATAGAATGTAACGTAAAAAAAAATTAAAGAATGCGCGTATGAATGTGTACACGCGCATGAAGTAAAACTTGTGTAGGTTATCGGTACTCTTTATGAAATTCAATTTATGTTTTAAATAATTAGTATAGGTGAGATACTAAAAATAACGCATATTAGGCATATTACAATCATATATTTATAGAATATCATTTGTCAGACAATAACACCGTTTACCATGGCAACAAACGGTCGCCTCGCCCTATCACACTTTTCATAACGCTTTCGTCAAGCATTCACCAGTTTACTTAGTGTAGTGTATCAACTATCTGGTATCTATAACACAAGCCTCGTAGCTTACCGTAGAACTAGATGGTGCTGTGTGTTAATGTCCCAACATAATATTATTTATTAATATTTATGTTTAAGAATAACGTATCTCTTTGATTTCTTATTCATGCCCATTTGCAATTACAAATAATTTATGTCAATTATTTTTGTTACCGTTATCTGGTATTATGTAGTATTTTATGTTATAAAGGATTAATTATCCGACAGATACATTTTTGACTGTTATCATAAAGCAATTTCTGTGATTTTTTTTTTTTACTTGAAAAATATTTAATGATCAATGGCTTAGGGCTACGAGACAAGAATGTTAATCAATAATCATGTTTCAGATAATTAAAGGAAAGCGAGATTTATTATAATTAAATACCAAAAATAAACGTTAATATACATAAATCTTACTTATTTTCATTTTAAGATATTTTTTAATCGACTTCAAAAAAGGAGGTTATCAATTCGACACGTATGCATGTAATATTATTGGAAGTGCAAAATATTCACATATTATGATAATATATTAGGGCTTCCAAACAAAATATATTATAGGTGTATGTATGTTTGTATTTTTGTCCACGCATTACTCCGAATTCGGATCGGAAAATTTATCGGATCGTGATTATTCTTTTTTTATTTACTTACATTTATTTCAACTTAGAGAATAGTAAAGGTTTAATTTTTTTTTAATACTTTATTTTTATAATTTCCAGCACAGTGCTTCAGACTGGAGGAAAGTGTTCTTTATATCGATCGGCTTCTACTTCCTAAGCAACATGTTCTTTATTCTGTTCATGTCGGGCAAAGTACAGGACTGGAATGAACCTAAGACCAAAGCTTCTATTGGTTAGTACTTTAACATTTTTTAGTAATATTATGAATATGAGAGTAAATGTGTTAGTTACGTTTTGACCCCTTCATATTATTAAAAACTAGCGACTCACCCTCGCTTCGTTTCGGGTTTGTCCCTAGACAAAAACAAATCTATCCTACGGGAACCATCCATTTTTCCAGGATGATATATAGCCTATAGCCTTCCCCAGTTAAATGGCTATCTAATGCAAAAAGAATTTTTCAAATCGGATTAATAGATCCTGAGATTAGCGCGTTCAAACAAACAAACAAACAAACAAACAAACAAGCTTTATAATATTAATATAGATAGATCAGTGAAAGATCGAAGACACGAGGAATGCGGGTTATTAAATTATTAGAACTTAGCGCATTAAACATCTAATTTACAATCAAAAAACAAATATTATTCTGAAACAGATGTCTAACATTATAATTATTTGAATAGCCTTAGAGATACATATTGGTAAAAGTGATACAAAAAATAAAGTCTTTATAAAAATATAGTAAAAATAAAATCGGGCTAGTTACACTATTTATAACTCAAGAACGGCTGGATCGATTTTTATGTCTTTGATTTGTTGGATTTGTCTCCGTCCCAAATCTATACATATAATGAAACTCTAGAGGTCAAGTGTCTGTACATAGAAAAAAAGTGCTAAAAACCGAGTCAGGGGTATATAAGATTTTTTCAATTTTTTTGTTTCTCTGTCTGTTTGTCTGTTTGTACGGGCTAATATCCGAAACTGTTGGACTGATTTAAATGAAATTTTGTATGATGGTACCTTATATCCCCGGTCAATATCTTAGATACTTTTCATCCCGTAAAATTAAAGAGTTTCCGTGGGATAGTAAAAAAACTATAGTAACTTATATAGCTTAGTACAAAAAAACTACTGATTAGATTTTAATGAAACTTTACAATAATTAGTTCATATATCAGAATAACAAATATGGTACTTTTTATCCCTAAAAATGTACGGTTCCCGTGGGATACGTTTGGTTTTGTTTGTCTAGTAGCAGAGTAAATGCTCAAACATCGGTAAAATTTAGGACAAAAAATTTACATGTCTAACGCTGGCTAATAACTATTTATATCTATTTAAAGCATACCTAGTGACGCACCCGAGCGAAGCCAGGGTAAGCCACTAGTTATTAATAATAATACATTTGTATTAATAATTATCACTTTCAGAGGATGGAGTCAAGAAATCAAAAAGCAAGAAAAGCTCTAAAGAAGACACCGGAGAACACAAATTCTGAGACTAAGAGAAAATATTTTGGTGCAAATATTAACTAGTCATGATATTGCAAGCATTTCTGCTTGAAATTTGTGATAGATAACCTACAGTTTAAGTAAGAGATCGACAATAAAGTTATCTATAATTTCACTAGGTGCAATCACTATCGATATTTTAAGGTAAAGTGGGTGACGAAAGCGATTATAGATTATTTTAATAAAAAAATAGTCCAATATATTAAGCTGGCTTTCCAATATACCATATCCGACTCGAAGCTGTCACCGAGATTAAATTTTTATTAAAAAATATTAATTCCTTTTAAGCATAAAATGAAGTACTTTAGTAAATATTTAAAGTTAATGAATGAAGTAAATAGTAATTGTAATTGACGACAAAGTTTACTAAAAAGTAAGAAATATTTCATTGATTTGTGAGTTAATTATTGTCAGACTGAAAATTTTTAGCTCATAAATTTTTTACAATTAAAAATATTCATAGACAGTAATAACAAACTAAATATGGCAATTAAAACTGTAAAGTTAGAAAATATCAACTCAATGAACGTTTCTAAATTTAAGCTGTTAAGTTTCTTGAAACCCAAGATAATACTGTATAAAAATTATCAATGAATTACTATCATATATAAACATAGATACACATTTCCTAACAAATATCTATTCAAAAATTGGCGTCGACATGTCATGTCAAATCAAACTGAAGAATAAACTTCAAAATTCAAGAGTTCTAATTGCCTAAACACAAATTAGAACTTACGCACACCACATAAAGTACTTTTTCAAACAAAATAACGTGTGTTTCAATTTTGTCATCCGAAAAACAATGAAGAAAAGAGATATGAAAAAAGCGCAATTCAATTTCGAATTGTGCACGTCTTTTTGAGGACACAGTTGAGACGCTAATTGTGTATCTTTAGTTTTGTATATCAATAATGAATTTATATATATATAGTATTAGACTTAGTAATATAGAGTTAGTGATAGTATTTACTGCCTCAGCTAAGTACAGTATCTCATTGTAGGTGTGTTTTCTACATCTTTTTTAAAACATAACGAGAAAATATAACATATAGATGTATTCTATTTGGTCCTGTCACGTCCCACTGCTGGGCACCGCCTCACACAAAATGGGGGGGGGGGGGGGAGGATCAGACCGTAGGCCACCACGCTGGCCAAGTACGGGTTGACAGACTTACCATGTCTTCCAAAAACTTGCTAGTTTCTTCCTCATGTATAGATGTGATATAACTTAATTAATAACCTATTTGTAATGTTAATAATGTAGAAGTAATATGTTGAAGAGAATTCTGAACTAAAAGACAAGAAAATAGAGTTCACAAAAAGGAAAAAAAAAACTAGAATATATTTATTTTGAAGTTATAAATTATAAGTAATTTTTTTATGTTTATGTAAGAATAAATTAGAATATGTACAATAAAGGAAATTACAAATATACTTTATTATATATACAAAACAAATGTACACTTAGTTATTACTATATAAGTCATGTCCGCGTGGAATAGTGGCAAGAATGCTAGCCGCATTCCCCGCTGAATGGCAATGCCAATTCTTTGGGCGAAAAAGAGCCAGCTCTCCTGTCACCAGTAGAGGCGATAACACGAGGTGTTATGTCTTTTAAGAAGTGCTTAGCACTTTGAAATAATATATAAATTAGAATATTCCAAATATTTTTGTATGCAAATCTTCCACGTCACCAAAGATCAGTGATGTTGTAAATATTATTTATTTTTAATTTATTTATGTGTTTTATGCTTCAGAATAACATTTTTTACTAAATGTAATATACATTTGAAATAAAATATTATGTAATTGTAACTGTTATTTTTTTTAGTTAAAATTATACTCATTTATGTAGCTTTTAACCCTTATTTTTACACGTTATATATAGTGTTCGCCTAGGGGTCAAAATTCAACCATTATTATTATTATTAAAAAAATTAAGAAAACATAATATATGAAATAACATTTTTATTGTTTAAAAAAAAAGAAAATCCTTTAACAAAAATCGGAAAAAAAGGTACTGAACTGTTTTGTCTTTATCTATCTATAAAAAAAAACTAAGTGTTTGTATAAAAAAAAAAGTTAAAGCTCGTCAGTAGCTACTAAAAAATAAAAGAAAAAGAAAATCGGTCGACAGAGTAGAAAAAGGTACTGAACAGTTTTGTCTTTGGCTATTTTTATAGCGAAATAAAGTTCTTAATAAGTATATTAAATTAAAAAAAAAAAACGATTTAATAAAATATATTCGTATATCATTCGCCATCTTTTTTAATATATATTTTTTAATAATATTATGATAGCATAAAAATTTCATGGAGATAAATTATAAATTTCACATATTTTGTTTGTTCTAACGTAATTAATTATCTAATCAATATAGGGCGTCATTAGCTTTATTATATAAGCGTAAATCGATTAATTAGTTGTTCTAAACTACTAATAATCGAGGCTCACCCGACTTTGAGATTAGGAATATTTTTTATAGGGGTTGTCTTCCCATCCAGGGGTTAATTATGTATGTACTAGCGACTCACACTCGCTTCGCTCTCGTTCGGTACGTTTTCACGGTAACTATAACACGAATAAACCATATATATGTACATACATAGGTATAGAAAAATAAATAACTACTTTAAAAATAAAAAAATATACATATATACCTTACTTGAGAAATGATTCCTCATACAGATTTTAATTTTCCTTTTCACCCCCTTAAGGGATGATTTCCGGGATAAAAACTATCCTCAGGTTACCAGGGTCTCAAACTATCTCCATACCAAATATCATCTAAATCGGTTCAGCGGATTGAGCGTGAAAAGGAGACAGACAGGGTTACTTTCGCATTTATATATTAGTATGGGATATATGTATGTATGTATATTTTTTATTTTTCTTAACTCTGTTATTTGTTCACACCCTTCCACTTCACATTTTCCTATTTCCTACACCTAAAGGTTGCCTGGAGGAAATCGCTGTTTTAGCGATAAGGCCGCCTCTTGTGCATTTTCCTGCTACTATATTGTTCTTTTTTTTTATTTCTTCCTCTTTTGTGTGTGCAATAAAGAATCTTTATTATTATTATTATTCAACCAAGGGGTTGCTCTTACGATCTGCAGTTAGGGAAGTTTTATGAACACTTTGAACAACCTTAAGGGTGTCTCATAGCTGCACGTAAGGCTTGATTACCAGATATTACCGAGCCACCCCATCACAATAAAGTTCACCAATTCCGGGGAAGAGATAGCTTATTACGTCGTAGGATGATTTGAATATATTTTGATGATATAATTTGATAATTTGAATTTTCGCAAAAACTCTAGGGATTCGCTCACTCGACTCATGCGTTGTGGTCACTGTTCTAATCTAACCTAACCAACCTAGAAAGAAAGGGTTCTTCCGAGTAAAACGTAGCTCCCGCCTTAGCCTTCTCAACCTACGTTATCCAAGTTGGGACTGGCATACAATAAAAAAATAAAAATTATCTAACCATTGTCTAATTATCCGTGTTTTCGCAATATCTCTAGGGTTTTCGCGAAAATTAGAATTATCGACATATACACGGTTAAAATATAAGGTACATTTATCGACGTAATTTTACTTAGATATAAATGATTAAACACTTATAAGAACAAACCTACTGGTTTTTTCAATAATATTTTAATATGCAAATGTAGTAATACATAAATTATTGGAAATCAATAATTTACTTGGACCTTTGTGAAACCCATCACATAAAGGCGCTGTATATTCGTTTATCTTAGGTTAAGGTCGACCCTTTATCTTAATACTGTATTACCTTAAGCTGATGCGTGTACTTCATCACAGGATGATAATAGGGTCTTATTTATAATATTACTAAGCATAATACCTTTAAACAAATATACGTTTACACGTTTGGCTCAGTTTGTAGTGACCCTACTTGCTGTGCCAGCGGTCGTGGGTTCGAGCCCCGCTGGGGGCATTCATTTATGTGATGAACACGAATGTTTGTTCTCCAGTCATGGCTGTTTATATTTAAAATATGTATGTATTTAAAGTTATGTATGTGTAGTGTATCAACTATCTGGTATCCAAGCCTCGTAGCTTACTATGGAAATAGATGGTGCTGTGTGTTAATGTCCCAGCATATTTATTTATTTTTATAATTATGTAAATTATATTTGTAAGAAGAGAATGTTAATTGGTAACTAGTATATAGGTATGTATCTGTGTTTGAGTCCCGGGTCAGGCTAAAATAATTAAGGGGTTTTTCTGTCACGCAATAGTCAGTAGTAGAACGAAATTAGGCAGTTATTATATAAATTGGGGAGAGCTTATCCCATTGTTATAATATGTTAATGGAAGGAATAGAAAATATCTTAGAACCTACGCACATATTTATGTACATACATACATACAGACATATGTATAACTAGCGACTTACCCTCGCTTCGCTCGGATGCGTCCCTAGGTACGTTTTATTTTTTTTGAGCAATACCCTAATTCTTTTTCTAAAATAAAAGTAGCCTAAGTTACTCCTTATAAAATCAGTTATCTGCCAGTGAAAGTCCCGTTAAAATTGATCCAGCCGTTTCGGAGATTAGCCGGAACAAACAGACAGACAGAGAAAAGATTTAAAAATTGTGTTATTCTTAATAAGTACCGTATATAATTCCATTTGCATTTATTATAAACCTGTTATTTTGACATTACAAATAGACACTTCAATTTTATTTATCTGTATAGATTTACATTTTTTTACATTTTGTCATAGATATGTATACGTTACCGAAATCGATTGGAGAACATTAAAATAATAATTTCTTTGTTTTTGGTTGAAGTAAAACAAAACAAATATATAATTTAACTTTGTATATTTTTTCAGGTACAAAAAATAAATAAACGTTTTAACATTATCATCTTCACATGTGTGCACTGCTGGCTTTGTCTGGAGTTGTTTTTTCTGTTGAAAAAAAAACAAAGTTTAGGGCTAAAATAAACTAGAATGGCATCTGTATAAAAATATATTACTATTTTACATCTATACTAATATTATAAATAGGCAGAGTTTGTTTGATTTTTTTGTTTGTTTGAACACGCGAATCTCAGGAACTACTAATTCGATTTGAAAAATTCTTTTTGCATTAGATAGCCGGTTTATTGAGGAAACTTTAAGCTACATATCATCCCGGAAAAATGTACGGTTCCCGTGGGATAGATTTGTTTTTGTCTAGGGACGAACAAATACATAGTACAAAAATATTTATCGAACGATATTTTTTTTAAATATAAATGTTTCTTCTAAGAAAAAATAATAAAAAAACCAAAAATAATTTTCGATGCTAATGTGTGAAATATACAGGGTCATTTCTAATTTACTGAAAACCTTTTGGGAATATACTATTTACATCATAACAACAACATATGGAAGAAAAAAAAAATTCTTAAATTTTACAAAAATGAAAATAATTTTATTGCACCTACTAAACGCTAATAGTCCAGCATTAGCAAAAGAAAGCGCGTGGCCGGTGGAGTGGGAGGGGTGGAGGGGTGCGGGAGGGGGCGCTTACTCATTTAAACTTGACCAGATGCTAAGACTATCACCGTTCAGAAGGTGCAATAATAATATTTTTAATTTTTTATGAAAATAAAAATTTGAGAAATATTATATTTATTGTTACAGATGTTGTTGTTATGATGTAAATAGTAAATTCCCAAAATGTATTCAGTAAATTGAAAATTGCCCTGTAGAAATATGTTAAACAGCTTAGCAATTAATTAATATATGCTATAGAAATTCCATTAAAACTAATACTCAAATGTCGTAAATAAGCATTAAATTTTCAACTGCCATAATAATTATGAAACACTTATTACTAACAAAATCTAAAGAAATATAAAAACTACATTCTCACCAATATCAGTCTCATTCTGTTCTGAAGGCTCGTTCCATTCCTGTCGAGTTGAAGTCGTAAATAATATAAAGAACAGATTAGTGAAGAAGTAAACAGCAGATGCTAAGAAGAATACTTTACGCCACTCTGATGCCTCAGTCTGAAAAAGAAGGATAGAGAAGAATTATTTTCAGAATATCTTTTTTTGTCCAAAAAGGGATTTAGCTGTTACATATTTTAAAATTTAGTCAAGTATGAATTAGATTTATGTGCAAAAGTGCTATTTCATGAAAAATTTCAAGACTTATGTATAAATAAAATATTATAATAAATCCTCATAAACTATGCAAACTGCCCTTAATAATGCGATCTATACATATGTATATATATATACATCTCAATACAAGTATAGTACTCCACCCTAGCCAACTGAAAAATAGAATGCCAATTCGGGTTGGTTTTGCATGTGACCGCATTATCAATGTGTTCAATAATTGGTTTAAAAAACTATAAAGGTAAAAAGTATAAGTAAAACTGTACATCTTTCGGACTAGTGGTCGGGGATTCGATTCTTGCTAAACCATATTTGAATTTATCACAATGGCTGGGTGATGAGTATCGACAATTATTTGTAGATATAGGGGGTAGTAAGTTATAAAATTACGTTAAAAAGTAAGAAATGGACCACTTTGTAATATTTCCTGAGTAATGATAGGCACTGATAATTTTTAAGATAAGCGTAATTAAGATATAAGTGAAATCGATTGTAACATTCTATTTTTCATTTACATTATATTATGCGTATTTATAATATGTACGTATTTAAAGTTATATATGTGTAATGTATCAACTTCCTGGTATCCATAACACAAGCCTGTTGGCTTACCATGGAACTAGATGGTGCTGTGTGTTAATGTTCTAATATATTTATTTATTAGCGGCTCACCTTCGCTTCGCTCGGGTTCGCCTCTAGATGATTCTTTAAATTAACATAACTTTTTTATTTATAAACCGATTGAAATAAAACAAATATTAAATGTTAAGTGAAGCTTAGAACAATACATTAGTGAAAACCGCACCCAAATCGGTTAAGCCGTTTCTGAGATTAGCACGTACAAACGCACAGACAAACCGACAAACAGACAAAAAACTAAAAATTATTATTTTAGGTTCTATTGTGTTAATAAAGATCCCCATTATTATTTTTTCTCAAATATATTCCATGTACAGACAGCGATCAGTTACAATTTTATTATATGTATAGACTTATTTATTTAGTAGACTAGAACTTACTTCATCTTTGATGATCAAGCCGCAGACGATGGGCGCTATGATGGATATAATGTTGGCGAAGAAGTTCGATATTCCCATGAGGGAGGAACTGAAGTTTGGAGCCAGGTCGATAGATATTAGCTGCAAAGATACAGATTGGGTTTTATATAATTATTACGAATATTACAAAAACACATATTTTTATACGGCCAAGGGTTCCTAGGGTACCTAGGGTTCAAAAGTACGTATCATTCTTAATATAGAACAAAATTTTCAGAGAACTAAAAAGTTAATTTGATCCACTCTTAAGTGTAGGAAAAAAATGTTGTCCCCACATCTTCCATTTATTGAAGTTGAGCGTAATATATTAGTATATAAAATCATATAAAAAAATATATTAAAAAAAAAATGTTTTGTAATTTTTTTTATTCTTTAAGAACCTTAAATTTTTTGGACATTTAGACTATTCAAAACATACGTCAATTACTTCTTTATTTATCAAGTGTTTATGATTATTAAATTTTCCCCGTACTTAGCGTAATACTGTTTTTGTTTGATACTAACATTAATTTTTGCGTTAGATATTGTTTCATTGAATAACAACTTATTGGTTTGAGTTATTTATTAAAAAAGACAGCTTTATCTTCCCGTTTTATCAGCTTTTGCAAAAAATAGAGGCCATGGTTGTTGCAACTATATCTTGAGGTTAAATAGAAAATAAAACAGGCGAAGCTATCGACAGAAGCGTGTTTTGAGAAAGAATAAAAATATGTAATCTTCTTTCATCTATATATTTAAAAATCAATTGCCGTTTGTTAGTCTCGCTTAAACATAAAAACGGCTGGACCGATTTGAATATTTCTTTTTTTGTTTTGTTGGGGGTGTGTCAGGGGGTCAGTATAAAAAAAATAAGGGAAAACGTAAAAAAAAGCTGAAAAATCAAAAAGTTCAGAACTGTTTATTTTGTACCTATGTATATATAATATATGGTCTATCTATTCCATATTAACGAGATGAACTCGAGCAAAGCGAGGGTGAGTCACTAGTCTAATAATAAAAAACAGACTCACGTAACGCAAACAATTCGATGGCAATTATAAAATAAATAAAATAGTTTAATATTTAGATAGAAGTGCCTGTTAATCGTAATAATAAATTGAATTTAATAATAAATTTTCAATCTATAATGTAGTAGGCGATCATTCAATCGCATATTTGACCTGTTTTAATATTGAATGTCTTTTATCTAACCCGATCTATATCCTAAAGATTGGTCCTTCGACTCAAGAGAAAGAAAAGCTACTATATATTATGTATAAAGTAGGAAATTTAGAATTTGATCCCAGACCGACCGTACTCATAATATGGACACGGCTTCACTCACATATGAATATAATATGAGTTAAGAATCTTTGCTTTTAAATGCAATCAAATATTTAAAGTATTACTAAATTGGTTATAATTTATATTTTATACAGCAAAGAAAACTTTCTGGAGTGAAAGATTATAACTATATCTACTAATTTTTAAATAAAACTATTTTTCCTGAATTTTTTGTGGATTTATTTTGATTTTTGGTTCCCAGTCTCTCCCGTGACCACGGTTGCTGTAAAGCATCCGAAACGTCGGAAACCAAAAAAATCCGAACAGATAGTTTTATTTAGAACGCCATATATCCGCGTAAATTTAAGAAAGTACTTTATCTACTCAAATAAAAATTCTAAAATCTATTGTTCCAGCTCCTATTGGTTTCAATTATTTTCCTAAAACAATAATTTTAAGTAGGCACGCACGTTCGTACGCACGTTTCGACACATTCAAACACACGCAATTGTAAACTTTTATATATGTAATAGTAGTGCGAATATTTGCGTAAATCTAAGAAAGTATTATCAACGTACCATATATCCAGTATACTGCCCAGCATTTATGCCTACGCTGACAGTCAACATCACTACAGCTAACACCATGTTGCCCTCAGGCGTGTATGAGAGACCCACGAGCGCCAGCGCGGGACCCCACAATCCTGAAAATAAACTTAATATTTAATCTAGCAACTTAAACTTTGAAATTGTAAAGCTCCAGGGATGTTTCACTTCAAATTTAAAAAGTTAAATGTTGATATTAATAGAATAAAATGTACCAATACTATTATAACTGACAAATGTTAATTATTTCGTAGCAATCGATTTATTCTATTATATGATAAAATTCTGAGTCGAATCTGTACAGTAAATACTTTTTGGAAAATCATATTGAAATAGTCATTATTATCGATACAGAGGACACACCTATAGTTTTTAAAATTTTTTATGTTTGTCTGTGACCGCATCACGAGAAAACCACTAGACAGATTTTGATGAAATTTGGTATGATGACAGCTAATTATCTGCGTCAATATATAGGATACTTTTTACTGCGAGAAAATATCTCATCTCTGAGAAATCTACAAGTATACTAAATGTTAAAAAGTAACTACGAACGAATCCAAGCGGAGCGAGGGTAAGTCGCTAGTATCTAATAATAATGAATGTAAATATATTAATTACAAAATTATGAAAATCGATACATCCAAATTCAGTACCTCCTCTTTTTTAAATCGGTAAAATTTATGAGATGAGAAGGAAAGGAAGGAAGAATACGTACCAATGGTGTTAAACAGTTTTCTTGTGTTGGTAACACTAAGCCAGCCTCGCCGTATTATAAGGTCGGTCATAGTGCCCATCGGGAAGCTCAGAATATACATAGCTAGATATGGCAGCGATGATAATACACCATTCTAATAACAACAAAAAAAGTAATAAAAAAAATTAAAAGAATTTCCAGACACTTAAGATTAAAAAAATAACTGAACGTGTTTTTAATTTAGAATAGATACTTAATCAGATATTTTCGAAGTCGGTGTCAGCCGATACAAAGCACAGCAAATCTATTTTTATACGTATAAATATATCACAAATTGATGTATAATATTTTAACTATAATTAGAGTTCATACCTTGTCATATTTACTTACTAGGGTTCGCCTCTAGACAAACAAAAACAAATCTATCCCACGGGAACCGTACGTTTTTTCCGGGATAAAAAGTAGCCTGTTTGCTATTCTGATGTACGATCTATATTATTGCTAAGTTTCATTAAAATCCAATCAGAAGTATTTGTGTACTAAGCTGTATAAGTTACTATAGTTTTTTAACTATCCCACGGGAACTCTTTGGTTTTCCGGAATAAAAAGGATCCTAAATGTTGATCGGGAATATAAGGTACCACCATGCAAAATTTCATTTAAATCGGTCCTGCAGTTTCGGAGATTAGCCCGTACAAACAGACAAACAGACATATTTCAAAAACTTTGAAAAAATCTGGATTTGTTCTATTGCTCTTCTTACATGCTTCTGACTCGATTTTTAGCATTTTTTTTTCTACGTACAGACATTCGACTTCTACAGTTTTATTATAGTAAAAAGATTAGATATTCATATCTCAAAGCATTGTCGGTTCGCTTGAACTAAGGTTCAATGATTAAACAAATTACTATAACATTAGACATATTGTATTATATATTACGGTTATTAATAGTATATTACGATTCACATAACCGTAGGTTATACGTAAACAACAAATATACAAACACACGTTCAGTCACATTTTTTTCCATTTATTATATAATAGTCCAAGCGAAATGCAGTTATTTTTAAGAAAAAATAAAATATTGAAAACCTGAAGTTTTATGATTTTAAAATGTTGGCAGGTATATAAGGAATAGAAATTCATAAAATGCCCCCGATGCCCAGCCACCCCCGAGAAATGGGGGGGACGCAAAGCGTTGAAAAATAGTTTTTTTCAATTTCCGGCTTACTGTGACGTTCTATCGAAAAATGTTTTCTACAAAAGTTGTAGGTCTAGTAAAAATCTACAACTTTTATTCATAACACTTTTTACAACAACCTCAAATTTTTCGAGATATTTGCAAAAAACCCAGTTTTTAATTTTTTCTTGGTTTTTTATTTTTAATTTCTAGAATAATTTTTTAATTCTCATGAAACTAAGGTAATGTAATCTACAATATATATAGAATAAATGAAAAAAAATTGAAATTGAAATGTTCAGCCATTTCCGAGAAAAGTATGTTTTATGGTCTCGAGAGGCTGAAAATCACCCCCAACTTCAAGTGGACGTTTACATTTAAAAATTTTTTTGTACAATTTTCAGATTGGGCTCATTCTTTTCGTCTTGAACTCTACTTTCCGAAGAAATAAAAACATTGTATGGTCGCCTTGTAAGAACACTCTTAAAAATTGAAAACATTGGAGAAATCTATAATTTTTACTTTGTAAACTAAATTTTTTTTAATTATCATTGGAAAAGTGTACTTTATTAACCAAATTTTTATAAACTGATTATACCAGTGTATTTTTGGGGAAAAAACGAAAGAAATGGTGTTCTTAAGTTTTTAATTTGACGCTTATTATTTATACAATATCGCCGTAAACATTCCATCTTTGCAATTTGACGAGTCATGAAGATATAATAAAAATTGGAATTCACGTAAAGTACACACTTGTCTTTTGTATTTTTTCCAGTAGAATCTATTTATGTTATTATTTTTTTGAATTTATCGATGTTTTATTAATTTTTGATCGATTTTGGAGTTAAATTTATTGATTTTTTCTAAAAAATTAGATTTTAAGGTAATTACAGAAAAAAAAATGAAATTTATTTGTAATGTAATCTTATTTATTCATTACTTAAAAGTGTAATTTAAAAAAATTAAGTTGATATTTACAAAATTTTGTCATAGTTTTGTTAAAAAATCATAAAAAAATGTATAAAATGAAAAAATAAAGTTTTTACTAAACTCTTTACGTCGATTTTTTTCTGAGATATTCGACTTTCAATAAAAAGGCATCCTTTTCTTTTTTATCATCAATATCTAAGCATTTCATAGATGCACAGTACATTAAAGAGTAATTTTAAAAATTTAAATCTCTTTGAAATTGCCCTTTAATGTACTTTTTTTGTTTTTAATTATAATTTTTTTTCATTTTTTACATTTTTTACATTTTTTATGATTTTTTTAACAAAACGATGACAAAATTTTGTAAATATCAACCTAATTTTTTTTAATTATACTTTTAAGTAATGAATAAACAAGATTAGATTACAAATGAATTTCATTTCTTTCTGTAATTACCTTAAAATCTAACTTTTTAGAAAAAAACAATAAATTTAACTCCAAAATCAATCAAAAACTAATAAAACATCGTTAAATTCAAAAAAATAATAACATGAATAGATTCTACTGGAAAAAATACAAAAGAAAAAGGTGTACTTTACGTGAATTCCAATTTTTATTATTTCTTTACGATTCGTCAAATTGCAAAGTTGGAATGTTTACGACGATATTGTATAAATAATAAGCGTCAAATTAAAAACTTAAGAATACCATTTCCTTTGTTTTTTCCCGCAAAATACACTGGTATAATCAGTTTATAAAAAATTGGTTAATAAAGTACACTTTTCCAATGATAATTAAAAAAAATGTAGTTTACAAAGTAAAAATTATCGATTTCTCCAATGTTTTCAATTTTTAAGAGTGTTCTTCCAGGGCGACTATACAATGTTTTTATTTCTTCAAAAAGTAGAGTTCAAGACGAAAAGAATGAGCTCTATCTGAAAATTGTACAAAAAAATTTTTAAATGTAAACGTCCACTTGAAGTAGGGGGTAATTTTCGGGCTCTCGAGACCATAAAACATACTTTTCTCGGAAATGGCTGAACATTTCAATTTCAATTTTTTTTTATTTATTTTATATATATTGTAGATTACATTACCTTAGTTTCATGAGAATTAAAAGATTATTCTAGAAATTAAAAATAAAAAACCAAGAAAAACTTAAAAACTGAGTTTTTTGCAAATATCTCGAAAACTTTGAGGTTGTTGTAAAAAGTGTTATGAATAAAAGTTGTAGATTTTTACTAGACCTACAACTTTTGTAGAAAACATTTTTCGATAGAACGTCACAGTAAGCCGGAAATTGAAAAAAACTATTTTTCAACGCTTTGCGTCCCCCCATTTCTCGGGGGTGGCTGGGCATCGGGGGCATTTTA
This sequence comes from Fabriciana adippe, assembly GCA_905404265.1. Taxonomy (NCBI): domain Eukaryota; kingdom Metazoa; phylum Arthropoda; class Insecta; order Lepidoptera; family Nymphalidae; genus Fabriciana; species Fabriciana adippe. The sequence goes on along the minus strand of FR989995.1, from coordinate 16,094,980 downwards.
TGAATTTCTATTCCTTATATACCTGCCAACATTTTAAAATCATAAAACTTCAGGTTTTCAATATTTTGTTCCCAAACTGCATTTCGCTTGGACTATAAGTATGATTTTTAAACTTACCTTGGTTAGATTCATATCTAATACTTTCGCCATGTACGTAGGCATTTCCGTCATGAGTGTAAAGAAGCCCCAGTTCTGCCCGCAGTGCGCTATCACCGCCGCCCAGAAAGGCAGACACGTCGCTATCTTTTTGAACGGAGTTGGATATTTCTGAAATTAACAATATTATATGAAATTCATTAAAATATATGAATTTTGCATTTTTTGGTAATATATTTTGGAGCGTAAACTATGTACCTTGTTTATTCGTGTTATGGAAATATTTTTTGTAGTTAGGGTATGTTCCGTATTTATTCCCCCGCAAAGTGCGTTCACATTGTCGTGGTGCGGGGGTCCTGCGACGCCCCATTAAGACGGGGGAGGTTTTGTTAGATTTTAGTAGGTAGTACAGGCTTTTCTAGCTGGTGAGTTTCACTTAACCACCTGTATAACTATAGGTGGCATGTGTTAATGTATTTCCCAACTTTAAAAAAAAAAGGTTTCGTATCTATTTGATATTATGTGTCTGGTAGAATGTAAGCCTAAGTTTTACCTTTTCTACCTTAAAAGAAAAGAATTACCTTTTGTTCACCAACTCTGCCTAATGACCTCTGAATATAACGAAGTTCTTCTTCAGATATTAATTTGGATGATTCAGGTGAAGCGGATCCTAGTATGAGATATGCTACTGTCCAAATGGCCCCGAGAATGCCATTGACGTAGAAGATCGCCTGCCAGCCCCACGCAGTCGCCAGAAAACCAGATGCGATAAGCTGAACAGCTATACCGAGTTGACCACCTGGAAATTTGGAAACCTTCATTAAAATATACTAAATAACTAATGTATTAAGTAACAAAAGGCATAGCTACGTTTTAACGTGCAGTATAGATTTCTCAGAGAAGAGATATTTTCCCGCAGTAAAAAGTATCCTATATGTTGACCCGTATAACCAGCTATCATTATACTAAATTTCATCAAAATCTGTTCAATGGTTTTCTCGTGATGCGTTCCCAGACAGATAGACAAAAATTCTAAAAACTATAGATTCGGTCTCTGTATCAACAATAATGACTATTTCAATAAGATTTTCCAAAAAAAAAAAAATTGTATAGATTCGACTCAGAATTTTATTATATGTATAGATAAAATGACCATGCTCCATCTGTCAATTTGACTGCCAAATACGTGTGTATACTAAATATTTTTTATGTAAAGGCAACAAAGAAGTAAGTTCTGATACACATACACAGAGTGTTGACCATTATACTAAAAATAGTGTAGAACTCAATTCCCATAGACATCCAATAGTTATATAATAACATACTAGATCGCTGTGGGAATTATCCGCAACCACTAACTAACTATAAACTGTAAGTTCTGTTAACGATTAAGACAACACTATCAAAACTTTACGAATCAGTACTATTGTTTACGTCTACTAGAGTAGAATGCTTTACTATACTAGCCTTCGTTTCCATTCGATTTATAAGTAAGACTAGCGACTTACCCTCGCTCGTTCGGGTTTGTTCTTAAATCCGGTTTTAATGGTTAGTATAAATTTTTCACAAATTAGATGTTTTCCCGTAGTAAAAAGTATTCTATACGTTGACCCGGATAACCAGCTATCATCATACCAAATTTCATCAAAATCCCTCAAGTGGTGTTTCCGTGATGCGATCACAGAAAGACAGACAAAAATTCTAAAAATTATAGATTCGGTCTTTGTATTTATAATAATGTCGACTTCGATAAGATTTTCTAAAAAATATTTAATGTACAGATTCGGCTTAGTTACAATTTTATTATACTCGTATGTATAGACAAGTTACATAATATCTCATTTGAATGCCAGAGTCATACGAATACCAGGTTTAAAAATCAAAAAAACAAAGTCTTTCGATTATAAATGTACGCACTCGTTATCGAATATCGAATGTAGTACTCAATTAGTTTTCTTTAGAACTTAACTTTTACTGGATCATGTTGCCTGAAGTGCTTACGTTATCTTGTTTCGATACAGTTCGTATTTAAGTTAGTGTTAATATTTGCTTATACAATTTTATAACACTAACTTTGATTTAAACGACTTGGAAAATTTAATCTACTTATGAAATATTTAACTTGACCAATAATAATATTGATTTAACGTTATGATGTTCTGACTGATTTTGAAGACAGCAGCCAATTTCATCCAGATATGCCAACTGTTTATGAGATATTATAGCACCCAAGATAATGCGTGCGAGTATTCAGACGCAAAGATGTGCAAGGAAGAGAAAGGGGCACTAGGGGGCGTAGGTCGCTCACCAGGTGATTCAAATAGCAGTAATAGATGTCCCACAGCATGAATATGCGAGAAAGGAACCACTAGAGACTTCTCTCTGTTGTCAAGCGGATAACAACAACAACAACAAAATGATGATTGCGACCAGTCTATCAGACTGAAGAGAAGGAAGTGCGCAAATACAAAGCACCCTCCATTCTTTTCACATACAAATTCAAGTGGGACAATTCGACATGGTACTTTATGGTATGGTGAAAAACCACCAACTTCCCAACTCTGGATTAAGAATTTCTTGACATAAAAATCCAACATATATGAAACAATTTGGGATTTGGAAATGAACAGTGGTAGCCCAATGGTGGCCATTGGGCTACCACTGTTTATTGTTTGTGCAATACAAAAACTACTTACCAGCATATATAATGGTACTTAATGTGCCTTTCTCTTCCAAAGGTATCCACTGGCTTACGAGGTGGTGCATGCTGGGGAATACGAATGCTTGCGTCAACCCTTGTAAGACTCTGCACGTAACAACGAATTGCCATCCACCCTGAAGTAAAAGGTGTTTTTCAATTTTTTATCCCTATATTGTATTTAGTTTAGAAAAAATATATATTTAGAACCTACTTATTTTGCTGATGTAATATGATTGGAAAGCGGTATGCTTGGCAAGATATTTATCCCATTGGTAATAAATAATACTGTGCACAAATAATATTCTCTTAGATTAACGACAAAATTAGTCATTTTAAATAATCGTTTGCTTTACATCAAGTATGGTCATGGGGGAAAAAATCTAAAATTGGTCAAGTGCGAATTGGATTCACACACGAAAGGTTCCGTATTATTGCTTATAAATTAGTATATGTATAATTAATATTGATAATGATGATTGATGTGTACTTACAATTTTCGCACCATAAGGCATCGCCAAAGATAATAACGAATTGACTGACACAGAGATTGTGATTAAAATCTTTCCTCCAAACCGCTTTGCGAGTTCACCTCCAGGGATCTGCAGGACTACGTATCCCCAAAAGAAAGAAGACAGTATCATAGATTGCACACTATAGCTCCAGTCGAAGTACTGTAAAATATCAAATAAATATGTATTTCATTTAAACACAATCGAATATTACGTAAAACGAAAAATACCTATTTAATAACCATTAAAATCTTGTCGCAGTACCATTTTTTTTCTAAATAAATGACAAAGTAGTTTTGTAAATAATAGAGTAATCTTTAATATTTTTTTTATAATAAAACATTTATTATTATATAAAAAATAATTGTATGCGACTTAAGAGCTCTTAATGACCTAAATTTTTTTGTAAATTAATAATAGGTTAAGCCTCTAAATTAGCATCACTAATGAAATTCTTATTTTTACAGTACAAATCAAAGTAGTCAAATTTTTGATCGAAAAAAAAAATCAGTCCATACATTTGGAAGGTACAAAGCTCATTTAAACATGTTTTTGGAAATTATTTCTATTAGATAACTTTAAACTTAACAGCTTGCTTAACTTACTGAGTCATTTTCTTCATTTGTCATATCCACAATGGCCATACTCATGTTCACTCGCATGCAGTACGCCAAGAACATGGCCAGAAACAGCAAGAACGTCTGCGCATGTCTCACTCCTAGGCCTTCTGTAAGACGTTATATTTATTATTGTATTATTTTTTATTATTAAAAATTAACACATAAATAATATATACAAAAATCTCAGACAAAAGTTTAGTTTCAATGAAAATTTATAATCTATACTAATATTATAAAGAGAAAAGATTTGTTTGTTTGTTTGTTTGTGAATAGGGACTAGAAGACTGAATAGGCTCCGAAACTACTGAACCGATTTGGATGAATCTGTAATAAATGATAAGAAGATAGTATGAGACCCTGGAAAGAACATAGGATAGTTTTTATCCCGAAAATCATCCCTTAAGGGGGGAAAATGGGAATGAAAGTTTGTATGGGGAAATTGATCACATCACTTCACGCTTATTATTTTATCATTCTATATTTAGCCCTTTGTAACGTCCCATTGCTGGACCCGGACCTCCCTTCAATACGAGGGGATCAGGCCATAGTCCACACTTCACCACGCTGGACAAGTGTGGGTTGATTTTATTTTATTATTAGTAAGTATTATTAATATTTTATTTATTAATAATAACTATATACATTACTGATAACGGTATTGATTGCGTTTTAAATGAGCAAACTAGAGAAAAGTACAACAAGATTTTTCATTAGCTCAATTTTTTTGCAAAAATCAGGAGTTCATTTAATAATGTACAAATTATTTTTAATTGTACACATACAAAACTTGCTAAAGATATACTTATTAGTTAACTAAATTGTGGTTAAAATAATCTATACGTATAATAAAATTGTGAGTCGAATCTGTACATTAAATATTTTTTGGAAAATCTTATTGAAATAGTCATTATTATCGATACAGAGGCCGAATCTATAGTTTTTAGAACTTTTGTCTGTCTGTCTGTCTGTGACCGCAACACGAGAAAACCATCGGACATATTTTGATGATATTTGGTATGCTGATAGCTGGTTATCTGGGTTAACATATAGGATACTTTCTATTGCAGGAAAATATCTCATCTCTGAGAAATCTATACTAAACGTTAAAATTTAACTAGAACGAACCCAAGCGGAGCGAGGCTGAGTCGCTAGTAATAAAATATCTACGCAATGAAAATATACGTATCGACATTGCATCACAATATTGCAATCATTGCTTATAGATAATTATTGTCGAGTTGAACCATGGTTCAAATCAGTGCAAGTTATTAGTAAAAATGATTGATATTAATCAGTTAATAGTTTCCTCTTCCTTATAAATGTGTTATTACATAATATATGTTTTACATACATACAATTTACTTAATTTATTATTTACTAGCGACTCACCCACACTCCGCTCGGGTTCGTCCCTAGGTTGATTCCTCATAAAAAGTTTCATCCCCATTTTCACCCTCTCAAGGGATGATTTCTGGCATAAAAAGTAGCCTATGTCCTTCCCAGGGTCTCAACTATCTTCTTACCAAATTTCATCTAAATCGGTTTAGTAGATCCAGAGATTACACCCTACAACTTCACAAATTCACAAACTCACAAACTTTACCTCTTTATAATATATTTAGTTATAGTTTAGCCCAGCAGTGGGATGTGTTAGGTCATAGTCTATCTGCGTACTAAATTTCATCTACATCTGTTCAGCCGTTTAAGAGTGAAGGAGGAAAAAATATTGCACACAAACGTATTGATGATTAGTTTTACGTAGCTCCATTCATACTAAGAAGCTACTCAAACAAAATAAAAGTTCAAAATTTAATATGACGACACATTTGGCTCAGTTTGTAGTGACCCTAATTGCTGTGTCAGCGGTCGCGGGTTCGAGTCTTGCTGGGATTCATTTGTGTGATGAGCACCAATTTTTTTACTCCAGTCATGGGTGTTTATATTTATAATATGTATGTATTTAAAAGTTATATGTGTAGTATATCAACTATCTGGTATCCATAACACAAGCCTCGTAGCTTACCATGGAACTAGATGGTGCTGTGTATTAATGTCCTAACAATTATATTTATTTATTTAATTGAATAACAAAGTATATATAATAAGAATATTTGTCTAAGAGGATAAAAAATAAATGTTATACTTTCTTAGATTTACGCGAATATTTGAACCAAAAATCAAAATAAATCCGCGAAATAATCCGAAAAAATAAATAATGTTATGATTGAAAATAATATTATGATAAATTTATTATGGATTTTTATATAAACAATTATTATGGATGTTGATATAAAAATGATCAAGCTACCAATTAGTATAAATTAAACTTTAGCGTCCGACCTTTTGATAAGACGTATTGTCGAATACGTAATAATAACTTATAATATTTAATAATTATTAATGTACTACGCAACGAAATAATATGAACGGAAAGTTTCTTATTCATATTATATTGCAATAAAATTAAATTTATTGGTGACGATCTGACGACATGTCAGCGTCTACTTAGAGCTTTTGAGATTTACGTCTTACTTGCGTATATAATAGATCTTTGAAGTCAAAGGCGAATGGATTTTAGCGTTCAAAAACATGGGAAAAATATTTTTTTACAATATTTTGAATTATTTTTATTAACTGCTAGCGACTCATCCCCGCTTCACTTCCGGTCCATCCCTAGACAAAAATAAATCTATCCCACGGGAGCCGTAATTTTTTTCCGAGATGATATATGCCTATAGCCTTCCTTAGTTTACGGGCTATCTAATGCAAAAAGAATTTTTCAAATCGGATTAGTAGTTCCTGAGATTAGCGCGTTCAACCAAACAAACAAACAAACTTTTCAGCTTTATAATACTAGTGTAGATACAATATTCAATTAGTTTTCTTAACGCTATTTTGTTTAATTAGGATCTGCTACTTAGAGGTTATGAACAGCATAAGTATATATAAGTTATATATATATATATATATAAATAAATATATATAATTTTCAAAATGACGATTTAACTCACAACAATGTTCTATTTAACATAAACAGTATAAGTAATAAGTAGACTAGCTATAATGTAGAACAATCCCCTTATTTATTAGGTAATATTAATTTTAGATGTCCCAGGATCAATACAAGAACTAAATCTTTATTTTTTATTCCATGTAAAAAAAACTAGATATATTAACAATACCTTTATATTACGTGCATGCAAAAATTATAATGAACATTTTAATGATATTGATATTGACACATGTTCCATCATAAAGTGTAAAAAATTGATTAGAGAACTCATGTAATATTCTTTTATTTATTTAGCAGGTATTATTTATTTATTTTTTATTTTAGTTTTTTTTAAATTAATTTAATTAATTTTATAATGTTTTGTTTCATTATTTAGTCTTGGTTAATTTTTTGTATTTTTTTTGTTTTTTTCAAGTTTAATATGTTTTTTTTCCTTAGTAACTGCCAACTTCACCGCTTGATATGTTTTATGTATCAGTGGAAACTTTATTGGTCTATGTTCCATATATATACACTATTGTTAGTATATATTTGTAAACACTGTTTGTTTCCTCAATAAAAATAAAATAAAAATAAATTACTGGCATTAATATTTATAGTTCATTTTAAGATTTTGCTTTTGTTTCATTTAATTTGTCTTCATATATTTTTTAAATTAAGGAAGAAATATTAAAATTAAGTTATTAAGTGGTTAAAATAGCATATGATTTTTTTTATTATAATTTTTAAATACATTTCGTATTATTTTTTTTATTTAACAATAATTTTATTTAATCCAAATAAAATAAAACTTAAGTTAAACAAATTTAATAATAATATATTATTATATTGTATATATATATATATATATATATGTATATATATGTGATTGTATTAATGTTATTTAAGAAGAAAGATCAGTTCCTAAGATTCATATATTTAATAGATTAGAAAAGTTATCGTCCAATTAATTAACTTCTCTAGTTATCTAAAAGTGTACTTACATATAATCGTATACTAGCGATTACGTTTTAACGTTTAGTATATATTTCTCAGAAATGAGATATTTTTCCGCAGTAAAAGTATCCTATATGTAGACCCGGATAACCAGCTATCACCATACCAAATTTCAACAAAATCCCTCCTGTGGATCTTCCGTGATGCGGTAACAGACAGACAGACAAGAATTCTAAAAACTATAAATTGGGCCCTTGCATCGATAATAATGTCTATTTCAATAAGATTTTCCAAAAAATATTTAAGGTACAGATTCGGCTTAGTTACAATTTTATTATATGTATAGATTTGCCCGATTTGGATGATTTTTTTAATATTTCCAATTTATTGATTATTACATACTTCTAATGAATGATATTATTATATGAATATTATTCAAAAAAATAATAATAGTTATTTACATTGTTTCCATTCATTTATAAAATTATTATTAATCGTTCAAAATATAAGCATTGATGTATTAGATTTGTACCTAACACAAAACATAATTTTTTATATGGTTATGTTATTTTTGACATCATGTAATATATAAAATTCTCGTGTCACAGTTTTCGTTGCCATACTCCTCCGAAACGGCTTGACCGATTTTGATGAATTTTTTTGTGCTTATCCGGTATCTATGAGAATCGGCCAACATCTATTTTTCATCCCCCTAAATGTTAGGGGTAGTCCACCCCTAATTTTTTTTTTTTTAGACAAAATTTTTAATTTCTATTTTTTTATGATACAACATACAAAAATACATACAATCCTCATTTTTCACCCTTCTACGATCAACCCTTATTTTTTAATAGCCATTTTAGTAATTTAATCATTTTTCCTCTCCGGTCGAAAACTGATCAATCGTGATTTAATGCAAGCTAGGGACGAACCCGAGCGAAGCGAGGGTGAGTCGCTAGTTTGATATATAAATAGAGCAATTTTACTTTATACGTGTATTATCTAAAATAATCACGCAAAAGGAAACCAGCCCGAACATACCATACCACACCATATGCAATATAATGGGCATAAAACGATGCCCTGTGACATACCATATTTAATATACATATTAATTTATGCCGAACTTTGATGCAAACCAGAAAATAGTATAAAATCCTTAATAAAAAGTTAGAAGAATTAAAAAAAAAAAGAACAGAAATCACCAAAAAAATCTTCACTTACTCGGCCTTATATTTTCAATATTCGGAAGACCCATCTCGATAGTGTGCAAATATTATGATGTTATTATCTCATGTCACCAATCCGCACTGACGCGGGGACAACTTCAGAATAAGCTGTGTACAGTTTAAGCGGTACATGTCACACGACTAGCGAATACATAGAGAGGATTACAACTAAATATTTACTGTACACTAAGTTTATTGAATGTGAATGTTACATTATTGATATATTTGTTACTTTTTCTAATTTTGAGATTCTTTGTCTTTTATCCTTTTAATATCACATCATTACGTAGTATTAAAAACTTTATTTTATATTTTTGAACACCATTTATGTTTGCAATTGAATCAAATTCCAGTTATATATTACTTTATTCGCATCATTATATTTTTTGTTTTTCTAAAGGCGAACCCGAGGGAAGCGAGGGTTCGCCGCTAGGAATACTATAAACTATAAATACAGTGGCAAATCCGAGCGCAGTGAGAGTAAGTCGCTAGTAAATGTATAAAAAACAATCCTTAATTTGATTACTAACACACTTAACATTATAAATAAATAAAAAACCGGACAAGTGCCAGTCGGACTCGCCCACCGAGGGTTCCGTACAAAGACTTGCCGTTCCTTGCATAAAGACCCTGTTTTTTTACGATTTAATTACAAATGTATAGTTTTCAGATTTTTGCCTATAATTGTAGAAGACGGCATTACTTGCCAAATTTGATAGTTTAGGTCAACGGAAAATACCCTATAAATTTTGTTTCCCTTGAGAGTGTCGAAATATACGTTTTACTTAGAAGTTTGATTTTTTCACAGCTTCAAGAGACTGTAGACTTAAGTATATGGTTTTAATTTTAACTTGATACCTTCACGCATTCCCGAGATAAAGGGTCTTAAGAGACAGACAGACGGACGGACGGACGGACAACAAAGTGATCCTATAAGGGTTCCATTTTTTTTTCTTTTGAGTAAGTACTAATTTAATTTATTTAAATGTGTTTAACGAATAATGAATAATGCATTTTGGAAGGAAGAAACTTAATGTTTATTTTGGAAGGAATAAATAAACTATTGAGCGTTATTTTGCTTTTAAAATAATTTGATAATATTTTATGGTGAAGCCATTTCAATAAGTTTAAAGCACATTCCTAATGATCATAGAATTTTTTACGGTAATATAATTATCAAATTGTATTTTTTCTTAAAAAATAAAATAAATATAGCAACAATTCTACTCCATGTACCTTTTATTCTACCTGATTCCCGAAAGTCATTGCTTTTCGGGAAACAAATTTAAAAACATAACGCATACTACCTATTTGTAAAAAAAAAACTTTATATGATGTACGTAAGTTCAAATTTGTGTTTAGATAACAATAAGTTACTATACGACTTTTTAAGATAAATTTATATTTTGTTTTATATATCAATGAATTAGAGGTAAAAGTATAACAAAGATTCAATAGTGAAAAATGTTAAATTCATCATCACCGTGACGATGAACTTACCATTTCATCAAGCATCAATTGCTCATTTTATCATTTTTCATCAATTCATCATTTTTCATCATCACAGCCGTGATTAATACCTACCTATTAAGATATTAAACCGAATTTAAATTAAAGTGTATATATATTGAATGTAAATTAAATTTTAAAAATGAAGACGAGTATTTGTGAATTCTTCATTATTTTGGATCCTTTGCCTTAAAATGGGTCTCAATCATAAAAAAATATTCGTTAAGTTTTAACCAACATATTTTATTATATATGTACATAGTTCTTATATTTATTGATAATCCTAATTAATAATAGTGCGAGACTCTTTTCGAGAGATTTTAGGGATAGAAAATTTTAAGTGTTTTCATGTGATTTAGAATATTGATTTAAAATGATCATATTATGTAATATATTTCAGCATATACGTACCATCGATAAAAAATATTTGTCTGACTATTTTACTGTCTACTTATCACACGATAATCTCCAAAACGGTTAGATATTAACAAGATAGCTAATTGTAGATAAAAAATATCTTAAAGGACATGTTTTCTCCCAAAAAAAAACGATACATAACAATATATCTATATTGATATTATAAAGAAGCAGAGTTTGTTTGTTTATGTGTTTGTTTGTTCTTCTCAGGAATCTCAGGAAGGAAGGAGGCTTTAGGCTATATATCATCATGCTACCGAAGGGAGCGGAGCAGTGATCATAAATGTCAACAAATCGGGCAGACTGTCATACATTATTACTAATAGCATAAATCCAAAGAGTTTTATTTGTATTTTTAGCGCGAGTGAATCCGCGGGTTCTGCTAGTGATAAATAAAAAAGCGACTATGTTTGAATTATGTAAGCAGTGCACTGTCACAAATAGGAAGGCCGCTTAGATTGTGATGAAGACGTGGTCTTCGTGGCCTGGGCATGAAACACCGCCAACTCTCTAACTCCGGGCTGTTACAGAGGTTTACTAAACAGAAAGACCCAATAACTAAACTCGACCCGGGACTCGAACCCGGGACCTCCGGCTGTGCAGCCGTATATGCTAGCCACCACACCACCGATACAGTTATATTTATTACTATATAATTTACGTAAAGATTGTAAATTTTATTTCGATGTAAAACTAACAGAAGCTCATAAACGGTAATTCTAAATTAATGACACAATTTAAAGCAGAGCTTCGATATATGATGGATCAGACTTTACTTTTGAAATACGTACTAGATGTTTTTTGAAGTAAGCTGGTGAATGCGTTATGAAAAAAATATACGTACGTTTGTTGCCATGGTAACCTTTGTTATTGTCTGACAATTAATGATAATATATATAATATTATATTTTTTTCTTAAGTGATACTCTATAAATATATGATTGTAATATGCCTAATATGCGTTATTTTTAGTATCTCACCTATCCTAATTATTTAAAACATAAATTGAATTTCATAAAGAATACTGGTAATCTACAGAAGTTTTACTTTTTGTGCGTGTACTCATTCATACACGCACTCTTTATTTTTTTTCCTTTCAAATCTATTTAGTACAGTTATAATTTTATTGTGTATTTTTGCTTCTTTAAAATAATTTTGCTAGTTGAGAAATATACCAAAAAACATAATTTATGAAAAATCATCCAAAAGTAAACATCCATAACTTGATTTCTAATAAGGATTGATAAAGCTAAACAACACCAAATATTTAACCGTATATTTTTGACCCACTAGCGGTAGCAATAACCTCCCATCGCACTTGGGAAGCAAAATACATGACCTATAATATACTATATTGTACAATTTTTGGCTCGAAATGGCGGTCATAGATATGTGTAAGCAATATTATTATACATTTATTTGCAGCATTTAATATTATTTTTACAAATGACTCTACTCGCATAGTGCGAACAACTTCCACCCCCACCTATAGACACATATCTATACTAATATTATAAAGACCAAAGATTTTTTGTTTGTTTGTTTGTACCGAATAGGCTCCGAAACTACTGAATCGATTTAGATAAAATTTGGTAAGAAGAGAATTGAGACTCTGGGAAGCATATCAGATATTTTTATCCCGAAAATCATCCCTTAAGGGGGTGAAAATGGGGAAGAAAGATTGTTTGGGGAAACAACCTAGGAACGAACCCGAGCAAAGCGAGGGTGAGTCGCTAGTATTTTATATAAAAAATGCCATTAAATATAAGAATAGGTACAAAAAATATTTTTAGACTTATTTAAATATACCCATGCATTTATGTGCTTTAATTTTTTTATACTTCACATGAATGTTTAATTTACCACCCCTATTTTTTATTTCTACCAATTTTACTACGCCATTGTTAGCTGAATGTGGTCCACAAAAGCACTATTCGCATCTTCTACGTTTCACTTGTATCGTGAAAGAAGACTCCGAGTAAAATTGCTGTGAATGGAGACTGGTTACGACAAACGGACTTGAATTAGAACGTTTTTGCCATTGAGGTACAAAACCTTTTAAATTAGATGAGATGTATTTTCCTCCTTTCTAGACTACTCTCAGTGGTTATTTTCTATGGTGAGTTATATGGTTAGGTAAGATAATTTGTGGGATGGTAAAGAAATTATAAAGTTTTCATATATTTTTCCTGTAAAGACAGACCCTAAGTTTTGTATAATTTTTTTGATGTAACAAAATCAATTTCAAAGCCTTGGTTTTATTTTGTCACGTCATAGACTTTTTTAAATTTTATATTATGACCCCAAAAAAATACCATCAAAATTATTACCCCTTATTGGGTCACCTAATTTTATGAACAAGATTTTCAATTGTTTTATTGAAATAATTCGAAGAATTAATACAACAAGACAATTGAAACTCAAGATCCTAATTTTCCTTGAAGAGATCCAGATATGATTTATGGTATAATTATAATATTGCATTATAGTTGCTTCGGTGGTGCAGTGGCTAGCATGCACGGCAGCACTTTCGGAGGACCTTGGTTCGAGTCCCAGGTCGGACTAAGTTTAGTTTTTGTGTCAGAAGTTGCGTAGTTGACGGTGTTTCATCACGGTGCCTTTGAGAGAACGTAAAACCGTCGATCCTGCATCTGATCTCTTATTGTTCGTGTCCAATTATCCTACTATCGGAATTTGAAAGTGAAATGAATAGAGAGTGTCCTGATACCTGCGCGTATACTTGTCCACTATAATATTTTATGCGCATGCCGAAATCGCTCGGGAGGACATCAATATTGCATTTTTATCGGTTACATACATAGAAATGTCACAGTTCAAAAGAATATCATCTACTTGAAAAATCAAACTATCATTTTTAAACAGGCACTACGATAGTAAAACTGTATATATGTTGTTAGTAATACCAATTAATAAACATTACGGTCTTATTTCTTGCTTCTTGATAGTATATTACACAAAACAGAATTTAATAGTGTCCAATCAATCTCATATTATGTCACTTTCTAATTGCAATTACTTGGGTCATTAGATTGTGAAATGCTTCGACAAAGATGATAAAGTCAAGCAGAAAAGCGAATTAATCATAAATACTAGCAATTTTTTTCAAATGAAATAATTAATTTTGTTATATTTACATTTTAGGGTTTCGTATCTGCAAGGTTTAAAAGAGACCCTATTATTATTAAGCCTATTATTGTATATTTTACATGGTCTGCACAATTTTTTAAAGGTGATGGTAATATTTGAAGCCAAAGTACATAAATGGCGTACCGGAAGACGAAGAGTGAGCAGGTCTCCCACAAGATGGACCAACGACTTGGTCAAAGTCACTGGAGGCTACTGGATGCGGATGGTAGAAGACCGGTTTTCGCGGAAATTTTTGGAGGAGGCCTATGTCAAGTAATTGTTTGTCAAGTTTGGACTGAAACGACGACATAAGTAGCTCATTCCAATTTTTTGTTGAGCGACTGATTGAAATCCTGACTTTACAATATTATACACGGGACAGTTTGATTTTACATATATGTATGTGTGCGTGTGTGTATGTGTGTGTATGATTATTTATCTTCCACGCTTTAACAGTTGGATTCCACATACTCGTATTGGCTACATAATACAATAGGCCCGTTGGGACGCATCTGCACAAAGCGAGGATAAGTTATTGTACTTAATAAAGTTAAAAACTTAAAAAAAAATCAGTATACGAAATATACTTATTTACGGCCCCATTATGCTATACTTACCTCCAAAAATAACAAGGATTTTTTGTACCTTTATTTAATTAGTGAAGGAATTACATACACAAGAAAATTACCTCTCTACAATATAAAGACAAACACATAATATTAAAAAAAAAAACATGAATTAATTTTAAAATTTACAAAAATATTTGACATTTTAAATAAAACTATCTTTTCGAGTTTTTCCTGTCTCTTTCGTGACTATGATTAACGTAAAGCATTCGAAACGTCGGAAAAGAGAAACCAAAATAAATCCGCGAAAAAATCAACAAAGATAGTTTTATTTAAAATTTACAAAACAGTAAAATCTAACATTCTCCACATATTTCTCTGTTGGGCACCGCATTCTAAGGGCAATATGTACATATGTATATCTATATAAAGGTTATCGTGTGATATGAACAAAATTCGGTGCCCTACGATATATTTGTCACAAATAATCTTCAGCACGAGATATTGAGAACTGGACGTATCTTGACATGCGATAAGTTAAGGACGATCTGTGAACTGTTCTTTGAACTTCAATCAAGTTATGTTATTGCGAGTTATTATGTTATTGTTAATTATACGCCCCAGGATTTGTTTTGATTACATTTAAGTATGTAAATAGAGTAAGTACAGTAAGTGTAAAATACGATTTATTTTAGAATAGAACTACGTACAATTATTAGTGTATGTATAATACTTTCTTAGATTTACGCGAATATTTGACATTTTAAATAAAACTATCTTTTCGGATTTTTTCGCGGATTTATTTTGATTTTTGGTTCCCGACGTTTCGAATGCTTTACAGCAATCATGGTCACAGGAGAGATTAAGGTGTTAGATGTTTCAAAGGTATTATGTGGTTGTTACAGACAGCCTACCAACAAAATACCATATCATAACTTTGAGACATCTACTACTATTAATTTTAAATAATAAATGCCAAATTTTGTGTGTTTGTATACATATGTGCGTATTTAACGACACGTTTAGTTAAGTTTGTACTGACCCTACTTGCGGTGCCAGCGGTCACGGGTTCGAGTCCCGCTGGGAGCATTCATTTGTGTGATGAACACAACTGTTTGTTTTCCAGCCATGGGTGTTTATATTTATAAATATATATGTATTTAAAGTTATATATGTGTAGTGTATCAACTATCTGGTATCCATAACACAAGCCTCGTAGCTTACCATGGAACTAGATGGTGATGCGTGTTAATGTCCCAACATATTTATTTATTTATTATGTGTTTGTTACTCTTTCACGCTGAAACGGTTGAATTTGGATGATATATTTTAATATACAGATAAACTAATATGACCCGCAGTAATAAATATAATGCTACTGTTAGATACCTAAAAACGTACCGAACGAAGTGGGGGTAAGACGTTAGTATGGTATTTATAACAGAAATGTGTATAAAACCTTAATTCTAAGCCAGCTAGACCTTCATTCTATGGAATCTAACCTATGAACTCTAGCGTATTATTTAAGTGGGATCCTTTCAACACTGTGGTATTAATCTTGAAAAAAACAAAGACAAAGATAGTGACGTTCATCTACAAAAATTTAAATAACAATTATTTATCCTATACTAGCGACTCACTCTCGCTCCGCCCGTGTTCGTACCTTTTAACGTTTAGTATAGTTTTATCAGAGTTGAGACATTTTCCCGCAGTAAAGAGTATCCTATGTGTTAACTCAGATAACCAGCTATCATCTTACAAAATTTCATCAAAAACTCTCCAGTGGTTTTCTCGTGATGCGTTCTGAGACAGACAGACACACAGACAGACAGACTATTATAAAAAATTCGGCCTCTGTATCGATAATAATGACTATTTCAATAAGATTTTCAAAAAAATATTTAATTTACAGATTCGACTCAGTTAGATTTTTATTATATGTATAGATTTAAAGTTAACTACATTTAAATAAATACCTATGTTGTTTTGAACGATAACTTTTTAGTATTTTTCTGAATTGATTTGACGTTATTACAGAGCTTTGGAATTTTAGTGTATACAACGGGAGCAAGTCCTGTCCAATTAAGCATAGAACCATCAAGAGAAATGTATAAAAAGCGAAATAAAGTGATATTAAGACAGTAACTTTTCTTACCATATTTTCTAGATTTTTGACCGACTTCAAAATGAAGTTCAATTTGATTGTAATATTGTACGTATTTTTGTGCATTTTACGCCATATCTTGGTCAAAAATATTGAACCGATTAAACTCATAAAAATCATTAAAAGATTCTTACTTTTTAAGTAATTTTGAAAGTTAACACACCGACCACTTTTGCTTAGTATAGCCACAGATCATATTATAATACTGTATAACTAACGTTAAAATTAAATAAAGAGTATGATTAAATCTTACTTATATTATAAATGTGAAAGTTTTGATGTTTGGATATTTGGATGCTTAGATGGATGTTTGTTACTCAATCCCGCCAGAACAACTGTCTAACTGGCAAAATATAAAAAAGCTGTAAATATTTATATATATATATATATATATATATATATATATATATATATATAAAAGACAAAATTAATTTTGGATAATTTAGTGTATGTACAGGTTATTGTGGACTTGAAGTGTGGTGGGCGATCTATCCGAATGACACAGCATCAACAGGTATTGTGCACTTTTTCCTTATAAATAGAATCGCATCTTGTCTCGCCATCTTCCGCGCGATTCTATTGTTCCTTAACTAAGTTGCATCAATCAAATACAGGTGTAGTGTTATTAATCGCAAAAATTAGCATCATCCGCGTAAATATATATATATATATATATAAAACCCGACAGAGACATACATACATATGTGTATGTATGTTAATCTTGCAGCAAGGAAGAAACGTGAACGTCACCGACTGCATAATACACTATTCCTTCGTCAAATTGTTTTCATCTTTTTAGTTAGCTTTTATGCAGTCGGGTTTTTGTTTTTATAATATATTTTTCTTGATTTGATTATACAAAGTCATTAATACTAAAATACATTATTTACACACGTATTATCTTTATCACTCACCTTTCACCTACGATTTATTACATTTTTGCGAATAAAAATCATTTATTGATAAGAAAACCAGAGATAGTCTGGTTTCGAATGACCCCTAAATTAAAAATATTATGTTGATAAAATCATAGTGGAGTGTAATGGCACTAGCTTATAACTGTACAGTGTGGGTCGTGGAATCGATTCCTGTTTAAATAAATTTTTAAATTGATAACAGTATGTCGTGTATTTGGCTGTATAAAAATAGCAACTCAAATCAAATTGTTAACCTATAGTAATACTACTTAAAGTAAATTATCAAAATTGTAAGGTATTTTTGTTGCCATTTCTCTTTTCTTTAAAATGAATCTATGCTAATGTTATAAAAAGAAATGATTTTTTGTTTGTTTGTTTGTTTGTACCAAATAAGCTCCGAAACTACTAAACTGATTTTGATAAAATTTAGTTAGAAGATAGTTTAAGACCATGGGAAAGACATAGATCAGTTTTTATCTCGGAAATTATCCCTTAAGGGGGTGAAAATGAGAATGAAAGTTTGTATGGGGAAGCAACCTAGGGACGAATAGAGAGTGAGTCGCTAGTGTATAATATTGTGGGTAGACCGTACCTATCCATGATATTATTATAGATAAATGGCTGTTTTGCAAATAAAAATAGAACTTTTCAGACGAAATCTCATTCTATTGTTATCGGACAGCTATAATTATAAATGCGATAAATAAGTTTGTATCTGTGTGTGTATGTTTGTATCTCTTTCACGCTAAAACGGCTGAACAGTTTTGGATGAAATGTAGTATACAGTTATTCTATGACCTGGATGGACTAGTGCTCCTAGGCTACTGTTTGATACCTAGGCAAGACACTATATAATAATTTATATTATAATATGTATATATTTAAAGTTATATATGTGTAGTGTATCAACTATCTGGTATCCATAACACAGGCCTCGTAGCTTACGATAGTAGCTATTTTACTGTCGCGTTGATTAAAATATGTAGTACGTAAATGCATCTGTGATATATTCTTTTTTTTTATTTAAATTAATGTTAGTTGGAGCTCAGTTATCTTTAGAAGTTAATTAAGAAAACTTTTTATGCTATTTAATTAGGGATTTAAAGTTGTTTAACTTGTGAAGAGCACTCCTTAGATTACTCTGTGATGGAAATCGGAATGAATATCTTTGTAGTAGTCGTCGTTTTTACTTGTAAAAAAGGCAGTGTTAGCCCAGTGTTAGCGCGCTCGCTTGGGAAACCGAGTGAAGCGGGTTCAAATCCCGGGTCTCGCACCTCCGATATTTTCATATGCGAATCATTTCTAACATGATTACCACTTGTCTTAGGGTGAAGGAAAACATCGTGAGGAAACCTGCATGTCTGAGAGAACCTAACAAGTTTTCAAAAAAAAATGTGTAGTCCGCCAACCCGCACTTGGCCAGCGTGGTGGACTATGGCCTGATCCCCCTCGTACTGAAGGGAGGCCCCTGCCCAGCAGTGGGATGTTAAAAAGGGCTGAATAGATAGTAGTTGTTTTTATTATTTTCTTAATTGATTTATTTAATAAAAAATGTATTGGAAAAAAAAATATAGTCATATTTTATTATAAAAGCTAAAAAATTTTTTTTTATTGATATTTTTTTTAAACTAGGGATGTCTTGTCTATATAACTCTTCTTCATTACCCTCTACATACAAACTTACAAACATTACCTCTTTGTAATATTAATATAGATATAGACAACGTAATATAAATTCCTTCCTCTTTCAATTTTTGAAGTAAAATTTCTTTACGCACGCTTGTCTTGGGGGGTAAGCTGGTGAATGCGTTACGAAAAAATGTACGTACGTTTGTTGCCATGGTAACCGTTGTTATTGTCTGACAAATGATATATAATATTATATTCCTTCCTTAAATAATATTCTATAAATATATGATTTTAATATGCCTAATATGCGTTTTTTTTAGTACCTCACCTATACCAATTATTTAAAACATAAATTGAATTTCATAAAGAGTACCGATAACCTACAGAAGTTTTACTTCTTGCGCGTGTTCACATTCATACACGCACTCTTTAATTTTTTTTCTTTTATAATATTTTCGTATTTAAAAGTGTTTCCGGACGCTTGCTTTTTAAGTCTTTATCTGCAGCTCTGCTCGCAAAAGTCTAGAAAACCTAAGATCAAGAATACTAGAATAAACTTTTAAATGGCTAGGTTCAGACCCTAACTTATGTACTAAATAGGTTCCTTCTAAGCTTTCAAAAATAACTTAAAATAACGCAATTCGTTATATCTATTGTAGCCTGCTTTATAACAGTACTAGTGACTTACCCTTACTTCGCTCGGGTACGTGCACATACCGTTGCTACAGTTTAATAGGAAGATCTTTTTAAGTGGATTAATTCCGTAATACATTGTTTTCATCTACCTTTATTAGTTTACGCAGCGCAAGCCAATAAAGCTCCCAGTCGGCATAACTTTTTCCGACATCTTCAACAATCATCATCATATTTCAGCTAATTTACACAAAACCTTAATGAATTATACACATAAATCTTCATCTATTGGTGAAAACTGTATGAAAATCCGTTCAGTAGTTTTTGAGTTTATCACGTTCATACAGACAGACTTTATTTTATATTATCAAGTGATTTGTCACTAAAATAGGTTGGCTTAAAAAGATCTCTTCTAGCTAAGTCCACCTTTGCTAATTAATTTTATTATTTGACGACACGTTTGGCTCAGTTTGTAGTGACCCTACTTGCTGTGCCAGCAGTCGCGGGTTCGAGTCCCGCTGGGGGCATTCATTTGGGTGATGAGCACTAAAGTTTGTACTCCAGTCATGGATGCTTATATTTATAATATGTATTTATTTAAAGTTATATATGTGTAGTGTATCAACTATCTGGTATCCATAACTCAAGCCTCGTAGCTTACCATGGAACTAGATAGTGCTGTGTGTTAATGTCCCATCAAATTTATTATTTATTATTTTAATTACTGTATTTCATTAAATTGCAAAAGAAAAAGTATAAATATAATATTTATGTATTATTTTAATTAAATTTAATTAGAGTGTATGTCTTACGTACTGTGTTGTTTTCACCAAAAAGAGTCTAAATTAGGCTCATAATTATAAAAGCTCAAAGCCACGCCAAAGCAAATTCACGTTTTCTTTGAAACAACAGTAATTTAAATAAGCATATTAAAGACTATTTTAAAACATTTTTCGAAAATTATAATATTAAAATATATTTTAATATTTTACTTCTGAACCTTACTTTATTTAAACACTTGGTTGCTTTTCCATACAAACTTCAATGTCCATTTTCAACCCCTTAAAGGATGATTGTCAGGATAAAAACTATCCTATGTCCTTCCAAGGATCTCAAACTATCTCCATATTAAATTTCATCTTAATCGGTTCAGCAGATTTTCAGTTTATCCATTACATACAAACATGCAAGAAGCATTTTTTTTTCTATTTATACTCTCCATCTCAGTATACATAATGTAGTAAGTGCGTTTAAAATTAAGTAAAAAAGAAAATAACTTTATCAATTCATTTATTTTGACTAAATTATTTACAGTAATTAATAATATAATATAATTTTAAAACTATTATTAACATATTTTAATATAAATCATTTATATATGTACAAATACTACTTCGCCTGCGATAATATGTAAAGCTTATTAAAAATTACATTCTTCTCCTACATGAATTGTCATGAAAACTTTGTACATTCATTTGTGGATCTCCTTATGATTGTTTGCACCCCTTCCTTCTCTCTTTCTTTCTCTCTACCCAAAGGTTGTCTAGAATAGATCGCTCTCTAGCGATAAGGCCGCCTATTGTATTATTTCTTTTTAATCTGTTTCAACTATGTCATGTAAAATAATGGTGTGCAATAAAGAATTTTTTATTTGATAACTTTATAAGGCGTCTTTATAGATGATGACTTTTTTTTATATCAAAAATATGATAAATAAGCACAGGAACTGCCTGTTAGTGAGCGGAAAAAGGATAAGTAAGGAAATAAGGATTGACGAGTATCCACTCATCTGGAATCACTATTTAATTCTTGTAGGAAATCCATTAATAATATAGTAGTACTGTAGGGGAGTAAAGAAGTTTTTAAGTCGGCGACGCACATGTGATTCCCTTGGTGTTACAGGCTACGGTAACCACTTACCATCAGACGGACCGTATGCTTGATTGCCACCGTCGTGGTATAAAAAAAAACTGTATAATGTATATTGAAATAAAGAAAAAACAGCTTGTTCTTTCGGCACCGCTTACACAGATTTTGTCTCAATCTTTTATTTCAAAAACAATATATTTTTACGGAAATCATTTTTCACGTCCAAAATAAACGGATAGAAGATGAAACACACTATGGATAGCAGATTTAAACAAGAGATTTTGTCTCCCATCTCTTATCTAAATCTTATATCAATAGCTTCTTCTATCTCTAGTCTATCCAAGATTAATTAATTTCGATTTCTTAATTTCAGAGACTATCGGGTAGTGGAGACTGGCCAACATATTTTTTAGTTGTTTATATTTTAATATTCTATAAAAAACCATAACAAATACCATAAATACAGTAGAGAATAAGATCGGTTTTCATTAAAACATACATAATATACTATATACTCTAAAATAAATGGCTAATCTCAAAGAGGTCACGCCGTGACCCAAATTTGTTGGAAGGACATTATTATATATCGTATGGACACTGTAATTTATTGTATATAATTAAATAAATTTAACTTTGAACACAGGGCTTTATAACAAAATATTATATAATTTTCTACATAGGTACTTCATTTCGATACTTATTTTTGCTATATTTTATACAATCTTCTGTCACTTGTCCTGAATGGATTAGAAATCTATACATATAATAAAATTGTAACTAAGCCAAATCTGTACATTAAATATTTTTTGGATAATCTTATTAAAATAGACATTATTATCGATACAGAGACCGAATATAGTTTTTTAGAATTTTTGTCTGTGTGTCTGTGACCACGACATACGAGAAAACTACTGGACAGATTTTGATGAAATTTGGTATGATGATAGCTGGTTATCCGGGTCAACATATAGGATAATTCTAACTGCTGGAAAATATCTCATCTCTGAGAAATCTATACTAAACGCTAAAACGTAACTAGGGACGAACCCGGGAGGAGCGAGGGTGAGTCGCTAGTCTTTTAAATATTATTATTGGCTATCTATCATATTAAAACTAGTACAGATGAAATATTTACACATTGCAAAATCTATTATTTAATAGAGAGAAAAACAATATGGTATGACTCCTGAACCTAATAGTAAAATATCAACAAACCAATTTTCATATCACTTCTTTCAGATACTATATGTTAGTATCTTTTAAAACTTAAAATAATAAGAATCTAGAGCATGAATATTCTGGACTCTAAATGGTTTTATAATTGACTAGGTTTTAAATTGCTTAAACACATAAATAAAATTGAAGTGTCTGTTTGTAATGTCAAAATAACAACTTTATACTAAATGCATATGGAATTATATACGGTACTTATAAGAAAAACACAATTTTTAAAATTTTTGTCTGTCTGTCTGTTTGTTCCGGCTAATCTCCGAAACGGCTGGACCAATTTTAATGGGACTTTCACTGGCAGATAGCTGATATTATAGGGAGTAACTAAGGCTACTTGTATTTAAGAAAAAGTATTATTGTTTCGCTCAAAAAAATTAAAACGTACCGAGGGACGAACCTGAGCGAAGCGAAGGTAAGTCGCTAGTGACTTGACTTGACTAAATTTAGGGTACCTTAAAACTCTTTAAATAAATTATTATTGAAAGTTGAAAAGTGCTATTTGGCTTATTAGATTTTATCAGGAATTCTTATATTTTTAAATACTACATTTTGTAATGGTACAAGCATAAATATTTCACGATGACTTCCACAAACACATGTGTCGTACATATAAACAATCTATAGTATAAAGCTGAAGAGTTTGTTTGTTTGGTTGAACGCGCTAATCTCAGGAACTGCAGATCCGATTTGAAAAAATCTTTTTGTATTAGATAGCCCGTTAACTGAGGACGGCTATAGGCTATATAACATCCCGGAAAAATGTACGGATCCCGTGGGATAGATTTGTTTTTGTCCAGGGACGAACCCAAAGCGAAGCGAGGGTGAGTCGCTAGTACCTTAATAAGTGTCTTTACATTGTAGTTTTATTATGTTTTTTTTCTTCATCGTTACTTTCTTTCACTTCATTCCAACTTTGAGTTTTACAGGAACCAAAAATGATGAAGAAAACGTTACAAGCAATGTAAATGGCTGAAGAAGCGTAAAACACTTTGCGCCATTCATTAGGGTCGGTCTGAAAAAAAATAATTGAAAGTTTTAGTATTGGGAGTAAAAAAAGCCGTTACTTCTTTCTCATAAAAAATAAAAGCTCATTTTAACCCATTAGGGGTATAATAGAGTTAATATCCTTTGTTGATGGTAATTTACTGTGTTTTATGTTATTTTAATTAAATTAATGAACCATTATACTAAATGTAAAAGGTTTGAGCAAAGCCGAAGACTTGATTTCCTTTTATATTAAAGTTTTATTTTTAACCTTCAATGCAAAAAAAAGGGGGGGGGGGGGAGGTTTTAAATTCAATGAGTGTATCTTTGTATCTATCTATGGTAGCGCCCAAACGGATGAACCAATTTTAATTTAGTTATTTCAAAGATGACTTGATCGAAAGCGTTATTAGCTAGCTATAAATCAAGAAAATCCATTCAGCTATTTGCAGGCTATCAGGTCTTTTCTAGACGGTACATATTACGCGCTATCTATAATGCCTCTATCACATATACATAATAGTACCTGGCGACCGAGCTTCCCTCAGAGTTCTTTTTTGTTATATCAATAATTAAAAAAAAAAACTAAAAATTTGAATAAATACAAAAAAAAGTAAATGCTTGTTTTCTGACCGAGACTCGATCCCGGGCATATGTGTTGTCTAACTTGCGCCGTGACCGTTCGACCACGACGCTTATATGCGAATGTAAGAAATTATCGACCATATTCTACGTAGAATAATACAAAAGAAAACCGCATGGAAACTCGAAAACACGCGTTTTCCCAGACATGAGACTAATCTAGATCGATTTTTCGCCCCCGAAAGACCCCACATACCAAATTTCAGCGAAATCGCTAGAGCCGTTTCCGAGATCGCTGGTATAAATAAATAAAGATATAAAGATATAAATATACAAGAATTGCTCGTTTAAATATATTAGATATATTGAGATTTTATAAAATTACGAATAAATACTCTTAAATGAATTAATACCGAATCCCAATTTTCGAAAATATGATAATGTACATGTAAAATTAGTTTGATTAATAATCAATATTATTAATTTAATCGATTACAAAGAAGAATTACCTCATCTTGAAGTATAGCGCCTGCAGCTAGAGGCGCGATAATGGAAATAATGTTAGCTATACAGTTGGTGATGCCCATTAGAGTGCCCGCGAAGTTTGGAGCCATGTCGATATGCACTAGCTGTGATATAAAAAAAATATTAGTTGATAAAAAAAAGCAGCTGTCAAGTACTATGTGTTACTCCAGACCATAGTCTATCTATTTACTAAAACTCATCCAATTCCGTCCACCCGTTTATGTGTTAAGGAGTAATAAACATACAGACAAACTTTCGTATTATAACTAGCGACTCACCCTCGCTTCGCTCGGGTTCGTCTCTAGATACGTTTTAATTTTTTTAGCGGAACCCTAATTCTTTTTCTAAAATAAAAGTAGCCAAGTTACTCCTTATAACATCAGCTATCTGCCAGTGAAAGTCCCCTTAAAATCGGCCCAGCCGTTTCGGAGATTAGTCGGAACAAATAGACAAACAGACAGAAGACAGACAAAAATGTTAAAAATTGTGTTTTTCTTATAAGTAACATATATAATTTCATACGCATTTAGTATAAAGCTGTTATTTTGACATTACAAAGTACAAAAATTCAATAGCTTAAGCTTCAACGTTCTACATTCCATCGATTCACCATAAAAATCATATTAAATAGTCAAACTAATATATTTTTGCGTTTGCGAAGCCAATATCATAACTAAAAATTTCATGGAACAAAAATATTTCGTTAAGAAAAAAACAATGATTTAAATAAAACTATGTTTTCGGATTATTTCGCGGATTTATTTTGATTTTCGGTTCCTACCCACTATCGTACCCTACCACTGTCTGTAACAAGTATATAACGCCTTTGAGATGTCTAACACCTTAGTCTCTCCCGTGACTATGATTGCTGTAAAGCATTCGAAACGTCGGGAACCAAAAATCAAAATAAATCCGCGAAATAATCCGAAAAGATAGTTTTATTTAAAATGTCAAATATTTGCGTAAATCTAAGAAAGTATTACAATGATTTAAGTTAACCTTACCATGAAACCAGTGTAGTGGCCAGCGTTTAGGCCCACGACGAAAGTCAATAAAGTCACTGCCAAGGCCACACAGCCGGCGGGAACGTAACTCAGTCCTATCAAAGCGATGGCTGGACCGAAGTGACCTAGAAATTGCAATTAATATTAAAGGCATTGGCAATTAATATGTTTTTTACCCGACTGTGGCGAAGCAAAAGAAGTATGCATCCTAACAAATACATTCTAACAGTATTAAGCGATTATAAGCTTTAGGACAGGGGCATACGACCACGGCTATCCTCTGAACATCACTATGGATATATATTAAATATATACATTAAAATACATTACGCGACAGTAAAATAGCTAATATATGTTGGGATGTTAACACGCAGTACCATTTAGTACCATGGTAAGCTACGAGGCTTGTGTTATGGATACCAGATAGTTGATACACTACACATATATAACTTTAAATACATACATATTATAAATACAAACATCCATGATTGGAGGACAAAGATTCGTGCTCATCATACAAATTAATGCCTCCAGCGGGACTCGAACCCGCAATCGTTGGCACAGCAAGTAGGGTCACTACAAACTGAGCTAAACGTGTCGTCGAATAACATGATGACTTTATTTAAAACGATGTGATTCTAAAACAGCAATTATGCAAAAATCTTACCGATGGAATTAGAAAGTTTTCTGCACGCCGTAATGGAAAGCCAATTCTTTTTTAAAATAAAATCTGATGTGAAGCCTATCGGGAAGCTGAGGAGATACATAGCCAGGTACGGCAATGCTGACATCACACCATTCTGGAACAATAAAATGAATTTAAGCCATGTTAAATGTTTAGGTGAGACAAAATTTAAAATTATGAAAAAGTAAAAAAATAAATAAAAACCGACTTCAATATGCAAAAAAGTAAAAAATAACTGATTGGTAGTTTTCATTTCCAATACATACCTAATCACATATTTTCGGAGTCGGTGTCAGCAGTGGCAAATATTGAGAATCTCCTTTTTTTGAAGTCGGTTACTTATACTTTATTTAAAATAACATAAAAAACTCCGAATATTTGTCTTTTCATTTGATATACATACATACATATAAATAACTTACTGATTACTTTTAAAGTCAAAAGATCTAATAATAATAATTCGACTTCGATTTGGATTTTTCTAGATTTTTCTTTAGATATTTCTTATTCATTACAAAATTTTTATCAATATCGACTCAGCATTACCGAAAATAATCCAGAAAATTTTGATTTAGTCAAAACACTCACCGCTTTTATGTCAACACCTAGTACTTGTTTCATGTACGATGGTATTTCTGTCATCAGAGTCCAGAAACCCCAGTTCTGACCGCAATGAGCCACGATCAGAGAAATGAACGGTAGGGAAGTAAATATGGCCGACCATGGAGTTGGTAATTTCTGAAAAAAAGCAATGCAAAAAACATAAAATCATTGTATAATCTATACTAATATTATAAAGCTAAAGATTTTGTTTGTTTATTTGGTTGAACGCGCTAATCTCAGGAACTACTAATCCGATTTGAAAAATTCTTCTTCCATTAGATAGCCCGTTAACTGAGGAAGCTTTTAGGCTATATATCATCTCGAAATGTGCGGTTCCCGTAGGATAGATTTGTTTTTGTCTAAGGACGAACCCGAAGCGAAGTGAGGGTGAGTCGCTAGTATTCTATAAAACAGTAAAAGCTCGAAAAAATTTATTTAAAATGTCAAATATTCGCATAAATCTGAGAGGTTATTATGTAAAATAGTAACTGTTCACAGAGAATTGAATAAAATGTGGTGGAACGTAGAGAGGATCTTTCCTTAATCGCTTTATGGCTTGAAAAACAAATTCTTTTCTTGGAAAATCTGGACAGATCGTATTATATTTTTATTATATACTTAATTTATTGCTAAAGTTATAAAATAATGTCTGTGTGTCCTTTTCAAATCTAGAATAATATTGTTCGATACCCTAATATTGCAATTTTACCTACATTCTACTATAAATAAAAAAAAAATAGTTGTATACATTTTTGTAAGCCATTTATAAAACCCTTTATTTTGATACCCCACTCGATAGGTTTTGAGGAAAAAAATTTTTGAAGATGTAGTATGGTACCAAAATACGTCCATTTTAACTTTTATATTTTTAATATACCCAGTGTGACTCTCACAATTAAGACGAAACTACAACAAACTAAAATCCATCAAGCCGTTTAGACTACAAAGCGTGCCAAAGAAATATACATGCATACATACACTCGAAAAACATAACCCTCCTTCTGGCACAGTCAGGTAAATGTATTGAATAAAATATTAAACAATCGTACTCGTTATATAATTAAATGAACATAAATAAGGTATTTTAGAATGTTGACCGACATGCATGCGCTTGTACAAGGTAAAGACCTCTCACCGTTGCCTTATCTTAAAAGCTTTTTCTCAATCATTTATATAATAATAAAAAGCACCGGCCAAGTGTGTATCGGACTCGCGCACGAAGGGTTTCGTACCATTATCTATAAAAATGGCAAAAAAATCATGTCTGTTGTATGGGAGCCCAACTTAAATATTTTTTTATTCTGGTTTTTAATATTTGTTGTTATAGCGGCAACAGAAATACATCATCTGTGAAAATTTCAACTGTCTAACTATGACGGTTCATGAGATACAGCCTGGTGACAGACGGACAGACGGTTTTACCTTTTGGGTACGGAACCCTAAAATTATACGTGTCTAATTGAAAACCACCTCCTTTTTCGTCGTTAAAAAGCTAATAAGTCAAACGTAAGATGAAAAAATAGTTAAGTAACTAACTTCAATGAGACTTTTTAGCACATCAAAAATCAGAAAACATAGCACACTCCATAATAAATACCCCTATTTACTTCACCCTTATTTACTATACTATTAAGGTGCATTTCAATTATTTGCAATTCCATTACTATTAATATTATACTATCTCTAATACAAACTACATTCCCGACTTAGTCTTGTATTCCGTCCTACTGTTAGGTATGATCTTCGATCAACAATACTAGTACAACAATAGTAGTATTGTTGATCGAAGGGTATGATAGTTAAAAAAATAGAAATGTACAAACTTTTACATAATAATATTTTTTACGTATGTAATTATCCACAGTGATTCAATATGGACCACTTTATTAGTAGCAACATATAGAGAAATGATTAAGAGATGAATACAAAATTTGCAGACCTTGTGCTCGCTGCCGACATGCCCCAAAGAACTCTGTATGTACATCTTCTCTTCTGCACTAATCATTTTAGAATTCCTTGGCGAGTCCGCTCCAAGAAAGACATACGCGACTGTCCAAATGGCGCCAAGTGATCCATTGACGTAGAAGATGGCTGGCCAACCCCATGAATCCGCTATGAAACCTGATATTAAGAGCTGAAGTGCAGTCCCTAATTGTGCACCTGGAAGATGAGATCTAAATAAGTTAAAATTTATTTGACTGTATTTCTTTTTCTTAACATCACTTATGAATAATTTATTGCTTAGAAGCATAATCTTCGACTACTACAAATTACGACTGCGAAATTTGTTTTTATATGTGTATGTATGTCTGTTATTCCTTCACTCTGAAACAGTTGGATAGATTTGGATCAAATTTAGCACATAGACTATAATCTAGAGTAACAATATATGTATTAGGCAGTTGAGTAGAAACGAGAGTCACTAGTAGTAAAAATAAAACTTGACTGTGTTTTTAATTCAGCTTTAAATAAAACTTTGAGAATTATGCACTTAAAGACGCACCCGAACGAAGCAAGGGTCATTCGCTAGTTTATATATAATCTAGGTGTATAATTATTATATATTGTTTAATACAATATAAACATTTAAGAATTGTGGAGTGTCCATTCTACGCTATCAGATACAAACACTCGGCAAAACAATAATATTTACGTAATTTATGTTATTTACCACCATTTATTGCGGTGACAGTATTTAATTTCACAATTTTGATCATTTTTGTTTGTTCTCAATTTTAGTGCGCATTACACAATAGCACTTGTTAAATTAAAAATATATTTTTTATAAAATATGCAGCTTTAGTCATATAATATTGAGTGATTGTCGCTTGAAACAAATCCCCGAATCGAAAGATATTTTTTTTTGTTAGTTATACTCGAGCATACATTACTCATTATCCTCCTGCCCATTTCCCAAATTACTTGGGATCGGCGTAGTACGTTTTCCATACTGCTGATAGGATTTGGCAAAAGTTTTACGACCGGTCTGCTGACATCAACCCTTCTTGGGAATGCTGTTGTTTAACTATCGTCGCGCAGAAAATCAAAGATGCGATAACCAGCAAAAGATCATCTTCAACGACACTTGCAGTATTTCATCTTGAAATTAGTTTTTTTTTATCTGTCCTAACATCAACGTTCAACATATCCAATTTATTGTTAGTTTTGTTTTTAAAACAGTATCAAATACTGTCAACCCATAATGTGCACACACTGAACGCAACTCTACCTCACTTTTTAAATGCCAGTCGTTTTTTCATCGCTTTCAATGTGCACACAATTATAGTTAATTAATTATATACATCACAGTGATATTTTCTTCCTAACGCTTAATAGAATTTCCTATTGGTAGTCGACGGAAACAAAATTGATACCAGTTATATAGTAATAAAAATAGTTACCGGCGTAAATAACAGTGCCTAGCCGACTCTTTTCTTCTAACGGCACCCATTTGCCTATTAGATTGTGAACCGATGGGAAGATGAACCCTTGAGAGAGCCCTTGTAGCACACGACACGCACAGACTAACTTCCAACCGCCCTAAAATTATTATACATAATAAACAAATAATATTTAATAAAGGAATAATAATAATAATAATGAACACTCTATACCAAGATATAAATAGAGAAGTGAAATATATAACAAAAAAGAAAAGATGTACAGCAGGCGACCTTATCGCTACAAGCGATCTCTTCCAGGCAACCTTACTTAATTTACGTTTCGAGAATATTACAAGAAAGTATAAATAAAATAATTGCTTAATTATTTTATTAATTATATTATTTTATAATGTAAAATAATTGTTTTTGTGGAGCTCTGCAAAGGACCTTCGGAGATACGAAGACAACGTTTTATAAAAAGAATAAGAATAAATAATTATATTAAAACAACCTTATTTTATTTTTGGCCTTTAAATGTAGGTTTTATTGGAAGTTCAATAAAAACATAATTATTTAAGCTTTGAAGTCCGCAAACTTGCACTTTTTCGACATTGTGGGCTATGACCTGATCCTTTGATTCCATTCGCATTAAGGAAAAGCCTGTTCCCACCATTGGGAAATTCCAATAGCTGATATTGTTCTACATTTTTTATCAACATATATATTATCAATAACTAGCGACTCACCCTCGCTCCGCTCGAGTTCGTCCCAACCTACCTTTTGATGTTTAGTATAGATTTCTCAGAGATGAGGTATTTTCCCGCAATAAAAAGTATCCTATATGTTGACCCGGATGGATAACCAGCTATCACCATACTAAATTTCATCAAAATCCCTCCAGTGGTTTTTTTGTGATGCGGTAACAGACAGACAGACAAAAATTCTAAAAACCATAGATACGGCTTCTGTATCAATAATAATGACTATTTCAATAAGATTTTTCAAAAAATATTAATGGACAGATTCGGCTTCGTTACAATTGTATTATATGTGTAGATAATATATCAATAACGATAACAGGTATCGAGATAATAATAAGAATGAAAATATTATGTTTAAAATCAATCAGTATATGTAAATAATATCAACAAACTCGTGGTATAAAATAATATTATCATTTTATCGTGACAAAATATAATAGACATTGCATTTTATTACAAACACGAATGACAATTAATCTATACATATAATAAAATTCTAACCGAGTCGAATCTGTACATTAAATTTTTTTTTTTAAATCTTATTGGAATGGTCACTATTATCAATACGGAGGATAAATCTATAGTTTTTTAGAATGTTTGTCTGTCTGTCTGGAGACACATCACGAGAAAACCACTGGACAGATTTTGATGAAATTTGGTATGATCCCAGCTGGTTACCCAGGTAATATAGGATACGTTTACTGCAGAAATGCATCTCATCTCTGAGAAATCTATACTAAACGTTAAAACGGAACCAGGGACGATCTCGAGCGGAGCGAGGGTGAATCGCTAGTATTTTATAAATGAAATATATCATGCTATCTATATTTGCATATTTCATAATTAATTTATAACCAAGGAATTGTCATAAATCATTAATAGCGGGTTCACACTTTACTAACGGTTAAACGGCGTTTCTATAGAGTATAGGGTATCCAATGAAATATACAAATATATTATGGCATTTACACCCTAGGATATTTGATATGGTTAAAAGAACCGATTCGTGTATTCGGCAAATCGTATACGAAAACCCATTCGTTAAACTCGTTAAAAAACTTACACATTCAGCTAACTTTTTTTTTTCCTTTTCTTTCTTTCGGTACACGTTTACCGAATCGGTGAACCGATTTAAAAAACTTATTAATGTTTAAAAATTTTTTGCCGAAACGGCAAACAGTACACAAGAACAGATTCAATGAAACCGTAAAAGCGTGAACCCGCTCTAATATTTTTTATTCTTATATATAAAATAATTTACTTTTATACTTTCCAAATATTTACAGCGGATATAACGTTGAATACTTACATAATACGATCCGATTGGTATGAGCAGTGACACAGCAGAATTGACCGCTATGCATATAGTGATCAATATCATGCCACCAAATTTAGCTGCCAGCTCTCCACCGGGTACTTGTAATATAATATATCCCCAGAAGAACGATGACAAAATCACACTCTGAATATTCATATTCCAATCGAAAGACTGAAACAAATGATAATTAATTATAAGTTAAGATAGAAGAAACGGTTTTCAAATTTCGTAGTTTAATCTTCGTTATCACGAATTATCTGGGTGGTCTAGTGGCTAGTATGTATCGCTGCAAACCCGGAGTTGCTGGGTTCGAGTCCCGGGTCACGTCAAGTTTTTATTACTGATTTTTCTGTTAATATATGATGAGTAGTAGCCCAGAGTTATCGTAGCCTCGAGTCGAAGTATCGTCCCATTGGACTTTGAGAGTAAAAGGAATAGAGAGTGCACTTGTGTCTGCGCGTACACTTGTGCACTATAATATCTCCTGCGCAGATGGCTAGTCACAGAGAGATTGGCCACTGTGGCCAAAATTGGTCAGGAGGAAATTACATCAAGATTTGCCTAAGCTAATTGAATTATCCACGTCCTGGCTTTATCATGAGATTTAATAGTGTCAAATTATCACTCTACTACACTAGTTGCATATATCTGTAAAGATTAAACCGATAAGTATGATAATTTGAATGAATGAAAGCACATTATTCAATCGCGGAATACTTTGCTGATGCAAGTGTATGGGGTTACTATTAGTTGATACTCATGCAGGTAAAGAACATAATCATAGTATTGATATGTTATTATTGTTAATTATTACTATATTTAAAAAGAGCAACTGTTAAGTTTCTCGCAGGCTCTTCTCAGCAGAACTGCCTTCCGAGCCGGTAGTGGATTCCTGATGGACTTACATACTGTTATTTAAACTATACTAATATTATAAAGAGGAAAGATTTGATTGTTTGTTTGTTTGTTTGCACCGAATGGGCTCCGAAACTACTGAACCGACTAAGATGAAATTTGGTAAGAAGATAGTTTGAGACCCTGGGAAGGATATAGGATAGTTTTTATCCCGGAAATCATCCCTTAAGTGGATGAAAATGGGGATGAACGTTTGTATGGGGAATCAACCTAGGGACAAAACCAAGCGAAGCGAGGGTGAGTCGCTAGTTTAAATATAAAATGTAAAATTGACGATTCAAAAGTGCTTGCGAAAGTCTATTTGAATAAAGTATATTTGAATACGGTCTGTCTAGGACCAGAATTTCGCTCATTGATCCTTCAATCAGCGAATGGACGGCAATAGAGTGAGTGATTCATTGATGACAATTTTAAGTAAATTAAAAGTTGAAACAACTTTCTAGATTTGTTTAAACATAACTTGTTTAAGCTGTACATTTTGATCTACACGACTTTTTATGTTAGTTTTGTATATCAAGATAATTGAGGTTGTTCTTTGCTACAGGATGATTTGATTGATAATGTATGAATATAATATTTTCCATTATTTTCATAAATTATGGGGTTTTAAAGTTGATAGCGACATGTAATAAGATGATTGTTTTTAACATTTCTACGCTAATGTCGTTTATACAAGATTTTTTGATTTGAACGAGATTTTTTTGAATACAATATTAATAAAAAGAAATTAGATTACATGTTTTTGAATGGGCATTATTAATTTTATAAATGCAAAAGTTTGGATAGTTTATACAATAATAAAGGAAAGTTTATACAATAATTACACTACGGGACTTAAACGCATGAATTGGTTAGTGGCTGTATACCTACGGGCCGGAGTTAGCATCAAACATTCGACAGCTAGAATGTTTGGGTCGAAAATCTATACATATAATAAAATTGTAACTAAGCCGAATCTGTACATTAAATATTTTTTGAAAAATCTTATTGAAATATACATTATTATCGATATAGATGCCGAATCTATGGATTTTAGAATTTTTGTCTGTCTGTTACCGTATCACGGAAAATTCACTGGAGGAATTTTGATTAAATTTAGTATGATGATAGCTGGTTATCCGGGTCAACATATAGGATATTTCTTACTGCGGAAAAATATCTCATCTCCGAGAAATCTATATGCTAAACGTTAAAACGTAAGTAGGGACGAACCTGAGCGGAGCGAGGGTGAGTTGATAGTAACAAATAACCAGTAGCCACTTACGAATTAATCCGTTTAAATCCTGTAGTGTAATTATTATATAATTATGGAACGCGAAAATTTAAAATTTATATGGATGGATATTTGTTACTCAATCATGTCAGAACGGCGGAACATAACTGGATGAAAGGCACAGAGATAGATTATAGTCTGGAATAGCACATAGGCTACTTTTTATCCCAGAAAAACGTATGGTTCCCGTGGGATAGATTTGTTTTTGTTTTTCACTAGCGATGAACTGTGGGTGAGTTGCTAGTGATATGATAACATCTTACTATCTTTATCTGAAATCAATAACAAAGTTTGTTCTACTTTTGTTTATCTAGATACAATGTATATCAGTATAAAGTGGCAACTCAAGACTCTAGCACCTGTCACATGATATGCCATGGTTTGACGAAAGCAATCGAATGCGTCATGAATAGATAGCACCAATTTGAATTTTAATATTTTATATATATCTAATATATTTAAACGAGCAATTCTTGTATATTTATTTATTTATTTACACCAGTGATCTCGGAAACGGCTTTAACGATTTCGCTGAGATTTGGTACGTGCGGGTCTTCGGGGGTGAAAAATCGATCTAGATTAGTCTTATGTCTGGGAAAACGCGTCTTTTTGAGTTTTAATGCGGTTTTCTTTCGCGTTATTCCACGCAAAATATGTTCGATAATTTGTTACGCTCAGACGTAAGCATTGTGGTCAAGCGGCCAAGGTGCAAGATTGACTATAATAGGTGGACGGGTTCGAATCCCGGTTGGATATAAAGATTTTGCTTTTGTTTTTCTTTTTGTTTTAAGTAAAATTAAAAAGAGAATTATACTTTTGGTCAAAAACTCGGAGCGAAGCTCGGTCGCCCAGGTACTAAGGATTAAATAAAAGGCAGATACATTACATCCGGCTTCACTTGGAAAAAGAGCTTACTTGGAGATTGAAAATATATATTTAATATTTATATATTTATTATGTGTTACATCACTTAACGCTATATCCCTTGTATGATTATTTAAGAAACAATGATTTTCGTTAAAAATAAATATTTTTTTTACCAAGAATTAGATGAGAAAAATGCCATGACAAACGGACAGACGCACAGACGGACAGATGGACATGACAAAATTACAAGGGTTTCGCTTTAGTATCTTGGCTACGAATCTAAAAATTCATAGTTAATAAACATATTTTAAACTTGTGAGTTTTATATACATGCATATATTTATTTATATTGTGCACTAGCGACTCACACCTGCTTCGCTCAGGTTCATCCCTAGGTAATTATTTAAATTGACATAACTTTTTTATTTATGAACCGGTTGAAATAAAACAATGCTTACCACAATACGTTAGTGAAAACCGCACCAAAATCGGTTATGCCGTTTCTGAGTTTAGCGCGCACAAACGCACAGACAAACAGTTAATAAAGACCACCAATAATAGTTTTTCTTAAATATCTTCCATGTACAGACAACGATCAGTTACACTTTTATTATATCTATTTCTATATAGATAATATATTAAAAGTAAAAAAAAAATATATGTAAATGAGAAGTATAGGGTAAAGGAGAATTTATATCTAAAGAGATGTTTTCTAAGTCATCTATGGGGGTCAAAGAGAGTCGACTAGCGGGATACATTATAGACCAAAGACCAAAGTATAAAATCTACTATATTATCTAATCTACACATATAATAAAATTTTAACTGAGTCGTATCTGTACATTAAATATTTTTTAAAAAAATCTTACTGAAATAGTCATTATTATCAATACAGAGGCCGAATCTACAGTTTTTAGGATTTTCTGTCTGTCTGTCTGGGCACGCGTCACGGCAAAACCACTGGACAAAATTTGATGAAATTTGGTATGATGATAGCTGGTTATTCGGGTTAAGATATAAAATACTTTTTACTGCGGGAAAATATCTCATATCTGAGAAATCTATACTAAACCTTAAAACGTAAGTCGGGACGAACCCGAGCGGACCGAGAGTGAGTCGCTAGTTTATTATAAAAGCACAAATATGTGCATACTTTTTACATATTTACATATAGAAAAGAACTCTTTTGATAGCCATTTTATATACATATAATTAACTAGCAGCTCACCCTCGCTCCGCTCGGGTTCGTCCCTAGTTACGTTGTAACGTTTAGCTCAGAGATGAGATATATTTCCGCAATAAAAAGTATCCTATATGTTGACCAGGATAACCAGCTATCCTCATACCAAATTTCATCAAAATCTGTCCAGTGGTTTTCCCGTGATGCAGTAACAGACAGACAGACAGGCAAAAATTCTAAAAACTATAGATTTGGCTTCTGTATCGATAATAAAATCTATTTTAATAAGATTTACCAAAAAAATATTTAATGTACAGATTCGACTTAGTTAGAATTTTATTATATGAATAGATTATATCGACAGATATGCAGAAAATATGTAAAAAAAATATAAAAAAAACGTAAACAGAATCATAAATAAGAATTTTATTTTTATTCAAATAGAATACAATAATATTGAGACCATACTATCTATGTATATATGTGTATAGTTTCCTAAATTAAAATATGTTATAAATCTATGACAGTAGTTCTGTTTGTTAGCTTCCACGCTTAAACCGCTCAACATATTTCGATGAAATTTAAAAATCAGTCAAGTGCGAGTGGTATTCGCACACAAAGGGTTCCTTCCGTACCATCGTATATGTACTTTTTATTAATATGACTTTTACTCTATGTATGTAGTATATTAACTTCGATGATCGATTACGAACATTAAAAAATGTTTTTAGTATTTTTATTTTTTATTTTTATTATTTGTTGTTATAGCGGCAATAGAAATACACACGCTGTGAAAATATCAACTCTCTACCTATTACGGTTCATGAAGTACAGCCCTCTGGCAGACAGACGGACGGACAGCGGAGGCTTAGTAATAGGGTTCCGTTGGCACCTTTCGGGTACGGAACCCTAAAATAACATAATTTCCATCATGTAGATACTGATTATCTTTTATCGCTTACCATGCGAGTGAAGCCTCGGGTAAAGACTATATAAATATATAATATATGTACATTGCAAAATTTTATTTTATTTGGACTAAAATCTCCAAAGACTATAAAGAACGCGAATAATGCAAGAGCCTGCAGCTAATCTATCCATAATATAATAAAACTGTAGAGATCGAATGTCTGTACATAAAAAATGCTAAAAACCGAGTTAGGAGGGTGTAAGAAGAGAAAGAAAACAAATCAAGATTTTTTTCAAATTTTTTGTTTGTCTATCTGTCTGTTTGTCTGTTTGTACGGGCTAATCTCCGAAACTGTTGGACCGATTTAAATAATATTTTTAATACTTTTTATCCCGGATAATTAAATAGTTCACATAGGATAGTTAAAAAACTATAGTACTACTATAAATATATACAGCTTAGTACACAAAAACTACTGATTGGATTTTAATAAAACTTTACAATAATATAGTTCATAGATCAAAATAACAAATAGGCTACTTTTTATCCCAAAAAAATGTACGATTCCCGTGGGATAGATTTGCTTTTTATTGTCTAGAGGCGAAGCCGAGCGAAGCAAGGGTGAGCCGCTAGTTAAAAATAATATTACTAATTCTATATTATTATCTAATGTAAATAACAAAAATACATTATTGTACCAAAATGACAGATTTTTATTACATAGTCACTAAAAATTACAAAGTGCTTTGTGAAATTTTGAAATGTTTTTGGACTCTAATTAATACCGCGGGTTAATTTGGTCTGCTGTACCGTTAGTTGACTATTAAAACAAGTCTTGAATAATATGAAAGTAATGTGCGTTACGGATAATAATGACAGTAGATCAAGCGAAATAGGGATAGAGGCGTGAAGAAAATATGAAATAACTTGTAATCTGCACATATAATAATTTCTTACGATATATTATTATATATAAATGAGGCGAGCAATACGTGACTACTCTTACATAAATGTACGTTTACGATATAACCTTAGTACAATGTTGCAGATTATAAAATAAGTAAAACGTGATGATTTATAAAATATTCTAATATTTTTTATTGCTTCACGCTGTTTTCTTTGGAGTGTTTATAATTTTAATGTCTAATATTAAAAATTTGTATTATTGTATGTGTGTATGTACAAAGTAGTCTTTCACGCTGAAGCAGCCGGATGGTTTTGGATGTTTAGTATAAAATTAAACCTGGAGTATTAGACTATTGTTATTTAAAAAGTAATTTTGTTATTGAAGGAAATCTATATATATATATATATATATATATATATATATATATATATATATATATATATATATATATATATATATATATATATATATATAATATATATATATATAATATATATATATATATATATAATATAATAATGTCCTCCTGACCGATTCCGGCCACGGCGGCCAATCTCATTGAGACTAGCCAACTGCGCAGGAGATATTATAGTGCACAAATGTACGCGCAGACATAAGTGCACTCTCTATTCCTGTCACTCTCATACTCCGGTGGGACGACTACTCGACACGACCGGTGAGAGTTAAGGCGCAGGACCGACGGCTTTACGTGCTCTCCGAGGCACGGGGGTGAAACACCGCCAACTTCCCAACTCCGGGCTGTTACTGAGGCTTACTATACAGAAAGACTCAATAACTAAACTTGGCCCGACCCGGGACTCGAACCCAGGACCTCAGGATGTGCAGCCGTACATGCTAGCCACTACACCACCGAGGCATATTTTATATATATATATAAAATTCAGAGTCGAATCTGTACATTAAATATTTTTTGTAAAATCTTATTGAAATAGTCATTATTATCGATACAGAGGCCGAATCTATTGTTTTTAGAATTTTTGTCTATTTATTTGGGAACGCTTCACGAGAAAACCACTGGACAGATTTAGATCAAATTTGGTATGATGATAGCTGGTTATTCGAGTCAACTTATAGGATGCTGATGAAATTTTTACTGCAGGAAAATATCTCATTTCTGAGAAATGTATACTGAACGTTAAAACGAACCTAGGGGTAAACCCGAGCGAATATAGTTAAAAATATATTAGGTAAAATGTCACGTTTGACAAGTTGACCTACAAACCTTAAATACTAATTATAGCAATATTAATTACCCCATGTAAGGCAATGGTAGCCCAGTGGTAATGTGCTCGCTTGGGAAACCGAGTGAAGCGGGTTCAATCCCGGGTCTCGCACAATGGATATTTTCATGTGCGAAACTTTTCTAACATGATTACCAATTGCCTTACAGTGAAGGAAAAAATCGTAAGGAAACCTGCGTGTCTGAGAAAACCTAGCAAGTTTTCGAAAGACATGTGAAGTCCGCCAATCCGCACTTGGCCAGCGTGGTGGACTATGGCCTGATCCCCCTCGTATTGAAGGGAGGCCCGTGCCCAGCATTGGGATGTCAAAAAGGCTGAATACAATTACCCCATGTTATAACTCATTTTTTTTTTATAGCAAAATGTTTATTTAATCTTCTCAAATGAGAAATTTTAAGGCATTATCCCAAAGCACTTAAACTCTCTTTTAAATGTCAAAAATAATTTCAAAAAGACTACAATTTTCGGGGCAAAGGCATAACTATAGACAAATCATTTATTAAACATTTAACTTTATTTGACCTTCCTTTCAAAACGTGTTATGTAAAATAAAAATATTTTTTAAATCGCAATAGCGATTCTCGCAGCCATCGTGTGCAAATATATTAATATGTCGGCGTTGTAACATATGACATTTTTATCGCGACACGATATCTATCTATGTAGTAGGTACATCGATAAAAATAATAGACGACTAGAATTTAGGATGAAGCTGATATTATATATAGGATGAATCCCCCCGATATATGTATACTTGTTTATGGGGGATCTTTAGCGTCCGGCAATCCAGCCAAACATCAAGCCAACAGAGACACTGGGTGATAGCCTACTTTGGTGGGTGGAACACCATGCGGTTTTCTTCTTCTACTTCTATTAAGGAAGAGTGGACTTTGAGCAACAATGAAAAAAATCATCCTTTAATCGCAAGAATTAAGAGATGAATAATCGGGAGGCTCACTCAAGAGGAGGTCTAACTCCATAGGCTATTCGTCGAGGTTTGTGGTTGAGTTACGCACTCAACCACAACCCTCGACGACCTGCATCGTCCCATTAACCTTTAATTACTCGCATGGGGTCAAAGCAACTTTGCGTTCAAAAAAAAAGTATTCATTGCGTTCCGAATTTCCCCGCTAGCTTCCTAAATCGTGTCTAAGATTGCATTTGAATAGCGATCAAGTGTCAAGACCACAAGGACTAGCCGCTGCTCTCCTGAGCGGTGACCCCATGCGAGTAATTACGTAACTTTTTTGAACGAGGTGAGTTGCTCATTTTATTTATTTTTTTGTGCATTATTACTTCTTTTGGTATTATTACTGATCCAGTGTATAAATTTATCTCACCAATATAGTTTTTTATCCTTTTATAAAACAAAGTTATTCAAAAATTGTATTATCCTGTGATTTGTATTTTATCCTAGGATCAGTCATAAATGGAAGAGATAAGCAAATTTTGCAACAGTTAGCGGTAGATGAAGAACATGTTGAAGAGTCAAGATCTTTGTTGGAGTCAGATGAGATAATCCAAAGTGATTAGAAAAGCACTAGCTAAATAATTGAGTCTCTTTCAAATTCAAACGAATCGTCAGATAATGCAGGACAAGAGCAGGAGTGGACTCCAATGATCAGATGTGTGGCACTTACAATATAGGGAGGCATTCAAAACGATAGCCATTTTCTTTTATCTTATGGGTAAATGTCACAGTTATAAACGCACTCCATGTGCATCGAGCAAATACAAACAATTTACGTACTCACGTGAGGTGTCATTTCCTGCGGCAATTGGCTGTCGAATTTGTTGTTCAGAATCGCCAGAAACGACGAATCAATTTCAATATAACTACTAAGATTGTAAAAAAACGTCTTATGGAATGTGCATCACCTGGAATATCGCGTGCCATCAACCACAATAAGTTATGGGCATTGCAACGACTGCCCGCGGAAAAGCGATCGAAAAATGTCAACAAAATGCAATAAATGCATCAAATTTGTATGCAATGATCACTTTAAGTTATATTGTCAACAGTGTAGTGACAGTGATTCAGAAAATTCGTAAAATTATTATTATTTTTAACTTTGATCTCACTATAAGTATAAAGTGTTCGTATTTACTGATTATTTTAAATTTGATAGTTTTTGTATAATTAGATATTGATTTATGTTATTCCTTAAAAATGTATTAGTTTAAATAAAGAGCTTTTATAATAAGATAGTTTTATTTACATATTTATTTATTATATATTAAAAATAATTCCTACAATTTGGGGTCACCTGAGACCCCGTGCGAGCAGTTGTGTGATTTTCTCAATGCGAGTAATTAAGGGTTAAGAAGGGGTGACAAAAAGGTTAAACATTGATAATTAATAAATATATTTTTTAATCTGTGGGCAGTGAGTACAGAAGCAAAGTAAGATGATATTGCATGTATTTAATTATTTAGATTATTGAACTATTATAATCACAGTATCATATCGCAGCGCTATAAAATTCTTTCCATAAAAGTTGTTTGTGGTATTTGACATGGTCGTATAATGCATAATGAGGCTGAAATTAAGTGGTCACACGTGTTGATTATATCGCTATTGTTGATATAATATCAAGTATGCTAGTGCTACATGTGTTCACTAACTAATGATTAATTTTGTGAAATCTATAGAATATTCTCAATTCAATCCTCTTGTGAATGGCTTTTGTACTTATTTAGACGGAGTCCGCCAAAATTAATGTCAAAGTCAAAAGTAGTAGCGTGATTTGCTATTTATGCTACTAATCTCGATTTACCCATACATATCGTTTGCTTTCTATAAAGAATAAGGGAAATTTTTACAAATGTAGTTGTTAAATTATGTAATATACTATTAATTTTATTTTTATTATAAGGATAATATATATATATATATATATATATATATATATATATATATATATATATATATATATATATATATATATTGGGACATTAACACACAGTACCATCTAGTTCCATGGTAAGCTACGAGGGTTGTGTTACGGATACCAGATAGTTGATACATTACACATATATATAACTTAAATACATACATATTATAAATATAGACACCCATGACTGGAGTACAAACATTCGTGCTCATCACACAAATGAATGCCTCCAGCGGGACTCGAATCCGCGACCGCTGGCACAGCAAGTAGGGTCACTACAAACTGAGCTAAACGCGTCGTCGTATTTTTAAGCATTAGTTTTCTTTAGTTTTAAAGTGAGATACACAGCATAATACACATAGAATACCATATTAGCTTAATTTTTTCTTTATTATAATAACATCTGTTAGCAATTTTTATTTATTAACATTCATTTACTTATGACTCAGTACCTATAGAAATCCTCATTTGTATACTATTTTAAATATTATTGTTTGACTTCATGTTTAGTTCTATGACACTCTGTCTATATCATTCCTTAGTTTGAGTTTAAAAAGCATTATATAATATTTTTATTTACATAGCTTAAAATAATTCTGTGGTTTTAAAATGATCAGAGATATTAATCTCTGGGCAGTTTGAAACCACAGAATTAATTGTATAGTGTTTATACAGCTTTATTTGCATTAAATACAAATAACTATTCTAAAAAATCGGATTACATAATATTTATAATAAATATTTTGGGACATCAACACACAGCACCATCTAGTTCCATGGCAAGCTACGAGGCTTGTGAGAGAGAGACCTTAGATCCTAGTCCATTTATAATTTCTAGATCATACTTACATTTTCTAATGTCTTATCTGTCATAGCTACTATCGCCATACTCATGTTCACTCGCATGGCGAAAGCGAGTACTAATCCAAAGAATAACAACA
Source organism: Fabriciana adippe (assembly GCA_905404265.1). Taxonomy (NCBI): domain Eukaryota; kingdom Metazoa; phylum Arthropoda; class Insecta; order Lepidoptera; family Nymphalidae; genus Fabriciana; species Fabriciana adippe. The sequence goes on along the minus strand of FR989995.1, from coordinate 16,050,801 downwards.
CGACTTGAAGATGCCTGATGCCAAGCAGCGATGCTGAAACATAAAATTGTATACATTAATAGACTACACTCTATTTTAATTTAGATCTATCAGTGCACTAAACTTAACTAAACTAACTAACTAACTAAACTAAACACAAAAATCCAAATCAGTATAACCATTTTTTTATTGCTCAAATAGTTAATACGAAAAATTATACACAGAAAGTGACGTGAGCAAATGTGGATTTATCTCTATAAGAGATCTTTTCCAGTCAACTCATGCATGTGGGAATAAATATGTTAAGACATTAACGAACAGCACCATCTTGTTCCATGGTAAGCTACGAGGCTTGTGGTATGGATACCAGAGAGTTGATACACTACACATATATAACTTTAAATACATACATATTATAAATATAAATACCCATGACTGTAGTACAAACATTCGTGCTCATCACACAAATAAATGCCCTCAGCGGGACTCGAACCCACAACCTCTGGCACAGCAAGTAAGGTCACTACAAACTGAGTCAAACAGTCGTCAAGGAAGGAAGGAAGTAATAATTTTCGCACTTATAATAACAGTCGTACATCCATACAGTCGTAGCATACATATGTATGTATAGAAAAAAAATGAAAGTTTTCTTCCATCATATGACTCAAAATAGTATACCTAAGTATAATAATAATAATAATAATAATAATTTTCTCCTGACCGATTCCGGCCACGGCGGCCAATCTCATTGAGACTAGCCAACTGCGCAGGAGATATTATAGTGCACAAATGTACGCGCAGACACAAGTGCACTCTCTATTCCTGTCACTCTCATACTCCGGTGGGACGACTACTCGACACGACCGGTGAGAGTTAAGGCGCAGGACCGACGGCTTTACGTGCTCTCCGAGGCACGGGGGTGAAACACCGCCGACTTCCCAACTCCGAGCTGTTACTGAGGCTTACTATACAGAAAGACTCAATAACTAAACTTGGCCCGACCCGGGACTCGAACCCAGGACCTCAGGATGTGCAGCCGTACATGCTAGCCACTACACCACCGAGGCAGTATACCTAAGTATAATTAGATTACGAAACATCGTCATTTTTCAATTAAAATATCATCAATTTTTCCCAACGAATTACATTAATTAAATTCCATCTTCGATATATAATAATGTAAATAAAAATAAATATGTTGCGACATTAACACACAGCACCGTCCAGTTCCATGGAAAGCTACGAGCTACGGATGGAAAGCTACCAGATAGTTGATACACTACACATATATAACTTTTAAATACATACATATTAAAAATATAGACACCCATGACTGGGTAACAAACATTCGTCGTGCTCATCACACAAATGAATGCCCCCAGCGGGACTCGAACCCGCGACCGCTGGCACAGCAAGCAGGGTCACTACAAATTGAGCCAAACGTGTCGTCAATACAAGCCTTAACATAAGTGCACTTGATTGTAGAGAGAACATAGGCTTTACGTTTTATCCAGCATGGTGTTATTAAGTAACAAATCTCATCTCCGGACTACTGCTTTGTTACCATGGCAACAACCATAATAATCTCATATTAAAGCAATTAAGCATTTTTTATATAAATTTATTTCGTGTATCTCGGAAACGGCTCTAACGTTTTGGATCAAATTTTGTATATAGATAATATTTTGCTTTTTAAGATTATCTATATAGGCGTATTTTGTAAAAAAGCTATTTTTTTTTCCGAGCGAAGCTTGTTCCTCCAGATACTAAGAGCTTAATATGTGCTAGCTATTTTGATATTACTATATGGACTTGATCGGAAATCAAACCTAATACTATCACTATAATAACACGCAAAAAAAATATATCTATATGAATTTCAATGCATATCCAAGCCAAGAACGCTAATAACGAGTTTTCTCATTTGAGTCAATTAATACTACAATAAATTATACACAATTTGTTTTACGTCATCCGGTAGTTTGCAAGAATTCATATTGTAATTGCTTTCTAAGTGACGTGTCTATTATGTAGGTGAACTTGCGATTTTATTCACATATTTTTTTTCTCAGCTTAAAACACTAAAATATGGTACACTAAAGGCTTATTCTAAATTCGCTCAGTTACATCACTAGACCCCCCCCCCCCTCCCCTCCTCGTCCCCGCTCTCTCTCTGATGTTGTTCACCTTGTCGTGGTAGGAGTGAGGCAAACCAGTCAGCTAAGAGACACACTGGGAGGTGGCTCACTTCGGTGAGCGGTATACTATGTGGGCTGCTCCTGGTACTTCTCTGATAGTAGAGTGGACCAAGGGAGCAACCCCATGGTTGTGGTGGCTTGCTACATCATTAGGTACATTTGCCTTTATAATACATAAATATCTTGGGACATTAACACACAGCACTATCTAATTCAACAATAAGCTATGAAGCTTGCATTATGGATACCAGATAGTTGATACACTACACATATATAACTTTAAATTCATATATAGAAATTATAAAATATAGAAATGAATTCCCCTAGCGGGACTTGAACCCGCGACCGCTGGCGCAGCAAGTAGGGTTACTACAAACTGAGCCAAACGTGTCGTCAAATAAATACAGGTAGCGTCACCTTTTGACAAAAATTACTAACAATAGAATTGTTACTTCAGATCATAATTTATCTGTGTACTAAAAAATATCATTTAAAGTCCAGCAGTTAAGCATGAAAGAGTAACAAACATACGCACAAAAATACATACATATAAACTTTAACATTATAACAGTATTGTGGTTATAAGTAGTGGATAGATAATGTCCTTCTGATCAATCTCATTGAGACTAGCCAACTGCGCAAAAGATATTATAGTGCACAAGTGTACGCGCAGACACAAGAGCACTCTCTAGTCCTGTCACTCTCATACTTCTGTGCTATAACAATACGACACAACCGTAAGAGATCACGACACTTATGAGAGCACGTAAAGTTACTGAGGATTTGTTGATAGCGAAACCCTATAACTATATTTCGCCCGACCCAGGGCTTGAACCCAGGAGCTTTGGAGATGCACTGTACATGCTACTTACTACCGAGGCACTTAGCATAGACCAACTACTTCATACTATATTTTTAAATCAACTATATTTTTAAATAAACTGTATGTATGTATTAAGCCCTTTTTAACTTCCCGCTGCTGGGCACGGGCCTCCCTTCAATACGAGGGGGATCAGGCCATAGTCCACCACGCTGGCCAAGTGCGGGTTGGCAGACTTCACATGTCTTTCGAAAACTTGCTAGGTTCTCTTAGACATGCAGGTTTCCTCACGATGTTTTCCTTTACCGTAAGTCAAGTGGTAATCATGTTAGAAATGATTCGCACGTGAAAATATCAGAGGTGCGAGACCCGGGGTTTGAACCCGCTTCACTCGGTTTCCCAAGCGAGCGCGTTACCACTGGGCTACCACTGCCCAAATCAACTGTAGTTAAATGAAATTAATTTGAATGAGACTATTATTATTTGCGAAGTAAAATAAGTTTAAATGAAACCAAACATTTTTAATACAATAAAAAAATCTAAAAACTTGGACGACAATTTTCATATTTTGCAAGAATAATAAAAAAAAAAACACATTTAATAAAAAAAATTAATAAATGACAACGTTAAAACAAAATTTATTGTGTGTTTCAAATTTGTTTCAAAATATATCGGAAAATTATATTAAAACTTAGAGTATTCGCAAAAAAATGTTTTAAAAGAAAACGATATCGAATATGCATATTATTACAAGACAAGTATAATAACATTCCCAAGGAGGGTTACCAGGCAGGCGGCCGATCGTAAAACTTTTGCTAAATCCTATCAGCAGTGTATTCAGCCCCTTTTTTTTACGTCCCACTGCTGGGCACGGGCCTCTCTTCAATCCTATTAGCAGTACGGAAGATGTACTGCGCCAACCCCAAGTGATTGGGAAATGGGCAGTGAGATGATGATGAATAAAAAGCCACGGGCAATCTACACTAATTAGATGAAATTTAGTATGAATATAGGGTAAGATCCTGGGAAAGACATATAATGATAGTTTTTATCCCGGAAACCCCCCATGTAGCTTAAGGGGATGAAAAGGGGGATGAAAATTTGTATGGAGAACCAATTATTTATCGAGTAAGGGATATAGAAATCATCATACCTATGTGTATATTTACTAATATATACAGGGTCACTTTTAATTTACTGAAGACCTTTTGGGAATATACTATTTACATCACAACAACATCTGTAAGAGAAAAAAAATAATATTTCTTAAATTATACAAAAATAAAAATATTTTTATTGCACCTTCTAAACGGTAATAGTCCAGCATTAGCAAAAGAAAGCGCGTGTCTGGTGGAGTGGGAAGAGTGGAGGGGTGCAAGAGGCCGCACTTACTCATTTAAACTTGACCAGATGCTAGGACTATCACCGTTTAGAAGGTGCAATAAAAACATTTTTATTTTTTTAAGAAAATAAAAATTTAAGAAATATTATTTTCTTACAGATGTTGTTGTTATGATGTAAATAGTATATTCCCAAAAGGTCTTCAGTAAATTAAAAATTACCCTGTATAGTCTGTCTATTCCCTACTGACCGTTAAAATGTACACAGAGATGAACTCGAGCAGAGCGAGGGTGAGTCGCTAGTAGTCAATAACTTGCACATTGTTGTTAATTGTTTATGTTGTTTATACGAGTACCGGTGCGTTAAGATAAATATCTGACGTGTACCATGAAATAACATAATTATCTACACTTATATATGAAATTGAAGTGTTTAAGCATGTGACTTCGATAAAAGTACTTAATTTTGGATAAAGATGAGTGCTTTTATATATTATTAGATGGATCCAATTCAAGTGCATTTATTTCACAATATTCTAAATCTATACTAATATTATAAAGCTGAAGAGTTTGTTTGATTGATTGTTTGTTTGTTTGTTTGGTTGAACGCGCTAATCTCAGCAACTACTAATCCGATTTGAAAAATTATTTTTGCATTAGATAGCCCGATAATTGAGAAAGGTTATAGGCTATATATCATCCCGGAAAAATGTACGGTTCCCGTGGGATAGATGTTCTTGTCTAAGGACGAACCCGAAGCGAAGCGAGGGTGAGTCGCTAGTTACTTATAAAATTATCTTTTTTATAAGTAATAAGAATAGATATTAAAGAGAATAGCAAAGAAGTGGCATTTATTTTTGATCTTTACGTAACGAAATCTTGAAAAATAAATTTTATTTTTGGAAAAAATCATCTGATTAAAAAAAATATACCTGGAAAAAAAAAGATCCGGTAATAACAAGGAAAATGTGCTGGAAAAAGAATGATCCCTTCTTTATCATGATAAAATTATGACCACAACAAAAGAAGAGCGAATGCTAGTATATTAAAATAAAAATCAATGTTGGTAAGCGCATAACTCAAGAATGGCTGGACCAATTCGGCAAATTTTTGTTTTTTGTATGTTCCTTAAGGTCCACGGAAGGTTTTAATACTTAAAAAAAAAATCTATATCCATGTTACTATATTCAAGCTTGGGACGAACTCGAGCGAAGCGAGGGTGTGTCGCTAGTATTTAAATAAAGGTACATATAGAAATTCCATTTGCATAAATCTAAAATATGTGGAAAATGCATTACTCATGCACGTGTAGATATTTTATTTTACGCCATATTTCCTTCTAGTGCGTTATATTTATAATAACATTGTATCAAGTATCGTAATAAATAACATACTGTACTTTCTTAGATTTGCGCCAATATTTGAAGTTATTCCAAAGATTACCCCGAACAAACGGAAAGACAGACAGACAATTTTTTTTTTAAAGAGTTGTTTAGATCCTTTAGAAAATATAGATATCTTGAAATTACAGACAGATGTTTCATTTTCATTTATATGTATGTGTAGATAAATATATTTACAATAGCCACAAGCTAAGGTAGAATGTAAACAAAATTAAAAATATTTTATATAGGCAATAAAATTTGTTCAAAAATAATTTACATATTTATATCATTCGAAACGTCTCGTAACACAGAAAAATATATAATTTTGAAATGAAATGAAACTTTATTCAAATAGACTTAATATAAGCACTTTTTGAATCGTCAATTTAATTGAAAGAGCGTCAGTGTAGTCAGTCTGTGAGGAAGCTACCGCAGGCTCGGAAAGCAGTTCTGCTGAGAAGAGCCGGCAAAAACTCAACAGTTGCTCTTTTAAAATAATATTTGTTTACAATATTGCAATACAATAATTACTTATCTTACGTGAGACTCAACCAGGGCCTCAAGTCTGCTATTGCAATGGTGTTACAGTTGTCGATCAATGACATCGTAATTGCTACTTTTTGCAATTTTGGTAGTCTACTAATTCAATGGTTTCCCGATGGCGTGTCACTGACACTCCAATGACACATTTGCAAATAATTGGTAGTCCCGTACATAATGACAAGTCAATGATCGAATTATTGCGTAGTCTGCTAATATTTTGACAGTTCTAATGACCAATGAAACGCCACCGATGGTGTGTCATTGACACCCCAATGACAAATTTGCAAATTGGTAGTCCCGTACATAATGACAAGTCAATGATCGAATGTATTGCGTAGTCTACTAATATTTTGACAGTTCTAATGACCATTGGAACGCCACTGAACTATCATTGATGTGCCATTGTGCAGTCATTGCATAAAAGCCATGTTTGTTTGGTATTTTCTTAAGTTGTGAAGTGTGTGAACCTAAATAAAATGTTCAGAATAAAGTTTGGAGCGAAGAAATCGCCCTCCGCTGCTTGTTAAGGAGCAATATTGACCCCTTTCAGGATATTTCCGAGGTAGAATTTGTGAAAACATTTCTCCTCGGGACGGAAACTAAGGGGGCTAGTGGATGAGCTAACTCTACTTATTCCAAGACCACGTCGGAATGATGGAATATCGGCGGAGACGAAGGTTAGAAAACAACTTCAACTTCATTGCTTATCACTAAAGGCATAGCTATAGTCTAAGAATATATGATGTTGATATTAATGTAATATATATACACATATTTCTGTTGCAGATTCTGATAGCCTTAGCATTTTACGCATCTGGATCTTACCAGACCTTAGTTGAGCAGAGTGTCTATCTACACAATGTCTCACAGAAGACTGTGTCAAGAGCTGTGAGGAAAGTTACAGAGGCACTCAATGCTAAATTTAACAATTGTATTAAATGGCACATGGACCAGACTAGCTAGAGATAGACAGTTATGGAGAAAATTGAAGGAGGCCTTTGCCAACAAAGGGCAAACAGACAAGGTTGTCGAGGCAGAGTAATCTTACTCATACACACACAAAACAAATAAATAAATAAGTGAATAATAAATATATATATAGAATAAGTAAAACACAATCAAATATATTGTTAAAACAGTGTATAAATAACTATATAATTTCAAGATGAGGAAAATAAGAGCATAGTAAATCAATGTAATAAGCTTTATTTTATCACTTTATACTTTATAAGTTTTATAATGTTACTTCAATTTTCGTATTTCTATCCAATATAACAAAATTCAATGTAATTTTAACGATCACTTTATGTTACTACTATTTAACTAATCACAGGAAAGCGCTTTATGTTTTCACTTATTACACATAAGTTCAACATAAATTCAATATTATTTTAACAAGTAATACTTATCTTTTCTGCCGTAATGAATGTCTATCCAGAAACTGCCTCTTCTAACGGTTACCTTATGCTTTTATATCAATCAGCCGGAAGTGACATTTTAATTAAAATTTTATAATATCATCCTAAAAATCAGTTAAGTGTCCATAATTTATAATTTAATTTTAATAAATAACACAATAGTATTTCAAAATTTTTAAATGTAATAATATAATTTGAAAATTATTAATGTCCTACTATTTAATTTATTTTTTAAAGCATTTATTTTTAAGCATATAATTATAAAATTAGTATAATAATTATTAAATTATTATATTTTAAAATTAATATATTTTAAAAGTAAAATCAATAGACATTCCACATTAATTTGAAGTAGTCATATTATCTCTCATTAATTATATTAATTTATCAATGACTTTTAATTAAAATATTATTATTAATGATTTCTAATTATGTATATTATTTTTATTATGTACAATTTTACTCCGTGAAAGCCAGTTTATCAATATGTCGTAGTAAGGAAATTGTCACACATGTGTAAAAAGTGTAAAAAGAAAACATTAGAATATAGTTTGTAATCTTTATTGTAAACCATGTCTGAATAAAGGCTTATATTATTATTATTATTATTATTAGAATCCTACTAATATGACAAAGGTGAAAGTTTGTATGTTTGATTCTTAGTTACTTAAAATTTGGGCGCACTCCACCCAACGCCACTTCGCTAGGCTGCGTCCTTCGATGCTACGATTATAGTGGCCGAATGCTAGCTCGGGCTGGCTCTCCAAGAAGTCCAGCAATGCAGAAATTTGCTCCAATAGGACAATAATTAAGGATTTTTACGCGACCACGAACAAATTGACCTATCAAATTATTTATTTTGGACGTTTTATTTTTTAGATTACACTTAAAATTTATCTTTTTAGCTTTTTATGATCATTTTACATAATGCTTAGTCTTTAAAATATAAATTGATAACATATATTATCGAACCTAGACTAAAACTCATTTCGGCGAACGCTTTTTGAACTAATGGCAATACCGATTCCCTTTCCACTACAACCCAATTACAATCCAATGACAAGACCAATGATCGACCATTGTAAATTTAGTAGACTACGAAATTTTGGACCAATGGTAATTGAATTAAAATTGCATTGTTCCATAATGACAATTCATGTAAAATAGCATTTATGCGCCATTGTGCAGTCATCTGTCATCGCAAATTCACAAGTGTTTCGATACCTCTCATTTGTTGAGCGTGCTTATTAAAGTTAAGTTGTGAAGTTATTGCTACATTAATAAAATGTTCAGAATAAGATGGAATATTTTGGAATTGGCCAACACCGTTGACGCTCAACAACGCCAGCGTTCGGAACGAAAAAACCGCCGTCGAGCCCGCCGCTTGTTAAGGAGTAATGTTGACCCCTTTCAGGATATTTCCGAGGTAGAATTTGTAAAAACATTTCGCCTCTGGAAGGAAACTGTGAGGGGGCTAGTGGAGGAACTAACTCCAATTATTCCAAAACCACGTCGGAATGATGGAATATCAACGGAGACGAAGGTTAGAAAACAATTCATTGCTTATCACTAAAGGCATAGCTATAGTCTAAGAATACATGATGTTGATATTAATGTAATATATACCTACATATTTCTGTTGCAGATTTTGATAGCCTTAGCATTTTACGCATCTGGATCTTACCAGACCTTAGTTGAGCAGAGTGTCTATCTACACAATATCTCACAGAAGACTGTGACAAGAGCTGTGAGGCAAGTTACAGAGGCACTCAATGCTAAATTTAACAATTATATTAAATGGCACATGGACCAGACTAGCTAGAGATAGACAGTTATGTAAAAATTGGAGGAGGCCTTTGCCAACAAAGGGCAAACAGACAAGGTTGTCGAGGCAGAGTAATCTTACTCATACACACACAAAACAAATAAATAAATAAGTAAATAATAAATAAATATATATATAGAATAAGTAAAACACAATCAAATATATTGTTAAAACAGTGTATAAATAACCATATAATTTCAAGATGAGGAAAATAAGAACACAGTAAATCAATGTAATAAGCCTTATTTTATCACTTTTTACTTTATAAGTTTTATAATGTTACTTCAATTTTCATATTTCTATCCAATATTTCTATCAAATATAACAAAATTCAATGTAATTTTAACGATCACTTTATGTTACTACTATTTAACTAATCACAGGAAAGCGCTTTATGTTTTCACTTATTACACATAAGTTCAACATAAATTCAATATTATTTTAACAAGTAATACTTATTCTTTTCTGCCGTAATGAATGTCTATCCAGAAACTGCCTCTTCTAACGGTTACCTTATGCTTTTATATCAATCAGCCGGAAGTGACATTTTAATTAAAATTTTATAATATCATCCTATAAATCAGTTAAGTGTCCATAATTTATAATTTAATTTTATTAAATAACACAATAGTATTTCAGAATTTTTAAATGTAATAATATAATTTAAAAATTATTAATGTCTTACTGTTTAATTAATTTTTTAAAACATTTATTTTTAAGCATATAATTATAAAATTAGTAACTCGAAAATAAGTCTAATTTTAAGATATTAACTGTTAAATTATTATATTTCAAAATTAATATATTTTAAAAGTAAAATCAATAGACATTCCACATTAATTTGAAGTAGTCATATTATCTCTCATTAATTATATTAATTTATCAATGACTTTTAATTAAAATATTATTATTAATGATTTCTAATTATGTATATTATTTTTATTATGTACAATTTTACTCCGTGAAAGCCAGTTTATCAATATGTCGTAGTAAGGAAATTGTCACACATGTGTAAAAAGTGTAAAAAGAAAACATTAGAATATAGTTTGTAATCTTTATTGTAAATCATGTCTGAATAAAGGCTTATATTATTATTATTATTATTATTATAATCCTCCTAATATGACAAAGGTGAAAGTTTGTATGTTTGATTCTTCGTTACTTAAAATTTGGGCGCACTCCACCCAACGCCACTTCGCTAGGCTGCGTCCTTCGATGCTACGATTATAGTGGCCGAATGCTAGCTCGGGCTGGCTCTCCAAGAAGTCCAGCAATGCAGAAATTTGCTCCAATAGGACGATAATGAAGGATTTTTACGCGACCACGAACAAATTGGCCTATCAAATGACATTGACATTTAATGTCAATTCAAAAGTTACAGATGAAACTTATTTATTTTGGACGTTTTATTTTTTAGATTACACTTAAAATTTATCTTTTTAGCTTTTTATGATCACTTTATATAATGCTTAGTCTTTAAAATATAAATTGATAACATATATTATCGAACTTAGGCTAAAACTCATTCTGGCAAACGCTTTTTGAACTAATGGCAATACCGATTCCCTTTCCACTACAATCTAATTACAATCATATTACAATCCAATGACAAGACCAATGATCGACCATTGTAAGTTTAGTAGACTACGAAATTTTGGACCAATGGTAATTGAATTAAAATTGCATTGTTCCATAATGACAATTCATGTAAAATAGCAGACTTGAGGCCCAGACATTAGCCCGACACATTGTCATCTAAAAAGTATACCGTGACGGTATAATAAGCTTTATACAGTAATATATTTTTAATTTTAGACTTAAATTATTTAAATGGCAAACTCAATATCGAATGTATTCAACCCTTTAAACGTCCCACTGCTGAGAATGGGCCTCCCTTCAATACGAGAGGGATCAGGCAATAGTCCACCACGCTGGCCAAGTGCGGTTGGCGGACTTCACATGTCTTTCAATAACTTGCTAGGTTCTCTCGAAAGGATGTTTTCCTTCTACTGGTAATCATGTTAGAAATGATTCGCACATGAAAATATCAGAGGTGCAAGACCCGGGATTTGAACCCGCTTTACTCGGTCTCCCAAGTGAGCACGTTACCACTGGGCTACTATTGTCTTATATATCGAATATGGAATTCTATTATAAATGCTTGTAAAACGAAAGTTTTCCTTGTAAATTTTTCAACGGTAAATACCCGTCGTGTACGCTTAGTGGAGATGTATCGGTAGGTACCTTTATATAATATTTACCTCGAACATTGATTACGGTGTATTTTTTAAATTAATTTATTCAAGTTGCATATTCATGAGAGCGAAATAATTATATCAGTGTACAGGAAATTCCTGTGGTGGCATCTGCAAGTAAGGTTTTCTTTCAAGATCATTATTTACAAAGCACATAGCTGAACTAGCCTCGAATGCTTCCCTAGATACCAAACAGTTTAAATACCAAGTAGTTTTTATATAATACAACAATCTATACTAATATTATAAAGCTGAAGAGTTTGTTTGTTTGGATGAACGCGTTAATCTCAGGAACTACTAATCCGATTTGAAAAAATATTTTTGCATTAGATAGCCCGTTAACTGAGGAAAGCTATAGGCTATATATCATCCCGGAAAAATATACGGTTCCCGTGGGATACATTTGTTTTTATCTAGGGACAAACCCGAAGCAAAGTGAGGGCGAGTCGCTAGTCTTTATATAAATAGGCAAAGACAAAACAGCTTACAATTAGTGTATTTTTCTCCTCTGTTTGTCAACCGATTTTTATCTTTTTTTAAGGTTCCGAACCTTAAAAGGTAAAAAAAGGAACCCTTATAAAATCATTTTCTTTTCGGTCTGTCCGTGTGTCTGTCTGTCTGTGTATCACCACCGATTTTTTTTTGTTTAGTAGCTATTGACGAGCTTTAGTGTGATCAATAAAAAAAAATATGGTTGAAGTTAAACACATATTTTAATTTGTAAAAATATTTGACGTAATTTGACGGTAATTTGTAAAAACCGTCAAATTATTATTTTACTAACGAAATTATAATCATACGGGGTTTTGTCAATTATCTCTTTTTAAAAATATCCTCTTCCTTTTAAAAAATATCTAATTTACTTCCTTTGATATTAGTTAATATAGTGATTAAATCACCACAATCAAATCAAAAGTTCAAAATATGTACCACCTTGATCGCTTTGCATATAAAGTGAAATGTGCTGTCCTTTATTCTAGGTCATTTCATCTATACGTATAATTCTGAGTTGAACATTAAATATTTTTTCAAAAATTTTATTGAAATAGTCATTAATTATTATCGATACAGAGACCGAATCTATAGTTTTTAGAATTTTTGTCAGTCTGTCTGAGAACGCATTACGAGAAAACCACTGGACAGATTTTGATGAAATTTAGTATAATAATAGTTGGTTATCCAGGTCAATACATAGGATCCTTTTTACTGCAGGAAAATATCTCATTTTGTCTTAAACTAAATTCTGGTCTTTTATTGTTCCCAATTTTCCGAATGCTTTACAGCAAACATGGTCACGCTTTGCTTTAAAGTATTCTAAAAAAAAAAGAAACCACGACTAAATCCGAAAAAACTGTTTCATTTTAAATTTTAAATATTTGCGTAAATCTAAGAAAGTATCTCGTCTTTACTTAATAATATTTTAACAACCTCATTGGTATATTAGCTGTAGCAGCTACAGATCCGAAGCCTTAGGTTTGAAGCCTGGACCGGGTCAAGTATAATTTTTTTTTAATTATTTACTACCGGCTCACTCTCGCTTCGCTCAGGTTCGTCGCTAGGTACGTTTTAAAATAGATATAAATAATTATTAGCCAGCGTTAGCCATACAAATTTTAATTTTTTTTTCGTTAGTTTTTTCATTTTTTCTCTTTATTAAAACCTTCCGTGGACCTTAACGAAAAATAATTAACTTTATGGTATGGTATTAAAGTTCAAATTGACTTTTAAGTATTGTTAGTAAAGTGTTGATTCTAGACATTTTCAGGCAATTTTTAATTTTTTTCTCTCCGTAAGAACCATCCTCGTACTTCAAGGAATATGATAAAAAAAGAATTAGCGAAATCGGTTCAGCTGCTCTCGAGATTTGCGCTTAGCAACACATTCAGCGATTCATTTTTATATTATAGATTAGATTCACCAGTGGCAATTACAATATTACAATTTATTATTATATACGAGTACAATAGTTTCATAGATAATTGCAAATTATATAAATAATAATTAATTACATCAACACAATTGAAATAATACACAAAGATTAAAAAAGATTACAACAAAAAAAAAACAGGAAGAATTACAAAAGTAATTAATAGTGTTGTAAGACAAACTGGTTATGTTCAGAATTTGTAGTCAAAATATTATTTTTATCAAAGACTAGCGACTCACCCTCGCTTCGCTTCGGGTTCGTCCCTAGGTGAAAACAAATCTGTCCCACGGGAACTGTTCATTTTTCTGGGATGATATATAGCCTATAGCCTTCCTCAGTTAACGGGCTATCTAATGCAAAAAGAATTTTTCAAATCGGATTAGTAGTTCCTGAGATTAGCGCGTTCAACCAAACAAACAAACAAACAAACAAACAAACAAACAATCAAACAAACTCTTCAGCTTTATAATATTAGTATATATTTTTCATTTCGTTTGTTTAGTATAGTACTTCAATCCATGGGCTTGAAAAAGAGTCGTCGCGCATTTTAATAAAAACTTGCTTCGGAATTTTGGTTTTATTTAAATTAATAATGAAAATTTGCAAAAAGCGAGGCCGCTATGAACTATATTAATAATTATTCTCCATCATACAATAAGTTAAAATTGTAGAAGAGTTTCAGTTTCTCTGAATAAGAACGTGAAAGATGGGCATTAAATTGAAAAATCACATTCAAAATATAATAAGCCTCTTAATGTAACATCAATTTATTTTGCAGTCTTATACTAACTTGTGGGTGGCCTTGTTGTTACTACAACAGATAATAACATCGAAGTCCACCTTGTACTCTATTATTTTTTTTATTCTCTGATTATGCATATGCTCTACGACGAAACAACACGTTTGGCTCAGTTTGTAGTGACCCTACTTGCTGTGCCAGCGGTCACGGGTTCCAGTCCCGCTGAGGGCACTCAATTATGTGATAAGCACGAATGTTTATAATCCAGTCATGGATGTTTATATTTATAATATGTATGTATTTAAAGTTATATATGTGTAGTGTATCAACTATTTGGTATTCATAACACAAGCCTCGTAGCTTACCATGGAACTAGATGGTGCTGTGTGTGTTAATGTCCCAACATATTTATTTATTTATTTAACTCTCCAGCCCTGTTTTGGGAACATTTTCTCGTATTTTTTTAAAATGTATTTCATTTTCAATTTATCATTTAAGTAAACCATGTCATGAACATCTACAACATATTGATTGCGAATTTTTTTTTAGTTTTATATAATGCAATAATATGCATTGCTCAATATTTAAAATTAAAATATCTGTAAATTTTATTTTTTACATTATATAAGTTTGCTCGTTATCTGTAAAATACTAAAACAGCCAGTTGAAATATATGTATATACGTCACGGCTGATAGCTGGAACTACGTAGTATTTTTTTTTTAATTTTCAAAAAACGGGCTTAGTGTCCAGCAAGAAGTTGATATATGTTACTTTTTTTAAGAAAATATACGATTGCTGCGATTAAATTGACGGTCTATTAATATAATACACAATATTAGACGACACGTTTGGCTCAGTTTGTAGTGACCCTACTTGCTGTGCCAACGGTCGCGGGTTCGAGTTCCGCTGGGGGCATTTATTTATGTTAGGAGCACGAATGTATGTACTCCAATCATGGGTGTTTATATTTATAATATGTATGTATTTAAAAGTTATATATGTGTAGTGTATCAACTATCTGGTATCCATAATACAGGCCTCGTAGCTTACCATGGAACTAGATGGTGCTGTGTGTTAATGTCCCAACATATTTATATTTATTTATATTTATTAGGCGGTGTATATTATGCTAATGTTTAAAAAATCTTGTTAAATTTGAACAAAAGTGGCTTAAAACTTGACAAACCACATGGCATAGCTAGTTTGAAATAAATAACATACTAGTAGTAGGTATACGAGTTCTAATCTACAAGCATTAAAATAATCGAATAAGTTTATTTATGAATTTCAGAGAAACAGTATACATAATATGTAAACTACATATTATGTAGTTTCATACTATATCTGGATCATAATAAAACTTAATGTAAAAATCGAACCTGTAATCACTTTAGCAAAGTATGATCCCACTGTGCATTTAGGATTTTTGTATATAAATATTTATTATAAAATAACATTTTTTTGTTAAACATTGTATGTAAAAAATTAATTTTAATCCACAATAATAATTAACGAGGTGAAATCTTCTAAGAAACAAGATATTTTATAATGATTCATTTAATGAGCTTAGAAATCGAAAATTTTGCTAATAGGCTAAATTTTTGAGTAATATCGAATTATTCTTGAAAATTTTCACTAAAATCTTTACAGAAATTAAACATTAGATGTATATATATTGTATAAAAACTAAAATATATAATTCATGAAAACTAAAGTACATACAGTATGAGTTAACGAAAAAGGTTGTATAAATATATAAAAAAAAAATATTTACGTTTTCATTCATTAAAAACTAATTAACCTTTCAAATTACCTTTTAATAAACAAAAAAAACTCACTTGGCTTCTTTACAGATGCGTCTTCCACCATTTTCGGTTATTTAATATTTCACAGTCAAAAATAACTAAATTAATTTATTTTAACAATACTCATATGAGTTTAACTATTTTTTTTTAATTAATTAATGAATTAAACTTCTTCATCGATCTTAAATTGTACTGCGCGTGCGCACTCTTTTACACCTTCTCGGTCACTATAGTATTGTGATAGTTTTTTTTCTTATTATGCTTTGTTTCCATTGTTCCAGTTAAGACGTTATATGTTTTTATGTTATATTAATAATTATTTTCAAGAGCTACAATATTTATTCAAGAGTTTATGTATAGCATATTGATAATGTATTTTTCAGTATACATATAATATATTTAAATTACATACATAGTATATTTAAATTGACTATAATATTAACAAAACGTGTTTCTTTAATTATTTTATATAATTTTATAAAAAAAAAATCGTACTTGAAGGTCACTTAAAACCATTTAGTTAAGTCTACTCAATTTCTCCACTTGTCTATCTATCCTAACTTTATAGGGCTATCCTTTAAACTATCGTAGGTAATAATCGGTCGAAATATTTTATATAATATTATGGGGGATGATTATTAGGTATGTAAGTAATAATAGAACTAAAAATATCATAATTATAAGAGAATAAATGAGCATGTCGTAGTACATCAGGCATGGCGGTTGCAGTCAAACTTTTTAAAATAAAAACTATCCAATAAGTTACACTCGTAGGCGGGATGTTAACAACCCCCACTCAATTAATTGTTTGTATCTGACTTGTACTTGCCGTTCATTACATGTAGCGGATTTGATTCCGGTGCAGAGCGAAAACTATGGGCCGTACTAATTTTTCCCAATTTCGGTGACACAAACGCATTGAGAATAAACAACATTAACTATAATATTATTTGGGAAATTGATAACCAAAATGGGAAGTATATAGGTATACATAATAATACATATTATTGTGTTTTATTTGTCTATCTATCTTCTATACATCTATACATATAATAAAACTGTAGAGGTCGAATGTCTGTACATAGAAAAAAAATGCTAAAAACCGAGTCAGGGGGATGTAAGATGAGAAATAGAACAAATCCAGTTTTTGTTTCTCTGTCTGTTTGTCTGTTTGTACGGGCTAATCTCCTAAACTGTTGGACCGATTAAAATGAAATTGTGCATGGTGGTATCTTATATCCCCGGTCAACTTTTTAAATACTTTTCATCCCGGAAAATTTAAGAGTTCCCGTAGGATAGAAAAAACTATAGTAACTTATACAGTTTAGTACACAAAAAAATACTGCTTGAATTTTAATGAAACTTTACAATAATATAATTCATACATCAGAATAACAAATAGGCTACATTTTATCCCGGAAAAATGTACGGTTTCCGTGGAATAGATTTGTTTTCATATGTCCGAAAGGCGAACCCATGCAAAGCGAGGGTGAGCCGCTAGTTTTGAATAAAGTGTATATCAATTAAAATATTTACATTACAAATAAATAATATGAATAACGTCAACGACTTCTAAAACATTTTGTATAATGGAAACTTGCAGTGACATTGACATTGATTGGAGTTCTGACCAATAGTTAATCGACGCAAAACGTAAATGACAAAACTATGTTAAATTTACCTCATAGCGTGATAAGCTAGTTCTGTGATTGAGGCAGTTAAAATTATTTCACTTATTATATTATTGACTAGCGACTTACCCTGACTTCGTTCGGGTGCGTACCTAGATACGCGGATTTTCTTTACCATTTCATTTTTTTTTTGCGCGGAATATAAAATAAAAGTATCCTAAGTCACTCCTTATAATATTATCAGCTATGTGCCAATTAAAGTCCCATTAAAATAGGTCCAGCCGTTTCGGAGATAAGCCGGGACAAACAGATAGTCAAAAGTTTTAAAAATAGTTTTTTTTTTCTTATAAGTACTGTATATACTTTCATATGCATTTAGTAAAAAGCTGTTATTCTGACATTACAAACAAACACTTCAATTTTATTTATCTGTATCTTTTAAGGGTAAGCATTATGCTGAAATTCAGCCAGAGATACCAAGACGTCCCTGGTTTTCTAGTTGTAAACAGGCGGAACGTTGGGTATTATCAACTATTAGTCGTATTCGTCTTGGACATGCATGTTCTCCTGTTCACCTGGCGAAGATCAGAGTCAGGGACCACTCCCTGTGTGAGTGTGCGAAGGTAATTTATCCCACATCCTTTTCAATTGTCCTAAACTTCTTCATCCTCTATATGACGTTCTCCCTTCTAAAGTTCCTCGTCCCATTAATGTTAATTGTTTGTTAATGTTGGTGTACAGTCCCTTATGTAGATTTTTGTGTAAATATATTAAATGTAATAATATTAAATTGTAAATTATGGCATAATATTTAATTAATTTATACTAATATGTGTCTTTATGTGTATCTATTTTGTATATATACTTCATTGTGACGTCTTGTTTGTTGTAGGTCCAGATTATACAATAAATTCCTCTTGTATCAAAGTTTTCAGTCATCAGTGTGAATATCCTTTTTTTTATACCGATTAATTGTCAATCTCTACCGTGTCTTCTCCATTCTACACGACATTGGCGAAGTAAATTGTGCCCAAATGGCACGCCTATAAGCCACAGAACAAAGAACTTAACTAAACTAAACTATTTATTTATCTGTATAGAAGACATTTTGTTTTTTTTTTTGTAAAACTGTTAAATTAAAAACTTTTGTTTATTTCTGCTAAAGTACAATTTGTGGAATTACTTAAACAATATATTATAATGTATTTAAAAATGTAGTTATTCAAGTTCAATAAACAAATGTGTTCCTTTATCATTAACCATTCGATGGTCTGGATATTGGTTTTGACTGAATTTTATTTATATTTAGGGCTCATACAAAATATTTTCCTAAATCGGACCAACGACGACGATACGTTTGGCTCAGTTTGTAGTGACCCTACTTGCTGTGCCAGCGGTCGCGGGTTCGAGTCTCGCTGGATGTCATACATTAGTGTGATGAACACGAATGTTTGTACTTCAGTCAGTTTATATTTATAATACGTATGTATTTAAAGTTATATATGTGTAGTGTATCAACTATCTGGTATCCATAACACAAGCCTCGTAGCTTACCATGGAACTAGATGGTGCAGTGTGTTAATGTCCCAACATATTTAAAAAAAAAAATACAAGGGATATTTTAGTAGTGAAACTTTTAGATCTAAAATAGCTTAAAGACGTATAAAAATCGTATATTATATTTATGTTCCAAGCATACCCATACATTAACTTCACTATTAAGATTTTTTATCACCAGTTGTTTTCCTTATCTCTTTAGATTACACAAGTTTCCTGAGGTACAGATGACAATTTAAATATCGGTTTTCAACCATGCTTATATAAATACAGTGTTATATGACAGTAACTTTGGCAGAGAGAGAGGCGGTGGGGGTGAGGGTGGGGGGGGGGGGGGGGGGAGGGAGAGAGAGAGAGAGGGAGAGAGAGAGAGAGAGAGGGAGAGAGAGAGAGAGAAAGAGCGAGAGAGAGAGAGAGAGAGAGAGAGAGAGATACCCCTAACCCCTTTTTTTTTAAATATATTTAAGCACGGGGGTGTGCGACTCACTGGCAAAGCCAGTACTACCCACTAAACCCCAACGGAACCTCCTCCGTCTTAATGGGGCGTCGCAGGATCGCTTACGCACTCAACCACGATGACGGCAGGTCTGCCGAAGCAGACTACAACAACCATAGGGTTGCTCCAACAGTCCACTCTGCTATCAGAGGAGTACCAGGAGCAAACAACAAGGAGCAGTATACTCTCATCTATACATATAATATCATACTAAAGATGTTAGTCTAAGCAAGTCTAAGTGAAACCAGGGTACCATTTAAATATTTAATTATTAAAATTTAATTAATAAAAAAAATGTATACTTAACTGTCTTTCGTCCGTCGCTCCATTCGTGAGAGTAATCTTATAAATTGCAAATAATTTAAATAAGTTTAAAAAGAAAATAAATTTGATTGGTAGTTCCAGGGATTAGGCATTCAAACAATAGAAAATAAAAACTTAAAAAAAAGGAGTTCTAGATACTAAAAGTTTTGAGTGTCTGTCTGTCTGTCTCTTTGTATGCTTAGATCTTTAAAACTACGCAACGGATTTTGATGCGGTTTTTTTAAATAGATAGAGTGATTCAAGAGAAAAGTTTATATGTATAATACATGCATATTATAGTAAAGAAAAGCCGAGAAATTCAAAGATTTGTATTTCATACTAACCGTCAAAACGTACATAGGGACGAACCCGAGCGAAGCGAGGGTGAGTCGCTAGTTGGTACCTAATCAGAAATTTTCGAAATCTCAATCGACCTAACTTAATATAAAATTGTAAAATCGTTTAATTTAAAGTAGCAAAATCGGTAAGCTATTTCCGAGAAATCGATGAACATACATAAAAATGAACCTGCTCCTGTTTGGAATTCGGTTAAAAAAAACCCTTTAGCTTTGCAATATTAATTTAGATTAAGTATGAATTCCAGTCAAAAGTTAATTATTAACTTTACGATGACTAAAATTAAGTACAGATCTATCTGAAACTAGTTTAAAATTTTAATCAGGTTATAGAATTAACAATACTTGTCAAATCCATTCAGGTTTTGTGACAAAGTTAATAATATTTCATATTATTATCAAAATTTAATTAAATAAGACGTTTATTAAATCGGAGTACTTAATATAAATGCGAAAATGTGTGTTTATGTATATGCTTGTTACGCCTTCACGCTAAAACGACTGCACGGTTTTGGATGATATTTAGTATACAGATAGACCATAACCTGGAGTAACACGTAGGTTACTGCTACATACTTAAGGCACCCTAAGCGAATGTACGAGTATGTTAAAATTCCTCGGTATTGTAGTAGCTATCATGTACGGCTACATATCCGGAGGTTCTGAGTTCGAGTCCCGGGTCGGGCCAATTGAGTCTGAGTCTGTCTATTAAGAAAGCCCCAGTAACAGTCCGGAGTTGGGAAGTTGGTAGTTTTTCACTCCCGTGCCTCGTCGGTCCTGCACCTAATCTCTCATCAGTTGTTTTAACATTTATTGTAACGTCACACGGAATGCTCTTTAATAACAAACAGTGTCGTAACGTTCGAAATATTACATAATATTTTATTTCCGTCTAGCTCTTTTTCGCCAATTATTGTGCCGAGTAACTTGCGATAAGGACTTCGTTCCAAAAACAAGTTTGAAAATCGATTTACATGTACATAGATATTACTGTTGCACTAAGAATCCCCTCATTTTGTAAAAATATATTAAGGTGGGTGAACCATGGAAGACCATGTTCCTTGTAAGGCCAATTATTAAAAAGTCGTAGCTATTGCCATCCGATGACAAATTCCTTCTACCCAAACTAGCACCCATCGAACTTAAGAACACAGACGCGGCGGCTAGTCGCTAGCGCTGCTGGTTTGTCGATGCGGTCCCTCGCTTTGTTGACTTCTTTCGACGACGTTAAAATTCTAATATGCGCTCGCATGCAAAACGCTAGATTTCAAGTAAATAAACTATTATTTTCTTTATTTTTTTATCTGAATTCATATATAAGGATTTGCTGTTGTATTAAAGAAAAGCTATATGATTTTATTTCAATTTTAGTTACAATATCGGTAGTGTTCTTAGGAAAGTCAATGGTTCCTTGTAAGGCCGAAAAAAGATCATCAAAAAATTGACAAGTTGGCCTTGCTAGGGCACAAGGACCTTGTTAGGAACATTTTAGGAATCACGAAAATATTAATACCTAGGTTTTAGTTGTAAATACGTATCGGGAAAGTAAAAACAAAGTATAAGTTCATAATATTATTACTTATATTCATGCTTTAAATAATTTTATTTTAAAACTCCATTTGGTCTTACAAGGGACAGACCCATAAGAAGGCCATTGTAGTCGGTTTCAATTTTTTTTATTTCATTACAAAGATTATTGGCAAGTTATTTGATATCGATATAATAGTTATTAAAATTATTTTTAAAACATTTTCACGAATACATTGGCATGAAAACATTGGCAAGGCCATTTTGGAAGGGTTCAATAAAACTTAAATTTAATAAATACGAATTAACTCTACAATAAAATAAAATGTTTCATAAGTTACATTAAAGAATAAAGTGTTATGTAATAATTTATTTGTTTCGTTTATCCAATAAATAAAAGAATTATAACTTTTTATTTTTTAGAGTGGTCTACCATGGTCCACCCACCTTATATTATTCTTTATTGAACAAACAATATAATAAAATGTAATAAAAAACACACTGAAAGTGACGCGGACAAAGGTGGAGTTATCTCTAAAAGAGATCTCTTCTATTCAACCCATGTATCACTCATTTGTGTGCAGGAAATAGTGTTTAATAGCGAGATGTATAATAATTTCTAGTTTTTAGTAGTCTAGTTGTATTATTATTACTAGCAACTCGCCCTCGCTTCGCTCGGGTTCACCCCTAGGTGATTTTTTAAATTTACATAACTTTTTTATTTATAAACCGGTTGAAATAAAACAAATACCTACTATAAGTGAGGCTTACCACAATACATTAGTGAGAACTACATCCAAATCAGTTAAGCCGTGTTTGAGATTAGCGCACACAAACGCACAGACAAACAGACAAAATTAAAAAAAAATCATTGGTTTTAGAATTTTAATATCTTCCATCCATAATAATATCTTCAATATACTGACAGCGACCAGTTACACTTTTATTATATCTATACTAATATTATAAAGCTGAAGAGTTTGTTTGTATGTTTGTTTGGTTGAACGCGCTAATCTCAGGAACTACTAATTCGATTTGAAAAATTCTTTTTGCATTAGATAGCCCGTTAAATGAGGAAGGCTATAGGCTATACATCATCCCGGAAAAATATAGGGTTCCCGTGAGATAGATTTATTTATGTCTAGGGACGAACCCGAAGCCAAGCGAGGGTGAGTCGCTAGAGTATAGATATTTGGAAAGCAATTTCCATCATGTATCTTATTTATTCAATTTTGAGTAGATCAAAGTTAGTTCAAACTGTCGTTAGGTAGTTTTAAACCGGAATAGGCGCAGATGCGACAGGAAGCTCAAAGGAAGGTCATCAAATATAGATCTTTCCTTACTTCGTGAAATAGTTATACTATGTAGGGTTTGACTAAACTTTAATTTAAATTCAACTTAAACTTTATTGAAATAATAAGGTGACTGATCCTTCAAACTATTTTATTGCAAATATAAGCAATGTACAGAAAATGTCGAACTTTCACTGTTATTACATGACTAGCGACTCAACCTTGCTCCGCTCGGATTCGTCCCTAGTTAGGTTTTAACGTTTAGTACAGATTTCTCTGAGATGTTTTCCCGCAGTAAAGAGTACTCTATATGTTGACCCGGATAACCAGCTATCATTATACCACATTAAAATACGTCCAGTGGTTTTCTCGTGATGCGTTCCCAGACAAACAGACAGACTGATAGACAGACAGAGAGACAAACAGACAAACAAACAAAGAAACAAAAATTCTAAAAACTATAGATTCGGCTTCTGTACTGTTAATAAAGACTATTTCAATTAAATTTTCCAAATAATATTTATTGTACAGATTCGGTTCGGTTAGAATTTTATTATATTATGTTTAGATAAATATTGTTAATTTCGACATATAAAAAGAAGACATTTTTTTTCATACACTTTTTTGTATGTTATGCGATATCTTTGACAATAAACGTTTGTGAATCGATTTCCGGTTTTTTTTTCTTTATGAATAGATTTCAATCATATCTCAAGGGGACCACTTATTAAACACAATTTTATAATCACTCATTTCCTCATAAGAAAATAAAAGAAAATTCATCCTTAGGCAAGGAATAATAATTATTATAATCAGTATTCTATTAGATAAAAAAAAATAATTATTCATTCTAAGGCTGTCATTAAACACTTAAAAAGATTTTCATTTGACTGCGTACTTTCTATAGATTTCTAGTCATTGTAAGGATACTATTATAAAAAGCTTTTAACATTTTCCAAAGAAGTATTCATACGAAGTTTGCATCGAGATTTTTTTAGATAAATTGCTATCGTATTGTATATATTCAGCCATTTTTAACCTCCCACTGCTGGGGGTGGGCCTGCCTTTTATACGAGGGGGATCAGGCCATAGTCTACTAAGCTTGCCCATTGCGGGTTGGCGGACTGCACATGTCTTTTGAAAGCTTGCTAAGTTCTCTCAGACATGCGCGTTTCCACACGATGTTTTCCTTCAAGGTAGGATAAGACAAATTGCTATTAAATTAAACAAATAAAATTGAAATTATATTTGTTGTTTGTTACACATACAATACACAACATTTTAAGGACTGAGCCGATTTGTCATTTTTTTTAAATGGTTGTAATAATTCGTAAATATTTTTTTAGAAAAACGAATCATCGGAAGGATTGTGAAATTCGGGGAAAATGCCTTTTTTAATAGAAATAGGGTAAAAAATACAAATATTCCAAATAAAATTGTATCAGGTCAGCTAAATTAACTAAAGTGTAAAAAAAAAAATTAATGACGCTTAAGTTTTTTTTTAATCTTAAGCGTTTATTGTGCCTCTTATAGTAATCCAAACTTATAAATAAAATGCGCCTGTGATTTTTATATAGCTATACTAGTATAAAACTTAAGTTTGGCTATTTCTTTAAAACCACGTTCGTACCACCATGAAGAGAATTTCTTGTTTTATTTATTTTACTTATTATATTTAAGTCTGTATGTCTGGCTATACCCGCTAATTTTCGGATGATCTAGTCCTATTTTAATGGAGCCTTCACTATTAGATAACAAATGTTATTCCTTGTCTAGAGGAAAAAGGATAGATAAAAGAAACTAATAGAACGATATAGGCATGTTATACTCTATTCGTAACTAGTACTCCATATTATTTATTTTAAAAGTATTCATTAATGTAATTTGACCTAAAAACCTCAAGTCTCAACCAAATTACATTTTATCATGCTCTAAAAAAGGTAGCATTGTTATAAAAGCTGCAAAATTTCCGAGATTTTTTAACCCTTTAATGAAATTCCATTGTCGGAAACAATATATTGTACTACATTTTACTAACCTTTTCGCGTACTCGTTAACCTTGTTGATGACCACGTGGTAGAAGTAAAAAAGTAAAAACTTCTGAAAATTTCTTCCTTAAAAGGATTTAGTTTCTCAAAGAGCAAGAGCTCTCTCAAGAGAAAATAAGTAAGACCCTACAAGTTTTTAATACTATCAGTAACATACCTTCGCTTGTTTAGTTGCCTTTTGCGACTTGATACAAAGATCTCGATCATTTGATATTTTTAACTAGCGACTCACTGGTTGATTCCCTATACAAACTTTCATCCCTATTTTCACACCTTAAGGAATGATTCCCGGAATAAAAATATTCTATGTCCTTCCCAAGGTCTCAAACTATCTTTTTACCAAATTTTATCTAAATCGGTCCCGTAGTTTTTGAGTTTATTCGTTACAAACATAAAAAAAATCAAATCTTTCCTCTTTAAATAGTAGTGTAGATATATTTAATTTAATATATATGTATTGATCTTTTCGCAAAAGAACAGCCCCACATTTTGGTAAAGTTTATTAGGAAACTCTCAACTTAGGACTCAACAGCGTCTAGCAATGCCCGGTTTTAAGGGAGGACGGGAAGAGACCTGTTTCGGGAGACCTGCTATCAGGCATCGTGGTTGAGTGCGTAATCGATCCTGTGACTCCTCATTAAGACGGGGTAAGTTTCGATGGGTTTTAGTGGATGGTACTGGCGTACTAACTGAGTCTCCATATATTTACGCATAGCCCTTGTTGTATACAGGTGATATGCGCATACGCATTCCTCAATGTTATAAAAGTCTATTTGTGTAGTAAAATTTATTCAAATCCGTTTAGCGCCTTTCAGTCTGGAAGACTAACGAACAAACACACATATTCTTTAAAAGTAATTAAGAAGTTAAGGCGTGAATTGGCAACAAAAAACCTATTTTCATTTTAATTTATAGGCAGGAAGGTTCTTTTTTAATTTATTAACTTTATCGTTATTTTAATATATAGAATCTTTGTGGTAATTTTTTGATGTCCAAAGTTTTTTTTTTATTAGACTTTTTAAGTGTCTTCAAAGTTTTATGTAATAAAATTTTCTGCGAGAGCGAATGGGATAATTTCGATTTTGTACACCGTTTCGGCCGTGAACTTTTTAATTGGTTACTGCTTAATATACCTTTTGTGGGATGTGTTTAAATTTCAAAGCGAATTAGGTTGGATTTTCCCTTAAATTACTTTTAATGACAATTTATTTTACTGCCGCTCGGGTCTGTAGGTATCTTTTGCAAACGATAAGCCACATTTTGGCAAATAATAAATTAATACTAGCTTATGTACTACATAAAATATAAAAATACTAACAACCCAATCCATACAGCCATCTCTGCGTAAAGAAATAACACATTGATGCACACATACAAACTATTGACGACACGTTTGGTTCAGTTTGTAGTGGCCCTACTTGCTGTGCCAGTGGTCGCGGGTTTGAGTCCCGCTGGGGGCATTCATTTGTGTGATAAGCACGAATGTTTGTACTCCAGTCATGGATATCTATATTTATAATATGTATTTATTTAAGTTATATATACATATGTGTAGTGTATCAACTATCTGGTATCCATAACACAGGCCTCGTAGCTTACCATGGAACTAGATGGTGCTATCTGTTAATGTCCTAACATATTTATTATTATTATTATTGAATGTATACTTTAACTTTGCTTTATTTTTACTTTAGCTTTAGCTTTAGCTTTTCGAATGCTTTACAGCGATAATTTTTGGATACTTACACAGCTTTTGGATGTAAAATTCATAATTTTTGTATTTATACTTAATTTTAACTGTATCATACAAACATTATTTTCTGACAATATCATAACAGGTATTTGGTTTATAAAGTAACTTTCAACTGATACAATTATATATAAAGTTTTATTCCCTATTTCTAAATTTTATAATTTATTCCTAAAATATATAACAAACTAGCATATCCCGCGGCCCCGCCCGCGTTCAGCTATCATCATACCAAACATTAATAAACTTATCAATCCAGTGGTTTTCCCACAGCGATCATGCGATCTCAGACAGACAGACAGACAAAAATTTTAAGCTATAGATCGTCCTTTTTATCGAAAATAAATACTATTTCAATAAAATTTTTCAACGTACAAACGGTTCAGTTACAATTTTGTTATAATATGTACAGATAACCTACAAATATATGTAGATTTTAAATTCAAAGTTTAACGTAAAGCGGACATTTCAAATGTAATAGGTATAGTATAATACCTAAAATCCAATCGTGTAGATATTGATCTAGTATTCTGAATAATGTTTACTGACGCTTGAATTCCATTAGCCAGTGATGTATGAACGAGCGCAAAACAACTGAGCGGTACTTTGCTAAGCGATATATTTCAGGCGTTTTACTTAAGAGTTGAGTGTTTAACTAATGTTTACACAAGATGACATTCCACAATATAGCTATATATTATAGATTATTAAAAGTTTGCTGTAAAGTATTCATGTTAAATATTATATTAAAATATATATATATATGTATATATATATATATATATATATATATATATATATATATATATATATATATATATATATATCCGCGAAAAAGTCTGATTAAAAAATCTATACAAATTAAATTGAAGTGTCTATTTGTAATGTCAAAATAATAGCTTTATGCTAAATGCATAGGAGTACCTTAGGATATTTTTATTTTAAAAAAAGAATTAGGCTTTTGCTCAAAAAAATTAAAACGTACCTAGGGGCGAACCCGAGCGAAGCGAGGGTAAGTCGCTAGTCTTAAATATTCGCGTAAGAAACTATTATTCTTAGAAAGTATTATTATATAGAAATTACATATTTAAGCGCCAAATAGTCATGGTAATATATCATTTCTATATTTTTTTAGTTTTCTATTAGCGATGTCGTATGTAGAAAGTTAGCTTTTATAAGAGACGGAATTAGGTAGTAAATTGGAGTTATCTATAATAATAGTCGTGAAGACACGACTGAACAAAACACTTCAAAAATAGATAATCAAAGTTACAACCTGTATAAGGATGTATATAAGGTTTTATTGGGTTTTTGTGGGTGGTACTGGCTTTTCTAGCTGGTGAATCCCACATAACCACCTGATAGTATACAGGTGGTACCTACTCGTCAATGCATTTCCCAACATTAAAAAAAAGATGTATAAATAAATATGTTGGGACATTAACACACAACACCATCTAGTTCCATGGTAAGCTACGAGGCTTGTGTTATGGATACCAGATGATACACTACACATATGTAAGTTTTAAATACATACATATTATAATTATAAACATATATTAATTAAATATAAAGACCCATGACTGGAGTACAAACATTCGTACTCATCACACAAATGAATGCCTCCAGCGGGACTCGAACCCGCGACCGCTGGCACAGCAAGTAAGGTCACTACAAATTGAGCCAAACGTGTCGTCAATGTAAAGGTATTTATGTACAAAACGCTTTTATCAAATACTAGCAGAACCCGCGGCTTCGCCCGCGATCAAACTACGAAAAAAATAAACTTTTTCGCAATACATACTTTATTACTTGCAAAAATATTATGTATAAGATGTTAAGCGTATATTCTGTAAATAAAATTACTCTACTTTATATCCTACACAGTAAGCGTGTACTTACAGAGAACTTGAGCCATGTTACTCTATTTAAATATGTTCAATTTTTATTTTGAATTAAAAAAGAAATCTACAATACATGTTTATGTAATTGTATTGAAGAGCATTAATACCAAGTTTCAAGTAATTCTGATCATAAACATTTTTTTCACCACATAAACAGAATAACCCCGTTTTATCATTTTAAAGGAAGAATTTCGGAAAAAATAATATTTGTATTGTTTTATTTTTCATTTCAAATTTAAAAACCACTTTACGTGCATTCACTATAGAATTTCATACAAACTTTCATCCCCCATTTTACCCCTTAAGGGTTGAATTTCAAAAAATGCTTAAAATCGTGTTTATTTAATTGTATTGAAGAGCATTAATACCAAGTTTCAAGTAATTCTGATCATAAACAATTGTTTGCTCATATAAACTTTATCACCCCCTTTTACTCTTTTAAGGGATGATTTTCGAAAAAAATCTAATACATATATTTGTTATTTTTTATCTTAAAGCTAAATACCACTTTTTGTGCATTTCACCTTAAGAATGACAGAGTTTCATACAATATTTTATCCCCTATTTTACCCCCTTAGGGGATGAATTTTAAAAATTCCTTTCTTAGCGGATGCCTACATTGTATAAAGAATATGTCTTCCAAATTTCACGTTTCTACGACCAGCGGTTTAGGCTGTGCGTTGATCGATCAGTCAGTCAGGACAAAGCATTTTATGTATATATAGATAATGATGTTAGATATTTTGATTACCTACAACCATACACGGTTGTATGAAAGACGATATTTTCTTTGGCTAGGTTAAAAAAAAAAAGCGGAAAAATTGTATTATAATATTTATTATCTTAATTTAACGTAGTTAAATAATTAACAATGATTTCACATTTAGGAAAAACATACCTTTCCTTTAAGGCTAAGACATTTTTTTAGTATAGTGATATTCAACTGTGGGTCGTAGTTTCCCAACATGAGTTATTTTAGAGAACAGCGTGTGACAGATGGAATTCTAAGAATTTATATATTGATGTATGTATTCAGCCCTTTTTAACGTCCCTGCAGTGCACAGGGCCTGCCTTCAATAAGAGGGTGATCAGGCCATAGTCCACCACACGAGCCAAGTGCGGGTTGGCGGACTTCTCATGTTTTTCGAAAACTTGCTAGGTTCTTTCAGACATGCAGGCTTCCTCACGATGTTTTCCTTCACCGTAAGGCAAGTGGTAATCATGTTAGAAATGATATATTATAATAACAAAAGAAAACATGTAATAATTACGATTTCATTTAATAAGATAAAATATGGCAAAAATGTTATTTTTAGTGCTAAATTAACTTTATGGCTGTTGCGAGACCAAAAATATAACAAATCAATTACATCTGTTAGCAAATTTTCCAGGGTAATTTTTTTAATGATATCGAGAACTCATTAGAATATTTATATTTAACTCAATAACTGTATAATTTACTTTTATAATTTATTTATAAATGGATTTTAACACATGGAATTGAAGTAAAATATAAAAATATCGATTTTTATTTAATGTAATTTAGTATACGTTTTGAAAGTACGGTATAAAATAAGATAGTAAAATAGCGAAAATATGTAGGCATCACCTATTTTTTTTTTTATAATAATAAATAATTATTATATTTATGTGAATGCCAAATCTCAATGTTTTACATATAAATAACAAAATTAAAAAAAAACACACACACACACACAAAACACTACAAGGTAAAAACAAATAAACACAAAACTTTGAGTTAAATTTAAAATACTACAAAGTAAAAATAACATTCTTTTTTTTCTTCTTTAAACCTATCATATTTTAAAGTCAAGCTGCCAAATATAAGAAATATTGCAAATGTACAAAAAAATAAGCTTAAAATAGAATTGCTTATTCTAGGCAGTGAATTCGTAGTAGTAGAAATAATTTTACATATCTATATATATAAAAGAAAGACGTGTTAGTTACACTATTTATAACTCAAGAACGGCTGAACCGATTTGGCTGAAAATTAGTGGGGAGGTAGCTTAGAACCAGGAGACAGACATGGACGTGTGACCGTGTGACGTGACATACAACCTCAAAGAGAATACAAGTCACTTTAAAACGTGGTATAACAAAAACGCATCTGACATGGAATAACAAAACGCAAACGACAGCTAAACGTAATTTTGTCTATGGTTAAGTTAAATCAATCAAAAAATTAAAAAAAATATATTATTTATATGGCTAACGCTGGCAAAAAACTATTTTAAATATCTATGTAAAACGTACCTAGAGACGAACCCGAGTGAAGCAAGGGTGAGCCGCTAGTTTTATTTTAAAAAATACATTAAAAATTAAAATAAAAACTAATCTATAATATCACATAGCGTGCTCGCAACTTGAAACATTAATCTATTTTGTCCCTCCATGAATCTTTTCCATATCGTCTTTCTCTTTAAGCATTGATTCCATTTCTTTAAGGTTATCTGTTTCGTCTTCAGGCGATTTGTCCCATTCAGCGGTCTCTGCTGTGCCGAATATGACGTAAACTGTATTAGTAAATAGATACAGTCCAGCCGATACGAAAAATACCTTACGCCATAAATATATATCAGTCTGAAATTGGAAATTATATTTAGTAGAAGCAAAAGCCTGGAATGTATTTAACATATTTTTAGCCCACTAGACATAATAAGATCACACAGTAAAGGTAACTTACCACATCAGTTAATATTATACCAGCCAATAAAGGAGCAAGAGTGCCAAATAAATTTGATGCAAAGTTGCTGATACTCATCATAGTGCCGGAGAAGTTACTGGAGATGTCCATGTGATTTACCTTTAACAAAAATTGGGATTCAGTATGAACTACACCTCCTCGTCGTATTGATGGAAGGTACATGCCGTGATATTAAAAAAAGAAAAAAAGTGCCGAATACATGAACTATCGGAAATATTCTAAAAGATAACATAATATCTAACTATATAAGGATAAAAGAGTATAGAAAACCAAACATGGTCCAGATACGCTTTTCGTTTCTCCCATTATGATATCCTTTATTTAATCTCACTTACTTGAAATCCGACTTGTGTGGATACTTTCATAGCGCAAATAATTACTAGTATGGTTTCAACTACGTAAATATTTTTTGGTGCATACGCTAATGCGATCAAACCTGCAGCGGCTGAGATAGAACCTGAAAATAAATATAAGGAATTTTTGATAAAAAGTATTCGTTACAGTATTACTAACTTTAGTAGAGTATATGATCGTATGAAATCGTGGGCAGTGGTTTCCCAGTAGTAGCGCCCTTGCTTGGGAAACCAAGAGAAGCAAGTTCAAATTCCGGGTCTCGCATCTCTGACATTTTCATGAGTGAATAATTTTCAACATGATTATCATATGTCTTACGGAGATACATCGCGAGGAAATTTGCGTGTCTGAGAGAACTTAGAATGTTTTCGAAAGAATGTGAAGTCCGCCAACCCACACTTAGTCAGCGTGAAGGAAGGTCATTACTCAGCAGTGGGGCGTTAAAACGGACACAGTATGTCTGATTCATTTTATTATATTTTAAGTGTGATGATATATTTAAACATTAATTAACTAATTAGATGACGAATAAAAGAACAATGGCAAGTTTTTACCTGAACGTTTTTAAAGCGTCTAAGATTAGGACATATACAAAACTGAATTATTTAATTTGCTCTTTTTTTTCACGGCGTTTGTTTTACATGACAAAGCCACGAAGAAATGTTTACATAATAAGCTACTAATTGATTGTTTTTATGTACTTCCGGCTTCGCCATTCGTCAAAGATGATGTAAAAATTGTTGCCACAGAAGAAAATGAATTGCCGTATTTATTTTAAAATAATTTTATTAATAGTCTTATGTACATAATTAAATAATGATCTATGTCTTGTTCATTATTCTTACAGCTTTACATATAATGGAAACATTATATGTTATGCTGTAAGTTGAATTAAAGCTATTACAGTTAGTACAGTAATTAAAATAATAGTTATAGCAACACAACAGATGACAGTGAGATTGACTTGATAATTGATATTGACATTTGACATATTATTTAGATTTTATATTTTATTTGTCATCCATGAATTTACGCATGCCTCTGACTACTACGTTTGATTTTGCTGTTACTGTTCCATTTTTCTAGATTATTATAAGTTTTAATTGTCGCTTTGCGCACGGACCCGATTACCTGCCCCATGCGACGACTTGTGCATTCTCTCGGACAATCGCCAGTGTATACTTACAACTAATACTGATTTCTCCTAACGGACTCAAAGTAGTACCTTGTTTCATCCATGATAAAGAAATTAAAAACGTAACTTATATGTAATGCGAACGTACTTTTTTTAATTTATAATACTTAATTTATAATATTTGATACAATAATCAATGACAGCTGTCATTGCTAGGTAGGTTTATAACCGCAAATCATAAAATAAAAATGCTAATATCTTTTTTTTTTGACTTCCTAATAAAATAAATCTTTCTGGATAAACTTGTGTTATTTAATCCCTATCGTTTGAGCATTTTTTCATTTCAAGACGCCTCAAATAGATATCAGGTAATTCCTTGTATAGAATCCTGCCATTGTTCTTTGTGAAATTGAGTCGAAATAAAGTTCAGTCACTACAAGCATTCAATACTGAATTAAAAAGTGTTGATTTTAAATAAATGGAGCTTTTAATATCCTGATTTATGTTTTATTACTTCTTTATTATATATTCTCTACACTTTTAGTGCAAGCAAATTACAAAATGATTTATCACATTTCGCAAATAAAATTTATAGTAATTCCTTTTTGCTAAAAGCAGGTTATAAATTGAAATGAGTTTGTAAATTTTTAATAATTCATGTAGATAAATATTACAAGAGTGCAGCTTTAAGCGATGAACTAATGTTTAAATACCTTTTATTTGTTTAATTTACTTTTATTTACTTTTTACTGGTTTCAGTCTGCTATGTTACTCGTCTGCATATTTTAATTTCACTGAACATGACTACCGTTTTGTATTGGAGTACTTAAAATAGAGATCGCAGCAACTAAACCTTATTAACATCTAATACATGAGTATCGATTATCCATTATTAAAGTACCCTCATATAAATAAATATATTATCATGGTCTTATAGTGCATGATTCATTCATTAATTTCTATTGTTTTCTATATTTTTAAGATGACAAAATATGTGATTGTTTGTGGAAGGCAAACATAAGTAGCAGCATCTATGACAAAATGTGACATGAAAGGAATAGGAGAATTATCTAACTAGACAAGTGATGCAAAAATATTTTTCACTTCTTAGAATGTAAAAAATATTGGACATGTATTGGATTATTAATGGAGGCCAACTCAATTAATATCTAGCCCACGTTATTACATATTTTCACCCTGCTATAACATTCACAAACTTCGAAAGCAAGTCATGTCAATGTTTCCCCCAAAGAATTCTATAGGGTTCAAGTTAGAGACTTATAGCTTTGAAGACTTTTGTGATGATATTAAAATTACATGTCCTAAATGGCTTCAAATTATACATACCTATAGAATTCGCTAGTTTCCTCGTATGCTCTACAGTTAGAAACTTTTTTACTATCAGCATATCAGTGAACCAGCTGAAGAAGAAGTTTGTTACCCACATGACGAGAAAGGGGAGCGCAGATAAAAGTCCATTCTGTAGAAACATAAATAAAAACTATAATGATAATTTGCAACTTTTAAGTTTGGCTTGACAGTATTTGGTGTTTAGAATCTTACCGCTTTTATATTAACTCCCATAACTTTGTCCATAAATGCTGGCACTTCCGAATATAAGGTCAATTGACCCCAAGCATTACCAATGTGGGCAAAAATAATTGCATACATTCCACGACTTCGTAAGATAGCACCCCAAGGGACTTTAAGTTTCTTCTGAAATTGAGTTAAGTTACATACTATAATAATAATTTATTGATTAAATTATTCAGATCTAAAATGATTAAGAATGAAATAATGAGAGTTATGAAAAAATCGAAGACAAAACTCTATATAATTGAGCTATCTAATGAAGGTAGGTTAAGTATTGAAAACTTTTATTTGAGATATTATAGTAATAACCTTATTATCTTGTCCAACGTGGCCTATACTCTCTTCAATATAATATCTCTCAGCGGCAGATATCTTGGGATGCTGTGCCGGACTATCAGCACCAAGTGTCCACATCACAGCGGCAAATATACCAGATAAGATACCATAAAAACGAAAGATTCCTGGCCAACCTAGGGGTGATGATGCTATGAAACCAGATATAGGTAAGCCTAGTACTGTCCCAAGGGCTTGGCCTAGAATAGTAATAAAAATAATACTATTAATGTTACTGTTCTAATGATTATAATACAAAGCACTGTTTGAAAATGTTTATTATCTATAAAAAACTTTCTATTGATTTCTTTAGTAATGTACGCGCTTGACGCTTAAATATTAAAAAAAAATGCTATAATAGCAATTTTTACATAGACATAAGTAATGTATTTAAACTATAACAATATATGAGTATTAATGTTGATCAAACAATCAGTACCAACCAGCTAATTTATTAAAAGTAATAAAGTATGAAAAATTTACTTGCAACGTTTACCTTATACGTACTAATTCAAATAAATAATGAATTTACAAATATGTAGTGTTGCCAATATTAACTTTTTTCTAGGAATCTATCTCTGTCTAACTCAAATGCCAGCAAAACACGGCGGAAGAGATAGCAAAACAAGAATGATATTTATTATAATAATAATTATTATGTTGATTGATTCAATGGTTTGCGAGATCCTTATTGATTTAATAATGTTTTAATATTTGAAGACCACCCTCGCTTCGCTCGGGTTCGTCCCTTTGTTTCCCAAACAAACTTTCATTCCCATTCTCATCACCTTAAGGGATGATTTCCGGATAAAAACTATTTCATTCACTCACTTTTCATATCATGAGATATAAAAAAAATCTTATTTTAGTATTAATTTTCTTCTATAAAAAATTGTCCTGACAATAATAAACACAAAAAAAAGAATTATCCAATTTGGTGCAGTCGAACGAAAGTTATGCGTGTACATACATTTCGGTGATTCATTTTTATTTATATACGAGTAGATACGTGTATATGAAAAGTATAACGTAGGTTAATCAAAAATGTGTATACAAACCACCATAGGCCAAACTGGCTAATCTTCCTCTTTCCTCTAACGTTGTCCATTTGCCGAACATAGTGTGCATACCCGGCACAATACACGCTTGGCTTAAACCTTGAATCATTCTGCATATCGATATTACTATCCATCCTCCCTAAAAGTGTTGCACAAAAGGTAATTAGTAAAAAATATTTACGTTTCCAAACGTGTCAAGAAAATCGATATCGATATCAAACACAGCTGGTTGGTTTTTGTGCTGACATATACGAATACACACACACACACATATATATACATATATAGTAATCGAGTAAGAATCAGATTGAAAATAAGTAGATTCTTCTGTCAAGAATAGCAGTAACTTGGAGTTGGCAATTTATTGAAATGAGATAAAGTTAGTTCTTATTTGTTTGTGAACTAGTGCCCACACTCGCTTCACGTCCCTAAGTTACTTTTGCTACAGACTAAGATATAATATATGTACTAAGAAAAAGCATATATCGTACGATGTTCCATCAAAAAAAATGCTCGTGTACTTACACCATGTAATGAAATTTTCAATTTTTTAAATCCGCTTATTTAGCGGCCTCATGAAACAGTTAATGGCTAATTTTGTAATATTTTAACATTTCAAAAAATCACAATATTGAATCGTGTTCTTTATAGACGTGTCTATTTTTAGTGGTTGTTCCTTATAATCTTTCTTATAGAATTAATTAATTAAGTACTTGTATCAACACCGAATTCATGCATTTAAATCCTGTTTATGGCAAATATATCAGTAAAAAAAAATTACCTGATCATATATATATATATGTATTCAGCCCTATTTTTACGTTCCACCGCTGGGCACGGGCCTTCGTTTACTACAAGAAGGATCAGGGCATTGTCCACCACCCTCGCCAAGTGCGGGTTGGATATATATCTATTATATTATATACTAGCTTGGATATAGTTAAATGGATATAGTATGTTCATATATCAAGAGATAGACATAATATGCCATCGCGGACTTTTTTTAGACCTTTTTAAGGTGTACAATACTGTCGTACATTGTTTTGATATATCTCGTAGGGTGCAGCCAGCGTTTGCAATGTAAGCGCAAAAAATGAGTTTATTTACATAATATTAGAAACCTCTAAAATTATCAGTGTTTCTCTATTATATTATGCATGTATTATACATATAAACCTTTCTTTTGAATCACTCTATCTATTAAAAAAAACCGCATCAAAATCCGTTGCGTAGTTTTAAAGATCTAAGCATATATAGGGACAGACGGCAAGAAGCGACTTTGTTTTATATTATGTAGTGATTTTATAAGCTTCGTACACGATATAGTTTAATAAAAAATGTTAAATCCGTAACATTTTTTATGTAGCATTATTAATCTACTAGCACTGTGAGAATTTAAACCTAAGTTTCTAAGTAAGTAATTTTCACTTTACTTACGTATAAAGCTGCCCACGGTAAACAGAATGATACCACAAAGTTAATTAAAAGAGCTCCAGTTAGTAAATACCGTGCTCCGAAGAAATGCGCCAACTGACCAGCAGGAATTTGCAGAAGCATATAACCGAGGAAGAAAGATGAT
The DNA here is from genome assembly GCA_905404265.1 of Fabriciana adippe. NCBI lineage: Eukaryota > Metazoa > Arthropoda > Insecta > Lepidoptera > Nymphalidae > Fabriciana > Fabriciana adippe. The sequence goes on along the minus strand of FR989995.1, from coordinate 16,012,921 downwards.
GTAATTGAATCTTGGACTTTTTTGGTCCATTCAAATGTTGGATACTGGAAAAATTTGTAAATGTCAACTAAATAAAACTATCTTTTCGGATTATTTCGCGGATTTATTTTGATTTTTGGTTCCTGATATTTCGATTGCTTTACAGCAATCATGGTCACGGGAGAGACGTGGCCGCCAGCGGTCGCGGGTTCGAGTCAAGCTGGGGGCATTCATTTGTGTGATGAGCACGAATGTTTGTACTTCAGCCATGAGTGTTTATATTTATAATATATATGTACTTAAAGTTATATATGTATAGTGTATTAACTATCTGGTATCCATAACACAGGCCTCGTAGCTTACCATGGAACTAGATGGTACTGTGTGTCAATATCCTGACATTAGTCAGCATCCATATAAAACCACGTACAAAGAAAGATATACGCAAAATACTTACAGGTGGAATAAATAGTAAGGAATGAAGAAATCCATTATTTTCGGTCGTCGTTCGATTTATTATAGTTGAAACATTTGAACTATTAAAACTAAGAGTTGCACTATTTGAGACAGAGTATTCAGATTTATCATCTACCATAGCAACTAAAGCCACCCCCATGCAAGATCTCATAGCATAGGCTGTTGTTAAACATAAGAATAATATGAGGCATTGTTGATGTCTGTAACCCCAACCTGAAACTAAGTTATAAAAGCGTTATTTACATAGATAATAGATTTATATCAAAAAGTCTGAAAAATTAAAGTAACCTTTTGCTTTTTAGGCAAAATTGTACCTTTAGAAGACTTAGAATGATAATATCCGTTTAGCTAATCTCGCGTCCAGAAGATATTTTTAGTTACGTATGACAAAGTGCGGGATATTTTCCATTAACTTTTACCTTAAAAATTATCTAGTTTTAAGAAGTTAGACATTTACAACATTGATTAATATAGAAGATAAATAACTTAGTTCAACCAAGTCACAATTACTTACCTTTGAAACCACTTTTCGTGTCCGAAACTTTAATCTGCAAACTCGTTCCATCATAATGTCTTTCGTCAACTTTCATTATTAGCTATCTATTAAATGACGCAATGAAGGCACTTTTGACTGAATCGTTTCTATTATCTCAAACAAATAAGTTGTCATATTGAAATTACAGTACATTTGTATAAGATGTAATACCGTTATCACAATATGCAAATAATTACTATCATATTTTTTATTGACTGAGGAACTACGAGAATGTGAGTTAAATTATCCAAAAATTTAGTTTTTTTTTTGGGTAAATTAACTGAAGGTCATATATATGATTGTATAATACACTAGCGACTCACCCTCGCTCCGCTCGGGTTCGTTCCTAGTCACGTTTTAACGTTTAGTATAGATTTCTCAGATATGAGATATTTTTCCGCCATAAAAAGTATTCTATATGTTGAACCGGATAACCAGCTATCATCATACCAAACTTCATCAAAGTCTATCCAGGGGTTTTCTTGTGATGTCACAGACAGATAAACAGACAGACGAAAATTCTAAAAACTTTAGATTCTTCCTATGTACGATAATAGTGACTATTTTAATTAGATTTTCCAAAAAATGTAATGTACAGATTCGACTCAGAATTTTATTATATGTATAGATATTTTACTATATAATGCTCAAACTAGTTTTGGAACCGTTTTTTGCAGAAAAAAAATCATTTCCTGAGTGTTTTTAAATGGCCAACGCTCCATTATCCCCATATTTTACTTCATATTTAAGATTTATGGCTAGGCCTGAGGCATAAAGTGAACCGGAAAACTCTTATCATAATAAAATAAACGTAAATGTTTTATTTATTTAATAACATTTGAACAAGTTTTATTTAAATTTGAGATGTTTTTAAGAAATTATTTTATTAATAATGTAATATATTCATAAATCAAATAAAATAATCTTACAATTTTAATATTAAAACAGAGGTACTAAAAGCTAAAGAGTAATCTTCGAAATTGCCCAGAGAGAAATAACTCGTAGGCGTTTGAGGATCTTGAAAATTTAATGATTTCAGCCTGTTCTTTTTACTTTGCAACCTTGAAAATAAATCAATCCATACTAATATTATAAATGTGAAAGTGTGTTTGTGTGTTTGTTTGTCCTTATTTCACGTCAAAACAGAGTGACGGATTGGCGTGATTTTTTGTGTGGAGGTGGAAGGCTGGAAAGTAGCATAGGCTACTTTTTACCGCGGGATATTATCTCATTCCTACGGGAAAACACGTTATAATACAACCCAAAAAATATTTATGATCAGAATATTTTAAAACGTGGTATTCGTACTCTACAATATAATTAAATAAATACATGTTTTAGCATTTTTCGAAATTCTTACCATAAGGGGATTAAATAAGGGATGAAAGTTTGAATGAAAATGAATTATTTCACAGATTTATTTTGATCCTTGGTTCACAAAAAACCTTTTTGAGTACAATAAAAATGCCAATTTTCTGATTGGAACCTCTTTTTTTAAAATGCTCTTTAAGACCAGTATCGTTTGTTGACGAATATAATCACTCAATCTGCAGTGGATCGAGCAACAAAATGGTTCGGACCGATATTGATACAGTTCTTTAAATTCATTATATACTACATTATGTTTACTGTTAGGCTCATAGGGACGCACCCTAGCGAAGCAAGGCAACGTTGTAGGTAATGTAGAAAATAGATATTTATTACAGACTAGCCTTGCCCGCGGCTCTGCCCGCGTTCAGATGATACCAATACGTATACCAATTTCATTGCGCACCACATGATTGGTAAATAACGGCGGTGATTGACAATGCTTCAAAGGTTCCTCCGTTAATTTCATATTTGATTTAGTAATATTGCACCTTTTTAGAGTTTTTTTTTAGCGTGAGCGAAGCCGCGGGTCCTGCTAGTCATCAAATAAATACATTCCGAAATTTTATTTTACTAATAAATAAACGATTTTTCATATCCTATATAATATAAATGGCTTTTTGAAGCCAATGTAGCGTAATATGGATGATACGAGTCTTGTCCTATATTCATTTTTTTGTTTATTTCTTAAAAAGAAAACATTATAAAGGTAGTAGCAGTCCAGTAGTAACGCGCTTGCTTGGGAAACCAAGTGAAATCGGTTCAAATCGTGGGTCTCGCATCTCTGATATTCTCATTTACGAATCAATTTCAACATGATGACCACTCGACTTAGGTGAAGGAAACAATGTAAGGGAACGTGCTTATCTAAAATAACTTATCAAGTTATTGAATGAAATGTGACCTCCGCCTACCAGCGTGAAGGACTATGCAAAAGCTCGTGGTGAAGCCCATGTCCAACAGTGGGACGTTAAAAGAAGGGCTGAAGACAATATTACAAAATCATCAGATTCTCATTTATTAATAAAATTTGCTCAATCGATTGAAGTCAAAAATTTCAGTCTACTGCTTCACCATAAAAGACATGCAATAAACACACGCAACGCTGTTAGTTAAATGTTACTTTAATCATATTAAAATAATTCTATAAAATAAATAATAAAACAAAAGTATAAGTTAAATCAAATTTATTATTATAATTACAAATCTATTCTTACAAAATGTCGCTTTTTTCACTTTTCTCCTCACGCTTTAATTTCAAATCTTCAGGTTCTGAAAGAAGACGATGTAAGTATAGTGTATTTTTGATTTTGAAGATATTGTAATTTCCCTCAGTGCTCTTGAGTATTAAAGTATATGTTTAACGACTGTAGGCCGCTGCGTATGCATACTTGTTACAACTTGTTTTAACTTCGGGAAATGCATTTACGCATATCACCTACATGCAGGTGGTTATGTGGGACTCGCCAGCTAGAGAAGCTAGTACCCACTAAAACCCAACGGAACCTTCCCCATCTTAACTGAAATTTAGGAGACGAATTGAAGTGAACGGGAAGAAAAAAATCGGTCAAGTCCGAGTCGAATTTGCACACGAAGGGTTCCGTACTACTGTACATGTACTTTTTTATTACATGTACATTTTATTTTTTTATTATTTGTTGTTATAGCGACAAAAGAAATATATACTATGTTAAAATGTCAACTCTCTACCTATTACGGTTCATGAGATACAACATTTTAACAGACGGACGGACGGACAGCGGAGGCATAGTGATAACGTTCTGTTGGCACCTTTCGGGTACGGAACCCTAAAAATGAAATGAGTTTGATCTCTGGCGCTACCGATCGCTAAACAAAATGAATCGATATGAAGACTGCTACTTTATGTTGACATTTTTTAAGTAAATAGTACTTCTCTAATTAATTCAAGCTAATATTAGCTAGGCCTTTCTACGAAACAGAAATGTGAAGATAACAGAGAGTGTGACAAGGTGTACATATAATATATTATATGAATGATAAATACATAATAATTTCCATGTATTACACTATTTAACTTATGTTAATTTTGATAACAGTTTCGTCACGTTTCTTTACAATTTGATAGAGAAATCAAAGTGTCATCATGCGACGGTGATGTAAAACTAACGCAACATTTTTCATTTCTATATTACAGATTTTTTCAATTATTATAATTCTTACTTTGATTTTTAATATTATTTAAATTGTATCAATGTATATATTATATATAACTATGTTTTTGTAATATTCATTTAAATAAAAAACAAAAAAACAAAAAGAAAAAAACACTGATCAAATAGACTAGAGAATTTACATTGAAGATCATTATAAAGTATTAAATTAGCAATTTTTGTATATAAATTTGTTTCGTGTATCCCGGAAACAACTCTAACGATTTGGATCAAATTTTGTATTTAGATAAGGTTTTGCTTTTTAAGTTTATCTTTTAAGGTGTCTTTTTTTGAATGAAAGCAATTTCAATACAATATTTTCTCCGAAAAAAGAAACCATGATTCTTATTAAAGATACTTTCATTTTGCCTAAAGTCACAACTGTAAATAGTAAATCATAGCAAATCCAACACAAACGTAGGATCTCTGCTATATTAGAGCTAAATATTAAACTTAAAGAAGTAATAATAGTAACAAATTATTAATCTCACCACAAACCAATAAAATAAAATGTAGGATAGAAAAAAAATACAAAAAATAAATAAATATGTTGGGACATTAACATACAGCACCATCTAGTTCCATGGTAAGCTACGAGGCTTGTGTTATGGATACCAGATAGTTGATACACTACACAAATATAACTTTAAATACATACATATTTTAAATATAAACACCTATAACTGTAGTACAAACATTCGCGCTCATCACACAAATGAAAGTCCCTGGCGGGATTCGATTCCACGACTGCTAGCACAGAAAGTAGGGTCACTACAAACTGCGCCAAACGTGTTATCAAGTCTAAAAGCTATCTATTTAAACTGAAAAATAGGTCAGTAGGGCCTCACTTGTGTTAGCATAAATTACAACCTCGGCTGATAAAGTGAATCCTGAGTATCAAGGTAAAGTAGCAATACCCGTATTGTTGGGTTTCATCAGGTGGGTGAAAGCCATGCAGTTTCTTCCAACCCTCTCGATCCCTTTTTTTCTCCTCCCTCCTTCAATTTAAACCTATCAGGTGTGATGTACTTTTAATATTGCAATATTTATGTTGCTTTTGCAAATATTGTGCTCTCGCAAATGTTATGATTATAGTATTACAAAAGAACATAGGCTACAACTTGCTGTCATCATCAGGCAGGCTCATTTGGCATCTTTATAGTATAAACAAATTCACCAAAAAAATGGTTGAAGTAAGAGACAGTAAAAGTTACTTAGGAAAAACGATCAGCTTTGAAAAAGAAAACAACGAATTAGAGATTGTTCAAGAAGAATACAGCGAACATGGAACAAATACTGGAGCTTGAAAGAAGTTTTCAAAAGTTACTTGCCCATAGATCTGAAAACTAGGACATTGAACTCTAGCATCCTACCATGCTTGACATATGGGTGTCAAACATGGAAATTTACCTCAAAAGCCAAGTAAAAAATCTCGTCCTGCCAGAGAGGAATGGAGAGAAGCATGCTAAAGGTAAAAAAACTCGATAAGATCCGTCACACAAAAATCAGAGCAATGACAAAAGCCACTGACGCTTTGAGCTACGCACAAAAGCTAAAATGGAGGCGGGCCGGCCACATAGTGAAGCTTAGAGACAAAAGATGGACCTACAATACCACCATATGGAGAGGTCCTCAAGGAAAAAGAAGAAGAGGAAGACCCTCTACCCGATGGGATGACGAGATCAAAAAAGTCGCAGGCTCAAACTGGTGGCAAATAGCACAGGATAGAGAGAAGTGGGCATCTTTGGAGGAGGCCTTTACCAGCATTAATAGAAATTAGACAGAGAAATTTAAGTATGTATACCTAGCAATTAGTAAGAAACTAAATTAACTAAGTAGAAATGTAGCTTAGTCAAATAAAGGCTTTTTTATTTTTTTATTTTTTTTATTTTTTTTTTATTTTTTTCTTAAGAGACAATAAAAGAGAATTTTTACTTTATTTCCATCTAGTGCATAAATAATATAAGTGGAAAATTTAAGTATTACCTGCTTTTGAATATTCCGAATCGTTCCAAGGCTGAACATCAGCAGACATGAAAATCACGAAGATGAGATTACATATAGTTGTCATAGCGGCCATGAGGAACATTATGATCCTCCATTGGTAGACATTCGTCTGCAAAAAAACATTTTAATTAAATATTATTAATACTTTCATGGATTTACGCGAATATTTGATATTTAAAATGAATCTATTTAAGAGTATTTGGAGAGAGGGTCTCTCCTGTGACTATGTTTGCTGTAAAGCATTCGAAACATCGGGACCAAAAATCCATACTAATATCATAAATGTCGAAGTTTGTAAGGATGGATGGATGGATGTTTGTTACTCTTTCATGCCAGAACGGCTGAACGGATCTATATGAAATTTGGCGCAAAGATAGACTATAGTCTGGAATAGCATATAGGGTACTTTTTATCCCGGAAAAATGTACGGTTCTCGTGAGAAAGATTTGTTCTTGTCCAGGGATGAGCCTGAAGCGATGCGAGGCTGAGTCGCTAGTATAAAATAAAACCACGACAAAATCCGTGAAAATCTTTTCATTTTTAATATTATTAGTAAAATAGTTTGTAGTTTATTTATATTAGATAAGTTCGTAATTTGTTTTCACGATATAAGATTACTTATAAGATTATTCTTCCATCATCAAACTTTTTGTACGTCTCTAGAGAATTTACTTCAACCTTGATTTAGTTGGAGTCCTATATTAGTAATTTAATGCTCGAAGATTGTGTATTTGATATTTAGTAGCATGTTAATTTATATAACATTCATGTAATTAGTCCAAATAGACTCATTGTGTATGTATGTATTCAGCCCTTTTTTTAACGTCCCACTGCTGGGCACGGGCCTCCCTTCAATACGAGGGGAATCAGGCCATAGTCCACCACGCACCAAGTATGGATTGCCGGACTTCACATGTTTTTCGAAAATGTGCTAGGTTTTCTCAGACATGCAGGTTTCCTCACGATGTTTTCCTTCACCGTAAGGCAAGTGGTAATCATGTTAGAAATGATTCGCACATGAAAATATCAGAGGTGCGAGGCCCGGGATTTGAACCCGCTTCACTCGGTTTCCCAAGCGAACGCGTTACCGCTGGGCTGCCACTCCCACCAATTAGACTCATTATTGTACACTAAAAAGTTAGTCTAAATTTTACTTTTTAGAATAAAAATAGGTTTTCAATCCCAGTTTTTAACAAAAATCATATATAACATGCAATATCTTCGCCAATCATGAATAGGTTTTAATAATATTTTCTTTTACGAACAAATCATCTGAGAGTGGTATCATATAGATTGCAATCAAAATCATTACACTCCTAAGGGAAGAATTTAAAGTAATTTTGAGTTAATGTAACTTTAAAAAAAATATTTGTAGAAAACAGGCTTCAAACTCACTACCTCATATTGATAGCGAACTACAATGCTGGACGATCATCGATAAATTTTAACAATCCCTCAGAAAATTTGTAGATAAATGTTATTCACATATTTGAACGTGACCAGTGAAGTTTAAATCGTTCTAAATACTATGAGTATTTTTCTACCTAGACATTTTGCGCAAGTTACTCGGAAAGTGTGATCAGAATTCCATAATATCTGCATAGAGCTTACATGAAATATTTACAAGTTATAAATTGCTGAATATTGGAATATATTTTGTAGACGACAAGTTTGGTATAGTTTGTAGTGACCCTACTTGCTTAGCCAGCGGTCGCGGGATCGCATCCCGCTGGGGGCATTCATTTGTGTGATGAGCACAAATGTTTGTACTCCAGTCGTGAGTGTTTATATTTATAATATTTAAAGTTATATATGTGTAGTGTATCAACTATCTGGTATCCATAACACAATTAATTTCCTAACTTTACAGCGAGCATAGGCCTCATTTCAATATGAGAGGGATCAGGCCATTGTCCACCACGCTGGCCAAGTGCGGGTTGGCGAACTTTATGTGCTTTACCAGAACTTGCTATATTCTTTTAGACATGCAGGTTTCCTCACTATGTTTTCTTTCACGAACTCCAATAGTTAAGCGAAATTAAGTGAATTTCAGAATTCAGAAATCGAAATAGACAAAGCATATTTTCTGGATCAAAAGATAAATTCTTTCCAACATACCTACAATGCGAGAGGAGCTATGGATAAAAAACTAGTGTATCAAATAAAAATACATAGCTGAAGTACCTAGTATATTTTCAGTTCTTTAAATTCTCACTTCGGCCAAATTGTACAAAGCTTATAGCAGAAAAATTTAAAGAAACATGGTTGAATATAGCTCTATACTTTTACTTACGTGACGTAAAAATATGTAAATTCACAGAATATTTAGAATTTTGTGAGAGGTTAATGGTAAAGCTGTTTGTAACAAACGAAATAAATAAATAAATATGTTGGGACACTATCACACACCACCATCTAGTTTCATGGTAAGCTACGAGGCCTGTGTTATGGATACCAGAAATTTGATACACTTCACATAATATATAACTTTAAATATATACCTACATATTATAAATATAAACACCCATGACTGGAGTACAAACATTCGTGCTCCTCACACAAATGCATGCCCCCAGCGGGACTCGAACCCGCGACCGCTGGCACAGCAAGTAGGGTCACTTCAAACTGAGCCAAATGTGTCGTCATAATTAATAATTATTTAGATATTCAAAAAAGCAATGTTTTAAATGAAGTATGAAAGCTCACAAGTAATACTGAAAGTTACCATTAGCATATTAAAAACATACAAATATTTATTTTAAAAGCAATTTTTGTTTTTTATCAATCACTAGTGGAAAGTTATTCATAAATCAATTTACAACCGGTCTAAATCTAAAAGTGAAACAATTTAATTATTTAATGTTACGTGTAGTTATTAATTTATGTAGAATTTATCACAAAAGAAAAAGGGCAGTGGTTCTAAGCTACAAATCTCGGTGCTCTTTATATTTTTTTCACGTGCGAATCATTTTCAACATGACTACCACTTGCCTTACGGTGAAGGAAAACACCGTGAGGACATCTCCATGTCTAACTTATTGGTTAACTTATTGGTACTTATTGGTTATGTGGGACTTACCGGCTAGAAAAGCCAGTACTACCCACTAAAACCAACAAAATCTCCTCTGTCTTAATGGAGCGTCGCAGGATCACTTATGCACTCAACCACGATGCCCCCTACGGCAGGCCTACCGAAGCAGACCACAACAGCTATGGGGTTGCTCCACAGTCCACTCTGGTATCAGAGAAGTACCAGGAGCAACCCGCATGGTACACCACACACCAAAGTGGGCCACCTCCCAGTGCCTTTCTTGGCTTCGCGCCCGGCTGAACTGCCGGACGCTAATGAGCCCCCGACGACAAGGTTAACGTACGTTTTGGACATCTGCATGCCTACCTGACTTAACCTAAATTATTTTGAAAAGACATTTAAAGTACACTAATCTCATATTACGTGACCTTGCATTGGAAGAAGGCCTATGCACAACTTTGGGACATTTAAAATTTTAGGACCAAATAACAGGAGGTAATGATTTTTTATACGAATAAATTTTTGCTTAATGAAAGTTATAAAAAGCGTGAATATAAAGAAAAAGAAATAGTATAATACAGTAAGTGTATTATTTCTTGTGCTACAAAATTGATTTAAAAATACAATGAACAAACGTAAAGTAAGAGATATTTCTCGCCGCGACAATAACTTGAAATTGTGTCTCGGCACGGCTATAAATTTTCATTAGAAGTGATATCTGCTTGTGAAAAAGTCCCTATCTCTTGACTTTACTTAGAAAATGTTAAGCTACACTTCGGAATAAAAATGAAACATAACTGTGATTTTAAAATAAATATCGCATACCCCCGCAATGGTAGCCCAGTGGTAACGCTCGAGAAACCGAGTGAAGCGGGTTCAAATCCTGAGTCTCGTACCTCTGATATTTTTATGTGCAAATTATATCCAACATGAAAACATCGTGAGGAAACCTGCATATCTGAGAACCTATCAAGTTCTCGAAAAACATGTGCAATCCGCCAATCCGCACTTGACCAGCATGGTGGACTATGGCCTGATCCCCATCGTATTGAAGGGAGGCCCGTGCCCAGCCGTGGGACATTAAAAAGCGTTGAATACGTTTGCTTGTGCATGCTAATCTCTAAAACCTAACGACTATTTTTATTGATGTAACACGCGAGGAGAGACGCGTTTGTAAGCTATTATTATATTTTATTATGATATTAGAAATTGAATTTCTGTCTGATAATAATTAATCCCTAAACAATAATGATACTGATAATATAATATTATTTAAAAAAAATATTAATCAAACGGTTATTATTTATTAACATTGTTTTAAATAGTAAGAAAATCGTATAGTAAATAGTAAAGTAAAAGTTTTGTCTTTTTTTTACTGATAACTTTTTTCAAAACCAGATCTCAGAACTATTTTATGCTTGAGCTATCTAAATAAAATGATATTTAAAAAAAAAAAGAGTGCATGTATGAATGTGTACACGCGCAAGATGTAAAACTTCTGTAGGTTATCGGTACTCTTTATGAAATTCAATTTACGTTTTAAATATTTAGGATAGGTGAGATATTAAAGATAAGGCATATTAGGCTTATTACGATCATATTTTTATAGAATATCATTTACGGAATGAATATAATATCATATATCATTTGTCAGACAATAACAACGGTTACCATGGCAACAAACGTACGTACATTTTTTCGTAACGCATTTACCAGCTTACCCCCCAAGTCAAGCACGCGTAAAGAAGTTTTACTTCAATAAATAACTTACCACATCAGTAACAATGTACGAGACCACCACCGGCAATAATGTAAAAAGTACGCCGGATAGGGTATTCCCAATCGCCATAAGCGCACCACTGTAATTAGGCGACAAATCCACATAGTTCACCTGCAAAATAAGAAGATTTAATAACTAAAAATTCAATTTTAACAATATTTTTTGATTCATAAATTTTCGATAGAGTTTAATCGATTACTACACGTACAATATATTTTGTTGCTTTCTTTCACCAGTTCTTGAGGTTTTTTTGTCTTTCAGAAAAGTGACAGACTTGGGATGTTCAGTAAAATAATCAATTATAATTTAATATAGAATAATGATTATTTTTGAGTCTCAATTTGAATTTACTTATTTAGTTTCTAAATATTATAAAGTATTAACTGCCTCGGTGGTTTAGTGGCTAGCATGTACGGCCAAAGATCCAGAGCTCCTGGGTCCGTAGCCAGGGTTGGACAAAGTTTAGTTATTAAGTCTTTGAGTACAAAAAAAGTGCCAGTAACAACCCAAAGTTGGGAAGTTAGCGATGTTTCACCCTTGGAGAGCACGTGTCGCGTCATTAAATTTATCAAGTATCATCCAATCGGACTTTGAGAGTGAAAAGGATTATAGAGAGTGCACTTGTGTCTGCGCACGTGCGCTGCACTATAATATCTTCTACGCGTTGGCTAGTCTCAATGAGATTGGCCACCGTGGCCGGAATCGATTTGGTATAGGTACATCAGTTTGAAGTATTACTCACCATCCAACCAGTATGTAATGCAGCATTTGCAGCCATGGCCACAATAAAATACACTACAGCCAAAGCAGTGTTAGTGGTATAGGAGACCAATGCGAGGCACAGGGCTGGTATACAACATGCTGGAAAAAAATATGGGAATTATTGGTGATTTGAAGAATAAAAATGAATTCTGTGTCAGATATTGCAAAAGTTCCTGTACCCAGTAAATATTTACCATACATGTATTTCATTGGCCTAAATATTTGTTTTATTATTTTTTCGGACCTTTCAATACCTCATTATCTTAGGTCTCAAGGTATACTTCTTATATATTAGTATTTTTATCGAACCAAATCATTGGATAGAGGTTAGGAGATATCGCAATTAGTTTCGTGAAACCAAGATATATAGATCATACAGACAATATTTTAATTACAATATAGGTTAAATAAGCCAAAATTTTAAAACAATTCAATCGCTAAAACCTTAAAGTTCGCTTAAAAATATATTTGTAAACAAAAGCATGTAAATAAACAATAATTGGGTACTCACAAATTGAATTTGATATTCTTCTAGCATTCTTAATACTAATCATTTTTCTGTTAGTGAAGAAGTCAGAGAAAAATCCGAAAGCTATCGATGTGGAGAATGCTGCTATAAACGGCAGAGACGACAATATGCCGCTCTGTAATAAAATATAGATTATTAGTAATATTTTTAATATTATTATTTTATTACTTGTTAAGGTTTTTAATTATTTAAAAAAAAATCTAAGGACATAAATACGAAAATGTAAGTAATGATATCTGTATGTAAAAAAATCATTGGGACAAGTTCTTATACTCTCTCTATATGAAGTAGTTTTCATGGCATAATATTAGTAGTTTGGAAAAAAATATAGTCACGAAATATAACTAAAAGTGAAAAAACTAATTTAATTTACTATTGGATAATTTTAAAAATATTATTAATCGGAATAATTTTTGACAAATAGCCTTCCAGTGCATAATATAATATCAAGAATCATCGATCAAAAAAATACTAGATACACAATCAGTGACAAAAAATGTCCTCACCGAATGAGCGCTCATTTCCACATTTGAGCGCGCCTTTAATTTTTTTTTCGAAAACTACTTTACGTATTACATTTAAGGTTCAATTTACATTGTTGTATATTTTTTTCAACTAGAATAGTTACCTAAACACAATTAGTGACAGTTTTAAGAGAACTTTTGTATGGGATTGTATATCTAGTACTATTTTGATCGACGCAGGAATATAAAGAAAATCAAAATTTTACTTACATTTCTAATATTGAGTTTTAATATAGAACTCATATAAGTAGGAACTTGTACAAACATAAATGTGAAGCACGTTGCGTGACCTATATGAGTGGTAAAAGTTGCCCAAGCTGGTACTGATGTAAATATTGACTTCCATGGTATTTTACCTTTCTGGAAATAAAATATAATAAAGTGTTTATGCAGGCTACTGTTAGATAAAAGTTTGGTATCATGAATCTGCGCATATTCTGCACTGATAAATTAAAAAAAACGGAGATCGCTTGCATTCGTATCGATACAAACGCGCGACAAGCTAACGTCGATAGTGTCTACACGGTGCATCAAACGTGCTTCGAACCCGTGTTGATAGCGCACTAAAAAGTCGTGTCTCTTAAAATTTTATTTCACCAAAATGGCTACGATATATTTATATAATAAAAAAATATAATCGGTAATTAAACTCCCATTAGCAATGTAATTTAGATGTCATATTTAATTTGTGTTTACGATATGAGAAAGAGTCCTTGATTAAAAAAATACTAACATTTTCACAGTTACTTTTAAGTTTTCCCATAATAAACTTCTTTTCTGCTTCAGAAATAAATTTATGCTCTAGAGGCGTGGTGGCTCCAAATACAGTGATTAAAATGAATACTATGAAGCACCCAACACCCAGCGCCCAGAACGTTGAAGGCCATCCAAATTGACTAAAACCGAGTATACCTGCCAGTTGGAATGCCACTACTGTGCCCAATCCTGATCCTGAAGAAGAAAAAATACAAGAATTATTTTAATAGTAAAAGCATATTACTCAATCCAACATAAAAATGTGGGTCATTAAAGTAAATTGAGTTGTATGCAGGATAGATAATTATCATATTGTATTAACATACTATATGTTTAAATGAACACAGAACGTTGATCAATCAGCTCTGGACGATAAAACTAAAAGGATCTTTTATGTTTTATTATAGTTATAACATTCTTCCAATTCAACTCTCTTGTTAATGGCTTCAGAGCGTGCCAGTTGAACACAGATTACTTCGTCAATGTCATGTAGAATGAAGAAGACACGACGGAGATTGGTCGGTGTAATATTCTTAACAAGGTATTATTTACATGAAACATGACAAATAAGGAAGAAGTCATCAGACTGCATTGTACTTACATTGTTGAATATTTTACTTGATTTTTTTTTACGTTTAAGTTCACCAATAACCCAGGTCTTTAGCCCATGTTGTAAAAAAATGTTATTTTACCTGTGTATACATAGGAAGAGAGACTGGCTCGTTCACTGAGAGGTACCCAATTAGCTACAAATCTCATAATGCTTGGATATAAACCAGCTTGGGAAAACCCTTGGATCACTCGTACAGCGCATAAAACTTTCCAATCGCCCTGAAAAAGAAATTAAAGAATTGATTTAACTTACAGAATGTATTATGTTAAACAAAATGTATGTTTCTTATACCTGACAAAAATGAAAGGTATTTATAAGTTTGACATAATTTCAATCAAAAAATTCCATCTTTTGAAATGAAATGAAACTTTAATCAATTAGACTTATTATGAGCACTTTGGAGACGTCAATTTAATTTAAATAGCGTCAGTGTCAAGAAAATCCGTGAGGAAGCTACCACCGGCTCGGAAAGCAGTTCTGCTGAGAAGAGCCGGCGAAAAACTCAAAAGTTGCTTTTTTAAATATCGAAGTTACATTAATATAATATAATATTATAGATATCCCGTATATGTGTCAATATATCCTAATTCCACATATTTCCATCAGCAAGATTTTTATTTTATATTACATTTTTATTAGGGTTCCCTAGCTAAAAGGCAAAAACGAAACATTCATAATTTCGCCATGTCCATTTGTCCATAAGTAACAGTCATTTACTTGGAGTCTCTTAGAGTTAGAGAGGAGATAGAGCCAAAACATCTCGTTTAGAATACCTACCAGCATAGGGGATATAATGCACAGACAGTGCACATTCACTGACAGCGACATAGCGACCGGTGAGAGAACAGGTGTAGGTCCAATAGCTTTGACCGAAGAATAGACTTCAACACCACCATATTTCCATTCTGAGCTGCAATTTCTTAACAAATAAACCCAATAATTGTTCTTGGCTGAAACTGGGTCTCGAACCTAGAATCTAGGGATCTACAGCCTTCCATTTTAGCTGCTTTACTAATAATATAGTTCAATTAGTATAATATAGAAGTAATAATTACCCAAACAACAAGCCATGGAGAGAAAAAAGATAGTATAGCATTGAAAGCCATAGCTACTTGTAGGGGTATTTTTCCTCCCCATCGTTGACTTACGATACCCATAGGGAACATCATGACACTGTACCCGAGGAAAAAACCCCCAAGAACCATTTCTTGAACAGATTTAGGCCAATCGAATGTCTGTAAATAAGAAAAATACGATTATCAGTATAATCTTAATAATACAACACGTACTTAATGCCAGGGATCCTTTATTTCATATTTTTTTTAATATTTTGTCCAAAAATTTTGTTTCCAAAAATTATGTTGTATAAAAATATATATTCCTAAATTTTTGAAAATAAATAATGTTTAGTATTTTTTATATATGGTATTATTGTCTTAAGTCATGTCTGAAATGACAGATGACAGTTGTCAATTGAATTCGGGATTGTTCGGTCGGTGTGACGAGTGCTCCTCTCGTTTGAATTGTTTCGGTTACAAAGTAAAATAAGTATTTTCGATCGGATTAATTATGGGCTTATATATTTATACATCACATACACACAAACACCCCTAGTGATCAGTGCCTACGCAGGATTAAGGATTCCGGGCCCGGCAACGCTTCCACGGCTAAGTCCACGTACAAGGTACACTTTATATTATTATAATTTATTAGCGTTAGTTTTATATATATTTTACTCCGCGTAACGCGGATCATACATTTTGGTAGCAGAGCGTGGTTTGTATTTTCGGTCTTTTACGTGTATAATACACGATATCTTTAATTTGCGAGAAATCGGTAATTTATATCTACCCCTTATTGTGTTAACATTTTGTCACGCGTTGCGGAGACAGCTGATAAGGCGTTGAACTGTGTTCGTTACCTTTATACGTACATTGTCAATATAATAATTATATAATAAACTTATGATGGTTATCGGATTATATCTTGGTGATTTTTGGATTTATGTATGTTACTAATCGTGGGTTCATTATTTCATTCAATGAAATTAGCATTAAAATTGCATTAATTGAAATATACATATTATAAACTTGGAATAAGAAGTAAAAGGTTGTTCGTGAAATATATAGGATAATTATTATCGAGTTGTTTCATACGGTTTAAGATGTCATTGTTGAAAGTTAAATTTATGATATAAAGTTAAGAAGTATTATATACTTTATATTATACTGTGTTTAAAGATTAGCATTAACGGTTTATAGAAATTATAATTGTAATAAAATATTATATATAGTTTAACGTTCGGAATATTTTAATATTTTATTTGAAACATTTTTATTTTTTTTTATTTTTGGTTTGGCTTGATTAATAATAGTTATTTATCATGTCTGTACGGTTTCATTGGTCCCAATTTAGAGTAAAGTTGCAATGGTTGTTAGATAGTGCTGATCTTATAGATAGGCCAGAACTTTCTATGCGTTTATCGGTACGGCTTTTAACGGTGAATTCGGAATTTACGGCTTTTGAGACGTCTTACCAACGTATTCTTGAACTCGCGGACGAGACTATTACGGCGGACAGAGAAATAGTGGTTGCGGCCCGGGCGGACTATACTCGTGCTTTGGAAGCTTTTGATAAATTAATGACGATTAAATTGCAACAATCTCCTCCTACGTCGGCTTCTACTTCGGAAAATATTAAATCGGATCGGATGGAACTGGATGCTTTGTTATCACATTTACCAGGACTTCGGCTCCCATCCTTTGATGGTGATATGGATCAATGGGTTGGATTTAATAATCTTTTAGATAGCCTTGTAGATAAGCGGTCGGATTTATCTCCTGCGCAGAAATTAGCATATTTAATGTCATGTCTTTCCGGTGAACCTCGCGGTCTGGTTCAACATATTAGAATTTCGGATGAAGGTTACAGTATTGCTCGGAATCTTTTGATGAAGCGTTATCAAAATACTAGACGGCTGGCAGATGTTCAGGTTGACCAGATTTTAAAATTACCTGTAATTTCTATTCGCCTTAATGGACTTCGGACTCAATTTTTAAATCCATTAATTATGGCGGTAAATCAATTAGAGCGGCTTGGTTTTCCTGTCGAGGAATGGTCATTTTTACTTTTACATATATGTTTGTCAAAATTGCCTACTACACTAAAATCTCGGTTTGAACAGAAATTCGGATGTGAAACAGATATTATACCAAAATATTCGGAATTGGTTGAGTTTTTGGAAACGGAATGTCGGCTTTTAGAATGTGCAAGTTCGGAATCTACGCATGGTTTGTATAATGAATACAATGCGAGGCAAACAAAGCCTTCACGTAAGGCTGGTCATTATGCTGCGGTTGAAGTTTCTCCTCCATGCGCTTGCTGTGGTGAAACAAAACATTATGTTCTGAATCATTGCTCTCAATTTAAAGCAATGACACCTTTCGCGAGAAAAGATTTAGTTAACCTTAAACGTCTTTGTTTCTTTTGCTTAGGTCCTCATTCTTATCGAGTGTGCAGCCGAATTCCTCATTGTCATTGTGGTAGTAATAAGCATCATCCAATGCTTTGTTTCAATCGGTCGGGAACCCAACAAAGGCGGAATATTAATCGGAACTCTACGGAACGGTCACCTCCTCGCATGGGCGGGGGTGGTCGCTATTATAATAGAACAGTTAGAAAATCTCCTCGGAACTCACCTACTCGTACGTCACCTTCTTCGCCGCACCAACGAGGAAAAGTGGAGCGAGGTGGTAACTCTAACGGTCGAAACCATGGTCAACATTATGATGAACGGAACGCTACACGTGAGGCTGTTTATACTGACTCACGTGGTTACTCACCAGGTCGGCGCTAGGATACGGTCCCCACCTACCCTTTTGAGACGTGCCCTAAAGCTACTGTTTTATTACCTACAGCATTGGTTAAGGTTTATTTTAATTCGGATTCGGAAAGGGGCATTACAGTTAGGGCTTTATTGGACGCAGGTTCTCAAGGGTCATTGATCACCTCTAAGTTGGGGTTATGTTTAGAAAAATGTACGGAACGGGTTAAAGGAGTAGGAGGTATTGAAAATATTAATATTATCGGAAGGTCCTCGGTTACATTTTCTCCATTAAATAATTCATTTCCTAGAGTAACCACAACGGTAGTATGTATGGATACAATTGTCGGTGATCAACCGTTAATTTGTTTGAATAAATCGGTAACGGATTTAACTATGGGTTTAAGTCTCGCAGACCCAGATTTTCATATTCCACAACCAGTGGATCTTTTACTTGGTTCGGATGTTTTCGGTTCACTAGTCGGAGGTGATAAAATTATATTAAATTCTTCTGGTCTTACGGCGTATAGTACGGTTTTCGGATACATTATTTTAGGTCCAGTGGAATATATTGAATCGAGCTTAATTGATAATTCGGAATATTTCGGTGTTTCTATTTCGGATACCTTACAAAGGTTTTGGGAGGTGGAAGAACCACCAACGGCATCGCGTTTGGGTTTACCTGATGAGGAGTGTGAACTCTTTTATATTAATAATACTTTTCGGTTAGAAAACGGTCGGTTTGTTACTAAGTTGCCTTTCTTGTCTAATAGACCTTTATTAGGTGATTCGAGAGTGTCGGCGGAAAAAAGATTTTTTGCCTTAGAAAAACGGTTTACTAAAAATCCCGTATTGCGAGAAAAATATATTGATTTCATGCGTGAATATTTAAAGCTCGGACACATGTCGGTATCAAACTTTGATTTTAATAGTGACCAAGAATATTTTGTCATACCTCATCATGCGGTATTTAAAGTTTCGGATGAAAACTCTAAGTTACGTGTTGTTTTCGATGGTAGCTGTGTTACTACTTCGGGTGTTTCTTTGAATCACTGTTTGCACGCTGGTCCAAAGCTACATAAGGATATAACGGAAATTTTGATTAATTTTAGACGGCATCAAATTGTTTTTATTTCGGATATTAGGATGATGTTTCGGCAAACACTTATTGATAAATCGGATAGACGGTACCAGCTTATACTGTGGAGAGAGTCTCCTGATGAGCCTCTTCTTACTTACGAGCTCAACACAAATACCTATGGTTTAAAGTCTAGTCCATTTATAGCGATTCGGTCTTTATTGGAATTGGCTGAGCGGGAGCGCGAACGTTATCCCAGAGCTGCTTCAATTTTGAAGCACGATGTGTACGTCGATGATATTTTAACTGGTTGTACCACACAAAGCGAAGCGCTCGAGCTTCAACAAGAGCTGATCAAGCTAATGAATTCGGGAGGTTATGAGTTGCGCAAGTGGATCTCGAACGATCCAATTTTACTTCGGAATTTGCCATATGATCATCAACAGTTACCTCTTATATTTGATAACCCAGATTTGCCAAGTTTAACTTCGGTTTTAGGTATACAATATAATCCTATACAGGATATCTTTTCGTTTCGGATGGATTTGGATCTCAAAGATACAGTGAGCAAGCGTAAAATTCTATCAACGGTAGCTAGGATGTATGATCCCAGTGGGTGGATATGCCCTATCATATTTAAGGCTAAATGTTTATTACAGCGTTTATGGCTCGGTAATTTTCAGTGGGATGAGATTATAACTGGAGATATTGAATATGAGTGGAATCATTTAAGAAATGACCTTTCTTAAATTAGAGATATTCGGATTTCGCGATGTATTATTCCTAAATCGGCTAAATGTATTACGGTTCACGGCTTCTCGGATGCTTGGGAAGCAGGATATGCTGCTGTTGTTTACTTGCGTGCGGTTTCAGATAATGGTAGCCCCTCAGTTAATTTGGTTATGGCTAAAAGCAAGGTCGCCCCAATTAGATCACGACTAACAATTCCAAGGCTGGAATTGTGCGGAGCCGTGCTCTTGCAAAAACTTCTACATCACGTTTGCCTTTGTTTGAAAAGGACCGTTGATGTCCAGGAGGTGTTCGGTTGGACTGATAGTTCTATAGTTTTAGATTGGCTAAGAACTTCTCCTCATACTCTTCAAGTATTTGAGGCGAATCGAGTATCACAAATACAAAATTCTTCAGTACCAATTACGTGGCGACATGTACCGGGAGATTTAAACCCTGCAGATTGTGCTTCACGGGGCTTATATGCGTCGGAGCTAGTGCATCATAATCTCTGGTGGGGTCCAAAATGGCTGTCATATCCAGATTCACATTGGCCTGTGTTAACTACATCTCAAGTCACTCATTCGGAGCTGCCTGGTATGAAATGCCTCGTAGCTACCACTTCGGAATTTGTTCCTAATTTCGGTTTTCTTATTGAGCGTTATAGTTCCTTAGATAAACTTATATCGGTTACTGCTTGGATTCGGAGATTTCTTAATAATTGTAAACGGAAAGATAATCGGAGACTTACGGCTTATTTACTCCCTCAAGAACGTAAAGATGCGTTATTAAGGTTGATTGGGCTTATTCAAACGGAGAGTTTTCATATGGAAATGAAACGTATTCGGAACGGACAAACGTTGAGCGGACATTTAAAACGGCTTAACCCATTTATTGATTCGGACGGTCTTTTTCGTGTTGGAGGACGACTCAAAAATTCGGATTTATCTTATAGCGCAAGACACCCATTGTTGCTTCCTAAATCGGGACATTTTATTAATCTTTTAATATTGGATTTACATTTAAAAAATTCACATGCTGGACCAAACGCACTTTTAGCTATTTTGCAACGGAATTATTGGGTACTTTCTGCTCGAAGGGCAGTACGGAAGGTTACATTTAAATGTGTTTCTTGTTATAAGTTAAAGGGAATTACGATGCAACCCTTAATGGGAGACTTACCAAGAGATCGAATTGTAGCTGCTAAACCCTTTCAAGGTGTTGGGACTGATTTTGCGGGACCCTTTTTTGTACGGTCAATCCAAAAATCATCAAGGCTTACTTATGCGTCTTTGTATGTCTGACCACTAAATCTGTTCATTTAGAATTGGTTTCGGAATTATCAACGGAGGCTTTTATTGCCACTCTTACTCGGTTTGTTTCTAGGCGTGGCCTACCTTCGGTTATTCGGTCGGATTGTGGTACTAATTTTAAAGGAAGTGATAGATATTTAAGGGAAGTAATTAGTTTTTTGGATAAAAGTGAAGGTCACATAGGTCAAGATTTATCTCGACGTGGAATTACATGGATCTTTAACCCACCTGGGTGTCCATCGTGGGGAGGCTTGTTTGAAGCTGCAGTTAAATCGGCGAAAACTCATCTAAAACGTGTTATTGGGGAAACTACCTTAACTTTTGAAGAGCTTAGCACTCTATTCTGTAAAATTGAAGCGGTGTTAAACTCACGGCCCTTATGTCCTCTTTCGTCGGATCCCAATGATTTGGAAATATTAACTCCTGGTCACTTTCTAATTGGCCAGCCGTTGAATGCGGTTCCCGAATATCCACTAGAGGATATAAAATTTTCTAAATTATCTCGGTTTCAACTTCTACAGCAAATGTCACAAAGAGTTTGGCATAGATGGCATTTGGAGTATCTCCACACCCTGCAGCAACGTTTTAAGTGGAATGATTCAATAAATCCACCTAAGGTTGGAGATTTGGTTTTACTAAAGGAGGAAAATACTCCTCCTCTTCAATGGCGTCGAGGTCGGATAATAGCTTTACACCCAGGATGGTGTGGTCAGGCTCGCGGAAATACGGATTGCTAAAGGTACGATTTTGCAACGTGCAGTTTCTAAGCTGTCACGTTTGCCTTTAGATTAGGATATTAGTATTTAGGCTGGTGTTAGGGTAATCTAAGATTAGTTTAGTTTCGGTTAAAGCAGTTTGGGACTGCTTGGGCGGGGGAATGTTTAATATTTTTTATATATGGTATTATTGTCTTAAGTCATGTCTGAAATGACAGATGACAGTTGTCAATTGAATTCGGGATTGTTCGGTCGGTGTGACGAGTGCTCCTCTCGTTTGAATTGTTTCGGTTACAAAGTAAAATAAGTATTTTCGGTCGGATTAATTATGGGCTTATATATTTATACATCACATACACACAAACACCCCTAGTGATCAGTGCCTACGCAGGATTAAGGATTCCGGGCCCGGCAACGCTTCCACGGCTAAGTCCACGTACAAGGTACACTTTATATTATAATTTATTAGCGTTAGTTTTATATATATTTTACTCCGCGTAACGCGGATCATACAAATAAGTAAGCTACAATTGAGCTAAATTTGATCAAAAATATTTTTAGTTGTTTAAAATAAAGGAACAGCAAACACTTTTACTGTTATTAATTACTCTGATTATGTATTATAATAATTTTATTATGCTTGGCTCAGTTCGTAGTGACCCTACTTGTTGCGCCAGCGGTCCACGGGTTCGAGTCCTGTGGGAGCATCCATTTATATGATGAGCACGAATGTTTGCACTCCAGTCATGGATGTTTATATTTATAATATACAGTACCTGGCGACCGAGCTTCGCTTGGTGTACTTTTTCGTTATATCATATTTTTGAGATAAAAAGAAATAAAAACTGAAATAAACACAAAAAAAAAGTAAAACTTTGTATGCGATCGAGTTTCGATATCAGACACACCTATAGATTTGTTAATCTTGCACCTTGGTCGCTTGACCATGATACTTATGAATGAGTGTAAGAAATTATCAAGCATATTCTGCGTAGAATAATGCAAAAGAAAACCGCATGAAAACTCGAAAACACGCGTTTTCCCAGACATGAGACTAATCTAGATCGATTTTTCGCCCCCGAAAGCCAAATACCAAATTTCAGCGAAATCGTTAGAGCCGTTTCCGAGATCGCTGGTATAAAACCAGCGATCTCAGAAACGGCTAAATATATAAAGATATAAATATACAAGAATTGCTCGTTTAAATATATTAGATATATGTATTTAAAAGTTATATATGATTAGTGTATCAACTATCTGGTATCCATAACACAAGCCTCGTAGCTCACCATAGAACTAGATAGTGCATTGTGTTAATGTCCCAACATATTTATTATTTAATTTTTATTTGAATATATTAATAAATATATTATGAACTTACAGTATGAACGCTGCTAGTAACTGTTTCATAATTTATTGTAGAATTTTCATCATCATTTATACTAAAATTTTGAAAACTTTCAACGCTAACCAAATTTCTAAACGTTGTACTTTCATTTAACAAAGGATGCTCTGTAGTAGTCTGCTCACTGTTAACTTTTGTCATAGCAACGATGGTGACTCCTAAATGAGCTCTAGTGGCATAGCCCAAGGTCAAGCAAAGGAAAACCAGAACGGCCTGTACATGTCGCACACCATAACCATATGTACTGGTTTCTTCGTCTAAATCTGCAAAACATAAATACACATAAAAAAAACACGCAATATATCTAGCTCTTATTAACTACTTATGGAATTTCTATTGGCGGTTACAAGTTCGATCGGACGGAACGTACCTGTGTGTATTATGTGCTGCTGTGTGCTTAAGACTTACTATGTACCCATGTGGAGATCGCTATTGTTTTATATTACACTACTATTAGAAACGCGTGTGTGCGTGCATGCGTACGCGTGTGCATGCGTATGCGTGCGTGCGCGCGCGCGCGCGTGTGTGTGTGTGTGTTTATGTGTGAAGGTTTGTTACTTCTTTACAGTGAAATGGCTGCAATTTAGGACACAGATAGAATACGAACTAGATTCTAGACAAAGACGTAGGCAAGTGTTAGGCACCAAGGGACGCACTCCAGCAAAGCGCAAATTTATATAATGAATTAATATGTACATTTTTATGTCGAAGTACAATTTATTTGTTAAATAAAATTGATAAATATTATAAATATTAAAAAAAAAACACTTTCTTTATCAATTTTTTCTCTAATTAAAGTAAAATTAGTTAACAAAGCACCGTCTAACAAAAAAAGATATCATTAATATACTCAGTTTCTTTGAGTTTGATTACTGAAGACAGAACTATGGAAGACGTTTTACTATGTAAAGCAGTTCAGACGTAAATTGCTTAATGACTCCATTTTCCCTGAGTCTCAATTTAGTCCTTTTGTGCATTAATTCAGTAGAATACTCCATTATTATCAATTTCCATCTTAGTATTAAGTTAGACTTTTGCAATTAAAACTAAGTTCTATTCGTTCATCGATCAAAAAAGTACTAGATACACAATCCCATGCAAAAGTTCTCTTAACTCCTCGCGGACCGCGAGCACACCGGTGTGCTAGATAACAATTGAATTCTCGGAAATTCGCACGGATTTCTTAGAATTTGTCCGGGAGGGATTAAAAATATCACCAATTGTGTTTAGGTAATTATTCTAGTTGAAATAAATACACAATAATGTAAATTGAACCTTAAGTGCAAGGCTTAAAGTTGTTTTCACAAAAAAAATGCGCAAACGATAAAATGAGCGCTCATTCAGTGAGCACATTCTTTGTCGCTGATTGTGTATCTAGTACTTTTTCGATCGATGTATTGGTTACAATAATCTGATCGTCTCTTAATGAGGTCCTTTCAGACTGACTTCTTCCTAAGCTGAAAATCATCAAGTTTTAGTGGGTAGTACTGGCATTTCTAGCCGGTGAGTCCCACATAACCACCTGTATATCTACAGGTGGTATGCGTAAATGCATTTCCCAACATAACAAAAAGACCATAAGCCGCACTAGCACAAAGGCTACTAAACTAAACTGTTAGGCACCTAAAGACGTACCAGAGTGAAGCGAGGATAAGTCACTAGTGAATATAATAAAATTTTGAAGCAGTACTTTAAATCACAACTTACCCTGATCTTGCCCATTTTCTACGATTGGAACTTTTTTGTATTCGCTATCCGCCATTTTAGCAATTTTTTTTATTTCTGGTTTGTACAAAAGACGACACTACATACTAGTAGTTGGTGAGCTCTAATTTATCATATATTAAAAGTAATAATATATTTTTACCTCATAAGTATTTATCAAGACAAAAGAAATAGAAGTGACAAATGTCACTAATAAAGCTGTTATCATGTGGTAATTATTCAAGAGATTCCAAATTCCTTGTTAAATTGAAATAAAAATTTTATACAAGCCCTAATGTATAAAATGATCTCCTTAGAAGTTAACAGAATATATACTCGTATTATGATAGTATATTTATTATTTACTTACAACACCTCGCAAAACAAATTAAGTTTAAACTATCCCAAATAATATTAAGTTTTCTCATAAACTGCTATGCCACAATCATACAGACACACATACCGATATTGACGTTAAGCTTATTACATTCCTCTTTTTTCGTTGGGGGTTAAAATACCTTACATTATATTAGTGAATTGAATTTGAGATGTATCTAATTCCCAAGCTTTTTTGTTAGAATAACATTTGTAAAGCTAATAGTAATATTTTGTAATCAAACTTGTTTGGTTGATATTTTGCTCCAACTTTAATGTTATGTAACATCACCTTCATGCCTTTTAATACCGGTGTCAAACACTCAAAAGAAAAAAAAAACATGGACGTAGGCAGCTGTAGTTGCAAAATAAAATGGCATATCTAAATTTTACTTGATCTTTGACGTACAGAATAACACCGTGATGTAATTACTATCTAAATCAAACATAACTATCATTAAATGCGTATTTTATATACAGTAGCCAATTATATATACATTTTACTCTCAGTCATTTATGTATTTAACTTTCCTGTGTGCGAAAGATTTTTTGCAGATACCTTATCTTTCTAATACGCGGTATTTTTATTAGAAAACATTTTGTTTATAGTAGGTATATTTTTTAAACGATGATGATTTTAAATCACAATAATATGTTTCAAATGTTTTCATACACTGCTATGAGACGCAAAAGTTTGTGAGGATGTATGGAATATGAGTGTGTGATTGTACGTTTGTTACTCTTTCATGCAAAACTGCTGAAAGATTTTGATGAAACTTTAGCTACTCGTAGTAATCTATATTATATATCAGATTAATATATGGCCTATAATTTACAAATATATAGTAATACATATTGTTGGAGGTCATCAATAAAACACGAACATGTTCCATGCATTCTTATATTCAGTACTTTTATAATCGTCAGTACATTTGTCCGTATAAAGCTACCACCGGCTCGGAAAGCAGTTCTGCAGAGAAGAGCCGGCAAGAAACTCCACAGTTGCTCTTTTAAAATAATGAGTTACATAATTTAATTACAAACATTCCATGACTAGTCACTACAGGATGGTACGAGAGCTGCCCCCCTGTCAATCGCGGGGAAAACAAAAGAATCTCCGCGTTCTTTTTATTTTTTAAATACATTCTTATCGGCCAATATCACATAACCACATGCCATAGACATACATAAATCATTACAAATTAACCAAATATATTATTTTCCATTAAAACGCTCAAATATAAAAGTGCAACCTTACACTCGTCCATCCTGAAAACGTGTATGCCCTCATACACGCCTCCCGTTGGAAAACCTTACACTTAAGGGAAACTAAAAACTTAACTTTACCAGAGTCGTAGCCCTCATACACGACCCTGATGCAACCTTACACTCGGCAAAATTTTACATATCATATTATTATCTGATGAATACATTTAATTTAAACCATTTATTTAGCTAGCTATATATATCAATGTATTCGAAAATAATTCAGATATAAATTTACAAGTACATATTTTTATTTTATATATTTTCTTTCTCAAAAACATCTTATGCATCTCAATATTTAATTATCTATATTCATCAGACTATCAATTTATTAAATTATAATTTTATCAATTTATCCAAATATCCATTAACATAAAATTCACAGATTACCAATTCATCTATGAATCAACCATCTCTTAAAAATAAAACCCATAGACAACCAATATCATCTATGGATCAACCATCTCTTAAAAATAAAACCCATAGACAACCAATATCATCTATGGATCAACCATCTCTTAAAAATAAAACCCATAGACAACCAATATCATCTATGGATCAACCATCTCTTAAAAATAAAACCCATAGACAACCAATATCATCTATGGATCAACCATCTCTTAAAAATAAAACCCATAGACAACCAATATCATCTATGGATCAACCATCTCTTAAAAATAAAACCCATAGACAACCAATATCATCTATGGATCAAC
This sequence comes from Fabriciana adippe, assembly GCA_905404265.1. Taxonomy (NCBI): domain Eukaryota; kingdom Metazoa; phylum Arthropoda; class Insecta; order Lepidoptera; family Nymphalidae; genus Fabriciana; species Fabriciana adippe. Next base: position 15,985,243 of record FR989995.1, on the reverse strand, counting down.
CATCAATAAAACCTGTAAACCAATCCGTCTTGTAGGATGTTACGGCTTAACAGATCAACTATCATTTTGGGCCCTCGGCCCCAACATGGCATTGCAGGTACTTTTACCTGAAACAACACAAACAATAGTCATGTAAACATCCTACAATAATAAATACAAACAATTAAGCTAGCGTTACTACATCAATATTTAAATACTCTCAATGAGCTATCACATTATTATTCCGACATAATATTGTCTTCATCCAGAGCACAGAGTGCGGTGAATGGTGTATTTAATAATAACAAATTAGCGATAGTAGATATAGTCGGTAGTAGCGATAGTAATATATTAGTTACGTTTTAACGTTTAGCATAGACTGTACAGAGATATTTTCCCGCAGTAAAAGCATCGTATATGTTGACTCAGATAAACAGCTATTATCATACCAAATTTCATCAGAATATGTCCAGTGGTTTTCTCATGATGCGTTCCCAGATACACAAATAATCAGACAAAAATTCTAAAACTATAGATTCGATCTCTGTATCGATAATAATGACATGAATATTACAATAAGATTTTCCAAAAAAAAAAAAAAAAAATATATATATATATTTAATGTACAGATTCGACCCAGAATTTTATTATATGCATAGATAAAGAATCCTGCTTCTCGTCGTAAATACACATCACATACTAATTATTGTACTTAAGCTTTCATACTAGATCTTACATTAGCTAAACCGATAACCTTTTGCATGGCAAAATGTACTAACTGCCTTCTCATCACAGCCGTAAACATCTGCATTCGGGAATAATATTTCCATGATGTAATGTATTTCTACTATGGAGCATTATGTTTTGGTATACAGGCTGCGATGGTAAGACACCTTTAATAGATTGTTTTTTTTTTTTTTTAATTAAATCTCTAGAAGAAAAGGTAGGACTACATGACCTTTGTTAAGATACTCTGGACTCGTGGAGGCCTTCTCCTTCCTATAGTGACAACCCGGCAGCCCATTATGACATCGATGTCTGCTGCGACTGCGTCGCTCGTAGCTCCTCCCAAGGGCCGGCGAGCCTCAACGTTGTTCATGGCCACGTTCCTCTTGTAGATCCATCTCCATTTGACAAACACGCTTCTGTTCTCGCATCAGCGCCTGTTCCTTATACAGCAAGCAGTAGCTGTTACTCCAGCTTCTACTTCTCTGGCGAATACCGACTTGACTGCGCCCGGAATGCGAGCGTTCTCGTCGAGGAGCTCTCACATAGAGAGTAAACATAAAATAATAAATATTAAAGTTAATACATAGAAACACGTGAAAAGAAAATAAATAATTATCTCGTGAAATAACCCTTATTCCCCAAGTGAAGATTTTAATATCCTTTGAAATAAATGATAAGGTTCATTGTCAAAATAAATTATAATATTTATTTAAATCATCAGGTACTGTGTTTTTAAATTAATTTTAATTTAAAAACAAAATAATAAAATTGTACCAAATTATCTTTTCTATTTAAAATAACGTGATTCAGTAATTAGATTTTATAACTATTATTTTATCATTATTGTTATTTTTTTTTTTTACTTTTTTTTTACTTAAAATCTTTATACGATTAAGTCCGCGTCATACAAAATTATTAAATTAAAAATCCATTCCTAGAACTAACGTTTCTAAAGATAAAATTATATTTCAATCAAATGCACTACATATTATTTAGTGTTCATTTGATTAACGGATTCAATGAACGATATAAATATCACTTCAAATTATTGCAAATCTCAATAATAATGAATTATCAAAAATGACATCATCCTTAGAGTATACATAAGCTTATGTACACTCTAAGACAGTATCGGTAAGTATTAATCAATAGATCAACCAACAATATATATAATATTTGGACGCACATTTGCAATGCTGTGCCAAGCCACACAACTGCCATTTTGAGAAAATTGAGTATAAAGTTTTTATACCTCAACATATTGAATTTGATAGAAATTAACGATTTTATTGTTATAAATGATTATTTCGGATATGTATACATTTAGTTATCTTTTTTGATGGCGCTATGTGTTTGCAATTGTAAATCAAGGAACTTGAATTATCTTCGTAAAATTATTAAAAGAACATTGTGGTTTAATATTTTAAAAACGTATGAGTTTTTATAAAAACACGGTTTATTTGATTTAAAATGTTATTGCAAATCGTTCTTAGATCAAAATAAGAATGTGTTTGTGAAAAAAAAAAAAAAAATAATATTCTTATTTTTGTGGGTTAACATGTTATTGTATATATTTTGCATCCATTTATAATTTTAATAGAATTAAATATATTTATAAACTATAAAGCACTTAACATTACTGCAAATCTTTAAAATACTTTTATAATTTTAAATTCGACATATTAACAGTATATCGAAATACTAAAATTAGCAGTTTAGTACTAATTCAAATTAATCTGAAACGTAATTTTAAAATATCCTATATACCCATATGATATTTTTATGGTTTTTATAAACCTACTTCGTACTATTATAAAACATAGTAACAATCTATGGTAAAGTGAAGACATATGACAAGATCTATCATTTTGTTATACATCTGTCTGTTTTGTCTAATTTAAATAGCTTTTATATAATGTTTCTGCTTTTTCCTTTTTATTATACTATATTAAAGCTGTGTATGTTGATTACCGCACAATTCATGTCTACTACATTGTATGACCAGCGATATTTCATATTGTATACGGACTATAACATTTCAAATCGATTTTATAATTCTACAATAATCATATAAGAATTACCTAGTTCTGTGATGCAAGTGTCCGAGTATATAATTATATAATAAATCCTTCACATCATCATCATCATTTATGTACCTAAAAACTTATCAACTTACATATCATACTTTTAGAAAACTGCGATGAACCAAGGTTCATAGTAAAGTGACCCTAATATACAATTAAGTATATCGTTATCATCAATATTATTACTTTTATCTTAATTTAGCATTCAAGCTTTATATGTACAGCAAATTATATGTACAGCAAATTATATGTACAGCTCGAAACATAATATAATATCTCAATATGATATTCATTTCAGAACTCTCAATTTAGTTTGTTACTCACCTATAATTTTAAATTATTTTTATTATTACAGGTATTTACATTTATTACACAATTTCAGGACAAGGTTCTTATTGTCTTTTAAATTTTGAAACTTTAAAGAATACTTGCTTAAATTTCTTTAATTAAAATCCAATTAGAGTATATATGCTTATTTACTTTACATGCCTAGTAAATGTAAATAATCCCTTGTTTTTTTTAAATTATAGCTCGTTTCTTTGTCTGGTTTATATAATTAAGTGTAAAAGTTCAAAAATTGTACGTAATGTACTTACTCAACACTTATATTTTGTCACTCAGGTATTTTGTCTTTAACTCCTAATTAATAAGTACTATAAGTAACCAAAGTATAAGACAACTAAACAACCACTAGGTCTTTCAAAAGTTCAAAACTTAAATATGTATTATAAAGTAGATAGTTGATAAGCATATATTTAATATCAATGCAGCATATGATATACAATACCTTCAAACTTATCTTCCTCTATAGATAATATTATATACCTTTTGGTATCACATATCAAAGGAATCTCTTATTAATTTTTAAAAGTGACTACAATTTCAGCTGTAGATCTCTTAAATATAAGTTGATTTGATTTCTTTTACTACCATTATTGATGGTTTCAATATTTATATCATTTATTTAAATATGAATATGATAAATAAATTTTCAATGTTAAAACTACATATATGTAATTTTAAAGTGTCTAATCTAGATCATCTCTTTTTATGTCATTTCCTAGAAACCTAACAATACTAAATACCTCTTTTAGTCTTACAACATGAACTATGAAATGATTTTAAAATTACCTTTCTTTTTCTTTTCATGTAAGAGTAACTTATCTGACACAACCAGGTCTCACTATGCAAGTTTTGTTTCACAAATTGACTATTATAAATCCTCCTGACCGATTTCGACCACGGCGTCCAATGTCATCGAGACCAGCCATCTGCGCAGGAGATATTATAGCGCAGCGTATGTACGTGCAGACACAAACGCACCCTCCACTCCCGTCACTCTCATACTGCGGTGGGACGGCTACTCGACACAACCGGTGAGAGCCAAGGCGCAGGACCGACGGCTTTACGTGCTCTCCGAGGCACGACGGTGAAACACCGCCAACTTCCCAACTTCGGTCTGTTACTGAAGCTCACTTAAACAGAAAAACTCAATAATTAAACTTGGCCCGACCCGGGACTCGAACCCGATATGCAGCCGTACATGCTAGCCACTACACCACCGAGGCAGTAATTTGACATATATACAAATTGTCTAATTCTATAAAAAAAATAGCTAATAAATTACATCATCTCACATATCCACCAAAATTGTCCACGATACCCTTGATCTTGAACATGGTCCTGTGATCGACAATGCGTCATACACTAATCCAAAGCGACACCTTGAGATTCTTGAACGTGAAGTTTTCTTAACGGATCTAAACTTAAAAAAATATATTAGTATACATGTATGACAGCTAATCTTTTTACAAAATTATTCATCCTATCACCGTTTGAATTAGGTACAAATATCCAGACAATAATCACAAAATTAATTAGGATTTGAGTTTTTATAAAATTAGCAGTTTCATTTTCTTACAACATGTGTTTTTCTTTTTTACAAAACTACTTCGATGAAGACTAAATAAAATCAAAACAAGCGCAAATCAAATCTTTTATTATTTTTAAATTATATAGGTTAATACTTATATAATTTAAAAATAGTATAATAATTTATACTTACGTTCAACTTTGTCATCCCCATTCTCAAATGTGTAATAAAAATTTATTTTGTTTCTAGATAACTTCATGTATATTATGAATACAAAATATTCTTTCCAAATTTCTAAATAGGTACAACCCCGTTTTAACTAATTTACTCCCATAAAATATACTTTCAAAAATACAATGATAATATATTCAAAATACACTTAGCTTAATTAGTTTACTGAAGCTTCCAAATCCATTTTACTCATACCATGATGATTGAGCGGCATCATCGGCGTCGTCATCCCACTTCTGATATGTTGGAGGTCATCAATAAAACACGAACATGTTCCATGCATTCTTATATTCAGTACTTTTATAATCGTCAGTACATTTGTCCGTATAAAGCTACCACCGGCTCGGAAAGCAGTTCTGCAGAGAAGAGCCGGCAAGAAACTCCACAGTTGCTCTTTTAAAATAATGAGTTACATAATTTAATTACAAACATTCCATGACTAGTCACTACAGGATGGTACGAGAGCTGCCCCCCTGTCAATCGCGGGGAAAACAAAAGAATCTCCGCGTTCTTTTTATTTTTTAAATACATTCTTATCGGCCAATATCACATAACCACATGCCATAGACATACATAAATCATTACAAATTAACCAAATATATTATTTTCCATTAAAACGCTCAAATATAAAAGTGCAACCTTACAATATGTATTGGACTAGGCGGTCGGAAGCGTCTCCCCTGATGTGCGTTCACCTTGTCGTGGTGGGAGGGCTCAGTAGCGTCCGGCAATCCAGCCGGGCGCGAAGCTGAGAAACGCACAGGGAGGTGGCCCACCTCGGTGGGCGGTGTACCATGCGGGTTGCTCCTGGTACTTCTCTGATAGCAGAGTGGACCGTTGGAGCAACCCCATGTTCGTGGTCTGCTTCGGCAGACCTGCTGTCGGGGCGTTGTGGTTGAGTGCGTAAGCGATCCTGCGACGCCTCATTAAGACGGAGGAGGTTTGTTGGGTTTTTAGTGGGTAGTACTGACTTTTCTAGACGGTGAGTCCCTCATAACTGAAGGATTGGTACAATCTATATAGGGGTTCAGAGAAGAGAGAGCGTTGTCACAGTTGACAATTATAATATTATTTTTTATTCTTTTACTGTTATGTGCCAACACTACCCCTTAAACGAATATAAAAATAATAATGTGGCTTTTACTTATACATATTTACCACTTATATCAGCTTTATGTTTTAAAATGCCTCGGTGGTGTAGTGGCTAGCATGTACGGCTGCACATCCTGAGGTCCTGGGTTCGAGTCCCGGGTCGGGCCAAGTTTAGTTATTGAGTCTTTCTGTATAGTAAGCCTCAGTAACAGCCCGGAGTTGGGAAGTTGGCGGTGTTTCACCCCCGTGCCTCGGAGAGCACGTAAAGCCGTCGGTCCTGCGCCTTAACTCTCACCGGTCGTGTCGAGTAGTCGTCCCACCGGAGTATGAGAGTGACAGGAATAGAGAGTGCACTTGTGTCTGCGCGTACATTTGTGCACTATAATATCTCCTGCGCAGTTGGCTAGTCTCAATGAGATTGGCCGCCGTGGCCGGAATCGGTCAGGAGGACATTATTATTATTATTATTATTTAGTTTATTATTATTTTTCTCGAAATATATAATTTCGGTGTAGGTAATGAATCTCACGGGCTTACGCCAAGTGAGAATCAACATTAGATATGTTTTGATGATTAGGGGAATCGTCTTGCAGAAACTTTCGGACTATGCGACATGTGTTCAGAATTGTGGCTTTTTGCATACTTATGAAAGTGTTATGTGATAAATCTAAAACGCGGAGAGAATGCAGCAAATACTTCGGTATAACGCCTGTACTGGAGATCACCAATGGTACAATATATACTTTATTCATCTTCCATATTCTAATAACTTCTTCTTTTAATTCGGTATATTTATGTATTTTTTCTGTTATAGTTTTTTGTAAATTGTGTGTATTTGGAACTGCAATATCAATTAAATAAGTTATTTTATTTATTTTGTCTATTAAAGTAATATCCGGTCTATTGTTGTGGATGGTTTTATCAGTTAATATAGCTCTATCAAAGTATATCTTGTAATTGCTGCTCTCCAGGACTGGTTTTGGTGTATATTGATAGTATGGCTGGGGCTTTCCTTGTATTAATTTATGTTTGCTGGCTAGTTTTTGGTGGATCATATGGGCTACTTGATTATGTCGATGAGTGTAATCGGTTTGGGTAAGGCTAGGACAGGCACTGGTAATATGTTGTATGGTTTCTGGTTGGCGATGGCATTTCCGGCATTTATCACTTTTTAAGGTTGAGTCTTTAAGAATGAACTTTTTATAATTTCTCGTATTAATTACCTGATCTTGTATGGCAATAATAAAGCCCTCTGTCTCTGGGAAAAGGTATCCTAGCTTTAGCCACTGATTGGATGCTTGTATATCTACGTGGTTTTGTTCGAGGTCATGAATATGTCTGCCATGTAACTCTTTGTTGCGCCATTTTGTTAGTTTTTCAGATTCATAATCCTGACTTGAAATGAATTCGCGGACTTTATTATTTAAATTAAGTGGAGTGTAATTAGTGTCGGTTTCTACTGTAGCTAAATGAATTTGGCTAGTTTCAGCCTTACTATAAAAGAAATTTCTAAGATTTTGGATCTGTTTTTCCCATAAAACTCGAATGTCTATCACCCCTCTACCGCCCTTACTTCTTTGCACAGTCATACGTTCTATTGCTGACTTTGGGTGTAGATAATTGTATTTGGTCAAAGTGGTTCTTAATTTAATTTCTAATTTATTAATATCTGTAGCTGACCACTTAACTACTCCAAAAGAATATGTAAGTACTGGAATGACATACGTATTTATAGCTTTAACTAAATTTTTAGAGTACAGTGTTTTTTTACAAATTTTATGTAATCGACTAAAACATTCGTTGCTTAAATCTTTTTTTATCTGTGTATGATTAATTGTTCTACCTTCATGTAAACCTAGATATTTATAGCTTTCGTTCTCTCCCATGACATTAAAATAATCATTCGATTCATTACTCTTAGTTTCAATTTTACCTGATCTCAGTTTCAATATTTTACATTTATCCACACCAAAAGTCATGTTAATATCATTACTAAATTCAGCAGTTATTTCTATCAGCTTTTTTATTTCTTTATCAGACTTTGCAAATAACTTTATATCGTCCATGTACATTAAATGACTAATATATGTGTTTGATGTCAGTCTATATCCAGAGTTAGGGCTATTAAGAAGATAAGATAATGGATTAAGTGCCAAGCAAAACCATAAGGGACTGAGTGAGTCTCCCTGGAAAATGCCATTAGATATTGGGATATCATCAGTTACTATACAGTTGCAGCCATTATTTAACAATATCGTAGTTCTCCATGTTCTCATGACATCCTCCAGGAAAGATATTATGCAGGAATCAATTTTATATATTTGTAAAATGCGGATTAGCCAAGAGTGTGGTATGCTATCAAACGCTTTCTTATAATCTATATATGTTAGGAATAAATTACGGTTATGTGTGGTGGCATGTTTTAGAATATTGGAATCAATTATTAACTGTTCTTTACATCCCATATGATTTTGTCGACAGCCTTTCTGTTCTTCAGCTAGAATATTATTATGAATTTTATTTATTTTTAGGGCTATACATGAAGTAATTAATTTATAAATAGTAGGTAAGCAAGTTATCGGGCGGTATTGTGAGGGGTCAGTGGTATTATTTGACTTAGGAAGCATGTATGTTATTCCTTTTGTTAAAAATGAAGGAAATTCTGCTGTTCCTTTTATTACGTCTGATATAGCCACAGCAAGAGCCTGATGCAGCACTACAAGTTTCTTATACCAAAAGTTATGGACTCCATCTACTCCTGCAGCTTTCCAGTTTTTCATTTTTTTGGTTACTTTCTCTATATCTATTTTATTTACATCGATAAATTCCATCGGTTTAATCGTTTTTGCAGTCTCTTCTACTTTTTCTATCCATTTGGCACTATTATTATGATCTTTATCTTTTTTCCAAATATTGGTCCAGTAATCTTTGAGTTCATTTTCTGCAGGTAGTTCCCGTATAGTGTTGTCCTGCACATTCTTTAGTCTTCTATAGAAATCCTTCTCATTATTGGTAAATAATTTATTATCTTCTTTTCTTTGCAGTGATTTTTTGTAGCGTGCTAGTCTCTGAGATTTAAGTGTAAGTTTCTGTTTTAACGTATCTAAAAATTCCTTCGGTCTACTATTATTTTTTTCATGGGATGAATGTATTTTATAAGATGACAATATTTTATTTACGTGTTTTACTAATTTATTACTTCTATTGTTATTTATGAACTGAGTTAGTCTACCAATATCTACTCTTAATTTTTTGATATCGTTCTCAAGCCTAATTTGCCATTCTGGTTTATTTAAAGACTTTTTTTTGTACGTGATCGCATCTGAATAAGTTTTATAGCCTAATTCCTTACTAATTACAAGCGCAACGCAATATATTAATGTATGTAATTGTGTTATATCAGAATCTACAGAATGAAATTTGACAAGAATCTGATTAAATATCCGAACTAAATCATATAATTTATTGTTTTCTCTTAATTTTGGTAGCTTAGGACGATGTGACGGATCAGTTCCTGTATACAACATTAGGGTAGTTTCGAGTTTATTGTGCAAATCTTGAATTAATGAATTTGGCAACTCATACTGGTCTATTGCTACCGATTCAGTAATTTGTAGTAAATCAGAAGTTGGGACTTCCGTTTGTGTGGATACTGATGCCTGACTAATATTAAAAGACATCAAGGAAACCTGTGATTCAGGAACGTAAGTACGCTGAGAGAGTGAAAATAGTATATTTGTGCTAGGTTCTGTTATTTTGCTGTTAGTTTCAACTGGTGTTAAAGTAGAATTAACTATACAAGTTGTAACCGGTGTTGGAGTATTGGTCATTCTCTCCTCGTAGTTTATCTGTTCGGATATCTCCTTTTTTAATTTATTTATAACTTCTTCAGATAGCAATCTGTTTCTTAATATAACCCTTCTTTGGTCTGCTACTCTTTGTGCTGTGACGTTTAAGTCTGGATATTTTAATTTAAATTGTTCAAAAAGTTTACTGCCGTACATTGTCATGTCTGTTTCTAATTTAGTTATGTATAAGTATGTGCGCATGATAAATGTATTTATTTCACTGTCCCATTTCATGCGCACTCGTGGTTTTCCAGCCTTAGTGGTCACAGGTTGCTGGACAGAAGTCCCCTGTGAAACATCTGCAGCTGATGTAGTTGGGGTAACTGATCTACTACTATGGATACTATTAACTTTTTGCCTATCGTCAAAAGTCAGTTGGTTGGTTACTTCGGCTGTAACATTTTTATCGGTCGAAACCCGCCTGTTCAGTTCCGTACCGCCGATGGATCGCATGCTGAGACACCCAGCATCGGCTCCAGGTGCGCCCCGACGATCACCCTCGGGTAGCGGCCATATACGTACTTTTTTCGATCTCGTCTCCATATTGATGGGTTACCTTTGCCTTGTTAGCCGCGTAAGTTTTTAGTACAGTAGTACTGTACGCGTGTCCGCCCCCCACGTAGCCAGATGTTCAGCTCGGACGTAAGGTAGGATTTTGGGGGGCTTATTATTATTATTATTATTATTATTATTATGTTTTAAATAATTTGGATACAAATCTTTTATGCTTCTCAGTACATAAAGCCTTTGTAAAAACATCAGCTACCATTTCCTCAGTACGTAAATAACTTAATTTAATTATTTTTTTATCTAATAATTCTCTGATGTAATGGTATCTGATATCAATATGTTTTGTTCTAGAATGTGATATAATATTAGAACACAACTTTTGAGCAGACTGGTTGTCATTATACAAAGTGATGTTACATGTCTTACCAGTACACTCATTTATAAACGCTCGTAAAAACATAGCTTCTTTACAAGAATCAGAAACCGCCATGTACTCGGCCTCAGTGCTCGAGAGCGCGACAGTGCGCTGCTTGCGACTTTCCCATGATACTATGGACTTACCAAGACCAAACACATACCCTGTGTAAGATCTTCGATCTAATTGGTCTCCGCCCCAATCAGCATCGGCAAAACCAACAATTTAAAAATTACCTTTTTCAAAAATTAGCGAGTACTCTAAAGTTCCTTTTAAATACCTTAAAACCCTTTTCGCAGCTTTGTAATGGCTTTCACCATGGCAATCGTTGAATTGGCTTAAGTAGCTAACACTATGAGCAATATCAGGTCTGGTACATACTGCTAAATACATTAAGCAACCAATCAAACTCCTATAATCAAAGTTACAATTATTCACATTTCCCTCTCTTTGTAACTTTAATCCTACTTCCATAGGAGTTTTTACTTCCTTACAATCTGCCATTTTAAACTTTACTAATATCTTCTTTATGTAGCTGGATTGATCCAAAGTATAGCTTCCGTTAGGTAATCTAGTAATTTTCATACCTAAGAATTGATGTGCCTGTCCTAAATCCTTCATCTCAAATTGATTCATCAACTTTTCTTTGATGAGCTTTGCTTTCTGAGAAGTTTTTGAAGAAAATAACATTATATCATCAACATAAATAGCTATATGCAAAATTTCATTGCCATCATTGTATATATACACACATGGTTCTGAAGAAAACCTCTTGAAATATAATTTATTGATTAAAACATCATTAATTCTCTCATACCATGCCTTAGCAGATTGTTTTAATCCATAAATTGCCTTGTTAAGCTTGTATACCTTATGCTTGTTATTATCAATTACAAAACCTTCCGGTTGTTCCATGTAAACATTTTCTTTTAAAATTCCATTCAAAAATGCTGTTTTAACGCCCAAGTGCTCAATCAACATGTCATATTGAGCAGCTAGTGCTAGCAATATTCTAATAGTTGAGTATCGGACTACAGGAGAAAATGTTTCATGATAATCTATACCATATTTTTGGGTAAAGCCTTTAGCCACCAACCGAGCTTTGTATTTTAAGATCTTTCCATCAAGCCCTCTCTTTTTGCTAAACACCCATTTGCATTTTACAGGCTTATGGCCTGGAGGTAAATCAACTAGAGTCCAACATTTATTTGTGATAAAAGAGTCATACTCATCTTTTATCGCCTGTTGCCAATGTTCTGAATCGCTGCATCTCAGTGCCTCCTCCACATTAGCAGGCAAGTCCTCCTCAGACATCTCTGCTAATCCAGCGAACTCAGATGTTTGAGCTTCTTTGAATGATAGCTCCCCAGAGTCCTCAGAGTCAATGCTTGATAAGCCTGGAACATAAGTGCGGTCGGCCGAATCATCTGAGACTACCAAATCCTCTGTTTCATCCAGATCAAACATTGTTTGTCTACGAGTATTTATCGCGCCTGTATTGTTAGACATAGAATCAATTGATATATCTGACTGTGGAGATAACTGAACAGTTTTTATAGGTAATTGTACTGAATTAGAATTTAGAGTACTATCTACAAAACTCTGTGAACAAGTTGAATCTAAAACTACTACAGTATCTTTATTTGTAGTTTGTATACAACTTTGATTATTTGATATATTTTTATTCAAAAATTGGTTCTCCATGAATGTTACATGCCTCGCTTTAATGCACTTCTTCGGACAAGAAGGATCTATGAGCCTATAGCCTTTACTATCATCACAGTACCCTACAAAAATATACTTTTTGCTTCTAGCATCCAATTTTCTAGCATTCTCATCGATGGCATATGCTACACAACCAAAAATTCGTAAATATTCTACGTTCACCTTTCTATTAGTCCATTTTTCTTCCGGTGTTACTCCTTTAACTGCCTTAGTAGGTGAACGGTTCTTCAGGTAGACAGCCGTGTTAGCAGCCTCAGCCCAGTACCGTTTCTCCGAACCGGCCTCCTGGAGCATGCAGCGGGTCTTATCCATAATCGTCCTATTTGCCCTCTCTGCAACACCATTTTGCTGACTACAGTGTGGAATAGTAGTTTCATGTTTAATCCTACTGTTATTTAAGTAGGCCTGAAAATGTACAGAGTTAAATTCACCTCCATTGTCACTTCTAAGAGCTTTTATTTTCCTACTTACTTCGTTCTCTGCAAAAGTTTTGAATAGTTTAAATTTTTCAAATACTTCACTTTTTCTTTTAAGAGAGTAAATAAAAGTTTTTCTTGTGAAGTCATCAATAAATGTTACAAAGTAACGTGCTCCACTCCAAGAAGGTGACTGCATAGGACCACACACGTCTGTGTGTACTAGTCCTAAAATTTCAGTAGCCCTACTTTGACTTTTCTTTGGAAAAGATAACCTTGTCTGTTTTCCTTCAAGACAAGCAGGACAAGAAATAAAAGTAGTATTTTTATAATTCATACCTAATACTATACCATTTTTCATTAAATTCATGCTCCGTGCATTCAGATGACCAAGCCGCTTATGCCACAGCTCTTGTGAAGCTGAATCCTGCACAACCGCCAGTGCAGAATTCTTGCTATTATCTAACAACGCACTTACCTCGCTCTCCTCACAGACCGAGTTCATAGCAATTCCTGATTCTTGTTCCCTATTGCATTTCCTATTATACATATTTACAGTGTTAATAATATCAAGTTCATAGACACCATTTTTACAAGTACCAGTAGCTATAATCTCATCATTGTCCATGATTTTGCAACCTAAATTACTAAAAATGACAATATAACCTTTCCTACCTAATTCACTTACTGATAATAAATTTACACTAAGTTTAGGAATATAGTATACATCACTAATAGTTTTAGTACCATTTACCAATTGTACCTTTACTTTAGCATGACCCTCTGTTGTCAACTTATCTCCATTAGCTAAGTTTACCTCAAGTGGCTTTACATCCTGAAAATCATAGATTAGTTCTTTATTATTACACATATGATGAGTGGCCCCAGAGTCGATACACCACATACTACTGTGCAAATTGACACGTAATGCAGTCAATAACGACTTCTCAGGAGTCTTCCCAGTTGATTTTTGTACGGGGTTGTTTTTGTACGTTTTCGTATTACTGGTACAGTCCCTCTTCATATGTCCAGGCTTCTTACACTTGAAACACACGATCTTTGAAGTTTTTCTAGCAGCTAATGCATTGATCCCTTCTTGATTCTTATCATCTCGCCTTTGCTGCTCTTGTAGTAACTTTGATTTGACCACCTCACTTGTGAGTTTTATATTTGAAATTTCTAAGGCCATTATCAAAGGGTCAAAGTCCCCTGTTAGACCACTGAGCATTATAACAGCTAAGAATTTATCATCAAGTGCGGATCCAATGTCTGACAACTGTTGCCCAAGTTCTGTAATTTTTGATAAGTAGCTCAGCATACCTTCTGTCTCACACAGTTTCATGCCAAATAGCGATGTCAGCAATCCCAGTCGTCTGCATAGTCCCTTGTCCTCGTAAGCGCGCTCAAGGTTTTGCCAGGCTTCATACGGACTCTTCGCATTGCGTACGTGAGATAACGCGGATGGACCGACGGATAAACAAATTTTTGCTAAAGCTTTTTGTTTCTTCTTTTCGTCTTTAACATCTTCGTTCGTTACGCAATCGAAAAGATCTTCGTGCATTAAAATCATTTTCAGTGTAAACTTCCAATGATTGTAATCTTCTAAGCCCTTTAGTTTTTCGACGGGAATGCTTATTGGCAATGACGACGCCATTTTTTTATTTTTGAAATTACTATTAGTATATATTGAATTTAATATTTTTTATATATATAATTTAATTGCAATTACTATTATTGTAATTAAATGTGCAAATAGATGCAATTTTGTTGTTTTATAAACGTTCTGGGCCCATAACCTGAAGGATTGGTACAATCTATATAGCGGTTCAGAGAAGAGAGAGCCTTGTCACAGTTAACAATTATAATATTATTTTTTATTCTTTTACTGTTATGTGCCAACAATAACCACCTGTATGTATACAGGTGGTATGCGTAAATACATTTTCCAACATTAAAAAAAAAGCGGTTGGAAGCGCGGGGTTTCTCTAGTTGATTTTATACTAACTTTTTCCCGCAGATTCACTCACGTAATTTATTTATATATTACTAGCGACTCACCCTCGCTTCGCTCGGGTTCGTCCCTAGCTTGCATTAAATGACGATTGATCAGTTTTCGACCGGAGAGGAAAAATGATTAAATTACTAAAATGGCTATTAAAAAATAAGGGTTGATCGTAGAAGGGTGAAAATTGAGGATTGTATGTATTTTTGTATGTTGTATCATAAAAAAATAGAAATTAAAAATTTTGTCTAAAAAATAAAATAAAAAATTTAGGGTTGGACTACCCCTAACATTTAGGGGGATGAAAAATAGATGTTGGCCGATTCTCATAGGTACCGGATAAGCACAAAAAATTTCATCAAAATCGGTCAAGCCCTTTCGGAGGAGTATGGCAACGAAAACTGTGACACGAGAATTTTATATATTAGATTACTCTGCTCGTCTGGGTTACGACGTGATATTATAATAGAGGCTTTCTCAATAAAAATAGACCATAAAATACAGTAACAATTTTTCTCACCGATCGGGTAGTTTGAATGATTAGAATATTTAACTAAGCAAAAAGGCAAGCCCTTTATATATTAGAATAGATTAATACTTTAAATCGTACGAGTATTTAGAATGTATAAATACTAACAAAAAATAAAGAAAAAGAATTATACAAGTATAGTCATCGATAAACCATTGCCCAAAATAAAGTTAGTATTAATAGCAGATGATAGAAGAGAGCCTTACTATAGAGAAAAACGTCGTGAGGAAACTTACATGTCTTAGAAAATTTAATAAGTATTTTAAAGATTGTATAAAGTCTACAAGTCTCTTGGCTAGACCTCCTTTTGGGAAAACGCCCGCGCCCAGTGATGCTGAAAGGATAGGAGTTACGAATTTTAGGGATTATGTGTTTTATATGTATGTATAAATAAAATGAATGTTTGTATGTTTGTTCTCTATGCATTTCTAAACTATTAATCCGATTGTGATGAAACTCTGGTAGATTATTGTGTATACACCTACAAAGGTCCTTGGCATAATAAAAAGAATTTTTCTTTTAGGTATTCCTAATCTATCCAAATTGAGGGACGCATCAGAGCGAAGCGAGGTTATGTCGCTAGTTTAACATAAAATTATTTTTTAGCGTTATCTCTGTATTGTTCCATCGTCCTCACATACATGTTTAATTAGACTTTTGTGATCATTCCTACTAAAGCAACTCGGTACATTTACGGTGCTTTTAATTTTTAAGGTATATAATATAAAATATGTATTTTCTGCTAAATTCTATTTATCTGAGTGAGAAAGCTTATATCCTGGGCATTATTTTTATTGTCATGCCTTTTACGTAATGGTGCGTAAGCAAAAATTGTATTCTAAATTGACATAGAGCGGGATTAATATTAATGTAGTAGGGTTTTTGTAGTACAATATATTAACCAAACCCCTTTTACAATTGTGACACAACATTTTTTACCTCATTCCGAAAGAGTATTCATGATCGCTAATAGAATGCTAGTGGCAGTCACATAACCACTGTACCATTGAGGTCAAAACCAAAATTTAAAGTAAAATATTTCTTTGGCCTTATACATTATTGGGTAGGGACTAATACTATCAATTTGAAGAAGTTTTATTGTCGTTTGAAATGTTTGAAACTCAAGGATTGCCAATAAAGGCACAGGTTCAGTGAAGCAAGAAATCAGATGCTGATCATTTTGGCCCTATCGTTCGAGCCAGGGTCGCGTACTTTATTGGGTACCTCTTAAGTATTTACGTGACATTCCTTAGTATTTTTATTAGATTTTTCCTTCTTCCGTCTTGTGGATAGCATGGATGGCCGCAAAATCATAGGCGTTGTGTTTCTAGGTCTGAGTCGCAGATAGAATCAGGCGCAGTTATTGGATTTTACAGAAAGTCCCAGTAATAGTCCACAGTTGGGAAATTGAAGGTGGTTCATCCTCGTGCCTAAAAATACGTGAAGATTTCGGCTGCTGCTCATCTTTCACCAGTCGTGGTGAATTGTCCTCTCATTGGAGATGAAAGTGAAAGTATACTAAGTGAAAGCATAGTACTTATATATTCTTGTGCACTACTATATACCTATCTCATCAAAAGAAAAGAAATAAGAGTAGCCAATGTGGCAAAAATTGGTTAAGAGGACATTATTATTAGATTTTTATGAATTTATTATGTGGAACAAAACAGTAGGTAGTTTTTGAGGTATATGTGTACCGTAGATAAACAAACGAGAAGTATAATATTATGTGCGAATTATTATTCTTATTACTACATGTTATTAACATATTTTTTAATAATAAAAATAAGTTAATATATTAAAATTCCTCATGATGTATTAAGATGGTAGATTTGCAAATCCTCGCGAGCCCTCGCAAAACTGCGCTTTTTGCTGGTTGTATAAATAATCTAATAGCACAGAAGATTATGGATTAACTATAAGATTTTATATAGTATTTTGTACAGAGAAAATCAACCTAAGTTACCTTAAGCGATTAAAAAAAGGTTCAATTGACAAATAGACAAGGTCTTTCAACGGATATTATATTTTGGACTCTGGCAGTCGGCTACCACTCTCCAAGTCTAGTAGATTTTTATCTTCTATTTTGTTGCTGGCTCTCTGAGGTATCCTGATGTTATTTGCGACCACCAACAAAGTCCATGCCATCGTCTTATTACCAAAAACTGCATGTTAAGATAGCATTGACTCTGGTAGTCAACTGCACTTTTAACAGAGCTAATTTATTCTAACTCCCAATTTTCACTAATACATAGTTAACTATTATTTTAATTTTATTA
This sequence comes from Fabriciana adippe, assembly GCA_905404265.1. Classification (NCBI taxonomy): domain Eukaryota; kingdom Metazoa; phylum Arthropoda; class Insecta; order Lepidoptera; family Nymphalidae; genus Fabriciana; species Fabriciana adippe. The sequence continues at coordinate 15,967,531 of FR989995.1, read as the reverse complement.
TGTAAAGTTTGTTATAGTTAGTATATGTATATACATTATTAATATAATTCTTTCTATATACTTTTATAATTAACTCGCGACTCACCCTCGCTTCGCTCGGGTTCGTCCATAGGTTGATCCCAATACAAACTTTCATCCTCATTTTCACCTCCTTAATGATGGATGATTTCCGGAATAAAAAGTATTCTAGGTCTTTCCCAGGGTCTCAAACTATCTTCTCATCAAATTTCATCTAATTAATAAATAAAATACGGTTCAGTAAATCCACAGATTATCCCCTACAACCTCACAAACTCACAAACATTACCTCTTTATAATATTAGCATAATTAACTAGAAGAAAAAAAAACTATCCCACAGGAACCGTACATTTTTCGGGATAAGAAATAGCCTATGTGCTATTCCAGACTATAATTTATTTCTGTATCAAATGTCATCAAGATTTGTTTAGCCGTTCTGGCGTGATTGAGTAACAAACATCCATCTAAAGTCTAAACTTTCACATTTATGATATTAGTAAGATTGTATGTATATCAATTTTAACATTTTAAATCGTCACTTCTGTGAGCCCGTGAGGCATCCATCGTTATTAATTGTAATAATTTTCGAAATTATCTGCACGAATAAACATTAAACAATAAATTAGAAATATTTAAACCGATGAACAATAAGAGACGGATGACTCAATGATTTTCAAGGCATCGGCCGACAGGTTTTTTACGCTCAGCTTACCAAACTGGGTCTACTGCTCGAACAGCGCTGAATCGTATCTTTGAAAGTCTAAATACGGCTAAAGTTTCAATTAACTTATTTAGGTACTCTACTTGGAATGAATGGTAAAATACTAGTCTAATACCCTAGCTTTCCGCAAACTTTAGCGACTCTGCTCGCACTCGCTATTAACGACTTACCCTCGCTTCTCTCGAGTGCGTCCTAGGTACGTTTAAATTTTTTTGAGCGAAACCCTAATTCTTTTTCTAAAATAGAAGTAGCCTTAGTTACTCCTTATAATATATGCTATCTGCCAGTGAAAATCCCGACAAAATGGGCTGGACCGTTTCGGATATTAGCCGGAAAAAATAGACAGACAGACAAAAAATTTTAAAATTATTATTTTATAAGTACCGTAAAAAGCTGTTAAAAAAAAAAAACAAAAAACAGAATAAGAAAAACAATATATAATCTCTTATGCTTTAATATGAGATGCTATAAGAATGTTTTTTGAAGAATTTTAGTCAACATTAAAATGTACATAATATTTTTTCCTTTATAAAGAATAAAGCCTAACAAAACTTTTACTTGAAGCTTGAACGATATCAGCATTAAATAAGATTCATTCGAGGCAGAAATAAAGCTAGGTCACAATCCAATAAATCACTAACTTTAGGCAATTTAGGTCCTAGATCCTTGGGTTAGGGAAACTACTAATATTATTTATATTGCTTTGTTAGTACATCATTTTTTGCTTAGTAACAGACATACGTAATGTTTTAATAGATTTAATTATAAGGTACCTACTTAAAAATTCTATATTCCATTAAAGTTGCCACAATTAGAGAGAATAAGAGAGAGTAGAGGAGAGAGGAGAGAGTTGGTTTTTATCTATACTAATATTATAAAGAGGAAGGATTTGATTGTTTGTTTGTTTGCACCAAATATACTCCGAAACTACTGAACCGATTAAGATGAAATTTGGTAAGAAGATAGTTTCAAACCCTGGGAAGGATATAGGATAGTTTTATCCCAGAAATCATCCCTTGACGGAGTGAAAATGGGGATGAAAGTTTATATGGGGAATCAACCCAAAGACAAACCCGAGCGAAGCGAGGGTGAGTCGCTAGTTTCATTATAAAAATAATAGGGAATATGCGTGTGATTTAAATAAAAGTGAATATTTTTTTTATAATCTTTATTGCTTTTAAATTAAACCTATATCAATATCTTTTAATGTAATTTCTTTTTGATTAAGAAAATCCATTTGTCAGAACGAATATGACGTCAATGTATTATCGTAACAGAGCGATTAGCGAGTTTGTTCGCTACAAATTGAGTCGTCATTTTTCTATGTATATTATAATGTGACGTCACACCAAACGCGCGAAATGGCGGACATTTAAAGTGTCCGTATCGGTATAATATTAAAAAAATACTAAATTTTAGTTTTTTGATGTTAGCTATTGTATAAAAATTAAAAATTCACCCGTTTCCCTATTGTATACTTTAAGCGAGAATCGAACTCTGAATGGTTCATTATATTATTATTAGTTAAGTATTCTAAATGATTAAATGGACGACTTAGTCATTCAGTTTCTAAGACTCCTCCGTAATATATTTTAGACACCATACTAAAATAGTTGAACAAAGTACTTGTAATGAATTGAACGATTCGTTACAAAATTAGTCCCACTGAGACTTTAACTTACTTTTACATCGTTAGATGGAGATAGAAGCCAAAATAACATTTGTTTAATGAATGAGAGCTATTTAGATTTGATAGCTATTATCTGTGGCTTTGCTTGTGTACTTTTATGTAATTAGTATTACTAATAGTCTTTAATCTTCAACAAAAAAACTAATCTGACTAATAGTTCTGAAAATAGCAACGTTAAAAAAAGAAAAATACCATCTTTTCAGATTTTATGATAATACAAATGACTTACCCTCGCTTCGCTCAGATGCTTCACTAAAATCGAAGAGAATTTGTTTTGAATGTATGTATATTATTTATTAGCGGCTCACCATCGCTTCGCTTGGGTTCGTCGCTAGGTACGTTTTACATAGATATTTAAAATAGTTATTTCCCAGCGTTAGCCATACAAATTTTAATATTTTTCTTTGAAATTTTCTGTTGTTATAATACTTGTTATAATATACCGGACTAAGAAAAATCCAAAAAATCAAATATCATAAAAATTGGTCCAGCCGTTCTTGAGTTATAAATGGTGTAACTGACATGACTTTGTTTTATATCCATATATATAGATTGTATTTATATTATTATGTAAGTTTTAACGGTTATTATGGAATAGTATAGAGACTATATATTATATATACATAGGTATGATGAGTTGTTGTGGGTTGTATTATAACGTGTTTGACGTGAATGAGATAATTTCCCGCGGTAAAAAGTAGCCTATATCACTCTCCAGTACTCCAACTATCTCCACGCAAATCAACACGCCAATCCGTCACTCTATTTCGACGTGAAAGAAGGACAAACAAATAAACAAACAAACACACTTTCACATTTATAATAGTGGTGTGGATAATTAAAACTAACAACAATTATTACTATCCTTCTAAATAATTTTAGCGCTGTATAATAACAAGGTTCTTTATGTAGGTACATATTTTCCACTTTAATTATGAAATGATTAACATTATTGTACATATTTGTTTAAGTAATATGATTGTTAGTGAGTGTTATTATAAAACTCGGTATGCAATTGGTTAAGTAATATTGCGTTGCATACACACAAAAAGACTTACATTTTTAAGTGCGAGTCGGACTCGTGCACGAAGGGTTCCGTACCATTATCTATAAAAACGGCAAAAAAATCACGTCTGTTGTATGGGAGCCCCCCTTAAATATTTGTTTTATTTTAATTTAATTATTTATTTTTAATGTGAATATATAACTAAATATTCTGTGAATATTTCAAACATATTTTGCTCGATATTGATAACGGCAACAGGTAGACTGTTGCCGTTATCAACATCGAGCAAAAACGAGCAAAAAAGTCACGTTTCTTGTATGGGAGCCCCCTTAAATAATTATTTTATTCTATTTTTTATGTATTTATTCTTATAGCGGCAATAGAAATACATCATCTGTGAAAATTTCAACTGTCTAACTATCACGGTTCATGAGATACAGCATGAGATACCTACATGGTGACAGACGGACAGACAGACAGACGGACAGCGAAGTCTTAGTAATAGGGTCCCGTTTTAGCTTTGAACCCTAAATATTAGCCGCATTCCGGCATGTACCGTACATCACTGGCTTTAGGCCAGGTAGATACCGTCTAAGTATTCTCATTAGGAATATAAAGCTTAAAAGCCCTTTCTAAACATAGTGTTGTAGTTTATAATTCAACATTTTATAATTTGTCTACGTCATTTTATATAACAGGAATCGTTTACAAAAAGACGGCGCCATTTATATAGTGTCAAATAATACAATATGCCTGTGACATTATACTACTAATGTAAAAATAATATTTACATATTACATATCGGTGTTAGAGTCCACTACGAGTACTATAAGTTCTCCCGACCGATTCAGGCCACGGCGGCCAATCACATTGAGACTAGCCAGATGCGTAGGATATATTGTAGTGCAGCGCGTGTACGCGCAGACACAAGTGCACTCTCTATTCCTTTCACTCTTATACTCTGGTTGGACGACTATTCGACACGACCGGTGAGAGTTAAGGCGCAGGACCGACGGCTTTACGTGCTCTCCGAGGCACGGGGTGTAACACCGCTAACATCCCAACTCCGGGCTGTTACTGAGGCTTACTATACAGACAGACTCAATATCTAAACTTGGCCCAACTCGGGACTCGAACCCAGGACCTCCGGATATGCAGCCGTATATACTAGCCACTACACCACCGAGGCAGATAAACGAGTACCTATTAAGAACTAATATGAAACAACTATAACAACTCTGTGTTTGCTGTTTTCAATTTGCATTATTACTTAGCCTAGATTACTAATTGAATTGAAAGCTATGCACGAGATGTAAACTGTTAAAGTTTGCAAATCGAAAGCTTGTAATATAAACTTAATAATCTATTATTATTGTTTCTTGATAAAACTATCTTTTCGGATATTTTCGCGGATTTGTTTTGATTTTTGGTTCACGACGTTTCGAATGATAGCAATCATGGTCACGGAGAGACACGTATCTTTTCGAAAATCCGAAATAAATCCGAGAGATAGTTCAGGAAGGGTCCCGTACCATCGTACATGTACTTTTTATTAATATGACTTAGTATATGTATGTAGTATATTAACTTCGATGGTCGATTACGAACGTTAAAAAAATGTTTTTTGTATTTTTTTTTAATTATTTGTTGTTATAGCGACAATAGAAATACATACTTTGTGAAAATTTCAACTCCCTACCTATTACGGTTCATGAGATACAGCCGTCTAACAGACGGACGCGACGGACAGACAGCGAAGGCGTAGTTATAGGATTCCGTTAGCACTCTTCGAGTACGAAACCCTAAAAATAAACCAAAAATATAGTAAACATTGCCTAAGTTATATTAAACTAATGTTGACATGACTACATCCATTTTAATTATTTTTTTTTTAATTTTCTTATGATTTTTTACTAATTTGAGTTTTGGAGATAATGAAGTTCTTTGATGTTAGTCCCTCAGCCGCATAAAAGCTGACTGATAAGTAACCGCTGCTATCAAGAGACGTTTTAAATTATCAGATATTAGGTTTATTGTACTAGCCGACAGTTCTGTCTCAAAAGGTTTTATATTTTTATTCTCCTTTAAAATATTCAAATTTCTAATATAAATTCTTTTTTATATATTGGTATTTCAGTAATTCCTCCAGATAAAATGCCTCAATTCTTAAAATAGCTGTCGATTGATTTTATTTTTATTTTAAGGAAATTGTTTTCCATATAAACATTTTTACCCCTTTCCCTACAGGGTTGATTCTGTAGGGACTGAATTTCAAAAAAACTCTCTTCGTACATTTGCCGTTACAGACAGACAGTATTGACATCTCAGTAAGCTGGCAGGTAGTTTAGTTTAAAAAAAATCATATAAACAAATAAATAAATTAATAAATAAATATGTTCGGACATTAACACACAGCGCCATCTAGTTCCATGGTAAGCAACGAGGCCTGTGTTATGGATACCAGATAGTTGATACACTACACATATATAACTTTAAATACATACATCTAATATATTTAAACGAGCAATTCTTGTATATTTATATCTTTATATATTTATTTATACCGGCGATCTCGGAAACGGCTCTAACGATTTCGCTGAAATTTGGTATGGGGGGGGGGGGTACTTTCGGGGGCGAAAAATCGATCTAGATTAGTCTCATGTCTGGGAAAACGCGTGTTTTCGAGTTTTCATGCGGTATTCTTTTGCATTATTCTACGCAGAATATGTTCGATATTTATGTTCGTATTTCTTATACTCAGGCATAAGCATCGTGGTCAAGCGACCAAGGTGTAAAATTAATATTATATGGATCATATTGGATATTGGATACAAAGTTCTACTTTTTTTTTTGTATTTATCCAAGTTTTTAGTTTTTTTTTTTTAATCTAAAAAATATGATATAACAAAAAAGAACACCGAGCGAAGCTCGGTCGCCAGGTACTATTATAAATATAAGCACCCATGACTGGAGTACAAACATTCGCTCTCATCACACAAATGAATGCCCCCAGCGAGACTCGAACCCGCGACCGCTGGCACAGCTAGTAGGATCACTACAAACTGCGCCAAACGTGTCGTCGTTAAATATTAAAAGATAGTTTTTTCTTAGCCGTCTAGTCTGAAATAAAGACAAACATTTTCAAATACATATCTAAGATAAGTGATAGTCGAGCTGAAGTCTTAATTTTTTAATAGTATTATGTTATTCGCAATATTACTCATTTGTCTATTGGCTAGTAAGTAAGCCTACAGATCCGATAGTACTGGGTTCGATTACCGGGTCGAGTTAAAAATTGTTAGGTGTTTTTCTGAGTGGAAATTATACTACCTATACCTAACTTAAGTATTTCACCCCCATGCCTTATGGAGAGCACGTAAAAACGTTCTGTGCCTGATCCATTCCCGGTCGTGTTGAATTCATGTAATAGTGAACTTTAAGAATTACAGGAATAGATGGTACATTTGTGCTTGTAGATACACTTGTTAACAGTAATATCTCCCGCGCACATATCTATTCTAGGCAGTGTTCATATCTAGGCAGTGGTAGCCCAATGGTAACGCACTCGCTTGGGAAACCGAGTGAACCGAGTGAAGCAAGTTCAAATCCCGGGTCTCGCACCTCTGATATTTTCATGTGCGAATCATTTCTAACATGATTACCACTTGCCTTACGGTGAAGGAAAACATCGTGAGGAAACCTGCATGTCTGAGAGAACCTAGCAAGTTTTCGAAAGCCATGTGAAGTCCGCCAACCCGCACTTGGCCAGCGAGGTAGACTATGGCCTGATCCCACTCGTATTGAAGGGAGGCCCGTGCCCAGCAGTGGGACGTTAAAAAAAGAGCTGAATACATACATACACAATGAGTCTATTTGGACTAATTACATGAATGCTATATAAATTAACATGCTATTAAATATCAAATACACAATCTTCGAGCAATAAATCAGTAATATAGGACTCCAACTAAATCAAGATTCATCATACATGTCTATTTTCAGTTAAGTTAGCCGCTGTGGTGGAAATCGTTCAATAGGATATTCAAGAAAACATATCTATAAAGAGAAAATATATCTGTACATTGAATATTTTTTGCAAAATATTATGGAAATGGTCATTATTATCGATACAGAGGCCGAATCTATAGTTTTTAGAATTCTTGTCTGTCTGTCTGGGAACGAATCACGAGAAAACCATTGGACAGATTTTTATTAAATTTGGTATGATAAAAGCTGGTTATTTTTACTGCGGGAAAATATCTCATCTATATAAATCTATACTATACTTTAAAACGTAACTAGGGACGAACCCGTGCGGAGCAAGGGTGAGTCGCTAGTCATAAATAAACTTATGTTCGCGTCTAAGTAAATCATTGCAAATAAGAATATTATAAACGGGATTCATATTTAAGATTGTTACAAATATAAAGGGATTAAACTCACAGCTTCGTGGTTTATTTCAAATATATTTTATTTAAATTATACTAGCAACTCACCCTCGCTCGGCTTGGGTTCGTCCCTAGTTATGTTTTAACGTTTAGCTCAGAGATGAGATATTTTCCCGCAATAAAAAGTATCCTATATGTTGACCCGGATAACCAGCTAACATCATACCAAATTTCATCGAAATCTGTCCAGTGGTTTTCCCGTGATGCGGTAACAGACAGACAGACAGACAGACAGACAGACAAAAATTCTATAAACTATAGATTTGGCTTCTGTATCGATAATAAAGTCTATTTCAATAAGATTTTCCAAAAAATATTTAATGTACAGATTCGGCTTAGTTACAATTTTATTATATGTATAGAAAACACAGTTGTCTGTATACACCGATCGTTTGTTCAAGATATAAATTGAATATGAAACGTTCGTCTTTACGTAATATCATGGAAATATACAGAGTCGTATATTTCAAGAATCGCGAGACGGTATTATTTTTATATGAAACGTGATCAAAGTTAGAAATTTATTTTCGTAAGGAGGTTCTTCTTATTTATATAAATGTCAGTTATGATTCGTCTTTTCACAAACAGTGACGTCTGTTTGCAAACGCTCGTGGGTATTTAAAATGCTGAAGGTAAATTATAAAATGTTGGATTATGTGATTATTACGATTATGATATGCGACTCACCCTCGCTTCGCTCGGGTTCGTTCCTAGCTTAATTCACCATACAAAGTTTCATCCCCATTTTCATCCCGTTAAGGAATGATTTCCGGGATAAAAAGTATCTTATGTCCTTCCCAGGGTCTCAAACTATCTTCTTACCAAATGTCATCTAAATCGGTTTAGTAGATCCAGAGATTACCCCCTACAACCTCACAAACTCACAAAACCACAAACTTTATCTCTTTATAATATTAGTATAGACTAGCGACTCGTCCCTAGATTGCTTCCTCATACAAACTTTCATCCCGATTTTTGCCCCCTTAAGGGACTCTCAGGATAAAAGCTATTTTATGTCCTTCCCAGGGTCTCAAACTATCTTCGTACCAAATTCTAATCTAAATCGGTTCAGCAGTTTCGGAGCATATTCGGTACAAACAAACAAACAAAATCTTTCCTATTTATAATATTAGTATAGATACTAGATAGTGTGTGGGTAGTGGTTGTTGGATCCAAGAAAAAAATCCTAATACTTTCTTAGATTTACGCGAATATTTGACATTTAAATAAAACTATCTTTTGACTGACTTTGACTGACTGACTCTCTCCCGTGACCATGATTGCTGTAAAGCAATCGAAACGTCGTGAACCAAAAATCAAAATAAATTCGCGAAAAAATCTGAAAAGATAGTTTTATTTAAAAAAATCCTAGCGAAAAGCTGCCTCAAATACCATTTTTTCAGTCGGATCTCTTATCAAGCTTCCTTCGAACATAATCTTAAATGTAATATAAAATGTTACGTTTTTTTTTCTAATTAATGCTAAATTTGTGTAAAATGGCTAAGTCTGAGTGTTTAACGTTTAATTTATTTTTAAATCGTAGTTTATATTTCGGCAAAATCAATTATTCTAGAATAATTTTGCGGTTTGCCTGCGGCGTTTTAAAAAGTCGACATTTGTAAATAGACTGCTCCGTTTTAAAATGACGAATTACACAATACTAGCCACTCACCCTCGCTTCGCTCGTGTTCATCCCTAGCTTGGATATAGTAAAATGGATATAGTATGTTATCCTTAAGAGATAGACGTATGCCATCGCGGACTATTTTGTAGACCTTTTTAAGGTGTACAATACTGTAGTACATTATTTTGATCTATCTCGTAGGGCTCAGCCAGCGTTTGCAATGTAAGCGCAAAAAAATGTGTTTCTTTACGACATCACATTAGAAATCCCTAAAATTATCAGTGTTTCTCTACTGTATTATGCATGTATTATACATATAAACCTTCCTCTTGAATCACTCTATCTATTAACAAACCGCATCAATATCCGTTGCGTAGTTTTAAAGATCTAAGCATATATAGGGACAGACAGCGGGAAGTGACTTTGTTTTATATTATGTAGTGACGATGCTACATAGATACTACATGATGTTTGTGGCTAGATTTGCATTTATAAAAATAAAACAGGTAAATGAAAGTGAAAATAAATATGTTGAGACAATAACACACAGCACCATCTGGTTCCATGGTAAGCTACGAGGCTTGTGTTATGGATACCAGGCAGTCGATACACTACACATGTATAACTTTAAATACATACATACATATTATAAATCTTATAAACACCTATCACTGGAGTACAAACATTCGTGCTCATCACACAAATGAATACCCCCAGCGGGACTCGAACCCGCGACTACTGGCACAGCAATAATCTCATAAACAATTTATTACAGTACCTTCAATGTTTATTTACTAAAAACATACAGACAAATATAGAACCTCCTTTTTGAAGGACGGTAGAAAAGGAAAATCATTAGCAAAGCTGTACGTTTTATTTTTTTCAAACATTTTCAATTTAAATTCAAATTGAAGATTGGAAACATAATTAACTCACGGCTTCGATGAGATTTCAATGTAAAAATGTATAACGACGACAATGAATAAATTTATTAATCTAATTGCAGATGGAACATTTTTTTTGTCATTTACTTACATATAAATAACAAAATTAAAAGTGCTTTGCTTGTGAAATACAAAATTTTGAGTGACAAAGATCGCGGGTTTACATACACATATATATATATAATCTATATCTATACTAATATATAAATGCGAAAGTAACTCTGTCTGGCTATCTGTCTGTCTGTCTGTCTGTCTGTCTGTTACCTTTTCACGCTTAATCTGCTAAATCGATTTTGATGATATTTGGTATGGAGATAGTCTGAGACCCTGGGAAGGACATAGGATACTTTTTATCCCAGAAATCATCCCTTAAGGGAATGAAAAGTTCGATGAAAGTTTGTATGGGGAATAATTTCTCAAGTAAGGGATACATATTCTTTTAATTTTTACAATAGGTACTTAATTTCTATACCTATATATATATACTCGTAGCTTATTCTATACTAACCACGAAAAAGCTTATATAATATGATAAAGCTTTCTTAGGATCGCTTTTAAAATTTGTAAACGTCTGTCACCTAAAATACAGGCTCTTGCTTGGTTTAGGAGACCGCTCTTTTGTACAACTTGCCTATATTACAATTTAACTCTATATATTGTCGTTTTATATAGCACAACTAGCAACTCACCCTTGTTCCGCTCGGGTTCACCCCTTGATACATTTTAACGGTTAGTACAGATTTTTTAGAGATGAGATATTTTCCTGATATAAAAAATTAGTTCATTATATGTATGTATTTAAAGTTATATAATATGTGTAGTGTATCAACTATCTGGTATCCATAACACAAGCCTCGTAGCTTACCATGGAACTAGATGGTGCTCTGTTTAAAATAGAATAGAAACGTTATGGAGCTACAATTTAATTCAAGGCCTTCGCTTAAAGTATTATAAACTCAATGTAAAATGATACCTATCTAACTTGTTTTAAGTTAAAATTTAGAGAATAGTTTCTCTAAAATTTAATTTGAAAGATTAAAATTAAGCTTATTAAGCTTCTAATTTAGATATTAATTTATAAGCTTTTTTAGGATCCATAATCATAAGCAAAAACGGAATTCTTGTAATTTCGTCATCTTTTTTGACATTATTATTTGCAAACTAGCGACTTACTCTCGCTTCGCTCGGGTTCGTCCCTGGGTTGATTCCCATAAAAATTTTATCCCAATTTTCACTCCCTTAAGGGATAATTTCCTCAAAGGGAGTCTCAAATCTCTTTTTACCAAATTTCATCTTAGTCGGTTCAGTAGTTTCGGAGCCTATTCGATGCAAACAAACAAACAACTATTACTATATTAGTATATATATGCAAATTATAATGCATTTTTTTTAATTGTAACATAGCACAAATACTTAGCTAGCCTATAAATAATGTAGCTATTTTTTTAAAGAATTTACCATATCAATCCATACTTATAATTTTCTAACTAATTTGAATCTGTACATCAAATATTTTTTTGGAAAATCTTATTGAAATAGTCATTATTAACGATACAAAGGCCGAATCTATAGTTTTTAGAATTTTTGTCTGCCTGTCGGTCTGGGAACAAATAACGAGAAGAGCACTGGACAGATTTTGATCAAATTTGGTATTATGATAGTTGGTTATCTGGGTCAACATATTGATGGGTGGGATATCTGGGTCAATATCTTATCTTTGAGAAAACTATACTGATCCTTAAAACGTAACGCTATAAAGTATACGTATAAAGCTCTTGATAGCAAGTCGAATGATTACACTTACTCTTCAAGTTCTACAATGCCGTTCCTAGATATGATACTCAGTGTAAATCTTTCATTGTAAAGCTTTGCTTAAACCGCTTGTGGTTTCTTTGGCACTGCTTTGATTGAATTGTAGCTTTATGTACTACTAGCGACTCACCCTCGCTGCGCTTCAGGTTCGTCTTTAGACAAAAACAACTCTATCCCACGGGAGCCGTACATTTTTCCGGAATGATATATAGCCTAAAGCCTTCCTCGATAAATGGACTATCCAACACAAAAAGAATTTTTCAATTTCATCCAGTAGTTCCTGAGATTAGCGGGTTCAACCAACCAAACAAACAAACTCTTCAGCTTTATAATATTTTTAGTATAGATTAGCATTGAAGTGATATTTGTTTAGTGTGATGTGTCAACTCTCTGGCATAATGATTGGAGTATTTAGACCAACAGTGGGAGGATCGTGGGTTCGAGCCCTATTTAGGATCAATATTTTGGTAAATATTTTTAAAGTATATATTTTTTGAGATCTGAGTATATATCTGTGAAAAATTAACTAAAAGCAACGTTTTGTACGATTCTGAATATAGTTTTATTAGCACTAATATTCTTAAAGAACTGTATAGGTGGTATACAGAGAACTATGTAGAAAACTTAAAGTCTAGATCTCAAAGTTTTAAATAAGCTTTCAAAAATTTTAACCAAATTCTAATATCCATAACTTACAGCATCGCATTACCATGAAACACATCAAAACATACATAAAATTCACAAATCGTAGCATAAATACTTTGCTCCTACTAATTAGAAACCTCTATTTTTAAATAAGACTAAATTACATTATACGCCCCATTTCCAAACTGAACCCTAAAAGGCTATGAGGGTTAAGCGTTGATTTTTCGTAAATGGTTTTTTGTTACAGCCTTTTTATTACCTACCTCTGTTGCTGTTAGATGTTACTGCAAACTTGAGTTTAATGTCGCATATTGCTTATTATTGCTGTTTTTTGGACACTATAATATTGTAAATATTTGAAAAATATAAAAAATAATTGTATTTTTTCATTTATCAAACATCGGTTTGGAGAATCTTTTGACGTTTTTTTGATTCATAATATATTAATAGATGACACATTTGGCTCAGTTTGTAGTGACCCTACTTGCTGTGCCAGCGGTCGCGGGTTCGAGTTCCACTAGGGGGCATTCATTTGTGTGATAAGCACGATTGTTTGTCCTCCAGTCATGGATGTTTATATTTATAATATGTATGTATTTAAAGTTATGTATGTGTAGTGTATCAACTACTTGGTATCCATAAGTCAAGCCTCGTGGAAAGGACATGATATATATATATATATACATATATATATATATATATATATATATATATATATATATATATATATATATATAATTAATACATAACGTTATCAATTCGCACCACAAATCTGCGGATATCTCATTTACACAACCCGCTAACCGACAGTGTAACTATTTTATATTACTGAAAGCTGGTTTGATGACCGCTCATTTACATGACGATTGTGTTACTGAAGCGTAATATTCGCACTGTATTTGGTTTCGTAGTAAATTATTCAGTCACATTCCCGTCTCGATTACGGCGTAGTTTGGAATATTTCGAAACGTTCTAACTAGAATTTCGAATTGTATAATAGAGTTTATAAAGTACCTTCTGCATGTAGCCTTACAAGCGTATATTTCAATTTAGTTTCAACTTAGACAAGTTCTACTTTTAGAGAGTCGATAGGTATAAGAGATCAAACTATCTTTATTTGTTTGAATCTATACATATCTATACATATTATAAAATTCTAATTAAGCCGAATCTGTACATTAAATATTTTTTGGAAAATCTTATTGAAATAGACATTATTATCGATGCAGAGGCCGAATCTATAGTTTTTAGAATTTTTGTCTGTCTGTCTGTCTGTCTGTCTGTCTGTCTGTCTGTCTGTTACCGCATCACAGAAAAACCACTGGAGGGATTTTGATGAAATTTGGTACGATGATAGCTGGTGATCCGGGTCAACATATAGGATACTTTTTACCGCGGGAAAATATCTAATTTCTGAGAAAAAATACAAAAACTGGTTAAAATAAAAACACGATAATACTACTATTTTAGCAAGGCAACTTACTTATATATGTTAAAACTATTTAAAAAAGCTTATCGTAAAAGAAATATCAATAGCGCTATTTTATTCATTAAAATAGTTATTTTAATGAAAATTTATTTGTGTTATTTAGATATTTGACAATAGATGCCGCCATGCGTTTTTAAAATACGTAGTTTTAATCCAAAAAAATGTACCTTTCTATGACTTTATTAGAATTATTATTATTACTAAATTACCCGCGGCCCCGCCTGTGTTCAAATTTTCAATAAAACAAATATTTGGCTTTATAAATTAGTAATATTTTGTTGGCCGAAACAATTTTCGAATTAAAGTATTTGTAAATTTTTATTGTTTAGTAAATAATGTTATTTTTTTTAATCTTTTAATGTAAAAATTGGGCAACTGCAAATCTAACTCGAGTATTATAGGTTTCGTATAGCAAAATACTATGTTGTTTTTCATACTTACGTGTTTTGTTAGGTTAACACTAAAATAAATACGAATAATATTTACGTTTCGACAATATCGACTCATTTTATCAACCGTAAAAATAAGTTCGATTCATATTATTTTATAATATTTTATGGAAAACAAGTTTATGGCTGTTAAACTGACAAAGCGGGTAACTAAAAATATCTCATATCTCAAAAACTATGAAAAAGTATTTTAGGAAACCTCAACTTTTTTAATTTTTTTTGACACCATTTCTTGGAAGGTAAAGGTTTAAAGGACACAGTAAAATACTTACGACTTTAATCATATTAACCGTGCCATATAAAATAATAAAAAGTATTTGCTTAGAATATTAAATTAATCAATAGCTGTCTATTAGTAAAACATGAATAAAATTAATTCCGTAGTTTGAGAGTTTATCGCCCAAAACTAAACAAACAAACATACATTAAATTAACTCATAGGCTACTTTTTATCCTTGAAAAATGTACGATTCCCGTGGGATAGATTTGTTTCTGTTTTTACGCTAGTATTCAATAATTGAGCTTGATCCGACCCGGGACTCGAACCCAGGACCTTCGGATCTGCTAGCCCCTAGACCACCGAGGCAGTTAAAGTACACAAAAAGTAGTTAGCAGTATCTGTTGTTTCTTACGCTTACGATACTAAAGAAATAATTGTAAAGGATCTCATTCAGCCGTTTTTAACATTCTACTACTAGAGATGGGCCCCTGTGCATTGAATACGATAAGATGAAGGGTATTGGATGGAATGTACAATACAATACAATACACACATTACCCTTATACACATATTATTAGTACCATTGTTAATATTTTTAATTATCCCTATTAGTATTAATTAATCATGCATACTATTTTACTCATAATACTGTAACATTATGTTAGTGTAAATTATATTTTGTTCAAAAAGGAAGGCAAGACGATCGTAATACAAGTTCACTTAGTACGAGTGTCTTAGTTTTGTATAAATGATTTTTTGTATTTGGTAATGAATAAATAAATTAAATAAATAAAAAATAAATAGGTAAATAAAATGAAAGAAAAAAAAAACGTAAAAAACATAAGTATAAAATATGTACTTACTTTTACTACTTGTTGTCGTATATAATGTGAGCAGGTAGTTTTTTCTTTGGACCGGCCTAAGCTTACACTATCAGCATATTTACTTATATTATTAATTATACATACATATATATAGCCTAATGCTAACATTATAAAAAAATAAAGAGTGCGTGTATGAATGTGTACACGCGCAAGAAGTAAAACTTCTGTAGGTTATCGGTACTCTTTATGAAATTCAATTTATGTTTTAAATAATTAGGATAGGTGATATAGTAAAAAAATAATTAAATAACGCATATTAGGCATACTACAATTATATATTTATAGTATATCATTTAAAGAAAGAATATAATATTATATATCATTTGTCAGACAAAAACAACGGTTACCATGGCAACAAATAATCGCCTCGCCCGATCACACTTTTCGTAATGCTCTCGTCACGCATTCACCAGCTTACTCCCCAAGTCAAGCGTGCTTAAAGAAGTTTTACTTCAAAACTTTCGTAGATCATCCTATTTGTTATCTTTCAAAAGTTTGAACCTGTGACCTCACTAATTGTGTAAAATGACATCTTTTTAATCACGAAACTCGCCTTAAACACAAGCTTTAGTAATATATTTGAATACTTACATATAGCAACCATAGCCATTCATCTTATTTTAATCTATTCAAGCAATTTTGATCTTTATTGTGTAATGCTAAGGTATAAATTCGCTATAAAATTAATCAGATTACTGTGGATTTGGCAATCTTACTCGTAATCTTAAACCCTATAGATCTTGGTATAAAGACGAAATTACAAGACAAGTAAAGTATTTAGTTCATAACGCAATATAAATAGGGATCATTTTGCAATAACGAGGAAGTTTAAGCTTATAGTGACAATATCTAATCCCTTAGGGATGTCCCCAAATATTGACCCCAAAGATTGTAGTGAAGCGCTGGACTACTAAATATTCTGTTTTAAGGGCAATTACTGTGCGGTTTTCTAATTCAAAATTGAATAAACCGTGGTTCAAATCTAGTGCAGCTGGTTGATACTAACTTTCGACAATTGGAATAGAAATGTCTATTCCAATCTTCAACCAATTTCAAAAAAAATTAAAACTTTATGAAAAAAAACACGTTAAAACCAGTGCTTTCGATTATTTTAATTATGAATATATAAAAATCTATGTGTGTATATATCATCCCTTCGATTTCCAAAACAGTTAGAGCGATTTTGATGAAATTTTCAGACTAGCCCATCGAAGTCCTGTGAAGTTTGGTAGCAATCGGAAGTTTGAACGCGACCGAAGCAATGAGTCTGGTATTTTTAAATAAGATAGCCTCTTTTGTTTACAAGTCGGGACAAATAATGAATTCCATTATATCTCAGCTTTCTGATACTGGTTGCCAAACAATAACAAAAGAAGAAGACTCACAACATCCTCTTTCTATTCCTCAAAAAAGAACATATCCACAATGTTGGAGAAAAGACAAGAACGTAAATAATGTTGTCTTCATAAATGCTTACAAAAAGGCAATGTTGGCTTCAAAATCACTTCAAGATTATCTATTTACGAGGATAATATTTCTAGCAATTTTGTGAAGCAAGGTAACATATTCAATAAATCATATTTGGTAGTTATTTCTGACATATAATAAAAACAGATGTAGCCAAAATAAGCAATTGCTGCACGCATGTTTTTTTTTTTATGTAACATTTTAATTTTTTTCTGAACGGAACATCTTAAAATCAGTGCTTCCATAACATTATTTTAAAATGTAATAGCCCCTTTTGTTTATGAGTCGGGACAAAATATGATTAATTTTTTGGTTAAAGAATATATAGCTTCGTAGCAGGTAGTTGACAAGGTTCAACTCGTCAGTTGGGTCCGACCTTTTTCCTGTCACGTTAGACTTTGATCAAAATCGATGAGGAGTTGATAATTGAAATTATCTCATAGCAAAGTTCAAAAAATTTAATGAAAAACTATATTACAAAATAAATATATAACACTAAATTATACCACAGTGTCCTCCTCTATTACTTTTTTTATTGTTTTAGTTTGGTTCAGTTCTTCCATTTCCAATCCTGATACATCTGTGAAATTCAAATAATGTAATAAATAATGTCATATTAGCTAATAACATAATGTGAGTGGTAAAAAATGTTGAATACACTCATACTTTTATTCTAATGGTACAAAAAAGACAAATAATTTTATCAAGTTTCCTGAAGTCCAATGCTCTCAAATTACAACTCAACTGCTAAAATATGAAGACGTACTCTTATAATATTTAACTCATTTTCTCGACTTTTTAAAAGAAATAAATAAATTTTATATATTTCTATATGTAAATAGAAATATTATAAGTCAGTAATATTTATTATAATAATAAAAATAGTATTATGCAGTCGGAGATGTACACATGTATGTACATCACGCGGTAAAAATGAAACGTGTTATTAAGACGAATCTAACGACGTATGAATCATGAGAATCGGCCCATGCGTTTAGTCTCTAGAATGCCACATACGAACAAACATACATACATACATAGACTGATAAACACATTACTCTCTTTTGCATCGCGCAGTCGGGTAAATAGAATAGTAAAGAATAGAAACTATAATGACATGATTCTTACCATTAATGTATCCAAATATCTTCTTATCACACCTGTCCCAATCCTGACGGTCGCTGCTTCCAAACACATTATATACAATGTTACAAACGACGTAGAAACCGGCTAGCGTGAAAAAGATTATTCTCCACCGTTTTATTTCCATCTGAAAAATTTCAAATAAAGACACTTTGTTTATATTTATGCTTATTTTAAAAATAGTGTTACGTTCCTAGTGACTGTTTGAAGGGCCAGGACGAAATATCTTACGGAACGTCGTTGCTTCTTTAGCTGCCGGGTTACTCCTGGTACTTCTTTGATAGCAAAGTGGACCGTTGGAGCAACCCCATGGCTGTTGTGGTCTGCTTCAACAGACCTGCCATCGGGGCGTCGTAGTTGAGTGCGTAAGTGATCCTGCGACACCCCATTACGGTGAGGTTTTTTTGGGTTTTAGTGGGTAGGACTGGCTTTCCTAGCCGGTGAGTTCCAAATAACTACCTGTTTGTGTACAGGTGGTATGCCTAAATGCATTTCCCAACGTCAAAAAAAGGGTTAGCATGTACAGCTGCAGATCCACGGATCCAGAGTTCTAGTCCCAGGTCGAGCCAAGTATTGCTTTCTATTACGAAATTCTTGGTAACCGCCGTGACTAAAATCTGTGTGGAGGAACATTGACACTCTCTGACCCATAAACATTAAAAATATTTATTAACAAATCTTTTTCTTGAATTATATTTTGTATTGTGACATCATTAAGATTTCTTGCCGGTTCTTCTCAGTAGAATTGCTCTCCGAGCCGTAGGTAGATTTCTTACGGACCTTTAATTTGCATATTAAAAATGTAAAAGTGACAATTCAAAAGTGTTTCTAAAAGTATATTTGAAGAAAGTATATTTTGATTTGATTTAATTGAACAGTATGGTAAAAATCATGGGATCATGGGAGTAATTGTTTGGATAGCTATCGATAAATAAATAAATAATTATTTATCTTAACATAATTACATAAATACTTAATACAAAATAACACCTTTATTATTACAAAACAAAAGTGATAAACAAAGTGGTGAATAATTAATCTGTTCTTCTATAACCTATACATATAATAAAATTCTGAGTCGAATCTGTACATTAAATATTTTTTGGAAAATCTTATTGAAATAGTCATTAATATTGATACAGAGGCCAAATCTATAGTTTTTAGAATTTTTGTCTCTCTGTCTGTCTGTCTGGGAACGCATCACGAGAAAACCACTGGACAAATTTTGATGAAATTTAGTATGATGATAGCTGGTTATGCGAGTCAACATATAGGATACTTTTTAGTGCGCGAAAATATTATCTCTAGAAATCTACACTAATCGTTAAAATATATAGGGAAGAACCCGAGCGGAGCGAGGGTGAGTCGCTAGTACAGTACAAATGTAAACATGAAATGCTCAATGAATTTCCTTATGAGAGAAAATAATGAAACAATTCATGTTCCACTCAATTAATATTATGTTGATAAAAACATTCCCATAATATGAAAAATTATGTAAAAATTTATACTTGGAATTTGAATAGTATAATATTTTCAATCACGATTTTAATCAAAGTAAAGAATTTTTGGATAACAAATTTTGTCATTGTTAAGTATGAGCAGACGACTGGGCAATACCAGCTTCTTGGAAGCACTCAGCCGTTGGAAACTTTCTATAATAAAATAACTGGGTTAGATAAACTTAATTTCTTTTTAGCTTAGGGCAAAGTACCTTTATAAATATAGCGCAAAATAAATATTGCTTTTTTTGTTTGGATCAGTATCATATAATATCAATGGTATCGGCTTCGATTCTGCGCTTAGTTAATTTTTGGAGGGAAGATGGAATTAGTAATGATAAAAAATGTTTATTTCATTAATTTTTATACTAATTACTCATGTAGTTTTAGGTAATGTATAAAATTTCAACTTGAAGAAATAGAACGCGATTTGATTTCGGAACATATATCATGAGAGTTAAACAAAAAGACTAAATATAGTCCGATACAGGAAATCTAGATTTACAGCTGTACATGTTAGTCACTAGACCACGAAGCAGATAAAAGTAACACACACATACACTCACACATGCACACACGCACACATGCACGCACGCACGCACGCACGCGCAGACGTACACACGCACGTAGCACTCACGCAGTATATTTTTGTACGTATGTTTTCTTAAGTACTTGTAAGTGGACTATCCAAGTCAAGGTTGAAAATTACTCATTAAAATTATCATTTTCGAGATGAATTAATTAATACAAAATCAATGAAGCTACCGGCATCTTTTATCTGATAAATTTCACTTTAATATTAATTAAGTTTCAAACTTGTGATGAAACATCAATAAAATGACCAATTAATTTTGTATAATACTATCATTTATGCATTAAAAGTTCAGTTTTACTATCAAAATACGTATAGTTTTAGTTCGGTAATTACTATTATAATATAGTACACGTAAAAAATTGTAATCGATTAAATAAATTTTATCATATAAATGCTTATGGCATATAGAGAGTGGAATCTATACTAATCTATTTGTTTGGTTGAAAGCGCTAACCTCAGGAACTACTAATCCGATTTGAAAAGTTCTTTTTGCATTAGATAGCCCGTTAACTGAGGAAGGCTATGTATGTATAGGCTATGTATCATCCCCTAAAAACCCGTGAGATAGATTTGTTTTTATCTAGGAACGAACCCGAAGCGAAGCGAGGATGAGTTGCTAGTGGTAAAATAATTTTGCCTGTAATATTAAGTTCGCAGCCAAAATTTTCTGAATAACGCTTAGGGAGTAGTTACGCTCGAAAGTTTTTAGGGAAGGTGTTTATTAAAATGAATTATTATTTTTCAATCGTTAACAATCAAATTATATCAGTACTGATAATTAAGTACAATAAAAATGATTAGCTTTGATCTATATTTTTTTTTCAATTAGGACATTAACACATAGCACCATCTATTTCCATAGTAAGCTACGAGGCCTGTGTTATGGATACCACATAGTTGATACACTACACATATATAACTTTAAATACATACATAAATATAAATACCCATGACTGGAGTACAAATATTTGCGCTCATCATACAGATGAATGCCTGCAGCGGGACTCAAACCCGCTACCGCTGGCACAGCAAGTACCACTACAAACTAAGCCAAAAGTTTTCCAATTATTATTACCTATGTAAACAGTGAGTCAGTATGAATTCCCATACATACGTAATAATAATAGATCAATTCCCTAATGTTTAACATAAAAAATAATAAAATACTTAAGTTAAAACTATATGTACATCTAAGTTAAATTTGGAATTTCTTCTTAACTTTTATTATATTATATAGAACTCCCGTCCAAAAAAAAAATCATGGTTCTAGACCCAGCGATTTAGTTCTTGCTTCATTGAGTAGATTAGTGTCTATTATGTTTTTGCTATACTTTTCACATATTTATATATTTTTTTTCACAGATAAACTAACTTTACAAAATCTTTGTTTAATCTATAGCTTACACCTTTATGTTTTATGGTCCTATCCTACGTATAAAACTTCATTCTTTTCAAATTTATCATTAAAATGTAACAGTTATGTTAGAGTCCTGATATTTACTTACCATATTGTCACTAATGATGAAACCAGACACCAAGGGTATCAAAGCGGCTATAACATTTGATACAGCACTAGTCATTGTTAGCAAAGTTCCTGAGAAATTTTGTGTCATATCTCTGTGATTTTCCTGAAATAAGACATATAGTTTAGAAAATTATATCTAAATCTTTAAGTGCCATTGTTTAAAAAATATTTTTGTTGAAAATACGAACATCATGACTTTAAATTATTACACTATTATTATTTTCTTGCTAATTTAAGAAATTTAGAAAAATATAACAACCATAAAAAACATATTTTTTTCAAACCTATCTTACTAGCTTTCTAAACTTACCAGAAACCCCGAAAACTGTAGTCCAAGTAATCCTAGTGTTCCCATCAATACGAATAACCCTAATTGATTCCAGCTGGCAATCAAATTGGGCAGTGTCATTAATCCTATTACAATCCCAAAAGTTGCTGCAAACAGTCAAATTGATTAATCGCATACTATTGTTTGATTGTCTTTGGAATTTGTCTTCTACGAGGTTGCAGATGTTATACTTGTACTTGTACATTGATAACGTAATAGCCATTGTTTCTTAATTCAAATAAATTCCTATAAACTAACTAAACTTAGACGACACGTTTGGCTCAATTTGTAGTGACCCTACTTGCTGTGTCAGCGGTCGCGGGTTCGAGTCCCGCTGGGGGCATTCGTTTGTGTGATGAGCGCGAATGTTTGTACTCCAGTCACGGGGTATAGGTCGTATGCGAAAATACATTATTCAATGTTAAAAAAATATAAAATGTATGAGATATAATATTTATAAAGTTTCAAGACTGTTTTGATTTATTAAAATCAAATTATCCAATACGATTTGCGATGATATTTTTGTTCATCCGCAATAATTCACGTAATTTTGCTTAATGATATAGAAAAGAAGACAAACAGACAACCATATGTACAATTATATAATGAAAGTACTAAATGTACATTAGAAAACGTTTTACCTATACTGTTGATGATTTTCCTGAAGTGCTTCACGTCAAACAAAAATCCGGCGAGGCCGATATTGAAGACAAAGTCTAGAGCTGGTGCACTCAGTACGTGCACACTCCACATACATATTAAAGGTAGCGATGCTAGTGAACTGCTCTGGAAAAATAGAACACGTGTTTTAAGGTATTGTTTTAGAATGCATAACTTTTATGCTTTCTATGAACTTTTTGGTTGCTATAACTGGGTGATATATTTCGGCCTTTATTCAAAATGTTTTATCGTGCATTGCTTGACATACAAAACTAAAATAGCTTTAACATTAAAAGGTTTTCGGTCTATGACACTAACCATAATTAGGATAACAAACAGCGCAAAAGATTACACAGTATTTCTTTATTTCTTGCAGGTTTTGGTAGGGCGATAATCTCTTAGATCTAGAGAGGTATCAGATGTTTTTTCTCTTTAAAAATGGTTTGAGAAGTGCATTATTTCTTGAACTTGCCGAGAGCCCGATTAGAGACTCTTATTTCGAAACCTTATAATTTGCAGCCATACATACTAATCTAAGCCAATTTATTTATTTATTATTTATTACAATTGAAAATATACTTACAATTCTAATAGACGAGTTCAAAATCAACAAAAAAGCTGGAACTTCAACTACAAAGAAAATAAAAACAGCACTAGCCGCCGAATGACTTAAAGCTAGTGCCCAAAATGTTTTGGTCCTAAGTATTTGTCGCCATGGATTGTTCAGCTTTTTCTGTGAACGATAAAAAATAATAATATCATTATACTGCTATCAGAAAATATTATATTTGCATTCATTCATTTATAATACGATTGTAACATTATTCTTAACTCGTATTATACGATACTCTTTTGGACATTTGCCCAAAGCTGTTTTTCATTAATTTCTTGATAGGCTTTTTCCTTTATAAATTTTATCTCGTTTATATAGTGGAATGAATAATAAAATAATGCCTACGAATGTATATAGCCAGTTATTAATATGTTATACATTATTTACTGGATTTACTTTAAATTATGGAGCTTCACCGGTCCTTATTATACTTTTTTTTAATTCTTCTTTAACTCCCACGGGAACCCTGTGCGTTTTTGGAATCCTCTTTCAAGTTCGAATAAATCCTCTACCCATAAATGAAAGTCCTGTTAAATTGACTAAATCCTAAACCCAATCGTTAATTGAAATTATTTTAACTTCTTGAGATATGCAAGGGAAGAAGTAGTTTATGCTCATCTCGCTTAAACATTGTATTAAACTTGTAACAGTCATATTTAAATTGATGACTTATATTTTTACGCAAATCATAGATTTGGCATAACAATTTTGAAATCACAAAGAAAACATTTAATTTTATGTGTACGTATACATAGTGGACATATTGTATCATTAAACTATCTATACGTACATGTCCACTCGAATATGTATTTTTTTTAATTATTTACTACCTTTCTATATGTTGATAGAGCTTGTCTAATAAAATCCTTCTCTTCATCCCCAATAGCCTGGTGACTATCTGGACTACCAGCAGTCAGTAAAGCCCATATAGCAGCCATTGATAGTGTCGTCATGGCTTGGGAATAAAATATCAATTCCCAGCCTAATCGAGTTTGAGAGAGATAACCAGATATTGGAAACGCAATAACAGTCCCGAGAAGAATTGCTGAAAAATAAAGCAAGATTTGGAGGTTAAAATAAATGAATCGTATTAAACAACACACAAAGTACTTAAAATTAAAGTTTTCCAAATATGTATAAGGCTCGTTAGAAAAAAATAATTATTCATTATAATACAATTTTTTGTCTAGGGCTCTGCTTGCGTGGAAGATGCCTCGACAAAATACCCAATATCTACTATTTCAATTCTGAATTTTACTTCAATTCATTGAGATCTTATAGCGTGAAAAATTTACTTAGTCATCCACAAATTTAAGCATTTATAATATTAGTATAGTACCTCCTTGAATTATGGGACCAAATATTTTTCTCTCGCCCGGCGGCAGCCAGCTGCATATCAGTTGTTCATTGATTGGAAATAGACAAGCTTGTGTCATCCCCATGAGAAATTCTGCATTACACACAGCTATCCAACCACCCTTAAAAGATTTATAGGTTAAATATATTATAATATTAAAAAAAAAATACATTTATAATATTATGTTATTCTAGTGGCATAGTATCCTTTCGGATTTACTTGATTTTAGAAATATTTTGCAGAGTTGAGAGAACGGAAACACCTCCGGATTGTTATTAAAAATATTTTGACAGAATAATTCAATTACTATAATAATGATATTGTCCTCCAAACCGATTTTGGCCACGGCGGCCTAACTCACTGAGACTAGTCAGAACACAGGATATATTATAGTGCACAAGTTTACGCGCAGACACAAGTGCACTCTCTATTCCTTTTACTCTTGAAGTCCGATGGGACGGTACTTCGAAACGACTGGTGAGAATTAAGGCGCAGTACCGACGACTTTACGTGCTTTCCGAGGCACGGAGATGACACACCGCCAACTTTCCAACTCTGGGCTGTTCCTAAGAATATCTTAACATAGAATCCCGAGCCCTGGGACTCAAATCCAGGGCCTCTGGATCTGTAGCCGTATATGCTAGCCACTAGATCACCGAGGCAGTTAATAACTGTACTTGGCCTGACTTGAAACTAATAATCTCTTAGTAAAGTAATTGTGACATACGAACAGAAAGACGAATATCAAAATTATAAGGATTTCATTATTCCCTTTTGACAACGCAACCCTAAAAACAGACACGTTATTAGAAAATACTCATTAAATCTATCATTAGCAGCAACATGCTTAGTTTTGTATTGCTCCAAGAAATATAATATTATCTATCTATATATACATAAAATGCTTTGTCCTGACTGACTGATCGATCAACGCACAGCCTAAACCGCTGGTCGTAGAAACGTGAAATTTAGAGGACATATTCCTTATACAATGTAGGCATCCGCTAAGAAAGGATTTTTCTAAATTCATCCCCTAAGGGGGTAAAATAGGGGATTAAAGATTGTATGAAACTCTGTCATTCTTAACGCGAAATACACGGTAAGTGGTATTCAGCTTTAAGATGAAAAATAAGAAATATATGTATTAGATTTTTTTCGAAATTCATCCCTTAAAAGGGTAAAAGGGGGTGATAAAGTTTATATGGGAAAACAATTATTTATGATCAGAATTACTTGAAACTTGGTATTAAGGCTCTTCAATACAATTAAATAAATATATATTTTAACATTTTTTGAAATTCATCCCATAAGGCTGTCAAATGGGGGATGAAAGTTTGTATGAAACTCTGTAATTAACGCACGGAAAATGGTATTTACCTTTAAAATGAAAACTAAAACAATACAGATATCATTTTTTTTCGAAATTTATCCCTTAAAAGGGGTAAAAGTGGGTTGTGCTGTTTATATAAGGAAAAAAATCTTTATGATCAGAATTACTTGAAACTTGGTATTAATGCTCTTCAATACAATTAAAAAAACATGTATTGTAGTTTTTTTTTTTTTAATTCAGCCCCTAAGTGGGTAAAACTGGCCGGTGAAGTTGGAGTTGTTGAATATATTTAAATAGAGTAACATGGCTCAAGTTCTCTGTAAGTGCACACTATCTGTGTGAGATATAAAGCAGAGAACGGAAAATATTCCGAATCCAAAGGAAAATTATGTATAACTTTTCAGCCGGCCACAGTAGCGACAACTATAACAGACCTAAAGCGCGAGAGAGAGAGCCTTACCTATATTTGTGGTTGGTTTTTTTAGTGTAGACTAACTTAAGTGAATCTAGAGTTTTACTCTAGACATAATATTAAAAATTCGATATGACAACATATTCAATGGAAATTAAAAATGCGCAAATTTTTCAGTCCCCGCAAGCGTAGTCGCAGGCACAAAGCTACAGCAAAATAAGAATGGCACTTTATATGCGTAACTTAAAAAAGAAGGAGAAGGAGGGAGACTGTAAGCTTCAGGTGTACATAGCACTGGGTCTTTAAAAATAACGTAGATGTTAGCCTGTTAGTATGTTACTTAAAAAAACCCATATTAGCCATGTTACATAATTCTAAAGTCGTAAACATTGTATGCGATTGTATCATTGTACTCTCTTCCTCTAACTTTGGAAAGATGGAGTAGAAAAATGTACAAAAAATACAGGTAGTGCAGCTTGCTAAATACCTAAAGTGTAAAATTAATTACAAAATATACGCTTAACATCTTTTAAGATACTGGATATTTTGAGTTACGATCGCTAAAATTAAATTTGTTTCCATATATACTTTAACAAATAATAAAACTTACACAAACTTATTTTTGCAAGTAATAAAGTAGGTATGTATTGCGAAAAAGTTTATTTTTTTCGTCGTTTGATCGCGGGCGAAGCCGCGGGTTCTGCTAGTCTTAAATAAACCTTATTTTGCAAAGATACCTTATTGACGACCGTTGGCATCGCCGCAGATAATCCACCATTAATCAAGAGGACAGAAGTAAGAACAAATTTATCTCCGATTTGTTTCAAATATATCTCAGCCGGTAAATAAATCAAAGCGTATCCAAAAAAGAAAGATGAAAATATTGTCCCCTGAATTCTACTATCCCAGTTGTGTATCTGAAAATATCAAACAAAAACTTAATATTTTAAAAATTAATTCATTTAACACTGTGGAAAAACAAAATATAATATTTAACGTTTATGACGAACAGACAGAAATAAAAGGCTTTCATAATTCCGATACAGAACTAGTTGTAATTCAGATCAACATCTCCATACGTAATTACGCGTAATGTTGACCAACGTGCATGGAAAATACGCTTCAAACCACGCTTTGGCAATCAAAATTATTTACTGAAGCGTTTGTCTAAGGGCTTTCTAATTATGCCTGCTATATGTAGCAAAACTACGATGATTATTTCTAATTTTATACTATTAACTAACCCTCAGCTCCACCTGCGTAGTTTATTAATATGTACCAATAATATTTGAGAAATTTTATCGCTTCTAAAGGTGATGTTACTTTTTAAATAATCAGTCAAATACAAGTACAATTTTTCAATTGGGATCGTAGTTTTTAAACGTGCTTTCAAACAAACTAAATAAGTCTTCATGTTATCTGTACATATAATAAAATTATTCTGAGTCGACTCTATACATTAAATATTTTTGGAAAACCTTATTGAAATAGTCATTATTATTGATACAGAGGCCAAATCTATAGTTTCTGGAATTTTTGCCTTTCTGTCTGTCTGGGAACGCATCACGAGAAAACCACTGGACAGATTTTAATGACATTTATTATGATGATAGCTGGTTATCCGGGTTAAAACAGGATACTTTTTACTGCAGGAAAATATCTTATCTCTGAGAAATCTATACTAATTCTCAAAACGTAACTAGGATCGAACCTGAGCGGAGCGAGGGTGAGTCACTAGTATTAAATACATTATAATTTAATCTACCAAATTTTTCTATAACACGATAACATCTTGGATATAAAATATAATTAATATTGTTATATTGTGAGTTATGATATCATTCATCCGATTCAATAGAAAGTTTGTACAGTTTGAAGTGGTACTTGCACAAGTTTCTAACATTATCCGCTGCGTACGACTTGTATACACTATACAATTTAAAATTTTTCGGAGGAATAAATAATATTGGAATTTTTATTATTATTAAGGTCTTCTAAGCAAAAGTTCCTGATTTAGGGATGTTTTTAACTGATTATCAAAAAGGTAAATGCTGATTTTTTCTCATAAAGTATATAAAAACAGTTTTGGATAGAAGTTTCTGTACCTGTAAATATGTTTCATTGTTCCGAGTAAAGTCAGAAATTGCTAGAACGGCGATAACATTACTGCTCCTCATCATACCCATGATAAGTGTACATAGGAACATATAAACCATCTGTAGATGTCGGATGCCGATTTTGAATTCTGTAAAGCAATAACTTCTTATTTAAATAACGACTTAAAAAGCAAAATCTTATCTAAATACAAAACTTGATCCAAATCGCTAGACCCGTTTCCGACGTACACGAAATCTATACAGATAAATAAAATTGAAGTGTCTGTTTGTAATGTCAAAATAACAGCTTTATACTAAATGCATATGGAATATTATATACGGTACTTATAAGAAAAACACAATTTTTATAATTTTTGTCTATCTGTTTGTTCCGGCTAATCTCCGAAACGGCTGGACCAATTTTGACGGGACTTTTACAGGCAGATAGCTGATATTATATGGAGTAACTTAGGCTTCTTTTATTTTAGAAAAATAATTATGGTTTCGCTCAAAACAAATTAAAACGTACATAGGGACGCACCCGAGCGAAGCGAGGGTAAGTCGCTAGTAATTTATATACCAAAATTGCTTATTTTATATTATAAGATGCTTTAGCTTTTATCTGTATTCCTGTACGTGTTGAAAAACAGTAGCTCTGTAACATATACTGAGACTCCTACTCACTAAAACCCACAGCGAAATCCGTCACCACAATGCAATGAGACGTTGCAGGGTCGCTTGTTCAGATACTACAACACCTCTGCGGATAGCCCGAACCCAGTTATATGTACTGAGTTTATCCCCTGATTGTATTCAGCCCTTTTTAACGTCCCACTGCTGGGCACGGGTCTTCCTTCAATACGAGGGGGATCAAACCATAGTCCACCACGCTGGCCAAGTGCGGATTGGCGGACTTCACACGTCTTTCGAAAACTTGCTAGATTCTCTCAGACATGCAGGTTTCCTCACGATGTTTTCCTTCGCCGTAAGGCAAGTAGTAATCATGTTAGAAATGATTCGCACATGAAAATATCAGAGGTGCGAGACCCGATATTTGAACCCGCTTCACGCGGTTTCCCAAGCAACCGCGTTACCACTGGGTTACCAGTACCCTGATAATATGACTAAAATCGAATTTTAAAAAAACTTTTGTCGTCTTTTGATTCCAATTTAGTAATTACTAACTTATAATATCTAATTATATTATTTCTAAATGCTGCTCTGACGCAGAAAGCATTTATTTACTAGACACAAATTACATATAAATCAACATTATGCAATCTTACTCGTTTTGGTAACAACTCCATCATAGCTGTCTTCATATTTATTTCTCAAAAACTCAACGTCCATTGTACATTTATATATGTTATCATCTTCTAAGGTACTTCCATGTAATTATAAATAATATGTGAAAACTAAAAATCGCAAGTTTAGACAAAACAACTAAGCGATCTCGTTATCGCTATCTTTCACACAGTTTGTTTACAGATCCTTGACTACACCTACGGTAGTAGCTGTTACAGTATAATTTAGTAAAATTTGTTTTGTCAATTAGTTTATTGAACTTTTTATATTTCATACTAACGACTCACCTTCGCTTAGGTCGGGTTCGTCCCTAGCTATTAAAGTTAAATTTTAAGGTATAATAAATTTAAGGTTTAAGGTATCAACCTTATGTTACATTATTGCAATTTTTATGGGGATCTCTAATTTTTTTTAAATAAAATACGGCCCATGTTACATGCGGTACGTCAAAAAAATGCTAATCCCATAAATAAACTATCTCTTTTCCAAAATTCACTCAAAATCGCTTAACCGTTAAAGTATGAAGAAATAACTAACACTAACATACTTTCAGATTTATATATATGTATATCTTAGTGTCATGTGGCGTACATCCTTTTAATTAAAAATCCTTTTAATGAAAAAAAAACTTGCCAGAGAGAGTAAGGAGCGATGGCTAGTGTCTAAATACATATTGTAATTAGCATACGAACAATAAACCAAACTAAATGTTAAATTTTGATCTTTATGCCTTGATAATAAGATGTGGAGAATATTTGTACATCAATGTCACGTACGATTCGCATCTAATCTGTTCATTACTTTGTCAATAAAAACAAATAAATGTCATTATGAGAATAAATATGAAATGTCTGATAAAGACTCAGACTAAAGAATAATATATACGGAGACCGCTAAAAAGTGTCAAAGTCAAAAATAGTAGCGTGATTTGTCGTTTATCCTACTATTTTCCTTTTTACTATACAGATTACTTACTTTCTTTTAAGGATAAGCGAAATTTTACAGTTAAATTATAAATGTGTTTAATCGCTGTAAAATGTTTCAATCGTTCTTTCCTCGTGACTGTCATTTTATTTTTGACTAGTTTAATGGTTAATGGTTACGTTTTAATGGTTAGTATGGTATAGATAGACTATATACTATATGCTATATAACGGGCTATCTAATGCATAAAGAATTTTTCAATTCTGATTAGTAGTTCCTGAGAATAGCGCGTTCAAACCAACAAATAAACTCTGCCTCTTTATAATATTAGTTTATTACGTCTTTTTCTAACGTATTTTATAGGTTCTTTTGATGATTCCTACAGTTTCTTTTGACTATGAAGCATTTTCAAACGTTTCAACTTTTTAAGCTTTATTAATGTATTCAGGGAACGATGGGACTGACATTTTTGCCTTGTGCTTAAAAAGTCTCTAAATAAAAACAGTTTAAAAAAATGCTTCTTTTTTCAGCAATTGACTGTAATACTTTGACTTTGATTTCTTCTAATCGATCTTCTAATCGATTAATGAGATCATGAGTGAGAGACAACTGTACATTCGGAAGCCCTGGGTTTAAGTCCCGGGTCGGGCAAGTTTAGTCATGAAGTCTTTCTGTTAAGGAAGTCCCAGTAACAACCCGGAGTTGGGAAGTTAGCGGTGTTGCACCCCCGTGCCTCGTAGGGCATCTAAAGCCTCGGTTCTGCGCCTTAACTTTCCCCGGTCTCAAAGTATCAACTCGTCGGACTTTAAGAATGAAAAATAAATATTTTTGTAATGCAACTATTAAAATCTCTAGTTTTAAATTAAAAAAAAAAGAACATTACTTATCTGTGTATTATTAAATTTCCAAAAACTATACTTTAATTGTTGGGTCAATAATATATTTAGTTCTGATATTATTTAGAAAATAATTACAGTTCTCACAATACCTAGTAGATAACATATCTATTTGTGTAAAATGTTACTGTCTAAAACATAAAACGTCGTATAACCATCGCAGGTAGTGAGCCATATAACACACGCGACGTCTGCTGTACCTAGTATCATCATCCCATACTTCCTTCTTTTCATAATATACCTAAGTCCTAGTCAATACTATATATTACTAGCGACTCACCCTCGCTTCGCTCGCGTTCTTTCCCAGCTTGCTTCTCCATACAAACTTTTATCCACATTCTCACCCCCATAAGGGATGATTTCCGGGATAAAAACTATTTAACTCACTCACTTTTCATATCATGAGATTTAAAAAACATCTTATTTTAG
This sequence comes from Fabriciana adippe, assembly GCA_905404265.1. NCBI lineage: Eukaryota > Metazoa > Arthropoda > Insecta > Lepidoptera > Nymphalidae > Fabriciana > Fabriciana adippe. The sequence continues at coordinate 15,934,998 of FR989995.1, read as the reverse complement.
TATTTTTTTTCTTTTTATTTTCTTTTATACAAAGCTTGTCCTGACAATAACAAACACAAAAAAAAAAGAATTATCCAATTTGGTGCAGTCCATCGGAAGTTATGCGCGTACATACATTTCGGTGATTCATTTTTATTTATATAGATGTACCTAAGTCTTTATATTTAGTTTTAGTTATTATAAAATATACATATATATATATATATAGATATTATATATATGTAAATACAAAATTAGTTAGGGTAATAAAAGCATGTGAAAATGTAATATACTTTGATTGCACAAACAGATAAAAAAATATATATTAGTACTTCCTTAGATTTACGCGAATATTTGACTTTTTAAATAAAACTATCTTTTCGGATTATTTCGCGAATTTATTTTGATATTTGGTCATGGATTTCAGGATCATGGTCACAGGAGAGACCTCTCCCGTGACCATGATTGCTGTAGTAAAGCATTCGAAACGTCGGGAACCAAAAATCAAAATAAATCCGCGAAATAATCCGAAAAGATAGTTTTATTTAAAATATATTAGTCTTATAAAGTTATATATTTTAACGTTTAGTATAGATTTCTCAGAGATGTGTTGTGATATTTTCCCGCAGTAAAAAGTAACTTATGTGTTGACCCAGATAACCAGCAATCATCATATAAAATTTCATCAAAAACTATCCAGTGGTTTTCTCGTGACGCGTTCCCAGACAGACAGACAGACAATATTTCTAAAAACTGTAGATTCAGCCTCTATATCGATAATAACAACTATTTCAATGAGATAAAAAAAATAATGTACAGATTCGTCTCAGTTAAATTATATGTATAGATAATGGTATCAAAGACCTTACTAAGCTAGAGTCATACCTTTGTTCAAGAGTAATATAGATATTAGTGTTTACATTGCTTAAAAATCTCTGGCAAATGTTCTCGCAAACATTTCTTTTGTATGACTCATACATAACATCGCAATCACTTATTATGGTTTTTAATTAAGTTATCCACCGTGGAGTAATGTGTAACCTGAAAATAGATGACGCTACATTGCACCCAACGGTGGGAACATCGTGTTTAAATAGGTTTGATAGTCATTTTGTAGGGCATTTTGTACAAGTAATTAAATAAAGGAGGAATTGCTCAAGCTCAGTAGTTTTCACTCGGAAAATCATTAAGAAAACAATATAAAAATTTATTTATTATTTGAAGAATTTAAACGATCTAGCCTGAGGCACAAAAATACAAATTTTCACGTATTTAACAATAGTGTATTTTAATTTTGGGATAAAAAAACTGGTGCTTTTTCTTTGTTTCACTTGGAATATCTTGATGAAATATTTTCCGCTAAATCATATTATTGTTTATTGAATAGGTTTTTCTATTTATTTGTTAATTCGTATTTAACATTTTTCTAAGTCAAAATCAATCATTTTGTATTGACCCTACTTGCTGTGCCAGCGGTCGCGAGTTCGAGTCCCGCTGGGGGTATTCATTTGTCTGATGTGCACGAATGTCTGTACTCCAGCTATGGGTGTTTATATTTATAATATGTATGTACTTAATCCCTCCCGGACAAATTCTAAGAAATCCGTGCGAATTTCCGAGAATTCAATTGTTATCTAGCACACCGGTGTGCTCGCGGTCCTCGAGGTGTTAAAGTTATACATGTGTAGTGTATCAACTATCTGGTATCCATAACACAAACCTCGTAACTTATCATGGAACTAGACGTGCTGTGTGTCAATATCCATTAATTACATATAAATACATATAGCATTAAATATCATCATAATTATTATAGATCACAAAAAAATACAATATAATATTCAGTTTTAAAGTCAAACTGGAATCTAAAACCTCCGGTGTTTTGGAGGTGACCCTCAGAATATTATATAGAGCAATATTTTAACGTGGCTTAAATTTAGAAAGACGATATTTGCTTAACTATTTAAGAGCTTTTAAGATATTACACAATTTAAGGATCAAAGTTGGCTTAAATTTTTGATGTTACTAATTAGTTTTTACCCGACTACGACGAAGCTCAAAAGTTTTGTGTATCACCTGTATGTATGTCCTTGTCATGTATGTATGTTCTCTTGTTCCAACATAATTACTGATTGGTTAACTAATTTAAATGAATTATATGTCGTTTTTGTTTGTATTTTGTTTCGCCGCGTGGTTGAAAAACAACCATAACTCATTAAGTTATATATTTATATATTTATATTATATAATTCATTAAGTTATGTATTTTTGTTTGCTTACTTCTGTTATAATTTTGTAGTATTTTATTTCTATTTTCTGTGTTACTGTAAAATACTGATGATTTTTTTTATGGACTTCTTCTCCGAAATAAACGTTTATTTTTTTATATATTTATTGTCTTGCGTATATTACAATATTAATCTATTCTCAATCTGACCACAGACTTTAACAATAAACAAAAGAGTATATGCGTGTGTGTGTCAAATACATGGTAGTGTGTGTAATGTTTTTTTTAATGATTTAATGTATTTTTTATGCATAATTTTAAAAAATATTAGCATTCTGCACTCCTTCACTATATAAACTATAAGTGTGGGAAATTTCATACTCCTCCGTCCGCGCAATTTTCGTAAAAAGGCGTACAAAGTTTTTACTTCACGTATTAATGTATAGATAACGTGAATGTCGTAGGATACACATTATTAAAGTTATATTAAAATATATCAAACTTGTGGATTATAGACGCCAATTAAAACGAATCATTCTTTTTTTCAAATAAAAAACGTAGCTTGTTAAATTAGTGTTTAAACTTCATAGAAAGAACATTCACATCTTTTTATTACAGTAAATTAAGTTTCCATGAGCTAAGTACATTTATTTATAAAAATCTGAAGGAACTTATTTTTCAAAATTTAAGCATTTAAAAAAATACTGTACTTTTTTAGAATATAACATATTTTCTAATTAATACAATTATTCACTATAATACGTTTAATGATGTTCATTAAATAAAATATTGTTAAAATTATGTTAATTTGTATATCATGTATTATTATTGCTTACACTGGAGAGGTTGTGTTAGAACGGAATAAGAAAAAGGCAATATTTTAATTTTCTTTATTTTATATTAATAAGTGTTTATATTTAAATAATAAATAAATAAATAAATATTTACAGTTTTTAACGTTTAGTTTTTTAAGTTGTTATTTACGCAAACAATAACCCTTTTAACGTTGTACTAAATCTCATCTTATCAGCAAATTTTGTTTTTTAGATTCTTCTCTTTTCTCTTCGAATTCTAAACACATTAATAAAGTATACTAATATAATAATAAATAATTAAATAATAATATTATGTGATACACATATAAATACTATAATTTTGTCAGCTTCTGTAGTATACTCGTATTACCGCGTTTTGGTCATCTCATTAACTGGGTTTAAAACGGGTTTCACCTCCTCTGTAATAAAAATTAATCGTTGTTAGTTTTTACTTAATAATATATACGACACAGCTACTGATTTGACTTATTATACGGAAAATACTTTAACTTTGACGTAATTTAAAAAATATATATATATTTTGTGAGTCACAGATTTAGACTATTTCTATTCATACCAAGTAGTTAGTTTCAATTTAACAAACTATATAATAATATATTACATAGACATATACATACACATGAGTTGTACAGTAATAACTAAGTGTACATTTGTTTGGTATATAATATAATTAAGTACACTTGTAATTTCTTTTATTGTAAAGGCTTTGAATATACATAGGAAATATTTTACTGCAATTTGACACTATTCGTAAGTAGTAAGGATCAGTGAGGTACTGATGGCTATACGTGCTTTGGATATCCTTTTTGAGTGCGTACAGAGTGGACGTGTCACTAAATATAATAAAAATATTTAAAGATTGTCACATTTAAAATTAAATTCTATGTATATTCACTATTGAGTAGAAAGTGCTGTGCTACAGAGTCGAAATCTAAGACAACTTGCTCCTGCGCAAGACCATACCACTGCCAAGAACGCTGCCCCTCCTTTCCTGGCGTAAAAGAGACAACTTCCTATTTTTTTTTGTCTCGGCCCGAGGGGTATAATACTATAAACTTCCCAACATCGGGCAGTACCGATGATTTTTTAACACGTAAATCCAGTAACTATACTCAGTCTTTTTAGAATTCGAACCCAGGACTCCGAATATGCAAACTTGCATGCAAGCCTCGAGACAAAGCAAAGGTGCGGTAGCAAACTATTAATATTATAAATGTCGGCCGTCTGTTTGTTTGTGACATTAACCTTTTAAAGTTGCAGAAATATTGTGGAGACGAAATAAACATTGTTAAAACAATGCTCAAAATACTGCCCTTGTATTATATATATCAGGCTTATACCTGAGAATGGACAGCCTAACGAAGGAACTATGGTAGATATAGTACACTTGGTCATATTCCACCATGTTGGTCAGATAATGATGAGTAGTCTTCATAGGTCTTCAAAAGACTAAAAAAAATCTCCTATACGTGCAAGTTTCTTCACGATGTTTTGCTTTGCCTTATTAGCAAATTCTTTTTGTCTTTAATAATAGAGTACTTTGTCGAACCTGGATCAGCTTTCCTCTTATTCAGGTAGTCAGGGTCGTCCCACTCTTGACACTTGGCTGTTCCGAATACTAGGAATGCGGTATTACAGAAGAGGGCAACTCCCGCCGCTGAGAGGAAAACAATGCGCCAACCACTTGTGTCTGTCTGGAAAAATATTTTAACTTTATACTCCACTCGTTTTCAGATTTGTTTTACATTAATTTAAATAAGTATTGCTTAGATTACTACAATGTGGCGCAAAATTAATCACCCTATCGGAAGATGTTATAATTTTTACAAATAGCGTCGTACGTCAATCATATTTGATATTTGTGAACTAGATAGCTGCAGTATACAAACAGACAAGCAGTGGAGCGCTATACTCCGCAAGGAAAGGAAGATAGCGTTTCCTGGTCACGTGATCTCCCGTTTTGGCGATTTGACATGGCCTGCAAGATCGCCCGATTTAACCATCCCGGACTTCTTTCTTTGGGGCTGCTTGAAGTCGCGGGATTATGCCAACAAACCTTAGACAATCGTAGCCCTTAAGAAGAACATTCGACAGGAATGCAAACAGTTATCACCGGAAATCTTGTGGAAAGTCATTGAGAATGCGATAAAACGGGCACAAATGTGTATCAACACTGGCGGCAGCCACTTGACGGATATCAACTTTTCCACTTAACAGAAAAAATTGTAAAAATCCAAATAAAGATTTTCATCACTCGAAATCAGTTTTTTTATTTAGCAAAAAAGTTATTCAAAAACAAAATTGGATGATTAAGTTTGCGCCACCTTGTATATTTAACGACTAACGACTCACCTTTGCTTCACTTCGAGTTCGTCCCTAGACAAAACCAGATCTATCCCACGGGAACCGTACAGTTTTTCCGGGATGATATAGAGCCTATAGCCTTCCTCAGTTAACGGGATATCCATTGCAAAAAGATTTTTTCAAATCGGATAAGTAGTTCCTCAGATTAGCGCGTTCAAACAAACAAATAAACAAACAAACTCTTTAGCTTTATAATATTAGTATAGATTATAGTGATAATTCTAACGTATTAGGATATGACGCTACAGCGTTTTAAGTACGAATACATTCACCATGACAATTGTTTTTATTTTAAAATCGGTTTAGTGCAATTTCCATTTTAATCATTTCTAAGTAAATATATATTTAGAAGAAACCTTTGTATTTAGAAGATAATACTTTAAAAATGTTTTAAATTTAACATGGCGGTCAAAAATACTTACTGGATCGTTATTTAAAATGAAACTAGTGGCGATTGGAGTGAGAACGCTACCGATATTGGCTACAAAGTTTGTTATAGAGAGCAGCACACCCGCGTAGTTTGGTGACATATCCAAAAATGACATCTGAAAATACAAAATTACAATCTACCTAAGAAAAAGTTTTTAGCCTTAACGCTAGGCCTAGGCTTGAAATTTTGCAGACATATCTCATATTACGGTGATAATAAATAGCTTAGGATGTAATGTTAGTTAGGATTGATATATGCTAGTTGTAAGATATCACAGTTTTCATTAATTGTAACATACAATTTTCGTTCGAGACATTTCATTCTTACCATAGACTCTATCCATTAATTCGATAAAATAGTGACGGTACCTTTTTGCATTTTCAGTTGGTTTGATTACCGGTTTAGGTCACCTCTTTTAAAAAAAATAATTGAAAGCAGTTAATCTTAATTTTAAAAATAAAATAATGTTTCCTTTGAGTGAAACTTAATATTCTCAGTGTTTAAGACATTTTTCTATCATGTCCTGTGGGTTTGTTTCACGATATTAGAGTTAATATGTGGATATGATATAAATAATAATATAAATAAATATTTACAGTTTTTAACATTTAGTTTTTTAAGTTGTTGTTTTAATTTGTAAGATTTCATCGTTTCCTTTAATTCTAAGACGCAATGTTTGTTCAAGAGATTTCATCTTTCCCATAGAGCCTATCGATTAATTCGATAAAATAGTGATGGTGTGCTTTTTTGCATTTTTATTTGGTTCGATTCCTGGTTCAGGTAAGTTTAAAAAAAAAATTAAATGCAGTTAATATAACTTTTCAAAATAAAGAAATGTTTCCTTTGGGTAAATCTTGATAAATTCAATATTTAAGGTATTTTTCTTCCATGTCCCATCGATTTGTTCTACCCTGTGTAACTTTGAATACATACATATTATAAATATAAACACCCATGACTGGAGTACAAACACTCGTGCTCATCACACAAATGAATGCCCCCAGCGGGACTCGAACCCGCGACCGCTGGCACAGCAAGTAGGGCCACTTTAAACTGAGCCAAACGTATCATCAATAAGCACTAAGGTGGCTATATCGTTAGTAAAATAAAATTATGAAACACACAATGAATCCTGCAGCAAAACAACCATTTAAAGTATGGGTTGCTACGAGCGTCACGATGGCGATAGTCTTATGTTCCGGACCAATGAACGATAATATTGTGAAACCGATGGCCATACCCACAAAAGCTGAAAACAATACAATCATATTAAAAATTATATTAATGAAATGTACTGTGATTTTTTAATAATTAAATATCTATTGATAAGCGCATCAACAGAGATCAACTGGACAAATTCGGGTGTTTTTTTTTTCAAATTTCGTAATGGACAGAAAAAATGAAAAAGTTGAGTGCTTTTTCTTGGATCGAGGATTTAGTTTGAACTCGAAAATCGGAAAGAAAATGAATTTTGGACAATATACGTTTGCTGAGTCAGTCAGTTAACAACAAGAGGGTGTTGCCCATAATCTTGGAGGTCACCGTTTCGATTCTCGCACGAAGCTAATTATTTTACAAAAAATATGAGAAAAGAAAAAATACATACAACATTTCGTTTGCATTTTTTGTTTGTTTTCAAGTATTTTTTTCTCAAAATTTTATATTACCTAGGGAGTTGAACAGTTTTCTGCAAGCGACAAGCGATAAATATCCTTTGTTGTGAAGCTTTTCACAAATAGCCGCCGATGAAACGTTGCCTATCAACATACCGATATAAGGTAAGGCAGATAATGAAGCACTCTGCAAAAAAAGCCAAATAAGTACTTCCTCTATTTGTATTTTACGTTATAACAGGCTTGATGTACCGATATATATTGAATACTAGCAGAACCTGCGGCTTCGCCCGCGATCATACTACGAAAAAAATAAACTTTTTCGCAATACATACTTTATTACTTGCAAAAATATGTATAAGATGTTAAGCGTACATTCTGTAAATAAATTTACTCTACTTTATATCCCACACAGTAAGTATGCACTTACAGAGAACTTGAACTATGTTACTCTATTTAAATATGTTCATTTTTTTATTTTGAATTAAAAAAAACCTACAATTCATGTTTATTTAATTGTATTGAAGAGCATTAATACCAAGTTTCAAGTAATTCTGATTATAAATAATTGTTCCCTCATATAAACAGCACAACCCCTTTTTCACCCTTTAAGGAATGAATTTCGAAAAAAAATGATATTTGTATTGTTTTAGTTTTCATTTTAAAGATAAATACCATTTTCCATGCATCAATTACAGAGTTTCATACAAACTTTTATCCCCTATTTGACAGTCTTATGGGATGAAATTCAAAAAATGCTAAAATACGTATTTATTTAATTGTATTGAAGAGCATTAATACTAAGTTTCAAGTTATTCTGATCATAAATAATTGTTTGCCCATACAAACTTTATTACCCCCTTTTACCCTTTTAGGGGATGAATTTCGAAAAAAATCTAATACACATATTTCTTATTTTTTACCCTAAAGCTAAATACCACTTTCCGTGCATTTCGCGTTACGAATGACAGAGTTTCATACAATCTTTTATCCCCTATTTTACTCTCTTAGGGGATGAATTTTGAAAAATCCTTTCTTAGCGGATGCCTACATTATTTAATAAATATGTCCTTCAAATTTCACGTTTCTACGACCAGCGGTTTAGGCTGTGCGTTGATCGATCAATCAGTCAGTCAGGACAAAACATTTTATGTATATATATATAGATATATCAAAAAGTTTTTAAATTGTCCAGTTTCATATTAATGTAAAACTAGTGTTCGCCCAGTGGTTGAAATTCTAAATCATTATCATTATTAAAAATTTGAGGAAAACATATATGAATAGAATTTATAAACAGTGTATAAAAAAGTTACTGTTTCCAACTTTAAAAAAAAAAAAACAAAAATCGTCAATAGCTACTAGAGAAAAATACAAAATTGAATGTCAAACAGAGGAGAAAAAGGTACTGAAATAGTTTGTCTTTGTCTATTTATGTATAGACTATCAGAACCTGCGGCTTCGTTCGCGCTTAAACTACAAAAAATAAAAAATAAAAAGGTCAGGTTTCATACAAACTTTTATCCCCTATTTTCCCCTCTTGTGAGATGAATTTCGAAAAATTCTCAAACACATATTTATTTAATTGTATTGAAGAGCATTAATACTAAATTTCGAGAAATTCCAATCATAAATATTTTTTAGAGATAATCTCCCGCAGTAGAAACCTATTTCACTCTCCAGCCCTCCAACTATCTCCACACAAAAAATCACGCAATTCCGTCACTCTGATTCGACGTGAAAGAAGGACAAACAAACAAACAAAGAAACAAATCCTAATAACATTATTAGACTTAACGCGAATGCACTTGTAAATGGCTAAATACCTTATCCACAACGTTTGGACTTGGTTAAACCAGCCGTTATAATTACTCGGACTTCAAAATCACTTTGAAATTAAACTATTTAAAATATTTGTCTAAAATTTTATGGTGATAGTATTGGCTAAAAGAAGTAAATCTTAATTTAAGTAACTGTTGATTCATTGAATGATTTTTTTTCGTACTTATACATATTTTTACACTACTTTGAAACAGATAAATGATTTTCAAGGTATTTTATAATACAAGTATATAATAGTGTGTATTGAAACCTCGCTGAATTCCATTTCAACCGGTGGAATAGATCCGCTCTTAAGCTCCCTTTTATATGCGATCTAAAGACAAAGATTGTTTGCTATATAAATCAATAAGAGCAAATTGAATTGCATGTAGATGCTACTATAAAGACTATGTCGACCTTATACTATGTATATGTATATATATATATATATATATATATATATATATATATATATACTTTGAGCGAGGAGGACCCATTCCATGGCGTGCGAGAAGTCCGGACTTAACGCCGGTTGATTTCTATGTCTGGGGTCACAGAAGTCCCTAGTTTACGATGTCTCGCCTGTGTCATCCGCGGAAAAACTCAAAACAAGAATTATAAACGCAGCAAATACGATGCGGAATAATTTGACTACTTCGGTAGTTAAGTCACAACTCGGAAAAAGAATGCGACTTTGCGTATGCAATAGGGGAAGTCACTTCGAGCAAGAACTTTAATTAAGCTAAATTACAAAATGTCTTAATTGTTACTTATTATTAATTGTTAATTGTTATTACCACTAAACTGTTACTGGTTCTAAATTTTATTTTAAATTTATATTTTTTTTGTCTTATTTACATTGGGTATTGTTTTTAATTAATTTTATGGAAATTTTAAAGGACGACCTTAAGTTTAGTTCGAATACGAAATTCTGCCTGCTTCCTTTGTGATCAATTTTTTTCAGTTTTTTTTTTTGAAATAAGTTCCTAGTTGTAATGCATTTTTCGAGAGCTAAGAAAACGGTTATGTTTTTAAAGTAATCTGCAAGCCAAGTTTCATAACGTTTTTTTTGGTTTTTAAGGCATTTTAGTGGAGAAAGTTTCAAAAAAATATTGAAATAATATCGTTTTTCGTCTCGCATTTTTTAATTTGGACCGATAATTGTTGTTTTAATATTGATAAATAACTGGTGTTTAATCGTTTTTATAAATAAGAAGAGAAAATGAAATTTAAATTGATACTTTTTTTTAAATAAATTTTTGAAGTTGCATTTCTGACTTATTTTGAAAAAAGCTAAAAAACATGATAACTCAAAAATGGTTCACTTTTGCATAATGCATATGGGGGTCAAAATTATCGCAAATAGTCTCCCCTAACACCTCCTAACGGGAATACGTCGAATTACCAATAACCCTGTATATATGTGTGTGTGTGTGTGTGTGTGTGTGTGTAAATCTTAGTTCTTTTATTATAAATGTGAAAGTGTTTTTATCTGTTTGTCCTTCTTTTACACAATAATTAGCGATATAATCGCTAATTATTGTGTATTTATATTATGGTCATGTTTTTGCATAGAAATATCTTATTGGCCGTAAAGTGGGCACATCACAGACCATAATGATGTAAAACATTGTGAGGAAACCTTCAGGTCTGAAAGTTTCTAAGCGACCTGATCCTTCTCGTATTAAGAGGAGACACTTGCCTAGAAATGGAACATTAAAAACCCGTATTATTATTTTATACATGTATGTAATATACTTAATACTTACATTTTTCAAAGAAATCTGTAACGCTTTTTCCAAGTAAGTCGGCATATCAACAAAGAACAGTATGAAACAAATGGCGCAGCCGATGTGAGTCATCATGATGGCCCAAAATTCTTTTGCCATAAATATTTCTTTCCATGGGGTTTTTAGTATCTGTATTTAAAACTCGAATTAGAAAATATTTTGTACATAAGAGAAACATAAAAATACATTGTAAAATAAAATAAAATAAGGTTTTAAATTGTGTTTGAACATCCATACAACAGTTAAATTAAAACTAATAAAAGTGTATAGTTAAAAAGCTAGCCAACAACCTTCCTCACATCCTATATAATAATCATCCATACAAAAATTAGCTTTACATGATTTCACGGGGGTGTAATACCGACAACTTTCCAACTCAGAGTTGCTACTAAGGAGTTCGTAAAAGAACTCAATAATTAATTTAGGCCTAACTCGAGACTCGAACCTAGTACTCTTGGATCTGTGGCCTTAGATGTTAGTATATGACTCAGTTCGCACGTTTGTAATAATCCAACTATAGACCAACGAGGCAGTAATAGAAAATAAATACCTTAGGAGCTGCAACATTAAGTCCCTTTTCGATATACTCTCTTTCACCATCAGTCATCAATCGATGGTCTCTCGGCGAGTTGGCAGAGAAGAATGCCCACACTCCTGCTGCGATCACCATAAATATAGATATAGAGTAAAAGATTAACTTCCACCCAAGTGCGGTCTCAGCTAATATTCCAGATACTGGCATCGCAATTATTATACCGATTTGAGAACCTGAAATTAATGTGATAAATTGTTATGAATTACTAAAATAAGATTAGATTTAAAGGGAAATAGAGATTGAAAATATTATTGGTTTGAGAAATTTATTTAAATATTTTAAGTAAAATTACTTTTTCGGATTTTTTCACGGAAGAGACTATGAATGCTGTAAAGCATTCGAAAAGTCGGAAAAATTAAAATAAATCCGCGAAAAAAATCGAAAATATATTTTTATTTAAAATGTCAAATATTCGCGTTTTAAGAAAAACATTTATTTTCTTAAAAGAATCACAAAATTTACATAAAGATAAAATTTACAGTAATTTTTAATTTTTTATATTTTTTTTTTGTAACGGATGTAATAGTAAGTATTTACTAATAAAAATATACAAGAAAGTATAATATTATCAACAAATACTATTGACAATTATTATTTCCGTCGTGATGTAATTGTTGTCCTTCTAGACCTAAATGGCTTGACTGATTTTGATGAAACTATTTTTGGTTACTCATAAGGTAACTGTTTTTTTTTATCTGTAGTTGGATTCAGTAGGCAGCGCTGTCTTTGAAATCTAGATTTTTTTATTCAATTTTTCTACCAAAGAAGGTCAATGGCGGAACGACATCTGCCTACAGGGACCGCTAGTCATCTATATAAATAAAAATGAATCATCGAAATGTATACGTATGTATGTATACGCGCATAGCTTCCGATCGACTGTACCAAATTGAATAATTCATTTTTTTTTGTTGTTTGTTATTGTCAAGACAATCTTCGTATAGAAGAAATTAAAAGAATTTTTTTTTTTACTAAGATAAAAATTTTTTAAGCTCATGATATGAAAAGTGAGTGAGTGAAATAGTTTTTATCCCGGAAATCATCTCTTAAGGGAGTGAGAACGGGGATGAAAGTTTGTATGGGGAAGCAAGGGGAGCGAAGCGAGGCTGAGTCGCTAGTAAATATTATATAATTTTGCTAAAGAATACCAGCAAAGATCTTCGAGTAAAATATATATAATTTAGAATAGATAAGGGCTTCATTGTTACCTATTGACAAGAAGCCCTTAAAAGAACTATTAAAATCATTTAACAATAAAAATCCATTTTAAAACGTAATTACAAATATTATGATAAGCTTAAATGAATTTTTGGAATTTTGTTACATACAAAATATTCGAAATCATTAATAAGAGGCATTTATTTGGCATGATGCATCGTTTTCCGATTCCGCGTCGACGCTGTTAGTGGATAGTGATCAATTATTTATAGACATTTATGTACATACAGATATTTATCAAGCGGTACTTAAAATTATTGTCATTAAAATAATAAACAGGTCTATATTTTTAGGGTTCCGTACCCAAAGGGTAAAACGGGACCCTATTACTAAGACTTCGCTGTCTGTCCATCTGTCTGTCTGTCCGTCTGTCTGTCTGCCCGTCTGTCACAAGGCTGTATCTCATGAACCGTGATAGTTAGACAGTTGAAATTTTCACAGATGATGTATTTCTGTTGCCGCTATAATAACAAATACTGTTGTATGCAAAAAACAGGATAAAATAAATATTTAAGGCGGCTCCCATACAACAAACAGGATTTTTTTGCCGTTTTTATAGATAATGGTAGGGAACCCTTCGTGTGTAAGACCGACTCGCACTTGACCGTAATACAATTAAAAAATTGTATTACGGTAACGTTTTCCGGGCAAGTGCGTTACCACTAGGCTACTACTGCTAAGTGAAGCGGGTTCAAGTTCCGCATCTCATACAGGTCTAATATTCTCATGTGCTAATCATTTTTAAAATGATTACCAATTGCCTTATAGTGTAGAAAAATATGATGAGGAAACCTTCGTACCTGAAAGGACTTAGGTAATTTTCGAAAGACATATGAAGTTCATCAATGCACACTTGGTTAGCATGGTGGATTATGACTTGATTCCCCTAATATAGAAGGGAGGCCCAGCAGTGGGATGTTATAAAGGTCTGAATACAATGATAACGATCGCATTAATATTATTATCTCTCGATAGTATCGAATTATTATAACTAGATACCACATATTATAAAGTTTTAAATAAATCCAACAGTTAAAAGTTGATTAAAATCGATTTTGCAAGCTTTTATTTAACTTTCAATGTTTGTTTGTTCGAATCAAATCTTGCAACTGAATTTTGAAGCAGCCTCAACTGATTAAACTGAAATTTTGCATACACGTTTAGTTGAAATGACAATGCATGGTTAGATAAGTGATGCCATTCTAATTCTGATGAATCCAATATGGCGGGTTTCCAAAGATGGCGGACTTTGTTTTTTTTTTATGCACCACCATGATATGGATATCACATAAGAGGGTTTTCTGAGAAGAATACGAATAAATATATATTTTTTTTACTATTGTTTTTTTACGTGCACATAATCACGTATAAATGATCCCTTCTAATAAAAGCGCGTTAAAACAGAAGCATTATATCTATGCAATGCAAACTTAAATGGAAAACTCATCGTTACTCTTACTACATAGATAAACAATACGACGTATCTTCAGCGATATTGACGCACTGCTATATTGATATATGGTACTAAGCAAATAATAATTTATTTGATCTTTGTTCACAGTTACTTGCTATTTGTGAAAGGATTATTACGATTGGAATATGTTTCCTCTCCTTAGACTACTGTTTTTGCTTATTTTCATAGCCTTCTTTACACCTGTTATGTTTTAATCTGTACATATAATACTGTAACTGATTGCTGTCTGTATATGGAAGATATTTGAGAAAATCTTTTATTGGGGATCTTTATTAAATCAATAGAACCCAAAACAATGATTTTTAGTTTCTGTCTGTTTGTCGGTTTGTCTGTGCGTTTGTACGCGCTAATCTTAGAAACGGTTTAATCGATTTGGGTGCGGTTTTCACGAATGTATTGTGGTAAGCTTTACTTAATATTTAATATATATTTTATTTCAATCGGTTCCTAAATAAAAAAGTTATGTCAATTTAAAGAATCGTTTAGGGGCAAACCGGAGCGAAGCGAGGGTGAGCCGCTAGTTTATTTATATAACGATATTTATTATAAGTAAACATATTGACATATTAACTTATTTTCTCACTTCCGTAGGGTTTCTGGAAGAAATCTCTTAAAGAGATTAGTTATCTTTTATCGACATTCTGTTACTTTATTTTGTATAACATAAATTAATTTATGGTACAAAAATAAATAAAATAAATAATAGCTTAGTCTAAAATAAAAAAATAAGGACATTTTAAATAAAACTATCTTTTCGGATTATTTCGCGGATTTATTTTGATAATTGGTTCTCGACATTTCGAATGCTTTACAGCAATCATGGCCACGGGAGAGAAGAGTCCGAAAAGATAGTTTTATTTAAAATGTCAAATATTCGCGTAAACCTAAGAAAGTATTAAATAAGGACATATGTACATACAAAGAGATATAGGATACCTTTTAAGTTCACCTTGCTTACCATGCATGTAAATTTGCGGAAAACTAGTTAAAAATGTACCAAAAGTTCAATTTTATTTTATTTATCTTATAATATTAAATAAACAGTTCTTGTATACATATATATTTATTTCGTGTATCTCGGAAACGGCTCTAGCGATTCGGATCAAATTTTGTATTTAAATAAGGTTTTACTTTTGTAGTTTATCTATATAATATGTCTTTTCCAAAAAAAACGCAATTTTCACATCTTTTTCTTTAAAATAGGATCTTTTGAAACTACGTACGATCGTACTTTAAATTTATTTGAGCACTCATATACTCTTACGTTTTATGAGTTCAGGGATTGGAAATTAAAGCACGTATTTTGCACTATCGATGTTTTATTGCTCTTGGTTGATAAGAGTGACTTATGGAGATTCACTAACACACGCAGTATATACACAGTTCTGGTTAAACTCAGTCACTGAACACTAATTTTCACCACTTGATACACTTTCACTATAACTTCACTCCACTTTTCTTCACTTTTCACTTTTTCGTACTTCTTCTCAGTCTTAACTTAGCTTCGAAATTCAACTGATCTCTTGACTGGCTTCCGGCCTTTTTAGACACATATACAAAGAACATTCTAGTATTCGAAAATTCTAAACCTTTCTACAAATTAAGACAAAATGCTGTGTAATATGTATAAATATCTTATAATTATATAAAATAATGTAGAAAAAATGAATTTACTGTATGACCTGTACAATTCTTGTAATTTTATCTATAAAATATCTCAATCTCAATCTCAAAGTCATTTCGAATGTTTTGTTCCTCTCTCACTCTTACACACGGCCATTTACATTAAACTGTTCTTGTCTAAATTAAAAGTTTCTAGTAATTTCGATGCCTATATCGAATGTTTTGCTCCTCTCTTACTCTTACACACGTAAATTTACGATTAACTATTCTTGTCTAAATTCAAAGCTTCAAGTAATTTCGATGCGTCTCTGGAAATGTTTTGACAACTGTCTTAGGATGTATAAAGCATGCTTCAGACGTGTCACTCCAATTATTGTTTTGGTGTAATGATGTTACACACTCTCCATTATGCGACAATACTTTTCTTTGAGATAAAAATGCACAGTAGTTAAAGTTTTGTCGGTAATATCATTATTCAGATAAGTAAGGAACTACACAGAAAATGCTTGGAGCTATAAAGGACCAAAAATGGTCTAAGTTTAACTAGCAAGGGCCGATCTCAGCGCCACCCCCTTTTCCTAAATAAGCCTAAGGAAATACTTGAACAAACAGAAAGTAGATTATGATTAAACATAAATAAATACATACATGTTTGAAAATTTCCAACCAAATGAATCTTAGGAAATAGAGCAAACAGCTAGTTAAGACAAGTTTCTGATCGCGAGTTCACAAGTTAAAAGTTCAGTTCACTAACTTTGGATTAACATAACAGATTAGAACTAAACATAGTTTTGCTTTAGTAGAACTTCCACATGTTCAATTACCATACATTATAAACTTTTAATTATGTACGATGTAGCAAAAGATTCTAACATAAACTACATATCCATTTTGCTGTATTACCTGTACTAATATTATAAAGAGGAAATATTTTTTTGTTTGTTTGTATCGAATAGGCTCCGAAACTACTGAACCGATTTAGATAAAATTTGGTAAGAAGATAGTTTAAGACCCTGGAAAGGACATAGGATTGTTTTTATCCCGGAAATCATTCCTTAAGAGCGTGAGAATGGGGATGAAAGTTTGTATGGGGAAGTAACCTAGGAACGAACCCGAGCGAAGCGAGGATAAGTCGCTAGTTTTGTATAATATTATTATATTTTTAACAATGTTAATTTTTCTTAGTAAGTATAAAAACTGACATTATTACAGTTAATGAAATATTATAATATATATTTTCCACCCTTTCTTCAAAATTCTTTTTCATAACGTGCAACGTTTTCCGTAACCCAACGAAAATAACTTGATTGTTGATAAGCATTAAAGGAGGCATATGGCCTTTACTATGCATTCGGCAAAATGAGCGTCTAACTTCATCCAAATTTGTTTAGGCGTTTATGCACATATCCATATATTATGTATATAACATAACTAAAAATTTTACTAAAATGAAAACATACCGCCATATACAAGGCTAGTGTAGAGAGTCCTCTCATGCTGCGGCAACCACTTGCCAAGTAATGTATGGGATGCTGGGTACAGACACGCCTGAGTTAGACCCATGAATACACGACATGCACATGCTATTTGCCATCCGCCCTAAAAAATATGTATAATATGGTAAATTCTCATTTAATACTTGTACTTGTTGTTTAATATAATATTCAAGCTATATGTATATCATATTATGAGGTAACTTGAAAATAAATTATTACAATCTTCTGCGATTCAACGAGTTCAAGCCGGTGGTAGATTCCTGACGGACAGACTACGCTGATATTTAATTTAAATTTAAAATGTAAAATTGACGATTCAAAAGTGCTTCTAAAAGTCTATTTGACTAAAGTATATTTTGATTTGATTCAAGATGAAGTACAATAGTTCAAGAAGAAGTAGTTTATATACCGCCTTAGCCGCCGGCCACCAACGGGCAGTGTACTGTGAGACTCCTAACTCACTAAAACCCACAGCGAAACCCGTCGCCGCAGGGCATTGGGGCGTTGCAGGATAGTTTGTACACATACCACAACACCCCAAGCGCAGATCCAGTCCTCCAAAAAGGTTGTGGTGAAAACCACCCGAAAATTGACTAAGTATGTATCGAAGTACGGACTTAATCTACATATATAAAAGGCAAAAGTGTTGACTGATGTATCAACGCACAGACAAACCCTTAAGGATAGAAAATTGAAATTTCGCACACGTATTCCTCATATGACGAAGGCATCCACTAAGTGAGGATTTTTCAAAATTCAATCCCCAAGGGGGTGAAATAGGAGATAAAAGTTTGTATGAAACTTTCTATTCCTTGAACATATTTGCATGAAATTCATATTTTTCATAGTTTGATCGCGAGCGAAGCCGCGAGTTCTGCTAATCATCAATATATTACATTCCTAAAAGGTACTTTACTCTGTGTAAAAAAGAAAACAACCTCTCCGCGGCATCTACTGACCGGGAGGGTCGAAAGTATATTTGTTTTAAAAAGCTTTTTATTAATATAAATAAGGCATTGTATGTAAAATCTATCGAAGTCAATCTGAATCTATCAATTAGGGTTGTTCGCAAACCCACCGTGCCCATAATGGTGGATCCGTTCTTGCAACACCCCTAAGTAGTCTATGACCTACAGTACCTACCAGACCTATACATAGGTTGCTGTAAGGCACTTAGGAACGCACCCTAGCGAAGATAGGATAAGTTGTTAGTATTCAATAAATGTAAATTATCCTTACGTATCGCACAAGTATTGGTAGCAGGCCGCATATGACCGCGTTAGTTACTAACGAAAAGAGCAATATGGGTTTGGCCCCATATCTCTTAGACAGCAGTCCAGCTGGTATCTGCATCACAGCGTAACCCCAGAAAAATGATGAAAGAATCAAACCTTGAGTTTTCTTATCCCAATCATAAATCTGTAATAACAAATTTTAATGAGCACCCAAAAAAGGATTATTGAATAATTAATATATAAATATGTTGGGACATTAACACACAGCACCATCTAGCTCCATGGTAAGCTACGAAGTCTGTGTTATGGATATCAGATAGTTGATACACTACATATTTTAACTTTTAACTTTAAACATATACATATTATAAATACTGTAAGTAAAACAATAGTCGAATACTTAGTTTGTTGTTAGATCTTAGTAAAAGATTTTTAAGAACGAAAATATTTCTAATAAAATTTATTTCAGCAGTTAACTAATTAAAGAAAAATATCACTATATATTATAAAAAAAAGTCGCTTCCCGCTGTCTGTCCCTGTGTATGCTTAGATCTTTAAAACTACGCAACGGATTTTGATGCGATTTTTTTAATAGAGTGATTCAAGAGGAAGGTTTATATGTATAATACGTGCATATTATAGTACAGAGAAGCCGCGAAATTAAAAGATTTGTATTTCATATTGACCGTTAAAACGTATCTAGGGACGAACCAGAGCGAAGCGAGGGTGAGTCGCTAGTATATTATAAAAAAGCTTAACAAGATTAAAAAGCTTAAGGCATAACTACTTCTTATAAAAGTGATATCATTTTTGGTTATTTTATTTCAAAAGCTTCTTAAAATTTAACATTTTAAATGAAACCTTTTTTCTTGCATTTTATCGCGGTTTTTACTTTTTTGTACTGGAAGTTTCGAATGCTTTACAGAAAATAAAAAACTAAAACAAAAATTCATAGTTTTTACAAACAATTCAATAATCTATACTAATATTAAAAAGAAGTAAAGTTTATGAGTTTATGATAGGGAGTTAGGGGATAATCTCTGGATCTACTAAACCGATTTAGATGAAATTTGGTAAGAAGATAGTTTGAGACCCTGGGAAGGACATAGGATACTTTTTATTCCGGAAATAATCCTTTAAGGGGGTGATAATGGGGATGAAAGTTTGTATGGGGAAGCAACCTAGTGTATATTGTATAAAATATTCAAAACAAAAGAAAACCGAATAACAGTTATATATAAGAATAATAATTTCAAGTAATAACTAATTATGTACAAAACAAATTAACTTACATCGATATTTGTTTCATTTTTCCTCTTAACATCAGTCATAGCTAATATCGCCACTCCCAAGCTGCCTCGCGCGATGAACGAGGTGATCATAACAAAACACATACATATCATCTGTATATGACGTACACCAAACCCGTATTCTGGAAGAATAAAAGCAATTTTAAGATTTTAAATAAAACTATCTTTTCCGATTACTTTGCGGATTTATTTTGATTTTTGGTTCCCGACGTTTCGAATGCTTTACAATCATGGTCACGGGAGAGACTAAGGTGTTAGACGTCTCAAAGGCGCTATATACTTGTTGCAGGCAGTGTCTACCCACTATTTTACAAAAATGCAATACTAAATATTACAGTTGTAGGTAGCCCAGTAACGCACTCATTCGGGTAACTTAGTGGAACGGGTTTGAATCCCGGGTTACAGTTCCTATATTTCTATATGCGACATGATTACCACTAGCACTCATTGAAGGAAAACATCACAAGGAAACTTGTATGTCTCAAAAAACCTAACTGGTTTTCGAAAAACTTGTAAAGTTCGCCAACTTGCACTTGTCCCACATATTATAGCTTTAACCCCTCGCATAAACAAATCCCCGTGCCCAGCAGTGGGACGTTAATAAGAGCTAAATACAAAATGACAACACGTTTGGCTTACTTGCTATACCAGCGGTCGCGGGTTCGAGTCCCGCTGGGGGCATTCATTTGTGTGATGAGCACGAATGTTTGTACTCCAGTCATGGGTGTTTATATTTATAATACATACAGTATTTAAAGTTATATACGTGTAGTGTATCAACTATGTGGTATCCATAACACAAGCCTCGTAGCTTATTTATTTATTTATTTATGTACCATAAAATATATGTTAAACAAAATAAAGTAACAGAATGTCGACAAAGGATAACTTATCTCTATAAGAGATTTCTTCCAGAAACCCTTTAATAGTCAGAAAATAAGTTAATTTAGAGCGGTGTAGATACAGTACAGCATTAAATGTTATAAGCTTAATATTAAAATATAACAACTAAATATTATAATTATGCAAAGGTAAATATATTTATATACACATACATACATACATACATACATACGAACATATACACTTATATACCTACATATTTATATACTATAATTTTATGTCTGATTTGATAAATAGTGCTGTTTAATTCTAAATTTAAATGTAGTAAGTGAGGGATCATCTTTAAAAATATAATCAGGGAGTGAGTTCCACAATCTTGCTGCCATAACAGAAAAAGATTTTTCATAGAATATTGTATTGTAGTGAGGAACCACTAGCTTGGGTAAATTGACACAAGGCCGCACTGGTCTGTTTCTAGGGGGAACTAATCTAAAGTGCTCACTTAAATAAGATGGAGTAGAGGTTTTCAAAATATTATAAAGAACACACAATATTCGAACGTTCCGGCGAAAACGAATAGGGAGCCACTTCAGTTGACGTCGGAAAATACTTACATGATCAAATTTGCGCAATCCATATATAAACCGGATACACAAATTTTGTAGGCGATCTAACTTGTCGAAGAGCTCCTCAGTTGCATCCAGATAGCAAACGTCAGCATATTCAAGTAACGGGATTAGCAGAGATTGAGCAAGTGTGATTTTAGTTTGAATCGGAAGAAAATTCTGCAAGCGTTTCAAGGAATGAAGGGAATAATGTACACGCTTATTAACCTCGTTGACATGCGCCTCCCAAGACAAGTTGCAGTCGATTGTTAAGCCTAAGTTTTTACAAGTGTCTGAGATATTTATACAAGTACCATCGTAAATGATGTCAGGCAGAATGTCGAAGTCAATTTTGTTCCGCAACCGCTTACTACCAATGATCATCGCCTGAGACTTTATTGGATTGACAAGGAGTCCGAAAGACTTTGCCCAATCTTTGATTTTTGCTAGATCGTGATTTATCCTGTCTATTTTAGACGCTAAGTCACATACCAAAGCATGTCTATATAGTTGCAGATCATCTGCATATAGGTGGTAATTAGAAGAGAGTACCTGCGGGAGTTCGTTTATAAAAATTGAGAAAAGCAATGGAGATAACACACCACCCTGAGGGACGCCAGCGTAGAGATTAGACCAATCCGAGATAGTCTCATCACAGTAGATTCTCTGTTGGCGATCATGAAGATAGGATTTAAACCAATCAATCACAGAAGAAGAGAAGTTACGAGAGGCAAGGATTGAAAGTAAGACATCAAAGTCCACTGAGTTGAAGGCATTACTAAAATCAAGCAAAATAAGAATAGTCACTTTCTTGTTATCCATGGCGTGACGAATGTTTTCCGTGACTTTTAGTAAAGCAGAAGTCGTACTGTGCAAAGGACGAAAGCCGGACTGATAAGAACTTAGTAGGTTATTTCGTAGTAGGTACTGACACATTTGTTTCGATACTAAGCCCACAAAAACTTTCGATAAAATGGGAAGAATTGAGATAGGACGAAACTGTGAGGGAACAATAGGATTAGGAATCTTAGGTAAGGGGATAACGTGTGCTAACTTCCAAGCCGCGGGAAATGAGCTAGAAGACAAAGAAAAATTAAAAATGTGAGTAAAAACATGACAGATGTGATCAATTGTTAAAAGCAACATATCACGGCTGATTTCATCATTACCAACGGCTTTAGAAGTAGTGGATAGAATGCCTCTCTTAACATCATCCTCTGAGATCTCTTGAAAAACAAAAGGGTCGCAATTAGGTTGGATAGTCATAGCTAGTTGATTTAGAGTTAAGATCTTCTCCGTGTTTGAGATTTGAACTGGCGCAGTAGAGAAATGTTGATTCAAGCAGTTGACATTGACAGACTTAAGGGTAGAATGTTGTGATTTGCCCACACCTAGTGTCTTAAAAAACCTCCATGTTTGAGACGGTGTGAAGTGTGAGGTACAAGAGTGGATATGGCGGCACTTAGCATCTCTGCACATTCTATTGCAGAGATTACGCAACTTTTTATAGGCTGCAAAATTGGTCCCGGTAGGATGCCGCTTATATTGTTACTTACCATGGAACTAGATGGTTCTGTGTGTTAATGTCCCAACATATTTATTTATTATTTATTTATTTATAAAATTGAAATTTGCGGATTTACTTCGATATACAATGACCTCTAAGAGTAATACCAAGTAATAATAGTACTTTACTTGAATAGGGAAAATCGTAATCTATAAATGATCCCTAATATCTGTTCAATGGACATTCATTATATTTGTATCCACATAAATCAATGAATTAGCCGCTATCGAGTATATGAGGGATTGAGTGAAAATATGAAAAGGAAATACTAATTACTGAGACGAGACAATTATTAATTAAACTAGTGTTCGCCCAAAAGTCGAACGTCACTAGCGACTCACGCTCGCTTCGTTCGCGTTCGTCCCTAGGTACGTTTTCACGGTTAGCTATGTTTATACATAAATAGTAGCTTGCTACTCCTAAGATATTTATTTAAATTATATAGCCATTTACCCTCGCTTTGCTCGGGTGTGTACGCCGTACGCTGATTTTGTTCACAATTTCATGGGTTTCAATTTTTTTTCGCGGAACCCTGATTCTTTTTCTAAAATAAAAGTAGCCTAAGTTATTTCCTATAACATCATCTATCTACCAGTGAAAGTCCCGTCAAAATCGGTCCAGCCGTTTCGGAGATTAGCCGGAACAAACAGACAGACAGACAGACAGACAGACAAAAATTGTAAAAAATGTTGTTTTGTATATGTACCGTGTATACATCCATATGCATTTAGTAAAAAGTGGTTATTTTAATATTACAAACAGACACTCCAATTTTATTTATCTGTATAGATTTATATAAAAAAAAGGTTTCCAATTTTTTTTATTGATAACACTAAATCTCTTGATTAGCTACTAAACAAAAAAAAACAGTTGAAAAACAGAGAAAAGATAAGGAACTGTTTTGTCATTGCCAATTTATATATATGTATATATATATATATATATATATATATATATATATATATATATATATATTGAGAGCTTTCTTTAAATAATATTACATATTAATTAATCTTTCTATCTTTTTGCTAAGTAAAGTTTTCACTCACTGTCAAAATGTCATGTTGTTATAAGAGTGGATCACTTTAATGAAAATTGTACGGCTAATTGAAAACATTCCGTCCATTTAATTTTAGGAAATTTATAAAATTGGGTACTTTTTAATTTCCGTATATCAAGTCATTTCTACGATGTTAAAATTATTTATATCAATTTAATGAAACTTTGATGATGATGAGGCAGTGGTAGCCCAGTGGTAACGCGCTCGCTTGGGAAACCGAGTGAAGTGGGTTCAAATCCCGGGTCTCGCACCTCTGATATTTTCATGTGCGAATCATTTCTAACATGATTACCACTTGTCTTACGGTGAAGAAAAACATCGTGAGGAAACCTGCATATCTGAGAAAACCTAGCAAGTTTTCGAAAAATATGTGAAGTGGCCAGCGTGGTGGACAATGGCCTATTTCCCCTCGTATTGAAGCAGGGCACGGCTGGGCACGGGACCCAGCAGTGGGACGTTAAAAAGGGCTGAATACAAATTCTATGAGCTTTACGCTCTCTGTTGTACAGGACGACGCAGGTGGAGTAAAACACATGTGTAAGTAATATAATAAATAAAATCAAATATTAATATTATGACCTGAACAGTAGACCAAAAATTAATAAATAAATCGATCTTTGTTAGAGGCACCCGAAATAGTAAGACTTAGAAGAAGTCTTAGGAAAAATTACCAGACAAATGAAATTTCCCGGAGAATTGTGGATCGAGACTTGGTTCTAAAGGAGAGATAGTTTTTCTTGGAATAAGACAATCAGCTAGTACTGGAGTGGACAGCTAGGACCATAAAATGAACGCAAATGAGATAAATTCAATTCAATTCTCTTATTAATGGCTTCAAAGTGTGCCAGTTGAGCACATATTACTTCGCCAATGTCAAGTAGAAAAAAGGAAAGTAAAATAATTTGTGCCTTAACTGACATTGCACAGAACATTCCTAAGGTCTAGCGTAATTCGAGATTTTGTAATATAAACATAAACATGGATATGTTGGGACATTAACACACAGCACCATCTAGTTCCATGGTAAGCTACGAGGCCTGTGTTATGGATGCCAGACACTTGATACACTACACATAATATATAACTTTAAATACATACATATTATAAATATAAACACCCATGATTGGATAAAACTATCTTTTCGGATTTATTTTGATTTTTGGTTCCCGACGTTTCGATTGCTTTACAGCAATCATGATCACGGGAGAGACTAAGGTGTTAAACATCTCGAAGGCGTTATATACTTGTTACAGACAGTGCCTACCCACTATTTTATAAAAATGGTTTCAAAAAATTCAAAAATGGTACCAATGTACCTTACAATATTTGATGATTTTAATTCTAAACATTTAACACCTAAGTATTTTAAGTATATAATAATAATATAACTTCTAGATACTTACTTTTATCGGAAGCACCATCAATTTCTTTCATTTTTATAATTTATTATTTATCTAGTGATAATTTAGGGGGTTTTTATATTCAATTAGCTCCCAGGTTCACTGACACCGTACAAATGGCGGCTGGAGAACAAGTCATTAAAATAAAAGTAAAGTTTCAGTTAAACTAATAAATATTACTGTTATATTTGCTAACTGATTTTTAACCTTATTTATAATCACATATGGTTTATATTAGAACAATTTTTTCTAAATTATCTTTGACGTAATATTATAATATCTAACCACCTCATAATCAATACGTAATCTCTGCGTAAATAACTGCAAATATCTATATTTGTTCTATGGTCTGCACTAAAATGTTATTTGTATCTAGATAGCATATAATATTTACTTTTATATAATGAAAATAAAAAGAAAGATATACGAATAAATACAAGCCAAACTAAAAGAGTTTCTTTAAACTACATAATAATTGCTTTGAGTAGTAATTGAACCAGTACTACGTCTAGTAAAGAGGTCAGCTGAACACGTGTTTCGTACTGCTGCAAGTCTTGCCCAAGTTCAAGATGACCGAATGGTACCTATAATAATCAATCGTTATGAATTTTTAAGCCATGTAATACTTGCGTTCATCAAAATCGGTCAAGCCGCTTAAATTTCAAACATAACTATCTGTTTAGGCGTTATTTATAATGTTAAAAACATATATAAAAACGTTGTAAAATAATTAAATATTCAACGTGGCTTTATTTCTGCAAATGCAGACAGAGTGTAAGCCATACTTCATTAAGCTTTTAGGCTAATTTTTTTGCTAACGTATGAAAGCAACTACAAATGTGGGTGCGAGGCAGCAAAGTGCCAAGTTCTAAAATATGATATACGAGGAAGTGTTAGACTAATATTACCATTTCTCTTATAATGAGATTAAATCTTTGATTTATGCTCTTTTACATTTCTACAAGTAAGTTTGTTAGCATGTAAACGTTTGTTTTCTAAAATTGTCTATATTTTAACGTGTAAGTCGTAATAAAATTGAGTCAATAACTTTGGAAATTCAGATGTATGAGATGTCTATATAAGCTTAAATATTGATGGGCCAATTTCGAGAGATGTTTTCGTTAGATATTTTCCAGAAGAATATAAATATAAGTAAAATCCACTTTAATTTGACTTACTGATTATTAACATAATATATTTCAAAAAATAATTTTTAAGTAAAAGTGCCTTGTTTATCGCCATCGTATACCTTATACTTTATTTTCAACACAATTAAATGTATTTTTTTCATTATTTTAAATACTTTTATATATATATATATATATATATCTATATATATATATATATATATATAGGTTTAATTATTAGGTATACGAAATATCTATACAGATAAATAAAATTGGAGTGTCTGTTTGTAATATTAAAATAACCGCTTTTTACTAAATGCATATGGATGTATACACGGTACATACACCAAAACAACATTTTTTACAATTTTTATCTGTCTGTCTGTCTGTTAGTTCCGGCTAATCTCTGAAATAGCTGGACCAATTTTGACGGGACTTTCACTGGCAGATAGCTGATGTAATAAGGAGTAACTTAGGCTATTTTTATTTTAGAAAAAAAATAGAGTCCCATGAAAAAAAGTTAAAACCAAATTAATTTATTAATTTTGTTTTGGGAAAGTTAGTTTTTAGTTATTATATATGAAAATACTATTTTATAAGAACTTGGCCAATTTTCTAAATCAACACTCTAATTGTATTAACGTTTGCAAATCATAAATACTCTATCGCCCCAACACAATAGAGAATCTAATTCCCATACAGAACAATACGACGTAATAGGATTAAAATTCTAAATTACCAAGCTTATTTCCTTTTAATCGGTTATTTTGGTTAATTGCAAACCCATTGTCTTTGAACATTTGGGGTATACATTATTTAAACTACATTGTTTCATATATCCAATACAAATAATGGGGTCGCAGTTATTGTTTTTCGCTAAATAAGTTTTGTGTAAAAACAGTTTGTTTGTGAAATTCATCTTTTTTCATGTAATATTATATTTGTACGTGAACTGGCGCTATATCACATCTATACATATAATAAAATTCTAACTGAGCTGAATCTTTAACATTAAATAATTTTTAGGAAATTTTATTGAATGATATACAGAGATATATACAGAGGCCGAAACTGTAGTTTTTAGAATTTTTGTCTCTCTGTCTGTCTGGAAACGCATTACGAGAAAACAATTTCCTGATTGATTTCAGCTACGGCAGCCAATCTCAGTAAGACTAGCAAGATGCGCAGGATATATTATAGTGTATGAATATACGCGCAGACACAATATGCACTCATTATTCACTTTCACTTTCAGATTTCGTAAAAAATCAAGGGCAGGATTTACGGCTTTATATGGTCTCCGAAGCATGGGGGTAAAACATCGAGAAGTTGAGAACTTAGGCTGTTACTGGGACTTTATTAACAGAAAGACTTAATAATTAAACTTGGTCCGAACCGGGACTCGAACCCAGGAGCTAGCCACCGAAGCAGTTAAGATGAAATTTAATACGAGATTATAGTCCGGAATAGCACATAGGTTACTTTTTATCCCGGAAAAATGTACGGTTCCTGTGGGATAGATTTGTTTTCTATATAAAAATTTCCATATTCTTTAAAGAAAGTAAATCATATGTATGGCAAAATCAAGAACAGTAATATAAACAGCAAATCACGCTACTATTTTTGACTTTGATATTTTTTTATCGGACTCCATCTATACAATTCTTTAGGGGTCTAAACAATATCCCTTGATTGCAATCGTATGCAAATATAGTAAAGTAAAAACTGTGTTACTGGAAAAAATCAGGTTAGTGAGCAAATATCAGAAATCAAAACTTAGGAAGGAAGCTAAAGTCGTTAAATCATGGAGCTTTCACGGTCGAAAATTAAAGCTTTTTACAGTTTCATTTGAAAGAAATTATAATGAACACTTTTGTTTAAGAGTATTCTAATGTAGACTTTATTTAGAAGTTTTGATGTAACATACTAAAAATAGATTTATTTCCAGTGTGCTTGCATGTAGGTGACTATCGACTCACCCTGATCGTGTTCGTCCCTAGTTACGTTTTAACGTTTAGTTTAAATAACTCATAGATGAGATATCTCATAGATGAGATATTTTCCCGCAGTAAAAAGTATCCTATATACCCGGATAATCAGCTCTCATCATATCAAATTTATTCAAAATCTGTCCAGTAATTTTCTCGTGATGACAGAGAGACAAAAATTCTAAAAACTACAGATTCCGCCTCTGTATCGATAATAATAACTATTTCAATAAGATTTTACAAAAATTATTCAATGTACAGATTCAACTCAGAATTTTATTATATGTATAGATAGATATATAAAAGGGAAAGAAATAGATTTTTACAGAAAAAAAAAAAACTACGAACAGTTATATGATTTTAATTCTGCTAGATATATTTTTACTGTTTTAGTTACGAATTTCTCTACTTTATTATACATAATATCTTGTACATTCCAATGAGACAATGTTGCCAGTCCTTTAGGCACTACCACAGTATTGGAATGCGGATGTTCAGATTTTTAACATAACATCTTCTGCTTTCCGTTTATTTTATTTAATCTTGCGTAGGACCAATAACTCTCGTCTATTTCACTGAATGTTTTTGATTTCCTAGAAAAAAAAAGAATATTAAAAAAATACAGATGAACATAGAACCTCTTCCTTTTTGGAGGTCGGTTAATAATAGCTTATGAGAGTATAATCTATTTCACAATATCTTCTAGAATATTATATAAATGTCGACACGTTTGGCTCAGTTTATAGTGACCTTACTTGCTGCGCCAGCGGTCGCTAGTTCGAGTCCCGCTGGGGGCATTCATTTGTGTGATAAGCACGAATGTTTGTACTTCTGTCATGGGTGTTTATATTTATAACATGTATGTATTTAAAGTTATATAAGTGTAGCGTATCAACTATCTGACTAACTATCCTTATCACACAAATGAATGCCCCCGGCGGGACTCGAACCCGCGACCGCTGGCATAGCAAGTAGGGTCATTACACACTGAGCCAAGCGTGTCGTCGTGTGTTTAAACATACAAACCTCTTTGTAGTAATATTTTTTGTAATGTAGAGAACGGCGCATCAATTATTATACAAATAATAAATGCAGCAATTACTGTGAATCCCAAGTCTCCCATCGCACGGTACAACTGTAACATATCGGCTTACTATTATAATGTAAAGTAATTATAATCTAAAGTTTATAATATGTTTGATTGTATGTTGCTTGTTACTCCTTCACTCTGAAAGGGCTAGACAGATTTGGATGAAATTTAATACACAAATAGACGAAGAAAAAAAAGGGCCTGACGTAGCCTATGAGTTAGGCTACGGTCAGGTCCTTTTTTTTAATGTTGGGAAATGCATTTACGCATACCACCTGTAGACTTACAGGTGGTTATATGGGACACACCGGCTAGAAATGCCAGTACTACCCACTAAAACCCAACAAAACCTCCCCCATCTTAATGGGGCGTCGCAGGATCTACGACTACGACGCCCCGACGGTAGGTCTGCCGAAGCAGACCATAACAACCATGGAGTTGCTCCACAGTATCAAAGAAGTACCAGGAGCAACCCGCATGGTACTAACAAACAAACAAAAAAATGTTTCCACTTTATAATATTACTATAGATATATTTTAACATTTCATACTTAATGATTATAAAATATTAATTAATACTCTTTGTGAAAAGATAAGAGAAAGGTCTTAAATAATCATTTCTGATATATTATTAACATAATTAAAAAATTAAATACATTCTAGGTATCGTTGGATGAGTATAGAATTTTCAAATATAACGCATACTCTAAGCTATGTTTTTATACTCTTTCTCTAATGATTGTAGAATGACACTTTGATACACGTAGTCGATAATATCATTAGAAATAATTGTTTATCTATACATGTAATAAAATTGTAAAGAAGTAGAATCTGTACTTTAAATATTTTTGGAAAATCTTATTGAAATACACATTATTATTGATACAGAAGCCGAATCTATAGTTTTTAGAATTTTTGTCTATTGGTCAGTCTGTCTGTCTGTTTGTCTGTCTGTCAGTCTGTCGGTCTGTCGGTCTGTCTTTATCACGCATCACGGAAAAACCACTGGAGAGATTTTGATGAAATTTGGTATGATGATAGCTGGTTATCTAGTTCAACATATAGGATACATTTTAAACCTTAAAACGTAAGTAGGGACAAACCCGAGTGGAGCGAGCGTAAGTCACTAGTTTCCCATAATAATATTATTTTCGTTTGTTTTTATTTCTAAATTTTGCTAAATTGGTATGAAATGGCTAAATTTTGACACTCACAGTATTTCCATCGGTAAAATAATACGTTGACACCATACTTCCGTTCGCCATCATTATGATGGGATAATGTATCAAATACATTGCGTAGGAAAGTCTCGCAGGGAGTTTCCAGACTTGTAATGATAGAAACCAATTAACGGGTCCTGTAAACATAATTTAAATTAATTATTTTGTATTATTTATACAATTTTATCTCCAATACATACTTCTTTTCTACCTTCATGGATATTCTGTAATTTCTTCCTCCCTCTCCCTTTTGTAAGAAAATAGAGAGAAGGACGGTATGATTTCTCGCTTTTTTCTCTGTTATTTATATAGAAAATGTAGTAAATAAATAAATAAAATAATAAATAAATATGTTGGGACATTAACACAGCACCATCTAGTTCCATGGTAAGCTACGAGGCTTGTGTTATGGATACCAGATAGCTGATACACTACACATAAATAACTTTAAATACATATATATTATAAATATAGTAGTATCTGTAGTAGTTGTTTGCAAGTATACAAACAATAAAACATATTAATATATTAGGTGAACGAAACAAATGTCGTAAATTCATCCGGATGAATCGAACCTGCTACTCCATACATACTCGTAATAGGCATTAACATATGTACATATACTACTGCGTTGTAACGATTGTCTACGCTATATCAGATTTTATTACAGTTTTCCATTTTATTATCAAAACGAAGTCGTTAAATAAAAACGTACCAGAAAAAATAAGCCTAACAAAATATACATTAATTAAAAAAGTTTTACATGATATTTGTACAGGATTTTTCAAACAATTAATTTATATGGGTCTATTAACACTACAGTTTATGTTAGGGTGTAATAATGAAAAGATATTACGCGTATGAAAATGAAGTATTTTTCAATACATTTATATAACCTTTTACTTATATTGTATTGTATTCAGCCCTTTTTTAACGTCCCACTGCTGGGCACAAGCCTCCCATGAGGGGGATCAGACCATAGTCCAGATGTATGGATGTTTGTTACTCTATCACGCGAAAACTACTGAATGGATTTTAATGAAATGTCAGAATAATATATAGCTAGTACATCAAAGTAACATATAGGCTACTTTTTGTCCCGGAAAAATGTGCGGTTCCCGTGGGATAGATTTGTTTTTGTTTTTCAAATAATTGCGTCAAATATTTTAATTGAAAATAAAAAAAAACCGCACGAAACCATCGGCAATAGCTAAATAACATAATACTTTTCATTTTTCGACTAAAACTTACAAATAAAAGAGAATACATATTTCTAGATCGTAAAAAAACAGTATTTTTTAGTATCCAAGGATTTGAGTACTAATAAATGGTCTGTGTCCTAGGTCATATTTCCAGATAGCCTCGCTTTAGACTAGATAAAATTGTTTTCATTAACATATCTATACTATTAAACGGTCTTTGATATTAAATAAATAAATACGTTGGGACATTAACACACAGCACCATCTAGTTCCATGGTAAACTACGAGGTTTGTGTTATGGATATCAGATAGTTGATACACTACACATATATAACTTTAAATACATACATATTAAAAATATAAACACGCATGATTGGAGTACAAGCATTCGTGCTCATCACACAAATGAATGCCCCTAGCAGGTCTCGAACCTGCGACCGCTGGCACAACAAGTAGGGTCACTACAACTGAGCCAAACGTGTCGTCATACATACATTACATATTTATTACACGTTTTGTGAGAAATCATTTCTCGCATGACACGATTGTTTTTGATATTCGTATAAATAAATATTTCGAGCTTGTGAAGGTAAATCCGTCCTTGGATACTCAGTGTGTTAAATCTATATGATTTCATATAAAAGTTGAGAGAAATTTTATGTTTAATACTCTTTGTAAAAGCTACGAGTATTTTGTCATTGATAGCGTTAAAAAGAAAATGTTCTCAAAAAGCTAGTTTTTAGTACATTTTTTATATTGCTAAGTAATATTATGAGGTTTATATACCAAACGGTACTAATATACCAAAATAGAACTAAGAGCTTTACGGACAAAATAGACAAGACAAATATGGAAAATAAATATTGTTTTAAAAAAAAGGTTGATTCACATCAGTTCTGTATTGAAAAAGCTTTAAAAAGCTTTCAGCATTAAAAAACTATATATATATATATATATATATATATATATATATATATATATAAATTTGAAACGTATAGAATAATATTAAATAATAGATAGTACACCTCACCTCCATAACCGTGAACGCAAGCAAAAATGATCCATCCAAGAGCCAACGCCCATATAGCCCTCATATATGCGTTAAGAAAATTGTCCAATAACTGGTTATCGTGTTCTACTTGTATCACAGGGTAGATTGCGAATATACAAAAAGCCATTGACCCAATAGCAAGCATCCATATCATTAATACAAGCATCTGTTGGAAAACTTAGCTTAAAACTAGCGATTCACCCTCACTCCGCTCGGGTTCGTCCCTAGTTACGTGTTAACATTTAATATAGATTTCTCAGAGATGAGATATTTTCCTACAATAAAAAGTATCCTATATGTTGAGCCGGATAACCATCTATCATCATACTAAATTTCATCAAAATATGTCTAATGGTTTTCTCATGATGCGTTCACAGACAGAGAGACACAAATTAAAAAAAAATAGATTCGGCCTCTGTATCGATAATAATTACTATTTCAATAAGATTTTCCAAATATGTATAGATGTATAGATTATTTTAGCTGAGTGATTTTTAGGGTTCCGAACCCTGAATTGAAGTGTCTGTTTGTAATTTTAAAATAATAGCTTTTTACTAAATGTATACTATGAAAGTATATACGGTACTTATAAGAAAATAAACAATTTTTAATTTTTTTGTCCGTCTGTTTGCTCCGGCTAATCTCCGAAACGGCTGGACCGATATTGATGGGACTTTCACTGGCAGATAGCTGATGTTATAAGGAGTAACTTAAGCTATTTTATTTTAGAAAAAAAAATTAGGGTTCTGCGCAAAAAATTAAAATCCATGAAATTGTGAATCAAAATGCGTGTATCTAGAATTGCACCCAAGCGAAGTGAGATTAAGTCGCTACTTCGATATAATACCAAGCGTTATTATTAATAATCTTTAATATATTAATAATATAGCATCAAAGCAACAACTGACACGTACCGTTTTCATTTGAAGTGTCTTGCCTTTATACAAGTTTAATATGTAGCCGTACATCATCCCTATGACAAAAGGTGGAGCTCGGGCTAACGTGTTGATATAATACACTTCAAAGTAATCACCCATTTCATTTATATGTCTGTAACAATGTAATATTTTGTATGAATCTCTTACAAATATTGATAAATATATGTACAATATACATATATTCAAAACCTATATATTAAGTACTAGCGACTCACCTTCGCTTCGCTTCGGGTTCGTCCCTAGACTAAACAAATCTATTCCACGGGAACCGTACATTTTTCCGGGGTGATATATAGCCTATAGCCTTCCTCAGTTTACGGGTTATCTAATGTAAAAAGAATTTTTCAAATCGGATTAGTAGTTCCTGAGATTAGCGCGTTCAACCAAACAAACAAACAAACTCTTCAGCTTTATAATATTAATAAATATTAGTATAGATTATATACATACTCGAATGTATAGTAGGATAAATATTTATTAGAACTATACATATATGTGAGTGTAACCGAGTGAAGGAAAATATCGTGAGGAAACCTGCATGTCTGAGAAAACCTAGCAAGTTTTCGAAAGATATGTGAAGTCCGCCAACCCGCACTTGGCCAGCGTGGTGGACTATGGCCTGTTCCCCCTCGTATTGAAGGGAGGCCTGTGCCCAACGGTAGGAATTATACACAAGTATATAATTATTTTTCGTTTGAGGAGATACATACAACACTACAAATTTTTGTTACAAAAATGTAAATCCATGTTTTACTCTTATAGTTGGATTTCGACTGGACTGGAAAACTCTAGTTTAAATAATGACGCATTCAGATAAAGAATGAAAATTGGTCCTGAAATCATTAAAAACATCGATTAAAAAAGTACTAGACACAGAAACAGTGACAAAAAATGTCCTCACCGAATGAGCGCTCCTTCGAAAATTTGAACGCGCTTTTAATTTATAAAAAAATATTGTGAAACCAACCTAAAACATTGTAACTAAGGTTCAATTTATATTGTTGTATATTTATTTCAAGTACAATTATTACCTAAACACAATTGGTGACAGTTTTAAGAGAACTTTTGCATGGGATTGTGTATCTAGTACTTTTATGATCGATGATTAAAAAATAACATAAATTAAAGTTTGTTAGCGAAAAGCGAATAGAAGCGATGATACTTATAATCTCATTCTTTATCTTACTTGGGATTGACCATTCCAGCAGGAAAATTGTACAGGAAACTATAAGTACTTGACATAACTAATGTGGTTAAAATAGCTGTGGCTAATGCACTCCATGCCATCCGTTTACTGCCAAAAAGCCATATTAACAGTATAGGACTGATGATGTAGAGTTGGATATCCACAGATAAGTACCAGGTGTGATAGAGACACTAAAATAAAGAAAATTTAAGTGTATTACACATATAATACTAAAAAAAACAAGCCTATGTTACAATTCATAAATTAAGACAATAATCTACATTACTATTATAAAGAGGAAAGATTTGTATTTTTGTATGTTTGTAACGAATAAACTCAAAAATTACTGGACCGATTTAGATGAAATTTGGTAAGAAGATAGTTTGAGACCCTGGGAAGGACATTTTTTATGGATATTTTTTATTTCGGAAATCATCCGTTAAGGGGGTGAAAATGGAAATGAAAGTTTGTATGGGGAATCAACCTAAGTACGAACCGGAGGGAAGCAAGGGTGAGTCGCTAGTAATATAATATTTTCTAAAAGGATAATATTATACGTGATGGTGTCTGATAGAGATTCAACTAAAAGTTAACATTTTTTTTTCTTCTCTCTCTTCCTCCCTTCGGTCAGCTAGTAGAGATTGCTATATATATTACTTTTGTTGACAATTAAGCTTTAGAAAGAAACAAAAAACCCACCCTTTCTTAGAATATTTAAATTTTAGCGAAAAATGGTAAAAGAAATATGTAACTTACAATACCGAGAGGCTTCACATAATTCTGTACATGCAATAAAGCAGACCACCACCGTTTTCTACATAGCGCTACCATTTGTGCATTATTTGTCCACGTGGGACCATCAGAAACCCTATGAAATATCGAAGCTTGGAGTAAAACGACGGTAGCAAGTAATGGAAATAGACGTAGAAGACGGTATAAGTAGAATAAATGTAAAGATGATATGAAACGCCCTGAAAACAAACGCATTAGTGTATAATAATAAAGAAATAATAAATGTGTTGGGACGCTAACACACAGCACCATCTAGTTCCATGGTAAGCTACGAGGCTTGTGTTTTTGATGGCAGATAGTTGATACACTACACATATATAACTTTAAATACATACGTATTGTAAATATAAAGACCCATGACTGGAGTACAAACATTCATGATCATCACACGAATGAATGCCCCCAGCGGTACTCCAACCCGCGACCGCTGGCACAGCAAGTAGAGTAACTACAAACTGAGCCAAACGTGTCGTCAAATAAAAAATTAAAAACAGAGCGATTTTCTTAATTTGTTCAATTTTCTAACAAAGTATGTAGAAATGATATATTAATATTCTATGATGTTTCTATTCGTAAGCGATTGTAAAGTTGAAGCTATCTACAATAGAATTGAATTGAAATGTAATATTATTAAAGCGTGATTAAGATAAGATTTGATTAGTTTTAGGTGAAAATAATAAAATCTTGATAGTAAAAGCCTTAATTTTCTATATAATATTACGTTTCAGAATTTGATTTGTATGATGTAATCTAGTTAGGGAATGTCTGGTAGGGTAAATAATATTGTTAAAAGATCGGACAAGTTCGAGTATGACTCGCTCATCGAGGGTTCCGCAGTATGGAACAATAAAATAAGTTTATAATTGCAAAAAAAACATTTTTTGCAATTAAATTAGAAATTTAATTACAAATTTACGGTTTTTGAATTTCTTAGGTTCTGGGTCAACGGAAAGTACTATAAAGGTTTTGATTTCCTTGCGAGTAGTCAAAATATGGGGCATAAACGGCTTTTGATTGTGTTTATTTAGAAGTTTGTTTTTTTTTCACAACTCCAAGGCATTGCAGGCCTGACTATTTGTAATTAATTTCAACTCATTACCTCCACGTGTTTCTGAGTAAAAGGATCTCGATAGATAGA
Organism: Fabriciana adippe; assembly: GCA_905404265.1. Classification (NCBI taxonomy): domain Eukaryota; kingdom Metazoa; phylum Arthropoda; class Insecta; order Lepidoptera; family Nymphalidae; genus Fabriciana; species Fabriciana adippe. Next base: position 15,897,780 of record FR989995.1, on the reverse strand, counting down.
CAGACAAACAGACAACGAAGTAATTTTATAATAGTTCCTTTTTTCCTTTTGAGGTACGGAACCATAAAATTCTAACGATGTAGTTTTAATATTACAAATAAAACACTGTGTTTAAGATACTTACTTCGACTAATCTTTCCAATAACAGTATATACGCAAAGTATACCACTAAGAGTAAAAAAAGTATCCACTGTGATTGGGGCTGAGTTTATCCATATACTTCCAAATGACGTCAACCACTGAAAGGAAGTAAAAAAATATTATCATTAAATAACTTTTTCGCTGTTATATTTTGATTTTTAGTTCCAACGATTCAAATACTTTACAGCAAGCATAGCCGCTGGAGAGAATAAAATTTGGACGTCTTAATACGCATAATTATTACCTACGGTATCTACCCATAAAACAAAACAATAATTTGCAAGAAAAGAGAACAGCAGTAGAGTAATTTTACAAAGTCACAAAAATTATAAACTATTCTAGTAATAGTTACATTGGTATATGTATGTATGTATGAAAATTCGAATATCGATATCGATAGCTTTATTATCTATACTAATATTATAAAGCTGAAGAGTTTGTTTGTTTGTTTGTTTGGTTGAACGCGCTAATCTCAGGAACTACTAATCCGATATGAAAAATTATTTTTGCATTAGATAGCCTGTTAACTGAAGAACGCTATAGGCTCTATATCATCCGGAAAAAATATACGGTTCCCGTGGGATAGATTTGTTTTCTCTAGGATCGAACCCGAAGCAAAGCGAGGGTGAGTCACTAATTTCATATAAAGCTTTCATATATTTTTTTTGCAATAAAATATTTATTTAACATTACAAAAAAAATTTAATAAGCATTCACGTACCTTCATAACGTCAGTCATATTGTAGACTGATGTAATCATGGTCATGGCGTAAGTGTGGCCAAAGATGACCCACAACATTGATATTGCCCGGATTCCATCCACACATTCTAACGCTCCGGGAATATTGTTGAATGTTAAAAACCTCGTTGTATTTGTGTAAATAGAAAAGCTTCGGTACAATGAGCTTATTTGAGACTTATCTAGAAAAAAAATTTTTTTCTAGGGACTTACACTCCTAGTGCCTTTCTGCCTAAACCGTTTTAAATAAAGCAATAAAATGTATAGCAAAAAGACATCTACAGCACTTTTTTTTAAACTACCCACTAAAACCAACTGAACTTCCCCCGTTTTAATGGGGGGAGGGGGGGGGGTCACTGACGGCAGGTCTGCCGAAACAGACCATAACAGCCATGGGGTTGCTCCAACACTCCACTCTGCTATTAGAGAAGTACTAGGAGTAACCCGCATGGCACCGAGGTGGGCCGTCTCCCAGTGCGTTTCTTGGCTTCACGCACATGTAGATTGCCGGACGCTAATGAGCCCCCCCACCACAAAAAGGTGAACGCACGTTTCAGGGAACATCTAAAGCATCTGAACGAAGCAAGGGTAAGTCACTAGTCTAATTTATAAATATCAGATCATCACACTGTCACAATATCTTCTCAAAAAAACCTTTAATATCTCACCATACTACAAATATTTCCCCACTCACCTAAGTGTAACACAAACACATGATACAAATCATACGAAGTACTTATTGCTGTTATCAACGCCAATAACGAGAATATTGCGCTGAAATAAAAGAAAAAATATTTATGAAATTCTGAATTATGTTATTAATATAATATATTGTTAATAGTTTGTATATTATATTATTTTATAATAATATCTAAGGCAGTAGTAGCCCAGTGGTAACGCGTTCGTTTGAGAAACCGAGTGAAGCGAGTTCAAATCCCGGGTCTCGCACCTCTGATATTTTCATGTGCGAATCACTTCTAACATGATTACTACTTGCCTTACGGTGAAGGAAAACATCGTGAGGAAACCTGCATGTCTGAGAAAACCTAGCAAGTTTTCGAAAGACATGTGAAGTCCACCAACCCGCACTTGGCCAGCGTGGTGGACTATGGCCTGTTCCCCCTCGTACTGAAGGGAGGCCCGCGCCCAGCAGTGGGACGTTAAAAAGGGCTGAATACAATCTCAGGTGAAGAATTTTGTGAGATTGGTATTTATTTTTCAAGTTACTCTCTGACCAATAAATTATGTCAATTAAAATAATCATATAAATATATATAAATACTAGAGACCCACCCTCGCTCCGCTTGGGATCGTCACTATAGTTACGTTTTAACGTTTAGTATAGATTTCTCGACAGACAAAAATTCCAAAAACTATAGATTCGGCCTCTGTATCGATAATAATGACTATTTCAATAAGATTTTCCAAAAAAATATTTAATGTACAGATTCGACTCAAAATTTTATTATATGTATAGATTATTTAATGGCTACTTGTAAACAGGACAGAGTAACAAACATTAATAATAATTAATTATTACCTTTATTAAAATTTCAAGACGCAAAATTCAGTATTAATCAAATTCTCCAACCTAATCCATACTAATATTAGAAATGCGAAAGTATATCTGTCTGTCTGTATGTTACGTGTTCACGAAAAATCACTGAACCAATTTTAATGAATTTTGTTATAGAGATAGATGGGACTTTGAAAAAAGATATATGTTATTTTTTGTCTCGAAAATAAAACGAAGGGGATGAAATGGGGGTTAAAATTTTGTATGGGGAACCAATTACCTTAAGTATCATCACGATAAATATTTTTTATCTATTTAAAAAGCACCTATATATATATATATATATATATATATATATATATATATATATATATATAATATTATACAAAACAACTTACATAGCGACATAATCAGCAATACTATATGGCTTATCGTTCGGTAAACGACAGAAAAGTTCCTTATATGTCAAATTTCTGTCGATATTTGATATATTTTGTTGCTGTATGTAATTAAGAACATCATCTGTTCGACACACTTTTGGTATACATATTCCCCAAGATAGTTTTATAGATGGTCCATAGTTAGATGGGCGAGTATAGTTTTGTCTGAAAACAATAAATATTTTAAATATCTGCCATCTATACAGATAAATAAAATTGGAGTGTCTGTTTGTAATATTAAAATAACCGCTTTTTACTAAATGAATATGGATGTATGCATGGTACATATACCAAAACAACATTTTTTACAATTCTTGTCCGTCTGTCTGTCTGTCTGTTTGTTCCGGGTAACCTCTGAAATGGCTGAACCGATTTTGACAGGACTTTCACTGGCAGATAGCTGATGTAATAAGGAGTAACTTAGGCTACTTTTATTTTAGAAAAAAAATAGGGTCCCACAAAAAAAATTAAAGCCAAATTAATTAAGTAATTTTGTTTTAGGAAGCATCCTAGGGACGAACCCGTGCGAAGCGAGGGTGATTCGCTCTTTATATATAAAAGAAATCGATTCTAAAATTATATATCGAGTATGATTACTACTTTTTTAAATAGTTTTACCTAAACTTATATTATAAAGAGAAATTATTTGAGTTTTTGTTTGTTTTTTTGTACCGAATAGGCTCCGAAACTACTGAGCCGATCTAGATGAAATCTGGTAAGAAGATAGTTTGAGACAATGGGAAGGATATAGGATAGTTTCAACCCCGGAAATTATCTCTTAAAGGGGTGAAAATGGGGATGAAAGTTTGTATGGGGAATCAGCCTTGGAATGAACTCGAGCGAAGCAAGGGTGAGTTGCTAGTTAGTTATACTTGTATATATCTGACTATATCACCTCGAGGACCGCGAGCACACCGGTGTGCTAGATAACAATTGAATTCTCGGAAATTCGCACGGATTTCTTAGAATTTGTCCGGGAGGGAATATTTAAAAAAAAAAAACAAATTGTCATAAGCACAGTAAATTTTCTAGAACACTAACCACTAATTTTGTTCTAGGCTTTGTTTACATGTAGGTGTGTTTTTAATATAGATAAAAAAGACATGCCCATACAAAAAATATACGATATTATAAGCTACCTCCATCCCAATATCGCTCAAATACGTCGAGCTGACATGTCACAAAGGAGTAATCACTCACTCATCGTTCATTAATTTTGATGGGTTATTTCATTATACGACAATAGCACTTGACCCTCCGTCAAAATCCCATTGGAAACATAAGTTGTATAAATCTGTTAGAATTGTATTATATTTGTTACCACAAACTCTTGACACGGAGAACAATAATTTTGCTTTTAAATTATAAGACATTATTTCAATATTTGGAATCATATTTATTGATGTAAAAAAAAAGTTATGAAAACCGTTTAGAAATAGCAAAGAAATGTATCTTATAACATATAAATTAAAAAACAATATCCTTAGTTTATGGCTCCTGTTCTTTTACTTACTGGTATGAAGTCCAAAAGGAAAGTTGTGTTTGATTAGTTTGTATGTATACATTTATTCATATCCTCCCCCCCCCCTCTTACCCTCTCCCCTCTATATTTATTCATATCTACTAAACGGTTAGACTGTTTTCGATGCAACAAGATCAAGTAAGTCGGTGACATACATATGTCGGTACATGTAGCAAGTCTCGAAGCAAGTACAAAATATTTATTCAGACAGTATAGTCTTTGAATCCATTATATGTACTATATTCTTACTCCATCCTGTTTCATTCTTTTTATTTCCCTTTTACGCAGTTGGTTAATTTTTTAAGTCGTTTAAAAAGGATAATTCAAGCATTTTAATTACATGAGAAGGCAGTGGTAGCCCGGTGATAACGCGCTCGCTTGGGAAACCGAGAGAAGCGGTTTTAAATCCCGGGTCTCGCACCTGATATTTTCATGTGCGAATCATTTCTAACATGATTACCACTTGCCTTACGGTGATGGAAAACATCATGAGAAAACCTGCATGTTTGAGAGAACCTAGAAAGTTTTCGAAAGACATGGGAATTCCGCCAACCCGCACTTGGCCAGTGTGATGGACTATGGCTTGATCCCTCTCGTATTGAAAGTAGGCCCGTGCCCAGCAGTGGGACATTAAAAAGGGCTGAATACAATATGAGGATCGTATTAACTTACCTAGCTAACAAAGATTGTCGAAATCCTGATATTAAGGACACTTGTTTACGTGTCGCTATTAGCTTTTTCATATCTTCGAACATATTATCACTAAAATTCGTCCAAGGTTTAAGATCTGCATAATTTAACGTAAATCTGTCATATTGTAAAGGTATTTGTATCATGCAATACTTTCCGTGTATTTCCATATCTGATTGTTGATGTTGTATACTCAAACATTGATAGTAGCTGCCTAGATCAGCTAAGTTGCCAACCGTAAGCCCATTTGGGATTTTCCCACTTGCATCTAAGACTGTAATAATAAATAGCATGGCAAAATTAATTTTTCTTTAACTGAAAATACATTTTCTTTAAAATTAATCTTAAAAGTACATAATTTTGTCCCTGCACTGTTTCGTCAATGGGATAGGGCTTATTCCTTGAATAAAAATATTTTTTTTTCGTAATAAACAAAAACATCTAGTAAACTACACATATAACCGTACAACTGAATTACGAAACCGGCCTTTTTGATGTCGACTAACTGATGTATTTTCTATGACTGTGCTAGCCAGATTTTCTCTGAATTATGAACAAAAAATTATCGTATCGGTAGATCTTATTTATTATGGATATTGGATAAAAACGTAGTTGTAATGAAATACTATAATTCTAAATTATTCTTTCATGTCTTCTCCATTCTACGTAACATTGGCAAAGTAATCTGTGCTCAACTGACTTTGAAGCCATTAAAAAAAAATTAAATTGAATTGAATTGAATTCTACACCATATATTCTTTGCAAAACTTTAAACTTAATAAATACTTACAAGTCATTGCCATAGATATGTTACTGAGAAGATATTTCAATTGTTCTTCACATTTGATTGGATCTATAACACTTTTGTACAAATCATGATCAAATGTATTCTCGTATTCTAAATTCATATTATTATCGAAGCCCTGAGAATTAATATTAACTACTATCATTGAAACGAAAACAATAATAATCTTGTGCATTGTTTGATAAATGCAATTATACTGAGTTGATTTTAAATTGAAGCCATCTTTGTTTGCAAATGCTTAAGGTTTATCTACTGTTCATCTTTAAGCAGGTGCATTTATCCTATTTTATTAGAAAGAGGTTCTGTATTTATGATATATTTTTTTATAAAGAAGTCAATTAAATTATACCTTTTTGCAATAAATGTGATTGTTATTAACCAACTTTAAAAAAGAAGAAGTACACAATGTAGGATGATTAATTAAATTATATTTAAAAAGTATTTATATAAGGATAAGAATATATTATTTGGCTTTTAAGTAAGCTTGAAAGGTTGAAAATGATTAGTATTTTATATAATTTTATTGAAAAACAACTTTTATAATATATATTTTAGATAGGTAAAAATAAAACAGTTCAACTTTTTTCTCCACAGTTTGTCGACCGATTTTCTTTTTTTTATACCAGTACTGACGAGCTTTAGTGCTATAAATATAAATTTTCGAAACAGTTATTTTTTTTTTAAATATAAATATGTAAATTCTATTCGTATATGTTTTTCTCAAATTTTCAATAATGATTATGGTCGAACGGACGAACACTGGCTATATAAATTATGGCTCTCTTACTGATTTCATATAGAAAACTAGCAGAAACAGCCGCTACGCTCGCGTTCAATCTACAAAAATACTCTTTGGCTTTATGTTATACAGCGACTCACCCTCGTTTCGCTCGGGTTCGTCGCTATGTATTAATTGTATAATATTGTTCATACAAAAATACTAAAATCACGATTAAAAATGGAGGGTGGGGGTAGGAGGGTGAAAAATACTTTACGACCTATTCCTATTCCATACCTAACAAATATACAAAAAAAACATTAAAATCAGTCGAGCCGTTTCGGAGGAATGCGACCACAAACACCGTGACACGAGATATTTATAATATACTAGCATTTCCTGCGGCTCCGCCCGCGTTCAGATTATCAAAAACCAAATTCTTAGGCTTTACACATTAGTATACTCTGACATACCTATACCACTTTCATTGCGCACCGCATGATTGATAAATAATGGCAGTGATTGACAATGCCACAAAGGTGCCTCCGTTAATCTCATATATGATTTAGTAATATTGCACTTTTTGTTTTAGCAATAACATTTATGTATGTCTATACTTCTCTTTCGTTTGTTTGTTTAGTTTTGGGCGATAAACTTTCAAACTACGGAATTAATTTGAATTATTATTTACTAATAGATAGCTATTGATTAATTTAATTTTAGCTGATTATTTAAATTACATAATGGTAACTTTTCTTAATGTTAATTTGTCGCGAAACAGGGATTGGTTAGCGCTAGTTAGTAATACTTTCCAAATCGATTTTCAAAAGAAAGTGTAATAAGTAAATAATTTTAAGCAAATGCTTTTTATTATTTCATATGGCTCGGCTAATATGATTAAAGTCGTAAGAATTTTATTATGTCCTTTAAGCCTTTACCTTCCAAGAAATGGTGTCAAAAAAAACTGAAAAAGTTTAGGTATAACAGTTCCTAAAATACTTTTTCATAGTTTTTGAGATATGGAATATTTTTAGTTACCCGCTTTGTCAGTTTAACAGCCATTAACTTGTTATCCGCTTATTTTTACGGTTGATAAAATGAGTCGATTTTGCGGAAACGTAAATATTATTCGTATTTATTTTAGTGTTAAACTAACAAAACACGTAAGTACGGAAAACAACACAGAGTTTTGCTATACGAAACCTATAAGGCGCGAGTTGGATTTGCATTTGCCTAATTTTACATTAAAAATTAAACAATAAAAATTTACAAATATTTTCATTTGAAAATTGTTTCGACCAACAAAATATTACTTATATGTTACTAAATTATAAAGCCAAAAAGTTTGTTTTATTGATAATTTGAAAACGGGCGGGGCCGCGGGTAATTTAGTACCTAGTAATTCTAATAAAGTCATAGAAAGGTCATATCTGTACATTATTATTTTTTTGGATTAAAACTACGTATTTTAAAAACACATGGCGACATCTATTGTCAAATATCTAAATAACACATAAATAAATTTTCATCAAAATAACTATTTTCATTAATAAAATAGCGCTATTGATATTTCTTTTAAGATAAGATTTTTTTAATATAATAGATTTAACATATTAAGTTACCTTGCTAAAATGTTAATAGTTCTTGCTTTTATTTTAACCAGTTTTTGTATTTTTTCTCAGAAATGAGATATTTTCCTGCTGTAATAAGTATCCTATATATTGACCCGGATAACCTGCTATCACCATACCAAATTTCGTCTAAATCCCTCCATTGGTTTTGCTGTGATGCAGTTACATACAGACAGACAGACAAAAATTCTAAAAACTATAGATTCGGCCTCTATATCGCTAATAATGAATATTTCAATAAGATTTTCCGAAAAATATTGTATGTACGGATTCGGCTTAGTTAAAATTTTATTATGTGCATAGTTACTCATTTATAAAATCAAAAGTTTGCTTTATTGATAATTTCAACACGGGTGGGGCCGCGGGTAATTTAGTAGTAGGTAATTCTACATACATTCATACATTCATTTTTTTTTGGATTAAAACTACGTATTTTAATAACACATGGGGACATCTATTGTCGAGTATCTAAATACACATAAATAAATATTAATTAAAATAATATTTTAATGAATAAAATAGCGCTATTGATAATTTGATTTTCAAGATAAGCTATTTTTAATAGTTTTTACCATATTTAGTAAGTTACCTTGCTAAACTATTTATAAATAGTATCATCGTGGTTTTATTCCAACCAGTTTTTGTGTTTTTTCTCAGAAATTAGATATTTTCCCGCGGTAAAAAGTATCCTATATGTTGACCCGGATAACCAGCTATCATCATACCATTTATCAAAATCCCTCCAGTGGTTTTTCTGTGATGCGGTAACAGACAGACAGACAGACAGACAGACAGACAGACAGACAGACAAAAATTCTAAAAACTATAGATTCGGCCTCTGCGTCGATAATAATGTCTATTTCAATAAGATTTTCCAAAAAATATTTAATGTACAGATTCGGCTTAGTTAGAATTTTATAATATGTATAGATTAGATTAGACTTAAAGGTATACCCGATACAAATCAATTGTATTCAGCCCTTTTTAACGTCCCACTGCTGGGCACGGGGCTCCCTTCAATACGAGGGGGATCAGGCCATAGTCCACCACGCTGGTCAAGTGCGGGTTGGCGGACCAATTATAATGATTTAAACAAAACTAGAACAATTGTCTTGTTTATTTTATTTATATTAACAATGTATGTATAATAACAATTGATTAAGATTCATCGTGAGTAAGTGCTTTAGTCAATAAATTTCTCTGTGTTTTCTCAATATTTTATCTGATAACATAAGAAGGTAGAGGAGCTAGTCATAGCATTCTGACGTTTTATTATGAAGATACTATGATTAGTTTAATTTATAACTATAATAATGTCTTCCTGAGTGGTTTCGCCCATGCCAATCTCACTGTAACTAGAGAGTTAAGGCGCAGGACCGGCAGCTTTACGTGCTCTCCGAGGTAAGGGAATGAAACACTGTGAATTTCCCAACTTTAGGTTGTTTCTGAGAATTTCTTTAACTAAACTTGGCGCGACTCCGGATTCGAACCCAGAACCTTTGAATCTCTGACTGTACATTCTAGCCACTAGACCACCAAGGCAATATTTATAATTACAATCGTATCGATTTGAAGATTTATAAGTAAAAAAACAGTACCATCGAGCTGATTCAATGATAGAGCTAAGAGTAATTTAAACGCTATTTAAAGCCTTTAGGTCAGTTTCAGGCACATTTGTTTTTTTTTTTCAACAAAACAAATAGTTAAAGAAAATTTACATAGACAGTTGTAGAAAATCAAAAAGGAAAATAAATAAAGTTGATTACTTGAAGTCTAAATATTCACTTTTATTTATGCTCTCTATTTGTTTTTTCTTTGAATTTTATATCTTAATTTGTCCTTTAATATATGAAACGGCATTTTCATATTATATCCATATTCATAGTTAATACATATATTATTTATTTATAAAGAAATTTATTTTCAATTAAACATTTCTTACTACTAATAATAATAATTAATTAATATGTTAGGACATTAACACACAGCACCATCTAGTTCCATGGTAAGCTACGAGGCTTGTGTTATGGATACCAGATAGTTGATACACTACACATATATAACTTTAAATACATACGTATTATGAATAGACTAGAAGGAATATTTCTCTATAATATACTATTCTTATATTATGAGGCAGTGGCGTCAGTAACACGTCTATTTCCGAAACCGAGTGAAATGGGTTCAAATACCGGTCCTCGCACCTCTGATGTTCTCTTGTGGAATAATTTCCAACATGATAACCACTTGCCTTACGATGAAGGAAAACATCGTGAGGAAATCTACATGTCTGAGAGAACCTAGCAAGTTTTCGAAAGACGTGAAGTCCCCCCTGCACTTGGCCAGCGTGGTGGATTATGCCTGACGCCTTTCGTACTGAAGGGAAGGCTCGCGCCCAGCAGTGGGACGTTAAAAAGGACTAAATACAATATACTATTGTTTGACGAACTCTGAATGTTAGTCTTTAACAATATTTCTTATAACAAAGTTATATATAAACCCTAATTATATTAGATTAATCAAAACAAATAGCTCCACCCTTGGGCTTAATCAAAAAGGGTTATCATCTCCCTTATCGATGAACCCGCAGACAGTATACAGGGTCTTCATTATTTACCTACTTTATATTCATAATTAAAATGAAAATCATTATTATTTTTTATAATATAGATAAATAAAATTAAAGTGTCTGTTTGTTATGTTAAAATAACAGTTTCTTACTAAATGCATATGAAATTATATACGATAGGTACTTATACAATTTTTTTTTGTTTGACTGTCTGTCTGTTTGTTCCGGTTAATTTCCGAAGCGGCTGGGCTGATTTTGCCGGGACTTTCACTGGCATATAGCTGATGTTATAAGTAGTAACTTAGGTTATTTTAGTTTTAGAAAAAAGAATTATGGTTCTATAACAAACATTAATAAACAGTTAACATCAATGGTATATTTTTTATATTTTAAAAATCAAGTGTATTGAAGAAATTATTATCAACTAGCGTCTCACGCTCGCATCGCTCGCGTTCTTCCCTAGGTACGTTTTCACGGTTAATATAGAATAAACTATATATATGTACATACATAGGTATAGAAAAGTAAATACCTACTTTAAAAATTAAATATATATATATATATACATATATATATATATATATATATATATATATATATCCCTTACTTGAGAAATGATTACCCATACAAACTTTCATCCCCATTTTCACCCCTTTAACGGATGATTTCCGGGATAAAAACTATCCTTTATCTTTCCCAGGGTCTCAAACTATCTGAATACTAAATATCACCTAAATCGTTTCAGCGGATTAAGCGCGAAAAGGCAACGGACAGATAGACAGACAGATAGAGTTACTTTTGCATTTATAATATTAGTATAGATTAACACAGAAGCTATACATAGAGGCTATATAACTTGAATAGTTTCTAAACGTCCATTGGAATGATCCATTTTGTTATACGAGTACATATGTTGAGTAACATCGTGGTACAAAACTGATTAGTCGATGTGGTCAAAGACGTAAGTCTCTAGAGTAACGTTCACTTTGCTGCAACCAATTATATTATTAAGTTCGGTACTGTCACTGTGATGACTTGTCCGATACCAAGTCGGTTTGGTTGTGAGTAATTGAGTTATGTAGCGACTGTCGTTCTGTTCAAATTCCACTATTTCACAAAGAATTTGTATTTAAAGTTCCTTTCATGAACTTTACGCATAAATTGTAGGAGACTTGGCTATTATAAGCTGATGTATACAGATTTTTAGATTAAAAATGTGTTTTCTTTTATAGAATTAATCTAGCAACTCAACCTCGCTTCGTTCGGGTTAGTCCCTAGCTTGCATATAGTAAAATGGATAGAGTATGTTATCTTTAAGAGATAGACATATGCCATCGCGGACTTTTTTGTATACCTTTTTAAGGAGTACAATACTGTAGTACATTATTTTGATCTATCTCGTAGGGTTTAGCCAGCGTTTGCAATGTAAGCGCAAAAAATGTGTTTATTTACGACATCACATTAGAAACCTTTAAAATTATCAGTGATTATCTACTATATTATGCATGTATTATACATATAAACCTTTCTCTTGAATCACTCTATCTATAAAAAAAACTGCATCAAAATGCGTTGCGTAGTTTTAAAGATCTAAGCATATATAGGGACAGACAGCGGGAAGTGACTTTGTGTTATATTATGTATTGAAGCGACAAACGAGCAAAAGATTCATCTGACGGTAAGTGGCTATTGTCGCTAATAGTTATCTGCAATATGAGAGGAGTTGCAAAGGCGTTGCCGGCCTTTAAGGGACCTGAAGATACGACTCTTGAAGAGCTCCAAATCATAGCACTTATCGAAAACTTCAGGAGAAGATCGTTCCAAAACTTTTCTAATTTCTTTGTAAAAGTTAAATATTTTAGAGTATATAGGTGTTCTAAAAGCTTTTATCTAACTTCAAATGACATGTTTGTTTAATTCGAACCTTTCAAGCTAATATACCACTTCCTCTAAGCTTATTCTGTGCTTATTCTGTGCTTGACGTCAGTTATGCAGTTTAGTTTTTTAGTGAATGAAAAACTTAATAAATAAATTGACTAGCGGTTGAATCGACTAATGAACTAGCGATTTTTTTTTGGTTGATCCCCAATATGAATTTCATCCCCATTTTCACCCCCTTAAAGGACGATTTCCGAGATAAAAAGTATCCTATATCCTTTCCAGGGTCTCAAACTATCTTCTTACCAAATTTTATCTAAATCGGTTTAGTAGATCTAGACATTATCTCTTACAACCTCACAAACTCGCAAACCCACAAACTTTACTTGTTTAGGTATAATATTAGTATAGATTCATCACATATTATGATGAAAATCGTATTTCATTTCCAATAACAGACGAATGATACAATCGTTTTAAACATCTGGTTAGAATAAAGCCCATCGGTCCGTCGTCTGACACGCGTGGGGATTTTTCGATATGTGAACTTAACCCATTAAACTTTTGATTGGTATTAAAAAATAAAAACTGATCTACATTTTCAGTTCAATTTATTACTTGAAATGTATATTTGTTTAAAAGTCATAACTTTACGTTAAAACCAAGAAGATTAAAAAAGAAAAAAATGTATTATTTATCACAGTTTAAATAAAACTATCTTTTCGAATTATTTTGATTTTTGGTTTCCAACGTTTCAAAATGCATGGTCTAAAACCTTAATTCCTCCAGTGACCATGATTGCTGTAAAGCATTTGAAACGTTGGATATCAAAAATGAAAATAAATCCGCGAAATAATCCGAACAGATAGTTTTAAAATGTCAAATATTCGCGTAAATCTAAGAAAGTATTATTTGTCACAGTATAATAAATGCAAAAGTTTGTATTACTCTTCCACTATTAAGCGACTGCCCAGATTTTGAAAAAAATTAGCACTCTATGACTATGACCTAACCCTAACCTAATTGAATATTCACATAATCTATACATATAATACAATTCTGAGTAGAATCTGTACATTAAATATTTTATGGAAAATCTTATTGAAATAGTCATTATTATCGATACAGAGGCCGAATCTATCGTTTTTAGAATTTTTGTCTGTCTGTCTGTCTGTTTGTATTCTTATAATGATAGCTGATTATCCGGGTCAACTGTAATTCTGTATGTACACGTAATATGATTAAAACCAAATTAAAAGTAACAAAAAGTCCACACTGTAAATCTCACCATATACGATGTTCAATGTTTCAAAGCTTTTCATGAACCCGTATTCAGTGAAAGCTCTATGCGACCGCGTGTTTGAATTATTCAGCGCACCGATTACTTGGTATTTGATGTGCCACTTTGTTTTGAAACTGTGTTACCTAGTTATATATGTATAATTAGATGTATCTATTATTCTAATATTTTAAAACTAAAAATTGTTTGTTTTAAAAGCTTATCTTTCGAAGTTACAGTTATATTTCAAAACTTTTTAGTATATTAAAGCTTAGTAGCGATTTGCCCTCGATATAAAAAGACGTACACAGCTTTCCCCATCTATACTAATATTATAAAGAGGTATAGTTTGTGAGTTTGTGATTTTGTGAGTTTGTGAGGTTGTAGCGGATTACTCTGAATCTACTGAACCGATTTAGATGAAATTTGGTAAGCAGATAGTTTGAGACCCTGGAAGGGACATAGGATACTTTTTATCCGGGAACTCATCCCTTAAGCGGGAAGCAAGCTAGGGATGAACCCGAGCGAAGCGAGGGTGAGTCGCTAGTTTATAATAGTGTGATCTTTTTGAGATGCAGAAGATATCTCTAAAATACTTTAAATGGCAAAGTCGATATAATTTTTTTAATGGTTGAAAAACAGTACTTAACTATATTCAAACAGATTGAATTTTAGGTATATGAGTGTAAAAGAGAGAGTATAAGAGAGAATTTTAGGTATATAGGTTGATAGACAGTTTGCTGCCTATTCGGCATAATCTACGTAGGGTTTGGTCACTTAATTTGACAGCATACGCCTATTCCATGTCTGATTTTTATAGACCAATCAAATCACTTGGCTTTTAGAACTTTTTAGCAAATTAGGTTATTCTTAGTATTAGCTTATTATATAATATACACTAGCGACTCACCCTCGCTTCGCTTGAGTTCGTCCCTAGTTACGTTTTAACGTTTAGTATAGATTTCTTGAGATGAGATATTTTCCCGCAGTAAAAAGTATCCTTTATATTGACCCGGATAACCAGCTATCTTCATACCAAATTTCATCAAAATCTGTCCAGCGGTTTTCTCGTGAAGCGGCCACAATAGACAGACAGACAAAAATTCTAGTAATTGTAGATTTGGACTCTGTATCGAAAATAATAATAATAATAATACGTATTTCAATAATATTTTCCAAAAAATATTTAATGTACAGATACGAGTCGGTTGGAATTTTATTATATTTATAGATATAACTAGCCTATTACCAACGCCTCATTTTATATTTATAATATTATATACAGACAGCGTTACCTTTTGAGTAACAGTATCTTATATCTTACTCTAGATCTATTTATTTAATAGATTTCATCCAAATCCGTCAAGCCGTTTCTGGGATAAAAAGTAACTAACATACACACAAACAAACTTTTGGATTTATAATAGCAATGTGATTTAAAATAGAACCAAGAGTATAACTAAAACTTCACATATCTACAGCCATTGTTAAAACATATTGGGACAAATTAAATTTTACAAACCCTTTCGAATTAAAACGAAAATGCAGTTGCTATTTTTTTCTAAAAGGCGTATATATTAATGGGAATGCTACATGGAGCTAGACTTAGGTAATGAAGATTGGATCATTAATTTAGAATTATCAGTTATTACTTATTAGTTATTTATACGTGTAATTTAAATTTAAATTTTAGTTTTTTTAGTTTTTTAAGGTTCCGTACCTCAAAATGTAAAAAAGGAACCCTTATAAGATCACTCTCTTGTCCGTCTATGATACTGAGGTCTATGATCCCTATTAGGCGTATAAAAATCAAAGTCCTGAGTTAACACGATAAAAAGACATGGGCAAATTTAGATATTTTTTTTAAATAATCATACGATAATATTATAGTAGATTTAATTTAGTTTCTAGCGACTTAGTCTGGTTTTGCTCGGATGCGACCCTGGGTGTCTAAGTAGCATATATGTTACTCCAGCTCAAAGTCTACGTGTGTAATAAATTTCACCTAAATTTGTCTGTCTTTCTGTCTATCTGTCTGTCTGTGCCTGAATTTTGCTGACTTTGATATGATGATAGCTGGTTATCTAGGTCAATATATAGAATAATTTTTACTGTGGAAAAATATCTCATCTCTGAGAAATCTATATTAAACATTAAAATGTAAGTAGGGAGCCAAACGGAGCAATGTTGAGTCGATAATTGTCAATATAGCTATACTCTTATGACATAAACTCATAACTTAGACCACATTCGAAATTGAATGAAGGCGGAAATTAAAGTCTTAGTGATGATGTCCACAAATACAATAGCCTCTGGAAAATGGTGCCATATTTTTTGTTATGAAAGAAGTTATTTCCTTGCTCAGACAGATAAGGAGGCGTTATCAGTATAATGTAATAAACTGTCCCATCTACTGCCTTTTTGGGATAGACAAGAGATAGAAAGTGTTTTGTCATTGTATTATCCACTTGTTATGTTTTGATAAATTAACTATTGTGTGGAAGAAAAGATACTTAAATCAAAATTAAAATATAGTTATTTTGTACCAAATCTTCTACATACATATAAAAGGCAAAAGTGATTGACTGATGTATCAACGCACAGACCAAACCCTTAAGGCTAGCAAATTGAAATTATGCTCAAGTATTCCTCATATGACGAAGGCATTCACTAAGAAAGGATTTTTCAAAATTCAACCCCCAAGGGGGTGAAATAGGGGATAAAAGTTTGTATGAAACTTTTTATTCCTTCCATATATTTGCATGAAAGTTCGTATGAATTACGAGTACGGCAAAAATAATGAGTTACGTATTTCAGCGTTTTGCAAAATTCAATCTCTAAGAGGGTAAAATAAAAGTTTGTATGATACCTGCGTTTATACAGATTTTTTTGTAGTTTTAGCGCGAGCGAAGCCGCCGGTTCTGCTATAATTTATATAATTAATTTATTTTTATCATATAGGATAAATATGAACCTATCTAAAGTAGATCTTTCATTTTTTTTTTAATGTAAAGAAGAAGAAGTAAGAGTTCAAACATTTTACCAATTTTTTATTCATTTTTTATACATTTTTTAAACGATATTTAAATTAAAATAACAAAAGTCACTATATTTTAAGTCTTAAAGTATAGCATTAATTACGAAGTATAATATTTTTTTTTAATTCAGTCTATACAACATTTGTCATGGTTTTGAAAGAATAGCCCATAAAAGGCGGGTGAAGCCGAAAAAAAGGGTAGTTTAATAAATTTATCAATCCCACAGAATATCTTAGTTCGGACATCTCACAAGCTTAAGATGTTAAAGTACCAGAGCTTTTAACTAAAATCGATCTAAACGCAGCTGTGAATTCGTTACAGACGTTGTCACACAATTGAATTGAGTGAGATTTAATTAAACCTTGGATATGTCTTAAGTGGAATATTTATTATTGTATTCTAATTTCAATAGACAATTTATTGCTTTTTAATTTAAAATAATATTTAAATAAACATTTAATTTATGTTTTTATAAAAAACTAGCAACTCACCCTAGCTCCGCTCGGGTTCGTCACTATATACGTTTTAACAGTTAGTATATTATATTTCTCAGAGACGAGATATTTTCCCGCAATAAAAAGTATCCTATATGTTGCCCGGATAACCAGCTATCAACAAACCAAATTTCATCAAAATCTGTTCAGTGGTTTTCTTGCTATGCGTTCCCAGACAGACAGACAAAAATTCTAAAAACTATAGATTTGTCCTATGTATCGATAGTAATGACTATTTCAATAAGATTTTCTAAAAAAATATTTAATGTACAGATTTGACTCAGTTAAAATTTTATTATATAGAAAAGAGAAAAGTAATGGTTTTATGAAAAATACTATTATGGTCGTTGCTGTATATTCGATTGATTAATCTATTTTATTTGTAATAGAAAATAAAAGTCATGCTTGCCTTTTAAATGTCAGTACTTTTCTTTTCCCAATATGTCACAAATATTATTTATAAAAAAAAGTTATAAATAAAAAGATCTTAATATAAAATGGACAAGTATAAAAAAAGAATGTATATATATATATATATATATATATATATATATATATATATATATACATATTATAAAATTCTAACTAAGCCGAATCTGTACATTAAATATTTTTTGGAAAATCTTATTGAAATAGACATTATTATCGATGCAGAGGCCGAATCTATAGTTTTTAGAATTTTTGTCTGTCTGTCTGTCTGTCTGTCTGTCTGTCTGTCTGTCTGTCTGTCTGTCTGTTACCGCATCACAGAAAAACCACTGGAGGGATTTTGATGAAATTTGGTATGATGATAGCTGGTTATCCGGGTCAACATATAGGATACTTTTTACCGCGAGAAAATATCTCATTTCTGAAAAAAAAATACAAAAACTGGTAGGAACAAAACCACGACGATACTATTTGTAAACAGTTTAGCAAGGTAACTTACAAAATATGGTAAAAACTATAAAAATAGCTTATCTTGAAAATAAAATTATCAAAAGCGCTATTTTATCCATTAAAATAGTTATTTTAATTAATATTTATTTATGTGTTATTTAGATATTCGACGATAGATGTCGCCATGTGTTTTTAAAATACGTAGTTTTATCCAAAAAAAAATGTACAGATATAACCTTTCTATGACTTTATTATAATTACTACTAAATTACCCGCGGCCCTGCCCGTGCTTAAATTTTTAATAAAACAAACTTTTGGCTTTATAAATTAGTAACATATTAGTAATATTTTGTTGGCCTAAACAATTTTCAAATGAGAATATTTGTAAATTTGTATTGTTTAGTAAGTAATGTTAATGTTTTTTAATCTTTTAATGTAAAAATTGGGCAAATGTAAATCCAACTCGCGCATTTTAGGTTTCGTATAGCAAAATGCTATGTTGTTTTTCTTACCTACGTGTTTTGTATGGTTAACACTAAAATAAAAACGAATAATATTTACGTTTCCACAACATCTACTCATTTTTTGCACCGTAAAAATAAGTTCAATTTATATTATTTTATAACATTTTATGGAAAACAAGTTTATGGCTGTTAAACTGCCAAAGCGGGTAACTAAAAATATTTCATATCTCAAAAACTATGAAAAAGTATTTTAGGAACTGTTATACCTCAACTTTTTCACTTTTTCTTGACACCTTTTCTTGGAAGGTAAAGGCTTAAAGGACACAATAAAATGCTTACGACTTTAATCATATTAGCAGAGCCATATGAAATAAAAAAATGTATTCGCTTAGAATTATTTACTTATTACACTTTCTTTTGAAAATCGTTTTGGAAAATATTACTAACTAGCGCTAATTAAGAAAAGTTATCATTATGTAATTTAAATAATCAGCTATATATTAAATTAATCTGTAGCTGTCTATTAGTAGAAAATGATTAAAATTAATTCCGTAGTTTGAGAGTTTATCGTGAAAAACTAAAAAAAAAACAAACAAAACAGAAGTATAGACATACATACATGTTATTGCTAAAACAAAAAGTTCAATTTAACGGAGGAACCTTTGTGGCATTTTCAATCTCTGCCATTATTTACCAATCATGCGGTGCGCAATGAAAGCAATGTATAATGTAAGTGTATACTAATGTGTAAAACCTAAGAATTTGGTTTTTGATCATCTGAACGCGGGCGGAGCCGCGGGAAATGCTAGTATATATATATATATATATATTTGTGTGTGTACATTTATGCCTACACTATGATGAATAAAATACTCAATAATGTAAATACGGTTAAATCAAATATCCGATTGATGAAATCAATATGATTAAAGAATTAATAATTAAAGAGTAAAATACAATTTAAATCACAAGCAAAAGCTCCTAATAGATAAAATGTTGATATAGCTTATAGACGGTGAGCTTTTTTTTAATTTTTTTAAATTAGAGGAAATTTTGTTCTCTTGTCGTATATTTTTGGATTTCATTACCAGGTTATCGTTATATTCATTTAAGACCACTTTCAAATAAAAAAAATATGCAAATAGGCTCCGTGATCTCAGAGTAATCGATATAATATATTATAAACTAGCGATACACCATTGCTTCGCTTCGGGTTCGTCCCTAGACAAAAATAAATCTATCCCACGGGAACCGTACATTTTTCCGGGATGATATATAGCCCATAGCCTTTCTCAGTTAACGGGATATCTAATGCAAATAAAATTTTTCAAATCGGATTAGTAGTTCCTGAGATTAGCGCGTTCAACTAAACAAATAAACAAACAAACAAACAAACTCTTCAGCTTTATAATATTAGTACTAATATTAATATAGATTAATATTAAGAAAACATTTTTAAAAACAAGCCTTTATATCATATAATTTGTGTAATAAATGAGTATGGTTTATAGTTTACTTTTTATTTTAGGTATTTATTCGTATTTTTCTCAGCAAACCCTTTTATTTGATATCCATAACATGGTGGTGCATAAAAAAACATACTTCGCTATCGTTGGGAGTCCGCCATGTTGGATTTAGGATGACGTCACTTATCTAACCATGCATTGTCATCTAAACTAAACGTGTATTCAAAATTTCAGCTCAATCGCACGTGAAAATATCAGAGGTGCGAGACCCGGGATTCGAACCCGCTTCACTCGGTTTCTCAAGCGAGCGTGTTACCACTGGCCTATTACTGCCTTATCTTTTTACAAGCATTTGATATGTATATACAGTCAAAAAAATACCTGCCGAAAATATAATTTCCTCTTAACCTTTCGTGAACCACGTGCATAAATGTTACATCGCAAACCATGTGGGGTTTCTCAGACCCCAAGAATTATCAGAGCAAGGAATGTATAATTTGTGATTATTTGTTTATTTTATTATAAAATACTGTTTTTTGTCTATTTGAGCGTAATAATAAAACAAAACCGAGTAAAATAATCAACATTTTTAATCTTTTTTCAAAAAGGAACAAAACATAGTCATTTTTTGCAAACTAAAACTTAGCCTCTTCTTTGGGCTAACATCCACAATAAAAAAGTAATTAAACACTTATCATATATCTCAAATTTTCAAAATTTGTATTATAAGGCATGTAAAATTGACAAAATTAGCTTAATTTTGTCAGTCTTCATGAGGTCCAGGCTGATTATATTTAGTACAATTTTTGCAGTATAAGTGAGCATGCTCTAAGCCACTCTTTCCCAAAGTGGGCGATAACGCCCCCTTGTGGGCGCTGTAGGCCTAAAGGGGGGCGGTAAGAGACCCAGAGAAAAAATGGGGGCATTGTGTAGAGGCTTAGGGGGCGATTTGTAATTTCATGTAGCTAGGAGGACTCTTAGTAGGTGAAAAAATGGGGGCGCTAAAAAATAATTTATTGTCAAAGTGGGCAGTAGACAAAATAAGTTTGGGAACCCCTGCTCTAAGCATATAGGTATATCGCAGAGCTTACAACTGTATTTGGTTTTCCGATCTTTCTTGCTGTCACATTCTGAACACCTTATTTTAGATCTCGGCATTTTTGCTGGTAGTTCAGAAAATGTTTCACTGAGCAATTCATGTATGTAAGCACTTACGAGAATATTTTGGAATCCGTAGATTATCTTTGTGGTTTTTCAAATGTTCTTCAATCAAAGCCGTTCCCGAATTACGAACGAAGTTTCTTCTACGATCGGTTTTCCCTATTTCGATACTATTATTCAACATCTCTCATATCATCATCATAACCAGTCGGAACCCACATCTCCTTCGAAAGACAACCAACTTTTCATCTAATGTTAAGTACTCAAAAGGTGTATAAATGATAAATAATTCGAAATAAATACAAATATTCTAGAAATACTGCATTTCACAATAAAATTACTACTTACGTTTTAGACGACGTCCCGAACCACGTGGGGTCTGTGAGACCCGAACGCACTTTGCGCACGTGTATTTGTTACGTCGGCGACGCGATTATCAAACCACTATCACCAAGCGGTGTGGCAATGTCGCAACTCCAGCTACTTAAAGTGTCAAAAACGCCGAGCGATTTTTTAGAGATTTACAAGGATTTTTGTGTGACTGGGGTCTATTAAACCCCACATGGTTCACGGAAGGTTAAACTTTTACAGCATACATCATCAATAAGAGGGAAAAGCGGAACATGGTGAGCTCTTGACTTATAAAGTTTAAAGTTTTTTTGTGAAATATAGTCATAGAGCTTTGATTTACGACACTCTTGAAACTTACTTAGCTGAGGGCCTATCATAAATCTCCAAGTCAAAAAAATATCATTCATCAAATAAACGGTAGGAAAATTACTTTTCTCGTAATATTTGTAGTAGTAACATTGGTACAACTGATATAATAGGGAATAAGCGATATTACTACTCTATATATATATATATATATATATATATATATATATATATATATATATATATATATATATATATATATTAAACAAAGTCGTGTTAGTTACACCATTTATAACTCAAGAACGGCTGGAACATTTTTTATGGTATTTGATTTTTTTAGATTTCTCTTCGTCCGGAATAGGATAATAAGTATTAAAACGTCAGAAAATTAAAATAAAAAATTATATCATTATTTATATGATTAACGCTGGCAAATAAATATTTTAAATATCTATGTAAAATGAACCTACGAACCCGAGCGAAGATAGGGTGAACCGCTAGTATTTGCTTAAAATGTATTTTTCGTATATTAACATATAGCAAATTAACTTTATTTTCTTATTTGATTATTTTTAATTGCCTTGGTGGTCTAGTGGCTATCATGTACGGCCGTAGATCCGGAAGTCCTGGCTTCGAGTTCTGGATCGATCCAAGTTCATTTATTAAGTATTTCTGTGAAACAAATTCTCAATAATAGCTTAGAGTTGGGAATTGGGCGATTTTTCACCCTCGTGCATCGGAGAGTAAAGCCGCCGGTCTTGCACCTTAACTTTTACCGTTCGTAAGGTTATCTATGTATAATATCTATGTAGATAAGTGTCCTCAATGGAAAACCTCGAGCAACATACAATTTTACTAAAATGCGAGCAGGCTGGACTGCACATACGCGAATCATTGCTGCGCTATTTCTAGTGGAAAAGCGTAGCAATTAATTACGTAAATAAATAAATATGTTGCGACATTAATACACAGCACCATCCAGTTCCATGGTAAGCTACGAGGCTTGTAAACGTAGTACTAGTAGTAGTTTTTATTTTTATTTACTTACATAGAAAATAAGCCTGTCATACTAACAAACTGAGTTATTGTTACTCTTAATAAAATAAAGTATGTGTGTGCTATTCACATACGGTAGAAGTGAAATTTCAGAAAAGTAACCTACGAGAGAATGTGATGAATATAGAGTATCAGAAGTACAATAATTATAAGATTTATTTTTTTATAATATTTTTACCAACTTTAAAAGTTATTTTTCATTTTATTTGACATAAATATACATAACATATTATTCAGTAATTAATTTTATTATTTTTCACTTCCTCTGTAATGTATTCTATCTCATATAATTAAATAAGGCATATTACAATCATATATTTATAGAATATCATATACGGAAAGAATATAGTATTATATATTTGTCAGACAATAACAACGGTTACCATGGTAACATGGCAATGTATTCTATCTCATTCACTCGCCGGCTTAATCCTATATATTTGTGTTTGTCTCTTTCTCGTCTTGCATTTCCGTTTCATCAAGTTTCAAATTACACCGATTCTAAAGAAGTTTCATTTCAAAAATAGGCAAACAAAACCACAACACGATGCCAGTAAAATATTATTATATAAGCAACGAAATCAAAGGCAAAAGTTAGTAATTACATGAAATATAGCGTTAAACGCTTAAGCCCATAATCCTATTTGAGATCAGTTTTAAATTCCCGTTACAACTTAAACCGGATCTAGATAATTAATACCCGGATAATTGTTTCATCAATAATTGACGAGCATGTGAAGTTATTGAGAAATGGATTTCGACAAATTATTTACTCTTCTACAATATTTCTTACTAGCGGCTTATTCTCGCTTCGCTCGGGTTCCTAGGTATGTTTTTTTTTTTTGAGTGAAATCTTAATTCTTTTTCTAAAATAAAAGTAGCCTAAGTTACTCCTTATAACATCAGCTATCTCCCAGTGAAAGTCCCGTCAAAATAAGTCCAGCCGTTTCGGAAATTAGCCGAAAGAAACAGATAGACAGACAACATTTTTATTTTTTTTTCTTACAAGTACTGTGTATAATTTCATATGCATTTAGTATAAAGCTGTTATTTTGATATTACAAACAGATACTTCAATTTTATTTATCTATATAGACTTTATTTTTTACTACTCTTCTGTAATTTAAATCTATACTAATACATAGAGAGATCGTCTTCTGATATTTTGTTTGTTTTAAAACTTATTAAGCTCTTAGTTCCGGGACTTTCAGTTTAATTTCGATTAGGGAAGTAAGTTGCTAGTGATTACATCGTTACTGTTTAGCCATATGAAGTAATTATTCTAATCTTAAGGGTTGTTGTTTGCTTGCTTGCCTTGCCTTGTTTATACGAGGACCCTCTCAATAAGCCTACCTACCTATTAAATTAACAAAAATAACTATTATCTATACATATAATGAAATATTATAAAGCGAATTCTGTGCATGAAATATTTTTAAAAACAATGACTGTTCCGTGTTGTGTACAGAATATACCCCCAAACTATATTTGTTGATTTTTTTGTATGTCTGTCTGTCTATTTGCGTGCGTTTCACGCAAACAGAATTAAACGAATTTTAAGTAAATTTTGTATAGTGATAACTTACTACTCGCGTCAATATTTAGAAAACATTTAACTAATAAGAAAACCTCTATTTTTTATCATTTAGAGTATTAAGTAGAAGCCGTTTATACTACGGCAATATATCGTGTATTTACACACAAGAAACAAAAATATAAAGTCAAGACCTCCTATTTTAAAATTGGTTAAAAAATAACTCATATTAGTTAACTTGACACGAAAAGATTAAATTACATACACTAGCTTTTAAGATTAACATAATATTATGTATAAAAATCCATTTTCCCAGATTAGTGGTAAATCTGATCAAAATGGCGTGTTACACGCGATTTTTATGTGGAATGTGCGGTCCTTTACTCTCTCAGAATTAGAATTAAAAATGAAAATCTTGGGGTAATTTCTTATTTCTTTATAATATTACTAGCGTCTTATCCTGCACTCGAGTGTGTTTCTAAGTACGCGGATTTTGTTCACAATTTCCACAATTTCATGGATCTTAATTTTTTTGCGCGGAACCCTAATTCTTTTTCTAAGATAGTTGTAGTCTAAGTTATTGCTTATAACATAAACTCAGATAGCTGAAAAAAGACTGAAAGCTGAGCAGTGAAAGTCTAGCCAAAATTGGTCCAGCCCTTTCGGAGATTACCCGGTACAGACAGACAGACATACAAATAGATAAAAGTTATTTTTCATAAGTAGGTACCCTAAGCAGATCATAAGAGCCTAGGGGTTGCTCCTATGGTCCACTCTGCTATGAGAGAAATACCAGGAGCAACCTGCATAGCACACCGCCCACCGAAGTGGGCTGCCTCCCAATGCGTTTTTTGGCTTCGAGCTCAGCTGGATTGCCAGACGCTAATGACCCCCCATCACGACAAGGTAACACGTTGGGGGAGTTACGTATGTCACCTAACGAGACTTCTAATACGAAGTACCTGGGCGATCGGCGTTCTTTTTTGTTTTATCGTATTTTTTAGATAAAAAAAAACTAAAACTTGACTAAATACAAAAAAAAAAAACAAAAGTAAAAGCTTTGTATCCGATAGAGATTCGAACTCGGACACCTGGCTGTGAGTGTCAACCTTTGTCCCTTAGTCGGTTGACCATGATGCTTATTCCTGAGTGTAAGAAATTATCGACCGTATTCTGCGTGGAATAATGCAAAATACAACCGCATGAAAACTCGAAAACACGCGTTTTCCCAGACATAAGACTAATCCAGTTCAATTTTAGCCCCTGAAAACCCCCACATACCAAATTTCAGCGAAATCGTTAGAGCCTTTTTCGACATCAGCGGTATAAATAAATAAATATATAAATATACAAGAATTGCTCGTTTAAATATATTAGATACAAACAACTACTATATACATATATAATATATAAACTAATACCTCATTATAACAACACATTACATGTTTACATTAATATTCAATATTAACTAACATGGATTTCCTTAAGCCTAATATATTAGTAAACAAATATAATTCAAATACACTACATTAACTCTATATTTGACTTACCATAAAGCTTTCTGTTACAAAATACCCGAAGTAAAGTTTAACGTACACCGTAGACTTAATACTCTATATAACAAAAGCTCACGATTCACCCTGACTTTGTCTAGATTAAAGTTTTTATTGTTTTTCCGCTTAGCTTTTTTCTTATTATATGGTGATACGTCGAGAGTCGAGACGTTTTCAATACACATACACACTATACACTCAAATTTAGTACATCCGCTATTTTTGAAGTTGGTTAAAATTATGCGGTAATACATGGCTATCAACATTCAGAAGGATTTTGCTACATATTCACTAACCTAATACCGGTGGTAGGACTTTGTCAAGCCTGAGGAGTCCGATTTTATGGGTACCATCCCCACATAATATGTTTCTCCCGCCAAACAACAATGATCGCATTGTTGTATTCCGGTATGAAAGACAAGGTAGCCAGCGCAATTACAGGCAAGAGGTATATGATCTTAGTCCTTACAGTGACAACGCACCTGCGGCCCTGCATTTGTGTTATCTAAAACCTAAGTGCTTGAACCGTAGGTGTTATGGGCGACAGGAACTGCTTTCCAAGAGGTGGACTATCTACTTGTTTATCACTGAGCATCATAAAAAAGAAAAAAAAAAACTATTTCTTGCTATTGCTATGACGACATGTTTGGCTCAATTTTAGTGGCCCTACTTGCTGTGTCAGCGGTCGCTGGTTCGAGTCCCACTGGGGGCATTCATTAGTATGATGAGCACAAATGTTTGTAGTCCAGTCATGGGTATTTATATTTATAATATCTATTCATTTAAAAGTTATAAATGTGTAGTATATCAACTATCTGGTATCCATAACACAAGCCTCGTAGCTTACCATGGAACTAGATGGTGCTGTGTGTGAATGTCCCAGCATATTTATTTATTTATTTTATTACTTCTTTATTTACTCAGTCACCACACTCTACAGTGTGTTACATCTCTTAGACAATTTAACAATAAAACCGCTACGTAATGTTGATTCGATTCATTATGAAAGCACTTTGGGCATGAGAATGTGAAATGGCGACCTGGAAATGACAATATTACAGGATATGGTAGATGTTTCATTATAGTAGTACGTAAATGAACTATTTTGAAGCTTATCGTATTGCAGAGTAGATGTATATTTGTCTAAGAAAACTTGTACTTGGTCACACGTTTGATTTTGGTTGCAAAATATTTAATATTTAATAAAATTTTAGTGAGTGCTTGTATCGTGGAGATTTAGAGATACTCTAAAGGATACGGTAGTTTGAGACATTATTAATTTTTGTCCACATTTCTACTCACGTCTCGATAACATAGCCTATATTTTAAACTCGGAGATTAGCCTGTACAAACAGACAAACAGACAAAGAAACAAAAAAATTGAAAAAAATCTAGATTTGTTCTATTTCTCTTCTTACTTCTGCCTGATTCAGTTTTTAGCATTTTTTTTTCTATGTACAGACATTCAAGCTCTACAGTTTTAATGTATGTATAGATAATATCGTATCAGTTACAGAGTAAAAAAGTTACAAATACACTACCACACAATTAAAAAAAAATACATTTTTATTATTAGTTACTAAGACATGTACATATTATGTATGTATGTACATAAATTAAAATGGTGTAAAAAATTCACTTTATACCTAGGTGAAGCCAGGGCTAATCGCTAGCATTATACACTAACGACTTAACCTTGCTTTGCATTCCCTAATTACATTACTGCAAGCCATAATCTATCCATGTACGAAATTTCATCAAAATCCATTCAGGATTTTTAGAACGAGTACACATACAAGCATTTTTCGTTAATTTTTTTCCATTTTTAGTCAGAGAGTGACACATTTTTTTAATAAAAATCGTTATAAAACCTTAAAAACTAATTAAGCTTTGAGTACCTGAGCCATCACAAATAATAGGTCACCAAAAAAGTAAATCTCAGTAATAAAGCCTTATTGTTCATTTAATGACAGAAGATAAATATTTTAAATGGAAAAACTTCAGTTAATAATGGGCAATTACAGAAACGATGGAACGAAAAATCCTTTTTGTGTTTTATGATACTTGAATTAAATGGATATTATTTATGATTTATACTAGTACTAGCGACTCACCCTCGCTTCGCTTCGGGTTCGTCACTAGAAAAAACGAATCTATCCCACGGGAACCGTACAGTTTTCCGGGATGATATATAGCCTATAGCCTTCCTCAGTTAACGGGCTATCTTATGCAAAAAGAATTTTTCAAATCGGATTAGTAGTTCCTGAGATTCAATAAGATTCGACTCGGTAAGCTGTTTGTTAAATAAACTGTAAAGAGGCAGTGGCAGCCCAGTGGTAACGCGCTCACTTGGGAAACCGAGTGAAGCAAGTTCAAATCCCGGGTCTCGCACCTCTGATATTTTCATGTGCGAATCATTTCCAACATGATTACCACTTGCCTTAAAATCGAGAAAAAGAAGAAAAGAAGAAGGAAAAAGAAGGAAAGAAGGAAAGAAGAAAAAAAGAAGGAAAACATCGTGAGGAAACCTGCATGTCTCTCAGACAAGTTGATCAAAATAGTTATTTAGTATTATAGTTTCTATTTGCAGTGGTAGCCCAGTGGTAACGCGCTCGCTTTGGAAACAGAGTGACGAGGGTTCGAATCGGTCTCCCACCTTTGATATTTTCATGTGCGAATCATTTCCAACATGAACCTCTTGTCTTATGGTGAAGGAAAACATCTTGAAGAGAGTCTGCACGTCTGTATGTGTGAGAGAACCTAGCAAGTTTTGAAAGAAATGTGTAGTCTGCCAGCCCACATTTGGCCAGCGTGGTGGACTATGGCCTGATCCACCTCGTATTGAAGGCCCGTGCCCAGCAGTGGGACGTTAAAAAGGGCTGAATAGAATACATATATACATAATATATTAAAATTATGTTCGTATTATTCTTCTAAGCTAGTGATATTATATTTTAAACTACGGTAAGTCACAAGATCGGGTTTACACGGAGGCATTTTATGCAGCGGACACAAGGTAATTTTTCTAGTTTTTGCTAAGCTGGTCTAGTGGCATACTGTACAGTGTACATACTTTCTGTACTCAAACTTCAGTTGGCCTCAAAGTTTTTTGATCACATTAAAAATAGGACTGTTTGGCAAGAAAGAATATTTCGAGTTGATTAAATGTTTTTCCATACAAAATGTATGAGAAATGATTTTGGCGATTTCTGTCATTTCTAGTACTCAAACCTTAAATGGTCCCATAGAGTCTTTTGATCCCTACATGAAATAGGATCGATTGACATAAAAAAAAAAATTTTTCGTATTTTAGCATTTTTCTCGCTGACTGTAATTTTTTTCCAAAATCTGTGAATGCAGTTCAGAATATCTAAATTAAATTTTAAGAAAGTTAAATTTTAATGTTGTGTCTATAATAAAGAATATATCGTTAAAAATGTCGATTGTCTATTTTACTAGTAAACCCCATCCCTAACATTTTATCACTTCTATGCTATACGGCAAATATATTGCCGTAAATGGCTGATTTTGAAAATAACCCTTTATCTTTCGAAATATCTTACAGAACCTCGGGCGACCGCAGCTAGGTATACACGAGGATGTAGCCTATCAATTAGTTAAAAAAAAATTGATATGATGAGTTTCCACGTCTGTAAGGACCTGGGAAGTCAGGTCCTGGTACGGCTAAATAGAGGTCGTAACGCAAAGCAGGAAATATAGATACGGGCAGAATTTGTCTCGTAGCGCACTAGTAAAAAGTTTAGTACTAACGCCGCCGCAGCGAACGTGATAGAAAAGCAAATATTATCCTGACGAAAAAACTATTTACTTACTTATATTTATGTTATAGCATATATTATATTTGTGTATTTTTTGCTTAAATCTTATCAAAAATATCATTTTTTTCCATTTTATAGCCTATTTTTGGGGCTTTCCCCAGACTAACTAATAAAACGTTATGACTCTTAAGAGCGTAGCAATTATCATACAAAGTGTAGGTCAGAAGCTATAGTATGTCATGTCAGTATGTCAGTCATGGGTGTTTGTATTTATAATATATATGATTTAGAGCTAAATATGTATAGTGTATCAACTATCTGGTATCCATAACACGAGTCTCGTAGCTTACCATGGAACTAGATGTTGTTGTGTATTAATGTCCAAATATATTTTTTGTGTGCAAATTATAACTGACTAACCCTGTATAATATCAAAATGAAACATTTTAATTAATCTCAAATTTCAATCCAATCAACTAAAACACCCAATAACAAGTAGCGGTGATCCATTACGTGACGGTGTTGCGACGCGCATTGTGTTGCGGAACCCATCGATTAAATAGTAAAATTGCGGTCTAAAAATATAGCGAACGCGGACTTATTTATATTATTATTCGCGACTTACGCTAAATATAATATCATATACAGGCAGTGGTAGCCTAGTCGTAGCGCGCTCGCTTGGGAAACCGAGTGAAGCGGGTTCAAATCCCGGGTCTCGCACCTCATATATTTTCATCGAATGTAAATCATTTCTAACATGGTTATTACTTGCCTTAACGGTGAAGGAAAACATCGTGAGGAAACCTGCATGTCTGAGAAAACCTAGCAAGTTTTCGAAAGACATGTGAAGTCCGCCTATCCGCACTTGGCCAGCGTGGTGGACTATGGCCTGATTCCCCTCGTATTGAAGGGAGGCCCGTGCCCAGCAGTGGGACGTTAAAAAAAAGGGCTGAATACATACAAGCATACAGGCAACGCAATATTTATTTTATATTATAGTCTCTCTGCATAGTTCAAAATAATCGAGCTCATATACACTGTGCTGTTTCGATTACGACATCAAATCTCACGGCAAATACCCAGCTGGTAATAGTGCCACACGTATGTATTCGTATATGTGCAGAATGCACTCTCTATTCCTTTGACCCTCGTTAATTCTTATATTCCGGTGAGCGACAACTTGATACGAACAGCGTGACATAAGGCGCAGAAACAACCGTATTCCAAGCATGCTGGGAAATGCATTACAGAAACGCATAACACTTGCATAAATACAGGTGATCATGTGGAACTTACCTGCTAAAAAAGCCAGTACTACTCACTTAAACCCAAACAGAACCTCCTCCGTTCGAATGGGGCGTCGCAGGATTGCTTACGCACTCAATCACGCCACTCCGACAGCAGACCAAGGGTTTGCTCCCATGGTCCACTCTGCAATCAGATAAGTACCAGGAGCAACCCGCATGGTACACCGCTCACTGAAGTATACCACTACAAGTTGTGTCACTACAAGGTGAACACGCATCGGGGGAGGGTTCCCAATTTCATCTCGCGTAAACTTTCATGATAAAAAAACTAGTTATTATTTTAACACAATCTACTAAATTATATATATATATATATGTATATATATATATGTGTGTGTCACAAAAATGCACAGTACCATAAAATATACGTATAAACGCTCTATCCAGTCACTTGGGCATCATTTATTAATATGATGAAATGTAAACACTAGGATGCATTCACTGGAGCAACCTCCTAAGTACCACCTGATATTCACACGTAATACTCTAAATGTATGTATTAAATATTAATACCTTAGATAGTTTCTACTAAAACAAAATTAAAATCTTTGATTTATTAAGAAGTAAGAGAGTTTTAGTTGAAAACTAAGTTATAAATAATAAATAATTACTACTTTGTTCTAAGTGAATATAAAATTTTAATTTAGTTTTCTTCTTCATTGCTAAAATATTAAACAAAACATTTTTACATACATTGTACTTATAATATAAAGTTGATCAAAATAGTTATTTAGTATTATAGTTTCTATTTGCAGTGGTAGCCCAGTGGTAACGCGCTCGCTTTGGAAACAGAGTGACGAGGGTTCGAATCCCGCGTCTCGCACATCTGATATATTCATGTGCGAATCATGTCCAACATTGAAAATTGAAACCACTTGCCTTACAGTGAAGGAAAACACCGTGAAGAGAATTTGCACGTCTGCACGTGTGAGAGAACCTAGCAAGTTTTTGAAAGACATGTGAAGTCCACCAACTCGCACTTGACCAGCGTGGTAGACTATGGCCTGATCCCCCTCATATTGAAGGGAGTTACGAGTACATTACATTACAAAGAAGTGTGTTTAATAAAATTGTCGTATTTTTTCCGTAGAAGCTACAATTTTTATAATACTAGAGGAGAATATTATTTAATACCCGTATATTATTTAAAATGCGATAAAATAACTAATAATCACCTAATAATATTCCCAAAAACTACATTTGAAAATATTTGAAGTTATACTTCTTATGGCACGTTTGGAAAAAAATATTAGAGTAAAATTTTTACGATGCGCGCGCACACTGACAGCCAGAAAGCGACATGATGACGTTAATTGCATTCCTTTTACATACAGAGTGTTGTGACATACGGGATGAAATCTTTAGCTATTTTTTTTCTGTTACGCCAAAGAATAATAACTTCTTACATGCGTACATGGGTACACACACACGTCTTTTTTATTTAAGAGTTGACACTTTATTGGAAATATTTTAAACTAAAATATAACTGTAACATTAAAAATAAAAATATATTCTCGTGTGCAAAATACATATTTCAAGAAATTTAATGTTGTACGAAAGAATACTGCCAAATTTTATGTGTCATATCAATTGGCGTAGCACGCTCGTAGCTATTGGCTACGTGACTACGAATACATCTACGACTTCTAGTTATACTCGTAGAAGTCATACGATATTTTACTTTGTTCTTTTTAGAAAATAAAAAGTTTGTTAAACTTAAAGTGTATTGCTTAATTTTACGGTAATAAATAAATAAATATGTTGGGACGTTAACACACAGCACCATCTAGTTCCATGGTAAGCTACAAGGCCTGTGTTATGAATACCAGATAGGTGATACACTACAATATATAACTTTAAATACATATATGTATATTATAAATGTAAATACCCTTGACTGGAGTACAAACATTCGTACTCATCACACAAATGAATGCCCTCAGCGGGACTCGAATCCGCGACCGTTGGTTGGCACAGCAATTAGTAGGGTCACTACAAACTGAGCCAAACGTGTCGTCATATGTCATGTCGTGTCGAATTAAATACGCTGTGTCACTATTAGGTAATGAACAGCCTAAGCCTGTGGAAGAATAAAACATCGTCTAAGAGTATTTTTTATAAAGAAAGTACGTGTTATGAGCACTTAGGATGGATCCCAATAACCTATTATATAAATTTTTCCTACTTGAGATAGATATTTTACATTACAGATATTTGAAATTCCATACAAGTATCAAACTATCGCTAGTAAGTAGAATTCTAATCTCTGTATGACCAAGACTGCTGCACGTATTTGAGACTTTAGGAACAAAAATTCAAAATCAATCCATGAAAAAATCCGATAAGATAATTTTACTTAAAATGTAATAAGTAATTATTGTTAACTAGCGACTCAGCCTCGCCTCGCTTTGGTTTTGCTCCAAGATATATGCAAATCAATCCCATGGGCACCGTACATTTTTCCTGGATGATATATATCCTATAGCCTTCCTCAGTTAACGGACTATCTAATGCAAAAAGAATTTTTCAAATCGGATTAGTAGTTCTTGAGATTAGCGGGTTCAACCAAACAAACAAACTCTTCAGCTTTATAATATTAGTATAGATTTATTAATTAGCTTAATAGTATCTTTCTTTCATGCAAAATGGAGCAATAATTTCACAGATTTTTTTTATAAAGATGATATTTGAGTCAAAATGTGATACAGGATAGTTTTTATTAGGATTTAATTAAGTTTATTTTGCCATAGCATATTAATCTATGCCAAAGCATTTTTGGATAAATGAATAACGTAATATAAAATCGTATGTATTCGTATTCAGCCCTTTTTAACGTCCCACTGCTGGGCACGGGCCTCCCTTCAATACGAGGGGGATCAGGCCATAGTCCACTACGCTGACCAAGTGCGGATTGGCGGACTTCACATCTCTTTCGAAAACTTGCTAAGTTTTCTCAGACATGCAGGTTTCCTCACGATGTTTTCCTTCACCGGAAGGCGAGTGGAAATATGCATTTTTTTTTGTTGGGACATTAACACACAGCCAAAGATTCGCACATGAAAATATCAGAGGTGCGAGACCCGGGATTTGAACCCGCTTCACTCGGTTTCCCAAGGGAGCGCATTACCACTGGGCTACCACTGTCTTACTATATAAAATCGTATGCAAGAATATTATTGGTATATTTTATCTCTGCTAAAACAATAACAGATAAAAAATGTGCCTCATATAAAGCTCTATAAATTAAGCTCGTACATTTTCAGCCTTTGAATTCGCGTTATGTCAAATTTTCATCAAATATATTACATTTTTATAAAAGGTGTTTGGATTTATTAAATCGTAAATCAGATTTCAGAGTGTTTTTTAATGTTATACACATTTACTTAGCTGTCAGATTGAATTTTATGTATATTTTTACGTTCACATAAGTACAGCCAAAAACTTTAAAGTAATATAAAACCTTTTAAGGATTTAAATAAATAATATTTGATATTCAACTATAAAAGTTATTAAAATTATAAAAATTGATTAAAATTGACAAATATTGTAAAGTACTTAGGTGGTATATTTGTATTTTGGAAAATCATTGTACAATTTTGTATGTACTGTCTGTAACAACTATATAATGAACTTTGAGACATTTAAACCTTAGTCTTTTCCATGACTATAATTGCTGAACCTAAAGCATTCAAAACGTCAGGAACCAAAAATCTAATATATTTTAACGAGCAATTCTTGTATATGCATATCTTTATATCTTTATTTATGTATACCAGCGATCTCGGAAACGACTCTAACGATTTCGTTGAAATTTGGTATGTGGGGACTATCGGGGGCGAAAAATCGATCTAGATTAGTCTCTTGTCTGAGAAAACGCGTGTTTTCGAGTTTTCATGTGGTTTTCTTTTGCATTATTCTACGCAGAATATGCTCGATAATATCTTACACTCTGGCATAAGTATCGTGGTCAAGCGACCAAGGTGCAAGATTAACAATCACAGGTTTGCCGAGATCAAATCTCTATCGGATACAAAGTTTTTACTTATGTTTTTTTTTTTATATTTATTCAATTTTTTAGTTTTTTTTTTATCTAAAAAATACGATATAACAAAAAAAACTCCGAGCGAAGCTCGGTCGCCAGGTACTCAAAATAAATCTGCGAAAAAAGACAGAAAAGATAGTTTTATTAAACAAACATATATTCGTGGTGTTACCTAGACAAATCTAGTAACTCATTACATCTTACCTCTCTTTATCGTGACTACAATTTGACAATTGCGTCATTACATGGCCATTATTATCAAATTGTTCCTGCTTTTTGATGACCATTAGCATTTTAAAACCTGGCGACTTCACAATATGTCTTACGAAACCTACGTAGCTCCTTTTATACACGCACGATTCCTCGCGATGTTTTTCTTCACCGGAAGGCGAGTGGATATATTCATTTTTTTGTTAGGACATTAACACACAGCACCATCTAGTTCCATGGTAAGCTACGAGACCTGTGTTATGGATACCAGACAGTTGATACACTACACATATATAACTTTAAATACATACATATTATAAATATAAACACCCATGACTGAAATACAAACATTCGTATTCATCACACGAATGTCCCCAGCGGGACTCGAATCCGCGACCGCTGGCATAGCAAGTAGGGTCATTACAAACTGAGCCAAACGTGCCGTTCAATTCATGTTACAAGTTGAAAATAACTCGCACATAAAAATATCATTAGTAAATTCAGTACTAAATTAAACAGTGGTAAAATGGATTTACCATCTTCTGACTTAGTATTTTGATCGGGTTTTCATTTAGGTATTTACTATATAAGGCACAGTAGAAAACAAAAAAGCTTTAAAGCTTGTAAACATTTGTTATTTTCTATTAGCCATGCAAGCTACGTATCATACATTATTGTTAAACTAACCACCAGCGAACAAGGCGATAATTTCATATTAAAAACACATTATACCGTAATTAAAAAAATTATTCCGGGTTTCGTGTAATTCGCTTCTAACTATAAAGTATGAATAAATGTTAAGTTTATTGTTATGATGACTTTATTGTTGTGCTAATACTATTTTATACTTAAGTTTACTTTTAACGTTAAATTGTATATACGACAACTTAACTACGTATATCACTATAGTATCTAAATAAAACTATTTTGACCTATCTCCGGACTCGAACCCAACACCTCTCAATCTACAGCCCTACTAAATAAGAATGATATAATAATAAAATCTAAATAAGAATATGTAAAAAATGCAACTTAAATATTAACAATTTAATGCTTTCACATATATAACTAAAGGACCATTTATATATTGTTTAGTAACTACGGTCATCAAACATTTACTTGCTGTGCCAGTGGTCGCGGGTTCGAGTGCCGCTGGTGGAATTCATTCGTGTGATGACAACGAATGTTTGAACTCCAATCATGGGTGTTTATATTTATAATATGTATATATTTAAAGTTATATATGTATAGTGTATCAACTACCTGGTATCCATAACACAAGCCTCGTAGCTTACCATGGAACTAGATGTTGCTGTGTGTTAATGTCCCAACATATTTATTTATTTATTTATTTATTTATATTAGGAAGCGAATCTCCGACTGTCTCTTGACACATCAAAAATCAACCATCAAATCCACAAAGTCACATTGAAAAATCGAATGTTACAATAATAGGTATACTTTGCACCTGTAAGACTATGTAATAAGGATTTTTTTGTATTGTATTGTATTCAGCCCTTTTTAACGTCCTACTGCTGAGCACGGGCCTCCCTTTAATACGAGGGGGATCAGGCCATAGTCCACTACGCCGGCCAAGTGCGGGTTGGCAGACTTCACATGTCTTTCGAAAACTTGTTAGGTTCTCAAAGACATGCAGGTTTCCTCACGATGTTTTCCTTTACCGTAAGGCAAGTGATAATCACGTTAGAAATGATTCGCACATGAAAATATCAGAGATGCGAGACCCGGGATTTGAACCCGCTTCACTCGGTTTCCCAAGCGAGCGCGTTACCACTGGGCTACCACTGCCTTGGATTTTTTTTATTATTTGAAATTTCCTTATACTCACCTATAGACTGAAACGTCGTTGATTTAATTGATTGAAATAAACAATTAAGGATTTATAAATATCTACACAGAACAAATACAAAGTCGTGACATGCAACAATAAAATTGCCATTAATTCAAACTGTCTTTGACAAATTGACTTTATAATTAATTTAACCGTGTTTCCAACAGCTGGGGAAATGATGATTTACTCAATATTGTTATTAATATAAATCACAGAAGATAAACGAGGCAGTGGTAGATCAGTGGTAATATGCTTGTTTGGAAAACCAAGGGAAGTGAGTTCTAATCCTGGATTTTACTTATTGATATTGTTATATGCGAATCGTTTTCAACATGATTACCACTTTCATTTTTTTAAGGAAAATGTTTTACACCTATGTGTTACAACCTAACTAGAAAAACACGTGAATTCCGCCAACTCGTACTTGGCCATCGTGATGGACTATGGCCTGATCCCACTCTCATTGAGAGGAGGTCAGTATCCAGCAGTGGGACGTTAAAACGGCTGAGCTAAAATTTCTTGGACAATAATAATAAACTACGGCCTTTAAAAATAAATTTTTGATATTAAAATATTACAAACAAAAATTGTAAATAAAGCAAGAAATAAGTTAAGAGAAAGTGGTAAAGCAATGGCACATCACTAGTGCAGAATAATATATATATAACAATTAGACAAATAAATATAAATACGTAAGGACATTAACACACAGCAACATCTAGTTCCATGGTAAGCTACGAGGCTTGTGTTATGGATACCAGATAGTTGATACAATGCACATATATAACTTTAAATACATACATATTATAAATATATACACCCATGACTGGAGTACAAGCATTCGTGTTTATCACACAAATGAATTACCCCAGCGGGAATTGAACCCGCAAACGCTGACACAGCAAGTAGAGTCACTACGAACTGAGTCAAACTTGTCGAAACCAAATAAAGATAACATAACATTTTTGAGATGCAAGAATATTTAAAACACAAATTAGCCTAAGTAGTCAAAGACTAAAATAGCTCAAATGCATTTCTCTCAGACCTAAAACTTATTTACATCCTCTTTCTAAGCTTTTCATAAGCTTTATAATATGCTTTTGTATAAAAGTAAAACCTAAAAGTATTTTTACTTAATAAGCTTGGTTTACTTACTTGTGCTTTGCAGGTCTACCTTTTTGGTAAATTAATCTACGTGTGTGATACAAACTTAGATTCAAAAAGAAAATTCTGAATTCTTTGTACATGTTTTTAGTTAAAATTACTATCTTTATGAAGTTTGAGAAAAAAAATCAGTTTTAATTAACATGAAATTTTCAAAAGTGCAAAGTGTATATTATATTCGCATTGAACAAACATGACATAATATTTATAATAAAAAATATAATACATATATGTATTTTTATAATATATTTTAAGTATAGCAAAAATAGTTTATTAAGGGTCTCATGTATCGATACAAACATACGAATATAGGGTTATTCTATAAGAAGTTAAATGTAACATATGCGCGCGATTATTCTGCCATCTAATTTAAAATATTGGTTACAAATTATATCAATACTAGCGACTCAACCTCGCTCCGCTCGTGTTCGTCCCTACTCACGATTTAACGTTTAGTATAGATTTCTCAAAGATGAGATATTTTCTCGCAGTAAAACGTATCCTATATGTTGACCGAGATAACCAGCTATCATCATACCAAATTTCATCAACATCTCTGTAGTGGTTTTCCGTGATGCGGTAACAGACAGACAGGCAGATAGACAAAAATTCTAATTAATGTCTATTTCAATAA
The DNA here is from genome assembly GCA_905404265.1 of Fabriciana adippe. NCBI lineage: Eukaryota > Metazoa > Arthropoda > Insecta > Lepidoptera > Nymphalidae > Fabriciana > Fabriciana adippe. The sequence continues at coordinate 15,858,562 of FR989995.1, read as the reverse complement.
GATTTTCCAAAAATATTTAATGTACAGATTCGGCTTAGTTACAATTTTATTATATGTATAGACATTTATGTTGAAACAACACCTAATTGTACAATTAGTGAGTAAAATAGGATAATAAAATCTGATTTACAGTTTATAATTAATTTCGCTTCTTAAATGACGCCATTTTGTTAAGAGACTAGGCTGTTAATTGAACGTCTAGGTGAGCTAGCTGGCTGCAATATACTCATAAATACCCTATGAAACTCGTAGTATCAAGACGAATCTAACGACGTATGTAGCATCAAAATCTGTTCACCCGTTTAGTAATTACGAGGGAACATAGGATCGGACATATATATATACATAGGGGGAAGTCCCGTAACGCCGGACGGCACCTAGTGTCGGACACTCGCATTATCTCGAAAAGTGACAACGTGATAAATTCGGGAGTCGATGAAAGGGGTGCGGGGGGACTTAGTGATACATGGTCACGGGATGCAATTTGATAGTAACGTGAGCAGCCACGGTGAGAGTGGAAGATTGCCGTTTTTGTAGGGAAAGCGCTGCATCACATAAATTTCAAGTGAGTATTACTGCTTTGGTTTTGTGTTTTAAATGTTTATGTTAGTTGTTAATAAAGATAAAGTTCCATTGTAATTCGTAGACTATGAAGGTTTTTATTAGTTTTCTACAGTTTTAGTATGAAACACGACATTTTTGGGATCTCTTGTCCCCTAGTACCGGACACTAAGACGTCCCCTAAGACCGGACAGTTTACAAGTTTTTTTTTACTAAGCAAAAATAGTTGTTATAATAGTTATTGTACGTTGTTTTAGGGGATAGCAAAACAGAGATTTGTCGAAAAGGAGAGGAAGAAAAAGAAAGGAAAATGGGACCAACAAAGTTTACAAACTGCAATAGATGAGGTATAGTCCAAAGAAATGAGTTTAAGTAAAGTTTCAACGTTCCAAAAAGCACGCTACGTTGCAAACAAAAATCGGTAGATTCACTAATACCTTCTCACCCGAATATGAGCACGTTTTAGTGGATCACGTAAAAATTGGTCCGATTTCTGATGTCTGTCACTGCCGCTACTCCTTTTCCATTAAAAGGAGTTTCCGAAATGATCATTAGATTTGATGAAGCTATAAAGATCCCCCATCATTTGGTAGCTTATCTACATTCTGCAATATAGGATTCTCCAATAATCTTGTATCAGAAGGATCAACAGACCCTCATAGAAAATCTACTAATGAACCATTAATTAGCAGTACCAGTAGTGTGCTTAGAGGGCCATGGTAAAGACTGGATATAATGTTCCAGCTGCCTAAATTTGACTCATAAAGCATGTGCAAACATTCCTGAATATAGATATCCTTACATGTGTGATCAAAGCATGACGTTTTGATAATATCCCGCGCTTGAGGTTCGACGCTAAGTCTGTCCGGTACTAGGTGCCAATTGCAAAGATTGTGCTATATCTTACCAAAACTTACTGAAGATTCCTGAATATGTTTATGCAGAAATTGTGTTTTTGTTAATTTTTTTTGATTTTATAATTTGTTGACTTAAGTAATTCATAAATAAAGTTACATTTTTTGTAGTAGTTTTTGTTTTATTTTCTGAAAACCTTAGGTGTCTGCCACTAGGGGACTTCCCCCTATATATATATACAAATATACAAGTCAAACACATAACACCTTTGGACTTCGCCACAGTTGGGTAAAAAACCGAATACAATTTTTGATATTTGATTTTTCACCTTCATTGATTGAAGTTGCTAGGAACAAACTAGACCGATGTACCTCACACGATACACAATGTCGCTGTTATTTCTCCAGACAGTAGCTGGGGAATATTTTCTATTCTATATTCATCTTGATATGTTTTTAAAAAACACTGGTCACTTTTATATTTTTAGAAAGGAAAAAGCTTTGTTGGACTTCTCAAAGGCAGAGATAGGTAAGTATAAGCCTTAGATTACCTTTTGAAAACACAGTGTGTAAAAATGATAAAATATTAAAATAGTATATTTTAATGTTTTGTCATTTTTCTCGTACTACTGTGCTAATGTACGTGTGTGTGTTGCCAGTGATAACATATGGCACAGAGACGTGGCCGCTCATGATGGGCCTGATAAGAAAGCTCAAGGTCACATAGAGAGCAATGGAAAGGGCGATGCTCGGGGTTTCCCTGCGAGATCGAATCAGGAATTAGGAGATACGCAGAAGGACCAGGGTCACCGACATAGCCTGCAGAATATCCAAGCTCAAGTGGCACATCTCTCGCAGAACAGACGTTCGTTGGGGACGCAAAGTTCTCGAGTGGCGGCCACGTACCGGAAGACGAAGCATGGGTAGGTCTACCACAAGGCGGACCGACGACTTGGTCAAAGTCGCTGGAGCCTACTGGATGCGGGTGGTACAAGACCGGTTGTCGTGTCTTTGGGGGAGGCCTATGTCCAGCAGTGGATGAGTTTGGGCTGAGACGATGATAGTACTACTAGCGGCTCACCGTCGTTTTGCTTGAGTTTGTCCCTAGGTGCGTTTTAACGGTTTGTATGGAATAGATAGATTATAAATTATATTACTGCTTCGCTCCCTTTGTTAGTAGCATGATGATATATTATAGCCTATAGTCTTCCTCAATAAACAGGCTATCTAATACAAAAAAAAAATCAAATCGTATTAGTGGTTTCTACAATGAGCGCGTTCAAACAAACAAGCAAACAAACTCTGCCTCTTTATAATATAAAGTAAAGATATTTGTACAAGCAACTTCTATTATTCGATTACTCGCGTAGTATGATAATGTGTAAACTCGTAATGTTTTTTTTTTTCAAATGTATATCGGGCATAGTATATATCTATTAAAAAAGAATCAGTAAATCGGTCTATAATCAAAGATGTCTTATAGAACAAACACACATAAATTTTATATTTCAAAAACTAAAAAACACGCTTTAATAATGAACCGAACTAAAAAGTAAAAAAAAATTGTATTAGAATAAAGTGATTAACGACAAAATTAATGTTATTGTGAAAAAAGCGTGGGCTGCTTTATACAATACTAGCGACTCACCTTTGCTTCGCTTCGGGTTCGTCCCTCGGCAAAAACAAATCTATCCCACCGGAACCGTACTATTTTTCGAGATGATATAAGTATAGCCTATAGCCTTCCTCAGTTAACGGACTATCTAATGCAAAAAGAATTTTTCAAATCGGATTAGTAGTTCCTGAGATTAGCGCGTTCAACCAAACAAACTCTTCAGCTTTATAATATAAATTATAAATTATATATTATATATTATATATTATATATTATATATTATATATTATATATTATATATTATATATTATATATTACATATTATATATTATATTATTATTTATTATTTAGTATAGATTTTTATACTAACGCTACTTTTAGAAATCGTACTAATTGAATATTTATAGTAACTGATAACGAGTACTCCACGTTTTTTTCCAATGACATTGAAGAAACCTGTAAATACACTTTCGTTTTCGCTTCTTTAATATAATTTATACATATATAAATGTAAATAAATATAAATATGTTGGGACATTAACACACAGCACCATCTAGTTCCATTGTAAGCTACGAGGGTTGTGTTATGAATACCAGATAGTTGATCCACATTCACCTTTTTGTGGTAGGGGGGCTCAGTAGCGTTCGGCAATCCAGTCAGACGCGAAGCCACGAAACGCACAGGGAGGTGGCCCACCTCGGTGGGCGGTGTGCCATGCGGGTTGCTCCTGGTACTTCTCTAATAGCAGATTGGACCATTATAGCAACCCCATGGCTATTGTGGTCTGCTTCGGCGGACCTGCCGTCGGAGCGTCGTGGTTGAGTGCGTAAACGATCCTGCGACGCTCCATTGAAACGGGGGAGGTTCAGTTGGGTTTTAGTGGGTAGTACTGGATTTGCCGGTGAGTCCCACACCTCATGCCTAAACCCATTTCCCAACGTTAAGAAAAAGATAGTTGATACACTACACATATTATAAATATAGACACCCATGACTTGAGTACAAAATCTCGTGCTTATCAGACAAATGCTCTCAGCGGGACTCGAACCCGCGATCTCTGGCACAGCAGGTATCACTACAAACTGAGCCAAACGTGTCGTCAATAGGCAAATATAAAACAGTTTATTGCCATTTTCTCTTCTGTTTGTCAACCGATTTTATTTTATTTTTTCTAGTAGCAATTGACGAATTTTAGTGACTTCTTTTATATAGATAGGTATATTTTATTTATTGAACTTCGACCACTGGGCGAATAAATAATAGTTTGTCTATACAAATAATAAAGTTCTAAGTTGAATCTGTACATTAAATATTTTTTTGAAAAATCTTATTGAAATAGTCATTATTATCGATACAGACGCCGAATCTATAGTTTTTTTAAATTTTTGTCTCTCTATTTGTCTGTCTGGGAACGTATCACGGGAAGACCACTGGATAGATTTTGTTGAAACTTGGTATGATGATAGCTGGTTATCCGGATCAACATATAGGATACTTTTTACTGCGGAAAAATATCTTATCTCTGAGAAATTTATACTAAACGTTAAAAAGTAACTAGGGACGAACCCGAGCGGTACGAGGGGGAGTTGCTAGTAATATATAAGCAAAACTTTTAATACAAGAATGATAAAGAGCCTCCCAAGGCGTAAAATTACCAAAACTCCTAACAAGTTGGTAAATAACTTCTTAATGTATTGATCCGAAAAAACTATAATATAGGTGATCTGTTATTATTTTCAAGTACATATATATAGGTGATCTTCATTATTTACATCTAACGAGCCGCCGTCACTAGGAGCCTTTTAACATGGTGTTAAAAAAAAAAATTTGTTACGTCTCCAGACGAAAGAACTATTAAGACGGAGTCCACCAAAATAAACGTCAAAGTCAAAAATAGTAACTATTTTTGTCTATCTGTCTGTCTGTCTGTAACCGCATGATGATGATAGCTGGTTATTCGGGTCAACATATAAGATACTTTTTACTGAGGAAAAATATCTCATCTCTGAGAAATGTATACTAAACGTTAAAACGTAACTGGGGACGAACCCAAGCGGAGCGAGGATGAGTCGCTAGTATTATGTATAGATGTACCTACTATGTATATAAACTGTACAATGTACACATAATCGTCGTAGAACACATTTGCTTAACATTGTCTGCTGCCCAGAGGTCGCGAGTTCATTCTTAACTTATGATAATAGATACTGATATGGACTTTTTCCTTTAGATGAAAATTCACGCTTTATGCTTATGTTACAGTCAAAACTTTTTCGTGGTCAAACTACTTTTAACTGACAAAAACAATTAAAAGTGGTCTTGACTATAGGCCTTGGTCAATAGCAGCTTTTACTGGCATATCGGTCAACACTCTTAAAATGATGGTACTCGCCGGCCGCTACCACAGCACGCTCGCTTCGCTCGTTCGGCTCTTGCGCTGTGGTCACTTTTTTTTATCATTGGGGAATGCATTTACGCACCGCCCACCTTTATCCCAGGTGGGTGTGTGGGGCTCACCAGCTAGAAGAGCCGGTACTACCCACTAAACCCCAACATTCCCCTCCCATCCGCCTTAGTGGGACGCCGCAGGATCGCTTACGCATTCAACTACGGACGCTGTAGTCACTGTTTTAACCTAACCTAACCTAGAACGAAAGAAATTGTTCTTTCGAGTAAATTGACCAAAGCCTGCAGTCAAAATTACTTTTGACCAACCTCTTTCGACAAAAGTAGTTTTGACTGTAACACTTATATATCTGTTTAGGGAGCAAATTGAATGCTGTATCAAGGAAATTCAACCACGTTTATGCAAAACTCTCGCATAAGCTATCGGTAATGAATTCGTATTTATAAGCAAAGCGTTGGAGGCTATTTACTCGATATGCAATTCTTGCAAAGTACACATTGCTATACTGTAAATGCTATGAATCAATGGTATAATAATAATAATTGTATACATTCTAACATATAAAATCCATACTAATATTATAAATAAGAAAGCTGATGACATGTTTGTCTCAGTTTGTAGTTACCCTACTTGCTGTACCAGCGGTCGCGTGTTCGAGTCCCGCTATGGGCATTCACTTATGTGATGAGCCCGAATGTTTGTACTCCAGTCATGGGTGTTTATATTTATAATAATATGTATGTATTTAAAGTTATATATGTGTAGTGTATCAACTACCTGGTATCCATAACACAAGCCTCGTAGCTACCATGGAACTAGATGGTGCTGTGTGTTAATGTCCCAACACATAACATAATATATAATTCTATCACGCTTAAGCCGCCGAACACATTTTGATAAAATTTGGCAAGGATAGTATCCTAGGTTCGGGCATTGGCTACCCTTAAGCGAAACCGAAGGCAAAAACTAGTATAAAATAAGTAAATAATACTTTTGTGTTATTTACTTCAGTTCATTACAGACTACAAAGTGTTCAGACGTTCAGGTTTTAAATATTGGCTATTTTAGTTAATAATATATTCTTATTCATTATTTTTAACAAATTGTTTATCAAATTAAAACTAACCTTCGATAAACAAAATTACATGTGTACGTATTTAGCCCTTATTAAAAGTCTCACTGCTGGGGGCCTCTCATCAATACGAGGGGATTTAAGCCATAATCCACCACGCTGAACAAATCGATACCTCGGGGCTCAAAGGGCGTAAGCACCAAAACTCGATTTTACAGGAGAGCAAAAAAACAAAAAAAAAAATAATATTATTTTCGACGTATCTTTTTTGATTTTTGGCCTAAATAAACCATTCTAAGACCAAAAGTTTAATTTTTTTTGGGTGCAGAACACTATAAAATTATATTTCGAATAGATTTAAAAGTAACAAAAATAGCAAAAGCTAAAAATATCTGTTTTATTTTCTACAAAAAATAGGGTCGTAAACACCATTTTTTGGCGAATTGGAAGACTTTAAATACACAGATCGATAGAGGAGAAAAAACTTAGTAGGACTGCATTAAAAAGTCAATTTTGCCAAAATGACGGTTACGCACTTTGAGCCCCGAGGTATCGAAATGCGGGTTGGCGGACTTCACATGCCCTTCAAAAACTTGCTAGGTTCTCTCAGATGTGCGTGTCTTAATCTTTTCCTTCTGTATTAGTAAATGATAATCATATTAAAAATAGCTCGCACCTAAAAATCTTATAGGTGCGATACCCGGGATTTGAACCCGCTTCACTTCGCTTCCCATGCGAGCACTATACCACTGTGCTATCAAATGACATAATATAATATTAATTCCATGTAATATTTTAAACTATACATGTAGTTTAAAGCCTTTTCTATGTAAGTAAATTAAATATATAGATTAAATTTAAACTATTTGGTACGAATTTAATATTCTAAAAAGTTCAAAGGTCGAATTAAGCCGCAAAGCTTGAAAAGGGTTACAGTAAAGTTTAAACGATTTAATTCGATAAAAATATTTCTCGATTTCAAAATCATTCTAAATAAAGCTAAGTATTATTTTTTACAGCTCTTGAAGTAAGCTCTTTTAGAGCTTTATATACATTCTGGTCTTAAAATGAAGTATTAATTAATCAACATTTGTTCTTCTTTCTAGTACTATAAATGGAAAAATTTTGTCTGTCCGTCTAAGTAGCTTTTAGTTTTATTTATTTTTATGCCGTTTAAAAAGCTAAATCATCTTATATCAATTTCACAAAAATATATATAAAAATTTGTTATTATTATATTTACCACAGACTAATCTGATTATCCATTTGATCACGTCCGCTCTAGAATAAATCTCATTTATAAATGTCTGCTGACAATCAATATTACGTAACTGATTTTTCCGTGTGGATGCTTCCACTAGCTTATCTATACAGAGAAATAAAGTTGGAGTGTCTGTTTGTAACATTAAAATAACCGCTTTTTACTAAATGCATATGGATGTATACACGTGCTTCGGTGGTGTAGTGGCTAGCATGTACGGCTGCACATCCTGAGGTCCTGGGTTCGAGTCCCGGGTCGGGCCAAGTTTAGTTATTGAGTCTTTCTGTATAGTAAGCCTCAGTAACAGCCCGGAGTTGGGAAGTTGGCGGTGTTTCACCCCCGTGCCTCGGAGAGCACGTAAAGCCGTCGGCCCTGCGCCTTAACTCTCACCGGTCGTGTCGAATAGTCGTCCCACCGGAGTATGAGAGTGACAGGAATAGAGAGTGCTCTTGTGTCTGCGCGTACACTTGTGCACTATAATATCTCCTGCGCAGTTGGTTAGCCTCAATGAGATTGGCCGCCGTGACCGGAATCGGTCAGGAGAACATTATTATTATTATACCAAAATAACATTTTTTACAATTTTTGTCTGTCTGTCTGTATGTCTGTCTGTTTGTTCCGGCTAATCTCTGAAATGGCTGGACCGATTTTAACCGGACTTTCACTGGCAGATAGCTAATATATAAAGAAGTAATTTAGGCTACTTTTATTTTAGAAAAAAAAGAGATCCCACGAAAAACAATTAAAACCAAATTAATTAATTAATTTTGTTTTGGGAAGCAACCTAGAGACGAACCCGAGCGAAGCGAAGGTGAGTCGCTAATGTATACATAATATATTTAATTCATTCTTAGATTTATAAAAATAATTGACATTTTAAATAAAACTACCTATCTCTTCGATTTTTTTCATGAATAATATATGTAATTTGACTTCCGATCTATCAATTCGAAATTTTTACAGCAAATATGGTCACAGAAAGCCGTCTCACTAATTGAAACCAAAATAAATCATTGAAAAAAATACAAAAAGATATTTTTATCTATACATACTCGTATATTATTATAATAAAATTCTGAGTCGAATTTATACATTAAATATTTTTTTGGAAAATCTTATTGAAATAGTCATTATTATCCATCCATACAGAGGCTGAATCTATAGTTTTTAGAATTTTTGTCTGTATGTCTATCTGGAAACACATCGCGAGAAAACCACAAGGCAGATTTTGATGAGGTATGATGATAGCTGGTTATCCGGGTGAACATATAGGATATTTTTTACTGCGAGAAAATATCTCATCTCTGAGAAATCTATACTAAACGTTAAACCGTAACTACGGACGAATCCGAGCGGAGCGCGGACGTGTTGCTAGCTTATAATAGGTACATTTATTAATAAATATTTCAGAGCTCTTTAAGCGCCATCCAGTGGGAAGCACTAGTGTTATTTAAAGTACATCTTTACAATTTGCAAATAGTATAATATTTAAATTATAATACGGTAAATAAATATAAAAAAAAATTAAAAATATATATATAAATATTCAATGACACTCATCATCCTAACGCTTGCATAAATAAAGGCCTTTTGTCAAACATTCATCAAAACATTTACAGCAGTGACATTGATAGACTGATCTTAAGAGGATTGTGAATTGTCGATACGCGGCGCGAGTAGGTTTTTTAAAAAAAGCTATCTGTTTCATACCGCTCGCTTTGCCAACCCGTATGGTGCGATAGAGAGAGTTGCTAATCTTAGAGGCAATTACCTACATTTCCTGTTTGAAATATTGTTTCGGGTGATAACGTATTTACCCCCCTAAATATTTACGAAATGAGATAATTTTGATCTCATTAGATTCAGTACACCTTAATCTAGGTCAGTATGTTTTTCTTTTTTAGTAATTCAGTTTAGTTTAATTAAAAAAAATAAGAACAGTCAAAGAAGTTTGTAAGTCAAAAATACAGATATTTAGATGCTAATAACTTCTATTATATGCAATATTTCTTTAAAATAAAAACGTACAGATCTAATTTTTCATTATATCTACAATATTTCTAAAACTTATGAAAATTAGACAATGTTAATGGGGGGAAAAACGTTATCAATTTTTGTATGAAAATAACAGCAAAAAAAAACAAAAATAACAACATTTTTTACTAAAAATTGTGTTATATTCGAGTAAATTAAGTGAAGCGAGGGTGAAGAATAAAAAATATTTTATTACAAAACATCCCTCTTCTGACGCTACACAAATTGAGTCAAGCCCTTGAGGGCTGAACTTACGTATACGAGTACAATGTTAGCTCGGTTAAGGCACCACAGGAAATACAAGAACTTTGTTAATTAAGTGTATAAATTTCAATCAGGGGTACAACGTTTAACATATTGTATTCAGTCACTGGAGATATATTTTGTGACTTTAGGTGTACTTGATACAAAAACCATATCCTAGTTTTAAATAAACTATATTTTTGGATTTTTTCGCACATTTATTATGATTTTTGGTTCAGGAGAGTCTCTCCCGTGACCATGATTGCTGTACAGCATTCAAAATGTCGGGAACCAAAAATCAAAATTAATCTGCGAAAAGATAGCCAAGATCCAAAGAGATAGTTTAATTTATAATATCAAATATTCGCGTAAATCTAAGAAAGTATCCTAATTTTTTAATGTTATATGTTATCTTCAACAATTAGGGATAGATCTTTATGATTCTATGTTAATGAATAAGTTTCCTCAAGATTGGTCCTTTCATAAATTTAATAAGAGTTATTCCTACATAAAAACTAAGCCAAAGAACAGTAAATTCCAAGACTTTTTTATATAACTTTTTTTAAGCCTATTTTTCTGACGAACTTACTGACTGAGCGAAGCTGTGAGCATTTTTGTAAAATAGTGGATAGACACTGTCTGTAACAAGTATATAACACCTTTGAGACGTCTAAATCCTTAGTCTCTCCCGTGACCATGACTGCTGTAAAGTATTCGAAACATCGGGAACCAATAATCAAAATAAATCCGCGAAATAATCCGAAAAGATAGTTTTATTTAAAATATCAAATATTCGCGTAAATCTAAGAAAGTGTTAGACAAATAATAATTAGCAGTCATTGAGCTGCGATCGAGGACTCAATCCCAGGACCTTCGTAACTGCGGCCGTACAAGAAAACCACTAGACCACCGAGGCAGTTAACTACATAACTACTGGATACTTTAAAAACATCTAACCAATACTTTAAAATTATAATCTTAGTTAGCACTTTTTAATTCCGTGAAAATATAATTATTTTACTGGTTCTCGTCGTCTTCTATATAAATTCAATATGAAGTTTACTTAAAATTCTTGAAGTAAATTAGATAATAACTACGAAAAGTTATTTGGAAGGAGATTGTTCGACGTAATTAGATTTATATTGTTAATAAGTCTCCCTTTTTGCTCCTTTATTATACATATTTTCGGAAATCTGTCGAAAATACTGCGTTCATTTTGTAACAATTTCCAATTATAGTTAAAGATTAAAGCCCTTTAAGGGTAGAAGAGACAAACAAACAGACACACAAATAGTGTAAGTTTTTTAAATGATAGTTTCGATGAGACCCGTTAACATTATCTACAAAACCCTAAAAAATAATAATAAACAAATATGTACATTGAGACATTAACACACAGCACCATCTAGTTCCATGGTAAGCTACGAGGCCTGTTTTATGGATACCAGATAGCTGATACACTACATATATATAACTTTCAATACATACATATTATAAATATAAACACCCATGACTGGAGTACAAACATTCGTGCTCATCACAAAAATGAACGCCCCCAGCGGGATTCGAACCCGCGACCGCTGGCACAGCAAGTAAGGTCACTACAAACTGAGCCAAATGAGAAGAATTAGAGATAATATCGCATAAGTCAAAATAAAAATCATCTTTTTCAGTATTGAGATAATGTTGCTATAAATATTTCTACAGCTGCAGTACCTTTTCATTTACTCACTTGTAAAGGAACACTGTTCGGGAAACTTGATAATAGTTCATATTCGTTATTTCTGCATAGTAATTTGGTACTAAGCCAAATGCAAAGGATATTTTCGTTCTACACTAAAGAGAATGGAATTTTAAATGAAACTAAGCTGCTTCAATTTTTTTTTTAATATTTTGAAGTAATATTAGAAAGTTATAAGGGATATGATCGTATTAGATAATATTTAGGTGTAGTTGTCAAATACTCTACATTTTTCTTTTATAAATTACAATAATACAAATAATTTTAATGTTTTCAAATGTTTCCGTGTTTTTCATTTATTATAATTATCTTTATTAGTTAGTTTTGTATATTACATCGGACTAAGGAATAATATAAACAAAGGGGTCATAAAACTAAATTTAAAGCCATACTTCAATAATTTAAAATCAACACTAATATTAAAGACGTAAAGTTTGTAAGTTTGTTTGTAATGAATAAACTAAAAATCCGCTGAATTTCGCTGAAATCCGCTGAATTCCGCCGATTTAGATGAAATTTGGCATGAAGATATTTTGAGACCGTGGGAAGGACATAGGCTAGTTGGCTAGTTGTATCCCAGAAATCACCTTTTAAGGGAGTAAAAAGGGGCTGAAAATAATTATTTCTCGTGTAAGGGATATAAAACTCATATATATATATATATATATATATATATATATTGGATATCAGCTTATTTTTTTATACCAAAACCACCCCTGATAAAACAAAAAAAGAATTATCCAAATCGGTCGAGTCATTATTGAGTTTTAGCGAGACTAACGAACGGCAATTGATTTTTATATACATATATGTATAGATTTAGTTAAATCCAAAAAACAAACCACATCGATTTTATTCTTCAGACCTTCTTATTTAATTTAAAGTATTTTGGATGAAATTTAATCCCATCAAAAACATAAACGTGAAATGAGAGCCAAGTTCAATATTATAATATATGCCTTGGTTGTTGACTTCAACAACAAAAGAAGTGATCTAAATGGGCGCCAAGTTCAATGGTCAGTCCTGAAATTTATTTTTAACAACATAAAATATTTTATAACAACTTATCATTTCTTCTTATAACTTAGAATAATATATTAAAACCTAAGATCTGACTTGGCTAGTTCTCATATACGAATTATTATTAAGTACCTACTAAAACAGTCCTGGAAGAGCCCTATGTTAGATGGCTAGTTTCTACCAGCAAGTCAAATTTTTGGAAGAACTCCAAATGGTTTGTGTAATATTACACACGGTGCTGCTCGCCAGTTCTGTTAGCTTGAACTTGGCTTGACACGCTACCGTGTGTCTAGATACGTAACTAAACGAAGCGAGAATAGGTCGCTAGATGTATATACATATATTTGTCAGTAAAAAACTTAATATATTCTATACATATATCGTATAGAATTCATCGATGCGAAAATTTACTCGCGTCCCAAACACCAACAAAAACCTGAATTCGTGTTTCTTCAAAAAAGACTATTGATTTCCAATGGGCTTCCAAAAGTGAAAATAGAAGCGGTGAATGTTGTAGAGTTTTTTATAAAGGTTTATTGAATTGTAACTAACTGAAAGTATTTTATTTGTTTTAGGTTTGCCTTTTCATGTCTCAAAATATCGTCTAAATTCATTGTATACTTGTTCGTATTTCATATTATTCACTGAATTCTCACGGATAGCTATCGATCTGGATATAAAGTGATCTTTATCCGTTTATAATCTATAGTTTTTAGACTCTTTGTCTGTTTATCTGGGAACGCATCACGAGAAAACTACTGGACAGATTTTGATGGGCATGATGATAACTGGTTATCCGGGTCAACATATAGGAAAATATCTCATCTCTGAGAAATCCATACTAAACGTTAAAACGTAAGTAGGGATGAACTCGAGCGGAGCGAGGGTGAGTCGCTAGTAATACATAAAATATTTAACTTAGTTAATAATTCAATGTAACATATTAGTACTGAAAATAACTAAAAACCGTATTTACCTCATGCTTTTCTATAAAAATATCTTGAGCAAGGTTATTCTCAAAGATAATGCTACAAACTAGTCTTACATTTAAATAAATAATAAGGGTAGGGTGCACCACATTATTCATGTTTAGTGTTCGCGCTTGCCAGTGCAGAAATTTTCCCATTTATTTTGCAAAGAAATTTCAGATTTTAAAACTATCCTATTCGTAAAAAACTTGGTTTTAAACAATAGTCCTAAGATAAAGAAGAATAGTTAGTTATTATATCATTGTAAATAAAAAGTGTAATTTTCTTTGGTAAGGTCTGAAACATCCACTATTTTGCGTTTAAGAAGTCTTTTCCATTTTTATTTAAAAGAAATTGTGGTCTCCTTAAATAACTTGCGTCTGAACAATACTGTTTTTTATCCGACTGCAGCGAAGCCTACAGGAGGGTTACGTGTTTAATCTGTATGTACATATGTACATAATATGTATTGTATTTATATACGTAGCAATACTCCAAGTAACATATACATACGTCTCCACTGCATAATACTATGTTATTTCCACAACTTGTTTTAATATTTTTAGTTTATTTTTTACGCAATCGTTTTGTTTTTATTAGATAAACAATACTAGCAACTTATCTTCATTTTGTTTAAACTCAACTAAGTTTTGATAAGATAAACCTAATATCAACAACATCACCAAATCAAAACGACATTCCTTGAAACATTTTGGCATCGCACATGTAAAGAAAAAGAAAACTAATTTTGAAACTACTATATACAGAATATATCCTAAAACATAATATAATAATAAATATAAATATAAATATAAATAAATATGTTGGGACATTAACACACAGCATCATCTAGTTCCATGGTAAGTTACGAGGATTCTGTTATGGATAACAGATAGTTGATACACTACACATATATAACTTTAAATACATACATATTATAAATATAAACCCATGACTGGAATACAATCATTCATGCTCATCGCAGAAATGAATGCCCCATGCGGGCCTCGAACCCGCGACCGCTGGCACAGCAAGTAGGGTCACTACAAACTGAGCCATATGTGTCGTCATAATAATAAATACACTGGCCTATTACATATTGGAGAACTTCACACGTTCTGTGAGAGTTACGTTTTGTAAGATATTTTGTGAGAGGTTTCCTCAAAATATTTTCCTTCACTACTTCAATATAATTTTAGAAAGCAAATCTCAGAGATGTAAAGCCTGCGTTTGAACCTGATTCATTTGATTTCTAGCTGACTGCGTTCTGGACTACCACTGCTTTTTAACTTAAATATTTGTATGTATTTCAAAAAAAAATCAATAAATAACTATATCTATACAAATAATAAAATTCTTAGTCGAATTTATACATTAAATATTTTTTGGAAAATCTTATTAAAATAGTCATTATTATCAATACAGAGGCTGAATCTATAGTTTTTAGAATTTTTGTCTGTCTGTCTATCTGTCCGTTGGTCCGTCCGTCCGTCCGTCCGTCTGTCTGTCTGTCTGTCTGGTTACGAATCACGAAAAAACCATTGGACAAATTTTGATGAAATTGGGTATGATGATAGTTAGTTATGCGGGTCAACATATAGGACACTTTTAACTGCGGGAACATATTATCTCATCTCTGAGAAGTCTATGCTAAACTTTAATATATTTTTATTACATAAGAATTATATAACATTATTTGTACTATAAACAATCATAATCATTGTGCAAAGAAAACAAAAGTCCTACACACGTATTACTCGTGTAACTCCCTCTGTCACTTTCCTTGTTTTATTTAAGATGACGGTTGTTTGTACGGATCAAAAGAACACCCTAATTTGATAACACAAGGAGATGTGAGATAATACACGAGTGGAAGATTCTACTTTCAAGTTGCAAGTTCAACGTGTTATTGACCGACTTCAAAAAAACGAGTACTTTTTATGTTTATATATTTCTGTATATGTTACACGATATCTTCACCAATTATTTGCTGATTTTCGTGAATCTTTTTTTTTTATTAATAGGTTTAAATACCGACTTTAAGGTTAGAATAATGGCTTTTAAAATAACTTATACTTAAAAAAAAGTATGTGTGTACTTATGTACGCATGTAAGAAAGCGCGAAAGAAGTATAGCACTTCTTTGGCGTAACAGAACAAAAATAGCTAAAGATTTCATCCCGTATGCCACAACTCTGCTTGTAAAAGGAATGCAGCTAACTTCATCATGTCGCTTTTTGGCTGTCGGTGTGCACGCATTGTAAAAATATTACTCTCATAATTTTTTCCAAACGTGCCAAAAGAAATATAATTTCAAAAATTGACAAATTATAAGATAAATAAAATTAGATAAAACATAAGAAAGATAATTCTTTTATAAATTTTAATAATATCGTAACAAAATATATTTTTTTAATGCTAAACTCAAAAAGAAAGGGTATATAGTGTAAGACTTAAATTTTGTATATCCCATCATAAAATACCCTTGACATGTTTATGTACGTCTTTTCGTAGGACATCAAGAACGCAAGGTGGCAGAAGTTTTATAGATTCGATTACATAAAACGGTCGCAGTCGACGCCTGAAATAAAATTAGAACCTATAAATTGACCTGGAAAGGACAGTGTCATAAGTTTTTTTCTTTTATATTGGAAAATCTGATTAAAATAAGTAGATATTTAGGTAGAATATTGTTTACAATGAGGCAAATATTTTCTTTAATCTACACATATAATAAATTTCTAACTGAGTCGAATCTGTAGATTAATTATTTTTTAAGGCTTATTGTCGACACTATATATATAGATAGTCATTATTATCGACACAGAGGCCGAATCTATAGATTTCAGAATTTTTGTCTGTCTGTCTGCCTGTCTGTGACCGTATTACGAGAAAACCACAGGACAGATTTTGATGAAATTTGGTATAATGATAGCTGATTATCCGGGTCAACTTATGGGATACTTTTTACTGCGGGAAAATATCTTATCTCTTAGAAATCTATGTATGTATGGATTCAGCCCTTTTAACGTCCCACTGCTGGGCTCGGGCCTCCCTTCAATACAAGGGGGATCAGGCCATAGTCCACCACGCTGGCCAAGTGCGGATTGGCGGACTTCACATGCCTTTCGAAAACTTGCTAGGTTCTCTCAGACATGCAGGTTTCCTCACGATGTTTTCCTTCACCATAAGGCAAGTAGTAATAATGTTAAAAATGATTCGCACATGAAAATATCAGAGATGCAAGACCCGGGATTTGAACCCGCTTCACTCGTTTTCCCAAGTGAGCGCGTTACCACTGGGCTAATATATTATACTTAACTTCAAAACGTAAGAAGGGACGCGAGGGTGAGACACTAGTGTCAAATTATAAAATTGTAAAAATTAGCTCGATGATTACAATATGGTGATGTTGACGAGTTTCCAGCTCGCTTCGCTCATGAGTGAGATACTCCTTCCCTCTGAAATGGCCAAACTTATTCAAATGTAATAAAGAACAAAGATAGACCTGGATCCTTTGGTCACTAATATATTATAAATATAAACACCCATGACTGGAGTACAAACATTCCTGCTCATTATACAAATGAATGCCTCCAGCGAGACTCAAGCCCGCGACCGCTGGCACAGCAAGTAGGATCACTACAAACTGAGCCAAACGTGTCGTGAAATATACAATCTGGAGTCTAGGCTACTGTTTGACATCTGCCTACGCACACGAGCGGATCTAGGGTAAGCCACTAGTACATATAAATAAGAAACCTCATCAGCTTTATAATATTTTTAAACTTCCCAAGCAAACTTTAAACATCCCTTAAAGAAAATTAACTTTAACAAAATAACTTATGATCAAAAATGTCAACGATAAATTGAAATGAGCAACATAATATTGGTATTAATAATTGGCTTAATAAAGAGCGCAGGGTTTCATTTGAAATACCGGCGTAATTTCAAAAGTTTTCGAGTTTGGAATTGAGAAATTATAATTTAGACATAATTAATTAAACTCAAAGTGAAATTTTGTTTTGGACGTCGTATTTGTGTTGTCGCGCCTTACATTATGACTAATATGATAAGCTTTTTGCTCGTTAAATACTTCAATGAATCAAAGTGACAGCATTTCAAGTTTCTTACTGCCTGTTCGGTCCAAAGGTTGTTTATCGAATACAAACAATAATACTTCGACGGTGCATTATAAATACATGTAAACTCTCCTCAAATGTTAGTGCATGTTCGGACAGCAATCAAACCGGCTGCATTCATCATCATTCATTAGCAGTTCATTATCAGTGTAACATTATATACATCATACTAAATCAATAAACTCTACAACGATCTCAGACTGTATTTAATTTAGTAAGCATTTAGTTAGTAGTAGGTCGCGTCCCCTACACTGCCTACATACGTTTAAATATTAAATAGCAGACCCAGTAGGCAGACTCTGTCCTGTCAGTAACATCGCTTGGAGTGAAAAATAATAACAGGATTTCTGTACAATACTTTCATAGATTTATGCGAATATTTACATCTGTATAAATATTATAAATGTAAAAGCTTGTATGGATGTTTGTTACTCTTTCACGCCAGAACGGATGAACGGATCTGGATGAAAGGTACAGAGGTAGATTATACTCTGGAATAATACATAGGCTTCTTTTTATCCCGGAAAAATGTAAGATACCCGTGGGATAGGATTGTATTTGTTTTAAATAAAACTATCTTTTTAGAATTTTCCGCGGAAATATTTTGATTTTTCGCTCCCAACATCTCGAATGCTTTACAGCAATCATGGTCACGGGAGAGACTAAGGCTTTAGACATCTCAAAGCTCAATATATAATATTTGTTACAAGCAGCACCTACCCACAAATTACAAAATAATTAAAAAAAAATCTCTACCTCAATAACAGACTACGCTTACCAGATTCAATTATCTAAAACCAGATAAAGTATATAAGAAATCATTAAATCATCAAAATCGGTCAAGTCGTGTTGGAGAAAAAAAAAAAAAAAATATACAGTTAATAAAAATACGTTAGTTAATTATTCCGAAGCAATAATAACCAAATAGTTGAAAATAATATAATATAATGTCCTCCTGACCGATTCCGGCCACGGCGGCCAATCTCATTGAGACTAGCCAACTGCGCAGGAGATATTATAGTGCACAAGTGTACGCGCAGACACAAGTGCACTCTCTATTCCTGTCACTCTCATACTCCGGTGGGACGACTATTCGACACGACCGGTGAGTAGGCAGTAGTAAACTGCCTCGGTGGTGTAGTGGCTAGCATGTACGGCTGCACATCCTGAGGTCCTGGGTTCGAGTCCCGGGTCAGGCCAAGTTTAGTTATTGAGTCTTTCTGTATAGTAAGCCATTAGTAACAGCCCGGAGTTGGGAAGTTGGCGGTGTTTCACCCCCGTGCCTCGGAGAGCACGTAAAGCCGTCGGTCCTGCGCCTTAACTCTCACCGGTCGTGTCGAGTAGTCATCCCACCGGAGTATGAGAGTGACAGGAATAGAGAGTGCACTTGTGTCTGCGCGTACACTTGTGCACTATAATATCTCCCGCGCAGTTGGCTAGTCTCAATGAGATTGGCCGCCGTGGCCGGAATCGGTCAGGAGGACATTAGTTGAAAATACTGAAAGTGCTAGTTACAAACACATACCCCTAGAGGATCGCTTATATATTATTTCCCACGGTTGAAATAATAAATAGAATGTTTTCACCGGGACGGGAATGCAGAGTTGCAATTTGCGGATATTTTAATTTTATATATTTGTTCTGTTCATTCCTTTTACTTACATCGAGTTAGTTACATATTATTAAGGCAGTGGTAGCATAGTGGTAACGCGCTCACTTGAGAAACCGAGTGAAGCGGGTTCAAGTCCGGGTCTCGCACCTCTGATATTTTCGTGTGCGAATCATTTCTAATATGTTTTCCACTTGCCTTACGGCGAAAAAAAAACATCGTGAGGAAACCTGCATGTTTGAGATAACCTAGCAAGTTTTCAAAAGTCATGTGAAGTCCGCCAATCCGCACTTGGCCAGCGTGGTGGACTATAGCCAGATCCCTTCGTATTGAAGAGAGGCCCGTGCCCAGCAGTGGGACGTCAAAAAGGCCTGAATATATACATACATATTTTAAAATAAATTAGTTTTTGGTTTTTTGTCGACCTTCCGACTGTAGCTAACGTAACTTACTTCAAAATATTACCTACTTTACACTTTAAAATATAAAAATTATAAAGCAAAAATTATAATTACAAAAATATTGTAAAAATGATACAAAAATTACCTGATAATTGTCGCGGACTATTCAGAGCATTTATGAGCAAAATGCGGGGTTCACAATCGAGCCTCGTCTGACTCTTCGATAAAATAAGGGTATTTATAGCTGAATGTCGTAGTGGGAGTCACAACTGTCAAACTGTCAAATGACATTTCCACAAAAAATACGAAGGTAGTGTTAAAAAACAAAATACATTTTATCTTCCACATATATTCTTATATTTATTATTTTTTCCCCCTTCAAAAATCATGAATAAACTATCCAAACCATTTTTCATTTCCTATACTACCTATTTATATAGCATAAGTTATAAAAAATGTAAGACTATCTACACAGACAGTCTTTTATACATAGACGTAGATGTAAGTCTAGCTAGTTATATAAGTTTTAATACTTGTCATTTTATTCATAGCCTACGCTTATATGTAATTTTCAAAATATGCCCTGTTCTAAGCCTTTGTCACAGTGAAAAATGCATGGTAAAACCATAACCTGAAACACCGGTTGTTAACCTAGTTCAGGTAGGTTTCAAATTGTATTGTGTTTTGGTCATTTATTTTGTTAATATTATATAACTTCGTAAAAGTATTTCAGTAAAATTATTATTATTATTATATTATTATAACACTTGTGTAAAACTTGTTAGGTTTATTGGTGTTTATGTTAAAACTATGCTTTATCTATCAGTTAGTCGTAATCGAAATTAATTGAAAAATATATTTATTGTTTATATCCTAAGATGAGATATAATTAATAAAATAAATAAATTAATATATTGGGACATATTACTTTTTTAGATTTACGCGAATATTTGACATTTTAAATAAAACTATCTTTTCGGACTATTTCGCGGATTTATTTTGATTTTTGGTTCCCGAATCGATGCTTTACAGCAATCATGGTCAGACTAAGGCTTTAGAGATCTCAATACTTAATAAACACCCATGACTGGAGTACAATCATTCATGCTCATCACACAAATGCCCCCAGCAGGACTCGAACCCCCGACCGTTGGCACAGCAAGTAGGGTAGGTAGGTAGAGGGCACTGTAAACTGAGCCAAACGTGTCGTCAAATTTCATGACTGTTTCTAAATATTTTGATATTAATAATATTCACGAAGTTTATGTTGTAAAACGCCAAAGTTACGTCAAAACTTGTTTAGACACGGTAACAAAAGCTCGTAGCTAAGCAACAAGCCAACAAAACCGTGGGAAAGTTCGTCTCTCATTTTACATGTATAATGTATTACACTTTTTGCTTTCTGTCATCAAATTCAAAACTTTTAAGCTCAACTTTTTCTTTTGTACTCGATTACATTTAGTACATAAATTTGTTAAACAAAGTCTATATTACTTTTTTATTAAATACTAGCGACTCACCCTCACTTCGCTCAGGTTCGTCCCTAGGTTGATTCCCCATACAAACTTTCATTCCCATTTTCACTCCCTTAAGGGATGATTTCCGGGATAAAAACTCGCCTATATTCTTCCCAGGGTCTCAAACTATCTTCTTACCAAATTTCATTTTATCAGTTTAGTAGTTTCGGAGCCTATTCGGTGCAAACAAACAAACTATTAGTATAGACACAGATCATATATAAATACTACATTGTATTTTGCTTATATAATTGGTTTCATTGGATTATGATTCTTGTTGTTTTCGAATATGTTTGCTTAAAAATATTTATATTGTACCTATAATAAATAATTTGAAATCTAAAATAAGAAGAATATTAGATTATGTTAATAATGTCCTTTCGAACGGTTTCGGCCACGGCCGCCAATCTCTTTGAGACTAGCCAACTGCGCAGGAGATATTATAGTGCAGCGCGTGTACGCGCAGACACAAGTGCACTCTCTATTCCTGTCACTCTCATACTCCGGTGGGACGACTACTCGACACGACCGGTGAGAGATCAACCACAGGATCGACGGCTTTACGTGCTCTACGAGGCACGAAGGTGAAACACCGCCCTTCCCAACTCCAGGCTATAACTGAGACTTACTAAATAGAAATACTCAATAACTAAGCTTAACCCGACTCAGCACTTGAACCCAGGACCTCCGGATGTGCAGCCGTACATGCTAGCCACTACACCACCGAGACAATTAAGACGGCATTTATTAGATTATGTTATCAGTAAGTTAACTAGCGTGATAAACGTAGATAAGAGGAATTACGACCGTCCATCCTTAAAATGTAATTTCTGTCCCGTACAATGGTTAAGCCGTAAAAAGGTAATAAACGTACAGACAGAGTCATTTTTACATTTTATTTTTCATATTATTAGTATTTGAATTATATTTAATATTATTGAATAAAAATAGCACGCTTTTTTATAATGTACGGCACTCCAATAAATAACATGAGCCCAACACACAAAGATTTTACACATACGAAAATTCAAAATATTTTATTCATCATTAAATTATTACAATTTTTTGCGGAACATCATGAGTATACTACCAGTTCGGAAATAAGAAGCCTTTGACCTGAGAAGAACTAGCGAAGAAAACTCAGCAAGTCTAATCATATTACTTTATCTTTTTTGTAAGTTAACTTTTTTGTAATTTACAATATTTCTATAGAGTTGAAGTAGCCTGGAGGCGATCACTTCATTCCCAAGGCGTGCTATCTTTTATTAAATCATTAATTGTCTCCACTATCGAACTCCTAACTCCATAATTAGATGAGCTTGATAATAAAAGCAATAGATTAAAATTTAGTAAAATGATAATTATAATATATAAAATAAAATATTACTATACGACTCATCCTCGCTTCGCTTGGGTTCATCCCTAGGTTAATTCCCCATACAAACTTACATCCCTATTTTCACCTCTTTAAGGGATGATGTCCGGGATAAAAATTTATGTTCTTTCCATGGCTTCAAACTAACTGTTTACCAATTTTCATATAAATCGGTTTAGTAGTTTCGGAGCTTATTCGGTACAAATAGACAAACAAATAAACAAAAAAAAATCTTTCCTCTTTATAATATTATCTAATAATCACATGTACCCAAAATTTTACAAATCCTGCTTAATTACATACTATTGCGAAATTTTCATAAGGAAAAGTTAATTTTATTCATAATATAGGAACAAAGTTATAAACTTTGTCATATAAAAGTAACCACTATAGCAACTACGTAGTGGCTTACCTAACTTGTTAATTACGAGCTTCCATATAATTATCCACAAAAGCAGGTCAAAAGCGAGAACAAATAAGGTCTTATTTTATATAACTTAAAGGATTTCTATCAGCTACGATACAGCTTCTCAAAGTGTGGAATGTGAACCCAGTTTTCACCAAACTATGCTAATAATTTAAAGAGTAAAAGTTTCTTAGTTTGAATGTGCCCCTACATTCAAACTAAAAAACTTTTACTTTCATAATCTCTGAAATTACTGATGCAATTCTGAATATTATTTCACTAATAGCCTACATCACTGCTAAGTATTAAAATTCAGTTTTTATTTAGATCTAAAATATTTTTTGTCAGAAATCATAATAAGTTAATTGGAATCGAAAAAATAACTGGCTGTTATTGACTGCTTTATTGGCGTTAGCTATTAATTTTTTATACATACATATGTATATCAATGGTGTGAGTTGTCTGACCGGTAATAAATAATAAATATGGAAACTGGGGCTACTAGTTTGAGAATCACTGGGCTAGGATAGTGTCAAGTTCCCTCGGTACACAATTACAAAAGTTACAAAACTGTATCAGTGAGTTAGTCAGTTTAAAATAATGGAATCTGTTTTCATTATAAACTCCATTTGTAACAAATTAATATGTTTGCAAGTTGTGTTTATCAGTCTGTATATATATGTATGTATATATAATATATATATATATATATATATATATATATATACATACATACATTTGAACAAACATATTATGTTTGTTCAAATGTGGCGTTTTAGAGACCAAACGCGTGAGCCGATTTTGATGATTAATACGTCGTTAGATTCGTGTTGATAATGCGAGTTAAAAATTAAACTGGCGGATTTCAATTGCCAATTTGTGTCTGTAAAAAAATTTTTTCCAACCCAATCGGGTGGGGTATCAAAATAATGATTTTTAAGAGGCGATCACAATTACAACTGATTTGGAAAAAATAGAACCGTGCAATTTACTGTTTGCGAACACATCGTGTATTTTTTGAAATAAAATACATTCAAATTAAGTATTTCTTTCATTTTTGAAGTTTGTCAAAATATGTAAAGCAAAATAAAGTAGATAAGTTCAATTGTATAGGTAGAATAAGAAGATAGTACCTGGGTGAGCAAGCTTCGCTCGGAGTTCTTTTTTGTTACATCGTATTTTTTAGATAAAAAAACTAAAAACTTAAATAAACACTAAAAAAAACAAAAGTAAAAACTTTGTATCCGACCGCGATTCGAACCCACCTGTGATAGACAATCTTGAACCATGACCGCTTGATCACGATGCTTATGCCCGTGCGTAAGAAATTATTGACCATATTTTGCGTGAAATAATGCTAAATAAAACCGCGGGAAAACTGAAGAATATGCCTTTTCCCAGACAAAAGACTAATCTAGATCGATTGTTCGCCCCTGAAAACCCCCACATACCGAATTTCAGCGAAATCCTTTAAGCCGTTTCCAAGATCGCCGGTATAAATAAATAAATAAATAAACAAGAATTGCTCGTTTAAATATATTAGATTAGATAAAGAAAAATCAATCGATTTTAATATTTATAATGACTTCTTACTGTGAATAAATTTCATTTGTAACTTCTTGGAAGACTGTCGTTACCCATACGTCTGATGTGGATTTTGTGATAAAAGTGCTCATCTATCAACGTCGATACTCCCCAAAAATAGGCGATTCGACGAAAAGCGACGTAATATGCTAAGTAGCAAAAAGATAACTTACTTATATAAAAGATTTCTGCTGTAAAGAGCAAAAAACTTAAGTTTTTATTGAAAATTTAGGTACATTCAAGTCGTTTTATGTATATAGTGAATAAATAAATGCTTCATTGGTCAAATAATTAGCATGTTCAGATGCTGTTTTTAAGGTTCTAGGTTCAAGTTTGGATCGGGTTAGGTATTAAAGAAATATCAACTACCAGCTCGGAGTTTTTACGTCAGCTGTCTTTAACATTAAACTTTAAAAGCGTAAGTTTGTATAAATGTTTACTCGTTTGCATCTTGGTTAGTCCTTCACGCTAAAACTGCTGAACGAATTTAGATAAAATTTAGTACAAAAATAGACTATGATCTGGAGTAACTTAATTAACTAACTACTTATTAAAATGTGCCAAAAGGTGACGCTGTCTGTATATAATATTGTTAGAATACGCGAGAACAAACTTTACTTACATCTGTCATCGTGACTATATAAATAGCAAGGTGCCTGACGAGCGGCTGAATTGACGGCGCTTTCCCGCCGTTAGGCTAACTAATAGATTTGCTAGCTGTCGATATTTTAGTTGTAAATTCACTTATGGGAATAATTGAATTGGTTTTTAATTCCATTTAACTCGAAATTTTGTTCTTTTGGTTCAAGTCTAACTTCTGGTTCCTAAAAATATAATAAAGGCATACAGGGATGTATCCGACCTAAGAGAAGGTAAGTTTCTAGAAACGTAATATTTTCATACTCTATAAATAGTTCAGCCCTTTTAACGTCTCACTGCTGGGCACAGGCCTCCCTTCAATACGAGGGGGATCAGACCATAATCCACTAAGTTGGCCAAGTGCGGGTTGGCGGACTTCACATGTCTTTTGAAAACTTGCAAGGTTCTCTCAGACATACAGGTTTCCTTACGATGTTTTTTTCGTCGTAAGATAAGTAGTGATCATGTTCATCGTGGAAATGATTCACACATGAAAATATCAGAGGTGCGAAACCCGGGATTTGAACCCGCTTCACTCGGTTTCCTAAACGAGCGCGCTACGACTAGGGTTGCAAACATTTCTTCGGCGAAATATAGTTGTTTTCAAAAAATATAGTACACTTAAAAAAATATAGTACTTTATGAAAAAAAAAAGAAAAAATAGGCAAAGATATTTGTTCTTATTTTTTTTATAAAAACAAACTTTTTTTTGCATTCTTTGCATTTCTTAACATTTTTTTGTCTAAAATAAAAGCGTCAGAGTATGCTCTATTATATTCAATTTTTAAATTAATGTAAATCAAAAGCTCGTTTTTTATTAATGAGACACTAGGTACTTCTGTTTCATTCTTCTTTTTAAAATGAAGGATTTGTTTGTTAGATTTCGGTGTTGAAAATATAACATTTTGGCGTACAATATACTCGTACATATTTCTTCAACAGCATATTGTACGCAGACCCGAAATATAGTACAATACTACATATTATAGTACGGTTGGCAACCCTATTTACGACTGGGCCACTACTGCCTCATACTATTTAGCTAAATATATTCCATTTACAGTCTTTGTAGGAAGATTCGATGGTGCGTACGTTATATACGGTTATAGATTTTATGGTAATTAGTCGCTTGATTGTAATCGGTGCCTTGATTGGATTTAGGCTACGATGTATTGTGTTATACAATACAGAGTGCAGTACAGACCTATTATAGTTTAATGGTTCATAAATTAACAATCTAATTACGTTTTGAATTACTTTCCGTGATAATAATAATAATAATGTCCTCCTGACCGTTTCCGGCCACGGCGGCCAATCTCATTGAGACTAGCCAACTGCACAGGAGATATTATAGTGCACAAGTGTACGCGCAGACACAAGTGCACTCTCTATTCCTGTCACTCTCATACTCCGGTGGGACGACTACTCGACACGACCAGTGAGAGTTAAGGCGCAGGACCGACGGCTTTACGTGCTCTCCGAGGCACGGGGGTGAAACACCGCCAACTTCCCAACTCCGGGCTGTTACTGAGGCTTACTATACAGAAAGACTCAATAACTAAACTTGGCCCGACCCGGGACTCGAACCCAGGACCTCAGGATGTGCAGCCGTACATGCTAGCCACTACACCACCGAGGCAGTTTCCGTGATAACATTTGGTGTGACTGTATATGATAGTGGTCATTAGCTCGATATCTGCTTGTTTGCATGAATTTTACAGATATTAATTTTAGTTTAGACTTGCGACTCACCCTCGCTTCGCTCGGGTTCGTCCCTAGGTTGCTTCCCAAAACAAAATTAATTAATTAATTTGGTTTTATTTTTTTTCATGGAACCCTATTTTTTTCTAAAATAAAAGTAGCCTAAGTTACTCCTTATAACACCAGCTATCTGCCAGTGAAAGTCCCGTCAAAATCGGTTCAACCATTTCAGAGATTAGCCAGAGCAAACAGATTTCAGAGATTAGACAAAACAAACAGAAGAGACAGACAGGCAAAAATTGTAAAAAATGTTGTTTTGATATATGCACCGTGTATACATCCATATGCATTTAGTAAAAAGCGGTTATATTAATATTACAAACAGACACTCCAATTTTATTTTCTGTATAGATGTATAGATATACATATATATGCTAAGTACTGATTTACGAGTAAATTGATGAAAATGACTCTTACTTGAAAATAAGTTATAACTGCTCTTTCACAAATTATCGTAATAGAGATATAACCTAAGATCTTTTTACTTTTTTTTTACATTTTCAAAAATATAAGGCCTGATGACGTACAGGGTTTAGGCCTTTTTTTTTGCTGGGGAAACCTATCATGGGGACTTTGGCGGCCGTCAACGGGCAGGGTACTGTGAGACACCTGCTCACTAAAACCCACAACGGAACCCGTCGCCGCAGTGCAATGGGGTGTTGCAGGATCGCTTGCGCATTCACTACAACACCTCTGCGAACGGCCTGAACAACGCGGGCCACATCGCCTCAATTACGATGCCCTCGATTCACGGCAGGGCTTAGGTCTGCCAGATGGTCCTTACCGTGCTTAGTATGCTATGAGTTATCGTTGAAAGAATTTCTAGCCTTACAGGAATACCATAACTTAATTTCATCTAAATACTTGATAGAATAATATTTACACCAATATAATATATTATAACATACATTGATAATTTTTTACACTGTCCTTTAGACTCTTGTAGAAATAATCATGGCTTAAAAAGCTTTTGATTTTAGATGTAAAAAACATGTAAATTGGTCGTTTGGCTCATTCACGTAATTCTTATCACGTAGATATTGTGGTCTTTAGTTTTTACTGCGTTCTAAGATCTGAACCACATTTTTTGTTGTTTTACTTGAAACAGTATACATATAATATCGATATAAGCTTTTGGACCTTTATTTCAAGACCCGAATGACAATACAATAATTTAATACGATTAAGCTTATCTGATGATGGAACCAATTGGTAAATAGTAGACCTCTTCAATAGTCATAGTCCAATAGTCTGTATTTAATTCTTTTAGTTTCGCTTGCCCCAAAATTTTTTTTTTAATTTACGCTAATATTTCACGTTATATGTAAATAAAGCTATCTTTTCGGATTTGTTCGTGGATATATTTCGATTTGGTTCTCGACATTTCGAATGCTTTACAACAATCATGGTCACAGGAGAGACTTGTTTAAAATTGGGCTGCCTCATATATTATCACATTTAATCAAATGTATGTGCTAAATAATATACAGGGCCATTTTTAAGTAACAAAAAATGTTATATTTCTTAAATTTTAATTTATTTTCATACAAAAATAAAAATATTTTATTGCACCTTCTAAATGGTGATGGTCCTTGCATCTGGTCAAGTTTAAATGAGTAAGCGCCCCCTCCTGCACGCCTTCACTCCTCCCACTCCACCGACTACGCGCTTTCTTTTGCTAATGCTGGACTATTACCGTTTAGAAGGTGTAATAAAAATATTTTTATTTTTATAAAATTTTAAAAATATTTTTTTTCCCACAGATGTTGTTTTTATGATGTAAATAGTATATATATTCTCAAAAGGTCTTCAGTAAATCGCGGTGTAAGAGTCAGATGGACGTATATATATTTTCTCAATTTTACAGGAGACCAAAAATACTGGTTGAATTCGCCACTTCAAACTTTGCCAGCTTTTTAATAGAGATAATATACAATTAACGAAAGAAAAAAATATACTGTTATATTGGCATACTATTAGAGCTCTTAAATAGTTTACATTTATTTATTTATACCTGATTACATAGACACAATATATATTTTTTTGAAATTCGGTTGACATACGTTAGTGTGGCCCTTACCGTTTTTTAAACTTTTGTTGTCATCCTACCTTAATACGTCAATTTTGAACTTAATTTTTATTTAATGTTAAGAGATGAAATGAGTAAATAAAAATAAAAATAAGCTTGTCAATCGAAGACATAATCTTTATTTTACTTCTAAAAAGTATAATTTTAATAAAAAAACATATAATCAACCAGTAGAATAACATTACTTAAGTATCTTCGTCATCACCTATTGTTCCAACTGAAAATCCTTCATAAAAACTGTGGTATTGTGTTGGAATGATACCTTGTCTGCATAATTCTTGTAAATCTTCATACTTTTCAGCGGAAATGGGCAAGGGTTTGCCATATGCATTTTTCAACGAAATTTTTTCAGCAGGTATTCTTTTGCCTCTTCTAATAATCTTAATCATTTTAAAATCGTTATCATCCAGATCATATTTAAAGTATATATGTTTACTATCTTCTTTGCGATATTGTAGCCATCTTATTTTAAGCCAGTTGACAGAATTTCCATCACTATCTACCTTAGCATTTTTGACTAATACTGTTTTTAAGTATTTAATATCTACGAAGTCTTCTGTTCCCATTTCAAGGACGTCATAGGGATTTTTTCGGGAACCTTTTCTTATAATTGTATAGAATCCGGATGGATGAAATATCGGTATATTCTTCTTAGCTAGTTCAATAGTCGCGTGGATGTTATCTGCTTCCATTTGACTGTGCCCAGGTTCAAAATATTTTTGGTTAATTTCTGGTATATTAAATGCTTCAACGCAATACAGTAGTAAAGCTGAAATATATACATTACAATATTGACTCGCGCAAGTATCGGACATAAATGTTATCGGCTTACCATCTGCCTTGGTTTTCAGATATTTCAACAAACATGACCCGATTTCAACTGTCCCTTTCCTTGCAATACCTTCATGCTAGCAATAATTGTTTCTTGTTTCTGAAGTTGAAAAGTCACTTGATGATAAGATACATTCATCTGGTGCAGGCACGCTATCATTGCTCGAATGTGATAAATACAAATCCTCATTTTAAGCAATCAGTGACACATTTTCCAATGTTGTCAAATATTTTGTAGGTGACGGTCCAGGTTTATCAAAAATAGACAGTGACACATTTTCTAAAGTTGCCGTTAATTCAGTAGAGAATGTTTGAGGACAAGGGCTTAAACAATTATTATTATTGATTTCTTCAATGTTAGCATTGCAGATGGCCTCGGTTGAATGAGTTGGGTCCTAAGACAAAATAAAACAAAACATTCAAACTAAGAATAAAGTAAATAATGTCTCAGCTGTAGGTATCCTTTATAATTGATCTTAAAGAAAAGGATTTATTCGATAAATCATTCATTTTACTTGTAAATTATTTGCTTATATTATATATTATGAATATTATAGGGCGAGCCTATTGCTATTAACCGAGCTCAAACTCAGTTATGCTTAGTCCAGTTAAAACCAAAATATTATTTAAGATTACTCGCCTGTCCGAAAATATAATTGAATTCGTTGTTGAGAACCTGAGAGGGTTCTCTTTGTTCCAGCGATGCCAAAATCTTCCAAGTTCGATTATTTTTCTTCATTTTGTTAAATATTATATATTATTTTAACTAATAACACTATAATTTTGAAGTAAAAAACAGAACAATAATCTCAAAACTTTAAATTAGGGAACTCCCCGCACTGCGTGTTTCAACTTGTTTTAGACCTTACATCAACTTTTAGGTGCCATACTAACGTATGTTTGTATTAGTCAATGGACAGTAATAATATTATCAAAGAAATTGTACCGCCACAATAACGTATATCGTATTACATCGCGTCGGTCATTCATTTTAATCATTTTCATTTATTTTATAAAAATGCTTATGCCAATAAAACGTAACTAGATAAACGTTGTTTTGGCTCTCCAAATTTAGCATGAAAACACAATCTTGTAACCCCCCAAAACCACGTATAAGCTTTTACGTTGATATGGTTCGTATAATATTGTGAACCAAACAATATTCTATGATTAAAAATATTGTTATTGCAATTACGTTCCTATAGCACTAACTGATAATAAGATAAAACTAATTTAGCGGTACTCATAATACGTTTTTCTGGTCCTATTGAAAGTGGTTCTTATACTATTACGTTTTTTTAGAATTTGTAAAGTATTGAATATACTGTTACGTCGTTTTGGCATTTCATAAAGGACCACATTCTGATCCGTTTTATGAAAAAAAACGATTTTCGATTTTTTTGTAGATACGTTCATCTGGTTCTTATACCGCGAAATTAAAAATGACCCTGTATAATATGTAAAAAAAATCCATTTAAATACATTTATTACTTTATAGCTCGTAAATAATTTCAAGAACTCAAAGGCTTGTCTTAAGTCAGCATCAAAAAATAAAATAATGTTATTCAAAATGTCAGAATATCTGTCAAAGAAGTTAAATTGAAACAATAGTTCTCGGGAAAATAATCTGTGTTCAACTGACACGCTTTGAAGCAAGAAAATTGAAATGAAATATACTTGACAAAGTAATCTGTGTTTAACTAGCACGCTTTGAAGACATTAACAAGAAAATTGAATTGAATTGAATTGAAATAATAGATTGTAAAGACAATGACTAAAAAAGATACAAGTAACCAAATAATGGGTCAGGCACCGTACATAAGTAGTATAACTCTCATAATAAAATATATTAATTTCTCTATTAGTATATCAAAATACAATGTGTAATATATAATATATACTAATCTATACTTTATATTATAAAAAGGCAGAGTTTGTTTGTTTGTTTGAACGCGCTCATATCAAGAACTATTAATCTTATTAGAAAAATTATTTTTGCATTAGATAGCCCATTTATTGAGGAAGGCTATATTTCATACAATATTATAATATAAATATTTATTCCATACTAACCGTTAAAACGTACCTAGGGATGCGAGGATCAGTCACAGATATACGAGTATGTATAAGTTGTAGAGTAACTGAGTTTTTTTTGTATTTTTTTGATTCGATTTAAAAAAAAACTATTTTTGTATTTTACAGCCTATAACTAACTTCTCATAACTTCGCTTCGCTCGGGTTCGTCCCTAGTGTCTAGCACTAGCCTCTATGTTTAAATTCAGGTCCAAAGAGGAACAAATATTCTCCGGAAAATTATGGGCGTGCATGCGTGCGTGGGTGCGTGTGTGCGTGCATGCATGCGTACGTGCGTGTATTCGTGCGTACATGCGTGCGTGCATGCGTGTGTGTGCCTGTGTGTGAGTGTGTGTGTGTGTGTGAGTGTGTGTTTTTTTTTATATAAACTTCCGTAATTATAGCAGTAGTCCGAATATGCAACATTTTAACATACAAACGTATAATTTGTTATATTGCTAATAAAATTTATGCATAAAATGATGGTACTTTCTACATGTAGCAACTTGGTAAAATACGTCCGAAGTGCCGTCGTTATATGGTGTTTGTTATTATGTGAAAGTGCGCAAACATCAAGAAAAAATAGTCGCACAAATTATTTTACGTATTTTACTCATATTAATGATTTCGACTGCGTTTTTTTTTCAGGAAGGGCCATTACAGTACTGAAATTTTAAATAACAATCGGGAACTAAAAAAATAGGCGGTGCTTACAGTCCCGTACCTCAAAGAACACGCTAAACTCGACCTCGATAGACGTCAGTTGTCAGGGTGCCGTGATTGAGTGCGTTTTAATTGGGTGATCTTGTAGCATTCCATTAACACGGGGAAGGTTCCGTTGGGTTTTATGTAGTACTGGTTTTTTTAGCTGTGTGTATGTGTGTGTGTTGTTGTAAGGTATTTTCCATCGTTAAAAACAATCATTGCTTACTTACTGCCCATCTTCAAGTGATCGATTCTTGTCTTGCCTATTTCTATTGATCAAAGAGACATTTTGTCTAATTAAATCGTATTATTATGGATAAGTAGAGTTTGAAGTTATCCAAACTAAACTTCCTAGTATGGATGACTTGCTGACGTAGAGGAATGAGATAAAAATTCATATTGCTCATAATATTATGTTCCATATATGTATTGTAAAAATTCTATGGTACCATACCATGGTTTTTTTCATACCATACCATGGTTTTTTCAGTATGGTTATGTTATAAAGTACTTCAGATAAGATAGCGGACCGATATGTGTTGTAACTTTTTAAATTATCGCGTTCCATATTTATATAATAAATATACTACGGGACTTAACGGGTGAATAAGTGGCTTGACCAGTCTGCCCGTGACCACGGCTGGTGTAACCCAGTCAAAACGTCGGGAACGAGGTATATAACCACTTATTCACGCGTTAAGTCCCGTAGTACAGTTATTATACGATATCTGTTATCCCGAGACAACTGTTGATATAAAGCATAATTTATAATACAACAAAAATAGTGCGCCAACAAGTTTTATTAAAATTCATTTCTACACTATTTCTACTGTATTTAATGTGCACATGCTCCTTTCTATTTAAAATGTAGATATAACAACTCTACCGCAGGCTATTATCTAGATCTCTATCCACACAATTTAGTTTTAAACGTGTATTTTACAGATTTTAAAGATAAAACGGTAGCTAAAATTCATAAGTGCTTTCTTCATTTCAAGTTGGGGATAGCTTATTTTTTTTTTTTTTGCCTAAATAATAATGTTAAGGCTACTTTTTAGCAGTTCTCTATAATAGCCATATGGCGTGGGAACTACGAATACATGATTTATTTATTTATTTATTTAACAGGAACACCAATACTATACATCGTTTGTAAGAATGTATGGATGTATGTTTGTTGCTCTTTCACGCCAGAACGGCTAAACGGATCTGGATGAAATTTGGCACAGAGATAGATTATAGTCTGGAATAATACATAGGCTACTTTTAATCTCGGAAAAATGTACGGTTCCCGTGGGATAGGTTTGTTTTTGTTTTTAGGGGCGAATTCGAGCGAAGAGAGAGTGCGCCGCTAGTATTTAATATTTACATAACTATTATATTACAAAGTATCTGTATTCACATGTACACTTATTACAGATACACAACACTGTCAGAATAAACAATGGTAACTTAATCTGCAATAAATAATTATAAAACTGTATTAAATGAAATATCTAATATATTTAAACGAGCAATTCTTGTATATTTATTTATTTAATTAATTATACTGACGATTTCGGAAACGGCTTTAACGATTTCGCTGAAATTTGGTATGGTTTTCAAGGGTGAAAAATCGATCTAGATTAGTCTTATGTCTGGAAAAACACGTGGTTTCGAGTTTTCATGCGGTTTTCTTTCGCGTGGAATAATTCCACGAAAAAACTTAAAAAAAAAACGACTTCCAGGCACTGAAAACTAAAAAATAATTAAACGGGGGTTTTCATTTAGAATAGATACCTAACCGACCGACCTTCATTAAATAGTAATGCTTTAAAATGCTTAATGAAAAAAATTAACAAACGCACTGGTCGCCACTACAATTTTCGAAGGTTCCCCTCGATTTCTCTGGGATGCCATCATCAGATCCTGGTTTCCTTATTATGGTACCACCCTTGGGATATCTCATTTCGAACAAAAAAAGAATCATTAAAACCGGTTCATGACCGACGAAGTAATCCGCGAACATACATAAAATTACATCCACGTAAACAAAAAATGTATTTTATTTTTTCATAAAATGAAAACTACTGAGCCAAACTATGTTAAATTTTTATGGGACTAAATGGCAACTATTCCGCATCAAACAAAAGAAGAATCATGTAAATCGGTTCATAAATCTCAGCGTAATCGGTGTACATACATAAAAAAAATACCGATCGAATTGATAACCTCCTCCTTTTGGAAGTCGGTTAAAAACGCTAATTTCGCATACTTGCACATCGTGGTTAAGCGGCCAAGTTTTTACATTTGTTTCTTTTTTGTATTTATTTAAGTTATTAGTTTTTTTTTAACTAAAAAATACGATATAACAAATAAGAACTCCGAGCGAAGCTCATTCGCCCAGGTACTAATAATTAATTTTATCAAAATATAATTAAGAGTAGCAAATATTATTATGGACTTAATATTTTTATGGAATCCCTGTCTGAAAAAAATGTTTATTATTATTATTATGAATACATGATGAACTAGAACAAAAATAATACACGTTGCTGTGACGTGCTGAACATTAAGTTATTTTATGGAAAAAATTATACCGATTCCTTTATTTGTCTAAAAAATAATCCAATTTCTATTTCTTAGTACAAAATATAGCAAAACTTTTAGAATAATTATATCATTACATATCATTGTCTCGAAACATTTCCAATATTTATTTGATCTATCCAGAATAAGTATGATAAGTGCTTAGAACATCCCCTTAATAGAAATATTCGAAGTAAAGCAATTGTTTATCGATAGTTATTACGTCTGAATTTATTTGCGGTGAAAAAAGTTTGTTCCATAATGAATATAATATCATATTACTTACTAAGAATTTATTTAACCCTAGCAGAACCCGCGGCTTCGCTCACGTTAAAACTACAAAAATCTCTGAAAAGGTAGGTTTCACACAAACTTTCATCCAGACAGACATATGTACATATGAGTGTGTACATCTCGCATACAAGGATGAAACGTGTATGTCTCCGACTGCATAATACTATATTCCTTCGTGAACTTGTTTTTAGTTAGCTTTTATGCAGTCGGTTTTTTATAAAAATACCGACTGCAATTATTTATGTACATAATATTAAAAAATATATACCCATTGTAAAAGTTTGTTTTTCAATAAACACAACACGTACAATATCAGCCTTCGTTACCCTCTCAATGTTTGTACAGTGGAAAAATGAAAATAAATATCAGAAAACTTTGAGAACTTATATTTTTAAAAACAGTATCAATAACAACGATTACAAAGCAACGGCTTGTTAGTGTAAATAAAACTACAAATTTCATTTTATAAGGAAATAAAAAAATGTTGAAAATATAGATAGAATAAAGTGAAAATTTGAAGAAAAGCTATCATTTTAGGCTTGGAAAAATGCCAGCATCATAAATAACTACAGTAATATATATGTATTCAGCCCTTATTAACGTCCCACTGCTGGGCACGGGCCTCCCTTCCATACTAGGGGGATCGGGCCATAGTCTACCACGCTGGCCAAGTGCGGGTTGGCGGATTTAACTACAGTATAATAAATAATTGAAAATATTTACAAAGAATTATTTTAGAATAAAACTACACATATTTTTAATTCGCTCGGGTTCGTCCCTAGCTTGGATATAGTCACATGGATTTTTTTTAAGTATTAAAACCTTCCATGGACCTTAAGGAACATGCAAAAAAATAAATTAGCCGAATTGGTCCAGCCATTCTTTAGTTATGCGCTTACCAACATTCATTTTTATTTATATAGATAGATAGAAGAAGATAACATATAATATATGTATCATGTTATATATTATAGTACATCTATATATCTAGGCTGAATACAATTAAATTTATCCTAAGTTTTTTTTTTTATTATGGAAAACTTTATTTACAATAAAAGAAATTACAAATACACTTAATTATATATACAAAACAAATGTACACTTAGTTATTACTGTATAAGTCATGTCCGAATGGAATAGTGGCAAGAATGCTAGCCGCATTCCCCCGCTGAATGGCAATGCCGATTCTTTGGGCGAAAAATGCGCCAGCTCTCCTGTCACTGGTAGAGGCGATAAGACGAGGTGTTAAGTCTTTTAAGAAGTGCTTAGGACTTTTACTCCATGGGCCAAGGGTTTCTACAGCAAATGGAATAAAAACATAATTTTGGCTAAGAGAGGCGTATTTACGTAATTAAATTAAATTAAAAAAAATATATTAAATAATTAGAACGTATTAAAAAAAAGTTACTTACGTGTGTACTAGTAAAATATAAGTAAAATGTACTCGTATGAGAGTTACACTGCGGTATTGCAATAAAGCACGTTTGTCGCATAGATCGTGATAAATTTTAAATTAAGCACTTTTTAAAAGCTTTTTAACAATAATGTATCTAGTCGCCCAGTGTGTTCGTGCGAGTACTTCTAATTTTTAGTGACCTGAAATTAAAATTTTCTATTCTGTAGAAAGTCAGACTGAAGAATTATATAGATGGAGTCCGCCAAAAAAATTTCTAAGTCAAAAATAGTGTCGAGATTTGCTGTTTATGCTACTATAGTCGATTTCGCGATACAAACCGTTTATTTTCTATAAATAATAATGGAAACTATCAAAAATATCACATAAGAAAAGAAATCTAAGAAGACTATATTCTATATTCTATATTCTTCTGGGTCTATATTCTTTTGTATTTTTAAGCATTAGTTAGTTATCTTCTCCTTGAAAGAGAGAGAGAGAGAGAGCATAATAGTAGCTTTTTTTTTTAAATCACTACATAGTATAAAACAAAGTCGCTTCCTGCTGTCTGTCCCTATATACGCTTAGATCTTTAAAACTACGATTTTGATGCAGTTTTTTTAATAGACAGAGTGATTCAAGAGGAAGGTTTATATGTATAATACGTGCATAATATAGTAGAGAAACACTCATAATTTTAGAGATTTCTAATGTGATGTCGTAAATAAACACATTTTTTTGCGCTTACATTGCAAACGCTGGCTGAACCCTACGAGATAGATCAAAATAATGTACTACAGTATTGTACAACTTAAAAAGGTCTACAAAAAAGTTCGCGATAGCATATGTCTATCTCTAAAGGATAACATACTATATCCATTTTACTATATCCAAGCTAGGAACGAACCCGAGCGAAGCGAGGGTGAGTCGCTAGTTATAATAACTTTAATCTACTTTTTTTAGTTCTTTAGGAAAAAGCTAAAAAGCTCAATATTGACGTATATATTACATTGTATGAAGTTCAAAGATGAAATGTTTATGACACATCAAATATGATAACCTACCGGTATCCAGCCTAAGTAACTTTATTAGGTACGAGACGTTTGATCTCGTACATGTTTAAAGAAACAAGTTCTAAGAGCATAAGTATTTTACAAATAACATGTACTTAACTAAAATAACAAATATCTAATTATATTTCATAACCTGAATTTAAATTTTTACAAATTAATTGACAGTTAGTAGTAGCTTAGTGGTAACGCGGCCGCTTTTGAAATCAAGTGAAGCAGATTCAAATCCCAGGCCCCGAATGTATGATATTTTCATGTGCGACTCATTTCCAACATGATTACCAGTTATCTTACGGTGAAGGGAAACATTGTAAGGAAACCAACAAGCCTAAGAGAACCTAGCAAGTTTTCGAAAGACATGTGCATTCCTCCAACACGTACTTGGCCAGCCTGGTAGACTATGGCCTGACTCCCCTCGTATTGAATATAAGGCCCGTGCCAAGCAGTGGGACGTTAAAAGGGTTGAACACACATCTATATACAAATTTTAACCTAAACTATACTAGAAAAAACGACTGAATCAAATACTCAATAAAAATATTCAGTTTTATAATAAAAAAAAATCCAAAATAATATTAAGTCAGTAGATGCCCTTTCTAATCATCTTGTTCTGTGTCAGTTTTTACGGCGGTAGAAAATTACGTATCAAATAAGGAAGCTACGTGAAGGTGAATTCCATCATACTTTTTGCTTTTTAGATTTTATCTGCCGCTTGCATAAACCTATGCTATTTAAAGTAACGATATGCGTCTTACTCTTCACGATTCACGTCATCATAACAGGTAAATGCCGTGAAAAATACTGTAATAATATATTCTGATGAGTTTATTTTTTCCCTGTTTCTATAAACATGCTTATATGTGAAATTCTTCTTATTAACTGCTTTGATAGTCTAGTAGATGTACATCTACAGATCCCAAGGTCTTGGATTCGAGTACCGGGTAAGTACAAGTTTGGTTATTGAAGTGAGGTTAGTTAGAAGGACATTACAGCCTTATTACTGAGAAAAGTTGTAGGTAGGCTATCTAATATAAGACTAACATAGCAGCAGAGGTAACTTTAGGAGAGGAAATTTATACATAAGTAAACTATGCGAGTGAATCTACATAAAAAAAAACTAGTTTTTATTAAACAATCAGATACCTATGCCTTATTATTGCATAGAAATGAAACTACTGATATTTGGTATACCTCGGTAGATGTATCAATTTTCAGATCAATCAGATGCTTGGAAAATAACAAATTGGAATTATTGTATATAGAAATAAATAAAATAAGTATGTAGGGACATTAACACACAACACCATCTAGTTCCATGATAAGCTACGGGGCTTGAGTTACGGATACCAGATAGTTGATACACTACACATATATGACTATATTATAAATATAAATACTCATGACTAGAGTATAAACATTCGTGCTCATCACACAAATGAATGCTCCCAGCCGGACTCGAACCCGTGACCGCTGGCACAGCAAGTAGGGTCACTACAAACTGAGCCAAACGTGTCGTCGTGTGATATGTATGAATTAGTCAAGTTTAATAAAAGCTTTTTACAACAATAGATTCTTTCCAGATGTTTAACGATTTTCCAAACAAAACTTTAATTAGGCTTATACTTTTTCCCATTTTATATATCTGTAAAAGTTTTATGCGTCTAATGGAAGCCATTTGTCTCAGACTAAGCGGAAGCGGAAATACTTGTACTTATGAAATCGTCGATATATCATACCATTGTGGGACAGAATTGAGGATCTGAACGTGTTCTGACTTCCTCCTCGTATTGAGGTCTTCTAATGGTCTTTAAATCTCTGTTATATCCGCTATAAAGTAACGTTGAAATAGAAATAATCTATCCATATTTATGTTGAAATGGATAATTGGCCATAAAAGTGGAGTTACTGCTTATCCATTAAATTGTTCGATTCTAGTCCCATCTTTAAGACAGAAGTTAGTAATAAAACTATATATTTTCAAATTTATGACAATAATTATTATTTTATTTTTTCTTTATAGTTATAAATATTATAATGGCAACACTAAATATAGATTATTAATCAATAATTTTTCTGAAAATTGTAATAATTATAATAATAACAGCTAAAATTATATAAATAATATTCCATATTCAAGTAATTAAAATTATAAAAATGTTTAAAATTAAAATTAACAAATATTGTAAGGTACTTTCGTGCTAATTTTCAAGTTTTTTGAATTCATTTTGTTATTTGTGGGTAGACTGTCTGTAACAACTATGTAATACCTTTGAGACATCGAACACTTTAGTCTCTCCCGTGACCATGATTGCTGTAAAGCAACCGAAACGTCGGGAACCAAAAATCAAAATAAATCCGCGAAAAAATCCGAAAAGATAGTTTTATTTAAATGTCAAATATTCGCTTAAATCTAAGAAAGTAATATGATTTATATATTTAATAAATAAAAAAAAAATATTTTCTAATAAACATGTTTTCCAATGAAATCACAAATCTGTCAAATATTTATATCAAACAATTTCTTAGAAGACAATCATCTCGCTGGCATTGAAGAAAATGGCTATAACGGTAGTGGTAGTAAAATGGCTATAATGGTACATTTGGCATTACATAATATTTTATAAAAATCTATATAAATAAAACAAAGTCGTGTTAGTTACACCATTTATAACTCAAGAACGGCTGGACCGATTTTGATGATGTTTGATTTTTTGGATTTCTCTTAGTCCGGAATAGGATAATAAGTTTTAAAACATCAGAAAAATTAAAAAAAAATAATTAAAATTTATATGGCTAACGCTGGCAAATAACTATTTTAAATATGTATGTAAAACGTACCTACTGACAAACCCGAGCGAAGCCAGGGTGAGCCGCTAGTTATAGTATATAACTTACTAAGAGGATATATTGTATGTTTGTAACATTTTCACTGATAAGTGAAAACCTATTTCTAAGGTAATATAAGACCATAATAATACTCTGCCTAGATTCCTAAATCGATCATCCAGACTGCTACTTGGAATTTCTTGATAAGAAAACAAACTAACGTTTTATAATCAATTTAGATTTAAACAAAGAGAATACATCGATTATTACATCTATACAGATAAATAAAATTGGAGTGTCTGTTTGTAATATTAAAATAACCGTTTTTTACTAAATGCATATGGATGTATACACGGTACATATACCAAAACAACATTTTTTACAATTTTTTGTCTCTCTGTCTGTCTGTTTGTTCCGGCTAATCTCCGAAACGGCTGGACATTAAATATTTTTCGGAAAATCTTATTGAAATAGATTATCGATACAGAGGCTGAATCTATAGTTTTTAGAATTTTTGTCTGTCTTTCTGTCTGTCTCTCTGTTACCGCATCACGTGAAAACCACTGGAGAGATTTTAATGAAATTTTATATAATGATAGCTGGTTATCCGGGTTAACATATAGAATACTTTTTACTGCGGGATAATATCTCTTTTCTAAAAAATCTATACTAAACGTTAAAACATCGCTAGTACCTACTCATATACGAATCATCTTCTACGTGGTTGATACTTACCTTACGGTGAAGAAAAATATAGTGCGAAAACCTGCACATCTGGGAGACCTTAGGTACTAAAATAAAAAATATGTGAATTTTTCCAACCCGCATTTGACCAGTGTGATAAACCCCAACAGTGGGAAGTTAGCTTTTTAAAGCCCCACAGCTGGGCTCGGGCCTTCCTTAAATATAAGGGTGATCAGGCCATAGTCTAGTAGTATTGAACCTACTACAGGTTCAATTATTTCTTTATGAATATAAGTTGAATATAGACCTTTGTCAATGTCTCTGTATATATTAAACTTATATTTATAAATAAATTATTAAAGTTCACAGTTTTACTGTAGTTAAAGTGAAAAAATAATAGCTAAGAAGATTCTTACTTACAAAAGGGGCAGTTCGCAAAAGTATGGCCGTAGCAAAAGGTCGAAACAAAAATGTAACTTCAAAATAGGAAAAAGTTTGGCGAGTGAACATGCGAGGAACATTCTTAAACGAAAAATATATTTTCCTTAACAATTTGTTTGCTGTCCGGTCTCGATTTTCACAATCCACTTCCATTTTTCAAATGGTCTCTGGACATAAGCTATTTACTTAATATGTTATCTGCATTGACTAATTTTATTATTTACGTATGCAAAGAAGATAACGGGGGATCTATACAAGATGATATGTGCGTGCGTGCGTGCGTGCTTGCATGTGAGAGTGTGTGCGTGCATGCGTGCGTGCCTGCGTGCGTGCGTGTGTGCGTGCGTGCGTGTGAGAGTGTATGCGTGTGAGAGTGTGCGCGTGTATGCATGTGTGCATGTCTGTGTGTGTGTGTGCGTGTGCGTACATAAGTGCGTCCAAAATCAAGGAAATCAAGTAATCTATTGATGTTTACACGTAGGACCAAACCAACAAAGACGTCCCGCATTTCTAAATGTTACATAAATAAATAAGGAGAATTTCTGCTTTGTTACAAGACTAGTAAGTTAACCTCTCTTTACTTACTTGGATAAATAATTATTACTTAGATAAGTATAATCAATGTCAATTAAGTCAATGAGTTTACAAATCCACTTAATTTTTTTCATTTACTCAAACATAATAAGCTAAAATTGTTCTGGTTTAGTTCAAAATTACTTTAGGTTTAAAAATTGTAATGTTTAATTAGTACACGAAAAATACTACCAACGCTTAATGTTCAAAAGCCGATTTACATTCGCAATTAATCTCGTTCACAGACGTGGAAAGATATTAGTCGACTCGCAAAGAAACATGGTGGCTACAGTCCCTACTAATATTGAAAATACAACAGTATGTTTGTTGTAGATTAATATATTTTTTCGTTTTTTTTTTATCGTGATTGCTGTAAAGCATACTTAATTTCAGAAACCAAAAATCACTGGAAAACCCCGAAAAGATATTTTTAAATATCAACAATTCTTGTAAATCTAAGAAAGTGTAATCCGAAATGTAATTAGCGGATTTCACAACATGTTTTTCGAAAACTTGCTAGGTTCTCTTAGACTTAGAGGTTTCATCATGTTGTTTTTAATGTTTTATGTTGGAAATGATTTGCATATGAAAATATCAGAGGTGCGAGAGCCGGGATTTGAATCCAATCACTCGGTTTTCTACCTCTGGGCTACCACTACCTTTAATCCAAAAAGATTAATTATCCGAAACGTTAGTTTTATTTAAAACTAACGGATTCGTGACATAAACTATATGTATATTATATATGTATACTAGCGACTCTATCTCGCTTCGCTCGGATATGTTCTCGTTTTAACGGTTAGTATGGAATAGACAGACTATATTATATATATATATATATATATATATATATATATATATATATATATATACATAGGTATAATGAGTTGTTATGGGTTGTATTATAACGTGTATCCCCGTGGGAATGAGATAGTCTCCCACGATAAAAAGTATCCTATGTCACTCTCCAGCTCCCCAACCACATCCACACAAAAAATCACGCCAATCCGTCACTCTATTCCGAAATGAAAGAAGGACCAAAAAACAAACACACTTACATATTTATAATATTAGTCTGGATAGTTCGTTGTTCCAAGTGTAATGTATTTTTTTCTATCCCGGAATATTTAGAAATTGCCGTGAGATATTATTTAAGAATA
This sequence comes from Fabriciana adippe, assembly GCA_905404265.1. NCBI lineage: Eukaryota > Metazoa > Arthropoda > Insecta > Lepidoptera > Nymphalidae > Fabriciana > Fabriciana adippe. The sequence continues at coordinate 15,814,645 of FR989995.1, read as the reverse complement.
AAAGAAGTCAGGATGATATCACTAATACTACGAGTGAATAGTGTAATTTAATTAGAATGGCAAGTACTTTAAAAAATAATTAATAGTGTAAAAATGTAAATTTATTTAAACTGCTGATTAACAGCAGTTTCTTTTTAACTTAGTTTTAACACATTTGCTTTTTAATTAACATCACGATCACCATTTAACATATTCTATGTAAAACGAATATAAATTTCTCTCGAAACTAGGAATCAATATTAAAATTTTTTGATTAGTAACTAGCAAAACACAAAAAAGAACAAATCTGAAAAGAAAATCAAAAACAAACCCATCCCACGGGAACTGCACAGGATAAATCATTATTTCCAGGATAAAAAGTAGCCTATGTGCCTATATATTCCAGACTATAATCTATCTCTGTACCAAATTTCATCCAGATCCGTTTAGCCGTTCTGGCGTGTTTCAGTAATAAACATACATCCAAACATCTAAACTTTCACATTTATAATATTAGTAAGATTATTTTAAGTTATTGATATGTTTGACTTAAAGATAATAAATGTTTACTCGTATATGTTGGTACATTAACACACATCACCATCTAGTTCCATGGTAAGCTACGAGGCTTGTGTTATGGATACCAGATAGTTGATACATATATAATTTTAAATACATACAAATTATAAATATAAACACCCATGACTGGATTACAAACATTCGTGCTCATCACATAAATGAATGCCTCCAGCGGGACTCGAACCCGCGACCGCTGGCACAGCAAGTACACTACAAACTGAGCCAAACGTGTCGTCAGAATGTTCAAGATGCCTTAAAGAAAAGAAAATAAATAGCGAAATCCGTTTCGTACTTTCTTTATATTCAAGTCATCTTACCAATGAAAATTTCAGTTAGCGTATTGAATATTACAAGTTAGATTTCCGCTCGAGGCAAATGATTTTTATCGTTTTTCGTGTTCTCTAAGAACTGATATAAATATAACAAATAAAAAAAAATGTGTGTACATATGTACGCACGTAAGAAGTTATACTTCTTAGTTTTTTTATTTAAATCAAATTTTAATTTTTTTTCTAATAAATAATCAAAATAAATCCACGAAATAATCCGAAAAGATAGTTTTATTTAAAATGTCAAATATTCGCGTTAATCTAAGAAAGAATTATGAGAACATAATTAGGCTTCAGGAAATGTGTGAGATCATCCAACCAGCATCTGGCCAATCAAAATAAATCCGCGAAATAATCCGAAAAGATAGTTTTATTTAAAATAGTTATTTCAATTAAACACATTTCCTACGAAATTGTCATGGGAAATGTGTTTTCTTAATCATTTTTATGTGGCTTATAGCGTTTTAAATGTTTTGAGAGAGAGATGAGAAGACCTGGGTTGGAATCCGATTTACGTTTTCCAAACGAGCAAGTTACCAAAGGGCTAAAAGTAATTACTTAACTAACACATAATTAGATACAGCTTATGGCTTCGTCCACGTGAATGTAACTAAGTTTGGTCTCAACTTGTATCTGAAGTAAAACTTAGCTGTGTTCTCAATTTAGCCATCCCATAATACCATTCCATAATCCCATAACTATTATAAATGCGAAAGTTTGGATGGATATTCGCTTCTTAATCACGCCAGAACGGCTGAATGGATTTGGATGAAATTTGGCACAGAGATAGATTATAGTCTGGAATAGCACATACATTTTGGCATAAAAAGTAACTTACTTTTTATGCCGGAAAAATGTACGGTTCCAATGGGATAGATTTGTTTTTATTTTTCATTAGGGTACAACCCGAGCGAATCGAGAGTGAGTCGCTAGTGTAAAATATATTTTGTATATATATATTTTTTTTATATATAGAAAATGTTATACCATATTTGTTAATTTGTTTTAGCATCTTTTACTTTAAAAAAATGTATCTAATTTAGATTTTCTTCTTTAATCAGCTTAGGGTAGTATGCTTTTAGTTAGATGTTTTTCTCCAATCTTTTGTCTAAGATTTATTAAAACTTTAATAATGATCTCAAGATGTGACAGCAGTGACATGGAATGTCGACGACTATTTGTTTTATTTAGATTAAATTTAAATATCAAAAGCCTTTATTTCTATTTATCCAAGTCATTATAGATAACAAAATTGACCAATACCAATTTGAACCTTACAGGAATCGAACCTCAAATAAATTTATTGTATTTTCAAAACATTTTCACGGAGAATTTTATAGGGGATTATCCCTACTAGTATTTGCTCTTCGAAGCTGTACATTATTGATCCTTAGGCAAGTTCAATGGCGTGAGGAAGAAAAAAGGTCGCGTTAAAAGCATAACAGATGGTGGGAGGTGATTACGTTTTTCATACTTCGCTTCGTTAATTTTTAACTTTATTTTCCGGATACTTTCAAGGATCTTTATGTATTTATCCTTAGATTTTTGCTTATTTTAACACTTTTTGTACTTATTTAGTTATGACTGTTACATTATTTTAGTGCTTATCTTATACGCGTAAATTACTATTCAGGTCTGGGTTCGATGCTCGGGTTGGGCCAAAAGATTAATTTGATATTTCTGTTAGGAAATTTCTTTTAGAAGTTGTGATGTGGATACTGCTACAATTTTGCACGAGGTGCGTTTAGCTTTTCAGGTGAGGCGATCGATTCACAAAATGAAATAAATTTATTTAACCGTTTAAGCGTTTTAAATTAGGCTATATAAAAAAATAAAAAACATTTTTTGACGCTATTCAATTCTAATTATAATATTTGTAATATTTTTTCTTAATTAATTAATGTATTCATCTATACATATAATAAAACTGTAACTAAGCCGAAACTGTACATTAAATATTTTTTGGAAAATCTAATTGAAATAGACATTATTATCGATACAGAGGCCGAATCTATAGTTTTTAGAGTTTTTGTGTCTGTCTTTTTGTTACCGCATCACGGTAAAACCATTGGAGGAATTTTGATGAAATTTAGTTTAATGATAGCTGGTTATCCAGATCAACGTATAGGATACTTTTTACTGCGGGAAAATATCTCATTTCTGAGAAATCTATACTAAACATTGAAACGTAAGTAGGGACGAACCCGAGCGAGGCGAGGGTGAGTCGCTAGTCAGTCATAAAATTAAAAAAAATGACATAAAAATGCCATTATTTAAATCATTTATCAAAATATTTTAGAGGTCTGCAGAGTTTTATAAAAGTAAGTATGTATATAAATGTAAATAAAACGTTATTTACCAGCGCTTAGATTCGATATAAAATTAGTTTTCCACTTATCGATATCAACATTTACTAAAATAAAAAACGTCCTCTTTTAATAAAATGAGAGATATTCAAAAGACAGGTCGCATTGGCCTTTTTGGATGGCTGCGTTTGTTCATTGACTAAAGCATGGGTCAGCGTTAGGGTCTTGGGTCACCTTTATAAGACGTATTTTCAAATCTTTATCTTTATCTATTATATACGAGTAATCTATATATTAATACGTGAAGCAAAAACTTTGTACCCTTTTCACGAAAATTGCGCGGACGGAGGAGTATGAAATTTCCCACACTTACAGTTTATATAGAGAAGGAGAGCAGAATGCTAATATTTTTTTAAAATTATGCATTAATTAAAAAAAAAACCATTACACACACTACCATGTATTTGACACACACACGCATATATACTCTTTTGTTTATTGTTAAAGTCTGTGGTCAAATTGAGAACAGATTAATATTGTAATATACGCAAGACAATAAATATATAAGTTAATGAATTATGGTTGAATTCAACCACGTTGCGATCACTAGTATAAATAGATACACATATGTGTAAAATTTTTAAGTATTGGGTTATATTGTGGGATGTACCATACTATATACTACTATTATATTTACAATACCCACCCTGTAGCTGTAGCCTCCCATATTACCAAACCCAAAGCTTGTCTGGAATCAATCTTACAAGGAAGACAACTAAAAAAAAAACAAACAAACAAACAAAAATTGAAATGTACCTCTTAATATTTCATTTCAAACATTTTAAGTGCTCCCACAATTGCTTTTCTCAGGCATCAACGTCATTTTAAACGAATATTATACAGAATATATAAGCAATATCATGTAGAAATAAATATTAGTTAAATAATAAACTGTAAAGTTCAGTTTTGCCCTAATTAAATTGAATTTATTGATGTAATAAATTAGATAATAATTTTCATACAAGACTCAATATGTTAGTAAAAAGTCATGTTTGTTATAAATCTATACAGATAAATAAAATTGAAGTGTCTTTTTGTAGTGTCAAAATAATACCTTTTTACTAAGTTCGCATGAAAGTTTGTAAGAAAAAACCAATTTTAAAAATTTTGTCTGTCTATCTCTTTGTTTGTTCCGTCTAATTTCCGAAACGGCTATACTGCTTTTGACGGCACTTCCACTGGCAGATAGCTGATATTATAAAGAGAAACTTGGGCTTCTTTTGTTTTGGATTAAGTATTAGGGTTCCAGGCAAAAAAAAACCCCTTTGAAGATGTGAATAAAATCCGCATAATATCTAGGGAGGCATCCAAGCGAAACGAGGGTGAGTCGCTAGTATCCAATATACATCGATAGATTTAAATTATCTTAATTAAATTAAATAAATAAAATAGCCTTTAATTACTGAAATAAATTAACATTATACAATCACACATGCAAACCTTTTTTTTTTTAGATATGTATATGGCATATTATCAAGTAAATACATCAATCATTAAGTAACATAAATTAATATCTATACATATAATAAAACTGTAGAGGTCGAATGTCTGTACATAGAAAAAAAAATGCTAAAAACCGTGTCAGGGGGATGTAAGAAGAGAAATACAACAAATCCAGATTTTTTTCTATTTTTTTTGTTTCTCTGTCTGTTTGTTTGTCTGTTTGTACGGGCTAATCTCCGAAAATGTTGGACCGATTTAAATGAAATTTCGTATGGTGGTACCTTATATCCCCGGTCAAAATCTTAAATAATTTTCATCTCGGAAAATTTAAGAGTTCCCGTGGAATAGTTAAAAAATAATAGTAACTTATACAACTTAGTACACAAAAACTACTGATTGGATTTTAACGAATCTCTACAATAATATAGTTCGTACGTCAAAATAAAAACATAGGCTACTTTTTATCCCGAAAAAATGTACGGTTCCCGTGGGATAGATTTTTTTTGTTTGTCTAGAGGCGAACCCGAGCGAAGCGAGTCTTACATAAATCATAAATTATCTTAATTAAGATCGGTTAATTTTTCTTTATATACATCATATGAATTCACGAAACAATCAACATTACTTAGTCAGCGTAATTTATACGCAGGATAAATACATCGCCCGCGCCATGATAAATTGTACTATGCGACCCGCGTGCCCTTTATCGCTGTAAGAGAATTTTATTATACTAACTGTAGTTTACGGCGTCGTTCGTCTACATAATATGTGTATTATAACAAGCGACTAACCCTCGCTCCTTACGTTTTAACGTTAAGTATAGATTTCTCAAAGATGAGATATTTTCCCGCAATAAAAAATATTCTATATGTTGATCCGGATATCTAGCTATCATCATGCCAAATTTCATCAAAATCTATCCAGTGGTTTTCTCTCGATGCGTAGACAGTCAGACAGATAAAAATTCTAAAAACTATTGATTCGGCTTCTGTATCGATAATAATGACTATTTCAATAAGATTTTCCAAAAAATATTAATGTACAGATTCCACTCAGTATTTTATTATATGTATAGATATAGTCTATATATCATTTTTTCATAATAATATGACATCTTCTGTCTAACTTTAACTGTGTTAGATTAGTAAAAAACAACAATTAAAGGCTCTCATACAAAATCGATGTTTTTTTTACAGTCCTTGTAATATATATATATATATATATATATATATATATATATATAAAATTTGGGTAAGTTACATCATTTATAACTAAAGAACGGTTGGATCGATTTTGATGATCTTTGATTTGTTAGATTTGTCTCCGCCCCGAATAGCAGAATATTAAAATATCGGAAAAATTAACGAATTAATTAACATGGCTAATGCTGGAAAATAACTACTTATATCTATATATTAGGGACGAACGCAAGTGAACCGAGGGTGAACCGCTAGTTTTAAATAAAACAATTTTACTATCTTTTCGAATTTTGTCGCGGAATTATTTAGATTTTTGGTTCCCGATGTTTCGAATGCTTTACAGCAATCATGGTCACGTGAAAGATTAAGGTTTGAGACGTCTCAAAGGTATATTCAATATTCTTGTTACAGACAGTGCCCACAAAATTATACAGTGATTTTAAAAAGACAAGGATTACACCAAAGTACCTTACAATTTTTGTTAATTTTAATTAAACATTAGTGTCATTTTATATAAGAACTAGCGGGGCTAGGGTTCGTTACTAAACAAAAACAAATTTATCCCACGGGAACCGTACATTTTCCCGGGATAAAAAGTAGCCTATGTGCTATTCTGATATATGAGCTATATTATTGTAAAGTTTCATTAAAAGCCATTCAGTAGTTTTTGCGTGAAAGTGTAACAAACATCCATACATCTGTACATCCATACATCCTCACAAACTTTCGCATTTATAATATTAGTAGGATGAATAAATTAGCATAGCAATAGCAAGTTAATTCTGGCTCTTTTTAATATTAGTATAGATATTAAGTTTTACCAAACGAATGTTTGACAGATAACAAGGTTATTCTACAAAAACCGGCCAAGTGCGAGTCGGGCTCGCGCACGAAGGGTTCCGTGCCAGTATCTATAAAATCGGCAAAAAAATCATGTTTGTTGTATGGGAGCCTCCCTTAAATATTTGTTTTATTTTAATTTCATTATTTATTTTTAAAGTGAATATATAACTAAATATTTTATGAATACTTCAAGCGTCTACCTGTTGCCGCTATCAATATCGAGAAAAACGAGCAAAAAAATCACGTTTGTTGTATGGGTGCCCCTTAAATATTTATTTTATTCTGTTTTTAGTATTTGTTGTTATAGCGGCAACAGAAATACATCATCTGTGATAATTTCAACTGTCTAACTATCACGGTTCATGAGATACAGCCTGGTGACAGACGGACAGACAGCCAGACGGACGGATAGCGAAGCCTCTTTTTTTTTGGGTCCCGTTTTACCCTTTGGGTACGGAACCCTAAAAACGAAAAAAATACCAATAATTCTAAGTCACGTTTATAAAAGCTGAGAGCAATACTTTTTCAATATAAAATATACTATGATTAGTATATTTATATCATCGTATTCCATATTCTGTACCAACTAAGTAGGACAGATCAAATTCAGGCTTCATGTCAGATTACTCTCCAGTTGAAATGTAGCAGTAATATCTAGGTTTTGAAATTTATTCTTTGTCGGCAGGCACTTAAGATGTGACGCAGCCTACATTTTTTGTTCAAAAATCTATACATACAATAAAATTCTGAGTCGCATCTGTACATTAAATATTTTTTTGGAAAATCTTATTGAAATAGCCATTATTATCGACAAAGAGGCCGAGTCTATCGGTTTTAGGATTTTTGTCTGTCTGTTTGTCTGTGACCGCATCACGAGGAAAGTATTGAACAGATTTTGGTGAAATTTGGTATGATGATAGCTTACCCGGGTAAACATATAGGATACTTTTTACTGCCTGAAAATATCTCGATTTTTAGAAATCTATACCAAATATAAAAACGTAATAGGGACAAACCCGAGCGGAGTGAGGGTGAGTCGCTCGTAATATTATAATATTCAACGTGAGATCAGTGAAGTAAAATGTAATGTTGAATTGTAAAACAAAGAATTGAGTTGAATAATAAAAATCCAATAAATTTTTCTAATATGCTAATTATCTAGCAGTTCACGGTTATAAAAGAATTTTTCTCCTACTAAAATATCTGTGATAAACATTATGAAACTATATTTATTTAAATATAAATGAATATGTTGGGGAAAAATATCTTTTATATATCTTTTGAAAAATATGATATATGAATAAAAATATAATATGAATATGAAAAATATCTTTTGCGGGAAAATATCTCATCTCTGAGAAATACATATATACTAACCCATTAAAAGAAGGGACGAACCCAAGCGGAGCGAGGGTGAGTCGCTACTTGAAAATAAAACACTTCTTATTAATAGGTTTAGAAAATCAAAATATTTTTCTAATAATTTCTTTTCATTTTAAACCAATTTCTTGTCATTACATAGAATACGTCACGTCCTAATATCTTGATAATAATCTGTTACACTTAAATAGTATTGCCAGTGTAAAGATTATTATTTTTCAACTAAGGTAGATCAAATAATTTTGTATAAAGCTCCACTATACGCGAGCTTGTAAGCTCAGTTACAAGCTTTCAGCGTCAGTATAGCGCCGGCCACCGGGCGGTGTAGAGGGCTGGTAAGACGTTATATGTTTGAGAACCAAACTTTCGTGTTTTCGAGTAAGTTGTGTTAGTGTTTTAATATCTGGATTGTTTATGATGAAACCTGCTAGTGTTTAGTGAAGGTAAGTATTTATTACAGGGATATATACTACATATATTGTATGTTTATTTCGCATTTTATGGTATAAATGAAACTTTTTTAGAAGATATTAGTAGGTGATGAGCGGAAATTAGCTTTTCCGGTCAGGTATAGGCATTAATTGAATTAATAATTCTACTTTGGAAATATCTCAGGTAATTTTAGAAAATTTGTGCCGATTATTATTATTTTTTTTAAATTAACGAAATCTTTTTTTTTTAGAAATTTCTAAATTTACAACGCAAATAGCAATTTTATTCCAGATTGACAGGAATTGTATCTTATTCTAATATTTTATTGCCAAACACACCCTACAAGGTATATCAAATTTCAAGTAAAGACTTTATAAGTCCGCAAATTCCGTATTTTTTAGATAATATTTGAATTTTGAGTTATTAACCACTTTATGACCAAATATTTTTTGAAGAAATAGAAATAAAAGTATTATATTTTCTTGATATTTACTAAGATTAAATTAATAATACATCATTTTTAAAGGCTTATATTTTTTTATAAGCTTTTAAATCAAATCTGTTCAAACGAGCTTTATTAAATTAGAATTTCACAAGTACTTTTGAATCATCTACTTTATTAAGAAAGTTAGTGTAGTCAAATTGTGAAAAAGCTCGTGGTGAGCTTAGAAGGCAGTTCCGCTGAAAAGAGCTGATGGGAAACTCAGTTCATAGTGGCGCCTGTAACCGTAGAGTTACCAGTTTTTTCCTCTATATGTTAAATTTTGAGACGTTTAAAATCTTAATCTCTCCCGTGACTTTGTTTGCTGTAAAGCATTCGAAACATCAGGAACAAAAATACCTGTATAAAATAAAGCGCGACAAAATCAGAAAACATAATTTCATTTAAAATACAATAATATATGTGGTTATTAATATTATTGAGTTAAAATTTTATTTTAAAGATTTTTATTCCTTAAATTAGCCTATTAAAGGTCAAATAAGTAATGCCACTGTTTCCGTTTTTTTTATTTTATTTTATTTTTATTTTTATTTTGTTAAGGACCTCCAACAAAAGATACACACTTTACATCGTTTAAGAATATAAAAATAAATAAAACTTACAATATGTGTGCTCCTTCACTTATAGGATTCCTTTTTATATACATAAGTATATTTTTATATATTTTATACAATATTTTTAATAACAACATAATGTTTCACATAATACTTTCTTAGATTTATGCGAATATACTTTGACATTTTAAATAAAACTATCTTTTCGGATTATTTTGCGGATTTATTTTGATCTTTGGTTCCCGACGTTTCGAATGCTTTACAGCAATCATAGTTACGGGAGATACTAAGGTTTTAGACGTCTCAAAGGCGTGATATACTCGTTATAGACAATGCCTACCCACTATTTTACTAAAATAATTTCAAAAATTCAAAAATTCGAAACGTCGGGAACCAAAAATCAAAATGAATCCGCGAAATAATCTGAAAAGATAGTTTTATTTAAAATATAATGTTTATTATTAATAATATTTAGTCAAAATTATCTGTCAATCTGCCTACTGCAAATTGGTTTATTTCCAATACGGGTCAACGTATAGGATACTTTTTACTCCGGAAAAATATTTCATTTCTGAGAAATCTATGCTGAACGTTAAAACGTAACTATGGACGAACCCGAGCGGAGCGAGGTTAAATCGCTAGTTATACTATAAAGTACTTAAATATACTACACTCCTAATACTCACTTTAAATGAAACTCAATTTCTAACTTAACCTTTCCCAGCTCCTTTTACTTTGTAAGTGCATCAATTGTACCACCCGTGAAGAACGACTTCTAACAGTACTAACTTTTATTCAATACCATAGCGTTAAACGCTTTACTAGCAATACTTTCTATGTAGGAGAATACCAGTTCAAATCCGGCTGCATTTTTTTTATTAGTAATTCCATGGGAAATAATGTTAGACTTACACAGATCAAAAATCAGATCGATCCGTTATGTAACAAAGAACAAACTAACTCGCAGATTTGACCATTTACAATGTTAAAATGTTTTTATTGTTTGTTGAAAATATAAGTGAAGAAATTGAATAAAATATTAATAGTTATATAAAAGAATGAAGTTTTCAATAAATGTCAAATAAAAAATAAATTGAAAATGAAAAAATAAATAATTGAAAATACACTAAATTGCTTCATTTTTTTACAATAAAGGAAATAAATTGAAATTGCAAAAATACTATATAAATAAAATCTATACATATAATAAAATTCTGAGTTGAATCTGTACATTAAATATTTTTTGGAAAATCTTATCGAAATAGTTCATTTCGATGCTGACGCCGAATCTATTGTTTTTTTAAATTTTTGTGTAATAACGCATCACGAGAGAATCACTGAACAGATGTTGATGTAATTTGGTATGATGATAGCTGGCTATCTGGGTTAACATATAGGATAGGTGCTTTTGACTGCGGGAGGACATCTTATCTCTGAGAAATCTTTACTTAACCTTAAAACGTAACTAGGGACGATCTCGAGCGTAGCGAGGGTGAGTCGCTAGTTTAATGAATAACTATATTTATGTGTATTGCATACTATCAATTCTTTTCTCAATTTTGCTATATTTTCCAATCCACATCGATGAGTGGAATAACATATAACATAATTATATTGTTTTTAGTTTTACATATATTAAATAAAAAATATTATTGGTACTTATTACTTTATCAACTAATATTATAATAATTAATCGAATCACATTATATTTGTGGAAAAAAAACTTTCTTCATTTATTATTTGATAGTTAATACATAGATAGATCGGTCTATTGATAAAGTTTTTTCCCTGGGCCATAATCAATCTATTGTTTTAATTATAACTTTTTTATATATTACTATCAGTTCATCCTCACTTCGCTCGCATCAAAATATTCGGCCTCTGTATCGATAATAATGACTATTTCAATAAGATTTTCCAAAAAATATTCAATGTACGGATTCCTCTCAGTTAGAATTTTATTATATGTATAGATTTAATACCTTAACTTTAGTAAGACTGTGGTCACCCAGTGGTAACGCGCTTGCTTTGCTAACCAAATGAAGCGGTATCAAACCCCGGGTCTCGCATCTTTGTTTTCATGTGCAAATCATTTTCAACATAATTACCATTCACCATGCGATGAAGGAAAACATCGTGATTAAGCTTGCATATCTGAGATATTAAACCTAATTCGTTTTTAAAACATACGTGAAGTCCGCCAACGCGCACTTGGCCAGCGTGGTGGACTATGGCCTGATCCCCCTCGTATTGAAGGGAGGCCCACGCCCAGTAGTGGGACATTAAAAAAAATCTTAAAGAAACATTGATTTTACAATCACTATACATGAAATTGTTTCACTTATACACATGGATTTTTTTTTTAAATTTTATGTGGTATCACCTTTACGATTATTGGCTTATGGCTATTATATATATATATATATATATATATATATATATATATATATATATATATATATATATATATATATATATAGGGATGAGAGTTTGTATTGGGAAGCGAGCTAAGGACGAACCCGAGCGAAGCAAGGGTTAATCGCTAATATCACATAAAATAGGTACCCAAAAAAAACCAGTAAAATCGAGTACCTTCTTCGTTTGAAGTCGGTTAAAATATTTAACTTCATGAATTCAAAATAGCTAGAGATGTATTATGCCTATTAATTGTCTTTACTAATCGTAGCAACAGACAGACCTATTTTAACGGACGGAAAAATTATGTAGGTCTCTTGGGATTGAGGAAGATATAGAAAAAAAGATTGGCTTAACAGATTTAATGGGAAATTTACAAGTAGCTGTAGCTGTTTGGATGAAATTGATATAAAAAGTTAAGTTTAATTAATAAAATTGATTAAATTACACAAAGAAGTGCTAGCTGGTGAGTACATAGTACTCGTATATAGATCGTGTATAGGTATACTCGTTTATAGGTCTCACTGCAAAATAAATATATTAAAATAAAATATATTCTGGGACATTAACACACAGCACCATCTAGTTCCATGGTAAGCTACGAAGCTACGAGGCTTGTGTTATGGATACCAGATAATTGGTACACTACACATATATAACTTTAAATACATACATATTATAAATATAAATAACCATGACTAGAGTATAAACATTCGTCATCACACAAATGAATGCCCCCAGCAGGACACGAACCCGCAACCGCTGGCACAGCAAGTAGGGTTACTACAAACTGAGCCTAACGTGTAAAAAGATATTGATTGTTTATTTCCAAAGCAGCAAATTCATTTCGTGATATATTTTTTTTTTGTGTCTTGTATTTATTAATATACTAGCGATTCATCCTTGTTTCGCTCAGGTTCTCCTCTAAGTGCATTTTAACGGTTAGTATGGAAGAGGTAGACTATATTTATTAGTATTTCTACCTATATACATATATACTTAGACATAATGAGTTTGATATCCTTTACTTGAGAAATTATTGATTTCTCATACAAACTTTGATCCCCAATTTCATCTCCATAAGGTATGTTTTCTGGGACTATATAATATAATACCTTTTAGACATCTAACACGTTAGTCTCTGCCGTGACCATAATTGCTGTAAAGCATTCGAAACCTCAGGAACCAAAAATCAAAATAAATCCGCGAAAAAATCCGATAAGATAGTTTTATTTCAAACGTCAAATATTCGCGTAAATCTCAGAAAGTATTATGCTTGTATTATTTTTAGGATAGCTACCACATTGCATACTAAATAATGTAACCTAATAAATTTTATAAGAGACTTCTCGTCAGAACCGCAAATTGAGCCTGCGGCAGCATCCCACGGGATAAACAACACCCACGCCAATTAAATTGACGTTCTATAGATATTTAAATTTCTTAAATATAGTATAGACTAGTGATTTAACCTCACTTCGCTCGGGCGCGTCCTTGTGCGGGTTTTTTTCACAATATCATGGGCTTAAATTTATTTGCGCAAAACCTTAACTCTTTTTCAAAAAGAAAAATTAACCTGAATTTCTTTTTATAACATCAGCTATCTGTCAGTGAAAGTCCCGTCAAAATCGGTCAAGCCGTTTCGGAGATTAGCCGGAACAAACAGATGACAGACATAAAATTTAAAAATTGTTTTTTCTTATAATTACCGTATAATATACTTTATATGTATTTAGTAAAAAGGTGATATTTTGACATTACAGACATTTCAATTTTATGTATTTGTATATATATATATATATATATATATATATATATATATATATATATATATATATATATATGTGAAATATCGAAAAATCATTATATTAATTCACCATTAGTTCAGCCTCTAAAGGGGTAAAACGGGGGTTCAAAATTTGGCACGAGCAAAGTCGAGGGCAAAAGCTAGTATTTTATATTAAAAAAAAACAACCGTAAACATAATCTTAGCGTATCAATATTTCTCGTACGTAAATAAAAACTTTAACAAAATCCGTACAAAACAAAACCTTAAGCTACATTATTGGGGGTATAATCACAAAATTGCGATACGAATACGAAATTGTTCTGAATTTGGGTGATATTTTTAAAAGTTTTTTTCATTTTAATATATAATAATCATATTAAAAAAGTGAATTCTCTTAACCGACTACAAAGACGGGGGTATTTAATTCGCGTATGGTTTTTATGACTTACATCTTCGTTGATTGTGAATCAATTACTTTACTTTAACAATATCAATATCTTTTAAATCGATACCTCAAAGTCGCTAATAAATCACAATTTACTTAAATTAAAAAAAAAACCTTGAAAAAAGGCTGGAATAAATACTTTTAAATTATTTTTGAGATCTATCCACTTTTTAGTGACGAACATGTGTGTTACATACATGTGGGATTTGCGAGATGAGTATGCGTGAAATGATATTTTAAGAGTGATAAATATATTATAAAAATAAAAAACCTGACTGCATTGAATCTAATTAAAAATATGAAAACAAGCTCACGAAGGAATATAGTATTATGCAATCGAAGACATACATACGAGTATGTACATTTCGCGGCAAGAATGAAACGTGTATGTCTCCGACTGCACAATACTATATTCCTTCGTCAACTTGTTTTCATCATTTTAGTTAGCTTTTATGCAGTCGGGTTTTTTATTATTACAATATATTTATTTATTTACAGCTTTTTGAGTATTTTTAAGTAGGAAAATTAGCGACAATGGTTGTTAAGCAACTTTAAATCATTATGTATCCCAAGCTGTTATTTAATATGAAAAATGATGAAAGAAACCTAAAAATGATCTCTAAATACCTAGTCAACGATACCCCACTTGACTTAGTTCGTCCATTTTCAGTTTTTTTCTTTTTCACATTATGGAATCTAGCAGCCCTCATATTTATTTATTTTTTTATATCACCTATCTAAAAACACTTGGACTAATGAGACGAATCTAACGATACCTTAATTAAAGAAATCCATTGAGTGGTTTCGAAGATATGAGGGAATAAAGAATATTACAAACATACAAAGATAGGCGCGAAAAACATAACCCTTTCCTTGCAGTCAGGTAAAAAGAGACGTATGATACGATTTTAAGAGTAGAATGGAATGAAAGATGACTAAAAGAAAAGAAGGATGTTTTTGTAATAGCGACACGACGATACGCATGAACGTTGTCTTTGCATTTTAAATAGTTAGATAATAGATAAAATATAGTTATTAGTGTGTTATAAACGGTTTTATTGGTATCCCCAGATCTTACATACATAAATACCTTCAATTACTTCTGTAACCGCAGGTCACTTGAGATTTATCAAACAATAGATCTATGCTAGCACTACTGATGAACTATTGTTTTGCGAACATAAGTAAAACAGGTCATCGTCTATAAAAGTGACTGCATTATATAGCAGATCCATTATGTTGGACTAATGAAGATAAATTTTATTCCGATAAGGAGTAAAAAAAAAACTAAAAGTTCTGTTGAATAGTCGATACCATTCATATTTTATATTAAATTAAAATAAAAAGAGAAAGATCTGTATGACAGATATTTCTAACATAGAATCAAACCTGTTACCCACAACATATTCGGGAGAAACTTTTATCTAAGCCTCTTGAAGTAAAATCGAATTTAATTAAATTTTCTCTTTCATATTTGTCATAGGTAGTAGTAGCCTAGTGATAACGCGCTCGTTTAGAAAATCGAGTAAAGCGGGTTCAAATCCTAGGTCTCGCACCTCTGATATTTTCATGTGCGAATTTTCAACATGATTACCACTTGTCTTACTGTGAAGGAAAACATCGTGAGAAAACCTGCATGTCTGAGAGAACCTAGCAAGTTTTCAAAAGACATGTGAAGTCCGCCAATCCGCACTTTGCCAGCGTGGTGGACTATGGCCTGATCCTCCTCGTATTGAAGAGAGGTCTGTATCCAGCAGTGCAGCTGCATACATACATATGTATAAGTCATTATTATTTTCATATTATATGATCTTTAACATTTAATGCAAATTTAACGACTTTAGCTTATCTTAATGAATGCTATCCTTGTATTGTACTGTAAATTTTTACATTATTACGTATATCCGTATATGGCTCATGAACTTGCTTAGGTTATAACAGTTATTAACTCGCTACTGCTGCTTTTAGCTTCCTGAATTTTAATACGAAATTGTATTAAATATAATTAAGTTTATTTTTAGTACAATATGACTACAATGTAATTATATAACTGTTTCTGTGGTCTAGTGGCTAGCATATACGGCTGTAGATCTGGAGGTCCCAGGTTCGAGTCTCGGGGTGGGCCAAGTTTAGTCATTGTATCTTTTTGAAATGATTCTTAAGAAAGTCTTAGTAGTTGCTCGCAATTGCGAGGTTGGTTGTGTTGTGCCCCCGTGCCTCGGAGAGCATACAAAGCCGTTGATACTTTTCCTAATATCTCACCGATTGTGTCAAATTCTTGTCCCACCGGAGTATGAGAGTAACAGGAATATGATGAGGAGAATGCATTTGTATCTGCGCGAACACTTATGACCATAATATCTCCTTCACAGTTGGCTAATAATAATAATTAATATGTTGGGACATTAACACACTGCACCATCTAGTTCCATGGTATGCTACGAGGCTTGTGTTATGGATACCAGATAGTTGCAGGGGTGTTGTAGTGTATGCGATCCTGCGACGCCCCATTGCACTGCGGCGACGGAGTCCGCTGTGGATTTTAGTGAGTAGGAGTCGCACAGTACCCTGCCCATTGACGGTCGGCATGATGGGTTTCCCCAGCGAAAACAAAAAAAAATGAATACCAGATAGTTGATACACTACACATATATAACTTTAAATACATACATATTATAAATATAAACACCCATGACTGGAGTACAAACATTCGTGCTCCTCATACAAATGAATGCCCCCAGCGGGACTTGAATCCCCGACCGCTGGCACAGCAAGTAAGCCCTACAAACTGAGCCAAACGTGTCATCTCAGTGAAATTGGCCATCGCGTCGTAGCCGAAATCGGGCAGGAGGACATCATCAATCTATTAAAATTTTATAAAAGTCATTAAAAATGTATAACGATCCAGTATTCACCTTTACATTATGGGATGATACATTAAAAGTAATCGTTCAGTTTTTTTTGTTTATCATTTTTAATAACTGAGTAGGTAAGACACCAAAAATATTATTGATTAGATAACAAAAAATAAACCCACCAAGAATCAAGTTAAACCCATAAATTTGCGAATACAACTGCTACTATTATAATTGTTTTCAATAGAAATTGTTTAACGCCAATACATCAAACAGTTTCATCTAAAACTATGTTTCACAGAATCTGGACCGATCTGCGCCATTTGCTTACTGAATCATAATTGAGTTAGTTCGTACAAACTAAGTTGCCCGTGTAAATGGAAACACGTAGAAGTGGTCATATTGTGTACATTGTAGCCTTCGAGCTATTAAATTATCTATACTCTAACTTATATGACAATTGATTTTGTACAATCGATCTCAAACTTAAATAATTACCTATACCTACCTATATAAATGTACGTATTACGTGAAAATTTTTCCATACTCCTTTTAATTTATTGTTACGCGCTGCTAGTTTAGTGGAAGACATCAAGCATCTTCGTACAATCTCTGTGGCAGGCAGGAAAAGTATGACGACGAATATATATTTGAGGTTTGCGCGGGACGTATGATTTTCTGTTGTATTTATAAATTTACATTATTTTTAGTGACTAGTGACTCTCCCTAACTAACACTCGGGTGCTGTCTTAGGCGCCTTTTGAATTCATAATATTAATAGCAACATACCCTTGCTTCACTTGGATGCGTGACTGTAGTCTATAAGTTACTCCAGGACATAGTGTTTATTCTCTCGATGTGTGTTCATTATATGGTGATGGTGGGAGTGGAACCATTGACGACCGGCAATCCAGCCAGCCTGGAAGCCAAGAGATAGTAGGAGGTTGCACACTTGGATGTATGGTGGGCCATGCGGGTTGCTCCTGGTACTTCATCCAAATCTGATCATTCATTTCAGCGAGAGAAGTCAGAACAAATTCAAAATATTTTATTCAGCATTAAATGATTACAATTTTTTACTGAACGTCATGAGTCTACTACCAGTTCGGATAGAAAAAGCCTCAGACCTGAGAAAAACTGGCGAAAAAAACTCAGCGGAACTAATATTATTTCGTTATCTTTTTTATAAAGTTAAATTATAAATTATAATATTTCTATAAAGTTGAAGTAGCCTAGAGGCGATCAATTCATTCCCAAGGCGTGCCATCTTCTATAAAATCATTAATTGTATAATAGCCTTTATCACACAAACTTTCTTCAAATTTTTTTTGAATTTGGCGATAGAAACTTTTTGAATATTTTCTGGGATCCTGTTGTACAACGTATACATTGTGCATAAAAAGAATTACTGACTCTCTGTAGACGAGTCAAAGGCATTACAAGTTTGTAATCCTAGTATTAATGTTATGCATGTCCCAAGCACACACATGTGCAAATTTTCGCAATTAAAATAGTAGCTCGATGTATAAAATGCACCTCCGTTTGGAAAATATAATTAACCCTAGTAGTAGTAGAAGGATGAAACACCTAGAGCATTAAAGTTATTAAAATGCAGATAAATTCTGTGCAATTAAGTAGTGAAATATTATATTAAGCTATAACAGTGCTTATAATTTAAAATGTAAAATAGTCTTTTCTACTGAAAGCTTTACAAACGAACAAAGTCAGTTACATTCTTTTTGGAGCTTAGTTATAGAGATTAATACTTAGCTTATTTTATTTTGCACTAGGGACTTACCCTCGCTTCGCTTCGGGTTCGTCCCTAGACAAAAATAAATTTATCCCACAGGAACCGTGTATTTTTCCGGCACGATATATAGCTTATAGCCTTCCTCAGTTAACGGGCTATCTAATGCAAAAAGAATTTTTCAAATCGGATTAGTAGTTCCTGAGATTAGCGCGTTCAACCAAACAAACAAACAAACTCTTCAGCTTTATAATATTAGATTAGATTATTATTGAGTTTTTGTAAACATTTTCAATTTCAAAGGTTTTTTTTAAATGTAAAAGTGGTGCTATACAATAAAAGGATCATTAAATATTTTCGTAGTATTATATAGAAGAAAAAGTAAACGCAATTTATACATCTGCTCTTTTTTCCCGTTAAAAATCTTAGTTTTAGTGATGCCATCGTTTCGGACATTTCAAATCCAAATATGGTCATGGTAGAGATTATGGTTTTTGATGCTTCGAAGGCTATATTGTAAAATTTTTTTTATAAATTGGTAGATTTATTTTTATAAGTAGGTTTTTTTATATCAGGGTTGTTGTGACGTATATAATCATATATAATAATGATTTTATAATATATAAGATTATAAAAATATAAAAACCCGAAAATATATTTTAATAATACTTTCTTAGATTTACGCGAATATTTGACATTTTAAATAAAACTACCTGAAAAACTAGAAAAAATCCGAAAAGATTGTTTTATTTAAAACTAGCGACTTACGCTCGCTATTTCCATTCCCCCCCCCTTCCCCCCCTTAAGGGATAATTTTTGGAATAAAAAATATCCTGTTCTTTCCAAGATCTCAAACTATCTTCTACCAAATTTCATCTAAATCGGTCCAGAAGTTTTTGAGTTTATTCGTTACAAACATACAAAAATACAAATCTTACCTCTTTATAATACTACTATTATAAAATATAGAGGTAGATTCTAGATATATTTTAATTTTAAGTGCCAAATATTCGCATAAGCAGCAACATAATTTTGAACGAAAGAACAGTACCTATAACTTAGAAATATATTAAAAGTGAAAAGAAATTTGTTGCAACAACTGGTTTTAATAAATGAACTTTAGAAATGTCTAAGCTTGCGGGAACATAAGTACTGATTCTATTTGTTCCTTATAACTTAGTGAGCGTGAAGCAAAGAAAAAGTGGACTCAAACTTTTTGAATTACTTTCTTTTACTACTTTACACTTATTTTGAACCAGTGGAAACCACGATGCACTTTATAAAACTTTTTTAAGTTCCACTTTTACTATCAATATTCAGTACCTACGTATCTATCATATTGCGACGGTACGTTTGGCTCAGTTTGTAGTGATCCCACTTGCTGTACGAGCAGTCGCGGGTTCGAGTCCCGCTGGGGGCATTCATTTGTGTGATGAGCACGGATGTTTGTACTTAAGTCATGGGTGTTGATATTTATAATATGTATGTATTTAAAGTTATATATGTAGTGTGTCAACTATCAGCTAGTATCCATAACACAAATAAAGCTTACCATGGAACTAGATGGTGCTGTGTTTTAATGCCTCAACATATTTATTTATTAATTTATATTGATGAAACTTATGACAATTTGTTGATTAAAATATTGCGTAGGTGTCTGGCATAATTTCATCAACGTAATAGGTGGCATAAAAGTTACGTCAAAAGCCAGGTATATAATATTTATAAACTAGCGACTTAGATCAACTCAAGGTGTATTTTGTATGTATAATATTAGTATCGGTTCAGTTAGTAAGTTATTCTATTACGAAATTCTCAGTAACAGCCTGGAGTTAGAAAGTCAACTACTTCCCTTCTACGTTTCACCCCTGTGCAAAACAGAGTACTTATAGCCGTCGGTCCTATCATGTCTCGGTCGCCTAATCTCCCACCGGAGATATCGAATTGTCATCCCATTGGAGTATGAGAATGACAGGAAAAGAGAGTGCACTTGTGTCTACGCGTACATTTGTGCACTACAATATCTCCTGCGCATCATCTAGTTTTAGTGAGATTGGCCACCGTGGCCGAAATTGGCCAGGAGAGTATTACTAGCAACTTACACTTGCTTCGCTTAGATAGTCCCTAGGTACTTTACATTATACAAGCACACAGACAGACAAACACAAGCGCACACATTAATAATAGAAATGTTAAATTAAAAAAAATATGATTCTTTAATAAAGCAAATATTCAACGAGACTATTCTAATGAAATAGAAAGTTCAAACCAGTTTAGTATACATTCTTCACATATGTATGTATATCAAAGGGCTTTAAATTTGGCTATTTAAATACAAGTTGTAATGTTGAATTATCCCATTGACAACTCCTAACTACGTATGCAACTAGGAAGTTAAATACAGAGCGACCGCTGCAAGCTCTCGTTACTAACATTTTGTTTACCATCTCTAAAAAGGCTTTCACGCAAAACGGAACACAATTTTATTTTGTTATTTATATTTGTTGAATTTCAAAGCTAGTATTTGTATTTTACATTTTTTGGCGTTTTTTTTTTTTTTTGGAATATGTCTACATTCTACAATGAAAATATGGTGGTTCTGCCAGGTATGACTAAGGTGGCTTTTTGTCACTATTGTAAAAAAAAGAACAGTCTTTATTAAATGGCATTGTAGTTTGTATTTTATATAGTAGTTTATTCTTGACTTAGTCACTGTTATTGGAATCCAATAATGACTCAAATCGGACTAGATTTCCTCGACTACATCTTCTATGATATGTAATTTACAAATATGTCTTATTTCAAATTAATTAGCTACATACATTATATATTACTTTTTCTATCTCGTTTATATCACGGTTTAATTTTCTTTATCTAAAACAAAAAAGACAATGGTAACCCAATGGTAACGCACTCGATTGAAAAATCAAGTGAAATATTTCCATGTGCGAACTATTTTCAACATGATTACCAATTGTCTTACGGTAAAGGAAAACATCGTGAGAAAACCTGCATGTCTGAGAGAATCTAGCAAGTTTTCGAAAGACATGTGAAGTCCGCGTCCGTGCCCAGCATTGGGACGTTAAAAAGGGCTGAATACAAAACAAAAATTAAAATTCGGACATTGAGAAAGTTAATAAATATAAACAAACAGAAACATTTTAGAGTTTGTAAAAATAGATAGATATAAGAGTGATAGTCCATTGGCAATGCACTCGTTTGACAAACTAAGTGAAGCGGGTTCCAACTTAAAGCTCTATTTAAGATAACCGTACTAACTTTAGATATCCTAACTAATTAGTTTAATGAAAATTCGAATTTGCAAAGGATTGTGGACTCATATATTAAGAACAACCCTTGCCCAGCAGTGGGATGTAAAAGAACCCAATAATTATATATAAAAAGTTATAGAATAAATTGTTACAATTTATGAAAATATCTATTTATGAATATAACTAATACAATGCATACTAATAGAGCCATTACGTTCTAAGTATAACGTATGAATTTGACGAATAACCATTTCATTTTACGCAACTTGGCACTGCTCTGCCGTGCACTCTAATTAGCAATATAGTGCATACTTAATAATACGTGAGTAATTTACGCGTTAATGGTTGATGAGTTGACGCTAGAATGATTAGATATTAAACATATTTGTCATTTGATAAGTGAACTATTATAATACTAGCGACTCACGCTGGCTTCGCTCGCGTTCGTCCCTAAGTACGTTTTCACGGTTAGTATAGAATAAACTATATACATATATAATGTACATACATAGGTATAGAAAAGTAAGAACCTACTTTAAAATTAATATATATATCCACTATTTGAGAAATTATTCCCCATACAAACTTACATCGTCCTTCTCACCCCCTTAAGGGATGATTTCCGAGATAAAACTATCATATGTCCTTCCCAGGGTGTCAAACTATCTCCATACTAAATATCATCTAAATCGGTTCAGCGGATTAAGCGTGAAAAGGTAACAGACAGACAGACATACAGACAGACAGACATAGAGACAGACAGAGAGACAGAAAGACAAACAGACAGGCAGGCAGAGTTACTTTCGCATTTATAATATTAGTATAAATTAATTTTTCTGTAAAATTACTTTATATCGCTGTAGGTATATATCGTTTTGTTACGGTGTTCGTATGTCCGCCTATTAGAATACATATTCAGCCCTTTTTAACAAACCAATGCTAGGCACGGGCCTCTTTTCAATACGAGGGGGAACAGACCATAGTCCACCACGCTGGCCAAGTGCGGGTTGGCGGATTTCGAGAACTTGCTAGGTTTTCTTAGACATGAGGGTTTCTCACGATGTTTTTCTTCGCCGTAAAGCAAGTGGTAATCATATTGGTATTGATAGGCATATGAAAATTTCAGAAATGCAAGACCCGGGATTTGAACCCGCTTCACACACTAGTATATTAATAACTAGATAGAGTTTTAACGGGAAAAAATAGATTTTGATAAGAATATGATAATAATATTGTTTAAAAAAAGTCCCTCGCTGCTCCTCTATGTCATGTGACGTGTGTACTTTAGGTATCTCATAAAAAAGCTTATTGCAAGCCAAAAAATTCAAAGTAACATCTGCGAGCAAGCTTAATTGAAAGCTTGTTTTAATAATAGTTTTAAAAGTGATGTCACTGATAATAGAACTGTTATAGTAAATGTGAAATTTTATGATAAAAATAATAATTATAAAAAATTAATAAATTGTGTGTGTCTGTTTGTTATTACACTAAAACGTCTGAACTAATTTGGCTGAAAAGTTACTTTTATGTTTTTTCTTGTTCCCTCTCATAAAAGACACTTCTCGTCGTGATAATGATCATTAAACACTAAAATGAGCATTATTATAAGACGTGACTAGTGCTTTATAACCGTGATTAAGCATAGACCATTTAAATGCTAAATTTTCATTAGATGGATGTAGAATGCAAAAACACGATCATGTGACTGGATCTAATCTTAGTTTCATTTCGTTTTACTTAAATCTAACACAGGATGTGTAATAAACTTTCGCTTTCGTAATATAAGCGAGATAGAGCTTTTGTACGTATGTACTCGTATATGCACAACTGTCAGATTAGAGATGAACGACGCACATAGGGGTATTACGCTTTTTTAGCCGGTCAAAATTATTTGTGTAGTTTTTTTCGCTAAAAAGTAGGTAGGACTTACTAAGATGGACAGACAACTTGGTCAAAATTGTGCGCGGGCCGTAGATGCAAAAATCTTAAGACCGTTTCCTAGTGAAATTAGTAGATAATAAAATAATTAAAAAGCAGTACTAATAATTCTTCAAAATTATTTATTTATAATCTAATTTGATGAAGAAGAATGCTAGAGTTCATCATTAGACTCTCTTATCCCTTCTGTTTCAGATTCTTCAGAATCTGAATCTTCTTCAGGAGGCAATATCATATCTACTCGTATTGTTTCTTTTGAAAAAGGATACATATTCCTCTTTAGCTTTGGCCTTTAACTAGTGAACAGTGGATCCGAGGATAGTAGGAGGCGATTAAGTATATCTGTATTGCAATCTACTCTTGAAAATTTCCTTGCAAAGTTGTATCGATACATTCTAAAATGCTGGTTCCGAGCTTCAGCAGCCTCTTTCAGAAAGTAAGCCGATAAGCAAGAGCACCGGGAATACTTTGAAGGGAGATAATTGTGTGTCATTGGCTTGCAAAGATTTGGCATAAGCCTTTTTGTATTTTTTAGCTCGTTTCGGTGACTTTATGACTTCAGACAGTAAACGTGACGTGTTTCTGTGGTCGGACGTTTCTAAGATAGTTTAAGCAGCATGTATTAGGACTTCTTGACTAACAGTTGACGGTAGTTCACTAATTTTATTCCTCTTGTGCCTGTCAGAGCCTCATCCTTCAAAATATTAGTTCCTGCTTAAAAATAATAGTTACTACATTTTAACTAATGCTAATACTAATATGTCAGTTTTATCGAAAAAGGGCAAAAAGTGGCACCTAATTTTGGAGACACCTATTTACTGAAAGTTTTATTCATACAATATAACAATAATCGTTACTCGGAAGCACTCGGAAGTAAAACAAAAATTACTTTAAATTATACAAATTGCATAAAAACTGCTTACAAAAGAGAGACTATTTTGATTTATGTATGAGCCTTCTAAATATATCTAAATATTAGTGAATCGTAATAAATGTTAACCGTTCTTACCTATATTATGATAATCCATAGTAATTTTGGTAAACGAAATCGTAGAAAAAAACACTATGGCATAAAACAACGTGGTTTTTAAAAATGTTGCCAACATCAAGACGTAAGCGTACGCGACAACGGTAAAGTTTCGACTTAACCTGACTGGCTAGAAGCGGTGCACGAATCTGCAAATGGTCGTCTATTATTTATTGACTACCTGACTTGCTAATAAGTATTCATTTTTGTCTTTATTCTTGAATTTGTTTTTTTAATTTCACCCGGCTAGAAATGCAATATACCCCTATGTGCGACGGTAGGAAAAAGAGACATATGAATATTTTGGGACATTAACGCACGACACCATCTAGTTTCATGGTAAGCTACGAGGCTTGTGTTATGGACACCGGATAGGTGATACACTACACATATATAACTTTAAATATAGGTATATCTATACTAATCTATACTTAATATTATAAAGCTGAAGAATTTGATTGTTTGTTTGGTTGAACGCGCTGATCTCAGGAACTACTCATCTGATTTGAAAAATTCTTTTTGCATTAGATAGCCTGTTAACTAAGGAAGGCTATAGGCTATATACCATACCGGAAAAATATGCGGTTCCCGTGGTATAGATTTGTTTTTGTCTAGGGTGAGTTACTAGTATATTATAAATATAAACACTCATGACTGGAGTACAAACATTCGTGTTCATCACATAAATCAATGCCCCCAGCGGGACTCGAACCCGCGACCGCTGGCACAGCAAGTAAGATCACTACAAACTGAGCCAAACGTGGCGTCGTCATGCATACAAAGCGTAATACCAAACTGTTTTTTTTTTTACTAAAAGTATATAGGCTATTTGGACGTAAATGTAAGCATAAATGATAACTAAACTCAATATGAACAAACCGAAAATGCAATTTCGCGTAATAGAATTGCTGGTGTGTTGGAAAATTATGATGCATTTCAGTAACTTTACGCGCTCGAGATTAAATAATATAGTAATTTGTTTCCATTTTAAATTGTTTACTGAACTGTTTATTTTACTACTATATAAATGCAATAGTTTGGATGTATGTATGGATGTTTGTTACTCAATCACGCCGGGAAGAGCCGGTGATAAATACTATAGTTGCTTTTTTACCCGACTGTGGTGAGGTTCAAAAGTGGGTTATGTATGGTTACTATCAATTTGGCTTTCACACCTATATTTTATGGTCTTAATGACTTTTTGTCCAAATATTTTAAGGTCGTATAAAAATTTTTTTCGCGAATTTCGATATTTCGAGTGTACAGATCGATAGAGAGAAAAAATCTGAGAAGAATGGTATATATAACTAATTTTGGACAAAATGGTTTATGTGTATGTTTGTACACGTAGATAGATTCGCAGCAAGGATAAAACGCATGTCTCCGACTGCATAATCCTATTTTCCTTCTGTAACCTGTTCCCTTATTTTGAGTTAGCTATTTACGCAGCCGAGTTTCTTTTATTCTACTAATTATAATTAAATTATCACTTGAGGAAATGGTAATGCGCTCGTTTGGGAAACCGAGGGAAGCTGGTTCAAACCCCGGGTCTCGCAACTCTAATATTTTCATGTGCGGACGGACATTCATAATGTGAATACCACTTGTCGTACAGTGAAGGAAAACTTCGTGAAGAAAATAGGAAATGGGAAAATATCAGAATTGCGAAACCCGGTATTTGAATCCACTTCACTCAGTTGTCCAAGATAGCGCGTTACCACTGGGCTACTAATATATTTATATTATACTAGCGACTCACCCTCGCTTCGCTTGGATTCGTCCCTAGTTTGATTCCCCATACAAACTTTCATCCACATTTTCACCCCCATAAGGGATGATTTCAGGGAAAAAAAGATTACCCTCTACAACCTCACAAACTCACAAACTTTTCGTCTTTATAATAAGATTTGTATAAATTATTTATATTAAAACCTTTTACTTTTCCTTGTGAATGAAGCATTTTCATGCAATAAAATGTACGTTGACTCGGTAACTGATAACTAAGTATCTATCACAGTACAGAATTTCATTAAAAAACATCTACCGATTTTTTCATAATACAAAAATAGACAGACAGACGCTTTTGAAACGAAAACATTTGAACAGCAGAAAACAATTTTTTAACAGACTGATTTTTTAAAAAATTTTATCTACACAGAAATCGTGTAAGAGTGACAGCTAAGTAAAAGCTCCATAATAAATACGTGTCGCAGATAACTTGTTACGTGGAACCATTAGAACTAATGATATCAGAAGCGTACATTTGAATTATAAATGGTGGCTATTAATAAACTCTACATGGGTGTGATAGTCGAATTATTATATGTATAATGTTTGGTAGAGTTTTATTTAGTTGGTTTTTTAAAATATTGTATGCTAGCGATTTACCCTTGCTTCGCTCTGGGTCGCAGATACGTTTTAATGTTTTTGAGCGGAACCCTAATTCTTTTTCTAAAATAAAATAGCCTAAGTTATTCCTTATAACACCAGCTATATAACAGTCAATGTACCGTCAAAATCGGTCCAGCCGTTTTGGAGATTAGCCGGAACAAACAGACGGATAGATAGACAAACAGATAGACAAAATTAAAATTGTTTTGTTCTTTTAAGTACCGTATATACTTTCATATGCATTTAGTAAAAAGCTGTTACTTTGACATTACAAACAGACACTTCAATTTTATTTGTTTATATAGATAAGTAGATATACGAGTAATATGCTTATATAGATGCATATTTAGAGTTTTTAATGTTTTGGAGCAAAATATATTGTACTAATTATTACGCTTTGGCTTCGACCCTTTTTTTCATATCCTATCAGTTATATCCCATTCTTTACAATCCCTTCCCGACCCTTAGAAATTAAGTTTTTATTTGTTTTTCTTATAATTTCTTTTATGCCAATGAATAAATTGACCGGTATCCTTCATAATATAATAGACCAGTAATAATAACAAAGGAAAAAGTAAAAACTCTTTGTAACTTTTATAATATCTTAATGTATGTATGTATTCAGCCCTTTTTAACGTCCCACTGCTGGGCACGGGCCTCCCTTCAGTACGAGAGGAATCAGGCCATAGTCCATCACGCTGGCCAAGTGTGGATTGACGGACTTCACATGTCTTTCGAATACTTGCTAGGATTTCTCAGACATGCAATTTTTCTTCACGATGTTTTCCTTCACCGTAAGGCAAGTGGTAATCATGTTAGAAATGATTCGCACATGAAAATATCAGAGGTGCGAGACCCGGCATTTGAACCCGCTTCACTCGGTTTCCCAAGCGAGCGCGTTACCACTGGGCTACCACTGCCTTAATATCTTAATAGAACTACCTAATTCGCGCGAGATGTATAATATTATGTATTATAAAGATATGCTTTTCTTTCAAATCAACTACAGAATAAGTATAAGCACATCCACAGCTTCAAATTTATTTACGAACACTTATCGACTTTACCCTTTACACACCCTTTATGTAATATCTTCTAGACCAATTTCAGCCATGGCAGCCAATCTCACTGAGACTGACTTACTGCGGAGGAAATATTACAGTAAACTAATGTTTTAAAATTATATAATATACTAGCGACCTAGGTTTTTTCCCAAAACAGAATTAATTAATTAATTTGGTTTTTTTTTCGTGGGACCCTATTTTTTTTTCTAAAATAAAAGTAGCCTAAATTATTTCTTATAATATCAGCTATCTGCCAGTGAAAGTTCCGTCAAAATCGGTCCAGCCGTTTCAGAGATTAGCCGGAACAAACAGACAGACAGGCAGACAGACAAAAATTGTAAAAAATGTTGTTTTAGTATATGTACCGTATATACATACATCTCTATGCATTTAGTAAAAAGTGGTTATTTTAATATTACAAACAGACACTCCAATTTTATTTATCTGTATAAAGCATGTGCCCACATGCTTTCGTAAACGCAAGTGCACTCTCTATAACATGTACTCTTCAAGTCTGATGGAATAACAATGATATAACACAGGGAGATAACGCCATTGTAATCCCCATATATGGGGAGGTGGTTGTGACGGAAAATTTCTTGAAAGAAAAGCCCAATAACTGTCACTTGACCCGAAATCAGGATTTCCGGATTTGCAGTTGTTAAACCAAAAAACCAGGATTGCGCTATATTATTGTAGTATATAAATAGTATAATTATTCAGCAATACTCCATTCTTATTCAACAATACACCATTCTTATTCAGGGCTTATGGGAATTAGAAAGCTTATAACAAAATTAGTCTATAGGCAAAGGGATTAGGGTGAGATTAATAATGATAAGTATTGAGCATCTCTCAGATTTACCTTATATGCAAATAAACAACAAAAAATATTATAATCTATACTAAGAGTTTGTTTGTTTGTTTGGTTGGTTGAACGCGCTAATCTCAGAACCTACTGGTTAGAATAGAAAAAATCTTTTTGTGTTTGATAGTCCATTTATCGAGAAAGGCTTTAGGCTGTATATCATCCCGGAAAAATGTACGGTTCCCGCGGGAAAGATTTGTTTTTTTCTAGGGACGAACCCGAAGCGAGCGAGGGTGAGTCGCTAGTAAAAGATATAAGCCTAGACCCAAAAGTTTTTTTAATAAGGTTTTATACTTAGTTATCTACTTGTGGTAATCATGTTAGAAATTATTCGCACATGGAAATATCAGAAGTGCGACACCCGGGATTTGAACCCGCTTCACTCCGTTTGCCAAGCGAACGCGTTACTACTGGGCTATTACTGCCTACATTTAATTATACATATACATATCTAATACTTTTACTTAATGATACGAAATATGAAATGTTGTATTGGAACAATAAAATATTATCGTACAATTTCAGAATATAACACAAATAATAAAGTTTTATTTAACTTACATCTAATTCTTAGAAAATTAAATGTTTTAGGTGTCATCAAGAATTACTCCCGCGTACGTATTTTAAAGACAAACAGCAAAGTTTGCGAAAATGTTCAATTTGCAACGAAGAGATGAGTCAGACGTGCCATTTACTACGTGTTTTTATTTCTTTGATAAAACTTTCTTTTACAATTGTACTCTGTTGAGTGAAAGTGAGAACGTACATAACTAGATAAGTTAAAATTAAATGTTCTTTGATCACTATCGCTGTAAGAAAAATTAAACAAGAGCGATTCTGATTCATTTTAAGGGTTCCGTAGCATGAAATATTTTGTTTTGTTTTTATATATTAATTAGCGACTCACCCTTTCCGTGGGTTCGTTCTTAGTTACGGTCACGGTTAGTATAGATTTCTCAGAGATAAGATATTTTCCAGCAGTAAAAAGTATCCCTTATGTTGAAAGTTTAAAAAAAAAATTGAAAGTTGAGCTCTTGTGTAAATTTTCCGATTTTTTTCTTTTACGTCAAAGTTATTATCATTTTGATAAAAAATATTAGATTATTTCTAATTTTTTTTTCCATTTTTAGTTTCTTTCCAAAATGTTTATTTTTCCATTTTTAGTGTAAACGTAATAAGCAAGTAAATTGAAAGAAAAAAGAGGTTTTTTAATAACATAGACGTCTTCGAGTAATTGGTGAACGTACATAAAAAACCGATGAATTGAAAACCTCCTCCTTTTTGGAAGTCGGTTAAAAATAGATAATTCTGGGGTATTAGAATAAAAAAATTAAATATGGAAAATAATATACCGCATAACAGGTTTCTGGTTCCAATTTAATCATTTTTGAGACTTTCATTTATAACACGCAGTCAACAAATTTTAATTGAAATTCATAATTTTTTGTATACTTTCATGAAATTTCCCTTTAAAACCGTAAATGACACAAAAGTACCCTTACAAGTGTTCCCGCCAACACAAGGATATTTATTCACGCAAGCACGTACATATTATCAAGTTTAGAGTTCAACTTTCACCTCGAATAACTTTTGAAGGAGTGAATTAATCGAAAAACTATAAGAAACCTTTTTTGTAGAGTATTTAATTTTCTATAATAATATGTATGTTTTATTGCTGTAAGTCATCTTGTTGGAGAAAAAAAAAATTGTAAAAAGTGGCAAACCCCATGTAATTTAAATGGAAAAAAAAATTAGGGCAAGATTTATTATGAATATCAAGGGCTTGTTTTGGTCTGACACTTTTTTTTAGATAATAAACTAAAATTAAGGGGTCGTCGCAACATAAAAATCAACTTGGTAAATAACGGACACCTTAAATTATATATACATATTATACACAAAAAATATTTTCTCAATCTATATATATAAAAGGCAAAAGTGATTGATGTATATCAATCAACGCACAGGCCAAACCCTTAAGGCTAGAAAATTGAGATTTCGTACACGTGTTTTTCATATGACGAAGGCATCCACTAAGGAAGGATTTTACAAAATTCAACCCCCAAGGGGATGAAATAGGGGATAAAAGTTTTTATTCTTTGGACATATTTGCATGAAATTTCGTATTTTTCGTAGTTTGATCGCGAGCGAAGCCGCAGTTTCTGCTAGTATAGTATATAGATAGTTACTTAAAAATATAAATACTATAATTTTAATCCAACTATGTATCTTCAAAGTAATTCCTATTTAATTAATAATACTAATACTAGTCTTAAAAAATTACTTTACTTAAAAAATATATATGTTATGTAATATAATCAAATCCGCCGAGACTTGAGTACAATTGAAAAAATACAATACAAAAAGAGAAGTGAAAAGTATATTTTTATTTCCCAGAGTTGACTCTGTGTTTGTATTAAAAATATAAGTACAACCATTTATATGATACGAGTTTGTTGCCGCAGTTTCACACGCGTATTTTGTTTTACAATTTCAGTACTAACCGAGTAAATAATTTTAACTACCTAATTTAATATAAAAAAATAAAATTCGTATTCCCAGACACTAAAAATTAAAACCTTAAATCGATTTCTAGACACGAAAAAGTAAAAAATAACTGAACGGAGGTTTTCATTTACTACAGATACCTAATCAGATATATTCGAAGTCGGTTGGCGTCAGTGGAAAGTTTCAAATCGATATGACAATCTAATTGTTGAAATAATACTTCTAAAGTAAAAAAGTTAAAAACCTTCAAATTTCATGGTTTTCCAGATTTTCTCAAAAACACATAAAAAAGTACATACAGATGAACATAAAACCTTCTCCTTTTTGTAAGTCAGTTAAAAAGATACGTGTATTTTCTACTTTTTCTAAAAAAAAAGATAAGATAATTTTGGTCCAATTCTTTTCAGAACTAAGACTTTTCCTGAAAGCGAAAAGCAGTAGATATCGGTGTCATGTCATTGTAATTCGTGACAGGTATATTTCAGGGACTTACCCTCACTTCGCTCGAGTGCGTCCCTAAGCTGAAATGGCTTAGGAACGCATAAAGTACAAACGTCCAAAGAAAAATTCGTTTTTTTTTTTGCGCCCGGAACCGATCGATGGGTTAAGAATGTATAGAGGATTAGCTTACGAACATTTATTTTTATTTATATTAAAGATAGCGATTTACCCTAGCTTCCCTCGGGTTCATCTCTCGGTACATTTTAACAGTTGGTATGGAATATTTAGACCGTATATTATATGATATATAGCCTCAATAAACGGGCTATCTAATGAAAAAAAGATTTTTTTCAATCAGATTAGTAGTTTTTGAGATTAGCGCGGTCAAACAAACAAACAAAAAAAACTCTGCCTCTTTATAATATTAGTATAGATAACTTAGATACTATATTTGTCACACGTGATATTATCGTGATGTTGCTAGATGACCTATAAACTTTGTATGTAGAAAAGCTATGGGTAAAACCAAAATAATTTCTTCAAATCGGACCAGTAGATCCAAAGTTTAGTGCGTTCAAATGAATAAAAGAAAGCTAAAAGGAACATTTCAAAGTTTTATTAGAGATTAAATATTTATCTCCTTAATATTATAAATGCGAAAATTTGTGAGGATGTATAGATGTCTGGATAATGGATGTTTGTTACTCTTTCACGCAAAAACTGCTGAATGGATTTTAATGAAATTTTACAAATAGAAATAATAAATCTAAATATAGATTATTAATCAATAATTTTCTAAAAAAATTGTAATAATTATGGTAATAACAGCTAAAATTATATAAATAATATTCCATATTCAAGTATAAAAATAATTAAAATTATATAAAAAAGTTTTAAAATTAAAATTAACAAATATTGTAAGGCACTTTGGTGCAAATTTTCAAGTTTTTTGAATTCATTTTTGTTTTTTATGGGTACGCTGTCTGTAACAACTTTGAGACATCAAACACCTAGTCTCTCCCGTGACCATGATTGCTGTAAAGCAATCGAAACTTCGGGAACCAAAAATCAAAATAAATCCGCGAAAAAATCCGAATAGATAGTTTTATTTAAATACGAGTATATATACTAAACAAGTGTTCACTTATTTTTTAACCGACTTCCAAAAAGGAGGAGGTTCTCAATTCGTCGGAATCTTTTTTTTTTTTATGTATGTTCACGGATTTCTCGAAGACGGCTGAACCGATTTGGAAAATTTTTTTTTTGTTTCAAAGAGTATTCTTCCCCGGTGGTCCCATATAAATTTTATCGAAATCGGTCAAGCGGTTTTTAAATAAATGGCTTAATCGAATATTATGTTTTTGTTAAAAATCTTTCTTCTTACAAATTACTTGCTTATTACGTCTACACTAAAAATGGAAAAATAAAAACTTTTTAAAAAAAAAATAAAAACCGACTTCCTGGCACTGAAAAGTAAAAAATAACTAAACAGAGGTTTTCATTTAAAATAGATACCTAATCAGATATTTTCGAAGTCGGTGCCAGCCAATACAAATCAAAGCACACCGACTTCGAAAATATCTGATTAGGTATCTATTTTTAATGAAAACCTCTGTTTAGTTATTTTTTACTTTTCAGTGCCAGGAAGTCGGTTTTTATTTTTTTTTTAAAAAGTTTTTATTATAATTATTATTACTGTAGAAGTTAGGTCCATGCGGAATTGTGGCAAGAATAGAAGAATGGCAATGTCGGTTCTTTGGGCGTAAAACGAGCCAGTTCTCCTCTCAGCAGTAGACTCGATAAGACGAGATGTTATATCTGTTATTGATTGATAATGTTACGCACATAATATGTTAAAATCCATTTCAATTCTAAAATCCATATCAAAAGCTCTAACTATAACATACCAAAGATGTCGACAATAAATATAATACACGTACAAACGTACACTCGAAAAACATTACTACTTTCCGAGACAGTCGGATATTAAAAGATTGTCGCGAATCTTAAAAGAATAAATATTACGATAAAAACTTAAAAAATAAAAATAAAAACCGACTTCCAGGCACTGACTAGTAAAAAAAAAACTAAACGGGGATTTTCATTTAGAATAGATACCTAATCTGATATTTTCAAAGTCGGTGTGCTTTGATTTGTATTGGCTGGCACCGATTTATATATGCGACGAGAACCTCCTCCTTTTTGCAAGTCGGTTGAAAATGCCTTCATCTTAAAAGCAGTTACAAAATTATATAATAAAGTAATATGTTAAGTTTGAATATCACATGTCTTACATTTATTAATTCAAATTTTACGAAAGGTGGATGTCTTCACACCTGTGTCTGAGTAACGAGTAACTTTCATAAATCAAATTATTCTATAATATTAATATTACTTTGTTTGACATGAAATATTATTTTTTAATTCATTATTATATCAATTATATTTTTTTGCATTTTCTATATATATATATATAATAAAATTCTATCCGAGTCCAATCTGTACATGAAATATTTCTCGGAAATTTTATAGAAATAATCATTACGAGTATTATCGATACAGAGGCCGATGTAGTTTTTAGAATTTTTGTCCGTCTGTCTATCTGCTTATCGGGGAGAAAACCACTGGACAGACTTTGATGTATGACGATAGCTGGTTATCTGTGTTAACATATAGGATACTTTTTACTGCGGGAAAGTATCTCTTCTCTGAGAAATCTAAAATGCTAACCGTTAAAACTTACCTACCTAGGGCCGAACCCGGAGCGAGTGTGAGTCACTAGTCTAAAATAAAAAACAATAATAATCTTTTTTTTGTAACAGTGTTGCTACTGAAAAAATGGGAAATAAACAAAAATACCAAATTAAAGTAACTAATGACATTTCCTTATTATAGTTCTTCTATATACGAGGGGAATCAGGCCGCAGTCCACCACGATGGCCAAGTGCTGGTTGGTGGATTTCACGTGTCTTTCGAGAATTGGGTAGTTAAGTTCTATCATATATTAAGGTTTCCTCATAATCTTTTCCTTCACCACATTACCAAGTAATAATCTTGTTGCAAATGACTCGCGCGTGAAAACGCCAGAGTTGCGAGACCCGGGAATTGAACCCACTATACGACTGCTACACGATAATTACATCTTGAATATTATAGTTATCTAAAGAACCACAAATTTAATATACAGTCAAATGTCAAAGACAAACATTTCGTTTCACAAAGCTAAAGACGGGACTTATAAATCTAATTTTGCTAACATTCTTATTTACACAGCAGAATCTTGTCTTTAAGAAAGCAAATTACATTTTGTAGCGTATGATATATTTGTCGTAAAATGATTTTTGTGATGCTGTAAATATTTTTAGACAAACTTTCAGCCTTTTACTTTTGTATGTTAATGTTTTATATTTAATCAAGTTATTTATGTACATTATATGATACAGACTATGGCTTTGGGCTATTTACAGTGTCTGAGTTAGCTTTTTTGAAACTGAATCTGCGTTATAGATATTATATTGTGCAAGTGTGTTTTCTTTATTTATTATATTTAAAAAAAAATGTGAAAATGAGAAATAACAATCCGACACTCAACTTTGTTGGGTCAACCTATTTCAATATTACTCGGAGTTTAACGCCCTTCACCAATTTTGGAGTTTCTTGTCTTCTTGAAAAATTTAATCGTTATTTTTGGCTCGAACCGAGACTCAAACTTAGGATCTCCAAATTAGTAGCAGTACATAATAGTTGTTTTACATTTGCCAAACTATACACTTGCAAACGGGGTGAAGTTGAAAGGTACCCTGTGCTTGTTCCCATAGTACAATCTATGTCCTTGCCAATTTTTATTGAAATCTGCACAGAGGTTTAAGTGGGAAAAAACATCAAACAGACAGTTAAATTTGCATTTATAATATTAGTATTGACGCCTGTTTAGTAATGCTTTTGGACTAATAATAGCAATGCTAATATTAAACTTATGTGGGAATTGAGTTAATGTTTTAAACAAGAAGTATATCAAAGTGAAAGCTATTCAAATGTTTGTATAATTCTGTCGCAGATGGATTGTCGAATCTGCTATTCTATAAAACTGCTAGTTATTTTATATAACAGCTCCGTTATGTAAAACAACTGAATGAAAAGAGACTTCAAGACGAAGAATGGGCTGTTTTAAAGAGTGATATATAATTATCCTGAACGTATCTGTTTTGTATCTGTGGTCGTGGCGCTTGAGCGTTGATTAGTCTGTACTCTGTGGTCTATACTGTATATTAAATAATTCATATGTTGTTATGTAAACTGTAATCCATGTTCATCCTCGTATTAAATAAATGTCATAATAAACTGACGCAACTGATAAAAGCCTTTCACTCACACCATACGAGACAAAGAGGACTCCTCCTTTTCAGTCCAGTCAGTCAAAAATCAATCAAAAATTTACCAAATATTAACAGACAAACCATCAAATTTTAGAGTTAACACCTACCTCTATTAAAAGACTAGAGACTCACCCTTGCTTCAATCGGGCCCTAGGTGCGTTATAGCGTTTAGAATGGAATAGATAGACTGCATGTGTATGATATATAGCTTTCCTCAATAAACAGATAATGCAAAAAGAATTTTTCAAATCGGATTAGTAGTTCCTGAGATTAGCATGTTCACACAAATAAACAAACAGACAGACAAACAACAAAATTCTGCCTCTTTATAATATTAGTATAGATAAAAATCACTCTATAAATAAATAAATGAGAAAAAGGCACGGACAACATGTTCGTGGTGTTTTATATGCGTACATATTATAACGTATTATGAAGTCTATGTAAGTACACAATTAAAAAAGTTAGATAAATAAAATGACTTAATATTAGCTCATACGGTAATAGAATCTCAGACTTTCTTCGTAGCAAAGTGGGTTTATTTGATAAATATCTAAGTAAAATCAAGGACGCTTTGCTCACCTATAAATCGTAACTAAGGCTTTACCAACTCTGGTTCCAGATAAGTGGATGACTTATGTGACCCTCCCTTCGTCAAATACGAAATCTATTAATCTGTACTACGCGCCTTAATTTGATCTTAAATGTATACTAGTGATTTGCTCTGGCTTTTCTTTCTATTATTTTTTACTAAATATACATAATTTTTTTATATAGACATGTTATACGATGAATAATAGGAGAAGAATATTTCACTCTGGCAAAGAGTAAAGCCAAATGAAACAAAAATATTATAGAGTTTTAAAACATATTTTAAACTTTAATTCTTATATAATAGATGACATAAAAACTTCTTCGACTCCATTTCTTTTAGTGAATATTCAATTTTCTCTCTACCACGTATTGTTCACTAATACCGGTCATAATTTGCTCCTGTCTAGATTATAATATTGTATTCAGCTCTTTTTAACGTCCCACTGCTGGGCACGGGCCTCCCTTCAATACGAGGGGGATCAGGCCATAGTCCACCACGCTGTCCAAGTGCGGGTTGGCGGACTTCACACGTCTTTCGAAAATTTGCTAGATTTTCTCAGACATGTAGGTTTCCTCACGATGATTTCCTTCGCCGTAAGACAAGTGGTAATCCATATCAAAAATAATTCGAACATGACAATATCAGAGGCGCGAGACCCGGGATTTAAACCCGTTTCCCTCGGTTTCCAAAGCGAGCGCGTTACCACTGGACTATCACTACTTTCTTCTTCTAAATATCTTAAATCATACATTTTTTATTTAATCACTAGTTTACTCCCGTTAAAACAGAAATAATAAAGGTGCATAACTTTTTATAAAACTAAAAATAACTAAAAATGTTTTAATGCTTTTGAAAAGATAACAATAATTAGAGTGCAACGAAGCGTTAAATCCAGTACGACACCCCTTACACGTTCACTTTCCCGCTGTCATACTTTTGACACACGTAAGATAAAATGCTGAGATTTTTCTGCAAAATGCAAATTTTTATACGAATGTACACTAATATACTAATACTAGCGACTCACCCTCGCTTCGATCGGGTTCGTCCCTAGCTTGCATTAAATCACGATTGATCAGTTTTCGACCGGAGAGGAAAAATGATTAAATTACTAAAATGGCTATTAAAAAATAAGGGTTGATCGTAGAAGGGTGAAAATTGAGGATTGTATGTATTTTTGTATGTTGTATCATAAAAAAATAGAAATTAAAAATTTTGTCTAAAAAATAAAAAAAAAAATTAGGGGTGGACTACCCCTAAAATTTAGGGGGATGAAAAATAGATGTTGGCCGATTCTCATAGATACCGGATAAGCACAAAAAATTTCATCAAAATCGGTCAAGCCGTTTCGGAGGAGTATGGCAACGAAAACTGTGACACGAGAATTTTATATATTAGATGATAAATGGTTTGTGAGCGCCTACGTAAGAGCTAACATCTATTCATGTAATAAAATTTTAACTAAGTGGGATCTGTACATTAAATATTTTTTGGAAAATCTTATTGAAATAGTCATTATTATCGATACAGAGGCCGAGTCTATAGTTTTAACAATTTTTTGCTGTCTGTCTGTCTGTCTGAGAATGCATTACGAGAAAACCACTGGACAGATTTTGATGAAATTTTGTAGCTGGTACCCGGATTGGGTTAACACATATAATACATTTTACTTTGGGAAAACATCTCATATCTGAGAAATCTATAGTAACCGTTGAAACATATCTAGGGATGAACCCGGGCGGAGGGAGGGTGAGTTGCTAGTTTATTATATTAGTATACACACTAACGTAAATAACGCTTCACTCTTATGGTGAAGGAAAACATCGTGAGGAAACCTGGATGTTTGAGAGAACCTAACAAGTTTTCGAAAGACATAATATGAAGTCCGCCAACCCGCAATTGGCCAGCGTGGTGGACAATAAACTGTTCTCTATTAAGCCTTAAGAACAGGGTGCATGCTCAGCAGTAACGTTAAAAAGGGTTGAATACGTACACACAAGATATTAATATTTAATAAAAATACTATTTAAATATTAATACTAGCGAATTTGCTTTACTCGATTGCGTTTCTAATTATATTGTGTGTTTCAATACAGGCAGCGTCACCTTTTTGCTGTTATATACGAGTATTTTACTCCAGTTCACAGTCTATAATATAATATCTGCGTACTAAATTTGGATATATAATGTCCTCTCGACTGCTTTCAGTTATGATGGATAATCTCACTGGGACTAGTCATGTATGTAGGAAATATTATAGTGGATAAGTGTGCACGTTAATACAAGTGCAATCTTTCAGTCTCAGAGTTCGGTGAGATGACAATTTTGACGGTTCTTAGAACTAAAATTCTCTCCAAGGCAAGGAGGTGGAATACTGCTATGTTCTCTGTCCTGGCACTGTAATTATCTTGGTTGAAGAACCCAATAATTAAATATGCCCTGATCCGGGACTCGAACCCAGGACCTCTGGATCTGTTGCCGTGCATGCTAGCCACTAGACTTTTGAGCAGTATCCGGTAGGCAGATATTGTCCAGTCAAAGACCTCGTTTGGTAGGAAAATTAAAAAAAAAAACATTTCTGGTGCTCAAAAACAGCGCCATCTACTAGGTTTAGAAAACAAATAAAAATTCATCAAAACCGGTCCAGCTTTTTGGAATTAAGAACATACACACATTGGAATTTTATACAAAAAGATGAATTTACAATACATTTCACAATTCTTTAGTTTCTAATTTCTAACTGAATTGAAAATTTCAACCTGTATATCTTCATAAGATAGTTGTTTCATGAGTATATTGTAGAAACAAGATTTAACTTTTGATTTATGACATAATATGATTATGTAGATCTCCTTATTTATACTGCTTTGCCTTTGACAGTAGAGACAGAGCAAGTTATAAAAGTTTCAAATGTTAGAAAAGTTAATATTAAGTTTTACTTAACATCTTATTTTCTTACTCTCGCAGGATGTCTTTGAATAAAAATAAAAACATTATGTTTTTATATTTGTAATTTTATATTTATGCCTTCTGTTACCACACCATAGTTTATTTATGTACAAAGTTTCATCTAAATCTATTCAGTCGTAATACTTTCTTAGATTTACACGAATATTTGACATCTTACTACTATTATAAATGTGAAAGTTTGTGTGTTTGGATGTTAGTTACTCTTTCACACCAGGACGGCTGAACGGATCTGGATAAAATTTGGCACAGAGATAGATTATAGTCTGGAATAACATATAGGCTTTTTATCCCCGAAACATATACGGTTCACGAGGGATAAATTTGTTTTTGTTTTTTAGAGGCGAACCCGAGCGAAGCGAGGGTGAGGCGCTAGTTTTAAATAAAACTATCTTTTCGGATTATTTCGCGAATTTATTTTGATTTTTGGTCCCCGACGTTTCGATTACTTTACAGCAATCATGGTCACGGGAGAGACTGAGGTTTTGAACACCTCAAAGCCGTTATATACTTGTTACATACAGTGCTTACCCACAAATTTACCAAATGACTTCAAAAATTCAAACACGGCATCAAAGTACCTTACAATTACCTTTCCATTCGTTTTAGCGTAAAGGACTAACGAACATATGTACATAAACACATTTTCATATATATATATATATATATATATATATATATATATATATATATATATATATATATATATATATATATGTAATAAAATTCTAACTGAGTCGAATCTGTACATTAAATATTTTTTGGACAATCATATTAAAATTGTCATTATTATCGATACAGAGGTCGAATCTATAGTTTTTAGAATTTCTGTCTGTCTGTCCGTGTGGGAACGCATCACGAGAAAACAACTTCACAGATTTTGATGAAATTTGATATCATGATAGCTGGTTACCCGGGTCAACATATAGGATACTTTTTACTGCGGGAAAATATCTGATCTTTGAGAAATCTATACTAACCATTAAAACGTACCAAGGAATGAACCCGAGCGAAGCGAGAGTGAGTCGCTAGTAACATTATATAATCAATATCTCTACTTATTTTTGGCCCACAAAAGAGTAGATACACAAAAGTTACTTTGTAAGTTAGAAAATATATCTTCGCCAATTGACAATGAATCTTCATAATTTCAATTTGAAGAAAAAATACTATTATTTGGGAAATTAAAAAATAAATACATATTTTAAATAAGCCTTCTAGAATAAGGTAGAAGTGTTGTATGTAGGCTTATACATACTCTATACCATAAATTGTTCTCCTGCCGAGATACTAATACGAGATTTTTGTTTCAGGTAATATTTTATTAGTCTCTCTACACAATAAAGGTGACCGTGAGTAAGTTTTAAACAATTTCAATCGAGTTTTATACACGTTAATATAAAAACTGTAAAAAGTCATTGCTTGTTTACTTTTCACACAGTATTTTTTCATCAACCTTTAAAAGGATAGTACATATATATATATATATATATATATATATATATATATATATATATATATATATATATATATATATATATATATTATACAGTTTTTTACGTGTGTTCGCGGATTACTTCGCCGTTTATGAACCAGGATCTGATAATGGCATTCCAGAGAAATTGAGGAGAACCTTAAAAAATCATAGTGGCGACTAGTACATTGTTAATTTTTTTCATTAAGTATTTTAAAGCACTACTAGTTAATGAAGATCTGGGATCGATCTGATGATGGAGCCGAAAGACAGTCGAGGGAACCCCTCAACGATTTACAGCAATTACCTGGTGTTTGGGCTTGATTAATTGTGTGACAATCATTAGGGGTCTGAATAAATGGCTTAATCGAATATGTTTTTATAAATCTTTCTTCTTACAAATTAACTGCTTATTACGTCTACACTTGTCGGTGTCAGCCAATACAAATCAAAGCACACCGGCTTCGAAAATATCTGATTAGGTATCTATTCTAAATGAAAACCCCTGTTTAGTTATTTTTTAGTTTTCAGTGCCTGGACATCGGTTTTTTTTAAGTTTTTATTATATTCAAATAAGTAAGATATACGAAAAATAATATAATATCGTCCACGGCGGGCAGTCGTGATGAGAGGGATCTACGTGGAAGGTTTTATAGTGCACAAATGTGTGGGTAAATACAAGTGTACGTTCTATTCCTGTCACTCTCAGACTTTTTCAGGACAATTTGACAATCAGTGGACGATTAGGTGTATGACCGACGGTTTTAAAATCTTAATACCTGTACTTCGAACAACCCAGGACTCGAACCCTAGACCTAATTAGAATCTGCAACCTTATACGCTAGCCGCTTAACCAAGAGGCAGTCAAAAAAGCAAGAACTCTAGCTACTAAAAAGACTCTCTTACAAAAACCATTTACAGCTAAATTAAACTTGGGAATTACATTTCCAATATAAGTTCGTTGTTAGCACTTCGTTACATTAAAAAATTGACGGCTCTTTGTTGAAAAGTCAACAATGTGAGGACAGGATAAACGTCTCCCTTAGGCTGTCAGGGCGTATTCTTTTGAAATGGCGATATACTTGTGCGTTCT
Organism: Fabriciana adippe; assembly: GCA_905404265.1. Lineage (NCBI taxonomy): Eukaryota > Metazoa > Arthropoda > Insecta > Lepidoptera > Nymphalidae > Fabriciana > Fabriciana adippe. The sequence goes on along the minus strand of FR989995.1, from coordinate 15,771,774 downwards.
GACGACACGTTTGACTCAGTTTGTAGTGCTACTTGCTGCGCCAGCGGTCGCGGGTTCGAGTCCCGCTGGGGGCATTCATTTGTGTGATGAGTACGAATGTTTGTACAGTCATGGGTGCTTATATTTATAATATGTATGTATTTAAAGTTAGATATGTGTAGTGTATCAACTATCTGGTATCCATAATACAGGCCTCGTAGCTTACCATGGAACTAGATGGTGCTGTGTGTTAATGTCCCAATATATTAATTAATTTATTTATGTTTTTTGTATTTTACGGAACACATTATGTCATTTTTAACCCCCGATGCAAAAAGAGGAATGTTATAAGTTAACGTGTGTATCTGTGTTTATGTCTGTCGCATCATGGCGCCCAAACGGATGAACCTATTTCAATTAAGTTTAATTTATTTATTTAGCGAGCAAAGCCACGGGTAATGCTAGTTTTTAATATTGGCAAAATTAATCACACTATTAGACTAGAAAATATTCGAAAAGATAGTATAACTTAAAAAAGAAAATATGTTTCAGCAAAATAATTGACTGAAAGCAAGTGCCAGTCACTAATTAGCTCTATAAACGACAGATAATAGTGTTCTCAGGATTTAGTGCTTAGATATAGGTCTTTAAGATACGTGTCCTCTTGAGCATCGAATGGATAAGAACACAAATTGACATTTACTCTTAGTATTATCTCGTAAAATATATTAAATGAAGTAAAGTATATATAATCTATACTTCTACACTAATATTATCAAAAGGTAGAGTTTGTTTGTTTGTTTGAACACGCTAATCTCAGGAACTACTAAACCGAATTGAAAAAATATTTCTGCATTAGATAGCCCGTTTATTGAGGAAGGCTATAGGCTATATATTATATAGTATAAGTCTATTTGTTCCATACTAACCGTTTAAATGTACGTCGGGACGAACCCGAGCGAAGCAACAGTGAGTCGCTAGTCGATGTATAAAATCAAATTTGTTTCTTTAAAAAATCTTAACTAGATATAGTATTTTACCACTATCTGGCAGACTATTTACCATACCATTTCCAAATAAATCGACGTTTGAGAGACATCAATCGAATAACATAAAGTCTAAAAGCAGCAATTTTGTTTCGTTATTTGCTTTATTACGTGGAATTTTCAGATAAGACTTGTGATTGAAGTAAGCATAGCTTATTTAGGGTTTAGATATGATATGCTTTTGGGTATTTTAATAAATAAGAATCAGTACGTAGAAATAGAATTTAAGCGAATTTATAAAACATCACATAGATAAAATGATAAAGACTCATTAAATGCTTGTATTATCTGAATTTGTACTCTTCTTTGAGTTACTGTTTCATGAATATGTATAAGGAGTCTGCCCACTACCCCGTCTCATACCATGACCGTGCTAGGAGCGTGTCAGGCAAAAAAATATTCTTTGTATTGAAATGTATGAGACTCAGCCCACTAGACCGTTCCGTCACCGACCCGCACCGTCGCGTGCCGTGCACGGAACGTTAACAATTGTCATCGAGAATATTTTACCGGTGTCGGTACGCTGCGTGCCTGGCACGCGACGTTACGGGACCGGTGCGCGTAGGCGGCGCAATGGTGAGCATACACAGCACTAAAACCGTTATGTACGGGTATGATACGTTGTTGATACGTTCTAGTGGGCATAGTAGTCCGTGCCATGCTCGTTTCCGTGCCTGATACGTTCATAGCACGGTCATGGTATGAGACGGTGTAGTGGGCAGACTCCTTAAGGTTTTTTAAGGTTTAATATAGATTTCTCAGAGATGAGGTATTTTTCCGTAGTAAAGGTATCTTATATATTGAGGCCTATAACCAGCTATCATGAAACCAAATTGTATCAAAATCTGGATTTCTTTTGATGCGTTCCCAGACAGACAGATAGACTAAAATTCTAAAAACTATAGATATGGCCTCTGTCTCGATAATAATAACTATATCAATAAGATTTATCTAAAAAAATATTTAATTTACAGATTCGACTCTGTCATGTACTAGTAGTAAAGCGTTATAAATATAACTAAATCGTGTATTAAGCATTTTAGTTTTCTACCTTTCAAATATTAAAATTCTAAAGATGGCACACTGCCAGAGCATGTTCTTGACACGGTCGCTTGTAAAGCTTTCCACAAGGGTTCACACTGTCTGCCTTAAATCATACTGTTACCTAATGTTAGTTTCATTTATCCCTTTGTATACTACCATTATGTATGGAAGAGATGAAATACCATGATGAATACGATCAAATTTCATTGTAATAATATTATCAATTTATATTTATGGGAGAATGTTTAAGTTTGTTTGTTTACAACCTTTGATCAGCTGGTCTGATTTTGATCAAATTTGGTATTTTTGAATCTAAGAGCTAACTTTTAGGGTTCCGTACCTAAAGGGTAGAACGGTCTGTCTGTCCGTCTGTCATCAGGCTGTATCTCATGAACCGTGATAGTTAGACAGTTGAAATTTTCACAGATGATGTATTTCTGTTGCCGTTATAACAACAAATACTAAAAAACAGAATAAAATAATAAAATAAATGTTTAAGAGGGCTCCCATACAACAAACATGATTTTTTTGCTCGTTTTTGCTCGATATTGATAACGACAATATTTAAACGCTTGAAATATTCACAGAATATTTAGTTATATATTCACTTTAAAAATAAATAACGAAATTAAAATAAAACAAATATTTAAGGGGGGCTCCCATACAACAGACATGACTTTTTGTCATTTTTATAGATATTGGTACGGAACCCTTCGTGCGCGAGTCCGAGTCGCTATTCTATGATAGACTTACAAATAAAAATAGAAACTTCAAAATCTACCTTATTTAAAGGAAACTCAGTTAGTTCCATCAGCGTACTGTTAGGTTGTGAAGCGAGTGCATAATACCACATCTATTTTATTATAGTACTAGTGACTCACCCTAGCTTCGCTCGGGTTCGTCCCTAGGTTGATTCCCCATACAAAATTTCATCCTCATTTTCTTCCCCTTAAGGGATGATTTTCGGAATAAAAATATCCTATATCCTTTCCAGTGTCTCAGACTATCTTCTTACCAAATTCTATTAAAATCGGTCTAGTAATTTTTGAGTTAATTCGTTACAAACATACAAAAATACAAATCTTTCCTCTTATAATAATTGTGTAGATATTTGAATTTCTTCAAATAATACCATTATTTTATTGAACAACGTTATAATATTATGAGTTAACTAAACTAATAAATTAAACTTGTTTTTGTAGAAAATATTATCTATAAAAAGATATAAAAACAAAATTATTTGATTATTTTATTCTTTATAATACACTTATGCTTTAAATTACATTTGTTTTTACGACCAATGCTAATATTACATTCTAAAACAAAATTAAACTGACGCGAACGGTTTGAAATATAAAATGTATTTAAGATTCATAACAAATATCAATTTCTTTTTTTGTTCAAACATAATCGAATTGTAGTAAAATTTTACAGCGTAAAAACGCCAACCATTTTTGCCCTCGTTACTGATATTTTCTATTTAAATATTACGTAGTGAGAAACATATCAGTTTTTATGCAGCTTATGATGTTAACCTGTCAACGACCGCCGAACCACCGGTGGTCCAGTAAACAATTAATTTATTAGAAATTAACCAGGAGGTGTTAAAATAAAAATATATTTGTTTTAACACTAGCGACTTATCCTCGCTACGCTCGGGTTCGTTCCTAGCTTGCTTCCCAATACATGCTTTCATCCCCATTTTTACCCTTTCATGATCCCATAAATTACATTACTTTTTATCTCGTAAAAAGTAACGTTTATTCTTTCCAAGGTCTCAAATCATCTTTTTACCAAATTCCATCTAAATCGGTTCAGTATATGTAATCCGCACTTGACCAGTGAGGTGGATTATGGCCTGATTCCCCTCGTATTGAAGGGAGGTCCGTGCTCAGTAGTGGGACGTTAAAAGGGAGTTTAGATGTCTTTTAAGAAATACTAAAATGACAACAACGCACCTTATAATATTTGTTCATTTTATTTTGAAACATGTTTTTAGTCTTCTCTAATATTCAATAAATTTATAGAACTTATAAAAAATTATAAAAAATAAAAATTTCTCAAAGTAATCTTATAAATCTACATATATAATAAATTTGAATAAATCTCAGCCTTTTTCCATCAACTCCTACATTACATTTTTGGACCTTTTTATGGTACTTAGCTGACAACAGGCTTTTGCGAGGCGTTTTATATGCGTAGGATGTGTAGAGTTATATATTTTATTAGAAATGGTATTAATCAATCACATATTTTTTAATTATACAAATTATTATAATTTTATTCCAAGCTTTCGTGTGAGTAAATTTTAAATATTAAATCTCACGCATTTTTTTATAGCGACTCGTTACGTTTTAACGTTTAGTATAGATTTCTCAGAGATGATATATTTTCCTGCAATAAAAAGTATCCTATATGTTGACCGGGATAACCAGCTATCATTATACCATATTTCATCAAAATCTGTTAACTGGTTTTCTTGTGATGTGTTCCCAAACAAACAGACATACAGAGAGATGAAAATTTTAAAAACTATAGATTCGACCTGACAACTAGACTACTCGACTAGAGATATCAATAATAATGACTATTTTAATAAGATTTTCCAAAAAATATTTAATATAAAGATTCAACTCAGTTAGAATTTTATTATACCTATGTATAGATTGAAACTTATCAAATTCCTAAAAAGGGCAAAATCGTGTAGTAGGAGCAGCTTTCTTGCAAACTTTTGTTCCGTAGATTTTATTAAAATCATTGTACATTCATTTTTCATGTTGTATACGAAATTTTCTAAATAAGCATTAACTCCTTCTTTCTCTTTTCCTTTTCCCACTTTAGGTGGGGTCGGCTCTCCTAATTAATTTGCGCCAGGCAGTTCTGTCCTGGATTGTCCCTATATCTATATTAGCCTGTTTTATAGTTCGGGTCATGTTAGTCCACCAGGTGCCAGGGGGGCGCCCCCTTCCTCGTTTTATTTCGGGTAATTCTAGCGCCTTGCGAACCACATAGTCATTGTCTCTCCGCATAACGTGTCCGTACCATCTTAATCGACTTTCTGTCAGTTTTTCATTTATCGGGGCTACTTTAAAGCTGCCCCTTACATATTCGTTTCTAATTTTATCTAACCTAGTTACACCCCCTGACCATCTCAGCATTTTCATTTCATTTACGTGTAATTTCTGTTCATGACTTTGTTTAACGGCCCAGCATTCAGCTCCGTATAATAAAGCAGGTCGGATTGCTGTTTTATATACTTTTCCCTTAGTTCGGATTGGCATGCGTGGGTCACACAGAATACCTGTTAAGCTTCTCCATTTTTGCCACCCCACGTTTACTCTATGGGCTACATCTGCATCGATGTTTGCATCTGCTGTCATCAATGAGCCCAAATACTTAAACTGCGAAACTTTTGGTACAGGTGATCCATCAGGGTAGTAGATGGTGGCTGAGTTATATTCAGGGTCTGGATCGTAGAGACATTCCATGTGTTCCGTTTTAGATTTACTGACGCGAAGACCGTACTTTTCGAGGGCTCTCGTCCAGACAGATAGGTCTTTTTGGAGTTGTGTAGGTGTACTAGCTATTAGCGCGATGTCATCTGCATATAGTAGGTTCCATGGTAGCGGGGCTTGAAGATCATTTGTTAAATAATCCATAACCAGGTTGAAAAGTAATGGGCTTAAAGATGATCCCTGGTGCACTCCCACTTTAACCTCAAAGCTATCGCTCAAGCCGGCCGGACTTTTCACCTGAGTTTTGATATTTTGGTACATATCTCTGATCATGCTGATGTAATACTCAGGTACATTTTGGGCTCTCAGCGCTTGCCATACAAGTCTCCTGGGCACTCTATCGAACGCCTTCTCTAAGTCAATGAATATAAAATGAAGGTTCTTTTTATTGATTCTATGTTTTTCCATAAGTATTCGTACTGTCTGGATTGCATCTGTTGTGGACTTGGAAGGAGTAAATCCAAATTGGTTTGGCGATATCGTGGTTAATAGTTGGATTCTACTATTGAGTATGCGTTCCCAAATTTTGAGGGTATGTGAAGTTAATTTTATACCTCGATAATTCCCGCACTGTGTCACTTCTCCTTTGTTCTTGTAAAACGGTACCAGGTAGCTTTTTCTCCATGAATTTGGTATCTCTGATGTTTTTAAAATGATACAGAAAAGCTTTGTAAGCCACTCGACTCCTATTGGCCCAAGAACTTTCCACAGTTCCGCAGGTATTTCGTCTGGCCCCACTGCTTTGTTGTTTTTCATTTTAGACACTACCTTCTGCACTTCGTCGAGTGTTAGGTCTTTTATAGGACCCTGCACTGGTTCCAGTGGTATAAGATGTTCGCTGGGATATTCCTCATTCAGCAATGATTCATAATACTCACACCAACGCTTGTTTATATCAGTATTTGTGGTCAAGAGGATATCATTTTTATCTTTAATATATTTATTGATTCTAACATCTACAGTTGCATTGTGCCTTTTCTCAGCAATTTTGAATATTTCACTTTCGGACTTATTGTTTTCTATTTTATTGTACAAGGTTTCTCGTGATTGTGCTCTAGACTGGGCAACAGTGCGTTTAGCCAGTGATTTTGCTTCTTATTATCTATCTTTGTCAAAGTCGGTATTGGATTTCTGCCATTCCTTAAAAATCTGTTTCTTGTTATGTACTTTCTTCTTCACGTTTGTGTTCCACCATGTAGGGTCTTTTCCTGTGCTAACGCCACCTTTAGAGACGCCCAAAGAGCTTGTTGCTTGGGCTTTACAAAAGATTTCGAATTTTTCCCACATAGTGTTTGATGTCTCATAGTATTCTTCTATATCCTCCATTAGATAGTTGCGAATTGCGGTAACAAAAGATTCTCCCTTCTGGCTATTTAATTCTTTCCATTTAATTTTTGCTGTTTTATCTACTATTGTTTTAATGGGTTTAGGTAATTTGAATGATGCAATAAGGATTCGGTGCTGAGTAGTCAAGGGTTCTCCAGGTATGACTTTACAATCTTTAAACTGGCGTTTCAATTTTCTATCTGCAATAATGAAATCTATTTGTGTGGCCTTTTCTCCACTTTTATAAGTAATGATATGTTCTGGTTTCTTTTTAAAACAGGTATTTACTAGAACTAAATCATGTCTAACAGCATATTCCAATATGGTTGTCCCTTCTTTATCTAGATTTCCATAAGCGTATCCCCCATGGACCTTGTTAAAAGTTAAGTTGTGATTAGATTTTCCAACATGACCGTTTAAATCTCCACAAATTATTCTGTTTTCATTCTGGGGTATTGCTTGAGTAAGTTCATCTAAATCTTCCCAGAACGACTCCTTTTCACTTTCAGAGCAACCAACTTGGGGTGCATATGCTGATATTATGTTCATTACTGGTTGATTATCTAAAGCAAGTTTAATCGACATAAGACGGTCCGTTCGTCTATCAATATTTATTATGCGATTTTTCAGGTCTTTATCCAAGACAATGCCTATGCCGTTCTGGTTGTTCATAGTACCATAGTAGACAAGTTTGTACCCCAGTCCTAGGTCTCTGGATTTTGAACCTTTCCACTTGGTCTCCTGTAAGCAACAAATATTGACACGTCTCCGATGGAGAGTTTCTGCCAGTTCTTGTGATCGACCAGTGAGTGATCCCAGATTCCACGTTCCTATGCGTAGTTGTTGTTGCGAAAGCTTGTTCTTGTCATGTACGTCGCTATTGGGGAACGCCCTAGCATTTTCATTATTATTCATATCTTTCGCATTTAGAGCATTCGCGTCGCTTTTGGGGTACGCCCTAGCATTTATACTATTATCTCTTTTGTGTCTGGCCATGTTTAATTAGGAGAATGGTTTTAATTTGGCTATCATTTTTACGGCCGGTTGCCACCTGACGCCAAGACTGTCGTCTTCCTGAAGACGTGAGCGCCGCCGTTGGCCCCGGAGGGTTCATCCGCCGCCGTCTCTTCTGTGTACCCCAGCCGAGATATACAGCACTGCCCAAGGCCTCTACTCCGAATATGTCGGAGAAGCCCGGGACAGGGGTTTGATGTCGGAGTGTCCTTCTCCGGCCTTGTGGTCCGCGGGAGGTATTTGATTTCCCTCCTACCCTATGGAGGTTTGACCCTCCATCGAGCACTCCCCTATCCGCCACCTGGGGACGCGTCCTCTAGGGAATCAGGCTACCCCGAGGAACTAAATAAGCATTAACATTAATTTTAATTTTATATTTTACATTATTAATAACATTTCATATGAAAATGACATTAAAATAAAGCCACAATCTGAGGGAAAAACCGGAAGACATAACAGTTTCCGCTGTTAGCGAAATTTTACGAAAGGGTGAAATATTTTAGATATGATTCGAATGGACTCGAGCACTTGTGAAAAGCGATCTAATAAATCATTTTATAAATATTCCAAAGCTAAAATTCTTATTTATGCCTTTTATTGTGGTCAGAGCATTTATTTCTACGGCGTAGGTTACAGGTTCGAGTTAGAACTCGAACCTAAGACAAATATTTTTACTACTCATATTTAGGTATTAGGTAATATTTAGGTACATAAAAGTTATAAAGCAAGTACACCGCCTACCGTTAAATGAAAATTTACTCCTCCTGCTTAAGGTTGCCTGGAAGAGATCGCTTCCAGCGATAAGGTCGCCTGATGCACATACATCTTTGCTTTGTGTTTATTTTTCTGTGTATTTTTAGTTTTTTGGTGTGCAATAAAGAATATTATTATTATTATTACACTACTTATACTTTCTTGGCATTTGTCTCGTCGTGTTAAAATACGTAATATCGAGGCCTCGTTTCGTAGTTTTTTTTTTATTTATGATTAACTACATAATATTATCTAAGAAATATTATGGTTAATCTATTGTCCTCCGACCTCATAAAGTTTCAAATCGAATAAAAGTAGGTTAAAATTAACTTCCCAAATATCACGTAGTTTAGATAAATATGTTGAGACATTAACACACAACACCATCTAGTTCCATGGTGAGCTACGTATATACATATAACTGTAAATACATACATATTATAAATATAAATACCCATAACTGGAGTAAAAACATTTGTGCTCATTACACAAATTAATGCCCCCAAGCAGGACTCAAACCCGCGACCGCTGTTACAGTAAGTAGGGTCACTACAGACTGAGCCAAACGTGTCGTCACAAAAGTTTATCTATCGGTATGATATATCTAAGCATTATAACAAGTTATTTAGTTTGCTATTATCGATATCGATTGTAGAAAGCCCACTCTTTTAAGAATAACATAGTTATGATATATGCAAGATAACCATTCAAATGAAACTATATTACTCGTATTATTAAATTAACTATTAACTATATTATTATATTTGTGTAAAAACTTCCATACGGACATTAACTTCCAACTGACGTGTTATGCATGCGTTCCGGAATACGCAACATTTTAAATTTTAAGTTTTAAATTTAATAGGCATCTCTCCTTTATAGGCGTCTCTCCCGGACTTACCCTACCTACGTTATGTTCAATAGTCGTTAACTATTAGCGTAAATCAGAAGATTATGTGTATATCTAAAGTTATTAAAAGGTTAATTAAGTTAAGTTATAAGTTTTCTAATTATTATTAATCATTTTTGGATTAGATTTATTCAAGTAACGTTGTTAGTTCTTAGTCGTGGAAAAAATTGAAAGAAGTATTCATCTTACTAATATTACAAACGTGAAAGTTTAGATGGATGTTTGTTACTCAATCATGCCAGAATGGCTGAAAGGATCCTGATGCAATTTGGCACAGAGATAGATTATAGTCTGGAATAGCACATGAATTTAAAATGTACGGTTCCCGTGGGATAGATTTGTTTTTGTTTTTTTTAGAGGCAAACTCAAGCGAAGCGAGGGTTCTTTCAAGCTGCCTACAATAGTTATTTATATAACAAATATACTAAAATTTTATGTTCTAAATAAATAAATTACAGATTTTTCATATGTAGAAGATTTTTTCCTTATATGGCTGATTAATATTTCAGCATAAAAACAATTTTCAAAGCTTTTGCGGTTTCAAATAACGGCTGTAATCTGTATTTCATGCTTCACAAAAGACGGTATGTACGAGTAACTTGAATTCAAAGAAGCAAAGTATCTCCATTCTCCATAACAATCTCTTAGACTTAACGTAATCCCTGTATATTGCTACAGTATGTGGCTTATTGCCTCGATTTAAACTGAGCTAGCAGTAAATATATTCCTTTCATTTTCCGTGATTAAGGTTTTTTTGGTTGTGCAATATTGGACGTGAAGCGATTGATAAATTCGTGTAACACTCATCCACCATGCTGGCAAAGTACGGGTTGGCGGACTTTACATGTTCTTTCCGACATGTAGGTTTCAGGAGTGGAAATATATCTATACTAATCTATAATAATATTATAAAGAGGTAAAGTTTGTGAGTTTGTGAATTTGTGACGTTGTAGGGGGTAATCTCTGGATCTACTGAACCGATTTAGATGAAATTTGGTATGAAGATTGTTTGAGACTTTAGAAAGGACATTAGATACTTTTTATCCCGGAAATCATCCCTTAAGTGGGTTAAAATGAGGATTAAAGTTTGTATGGAGAATTAACCTAGGGACGAACCCGAGTGGAGTGAGGGTGAGTCGCTAGTACTGATATTATAGAGGCAGAGTTTGTTTGTTTGAACACGCTAATTGAATAGGAACTACTAATCTGATTTGAATTTTTTTCATATTAGCTAATAGCCCGTTTATTGAGGAAGGCTATAGGCTATATATTATCCCGGAAAAATGTACGGATCCAGTGGAATAGATTTGTATTTGTCTAGGAACGAACCCGAAGCGAAACGCTAGTTATGTTATAAGGAACACATATTTAAAGACAATTATTATAGATATTACAACTGCTTTGATAAGCGAAATTATTGAAAGCAACTAAATGACTTTAAAGTTAAAATGAATGACCAAAGAGAAAAAACAATACCATCTTACCCTTGCTAATTAAAAACTTAGTGTCAATCACTACGTAATACTTTGACTGTTTATTTTCCTCTTACTGTAAAAACATTATACTTAATAATGACAATCCAACTAGAAAAATTACAAAATTGACTCAAAATTACTTTTAATGTAACTAGCCTAACTAATTTGATTTTGTTCTTAAAATTTATAGAGGAAGCGTGCTAAAGCACTACAATTGAGGTATAAATTAAGTATAAAAAAGTTCATAACTAACGAAAATATTGCATTTTTTGAATTCACTCAAAAATTTCTAAAAAATATTGTGTAAGACGAAGTATGTACAATGTGTGGCGAGAGTAAAGTTTATTTTAGTTTCACAGTGGTGAAAAGTCCATCTCAATTTTCCAACTCGCAACACTTGTTCTCTAGGCGATGCTACACACAGGATTCGACACTTTTTTTACTTTATTTACTTTGTCACGTATTTTATTTCGTTATAGGATTACCATTTTAAGTACAAAAATGTATATGTTTATATTATGTTTATTGTTTTCTTCACTTTGAAAAGGCTGAACGGATTTGGATATAGCAAACCGTTTAAAAAGGCGGTTACGAGTACCACCTGTATACATATAGGTGGTTATGTGGGACTCACCGAGGAGTTGCTCCCACGGTCCACTCTGCTGTCAGAGAAGTGTGTCCCTTGGCTTTGCGTTCGGCTGAATTGCCAGACGCTAATGAGTACACCCATAAGAACACATGGGGAGAGGGGAAGGGAGGGGGGAGATAGACTACCTGTAGTAATACATAGGCTACTTTTCGTCGTATGTTATTGAAGCACGCACCCGAGTGAAGCAAGGTTAAGTGGAAAAAAAATAGCAATGATTTGATTTTCATGATATAACGTATTATCTTTTAGGGAACGCCATAATAATAATATTCTCCGAATCGAAAATCAAGTCCACATGTAATGTGATTCAACTCACGCTTCGTAACTTCTGGAATCCAAAGTGAAACCACGTTAAAGTTTGTTGGGAACAGTTACGAACGTGCGGCTACAAACAAAAACTGACTCTCAAATTACAATCTATATTAATTAGTATTATGGAATTGAATTAAATATGCTAATGAAATGGGGCAGTGGTAGCCCAGTGGTAACGCGTTCGCTTGGGAAACCGAGTGAAGCAGGTTCAAATCCCGGGTCTCGCACCTCTGATATTTTCACGTGCGAATCATTTCTAACATTATTACCACTTGCCTTACGGTGAAGGAAAACATCGTGAGGAAACCTGCATGTCTGGGAAAACCTAGCAAGTTTTCGAAAGACATGTGAAGTTCGCCAATCAGCACTTGGCCAGCGTGGTAGACTATGGCCTGATCCCCCTCGTATTGAAGGGAGGCCTGTGCCCAGCAGTAGGACGTTAAAAAGGGCTGAATACATGCTAATGAAATGAAATAAATGAGGGTGTTTTGTGCATATCTAACTAGTTTTTCTCGTTATTCTGCTTGCGCGGTAGGTTAGTTGATAAATAATCAATACAATACATATATAATAAAATTATGAGTCGAATCTGTACATTAAATATTTTTTGGAAAATCTTACTGAAATTGTGATTATTATCGATACAGAGCCCGAATCGCACACAAACTTATTATTTTCCTCTTCTGACGTAGGAGGTTAAAAATAAATAAATCCGCAAAAAACCGAAAAGATACATAAGTTATTTTACCGCAGTAAAAAGTATCCTATTTGACCTAGTTAACCAGCTATCATCACACCAAATTTTATCAAAATCTGTCTATCGGTTTTCTCGTGATGCGTTCCCAGACAGATAGACAGACAAAAGTTCTAAAAACTAAAGATTCGGCCTCTGTATCAATAAAAATTACTATTTCAATGAGATTTTAAAAAAAAAATATTTAATGTACAGATTCGACTCAGTTAAAATTTTATTATATGTATAGATTAGAAATTTCTTCTCATAATTTCAATATAAGCAAAATTTTGTAGATAATGTACTTAAAATTAAAAACATCAGCCCACAAAGAAAGCCGCTCTGAGGTAAAGCGTACGCTTTGATGATTGTAAGAAACTGGCATAAGCTGAGTTAACTAATTAAAAACATCGCCTGCAAAATAAACAAAAGTTCCAATCTCGTTCAGAAAAAATACGCGAAAGTTTATCTTGTAATAATGGACTCGGTCGAAAAATCGTGAATCATCCTAAAAGTTTGCGTTCGAAAAGACTTTTATGTGAAATTAATATGTTGGTGTAGCTTTTTGTACTTTATGTAAGCTTTATGAAGAATTTTAATAAGCTTTTATAATATTTTATTCAAAAAATTTCGTATTGAAAGTTTATTTCGGCTTTAAGTAAAGAAAATAGCTGAGTCTAAGAAGCGTTGACTTCAAAACTTTGGCTATCTCATATTAAAATATTTTGTGTCTAGTTTTATGTAGTTTTTGAATACATTATTTTCATTATTAGAATTCTTGGTATAGTGTTATTCGATTTTCTTCTTGTTTGAGAACATATTTATTACCAGTCAAATATTGTAAAGCTTACTTATGTTACATAGAAGAAGGATGCCTTAAATTATTTAAATAAATAAATATGTTGGGACATTAACATACAGCACCATCTAGTTCCATGGTAAGCTACGAGGCTTGTGTTATGGATACCAGATAGTTGATACACTACACATTTATAACTTTAAATACATACATATTATAAATATAAACACCCATGACTGGAATACAAACAGTCGTGCTCATAACATAAATGAATACCCCCGCGGGACTTGAACCCGCGACCGCTGACGCAGCAAGTAGGGTCACTACAAACTAAGCCAAACGTGCCAATTTCAAATGTATCTTTAAATGGTGGACTGAGAATCCAAGAGATCTACCAATTTTTAACCTATTTCAAATAAAAGGAGGTACTCGATATGTCTGTATTTTTTGTGTGGTTACGCGATATATACATAATTGTGAATCGATTTTTATAATATTTTGTTCAAATAAAGGGTTTTGTATAGGTTTTATTACTTCATGCAGGGGTGGAAGAAATACTTCTAAATGATTTCGAAGTACGTATATTGTTTTTATAAAAAAATAATTTATCGAGCAGATTCGCGGGCGAAAGGTGGTTCATATTAAATACATGAATTATCGTAGTCATTGTTTCAATTTGGAAATTGTAAAAATTAAGAAAGTTTAGGAGTCTTGGAGATATTTATATAACAAAATAGAATAGTCTTGTGCTTATAATATAGTTAAATTGTAACGCGATTGCGTTAAAACACTTAGTTTTGTTTGTTTATAATGAAAAACCTTAAAGTTATTGAAATTTATTTAAAATTTAACGTCAATTCCAATACTAAACTATGTTTCACTGGCCAGACTTCATATGTATTTTCAAAAGTTGCTAGGTTCTCTCAGACATGCAGGTTTCCTCACGATGTTTTCTTTCAACGAACACAAACGGTAATCATTTTGAAAATGTCACGTGAAAAGTCAAAGGTACTAGAACCGGATTTGAACCCACTTCACCTAGTTTCCCAAGCAAACACGCTACCACTGGGCTACCACTGCCTTATACTTATATACTTTATGTACATAAAATTTCAGTGTACTAATACTCTCAGTGTATATAAGAGAGATTAATCAATAAAAAGAATATATGTACTTCTGATTTTTAGAATCATTTTGAATCTTTTATGAAATATTGCTTGCGTTAGAGAAACTAAACTGAAAGATTAAATATTTTGCTTTTTCAGTTCGCTTCGAGCAATCAGAACGCAAAGTTTGCTGTAAATCGCTAAGTCGACTTCGAAATTTCAATCGTAGTAACTTATTTGCTTCATCCGCAAATCTTTTATGGTCATTGCTTCATGTATGACAGTTTCATTGAACTAGTCTAAGACTACTGACCTATGTTACATTAAATAATACATATCTAATATCTATATATATATATATATATATGTAAGGCAGTAGTGGTCTAGTGGTAACGTGCTCGCTTGCGAAACCAAGTCCAACCGAAGCGGGTTCAAATCCCGGGTCTCACACCTCTGATATTTTCAAGTGCGAATCATTTCTAACATGATTACCACTTGCTATACGGTGAAGGAAAACATCGTGAGGAAACCTGCATATCTGAGAGAACCTAGCAAGTTTTCGAAAGACATAGGTATGTGAAGTCCGTCAACACGCACTTAGCCAGCGTGGTGCACTATGGCCCGATCCCACTCGTATTATATATATATATATGTATATAAATGAAAAAAAAACATACAACTTTTTCAAAAAAGCTTATGATATTGAGAGGTGTCTAAACAAAACTTTGATCTGTATAACCTTAAGAACATAAGCTCTAAATTAAATAATGAAATAAATAACTTGTTTAGCCAATTAAAATTAAAAGACTAAGTATACACGCTAATGGGAGCATAAAGTTTGGGCAAATATCTTTCCATTTAGTAAGGGAGCTTTAAAATAACTTAAAACAAAAAAGTAACTTCTCGAAATTTTTATTAGTATTACAAACAAAGCGCAAGCAGGCAGTGGTAGCCCATTGGTAACGCGCTCGCTTGGAAAACCGATAAAAGCGGGTTCAAATCCCGGGTCTAGCACCACTGATGTACATCATTTCCAACATGATTACCACTTGTTTTACGACGAAGGAAAATATAGTGAGGAAACCTGCATGTCTGGGAAAATCTAAGTCTTCAAAAGGCATGTGAAATCCGTCAGCCTGCACTTGACAAGCGTGGTGGACTATAACCTAATAAAACCCAAAGTGGACGGACCATATCGGATGGAAACATAATCGCATAAGAATAATCTACTATTTTAAATAGTCCTAATTTAGTATACTTTAAATAACAATTTAAAACAAAGTTGTTGGGTAGATGCTTCCAGAGATATGTTGGTACTCAATAACTTAACGATTTGGTTTTACATTATATCTCATAACACTTTGACGACACGTTTGGCTCAGTTTGTAGTGACCCTACTTGCTTAGCCAGTGGTCGTGGGTTCGAATCCCGCTGGGGGCATACATTTGTGTGATGAGAACGAATGTTTGTAATCCAATCATGGGTTATATTTTACCATGTACATATGTATTTAAAGTTATATATGTGTAGTGTATCAACTATCTGGTATCCATAACACAAGCCTCGTAGCTTACCATGGAACTAGATGGTGCTGTGTGACAGTTAATCCTAACATATTTATTTATTAACTTTTTAGTCACTGACGGACAACCCTGTCATCTTGCTATGTATAAGATTCAAACTGCTGGTTCTTTCAAAACATTTCTTTTCAATTCTGTTTCATTCAAAGATAAAATAGCTCTTTTCAGGACTGTTTTATAGTATGATAAATAGGTTTTAGTAAGATTATTTTAGATAAGATTCCAAAAATTCATTTCAAAGCTATGTACCTATTTAATTTTTCACAAGACGTAGTATATAACCACAAACTAAAAATCAAAATAAACATTACATACATAATATTTGAGGCAGTGGTAGCCCAGTGGTAAAGTACTCGCTTTAGCAAACCAAGTGAAGCGGGTTGAATCCCGGGCCTCGCACTTCTGATATTTTCATGTGCAAATCATTTCTAACATGATTACCATTTGCTTTACGGTGAAAGAAAACATCGTGAGGAAACCAGCATGTTTGAGAGAAACTAGCAAGTTTCCGAAAGACATGTGAAGTCCGCCAACCCGCACTTGACCAGCGTGGTGGACTATGGCCTGATCCCCCTCGTATTGAAGGGAGGCCCGTGCCCAGCAGTGGGATATTAAAAAGCGCTGAATACATACATAATATTTCTTAGAGTTACTTTGAAACATTTGTAAGAGACTCAAAATAAAATTAAAGAGCTTTGTTAGTGTGACAGTTCCTGTAACCTCACTGTTATCTTCGTTATGTATGAACAAACATACCCTTTGGGTTGCTCGAAACTGGGTCACCATAGAGAACAGCTACCACAGAAGTGTCATCAACTGTAACAAAGTACAATACTCCTAGTACTCCTACAAGTAAAAACGGCTGGACGAATTTTGATGAAATTTAGTATACAGATAGGCTATGATGTAGAACATAGGCTACAGTCAGAATAAAAATTGTCAATAAATAAGGATGTTTATATATTATAATTTCATAATTACATTAAGTAATTTGTTAATGTACTAAGAAAATATACTAGTGTTCTCTCAGTTGTAGCCATTTGACCGAGTTTTTTTTATTGATAATATTAAAGTTCGTCAAAAGCTACTTAACAAAAAAAAATTGGTCAACAAACAGGAGAAATAGGTACAGGACTACTTTTTCTTCACCCACTAATATGTGCATATTAGTAGACAATATTTGTGAAAATTGGAAATATTAAACTTCATTAGCCTGAGATATTAGTTAGTAAACTTAACTTTAGTTATTAAGTTTAATTAGAAACACCTTACAGCTCTCGAAGTACTGTAACTGCATTTTGTTAGGCTAAAAGTATGTTGTTATAACATGTATATATATATAATCCAACTCGCACGGCCGGCGTGGTGGGCTATGGTTTGATACCCCTCGCATTGAAGAGAGGCCTGTGCCCAGCAGTGGGACATTAAAAAAATCCGTATACATACATACAATGAAGGAAATTTAATAAATGGATTCCTGCTTAATATTTTTTCTATCTAATATCTCAAAGAAAATGTACGAAGGCATACCTGTCAAAATATAATATTTGTAAGTGATCTAGTTGGGATATTTGTAATTTCTACTAAAACCCACGGAACAAAAGAATTGGATTGAATTTTTTTTACTTCTTCATGCTGTTAATGAAATCTATACTAATATTATAAAGAAGAAAGATTTTTTTGTTTGTTTGTACCGAATAAGCTCCGAAACTACTAAACCGATTTAGATAAAATTTGGCAAGAAGATATTCGAGACCCTAAGAAGGACATAGAATAGTTTTTATTCCAGAAATCATCCCTTAATGGAGTAAGAATGGGGATGAAAATGTGTATGGGGAAGCAATCTAGGCACGAATTCGCGCGCAGCGAGGTTTAGTCGCTATTTCATTATATATTGGATTGATCCATATTTTCACTATGAAAGTCAAGTCAGATATAAAAATTAGTATTTTTACAACTAAAATTATTACGTTAAGTATTTCCTTTGTGCAAACACTTAATCGGCATGGGGTTACGTATTTCAAATACCCAAGTATAAACACTTAAAGCTATCTTCATACAAAGCCTTTTTTATGGGCTCTTATATTTTATTATTTAATGGGTCTAGGGAAGCCCTTCAAGTTACTTATACCCTGCGGTTATAAAGGTAAGGAAAACATCAAAAATATAAATGTAAAAAAAGGTCAAGTTCCACGTCTTGTTACAAGTATGATGTTATATGGTATGAAGTACTGAATTCTGCGCAATTGCTTGATATATGATATTTTTGGTTCACTTCAAAAAAATCAAGTTCGAATCAAACTTGAGGATGGAGGGTTCCTTACGTAATTCAAGGAAATTTTATGATACAGTTTTAGTATTAGTAATATTTTTCCGTAAAATATGTGGAAAGACACAATCTGTTTTTCATTAAAGCTGTAGATCCAGATTAGGAGACCACAGTGTAGTGAATTCTAAGTAATATGAATTTGGAGTAATTAACTAGAACGAAAATAACAGATGCTTGGTTTAATTCAATTCAATTCTCATATTTAGAAGCCTATCACAAAATGTACTGAGTTCTATGGTATTGAGTTCGAGCGGTCGACACATCGCTTTTTTAGCATTTTCTGCAGTTGTAATTATTACTTCTATGTAAAGTTTTATAATAAATTATTTTTTTAAAAAAAGTATGTTATTACTTTCTTTTGAACTGACGTATATTCTGGTATAAATTTTACTTAATAATATTAATGTTGTGAGGATATATTTACAGCTAATTCTAAGCGTTTTTAGTAGTTTTTAAGATTTTGAAAAGGATTTTTTTTTTTGTAGAAATCCTATACATATTTTCAAATTCCGAGGCCGCTATGAACTTTACCACTATATACGAGCTATTATTATATATTTTTCATTTCGTTTGCTTAGTATAGTCGTAGTATAGCCATGAGCTTGAAAAAGTGTCGTCGCGCATTTTATTAAAAACTTGTTTCGGAATTTTGTTTTATTTCAATTAATAATGAAAATTTGCGAAAAGCGAGGACGCTATGAACTACATTAATAATAATTATTCTACACCATACAATGAGACAAAATTGTCGAAGAGTTTCAGTTTCTGTAAATAAGAATTTCAAAGATGGACATTAAGTTGAAAAATCACAGTCAAAATGTAATAAGCCTCTTAATGGCTTCAAAGCGTGCCAGTTGAACAAAGATTACTTCGCCAATCTCACGTAAAACGGAGAGGACACGAAGGAGAGTAGTCAGTGACCACAACGTGTCACAAGCCACAGATACCATAAGCGGTTGAACTATTAGAAAAAAAATGCTTTAGAAGCTGTCCATATCACTAAGCGTAGTTCAGCTTTGATTTTAACATCCGTTGAATTTATCACATTTCTCTGATAAAATATTGACCCTACACGAAAAAATTATTGAACAAAAAATGTCATTTTCATCACGGCTTACAACTTTTGCATTAAATATTTTCCTCTGAAATCAATATTTATCACAATAAATGCGAAAAACATTGAAAACATTTATTTGTAGATTTCGACTTGAAAATAAAGTATGTGCGTAATTTGAATATCATGTTCGTAATCAATTCGTATTCGGAAGTTTATCTATATTTTGTATATTACATTAGCTTCTTTTTAAATAAATAAATAAATAAGAAATTATTTATTTTTAAAAGCATAATTTACCTACTTCACAAATATCTCAAGAAATAAAAAAGATACGATGGTATGTAATAACATTAAACTAACAATATATAAACATTTATAAGTTACTAGCGACTCACTCTCGCTCCGCTCGGGTTCGTCCCTTGGTACATTTTAACGGTTAGTATAGATTTCTTAGAGATGACATATTTTCCCACAGTAAAAAGTATCCTATATGTTGACCCGGATAACCGGCTATCATAATACAAATTTTCATCAAAATCAGTCGAGTCGTTTTCTCGTGATGCCTTCCCAAACAGACAGACAAAAAATTTAAAAACTATAGATTCGGCCTACATTGATAATAATGGCTATTTTAATAAGATTTTCCAAAAAAATATTTAATGTACAGATTCGTCCTAGTTAGCATTTTATTATATTTATAGATTTTGACATTTCAATGAACTCAATTGATACCTTTTGTTAAACTGACATTCGAGTATCTAAAAGGCAACCAACAAACCTTTTTCGAGCTTCCAATGTCTATTATGTATTTTTTTCGTATGAGACCTTACTTTTTTATCATCGTCAAGTCCTAATAGTGTTTTTGAACTGGAAGTACTCAATTCAAGTGTTTGTTTTCTACTTTTTTGTGTATGTCAGCCCATTGTGAATAGATTGTCATTATTTTTCAAGGATCAAAATCTTCAAGGGGGCCTATATAAATAAAATACTAATATTATAAAGAGGCAGAGTTTGTTTGTTTGTTTTAACGCGCTAACCTCAGAAACTCGTAATCCGATTTGAATATTTTTTTTGTATTAGGTAGCGGTATTGACGTAGGCTATATATCATATAATATATAGTCTATCTATTCCATACTTCCGTTAAAAAATACCTAGGGACGAACCCGATCGAAGCGACGGTGAGTTGCTAATCTATACATATATTAAAATTGTAGATTTACATTTAGAATGACCGATAAAAAAGAAAAAAAAAATAACTCTAATTACATTATAAAAATGGTAAGAATTAATATACTCTAATAGAAGATATTCAACGTTAAAATATTATTTTTAGCAGAGAAACCCAATAATAAGTACTTAAAATAACGTTAAGCGCTTGAATACTGTAGCAAAAAATGGAAAAAGGATTTTCGATTCGCACTCTGGTTATATCCTCTTTAGTTAAAAGGTATATAGAAAATACAAAGGTAGGATGAGTATGGAGAAAAATGTTTTTCAAAGATTATTATTTAAAAATAAATTGTCTGTGTGTCAGCTTCGACGCACGACTGGAGTTTACTCCTTAAATACGATTTAATATGCAATAGGCAAAGAGGGTAAATAAAAGCATCTCATCTAAAACTAAAAGCATGTATGTATTTTTATTCTACTTACATTTTTCATATTGATTCGGTAAAATATTATACATGTATCATCGATACAGATAAATAAATTGGGCTGTCTGTTTGTAATATTAAAATAACCGATTTTTACTAAATGCATATGGATGTATACACGGTACATATACCTACCCAAAATAACATTTTATACTAGTTTTGTCTGTCTGTCTGTCTTTCTATCTGTTTTAGACGGGACTCTCACTGGCAGATAGCTGGTGTTATAAGGAGTAACTTAGGCTACTTTTATTTTACAAAAATAATCAGGTTTCCGTGAAAAAAAAATCTAAGCCCATGAAATCGTGAACTAAATCCGCGTACGGCGTACACACCTGAGCAAAGCGAGGGTAAATCGCTATATAATTTAAATGAATATCTTAGGAGTAGGAAGCCACTATTTATGTATAAACATAGCTAAACGTGAGAACGTACCTAGGGACGAATGCGAGCGAAGCGAGCGTGTGTCGCTAGTGTTATATAAATATATATTACTTAATGTACATGAATACATTGTTAGGAAGATTGTTTTACTTCACTATTAATATAACTTTGAATATTAATTACATCAATACTCTCATCATTATTAATCACTGTGACATTAAAAGTGAAAGGTGCGCGAGGCACGTTGAACAGAAAAACGTAACGCTTTTGATTTAACGCTTGTATTAATTTTACTCCTCATAAAATTTCCATTCCGGGGGCCTTATATAAGAATCGATTCTCAAGGAGTAACCTCCAAAACTTGGGGAATTCGAGAAATGCCTTAGTCCACTTTTTATGCAATACGTTTGGCTCAGTTTGTAGTGATCCTACTTGCTACGCCAGTGGTCGTGGGTTCTAGTCCCGCTGGGGGCATTCATTTGTGTGATAAGCACGAATGTTTGTACTCCAGTCATGGGTCTTTATATGTATAATATGTATGTATTTAAAGTTATATATGTGTAGTGTATCAACTATCTGGTATCCATAACACAGGCCTCATAGCTTAGCATAAAGCTGGGTTAACGTCCTAACATATTTATTTATTTATCTTTTGAGTAATGAGAAAAATTAGCACAAATATTATTTTTTGAAAAGAATACACATGGCGTATAAAAATTAAAAACCATCAAGTTATAGTACAAAATAAACTCTTTATTTTGAAATTGTGAAATTATTGATTACTAGTGATTGACCCTCGCTTCGCTTCGGGTTCATCCCTAGTCAAAAACAAATCTATCCTACGGGAACCGTACATTTTTCCGAGATGATATAGTCTTTATCAATAAACGGGCTAGCTAATGCAAAAATAATTTTTCAAATCGGATTAGTAGTTCCTGAGATTAGCGTGTTCAACAAACAAACGAACGAACAAACTAACTCTGCCTCTTTATAATATTACAGTATAGCCTTAGCCCCCAGGGTGCATGCTCTTCATATGTAAAGCTTTTTTTACGTCGGCCCTGCACCTGATCACTTACCTATCGTATCAGGCTTCCATCCCCCTATGGACTTATGGCAGTAAATACATTTGCGTTTGCGAACTGCTTGCACTATATTTTTCTATGCAGAAAAATAGGTAAGATATCTTATATAATAAACTATACATATAATAAAATTATAACTGATTCGAATCTTTCCATTAAATATTTTTTGTAAAATCTTATTAAAATAATATTGTTATCGATACAATCCGATTTATAGTTTTTAGATTTTTTGTCTGTCTGTCCGTCTGTCTGTCTGTCGTTAATAATGTCTATTTCAATAAGATTTTCCAAAAAATATTTAATGTACAGATTCGGCTTAGTTACAATTTTAATTTAGAGATGGGCAAAGATAGTTTTATCTTCTTTTTGTTAACTTTTTTTTCGTTTCGTAGCTATTGACGAGTTATCAAGAAAAAATAAAAAATAATGTATACATGAAAAAAAAAATAGGACATAGTTACTTTTTTTATACATAGATAGGTCAATTCTATTCATATATGCTTTCCACAATTTTTTAATAATGATTATGGTCGAATGTCGACCACTATGTTGTATTAATTTATTTTATAATCTATACTAATATTATAAATGTGAAAATTTGTGAGTATGAATGTATGGATGTTTGTTACTCTTTCACGCCAGAACGGCTGAACGGATCTGGATGAAATTTGGCACACAGATATGTTATAGTCTGGAATAACATATAGACTACTTTTTATCCCGAAAAAATGTACGATTCCCGTGGAATAGGTTTGTTTTGGTAAGACATATAGAAACTTTGTAATGTAACATAGAAAAAGAATGAAATACAAAATGATGCTAGGAATTATATGGAATTCTCAAGCTATAATGTAGTTTTATTTTAATAAACAATAATATTAATATAACAACCAATAAAAATATTATTAAGTTATTCTTGTGATACAAACTTGTTTCTCAACGTAACTTTTCGCCAAGAGATATTATCATCTCATGAAAACAACTTATACTGTATTAAATAATAGCATAATTCAAGGGAGCATTATTTCGACTTGTTGCTTCGTTGTACTGTTAAAAATAATACAGCTAGATATTACCGAGCGTATTTTTGCATTTAAAATTTTGAAATCATGAAATTTCTATTTTAGATTTAAAGATTTATTGAAATTTCAGTATGTAATAGCAATAACAGATAAAAACTATAATAATTGCAGAAGTTAATAAACTGTATCGAAAAGGAGAAATTAATAAATTGCATCGAAATTATTAACGCTCAATATAATTACAAAAAAGAATATGTATGTATACAAAAACACATTCCATCTATTACCTACAAGTTCGATGTCCGTGTGTGGTATTTTCAAAGCTATCTATACTTCATCTTTTTTGAAATCAGTCAAATATCAAAAAAGTGCCCAAATTACAAAAAATATTTGGAATTGATAGCGTTCAAACATTTTTTTTTGTTTGTCAAGTCCTGTTATTTTTTAGGCAATTTCTTTGAAATGGAACTACATGACTTACCTATCCTATAGGTTATCTGAAGTAATCCTACTAATATTATAAATGCGACAGTTTGTGAGGATATATGAATGTCTGGATGTTTGTTACTCTTTCACGCAAAAACTACTGAATGGATTTTAATGAAACTTTACAATAATATAGCTCATACATTACAATAACACATAGGCTACTTTTTATCTCGGAAAAGATACGGTTCCCGTGGGGTCGGTTTGTTTTTTTTTTTAGAGTAGTAAGAAGTGAAAATTTAATTCCAGTTCTCAATAATATTATAAATCAGGACTTATCATGAATTCGAACTAAATTACACATATATTGGAAATCCATAGATATAAGTTAGTGTGCTAGTAAAAACTATGCATACGTAATACCAACCTAACTTCCTCTCTAAGCACGTATCGTTCCACTTAAGTGCCTCAAAAAAGTAAGAAATACAAGCGCACAGAAAGATTTTATAAGTTCAGAATAAATATGTCAAATATTTGTAGCCACTTTCCCTAGACATATTTTCTTTTTTATGTCCCCCGAATACTTATTTGGTATTCTTAAAAGATTTATTACAAGGACTGAGGTTTACACTCAGTGTATACAACACTTTGGTCACGTTCTCGGTGTATACGTGACTAGTTTTTCGTGACAGTTGGAAAATTAAAACAATATAGATGTAAAAAGTGGCTTCGATATTGCTACTTTACTTTTTTCATCTATATTTTACTTACTATTTATATATATATTATAATATAATTCAGCCCTTTTCAACATCCCACTGATGGGCACGGGCCTCCCTTCAATGCTGGGATCAGACCATAGCCCACCACGCTAGTTTTGTGCGAATTGGAGTACATCCCATGTCTTTTTAACACTAGCTAGGTAGGCCCTCTCAGATGTCTAGATTTCTTGGCTGATGTTTTTCATTACGGTAAGGCAAGTGATAAATTATGTAAAAAATGATTTAGAGATCCAAAATTTCCACGATAGCCTACGGGGAACCAAAAATTAAAATAAATCTACAGGATATTCGAAAAGATACTTTTATTAAAAATGTGACTAACATTATAAATGTGAAAATTTAGATGAATATTTGGATGTTTGTTATTCAATCACGCCAGAACGGCTGAACGGATCTGGATGAAATTTGCTACAAAGATAGATTATAGTCTGAAATAGCACATAAGCTACTTTTTATTTCGGAAAAATCTACGGTTCCCGTGAAACAGATTTGTTTTTGTACGTTAGTAGATACAGAAAAAAATAACAACAACCTAATAAAAAAATTACTTAATAATTATTTCTATATATAAAATAAATCATTATCTACAGATAAAGTCCCTATGTAATATATAAGCTTTCGAAATATCTATCGAAATACATCAAAACTTGCTGAGGGCTCTTAGAAAAGCCGGACCTCTTTGAACAGAAATTAGCCAGCGAAGGCAATATCAGGGTCTTCCTTGATTGCTCAAAAGTTTTACGAACTAACTTTACAAATAATTTTCGGATTTTTGATATACAAGCAAAGCCAGCTTTATCTTCTGCGTCAAACTAAGGAATAGAAGTCAAACTATTTTATTTATTAATGGTTACTGGTTAGTGATAATTCAATTAATTAAAATATAATTAACTAATGACTCATCCTCGCTTCGCTCGGATTTGTCCCTAGGTTGATTCCCTATACAAACTTTCATCCCCATTTTCACCCCTTAATGAATGATTTCCGGATTAAAAAATATCCTATGTCCTTTCCAGGATCTCAAATTATCTTCTTACCAAATTTCTTCCAAATAGGTCCAGTTGTTTTTGAGCTTATTCGTAACAAAAATACAAATTTTTCATCTTTATAATAGTAGTGCAGATTCGTAGCTACAATGAATAGTAAAACAAGGAGAAGGTATTAGTTTTTTTTTATCTAGATTAATATAAAGTAAAAATCCAGTTGGATATTATGTAGATATACTACGAAAGATATTGGGTTTATTTAAACCGAAAGCAAAACTAGCCATTATAATTGAAAATACTAAAATTTTGCAAAAGTCAAAACATTCTATATTTTTTTTTAATTTTTAAACTAGCGACTTACCCTAGTTTCGCTCGGGTGCATCCCTAGCTACGTTTTAATTGTTTTAAGCGAAACCCTAATTCTTTTTCGAAAATAAAAGTAGCTTAAGTTACTCCTTATAATATCAGCTATCTGCCAGTGAAAGTCCCGTTAAAATTGGTCAAGCCATTTCCGAGATTAGAAGGAACAAACAGACAGACAGACAAAAATTTTAAAAATTGTGTTTTTCTTACATGTACCGTATATAATTTCATATGCATTTAGTAAAAACCTGTTATTTTGTCATTACAAACAGACACTTCAATTTTATTTATCTGTATAGATAAAAAAAAAACTATAATTAGCGAGATGGCAGTGTGTGGTAATGTTTATTTTGGCGATACTCACATTTGGTAAAAGCAAACCACTTAATACGATTTTTGGCAACATCGATGCTAAATGGAAAATGAAGCATATTTACTTTATCTTCAGCTCTATTTCACAGTTCAATTTATTTTTCAGTTTTGATTTTTGTAGCAATAAGCGGTTGTTTAAAAACAATAATTTCAATATAATTTATATGTAGGTATATGAATATTAAATATTATTAGTATTAAACTGTGTCGCCAATTTTAATCTGTATTATGTTAGGTTGGTATTATATTGTACGCATAGTTTTTACTAGCACACTAGCTTATATTTATGGATTTCCAATATACGTGTAATTTAATTCAAAATCATATATAAGTCCTGGTTTATAATATTATGGAGACCTTGAATTGAATTTTTATATCATATTATTCTTATATCTTTTTTGTTATATCGTATTTTTAGATAAAAAAAAATTTAATAACTTGAATACGAAAAAAAAAATAAAAGTGAAAACTTTGTATCCCACCGGGATTCGAACCCGGACACCTGTGATTGTCAATCTTGCGCCTTGGCCGTTTGAGTACGACGCTTATGACCGAGCGTAAGAAATTAGCGAGCATATTTTGTGTGGAATAATGCGAAAGAAAATCGCATGAAAACTCGAAAACACGGGTTTTCCCAGAAAAATAAATATCCTGATCCTTACCCGTTCCTTCAAACAAGTTATAATATTATTTTTATTATACATGCCAATTATTTTAGTTTTTTAATATTTTATACTACGGAACCCTCGGTCTGTAACTCGTTCTTGCCTAATTTTTTAACGAACGGTTTTATTTTTATTTTGCCTTCTAATAATTTACGTTTGTTAGATATAAGTAAAATAAATTCGTAATGCTAAAATTATTTTTTTATATAAATCACAATTTATTCTTACGCTAATTTTTTAAAATAGGTTCTATTTTGGATAATTATCAATAAAAAGTCGCAAAAACTGTTATGTCGCGACTCATTAAATTAATAAACTATTTATTCTCACAATTTTTACCGTGCTGAAGTAAAATAAAATTATAAATTAAAATATTTTATTAAAAGTAAACGTAGACATTTCTCTGATAAAGTAATTTAGATATTCGTCATATTTTTTTTTAAATACTCAAAATTTTGTAATTATAAAGAGACACTTTAAAATATGACTTTTAAATATTCAATTATATATATATATATATATATATATATATATATATATATATATATATATAGTATAGTTTTATAGTATTATTTACTACATAACGATAACGATATCATGATATTATATAATCTATAGTTTTTTGTCGAACTCGTAGAAACCAATAGTCACGTAACACTTTCGTAGCATTCGCTACGACGCGACGCTACGCAGAAAACTCAATACTGTCAAGCCTTATTTGCTCCGTCAGTTTTAAATGAAACCAAAGTATCTTTTTACGTAGAAAAGTATAGTTAGTATTATATAAGTTACATAAAAATAATATAATTAATGTTAAAATTTGCAGTTTTTTTCTAAAAAAAGATATTTATTAAGATAACATTATATATAGAATCAATTTTATAATAATATCTTATTTCTTATCTTTTTTTTCTATTATATATTTAAATATTTTTTATCTTGCAAGAATAATTATACTCTCCGACTCTCTTTTTTTTCTCCAATGTAAACTGGAACCGAATTCGCACATTCTTCGTTTCGTAATTAGCAACACCGAATTCATTTCATACGTTCATGACAGTCGTTACGGAAAGTGATTTGTAAAAATGTAATATTCGTTAAACTTAATGAATTAAAAAAATATATATAATTTATATCTATACTAGTATTATATAGAGGAAAGATTTGTATTTTTGTATGTTTATAACGAATAAACTCAAAAACTACTGGATTGATTTAGATGAAATTTGGTAAGAAGATAGTATGAGACCCTAGAATAGACATAGGATATTTTTTATTCCGGAAATCATCCCTTAAGGGGGTGAAAATGGGGATGACAGTTTGTAGGGGGAATCAAGAACAACATTATATTTCATAATCATTTTGCCCGCTTACATAGTAATTAAAGATGTCTTACATATTATGTCTGTGCCCATGACAAAAGTACAGTAGTTAAAGCGTGATAACCAAACACATAGACAAACTAACTAAACACTTATAATATTAATATGAATAACAAGTTATCTTGTAAAAATAAAGTTTTATATTTTTTTATAGGTTTATGTATATTTTCTTATTTTAAAACTTTCTCAATACCAACATTACAAAACTAAAATAATTGAAGAACTGGAAAATGGAAAAGATACTTTTTTCTTGTATATTAAAATATATAGGTTTATATAACCTATATATTAAAATATATAGGTTTTATTGAAGAAAACAGTACAAACAGATATACAACCAAAAAATTAAATATATAGTGATTTTTTAAAGAAAATTCGGTTGTAATAAAACGTTTTTGAACCAGTGAACAATCAAAGTTCTATTATTTTAATCTGTATTAAATTCCAATGGAAACTTCTACCAGAGAGCAAATTCATTACTTTGCTTCTAACAATTGTATGCAAATTGAGCGATTCGAAGTAGATGGAACAAAAGACATATTGAAATAGTATATTATGTATTGAATTGATTTAAAGTTAATGAAATTTAGCAAGTGCTAATTGGTATCGATCAACGTTATCTATACTAATATTATAAAGCTGAAGAGTTTGTTTGTTTGTTTAGTAGAACGCGTTAATCTTAGGAACTACTAATCCGATTTGAAAAATTCTTTTTGCATTAGATAGCCCGTCAACTGAGAAAGGCTATAGGCTATATCATCCCGGAAAAATGTACGGTTCCCGTGGGATAGATTTGTTTTTGTCTAGGGACGAACCCTAAGCGAAGCGAGGGTGAGTCGCCAGTAAATAATATTTGTATTCCTGAGTATTTAATCGTATAATAATCTTATTAAGATACATTAAATAAAAAGATATTAGTTTTACTATGTCATGAAATGTGAGTAGTCAAATGTAGCTTAATTTTAATTGCCGTATCGATTTGAAATTTCACATAAAATATACGTTTGATAGTTATTTAATGAAGATCTATACCAGAAACATTTTCATTGAAACTAGATTGGAAACTTTATTGCTCTAATGTTTTCAAAATTTTCCATCCTTACTTTTTAAACAATTTTTTAACGAACAGAGTGTAAAAATTGTAAAAAGAAGCAAGTTTGTGTGTATATTTTATTTGTTAGTATATATATATATATATAGTTAGGAGAATACACACACACACACACACACACACACACACACACACAGACACATAGTTAGAAATAGTTAACTCTAGTTCTAAAGATTTATTTTTTGATTGAAATTACGCACTACTACCCTTATTTTTTACTTCACAATTACCCTACTCATGGAAAATCTACTTGACAATCTTAAAAAGTAAATTACGTACTGTGGATTGATTATGCGGACATGATGAAATCAGGCTATCATTTCTGCCTTTCGGCTATGAAACCCTAAAAAAGATTATCTTTTAATTTATTAAAAGTTATAATATATTTACGAGTAGAACAGTAATAACTATCTAAAAACACACATCTCAAGATTGTGCGCAAATTTCCAACATAGTAATCGAAGAATTTCTTTGAATTATAAATTCTGCAAGCATGTACTCTATTCGCTACATGCCCATATAAGAGCTTTGTCTAATAAATCATTTTCCTTTCCCAAATTATTACACTTACAAACTGAATGTCGCTATGTATTTCCCTTAGTTTGAAAGGTTCTGTCACGTCCCATTCATGCTGTACGGAGAGCTAAATTTATAAGAGGTAATGATTTAATATCCACTTGAGTATATATCTACTGAGAATTCGTTGATTTCAAAACCCAATTATTTTATCTAGACCTGGATGGAACCCAGGACTACCAGGTCTACAGACGTACATACTAGGTTCTAGACTATATACTAGCAACTAGACTAACTAAGCAATTGGGCATATATTCCATCTTGACTGAGGTAACATTACAGATAAAACTTGATTATGTAATGGGTATCACTACCCTTGCTTCTTTCAGACAGAATTTTTTTTTTACATATATGAGTTTGTCATGGCAATAATGCCTTTCAAATCGATGATAGCCTGATGGACTTACATACTGAAATTAATAAAAAAAAAACAAAAATCAACGATTCAGAACAGGTTTAAAAGTCTGTTTGAATAAAGTATAATTTGATTTTTACTCTTACTATAATCTTATTTCAGTCTATCGGTTAAGGAACCCTAAAAAAAAGCTTATGTCAGAGTAAAGTACCCATCAAAGAAGACACTCTACAAACATCAACCTGAAAGCTGTACAATGAAATAGATCCATTAATTTGGTAGCAACGATCGAGAGCAAACAGCGGCGTAAAACTTGATTACAAGGGTTTAATATCTTTCTTTTTCTTTCTAAGTTTTCTAATATACCTTGTGCTGGGTAATTTAGTGATCGGATAAAAATTATCTTTTTAGTATAAAATATCCCCCTGGTCTTCCTCGTATTGAAGGGAAGCCCTGGCCCACCAGTGGGACGTTAAAAAGGAATATAATACTATACAGTTACATAAGATTTACTGCTTTTTTGTTAATAATAGTATGATTAAAAAAAATATATATATTTAATTGATAAATTTTACTGAGACTAATTACAACTTTACTTTTGCGGTGAGAGGTCAGTGTAAGGACTGATAGCTTGTAGTACCGCCAAACCCCTTATTAAGGAATACTACTAAAAATCTCTTGATTCGAGAATGGAATCTTTATCCTAAAATCTTAGAGGTGGGTTGATGATAAAAAAAAGAATGGAAAGATGGAGGTTGTTGTGTGAATAAATTAAAAAATATATATAACGACGATAGGCTTAATATTGTATTCAGCCCTTTTTACGTCCTACTGTTGGGCACAGGCCTCCTTTCAATACGAGGGGGATTTAGGTCATAGTCCACCACGCTGGCCAAGTGCAGGTTAGCGGACTTCACATGTCTTTCGAAAACTTGCTAATTTCTTTCAGACATGCAGGTTTCCTCACGATGTTTTCCTTAACCGTTAAAACAAGTGTCAATCATGTTGGAAATGATTCGCACATAAAAATATCAGAGGTGCGACCCGGAATTTGAACTCGCTTCACTCGGTTTCCCAAGCGAGCGCGTTACCACTGGGCTACCACTGCCTGATAGGGTTAATATTGCATAAATAAATTAATTTAAGAAACATAATATAATCGTAGTATTTGTTTATTATTTGGAAACCAAATACAACAATATATTATTCATGAAATTGAACTGTCTGTGATTTTAGGTAAAGTTAAGCTTTTACCGCGGTTTCGTTCCCTGCCTCAATAGGAAGTAGCTTATTTTAATCCAGTATGAAAGCAACCTCCATTCCTCTTACGCAAATCCTTTAAGCCGTGAGAGCCTTAAAAAGTATCACACAATGTTATTCACTTTCACAATAATAATATTAATATATAATATTAGTGAGTTATATATTATATACTAGCGACTCACCCTCGTTTGGCTCGGGTTTGTCCCTAGGTACGTTTTAACGGTTAGTGATTCCTATACAAAATAAACAGTTCAGAACTTTTTGATTTTCCTGCTGTTTTTTTTTTGTTTTCGCATATTTTTTTTTATTTAAATCACCCCTGACACACACCCAACAAAACAAAAAAAGAATGAAACATAATATATTTAATTATGTTTACATTAATTATTTAAGTTTAACTGCATTACACGATACTTTGATTTTTTTTTGCATATGACTCTTAAATAAACCCTATTTATTAAAAAATCTGACACACAAAAACCGTATTTAACCGTATTTAACCGTCATTAACTATTTCTTTCTTTTTTGAAGTCGGTTAAAAATATATTAACAAACCAAACGTAGGTTAATAATCTAAATCGTTTTAAATTGGAAAGCAATTTGGAAGATAAAATATATGACCGGAAGCTCGTATAAAAATACGTAATGGCACAGATCAAGTAATAATAGACTATTAGTATTAGCTGACAAAGCTTACCTAAACTTATATATCCTTTTTATTGATATAAATTTTGTGTAATATAATGCCCATTGGTCGTGAGTATCAAACATTTTAGGATAAATATTTTTATAGGTCAAGGTCTTATTCTGAGCTAAAAAGAGCTGAATATATTCTTGTATTTAACCTTGTATCCTTTTTACCGCCATAGTCCACTACTTCTGATGGACTACACATTTGACAGTTTCGAAAACTTGTTAGGTTCTCTCAGACATGCAGGTTTCCTCACGATGTTTTCCTTCACCGTAAGACAAGTGGTAATCACACGATAATATCAGATGTGCGAAATCTGGGATTTGAACCCGCTTCAATCGGTTTCGCAAGCAAGCGTGCTACCACGGAACTACCACTGCCTATCATTGGTCCTTACTACACACAAAATACGCTATCTTTTTGGAGTAATAAAGTTGATTAGTATTCGCGCAGTGGTTGAATTCGACCACAATCATTATAGAAAATTGAGGAAATATATATGAACTAGTGACTTACCCTCGCTGCGCTTCGGGTTCGTCTCTAGACAAAATCAAATCTATCCCACGGGAACCGTACATTTTTCCGGGATTATATATAGCTTAAGCCTTCCTCGTTAAATGGATTAGCGCGTTCAACCAAACAAACAAATAAACTCTTCAGCTTTATAATATTAGTATAGATATAATTTACCTACCTATATAAAAAACACACTTTCGGTTTTTTGTTATTTATAACAATAAAATTGATTTATAGCTACTAAACAAAAAAAAAGAAGAAAAAAGCTTGACAAACCGAAAAGAAGGTACTGCACTGTTTTTACTGTGTTGTTCCTGCTACATCAAGTGGCTTAAATGACAAATTAATATAGAAGAAAATGTGTCTGAAACACGAACAGGACGTTGTTAGGGCTTGAGTAAGGTAAGGGTTATAAATATTTAAGAGGAAAAGGGCCCTTCTAAAGGTTTTTTTTAACCACTAAATACCTTAAGCTTTTACGTTACTTTATATAATAGCCCATTGTATGAGGAATTCAATATAACTAATGAAAAATCACATACAAGAAACTAGAAGTGGCTTAAAAATGACATTCTACGATCATTTATTTAAAAAATAAAAATTTACAAAAAAAAATGATGATTTTACGTGACGCTTAATTCAGTTATAATTTTAGTCATTTAAAACCCGTGATCATGATTGCTGTAAAACATTTGAAATGTCGGGGACCAAAAATTAAAATAAACCCGCGAAAAAGTCCGAAAAGATAGTTTTATTTAAAACTAGCGACTCACCCTCGCTCCGCTCGGGTTCGGTTTGTAACTTTTTAACGTTTAGTATAGATTTCTTAGAGATGAGATATTTTCCCGCAGTAAAAATTATCCTATACGTAGACCCGGATAACCAGCTATGATCATACCAAATTTCATCAAAATCTGTCCAGTGGTTTTCTCGTGATACGGTCACAGACAGGCAGACAGACAGACAAAATTTCTAAAATCTATAGATTCAGCCCCTGTATCGATAATGATGACTATTTCAATAAGATTTTTTTTAAAATATTTAATGTAGGGATTCGACTCAGTTACAATTTTATTATATTATGTATAAATGTCAAATTCAGTCAAGTTATTACTCGTAGTTGTCATCATATATGTACAATTATTAATTTTCAGAAGTGTTAAATGATTGCAAAATGTATCTTATCTATGCCTATGATTTTTTTTAAATCATTTAGAGATTTAAAAAAATAAACCTTTTGTATACACGACATTGATATGGTTACTTTATAAGACTTTCTTTAAGGCTTTTATAACAAGTTGCAGTTAGTTCTGCTGTATCTAACAACGTAACACGATAATTGACTGTAATTTAAACATATTACGATAGAATTTTCTATATAGTACTATGACCCTATATAATATACTAGTGTCCAACCCTTGTTTCGCTCGTGGTTGATAACAAGTATTAAAATTCCGTAGCAATATTTAGATACTTTTGACTAAAAAGCTATACCGAATACCAAAATTATAGTTATTCCGTTACAGCTTTTTTCTTGAAACAGCCCTTGAAGTATAACCTAAGAACGTCAAAACCGGTTAAGATACTGCCTAGAATCATACGAAGCAAAAATACATCGAAATCGAGTACCTCCTTTTCCAACTATGCAGATGAGAGTATCTTTTTCGAAATTAATCAAAGGTATTATTTTTATTATCAAATCTGCTATTTTATCTTTCAAGATATATAATGAATCTATAATAATGAACCTTTTTTTTAACGTTGGAAAATGCATTTAGGCACGAAGTGTGGGACCCACCGGCAAAGCCAGTACTACCTATTAAAACCTAACCGAACCTCACCCGCTTACTCACACAACCACTCGGCTCCTACGACAGGTCTGCCGAAGCAGACCACAACAGTCATGGGGTTGCTCCAACGGTCCACTCTGCTATAAGAGAAGTACCATTAGGGCATTCAAATAAAAGCTTGTTTTTTTTTTAAATACTATTAATAATTTTTTTTTTTATTTTTAGTTGGATTTATTGTAACTTTGTTTATTTTTAGTTGGATTTATTGTAACTTTGTATTCGTTTTCTTTTATTCTCTTCAGCAAGCCCTTTAATTTGATACCCATACTGTGGGAGGGCAGAAAAATCCGCCATATTGGAATTATAATGACGTCACATAGCTAAACATGCATTGTCATCCAAAATAAGCGTATATACTAAATTTCAGCTCAATCGGTTAAAGATAACAGATTTAAAATGCATTTGCAAGGTTCCACCCGGACAAACATACATACATTGCAAGTTAAAGCTTGTAATAATAAAAATTACCTATCATGATATTTCAATGTAACCTATGATAGAATCAAACGTAAATCTTTTACTTTAATCGGAAAGCTGGTTATGGACAAAACCAATAATAGCCCTTTTTAAGGTTTGAATATGGGATCAAAGGGCCAATTCACATTCTTTGACGTGATGGTCATGCTTTTATACAATTTTGTATACAGAGAAAAAGATTTAGAAGATTGTACGAGATTGATTGTACAATTTGCTAGAAATGTAGGTAAGCCTCTTATGTATTGTAAAAACTTCAACAACACGTTTGGCTTTGTAGTGACCCTACTTGCTGTGCCAGCGGCCGCGGGTTCGAGTCCCGTTGGGGCATTCATTTGTGTGATGAGCGCGAATATTTGAACCTACTCCAGTCATGGGTGTTTATATTTATAATATGTATGTATTAAAAGTTATATATGTGTAGTGTATCAACTATCTGGTATCCATAACACAAGCCTCGTAGCTTACCATGGAACTAGATGGTACTGTGTATTAATGTCCCATCATATTTATTTATTTTTACCTCCTTATTCAAAATAACACATAAATGAAAAAATAGATGAAATGTTTTTATTGAATTAAATGAAATGTTATTATTCCATCATCAGGGGCAGAATATTTTCGTGAAGTTTTTATTAGAGCTCTCATTCATTAATACCACGTTATATGCGCACAAAAAATTTAATACCTCTTCCTTCTGAAGATGATCATAAATTCACAAAATTACTAATGTCAGTACTGCGTGGAAAAAGATAAGCTATAATATTATAATCTACGTAAATATATGAATATTTTTCATATAGGTGGCCGTAGTCCTTAAGAGCTGAAAATTAAGAATCTAAAAATATATTTATGTATAAACAAATTGGATTTTTTTGGTTTCCGATAAGATCCATCCAGGTGATCCTATAAGTCTACAAAAATTTAAACAAAATCGATCAAGCTGTAGAAGAAAGAGCCGTAGAGAAATTGCGTGATTGTTTAAGATCTTTATGTAATAAGTCTTTCTTAAGTTACGCAAATATGTGACATTTTAAATAAAACTATCTTTTTGGATTTTTCGCGGATTTATTTTGGTTTTTGATTCCAGATATTTTGAATGCTTTACAGCAATCATAGTCACGTGAAAGACTGCTTAGTCTTCAGATCTTCTAACCGGTAAATACTCCGGTTAGAAGATATGAAACAAATATGGTTAGCGATTTCCAGTCCGTACCGGCTCACATAATATTTTCTTACTATGATTGCTGTAAAGAATTCGAAACGTTGGGAACCAAAAATCTAAATAAATCGACGAAAAAATCCGAAAAAATAGTTTTATTTAAAGTATATTATATCTTTTGAATTTTGTGGATTAGCAGAAACCAAAATATTCTTTTTATAAGGGCGGCTTAGAAGTCGAGCTAAGGTGCCAAGTCTAATATATAAAATCTTTTTAGAAATACAAACAATACAATATTACTATTATATTATTATTATACAAATATTATTATTATTACTAGCGACTCACGCTCGCTTCGCTCGCGTTCGTCCCTAGGTACGTTTTCACGGTTAGCTATGTTTATACATAAATAGTAGCTTGCTACTCCTAAGATATTCATTTAAATTATATAGCGATTAACCTTCGCTCGGGTGCTTACGCCGTACGCGGATTTTGTTCAAAATTTCATGGGTTTTAATTTTTTTTGCGGAACCCTGATTCTTTTTCTAAAATAAAAGTAGCCTAAGTTACTCCTCATAACATCAGCTATCTGCCAGTGAAAGTCCCGTCAAAATCGGTTCAGCCGTTTCGGAGATTAGCCGGAACAAACAGACAGACAGACAGACAGACAAAAATTGTAAAAAATGTTGTTTTGGTATGTGTACCGTGTATACATCCAGATGCATTTAGTAAAAAGCGGTTATTTTAATGTTACAAACAGACACTCCAATTTTATTTATCTGTATAGATGAAAATATTATTATAATACAAATTTATATAAAGGGTACTAGATAATAATGAAAATAAGGTTTACAGATGTGGATAGAATAAAATGTTCCTAATATTATCCGGTCACAGGGCTTCAGTTGAGATATGAGCTATTTAATACGTTCATATTTATACAAACCCACCGATTATTATAAAATATAATGCTTTATGTTAAAACGTTCGTCCAAAGGTACGTTACATATATGTATATGTATATGTATGTATATATATACAGATATAGTATGTTTTTTAAGAAATTAATAGCTTTTACATTACCGCATTATAATTGCCAATTTTTTAAAGTATTAAAATGGATATAGTATGTTACCCTTAAGAGATAGACATATACCATCATGGAGTTTTCTTTAGATCTATATAAGATACACAATTCCACCATATATTATTTTGTTATATCTCAAAGGGTTTAGGCAGCGTTTTCGTTGAAAGCTCCCAGACGGCTTATTTTTTTCCGACATTTCCAACAAATATTGTTATATTCTGGGCAATGAATACAAAAACTTAACAAGTTATTTACTAAAACCTTCCTCTTGAATCACTCTCTCTATTAAAAAAGCCGCATCATAATCCGTTGCGTAGTTTTAAAGATCTAAGCATACATAGGGACAGAGACAGCGGAAAGTGACTTTGTTTTATACTATGTAGTGATATTAATTGGTCTTTGAATAATAACGTTCTTCAAATCGATGTGCGCAAATACCATGTGCACTCTCTATTCCTTTCAATTTAAAAGTTCGGTGAAACGACAACTCTACAGTCCAGTGAGAGATTGGATTGACGACTTCACATACTCGCCGTAAGAGGATGTTACACCGTCGACTTTCCAAAGAGATGCAGGAACTCGAACTCGCTTCACTCTGTTTTCCAAGCGAGTGCGTTACTACTGGGCTACCACTGCTATTTAAATACTAAATTATGATTGTTAGTGTAAATTATGGAGGCCGTAAGAAACAAGAATTAATAATAAAAGTTTAAAATACACACGATGTCTGCTATTATCTAACGTATTTTAACCTCTTTATCGGAGGGTACGAGTTCGATTCTCGTTTTTGACAAATATTTGTTATATAAAATTATTTCTTATAGTCTGTATATTAATGTATTGTTTATTGGGTACCATAATATCTATCATAGGGTACCAATTGGCTCACTGTAATGAATGTGAGTGATAAGTTTGTTTGTTGATGACGATGCTCTAATATAACGTGTCATCTTGAAGGCAATGAAAAAACTTTCATTAAGGTAATAATGACAAAGTATGCAATAAGAGCTTTTGCCAACTACTGAATACGTCTCATTCTATTAATTCTTGTCTATTTTATTGTTATTTAAGAATTATTAACATCATGTAGGGTTTTTGTTTAGAATTACCTTTTTGGAACGAAGTTCCTTATGGGACGATGCGGAGGGGTACTCTAGCTGGCAAAAAACATCCGTAACGAAGAAACGCCCGTAACGAAAATGCGTGGAGTAAGATTTTTATGTGTAGTTGATGTTTGTTTGATATACAGTGTCTAATGTATAGTCTACGTGAAGACTTTTATTAGTATATATTTTTATGAATAATTGTGAATAAAATAAAAGTGTTAAGATAATTTTGTTAAGTAGTTTTTGATATTTATCGATAAAAAAATCACAATAAAAATGTATACCCGAATAATTATTTTCTTTTCACCTCGACTAGAGCTTGAAATTAATATTTATGTAATAAGGAGCTTCGTTCCTATATGGTGTCCGACGACACCACACGTTACGTTCGTCCCTAGACAAAAACAAATCTATCCCACGGGAACCGTACATTTTCCGGGATAATATATAACCTATAGCCTTCCTCAGTTAACGGGCTATCTAATGCAAAAAGAATTTTTCAAATCGGATTAGTAGTTCCTGAGATTAGCGCGTTCAACCAAACAAACAAACTCTTCAGCTTTATAATATTAGTATAGATTGTATAACAATATCTGCACGGTAAGTATTTAAGATTACATGTGTAAACATACAAAAAAATGTAAATAATAATCTAATGTGGATTCTACTGGTCACAAGATGTTAAAGTAATATCACTTTACCTAGATATTTCACCGACATCAGAAACAAAGAAAGTTTCTATTTGCTTCAACTTTATTCACTCCACTACTACGAGTAAAACACTTATAAAGATTATAAATTAAAGTAAAAATTCTTTACGCACGCTTGACTTGGGGGGTAAGCTGGTGAATGCGTTACGAAAAAATGTACGTACGTTTGTTGCCATGGTAACCGTTGTTATTGTCTGACAAATGATATATAATATTATATTCTTTCCTTAAACGATATTCTATAAATATATGATTGTAATATGCCTAATATGCGTTATTTTAAGTATCTCAACTATCCTAATTATTTAAAACATAAATTGAATTTCATAAAGAGTACCGATTACCTACAGAAGTTTTACTTCTTGCGCGTGTACACATTTGTTCACAAGTGTTCAATGGAGATTTGACTATAATCATTATTAAAATATTTTTATTGATAACACTAAAGCTCGTCAATAGCTTCTAAATAAAAAAAGAAAGAACGTTTGGCTCACGTTTGGCTCAGTTTGTAGTGACCCTACTTGCTGTGCCAGTGGGCGCGGGTTCGAGTCCTGTGGGGGCATTCATTTGTGTGATGAGCACGAATGTTTGTAGGTACTTCAGTCATGGGTATTTATAATTACAGTATATATGTATTAAAAGTTACTTATGTGTAGCGTATCAACTATCTGGTATCTATAACACAAGCCTCGTAGCTTACCATGGAACTAGACGGATGTCCCAAAATATTTATTATTATAAAATCAATTGGCAAATAGAGTAGAAAAATGTACTGAACTGTTTTGTCTTTGCTTATTTATATACGATGTTTATTCGTCCAATTATCAGATGAATAAAAAATATATTATTCGTCCGAATATTGTTGGTGTGTGATATATAGCGACTGCGACTATTTTTATGTTTCTACTAGCGACTCACCCTCACTCCGCTCGGGTTCGTTCCTTGTTACGTTTTAACGCTTAGTATAAATCAGAGATGGGATATTGGATGGGATATGTTGACCCGTATAATCGTATCGTATCGTAGTTATCATCATACCAAATTTCATCAAAATCTATCCAGTGATTTTCTCGTAATGCGTTCCCAGACAGACAGACTAAAATTCTAAAAACTATAGATTCGGCCTCTGTATCGATAACAATGACTATTTCAATAAGATTTGCCAAAAAATATTTAATGTGCAGATTCGGCTCAGCTAGCATTTTATTGTATGTATAGATAAAAAACAATTCGAACTTATGAAGTAATATAGATTTTTTAGAATCGATAGTTAAAATTTTAATATTCGAATAAGATGGAATGGACTTAAATTAAAAATCTTTATCGCCCGATACGTTAGAATTATATTGGTTTATTATGACGCAGTAATATTCTTCTAATAACATCCATTTTAGCTGCGTACGTTAGGACGCTTTTCTTTTTTGTACACATAAAAACTCCTGAACTTAAAAATCATTGGAATCTAAAAGAATAAGTTTTTAGATCGGTAGGTTAAGATTAATTTTTGTATATAGAAACTCCTGCACGTAAAAATCACTTATTTTATATTCATTAGAAAAGAAAAAAAGGGTAGATATTCGTACAAAGTACAAACCGACAACAGTCGGACGAATAATTTATTTCTTAATCATCCGATTATCGGACGAATAGCTATAGCCTTTTATACTATAGTACCTGGCGACCGGGCTTCGCTCGGAGTTCTTTTTTGTTATATCGTGTTTTTTAGATTAAAAAAAAAACTAAAAACTTGAATAAATACAAAAAAAAACAAAAGTAAAAAAGTTGTATTCCGACCGAGACTCGATCCCGGGGATATTTGTTGTCTAATTTGCGCCTTGACCGCTCGAACACGATGCTTATTCCCAATTGAAAGAAATTATCGACCATATTATGCGTAGAATAATGCAAAAGAAAACCGCATGAAAACCCGAAAACTCCCAGACATGAGACTAATCTAGATCGATTTTTCGCCCCCGAAAGACCCCACATACCAAATTTCAGCAAAATCATTAGAGCCGTTTCCGAGATCGCTGGTATAAATAAATAAAGATATAAATTTACAAGAATTGCTCGTTTAAATATATTAGATAGATTAGATACATTATGTAGATTATGCATTAAATTAGCACTATTTTAAAAATAATATGAGCAATTAGTAATGAATTAAACAAGAATCAAACCTAAAATCTCAGATTGAGTGAGCGACACAAAATCATTTTGCGAAAGTGCTTTTCTGTTATACATATTCTTGAAGATAATATAAAGATTTCTATTCTATTCAACATAGCATCGCAATAAAATATTTAATAAAGTGTCCGTCCGTTTCTACGTTATAATATTTTGGACACTTATAGTATTATTTGAAATTAAAATCCTTTCTGAATACATAATATTGTTATTTATATGGGAACTGCCTCGGTGGTGTAGTGGCTAGCATGTACGGCTGCACATCCTGAGGTCCTGGGTTCGAGTCCCGGGTCGGGCCAAGTTTAGTTATTGAGTCTTTCTGTATAGTAAGCCTCAGTAACAGCCCGGAGTTGGGAAGTTGGCGGTGTTCCACCCCCGTGCCTCGGAGAGCACGTAAAGCCGTCGGTCCTGCGCCTTAACTCTCACCGGTCGTGTCGAAGTAACGTCCCACCGGAGTATAAGAGTGACAGGAATAGAGAGTGCACTTAATATGTCTGCGCGTACATTTGTGCACTATAATATCTCCTGCGCAGTTGGCTAGTCTCAATGAGATTGGCCGCCGTGGCCGGAATCGGTCAGGAGAACATTATTATTATTATTTATATGGGAGGTTACTTTTTGACCGACTCCAAACAGTGAGTACTACTCTTTTTGTATGTATTTTTTGTGAGAGTTTGTTACGTGATATTGAAGACATTATGAAACATATTTTTTTTAAATAATTTTTATTATCTTGACGATACGCTTGGCTTAGTTTGTAGTGACCACCCTACTTGCTGTGCCAGCGGTCGCGAGTCATTCATTTGTGTGATGAGCACAAATTTTTGTACTCCAGTCATGGGTGTTTATATTTATAATTAGCGACTCACCCTCGCTTCGCTTCGGGTTCGTCTCTAGACAAAAACAACTCTATCTCACGAGAACCGTACATTTCTTTAAATGGACTATCCAAAGCAAAAAGAATTTTTCAATTTCGTCCAGTAGTTCCTGAGATTATCGCGTTCAGCCTAACAAACAAACAAACTCTTCAGCTTTATAATATTATATAGTATAGATATTTATGTATTTAAAGTTATATATGTGTAGTGTATCAACTATCTAGTATCCATAACACAGGCCTCGTAGCTTCCCATGGAACTAGTTGGTGTTGTGTGTTAATGTCCCAACATATTTATTTATATTTAATAATAAACGTGTAAACACAATAATATAGTATATAAATACCTACTACTCATAATTACATAAAATCTGCTGATATTGATGGCTAATATGGCTTGATTTTATCGTAGCGTATGACATAATATATTTTCAATTTTAACTTTTATAAAGCTTCTAGTTCTTGCCCGCAATTCTGCTATTAAATACGTCGAATATAGACTATGTAGTGTCTATTTCAATTAAAAATCTATACATATAATAAAATTGTAACTGATTGTTAGTCGAATCTATACATTATTTTTTTTTTTGGAAAATCTTATTAAAATAGACATTATTATCGATACAGAGGGTGAATCTATAGTTTTTAGAATTTTTGTCTGTCTGTCTGTGACCATATCACGGAAAAACAACTGGAGGGATTTGTATGATGGTAGCTGGTTATCCCCGTCAATATATAGGATACTTTTTACTGCGGTAAAATATCTCATCTCTGAGAAATCTATACTAAACATTAAAACGTTAGTAGGGACGAACCTGAGCGGAGCGAGAGTGAGTCG
This sequence comes from Fabriciana adippe, assembly GCA_905404265.1. Classification (NCBI taxonomy): domain Eukaryota; kingdom Metazoa; phylum Arthropoda; class Insecta; order Lepidoptera; family Nymphalidae; genus Fabriciana; species Fabriciana adippe. The sequence goes on along the minus strand of FR989995.1, from coordinate 15,728,223 downwards.
CTAGTTTTACATAGCTGTTGAAGAAGTAATAAACACAAATCGCATTTAAAAGTATAATAAAAGTTAGTCTGTTAAATGAAATGTACATTAGAACTAACATTAATATATTACTAACGTAAAAATATAAAGATATACGATATGGATACTGACGATATACTAGCAAAAGGAAGCCGGAAATAAATTTTACCAGGAAGCTGCACTGGATTTAATATCTTTTCGAGAGTCTTCGGCTCACAAACCTAGTGGAGGGTACCTACTTCTGTTGGAAATACCGCATTTTATGAGTTTATAATAACTTTTTTAAAGAATTTTATTAAAATTGTTTTTACCTTTTCTTACACATCTGTACTAATGTTATAAATGTGAAAGTTTAGATGTTTGGATATTTGGAAATTCTGGTTTCCTCACGTTTTTTTCCTTCACTTTTAAAACAAGTGGTAATCATGCTGGAAAATGATTCAAACAAGAAAACATCAGAGGTGTGAGACCCGGGATTTGAACCCACTTCGCTCGATTTCTAAGCGAGCGCGTTACCACTGGCCTACCACTGCCCTCAAGCATAGTTATTAATTTATACATAATTTATTATTACAAGTGTAAAGTGTAAATCTGAAGGATTCAAAATATATTACATTTCCTTCTCTCCATTTGCATTGCCATTAAATAGATTTTTTTTTCAATGGAAAAATACTCGATGTTTATCAGTTTTTAAAATAATATAATTTTCAGAATATTTAACTCTTCAAACTCTTTGAACTTTCCTGGCGGCTTACAGTATTTCTATAATTTACTATGTTTTTCTTATTTTAAAGAGTTCTCGATATTTCGGTACTGTTACGACAGATGCAAGTGTAAAAATATGATGAATTTCCCGTTTTACATCATAAAAAAATATTATTATTATAGCATGTTTGTTTTGTGTTACACGATATCTTCTCTATTAATAAATCAATTTTCCCAATTTTTAAATAATTGCTTGCAAAAAGATTTTAAGATATGATTTTTTAGTAAAATGCTACTACTTACTAGTACATATAAGTACATAATATTGTATAAGCTGACAGTACACGTTTATATATATTTTTTTTATTTGATTAATAATATTTGAAGTCATATAAACATTATAAGACATAAAAAAAATATATATTTCCCGAAATTTCTTTTAAACAATTTTTAGACAACTTTTACAATTTTTCTCCCCACTTTTGGGGAGGAAATCTTATTCGCACTATAATTATTATACAAACACTTTGTATTTTAATACAAAACCATCCAAATTGGTTCCTTCTCAAATGACGTGCTTATCAACAAACAGCATTTCATTTTTAATATATAGATTAATTCGGAATATTTTTATTAAAGCACTTCTCAAACCCTCTCTATACGATTTCACGTTCACATTTTCACGTCAAGGCAAATTAACTGATACGTAAGGGCTATAATTTATATGCGGGTGCTCGATCAACTTACCTTCCGGAACATCCTGTCATTAGAATTCTTCAGTAGACATAGTACTTATGTATATACATATGTATTAATATTATGGTTTTTTGTTTCCTAAATAATAATATGTTGGGACATTAATACATAGCACCATCTAGTTCCATGGTAAGCTACGAGGCTTGTGTTATGGATACCATATAGTTGATATACTGCACATATATAACTTTAAATACATACATATTATAAATAAAAACACCCATGACTGGAGTACAAACATTCATGCTCATCACACAAATGAATGCCCCCAGCGGGACTTGAACTATTTAACTATTTAATTAATTTAATTTAGTTCACATTTGGCTAAAATATAACATAACATGTACATAAAAAACAGGCAACAGCCGAATTTAGTAAATTATCCTTTTTTAAAGATTTTTTCCATGTTTATACGTTCACCTCGTTGTTACGTAAAAGGATGTCAAACAAATCGACACCTCACATAATCTATATATACATAAAATGCTTTGTCCTGACTGACTGATCGATCAACGCACAGCCTAAACCGCTGGTCGTAGAAACGTGAAATCTGGAGGACATATTCCTTATACAATGTAGGCATCCGCTAAGAAAGGATTTTTCGAAATTCAACCCTTAAGGGGGTAAAATAGGTGATATAAGATTGTATGAAACTCTGTTATTCCTAACGCGAAATGCACAGAAAGTGGTATTTAGCTTTTAGATGAAAAATTAGAAATATATGTATCAGATTTTTTCCGGAATTCATCCCTTAAGAGGGTAAAAGGGGGTGATATAGTTTATATGGGCAAACAATTATTAATGAGCAAAATTACTTGAAACTTGGTATTAATGCTCTTCAATACAATTAAATAAATACATATTTTAAAAAATTTTGAAATTCATCCTATAAAGCTGTCAAATAGGGGATGAAAGTTTGTATGAAACTCTGTAATTAATGCACGGAAAATGGTATTTACCTTTAAAATGACAACTAAAACAATATAAATATCATTTTTTTGTGTTGTGCTGTTTATATGAGGAAAAAGTTGTTTATAATTAGAATTACATGAAACTTGGTATTAATGCTCTTCAATACAATTAAATAAACATGGATTTGTTTTAAGTCAGCACCTAAGTAGGTAAAACTGGGCGGTGAAGTTGGAGTTGTTGAATATATTTAAATAGAGTAACATGACTCAAGTCCTCCGTAAGTGCACACTTACTGTGTGGGATATAAAGTAGAGAACAGAAATTATTCCGAATCCAAAGGAAAATTATGTGCAACTTTTCGGTTAGCCACAGCAGCTACAGCAAAATAAGAATGGCAATTTATATATGTAACTTAAAAAAAAGGAGAAGGAGGGAGTCTGTAAGCTTCAGGTGTACATAGTATTGGTACTTGGTTATAACGTAGATGTTAGCCTGTTAGTATGTTAGTTAAAAAACCCATATTAACCGAGTAACATGACTCTAAAATCGTAAACATTGTATGCGACATTGTATTGTATTCTCTTCCTCTAACTTTGGAGTAGAAAAATGTGCAAAAAATACAGGTAGTGGATATTGCTAAATATACGCGTAACGTCTTTTAAGATACTGGATATTTTGAGTTACGATCGCTAAAATGAAATTTGTTTTCCTTATTTTTGCAAGTAACAAAGTTTGATCGCGGGCGAAGCCGCGGGTTCTGCTAGTGTATGTATAATATTATTAACCGCTCGGGTTCGTCCCTAGTTACGTTTTAACGTTTAGTATAGATTTCTCAGAAATGAGGTATTTTCCCGCAGTAAATGTATCCTATATGTTGACCCGGATAACCAGCTATCACTATACCAGATTTCATCAATATCTGTCCAGTGGTTTTCTCGTGATACGTTCCCAGATAGATAGACACAAATTTCAAAAAACTAAAGATTCGGCCTCTGTATCAATAATAATGACTTTTTCAATAAGATATTCCAAAAAATATTTAACGTACAGATTCGACTCTGAATTTTATTATACGTATAAATTAAGCTAAAAAATCTTTTAGTTCATACCTAAAACATATTATAAGTACATCTGATTATTTCAAAAGGCTTTTAATGTTAAGTTCATTCTATGAAATCATGCCTGATGCCGAGGGAATCAATTTATATATAGAAGTATAATTTAGTGGGGTTGAAGGGGTTGCGTAAATTAGTTGGGGCGTAGCGCAATTATTATGAAAGCACTCGATCAGACCGGCAATCTTATTGATATGTACTGAAATATTCTAGGGGATTGAAAAATATTTTTTCTTCTTTATATTTAATATATATTCACCCCTAGATCATTCTTTAAATTGACGTAACTTTTTTATTTAGAAACCTATTGAAATAAAATACTAAATGTTAAGTGAAACTTACCACAACACATTAGTGAAAACCGCATCCAAATCGGTTAAGTTTCTAAGATTAGCGCGTAAAAATGCACAGACAAACAGACAAAAAAAACTAAAAATCATTGTTTTGGGTTCTATTGCGTTAATAAAGATCCCCAATAATAGTTTTTCTCAAATATCTTCCATGTACAGACACCGATCAGTTACAATTTTATTTTATTATATATATAGGTATTAAAACTAGTAAATTATCCTTACTTTGCTTAAATAAGTAACTGTGCCTCGCATATAATATCTGTTTTGTGGGCTTAGTAGCTAGCAGGTACTGCTACAGATATGGGGTTCGAATCCGGGGTTAGATCAAGTACCTATAGCATTTTTTGTCAAGAATTTTTCTGTAAAACTCCGAAGGAAGTTGTCAGTGTTACAACTCAAATTTTCTAGTTTGGATAAAAACGCAATTTACTGATTTTTTCCAACTTTTTGGCATAATCTATAAATGAGAGAAAATTTTACTGTCGGTAATTTTATGTACTTTAGGTCTCTTTGGCTTTTATTTTATGCTTAAACGTAAAGTATAAAAAAATAAAAAAACAAAGTTATCTAATTTTGCCACAAATAATTATTGCAAGTATGCTGCAGTTAGCTATTTGTTTGGGCTAGTTGTTTAGTTTTCCTACGCGTTAGACACATACAGTAGAATAAATTAAGGTTAAATAAGTGCAGTTATTGAATTTGTCAACATCAAGATATCATTAAATATGAAAAAAAAAATTTTTTGATAATGTTGAAAACAATTATTTCATAAATTATTTTAAATAATTTATTAACAATTGTAGAATTTAAAATGTATGAATTAAACAACTCAAGTTATTTAGTTTTCCGTGAACTCTATTTATTTTATTATAACATTTTGAGTTCAAGAAAAATTAAACAACTTATTTTATTTAAATCATTAAACATTCAACTGGTCATAAGATACGAAAATGCTTGTTAGAATAAAATATGGGGCATTTTTTGGATGTTACGGAAATGATTAAATGTCAATTTGGCCAAAACCGCAGTTGTTTAGGTTCCCACATACGCCGACGTAATACATTAAAATACATTAAATAGATGACAAAAATTAATTTTTCAAACACTGTATGAATAATTACTTTTAGGCTGATGCATATTTACATTAAAGACATTAATATTCAATTCAATTATAATTACAAATATCTTTTTAATCATTTGTTAAATATGTTAATGTCATTTTTAATTTCATCTACGTTAAAAATGACTTTTATACAAAATAAAATATTATAACGCCATTATATTGGTGTGCTATTATTATAACTAGTGATCGCCGCGTGGTTGAAAATCAACCATAATTCACTCTGACACAGCAAGTAGGGTCACTACAAACTGAGCCAAACGCGTCGTCAAAGTGTCGTTTTTAGGCTAAAGAACTACATAATCGATACATCAAGCACAAGATATTGGTAATGACAATAAGTACACTGTCAAAGTAAAAATAAGAATTATTTTAGAAAAAAATCATTAGATGACTAATAAATACGCTAAATCATATTCAAATTATAACGATTGAAAGCTATACTTGAAAGTAATAAAATAATATATTGTTTTAAAAGACGTCATCGTATTAGAACAGACAGATGGACCATCAAAATTTCTAAATTATATTAAACTAGTTGAGAGTGTATAAAGTCAATTCAATTCCACTCTCTTATATGTTCTTATATATGGCTTCAAAGTGTGCCAATTGAGCATAGATTACTCGCCAATGTCATGTAGAATGGAGAAGACACGAAGGAGGTTGGTGGATTGTTGAACGTCTTTACATCTATACATATAATAAAACTGTAGAGGTCGAATGTCTGTACATATAAAAAAAATGTTAAAATCTGACTTAGGGGGATGTAAGAAGAGAAATAGAACAAATCCAGATTTTTTTTCAATTTTTTTGTTTCTCTGTCTGTCTGTCTATTTGTCTGTTTGTCTGTTTGTACGGGCTAATCTCCGAAACTGTTCGACCGATTTAAATGAAAATTTGTTTGGTTGTACCTTATATCCCTGGTCAACATCTTAGATACTTTTCATCCCGGAAAATTAAAGAGTTCCCGTGGGATAGTCAAAAAAACTATAGTAACTTATACAGCTTAGTAGACAAAAACTACTGATTGGGTTTTAATGAAACTTTACAATAATATAGTTCATATATAAGAATAACAAATAAGCTATTCTTTATCCCGGAAAAATGTAAGGTTCCCGTGGGATAATTTGTTTTTGTTTATCTAGAGACGAACCTAAGCGAAGCGAGGGTGAGCCGCTAGTAAAAGTAATACGTCTGTTGTTAACGTATGTTATTAACTTATGATAATATACGACAAGAACAGATAATAGGAATTTGCCTTAATAGGAAAAGAGCCGTGTTATTAATAAAAAATTTTTTAGAAACAGTTTCTTTTTTATACACTAATTATGCCCGAATTTCGACCAGTGATCGAATAGAAGTTAGATTTAATATTATATTCAATATCGTAGTCTCAAAAATATTTTTCTTAAACATATCCTTAAGCAAAACATATAAGCCAATTAATAATAAATAGGTTCAATACAATGTAGACCTCAAGCCATATCGGCTCGCTTTCAAGATTCCATTGTCACTATATTAAGAAAATATGATTTAATTTGGCCTGACCTTCTATCAATTATGTCGCCATCCAATTAGTGCGACCTTCCCTTCACCTTTTAAGCTACGCCATTTTGTTGTCTTCATATGTTAATACTATCAAACTGTCCCAACTTTGCTAGTAGTTTTAGCTTTTGCTAGTAATTTTTAATGAATTGATATTTTATTTGCAATGTATAAAAAATATTTACAAGTTGACGAAGGAGCATTATATTATTCAGTCGTATATGGCACTCGCGTTATCAAGACGAATGTAACGACATATGAATTACGAGGGAACATAGGATCAGAAGAAGACGAAGAGATCCAACAAAGAACCAAAGTTATCGACATAGCCCAAAGAATAAGCAAGCTGAAGTGGCAGTGGGCTGGTCACATTTGTTGGAGAACCGATAACCGATGGAGTAGACGGGTTCTAGAGTGAAGACCACGATATATGTAAACTGGCTGGCAGCGGTTGGATGGGTAAAGCTGAAGATCAAGCTCAGTGGCGTGCCATAGGAGAGGCCTATGTCCAGCAGTGGACGAAAACAAGCTGAATATGATGATGATAGGATCAGACATACATACATAGAGGTTAAACACATAACTCTCCTTTGGGCTTCGTCACAGTCGGGTAAAAATTTTACGTATACAGCAGTGTTTGTAAAAAAAGAATTAAAATATGCACACGCCATATGCTTTTTAATCCCGATAGTGCGCCAAAAATTGTGGTCTATATTGAAATTTATGCACTCTTGACCAACGTTGTAATTAATGCGGGTACGAAATTTTACGTATTACATACATTTTTCGACTTCTAACCTCAAATTTGCACTATTTTATGAGGCATTTTGATTTTTTTATTCAAGAAACTAACGGCTCACCCTTGCTTCGCTCGTCTTTCGAAAACTTGTTAGGTTCTCTCAGACGTGCAGGTTTCCTCACGATGTTTTCCTTCACCATAAGGCAAGTGGTAATCATATTAGAAATGAATAGCACATGAAAATATCGGAGGTGCAAGACCCAGGATTTGAACCCGCTTCACTGGGTTTCCCAAGCGAGCGCATTACCAGTGGACTACCACTGCCTTAATAAAAAAAAATACACACATATTACAAGCTTTCGCTCTTATAACAGTAATTCCCTGGTCATTTCGCATTCCTATTACTAATTATTTTTCCTAAGTACTGTTATTTATTTATTTTTACTACTAATTTTCCAATATTTAGCTATTTGTTTCAAGTATGAATTAAACTCACTTATAAAAAATAAATAAATAATGTTAAAACACACTCAATTTTTTTTGGGTAGGTACTGTTTGTAACAACTATATAATGACATTTACTAAAACTTTAGTCTCTCCCGTGACCATGATTGCTGTAAAGCATTCGAAACGTCGGGAACCAAAAATCAAAATAAATCCGCGACAAAATCCGAAAAGATAGTTTTATTTAAAATCAAAGCCAATTATTCGCGTAAGTCTAAGAAAGTTAACCCCTCTTAATTCAAACTTGCTTAATTAAATTGAAAGTGCACAATAAGATCAAGTCTCGAACACTTTATAACACTTAAAAGTCCACAAGCTTTAAGTTTATTTTTGCTTGGATCTTAGTTAAGTCGAGAAATGGGAAATCGCTTACTTTTCACACTACACATAAAATGCTCAAAGAAATAGTACTAAGTTCGCTATTTTTTTAATTGTTATAACTTGTTTCGTAGCAATACTTTTAAACTATCCTTTTATATAAGCTAAGGAACTCATTTTTGACAGACGACACGTTTGGCTCAGTTTGCAGTGACCCTATTTGCTGTGCCAGCGGTCGCGGATTCGAGTCCCGCTGGGGGCATTAATTTGTGTGATGTTCACGAATGTTTGTACTTTAGTCATAGATGTTTATCTATACAGATATATAAAATTGGAGTGTCTGTTTGTAATATTATACGGTACATACCAAAACAACATTATTTATAATTTTTGTCTGTCTGTCTGTCTGACTGATTTTGACGGGGCTTTAACTGGCAGATAGCTGATGTAATAAGGAGAAACTAAGGCAACTTTTATTTTAGAAAAAAAAGGGTCCCACGAAAAAAAAATGAAACCAAATTAATTAATTAATTTTGTTTTGGGAAGCGACCTAGGGATTAACCCGAGCGAAGCGAGGGTGAGTCGCTAGTATCTATAATATGTATGTATTTAACGTTGTATATGTGTAGTGTATCAACTATCTGGTATCCATAACACAAGCCTCGTAGCTTACCATGGAACTAGATGGTGCTGTGTGTTAGTGTCCTAACATAAAAAAAAATGTTAGTTTTAATATGCTAATCTCAAGAATCAAAAAGTTAACAGTTTATTATATTTAAAAAAATATTTTTAACACGCTTATACTCGTACATACTACTTCGGTCAGTAGACGAAATTCGACCATAATCATTTTTGAAGTGAAACTTCTTTAGATTTTCGTTGTGATTTGAAGATTGATGAAACGGAAATGCGGCACGTGAAAGAGACAAACACATAAATATGTAGGATTAGCCAGCGAGAGAATGAGATAGAATACATTACATAGGAAGTCAAAAATAATACTAAATAATGTCTTATTATGTAATATATGTTAAATAAAATGTAAAAAAAATTCAAACTTTATTCAAACGATTAAATCGTTGCCATGGTAACCGTTGTTATTGTCTGACAAGTATATAATATTATATTCTTTCCGTACATTATATTCTTTTAATACAATATGATTGTAATATACCTATTTAAGTATTGATTTGTTTTAATTTAATTGCGATATTTAGCATAAAAATTTCACTTCTACCGTGAGTGAGTTGCACACACGCACACTTTTTTTTTTATGATAACACTAAAGCTTGTCAATAGCTTCAATCAAAAAAATCTTATTTAACGGTAGTTACGTGTAAATTAAAAAAAAAAACTATTAAACTTATACACTGAAAGCTTGGTATAGCTTTACAATGTTTTCCTTTAGAGCATAAGTTGAAAATGATTCTCTCACATAAAATCTCAGAGGTGCAAGATTGGAATCCTCTTTCCTACATCAATTCTTTTTCCATTACACAATAGGAGTAGAACATCATTTGATAATGTATACATACGAGTATAATAAAATTGTAACTAAGCCAAATCTGTACATTAAATATTTTGTGGAAAATCTTATTGAAATAGACATTATTATCGATACAGAGGCTGAATCTATAGTTTTAGAATTTTTGTCTGTCTGGGAACGTAACACGAGAAAACCACTAGATAGGTTTTGATAAAATTTGGTATGATGAGAGCTGGTTGTCTGGGTCAACATATAGGATACTTTTTACTGTGAGAAAATATCTCATCTCTGAGAAATCTATACTAAACGTTAAAACGTAAGTAAGGACCTTAGCGGAGCGAGGGTGAGTCACTAGTATAATAATAATAATGTCACTAGTATAATAAAACCGTTTCCGGCCACGGCGGCCAATCTCATTGAGACTAGCCAACTGCGCAGGAGATATTATAGTGCACAAGTGTACGCGCAGACACAAGTGCACTCTCTATTCCTGTCACTCTCATACTCCGGTGGGACGACTACTCGACACGACCGGTGAGAGTTAAGGCGCAGGACCGACGGCTTTACGTGCTCTCCGAGGCACGGGGGTGAAACACCGCCAACTTCCCAACTCCGGGCTGTTACTGAGGCTTACTATACAGAAAGACTCAATAACTAAACTTGGCCCGACCCGGGACTCGAACCCAGGACCTCAGGATGTGCAGCCGTACATGCTAGCCACTACACCACCGAGGCAGTTAAGTATTATAATATGATACATACAAATATACCTATGTGTTTATTTGTGTGTGTGTTGCGCTTAAATGACTGGTTGAATATTTGGATGAGTGCACAGGACATAGACAGATTATGACCTTGAGCATAGGCTACCTAAGTACGTACCTAAGCAAAGTGAGGTTATCTCGCTAGTATTAGATAAAGAAATAATAAACATGAGAATGTGTATAAGGAAAACTAATATATCTATAGTAGCAAAAGTTTATTTATAACATCATATATTGCGTTCAGGCGACGGAAGGAAATCATTTGTTCAGATATACCTACTGCTGCTCACGCGACGCTTGAAATAGATTGCTTTCTTACAATTTTCTAATGCAGCTTTTAAATATAGAAACTTTGAAGAGCTTTTAAATTTAGCAAAATGAAAATAAACGTGACAATAATTTTGGTAAGAAGATAGTTTGAGACCCTGGAAGGGACATAGTTTTTTCTCGGAAATTTTCCCTGACAATGGGGATGAAAGTTTGTATGGGCGCATACATTAAATAAATATTATATTAAATTTATTAATATTTCTCAGAGATGAGATATTTTCGCACTGTAAAAAGTATCCTATGTCCTTCCCAGAGTCTCAAACTATCTTTTTACCGAATTTCATCTATTATTTTTAAAGGTACCTCAGTAAAAATTTACCTTTTTAATACAGGATGTATGTAATAAGCATTATCGATTTTACTTAAATCGATTAAGTCATTACAGCATGAACCTAATGAACCCACTCAAAACTTTTTCATTTACAATACTAGTGACTTGCCCTCGTTTCGCTCGGCTGCGTCTTTTGGTACATAACAGTTTTTAGTAAATAAGTTAATAATTGTTAATTTATAAGATAGATATATAAGTGTGAGGGACAGAATGCATGGTAAGCATTTCGCCTATACGCGAGTATATGATATCACCGATCATATAATACTATACATAACATGTAAGTTCAATAATGTTTATTTCATTTCATTTTATATACAAAAGGCGCTTAGAGACGCACCCGAAAGAAGCGAGAGTAAGTCGCTCTAGTATCTATACTAATATTAAAAAGAGGAAAGATTTTTTTGTTTGTTTGTTTGTACCGAATAGGCTCCGAAACTACTGAACTGATTTAGATGAAATTTGATAAGAACATAGTTTGATACCTTAGAAAAGATATAGAATAGTTTTTATCTCGGAAATCATCCCTTAAGGGGGTGAAAATAGAGATAAAAGTTTGTATGGGGAAGCAACCTATGGACGAATACGAGCGAAGCGAGTGAGCCGCTAGAATTTCATATAAATTATCCAAGTACAATAAACCAATACATTATTCAGTTTAAATTAGGGTTCAATTCAAATGAACAAAGGAAGCCTCATTACCGGCGATAATCCTCCATTCAATTTACTGTAAGCTTAAAGCTAATTATTCATCTCCTATATAAGCGTATTACGTGTAAAAACCAAATGGGTATATCATAATTAATTTATACTAATATTATAAAGAGGCAGAGCTTGTTTGTTTGTTTGTTATTTGTTTGTTTGAGCGCACTAATCTGAGGAACTACTAATCTGATTTGAAAATGTTTATCACCTACTGTATCATCATGTTACTACCCAAGGGAATGAAGCAATAATATAATTAATCAATAATCATAAATGTCAACAAATCGGGCAGACTTCCATATATCATTGTAAAACTATATATATTAAATAAATACATACCCGAGCAAAGTGAGGGTGAGTCGCTGTATAACATAAAGCCAAAGAGGTTTTTTGTTGATTGAACGCGGGCGGAGCCGCGGGTTCTGCTAGTATTAACATAAAGTATTAATTAAAATATTAAGAGTAAATTATTTGAGTTAATCCTGGATAAACTCCTAAACTCTTTTCTGAATTACACAATGTAGTACAAAAAAAAGTAACATGTAACTTTTCCAACTTTTAAGAAAATTGCAATAATGCAATATTAGAGTGAAAGTTGGAAAGAAAATAACTATATTTGTCAACTCTTGAATGTTTTCAAAGATGATTGAAAAAAAATTTCCATCCAACATAAAAATTTAAATTAATTTTAAAAATCAGTGGGTCACCTCAAAATGTTCAGTTTTTTTTTTGTTTCCAAAAATTTCGTTTCTTTTATAACCTACAAATTCTACCTCCAAGCTAAGAAATCAAAAAAAAATCGTTGTACCCTATTAAACTATCTATCTAATGCAAAAAGAATATTTCAAATCGGTTTAGTAGTTCCTGAGATTAGCGCGTTCAAACAAACAAACAAACAAACTCTTCAGCTTTATAATATTAGTATAGATGTGAGTTGGCATCTTTAATCGAATGCCACGAAATGTTTATGTTAAACATTTCTAACACAAACCACTAAGATGTGGAATGATCTGCCACAACCCGTATTTTCTGGCAGAAATAACTGAAGTACTATTACGGTTAGAGTGAATAGGCACTTTCTAGGCAGACTCACTCTACCTAGACTTTATTATTGCCTTAAACAAAACACAGTTGTCATCAAGCTCGACTTATCTACATAACAAACTACTTATGTAAATATAATATTTTAGTAATACGAATAATGAAATAGCACATAATTTGTATAGTTTCTACTTATGTCAGGCCACTCTTTAAATCGTAAAAGTTACATAAAATTATATATACATATAATAAAATTCTGAGTGGAATCTTTATATTAAATATTTTTTTGGAAAATCTTATTGAAATAGTCATTATTATCGACACAGAGACCGAATCTATAGTTTTTAGAATTTTTATCTCTCTGTCTGTCTGGGGACGCATCACAAGAAAACCGCTGGACAGATTTTGATGAAATTTGTTATAATGCTAACTGGTTATCTGGGTCAATAAATAAGATACTTTTTATTGCGGGAAAATATTTAATCTCTGAGAAATCTATACTAAACGTTAAAACGTAACTAGGGGCGAACTTATGAGGAGCGAGGGCGAGTCGGTAGACTGTAATAATTTTTGATTTAGATTAACTTAAACTTTAGAGATAACTAACTTGATCATTTAACTTTTAAATGTTTTAAATTCACTTGAAATATAATAATAATAATAATTCAGCCCTTTTTATTTCTACTGCAGAGATAACGTCAATGTAAGAGGATATGTTTTCATGGATTTTGAAATTAGTAAATATTTTGGAAACCAAATCTTCACATCTTAGAAGTATGAGGCCTGAATTTGTACTCGTTTTACAGTACTTTAATTTCCAAGTGAACGCGTTGTCAAATCGTTGTCAAAAATATAGATAAGTACAAATAAAGAAATAACGTTTACATAACTATTTTGTTTATTAACAATAATTTATTATTATGGTAATGATTTTATAAATAATTGTAACTTATGAACTCGATTAATATTAATAACATAGTTGATAGTAATACTTATTATATAATAGCGGCTCACCTTCACTTCGCTCGGGTTCGCCCCTAGATGATTCTTTAAATTGACATAACTTTTTTTATTTAGGAACTGATGAAATAAAACAAATACTAAATGTTGAGTGAAGCTTACTACAAGATATTAGTGAAAATAGCACCCAAATCGGTTAAGCCGTTTCTAAGATTAGCGCGCACAAACGCACAGATAAACAGACAAAAAACTAAAAATCATTGTTTTGGGTTCTATTGCGATAATAAAGATCCCAAATAATAGTTTTTCTCAAATATCTTCCATGTACAGACAGCGATCAGTTACAATTTTATTATATGCTTATAGAAAATAATGGGATATGAATATCACGATGATAATACTGCCGTCATAAGAAAGAAGGCCGTAAGTAACAATTTGGTCAAAAATGACTTATATGCAGATTCGGAATCAGCAAAAAAAATGCTACTCGATAGTCTCACTCATAAACCTCTAAGTCTTATGAATCCGGAGATACCATAAGCATTTTCATCGTAACTACGTCTAAACTAGTAGTAATTTTGACGTAGTGGTAAGACAAAACTTCAAATATCTCGAAATCAACTTTGACGAAGTTGCGGCCTTCTTTCTTATGACGGCAGAATAGCAGAAGGGAAGTGAACAATGGTGGGTAGAGTACCAGCATTATTTTAGTAACTTTAATCCAACTACAAGAAACAAAAAAAAGGTGTCTCCATTCTACGTAAATTAATAAGATATTGGCAAAGTAAATTGTGTCTAAATGTCACTCCCTAGGAGGAACTGAACAAAAGAATTGAATTGAACAAAGAGTAATGAACGCTCATTTAAAATAAGATTTTTTTGAAGTAAAACTTCTTTACGCACGCTTGACTTGGGTGGTAAGCTGGTGGATGCGTTACGAAAACATGTACGTACGTTTGTTGCCATGGTAACCGTTGTTATCGTCTGACAAATTATATAATTATAATATTATATTCTTTCCTTAAATGATATTCTATAATTATATGATTGTAATATGCCATAACATGCGTTATTTTTAGTATCTCACCTATCCTAATTATTTAAAACATAAATTGAATTTCATAAAGAGTATCGATAACCTACAGAAGTTTTACTTCTTGCGCGTGTGTGTACACATTCATACACGCACTTTTTTTTTAAATTAATTATTTTTTAATTTAATTTTATTTAGTATTTTTAAGTTAGTTTAGTGAGTTAGTAACCTGAACTACCAAGATCGTAAGGCGATTGACTTATAATATCGCTTCTTTCATAATATAGCATTAAACTAGAGGAACCCATTAAGCATCATATCCCATTGCAAACACAAAGTTCATAATTAACTTCAAGTTATGAGTTGCATCTACTAGTAAGTAAATAAAGATCGGCAAAGCCGAGATGTGCATTTCAGTTATTATATTAATATTGACATACTCGTAGCTATGGACACTTAAATTAGTAGCATAAACTATATAGGATAATACTTTCTTAGATTTACGCGAATATTATGACATTAATAAAACTTTAAGTATTTTTTCGCAGATTTACTTTCCGAGGTTTATAATACTTTACAAATTTAATGATAATGGGAAAACTAAGGTTTTAGATATCTCAAAATCATATTGTACCTATCGTATATAGGAGATAGTATTGTTTACAGGTGCTATTTGGGTTGCCTAAGTTTTATAATCCTACTAGCAACTCACCCTCGCTCCGCTCGGGTTCGTCCCTAATTACGTTTTAACGTTTACCTTAGAGATGAG
This sequence comes from Fabriciana adippe, assembly GCA_905404265.1. Classification (NCBI taxonomy): domain Eukaryota; kingdom Metazoa; phylum Arthropoda; class Insecta; order Lepidoptera; family Nymphalidae; genus Fabriciana; species Fabriciana adippe. Next base: position 15,712,719 of record FR989995.1, on the reverse strand, counting down.
ATATTTTCCCGCAATAAAAAGTATCCTATATGTTGACCCGGATAATCAGCTATCATCATACCAAACATCAAAATCTGTCCAGTGGTTTTCCCGTGATGCGATAACAGACAGACAGACAAACAGACAGACAAAAATTCTAAAAACTATAGATTTGGCTGCTGTATCGATAATAAAGTCTATTTCAATAAGATTTTCGAAAAATTATTTAATGTACAGATTCGGCTTAGTTAGAAATTTATTATATGTATAGATAAACGGCAAAACGACGTTTCGAGAGAGATTTAACGCAGGATTAACAGCTTTACGAGTATGTGCTGTTTGAGGGCAATCTAAAAAACAAGGATTATTAAAATTTTTGATAAAAAAAAATATTTCTTGAACTACATATGTACGTAATGTATGTATGTATGTATCTATGTACGTATTTATATATGTATGTTTATATAATACAGATATAATTGATGTTTATAGTTTGTACCTACACCGCGCCTTATTATTAATATTTTTTTCTCACGCTCGAGGGTTTCTGGTAGAGATCTCTTAAAGAGATAAGTCATCCTTTGTACACATGGTTACTGTTATCTATTTTATATGTATTATTTTTGGCACATAAATAAATAAATATTTTATTTTGACCGAAACATGAATCGAGTTCCTAATAATTCTTTAGGATTCACGACGTAAACTCATTGTTGTAGATAGAAGGTAATTAATTACTTAATCAAATATAACTATGTTGGGACATTAACACACAGCACTATCCAGTTCCATGGTAAGCTACGAGGCTTGTGTTACGGATACCAGATAGTTGATACACTACACATATATAACTTAAAAGGCGTACATATTATAAATATAAACGCCCATGACTGGAAACGTGCTCGTCACACAAATGAATGAATGAGACTCGAACCCGCGACCGCTAGCACAGCAAGTAGGGACACTACAAACTGAGCCAAACATATAGATCACTTTCATTTTGTAGCATATTTATAGTAGTGGAAAACAGTCGAGGTGGCACGATGTCGGAATACTAAGTGTAGAGCCAGATGGCACATCGAATGCAAGTGTCACATCGTTAGCTACACTCTGCTTTAGATATTTCGAATTATGTTAAGCATAAAATTGCCCACAAGATAATTTAGATAATCATTTCACTTATGGTATACTTTGATGGATAAATCTCTTTAGCACTTAATACGTCGGGGTTGATTGTTACGTAGGATTGTTACGGTGTGATGTGTTTATATATTTTTTTATGTTAAAGACGGTAAAGTATAATTTATATATATATATATATATATATATATATATATGTGTGTGTGTGTGTGTGTGTGTGTGTGTGTGTGTATCTATACTAATATTATAAAGAGGTTTTTGTGAGGTTGTAGGGGGTAATAATCGGATCTACTGAACCGATTTAGATAAAATTTGGTAAGAATATAGTTTGTGACCCTGGGAAGGATATAGAATAGTTTTTATCTGGTAAATCATCATGGGGGTAAAAATGGGAATGAAAGTTTGTATGGGGAATCAAGCTAGGGACGAACCCGAGCGAAGCGAGGATGAGTCACTAGTAATATACAATATACAAGTACACCCCAATTTGATCAATGTATGACGTTATTTTTAGTCCGTTAAAAATAAAACACTTTACATCCCTTGCTGACCAAAATTAATAGTACCACTAAACTTAATTCTATGTGCAAAATAAACCGAAAAGTAATGCAACAAAATGGTTTGTGCCATTTAAAATCCATTAACGGCACATTAATCTGAGCAATAACACGGACAGAACACGTTCATATACACTTTGCTCATTTTCTCTTTAAAAACTATTTACCCCCAACTCGCATTAGAGCCAATATGCGATTATAATCGTCAATATTGGATTTCAGCCAACGTTTTATTAAGAAATTATCCTTATGTAAGAAATAGTCATTATTATCGATAGTTAGAATTTTTGTTTGTTTGTCTGTCTGTCTGGGAACGTATCACCAGAAAACCACTGCACTGATTTTAATTAAATTTGGTATGATGATAGCTGATTATCCGGGTCAACATATAGGATACTTTTTACTGCGGAAAAATATCTCATTTTTCAGAAATCTATACTAAACCTTAAAATATAACTAGGGATGAACCCGAGAGGAGCGAGGGTGAGTCGCTATTGAGACCATGATTGCTGTAAAGAATTCGAAACGTCGGGAACCAATAAACAAAATGAATCCGCGAAAAGAGTCGAAAAGAGAGTTTTATTTAAAATGTCAAATATTTGTGTAAATCTAAGATAGTATTACTTTGCCATACATAATTGGTTAGATCCTACATCGTTCTTTAAGACGACATCCTAACCGCTAGGATGACGTCTCAAAGAATCAAGCTTATGCTATAAATACGAAAATATATAAGTTCATTTTTGTTACTTTTTCACACTGCAACAGTTCAAAGTTTGAAGATTCAGTTTATGTATTGGATTAACACGTAGGTTACTTTTACGTAAAACCTTAGTTTAACCTTAGTTATCCTAACATTCTAAATCTTACTGCTTTCAGTTTCATGTGTGATGAAATATTCGTTTATAATTAATTTAAAAAAATATTCTTATATATATATAGACCAAATGCATAGACCAAACGCTTAAGGCTAGAAAATTGAAACTTAGCACACGTATTCTTCATATGACAAAGGCATTCACTAAGGAAGGAGTTTTCAATTTTTCAAAATTCAACCCCCAAGGGGGTGAAATAGGGAATAAAAGATTGTATGAAACTTTTTATTCCTTGGATATATTTGTCTGTTCCGGCTAATCTCCAAAACGGATGGACTAATTTTGACGGGATTTTCACTGTATATATAACATAAGAAGAAACTTAGGTTACTTTTATTTTAGAAAAAGACTTAGGGTTCCGCTCAGAAAAATTAAAAGATACCTAGGGACACACTCGAGCGAAGCAGGGGTAAGTCGATAGTTGCAAGCAAAATCCAATCTAACACAGACTAAATGCAGTATTTAAATAAACAATTAACGCTGACAGCGGAACTCAGCTATACAGCCGAAGGAACTACGTGAGATGACGAACTAGCTCTGAACTAGTTCCACAACTTATTTGATTTACAATTTAATCGCTTTCTTGGATATTTACATGGTACGTTTTGCTATATTACTATACTTGACGACACGTTTGGCTCAGTGTGTAGTGACCCTACTTGCTGTGCCAGCGGTCGCAGGTTCGAGTCTCGCTGGGGGTATTCATTTGTGTGATGAGCACGAATGTTTGTACTCCAGTCACGGGTGTTTATATTTATAATATGTATATTGTATATATTTAAAGCTATATATATGTGTAGTGTATTAATTATCTGGTATCCATAACACAAGCCTCGTAGCTTACCATGGAACTAGATGGTGCTGTGTGTTAATGTCAAAAAAATATATATATGAGTATGCTGTTGTGTGTTTGTTTACTCTCTTGTTTCCAACAGAGATTTCTATACGTGTGTTTTATTAGAAAATTTATACTTAAGAACTTTTATGTAACAACTTTTACTTCAAGAAACTTTTAAGAAATTGAATTGCCTAAAACTCGTACCAAATGAAATAAAAATTATTACATTTGAAGAAGACCAGTTTTACAATTTTTCGCCAAAGAATGTTAATGAGTCAAGAATTTATGAATATATTTATAGGAAAGCTTGAATGATTACATTTTAACGACACGTTTGGCTCAGTTTGTAGTACTTGCAGTGCCAGCGGTCACGGGTTTGAGTCCTTCCGGGGATACTCATTTATGTGATAAGCTCGAATTTTTGTACTCCAGTCATGGATGTTTATATTTATAACTAGCGACTCACCCTCGCTTCGCTCGGGTTTGTCCCTAGCTTGGATATAGTAACATGGATGTAGTTTTTTTTTTTAAGTATTAAAACCTTTCGTGGACCTTAAGGAACATACAGAAAAATACATATATACCTATGTGTTTAAAGTTCATTTATAATATGTATGTGTTAAAAGTTATATATGTGTAGTGTATCAACTATCTGGTATCCATAACACAAGCCTCGTAGCTTACCATGGAACTAGATGGTGCTATGTATTAATGTCCCAACATATTTATTTATATTTATGTCAGGCAAAGAACAAGATTTTGTATAAAATCAACACTGCTTAAATTTTAAAGTACATATACGTACAATATTGTGTTATTTGCATAAGTAAATCTAATTGAACATTGTTCTTTAGAAAATAATTATCTTTAACCTCACAAGCTGAATCCGCGATTGTACTACAAATGTATAAATTATATTCGCGGTTTCAGCTGTCGAGTTACATAAAAGTTCTTACAGAATAGCTCTCCTGTACTTTAATATTATTATTATCTATACATATAATAAAATTATAACTAAGCCAAATCTGTACATTAAATATTTTTTGGAAAATCTGATTGAAATAGACATTATTCTCGATACAGAGGCCGAATCTATAGTTTTTAGAATTTTTGTCTGTCTGTCTTTCTGTCTGTCTGTCTGTTACCACATCACAGAAAAATCACTGGAGGGATTTTGATGAAATTCTGTATGGTTATAGCTGGTTATACGGGTCAACAAACAGGATATTTTTTACCGCGGGAAAATATTTTATTTCTGAGAAGTCTACACTAAATTTTAAAACGTAAGAAGGGACGAACCCGAGCGGAGCGAGGGTGAGTCGCTAGTTTAATATAAAAATGTAGGCAAAGATAATCACGCTGCTGTCAAAAAGGAAATTAGATACCTAAAAGCTTGCGATGTGCTTTTTTATATAGCTGTGCTTATTTGTTTGCCAAATTGGTTAAATATGGATATATGTATTTAATATAAATATACATAGTGGATATTTTAGGACGACCTTCTTTTATTCTTTACAGGATAAAAGAGATAATTTGTTGTAGTTAAATTTAACTATTTAATTCAATTCAATAGTATTTTTCAGAAAGTTTAAAAAGTAACAATGCGATAAGATATCATGAAAGAAAGCCTCTATTTTTTATTTTTCTTCTAAATCTTCCTTTGAAATATTATTTTTCAAATTTCAACCATTTAGTTTCGTTTTTACTAAATTATATTTTGTGCTATATATATAATGTTAGGTATACGAATACATTATACATAAATAAATAAAATTTAGACAGTATATGTTGTTTAATATATATTTATTCTTTTTATGTATGTATGTGCTTTTATATTATGGTATGATTACAATTTGGTAAATCCTCTTACAAAAGGTTATCTGGCTAAAATTACTTTTGGCGAAATGATCGCTTTTGCAAGCCTTATACGTTCTAAATATACTTTTTACACGACTGCAAGGAAAGAGTTATGTTTTTCGCGCCTATCTCTGTATGTTTATTTGTAATATTCTTTATTCCCTCATATCTTTCAAATCACTCGATGGATTTCTTTAATTGAGGTATCGTTAGATTTGTCTCACTAGTCCAAGTGTTCTTAGATAGGTGACATAAAAAAAAAATATGGAAGCTGCTAGATTTCATTGTTTAAGGTGATTGTTTTTTAATCTACTTTTCCTGCAATATGGGTATTAAATTAAAAAGGCTCATTAACAAGGATTCCAAAAAGGTATAACATCACAATATTACCTAAAATAATGTAATTAAAACCACATTTATTTATTTTACTTCAAATGTCTAATTGGCAATAACTAAAAAGCTGGTAATAAAAAAATATATTATACAAAAGCACTCTTGGTTTTGTTGCTAAGCAGTAATCGTATTCTTTATAACCTTACGAGCTTTAAACAAGCCTTACCATAGAAGATGAACGGGAAAACGGAAAAGAAAGAGAAGAGAATATGAAAAAAGGAAAAGATGAGAAAGGGAAAAGGGTACAAAGAAGTTATTGGGGATACTGGAGTGTTACTTTTAGTGCAATAGAATCATGTTGATGTCTTGTGGAAGAGTATTACTTCATAACCAAAGACTTTACAGTATAAACATTCACATTTACTTACTAAATATACGGGTTCTTAAACCATCGGAACAAAATATAAAAGATCAGTCTTGAAAGAAATGACTTAATTATATTACACAAAAGCGTGTCTACAAATTATATTGTATAAAAAACCTTTCCAAATACCCAGATAAAAATAATGATAAATAATAGATTGTGAAACAAAGATTACAGTATTTGTTAGAATTACCCAGAGGCCCATTAACAAGGGTTTTGTTGAGAAAATTACGTCTTGGATTACGTCCTAATAAAGTGTCATTTGTAACATTATACAGGTATAATTTTGTACATTCATATAATAAAACTTTCTTCGAGCTTTCGGCACATGTCTTCTTTGCAATGTGAGTAAGGCACACTAATTGATTAGCTTTTCTAGAAAAAGTTTTTCTAAAAATAGATTCTTAATGTTGCGAAAAATATTATAGTAGAAAAACGCCAAGTTAAGCTGAGTCGCCCAGATACTATGTATATTATGTTCGATACAAAATATTTTGCATCTATATGCAAATGTGTGAAAAACGATTCAACTTCATATCTTAAACTAGTTTCAAAGGGTGCATCTTGTTATATTCTAAGCTGTCAGCGAAAAATCTGAGCAACACTAAATATTTAAAGTCCATAGTAAAAACATAATTTATTCATCTAATAGCAATAAACTAATGTAAAAAATATCACATTTTTATATAACTGGTACCTAGACGATGAAGATATAAAAAAAAAATAAACTTAAAAACATAACCTTCTTCTTCTGAGATACACGAAATAAATTTATATATATACAAGAATTGCTCATTTAATATTATAAAATATCTATATCTATATGTTTGTTATTGGCTCATGTATGTAAAAATACAATACTTACTATATCATTACCACTGTGCCTTTAACTTTTTAGAGTGTATTTCCAAGCAAGAAATAAGTGGTGTGAATTAAATATTTCCATTAGATTTAATCGGAATCGACCCTTAAGTATTAAGTGGAGAGTTTGAGATACGATTTGAAAGCGAGTAGAAGCCAGCTTTCAGGGAATATAAAGCTCAATTTAGACGTTATTTAAACTAGTCATAATTCCTTGCTCCGCTCACACACATGTCTTAGTAAGTGTCTAGAATAAAAAATTAGTACCTGGGTGACCGAGCTTCGCTCGGAATTTTTTTTTGTTATATAGTATTTTTAGATATAAAAAAAAATTGAATAAATCCAAAAAAAATGACAAAAGTTAAATCTTTGTATCTGACCCTGATTCGAACCCGGACACCTATGATTGACAATCTTGCACTTTGGCCGTTTGACCACAGTGCTTATGCACGAGCGTAAAAAATTATCGACCATATTTCGCGTGGAATAATGCGAAAGAAAACCGCATGAAAACTCGAAAACACACGTTTTCCCAGACATAAGACTAATCTAGATCGATTTTTCGCCCCCGAAAACACCACGTACTAAACAGCGAAATCGTTAGAGCCGTTTCCGAGATCGCTGGTATAAATAAATACACAAAAATTGCTTGTTTAAATATATTAGATTAATTTACCAGAATAAAAATGAACCTATTGAAAAAACATCTCAATCTTTACAATTTAAAACTAAAATATTCTTAACAAGTTAATCCTTATTGCTATATAAAAAAATATTTTTCTGCGTATTAAAAATAAACTATTTCTACGAATAAAAAATGAAATCAAGGCTTTTATCTTACTAATCTATATTATTTAATATTATAAATATGAAAGTTTAGATGTTTGGATGTTTGTTACTCAATCACACCAAAGGCGCTGAACAGATCTGAATGAAATTTGGCACAGAGATAGATTATAATCTGGAATAGCACATAGGGTACTTTTTATCCCGGAAAAATGTACGGTTGCCGTGAGATAGATTTGTTTTTGTTTCTCTAGATGCGGACCCGAGCGAAGCGAGAGTGAGCCATTAATATATTATAATATAGGAAAGTTTAACATAGAAAAGAAATTGTTTATATGAATAATAAATGAAATTAAGCTAGATTTAATCAAATTCTTAGATATTATTAGTATAAAGAAACGTACAAGTTATGTACATAAAATACGTTATATCTCTTTTAAGTAAATAACCCAATTATCTCGGATATTATAAGCTTTATGTTCGAGCTAATGAAGCCGTGGATTAAGAAACAACGTTCGCTTTGGAACGATCCTGCGTAATGTACAGATTTATGTACTACTAGCGACACACCCTGGCTTTGCCCGGGTTCGTCCATAGGTACGTTTTGACAGTTAATATGGAATAGATACACTATATATTATATTATATTATATACATAGGTATGATGAGTTATTGTGGGTTGTATTATAACGTTTTCCCGTTGAAATGAGATAATCTCCTACGATAAAGAGTGGCCTATGTCATTCCCCAGCCTTCCAACTATCTCCACACAAAAAATTACATCAATCCATCATTCTGTTTTGACGTCAAAGAAGGACAAACAGACACACTTTTATATTTATAATATTATATAGATAGATGCATAACAGATGAAAGTCTTTAATTTGAATACGAGTCATGGGAGTGTATATTTATGTTTATTGTTGAATTATCCCAAGCTTTTTTTCATGTAAATCAAATCGCGGTACTATACGTAACCAGCTTTAATTTCCGATGAGAGAACCCTGGCTCGTTACAGTATGGATGACCATTTTTACTGCCACGTAAAGTAAATGAAGAACGTATGTTATCTATCAATATAAATAACTAGAGACTCACCCTTTCTTCACTTCGGATTCATCCCTAACCAAAAATAAATCTATCCCACGGGAACTGTACATTTTTCGGGAATAAAAAGTGACCTATGTGTTATTCCAAAATATAATCTATCTCGGTGCCAAATTTCATCCAGACCCGCTCAGCTGTTCTGGCGTGAAAGAGTAATTGCGTCTATATATCGCCTTTTTACTGAAAAAAGAACACCTACTTCATAATAAATCACACCCTTAAAAGTAATTATTCTACCCTTACCCTTAGTGATTGCAATTATTTTTCTGAAATACAAGACCACCCACCCATTTGAAATTCATAACATTATTTTATAGCATACAAAAAACGATATCAAAAACCAATTTGAGTCATCCTTTTTGAAGTCAGAAATGAAAAATAATATTCTACTGTACTGTATTCTGTCGGAAATGAAAAATGAAATTCTAAGTCGAATCTCTACATTAAATATTTTTTGGAAAATCTTATTGAAATAGTCATTATTATCGATACAGAGGCCGAATGTATAGTTTTTAGAATTTTTGTCTATCTATCTGGGAACGCATCACGAGAAAACCACTGGACAGATTTTTATGAAATTTGGTATGATGATAGCTGGTTATCCGGGTCAACATATAGGATACTTTTTACTGCGGGAAAATATCTCATCTCTGTGTAATCTATACTAACTGTCAACACGTATCTAAGAACGAACTCGAGCGGAGCATGGGTAAGTCGCTAGTATATATTAATAAATCTGATATATAAGCCAAGAGGACGCATTTAGAAGATAATATAGACAGAATAAATAAACGAGTGGATAAAGTCCCGGGCTAGAAAAGCAATAAATCATGTGGACCAAATATTAACACTGTAGTGATTCAACAAGGCGCTGAAATTCCAAAACTGACAGACTAAATTATAGCTTGTTATTACTAAACTATATATAGACTCGCGTAGTTCAAAATCCATATATATGATATACCTACATAGTAATCGGACTAATAATTTAAATGTGAAAGTTTGTATGTATGTATGTTTGTTACTCCTTCACGCTGTAACGGCTGGACAAATTTGGATGAAAATTAGTATACAGTTAGTCTATGAATTTGAGTAGTACAGCTACTATTAGGTATCTAGGGATGTACTAGACCGAAGCAAGGGGGAGGCGTTAGTAATTAAGTAACTTTGTTCTTTAATCAATAAAAAAATCCGGACAAGTGCGAATCGGACTCGCCCAACGAGGGTTCCGTACAAAGTAGGAAATCTGTTGAATTTTAATTTTCAACATTTTTTATTTTTTGGAATTTTTCCTTTATTTGTGCTGTAAAACCTTTCATTTTACAAAATTACGTGATATTAGGTCAACGGGAACTACCGTATAGGTTTTCGACCCAAAACCTATAAGGTACTACCGGTTGACCAACACAAGTAAAGGGAAAATTCCGAAAAATAAACAAGTTGAAAATTAAGGTAAATTTTGGTTTTCGCGAAAATCTAAATTTGCCCATATCTTCGTGTTGACTAGGGACCTTGATTTTTATACGCCTAATAGGGATTATAGACCTCAGTATCTGGTATAAATTTCAACTTGTTAGGTCCCCCCGTTCCTGAGAAAATAGGTGGTGACACACGGTCAGACAGACGGACAGACGGACAAGAGTGATCTTATAAGGGTTCCTTATTTTACCTTTTGAGGTACGGAAACCTAAAAACTGTTTACGACTTTATTTGTATTGATATACTTACTATAATAACATAGATACACATTTCCTAACAAATATTTCTCCAAAAAGTGGCGTCGACAAGTTACGTTAAGTCAAATAAAAGAATCAAATTCAAAAATCGAAAATTCTACTTGTCTAAACAAAAATTCTAACAGCTTAAGCACCAAATAAAGTACTTTTATAAACGAAGGAACTTGCGTTTTAATTTAGTCATCCGAAAGGCAATGAATAAAAGAGATTTGAATAAACCCAATTTTATTTCGAATTGTGCACTTTTTTTTTTGAGAACATATTTGAGACGCCAATTGTGTCTTTTTGTATGTTATGCAAAATTTGTAATGGATGAAGTCTGATTTTTTAAAATCTTTTTATATATATTTCTTATATTTTACACACTTTACACGTTTGGCTCGGTTTGTAGTAACCTACTTGCTGTGCCAGCGGTCGCAGGTTCGAGTCCCGCTGGGGGCCCTCATTTGTGTGATGAGCACGAATGTTTAAACTCCAGTCATGTGTATTTATATTTATAATATGTATGTATTTAACGTTTATATATAATATGTAGTGTATCAACTATCTGGTATCCATAACACAGGCCTCGTAGCTTACCATGGAATAAGATGGTGCTGTGTGTTAATGTCCAAACATATTTATATTTATTTATATATTTATATTTAATATGGATTGTATCAAGTAATAATTAATTAAATCTTTGTTCTAGGTATCGGAATAGTTCGAGGGAAAGTGAAGTCACTTCTGGTAAGTAATTTTGTTTTTCATATATAGATTTAACTAACTTTATACCTACTACTATATTACAATGTCTCTTCAAATAGAACGTATCCTATAGATTCACTAGAAAAAAATTTAGCATCCTTTGTTATATTCGTTAATAAAATAAATTAGAAAAGACCACTTAATTGGTTTCATCTCCCAAAGGTTATTCGATTCTGTTACATTGTTTTAATAAACTTCTGAAATCCTATGAGATTTATAAATAATTAGTTAGCAATTTAACCTATACTAATATTATAGAGAGGTAAAGTTTGTGAGTTTGTGAGTTTATGAGGTTGTAGGGGTTAATCTCTGGATCTACTGAACCGATTTAGATGAGATTTGGTGAGAAGAGACTTTAGTATAGGGGTTAGTCTCTGGATCTACTGTACCGATTTAGATGAAATTTGGTAAGAAGATAGTTTGAGACCCTTGAAAGAACATAGCATACATTTTATCCCGGAAATTATCCTTTAAGGGGGTGAAAATGGAGATGAAATTTTGTATGGGGAATCAACCTAGGGACGAACCCGAACGAAGCGAGAGTGAGTCGCTAGTTACTTGATAAAATGTTAGTTATACAAATAATCCATACTAATATTAGAAAATGTGAAAGTAACTCTGTGTGTTTCTTTTTCACGCTTAAATAACTGAACAGATTTCGATAAAAAGCAAGGATATACATTACATAGGCTTCCCTTAAATCCCGCCCCGCTCGTCACGTAAGTGAAGCCGTCGGTAAAAACTATTATTGTATATTTTATTAAATTTGTAAATATTTACTTACTGGATTGATGCGAATCTTTTAGAAACTATATATAAATGATATTTAAATCAATGATTGAATTTAAAATTGAAAATTATTTCAAATTAAAAACCAAAATTATATATTTTTTAAATATTTAAATGTATGCCAAATGAGTCTCTTCTCTTTCAAACTATTATATAATTTGATAGAGTAAACCGTGCCCAAATGGCACGCCTATAAGCCACAGGACAAAGAATTGAATTGATAATTTTGTAATAACAGTATGAAAAACAAACTCTCTTAAGACGTCTAAAACCTTAGCAAACATGGTCACGGGAGTAACCAAACAGCTGTACAGCATTCGATACATCGGCAACCAAAAATCAAAATAAAACCGTGACAACAAAAAAAAAAAAATAATTTAATATGTCAAATATTCGCGTAAATCTAAGGAAGTCTAATAATGATAATACATCACTTATATTCGATTCGTCGACTGACAAAAGACAGCGATATCCCTTTTAAGGATAAAATACGAATCACCGGAAACACGCGATGTTTTCATCTTTGAATAATAAAAGGCTTACCGGAAACGGATGTAGATACATTCGTCATCCATTCAACCAAGCTCGTGTAGCTTTAGTCGTTTTGTTAGCTAACGATGTGCAAGAAAATGTATACAAACTGACTGACAGTTGTGTTAAAATGAATATAAGGATTTGAAATGTACAAAAAATTGAGTGAATTATTAGCAGAACCCGCGTAACCCCATGTATGTATATGTATATTAGATGTTCATACAAAAATATTAAAATTGCGGTTAAGAAATAGGGGATGGGGGTAGGAGGGTGAAAAATACTTCACGACTTATCCTCATACCTACTAAAAATACAAAAAAAACATTAAAATCGGTCGAGTCGTTTCGGAGGAGTGCAACCACAAACACCGTGACACAAGATATTAAAAGATATTTGAAGGAGGGTGTGTGGTAATAAAATGACGTTATTAAAGTCAAAAGCACAGAAACAATTATTTTTTACTTTAATTTGTAATTTTCAACACTGAACGAAAAATCTAAATAAATCGGCCAAAAAATCGAAAAGCGTTATATTATGTTTTTTTTTTTTTCATCTGTTTACATATTATACAACTAATATATCAGTCGACAAACGCTCTGTAGTGACACGCATTGCTATATTGTCCACCATTTATACTCTATAGAATCTCCCTTCTTGCGCAATGGCTGTGACATATTGACGGATGGAACATGCCGTTATAAATTGTCCATGTTTGACTGTGGTCGAAACATAATAAGAGCTCCATCTACTATATACATACATACATACCTACCATATATACAGAATAACTATGCATATAGTTTTCTAACCTTCTAAACTTCTTAGACTTCTAAAATACTAGTGACTTAATCTCATTTCACTCGGGTGCGTCCCTGGGTACGTTTTAGTTCTTTTGAGCGAAACCTTAATTCTTTTTCTAAAATAAAAGTAGCCTAAGTTACTCCTTATAATATCAGCTATCTGCCAGTGAAAGTCCCGTTAAAATTGGTCCAGCCGTTTCGAAGATTAGTCGGAACAAACAGACAGACAATTTTTTTTAAAATTGTGTTTTTCTTATAAGTACCGTATATAATTCCATATCCATTTAGTATAAAGCTGTTATTTTGACATTACAAACAGACACTTCAATTTTATTTATCTATATAGACTAGTGACTTAAACACGCTTCGTTCGGGTGCGTCCCTAGGTACGTTTTAAATAGAAATTAATAGTTACTGCGAGTGTAGCTTAGGAGAAAGATTTATGCTATTGCAGTTTTTTCTGTTGGCCTTATTAAGACCTAGAATTTTCTAGTATATTGTTTTAATGTATGTCTTAAGGTTTAGGCAGCTGAGCTCGTATTCAGTTTCCAATGAAGGTTTAATAGAAACCAATAGGTACGGTTCGTGATTTAGGTGTTTTATTTGACAGCGATTTGAGTTTCGATGCTCATATTGATGCCATTGTTCCTTAAAGTCATAAAGTCCTTAGATTTTATCATCAGGCAATCCAAAAACTTTAAAAAAATATCAACCATAATTGGACTTTATAACTGTTATGTAAGGAGTAAGCTTGAATATTTGTGTCAAGTTTGGTCCCCATTATATAAAGTGTATATCGATCGCACTGAAAAGGTCCAAAAAAGGTTTGGTAGACACTTATCTTTTCGTAAGAGAGTACCTCTAAGAAGCTATAGTAATGGACTTAAGTACTTCGAATTGCAACGTCATGTACATACGAAGAAATGTATTGGACCTAATCTTTCTGTACAAGCTTTTCCATAATGATCAATAGTGGTGGTCTGCTTGAATAAATTAAAACAAATGTACCATGGAAACTACCTCGAAATCCATGTCCACTTCTCAAAACGAGTAGAAGCAGAACTAATTTAGGAAAAATCCGAATGTCACTGTTTACTGTCCTACCGTCATACAGTTTAACTAGTACGGAGGGCAGCGTTTCATCGTATTTTGCTAGCTTAGCCTTAGTATTAGAGTTCATTTTGCATTATATAATATGATATAGCTTGCTAAATATAACTTACTAAAAATTGTAACATTACAAATTAACTAATCTAAGCTGTTCATGTATATTGAAATAAATAAATAAAAAATACAGACATGGGTTTCGATACGTTTAATACATTTAAAAAGAAATATTAAGCTTTCTATTCGTGATGTAAATATTTCTCATGACAAAATTATTTTATTTCATTTTATTTTTATAATTTTTTAATTTGGTTTTTGATAATCAGTTTAGTCAGATTTAGTTTCACCTATAAACTTTAAGTAATGTGTAATATCAACACGGTTTTAGTACATGTTGTGTTTTCCAGTAATTGGGGGTACATTTTAAACACTGTTCAAAGAGCTTCTATTTTTATATGTATTTCTGCTGGAGATCCTTAATAAATAAATAAATAAATAAATAAATAAATAAAGTTATATATGTGTAGTGTATCAACTATCTGGTATCCATAACACAAGCCTCGTAGCTTATCATGGAACTAGATGGTGCTGTGATAATGTCCCAACATATTTACTTTATTTCCTTTACTTTACTCTGCAAAAAAATACCAACCAGGTACCAGATGACCAGATCATTGAAAATGTTTATTATGCTTTGTATACTCTAGGCTACCTAGTTTATAACTAGTTGTATACTAAAAAAATCATAGAATAATAATAATAAATATCAGTAATTCTTGAGAAAAAAGCACAAAAACAAACGTACAGATTGAAAGACGTTCTATTTATTACTATGTATCCTTACCAAAATGTTATGCAACTGAGGCCATCACTTTATGATTTTTGCATATAAAGTGGTATTTCTATTGCTATGAATAAAAGCTATCTGTATGAAACTTTCAAACAACAGTATACTATTCTTGTTCTGACATGACGTGTTTGGTTACAATTTACTTTGAAACAGCTATCGGTTATAATGGAATTTTAAATAAGACGTACATATATTCGTTACTTCAATCGTACAATGAAGCGGTATATAAGAGATGTCTGAGTTCATATAAGTGTACACACAAACATACATACGCACACGCACATGCACACACACACGTACACACATACACTCATACACACTCATACACACTCGTACACAAGCACGCACGTGCACACACACGAACATGATGAATATTTTGCTAAGCCCTAAAGGAGTAGGAATTAAAATGTAAAGAAATAAACTTTTTGATACTGTAGAGGTCATCTACTCAAGATCGAGGATCCATCCATCTTGTAAAGATTCCCAACAATGTAAGCTCTAAAAAATATTATATTCAATATTACAAATAGGGTTCCGTGCCTCAAAAGGTAAAAAAGGAACCTTTATAAGATCACTTTCTTGTCCGTCTGTCCGTTTATCTGTTCGTGTGTCACCACCGATTTTCTCAGAAACGGGTGGACCTAGCAAGTTGAAATTATACTAGATGCAGAGGTGTATAAAAATCAGGCATCAATGAAGGCAGTGGTAGCCCAGTGGTAACGCGCTCGCTTGGGAAACCGAGTGAAGCGAGTTCAAATCCCGGGTCTCGCACCTCTGATATTTTCATGTGCGAATTATTTCTAACATGATTACCACTTGCCTTACGGTGAAGGAAAACATCGTGAGGAAACCTGCATGTCTGAGAGAACCTAGCAAGTTTTTGAAAGACATGTGAAGTCCGCCAATACGCACTTGGCCAGCGTGGTGGACTATGGCCTGATTCCCCTCGTATTGAAGGGAGGCCCGTGCCCAGCAGTGGGACGTTAAAAAGGGCTGAATACATAAAAATCAAGGTCCTGAGTCAATACGGTAAAAAGATATGGGCAAATTTAGATTTTTCCGAACTTGTAAGTACCAAAATGTACCTTAATTTTCAACTTTTTTTATTTTTCGGAATTTTTCCTTTACTTGTGTTGTAAGACCTTACTTTAAACCAAAATTGACAATTCTAGGTCATCCGGAAGTACCCTATAGGTTTTGGGTCGAAAACCTATATGGTAGTTCCTGTTGACCTAGAATCACGAATCCCTCGCCCTCGGAGGGATTTTTTATAGCTGTTATTCCTTCCAAAGACAGATATTTGATATTAAGGTCTGAGGTTTCTTCTTTCTGAATTATTAGTAGACTCATGACGTTCAGTAAAAAAATGTATTAATATAATGCTGAATAAAATATTTTTAGGTTTTTTCTTTTTTTAATTTTGAATACTCTGGAGCTTTAGTTATATTAACAGTATATCGATCGAATTAAATACGAGCCTAGGGAATTAATTTTGGCTATTAAAAGGTATTAATTATTTTCAATCAAAAAGGTATACCGACCGACTAAAATCATTTTATAATTAATTACATCAATCTTAGGCCTTAGGATTTATTATTAAAATATTGAAATTTATAGGATCGACTTTGAGGCATAACTTGGTTATTAAATTGCCAATACTTCAATGAGTTATCGCGTAAAATACATAAAAAATATGAATTAATAAATATTAAATAATAATAACAAAATTATATATAAATAAATTATATAAATGAAGTATATAAGTAGGTATATTTATATAAAATTATATAAATATCCCTATTTTGTAAAATCGGACAAATAAAAGCAAATGAGAGTCTTACTTTCTATTTAACCGTTTATTTTCTTGAACTTGCTAAAACAAACTTTCATTTTCTTTCTAACTGTTTACTCACTTACTGTTTATTATATACATATTATGTATAATGTATGTATTACAAGCAACTCGCCCTTGCTACGCTCGGTTTCGTCCCTACGTTTTAATATATAATATATAGACTATATACTATGATATATGGATTATAGTCTTTCTCAATAAACGGGCCATTTAATATAAAAAGAATATGTCAAATCGGATTAATAGTTCCTGAGATTAGAGCGTCCAAACAAACCAAAAAAACAAACAAACAAACTCTGCCTCTTTATAATATTAGTATAGATTTTTTTTTTTATTACTATTAGTAGCCTATTTGTTGCTTCAGATCAGTCTATTTATAATTTACACAATATGCTTCTTTGTATAATTTATTAGGAAAGGAACACATCTGCAGCTCTTTATATGTATCTGTGTGTATGTCACTTTATATAATAGACAAAGCCAAGGATTGTAGGCAGTGGTAGCCCAGTGATAACGCGCTCACTTGGGAAACCGAATCAAGCGGGTTCAAATTCCGGGTCTCGCACCTCTGATATTTTCATGTGCGAATCATTTACATCAATACAATCTTTACAATCATTACAATCAAGGTCAACAACTACTAATCTGCTAAGCTTTACTACTACGCTATCTGAGCATATTGACAATCGAGTTCCAATCGACGCAATCTATACTGACTTTAGTAAAGCCTTCGACAAAGTAGATCACATAATTTTATTGGAAAAGCTCTCGCGATTCGGTATTAGTGGTACTCTGTTGTCTTGGTTTCAATCATACCTACATAATAGGTTTTTCAAAGTAGTTGTTGGTGGTCACAGCTCGTACACTTGCTTGGCGCCATCCGGCGTACCGCAAGGTTCTCATCTTGGTCCATTACTTTTCAATGTTTTCATTAATGACATAACAAAATGTTTTAATCACTCAAAATTCTACTTATATGCAGATGACCTAAAAATAATAAAACCTATTAAAAATCACGATGATGTGATTAAACTACAAGAAGATGTTAATAGATTGACAACCTGGTGCGTCGAAAATAAGATGTCACTTAACACCTCAAAATGCCATTATATTCAATTCACTCGCAACAAAATCGTTAACCCGAACAAATACTATATCAACTCACATCTGATTTCCCAGGTAGACACTATAAAGGACCTTGGAATTACATTAGATGCTAGTTTGCGATACAATACTCATATCCTAAATATTGTATCTAAAGGTTTTAAGTTGTTGGGATTCGTCCTTAGAAATAGTAAAGAGTTTAAGATGGCATCCACTAAAATTAAATTATTTAATACACTCGTCCGTCCTATCTTGGAATACAACAGCATAATCTGGAACCCATATTATGACGTATACACGAAAAGGTTAGAAAGTGTTCAAAAACGTTTCCTCTACCATCTTTCTTACAGTGACACTATAGCTAAAAATCTCCCTATCTATCACAATAGACTTAAACATTACAAGATGACTTCGCTCGTTTGTCGTAGAAAAATAGCAGATATTATAACACTCTATAAATTAACCCATTCGAAAATTGATTGTAGCGAATTACTACAGCTTATAAAATTTAATATACCCTCTCGCTTGCCTCGGAGAAACACATATAATTTGTTTTATATTCCATTGTGCAAAACGAATTTGGGATATCACGCCGCTATGCCAAGGATCTGTAGACAGTACAATACGCTTTCTAAGCAACATGTTGAATTAGATATCTTTTCCAGTAATATGTTTGAATTTAAAAGTAGTCTTACTAAATTCCTTCGTCAACTTTGTTAGTAATGTGTAAATAGGTTGTGTTATGATTTGTTTCTTTTCTTTTTTTTTATGTATCTTTATAAATGATTTAAGAATTGTGTCTCTAAATGTACCTACTTAAACTTTTTCTATTTACTTAGTTTTAACTTATAATACATAAATGTGCAAGCTGTGGTCTCCTATAAGTGAAGGAGCACACATATTGTAAGTTTTATTTATTTTTATATTCTTAAACGATGTAAAGTGTGTATCTTTTGTTGGAGGTCCTAAACAAAATAAAATAAAATAAAATAAAAATTTCTAACATGATTACCACTTGCCTTACGGTAACATCGTGAGGAAACCTGCATGTTTGAGAGAAGCTAGCAAGTTTTCGAAAGACGTGTGAAGTCCACCAACCCGCATTTGGTCAGCGTGGTGGACTATGGCCTGATCCCCCTCGTACTGTAGGGAAGCCCATGCCCAGCAGTGGGACGTTAAAAAATGGCTGAATACAAGGCTTGTAGTTGAATAATTAAATAAAAACTAAATGTACGAAGTGACTTCATAAGAAGATAGCACGTTTTAGTGAAGTTGCACTCAAAGAGACTAAGGCTTAATATAATTTTTCATTTCAAGTACGTTGGCGAAATTTCCACTAAGTTACAGACGTTGCCGCAATGCCTTAGTCAGATGACTGTAACATAGGATATTAAATTTTAGAAAACGGACCAATGAAATATCTTTAAAATTGAAACCTACGTATTTTATGTAGTTAAATGAATAAATGGAATGGTATTAATGTGGTAGTGGGTTCTATTCTCCACTCAAATCAAAAGGTACTTTATTCACATACACTTTTAAAACCACTTTTCATTAGTCTATTTTTAACTTCTTAAATTTTAAAGTGAATGCCATTATGTAAGTCCGTGAGAAAGTTACCACCGGTGGTAGGTGGCTCGTGGGTTTTGTTCCTCTGCACAAAGACAGAAAAACTCAATAGAGCTCTTTTAAATCCATTATATTTGGTTTATAATATTGAAATACAATATTTATCGTATGGAGGGATCAACTATAAATTACATAAAGTCTCATCATTATGTCAACATATTTAATACATAATTTATTTAACCAAAACAAGCGTAACATATAAATTACACTGAAAAAATACATTTACATCTACATATTGTACTTGAAGTGTACAAGATATGACTTTGAAGAATTTCTGTACACCAGTGGAATATATATAGATAAAGCCGTGCCGGGTGGCAATTAGTGAGATTTAGGGCGACGACACACGAAACGAGACAAAGCTTTACAGTCAAATCTAATTTGCAGATGTCGATCTGAAATGACCTTGTTCTAGAATTTGTAGGTTTATTCACTTTTTTACATTGTTTAGTGTCTGCATAATCTAATATATTAATATCTCGAGTCATGGTGTTTGTGGTCGCACTCCTCCGAAACGGCTCGACCGATTTTTATAAAAACTTTGTATACTTGGTAGGTATAAGAATAGGTCGTAAAGTATTTTTTACATTCCTACACCCCCCCCCCTCCTCCCCGCCCCTCCCCTTTTTTAGTATTCTTGTATGAACAATATTTCGTAAATACATAGCGACGAAACAGAGCGAAGCGAGAGTGAGAGTGAATCCTGACAGGGTCGCATATTTATTATATGTACTACTAGTAGCTTGAGGGGGGCACACACCACCAGATGGTGCTGTGTGTTAATGTCCCAACATATTTATTTATTAAATGATTTACATTTGAAATATCAGAGTTAACTCTGTATTTGAACCCGTTCACCCGGTTTATTTGAACCCGGCGTATTACCAACAGGCTACCACTGCTAACGTAGTTTTCCTTAAGCAATTGTCAATTCTTGTATTTCAGTCTGTGATGCCACATCATTAGTCAACATCCCTTTTCTCAAAATAAGCTCGCTTGGCAATTTATTTGTAATTGTCTTGTCAGAATTGACTCTAATAATTGCGCACTTGGTTGTTTGATAACAGTTAATAAGTGGATTTTATAAAATTTCGTTTTGTTTTTATTTGTTTTTCATCAAAGCTAAAGAAAATTGTAATCATTGCGGAATGAGAGGGGGAGAGGGGGGAAGGTTAGGGGTGAATCTTTTAGTTCCCCATAGGGACTATTATAAGCAAAATTTTGCCACTTAAAAAATTACTGTAATTCCCCGATAAGAAGCTAATTACTGATATATTTGATTAAAATAAATCTATACATATTACAAAATTCTAACTGAGCCGAATCTGTACATTAAATATTTTTTAGAAAATCTTATTGAAATAGACATTATTATCGATACAGAGGCCGAATTTATAGTTTTTAGAATTTCTGTCTGTCTGTCTGTCTGTCTGTCTGTCTGTCTGTCTGTTACCGCATCACGGGAAAACCACTAGACAGATTTTGATGAAATTTGGTATGATGATAGCTGGTTATCCGGGTCAACATATAGGACACTTTTTACTGCGGGAAAATATCTCATCTCTGAGCTAAACGTTGAAACGTATCTAGGGACGAACCCGAGCGGAGCGAGGGTGAGTTGCTAGTTATCTTAATAAATTTAAATAAGCATAATTTTTTTTTCATTAACACACAGCACCATCTAGTTCCATGATAAGCTACGAGGCTTGTGTTATAGATACTAGATAGTTTATACACTACACATATATAACTTTAAATACATACATATTATAAAAATAAACACCCATGACTGAAGTACAAACATTCGTGCTCATCACTCAAATGAATGCCCCCTAGCGGTACTCGAACCCGCGACCGCTGTAGCAGCAAGTAGGGTCACTAGAAACTGAGCCAAACGTGTCGTAATTATTGTAAATATAAAATGTCGTGTATCTCGGAAACGGCTCTAACGATTTGGATCATATTTAGCTTTTTAAGTTTATCTATATAAGTGTCTTTTCTCTTCCGAAAAAATGAGAGAAACTCAGTCGCCTAAGTGTTTAGAAATAGTGTAGCTAACAAAATTAATTCAGTCATTCCTGTGATTATCTACATTATACAAATAAAGAAAGGAAGAAACAAACAAACAAACAAAATCCGTTTTTACAATGAGATAATATCTTATAGTCAGTCCTATAGTCCTATATATAACCTATTGTAGCTAAGTGTCTACATGAAACCTTACACTTATCTACGCAGTGCATAGATAATCCCTATCTATCTGACCATAGCCTTATCGAATAGATACACTTAATGGAGGCGCGACACAACTGCGGTTTGCAATCAAGTCAAATTGCCTGATTACAATTGCAAAGCTTCTCAGAGTATCAAGTGTCCATCTAACACTATGCAGTTTAAAAAAAAACTAATTGGTATTACTTGTATATTTCCTTTGTAAGGGACTTGGTTTGAGGGACTGATGTCTTGAGAACTCTACATTTAGTTGGATCTTATGGACGAGGTACTTTATGGGTTCATATGGTTTTATGTAGATTGTTTTAAAATTTTAACTTTCTAATCCCATGGGAAGCTCTTTTTTTCCTATTGTCCATGCGAAAAATACAGTCAATTCGTTTTTTTTATGTGTAAAAGAAGGATTCGTTTAAACATTAAACCATTGACGTTTAGGTAAAGTGAGAAGTAAAATACATACATATAAATAAAATGTCTGTTTGTAATGTCAAAATAACAGCTTTATACTAAATGCATATGGAATTATATACTGTGCTTATAAGAAAAACACAATTTTTAAATTTTTTGTCTCTCTATATGTCTGTATGTCTGTTTATTCCGGCTAATCTCGGAAACGGCTGGACCAATTTTAACGGGACTTTCACTGGCAGAGAGCTGATATTATAAAAAGTAACTTAGGCTACTATATTAAATCTTTATAATAACAAGTCTTACAAACAAACAAACTCTTCAATCTTATATATTAGTGAAGGTTTAAGTAAAATCTAAATCATGTATATGTGAACGTGCCTTTACTATCCAAACCAATGTAATAGATTCAAGGCACAACTGCGGCTTACAATCAGACTGACTGCCTGATTTCAATTGATGAGTTCTCGGGTCTCTAACTATCTACACTCTATATATAAGAACTTACGGCAAAGTTTTTCCTTTATGTTAGATTTTATATATAAGAAAAATATTGTCTTTTATTTGTTTGTTTGTATATAATATTTGGAAATATTAAATCTATTTTAACAAATCTTTTATGTATGAAGCGTCTTTGTTAGGTTAACGGATAGGGATCGGGCAGGGAAGTGAATAGGTTATATAGGGTTGAACATACATACATATAAATTAAAAAGTCATACCTTTTTAGGGCTTTACTGCAGTTGGGTAAAAATAGAAAAATCAATAGTAAATAAAAGCTTGTATGTACGTAGACTCTACCGCTATATATAAGTCAAAAACATAAGTTATTCCGTGAAGTACGTACTAAAATTATATTGAAAATATACCTTAATGGATAGATAGTGTCTTCTTCTATCCGTGTACTTAAATTCATCAAAATCCGTTTAACCGTTCCAGCGTGAATGACACAAAAATATACATTTTGTTGTTAAATTATATGTCTTCTTGTAGTTTTAAAACTAGCATTTCACTTTTGATACCACTCAGTTGTAATTAAAATGTACTATTTTTTTTAAATGGACATAGTTTTTAACAGAGATAACGCGTAACATCACAAAAAAACATAGACCCGAATTGAGTATCCTCTTCTTTTTTAAAATTGGTTAAGGAAGAAGAATACCTGTAAACTAATTCTAATGTTAATAAGCAACTTAAAATCCACAGAAAAACAGATAGGATAGTAAATAGTTCTATTATATTAAAACCTATTATTTATATATTTTACTTCTAGTTCTCTATTTCAAATGGATTTTGTTCGTTTTTGTTTTTTTTTTTTTTCATAGAACCCTATTTTTTTTCTAAGATAAAAGTAGCTTAAGTTACTCCTTATAATATCAGCTATCTGCCAGTGAAAGTTCCATCAAAATCGGTCCAGCCGTTTCGAGATTAGCCGGAACAAACAGACAGACAGACAGACATACGGACAAACATTTTAAAAATAGATTTTTTCTTATAAATACCGTATTTACTTTCATATGCTTTTAATAAAAAGCTGTTATTTTGACATTACAAACAGACACTTCAATTTTATTTATTTGTACAAATTATAAGCGACTAAAGGCGAAATTTTCGAAAAGTATTCATTTAGTCAAATCATATTTCATTGTATTTAACAACCTGTAATAAGTAGCACTAATAATGAAAAAGGGAACAGCGAATGAAATAACTGTAAAGAAAAAAATCTCAGAGTCAGCTGAAAAAGTAAATGGTACTTTACCCAGAGCGAGCGAGCCGAGCTTTGTAATAAAACGTTCTTTTTCACCGACTAACTACATTCTGTCTGAAACTCTACAACATTTTGGAAAATATATAATATTACAGGGGTATATGTAATTTAGTTCTCAAATCACTACATAGTATAAAACAAAGTCGCTTCCCGCTGTCTGTTTGTCCCTATGTATGTATCTTTAAAAGTATGCAATAGATTTTGATGCATTTTTTTAATAGGTAGAGTAATTCAAGATTAAGGTTTATATGTATAATACATGTATACTATAGTACAGAAAAGCCGAGAAATTCAAAGATTTGAATTTCATACTAACCGTTAAAACGTACTTAGGGACGAACCCGAGCGAAGTGAGGGTGAGTCGCTAGTAAATAATAACTCAATAGTAGGTTCAATCCCTATTGAGGCAAATGTAAGTTAATACTTTGCTCAGATTTATGCAACTCTATACATAGTGTAAAACTAAGTTACTGCCTATTGTCTGTCTGTTTCTCTGCTTACTTCTTTTAAACCATACAACATATTTCGATGCGGTTTTCATGAATGAAAAGAGTGATAAAAGAGGAAGGTTTGTGTGTATAATTATTAAATATTTTGCACAAAATGACTGAGTCTAGCCGGTGTCTTTTCTAAAAAACTGTGAGCGAAGCGAGGGTAAATCGCTAGTTTTAAAACCATATTTTCGGATTTTTTCAAGAGTTCTTCTAAAGCACTCGAATCGTCGGGAAAAAGATCAAAATAAATCCGCGAAAAAATGCAAATCTTCTTATAGGTATAACAAACAGTATTATAATACATATAATTTACAATAACAAATACACACATTTACCTGTTAAGTTTCCACAAATAAGAAACAAATAATTAGAAGAAAGAGTAGAAAGCATTAGGCTAAACTAAGTAAAAAGTTAACACATACTTATACACACATATATATATATATATATATATATATATATATATATATATATGTGTGTGTGTGTGTTATACATTAGCGACAACTCATATTATATATAAGTGGGCTTGTTTTTTTTTTATATAACCTCTCTTTCTCTTTCTTAGTCAGCGTGCAGGCTATCTGGCTAGTGGTAGAGATAGCATTAATTATCTATGGACATAGTACTTAAACAGGTAAAAATATTAGTTTTTCGAATAATTTCAAGAAGATTCGATTTTTTTCAATGACTATTATTACCTTTTAGAAACGTAAATTCATAATTTCCAGTTAATTTTATTATTAACTAGCGAGTCACACTAGCTCCGCTCGCGTTCGTCCCTAGATACGTTTTAACAGTTAATATAGATTTCTCAGAAATAAGATATGTTCCCGGAATAAAAAGTATCCTATATGTTGACCCGAATAACCAGCTATCATCATACCAAATTTCTTCAAAATCTGTCCAGTAGTTTTGTCATGATGCATTCCCAGATAAACAGACAGATAGACAAAAATTCTAAAAACTATAGATTCGGCCTCTGTATCGATAATAATGATTATTTCAAGCAGATTTTCCAAAAAAATATTTAATGTTCAGATTCGACTCAGTTACAATTTTATTATATTATGTATAAATACAAATAATATTAAGCCAAATGTCATTTTTGTTTTAAAAAAAAATTATCTTCAGCTTAGCAGAAATATTAATATGGATTTATTTTTATATTAAGAAATCTAATATTATTGCCTTGCTTCGCAATCATTTGATTGATAATATATAAGACTATTCAAAATTTAAATTCAAATTCAAAATATTTTATTCAGTATTAAATTATTACATTTTTTTACTGAACGTCATGAGTCTACTACCAGTTCGGAAAGAAGAAGCCTCAGACCTGAGGAAAACTGGCGAAAGAAACTCAGCGGGACTAATATTTTTTTAATAAATATAATATCTCTTGCGCATTTAGCTAGTTTCAATGAGATTAATAACCGTGAAAGAAGATAATAAGATTGAAGAAAAAGAAATATTTATGCTTAAAACAATGATTAACCTCAAATGATAATCGAACCTTTAACCCAAAAAAAAATACATACATTATAATTTTGTCGATTGCACCTGTACGTGCTACTAAAAATTTTAAAATAAAATAGATATTGGGGTTTTATACAATAAAACCACATTTAACTATCTATCCGTTTAAAAATATTCAACACGCACTCTCGTTATTTTGAACAATTTTATAATAGAAACTGTATATGGTCATGGTCTACTTCAAATAATTGAAAAATTTTGTTCCTGTTTTTTTTTTTAAATGAAAAGCTTCAAAAAGAGCTTTTTAAATGTTTTTTTCGTTCAACGCTGTTTCAATAATTTGTATATTTAAACCACTCATGAATTTATAGGTAGAGATAATCCAGTGGCATTCCACTGTACGAACTTTTTTTAAAATCGATTTTTTTAGAAGCTTTCGAATGTTGTTCTTATTCGCCAGGTTGTCAAATAAAAGATATTTTATTTCAAAAATACACTTATTTTTGTCAAATGTTTTACAAGTAGTTTAAAAACGTGAGTTCGTAGTGAATCAGATCATGACATCTTCACTGAGACTAAACACCTTGTGAATGAAATTAAAAAGTGCAAACACGAGTGAGCAAGCACTAGTGATTTTTTTCAAAAAAAATTCCCACACTTATAGTTTATATAGAGAAGGAGTGTAGAATGCTAATATTTTTTTAAAAATTATGCATAAAAATTACATTAAATCAATTAAAAAAAAACATTACACACACTACCACGTTTTTGACACACACACGCATATATACTCTTTTGTTTATTGTTAAAGTCTGTGGTCAAATTGAGAATAGATTAATATTGTAATATACGGAAGACAATAAATATATAACTTAATGAATTATGGTTGATTTTCAAACACGCGGCGATCACGTCTTGTATACATAAATAAAAGTAGCTAACAAATTTTTTCATAATAAAGAAAACAAATTAAATAAGCTATATCTCTTTTAAGGGGAAGTGAACGTAAAAAGCAAACTAAAAAGACTATATATATATATATATATATATATATATATATGTATATAAACTTTCCCTTATACTTGAAACAGAATAAACGACTTGTATGGCAAAATCGAGAATAGTAGAATTACAACGAAAACAAACGACTATTTTTGACTTTAAAAATTTTTTTGGTGGTTCTTCTATAAAATTCTTAAGTCTGAGAGAAAAGAACAGAATAACTAAACAAAACAATTCAAATATTTCAACTCTGACGACACGTTTGGGTCAGTTTGTAGTGAGCCTACTTGCTGTGCCAGCGGTCGCGGGTTCGAGTCCCGCTGAGGGCATTCATTTGTGTGATGAGCACGAATGTTTGTACTCCAGTCATGGGTGTTTATAGTTATAATATGTATGTATTTAAAGTTATATACGTATAGTGTATCAACTATCTGGTATCCATGACACATAGATGGTGCTGTGTGTTAATTTCCCAACATATTTCATATTATAAATTAAAATCTAAACAAAACGTAAATAATAAGCAAAAACTCAAAAAAAAAAACCTGTGTTTCATCGGGAAGCAAATCATAGATAAGTGGAAAAGTTAGGTAGAAGCCGGTAATAAAAATTTCACGTCCCGTTTACGCCTTAGCTATATTCAGGGCAGTTCTCATATTTGCTCTTGCTTATACGACGTGACAAAATGGCGAAGAATTGCTAGTTAAAATCTTTATTATTTTGCTTTCCCTCATTTTTTCTCGAAATCTTAGATATTTAACATCTATATACGACACGTTAGGCTCAGTTTGTAGTAACCCTAACCCTACTTGCTGTACCAGCGGTCGCGGGTTCGAATCCCGCTGGAGGCATTTATTTGTGTGATGAGCACGAATGTTTATACTCAGTCATAGGTGTTTATATTTGTAATATGTATGTATTTAAAGTTATATTAGTGTAGTGTATCAACTATCTGGTATCCATAACACAGGCCTCGTAGCTTACCATGGAACTACATGAAGCTATGTGTTAATGTCCCAGCATATTTATTTAATATTTATTTATTAATATAATATAGATAATCTATATATACATAAAATGCTTTGTCCTGACTGACTGATCGATCAACGCACAGCCTAAACCGCTGGTCGTAGAAACGTGAAATTTAGAGGACATATTCCTCATACAATGTAGGCATCCGCTAAGAAAGGATTTTTCTAAATTCGTCCCCTAAGGGGGTAAAATAGGGGATAAAAGATTGTATGAAACTCTGTTATTCTTAACGCGAAATACACGGTAAGTGGCATTTAGCTTTAAGATGAACAATAAGAAATATATGTATTAGATTTTTTTCGAAATTCATCCCTTAAAAGGGTAAAAGGGGGTGATAAAGTTTATATGGGCAAACAATTATTTATGATCAGAATTACTTGAAACTTGGTATTAATGCTCTTCAATACAATTAAATAAATATATATTTCAGCATTTTTCGAAATTCATCCCATAAAGCTGTCAAATAGGGGATGAAAGTTTGTATGAAACTCTATAATGGATGCACGGAAAATGGTATTTACCTTTAAAATGAAAACTAAAACAATACAGATATCATTTTTTTTCGAAATTTATCCCTTAAAAGGGTAAAAAGGGGATGTGCTATTTATATGAGGAAAAATTTGTTTATGATCAGAATTACTTGAAATTTGGTATTAATGGTCTTCAATACAATTAAATAAACATGTATTGTATATTTTTTTTAATTCAGCCCCTAAGTGGTTAAAACTGGGTGGTGAAGTATGAGCTGTTAAATATATTTAAATAGAGTAACATGGCTCAAGTTCTCTATTTAAATACACACTAACTGTGTGAGATATAAAGCAGAGAACGGAAATTACTCCGAATCCAAAGGATAATTATGTATAACTTTTCGGCTGGCCATAGCAGCGACAACTATAACAAACCTAGAGCGCAAGAAAGAAAACCTAACTTATATTTGTGTTTTTTTTTTTTAGTGTAGATTAACTTAAGTGAATCTAGAGTTTTACTCTAAACATAATATTAAAAATTCGATATGACTACATATAAATTCAATGGAAATTAAAACTGAGCAAATTTTTCAGTCCACACGAGCGTAGCCGCGGGCAAAAAGCTACAACAAAATAAGAATGGCACTTCATATACGATAACATAACTTAAAAGAGAAGAAGGAGGGAGACTGTAAGCTTCAGATATAAATAGCATTGGGTCTTTAAAAATAAGGTAGATGTTAGCACATTAGTATGTTAGTTAAAAAAAAAACCATATTAGCCATGTTACATGATTCTAAAGTCGTAAACACTGTATGCAATTGTATCTCTTGCTCTAACTTTGGAAAGATGGAGTAGAAAAATGTACAAAAAATACAGGTAGTGCAGCTTGATAAATACCTAAAGTGTAAATTTAATTACAAAATATACGCTTAACATCTTTTAAAGATAGTAGATATTTTGAGTTACGATCGCTAAAATTAAATTTGTTTCCATATATACCTTAACAAATAATAAAACTTACACAAACTTATTTTTGCAAGTAATAAAGTATGTATTGCGAAAAAGTTTATTTTATTTGTAGTTTGATCGCGGGCGAAGCCGCGGGTTCTGCTAGTATTATATAATTTGCTTTATATAAGAAGGACGAATTAACAAACATATTTTTATTTACTTTCCAATTGTAATATCAGGACGACATTCCTAATTCAGGACCTAATTCAGTTAGGTCGACCTTTCACTAAGTCTAGATAAACGATTCTCGTACTATAGAGCAATACCTGTGAGCGCAAGCAAAAGTGTACTCTTTATTCCTTTATCCCCTACTTTTTCTCCGAGGCACGGCGATATAACACTGTCAACTTTCTAGCTTCAGGCTAATATTCAGATTTCCTTAACTGGAAAATATAATAAACATTTTATACCTATTTTCGGACTCGAACCCAATACCTTAGAATTTTCAGCTAGCCTGTGCGTACTGGCCACTAAACTAGCGGAGCAGTTATCATGGCACTGTAACAGACCGACATAACCTGTTAAGTGGAAGATTAGAGATTTATATTCAAATGAGAGTGAAAATCTATACTAATATTATAAAGAGGCATTGTTTGTTTTTTTGTATGTTTAATTGTTTGAACGCGCTAATCTCAGGAACTATTAATCCGATTTGAAAAATTGTTTTTACATTAGATAGCCCGTTTATTGAGAAAGGCTATAGGCTATATATAATCTGAGATAGATTATATCATGATATCAGAAATATATTATAAAATATTTTTAACCTTATTTGGATTAAAATCTAAATCTAAACTTTTATATAATATACATGGTAAAACTATAAAGTTATTAAAAACTATTTCTTCAAAATTTAATAAGAACTGAAAAAAGCTAGCTGTTAGTTCTTTAGTTAGATATTTTAATATTCTAAGAACATTGCATGAAATTTTAAGTCTTGCAACGACGAAGTCTTATAGGGCACTATTATAGCGAAATTCAATGTCGATAAGATCTAAAGTACGAATGATGTTATGAGATATGCAATATGAAAATTGAAGTGATAGAAATTTAAATATATTTCCTTGTTTAATACTTTCTTAGATTTACGCGAATATTTGACATCTAACACCTTAGTCTCTCCCGTGACCATGATTGCTGTAAAGCATTCGAAACGTCGGGAACCAAAAATAAAAATAAATCCGCGAAAAAATCCGAAAAGATAGTTTTGTTTAAATATTTCCTTGTTATTTTATACAATACAAATATTAGTTTTCGCTCCCACCTACGCTCGTATTTAGTGGTAAGGCTATAAACATTCCCATGATGAAATATTCTTTTGCCCTTACTTTTCATCATTTGCTAGCAATTAAGCCCGAAAAGATAACAACCGGACAGACATTACTTTCACTTCACGTTACTATTACAAAAAAAGTTTTTGTATATAAGTCTGTTCAGCCTTTTTTTAGCGTCCCACTGCTGGGCACGGGCTTCCTTTCAAGGGAAGGGAATCAGGCCATAGTCCACCACGCTGGCCAATGCAGATTGGCGGACTGCATATGTTTTTCGAAAACTTGCTAGGTTCTCTCAAATATGCAGGTTTCCTCACGATGTTTTCCTTCACCGTAAGACAAGTGGTAATTATTTTGGAAATTCGCAAATGAAAATATCAAAGGTGCGAGACTCGGGATTTGAACCCGTTTCACTCGATTTCCCAAGCGAGCGCATTACCACTGGGCTTCACTGCCTTGTATTTGTTTGGTTCGCCTCTAGGAAAGCAAAAACAAACTTACCCCACGGTGAACTGTACATTTTTCCGAGATAAAAAGTAGCCTATGTGTTATTCCAGACTATAATCTATCTATGTGTTAAATTTTATCCAGATCCGTTTAACCCTTCTGGCATAAAAGAGTAACAAACATCCATACATCCATACTCACAAACATTCACATTTATAATACCTGATGAAAGCTAAAAGGTGCTATATATAAATTATAATACGTATTATAAATGCAAAAGACACATAGAGGCGAGATAAGTGAAGCGAGGTTAGATCGTTAGTGTAATATACCTATGAACATAGAATTCCGCGATAGTCAACACCAATTGTGACTTCGTCTACGTAAATTTTAGAACAAGAATTTCCACTTTAGCTTTTGCTATACAATTTTCTGTTAAAGTAGTAGTCTCCGGCAACATAATGAGTCTTGAAAGCCTGAGAGTCTGTAGTAATATTATATTATACTAGGTACCATACTAATATTATAATTGCGAAAGTGACTCTGTCTGTCTGCCTGTCTGCTTAATCCGCTGAACCGATTTAGATGAAATTTGGTATGGAGATAGTTTGAGACCCTGGGAAGGACATAGTTTTTATCTCGGAAATCATCCCTTAAGGGGGTAAAAATTTGTGAATTTTTTTATGGGCAATCAATCATTTCTTAAGTAAGGGATATAAATTTCATCATACCTATGTATATGGGTCGTTCTTCTTTTCTAGCGACAACGATCTGTCCCTCACCTCATTTTGTGTCATATTAGAATATAGATTATTATGTATTCATTGTTCGAATTTACATCCTCATCGCTTCATACCTTTTAATACTAAATAATCTTTAACTTTCTGTAGCCAATAGTTTTTTTGCATGTGTTTATTTTTCATTAAATACCGCGACAGAGTAGTAATTCATAATGATGTCCTACCGAAAATAAACCACTCTGTCACAGTGTTTTTTCGGAAATCGCCACAAAACAAACAACATTAAGCGCATGAAAATAAAGATTAAATGATCCAAATGAAAATTAAATCCATTTGCAAAAAAATATCTAACACTGAAATCAAAATATTGTTTCTTGAAAAACTCGAAAAACTGAGAAACACCAATTCATTGTCGCAAGAAAAGAAGAACGACCCATATATATACATACATAGTATAGTATATCAGTGACTAGTTAATATAATAAATGTGAAAGTAGTAACTCTGCCTGTTGCCTTTTTACGCTTAAGCTGCTGAACAGATTTTGATAAAATTTTACAAGGACATAGGTTGCATCCTGGGGACGGGCATAGGCTACCTTTGACCACCCCGCTTACTACGCGAGCATAGCCGCTTGTTAAAACTAGTTTACCATAATCCCATAAAACTACATGCTTATAGGTTTATTTATATGGAATCTAAATATTTAGTCTAGCAATATGTAGTAAATTTTTTATTTCTGAAATGAACCAAAAACCTCAAGGCTATACATTAAAATAGAATGAATAAAATCGGTTAAAAGTTATTACTAAAGATAAAATCTCCTCCTTTTTATAGTTGAATAAAAGATAACTTTATCTTACATTATTTTTATAAATACGAGCGAAACCCTAATTCTTTTTCTAAAATAAAAGTAGCACAAGTTACTCCTCATAATATCAGCTATCTGCCAGTGAAAGTTTCGTTAAAATTGGTCCAGCCGTTTCGGAGATTAGTTTACTAGTAACTAATACTAGACCATGGTAATATTACAAACTAGCATTTCCCGCGGCTCCGCCCGCGTTCAGATGATCAAAAACCAAATTCTTAGGTTTTACACATTAGTATACACTTACATTATACATTGCTTTCATTGCGCACCGCATGATTGGTAAATAATGGCAGAGATTGAAAATGCCACAAAGGTTCCTCC
The DNA here is from genome assembly GCA_905404265.1 of Fabriciana adippe. Classification (NCBI taxonomy): domain Eukaryota; kingdom Metazoa; phylum Arthropoda; class Insecta; order Lepidoptera; family Nymphalidae; genus Fabriciana; species Fabriciana adippe. The sequence continues at coordinate 15,679,267 of FR989995.1, read as the reverse complement.
GTTAAATTGAACTTTTTGTTTTAGCAATAACATGTATGTATGTCTATACTTCTGTTTTGTTTGTTTTTTTTTTAGTTTTTCACGATAAACTCTCAAACTACGGAATTAATTTTAATCATTTTCTACTAATAGACAGCTACAGATTAATTTAATATATAGCTGATTATTTAAATTACATAATGATAACTTTTCTTAATTAGCGCTAGTTAGTAATATTTTCCAAAACGATTTTCAAAAGAAAGTGTAATAAGTAAATAATTCTAAGCGAATACATTTTTTTATTTCATATGGCTCTGCTAATATGATTAAAGTCGTAAGCATTTTATTGTGTCCTTTAAGCCTTTACCTTCCAAGAAAAGGTGTCAAGAAAAAGTGAAAAAGTTGAGGTATAACAGTTCCTAAAATACTTTTTCATAGTTTTTGAGATATGAAATATTTTTAGTTACCCGCTTTGGCAGTTTAACAGCCATAAACTTGTTTTCCATAAAATGTTATAAAATAATATAAATTGAACTTATTTTTACGGTGCAAAAAATGAGTAGATGTTGTGGAAACGTAAATATTATTCGTATTTATTTTAGTGTTAACCATACAAAACACGTAGGTAAGAAAAACAACATAGCATTTTGCTGTACGAAAACTAAAATGCGCGAGTTGGATTTACATTTGCCCAATTTTTACATTAAAAGATTAAAAAACATTAACATTATATATATTACATGAGAATATTTGTAAATTTGTATTGTTTAGCTTACTAAACAATACAAATTTACAAATATTCTCATTTGAAAATTGTTTAGGCCAACAAAATATTACTAATATGTTACTAATTTATAAAGCCAAAAAGTTTGTTTTATTAAAAATTTAAGCACGGGCAGGGCCGCGGGTAATTTAGTGGTAATTATAGTAAAGTCATAGAAAGGTTATATCTGTACATTTTTTTTTGTGGATAAAACTACGTATTTTAAAAACACATGGCGACATCTATTGTCAAATAGCTAAATAACACATAAATAAATTTTCATTAAAATAACTATTTTAATGAATAACATAGCGCTGTTAATATTTCTTTTAAGATAAGTTTTTTTAATAGTTTTAACATAATATATAAGTAAGTTACCTTGCTAAAATATTAATAGCATCATCGTGCTTTTACTTTAACCAGTTTTTGTATTTTTTCTCAGAAATGAGATATTTTCCTGCAATAAAAAGAATCCTATGTGTTGAACCGGATAACCTGCTATTACCATACCAAATTTCATAAAAATCCCTCTAGTGGTTTTTCTGTGATGCGGTCACATATAGTCAGACAGAAAAAAATCTAAAAACTATAGATTCGGGCTCTATATCGCTAATAATTAATATTTCAATAAGATTTTCCGAAAAAATATTGAATTTAGGGGTTCGGCTTAGTTACAATTTTATTGTATGTATAGTTACTAATTTATGAAGCCAAAAAGTTTGTTTTACTGATAATTTAAACACGGGCGGAGCCGCGGGTGATTTAGTAGTAATTCTAATAAAATCGAAAAAAGGTCATATCTGTACATTAATTTTTTTGGGATTAAAACTATGTATTTTAAAAACACATGGCGACATCTATTGTCGAATATCTAAATAACACATAAATAAATATTAATTAAAATAACTATTTTAATGGATAATATAGCGCTTTGATAATTTGATTTTCAAGATAAGCTATTTTTATAGTTTTTACCATATTTTGTAAGTTACCTTGCTAAACTGTTTACAAATAGTATCGTCGTGGTTTTGTTCCTACCAGTTTTTCTATTTTTTTTTTCAGAAATGAGATATTTTCTCGCGGTAAAAAGTATCCTATATGTTGACCCGGATAACCAGCTATCATCATACCAAATTTCATCAAAATCCCTCCAGTGGTTTTTCTGTGATGCGGTAACAGACAGACAGACAGACAGACAGACAGACAGACAGACAGACAGACAAAAATTCTAAAAACTATAGATTCGGCCTCTGCATCGATAATAATGTCTATTTCAATAAGATTTTCCAAAAAATATTTAATGTACAGATTCGGCTTAGTTAGAATTTTATAATATGTATAGATGACAAAATAACTGTGTCTGTTACCTTTTCACAATTAAGCTGAACTGATAAATTTTGACAAAGATATGGATTGGAACCTGATCTTACGAGTAGGTATATAGGCTACTCTTGGTCCACTTATCACGCGAGCGAAGCCGCGGACAAGCACTAATTTTGAATAAATAAGCCACTGTTTTGTCCAAAAATAATATATTACAAACATACAAAAATTTGAAATACTCCAAAATGTTAAAATGTACACTATGTGTATTTGTATAAAAAAATGTCCTTTTTATAAGAAACTTAGTGAAATGTAGGCACTAAGCTTAGAAAGCGGTCTGTGGCTTAAAAGAAGTGAATTCAACCACTTTAGAAAATTGCTTGAAAGTACTAGAAGTGTAAAAAATGCAACATACGCTTTAGAGGCTTACTGTACAGTACTTAAACTTTGCCATTTTTCTTTTTTTTTAGAAAACTTTATTTTTCAATGTCTCATTCTTATGAAGTACAGTATATTAATTTTTATTGTTAATATCTATAACATATATTATATACATACATATAAATATATGCATTGTACAGTTGTATGTAATATAAAATAATTAATTTTGAAATGAAATGAAATGAAATAAACTTTATTCAATTAGACTTATTACAAGTGCTTTTGAATCGTCAATTTAATGTAAGAGTCAGTGTAGTCTGTCCGTGAGGAAGCTACCACCGGCTCGGAAAGCAGTTCTGTTGCTTTCAATTCAACAGTTGCTCTTTTAAATATCGATATTACATTTATTTTATTAACATAAGAATATAGATAGCCCGCATATGACTCAATAATACTCAATTCCACACATTTTCATCAACAAGAAATTCTTGAACAGTGTAATACGCTTTACTCAATAAAACATTTTTAATTTTGTCTTTAAATTTTTGAAGCGGTAAATCTAGAACAATTTGTGGAATCTTATTATATATGCGTATACTCAGGCCCATGAAGGATTTATTCACCTTTTGGAGCCGAAATCTAGGCGTAACAAGCTTATTTTTATTCCTAGTATTCAATGTGTGTCTATCACTGTTTTTTTCATAATTATTTAGATTTTTGCGAACAAATAATATATTACACAGTATATATTGTGACGCAACCGTAAGAATACCAATTTTTTTGAAAACATCTCGCAGGGAATCACGAGCTCTTAGATCATAAATAGCCCGTACTGCTCTTTTTTGAAGAATAAATATCGAATTAATTTCCACGGCACTGCCCCAAAGAAGTATTCCGTACGATAAAATACTATGAAAGTAACTAAAATATACAAGTCGGGCAGTGTTAATATCTGTTATGTTTTTAACTTTCCTAACTGCATAGGCGGCGGAGCTGAGTTTACCTGCAAGTGTTGAGAGATGGGGATTCCACTGGAGTTTAGAGTCTACTGTTACACCTAGAAATACTGCTGATTCAGTTATTTCCAGTGTTTCATTATTCATAATCAGGCTAAAATTTTGCTTTTTTACGTTAGGCAATGTAAATTCGACACATTTTGTTTTTTTTGCATTTAATACTAGTGTTTAACTAATGTATTAGAATTTCGCTCTTATATCGATTGTAAATACATTCATGAGTTAGTTGCAAATTAAAAGTAGTACGATACACACGCTTGTTTCTTTTTACTCGCATCGCTCAGTCTATTCATGCAATAATACACCTTAACGTAGTATACATATGGTCCAATCGAGTCGGATTCATTATTGTATTGAATAGATCGCCGTCGCATTGAAGAACAAAAGGACTTAGATAAGGAACGCGTTTTTTGCAACATTTATGCACATTAAGAAACGATTTATATTTTATATTACGCGCATAACTTATAGAAGATCTGTAAAGAATATAGTGCTGTTTGAAGAAGGAAGGTGAAATAGTAAACAAAAATTTAAATAATGACTAATGAAACTCCAGAACAAGTGAAATATTTAAATATTTTGGAAGATATTGCAACTACTTTAAAGAAAACTCAAACAAACTTGAAAAAATGTCCGAAGGCTAGATTGACAGAAGGTTATCTACAATCATGTTTGAAATGTATAGAGGATCACTGGGATACATTTAAGAAGACTCATTATAACCTAGCAGCGTGTACACCGCGTGAACAAAGAGGGTTACTGCCGTATTTCCTTAATGAAGAATTCTTTATATATGAAGACTTGTACTTATTATTGAAGTCGGATTTATTGGAGTGTTTAAAAAGTTATGAACGTGGTTCCGGGTCTAGTGACAAAAATGGTAATCCCACAAGTGCTCAATACGATGATAGAATATCCTGCGTCCAACTTCCTCGAATACAACTACCATGTTTTTCTGGCAAGTACGAAGAATTTCCTACGTTTCAAGATTTGTTTACGTCGTTGGTTCACAACAGCACTTCGTTATCAAATGTGCAAAAGTTACATTATTTAAAATCAAGTATTGGTGGAGAGGCAGAAGTATTATTACGACACATTAATATAACTGAAAATAACTATATGCAAGCTTGGGAATTATTGAAGAACCGCTATGGAAACAAAAGGCTTATAGTTTCATCTTTATTAAAGAGACTTTGTAATCAAAAAAGGTTAACACAACAAACTTCGCAGCAAGTAAAGTCACTTTTAGACACAACAGTGGAGTGTCTTCAAAGCTTAAAAAATTTAGAAATATGTACAGATTCATGGGACCCTTTAATTGTGTTTTTGGTGGTGCAAAAGCTTGACGTGCAAACACATAAAGAGTGGGAAGAGACTGCATACCGCACGGAGAGGCTCGACGAATTACCAACATGGGAACAGCTACACAAATTTTTAGAATCTAAATTTCGCACTCTAGAATTAATATCTCCATTGACATCTACTACTAGAGACAGAATACACACTCATATTGCTATTCATGAAAAAGGTGACAAAAGCAATACTTGTAAAAGACAGATTTTATGTTCATTCTGTAGTGGTGATCATTATATACATAACTGTAAAAAAATCCTTAATTTAGTTATTGAAGAACGCCAGAATTTTGTACAGAAGAATAAATTATGTTTTAACTGCCTCATACCCAATCATAATGTTTTTCAATGTCGACAACGCACATCATGCAGAATATGTAAGAGAAGACATCACACGCTATTACATCAAACCAAGAAGAAGGAAGAAGATTACACGGCAACCAGTAATAGAAAAGCAGAGAATACAGAAGAAGTCGAAAGATTGATAGCTACGCACTACTCGAGAGAACAAGAGACTGGTCAAGAAGTATTACTCGCAACTGCATTGGTAGATGTTTTATCGAGCTCTGGAGAATCACACATCTTCCGTGCACTCATTGATCAAGGCTCAGAGGCATCATTTGTTACATCGAGAGTAGTTGATTTGTTGGGGCTAAAGAAGTCAAAGGTTAGTGGCTTAGTTACAGGGGTTGGAGAGAGCACTAAGCTACCAGTTAAGCATGCTGTAAATTTATCCATAAATTCAAGATGCAACGCAGCCTCAACATTTCATGTTAGAGCTTATGTTATGAAAACTATATCGACTGTTCCTTCGAGAGAATTTGTAACAAACAAGACACATCTTAACACATTGACACTGGCTGATCCTACATTTACTAAGCCAAGTAAGATAGATATTTTGCTTGGGGCTGACATCTATCCTGAAATAATAGAAGTCGGATTACAAAGGATGCCAGATGGATTAATTGCACAACAGACATCCTTAGGATGGATTTTATCTGGAAAGAAAAATATAACACAAGCGTCTAAAGAAAAAAGAATAACAAGCCTACATATTACTAGAATGGTTGCAGAAGATAATGATTTATTGAAAAGATTTTGGGAGATAGAAACGGAGAGTTACACAAAGAAACGAACATTTACAAAGGAAGAACAAGCCTGTGAAGAAATATATGCTAAAACTACCAAAAGAGATGAAAGTGGAAGATATATCGTAGAATTACCTTTGAAGCAAAATCTAGAAGAAACAGTAAAGCTATGTGGAGATACTAAGGAACAAGCAGTGACTAGATTTAAATACTTAGAACGGAAGTTTTCGAAAAATGCAAACCTAAAAGAAGAATATACAAAGGTTATACAAGAGTATCTAGATATGAACCATCTGCAGAAGAAAGATACTAAAGAAGATCATGTTATTTACTTACCCCATCATGCTGTTATTCGCGAGGACAAAGATACGACGAAGGTTCGAGTTGTATATGATGCATCTGCAAAGGGTACAAATGGCTACTCGTTGAACGACATGATGATGGTGGGACCTGTCCTTCAGCCTGACCTTCGTAGCCTTATAATTTGTTGGAGGAAATATAAAATTTGTATTGTCGGTGATATTGTCAAAATGTATAGAATGATAAAAATAAACGAAGAGCACTCGAATTTACAATGCATAGTATGGCGTGATAATCCCGACAAACCTATTGAAAGTTACAAGTTAAAAACAGTTACATTTGGAACAGCAGCAGCCCCTTATTTAGCTGTAAGAACATTAAAGCAACTCACAATTGACGAAGAATTAGCTAAGCAACATCCAAATGCAGCATATATCATAAACAATTGTTTCTACATGGATGATCTTATGGTGAGCCTAAATGAAATAGATGAAGCGAAGGATACCTGTAAAATAATAGAGAAAATATTAGATAAAGGAGGATTTAAAATGCAAAAATGGTCAAGTAACAATGAAGAATTATTAGAATATTTACAAAATGGAAGAGAGAATTTAAGGGAAAATATTGAAATAAAACTAGATAAAGTAATCAAAATATTAGGATTGTCATGGGATAGAAAAGATGATAATTTTACAGTAAACTTACCTGAATTGACGACTCCAATAACGAAGAGATCTATTCTGTCCGACGTAGCCCGTCTTTTTGATCCATTCGGGTGGTTGTCACCTGTAATTATATCTGCAAAAATTATGATACAAAAGCTGTGGCTGTGTGACCTTGGTTGGGATGATGAATTACCTACAGATCTGAAAGAGGAATGGATAGAATATAGAAGGGGACTCACTTACCTGCAAAGGATTTCTATTCCACGATGGTTAAGGTTGTCACCAAATAACACGGATATCCAACTTCATGGGTTTTCCGACGCCTCTTCTACATCCTACGCAGCATTGGTTTACCTAAGGGTCAAGGATAAGGATAACCAGATATACATTACCTTGATTGCGAGCAGAACAAAGGTGGCACCTCTGAAACAATTAACTGTTCCGAGATTAGAGCTTTGTGGTGCAGTTTTGTTAGCAGAATTAATAAATGATATTGCTGGTTTATTTAATTTATCAAAGGACAAAATATTCGCTTACACCGATTCAATGGTGGTGTTATCATGGCTGCAGCATCAGTCTAACAGGTGGCGGATATTTGTTGCAAACAGAGTAGCTGAGATCCTACGAATTTTAGATAGTGATAGATGGAGTCACGTTCAATCTAACGAAAATCCCGCAGATCTTGCTACCAGAGGTATTAACGCATGCGATTTATATAACAATAATCTATGGTGGCAGGGTCCGAAGTGGTTGAAGAACGAAGAAGTAAATTTAAAAACAATCATGATTCCATATACTAATTTAGAAATGAAAGCTTTATGTCACAATCATATTACTAATAAACCTATTTGGGAAAGATTTTCGTCTATCTCAAGAATGAAAAGAGTATTAGCCTATTGTAAAAGATGGAAGAAACAGAAACATATAGAAAGAAGATCAGAGATTTTAACGCATTTAGAAATGGAAGGAATTATTTACAGTTGTATTAGATTTTATCAAGGCGAAGTTTATCACAATGAATTAGAAGATTTAAAAAGAATGAAAAGGGTTAAAAAAGGAAGTTCACTAGCCTCACTCTCACCGTTTCTAGATGCAAATGGCTTAATGAGAGTTGGAGGACGATTACAGAATTCTGAGATGTCTGAATGCGCAAAGCATCCTATTATAATACCTGATAAGGTTCATATTACGCAACTTATTATAAAAGAAGCGCATATCAAAACACTACATGGCGGAATACAATTGATGATGTCATACGTTCGAAGTCGATATTGGGTAATAGGTTTAAAGTCGTCGATCAAAAAATATATACGTAAATGTAAGATATGCGTCATTGATAAAGCAAAGGTTAAATATCAACTTATGGGACAACTTCCAGCAGAGAGAGTAACACCACATCGCCCTTTCTTAAATAGTGGAGTCGATTTTGCGGGTCCTATCTTCATACGGACATCAAAGGGGCGTGGTCACCAATGCACTAAGGGCTATATATGTTTATTTGTGTGTATGGCCACTCGCGCTGTTCATCTAGAAGCGGTAACTGATTTAACTTCTCAGGCTTTCATTGCAGCGTTTCGACGATTTGTTGCACGCCGTGGTCACTGCGCTCACATTTGGAGTGACAACGGTACCAATTTCGTTGGTGCTGCTAAGGAACTTAAACAAATATTCGAAAGAAGCAAGCGCAATGATACAATTAATATAGCAGAAAGTTTAGCTAACGATGGAACAACTTGGCATTTTATACCTCCCAAGATGCCAAGCTATGGTGGCTTATGGGAAGCTGGGATTCGATCTGTAAAACGTCATCTAACACGAGTCAATAGTAACTCCAAGTTAACATATGAAGAGATGTCGACTTTGCTCGCACAAATTGAAGCATGTCTCAATTCACGCCCTCTCTGTAAACTGGACAATACAGTGGAAACTTTGACACCTTTAACACCATCTCATTTTCTTATTGGAGAGCCTTTAATTGGTGTTCCGGACGAGGTATATGAAGACAAAAAAATTAACCTTTTGACGCGTTGGCAGGTAATACAGAAAATGACACAGGACTTCTGGAGGCGCTGGCATGTAGAATACCTTAATACCTTACAACAAAGATATAAATGGCAAGTACCTGTGGACACACCCAATATAGGAGATATTGTTATTATTAAAGAAACTGATATGCCCCCAACAAAATGGCTACTCGGAAAAATAAAGGCACTTCATCCAGGTCCTGATAAATTAGTCAGAGTTGTAACATTACAATGCAAAGGCAACAAGGAAATAAAAAGACCTGTTTTTAAACTCATACCATTGCCAATAAATGAAGAGAATGAATAAATTATATACTGAATGGTGGGCGGCTAATTTTCCATTATTATTTGTTTAGTGATTTTTTGAGGTGTATATACATATATAAACTGTGTTTTTAATTTATACAAACTTAATATTTTGCATATAATGTTTTCAATTTGTACAAATTTACTTTGTTTTGTTAGTATTATATAAACTTATTTACATAGATGAATAATGTTTTACAGTCTTTAAAGCTTGTTCACTAATTCTTTGAAACTTATTTTGTGTTTGAAGTAAGGAAATTATTATGGATGAAATTAGAGTTTTTTCTACATGTATTCTTAATTTGTTATGATTTATTGTTTATTTGAAAACTGTTAGTTTTGGTGGGCGGTATGTTTAACTAATGTATTAGAATTTCGCTCTTATATCGATTGTAAATACATTCATGAGTTAGTTGCAAATTAAAAGTAGTACGATACACACGCTTGTTTCTTTTTACTCGCATCGCTCAGTCTATTCATGCAATAATACACCTTAACGTAGTATACAACTAGGTTATTTAATTCAAACCAACGAAAAATATGCGACAATGCACTATTTACTTCGTCATAATTAGGTTTATTACGCTCAACTTTAAAAATTAAGGAGGTATCATCAGCAAAGAGTACAATATCGCATAATTTATTTATGTAGAGAGGTAAATCATTAATATATATTAAGAATAAAAAAGGGCCAAGAATAGATCCTTGTGGAACACCCATTTTTAGTAGAGATCCAGAAGATTTTACATTATTTACATCAACCCTCTGGATTCTCTGATTGAGGTACGAAGCAACAAGATCAAGCGCAGCACCCTGAATTCCATAATGATTTAGTTTAAGCAAAAGTGTTTGATGATCTACACAATCAAAAGCTTTAGACAAATCGCAAAATACACCAATAGCATTCTGCGATTTCTCCCATGCATCGTAAATGTGCCTAAGAAGCGCAGAACCCGCATCAGTTGTAGATTTACCTTTGGTGAAGCCATACTGTTCACTGTGCATAACATTGTTACAATAAAAAAAAAGTACTTAATTGGTTTAAAATTATTTTTTCAAATATTTTGCTTAATGCTGGTAGTATTGAAATAGGTCTATAATTTCCAGGTTCAAACCTATCCCCACTTTTAAACAGAGGTATTACTTTACTATGTTTCATTAAATCGGGGAACGTACCGCTATCTACACATTTATTAAAAATGGAAGCCAAATAAGGAGCAATATTTATTATAATATGACTTAGCAATTTTACTGATGTACCCCATAAATCACCGGTCTTTTTTGAATTTAGAGTTTTAAATATTTTTACAATGTCCTCTGATGAAACGTGCTTAAACTCGAAGAAATTATTGTTATTTAATGTAACATAAGATTTTATTATTTTAATTGCCTCTGATGGAGATGATTTTAATGATCGAGTTACGGTTAAAGGTATTTCCGAGAAAAAAGTTTCAAAACTATTTGCCAATTTACGATCCGAAGTTATGTTAATGTTATTAATGTTTAAGCTAATGGGTTCTTTAGGAGCTTTAGATTTCCCTGTAATGTCAGCAATTACGTCCCAGGTTGCTTTAATTTTATTATCAGAATTTATAATTTTATTTCTTACAAATATTGATTTCGCGTGGGAACATACTTTTTTAAACAATTTTGAGTAATTTCTTACTTTACTAAGGAACACTGGATCATGATTCCATTGCTTCATACCATACAACTCATACAATGTTTCCCTACTCCTATATATTCCAACGGTTGCCCAATCACTAAATTTCAATTTTAAATGTTTATAAATTGTTTTTGTTTTAAAAATATTATTAAATTCATTCAAAATTAAATTAAAAAACTTTGAATATACGTCATCTGGGTTTTCATCTATTAAATCTATATCTAGGACTTTTTGAGCAACATTATTCTTATTATTATTATTATTATATTACATGGATTTAAATAAAACTATCTTTTCGGATTTTTTCGCAGATATATTGTGATTTTTTATTCCTTCCTGGACAGCTGTATTTAAAACTAGCGACTAACTTCACTTCGTCTGGGTTCGTCCCTATGATTAATTTCCCATTCAAACATTCATTTCATCCCCATTTTCACCCTCTTAAGAGATGATTTTTGGTATAAAATTATTCTATGTCTTTTCCAGGGTCTCAAACTATCTTCCCACCAAGTTTCCTCTAAATCGGTTCAGTAGTTTCGGAGCTTATTTGGTACAAACAAACAAACAAAAAAATCTTTCCTCTTTATAATAATAATATTAGTGTGTACATTGTGCTTCTTATAAAAATCAAAGTTATTATTAAAGATAGTTTCATATATGCTTTCCTTTATAATCAATCATTTGCATAAGCTTCTGAAAAGATCATCTGGAAAGATATTAAACAACTTACTTAATTTTACAAGCAAAAGTCAGCAAAATAAGGTTTAGAAACATAAGTTCTATTTTACTTGCGTTACTAACGTTGCAACTTTTTCACTTTACATCTTGAATTCTAATTAATAAACTTCACAAAGCTTTATTGCAATTGTTTCTTAATTAAAACTTACGCTTTAAGCTTCCTCACTACATAAAATGGTTATATGGATAAAAACTTAAAAAAAATCAAAAGCCGACTTCAAAAAAAAAAACACTAAAACGTAAAAAATAACTGATTGGTAGTTTTCATTTACTATAGATACCTAATCAAATATTTTCAAAATCGGTGCACTTTGCATATGGATGGCACCGAACCGAAAGGACCTCCGAAATTCTCTAAACCTTTAACCATAACCTCCTTTTTGAAGAAGTCGGTTCAAAAGTAGGATGTTCCTTGATGATAAATAACAAAAAACGCCCCACTACGTTTATATGAACAGCAGATATAAAGTAAATACAACACATATAAGATATTCGCGAAATAAAACTTTTATAGGGAATTTATTGGAACGTTTACGGTTCTAACGTAGATATTTGCATTTTATGTTTTTGCTATAACGATATATTGTTTGAAGCTTTATTATTTGGAATATTAACAACTACAAGATGATGTAGTGCTTTCTTAGATTTACGCGAATATTTGACACTTAAATAAACCTATCTTTTCGGAATTTTTCGCGGATTTATTTTGATTTGACAAATATTGTAAGGTACTTTGATGCCAATTTTCAAAATTTTGAATTCATTTTATTATTTTGTGGGTAGGCTGTCTGTAACAACTTTATAATACCTTTGAGACATCTAACACCTTAGTCTCTCCCGTGACCATGATTGCTGTAAAGCAATAGAAACGTCGGGAACCAAAAATCAAAATAAATCCGCGAAAAAATCCGAAAAGATAGTTTTATTTAAAAGATGATGTAGATTAAAAATATTACTACAATACAGTTTACTTGGAGTTTTTTCTAGGGTTCGATTCTTATTAGGAAAAAAATTTGTGTTGGATGCACAATGCATATAATATCTATGTACAATGGACGTACTACGTACATATTTTCAGTAATTTTTACCGGATTTTTGCTTATTTGGTATTAAAGTGTAGAATAATATAGTCTTTATATAAGTATATAATATATGCTCTCTAGATTCTTATTATATACAATGCATATATTATTATTATATTTTACTATAATATTATAGTTATACTTAAAAAAATAAATAAATAATACTTTCTTAGATTTACGCGAATATTTGACATTTTAAATAAAACTATCTTTTCGGATTATTTCGCGGATTTATTTTGATTTGACAAATATTGTAAGGTACTTTGATGCCAATTTTCAAAATTTTGAATTCATTTTATTATTTTGTGGGTAGGCTGTCTGTAACAACTTTATAATACCTTTGAGACATCTAACACCTTAGTCTCTCCCGTGACCATGATTGCTGTAAAGCAATAGAAACGTCGGGAACCAAAAATCAAAATAAATCCGCGAAAAAATCCGAAAAGATAGTTTTATTTAAAAGATGATGTAGATTAAAAATATTACTACAATACAGTTTACTTGGAGTTTTTTCTAGGGTTCGATTCTTATTAGGAAAAAAATTTGTGTTGGATGCACAATGCATATAATATCTATGTACAATGGACGTACTACGTACATATTTTCAGTAATTTTTACCGGATTTTTGCTTATTTGGTATTAAAGTGTAGAATAATATAGTCTTTATATAAGTATATAATATATGCTCTCTAGATTCTTATTATATACAATGCATATATTATTATTATATTTTACTATAATATTATAGTTATACTTAGAAAAATAAATAAATTTTATTATTAAAACTAACACTAATTGAATGTCTGATTTGGGAAGAAATATGTACAGTCAAGCTTAAATAAAACAATAAAGGCTTGTAATAATTAATCTTTATGTCAATGAAAATATTCTATAAAATGATTTACAATTCTTACAAAATTACATTTTGGTGAAAATTTTATAAATTAAAACTAGCATTTCCCGCGGCTCCGCCCGCGTTCAGATGATCAAAAACCAAATTCTTAGGTTTTACACATTAGTATACACTTACATTATACATTGCTTTCATTGCGCACCGCATGATTGGTAAATAATGGCAGAGATTGAAAATGCCACAAAGGTTCCTCCGTTAAATTGAACTTTTTGTTTTAGCAATAACATGTATGTATGTCTATACTTCTGTTTTGTTTGTTTTTTTTTTTAGTTTTTCACGATAAACTCTCAAACTACGGAATTAATTTTAATCATTTTCTACTAATAGACAGCTACAGATTAATTTAATATATAGCTGATTATTTAAATTACATAATGATAACTTTTCTTAATTAGCGCTAGTTAGTAATATTTTCCAAAACGATTTTCAAAAGAAAGTGTAATAAGTAAATAATTCTAAGCGAATACATTTTTTTATTTCATATGGCTCTGCTAATATGATTAAAGTCGTAAGCATTTTATTGTGTCCTTTAAGCCTTTACCTTCCAAGAAAAGGTGTCAAGAAAAAGTGAAAAAGTTGAGGTATAACAGTTCCTAAAATACTTTTTCATAGTTTTTGAGATATGAAATATTTTTAGTTACCCGCTTTGGCAGTTTAACAGCCATAAACTTGTTTTCCATAAAATGTTATAAAATAATATAAATTGAACTTATTTTTACGGTGCAAAAAATGAGTAGATGTTGTGGAAACGTAAATATTATTCGTATTTATTTTAGTGTTAACCATACAAAACACGTAGGTAAGAAAAACAACATAGCATTTTGCTGTACGAAAACTAAAATGCGCGAGTTGGATTTACATTTGCCCAATTTTTACATTAAAAGATTAAAAAACATTAACATTATATATATTACATGAGAATATTTGTAAATTTGTATTGTTTAGTAAGCTAAACAATACAAATTTACAAATATTCTCATTTGAAAATTGTTTAGGCCAACAAAATATTACTAATATGTTACTAATTTATAAAGCCAAAAAGTTTGTTTTATTAAAAATTTAAGCACGGGCAGGGCCGCGGGTAATTTAGTGGTAATTATAGTAAAGTCATAGAAAGGTTATATCTGTACATTTTTTTTTGTGGATAAAACTACGTATTTTAAAAACACATGGCGACATCTATTGTCAAATAGCTAAATAACACATAAATAAATTTTCATTAAAATAACTATTTTAATGAATAACATAGCGCTGTTAATATTTCTTTTAAGATAAGTTTTTTTAATAGTTTTAACATAATATATAAGTAAGTTACCTTGCTAAAATATTAATAGCATCATCGTGCTTTTACTTTAACCAGTTTTTGTATTTTTTCTCAGAAATGAGATATTTTCCTGCGATAAAAAGAATCCTATGTGTTGACCCGGATAACCTGCTATTACCATACCAAATTTCATAAAAATCCCTCTAGTGGTTTTTCTGTGATGCGGTCACATACAGTCAGACAGAAAAAAATCTAAAAACTATAGATTCGGGCTCTATATCGCTAATAATTAATATTTCAATAAGATTTTCCGAAAAAATATTGAATTTAGGGGTTCGGCTTAGTTACAATTTTATTGTATGTATAGTTACTAATTTATGAAGCCAAAAAGTTTGTTTTACTGATAATTTAAACACGGGCGGAGCCGCGGGTGATTTAGTAGTAATTCTAATAAAATCGAAAAAAGGTCAAATCTGTACATTAATTTTTTTGGGATTAAAACTATGTATTTTAAAAACACATGGCGACATCTATTGTCGAATATCTAAATAACACATAAATAAATATTAATTAAAATAACTATTTTAATGGATAATATAGCGCTTTGATAATTTGATTTTCAAGATAAGCTATTTTTATAGTTTTTACCATATTTTGTAAGTTACCTTGCTAAACTGTTTACAAATAGTATCGTCGTGGTTTTGTTCCTACCAGTTTTTCTATTTTTTTTTTCAGAAATGAGATATTTTCTCGCGGTAAAAAGTATCCTATATGTTGACCCGGATAACCAGCTATCATCATACCAAATTTCATCAAAATCCCTCCAGTGGTTTTTCTGTGATGCGGTAACAGACAGACAGACAGACAGACAGACAGACAGACAGACAGACAGACAAAAATTCTAAAAACTATAGATTCGGCCTCTGCATCGATAATAATGTCTATTTCAATAAGATTTTCCAAAAAATATTTAATGTACAGATTCGGCTTAGTTAGAATTTTATAATATGTATAGATTAATATTAATTGTTCTAAGATGCTTTTACTATTGAGAAATAAAAGATCTTTTTCCAGATTCAGAAATTTTAATATCATACTAAAGTCGCAGAACAAAATGAAACAAAAAAAATGTACACACATTTATTCAAAAAAATATCTATTAAAGAAACCCTCTTCTGAATATATAAAAATGCATTACAAATAATAAATACAAAACAAAATGAACACCAACAAAACATTCTTTATCTTCAAATCTCCAAATCAATATCCACGTAAAAGGTAAAAAATATCCCTGTTCCTAAAATTCGGTGAACATCTGGTACCGTTTTTACTTTCGGCTAAATCTTTTCGAGCGAGAATGGTATATGATTTCTCGATCCCATTGGTTTTACTTTTATTAACAGATTTGAAAAGGACAAGGTTCTTGAATCGACTATATTTTTTACCAACTTCAAATAAAACCGGCAAAGTGCGAGTCGGACTCGCGCACGAAGGGTTCCGTACCATTATCTATAAAAACGGCAAAAATCATGTATGTTGTATGGGAGCCCCCCTTAAATATTCATCTGTGAAAATTCCAACTGTTTAACTATCACGGTTCATGAGATACAGTCTGGTGACAGACATACAGACGGACAGCGGAGTCTTAGTAATAGAATCCCGTTTTACCCTTTGGGTACGGAACTCTAAAAAAGGAGGTGCTATGTGAATGTGTTTTGATGTGACTGTTACGTGATATCTTCGCTAATTGTAGAAGAAAACTGTCTACATTATCTTTTCAACCGACTTCTTCAAAAAGGAGGAGGTTCTCAATCTTCGGATATTTTCGTCGGAATCTTTTTTTAGTACATAATAATACATATATAGATTATCCCATTCATATATACACGTACATGCGAGAGTTTGCATGGATGTTTGTTACTCAATCACGCCAGAACGGGCGAATGGATCTGGATGGAATTGGGCACAGAGATCAATTATAGTTTAGAATAACACATAGGTTACTTTTTATCCCGAAAAAAAATACAGTTCCCGTGGGATAGATTTGATTTTATTTTTCACTAGGGATGAACCCGAACCCGAGTGAGGTGCTAGTCCTACATGAATTGTACAAATACATTCATCTCTAAAAACGAACATTTCCCAAGAGAGCGTGCTACCACTGGGCTACCACTGCTTCCTTTACAAAGCCCAAATTAAAAAAGAATCCATTAGTCAGTATTGCAGATGTCGACGAGAGATGAAGGCAGTAACTACAATACATTTAAAATTACCAATTTGTTAAACAAAATTGGTTGAAGACGTGACAAATCTATAGTACGTGATGCTAGATGAGCCCTTTATCTCAAAAGCACATCTCGTAAATAATAATAAATGTAAGCGATATAACTTATTCATTGCACGTTTGTAATTTGTATATAAAGGACTTATATTAAGTCGTTATACAACTCATTTACATTTCTAATATTACTTACTATTACTTATTATGTATTATGAAGGTCGTGAATTCGATTTCACTATTAATCACATTCGCTTCGCTCAAATTATATTATTATGCTCGACACGTTTCTTATAAACTTTTTGTTATATCTCGCAGGGACCAAGTATTTTGATCAAGGACCATTGGTCCATATTGATGAGGAGTTATCAGTGAACATATACAAAAACAACATACGCCCGAATACGTGCCTTTTTTCTAAATTGGTTAAAAATACTCTTATTGACTAACTGTCATGAAAAAAAATTAAAGAGTGCGTGTATGAATGTGTATACGCGCAAGAAGTAAAACTTTTGTAGGTTATCGGTACTCTTTATGAAATTCAATGTACGTTTTAAATTATAATTAAAGCAGGTGAAATACAAAAAAAAATAATTAAATAACGCATATTAGGCATACTACAATCATATATTTATAGAATATCATTTAAGGAAAGAATATAATATTATATATCATTTATCAGAGAATAACAACGGTTACCATGGCAACAAACGTTCGCCTCGCTCCATCACACTTTTCGTAACGCTCTCGTCACGCATTCACCAGCTTACTCCCCAAGTCAAGCGTGCGTAAAGAAGTTTTACTTCAAAAACCTAATGAGTCCTACTTTTTAGATATTTACAAACAATTACTAATAAATTCTACTGTCTACCTTGAAGCTCCATTATCACGTTAGCTGGAGAATACCAGTTTTTAAATTGTCATCAAAATTATATACATACTAGGAACTTACCTTAGGATGCCTAACTGTAACCTAAAAGTTACTCCATTCATACACTACACATAGCGAGACTCGCAGGCAGTATGTATGTATAAAACATGTACATACTAGTACGTACATATGTCTCCGACTGCATAATCCTGTGTTTCTTCGTCAACTTGTTATCATATTTTTAGTACGTTTTTTACGTCGGTTTTTTATTTTTATTTTTGTAAATTATTATTTTTTTTATTTCCAGCTTTTTATTTTTGGTCTGTTACACATTTGTGGTTTTATTTAACAATTTCTTATCCTGAATTATTTTCAAGCATATAAGTTGTGTATATTTTTGTAAAAAAATATTTTGATGCCCCACTCGATTGATTCGGACGAAAAATTTTTTTTCAAGACACACAAATTAGTTATGACACTCGCGTTATTAAGACAATTCTAACGATGAACCATCAAAATCGGTTAAGCCGTTAAGTAATTTCGAGGGAACAAAGGGTCAGACATAGTACACACATACACACATACAAGTTAAACCCATTACCCTCCTTTGGGCTTCGCCGCAGTTGGGTAAAAAACGTATAGCTGTATAATAGAAAGAGCTTCTACTAACACATTAATCTTAAGCAAGGAATTATTAACATGCACTGTAATGAAAATTACTTTAAAATTTACATATTAAACGAATATAATTTGATAAAAGTGTGAAGATTTTATAACTTTGAACAAAGTTTAATTGGATTCTACATAAGTTCATTGAAGTTTAAAATCTACTTACATTTTTGCTTAGTCAAACTTAATCTCTTACCTGCTCTAAGTTAAGCTACTTTCTACTATAGAAAACTGTAATAGATAATATTATATAATCAGGGCTCGGAAATCCGTTCAATTCTTAAACCGGTTTTGATCCTTTTTCCCAAACCGAAATGCTTTTCGGTTGAAGGTTTCGGTTACGTTTTTTAACTGGTTAAATCGGGGGATATGGTTTTTGACGAATTTAGGTTCCATGACCAAAATTAACCGTACAAAACGATTTTTTGTGCGTTTACATTTGGCGCGTCTTTGCTAATGGTGAATGGCTTAGTAGAAGGATACTTGTATATTCTTACTTATGAATGAATTAACCGGTTTATTTCGGTATCAAAACCGAAATCAATTGCATCTTGAATTATTTGCATTTTACATACATAGTTTGAAATCGATACGATATTAAGAAGAAATCGATTTTTATTAATTGTATTTTACCATTATTTCAACACTCATCAAATTACAATATTAGTAGGAATTCAGAGATTATTTAGTACCATGTACCATTACTAACTTACTTAACTTAGAAATGAAATTATGAATTAATCTATACAGATAAATAAAATTGTAGCGTCTGTTTGTAATGTCAAAATAACAGCTTTATACTAAATGCACATTAAGTAATTATATACGGTACTTATAAGAAAAATACAATTTTAAAATGTTTTGTCTGTCTATCTGTATATTCCGGCTAATCTCCGAAACGGCTGGACTGATTTTGACGAGATTTTCACTGGCAGATAGCTGATGTTATAAGGAGTAACTTAGGCTACTTTTATTTTAGAGAAATAATTAGGATTCCGCTCAAAAACTTAAAACGTACCTAGGGACGCAACCGAGCGAAGCGAGGGTAAGTCGCTAGTTATACATATTTTAATTTACTATCCATTATGACGTAGGTATCCATAGAAAGTAATCACTAAGTATTCTTATTATCTGTAGACCATACTATAGTGCAAAGTGCTAAGTTTCGTACAGAACTATCTTCATAATATGTATATTAAACTATTAATTACAAATTGTCATCTAAAGTTATGAGACTGATAGCGTCATATATACTTATTGCTAACGTCTCACCCTCACTTCGCTCGGTTTCTAACTGAGCAGAATCTGTACATTATATATTCTTTGGAAAATCTTATTAAAATAGACATTATTATCTATACAGAGGCTCTATAGTTTTTAGATTTTTTGTCTTTAAATTGCACAGACACAAGTGCACTCTCTATTTCTGTCACTCTCATACCGGTTGGATGACACGAGACAACCAGTGAGAGTTAAGGCGCAGGACCGACGGCTTTACGTGCTCTCCGAGGCACGAGTGTGAAACACCGCCAAATTCCCAACTCCGGGCTATTACTGAGACTTACTAAACAGAAAGACTAAATAACTAAACTTAGCCCGATCCAGGACACGAACCCAGGACCTCTCACTGTGTAGCCCTACTTGCTAGCCATTACACAACTGAAGCAATCAGTATTATACTAATATTATAAATGAGAAAGTCTGTGAATGAGCATATTTCTCCCACTTCATACAGTATTATTTCACAGATTTAAGTAAAATTTAAAACTTGAAGGGTCGCATGTAATTCTCTTCGTAGTAATCAGCCTGAAGACATAAATCGTAACGTCTCAAACCACAATTATATAACATGATATATTTTAACCCAGATATGATTTACACTGTACCCTAGAAAGCAAATTGCAGAAAGCATTCCCACTTATAATGTAACCTTCCATTTCCGCCCGCCCTTAATTCTGTTTCCGGTTTGGATAATCTTATCTCAACATTCACTTGGCACTTCTGTATCTCCCGAGGAATATATATTATGAATATAAGTTAGTTATTTAATATACTGGCATATTATTTAGTCTCACATCTTTTATGTATTACTATATTCTTACTATTTAATATATAAATATCTCGTGTCACGGTGTTTGTGGTCGCACTCCTCCGAAACGGCTCGACCGATTTTAATGTTTTTTTTTGTATGTTTGGTAGGTGTGAGAATAGGTCGTAAAGTATTTTTCACCCTTCTACACCCCCCCCCCCCTCCCCCCTTTTTATCACGATTTTTGTATTTTTGTATGAAAAATATTATATAAATACACATAGCGATGAACTCTAGCGAAGCAAGGGTAAGTCGCTGTGTAAGAGAAAGCCAAAGAGTTTTTTTTTGTAGACTTAAAGCGAGCGTAGCCGCGGGTTCTACTAGTATGTTTATAAATTATAGCCTATATGTTACTCTAATGTATAAGCTATATTACAATAAAGTTTCATTGAAATCCATAAACATATATATATCCTTACAAGCTATCGCGTTTATAATATTAGTAGGATTCATTTTACTAAATATAAAGAAACAAAAATAAGAAAGAGGGTAATGTTTTTGAACGTATATGTGTATGCTTATCGATTATTATTAGTAAAAATCAAAGTACATAATTACACTTTTTGTATTACCATGTCCTATGTCCTATGTATGTATGTATATGTATGTAGATTTGTCTTAGTTATAGGAGTAAAATCTTTTACTAAACATAACTTTACCATGGATTTACAAAAAACACATTATAAGCCTTTGGAATATCGCACAACAGTTTTTCATACTAATAACTTAGGAAGGGGTTTTTGTAAATTCGCCTCCTAAGATGGTTAAATAGTGGGAGAGTTTGAATAGAAATTTATAATGATTGAAGTTAGAAATAAAAAATCGCATTTAGTAATATTGCTTTAAGTGTTTTTTTTTTTTTTTTGGAAAAGATCATGGACTCTAACATCATGGAACAAAAGCATAAGACATGGAAGAAAAGTGTTTTAAACACTCAAAATATTAAGTTTCAATCCTAAGAAACATTATTTTATTTTTAAGAATATGATAAACTGCATTTATTTTATTTTTTTTAAAGAGGTGACCTGAACCGGTAATCGAATCAACGGAAAATGCATAAAGGTACACCATCACTGTTTTATCGACGAAAATTGTAGAAAATTGAAGAAAAGTGTCTTCCACTTTCTATGCGTTTGTTCCACAATGTTAATTAGAGTCGACATGTATGTATAAATTGTAAGATTTCATCGTTTTCATCAATTGCAACATACAATTTTCGTTCGAAACGTTTCATCCCCTCTACCTAGAGACGAACCCGAGCGAAGCGAGGGTGAGTCGCTAGTATTTTAGCAAATTCAAGTTAAATACATTAATTCACTAGAAAACCTTTTCCCGTTACAGAACACTTGGTTAACAAAAATCGCTTTTCGAAAATAAAACGTGGCAGTGCCTCATCTCATCATGTAATATAAACTCCTTAACTTGTACCTATTTACTTAGCAAATTTATGTTACGACCATGATTTTCTTTACAACTTTGATTAAACAAACCGACATACCCTCTTATTTCCTTTTTCTTCCAAACCGAAGAAAACTTTTCCATCCCTTGTCATTTCCTATACGATAAAATCCTCTAATATACGAGAATTAATAAGACTTTCAAATTCAATTTAATTTAATATTAACGATACTTTTGATATTCTGGTTATAAAATTATAATGACACTAGCAGCTCACCCTTGCTTCGCTCGGGTTCGTCCCTAAGTACGTTTTAACGGTTAATATGGAGTAGGTAGGTCTATATACTATATAATACATAGCTTTTAGCCTTCCTCAATAAACAGACTATCTAATGCAAAAAGAATTTTTCAAATCGGATTAGTAGTTCCTGAGATTAGCGCGTTCAAACAAACAAGCTCTACTTTATAATATTAGTATAGATATAGTTATATTACTTAAGGCAGTGTAAGTCCAGTGGTAAAATGCTCACTTGGAAAACAAAGTGAAGTGAGTTCACACCCGGGATCCCCCACCTCTGATATTTTCATGATTTTTATTTTAAAAAAATCCACCTTTGTGAGTGTTATCATTTTTTAATACATTTTAAATCGGTGTACCCTTTTAGGCAAAACGTATTTTAGTAGCTTACTAAAAAAAGTAAAGTAATTACCACCTTGGAACTTAATTATTATACACTAGCGATTCACCCTCGCTCCACTTGGGTTCGTCTCTAGTTACATTTTAACGTTTAGTATAAATTTCTCAGAGATGAGATATTTTCTTGCAGTAAAAAGTACCCTGTATGTTGACCCGGATAACCAGCTATCATCATACTGATATGTTTTCTCGTGATGCGTTCCCAGACAGACCAACAGACAGACAGACAAAAATTCCAAAAACTATAGATTCTGCCTCTGTATCGATAATAATAACTATTTCAATAAGATTTTCCAAAAAATATTCAAAGTACAGATTTGACTCAGTCAGAATTTAATTATCTGTGTAGATAATATGCTATAGCAAAAGTTATTGTTATAAAACTAATAATAAATAACCCCTTTTAAATCGTGTTCAAAATACAAAATGAATACTTTGTATAAATACATTAGGGTCCTTCAAAGTCGAATATTTCATGAAACAGCTTGTTATATGGCAGGCTTGAAGATTTTTCAGAACGAATTTAGTACAACAAACATCACCGAGCGAGAGACTAAACATACTTTATATTATAATTCGCAAAAGCTCGGGGGTAAAATTTATTAAAAATGAAAAATACTTTTATTAACCTCTTGAGCTAAGGACAATGTGCTACGCCCTACGAATAAATAATATATTTATTCGTCTATAATAATATATTTATTCGTCTGAATAGCTCTCCAAACGACACGTATGGCTCAGTTTGTAGTAACGCTACTTGCTGTAACAACGGTCGTGGGTTCAAGTCCCGCTTTATATTTGTTAGTCCCGCTTTATATTTTTTAGTAGTTTTTTTTCGCTTTCATTAACAATTATAATTGCTAATCATTATTAGAGGCAATAATAATTATTAGAGGTCGAACTTTCTAAAATTACATACATATTGTATATGCAACTATGTAACAACTAGCGGCTCACCCTCGCTTCGCTCGGGTTCGCCTCTAGAGAAACAAAAATAAATTTATCCCACGGGAGCCGTACATTTTTCCGGGATAAAAAGTAGCCTATTTGTTATTCTGATATGTGAACTATATTATTGTAAAGTTTTATTAAAATCCAATCAGTAGTTTTTGTGTATTAAGCTGTATAAGTTACTATAGTTTTTTAACTATCCCACGGGAACTCTTTAATTTTCCGGGATTAAAAATATCTAAGATGTTGACCAATAATATAAGGTACTACCATACAAAATTTCATTTAAATCAGTCCAATAGTTTTGGAGATTAGTCCGTACAAACAGACAAACAGACAGAGAAACAAAAACAATGAAAAAATCTGGATTTGTTCTATTTCTCTTCATACATCCCCCGGACTCGGTTTTAAGCATTATTTTTTCTATGTACAGACATTCGACCTCTACAGTTTTATTATATGTATAGATATTATCCAATAATTGAAACATTTAATAGTCTACAAATAAAATAACGCTCACATAACGCATACATTTGATCACCATCAATTATACACTTATACATTATATATAGAAGTAAAGGAACAATCTGCGTTATGCAATAAATTTTTATTTTTCGGGTCAAATATTCTTACGTTCACGTACTCTATGATCGTAAATAAGGAAATCACTAGCATATGAAGTAATTTATTGATAACATAAACACTTTTACACTTTATTCCTTTTACAGTGTAATAAATTTTTATATCCTTGTTGGGATAACTAACTGAAGCCGGATTAAACCCAAAACCAAGACCCGCTTGCATCTCCGATATTTTCATGCGCGATTTATTTTCAACTTGATCATCACTTATCTGTCGTACGGCAAAAAAAAACATTATGAAGAAACCTGCATGTGTCAGATAGCCTAACTAGTTTTTGAAAAGTATGTCAAGTCCGCTAACTCGTGTTTGTTTATTGTGGTGGAAGTCTGATCCCTTCGCGTTTAAGGGAAACCTGTGCACAGCAATGGGACTTTTAATGGCCCGAATAACAGTAATTACATTTTTGTTAAGTTTTCATTATAGCCCGTCTTCAAAAAAATTCATTAAGGCGTTTTCCTGACATTCATTTTTATGTCTTTCATTTCTTTGTCCCTGTTTTTTTTAGAATTCAAAAATTAGCGACTTAACACGAGCTATGATAGTAAAAATACACTATATTATGACAGTATGAGGCAGGATAACTTGTACCATGATCTTTGAAAACCTACCTTTGTAAACTAAGTTATTTTTAGAGAGGCTTGAAGGGACAGTCTTGCAAAGAAAATAGAAGACCAAAGAACTGTGCCCCATTTAAAGGGGGTTTTGGGCCATCGGCGTGCAGAATTAAATTGTATACCAATAAAAAGTACTAAATTAGTGCAATACCAATCTAGTGTTTTTTTATCCTTACATTGAATGCGTGAGGTTTTAGAGGAGGTCCAATTGTATGATTCTTAGACACCAAAAATTTTGTTTTATTAAAAAAAAATCTTTTCAGTACCTATTATTAAAGAACATCAAGTCTTTTTGCGTCCAGGGCAGCTCCTCGTGGTGACGATGGTAACGGTCAGAAGTATGATTTTGACCGGCTAAGCTCCTGGACGCGAATTACGCCGTTATGGCCGGCATGGTAAAAGAAACTAATCTTAATCGCAAGTTAAAACAGTTTCACTCAATCACTGATGAAGTGTTGACGGATTTTCCTGTTTTATCAGAGAAAGATGTTTATTTAATAGCTTTGGGACGCTACCAAATAAAAGAAGCTAAATCGTATTATGGTGAACACAGCTTCTGATGGTAGATTTAGAATTGAAATATGTATAACACCGATGAAATTGATTTTGCTTCTTATGGGTTGACATTAGTAGATCCATTATTTATTAAAGGAAGAAAACAGTCTCAACATATCAATAAAACGAAATACTATGTTTATGTGTTAGTAGAAAAAAACTTAACGGGTAAAGAAAGATTCAAGAAAAGGTTACTACTGTAGTTGTAAAAATGGTGCGCGAACCATTGGTACCTGTGTTCACGTAATTATTGTAATCTGGTTTTAAAAGTATGCAAAACATCATAATGTACAAATAAACCCACCATCAGAAGATCTAGAAAATATATTCATTAGATTTGATAGTTCAGACGAAGAGGATGCTGAATTTTTTTTTATTTTTCAACACCCTGTAAACTGAGGCGCATTCGCTGTACGGCACTAAAAATATTTTTCTGATCATATACTCCTCTGAAGTAAAACACTGGTATAACAATTATCGCTGCACGCCATATGGCCCAAATCGGGGCATGGTTCAAATTTATCATTATGTATTATTACTAGCGATTCACCCTTTTTAGCTTCGGGTTCGTCCCTAGACAAAAACAAATCCATCCCGCGGAAACCATTTTTTCGGGATCATATAGAGCCTAGCCTTCCTCAACTTACAGGATATCTAATGCAAAAAGAATTTTTGAAATCAGTTTAGTAATTCCTGAGATTAGCGCATTCAAACAAACAAACAAACAAACAAACAAACAAATAAACAAACTCTGGTTCTTTATAATATTAGTGTAGATTTAATCAACCCTTCAAATTACAACGGCAAATGTTCACCAACAAAAAACAATAGACACGCCAAGGCAGCTAAACGAGTTCCCTTCGTCTACCTAACGACAAATATTGACAGCTTGACATAAAGTAAGGGGAATCATGATAAAAAGTGACAAACTAATTTCTGAACAATCTAAAAAATAAATTGATGTGGTTACGAGTTGCTTGCTTTTTTCCACAACTGTATCAAGTTCTCAGACTTCGGACTATTATTAGGTATAAGTGCGAAATTTGGTATGTGTGTACGTATGGCCTTTTTTTATGTTGGAAACGCATGGTGGTATGCGTATGCTATGGTGTATAGATTTACTCACTAGAAAGCCAGTTCTATCCACTAAAGCCCAACGGACCCAAAGCCCACTCCGCTATCAGAGAAGTACCAAGAGTAACCCACATGGTACACAGCCCATCGAAATGGGCCGATTCTCAGTGTGTCTATTCTCTTCAAGTCCGGGTGGATTGTAGGATGCTAATGAGAAGACCACCCCCCTCCCCTGACCCCTTTATATTTCCATCTGTCTTTAGTTATGTTCCGTGAACCATTAATAAAATATGTTGAATGTTTTGAAGAAAATACTTAACGTGGTCATTACGTGGTATATTTATAGCGTAAAGTGGTGAAGAACAAACTTACTCACAAACTTCCGTATTTTAATAGTAGCGTTTAATATAACTTCTTTATTGTATATTTAAAGTTGTTTTAGTAGCACGCTCTCACTTTGCTCACTCCCCAAGGACACGTAAGCCTCGCGCATACAAGGTCGTGAATGATAATTAGTCCATATATGTATTTATCGATCTTTACATGTCTATACATCTATATACATATAATAAAACTGTAGAGGTGAAATGTCTGTACATAGAAAAAGAATGCTAAAAACCAAGTCAGAGGGATGTAAGAAGAGAAATAGAACAAATCCAGATTTTTTTTCAATTATTTTTGTTTCTCTGTCTGTTTGTCTGTTTGTACGGCCTAATCTCTGAAACTGTTGGACCAATTTAGATGAAATTTTGTATAGTGGTACCTTATATCTCCAGTCAACATTTTTATACTTTATAGGCACTTTTCATCCCGCAAAATTAAAGTAAGTAACTTATACAGCTTAGTATACAAAAAGTACTGATTGGATTTTAATTAAACTTTACAATAATATAGTTCATACATCAGTATAACAATATTTTTAAGATTTTTTCTAAGTAAAGTAACTTTGTCTATATATTTATACTAGCGGCTCACCCTCGCTTCGCTCGGGTTCGCCTCTAAACAAACAAAAACAAATCTATCCCACGGGAACTGTACATTTTTTGGGGATAAAAAGTAGCCTATTTGTTATTCTGATGTATGAACTATATTATTGTAAAGTTTCATTAAAATCCAATTAGTAGTTTTGGTCCAACAGTTTCGGAGATTAGACCGTACAAACATACAAACAGAGAAACAAAAAATTTGAAAAAAATCTGAATTTGTTCTGTTTCTCTTCTTGCATCCCCCTGACACGGTTTTCAGTATTTTTTCTATGTAGAGACATTCGACCTCTACAGTTTTATTACATGTATAGATGGACGCGTCGAAACGGCATTACCTCGCCCGCGCCCCGTGGGATTGCTGCCCCACGCATTTCGTTATTGTTTTAGTTAGTTAGCAATTGTTTCAGGAAAAAACCCGCTTTTCTTCATACATTCGATTATCCGAATGCCAAAGGACAACAATTAGTCCGGTTAATCGAGTTTCTACTGTAGTTGATACACTACACATATTTAACTTTAAATACATACATATTATAAATATAAACACTAAACACCCTTGACTGGAGACGAAATATTCGTGCTCGTTACACAAGTGAATGACCTCACCAGGATTCGAACCTGCGACCGCTTTGCACAGCAAGTAGTGTCACTACAAACTGAGCCAAACGTGTCGTCTTGTTCAAATATCTCGCTAAATGTTCAGTTATCTAAGTTAGTAAACTGTTATTGGCAATGATAAAGTATTTGTAGCTATGCACAAATCATAGACAGAAACTTCGATTTTTTTTTATATATAGATAATTTATTTTACATAATAAACTTTGACATCTATAATATATAAAAAATAAATAGGCAAAGACAAAATAGTTCAGTTTCTATTTTTCCTTTTTTTTTAGTAGCTTTTGTTTTATCAATAAAAACAATCTGGGAACGGTTAGTTTTTTTATATAGATTAGTGTATACCAGTATCATACCAAAAATTTTAACTATCAATATAGGATACTAGCTAGCTAACATGCTTCGTTGCTTCAATATTTTGCGTCCGTTCATGTTTCACTCTTTAGTGCATTATATAGACCTTCATAAAACTTCCACCCATGAGTGGACAACTGAAATAGATAGCCTGTGACAGACGTTTTTGGGGAAAAACCTTTTTGATTAACATTTAACCCGGTATTATAGTAAATGCGTCAGAAGTCACAAATTCATTTATCGCATAAGTTGAAGTTTCATATTTTCATTTTTGTTCAGAATATTAATATTAAAAATCATAAATAGTGTAATGTAATCAGTCCTTTTTATTTAACGTGCCACTGCTAGGCACGGGTCTCCCTTCAATACGAGGGAGATCAGGCCATAGTCCATCACGCTGGCCAAGTGGGTTGGCGGACTGCACTTGTCTTTCATAAACTTGCTAGGTTCTCTCAGACATGCAGGTTTCCTCACGATGTTTTACTTCACCGTAAGACAAGTGGTAATCATATTGGAAAATGATTCGCATTTGATAATATCAGATGTACGAGACCTGGGGTTTGAACCCGCTTTACCCCACTTCCCAAGCGAGCGCGTTACCACTGGGCTACCACTGCCTAATATTAAAAATTATCTTCTTCATGCTCTTAAAGTATTATTAATCTATTTATGAGTAAATATTTAGAAATTATTGGCCCACCTTGACCAAAACTATATAATAATATTATACAAGTACTAAATTATCTTGAGTATTTATTAGAAAAATATAGCACAAAAGTATCTTATCCTAAAACTTCTGTGCATGACTGAACATAAAAATATGTCAGATATATTCATTGCCGTTAAACTCGAGAAGGTATTAAAGAATTTCTGTATACACACGGTTCAATAAAATTATATTTTTATCAAGTTTATGACTGTATGATAGAGATACTGGGTTGGTCAAATCCATACTATCTATACTAATATAATTGAGAAAGTGTGTTTGTTTGTCCTTCTTTCACGTCGAAACAGAGTGACGAATCGGCGTAATTATTCTTGTGGAGATAGTTGGAGGGCCGCAGAATGACATAGGATACTTTTTACCGCAGGAGATTATCTCATTCCCACGGGAAAACACGTTATAATAAAACCCACAACAACTCATCATACCTATGTATATAATATTATATTATATTCTATCTATTTCATACTAACCGTTAAAATGTACCCAGGGACGAACTTGAGTGAAGCGAGGGTGAGATTTAAGCACTAGCTTAAACTAAAATTTATATTTGGTGAATCCTCCTTCGCACCTGCCTGGATATATGGGGTTCTTTTAAAATAGCTATGGGTAGTAACTTTTAAAGAAGTTTAATCTCTCCAGGATAATTTCTAAGAAGTCCGGGTGAATTTCCGAGAATTCAATTGTTATCGTACACGCCGGCGTGTACGCGGTCCTCGAGGGGTTAAAGTTAATGGGTTAAAACCCAGCAGTAACCTCATCGTCACAGTCGAAGGCCATTGGACCGTTCGTGCAAGCTACACTGATCCCTTGACTATAGACTTAAAGAACCCTTCGCTTTCAGAGTGCTCTGGACTATACAAAGTTTTTTCGGCTCCGAAGATATGAAGTAAGTGAAGTGTAACCTTGTGCTCCGTCGACGTAGCTCCTCTAGGGAAAAGGGGAGAATAATATCTAATAATTCCGATAACAGGTTCCTTGGATAAAGTATATTAAATTATATTTGAAAGGACAGTTAAAAAATTTTTTACTATATTTGAAATCCGGTCCAGATTTTACACACACAAATTTTGCCCTTATAAAATGCCCTTATAAAATAATGTTAGAGGAAAAAATATAAGACTCAGCTTTTAATATATAAATATCTTTTATTTTTCGGTTAATTAAAAATAGCCAGGACCGCCCATGCCATTATGTTCGCTTCGATAGACCCTAAATCCTCGCGAAAGAAAACAGATATCGCCCTAGAATGATTCGGGAAGCCATAGAAATTAAAAAACATCCAAATTTCAATAGGGAAGATGGCTGGGAACTACCATCGTCATGGGATCCTGTCATTAATATAATAAAATCAAATAATAAATCTAAACAAAACAGACAGTTAGATGTAGTAAGTTCTTATTGTGCGGATCAAAATAACAGTAATTCAAATTAGTATTTCAAATGAATATTTTTCATTGGCAAATGTAATACTTAATTAATTTTAACTTGTTAAATTACACATAGAACAATAATGTGATTAAATAATTAATATTTTATTTTTTCTTTATAGTTATAAATATAATAATGGCAACACTAAATATAGATTACTAATTACTAAACCGACGTTTCGAATGCTTTACAGCAATCATGGTCACGGGAGAGACTGAGATGTTAGATGTCTCAAAGGTATCATACAGTTGTTACAGACAGCCTACCCACAAAATAACAAAATGAATTCAAAATTTTGAAAATTGGCATCAAAGTACCTTACAATATTTATTAATTTTAATTTTAAACATTTTTATAATTTTAATTACTTTTATACTTGAAATATGGAATATTATTTATATTTTTAGCTGTTATTATTATAATTATTACAATTTTATAGAAAACTTTATTAATTAGTAATCTATATTTAGTGTTGCCATGATTATATTTATAACTATAAAGAAAAATAAATATTAATTGTTTAAGCCAAATTATTGTTGTTTGTGTACTTTAGAAAATTAAAATTAATTAATAATTACATTTACAAATGAAAAATATTAATTTGAATTACTAATTTGACATACTGTTATTTTGATCCGCACAGTAAGAACTTACTACATCTACTTCTGTACGGATCTACTTACTACTATGATGATACTAGCTCTTTAAGAGTTCTCTACCAGAAACCCTAGAGCGTGAGAAAAAAATAATAATAATGAGGTGCGGTGTAGGTACAAACTACAAACATCGATTATTATATAAATATACACATATACAAACATACATACATAATATTACTTCATATGAGAATCGAATTCAGTATTTCTGCCATGAATAAATAGGTCAATGTGCTAAGTAATTATAATACATTTTTGTATAAAAATAATGAAATGGCTTATTATAGTTTCACAATGGCTTATTTGGATTTTTAATGAGGATATCGAGTGGTTTCACAGAGTTGTTCGAATTGAAGATCTCTTTTCAAGATCGGTATGTGAAAACTTTTGGTTTGTTATAAAATATACTTATTTTTTACTAGCGGCTCACCCTAACTTTGCTCGTGTTCAACTGTAAAGAAACAAAACAAATCTATCCCACGGGAACCGTACATTTTTCCGTGATAAAAAGTAGCCTATGCGTTATTTTGACATATGAGCTATATTATTGTAAAGTTTCATTAAAATCCTTTTAGTAGTTTTTGCGTGAAAGAGTGACAAACATCCATACATCTATACATTCAAACATCCAGGTATCCATACATCCGTAGGATTCCTCACTAGTAATGCACTCTTACTTCGATCATATTTTCTACATATCTGAGGAATTTTTGTAAGCAACTTATTTCCCATAGGAACCACTTGAGGTATATGATAAATGCTTATGTCACTTTCCGGCCCATGAACGACCTGTTATATATAAAATTATAGCGAAATATTGTACTACGTTTGTATTGAAAAAAGGCAAGCGCTTATATAAATGCATTTTCACATATTAAAAATCGCATTTTTTTTTTCAATTAGACTTTCACAAGCACTCCGCCTCCTGTACTTTCTCCTATTATTTGTATATTTTCTTTTCTCTTTTTGGGTGTACAATGAAGACTTTTTATTATTTTTATTAAATACTTTGGATTATTAACTTCATTTACGAGTTCGGCCGTCAAGACCCAGGTCTGCTGAAAAAAAGCCGACGAGAAACCCAATATTTGCTCTTTTAAGACTTACAACATTTAGTACTCTCACATATGAGTTAATTTACCTTAATTCCACTCACTTTCATTTACAAGACACAATTTTCATATGTTTTTAGACATAATAATACTTTACTTAACTAAAATTATTTAATTAAGCTTTAAAATTATAAAAAGGCAAATCTAAGATAATTTGAGGAGTTTTATTATAAAGGCGAACACTCAGTTTCATAAAAGGCCTTATGAAGATAAAATTTGGGTGTATTAAGAATATTAACAAGGATCATGTAATTTGATGAATAATTAAAATTAACGTCAAATTAAAGCCTGACATATCCATAATGAGCATTTGCAAATAAGGTTTTTGATTTACAATTCATGAATATGTTCAACAAGCTTTTATTTTGCTGGCAATGTTTGTTTGTTACATAGGTAATCCTAGCAGCAAGCTTTTATATCATACGATTCACCCATCCTCGTGTTCGTCCCTAGCTTGCTTCCTCATACAAACTTTCATCCGCATTTCACCCTCTTAAGGGATGATTTCCGGGATAAAAACTATCCTATATCCTTCCCAGGGTCTCAAACTATCTTCTTACCAAATTTCATCTTAATCGGTTTAGTAGTTTCGGAGTCTATTCGATGCCAACAAACACACAAAGAAACAAACAATGAAATCTTTTCTCTTTATAATATTAGTATAGATAAGCGCTCATAGTAAAGTAGACATATGTTTCTTCTTCTTGTTCTGGAATAAGACGAAGACGCTACATGGGGTCGTTACAACACGTCACCTTCTTCTTCCACAACACCTCAATCAGCCGTCATCTCATATACCTTTCACACACTTCATTATTCATTCACACATTTCATCTTCTTTCACACAGTCATTTTATATACAATAGCTAAGATCGTTATATGATTGTAAAAAAATATCTAGCAAAAAAAAAACAAAAATGCAGTATAAAAAAATAAAATATCATACTAATAGGGATACTTTAAACGCCCGCCATTTCGGGCGCTTGGCGTGACGTCACAGTATGATATGCACAGAAAAATGACGACTTAATTTATGGCGACAAAATCGCTAATCGCTCTGTTATGATAATACTCTGACGTCATATTCGGTCTGACTAATGGCGTGCGTTTCAACTATGAATTTCCCACCTATATTTGCACTATTTGTTAATTATTTTCTTAATAAAAAATACATTAAAAACTATTAATACAGGCTTTATTCAAAAGCAACAAAGATTATAAAAAAGTATTTCACCTTTATTTAAATCTCACGCATATTCCATATTTCTTCTTTCGGTCTGCTGCTAAATTAAGTAGACATATTATACAGTTCTATTTTATATGGGCCATAGCTAATTATTTACAAAAGGGGAAAATTTAGACACAACGCTGGAAAATAGTAGTGAAAAATAAATTAAAACGTCGTTTTTTAATTGAAATGTCTAACTCAGTAAAAAGTCTCGACCAACTTGAATCGTGAAGCAAAACAATTAAGCAAGCGAGGATCATGCGATGGTCCTAGCTTTTATTTTAGTAAAACCAACAGCGGTACGAATGACATAGTGTGTTTGGTCAGAAAATACTGTGAAGGTTTAAATCCAGGAAAAGATAAATCTAGTTAGGACGTTTTATTTGAATAGATAGTTTCTAAAGGCTTGTATTCTAAGTGAATGCAGTGATGCGACGATGCGCTATCTACATCGACATTTAATTCGCCAACTTCAAAGAACTTCAAACTAAATTAGTGAACCGATTTACATTATTTTTATTTAAACGAATGTAATAATACTTCAAGAGATATAAATTTCAAGATGTAATTAATTCCTTAATAATGGAATAATTACATTTGAAGTAGCTTTGAAATTGTTCGGTCGATCTCGAAACAAATCTAAACTTATAGAAGAAATCTTTATGTAAGAGGAAAGTAAAAATCTCTACATATAATAAAATTCTGAGTCAAATCTGTACATTAAATACTTTTTGGAAAACCTTATTGAAATAATCATTATTA
Source organism: Fabriciana adippe (assembly GCA_905404265.1). Lineage (NCBI taxonomy): Eukaryota > Metazoa > Arthropoda > Insecta > Lepidoptera > Nymphalidae > Fabriciana > Fabriciana adippe. Next base: position 15,644,698 of record FR989995.1, on the reverse strand, counting down.
TTGATACAGAGGCCGAATCTATAGTTTTTAGAATTTTTGTCTGCCTGTCTCTCTGTGACCGCATCACGGAAAAACCACTGGAGGGATTTTGATGAAATCTGGTATTATGATAGTTGGTTGTCCGGATCAAAACTCATAATACTTTTTACTGTGGGGAAATATCTCATCTCTGAGAAATCTATAGTAAACGTTAAAACGTAACTAGGGACGAACCCGAGCAGAGTGAGGGTGAGTTGCAAGTAATATTATATAACATAATTTTAAAACTTTATCTAGTGGGGAAAAATAATCAAAAAACTTTCTTCTAAGAAGAATAAATGTCGCGGTGGCTTACTAATTTACATACAAAGGGTTCCTGACAGTTTTATGGCCGTCTACAAATTTAGGCCCAAATCCTCAAAAAATAAGCACATTTAAGAGGCTTGGGACCGACGATAAAAATTACAGGGGGTGGAAAATAAATTATTTTTGACTTTCCCCCTTTCAGTACTGCTGTAATAGACTCATTCCGACTTAATATTTTTATTAGATATGAAATGTAAGGTATAGTTAATAAGAACTTTTATGATGCGCGCTGGATCCGGGCAGATGTAAAATGATAAGCATTGTTATTTTATATATATATTTGTATAGATACTATCTAATAAATAAATAAATATATTGGGATTGTAGACAGCACCATCTAGTTCCATGGTAAGTCATTTGGCTTATATTATGGACACCAGATTGTTGATACACTACACATGTATAACTTTAAATACATACAATATAAACACCCACGACTGGAGTACAAACAGTCGTGCCCATCACACAAATAAATGTCTCCAGCGAAACTTGAACCCGCGACCGCTGGCACAGCAAGTAAGGTCACTACAAACTGAGCCAAACGTGTCGTCAAATAATAATGTGTTTAATTATTTGATAATAAGTAATAAGTGAGATCTTTTACGCTCCTACTGCTGGGTAGAAGCCTTTCCTCAATACAAGGGGGGATGCTGGCTAAATACTAATTGGAGGGTTGCACAATGTGAATTTCGAATACTAGATAGGTTCTCTCAGACATGTAAAATCCTAACAATATGCTTTCTTAACTCTTTTATTTTAAAATATCCAAACAATGTTTTCCTTTACCATATAAATATTTGTTAATTATATTAAAAATTACTATAACTTGCTTATAATATCAATAAAAGATTCAAAAACATTCAAGTACAAAAGAATTAATTAACTTAACGTATAACCTTATTTATCTCTAAGAAATCACTAATACCATTAAATAATATTAAGAATTGAGCAAAAAATATAAAATTTAGTATAATAGCTCATTAATTTTGATTCAAAAATATTATGTTTCAATCTACGTTACTCTCGGTCCCAGGTGGCCGTGGTTTAGACAAGAATATAAAATACCCACAATATAAATCCGATAACGTTCCCTCGACGCAAAATTCGTGACACCTGCTGAAATGTGAACGGAAGATTTATTCCTATCAATTGTATTGATTATTTATCTAAAATAATCTAAATAATAAAAAATAATAAATATATAAGGTTTTTTTTAAGATTATAATATACAGAGAATAAGAAAATTTTTATATTTATAACTTTATATAATTTTTGTTTAAAAACAGCATTATTTTAATAATAATACTAGATATTACGTTTTTGCTGAATAAAAATGTAATTTGGAAGCCATTCGTATCTTTTTAAGACTATTTGCAATATTATCTTTTAAGATGCAATAATATTTTTTTAATCTAATTTTTAATCTTGAAGGTTTTGAACCAAAATAAAGAAAAGTTAAGGACGAATATTTTATTGTACACTGCTATCGACGTACAGAACAGCGTAATATATAAAAACATAAAAAAACAAAATGGGACAATAGGCGCCCTTATCGCCAAGCCAGCAATCTCTTCCAGGCAATCTTGGGGTAGAGGAAAAAGACAAAGGGAAAGTGTAAACCGCGTAGACTGTAGACGTTTTAAATAATAATCATATAATGTAATCAATATATATATATATATATATATATATATATATATATATATATATATATATATACATATAATATGTATATACATACATAAATATAAAATAAATAAATATCTTGGAACAATAACACACATCACAATCTAGTTCCATGGTAAGCTACGAGGCTTGTGTTCTGGATACTAGATAGTAGTAGATAGACTGGAGTACAAACCTTCGTGCTCATCACACAAATGAATGTCCCCAACCGGGCTCGAACCCGTGACAACTGTGGTATGAATTATTTACAGAAGCCCATGTTAATTTCATAAACTAAAAGTCAATTAAATGACTAGGTCGAAAACTTCGCGAGCCCTCCTAAAGCACCGCTTTTGTTAGTTTAGTTAATAATTAGGAAAAAAGTTTAATCCACAAGGATAATTAGACCTAACCATTTGCATAATATTATCGTTACACTTATTGTTACTTTATGTTAAAACACCAATACTTTTTAATTGTCTTTCACTAATGCTTTCTTAGATTTACGCGAATATTTGACATTTCAAATAAAACTATCTTTTCGGATTTTACCGCGGATTTATTTAGTGTTTTGGTTCCCAACGTTTCTTTGCCTTACAGCAATCATGGTCACGTGAGAGACTAAGGTTATAGACGTCTCAAATGCATTGTATACTTGTTACAAACAACAACGTTGTCGTTGTCGAGAACCAAAAATCAAAATAAATCCACAAAATAATCCGAAGAGAAAGTTTTATTTAAAATGTCTTTCACTAATAACACTGTAGCAATTTATAAAAAAATGAACATTGAAGTTCAACGTCTATGACGTAACAAAGAGTGAAATCAGAAGGCTTTGGATGTATTCCAGGTTTAGGCGGAAAGAGCTTTTGGTATTGCTACCGATTAATATAAGCCTCGGAAGTGACATTTTGTTTGACTTTTATAAAGTAACTAGCGACTCACCCTCGGTCCGCTCGGGTTCGTCCCTAGTTACGTTTTAACGTTTAGTATAGATTTCTCAAAAACATTTTCCCGCAGTAAAAAATACCCTATATGCTGACCCGGATAAACAACTATCTTCGTACCAAGTTTCATTAAAATCTATCCAGTGGTTTTCCCGTGATGCGATAGCAGACAGACAGACGGACAGACAGAAAGACAAAAATTTTAAAAACTATAGAATCGGCCTCTGTTTCGATAATAATGTCTATTACAATAAGATTTTCCAAAACATATTTAATATACAGATTCGGATTAGTTAGAATTTTATTATATGTATAGAAAATTCAACTTTTTAACGTCAAAAACTTTTAAAAACTGAAAAATGTAATAGATTGAGAAAATATATTTTGACATATTTTCTTTAAAGTACTGTAGGTACAATTAAGTAATTCTTTTTTCAACGAACTTGCTATAGTATTATTTTGTTAATAATAGTAACTTACTCTGGTCTACTTGTACATTTTTTTTATTTTCTTGACCATTTTAAATAATACTATTTCTTCAATTTTTTTCGCAAATTTCTTTTGATTTTTAGTTTCCGACATTTTAAATGCTTTACAGCAATCATGGCCATAGGAGCTATACTTATTTGTAGGTTTATTTAAAATTTTGAATATTCACATAATTCTAAGAAAGTATTATTCCGAAACCCAATGTTAGCCACGCGAACCAATCTTCCTAAGACTTTCTATATGTATACAGGAGATATTATAGTGCAGAAATGTGGACGCAAACAGAATTTCACTCTCCCTACATAAAGACCGATTGAACGATACTTCAACACGAGTGACTGATCAGGAGTAGGATTGGCTTTACATTGCCAAGTTTCCAAGTCGGGCTGCTGCTGATAGTATCTTAACAGAAAAATCCAATAAATATATTTTACTTACTTGGCAGGATTGGCCAAGAACCAATACCTCTAGTTCTGTAGCTGTACGGCTACAGAATAAGATTTCGACCGTGACTAGACCATCAAGGCTGTTTCGATTACTGACTTAATAGTATATTATGACACTAACGACTCACCCTCGGTTCGTTCGGGTTCATCCCTAAAAACGTTTTAACGGTTAGTATAGAATTGATTATATATTTATATGTACATACATACATATATATGTTTTGATAAGTAGGTAAGTACCTACCTACTTTAAAAAAATAAAAAAATATGTGTACGTGTATATCCCTTACTTGAGAAATTTATTGATTCCCCATACAAACTTCCACCCTCCTTTTCACTAAACACAAAACTATCCTATATCCTTTCCAGGATCTCAAACTATCTCCATACCAAATTTCATTTCAATCGGTTTAACGGATAAAGTTTGAAAAAGGTAACAGACAAACAGACAGAGTTATTTTCGCATTTTTAATATTAAGTATAGATTTACATACATCAGTAATCGAATCAACGACCACGCTGGCACTAACCAAGAGATATCTTATCATTCATTTTCCTTTAGAAAAAAGCATCTCCATCTGAGGCATTTGCCAATTTGGAAAGGATTTAACTCCATTTTAACCTATCAAAGTGGCAAAGGATGCTATTTGCATTTTCTTTAAATTGAGTTTCCCGCAAAATGGGATGTTTTACGGTTATGGTCTTACTTAGCTCTGCCATAGAAAATAGATTGATGGATAAGTACAATTTCATTTTCATAGACCTCATGAAATATGGCTATTACCTATATCGCTACGATAGTTTATTAGCGCTTGTCCCATCAAATGTTTTTTTATTAATTTCTCTTCTTCAACCGACTTCAAAAAAGAGGAGGTTCTCAATTCGTTTTTTTTTATGCTTGTTACCTTAGAACTCCATCATTTATTAATCAATGTGGATAACTTTTGTTTTGTTTGAAATTGTATACATCCAATTTGGTCTCATTTAAATTTGAAAAAAAAATGCACATTAAATCGGTGCCAGCCGATACAAATCAAGCACACCGACCTCGAAAATATCTGATTAGGTATCTATAGTAAATGAAAACTACTAACCGTTTATTTTTACTTTTTAAACTTTTTTTTTTTTTTGAAGTCGGTATTTATTTACTTTATATGCAATAATACTTTTTCTGTGCTCTATATCGGTGTCTATTGATATGCAGTATGAAATTAATCATGGCAAAAATATCTCATAAAAAATATGTACACGAATTGAGTAATTCCTTTTCTTTCAAGTTGGTCAAATATTTTTAATGCTAAAAACTAAGACGTTTTAACGGTTAGTATAGATTTCTCAGAGATGAGATATTTTCCCGCAGTAAAAAGTATCTTATATATTGGACCCGGATAACCAGCTATCATCATATTAAATTTCATCAAAATCTGTCTAGTGGTTTTCTCGTGATACGTTCCCAGACAGACAAAATTTAAAAACTATAGATTCGGCCTCTGTATCGATAATAAAGACTATTTCAATAAGATTTTCCAAAAACTATTTAATGTACAGATTCGACTCAGAATTTTATTATATGTATATATTAACTCCATAGAAATTAAGTAAAATTACTACCGCCACTATATATTGAAGAAAGAAGTTAGGTTTCTTAACATGCAATGCAAATTTTAATTTTAACTTTACCAAATTTGAACCGCGCTCCAACAACTTCAACGCTCAGCTATCGTTGATACAAATTAAAATATCTATATTTCGTAACGAAAAAATGTCGACATATTTTCTCCAACGTATTTATTAAAATACTCGCCGTAAAATCTCAATATATTTTTTTATTTCGGCAAACATTTTGCGTCGCCGTGATATATTCAACACTAATGAGATACGTTCTTTTTTTTCTGACACCTAATAACTTCTATTTATATATATGTATGTACATATATTTATTATATAGTCATTGAGATAACTGAATAACTAATCTATATCTATAATAATATTATAAAGAGAAAGATACATTTTAAATAAAACTATCTATTCGGTCTATCATTTTTGCAAAATTGTGTTTAGGCACTGTCTGTAACAAGTATATAACGCCTTTGAATGTCAAAGTCAAAAATAGTAGCGTTATTTGCCATTTATGCTATTCTCGATTTTGCTAGACAAGTTGTTTCCGTTATATTATATAGATACTAGCGACTCACCCTCACTTTGCTCGGGTTCGTCACTAGATACCATATGACGGCTAGGTATGGTATTCCATAGACTATATAGTCTATCTATGTATATGCATATATATATATATATATATATATATATATATATATATATATATATATATATATATATATATGCATATACATAGATAGACATATATATATATATATATATATATATAAAGCAAAACATATATATATATGTTTTGCTTTTTTTCCAATAGATAACCTTAAAATCCTTTTTAGTGTTTTTTTTTTGTGGATTGAATTTCCGAAACCCTTTCTAAGAATGCTTTGGATATCAAAGTGGTACCTTTTGATACCCTAGTTCCTACCAAATTCCTCAAAAAGGTTAAGAATTTCGATTCTATAAATTGTTTCTATAAATTAAATCGATATCCTCCTTTGTAGATGCGAAAAAGACAGAATATTTTGATATACATATAACTATCGCTTTATCTTTCTGTAATAAATTCAAAAAACCTAATAATATACAAAATAATTTAGAGCACTGTTAGAGCTGCAATACTCAAAATAAAATCTATACTTAATATTATAAATGTGAAAATGTGTTTGTTCGTCTTTCTTTCACGTCGAAACAGAGTGACGGATTGGCGTGATATTTTGTATGGAGACAGTTGGAGTACTGGAGAGAGACACGGGAAACCACATAATACAACTCACAACTCATCATACCTATGTATATATAATATATAATCTATCTATTCCATACTAACCGTTAAAACTCGCTAGTATTAGATATAGAAGCAAATAAAACACACGAAATATAATTTTGCTACTTTTAGGTGAAAGGCGAAAATGTTACAAATTGGACTTTTGTTACTAACTTTTATTAGTACGTCGAAAAAGTTGATCTGTAAAGGGAATAAAGGCGTCCTCATAACAGCTTACGATATTGTTTTTAATAACAGTAATGATTTTCAAAACTTGCGACTTCATTCATTGCGACACTTGCGATTCAAGCGAATTTCGTACCAATAATATTATGTACTGGCTGCGCCATCTTTTGGTAAATTTTAATACTAACAGTAGCTTATGTGTTCCTCTACGTCGTAAACATTTTGCACAAATTGTCATCCAAACTCACTTAACCGTTTTGATTCGCCATATTAATAGGTAGCAAATTTTTTTTGCTCTTGATTTTCATACAAAAATCTCGAGAATACGAATCGAGTCTAACGGAACCTTACCCGTCTTAATGGGATGCCGAATCATTTACGCACTCAACCACAGTGCCCCGGCGTCTGGTCTACCAAGCTGACCACAACAACTAGGAAGCTGCTTTCACGATCTACTCTCTATTAGAAGAGTACCAAGAGCAACCCACAGAGTACACCCTGAGAGAGGTACACCGTCTCTCAAGTATGTCTTGGCTTCACATCTTTTTTACCGGACGCTACTGAACCTCCTCACCACAACAAGGTGATCTATTGACGCGGGTAAAACCGTGTGCATAGTTTAAAAAATGAAAATGAAATATTCTTTATTGCACATCATTATTTTACATTACATAGCTGAATGATATAAGGAGTAATAGTATAATAGGCGGCCTTATCGTTAGAGAGCGATCTATTCTAGACAACCTTTGGGTAGAGAGAAAGAAAGAGAGAAGGAAGGGGTGCAAACATTCTTAAAGCGATCTACAATGAATACATACATACATGGATAAACAAATATATACATACATACCCGCATACATATATACATACATACATACATACATTCATACATACATACATACATACATACATACATACATACATACATACATACAAACATATAAATATTAGTTTAGTATTTATTATAAATAAAATCGTTAAAAACGCTATCCATATGAAGCGGCATAACGTTAAGCCATTAGTACCGCCAACGTAGCTCGTTAAAGCGCATATTTTCCTAGATCCCAGAGCTACATTAATTACACCCTTTGTTTGAAACTATATTATATTACAAACTTTATTAATGCTTTACTAAAGAATTCTATAGACGAAGTTTATCAGAATAAATGTTAAAGTCAAAAACAGTAGCGTGATTCGCTGTTTATGCTACTACTAGCGACTCACCCTCACTTCGCTCGGGTTCGTCCCTAGGTTGGATATAGTATGTTATCCTTAAGAGATAGACATATGCCATCGCGGACTTTTTTGTAGACCTTTTTAAGGTGTACAATACTGTAGTAGGTACATTATTTTGATCTATCTCGTAGGGCTCAGCCAGCGTTTGCAATGTAAGCGCAAAAAAATGTGTTTATTTACGACATCACATTAGAAACCTCTAAAATGATCAGTGTTTCTCTACTATATTATGCATGTATTATACATATAAACCTTCCTCTTGAATCACTTTATCTACTTAAAAAACCGCATCAAAATCCGCTACGTAGTTTTAAAGATCTAAGCATATATAGGGTCAGACAGCGGGAAGCGACTTTGTTTTATGAAATATGTTAGCTATTTTATTTATCAACATTTATTTTCTTATCACTCAGTTATAAAAATTATCATTTGTATCTATAATCAGCCCTTTTTAACGTCGCACTGGGCCCGAGCCTCCCTTCAATACGAGGGGAATCAGGCCATACTCTACCCCACTGGCCAAGTGCGGATTGGCGGACTTCACATGTCTTTCGAAAACTTGTTAGGTTATCTCAGATATTCAGATTTCCTCACGATGTTTTCTTTCACCGGAAGATAAGTGGTAATCATGTTAGAAATGATTCGCAGATGAAAATATCATAGTTGCGAGACCCGGGATTTGAACCCGCTTCACTCGGTTTCCCAAGCGAGCGCGTCACCACTGGTCTACCACCGCCTGTATTTTAATTACTGTATTTATTTTTAAGTACATTAAAAAATAATATAGCATTACATAAGCTTATTTTTTTATTTATAACATAACATCCGTCAGATATTTTTATTTATTAACATTTATTCAAACACTCATTTATACAAATTGTCATTTGTATAATATTTTAAAACATTGGCTTCATGTTTAGTTCTATGATACTGTTAATATTATTCTTTAATCTGAGTATCAATGTTACCACCATTTTAATTAAATACATATTATCCTAAACAAAAATCTGTTCATTTAAAGCTAACAAGTCTCTCCATACACGCTAAAAGTATAATCACGATTGTTTTATAACAGCATAATTTTATTTACTGTTTTAATGAAAACTCCTTGCAATTAATTTATTTTATGCAAACTCCTTACAATGCAAATTTTGTCACCGTGATACAGCCAGCCATATTACATGGCGCTACATAAAACATGTCAGTAACATAACAACAGTAATGTATATATGTATATAGGCAGTGGTAGCCCAGTGGTAACGCGTTCGCTTGGGAAACCGAGTGAAGCGGGCTCAAATCCCGGGACGCGCACCTCTGATATTTTCATGTGCGAATCATTTCCAACATGATTACCACTTGCCTTACGGTGAAGGAAAACATCGTGAGGAAACCTGCATGTCTGAGAGAACCTAGCAAGTTTTCTAAAAACATGTGAAGTCCGCCAACCCGCACTTGGCCAGCGTGGTGGACTATGGCCTGATCCCCCTCGTATTGAAGGGAGGCCCGTGCCCAGCAGTGGGACGTTAAAAAAGGGCTGAATACAATATACATTTATTTCGTGTATCTCGAAAACGGCTCTAGCGATTTGGATCAAATTTTGGTTTTAGATAAGGTTTCGCTTTTAAAGTTTATCTATGTAGGTGTTTTTTTTTTCTGAGAAAACGCAATTTTCATATTTTCCCTAAGAAATCCGTGCAAAGCTCGGTCACCCAAGTACTATTGGCTAATCCGACCCTTTACCCCGGCTTATATTAAAAAAATGTGCGCCGAATCTTAAGTCACACAGCATTTTTTGTTCAATATTCTCAAAGTTTTCGTAACCGTCTCCCCAATAAAGGCGCGAGCTCAAGATTGCAAGCTCAGAATATTAGTGAGGACACCAAACTGTACATATGTACCAAATTGGAACTTTTCTTGACCTTTTTGTTTGAATAAGATGTAATAATAATACGCCATTCTGCAACTGATGTTTTTAAAATAAGTACCAAATTTAATACATTTAAACGAGCAGATCTTGTATATCTAATATATTTAAACGAGCAATTCTTGTATCTAATATATTTGAACAAGCAATTCTTGTATATTTATTTATTTATTTATTTATTTATACCAGTGATCTCGGCAACGGCTCGAAGGATTTCGCTGAAATTTGGTATGTGGGGGTTTTTGCGGGCGAAAAATCGATTTAGATTAGTATTATGTCTGGGAAAACGCATGTTTTCGAGTTTTCATGCGGTTTTCTTTCGCATTATTCTACGGAAAAAAAAGATCGCTAATTCGCACGCTCGGGCATAAGCATCGTGGTCAAGCAGCCAAGGCGCAAGATTGACAATCACAGGTGTCCGGGTTCGAATCCCGGTCTGATACAATGTTTTTACTTTTGTTTTTTTTTTGTATTTATTCAAGTTTTTAGTTTTTTTTATCTAAAAAATACGATATAACAAAAAAGAACTCCGAGTGAAACTCGGTCGCCCAGGTACTATTAGTAAAGTGCGAATGTTGCGAATGAACCCACTGCTTTCAACTTAACTTACTCTGATATAAAGTTTGAAGAAAACCTATTTGTTGGTATATGTATATGCGATAATCTCATGAACTATTGACACAATTAGTATTAATTAATCTTTACAAAAAGCTACATTGTACAGACTACATTTATATAAGGGTACTACGAGCGAAGCCAAAAGGTCCATCCAATAGTGTATAAACATCTACAGTTCACAATTTGTGAAGTAATAAAAGTATATAAAACCGTTCTACTAGATCGTTCGATAATCGAATGAAAATATTGGTATCGAGTTCGGTAAACATCGAATTGTAATGAAAATCGTGCGAGATATTTTCACGACAAAAGTTTTAAATGAGATCGAAAGATATGTTTTTAAGTGTACAAAATACATTTGGCAAAAATGCCATTTCTGTATTTTTACTGAATTAACATAAGCTAATGTTTACGTATTTACTAATTAAGCACAATTTAGTGCACAAAGTAAATTAAAACTGTTTACATTTATCTGGTTTTGACATCTATCGGCACTCTGAGTGTTAGCGTTAACACGTCACGTGACCATGTCGATGACGACTTACATGAATTTACTCCCCATCCAAACCTGCCTATAGAAGTTTTCACTTCAAAAAAATGTTTAAGCAAAAAAATCAATGGATATTTAAAAACCTTATGAATTGGGAAGTGACAGTATTCAATCAATTTTATCAATAAAGATGTGGAAGCGTAAAATCTCAAAGAAAAAATATTTTAAAATATCGCAAATATTGGTGTCTGCTATATTTAAAATATTTTTTCTTTCCAATATCATGTTTTTATCAGCATCATGTCAGTTTGACATTCGTTTTTGATCTTATTTAACTTAAGATGCAATTAGTATACACTAATATCTTATCTCACATTAAAGGTGAAACTTTTTGGCAATTTTGATACTCGAAATATATTAAAAGCAATTAAATTTGAAGCTGATCGAGCAGTTTGGAAGACGCTTATTTATATTCATTCATCGCCCAAAACCTGAACAACTTCGAAGTAATATCTAAAGTTTGAATGGAATTTTAATCTCTTAGAGAATTTCTTATTAATAAATTTATGAAAGGAAAGTTTGTTAATCGACAAACAACAATTGAGTTTTTTGTGACATCAAAACAGTGAAATTGTGATTTGTTGTACAATCATATTATAATCTATAAAAATCACTATAAAAATATCTATCAAAACAAAAAAGGATTTTATAAAGAATAATAAATATAAGCTATTAGCAAAAAAAAAAAAAAACAAAAAAAAACAAAACGAAAACAAATGTAAGTTATAATAAGAGTAAAAATGCTCAATAGTTATTAAGTTATATAGATAGGTGTTTAGTGTTTATATGAATTGGTCAGAGAATAAAGGCTATTTTTTTTATCATATAATCTACATGCTGCGCTTCATTTCTCACCAGTCATGTCGAATTTTCGTCCCACTGGAGTATGTCATTTGCACACACTCATAACAGTGAAAAAAACAGAGTGTATAAGTCTGTGCACTATAATTTCGCGCACTTAGCTAACATGAGTGAGATTCGCTGTAAACGAAGTCCATTAGAAGGATATTCTTTGTATATTATCTATATATTATTATTCGTTATATATTCGTTAAATAGTTTTTATATATATATATATATATATATGTTACTTTTTAAGGTATATATTTTATGGGCCTCTGTTTACATATTTAAGATCTTTTTGTAAATATTGCCTGAAATAAATGATTAAATAAAATAAAATAAATAAATATATGTATATAAAACAAAGTCGTGTTAGTTACACCATTTATAACTCAAGAACGGCTTGACCAATTTTTATGACATTTGATTTTTTGGATTTTTCTTAGTCCGGAATAGGATAATAAGTATTGAAACATCAGAAAAATTAAAAAATATATATATTTAAATGTATATTGCTAACGCTGGCAAATAACTGTTTTAAATACGTATGTAAGACGTATCTAGCGACGAACCCAAGCGAAGTGAGGGTGAGCCAGTAGTTTTACATATTTTAACTAGCGACTCTCGCTTCGCTCAGGTTCATCCCTATGTATGTATATAGTATTACAATAATTTATAGAAGTCTGCCCGATTTGTTGACATTTATGATTACTGCTCCGCTCCCTTCGGTAGTAGCATGACGATATATAACCTATCCTATAGCCTTCCTCAATAAAGGGCCTATCTAATGCAAAAATAATTTTTCAAATGGGATCAGTAGTCGTCAAACAAAGTAACATACTCTGCCTCTTTATAATATTAGAAAGTACCACCTGGCTTCCTTCAATTCCTACATAATTTTCAGTAAATCTTAGCAGAAGACTAGTTCTCAAAACTTTTTGATAACTAACTAAAAAGATTTATCGACGAAAGTTTCAGAGGATTGATTTCACCATCTCTTTATTAGAGTTAGGACAAATTTTATCATCCCCTGTTAGTATCATTAAATGTCGTGTTAAGCTTTTTAAGTGTTGTTAAGATTATCGAGTGCTTCTCAATGAGCTATTGGGTCGTTAATTTTCTTAGCTTGCATAATTTTCTTAAACTTAATTACGGCTCTTTAGTCCTATATCGTGGTCAATACAATTTTCAAGTTTATGGCTTCAAAACGTGCCAGTTGGGCACAATTTGACGTAATGAATGAAGAAGACACCATGTCGTGGTCACAAGCTTAAAATTTTGAGTTTTATCCTTTAGTATGTGAGTTAACTTATCTTTGCTGCGATTCTTGCTATTATATATATATATATGTATATATAAAATCGGTCGGACATACATATATAGATACATAATGTATATACGTACATATGTAATATGTACATACATAACCCTCCTTTGGAAGTCGCTGCAGGCGGGTAAAAATAGATCAATCAGCCTATCGCCTACTACTGCTGAACAGAGCCTCCCCCAATGAGCGCCAACCATCCCGGTCCTGGGCAGCCCGCATCCATCCACTGCCAGCCACCTTTCTTAGGTCAACTGTCCATCATCCTACACTACGCTTCCCTAAACGTGGTCTCCACTCTAAAAATAGAGCATACTCCACTCTATAAATAAAAATAGAGCTGAAACTCAAACCTAGAATTTAAAGCCGCTAACCACTCAACTAACGCAGCTATTAACATATAATAGCATGCAAACAAAGCTTATATAAATAATATGTACATATTTATGATATAATACATTAAGATTGTATTGACTCTGAATAAATATTTACTAAATATTCAAAGTACCATAATTATTGGTATTAAAGGAAAAACAGTTGTTCATTTTAGTTTTAATACAAACGTAATTGGATAAAGCAATTTCACTGTTTAATCTCATTCAGCGATATAACTTATTGATGCGTGCGTTCTTTTAAAATTATGCAAAATATACTCAGCTTGTTTATTCAGTTGTTATTTAACTAACTTCAATGAAAGAAAATTTTCCATGAAATAAAACGTATGAAATCGGATTCTTACTTACTTCTAAAATATATATCAACTAGCGACTTACCTACGCTTCGCTCGGTTTTGTCCCTAGGTAGGTTTTATTTTTTTTGAGCGAAACCCTAATTCGTTTTCTAAAATAAAAGTAGCCTAAGTTACTCCTTATAATATCAGCTATCTGTCAGTGAAAGTCCCGTTAAAATTGGTCCAGCCGTTTCGGAGATTAGACGGAACAAACAGACAGACAAAAATTTTAAAAATTGTGTTCTCTTATAAGTACCGTATATAATTCCATATGCATTTAGTATAAAGCTATTATTTTGACATTACAAACAGATACTTCAATTTTATTTACCTGTATAGATTTGAAACTTTATATGTAAAGATCGTATGATAATACACTAACTTCTTTTTCATTTCATTAATCTTATAATGGATCCCGGAGGAGGATATTGAGAACCTTTTAAAGGCTTCTAGTAAAACCTTATGTTTGTTTGTCACGTGACATTTCACCTATGGTTAATTTATTTAATAGATATAATAGGCTAAAAGCGACTTACCCTCGCTCCGCTCGGGTTCGTCCCTAGTTACGATTTAAGCTTAGTATAGATTTCTCAGAGATGACATGTTTTCTCGTAATAAAAAGTATTTTAAATGTTGACTCGAATAACCAGCTATCATCATACTAAATTTCATCAAAATCTGTCCAGTGGTTTTCTCGTTATGCGGTCACAAACACACAAAATAGTAAATTCCATCCACACCACCTCGATGTCCAGCGTTCCACAACAGTGCGATTTCTTAGACATTTTCTGCCCCGCACAACCACTCCGTGGAACCAGCTGCCGCCAGCGGTCTTTCCGAACCATTACGACCTGGCGACTTTCAAGAAGAGAGCGTATTCATTCTTGAAAGGCCGGCAACGCATTTGCAAGTCTTGCGGTTTTGCAGATGTCCATGGGCGGCGGTGATCACCTTTCATCAGGTGAGCCTCCTGCTCGTTTGCCCCCTTAGTCACATAAAAAAAAACAAACAGACAAACATTCTAAAAACTATAGATTCGGCCTCTGTATCGATAATAATGACTATTTCAATAAGATTTTCCAAAAAATATTTAATGTATAAAATCGACTCAGAATTTTATATTATATGTATAGATAAAGCTGAGGTAGAAAAGGGCTAAGGTAGAAAAGATTCAAGTTACCTAACTCCACAACCGATAGCTAATATGGTCGGAACAACCATTTATTTTTATGATGGTCACAAAAAAGCACACTTAGAGACACAATATAAATAATTCACGTTACAATGCCAATAAAATATGAGTACGGTTGTTATTTTAAGTTCATAAGCAACCATGTAAATTTTCAAATGATAAGCGTTATCGTGGGTAAATTTATATGGCGCGTGCCGCATAAATAAGAAATCATTGTCATATATACAGTATCTTCCTACGTCTGAGCTCTACATTGCCATGTAAGTAGGCTAATACGAGTATAAACGGTTATATAGAGCCTGAAGATTTCTGCATCATTAAATACTCATGTTTTATACATTGTATTCCAGAATGTGGGGTCTGTGTCGTCTGGCGTGAAATTGTCAAATAATTGACTTCGTTGGAGAAATACTAAATCTTGCTTTCTTGAAGAAATAAAAGATATTTTTGAGTTATCATTTTCATGTTAGATAGATACTTGTGTTAGATTTTTACTTCACCAATTAATTTTGTATTGGAAAAATTTATAAGAATAGAATTTTTTTTGTATGTAACATGATAATAAATATGTATTGACATTAACACACAGCACCATCTAGTTCCATGGTAAGCTACGAGGCATGTGTTATGGATACCAGATAGTTGATACACTACACAAATATGACTTTAAATACATATATATTATAAATATAAACACCCATGAATGGAGTACAAACATACGTGATCATCACACAAATGAATGCCCCCAGCGGGACTCGAACCCGCGACCTCTGGCACAGCAAGTAGGGTTACTACAAAACATGCTAAACGAGTCGTCATAATGTAAAGATTGATTAAAGAACAAATAAACAATAAGTACTGTACGTGCATATTTAAAACTAAAATATTTATATGCTTTTCTTTTTTTCAATTAGAATGTACTATAAGAAATTGATCGTCTCACCTCTTCGCTAGAATTTCTTGACAGAAAATACTAACCACTACTTTGGCTCGACTCAGGACTCGAACCTAGAACCTCATTTTATAACCTTACACAATATATTATGTTGGACTAAATTAATGTGATATAGCACAGTATATCAAATATTATAAAGTAATCCTTTATAATCTCAGTGAATTTTATAATTATCAAAGGCGATAAACACTCGAAGGACAAATCAGATTTATCTCTTAGCGTACGTTTAACCTAAGCCACTTATTCCACTGACACTATGACGACGCGATACATAAATACATATAATAAAAGTGTATCTGTTTGCTGTCTGTACATGAAAGATATTTGAGAAAAAGTAATAATTACACATTACTACACTTATTTACATAATTATTGATTTTTTTTTGTGTGCAGTCTTTCGTCATTCAAAACGATATTTATTATTTAAACTAGCGACTCACTCACGCTTCGCTCGGGTTCGCTCGTTCGTTCGGTAAGTGATTCTTTATTTCAACATAACTTTTTTATTTATGAACCAATTGAAATAAAACAAAAAAAGAAACACAAAGAAGAGGCTTAATTATGTTCAAATATAATAATAAGAAGTCAATAAGCACCTAATCTATACTAATATTATAAAGAGGAAAGATTTTTTTGTTTGTTTGTTTGTACCGAATAAGTTCCTAAAACTAAATGAAATTTTAGTTATTAAAATGAAATTTGGTAAGAAGATAGTTCGAGACCCTCGGAAGGACATAGAATGGTTATTATCAAGGAAATCATCCCTTAAGGGGGGTGAAAATGGGGATGAAAATTTGTATGGAGAATCTACCTCGGGGATGAACCCGAGCGAAGCGAGGATGAGTCATTAGCTTACAATACAACGTTAAAATGTATGCGAGATATACATATTTAGAGAAGAAAAAATTAGAAAAATCGATTTTTACAAACGTAGCCTAATATAACATAATAAATAAATACGGTATTTGTACTGAATATCGGTATAGTCAGGTCTTTTCTACACGAACGTGCTGTAACAGGGGCACCTAAAACTATCATTAGTAGGCAATTTCCCAAACATTGGCTTTTATAAGTCCTAAAGAACCCTTATCTGTGACAGTAACAATTTGGAATAATGTCACCCAAAAATGCTGATGTTAGGGCCTAAAATTATAGGGCCTAAATAACTTTGTTATCCTTTATCTAAAACATTTTGTTGTTTTTTGCATTTTTAATAGAAATTTTAGGATTATTGTCATCCTCTAGTACAAGAATAAGTCTGTAATTTTTTAATATATTTGCAACTTATCCTCGTTGCTTAATAATCTATACTAATATTATAAAGAGATAGAGTTTGTTTGTTCATTTGTTTGTTTGAAGGCGCTAATCTCAAGAACTACTAATCCATTTTGAAAAATTCTTTTTGCATTAGATAGCCCGTTTATTGAGGATTTATCATATTCAATTGTACACCAATTTCAATTATTCTTTACTTTATTGAATAGGTCTGGAACATTGTTATTTATATATTTGAAAAAAAATGTAAGTGAAATAATTACTTTAAAATTCATTTGAAATCTCTAAATGGGTTAAATAAAGGATGAAAGTTATAAAAGTTCGCAGTATCGCAACAGTTAACATGTAAGTTGGTACAAATCCCAACGGACATACTGCTAATACTTACATATGTATGTACATATAATAAAACTGTAATAGGGTCACCGTTCTAAATTGAAAGTTTTCTGGAACATTTGTGTTCTGGAGTTACCTAAAGTCTTAGAGATAATAAAATCTAAATTAAATTATCTATTTTCAGATTTTTATCTAGGTATTTGAACGCAATACCTTGTTATGGTTAGCTAGATTTTTATACGATTCTTTTTTATTGTGGTTATGCACACACACACGTACATGACGACGACACGTTGGGCTCAGTTCGTAGTGACCTTACTTGCTGCGCCAGCGGTCGCGGGTTCAAGTCACGCTGGGGGCATTCATTTGTGTGATGAGTACGAATGTTTGTACTCCAGTCGTGAGTGTTAATATTTATATTATGTATGTATTTGAAGTTATATATGTGTAGTGTATCAACTATCTGGTATCTATGACTCAAGCCTCGTAGCTTACCATGGAACTATATGGTGCTGTGAGTCCCAATATATTTATATGTACATATAACACATTCACACGCGCAGACACGCACACAAAGTTAGAGGTTATTACAACATTTCAAAAAACGTTATAATTTACATATAATAGATATTCGAAACCTACACACAGAATACAATAATAATGTATACACAGTTATACTTATCTATGAACTTTTGACGGGTGTTGCGTTGCGTTTGACAGATCCAATCTAGATTTAATTAAGATGGATTTCATTGAAAAGCTTTGAAAATATTCCTTAATAAGTTTAAGGATTATTTTCAAATCCAACTAAATACAGTAAAATATTATTATAAAACATATATTTTTGAAGTGAAACTTCTTTGCGCTCGCTTGACTTGGGTGATAAACTGGTGAATGCGTTACGAAAAAATGTACGTACGTTTGTTGCCATGGTAACCGTTGTTATTGTCTGACAAATGATATATAATATTATTTTCTTTCCTTACATGATATTCTATAAATATATGATTGTAATATGCCTAATATGCGTTATATTTATTATCTCACCTATCCTAATTATTTACAACATAAATTGAATTTCATAAAGAGTACCGATAACCCACAGAAGTTTTACTTCTTGCGCGTGTACACATTCATACACACACTCTGTAATATTTTTTTAATTAAATACATCTAGCTCCTAAATAATCGTAAGGGACAATTCTTATCCATCCCTCGTACGTTTTACAGATTAGCCGTAACAAATAAATGAATTTAATTTAACCCTCCGTGTAAAGTTAGTTTGAGTCTCACACATTCCACGTACGGCGTGTGGCTAAAAAATGTTACTGTTTGATATTTTCAAGTATATTTTTTATGAAAGAAACTGCATAATTTTAGATAATTATTGCATTAAAACAAGGTGAAAAAAATATATATTATGAGTCATAGTATATTAATGTGTATTGTGCAAAGTGCCTGACATTAATTAAAATTTTTTGAGCATACTCTTTGAGTTTTTATCCCTTTGAGTCAAAGTATAACAGCTTATCGAATACAGATAGCTTATTTCATGAAACAAAAACCTAGTATCACTACACAAAAGACCTATATCTCTGAAGTGGAGTCGTTCAGAGCAGGCACACGCGAGCGAGTATACTCTCAGTTTTACACAAAGACTGCATTTGTAAAATTCAGTAAATCGCAATGAAACAATACTAAAAGCTTCAGTTTATCTCGCTCGAAGTACTTTCTATTGTGAGTACATTTATTTAAATATAAGATAAAATGTTCGACTTAAGGCGAATAAATAGACAAATGGTTAAAGTGACTCCTGGGACGGTAATAGTGGGTTTGATCAGAGTAGAACAATTTTATGGCCTGGCTAAGTGGTTTTTTTCCCGATGTTGGAGGTCACAGGTTCAAGCTCGGTGGAAATATTTATGTATAATATTAAAGTACTGACTTAGCTTCGCTTCGCTCGGGTGCGGTCTTTTCATTTCTTTACCCATAACATACTATTTTAACACATAATAGAAACTTTATCTACTGAAGCTGTATATAACTTTTGAAAATATACCTAACATCCTTTAATACTTCTACACTTTATACCTGTTAAAAGTCTACAATATATTTGACATATGTATGTAGTTTTCACGTTTTCACTTGAGTAAGTTGTAGCCCAGTGGTAATGCGCTCGCTTGGGAAACCGAGTGAAGCGAGTTCGAATCCCGGGTCTCGCACTTCTGATATTTTCACGTGCGAATCATTTCTAACATGATTACCACTTGACTTACGGTGAAAAAAAACATCGTGAGGAAATCTGCATGTCTGAGAGAACCTAGCAACAGAAATAAGTGTTATGGCTATTATAAGTTCTCACTTCTCTCCCAAAGAAACGCATATTGCATGAAAACATTAACCACATCCAAAGTTTAGTAATTTTCAAAATTACTGCACACAAATTTTCATATAGAAAGGCATACGCTGGACTTCCTTTTATACATGGAGATGCGTAAAATATAACATACTTATACAGAACACTATAAGAAGCCAACTCGCGCTTGACAGATTTTATAATAAATTCTGATAATATCTGGAGTGTAAAAGCTAGGTATGTATCGTTAAACCCATCCTATTATCCCATTCAAGACGTTTTCGCTGCCATTGTAGAGCTATTGTTTGCAGATTCTAAAGGAAACATAATCTGTTACTTATTAGAGCGAGATTAAAAGATGCCATTATAATGTGATTTTACAATAAAGCAAAATTAATTTAGTTATATTTAATTTGGTATTTATTCAATTAAACAATATTATTTGCTTTCTTATTGGTTTTATTAGGTTATATGGTATTCAATTTATTCTAGACTCTATATTAATACATATATGTATAAAGCTGAAGAGTCCGATGTATTTTATTTTATTTTATAAGGCACTAACGACTCACCCTCGTTTCGCTCGGGTTCGTCCCTAGGTTGATTCCCCATACAAACTTTTATCCCCATTTTCACCCCCTTAAGGGATGATTTTCGGAATAAAAAATATCCTATGTACTTTCCAGCGTCACAAACTGACTTCTTATCAAATTTCATCTAAATCGGTCTAGTAGTTTTTGAGTTTATTCAATATAATAATATAATATTTTCTTAGGTTTACGTGAATGTTTGACACTTTAAACAAAACTATCTTTTTGAATTTTTTCGCGGATTTATTTTTATTTTTGTCTCCCGGGTTTTGGACTTTTGATTCGAATGCAATATTTTTAATATAGAGAAAAATATTTTTCATCCGCCATATATTTTACAAATGCCTTTTCAATGTCGCCCTTAAATGACTCAAGGGTTATCTTCGATCCCTCTGTGAGCTTTGCTTAATTGGAGAGCCACTTGTGATGAACATTTCCCAGTTTTTTTCCCAGTTTTAAGTGAGATATTTTAAAAATGCTTGATATGAGGAAAAATTTTCATAATATTTTCTTAGATTTACACGAATATTTGACACTAGCGTATCACCCTAGCTTTGCTCGGGTTCGTCCGGTACGTTTTAACGGTTAGTATGGAACAGATAAACTATATATTGTATGATACATAGCCTGCCTATAGCCTTCCTCAAAAACGGGCTACCTAATGCAAAAAAAAATTCAAATCGTATTAGCGCTTGCTGAGATTTAGCACATTCAAACATTATTTCGCGGATTTATTTTCCAGGGAGGGAGGAAACCAAAAATCAAAATACTTTGTTGTTTGTACTCCAGTCATGGGTGTTTATATTTATAATATGTATATATTTAAAGTTATATATGTGTAGTGTATCAACTATCTGGTATCCATAACACAATCCTCGTAGCTTACCATGGAACTAGATGGTGCTGTGCGTTAATGTCCCAACATATTTATTATTCATTTATTTAATGCATATCTCGAACTAGTGACTATGCATTAAAACAGTTATTCCGATTACCATGCTATATGGTAGTAAAAACGAGCAGAATCATATGCAAGAACTAGTGCTAAATTTAACCTGTTTCACGTCACAGCTGTAGTAACCATTAAGCATCGTGGAGGGCCATCGGGCGCAAATTGGTAAGCTCTACGTGACATCACTGCGAAATAGAACATCTGTCGTACTTAGATTTTGGCCTAGATTTTTTATAGGCTCAAAGCAATTCTAACTGGAACTAGTCTTTGACATCTGGACTTTAATATTCTGTAGCCGAATGGCAAAAAATCTACATTAAAATTGCACTAGCGAATTGCCCTCGTTTCGCTGACTACACACAGTGCCATCACAAACTTTCAGTATATAATTTGGATTCATTTACCATGAGCTAACAAAAAATCTTTGAATATTGGATTTTTCTTTACCCTTTTAGTATATGTTATAATATTGTTGAGTTTTTCGTCGGCTTTTCTCAGCAGAACTGCCTTCCGAGCCGGTGGTAGTTTCCTCACGGACTGACTACACTGACATTTAATTTAAATTTAAAATGTAAAATTGACGCTTCAAAAGTGCTTGTAAAAGTCTATTTGAATAAAGTATATTTTGATTTGATTTATCTATAAGATCAGAATAATGTGAACATATCTATCAAAAAATACCAATCGAATTGAAAACCTCCTCTTTTTGGAAGTCGGTTAAAAAAGAGAAATTTTCATAACTTTTGTATACTGATATAAGAAATATCGTATGAACAACTTATCATAAGCGTAACGAGGTATAGCGATATCGAGAATTAATGTATCGGAGGGAAGGAAACTGTGTTTTAACGTACATTGAGTTTAAATGAACTGATTTGCTTATCCATTTGGTTACCGTGATATATGAAAAGATATTGGCTTGAAATATTTGTATTATTCTTATTATTTCATTATCAGCGAGAAAACTTTTATAGTAGCGTTCTCTTTTATTTTAAAATTAGACACTTAAATTCATTTAATACTTTGAAGATTTTAAAAATTAATATAAATACTCGTACTTGCAGGTATTTGAACACATTTGTATAATACGTGAAAATCGAAAATTAATATAACCATTTTATTATGGACTAGCGACTCACCCTCGCTTTGCTTCGGGTTCGTCCCTAGACAAAAACAAATCTATCACACGGGAACCATAGATTTTTCCGGGATGATATATAGCCTATTATAGCCTTCCTCAGTTAATGAGCTATCTAATGCAAAATAAAAAAAAAAAAAAAAAAAAAAAAAAAAAAAAAAAAAAAAAAAAAAAAAAAAAAAATTTTGACGTTAGTGTGACAGGTAGAGATTATTATATTATTGAAAATATTTAAATTTATTTAATTATTCTTCAAGAAATTTACAATTATTAAAACAATAGTGCAGTGTATAAAAAGTGTACTTTTAAAATTACACAGTTCTTAGGTATCCTGATAGAACTTCTACAATTTTACATTGGCAGTAGTAATCTGGTGATATTTTTCGATTAACATTTGTACAATTGGTTTGTCTCAGCGTTCAAAACTCTGTTTTTACTATTAACATCAAGCTGCGAAAGACGTGGGTTCATATCTCACACAATTCGAAATTTTATTAATTATTTCTTGACTAATTATATTTTTTTAACTTGCTATTATGAAGTATTCGTGCTGTAAATCGGTAGTAGATGACTCCACTGATGGTGTTAAGTGTACTCGATGCGATAACTATTATCACTACCAGTGCCTTTATCCAGCAGCGAAAAAAGTCAACATCAAAAAATGTTGGACCTGTCCGGAGTGTTCACTATCTCAACCAAGGCAAGTTAATAAAGATAACACACCAGTGCGAAGCCGCAATTTAAATGCAAAACAGAGTTCCGAAGACAATATTAAAACGCGTGAAGGCGCTGCTGGTTTGGAATCGTTCACTCCAGATAATAAGTTTGATTTGCTGAATTCGTCTTCATTTTTGGAGCATGTTAGAAGCATAATTTCCTCTGAGCTAAATAGCTTAAAATCTGATCTGCAAGTTACTATTATACCCATCCAAAATGAGTTGAAGGCTATTAAAGAAGAATTTCTTAGCCTAAAGTATTCGTTGGAATTTATAAATAATAAATTTGACGATTTTAATAAAAGAATTGATAATTGTGAAATAAATATTAAGGAATTCTCAAATAAATGCTCGGAAATCGGGAATTTGAAAACTTCGTTAGATGTAATAGAATCTGAAAATCGCAGTCGTGAACAGTGGGCTCGTAGATCAAACGTCGAAATATATGGAATTCCAGAACAAAAAGGCGAAAATCTATTTTCGATATTACAAAGTATTGCTAATAAAACTGAGTTTAAACTTAATATTGAATCAGATATTGATTTTGTAACTAGGGTTGCCGCTAAAAGTGATTTAATCAAGAGAAGTAAACCGATAATTGTACGATTTTTATGCCGTTGGAAAAAGGACGAATTCTTGGCACAAGTCAGGAAACTGAAATTAAAATGTAGTGATATCGGCTATACATCAAAAAATAATTTCATTTATTTTAATGATCATTTGACGAGTTATAATAAGAGTCTTTTATTGTCTGCGAAGAAAATTGCCAGGGAGAAGAACTTTAGTTATGTTTGGGTTAAAAATTGTGCTATAATGATTCGGCGTAACGAATCTAGTCCGGTGATTCATATTTCAAAAAATAGCGATTTAAAAAAAATTGTTTAAGTGCTATTAATAATATTCGTTTTTATATAATTTTCTATGTATTTGCTTGTTTTCATTGTACTTTTTTTGATTTTTTTGTTAAGCTTGGACATCTTTTATTGCTTGGTTGCTTTAATTTTTATTTTTGCTTGGTCAATATTTTTACATTATGTTATTATTTTTTAAATGGAGCCTCGTTTATGAATATTTGTTTCGTTGTTTATTATGCCACCTTTTGTAATGAATAATGGTCTGACCTTTTACTACCAAAATGTTCGAGGGTTGCGTACCAAAACAAATTTATTTTATAGAAGTTTAATGCATGTTGATTATGATGTTATTTGCCTTACTGAGACGTGGTTACGAGATGGTTTTTATAGCGAAGAACTCTTCGACTCGCGATATATTGTTTATAGATGCGATCGCAATTACAATTCTATTGGAGTTACGATGGGTGGTGGCGTGTTAATTGCCGTAAAGTCCAGTTTGTCGGTCTATGCTTCCTCTTCTGTTGCAGTTACTAATAATGCGGGTGAAGTTTTAAAAGTTTCTCTTGCGCTTCAGTCATCTGGCAATGTCAGGCTTTTGCACATTTACTGCTCCTACTTCCCTCATTGCCGTTTTCATCAGGAAGCCCTTTGTGATTATTTTGAGTATATTTCTAATGAGCATATTAAGAGTTCGGACGACAAATTCCTACTGCTCGGTGATTTTAACGTGTCAACTGCAGTATGGTCAAATTCTAGCCCTCACATGGAAATAAACAATTTCAATGAAGAAGATGGCCTTATAAATTCTCTTTATAATTTTCTCAGTTTCACTGATTTTAAGCAATTTAATTTTATTATGAATGCTAATAATAGACTCCTTGATTTAATTATCAGTAACTGTATTTGCTCAGTTAGTCGCAGCTACCAGACTCTGATATCAGAAGATGCCCATCATCCTGCATTGGAAGTACACTTACCTAGCATTTCGTTAGGTAAGCCCATCTCTGTACCACGAACTATACGATTATTCCATGTAGCTGATTATGATGCGATTAATGAAGTATTGGCCTGTATTGACTGGTCTGATTTATTAGATGACTGTGATTTGTGTACAGCAGTTGATATATTTTATGACAAAATTAATTCTGTCATCAATGACCTAATACCAGTAAAAAAAGTGAGATCTATAAATAGGTTCCCTTGTTGGTATTCTCGATCACTTGTGAAAATTATTTCTGATAAGCTTAGATATCATAGAAAATGGAAAACTTACAATCGCTTGTCTGATTACAACATCTTTACTGTACTACGTGAACGTCAAAAAATTAAACAAACATATTGTTACGATCGATATATATCCGACTCGGAAACTAAAATCAATAGTAATAGTAGATTTTTCTGGACTTTCGTGAAATCTAAGAATTCTTCCACCGGCATTCCTGATACATTGACCTTTGGGAATAAATCTGCCAATGATCCGCAAAGTGTTTGTACTCTTTTTAGTGACTATTTCAAATCAACGTTTGAAAATCCTCCTACTAGTCCTAATCTTATTATGCACAGAGAGGGAAATGCTTTGCCTCTTGCGTTAATTAACTCTATTCCTCTAACACCTGTAATTGTTAAGAAATACCTGAAAGCTTTGGATACTAAAAAAGGTATGGGGCCTGATGGTATATCTCCGGTTTTTCTTAAATTATGTCGTGATAACTTAGCATACCCAATATTCTTACTCTTTAATAAATCTCTCGCTACAGGTGAAATGCCGTGTGCTTGGAAGCAGTCCTTCGTTGTGCCAATTTTAAAGTGTGGTGATAAACATAATGTTGAAAATTATAGACCGATCTCCAAATTATGCACTATCAGCAAAATTTTTGAAAGGATTGTGTATGACCATATTTATCCTATTTTGAGGCCTTTCTTGATTAATGAGCAGCACGGGTTTGTGAGTAAAAGATCCACAGAGGGGAATCTATGTGAGTTAGTTCATCGTGTTACCACTACCATGGACCAGGGACATCAAGTCGATGTAGTTTATACAGATTTTGCAAAAGCCTTTGACAAAGTCTCCCATCATGTCCTCATACACAAACTTGCAGAAATTGGCATTCACGGTGATCTTCTTCGTTGGATAATATCATATCTTCGTGACAGAACTCAGGCTGTGACCGTTAAAGGTCATACTTCTTCTTTTGTCCCAGTTACTTCTGGTGTACCACAGGGATCTCATCTTGGTCCTCTTTTGTTTATTTTGTTCTTAAACGATATTGGTCGTATCTTTAAGAATTGTTCATTCCTTTTATATGCCGATGATCTAAAGATTCTAAAGGAGATATCAAGCTCTTCAGACTGTCAACTTTTACAAGATGACTTAGACAGACTATCCTTATATTGCTCTAACAACTATTTACATCTTAACGTTAGAAAATGTTCTGTTATGTCATTTTCCAGGAAACGCACTACGACTGTTTTCTCGTATACACTTGGAGGTGAGGTATTAAAAAGAGTTACTGAAGTGCGTGACTTGGGTATACTTCTTGATAGTAAATTAACCTTCAAATTCCACATCAACGAGATGACCGCCAGAGCCTATAAAATGTTAGGTTTTATTCTTAGAGTAAGTAGTGATTTTAAAAATATCTCTACAATCATCTTATTGTATAATACTTTGGTACGCTCGATCTTAGAATATGGCTCAGTAGTTTGGAACCCTCAATACAAGTTCAGTATCGATGCAATTGATAAAGTACAGCGTAAGTTTATTAAACATTTGACTTTTAGAAATCGTTCCCTCCAACAAAGGTGTCCTATTATTCAGTCTCTATTGAATCGTCGCAGAATGAAAGATCAATTATTTTTATTTAAATTACTTAACAACCTTATCGACTCTCCATATCTTTTGAGTAATATTTACTTTAGATGTCCAAGCTTCCACACACGTCAAAAAGATTTATTCCATGTACCTTTTACCAAAACAAATCTAGCTTCTAATCTGTTCTTACTTAGGTCATGTCGTGATTATAATACTCACTTTAACCATATAGACATAATGAACTGTTCCGTTCTAAATTTCAAGAAATTTATTAATAACATAATCCAATAATTTTCATAATATTTAATACTTAATTATGTTTATAGTATATAGTATATAGTATTGTATAGTTGTTTAATTTAGTCTTATTCTTTCTACTCTTTCCTCTAATTATGTGTTTTTTTTATTTGTGGAAACTTAATTGGTAAATGTGTTTATTTTTTTTTTTTTTTTTTTTTAATGTAAATGCTCTGTAATATAATACTGTTTGTTTCCCTGTAATAAATAAAAAATAAAAAAAATAAAAAAAATAAAAGAATTTTCCAAATCGGATTAGTAGTTCCTGAGATTAGCGCGTTCAACCAAACAAACAAACAAACAAACAAACAAACTCGTCAGCTTTAAAATATTAAGTATAGATTAGCTTTATAATATTAGTATAGATTATGAATTTATAGTAATACTACCGAATCACACTTGCTTCGCTCGGATTCGTCTTACGTACTATGTACGTTTTAACGGTAAGTACGAAATGGATAGATATATATTAAATGATATATAGCCTATAGCCTTCCTCAATAAACGGGCTATCTAATGCAAAAAGATTTTTTCAAATCGGATTAGTAGTCCCTGAGATTAGCGCGTTCAAACAAACAAACTCTACCTCTTTATAATATTAGTATAGATAAATGACATATTATAATATCATTTAAATAGTACGAGCAAGATATTATGACCGATTTTCACAATTATTTTTAATGAATTAATAATAAATAATTACACTTTATGTATCCTATAGAAATTTTAAGAAAAATATCTTAAGTGAGTTAAGAAGTAATTATTGAACAAGAGCATATATATATATATATATATGTATGTATGTATTCTACTTTATATTCACGAATTTCTTTCAAAAGAATTAACGATGCTGTACAGTTTTTTTTCTCACGACAACTCGCAACACATTACGATGACAAAAATTCAAATAAGTAGAAATTAGAAAAAAGTCAAAGTTTCCTCTTAATTTTCTTATTCCAACTTTATAGTTGATAATTTTCTTATTCTAACTTAATTACTAAAATATGATATTATTTTAAATAATGAAAGCTCACAGTCGAGATCACAGCTTGCTAACATTAACTGGAATAACGGTAGTTTTGTTTTCGCAGGTGCTGCATTCAACATTAAAGTAAATAGAAAATTATTACTAAATATATACTAAAGCTTAAAATTAGCTTTAATTTTTGATAAAAGTTTTTATCTAAATACGTATTTGTTCTAAATAATTTAATTAGAGGAGTCTGTATGTACATAGTCTACTGCCTCGATTAGAGGGTGTAAGCCCTATAATATGTTATTTTTAATTGTTTAGTTAAAACCTTTTTGCATTTTTAGTTGGTCCGATTACCAGTTCGTGTAACATTTAAAAAAAATGCAGTAATTTTTATGATTAAAAACAAAATAATGCTTCCTTTGAGTAAAACTTGATATTTTCAGTACATATTTAAGACACCTTCTAGGTCCCGTTTGGTCCACAATATTAGAGTCCAAATGTAGCCTGTATTTCAATTTTCATTTTGCTATAACAAATTTAAAGTGATATCAATTTAATACTTTTTTAGATTTACGCAAATATCTGACATATTAAATATAATTATCTTTTCGGAATTTTTCGCGGATTTATTTAGATTTTTTGGTTCCCGACGTTTCGAATGTTTTACAGCAATCATGGTCATGGGAGAGACTAAAGCTTTAGACTTCTCAAAGGTCATTATTTAGTTTATACAGACATATTATTTAAAGCGACATAAATTTTGTAATGAAAGGCAAAACGGCACGTGTTATTTTACAGTGTGTTTTAAAAAATTAAATATGTTAAACTAGCAAACTGGTGAACTTCGCTATATCTCAAGGGAGTTCGAAAAATACAACCGCACCGTGAATTTTGCTCCGAATTTCAAAGATTTCTTAAATTTCCCGCTGGAATTCAAATATTTTATTGAGGAAAAATTTCCGTAGATATACTCTGAGTTATTTCAAACGCATGTTTTAAAGTTATCGATTTTAAAATTAAAAATAAACGAAATAAACGGTCACTGGGAATGAGAAAATATATTACTCTTGAAGACGTTGTACTTATACGAGTATATTTTGCTAACCTACTGTTAATTTAAAATAAATAAAAAAAAAGCTGATTTGGAGGAATACATTAATGCATGTGTCTTTTTCTACCAATCTAAAATACGGGACAAAAAATGGAGGGGGGGGGGGGGTATTAAATAATTTTAACGTTTAGTATAGATTTCTCAGAAATGAGATATTTTACCGCAGTAAAAAATATACTATATATGTATATAATGACCCGGATAACCAGCTATCATCATACCAAACATTAAAATCTATCTAGCGGTTTTCTCATGATGCGTTCCCAGACAGACAGACAGGCAGGAATTCTAAAAACTATAGATTCGGTCTCTGTATCGATAATAATGTTTATCTCAATAAGATTTTCCAAAAAATATTTAGTGTACAGATTCAATTCTGTTTAATGTTTATCTCAATAAGATTTTCCAAATAATATTTAATGTACAGATTCAACTCAGTTAATATTTAATTATATGTATGGATGATATTTAATTTTTGACTCATTTATTATAAAAGAAAACGCACATTTTTTCATTTACAAAGTCAGCGAGTTCGAGATATTCATTTCTACCTCTACGAGTGACTTAAGAGCTTACAGTTGTCACGTTGTAAGAATGGTTCCAAGGAGGTTTTTATTATCTGTAAGCTAAATCCTTTTCAAGAAACTTTTATATTAATTCCCTAACAAAAACAATTTAAGCTTTAAAATGTCTATAGCTTTTTATTTCATGAAAGCTCTTATCCTTTGTTTATTTTTCATAAAAAATGCGAAAATAATTTCTAAGCGTAATCTTTTTTGCACACAGCATTGGTTCTATCTAGTTTTTACGATCATATAGTTTACACGTCAACACATATTTATCTTTATCTATACATAAAATAAAATTCTAACTGAGCCAAATCTGTACATTAAATAGTTTTTGGAAAATCTTATTAAAATAGTAATTATTATCGTTACAGAGGCCGAATCTATAGTTTTTAGAATTTTTGTCTGTCTGTCTGTGACCACATCAGGAGAAAACCACTGGACAGATTTTGATTAAATTTGGTATGGTGATAGCTGATTATCCGGCTCAACACATAGTACTTTTTACTGCGGGAAAGTATCTCATCTCTGCGAAACCCATACTAAATTTAAAATGTAACGAACGAAGCCGAGCGTCACAGCACCATCTAGTTCCATGGTAAGCTACGAGGCTTGTGTTATGGATACCAGATAGTTGATACACTACACATATATAACTTTAAATACAAATATATTATAAATAATAAACACCCATGACTGGAGTACAAACATTGGTGCTCATCACACAAATGTACGCTGTCAGCGGGACTCGAACCCCCGACTGGCACAGCAAGTAGGATCACAAAAAATTGAGCCAAACGTGTCGTCACGTTGACTGAAAGTGTTCATTCAATCATTTCAGCGTGAAGAAGTAACACACATACATACACATAACAAATTGAAATTATAATAGTAGTCCGATGAAACCAATGATCTTCGCTAAATATAATTTTATTTAAGTTTCGTGGACGTTATCCTTTTTTAATCGACTTCTAAAAGGAGGTTCTCAATTCGATTGGTAATTTTTTTTACACGACACGTTTGACGATACGTTTGGCTCATTTTGTTGTGATCCTACATATTTAAAAGAAAACAGTTAGGAGGACTTAATATAGTTATATTACACTTAAAGAGCATTGTAAAAATGTTCATCATAATATAAATTTTATGATTATAATTATTACTTACGGTAAGAGTTCTTAAATGTTGATGACGTCATATTTTATAGCCATCTTGTGCAGTCATAAAGTACATTATATGTGATAAAGATAGTAAATTTGATTTTCGCTATCCAATTTTATACTGAGGTAACCGATGTACTAAAGTGTAATGTAGAATATGTCTCGGTTGCTTTACCACAAGATGCGGTCGCAAATCCTACACTGGTTATGTTGACCTTACATTTATTCTCTAAAAGCGGTATCTCAACGTGGAGACCGCAAACAAAAAAAAAAAACAATTTTAGTTGGGGAGGTTAAGTTAGTTAAGTTAGTTAGGGGGAGGAAAGGAGGGGGGGGGGGGCAAGAAATTAAGATATATTAAGTGTGAGTAAGCCGAGCTTTTCAGGGTTCGTAACCAAACGCTAAAACAGAATTCTTATAATTTCGTCATTTCCTTTTGTATAAATAAGATTATTTTTTCGAATTTCTTCGATGCGATAAATAAACTTAAACTTACACGAAATCGAATGACACAAAATAACTTTATTTTCTACATAACTCTTCATTTATATGTACATATCTGAAATCTAGGCCTTGTAATAATAAACCGTGATAATGTCACTACGAATCTTTCCATCACTTTCCCAATATTTCATATACTATAATATGAAACCAAAAATAGTCCTGCACAAGAATCGAACTTGAATACACCAATATATAGCCAGACGCATTGCGACTGACTTACTAATCATTATTATACTTATTAGTACGCTAAGAAGCTTTAGAAGGCTGTATCATACTTCATAATATAAAATCATTAGAATTGAAAATAAATACTAATAACAATGTTGAAATAAGCGGATTTATTTCCACTAGATGACATTAACAAGGTCATTCTGTGAAGGCAAGCTAACTAGTATTTTACTTTTCCTTACAAAGTTTAGAAAGAAGCTGACACTGCACATTATTGTTATATTTCCCCATGGACTTTTTTTTTGTTGGGTCATTAAAACACAACACCATCTAGTTCCATGGTAAGCTACGAGGCTTGTGTTATGGATACCAGATAGTTGATACACTACACATATATAACATTAAATACATACATATTATAAATATAAACACCCATGGCTGGAGTACAAACATCATCACAAAAATGAATGCCACCAGCGGGATTCGAACCCGCGACCGCTGACACAGAAAGTAGGGCCACTACAAACTGTGCCAAACGAGATTTATACTTTGATTTGTCCTCTCAGGCTAGTAGCATCAAAGTTTGGTGAATGGAAAGATTTTAATTTGAAGATCTATACATATAATAAAACTGTAGAGGTCGAATGTTTGTACATAGAAAAAAATGCTAAAAACCGAGTCAGAGGGATGTAAGAAGAGAAATACAACAAATCCAGATTTTTTTTTTTCAATTTTTTTGTTTCTCTATCTGTTTGTCTGTTTGTACGGGCTAATATCCGAAAGTGTTGGACCAAATTAAATCAAATTGGAATTTTTTGCATGGTGGTACCTTATATCCCCGATCAGCATTTTAGATACTTTTCATACCGGAAAATTAATGGGTTCCCGTGGGATAGTTAAAAAACTATAGTAACTTATAAAGCTTAATACACTAAAACTACAGAATGGATTTTAAAGAAATTTTACAATAATATAGTTCGTACAACAGAATAACAAATAGGCTACTTTTTATCACGGAAAAACTTACGGTTCCCGATTTGTTTTTGTTTGTCTAGAGGCGAACCCGAGCGATGCGAGGGTAAATCACTAGTCTTTCATATAAATACTCACACATATTCATAGCGACTTCCCAAATGTAATTACATTTTCATATCATTGCACAAGACATTTGTGTTGGACAAACAATATTCCGCTTAGTATGCATAGTTAAGCGAGTTCGTGCTTGCAACTTAACACTCATGATAATATGAATATCGGCGCTCACACCGGCTGATTGTAGCTCATAAAATCTAAGAAATGGGAATTCTTGTCATGTTGCCTCTATTCATACGTAGGGTTGTCAGATATGGAAATATTTATAATATAATGTTTTTTTTTTGTGTGTTTTACGCTATTGAATAGTAAATATATATCCATACTAATATTATAAACGTGAATGCGTGTTTGTTTGTTTGTTTGTTTGTCCTTTTTTCATGTCGAAATAGTGTGACGTATTGGCCTGATTTTTTCTGTGGAGATCGTTGGAGGGCTAGAGAATGACATAGGCTACTTTTTACTTAATTATTATTGTGGTTGAATTTTGACTACTGGACAAAGCTAATATTGATATTTATAATAACATAGGTAAGTAAATTATATTATATTGTGATATTTTAATTAATATCAATAGAAAACGATAGTTTTAGATATTTTTGTCGATATCTGTAACGTATAGCTTATGAATGGCACCACTGATTTTATTAAATCCATTAATATTGTTTATATATGTCGCAGGATGATCTGATAATTCGAATTTTCGTGAAAACTCTAAGGATATTGCGAAAACACGGATAATAATTAGACAATGATGAAAACATTTCGTAATCTTGTTTTTGCAAGAACATGAATCGCTTTAGTTCTAGTCGTCTATGGCAAAATTGGAATTGTCAAATTATCCTACGACATAAATGTAACAGCTGAAATTGAAAAGTACTTAAATTTTTATATCAATTGATCGACTTTACCGAAACTTTTTAAAATTCAGCTTTAAATTCTTCCACGCATTCCTTTAGTTTACCATAAAAGATTCATTTTTACTTTAAAATCATAAAACATAGTTGTATTAAATAAACACAGTATATGACAATATATTCATTATGTGCTTTTGAGGGAGAAAAATATTTAAAACAATTTTAGAATAATTTTGTAAGAATTTTTTAAAGGGTGAAAATCTTTAGAAAAGTGACAACCCTGTCACTATCAGCTGTTATTGGCTGGCGCCTTTCATTTTAGTGCCACATTTTATAAGTTTGCAGCGTTATTAAAATTTCATAGAATTTGTTTCATTCATCTTCATAGTACATGGTGTTTTAGGTAAATAATTATTTTATCCATGACTGGCGACTCACCCTGGCTTCGCTCGGGTTCGTCCCTAGCTTGATTCCCCATACAAACTTTCACCCCCTTTTTCACTCCTTTAAGGGATGATTTCCAGGATAAAATGTATCCTTTCCAAAGTCTCAAACTATCTTCTTACTTTTTCTTTCTTACTTCTACAACGTCACAAACTCACAATTTTTATCTCTTTATAATATTAGTATATTTAACACAACTTTAATAACAAATCGGCGCATGTAACGTCATCATCATATCATTGGGAATACCCACTCAGCATAGGTATTCTAAGAATTTATTATGTATCTCTTTGAAATTTGCGGTCTCAAAGAGTACGGTATTTTGGATGGAACGTGGACAAAGACCCTACATTAAACCCCCTTAGAAACTAAAATTCCTTTGACATAAGGTATCGGCCGCGATCGATCCTCAAATAAACATTGGGAAATATACAAATATGGTTTTCAGCTAATGCGTGAGAGAGTATAGAATATAACGACACGTTTGGCTCAGTTTGTAGTGACCCTACTTGCTGTGCCAGCGGTCGCGGGTTCGAGTCCCGCTGGGGGCATTCATTTGTGTGATAAGCACGAATGTGTGTACTCCAGGCATGGGGCTTAATATTTATAATATGTATGTATTAGTTATATATGTGTAGTGTATCAACAATCTGGTATCCATAACACAAGCCTCGTAGCTTACCATGGAACTTACATGGCGCTGTGCGTTAATTTCCCAACATATTTATTTATTAAATTTATTAACTATTATTTCCAATGAAATACACATTGCTATGTACCTAAATTGAAGTTGTGACTTAGGTTACCTTGATTTCCAGGAAAGGCTATATGCATATACTGAGCCAAACGTACTGTAATAATAATAAACCCATAGATTTTCATCTGTAAAAAATAAGTAGTTGGTCTGCTATAAATGAAAAGCTTTTGTGAAATCGCAAATTACGTCGTATCATTTTTTTAATTTTGAAAATTAATTGAAATATTGCAAGATACTTAAACGCTCATTGAATGGTTTATTAATTATTATGAAAGATATTTTCATTTCATAATAAACGTGGGGCAGAAGAAAATAAATCAAGGAAAAAATGGAGCATCAACCAATCAAAATTGGAAGATTAAATAGTAATTTAAAATGATAATTATATTTCTTTTTCAACCGACTTCAAAAACATTTTTATTCTAAAGAAATATTGAGTACGATAGAAGTTATTAACATCTAAATATCTGTATTTGTCACTTAAAATATTCCTCGAACGTTTTAATTTTTTACTAAACTGAATTACTAAAAAAGAAAAACGTACAGACCTAGATTAAGGTGTACCGTACTGAATCTAATTAGACCAAAATTGTCTCAATTCGTAAATGTTTAGGAGGGTGAAAACGTTATCGCCCGAAACAATATTTCAAACAGGAAATGTAGGTAATTTCTCTAAGATTTGCAACTCTCTCTATCGCACCATACGAGTTGGCAAAGCGAGCGGTATGAAACAGATAGCATTTTTTTTAAAACCTACTCGCGCCGCGTATCGACACTTCACAATCCTCTTAACTTTAACAGCCCTTTAAAATGATTATCATGATTAGATCTCTAACAGAGCACGGTGAAACCCACGCCTCACTCGATTAAATCGATCGCGAAAGCATTCAAAAAGAAAGATGTAGATCTCGCACTCATCATACTGACTTTTCCCAGCCGACTTTAAGCCCGCTATAGAACAGACTGACAAATATTTTGGAAAATGATTTAGTTAACGCTAAATTACAATTCATATGTCTATACTATAAAGCTGAAGACTTTGTTTTTTTGTTTGTTTGTTTGGTTGAACGCGCTAATCTCAGGAACTACTAATCCGATTTGAAAAATTCTTTTTGCATTAGATAGTCAGTTAACTGAGGAAGGCTATAGGCTATATATCATCCCGGAAAAATCTAGATTTGTTTTTCTCTAGGGACGAACCCGAAGCGAAGCGAGGGTGAGACGCTAGTATTATAAACAATGTCAAAGGTCAATACTTTCTATATTGATCTTCTATTGAAAATAAACAAAATGATTGATTTATACGTACATAAATCGAAGAATTCTAAGTTAAGATAATAAGATCTTTGTAGACTGTAGAAGAATTCCTGTATGGTCAAAGGCCGACGATAATCACATTCACTTCTGCTTTCCTTCAAACGAAATATGCACTTTCTAAAGCATTTCAATATGAAATGAAATGCTTAGGAAACGAGATATGCAGGTAGATATCTAAACAAATGCACGTATAGGTTAAATCTATACATATAATAAAATTCTAAATCGAATCTGTACATTAAATATTTTTTTGGAAAATCTTATTGAAGTTATTATTATCGATACAGAGGCCGAATCTATAGTTTTTAGAATTTATATCTATCTGTCTGTCTGGGAACGCATTACGGGTAAACCACTGTACAGATTTTGACGAAATTTGGTATGATGATAGCTGGTTATGCGGGTCAACATATAGGATTCTTTTTAATGCGGGAAAATATCTCATCTCTGAGAAATCTATTCTAAACGTTAAAACGTAACTCGGTACGAACTCGAGCGGAGCGAGGGTGAGTCGCTAGTCTACTATTGTCTAGCAAAACTTAACAAAAACATCTTTTAATATTTTCTTAGCAACAAAACGTAGCATGATGATCCTTTGATGTTTTGTAAAGTCTTAATATTCAGGTAAGTAAGAATCAATCAGTTCAAACTTCAAACTGTTTCATATATTTCTTTGAAGAAGCAAAAGTCCGAAATTAAATTCTCTTGGATCGTAAATGCCGAGTATTGAAACACTATGATTGACTGCTATAATTGCCGGCCCCGAATAAAATCCTGACAAATGTCGCCTTTTATAGCATCTCTGATAATTTCAAGAGATTGATTAGATTTTTCTTATTTTTATTTAAATATATATTGTATTGTAAACTAAAAACAAAGTAAATTATGTACATCTATACAGATAAATAATATTCGAGTGTCTGTTTGTAATATTAAAATAACCGCTTTTCACTAAATGCATATGGATGTATGTATACATGGTACATATACCAAAACAACATTTTTTACAAATTTGGTCTGTCCGTCTGTCTATTGGTTCCAGCTAATCTCTGAAATGGCTGGACCAATTTTGACGGGACTTTCACTGGCAGATATTTGATGTAATAAGGAGTAACTTAGGCTACTTTTATTTTAGAAAAAAAAATAGGGTCCCACAAAAAAAAATTAAAACCAAATTAATTAATTTTGCAGGAAGTAACCTAGGGACGAACCCGAGCGAAGCGAGGGTGAGTTGCTAGTTATATATACAGAATAACAATCAATAATATTAACATAAAAAATGTACATGTAAGAAACAAATGGAAACCTTCGAAAAAGATAATGCCAGTCTAATACCAGCCTCGCAAAATTAAATAAAATAGCATTTATCTCGTATGTGCAAATGTGTAGAGGAACCCAGAGGATTTACGCAGGTTCGATAATTAGATAATAGCCGATAATCGACTTTCCACGTTCACTCAACGTTATAAATTAAGCCCAATATCATCGTTTATGTGATTTTATACGATAAAACGATCTGAGACTCCAACAGTATTAAGTTGCGTATTTATAATCAGATAAAGACTATCGATACATATAATAAAATTGTAACTAAGCCGAATCTGTACATTAAATATTTTTTGGAAAATCTTATTGAAATAGACATTATTATCGATACAGAGGACGAATCTATAGTTTTTAGATTTTTTGTCTGTCTGTCTGTCTGAGAAGTCATCAAGAGAAAACCACTTGACAGATTTTGATGAAATTTGGTATGGTGATAGCTGGTTATCCGGGTCAACATATAGGATACTTTTTACTGCGGAAAAATATCCGAGACCTGTCAGTGAAACAGGTAATAGCAGGTTAATGTGCTAAATTCTTCCTGAATCGCGATCCGAATATAGCAAGCTATTATTTGTATAGACACTTTAATACAGATAAATTAAACGAATCATGCTTAGTATAAAAAATATATAAAATGGCCGATAGCGATGAGTAATGGTGTCGATAGAGTTGTATATAATGGAGATTAATGTATCGAGCTAACCGTTTTTACCACGACTGTTATATTTTGGCTGCGCAGATAGAAAATGGAATGATTTGACGGTTCGACGTATAGACTACATTGATAAATAAAAACTCAATATACATAATTAGCAAAAGTGTCATAAAAAAGTGCACAACTCGAAATTAAATTGCGCTTTTTTCAAGTCCCTTTTTTCAAGTTCAAGCTGTGTTGACCTCTGAGCAAACTTCCTAACGAGTATCCAAATATAACATTATTTATATGATATTGATAAAGGTTACGCAATTAACTTGATTATTGATCTATTTGCGATTTTTTTTATAGATTTCTGATTCAATTCAAAATGACAACGTAAATGTTCAATTCAGTATTTATATACTACTAGCGGCTCACCCTCATTTCACTCGAGTTCGCCTCTAAAAAAGAAACAAATCTATCCCACAGGAACCGTACATTTTTCCAGAATAAAAATAGCCTATGTGTTATTCTGATGTACGAGCTATATTATTATAAAATTTCATTAAAATCCATTCAATAGTTTATGCGTGAAAGAGTAACAAATATCCATACATCTATACATCCTCACAAACTTTCACATTTATAATATTAGTAGGATGAATGAATGAATGAATGAATGAAAAACTCGTTATTGTACACCCCAAAAGAGAAATGAAAATATACAAAATATGGAAGAATGTACAAGACGCGGCCTTATCGCTAAAAGAGCGATTTCTTCCAGGCAACGATGATGATCGTTTTATTTCCTATAGACGTTAAATAGAGTACGAAAATTTGCATAGGAGGTTATTATTTTTGTAGGTAGTAATACAAAGTTGGAAAGTTGATGTTTGCGCTAGTATAAAAGGATTTCCCATCAGACTCGCAACTTGTTTGTGAGAATTGGTAATTTCAGTTCTACTAACATTTGATGGGTTAATCTTTGATTTTACCTCAAAACTATGTACCTTTATTGTGATTACACTACTGTCATATTAAGACATGACAGTAGTTAGACTAGACTTATAATATTAAATAAGCAATTTTTGTATATATATAAATTTGTTTCGTATATCCCG
Organism: Fabriciana adippe; assembly: GCA_905404265.1. NCBI lineage: Eukaryota > Metazoa > Arthropoda > Insecta > Lepidoptera > Nymphalidae > Fabriciana > Fabriciana adippe. The sequence goes on along the minus strand of FR989995.1, from coordinate 15,605,005 downwards.
GAAACAGCTCTAACGATTTGGATAAAATTTTGTATTTAGATAAGGTTTTGCTTCTTAAGTTTATATGAAAAGGTGTATTTTCTAGGCTATAGTTTATATAGCATATAATTACACATAGACTATCTATCTAAGTCTTTAATATATTATATATTAACCGTTAAAATCTTTATTTATAAAATAATTTTGTAAAAGTGTCTCGTTCGTTAAAAGTAAACGTTCCCTTTCTAACCCCCAAAAAATCAGTATACTATACAATGTTTATCTCAGGGACATAATATTGGCTTCATTTTAATTTATAGCAAAATAATCGAGTAGTCAGGGGATCAATATGCAATTTTGGTGCTTTTTTCACATAAAACTGATAAAATCGTTATAAATGTATTTTTAAAAGATATACAGAGCTTACATGGACTCGTTTAAGTATAGATTTATCTGTACCTTCCTTTATGAGGGTACTTAACTTTTATATTTGCTTTTAAGCTTAAATACAAATGCCTTTTAAAGCCGTTTGTACACTTAAGTGTATTTTGAAGGTGACGGGTTCGATTTTCGCGTGCTTTGAAGTAAACAGAAATCTGTATTGATCGTAATAAAGCTGTTTATATTTTTTTATCTATACATATAATAAAACTGTAGAGGTCGAATGTCTGTATATAGAAAAAAAAATGCTAAAAACCGTGTCAGGGGTTGTAAGAAGAGACATAGAACAAATCCAGATTTTTTTCAGTTTTTTTGTTTCTCTGTCTGTTTGTACGGGTTAATTTCCGAAACTGTTAGTCCGATTTAAACGAACCTTATATCCCCAGTCAACATTTTAGATACTTTTCATCCCGAAAAATAAAGAGTTCCCGTGGGATAGTTAAAAAACTATAGTAACTTGTACAGCTTAGTACACAAAAACTACTGATTGGATTTTAATTAAACTTTACAATAATACAGTTCATACATCAGAATAACAAATAGGCAACTTTTTATTACGGAAAAATGTGCGGTTCCCGTGGGATAGATTTGTTTTTGTTTGTCTGGAGGCGAACCCGAGCAAAGCGGGGTTGAGCCGCTAGTTTTATATAAAGCACTAGGTTAAGTATTTCTACTAATGCTCAAAAGTGAAATATACTTTTTAAAATAGATTTTCAAAGGCACTATTAAAGTATAGTCATTCATTATAAAATGAACGACACGTTTGACTAAGTTTGTAGTGACCCTACTCGCTGTGCTAGCGGTCGCGGGTTCGTGTTCCGCTGGGGGCATTCATTTGTTTGATGAGCGCGAACGTTTGTACTGCAGTCATAGGTGTTTATATTTATAATATGTATGTATTTAAAGTTATATATGTGTAGTGTATCAACTATCTGGTATCCATAACACAAGCGTCGTAGCTTACCATGGAACTAGATGGTGTTGTGTGTTAATGTCCCAACGTATTTATTTATTTATTTAAAATAAGTTTATTGGAAAACGTTTACAGAAAAATAACAAATATCAATAATAATATAGTGTCGTAGTACAGTAAAATCAAGTCCTACACTAAATAATTAATCGTTAAATTTCATTAATTGATGCACCTCAATTTTTTTCCTTAATATTTAGTCTAGATATTAAAAGCAATGTACTAGAAAATTTTAGGTCTTTAAAAGGCCCATATAAAATTACTCATTAGAATGTCTATATCTTCTTAGGTACACAAACAAGAAGTATAAATATGTTGGAACATTTAAAAAAAATATCTTTTCGGATTTTTTCTCGGATTTATTTTGATATTTGGTTGGTGGGAACCTAAAATCAAAATAAATCCGCGAACTAAACAGACAAGATAGTTTTATTTAAAATGTCAAATATTTGTATAAATCTAAGAAAGTATTATATTATTTTTACGCATTATTGAGGATGATTTTAGGCTCTAGCATCACCTCTCCCTTTACATAAATAAACTAACTTACCTAAGCGAGTAAACTCAAGAGTAAAAGCTAGTTAAAATAATATCAAGCAAATTTTAAAATTGAAGGAAAATTTCTTATACGGTCAGTTTAAAATAGCAAAGAACAACTAACAAAAACGGTAGTGCAATAAATTTTAATAAAACTTATACAAAAAGTAAAATAACAAAGTGTAAAATTGCAAGTTAAAGCGGTATTTGAGTCTGGAGCGACTCACAACTTTCTGTGTTAACGCCACAACTTTTAAAGCAACTTGTGAAATAGAACCGCAGCTATAGTTTTCCTGAATGTAGCGGTTACATAGTTAGTTAATGAATATACTGTATAGTTAAATTTTAACTATTTTAAAATTGAAATATTTTTGAAGTAAACCTTCTTTCGCCAACTCTTCTCAGGTCTGAGGCTTCTTCTTTTTGAACTGGTAGTAGACTCGTGATGTTCAGTAAAAAATTGTAAAAATTTAATGTTGAATAAAATATTTTGAATTTGAACTTTACGTAAGTTGGTAAATTCGTTACAACAAAATGTACGTACGTTCGTTGCCATGGTAACCGTTGTTATTGTCTGACAAATGATATATAATATTATATTCTTTCCTTAAATGATATTCTATAAATATATGATTGTAATATGCCTAATATGCGTTATTTTTAGTATCTCACCTATCCTAATTATTTAAAACATAAATTGAATTTTTTAAAGAGTAACAATAACCTACAGAAGTTTTACTTCTTGCGCGTGTACACATTCATACACGCACTCTTTAATTTCTTTTATCTCGCATATCAAACTGTTTTACTTCATTATATACATTTTAGCAACTAGTGAGTATCTGTGCACATACCTACTACTAGTTTTTTCTGTGGCTTTGCCCGTGTGGTAACTAGGGCGAGGATCAAATTAAAAAAAAAAATTAAAACAGTTCGAGTAGTGTGTATTCAGCCCTTTTTAGCCGCTGGCCAAGTGCAGGGCGGACTTCACATGTCCTTCGAAAACTTGCTAGGTTCTCTCAGGCATGCAGATTTCCTCACGATGTTTTCATTCACCGTAAGGTCATGGTAATTATGTTAGAAAAGGTTTGCAAATGAAAATATCAGGGTTGCGAGACCTGGGGTTTGAACTGCTTTACTTGATTTCCTAATCGAGCGCGTTACCACTGGTCTACCATTACCTCAAATAGTATAAAAGCTCAGAAATATTTTATGTAATAGGTGGATGTTACAAAGAATATATAGTATAAAGCTACAAGTAAACTCTTAGTTTATAAGACGGCTTCAGTACCGTACGCGTAATATATGATTATACAGAAAGCCCTATTCTATCATTGTCAGACCTTTGTAAGAATTATTGTATGAATTATTGTTATACGTACGTAATATAATACGTAAATATTATACTAGTATGTATACGTAAGAGGCAATGGTAGCCCAGGGGTAGCACGCTCGCTTGGGAAACCGAGTGAAGCGGGTTCAAATTCCGGGTTTCGCACCACTGATATTTTCATGTGCGAATCATTTCTAACATGATTACCACTTGCCTTACGGTGAAGGAAAACATCTTGAGGAAACCTGCATATCTGAAAAAACCTAGCAAGTTTTCGAAAGATATGTGAAGTCCGCCAATCCGCACTTGGCCAGCGTGGTGGACTATGGCCTGATCCCCCTCGTATTGAAGGGGGGCCTGTGCCCAGCAGTGGGACGTTAAAAAGGGCTGAATGCAATATATGTATATGTAATACTAACGCACTCTACTCAACTAAAACAAAAGTACTCTTGCTAACTGTTACTTCCCAATATACCAAATTCTTTGTCACATTATAAGCTACTCTTTGAAACCTAGAAATAGAAAAACGCATCCTCTCCCCTAATGGGGTGCCGCAGGTTCGCTTACGCACTCAACCACGACGCCCCGACGGCAGGTCTGCTGAAGCAGACCACAACAACCATGCGGTTGCTCCAACAATCTACTCTGCTATCAAAGACCTACCCGGAGCGAAAACGCCTGTACCGATTTGGAAAATTCTTTTTTTGTTTCGAAGGATATACTTTCCAGGTAGTTTTATTTAAATTTTATCGAAATTGGTCAAGTGGTTTTTAAAAAAATTACAATAAATTATTCTTAAATAAATGGCTTAATTGAATATGTTATTGAAAAACTTTCTTCTTACAAATTACCTGCTTATTACGTCTACACTAAAAATCGAAAAATCTAGACACTAAAAAGTAAAAATAACTAAAAAGGGGTTTTCATTTAGAATAGATACCTAATCAGATATTTTCGAAGTCTGTGTGCTTTAATTTGTATCGGCTAGCACCTATGGTCGTTGCGGCAATGTATTATTATATTTCTCTATTTACTTGAAATATAAATAAAATAATTTCCTTAAATTATTATTCGCCTTTAATCTCCAATATTTTTCTATATGTCACATATATGTTTATAAAAAAAGAAATTAGTAAAAAGGTCTTAATAAAAAATGTACATGTATAAAAAAGGATGTATATATATATAAGTATGTACATTTATGTGTGCCTACATCACCCCCCCTCCAGCGTCTGTCAAGAGCGATAGAAATCAGTGAATCTAACGTGACGTCCTGAACGTGTCCTATAATGTTTTACATCACTGTCATGGATAGGGACAGGTTGAGGTTTATCAGTCAGTAAATATGCAGGCTTCAGACGATCTATTGAGGTTGTGACTTCTCTTCCATTTATTAGTAATTTGAAGACTTTGTCGTTTCTGGAGAGCACTTTATGAGGGCCAGTGTAGGCAGGTTTTAGCGAGCCACGCGACGAGTCTTCTCTGAGAAAGACATGATCGGTAGTCTTAAGATCTTTAAAAACAAATATTTTGTTCTCACCATGACGCGAGGCTGGTACAGGCTGTAATTTTTGAGCAAACGAACGTAACCTAGCGGTAAAATCAAGTACGTCTGTTGTACCGCAATCACTGGAGTCAAAAAATTCTCCTGGAAGACGTAGTGGTTCGCCATACAGCAGCTCAGCCGAAGAAGCTTGTAAATCTTCCTTAAAGGCGCTTCTTATTCCGAGGAGAACCCAAGGCAGCACCTCGGTCCATTTCTGATGCGCATGGCACACGATGGACGCTTTAAGTTGCCTGTGGAAGCGTTCTATTAGCCCATTGCAAGCTGGATGGTATGCGGTGGTTCGTCTGTGTTGGAACCCAGTCATCTTGGAAAGATGGTTGAATAAATTGGATTCAAACTGGCGACCTCTGTCAGTGACAATAGTCTCAGGGCAACCGAAACGCGCTATCCAGCCTGATATCAATACTTTGGCTGTTGTTTCGGCAGTGATGTCGACCATAGGAATGACTTCGACCTATCTTGTAAAGCGGTCAATGGCAGTCAAACAATATCTAAAATTTTCAGATATAGGCAATGGTCCCACAATATCTATATGGATGTGCTTGAATCTCGCACGAGGTAAATTAAATGTGCCTAAGGGTGCAGATACGTGTCGGCTTACTTTAGCACGTTGGCAAGATTGACATGATCGTGCCCATAATCTGCAGTCTCTTCTAATTCCAGGCCATACAAAACGATCAGCTATTAATTTAACTGTAGCGTTAATGCCTGGATGACTTAACGAATGTAAGCTGTCAAAAATATGTCTTCGTAGTGAATGAGGAATGAATAATCTTGGAGTCGTTGTACTGACGTCGCAATACACGAAATGGCGACTTCCGGGAATTTCATTCCTTTCGAGTTTGAGTGATGATTTTTCTGTAAGTAACTTCGACAGCTCAGAATCTTTCGCTTGATGTTCAGCTAAAATTTCGAGAGGGATGGGAATTTGTAATTCATCCACACGTGATAGTGCATCGGCAACAACATTGTCCTTGCCGGATATGTGTCTTATATCAGTGGTAAACTGAGCTATAAAGTCTAAATATCTGAATTGCCTAGGTGAACAATTAACTTTACGTTCGTTAAAAGCGAAACTAATCGGTTTATGATCAGTGTATATAACAAAATGTCGTGCTTCGACCATATGCCTAAAATGCTTTATAGCTTCATAGATTGCTAGTAGCTCTTTATCGTATGGCGAATACTTTTGTTGTGATTCCGTAAGCTTTTTAGAAAAGAAACCTAAAGGCTCCCAAGCTTCATCACTCTTTTGTTGAAGTACAGCACCAATGGCTGTATCTGATGCATCGGTGACAAGTGAGAGTTTGGCTTCGAAATTAGGATGAGCTAAGAGTGCCGCGTTGGCTAAGCTTTCTTTACATTCTTGGAAAGCTTTAAGTGCGTCACCAACTAATGAAATAGGTTGCGATCCTTTATTTGATCCTACCAAAAGAGCATGTAAAGGAGCTTGTATATGAGCCGCATTGACCAAAAATCTTCTATAAAAATTTATCATGCCTAGAAATCGTCGCAATTGGCGAATATCTTTTGGTATTGGAAAATCCTTAATAGCTTCAACTTTAGAATCAAGCGGTTTTGTGCCCATTGCGGAAATAGTATGGCCTAAAAATGTTACTTGAGTAACACCAAATGTGCATTTGCCCGTGTTAATTAGCATGCCATACTCTTTTAACCTATTAAAAATTATGTACAGATGTTCTTTATGTTCTACTTCATTTTTACTAAATATTAAAAAATCATCTAAATAACAATAACAAAAATCGAGCCCCCTAGTTACCTCGTCCACAAATCGTTGGAAAGTTTGACCTGCGTTTCGTAGGCCAAAGGTCATGAAGGGGAACTCATACAACCCAAACGGTGTGGTAATCGCGGTTTTTGGTATATCGTCAGGGTTGACAGGTATTTGATTGTATGCTTTTACCAAGTCAATAGTACTAAAAATTTTACATCCTGTGATATTGTGAGTGAAATCATGAATATGTCTAATGGGGTACCTGTCGGGAATGGTGCGCGCGTTAAGTCTCCTGTAATCTCCGCACGGGCGCCAGCTGTTATCTTTCTTGAGCGCTAGATGGAGAGGTGATGACCAAGGGCTTTCTGATGGCCTAGCAGTGCCGTTGGCCAACATGACTTGGAACTCTTGCTGAGCTATTTTTAATTTATCTGGCGCTAAACGACGAGGTTGACAGGACACTGGAGGGCCTGGTGTTGTTCTAATATGGTGTACAGTATTATGTTGTATATTTCGCAAAGAACCTGCTGGACGTGTAATCTCAGGAAATTCATCAAGTATTTTGTGATAACAAGAATTACCTGTTACAACTTTAACAGATGAAATATTTACATTTATACAAGAAATTACAAAATTGCTAGCTACTACATTGGTTGTATTATCAATAAGACATTTATTACGACAATTAATGGACAAATTAAAAAACGATAAAAAATCTACACCTATTATTGGTTTATTTACATTTGCCACTATAAAACGCCACGGGAAATCGCGACGTAGACCAAGATCAATATTTAGATTGATATAACCGTACGTCACTATAGTTGAGCCATTTGCCGCGGTGAGTTGGTAGTTCGTCGGAGCACGACGGTCGTGGAGTTTTGACCGGGGGAAAATGCAAACATCGCTGCCAGTGTCGATTAGGAACTCGATCTTCGATCTTCGATCGGTGACGAACAGGCGACCAGGTGTGTATGGGCAATCGTCAGTCGCCATTATCGACCGCCCCTGGAGTTTTCCTGTTTGAAATCGCAAGGCTGAACACACCTTTGAGCTTTGCTGCCGTATTTTGAATGGTAAAAACAAATGGGATATTTCCTGTAGCTCGATTGCGATCTTGTTCGTGAGCATTTTCTTTCTCTGTGTTGAGAACGGCTCTTTCTATGCATTTGTAATTTAAGGGACGCAAGTTCACTACGCAAATTTCTTACCTCGTCTAATAAATTATTGGATGACGTAGCGGCGGCGTGTATCTGTGCTGTTGGCGCTGTAACTTCCATTATTCGATCTGCAAGCTCTGCTTGGTTAACTAAAGATGTTGACGCTTGTGCGGCTAAGACAGTTTGAACATTCAAAGGTAGTCTACTAATCCAAATAGTCTGTAAGTATTCATCAGGGAAATCAGGGCCAGCTAGATTACGTAAATGTCGATGAAATTGTGTTGGTTTTCTATCGCCTAGTTCTTCTAGAGTAAGCAGTTGTTTAATTTTTGATGCTTTTGATGCACTAAGTCTATTTATTAATTCAGACTTGAGTTTTATGTATTTCTGCGTTGCTGGAGGGTTGACAATTATGTCTTTAACCTCTTTAGCATACATATGTTCGATATGACCAATTACATAATAAAATCTAGTGACATCATTTGTAATATTAGCGAGAGCAAACTGACCTTCCAGTTGAGCAAACCATATCTCTGGGTCATCAGGATAAAACGGTGGTACACGGATTCCAACCTTATGAATTTCAGACGTCGATGCATCTCCAGACGAATGCCCTAGTTCGGCGTCTTGAAAATTTTCGTTCTGCATTTTGTAATACAGGAACGTCGGGGTCACCAATATGGTCGTTGCGGCAATGTATTATTATATTTCTCTATTTACTTGAAATATAAATAAAATAATTTCCTTAAATTATTATTCGCCTTTAATCTCCAATATTTTTCTATATGTCACATATATGTTTATAAAAAAAGAAATTAGTAAAAAGGTCTTAATAAAAAATGTACATGTATAAAAAAGGATGTATATATATATAAGTATGTACATTTATGTGTGCCTACACACCGACTAGGTCTCTATTCTAAATGAAAACCCCCGCTTAGCTATTTTTTACTTTTTAGTGCTTGGAAGTCGGTTTTTATTCAATCCTATTTTAGTACCACTTGCCAGGTAAAAACCTGATTATAACTTCAATGGGAAAATAGTTAAGATCGCCCAACAAACAACTTGAAATGATCAATAATTTATCTTAGTTACGCCGCGGGGAGATTGGAAAATTTTAAAAACATTTGGCGATGCAATTTAGTCTTAATAATTCGAAGAAGAAAGATTATTTTCGTTTAAAAATAACAGAAGACACAAACTGCCGTATGAGATATTTAATGTGATGACGGTCGAACCTTTTATTCGTATTTCCAGAGAACAGCCGTATAATATTAAGTGGCATTACGAATTATGTACTTGATTTACCTATTATTTTGGGTTCATTAGATTAACTACGAGTTAATTTTGATAGAATTTCTTACAAAACAGAGAACAAAAATACATATATATAAAACCTTAAAACAATAAAATAATAGGTATCTCCTTTAAGACTATGTGTTTAAATTCTTCCTTTCCCTTAGACATTACAAGGTACATTACGAAAAGGCATTGTTAATCTTGAAACCGCCGACACAAATGTCAGTTTGAACAGCTTTGTAATCTTTCATCATTGACTCTCCTTTCATTAATATAAGCTATAGCAATTTTTTTTTTGTTCCAGGCAAAGATGTATCTCATACGATGGAAAGGGGATTTACCGGCGATGGCATGAAACCCACCATACTAACATGCGTCCCAGCCAGATTTGGTTGGCGACCACTACGCTGTTCCTCGCTATTCAATATTCTGAAATGAAACATTCATCTTCTTTAACCGAAGACTTTCAAATTAACCCAATCACCAGACATCATCATCGACATAGACATAAGCAAACTGAATCTCCACTACTATTAGATCCATTCCTGACAATAAACAAATATTTCGATCCTCTAACCAATTTTAGAGAAAAGGAATATTTAGATAGAGACCTCGTAGGTTATGATATGGTGGTCGATGCAACTCAGAACGACTGGCTGAATATGTCTAAAGACCAGATTGGAGAGATGAAGGATAAAAAACATCAGCACTGGCCAATAAAACGGGAAGCTGTAATTGAAGGTGATTTGGTTTTAGGAGGTTTGATGATGGTTCATGAAAGGTCTGACAGTATGACATGTGGTCCAGTCATGCCTCAAGGTGGAGTTCAAGCGTTAGAAACAATGTTGTATACATTAGATATTATCAATAATAAGTTGAAACTAATACCTGGTGTAACTATTGGCGCTCATGTCCTTGACGATTGTGACAGAGATACATACGGTCTGGAGATGGCTGTTGACTTCATAAAAGGTATCGTTTCCTGTTTAAATAATTTAAGTAATTTTACTGTAATTATATTATATGTTCTTATTTTATTTTCTAAGATATACGATATATGTATCTTTATATACTCTTTGATCTTAGCAGTTAATATTATTTAGTCGACATGCAGTGCCTTTAACAAGTTTCATCTTTGACAGGTTCCATAAGTAATATCGATGATGCTGAATACGCATGCAATGCAACAGCCATGAGGAAAGTCATCTCTGGCGTCGTGGGTGCTGCGTCTAGCGTCACTTCTGTACAAGTTGCTAACTTGCTAAGACTGTTTAAAATACCACAGGTATATTAAAAATATATGTACCATGGTATCCGCGTTAACGATTTCTTAGAAGACCATTTATTTTAGAATAGTTAGTCACGCTCAATTATACTCAAACTAAATGCTAAAACAGCCCTCTTGTTACAAAGCCCTCTTGCTACAAAGTTTTATGATGCATGACTGGAATTGTCGTTGCCAAATTTCGTACATTTGAAGCAACTGTGTACATTCATTTGCTAGTTTTTGATCTTCCAACGTATCATAATTAAAGGAATGTTATCTTGTTTACTACTAAAATAAATTATCCATGACTATCTATTATATATAGATTTTTTGTGACCATTTTCAATAAATAAATAAATATGTTGGGATATTAACACACAGCACCATCTAGTTCATGGTAAGCTGCGAGGCTTATGTTATGGATACCAGATAGTTGATACACTACACATACATATATAACTTTAAATACATACATATTATAAATATAAACACCCATGACTGGAGTACAAACATTCGTGTTCATCACACAAATGAATGCCCTCAGCGGGACTCGAACCCGCGACCGCTGGCACAGCAAATAGGTTTACTAGAAACTGAGCCAATGTGTCATCGAATCGCTCGACTACTGTCTAATTAAATTAAAAAAGTAGTATTTGTATATCCAAGACGACGAGATAGGAATCTAGAGCACTTGAATGTGTGACATATCTATAAATAGGTCTTGATTATGCTAAATATATTTTTCTATTCAAAAACAATACACTAGATTTTTTTGAAAAAGCGGAAAAATCTATTAAATGTATGTATTATGTGTATTAGTAAAACAAATATTCTTAATATAACAACCCTAAAAAACAAGCTATGTAAAAGAAAGTTCTATTACCGCCCCGCCACCTTCAGACTAATTTCAATTTCTTCCTTAATCTAATACTAATGTCATTAAGACTAAGAGTTGCAACAAGTTAAAATAAAGCCACTAAAACTTGAAGCTAGGTTCATATATTTCTGGTTGTTATGGAATAAAATGGTATCATAACTGGTAATTATATAATACTAGCGACTCACCCTCGCTTCGCTCGGGTTCGTCCCTAACTTGCTTCCCGATGCAAACGTTCATCTACATTTTCACCCCCTTAAGAGATGATTTACGGGATAAAAACTATTGTATATCCTTCCCAGGGTCTCAAACTATCTTCTTACCAAATTTCATCTTAATCGGTTCAGTAGTTTCGGAGCCTATTCGATGCAAACAAACAAACAAACAAACAAACAAACAAACAAATCTTTCCTCTTTATAATTATAGTATATATTATGTTGCCGCAACCTAATTTTTGTTATTCCAAGACCACTCTCATGCATACTTTTTATCAGAATGGAAGCGCTTCCCAACAAAAGAAAAAATACGGCTATTTCATGATCCAAATCTCGTTGAATAACGGTTCCATTTTCACATGCCCCGGGGATACACCAATGATAAATGACCTCACGTTCCTCACTTCACATTCATTAGTAAACACCTACCAAACCTATTTCTGTACAAATTAAATATTTTAAGATGTACTGAAAAACTTGGAGCTATGAGATTTTTAATTAAACCTATTTTTCATTTCGCTTTACGCCATTCAAATGTAGATGATTTAATCTTGCTAAAACAACATTTGAGTTCTAATGGATCGAAATGAGACATTTTGCGCTTTTTTCCTTCATTTAAAGCTTTTAGTATGCACAGTGTATAAAATACTAGCGACTCACCCTCGCTTCGCTTCGGGTTCGTCCTAGACAAAACAAATCTATCCCACGGGAACCGTACATTTTTCCGGGATGATATACAGCCTATAGCCTTCCTCAGTTAACAGGCTATCTAATGCAAAAAGAATTTTTCAAATTGGATTAGTAGTTCCTGAGATTAGCGCGTTCAACCAAACAAACAAACAAACAAACTCTTCAGCTTTATAATATTAGTATAGATTTGCTTTTTCCTCTCAACAGGTTTCATTCTTCTCGACGTCGCCCGAACTATCTAACAAAGCTCGATTCGAGTACTTCACACGAACTATTCCGTCTGATCATCATCAGGTATATACATATATTTAGATTTTATCTTAAATTTAATAAATCAACCGACGTTACGGTTTTTGTTTCGACAACTTTTATTTTTAGCTGAAAACCGGTAAAGTACAACAAAAACCGAAATAAAGTGCAAAGTTGATTTTTTTTTGTGAAATGCATACTCTGTTAGACTAAACCAGCTAAAGTAGAGAGAATTAAAAAAAAACACAAAGTAAAATATGTCGTATATGGAAGTTTCAATATTGGTTTTGGCCAAAACTGAAACAGAAACCGAAACTTGAGTTCGTGTATAACTCATGTATAACAAGTTTCTATTGGATATGGGTAATCTATACATATTATAAAATTCTAACTAAGCCGAATCTGTACATTAAATATTTTTTGGAAAATCTTATTGAAATAGACATTATTATCGATGCAGAGGCCGAATCTATAGTTTTTAGAATTTTTGTCTGTCTGTCTGTCTGTCTGTCTGTCTGTCTGTCTGTTACCGCATCACAGAAAAACCACTGGAGGGATTTTGATGAAATTTGGTATGATGATAGCTGGTTATCCGGGTCAACATATAGGATACTTTTTACCGCGAGAAAATATCTCATTTCTGAAAAAAAAATAGAAAAACTGGTAGGAACAAAACCACGACGATACTATTTGTAAACAGTTTAGCAAGGTAACTTACAAAATATGGTAAAAACTATAAAAATAGCTTATCTTGAAAATCAAATTATCAAAGCGCTATATTATCCATTAAAATAGTTATTTTAATTAATATTTATTTATGTGTTATTTAGATATTCGACAATAGATGTCGCCATGTGTTTTTAAAATACATAGTTTTAATCCCAAAAAAATTAATGTACAGATATGACCTTTTTTTGATTTTATTAGAATTACTACTAAATCACCCGCGGCTCCACCCGTGTTTAAATTATCAGTAAAACAAACTTTTTGGCTTCATAAATTAGTAACTATACATACAATAAAATTGTAACTAAGCCGAACCCCTAAATTCAATATTTTTTCGGAAAATCTTATTGAAATATTAATTATTAGCGATATAGAGCCCGAATCTATAGTTTTTAGATTTTTTTCTGTCTGACTGTATGTGACCGCATCACAGAAAAACCACAAGAGGGATTTTTATGAAATTTGGTATGGTAATAGCAGGTTATCCGGGTCAACACATAGGATTCTTTTTATCGCAGGAAAATATCTCATTTCTGAGAAAAAATACAAAAACTGGTTAAAGTAAAAGCACGATGATGCTATTAATATTTTAGCAAGGTAACTTACTTATATATTATGTTAAAACTATTAAAAAAACTTATCTTAAAAGAAATATTAACAGCGCTATGTTATTCATTAAAATAGTTATTTTAATGAAAATTTATTTATGTGTTATTTAGCTATTTGACAATAGATGTCGCCATGTGTTTTTAAAATACGTAGTTTTATCCACAAAAAAAAATGTACAGATATAACCTTTCTATGACTTTACTATAATTACCACTAAATTACCCGCGGCCCTGCCCGTGCTTAAATTTTTAATAAAACAAACTTTTTGGCTTTATAAATTAGTAACATATTAGTAATATTTTGTTGGCCTAAACAATTTTCAAATGAGAATATTTGTAAATTTGTATTGTTTAGTAAGTAATGTTAATGTTTTTTAATCTTTTAATGTAAAAATTGGGCAAATGTAAATCCAACTCGCGCATTTTAGGTTTCGTATAGCAAAATGCTATGTTGTTTTTCTTACCTACGTGTTTTGTATGGTTAACACTAAAATAAATACGAATAATATTTACGTTTCCACAACATCTACTCATTTTTTGCACCGTAAAAATAAGTTCAATTTATATTATTTTATAACATTTTATGGAAAACAAGTTTATGGCTGTTAAACTGCCAAAGCGGGTAACTAAAAATATTTCATATCTCAAAAACTATGAAAAAGTATTTTAGGAACTGTTATACCTCAACTTTTTCACTTTTTCTTGACACCTTTTCTTGGAAGGTAAAGGCTTAAAGGACACAATAAAATGCTTACGACTTTAATCATATTAGCAGAGCCATATGAAATAAAAAAATGTATTCGCTTAGAATTATTTACTTATTACACTTTCTTTTGAAAATCGTTTTGGAAAATATTACTAACTAGCGCTAATTAAGAAAAGTTATCATTATGTAATTTAAATAATCAGCTATATATTAAATTAATCTGTAGCTGTCTATTAGTAGAAAATGATTAAAATTAATTCCGTAGTTTGAGAGTTTATCGTGAAAAACTAAAAAAAAAAACAAACAAAACAGAAGTATAGACATACATACATGTTATTGCTAAAACAAAAAGTTCAATTTAACGGAGGAACCTTTGTGGCATTTTCAATCTCTGCCATTATTTACCAATCATGCGGTGCGCAATGAAAGCAATGTATAATGTAAGTGTATACTAATGTGTAAAACCTAAGAATTTGGTTTTTGATCATCTGAACGCGGGCGGAGCCGCGGGAAATGCTAGTTTCTTTTATATAAGTAAAGCTATATATGTATGGAGAAACACAAATATCATTATATAAGTTATTACATTATTATTACTTCAAAGGATAGGTGTCAATAAGATAGGTATATTTTCCCCTGAAGAATTTTGGGTTTTTATTAGCTAAGAGTAATTGTATTTAAGATAAAAACCAAATAAAGTCTAATACTTTATTATGTACTAGCGACTCACCCTCGCTCCGCTCGGGTTCGTCCCTACTTACGTTTTAGGGTTTAGTATAGATTTCTCAGAAACGAGATATTTTCCCGCAGTAAAAAGTATCTTATATGTTGACTCGGATAACCAGCTATCATCATACCAAATTTTATCAAAATCTGTCCAGTGGTATTTCTCGTGATGCGTTCCCAGACAGATAGATATATATACAGCCAGACAGACAAAAATTCTAAAAATCAATGATCCGGCCTCTATATCGATAATAATTACTATTACAAAAAAATATCCAAGAAAATATTTAATGTACAAATTCGACTCAGTTAGAATTTTATTACATGTATATAGAATATAGATATATAAAATACTAACAGAACCTGCGGCATCGCTCGCGCTAAAACTACGAAAAAAATCTCTAAAAAGATAGGTTTCATGGCCTGTTTTATTCCCTTAAGAGATGAATTTTGAAAAATGTTAAAACACGTACTTATTTAATTGTATTGAAGAACATTAATACCAAGTTTCAAGTAATTCTAATCACAAATATTTTTTGGGTTGTATTAGAACGAGTTTTCCCGTGGGAATGAGCTGATCTACCGCGGTAAAAGTTGCCTATGTCACTCTCCAACCCTCCAACTACCTCCACATAAAAAATCACGCCAATCCGTCATTCCGTTACGACGTGAAAGAAGGACAAACAAACAAACAAACACACTTTCACATTTATAATATAATAACCGTATAGATATAGATAAGATATTATGCTTTATTTCGTTCAGGTGCAAGCGATGGTTGAGATAGTAAAGAAGCTAGGATGGAGCTACGTCTCTATCATCTACGAGGAGTCCAGTTATGGAATCAAGGTTAGTACAGAGAATTTTTATTAGGGTTCCGTACCCAAAGGGTAAAACGGGACCCTATTACCAAGACTTCGCTGTCCGTCCGTATGTCTGTCTGTCCGTCTGTCACCAGGCTGTATCTCATGAACAGTGATAGTTAGACACTTGACATTTTCACAGATGATGTATTTCTGTTGCAGCTATAACAACAAATACTAAAAAACAGAATAAAATAAATATTTAAGTAGGGTTCCCATACAACAAACATGAATTTTTTGATGGTTTTTGCTCGATATTGATAGCGGCAACAGACAGACGCTTAAAATATTCATAGAATGTTTAGGTATATACTCACTATAAAAATAAATAATTAAATTAAAATAAAACAAATATTTAAGAGGGGCAAAGACATGATTTTTTTGCCGTTTTTATAGATAATGGTACCCTTCGTGCGCGAGTCCGACTCGCATTTGGCCGGTTTTTAATTGTTACAGGGTGTACAAAAAATTAAAAATTTATGTACATATCGCTGATATAATGATGATAAATGACGAATAATCTGAATTTAGATAATCGAAATAAGACTAGACATTCAAATAAGCTATGCGTGTTTAATCAATTTGTTCGAACACCACTATTACCACTAACAATAGGTAGTAGTGCAAAATCGTTGCAAGCGTTTGTGGATGATTTTCATAACCCACTGACGTTTAATGTAAGGCAAATAAACCCTATTATATTAATTTCCACAATGGAATGTATGGAAATTGAGCTTTATGCTTTGAGAATACAAGTCTAGTGTTGATATGTTGATGTTAAAGCATTTTGTGTTTTATATTATGTTGTTTAAGAACTGCTTTCATGTGGATGTCAGTTTCACGTGAATGCAATTAAGGCTGGATCCACACTGTTGAATTTCAGACAAAAATAATTTGGAATTTATAATTGGAACAACATTTTATACAGATAATGATAATAAAATGTTTTTTTTAAGCAAAACAAATATAAGATAATAATCAATTCTTTAGGAAGTGGTAGCCCAGTGGTAACGCGCTCGCTTGGGAAATCGAGTGAAGCGAGTTCAAATCCCGGGTCTCGCACCTCTGATATTTTAATGTACGAATCATTTCTAACATAATTACCACTTGCCTTACGTTGAAGGAAAACATCGTGAGGAAACCTGCATGTCTAAGAAAACCTAGCAAGTTTTCGAAAGACATGTGAAGTCCGCCAATGCGCACTTGGCCAGCGTGGTGGACTATGGCCTGATTCCCCTCGTATTGAAGGGAGGCCCATGCCCAGCAGTGGGACGTTAAAAAGGGCTGAATACATACATATACACAACTTGTTAGTTATTAAGGAAATCCAATGTGAATCGATCCTTAGATTGAAATGTTAAATGGCAAACAATATGTATCGTCCTATGACACATCATTACACTGTTTATCTGACCAATAAACGTGAAGGCATCGCTATGAACTGTCACTGTCACCGATATTATGTGTAACTGATAGTGTGGCATCTGTCCAGAACATTGGCAAATATTTTTGTTTATCAAAATGTATTATGGATAAACGCTTGCTAAATGTTATAATTAGCTTTTTAAATTGAAATTAAATTAAACTATTAAATTAGATATATTATAAGCACTTTTAAATGTCAGTTTAATTTAAAGAGCGTCAGTGTAGTCTGTCCGTGAGGAAGCTACCACCGGCTCGGAAAGCAGCCCTGAGAAGAGCCGACAAGAAACTCAACAGTTGCTCTTTTAAATATCAAAGTTACATTTTATTTATTTTATTATCGTAACATTAGAGAACCTGAAAAGGTAAATCTGGGACAGTTTGCGGAATATTATTGTATATCCGTATATTTGGAGTCTAACAGGCTTCTGCTCCTAGTGTTTAGAATATATATATATATATATATATATATATATATATATATATATATATATATGTTGGAGCATTAACATACAGTTCCATAGTAAACTACGAGGCTTGTGTTATGGATACCAGATACTCACATACAAACGAACTTTTGTATTTGTATTATTAGCATAAATAACTTGTTTGCTAGCAATATGTTTGCCCATTATGTTTATTTATTATTTAGTTTAATATGAATAGTGAGCGAAGCAAGGATGGAACACTAGTGTAGTAATAACATAGGAAATCACTTACTATATCATTAATTAGCTTCAAGTTGCGGTTTCGCACGCGCCTCAATTTCCGTTAAGTTTGTGCTTCGTAACCACTAAATACCAATCGCGGTTCCACTCAACTGACTTAAGGAAAACTTAACAATAACTTATAATTACATATATATATGCTTAAAAAAGTATTTAAATATAAAAGTAGCCAAAAGCTAACTAACTAACTATAGATTCGGCCTCTATATCGATAACAATGTCTATTTCAATAAGATTTTCCAAAAAATATTTAATGTGTAGATTCGGCTTAGTTGCAATTTTATTATATTATGTATAGATTAGTGATGTATTAATACGTATCGAAATAGATTTACTTTGCTTTGCATTGGCTGGCACCAACATCTAGATCTCTATAGTAAATAAAAACCCCCGTTCAGTTCTTTTTTACTTTTGAGTATTTTAAGTCGTTTTTTTCAATATTTAAATGTCACTTTTGGAGTCATTCATCAGAACACCCCTTTGTCACAACCCGTCATATAGAGACGTCTCTACATTTTTTATTCATTTAACTCTGTCTGTTTTCTCTGTATTATATTAATACAACCGGCAAAATAAACTGGCATCTTTTTGTTCAGAACTTTTTCGTATCCATTTGTAAATTAAAAAAAATAATTTACAAGTTGACAAATATTTATTTACTTATAAGTTGATCTAGAATATGTTTTATAGGAGTTTAGGAATGAGATAAATATAAATAAAAATAAATAAAAAAAGCAGTCATGAGGACTGCCGACAGAAGTGAAAACTTAAAACAAACAGATGTTATTTTTGGATATTCAAATTAATTGTATGATCTTAGAATTAAAATTTGTAAATTAAAACTGTTTACATTTATCTGGTTTTGACATCTATCGGCACTCTGAGTGTTAGCGTTAACACGTCACGTGACCATGTCGATGACGACTTACATGAATTTACTCCAAATACAAACCTGCCTATAGAAGTTTTCACTTCAATAACCTCTCGAGTACTGTTAAAAAGTACAGTATGAGGAGACCAAATATAAAAACTCATGATGAACAGATTAACAATAAATAAAATTTTGAAGTTTTCCAAGTTAAATATTTTTAACAACAACAAATCTATCCCACTGGAACCGTACATTTTTCCGGGATGATAAATAGCCTATAGCCTCCCTCAGTTAACAGGCTATCTAATGCAAACAGAATTTTTCAAATTGGATTAGTAGTTCCTGAGATTAGCGCTTTCAACCAAACAAGCAAACAAACAAACTCTTCAGTTTTATAATATTAGTATAGATTTAATACATTTATGAATTAAAGTATAAAAATTGACATTTTCCATAGGCATTTGAAGAACTAGAAGCTTTATTGGCAAGAAATGGCATCTGCATCGCTGTGAAGGAAAAGTTGGTGAAAGACTCGGGTGTTGCCAGCGAAGGAGCCTACGACAATATAGTGCAAAAGCTACTGACGAAACCACGAGCCAGAGGTAAGTAAAATAAATTATTTTAAGCTAGCAATAAATGGAGTGGTAGCCCAGTGGTAATTTGCTTGCTTGCAAAACAAAGTGATACGGGTTTGAACCCCGAGTCTCGCAATTCTGATATTTTCTTGCAAATCATTTCCATTATGATTACCTATCTTACGGTGAGAAAAAATATCATGATGTAAACTTAGGTCTACGAAAGAGAAATATCTGAAAGAAATTTACTACGTGTAGAGTACACCAACCCGCACTTAGCCATCGTTGTGGATTTATCTTTTTCGTATAAACTCGTATATCATCCATGGAAGCCCATGCCTTACCATATTTCAGCCATGACTGCCATGAAGAATAGCGAGTCTTTGCTAAACAAAAAACGAAAAATAAAAATGTCATATTGTATCTCAAAATAAATAATAACGTTCTATAAAAATGGCAAAGTTCTTTTACCGTTTAAAAAGACAAATTGCTCATCTGGCACTTCTTATTGCCGAGCTTATCTGTTGTCAACAGCAGCGCCCCTTCATATATCAAACCTAAGATAACGTAATATCAGAGATGGTATATTATGTATCTAAACAGATAAATAAAATTGAAGTGTCTGTTTGTAATGTCAAAATAACAGCTTTATACTAAATGCATATGGAATTATATACGGTACTTATAAGAAAAACACAATTTTTAAAAAAATTTTCATCTGTCTGTCTGTCTGTCTGTTTGTTCCGGCTTATCTCCGTAACGGTTGGACTAATTTTAACGAGAATTTCACTGGCAGATAGCTGATATTATAAGGAGTAATTTAGGCTACTTTAATTCTGTAAAAAAAGAATTAGATTTTCGCTTTAAATAATTAAAATGTACCTAGGGACGCACCCAAGCGAAGCATGGGTAAGTCGCTAGTTAAAAATATGAATATAACTACATATTAACTTACTTAATAGAATTCTTCAAATACTTATTGTAACAGTGTAAGAAGTAGGCCCTATAAACAAACTGATAAACACATCTATACAGATAAATAAAATTGAAGTGTCTGTTTGTAATGTAAAATAACAGCTTTTTATTAAATGTTTATGAAACTTATACAGTGTGCCTATAAGAAAAAAACAGTTTTTAAATTTTTTGTCTGTCTGTCTGTTTGTTCCAGCTAATCTCAGATACGGCTGAATTAGCACTGGCAAAAAACTGATGTTAGGTAACTTAGGCTACTTTTATTTAAGAAATAGAATTAGAGTGCGATAAAACCCATGAAATTGTTAATAAATCCGCGTACCTAGGGACGCACCCGAGCAAAACGAGGGTAAGTCACTAGTTGAAAATACAAGTAGAACCATAATACTACATGGTTAATGGTTATTATGTTCACAGTTCCATAAACAGCTTTCTTTTACACTAAAAATATCGATAATAATCGATTCTTACAGGAATCACTGTAGACACCATATACTTTTTAAAACTTAACCAAGATTATGTTATTTTAATCCCATAAAGTATACCACTTGCATTTTTCTAATACTCTAAGGATACAAAAAAGTTAGTCGTAATGTGAATTGAATTGTGCAGATCAGTCACACTTTGAAGTGATTGCTTTTACATTATTTTGTTTCAGCAATTTAGTGGATAAAAAGGTATATATGTATGTATGTACGTATGTATGTTTGTATGTACGTATATGTATATACGAATAATCGAACCCGTAATTGTTGTTAAAAATAACTTGTTTTAATATATTTTTTATTTTTTAAGTATTATAATTTAACTAGCGACTCACCCTCGCTTCGCTCGGGTTCGTCTCTAAGTACGTTTTAACGATTAGTATGAAATACAAATCTTTGATTTTTTTTAATTTTTCTGTACTATAATATGCATATATTATACATATAAACCTTCCTCTTGAATCATTCTATCTATTAAAAAAACCGCATCAAAATCCGTTGCGTAGTTTTAAAGATCTAAGCATATATAGGGAAAGACAGCGGGAAGCGACTTTGTTTTATACTATGTAGTGATTAAATTTTTCGAAAGCGTATTTCAGTACAAAGATTCTTCTAATTCATAAGTATCTCATATATAAGAAAAATGATTTTAAGTCTCACTAAGTTTCTTTCGCGAGTTATTATCAAAATTCAAAACTGAACCCTTTTGTTTTCTTTCTACAAAATTCTAGACTGAATCTGTAAAAAGTCTGGAACATCAATAAATAACAGTAATTGCCAATAACTCAATAACTTTCTGGCTTGTAGAGGGTATAAAAGTACAAATTGGATGTTGGACCGCTCATACGTCATACTCCTAACAAAGAATAGTTAGCAATACATACGTTCTTCTGGGATTGAAATAAAATTGGGATTTCACGTGTGACAAATATGGCTTAAACATTTATTGCAGCTATTCATAAAGTCACGCAATTACTATCATCTTAGTGATCGCTATACAAATCAAGTACACTTAATGATAATAAATAAATAAATAATATGTTGGAACATTAACACACAGCGCCATCTAGTTCCATGGTAACATACGAGGCTTGTGTTATGGATACCAGGTAGTTGATACACTACACATATATGTATAACTTTAAATACATACATATTATAAATATAAACACCCTTGACTGGAGTACAAACGTGCTCGTCACACAAATGAATGCCACTAGCGGGACTCGAACCCGCGACCGCTGGCACATCAAATAGGGCAACTACAAACTGACAAGACAGTGCTATTTCTCTATTATATCGCTATCATACTCCAAACATCATTAAAAAAATATGTTCTACAAACTATCAACTATCGAAAACTATCGAGTTACGAAAAAGTTCCTACAGAATATCGCTATAACTTCCCTGTCACTGACAAAGGGTTTTCAACGTTTTTTCTAACCCTAGCATTTCCGCATCGAAGAGTTGTATTTTCAATCTCTATATTAGTTCCATGGTATATTATTATTGTGCATGTGCTAAATTTCAGTACAGCTGAAATTATTTTGAAACTATCAGCTGATGTAGAGTACAAAAAAGGTTATTTTTTACTCTTTAAAGGAAAAACATTAGAAAAGATAGAATTTCTGTAGAATTAGGGATAGTAATATTGTACGTTTAATACTGCGCGGAATGTAGGCAAGGGCCACTCCCTATCCTCAGACCGTGTACAGTGGAAAAAATTAACGGGATATGGAAGAAAAGTACCTCAAATATTGAAGATACCACATTTCCCAGTAAAGATACCATTCCTTTATTTTTAAAAATAATAATTACTGCACTAAATATTCTTTAAATAGCTTGCCTGAGCCGATAATCGAACCAACTAAAAATACATAAAAATACAATTTCACTATTTTATCGAACTAATCCATAGGGTTGAAGAATCGATAACAACATCTATATGATAAATACAAAACTATTTTATTTTGTACTTTGAACCATCAGCTGCTAACATTTTCTATTTTAAACTAACTTCAGTTAACTGAAGTTAACTTAATGATACTTTTAACCCACTTCCAACAGCTATCGAGGAGCCCTTATTTTACTAAAGTTTTAATCTCTCTCCACGTGTTTTCAGTAACTTTGTGCAATATACCAAACTAACGACTCACCCTCGCTTCGCTCGTCCCTAGGTACGTTATAACGGTTAGTATGAAATCTTTGAATTTCTCAGCTTTTCTGTAATATAATATGCATGTATTATACATATAAACCTTCCTCTTGAATCACTCTATCTATTAAAAAAACCGCATCAAAATCCGTTGCGTAGTTTTAAAGATCTAAGCATATATAGGGACAGACAGACAGCGGGAAGCGACTTTGTTTTATACAATGTAGTGATAAATAGTATGATAAATATTAAACTTATATAAAGAACTCCGTAAATTGCGAGCTTAAAAGATAGAAAGTAAATAATGCATGAACATAGTATTATGCAGTCGGAGACATACATTTTTTATTTTAACACTGCGTGTCTTGCGACATGAAAATATAAACTGTGACACTCACGCTACTAAGACGATTCTAATAACATATAATCTATCAAAGTCAGTTCAGCAGTTTAAGAGTTCTAAGGGAACATATGGTAAGACGTACATACATACACATACAAGTTAATTACATAATCCTTTATGTTCCGCCGCAATCGGAACGTTTACAACAAAATTCTTCAGCATAAATCTAATAGGATTCCAGTTCATTCACTCAAACCATTCAATTACTTAGCGCGAAGTTAATTTGTATTCGTCTTGGCACTCATTCGTTAATTAAGTAACAAAAAATTGCTTTTGACGCACCTTATTTAAGCGCCATATTTCGGTGAATCTCGCTTAAGAGTCACTCGTTTGTTTTTCGACGAAATTGTATATCAACAAACAGAAAGTCCTTCAGGTCGGGTAATTAATTTATTTTTTCAATTATTTACTGCAAATATTGCATGGCTTCCGATTTCCTTTTTAACCGACTTGTTAAAAGGAGGTTCTTTCTACACAAGTCACAAGTACAGTATACAACCTAGTTGTAAAATTTTTAAGTTTTCTACGGAAGAGCGAGACATCCTGGCACAGGTATATATTTACTTAAAAGGATGTCCCAACAACGGACTTAATGTATTTAAAAAACTCTTTTATTAATAAATCATTTTTCATTTTTTCAACCTAACCCACTTACACACAAGCACGCACACACAGACACACATACACATACACACTTTTTTTTCTCTTTTTTGTAAGTT
The DNA here is from genome assembly GCA_905404265.1 of Fabriciana adippe. Classification (NCBI taxonomy): domain Eukaryota; kingdom Metazoa; phylum Arthropoda; class Insecta; order Lepidoptera; family Nymphalidae; genus Fabriciana; species Fabriciana adippe. The sequence goes on along the minus strand of FR989995.1, from coordinate 15,580,726 downwards.
AGAAGTATTTTTGTTTTTTTTTTCCCTTTTTTTGTTTACATTAACTTACATTATTGTAACGTGTAATCATGCATTGAATATGTACGCCTGATATGGGAAGGTACTAACTCCTGAAACACAGTTTTCTAGTTGAGGAGTTAGGGTTGTGTGCATTTGTTACCATTGTGTTATTTTAATAAAGTCTATGTTTTTTTCTATATTTGTATGTATTATTATAGATACAGATCTTTGTAAGTGTATTTGTCACTTTATAACAACGTAACTGCCTTTTTTTAACTTTGAGAAATACATTTACGCATACCATCTAACAGGTGGTTATGTGGAAATTCCGGCTACGAAAACAAGTTTTACCCGCTAAAACTTTGCAGAATCACTTAGATACTCAATCACGACGCTCTGAGAACTGGTGTACTGAGATAGACCTCCTTCCGTCCTCCATAAAAACTAGAGGGTTGCCCACGATTTACTCTGCTATCAGAAAAGTATCAGGAGCAACGCCGCCACCTACCAACCTTCTTTAATATGAACGTTACTGAAACCTTCTGCCATAACAAGATGAACACATTCTCACATCTGCCAGACAAAAGCTAGTTAAGAATACAGACAGAAAAGCTGTCCTTCTATATACGTACTCGTACGCTTATAAATCTTAACGCGTCGTTGGTTCGATAGCCAGATGCGGCAAGAGACAATTTTTCGCTAAAGTGGTTATATAAATTGGATAGGCGCTCGTCAATAAACGATGGCTGTCGTTTAGCAGAGCGGGTAAGTTGGGCCTTATCGCCCCTGCCTTTCACTTTCCAAGGCTTGATATTAACTGTATAATAAAATAAATATTTCCGTTATATGGTCTTGTAATTTACTTTGTTTTCCTCAAATATTGCCGGTAGATTCGTATGCACGTATGTAATTTTAACTTTAGTTGGTGGATGTTTGGAATAAACCTAAAGGGAGAATTCGCTAAGTAAATAAGAGCTGTTCTAAATCAGGCCCCCTATGTAAGGGTCAATAATATAATACTTTGTTATTTTTTATGGACAAATGTCGTCTTTAATGGCCATATACTAACTTTTGGGACTTCAAAAACCTTAGTTTCTTCATATTTTCTATAAAACATTTGAAACATCGGAAGTATAAACTCAAAATAAGACCGTGAAAAAATTCAAAAAATACATATATTTTATTAAACATTTAATTTTTTTTAATTTTTAAGGTTTCGTTTATGAGTCGAGGACTTTTAAAACTAATTTTAATTTTTCATTCAGAGTGCTACGAAGTATAAAAAGCTCAAGCAGTATCTTTTAATCGAGTCTGCCATTTGAAATGAAATTTGGTTGCAGTTTTAGTTCCATTGAATATTTAGTTTTCAAAGAATTCCTTTTGATTTCTGATAATTATACTTTTCCTATTATATTTTTATTCATTTCTTTTTAATATCATGTCATGGCGTCTTTAGAGATGAGTTTGTACTACAATATATATATATATATATATATATATATATATATATATAAACAAATCTATTTCACGGGAACCTTACATTTTTCTAAGATAAAAAGTAGCATATTTGTTATTCCGATGTATGAACGATATTATTGTAAAGTTTCATTAAAATCAAATCAGTAGTTTTTGTGTACTTAGCTGTATAAGTTACTATAGTTTTTTAACTATCCCACGGGAACTCTTTAATTTTCCAGGATGAAAAGTATCTAAAATGTTGACCGGGGATATAAAATACCACCATGCAAAATTTCATTTAAATCGGTCTAATAGTTTCGGAGATTAGCCCGTACAAACAAACAAACAGACAGAGAAATAAGAAAATTGAAAAAAACTTGTTCTATTTCTCTTCTTACATCCCCCCGACTCGATTTTTAGCATTTTTTTTCTATGTACAGACATTCGAGCTTTACAGTTTTATTATATGTATAGATATAATGAAACTCAGTGCAAACGTCAGATTGATAAAACTTGCCTCATGAAACTGACTTACTTTTGGAGTTGCGACAGTGTCTGATGATGTCTATACCTAAAAATTCAACTAAGAATCCTTATACTAAACCTTCTGTCCGTTTTCCCGACTTTTTTCCCTCTGCCTGCCCTATACAATATAAAATCTTTTCAATGGGAAAAATATTCAACTATTTTAACTTATCTAGAACAAGCCAACTAGCATTTAATAAAGTAGAACTTACGACCTCCTCGTTTTAACTATTAATAAAAAAAGTCTTTTAAACTAAGCATATATGTAGATATTATTTTGACAATGTGCATGATATATATATCTACTACATGTATTTTAATTTACATTTCCTATGTATCAGAAAAAAACCTTTTAATTATTTAGTTATATTTAAAAATTACATTTGATTAATATTTAAAACCAAATAAAAAAGTTTTAACCATAACTACATTCTCATTGCTTACGAAACTTGCCGTATTAAATTTAATAGTTGGCATTACTCAGAGGGTAAATCAGAAATAACATCTTGTGTAGGAAATAAGCATAAAGGAAATTGAGGGAATGAGCAGATGGTGTAGATGCGTGAATGTAACCGCGTCGTTAAGTGTTTAATAACTTATACAAATGGTTCATAAATAGTAACCGTTTTAATTAATCGGTTTATATAAAAGTGGCCTAACTCTTAATGTTTTTATGGTGAATATATAAATATATACTAACACATCACCATCTAGTTCCATGGTAAGCTACGAAGATTGTGTTATGGATACCAGATGGTTGATACATTACACATATATAACTTTAAATGCATACACATTTTAAATATAAACACCTATGACTGGAGTACAAACATTCGTGCTCATCACACAAATAAATGCCCCCAACGGGACTCGAACCCACGACCGCTGGCACAGCAAGTAGGGTCACTACAAACTGAGCCAAATGTCTTGTCAAATATATATCTAATAATGTTATATTGTCTTCTTTCGTAATTAATCACTGAGTGGTTTTCCTTTTATTATACGAGGGTGCGTTTTTAAGTTCGCGAAATGGGTAGGTAGGTCATTAGTAAGGGTACTCGAGTCATTACGAATTAAGCAACTCATTATTGGTATAAATACTAAGTTTTATCGTAATTAGGTCATTAGTCTTTGAACTGTCGTCGACCGTTTGGTCGAGTAAGTCAATCGGGAACAAATTGTGAAATATGGAGACAATCGAGTACCGCGCTACTATAAATGTCCTTACCAAGCAAGGAAAATCAGTTCAAACCATACTGAAAGAGATGTCATCCGTTGATGGGGACTTTTGACCAGGTAAAACCTTGGTTTACAAGTGGCATACCCTCTTTAAGCAAGGCTGGGACTCACATGAAGACAACTTACGGCCAGGCAGGCCGATCGAGGTGACCACTTCGGAGAAAAGGGATCCTGTTGATCGATTATAAAGATAAAGGTGTCTCCATAACCGGAGAATACTACGGTTCAATCCTAGAGCGGTTAAAGGAAGCAGTCAAAGAAAAAAGAAGAGGAAAATTGACCAAAGGTGTCCTCCTTCTACACGACAACGCGCCTGTTCACAAGAGCCGTGTTGTGATAGCGGCCCTGCAGAAAATGAGCTTCAAATTTTGGCTCACCCACCCTACAGTCCTGACCTAGCTCCCAGCGATTATTACCTATTCCCAAACTTGAAAAAAACTCTTCGTGGGAAGATTTTTTTTCCTGAAGCTATTCAAGGTGCGTGTTAACAGGCTTCTCTTGGGCAAACTCGCTACATCGTAGACCTTATCTATGCCTTCGAGCTAAGATGAAGGTCAAGAGTAAGCCCATTTATAATTAAAAAAAATCAAGCGACGAGGAAGTGAAGGATGATTGAGATAATCTAGATATTGATTTTTTACAGATTTTTAAAAAATCAGTAAAGATTATATTAAAAAAGAATATAAACAAACTCATAGCATTACAAAGTAAAATTAGGTGTAAACCACTTGTTAAGCATCTAAGTGCTGCTTGGAACGTTCGTTGCTAGAAGATCGTAAACCCAGATTTATTGGTTCAAGAAAGTACATTGTTCTATTTTTACTAAAATAAAAGATAATACGGTAGTGGGTGAATTTTCGCACATCACGCGAATTGTGTTTTACACGTTCTTTTAGTTAGTATCTACTGTTAAAATCTTGTGGTGATATATACATATAACGTATGTAGTGCATGCTATATGTTTCATTGCGGGCTTATATCTTTCTTATAGTACATAAGGAGTTTGTATAAAAAAAATATATATAAACCGACTTTCAGGCACTAAAAAGTAAATAAAATAACTAAACGGGGGCTTTCATTTAGAATAGAAGGTTCATACCTTGTCATATTTACTCGTACCAATTAGATATTCATATCTTAAAGTATTGTCGGCTCGCACCGACTTTGAAAATATTTGATTAGGTATCTATTCTAAATGAATACCCCTATTTAAACGTGATAGAATAACAGACATAGTTATTTTCCAATTTATAATATTAAGTATGGAATTCAAAAAATCAATCAACGATTTGAATTAATTTCCTCAATAAAGAAAGATTGTCAATTTTGTCGCATGCCCGAGTATTTAGAATAATTTCCATACACTAAAAGTACTATTTACTGTCTCCTTAAACTAAAAGCAAATGTTTGTAATGTACTCATATCAAAATAACCGTTCAGTAAATGTCTCATCCATAAATTGGCTACGCTTTAAGTTACTGCTTTAGACACTTGCGATATTATATTAAGTTTACAGCACACAGTCTTATCTCCTTTCTACGAACGGTCATACAACATACTCGTAGTTGCAGTATATTGATTACTTTTAAAATAAAACTATTTTCTCGGGTTTGTTCTCGCTTTTATTTTGACTAGGGTTCATCCAGTGGTTAAAGTTACCCCTAGGCAATCCAGCCGGGCGCGAAGCCAAAAGACACACTGAGAGGTGACTCATTTCGGTGGGCGGTGTACCATGCGGGTTGCTCCTGGTACTTCTCTGACAGTGTGGACCGGAGAAGCAACCCTTTGGTTGTGTAGTCTACTTCGGCTGACCTGCCATCGGGGCAACGTTTGTAGTTGAGTGCATAAGCGTTCCTACGACGTTCCTTTAAGACAGAGGAGATTCTGTTGGGTTATAGTGAGTGGCTTATCTCAAACCGGTGAGTCCCAGATAACCACCGGTTTTCTTTAGCATTATTCTACGCAGCATATGGTCGATAATTTCTTACACTCGGGTATAAGCATTGTGGTCAAGCGGTCAAAGCGCAAGTTACACAACACATATGCCCGGGATCGAGTCCATGTCGGAATACAAAGTTTTTACGTTTGTTTTTTTTTTTGTATTTATTCAAGTTTTTAGTTTTTATTTTTATCTAAAAAATACGATATAACAAAAAAGAACTCCGAGCGAGGCTCGGTCGCCCAGGTACTGTATATAATAATACAGTGAAAATCGGCTGACAAACAGAGGAGAAATAGAGTATTGTGTAGGGATAGGGAGTACCTACACTTCAACTTTACGGTTATAATAGCCACTACACACGACACTTATATTGTCAACAGGTGTGTACTAGAATCCAGCTGACAACAGCTTATATCCATTCTCACGACTGATTGTTTATGCATTGATTAATTATCAATGATTGATATGTTACATAATAAAACTGTACAGATCGAATGTCTGTACATTGAAAAAAAATGCTAAAAACCGAATCAGGGGGATGTAAGAAGAAAAAGAGAACAAATTCAGTTTTTTTTTTTTCAATTTTTTTGTTTTTCTGTCTGTTTGTCTGTTTGTACGGGCTAATCTCGGAAAATGTAGGACCGATTTAAATGGAATTTTGCACGATGGCACCTTATATCCCCGGTCAACATTTTAGATTCTTTTTATCCCGGAAAATTAAAGAGTTCCCGTAGGATTGGTAAAAAACTGTAGTAGCTCATACAGCTTAGAACACAAAAACTACTAATTAGATTTTAATGAAACTTTACAATAATATAATTCATACATCAGAATAACAAATATGAAATAGGCTACTTTTTATCCTGGAAAAATGTACGGTTACCGTGGGATATATTTGTCTTTGTTTGTCTAGAGGCGAATCCGAGCGAAGCCAGGGTGAGCCGCTAGCTAAACTATAAAACAGAATCATTCCGGCCATGATCAAGACTAGCTCATAGGATCTACCACGGTGGGCCTGCGTGGTGGAATAGTCGGATCCTCCTTCTGAGGAGCCTGATATACTCCTTATTGAGGAGAACCCAGCAGTGGAGAGCTGGACTTTTATCATAATATATTAATTAAACTGTTTATCCCAGCATATATGGTTATTTCCATGGAACATTAGCTTATTAACATGTGTAGATTAATCTGAAGAAAGTTAAGACAAGTCTCTATTACACATTATTTTATTAAATCGTATTGATAAAGAATATCTTACCTATTCAGATGTTAAATAATGTATTGTAATAGTACCATATAGTTATATTTTACTATGAAAAGTTTTATTCAATCGCATTGCTGACCACAAATGCAAGCCCTATATTGATATTGTAATAACGTACGTGCTATTCAATGGCCATGTACGATATGAAACTGAATGCCAAAAAACATGGTAATTGGACTCTGACCGGTAACCACTTCATATCTGTATAGCTCCAACTTACTTTATTAAAAATATCGACTATACATGAAAATTTTATAAGTGAAACATCTACACTCTATCTACACTACTATTATATATAGGAAAGATTTGTATTTTTGTATGTTTGTAACGAATAAACTCAAAAACTACTGGACCAATTTACATGAATTTCGGTAAGAAGATAGTTTGAGATCCTGGAAAGGACATAGGATAGTTTTTCTTTCGGAAATCATCCCTAAAGGGGGTGAAACTGGAGATGAATTGTATGGGGAATCAACATAGTGATGTACCTGAGCTAAGCGAGGGTGAGTCACTAATATCTAATATATTTATTTAACTGTTTGATGAAAGATTATCGACTGTTGTTATTATTACTTCCATACTAGTATATAAAAGTAATGATATTATCTGTCTGTTTGTTTATATGCACTAATCTCTGGAAGTAATAGCCCAATTATTATTATTTTTAAACTTAAGTCTATCTTACAACACGGTACGACGCTTAGGACTTTTTAAACTGTGTAAAAAAAATCGTGATTTTTTTCTGATATTTTAATAGTTATTCTGCTATTCAGGGTGGAGACAAGTCCAACAAATCAAAGATCATAAAAATCGGTTCCACCGTTCTTGAGTTATAAATGGTGTAACTGATCCGACTTTGTTTTATATATTATAAGCGACTCACCCTCGCTTCACTCGGGTTCGTCGCTAGTTACGTTTTACACAAATATTTAAAAAAGTTATTTGCCAGCGTTAGCCATATAAATTTATTTTAATTTTTTTTAATTTTTCTGATGTTTTAATACTTATTATCCTATTCCGGACTAAGAGAAATGCAAAAAATCAAATATCATAAATGGTGTAACTAACACGACTTTTCTTTTATATATAGATATAGATTGGTAACTTGTAGACCGCTATTATTTTGTCCATCTTGCCAATACTTCCTTACTACTACTACTACCAAGACTTACTAGTACGCGTAACTTTTGTAGCTATTTGCAATTTACTCCAGTCCCAAGGGAACAATATTTGTACAGAGATCGAAAGTTTATGGCTTTCTCCACCCATAAACTATAATATACGAAAAATCGTAAATCCGCCCAAAACTCAGCAGGAAATAGAAATACTTCAGCTACATCTTAAAATAAATAAATATATATATATTGTTATTAAAAAAACTAAAATCTTGAATAAATACAAAAAAAAAACAAAAGTAAAACTTTGTATCCGACCGGATCCGAACCCGGACACCTGTGATTATCAATTTTTCACCTAGGCCGCTTGAACACGATGCTTATGCATATTTTGTGTGGACTAATGCAAAAGAAAACCGCATGAAAATTCGAAAACACACATGTTCTCAGACATGAGACTAATCTAGATCGATTATTCGCCCCCGAAAACCCTAACATACCAAATTTCAGCGAAATCGTTAGAGCTGTTCCCGAGATCGCCGGTATAAATAAATAAATAAATATACAAGAATTGCTCGTTTGAACATATTAGATATAATATTTTGTAATCTCGAAATTCTATTTTTAATTTCACTGCAGATAATTGTTCATTTTAGGATCATTAAATTTTAATATACGCGCTTCTAAAACGCGTAATTAAAGTAACTGAAGTAATTAAACATTTAGGTGAAAATAAGTCATAAAAGTAATAAAAGGTTAATTAGATCAGTATATTCTTAGAGAAATTATTCTAAAAAAGTTCTCCTAATTAAAATTAAAACATTTTAGAAAAATCCTTTTGTAATGTGTACCATAATTTTGTAGTTGTACATGAGAATCGCCTAGTATTGATCCTACACATTTATATTTGCAAAGTATTCCGATAATCTATCTACACATATATTAAACCTGTAGAGTGGAAAAAAAAAGAGTGGAATGTCCAAAGAGACTATAAATTTATTTAAATATTGGTATAAGAATCAGAATAATGTTGTAAGATGGTCAGATGCCTTTTCAGATGTATATAAATTAGAATGTGGAGTGAGACAAGGAGGTCTTACTTCGCCTAGTCTATTCAACTTGTATGTCGATGATCTGATTGATGAACTGAGTAGTTCGCGTATAGGATGTCACATAGGCGGATGTAGTGTAAATAGCCTTAGCTATGCTGATGATATGGTGCTACTCAGTCCATCAATCAGAGGCTTGCAGAGGCTCCTTTCTATTTGTGAAAAATATGCTAAAAGTCATGGTTTAGTTTACAATAGTAAAAAATCAGTAACTATGGTATTCAAGTATAAAAATGGACCTGACTATGTACCTGACGTTTTTCTAAATAGTGTTAAGCTTGATCGTGTTACAAAATTTAAACACAGATGATGACGACATAGAGAGGGAACGTAGAGCATTGGCGATGCGTGGAAACATGTTGGCCCGGAGATTTGCTGCGTGTACTGATCAGGTTAAAATTACACTCTTTAAGGCTTATTGTCAAACGCTTTACACGTGTGGTCTCTGGACGAACTATGCGAAACGCTCTTTCAATGTTCTACGAGTTCAATATAATGATGTTTTTAGAGCAATGCTTAGACTGCCTAGATATTGTAGTGCGTCGTGGATGTTCTGCGAGGCACGCACTGATGGTTTTGTTGCTGTCATAAGAAAGAGGATCGCATCTCTGAGACAGAGGATAAATGACAGCACAAATTCTATCATGCAAGCTGTAGCAGGCAGCTACGACTCTCAAATTTTGAGATTTTGGGCCAAATTTCTACAGTCATAGTATATAGGATTTCTCATGTTATGTTTTAGTTTAAATGTTTAATTTTATTGTTCTTGATGTAGGAAACTTTTGTATTTATTTTATTTAGTATGTAATTTAATTTTAGGTTGATTTATCTCCTCTCAAACTGTATGGAAAAGTGTTCCGAAATAAAGATTATTATTATTATATCCCCGGTCAATATTTTAGATACTTTCATTCCGGAAAATTAAAGAATTCCCGTGGATAGTTAAAAAAATATCGTAACTTATCCAGCTTAGTACTCAAAAACTACTGATTGGATTTTAATGAAACTTTACAATAATATCGTTGATACATTCAAATTACAAATAAGCTATTTTTTATCCCGGAAAAATGTACGGTTCCAGTGGGATAGATTTGTTTTTGTTTTGTCTAGTAATGAATATAGGTACTATGTTCAATAGTATATTTTTAATTTTAGATTTTAATTGTTCAAATGGAAACTCAAGTGACAACTCCCATTTATAAAAGTTTCGTTAATTTTAACCGTTCTAGAGATAACTACAAAAGGACAGACTATCATTTTTTTATATTATATATACTATAATACGTAAATAATTGATAATATACATTTTTATTAACAAAAAGAAACTATATTTAGAACTGCTAAAGTTTTATATCGAAAACATAACTACACCACTAATACGTAAGCTCTTGCTAAGACGTTAGTGTATTAGCAACATTGATGAAAGCGAAATGGATTTGACCTGAAAGGGTATTAGGGTCGAAGGGAATAACTGTTTGCATTACATCAGAGGTTAAGTAGTCATCAAATAGCCCTTTATCTCAGGTCGGTTAAGCTGAGTGCGTATAGACTGAGTATTGTAATAATGGAAGGTGAAAATGTATTTATGATAAATATGTTCAATTAAATTCATTATTTATTATATTATATTTTATAATATATTTTAGCTAAACAATTTCCGAATGGAATAAACGTTTCTTTGTTTTTGTTGTTTGTTTGTTTGCAGAAATCTAGTAAAAAAATGGTAAATAATGAGGCACATTATATTGACACACCAGCGATCTTAAATAAGATGTTATTCTATTATCGTTATTACTAATAGAAAACTACAAAATATATGTGACATACATACGTACAATGTACATATAATCTGAGAAATACATAAGTAATTAAGATACGATTATTGATTATCTATATGTATATAATTATATGAGTATACTCTATGCGTTTCTAAATCATTGATCCGATTGTGATGAAACTCTGATGGTTATTCTGCGCCTGTTGCAAATTTTACTGCACTAAAAATATATTTTTTCTTTGGATGTTTGTATTTTATAAGTCCCTAAGTCAAGCTTAAGGGACCACACGACCGAACGAAGCAAAGGTAAGTTGCTAGTCAGGATATATTATAAAGAGTACATCGTAAAATATAAAAAACTAGCGACTCACCCCCGCTTCACTCGGATACATCTCTAGGTTGATTCTCCATATAAAATTTCATCCCCATTAAGCGATTATTTCTAGAATAAAAAATATTCTATGTTCTTTCCAGGACTTCAAACTATCTTCTTACCAATTTTTATCTAAATCGGTTCAGCAGTTTTTGAGATTATTCGATACATACATACAAAATTACAAATCTCATCTTTATAATACTCGTAGTAATTATACACATAGCATACACGTTATTTATTTGAATCGATTTATATAATAATACCAAAAATAATTTATGTATTTTACCAGAATAGTTGATAAAAGACAATGGTTTTTGGTTTCAATAAAATGTGGTTATGGTAATTTCAAAGACCACCGACAAATTATTAAAATGAAACCATATGTATCTACCACTGTATAAACGTGTAGTAAAAAAATGCTAAAACTAAATAAAATATACATATATTTTAAACTATCTTATACTCTCTCGCATATATGTACATTTCTATTAAACAATTTATATAGTCAATTTTACAGCTGTATAAAAAACAGAAAAACTGTCTAAATGACCGAAAATCCTTTTTTTGACATTGTATAAAGTATCATCTGAGCAAAGTTCACGAGTTGTATAAAGAAAACAGTACCTAGCGACCGAGCTTCGCTCGGAGTTATTTTTTGCAATATCGTATTTTTTAGATAAAAAAAACTAAAAACTTAAATAAATACAAAAAAAAGTAAAACTTTGTATCCGATCGAGATTTGAATTCGGGCACTCCTATTGATTGATAATAATCTTGCACCTCGATTGCTTGACCACGATGCTTATATCTGAGTGTAAGAAATTATCGATCATATTCTGCGTAGGATAATGCAAAAGAAAACCGCATGAAAACTCGAAAACACGCGTTTTCCCAGACATGAGACTAATCTAGATCGATTTTTCGTCCCCGAAAGCCCCTACGTACCAAATTTCAGCGAAATCATTAGAGCCGTTTCCGAGATCGCTGGTATAAATAAATAAAGATATAAAGGTATAAATATACAAGAATTGCTCGTTTAAATATATTAGATAAGAGAGATATATCAATTCGAAAATTCGCAGAATTACTCCTGTCAACAAATAAAATAAACATGCGCTTCCTGCTTGTTAAAAAATAACCTCTTCAGGGGGTGGAAAGAGGTAAATAATCTAAAAATGAACATAGACGTAATTTTGAAGGTTTGTCGGGATGTTGATCATGTAAATGTTGAAGAATATTATCTATAAAAAAGTTTTTTTGATAATATTTTTAATACAAATATGACTGTATTCATTGCACTTAAAACTAAAACTTATTCTCTAATGAATCTCTAACTTTTGATCCAAATTCAACATAGCGCGAGCGAAGTCGCGAGCAAAAGCTAGTACAAAATAAGAAGCCAACATATTGCTCACTTTCGCACTCCAAGTAACTTTTCTTAACCACCAAGAACTAAATACACGAATATAAAAGCCATGACCCAATTTCTTACGAACTCGTTCCGTCCTACAAAGTTTTGATTGCTGTTAGTTACCTTTCTGCGTTCACTTTTAACGTTGTTTTCCGGTGGATGAATTATTTGTTGAATTAAAAAAAATCTTACATCACCATATTTTTTATTGTCTCCTTTGTTTAAGAGTCCAAACGAAATTATTTTACTTGCGTAATAAAATATTCATTTCAAAAATTACTAAAACTATGTTAGACTAGTGACTCACCATCGCTTCGCTCGGGTACACCCCTAGGTTGCTTCCCCATACATTCCCATCCCATTTTTCACCACTTTGAGGGATTTCCACTTTGATTTCCGGCATAAAAAATATTCTATGTCCTTCTCAGGGTGTCAAACTAATCTTCTTACCAGATCAGATACCCCCCCCCCCCCCACCTCCTCCTCCATCCCGACATGGTAAACGCACTTCGGGGGGAGGTAGACTGTAACCTAAAGTAATACATAGGATACTGTCAGGCTTACTACAAAGAAGACACACCCGAGCCAAGCGACGTTAACTCGCTAGTATTCTAAATTATGAAATTTAACATTTCTGACAAAAACATAGATATAGAAATGATAAGATCAATAGAAATAACAACGGTACGACAATATATAACATTTGAGAAATTAAACAAAATATCTTATTTACAGGAGCAATCATCTTCGGTTCTGATCAAGAAGTGGCCGGTGTAATGAGAGCAGTGGAACGCGTAAACGCGACCAGTTCCTTTAGTTGGATCGGGTCTGATGGATGGAGCGCGAGAGCTCTGGTCTCTGAAGGCAACGAAAGAGCCGTAGAGGGAACGATCAGTGTGCAACCTCAGGCGAACGACGTGAAAGGCTTCAAAGAATATTTCTTAGAGCTCAATGTGAAGAATAATAAGAGAAATCCTTGGTTTGTCGGTAAGATGTAGTTTTATATATGTTTTTATTATTAAAATTTAATGACAGTTTTAATGGTAATTTATAAATCTATTATCATTTTAGTTATGACGCATATTTTTTACTGTTATACTAGTCTTTACCCATGGCTTCGCTTGCGTAAATAAATTATACGAAAATCGTTTTATCCATACTTTCTTAGTTTTTAGATAATTTTTTTATCTAAAATAAATTCAATACTTTTAAGTATTATGGTACACACATATTGTGTACATTTGTGTGATTGTGTGTACATGATTTTTCATACAAACTTTTATCTCCATTTTCACCTCCTTAAGGGATGATTTCCGGAACAAAAAAAATCCTATATCCGTTTCAGGGTCTCAAAATATCTTCTTGCCAAATTTCATCTAAATCAGTGTAGTAGTTTTTGAGTTTATTCTTTACAAACATACATACTTACATACATACATACATATAAAATTTCAAATACAAAACTTTCCTATTTATAATATTAGTGTAGAAAACAGTCCTTAAATGATACAATCAAAGTAATTACTGTCTTTGTAACTTTTTTCGAATTAGTGGTCTATTCTTAAATAATTCTTGGAAAAGATAGGGTCCATTTCAATAAAATTTGCACAAAGATAAAGAAGTCCGCTGAATATATATTAGGCAGTCAAATACTGAAGAAAAACGTAGTTATATTGTTGGAACGTGCCAGGGCGGTAACCTGGGCGCGGGCGGTGAAACGTGAGGCGCGGACAGGCGCGGGTAATCAATCAGACCTGTATTGTTGGATCTTTTAATGTTATTTCTAAAATGTTTTAAATGTTTTGTATATATGTTAACGAAAAGAATTTTAAGTAACGATTTAATAAAAGAATTTAGGTGTTCATTTAAAAAAATAATAAACGGAACTTTATTGGTTGAGCGACGCCATTTTTCGTTTTATTTTGTTTGTAGAAATTACATATGAGCTGCAAAGCTGCAGAGCAATTACTAGTAGTCTACAATTTATTCTAATATTATAATACAAAAGTAACTCTGTCTGTTTACCTGTGTGTCTTAATCTGCTGAACGGATTTAGATGAAATTTAGTATGATGATAGTTCGAGACGCTGGGAAGGACATAGTATAGTTTTTATTCTAGAAATCATCCCTTAAGGGGGTGAAAAAGGGGGGTGGAAGTTTGCATTGGAATCAATAATTTCTCAAGATTCTTTTTTTAAAATTACTTACCTACTTTTCTATACCTGTGTATGTATGTACATATATAATATATATGCATATAGTCTATTATATACTGACCATTAAATATTTGATTTCAGAATTCTGGGAGGACCACTTCCAATGTCGCTACCCTGGTAGTCCTCGCACGCCGTACAACGGTCAATACAAACACGCCTGCTCTGGAAAGGAGAGGCTCACTGTGAACAACACTGAGTTTGAAAGACAGCTACAGTTCGTCTCAGACGCTGTTATGGCCTTCGCTTATTCGATCAAGTAAGTTATATTAATAATATTACTCAATAATAGTTTATTTCTCAAAAGCATATAATATGTATATATGTGTAGTTGAAAAACATAAGTACAATACAATTTGGAACAATTATTTAGGTTGTTATCAATACAAAATAACATAATGCCTCTGTTTCTGTACTAGGAGACCTGCATTCCGTCAAACAGTGCCAATACCCCAATATTCAATATAGTATTTATAATATAACTATATTTTAGTGTTATTCTATAAAAACTTTTATTGAACTCGACAGCTAGAAACGTGCACTTCAAGTGCACTTGTGTGAAATATGTATGCGGATTCAGCTGTCAAATTACATAATAGTACTTACATAATAGCACTTATGCTATGAAGAATGTTGCAAGTGGCTGCGCAATAGTCAATATTTCTATGAAAATAGCAATTTTCATTGCAAACGTCACGATATCGCTTAAATATTATACATACACTAGCGATTCACCCTTGCTCCGCTCAGTTTCATCCCTACTTACGTTTCAAAGTTTAGTATAGATTTCTCAGAGATCAGATATTGTCCCGCAGTAAAAAGTATCCTATATGTTGATCCGGATAACCAGCTACCATCATACCAAATTTCATCAAAATTCCTCCAGTGGTTTTTTTCCATGATATGATCACACACAGACACATAAAAAATCTAAAAACTGTAGATTCGGCTTCCGTATCAATATTAATGACTATTTCAATAAGGTTTTCCAAAAAATATTTAATGTACAGATTCGACTCAATTAGAATTTTATTATATGTATAAATATATGTTTAAATATATCAAAGAATATTTTTTGAAGTGAAAGTTCTTTAGGCGCGCCATGAGAGGGAAAAAAAGGATTGGCGTTACGTTTTTTGTAACGGAAACGGTTGTTACGGAAGTGAATAAATAATTAATCAAAAACTATTTAAACTATAACATAAATATTTTAAAGAATAAATTGAATAAAAATATGTAGATATTTATAAAAAAAAAATACTTCTTTAATTTATTTTTAAATGAGCGATGGAATGATATCAAATGAATATTATTAAATAATTACATACTTGAAATATTTTTTTATACATTATAAATATAATTTTTCACAAAAAAAATTGCATCCCCGTATTATTATTTATTTTATTGGAGTACCTATATAATTTATTGAATCGTTTCATCATTTGATTGAAAATTAAATGTTATTTTAATACCATCTGTTCTATGGAAATAATAAATTATTATAATTTTGACTAGATATTTGGCTCAGTTTGTAATGACCCTACTTGCTGTCCCAGCGGTCGCGGATTCGAGTCCCGCTGCGATAAGCACAAATGTTTGTACTCATCATGGGTGTTTATATTTACAATATGTATTTATTTAAAGTTATATATGTGTAGTGTATCAACTATCTGGTATCCATAACACAAGCCTCGCAGCTTACCACGGAACTAGATGGTGCTGTGTGTCAATATCCCAACATGTTTATATATTATTCACCATAAAATATTGTTTTCCTGTTAAAATCGATAAAAAAAATATCTCTCCTATCCTAATTTATTTAAAACATAAATTGAATTTCATAAAGAGTACCGATTACCTACAGAAGTTTTACTTCTTGCGCGTGTACACATTCATACACACATTCTTAATTTTTTTTATCATTAATTACTAGTTAAAACAGTAAAACAAATATTTATAAAATATTCTTAAAAACATTCGATAGTAAATTTCTTTCTTAGGTAGCTACTATTATTTAGTTAGACTAACCTCGAGCGACCTCGAATCAATAAAGCTCTGAACATAAATATAATCAATTCAATGTTATAACCATTTATGCCGCAGGAGCATTATTTTCCCTGAAAAATGCCCGAACATTAATCAAAATATAAAGAATAAATCATGTACAGAAAATCCATTAGTTAAACTGTTACATAATTTCTATACCTGCTAGTACATATATATAGCTAAACAATTTGTTTGTTTGTTTGCTTGAATGAGCTTATCTCTGGATCTACTATACCAATATGAATTTATACCAGAGGGTATATTACGAAATATTTTTGATATGCACATTTCCGATTTCCTGTCATGCTCTATTCAAGGGTAGCAAATCTATACACATAAATAAAATTGGAGTGTCTGTTTGTAATATTAAAATAACCGCTTTTTACTAAATGCATATGCATGTATACACGGTATATATACCAAAACAACATTTTTTACAATTTTTGTCTGTCTGACTGTCTGTCTATTTGTTCCGGCTAATCTCTGAAACGGCTCAACCGATTTTGACGGGACTTTCACTGGCAGATAGCTGATGTAATAAGAAGTAACTTAGGCTACTTTTATTTTAGAAAAAAATGTAGGGTCCCGGGAAAAAAAATTAAAACTAAATTAATTAATTAATTTTGTTTTGGGAAGCAAGTGAGTCGCTGGTAACAAATAACACTAAAACAATATAAACTTTAACAAAATATGCCAACTTTAAGGTTGAAATCATAACTTTTAAAGTGTTTTTATTAAGGTCACTGTACATAATTAGGAAAAAAAAATATTATGGTGTTATGATGGCAATTCGCATTTTAACTTGTCGCAAAAAAATTTTGTCACTAAATATTTCTTGCGAAACTTAAATCTATATGTGGTAAATATTTTTTTCTTACATAGGCCAGATGTAAGTCTGTATATCACTCGAGTGAAATTTACTCCGTTCGCGCTAGCTACAGTAACGCCTCTTTTAATATTCCATTTTGTCATTCACAGATGTCATACTGTTGAATGAATAATTTAGACAATATTAGATTCGGAAAAACGTTTGAATGAATTGAAAAATAGCTATCTTTTCTTTGTACGAAATACTAAAAGATAATATATATTTTTTTCTACAACAGAAAAAATGAGGTGCTACCAAAAGTGGTGTTTGGATTTTCACATATAAGTATAGTTTTAATAAGCTTAGAAAAATACGTTTAACCAACTATAATGTATGGGGTTCGTCTGAAACTTTACTAGTACTTAAAGATCTACACTTTTCACCTCGTAGCTTTTTCATTATATTAGCTACTAGCGATTCACCCTCGCTTCGCTTCGGGAATCTCTACATTTTTCCGGGATGATATATAACCTATAGCCTTCCTCAGTTAACGGACTATCTAATGCAAAAAGAATATTTCAAACCGGATCAGTAGTTCCTGAGATTAGCGCCTTCAACCAAACAAACAAACAAACCAACTCTTCAGCTTTATAATATTAGTATAAATTTGGTATCATATTATTGTACTAACATCAAGATTTAACACAAAATTTTAAATTGATGTAACCATTAAAAGTATATAAAAACGAAATCTTAAATGGTTTTCCCGTGAAATATTTATTTAGCCTTTTTTAATGTCTCGCTGTTGGGCAGAGCCTCATTTTTAATTCAAGGGATCACGCCATGATTTACCACTCTGGCTATACGCGGGTTAGGAGACTCCACAGATCTTTCGAGAACAACTCGTAGTAAGTTTCTCTCAGATATACAACTTTTACTTCGCCATTTTGCTAAGACAATGGTGTCAATCAAATATTAAAATTCGCACATTAAAATATCAGAGGTAAGAAACGAATTTAATCCCGCTTCACTCAATTATTCAAGTGAGCACATTATCAATTGGGCTATTAACATAAAGCTAATAGGGATACCAGAAGCACAAATAAGTGAATAAATTATAATGTGAATAAATTAAAAGTAAAAATAATAAATAAATAAATAATAAATATGTTGGGACATTAGCACACAGCACCATCTAGTTCCATGGTAAGCTACGAGGCCTGTTTTATGGATACCAGATAGTTGATACACTACATATATATATAACTTTAAATACATACATGTTATAAATATAAACACCCATGACTGGAGTACAGACATTCGTGTTAATCACACAAATGAATGCCCCCAGCGGGACTCGAACCCGCGACCGTTGGCACAACAAGTAGGATCACTACACACTGAGCCAAACGTGTCGTCAATTGACACACAATATAGTAAAATTCAATTAGAAGACGATTTTAGAGATTATTGAAAGCATCGTAATGCCCCGAGCTTCAGTCTAGTTAAAATTGAAAGCTTCATTTATTTCTATTTTACCCGAAACCTCAAAATATTTTTCCTCAATATTATGACTGTACTGACGTGTAGCCCTCGGGACCGCTATTCGAATAACAATATATCCATTTGTTATTTGATACTGAAATTCTGAGAAAAATTGACGATTGAAGAACGTAGAATGTTCACATCTTGAATGTTTTATAACTTACTAGCAAAACCTGCGGCTACGCCCGCGTTCAATCTATAAAAAAAATATCTTTGACTTTATGTTATACAGCGACTCAACCTCGCTTCGCTCGGGTTCGTCAATTTCATATTAAGGAATCATATTGTTCGTACAAAAATATTAAAATCGCGATTAAAAAATAGGGGATGGGGATGATGAAAAATACTTTACGACCTATTCTCATACATACCAAATGTACAAAAAAAATCATTAAATCGGTCGAGCCGTTTCGTAGGAATGCGACCACAAACATTGGGATACAAGATATTTATGTACTAAATTTAAATAGCTATTGAACAAAAATTAACATAAACTTCCTGCTCATAATCTATTTGGTTATTTCATTTCAACAAAAAATTACTCAATTTGTTTCTTTTTTTTTTTAAATAAATTGTTAAAATATCTTGTAAGGAGATTTGGGGAGTTATATTTAACATTTTTATTATGTTACTAGCGACTCCCCCTCGCTCCACTCGGGTTCGTCTCTAAGTACGTTTTAACGGTTAGTATACCTAGATTTCTCAGAGATGAGATATTTTTCCGCACTAAAAAGTTATCCGGACAACCAGCTACCACCATAAAATTTTTATCAAAATCCGTCCAGTGGTTTTCTCGTGATGCGTTCTCAGACAGACAGACAGACAAAAATTCTACAAACTATAGTTTCGGCCTCTGTATCGATGATAATGATTATTTCATTAAGATGTTCCAAAAAATATTTAATGTACAGATTCGACTGAGTTACAATTTTATTATATGTATATATTGACTTGATAAACATTAACCTGTTAAAGCAAAAACTAGCACTATAAAGCATCCAGCTATAACAAAAAATGACTAGGTCTATATAACAAAGTGTGTAGTGTGTAAAAATTCTAAATGAATATAACTCCCACATAAACAATGATGTGGCAACATTCGTAAGCTTTGATACACATTAATTAATTATATTGAATTGTATTGATTCTTATTTCATAATTATAATTGGTTTAAGATATACTTTTAAAAGGACTTATGAATGGACGATTTTTAATTTTTAATTTACACTAGAGGCTTGCCCTCGTTACGCGCACAAATTAAATACGCAAGCGAAGCTGCGGACAAAAGCTAGTTAGTATAAAAAAAACGGACAAGCATGAGTCTGATTCGCACAACGAGTGTTCCATAGCATGAAACATTAAAATAAGTTTATAATCTCAAAAAAATTTTTTATGATTCTAGGTCAACGGAAAGTACCCTATAAGTTTTGATTCCCTTGCGAGCGTCATATTATGCGGCATTAGCGGCCGTATCTTTTGATTGCTTAGACTTAGAAGTTTTATTTTTGCATAGCCCCAAGAGGTTGCAGACCCAACACTTTAATATTAATTTTTACTTGGTACCTCTACGTATTCCTGAGAAAAAGTGCCTTGACATACAGACAGACAGACAGACAGACAGACGGACGGACAACGAAATGATCCTATTAGGATTCTTTTTTCATTTGACGTACGGAATTCTAAAATTAAAAAACATATTACAATCTACTCATAATTTAAAATATGATTTTCTAATTTCTAACAACATCGCAATTCATTTTAAAAAAGCAAAGCAGAACTAACTTGAAGAAGTTTAAACACGCCCAGTTGCCAATAAATACAGTTCACATTTTACCTACTATGGATATTAATCAGGGTGGAAATTATCACTGATTGCGTGCTTCAGTCCGCTCGACGACGTCCTTGGATTTTCCCTCTAAATCTTCAACGGAGAAACACAAATTGTTGGACTTCAATTAGATCCCTTTATATAATTAATAACTTGTGTTATTAAAATTATTTCTTTTGATTTATAACTTAAAGTAAAAAGATGTAATCAAAAGTTCAAAAATATTTGATTCAGCACAAAATTTTGTCTAAAGCGTTCCATGTATTGATTAAAACAAATTTTTATTTTAATCTAATTCTTTTGCTTAGTGACTCCTGGGTGTGCCATTTAGGCACATTTTTACTTATATCTATTTTTCTCCTATTTAAATGCGAGGCTTACATAAAGTATCCAATCGTTATAGAATAGAAGTGTAGAAAAATATATTATTGTTATTATTATTCTTTGTCTTGTTGCTCTTGGGTGTGCCATTTGGGCACAATTTACTTCGGCAATGTCTACAAAAATATATGAGAATTATATATTACTAGCAACTCACCCTCGCTCCGCTCGGGTTCGTCCCTAGTTACGTTTTAACGTTTAGCTCAGAGATGAGATATTTTCCCGCAATAAAAAGTATCCTATATGTTGACCCGAATAACCAGTTAACATCATACCAAATTTCATCGAAATCTGTCCAGTGGTTTTCCCGTGATGCGGTAACAGACAGACAGACAGACAGAGACAGACAGACAAAAATTCTAAAAACTATAGATTTGGCTTCTGTATCGATAATAAAGTCTATTTCAATAAGATTTTCCAAAAAATATTTAATGTACAGATTCGGCTTAGTTACAATTTTATTATATGTATAGATGGCATAACGATTATATGTATGTGTCATTTCAATACAGTTTTTTAAAGATCTTTAACGAATATATAATTATTATACATACATATATTGTCTAAGCCCTTATCTTATCCATTGCGAAGATAGGATAGTTTTTATCTCTTAAGAGGTGAAAATGGGGAAGCAACCTAGGGACGAGCCCAAGCGAAGCGAGGGCGAGTCGCTAGTTTTTAATAATTTGAATATACCCTATGACAAATGAATCTGACAAGATATCTGTATCAAAATCAGTTCAGCCGTTTAGGAGTTACGAGAGACTTTTATACATCTTCGAGCAGTCGGGTAAATAATAATTATTATTTTTAATTTATCTTAACTGATTCAGTTATTAAACAAACAAAACCAAATAGAGCCATTTCCGTAATTTATTATTAGTATGAACTCTAAAAGTATATAAGCGTGAAAAGCCGAAATATAAACACGCTTTTAACGTGCAAAGTGGATCACGCTGACACGCAATTTTGTCTATTTATATTCGCTGATGTATATTAATGATTCGTCCTACACTTACTCATCACGTTTTGTTAATTACTTTAGATAACTCCTATTTCGCAAACTGTTGGGCTAATTTTAGTAATTATCACGCAATTTGTAACTTTGTTCTATGTTAGTAAGGTTCAAAATTAACTTTTACTAATTGGATATATGTAACCTTTTTAATAATTAAAATATTTCACGAATTTCGAACTCTATTACAAAACAGGGAGCGCGTAAAACCAAAAATTGAAGATATACCTTTATTTGTACTTGTAACGTTATGATTGAAATATAATTAGGTTAAATTTAAACTAGTGACTTACCTAATAAATAGACAAGGACAAAACAGTTCAGTACGCTTTTCTCTTTCGCTTATGAACCTTTTTTTTATCTTGTTATGGTATTGCGTGCTGGTTCAGTTAAACACAACATAAGAAAGATGTATGTATATATATATATATATATATATATATATATATATATATATATATATATATATATATATATATACATATATATATATATATATACACACGAAGGGTTCCGTATCATTATCTCTAAAAGCGGCAAAAAAAATCATATCTGTTGTATGGAAGCCCCCTTAAGTATTTTTTTTTCTGTTGTTGTTATAGCGGCAACAGAAATACACTGTCTGGCTGTCTAACTCTCAGACAGACAGACGGACGGACAGCGAAGTCTTAGTAATAAGGTTCCGTTTTACCCTGTGAGTACGGAAACCCGTGAACCCGGAAAAAAGATCCATTTTTAAACTGAATAAAAGATAGATACATTTATTGAGTAAAATTTTGATGTTATTGTGGGTAAGTAAATGTTCGCGCTGTGGTGAATTCGCCAACGGCGTGACAAGCTGCGGCGTCACAAAAATCCTGTGCACTTGCTGCGAGGCGACACTGAGTGAATTATTGTACGAAATAAATATTTTATTTTCCAGCAATTGTTTTCGGCGAGTTTCAATTTTCAACGGCCGTTAACTAGATTCGAGTTGATATATGAATGTTATTGTTGTAAAAGCTGTGCTGGAATTTTTGACTTGTAGTGAAAGTTAAATGTATAAATTATCATGTGAATTAAATAATCGCTTTTCATGGAAATGGTACGTTAATTGTGAAATACCTTTTAAACTTATTATTCCACTCTTTATATTTTGTTTTTCATGAAAATTATTTTGATTGAGCCCTTATGTATTACTTATTCATTAAAAACAATCAAAAATAATGATAATAATCGTTGTACAATTGGTGTAACAAGATATCGTGTATCAAACGCAAAAAATTGACACCAAAATTACGTCCTTCTAAGTCAGCCAAAAGTGTATGAGGCCTTAGCTTCACTTTTAAAAATATGTTAAATTTTCATCTGCCAGAAATACCAGGATTCTACAATCGTTAAGGAATAAAAATCTAAAAAATATACAGGAATGATATATGATATTATGAATTTATGACATCACAATTTAATCTGTCATTTGAATATAATTTTTAAAATTCCTGTTCTCCTACGCGATGTTGACGAAGTAAACTGTGCCCAATTCTCACTCCTAAATGCCACAAAACAAAGAATAATAATAGGATTTCCATTCTTTAACGATTGTAGAGCGATATCTCGTGACTCGTCTAAGCCCTCTTGATGGTACATTTAGGAGATTAGCTCGTAAAAACGGTTAACCCTTTTCATGGCGAAACGAACTTTTAGCATCATCCACTACCCTTTGGGATCAAACCCTTAAAAACCTATTGAACGCTCTCGTCCCGATTTATTTCTAACTAATCTGAATTATTGCGAGATCTTATCCTTGTTATGTTATAATTGAAAAAGTTTAATTGCTTATATTTCGGTCATTCCTTCTGATATTTTTTTGTTTGGATATGCATAAATATATTTCTTTTTACCGACTTCAACTAATAAAGAAAACATAAGGAGACTATCTATGGAACTACGTACAAGACTCCTGCAATGCCTTATTTGGTCCGTCATACTTTACGGTTGCGAATCTTGGACCATGATAAAAGGTCTCTGTAAGAAACTTCAGGCATTTGAAATGTGGGCGTATCGCCGCATGCTCTGAATAAATTGGATGGATAAAGTCACCAACATCGAAGTCCTCAGACGAATGAAAAAAATAAACCCCTTCTTGTCTAAACCACCAAATATATAATAAAACATGTAACAAAATACGTAGCTAGGACACGTGCTAAGGCATGAACGTTACCAACTGCTGCGGACTATTATGGTGGCCAAAGTTGAGGGTAAAAGAAATGTTGGTAGAAGGAAGATGTCTGCAACATCCGACAATGAACTTGGATAAAGAGAGATCTGTTCAGGCTAGCCCTGAACAAAGGAAAATTTAGAATGATGACTGCCGACATGGAAAGGAACTTGAATATGAGGAATAATAAATAAATATGAATAAATAAAGAAATATGTTGGGATATTAACACACAGCTCCATCTAGTTCCATGATAAGCTACGAGGTTTGTGTTATAGATACAATATAGTTGATACGGTACACATATATGTGTTTATAGTACAAATCTGTAGACCAAAAATATATATAAATACTAAATGTATACATTTATACTAGTTTATTCGAGAGATTCGAGTTTATTCTGAAAACGAGATTTTAATGTTTTAAATTAATATGAATACGTCTGTTTGTTTGGATTACATCCGGGATGAAGAGCTCTCACTGGAAAGTAGACGAGAATATAACAAGATCATATTTTAATTTTATAATATTACTAGCGATTCACCCTCGCTTGGCTTGGTTTTATCCCTAGATACGTTGTAACGGTTAGTATGGAATAGATAGACTATATATTATATAGATATGAATATACATAGGTACAAAATAAACAGATCTGTACTTTTGGAATTTACCAGCAGATTTTTGGGTTTTCCCTATTTTTATTTATACTTAAACCACCCCTGATATACCCCCAACAAAAACAAAAAGAGAATTATTCAAATCAGTCTAGACGTTTTTGAGCAAAAAATAAAATTTTGATGACGAATTTTGAAAAACGCGGGCCAGTGTTGCTAGGTCAGTTTTCTGTAAATCCGTAGGGTGACGATGAAAAATCTGTTGATTTCTGTCGATTGCATCTTACAAGTCATGCAAGTTGATGTGAAAAAAAAATTGTAATCTAATATATTTAAACGAGCAATTCTTGTATATTTATTTATTTATACCGGCGATCTCGGAAACGGCTCTAACTACTTCGCTGAATTTCGGCATGTGTGGGTTTTTGGAGGCGAAAAATCAATCTAGATTAGTCTTATGTCTGGGAAAACGTGTTTTCGAGTTTTCATGCGGTTTTCTTTCGCATTGTTCCACTTAGTATATGGTCGATAATTTCTTACACTCAAGCTTAAGCATTGGGTCAAGCGACCAAGGTGCAAGATTAATAATCACAGGTGTCCGAGTTCGAATCTCGATCGGATACAAAGTTTAACTTTTGTTTTTTTTTTTATGTATTTATTCAAGTTTTTAGTTTTCTTTTTATCTAAAAAACACGATATAACAAAAAAGAACTCCCAGCGAAGCTCGGTCGCCGAGGTACTTATTATTTATAATATTTAACATAAAGCCAAAGTACTGAACTGTACTAAACGGCGCTGATAATCTCACTCTACCCTGATCAAAGCTTACGACCGTCGCTGAATATTGTAAGTATGAACTATACGTAGATCATTTTTAAAAGTGTGTTTATTAATTCCTATGAAAATTCACGTTTATTGTCAACAGGTGTATTTGCATAATCTGTTTAGGCTCTAATAGTTGTTGACTCGGTCACTTGTGTAAAATAATTTGTCGATTCGGAATTAGAAATGTTTGTTATTGGAGTGTTTGTTTATAAAATTGCACCTCTACTGGGCGATCGAATTTCGCTCGGCGTTTTTTCCGGAAAAGATATAAAGTGTTATTTCACAGAAAATACATATATAAATAAACTTAAAAGGCAAAATGTTCTCTGCTTGTAATTATATAACAAATCGTTAGAGCCGTTTTCAAAATATACGAAATAAATTTATAAGAATTGCTCATTTAATATTATCTATCTATACATATTATAAAATTCTAACTAAGCCGAATCTGTACATTAAATATTTTTTGGAAAATCTTATTGAAAGAGACATTATTATCGATGCAGAGGCCGAATCTATAGTTTTTAGAATTTTTGTCTGTCTGTCTGTCTGTCTGTCTGTCTGTCTGTCTGTCTGTCTGTCTGTTACCGCATCACAGAAAAACCACTGGAGGGATTTTGATGAAATTTGGTATGATGATAGCTGGTTATCCGGGTCAACATATAGGATACTTTTTACCGCGGGAATATATCTCATTTCTGAGAAAAAAATATAAAAACTGATTGGAACAAAATCACGATGATACTATCTGTAAACAGTTTAGCAAGGTAACTTACTACTAAAAACAACTAAAAACTATTAAAAATAGCTTATCTTGAAAATCAAATAATCAATAGCGCTATTTTATCCATTAAAATAGTTATTTTAATTAATATACATTCATATGTTATTTAGTTATTCGACAATAGATGTCGCCATGTGTCTTTAAAATACGTCGTTTTAATTCCAAAATAATGAATGTACAGATATGACCTTTCTACGATTTTATTAGAATTACTACTAAATTACCCGCGGCCCCGCCTGTGTTCAAATTATTATACGTAAAGCAAACTTTTTGGCTTTATAAATTAGTAACTATACAAATAATAAAATCGTAACTAAGCCGAATCCGTAAACTCAATATTTTTCGGAAAATCTTACTGAAATATTCATTATTAGCGATATAGAGGCCGAATCTATAGTTTTTAGAATTTTTGTCTGTCTGTCTGTATGTGGCCGCATCACAAAAAAATCACTCGAGGGATTTTGATGAAATTTGGTATGATAGTAGCTGGTTATCCGGGTCAACACATAGGATACTTTTTACCGCAGGAAAATATCTCATTTTTGGGAGAAAAATACAAAAACTGGTTAAAATAAAAGCACGATGATACTATTAACATTTTAGCAAGGTAACTTATATATGTTAAAACTATTAAAAAAAGCTTATCTTAAAGGAAATATCAATAGCCCTATTTTATTCATTAAAATAGTTATTTAAATGAAAATTTATTTATGTGTTATTTAGATATTTGACAATAAATGTCGCCATGTGTTTTTAAAATACGTAGTTTTAATCCAAAAAAAAAATAATGTACAGATATAACCTTTCCGTGACTTTATTAGAATTACTACTAAATTACCCGCGGCCCCGCCTGTGTTCAAATTTTCAATAAAACAAACTTTTTGGCTTTATAAATTAGTAACATATTAGTAATATTTGTAATTTTTTATTGTTTTGTAAATAATGTTTATATTTTTTAATCTTTTAATGTAAAAATTGGGCAAATGCAAATCCAACTTGCGCATTATAGGTTTCGTATAGCAAAATACTGTGTTGTTTTTTTAACTTACGTGTTTTGTTAGGTTAACACTAAAATAAATACAAATAATATTTACGTTTCCACAATATCGGCTCATTTTATCAACCGTAAAAATAAGTCGATTTATATTATTTTATAACATTTTATGGGAAACAAGTTTATGGCTGTTAAACTGACAATGCGGGTAACTAAAAATATTTCATATCTCAAAAACTATGAAAAAGTGTTTTAGGAACTGTTATACCTCAAATTTTTCAGTTTTTTTTTTTGACACCATTTCTTGGAAGGTAAAGGCTTAAAGGAAAAAATAAAATGCTTGCGACTTTAATCATATTAGCCGAGCCATATGAAATAATAAAAAGTATTTGCTTAAAATTATTTACTTATTACACTTTCTTTTGAAATTCGTTTTAGACAATATTACTAACTAGCGCTAACCAATCCATGTTGCGCGACAGATCAACGTTAAGAAAAGTTGTCATTATGTAATTTAAATAATTAGCTAAATCTTAAATTAATTAATAGCTATATATTAGTAAAAAAATGATTAAAATCATTCCGTAGTTTGAGAGTTTATGGCCCGAAAATAAATAAACAAACAAAACAGAAGTATAGACATATGTACATAAATGTTATTACTAAAACAAAAATTACTAAATCAAATATGAGATTAACGGGGGAACCTTTGTAGCATTGTCAATCACTGCCAGTATTTACCGATCATGCGGTGCGCAATGAAAGTGGTATATGTAAGAGTATACTAATATGTATGTAAAACCTAAGAATTTGCTTTTTGATCATCTGAACGCGGGCGGAGCCGCGGGCAACGCTAGTAATAAATATATTTTATGTCAATCTCTGTTGGCCGATACACAAAAAATATTTTAATGAAAATCTACTGACTGATATTATAAGTGTGAAAGTTTATGAGGATGGATGGATGGATGTTTGTTACTCCTTCACGCCAGAATGGCTGAACGGATTTGGATGAAATTTGTTACAGAGATACATTGTAGTCTGAAATTGCACATTGCTTACTTTTTATTCCGAAAAAATGTACGGTTTCCGTGGGATCTATTTGTTTTTATCTAGGGATGAATCCCTAAAAAATGTTTAAAAAATGTTTTTAACGACACGTTTGGCTCAGTTTGTAGTGACCCTACTCGCTGTGCCAGCAGTATGCCAGCATGTATTTAAAGTTATATATGTGTAGTGTATCAACTATCTAGTATCTATAACACAAGCCTCGTAGCTTATCATGGAACTAGTTTGTGATATGTGTTAATGACCGAACATATTTACTTATTATTATTATTTATAGTTTAGTTTAACGCTCGTAAAAGTAATTTGTTTTTACAGCATCATGAAGAAATTTTGCTAGAGAAATATATATTCATTGAAACAAAAAAAAAGTTTTTATAGATAAGGAACCATTGGTACGCAAATATTCGGGATTGTCCCATTTTTTAGCTACGATATGTGAATTCACACAGATTTATTCGACGAATTTACACGAGAATGAATATAAGTGATGATATAAGATCGTCTCGGCACCAATTATATGAACATCTTATTTATATTCTACGACATCCTCAAAGTCAGAGGGAATGGTTGATGAGACATGAGCATAGATACGTGAATGTTTCAAAATGTATACAGTTAGTCTGTTTGTTCGTGAAAAGTATATATTATTATTTGTTATATTTTTATAGGATTGTTTTTACAACTTATGTGATTGAGAAAAACGATAATTTATTAAGTTTATCGCGTTATTCTTTTAAAATAACGTTTTCTTTATCTATACTTAATAATATTAATATTATAAAGAAGAAAGAGTTTTTGTTTGTTTGTATCGAATAAGCTCCGAAACTATTTAACGGATTTCGATGATAATTGGTTAAAAGATAGTTTGAGATCCTGGGAAGGATATAAAATAGATTTTATCTCGAAAATCGTCCCTTAGGGGGGTGAAAATGGGGATGAGAATTTGTACGGTGAAGCAACCATTTTTTTATATATACGTAAATGTTTTCTCCCAATAAATTTGTCAATTTAAAGTTATATATACTTCTGCCATAATCACTATTCTGTACCGGAAATATTTTGGCAAACGAACAATAAGTAATTAAAACCAAAACAAAACCAAATCTATACAGATAATTAAAATTGGAGTGTCTGTTTGTAATATTAAAATAACCACTTTTTACTAAATGCATATGGATGTATACACGGTACTTATACCAAAACAACATTTCTTAGAATTTTTGCCTGTCTGTCGGTCTGTTTGTTCCGGCTAATATCCGAAACGGCTGGACCGATTTTGACGCGACTTTTACTGGTAGATAGTAATGTTAAAAGGAATTACTTAGGCTACTTTTATTTTAGAAAAAGAATAAGAGTTCCACCCAGAAAGAAATTAAATCCTATTAAATTACAGAATAGTACATTTTTTTTTTAATTTAAGTTTAAGGAAAGTTAGAAATTTTTGGAGATTTTCTTTGTCTCTTTAATTATACCTGACTTGAGAATGACGGACGGATTTAGAGAAAACTTTTGGGAATTAAAAACTCGTGTAAGCTACCCTTCTTCACAGTCATAATCGTATCAAGCAGTTAAGCTTGGCCTTCAAATTCAACGCATATATAATGTTTAAATTTGTTACCTAAATCTTGCTTTATTAAGTTAAACTTAAGGTAACTTTATATATAATTTGCACTTTGTTACAACTCTGCGTATGGATATCAAACCCACGATCACCGACATGTTGTCATGCCCCACTACAAAATTACGGTTATTTTCTTATATAATAGCTACAAAAGGGAGCTAGGAGTTAAGCAATATTCTCTGAAAATGAAAAGAAGTTAGTTGAAAACTTTCACAGCTAGTAACTTCTAACTAATAATTTTCTTTTGCTCTCCTTTAGGTCGCGCTTTGAACAAAGTAGATGTTAAAGTGAAACTAACCAGAAAATACGTTTGAAATAATTATTGCACCAAAGTTACATTATTTTATATTTAAACACTAGCGACTCGCCCTGGCTCCGCTCGAGTTCCTAAATACGTTATAGCGGTTAGTATAGATTTATCAGAGATGATATATTTTCCCGCAATAAAAAGTATCTTATATGTTAACCCGGATAACCAGCTATCATCATACCAAATTTCATCAAAATCTGTCCATTAGTTTTGTCGTGATGCGTTCCCAGACAGACAGACAAAAATCTTATAAACTATAGATTCGGCCTCTGTATCGATAATAATAACTATTCAATAAGATTTTCCAAAAATATTTAAACCGAGTGAAGCGAGTTCGAATCCCGGGTCTCGCACCTCTGATATATTCATATGGGAATCATTTCCAACATGATTACCACTTGCCTTACGGTGAAGGAAAATATCGTGAGGAAACCTGCATGTCTGAGAGAACTTAGCAAGTTTTCGAAAGACATGAAGTCCGCCAACTCGTACTTGGTCAGCGTGACGGACTATAGTCAGTATCTACCTTGCAGTTCACGGGTGGCCCATGCCCAGCAGTGGGACGTTAATAAAATCTAAACACAATCACTAAGTTAAACATTAGCGGTTCCTCACTACAATACAATATTCTACGAAAAATATTTTTCTATTATGTTAGCAAGACTGTGAAACTCACTGCCTGATTATATTTTCAAAGATGATCCCTCACTCACTACATTTAAAAGAATTAAACAATACTATTTATCAAATCAGACATAAATTATATTATATAAGTATGTAGGTATATGTAAGTATATATGTAAGTATATATGTAGGTATATGTATATGTTTGTATATATGTATGTGTATATAAATATAGTTATTTTTGTATAATTATAATAGTTAGTTGATATATTTTAATATGTCTTTATAACATTTAATGCTGTACTGTACCTACACCGCACTAAATTAACTTATTTTCTCCCTTCTGAAGGGTTTCTGGAAGAAATCTCTTAAAGAGATAAGTTATCCTTTGTCGACATTCTGTTACTTTATTTTGTATAATATGTATTTTATGGTACATAAATAAATAAATAAATAAATCATGGTTTAAAGCAATGTTATGGTGAAATACACATAAATTTTCATCAAAATTGGTTAAAAATACCATACAAAATTATATAGCAAAAAAACCAAAGCAAAAATGTAACGTAATTACAACAAAACACGGCTTATTTCATCTTCCAATTAATCATGATACTCTTTCTTGCATAAAATTTCGCGTACGCATTCCTATTGAAAGCGTCAAAGCCTGTAATGCGTATAGGTAATTACACCTACCAGCTTCGTGCTCCAGAAACAATTTAAAAATGTACAGCGTTGGTTGTTTGTGGTTATTAATGTTTGTTTTGGGTCAACCGGATTTTTATTGGTTTTAATAAATTTTTCCTTTACGCAAACAATTTCGCGCAACAAATATTTTTTAAAGTTATCACTAGCGGCTCACCCTTGCTTCGCTCGAATTCGTCGCTAGGTACGTTTTAAATATATATAAATAGTTATTAGCCAGCGTTAGTCATATAAATTTTTTTTTTCGTTAATTTTTCTGATGTTTTAATACTTATTATCCTATTCCGGACTAAGAGAAATCCAAAAAATCAAATATCATAAAAATTGGTCCAGCCGTTCTTGAGTTATAAATGGTGTAACTAACACGACTTTGTTTTATATATATAGCTGATGAAAAACAAATAAAATATAGAAGTTTATTATCCAACTAAATCGAAACTTTAAGAAGAAACTAACTCAGCACGAATAATAAAATAGTTTAAGTAAAGAATTATTCGTATTTTCTGAGAAAACTTGGGTAAAACGAATAATTATTTAAATATCTATCTATACATATAATAAAACTGTAACTTAGCGAAATCTGTACATGAAATATTTTTAAAACAATGATTGTAACGTATTGTGTACAAAATATACACACCCCAAAACAATAGTTTTTAAAGTTTTTGACTGATTGTCTATTTGTGTGTGCGCGTTTCGCACTAAAGTACTGGACTGAACTTTACCAAATTTTGTGTAGCGATGACTTATTACTCGGGTCAACATTTAAGATACCTTTTACTGCAGGAAAATCGTTTATTCCCACGGGAAATCATAATAACTGACTCTTTTTAATCGTTCTTAGAAATATCATGTTTATTTCTAACGCTGGCTAAATCTTAAGAAATACATTGAAACAATGTACTACAAAAAGAGACATTACCGTTTATCTTGTATTCAGCCCTTTTTTAACATCCCACATCTGAGCACGGACCTTCCTTCAATACAAGAGGGATCAGGTCATATTCCATCACGCTGGCTAAGTGCGGGTTGGCGAACTACCATTTATTTACAGTGAAAGAAAACATCGTGAACAACCTTGCGTGTCTGAAAGAACTTAAAAACTTTTCTAAAGACATGTGAAGTCCACCAACCCGCACTTGGCCAGCGTGGTGGACTATGGCCTAATCCCCCTTTAAAAAGACCTAAATATAATCTGTACACTAAACAATGTAAACACTTTTTAATAAAAAAAGGGATTACTAGGAATAATTATACAAGAGAAAACAAGAATGAAATAAAAATAAAGTAACACATGTTCAGGCACTATGTAACCTTTTTAACAAAACTGTTGCGCCAATAAGGTGAAAAAGAAATGTTCGTTGGTATTTTCATTTTACAGGAAAAACTTTGAGTATTTTTTTACTTCTACAGGAAAGAGGAACGTTGGAAAAATAATGGGATTAATCCGAATACTATTTTCAATGCGAAAGTACATACGTACGCGTGCGCGCGAAGTGTGTGTATGTGTGTGTGTGTGTGTGTGTGTGTGTGTGTGTGTGTGTGTGTGTGTGTGTGTGTGTGTGTGTGTGTGTGTGTGTGTGTGTGTGTGTGTCTGCGTCTGCGCGTGTATGTGTGTTCGTACGTGCGTGCGTACATGCGTGTATGCGTGCATGCATGCGTGCTTGCGTGTGTACGTATTTTCAAACTATTTTTCAATCAGTGGAGTAGCACTATGCCAACAACTAGATTTCACTCTCACTTGAGACACTCCCATTTAAAAATAGTGGGTATTTAATTACTATGAATAGAAATAAATAGTATATAATAATTTTAAAACAATAATAATTAATACTATACATGTAAACTACATGGTTTTGAGTTAAATGATACGTAGCGTAAGCGCCCGCATCATCCTTCCGTATTGAGTGATGTACGTCAGCACAATGATATCTGAATTCAAAGGCACTTCATTATCTAAATAGAAATTTGCACCTTTAGTATTTACTAATATTAGTTAACGTTCTAATTTATGTTATACTAGCGATTGGGGTTGATTCCCCATACAAACTTTTACCCCCTTTAGGGATGACTCCCGGGATAAAAAGTATCCTATGTCCTTCCCAGGGTCTCAAACTATCTTCTTACCAAATTTCATCTAAATCGGTTTACTAGATCCAGAGATTACCCCCTACAACCTCACAAACTCACAAACTTTACCTCTTTTTAATATTAGTATAGACTAGGGAATTACCCTCGCTTCGCTCGAATGTGTTTCTCCAAGTTATCATCCATCTTTCTGACTATCTGAGTACTAAATTTTATCCAAATCCATCCAGTTGTTCCAGTATAGAATAGTAACAAAACATATGGAAATTGTCGAAATTATAATTTTACACAAACAACATCAAAATATGTTAGATTAAATCTATACTAATATTATAAAGCTGAAGAGTTTGTTTGATTGTTTGTTTATTTGTTTTTAAAACGCGCTAATCTCAGAAACTACTGGTCCGATTTGAAAAATTCTTTTTGCATTAGATAGCCCTTTAACTGAGGAAGGCTATAGGCTATATAGCATCCCGGGAAAATGTACGGGTCCCGTGGCATAGATTTGTTTTTGTCTAGGGACGAACCCGAAGCGAAGCGAGGGTGAGTCGCTAGTTAAAAATAATATTATTGTGTCTATATTATTATCAAATGTAAATAACAAAAATACATTATTGTACCAAAATGATAGATTTTATTACATAGACATTGAAAATTACAAAGTGCTTTGTGAAATTTTGAAATGTTTTTGGACTCTAATTAATACCGCGGGTTAATTTGGTCTGCTGAACCGTTAGTTGACTATTAAAACAGACCGTTAAAGTAAAGCGTTCAAACGTGATAATATTTGAACTAAAGGCCACAGTTAAGTGTTGCAAACCAGCTAATGATGGTTTATTGACGACACGTTTGGCTCAGTTTATAGTGACCCTACTTGCTGTGCCAGCGGACGCGGGTTCGAGTCCCACTGGGGGCATTCATTTGTATGATGAGTACGAATGTTTGTACTCCAGTCATATATATATATTTATAATATGTATGTATTTAAAGTTATATATGTGTAGTGTATCAACTATATGGTATCCATAACACAAGTCTCGTAGCTTACTATGGAACTAGATGGTGCTGTATATTAATGTCCCAACATATTTATTTATTTATTTATTTGTTTATTATTACTTCTAAAGCCATAAACAATTTTGTTAATTAAAATCTATAAATTCATATATTTAAGCACATAATACTTTCTGTCTCTCCCTTGACATGGTCACAGCTGTAAAGCATTCGAAACGTCGGGAAACAAAATTTATTTATTTATTTTAGTTATTTTTTTTGAGAATCGAACCCGAAACTTAAGTAATACTAACAAAACATGTGTGCTACAACGGTCAAACAATATAATGTAGAGTGTAAACGTTAATGACAGTGTATGTAAGTATTCAGCTGTTTTTAACATCCTACTGCTGGGCACGGGCCTCCCTTCGATACGAGAGGGATCAGGCCATAATCCACCATGCTGGCCAAGTGCGAGCTGGCGGACTTCACATGTCTTTCAAAAACTTGTTAGGTTATCAGACATGCAGGTTTCCTCACGATGTTTTCCTTCACCGTAAGACAAGTGGTAATCATGTTGAAAATGATTCGCACATGAAAATATTAGAGATGCGAGACCCGGGAGTTGAATTCGGTTACCCAAGCGTGCACGTCGCCACTGGGCTACCACTGCCTTTTATTATTTACAATATGGTATAGATAATGTCAATCAGAATCGGAGCGACTCATCTTTCTTGTGTGAGTAAATAGTATTCATGATATTTCATCTTTTATCGTTCAAAATACTTTAGTTGTCCGGGAAATAGCTTTAATACATTAAAAACTTTAAAACCTGTTGATAATTTCTAACTAAAACTTTGATTTATTTTATCTTTTGTGTTTCGAAGTGAACCTTCTTTAGAAACGTTGTGATTTGAAACTCGACGAAACGAAAATGCGACATGAGAAAGAGACAAACATAAATATATAGGATTAAGCCGGCGAGAGAACGAGATAGAATACATTACGCAGGAAGTGGAAAATAATACTGAATAATATTATGTTATGTAATAAACAATATTTGTTAAATAAAATGTAAAATAACTTTTAAACTTGGTAAAAAAAATTAAACCTTAGAATTATCCTACTTCCGATACTCTATGTTCATCTCATTCTCTCGTAGGTTACTTTTCTGAAGTTTAACTTCTACCAGGAGTGAACTGCTCACACACACACACTTTTTTTTATATCTCTTTCCCTCCAAAGAGGTAAGAGAAAGAGAAAAACGTACCAACCAACTATTAGAAGTCGGTTAAAAATATGTAAGGTTAGTTAAAAATGTACGCTATTTTATTTCGTAGGCACACAATCCAAATAAATTCTCAAAGGGGTAGCTCAAAAGCCAGAAGTGCAAATGTATAAAAGCATTCAGAAGCGCAATCGACTAACGCCCCGCTTTGTAATCTTAACGTTTTACTGTAGATGTAACAAAAAAAAATATGAAAATAAAGAGAGGATAAACGTTATATATTAAAAATACGAAAAAAAATTACTAATAATAATATTAATAAATATGTTGGGACACTAACACACAGCACCATCTAGTTCCATGGTAAGTTACGAGGCTTGTGTTATGGATACCAGATAGTTGATACACTACACGTATATAACTTTAAATACATACATATTATAAATATAAACACTCATGACTGTAGTACAAACATTCGTGCTCATTACACAAATGAATGCCCCCAGCGGGACTCGAACCCGCGACCGCTGGCACAGAAAGTAGGGTCCCTACAAACTGAGCCAAAAATGCCGTCAAAACTACTATTATGAATAGGCGGAGTTTGTTTGTTTGAACGCGCTAATCTCAGGTACTTCTAATCTGATTTGAAAAAATCTTTTTGCATTACATAGCCCGTTTATTGAGGAAGGCTATAGGCAATATATCATATCTATACTAATATTATAAAGCTGAAGAGTTTGTTTGTTTGTATGTTTGGTTGAACGCGCTAATCTCAAGAACTACTGATCCGATTTGAAAAATTCTTATTGCATTAGATAATCCGTTAACTGAGGAAGGCTACAGGCTATATAGCATCCCGGAAAAATGTACGGGTCCCGTGGGATAGATTCGTTTTTGTCTAGGGACGAAACCGAAGCGAAGCGAGGCTGAGTCGCTAGTATTACATAAATACATAGCGATGAACCTGAAAGAAGCGAGTATGAGTCGCTGAATAACATAGCCAAAGAGTTTTTTTGTAGATTACACGCGGGCGAAGCCGCGGGTCTTACTAGTTTATTAAATAAAATGAAAATTCATTCTAGGGGTTTCTACAGTTAATATTATATTTTTGCTATAATCCTATCCGAACAAAAATATGGACGTAAAAGAAATAAAATAAATTTTAAAAACATACGAGTATGTATATTTAATGTAAAGCTCAAATTAATTAAAACAGCTATACTAGGATATGGTATACAGTTTTACCTGCTCCGTTAATTACCAGAAAAAACAGTTGGGGGAAACTGTACAGGAAGCTACCACCCCAACCCTGGCTTACCTGCGCAGTTTAACAGCGTACTTCAGGATATATGATTGGCACATTAAGTTTTACTTTTAATATACCACAGTGATTGACAAAACAGCACAAGCCTGCTGCTTATATATCTATACATATAATAAAATTCTAACTGATTCGAATCTGTACATTAAATATTTTTTGGAAAACCTCATTGTTATAGTCATTATAACCGATATAGAGGCCGAATCTATAGTTTTTAAATTTGTGTCTGTCCATCTGTTACCGCATCACTAGAAAACCACTGGACAAATTTTAATGAAATTTGGTATGATAATAGCTGGTTATCCGGGTCAACATATAGAATACTTTTTACTGCGGGAAAATATCTCATCTCTGAGAAATATATACTTACAGTTAAAACGTTTCTAGGGACGAACCCGAGCGCAGCGAGAGTGAGACGCTAGTTTAATTATATTACACAAACAACAATTAAAACGGAAGTGCGTAAGATTAAGCAAGTTATAATGAAAAAAATACAAATAAATGAAATATTTAAACTAAAGAGTTATTTCATATAGTTTATGAATATTTAAAATGTGGTGAAAATGAATAAATAAACTCACGGTGTACAATAAAGGAAGATATCACATACACCGCAATAATTCAATCAACGTATGTCATGTTCCCTCCGCTACCGAATTCGAACAATTGTTGTCGACACACTCTTCTTACTTGTTACGAAATAATATTATTTCGTACTCTGCAAATTCCTTTTCAGTTGACATTTTATGTGGCATTTCTTTTATGAACTACCCACATGTGTACGAGGGGTGTTTGAAAAGTTCGTAGCCTAACGTAGATCGGAACGTCGTATATTTCTTATACTACCCTCATTTTAAAGCTACATTCTTCAATAATAAAGGTGTAAAATTTCATTCGTTTATTTGCATTCGTTGCGATTCCTCATGCAATTCCGTCCAACGGGTAGAGATGATTTATGAAAATGGAAAAAAATCGAGTATCGTGCAGTAATAAAGTACTTGATTAAGAAAGGTTTAACACCAAAAGAGATTTATAAAGATATGTCAAAAACTTTAGGTGAATCAGCGCCTTCATATGCTACCGTGAAAAAGTAGGTGGCGCAGTTCAAACGTGGTCCTGAGAGCGTTGAAGATGACCCACGTAGTGGTCGATCCTTAACGTCAACCACCGACGAAATCATCAAAAAAATTTTTGACAGGATTTTATCTGATCGGAGATTGACAGTTAAGGAGATAGCTGACACTATTGGCATCTCAACTGACTGAACGCGTCACATAATCGTCAATGAATTACAGTTTTTTTAGGTGTCTGCGCGATGGGTGTCTCGGCTGCTTTCAGTTGAACAAAAAAGCGTTCGAGTGACGATTTCCCACGCCTGCTTAGAGCTGTTTGAGGCTGATCCATAGGAATTTATTGGAAGATTTGTGACCATGGATGAAACCTGGATACATCATTATACTCCAGAGACAAAAATACAGTCTAAACAGTGGAAAATACCAGGATCTCCTATTTCAAAAAGGCAAAAGTGGTTTTATCCAACGGAAAAGTAGTGGCCTCAGTTTTCTGAGTTACAAAGGGTATAGTTATGGTAGGTTACTTAGAAAATGGTAAAACTTTAAACTTTCCTTGTCATTGCAATCTGCTGCGACATTTAAGAGAAGAAATTGGCCAGATTTGCTGAGAAGAAAAGGTTTGTTTCACCAGGATAATGCGCGTATACACATCAGTTGTAAGCATGCCAGAGATCCATCACTGTAGCTTCGAATCGTAACCTCACGCCCCGCATTCACCTGATCTGGCTCCATAAGACTTTTATCTATTTTAAAAGCTAAAAAACCACTTAGGAGGTCAAAATTTTTCCACAAATTAAGAGGTCAAATCTGCTGTCGATACATTTTTTGAAGGCTTAGATAAAGATTTTTTTAAAGCCGGTATAGGAGCGTTGCCAGGCCAATACAAAAAGTGTATTGAACTCGAAGGAGAAGGTATTTAAATATAAATAAATTAAAAGATTATAGCTTTTCATTTTCCTGGTCAGGCTACGAACTTTCCAAACGCCCCTAGTATTTTGCCTGTATCTCTTAATTGTGCATCACTTAAGAATGAGTACAAGTATTTTATTGTACATAAACTTTAAAAAATAAAATTAAAGTTTTTTTTTTAATATAAATAAAAAATCTTGGCACAAGATAAGGCAGAAATTGTCAAAGACATAGATTGCATCCTGGATTTGGATATAGACTACCCTCGAATTCTGTCCCGGGATGATATATGCGATCCAAGTAACGGGCAAAATAGTATCATAATATTTTAACCGACTATTGACAAACTCAGTATATTGTACATTGGATCCAACGTGTTTTCTTAGCCATTTTTCACCATCTTTGTACTAAAAGCTCATTGAACCGAAAAAGGTATTTCACGTGAAATTTTTCTCAGTTTATCCAAGATGCTGCGATATGACAAAATACTAGTAAGTTGTCCCTGTCGTGTATTCTTCTGAAATCAATAACTAAGGTTACTAAAGCCACATCTTGTAATGTCATATTATGAAGCTATTAATTATAAATCAGTCTCTTAAAAATGCATAGGTTTTATTTAACCTATTTTACAAATAAAACCATAACTAAAAAGTGTTGTAACAATTATTGAAGTTAATCAAATCAAATGAATTGTAAATATTATAATCTTAATGTTTTAAATCTATACATATAATAAAACTGTAGAGGTCGAATGTCTGTACATAGAAAAAAAATGCTAAAAACAGAGTCGGGGGGATGTAAGAAGAGAAAGTTTAGGGGTGATTAACAAACATCTATACATCCATCCTCACATACTTTCACATTCATATTATTAGTATAAACTAGCGATTTACCCTCGCTCTGCTCGGGTTCGTCCCTACTTAGGTTTTAACGTTTATTATTTCTCAGAGATGAGATATTTTCCCGCAGTAAAAAGTATACTATATGTTGACCCGGATCAGCTATCATCATACCAAATTTTATCAAAATCCCTTTAGTGGTTTTTTTGTAATGCGGTAACAGACATACAGTTAGACAAAAATTCTAAAAACTATAGATTCGGCCTCTGTATCGCTAATAATGTCAATTTCAATAAGATTTTCCAAAAAATATTTAATGTACAGATTCGGCTTAGCTACAATTTTATTATATGTATAGATTAATAGAATTATAGAAGTATGAAGAAACATCAACGTAACAATAGCAATAATCAATATATCAAAAATTTCAATTTTATTATTCTTGAACAAGTTAATAAATATAACAGTATAAGTTAGAAAGCAATTTTATTTCATTGAGATATCCATTGAATTGTGTTTATTGAATTAGATAGATAGTACTTTTCATCAATTTGTATCAATTTTATTTGAATTTGTTTATTCCTAACGGTTATTAGTTGTAATTTTTCATTCCATTAAGTATACTAATATTATAAAGGCAGAGTTTGTTTGTTTGTTTGTTTTTTTTATGAACGCCCTTATCTCAGGAACTACTAATCCGATTTGAGAAATTCTTTTTGCATTAGATAGCCCGTTCATTGAGAAAGGCTATAGGCTATATATCATCCCGGAAAAATGTACAGTTCCCGAGGGATAGATTAGTTTTTGCCTAGGAACGAACCCAAATAGCGAGGGTGAGTCGCTAGCAACAGTATAAGTTAGAAAGCAATTTTATTTCATTGAGTAGGTATTCTATTGAATTAAGTTTATCGAATTAGATAGTATTTTTCATCAATTTGTATCAATTTTATTTGAATTTGTTTTTTCCCAACGGTAATGGTTGTAATTTTTCATTCCATTATACATTTCTTTTTTGTAATAAAAATAATTATTTTTATATCTTTCATCTTATATTGAAATTGCGTTTGTATTAAATTACTATCGACATTGTTTTGGGTTCTGTCGCGTTAATAAAAACCCCCAATAATAGTTTTTCTCAAATATCTTCCACGTACAGACAGTGATCAGTTATACTTTTATATGTGTATATAATGTTCATTCATTTCTTATTTTAACACGATTTTATTATTAGCTATTACTTATAACTAACAATGCAACCTAATCTTGGAATTAAATTTTAACCCACTTCTAATTTTCGTATCGAATTGAGCATACAGGTGGAATTTTGAGACGGGACAATAAGAGCAGGTACCTTAACTGATATAGTTACAGGAAAACGTTCCTAGGAGACCATCAATAACTTTTTGAAATATTCTACACTGCATTCACAGATTTTGGAAAAAATGTACAGTCAACGAAAAAAATGCTAAAACACCAAAAAAAATTTTACGTCAATCGATCCTATTTCAGGTAGGGATAAAAATGTCTCTATGAGACCATTTAAGGTATGAGTACTAGAAATGACAGAAATCACCAAAAACTTTTCCCATACATTTTGTACGGAAAAACGATTAATCAAGTCGAAATATTCTTTGTTGCCAAACGATCCTATATTTTCTTAATATGTATCTTGGAGCTGATCTGATGATTCTACCCAGGAGGTGGATAGTGGAACCCTTTAGTGCAGGGTTTCTTAAAGTGGGGTCCACCGACCCCCGGGAGGTGCGTAATATGTGCCAGGGGTCCGCAGCAGCTCAATTAGTTCTTGACATTAATTAAATAAATTTGGAATAAACTAACTCATCGTTTGTTTCATCCATCATTCTAGCTGGTTATTGTTGAGCAGCGTGAGGTGCAGAGGTACTGCACCTACAGTGTAGGTGGAGTCCCCCCGTATATGTATGGTCCCGCTTGTATTTTAAATACTAATTAACATAATCTAAAGTATATTTGATAATATTTAATTACTTCTTCTTCGTGTACTTCATTACTGAAGATCGTGCTTGTCCTGAAATGCTTTCAGCGATGTGTCGACTAGCTTCCTCCATGCCATTCTGTCCTCGGCTTGTCTCAGGCTCTCTAGGCTTAATATTTAATTAAGTGTGAGTAAATTACCAATAAAAGTAATTTTTTATTTATTTTTGTTTGTTTTTTTTCCTGCAATATTCTTTGTCAGGGGGTCCGTGGAATTTTATAAACTCTAAAAATGGTCCATGACTGCTATAAGTTTAAGAAACACTGCTTTAGTGGCTACTAGTATACCCTTCAAGTTTGGGCTCATATGATTGATTTTGACGAGTCCCATACATTTCTATTCGTTAAAAGTATTTTTGTTTAGTATTTTAAAGCTTTAATTATATATTAATAATAATATTATTTCTTTAACTAAGAAGTAATTGCGTTAACAGGCAATTAAAAATGTTCCGCCCTTTTGGCTCTAACTTTCAAAAGTTCTTTATTATTAGATTTGTACAGTCATTATTTCGTGTT
Source organism: Fabriciana adippe (assembly GCA_905404265.1). Taxonomy (NCBI): domain Eukaryota; kingdom Metazoa; phylum Arthropoda; class Insecta; order Lepidoptera; family Nymphalidae; genus Fabriciana; species Fabriciana adippe. Next base: position 15,537,952 of record FR989995.1, on the reverse strand, counting down.
TTCGAACTTAAATGAAATTACACAATGTTACAAAAATTACAATACGTACCTATATATAAAAAAATACCGAAAATGAATCGGTTTTTTAAAATATCTTTCCTTTAGCGATTTAAACCAAAAGAACAATATAATAGAATGTATCATATGTATGTAGCTAACATATATAGCAAACGATCAGCGCCACCTTTTGGCAACTTTATTAACTAACATTAGCCTAAGTGTTACTTTGGGTCGTCTATTTGTGCAGTTATTGCCATCCAAATCAGTCCAGCCGTTTCAGAGTTATTGCGTAACAAGCATACATACATAAAAACTTTCGCATTTATAATAATAGTGTGATTCATATAAGTGACTAACGACTCACTCTCGCTTCGCTTCGGGTTCGTCCCTAGACAAAAACAAATCTATCCCACGGGAACCGTACATTTTTCCGAGATGATATATAGCCTACAGCCTTCCTCAGTTAACGGGCTATCTAATGCAAAAAGAATTTTTTAAATCGGATCAGTAATTCCTGAGATTAGCGCGTTCAACCAAACAAACAAACAAACTCTTCAGCTTTATAATATTAGTGTACATATAAGATTCTTGTATTTTTTTTTTTTAAGAAATGTCTTGAATCTAATAAATAGTTCATGAATTACAGCAATTCACTCTTGGACTGGACTCTTGGGTTGGACTTCACTGCCTCTTGCACTTTCAAATTAGAAATCTTGACCTTTTATACAAGAGGTCTCTTTTATGCCTTCGCTGCATGAACCACTTTGTCAGTATATTAATGTTCATTTTTTAAAACAGAAGGCTTAAACAAGGTATTCTACGACCATTGAAAAATAGAAATTAAAAAAAAACATATTATGGGAATGACGTGTAATTATTTTATCACGTGCCGTGCTAGCAGTCGCGGGTTCAAGTCCCGCGGGAGTAATTATTATACATAATTCATTTATGTTATGAGTACGAATGTTTGTATTCCAGTCATAGGTGTTTATATTTATAATATGTATGTATTTAAAGTTATATATGTGTAGTGTATCAACTATCTGGTATCCATAACACAAGCCTCGTAGCTTACCATGGAACTAGATGGTGCTATGTGTCAATGTCCCAACATCTATACTAATATTATAAATGTAAAAGTTTGTAAGTATGAACTATGATCTATCTCTGTGCCAAATTTCATCCAGATCCGTACAGCCATTCTGGAGTAATTGAGTAACAAACATCCATCCAAACTTTCGCATTTATAATATTAACTAGCGACTCACCCTCGCTTCACTCGGGTTCATCCTTAGGTTGCTTCCCAAAACAAAATTAATTAATTAATTTCGTTTTATTTTTTTTTCGTGGGACCCTATTTTTTTCTAAAATAAAAGTAGCCTAAGTTACTCTTTATTACATCAGCTAACTGCCAGTGAAAGTCTCGTCAAATTCGGTCCAGCCATTTCAGAGATTAGCCGGAACAAACACACAGACAGACAAACAAAAATTGTAAAAAATGTTGTTTTGGTATGTGTACCGTGTATACATCCATATGCATTGAGTAAAAAGCGGTTATTTGAATATTACAAACAGACACTCCAATTTTATTTATCTGTATAGATGATCCGAGTAATAAGTTATCACTACATAAAAATTTTTTAAGCGACATAATAAAGATGGTATTCAATTCAGCTTTACAATTGTGAAATTCATTATTGTTGGTTCTATTTAAATCTCAAAAATTAATTCTACCTAATCTACCCTACACTGATTTCAAGATTTAAATTATAATTGAATTTGTAAATAAGCTAAGGATGTGCTTTTTCTTTAGACGGTGATAAGGGTTGGATAATATTTGGATAAACAAATATTACTTATCTATCCGCCTCAGAATATATAAAGTATAAAACATTGTATAACATTAAGCAAAACGCCTCGCTTTGCCATAACCAAGCTGGAACAAACATATTATTATGCAAATGTACAAAATTAAACACCTTAAAATAAAGTTATGACGTCTGTTTGAGATTTCAAAATGGTTATGTGTACTAAATACCAAAGCTTTGACTGATATAAAAAAATGTATGTATGTATATTTGTTTTTCATTGGCAACTCGTGTGGGAATATTTTTTTTTCATTGTAATTACAGTGAAGTTTGTATGAGTATATTAAGCTATGTTTTCGTCAATTATGAGCAGATTCTTATATTTTTTTATTTATTAAAAAATCCATATTTTCAAAAAAACATTCAAAAGTAAAACGGCAAATATTCAAAGTGATATAAAAGGTTTTTTTTTTTTTTGATAAAATCTTTTTATTTTGAGCTTTAGACTTGTTCCGTTCATATATCTGTCTATATATTTAGTTCAAAACTTGTAATAATTATCTCTACTATTCACTTGTTTGTTAACAATTGTGACAGTGACAGTGGCACCATGACATCTATTTGATTAGAAATATCGCTTCCTAGGGAACCTTCCCAGCTACACAATTTCATAATTAAAATTTCAATAAGACTGTTATTATACCTGCTTAGCTTGAACGCGTCCCTAGATGCCAAACGGTAACCTATGTGTTATTCTAGGTCATAGTCAACTTCCCCCCAAACATGCGTTCACCTTGTCTTGGTGGGAGGGCGGGGGGGCTCATTAGCGTCCGGTAGTTCAGCCAGGCGCGAAGCCAAGAAACGCACAGGGAGGAGGCCCACTTCGGTGGGCGGTGTACCATGCGGCTTGCTCCTGGTACTTCTCTGACAGCAGAGTGGACTGTGGAGCAACCCCATGGTTGTTGTGGTCTGTTTCGGCAGACCTGCCGTCGGGGCGTCGTAGTTAAGTGCATAAGCGATCCTGCAAGTATGTAAAACGGAGGAGGTTTTATTAGATTTAAATTTTTTTTTTTATTTAATCTTTATTGCACACAATATAACTATAAAAAAAAAAGGTACAAGTATTGATGTGTTTAAATTTCACATAAAGCGTGCAAAGGCGGTCTTATTGCTAGAAGCAATCTCTGCCAGACAACCTTTGGTGAAAGGATTTAACATTCGAAAACGGGACGGTGCTATTTAAAAACTGGTAAATTAATATAAGATATACTTACACATAAACAGGTACAATATAATATATACAAATTATATAATACACAAATAATTTGATTCTATATATACTAATGAATATATATATATATATATATATATATATATATATTGGGTTTTAGTGGGTAGTACTGTTTTTTCTAGCCGGTGAGTCCCACATAACCACCTGTATGTCTACAGGTGGTATGCGTAAATGCATTTCCCGACATAAAAAAGGTCTATCTGTTTATTAAATTTCATCCAAATCCGTCTAGCCGTTTCAAGATGAAACAGTAACAAATATAGACATATACAATTTTAATAATATAGTAGTACGATATATCAATCAACGGATACGTCACGCTTTATTCATTCAATCAGTTTTAACACGCAAATAACACGCTGTTATAAACTTTCGAGCACAAACCCTGTTTTTAAATCGACGTAAACTGGCTTTGTATTTTATTTTTATGTTTCATAGTTTAAGGTAGCATTTTTAAATATGAGCGTTTTAATGAAAAATAATATATTTGACTATTATGTAATGATTTATGTATAAACTAGCATTGCCCGCGTCTCCGCCCGCGTTCAGATGACTAAAAACCAAATTCTTTGGTTTTACATATCAGTATACTCTAATATTGCAGTTTATGTATTTTTTCTCAAAAATGAGATATTTTCCCGCGGCAAAAAGTATCCTATATGTTGACACGGATAGCCAGCTGTCACCATACCAAATTTCATAAAAATCTGTCCAGTAGTTTTCTCGTGATGCGGTAACAGACAGACAGACAGACAAACAAAAATTCTAAAAACTATAGAGTCGGCCTCTATATCAATAATAATGACTATTTCAATAAGATTTTCCAAAAAATATTTAATGTACAGATTCGGCTTAGTTACAATTTTATTATATGTGTAGATTAGTTATTTATGTGACCTTGGCCGATAGGAATATTTAAAAAAAATGTAAGGGTCGCAATATTCATTTGTTTCCTACGCTTTTTAACAGAAATGACGGTACCACTCTGTAGTGACAAGTCATGAATTATACTGAAAATCATTGCTATAAATTATGTAACTCATTATTTAAAAGAGTAACTGTTGAGTTTCTCGTTGGCTCTTCTCAGCAGAACTTCTTTCTGAGCCGGTGGTAGCTTCCACACGGACAGACGTACTGATGGTTATAAAAGAATTGAGGATTGTGAAGCTGTAAATTTTCATACAAAAAGCGATAACGTTTTTCCCTCCATTAACATAGTCTAATTTTTATAATTTTTGCAAATGTTGTAGATATAATGAAAAACTTGGTCCGTACGTTTTTATTTTAAAGAAATATTGCGTATGATGAAGATATTAGCATCTAAATATCTGACTTAAAAACTTCCTCGAGCGTTTTTCTTTTTTGTTTTTTTAATTAAACTAAATTGAATTACTAAAAATGAAAAACGTACAGACCTATATTAAGGTGTACTTAATCTAATAACCAAAATTATCTCATTTCGTAAATGTTTAGGGGGGTGAAAACTTTATCGCCCAAAACAATATTTCAAACAGGAAATGTAGGTAATTGCCTCTAAGATTTGCAACTCTCTCTATCGCACCATACGGGTTGGCAAAGCGAGCGGTATGAAACAGATAGCATTTTTTTAAAAACCTACTCGCGCCGCGTATCGACATTTCACAATCCTCCTAATGTTCCAAAAGTACTGATTATTATCTATAATTCTATAATAATATTATAAAGCTGAAGAGTTTGTTTGTTTGTTTGTTTGGTTGAACGCGCTAATCTCAGGAATTACTGATCCGATTTGAAAAATTCTTTTTGCATTAGATAGCCCGTTAACTGAGGAAGGCTATAGGATATACAGCATCCCGGAAAAATGTACGGGTCCCGTGGGATAGATTTGTTTTTGTCTAGGGACGAAGCGAAGCGAGGGTGAGTCGCTAGTAAGAATATATGCAAGGAATATCTCGACGTTTTATTAGTGACGTCCTACAATAGTAAAAATAATAAACTTTTTGAATAAATATTTTTAGCATATTGGCGGCACATTACTAAGTGATTTATCCGATAACACTTTTTTAGCCGAAATCCATAATTGGATTTTTTTCCACCATATTTTCTTACAATATACTCGTAGCTTCTTCAAAACAACTTGATCGCAAATGGAATAATTTGTATTCCGCTCACTTCCTCGTGTGAAGATGAAAGTGTAAATAAATAAACTAGTCCTTAACTACCCACAGAATACTGTTTCTTTAAATGCCACTCAATAACAAGATTGAAAAGCGAGTATAATAGTAATATACTTATGATCAGTCCAGGCTTTGCTTTAGAGTAACATGCATATAAAATACATTACGTTTATAATATAAACATACGTATTACGTACAAAATTTCATCAAAATCCCTCTAGCCGCTTAAGCATGAAGAAATAAAAATACATACTAACCTTCTCATATATAGAAGTACTAGCGACTCACTCTCGCTTCGCTCAGGTTCGTCCCAAGCTTGATTCCCCATACAAACTTTCATCCACATTTTCACCCCCTTATGGGTTTTTTTCCGGGATAAAAAGTATCATATGTCCTTCCCAGGGTCTCAAACTATCTTCTTACCAAATTTCATCTAAATCGGTTCAGTAGATCCAGAGATTACCCCCTACAACCTCACAAACTTTACCTCTCTATAATATTAGTATAGATAAGATTATTACACACTACACATATACCATGTCAGACAAAAACTGATAAATTGTAAGGAAAAATAAATACTTAGTTTCAAGCAGATATTATACATATGTACATACATAACCGAAGTACATTTATCTATATGGAGATTCGAGAATTTGTCGATTTGTGTAGTTTATTGAATTTCAAACTGAAATGGACGTTTTACAAATGCCATCCACTGACGGGAGTGACAATAAACATCAAACTATATGGACCGTGCCGAGTACGAACTGATATGAAGATACCCAAAAATGTAAAAGCGAATATACTGGTGTATTTGAATAGAATTTAACAATTATTATATAACTAGCGGAATAGGTAGGTTTTAATGTTTAATATGGAATAGATATACTATATTATACATACATATTATATACATACATATTATATACATAGGTATGATCTGTAGTTGTGGGTTGTATTACAATGTATTTTCCCGTGGGAATGAGATAATTTCCTGCGGTAAAAAGTAGCCTATGTCACTATCTAGCACTCCAACTATCTTCACTTAAGAAATCACACCAATCTGTCACTCTATAAAGAAGAAAGAAGAAAGAAAGAAGGATAAGCAGACGAACAAAGAAACAAACAAAAAAGAAACAAACAAACAACGAACGACCGATGAAACAAATACACATTCACATTTAGAATATTAAGTATTGACAAAAAAAATGTAATGGTAAAGATATAACGTTCAAGTGAGATCTAATAAAAAGTTACGTACTAGGAAAAGCGCTAACACTTAGCCAAATATCACGATAATCATTGATTCGATGCTAGGTTACCGCGTGGTAAAACCAAAAACAAACACACGTTCCCATTTATATTATTATAGTTAGGATTTATTAGTACAATTTAATACGAAACCTAACTCTAAGTAATAAAATTATTCGGTTCGCTGACTTGAAGTTCACAAAATACGTTGAATTAATTCCTCTCGCGATGTTAGCATTACATTTAATATAAAACGTGATGTTATCACATAAATATTTAACATATCGCCTTTGAAGATTTCCTTCCTTCTGGGAACATTATTTTGAGTGAGTTTCTTATACTTCCTTCCTAAGGTCTAAAAGTACATCTTGTTTGTATAATATTCTATACATAAATAGTCAAAGACAAAACAGTTCAGTAGCGATAACAATTTTGGGATTTGTTTAGTGAGCTTCGCTCGGAGTTCTTTTTTGTTATATCGTATTCTTTAGTTAAAAAAAAAAAACTAAAAACTTGAATAAATAAAAAAAACAGAAGTAAAAACATCGTATCCGACCGGGATTCGAACCCGGATACCTGTCATTGTCAAACTTGCACCTTAGCCGCAAGATATAAATATACAAGAATTGCTCGTTTAAATATATTAGATATTAGATAGGTAAATTCTATTCAAATTTCTTTTTTCATATTTTCAGTAATAAATAGTTAAATCTCGACCACTGGGCGAGCATTAGTAGTAATAAAATAATCTAGCAGTTTATAGTGGAGTGATTTTGGTTTGCGCGTTACGTCACAAAAATAGCCTACCGCAGGGATTTCTCTTGTCTCAGCCTTTTTTGGTTAACTCGAGACTCAAACTTGCTATATTATAAGACCATCGAGGTAGCCCTGCAACTCTGTAGTATAGATTAATTATAAGACGGTAGCAAAAAGTGTATTAAAATACGATAACATTCAAAAAGACCTTCTGTAAGAAAATTTTCCTCAAGATATTTGATTGTATATAAAGTGGGGCAGAAAGAGATGAATGCATCGAGGTCACGCAAGCGACAGTGCATTTCATGAAATACACTGAAGCTGATGAAAAGAAGTAAATTAAAAATGTAGAATAGAATTTGCCGACACATTTGGTTCAGTTTGTAGTGTATCAACTATCTAGTATCCATAACACAAGCCTCGTAGCTAATCATGGAACTATATGGTGTTGTGTGGTAATGTCCCAACATATTTATTTATATTTATTAGAATTGAATTGCTGATTAATGTTGAAGTAATTTTTGGGGTTCCGTATAAAGATTATATTATATTTTTCCATACCACTTCATACATTCACTAGGTTTTTTCCGACAAATTCTCAGTAGTAACCTTGACTTCAGTAGTTGGTAATGTTAATAACAGTTGTAAACGCGCTCTAAGTGACATTGGTACTATGCCGAGTTTCTTTTGGATCTTGTTATAAAATAAATAATATATTGGGACAAACACACAACACCATCTAATTCCATGGCAAGCTACGAGACTTGTGTTATGGATACCAGATAGTGGATAAACTACACATATGTCACTTTAAATACACATAAATATGAACACCCATGACTTGAGTACGAACTTTCGTGCTCATCCCACAAATGAATGTCCGCAGAGGGTCTCGAACCCGCGACCGCTGGCACAGCAAGTAGGGTCATTACAAACTGAACAAAGCAAAGAAGTAAAAAATGTATCTGTACTTACGACCATCGCTCATGATGATAATAATTTTCAGCACAAGTATGATATTTTATTCCACCTTAATTGATACTCGTATAATAATTGAATTTAACAAGTTAGGGTTTTATTTCCTATAGCTATCCACTAAAAAACTTCTACCTATATAAATATATATATATATATATATATATATATATATATATATATATATATATATATATGTTGTATAAGTGCATTAAAGTATATACTAACTTGGAGATAAGAGGACAATGTACCAAAGTAACTTTAAACTCAATAACTTTGATGTTCACATGCACTCCATTTTAGTTATTCACATTTATGTAAAATACATTCACTGAATGGAAAAACGCTACCGTAATGAGGTTTTCTGAAACCGTGAACACTGATTGAAGTTACGTAGTAAACGATTTTGTAATTCAAAATGACGCAATATTCGACATAACAGATTCAATTTGACTGGTAACTACTGGGACCTGCTTTATTGAAGTAAAACTTCTTTACGCACGCTTGACTTGGGGGGTAAGCTAGTGAACGCGTTACAAAAAAATGTACGTACGTTTGTTGCCATAGTAACCATTGTTAATGTCTGACAAATGATAAATAATATTATATTCTTTCCTTAAATGATATTCTATAAATATATGATTGTAATATACCTAATGTGTGTTATTTTTAGTATCTCACCTATCCTAATTATTTAAAACATAAATTGAATTTCATAAAGAGTACCGATAACCTACAGAAGTTTTACTTCTTGCCCGTGTACATATTCATACACGCACTCTTTACTTTTTTTTATAAAAGTAAGTTTTTTCCTGCGGCTCCAATCGCGTAGTATATTTATGTATAGCTCCAATCTTTATTGTCGATGATCGTAGAGTGATAATAGATGTCCTAAAACCTTCTTGAATAAATGACCTCTAGAATTCAAAAAGTTTTTTAATTGGACTGGTAGTTTCAGAGATTAGTGCATACGAACAAACAAAAAGATCAAACAGAGTCTTTCCCTCTTTATTTCATGTATTCAGCCCTTTTGAACGTCCCACTGCTGGGCACGGGCCTCCATTCTGTTCGTGGGGGATTAGGTCATAGTCCACCACGCTGGCCAAGTTTTTAAAGATTTATTCCATACATATGTTTAAAATAATGAACCTTAAGATATTATTTACTATGTAATCCATTAAAAAAACATAAATATATAAAAATTGATTAATATGTAATTTGCTAAAATACGGCAAAAATACACGCAAAAACAATTCTTGCTTCTCTTTGAATTCAGTTAAAAATTTAAACCTATTATATAGTTTTTTTTTAACTACTTAACATTTTTATGACTTGTTTATGAAATATAAATTAAAATATGGTTTTCAAAAGAAATTAGCTATTTTCAAATGAAAAACTAACTTTAGATATACCTTACAAAAACCTGTAAAAGGGTTAAACCGACCCACAGGAGGCTTAGGACTTGTAGCCTGTAAGACTTCATGTGAAAGTCGCACTACTAAATGTTTTAGACTTAATACACCACGAGATAAAACTAAATTAGACGTTCCTTTTAAGCTCTTTCATATACAAGAGTATCTATATAAAAATGTAAAAGATTCTTAGTTATTCATATGGTAAATTAAAAAAATGTATTTATAACTTGAAATCTATACATATAATAAAATTCAAACTAAGCCGAATCTGTACATTCAAATTTTTTTTGAAAATCTTATTGAAATAGTCATTATTATCGATACAAAGGCCGAATCTAAAGTTTTTTGAATTTTTGTCTGTCTGTCTATCTGTTACCACATCACGGGAAAACCACTGGAAAGATTTTGATGAAATTTGGTATGATGATAGCTGGTTATCCGGGTTAACATATAGGATACTTTTTACTGCGGGAAAATATCTCATCTCTGAGAAATCTATACTAAATCTTAAAACGTAACTAGGGACGAACCCAAGCGGAGCGAGGATAAGTCGCTAGTTAATTATACAAACAAATCATTTTATTACATCAAGAAACGAATCTATATCTATCCATATAATAAAAGTGTATCTGATCGCTGTCTGTAGATGAAAAATATTTGAGAAAAACTATTACGAGGGTTTTTATTAACTTTTATAAAATCCAAAAGAATAATTTTTAGAATGTTTCTCTGTTTATCTGTGCATTTGTACGCTAATCTCAGAAACGTCTTAACTGATTTGGGTGCGGTTTTCACTAATGTATTGTGGTAAACTTCACATAACATTTAATATTTGTTTGATTTCAATCGCTCCATAAATAAAAAAGTTATGTCAATTTAAACAATCACTAAGGGTAAGTCGTTACTATTCCAATGAAAATTCAATATTCATAGACAGCCTAGAACTCTAAAGTCTAAACTATCGATTCGACCAGATATTTCAGTTGAACACTTGCCACTTAGCCGTGCAAACAACTTCTAACCCAAACCTACACTCAGAACAAGGTCAAGATGAAATATTTGTTCACCAAACCGTTGAGAGAGATCCCTTAATTAACGTACGAGCTCAAAGGTAGAACACCTGTTAGGTTATGTTGCGGTAAGCCTGACAATGCGTTTGCTTAATTAAATTATACGGAAAAGGTTCACATATAGGTATATGCAGTAAAATCGTTTTTATTAGGACTAGCGGCTGACCCTCGCTTTGTTCGGGTTCGTCCCTAGGTAGGTTTTAACAGTTAGTATGGATTAGATAGACTATATATTAAACATGTTGAGTTATTGTGGGTTGTGTTATAACATGTTTTCCCGTGGGAATGAGATAATATCTCGCGGTAAAAAGTATGTTTATGTCAGCGTATGATACTCTCCAACCCTCCAACTATCTCAATACAAAATCACGCCAATCCATACTCTGTTTCAATGTGAAAAAAGAACAAACAAACAAACACACTTTTACATTTATAATAATATATTAGCATAGATTTAAGAAAGTACAATTAGTTTTGAAATTCTAACCTTAATTTTTTTATTTAACTATGTTTAGCTCTTACCAGTCTTCTATCCTTCTCTCTTTCACTCTCTACCTACCTCTCTCTCACACACATACACTCTCTTTATCTTTTTATTCAGTCTCAGATTTTAATACCATATACCTTCGTGTAAAAGTTTATACAGCTATTGCAATATTTAATGTTTTACAGCTATTTGCAAATGTGCTTTAATTAAATATGAAAACACAGTTGAATTCGCTAAATCTACAAACGCGAAATTTACAGAGAATATTCTTGGGTTTGCTAATGGTACATTCGCACGCGATTTTAGGATGCTAGCGATATAAATAAAATAATAAAGAAGAAAGAAGTTCAGAATTTTTTACTATTGTTTTCGAGTTTACATTTTATGATAGTGCTTGCACTAACATATACTGAAATATGATAAACATCTTATTCACATAGCAAATATACTTAGTAATATTAGTGACCAAATAAAGTATGTGTGTGTATGGGTCGTTCTTCTTTTCTAGCGACAATGATCTGTCGCTCACCTCATTTTGTGTCATATTAGAATATAGATTATTATGTATTCATTGTTCTAATTTACATCCTCATCGCTTTATACCTTTTAATACTAAATAATCTTTAACTTTCTGTAGCCAATAGTTTTTTTGTCACACTCTGTCACAGTGTTTTCTCGAAAATCGTCACAAAACAAACAATATTACGGGCATGAAAATAAAGATTAAATGATCCAAATGAAAATTAAACGCATTTGCAAAAAATATCCAACACTGAAATCAAAATATTGTTACTGTTACCCGAAAAACTGAGAAACACCAATTCATTGTCGCAAGAAAAGAAGAACGACCTATATAAGTATATTTATTTTTGTATAATTATAATATTTAGTTTATATATTTTAATATTAAGTTTATACCATTTAATTCTAAATTAAATTAACTTATTTTCTCACTATTGAACCCTTCTGGAAGAAATCTCTTAAAGAGATCCTTTGTCGACATTTTGTTACTTTATTTTGTATAACATATACTTTATGATACATAAAAAATAAATAAAATAAGTCTAGAAATGAATATCATGACGGATGACCTCCTGCAGTTATCTCAAACTTTATTTTACAAATAAAAAGCAGTCATGAGGACTGCCGACAGAAGTGAAAATTTAAAACTATTAACAAACAGATGTTATTTTTGGATATTCAAATTAATTGTTAGATCTTAAATTAAAAGCAATATGAAACTGTTTACATTTATCTGGTTTTGACATCTATCGGCACTCTGAGTGTTAGCGTTGACACGTCACGTGACCATGTCGATGACGACTTACATGAATTTACTCCCCGTCCAAACACGCATAGGCGTACGCGTAGGCGTAGGGTCTATAGAGAAGTTTTCACTTCAAAAACATTCTCTCCATTAACTTACGTGGCGTAATACTAAGATTTCTCAGAGATGAGATATTTTCCTGCAGTAAAAAGTCCTATATGTTAACCCGGATAACCAGCTATCATTATATCAAATTTTATCAAAATCTGTCAAATGGTTTTCTCGTGATGCGTTCCAGACAGACAGACAAAAAAATTAAAAACTATAGATTCGGCCTCTGTATCGATAATAATGACTATTTCAATAAGATTTTCCAAAAAGTATTTAATGTACAGATTCAACTCAGAATTTTATCAAGTTATTCAAACCGTCAGCGACACCTTTTCTCTAAATTGATTATAGCCTATATGTTACTCCAAATTATAATATACTATATTCTCATAAACATGGAAACATGAACACACACACAAACTATCGCATTTATAATGATGTCCTCAAAACTATGTCTGTCATGGTGGTCAATATCACTAAAACTAGCCAATTTCGCAGGAGATATTATATAGCAGCGTGTGTACGCGCAGACACAAGTGCACTCTCTATTCCTGTCACTCTCATAATCGGTGGATACTACGACACGATCGATGAGCGCTATGCAGGACTGACAGTTTTACATGCTCTCCAAAGCACGGGGTTGTCAGAAAATTGCTAAACAGAAAAACTCAATAGCTAAACTTGATCTGACCCGGGACTTCAACCCAGGACCTTCGGATCTACGACCTTACAGCCACTATACCACCGAGACATTTACAATACTAGTATATATTTACCTGTATTCAGTCCTTTTTAACGTCCCACTGCTGGGCACGGGCCTCCCTTCAATACGAGGGGGATCAAGCCATAGTCCACCACGCTGGCCAAGTGCGGATTGGCGGACTTCACATGTCTTTCGAAAACTTGCTAGGTTTTCTCAGACATGCAGGTTTCCTCACGATGTTTTCCTTCACCGTAAGGCAAATGATAATCATGTTAGAAATGATTCGCACATGAAAATATCAGAGGTGCGAGACCCAGGATTTGAACCCGCTTCACTCGGTTTCCCAAGCGAGCGCGTTACCACTGGGCTACCACGGCCTATATTTACCTATATACATATAATTAGCTAATACCTACCTAGCTATATCACAATATCAGCTTAAAGCCCACGTAATGCAATACAAATTACATTAAACTCCATGTTCGCAAGGAACATGAACACGCTCTAAGCCGAGTACGGAACATGTTACCCATCCCATATAATCCCCATTGATCAGGAACAAGATAAATTAATTTAGAGTATCGATCTCAACGAATATTAACTATCTATGTTTTGAGGCATGTTATTATGTTTAATGGAGTTATGTTTGAATGATGTTTGACATGTTCTAGAAACACATTCCAAAACACGTTAATGTTCATATTAGAAGCTATATTTAGCAAGAATACCTAACATATTTTTTTTTATTTTTTAACTAATAGGTAACGACAATTTTAATATCATACTACTTTCTTAGATTTACGCGAATATTTGACATTTTCAATAAACCTATCGTTTCGGATTTTTTCGCGGATTTATTTTGATTTCGAATGCTTAAATAATTAATATTTTATTTTTTCTTTATAGTTATAAATATAATAATGGCAACACTAAATATAGATTACTAATCAATAAAGTTTCATTCAAGTTTCAGTTTCAATTCAGTTTAATATCACTTCAAAATGTATTAAAACATCATAAAAAGTGTTTTTTTTTCTTGATACTCGTATGAATATTCAAAATATATATTAAGCGATTGACTTAATTATACCTCTTAAAATATTCTAAAAAAACACCTATAGCACCTCTTTTTGTAGTTGGTTAAAAATGAGTGGACGTCAAATGAACAAAGGGTACGAATATCCGGTTGAATACAAACCAATTAATCAACAAGTGATCCGCCGCGCCTGATAGATAGATAGATGTTTACGTTTCAATAGCGAATTTGGAAATGTACAATTTTATTGATGAAATTCGCATAATGGACGACCATTGGCTTGTCATTTGTGATTGGCAGGAATTACTGTGACGGAGGATGCGGATTCGATTCAATAAATAAATAAATAAATATGTTGAGACTTTAACACACAGCACCATGTAGTTCCTTGGTAAGCTACGAGGCTTGTGTTATGGATACCAGATAGTTGATTTACTACAACATATAATTTTAAATACATATATATTATAAATATAAACACCCATGACTCGAGTACAAACATTCGTGCTTAGGACACAAATGAAGGCCCCCAGCGGGACTCGAACCCGCGACCGTTGGCACAGCAAGTAGGGTCGCTACAAACTGAGCCAAACGTGTCGTCAATACTTGTGTTGAGGATATTTATCTATACTTTTTTATTTGTACCGAATAAGCTCCGAAACTACTGAACTCCGAAAACTGAACCGATTTAGATGAAATTTGGTAAGAAGATATTTTGAGACCTTGGATAGTTTTTATCCCGGAAATCAACCCTTAAGGGAATGAAAATGGGGATGAAAGTTATGGGGAAGCAAATTAAGAGCCAAACCCGAGCGAAATGAGGGTGAGTCGCTAGTGATACATACATATGTTTGTTTTGATCTCTTTGAGTAACTACATATATGTATGTATAAAAATCTTCCTTCAAGGAAAGGTTAATATGAAGATGACAAATTGTACGTTTAATAAAGTAGAACAAGCTTAAAGCTCAGCATGATTTTCGCCTCTAGCAGACTGCGCGTGTGTGAATTTTTATGTTATCTAGACACAATAAAATTCTAACTGAGTCGAATCTGTACATGAAATATTTTTTGGAAAACCTTATTGGAATAGTCATAATTATCCATACAGAGGTCAAATTTATAGTTTTTAGAATTTTTGTCTGTCTGTCTGGAAACGCATCACGAGAAAACCACGACAGATTTTGATGAAATTTGGTATGATGATAGCTGGTTATCCGAGTCAACATATAGTATTTATAAGGGAGATTCTTTCTTTAGATTTTTTCAACCGAGAAACGAAACTTGAGTCATTTTCAGAATTACTTAAAACACTCACATAGGAATCTCAACCGGAAAATTAAAAAAATTAAAGAGTACGTGTATAAATGTGTAAACGCGCAAGATGTGAAACGACTGTAAGTTATTGGTACTCTTTATGAAATTCAATTTATGTTTCAAATAATCAGGATAGGCGAGATACTAAAAATAACACATATTAGGCATATTACAATCATATATTTATAGAATATCATTTAAGGAAAGAATATAATATTACATATCATTTGTCAGACAATAACAACGGTTACCATGGCAACAAACGTTCGCCTCGCCCGGTCACACTTTTCGTAACCCATTCACTAGCTTACTCGCCATGTCAAGCGTGCGTAAAGAAGTTTTACTTCAAAAAAAAACTTGAGTCATTTTCGAGTTATGTTACATAGGGAAACAGATAGACAGGCACAACATGAAATAATTAATTTTTACTTAAAAAGAACTTTACATATTTTTAGATTACATATTTTAAATGCTGTTTGATTAGCAAATTAAAAGTAAAAAACACATAACATAATTCAAGCCACATTCTATTCAGAATTCAGTCAAAAATTGATACAACTTGTATTATTTTATCATCAACAGGGATATGCATGCAGAAGTATGCGGTGGAAAACGAGGGCTGTGCGATGCCATGCGACCAGCTAGCGGGGCGGAGCTGCTTCGCTTCTTAAGAAAAGTCCGGTTTACTGGTGAGATTTTGGTTATTTTTTTACTTTGAAAACCTATAAAATAATATTATTCCGGCGATCTCGGAAACGGCTCTAACGATTTCGCTGAAATTTGGTACGTGTAAGGTTTTCGAGGGCGAAAAATCGATCTAGATTAGTCTTATGTTTGGGAAAACGCGTGTTTTCGAGTTTTCATGCGGTTTTATTTCGCATTATTCCACGCAAAATATGTTGGCTAATTTCGCACGCTTAGACATAAACATCGTGATTAAGCGGCTAAGGCGCGAAATGAACAATCACAAATGTCCGGGTTCGAATCCCGGTCGGATACAAAGTTTTTACTTTTGTTTTTTTTTGTATTTATTCAAGTTATTAGTTTTTTTTTTTTTTTAAGCCAAATTAAAAAGGAAATTGTACTTTTGGGCAAACTCCAAACGGAGCTCCATCACCCACGTACTATATAAAATATAAATATTATATACTCGTACATTCGAGTATGTTGTGAAAATCAGTGTGTCTTATTCGCAACAATTAACTCTATATCAATAACCGTAACCATTATCTAACTCTAAGCTTTCGATACCTCTAAAGAGAAAAATCCCGATACAAAGTTTCTTGCTGGATTCTTTTTTACAACTATAGTTGGTCTAAGTGCTCTCCAAGTGCTTTAAAGCTACTTTAACTTGTTAGCTTTTACAACCTGCACTATAACATTTCGGAGTAAAATAACTTTTAAGAAGTGTAACTACGTAGAATAGTAGTTAACTTTCAAGTTAAAAATCCAATGTTCGGTTTAAGGTGATTGCGGCATTCTGTCGCGACCTTTGAATAGATGATACTATTACTACGAAATTAAAAGCTAAAAACTTTGTACTTTGTACTTTCTTAATGAAAACCGTTTGGAAAGAAAATGCTTGAAAGGAAATGACGCAAAGAAGAAAAGTTTTTTTTTTCAAAGACTCACTTTATTTCGTATTCGTCCCTAGACAAAAACAAATCTATCCCTCGGGACCTGTATATTTTTCCGGGATAAAAGCAATCTATGTGCTATTCCAGACTATAATCTATCTCTGTAACAAACATTCAGATCCGTTTAGCCGTTCTGGCGTGATTGAGTAACAAACATGCATCCATACTCACAAACTTTCACGATATACGAGTATTTAATGAGATCAGTAAAGTATCCGGACAATTCTTTTCAGAAATTGATATTCCTAACTAATTACTATCTTTCTTTGTAGATAAAGTGTATATATATATATATATATATATATATATATATATATATATATATATATATGTATATGTATATCTATTCTATATATTTGAGCATATATACTCGTATATATAATATTATATTGTACCGTCCTACTTACGGTTTCATTAATCCTTCCACCAGAGGTTGTCAGTAAGAAATTGCTCATAGCAATAAGACTGCCTTTGCATTCCTTTTGTTATCTTTCTTTTTCTTTTCATTTTATGTATTATCCTTGTGTGTGCAGTAAAGTATTTATAAATAAATAAATAAACAAAAAAATATTTTTTAGACAGTTATTCTTGTATATAGTTATTATTTTCTTTCAAATTTATTAAATAAGTTTTTTTTTTTATTGTGCATTATCATACAGCACCATCTACTCGTAGTTCCATGTTAAGCTAGAGGCCTGTGTTATGATACCAGAAAGGTGATACACTACACATATATAACTTTAAATACATACATATTATAAATATAAACAAACACCCATGACGAGAGTACAAACATTCGTAATCATCACACAAATGAATGGCCCCAACGGGACTCGAATCTGTGACCGCTGGCATAACAAGTAGGGTCACTACAAACTGAGCCAATCGTATCGTCAGTTATTTTTACTATTGGATATTTCCGTACTTAAAATATGATAGCTCAGATTCTCGCCATTTTTATAATTGCCTTATTATTCATTTTGCTCAGGTCTAAGCGGAGATGAGTTTTTCTTCGACAGCAACGGCGATGGTCCAGCGAGATATAACATCTTGCATTTCAAGCAGGTTTCCAAAGGGGTGTACCACTGGGTTAATGTCGGACAGTATATAGAGGGGGAATTACAACTCAATTTAGATGGTAAGTTATACTTATTTATCATACTAATATTATCAATTTAAAAGTCTATCAGTGAGTCAGTGGACGTCTTTCTTTATCGTTCTTGGTTACAGATATTTAATTTTAAGACTGGCGTTTGCTTAGGACTCTGCCCGATTTGCATTGTGTATTTACCTTTAAGTGCCATGATCTTATGGAACTTAGCGGAGGCCTTCCTACATAAATAGGCAATAAAATGTAAATAGAATTTTTTCGAATCGAATCGGTAGTTCCTTATATTGATACATACAAACAAACAAAAATACTCTTCAGTTAAATACAAGATATTAAGACAAATTAAAATACAATATATGTATACTGTACAGGCAGTGGTAGCCCAGTGGTAACGCGCTGGCTTGGGAAACCGAGTGAAGCGCGTTCAAATCCCAGGTCTCGCACCTCTGATATTTTCATGTGCGAATCATTTCTAACATGATTACCATTTGCCTTACGGTGAAGGAAAACATCGTGAGGAAAACTGCATGTCTAAGAAAACCTAGCAAGTTTTCGAAAGACATGTGAAGTCCGCTAATCCGCACTTGGCCAGCGTGGTGGACTATGGCCTGATTCCCCTCGTATTGAAGGGATGCCTGTGCCCAACAGCGGGGCGTTAAAAAGGGCTGAATACATACACATACCTACACATATACTGTATAATATTACCGACTGATATGAACAGAAATAGGCTTACGTATTACCTCAATTGAATATCAAAGAGGATTCAGTGACATCGAAAATATAGCTTTTTGAACTATATGACCCCAAGAGATATCGAGGGCATGAGTAAATTCGCTTATTGACACTATTTTCAACCGTCTGATTCCCATGTCGCGGACATAAATGGAATAAACAAGTAGAGCTTAAAAACTACCCAACTTCACATATACATGGTTATCTACATTATCTATATGAATATTATAAAGAGAAAAGATTTGTATTTTTGTATGTTTGTAACGAATAAACTCAAAAACTACTGGACCCATTTAGATGAAATTTGGTAAGAAGATAGTGTGAGACCCTGGGGAGGATATAGTATATTTTTTATTCCGGAAATCCCTTAAGAGGGTGAAAATGGGGATGAAAATTTGTATGGGGAATCAACCTAGGGACGAACCCGAGCGAACCGAAGATGAGTCGCTAGTTTTATATATGTATATAAAATGAATGTGTCGTTTGTCTGTTTGTATGCATTACCATTCATCCAATTGTGATATAACTTTGTTAATATAGTAGTTTTCTGATTTAGTATCATCGATAAATGGCGCTTGAGTCATATTGGATGGTCTTCTGCCAATAAATTTCAAGAAAATTCCATCTCTTTGGAATTTTGAAGTCAATTTCCTTTTTTCTTTAAAAAAATATATTATTACACTCATTTTAAAATAGAAAACTTTCGTCGCTAATATCCTCGCAATAAACTTTAAACGAATTATTGGATGTGTTTGATTGTTTTTGAAAATATCTTAAAATATATAAATTTATAAATGTGTTGGCACATTAACACACAGCACCATCTAGTTCCATGGTAAGCTACGAGGCTTGTGTTATGGATACCAGATAGTTGATACACTACACATATACTTACATATTAACTTTAAATACATACATATTATAAATATAAACACCCATGACTGAAGTACAAACATTCGTGCTCATCACACAAATGAATTCCCCCAGCGGGGCTCGAACCCGCGACCGCTGGCACAGCAAGTAGGGTCACTACAAATTGAGCCAAACATGTCGTCAAAAATATAAATCATAAATACTTAAAAGAGAAGTTTGAAGGCCCTTTCAGATTAATTTTACTCCGAACGACCTGACGAAGTTATGGCGCCCTACGAGTACGCAGCACACGTCCATATTAAAATTCTGGTAACGGATAGGGCGAGTTAACTTCACAATTAGGAAACTTAATATAGAATTTGATCAGTCCTAATTGACGTGCTCACCTGATCTGGTTACTTAATCCTCAAACATGAAAAGTAAAATACAATAATAATAATAATATGTTGGGACATTATCACACAGCACCATCTAGTTCCATGGTAAGCTACGAGGCTTGTGTTATGGATACCAGATAGTTGATACACTACACATATATAACTTTAAATACATACATATTATAAATATAAACACCTATTACTGGAGTACAAACATCCCAGCGAGACTCGAACCCGCGACCGTTGGCACAGCAAGTAGGTTCACTACAAACAGAGCCAAACAAATTGTCGTAAAAATATAGTTTCCTTGTTTACAAGGAAAAAAATATTTATACAAATATTACATATAGACACACAATAAGTCACTTTTTTTAGTGCGTAATGTAATAGGCTTATCAAAATAATGTCATCATATCTATATATAAATAGGCAAAGGAAAACAGTTCGGTACCTCTTCCTCCACTGTTTGTCAACCAATTTTTTTAGTATTGACAAGCTTTAGAATGTTGTCGACTTTTTTTTATTTTAACGTTGGAAAATGTATTTACGCATACCACCTGCATAAATGTAGGTAGCTATATAAGATTCATCTGCAAAGCCAGTATTACCCACTAAAACCCAACGGAACCTCCCCCATCTTAATGGGGTGTCGCAAAATTGCTTACGCACTCAACAACGACATCCCGACGATAGACCTGTCGAAGCAGACCACAACCATGGAGTTGTTAGAACGATCCACTTTGCTGTCAGAAAAGTACCAGGAGTAACCGACATGGCACACCGTCCACCGAGGTAGTCCGCCTCCAAGTGCGTTTCTTGGCTTCGCGCCCGGCTGGTTTGCCGGACGGTAATGAGCTCCCCGTCACGACACACCTTGTCGAGCGACACATTGGAGGGGAAAAAATGTCGTCCACTGGACGAACACTAGTTATCATTACTATATACCCATCATTCTTAATAATGTTAACAGATATCCAGTTCAAATGGGGGGAGCGTCGGCCGCCCGAGTCAGTCTGCAGCGCCGAGTGCGAGTTGGGGCAAGCCAAGCAGTACGTCGAAGGCGAAAGCTGTTGCTGGCACTGCTTCAACTGTACCCAATATGAGGTAACTTTTACGTTTACTCACCGACTATAATTTTTTATTAAATGATCTCAAAACCGAGGTCATTAAAAATTCCTCCCCTATCGGTGGAATAATTGTGAAAATTCCACCTAAAATTACTTTGGAGTGATTCTGAAATTGGCATACTTTTTTTGTTAATCAGAAATTATTCTTTTTTTTTTTGTACACAACAAGATAGTCCTTATATGATACAAAATAAAAAAGGTAGTTTTATTGCTTATTAGCGATTTCTTTCTGACAAACTTACGGTTAGCAAATATTGAAGTTCAGTAATAGGAAATCTATATGCGTGTATAAATAAGCGAGGGTAAATAAAACAGTTCAGTACATTTTCCTCCTCTGTTTGTCAGCCAATTTTCTTTTTTTTATCGTTTTTTTTTTGTTTAGTAGCTATTGACCAGCTTTAATGCATCAATAATACGGAAATAAATAGTTGTTTTTACCCGACTGCGGTAGAAGGAGGGTTGTTATTCCCGTGTATGCATGTATGTATGTATATGTCTTTGGCACGCTGTGTACCCTAAACGGCTTGCTGGATTTAAGCTTGAAAGGTGTCTTTAGTTTTGTCTTAATTGTGAAAGTGACACTGGGTATATCAAAATTATAAAAATTAAAATAGCCGATTGGCGTCATATTACGTCTTCATTTTTTTTTTCACAACTTATCGAGTGGAGTATCAAAATAAAGCGCTTTATAAATGGCTTACAAAAATATATTCAACTTATATGTTTAAATATAATTTGGAATGAGGAATGCTAAAAAGAAAAAAAAAACATTTACAAAAATGAAAAACCCGACTGCGTAAAAAACGAAGTAAATAGATGAGAACAAGTTGATGTAGAAGCATAGTATTATGCAGTAGGTGTATTTTTTTCATTTTTGTGAATTTTTTTATAGGATAGGTTAATTCTATTCAAATACATATATATGTGTTCCCTAAATTATCAATACCTAATGGTTATAGTCGGATTTCAACCTCTGGATGATCCTTAATAAATATAAAACTTATGAATACATGTGTAGCGGTCATTAAACTCAATACCTCACATAATGAGAGTCGGTAAAAATACCGTTACACAGCCGACGCTGCACTCGGGCGCGCATCGCGCTTCATCGTGCGAGATCGTTTTTTCCCCGTCCGCTAGTCGTTTACCGATTACTACGCCGGGAGGTCGCGCACGCGCTCGCTTAAGTTTATGCCTTGTCACGTTTTATCGTTTTCGTATTTCGTATTCTGTTCATATTTCGTTTCTTAATCTATCTCTGTACTGTTGTTATTCCTTCTCTGTGTAATTTCTACTGTGTGACAATATAAGTGTGTTAATGTGTAAATTCGTGTCTAATTTATCTCTCGTAACTTTTCCTATACTTCTTCATAATATAAATTTTAAACACCTTCCCATAACTGGTGACCTTGACGAACATTCCGAGATAAAGAACATTCGTGTACGTTATAAAAACTTTTAATTTGAAAATGGCTAACCCTAACGGAAAGGAAGAGGTGTGTCGTGTTGGCGTTAAGGTGCCGCCATTTTGGCCAAACGAACCGGCGTTATGGTTCGTTCAATTGGAAGGTCAGTTCGTTTTAGCTAATATAACGATTGATGCGACAAAATTCTACCATGTAATCGCCAATTTGGACTACAAATACGTGTGCGAAGTTAAAGACGTAATAACGAATCCGCCGGTTGAAAATAAATATGAAAAAATAAAAACAGAATTAATTTCGCGCTTGTCAGCATCACAAGAGCAGCGTGTAAGGCAATTACTCACTCACGAAGAGTTAGGAGATCGAAAACCATCCCAGTTTCTTCGACATTTGCGGAGCCTAGCTGGAGCCGATGTACCGGACGAATTTATAAGTTCACTGTGGACGAGCCGTTTGCCTAACCATATCCAGGCGATTATTGCAGCCCAAGTCGATCTCCCTTTAGACACAGTGGCGCAAATAGTGGACAAGATTCACGAGGTATCTCTACAACCTCAGGTAGCAGCAGCGTCGACATCAACTCCAACATCGACGGGAAATCCGATGACACTCATAGAAAAGCTTGTTCAGCGGGTCGATGACCTATTACGGCAAGTTGCGGAGCTATCCATCAGGCCCCGCTCGCGTTCGAGAAGTCGAGCGCGTTCTCCTCAATGGCGTCAACGGTCCCGGAGCCGCTCTAATGCTGGCCCGGGGCATTGCTGGTATCACCGACGTTTCGGCAACCAGTCAACGAAGTGCCGCTCCCCGTGTTCGTTTCATTCGGGACCAACGCGTGACTGTGATAGTGTAAGTGGTGGCCGCGTTTTTGTTACAGACAGTAAGAGTAAAGTGCAATATTTAGTAGATACCGGTTCAGACCTTTGCGTGTATCCACATAAGTATATTCGAGATAGGAAGTGTATAGAGACAGACTATAAGTTGTTTGCCGCCAATGGGTCCACAATAAATACTTTCGGTTGGGTGAACCTTTCTTTAGACTTTGGACTCAGGCGGGCTTTTACGTGGCGTTTTGTCATAGCTGACGTCACTAAACCTATTATAGGCATAGACTTTTTATCACACTATAATTTACTTGTGGATACTAGACACCATCGCTTAATAGACAATGTTACGTCATTAAGTACTTTTGCTAAGCCCGCATCAAATGTTTTGTGCCAAATAAAATCTATTTCAGGTACCTTACCATTCCATGACCTGCTATCACAGTTTACGGATCTCACTCGTCCAGCTGGAGACCTGTCTTCACGGGTGATAAAGCACAACACCCTTCACTACATACGCACGACTTCAGGACCCCCTGTACATAGTCGTCCTCGTCGGTTAGCACCGGATCGACTTCGCATCGCCGTCAGGGAATTTGAGGATATGGTAAGAACAGGTATTGCTAGAAGGTCCGATAGCCCGTGGTCATCCCCGTTACATCTCGTACCTAAGAAAAACAATGAGTGGCGGCCATGCGGCGACTACCGTGCGCTCAACGCACGCACTATACCTGACCGATACCCGGTTCGCCATATTGCTGATTTTGCTCATAATTTATCTGGCTGTACAATTTTTAGTAAAATAGATTTAATCCGGGCTTTTAATCAAATCCCTGTAAATCCAGCTGATGTACCCAAGACTGCCATTACGACTCCGTTCGGAATGTTTGAGTTTCCATTCATGAGCTTCGGTCTACGCAACGCAGCTCAAACATTCCAGCGCTTCATGGACGAAATACTGAGAGATTTAGAATTCTGCTACCCTTATATTGATGATATCCTTGTGGCTTCCCAGGACGAGACGCAACACCGAATTCACCTGGGACAAGTTTTCCAGCGCCTACAGGACCACGGTATTGTCATCAATGCGTCGAAGTGCGTATTCGGAGAGCCACAAGTGGAATTCCTGGCTTACATCGTATCAGCAGCAGGTACCAGGCCACTCCCACAAAAGGTTGAAGCCATACAGAACTTTCCTCAGCCGAAAACCATCAGAGAACTTCGAAGGTTCCTAGGTATAACAAATTTTTATCGTCGTTTTGTTAAAAGCGCAGCAAAAATCCAGGCTCCATTGCATCAACTCTTATCTGGTAAAGCTGTCAAATCTAGTACACCTATCACTTGGTCGACCGAGCTTCAGAAGGCTTTCGACGCGTGCAAGGCAAGTCTAGCTCAAGCTACTCTCTTAGCACATCCGCATCCGACAGCTGAGTTAACGCTGTGGACGGACGCTTCAGACAACGCGATTGGTGCTGTATTACAACAGATGATAGACTCCGAGTGGCAGCCTCTTGCGTTCTTCTCTAAAAAACTTAATACCGCACAACAAAAATATAGTCCGTTTGACAGAGAGCTATTAGCAATTTACGAAGGTGTGAAATATTTCCGTCATATGGTTGAAGGTAAGGATTTCACCATATATACCGACCACAAGCCTATTGTTTCGGCCTTTAGAAAGGCCTCAGAAAATTGTTCACCACGTCAATTTAGATACTTCGATTTCGTGTCTCAGTTCACGACTAATATTAAGCACATCGCAGGTGAGAACAATGTAGTCGCTGACGCTCTCTCACGCACCTATGAAATTTCTACGGCCATAGACTTAGACGCACTATCCTTATCGCAGTTGACAGACGACGAGCTAAAGAAAATTTTACAGAACAATAATTCTTCGCTGGACCTCCAGAAGGTAGACCTCTCTGGCTCTGGTAAGAAGCTGTATTGTGATTTTTCCTGCTCAACGCCGAGACTTTACCTGACTCCAGAGTTCCGTCGACAAGCGTTCGACTGCATTCACGGCTTGAGTCACCCCGGTATCAAGGCAACAATCAGATTGGTTACACAAAAGTACGTGTGGCCTAATATAAAAAAGGATTGCGCTGTGTGGACTCGCACCTGTCTTTCATGCCAGCGCTCGAAAGTTTCAAGACATACTCGATCCCCTGTACATACTTTTGTTCCTCCATCGAACAGATTCAGTCATGTGCACATAGACCTCATCGGACCTTTGCCCGTGTCACAAGACTATAAATATTGTCTCACAGCCGTGGACAGATTTACACGTTGGCCAGAGGTAATACCGCTCCATGACATCAAAGCTGACACAGTGGCGAACGCTTTTGTAACTGGCTGGATATCACGTTTTGGCTGTCCGGAGAAGATCACAACAGATCGAGGTAAACAGTTCGAGGCATTTTTATTTAAGGAACTTTCACGAATAATAGGTGTAAACCACTTAAAGACAACAGCGTACCACCCGGCTGCAAATGGAATGGTTGAGAGATTCCACCGCCAACTCAAGGCAGCGATCATGTGCCACGCCAAGGACGATTGGGTCGAAGTGCTTCCATTAGTACTCCTCGGAATACGTTCGGCTTGGAAAGAAGATATAAACTCATCATCAGCCGAGCTCGTCTACGGAGAAACCCTACGTTTAC
The DNA here is from genome assembly GCA_905404265.1 of Fabriciana adippe. Lineage (NCBI taxonomy): Eukaryota > Metazoa > Arthropoda > Insecta > Lepidoptera > Nymphalidae > Fabriciana > Fabriciana adippe. The sequence continues at coordinate 15,511,545 of FR989995.1, read as the reverse complement.
CTGGTGCATTTTTCGATCTCGATAGCTCTCCCGTAGAAGTAACGGACTACACCGATTTTCTTTCCCGGTTGAGGCATAACATACGAAAGCTGAAGCCCACGCAAGTAGTTCACCATGGAAAAGCACCCGTGTTTATCAGCAAAGATCTAAAATCTGCGCCACAGGTCTTCTTACGGCAAGATTTTATTAGAAAGCCTTTGCAAGCACCTTACGCTGGACCTTTTATCGTCATCGAACGTGGAGACAAGTTCTTCAAGATAGATATTCGAGGGAAACCTACCACCGTTTCAATTGACAGGTTGAAACCAGCGTATCTGCTTAGCGACCTAACTCCGCCTGAGGATGAAGCCCGGAAAGTACCCGAGACATGCTCGTATAAGAATGTCGAGGATCGTCGAACTCGATCAGGAAGACGAGTACGCTTTACAGATTTTTTTCGACCTTAACGGTCTCCGGGGGGGCTGATGTAGCGGTCATTAAACTCAATACCTCACATAATGAGAGTCGGTAAAAATACCGTTACACAGCCGACGCTGCACTCGGGCGCGCATCGCGCTTCATCGTGCGAGATCGTTTTTTCCCCGTCCGCTAGTCGTTTACCGATTACTACGCCGGGAGGTCGCGCACGCGCTCGCTTAAGTTTATGCCTTGTCACGTTTTATCGTTTTCGTATTTCGTATTCTGTTCATATTTCGTTTCTTAATCTATCTCTGTACTGTTGTTATTCCTTCTCTGTGTAATTTCTACTGTGTGACAATATAAGTGTGTTAATGTGTAAATTCGTGTCTAATTTATCTCTCGTAACTTTTCCTATACTTCTTCATAATATAAATTTTAAACACCTTACCATACATGTGTTTACTGTTAGTTTTTTCTTCACTTTGCAACTGTTTTATAGATTTGACTAGGAAGCTTAAAGTTCGAATCTAATCTAATATATTTAAACGAGCAATTCTTGTATATTTATTTATTTATTTAAACCTTGTCTTCCTTCTACTTCGTATGCTTTGCCGGGATTTCATCTGATTAGGAACGATAGAACTGACAAGGGTGGTGGAGGGGTAGCTATTTACCTCCGATCACACATTCCTTTTAATATTTTAAGCAAATCTCCCTCACAATACACTGAGTCAGCTGAATATATTATAATTGAGGTTCTTTTCGGCTCTTTGAAACTTTTGTTGGGAGTTTTCTATAGTCCTTCAATGCGCATTGATTACTTTGATGAATTCGAAGTCTTATTGGAGAGACTTATCCCAGATTCTGATCACTCAATAATCATGGGGGATTTCAATACCTGTTTGATTAAAGATGACTCTCGGGCAAAGCGCTTGAACAACATCATCAAGGGCGCTAATCTTAATATTGTCAACTCTAATAGTGCGACTCATTTTTTTCCTGATTGCACTCCTTCGTTGCTGGATCTGATGATTGTCTCTTCACCTGATCTCGTTAATGTGCATGGACAGCTTTCAGCTGACGCGTTCTCATACCACGACTTAGTCTATCTATCCTATAAAATACGTCCACCCAAAGCCAAACCTACAGTGGTTATGCGACGCAGCTTTAAGAACTTCAATAACGACAGCTTTATGAAGGATCTTAGTTTGATTGACTGGAATTCAGTTTTAAATGCCTCGTCCACGGATGATAAGCTGAATATTTTTAATTCCATACTTACGGATCTGTTTGATATTCATGCTCCACTCAGGCCGATTAAAATCAAGCATCTCCCGGCACCTTGGTTGACACATGAAATCAGAGTGCTAATGTCCAAACGAAACAGAGCCAGGTCCAAATATAAAGTTAACCCCACAGCTGATAATCTGCTTAAATTTAAATACTTGCGTAACAAATGCAATAGACTCTGCCGAGATGCTCAGCGCGAATATGTCCATGCCTCAGTGGAAAATAAAGATTCTGCTAGTGTTTGGAAATTTTTAGATGCCATGGGTATTGGTAAGGATCGTAAAACTTCTTTCATCACTGGTAATATCGACATGGAAGCCCTTAATAGACATTTTGCTACTGTTCCTTTAATAGAACATAATATAAAAGCCACTACTCTTCATTCCCTTGCTCTTGACCCTAAGCCCAACACTACGCTCTTTAATTTTTCACCTATCTCTCCTAAGGATGTTAAGATGCATATAATGGCTATAAAATCTGACGCCATTGGTAGCGATGGAGTGAGTCGAAAGATGATTCTCTTAGCTCTCAAACATATTCTTCCAGTTCTTTGCCATATCCTTAATCATTCTCTCTCTTCAAATACCTTTCCTAGATGCTGGCGGTCAGCTTACGTTATTCCCATTCCAAAAATTTCCAATCCCTCATCGTTCTGTCACTATAGGCCAATTTCAATACTCCCTTTTCTTTCTAAGGTGCTTGAACGTGTAGTTCACAGCCAACTTTCATTGCATCTTTCAACCCATAATTTGCTCAGTCCCTACCAATCCGGATTTCGACCTGGACATAGCACGACCACTGCTCTGATTAAAATTTGCGATGATATAAGAAAGGGGATTGACAGTAAGCAAGTTACCATAATTGCGTTATTAGACTTCTCAAATGCTTTTAATACTGTAGATTTTGACATTCTCCTAGCAATTCTACAGTCAATGAATATGTCGGTGGATGCTGTTGACTGGTTCCGCTCTTATCTCTATGATCGTAAGCAATGTATTCGTGTCGAGGACAAGCACTCATCTTTCTGTTACCTTAAAGCGGGTGTGCCTCAAGGCGGAGTTCTGTCCCCTCTCCTTTTTTCTATCTTCATCAACTCCATAACTAAGCTTCTCTCATTACCTTTTCACCTTTATGCTGATGACCTGCAAATTTATGTAACAACATCCATAGATGGTCTCCACGATGCCATAGCCAATCTTAACTCTAATCTTAATATTGTAAGTACATGGAGCAAATCGTTTGGGTTATTTGTAAATGCAAGTAAGTCGCAAGTATCCCTATTTGGTTCTCGTCAGTTAGTATCCAAAATTAGTCTGTCATCCCTGTCACCTATTTTATTCGACGGGACTACACTGCAAATTCGCAGCTTTGTTAAAAATCTAGGCCTTACAATGGATAATTCCTTATCTTGGGCGCCCCAGATTTCTGAGGTAAGTAGGAAGTTCTTCGCTGTAATTGGTCGTTTGAGGAGTTGGAAGAAATTTCTACCAATAAAAACCAAAGTATCCCTAGCACAATCCCTTCTCCTTCCCTTACTCGATTATGCAGATACTTGCTATTCCGACTTGTCGCAGATTCACCTCAATAAACTGGAACGCTTACAAAATATGGCAATCCGATTTGTTTTCGGTTTGAGAAAATTTGATCACATTTCTCAATATCGAGCTCAACTCAAATGGCTCACAGTGAGACAGCGTCGTAACTTGCATATCCTTACCCTCCTATACACAATCCTTTTTCACTCCCACACTCCTCCTTATCTTAAAACAAGGTTTAATTTCCTTGGTTCTGGCCATTCTCTAAACCTTAGATCACAAACCGACAATAAATTAGCATTGCCCGTCAGTCGAACACAAAGCTATGGTGACTCGTTTACAATCAAAGCTGTAATATTATGGAATGCTTTACCACACAATATTCGCCAAGCAAAATCTGTGCAAGTTTTTAAACGTCGTCTTAAAGACTACTATTTATCTTTGTAAGTCTATGTATATTTATGTAAGCCCCGTTTATGTAAGTCTATCGTAGAATATATACGTATATTGTTTAAACATATATATTATACTATATATTTATATATGTAACTCTTTATTGATATTTATGTAAACTTGTGTGTAATCTATAGTATGTACCGTTTAAGTAAGTATGTTATATTGTTTTTTTTTTTTTTTTTGCACCAACCCTTATCCATGCTAACCTACGAGTTTCTTGTTAATATAGGTTGCCTGGAAGATATCACTTTAAGTGATAAGGCCGCCTTTACACTGAAATTTATATTTGTAAAGTAATGTATTATTCTCAAATTGTACTTCTGTTTTTTTTTTGGTGTAATAAAGGATTAAATAAAAATAAATAAATAAATTATTTACTTATACCAGCGATCTCGGAAACGGCTCTAACGATTTCGCTGAAATTTGGTATGTGGGGGTTTTCGGGGGCGAAAAATCGATCTAGATTAGTCTTATGTCTGGGAAAACGTGTACTTTCGAGTTGTCGTGCTGTTTTTCTTTCGCATTATTCCACGCAAAATATGTTAATAATTTCGCACACTCGGACATAAGCATCATGGTCAAGCGGCCAAGGCGCAAGATTGTCTATCACTGGTATCCGGGCTCGAATCCTGGTCGGATACAAAGATTTTACTAACTTTTTTTTTATTTAACCAGGTTTTTTTTTTTGTTTTTAAGATAAAAAAATAAGAAAATTGTACTTATGACCAAAAACTCCGAGCGAAACTCGGTCGACGAGGTACTTAACATTAAATCCTCGAGTAATATGAAATATCTAGTATGTTATAATTTCTTGTTGATTTCAAATAACTCAGCCAATCGATATTGACCTTTACATTAAAGCAAACTTATAGTATAAATTATGTTCATTGAATTTACTGAACCGGTAATAATCTGTCCATTTATAGATAATATTTCCAATGTATATTACATATACAGGGTGGATTTTTAAGACGGGACAGTAAGGGCAGGTACCTTAATTACTATAGTTACAGGAAAACATTCCTAGGAGACCATCCATAACTTTTTAAGATATTCTGAATTGCATTCACAGATTTTGGATAAAATGTACTGTTAACGAAAAAAATGCCAAAATACGAAAAATATTTTTTTATGTCAATCGATCCTATTTCATATAGGGGTCAGAAGACTCTATAAGACCATTTAAGGTATGAGTACTAGAAATGACAGAAATCGCCAAAAACTTTTTCCATACATTTTGTACGGAAAAACGAGTAATCAACTCGAAATATTCTTTGTTGTCAAACGGTCTATTTCTTAATATGATCAAAAGACTCTTTAAGCCAACTGAAGTTTGAGTACAGAAGCTACAGTATGGCACAAGACCAATAAGGGTTTACACGCAGGCATTTAATGCAGCGGGTATAAGTATGAATATATAAATCTATGAATGCAGTTTAAAATACCTCAAAAAGTTATGGATGATCTCCTAGAAACGTTTTTCCGTAACTATAACAGTAAAGGTACCTGCCCTTACTGTCCCGTCTCAAAAATCTACCATATATAATAAAAATATTTCATTATTCAGTACATTATAGCATCACAGATCTATTTAACTTTAAAGATATTACTTCCATAGATTAAAAACATAAAACCGGGGTGTGTGAGGTAAGATAAACAGGCCCTTAATTCGCTTACCTTACCCCGAACTTAAGGGTCGATTTCATTGGGGAGATGAGTATATGAATTATTATTGAACGATGCAGATAATTTGATCAACTAACCCTATATGAGAGCCTTTCCTGATAATAATTTAAGGGGTGATTTAACGCTAATGCTGCTATTATTTTCATTAAAATACTTAATTAACTAGCTTTTAATGTTCATTAGTGATCGCCGCGTGGTTGAAAATCAACCATAATTCATTAAGTTATATATTTATTGTCTTGCGTATATTACAATATTAATCTATTCTCAATTTGACCACAGACTTTAACAATAAACAAAAGAGTATAGGTATATGCGTGTGTGTCAAATACATGGTAGTGTGTGTAATGTTTTTTTTATAGATTTAGTGTATTTTTTATGCATAATTTTAAACTATAAGTATGGGAAATTTCATACTCCTCCGTCCGCGCAATTTTCGTAAAAAAGGGTACAAAGTTTTTGCTTCACGTATTACTATATAGATTTCAATTTGATTTTCTTCTAAATGGCTTCAAAACGTACCAGATGAGTACAAATGACTTTATTTCTATTTGAGACAGACAAAAGTACAGATTTTCGTATATTATCATTACACTATGCAGGCATATCGAGTGATCCTATTAATTTCAAAGAAAAATTGTACTCCTTTTATATTTTTTCAATTCATATGTACATATTACTTAAATACCGTTTACCAAAACTAATAATATTGTACTTAGGCTTGAATAAGCCCCAAACGAAGTGTTCTATTTCTGGATATATTTGAGCTTTTTCTTTGATAAGGAAAATTAAAGTGACTTTTCAATAAATGTACGAAAATGTTATTTATGTTCCACAAATATTAAAATTTCCCAAAAAAATTAAAAAAAGAAAACCCATAAAGTACTAGAAATAAATATGAACTTGTATTTATAACGACTAAACTGTATCGAGTCGAATTTCTTTGGACAATATACATACATTGTTTTACAACAGAAGCTATAAATGCTAAAATTGTATCAACTGTATTTAAAAAAATGCAAACGAACGCCTAATTTTTAAAAGCCATTAAAAATGACAAATTTTATAGATTTAGATTTTGTGGAATAATTTCCCATAAAAAAATTATTCCCATTTTCACCCCTTTAAGAGATGATTTCCAGGATAAAAACTATCCTATGTCCTTTCCAGGGTCTCAAACTATCTTCTTACCAAATTTCATCTTAATCGGTCCTGTAGTTTCGGAGCTTATTTGGTACAAACAAACAAAGCAAACAAACCCCTTTATAATATTAGAAAGTATAGATTCATCTAACAATATAATGATAAACGTATTTCATGATTATTATAGGAGATGTGATTTTTAAAACAAGGTCGGTCTCGTTAAATCTTTTCCATCATTTCTCTCCACACTAAATGTTTTATTATAATTAATTATCAAATTGACGAAACCTACAGTAAATAAATAAATATATTGGGACAATTAACACACATCACCATCTAGTTCCATGATAAACTACGAGGCTTGTGTTATGGACACCAGATAGGTGATACACTACACATATATAACTTTTAATACATACATATTACTCGTATAAATATAAACACCCATGACTGGAATACAAACATTCGTGCTAATCATACAAATTAATGCCTTCAGCGGGACTCGAACTGACGACCGTTGGCAGAGCAAGGGTCACTACAAACAACCAAACGTGTCTCCAAAACAGTTTTAATATCAATCCAATACAGTACTTAACAAACTCTGATAATATTAGTTAATTTTACCAATTAGAGACGCGAGAATTTATCTTCCAAAACAAACCACCATCCATTATTATTATTCACTAACGACTCACCCTCGCTTCGCTTTGGGTTCGTCCCTAGACAAAAACAGATCTACCCCACGGGAACCATACATTTTTCCGGATTGATATATAGCCTATAGCCTTCCTCAGTTAAGAGGCTATCTAATGCAAAAAGAATTTTTCAAATCGGATTAGTAGTTCCTGAGATTAGCGCGTTCAAAGAAAGCTTCAGCTTTATAATATTATTAGTATATTAGTATAGATTAAATTATATAGACAATTACGACCCCATTGTTTAAGAAGATCTCCATAGACTTAAGAGTATCATCTTAACTAAATACCTTGGTATTGGCAGCCACTCCACTACGCACTTGGAATTACGTATATTCGATAGCAATATTTGAGGCACATATGAAACATTAGCTGTTTTGAAAAAAAACTGTTAAGACTTTTCAATCAATTCAATTTAATAGTAAACCAATTCAATTAAATAAAAAGTTTGATAGTTCAAAATAGGGGTTTATACAAAATATTAGTAAAGCACCCCTAAACTTTAGTATACCAATTATTTTCCCATAGGAACCACATCGTCAAAAAATAGTTAAGTTCTCCAGCTAATTTTATGCTCAAAATCACATAGATTTATTGCTCTACTACAGTATAAAAAAATACCTCGTTCATAATATTAGTATAGATTATATATACCTACTAGCGACCCTCGCTTCGCTCAGGTGTATCTCTAGGTACGTTTTCGTTTTTTTTTGAGCGGAGCCCTATTTCTTTTACTAAAATACAAGTAGCCTAAGTTATTCCTTATAGCATCAGCTATTTGCCAGTAACAGTCCCGTCAAAATCAGTCCAGCCGCTTCAGAGATTAGCCGGTACAACATACAGACTGACAGATTTTAAAAATTGTGTTTTTCTTAAAAGTACCATAATAATTTCATATACATTTAGTATAAAGCTGTTATTTTGACATTACAATCAGACACTTCAATTTTATTTATCTGTATAGATATTCTTTAAATTTTGAACCAATTTTTATTAGCTTCACTTGCAACTGTGCAATCGATCTTAGAAGTAGACTTAAACCTAATTCTAAACTAATATAACTTTGTAAGTATGTGACATGCGGACGAAAAGAATTGGATAACATCGGACTGTGTCTTTTTAAACTTTTTAATAGCTGCTAGAAAAACTTTCAAGAGTCATTTTATTCATTTTGAGTACTCCTAAAAAATACAGTTACTCAAAAAATGTGTGTTTTAAGCAAATCATATTAAATAAAACTACCTTTTCGGATTTATTCTGATTTTGGGTTTCCTACGTTTCCCAGAAGTTATTGTACATTTGTCTATAACAACTATATAATAATTTTTGAGACATCTAAAACCTTAGTCTCCCCCGTGACCATGATTGCCGTAAAGTATTCGAAACGTCAAGAACCCAAAATTTTATTTAAAATATAAATTCGCGTAAATCTAATAAAATGTTATATAATTATTATATGTCTATACAGATTCGTTCGCCAGAATCAGAAACAACGTGTATAGTGTGTCCGCGAGGCACTCTTCCGAACCCAACCAGGACTGAATGCACGTCAATACCAGAGGCCTACTTGAGGCCTGATTCTGCATGGGCGATTGGTGCGATGTCATTTTCATCAGTCGGAATTTTATTGACTGCGTAAGTATTATTTAAAGTTAAGTCAAAAATTATTATTTTCAGTTTACATACAGTATATATTTTGCTTGGAAAATATTGTGGATTTTTAGAAATTCGGGGGCTAGATGATTTTGCGTAAGAAAATCATAAATATGTTGGGAGATTACCACGCAGCACCATTTAGTTCTATGGTAAGCTACGAGGCTTGTATTATGTACACCAAATAGTTGATACACTACACATATATAACTTTAAATACATACATATTATAAATATAAACACCCATGACTGGAGTACAAATATTCGTGCTCATCACACAAATGAATTCCACTTAATATCACTAACATAATTGACTAGTCTTAATCTGCAGCAGATATACTGTGCACAAGTTTCTGTTTCTTCCACTCACAAAGTCCAATAGGACGACATTTCTAAACTCGCAGATCAGGTGCTGGACCGACAGCCGGTCTGTTACTTAAATATTACTTAATAAAAAAAGCTAATAATTATACTTGACCTAACCTTGACTATGGAGATAGTCAATTAAATGAATTAATATTAAAAAAAAAAACCTTTTTAAAAACAAGCTTTTATATCATATAAATTATGTAATTTAATAAATGGGTTTGATTTAATTTAAAATTTGCTTAATCGTATTCTTCTCAGCAAACCCTTTCATTTGATATTCATATCATGGGGGTTCATATAAAAACATAGTCCGTCATCGTTGGGAGTCCGCCATGTTGGATTTAGAATGACGTTACTTACCAAACCATGCATTGTCACCCAAACTAAACGTGTATGCAAGATTTGAGGATAACTGCTTAAAAATTCAGTTGCATGACCCGAACAAATATGCATATAAACATTGCATGTTAAGTAAAAGCTTGTAAAAATAACACATATAATAAAAAAATCTCAAAAAATATTTCCAGAATCACTTACAAAAAATATTTTTTGTCATACATCTACTTTATAACGTGGTAATAAATCCTTATAAAATAAAAACAGAAGAGAGCGATACAGGGAAAATTAATGCATACAAAATAAGCTTATACTTGGCTCTCGAGCTTGGCTTATCAAGTACATAATGGATTTTATTTCATACCGGGTCACTTCGTTAGCGGTGCTTAAAATATTTTACGTCACATAGCATGTAGTCCAAGAGCCAATTATGAAATTCGTTAAATATCTATACATAAACTAGCGACTCACCCTCGTTTCGCTCGAGTACATCCCAAGTTACATTTTAACGTTTAGTAGTAAGCTATAGATTTCTCAGAGATGAGATATTTTCCCGCAGTAAAAAGTATCCATGTTGACCCAGATAACAAATTATCATCATACAAATCCAAATTTCATTAAAATTTGTCCAGTGGTTTTCCCGTAATGCGTTCCCAGACAGACAGACAAAAATTCTATAAAATATAGATTCTATGTATCGATAATAATGCATATTTCAATAAGATTTTCCAAAAAATATTTAATGTACAGATTCGACTCACATCAGTTAGAATTTTATTATATGTATAGATACATATATTTTACAAAACAATAGCTTTCATTCTTTTTGCTTTCTGCTCTAAATGATACAGTCAAAGAGAATAACATCAGACTATGCTGTCGTAATATGACATCACAATAATACATTTTATACCATCCTTATAAGTAAATGTAATGTATATTGCAATTAAACAAGTTATTTAGTAGTTTCTATAACTATATGAAGAACAAAATGAAATCTTTAAAAACACACGAATCATCTTTTCAATGAAAATGGCGACTTTTTTAACATTTGATTAATTAACATTGTGACAATGTACGAGTTATATAATTAACATATACCTCAATCAGTAACCAAACCCGCAACGATAAAAAATTGAAACTAATCTAAACTTAAAATAATAAAGCTGAAGAGTTTGTTTGTTTGGTTGAACGCGCTAATCTCAGGAACTACTAATCCGATTTGAAAAATTATTTTTGCATTAGATAGCCCGTTAACTGAGGAAGGCTATAGGTTATATATCGTCCCGGAAAAAATTACGGTTCCCGTGGGATAGATTTGTTTTTGTCTAGGGACGAACTCGAAGCGAAGCGAGGTTGAGTTGCTAGTAATAGAATATACTGGTAACCTACAAATTGCTTCATAACTTTAATTTTCAAGTTTCATACAATACAACTAAGGGCTATGACAATTTTACTGCATTGTAAAAATACAACAATATTACATCGTAAGGTTCTACTTTAAAGTTGACAGTTTGTCATGTCATATCAAGTGCATAATGGGCCTTTCGTACTAGAATAATGAGTTTATTTCATTAATAATATTACATCAGAGCTCTAGTCTAAGAAGCAACTGTAATTAATGTTTCATTTATATGAATGAATATTTTAAACCATATATTTACTATGTCTGGGTTCGCTTAAGTAAATAGAAGCGTGCCTATGTCCATTTCTACCCCTTCGACGCTCGAATTTGAAGACAAAAATGGGTTTCCCATACAAACTTTCATCCCTTATTTGACAACACGTTTGGCTCAGTTTGTAGTGACCCTACTTGCTGTGTCAGCGGTCGCAGGTTTAAGTCTCGCTGCAGGCATTCATTTGTGAGATGAGCACAAATGTTTATACTCCAGTCATGGGTGTTTATATTTATAATATGTATATATTTAAAGTTATATATGTGTAGTGTATCAATTATCTGGTATCCATAACACAAGCCTCGTAAGTCGTAGCTTACCATGGAACTGGATGGTGCTGTGTGTCCCAACATATTTATTCATTTATATTTTTACCGTACTTTCCACTATCATAACAATACGGTTTGATTAATAAATTATTGGTATAGCTTTTCTTTATACAAATCAGAATTCAATCTCATGAAATGAAGGTAAATAAACTTAAGCGACACTGTGTCAGGAAAGTCTTGAATTTATGATCGCTATAATTTCCTTTACTTAAATGCCAACCGAGGATCGCAATTTTGGTTGACTGTGCCTATAACGCTTTTTATACATGAAAATCTAGAAAATATGAATATTTATTACACCTATCTACTGAATGCGTACACTTAACTTTCACTTCTGCTTACTTTTGACCAACTTAAAAAAAAGAAGGAGATGTTCCATTCGGATGTACATTTTTCACCCTTCGCCGTCAGATGGATATCATCTACACATCCTGGATGCTTGGTATTTCATAAATGTACTTACATCACGTTCATTTCTGCCTCTCACGTGTAAATTGTGAAGCGATTCCTTCTGAGGTTTAAATATGACCCCTGAGCGCTACAATATGGGGCTCTTCAAGAGTCGTGTCTTCAGGTCCCTTAAAGGACGGCAACGCATTCGCAACTCCTCTTATGTGGCAGATGTCTATGAGCGACGATAGCCATTTACCATCAGGTAGATCGTTTGCTGGTTTGCCCCTTTTATTAAATGCCCCTTTTAAATTGTCCTGCAGTAAATTTAATTATAGGCAACCGCAAGATTAGAATAATCTATACTAATATTATAAAGAGGCAGAGTTTGTTTGTTTGTTTGAACGTGTTAATTTCAGGTCCAACTAATCCGATTTGAAAAATTCTTTACGCATTAGATAGCCCGTTTATTGAGGAAGGCTATAGGCTATATATCATATAGTATATAGCCTACCTATTCTATACGGACCGTTTAAACGTACCTAGGGACGAACCCGAGCGAAGCGAGAGTGAGTCGCTAATTAAAATACAATTTTTTAAGAAATAGTTTTTATCTCAGAGGCAGCAGTCTCATATAAATTTTGTGAAAACTAACCTTAAAGCTATAATTATAAGTATAAAACTTATCATAATATCTTACAGAGCCATTTAAAGATATTTTAATATTAATTAAATTCTTTAAGCTATAATTTATTTCAGTTAACTTATACTTTTCTAATTAACCTCATTTTTGCGATCGTCTCCTAGTCTTTTAGGTATGGGACATATTAATTGGTCGATTCCCGAGTGCATGATTAATATGTCAAAGTGAATTACTGTGATAGAATACGAGTATATGAAGTTAAAGGAATTAATTTCTTTCCAGATTTAAATTTATATTAATAACTAGCGTATGTTTTAACGGTTAGTAGGTATAGATTTCTCAGAGATAAGATATTTTCCCGCAGTAAAAAGTATCCTATATGTTGACCCGGATAACCAGCTATCGTCATATCAAATTTCATCAAAATCTATATAAGGTTTTCTCGTAATGCGTTCCTAGATAGATAGACAGACGGACAAAAAATATAAAAACTATAAATTCGGCCTCTGAATCGATAATAATGACTATATCAATAAGAATAAAAATATTTTTACTATTTTTATTGATAAGATTATATACGTACATATATATTGTCGAAGTATGATCGTTTAATTCGCCAGACCTGTGAATGTTTACTTTGGCTTTTCGAGATACATTACCGTTTTGAGGTGCAGCAATCAAACATCCGGAATACCGTTCAACAGTAATCGTTGAATGATTTACCCTGCCATGTTTAGATACATCATGGATACTATAGGGTTACTAAATACTAAGGTGTAAAACAGTGAAACACTTTTCCTGTTTTAATCGTTATATTGTCAGTAATTAATAAAATTTATACACATAACAGAAAATCATACTTTCCGTCCAAACGTCATATATATTCGTCGACATACTTTTCCTGCCTGCCTGGCACCTACGTAGACGAACACCACAGAGGTTGTACGAAGGCGCTTGATGTCTTCGACTGAACTAGCGGCGCGTAACAAAGGATTTATTCAAAACAAAACCTAACGTTAAATTACTATGGAATACCATTCGTACGGATGCATCATAAAGCTTAAATCTATACTAATATTATAAAAAGGGAAGATTTTTTTTATTTGTTCGTTTGTACCGAATAATCTCCGAAACTACTGAATCGATTTAGATGAAATTTAGTAAGAAGATAGTTTGAGATCCTGGGAAAGACTTAGGATAGTTTTTATCCAGGAATTATGCCTTAAAAGGGTAAAAATTGGAATGAAAGTTTGTACGGGGAAGTAAGATAGGGGCGAACCCGGGCGAAGCGAGGGTAAGTCGCTAGTTTTCTATGATACGCCCAGCCATATTACAATATGCCGAAGTATTTAGATGTTAATATTGTTGAATAAGGTATTGTCGTCGATCTGTTATTTGACAATGTGTCTTATTGTAATAATGAGCCTTATTACAAAACGGCGAACTTACGTGAAAATATAGGCAGATCATGATATGGGGAATACTACGATCGGACTTAGACATTTACATTTCATGGGAATCCGACAACTTTAAAGATGTTATATAGCTTGGTAATATGTAGAGTATAATTACTCACTAAAACTATTTAAGTTTGTAATTATAAACTACAGCTTAACAGTCATTTCTGATGTCTAAAAGCACATATCCTAAGTCTGTCATTAAGCTTTAAAAAACTTTAATGTGTATCTCAGAATAAGCGCATTGTATGTGTTTTTAAATCCACTGAACCATTACAGTATAAAAAAGTAACAAACACATTCATAAACTTGTATCTATACTATAACACTAGCGACTCACACTCGCTTCGCTCGCGTTCGTCCCTAGGTACGTTTTCACGGTTAGCTATGTTTATACATAAATAGTAGCTTGCTACTCCTAAGATATTCATTTAGATTATAAATATTAATAGTGTATTTAATTTTTTTTCGCGGAACCCTGATTCTTTTTCTAAAATAAAAGTAGCCTGAGTTACTCCTTATAGCATCAGCTATCTGCCAGTGAAAGTCCCGTCAATATCGGTCCTGCCGTTTCGGAGATTAGCCGGAACAAACAGACAGACAGACAGACAATAAATTGTAAAAAAATTGTTCTTGTATATGTATCGTGTATACATCCATATGCATTTAGTAAAAGGCGGTTATTTTGATATTACAAACGGACACTCCAATTTTATTTATCTGTATAGATTTATATTATAAAGAGAGTTTGTTTGTTTGTTGGAACGCGCTAATCTCAGGACCTACTAATCCGATTTGGAAAACTATTTTTGCATTAGATAGCTCGTTTATTGAGGAAGGCTTTAGGCTATAACATCATGCTACTACCTAAGGAAGCGGTAATATAATATATAGTCTCTCTATTTCATTCTAACCGTTAAAACGTAAATAGGGACGAACCAGACCGATGCAATAGTGAACGGCTAGCACAATATATATAATAGTAAAATATGTATAGTATTAATATAGTTTAATCTTCTTTTGTTTGTAAAGTGTCAATTTCAGAAACTATTGAAACACAGCTATAGAGGAATATAGTGGGATTAAATTACTTCGCATGGTCCATAGGGAGCAGTGAAGTGAAGTGTACGTCCTTTGATCGAAATCCGTTATATTGGCTTATTGTTCTATTGAACCTATCGCATATGCATATCTCATATGAATGCCCTACTAACGATCGTCTTTGTTTTCGTACTTCAGCGGTTAAAGGGTGAAAGGTCGACTAATGACGGTTAGGGCACTTCGTAGGTCGCAGGCTTTGTGAATTATCAGCCCTTTATAGAATATACGTAATAACTCAAATTTACTTCTTCGATTAGGTAAGGTATTAGATCCCTATATACCCTATATAAAGAGACCTCTTTTGTTTCAAAATATTTTATCTTCAGATTACTTTCTACGCTTTTTGGAAAAACATATATTTTGCTCAGTAACGCACAAAGTTTAAATATATACATAACTAGCGACATACTGCTTTGCTCGGATGGCTCCTTACCAACCTAAGGAGGTGCCTAAAAGTCTATACGCTATTCCAGGTTATAGTCTATTTTTGTGCTAAATTTCATCCAAATCCGACCAGCTGTTTCAGCAAAAACGAGTAACAAACATACACACGCACAAACTTTCACATTTACAACAGTAGTTCGATTTTTTATTCTGACATTCAATTTATTATTAACATTTATATTTTTTTTTCATTATTGTTGTCTGATTATTATTATTAGTTTTAACTTGAATTAATCAATAACTAATGCTAAATGCTACTTTACCATTTTTAGGGTTCCGCACCTGAAGTGTGCCAACGGAACCCTATTACTAAGCCTCCGCTGTGCGTCCGTCCGTCTGTCAGCGTCCTGTATCCGTAATAGGTAGAGAGTTGAAATTTTCACATAGTATGTATTTCTATTGCCGCTATAACAACTTATAATAAAAATAAATAAAAATACAAGAATTTTTTTCTAACGTTCTTAATCGGTCATCGAAGTTAATATACTACATATATATTATATTACAGTCACTGCTCCAATTTATGAAATATTTTTAAGTTTTCTCTGATTTGTGTTTTTATATATAACTGCTTAATTGTAAGTAATACTGTACTGTATGTTTCCCAAATATATTAAAAAAATAAAATTAAAAAAAAACTTAGGTATTATTTAAAGTACATATTCAAGATTTTCCTAGGAATTATACTGGGTTACATTTTACCTTACAGATGTCGAAATTTGTATCATAATCAAAAAATACGTACATTTACATTTATATAACAGATATTTTTAGAAACCATTGCCAATGTAATAAGAATCGATAATAATATATTTTTACTTATTTATAGATTCGTCTGCGGAGTGTGGGTGCGCCATAGCTCGACTCCGGTCGTCCGTGCGAGTGGAAGAGAGCTATCTTATGTCCTTCTCGCCGGTATACTTATGTGCTACTTAGTTACTTTCGCACTGGTATTCCGACCGACTGATATTTTATGCTCAATTCAAAGGTAAGATACTTTTACTTAGAGAGAAAAAGAATGGATATCCCTTAATTTTATGCAATAGGGTATTAATGCGTAGAGCATTGTTTTAGTATTATTTACTTATTTTTTGCCACAATTTAGACTTTAGTGAGAATAAATTATTGTAACATTAATTACTTACAGGCTAAATATGAACATATATTCTATTTTTATATACTTTTTATGATGATAATGTTAGAAATTGTAATTGAGTTAATAAATAAGATATTTGTTAATTAAACAAGTAACTTTTAAGCGTTTATAGAATACTAGCAACTCACCCTCGCTTCGCTCGGGTTCATCCCTAGCTTGCTTCCCCATACAAACTTTCATCCACATTTTCACCCCCTTAAGGGATGATTTCCGGGATAAAAACTATCCTATATCCTTCCCAGAGTCTCAAACTATCTTCTTAGCAAATTTCATCTTAATCGGTTCAGTAGTTTCGGAGCCTATTCGATGCAAACAAACAAACAAATCTTTCCCCTTTATAATATTAGTATAGAAAAATACTATTATTTATGCTTAAGTTCTAAGTCATTGTAGAAAAGTAGTGTTTTAAACTAATTTACTAAAGTTAATTTTGTACCTTCGAGTCGAGCAACGGACGTCTGCCATGAAAGAATCCAGCCATTAATTTTATTTGTTCCCACCGACCTAGTTTTTATTTCGAACTCTTAAGTGAAAATTTATAAATTGCCTTTTTTTACCTAATAAATAAAACATTCTTTATTCCAGTTCTTTTCTATTTATTTTAATTACTTGGATCAAGAACGTAAACTCCAGATATACCTACATTTTATATTAACACTAGCGATTCTTCCTAGCTTCGCTCGGATTCGTCCCTAGTGAAAAACAACAACAATGTATCCCACGGGAATCGTATATTTTTCTGGGATATAAAAGTAGCCTATGTACTCTTCCAGACTATAATCTATCTCTGTGCCTTTCATCCAGATCCGTTCAGTCGTTCTGGCGTGAAAGAGTAACAAACATCCATCCATCCATACTCACAAACTGTCACATTCATTATATTAGTATTGTTCAATCCAATATTGTCCATGGGATTGCTCCCTCTTGGTTTAGAATAAAACTTCAGTGATTGGATTGTGGTTAAAAATTTAATTTCTTCAACATTACTTATATAAATCATCTTAACCAAACGATAGCGCGTTTTACAAAACCTCTAATGCCATCTATTATAAATATATGTACAATTATAATATATTTAAATTTTGAACATAAAATGTACACTTACTGAACTTATTACATATATATAAACTTATACAAGTATAGATAATTAATTAATGGGATTTAACTTTCAACATTTTGGACAGTCAAATGTGATAAGATTTGAACTAAATTATTCTTAAAATAACTTTACCAGCTGGCACGCTTTGAAGCGATTAACAAAATAATTGAATTGAATTGAAAATAACTTTAAAATGTAATTATTATATCAAGATAAAATATAACATAACTAAATTCAGTAATTTACATAAAATTAATAGCATACATTCAAACGACTTTAAAAAATTTCACATATATCTATACATCATAATAGATATATTCTATACTGTTATAAATCTAATAATATTATTTTGATATTTTCTGTTTTTCCTGGTATCGTTTTTGTTTGAACGCGCTTATTTCTTAATTTGAAAAGGTTAAAATGTTAATTTAGATTGTTATTATTTAAAGTTTGCCTAATATTTTGTCATTAAATAGTAACAATCTTAATTACTACTTGCTTAGATTTACGCGAATATTTGACATCTATTCTATTATATACATAAAATGCTTTGTCCTGACTGACTGACTGATCGATCAACGCACAGCCTAAACCGCTGGTCGTAGAAACGTGAAATTTGGAGGACATATTCCCTATACAATGAATGCATCCGCTAAGAAAGGATTTTTCGAAATTCATCCCCTAAGGGGATAAAATAGGGGAGAAAAGATTGTATGAAACTCTATCATTCTTAACGCGAAATGCACAAAAAGCGGTATTTAGCTTTAAGATAAAAAATAAGAAATATATGTATTAGATTTTTTTCAAAATTCATCCCTTAAAAGGGGAAAAGGGGGTGATAAAGTTTATATGGGCAAACAATTATTTATGATCAGAATTACTTGAAATTTGGTATTAATGCTCTTCAATACAATTAAATAAATATGTGTTTTAGCATTTTTTGAAATTAAATCCCATAAGGGGTAAAATGGGGGATTAAAGTTTATATGAAACCCTGTAATTGATGCACGGAAAGTGGTATTTACCTTTAAAATGAGAAATAAAAGGATACAAAAATTATTTTTTTTTTTACTCAAAATTCATCCCTTATAAGGGTAAAAGGGGGTTGTGCTGTTTATATGGAGAAAAATTGTTTATGATCAGAATTATTGTAACTTGGTATTAATGCTTTTCAATACAATTAAATAAACATGTATTTTAGACTTTTTCAAAATTCAGCCCCTATGAAATTAAAACTGAGCAAATTTTTTATTCCACGCGAGCGTAGCCACGGGCAAAAAGCTATAGCAAAATAAGAATGGCACTTTATACATGTAACTTAAAAATATGGATGTGTATGTAATGTCTTTAAAAATAACATAGATGTTAGCCTGTTAGTATGTTAGTTAAAAAAGCCGACATTTCGAATGTTTTACAGCAATCATGGTCACGGGAGAGACTAAGGTGTGAGACATCTCAAAGGCGTTATATACTTGTTACAGACAGTGCCTACCCACTATTTACAACGCGTTGGGAACCAAAAATCAAAATAAATCCGCGAAATAATCCGAAAAGATAGTTTTATTTAAAAAATCTTAATTACTATTTTACTTTTTTATATTAAGTACACAACAATAATATTACTTAAATAAATAATTAATATTTTAATTTTCTTTATGGTTATACTTATTATAATAATAGCAACACCAAATATATTTGTTATTAATTTGTTAATAATTAATTATATAATTATATTATTTTTTTATATATATATATATATACATATATATACAGTTTTATTTAAAAGACTTAATCATTATACTCAACATTTTCTCTAGATTTGGCACCGGCTTCTGCTTCACGGTGGTGTACGCGGCGCTACTCACTAAAACTAACAGGATTTCTCGGATTTTCAACGCGAGCAAACATTCTGCCAAAAGACCTATACTCATCTCCCCGAGCTCTCAGCTCGCGATATGTACTGCACTTGTATCTATTCAGGTAAGCGAATGCTTTATCCGACTTGCAAAATAGTTCTGTCGAACTCTGTGTGTGTATGTATGTTTGTTTTTATGTCCGAAATTTTTTTAGGAACTTTGGGCTTTATCTTAATAATGTATCCTACATATTTTCAGAAATTTGACGACACTTTTGGCTCAGTTTGTAGTGACACTACTTGCTGTGCCAGCGGTCGCGGGTTCGAGTCCCGCTGGGGGTATTCATTTGTGTGATGAGCACGAATACTTGTACTCCAGTCATGGATGTTTATGTTTATAATATGTATGTATTTAAAGTTATATATGTATAGTGTATCAACTATTTGGTATTCATAACACAAGCCTCGTAGCTTACCATGGAACTAGATGGTGCTGTATGTTAATGTACCAACATATTTAATTCTTTAGCTTATTATATTATTATGAGTATCTCATTATTATGTGTAAAGTTTTGTAAATAATTTGTCGGCCTCGTGTTCTGAGTTCTAGTTCCGGGGTGAGGCCAAAAGCTATTGACTTTACCGTTAAAATAATTAACTAGCAATTAGCGTAATTCCGGTAGCAAAATAGTGATGTTAGGTTAGCGGTATTTACACGTACATGACTCGGAGAACAAGTAAATGTATCGACCCGCGTTTGATCTCTCACAGATTATGTCAAGTCGTCGTCCCACTGGTATGTGACAGTTAAATTAATAGAGAGTGCATTTGTGTCTGCGCACATACTTCTACACTATGTATATGTTACAGTCAGAACTCTTTCGTGGTCAAAACCACTTTTGACTGACAAAAATAGTTAAAAGTAGTTTTAACTGCAGGCCTTGGTCAATAGCAGATTTTACTGGCATATCGGTCAGAACTCTTAAAAGTCTAGCACTGTGGTCACAGTTCTAACCTAACCTAACCTAGAAAGAAAGAAAGGTTCTTCCGAGTAACCTTCAACCTACTTACCTCCTTAACTTTTTAAGAGTTTTAACCGATATGCCAGTCAAAACAGCTATTGACCAAAGCCTGCAGTCAAAATTACTTTTGACCAACCTCTTTAGTCAAAAGTAATTTTGACTAAAAATACTTTTGACTGTAACATATATCATAGTGTGTATCTCTAACACACCTCTCTTAATTACGCAATAATAAGTAAGAAAGTAGCTCTAAGATAGAATTAAAAAACTAAAATTAATAATATTCTAACAACAATGAAAACATATTTGTAAACATAAGTAAGATAGAAATAGAAAATAAAGTGTACTCCTTCTGAGACAGTAAACAATAAGTGTACTCCTTTTGAGACAATAACACATTGTAAAATAAAAGTATGTCATGTGTGACAAAGAACTAGTAAAATAAGACTTAAGATAATAAGTAAGAAATAAAGCTCCGCTCCTGGCATTAAAAGTCTAAGATCGAATGAAATGTAAAAAATCACAAACCAAATTGGTTATAATAAACAATGTAAACAATAAAAATTGTAAATAAGGACTCTGACCCTCATGTCAGAGGAAATTTCGGCTCTACATAAAAAAAAAAAAAAAAAAAACACACCTCTCTCTCTCAGTGAGATTAGTTTCTGACGGAAAACTTTTGTAGGATTTAACTTATTCTAAATGCAAATATTATAAGTAAAGAAAACTGCAATTATACTTGATTATAGTATATACAAAACAAATGTACACTTAGTTATTAATAGTGGCAAGAAAGCTTGCCGCATTCCCCCGTTGAATGGCAATGACGATTCTTTGGGCGGTAAATCGAGCTAGATCTCCTGTCATCAGTAGAGGCGATAAATGCTTATTTGAACAATTATGCCATCAATGTTTTGGATACTTTACCACGATTAGCCGAATATAAGATAACTTGGATATAAAAACTAGCCAAGTCAAATCTTAAACTTCATTTAGATCTCAATTCTTTTGTCGGTGAATTTGACAACCACGCTCATTCTTAATATTGAACTTGGCTCCCATTTTCACATTTATGTTTTTGATGGAGTGTATTATTAAACTACTAAATATATTTTTTTGTACTAAATATTTTAAACTAATTACTAAATATTTTGGAAATGGCTAGAACAGGTCAAAAGATATAACTAAGATATAACTTATTTAAGTAATTTTATATGTGTTTAATGTCTGGGCGATCGAGCTTCGCTCGGCGTAGACGCCCAGTAGGTTATCATCCATTGGGATGATATTATCAGCGTGAGAGTACATAGAAAAAAAAATACTGCGTGTATGAATGTGTACACGCGCAAGAAGTAAAACTTGTGTAGGTTATCGGTACTCTTTATGAAATTCAATTTGTTTTAAATAATTAGGCTATTCTAAATGGTGGTGGTGGTGAGATACTAAAAATAACGAATATTAGGCATAAGGCAAATTCACGAATTATATACTTCAAAAGGAAGATTTGAATCAAATTATTATTCTAAATTAAAACAAGATTAATTATGAACGAACAACGTAATTTTAGTACTTTGAATTCAATATTTAGATAAAAGGCCGTCTATTAACTTCGACGTGAAATAAATTATTCGTATTGTCTTATTTATACGTAAATTTTAGATAAAAGATAGTCTAAAACATAAACACTTAATGTGTTGATTGATGTCATCCATCCGAAATTCTCACCGAATATTTTAGAATTCATCTCTTTTAATTGAAATAACACTTTGTCTTAATTGAAACGTGACGAGTTCGCTTTTACTATTGTATTGATGTTTATATTTTGAGCTTCATTATTTATAATTATTATTTTAATTGACCGAGCGATCCAAGCGAGCGAAACGTCTCTGCTTTAAGTCTGGCAAAATTTGCTTTACTCTGTCAGTTTGTTGGTACTCCTCTACAGGTTGTATTTTACAACCGATCTGGTATATAGGTTTTACGACTTTATAGTTTTTTGTCGTCGGGGATTTTTGATTACTATTCCTCAAAAAAGGGGCAAAAAGGCTACTGGATTGCTTTAAATTGCTCTCATAAAAAATGGTGAAAATCTGACTAGGGTCTTTTGAGTGATGAGCAGTATAGCTCTTCAAAATACAGTTTGTGCTCGTGAGGTCTACTGTTCGAAGAACTACCAGTTTATTTAAAGAGTTATTATTTTAAGTTTGAATTATTTATAACTAGTGATTTGCCTTACTTTGCCCGGGTGTGCCGCTAGGAGCTTTTTGTGACGTAATACAAAAATTGACTGAACTTAACTTAAGCACGTTCTAAAATTACTGATAATAGCGGTTCCATCTGCATAGTCTGTATATAATTCGCTTCTTATTTTATCTAAAACAAAAAGAATTTTTGAAATCATAGTTAGGTACTTATATTTCAAACAAACAAATAAACAAACACAAAAAGAAACTTTTCAGCTTTATATTATATTAGTCTAGATTATTCATAGCAATTCTGAAAATCGACATGAATCCTAATTTCATTGCTCACTCATGTTTTAGAATTTCATTACGAATGAGAAGTTTGCTCGTTAAATAACTTATATCATTTGAAATGTGCTACAATTATAATTTAAAGTATGACGTTGAGTTAAATAATAAATTGTATATAATACTAGCGACTTACCCTCGCTCCGTTCGGGTGCATCCCTAGGTACGTTTTAATTTTTTTGAGCGAAACCCTAATTCTTTTTCTAAAATAAAAGTAGCCTGAGTTACTCCTTATAATATCAGTTATCTGCTAGTGAAAGTCCCGTTTAAATTGCTCCAGCCGTTTCGGAGATTAGCCGGAACAAACAGACAGACAGACAAAAAATTTAAAAATTGTGTTTTTCTTATAAGTACCGTGTAATTTTCCATATGTATTCAGTATAAAACTGTTATTTTGATATTACAAACAGACACTTCAATTTTATTTATCTGTATAGATTTCAACGTTAGTAAATGGCGGGTTTTATCAAAATTCTAAACATAGCTTCGAGTGCCACAACTTCCTTATTACAAAGTTTTTATAAGTTAAATGGATAGGTTGAGTGCCTGACTGGAAATTTAATGCCCTAAAAATATTCTTAACATCCTGTCTTTTAATGGCACGACTTTATAGAAGCGATACATTTTAATAAGTCTGTTGAAAAGAACTAAATTTTTCGTAGCAAACGACGATTCGTAGCATCTCTACGTAGTGGGTGGTGGAATCGAATCCCAGGCCTTTTAATTATTTGTCGCGATAGGGATGTATTATGGCCTGATCCCCCTCGTATTGAGGGATGGCCTGTGCTTAACAGTGGTACGTTAAAAAGACTAAATAATTATACTATTATTGGATGTTTTATTGTGTGTTTTGTGCGATTTATGTATTTAATCTATAAAAAATGCTTAGATCAATACGTTGGATATAAAATATAGAAACGATGGAGGATCATCGATCAGTTATACAATCAGCGACAAAAAATGTCCTCACCGAATGAGCGCTCATTTGAACATTTTAGCGCGCTTTTAATTTTTTTTTTTTTGTGAAAACAACTTTAAACGTTGCATTTAAGGTTCAATTTCCACTGTTGTATATTTATTTTTATTTTTACCTAAACACAATTAGTGACAGTTTTAAGAGAACTTTTGAATGGGATTGTGTATCTAGTACTTTTTTTAGTAATCGATGGAAGGATAGAATCTTTTTGGCAATGCTAAGTGTTTATTTTTTCTAAACTGGTTGTGGGCAATGAAACTAGTATTTGCAGTTAGGTAATGTGAATGTGAAAACAAAATTTTTGAATCTATACTATAATATTATAAAGCTGAAGAGTTTGTTTGTTTGTTTGTTTGGTTGAACGCGCTAATCTTAGGAACTACTAATCCGATTTGAAAAATTCTTTTTGCATTAGATAACCGATGAACTGAGAAAAGCTATAGGCTATATATCATCTCGGAAAAATGTACGGTTCCCGTGAGATAAATTTGTTTTTGTCTAGGGATAAACCCGACGCGAAGCGAAGGTGAATCGCCAGTGAAAATATATTTGTAGATATGTAGTTGATAATAAATGTGCTCTAAGGTATCACATCTATGAAATTCACTGATATTGTTTGTGTGTTAAGAGCTTTCTGTAAATAGCAGCAGTTAAAGCCAGTTTTCACAGAAAAATGTTTGATAACTTTTTAACAGATCTTTTCTAATAACCTAGATAACGTAAATTCCGGATAATGGAACGATTTTTTTTGATTCAATTTAAATTGAATTAATTTTAATGGTAAATAATATTTACACACGTTAGATTAATAAAAAGAAACACCAAAAACTGCTACTTTTTACTATGAATAATTCTTTGAACTAGGTTAGAAGTTATTATATTATTATAAAATAACTAGCGACTCAACCTTGCTTCGCTCGGGTTCGTCCCTAACTTGCTTCCCAATACAAACTTTCATCCCCATTTTCACGCCTTTAATGGATGATTTCCGGGATAAAAAGTGCCCTTCCCAGGGTCTCAAACTATCTTCTTACCAAATTTCATCTAAATCAATTGAGATCCAGATATCACCCCCTAAAACCTCACAAACTAACAAATTTTACCTCTTTATAATATTAGTACAGACGTAGAAGCAACTTTCCGACATATATTACAGGTGTGCTATTTCCAGCAACAATAATAATTTTATAAAATTTGAACTCATAAAAATAACCTTCAAAGTTTGTGCAAACGATAAAACTTTGAAATTATAATAAATATCTATATGTAAAGACGGGAGTAGTACTTAGTACTAAATAAATTGTTTTTTATATTATAAAAAACAAAGTATTTCTATTTCTGTCTGTCGATCAATATGTATTATGTGTATTTTCAACTCAAGAACAACTTTTCTAATTTGCAACATTCTCTATATTTGACTAAACTTCATGGACTAACACAAGTCCATGAAGTTTAGTCAAAACGAATTATAATATGTCATTTTCCTATCTTTTTTCTTTTTTTTTTTTTTTTGATTTCTAATCTTCGACAATTATACAATGACACTCTAAGAAAAAAAAATAAAACATCTGTGTCTAGTAAGAAAAAATTACATCAAAAGAAAAAAGACACTTAAAGTTAGGTCTCTAATATACAAAAATCAATGTGTGTGTGTTGTATTTCACGCCCTGCCATACCGTTCATCCAATCGCGTTAAAACTTTGCCAGCATATTTCTTGCACTTGCGAAGGTTATAGGCATAATGAAATTAACTTACAGTAGACAGACAGAGCATATGTCGTACCGGCAAATTTATTTTAAAGAGAACATTTCTACAATAACTATTTTTATCTATAAAACGCAGCACGCTTTAAAACGCATTTTTTATACAGAGTCATTTTTAATTTACTGAAGACCTTTTGGGAATATACTAATTACATCATAACAATATCTGTAAGAAAAAAAAAATATATTTCTTAAATTTTACAAAAATAAAAATATTTTTATTGCACCTTCTAAACGGTAATAGTCCAGCATTAGCAAAAGAAAGCGCGTGGCCGGTGGAGTGGGAGGGGTGGAGGGTGCAGAAGGTGCAATAAAAATATTTTTATTTTTGTATGAAAATAAAAATTTTTGAAATATTTTTTTTTGTAACAGATGTTGTTGTTATAATCCAAATAGTATATTCCCAAAAGGTCTCCAGTAAATTAAAAATGTACCCTGTATATTACCAGCGAAACGGGAGTAAGCGACTTACCGTAAAAAGCTAAAAAGTAGGTTAAATCAACCAACCCAACAAATATGACTCTAGTTGAGGCTTGGCGGTGTATTTCCAAGGCAATAGATAAACATGAAAGCAAACGGTACAGAAACGTGATACACGAGCAAAGTATTACAGCTTCCGGTGTTTCCGACTGACTGATCGATTACCCTTTTAGAATTCCCCGTAACAAGTGCATGAATGTTTCAAAATACTCGTAAGCATCTTCTTTCTACTTAATAAAACTAACACTGATAGTTCAGTTCAGTTTTATGTAACGAAAGTGAGCAATAAGTGTTGAACCTCATTCAGCCCTTCTTGACGTCCCACTGCTGGGCGTGGACTACCCTCGCATAGAACAATGCTAGGGAGATCTGACCATAGTCCACCACGCTGGTCATCTTGCTGGATCACTGGCCTGGCTACGGGTTAGCAGATTTCACATGTCTTTCGAAAACTAGTGAAGTTACCCCGGATATGATGGTTTCCTTACGATGTTTTCCTTCACCATAAGACAAGTGATGATCATGTTGAATGAGCAATACACCGGATATAAACTAGCTTCGCTTAGTTTTCCAAGTGAATGCGGTACCTCTTGGTTACGCGCCGATCTAAAAGCATGAAATTTTGATATAATAATAATAATAATAATTTTAATTCAAGATATTACAACCATATTTGTTAGTTACAAAACAATTTAGCCTTAAATACTCCATTAGTGTATGAAATTATTAATTAATTCATTCATTTTTACATTTTATACTGAGTTAATCGTAACAAATATCCTAAATTAAATAAAAAATTGAAATAATTTAATACATTTTTAATAAGTTCAATAAATTTAGTAAACATAAAAAAAATATATAAAAATATAATAATCAATCAATTGATTTAAATACTTCGTTGGGCTCTCGGAGCATGTATGCATACTGAACCAATTCTTTTTAAAGGGATTATCCCATTTATCTGATAATGACTTGAGAATGTTATTAGAGCTCCCACACACTCTACTCATCATAGATGCAGATCTTTTTCTCATTATTGCATAGAAATCGTCGGTACAAGCCTCTATAGCTCTTTATATAATAACCAACCATCATCATCTCCCTGCCCATTTCCAAAACACTCGGGGTCGGCGCAGTACATATTCCGTACTGCTGATAGGATTTGACAAAAGTTTTACGACCGGTGAAGATAAGATCGGTGAAGGTCGTGGTGTATCCGGCTCTTAGACCATATTTATCGCGAATGTTTTGTAATATTATGTGCATTCGATATTGTTTTCTTTAAAAACATTTTTTATAATATCACTCAGACTTTAAAGTTTTAATGTAATTTTCTGATATATTTTGAAATAAATTTTGAATACACAATAAATTTTGTTTTGACATTGTGTTTTTTTTTAACCAACCAAGGATGGAATGGTGAATAATAATTCATATCGTCAGTTTTTACATAGAAATATGTAAATGGATGTTTAAGCTTCTCTTGATATTGTCGATGGGGAATCCCATAGGACTCGTGGCTTGTTAGTACACGTTATTGTTACGATTTTCGTTCAGTTTATTTTGCATTCATACAAATACTAGCAAAATGCCCTGGCTTCATCTGCGCATTTTATTTGACATCCATTTTTGTTGTTTTTTATTTAAAATGTCAACTTTCTATGCTAATTATAATAAAATGATAAAATTTTCAACTCATTATTATTTCTTAGAGATCAACTTTTTTTTAAATATATGTTTTCAGTTATATACATATCGAAATTCATTAGCATTGATTCAGTCGTTTCGTAAGGTACCAAAAATGGCGATATACATACATATATATAACAAAGTACTTTAGTATGATAAGTTTTAAATAAAACTATCTTTTTGGATTTTTTCTCGGATTTATTTTGATTTTTGGTTCCGGACGTTTTGAATGCTTTACAGCAATCATGGTCACGGGAGAGACAGCCTCTCCAAAAATCAATATAAATCCGAAAAGATAGTTTTATTTAAAATGTCAAATATTCGTATAAATATAAAAAAGTATAGTGATTAAAATTTTGGAGAAAGAATATATTTTAATTTTGTTTATATTAAACTAGCAACTCGCTCCGCTCGTGTTCGTCCCTAGTTACGTTTTAACATTTAATATAAATTTCTCAGAGATGAGATATTTTCCCGCAGTAAAAAATATCCTATACGTTGACCCTGTGGCGTGACTCGAAATGAAATCACGCCACCCAAGGAAGACAATAGCGCGTTCCCCCCGCTGCGCCCGCGCCGCGTCGCCGCTGCCGTCACCTGATCGTAATATGTGGCGTGACTCGAAATGAAATCACGCCACCAATAACCAGCTATCATCGTACCAAATTCCATCAAAATCTGTCCAGTGGTTTTCTCGTGATATGGTAACAGACACACAGACAGACAGACAAAAATTCTAAAAAGTAAACCTTCGGCTCTGTATCGATAATGATGTCTACTTCAATAAGATTTTCCAAAAAATATTTAATGAACAGATTCGACTCAGTTACAATTTTATTATATGTATAGGTTATTAAAAACAACATCTTTAATGGTTTGTATACTTTTCTAGACTTTACTTTAATATATTTTGTTTTATATATGTATGTCAATGTAAAACGACTGTTACCGAAGTAGAAACATAGAATTTTCAGAGAAATATTTTCTGCACATCCTCGCGCAGCCTCAGGAGATTAAACGGTTTTCTTAAAATGGATTAGTTTTACAATTCAAACGAGAGTCGGTATAAATCTTTTACGTTTCATATTTATACATTTTTTTATATGTCACTTTCATTTTAGTGACCAAAGTCAGAATGAGACCCCAGAAAAAGACTCAAAAAGACTCCGAATGAGTTATCGACTTATTTTTGAAGTTATACTTATTTTGGAACGTTTGGAAAAAAATTATGAGAGTAAAATTTTTACGATGCGCGCGCACACCGACAGCCAAAAAGCGACATGATGAAGTTAGCTGCATTCCTTTTACAAACAGAGAGTTGTGAGATACGGAATGAAATCTTTAGCTATTTTTGTTATGCTATTTTTGCTATTTTTAGCGAAAAGAGATGATAAATAAGATATGAATAAGAATTATAAAGTATATCATTTAAAGATTAATTAGTAGTTTAATGTGAAGAAACAGGTGAACCCCCCCCCCCCCCCCCCCCCCCTTTTAACGTGTGAAAGCCCCTGTTCCCAGGTACCCGCCACTTTGGGGGAGCTGACGGGTTATGTAGGGTTCCTGCCGCGAGAAGCGCAGCAGTCTACCCACTAAAACCACACGGTGTTCCACCTCAGTCGCATACTGGCCGGGGCACGGGTACTCTTGCGAATTCTTCCGCATCTCAACCGCAGATGAACCCCGCTGGAAATGATTCTGCCGCCGCCCTTGAATGGATACATACATATAACATAATTGCTCAATTACACATAAACTAAAACAATAAATCGAGGCGAGATAACTCGTAATTCAAATAAAACACCACACATTGGGATTTAATTATCATTATTTAAACAAAAGCTATTATACGAAACTAAACCTGCAAATCTAAATCAAGTAGAAACGGTTGATAAAATTTACTACATATAAACGTTAGTTAATGCTTCATAGCCCAAATAAATTTTGAACTGATTTACATAGAATTACAATTGCTTACCCAAATATCCATATCCATTTCTAGTTACAACTGTTAGCTTTATGTATATCGTACTAGCGACTTACCCTCGCTTCTCTTGGGTAGGTTTTAATTCTTTGAGCGGAACCCTAATTCTTTTTAATTAAAACTTCTTTACGCACGCTTAACTTGGGGGGTAAGCTGGTGAATGCGTTACGAAAACATGTACGTGCGTTCGTTGCCATGGTAACCGTTGTTATTGTCTGACAAGTGATATATAATATTATATTCTTTCCTTAAATAATATTCTATAAATATGTGATTGTAATATGCCTAATATGCGTTATTTTTAGTATGTCACATGTTATTTTTTTTTTCTAAAATAAAAGTAGCCTAAGTTATAACTTATAATATCAGCTATCTGCCAGTGAAAGTCCCGTTAAAATCAGCCGAGTTGTTTTTGAGATTAACCAGAATAAACAGACAGATCAACAAAAAACTGTGTTTTTATTTTATTCTTTTTATAAATACCGTATATAATTTCATATATGCATATAGTAAAGAGTTGTTATTTCGACATTACAAACAGAAATTTCAATTTTATTTATCTGTATAGACGATAAAAGTGACACACTAAAACTGATCAAGTTTCGTTATAACTACAGCTATTTACGATGCCGTAAAATATATTAGTACTTTACGTAGACGATCTGGAAATGAACTTGGAAATTATTTATTTTAATAGAAAGTTATAAACTGAAATATTAAGAAATATATACCATAAAACCAAATTTAAAACTTTAGTGCTTAGCAATGATTTTATGAGATACTAGCGACTCACCCTAGCTTCGTTCGGGTTCATCCCTAGGTAAGTTTTAACGTACGTAACGTTTCATTATATATACATAATAACAAAATAAACAGTTCTAAACTTTTCGATTTTCCAACTGTTTTTTTTTCTGTTTTCCCTATTTTTTGCATACTTAAACCACCCCTGACACACCCCTAACAAAACAAAAAAAGAATTATTCAAATCGGTCCAGCCGTTTTTGAGTTTTAGCGAGACTAACGAACGACAATTGATTTTTATACATATAGATAGACTAAAAAAAATTCGATATATTGAAAATATGTATGTAATATTAGTACAATGACGTATTTGAATAGCTATGCAAATTAAAAATATACCTGTCACAGATTAATATTTGTTCCAGCAAACATTGTATCCTCTATTCTCACATTGATTGTCGTAGGTGTAGTGGTTAGGTCGAAGCATGTGAATTTGACATGCCGAACTAGGGTCTACTGTTGAAAACTTGGCAAAACACCAAACAACTGTTCTCTTAAGATTAATGACTGCCAATGCAAGGTAGTAATAGCCCAGTGGTAGCTTGTTTGGGAAACCCAATTAATCGGGTTCAAATACAGGATCTCGCAACTTATATTATATGCGAAACATTTTCAACATTATTACAATTTCCCTTACGTTGAAAGTTACTTACTTTTTTATTTAAGTTACTAGCGACTTACCTTCGCTTCGCTCGGGTGCGTCCCTAGGTAAGTTTTAATTTTTTTTAGCGGAACCCTAATTCTTTGTCTAAAATAAAAAGTTATTCCTTATAATATCAACTATCTGCCAGTGAAAGTCCCGTTAAAATTGATCCAGCCGTTTGGGAGATTAGCCGGAACAAACTGGCAGACAGACAGACAAAAATTTTAAAAATTGTGTTTTCTTTATAAGTACCGTATATAATTCCATATGCGTTTAGTATAAAGCTGTTATTTCCACATTACAAACAGACACTTCAATTTTATTTATCTGTATAGATGATAAAGTATATTATACTTCCTTTACCGTATCGTAAGTAAACTTGCGTGCCTGAGGGAATCTAGCAAAGCGAAAGACATGTTTTTAAAAGTAAATACATAGTGACTTCAAGACTAAATACAACCATGTAATAAAAATATGTCAATAATTGTTTAGTTCTAAAAGGAATATAATATTAAAATAAAAATAAACAAAGTCAGATGCAGACTTTGTATCATATCTCAAAACAAACTTGAAAACAAGTAATGCATAAAACATACAAAAACCCCTTTCCAGCTTTCTCTATTCAGAATAAATGACCGCCGGTCACTGAGAACCCTTACACTGCACTGTTCCTTGTACTTTATAAAGGAAAGATTTTCTACTGTAGACGCTACTAGACGTCCCCTCGGAAATCTCCAGTGTTAGAAATGAATATTTTGATCTCATTATTCAATAGAACGAGGTATTTTTTTAGATTATGTATTGAATTGAGTTACGTTTTTTTGTGTTAACATAATTTTCTTAACATCATTTCTCTATGAGATTAGATTAGTTTTTGATCTCACAAAAGCAAATTAGAATAATTCAGTCTACATTTCAATAACGAATAATTTGATCTACAGTAATACATACTGTATAATAGCTCGTTGAAACAGTCTATAAAATATGATTCATATCCTTAATCACAATTTAAGATAAAATCTCTACTTCAAAATGGAATGTTCAAGCAAAATTATGAGTCTCTGCTACCTACACTTTAAAATGTAATAAATTTTATTTTACTAGTATATTAAAACTATGACTAAAAAACATTCTGCTATAAAAATGTATCTATAAAAGAGACAGATATTTAACTTCAAGTTGGTCGTGTCATGTAAAGCAGACTCCCATTTGTAAGTTCGCAGTCAACCCTCGTCAATCTCATTCATCAATCTTACCGAATAAATTCATGTCTCTTAAGAATGAATAGGATTTACGTCAAATTTCAATAGTTTACTACGATTGATTGATCTGAATGGCCTCAGCAGCGAATTCTGAGAGTAGCTCTGTAGGATGAAGTGAAGTGAAGTACGCTTAAGCACAAGCACATTCTCTATTTTTTTTAACCCATAAAAATCAGATGGGTTGAAAATTTGACGAGATCGATCTGTCGATTGATCAGGCGCGGGGTCAAGCTTCTCCGATGCACTTTGAGCTCCTCTAATGCACGAGGTTGCTGCACTGCCAACTTCATAGTTCCTCTGAGATTTTTATCACTGAAAAAACTAATAATTATACTTGACATAACCTGGAACCTAGAACCCAGCACCTTCGAATCTGTAGCCTTACGTGCTAATCACTAGACAAATGAAGACAATTATTATTTAAATATAAAGACACGAAGTCGCTATATGTAACAAAATCACATCCATCTAAATGTCCAGACAAACCAAAAAAATATATCCTCTTATATAACATCAGGAATAATTACTTAACAAAACCAAACTTTAATAGATAAATTATATTTCATATTTTTTTCAGGTACTTATAGTAGTGGTGTGGATGATTGTGGCGCCAGCTAGAGCCATGTTCCACTACCCCACGAGGGAGGATAACATGTTAGTATGTGATTCATATGTCGACGCGTCTTACATGATCGCCTTCTTCTACCCCATCGTACTGATCGTCGTATGCACAGTGTATGCTGTACTCACAAGGAAGATACCTGAAGCATTTAATGAGAGCAAGCATATAGGTAAGTCGAAAGTTAAAGTTAACTTCCTTATATTTAGAAGTTAAATATGGACTATTTTAACAGAATTTGGGCTAAGTGTTAGACAAACTGATTATATCAACAACAAATTTCCTAAGTTTTAAAGCGTCGCGTCATTTAAATTTGATTCACGTGTCTTAGTATGTTAAGCAATAGTCAAAATCTAATGATTGACCTTTGCTTAACGTATTAAGGCGGTCGTAGCCCAGTTGTAACGCGCTCACGTGGGAAACCAAATGAAACGGGTTCAAACCCCGAATCTTGCACCTCTGATATTACCATTTGTCTTACGATGAAGGAAAATATCATGAGAAAACCTCTATGCCTGAGAGAGCCTAGCAAGTTTTCGAAAAACATGTGAAGTGCGCCAACCCGCACTTGGCCAGCGTGGTGGACTATTGCGCGATCCCCCTCGTGAAGGGAGGCCCGTGCCCAGCAGTGGGACGTTAAAAAAGCTTAAGGACAAACGTATTTAAGACACTCAAGCCTAATTTTACCATTTTTGTGCAAGTGACCCTTAAATTTCATGAACTTAGGATAACACACGAGTGAATATATGTATTTATCGGCTCCTTTTAGTTCATTGCAAGTGTCTTGATTATTTATTCTTTTCATCTTTACTAATAAACTAAACGAAAGAAAGCGAAACGTAAAATATTACATACTCGTATTGTGCTATCATTTTGACATACAGACTTTTATAATGATTTATAACTGAACATAAGTTCAAAAACTAAAAATTATTTTCTACAAATAAACCTCAATGAATTTTTGCAGAACAATTTTTCGTTATTTTATATCCTCAATTTGGCCAAAACGTTTTTTTTTTTTTTGTTAAACGTTCATAAAATAAATGATACGAAGAAAATTATGGTTTCGGTCAAAGTTTCAGATCATTTAGTAGGTACTGAGGCTGATCGCAAGGCACTTTTCACATGCATTTCATAGTTTAACTTATTAGGGAACGTAATGAACGAACTTTCTATTTTATACTAGCGGCTCACCCTCGGTTCGCTGGGATTTGCCTCTAGAAAAACAAAAACAAATCTTTTTTCATTAAAATTTTCATAAAAAAGTGATACTGTAAACTTCTTTCTCTAATCTGAGCACTTGCTCATATATCGATTTTTACATTTCTAAATTCTAACCTGAAAAATGACGAAGTTTTATACTAAATATCATCCCCTATTTTAACCCCTTAGGCGATGAATTTTCAAAAATCCCTTCTTAGTGGATACTTACGTCATTTAAGAAAAATTTGTACAAAATTTCATGCTTCTAGATCCAGCGGTTTCTTACTTTATATATATAGATAGATGTTGCGTAAAATTGTAACCAAATAGAAACACTCAGTCAATATGTTATGGTATATATGATACCTTATAGATTGTATGAGTTTAATAGTTAGACTAATAACCTAAATTCGAATCTGAAGTTAGGTTCTTCACCCATCTGCTATAGCATAAAAAGGATTTGTACTAAAAATAAACTTTAAAGTTTAACCAAATAAATCGCCTTATGAAATATAAAACCTTCTTGATCGTGTACACAATAGCTCACTAAAATTTCATCACTATTGGACGAATGATAAACAAACATACATTCGTTTATACATACATAATACATATACAGGGTGGAACAAATCGATGGGACATAGAAGAAAAGTACCTTAAATATTGAAGTTATTAAGATTTACTCAAAGGAAACATTCCTTTATTTTTAAAAATATTAATAACTGCATTCAATTTTTTTTTTAAAAACGCTTACCTGAACCGAGAATCGAACAAAATAAAAATGCAAAAAAGGACACCGTCTCTATTTTATCGAATTAATCGATAGGGTCTATAGTAAGGATAAAATCTCTCGAACAAACATTGCGTCTTAGAATTAAAGAAAACGATGAAAACTTACAAATTATACATATCGACTCTAACATCGTGGAACAAAAGCATAAGACATGGAAGAAAAGTGTTTTAAACACTGAAAATGTCAAGTTTCACTCCAAAGAAACATTATTTTATTTTTAAGAATATGATAAACTGGATTTAATTTTTTTTTAAAAGAGGTGACCCGAACCGGTAATCGAACCAACGAAATATGCAAAAAGGTACACCGTCACTGTTTTATCGAATTAGTAGATAGACAGGATGAAATGTTTCGAACGAAAATTGTATGTTACAATTGATGAAAACGATGAAATCTTACAATTTATACATACATGTCGACTCTAATTAACATTGTGGAACAAACGCATAGAAAGTGGAAAACACTTTTCTTCAGTTTTCGACAATTTTCGTCGATAAAATAGTAACGGTGTACCTTTTTGCATTTTTCGCTGGTTCGATTACCGGTTCAGGTCACCTCTTTTAAAAAAAAATTAAATCCAGTTTATCATATTCTTAAAAATAAAATAATGTTTCTTTGGAGTAAACTTGATATTTTCAGTGTTTAAAACCCTTTTCTTCCATGTCTTATGCTTTTGTTCCACGATGTTAAGAGTCGATATGTATAATTTGTAAGTTTTCATCGTTTTCTTTAATTCTAAGACGCAATGTTTGTTCGAGAGATTTTATCCTTATCATAGACCCTATCGATTAATTCGATAAAATAGTGACGGTGTCCTTTTTTGCATTTTTATTTTGTTCGATTCTCGGTTCAGGTAAGCTTTTTAAAAAAAAATGCAGTTATTATTATTTTTAAAAATAAAGAAATGTTTCCTTTGAGTAAATCTTGATAACTTCAATATTTAAGGTACTTTTCTTCCATGTCCCATCGATTTGTTCCACTCTGTATATGTAGATGATACCTTGCGAGTAGCAGTCTGGTGACATCGTGGATAGTTCTGGCTCGGTTAGCGAATTTAATTAACTTAAAATATACTTGATTCAAATAGACTAAGAAATTAAATAGAAATTGTTTATCGAGGCGCTTTGTCTATCAAATTAATTAAAACTATGTCAACGAAACTTTGCTCCAACGAAAAAGCTCGCCACGCTTTTTAACAGTAAAACGCCATGCGCAAACTTATGAATAAATATATATTTATTGCCGTTACACTTGCTCTGAAGATCAAAGCTTCGACTATTTATCTATATACTAATATTATAAAGAGGAAATATTTGATTGTTTATTTGTTTGTTTGTTTGCATCGAATAGGCTCCGAAACTACTGAACCGATTAAGATGAAATTTGGTTAGAAGATAGTTTGAGACCCTGGGAAGGATATAGAATAGTTTTTATCCCGGAAATCATCCCTTAAGGGGGTGAAAATGCGGATTAAAGTTTGTATCGGGAAGGAAGCTAGGGACGAATCCGAACGAAGCGTGGGTGAGTCGCTAGTATTTTATATGAATGTATATATGACACATATCAATCTCACAACAAAGAAAAATATAACAATAGAATAACAGAAAAAAACCTATATACCTACTAGATATGAATCAAAAAGCTCTTTGTGCTTTACATACTCTTACTGTAGTTTTTTGAGCTATTATTTGTAGTTTCCAATTATGCCAAAATTGAAAAAATACATTGTTTTGGTAAAATTGCCCTCATTTAGAGCTTCATGACTTTTAATTCATCAGTAA
This sequence comes from Fabriciana adippe, assembly GCA_905404265.1. Taxonomy (NCBI): domain Eukaryota; kingdom Metazoa; phylum Arthropoda; class Insecta; order Lepidoptera; family Nymphalidae; genus Fabriciana; species Fabriciana adippe. Next base: position 15,474,285 of record FR989995.1, on the reverse strand, counting down.
TATCCAACAGACGTAATGACTCCCACGATCGATAGCTCGACAACAGCATTGAGAATACGACTGTTATTTACCCATTGTAAGCCTGTATACAATAGAAACTACGCAAGAGATCTGGTATCGCTTTTAACCGCAATTTCGTTCGAGTATCGATTTCAAATACTCCTAAGTTTTATTGGCACTGAACTTGAGTACGATGGCGGTATCTGTATTAGTTATACAAATGTTTTATCAGATCATAGTAAGGAGTTGGCATATTGTTTAGAATTTTCGTACATTTTGACGACACGTTTGGCTCAGTTTATAGTGACCCTACTTGATAAGACAGCGGTAGCGGGTTCGAGTCCCGCTGGGGGCATTCATTTGTGTGATGAGCACGAATGTTTGTACTCCAGTCATGGGTGTTATATTTATAATATGTATGTATTTAAAGTTATATATGTGTAGTGTATCAGCTATTTGGTATCCATAACACAGGCCTCGTAGCTTACCATGGAACTCGATGGTGCTGTGTGTTAATATCCTAACATATTTATTTATTTTATTATTTATTTTCTTTGACATCTTTAAAGTATGTATTTAAATATTATAAATTACTTTCATCTTAAACGTACACCAACTTAAATTAACTTAGAAATCGCTTGAAAGATAATTCTACCCAAAGAGGTAGATTTTCTCTTGTAATTTATCCAGTCCAGTTTTGAAGTATTACCTAATGTATTCATTACAATAAGAATTATCAAGTAATACGTTCAAAAAATATACTATGGAATTTCACATATATTTTTTTTTTGAAATCAGGCAAAATTTTAACTATACTCATAACCTTTATTTGATACATGAAGCACTTGTCATTTTTATAAATTTTCTAGATGGACAAACATAATCAAACTCGAATTTTTAAAATTACGTTATATTCCTTGGGCATAGGGCAGGGGTAGCCCAGTGGTAACGCGCTCGCTTGGGAAACCGAGTGAAGCAGGTTCAAATCCCGGGTCGCGCACTTCTGATATTTTCATGTGCGAATCATTTCTAATATGATTACCACTTGCCTGACGGTGAAGGAAAACATCGTGAGGAAACCTGCATGTTTGAGAAAACCTATCAAGTTTTCGAAAGACATGTGAAGTCTGCCAATCCGCATTTGGCTAGCGTGGTGGATTATGGCTTGATCCCCCTCATATTGAAGGGAGGCCTGTGCCCAGCACTGGGACGGTAAAAAGGGCTGAATACATACATACTCCTTTTTGGGACATCCAAGTCTATTAATATACGTATTAAACAAGTATTTACACAAACTTAAAAGAATTAGATTTTTCTGCCCATATATATAAGGAACCCTGAAAAAAATATAGTACAGAAACGTATAGAATAAACTCTGTACAAAAGCAACCTAAGTGAAATAATAAGTTTCTTAACTAATGATTAATGTGCCTTCAACGAACGTTGTTTTGTTAATAATCTCCCGCTGTTAACTAGTCTCCAGTGACGTCGTCTAATTTTCCCTCTATTTATAATTTATAACTGCGATGGATAACTATTTATATAGCTAAGTGTATTGATTTACATCCATAGTTACTGCTGGTACAGAATATTGCATTAAAGTAGATTAATATCTATTTATTTATTTTTATTTATTTATTTATGTACCATAAAATACATGTTATACAAAATAAAGTAACACAATGTCGACAAAGGATAACTTATCTCTTTAAGAGATATAGAGATATACTTACATATACCTACATATTTATATACTATAATTTTATGTCTGATTTGATAAATAGTGTTGTTTATTCTAAATTTAAATGTAGTAAGTGATATCTATACATATAATAAAATTGTAACCAAGCCGAATCTATACATTAAATATGTTTTAGAAAATCTTATTGGAATAGACATGATTATCGATACAGAGGCCGAATGAAAAAACCACTAGAGGGATTTTGATGAAATTTGATATGATGATGAACGTAAGTAGGGACGAACCCGAGCGGAGCAAGGATGAGTCGTTAGTCTTAAATGAAACTATATTTTCGGATTTTTTCGCGGATTTATTTTGATTTTTGGTTCCCGACGTTTTGAATGCTTTACAGCAATCATGGTCACGAGAGAAACTAAAGTTTTAAACATCTCAAAGGCATGATATATATTACTTTTACTAAATAAATAATAATTCCATATTCCATTATAAAACTTATTAAAATTATAAAAATGTTTAAAATTAAAATTAACAAATAATGTAAGGTACTTTGGTACCTACTACACATTTTTGTATTTTTTTAATTAATTTTGTTATTTTTTGGGTAGGCTGTCTATAACAACTATATATTGTCTTTGAGACGTCTAAGACACTAAGTCTTTACGGTGACCATGATTGCTACATGAGTGAAAAATTCGAAACGTCGGGAACTAAAAATCAAAATAAATCCGCGAATAAATCCGAAAAGATAGTTTTATTTAAAATATTCTGGGTCAAATAAGGGGGAGTTGGGAAGTTGACAGTGTACAATGTACTCGTATACCCTCGTTCTGAAGCAGAGCACGTAAAACCATTGCTTCTTCACCTGTCCTCTTACCGGTCACACCAGATTTCTGACAAGACAACAAATAATTAAAAAAAATAAAGGAATTCCTTTTAAATAACCCGTTAAATACAATAACGTCTCTTCACTCCGATATTCCCACTTCCATGGTCGGTGTCACAATACCGTTTTGTATGGAAATGTAATAATGGTGAATTTCCAAGTTGGCTGGCATCCTGAGAGTTGCGGTGCTGAGATATCTTATAATGTAATAAGATATTCATAGCTTTTAAGTTTATTTTATCTATTCCGTAGTATTTTGCGAAGTTGTATTTATTTTTCTCTGGATTCGCTCAAATATAAAGTAGCAACCTTACATATGTATACATTCATACACTTAAAAACATACATACATATATAATTAGTTATTGATTGTCCCGGTTTTATTCAGAATGATGAATCGCGATAATCTCGGACGTTATCAAGAAGTTTTCCCGGGTCTAGAAGCAACAACTCACATTCTAGTAATTCGAAAGACATATAATCAATTACCAACGGACACACAGACGAAAATGTTTTTATTTTTACATATATGGACTAGCGAAGATCTGCGATTATTATAAAAAAACAACATAAATAGAGAGGAAGTTTATCTTTCTGGATCAATTGAAAATCGATTTTAATCATTTTCTTTGATTTTAAAAATTCTATCTGAGCCGAATCTGTACACTAAATATTTTAGGCCGAGTCGTTTTTAGAATTTTTGTATCCGTCTGTCTGTCTGTCTGGTAACGCATCACGTGAATACCACTGGATAAATTTTGATGAAATTTGGTATGACGATAGCTGGGTATGCGGGTCACAACATATAGGATACTTTTTACTGCGGGAAAATATCTCATCTCTGAGAAATCTATACTAAACGTTAAAACGTAACTAGGAACGAACCCGAGTGAAACGAGGATGAGTCGCTAGTCTTATATTAATTTCAAACATAAAATTTCAACTGAAGGTAGAATAATTGTTTTTAAAAGTTATTTAAATGTCAGTGTAAGGTACACAAAGATGTTCTTTAAACTTAAAAAGAAAGAAAAGTTAAACGTTTAAATATCTTTTTACATGTTCTTTGCATAACTAAAAGAAACAGTACGTCCGAATATTCTCACAATAAACACTAACACTTTGTAATAACAAACACTTGTTAAAATTACAAAATATAAATTTAGCGTAATAATAACGTGACGTTTAAATGAAACTCCTAACAATGGCGAGCTTAATTGAGTTTTACACTTCTGCAGTTGAATTAAAATAGATGGAAAAATATGAAAATTTAACCCCGACCATTCTTTCGCTTTTAAACTTAAGAAAGTTTTTTAAAGTGAAATGGTTATACAAGTAAATCACATGTACGATCTTCGGCGGGATTTCAGTATTTTTTTTTTTGAAGTAAAACTTCTTTACGCACGCTTGACTTGGGGGGGTAAGCTGGTAAATGCGTGACGAGAGCATTAAGAAAGGTGTGATCTCGTGAGGCGAACGTTTGTTGCCATAGTAACCGTTGTTAGTGTCTGACAAAAGATATATAGTATTATATTCTTTCCTTAAATAATATTCTATAAATATATGATTGTAATATGCCTAATATGCGTTATTTTTAGTATCTCACCTATCCTAATTATTTAAAAGATAAATTGAATTTCATAAAGAGTACCGATAACCTACAGAACTTTTACTTCTTACGCGTGTACACATTCATACACGCACTCTTTAATTTTTTATTTCAAAATAGCTATAACTAACTGAACTAACACTGATCTTCCGAACACCGAAACTTAAATAAACTTTCAAAATATTTCAGAAATCAATTAATTGTAGTCGCTAATTTTTGAAACAACTATTTAGCGTCGCAATACGCAAGCAAAGCTGCGAGCGATAGCTTGATAATGATTAGATAAGTAAAATTGAAAAACCTTAATAAATACAAATTATATACTTCTCTGTCGCTATTAGAAAAAAAAGTAACTAACAGACATGATAATATATAAGAGCCATGACCAAGCGTTATGTCACATGGTCAAAGTATGTTATTTACATTACTACACTAATATTATAAAGTATAGCGTGTTTGTTTGTTTGTTTGTTTGAATGCGCTTATCTCAGAAACTACTGATCCGATTTGAAAAAATATTTTTGCATTAGATAGCCCGTTTATTGAGGAAGGCTATAGGCTGTATATCATCATGCTACTACCCAAGGGAGTGAGGCAGTAATCATAAATGTCAGCAAATCGGTCAGACTTCCATACATTATTGTAAGTCTAACGGGACGAACCCAGAACCCGAGCGAAGCAAGGGTGAGTCCTTAGTTTACATATATTTTTAGCAGTCTACTAATTCTACTAATATATAACACAAGATGACGCTACAGCGCTTTGACTTTTAAACTCTTTGCTATGAAAATCGATATTGACAGCATTCCTTCGTGCATTTTTATTCCGTTTTTTTTTTAGATTTTTTTTTTTTTAAGTTTGTTCTTAGCGATTTCGATTATAGCAAGTCAACATATCTAAAGTCAGTTGTTATGTTGTCTGTTCTCGGCGCTGGCGAAACAAATTGTTTTCAACGTTTTCAACTGTCACACTTAGTTAGAATTTAGAGTGCAATAGAATTTCAGTAACGTTTGTTTTGTACAAGTTTTTGATACATTTCTACTCTTAATTTATTACTGTGTGACCTTTACTCGTATATAAATATTTATTTCTTTATTTTATATTCAGTACGTTAGTATAATATTCAATATTATAATGTACTAGCGACTCACGCTCGCTCCGCTCGGGTTCGTCCCTACTTACGTTTTAATATTTAGTATAGATTTCTTAGAAATTAGATATTTTCCCGCAGTAAAAGCTATCTTATATGTTGACCCGGATAACCAGCTATCATCATACCAAACGTCATCAAAATCCCTCAAAATCAGTGGTTTTTCGTGATGCTGTAACAGACAGACTGACTGACAGACATACAGACAGACATACAAAAATTTCAAAAAGTATAGATTCGGCGTCTGTATAGATAATAATGTCTATTTCAATAAGATTTTAGAAAAATTATTTAGTGTACAGATTCGGATTAGTTACAAATTTATTTATGTAGTATATTATATTATGTCAGTAATTGATATCTTTAACTTTATTGATAGTTAATCTGTTTTACTCAAAGATAACTTTTAAAAATTTCAAAAAAGTTACACTTTTATTGACATGTTTGGAAAAACTTATGAGAGTAAAATTTTACAGACAGTTGTGACATACAGGATGAAATCTTTAGCTATTTTTGTTCTGTTACGCCAAAGAAGTATAACTTCTTACGTCCGTACATAAGTTTTTGTGTTTTTGTACACACCCGTATTTTTTTAACGCGCTAAAATGAAAAAATAAACTATAAAATAATTCAAACTCATCACTAAATGTTATATTTTTTTTACAAATAGCAAAGATAACGTATAACATGCACGAAAAAATTAGTAATTCCGTTTTTTTTTTTAAGTAAGTTAACATATCTTTTTTTTTAAGTAAGTTAACATATCCTAAAAGGCGTATTTATTTTAATCTAAAATATAATAAAAGTGTAAGCCAAATCTGTACATTAAATATTTTTTGGAAAATCTTATTGAAATAGACATTATTATCGATACAGAGGTCTCATCTATAGTTTCTAGAATTTTTGTCTGTCTGTCTGTCTGTTACCGCATCACGAGAAAACCACTGAATAGATTTTGATGAAATTCGGTATGATAATAGCTGGTTACCTGAGTCAACATGTAGGTTACTTTTTACTGTAGAAAAATATCTCATCTTTGAGAAATCTATACTAAACCTTAAAACGTAAGCTAGTAGTAAATAAAATCTTAGTAACAATATTTTATATAAAAATCCATAAACTAAATAAAGCTAAACTATGAAATGAAAAAACTTTCTATATACTTCATCACATGTACAGTCGTTCTGGAAAGTAATTTTAACTTGCTTTAGTTATTTCTTAAGTTTTCGCGATTATTATAAGACTGGAAATAGTTTTAAAAGGATTTTACTCCTTCCTTTTCTATTATATATAGTTTTATATATTAAAAGTATATGAAATTAACATTTTTTAATAATAGTTTCTTTTCGGATTTTTTGCGGATTTATTTTGATTTTTGATTTCCGACGTTTTGAATGCTGTACAACGGTCATGGCCACGGGAGAGTCTTTACCCAAAATCCGCGGAGAAACTCCGAAAAGATAGTTTTATTTAAAATGTCAATTATTCGCGTAAATCTAAAAAAGTTCGCCCGCGTTCAATCTTCAAAAAAAAACTCTTTGGCTTTATGTTATACAGCGAATCACCCTCGCTTCGCTCGAATTCGTCACTTTGTATTTATATAATATTGTTCATACAAAAATACTAAAATCGCAATTAAAAATGGGGGGTGGGGATAGGCGAGAGGAAAATACTTTACGACCTATTCTCATACCTACCAAATATACAAGAAAAATGTCATTAAAATCGGTCAAGCCGTTTCGGAAGAGCGCGACCATAAACACCGTGACAAGAGATATTTATATTAATATCTCAATATTTATATAAATATATTTTGACGTTTAGTATAGATTCTCAGAGATGAAATATTTTCCCGCAGTAAAAAGTATCCTATATGTTGACCCGGATAACCAGCTATGACCATACTAAATTTCATCAAAATCCCTCCAATGGTTTCTCTGTGTTCCGGTAACAAACAGACAGACAGACAAACATTCTAAAAACTATAGATTCGGCCTCTGTATCGATAATAATGTCTATTTCAATAAGATTTTCCAAAAAATATTTAATGTACAGATTCGGCTTGGTTACAATTTTATTATAAGTATAGATAAGTATGTCATGAAAAATAGGAAATACGATGTTAGTTTTGCGACACAAACGTAGACAGTAGACAGCTATCATATTTCAAATTAGTGTAGAATAATGTTATGTCGGCGATAAAGGGGTATAACTTACGGTATTCCCGACTTCCCGACAATATATCTTCAAGGAACTTAGCAATTAGTGTCGAGGGACCCATCACCTTATATTCTTAAACAAAATTACGACATTTTGGAATGTTGCTAAATTCTTCATTATTAATTAGTTCATCTCTCCCTTGGTAATACTACTGAAGTATTTAATTAAAACCATATTTGTGTAATTTAGTATTAAATTAATTAACTGACTAATCCAAAAGGAGGGTAATGCTTTACAAGCTTTTAGTATTTACTTGGTACGCTGGTAGCTGGTAGCTTAAAACACTGAATGGATTTTATCATAAGATATAAGAGAAGATATGAATGGCATTATTATTTTTTATAATTGATTCGTAATAGCAAAGCTATTGCTTTATATGCATACAGCTCGAAGTTGGCACGTAAAGTCGTTCACCTCTAATAGGTCACGTTGGGCGACGACACGTTTGGCTCAGTTTGTAGTGACCCTACTTGCCGTAAAAGCGATTCGAGTCCCACTGGGAGCATTCATTTGTGTGATGAGCGCGAATGTTTGTATTCCAGTAATGTGTATTTATATTTATAATATGTGTAGTGTATCAACTATCTAGTATCCATAACACAAGCCTCGTAGCTTATCATGGTACTGCGTGTATGAAACGGTGCAGTGTGTCAATGTCCCACCCAACATATTTATTTATTTATTTGCATAAAAAAATATAATAGTCCTAATATTATGAATACGAAAATTTGCATGTTTGTGTGTGTATGTGTGTGTGTGTGTGTGTGTATTTATGTTTGTTACTCCTTCATGCTAAAAGAGCTGCAGAAATTCTGATAAAATTCAGTACACAGATAGACTATAATCTTCTTTTTTTTAATGTTGGAAAATGCATTTACGCATACCACCTGTAGACATACAGGTGGTTAAGTGGGACTCGCCGGCTAGAAAAGCAAGTACTATCCACTAAAACCCAACAAAAACTCCCCTATCTTAATGGGGCATCGCAGGATCGCTTACGCATTCAGCCACGACGCCCCAACGGCAGGTCTGCTGAAGCAGACCACAATAACCATGGGGTTGCTCCACGGTCCACTCTGCTATCAAAGAAGTAGGTACCAGGAGCAACTCGCCTAGCACACCGCCCACTGAGTTGGGCCACCTCCCAGTGCGTTTCATCCCTTCGTTCTCGGCTAGATTGGCGGGCACTACTGAGCCCCCCCACCACGACATGGTGAACGCACGTTGGGGGGAGATAGACTATAACCTGGAGTAACATATAGGCTACTATTAAACACTCAAACAAAGTGAGAGTAAGGCACTAGTATTATTATGATGTAAAACGGGATATGTACCATGTTAATCACTTAGGTACTTTCAAGACTTCCCGATACCCATAATCATGGCTCTTGTAACAGTGCCAAAAATCGGGAACTCTCAAAAGTGCTAAACATATTAAATATCCCATTTTACATAATAATAATATTGTCGGTGACCATAAAAGTTTAAAAACTCATAAGGCACAAGTGTTAAATATCTTAATTATAATATTAGTAACTTTTACGCAGGTTTCACAATGTACACGACGTGCGTGATCTGGCTGGCGTTCGTCCCTTTGTACTTCGGCACGGCGAGCCACGTGCCGCTGCGCATCACTAGCATGGCCGTCACTATATCACTCAGTGCAAGCGTCACCCTCGTCTGCTTGTTTTCTCCTAAGGTATTTATTTAGCTTAGACGAAAATCGAACCTGATTCTGTTTGCTAAAGAATTGTTAGCTTCGTCGTCTTTAATCTAAGCTTCTTACACCATTTTTCATCGGAAGTGAGACATTTTTGTCGAACTTGATCCAAACTATTGATCTGTACAATAAATAATATCCTGTAATGTCTTTTCAAATAAAACTTGTTCAATATTTATAGACAGACACATGAAACGAAATGAAATAAATTTTGATTTTACCTGCACTATTGAAAACTAAACTAAACTTTTACATGCACTATTGAATCGTCAATTTGATATATATATATATATATATATATATATATATATATATATATATATATATATATATATATATATGAAACTAGCGACTCACCCTTGCTTTGCTCGGGTTCGTGCCTAGGTTGATACCCCATACAAACTTTCATCCCCATTTTCATCCCCTTAAGGGATGATTTCCGGGACAAAAAATAACCTATGTCCTTCCCAGGGTCTCAAACTATGTTCTTACCAAATTTCATCTAAATCGGTACAGTAAATTCAGAGATTACCCCCTAGAACCTCACAAACTCACAAACTTTACCTCTTTATAATACTAGTATAGATTACCATCCTGGAACGCAGTTCTGCTGAAAAGAGCGCACGAAACACAAAAGTTTAAATATCAAGTTACAGTAATCTTTATACAGCAAAATGGTTATCCCGCAATGGTATTCACACATCTTCATGTACAAACAATTCTTTATCAGAGTAATAAGTTTTAAATGAATCTTTCTTTTCGGATTTGGTCCCGACGGGCCGACGTTTCCGAGTTTCCTGAATTACAGGAGTCATGGTCACGGGAGAGGCTGAGGCCTAAATTAATTAAGAAATTATCAGAGAAATAGGATTAACTGAGTAATATAATTGCTTTAGCTTAAAATTATTAATAAGGTTTAAATGTTATTGTACTTGGCCTGAGTATGACAATTGATTTATTCAATTTTGAAGATGAAATTTGAGAATTACAAACTCATTTTTATATTTAGAACTTATACAAACCTAAAACATACAAAATATTTATTTATGTACTACAGAGAATATAATATACTAGCGACTCACCATCGCTCCGCTCGGGTTCGCCCCTCATTACGTTTAGTACAGATTTCTCAGAGATAAGATATTTTGCCGCAGTAAAAAGCATCCTATATGTTGACCTGGATATCCAGTTATCATCATACCAAATTTCATTAAAAATCGGTCCAATGGTTTTCTCGTGATGCGTTCCCAGACAGACAGACAGGTAAAAATTCTAAAAATTCTCTATTGTCCAAAAAATCGGGTTATTTTCCAAAAAATATTAAATGTACAGATTCGACTCAATTAGAATTTTATTATATGTATAGATTTACATATAAAAATCATATATTATATGTTGATAGTTTTCAACTTATCTCTTTAAGAGATTTCTTCCAGTAATCCTTAAACGTATAAGAAACAAATATAATAAGATGCATAAACAAACAAATATAAAAACTATCACCGATGAATATAACAAACTTTTTATTCCACAGCTGTATATAATACTAATTCGTCCGGAACGCAACGTCCGCCAGAGCATCATGCCCGTACGCTACAGTCGTAAGCCGCCGTCGCTCGCTTTACCGCACACGCAAAATAAGAGTAAGTTTAACTCGACATTCTATTTCACAGTGTGTTGCGTCCATTGGAAACAAACCTGCAGTTGATGTGGAACGAAAGATGGTATTATATTGGGTTTTGTGGTTAGCATCTTGAAGTATTGAAGCGAACCAACTCGATAGCTTAAAGGCTTTTACATATTTTATCATTGATCGACTTCTAAAAGGCGGGTCTTAATTTGTCTGTATTATACTGTAAAAATCTATACTAATATTATAAAGCTGAAGAGTTTGTTTGTTTGTGTTGAGAAATTCTTTTTGCATTAGATAGCCCGTTAACTAAGGAAGGCTATAGGCTATATATCAACACGGAAAATGTACGGTTCCCGTGGGAAAGATTTATTTTTGTCTAGGGACGAACCCGAAGCGAAGCAAGGGTGAGTCGCTAGTGTGTTATAAAACTAAACATAACTAGTGTTTTCCGGGAGACTATAATCATTAAATATTCTATTTTTTTTTATATATCTATTATACGTTAATAGCTACTAAACAAAAAAAGGGAAATCGATTGACAAACAGAGGAGAAAAAGGTACTGAACTGTTTGTCTATTTATATGTAGATTTCTAATTAGTTACCGACATTTTGTGATGGCTCCATAATTTATTATACATACATCTGTATTTTATTTAAAAAAATATCGTGACCTGGCAATAGCACAGCACTGACATAACAATAATTTTGCTTAATATTGCCTATATTGCCTGCTTACTTAATATTAGCTAATTTAAAAATGCAGTGATTTGTTTGTCCTTGTCACTTATCTCCGAAACGATTAAGCTGATTAAGCAAGAGCCAGGACTTTTGGTGGCAAATTGGGAGTTTCTTCCGGTAAAGAAATGGAATTCTTTTATCATATATGATAAAAAAAGAATGGTTTAATCTTTAAGAAGATTTTTTTTTTGATATAAAGGATTTAGACTAGACTCTGACTATGTACGATAAAATCATCGTAAAATGTAAACTTGATTTTGTACACCTAGAATGAAACTTGTAATTTCTCGCGTTTTATAAAGTTACTTACGTTTTAACGTTTAGTATAGATTTCTCAGAGATGAAATGTATTCCCGCAGTAAATGTTGACCCGGATAACCAGCTATCATCATACCAAATTTCATAAAAATCCCTCCAGTGTTTTTCCCGGGATGCGGTGACAGAAAGACAGACAGAGAGACAAATATTCTAAAAACTATAGATTCGGCCTCTATATCAATAATAATGATTATTTCAATAAGATTTTCCAAAAAATATTTAATATACAGATTCGGCTTAGTTAGAATTTTAATATATGTGTAGATTATGAATAGTTGTTACAATAAACCCAGTGTCCATGCGAAAATTTTATAATAATTAAAATAGTTTTCGTATCGGTACCAAATAACCAAAACAAAGTTTAAAGTTAGACCATTTTCACGGGAAATATACGAGAACGTATTTTCATTATATTATGCCTAGATTCGTTTACCCTTAAGTATAATATAAACAAAAAAATACATAATATGGGGAAATAAATACTCTTTTTCCTAAATGAATCGGGATAGGGTATTTATTGAAACCAACTGAAAATTATTATTTACTAGCAACTCACCCTCGTTTTCGGGTTCGTCGCTAGATAAAAACAAATTTATCCCAGAGGAATCGTACATTTTTCCGGGATAAAAAGTAACCTTACTCAATCTCCCTGGAACAGATCTGGATGAAATTTGGCACATAGATAGATTATAGTCTGGAATAACACATAGGCTACTTTTTATCCCGGAAAAATGGACGGTTCCCGTGGGATAGATCTGTTTTTGTTTTCCTACTTAGTGAATCTCGCTTGTTCATAATAAAATATGAATATAATATCTTAGGATCAGATAGAATTTAACTTTAAAAAACAAATAATTCCAAAATGGGATAAACTAACCATTTTTTAAACTAAGGAATAAAAAAAACTATTGCTAGGAAATCTCTTAACAGTTTCATCGTGCTTTTCTCTCCGCTCTTGCCTAAAAAATTCAATATGTTGTCAAAAATGACTTCAATTCAATTCACTTGTACAGCATATACGAGTATTTGGCCTCAAAGCGTGCCAGTTGAGCATCAAAAATGATTTGTTGAGCATAAAAAATGCTTATTTGATTGATTCTGACACGTGACACTTCTAATAAGCGATGTCAAACGTCAAAAGGGGTTGAAGGAAAGGAAAACATTGAAATCCTTTTTGTCATTACCCATTTCACCCCTTGACTTGTGATTCCATATTCTCAGTAAGAAATAAGCAATCTACTAACAAATGTATTTTAGTTCAGTTTTCCTGTTAATGCCTTAAGGAAGCTAAAATCATTCCATAACTTTACCTTCTAAATTGACTAATGGCCGTTGACAGTTTTGACATTTGACGCAGGTCACGTTAGCAAATATTGGGTCATCCCCGGTACACCGGTTTTATTTTAATAAATATATAACCTTATTTACAATGTAAACACCAGAGGTTTTCTCACATTTTAAAAGCATGTTAAAGAGTTTACGCCTTTTTCTTATAAAGCTCTAAACTGATTTCTTCTTTTATATGAGATTCCTATCTAGAAAAAACAGCAGTTTAAGTAGGTAAAATATTTGAGAAGTTATATCCCACAAAAAAACTTGCTTACCCACAAAATCTTACTTTTTATGGCGTTGAGTTCATTTGAAACCATATAGCTAAACCTACGCAGTGGCTTAGGCAGTGGTAGCCCAGTGGTAACGCGCTCGCTTGGAAAATCGAGTGAAGCGAGTTCAAATCCTCTGACATTTTCATGTGCGAATCATTTCTAACATGATTACCACTTGCCTTACGGTGAAGGAAAACATCGTGAGGAAACCTGCATGTCTGAAAGAACCTAGCAAGTTTTCGAAAGACATGTGAAGTCCGCCAACCCGCACTTGGCCAGCGTGGTGGACTATGGCCTGATCCCCCTCGTATTGAAGGGAAGTGCCCAGCAGTGAGACGTTAAAAAGGGCTGAATACAAACCTACGCTCTGTTCTAGGCAGTCTATTTTTTGAGCCGAATAAATTCCTAAAATGCTTAATTATAGTGGACTTTCTAACAAATAATAACAAGATAGATAGATAGATAGATAATACTCTTTATTGTACACCTTATAAAAAGTAACAAACATAATGAAAATAACATACAAAAAATGAATGTACAGCAGGCGGCCTTATCGCTAAGAGCGATCTCTTCCAGGCAACCTTGAGGTGGAGGAGAAGAGTGTGGCAAAGACGGTAGGCGGTGTGCAAATTAACTAGTAAAATAAGGACAAACTTTAATTATTGTATAAATACATGCATACTTACATACATACATAAATACATACATACATATATACATAGATACATACATACATAAATACATACATGCATACATACATACATACGTACATACATACATACATACATACATACATACATACATACATACATACAAACATACATATACACATTTATTAATCGAGAGCTAAAAATATAAACTATATATTAAAGATGTTGTGAAGTACAGAAAGGACTAAAGGGATAGGAAATATTCTTTTACTAAAATTTTAAATCTTTCGAGACTTCTCGCACTTCTCACCTTTACAGGAAGAGAGTTCCAAAGTCGAGCTGCTTTTACAGTAAAAGAATTAGAGAAAAAACATGAAGAGTGTTTAGGAAGATAATATAAGCAAAACTATGCAGTGCTTATAAAATAAACGAGTTTTTAAGAAATTGCCAAAAAAACCATAAAGAGGAACTACTAGACATCTGAATATCAGTAGACAGTATTACACAATCAAATGGAACAATCGGTGATATTTTATATTCCACGCTCGAAAGTTCTATGTAAATATTCGAGGAAACGATATGTACGATTCAAATCGCCTTGTACGAGTCGAATAGCTTTATGCATATTGCAGCCATTTTTATAGTTAAATGGAACGCTCTATTGTGATTCCTTTATTATTTTTTTACTCGGCTCGACCGGAGAAGCCAATTTTTGACTTGCATGTACGCATGTACTGAAATGTCGGTTAATATTAGAAAAATATTAAATTTTGCTAAATGATTTATAATTTGAATTGCGTGAAATGTAAAGCTTATTCGGCAACATGGCATTCGGCATCATATTTCGAGCTGTAAAGTTTTAATTAACTAAGTGTAACGTTTTCCTTATATTTATTTACGGTCTGGCGTAGTAGTAACCATTTAGCATGTATTTGGTACAGAAGTAACTGGGTTCAAAGTTACACGGGTTCAAGATTTAAACACAGTTATTGGCCACGTTTTGTTCAATTGAACACATGGTATTGTGAACTTAAAGAATGAGGCAATAATTTAAGAAAACATGAAATTATAGGCATTTTTATTATCTTATTAATTTCTTTTGGAATACATTTACATTAAAATTCTGAATTTTATTATAATAGATTTCATATTTGTTTATTTCTTTCAGAACCACCTTGCACTGACAAAGGAACCCAAACAGATCCAGCGGACTTCAACAAATTAACCAACGGGCAGACTGTGCAGGCAAAAGACGAAGCCAAAGATGAAATAAAAGATAAAAACAAAATAGAGAAAAATAACAAAGTAGAAAAAGATACCAAATATAATAACGTAAAAGGTAAAAATGAAGTTCTTAACGAGATGAATGAAAGAGACGCGTTATAGCAACGAGAGTCGTCCAAGTCTTTAAACGACGTCGTTGTCAACAAAAATAATAATTGTTTCAAAAAGAAAAGTTGCTCTTGCAAACTGAGAGAGCGCAAGCCGATTGTGGTCTGATTCTTTTAGTTTTAATGTACATTGTAGTTTAAGTTGAATATTTTTGAGCTCAACCAGTTTAAAAAGTATTTGTGCATAAATTATATAGTCGATTTTAAATATATGATACGAGATATTAATTAATAAAATGTAAATTTCTCACTCATATTATATCTGCAACTAATATCAAATGAATTCGTAAAAAAGATTTTTTAAAAGATTGGCCTATGAAGCTTAATTACACTAGATATATGAGTTCGAACTCAAAAATATTAAAAAAAATACTATATTAGGTGAGTTGTAAATATTTTACTCAATTTTCCATATAGCATAATAAGTATGTATATGTAAACTTTAACGTTAAAACGAAGTTAGTAAAGTTCATTAACATATAATTGATAGGTGCAGGTTTGATTACCGTTCTTTCAACTATAATAAGTTGTAAATAAATAAGTGAGACTTGTATATATATCGCAAAAGACACATAGTGATATTGTAAATAAATAATATTATATTACTTATATACGTATAATAAATATTATATTATAGCATAAGTATATACATATATGGGGCCAGCACTGAGCCAGGACCTCGGGAAGACAGACTGTATCACTTAGAAATTACTTAATCATATTCTAGATTATCTAGACCTAGATTTAAAATTAAGTACCTACTATGTACACATACATATATCTATACATAACATATCATATATATTCATTCTAAATATAATATACCTTCAAATATATGCTGTATCGATTTCGATGAGTCGACAAAATGTATAGCAATTAAGTAGTTTATTGTTAATGATATTTGAAAATTGGTTTCCCAAATAAAGTGGCATTGATTTTTGGACAGGAAATTTTCATCATACTAAAATGTCTTCCCTCATTTGTTATTTGAATAGGATTTGCAACTGCGTGCTCCGTTTTAAAATGAGCGGGAAGCATGATTCCTTTGAAAATCTCCTGAAATTATACTTGTATTATCCCTAAAGTAAATTCCTTACTGTACGATTAATACTCTAAATTCGATAGCTTTTTGTAAATTTGTTGGTTCATATTTGTTTTACGTAACAGGATTTATGCAGATATACGATGTTTATAGACTGGAAAGTGACATATTATTCTAGTAGGGTACATAAAGATTATTAAAAATGCTAATAATATATGTATTTCCTTTTATATAGTCCAAAATAATCGATTCTCTAGTTATAAATGAAACTATTTAACTCTTAACAATATTTACATATCTAAAATAACTGCTAAGTCTTCTAATAACGATTGTACTCTCTTTCTATCACTATAGGCTATATTTGTAAGATCTCAAATTTTTCATATTCGGACCAGTTTTACCAAATTTTGCTAAATACGTATAATAACTTTTCAATAAAGGTTTAACATCCACTAATTATTTTTATCAATCACAATCTGATTCGATAATATTCACTACGACAGTGATGTTGAAAAGATGCTTTTCTCCGCCTTGTATACCTAAAAACCCAACGAACCTCCCACGTCTTAATGGGGCGTCGCATGATTACTTACGCACTCAACCACGACTCCCCGATGGCTGGTATGTCGAAGTAGACCACACAACCAAGGGATTGCCACGGTCCATTCTGCTCAGAGAAGTCCCCTTTTTTTTCTTTAATTTTTAATGTTAGAAAATGCATTTACGCATACCACCTGTATACCACGACGCCGCGACGGCAGATCTGCCGAAGCAGATCACAACAACTACTCAGAGATGTACCTGGAGCAATGCCCGACTGGAATGTCGGACGCTAATGAGCACATAATGTCAGATATCATAGTGAATATATACTAAATTATAAATACACAGTATATTACTATAGTCTTCCTTCCTACTTCGTCCTACTTCTGGACAAGGAACGAATATATTTTACTCAACTTTAATGTTATCCCAATATTGGGAATATGGACTTAGATATTAATATTAATCTAATACTTAAAATATATTTATGTTATATGATAATTTTATATTACATTGTATAGTTAATGTTTAATAATAGTGTTTAAAATTGTATATAAACTAATTTTAAGCGATCTCTCTTCCCATTGTCTTTTGCTCGCCCTGTATATTGTGACTATAATACACGCAAATAAACGGTTTTGATGTTACTTGTACTTTTATTTGAACCAAATTTTACTCTGTGGTTTTCTAAAATATTAAATCAAAGAATTGGTAATACTTTTACAATTTTTCTCTTCTTTAAAAAATCTTGTCAAAATATTTATCTATCTATTTTATCTATCTACGACACGTTTGACTCCGTGTGTAGTGTACCCTATAGCAAATAGGGTGCCAGCGGTTGCGGGTTCGAGTCCCGCTGGGGGCATTCACTTGTGTGATGAGCACGAATGCTTGTACTCCAGCCATGGGTGTTTATATTTATAATATGTATGTATTTAAAGTTATATATGTGTAGTGTATCAACTATCTGGTATCCATAACACAAGCCTCGTAGCTTACCGTGGAACTAGATAGTGCTATGTGGTAATTTATTATTTATACTACTTGTGTCTTCTAATCGTCTTTTGAAAATTCAAATATATGTTTGTAATATTAATCTTCAGAAAAACATTAGGTACTTATTAAAGTGAAGACAGGTTATTCATGATATCCATAACAAACAGTTTCACTTTTTGAATAAAACTATCTTTTCGGATTATTTCGCGGATTTATTTAGATTTTTGGTTCCCGACGTTTCGAATGCTTTACAGCAATCATGGTCACGGGAGAGACTAAGGTTTTAGACATCTCAAAGGCGTTATATACCTGTTACAGACAGTGCCTTCCGCAAACCTAAATAAATCCGCGAAATAATCCGAAAAGATAGTTTTATTCAAAATGTCAAATATTTGCGTAAATCTAAGAAAGTATTGAACAGTTTCACTCATAAATATACACATAATAATAAAATGGAATCGAAACCCTCTCACTAATCTCGTTTAATGATTTGGGGAAGACATTTAACTATTAATCGACCATAATCTCTTGACCCCTGAGGTCTAAGCGTTACTGTTACTGGAGAAACCTTTTAATATTAGGGACCGGTATCGATGTTATCGTTCTAATCTATCTTTGGCCCCTTGGTGATCAACTGTAATCAAGAATTAAGCACTGACAAAATTATTTTGGAGAAATGTCTTAAAGTAGCATTAGATTGATGATAGACAGAAATGTCTGTTTTCGACAAAATATAAATAAATAAATAAATAAATAAAATGTGTTAGGACATTAACACACAACACCATCTAGGTTAGGTTCCACGGTAAGCTACGAGGCCTGTGTTATAGATACCAGATAGTTGATACACTACACATATATAACTTTAAATACAAACATATTATAAATATAAACACCCGTAACTGAAGTACAAACATTCGTGCTTATCACACAAATGAATTCCCCAACGGGATCGAACCCGCGACCGCTGGCGCTGTAATTAGGGTCACTACAAACTGAGCTAAACGTGTCGAATACTAATTAATTTTTCAGAACTCCGCGCCTCTTGTACTACGGCCAAGGAATGAATATGAACGTACAGTGCAATAAAATCTCTCTCAGCACCACGATTGGGCTATAAGCTGAAAGCAATCCTTCGTTAGTACATACAGCCATCCCTATTTTTTCATAAGTTCGAAAAACACCCGGAAACCTCGTGGAAACACTCGTCGAACGGAAGCCCTACAATGCCACTTGACCCTCAACTTTTCTAGTGCGAGGCACACCTCCTCTTCAGGCACTTACTTTGACTTATTCGCGAGAAATGGGCATTTACTCGAGTAAGCAATAAATAAAATCAGTAAAAAGTCCTCTCATCATTAACAAGAACTCTTGGCTGCTTTAATCTAAGTTATGGCGATCTATAGATTACATTTTTGCTCGTTGAAAATTTATGTTTTCGTATTCTTATTCTTATTAGAGGCAGTGATAGCCCAGTGGTAACGCGCTCGCTTGGGAGACCGAGTGAAGCGGGTTCAAATCCCGGGTCTCGCACCTCTGATATTTTCATGTGCGAATCATTACGTGCAATCGTGCGATTACCACTTGCCTTACGGTGAAGAAAAACATCGTGAGGAAACCTGCATGTCTGAGAAAATCTAACAAGTTTTCGAAAGACATGTAAAGTCCGCCAATCCGCACTTGGCCAGCGTGGTGGACTATGTCCTGACGCCCGTGCTCAGCAGTGGGACATTAAAAAAGGCTGAATACATACATACATACATTCTTATTCGCTTGTAAAAATTTTACGATAGACAAATCGGTGGTAGTTACTAAGCAATCGGTTACCAAGAGGTTAGTAATAAAATTAATGTATTCAAAACCAACCTTCACTATCTCAGTTTTATCTCTTCACTTCATTTTATGGAAAGCCTAGCTTCGAATCTGTCTGGAGACCGATTTATAAAAATAAAGCAATTGAACGTGATTCTTGCAAAGTTTTAAAGTCTTTTTCTATTATGCTGTAAAAAGTTTTTATTGACGCTAACGAATCTTTGTCACAACTCACAAAGTTATAAAAAATAAAAGGCTGAGCCACACTGTTATTCGAAAGAAATAAGAAAATATCAAAAACTTAGAACTTATTGCCAGTGAGCTATTACAATATAATGATACAAACAATACAGCAAACTAAAATAACTTATTGACGCGTTACTTTTGTTTGTTCCTTTTGCCATTTTTTTTTAAATAGGGAAATCCTTTATCTATACTTATACTTATCTATACTAATATTATAAAGCTGAAAAGTTTGTTTGTTTGTTTGTTTGAACGCGCTAATCTCAGGAACTACTAATCTGATTTGAAAAATTCTTTTTGCATTAGATAGCCTATTTATTGAGGAGGTTTATATAAGCTATATAACATCCCGGAAAAATTTACGGTTCCCGTGGGATAGACTTGTTTTTGCCTAGAGACGAACCTGAAGCGAAGCGAGGGTGAGTCGCAAGTAATATTATAAATGAAAAAGATTTCCCATCAAATCTTAAAAATTCAGTTAGTCTTAAATTCGAATTATCTTTCTTTCAAATAGATAGCAGATAAAAAGCAATTTGTATTTAACATAATATATCTATCTTAATCTTAATATTATAAAGCTAAAGAGTTTGTTTGGTTGAACGCGCTAATCTCAGGAACTACTAATCCGATTTGAAAAATTCTTTTTGCATTAGATAGCCCGTTAACTGAGGAAGGCTATAGGCTATATATCATCATTAGACTTGCAACGAATATTCGGCTACTATTCGGTATTCGGCCTATTCGGCTACTTTTATGCTATTCGGCCGAATACCGAATATCTAGATACTATTCGGCCGAATACCGAATACTTCAGTTATATGTTTAACTGTAATAATAATAGGGAATATGTGTGTGATTAAAGAAATGTAAAATATTTTTTGTTATAATATTTATTGCTTTTGATTTAAGCCTATATTAATAGTTTTTTAATGTAATTTCTTTTTAATTTAGAAAATAATTATTAAAAAGTACAAAAACAGGTGGGAAATTCAAAGTAGTTGAAACGCAACGCCATTGGTCAGGCCGAATATGCTGTCAAAGTATTATCATAACAGAGCGATTAGCGATTTTGTCACTTACAAATTTAGTCGTCATCTCTGTGTGTATCATACTATGACGTCATGCCAAGTGCGCGAAATAGCGTTTAAAGTATCCGTAACGGTATGATACTTAAAAAAACTAAATTTTACTCAGGACCGAAGGCTTTACGTGCTTTTTAAGGCACGAGTGTGTAACACCGCCAACTTACCAACTCCGGGCTGCTACTGAGAATTCCTTTACAGAAAACTCAGTAATTAAACTTGGCCCGACACGAAACTCTAACCCAGGACCTCCAAATCTGCGGCCGTACATGCTTGCAACTAGACCACCGAGGTAATTCCCTATGGAACATTAAACGCTTAAAATTAATATTATTAATTAATTAATGTTATATTTTAGACAATGCTGAATTATTAAATTATAATATCCGTAATTTATATAATATAACTAGCGAATCACCCTCGCTTCGCTCGGGTTCGTCCCTGGGTTGCTTCTTGAAACAAAATTAATTAATTAATTTGGTTTTAATTGTTTTTCATGGAAACCTATTTTTTCAAAATTAAAAGTAGCCTAATTTACTCCTTATTACATCAGCTATCTGCCAGTGAAAGCCCCGTCAAAATCGGTTCAGCCATTTCAGAGATTAGCCGGAACAAACAGACAGACAGACAAACAGACAGACAAAAATTATAAAAAAAGTTGTTTCGGTATATTATGTACCTTGTATACATCCATATGCATTTAGTAAAAAGCGGTTATTTTAATATTACAAACAGACACTCCAATTTTATTTATCTGTATAGATATTCTAATAGAACCATAATTTATAAAGAGTTAATATGACATTTACTATATCACGTTATCTAATACGTCACGGCCGGGTGTTCCATCGATCTATTGCTGAACACCCAAGGGATTTAGCTTGTCACAATGCTATCTCCACGAACCAGAGAAGTACGAGAACAACAAATAATGTAACAAAATCCAAATAAAGCTGCGAATTGTTATAGTTTCACTCAAAAAACTATTATCGATGAAAGGCCGCCTAATTGAGTTTACTCAACACTAGCGACTCATCCTCGCTCCGCTCGGATTCGTCCCTAGTTACGTTTTAAAGTTTAGTATACATTTCTCAGAGATGAGATATTTTCCTGCAGTAAAAAGTATTCTATATGTTGACCCGGATAACCAGCTATCATCATACCAAATTTCATCAAAATCCCTCGAGTGGTTTTTCCGTGACGTGTCACAGACAGATAAACAGATAGACAAAAATTCTAAAACTATAGATTCGGCCTCTGTATCGATAACAATGCCTATTTCAATAAGATTTTCAAAAAAATATTTAATGTACAGATTCGATTCAGAATTTTATTTTATGTATGTATATGTATAGTATGACGAAAAGATCAAAGATAATATATAAGGTACAAAGATTTTTTGATATGAAAATAAAATGTACAACTGATGTTATAAATGTAGGAAGTAGATACGAGTGTATAATCGTAATATTATTGAGCAAAACGTCTTTGCCAATAACACCAAATCTATGATTGTATTTTAAGCAAACCGTCAAAATATTTATCAATTCATACCAAGGACAATCAAAGCGAGTTCCACCGTGTCCAAAAGATATACTCCACAAATTTATTAGGAAAACAATTTCAAACTTTTATTATTAAAATTTTGTTTTACATAATATAATGGAACCAAGTTTTGCAAGTAATCTGTACAAGTTCGAAGTAAAGTTAACATGAAAAAAGATACTAAGAATATTGAAGGGACGGTGATAGTGATTTTAGTGGTGGAATATGATATTAGTGATAGGAATAAGCTAATGTAATATGGTAGTAATGTTATAACTGCAAAAGTTTGTGGATGGATGAAAGTTTGTGAAGGATGGATGGAGAGGTGGATGGATGGATGGATGGATGTATGATTTGATGATTGATTTGATTGATAATGAACGATTATTTCACCCAAAAAGTACAGAACGGATTTTGACGTAACTGTACTAAGTAATAATATAGCTGTATACCTACATCAGAGTAACACTTAGGCTATTAGTTTTTAAAATATATAGGTAGGGAATACACAATTCAACTCGCGCTCGAAACTGAGCCGGGGGAAAATGTTAGTACATACATATGTATGTACTATGTATGTATAGCTCTGATTCATCAATCACGTGCCGAAAAAACCATTAAAACATCTATTTTCAAAGCTCTCAATACCTTTTATTAGGTCAATGTAAAAGTTCTTACACTCATTTCACCTGTTTTTATTCAAATTCATTTATACAAAATTTTGTACGAAATGCCTAAATTATAATCGGTAAAATCATGTTGTCTCATCACACCTTGACGGGATTTTTACCTTGTGGCACACCTGCTATTCATTTTCGTTGTACCCTATGGCGACGGCGTGGCACTAATAGCAATGTTGAAAGATAACATTTACTTTTTGCATGCAATAAATACGTATTCAGCCCTTTTTAACGTCCCACTGCTGGGCACGGGCCTCCCTTCAATACGAGGAGAGTCAGACTATAGTCCACCACCCTGGCCAAGTGCGGGTTGGCGGAATAAATATAATATCTATATACAGTAAATATAGTTTTAAATTTATTTTTGCTTGAATATTTCCCCGATTAACGGCTAATGTTTCATCTACTCGTATTACGTCCTAAAATTGCCAAATGAATGCCATCAATAATAATTGAGTAATATCCTTTTAACCAAATACTTGAAATAAATCTTTCTAATCTCCGTACCTATTTATCTTTCGCAAGGAAATAAGGAAAATATCCATTTTTAGGAAAAAGTGTTTACAGTGTTAATGTTGAAAATGCTTCCTTTATATACCTATTAGTAATTATCTTTTCCCATACAACCAACACAAAATGAAGACAGGTACAGCTACTCACAATCTATCAATCCTACCATTAAAAGAAACTAGCAATATTCTTTTAGTTGAATATGTAGTTAATAAAAAAACATAACAAAATAACATGGTATGTCAACCGAATACAAAGTAATTAAAAACACAAAATATTATATTGTAACTGTTTTATTAGTAGATCGCAAAAAACCTATTTTTAAGTATATAGCGTAGCAGCTAAAACTTTAAGAAATATTATAAAAATTAAACAGAGTTTTTTTATTAAATTACAAATCTAATTTACCTACAAAACTTGTAATTTAGGATGATTTTTGCGTTTGCATTGACGCCCAAGAGACTTATTATGTGTTTCTCTAAAACACACAGCGTTACAATGAAGAAAGCTATTGTGTGAACCTGCCTTTAATTAAGTATCTATGGTAAAACTTACCGAGTTATCTATGGTTTTATACCTGTCTCTTTCTCTCACCAGCGGGCTTCATCTTCCGTCTCAGATGCATGTTCTGAAGTTTCAGTTCATAGCGTTTGTGAATTTTGCCGCGAAGACATTGCAAAATTTTTCAAAGTTAAAGTTATTCGAAAATACTCTTAAAATACATTAAAATATTGTGTTAAATTATCACACAGCGTCAAATACGTATACGTATTTTAATTTTATAATATAAAGTAGTGATTTGTAGAAGTGATGAATCCGGAAGAAATCGAGGCGGTAAGTTTTTGAGGTGAACAATGTTCGAAAGTTGATGCATCGGATGGAGATCGGCTTTCGAACAAAATGAGTTCGCGTAACTCGTTATCTTCTTCATCCTCGGAGGATGGAGGAGGAGCGTCACCTCTGGCCAACAATAGACGAAAAATGTCTTGTAAGTATAAACAGGTTCAGACATGTTCAGACCTGCGAATAGGTTTTCTTATTCAACAAGTATAATATATGTCGCAATATCCTACAAGCTTATATCAATTAACACTAATTAGTTAATTTGTTAACAACAAGATGATATCTCCATTTCAACATCTCAATTTTTGTCTAATCCACTAACGTTAGATAAATATCGCTTACAGGAGCTAAGTAATCTATATCTACATAAATTTGATACACCTGCTTGGAAGGGCATCTGTTATATAAAAAAAATATATATATATAATATAATAAATATAATAAAAATAAATAAATAATTATAGTAATAATATGGTATTGCTACTTCTGGTTTTATGGGTCTTAATCTTAATGAAGGGTTTTGTCATTTTGATTAAAATAAGGATGATCTTGCCTCTACTAAAGAATTAAAATTTGAATTATACATTTTAATTATTTAATTTAATATTAAATTTAAAATTATGAGCTGGATTATCAAATAACATTTTAGAGCAGAGATGGTTGTTGAGGTCAGGCTTACAAGATTTACTAGACTGGACAGCTACCAATCCTAACAATATTAATACTAACACATTGTTTGAAAAAAATTACTAGTACATTGGCCCGGGTTCACCATAAGAATAAGAATTCTAAAACTATAATGCAGATTATCTGTGGTAAGAGTTCTGAGTGCATTGAGGTGAAACGGGACCATATTTTAAAAGTGATTGCTAATCCAAGTTTATGAAATACACTTAAGAATGTTTCATAAGGTCAACAATATCTGTTTAGCTGTGAAGCCTTGCAGCCTGTTATAGCTTCCTTAGGTTGCTATCAGAGATGTCTTAATACACCTTGATATATATAAAATTATATGAGATATATACAATTATAAACCTTGATATATAAAAAAAAAAAAAAAAAAACTTAGGCACACCAATATCTCAAAGCAAGAGACATTTTAAATCAAATAATATTAAAGATTATAAATCACAATCACAAAAGAAACAAAATTTAAAACTAATCAGCCCTTTTGTGGAAATTATACAAAACATACTAAGACACCTACTAGTAGTAACCGAGGTTGACTATTAAGTCAAGAATTTCAACGGAGGTTGCCTGAAAAAGATTGTGTTCATATGTGCAGCTCGGAGCCTGCAACTACATAATGAAATTAGTAATTGGTGATTGAATCCCATTCTCAAAAGAGACTCCTTTACAATACTAGATAACCCTGTGTTAATAAAAAAAATAATAATAATAAATAGATAAATTAATGAATAGTAATAATACTTTTTACAATTAATAATTTCAACTTCATAAGACTCAATTCTTATGTAGCAATGAAACATTTTCAACTAATTTCACAGATAAATGTAGCAGAATTCTTACATATAGACGATTGATTAGCTAGTGAAAATAGACATTCACCATGCCTATTTTCACCTGCTAATTGCAGAGGTGCACAGAAGGTTTTTAAGGGTGATGTGCAACAATGAACGTCTTCAGTTGACTGCCCTACCATTTGGTCTGTCATCAGCCCCAAAAATATTTACCACAGTCTCAAACTGGGTAGCGGAAACCCTTCCAGTACAAGGGTGCTGCATATTAGTTTATCTGGTTATTTCCTGGTTAATCAGGGCCAAACAGTACTTGTGTCACAGGTTGCGGAAACCTTGAGAACATTAGAAACCTTGGGATGGCTTGTAAACTACCAGAAGTCTGTTCTGCTTCTCAGGAGGTAGAATATTTAGGCTTTCTATGGAACACCAAACAAAACAGAGTGAAACTTCCATCCAGGAAGCAACAAAAATAAAAATATTTCTTTCCAAGGTTTTGAGCAATGAAAACTGTTCTCTGAAAGATGCTCAGAGTTTATTAGGTTTGCTCAACTTCTCAAACTATGCAGTTCCCTAAGGCCGCTTACACTGTCAAAGAAGGCAACTGTTTCTGACGGAGTTCAGACAAAACCGTTTAGGGGAAGAAAAGAGCCTACCATTATCAGTTCAACAGGATCTGAAATGGTGGTTGGAAATGTGGACCACCACTCATTGCCAATAATAAAAAAGAGTGTCACTCATTATCTAATCTCAGATGCAGCGGATGCAAGCTGGGGAGCAGAACTAAATAACATTTATATTTCAGGGAGTGGGCTCTACTTCAACAACTTTGGCATTCCAACATCAAGGAGAGGTATGCTATATTTGCAAGCATAAACAGTCAGCGGATGACTTTAAAAGGTGTACATATTTTAATATAATCCGACAATCGGACTCTAGTTGCATACCTCAGAAACGAGGGGGGGACACGATCTCTTGCACTTCTCAAATTGACAACCAGGCTTCTAAAGCTCATGGAGAGACTGCAAATAACTCTACCAGCCACTTACCTCCCGGGGAGTTTAAACGGAATCGCGGATCGCCTATCAAGGGGCCGCAAAGTGCCAGAGTGGCTCCTATTACCCCAGGCAACGGATGCTATATTCAAAATTTGGGGCGTCCCAGACGTAGACCTGTTCGCGTCAATAGAGTTAGCAGTGGTAACCAAGTACCTTACATTGGAATCCAGAAATGGTTGTGCAATTTTTTGCGACGCTTTCAGCCGTCAATGGGATTACCAGCTGGGCTGGGCATTTCCCCCACCCAGCTCAATACCCAGTCCTTGCGCATTTAAAACAACGCGAAGGGAGTATATATTCTAATAGCACCAGAGTGGACCAAATGCTTCTGGCTCCCCGACCTGCGGTCGAGAGCAATAACAGAACCAATTCCAATAAAGAACCTGCGGAAGGTCTTGATAGATTGGATTACAGGCAACTGTCCCCCACAAGTGGACGAATTGTCTCTGATGGCTTGGAAAGTTGGGGGTGGGCTGACCAGGTTACATACTGGACTACAAAAGAGCAAAGCTTATTAAAAAGTAGCTGGCGGACATCTACTTTAACAACTTATAATGCCCCAATTAAACGATGGCTATCTTGGTGTTGTAAAAATAAAGTCAATCCAAAAGTACCTGAAGGCCATCAAGTTGCAAGGTTTTTGGTAAAACTGTTTTAAGTAGATAAATTTGCCTATTGAACCATAATTTGACATAAATCTGCTGTTTCCACACACTGTGCAACATCCGGAGCAGAACTTTCAAAAAAAAAAAAAAAATTTATTATTCAGGTTTTGAAAGCCATTTCTCTAGCTAAACCTGACGTTAAGAAATTACCAATATGGGGCATAAAAGTTTTATATAATTGGTTAACATATACTGTAAATTCTGGTTCATTATTTGATATTTCCAGGCGAACAGCCTTGATACTTTTACTTGCTTCAGGTTGCAGGATTCATGACCTAACCCTCCTGGATGATGGTCCTGAAAATCTTGTTTTTACAGATAATAAGGCTAATTCTGTGGCCTAGATTTGGGTCTAAAATGGACAATCAAACACACAGACAATCAGGTTGGTTGCTGCGGAGGCATCCAGATCCTCATGTTTGCCCACTCAGACACATTAAGGATCTTATAATTAAATCTCAATTTTACTATTCATTTCCCTGTCAGGAAAGTTAAAGCCAGCCTCAAGGACTGTGATTGCAGGTTGGATACATAGTATTTTTAGAGATGCTAATATTGATGCCCCACCAGGCAGTATCAGATCAGCTGTTGTCTCAAGGTGCTGGTTAGAAAACAGACCTGTACAGGAGATACTTAATATAGGGAACTGGAAAAGCATTGAAACATTCAGAAAGTTTTACTGTCGGCCAGTAAACAATAAGGATTATGTTAATTCCAGTGTTGATTTGTTACATACAAATTTTACTAATATTTAAGGTCTTTTGGCAGATTTTCTTACTGTTAAATAGTTAATTTAAATATTAATTAATATTAATAATTATTTATTAGTTAATAAATATATATTATTTTTTAAATATTATATACTAAGACTAAGATTTAATGAAAGAACTGATTTATATATCTTTGATATAATTATTATTTAAGAATTATTTTATTGTTGATTTTAAACTTAAAAAGTACAGAATTATTTTTTATTTTAATTCACTATTACTTTTAGTGTTTTGTTGATTTTAAAGATTTTATAAATTAATAGAAGTGGTGACTTATAAGTTATTAAGTGTTGTTTTTTATGTTATCTTAGTTTTATTAGATAATTAAACTGATTTTCTTTAAAACAGTTATAATTTATTTTCATCATAGCGTTTGTGTCTATCACCAGCAGATACCAAACAGGTCTTCATTGTAACGCTGTGTGTTTTAGAGAAACACATAATATTACTGTTTTGCATTACAACAAAACAGGTATTATGTGTTGAATAAAACACACAGCGTTACAGCAATGTTCTTGCTGGTGAGATGAAGACCCTATGAACTGAAACTTCAGAACATGCTTCTGAGACGGAAGATGAAGCCCGCTGGTGAGAGAAAGAGACAGGTATAAAACCATAGATAACTCGGTAAGTTTTACCATAGATACTTAATTAAAGGCAGGTTCACACAATAGCTTTCTTCATTGTAACGCTGTGTGCTTTATTCAACACATAATACCTGTTTTGTTGTAATGCAAAACAGTAATATTATTTTATTACATTATATTGTGGTTTTAGTGATACTTTTTATTGGAACAAGTATTGTGAGGTTTAAAGACATTTATTTCCAAAAAAAAAAATTTGTGTATTGTGATATTTAAAAATCAAAAAATCGCTCTATGTGTCTCTACATGTTATGTGTATTATCTATGTCTTACCAGCCATAAACTAGATAGACAGATTGACAGATGATTTTTGACAGCACTTTGACGTTTGTCATCGCTTACAAGTTACAACAAATGTCAAATAACCATAATAAATACTTGTCAAATATCCAACCACTAAACCAGTTTTGTAATCTCACTTTTTTCTGAAAATATATTGTATAAAATTTGCAAATAAATTAAATCTATATAATGGAAGACAATACAATTAATATAATAAGAGAAAGTACTAGGAATCTAATAAAACTGAACCGGCAAATACACAAGAATGAAGAGAGTGATTTACGTCGTTGTTTACAAGAAAAAAGGTATTTATTGCAAAAATAATAATATCAAAATGTTTAAAGCTATATAAAGTGGAATAAAATTTGATTTTATTCTTGGATCCACTTTAAAATAAGAGTTTACCGTCTTTTAAGGATTTCATCCGAAAATATATCAGATATTGCAAATAGATTAAAAACAAAGACTGCTATTTCGGAAAAAGATCTGCAGAATTTAAAAAATGGGCTAATGGAAGATTCCCAATATATTGAAATAGTTTTTAATGTTCATGGCGCATTAAGAGGACTCGTAAGGGAATTAACAGGTATTTATTAAACTTCACTTCCATTATAATATATAACAATATATATGACATCATTTTTTTATATTTTTCGATATAAAATTATTTTTCTACATCAAATAAAGTAACTTATTGAGTAAATAAATAAAAAAAAATTGGATCCAAGTTTATGAGCTGTAATTTTGACTATTTGCATACATAGCATACCAATATCAGTTTATTGGTAATTAAACAAATACATTGCTAAAACCTTAGTTCCTGTCAAATACTATGTACATAGTTTGCACAACACATTCGTTTTTCCATTTTGCTTTGTCAGGTGTCATCTTAGAGCTCTTTCAGCAGTCTATCAAATATGGATATTGCTTACTGTGTATAATACTTTTATCCCTTCTCACATCCAAGCAATGTAAATTACATTAATAAAATGTTTTTCTTTTGAATAATTTCAGGTCACAATATAAAGAACCAAGTTGCGGCAGCGGGCTGTTGTTGTAATTTAGCATTAGGAGATGTAAAAGCTTGTACTGCTTTAGCTAAAGCCGCTGGCTCATATCTTGTAGCTGCTTTGGACAACTTCACTACAGAACTGGCTGTAAGTTTTTGTTAAATATTAAAAATATTACATATATATATTTATTGTAAAAATAATCAGTTATTCATTCACTTACTAAGATTTGGCATTAATAATATCACTATATGAATGCACAATGCGTTCAATCTACACTAATGTTATAAAGAGGAAAGATTTGTATTTTTCTATGTTTGTAATGGATAAACTCAAAAACCGCTGGACCGATTTAGACGAAGATGAAAGTTTGGTAAGAAGATAGTTTGAAACCCTGGGAAGGACATAGGATATTTTTTTTATTCCGGAAATCATCCCTTAGGGGGGTTAAAATGGGGATGAAAGTTTGTATGGGGAATCAACCTAGGGACAAACCAGAGCTAAGCGAGGGTGAGTCGCTATTGCAAAAATATACCTTTGTAAGATTATTTAAACTAGGATTCTTGTATTAAAATACTAAATATTTATTTATTCACAAGTCTGTCTGTTTGTATCTATTAAAGCTATATTTCCCCTGCATATACGAGATAAAGGAAAAGTGACATTTTGTTACATGTCTAGATTAGTCTTACAGTATCTTAACTTTAGTGTAAATAAATTTATTCAGACAGACAATATATTATCTTACATACCTTATTTTGCATTTTAGGTCACATGTGCATGGACTATCGGAAACTTAGCTGGTTCTGGCGATAAAGTCTGTGATATATTGGTTTCTCAAGGAGCTGTCTCAAAATTAAGTGATTTCCATAATAATGAGGATTTGCAAGATGCTGCTTTGTATGCCTTAGTACACTTTGCTTACCAAATGAAGGACAACTTAAGGTAAAGTGTGCACACTTAATCTGATATTTTTATTAGAAGTGCTCTTCAAAATGGCTAAAAGCCATTCTTACATAATATTTTATAAATCGAAATGTGTGATTTCTAACATTAACATAGAGCGATGAATATTTGAGAGCTAAGCGTCGGGGAAAACAACTCTGAGATCTATTTTTTCTTTTTTAATGTACAATTAGAAAAAAAATAAAAATCTTTGATTTACATCAAATCGTAAGTTTTAGTGCAATTGATCTTTTGCTTAAACCAGATAAAATCTTATGTAAGAAGGGGGAGGGGGAATACAGGAAATTTTTGTGCTCTTACAGGAGGGTAGGTGGTTCAAAAAGAGCCAAATTGTCCTTACGTAATTAATGAATGGACCCTTATATCTGGAATGGCTAAACTAATTCTAATGGGATTTCAATGTTTATCAATTCAATATTTCTTCTTTTATCTTTTAAATATAGATTATGAAAGAGTTTTTGTCAGAAGTTTTTGGTACGAGATATAGAAAAAAAAAAAACAAAAAAAAAAAAACAAATCTATCCCACAGGAACTGTACATTAACGATATTAACGTACCATACTCTCTGTGCCAATCTTCATCTCTGTGCCAAAATTTTATCCAGATCCGTTCAGCCGTTCTGGCATAATTTGGGTAACAAACATCCATCCATCCAAACTTTCACATTTATAATATTTATTATGGGATTACCTAGTGTGAGAAAATCTATACTAATATTATAAAACTGAAGAGTTTGTTTGTTTGAACACGCGAAAAATGTACGGTTCCCGTGGGAAAGAATTGTTTTTGTCTAGGGACGAACCCGAAGCGAGGGTGAGTCGTTAGTGCTATATATAACAAATTATTATTATTTTTTTTATAAAACTTACATTTATCATATAATCATTATTTTTTATTATTTGCCTATTAGAACTTTAATTGTAATTATATATAATCTATTCCAGACAAGATCATCTCAACAAAATGATTCGAACCTTAACAAAATTGGACATCTCTACAGCATCCTTGCAGTTGCTTTTCATACTTTCATGTCATAATAACTTTAAAGAAAATATCAATGAAGATATATTAAAGATAATTTTAGATTATTTACCAACAGCTATAAAGTCAACGGACATCCAACAGCCAAATAATAAATTATTGTATATAATTAGAATTTTAGCTAATATGGATGGATTTTATAATATTATTTTAAAATGTATAGATATAAATAATTTATATGAAGAAATAAAAGTTTTAAAAAATTGTAATAATAGTGTAAGCGAGTCCCTTCTGTGGTTGTTGGGAAATTTGTTGAATTTTTGTGATGATAAAGAGCTTTTGTTTAAATTGTACAGTTGATATTTTAGCAAAAATAAAATGTTGATACTAAATGATTTGGGTATTTTTTCATAGCATCACCTTATAATATATTAAATACACGATATAAATATAAGATAGTACAATATTTATCCTTGCATAATGCTATCTAGCATGACATATGAGCGAATCCACGGCGCACCACTAATTTATAATATTAGAAAGGATTCTTAGATAAATTTCAATTAATATCTTAATTCTTGTCAAAACTGACTACCAAATAAAGAAATTATTCTGCCCTTTTTAACCTCCTACTGCTGGGCACTTGCCCATATGCAGAAAGCCATCATTATAATTATCTATAAAGTAACAATTATGTATAATTATCACAATATCTCAGTTTTTTTAATATTAATAGTTGTGAATGTTTTTTTAGTATTAAAATGATCTTTTACAATATTTCGCATATTTATTTTAATTTTTGGTTCCTAATCTAAGAAAATATAAGTGATTCTGGATGAAAATCTTATTCATTTATTTCATTTAGTAATTCAATCTATAAAGTTATATATTATTAACCCTTTCAGTACCGTAGTATTGAAAGTAAAAAAATATGAATTAAATTATAAAATATGGTTTAGTTGGGATTAAATTAAGTATTTAAAAACTGAAGTATTTTTTTTATAGCAGTCAGTCAAAAAAAAGGGGCAATTGAGTGAATTTTCGGGCACTAATTTTTAAAGGTTTAATGATATTTTTAAAATAAAAAAAAATTAAAACTTGTGCAGTTCACACTCAGTAGAAGTGAAACTTTTAAACAATTGTTACCATGGCAACAATTAGTCATAATAGCTTTTATTTAATTTATGCACATTCATCCCACTGTAATGATTTTTTATAAGTAATAAGTTTAGTTTTTTTTCACCAAGTTTAAAAGTTAGTTTACATTTTATTTAACATATATTACATAACATATCATTCAGTATTATTTTTCACTTCACGAATAATGTATTCTACATTACACAGGAAGTGAAAAAAATCGCATTCTCTCGTCGGCTTAATCCTATATATTTATTTATGTGTTTGTCTCTTTCTCGTGTCCCGTTTCAGTTTCATCGAGTTTCTCACCCTTTTCGTTACAACTTATAGACAAATAAAATTTAGCAAATGGACTTCTTATTTACTTAAAAGATTTCACAGCCTTTGTGCATTATGATTTACAGAAGTAAATATGTTGGGAAATTAACACACAGCACCAACTAGTTCCATGGTAAGCTACAAGGCCTGTGTTATGGATACCATTACCAGATAGTTGATACAATGCACATATATAACTTTTAAATACATACATATTATAAATATAAACACCCATGATTGGCGTACGAACATTCGTGCTCATCACAGAAATGAATGCCCCGAAAGGGAGTCGAACCCGCGACCGCTGGCACAGTAAATATAGGTCATTACAATCTGAGCCAAACGTGTCGTCAAAATACAAGACTGTATAAATATCTTCTATAATTTATAAAGCCTCACAAACCTTTACATAGTAATCACTATTCGAAATTGACGAAAGCTGAAGATGCTTTCCAGAATGCTTAAAATACAAAGTCTGTAAATACTCTTAAAAGGGAATAATTAATTAAAAAAAATAAAACAATCGTATTGATTTTCGCAATAAATATAATATTATTATATCATTAATTATTCATAATATATTTTAATAATTAGATAATATGGATAAGGCTACAGAATTACTTTAAAATTTTCAAATGACAATCGCTCTCACAAATGTAGCGTAACGTTCCGTTCACATTTGGCGCCATTTTTAATTATTACATTGTGAAAAAAAAATGTCTAAATAATACAAAATATTCGTTGATGGTACTTAATTGTAATTTTTTATTTGATTATTTCGCTAAATTAACTGTTGTTTTTTTGATATTACAGCTGTAATGTGAACGGATTGAAATAAAGCGATAATCATTTTGGAATGATGAACTTCTATAGAGTTAAACTTGAGCAATATTTAGTATTCACTACACGTCTGGGATACAGAATAATTAAGTTGAACCCACTTCACCGTTAAGTGTTCACATGTTCATTTAAATTGTAGCCCAATATTGCTTCGTTTAACGTTTATCTTGGGCCATGGTCATTATTACGAGGTTTTTTTAACAATTTGCTTTCCAAGTTCCATAAAATGTAGGTAAAAATCCATAACTTTAAGTTTGGATTGATTTTCGCTGCTAGTTGTATGGAAATTTTCAAAACTCGTACTAATGCCTTTGATGTAAGTTATATGAGTACTATAGTTTATAAAAAAAAAACCTTTGGAAATATAATTAAATTTGTGGTACCCTTCGTAGAATTTTTTTTGTTATTATTATGAATAAATAAAACAAAGATAGATAGATGTTTAAAAAAAAAAGATTTTTTTATTTGTTGATGAATTGACCATTGTGAAAAATTTGTTCTTCATTAACATCGATCAAAAAAGTACCTACTAGATACATAATCAGCGACAAAAAATGTCCTCACCGAATGAGCGCTCATTTGAATATTTGAGCGCGCTTTTAATTTAATTATTTTTTGTGAAAACAACTTCACGCATTTCATTTAAGGTTCAATTTATATTTTGGTATATTTATATCAACTAGAATAATTACCTAAACACAATTGGTGACAGTTTTAATAGAACTTTTCCATGAGATTGTGTATCTAGTATTTTTTTGATCGATGTCCATTAAAAGTAAATGTGCAATGTTAGGGAAATCGCATTTATGTTTAAAACATTAAATGAGGAGTCTATCTAAAATTGCTTCCTAATTACACAACACTCCTTTCGAATACTATTCTCAAACATATTAAATTATTTAAATGCAGGCGTTCGACGATTAGTAAAAATTTAAAATAGACAATATATATTTTTAATAAGACTTAGGAAATTAGTCAAACAGCCAAAATCAATACACAACTAAAGTAAAGGTTGATGCACACCAATTCAAAAACATTAAAAATATTTTAAATATTTCATAATTTATTTAGTTATAGTTTATTATGAATACATGACATGAGTCTGCCACACTATTCACGTGCAGAACCACTATGACAAATAGATAGGTATTACTACACGTCACTATCTAGGCACTTTAAATCGAAAACGGTAGGATAGGTATAATCGAATATTTCTATATCCTATATTGAATAATTAAAAGTTGGAATTTAAAATATATCACGTCTACAAAAAGACAAATAAATATATAAATAGTTAAAAAAAAACATTGTCTACGAAGCCGATACAATTTCTAAAAGATAATTCCAATTTTTGTTATATTCCATAGATAGGAAGAAGAAAAAAAAAACATATTTATTATTCATTCATATTTAATTTATGGAATCATAAAGCACGTCCACAAGAACAGTACTTAAATTCTAATAGAAATTGATCTTAATGTGCGTTTGTTTCGAATTCGCTTTAATTAATCTAAATCTAATATTTATTGAGAAATTAAAATCAGTCAGGTATATTATTTAGTCTAGATAACGGCCAAGGCACGCGGCCAGCTAACAGTACTTGGCCCTTAGCATGAGTTTCTTTTTGTTTATAATAATTAAATGTTATCAAGTAGATGAAATACGCGTATTATAACTGTGTTGCTTTGAAAAAACTGCTGTGCCACAAATCGCTGTGTAATTATTCATGTCACTATTAAAGGACTTTGACAAGTCTAATTACAGAGAGAATTATGTAGCGTGTACTACCTACCTACTACGTACAATTTTCTTCATTGACATTTATTATTTAGCATTGCCGATTTGGTTTCCAATTAATTCCGCTAGAGGCGCTGCTAGGAAATATATGGATAACATCAATTGTTAAATACTAACTATAATTTTTCTTCCAAAACTCTTACTAAGGGCTCTTATATTATGTCATTTTTTAATTATATATCCCATTTAATGAGTGTACATCAGATATAACCGTTGACTAACACAAGTTAAATCACAACAGTTTAAGGACTATTGCCCTAAAAATTGAGATCTTAGTCTTTATTCGCGTCTTTGTTTTATATTAATAGTATTCTCCATCTTTAAAATTTTTTAACGTCAATTGACAATATAGAGGTTGAATAAGGCCTAACACAGACGAACGATTTTAATCGCGTATAAATTACACATAGGTATTCAGTTTGGAGTTTTTACTTATTTTAATCAA
The DNA here is from genome assembly GCA_905404265.1 of Fabriciana adippe. NCBI lineage: Eukaryota > Metazoa > Arthropoda > Insecta > Lepidoptera > Nymphalidae > Fabriciana > Fabriciana adippe. Next base: position 15,436,982 of record FR989995.1, on the reverse strand, counting down.
CTAGGTATGGAAGCTACATATTTTTTTGACACAAATCACACGTAACTATGTACGATTGAACCTGGAATATTAATTGGTTTTTCGCTTCTTCCTGTTTTTCTTTGATCGAGTTTCTGTTTGAAACTATTATAAAAAAAAAAAACGATCACGTGCGTTAGGCATTATTTACCCGCATACATTTGACCTTCCGATACAATGCGTCGTCAGAGATCACAACATAAATGCGTTTACTTATACAAATAAAATCGCATAGAACATAAAAAACGATACAGTGTAATACCTATAAGTCTAATACTGACACCAAGGTATATGTGATAAATATATCATATTATTTCGTTTAAAATAATTATGTAAATTGGATACAGTAGCTACAATCGATTAGTAGGTATTGAATAACTATATTTGTGAGAGTTTCGCAGTATCATTATGTGTGGTCGGAGTGCTTGCGGTGGGCGCGACGCGTCCGCGACCTTTGCTCGTTTGGGGAACTAACTGGAAATATTAAAAAAAACGTTTGACTTGGAACTTTTTTTCTATTTACCAACCGGTAAGTATCATATATGTATATAAGTATGTTGTATATTGTATAAGTTTAAATGTCAAGTGCATGATCAAAAATTATTTGTCGGTAAGGCAAGTTTGTTAGTCATGTACTCTTTTTTTTTTAATTTATAGTAGTAAACCACTTTTTTATCATAAGTAGGAAAAAATTAAAGTATAATAATATATACAGGGTTGGATTTAAATTATTACTTTGCAAACACATATTATGCTTAGAAAGCAAATTGTATTATGATACTTGGATTAAATCTAACTAAATCATTGCAAAGCGAGGCCGAAGTATCTTTGCCTGGCTTACTAGTACTAATACTATATTATTAAATGAAAAGCTTTGAATTAAGTTATTTCATAAATACAAAAGCTTATCATGAATTGGTATGCTTATATTATATTTATATTTGTGCAAACACACACACACATACACACACGCGCGCACGCGCACTTAAATTTTTTTAACCAGTTTAACCAATTTTAAACTTAAAAATTAACTTTTCACACCATACACACTTTTTTATTTCATACTTGAAATAACATCAAAACTGGGCAGAATATTCACAAATGGTGTATAATAAAATAAAAATAATTTGAAAGAATAAGTTATGCTAACTCGAAATAAAACATGACGCGACGTTTTTAGTGTACATGAGATTTATTAATTTTTTGTTTTGTGCTTAGACCTTCCTGTAAAAACTACACAAAAACTTGTACAAATACGTGCATGAGGATTAAAAAAAATGGTAAACAAAAAAATACGAGTTTACAAATAAAATGGTTAGAAATCGCTATAAAACCCTATTACTACTGTTTTATTCATGCATTAATGGGTTAATGTTATATTTTCCTCCACAAGTAATGATAGTCATGTTCTCCTCACCGTTTCCGTGGGGTATTATTTTAGTAACCACTATTTTCAACTCGGGATATGTAGGAATTCTAGCGTCATGTGATTTGTTTGTCGCTAAACTATCGGTGCATATCGGTTTTAAACGCGACTGTTCTGAAATTCAACAAAAAATAACAAAAAGAATTTTTTGAACCGTAAATAAAAAAATAAAAAGGGCAGTGCATAAACAGACACACGTGAATGATATTTTTAATTGATTTACCTGGCGGTTCATCTGGACTTTTCCCATTAGTCGTTTCACCGTTTGTTGATTGAGTCTTTTTGTTTTTGTCGTAACCGTAACCTCGTGCCCGTGTATGTGCTATAATATAAATTATATTCGAAAAAAAAAATATCCAAAAATAGCAGGGTTTTATTCAAAATATATTAAAAATAAATTTACTAAATATACTATACAATAAATATGTTTATTAAGTTGTAACACTTACTGTTAGCATAGACGGTAGAGCGCAGCGGTTGTCCGACGGCAGTTAGCTCTGGCAGAGTGAGCGGACGTCTGTTGTTTCGATTTCGTGATCCCATACTGTATTCCCTAAGAAATAATAGCAAATAACTATTATATTAGTGTTTATGCTAATGAAAACGTGTGTCGCGTTTAATAAAACATAATTTTGCTTGAATACTGTTATTGTTGTACAAAAATATTGTACCAAAAGATATTCATACAATATTTTTTTAACTTATCATTTCTTGGAAACGACTCTTATGAAGAAATCCTCCAGAATTTTAAGCATCTAATTATCATAAAAGTTTTAAATTTTAAATAATACACATTGTATTTCACAAAAACGAAACATGATTTGTTTTTTAATCAATTTTCTTCAAATAGTAAACTTTCTATACTAATCAATCATTAATTAACTTCTCTTATACAACAGTGAAAAACATCACCTGTGTGAAGCATCCCATCAACTTCCGATATACAAGGAGGTAGGTCTAAGGCGGTGGCACTGGGCATATTTTGCGAAGAGAGGACGGGAATACTGGCACAAAAGACATTCTAATAATAGCCTGCCAGTTTAAAAAAATCTGGTTGACCAATTAACACCTGAAGGAGGACCATTATAGGCGGACTTCAGAACGGTAGAAATCTCGTGGAACCATATCCATTGTCCAAACAATAGCTAAAGATCGAAGGGCATGGAGAACTGCTACATCCCTAAATTCCACGACAGAATAATAGGACGACATTATACAACAGTACGAAAATAAAAGTACTAAGAAACAAGAAACAAGAATCCGAGACAACAACAAAAAAATAGGGCTATAAATAATAACATACTATAATTATAGACATTTTACACGTAAACTTTTCTTACTCTCTTAGTGGCTCTCGCCAAAAGTCCGGCGTATGTACTGGAGGGAAGTGATAGTTGTTCTGATACCCGTACCCGTCCAGCCCGCTCGCGCGCAGGCTCGCGTGCAGGGAGTTCTTCATACACTGCAACTGTTTACACAAACACCTCCAATCATCTAATATTAATTAATATAGATACAGCTCTAAGCATTTTGTATTATTTCACAAATTCGAAAACTTTAACTGTCAATTCATTAGACTACACGTGGGTTTTATAAGGGAACTTAATTTATTGACGTGATACATCTTTAAAATAACTGCAACTCTAATACTAAATATTTTCAAACAAGGTAATACAAAAACAATAACAATACATATTCTAAGGAGTCATAGATAATTATGGTGAAAACTAAATAGAATTCATCTATCAACAGATATTTATATACTATATTCTACACTAAAAAGTTTCTAGTGGATACTACATTGAAAAAGACAAATTACAAAGAGAAGGAAGCAAGTACGACGGCGCGGAAAGGGAACAGTGCTAACACAAAACTTAGGCCACTCGCACACATCGCGTCAATTTTGTCGTTAAGTTCATACTATTAAGTAATTCGAACGAAACTATCGTCCCGTCCGCGCCGACCTTTGCGGCTGTATTGTAAACTGTACACAGATATGCCCAATTCATTTATACATTACCTCCATTGCTTAAATTTGCCATTTAAAATAACGAAACAGTAATTAAATTACACATATAATGTGTATCAGGCTATGACCATCTCATACATATAAAAAATGAAAGGAATACGTTATTTAATGTTTCGTTGTATGTAAATAGCAATACAATATGAATCTGTGCACATTAAATATTCATTCATCAACCCTGAGCATACTGTGAACAGTCACTGATAAAATATGGACATGGTGGTATTGCCATCGCGATGGTATAATCCTTTCAAAATGCTAATAGTATTGCATACTCACAAATTTCACAAATTTTTCATCATTTTTTATGATTAACATAATATTTAAAGTTCATGGTAATTTATTTATATGATAGAATATGTCTCTTATTACAAATGCGAATATTTGTATGTGTGTGTGTTTGTGTGGGCTTTTTTCACGACTGGACAGTTTTGGATGAAATTTAGTACATACTTAGGTAGACTATGATTTAAATTAAGACATAGGCTAGACTATGAGCATTTAGGAACACGACCCAGGGAAGTGAAGGTAAGTCGCTAATATACCTACTTTATAATTTATACAAATTTTCAATGGTAATTCTCATGAATGTACATATATATTTAGAGTGTTTATGTATTTTGTTTATATAATATAGTGAATATATCCCTAATTAGCATTGGGCATTATTATTACTTTTATATATATTTATTAATCTCTTTTATCATAGAAATTTTAATACCATTATATGTATATATGTATAAGGTAATGAAATGAGTTGATGAGTTAGACAAGAATTTATGTGTAATTCTGCATATGTTGAGAATAGTAGCATTATTATATACATGTAAGTAATGTACAATCGTTGAGCATAATTATAATGGCAAGTACTATTAGCATTTCGCTGGGACACCGACATACATGCGCGTGTCGTGCGGCCGCGCCGTCGAACAGTAGGTTGGTGACGCCCGCGCCCCCGAGTACCTCTCTGCGCTGGCGCTCGGCGTCGGCGCGCAGGCGCCGCACGAGCCGCTCCGCCTCCGCCAGCCGCAGCCGCAGCTCGGCGCGGCCCTCGTCCGCGGCGGCCGCGGCCGGCGCGCGCGCCTCCGCCTCGCGCAGCTTTCTGTGCCCGCGGCCCGGTCGGGTTCATTTTATTTTAATAACTAGCGGCTCACCCTCGCTTCGATCGACAATCAAAAACAAATCTATCCCACGGGAACCGTACATTTTTCCGGGATAAAAAGTAGCCTATTTGTTATTCTGTTGTGTGAACTATATCATTGTGAAGTTTCATTAAAATCCAACCAGTAATTTTAGTGTACTAAGCTATATAAGTTACTATAGTTCTTTAACTATCCCACGGGAACTCTTTATTTTTCCGGGATGAAAAGAGATCCAAAATGTTGACAGGGGATATAAGGTACCACCATAAAAAAATCATGTAAATCGATCCAAAAGTTTACGAGATTAGCCCGTACAAACAGACAGACAAACAAAAAAAAAAAATGGATTTGTTCTATTTCTCTTCTTACATCGCCCTGACTCGGTTTTTAGCTTTTTTTCTATGTACAGACATGTGGCAATCCAAATTAAATAATTTTCGAATTTAAAAACTTTTTCTAAAAATTTTCTTAAGTTTTTGCTGATATTGAATCAGTACCTTTTGTGGTAAAAATGAAATTATTTTTTTACTTCGATTAAATGGTACATCAGCTTCTTGATAAGACTACAAAAATTAACCATCATTAATACAAAGAAAAAATATTCTTGTAACGAGTACAATATCGCAAACATAGAATATAAAAAAATAAAGCTTTATTGTTCCCGAATCTAACATATAAATCAATTTAATATAAACATGCTACATACGTAACCCAGATAACACCTTGAGTCATACTGTGTATCGAAAGAAGACCCATACAGATAGGTACTTGAATGGTGAATCTCACCACCACCCTTCACAGTTAGCTACCGTGGGAAAATCTTTGTTTCAGAGAGCACAAGGGATCTGTGACGAGCAACACCTGGCCGGAGAGCTGCAACATGCCAAGCAAGTTCTGCGAGACAACAAGCTGCAAGTGCCGCGCCTACGTCACAGGGACCGAGTGAAACCAGCCACAGTCGAGCGCGTCCCTGCAGTCCTACCTTACATGAGAGGAGTCACTGACAAGATTGGCTACATCCTAAAGCGAGCTTCAATTAAAACTTACTTCAAGCCGCCAAAGAAAATAAGTCAATTCTTACCACCTGTCAAGTGCCACATCCCTCTACAAGATGCAGGAGTTTACAAGCTTGATTGTGATTGTGGACTCTCTTACATCGGACAAACAAAGCGATCCATTAGAACTCGGGTCAAGGAACACATAGCTGATGTGAAACACCGTCGTAATACAACATCTGCTGTCTGCAAACATAGTCAGGACCGCCCAAGCCATTATATTCGCTTCGATAGACCCCAAATCCTCGCGAAAGAAAACAGATATCGCCCTAGAATGATTCGGGAAGCCATAGAAATTAAAAAACATCCAAATTTCAATAGGGAAGATGGCTGGGAACTACCATCGTCATGGGATCCTGTCATTAATATAATAAAATCAAATAATATATCTAAACAAAACAGACAGTTAGATGTAGTAAGTTCTTACTGTGCGGATCAAAATAACAGTAATTTAAATTAGTATTCAAATTAATATTTTCATTTGCAAATAGTAATTCTTAATTAATTTAAATTTTTTTAAATTACACATAGAATAATAATGTGGCTTAAATAATTAATAATTTATTTTTTCTTTATAGTTATAAATATAATAATGGCAACACTAAATATAGATTATTAATCAATAAATTTTCTAAAAAATTGTAATAATTATAATAATAAAGCTAAAATTAAATAAATTATATAAAATTATATAATATAAAAGTAATTAAAATTATAAAAATGTTTTAAAAATGTTTTAAAATTAAAATTAACAAATATTGTAAGGTACTTTGGTGCCAATTTTCAAGTTTTTTGAATTCATTTTGTTATTTGTGGGTAGGCTGTCTGTAACAACTATATAATACCTTTGAGACATCTAACACCTCAGTCTCTCCCGTGACCATGATTGCTGTAAAGCAATCGAAACGTCGGGAACCAAAAATCAAAATAAATCCGCGAAAAAATCCGAAAAGATAGTTTTATTTAAATGTCAAACATTCGCGTAAATCTAAGAAAGTATAACATGCTACATTATTGTTTCAATAAATAACCATAATAAGTTACTTCATGAACTATATTATGGTAATCGCCTTTCAAAACTAGCACCGATAGCGGCGAACGACATAGATCTACATACAAGAAAGGCTGTACTTAGCACAAGGCTTTATTATACAAGAGACCTATACATGGAAAAGGTGTGTAACACAAACATTTCAAGGCAATTTAGATTTAATTCAGATGAATGATATTGCACATGCAATATTTGATCGCATATAAATGTATTTTATGAGATAACACTGGCCTAAACAGACGGAATAATTTTCTGATGTAATTCGTGACAATTGCTTAAGAGGGCGTGCTTTAAAATATTGTTTATAATTATTTCTCGTATCAATAATACTACATATTTCATTATTTTTTTTTAAATACAATAAATGGTCATAGAAATATATCTTTGCATGCCGCTTGAATGTAATGTTTAGTGCGCAACAATCTTTATTTTTCTTTAAATGATTTATTTAAAAAAAATGTTGTGGTCTGCTTCAAGGCGGACCTGCCGTCGCATCGGTGCGTCATAGATGAGTGCGTAAGCGATCCTGCGACGCGCCATTAAGACGGGGGAGGTTATGTTGGGTTTCTAGCCGGTATGTGGTATGTGGGACTGCCACATAACCACCCGTATGTCTACAGGTGGTATGCGTAAATGAATTTCCCAACATAAAAAAAAATTGCTCTACTGGCAGCCCTGTGTATAACATAATATAAGTACATACTCGGTCTGTGCGTCGACGACCTTCTGCAGCTGCAGCGCGCGCGCCTCCGCCGCCCGCGCCTCGCCGCGCGCCGCCGCCGCCTCCTTCTCTAGGCGAGACACCTCTTTACGAAGCTTTTCCTACAATATAAATATTGTATTTTGCCAGAGTACTATTTAAATCACATACATAGATAATTATCTATACCTACATATAATAAAATAGTAACTAAACCGAATCTGTACATTAAATATTTTTTTTGGAAAATTTTATTGAAATAGTCATTATAATAGTTATAGAAGCCGAATCTAGAATTGTTAGAATTTTTGTTTGTCTGTCCGTCAGTCTGTGAACACATCACGGAAAAACCACTGGAGGGATTTTGATGATAATGATAGCTGGTTATCCGGGTCCAACATATTATAGGATACTTTTCACTGCGGGAAAATATCTCATCTCTGAGAAATCTATACTAAACATTAAAACGTAAGCAGGGACGAAACTAGTCGCTAATAATTTATTATTGTGTAATTTTATAAGGTCATTGAAAGACAATGGGTTTAAAACGTAGATACTCCACTTTTTAATATTTATAAATAAATTATTTTTAATATTTAATAAAAGCTATTACTTTATAATTATTTGCAATTTTTATAATTATTATTTTATATTTATTGCCTTGAGTACGAATTTCAGGTAGAAATCGTTCGCTAAATAAATATGCGTTCTTCTTAAATTTATTCATGGTTCGTAAATGAAATTCGTTACTATTATATTATAATTTAAATATTTATACTTTTTGTTAATTATTATTTATAAGATATTTTTAATAATGTTTCAATTAAAGTCAAAGTAAAAAAGTCATTAATTAATATTAAATTAAAAAATTCAAAAATTGTATTATTTATATTAATATTTAAAAACTACTTTGGAGGCAATAACTTATCCGATATAATAAATATTAAAAAAAAAATGTTTACTACGTAGGCTTTTCTGCTTTAGGTGACCTAGTGTTTCTATGTAATACCTATATACAATACTTAATACTTATAATACGTTCAGTAATTATTTAGTAAATTGGACAAAGAGTATTAACATCTTAAGTCAAGGTCACAGAGTGTTAAGCTAATAACATTAGCGAATGCAATATTGTCGAGGTTTCTAATGCTACGTACAATTTATAGCTTCGCAAGCATTTGTTATGATTCATCCCGTTCTATCGTACTATTAGTTACCTCATTGCTTTCAGCTGTGTCATCGGTTGTCGGCTGTGCCGGCTTCACGGTAGACTCTTTGTTGAATATAAGTTGAAATTGCAAGTCTGAAAACGACGCAATAATACAATATAAACAAGATCTAATTATGGATTTTTGAACAGGTTATCATTGTATTAGGTTGCCTTTTTGTTATAAGACCTGGAATAGCACATGTACCTATCTATAGTTTGCGATGGGTCGAGTACTGATTCAGTAATCAGTTTCGATTTTCTAGAACATACATTATATATTTATAACAAAATAAAGGTATTTAATAATTAATAGATGAATACTGTTAGGTACTAGCTATTTAACCATCACGCAATTTTATTTGCAGAATAAACATGGATCACTTAGGAAAAGACGGTTCCAGCGCACTCAACCTAAATCACGCATATTGCGTATTTGCGGTACAGAAGAGTGTCGTAGTCACATTGGGACAAATATTTGTATGTATATTCAAGCTAAAATCTATACTTGTACAGGAATCGAACCTTAGGCCCTGTCGTTCTGTTGTTCGTTTCTCTGCTGTTGAATAAATTATATTAGTAAATGAAAAACACCTCTATTTCTCTCTCGCAAAGCTTCTATCTCAGTATGAAGGCCGCTCAACATGAGCCGGTGTTGTTCTTGAAGAAAGCGAACACTATGCTCTAAGTGTGCTACCCGGGCTGCTGCATCTGTACCAATGATGAACCCACTGCCACTTGATTCTGGAGGTGATTTCTTCACCTGTAATCATGATTAATTTCATTTTAGCAAATAGTGCAGTTGCACAAGTAAAGAAAGAACGATAACGCTTATCATTGCAACACAAAGTGAAAATCAAATTAAAATAGTGACGCTGAAATATTAAACACTAATGAATAACAAGTAATTAAAACGTATATTCAATCATACTCGCAAAATTCAATCAAATTCTACTCGCTTGCATAAAGATTCTCTTTATAGTTTTTTAGCTATACATTTTATATTGTAAGGCTTGTTCAGATTCAGAATATAACATTATTCAACGTTCAAATTAATACGATTTAATATAATCCGAAACACTTTAGTCTTTGTTCTTTGTTGTTCAAGTGGGCGCCTGAAACTCAAGCTGCCTCTTCATATCTATACCTATACTTATCAGAACAAAATTAGCTATCAACTGGGATTTACGATGTAGTTTTCATTCACAACAATAGTTGTCCGTTAATACTTCGTAACACAAAGAGTGGGAAAACCCCATGGTATCGGCTCTATACATTTCCCATGAAGTCAATGACCTTAAAAAGTCTCTTGAAATAATATTTTATAATCATTACTAGGTATATTGGCAATCTTTTGTCTAATTTATGAAAAACATTTGTACGTCTTTTACCGAGTTAGTACCTACGTGCTAAATAAAATTCTATGACGTATAATTTTTTGTTTGTTTTTTTTTTTGTATAAAATAAAAAATACTATAATTATAATAATTATAAAAACACAATGCAATATAAGCAAATTCGATGTACCTACATTTTTAATGAATTTTGTTAGAATGATCAATTGATATATAGAAATTTGTTACATTATTTAAATATGAATAATTTATATATTTACATTTTGAATGAAATTGGCCTACCTGTAATTTGGTGAACGGTGCAGTAGGTACCAGAACTTTCGAAGCCATTGCTAGCTCTCCACACCACGACGCAATCAGAATAACTTGACCACCTTTGTTATGATCTACCTCGGAGCACGCGCGCGCTTGCAATGGAAAAGATCCGACATTTGTGCACGGCAAAATAAACGACGACCTTGCCCACTACGCGTAATAATTAAAAATAAAATCGACGATAGAAACACAAATAAACACTGTATTATTTGAACCTGTGTTTTATTTTGAGGTAGTTACTTAAGGTCTACGACCGATGCGACCTTGCACTGGTGACCAAATTGACTCGAGGAAAAGCACTTATTTTCTTAAAATTTACTTCATTTTTGGATGGTTTCTGTGAGGTTTTTCTTATTTCAGCGGTACTGTCGGCTACGACAGGTGCATGGGGACGAGAGGGCCTGAGGGGAGGGAGTGCAGGGTATCGATCGCGCCGCCGCGCACCGGTCTCGCGTAACGCTGACTCACGGGATCTGTCTAACCAACTGTGGCGCTGTGCCAACAGCATTGATGTGCTATGGCATGTCATCAAGAGATTATGCCTTAATTTTAACAATTGCATTTGGAGTCTGACTGCGATTATAGATACTTGGCTTCGAATAGTTTATAGAAGTAAAAATAGTTTGATTAAATTTTAAATTCTATTGTCTCATTTACCCTCTAAATTATCATTTTGATATAAAAATATCGTTTCTAACTATGATAGAAAGTTTGTAGTATTACTTTAATCTTTGATGTAATTAAATACAATAGAGCAAACCAAAAGATGAAAAATAACGAAAAATTAATGGATGCTGAGCAATAGGCTTCAGTTTCAGCACTGGACCATCCAGTCGTAACCTTTCATTTTAGAAACCAATTAGAAATAAATACTATGTAGTTATTGTATTAGTGGACTGAAGTTAATAATTAAAAAAAAAAACTTTTTTTAATAGAAAATTCTATAAAGACCTTTATAGCGGAAAATTAAAAGTTATGTATTTTCTATGTAATTTTCATTACAGTTCGTTTGAATTTATAATATAATGAACCCGACTGATATCTTGGATGTACTCGTACTATGTGTTCCGAATATCTATACCTACTACCTAATATTATAAATTTGAAAGTTTAAATGTTTGAATGTTTGGATGGATGTTTGTTTTTCAATCACTCAAGAACGGCTGAACGGATCTGGATGAAATTTTGCACAGAGATAGATTATAGTCTGGAATAGCACATAAGGTACTTTTTATCTCGAAAAAATGTACAGTTTCCGTGGGATAGATTTGTTTTTGTTTTTCTAGAGGCCAACCCGGGTAAGCCGCTAGTATTTGTATGAATTATAAAGTAACTACATACAGACCATACTGATATTTGACCCAGTTTATTTTAAGACGCATGTATACTAGTTCAATAACAACATACTTTGGTAAAGTATTAATAACAATACAGAAAAACTATTTATTGATACATTAAAACATATGTTAAAAATGGCACAGGCAGTAGATACTAACCTAAAAATATTTAGTTGATATAAAACGATAGCACGATAGCATCTAAATGGAAGTAGGACAGAAGCAATCGCTTGACATAATTGCAGTTCCTATTTACTATGTTACTCGTGACTACTAATGTACTCCAAGAAAATAATGTTCAGCTTTTATAGCTACGTTTATTGTAATGCAATGTGTTTAATATAGTTATTGTATAGAGCTATCTTTAATATTTAATATTATAATATATCATATTCGATAGTTTGTTTGTTTTTATCACATTATACTATTAGATCGATGTAATTATTTCCTGGGACGGTTTTTGTGGTTAGAAGAATTAGTTTTATTTATTAGAGTAATTATATTGCTATATTACTGTGATAGGTACAAACAAGGTGTTGGTATGACAACGTGTCATAGTTATCATAATAATGATGGCTACTTAGATTAATATTAATTTTTGCGTTTAATATTATCGAATTGAAATCATCAAAGGTAATACATATTTATAGCGCTGGATTTACACTAGGAGCACTCGGGGCTAGTGCCCAGGGTGGAAATTTTCAGGGGCGGCAAAATTCGAAGGATAAAAAAATTTTCTTCGCGGTATCGAATTGTTTGTTTTTATTTTCTAAAAAATGAATAATTAAAAAAAAGATCTTTTTTTGCATTTATCAAAAATCAAAAAAAAAAAAATAACTTTATCGAAACTTTATGCATTTTATGGAAAATTTCGATATTGAGGCGGCATTTCTTATAGCCCTGGGGCGACGCTAAGGTTGAATCTGGCAGTGCATATTTACATTTATGTATATTATCTATACATGTGTATATATATATATATATATATATATATATATATATATATATATATATATATATATATACGCTAAATAGGATAGATGGATAGATACAAATAGATAGAGCCTATTGCTATTCTTAGTAATTACAACTTTATAGGCTGTCCTCGTTTCTGTATAAGGACGTAGCCTTACTTAAAATAATAATCTGTTGGACGATAAGAATTCAAGCAAAATTTTCCTGTTTAGTTACTAAGACGATACAAAATGATAATTTATAAACTATACAGCCCCCAGGATCTTTAAAATAATTTTGATGTGCCTGAATATTATTTATACATAGAATAACAATATTCACATACTATAATATCATATAAGTGTTATAAAAAATAAATACGATTGCTATATTATGTACCTACAATGTATTTTCAGATCGATATTTAAACCATGTACATATTGCTTTTTCACGGTTAGAATCTAAGTAAACTATTTCAAAGATAAAGATTTTAATAAATAATAAATATATGTAATTGACAAATTATTCAATAATTTACCTAAACTTTATTATTGTTAAGGTTTTTGTGTGATATTGGTATTTTATTTAAACTTAATAATAAATAAATAATAAAATAATTAATATCCACCTCCAATTCATGATCTTCAGTACCACTCGTGATGGTTAAAATTGCTGTGCGGCTCCACTGAGGAAAATGTCGGGTATGTTGCAACGGCACCGACGGCGCCCCCATCGTGACTGTCGGACGAATGCCGTATAACATGTTTATTGAATTATCTACCAACAAGTTATAAAATTCGAAAGTTCCAAATTATTTTAATTCTCGCTCCTATATTTAGCGAGTCAATTATAGTCATAAATTTATAGATATTTAGGGTCTTTTCAACAAAAATTAAACTTATAAAAATATATTTTTTAAACTCATCAACGTTAAATCAATATTTAGATCGCAGCAAATATGAAAATTATTTTCCATGGAAAGTTTTTCGCTTTGTGTTGAACTATTGAACTTGTAAGCGTCAATCGTTGCCAAGCAACCAAATTTTCATGCGTTCGGATACTATTACTGTATTTTTGTTAATGTAAAAAAAAAACTAATCCTAATACAGTAACTAAAAATTCTTATTTAATTTATATAGACATATAAATAGTTTCTAATGTCGGTGGTAAATTTAATATACTCTTATTATGGTTTGTTCTAAATTATGAATAAAAACCTAATTATTAACCTAAATTGTTACGGTAAATGGAATCGAATATCATAAACTTACTTCCTGCTGGTTGTCAAATGTTTTTAAATTTCGATACAAACATTGAAAAATAAAAGACAAATTCGATATTCCTAATTCCACTTTATTTTACGATTTCAGTTGTATATTTTTTGTATAATAATGGAGACATGTGTAAGAGGATTTGCTTATATGCCTGAAACAAAACCAGAAACGAACGATTTAAAGGTACATCAACAAGTTGAACATAATATGTTTGTTTTTAAAATATTATCGTAATTGAAATAGGTATATGAATTGTTTCATTTCATATTTCAGTATGTAGAGAGCGAAGACCTAGAAAGAACTTGGAAAATTACTAGAAGAGAACGTCTAAAACGACAAGAACAGAAAGTATGGGAAGAATTTATCCAGGAACAAGATATTGTGCACAATATGTGCCAAGGTATGCTGAATTAGTCATTTACACTAATTTATTAGTCAATTTATAAGAATAAATTCTATGTAAGACATTGCTACATTTTTAATTTAATTCATGTCTACATTTACAGATGATCCTTATCAATTCTTAGACCAAGTACCTGAAGATTGTATAAAGGAACTTTTAGATATAGAGCTACAGAAAATGAAGCAAGAAGCTATTGAAGAGGTTCAGGCAAGATATATTAAATTTTATTCTATTATAAATATTGAAACTTAGCTTCCTCATACTTATTAATGTACTAGCAACTCACCCTCGCTTCGCTCTGGTTAGTCCCTAGATATGTTTTAATGGTTAGTATAGAATAGACTATATTTTATATTATATATAGCCTAAAGCCTTCCTCAACAGGCTATCTAATGCAAAAAAAAAAACTTCAAATGAGATTAGTAGTTTCTGAGATTAGTGTGTTCAAAAAACAAACAAACAAACACACTGCTTGTTTATAATATTAGTATAGATTAATTTTAAAATATTTTATTTATATTTTGAATTTAGTTAAAATTATGTTTAACAAAAAACACGAGTTTCAATTGAGCTAAAAAATAGAAAATTTTTAGGTCACAACTGAAGAAATAGAAGAATCTAATCAAAATGATAATCAACACGTAGTGACATTTATTGAGAATGAAGACCAAGAGTGTGATATGTTCCATGTGTTTGATGATGAAAAAGACGATGAAGTTTCTGGTGAATATTAAAATATTAACTTTATTTTAACAACACTCTTAGAACAATAATTAATTATTAAATAATAAACACTGTTTTATAGGGATTTATTGATACGTTCCACCTTCATTTATCATTTGAGTGTGTTTTTCACTTTATCCATACTAATTTTATAAATGGGAAAGTAACTCTGTCTGTCTGTCTGTCCGTTACCTTTTCACGCTTAATCCACTGAACCGATTTAGATGAAATTTGATTTGGAGATACTTTAAGCTCCTGGGAAAGACATAGGATAAGTTTTATCTCAGAAATCATCCCTTAAGGGGGATGTTGATCCGAAATTTGTATAAAGAATCAATCATTTTACATGTAAGGGACTTATTTTTTTTATTTTTTAAAATACCTACTTTTCTATACCTATGTATATATAATCTGGGCATGAACCAGAGCGAGGCCAGAGTGAGTCACTAGTTCTAAATAACTTAACACTCATTTATCTCAGGTCCCGAAGAAGAAGCTCTAAATGATTCAATCAACAGTCCTCCATGCACTGTGCGAGAGAGACAAGAAGAGAAAAACTCCCCATCCAGACATAGTAGTCCTGATAAAATATCTTGTAAGTTTATTTGTTGATATATATACACATATGAAGTACTAGTGACTTACCCTTGGTTCGTTCGAGTGCGTCCCTTGAGCTTGAAACGAATTGCTAACGTGTGGAACACCCTTCCAGCATCCATGTTTTCTCCCACCTATAATATAAGTACCTTCAACGCAAGAGTGAATAGGCATCTTCTAGGCACGCGCGCTCCAACCTAGACCTCATCAGTGCTTCCCAGCGTTGATTGTCATCAAGCGCAAGCCTATCTAACAATAAAAAACATATGTAAAAATTAGTTTTGAAAATTTTTGTCCGACTGCCTTTGATCAGATTGTCATATATTTAGAAAGGTTCAAATTGATATATTAACTAGAAGTATGTTAAAATCAACAAGGTTTTATACATTTCAATAGTTTGTTATAAGCATAATTTTAAACTAAATGTGTGAATGCTAATAATATTAATAATATACTATATATTTTTATCTGAATTAAGAATATTGCCAAATAAAATCATTAAATTGGATGTTAAGTGTATTATTTTATATAAGTGTATTATACATATCTATACTTAATATTATAAAGCTGAAGAGTTTGTTTGTTTGTTTGTTGGGTTGTACGCGCTAATATCAGGAACTACAAATTCGATTCGAAAAATTCTTTTTGCATTAGATAGCCCGTTAACTGAGGAAGGTTATAGACTATAATATATCATCCCGGAATAATGTATCGTTCCCGTGGGATAGTTTTTTTGTCTAGGGACAAGCCCGAAGCAAAACGAGGGTGAGTCGCTAGTAGCAGATATATAGACTTCTAGTTTTAGTATTACCTTTCCTTTAGTATGAATCAGATTTGATATTTGGGTGCGGTAAATGTATTTATTGACAACAGATTTGGTTCCAATTAATCAATGAGAGAATATATTATATAACTATATATTAATTTAAGAAAGTAATAATTTTTAACTATTATGTTTATTTAATGTAATGTTATGTTTTCAGGTAAATCATCAACAGAGAATGTGACCAACATGATTGAAAACAGCATCTACTGCGCCAAAGTGAAAGAGCTGAGGTTGAAGATCAATGAGGAATTGACAAACATTATGTAATTAAATCTTACTTAATATTATAAACTAGCAAGTTACCCTCCTTTCGCTAGTCGAGTCGAGTCGAGTAGTAGTGCGATACGTTTTAATTTTCTTCAGCAAATCCCTAATTCTTTGTCTAAAATAAAAGTAGCCTAAGTTACTCCTTATAATATCAGCTATCTGCCAGTGAAAGTCCCGTTAAAATTGGTCCAGCCGTTTCGGAGATTAGTCGGAACAAACAGACAGGCAGACAGACATTTTAAAAATTGTGTTTTTCTTATAAGTACCGTATATAATTCCATATGCATTTAGTATAAAGCTGTTATTTCGACATTATAGATATGAAAATGTTTGGATGTTTGTGACTCAATCACGCCAGAACGGCTGAATGGATCTGGATAAAATTTAGCACAGTGTATAGTCTGGAATAGCACATACGTTACTTTTTATCCCGGAAAAATGTACGGTTCCCGTGGGATAGATTTGATTTTGTTTTTCTAGGAGCGAACCTGAGCGAAGTGGTGGTGAGCAACTAGTTTAATATAATACTCATCGAGTGGTACATTTGAATTATCTAATACATTATCATTGTCCGTTGTGGGGCGTTTTTTGCTCATAAGGATTTAAAATGACTACACCACTAAAACAGTTTACATTGATTTAATAGCTTTCAATACATACAAATTAAATTATATCTAGTGTCCATGGAATGGCATTTTAGAGCAGATGGGTTTGCAAGCATACTTCTTGTTTCAAGTGCTAAATTGAAACAAGGAGAAAATTCATTTAATTTAATTAAACAAGAATTCGACTCGCACTTGACCGATTTTTTTCATGAATAGTTTATTATGCAACTAATCTACAGTTAAGTGAGAAAAATAATAATTTCTCTTAAAATTTTGTGAACATCATACTTTCTAGTTTAATTTAATAAAATTTACTTAATTTTTATTTATATTCACAGAATGTTCCTAGAGACACGAGACATTATAAATATTGATCCCTCGGATATACCCAAAATGATGAAACGCTCCGTGGAGTTCTGCGCTCGCTTCAACCGAGTACATTTGTATCAACTACAGAGACAAGTTAGTTATTACTTTGCTGATTATTGTTTGGTCGCAGGTTCCATTCCTGCACAGTTATTTATCGCGTTTTTTAGGAAAAAAAGCGTTTTTTCAGAAAACGCGTCTATAAAAAAAATAATAATAATAAAAAAACCGACTCCGTAAAAAGCGAATTAAAAAATAAGAACAAGTTAACGAAGGAACACACATATATATATATATATATGTTTAAGGCAAATGCTTTCAAATACTATGATAATATAAATATTACTTGTTAAAATATACTAATTGTCATTACGAATGATTTCGAAATTATAGCGCCATATTGTTAGTCAACCCTAAAGCCGTTACCCGATTGTAATATAAAAATAAGTATGCCAGTCGGGTGTTTCCCCTGCGTATGCTCGCATGCCCTACACGATCGTTCTATCTAGAGGTCGTCAGACGACAGTAGGGATTAGTAGACTGTGATATAACTATAAATAATAATAAATATGTAGGGACATTAACACACAGCACCATCTAGTTCCACGGTAAGCTACGAGGCTTGTGTTATGGATATCAGATAGTTGATATACAATACACATATATAATATTAAATATTTACATATTGTCGATGCCAGATTTCCTGTCGTCGACGCTATTGCTTTTATTATAAGGCGCTTTATTATATTTATTAGGTATATCGAGTCGTACACTCAACCAATGAACTTGCCCAAATACAACTTCGTCACTCACCACGTCAATCATACATCATCTAACAGTCTAATAGAACCCTCATTCAAATTCTAATTCTTGTATACGATATTTGCACTAGACAAAAAAAATATTGTAATTGTGTTAAGACAGCCAAATATAAATATTTGAGAAGATATCCAAATCTTTCTTTTGTTCATCGCGAACGCATATTATAAATATAAACAGCCATGCCTGGAGTACAAACATTCGTGCTTATCTCACATATGAATGTCCTTAGCGGGAGTCGAACCCGCGACCGCTGGCACAGCAAGTAGGGTCAGTACAAACTGAGCCAAACGTGTCGTCAATGACTGATATTATATACGATGTATCCCACTAGATGGTGGACATCGAGCGCAACTCGAGCCGCGCGCCGCCGTTCGCGCGGCGCACGCACGGCCGCGCACAGCTGGCGCGCGCCGCGTCGCTGCACGCCGCGCTGCTGCACGCGCTGCAGGTGAGCGCACTCACTCGCATCTGAACAGCTTAGTTGCTGCTGCTGCCCTTCTCATATTACCTGTAAGGGGAGTGGAGTTATGGCTTCAGGGCGTAGCCCTTTGATCGTAGGGTTTTCCGCTGCCCACAAATATGGCCACGTCCCAGCGAGACCCTTACAGGACGTCGGAGAGAGGAGGCGCTGTCTGGACGATCAGTCCAGTCGGGTGAGACCCTCAGTTACCCCGAGAGAGTGAGGGAGGTCTAGCTAAGCAATCAGCGACCTGATTGACATCTGGGTGGAAGGGGGGTTTAAATATAGATGGAGATATAAGTGAAGTAAAGATAGAAAAATGGCTGACCTGTAGGTGCAAATGAGATGTGTGAGATAGAAAGAGAGAGGACGATAGCGTAGTGTAGGTGTGAGTGAGATGTATAGCTGTGGTAGAGAAAGAGGGAATAATGAGCTGTGGAGAGTTTGAGGTGGAAAGGGGTATATACATACATATGTAGATAGTAGGTATACTTACGTAGTAAAGTAAAAAAATTGTAATAGTCAAAACCATAGGTGAGGTATATTTTATTGCTAGAGTCAAAAATGAGATGATTGAGTGAGATACAAATGTGATAGAACGTAAGCTTAAAAAAGTATTAAACACATAGACGTATAAATTTTTACATCGATCTATTATGATATATGCAAAAGTATGGATAAGTGTGTGTGTCTATTATTCTTTCATGATTTATTGACTGGATTTTTTAAAGTATACAATCTGTATGGAGAAATCGAGGATAGTAGCATAAACAATAAATAACGTTGCTATTTTTAACTTCGAAAATTTTTTAGCGGGCTCCATTTATACAATTTTTTAATCTGTGTGTAGAACGTAACAACCAGTTGTCTTTAGGTGCTATTCGATATTCCTGCAACAAACGTAGTGTTTCTAGGAGAGTAGGTATACTTCTCTCACGCACTATACGTGATAACATTCAAGCGTGTTCTCGTCTGTGCTGTACAAGTTACTGAATGCCTTATTTTTCAAATGTAATGTAATGTAGGGCATAACAAACGGTTTGTCCCAGGTGCTATCCAAGTCCCTGCAACAAACATGGTGTATCCGCGAGAGCGGCGAGGCGGCGCGGGCGGCGGCGCGGGCGGCGCGCGCGGCGGCGGCGGCCTGCGCGGCGGCCGGCGCGCCCGACCTGGGCGATGATGTTTGTGGGGATTTCTGTCTTTGTTTTCTCATTCATTTATTCTTTTATTCATTCATTCGACCAGTGCACAGTCAACACAATTACATCAAGACAAACGGTATCGTGTCCAGCCAAGTTCAAGCCTAAAGGAACTGGCGACGCAGCACCATGTGTATATTTTATACATGAACCATTTGAAGCCACTTTTACCTTGTTAATGACTCAAAATCTATTAAACACATAAAATTTGGTTCATTTATATAATCCTCTTAGATTACCTAGAATCTCCAATTTCATAAATACAGTTCAAACAGTTATTGAGATATTAACGTCTAAAAATCGGCATTTTTAGCACTGACTGACTGACTGACATATAGTAGTAAAACCTAACTCACTTCCAGATGGCCTAGAAAGTTAAAACTTGGTGTACAGATGGGTAATCGTATACTACATACAAAGAGAAAAATCCGAAATTAGTGAATTCTTAAAATTTGAACTTTTTTTTCAATATTTATTAACACCTTGCTTGCATCTTACGCCTTCCAGAACATAATAGTAATAGCTTAACACCTAGTGCCATTTGAAATATAATAGCAATAACAATCATAGTAAAAGCAAAAACTTTTTCTTTCTTAGGAGAAAAGGTTTCCATAATGAATTAATAGCATTTTCCTATTCCGCCTTATCCACTAACGAATAGTCGCAAAATTTAGAAAAAAAAAAGATTGAATTTACATGTCACTTTGGAATTATGAATAATAATAGTCTCCTTATAAAAAGTCATGATATCCCATCAAAAACATAAATGTGAAAATGGGAGCCAAGTTCTATATTAAGAATGTGTGTGGTTGTCAACTTCACCGACAAAAGAATTGAGATCTGAATGGGTGCCAAGTTCTGTAGATAATCCTGAAATTTATTAATAAGAATATATTTGAGTTCAAGATTTGACTTGGCTAGTTTTTACATACAAGTTATCTTTTATTCGGCTAATCACTTATATCTTCTTTATGCTATACGCAAGTTATGTTTTTATATTGTAAGGTCAATATGTCTCACTCTTCTAAAAACTTACTTTGCTCGTAAAGTTGGTTTATTACTGGTTGGTTTACTGGTGTTCACATAAACTGGTTAAAAATGAGATAAGTTTTTTATTCAAGCCAATAAGCGACAAGTTATTAATGAAAAACCATCATGTAACTTTCTTCTAAATGCTCTTACACAAATACCAATATAGCAATATTATAAAAAATCTGTTTTTAGGTTTAGATTAGGTTATGCTGGAAATAATTGTTTTCAGGCGATCCCAGAGACCTGCGACAAGCTGGAAGAAACATTAAACGAGTACACGGCAAAGATGTCCGACTATTTGAACAGTACTGAAAATACGGTGAGCTTTCAACGAGATTTGAACTTTACAAAGTAAATTATTATAAATTTATGTTATAATAAACTCCTATATAAATAAAAATGAATATTCGTATGTTTATCATCTATACGTGCCTAAACCATTGGTCCGATTGTGAAAAAACTTTTGTGGATTATTCTGTATACACCTACGAAGCTTCCGGGAAAGAAAGTTGTTTAGGCTTTTGTCTTTTTGTTCCTAAACTATTCAAGCTCAGAGATGCACCCGAGTGAAGCGAGGATAAATCGCTAGTATAAAGATGGCGTCACCTTTTAGCAATTTTTTACGACACTTAAATAGGTTACTATAGCCCATTTCTGATATTAAAATGAACGTATTCCTTCAAAATATGACAAAGCATACACGAGTGTACCTAATAAAGATATCAAAAAAGGCTTGGACGATGTGTTTGTCGTGTTATATACTCTTATAACAGCAATATTACTAAAGAGTAGCATATATATTACTTCAGTTTATAGTTTATCTGATGGAGTGTACGCATTGACAAATCGATAGAAATTTTTTGTTACTAGTGATCGCCGCGTGTTTGAAAATCAACCATAATTCATTAAGTTATATATTTATTATCTTGCGTATATTACAATATTAATCTATTCTCAATTTGACCACAGACTTTAACAATAAACAAAAGAGTATATATGCGTGTGTGTGTCAAATATATGGTAGTGTGTGTAATGTTTTTTTTATAGATTAAATGTATTTTTTATGCATAATTTTAAAAAAATATTAGCAATCTGCACTTCTCTTCTATATAAACTATAAGTGTGGAAAATTTCATACTCCTCCGTCCGCACAATTTTCGTAAAAAGGGGTACAAAATTTTTGCCTGACGTATTAATATATATGTATAATTTCAGAGTGTCTCCTGTTCAAGAAAATCAAGCAAAGTCAAAAACAAAAAGAAGTCTATAGGAACTTGGTCCAAGTCTGGAAATAAGTCATGTATGAGTTATTTTTTACCTACATTTAAAATAAGAGGAGATTTTTATTAATAATCCTAGCAGCATTTGCAATTCAATTCAATTCTCTTATAAATGGTTTCAAAGCGTGCCAATTGAGCACAGATTACTTCGCCATTGTCACGTAGAATGGAGAAGACACGAAGGAGATTATTCGGGAAAATAAGACGATTAAACTATATTAAGTTGTAATGTGTAAAAAAAGGAGTATAACGTTTATGAACTTTGGACCTACAACAAAAGACAGTATAATTAATACATACATGAAAACCTTAATTAAGTATTTTAAATAAAACTATCTTTTCGGATTATTTCGTGGATTTATTTTGATTTTTGGTTCCCGACGTTTCGATTGCTTTACAGCAATCATGGTCACGGGAGAGACTGAGGTGTTAGATGTCTCAAAGGTATTATATAGTTGTTACAGACAGCCTATCCGCAAAATTACAAATGCGATTCAAAAAACTTGAAAATTGACACCAAAGTACCTTACAATATTTGTTAATTTTAATTTTAAACATATTTATAATTTTAATTACTTTTATACTTGTATAAACCAAAAATCTAAATATATTCGCGAAAAAGTCCGAAAAGATACTTTTATTTAAAATTATAATAATAGGCCGATTATAATAGAGTTATTTTGAATTTAGTATGATTTTTGAATATAAAAATCATGATGATATATTAAAAAGTATAATTTTGCCATACTTTCCAGTTACAAACACAGATGCGCGTCTGTCCATGTACTCTCTGGACACTCTCAGAGTCAGCCTGAACCCCAAATCATCTAGCTCCAAAGATAACTCCAGGTGAAATATTAAATATATAATATCACTAGCGTCCCTAGGTATGTTTTAATTTTTTTGAGCGAAACCCTAATTCTTTTTCTAAAATAATAATAACCTAAGTAACTCCTTATAATATCAGCTATCTGCCAGTGAATGTCCCGTTAAAATTGGTCCAGACACTTCTGACTGACCGTCACGACACTTTAGGGGTTCCGTACCAAAAGGGTAAAACGGGACCCTATTACTAAGACTTCGCTGTACGTCCGTATGTCTGTCTGTCTGTCCGTCTGTCACCAGGCTGTATCTCAAGAACAGTGATAGTTAGACAGTTGAAATTTTTACAGATTATGTATTTCTGTTGCCGCTATAACAACTAATACGAAAATACAGAATAAAATAAATATTTAAATGGGTTCCCATACAACAAACGTGATTTTTTTGCTCGTTTTTGCTCGATATTGATAAAGGCAACAGGTAGACGCTTGAAATATTCACAGAATATTTAGTTATATATTCACTTTAAAAATAAATAATTAAATTAAAATAAAACAAAAGTTTAAGGGGGGCTGCCATACAACAGACATGATTTTTTTGCAGTTTTTATAGATAATGGTACGGAAGCCTTCGTGCGCGAGTCCGACTCGTACTTGACCGGTTTTTCTATATCAATAATAGTTGTTATTGTTCCGTTTACAGCGGTACATCTAAAATCCACGCGAGCAGCAGTCGAAGTAAAGGTTTTGATAAAGAGGAGTTTGCTAAAGATCAAAAGAAAACGCCGCGGTAACGTTATAATTTTTTTTTCTATTTTATTTATTTATTTGAAAAGCTTGATAGCTTGATCCCCATACAAACTTTCCTGCCCATTTTTACCCCCTTAAGGGATGATTTCCGAGATAAAAAGTATCCTATGTCCTTCTTAGGGTCTCAAACTATCTTCTTACCAAATTTCATTTAAATCGGTTCAATAGATCCAGAGATTACCCCCAACAGCTTCACAAACTCACAAACTTTACCTCTTTATAATATTATTATGGATTAGTTTTTTCCTGCGGGTTCGCTCCTATTGTATAGGGAATATGGAGGTAAATGAGTTTGACTATGTTTTTGTCGAATTTCATTAAAATCTGTTCAACGTTTTAAACATGAAGATAATAGACACACACAAGTTATTTATAATGTGAAAACAATACGTAGTATAGATAGTTTTTTTTTTATTTGCAGTATTTATTTAAAAAAGGAGATGGATTTTTTTTTAATATTTTTGATGTTGTACCTCAAAAATGATCCTCTCATAACACCTCAATATATTCACTTGCTAAGGTGATTGCATTTAATATATTCGGTTTTAAGGGAGACATATTTATATATATAATGAAACTGTAGAGGTTGAATGTACATAGAAAAAAAAATGCTAAAAACCGAGTCAGAGGGATGTAAGAAGAGAAATAGAACAAATCCAGATTTTTTCAATTTTTTTGTTTCTGTGTTTGTTTGTTTGTACGGGTTAATCTCCGAAACTGTTGGACCGATTTAAATGAAATTTTGCATGGTGGTACATTATATCTCCGGTCAACATTTTAGGTACGTTTCATACCGGATAATTAAAGAGTGGGATAGTTGAAAACTATAGTAACTTAATACACTTAAACCTTAAATTTGATTTTAACGAAACTTTAATATAGTTCATACACCAGAATAACAAAAAGGTTACTTTTTATCCCGGAAAAATGTATGGTTCTCGTGGGATCGATTTGTTTTTGTCTGTCTAGAGGCGAACCCGAGCGAAGCGAGGGTGAGTCGCTAGTATAATTAATAATAAAAGTATATATTTATATCTACAGCAGCGACCGCCGTCCGCTGATGCGCGCGCCGGCGGCGGCGTCGGGCGGCCGCCGCGTGCGCGCGCGCGACCTCGACGTGCACACGCTCGTGGAGGCCGTGGCGGTCAGTGCGGGCTTTGTGCTCTGATAGCTATATATAGTGACATGCCGACACGTTAGGCTCAGTTTGTACTGACCCTACTTGCTGTGCCAGCGGTCGCGGGTTCGAGGCCCGCTGGGGGCCTTCATTTGTGTGATGAACACGAATGTTTGTACTCCAGTCATGGGTGTTTATATTTATAATATGTATGTATTTAAAGTTATATATGTGTAGTGTATCAACTATCTGGTATCCATAACATAAGCCTCGTAGCTTACCATGGAACTAGATGGTGCTGTGTGTTAATGTCCCGACACATCTATTATTTATTTATTATTTAATTTTCAAGCTATGCCTAGTTTAAAACCATTGTCAATAAGTTGTGACTAAATAGTTTTTAATTCTATTATATTATGTCATGTCCTGAAATAAATAAAAAGTTTTAAATAAGTTGTCCCATTAAATAAAAGTATAAATTAAAAACAAACTAACAAACACACAATCTTTTATAATATTAGTGTTCATTCTTATATATTTTGTTCCCCAGTGTACATCAAGCCATATCAGTAGGGAGGGGAGTCCTCAGTCCACTCCGAAGAGTAGAAACATTACTCCACGACTAAACAAAAATACACCAAGAAGTCCTAAAAATAATAATAAAAAAGTAAACACGCCTCGATCTAGACTAAATAATGCTAATACTAAAAAGAAAGATGCAATAAATAATAAAGCGACCAAAGAAATTTCCAGAAATAATGAGAAAATCGATAGTAAAATAAATAATGATATAGAACATTCCAGAATGAATGCAGATTTTAATAAAAATATTCAAAGTACTATAGAAGGTAATGAAACTAATGATGTGAAAGAGACGGAAGATGTTAAAGTAAACTCCATTGAAAAGAAAGAGACAGGGGATGTGAAATCAAATGTGCGAGAAAGAGATGACGATATTGATATTGAAGAAAAGGAAAGAGGGAAGAATGCCAAACCAAAAGAGAAGCAGCGTGAGAAGAATTATGAAAAAACAAAGGTAAGTGGATATTAGTGTACTAGTGACTCACCCTGGCTTCGCTTGGGTTCGTCCCGTACGTCATAACGGTTAATATGGATATCCCACGGGAACCGTACATTTTTCCGGGATAAAAAGTAACCTATGTGCTATTTCAGACTATAATCTATCTTTGTGTCTTTCATCCAGATCCGTTCAGCCGTTCTGGCGTTATTGAACAACAAACATCCAAACATCTAAACTCTCGCATTTATAATATTAATCGGTTAAAATTCACTATCACATATGCAATTTGATTTAATACTAGTAACCACCTAACCCTGGTTTTACGTGTTTTTTTTTTTAAACATATTTTAAAAAACTTTATTTCTAATGCAACTATTGTTTTCCACTTTCCAACAGAAGGGTTAGATTTTAAAACGTTGAAAGACTTATTTTTTTAACGAATGCTAACGATTACGAGTAATATTAAGATTCAAATAATCAGAAATCACTTTCTTATCTTTTTAAAAATATGGCATTGATCCTAATGATCAGTACACACGACAACGATTTATCGTAGCGATTTGACTGCGGAGTCAGTTTGTGCAGTTTATCGAACATCCACAGTGTGTTCACACGTCTACTATACTGTGTCGATTGTCAGTTCTCCGCAGAAACTCTGTCGAGAAACATGTTATCCAGGATAGAATTATTTTCTTATTTTTCAAACAAACTTCATTTTTATAGCACTGAATAAATTCTTCCAATAACTCACGGATTCCGTTATAATCGGCAATGACGGCACGTTTGGCTCAGTTTGTAGTGACCCTACTTGCTGAGCCAGCATTCGCAAGTTCGAGTCCCGCTGGTGACTCATTTGTGTGATGAGCACGAATGTTTGTACTCTAGTCATGGGTGTTTATATTTATAATATGTATGTATTTAAAGTTATGTATGTGTAGTGTATCAACTATCTGGTATCCATAACACAAGCCTCGTAGCTTATGATGAAACTAGATGGTGCTGTGTGTTAATGCCCTAACATATTTATTTATTTATTTATTTAATCTTGCGACATTTTTTGATGTGCGCCTACGCGTCCGCCTACAGCAAGCTCTTGTGAACGAACTGAATGCTTGCTCCGACTTCCATCCATACATTACGATAAAACTGCACAAGTGCAATCGACAACGATTAATCGAATATATTTTGTAACTGCCTCCAAGCGCTTGCACCAACCAAAAAATCTGCACCAATTTTCATACACACTATCAATAAAACTGCACAAACTGACTGCGTAGTCAAATCGCTGTGATAAATCGTTGTCGTGTGTACCGACCATAAGGTTTTATAATTTTTTTGACATAGTACTTATAGGTTTATAAATAACAACACGGATAATAAAAAAAAACGAGTGATTTATTGAAAAATAAAATAAAGTATCGCAAAAGCGTAAAATTGCAAACAGTTCTTGTAATAATTGTCAGCCGAAGCATGAACTTAACCATAACAATTATAATATTAAATACTAAAATTATTTACAACGAAATGTCTTTGTTTTAAGCAAAGTTTTATCATTTTTAGCATAATATTATATAATTGGGAAGAATTTTGGTTTGTTCACTCAATATTTGTGTTTTATTTATATATAGTTGTAGCAAGAATTCTAATATAGACTTATACATTACAATATCAAAAGAAAATGTCAAATTTCCTCATAGATACAGATTATAATATATTTGATATAAATTATTTATCTGTATTTTTTTTTGCTTTACTTTAAAAATGCTAAAAAATAACGTTAAAAATAATAAATGGTGAAAAATAGCTTTTTTAAAAGTGTTTTTTTCGTAATTTCAATAGAACACTTTATTCTGTATTTTGTGTTAATTTCATATAAAAATCGTGAAATTTAAAAAATTTTTGCAATAATTCCCAATTTTTTTTATCAAAAATATGTAATTTTTTAAATTATTCATGTATTTGCTCTATGGGCATTGTGATAAGTGCACTTTGGATTTCGATGGGTGGTTATATTTTTATAAATATACGTTTAATAAATAGCGTTTGTTTGTCTGTCTGTTTATGCGCATTTGCCGCAAAGTGGCTTGTTGTCCAGTACTGAGAAAGTTGAGTCGGTGACTGGGTTTCTGCATTTCTGGAAATTGAAAGATATTTATTTATTTATTTTTCGGGAAACAATGAAATAATCCTTATATATAGTTGCAATACATTCACACACCAGCAAAGTTTCCATCTATAAATATAACACAGCTAGACTAAACAGGATATGTATTAAAATTAGTTTAAACTTTAAAAGCGTTAAATCAAAATTGTAATAAAAATTACTGCAAAATAAAAACACTATTAAAAGGATAACAAAAAAAAAATACTTAAGTGAAAATTACCTATATAAGTAAAAAAAAAATACAAATTATAAAATAAAAAAAGTAAAACTTTAACTCTAACAGAACATACTAAAAATTAAAAAAAAAATACACAATATATATGTATCAGTGACATAGTTATATATCAGTGACTTTGCTTTATCTCACTGATAAGAGGATTTTCTGGTTTTTACCTAATTTATAGCAAAGAAAAGATATATAAATGCACACTTTTATTTTTTTTAGATGATGATGATATGTGATGTATCGTCATTTCAGATTTCGGAACAAAATATATTTTTTTTTTATAACATAATTACACTAAAATTATAAATATTAATGATAAAAATTTACAATTAGTTTTTGAGGATGGTTCCTTTTGGCTCGTTAGATACATTAATTAAAATAGGTAATACTAGCGACTCAACCTCGCTTCACTCGGGTTCGTCTCTAGGTACCTACGTTATAACGGTTAGTATGAAATACAAATCTTTGAATTTCTCGGCTTTTCTGTACTATAATATGTATGTATTATACTTATAAACCTTCCTCTTAAATCATTCTATCTATTAAAAAAACTGCATCAAAATCCGTTGCTAAGCATACATAGGGACAGATAGACAGCGGTAAGCGACTTTGTTTTATACTATATAGTGATAAGTTTTGAACATGGATAAAAACTACCCCCAATCCGAATCCGATTTTACTCAAATCCGATGGGCAGTTAATCTTTTACATTTATAATATTTATTCTCTACATAATATATACTTGACCCACCCGGGACCCGAACCCAGGACCTCTGATCTGCAGCCGTATATGTTAACTACTAGACAACCTAGGCAGCTAGGCTATGGTATTAGTATTATACTCACAGTGCAAGTGAAACATTCACGATGCCACTTGTTGTCCAACGCGATGATCGCCTTGTCGACTATGGGCGAGGCGCAGCCCGCGCAGCGCGGGGCGAACTTGTCCGCGTAGCACGACGAGCAGTAGGGGCGGCCCGCCTGGAGACATACAGATATACAGATAAATACATACTTTATTGCATACTAGCGACTTACCCTCGCTTCGCTCGGGTGCGTTCCTAGATACGTTTTAATTTTTTTGAGCAAAACCCTAATTCTTTTTCTAAAATAAAAGTAACCTAAGTTACTTCTTATAATAAATATCAGCTATTTGTCAGTGAAAGTCCCGTTAAAATTGGTCCAGCCGTTTCGGAGATTAGTCGGAACAAACACAGACAGACAGACAGACAAAAAAATTGAAAATTGAATTTTTCTTATACGTACCGTATATAATTTCATATGCATTTAGTATAAAGCTGTTATTTTGACATTACAAACAGACCCTTCAATTTTATTTTTCTTCTTACATCCTCCTGACTCAGTTTTTAGCATTTTTTTCTATGTACAGACATTCGACTTCTATAGTTTTGTTATATGTATAGATATTTCAATAAAAATAAATATTTATTTTAAACTCAGTGTAACGTTATAGTTAAAAAAACAATTATATAAATCATCACAAACTCAAATACACTAATAAACCACATTACCTGTTCCATAAAGCCGCCCCCGCCCAACTCCTTCATGCAGCCGCCGCACACGAAGTGGTGCGCGTGCCACGACACACCCAACGCTTGGATCACGCGCTGAAATAGATTAAAATAGATAATTATATACTTGTTAAAACTCTTACACTGACTGACTGACTGACAATACATAGAAACGCATGGTTTAGAAGCATTTTTTTATTAGAAATGGCCTTACTCTTGACCTTCATCTTAGCTCAAAGGTATAGATAAGGTCTACGATGTAGCGAGTTTGCCCAAGAGAAGCCTATTAACACGCACCTTAAAAAGTTTCAGGCTATACGCACTCGGAAAAACAGACGCAGGCAGGGTATACCACTTCTTGGCTGTGCGCATTATAAAAGACTAGCGACTTACCCTCGCTTCGCTTTGGGTTCGTCCCTAGACAAAAACAAATCTATCCCACGGGAACCGTACATTTTTCTGGGATGATATATAGCCTATTACCTTCCTCAGTTAACGGGCTATCTAATGCAAAAAGAATTTTTCAAATCGGATTAGTAGTTCCTGAACTTAGCGCGTTCAACCAAACAAACAAACAAACTCTTCGGCTTTATAATATTAGTATAGATTAGTATAGATGATGAATAGCGCTTAGTGCGAATGGTCGGTATGTCAACCAAGGAAGGATGGTATCCTGCAGTGCCATCCTTTAGGTTAGTTTAGCATGAGTTTTTGCGCAAGAGTTCCTTTAAAAACGGCAAAATATAAACAATAATATGCTTATATGGTCGATCCTACAGTATAATTTATTATTTTTTTCCTTAAGACAAAGGTTTATGTGCGTTTTACTCGAAGTGACTTAAGGCGCCGGTACTCAACGCTGCCATAAATATTTTTTTGGGATATAGTGCCATTACCATCGTTCACTTCAACTGTCGTTTTTCGGATGCAGTAATATTGCAAATCGGTCGTAAGTTCAATTCCCGACTGATATGTATGTATGTACTACTATGTACTACCTACATATATGTACGTAGCTATATGATAAACGTATGCATTATGTATGTACATATATGATGATAGGCAGTGGTAGCCCAGTGGTAACGTGCTCGTTCTGAAAATCTAGTGAAGTGGGTTCAAATCCCGGGTCTCGCACCTCTAATATTTTTATGTGGGAATCATTTCTAACATGATTACCATTTGCATTACGGTGAAGGAAAACATCGTAATGAAATCTGCGTGTCTGGGAGAACCTAGCAAGTTATCGAAAGACATGTGAAGTCCGCCAACCTGCACTTGGCCAGCGTGATGGACTATGGCCTGATTCCCCTCGTATCGAAGGGAGGCCTGTGCCCAGCAGTGGGACTTTAAAAAGGGCTGAATACATACATACATATGCGATGATATGATACACGTAATACGCGTATCTTATCGTGCGTAAAGCGTGTAAAGCATTTCGCATTGTCCACACTCCCCTATATTTTAACTTTATTGACATAAATGATCCAATTATTATTATTAAAGAAACACCGTTTTATTACATCTTTTTTTCCGGTAGAGATTGTCTTATGTATCTTCTTGGACAAAACCTGGCATTGAATTTTTGTTGTGTATGCAAAAAATAATGAATAAATAAAAAAAACTTAAAAAAAATAATAAATAAAAACTGACTTCAAAAAAAAAAAACACTAAACAGTAAAAAATAACTGATTGGTAGTTTTCATTTACTATAGATACCTAATCAGATATTTGCTTTGATTTGTATCGGCTGCAAAAATAAACACAACAGAATTGAGAACCTCCTCCTTTTTGAAGTCGGTTGAAAAATTCAAGGATTCAATTCGATTCTATTGTTAATGAATTCAAAGCGTAAAAAAATATAATTTCTTCCATTTAATCGATGACAACTCGAAACCTAATTGTCGTTTATTCTTTTCTTCGGTTAAGTTCATTCCTCAGACTAAAGAATTTTATAAGAGCCCGCCAAAAAAAAATTCAATGTCAATAATATTAGCGTGTTCTGCTGTTAATGCTACTTTTCTCGATTTTGCCATACATACATTTGCCATAGGAAGCCTGCATGTCTGAGAAAACCTAGTTTTCGAAAGACATGTGAAGTCCGCCAACCCGCACTTTGCCAGCGTGGTGGACTATGGCCTGATCCCCCTCGTATTGAAGGGAGGCCCGTGCCCAGCAGTGGGACGTTAAAAAGGGCTGAATACATTTGCCATAATTTTATAACAATTTGAAAATTTTATATAGTAATTGGTTTTTAATTTACGATTATTAAGAAGAAAATATGAAGCATCATCATAAAAATAAAATTATTTTATTACGTACCAGCGACTCACCCTGGCTTCGCTCGGGTTCGTTCCTAGGTACGTTTTAACAGCTAATATGAAATACAAATCTTTGAATTTCTCGGCTCTTCTGTAGTATAATATGCATGTGTTATACATATAAACCTTCATCTTGAATCACTCTATCTATTTAAAAAACCTCATCAAAATCCGTTGCGTAGTTTTAAAGATCTAAGCATTCATAGGAACAGACAGCGGGAAGCGACTTTGTTTTATACTTGAAAGAGAGATAGCATAATATTAGCTTATCCTTTCTTTTTATTATAATAAAATCCGTTTATTTTTATTTTTTATTAACATTTATTTACTCGTCACAGCAATTAATATTCTATCAATATTTGCATTCTGTTTTAAAACATTATATACTAAATACTACTACTAAATGTAAATTGTGGGTAGGCACTGTCTGTAACAAGTATATAACGCCTTTGAGATGTCTAACACCTTAGTCTCTCCCGTGACCATGATCGTTGTAAAGCATTCGAAACGTCGCGTCGGGAACCAAAAATCAAAATAAATCCGCGAAATAATCCGAAAAGATAGTTTTATTTAAAATGCCAAATATTCGCGTAAATCTAAGAAAATATTACATTATATACTATTTTAAATAATTATTGTTTGGTTTCATACTTAGTTCTATGACACTCTGTCGAAATTACTCCTTAATCTGAGGTTTATTCCGGTCCGGAGGCGGAACCCCGTTATTAATGCTAAGGGGCATTCGTTCCGCAAATAGCGCTATTGTTTCTGTGATGACATCACCTTTGTTTGTGAAAAATATATACAACCCGTACCTACTATGCGCGTGCGCATCTTATTGTTATAGTAGGCTTGAAGGTAATTAAAATGTAGTGTTTTCTATGTCTGGTCAACGTGCGATTGTTTGGGAATGAGAATTTCATCGGTGCAGTTATTTATTTTTCAACTAACTTTAGTTTGTTCGAACTATAGCATTGAAAATCCTATAACATATCGTTTATACATCAGCAAAAAGTGGAGAAGAAATTAATTAGCGATATTCGCTATTGTTCTCTCTGTTTGCTGCACAAGAGATATGTTGGGTCATTAAAATACATCACCATCTAGTTCCATTGTAAGCTACGAGGCTTGTGTTATGGATACCAGATAGTTGATACACTACACATATATAACTAAATACATACATATTATAAATATGAACACCCATGACAGGAGTACATATATTCAGGCTCATCACACAAATGAATGCCCCCAGCGGGACTCGAACCCGCGACCGCTGGCACAGCAAGTAGGGTCACTACAAACTGAGCCGAACGTATCGTCAAGATGATATAGATGATAATAAACAAAAGATATCACTCATGTAAATGGCTCAGTTAAATTGACCATGACAAAAAATTGATTAAGTGAATGATATTATAATTACATATATATTATAGTACTAGCGACTTACCCTGGCTTCGTTCGGGTTCGTCTCTAGGTATGTTTTAATTTTTTTGACCTATACCCTGATTCTTTTTCTAAAATAAAAGTATAGCGAATCTGATAATTAATATGAAGACTATGTCAAGTGTGTATATCTCCTAATAGTAACTTACCCTCGCTTCGCTTTTTCTTTTTCTAAAATAAAAGTAGCCTAAGTTACTCCTTATAATATCAGCTATCTGCCAGTGAAAGTCCCGTTAAAATTGGTCCAGCCGTTTCGGAGATTAGCCGGAACAAATAGACAGACAGACAAAAATTTTAAAAATTGTGTTTTTCTTATTAGTACCGTATATAATTTCATACGCATTTAGTAAAAAACTGATATTTTGACATTACAAACAGACACTTCAATTTTATTTATCTGTATAGATGAAAAGTGTACCTAATTACATAAGTTGTAGCGTATTTGCGTTTGAAACATGAGTAAAATAAAGTTCTTAAGCAATGGCATAATAACGAACTGTTTACGATCGCGTCGGTCTTTCTATTTCGAACCACGCATTCTAGTCACTAGTAATTTACTGGACGTCAAAATGTTACTTTTGGAACTGAGCGGTACTTATTATGATATTTTAAGTTCAATTATCACTGTTTTTCACGAGTCTAAAAAGTACTGTATAGGTGTATAATAAACTATTTTTGACGACACGTTTGGCTCAGTTTGTAGTGACTCTACTTGCTGTGCCAGCGGTCGCGTGTTCGAGTCCCGCTGGGGGCATTTATTTAGAATGTTTTAACTAGAATATTTGTACTCCAGTCATGGGTGTTTACTGTTTATATTTATAATATGTATGTATTTAAAGTTAATATGTGTAGTGTATCAACTATCTGGTATCTACAACATAGGCCTCGTAGCTTAACATGGAACTAGATGGTGATGTGTGTTAATCTCCCAACATATTTATTTATTTATTTTATTTTTTGTACACGACTTCGTTCTTATTACTGTAGTAGATAGTTACGTTAATGAAATTTTTACCCGACTGCGCGTCGTAAAGGATGGTAATATGTTTATCAGCCTATGTATGTATGTTTGTTTGTTCCTATATGGTATTCTAGAGGTCAAACGCGTAAATCGATTTTGATGATTCATACGTCGTTATATTCGTCTTGATAATGCGAGTGTCTATAAAAATAGTTAAAAATTAAAATGGCGGATTTTAGGCGCCAATTTTTGTGTACTTAAAAAAAAATTCTTCCAAAGCAATCGAGTGGGGTATCAAAATAAAGGTTTCTAAGAGGCGATCACAGAAATATAAACAACTTATATGTTTAAAAGTAGTGTAGGAGAAAAAAAATGCTTAATTAAACTCAAAAAATTGCTAAAAATACACGTTACATCCTTGCCGCAAGATGTATGTATATCTCCGATTGCATAATACTATATTCCTTCGTCAATTTGTTTTTATCTTTTTAGTTAGCTTTTATGCAGTCGGTTTTTTTTTTTATTTTTATAATATTTTTTTTCTTGTTCTTAAATGAATTCAAAGCGTGACAGTTGAGCCTACATCACTTCGCCAATGTCACGTAGAAGAACCAATTCAAATCCATATCATTCATTCTGAATATCATTCAAATCATTCACTAACGTAAACATTTAAGTTAAAATTAGTCATTATATCTAGGTATGCCCAAAATGCGCGCACTCTCTTAGAGTCGAATAAAGTTAGTTGTGGATGTTTGACTCTTGATACATATTGATGAGTCCTTAACGTTTTTAGATTTTTAAATGTCGGATCGCGTACTATCCGGACACTAGATAGATCTGAGATTTCTCATTTCATCTAAGTTAATTGTTAAAATTATTAAGTAAATTGTTAACGCCTTCTAGTTAATTTCTATGAAATTAATTGTTGATTGGACCACTGGCGGCTCGGCGGTCGTTGACAGGTTAAAAAAGACAAAAAACCAGCTAAGAAAAAAAAACTAAAATTGTACTACCTAAAAGGTAGCAAGTAGCAACTCTATATTTTATATTAAAATAATTAATGAAAACGCTTGGCATCTTGACTTTTGCCATAAAAGGCTTTAAAGAAGGTATCAGTGACTCAAACTAACCTCACTTGCCGTGACGTCATTCGTACACCCACGATGGTTGCTACTTAATTCGAGTGAAAGATCGGAAGACACATATTTTTTATGTATACGCGTAATGGCGACTAAATAGAGATGAATATTTGATTTTGTGTGTTTTTATTATATAAATAATATATTAATACCTGGGCGACCGAGCTTGGCTCGGAGTTCTTTTTTGTTATATCGTATTTTTAGACTAAAAAAAAACCAAAAACTTGAATAATTACAAAAAAAAAAAACCAAACGTAAAAACTTTGTATCCGACCGGGATTCGAACCAGGATACCTGTGATTGTCAATCTTGCACTTTGACCACGATACTTATGCCTTGTATAGTATGTACCTACTATATAAGATTATAAGTCACTAATATTAGAAATGAGAATTTTGTATGTGTATATAGGTATGTTTGTTCCTCCTACACGCTGAAACGACTGGATGGATTTGTTTGAAATTTAACGGACAGATAGACTATATGACCTGGATATGATATACATATATAAAATCACTAAAAGGTGACGTTACTCGTTTTCTTGTCGGTTCTTCTTTCACGTCAAAACCGTATTTTTTAGTTTTAGCGCGAGCGAAACCGCAGGGTTCTGTTAGTATTAAATAAATGCAAAATGCACCCGAGCGAAGCAAGAGTATGTCGCTAGTAAGTCATGTTTGTTAAATGGCAGGTGTCAATGTGATATGTTTTCATATTAAAATCACGTCGTCGTAGTTTTTTCTTTCAATTCATTCAAAGGTGGACGCCTCACACTGTGAATCATCAGTCGTGTCTATCTCCTAAGTCCAAGGTCATCTATTTATGAGTATGGTTTTATGCCATCAGTTAATTGCTTTGTGGTTTTTGCTTACATTATATTATATTTAACACGAAAATGAGGTATAAAAATACCGTAAATAAGTAGTAGTAGTTTTTATATTGATTATTATTATCCGAGTATGCAATTATTACTCAAATAGCCTCTTTTTTTGGTATGTTTTCTACTAAATGAGAAATTTTTAATTAGTTCATACATTCGCTTACATTATAATTGAGAATGAGACTAAGTGAGGATTTTTCATCATTGATTTCGTAATGGGTATAAATAAGGAATGAAAGTTCCTGTGTAAATAGATTTTTTGATGTTCTCAAAGACAATATTAAACAACATATTATATATAATACTTATAGGTATATTATGATGTTGAAGCTTTTTATTATATACTAGCGACTCACCCTCGCTTCTCCATACAAACTTTCATCCCCATTTTCACCCTCTTAAGGGGTGTCCCCTTTGTCCTTCCCAAGGTCTCAAACTATCTTCTTACAAAATTTCGTCTAAATCGATTCAGTAGTTTGGGAGCTTATTGGGTACAAACAAATAAACAAAATCTTTCCTCTTTATAATATAAGTATAGATACCTGTGGGATTCAATATTTTTGTTTTATATTTATAAACTAGCCAATAATAAGTAAAATCGATTCTTATGTGCATCTACAAGTTCGAATTAATTGCGTTTTTTTTTGTTATTTTGAGTAAGTATTAATGAGAGTTCATCTGAGGATCCGAATCAAATATTCCTAGATTGTTTAAGACGGCCCCTGCGTATGTACAAAACGTTATATTCTTGTCATGAGTTTTGATGAATTAAATATAGCAATTTATTGGTAACGCCTTATAAGGATCTATAAATAACTATAGGTAGTCATCAGAAATTAATTATTTTCCTCCACGCCCGTTACATTGATTAATGATCGGAAACATTACAAAAAAATCTGCCCATTTACATAGTAACATTAAGTTCTCTCAAACGAGTGGGACGCCGTTAAACGTACAGGAGCACTATATTTGGTTAACATTGCGTCACCTAATGACAATAATTTTCGCGTCGTTTTCCCTGAACATTGTTCAATTAGTCACTCGTGTACCTATTGGTTGGCTCGAGTTTCTAAATAGCATGATTTGGAATGTTCTTTCCGGATTATTAAGATCCGTGTGCAAAACAAAAATGTGGAATGTACGGGAATCGAACTCGCGAATGCCCACGTATTAGATAATAGTGATATGATTAATTTGCATTTATAATGTGTTGTTTCAGTCAAATTGTCCTATTTCTTTTAATGACAACTGCTACGTTTCGGCCTGCGCTTAATCGTTATCTTAGAATCTATTAGAGTCTACAACAATGAAAATAAAACGATTCTATATTTTTAAGAGACAGACAGACAGACATTTTTTTATAATTTGGTCCCATTTCTATTAGATTGTATATTAGATATTAAATAAATAATAAAGACTATGAAATAATAACATATCGGTACATATCATAATGTCGTCCTCTCTCATTTCGTATTCCATTAAGAAAATCAAGAGTGCATTCAATAATATGAAGCGAGGTTAACGGTGTTTACGTGATCGGGCTCGCAATGTAAGGACAATTGAATAACACCCTTATAGTGTGTTAGCAGAATTGGTTATATATAAGGAAATTAGCAACTCACCCTCGCTTGGGTTCGATTGATGTTAATCTTGCACCTTGTTCGTTTGACAACGAGTTTAAAAAAATCTTCAAAATCTGCTTAATAGTTTTTGCGTGAAAGAGTAACAAACATATGTCCTACTAAACATCCTCTGTCTTATTCTTTTGCGTTTTTAATATTAGTAGGATCAATTCAATTCAATTTTCTTATTAATGTCTTCAAAGCATGCCAGTTGAGCACACATTACTTTACCATTGTCACGTAGAGTCGAGAAGACACGAAGGAGTTAGGTCGGTAAATATTAGTAGGATAAACGTTTGGCACACTACGACACGTTTGGCTCAGTTTGTAGTGCCAGCGGTAGTACCCTACTTGCTATGCCAGCGGTCGCGGGTTCGAATCCTACTGGGGGCATTCATTTGTGCGTGAGCACGAATGCTTGTACTCCAGTCATGAGTGTTTATATTTATAATATATATGTATTTATAGTTACATATGTGTGTGTAGTGTATCAACTATCTGGTATCCATAACACAAGTCTCGTTCGTAGCTTACCATGGAACTAGATGGATGGAGTTAATGTCCCAACATATTTATTTTACAAACTCACATCAGTGATAGGGTCGCCGCAGCCATGGCACCTCGGGCTGTGGAACTGCGTGTAGCACGGCACGCAGTGCACCCCGCCGTCGTGCTGGTGGAACTTGGCCCCGTCGATCGGCTTGCGACAGGTGTTGCATGTGAAGTGCTCGGGATGCCACTTTTTGTTCAGTGCTGTGACTATCTGGAAATAGACGCTGTTGTTAGTTTTGTTTTGTACGAGTATTTTGTTACGAAATTGTGTCAAGAAATACTTTGGGTTATATTTTGCTTGATGATTTTCAAGTAATATCAATTTTTATAGTATAATTTATTATTAACTAGCGTCTCACCCTCGTTCCGCTCTGGTTCATCCCTCGTTACGTTTTAACGGTTAGTATAGATTTCTCAGAGATGAGATA
Organism: Fabriciana adippe; assembly: GCA_905404265.1. NCBI lineage: Eukaryota > Metazoa > Arthropoda > Insecta > Lepidoptera > Nymphalidae > Fabriciana > Fabriciana adippe. The sequence continues at coordinate 15,397,502 of FR989995.1, read as the reverse complement.
TTTTTGTGGATTAAAAAGTATCCTATATGTTGACCCGGATAACCAGCTATCATAATACTAAATTTCATTAAAATCTGTCCAGTGGTTTCCTCGTGATGTGGTCACAGACAGACACAAAAATTCTAAGAACTATAGATTCGGCCTTTGTATCAATAATAATGACTATTTCAATAAGATTTTCTAAAAAATATTTAATGTATAGATTCGACTCAGAATTTTATTATATGTATAGATATAGATGCAGAGAAAAATTTTGTAGTAATAGTGCTAAAATCAACCAATTGTACCAAAACATGGGAATTATGGAAACGAATCCATAGTCTAAACTCGAATGCGTATCTAGTAGCCATTGAAGAGCCACTTTCTGTTTTTATAACCAGATCAGCTCGATGGTGACAAATTATTTTATTGTCATCGATATGACATACATTTTCAAAATTTTAAATAGATTATTTTATATAATGTATTTACATAGTTATCTATATAGTATGTTAAAAATAAAAAAATACATTCCCATTTAAAATCTATACATATAATAAAACTGTAGAGATCGAATGTCTACAAAGAAAAAAAAATGCTAAAAACTGAGCCAAGGGGGATGTAAGAAGAAATAGAACAAATCCAGATATTTTTCAAATTTTTTGTTTTTCTGTTTGTCTGTTTGTACGGGCGAATCTCCGAAACTGTTGGATCGACTTAAATGAAATTTTGCATGGTAGTAACCTTATATTCCCGGTCAACATCTTGAATACTTTTCATCCCGAAAAATTAAAGAGTTCCCATGGGATAGTTAAAAAACTATAGTAAACTATACAGCTTAGTACACAAAAACTATTGATTGGATTTTAATGAAACTTTACAATGATATAGTTCATACATCAGAATAACAAATAGGCTACTTTTTATCCTAGAAAAATAAACGATTGCCGTGGGATAGATTTGTTTTTGTTAGTATAGTGGCGAACCCGAGCGAAGCGAGAGTGAGCCGCTAGTATTGAATGAGATTTAAAAAAGCTTCTTACAATTGGGTCAATATTTGTTTACACATACACAAAAAACTAATTGACATAATATAACGCATTTTTGCCCTATTTACATTTAGATCTACGCATATCATTGCCCGTATACGTCTTTATTTTAACGTGATTATCTCTTTAAGGCAGTAGTAACGCCTCTTCGTGACGCTTAGCGCCATTCGCTGGTTGGCTTTATATGGAAGATCAGACATTGATATGCTGTGCTTATTTGTAGCAAGTAATAAAAACTTGGCAAGTGCGTAAATTGTTTAAATTGAGAGGGTTCCGTACTATTATTTAATGTTTTGTTTGTTATGCACTTTAGTTTGGGATTTTATATATCTTAATGAGCATGTTTAGAAGCCTACGTACTACTAAAGTAAAATGTTTTTGAAATTGTTTTAGACTAGGTTTTGCTCCTTACTCCTTGTTGTATGTCGACACAAAATAACCATTATTTCTATAGGATAGTATGATTCTCTATTGGAGAAAGACAAGATAGTAAGAGAAAAAATAAAATGAATTAGTAGTGCTAATATTTATGTAATTTTAGACAATAATCACGCGAAAGTTTGTGAATGTGTTGGTTACTTCTTCAAGCTGTAATAACATAACGGATTTTAGTGTAATTCTGAGTAGAGATAGCTTATATTCTGAACTAGTGGCTTACCCTCGCTTCGCTCGGGTGTGTCCCGGGTCAGTTACGTCTTAATTTTTTTGAGCGTAACCCTAATTCTTTTTCTAAAATAAAAGTAGCCGAAGTTACTCCATATAACATCAGCTATCTGCCAGTGAAAGTCAGATCAAAATCAGTCCAGCTGATTCGGAGATTAGCCGGAACAAACAGATAAAAGTTTTAAAAATTGTCTTTCTCTTATAAGTATCGTATATAATTTCATATGTACATATTTAGTAAAAAGCTGTTCTTTTGACGTCACAAATATACACTTTAATTTTATTCATCTGTATAGATAGTAAAAATAATGCACAGACAGAAGCTGCTATTTTACAGTAATGCTGCTTTTTTGTTGTAATTTTCTCTGTTTTTGATTTTGGTATAAAGGACCCTAAAACTAAGTGGTGATACATTACCAACTAAAGCATCTCATCGTAATTGTTATGGAGTGGTCAACATTTGAATATGTTAATGTATCTATTAACTAAATTGTTTGTTGTGATTTGTTTGTGAGATTTTTAAATTTGTAAAATTTCCTATCTATAATACTGGTCATGTAGACGGACAGCAAATATGCATAAAGTACCTTTATGCACTCAACACTATCTTGTCACTAGTTATACTTTGATATACCACTTGATATGCGATATAGTTGTCATTAAACTAATATGATAGATATGAGTATATGTATGTATAAACACCTGGGCGATCGAGCTTGGCTTGACGTGATTTTTTGTTTTTTTTTTTATTTATTTTTTTGGAAAAGATGTAAAAAGATAAACTTAAAAAGCAAAACCTTATCTAAATAGAAAATTTGATCCGAATCGTTAGAGCCCTTTCTGAGATACACCAAATAAATTTACTATATGTTAATTGCAAGAATTGCTCATTTAATATTATAAGATAATCAGTCCTTTTTAACGTCCCACTGCTATGCACGTAACTTCACTATATGCGAGAGAGTGTTCCATTATCCATACTCTATCGAGGCTGCCAAACGCAACTTGGCGAATTTCACATCTTCCTAAAACTAAACTTCGGTGTTCAAACAAGCAATTTTCCTTACGATACTACTTCATATACTAGTATAAAAATTTCGACTCAAAAATTATTTTTATGTATATAAAATCAACAGTTGTGAAACAGAGTAGCATGTGTCTTTCGCACTCATGGGAATTTTGGTTTGATTTGCACGTAATATCTAAGGGTAAAAAGGTGGAGAAATAATTAAAGATTTAGATTACCCCTTTGACTACTCAAAAAGATATTTTAAGTACAAGCGACTTACCCTCGCTTCGCTCGGGTGCGTCTCTATGTATGTATGTTATAATTTTTTTGAGCGGAATTCTAATTCTTTGTCTAAAACAAAAGTAGCCTAAGTTACTCCTTATAACGTCAGCTATTACCAGTGTAAGTTCCGTTACAATTAGTCCAGCCGTTTCGGAGATTAGCCGGAACAAACAGACAGACAGACGGACGGACAGACAAAGATTTAAAAAATTGAGTTTTTTTTTATAAGTAGGGGAGATCCGCTATGAAACGGACACTTAACTTTGGAGTATTATTTAATTCTGTTCTTAAAAACTTAGAAACTTGTTAACTATCCTTAAGAAATTCATAGGTAATATACTATCAGTAATACACAATATTTTAAGACAAAGAAATTTATTTAACGAAATATAATGATTTTTTTTTTTCAACTCACTATTGTCCGTTTCATGACATTGGGCGCATTGAATTGGACAGTGAGTGTCATGAAACGGACAGGAACCAATGCAATACATTGTGCCACATAAATACGCAAGGTTTCACAAATTCTTGGCTTTTACACAATAACTCTTACTTAAACAAGTCAAACACTTTGGTACAAAACGAACTGAGATCAAAAAATGAAGCAATTACAAAAAAAAAACAACAAAATAATTAAAAACTTAACTTTGGTTAATTTTGATTTTTGGTTTCCGACGTTTCGAATGCTTTACAGCAACTTACGACTTACAACTTACTTACTTAACTTACTATGCTTTACTTTTTATTTTAACTTTAAATAATATTAATATTTTTAATTTTTAATTTTCTTTGTAGTTATACATATAAAGCCTTTATAGTAATAGAAACACTAAATAATTATTAATAAAGTATTTAAAAAAATTGTAATATTTATAAAAATAATAGCTAAAATTAAATAAATAATATTGCTGTATTTAATAATAATACTTATTATTAGTTTTAAATGTTTAGAATTAAAATCAACAAATATTGTAAGGTACTTTGGTACCATTTTTGAATTTTTAAAATCTTTATATTTTTTTTTGTAAAATTGTGGGTAGGCACTGTCTGTAATAACATTATCTGTAACCGATAGTCCGAAAAGATAGTTTTATTTAAGAGACTAGGTATATATTGTATACTTAATACAGGAGTAATGAATGTCCGTTTCAATGCGTCAGTGCCTGTCCGTTTCATTGCACACCTAACCCCAACAACATTACTAAGCAAATTCCAAATAATAAGTATTGATATAATTATAACTCACCGTTCCATGTATTTTTGAGAATATGTTACAACAAACACGACCATAACAATTGTAGCCCAAGTTATAATCGAATTTTAAACCAGTTCGCAAAAATACGATATTTTTTACAAACATCAAGTGATTTAAGAACGTGCAAAAAGGAAACAAAAATATTGGCTGCCGGAAGCTGTCATTATTGTGGGTGTGTCTATGGTCATCAGTGCTGCCAAAGACCAAATAACATGAATATTTTTATTCAAGAATTTTGAGATATCGATAGTGTCCGTTTTATAACCCGTCCGTTTCATTGCGTATTCCCCCTACTGTTTATAATTTCATATGCATTTAGTAAAAAGCTGTTATTTTGACATTACAAACAGACACTTCAAATTTATTTATCTGTATATATAGATTAAAAGTTAATACTAGTTATTCCATGCCTTTTTTCATAAGCTTTAAGCTTTTGGAGGCTTTTTCTCTTCATTTTTTTGTCATTTTCGAATTAGGTATAATTTTCAATGATTACATATTATTCTCGAAAAGTTTGTGTACGCTAACATGTGATTTTCGTCGATAAAGACGTATTATCGATTGATGACGCCATTGCATCGTATCTTATCTTTTAAGTGGCTGCTGCACTCGTAATAGTGACCTGGTTCCGCTCGAATTGTCTTGCACTTTAAGAAGATACATTATGATTATTTATTTTAGCTTTGAATGCATACAAGGTGTGAAGAATTGTAACTAGGTATGGGTTTTGGAGATATTTTTTTATTAATAGTGCTATGTAGGAGAAGTTATCTATACATATAATAAAATTGTAACTAAGCCGAATCTGTACATTAAATATTTTTTAGAAAATCTTATTGAAATAGAAATTATTACCGATACAGAGGCCGAATCTATAGTTTTTAGAATTTTTGTCTGTCTGTCTGTCTGAAGAAGAACTGAAGAAGAAAAACTACTGAAGGGACTTTGATGAAATTTGGTATTATCATAGCTGGTTATTCGGGTCAACATAGAGGATAAGTTTTACTGCGGGAAAATATCTCATCTCTGACAAATCTATACTAAACGTTAAAACGTAAGTAGGGACAAACTCGAGCGGAGCGAGGGTGAATCGCTAGTGTATTTATAAACAGTGACGTAGCTATGACAATGCAACCAATGCGGGCGCATGGGTCCCCTGACTCAAGATACCATAAACGATTCTTTTATTTCAAAACATTTTTTCGAGGATGGCCCCTCATAGAAGTTTAAAAAAACCGCAGTAAAAAAATGTCTTAAATTTCCGCATATTATTTTCTACGAGGATCACGAGGAATGTAAATGTACCTACATATGTTCTATAAAACAAGAGGTCCTTCTAAGCTCATTTTTTTACAAAATTTTACTCTAACCGTTCTTCCGTGAGAGCGGTTTAAAAAGGAAGAAGTTCGAATAGTGTCTCTGTCTGTATACCACATTCGTTTTCAAAATAGGCAACGGGGGGCACTTCCATTTTTTTTACAATGGGGTTCAAAAGGGCTAGTTACGCCACTGCTTAGTTATAAAGATAAAATTATTTATTACATCGGTATTTATCTATTATCTACATTGAGATTACTAATAAATTAATTTTTACAATATATTATATTGTAAAAATTAATTTAGTTTCAGTATTATTGTATGGAATTTGGATTATACTTAAAAATATTATACCAAATATAATTGATAGTTATTTTATATGTTTATATTTTCGCATGTTATTTATGTTTATGATTTTTGAATTTTTGAAATGATTTAACCTCTTTGTAGATGATTTCACAAGAATAAACTCATCTCTCTCATCTCTTAGGTATATAAGTAATATTTTAAATCGTATACTAAACCGCTAGGATATGCTACATTTATTTAATGATATGAAGTAATCATTTATTTACTATTAAAGATACATTATGAACAAAGATGAACAAAGGTTGTAATATCATAAATAAACTTAACGAATAACAGTAATAGAAGCCTTTGTGAGAGACTGGTGTCTGTACTAGGTAAGAAAGAACCTGTATTACAGATCGCCAGGCACTCACCCTTATTAGCAATTATAAGATAAAAATTTAAATTAATCTAGACTTAGGTCTATAATATTATATATATTATATATATAATAATAAATATAATTAAATTATATAATATAAATATGGAATTTACGCGTGATGAGGGGTGTGATGTGGTGAGATGTGTCGTACTGTACTTGGTAAATTTACTTTGTAAATTGGTGACATCATTGGAAATGTATCAGTTTATTATCGAAATTCTGAAAATTTATTAACAGGTAATCTTTGTAATCTATATGATATGATAAAATTAATGTTTTGATGTTTTACAAGTATAGTCTAGAGATTAATATGAAAACTTTATATCCTACTTCCAATATAAACTATAGTAAAATACTTAATTTTCCGTTTAAGCTATTTGAAGTATTCTGAAACTTTTTTTTCTATGCCTCAAATCATTCATAGGCAAATAAATGAATGTGCGGAATAATATATTATAATATTTCATATTTTTAGTATGTATATTACACTAAAATTAATTAATTGCAGTCTTGTTTTGCCCACCTGTCACAGATTATACACTACTCTTTACTTAGGTACTAAAACATAGATAATAATTCTAACAAATAAAGATTACAACAACCTTGATCTTTTCGATTCGTGAAAAACCAAGTAAGTCTGAAAAACTTATTAGTTCTCGAAAGACGTGAGAATACCGATAACATCTACTTATCTATTTATATCATCATACCAAATTTCATTGAAATCCCTCGAATGGTTTTTCCGTGATGCGGTCACAGACAGACGGACAAAAATTCTAAAAACAACAGATTCGGTCTCTGTATTGATAATAATGCTTATTTAAATAAGATTTTCCAAAAAATATTTAATATACAGATTCGAGTTAGTTACAATTTTATTATATGTATAGATGAACTACGGCATTATCCAAAGCTTCGCATGAGAGGAGGCCTAGCAGTGGGACGTCTAAAGAATTGAATTAGTATACTTTAATATCTACCATTCTGGTGAACCAAATCACTATCATATCATGTATTTACTATCTAGTTAGCTAAGTGTATGCATGGATGAATCATATCCGTAAAAGAATAGCTATTGTGTCAGGTTTAATGGCCATGACCTAGTGTTACCTATTATCATAACATAACACATCAAGTCTTCTATCTAAGTCGATTGTATTGATTCGTTAAGTTTTAGAAAAGTCGGTCGGTGTCGGAAGAAACTTCGTCCCTAAAGTAAATTAAATTTCTTAATTTACGTAGATACCTAAGATGTACGAAGCTTATGATGAACTGGATCATGTATTCTAGATTCTCAACAATATTTTTAATACTATAACTGATTGTTTAGATATGACGACACGTTTGGCTCAGTTTGTAGTGACCCTATTTGCTGTGCCAGCGGTCGCGGGTTCGAGTCCCGCTGGGAGCATTCATTTGTGTGATGATCACGAATGTTTGTATTCCAGTCATGGGTGTTTATATTTATAACATGTATGTATTTAAAGTTATATATGTGTAGTGTATCAACTATCTGGTATCCATAACACAAGCCTCGTAGCTTACCACGGAAGTAGACGGTGATGTGTTAAATGTCCCAACATATTTATTTATTTATAGCGTAATGAAAAGATTTTACTTTAATAGGATTTACTGTATTACTTTAAAAACTAATAGTCAAATTTAGTTTGTTATAACGATTCAGTATTCACGTAAAACAAGGTTATAAATCTAAAGCAAGGTTGCTTTAAGCTTATAGAGATAGAAAAAATATGTACAAGCTTCGTATCATCATATCATCGGTCTTTCTACGAATATATGTGGTATAGTGCAAACAATTGAAAGAAATGTAGATTATTAGTTTGGCCGTAAACACATAAGTTTAAGCGTACAATGCTCTCATAAAGCGTTTTAATATAAGAAAAAAAATCATTAAAATAGGTAATTTATGTGCTCTAGTTAGTTTTTCGAGATACTCACCCTTCCCTGGATTGCAGAATTGCAGCTATTGCATATTACAGGTCCTCCGTCTTTTGTAGACTGCAACAAAAACAAGTACGATATAAATATACATTTTATTATATGATTGGCGCTTTAATTATATAGGGGTCCAAGTCTTTTTTATTATATCGTATTTTTTAGATAAAAAAACCTAAAAACTTGAATAAATACAAAAAAAAAACAAAATTAAAAACTTTGTATCCGACCGGGGTTCGAACCTGGACACATGTGATTGTCAATCTTGCATCTTGGCCGCTTAACCACGACGCTTATACCCGAGCGTGCGAAATTAGCGACCACATTTTATCCATAGTACCTGGCGACCGAGCTTCGCTCGGTGTTCTTTTTTGTTATATCATATTTTTTAGATTAAAAAAAAAAAAAACTAAAAACTTGGATAAATATAACAAAAAAAGTAGAACTTTGTATCCAATATGATCCATATAATGTTAATTTTGCACCTTGGTCGCTCGACCACGATGCTTATGCCTGAGTGTAAGAAATGCGAACATAAATATCGAACATATTCTGCGTAGAATAATGCAAAAGAAAACCGCATGAAAACTCGAAAACACGCGTTTTCCCAGACATGAGACTAATCTAGATCGATTTTTCGCCCCCGAAAGCCCCCCCCATACCCAGCGAAATCGTTAGAGCCGTTTCCGAGATCGCTGGTATAAATAAATATATAAAGATATAAATATACAAGAATTGCTCGTTTAAATATATTAGATAAACTATATTGCTTGAAATAATGCGAAAGAAAACCGTGTGAAAACTCGAAAACACCGTTTTCCCAGACATAAGACTAATTTAGATCGATTTTTTCCCCCCGAAAACCGCCACATGCCAAATTTCAGCGAAATCGTTAGAGCCGTTTCCGAGATCGCCGGTATATGTAAATAAATAAATATACAAGAATTGCTCGTTTAAAGATATTAGATAGATAGATTAAGCATAACTATACGTACATATGTTTCGCCCGGTGGTCAAATTCGGCTATAATAACAAGACCATAATAATCATTATTGAAGATTTGAGGAGAACATATATGAATAAAATTTGGAATGTAAAAACTGTTTCCAACTTTTTTTTTTTCATTTATAACACTAAAAGCTCATCAATAGCTACTAAACAAAAAGCAAAAGTTCAAAACTTCAAGTGTTTCAAGTTTTAAAAAAAAGCTACTGAACTGTTTTGTCTTTGCCTACTTATTTATGTAGATTACATGTGTAAATAAATATAAAAATACAGGGTGGGATTTATATTGTGTACTAGCGATTCACCCACGCTTCACTCGGTTTCGTCCCTAGCTTGGATATAGTAACGTGAATGTAGTTTTTTTTTAAGTATTAAAACCTTCCGTGGACCTTAAGGAACATACAATAAAATAAATTAGCCGAATTGGTCCAACCATTTTTGAGTTACGCGCTTACCAACATTCATTTTTATTTATATAGATTACTAGCCACATTGTTATGTGATTTTATATCTTTATAAAAGATTCTCTTAATAAAGATAGATCTTATAAAAGACTAGCGACTCACACTCGCTTCGCTTCGGGTTCGTCCCTAAACAAAAACAAATCTATTCCACGGGAACCGTACATTTCTCCGGGATGACATATAGCCTATAGCCTTCCTCAATTAACGGGCTATCTAATGCAAAAAGATTTTTTCAAATCGGATTAGTAGTTTCTGAGATTAACGCGTTCAACCAAACAAACAAACAAACAAACAAACATACTCTTCAGCTTTATAATATTAAGTATAGATTAAAGAGGTTGTATATGTTTTTTTATATTTCGATCGAAATTATTATTGACCTTGACTCGAATGCATATCTGACCGATAATGATAATATTATGATTGTAATGCGATAACGATCTCATTTTTATTACTTCAACTACATATTATGACATCATCTTTGATATAGGCTAAAGTAGGATTTGCTATTTTATTAAAAATATTTAATGGCGCCATGTAAATATTTTTCTGTCTGTTAATCAATTATATTATACGTACATATTGTGCTGTGTGTTTGTCTGTGTTTTTATATATTAGGACCATATTTTTGTATTTAATATACCTAATATTTAAAGAAAGTATTTAAAAAAAGTTTCGATTTTATGTGTAGCTTTTTTAGTGTGGGTAAAAAATCTTTCCTTAACGATGGAATAAACATTTTTTCAAGTATTTTGAAGACGATGCAAGGTTTAGTTAAAAGTAGGTACAATTGGAGCAATTTTGAATTTCGATTTTAAATATTTTAAAAAATAAATTTCTGTTTTATATTATTGCAATACTGACTTACAATGTTGTTCTTTAAATGCGCAGATATGATTATTATACGAGTGTACTCAGCCCTTTTTAACGTCTCACTGCTGGGCACGGGCCTCTATTCAGTACGAGGGGAATCAGGCCATAGTCCACCACGCTGGCCAAGTGCGGGTTGGCGGACTTCACATGTTTTTTGAAAACTTGCTAGGTTCTCTCAGACATGCAGGTTTCCTCACGATGTTTTCCTTCACCGTTAAGACGAGTTGTGATCATGTTGGAAATGAATCGCACATGAAAATATCAGAGGTGCGAGACCCGGGATTTGAACTCGCTTCTCTCGGTTTCACAAGCGAGCGCGTTACCACTGGGCTACCACTGCATATTTACCGAAGTAAAAACCCTTTGAAAAATAGGATATAGGTAACGTCTAATTTGGAGAGTATTTTTAAGTGCTGCGAAGTTTAAAATACATTGTAGTTTGAAACTGGTAGTTTTAGCGTTCTATGTATACTGCCTACTAAATTTTAAGTGTGCAACTAAAGTATGCGGCTCGGGAAGATGTGGGCGCGTGTTTACGATAGCTAATTTACGATTATTTGCCCCTGGAAACATAGTCACGAGTTCGAATTTTTCCTAGTGCCTAAGCGAATGTTGATATTTGATGCGATGAGATAAGATGGACAGAACCTACAATACTCGTAAATCCTTATATTTTACATTTCTATCATAATAATATTATGCCAATATTATTGAATTAATTAATACTTGGTATAGAATATATTTGTTATTTTAAAAGAAAATAAAAGGAATATTACTAAAGTGATTATCTATTAAAAAAAAACCATTAAATGATTCACAAAATAGTTTTTATTGGAGATTGTGTTGGATCATATTCGTAAGTGATAAAAATTTAAGTGCATGTACTAATGTTTGTATACATCCATATGCATATACTAAAAAGCGGTTATTTTAATATTACAAACAGACAATCCTATTTTATTTATCTGCATAGATGTAAAATTGATGATTTAAAAGTGCTTGTAAAAGTCTATTTGAAAGTATATTTTAATTTGATATGCACTTAGGTCTTAGACCATAGACAGGACTTACTAATAAATCTATATCTATATATATAATAAAATTGTAACTAAGCCGAATCTGTACATTGAATATTTTTTGGAAAATCTTATTGAAATAGACATTATTATCGATACAGAAGCCGAATCCATAGTTTATAGAATTTTTGTCTGTCTGTCTGACTGACGCATCACGGAAAAACCACTCGAGGGGTTTTGATGAAATTTGGTATGATGATAACTGGTCATCCGGGTCAACATATAGGATACTTTTTACTGCGAGAAAATATCTCATCTCTGAGTAATCTATACTGATTGTTAAAACGTAAGAAGAGACGAACTCGAGCGGAACCAGGGTGAGTCGCTAGTCTATAAAATGTTAGACTAAGAAAATTCTCGTACATAGTCCTATTACAATAAATAGATACAGTAATTGTTTCTTACATCATGGACCGGTTAATTGAGTTATAAACACATCTTGATTGATATAAAACGTTTTCTTGGTAATTAAAATGCAGTTGATGTTTTTATCGCCTCGCGCACGCTGAGGTGGATTGCTTGAATGTTAGATATTATAATGTAGCTAACACTTAGTAATTACATAGTAAGCGTAATAATTTATTAGATTTATGCGATTATTTGATATTTTAAATAAAATATTGTTGTGATTTCACGGATTTATTTTGATTTTTGGTTCCTGATGAAGTTAGACGAATTTAGTTTAAATTATGAGAATCTACTCAAATGGTAGAAATATTCTAACACTAGTAACTCATCCTCACTTCGCATGGGTTCGCCTCTAGAAAAACAAAAACAAATCCATCCCACGGGAAACGTACATTTTTCCGGAATAAAAAATTAGCCTATGTGTTAATCTGATGTACGAGCTACATTATTGTTAAGTTTCATTAAAATCCATTCAGTAGTTTTTGCGTGAAAGAGTAACAAATATCCACACATCCAGACATCCTTACAAACTTTCGCATATATAATATTAATAGCACAACAAATGTTTACAGAAAACCATGTTTCCATTAGTCTATTTTACTATTCAAGACGTAAAATATTTTCAGTGAACCAGATTAATGAAAATGTTGTACCGTTAAAGCTTGTATGATGTATACCTATGCCTAATATAAGTGAGCCGTGGGCGGACACCTGTCGCAACGAACACACGTACGTGACGTTAAATGATTGTATCAAAGAAAGCGATGAAGTCACAAAACCGTGACAATGTCGTATTTGGACGACACTTTAACGGAACAATGGTCTTAACGTGTCACATATGAATTATGGATTCACTTAATTGATCGTTTAACCTTTGATTTATCGATTAACTAGCGACTCACCCTCGCTTCGCTTCGGTTCGTCCCTAGCTTGGATATAGTAAAATGGATATAGTATATTATTCTTAAGAGATAGACATATGCCATCGTGGACTTTTTTGAAGAACTTTTTAAAGTGTACAATACTGTAGTACATTATTTTGATCTATCTCGTAGGGTTCAGCTAGCGTTTGCAATGTAAGCGCAAAAAAAAGTGATTATTTGCGACATTACATTAGAAACCTCTAAAATTATGAGTGTTTCTCTACTATATTATGCATATACTATACATATAAACCTTCCTCTTGACTCACTCTATCTATTAAAAAAATCGCATCAAAATCCGTTGCGTAGTTTTAAAGATCTAAACATATATAGGGACAGAAGGACAGCGGGAAGCGACTTTGTTTTATTCTATGTAATGATATTTGCAGGTTGCTTTTTGTTTGCTATATTGGTTTTAGGGTTTCGTTGAGGGCTCAAACGGAGGACTAATAATTTCTTATTTTAAGTCTTTTCGTGCTTCAGTGTAGTATCTGATTGACAATTCTGAGGCTGACTGATGGGTTGTCCGTTTTCGGAGGTATTGTCCTTTTGAATACTTTTTAAGTTTCTATTCATTTACGATGGATGCAAAAATGTGATGGTTTTCATAGAAATAGTGATGTAATTAATTTTATATTTAATAGTTTCGTTGTTCTAAAAATTGTCGATAACTAGTGGCTCACTCTCGCTTCGCTCGGGTTCGTCCCTACTCTCTAGGTACTTTTTAAATAGATATAAATACTTAGTTAACCATATAAATTTTAATTATTTTTTTTCGTGAATTCTGATGATGATCTTTTAATAGTTATTCTGCTATTCGGGGCAGAGACAAGTCCAACAAATCGAGGATCATAGAAATCGGTCCAGCCGTTCTTGAGTTATAAATGGTGTAACAAACCCGACTTTTTTATATACATATATTTTTAATTAAATAAATAAATATGTTGGGACATTAACACACAGCACCATCTAGTTCCATGGTAAGCTACGAGGCTTGTGTTATGGAAACCAGATAGTTGATACACTACACATATGAATATAACTTTAAATACATATATATTATAAATATAAACACACATGACTGGAGTACAATCATTCGTGCCACACAAATGAATGCCCCCAGCGGGACTCGAACCCGCGACCGCTGGCACAGCAAGTAGGGTCACTACAAACTGAGCCAAACGTGTCGTCAATATAGATGTAGGTATGATATGCCATTGTATGAGGTTGGTACGTTTCAAGAGTGCAGTTACGATAACGATCGTACGATCCCTGAGTAGCTCTTTTTATTAGTTGTTTGAACGTGCTAAACTCTTCAAGCACCAGAACGATTTAATTTATAGTTTCTCTACTTCGTAACATATTTATTGAGGAAGGCTATAGGCTAACGTTACGCTATAACTCTTAAAGGGAAGAACATTTTCAATGTAATTCAATTATCCCGTTAAGGGCTTCGAAGCATGCCAGAAGAGCATTTTATCTATACGAACAAATAAATAAAATTGTCTGCTTGTAATGTCAAAATAACAGCTTTTTAGTTTTTACTAAATGCATATGAAAATATATGCGGTACTTATGAGAAAACCACAATCCTTAAAATGTTTGTCAGTCTATTTGTTCCGGCTAATCTAATCTCTGCAACGGCTGACTGATTTTGACGGGACTTTCGCTGGCAGATAGCTGATGTAATAAGGAGTAACTTAGGCTACTTTTATTTTAGAAATAAAATAGGGTCCCACGAAAAAAAACCAAATAAATTAATTTTGTTTTGGGAAGCAACCTAGGAACCAACCCGAGCGAAGCGAGGGTGAATCGCTAGTAAAAAATAAATAAAGAGTGCGTGTATGAATGTGTACACGCGCAAGATGTGAAATTTCTGTAGGTTATCGGTACTCTTTATGAAATTCAGTTTATGTTATAAATAATTAGTATAGGTGAGATACTAAAATTAACGCATATTAGGCATATTTCAATCATATATTTATAGAATATCATTTAAGGAAAGAATATAATATTATATATCATTTGTCAGACAATAACAACGGTTACCATGGCAACAAACGTACGCACATCTTATCGTAACGCATTCACCAGCTTACCCCCCAAGTCAAGCGTGCGTAAAGAAGTTTTACTTCAAAAAGTTTGAAAATAACATCGTGATGTTTTATTTGGATTCTAAATTAAGAAATGACTTAGTCTAAAAGGGTATTAGATAATGAAAACATTTATAAATTTAAGTGCCTAACGCTATATACTTGTGACACAAACAGAATCTATGTAGGGCGAGCCTCCGCAAGGTCAAGGCAGCGAGACGTTAGGTTGACCGTCCATTGTAATGCAGCGCTATCATCTTCATAATTATTATCTAAACATGTTTTTTTGTTTATATTTTATTGCGCTAAATGTTTAATATTTTATTTGTGTTAATAGAGATATTTACTTGTGAAATATTTTAGTGAAATGTGTATAGTTTTAATGGTTTGACGGTGTTTATTTTTATGTTTGTACTCGGTAGTATTTTAGGCTTTTATTACGAAATAATCTATACTAATATTGTGAAGTGCCTAAGTTTGTTTGTTTGTCTGTTTCTTTAAACAGGCAAAACTCAGGAACTACTAATCCGATTTGAAAAATTATTTTTTCATTATATACCCCGTGTATTGAGGAAGATTATAAGCTATATATCATCATACTACTACCCAAAGGAGCGGAGCAGTAATATAATATCAAGTCTTATCTATTTCATACCGTTTAAACGTATCTAGGGATGAACCCGAGCCAAGCCAGGGTAAGCCAATAGTATAATAATATATATTACGACTAATTTGAAAAAAAAAGTTCAATTCTTTCATATATTTTAACTTATGCAAAGCGAATCTTTTATTATATCTAGTGGACGATAAACGTTATGGAGGAAGTTGGCGGTGTCATATGTTGTTTTGATGTCTGATTCATACTTCGTCGATATAGGCTTATATTGATATTTCTTTTTCATTTTTGATGTTCATTTGTTATATTTTTAAGTTCTGTTACATACTGGCTTTTGCCTGCAGCTCCGCTCACTTATTACAATGATATAGTCAATTACCTATAGTCTATGTCGCCATAAACCGGAAAAAGTTCTAATAAATTCGATTTAATCATTTTAAAATCATTGGCTAACACTTTCATTTTTTTGTGGATATATATTAGGTATATGTGTATATATATATATATACATGTAGCAGTAGATATATGTACTCGTGTACATTTATCCTTAGGTAAAGTTCGCCAGCAAAGGAACTTTGTACGAACTTTTAACTTTTAGTATTATTCCGAGAATTGACTCAAACTTAAAAAACCTAAATTAATTTCAACTACTTTATTAAAATAAACAACAAACTTTCAAATAAATTACCAAAACACGTTGTAAAATTTCATTTAATAATATCTCTTAGAAAAGTTGAATCTAATTGGCAAATTTTCTTGATGACTTACGAGTATCTTGTTAATTACTTCTCAGACAATATGTAATCGTCTTCAAATCATTTAAGTGCGGCGGTGCCCTGAAGCCAATTGTTCTTAATTATGAAAGCAATTATAAGCAAAACTGGGTCATTATATGTGTATGTCCATCACATGTCACTAATAGCGTAGGTGTCGTGACTCAATGATATATGCATCCCTGCGGAGAATACCCTTTTATTTAAATATTTTTTATGTTGATTGTAGTTAATTATTGTCTAATTAATTATAAATGATGACTAATATGGCTGTAATAATTAATATATAAATACATGATAAGTAAAAAATTAAATGTTACAAGTTATTAGTGGAGACCTGTATATATATATATATACATATAATAAAAGTGTAACAGATCGCTGTCTGTACATGGAAGATATTTGAAAAATATTATTGAGGGTGTAACAGTGATTTTTAGATTTTTTGTCTGTTTGTCCATGCGTTTGTGTGCGCTAATCTCAAAAACGACTGAACCGATTTGGGTGCAGTTTTCACTAATGTATTGTGGTAAGCTTCACTTAACATTTAGTATTTGTTTTATTTCAACCGGTTCATATATAAAAAAGTTATGTCAATTTAAAGAACCATCTAAGGACGAACCTGAACGAAGCGAGGGTGAGTCGCTAGTGTACATATACAGGGTGGATTTTTGAGACGGGACAGTAAGGGCAGGTACCTTAAATACTATAGTTACAGGAAAACGCTCCTAGGAGACCATCCATAACTTTTTGAGATATTCTGAACTGCATTCACAGATTTTGGAAAAAATGTACAGTCAGCGAGAAAAATGCTAAAATACGAAAAAAAAATTTTTCATGTCAATCGATCCTATTTCATGGAAGGATCAAAAGACTCTATGGGACCATTTAAGGTTTGAGTACTAGAATTGACAGAAATCGCCAAAATCTTTTCCCATACATTTTGTATGGAAAAACGTTTAATCAACTCGAAATATTCTTTGCTGCCAAACGGTCCTATTTTTTAATGTGATCAAAAGACCCTTAACACAAACGTAAATAGGTAACATTTAGGTGATCTACAAAATAAATTGCTTAAAACGGATATCGTGTTTCAAAAAAACACGTTTAGTTGATATAATTTTATTTTATTTTTATTTGTCAATGCAATTATGATTTTCTCAAAGAGTCTTTCAGACAGAATCTCTAGTTTTTAGAATTTTTGTCTGTTTGTCTGTCTGTCTGTCTGTGAACGCATAACGAAAAACCACTCGACATATTTTGATGAAATTTTGTATGATTATAGCTGGTTATCCGGGTCAACATATAGGATACTTTTTACTGCGGGTAAAATATCTCATCTCTGAGCTAAACATTAATGTCGCTAGTTACATATAAAAATTCAAACACTTTCACGATTTTCAGCCTTTCTCTATTAAAATTCACCTGCATATGTCTTCATCGTCTCCTTGTCTAACTCTAATATTAATATTCAACCTATAGGCAAATATTCATTCCTTTGACAAAAATGTATCCTATTATGCAGCAAACCCACCTACAGCTTTTCAACCAGTGGCGAGGGATCAAGCAATCGTCATATTGACGCAAATATTACATTTTATATCACTGAATTCACTTATCAGGCAATAATAATTTTATGCCATTTATTTTTGTTGGTGGACCACTTAATGTTATTATTTTTATCACGTATAGTCGGTATTTGGAAATTTAGTACCAGTATCATGTTGTTATTGATGAAGTTTTCACTAAAGAATAATATTTTTGTAAAACATTGTATTTACGTATCTCTGACCATTTCACCAGAGCACGCGGGTAAAGTAGTTGGATAGCGTTTTTTCTTCTGATTTACTTGATAAAATCAATATTTAAGGATAGTTGAGAGGTATAGCCTAATGCTAGGAAGCCTATACTATTGCCTATGAATCTAGCTAACATGTACAAAAAGATTTTTTCCAATCCGACTGGTAATTCCAAAGATTAGCGCATTTAATTAAACAAACAAAAGGTCTGTAAAAACAACATAATATTATATATATATATATATATATATAATTCTTCTGTACGTGTGTTTGTCATCTTACTCCTTCTAAAGGGCTAGACCGATTTGGATGAAATTTTGTTTGTATATTTCAATGGGCTCCTGGATGGTTTGAAAACACAATTGGACCCGGTGGCGCTGCAGTCGGTGTGTCAAAGAGTTTGTTTTTTTAGTAGTTTGAATGCGAGCGAAGCCGCAAGTACTGTCGGTATATATATATATATATATATATATATATATATATATATATATATATATATATATATATATATATTATAGAGACATCGACTTGAAATTACTGAGTGATTATTTTAATTAGATATACTTGCTGCCAAACGCATACAAAAGCTATATATTATGCAGATTGCGACGCTTTAACGTTCACTATAATATCCAATATTACATATATGGTGTTGCTTCAAGGAGTGAATGTAAACAAACAAACACAATGGACGACCACTTTACAATTGTTTATGTGTAGTTCCATGAATAAATACACTTATTGTTAGCTCTTCATTAGCTCTGCGGAAAACTACGCGATATTCTATCATTATGCAGTTTGTTCTGTACCACCATATAATCGACCTTTTATATAGTAGTTTATAGGGTAATTGTCTTATTAAAACCGTCTTAGTAATTAATTTTTTTTATGTAAAGTAGGTATGTAGTGTTTCAGGAGTCTTATAAAGATGAGCTAGATCATTCGTTTGATTCTCACGTTAGATTTTTTGGTTACTTTTGTAGTGTAGTTTTCGCCTATCGGTCGAAAATCGATCACAATCATTATTGCAAATTTGAGAAAAACTTACATAAATAGAATGTACCTATCTATAGAAAAACTTTTTTTATCCAATTTTTTTTATTGATAATACTAAAGCTCATCAATAGCTGTTAAAAAAAAAAGAACAAAACGAATTTACAGAGGAGAAAAATGTACTTAACTGTTTGATCTATGCCTATTTATATATAGATAATTGTTTATTTATAAATAATTATGTAAAATGGTGATTCTAATAATTTTAACTTTTAACTAATATGAAAATGGGGCACTCCCCATATATTAAAACTTAATTCAAGTAAGTATTTTGTAAATTAAACTTATTAATTAACGTTATTAAAAATGTACTGAAACGAATAATTTATATTGATACTTTATAATATTTAGTTTCAATTATATTTTATTTATTGTTTAGTGATGAATTGAAAAAAATATTGACTAGGGGAGTAAAGAAAATTGTTAATTTATAAATATAAGATGGTCTCCTCTCTTAAAACTTTATCTCTCAAAACTAGCTTTCAAATAAAAAAACCGCATCTAAATCGGTTCACTCGTTTAAGAGTTACGGTGCCACAGGCAGACACACAGCGGTCAAATTTATAACACCCTTCTTTTTGCGTCGGGGTTAAAAAGAATATAACGAGATAACGTATATGTATATATGTATGTATATCGAATATCATCAATCCTTTGCGTATTCATAAAATCTTAACCTCGACAAAGCCCTGTATTTCTACTGAAATAGTATGCGCGTGGGATGGATTGTAATTTCCACAATACAGTCTTAGAGAATTTGTTATCAACGCTGCATACGATAATATTTTTAGATGACTTTGTAAATTTTTATTGCGTACTCACTTTGTAAATTAATATATGTATGTTATAATGTCTTCTGGACAAAGTTGTTACATACTCAGTGGTTACTAGTAAAAATATAATTTCTAGAAACATTTTGTTATGGTTTTTTTTTAATATGAGTTTTTTTTTTTTAGTATAATTAAAAACTTAACATTTATAGATAACTTCGAAATCACCTCAGAGTAATTCCACCCTTAGGATGGAAAAATATAATGAAATTTAAGTAAGGTATATTGTGCGAGTCAGTATTCGTTACTGCTTTCTATTATAAGGACTTAATGGAGTTTAGTAAAATTGAGATCTAAGAAACAGACGTTTAAGGACGTACTCGCGCGGATCCGCGGACAATAACTAGTATATTAACTAATTACAAAAGAAAAGAGAACAAACAGACGTACACACGTATACTGACTATAATCACCTAACAACCTATATATTAAATAAAACTACCTTTTCGGATTGTTTCGCGGATTTATTTTGATTTTTAGTTCCCGAAGTTTAGAATGCTTTACAGCAATCATGGTCACGGGAGAACATCATTCGGAACGTCTGGAATCAAAAATCAAACTAATCCGCGAAAAGATCTGAAAAGATAGTTTCATTTAAAATGTCAAATATTCGCGTAAATCTAAGAAAGCACTAACAGTCTATACGTCGATTTACCAATATCCATAACTATTCCAGTGACAGTAAGCTATTTTGGCAGCACCTGCCCTTACATAATGTGAACCGTGTGAAACGGTGAGGTGTTAGTTATTTATAATTGTAGTCCAGAAGTGTCCGTTGCGAGTGGAAATAGATTTTTTATGCGCCTACAATATAATGGATTTATAAATGTGGGTGGCGGTCGGGTCGGCTCTTTGTGAGATGTTCTTTACGAAAATGTATATATAAAATTGATTCGTGGATCCTTATTTATTATTTGCTTTGTCATGGTTTAATCTAAATGTAAAAGAGGCATCATACGTATGTACTTTTTCTCTTTGCCCATATCCCAGAGGGGGATTGGGGGGGGGGGGGGCATGCAAAAAAACGCACTGGAAGTTCCACACCTGTATGTCTAGTCCAGGTGGTATGCGTAAATGCATTTCCTAAGATTAAGAAAAAAAAAGAAAGTCTTCCTCTTCTACTCTCCCCTATTACTCGTCATCTCATCATTCGTCCCTTTCTCTTTTATGTCATGTCTTACACAATCTATCTATCTTTTCTTCTGTCTTTCTTTACCTCACCATCCATCTATATTCATTTTCATCACTCTTTTTGTCATATGCGTTTCATCCCTCCTCTTCACATGTTCATACCAACTTAGACAATTTCCTTTAAACTTCTCTGTCACTGACTGACTTTATCCATTCTCGTCACTCCACACATTCTTCTCATCTCTGCAGCACCAGCCACCAGCAGCAACTTATTTAAAAACTTGAATGATGATTTATTATTGTATCCTAAAGCATTCGCTAACGTTACATATTTATAAAAAGGGGAATAGATAAGTAATTAAAAATGCCTTTTTATGTATAGTTAGTAGTATAAGGTCGTTTGACGAATATCTGATCTACTTTTTAAACAAGATGTGAAATGAAGCACTTAAGAGGATCGACTAGTATTTTTTTTTATAATATGTTTTGGAACTTGACTTATTAGATTTCTCAGAGATGAGATATTTTCCCGCAATAAAAAGTATCCTATATGTCATACTATATCATACCAAATTTCATCAAAATCTGTCCAGTGATTTTCTCGAGATGCGTTCCCAGACAGACAGACAAAAATTCTATAAACTATAGATTCGGCCTCTGTATCGATAATAATGACTATTTCAATAAGATTTTTCAAAAAATATTTAATGTACATATTCGATAAAATGTGCAGAAAGCTATTTTGGATATGTCACCTTAATGAGTAAAGCAAGTGTACTTGTGTATTAGCACTTTCGGTAAGTTATTGGAAGTGTAAATATGCAAACGAAAGAGAATATTTTTATAATATATTGATATTCATGATACTCTTATACGATCTTTGTTTTAAGTGAATTTAATCATTTCATCTAAACAATTAGGTATATCAGCTGTAAGTCAAGCTACGTTTGTATCTTTGTGTGTAGCGTTGTCAGATTGTAGTGACTACTTGCTGTGCCAGAGGTTGCGGGTTCGAGTCCCGCTGGGTGCATACATTTACGTAATGAGCACGAATGTTTGTACTCCAGTCATGCGTGTTGATATTTATGATATGTACGTATTTAAAGTTATATATGTGTAGTGTATCAACTATCTGGTATCCATAGCACAAACTTCGTAGCTTTAAAGATTTTTTTTTTTAAAGATTTTTATTGAACATAATAACATACATATTCAAAATAGTTAGATCGTAAGTAGCTGCATTAGTATAAACTGTGTCGCAGCTATTTACGCCCACCTCTGGACAATAGGGGCAGTTATGTTCTAGGGTTAGTACAAGTACAATTTAAGTTTATATTAGTAGAATTAATTACTATTATAACTATGTTAGTTTAGTTTCAGTTTATATTTATAGTTAAGGTAGTACAAGCAGGTTGGTAAATTTGATAGTAGAAGTAGTAAGTACTACAATAGACATATTCCTGCTACATTTATAAACATATAAATAAAAATTATCTTATATATTAAAAAAAAATTATCTTATATATATCCAATTAACAAATGTTCATTAGTTATCATAAACAAGTGTTTCAGTCTCTTCATAATTGAGGTTTTGCAAAAACTTAGTCACTTCATTTTTGCATTTCCAGTAAGACATAGGATGAATGTTTATCAATGCATTCAATTTGTTGTAGATTTTAGCCGAAAGATAGTCATAATGATGTTTGACAAGTGCAATACGAGTAGGTTTCAGATTGCAAATGCGGCCAGCCCGTCGCTTTATAGCATTTTTAACAAAAGGTAACTCAAGATGTTTGCGTAATACCGTTTTTAGGACAAACAATTGTCTAACCGTTAAGACTTTAGCTATTGAATATAGTTCAAAAGTAGCAAAACGTGTTGGTTTGGAAAGCATAACTTTAAGTACAGCTCTTTGAGCTCTCTCCAAGCGGAGGAATCTAGTTTTCCCTGTCCCACCCCAAGCTGATAAACAGTAAGTCAATACAGACTGTGCCAGCGAGAAGTATACAATCTTCATCGTTTGTTGATCAGCAATAGTTCTAAGAGTCTTGAAGATATACATTAATTTTCTAATTCGACCAACAGCCGCCTCAACCTGGTCATTCCAAGTCATTAGAGAATCAATAAGAACGCCAAGATATTTAACACAGCAAGACTGCGTTAGTTTGGCGCAGGAGCAAAAGTTGTCATTAAGGTTGCAATTGTGGGCGTGGACAGACAAAGTAGAGGGGGGCAGAGACGAGGCTTTGGGAGCAAAAGCTATGAAGGTCGTTTTGCTAACATTAACTGTCAATAAATTCTTTGCGAACCATTGCATCGCTATCCTTAACGTAGACTCAGCGAGGAGTCGAGCCTCCTCCCAAGTTGGTGCCTGTATGAGAAGGGCAGTGTCATCAGCATAGGCATACACTTTAACATTATTGAGTGTTAGATTGCATAAATCATTCACGTATATTAGGAATAATGTTGGTCCGAGGACGCTACCCTGAGGCACGCCAAACGAAAGAGTCACTTCATCACTGATATGATTGCTTATGCGAACTTGCTGTGTGCGATTACTAAGGTAACTCTTAAATATATCAAGGACAAGTCCTCTCACCCCAATACACTCGAGTTTTCCCAGGAGAATTGGGATAGAGACAGTGTCAAAAGCTTTGGATAAGTCTAGAAAAATGCCGATGGTTTTACGTTTACAGTTAAAATTTTCAATAATTGAATTAGTGAGCGCCAGTACAGCATCCTCTGTAGATTTCCCACTTCGAAAGCCAAATTGACTATCAGAAAGTATCGAATATGAATTAAGGTATTTTATTAAGCGAGAATTAAGAATTTTTTCAAAGATTTTAGAAAGTGTTGTTAAAACGGAAATAGGCCTGTAATTGTTGACACTGTCTCTATCCCCACCCTTATGGATAGGGTGTACAAGGGCTCTCTTGAATACCCGAGGGAATGTCCCCGATGACAAACAAAGGTTATAAATGTGTGTCATTATTGGCACAAGAGCGGAACGCGCGGCCTTAAGCAATGACGCTGGTATGCCATCCCATCCCACAGCACAATTTCGTAGTCCCATAGTAATTCGTTCGACTTCCTCGTTGTCAGTTTCTATTAACGCCATAGAATTAACGTGGTTACAGCTTACCATGGAACTAGATGGTGCTGTGTGTTAATGTCCCAACATATTTATTTATTATTTATAATATTCCTACATTTTGAATCATTTCGCCTGTATTCATTTAAAAATGTTAGTTTGTTGTAGAGGTAAAAATCACGTCATTAAACTTCACTGTCTTAAGGTGTGTTGGCGAAACTCCAGGCGCGAAATTATTGTTTATATCGCGGGTATCTGAAATATTTTACGTATTTACTATTCGGTCATGGTCGTAAAATAAGAGCAACTAAATCACTTAAAATTGTCCTACATTATACTATACTTATTCATAGTATAAAACATATTACACCTAAATTTAGTACGTCTTTCTTTTGGAAAGTCGGTTGAAATGAGAGCAGGAAAAATTCTTCATACACAACTGCGTGACATCTATACTAATCTACACTAATATTATAAAGCTGAAGAGTTTGTTTGTTTGTTTGTTTGTTTGTTTGGTTGAACGCGCTAATCTCAAGAAATACTAATCCGATTTGAAATGTTTTTTTTTGCATTAGATAGCCCGTTAGCTGAGGAAGGTTATAGGTTATATATCATCCCGGAAAAATGTACGGTTCCCGTGGGATAGATTTGTTTTTGTCTAGGGACTAGCGAAGCGAGGGTGAGTCGTTAGTGTAAAATAAAAATCTTTCAAATGTTAGAAATACCTGACCTTAGCGAAGACTAACTTTAGCACTTGCTAACTTTTAAGTAGGTACTAATTGACCCCTAAAAAACTTGTATATCGATTTTTTTTTTAATTTAATTTGTGATCTTTAGGTTTCTACTGAAATCCCACTCTTTCAACTTTAAATTCGTAATTTTTGGAATTTTTGGAACAACTTTTTCTGAAAAATCTATTTAAATTATTATAAAAAAGAAAGTAGCTTAATTGATTCAGCCGTTCTCAAGTACAAGTTAACGAACAGCAATTTATATTTTATTTATATACCTAGATAGGTTATAACTTATGATGTTTATGTTTAATAATATTTCACTATCTCTAAAATTATATGTTATTTAGTTATTTAACGTGCTAAAGTATTTATTCAAGGATATCTTGGATTATTATAAAGATTATTATTTATTATATTTTTTTAGATAATTACAGTTGTATCTAATCTGGTGTTTATTATTGGGTTTTATTGTTAGTGATGAAGACTTCAATTTCCGTTTCCGCTTTTGTGAATTTCTAAACAATATTTAGATAAGTTTCGTTGAAATTTAAAATATTAGCTTAATCTTATTAAATGGACACTACTAGTGATTTACTCTCGCTTCGCTCGTCTGAGTTCCTGGATGCCTAACAGAAGCCTTTGTGCTACTGCAGGCCATTGTCTGTCTGTGTACTCAACTAAAAGCATCCATCTCAGGAACTTCTGAACTGTTTATAAAAACTTTAAAAAACATACACTGATTACAGCTTGAGCTGTCGTATGGATGCACTAAGCGAGGAGAGCTGCATGCTTATCCTAGTTATGTGGTACACCTACATACATACTTCTTATATGTCATGTATTTCGTCTTTATTATCATTTCCATGAAATTAAGTTAGTACATTCTATCGTCTAGTTCACACCAAACTAACAAATATGTAAACAAACGTGTATCGAATCTTGTACACAATAATAATAAATGAATATTAAAAACAAGCTTTCATATCATATAAATTGTGTAATAAATGGGTTTGATTTAATTTAGTTGATTTTTTTTATTTTTTATATTCGTATTCTTCTCAGCAAACCCTTTCATTTGGTATCCATATCATGGGGGTGCATAAAAAAAATATAGTCCGCCATTTTGGGAGTCCGCCATGTTGGATTTAGAATGACGTAACTTACCTAACCATGCATTGTCATTTAAAGTAAACGTGTATGCAAAATTTCAACTCAGTCGGTTGAGGATAACAGCTTTAAAATTCAGTTGCAACATTAGACCCGAACATACATACATACATACATAGCAAGTTAAATAAAAGCTTGTAAAATACAGTACATTTCCATTTTGTATACAAAATAAGAATAGTAATTTAGGAACATCTAATAAAAGATAAACATAGAAGTGGATATACATCCAGATAAATTTTCGTTTAAGACACTAGCTTCTAACACTAGATACTAAAATAACGGTTGAATCATACGTATCAGCTCGCCTGGATATACAATTTGTACTGAATTCTCTCATATATTGTGAAAATAGGTTAGCGACAAACATCGTAATTTCTTTTTGTTCTTTAAATTTTTTGTTTGAACTGAAGCTGTTTGTACTCCATTCACGGGTGTTTATAGTGTAGTGTGTAGTGTATCAACTATCTGGTATCCATCCATTTCCCATTTTTTTTGAAATCTTTTTCAATTTTTTTCCGAGAAATCCTTATACAAACTATTACATTTTAAAAAGATAATTCTGTACCTTTAGTGAAAAGTGATATAACTCAACTTGTAGCAGTTTTTAGTTCTATAAACAATATTGAAGCTTGATTTTTTTTTGATTTTTCTATCTAATCGGTGTAACTCTATCTAATATAGAACGGGAAATAAGTTTCGTGCTCAATAATACAAGTCGCATTTTTGGTTAATTTTGATCATAATTTTTGTGTAAACTGATATGTCTTTAGTTATATTAAATTGAACTAAACCTTTCGACTTAAACAAATACGTGTAAATAAGGCTATCTCGATTTGTAATACTTGACACATTTAATATAAATTATATGAGCTTTGTGCTTGATAATACAATACATTTTATATTAAATGACACAAAAAATACAATACAATTATCAGTTGTGAATGATAATATAACTCTAATTATATCTCATATATTTATGCAGTATTAACGCCGAAAATGTGTTAAGTGGTACAACTAAACCTCTATCAAATTACACGTCAAATATTTTTATTAACGCATTTAGTTCTTAATAATATAAATTTATTTATATCGTTGTAGTATAGGATTTTTAAAAGCCGATCAATAGTGATTATTGTGTAAAGTGATACGTGTAGTTTCATCTTCTCGCTTCCATCTCTTTCTGACGGTGGGGGAGGAACTCGTGCTTTAAGTTTTAACGCCAGTCCGACTGCTATATAACTTATATAATATATATATATATATATATATATATATATATATATATATATATAATATGTAGGAAAAAACCGGAGAGCTAAATACTAACACACAACCACCTGAAAATTCATCCAAAGACATACTAATCCAACATACTGAAACAAAATAACTTGATGGAACGACAGAAGATTCAGATGCCTCAATTCCACCAACCCCAGAACATTCTATCCAAATATTTTCTGACTTTAGTTCAGGCAGTAGTGATTTTTACATCCCAAATACCGATTCTGAGGAGAGTGATGACAATAATAAAAGTGCTCCGATAAAGTAAAACACTATTTATTATCTATATCTATATATACATAAAATGCTTTGTCCTGACTGACTGATCGATCAACGCACAGCCTAAATCGCTGGTCGTAGAAACGTCAAATTTGGAGGACATATTTCTTATACAACGTAGGCATCCGCTAAGAAAGAATTTTTCGAAATTCATCCCCTAAGAGGGTAAAGTAGGAGATAAAAGATTGTATGAAACTGTTATTCTCAACGCGATATTCACGGAAAGTGGTAGTTAGCTGTAAGATGAAAAATGAGAAATATATGTATTAGATTTTTTTCAAAATTCATCCCTTAAGAGGGTAAAAAGGGGTGATAAAGTTTATATGGGTAAACAATTATTTATGATCAGAATTACTTGAAACTTGGTATTAATGTTCTTCAATACAATTAAATAAACATGTATTGTAGATTTTTTTTAATTCAGCCCCTAAGTGGGTAAAATGGGCGGTGAAGTTTGAGTTGTTGAATTTATTTAAATAGAGTAACATGGCTCAAGTTCTCTGTAAGTGCACACTTACTGTGTGGGATATAAAGTAGAGAATAGAAATTATTCCCAATCCAAAGGAAAATTATGTATAACTTTTTGGCTGGCCACAGCAGCAACAACTATAAGAGACCTAGGACGCGAGAGAGAGGGAACCTAGCTAGAGAGTATCTTGCTACCTATATCCTCCTTTTGAAGGTTGGCACATTTGCAATAAAAAAACCACCTAAGTTAGTAACGGGATTAGACTGTGGGTAATTCATTAAACATAGTCTTGTCACTGTTTTTGCTGGATGTGCTCGGGGAGAATCAGAATTCATACCTCTAATACGACTGATAACTTGCGACTACACCTTTGAATTTGATCTATTGTAATTTCCTCTTAAAATTTGCTTTTCAATGACCATTAATATATCTCATAACGATTCCTTAAAAGTAGCAGGCGTAGACTTAAGAAAGGATTGCTTCTCACAGGGACATTTTGGCAGAACCTAGAACTAGACAGAACATCCATGAATGTGGTATATTTGTGGTTGTTTTTTTTTATTGTAGACTAACTTAAATGAATATAGAGTTTTACTCTAGGTATAATATTGGAAATTCGATATGATAACATATTCAATGGAAATTAAAACTGAGCAAATTTTTCAGTTCAAAAAGCTGAAGCAAACTAAGAATGGCACTTTATATTTGTAACTTAAAAAAGACGGAGAAGGAGGGAGACTATAAGCTTCAGTATACATAGCATTGGGTCTTTAAAAATAAAATAGATGTTAGCATGTTAGTATGTTAGTTAAAAAACCCATATTAGGCGAGTTACATGATTCTAAAGTGGTAAACATTGTATGCGATTGTATCATTATATTCTCTTTCTCTAACTTTGAAAAGATGGAGTAGAAACATGTGCAAAAAATACAGGTAGTGGATCTTGCTAAATACCTATTGTGTAAATTTATTCACAGACTATACGCTTAACATCTTTTAAGATACTAGATATTTTGAGTTACGATCGCTAAAATTAAATTTGTATTCCATATATATGTACTTACACGAACTTATTTTTTTTTCGTAGTTTGATCGCGGGCGAAGCCGCGGGTTCTGCTTGTATATAATAAATAATAAAAGTATAAGTTTACTTAATGTATTTACACTTTTATTCACCCGCTTTTTAAATGAAATCAGACCCCGACAGAATAAATATATGCTACTAGGCCTCTATTATAGAAATAAAATCAAACTTGTATTACTTTACACCTTGAAAGTTTTGTAGTTTATTTGATATAATTAAAGATAGATCGATATACACCACATCTTTTATTATATTTAATGGGTGTAAAGTGATATAACTTTGATTTTATCACAGCACACGAGAAAGACACAATACCCTTGAAATTTCAATGTTTTCTGAACAAACTTGGTTCTAGTGTTTTTAGTATTAATAACTCTATTGCTATCAAAAACATGTTTAAAAAATACTTGTATCATTCAAAAACTGTGTATTTTATGGTATGTTAAATGATATAACTTAAATTATAACATTGTACACATAAGAACTTAAATGTGGCTAATGATATAAGTCTAGTTTTTTTTAATTATCTCAGATTCTTATTTTTATTTAACACAATCAATGCTTATCCGATATACAAATACCAATTTCCAATTGATAAAAGTCAAAACATAAGAAAAAATCTCCATAAGAAAAAAATTGTAGCCGTTTAAAAATTGCAAAACTTTGTATTCATTTTTCTCAAAACGAGGTTTTCTGACTTATACCACTTTTCACTAAAGGTACAGAATTAATCACATACATAGGTCCAACCGTTCTTAAGTGATGTGCTTATCAGACAATAGACGTACGAATATCATTTCTGTAAACGGACACTTCAATAAAATTGAAGTATCTATTTGTAATGACAAAATAACAGCTTTATACTAAATGCATATGGAATTATATACGGTACTTATAAGAAAAACACAATTTTTTAAATTTTTGTCTGTCTGTCTGTCTATCTGTCTGTTTAACGGGACTTTCACTGGCAGATAGCTGATATTATAAGAAGTAACTTAGGCTACTTTTATTTTAGAAAAAGAATTGGGGTTTCGTTCAAAAAAATTACAACGTACCTTTATTTTAATAACATAAATATCTACTTTGATTATATGTATGCATGTATCGTCCAGGCATCAATTAGAATATAACCTCATTCATAATTATTTATTTGCACAAGGTTTTAATTCAAGGTGATCATTTTGTAATTTGTTTCAATTAATTCAATTACTTAAAGTAATAACAAATTTATAATTATTACATATTAATATAAATTGATAAGAAACTTGCGTAATATCTAAATTATTTAATAAGTTGTCTACATTAAGCACTAGTTGCTGCTTCCGGATATACACACTCTATGTTCAAACTTGTTAGTTCTTAAAGTTTTGATAGTACCACAGATCATATAATACTATACAAGTATAAATAAACTAAGTATTCCTATCTCAGTATATGATTTAACGCTTCTACGATAATCA
This sequence comes from Fabriciana adippe, assembly GCA_905404265.1. Taxonomy (NCBI): domain Eukaryota; kingdom Metazoa; phylum Arthropoda; class Insecta; order Lepidoptera; family Nymphalidae; genus Fabriciana; species Fabriciana adippe. Next base: position 15,366,650 of record FR989995.1, on the reverse strand, counting down.
TATCGAAATGGCGCCATTTAAAAATAAGGCATACCTACTAAAAAAAATTATTGCACTAGCGACTCACCCTCGCTTCGCTTCGGGTTCGTCCCTAGACAAAAAAAATCTATTCCACGTGAACCGTACATTTTTCCGCGATTATATATATATATATATATATATATATATATATATATATATATATATATATAGCCTAGAGCCTTCCTCGGTTAACGGGCTATCTAGTACAAAAAAAAATTCAAATCGGATTAGTAGTTCCTGAGGTTAGCGCGTTCAACCAAACAAATAAACAAACTCTTCAGCTTTATAATATTAGTATAGATTTCGTTTTTTTAAATCAATATTGAAAAAACTTAGATTGTTAGTTGTTACATTAAAAAATTATAGCCAATTCATCGTTGAGTAAAAGTAGGAGAATCATACAAACACAATCGCATTTACAATATCAATACAGATATTGTAAATAAAATAAATCTATAAATTCTGAGTTGAATCTTAAATATTTTTTGGAAAATCTTATTGAAATAGTCATTATTATCGATGCAAAGGCCGAATCTATAGTTTTTAGAATTTTTGTCTGTCTGTCTGGGAACGCATCACGAAAAACCACTGGACAGATTTTGATGAAATTTGGTATGATGATAGCTGGTTATCCGGCTCAACATATAGGATACTTTTAACTGCGGGAAAATATCTCATCTCTGAAAAATTTATACTAAACGTTAAAACGGAAGCGGAGCGTGGGTGAGTCGCTAGTATAAAATAAAATATGAGCAAAAATACTCGTAAGATGTCTCTCTAAACGTTTAAACAACGTCTATTAACCTATACTTCTTATTCAAGCAACCTTGCATTGGTCACCTGTTTCTGGTGAATCATATTTTTGTCTTAGCCATAAATTTGTTTTTTAATTGGTGGTCGTAAAATGTACAAATATATAAAAAAAAAAAAACAAACATATCAATTGTTGTCCGTCCGTTGAACTCACTTGGCAGAGTTTCCCATGAACTGGAATTTTGTGATTTTTTTGTGATCTTTTAATTTTTGTTTAAGTACCTTTATATATAGAGTTTTAGTAATAAAGGTTTTTTGAGTTGTCATTTCTTGTATTGTTCTTTTGGTTGCGGCATAGTCACGTGATCGGATATTATTTCATATAGCTACTTATGGCGCTTAATTTAGTATTATTTGTTTAATCTATACATCTATACAAATAAAATTGGAGTGTCTGTTTGTAATATTAAAATAACCGCTTTTTACTAAATGCATATGGATGTATGCACGGTACATATACCAAAACAACATTTTTTACAATTTTTGTCTGTCTGTCTGTCTGTCTGTTTGTTCCGGCTAATCTCTGAAACGGCTGGTCCGATTTTGACGAGACTTTCACTGGCAGATAGCTGATGTTATAAGAAGTAACTTAGGCTACTTTTATTTAAAAAAAAAAGATTCCACGAAAAAAAAAATTAAAACCATAAAAAAAATCAAAATTAGTTTTGGCAAGCAACCTAGGGACGAACCCAAGCGAAGCAAGGGTGAGTCCCTAGTCTATATTAATATTATAAAGCTGAATAGTTTGTTTGTTTGGTTGAACGCGCTAATCGCAGGAACTACTAATCCGATTTGAAAAATTCTTTTTGCGTTAGATAGCCTGTTAACTGAGGAAGGCTATAGGCTATATATCATACCGGAAAAGTGTACTTTTCCCTTGGGATAGATTTGTTTTGTCTAGGGACGAATCCGAAGCGAAGTGAGGGTGAGTCGCTAGTATACAGATATTTTAGAAGGACTGTACCGAAACCAAAGGTATTTTATGAGTATATGACTAATCACTAAATCTCAGAAAATATAAATGCTACAGAATCATGGCATGTATGTATGTATGTATGTGGATTCCTCATAGCAAGTGAGTTTGCGCTAAGAAATGATTTTTGGAATTATAACCCCTTAGGAGGTAAAAAAAGGGTTGGAAGCTTAAATGGAAATCTGTTATTTTTAAAGGTATAGTGACTTAAATTGGAAATTATATTTTTAAATTAAAAATTACATAAATAAACTACACGAGCGGAGTCGCGGTGAAACGCTAGTATATAAAGCTGCTCAGACACGCTTCTAGATAGATATCTTTGCGCATTGTATTAGAAATTATGAAATGATCTATTTTTATAAGTATCTATATTTTGTGTTAAAAAATACTTCTTTTTAACATACTAGCGACTCGCCCTTGCTTCACTCGGGTTCATCCATAGGTACGTTTTGACGCTTAGTATGGTATATATATTTTTTATTTTTTTTTTCATGAATTTTCCGATGTTTTAATAGTTATTTTGCTATTCGGGATGAAGACAAACCCAGCAAAACAAAGATCATAAAAATAGATCTAGCAGTTCTCGAGTTATAAGTGTTGTAGCAAACTCTACTTTGTTTTCTATATATAGATAAATAATCAATTATATCTGCTTAAAAGCACATGCATAAGTTACAAACATAGGACTGGACTATAGGAAATATAGGACTATATATTAAGTATATATTTACCATACATAGTTTTCATTTATTTTCAACCGTTTATACATCGCATATCGATAAAGTAACCTAGCAACGGTTTTTATGCCGACTTGACTCACTAATACCGTCAATAACTCATGTTAGGGCTAATACACAAAAAAATTCGTGGGATCTAACAGCAAAAACCACATCCAAATTCATTCAGTAGGTACTCCTCGAGATTAACACTCGAATACATATATATATGTTCATACAGATGTTCGCCGGCGACTTCTTTTTATATGTATGTAGTTTACTTTTAGTCTCTATATAAATCTTAATAGTTGAGACTCGTGAGAGTGCCGCCACATTTGTGTTAGCTTTCCGCTTATAAATTTCTATTCACAGTGTTATGTTACGAGTGGTTTATTTACAATTCCTTATTTACCGTAGTGATTAATATTTTTAATTTTTGTATTTATTTGCAAAAAATAGTTTTTTTTACTATCCGGTGAGTTAAAGATTCGAAAATAAACTCCTACATTTCAAGTTTTAGCGAATAACCTTAGCGGATCAGCTGGCAAAAGTCAATAAATTTAAGCTTTTTGCAGTCCGTATTCATGTCAACTTTAACTATGCCAAAGCTCGCTCGTCGTACGTGCAATGTGCTTTAAAAGAGGTAAAAAGTTTTCCGTTCACCTATTAAATACTGTCAACCAACGTTAAATGTGTCGATACATTCACGTCATTACACCGTAAGTGTTATAGCGCGAGGATGAGACATAAATTATATATGTAGATTGTAGGTATTATATAAATACACGTGTACCTATATAATAAAGTTTTTTTTTTGAAAATCTATGTAAAGGATTGTTTCGATTATTATAAAAGTTTTACAAAAAAAGAGGGGAGCGCCTCCCCCAAAGTTACATGAGTGTGAAATTCGAAATATTAATTCTGTATGCAGTATTTTAAATAAAATACTGAACTGAACTGAAAATCTTTTTGAACTTGGTCGCAATTTTATTTTTATTTTTTGTGTTTCCGACGTTTAAGGGTCCTGAATGCCGTAATAGCAATCAAGGTCACGGAGAGAGTCTATCAAGTCGAATAGATAGTTGTGTTTAAAACTAGCGACTCACCCTCGCTTCGCTCGGGTTCGTCCCTATCTCGCTTCCCGATACAAACTTTCATCCCCATTTTATAAGTTCCTGCGCAATTTTCTTAATTTTTTTTAATGTAAGAACCTTCTCCTGACAATAACAAACACAACAAAAAGAGAATTAGTAAAATCGGTCCAGCCGTTCACGCGTGATGGCGTGACCATGGGAAATAGGGATTCATTTTTATATATATAGATGTCAAATATTAGTACCTATTGGCAGGCAGTAGGTACTAAATACGTATCCTATACAGATACTATGGTATCTATTAGTCCATCAGAAACAATGAGTTCCGTCCCGCTCGTAAACAAGGTGCTATTTATATCATCCGTTCATGTATGTATTTACGTATGATTGTTTATCAATTGTCACTGCCACCGGGTCATTTAGCGAAGTTACCAATACTTTATTGCAATACACAAACGGATTGTGTGAACTGCTTATTTATATATATATCGGTGTATCCTAATAACTTATCTATCTATAGTTATCCTTACTATTGATAGGAACCTGATGATTTATATGGAGACTATGTTTATCTCTTCTATTAATACTATCCGTCGACCAAAAAAGTACTAGATACACAATAAGCGACAAAAAATGTCCTCACCGAATGTGCGCTCGTTTGAACATTTGAGCGCGCTTTTAATTATTTTTTTTTGTGAAAACAACTTTAAGCATCGCATTTAACGTTCAATTTATATTGTTGTATGTTTATTTCGACTAGAATAATTACCTGAACACAATTGGTGACAGTTTTAAGGGAACTTTTGTATGGGATTGTGTATCTAGTACTTTTTTGATCGATGCTTCTATCACTTCTTTGTAAACTGAACCACAGATAGATAGTGTTAGGAATACTAGTTTTGGTTTTTGAAATTTTATCTATCGACATGGTTAACTAATTAGAAATTAAATTAAGAAAATCATTTATTTTATCCTGGACACGGGCCTAATGTATGGGGGACCTTGTCATAGTCCACCAGTCTTATTGTTATTTTTTATTGACCTACTTCAAAAATACGTAGTCTACTCGGAGGTTTTTTTATTTCATGATATCTACGGCAGTTGTGTAGGAGTAGCTACGAATATTATCATAATTATTTTTTAAATAACGAGATTATATTTCAAGGGCCATAGAAACCAAACAAAATACACTCCTAATGATGGAATAATTATTTTTAGGTATTCTTGAAGTCGGTATACCTTTTTTGTTAAAAAGTGATTTGAAGTAAGTCATTTCTGTAGCTTTCGTTTTGTTTTTTAAAATTTTAGAAGCACTCCCCGAGATTTGTTGTCAACTTCATGTATCATCTATACATCAAAATAAACTACCCCAAAAGCTTAGTCCATTCACTAAAAATCTGTTTGTAAATACTGCCGACGATACGTTTGGCTCAGTTCGTGGTGACCCTACTTGCTGTACCAGCGGTCGCGGGTTCGAGTCCCACTGCGGGGGTTCATTTCTGTGATGAGCAAGAATGTTTGTACTCCAGACAAGGTTGTTTATATTTATAATATGTGTGTATTTAAACTTATATACGTGTAGTGTATCAACTACTTGGTTAAACCTCCATAACAGAAGCCTCGTAGCTTACCATGGAACTAGATGGTGCTGTGTGTTAGTGTCCCTACATATTTATTTATTTATTTACTTACTGCATCATTATTTTTAATTTTTGTTTCTTATAATACGAGTACATATCACACGTACTTTAAATATGTAAAATAGCAAAATAAATTATTAAAAAAATAATAATAAATAAAACATCTTCCTGTTGTTTTGTAGACCTTTTTGTTTTGTCAACAAATGATGATTTATCAAAAATAACTTTTGTTTATTTATTGACCTCTAACCATTATGTGTTATATTATCTTCCGTATATTTAGGTATTAGCTGAATTCGCCGTTATATAGATGTAGGTACCTAATGAATGTTGTGAGGCAGTTGTTTTGTATGCATATTAAATAATGTAGGTATTTCTGTAACATATATAAATATAAATAAATAAATATGTTGGGACTTTAACACATAGCACCATCGAGTTCCATGGTAAGCTACGAAGCCTGTGTTATGGACACCAGATAGTTGATACACTACACACATATAACTTCATATATATACATATTATAAATATAAACACCCATGATTGGAGTACAAACATTCGTGCTCATCACACAAATGAATGCCCCCAGCGGGACTCGAACCCGCTACCGCTGTCTTATCAAGTAGGATCACTATAAACTGAGCCAAACGTGTCGTCAATATTTGTATGTACGTACGATTTTTCTTAACTTTTTATGAAATTTTGTCCTTTAAATAGAGTTGGGCTCGACAAATAACTGAATACACTGAAGGAAATTAGTCAAGGTTTAGGATTCAATACAATTCAATTCTTTATTTAATGGCTTTAACGCGTGCGAAATGAGCATAATTTACTCCAGGTTAGAACATCTTTTTTAAATATTATCAAAAGTATAAAAAACACTTGTAATAGAAAATAAATTCACTTGTTATTTTGTTATTATACTCGAAATGTTCTTCAACAGCTCTTTATAAAACTTTAACTTTATACGAGCCCTTGCAAATTAAAAATGTCAATATGAACTTTTTTCTGATAGATCCATCTCTCTCTCGAAATTGAGTGCCTTTTGAATTTTTGCGATTGCTGCTAATTGATTAACTTGTTATTAGAGATCCATGGAATAGGGTAGGGGTACGAAAAGGTAAATTTTCACTTAGTAAATGAAATATAGTTATAAAATTATTACTAACTCCGCTTTCCTCGGGTTCGTCCCTAGGTTATTTCTCAAAACAAAATTAATTAATTAATTTGGTTTTAATGTTTTTTTTTTTTTTAAATAAAAGTAGCCTAAGTTACTCCTTATTATATCAGCTATCTGCCAGTGAAAGTCCCGTCAAAATCGGTCCTGCCCTTTCAGAGATTAGCCGGAACAAACAGACACAGACAAAAATTGTAAAAAATGTTGTTTTGGTATATGTACCGTGTATACATCCATATGCATTTAGTAAAAAGCGGTTATTTTGCTATTACAAACAGACACTCCAATTTTATTTATCTGTATAGATGTTGTGTAGATATTATGAATATACACCTAATTATTTTTCCTAATTAAAACTTGTACGTGATTCGAATTAATTTATTTAGTTATAATACATAAACGTCTAATATACAGTAATAGATTATATTTTTATCATGAGATAAAAAAAAGTATTTTTTATTTTAAATAATAATACCTAATTGAAATCCGTTAAATTTGAAGAACTTCTTAATAAATATACACTTAAAAATTAATATAATATTTTCCCAAAAAAAAAAAAAAATTTTTTTTAAACAGTTATAAAAGTTTCTCACTCACCATTGTATGTATGGAAGTGTAACGCGTGTGCTAACGACAGATTCGCGTTGCGGACTGGTCGCTCTCGTCGCGCGCTTTTAGTGATGTGACTTGCTGTAATCGATGGCGTTTTGGTATAGGCACGATGGGAATATATTATCTATCTATGTTATTTGTTATTGTTAGTTTAATATCGGTTTATTGTTCGTACAAGGCTATCTTTTAATTTTAAGTTTAATTAGGCATTTTAATTTGTAAACAATGGTATTTTTGCTTTGGTTAGCGGTAATTTATAAGTAGTACATATCGATAATACTCGAGAATACTACTATATAAATAATTCACTTGATTATTTAACTTTTATTGGAAAGTTAATCGTATCTTACGCGACCACAGCCGCTCTTATGGTAGCGCTTTAAGAAATGTGTACGGCGTCTATTGGCTGGCATGATGCAAGCTAAATTAGATTAAAAAAATCACTAAAATATAATATCGATTCCAAAAAAGGTCGTCACTATTGAAGGATAAAAATTCGTGGCTTATCTTGCATGATGTAACCGCTGCGCTTACAGTAAATTAGACAATTTGGAATGAAATATATTTGCAGGAATGTTTCTACACTTCCGCGCTGTTACCTAACTTTAATCACTACTTATTACATACATACATACATACATACATACGTGTATACATAAAGATAGAAATGCGTTTATTATTATAATACAAATGTGTGCTTGCTACAGTTTACGAATAAATCGCTGGATGTAAATGTTTTATTTAATATTATAATTTCTTTTTTACAAATTGGCAGGATTTTTTAATTAAAATCGTCATTTAAAAGGATCTTATGAGACAAATTAAACCAGACAAATAAACATTGTATCGAGGATGGAAATCTGCATTGCATTCTAATTTTATGCCAAAATTAAAATTTGAGCTGCGTATAGAAATTTATATTAAAGATTTATTAATAATTATTGCTTAGAAAACATAACTTTGAAAAATTGTATTTAATAAGCAATGTCCACGGCACTAGAGATCGGGGACTCGATCATCACAAATAATATTAATGAACGTTACAATATTGGCATACATTATTTTAACTCCAGCGAGTCAGTAGCAGTTTGGTTATTTCTGTTATTGTGATGTTATCTCTAGGGTTTTAATGAATGTTTGGTCACAATAAGTAATTTAGAAAATTTTGAAATTGGTAGTAGTATTTTAAATAAAACTATCTTTTCGGAGTTTTTCGAGAATTTATTTTGATTTTTGGTTCCCGACGTTTCGAATGCTTTACATCAGCGGTCGGCAACCTTTTAGCAGGCAGGGGCCACAAGGTGGCTATAGCTAGTAAAGGCGGGCCGCAATTGTGAGAGCAAAAAAAAAAAAAAGCATATACCACAAAATATGTCCACTACAACATTCAATGTGACAATTGTGACAATTTCTAAAATGACTCTTAAATGCTTATCTATGAGACGAGGAACATTTTCATTTTTTCGGTAATTACAAATTCAAAACATTTAAAAAACATAAAAACTTTTCTTTATAAAACAGTCACGGGCCGCGGGCCGCATGGAGGCACCTCGCGGGCCGCATGCGGCCCGCGGGCCGCGGGTTGCCGACCGCTGCTTTACATCAATCATGTTCACGGGAGAGACTAAGGTTTTAGACGTGTCAAAGGTCATTATACTTATTAGAGATAGTAACAAGTATATAATGACCTTTGAGACCGCGTAAATCTAAGGAAGTGTTATTGGTAGTACTATTTAAAGATTATATTGTAAAAAAAACGCGGTGCGAATTTCTAAAGATGCCCAAGTTGAAGTTGAGGACTGAATTTGGGCGAGGTCGAAAATATAGGTGTAATTTTATGTATAGGTCTAGATTTAATAGAATTAAAATTCTATGTCGTATTGACTAGACATATGTAGTCAATGTGGCAGGTAGGTTAGGTTATGATTCATTTGTAAGTATATTTTCAAATCGAAAATATCACTAATCGATATTTCATCACATCACTAAATTGGAGCGAAAATACGAGCGGCTTATCGCTGATGACGTAACCGGTGCATTTACAAGGAATTGCACGGATTGGATAAAACTGGCACTCGAGTCCTTCGGATTTGATTTAGGATTTGGTATTATACGAATTTATTTGTTAGTTGTCTCTTCACTTTTAACTCATAAAAAAGTAAGTTATATTCGGTATTTAATTTATAATTATACATTGGGTATATTAGTAAGATTTTTCAACTGTTTAGTCGATTGGCAATGGATGGGGAGGTACCGTTATTTACTTTTGATGTGATTGTTGATCTGTATACCTTTAATATATAATATATACTATTAAATTATTTAAAAACTAGCAGAACCTGCGGCTTCGCTTGTGATTGAACTACGAAAAATACGAAATTTTATGCAAATATGTCTACGGAATAAAAAATTTCATACGAACTTTTATCCCGTATTTTGCCCCCTTGGGGGTTGAGTTTAGAAAAATCCTTCCTTAGTGGATGCTTTCGTCATATGAGGAGGAAGTTTTATGATTTTAAAATGTTGGCAGGTATATAAGGAATAGAAATTCATAAAATGCCCCCGATGCCCAGCCACCCCCGAGAAATGGGGGGACAGAAATGGAAAAAAATCATAAAAAATTTAAAAAATGAAAAAAATAATAACTAAAAACAAAAAAAAGTACATTAAAATTACTCTTTAATGTACTGTGCATCTATCAAATGCTTAGATATTGATGATAAAAAAGAAAAGGATGCCTTTTTATTGAAAGTCGAATATCTCAGGAAAAAATCGACTTAAAGAGTTTAGTAAAAACTTTTTTTTTTTCATTTTATACATTTTTTTATGATTTTTTAACAAAACTATGACAAAATTTTCTAAATATCAACTTAATTTTTTTAAATTACACTTTTAACTAATGAATAAACAAGATTAGATTACAAATGAATTTCATTTCTTTCTGTAATTACCTTAAAATCTAATTTTTTAGAAAAAATCAATAAATTTAACTCCAAAATCGATCAAAAATTAATAAAACATCGTTAAATTCAAAATAGTAATAACATAAATAGATTCTACTGGAAAAAACACAAAAGAAAAAGGTGTACTTTACGTGAATTCCAATTTTTACTATTTCTTTACGACTCGTCAAATTGCAAAATTGGAATGTTTACGACGATATTGTATAAATAATAAGCGTCAAATTAAAAACCTAAGAATATCATTTCTTTCGTTTTTTCCCGAAAAATACACTGGTATAATCAGTTTATAAAAAATTGGTTAATAAAGTACACTTTTCCAATGATAATTAAAAAAAATGTAGTTTTCAAAGTAAAAATTATCAATTTCTCCAATGTTTTCAATTTTTAAGAGTGTTCTTACAGGGCGACCATACAATGTTTTTATTTCTTTAAAAAGTAGAGTTCAAGATGAAAAGAATGAGCCCTATCTGAAAATTGTACAAAAAAATTTTTAAATGTAAACGTCCACTTGAAGTTGGGGGTGATTTTCGGCCTCTCGAGACCATAAAACATACTTTTCTCGGAAATGGCTGAACATTTCAAATTCAATTTTTTTTTATTTATTGTATATATATTGTAGACTACATTGCCTTAGTTTCATGAAAATCAAAGGATTATTCTGGAAATTAAAAATAAAAAACCAAGAAAAAATTAAAAACTGAGTTTTTTGCAAATATCTCGAAAACTTTGAGGTTGTTGTAAAAAGTGTTATGAATAAAAGTTATAGATTTTTACTAGACCTACAACTTTTGTAGAAAACATTTTTCGATAGAACGTCACAGTAAGCCGGAAATTGAAAAAAAAACTATTTTTTAACGCTTTGCGTCCCCCCATTTCTCGGGGGTGGCTGGGCATCGGGGGCATTTTATGAATTTCTATTCCTTATATACCTGCCAACATTTTAAAATCATAAAACTTCAGGTTTTCAATATTCTATTTTTTCTTAAAAATAACTGCATTTCGCTTGGACTATATATAGAATAGGTAATTTTACATTTAAAAATTTGAAAAAATTAAAAAAAAATGTACTTAGGTATAAAGACATGTAGTTTATACTCGTAGATAGTTGGAACAAGAAAAAAATATATTATGTATTTTCGTATGTTTCTACGTCTATATACATGTCTATTTGTTTCTAAGGCACTGCATCCTAAAGGGTTAGATAGATATTAAGTTATGAAATGTCATTAGATTTGAATATTCGGTATTGTTTAATTTCTGCTGTAGGCGATAAGTGTGCCTAATGATGGATATAAGCATCAGTCCCCTGACTAGTTAGTGATAGGGTGTTAAGGAAAAATTTAGACAATAAACGTTAAAATGCTTATCATCATGTTACGCAATGTTTGAGATAATTGTGAATTGATTTTTGTATTTTTTTTAAATAAAACTATCTTAATCGCGCTTGAATCAAAATAAATCCGCAAAAAAAATCTGAAAAGATAGTTTCATTTAAAATGTCAAATATTCGCGTAAATCTAAGGAAGTATTATTTTATAATTCTCTTTTAATAAACAGGTTATATATGCCATGGGACTATCTATTCAAAATAAAAAAAAAAACATTGTAAACGTGGAATTTTTACTTTTAATGATTATGATTTATGAAGTTGGTTTCTTTTTTGAAGTAAAACTTCTTTACGCACGCTTGACTTGGGGGGTAAGCTGGTGAATGCGTTACGAAAAAAATTACGTACGTTTGTTGCTATGGTAACCGTTGTTATTGTCCGACAAATGATATATAATATTATATTCTTGCCTTAAGTGATATTCTATAAATATATGATTGTAATATGCCTAATATGAGTTATTTTCAGTATCTCACCTATCCTGATTATTTAAAACATAAATTAAATTTCATAAAATGGAGGCACCCACCGATAACCTACAGAAGTTTTACTTCTTGCGGGGCGTACACCTTCATACACGCACTCTTTAATATTTTTTTTTATTTTTAGAGTGAAACGTTTTAAGTCCTAATATAAACGATCTCATCAACCTATTAAATTATAGATACATTTAATTTTTGTCATTGCGATGATTTTATTTATTTTTTTCGCATTTGCACATTTTGTTTCTTGCACGTTATCTCTATCAAGTAGAATAAGAATAAAAAAAAACACATTATAATATTGTATAATATAAATTATGACAGACGTCGCGTCGTGCAGAATGCAAGCAGAGGTTATGTTTTAGTTGAAAAGGTCGATTTAGCAATTCTGCAATAATACCAAACTTATAACCTGACCTTTCCTGAGCATTGTGTAGTTTCTGTTTGAATTCTTTAGACCAAACCAATATATTGCACTAGAACACGTACAATACCTATTGAAGTTTGTTTTTTAACCGACTTCCAAAAAGGGGAAGGTTCTCAATTCGTCGGTTTTTTTTATGTATGTTCACGGATTACTCGAAGACGGCTGAACCGATTTGGAAAGTTCTTTTTTTGTTTCAAAGGGTATTCTTCCCCGGTGATCCCATATAAATTTTATCGAAATCGGTCAAGCGGTTTTTAAATGTGCCAGCCAATACAAATCAAAGCACACCGACTTCGAAAATATCTGATTATGTATCTATTCTAAATGAAAACCCCTGTTTAGTTATTTTTTACTTTTCAGTGCCTGGAAGTCGGTTTTTGTTACGTTTTTATAACACGTTATTAAATACGCTTTAGATTACAAAGCTTTCGTAATATATTGTAGAGACAGGGAATAAAAAACTCTAACTCTTATATTTTCACTTTCAAAATGCTGATATACTCATCTATTCATATAATAAAATTCTGAGTCGAATCTGTAGATTAAATATTTTTTGTAAAATTTTATTGAAATAGTCATTATTATCGATACAGAAGCTGAATCTATAGTTTTTAGAATTTTCGTCTGTCTGGGAACGTATCACGAGAAAATAACTGGACAGATTTTGATGAAACTTTTTATTGCGGGAAAATATCTCATCTGTTCGAAATGTATACTAAAAAACCTTAAAACGTACGTACGAACCCGAGCGGAGCGAGGGTGAATCGCTAGTAAAAATATAAAATCATTAATTTAAATAGGCAAGAAGGTGAAGTTAAACCGTCAGGATTAACGACACTACCTACTTTAATCTTTAACATATGCATGTTCGAGAATAAACTTTTTTACAGAAAGCTATATTACACAGATGCTCACCAACGCGTACTTCACCGTAAGGTAGTGGTAGCCTAGTGGTAACGCGCTCGCTTAGGAAACCTAGGGAAGCGGGTTCAAATCCCGGGTCTCGCACCTCTGATATTTTTACGTGCGAATCATTTCAAACATGATTACCACTTGCCTTACGGTGAAGGAAAACATCGTGAAGAATTCTGCATGTCTGAGAGAACCCGGCAAGTTTTCGAAAGACAAGTGGAGTCCGCCAACCCGCACTTGGCCAGCGTGGTAGACTATGGCCTGATCCCCCCCCCCCCCCCCTAATATTGAAGGGAGGCCCGTGCTCAGCAGTGGGACGTTAAAAAAAATGGGCTGAATACATCACTAACGAGAACGTCACATACTTATTAATATTAAGGTTCACTGACTTTGAAATCATTTTAAAAGTAATTATTCCGCCCTCAGAGATATATTTTTTTTCAAAGTCACCACCACTGAGTATGTATTTAAAAAATATTATAATTTAAAAAAAAAAACACCTTAATCTATTTATTAAAAAAATAATCATGACAATTGATTTCCAATAGGTAAGATATAAAAGAATAAAAAAATATATATCGTCTGACATACGCTAAAAACATCCTTCTTTTTTGTAAGCGGTCAAAGAGTTATGAAATTATCTTATTAAAAATAATAATTCCGACGTAACGTAAAACAAAGTCGTGTTAGTTACACCATTTATAACTCAAGAACGGCTGGAGCGATTTTTATCATATTTGATTTTTTGGATTTCTCTTAATCCGGAATTGGATAATAAGTATTAAAACATCAGAAAAATTAAAAAAAAATTATATGGCTAACGCTGGCAAATAACTATTTTAAATATCTATATGTAAAACGTACCTAGCGACGAACCCGAGTAGAGCGAGGTTGAGCCGCTAGTATGTAATATGCTTTATGTTGTTAATCGTTTTGTATGTATGCAATTGAGCTTTTGTTATTTTGAACAAGATGATACGAACTTAAGTTTTAATTTACATAAAGTAATTTAGTAGGTACAATGTAATACTATCTTAGTTTACGCGAATATTTAACATTTTAAATAAAACTATCTTTTGGGATTTTTTTGTTTCCGACGTTTACACTTTACAGCCATCAAGGGCACGGGAGGACATTAAGGTTCTAGACATCTCAAAGGCGCTTTATACTTGTTACAGACAGTGCCTACCCACTATTTTACAAAAATGATAAAAAAAAAAATGGCACCAGTACCTTACAATATTTATTGATTTTAATTCTAAACATTTTTTTTTATAAGTATTGTAACTAAATACAGTAATATTATTTATTTAATTTTAGCTGTTATTATTAGAATTATTACACTTTTTTAAAAACTTTATTTATTAATAATATAATATTATTTAGTGTTGCGATAACTACAATATGTATAACCACAAAAAAAATATTTATTTAAGGATAAAAAAATAATAATTTAATATGCAACAACAAAAACAAACATAACAGACCATCAGATGTAGTTAGTTCATACTGTGTGGATCGCAATAACAGTAATTCAAACTATATACTATACTATATAAAAAAACGATAGCATCTTAAAAATACTCAACTCTGTTCATAATAAACCTACAGACAGTGTTGATTTTATTATTAGATTAGATGCAACGTGGGCTAGAAGTAAACAGGCAATGCCAAGGCTACCATCTGGATAGCACCGAGACGCTTACACTACATAGTAATGCCTGTAAACTGCGACGGTATTCAATTTTATGTACTCGTGAATTTCATTTGCTTCATTTACATTTCAGTGAAACATTTCAATATAATATATCGAACTAGTGACATGATTTTAAATGAAACTACTTTTTCCTGAGATAGGTACTCAATCTCATGATAGTCCTGAGGCCATGTTTGCTGTAAAGTATCCGAAATATCGGGAACAAACAATAAAAATAAAGTAGCGAAAAAAACAACTGAAAAAAAAAATATATAAAAAAGAAATATTTGTGTAAATCTAATTGTAAAAATAGCATTTGAAATGAAACGTATTTTTTCGGATTATTTCGCGGATTTGTTTTAATTTTTGGTATGAAAATAAATCCGCGAAATAATCCGAATAGATAGTTTTATTTAAAATATCAAATATTCGCGTAAATCTAAGAAAGTAAAAAATGTATGTAAGTTTAAAACCAAAACTTACTACACCACATGCCTGCGTAGTTTTATCCTTGTAATAATTTTAGGTTCTTTTAGATCCTTTGGCTTAATCTGAATGAATCTGCCATTCGGGCAAGATATTTTACATAATGTATTATACCTATGTGCTATGCGAAATTAAAAAAAAAACTCTAGTTAACGTTAAAATTTGTTATCCCAGGAAAAACGACACATACGTTTATTGAAAATGGGAGCATAAAAGTACTTTAAAAAATATGCCCAGTGCATGTAGTTTATTAAAATACCATTCGCCACCATATCTTAGCTACAACTTATTTTAATTTTTTATTCGAGAATCAAAAGTCATAAAGATCATAAAATGCGACATAATTAGTACACTCGTATTAAACAAATGACCTTTAAAGGATATATTTTAAACATTTTATAGAGCAAACTAAATTACAAAAGATTATATTTTAGAATCATTATAAAAGCCGTTATCTACACATATAATAAAATTGTAATTGATCGCTGTCTGTACATGGAAGATATTTGAAAAAAAACTATTATTGGTGATCTTTATTAAGGCAATAGAACCCAAAACAATGATTTTTAGTTTTTTTTTTGTCGGTTTGTCTGTGCGCTTGTGCGCACTAATCTAAGAAACGGCTTAACCGATTTAGGTGTGGTTTTCACTAATGCATTGTGATAAGCTTCACTTAACATTTAGTATTTGTTTTATTTCCATCGGTTCCTAAATAAAAAAAGTTATGTCAATTTAAAGAATCATCTAGGAGAGAGAATAAGAATCGCTAGTTAATAATTATATTTTATTCCTTAGGCGTCTGAATCGGCTCCGGCGAGTTGTGAAGTTACAAAGCTTCTGCGGCAACTTTGCGGAGGAGACGCTGGGTAAGATTGATTTTCTTATTTTTATTTCATCCCTATTTTCACCCCCTTAAGGGATGATTTCCGGAATAAAAAATATTCTATGTCCTTCCTAGTGTCTCAAACTATTTTCTTACTAAAATTTCATCTAAATCGATCCAGCAGTTTTTGAGTTTATTCCTTACAAACATACACAAATGCAAATCTTTTTATAATTTTAGTGTATGTATATATATATATATATATATATATATATATATATATATATATATATATATCTGATTGTTACATTCCAAAAACGACGAAATTTCCTATTTCACAACATCCCACATTTGTCATCTACAGAGGATATAGTGTAGATGAAAAATATTGCCTAAAACTTTTGTTTAAAATACTCGGCAGTTTTGTTAAAAATGAATATTTACAATTTTGGCCACTGTAAATTTAGAAATAATGAAATTTCATGTAATATTTCCAATTTCTTTTTTATCCTTTTAGGGAGAAATTTAAAAAAATACGTTATTAGCCCACTCTCCCACTCTCTATGAGGATTGAAGAATGTACTTGCTAAACGGGTTTTTAGTTTTAAGTTCATATGGTAACATGCCACCTTTTTATATTATTGGTATTATTACCAGTCATTAGAAATCATTAAATCGCTTTTAAATAGTCAAAAGTATTACGTAATATGCAGATATAAAAAAAATATCTACACTCGAATTGAGAATTTACTCTTTTTAAATCGGTACGTAACAAAGAACACAATTTTCTAATTTTTTTCTAACCAGTCCTTAAAAAATATGTTATTATCTATATATATATATAAAAGGCAAAAGTGATTGACTGATGACTGAGGGCCAAACCCTTAAGGCTAGAAAATTGAAATTTCGCACACGTATTCCTCATATGATAAAGGCATCCACTAAGGAAGGATTTTTCAAAATTCAACCCAAGGGGATGAAATAGGGGATAAAAATTTGTATGACACTTATTATTCATTGGACATATTTGCATGAACATATTGAAGCCGCGGGTTCTGCTGTTTAAATAAATTTTTGCCTCTTACTGGAATTGAATCAGTGACCACTAGTAAAGCAAGCTGGGTCTTCCGTAAATATACACCATTGCGCCACAACGGTACTTACATCACCTACCAATTTAAACTATCCGTGACCACAGACAACTGAAAAGTTTGTTTTTCATAGAGAATAAATAGGTTACTAGCCGATGTTTTCCAAAGTAAATATACCTATTTATAAACGGTTCCTCGCCTATTGATAGGCATGCATCTTTAATACTATATTGGTAACAGTGATGTATGTAATACTTTCTTAGATTTACGCGAATATTTAACATTTTAAATAAAACTATTTTTTCGGATTTTACATAAAACTATCTTTTCGGATTATTTCGCGGATTTATTTTGATTTTTGGTTCCCGACGTTTCTCTCTCCCGTGTCAAGTCTCTCCCGTGGCCATGATTGCTGTAAAGCATTCGAAACGTCGAGTACCAAAAATCAAAATAAATCCGTGAAATAATCCGAGTTAATAATTATAAAGTTTTATGTAAAATTATAAAGTTTTATGTAAAATGTCAAATATTCGCGTAAATCTAAGAAAGTATTATATGTTTTCGGATTTTTTCGCGGATTTATTTTGATTTTTGGTTCCCGACGTTTCGAATGCTTTATAGCAATCATGGTCACGGGAGAGACTAAGGTGTTAGATATGCGGTGAGGTGGTAGGGTGTGATGTATGTTTTAACACCACTACCTACTATGCGTATTTCCTGTGTGTATTTCCGTACTAGGTAAATTATCGATTACTAGTGACTTACCCTTACTTCGCTCGGGTACGTGTACATACCGTTGCTACAGTTTAATAGGAAGAACTTTTTAAGTGGATTAATTCTGTAATACATTGCTGTAAACTTTAGTAGTTTATACGGCGTACGCCAATAAAGCTCCCAGTCGGCATGATTTTTTCCTACATTTTCAACATTTATCGTCATATTTCAGCCAATTTACACAAAACTATAATGAATTATACATTTAAACCTTCCTCATGAATCACTCCATCTATTGGTGAAAACCGTATGAAAATTCGATCGGTAGTTTTTGAGTTTATCACGTTCAGACAGACAGACGCGGTGAGGGACTTTATTTTATAAAATATGTAGTGAATGTAATTGATAGATATTGTAAATGCGTGGTATGTTGAAGAGCGAAGACGATTTTACTAATGAGGTTCTTAGATCTTTCTACCTTTTTCGCGAACAAAAATCCATAATACTCATGTACATTAAACATTACAGAGGTGAAAAGTTGATTTAAGTAGGCACTTCATTCGTATTTAGCATGAAAATTAATCTATATTTCGTTAAAAATGGCAATGATTCACCAAATTGAAAATAACACGTTAAATAAATGAGGTTTTGGTACAATCATGTTTTTATCTGTTTATAACATCATTGCCTCATCGTAAACATGTTTAAACTAATTTCTATGAGCAGTTAGTTTCATTGGAATAGATTTGATACTTAAAGTTGTAGATACGTCATTATTTCAATGCGTCACGGCGTAGTGGTAATGTGTTTGGCTGGTACTGGTACCTGAGAGTTAAAGGGTTTATTCCCGGCGTGGTTACGAGATTTTTTTATTCTATAATCAAAGTAAGGAATAATTTGACGCTAAACTTTATTATATAGTTTTTTTAGACTTTTATTTAGCTATATAATTAGCTCAAGTAGCAATAAAACTTATAACAACCATGTCGAAAATATTTTTTTACAAAGTACCTAATGCCACTTAGGGTGTTTTTATTAACGATGGGAAATACATTTTTCGCATATCACCTGCATACACACAAGTTATCATGTGCGACTTACCAGCTAAAACAGCCAGTATTATCTAACCTAAAACCTAACCGAATTTTTGAGTGGGGCGTCGCAGGATCGCTTACGCACTCAACGACGACGTCCCGACAACAGGCCTACCAAGGCCACAACAACCATGGGTTTTGTCCAACGGTCCACGGGTATCAGAAGTACCGCCCATCGAGGTGTGCCACCAAGGTGTGTTTCTTGGTTTCGCGGCCGGCAGGATTGCCGGACGCTAATGAGCGCCTTTTGACCTTTAACCTTATGATCCTATGGTGGAAAGAGATGGCAATATCGATTTACAACAAATTAAACACCTACTATATACCATACTGGTATACAGCTCCCGCTGACTAATTACTCCATAGTGCTAAATATGGTCCGGTCAAAAATGATGCCTATAGATTTCCGACCCACATGCACGTTTCTGAGATTACTAATTTTATGATATCATACGCTTTTTTTCTTTAGCAAATTTCATTTTGCATCGTTTTTGTTGGGTTACTTTGTATGGTGGGCTGGAGATGTTTTATAGTACGAGAATAAAGGTTTTCGAATCTATGTAGGTATGTATGTAGTTGATACATACGCTTTTTTTTATTTTTTTATATATGTGTGATTTTGATAATGGCTGATAATGAGTTCATTTTATAATTTTTTTTTATTTTGATTTTTATTTTTTACATATGTACTACTTACGATGTGTCATTCTGATATAAGTATTTTTATAGAAAATCATATTTCTTAAGTATTCTGCGCTTTTTTAACGTCCACCACGCTGGCCAAGTGCGGGTTGGCGGACTTCACATGTCTTTCAAAAACTTGCGAGGTTCTCTCAGACATGCAGGTTTCCTCACGATGTTTTCCTTCACCGTAAGGCAAGTGGTAATCCATGTTGGAAATGATCCGCACCTGAAAATATCAGAGGTGCGAGACCCGGGATTTGAACCCGCTTCACTCGGTTTGCGCTGGCACCACTCGGCTACTGCCATTATTTCCTAAGAACAGGAAACTATTTTTACTAATGACCGTAATATAAAATATTACTGTTATTAATAAAAAAATCATGAGACATTTGTTTCTAGTAAATAATTACTGTCATTAGTACGTCGTGGCTTCAAACAATGAGTAACCCAGATAAATGAATTGATATGAAACGATAAACATTCTGATAATTTAATACTTTCTTAGATTTACGCGAATATTTGACATTTTAAATAAAACTATTTTTTCGGATTATTTCGCGGATTTATTTTGATTTTTGGTTCCCGACGTTTCGAATGCTTTACAGCAATCATGGTCACGGGAGAGACTAAGGTATTAGACATCTCAAAAGCGTTATATACTTGTTACAGACAGTGCCTACCCACATTTTGTAAATTTGTGGGTAGGCACTGTCTGTAACAAGTATATAACGCTTTTGAGATGTCTAATACCTTAGTCTCTCCCGTGACCATGATTGCTGTAAAGCATTCGAAACGTCGGGAACCAAAAATCAAAATAAATCCGCGAAATAATCCGAAAAGATAGTTTTATTTAAAATTCTGATAATTTATTTGTATCTATTATGAATACAAACACTATGGACTTAATTATTTTAACAGCTAACGTTAATTTCTTTTTTTTTTGTGAACAATGGCTTGTTTTTGTACAATATAGCATTAAATATTCGATTATGTTGAAAATTGATGATGATGATGTCCTCCTGACCGATTTCGGCCACGGCGGCCAATCTTATTGAGACTAGCCAACTGCGCAGGAGATATTATAGTGCAGCGCGTGTGAGAGAGAGCGCAGACACAACGTGCACTCTGAAAATTAAGCTACTTGCATCATGAAAATTTAACAAATATTCGGACGATTATAATGTAGTTTCTATTTATTTATCTATACTAAAATTATAAATAAATAAATAAATATGTTGGGACATTAACACACAGCACCATCTAGTTCCATGGTAAGCTACGAAGCCTGTGTTATGGATACCAGATAGTTGATACACTACATATATATAAGTTTAAATACATACATATTATAAATATAAACACCCATGACTAGAGTACAAACATTCGTGCTCATCACACAAATGAATGCCCCCAGCGGGACTCGAACCCGCGACCGCTGGCGCAGAAAGTAGGATCACTACAAACTGAGCCAAACGTGTCGTCTAAATTATAATTTGTTTGTTTATTTGAACGCGCTAATCTCAGGAACTACTAATCCTATTTGAAAAAATCTTTTTGAATTAGATAGCCCGTTTATTGAGGAAGGTTATAGGCTATCATTATACTACACTACCCAAGGGAGCGGAGCAGTAATCATAAATTTTAACAAATCGGGCAGACTTTCATACATTATTATAAATATGATATTTATACTTATGTATATGTATATATATATATATATATATATATATATATATATATATATATATATATATTCCATATTAGCCGTTAAAACGTATCTAGGGGCGAACCCAAGCGAAGCGAGGGTGAGTCGCTAGTAAGTATATAAATATTAACGAGAAAGTTCTATTTAGAGTCATCACCCAACAAGCATTATCCAAATTCCGTTGCACACAAGAAAGCCTATTTAGGCACTACACCACAAAGTGAACAACAAAATAAGTCGTATGAAGGAAGATAACACTATTTATATGAAAACAAATGTGTGCTTAAAACAATAAAAAGGCAATAAAAATATTTACAAAATGCACTTATTGCTTATAAGAATATTAAGATTTTATTAATAAAACATAAAAAACGTAATTATCTTGGCCTTAACTAAATGAAAAATATTAAATTTGTACTTACGAGAGTGTGGTATCCAAGTTTTTTTTTTTAATGTTCTGTAACGCAAATACTTGCTTTAAATACGAGTTTTAATGTTTAAATAACGTTAGTGTAAATTTAAGATTTTACTTACAGTGTCAAAATTATATTTTAACATAAAAAATATTCCCGTTGAGTTGATTTAGAGTTGGACTTAATTCCCCCCAAACGTGCGTTCACTCTTTAGGATCCGGCAGTTCAGCCGGTCGCGAAACCAAGAAACGCACAGGGAGGTGGCCCACTTCAGTGGGCGGTGGGAGGTAGTCCACATCTGTGGGCGGTGTACCATGCGGGTTGCTCCTGGTACTTCTCTGATAGCAGCAGAGTGGACTATGGAGCAATCCCATGGTTGTTGTGGTCTGCTTCGGCAGACCTGCCGTCGGGGCGTCGTAGTTGAGTGTGTAAGCTATCCTGCGACGCCCCATTAAGACGGGGGAGGTTTTGTAGGGGTTTTAGGGTAGTATTGGCTTTTCTAGCCGGTGAGTCCCATATAACTACTTGTATGTCTGCAGGTGGTATGTGTAAATGCATTTGTATTCAGCCCTTTTAACGTCCCACTGCTGGGTACGGGCCTCCCTTCAATACGAGGGGGATCAGGCCATAGTCCACCACGCTGGCCAAGTGCGGGTTGGTGGACTTCACATGTCTTTTGAAAACTTGCTAGGTTTTCTCAGACATGCAGGTTTCCTCACGATGTTTTCCTTCACCATAAAGCAAGTGATAATCATGATAGAAAAGATTTGCACATGAAAATATCAGAGGTGTGAGTCCCGGGATTGAACACGCTTCACTCGGTTTCCCAAGCGAGCGCATTACCACTGGGCTACCATTGCCTTTCCATTGAAATTTCCTTTCCATGAAATGCATTTCCCAATATTAAAAAAAAAAGGATATGCTAACACTTGCCTATCTATCACTTAGCTTTTTACAAAGTAAAAACGGAATATATAGCTAATCTTCATACTTTTACTGGTCGCAAGATGTCATATCAGTTCTTTTTTAATAAATATAACAATTTATTCGATAGGCCTCAAGACTCAAGTACTTTTCCATATAAACTGTAATGAGTGGAGATAGTGACTTTTTAGGTTTCCTAGAATCACTCGTAAATTATAATTGGATATTTCATGTCAAATTTTACTATCAACAGTTATAAGATGAAGCTATTAGAATGAAGCGTAATATTTTTAAAGCGGCTGAAGATGGTTTTAGTAACATTTCTTGTTAATTATATTTTATAACTAGCAGAACCCGCGGCTACGCCCGCGTTCAATCTCCAAAAAACTCTGGATTTAACATTGAAAATGTTTTTTTGTCGCTTCTGTATAGGCCCGATTTTCAGCGAAAGTGCGACATCGCCCTGGTGTCGTGGCTTTTGGGACTATGTGACTGATTGGGATGTCAAAAGACGCGTCATGACAAGGGCTACAAAATGCAATAAAAATTTTTGAATAAACTCAATTACTTTTTTTTTTAAATCGAAATAGTGTGAAAAATGCGGTCGTTTTTCGCCCGATTTCCCTCGATATCTCGATATCGAGATATCGAAAAAATGAAAAAAACCCCTAGAGATACAATTTTGGGCTACATTTAAAAAATCATTGGAGGTGCGTATCATGGCTGGGTTATTCAGAAGTTGTACCTTTGTGACGCAGAGTTTACGCCCGAAGAGCGCGTGAGCGCAATATTGATAGTGAATAAATATTTTGGAACATGATTATATGTTTGAACGAAGTGATTCTTTATGCATAAATAAATATGTATTTAAACTAATAACTAACTAATATCTATACACATAATAAAACAGTAACTTAGCGAAATCTATACATGAAATATTTTTTTAAAACAATGACCGTAACCTATTGTGTACAGAATATAAACCCCAAAATAATAGTTATTAAAATTTTTGTCTGTATGTCTGTTTGTCTGTTTGGGTGTGCGGGTTTCACGCAAAAATTACGGAACCGATATTAACTAAATTTTGTGTAGTGGTAACTTATTACTCGGGTCATATATAATATAATTTAATCCCATTTATAAAATATTATAATTAATTGAAATATTATAAATGTGAAAGTTTGGATAGATGTTTGCTACTCAAACATACCAGAACGGCTGAACGGATCTGGATGAAAAGCACAGGGATAGATTATAGTCTGGTATAGCAAATTGATTATTTTTTAACCCGAAAAAACGTACGATTCCCATAGGATAAATTTATTTTTGTTTTACACAAAGCAAGCGATCGACTATCTATTCAATACTAACCGTTAAAATGTACCTAGGGACGAACCCGCGCGATGCGAGGGTGAGTCGCTAGTCTGTATCTATACATATACTAAAATTTAGAGTCAAATCTATACATTCAATATTTTTTGGAAAATCTTATTGAAATAGTCATCATTATTATCGATACCGAGGCCGAATCAGTTTTTAGAAGTTTTGTCTGTCTGTCTGTCTGGCAACGCATCACGAGAAAACCGCTGGACAGATTTTGATGAAATTTGGTATGATATTAGCTGGTTATCCAAGTCAACATATAGGATAATTTTTATTGCGGGAAAATATCTCATCTTTGAGAAATCTATGCTAACCGTTAAAATGTATCTATACATTTAATAAAATTCTACCTGCGTCGAATCTGTACATTAAATATTTTTGGAAAATCTTACTGAAATAGTCATTATTTTCGACACAGAGGCGTCACGAGAAAAGCACTGGATAGATTTAGATGGGTATGATGATAGCTGGTTATCCAAGTCAACTTAAGGATACTTTTTACTGCGGGAAAATATTTCATCTCTGAGAAATCTATGATAGACGTTAAAACATAACTAGGGACGAACCCGAGCGAAGCGAGGGTGAGTCGCTAGTATATATATAAAAGGCTTTGTCCTGACTGAGTGATGGATCAACGCACAGCCTAAACCACTGGTCGTGGAGACGTGTATTTTTAAAGAACTTATTCCTTATATGACGTAGGCATCGGATAAGAAAAGATTTTTCAAAATTCATCTCTTAAAGGGGTAAAGGGGGATACCAAAGTTTATCTGTGAAAAAAAAAATATTTAAAATCAGAATCACTTAAAACTTAGTGTTAATGATCTTCAATTCAATTAAAGAAACACGTGTTTCATCTTTTTTTATAATTCATCTCGTAGGGGGGTAAAAAGGGGATGAAAATTTGTAATTTATTTGTACTAAAGTCTGTAATTTTTAATGTAAAATGCACGGAAAGTGGTATTTAGATTTAAAATAAATAATTAAAATACGTGTATGTAATATGTATATTAGATTTTTTTGAAATATATCCCTTAAAGGAGTAAAAGGGGATGGTAAGGTTTATATGGAGAACAAAATGTTTATTGATGATCAGAGTTGTCTGAAATTCGGTATTAATGAACTTGGCTTTGGGAACGTGCTACACTGGCCCCCAAAAACATCAATGCTACTAATTTTAATAACAAAAGTGATTTTGATTTCAATAACTTAAGTCCTTTGAAGGGTCAGAAATAGAATATAGGTCTGTCGTTTCAGTGATGCAAATGGATGAAGCAGTTCACTATCCTGTAGAATTCCTTAACAGTATTCTATCCTTCTGAAGGTTAGCACACCTGTTGTGAATAAGCCACCAAAGCTGTGTAATCGGATAAGACTGCTAGTAATCTATAAAAAAATATTGTGGCCTCTGTGTTTGCTTGATGTACTCGAGGGGAATCAGTATTCATACCTCGAATAATACCACTAATAACCTCTGACTATGGCTTTGAATTTAATCTATCATAATTCCTCCTTAAAATTTGTATTGCAATGAGTATTAATAAATGTCAGGGCCAGTTGCTAAAAGTATCAGGTATGGACTTTAGAGATTTTATTCTCACATGGACATTTTAACAGAACCCAGAACCAGACGGAACATCTACCAATTTGGTATACAAAGAAGCTCTTAATCAAATTTTAATTCTTCGGGTTCTCCTAGTAATTAATATGTTAAAAATGATTTGATTCAATTCATTTGGCAGATTCATTTTCAATGTACCCGAAGGTCGTGGCAGACACGAGATCTGTAGATTTTTTGTTATACAGCGACTCGCCCTCGTTTCACTCGTGCTTGTCGCTATTTTTGTATGAACAATATTATACAAATATAATATTGTTCATACAAAAATACTAAAATTGCGATTAAAAAATGTGGCGTGGGGGTAGGTGGGTGAAAATACTTTACGATCTATTGTCATACCTACCAAATATGCAAAAAAAAAGAAAACATTAAAATCGGTCGAGCCGTTTCGCCGGAGTGCGACGACAAATACCGTGACACGAAATATTTATACATTAGATTGCGACCTCAGAAATCCTTTTATTTACATTTTTATACGTATCTTACAGAATTTTTCATTGATGGCTGTAGTTGTTATTGATTATGACACTAACATAGAACGTACCATGTGGTTACAGAAAGCTATAGAAAAACAGCAAAAACTAAATGCCTCAACAATTTCCCTACCATCATTTTCGTTAAATAGGTCACTTTACCAAGACACCATGTCCAATTTTTTGAAACAATGCTTACATACATGCATGTAATGTTAAATGAAATACATGATGCCTATTGTTGTAGCCCTATCTAGGACCCTCAGGGACTCGTGTCATTAGGTCACGGCGGTATTTTTGATGTCCATATACGATATAGGCACTTATAATTTTATTGCGTATACAAGTCCTTGTTTGTCAGCGATTTCCCTTCTGTTCCTTAATAAGAAAGAACATTATAATACTTTATAATTCCTAGAATTAAAGGTTCTACACTCGTTAGTAGGTATGCCCAAAAATCCTTTAATGTTTAAAGCTTGAGAGTGTTATACTATTTTTCAATGATAGTATCATCTGTTATCTATACCAGTATTACATACTAATATTATACAAAGGTAAAGTTTGCAAGTTTTTATGTATGTATAGGGGTAATCTCTTAAACTACTTGAATATCCGATTCTGAAAATTCTCACAATAATAGAAACCGTAATACTTTCTTAGATTTACGCGAATATTTGACATTTTAAATAAAACTATCTTTTCGGATTATTTCGATAGAGATAATAATGGGTATTAAGAAGTATCATACAAATATCACATAGATTGTATATTAAAAATACGAGGGAAGTTATTTTAACCATTCGAAGTTCTCCAATTCTGCACCTATTGTTATCGTAATTTGTAGACATGCTGTTACAAAACTATGTAGAGTGACCAATTTATTAGAAAAATGATCAACAATTTATTTGTTTTTTCTTTTCATATTTTTATTCCTGCAGAGCAGAAAAAACTATTTTTTTTTTTCAATCTGCTCTCCGCATTTCGTGTGCTTAATACCCTGGCCAGGACAGTCCACTGTCTTGATCATACGTCAAAAAAAATCAATAACACCATGAAGTTGGGAAGTCGATGGTACACAACATAGTTGTCCATCCTTCATCTGCTTTCTTTTCAGTCGTGTAAAGTCGCCGTCCGTTCACAGTATACACTTGTATTCAGCACTTTTTAACGTCACACTGCTGGGGATGGGCCTCCCTTCAATACGAGGGGAATCAGGCCATAGTCCATCACGCTGGCCAAGTGCGGGTTGGCGGACTTCACACGTCTTTCGAAAACTTGCTAGGTTTTCTCAGACATGCAGGTTTCCTTACGATGTTTTTCTTTACCGTAAGACAAGTGGTAATCATGTTGGAAATGATTCGCGCATGAAAATATCAAAGGTGCGAAACCCGGGATTTGAACCCGCTTCTAAAGTATTGGTAAACCTAATCACGTTTAAAGTAAAAAGTATTAAGTCTGTTATTTGCTGTTTATTATGGTAACACTACTAGTCCCACCCCGTACCATCTCCCTATCTCTACATCTTCCGTGTCGGCTCGTTCAAAGTCAAGGTCAAGGGCGATGGGGATCGATGGTACTCCTGCAATGCCTATTTATATGTATATATGCGCATTAAGGGGAATTATGTTTGTATTGAAATAAATTAGTTGTTTTTCTAAGATGAATAAAAAACTTTTATTACTTCAGACTGACTCATCGTCGTTCTGCTATAATAAAACATAGACTATTTCAATCTTTCTGGAATCCACTACTTAAATAATTGTTAAAATTGTTTATGCTTTTATTAGTTAATTGAATCCCTCACTTAAACCTAATCGCCTTTAAAAATTTGCTTACTCGTTCTATTCATTTCGAAGATTAACTCGTACAAACAGACAGATAAAATTTTCTTGTGCAAATAAAATCATTGTTTTTCTATATGGCGTTTGCTGATAAGTTAAAATCCGATCATAATCATTATTAAAAATTTGAGGAAATATTACATGAATAGGATTTATCTGTTTATATATAAAACAAAACTAACACTTTCTCAATTTTTTTACTGATAACACTAAAGCTCGTCAGAGTAATAGAGTAGTATAGAGTAGAAAGAGATACTAAAATATTTTCTTTGCCTTATCTATACAGATAAATAAAATTGAAGTGTCTGTTTGTAATGTCAAAATAACAGTTTTATACTAAATGCATATGGAATTATATACGATACTTATAAGAAAAACACAACTCTTAAAATTTTTATCTCTCTGTCTGTCTGTCTGTTTGTTCCTGCTAATCTCCGAAACGACTGGACCAATTTTAACGGGACTTTCACTGTCAGATAGCTGATATTATAAGGAGTAACTTAGGCTACTTTTAATTTAGAAAAAGAATTAGGGTTTCGCTCAAAAAAATTAAAAAGTACCTAGGGACGAACCCGAGCGAAGCGAGGCTGAGTCGCTAGTATAAAATAAGTCTAGTGAAGATTATCTTTCAGTGTAACGCCATAAAGCTAACGAAATAAAAACAGCATGACATCAACCGGCGAGGTCGTCTCAATCTAAAACACATTGCTCAAATCACTTGCAATTACCCCGTTTCTCACTAGATTTATTTGATACCTATTATATCATACTTATCTATGATCTGATTATATTAAAATTTGTTTATTGCTCCAGAGGGCCTAGACAAGTGGCATAAACGCTAGTAGAATAGAGTAATCAATGTATGGGACTGACATATGTTTACGACTTCAAATTTGACTCAACGTATCGCATTTGTAATTGGCTAATTGACTAATTGTTGTCATGGTAACCGTTGTCATTGTCTGACAAATATATATTATTTATTGTATTTATTGTTATTGTAGAAAAGACTGCTAGGCGAAATAATCCTTATAATTAGTGAATTTTTGATAAAGAAATCCTAAAAATCCTATGTGTTGCTCGTATACGTTTAAATTTTAGTGCATTTCACAATGTCAAGATGAGGTTCACAAACAAAACCATGACTACGTCCAAATTGTTATGGAAATTGCCATGGCGTTAGCGTTTATCGAAGAATCGATATGGAGCGTTTGCCACTTGTCTAAGCCAGCAGGTCATAGTTGATTTGTATACTAAATTAGCCACTCACCCTTGCTTCGCTTGGGTGCGTCCCTAGGTACGTTTTAATTTTTTTGAGTGAAACCCTAATTCTTTTTCTAAAATAAGAGTAGCCTAAGTTACTTCTTATAATATCAGCTATCTGCCACTGAAAGTCCCGCTAAAATTGGTCCAGCCATTTTGGAGATTAGCCGGAACAAACAGACAGACAGACAGACACATTTTTTAAAATTTTTATTTTCTTATTAATACCGTATATAATTCCATATGCATTTAGTATAAAGTTGTTATTTTGACATTACAAACAGACACTTCAATTTTATTTATCTGCATCCCTATTATATGTAGTTTTATGATAATGTATGGAAATCTGCCCGATTTGTTGACATTTATGATTACTACTCCGCTCGCACGGGTAGTAGTAGGGTAGCATAACGATATACATAGGTATAGCCTATAGTCTTCCTCAATAAATGGACTTTTTTAAATTTAAACGTAAAAGAGAAACAAACAAAAAACAAAAATTCTTATTTATAATAGTAGAGTAATTTTATATGTAACTAATTTTTAACATTACTTATAAAAAAAACTGGATTTACTTTGAGTAGGTTTATTTTTTGATATATAAACTGAGTGGCTTTTATCATTTCCACAGCTACAAATGGAGATTTGATGTCATAGTAGTCTAGACAGCACACCCTCAGTGTTTCCCTACCATGTATAAAAACTTTTCCATTATTTATTAAGGGATATTTCATATAGGAAACGTACAGACAGCAACAAAAAATATTATAGATATAATTTATATTTTTTAAAAGTTTATTCTAAGAATATAGTTTAGATATTAAACTAATAATGCTATTTTAAATTTACTACAGAAAGATGTCAATTTACTTTACTGCTATAAAAAAGTGTGCATAAAATCCATTTCTTACATATACATACATATATGAACACGTTGCTGTTAATTTTTTGGTTTTATTAGTTACTAGCGGCTCACACTCGCTTCGCTCGGGTTCGCCTCTAGACAAACAAATCCAAATCTATCCCACGGGAACCGAACATTTTCCGGAATAAAAAATAGCCCATTTGTTATTCTGATGTATGAACTATATTATTGTAAAGTTTCATTAAAATCCAATCAGTAGTTTTGTGTACTAAGCTATATAAGTTACTATAATTTTTTAACTATCCCACGGGAACTATTTAATTTTCCGGGGTGAAGTGTCTAAAATGTTGACCAGGAATATAAGGTACCACCATGCAAAATTTCATTTAAATCTGTCCAACAGTTCTGGAGATTAGCCCGTACAAACAGAAAAACAGATAGAGAAACAAAAAAATAAAAAACCTCTTAATTAGACCTCTACAGTTTTATTATAGACCAATTTAGTGGTATATTGGAATATATTACATGAAATGACTGAAGTAACCGTTATATTAATATAAACATAAGTACCTCTTACCCTTTCATTTGAACGAGAGAATTGATAAATAATATTCCTATATATTAAATCATTTCGCCTGTATTAATTTATGCACATTAATCTAGCGGCTAATACGCCTATATAGTCCATTTTTTCTTACGTGTCCTAATTGGTAAACAAACACTACCATGAACGAAAATCACTTGTTTTCGGACAATCATACATTTTAGATTTGGTTTTATCGTTTATAACTATTTCAGAAACACACACGCTACGAATTACACTAATAAAAGCTGTTAATTATTGATTTAAACACATTATTTTTGCTAAAATTGAAATATTGACAGAACCAACTTCCAAAGATAAAATATGAACACAACATTTTGACGTTTCAATACGCTACTTTGTCTTTGAATTATAGAGATGTACATTTAGAATGAATTATCGAGAGTGAAAACTGAACTTATTAAAAATAACAATATCTTTAAATTACAAAGTACGATATTTTGTTCAAATTGTTATTAGGCTTAAAAATAGTAATGTCTTCTGTAGAATATAGAAGATTTTTAATTGCTTTTAATGAATTTATACTTATTATTTATTTGTTATTGTAATTATTATTATTTCGTATCTTATTGCACAGTTTATTAAAACGGAGTGAGGGACTTCCGATCGCTTTTTGCTTTTTTAGGTTAAAGTTTTAAAAATGAGTTTATATTAAGGCCAAAAAAATCTTAAAAAAACTTTCACGTCATTGATTTTAAAATAGACAAGTGACATTTTGACAACTTTTATTAAAATTTAATAAAGACAATTATAATAAAAAAGTTATTGATGAAATGGCCGCTCATAAAAATATAATTGTTCTGCGCCTTCCGCCGTATCATTGTGAATTAAATCCAATAGAATTAATATGGGCACAATTAAAATCACATGTAGGAAAAAATAATAAAAGTTTTAAAATGGCTGAAGTCAAGGAGCTAGTCAGAGAAGGATTAAGAAAAATTGGTACAGCGTCTTGGATAAATTGTATTGAACATGTGAAAAAAGAAGAAGACAAAATGTTGCAGCTTCACGGCTTAATAGATGCTGCAATAGATACACCGACCCCTAATTTTATAATACATATATCAGAAGAGTCGAGTAATTTATCATCGGAATCAGACTAATAAAATTATTAAAATAACTTGTCGTATTATTTCTACCCAATACTTTACGTTCACTGCATAAAAATTAAAAACCATTAAGTTCAGTCATTCATTCGTCATGCACATCTCTATGAATTATCTCTGGTCACCTGTACGCCATATTTGTTTACTATTTAAGACACGTAAGAAAAAATAGACTATACAGCATATGGTCCTAGGTTCGAGTTCTTGATAGGGTCATATGGATTATTTCGTTGTTCTGTTGAAGAAGTTCACAATGCAGTATGAAGATAGAATTATGGTGGTGTTACATCAGAAAACAAATACTGTTATTGGTCCAACACTATTATTGGTTCTATCTGCAGTTGTGACGTTTAAACACTCTTGTGAACTATAATATCTACCGCGAAAATATAACTTAAGAGTCTTAATGAAATTGGCTGCAAGGAACGAAATATGTTCGGGTGATAGGAAATTATTGTGTTATAAATGTAATGTAATGATAACTGAACTTTATCTTTTTTAAATTCCTCATCGAACCGTTTTTAATTTGACGTTAGACTAAAAAATCAACATTATATCATTTCTGTTGCATATACAGTGGCAAAAATGAACGTGTCAGTGGAGCTAAGAACGCGCAATTACTTTGCGTCAATGAAGGCAGTCCAAGGAAGCCAAGCACGCCACAGTTACTGCGGGTATTTTGTTTATTATATAGTGATATTATTTGTAGCACTTTGCACTTTATGTATGTATTCAGCTCTTTTTAACGTCCCACTGCTGAGCACGGGCCTCCCTTCAATACGAGGGGAATCAGGCCATAATCCACCACGCTGGCCAAGTGCGGGTTGGCGGACTTCACGTGTCTTTCGAAAACTTGCTAGGTTTTCTCAGACATGCAGGTTTCCTCACGATGTTTTCCTTCACCGTAAGGCAAGTGGTAATCATGTTAGAAATGATTCGCACATGAAAATATCAGAGATGCGAGACCCGGGATTTGAACCCGCTTCACTCGGTTTCCCAAGCGAGCGCGTTACTACTGGGCTACCACTGCCTGTGCACTTTTTGCATGTATGTATATATGCACTTTTACTCATCTTAGACTAAACTATGTATTTAATATATGTTGACAAAATTATAAAAATAATTCGCTAAGATCCTTAATAGAAAACAATTCCCAAAAAGAATAGATTAAATATTGAAAAAATATAATATAGAAAAAAAATATCTATTAATAGTAATCATTATTATTGTTGCTAACATTTTTAAAATAACGATATCTCTTTGCATCAAAAAGTTAATACTTTTTTGCATTTTCATATAATACTAGCGACTCACCCTCGCTCCGCTCGGGTTCGTCCCTACTTACGTTTTAACGTGTAGTATAGAATTCTCAGAGATGAGATATTTTCACGTAGTAAAAAGTATCTCATATGTTGACCCGGATAACCGGCTAGCTACTATCATAATTCATCAAAATGTGTCCAGTGGTTTTCTCGTGATGCGGTAACAGATAGACGGACATACAAAAATTCTAAAACTATAGATTCGACCTCTGTATCGACAATAATGACTATTTCAATAAGATTTCCCAAAACATATTTAATGTACAGATTCGACTCAGAATTTTATTATACGAGTATGTACAGATTTGGCTAATCATATTGTATGATATAACTTTTAATCTACAACGCATACAATAAACTAAAATGTATATTCTCTTCAACCAGATCTTAGAAGAGACAATCCAGAAGAAAGCGCCTAAATCGATTTTTCCAAAGCCAACCCTAAAACTGCAGGATGCTGATAAATATCGCATGTCATTCAATATTCCTGAGAGTGTGAAAGACAATTTATTCCAATACAGGACTAAATTTGTCCAACACATGCTCACCAGCTCAATGTACGCGAACAGCGCTGTTGGAAAACCGTGGGAGAAGATTGGCAGGTAAATAAAATTGTTTCCATCATATTTGATTCGTATATTTACAGATATTAAGTAAGTAAACGATATGATTATTTAAATCTATAATATTATTATAAAGAAGAAAGATTTTGTTTGTTTGTTTGTACGGAATAAGCTCCGAAACTACTCAACCCATTTAAATGAAATTTGGTCAGAAGATACTCTTAGTTTGTGACCTTGGGAAGGACATGGGATAGTTTTTATCCCAGAAATCATACCTTAAAGGGGTGAAAATGAAATTGAAATTTTGTATGGGGAAGCAATACATAAAGTACATAAATAATTTTACTTTTTGTTAAATGTTTATCTATAAACAATATTTCATTAAAGGACCCTAAATAGACTCAAACATAGTTTTTTTTAAAGTAGGTTACAGGTTTCAAAATATTTTTTTTTTGCAGCGTGTCAGAGCAAATAATTGATGAGTTGCTGCTGAACTGTGCTAAGGAAATGGAACTACATAAATTTGTCAAGCATTTGTATAAGAGTGAAACGTCTTGAGTTTAAACTATGTTTTATATCAAATATTTTATTTAAATTCAAAGGAATAAAGATTTTGGATCAAATAAATTGTTTTACTTAAAAAAAATATTGTAAAATAATAAAACACAGTTCCTATATTAATTGTTATATTGTCAGTAATTAATAAAATTTTATACACATAAGAGAAAATCATACGTCCTGCGCCAAACGTAAAATTATATTCGTCGTCATAATTTCTGTCTGCCTTTTTTTTTGATTCGTGGGGAAACCCATTTACGGGTGCCCGTACACGGGGTCGCGCGGGGTATGTCGTCGTTGCGCGTGCAAAAGTCGCTATGTGTTATTTAGTTATTTTCGGTTTTTTATGCAGTTTTAATCGTTATTTCACGATATATAAGGATTAAAACTGCATAAAAAAACGAAAATAACTAAATAACACATAGCGACTTTTGCACGCGCAACGACGATGTGGGACTCCTGCCGCTTGAAGCGCGACAGACTACCCACTAAAACCACCACGGTGAACCCCTAATGCAAAAGACAGGGCCACGGGATCGCTTGCGTATTGGACCGCGACCCGATTTCTGTCTGCCTGGCACCTGTGTAGACGAACACCACAGAGGTTTTACGAAGGCACTCGATGTCTTCCACTAAACTACCGGCGTATAACATACATTACAAAATTATACCACAGTTTAAAAATCCATACAATAGGAGATCGTCCATTGATTTTAACAGAAATGTCGTCGAATCAAGCATTGTCAACAAAATGCCAATTTTCATGGCGAACGATTTCAAATTTAAAGAACTGTGGTGCCTTAACGTGGCAAGTTTATTATTCCCGTCAACCCTGAAGCAACCGTTTCCCAAATGTCATAGATAAATTATGGCATTCGGTATTGCGTCATTCGCGTAATTGTAGAGGGGCATTAGTTAGACGACTGTTTGGATTAGTAGACTATGCATTGATGTATGTATGTAAAACTCAAGATATACAATAAGGGTCTCTGCCCACTACACCGTCTCATACCATGACCGTGCTATGAACGTATCAGGCACGGAAACGAGCACGGCACGGACTACTATGCCCACTAGACCGAATCAACAGCGTATCATGCCCGTACATAACGGTTATAGTGACCGTAGCATCCGCGTATCAACCGCGTATCATCCGCGTGTCATATCCGTATGGTTCCCGTTTTAGTATTACCCGTTGTTTGTAGATAAATATCACTAATATTGAAGTATTAGTTACAATATTATAATATTGCCAGAGGAATATATTAATATTACCTAATCCTGAGAAATATCTGTACTAACCCATCTTTAAAAACGATTATCGCCCATCTCTACAAGACAAGCGGCAATACGTAACGGGCTTAGAACGGTCGTCATACGTGGTTATAACGGCCATCATATGCGTATATAACCCGTATGCTCACCGGTTCAACAACGTCGCGTGCCAGGCACGGAGCGTACCGGCACCGGCAAAATATTCTCGCCGACAATTGTTGACGCTCCGTGCACGGCACGCGACGGTGCCGGTCGGTGACGGAACGGTCTAGTGGGCAGAGTCTCATACATTCCAATACAAAGAATATTTTTTTGCCTGATTCGCTCCTAGCACGGTCATGGTATGAGACGGGGTAGTGGGCAGACTCCTTAAGCGTCTCAAAAGTGCCGTTAAAAAAGCGCACAATTCAAAATTGTGCTCTTTTTCCAAACCTTTTTTGTTCCTTGCTTTTCGGATGACAAAATTGAAACGCACGTTGTTTCGTTAAAAAAAGTACTTTATGTGGTATGCGTAAGTTCGAAATTGTGCTGAGACAATTAGAATTATCGATTTTTGAATTTTATAACTTGGTTTTACTTAACGTCAAATGTGGATGCCATTTTTTGATAGAAAATGTGTATCTGTTTTCATATATCAACTAGCGATTCACCCTCGCTTCGCTCAGGTTCGTCCCTAGGTTGCTTCCCAAAACAAAATTAATTCTTTTTTTTTGTGGGGCCCTATTTTTTATTTAAATAAAAGTAACCTAAGTTACTCCTTATTACATCAGCTATCTGCCAGTGAAAGTCCCGTCAAAGTCGGTCCAGCCATTTCAGAGATTAGCCGGAACAGACAGACAGACAAACAAAAATTGTAAAAAATGTATATGTACCGTGTATACATCCATATGCATTTATTAAAAAGCGGTTATTTTAATATTACAAACAGACACTCCAATTTTATTTATTTGTATAGATGAGACTGATTATAATTACTATGATAGACAACAAGTAAAACAATAGTGGATTTATGTATTTCTTTTATGTCAGACTTCAGTCTTTCAGAAGGCACTATATCGATAATACTGATTATAACTAATTTGTTTTTTTCTACGCTAACAGAAACCATCGAATTAAATACAAAATATTTTGATTAAATAAGGCACTTATACATAAGACTAGGTTTATTCACCCGAATCTATATAGTCCACTTCACGACACTAACTCCATATAACTTATACTACACAACCTCATCTTTGTTCAAAGTCATTTTAAACGAATTTAAGACATCACCAAATTTAGTTTTTTGTCTTTTCAATGTATCATTTTTCTCCATGTTTGGCAATTTTGATATACTCTCAGTACTGGATGTGTCAGTTTGATACGCTTCTTCAGGTGTTGGAGGGTTAGATTTCATTAATCTAGTTTTCAGTGGCTGCGGTCCACCCGCTGCAAATATGTTTTCTAGTTTTAACTTTAAATCTTCTCTACTTAAACTTGAATCTTGATCCTCATCAGAATTTGATGTTTTACCATCTTCCGCTTCAACGTGACGTAAATTTTGAGCTGTTTCTCTCGATAAAATTTCTTTTTTTAATTCTAAAAGCATCACTGGCCTTGGTAGAATTTCTAAATCTTTATTATCTACTGTGTTTCCAGTGGAGTTTGATCTACGCCGATGTGTATCATCTTCATTACCCGATACTATTTTATTCTGAAATATGTCGTTTAGCTTTGACATGAAATTCATTTGTTTATCACTTCCAAAAGTCATTGGAGTGTCGTCGACGGAATTATTAGATAAAACACTTTCTCGGGGCTTTCTCTCTTCATCATCCATTAATTTACTTTTAGATGGTCTTACTGATATTGTGTATGCTTTTTTGAAAGTGGGACTTGTGAAAAAGTTTTCGTCCAAAGGTGGAGGAGGAGGGATATTAGGTTCATCATCTTTTAAATCGTCTAAAGATTCATTTAACGCCATTTTGTCAATAGTATCTGAATAACCAGATTCGTCTGTCCGTGAATCGCTATCGTTGAATGCAGTAATATCTTCATCTATATCGTTCATTTCGTTTTCTTCGTCCATATTAACTTCATTATCGCTTCTCTCTTCTTCCTCATTAACTTTTGGCAAATCTTCTCTATGTACTTGAACAATAACATCATATTTAGATAATACTTGATTACCCATAGATGCATCCGAGCCGGCGTCAGACAATTCACTTAGAGACTTTCTATGAGTTTCTTGTTCTAAAATAACATCTTCATTTTTAGTCTCTTCTTGTTCTTTTAAACTAATAATTTCGCCGTAAGAATCTTCTTCAGCTTGCAATACTTGATCTAGTAAATCTATAATTTTTGCTTCTTTCTCTTCGTTATCTTCGTAATAAGCATGTTGAACTATTAGCTCTTCTGTGACAAATGGTACTTTGCTAATTACAACATCTTCTTTTAGTTTGATTTCTCGTATCCGATCATCTCGATGCAAACTATCATCTCCTTTGTTACTACGCGAGATAGTATCGGGAGGCGTTGGCGACACCACGTATATCTGCACTGGCGGCTTCCCATTGACAGCTGTCGGTATAGACTCATTTATATCATCCGATTCATCATTCATCCTTCGTTTGTAACAACATACGCATAAGATGTAAACTGGTATGCCTAAAAGAGATACGAAAATATACAAGTTAAACGATAAATACCAATTATTAAAAAAAAAAATACATAGTCTTCGAAATCAATTTAAAGTAATTATTATTCTTGAAATGTATATAGGAGTACCCATGACTAATTTACTTAAAAAATCCCGTAACGTGCACAAAAAAAAACATCTTAATTTAATATTTTCTATCTTTAAATCAGTCAATAAATGTAATATAACTTACCAATCGCAATCCAAATAAGAACACGAATCCACGTTTGTAATTTTATCAGAACCATCAAGTGTATATTGACGTAAATACTAAGGCAAGGCACCAAAGGGACTAGGGGAGTCTGAAAAGGAAATAAATGAATAATATTATAAGATTTAAATATTTGTACATAGCTTTAAGTATAGACATGAAATGAGGGCTATCGTTTCTGGTGGTACCTTCTTATCGCTGTCGTTAAAAAGTATTTGTTAATGCGGCAGGACCATAAATTTAATATAATAATAATAATTAATATAATAATAATAATAATAATATATAATTGTTAGCGCGACACCAGTATATCTGTTTTTTTTTTTACATAATTAATATATAATAACTAAATAGATAAAATATTGACTTTTTCTTAGCACTTCTTTAAAGCAATAACATTTATTGAGCCGTACCACAGTAAAGATATAAACAGTATTTCATCTTCATACAAACGGTCGAAAATCGAGTTATAGCTACGCGCCTCGCGTTCGGTAAACACTCGGTAGACAATCGTAAAGGGCTGCCAGATCGTATAATTGGATATGAAAATTGTATAAGATGGTTATGTTATGTAACTTTTATAATTGGATACAAAAATAAACATTTTATTTCTCCTGTAACTTCG
Organism: Fabriciana adippe; assembly: GCA_905404265.1. Taxonomy (NCBI): domain Eukaryota; kingdom Metazoa; phylum Arthropoda; class Insecta; order Lepidoptera; family Nymphalidae; genus Fabriciana; species Fabriciana adippe. The sequence continues at coordinate 15,327,413 of FR989995.1, read as the reverse complement.
CTAATGTCAAACAAAAAAGTATCGAGACATCGTATGTTTTGAAAATAAAATAATTAAATTAAAAATAAAAATTAAAGTATTTGTAATTAAACTGTTTATTCGAATGCGGATTTTTTATACTATTAAATTTAACAATAAAGTTTTTCATACGTCTCAGTCGAGGCGCAAATATTTTTCAATCTCAAATTTATAAGGGTCACATACACCCTTATAAATTTGAGATTTTTTAATTAAATTTACTAATAATATTTTTTAAATAAAAAATAAAATATTTGCAATCACAAAACTAGAAAGAAACTCAAGATGAAATTAAAATACTGTAGACATGCAGCCCTCTCGCGTCGTTGTATACCGTGCGGCTGTACTGGCGCGTAGGTAATTATTTCAAGGATAGGGCCGAGTTACAATACTGTTTATATCTTTACAGTGGCCGTACCGTGTCTGCCGTAATTAATCAGAGATGGCACAATATTTACGATCATGAAGATCTACGATAAAAAGCTCGCAAACAGTAAATAATCAGTGTCATTAGACATTTCTAGAGATCTCACTGTACACTAGGGCCTCTCGAGATGAATTCAAGCGAGATAGCCCTCTTTGAATATGTATAGTTAGTGTTCTCTGAATAGTTAGTTAGTGTTCTCTGAATAGTTAGTGTTCTCAGAATTCTTAGCCTCAACGAAAACAAATTTAAGACTAACATAATAACAAAATGTGTTTGATTTTGACTTGATAGAAAAAAAATATGTAATGTTATATTAATACAATCTTGGATAAAAATTAAAACCATCAAGGATAATCTCCTGAAGGGCGAGAGAGAGAGAGAAGAGAAGAAAAAGCTGTTATTTAAACATCGAAAATAAAAGTATATGGGAAAATAAATATAGGTACCATACCTTAAAAGTTAATTCCTCTTTCACTTGAGGTTGCAATGCCATGATAATGATCAAGAGAAACGCCATAGCGTGCATCACTCCCATATATATCAATGGTTGTTCCACATGGTGGACTACTAAGGCGTTCGATAGACACGTGCATACTGGAAATTGGGAAAATATTGGTTAAAGAAATAATAATTTAGTTTTAATCTAAATGAAAATCAAATTTACCACAGCTTAGATAACTAATAGAGTATCTTATCAGATTAAATGGGCAATTCTCGTATATATATATATATATATATATATATATATATATATATATATATATATATATATATATATATATATATAGTCCTACCTGAAAAAACGCAATGTTTATATGTTTTTCGAAAAAACGCCGATAACCTAAACATAATTTAAATACAAATTATACTTATAATATTAATATACAATTAGCGATTTACTTATGTCCCGAGGTTCCTAAAAGTAGCATATGTGTTAGTCCAGATCATAGTCTATCTGTGGACTAAATTTTAATCAAAATCAGTCCAGTCATTACAACGTGATGGTGTAACAAACATACACGAACAAACTTTCGCATTTATATTAATTGTCTGATACTTACTAAATAGCACAAGTGTAATGTTGATGATAAATGTTGTGGTTTTAGTGGGTGATTTTTGTCCTACACCCAGCATCAGTTTCATGAGACCAGTGTCAGTTGAGATAGAACTTGAGCGGTACCTGAAAGGAGATACGTTTTACAATACTGTTTTTGCAAGTTCACATATCTTTGAAAATTGGAGTAAGACTGGGTGGAAAATATCCCCCCTCAACGTGCGTTCATAGTTCATCCGGGTGCGAAGCTAAGAAACGCACAGGGAGGTGGCCCACTTCGGTGGGCGGTGTACCTTGCGGGTTGCTCCTGGTACTTCTCTGATAGCAGAGTGGACTGTGGAGCAACCCTATGGTTGTTGTGGTCTGCTTCGGCAGACCTGCCGTCGGGGCGTCGTAGTTGAGTGCGTAAGCGATCCTGCGACGCCTCATCAAGACGGGGGAGGTTTTGTTGGGTTTTAGTGGGTAGTACTGGCTTTTCTAGCCGGTGAGTCCCACATAACCTGTATGTCTACAGGTGATATGCGTAAATGCATTTGTCAACATTAAAAAAAAACATAATTGTACATCTAAACAGCGAGATATATTACGATACTTTTTCGTACAATCGCACTTATCCTTACAGCATTCACCCCAAGTAGACGTAAAGGTTTATTCCGTCTGCTTGACAGTATCCGTTAAACATCAGCAGTGTACGTTTTTTTGCAGTTGTTTAAAGGACACCTAAACAAACATATTGAACAATGTAACCGTCACTACCTATTCGATAGAACGTAGGTGTACAGTGTACTACAAAATACGTGCAGTGCTAGTGCTGTGGTAACCCAGTCTTAACATTTTTGGATATACGATTTAAAAAGTATAAAATATGATTTTATTGTCCTGCGCCCATTTCTATAGAAAATTCGTACAGGAAGATATAGTGCATGTGCCACTTCCAGTAGTTTTCTTTATCCTAATAAAGTATTATTTTAGTATCTAATTAAATTAATTATAAAAAATATTTACCTCAGCAATATGACACAAGATGCGACAATGGTGTAGGACAGCAGCGTGCCGATACACATCATCAGGATCAACTCGTTGAGCTCCAAAATAGCCGCGAGTGTTGCTAGATACAAAATTGTTATTGTTATGTGATTTTATATCTTTATAAAAGATTCTCTTATTCAAGATAGATCTTATAAAAGATAGATCTCATAAAAGAGTAGCGATTCACCCTCGCTTCGCTTCGGGTTCGTCCCTAGACAAAAATAAATCTATCCCACGGGAACCGTATGTTTTTCCGGGGTGATATATAGCCTATAGCCTTCCTCAATTAACGGGCTATCTAATGCAAAAAGAATTTTTCAAATAGGATTAGTAGTTCCTGAGATTAGCGCGTTCAACCAAACAAACAAACAAACTCTTCAGCTTTATAATATTAAGTATAGATAACACCTAGAATAATCGAATCTTCAAATTATTGAAAACGTTTTGAAAATTGACTTGGGAAAATCAGATATGACAGCAAAAACTGTAAGTTTATTTTTGAAAAATCTATAATGTTGTGTAAACAGTGATCTGGCATAAGTTCATCATGTTACTAATATATTCCCAAAAGGCATTTAGTAAATGAAAAGTTAAGCGTGTATTGGCTTATTAGTTTAGTGGCTAGCATATGCTTCTGGAGGTCCTGGGATCAAATTTACAAGAGTTATCTAAAATTAAGGATTAAATAGAATTGATATTTAAAATGATTATTTGCAAGATATCAAAATTTAATCATTGACTATATTTTTGTCTGTCTGTTTGTTTAAATTCACTTATCTCCGCAACAATTGAACCAATTTCAACGCAACTTTCACAGGCGAAGACATTATTTAGAAGATAAGGATATTGACTGTTTTTTGCCCTATGAAAGAAGTCTTAATCGTAAGCCTTTCATAAACAAACCTATAATTACTGCAGAAAACAGTGTAGCGATCATCGGAGTCTTCCTTGTAGATATAACTTTGGCCAACCAGTGGAACAGTAAACCATCGGACGCCATAGAGTAAAGCAGCCGAGGTAGTGGGAACATAGCTCCGTATAGGCTGGAACACAAGATATATACGTATAAATTCTTAGTAATTTATTGTTTTCATTTAAACTTTGAAAATATAGGTTAAGTTCTCAATTTAACACATTTAACGATTTTAATTTTTTTCGGATGATTTTTGAGTTTATAACTTATGAGGTAGGTAGGTACTGCTTTCACGTTAACGAGCGTCTTCTGGAAGATACATTTGAATTTTGAATGATATTGAATTTAGATTTCTATTTGCTGATGATGTGTCACTCTGATCTCTTCGCATCACCTTTACTTAATAACCTCATGCGGGAATCGAACCCGATGCAATGTAGTAAACGGTGCTAGTAAAACGCATACGTATATGAATAATGTGTTACGTTCATATAAATATAACTAGTTACGGCTAGCTTAGAAAATAATTGTACCTAATTATAATTTTTTTCCTGTTACACGACACCATAAATTACTTCGTTTTTATATTTTTATCATAAAAGTGTGCAATTTAACAATGTATTCAAACATACCTAGCAGATATGCCCACGATGGCGCCGACTGTGATTATCCACCGTGCCCAGTCCCACCCTACGTACGTGAACGCGGTCGCCATGGACGCTACTGTCTCCTGTTAATAGTTTTACAAAATATTATTAATTGTATAATAGCGATGTCAAATAATTACTTCCTAACTAAAAATAATTAATTATTCCACGCTGGGGGTGAACTTTTTCTTTGAAATTTATTTTAGACCACTCTTGAGATATGGGTGTACCTTTCTATACGTATAATAAAATTCTAAATGAGTCGAATCTGTACATTAAATATTTTTTGGCAAATCTTATTGAAATAGTTATTTTTATCGATACAAAGGCCGAATCTATAGTTTTTAGAGTTTTTGTCTGTCTGTCTGTGACCGCATCACGAGAAAATCACTGGACAGATTTTGATGAAATTTGGTATGATGATAACTGGTTATCCGGGTCAATATATAGGATACTTTTTACTGCGGGAAAATATCAAATCGCTGAGAAATCTATAGTAAACGTTAAAACATAAGCAGGGTGGAACCCGAGCGAGGGTGAGTCGCTAATTCATTATAAAAATTCATAAAAATTGACAAAAAAAAACCAACTGAATAGGTAACTCCTTTTTAAAGTCGACCAAAATATTGTTTAATTACATTATTATTAATATCCATACTTTAAATTATTATAATTGTTACAAGTGATATCAAAAAATACTAATAAAACTTGTGTAAAAACATTTTTGATGATGGCTAATTGATTCAAAATTATTTCTTTGATAAATTTTTACTACCCTGTTGAAAAACTCCAATAGGATCCCATCAAAAGCGACAAAAGCCACATAGAAACCAAATATTTATTGGTTTCTATGTGGCTTTTGTCGCTTTTGATGGGATCCTATTGAAGTTTTTAAACAGGGTAAATAACATACCTATTATAAAAAATATATACAGACGAACATAGAGCCTCCTCCTTTTTGGAAGTTGGTTAAATAGAAGCTAAACCGTGTAACATGTACTTAAAAAACAAATTAAAATTAAAAGCTGAGTTCAAATAAATGAAAATATTACCAATTTATTATCAATGTATTACCAAATTAGGTGAATTAAAACCAAATCACCTGCAGGTAGTAGGGCATCATCATGGTGACGACGGTGGCGACGCCGGCGTACACCAGGAACATGATAACTTGCGTGCTCATTATAGAGATGGGGATAGAACGGCGCGGGTCTCTCGCCTGGAATTTATTTAAAGTATCGCTTGATTTATTATTTCTTATGTTTGATGTATGTATGTATGTAACTTAATGTACTTATGATTTTTTATACTATGATTTGAGTTTACTTTTCACATGCATACAAACGTTGCTTTGGTTTTTTTTAGTAGGTAAATATTTTGAGACGTTAACACACAGCACCATCTAGTTCCATGGTAAGCTACGAGGCCTGTGTTATGGATACCAGATAGTTGATACACTGCACATATATAATTTTAAATACATACATATTATAAATATAGGCACCCATGACTGGAGTACAAACATTCGTGTTCATCACACAAATGAATGCCCCCAGCGGGATTTGAACCCGCGACCGCTGGCACAGAAAATAGGGTCACTACAAACTAAGCCAAACGTGTTGTTGTTTTTCTGTTCTGTTTAATTGTATCAACCCCAAAAAAAAAGTAAAAAGAGAAACAACAATAAGAACAGAAGAAGATAATATTTTCCTGACATTTACTTACCTCTTCACCAGTAGAGCTGATACTGTCAAAGCCCACAAACCCATAGAAGCACACAGCCGCACCGCGCAACATCCCCCACACGCCGTAGGGAAAGAAACCTCCCTTACCGTGGTTTTCTGGCACCTCCGCTGCCGGTATACTCCAGTTGCTCGTGTCCACTGAAATTTTTGATGTTTTAAGAATTTCTCTTCTCTCTTAGATTAAGTTAAGTTATACTATTCATTGGTAAGGCAACAAGCCAGAAGTCGTAGCCCATTGGTAACGCTTGGGAAACAGAGTGAAGCTGGTTCAAATCTCGAGTCTCGCAATTCTGATATTTTCATCTGCGAATCATTTCCAACATGATGATCACTTGTCTTAGTGTGAAGAAAAACATCGTGAGGAAACCTGCATTTCCTAGTTTTTTAAACGCTAACAAGTTTTCAAAAGACATGTGAAGACCGCTAACCGGCACTTGACTAGCGTGATGGGTTGTGGTCTGTTTCCCCTTGTATTCAAGGGAGGCCCGTGCCCAGCAGTGGGATATTAAACAGGGCAAAATACTTAGTGTCACTTGAATAGATAATTATAGTGATTTAATGAGAACTAACATTAAACGCTATTTTTAATATTTGAATATCTAAATATTTTAATATTATAAAAAGACTTTTACTGCCGTCGTTGGTATCTATGGCTGTACACCTTGCCGTCCTGAGTTGAATTCCCGGGTCAGCTCAGGGTCAGATCAGGAAAGCAACTAGAGAGCACTTGTCAGGGCACATACTTGTGAAGTATAATCTTCCGGCTAGTCTCCGAAAGATTATAAAAATCGTACTACTATTACAAAATTGATATGAGAGTATGTTTGTTACTCCTTCATGCTGAAATTCAGTAGCTGGAGTAACACTTTTTTTTTAATATTGGAAAATGCATTTACGCTTACCACCTGCAGACATACAGGTGGTTATGTGGAACTCACCGGCTAGAAAAGCTACTATCCACTAAAACTCAACAAAACCTCCCCCGTCTGAATGTGGCGTGGCAGGATCGCTTACGCACTCAACCATGACGCCCCGACGGCAGGTCTGCCAAAGCAGACCGCAGCTGATGAGCTCCCCACCACGATAAGTAGATCGCACGTGGGGGGAAGGGGGGTGATCAGGAAGGAACCTAAACGAATCAAGGGTAAGTCGCTAGTAAATAAATATATAGATATAGATATAGCAGGTACCTTTAAATGCCCCAGCGAATATAATAAACAGGATAACAAGTACATTGACGGCGGTGAACAAGTTGTTGATGACAGATGACTCGCGCACGCCGACAGCTAGCAGCACTAAACAAACAAACAAACAACATCTATTATGATTTGATATTGACATACATTGATCAATATTTCGTTTGAATACTATAAATATTTCTCATACTAGCTTTTGATTGCGGCTTCGAAATAGCTGATTTATGTTTAATTTTTCTACTTTAAACGATCGTAACGAGATTTTATATGCCTGTGATTATGAGATAGCCTTTCTCAATAAATCTATACATATAATAAAATTCTGAGTCGAATCTGTACATTAAATATGTTTTTGGAAAATCTTGTTGAAATAGTCATTATTATCGATACAGAGGCCGAATCTATCAATAGTTTGTAGAATTTTTGTCTGTCTGTCTGTGTGTATGTCTGGGAACGCATCAAGAGAAAACCACTGGACAAATTTTGATAAATTGTCTGGATTCAAATCCCGGTCGGATACAAAGTTCAGTTTTCATTTTTTCTTTAAAAAAGAAAATTGTACTTCTGGCCAAAAACTCCGAGCAAAGCTCGGTCGCACAGGTACTTAGAAATTAAAACACAAATCTACATACCCCCTAAAAGCAAGACCACGAAAAATGAAAAGAAGTCGAAGTACGGCGAAAAGTGGATGGAATTAATTGGCGCAAACGACGTGAAGAACGCCGACATCGAGCTATTGGTCACAGAGTCGACATACATGCTGAGGCCGCGGGCGATGCTTGCTGTACCTGGAACAAATACAATACATGTCTATTACGATGTAAAAAATACTACATGAAGAAAACTTTCTAAAACAAGAATGTTTTCTTTAAGTGAAGAAGAAAATATTTTAATAGATAAACTGATGTAATAGTCAACATGAAACACCTGCGTCGATTAAACGTCGATAAGTTGGACGGGGAGTTAAGGGTATGTGTGATCCCATGATGTAATCTATGTGTTTGCTAAATTACATCGAAATCTGTTCTTCAGCTTAAGCTTGAAAAGGTAACAGACAGAGTCACTTTCACATTTATAATATTACTATGGATTGATACTTGATAGTATACCGTTTATCTTGGCAAAATATATTATATTTTACTCTCCACTCTCCAATAGGGGTACCATTTCTGATGCTTTTAGAGAAAAGCTAAGAGTTAGTAGAGTAGAGTTAATTCTATGTTTGGTCTAAATAAGAATACTTAAACCAAACATTGAATTAACTATAATGTCCTGTGTAGTACTTTCTAAGACTAGACTAAATCATTAGAACTAAATTATATAATTTACCAAACACAGCCTCCAGTATCATATCCCAGCCGACGATGAACGCGACGAATTCACCCACAGTCACGTACGTGTAAATGTATGCTGATCCCGCTTTTGGCACTCTCGAGCCGAATTCCGCGTAGCACATTCCTAAAAAAAAAAAAAATATCTCAGTACTATTACAACTTGAACTTGTTGAAATAATCTAATTGGGTTTCCGTAAGAAATTCGCACTGGCGTCGTTTTTACACTAAAGCTTTATTATGTTGCTAGTTGTTGAAAATAGCTTTGGGCTAATTATTAAACGGCTAGATTTTTTGTTTTTGTAAAATCGGGATTGCAACCCCCGCAATACATCCCTAGGAGCTTAAAATAGTTTAGCCTATTTATTTTAGGTCATAGTCTATTTCTGTATATAAATTTCATCCAAATTCGTACAGCCGTTTCAATCTGAAGGAATAAGAAGCATACAAACCCGTACAAACTTTCGCATTTATCAGTCAGATATTTTGATAGAAGTATACTGTACCTGCAAATAACGCGGCGACGGCAGCAATCAGAAAGGATAGCACAATGGAGGGTCCGGCCAATTGCAACGCCACTGAGCCTACGAGTACGTACACGCCCACGCCTAGCGAACTGCCCACGCCGAGAGCGGTCAGGTCCCACACTGAGAGACATCTTAACAAAAAATATTTTATTATGAAATCCTTATTTTGCAATATCAATAATCATGTTTTTTTTTCTCTACTGTATAATAATGACATTATGGGACTTAAATGCGTGTATTTGTAAGTGGCAAAATACTTTTTCTATTTTACCTACATAATAGATATAGTTTGGTATGTAAGCTAATAAATGTATGGAATAATAAATAGTTATATGGGATATTTACACGAAAATAATTTGTAGTCGAACATAGTTTTATTTTATGTATATTTTTTTTTTATTTTACTCAAAGAAATTATCATATTTTTTTTCTTTTTTCCTTTTTTTTTTCTTTACCTTTTTTGCATTAACTATTTTAAAAAATATTCAAGAAATTTGCGTTGGGAATTTAATCTCGGATAAAGTTATTAGACAAAACATTGACTAGTGACACCTTTACTCTAAGTTGAAGTGAATTAAAACTTTAATGGACTTCGCTTGCGTTAGCTTTGGTTAACACACGTGTTTGTGCTATTTGTGCGTGATTGATAAAGTGTATTGTGATTATAGTTGTATTATCTGTAAATTAGTTTTTTACTAACTCGGTGTTGGGTTTTGGTAAGTTTTGTGTGTTGTTTTTATTTGTTTTTTTGTATATATACTTGTAAATATGGAACCTGATCCCCCGCCGGATCCTCCGGATCCTGGTGGCTTATTAGTGTCCCCCGTTCCCCCGTCCCGTAAACGTCAAAGTGATGAAGTTACTAATGAGTTATCAAAAAAAACCATTATTAACCCAGAGTCAGCTACTCCATCTATCCAACATGTATATGTGCACCCTTCCCTAACCGGTCCTAAATCCTATTCTGAAGACGACAAGGGTCCCTTCATTGTTTATGTTTCTCGTGAGACTCCAGACCCTGCAGCTGGTACTACTATGCGTGCAATTAAATTCGGCCAGTTTTTATACCACAATAAAGTACAAAATATTGTAAATGATGGCGTTAAAAATTTAGGTCGTAATAAAATTGAAATTCAGTTCTCATCAGCATTAGCAGCAAACAGCTTTATAGCCAATCCTATTTTAAATTTATCCAAATATGTCGCTGTAATACCTACATTTAATGTTACTAGAATGGGCTTGGTCAAAGGAGTCCCCGTAGACTGGGCAATGGAGGATTTTGTGTCCTCTTTGGAATTCCCTTCTGGTTGTGGACAAGTTCTGAAAGCTAGAAGATTAAACCGCAAGACAGTGAATGATGGTATTGTTACCTGGATTCCAACACAATCGGTTGTTTTAACTTTCCGTGGTCAAGTGTTGCCACCAAAAGTATACTCTTACCATACCTCTTTACCTGTCGAAACTTATAATCTCCCAACAATTCAGTGTATGAATTGTTGCCGTTTTGGCCACATTAAAGCACAGTGTAGGTCTAAGCCGAGATGTTACAGGTGCTCCCAACCACATACTGGGGATGCGTGTGATATCTCTAAAGAAAACTCCACATGCTTGTATTGTTCTGCTAAGCATTTTGCGGTTGACAAAGAGTGTCCTGAGTTTGTCAGGCAACAAAATATTAAAACTTTAATGTCGCAAGACAATATTTCCTATATGGAAGCTTCCTCTCGTTTCCCTCCTGTAAGGCGGTCATATGCAGATATGGCCAAAGAAATGTTCTCTCCTGCTATATCTATCTCACCATCCAGCCCTAGTAACTCCCTGACTCCTGTTAGAAAATCATATACCAAAACTGTTTTCCGGTCTCCTCGTCCTCGAGCTCCTCTTTCCAAAGGGTTTGATAGACAAGCTCATCAAGCCATCACTGGCAATTGCTCCTCAACATTACCGAATGGATGTGCTCTTAGCAGTAATAATGATGTCCCCTACGATTTATCTAAAACAAATCTATTGTTAAATTTAACTGAAACTCTTATTTCAATTATATCTGCTGGTGATGAAATTCCCTTACCGTCCAACGTTGCCCAAAATTTACTCCATATTTTCAACATCCTTAAAAATGGCCCCACTAAACTTCCTTCAGTGGAATAGTAAAAGTGTACGTTCTAAAAAACATGAACTACTTTCTATTATTGCCCTTTATAAGCCTGTCATTATTGCCCTCTCTGAAACATGGCTAATTCCTGGCTCTCGTTTTCGGGTTTCAGGTTTTGCTTGTTTGAGGGATGACAGAAGTGACGGGTATGGGGGTAGTGCCATCCTCATCAGGCACTCCACTCCATATTCCTTAATCCCTCTCCCTTCTTATAGTCAACAGATAAATGCTGTTGCTGTAAGAGCTTTCGATATCTCCTTTCTGTCTCTTTATATCCCTTACCCTTCTGCTTCAATTTTCCCTGAGCTTCAGTCTATCATCTCTTCCCTCCCTAGTCCTGTGCTAGTCATGGGTGATCTTAATACTCACCACACTTTGTGGGGGTGTTATTTTTGTGACGGATTCTCTCCTTTGTTGGTGGACATGATTGATGACCTCAATCTCTGCATTTTGAATGATGGCTCACCAACCCGAAGAGTATATCCTAACCAAAATCCCAAGACAGCTGTAGACCTCTCTTTAGCTTCTCCATCTATTTCCTCTTTGCTATCATGGAGTACTCTTCCATCCACCCATGGTAGTGACCACTTTCCTATCCTCCTTTCTTTAAATAACAGAAATTCTCCTCCCCCCTCCTTCAAATCCTTGCTTCAATATAATTTAAAAAAAGCAAACTGGCCTGAATATGCTTCCTCAGTTGATAGCATGTTGGACTCCCTTCCTGGGTCTATAAGTAATGAGAATATCATTGTCTGCTATGATCGGTTCCTTCTAGCTATTATTTCAAGCGCTGACCTCTTTATACCTAAAAAGAACCCCAATCAAAATCAGTTGCCTTTCAATCCCTGGTGGGATCAGGAATGCAGTGATTTTGTTAACCAGCGATCTCTTGCTGAATCAACATACGCAGCCTGTATGACAGTGGGGAACTTCCTAGAGTATCAACGTAGTGATGCAAAATTTCGGAGATTGGTTTATAAAAAGAAAAAACTTGGTTGGATCAATTTCTGTGAATCCCTTGAACCTCGTTCCCCGTCTTCTATTGTTTGGAGGCAGGTTAAAAGGTTTCGCCGGGCTCTTGATGATATTCCCCATCAGGGCTCCAACAATCCATCTGAGTGGCTCAATGTCTTTGCCGACAAGTTAGCGCCTCCATCTGTTCCCCCACATGATCTATTTCCTACCCTTGCGCCACCCTGTTCATCTGATGATATGGATGGTCCCTTCACTTTAGTAGAACTTGAAACCTCCTTAACGGATTTAAAGGATACTAGTCCTGGTGAGGACGGTATACCTTACTCTTTCATTGGGAAATTGAATGAGAAAGCTAAATGGTATTTTCTCAACCTTATTAATGCGATTTTTATATCAGGCATTATATCGGAAGCTTGGAAATCTCAGATCATTATCCCTATTCTAAAACCTGGCAAAAATCCTTCCAATCCGGATTCATATAGACCTATTGCGTTATCATCAACATTATCAAAAATCACTGAACGGATGTTAAAGAACCGCCTGGAATGGGTAGTGGAAAGCAGAAATATCTTGGCTCCCTCTCAATTTGGCTTCAGAAAGGGTCTAAGTACAATAGATAATCTCAGTATTTTAACGACAGACATTCGACTAGCCTATGCAAAAGGAGAGTACTTAGTTGGTGTCTTCTTGGATATAGCTTCTGCATATGACAATGTCCTTCTTCCGTTGCTCAGGCAGAAAATGCAACAGCTGAGTATACCGCCGAGGTTGGTTTATTTCATATGTAATCTGCTGACCGGTAGAACTATATCTGTTAAGCATCAACTTCTTGCGCTTCCTCCCAGACTTGTCTGGCAGGGTTTACCCCAAGGTTCGGTCCTCAGCCCTCTGCTGTACAGCATTTATACACATGACCTCGAATTGTCTGTTAATAGTTTTTGCAATATCCTTCAATACGCTGATGATATCGTTCTCTATTACAGCTCTAAATCGGTAGAGGACATTAATTTGCGATTGAATTCTGCTTTGCATTATTTAGGTCAGTGGCTCTCAGAGCACGGCTTGTCATTATCGGTATCTAAATGTCAGGCCGTTGTGTTCACTAAAAAAAGATCTGTCCCAAATTTTGATCTTCGTTATGAGGATCAAAATATTATTCTGGCTGATAACACAAAATTTTTAGGCATAATAATCGATAAACGGCTCAATGGAATTGCCCACGCGGAGTATATCAGCAGAAAATGCGAAAAAGGCATCAATGCTCTCCGAGCGGTGTCGGGAGTGTGGTGGGGTGCACACCCATATACTCAAAAACTACTGTATAATTCTATAATACGTAGTCATATAGACTACGGCCTTTTTGTCCTCGACCCCTTTAACAAAGTAGCTTCCGATAAATTAAATAAGATTCAATATAAATGCCTAAGATTAATATTAGGTGCGATGAGGTCTTCTCCTACCAATGCCCTCCAGGTTGAATGTGTCGATCCTCCCTTACCTATCCGTCGGCAGTATTTATCTGATCGCTTTGTTGGCAAGTCATTACAGCTATCTTCCCATCCCTTGTGGCCAAGGCTAAGGCAGTTAGCGGAATTAAGCCCTGCAAACAAGCCATTATCCTTTTTATTAGGCAGCTACCTTAAATATACAAATCTACCACATCCCATGTCTTGTTTCCCATCTAGTCCCATCTTTAATATTCCTTACCATGCTCTAGTTACGTCCCCTTCTATTGTCACAGATTTGGGTCTGACTAAGGGAGCACCTGACACCAGCACAAAATTTCAAGCTCTGGTTCGTCAAAATTGGTTGGATCACCTCCTCATCTTTACTGATGCTTCAAAGCTGTCCCTGGATGGTTGTGTTGGTGCGGCTTGCTGGATTCCTAAATTCAAAATTATCTTACAATTTAAATGTCCTCCTGAGTCATCGGTGTTTACAGGCGAGGCTGTTGCTTTGTTAGAAGCAATCCTATTTACCCTCTCCCATAATTTCAAACAGACTGTTATTTTTACCGACTCTCTTAGCTGCTTAATGGCTATTAAGGAAAACCCCTTTCGTAGTAGATTGAGATGCTCCATAACTTTTAGGATTCGTGAAGCTTTGTTTTCATGCAGTCAAAAGGGTTTAGCGATTTCACTGGTTTGGATTCCGGGTCACTCCGGTATTCCTGGAAATGAAACGGCTGATTCTTGCGCCAAAGCTGCCACTCATTGTGGATCGTTGGAGCATTTTAGAAATTCAGCCCAGGACCTTTTAGCTATTGCTAAGCTTCACTTAGATAAAGCTTGGAAGAACAACTGGAACTCATCAAAATCTTTTAAAGGTAAACATTACGCTGCAATTCAGCCAGAGATTCCAAGACGCCCCTGGTTTTCTCATTGCAAACAGACGGAACGTTGGGTTATATCTACCATATGTCGTCTTCGTCTTGGACACGCAAGTACTCCTGTCCACTTGGCAAAGATCAGAGTCAGGGACCACTCCCTGTGTGAATGTGGCCTTGACGAAGGGTCCTCTTCCCATATCCTTTTCAGTTGCCCCAAACTTTTGTATCCTATTTACGACTTCCTTCCTTCTAAAGTCCCCCGTCCTATTAATGTTAATTGTTTGTTGATGTTTGTGTTTAGTCCATTATGTAGATTTCTGTGTACATATATTAAAAGTAATAAAATTAAAGTGTAAATATATGTATATATATAAAATATATAACTATTAGTCTTAACAATTATTAATTTTAATTTTCTCTCATAGTTTTTGTATATATTGTGTTGTCTGTTGTAGGTCCTGATTTTACAACGAATTGCTCCGTTTCTACATGTAATCAGATTTAGTGTTTGTATTTCTCTATTTTATACCGGTCATTCTATATGTAACGTGTCTTCTCCATTCTACGCGACATTGGCGAAGTAAATGGTGCCCAAATGGCACTTCTAAAAGCCATTGAATATAAGAATTGAAAACTTTAATTTGTAATAAGATTTCAGGACTAACCTTCTCAAATTGCTTTCGTCCAGCTGCTCAGGCTCGAACACTCGTCTCCTCCACAGCACGCGGCATACCCTGCCAGCCATCGTCAACCCAAACCAACCCCCTTACACACCCCTCGATCCCGCATTTGGAATGCTAACACGATCTAAATAAAAAGAAATCTTTTTAAATCATTTCTACCAAAACATGTGCACTTCTAATAAAGCAGTGTAATATCAAGGTTATATTAATTTTTCTAATATAAAAGTTTTTCATTATTATTTTTCTCATTTTCTTCTAATGATATGCAAAGCATGACTTAGAATTATTGGGAAAATAAACTGTGCTATTCATTCATGTGATGTGAAATTATTTTTTATAATGTTTGTATAATTTATATTATCCTCAGAATAACTTTTATTAAATTACTAGCGGCTTACCCTCGCTTCCCTCGGGTTCGCCTATAGAAAAAAAAACATATTATGCCACGGGAACCGTACATTTTTCTGGGATAAGATCCAGACTATGATCTATCTCTGTGCCAAATTTCATCCAGATTCGTTCAGCCGTTCTGGCGTGATTGAGTAACAAACATCCATCTAAACTTTCACATTTATAATATTAGTAAGATATATTATTTCCATAACCTACTTGGTGTTTCTAAATAATCTCACAAATTGTCGTGTATTTTTTGAAACATGTCATCAATCAAACATCTTTCATAAACGTAGAATATAAATGTTAATAAATTTTTTGTCCCCATATGAAATTCCACCTTCTTATACTTAACTTTTTTCTGTAGCAAAAAGGTTTACTATTAATCGTATCCAAATTTCATTTATTTTGTCTATATATTTTTTGTCTTTTATTGTACGTACATAATATGTATGTATTGCATTTTTTTGGGTTACATATGACGCGATATCTTCGGCAATTGAGAATCGTTATAAATAAAAAGGAAAATGATTTTGAATCTGTATAACTTTTCGTTTGAAAATAATTGTTCGGCCAAGAGGTCACTAATTTTATTTTAGTAATGAATAACCTAGAATTTATCTAATATGGCGAATTTATTTTCATTGTCGTTTTTCCGTATATTTTACAGGAATATCTTAAATAAAACTTAAGCCCTAATAAATTTGAAAATATATATTTTTTTTTTACTTTTTTTTTAATATACTTTTATTTGAATCTATATAATGTATTCAATATATATATATATATATATATATATATATATATATATATATATATATATATATATATGTAAATAAAATTGAAGTGTCTATCTGTGATTTCAAAATAACTACGTTTTCTCAAGTACATATAGTTTTTTATATGATACCAGTTACCAAAACAACCCTTTTCAATTTTTTTGTCTGTCTGTCTGTCTGTTTGTCCCGGGTAATCTTTGGAACGGCTTTACTGATTGTCATAGGACTGTCACTGAAATATAGAGTAGTTTGTAGGCCTACATATAGCCTATCTATCTGGAAATATTTAGGGTTCCAGGGCGAAAATTAAAAATCCTTAAAAATTACGCAAAATATCGAATTTACAATTCCACAAAAAAGGCCGCGATGTGTGTATCTTCAAATATACATTCATAATATGTTTTTATCGAAAGAACGCTTATGACTATGAATCAAGTCGCTTTTGAATTTATATAATTAAATAAAATCTTGCAAAGAGAAACTGCACGTAGGTACATACGTATGCCTAACTAGTGGCTCACCCTCGCTTCGCTCAGGTTCGCCTCTACAAAATCAAAAACAAATCTATCCCTCGGGAACCGTAGATTTTTTCGGAATAAAAAGTAGCCTATGTGTTATTCCAGACTATAACCTATCTCTGTGCCAAAATTCATCCAGATCCGTTCAGCCGTTCTGACGTGAAAGAATAACAAACATCCATACTCACAAATCTTCACATTTATAATATTTATACAGATGTATATCAATTTACAGCGTAGTAGTTGAGTTGACTTTGTGAACAATCTCAGTTAAATCTTATCTCGCCGCTAACCTTTTCTGCCGTTCTTACGCAAGATTCAGCAAGATACTGAAGTTAAAATAAGATATAACTCTTAAATAAAAGATATTTTCATAAACAATTTAGGTATTTACTTAGTTATAAACTAAGAACTGTATTTAGACACTGTTGTTTTATTTATTCTTCTAGTTATACTAGCGACTCACCCTCGCTCCGTTCGAGTTCGCCTCTGGATACGTTTTAACGGTTAGTATAGATTTCTCAGAAATGAGATATTTTATCAGTTTCTCGAGATGACCCGCATAACCAGCTATCATCATACCAAATTTCATCAAAATCTGTCTAGTGGTTTTCTCGTGATGCAATTTTTGTTTGTCTATCTGGGAGACATACAGACAAAAATTGTAAAAACTATTCGGCCTATATATCTATAACGTAATGACTATTTCAATAAGATTTTCCTAAAAATATTTAATGTACAGATTCAGTTTGAATTTTATTAGATTTATAGTAGTTATATTAATAACTAGAAACTCACCCTCGCTTCGCTCGGGTTCGTCAAAGTTACGTTTTAACGTTTAGCTCAGAGATGATGTATTTTCCCGCAAGAAAAAGTATCCTATATGTTGACCCGGATAAACAGCTATCATCATACCAAATTTCATCAAAATCTGTTCAGTGGTTTTTCCGTGATGCGGTAACAGACAGACAGACAGACAGACAGACAGACAGACAGACAGACAGACAGACAAAAATTCTAAAAACTATAGATTTGGCTTCTGTATCGATAATAAAGTCTATTTCAATAAGATTTTCCAAAAAATATTTAATGTACAGATTCGGCTTAGAATTTTATAATATGTATAGATAATATTTTAAAATTATCTTTCAAATAAAATAGTACTATACCGTCCACATACACTTTAAAAGTAATTATTCCGCCGTTTGGGGTGGTTTTTTTCGTGAAACTTAAAATACCACCCTTAAATATAACATGCTTTATTAAGCGGGTTATGTTTAATCCATTTCTTCTTATTAAAAGAATAATTAAAATAAGGACAATAGTCGAAGATAATATACCCCCCAATATACATATACCTACTTAAAATTTGCCAAAAAAAACTTCAGTTTCTATGACACGTGTATATGCAAAGTTTTTTTTACAAAGACATTAACTTTTCTTAGGGATTGATTGAGTAAATAAGCGTAAATAAAAGCACTAACTACACATAATCGCGATAACGTACGTACATACATGCATATATGTTTCAAAACGAATTCCCGAGATACGAGTGCGCCTGTAATCTCACTATCGTTGCCTAATCTACGCTAGTGTCGGGATAATCGGCCGAAATTCATTACACGGCTACTATATCTACTATGCAAGAAATATCCAATATTTACTTTAATAAGATAAACATACTACAAAATCACTTTAAAAGTATTTTTTTACTTTCAGAGGCGGAAAATATCTTCTAAAATAAAAAGACTAGCGGCTCACCTCGCTTCACTCGGGTTCGCCTCTATATAAATAAAAACAAAAAACAAATCTATCCCAGGGGAACCGTACATTTTTCCGGGATAAAAAGTAGCCTATTTGTTTTTCTGATGTATGAAATATATTAATGTAAAGTTTCATTAAAATCCAATCAGTAGTTTTTGTGTACTAAGCTGTATAAGTTACTATAGTTTTTTAACTATCCCACGGGAACTTTTTAATTTTCCGAGATGAAAAGTATCTAAAATGTTGACCGGAGATATAAGGTATCACCATGCAAAAATTTCATTTATCGTACAAACAGACAGCGACAAATAATGTCCTCACCGAATGAGCGCTCATTTGAACATTTGAGCGCCCTTTTTTTTGTGAAAACAATTTTAAGCATTGCAGTTAAGGTTCAATTTACATTGTTGTGTGTATGTATTTTAACTAGAATAATTACCTAAACACAATTGGTGTCAGTTTCAAGAGAACTTTTGCATGGGATCGTGTATCTAGTAGCTACTTTATTGATAGATCGTATATTTAATACTATGGATGCTGCAAAGGGAAACTAAAAAAGAATCGATCCGCGAGATGAGTTACACAAATCCTGTCAGATACTGATAAAAAAGATTATGTATATCTATCACAATATTATTACGATATCTCCAAATTCATACACATCTAATACCGAAAAGAGTTAGAATGACGATGAGTTTGGATGATTTACATCTGTTGAGAAGCATTTAGCCTATCTTTTATACTTTTCCTACTTTTTACACATTAGTTCTACTAATATTATAAATGCGGAAGTTTTTGAGGATGTGGAGATGTATGGATGTTTGTTACTCTATCACGCAAAAACTACTGAATGGATTTTATTGAAACTTTACAGTAATATAGCTCATACATAATAATAACACATAGGCTACTTTTTATCCCGGAAAGATTCCCGTACGCTTCCCGTGAGATTGATTTATTTTTGTTTTAGAGCGAGAGAGAAAGAGAAGCGAGGGTGAGCCACTAGTATCTTTATGAAATAGAAGGAGAAAAAACGTTGACATTTCACTCTTCCAGCTACTTTTAGTTCGTAATACGACAATTCGTCTTAAGATGGTATCCATCGACTATATTATATTTTATCTAAATTAAGTCACGCACTCGAACACTGCAGGCGAAGAAAATTGTATAAAGTTTTTACTTATTCTTAAGCATTTTCGTATTCAATTATTTCCCCTCATATTGTAGGGAGGCCCACGCCCAGCAGTGGGACATTAAAAGGGCTGAATACAATTCAATTAAAACTTACATTTAATCTATTATAATGTATGAATCATACCTAATTTCGTTTTCCATTACGTTTTCCACATCCACTACATATCACTGTGGTCGTACGCGAGAAACTGAATGATAACGAGCTCAGTGATAAGATAAAAAAATAATCGGAAGATCTTTTCACTTGTTTTACGAGATAGTTTATATAATGTAGGTTAGCTCTATTTGTTAACTTATGTGCATATGTACATACATACGTGTGTTATAACATTGATGTTATATACATTAAATATCTGCAGTACCTGACGACCGAGCTTCGCTCGGTGTTCTTTTTTGTTATATCGTATTTTTTAGATAAAAAGAACTAAAAACTTGAAAAAATACAAAAAAAAAAGTAAAACTTTGTATCCGATCGCAATTTGAACTCGGACACACTTATTGATTTGTTAATTTAGCACTTTGGTCGCTTGACCACGATGCTTATGCCTGAGTGTAAGAAATTATCGAGCATATTCTGCGTAGAATAATGCAAAAGAAAACCGCATGAAAACTCGAAAACACGCGTTTTCCCAGACATGAGACTAATCTAGATCGATTTTTCGCCCCCGAAAACCCACACATACCCAGCGAAATCATTAGAGCCGTTTCCGAGATCGCTGGTATAAATAAATAAATAAAGATATAAATATACAAGAATTGCTCGTTTAAATATATTAGATACATGCTATAGATACTCAATTCGGTTGTAAGATTCTCCTGTATTACATGATATATTGCACGATAGTGAACTGTTTTATTTTTTTTATAAATAGGTTGTACTTTAACAGTTAGTCCATATAAATTTAAAAAAAAAATAATTTATATAAAAAAAAATTAAAATCTTGGTATTAACAGATCCTATAAAAATAGAAAGATATAAGTTATAAAGAAAGCACTAGCTACTCACCCTCGAAGCCTCGAAGAAAAAAGGAATAAAATTACAGATGTTTTATAATAAGGGAAAACTTAAAGTCAGCATTTTTCTTTAATGCTTAACTGTGGATCTAACATGAACTCTTATAGCATGAATACTATAAACTTACTTTGTCTTTTCGTATCATGACGTCTTTGAAGCAAGGTCTTGCTTGTTTTAAAGTTAATAATAAGTATGAATGTTTTAAAAATCCACAGATCTCGTATTTGCCACGACCTTCGGGTACATTGAAAATGAATCTGCCAAATGAATTGAATTAAATCATTTTTAACATATTAATTACTAGGAGAACCCGACGAATTAAAATTTGATTAAGAGCTTCTTTGTATACCACATTGGTGGATGTTCCGTCTGGTTCTGGGTTCTGTTAAAATGTCCATGTGAGAATCAAATCTCTAAAGTCCATTACCTGCTACTTTTAACAACTGGCCCTGACATTTATTAATACTCACTACAATACAAATTTTAGGGAGGAATTATGATAGATTAAATTCAAAGCCATAGTCAGAGGTATTATTCGAAGTATGAATACTAATTCCACAATATTTTTTTATAGATTACTAGCAGTCTTATCCGATTACACAGCTTTGGTGGCTTATTCACAACAGGTGTGCCAACCTTCAGAAGGATAGAATACTGTTAAGGAATTCTACAGGATAGTGAACTGCTTCATCCATTTGCATCACTGAAACGACAGACCTATATTCTATTTCTGACCCTTCAAAGGACTTAAGTTATTGAAATCAAAATCACTTTTGTTATTAAAATTAGTAGCATTGATGTTTTTGGGGGTCAGTGTAGCACGTTCACAAAGCCAAGTTCATTAATACCAAGTTTCAGATAACTCTGATCAATAAACATTTTGTTCTCCATATAAACCTTACCATCCCCTTTTACTCCTTTAAGGGGTAAATTTCAAAAAAATCTAATATACATATTACATACGTATTTTAAATATTTATTTTAAAGCTAAATACCACTTTCCGTGCATTTTACATTAAAAATTACAGACTTTAGTACAAATAAATTAAAAAAATTCATCCCCTTTTTACCCCCCTACGATATGAATTATAAAAAAACATGAAACACGTGTTTCTTTAATTGAATTGATGATCATTAACACTAAGTTTTAACTAATTCTGATTTTAAATATTTTTTTTTCGCAGATCTTTGGTATCCCCTTTTACCCCTTTAAGGGGTGAATTTTGAAAAATCCTTTCTTATCCGATGCCTACGTCATATAAGGAATAAGTTCTTCAAAAATACACGTCTCTACGACCAGTGGTTTAGGCTGTGCGTTGATCCATCACTCAGTCAGGACAAAGCCTTTTATATATATACTAGCGACTCACACTCGCTTCGCTCGGGTTCGTCCCTAGTTATGTTTTAACGTCTATCATAAATTTCTCAGAGATGAAATATTTTCCCGCAGTAAAAGGTATCCTTAAGTTGACTTGAATAACCAGCTAATATCATTCCTAATTTCATCAAAATCAGTCATGCGGTTTTTTGTGATGCGGTGCCAGACAGACAGACAGACAAAACTTCTAAAAACTATAGATTCGGCCTCGGTATCGATAATGAAGACTATTTCAATAAGATTTTCCAAAAAATATTTAATGTATAGATTTGACTCTGAATTTTAGTATATGTATAGATACAGACTAGCGACTCACCGTCGCATCGCGCGGGTTCGTCCCTAGGTAGGTACATTTTAACGGTTAGTATTGAATAGATAGTCGATCGCTTGCTTTGTGTAAAACAAAAACAAATTTATCCTACGGGAATCGTACGTTTTTTCGGGACTATAATCTATCCCTGTGCTTTTTATCCAGATCCGTTCAGCCGTTCTTGTATGATTAAGTAACAAACATCCATCCAAACTTTCGCATTTATAATATTTCAATTAATTATAATATTTTATAAATTTGATTAAATTATATTATATACTAGCAGAACCCGCGGCTTCGCCCGCGATCGAGCTTTATTACTTGCAAAAATAAGGAAAACAAATTTCATTTTAGCGATCGTAACTCTAAATATCCAGTATTTTAAAAGATGTTAAGCGTATATTCTGTAAATAAATTTATACTTTAGGTATTTAGCAAGCTCTACTACCTGTATTTTTTTCGAAAAAAAAAATGATATTTTTATTGTTTTATGTTGTCATTTTAAAGATAAATATCATTTTCCGTGCATCAATTACAGAGTTTCATACAAACTTTCATCCCCTATTTGACAGTCTTATAGGATGAAATTCAAAAAATTCTGAAATACGTATTCATTTAATTGTATTCAAGAGTATTAATACCAAGTTTCAAGTAATTCTGATCATAAATAATTGTTTGCCCATATAAACTTTATCATCCCCTTTTACCCTCTTAAGGGATAAATTTCAAAAAAAAAATAATTCATATATTTATAATTTTTCATCTTAAAGCTAAATACCACTTTCTGTGCATTTCGCGCTAAGAATGACAGAGTTTCATACAATTTTATATCACCTGTTTTACCCCCTTAGGGAATGAATTTCGGAAAATCCTTTCTTAGCGGATGCCTACATTGTATAAGGAATATGTCCTCCAAATTTCACATTTCTACGAGCAGTGGTTTTGGCTGTGCGTTGATCGATCAGTCAGTCAGTCAGGACAAAGCATTTTATATGTATATATAGATATAGATGACCCGAGTAATAAGTTATCATTACACAAAATTTAGTTAAAATCGGTTACGTAATTTTTGCGTGAAACGCGCACACCCAAACAGACAAACAGACATACATACAAACATTTTAATAACTATTGTTTTGAGGTATATATTCTGTACACAATAAGTTACGGTCATTGTTTTAAAAAAAATATTTCATGTATAGATTTCGCTAAGTTACTGTTTTATTATGTGTATAGATATTAGTTAGTTATTAGTTTAAATACATATTTATTTATGCATAAAGAATCACTTCGTTCAAACATATAATCATGTTCCAAAATATTTATTCACTATCAATATTGCGCTCACGCACTTTTCGGGCGTAAACTCTGCGTCACAAAGGTACAACTTTTGAATAACCCAGCCATGATACGCACCTCCAATGATTTTTTAAATGTAGCCCAACATCGTATCTCTAGGGTTTTTTTTTCATTTTTTCGATATCTCATTTCGTTTTCGAGATATGAATTATTTTCTGAGCGAAATCGGGCGAAAAACGACCGCATTTTTCACATTATTTCGATTAAAAAAAAAAGTGATTGAGTTTATTCAAAAATTTTTTTTGCATTTTGTAGCCCTTGTCATGACGCGTCTTTTGACATCCCAATCAGTCACGTAGTCCCAAAAGCCATGACACCAGGGCGATGTCGCACTTTCGCTGAAAATCGGGCCTATACAGAAGCGACAAAAAAAAACATTTTCAATGTTAAAAGGAAGGTGGTAAAGCCCCTGAGATCTACTCGTAGCTTAGGTACTTATTACTTTGTATCTGTAGACTGTAAATACAGTAACAAGTGTTCATACATCTCGCTATTGCCGAAAAAAAGAATCCCATCAAAAACATAACTGTGAAAATGGCAGCCAAGTTCAATATTAAGAATATGCGTGGTCATCATCTTCACCGACAAAAGAATTGAGATCTAAATGGGTGCCAAGTTTTTTTTTCATAAGAACATACAACATTCTAAAATAAATTTAAAACGCAATTTCTTGTTTTTTTCTGCTACAAAAGCGTTTGCTATTTAAAATTAGAACTTCTTTTTGAATAGTCGAATTATTTACGCAGTGTAGATAACTTAGGATAAATTGAAATTCAAGATTTGACTTGGCTAGTTTTTACCAGTAAAGCAAGTTTTTAGAAGAGTGAAACATGTTGATCTTACAATATAAAAACAGTAACTTGCGTATAGCATAAAGAAGATATAAGTGATTAGCCGAATATAAGATAACTTGTATGTAAAAACTAGCCAAGTCAAATCTTGAAGTTTAATTTATTCTAAGTGTTCTACTATATATCTACTACTTATCTACTATTATGTTTTGAAAGGCGCAAGGTGTTAATATTTTTTTTTCAAACTTTAAAAATTTACTGTTTTCCGATTTTTTCCTTTATATACACTCGATTATCCCTCTGGACACCAAATTTGAACTTTTTAGGTCATCTGGAAGTAAAACCTAGCCCAGGTTTTACTTCTATTTGTCAGTCAGTCAGTGATAAAAATTCCTATTTTAGACGTTAATATCTCAATAACCGTTTGAACTGTATTTATGAAATTGGGGATCGCAGTTAATCTAAGAGAATTTAATAAATAAACCAAATTTCATGAGTTCATGTTAAATACATATTGAGTTATTACGAGGTGAAAAATGGCTCCAAATGGTTCATGTAAATATACACATAGTGCTGCGTCGCCAGTTCCTTTGGCTTGAACTTGGCTGGACACGCTACCGCGTGTCTTGATTTTAAAATAACAGAAAAGATAAGATAAATGAGTACGATCCTATAGTTATCTCAATCCAAAAAAAATACCAGATACTATCTTGCGTAAAATTGTAGGTACTTGTATTTGCAATGAAATTGTAGTGATTACGCTTGGAAATGAAGAAACATTGTAACATGAGTGGATTGGGCTTAACATAATTGTTTTCTTAATGTTAAAATGTTCCCTTGACCAATTTCAGTTGGGACACCAATTTAACTTAAATTAATTGTACGGAGATATTTTAGTATATAAAAGATTTTTTGAAAGAACAACCCCACAACTAGACTTGGCCCGACCCATAACTCGAACCCGTAACCCCCTCAGCACCCGTAGGTACACAGGTAGGTGCTAGTCATTAAACCAACTAGGCAGTTATACTGTAGATAGTGTCTAACAAATTAATTATTCCTGATGTCAGCAAAACAATGTTATTTTTTCCTCCTATATTTTAAGTAGGTACATAATGACTAAACTAAATTAATTAAGTCATTTCTTCTAAGAAAACGATTATTTTAATTAAAATGGATTTTTAGAACAATTCTTGTAAAAAACAGTAAATTTTCATAAATGAGCAAATATACTACGACTTATCAGAGATCATTCAATATCTTATTTATATGTTTACTAGCGGCTCACCCTCGCTTCGCTCGGGTTCGTCGCTAGGTACGTTTTACATAGATATTTAAAATAGTTATTTGCCAGCGTTAGCCATATAATTTTTTTTTTATTTTTTTGATGTCTTAATAGTTATTATTCTATTCCGGACTAAGAGAAATCCCAAAAATCAAATATCATAAAAATTGGTCCAGCCGTTCTTGAGTTATAACTAACATGACTTTGTTTTATATGTATAGATAGATATAAGGAAAATAAAGTTTTAAAATATGTTTGGATGCTTATTTACTTCATCACACTTAAACTGATTTGTGATCAGATCTGAGCAAACGTGAAAAATGTGTACCTAATAGAGAACAAATTCTTGAATGGCTAATCCTTGAATAAACAAACATTACTCTGTATTCGTATTTCGTGTATCTCGGAAACGGCTCTAACGATTTGGATCAAATTTTGTATTTAGATAAGGGTTTGCTTTTTACGTTTATATACATACTAGCGACTCAACCTCGCTTCGCTTCGGGTTCGTCCCTAGACAAAAACAAATCTATCCCACGGGAACCGTACATTTTTCCGGGTTTATATATAGCCTATAAGCCTTCCTCAGTTAACGGGCTATCTAATGTAAAAAGAATTTATCAAATCGGATTAGTAGTTCCTGAGATTAGCGCGTTCAACCAAACAAACTCTTCAGCTTTATAATGTTAGTGTAGATGTATATTTTCTGAAAGAACGCAATTATTATATCTTTTCCGAAAGAAGCTCGGTCATCCAGGTACTATATAATATGGTATTACCAAGTAATATATAAAACTAAATAAGCTAAATTTGGAAATTATTGGCATCTTATTTAAAGAATAATGAAAATGTACTTGGAATTTGGATTACACATCACCTCTTTGCAAGTCAAATACACTTTGTCTTACCACCGTCTATGAGGCGGAGGGATAGTGTGCACGTGTATTTGCGCATATATGCCTGCAATATAATATCTCCTGAGATCACCGTCGTCGAATCATTCAGTGGTACTGGCTACCGTTACAGAATTCCAGTAAAAAGGACGTTATAAATGCATTTCCTAAGGAAAATGACGGCGCCAAGCAAACACTCCACTATATAGGTTAATTCTTAAGTGCTACAGATACACCTAAATTGTACTGTAAACAAAACTGTCACATACCAAAATAACATCACCAGTTTTTACACAGACACATTATTTGAAATTAATCACAAACTCACTGTCTTTTTAGACACGATATCATTAAATCAATAAAACAATAGATTTTCAAGTTATTACAATGAATTCTAGAATAATTGTTGTAAAGTCAAGATATTATAGCGAGACCCGACGCGCCGTTGGAATGCCTTATCAGATACGAGTGATATCCGATTAGTACCTCTTTGCTCATTATCACCCGAGTCCCTGTTTGTTACCAATTATGTTATTATAATTAGAAATGCTAATTATTGTACTTAAGTCGTAAGTTTGATTTCCGTGGAACTGGAATAAATATATTTTTTGAATAGAATTGGATTTTGTTTTATTTTTATAGCTACTACTAGCGATTTAAGCTACTACGTTTTAACGTTCAGTATAGATTTCTTAGAGATGAGATATTTTCCCATAGTAAAAAGTATCCTATATGTTGATCGTAATAACCAGCTATCATCATACCAAATTTCATCAAAATCTGTCCAGTGGTTTTCTCGTGATGCGTTCACAGACAGACAGACAAAAATTCTAATAACTATAGATTCGGTCTCTGTATCGATAATAATGACTATTTCAATAAGATTTTCCAAAAAATATTTAACGTATAGATTCGACTCATTAGAATTTTATTATATGTAAATATATTATGTAGATTAACATAAACATTAAATGAAGTATATAAACGGAGGTAAAGAATGGAATCACCATGTCGTTGCATGCACTATCTGGTTTCATGGTAAGCTACGAGGCTTTTGTTATGGATACCAGGTAGTTCATACACTACGCATATATAACTTTAAATACATACATATTATATATATAAACACCCATGACTGGAGTACAAGTATTCGTGCTCATCACACAAATGAATCTCGGCAGGACTCGAACCCGCGACCGCTGGTACAGCAAATAGGGTCAACCAACAACAAACCTACCAAACGTGTCGTTAAAGAGCTATATATTAAATTAGGTTGATTGCCCATGCAGACTTTCATCCCCATTTTCATCCCCTTTAAGGATGCTTTCCGGAAAAAAAATATCGTATGTCCTTTCCAGGGTCTCAAACTATCTTCTTACCAAATTTCATCTAATTCGGACCAGTAGTTTTTCAGTTAATTCGTTACAAACATACAAAAATACAAATCTTTCCTCTTTATAATAGTAGTGTATAGATTAATAGACTTACCAAATTGGTTTTAGCAATTTATAGCACTTAGAAATAATAATGAATAATAATAATAATTAATATGTCGGGACATTAACACCCAGCACCATCTAGTTCCATGGTAAGCTACGAGGCCTGTGTTATGGATACCAGATGGTTGATACACTACACATATATAACTTTAAATATATACATACATATTATAAATATAAACACCCATGACTGAATTAGAAACATTCGAGCTCATCACACAAATGAAGGCTCCCAGCGGGACTCGAACCCGCGACCGCTGGCGCAGCAAGTAGGGTCACTACAAACTGAGCCAAACATGTCGTCAATAATTAATTATTTTAATAATATTATAGGAAAAAGTAATTACACGCCAATATAAATGAATAGTTTCGTATCAAATTAGGTATATGACACATTAGCTTAGAATGTGATAAGTGGGATATTAAAATAATAAAATTAATAGTGTTTAGATAATATGTAGTTCTAAGAAAAAGAAACGATAGGTACTTAAAAAAATACTATCGCTTGAAATATTTGTTTTTTGTTGTTGTTTAATTTGTTGATATCGTTGTCCGTTTGAATAAATCTTACTAATATTATTGCTGCCTCGGTGGTGTAGTGGCTAGCATGTACGGCTGCACACCCGGAGGTCCTGGGTTCGAGTCCCGGGTCGGGCCAAGTTTAGTTATTGAGTCTTTCTGTCTAGTAAGTCTCAGTAGCAGCCCGGAGTTGGGAAGTTGGCGGTGTTTCACCCCCGTGCCTCGGAGAGCACGTAAAGCCGTCGGTCCTGCGCCTTAACTCTCACCGGTCGTGTCGAATAGTCGTCCCACCGGAGTATGAGAGTGACAGGAATAGAGAGTGCACTTGTGTCTGCGCGTACACTTGTGCACTATAATATCTCCTGCGCAGTTGGCTAGTCTCAATGAGATTGGCCGCCGTGGCCGGAATCGGTCAGGAGGACATCATCACTAATATTATTTGCAATGATTATTTTTTAACGAAAAAGGTTTTAAACCCAGTTATAACTTTTTTGAGTTCAGTTAAAAATGCTACAAAAGGATGATACAAAATATTTACTTTATTTAAAAAAAAATGTTTCTTAGTATTTGTTGTTATAGCGGCAACAGAAATACATCATCTGTGAAAATTTCAACTGTCTAACTATTATGGTTCATGAGATACAGTCTGGTTACAGGCGGACAGACAACGAAGTTTTAGTAATAGGGTCCCGTTTTACCCTTTGGGTGCGGAACCCTAAAAACGTTACTATATGTT
Source organism: Fabriciana adippe (assembly GCA_905404265.1). NCBI lineage: Eukaryota > Metazoa > Arthropoda > Insecta > Lepidoptera > Nymphalidae > Fabriciana > Fabriciana adippe. The sequence goes on along the minus strand of FR989995.1, from coordinate 15,297,954 downwards.
TACGTTCGTTACGTTTAACTGTCATCAAAAAAGATGATGACATAATTTTAATAGGATTTAATAAAAATTATTTTATAGTTTATAAAGCTGTAACGCCGAGCACTATCTTTGCATTCAATTGTAAAAAAATTCAATTGCACCGGATGGACGGGATTCCAACACACTATCTTATCACTAAGTGGGGACATTACAGGTTTTTCATAAAGTATCTGAGTTCTCTCTGACATGCTGGGTTCCTCTGCCCTGACGATGTTTTCTTTCGCCGTAAAGCAAGTGGTAATTAAGTTGAAAATAATTCGCACATGAGAATATCAGAGGTGCGTGACATAGAATTTGAACCTGTTTCACTTGGTTGTCCGAGCAAACGCGTTACCACTGAACTATCACTGCCCTTCAGTTTTCACTTGTTGTATTATCTTAACTGTTTTTTTTTATTTTCTAATTTTAAGTCGTTGCATCTTTATATTACAAATTTGAATTTTTGAATGAATTTTCTTAAAAAATATTATTAAAAGAGAAAATTGAAGGAATCACTAAGCTACTAAAAGAGAATTCCCTCGATAAAAATTTGTACAATTATTAATATTGTGTTAAAACAATGTTTTTTTAAATTTATTTTTGCTATACATGATTATTATATCGCCTTATAAAATAAAAAAGCAATAACACAAAAGCTACATTTAAATATCAATATTTAGTCAGGTGTTGCTATATTTTTAATTGCCTTCTGCCTGATGGGCTTGACTTTTTATTTATCTATTATATAGATATTTATTATTCAAAATCTATTGGTAATTTTACCTTAGAATGTCAGACAGCACGATGGTCCTGTGTCCAATTTTTCTCCGATCGTGTTAGGTAACCGTCCCGTTTGATTAGTGTGGAGGAGTAAGAGGCTTGTTATACTCGCTTACACTTGTGCACTGTCTACAATATCTCGCCAAAAACGTCTAATTGTTTTTGAGAGATTCGTGGTCGAAACAATACTTATGTATGTTCATTAAAATATGTAACAGTAGGTGTGTACATCAAAACGCTTGCGCAATTATAGGTTAAATCAAAGGAAGCAATGGTTGTGATAGAATTAAGTTTATTATTAAACTAGCCACCCACCCTCGCTTCGCTTGGGTTCGTCCCAAGGTACGTCTTAATTTTTTGAGCGAAACCCTAATTATTTTTCTAAAATAAAAGTAGCCTAAGTTACTCCTTATAATATCAGCTATCTGCTAGTGAAAGTCCCGTTAAAATTGGTCCAGCCGTTTCGGAGATTAGCCGGAATAAACAGACAGACAGACAGACAAAAGTTTTAAAAATTGAGTTTTTCTTATAATATACCGTATATAATTCCATATGCATTTAGTATAAAGCTGTTATTTTGACATTACAAACAGTCACTTCAATTTTATTTATCTGTATAGATTATATTTTCGCAATTTTTTTTTTTTAAATACATACTTACCTTACATTTTTGCAACAGTCAAGAGTGTTCCTTGTATAGATTAGATAATGATACAGATTTAGAGTCTTAATTCTTTTTTGGTTACGCCTATTGGGTCAAGATAATTGATTTAAATGAACCGTTACAATTAATATCACGGAGATGATGATAAGTATGGATATCTTTTTTAAAACCGATTTAAAACAAGAGGAGACTCAATTCAACGTACGTTTTTTATATGTATGAAATTCGATTTATTATATACTAGCGACTCACCCTCGCTTTGCTAGAGTTCGTCCCTAGGTAACATTTTAACGGTTAGTATGGTATAGATAGACCATATATTCTATAATGTGTTTTCCCGTGGGGATGAGATAATCTCTCGCGGTAAAAAGTAGCCTATGTCACTCTCCAGCCCTCCAACTATCTCCACTTAAAAAATCACGCCAATCCGTCACTCCGTTTCGACGTGAAAGAAGGACAGACAAACAAACAAACAAACACACTTTTACATTTATAATATTGGAGAGGGGAACTTTGTAGAAAACCGACCATTTTAGATCTTTCTTTGTAATTTTAGCGCGAGCGAAGCCGCGGGTTCTGCTAGTATTACATAAACTGTATATGCTATACCCAAATTCATTATAGTTTCATTAATACGTTCACATCTTTTTCAGAGTAGACTTAAAGTTTCTCTTACTTCACTCTCACCACCTACTTTTCAAACAATACGTTTAAAATAGAAATGTTTATTAAAACTTCCAGGTATTGTGTACTAGATTTTTTTTCAATTTTTGGCTTTCACACTTCAAGAACAATGGAATTGATTTCTATGAGTATTTTTAACACGCTTCTATTAGATAACTTGTAACTATGCTAATAAATGTTAGAAGTCACTTTATATGTTCACTCGGATAACACTATCACCATTCTAAATTTCATGAAAATCCATCAAGTGGTTTTCTCGTCATGCGTTCCCAGACAGACAGACAGACAGACAAAAATTCTAAAAACTATAGATTCGGCCACTGTATCGATAATAATGACTATTTCGATAAGATTTTCCAAAGAATATTTAATGTACAGATTCGGCTCAGAATTTTATTATGAGTATAGTGATCTATATAGATCACATTGATATGAATCTTTATGAACGTACGTTGAAAGTGGGCAACAGAGAGCTTTATCTTAAGCCTAGCGACTCACCCTCGCTCCGCTCGGATTCGTCTCTAGTTACGTTTTAACGTTTAGTATAGATTTCTCAAAGATGAGATATTTTCCCGCAGTAAAAAGTATCCTATATGTTCAAATTTCATTAAAATCCCTCCTGTGGTTTTTCTGTGATGCGGTAACAGATAGACAGACAGAAAGACAGACAAACAGACAAAAATTTTAAAAACTATAGATTCGGCCTCCATATCGATACTAATGTCTATTTCAAAGAGATTTTCCAAAAATATATTTAATGTACAGATTCGGCTTAGTTACAATTTTTTTACATATATAGATATTAGTTTAACTTTAAGTATCTTTATTTATTGTATACGCGTTAAAATTTAACTGAAGCTTCCAACTAAATAATTAAAATTATCTAACTATATTCTAAGTTATATCATCTATACAGATAAATCAAATTGAAGTGTCTGTTTGTAACTTCAAAATAACAGTTATATACTAAATGCATATGGATACCCTTCGCTTGAGTGCGTCCCGAGTACGAGGTACGTTTTAATTTTTTTGAGCGAAATCCTAATTCTTTTTCTAAAATAAAAGTAGCCTAAGTTACCCTTTATAATATCAGCTATCTGCCAGTCAAAGTTCTGTTAAAACTGGTCCAGCCGTTTTAGAGATTAACCGGAACAAACAGACAGACAGACGGATAGACAGACAGACAAAAATTTTAAAACTTGTGTTTTTCTTATAAGTACCGTATATAATTCCATATGCATTTAATATAAAGCTGTTATTTTGACATTACAAACAGACACTTCAATTTCATTTATCTGTATAGATATTGACTGTTATTAATGAGTCTTCAGTGCTCAAATCTGATACGCGGTTGAACGAATCGTCTTGAATGTTTAATTGCACCTCTTGTTATATAATGAATATTTACGTATGTACATATAATACACATATATAGTTTTACAATAATATATGGTAGTCTGTCCGATTTGTTGACATTTATGATTACTGCCCGTTTATTGAGGAAGGCTAGCCTTGCTTAATAAACGGGCTATCTAATGGAAAAACGGAATTTGAAATCGTTTAAGTAGTTCCTGAGATTAGCAAGTTCAATCAAACAAACTTTGCCTTTTTATAATATTAAATTATTGTGTTATTTAAAAAAAAACAATACTAATATTGTGTTTAATCAAAATATATTCTTAATCTTACTTAAAATTTGTTTACAAATAAACATTTCAACCAGGTGTTAAGTCAGTATATTTCATTCAGTAGCCTAAGTGACTGCGCGCGCGCCGGTCGCTACACGAAAATGGACACTCACGTATAAAACGGTTTGGTTTGAGCTACGACAGTTTACGACGTATGTGATACAGTTAATTAGTTTGGTGATATTTTGTGATTGCAATTTAATTGGCATATTAAATTTCAAAGGTAAGTTTTTGAGGAAACGATTGTCGTTTTAATTATTGTGTCGGACCTCGAATATTGATCCAATTAATTGCATTGTAACATTTATTAAATCACTTATTACTAAAAGCATTAATTAACATTTAATAAATTACTTTTTATTAAGGTGATTTAAAAATCACTCAAAAGTTATTACATATATCACTCTTAGCGTTTACTTTTTTTTTAATTTATTTGTGACCACTTTGAATATATATTATATACCTATATTTACCAAAAAATATTATGAAAATCGATTTACATTAGTCGAAGATATCAATTAACATACTCAAAGAAACTGGAACACAGTATCTTTTTTATGTCGGTCAAAAACTAATTAACAGTGTGTGTATATATATATATATATATATATATATATATATATATATATATATATACTATGATATTTTAAATGTGAAAGTGTTTTTTTGTGTGGAGATAGTTGGAGGGCTGGAGATTGACATAGGCTACTTTTTACCGCGGGAGATTTTTCCCACGGGAAAACACGTTGTAATACAACGTACATAGGGACGAACCCGAGTAACGCAAGGGTGAGCCGCTAGTATTTTATAAACAATTGAAACATATTCTTTTAAAGTCATGTAATATTTGAGTCATATGTAGTTTTAATTTTAATTAACTTTAATCTTGTTTTTTTTATGTGTTTAATTTGAATATGAAGAAAAAATGTAATTTTATAATTTTTATTTGATTATTATAATATATACTAATACAAATATTTAACATAAGGACCCACATAACTGTTTGCACAGTTTGTCTGTGGGATCAGAGTCTCACGATAGACTTATGTTATAGTAGGTATTTAAGGTTTAATTATTTTAAACTGACCATATAATAGTTTTTTAATAATTTGGCAAATTTACTTTTATTTGGTTCATGTCTGATATCAGCGGGATTTTGTTCTTCCATACTCGTTTTAAAGTCGTTTTAAAGTTTGTATAAAAAAGTCATTATTAAAAGAAAGCATTGCTTGATACTTTTATTGGCATTTATTAATGATTGATAATTTAAATATTAACGGTAAATCATTATTTAATTACTAGTGGTCGATATTCGACTATAATCATTATTCAACTATAATCATTATTATATAATCATTATTAATGAGGTAAACTTATATGAACAAAATTTACCTATCTTTATAAAAAAAAATAACCGTTTCTAAATTTTTTTTATTGATAACACTAAAGCTCATCAGTAACTACTAAACAAAAAAAATCGGTAGTATTACGTGAAACTGTTTTTGACCGACTTCCAACAGAAGGAGGTATTTTTGATTATATGTATTTATGTGTACCCACACCTCACGGGCTTCTCTTAATCTTTGTAAAGCTGTCAACGACCGCCGAGCCACCGGTGGTTTAGTTAACTATTAATTTCTTAGAACTTAACTAGGAGGTGTTAATTGTGAACCGATTTACACGTTTTTAGCTACATAATGTATAAATATATAATATTAGTAGGAGATCCCGGTCTATGTGGTGGACCCCACACTCTTTTTCCAGATGAAATTCAAACAAACAAGACCCAGTGGGGTTGTCACAAAAATTTGCTTCAGGTTATTTTTAATATATATATATATATATATATTTTAATTACAAAAACTCTTTTCGTGTGACAAATTAGTGTCAATCGAAAGTAAAAGACTTGTAGAAAATGCCTTCATATGGTTGGTGGCCTTATTCGAACACATTACCTGACATTCAGGTATAAACAGGTAAATTAAAGTAGATAATTGCTCGTTTCCCGGAACGAAATATCAAAATGTACACAATTTTATAACAAAAATGACAAAGGGTTGTTATATCAAAACATCTCCAGATTAGAGGTTTTTACTAGCTTGATACAATTTTTTGGTAACATGGTAAACGCCCTGGGTCGTGTTTGTTAATATTTTTTATGATTTAAAAAATATATTTAGTGTGGTAAAAGAGTGAGGTGTCCACCACAAAGATCGGGATCTTAGACTATATCTATATAATCTAAATAAGCAAAATTTATTATGGATGTATATTGTATACATATGTTTATAGTAATCGATAAATTTGTTATAATTATCATATAATGAAAATATTTGTATTATAATTATTAACCTATCAAATTTAGAATAAATATAATATCTTCAATTACACGTTGGTTAAATCTAAAAACAATCAACCCCAAAAAGGATTATATAAAAAGATTTCTTTTCGTCAATAACATTGCTCGAGAAATTTGCATTTTTTGCCAACTCTAACAATTTATGATCTTGTAACATATTCGAAAGCACTAAAGCGAACGACTCGTTCTTTAAATACCCATACAAAATCGTTAAATTTCATTTTGAACTAGCAATTTTGCGCGACTCCACTCGTGTATCACGAAAGTGAAAGATAGCCTGTAGATGTCAAAGCATCTTAAATTCAGATAAAAGTCCCGTTATGATTTTCTGGAGAAAAGCGGGTACATAATATCTAAGATAACGACTTCATAATAATACATGGATATAATATTAATTAAATATCTTTATATATTTCATAAAGACATCAAATCTTTTACATAAATGAAAATAACTGTTCGTATGTTTGTCCTCTATGCGTCTCTAAACCATTGATCCAATTGTGATGAAATTCTGGTGGGTTATTCGGTATACGCCTGTGAGGTTTATGGCCCGAAAAAAGAATTTTTCTTTGGATTTTTGTCTTTTATACAATCCTAAACTATTCAAACTTAGGGACGCACCCGAGCTAGGGTAAGTCTATACATCTATAATCTATATACTAATACTAATATAATATTAATATTATAAAGCTGAAGAGTTTGTTTGTTTGTTTGGTTGAACGCGCTAATCTCAGGAACTACTAATCCGATTTGAAAAATTCTTTTTGCATTAGATAGCCCGTTAACTGAGGAAGGCTATAGGCTATATATCATCCCGGAAAAAGGTACGGTTCCCGTGGGATAGATTTGTTTTCGTCTACGAACCCGAAGCGAAGCAAGGGTGAGTCGCTAGTATATAATAAAATTGTAACTGAGTCGAATCTGTACAATAAATATTTTTTTGGAAAATCTTATTGAAATAGTCATTATTATCGATACGGAGGCTGAATCAATAGTTAGTCTCAATAGTCTGTCTGGGAACGCATCACGAGAAAACCACTGGACGTATTTTGATGGTATGATTATAGCTGATTATCCATCCGGGTCAGCATATAGGATACTTTTTAATGCGGAAAAATATCTCATCTCTGAGAAATATATTAATCGTTTAACGAGTCTGCCCACTACACCGTCTCATACCATGACCGTACTAGGCCCGTCTCTGACAAAAAAAATATTCTTTGTATTGAAAAGTATGAGACTCTGCCCACTAGACCGCATTGCATGTTTTTAATTTTTTTTTACGCTTACTGAAAATGGTTAAGAAAAATTAAAATTATTTTTTTAACAATTGATTTTTCATGTAATTTTACAATTAAAAGTGTTTTCAAACGCCAGTGACGTCATTATATCGCTTTAGTAACGCCACCGCATGGCGAAATGATAAAACACCTGTTTACGTTGACGAAATTAAAAAAGTTGTCATCGCTTATTACAGGTTATATTTGTTTTGAAATTATTTAATTGACGTTTGACTATTTTGTTATACACATGGTGGTCCGAATATAGAAAATACAAAAGTATAGTATGATTGCGATTGGCTCACAGCCTCGACGGATATAATGACGTCATAACCAATCACAAGTCGTTTTATTTCGTTCAAAAATTTATCATTTTTTTATTAATAATTACTAAAAAAAATGGATTTTAATAACAAAAAAAAAATAATACTTTCTTAGATTTAGGTAGGCTGTCTGTAACAACTATGTAATAGCTTTGAGACGTCTAACACTTCAGTCTCTCCCGTGACCATGATTGCTGTAAAGCATTCGAAACGTCGGGAACCAAAAATCAAAATAAATCCGCGAAATAATCCGAAAAGATAGTTTTATTTAAAATAACAAAAAAAAAATATTTAAATATATTTTAAATGTGTTATTCTTTCATTTGTATATAAATTGGTGACAAAAAAAATTAATATAACTTCTTTATTGTCGGCGAGAATATTTTGCCGTGCCGGTACGCTTCGTGTATGGCACGCGACGTTGCGGGGCCGTTATGTTCGGGTATGATACGCTGTTGATACGTTCTAGATAGGCCGTGTCATGCTCGTTTCCGTGCCTGATACGTTCATAGCACGGTCATGGTATGAGATGGTGTAGCGGGCAAACTCCTTAAAACGTAGTTTCAAGTTATTTATAAAGTTACAAATCTGAAACAAATTAAAAACGAGACATGAAATAAATGTATTTAAAAAGATAAAACTATATATATATATATATATATATATATATATATATATATATATATATATATATATATATATATATATATATATTGAAAAAATCAACTACTAATGTAGGTGCAAAATAAACTAAAACGTAATGTTATTTATTATTTATACAATATGCATAATATATATTATATATACTAATTTTAATGGACACTGAATATATAGGAAGCCTACAATCAACGTTTTTCTTGGACGGCTACGTAGAAAATGCTGTAATAGCGTTAAGCTCGCATTTTGTACATATTTTTAGTTATTTTTCCAATAAAATAACAATTAATAAATAGCGATACTGTATAAAATGCTAATATTATAAAGTTGAAAAGATTGTGGACTTGTTTGTTTGATCGCACTTATCTTTGGAACTATAAATCAGATTTTGATAATCTATAAGCATTTAAAACTTATTTAATGAGAAAGGTCATATGGCAAATAGCTGGTTATCCGGGTCAACATATAGGATACTTTTTACTGAGGGAAAATATCTTATCTCTGAGAAATCCATACTAATCGTTATCGTAAAAGTATATTTTTTTTTGTGGAGATAGCTAAAGGGTTGGAAAATGCCATAACCAGTATACGTAGGTGTTACAAAAACATACAGGGTTATTGGTAATTCGACATATTCTCGTTAGGACGTGATAGGGGTGACTATTTGCGATAATTTTGACCCCCATATGCATTAAGCAAAAGTGAACCATTTTTGAGTTATCATATTTTTTAGCTTTTTTCAAAATGAGTCAGAAATGCAACTTCAAAAATTTATTTAAAAAAAGTGTCAATTTAAACCTCATTTTCTCTTCTGATTTATAAAAACGGTTAAACACCAGTTATTTATCAATATTAAAACAACAATTATCGGTCCAAATTAAAAAATACGAGACGAAAAACGGTATTATTTCAATATTTTTTTGAAACTTTCTCCACTAAAATGCCCTAAAAACAAAAAAAAACGTTATAAAACTTGGCTTGCAGATTATTTTAAAAACATAACCGTTGTCTTAGCTTTCCAAAAATGCATAACAACTAGGAACTTATTAAAAAAAAAAAACTGAAAAAAATTGATCACAAAGGAAGCAGGCAGAATTTCGTATTCGAACTAAACTTAAGGTCGTTCTTTAAAATTTCCATAAAATTAATTAAAAACAATACCCAATGTAAATAAAACAAAAAAATATAAATTTAAAATAAAATTTAGAACCAGTAACAGTTTAGTGGTAATAAAAATTAACAATTAATAATAAGTAACAATTAAGACATTTTGTAATTTAGATTAATTAAAGTTCTTGCTCGAAGTGACTTCCCCTATTGCGCACGCAAAGTCGCATTCTTTTTCCAAGTTGTGACTTAACTACCGAAATAGTCAAATTATTCCGCATCGCATTTGCTGCGTTCATAATTCTTGATTGGAGTTTTTCCGCGGATGACACAGGCGAGACGTCGTAAACTAAGGACTTCTGTGACTCCAGACATAGAAATCAACCAGCGTTAAGTCCGGACTTCTCGCACGCCATGGAATGGGTCATGCATACTCAATATTTAATGAATGTTAAACTTATATTCAATACTAGCGATAAAAACAAATCTATCCCACGGGAACCGTACATTTCTCCGGGATGATATATAGCCTAGAGCCTTCCTCGGTTAACGGGTTATCTAATGCAAAAAGAATTTTTCAAATCGGATCAGTAGTTCCTGAGATTAGCGCGTTCAACTAAACAAACAAACAAACCAACTCTTCAGCTTTATAATATTAATAGTATAGATGACTTTGTTTTATATGTATAGATATAAGGAAATTAAAGTTCATCACACTTAAACTGATTTGTGAATAATATAACAAAATGTATTATTTCTAATAAGTTGCTTTTTGATCATTCTGGTGTCAATGCGGGTAATTGTATTTAAAGTCATGTAATGGTAAAATCGGTGTTGAATTGTATTCGGGCAGTGATAATTTCGGTTTGTTATGAAGGCTAACAAGTGCTGTTCGCCACCTTCGCCTTGCTGTCTCGCTGCGTGTTTCATAGGTACTTATGTTTTTGTATACCTCTCTATAGATAAGAACCCGAAACTGCGTCACTAGTAATATATAAGGACTAGTGACTTACCCTAGCTCCGCTCGGGTTAGTCAACGTTCAGTATAGATTTCTCAGAGATGAGATATTTTCCCACAGTAAAAAGTATCCTATATCTACATATAGGATACTTTTTACCCGCATAACCAGCTATCATCATACCAAATTTCATCAAACTCCTTCCAGTGGTTTTTCTGTGATGCGGTAACAGACAAACAGACAGACAAAAATTCTAAAAACTATAGATTCGGCCTCTATATAGATACTAAAATCTATTTCAATAAGATTTTTCAAAAAATACAAATTCGTCTTAGTTAGAATTTTATTATATGTATAGATAAAAGCAAAAAAATATATAAATTGGTTTCAATTTTTTATGTACCATTCAGTAATATTTTGTACGAAATGACAATACACAGCAATTAATCATAATAATAAATTGTTCACAAGAATGAGTTCTTTAATGAAATATTCACATTTTATGCATTTGTTAAACGTTATAAAATATTTATGCGCTATTATAAAATAACGACACCTTATAAGTAATTCATGAGAGCGTTTTTGTTCGCTAGATTAATGGCATCTATGCATTGACCAATATGAATGTTTTCAGGTATTTGATTTCCGCGAAATTCTTTTTTTTTTATTATTTTGAGAATAAAGTGCTACATATGTAAATATACATAGTATATGTAAAAAGACAATACAGCATAAAGGCAGTGGTAGCCCAGTGGTAACGCGCGCGCTTGGAAAACCGAGTGAAGCAGATTCGAATCCCGGGTCTCGTACCTCTGATATTTTCATGTGCGAACTATTTACAAATTAAAGTGATAATTTGTCTTAGGGTGCGTTTACATCAAACGAGCGAATGCTCATTCTATCCCCACCCTATCAAATTCTTTTAATGTAAACAGAGACAGAGCATTCTTTCGTTGTTCTCTCTGCGTTCGCAAACATTCTATAGAACATTCTAAGAATGCTCACTCGCTTGATGTAAACGGCACTAGGACGTGCGAACAATTGCTTAGAGCGTTCTGAGATGTTCGAACGCGCTCGCTCCCCGTAGCGGTCTCTTCAAAGCGTTCTTGTGTTCTAGCAATTTGAATATTTACGAGTACATACCTACTTATCAAATCATGGATTGGTCTCAAGATAAATGTCTATTAATGTCTATTAATAAAATTTGTCATCCACCAACGTCTCTTTCTTCTTTTCTTTTTGACTGTTTGAGACAAAATAATAACCACAAAATTGACAATGGGCAATGAGCATTCGTTCGGCTGATCTAAACGTCATTGCAAGAATTCTAGTTCTATGTTCTCATTTTGCTCGTTGATCTTTTGGTGTAAACGCTGAAATCGAGATTTCGTTTACACTAAAAGAACAAGAAAGAATGCTCTTGCTCTAGCTCTAGTTCTTTGTTCGTTTGATGTAAACGCACCCTTAGGGTGCGTTTACATCAAACGAGCGAATGCTCATTCTATCCCCACCCTATCAAATCCTTTTAATGTAAACAGAGACAGAGCATTCTTTCGTTGTTCTCTCTGCGTTCGCAAACATTCTATAGAATATTCTAAGAATGCTCACTCGCTTGATGTAAACGGCACTAGAACGTGCGAACAATTGCTTAGAGCGTTCTTAGATGTTCGAACGCGCTCGCTCCCCGTAGCGGTCTCTTCAAAGCGTTCTTGTGTTCTAGCAATTTGAATATTTACGAGTACATACCTACTTATCGAATCATGGATTGGTCTCAAGATAAATGTCTATTAATGTCTATTAATAAAATTTGTGACCCACCAACGTCTCTTTCTTCTTTTCTTTTTGACTGTTTGAGACAAAATAATAAATGCAGCACTTGCAATTATAATATCGCTGTCAGAGTCGGACATAACCAAAGAGTATATAACTACACCGTGAAAATTGAAATAATGAAACACTACCAACCACAGAATTGACATGAATGGGCAATGAGCATTCGTTCGGCTGATCTAAACGTCATTGCAAGAATTCTAGTTCTATGTTCTCATTTTGCTCGTTGATCTTTTGGTGTAAACGCTGAAATCGAGATTTCGTTTACACTAAAAGAACAAGAAAGAATGCTCTTGCTCTAGCTCTAGTTCTTTGTTCGTTTGATGTAAACGCACCCTTACGGTGAATGAAAACATCGTGAGGAAACCTGCATGTCTGAGAGAACCTAGCAAGTTTTCGAAAGACTCAGTCCGCCCGCACTTGGCCAGCGTAGTGGACTATGGCCTAATTCCTCTCGCATTGAAAGGAGGACCGTTCCCAGCAGTGGTACGTTAAAAATGGCTGAATATATGTAAAATAACACGAAAGTGTTATTTTCACTTCGTTCCAAAAACAAGTACTGATTAAGTTATCACTATGAGACATTAAGAACATAATATCGCTCTAACCTTGAGTTTTTTTTTTGTATTTATTTTAATTACATTTGTCTATAGGGAGTGTGCGCGAACTGTAGAGAGCAGCACTTCTGTCAAAAGTAGAGGGCCCTGGTGTTAAAAAGGAAAAACATATTGATATAAACAGTGTAATAAATAATATTATTTATGCCTAAATATAGTCGAGTCAAATAAGGTCTGAAATCATCATATTTTTGGCACTCCACTTTGCATTTTTGATATAATGTAGTTTTAATGATACAAAACCGATGTGTAAAGGTTTTCGTGTCTGTAACCCCCGGCAAAGGTTGAAAAAAAATGTCATAAATGTTTTTTCACAATTACTCGAAAATGGTAAAAATCAGACAAAAAAGTTTTAATAAAAATGTGTAGAGCTTAAAGTTTTACATAAAAAATGTTTTTGACTTTTTTTCCTCCGGTCAAAATTAATCGAGTTAGTTAGTTGAGTCCCAAATTTTGATTTCAAACCTTATTTGACTGGACTAAATAATTAAAAAAAAATTGATTTTTTATCGATAAAAAATGATCGGCTAAAAATTATTTGAATAATGTTATGTTTTAAATGTAATTGAAACAGAAGATGAAAATAAGCTATTAGTCACCGGCATGGTACTGCACATTTGTCGCTCAAACCATTGTACCTAATGTTTACAGTGAGACAAATGACAATTATTGTAAGTATTAAAACTTATTTTTAAAAAATATCTGTGTGATATTAAAAATAGTAGAAATCTGGTAATATTTAAGCTTTTTGAAAAGTATTTTAAACTTTGACAGAATAAAAAAATAAAAAATAAAAGCTAAAGATGTTTAAAAATTTCAAAGTACAAATAATATTATTTTATAATTTGTAATCACTTGAAATAAAAAAAATCTGATTATTATTATGTTCAATTTTAATTGAATTTTTGAAGAACCTGTCAATAAATAATTGATAATAATCTTTTATTATTTATGGGGAAAAAATTAGAACTTGTCTAATACCTGCCAATTGTAGTATCATATTGATTATACACAAAATAATAAAAAATATATATATATTTTTTTGGTGGTTTTTTACTACGTATATCCATTTTTGACGTTTGAATGTTATCCACGCAGTGTTCAATGAACTTGGCATATTTGAACAGCCACGAATATAGCAAGATACTTTTGATGAAAACATCACAAGGACTTATTTTAATTAACAAAAAATAATTAATTAAAAATGCTAGTAATGCAAAACTAATACTGTTTACCATCAATTTGTCTGTGTTTTTTCCCAGCAGATAGCATAATCGTCATCTGTCTCATTCTCTATATTAGTCATATATTCATGCTAATATTATAGACTAGCGACTCATCGTCGCTCCGCTCGGGTTCGTCCCTACTTAAGTTTTAAAGTTTAGTATAAATTTCTCAGAGATGAGATATTTTCCCGCAGTAAAAAGTATCCTATATGTTGACCCGAATAACCAGCTATCATCATACCAAATTTCATCAAAATCCCTCCAGTAGTTTTTCTGTGATGCGGTAACAGACAAACAGACAGACAGACAAAAATTCTAAAAACTATAGATTCGGCCTCTTTATCGATAACAATGTCTATTTCAATAAAATGTTCCAAAAAATATTTAATGTACAGATTCGGCTTGGTTACAATTTTATTATATGTATAGATATAAATGTTAATCAGTATCTATATTTATCCTTTTTACGCTTAAAATAGGGACGGACATAGGCTATCTTTCATCCTTGTCCCACTTACTATGCGAGCAAAGCCAAAACTAGTATTATAGATTATTTTTTTCAAGACACACTTAACGTTTAAAATCCGCCATATTAATTTTTAGTAATATCCATATAGCCTATGACACTCCCGTTATTGAGACGAATCTAACGACGTTTGAACCACTAAAATTGCCGTTAAGCCGTTAAATAATGATATAATATGAACATAGTGTCGGTCATACATACATACTTACAAATCAAACACATAACCCTCCTTTGGGCTTAGCTGCAGTCGGAATAAAATATACAAAATATATAAATTTATATTTGAATTTGGACATATTTAAACTGATTTTAAGGTTGCATAACACCGTTTGGTCACGCTTTTATTAGTTTCCCTTCTAATAAACTAGCTATGTAATCAAATCTTAGGAAATAATTTTAAAATTCTTGAAATGGTCGTATTGATTTGATTTTTTTAAGTGTGTGAAATCCAGATAGCATGTGATAATTTGATGCTATACACTTGACCTCTTGACCTGATAATGGAATCAGGAGATGAAAAGTGTAACTCATTATTTACTACAGAACACCTTCGAGTTTGGGCTAATTTGATCTATTTTGACGGTTCAATACTGTCTTCATAATGTCAATAACCAGAGCGAGACCTTTACCATAAATAATAAATAAATATGTTGGGATATTAACACACAGCACCATCTAGTTCCATGGTAAGCTACGAGATTTGTGCTATGGATACCAGATAGTTGATACACTACACATATATAACTATAAATACATACTTATTATAAATATAAACACCTATAACTGGAGTACAAATATTCGTACTCATCATACAAATGAATGCCCCCAGTGAGATTCGAACCCGTGACCACTGGCACAGCAAGTAGGGTCACTATAAACTGAGCCAAACGTGCCGTCGTAATAAACTTACTCAAGAATAAAAAAACATATATGGTTAACTCTAAGATACATAATAAAAGGTATGTAATACGATTTAGGACCGATTCACACTATAGAGCAGATCACAGTCCGTTCTCAGTCTGATATCGATCTGGTAAAGTATTTTTATACAAGAAATGTTGCTAGAGTGTGATTCGACTGGACCTTTACTGTTACTGATAGTGTGAATACACTCATTGTTTCTTTTATAAAAACAATTTACCAGACCGACATCGAACCGCGATCAGCACTATAGTGTGGAATCAACCTTATTTTACTTGCAAAAAAAAAAAGAAATTTTATATACAATATACATAGAATATATAATAAAATCCGGGTTTAATAATAACAACAAATATCATTTAGCGCAAGATTGATAATAATCTACACTTTCAATTCACAAGTTACGTAGTTACGTGGAATAATAATGTATATGTAGACAAAAGTTAAATCAGCTTCAAACGTGACTTATCTTTTTTTTTTTATTTAACCGACTTTCAATAAAGTTTTGCACCGACCTCGAAATATTCAGTCTATTCAATGAATAAACATCAAAATCGGATTAAAACATTTAATTATTATTTATTAGACGACACGTTTGACTCAGTTTGTAGTGACCCTACTTGCTGTGCCAGCAGTTGCGGGTTCGAGTCCCGCTGGGGGCATTCATTTGTGTGATAAGCACGGATGTTTGTACTCCAGTCATGGGTGTTTATATTTATAATATGTATGTATTTAAAGTTATATATGTGTAGTGTATCAACTATCTAGTACCCATAACACAAGGCTCGTAGCTTACCATGGAACTAGATGGTGTTGTGTGCTAATGTCCTAACATATTTATTTATATATTTTATTTATATAATTTACTTTCAATTATTTGTTTAAAGATAAGATTTTTAAAGGAGTAGAAAGATCAATGACCTTTTAAATAGTTCTCTACTATTGAGGTGCTTGGCTATCTATAGGTGTTTATTGATGACCTCACTTTGCTCGGGTAAATCCTACTTCCTAGGTACGCGGCTTTTATTCACAATTTCATGAGTTTTAATTGTTTTTTTTTTGCCTGGAAGCCTGATTCTTTTTCTTCGTCTTTTTTATCCAAAATAAAAGTAGCCTAAGTTACTCCTTATAACATCAGCTATCTGCCAGCGAAAGTCCCGTCAAAAACAATTCAGCAGTTGCAGATTAGCCGGAACAAAAAGACAGACAGACAAAGATTTTAAATGTCGTACATTTCATATGCATGTTATTTTGACATTACAAACAGACACTTCAATTTTATTTATCTGTATAGATTTTTGTAGTATGTACATATTTACTAAAATATCGATTTGAAATTTCATCGAGCTGACCTGATCGTGGATCGGAAATACTAATAAACCTGTCGAATTTGGACTCATTTGATTCTTTCTAATAAACCTTCGAATATACCTATATTACTGTTAATATAAAGAGTGTTCTTGATTTTTTTTTTCAATCTACAATTATCTACATTTTCTTTATATATTTATCAGTCATAGACCACTTGTTCTAGTCCTAGACGATTATAAATATATCCTTCAACATTCTATTATGTACTCTAAAGTACATAATCCTTAGCGTTAGCCAACAAATAGCGAATGATAAAAACAACTTTGTTCTGCATTGTCGGTCAAGTATTATTGAAGGTTTTAAACCTTTTAAAAAGATATCTGCGATTCATATCTCACTCTATTGTATGTATGTATGTATTTATTTGTAAACTAGCGACTCACCCTCGCTTCGCTCGGGTTTGTCCCTGGCTTGGATATAGTAACATGGATATAGTTTTTTTTTTTTTTTTTTAATATTAAAACCTTCCGTGGACCTTAAGGAACATACAAAAAAATAAATTAGCCGAATTGGTCCGCCCATTCTTGAGTTATGCGCTTACCAACATTCATTTTTATTTATATAGAAGATAGATAAATGAACTATTAATATAATTGTCTGAAACTATTATTTTTTACGACTCTTTATGAAATAACTTAAAATTATGACTTACTTTTTTAATACAAATATTAGGTACATACACATCCATAACAAGGTATAGTTAGTACAAAGGTAACGCGTTCGCATAGGAAACCGAGTGAAGCGGGTTCAGATTCTTGCAAACCTGATATTTTCATGTGCGAGTCATTTCCAATATGATTACCACTTGCCGTACGGTGAAGGAAAAGATCGTGAGAAAACCTGCATGTCTGAGAGAACCTAGCAAGTTTTCTAAGTCCGCCAACTCACACTTGGCCAGCTTGGTAGCTATGGCCTGATCCCCTCGTTTTAAAGGGAGGACCACCCCCAGCAGTGGGACGATAAAAAAGGATGTATATATACATAAGTATAACTAACATAACTTCACTATGTACCTATAGGTACAATATAATGTATGTATGCATATTACATATAGGTATATACATATGTAGCATATACATATATGTAACATTTATATTAAAATTATTATAACTCACTAGCGACTCACCCTCGCTTCGCTTCGGGTTCGTCCCTAGACATAAACAAATCTATCCCACGGGAACCGTACACTTTTCCGGGATGATATATCGCCTATAGCCTTCCTCAGTTAACAGGCTATCTAATGCAAAATGATTTTTTCAAATCGGATTAGTAGTTCCTGAGATTAACGCGTTCGACCAAACAAACAAACAAACTCTTCAGCTTTATAATATTAGTATAGATTACGAGAAAGGCAGTCAGGTGGTACAGAATATATATTTAGCTTTATACACGTTGTCTCTTCAGACACTCGTCGGGGGGAACATAGCGCTGTTTACATCCAAGCACACGTATTTACTTACCTATTACTTCATAGTGATGAATCGTGATTTATACAGCCTTTATTTAATAAGTTACATAATAACTTATAAAAGGCGAGATCATTGTCTTTCTTTCTTTTTGTTTGTATATTATCTATTGACGACATTAGCGTTATCAATAAAAAATATTGGAAACAATTTTTTTATATGTAGATAGGTAAATCCGTATTAATATTATAAATGTGAAAATTTGTGAGTATGTAAGGATGTTTGTTACTCTTTCACACCAGAACGGCTGAACGGATCTGGATGTGGTACAGAGATAGATTATAGTCTGGAATGACACGTAGGCTACTATTTATTCCAGAAAAATATACGGTTCCTGTGGGATAGGTTTGTTGAAGTAAAACTTCTTTACGCACACTTGACTTGGGGAGTAAGCTAGTAATAGCGTTACGAAAATTGTAATCGGGCGAGGCGAACGTTTTTGGCCATGGTACCTAACCGTTGTTATTGTCTGACAAATGATATATAATATTATATTCTTTCCTTAAATGATATGATTGTAATATGCCTAATATGCGTTATTTTTAGTATCTCACGTATCCTAATTATTTAAAATATAAATTGAATTTTATAAAGAGTACCGATAACCTACAGAAGTTTTACTTCTTGCGCGTGTACACGTTCATACACGCACTCTTTATTTATTTTTTAATTTTTCTTTATTCATATATTGTGTCTAAACCTTGTACGTAGGTATATTCAATGGACAATTTGACTTCTACAATTTTATGATGTTTTATGCTATAGATGCATTCAGAGATATAGAGTGCAATAGTGATCTCAATAAAATATTATGAATATTTATTTATTGATCGATAAATAAATAACAATCAGCAGTCAATAATTGATTATTCAATGAGGTTTTGTCTTCATTCGATCGCCTTGAGCTTCAACACGAAGGTGAATTTAATTGCCAACTGTAAATAGTCCTTACTGATATTAAAAATGTAGAAATATTACTGATTTATATAAAAGGAAACATATGGATGTTACGTTTTGCATGGAGATAAATAATGAGCAGTGACTTATGAGGAGAGTCTATCTGGGTTCTTTATTCCCAAAGACCAAAGATTTCTTTGGTCTTTTAAAAAAGACTACTACTTATAGAGAATTTTAATAAGCATTGTAAGGATAATTTATATCTATAAATACTCACAATATTTTATACGAAGTAGGAGGCACTTACTACTTCAGACCCAAATTCCAAAAGAAATGTATAACAATTTTTTATGGTCCATGCAAAACGTGGTGTGCAAGAGTTTTAGACTCTTTGACCTCCCATTTCTGGACATCTCTCCTTACCAAATGGAAAGGCAATCCAGCAAAAAAGCTGACCAAATGCAGCTTTACCGGCTTCATACATTTCTAGAAAACTTTTTAGGGTCTCTTTTAGAGGAGTTTCTTCACGATTTTTCTCACCGAAAATGAGATTTGTATATGACAGTAGCGTGAGCATGGCACTCGAGATTTGAAACCGCTTCATTTAAATGCAAAGGGTTCGTGCACTATTATCTATACTAATATTATAAAGCTGAAGAGTTTGTTTGTTTGTTTAGTTGAACGCGCTAGTTATTATATAAATATGAAAAGTCAAAATGCTTGTTTCTACTATATTGTTCACACCCCTTCCCTCTTACAGTTTGACAAACTTCCAACTTCCGAAATTTCAACACCTTAAGGTTGCCTGGAAGAGATCGCTGTTATAGCGATAGCTCTTTTTATAATTTTCTTGTACCTTTTTTTTCTTTTGTGGGTGTACAATAAAGAGTTTTTATTATAATTATTATTGTTGTTTATGTGTATTGTTGACCATGTCCAACCCCTTAAAAGATCGCGTGAGATTGGACAATAACCATTACGAGTGAAGTCTGAGTAAAGCTAGAGCGAATAAGTAGTTACTTTTATAAAAGTATTGTTCGATGTCTGATGCTTCCTTTCAATTAAAGAATGTAAATAAAAAAATTGTTTATGCAATTTCAGGAAGTTGACTTTAAAACACCTCTTTTAATTTACAAACGGTAGCGCAACCGGTTCTTATCGCTCTTTTTCTTTATAAATATCGGGACATTGAACACAGCACCATCTAGTTCCATGGTAAGCTACGAGGCTTGTGTTATGGATACCAGATAGTTGATACACTACACATACTTACGTTTCACTGCTGAACTGAGCTAAACGTTGATAAGTCAGCCTGTGAGTCGCGAGTAGTGAATAAAAATAGTAATTGCGAGTGTACCTTAGGTGATAGACATATAATATTGCAAACTTCCCGGTATAACTTTTTAAGACCTACAATTTTCTAGTACATTGTTTTGATTTATCTCTTAAGGTTCAGCCAGCGTTAGCCATATAAACTTCTAAGGACGACTCGATAGAACCAGTCATTGCGTTTTCCCGCGGGAACGAAAAATGTGCCTGTAGTAAAAGGTATCCTAAATGTTGACTCGAGTGATAAGCTATCACTATACAAAATTTAATTGAAATCGGTTCAGTACTTTTTGCGTGAAACGCGCACATCGATTTAACTAAGTTAGTTTTGCTATAGGTATAGATAAGTATAGGTATTGCGAGTGTACCTTGAGAGATAGACATATACTGTTGTAGATATTTCTGTTGGCCTTTTCAAGATCTACAATTTTTTAGTACATTGTTTTGATGTATGTCTTTAGGTTTAGCCAGCGGAGGGTTTCTAAGGAGGACTCGATGAAACCAGTTATTGCGATTTCCCGCGGGAAACAAAGATTTTCCAAAAGTAAAAGTTATCCTAAATGTTGACCCGAGTAATAAGTTATCAGTTCACAAAATTTCGTTGAAATCGGTTCATTACTTTTTGCGTGAAACGCGTACAGACAAACAGACAAACAGACAAAAAGACAAACAGACAAACAGACAAACAGACAGAAAAAATTAATAACTATTGTTTTGGGGTCTATATCGTATACATAATACGTTACAGTCATTGTTTTTAAAAAATATTTCATGTACAGATTTCGCTAAGTTACTGCTTTATTATAGTATAGATATAAACACCTATGACTGAAGTATAAACATTCGTGCTCATCACACAAATGAATGCCCCAACGGGACTCGAACCCGCGACCGCTAGTACAGCAAGTAGGGTCACAACAAACTGAGCCAAACGTGTCGTCTTGTATATAATAATTGTCTTGTAATAGTAATTGCGATAGTAGATTATAATGTGGTCCACATATTTTGTATTTGCTGTTTGGCCGGTGAGACCTACGACGTTGAAGGTTGGCATAGTACTTTCCTAGATCAATAATATTATAATATAATAAACTAGCAACTTACCCTATTTTTCTACAATTTCAAGGGTTTTAATTTTTTTGCACAGAACCCTGATTCTTGTTCTTAAATAAAAGTAGCCTAAGTTACTTTTTATAACATCAGCTATCTGCCTGTGAAAGTCCCGTCAAAATCGGTCCAGCCGTTTCGGAGATTAGCCGGAACAAACCGACAGACAGCCAAAAATAAAAAATAAAAGATATTTTCTTATTAGTACCGTATATACTTTTATATGCATTTAATAAAAAATGTTATTTTGACATTATAAACAGACACTTCAATTTTATTTATCTGTATAGATGTGAAAGTTTGTGAGGATGGATGGATGGGAGTTTGTTACTCTTTCACGCCAAAAAAGCTGAACGGATCTGGAATAAATTTGGCACAGAGATAAATTATAGACTGGAATAGCACAAAGGCTAGTTTTTATCTCGGAAAAATGTACGGTTTCAATGGGATAGATTTGTTTTTGTCTAGGGACGAACCCGAAGGGAAACAAGGACGAGTTGCTAATTTTGAATAATTCCCGGACGAAGCACGTCTACAGTGTACGATTTATTATATCTTAAAATATATCTTGAGTTTTTGACCTTAAAGGTCCTAACCAATAAATATGATTATTATTTGATTTAGTATGCATATTATGTTCGCTTTATTTTACCTCTTTTTTTTTGATAATTAGTTATCTGGGCCCGAAAATAGGTTTCTCCTTTTATCATTAGTTCAGCGATTGAAGCGTGAAAGTTAACAGACAGAATTATTTTGCACATTTACGAGTATAATATCAAAGTGTGGATTACAATATAGATCTAAGATAAATCCTAATATTATCGTTTAATTGTATATTAAAAATAGCGACTCATCCTCGCTTTGCTCGGATTCGTCCCTAGGTTGATTCCCCATACGAACTTTCATCCCCATTTTCACCCCCTTAAGGGATGTTTTCCGGGATAAAAACTATCCTATATCCTTTCCAGGGTCTCAAATTATCTTCTCACCTTTCATCTTAATCGGTTCAGCAGTTCCGGAGCCTATTCGGTGTAAACAAACAAACAATCAAACAATCAAATCCTTCCTCTTTATAACATTAGTATAGATTATATTATATACATGATATATGCAAAGTATATACCTTGTAATATAATTAAAAATGTCAAGGTTTCTGGTTTCCGCCAGTCAGTAGTTATCGCTTGCCATAAAGATCATGAAAATGAGATCAAGGTGTATTTTGACAAGGTAGAACGTGCGTGACACATCCTCAATTTGAGTTTGGATACAGTACCACATATTTCTATACATACTCCTATGATATCCTCCTGACTGATTTCAGCCATGGCAGCCAATCTTACTGCGAACAATAATCCGAGCTAAAGATATTATAGTGCTTAAATACTTATATGGAAATTATAGTCATTTCATTTATGTTTTTGATGGGATTTATCTATTAGTAATCACAATACATTCTTTGAAAGCGGGCAATAGGCATGTTTGTACAATTAGTTATAGACTAGGGACTTACCCTCGCTTCGCTCGGGTGCGTTACTAGCTACGATTTCGTTCACAGTTTCATTTTTTCATTATTTGTGGGTAGGCTGTCTGTAACAACTATATAATACCTTTGAGACATTTAACACCTTAGTCTCTCCCATGACCATGATTGCTGTAAAGCAATCGAAACGTCGGGAACCAAAAATCAAAATAAATCCGCGAAAAAAATCCGAAAAGATAGTTTTATTTAAATGTCAAATATTCGCGTAAATCTAAGAAAGTATTAGTTTCATGAGTTTTAACATTTTTGCGCAGAACCTTAATTCTTTTTCTAAAACAAAAGTAGCTTTAGTTACTATAACTTCAGCTATCTGCAAGTGAAAATCCTGTCAAAATCCGTCCAGCCGTTTCTGAGATTAGCCGGAACAAACAGACTGACCGACAAAAATTATAATTTTTTTTCTTATAAGTATGTATATATATATTGAGTACAAACTGTTATTTTGACATTGCAAACAGACACTTCAATTTTATTTCTTTTTATAGTGTATACATTAATATATTTTTCTTGTGACGCTACATGAAGTAGGCGGCCCTGTATACATATTTAATCTAATATATAAAATTCTCGTGTCACAGTTTTCGTTGCCATACTCCTCCGAAACGGCTTGACCGATTTTGATGAAATTTTTTGTGCTTATCCGGTATCTATGAGAATCGGCCAACATCTATTTTTCATCCCCCTAAATGTTAGGGGTAGTCCACCCCAAAAAAATTTTTTTTATTTTTTAGACAAAATTTTTAATTTCTATTTTTTTATGATACAACATACAAAAATACATACAATCCTCAATTTTCACCCTTCTACGATCAACCCTTATTTTTTAATAGCCATTTTAGTAATAGGAAATTATTTATATGGCAAAACAACGTTTGCCGGGTCAGCTAGTATCTTATAAATGTACAGTATTACTAATTACGCGTGCTAATTCCGCCGCATATTTGCATTGCAACTTTCTAATAACTATCAGGATGGTGTAAATGTGCAAGACCTGAGGATTACATCCTACTTTGTACTGTCTAGTTTTAACCGATTTGGAAAAAGGAGGCTCTTCTTTTGGCTGTATTATAAATAAATAAATATGTTGGGACAATAACACAGTACCATCTAGTTCCATGGTAAGCTACGAGGCTTGTGTTATGGATACCAGATACACTATACATATTTAACTTTATATACATACATATTATAAATACAAACACCAATGACTGGAGTACAATCATTCGTGCTCATCACACAAATGCTCTCAGCGGGACTCGAACCCGCAACCGCTGGCATAGAAAGTAGGGTCACTACAAACTCAGCCAAACGTGTCGTCATTTCAAAATAGAAAGAATTGTTTATTAAGTGTAAAACGATTTTAGTAAATTTTGATAAATAACTTGTGTTTGTATCTGTGTGGATGGTGGTTTGTAGTAGCATTTGCAATAAAATTTGGTTAAACTAAAACCGTACAGTGTGGCAAATACAAATATCAAACCTGTGATTACCAACGTAGTAAGCTGTGTTAGTACAACTTTATGACATTCATGTCTGATATTGATCAAAGGACCTAAAGAGAAATAAATAAAATAAATAAATATGTTGGGACATGAACACACAGCACCATCTAGCTCCATGGTAAGCTACGAGGCTTGTGTTATGGATACCAGATAGTTGATACACTACACATATATAACTTTAAATACATACATATTATAAATACAAACACCCATGACTGGAGTACAAACAAAGAAAAGCTATTGAGGTGAATTTATGCTACAACAGTCATTAAGTAAATAAAATCTTAAAGAAACGAGGTTTTATAAAATCAGATACATAGCAAGTGTTAATTGAACAATCTGTTCTTCCCGCGAGGTGTAGACTATTTCTGGGCTAGGAAATGCTTCACTTCCCACCTGACCATATAGACCAGACAATTGCAGCTTCCGACTATCATATTTCTTATACTGAAAGATTCAAATGTAACAACTATGTTCAAAATTTTAAAATAAAGATTCAAATTATACTATAGTTTATAAGGAAATTAATATATAATTTCAAGTTGTTCATTTTCCTTTTATATTTTACTAGCGTCTCACCCTCGCTTCGCTCGGGTTCGTCCCTAGCTTGGATATAGTAAAATGGATATAGTATGTTATCTTTCAGAGATAGACATATGCCATCGCGGACTTTTTTGTAGACCTTTTTAAGGTGTACAATACTGTAGTACATTATTTTGATCTATCTCGTAGGGTTCAGCCAGCGTTTGCAATGTAAGCGCAAAAAAATGTGTTTATTTAGGACATCACATTAGAAACCTCTAAAATTATCAGTTTTTCTCTACTATATTATGCATGTATTATACATATAAACCTTCCTCTTATATCACTCTATCTGTTAAAAAAACCGCATCAAAATCTGTTGCGTAGTTTTATAGATCTAAGCATATACAGGGACTGACAGCGGGAAGCGACTTTGTTTTATACTATGCAGGGATTTCTCAAAAAAAGCCAATTAAAACCGTATATTTAAACATTCATTAAATAATAATGTTATATAATATTTCATTATAATATATTCGTAAAGCGTAAATATTTTTGTACCAATAGTTTTGTATTCAACACATGGGGAAATCACATCGCTTGACGAATTGAAATAAATAAGTTAATCCGTCTTTGCTCTATTATTGATATTTGATTACACGTTAGGCTCAGTTTGTAGTGACCCTACTTGCTGAGACAGTTGTCGCGGGTTTGAGTCCTACTGGGGGCATTCATTTGCGAGATGAGCACGGATGTTTGTACTCCAGTCATGGGGGTTTATACTTATAATATATATGTATGTATTTAAAGTTCATAGATGGTACCCGTAACACAAGCCTCGTAGCTTTACCATGGAACTAGATGGTGCTCTGTGCTAATGTCCCAACATATTTATTGATTTATTATAAATTCAAACGTGGCCTTTGAATGGAATATGTATATTGATTTGAATATTGCATAGATATAGATATTAGACACGACACGGATATCTAAGCAAAGTGCGGCCAAGCTAGTTTTACTTAATTGATGAAAAATTAACGTTGGAGATCTGGAACAATACACTCTATATTTAAAACATCTAATCCAATTCAATTCAATACTTTTGGTTAAGTGGCTTACATCAGTGCCAGTTGGGCACAATTTAGTTCGCCAATGTCGCGTAGAATGGAGAAAACACGTATATTAATTACGTATATTAAGAATGACCGGTAAAAGAGAGAAAAAACATCACTAGATTTGATTACATGTTGACAACAGACAACACAATATATATATATATATATATATATATATATATATATATATATATATATATATATATATATATATATATAAACAATAAGAAAAAAGAAATAATAGTTGTTAGTACTAATAATAATCTAATTATGACTACAATTTCATTTTATTACTTTTATTATATTATGTACACAGAAATCTGAATAATGGACTAAACACAAACATTAACAAACAATTAACATTAATGGGACGGGGGACTTTAGGAAGAAGAATGTCGTAGAAAGGGTAGAGGAGTTTGGGACAGCTGAAGAGAATATGGAAGGGGAGCCTTCATAAAGGACACATTCACACAGGGAGTGGTCCATGACTTTAATCTTATCCAAGTGTACAGGAGTACTTACATGCCCGTTTGTAACGAAAGAACCAGGGGCGTCTTGAAATCTCTGGCTGAATAGCAGCATAATGCTAGATCATCTAATCCAAAGTCATACGCTAAACATAAGTACACTGTATAGCCAATGAGAATATTGGACCTGAGCGGGAATCGAATTTCAGACGTCCATCGTAAAAATTATATTTGCAAAATATAGACAAAATTGCCTTCAAATTCTTTCTCAACAGAAGAACCACCGGAAGGAATAGGGTTTTTTGCTCATTAATAGTAACTTTCGTGCAAGATTCCTTTAGAAATGTCTTAACGCAATCAAAACTAGAATGTGTACTCGATAAGGCCAGTATTCTAGACGCGTTTGTGGAGAAAGCTTGAATGACGAATGTGATTGATTCAATAGAATTATTTATAACATGGCATTTATTTTGACATGTTGACGTGTGACGTTTGGAGAAACTTTGGTAAAAGACAGTTTGTAGTGACTCTACTTGCTGTGCAAGCGGTCGCGCTTTCGAGTCCCGATGGGAGCATTCATGATGAGCAGGAATGTTTGTACTCCAGTCATGGGTGTTTATATTTATAATATGTATGTATTTAAAGTTATATATGTGTAATGTATCAACTATCTGGTATCCATAACGCAAGCCTCGTTGCTTACCATGGAACTGTGTGTTAATATCGCAACCTATATTATTCATTTATTACTCATTTATTCTTCACTCGCTTTGAAGGTGTGGCACGTGTAAATTATTTTAAATGTTAAGATGGAGAAAAATTTTATGGTATCTCCGCTGCTGTAACTTGCTGCTAGATGACGACATATCAACTTTTAGACCGATAATATGATCGTCAAAAAAACTGGTACACTTAAATATTTGAGGAGGGAGAGCACACACGTTTGTCTGAAATGGGGTTTTTATGTCATAAGGTTTTATGTTATTTCCAAAACAAGATGTCACATCTTGACCTCGTCCTCAAAAGCCTTTATGGAAGTTTTCCATTTTTGGATGATTTGACTGTAATAATGTATTAAAGTTATAAAGTTTGCATCTTTTGCAAATGTCAATGCTAAGTATGTCTATATACAATATACATATATTATTAATTTTGATAACTTAAGAAATTTTCTGATTCTTTTATTAGCTGTAAGTCCTTTCTTGCAATTAATACTTTGAATCGTTTGTCAATTGGGATTGTAGACAGCTTTATATTATAACTAGCGACTCACCCTTGCTTTCCTCGGGTTCGTCCCTAGGTTGATTTCCCATACAAACTTTCATCCCCATTTTCACCCCCTTAAGGAATCAAACCCCCAGAGTCTCAAACTGTCTTTTTACCAAAATTTCATTTTTATCGATCTAGGAGTTCTTGAGTTCATTCGTTACAAACATACTAAAATACAAATCTTTCTTTTTTATAATAGTAGTGTAGATGTAGATGAAAGTTTTATACGAGAATTAACCTCGGATTGCTTTTGAAAGCAACTCCACAGAAAAAATAACAACTAATACTGAAACCCGACAATAATTCGATATTCGTATAGAATAATCACTAGATTTATTTGATCCTCGTACATTTATCCTTACACATTATAAAATCCAACATCTTTTTGTGTTACATTTTTTATGATGAGATGCTTTACTCGGTTTCCCAAGCGAGCGCGTTACCACTGGGCTACCACTGCCTATTCATAATCTATTACATTTAAAAGAAATCGCGGTGCAGCACGAGTTTCGCTGCGAGATGGACGCTAGGTTGAAATTTGAACGAAGGCAGGGCGCTAATTCCACATTTAGCAATAAAAACCTAGTTACAAATATAATTAGATTAGTATAAATTATATACAAAATAACTAATCATGATAATATCAAAAAATGGTTATACACTCATTCTACATTCCTTCTGTCTGTCTGTAACAATTAGAATTTGCCCTCATGTATGCTTTCCATTACACCGGCGTGATAGGTAGATGAAACTCCATCGGGAGATATTGTAGTGCAAGAGTACCTATGTATAATGCGCGATATAAATACAATCCTTCACTGTAAAAAACTTTGTAACTCCTCCAATTTCCCATCTCGAGACTCTACTGATAATTTTTTAACAAAAAAACCCCAAAAAATATACTTGACCCGAACCCAGATTCGAACACACGACCTCAGGATCTTTTGCTGAACATATTATCCACTAAACTAAGACATTTCATATAGTTACTCAGCTTAGTGATATGATATGAACAAATGGCAAAAACGGTCGTTGCCTCGTATCATTCACAAGTAAATAAATGTAAATAATTTATAAGTGAAGCTTAAAGTAGAGCCTCTCTCAACAATGACATGTAAAATAAAACAAACAACATTCATGATTATCATCATCTTTTAATAATACCAATAAAACATATGCTATTTGCTACGGATTTGTCTACTTATTTGCTAAAAAATGTCAGGGTGAAAATAATGAATGGAATTTTGGTTTTTGGTCTTCAAAAAGATGGAGACTGTGGGTGAAGATGGTGTCATTTGGGTGATGCTTCTTTTTCAATGAATAGGTTATATTTAAGTTATTATCCCAAATAATTTTTTTGGAGGAGAAGAAGGTCGATGTACGTTTTTTTTAGATATAGACCCAGCTGTGCCATCCAAGTGCAGGATACTAGTCTATACATATAATAAAATTTAAACTGAATCGAATCTGTACGTTAAATATTTTTTGGAAAATCTTATTGAAATAATCATTATTATCGATACAGACGCCGAATCTATAGTTTTTAGAATTTTTGTCTGTATGGGAAATCATAACGAGAAAACCACTAGACAGATTTTGATGAAATTTGGTATGATGATAGCTGGTTATCCGGGTCAACATATAGGATACTTTTTACTGCGGGAAAATATGTCATCTCTGAGAAATCTATACTAAAAGTAACTATCTAGTCAATCAAAATTTACAAGATATCCAAAACATTGCCAAAAAGCTATTATTGATTTATTGAATTTAATTAAAACGTCTTTCATTTATATAAACTATGCAGATTATTTATATATGTTCTTTACACTTTAAAGAGTGCATAGAGACAAAATGTTTTTGTTAGTGTATTTAAGCTTAGTACACACATAGGTATTTTTATATGTTGAGATATTAGCACACAGCACCATCTAGTTCCATGTTAAGCTACAAGGCCTGAGTTATGGATACCAGATAGTTGATACACTACATATATAATATATATATATATATATATATATATATATATATATATATATATATATATACATTATAATTATTATATAGGTATGTCTCGCTAGAGATCGAGATGTATAGCTCAATTTGTTAGTTTTGAGTTTTTGATCCTTTATGTAATAAATATCGACTTTCTCATATTGTGTAATGTTGTATGCATTATTAATGTTTATTTTTTGTTTTGGCTTTAAAACTTCCGGTTTCTTAAGAGTCGCTTCGAAATACTTCCAGTTATATTATTTATACGATTTTTTTCTTAGTGGTCTTTAGAATGGCCTTTTTTACTGGAGGTCGCGGAATCGAATTCCGTTTAAGGCACTAATTTCAATTGGCTTATAAATATGCGTATAATATTATCAGTTGTGTTGTATTATTTCTGAAAAGTGTATAGCTTGAATTTTACATATCTTTTTAATTTCAACTCCGCACATCTTTCACTTAGATACTTATAATAATTCAGCCCTTTTACCGTCCCATTGCTAGGTACTTGTCTTCATTCAAAAAAATTCAGGGATTTAGGCCCAAAGGGAATTTGATAGACATATGTTTGGAAATTTACATTTTCCTTAGCGTTATTAAGTGATTTTAAACAAATGATGTTCTTGTTAGA
This sequence comes from Fabriciana adippe, assembly GCA_905404265.1. Taxonomy (NCBI): domain Eukaryota; kingdom Metazoa; phylum Arthropoda; class Insecta; order Lepidoptera; family Nymphalidae; genus Fabriciana; species Fabriciana adippe. Next base: position 15,267,104 of record FR989995.1, on the reverse strand, counting down.
ATCTAATCTATACCTTTAAACGAGCAATTTTTGTATATTTATTTATTTATATATACCTGCGATCTCGGAAACGGCTTTAACGATTTCGCTGAAATTTGATATGTGGGGGTTTAATGGGTCGAAAAATCGATCTAGATTATTCTTAAGTCTAAAAAAAACGCGTGTTTTCGAGTTTTCATGCGATTTTTTTTCGCATTATTCCACGCAAAATATGGTCGCTAATTTCACACTCTCTGGCATTTTGCATCGTGGTCAAGCGGCCAAGGCGCAAGATTGACAGTCACAAGTGTCCGGGTTCGAATCCTGGTCGAATACAAAGTTCTTACTTTTGTTTTTTTGTACTTATTCATGTTTTTAGTTTTTTTTTTTGTTTTTAAGCCAAATTAAAAAGAAAATTGTACTTTTGGCCAAAAACTCCGAGCCGGTACTATTTTTCATATTCGTGCATTCCTGGCTTTAAAAGATATCGTTATTTATTAAGCTTAATAGTTAAGATATATCAGAGCAAACATTGTGACGAGACACTTTCAGTTTGTCATTGTCACTGTTTGGTTTGTTGTACAGACATTATTTTTAAGGTTGACATTTTTCTAAATTTTCGTTTGAAGTTGACCGCCTTACTGCCGTGAGTATTGATTCATTAAGCAGCTACATTTGTAGGAATTAAAAAGAGATTTTCTATTTGTCTGAAATCTCGTATTTAATGTGACTTATGTAAGTTTTTTCGATGGGTTATTTATTTTTATATTTTTTATCTATTAAAGTTTAACGTTACAAATTGTAAGGTGCACAAAAAAGGTCACTCCTAAGAGAGAAATGAGGCTAAATCTTAATTAGATATATTTGTTTTTTTCACTATTTTAACATAATTGTATCTTACTATTTTAACATACTTATATAAAAGTATAAACTATATTAGTATATTATATAAATGCGAAAGTTTAGATGTTTGGATGTTTGTTACTCAATCATGCCAGAACGGCTGAATCTATCTGGATGAAATTTGGCACAGAGATAGATTATAGTCTGGAACAGCACATAGGCATTATACTTACTTTTCTTCCCGGAAAAATGTGTGGTTCCCGTGGGATAAATTTGTTTTTTTTTGTTTATAAAGAAGAACCCAAGCTAAGCGAGGGTGAGCCACTAGTACTAGTATAAATGCGAAAGATTTCTCTATGTGTATGTAGGTATTTGTAACCCTTTTAACTATTCAATTGGAAAAGCTGATTTGGGTTAAATTTAGTGCACAGATAGACTAAAGTAACACATAGGGTACTGTTAGACTTAAGTTTTAGGGACGCAATCGAGCGAAGTGGGGGTAAATTGTTAGTTACTTTATAATATTACTTTTAAAGCAGTCATTTTCCTTTAGTAATTTTATATTACTTTGTGTTTATTTATAAAACTTGTTACTCCAGTATTTAAAGACTGCAACATTGCACACGTATTCAAAAATACACACTCTCACAAACAAAATGACTTCGTATAGCATTAAAATTAATAATTTCATAGCACTCATTGGGATTTCCACTCAGTTTTTGTTTAATTATACGCTGTAATATTATATACTTACCTTTTTCCTCGTCTCTGCTCGCGTTATTTTTTTATGTATTACTAGTGACTCGCCCTCGCTCCGTTCGGGTTTGTCCCTAGTTACGTTTTAACTTTCAGTATAGATTTCTTAGAGATGAGATATTTTCCCATAGTAAAAAGTATCCTATATGTTGATCGTAATAACCAGCTATCATCATACCAAATTACATCAAAATCTGTTTGGTGGTTTTCTCGTAATGTCTACCCAGACAGACAAAAATTTTAAAAACTATAGATTCGGCCTTTATCTCGATAATAATGATTGTTGCAATAAGATTTTTCAAAAAATATTCATGTATATGTGTTGTATGTACAGATTCGACTCAGTTAGAATTTTATTATATGTATAGATTAGATTTAGATATAGATATGGCGAACTAGTTACATCCGGGTTGTGTATTGGATTACGTTGAAGAGTAAGTGACGAAATAAAATCCAAACATATTTTTATAATGTGATTTTTATACATACATACGATTAATTATATTAATTTTATTTGCAACAAGCGACTTGCCCTCGTTTCGCTCGGGTGCGTCCCTAGGTACGTTTTATTTTTTTAAAGCGAGACCCTAATTCTTTTTCTAAAATAAAAGTAGACTAAGTTACTCCTTATAATATCAGCGATCTGCCAGTGAAAGTCCCGTTAAAATTGGTCCAGCCGTCCCGGAGATTTGCTGGAACAAACAGACAGACAGACAGACAAAAAAATGGTTTTCTTATAAGTACCTACGGAATATAATTTCATATGCATTTAGTATAAAGCTGTTATTTTAACATTACAAACAGACACTTCAATTTTATTTATCTGTATAGATTGACTAATGTTAAGTCAAGCAAGCAACCACGTGTCACCTAAACGCCATATCATGTGTGTCAATACCCAATAATTATTCCAATAATAATACCTACATACCTATATAATTATTACCCATATAACATAGTTACAAACAAAGATAAGCTTTGCAAAATATCTTAAAATTTATCCAACTTCAATAAAAAAATAACTTTTAAAAATAATATAGATTTTTATGGTGTCGTACCCAAAGGGTAAAACGGAACCCTATTACTAAGACTTCTGTCTGTCTGTCCGCCTGTCACCAGGCTGTATCTCATGAACCGTGATAGTTAGACAGTTGAAATTTTCACAGATGATGTATTTCTGTTGCCGCTATAACAACAAATACTAAAAAACAGAATAAAATAAATATTTAAGGGGATTCCCATACAACAAACGTGATTTTTTTTGCTCGTTTTTGCTCAATATTGATAACGGCAACAGGTAGACACTTGAAATATTCACAGAATATTTAGTTATATATTCACTTTAAAAATAAATAGTTAAATTAAAATAAAACAAATATTTAAGGGAGCCCCCCTCCAGAGGAGGGAGCCATACAACAGACATGATTTTTTTGCCGTTTTTATAGACGATGGTACGGAACCCTTCGTGCGCGAGTCCGACTCGGACTTGGCCGATTTTTTTGTGTATGTTTGTAGTATTTATATTTATTTTCTTTGAATATGATTCTGTTATATGTATATAAATAAAAAAAAAACAAATATTATTAAAAAATAGCGACTGATCCTTGCTTTGTTTGGGTGGTCCTTCCGTCCCAGCTTGAATGGTTTAGAAATGCATTAAAGGCAATCCGCCAAAGAAAAATTCCTTCTCAGGAACCCTCACAGGTATATACAGAATAACCCACCAGAGTTTCATCACAATCGGATCAATGATTTAGGAACACGTAGAGGACAAACATACGAACGTACATTTTTATTTATATAGAAAAGAGGATATACGTATATTATGGTTATATTATTAAATAATTTGAAGTAGTTTAAAACACTTAAATATGGAATTTTGACTTAAAAAAAGTAGAGAATTTCATTTTGTATGCATGTTTTTTGCCTTTGTTATGCGATACTTACGTAAATTGTAAACCGGTTTTTATGTTTCTTTTTTTTAATAAAGTGTGCACCTCAAAGATAATCCTAAGAATGTAAACAATAAAATTTCCACCATAAATTATAATTACTATAATACTAAAGCTCTTACAGTCGTTTCGGTTTATATTATTTACTAGAGGGAGTTCTAATTCTTTCTTATTCCAACTATTTTTCTAAAATTAAAGTAACCTAAAGCGTAAGCTACTCCTCATAACATCAGCTATCTGCCAGTGAAAGTCCCCTCAAAATCAATCCAGCCGTTTCGGAGATTAGCCGGAACAGACAGACAGACAAAAAAATTAAAATTGTGTTTATCTCATAAGTACCATATAAATAATTTCATATGCACGTAGTAAAAAGCTGTTATTTTGACATTACAAACAGACACTTCAATTTTATTTATCTGTATAGATTAGGTAGTAGGTACATAAAAAAAACTTATTTTCCAAAAATAGTGGGGCAAGAATCGCGTCGTACAATATGCGAAAAGTAAGTTAATTTCAGTACATTAACCATATAAGGACAGGTTTATGCTGCGAGAAACACGACGTATTAACCACTCAGTAAAAATATCAATTGTATATAAAGAATAAATGCACTGTTCGAGTTCATTAACCGAGTACAAAGTATTTTATATACCTACATACATATTAGCTATCTATATACCTACATAGGCTTTTCATTTATTTATTACCTTATTAAGAGGTATTCTTTTGGCACGCTTTAAAAAAAAATTATGAGAGTGAAATTTTTACGATGCGCGCGCACACCGACAGCCAAAAAGCGACATGATGAAGTTAGCTGCATTCCTTTTACAAACAGAGAGTTGTGACATACGGGATGAAATCTTTAGCTATTTTTGTTCTGTTACGCCAAAGAATTATAACTTCTTACGTGCGTACATAAATACACACACACACACACTCGTTTTTTTTTTCTTTTTATTTATACTAGTATCGAAATTCAAAACAAAAACATATGTTAATATAATTTACCTCACTAATATAAAAGAACTAACTGTTTTCAATTTTTTTTTTTTTCTATTTATTAGCTTACCTGACAGTTTAGTCTTCTTTGCGTTCATTAAAGAACCGGTTTTCGCAAAATCCATCCAGCCGTTCTAAAATAATTCGCGAACCAAAGATTAACATTTCATTTTAATTTATTTAGATATTTAACTTGAGTTCATGTTGTTTTCTTAATCAGGATTTTTTTCATAATGACTCGACGCTTTGAATTTTATCTGGCCAGTTCTAGTTTGAACAAACAAGTTATACCAGATGACGGGAGTTTATAATTTTATTGCTCAAAATCCATGTCAAATTTTGTGAGGAGGAAGTCTAAGATAATAGCAAGTATGTAGGTACACAGAATTATTTAAAATATTTTCTTTCCTTATAATCTGTTATATATAGGCAGTGGTAGGCCAGTGGTAAAACGCTCGCTTTGTAAACCGAGTGAAGTGAAGCGGGTTCAAATCCCGGGTCTCGCGGATGCGAATCATTTCCAACATGATTACCACTTGCCTTACGGTGAAGGAAAACATTATGAGGTAACCTGCATGTCTGAGAGAACCTAGTAAGTTTTCGAAAGACATGTAAAGTCCGCCAATCCGCACTTGGCCAGCGTGGTGGACTGACCCCCCTTGTATTGAAAGGCCCGTGCCCAGTAGTGGGACGTTAAAACAATCTTTCAAACCAAAGAAAATTAAATCGGAGTGTATATTCGTCCTATTAAATATATATTCGTCCTTTATAATATATATATATATTATAAGGAAGGACGAATAGACTAATAAATAAGAAAGTAGAATAAATAGCTCGGCACAGCTCGGTAGGTTAAGGTTTTTTTTATTGCATACAGAAACTTCTGCACCTAAAAATATTTTTTTAAACTGAAAAACTTTTGGACTTAAAAATCTTTAGGATTTAAAAGAATAAGTTTCCTGCTCGGTAGGTTAAGGTATTTTTTTTTTTGCATTTAGAGACATCTGCAACCTAAAAATCACTTATTTTATGTCAGGAAACAAAAAAAGTGGTAAATATTCGTAAAAACCGACAATAGTCGGTCGAATAATATATTTTTTTATTCATCCGATTATCGGACGAATAGCAACAATCTCCCTTATATATTACTAGCGACTCAGGTACGTTTTAATTTTTTTGAGCGAAACCCTAATTCTTTTTCTAAAATAAAAGTAGCCTAAGTCGCTCCTTATAATATCAGCAATCTGCCAGTGAAAGTCCTGTTAAAATTGGTCCAGCCGTTTCGGAGATTAGCCGGAACAAACAGACAGACAGAAAAACAAAAATTTTAAAAATTGTGTTTTTCTTACAAGTACCTACCATATATAATTCCATATGCATTTAGTATAAAGCTGTTATTTTGATATTACAAACAGACACTTCAATTTTATTTATCTGTATAGATTCGTCCTATTAAGGTACGAATAGCAACAGCCAAATTAAATATTGCGTGATGTAAATAAACCTTGAGAATATTTTAAATATAATATAAAGTAATTTGTTTTGGCAAGTAACATAATAATAGATTATTATTTCCATAACTAGTTTCATTAAACACAGTGAAATCACTACATAGTACCTATAAAAAAATCGCTTCCCGCCGTCTGTCTGTCCCTATGTACATATACTTAGATCTTTAAAACTACGCAACGGATTTTGATATGGTTTTTTTTGATAGATAGAGTGATTCTAAATAAACACATTTGTTGCGCTTACATTGCAAACGCTGGCTGAACTTAAGAGAGAGATCAAAATAATGTACTACAGTATTGCACACCTTAAAAAGGTCTATAAAAAAGTCCGCAATGGCATATGTCTATCTGTTAAGAATAACATACTATGTCCATTTTACTATATCCAATCTAGGAACGAACCCGTGTGAAGCGAGGGTGAGTCGCTAGTTAAATATATGTGGAGTTCATATTTAATCGTTTGTTGTTGACTGCCACTAGATACCTACCTAACTAGTCAAAGTTACGTGTAAATATTCCACTAAACGCAGTTTTTTTAACCCCCAACGCAAAAAAAGAGGTGTTATAAGTTTAACGTGTGTATCTGTGTGTCTGTCTGTGGCTTCGTAGCGCCCAAACGGATGAACCGATTTTAATTTAGTTTGTTTTGTTTGAAAGGTGACTTGATTGAGAGTGTTCGTAGCTATAAATCAAGAAAACCCGCTCAGCCGTTAGTAGACTATCAGCTCTTTTCTAGATGGTAAGAAGATATGAGACTTAATCGATCCAAAACTTGATATCCCGTTACTTCAGTGATATTACAATGATATGAATGTACGGAACACCGCACAATAGATAAAATAATATATTAAAACTATGTCAATTAGATTACGCGTGTTGTGTTTTCGCACTCATTCAATTCTCCGTCGCCTATAAATTGTTATTTTATCTATATATTAATACGTGAAGCAAAAACTTTGTACCCCTTTTTACGAAAATTGCGCGGACGGAGGAGTATGATATTTCCCACACTTATAGTTTACCTATATAGAGAAGGAGTGCAGAATGCTAATATTTTTTTTAATTATGCATAAAAAAACATTACACACACTACCATGTATTTGACACACACAAGCATATATACTCTTTTGTTTATTGTTAAAGTCTGTGGTCAAATTGAGAATAGATTAATATTGTAATATACGCAAGACAATACATATAGAACCTAATGAATTATGGTTGATTTTCAACCACGCGGCGTCACTAGTTACTTTAATTTTCAGTGTGCCTTTGGATAACAAATCAAAACTATCACACTTGTTTCGTATTTAACATTTCCCTCCTACTCTCTAAAAACTGTAACACAATACAATAACCTTGGCCTGATGCTGCAGCGTCACCTGGAATCTGCAAAATACATAACCCTTAACTAAAATACTGCAGAGATATCATTTTGAGGCTCATTAAAATGACCTCATTGAATAGGTTATTGTGTTAAGGATGTTTTTTTTTTATTTTAAATTTATTTTTTTGTAAACATGAATTTTAAAAGTAAATTATACAATTATTGAACTTTGAGAACTCTTTTATCTTCATTTATATAACAGCTTTATTTAAAACTAGCGACTCACCCTCGCTTTGCTCGGGTTCGTCCCTAGGTTGCTTCCCAAAACAAAATTAATCATTTAATTTGGTTTTAATTTTTTTCCACTATTTTTTTTCTAAAATAAAAGTAACCTAAGTTACTCCTTATTACATCAGCTACCTGCCAGTGAAAGTCCCATCAAAGTCGGTCTAGCCGTTTCAGAGATTAGACGGAACAAACAGACAGACAGACAAAAATTGTAAAAAATGTTGTTTTGGTATATGTACCGTGTATACATCCATATGCATTAAGTAAAAAGCGGTTATTTTAATATTACAAACAGACACTCCAATTTTATTTATCTGTATACATTAGAGTACCTATTCATATTTCAGGATCTACTTTTATATGCTTATTATTTTTTACATATAACAATCAATAACAAATTGCAACATGTAACGCCATCTATTGTAACATATTTGAAGTATTTCTTATTTTAAATAGTAGCATTGTCTATATATTATCTATACTAATATTATAAAGAGGCAGAGTTTGTTTGTTTGTTTTTCTGTTTGTTTGATTGATTGATTGTTTGTTTGAACGCGCTAAACTGAGGAACTACTAATCCGGTTCGAAAAATTCTTTTTGCATAACATAGCCCGTTTATTGAGGAAGGCTATAGGGTATATATCATCATGCTACTACCCAAGGGAGCGGAGCAATAATCATAAATATCAACAAATCGGGCAGACTTCCATACATTATTGTAAACTGAATAAACTGATGTTTATAATATGTTGAAGTGCTTTAAGCTCAGAAACTACTAAGCTCATTTCTAAAATGCCTTTTGCATAAACCAGAGTTTTTTTTATAGTTTCATCGCGAGTGAAACCGCGCGTTCTGCTAGTGTAATATATGTATATAACTTTATATATGTATATGTATATATGTGTATGTATATATATATATATATATATATATATATATATATATATATATATATATCTAATATATAAAATTCTCGTGTCACAGTTTTCGTTGCCATACTCCTCCGAAACGGCTTGACCGATTTTGATGAAATTTTTTGTGCTTATCCGGTATCTATGAGAATCGGCCAACATCTATTTTTCATCCCCCTAAATGTTAGGGGTAGTCCACCCCTAAATTTTTTTTTTTATTTTTTAGACAAAATTTTTAATTTCTATTTTTTTATGATACAACATACAAAAATACATACAATCCTCAATTTTCACCCTTCTACGATCAACCCTTATTTTTTAATAGCCATTTTAGTAATAGGAAATTATTTATATGGCAAAACAACGTTTGCCGGGTCAGCTAGTATATATATATATATATATATATATATATATATATATATATATATATATATATATATATATATATATATATATTTAATCATTTTTAGCTAAAAACCCAATCATATTTCATACACATTACAGGTATATTCCCTCCGGTACTTAGTGGCTTACTTACCTATAATAATGTACGTTTGCCTTCACAATGCATCACCTTGACTAACATATTTTATGAGTACGACCTCTACTACGATTTGTATAAGATTATGTTTTTTGTTTAATTTCATGAAACTCCTTATTTCGATTTGGCGAGATTATAAGCTTAACTTTTTTTAAAGTAAGAAGAAAAACTTAAAAAAAACCAAAACTCATATAAAGACAGGGACTAAAGTTTGTGTTATACTCACTTAAAAAAAATGATTATTTATTTATTTTTGATTAAATTCAAGAGAAGAAATTAGAATTCGGTTACATGTTTTTTTTTGTATATGTTACATGATTTTCGTGAATTACTATAATTATTTTTTCATGAATAAACAAAAAATTGTATTAATTTATTAATATATGTAATTTTAAAGCCGGAGTGGTAATTTTTTATTAAAAAAACAGCCGCGTAATACTATATCTAATATATAAAATTCTCGTGTCACAGTTTTCGTTGCCATACTCCTCCGAAACGGCTTGACCGATTTTGATGAATTTTTTTGTGCTTATCCGGTATCTATGAGAATCGGCCAACATCTATTTTTCATCCCCCTAAATGTTAGGGGTAGTCCACCACTAATTTTTTATTTTTATTTTTTAGACAAAATTTTTAATTTCTATTTTTTTATGATACAACATACAAAAATACATACAATCCTCAATTTTCACCCTTCTACGATCAACCCTTATTTTTTAATAGCCATTTTAGTAATAGGAAATTATTTATATGGCAAAACAACGTTTGCCGGGTCAGCTAGTACTATTATAGAATTAACTAATATAGAATTAGTCAAAACTATTTAAGAACACGTAAAATTCTAAATTCAGGAATCTCACCTTTAAATATTTTTAGTGCCTTCTTTTCTTCATCGACTCTTGAGTCTTTAGCAGAGAGATGGTTGGCAGTCTTGTATGTAATCAGCCCTTTTTAACGTCCTACTGCTGGACACAAATCTCCCTTCAATACGAGGGAGATCAGACCATAGTCCACCACGCTGGCTAAGTGCGGGTTGGGGGACTTCACATGTTTTAAAAAACTCACTAGGTTTTCTCAGACATGCAGGTTTCCTCACGATGTTTTCCTTCAGCGTAAGACAAGTGGTAATCATGTTGAAAATGATTCGCACATGAAAATATCAGAGGTGCGAAAACCGGGATTTGAACCCGCTTCACTTGGTTACCCAAGCGAGCGTGCTACCACTGGACCACCACTGCAGGCGCAGTCTTGTATTCTTCAGGAAACTGGATAGCTAAGCGGCACTTGCAATTATTATCTATTCACGTTTGTTGGGCAGCCAGGATATCTTTCTGGAAGTACCTTTTTCTAACAAGATGAGTAGCTTATTTCGTTCTGGTCTTCTCTTGATCAAGATATGGTGTTTTTTTTCATTTTAACGGGCTACAAATGTTATTACTAGTTAATGTACCATTTTAACAGAAACATTTTTAAAGGGTTTTCTTAGAAATTCTTATAAAAAAATAGTATGCGTCCGCTTTTCCCGTGTAGATACCTTCATAAGAGTACTATTCAGTAATCTTTAGTTCTAAATCGTATCGTAAATCTCATTATATCGGTGTGATTAGTAAACAATTCTCCTTTTACATTTAAAGCGAATGAATTAAAATGAATTTTTCCTTGTTGGGAGTATAAGTATAATAACCTTGAATTATATGAAATATAGGTGTTCATCTGATTGTAAAGCAAAATTATTTTAATAATAACGCAGTCAAAAATCATACAATCATGATGAATTTATACTTATGGAAAAAGATTCTTATTATTTCAACGCTAGCGTCCTACACAAACATATACATATAACTAAAACATGTATTTTTTACATGTACATTACATATTAAAATAATAAATGGTAAATAATAGAAAAATCAAAATAAATCCGTGAAAAAATCCCAAAAGATAGTTATTTAAGAGGAAAAAAGAACTATGCTATACTATACCTACTAGCGACTCACCCTCGCTTCGCTCGGGCTCGCCCCTAGGATGCTTCGTCATACAAACTGACATTCCCATTTTCATTCCCTTAAGGGGATATTTCCGGGATAAAAACTATCCTAGGTCCTTCCTAGGGTCTCAAACAATCTAATTATCAAATTTCATGTAAATCTGTTCAGTAGATCCAGAGATTACCCCCTACAACATCACAAACTCACAAACTTTACTTCTTTATAATATTATTACTACAATTTTATCATCGTAAAACAATTAAAACTGTAAACTAAACGATTAAAAAACTTTCATACGAATTAGTAACCCTAATCTTGTTTATATAAAATCCTATTAGCACATCGAACTTGGCACATTTTTTACGTGATTCAAATATTTACATACAAATGTACGTAGCGGAAAGCAGAATTTACTTATTGTTATTCTCCAAGTAACGTTGACAGTCAGCTGTTCTTTGATACGGTCAAGGCTACACTCGTCACGGTCCACGCGTTTGATTCTAGTAACGATGGCGAACAATGGAATTTCGATTACATCGAAAATCGTATTGATTGTGTAAAATAATCTAAAAATGGGTGCAATTTTGTCGCTGTTATGGTAAATTTTAGTTCGTAAAGTATGTTTTTATATGTATAAAGGGTATAAGGTATAGACTATAGGGTATATACAGTAATTTTGAAGCTAATAGCATTATGAGCGACGCTTAGTAATTAAAATATCGATTTGAAATTTTCAGAATCGAAATCTTTTTTAATCTAGAGAATGATAAAATAATCGAGAAAAAAAATGAAAAAAATAAAATGAAAAACAATTTTTAACCATTTAAAAAACTTTTTTGCGTTGATTTTTTAAGGAGGCTCTTTCAAACAAAAAACTAACATATTTTCATACGAGACACGAAAAAAAATTGTCGGTTCTTTTTGCGACACCCTAATGTGTAAGTAAAAATATTTTTCCTTAAAGAACGTATTTTTTTATTGTGTAAAAAATATTTTGTAAAGGTTTCGTATAGAAAATTACCAAAAAAATATAAATACATAATACGTATATGTGCATACATTAAAATTGTGTATAATTTTTATTTACTTATTGTATGCATTTATTTACATTTATGATAACAGAGAAAAGCTTAAAAAAGATGAGTCATTGAGCTTTATGTTTACGGGAAAATATAATGAATACGTTTATGAGTAAACACTAGTGCTTCAGCGTATAATCTGTTTTAACTGACTTCCAAAAAAGAATAGTATCTATGGTCATTTGTATGTATTTTTTAATATTTTTATGTTCAACGATTTTACGGAAAGTCAGTTTTTATTTCTTTTTTTTTTTAAGTTTTTTGTGTATTAAAATACTAATTTTGTTAAGTTCTTATAATTTCATCATGTCACAGTTGTTTTTTTCGGAGACTATTGGATAGGAGTTGTATTATTTTTTTAATGTTGGTAATTAAATTTTACTTGTGTAGTGGACACAAAGATAATTTAATTACTAATATTAATATAATAAGTATAACTAATTATTATATATACATGTAACTATATAAAAAAATTAAGTGCATAGAAACGTGTGGATTGAATAAGTTCCTAAGAACAGAAGCATCCAAGCGTGACTTGTCCGGTTTTACTCTATAATTACACAATATCCTTATTTTTTTCTTGTTTTATCCGACAATTGTACTAAATATTTTACATAACTAGCGGCTTACCCTCGCTTCGCCCGTGCGGCTCTCTAAGTGCCAAACATTAAACTATGTGTTACTCCAGGTACTTCTCTGTTCCAATTTTTTATTTTTAACGTGTATTTTGTTTTATTTATTAGGTACTAGCCTTTTCCCGCGCCTCCGCACGCGTAATTTGATCATGTATGTAGCTTTTCAAATTAACTCTGTGTTACTCTGATGTATAAGCTATATTATTGAAAAGTTTCATCAAAATCCTTTCAGTAACTTTTGCATGAAAGAGTAACAAACATTCATCTTCATTAACTTTCGTGTTTATAATATTAGTAGTAGGAAGTAGGCATCCGCTAAGAACGGATTTTTAAAGGAGTGAAACGGGGGTTCCAAATTTGCATTGGCAAAAGCTAGTTATCAAAAAAAAAACGTGTATCCTTTAAATTTCCTATAAGAAAAGATAAAAATGAAATTGTTCTTATTACAGATGGGCTGTGCCAGAATCTTTGGAGCACTACGGCGTTGTAAGCAATTAGAAAATGGTGACAATTCGACCCTCTTGGACCGTTGTCTGGGTCTCTTGGACCTGACTGCTTTAGGGGTTGGCAGTACCCTGGGTCTTGGGGTGTATGTGCTGGCGGGTGCAGTCGCGAAGACCGTGGCAGGACCTGCTGTGACTTTGAGTTTTCTAGTCGCCGCCATTGCTTCGGCTTTTGCTGGTGAGAAGACATTTTTATTTAATTAATTCAAACTGATGATCAAAGTGTATTTAATTGTTGTCTTCTCTTTTTAATTAGTGTGATACTATGGTAAATATTGGCCTCAAAATGGACTCTTTCCTTCGACCAATTCACATAGCCATGAAAAGAAAATATTAATTAAACCTTAATATAAATATGCTAAATTTTAATGTAAAATTTTATTAAAAATAACATTCGAACTAGTTAGTATTCCATTTGCCACGCTCGGTACATCAATAAAAGCAGCCTTAGTGCTAATCCAGATTTAATGAGCTACCTATATTTTGAATTTTACCATAACCTGTTCAGCCGTTACATGAAAAAATAACATAATTGAATAACTGCATGATATAATGATTGATTTAGTATAAAGCTATCTACATATTATATTGATTTATAGTATTATTACGTAAGACAGCATAAATCCTTGAGCTAGAGAGCAATAGATTACAAAATAGCGTATTATAAATACTTGTTTTTCCTTTCATACTGTTGAGGTTGCCTTCCCAACTATAAAGGTCGATAGCCACTAACCAATTTATAAACTTTAAAATTTTTCATTAAATAAATAAATATTGGGACATTAACACACAGCACCATCTAGTTCCATGGTAAGCTACGAGGCTTGTGTTATGGATACCAGATAGTTGATACACTACACATATAATAACTTTAAATACATACATATTATAAATATAAACACCCATGACTGGAGTACAAGCATTCGTGCTCATCACACAAATGAATGCCCCCAGCGGAACTCGAACTCGCGACCGCTGGCACAGCAAGTAGGATAACTACAAACTGAGCCAGTCGTGTCGACAAATTGAGTTTTAAGATTTGCAATATAGAATATTCTAAGAATAATATAAGTTTAAAGTAAAGGAGTAATGAGGCTTAAGTGAAAAGTGCAGCATTGAGTGTCCCGTTTTGTTTATAATATTTATATTTCAAAAAATCTAATATTTATACTACAGATATTTTAGCACGTTTACATATTTGCTCTTTTAAATCCTATGCTTGTATCTTATATCCCTTTGTAACGTCCCACTGCTGGGCACGGGCCTCCCTTCAATACCAGGGGGATCAGGCCATAGTCCACCACGCTGGTCAAGTGCGGGTTGGCGGACTTCACATGTCTTTCGGAAACTTGCTAGGATTTCTCAGACATGCAGGTTTCCTCACGATGTTTTTCCTCACAATGTTTTCCTTCACCGTAATCGGTAATCACGTTGGATACACATATGAAAATAACAGAGGTCCGAGACCTGGGATTTGAACCCGCTTCACTCGGTTTCCCAAGCAAGCGCGTTACCACTGGGCTACCACTGCCTTTCAATAGTATCCAAGTAAAATAATTGGGACAGACGGACACGTCGAATTTATATGGGCTTTAGCCTTTATATCACGATAGCCTAAAATGAACACAGAATAAACAAAATAAACATTCTCACATCACCTTGAAGTACAAATTACATGCCACTTAAATCATTTTATCTCCGACTAGCACCCGCATACATTTAAATAGTTATGTAGTTTTGATATTTTTTTACTAAACTTATACTCTATACTCGTAAATAGGGATTCGATTTCTAAACAGTGTAATAACGAGACTAATGAGATGAGGCAGACGAGGAGACGACGTCCTCCATAGCTTCTACTTCACTACTATTAAAGCGAAAATTTGTATGTGTATGTATGTTTGGTACACTATAACCTGGAGTAACACATAGGCACTGTTGCTGATATTTTTAACCGACTTCAAAAAAGGAGGAGGTTCTCAATTCTTCGGAACCTTTTTTTTTTTGTATGTTCACCGATTACTCGAAGACGCCTGAACTGATTTGGAAAATTGTGTTTTTGTGTCAAAGAGTATCCTTCCCAGGTGGTCCCATTTAAATTTTATCGAAATCAATCAAGCGGTTTTTAAATAAATGACTTAATCGAATATGTTTTTAAAAATCTTCCTTCTTACAAAGTACCTGCTTATTACGTCTACAATAAAAATGAAAAAATAAAAACTTTAAAAAAAAACGACTTCCAGGCACTGAAAAGTAAAAAATAACTAAACAGGGGTTTTCATTTAGAATAGATACCTAATCAGATATTTTCGAAGTCGGTGTGCTTTGATTTGTATCGGCTGGCACCGACTTCGAAAATATCTGATTAGGTATCTATTCTAAATGAAAACCCCTGTTTAGTTATTTTTTACTTTTCAGTGCCTGGAAGTCGGTTTTTTTTTTAAGTTTTTTTGTATTAAGATGCAAAAGTCCCCTAGGGACGCACGCAAGCAAACCGAGGATACGTTACTAGTATATGTCATTTTTAAATTAATAATGAAAATATCAGAGGTGCGAGACCCGGGATTTGAACTCGCTTCACTCGGTTTCCTAAGCGAGAGCGTTACCACTGGGCTACTACTGTATTTAGCATTAATAATACACACACATTAATATTTCTGGATAACATGTTAAAACCCTTCAACTTTTTTTATTTTCTATTAGCTCTAGTAATTGTACGTATGTATGTTGTCTAAGCCCAGAGATTATATTCTTATCAAACACTGTGTTATCAGTGAATACTGCAGACAATGTGTCACATTTTTCTACTAAGTTTTATTCTTATCAAATACCCTTTCTCGCTTCGCAGATTTAAACTTCTTTCCGCGTATCTCAGCAACTTAAAATAAAATAAAACTTTAAAAAAAAATGAGTCGAATCTATACATTAAATGTTTTTTTGGAAAATCTTATTGAAATAGTAATAATTATCGATGCATAGGCTGAATCTATAGTTTTTAGAATTTTGGTCTATCTGTCTGTCTGTCTGTCTGAGTATTCTCATGAGAAAACCCTGGACAGATTTTGATGAGATTTGGTATGATGATAGCTGGTTATTCGGGTCAACATATAGGATATTTTTTATTGCGAGAAAACATCTCATCTATGAGAAATCTATACTAAACATTAAAATGCAAATTATAAAATTCTCCAATATTGAAAAAGCCTGGAGTCGATCACATCATCTCCAATGTAAGTCAAGATAGCTTAATTTAAAATCAATTATTGTTTAGTAACCATTAGAACACAAACATCGTTTAACAATTTCTTTAAATTTAACAACAGAAGGTTTTTTGAAGTAAAACTTCTTTACGCACGCTTGACTTGGGGGGATAAGCTGGTGAATGCGTTAGGAAAAAAATGTACGTACGTTTGTTGCCATGATAACCGTTGTTATTGTCTGAAAAACGATATATAATATTATATTCTTTCCTTAAATTATATTCTATAAATATATGATTTTAATATACCTAATATGCGTTATTTTTAGTATCTCACCTATCCTAATTATATAAAACATAAATTGAAATTCATAGAGAGTACCGATAACCTACAGAAGTTTTACTTCTTCCGCGTGTACACATTCATACACGCATTTTTGAATTTTTTATTGTAGGTAATGTTTTCTGTTCTCCTTTTGTACACGTTCATTGTTCCTATTAAGTTTCTGGGGTAGATCAATCAAAATATGTGCCGTATTCTTTAAGTCTGCCCATTTTACATAATATATTAAACCACTTAGCGTAAGTCCGATTCATAATTGACTTATTTGTGGGGGTTTTTACATCAAAACTAAAATGAAAACCCTCTCTAAGATATTGTTATACTTGTGTAAATATCTCCTTTTACGTCTGTATATTTTGTTTGTTTAAATGCATTAAATAGAAAAAAAGTTAAAAACAAATATAGATAAATTCATATTTGAGCATTAGATTTGGAGGTCATTGAAATAAATAGTATGTAATACTTTCTCAGAATTACACGAATATTTGACATTTTAAATAAAACTTTGACTCTTTGAATTCCTTTTGTACTTTTGTGGATAGACTGTCTGTAACAACTATATAATGCCTAACCTAAGTTTCTCCCTTGGGGCCGTGACAATCATTGCTGTAAAGTGTAAAGCATTTGAAACGTCGGGAACCAATAATCAAAATAAATCCGCGAAAAAATGCGAAAAGGTAGTTTTATTTGAAATGTCAAATATTCGCGTAAATCTAAGAAAGTATTAGGTAAATTGGGAGTTTATAATACTTGGAGAACCAGACAGGACGGCCGAGCCTCGCAAGTGTGCCAGTTGGTCAATGACAAACAACTTCACTTTTTCCTCAAAACAAAATTATAGCATTATAATACTTAGACTTACGCGAATATTTGACATCTGTACAGATAAATAAAATTGAAGTGTCTGTTTGTAATGTCATCGTAGATAAAAAATTGTGATATGAAAACTTGTAGTTTAGCACTTTTGTTTTATAAAATTTAAATAAAGCTCATAAAAACAATGATTTTATCTATACAAATAAATAAAATTGGAGTGTCTGTTTGTAATGTCAAAATAACAGCTTTATACTAAATGCTTATGGAATTATATACGGCACTTATAAGAAAAACACAATTTTTAAAGTTTTTTTCTGTCTGTTTGTTTGTTCCGGCTAATCTCCGAAACGGCTGGACCAATTGAAACGGGACTTTCACTGACAGATAGCTGGTATTATAAGGAGTAACTTAGGCTACTTTTATTTTAGAAAAAGAATTAGGGTTTCGATGAAAAAAATTAAAACGTACTAGGGACGCATCCGAGCAAAACGAGAGTAAGTCGCTAGTTTTAAATAAAACTATCATTTCGAATTTTTACGCGGATTTATTTTGATATTTAATTGTCGATGTTTCGAATGCTTTATAGAAAATTTTTATTTCATAATTTTAGACGTCTCAAAAGTTATTATATACAGGTAGTTATTACAGAAATCAGGGACCTAGGTTTAATCTTTTTAAAAACTTCCGTTTGCTAAAAGCTTAAAATTATGTTTCTTTGTACCCCTTTTTACGAAAATTGCGCGGGCGGAGGATTACGAAATTTCCCACACTTATAGTTTATATAGAGAAGGAGTGCAGAATGATAATATTTTTTTTAAATTATGCATAAAAATACATTAAATCAATAAAAAAAACATTACACACACTACCATGTATTTGACACACACACGTATATATACTCTTTTGTTTATTGTTAAAGTCTGTGGTCAAATTGAGAATAGATTAATATTGTAATATACGCAAGACAATAAATATATAATTTAATGAATTATGGTTGATTTTCAAACACGCGGCGATCAATAGTATGTGGAATTACAGATTACTGCATTTTATTACATCGAACAGAGTCTCAAAGATGGTTCTACAAATTTTTGTCGCTTACACAAAATCCAAAAAAAAAACATATTTTTAAGATTAAAGGTCGTTATAATTATTTTTACGCAATCAAAATGTATGTGTGTTTCACGCCCTTATCATGTCCAGCACAATGACGAATAATATCGATTAGGTACATTATAATCCATACTAGGTATTATTATAAATGAGAAACTAACTCTATTACCTTTTCATGCTTAAACCGCTGAACAGATTTCGATAAAATTTGGCAAGAACATAGATTGCTTCCCGGGATTGGACATACTCGGCATACCCTTGACGACACGCTTGGCTCATTTTGTAGTTTGTTGCCCTACCCTACTTGTTGTGCCAACTGTCACGGGTTCGAGTCCCGCTGGGGGCATTCATTTGTGTGATGAGCACGAATGTTTGTACTTCAGTCATGGGTGTTTCTATGTACTTAAAGTTATATATTATGTGTAGTGTATCAATTATCTGGTATCCATAACACGAGCCTCGTAGTTTACCATGGAACTAGATGGTGCTGTGTGTTAATGTCCCAACTTATTTATTTATTTTATTCCCGCCCCGCTTATCACCCGAGTGAAGCCGCGGGCAAAAAATAGTATAAAAAAGAGCTATAGAGGGAAAGATTAATTATTGTACAGCTATTGTCCTTAGTCAAAAGAATCTAAGTAAACGTTAGAGTATTTTCTAAACACATAATATTGCTTTTTGGGATAAAATTATAACAAATCGATACATATAACGCCATCTATTGTCAATTTATTGAACTAATTTCTCTTTGATCCTAATGAAACCCTGTGGTTATGGAATTTTGATCCAAAAAGAAAAGGGATGCGAAGCTAAGGTATGATATTAGTAAAATAATTTTAAATATTGATTTTTTAGTGATTAATCGATTTATTTACTCATTATCCGCTTGCTTACTTTCCTGTGCACAGGTTGAATGTAAATGAGGCATGAAAAACGGTCAATGTGTGACGTCACGCTTTATACAAATGCATAGGTAGTACAGTACCTGAGGGACCGAGCTTCGCGCGTCTTTTTGTAAAATCGTGTTTGACGTAATTCGTTTTTAAAATCAACACACGGGTACCAGGTCAAAAATGTGAACCGTAGAATATAGGTTGCATCAGGTTGCCATAGTAACCGTTGTTATTGTCTGACAAATGATATATTATGGTATACTTTCTGTTGCTAACTTCAAAGATTACTGTTTTTACTAAGTTGTGGTCTAAAATTAATCGAAAGAACTTTAATACTTTCTTAAATTTACGCGAATATTTAACATTTTAAATAAAACTATCTTTTCGGAATAAGAGACTCCCTCTCTCTTGACCATGATTGCTGTAAAGCATTCAGAACGTCGGAAACCAAAAATCAAAATAAGTCCGCGAAATAACGCGAAAAGATAGTTTTATTTAAAACGAAATATCTTTATATACACTACCTATTCAATATCAGACGTCAGTATAGTATTAAATCAATTAGAACGAATCGATCGAAAAAGTTAATTTTGTTTTCATTCAAATCTTTAACACTAAAAGCGATTCACTGACGTCTGACGACTAGACGTTTCACGTTAAATCAGCGGTGTGCCCCGAGTCCCGACATAGCTCCACCCAATTTCTTGCGGAAAAGATGTATATTTTTTTTATGTTGGGGTATTAACACACGGCACCATCTAGTTCCATAGTAAGCTAAGAGGCTTGTGTTATGGATACCATATAGTTGATACACTACACATATAAATATAACTCTCGTGTTCATCACACAAATGAATGAACAGCGGGACTCGATCCCGCGATCGCTGGCACAGCAAATAGTGTCCCTACAAACTGAACTAAACGTGTCGTCAATGCGTTTGCGTTTTGTTTCAGAAAAAAACAGATAGAAAACTTAACTCCTCGCGGACCGCGAGCACACCGGTGTGCTAGATAACAATTGAATTCTCGGAAATTCGCACGGATTTCTTAGAATTTGTCCGGGAGGGATTAAAAATCAAAACCTTATGTATATACAAAATTTGATTCAAATCGATAGAGCCGTTTTCGAGATACACCAAATAAATATATGTACATATGTACATATATTCAAGAATTGCTCATTTAATATTATAGATTATTTGTACTATAACAGCAGTGTTAGTATTTATAACTATTATAGCAATATGGCAAGATAAGCTTGGTTATAAACTCATTATTAGCGTCCAGATTTGTGTGACCTCTCTGTTATAGAGAGTCGAGTGCAGAAAAGAGCTCAATAAGTATGGTTCCAGTAACCTTATGTCGTTTAACTTGACTTATATACTTACTAGAAACTCACCCTCGCTTCGCTCGGGTTCGTCCCTAGTTACGTTTTAACGTTTAGCTCAGAGATGAGATACTTTCCCGCAGTAAAAAGTATCCTATATGTTGACCCGGGTAACCAGCTAACATCATACCCAATTTTATCAAAATCTGTTCAGTGGTTTTTCTGTGATGCGGTAACAGACAGACAGACAGACAGACAGACAGACAGACAGACAGACAGACAAAAATTCTAAAAACTATAGATTTGGCTTCTGTATCGATAATAAAGTCTATTTCAATAAGATTTTCCAAAAAATATTTAATGTACAGATTCGGCTTAGTTAGAATTTTATAATATGTATAGATATAACGTATTATACATAGGTGC
Source organism: Fabriciana adippe (assembly GCA_905404265.1). Lineage (NCBI taxonomy): Eukaryota > Metazoa > Arthropoda > Insecta > Lepidoptera > Nymphalidae > Fabriciana > Fabriciana adippe. The sequence goes on along the minus strand of FR989995.1, from coordinate 15,245,681 downwards.
GTCTAGTCTTTTGGTGTATACGAGTATTTTGGTGTATGCGAAAAAATATTTTTTTTTTGAGGTGACCCACTGATTTTAAAAATAAATAATTAATATAAATTTTTGGTTTGAATGAAAATTTTTTTTAGTGAAAGTTGGGTCATAGCCCACCACGCTGGCCTAGTGCAGGTTGGCGGACTTCACATGTATTTTGAGAACTTACTAGGTTCTCTCAGACATGCAGGCTTCCTTACGATGGTTTTCTTCGTCGCAAGGCAAGTGGTAATGATGTTAGAAATGTTTCGCACATGAAAATATCAGAGATCCGAGACCCGGGATTAGAATCCGCTTCACTCGGTATCCCAAAACGAGCGCGTTACCACTGAGCTACCACTGCTTCTTAATCATACTTAATTATACAATAATGTATACGTTATATTCTCTATGAACTCCAAGGTTAATAAATAAAAAAATATAAATATTTTATTTAAATAAAGAGATTGTGTTTTCAAAATTTGTGGTTCAGATCCTCTTTTAAGCAAGTAATTTTTACCTATATTAGGACACCCCACCCTTCCATAACAAAAGTATAGATATTTATTTTTCTTTTATCTAATTATACAAAGTGATACGTTAAACTTAAGCTAATGTAGATGCAAAATACGAGTAGTAGGTACATTATAAGTCTTTCCTTATGTAGTAATTAAAATTCAAAGGTCGGCGGAAAAAAGGTCAGTCACCACTCATGTATCCGGTTTCCTCTGAATTTTTACCAATATTTCCTGTTATATAGGAACTCTATCGTATTAACAACCCCTAAACACACAATCAAAATCAATAAAAATTGCCTTAAACGTGAATCAAATCTGCATATGTATTAGCTAGTGCCAATATCTTTTAAGTTCTAACCACTGCGCCATAGGTGTAAAAAAAGCAAAAAAATAAGCAAATAGAGTTTTTTTGCAAGCTATATAGTTTCTTAGCAACCAACTCAGGCAAATCCACTGAGTGTTGCTGTCCAAAAAAATGTCTATGTATGTATGTTTGTTATAACACGGGCTCGGACTCGAGCTCTTATAATTTCTGCAGAACCAAACCATAGCGCGATTCAATATACTACTAATGCCATCTATCGTGATCACTACGTATATTGTATTTCCTTGAAGTATCAGGAAAATTAAATTTAAAGATTACAACGTTAGGTTTATTTTTGTCTCGATGCGAATCAGAAAGCATACTCGCCTCTCGCTCGCATGACGTATACTTTGCATGCGATCAAATCTTACAGAAACAACGATGTTTATACTCCATTGCTTACTAGTCAGTTATAGCGGATTCGATTCCTGTACCATGTAAATTAATTAATTTATTAATTTCTTTAATATTGTAACTGAGACCTTAAACAAGATATTTTAAAATGGTTGACGAACAGGAATCTAAAAAATAGATATTACGGGATTGATAAGAATGATACTATCATATAAGGATTAAATATGTCATTTTGATACAACTTTTTAAATTTCTATATAAAAGCGATTGTAGAATGTGACCTTGTCTAACACCCGGTTATCTAAGAAAGAATATTGACGATAGAAATTTTACTATTCAAATGTTAAAACTCAGCAGAAACTTAACGTGCCGTTATTTTTTCCATAGCTAAACAGTAAATATAATTATAACAGTTAATTATATATAATAATACCGATCACGTTTTTAAATAACATATAAAAAGTATGAAAATATATTTAATTTAAAAAATTAAAAATATACATAGTACGTTATTGGTACCAAATGGAACCTAAAGTTTAGGAATTACGTCACGTCAGCATTTAAATTGTCATGAACAGATATTTAACAAGAAAATTGAATTGAATTGAACAGTGAATTTTATCACAGGATACAAGTAGTTCTAACAGTATTGAGATAAACAAAACGATGCGATAACGTGTCCAATACATCACTCTTAACTCTGTCAAAGTGAATTGATCGTTATACTAATATATTAAAACAATGTGTATGTACGTATTCAGCTTTTTTAACGTCCCACTGCTGGGCACGGGCCTCCCTTCAATACGAGGGGGATCAGGCCATAGTCCACCACGCTGCGAAAGTGCGGCTTGGCGGACTTCACATATCTTTCGAAACCTTGCTAGGTTCTCTCAAACATACAGGTTTCCTCACGATGTTTTCCTTCACCGTAAGGCAAGTGATAATCATGTTATAAATGATTCGCACATGAAAATATCAGAGGTGCGAGACCCGGGATTTGAACCCGCTTCACTCGGTTTTCCAAGCGAGCGCGTTACCACTGGGCTACCACTGCCTATTAAAACAATATTGTTAGTAATACAAATATACTTGTATGGATTTTACCACGCTGCTCTATATGTATTGGCAATTTTATTAAACTTTTTATTAATATTTATTTTTAATAATATCTTTATTTCTTGACAAGAGTGGAATTTAAAAATATTTTAAAATATTGGTGTGTTTGTTTGCACATTACACTAAATATAAAAAAGGTTTTATAGATACTTAAGTTAGAACTCAAGCCCGTACCTACTATACAAGCTGTGATCCAATATACATATATGGTACCTATTATATTTATTAAAGATTGCAAAAAAACAACGCGATACTCAACAGGTCCATGTATGTATACCTATGGATAGGACACATGGATGTGTACCTAGATCATGGCACAGATTAATATAAAAATTCAAATGTTTTCAACATCCCACTGTTGGACAACGGCCTTTCTTCAATCAATAAAGGCAGTTCAAGAATATTGGCAACTAGATATAGCTGACTTTACACGTCTTTTGAAAATTCGTTATATTCTTTAAGACATGCAGGATTTCTCACAGTCTTTCTCTCAGTCGAGATCGAGATTGAGAGTACAATATACTCTCGATTTCGATCTCTCGAGTATCTCGTGATCCTCAAACACATTCGCGAGTAGAGTTAACTTACCTAATACCTATAGACTTAATTCACATTAACATTATAAAGAGAAAAGATTTGTATTTTTGTATGTTTGTAATGGATAAACTCAAAAGCTACTGGACCGATTTAGGTGAAATTTGATAAGAAGATAGTTTGATACCCTGGAAAGGACATAGGATAATTTTTATCCCGGAAATCAACCCTTAAGGGGGTGAAAATGGGGATGAAAGTTTGTATAGAGAATCAACATCAGAACGAACCCGAGCGAAGTGAGGGTGAATCGCTAGTTATAAATAAATATGATATATTTTTTTAAGTGTAATCGTAATTGGTTATATTTATTTACAAAAAAAATCGATTCTTAGTTACAAAATGCGATATACTCGTACCTAATCTGCTTTAAATTTCATTATCACATGCCACTTCACATAATCTCACCTGACGAAACGTTTGATGTTACAAACAAAATGTCGATCCTAGAAAGATAACGTCATACTGATATATGAAAGAAACTTATTCTATAGAAACTTACGTTCGCTTCGGTTAGGTGCGTCTCTGGTTTTCTCTCCCGATGCTCATTAGCGCCCGGCAATCCAGCCGGGTATAAAGCCAAGATGCACAATGAGTTGGCCCACTTCGGTGGGCGGTGTACCATGCGGCTTTCTCCTGGTACTTCTCTGACTGCAGTATGAACCGTGGGAGTAACACCATGGATCAACCGTCGGGGCGTCGTGGTTGAGTACGTAAATGAACCTGCGACGCCCCATTAGGATGGTTCCGTTGAGTTTTAGTGGGTAGTACTGACTTTTTTTGTTGGTGTGTCCCACATAGCCACCTGTATGTATGGGAATGGTATGCGCAGGATCGCTTATTATGTACCTACCTACTATTTTGAATGGCTTATATTACCTTCACGTGTAATTTATTTACTTAATTCTTTTCGATTTTAGCCTTACTTTTAAGGGTCATATCACACTGTTTAAAGTATGTGAAATCCCGATGACAATATATTTTGACACCATCAACCTGATCAAGATGGAGCAGGAAGTGGATAGTGGAATTCTTTAATGGCTAAACTAAAAACTTTTCTGTTTGACCTTATTTGATTACTTATGGCGAGCCCCATACATTCATTGAAGTCTGTTAAAAACATGTTTTATAGTTTTTTTAAAACAGCAATTACTATTATTTTAGCCAAATATTGCATAATATAATAACTAGCATACTTATAATATATATTTTTCGTTGCAGGTCTCTGTTACGCAGAATTTGCAGCTCGAGTCCCAAAAGCTGGTTCAGCATACGTATACAGCTATGTCAGTGTGGGGGAGTTCATAGCTTTCACTATAGGATGGAACCTTATCTTAGAATACGTGATAGGGACGGCGAGCGTCGCTAAAGGCATGGCAAACTACATAGACAGCCTCTGTAACAACTCCATGGCCACTACGATGGTTCAGATTGCACCTATCAACATATCGTTCTTAGCAGATTACCCGGATTTCTTCGCTTTTGCCTTAGTCCTGATGATTACCAGTGAGTATTTTTGAATTTAAATTAGAAATATTATAAACTTTTCTATTTAATATTAAATCTTAATTTCCGTTAAATATAAAGCAAATGTTAAAAGCTGTTAAGTTCTGTTAAATATAAAGCAAATGTTAAAAATAATTTAATTTAAATGTTAATACAAAATAATTCTTTATTTAAACATTAATTTTGAACTGATGAAAATTATATTATACTAGCTTTTGTCCGCGTTTCGTCTCGCGTAATTTATTATGTAGTTTATGTAAGCTGATCAGCTCCTAAATTCGATAGCGTGATGTTACATAACCTATACCTTTTCAATAACTAGATTCAATTTTTTTTTTTTTGGTAATTTTAGCTGATACTTTTCAAACATAAGCGCGTTAAACCGAACAAAAAAATATATTCTCTTACATATATTTTATTTATTTATTAGTATAGGTAGCATTACATAAACCTCAGTGGTTTTTCATTCATGTTATATTTGACGTGGTATCCATATTCTACCGGCATCATCTTTAAATAAATAAATATGTTGGGACATTAACACGCAGCAGCATCTAGTTCCATGGTAAGCTACGACGCTTGTGTCATGGATACCAGATAGTTGATACACTACACATATATAACTTTAAATAAATACATATTATAAATATAACATAATAAATAAATATTATTATGAATATAAACAGTTAACTAAATCCTCCTTAGACTTATATTTTAAGAAAACGTTAAACTTTTAAATTGATAATAGAGGGAAAAAGGTATTATTTGATTTATAATAAAAAATGTTTATTAAAACAACTTGCAATTTTTTAACTGTGGATATACGAAAGTAGAGCCATTGTTGGTAGTTTTATGAACTAAGTAGTAATATTGCATCTAAATTACCGTGAAATAGAAGTTCTTACAGTAATGCGTGGAAACATGACTTCATAATAAATGCATACACGTTACTACATACGTACTATATACATTAAGTATACCAATACTATAGAATATTACTAAGAATATATTCTGAAGTATACAATACGTGCTACTTTCATACATGTGTTAATTGAATACAGTCCATTAGGAAATTGAAGAATATAATAATAATATTTTTTTATTATGTTTATATACATTTATTACTAGCGGCTCACCCTCGCTTCGCTCGGGTTCGCCTCTAGGGAAACAAAAACAAATCTATTCCATGGGAACCGTACCTACTCTGTTTCTTCTGCATATCAATGACATGTTGCAAATCAGCAACATTCATTGCTATGCAGACGATAGCACTGTGGATGCCCTGTACACTGGCCGCGCTAATATTTCTCGGGAATACGTCGATCAGTGCCGGAACAAACTTGTGTCTGAAGTCGAATCTTTGTTAACGAAAGTCTCGGATTGGGGTCGACTAAACCTAGTCCAATTCAACCCCAAAAAGACACAAGTCTGCGCGTTAACCGCTAAAAAGTCACCGTTTGTCGTAACTCCTCGTTTTGCGGACACTCCCCTGTCTGCCACAGCCAGTATCGGAATACTTGGCGTCGATATCTCGAGCAACGTCCAGTTCCGTGGTCAATTGGAAGATAAGGCCAAACTGGCCTCAAAGAAGCTTGGTGTGCTCAGTAAAGCGAGACAGTACTTCACGTCGCGTCAGCGCCTTAATCTTTATAAAGCGCAAATTCGGCCGCACATGGACCGTTCTCATCTCTGGGTGGGGGCTCCCCAGTACCAGCTACTCCCATTTGACCGCATTCAACGTAGGGCGGCTCGAGTTATCGACGATCAAGCTCTTTCCGATCGGCTTGATTCTTTAGCCCTGCGTAGAGATGTTGGATCACTCTGCATCTTCTACCGCATTTATCATGGGGAATGTTCCGAGGAATTGTTCGGACTGATCCCGGCCGCTGAATTTCACCATCGGACATCGCGCCAAAATAGTAAATTCCATCCACACCACCTCGATGTCCAGCGTTCCACAACAGTGCGATTCTTAAGACATTTTCTGCCCCGCATAACCACTCTGTGGAACCAGCTGTCGCCGGCGGTCTTTCCGAACCGTTACGACCTGGCGACCTTCAAGAAGAGAGCGTACTCTTTCCTGAAAGGCCGGCAACGCATTTGCAAGCCTTGCGGTGTTGCAGATGTCCATGGGCGGCGGTAATCACTTTCCATCAGGTGAGCCTCCTGCTCGTTTGCCCTCTTGGTCCTATAAAAAAAAATAAAATAAATAAAATAAAACGTTTTTCCGAGCCTATGTGTTATTTCAGACTAATCTTTGTGCCAAATTTCATCCAGATCCGTTCAGCCGTTCTGGCGTGAACTAGTAAAAAACATCCATACATACTCACAAACTTTCACATTTATAATATTAATACGGATTATGAGGTTGAAAAAAATAGCTAAAATAATTTTTTTGGACAAATTTTTTCTTAACGCTTTTTCACCTAATAAAGTTTGGAAGTCGATTTCATCGTAAAATCGCCTATTAAGAACAATCTTTTTTTTATTATTTGGTAAGCTGATAAGTTATTGAAGTTTTTAAAGGTACTTTGAATCTATGAAACTTCCATTTTGTATTGTTAAGAAAATTTTGAAAATTTAACTTCGTCCAACTCAAACCTAAAATTTTCACTTTCGGCCCTCTTTTTGGTAACTTATAACGAAGAATGTTGTGTAGTTGATTATAACTTGTGAAAGAGTGATTCAAGACGATCATGTTGCAGAAAAAGAAACCAAATGTTTTTTACTATTAAACAAGTTATGATTTTTTTAATTTGCTCCGGCAGAAAATTCGTAAATAAACATTAAAAAAATCATAACTTCTAAACTACGAAAAATCGCGGAACATACATGGGGTATTTTCGGATAGACCCAGATGTGAGGAATCTAAAAAAAATTTTATGACGTCACCTCTTGGACCACCCTGTATATATATAAATTTCGTGTCTCTGTGTATTTCGGTAACAGCTGTACCAATTCGGATCAAATTTTGTATTTAGATGAGGTTTTTTTTCTATATCGGTCTGTCTCTTCTCTAGTCCAGTCTCTACAGAAAAGGAAAAACGAAGAATCTATTATATCTTTTACAAAAAAGCCGAACGAGACCGAGAAAAGAATTCGGTAGCCCGAGTATTATTATTATAAAAAGAAGTATTTATTAACATAATTATAGAATATAGAGTAATATATTCTTACAAGCTGATATTAAACAAAAACGTGAAAACTTGTTGACCTTAAACACTTATATACTTCATTGTATTTTTTGTTTTATAATCACACTAACGTCTTCTGTCCCTTTCTTTCAGTCCTGCTAAGCATAGGTGTGAGAGAGTCGACTAAATTGAACAACGTTTTCACCGCACTCAACTTGGCAACGGTGGTGATAGTGGTTATAGCAGGGGCTACTAAAAGTGAGTATTTTATTTCTAAAAAGAATGAAACAGGTACATTATGTCCTCCTAATTATTACAGCGTGTAGAATACCAATTATATTGTGTTTGGTGATTCTCAATGTCATGTTTTAAATATTCATTTTACCCCAAACAGTAATAGAACCCAGGTCCTCTGATTTGGAAATTTGTGACAAATTTATAGTCTTATATACTACGAGTTTGCACTGGTATATAGACCGATGAGGTAGGTACATACCATAACTGCTAAATGTTCACACACATGCAGATCGGGATGTGTTGAGTTCGAGTCTGAAAGTCTTATTCGGTCAAAAAAAAGTGAAATTGGATGAAAAATACATGCGACTAAAGTTACAGAAACAATTATCATAATGAACAACTTTAAATCACAACTAATGAATAAGTCCTGACGTACGAATGAAGACTATGACATATGTATGTACATACGTACACTAACGACAAGCGTATCCTAAACGTAATACGTCGTCCGCGCATATTCAAACGCGTCAAACGCGCAAAAACGGGCATCGAACGCGCATAAAAAGTCACCGTCTGCATAGACCCTTGTCAAGCTACTAACGACTCGCTTCGCCTGGGTTCGCCCCTAACCCTTCCCTTTGCTAATGTATGCAAGTCTGCCCGATTTGTTGATATTTATGATTACTGCTCCGCTCTCTTGGGTAGTAGCATGACGATAGCCTATAGCCTTCCTCAATAAAGGGGATATCTAATGTAAAAAGAATTTTTCAAATCATCTCACGAACTATTATCCTGAGATTAGCGCGTTCAAACAAATATACAAACAAACAAACTTTAACAGACAAATCCTTAGATATGATATTATAATATTTAAAGTGGAAGAATCCTAAATCGCAAAGCATTTTTAAAAACCTCTGGAAATTTTGTTTGGTAATGCTTCGTTGCTGTCAGTCCGTTATTAAAATAACAAAACATTTTAATTTACTCTTATTACTTTACACGAATGGACACTTTTTAAACCACATTTATATGTAGATTTTCAATTATGAGTAACGAACCACGTATACAAATGTATACATACCCTTACAAGATTGCATATTACAGTAAGAATTCTGCGTTCGTCCATTTTTTTTTTTGTTGGAACATTAACACACAGCACCATCTAGTTCCATGGTAAGCTACGAGGCTTGTGTTATGGATACCAGATAGTTGATACATTACACATATATAACTTTAAACACAACTTGATTTTTTTTTCAAAAATCATCTACATACCATTCCGAATCGAATGACACCTCGTTCATATTTTTCTGAGACTGCTGAAAAAAGTTGACCTAAAAGGCACTTGTTGACTAGACTACAACGTATAGTTTTAAATGTAAAACTACATCTGTGAATACATGCATTGTTTTATTCTTATATCTTTACTAGCGACTCACCCTCGCTCCGCTCGGGTTCGTCCCTAGGGTGGACCACCCTTGTCACTTAGGGGTATGAAAAATAGATGTTGGCCGATTCTCATAGATACTGGATAAGCACAAAAAATTTCATCAAAATCGGTCAAGCCGTTTCGGAGGAGTATGCCAACGAAAACTGTGACACGAGAATTTTATATATTAGAAGATTATGACGATATTCTTTTGTCTAAAATAGTAGTTGACGTAATTATTAGTTAGTAGTTAAATTTTTTCGTCAAAAATATTCAGATTAAGACTGAAAATTATCATTCAAAACAGCTTTTTTTAATTATCTTATAACTGAAAAATGATCTCGTGACGGATTTCGGCCACGGTGACCAATCTCACCGAGACGCTATACGCACAAGAGACTTTAGCCATGGGTGCAGGAATTATTATTATAATGCATGAGTATACGCGCAGATACTAGTGCACTCTCTATTCCTGTCACTCTACCACTGGCACTACCACTTTTAAAGCAGCCGAATGGGCCGGCACGCCCCGTATAGTACCACTCTCTCACAGGAAACCGGCGTGAAGTGGCAGCTATGCTGTCGCGTTTCGTCCGGTAAGTGAGAATCCGGGAGGCCCACTCCTGATCCCTCCTCACTCCTCCCTCCCTCCTCCCTCCCTCCTCCCTTCCTCTCCCTCCCTCCCTTTCCTGATAGGCCGGCAACGCATCTGCAAGCCCTGCAGTGTTGCAGATGTCCATGGGCGGAGGTGATCACTTCCCATCAGATGAGCCTCTTGCCCCCTTGTTTGCCCCCTTTGTCCCATAAAAAAAAAACTCAACGTCCCGTGGGACGATCCTTTGATACTCGCGGTGAGAGACCAAAAACAAGGCTTACGTGCTCTGCCTGCATCTAAAATCTAGTAGTTATTTAGTAACAAACACACATGATCTACTGTACAGTTATATTTATTTTCAGGTGACCCTGCAAACTGGCGTATCAAAGTTGAGGACATTCCAGAAGAATATCGTTCTCAGGCCGGTGAAGGAGGGTTCCTGCCTTGGGGCGTGGCGGGTGTCATGGCTGGAGCCGCAAAGTGCTTTTTTGGCTTCGTGGGTTTTGATTGCGTCGCCACCACAGGGGAAGAAGCGAAAAATCCCAAAAGAGATATACCAATATCGATAGTGTTGTCGTTAGTCATCATTTTTGCGTCCTACTTCAGTATCGCGACAGTTTTAACTATGATGTGGCCATATTATTTACAGGTGAAATATTCATATTCTTTTTAATTTGGACTTTACTAATTTAACCAACGGTACGTCTTGATTTCGATTAGATCTTTTTTTTTCCTCACGCTGAAATCATTTGGATTATTTTAGTACACAGGTACACTAAGCTACCGTTTGGCACCTACAAATGTACTAGAGCAACCATATACATAAATTTAAATATTAATAATAATTTAATGACGAAAAGATGATTCAATAAGTTTCTTATACTTTTTCAATTCGGCTGGCGTAAGGAGTAACAAACAAATACACATGCGCGTGCGCGTGTTACTTTGAATAGTGGTGTGTTGAAGAATACATTTATTTCCTAAGAGCTAATATTGTATCGAATCTTTTATTATTGTTAGGTTCTTTGCTAAGCACAAAAAAAATAATAACGACAATATTGACAATGCAATATGATATTTTTTCCATAAAGTGAGATGTTAGACTACTAATTAGATAAACATAATATGTACATTGTACATATATAGGTATTCCAACTTCCACATATTTAAACTTAAAAAACTTCTTTACTTATCATCATGTTTATAGTATATATATATTTTTATTAATAGTACGAGATGCAAGATTGCTACGTTCATCGAGTATTTAATGAAAATTATTTTTTATATATATAATAATAAAAGGAACAATATGTTTCGGGTTGCCTATTAAAATATGTCCGCTAGTACATTTAATTAAATAAATAATAATTGACTTTTTGGAATAAAATCGATGCACTTGTTATTTAAATGAATTATACTCCACTTCACAGAAATATACGTAGAGAACTTGAAAAGTGATAGCTGCCGTAGGCAGAGGTAGTTTATCAGGTACAGAAAAAAATAGCTTGAATTTCATGTATAAATAATGAATATACGCCATGAACGTATAAATGTAACAAAAAAAATCTTTAATAGCTGCCAACCCCTATTTGCGGTCACTTTTACATAGGCAGACGTAGTTTATCAGGTACAGAAAAAAATTAGCTTTAATTTGATATATAAATAATAAATATACGCCATGAACGTATAAATGTAACAAAATATGACCTGCTTACACCTAGCTACGAAGAGGTTGCGGCCAAGTGCGCATACCTAAATAAGAAAATACCTATACCAAAACATTTTAAATTAAATCAAAACTAATTAAAAAAATAGAAAAGTGGTGCTACAAAAGAAGATACTACCTGAAAGACTAACTTTGCTAATATAAAATATTCTATATTTCAGGATGCAGACGCGCCCTTCCCTCATGTGTTTACGGAAACTGGCATGCCTGTTATCAAATGGATCGTCACTATAGGCGCTATTTTCGCACTCTGCACGAGTCTATTGGGTGCCATGTTCCCGCTGCCTAGGGTTTTATACGCCATGGGATCAGATGGTGTTCTGTTCAAGCCTTTGGCGACAATCAACGCGAAGAGCCAAACCCCAATACTGGCTACCATCTTGAGTGGAATACTTTCCGGTGAGTACTTGTAATATACTGGACATAGTGTTAACGCACTCGCTTGGAAAATCAAGTTTAGGGGGATCAAACTCGGGTCTCACACCTCTGATATTTTCATGTGCAAATCATTCTTACCTAAATAATAACCAATTGCCTTATCGTAGAGGTACATATCGAGAGGAAAGACAATATTCGATAATAAGGTGAATATTCGCGATTGCGACTAAATACTACATACATTAGATAGATAGATAGATAAACACTTTATTACACATACACATAAAAAAAGAGTACATAAAAGAGAGTATAATAAAATTCTGAGTCGAATTTGTACATTAAATATTTTTTACAAAATCTTAATGAAATAGACATTATTATCGATACAGAGGCCGAATCTATAGTTTTTAGAATTTTTGTCTGTCTGTCTGGGAACCCATCACGAGAAAACCACTGGACCAGATTTTGATGAAATTTGGTATGATGATAGCTGGTTATCCGAGTCAACATTTAGGATACTTTTTCCTGCGGGAGAATATCTCACCTCTGAGAAACCTACATATACTAAACGTCAAAACGTATTAAGGGACGATCCCGAGCGGAGAAAATTTGAGTTGCTACTTATATACTAATTAAATTTAATAAGAATTACTTCTTCTTCCAGCAATAATGGCAGCAATCTTCAATTTGAACCAGTTGATCGACATGATGTCTATCGGGACACTCCTCGCGTACACTATTGTGGCGACTAGCGTGTTGATACTCAGGTATGTAGATATTTTTTGCCAAATTTCAAGTTTCTACATACGATTGGTTGATTTTCGAAGTAAAGATTCTGTAGGCGTGACTGAGAGATGAATAGCACAATGGGAAAATGACTGTCGCGGAAGTGAAAGTCAAATTTATTATTTATAATTAAAAAAAATATTATATTTATATTTTTATAATAATTATTACTTATAAAAATTAATATTTATTACTAATAATTTTATAATTGTTATTATATTTATGTTTTGACTTGTTTTAATTTAATTAAAATATCTATCACAACGCCAAGGAAGTTTTACTTTAAACGCGTGTAAAGGTTTTGCAAACTCAATTTTTTATCTATACCCACGGTTAAGGAACACCGAAAAATTTCATCAAAACCAGTTTAACTATGAAAATCCTATACATTGTAAAGTATTGTATAGTACAAAGCTTATTACGTAATATTTATATATATGTATAAATCTAATACTAATAGTCTATTGTTTCTCTCGAACATTGTTCCTTAATGTTTATAGTTACTCATAAGATCGATACTTTATAACTGATTCACTAAAATAAATATAATGCAATACGTTTATCACTCAGATCTCACTGCATTGTCTGACTACATTTTCTTTTATTCATTATAAATAATAATAATGATAAATAAATAAATATGTTGGGACATTAACACACAACACCATCTAGTTTCGTGGTAAGCTACGAGGCCTGTGTTATGGATACCAGATAGTTGATATACTACACATATATAACTTTAAATATATACATACAAACATTCGTGCTCATCACACAAATGAATGCCCCCAGCAGGACTCGAACCCGCGACCGCTGGCACAAGTAGGATCACTGCAAACTGAGCCAAACGTGCTGTCTTATATTTTATAAGTTGCACATGCAACATATAAAACATATATAATACATATGTATCTTAAGTTAATTGCTTACGTAAACATCTGTAAATTAATTTTGCATGGGCAGCCAAGCAAATCTACGTTTACGATTTTAACAATGATGTTATACAGGATTTAAGCATTGCTATCAAATTGTACCTACCACAAGTAACATTATTTTTGGCAATAACAAATAATTTTGGTTGGTTAAAAAGTCAAACATAAAATAATATTTGACTTATGAGTATAAGTATAAGTTATCTTATTCTTCAGGTACGAGGAGGAAAACCAACTAAATATAAATGGAACAAAAGCAGTACCAGAAACCGTGTTTAGTGTCGCCAAACAGACTTTCAACCTGCTCGGTCTGAAGCACCCGACAGTCCTCTCAGCTAATATCGCCAAATGCACCATTTGTGTACTATGTAAGTGCCCTGTTGGACTGCAGCCTGCCAGCATGTACGGCTGCAGAAGTTAAAAAGAAACATCTTAAGAAGAATAGAGAGTATGGCACTCTATATTATTTTTACTCTCATAATCCGGCAGAAAGGCTTTACGGCAAAGGTTCTTTTACCTATCTAGCACACGCAATACCCTATAATACAGATATATTATATAGTACTTGCGACTCACCCTCGCTCCGTTCGAGTTCGTCCCTTATTATATTTTAACGTTTAGTATAGATTTCTTAAAGATGAGATATTTTCCCGCAGTAAAAAGTATCCTATATATTGACCCGGATAACCAGCTATCATCATACCAAATTTCATCAAAATCCCTCCAGTGGTTTTTCCGTGATGCGGTCACAGACAAACAGACAAAAATTCTAAAAACTATAGATTCGGCCTCTGTGTTGATAATAATGTCTATTTCAATAAGATTTTCCAAATAAATATTTAATGTACAGATTCGGCTTAGTTACAATTTTACTATATGTATAGATATATCAAAATATGATTCTTAATTAAAGATACAACTGAAATAAAGTTAGTTTGTTGGTTGAACCTGTAGTTAACACTTTCTTCTTTTCAAAAAGCTCTTTAAGTTCTTCAATATTCTTGGAAAGTTATCGGTCTAATGTTGTAATGTGAAAGTGTGTAAGTGTATTTTTCGATAATCCTTCACCCAGGAATGGCAGTACAGATTTCGATAAAATTTGTTATACAAACGTACTGACCTGGAGTAACATATCTACTGGCATCTGGAGATGAACCCATATAAAGCGAGGTTAAGTGACTAGTTCTCTTATATAAAACATAATGTTTTCAGTCGTAGCAGCACTGATCACCTGCTCTCTACTGCGATGGGATAGCGAGAGCTCATCGCTGGGCGTGAGCGTAGGCATAATGGGTGCAAGTCTTCTGGTGCTACTGCTAGTGTTGTACCGACAGCCGAGAGGTAGCGTTGCTAACCTGAGCTTTAAGGTGAGGAATTTTTAAATAATACAGATAGCATATCTTCCGTCTGTTATGATGTTTTTAATTACTGTGTTACTCGTGGAAATTTTATATTTATTAAAACGATGTAAACTAAATTGTTCTTCGGAGAACTAATCATGTGCTATAAATATGTATGTTGTTTCTATAGAATATTCTTCTGAGAATTTTACTTAATTTTAAAATACAACTCTACAATTTATTTTTATGATTGTCTGATCAATGAGTATTGAGAATATCTTATCAATATGACTTATACTGCCAAGATTTTCTCGATTGTTCTATGAAATGTACTGTTTATATTTTATAGTTCAGATTTTAAAATTAAATATTTGCGCACAGGTGCCCCTAGTGCCGCTAGTGCCGTTTCTTAGCGTATGCATGAACGTGTATCTGATGGTGCAACTCGACTACCAGACCTGGGTGCGCTTCATCATATGGCTAGCTATTGGTAAGGATATATTATAAGTCCTATACATATATATGTATATGCATGTCTAATAGTAATAAAATGTAATTCGATATATAGAAAACATATGAGAAATTTCAAGAAAATTCGTATGTGCAAGATAAACAATGGAGTCTGTTTACCTCATATGATATATCATCATTCATACTTAATCCTTATTAATTTCGTAATTGGAATCATCGACCAAAATTCAAAAAACTGTACTAGCTCCGTCCGACCTGGCACTCGAACCCGGGACCGGGACCAAAATTCCACCCCCAAGGACGTGAAATAGGGGATAAAAGTTTGTATGAAACTTTTTATTCCTTAGACATATTTGCATGAAATTTCGTATTTTTCGTAGTTAGATCGCGAGCGAAGCCGCGGGTTCTGCTAGTAATATAATATTATAATACATGTAACTGCCTCGGTGTTGTAGTGGTTGGCATGTACTCGTACATCCGAAGGTTAAGAAAGTCTCAATAACAGCTCGGAGTTGGGAAGTTGGCGGTGTTTCATCCGTGCCTCGGAGAGCACATAAAGACGTCGGTCCTGCGCCTGATCTCACCACGAGTGTCGAATTATCGTCCCATCGGAATTTGAGAGTAACAGAAATAGTGTACATTAATATCTCGTGCCCAGTTGGTTAGTCTCAATGAGATTTGCCGCCGTGGCCGAAATCGATCGGGAGGACATCATCATTTATTTATTTATTTATTAGAACACCAACAAAGTACAAATTAAACACATTATAACATACACAGAAAATAGAACAGCTGATAGAGTAGTACCTTAATTATAGGTGATAACGACATTTAAAAAAATATTATATGTAAAGGCAAAACAACATTTAGAATATTAGAAAAAGTACCTTAAAGATTCACATTGTTACAGCTTACAAATAAAAATTTGTTTATAATTTTTAAAATTTAATATATCTATGTTACACAAGCGATTATTTAGTATAATATGACGCTATAAGTACACCAATCTTTTTTTTAAATCTAGGCAAGCTATCATTAAATATATTAATGTCCTTATTCCTGCTAATTAAACTATAGGATCTCATAATTCTATTAAGAGGTGAGATCATCATCGTAATACATTTAATTTACTTTTATTTTCAGGTTACGCAATATACTTCTTATACGGCATTCGACACAGTGCTTTGAGGGAAAAGAAAGTCGTCGCGTTCGACACTAACGGGAAGATAAACGAGAAACAAGTTATAACAAAGTTTTGACACAAACCTGAAAGGTTTAATCTGTACAGGGTGAATTAACAGTAGCAGACGTGAATAGTCCGCTTTAAAAGTGGTTTATATATTAGGCTGAAAACGACTAGAATGTTAATAATTTGTTATCTGTTATCCTACTTGACGTTTAGATACTAATATATAAAGGGAGAGGAAAGGAGGAGTCTCTTATATGAGAGACAAGTTGAAAAAGGGTCCGTCTGTATGCTGAAAATAGATGGCGCTGGCGTACGAAAAACTACGATATGAATTTAGCTGTAGACGGAGTGAAGTGTGCTGAGTTCAAAAATTTATTTTTCATGACTAAAGTAGTTAATGTAATACCAGAATACAAAACCTCAACTATTTACGTAGTCTAAAATAATTTAGTAAATTTAACATTCTTGTTTATTTCTATATCTTGCTTTAATTACTTTAAGCGCTTTCTTTTAAATGTATCCAACGCTACAGCAGCGCCACCTCTATTGGACCCGTTTGGACGGACACTTTTTCATACACTACTCCTTCTTATCTCTCTACGCTCTATATAATAATACTAAGTTCAATGTTGGCACCTGATTTTAAACAAATATGAAACAATTTATTTTAATATTCATATTATAAAAAATTCTGTGGACTATTTAAGACTTAAATTAAGTAATAGAATATATTTAAGTAGCGATTATTGTAATTATTGAAGTGCTATATGTTAGCTATAATGATTAATAATTTAGTGATTATTTTTGAAAAAAATATCATAATGAGTAGAACTTTCAGTTCATTTTGTTGAATACTAGAGACAGTAGTTTGAATTTCTATTGATATTTGAGATTGTGGAATTATTTATAAAAATAATGATGACCTTTAATATGATTAAAATCATTAATTTTTTTTATTGACACAGTCTATTGATCCATCCAGCCTAACAAACACCTTGACATAGCAATACAATATTATTTAATATCACCATACACCTTACTTTACTTCTTCGTACGATCACAATTTCCACAATCACAGACTTTTTTCTCAATAAGAACATAGAAAGTTATATATGTTATTAATTTAAGTTTCTTTTACATATTTTATTTTGTGTTGACATATTTTAATGATTGACAGATATCATATGTGTGTGGATTTATGAAATTATATTATTGTACTACCGTAGCGTTTAGTGTCCGTCCATTTTAAATGTTTCATAATTATGATGATGGCTTGTCGCACAATTTTCAAGACTATTACTATTTTGAGCTTTATAATTTAGACATTATAATATTAATTAGAAATACTGTTGCATACTATCATCTGTTTTAGAAAAAAATTAAGGAATTCTGTGATCGGGAGCTGAGTGATGTTATGATTAGTACTAGTGATAAAACTGTGATTGATATTTGAAATTCAATAAATAATTAAGTGGAAATTTCCAAATTGTTTGATTTATATAACTTACAATAAATGGCATATCCCAGATCAGATAATGACTTATACGTATTTTCAAGATAATAAAAAAACGAATAATACCCAGTAGTAGTAGCCTAGTGAAAACGGAGTGAAACGGGTTCAAGTCCCGGTTCTCGCACCTCTGATATTTTCAAGTGCAAATCATTTTCAACATGGTCACCACTTGAAACTTGCACGCCCATACAACCGTTGCACTCTCGAACCTTTCATCTAACGCATTCGTTTGTAGCGGTCATTAAACAAGTCATGTCAGAAATTATCGACTGATTTCTATTTTAAACTGCTTTGTTAAAATTTTTGAAACTATGATTTATAAACAACTGTAAAGTCATATAAAACCACATCTTGACATTAAACAACATGGTTTCGTATCTGGTTGTTCCACAACTTCCAACTTATTATATACCACTTTTTTAAATGAATCATTTGATACAAAGACTCAAATCGATTGAATATACAATATAGCTTGATTTCTCCAAAGGGTTTGATCCAGTAAATCACACAATTCTATTATCTATGGCTAGCCATCTGGGAACACACGGTAATCTTTACCGTCGGCTATGCTCTTATCTGGATAGCCGCTCTCAATTAGTAGCCCTATAGAGATATGAATCATTTTCATTTTTAGCCACCTCTGGTATACCACAAGGATCTATTTTAGGCCCTTTCTTATTTTTGATATTCATCAATGACCGCTCTATCGCCAAATCACTAAAAGATCAGATTGTAATATACTTCAGCATGATCTCTATCCAAATGTGGTGTGATAAAAATTTGATGGAGCTTAATAAAAATAAATTTTATTTCATTTCATTTAGAAAAAATAAAGCCCCAAAATCACTCGACTATAACATAGCAGGTACTATCATCTTCAGAGTCAAAGTAGTACAGGATCTAGGTGTTATATTTGATTCAACCTCATCTTTTAGGTCTCATTCCAATTATATTACACAGTAAAGCAAACAAATCACTAGGTTTAATCGTCCGAACTGTCATTCAAAAATTCAATCTCGTGGATAATTTTCTATGTCACCATGGTAAGAAGATTAATTGTTTATCTATTTATTTATTTATTTATTTATACTTTATTGTACACCACTATCATAAAATAAATGGAGTTAACAAAATATCAAAAGCAAAACAAAAGTGTGTACAAAAGGCGGTCTTATCGCTAATTAGCGATTTCTTCCAGACAACCTTTGGGTAAAGAAATATGGAATATATGGAAGAAATATGGGTGGTGTAAATATTATATACATTACATACCACAATACAACCTTATACTTAAAAATACTACACATATATCGATATATATAATATATATCTATAAATTATACTAATACATATTAAAATTTAAATAATTAATATAAAGGTTGCACAATGTCGACTTCTCATTTAGAGAGATGATCTAGATAATGATTTTTTACAGATTTTTTAAATATTTTTAAGGATTTGGAACGTTTTATGTTAATAGGCAAACTATTCCAGAGTTTGGTTGCTTGTACAGAGAAGGAGTACTCGAAGAATTTACTTAAATGTACAGGTATTCTTAGCATCAAATTGTCTGAAGATCTTAACCTATTTGTGTAAGTTCCTAAAAATTCAAACTTCTCCTTTAAATAAGGAGGGTATGTTGGATTAACAAAATAAAATAATAATAATTAAATATTTCAATATAATGCATACAAATGAAAGTTTAGACGACGACATTAGCTTCCACTCAGCATCATCTTCAAATGGTAGTTTTCATAGTTCCTCGATTCCACTCTCCTCCCTTCTTGATTCCGCCTTCTCTTCTCTTCCTAAGAATTTTAATGTTGTGCACGTTACTGCTCAAAGCATTCCTTCCCATCATCCTGACCTTGTAGCCTCTTTCATTAATAAAAATATACATGCTACCCTTATTTCTGAAACATTTCTCTAACCGTGTTTACCCTCAGTTTTCTTTTTGCCTTACCCAATTTCCACTGAGTTCGTAATGATCGCACTGGCAAGGGTAGTGGGGGAGTAGCTATTTACATTCGAAATCATATACCTTTTACTATTCATAAGTCACCAGAGGTCGTCAGTAAGAAATTGCTCATAGCAATAAAACCGCCTGTGCAGTGTGCATGCCTTTTGTTATCTTTCTTTTTCTTCTCATTATATGTATTATCCTTGTATGTGCAATAAAGTATTTATAAATAAATATAAATAAATAAGAAGAATACTTGAATAGTGAATACTGCTCTTCCGTATGGAAACCAATGTACGACATTCATATTAAAAGAATCGAGGCTTATACAACGTAAATTTCTAAAAATATTAAGTAGGTGGCAAGGTCTCAGGCGTGAGTTACTTATGCTGACAGACTCGATAAATACAAACTAAAAAGCCTGGAAGATCGCCGCGTTATGTCAGATTTGTGTATCCTCCATAAAATAGCCAACGGTGATTAACAGCAAATAATTAGAAAAAAAATGGAATTTAAAATTCATACCCACTCGATTCGTCAGCCACAACTTTTTAATATACCTTCGGCAACTAATAATGTTTCCCAAAACAACCGTTTACACAGAATGTGTAAAACATACAATAATTTAAATAATGAATACGACATTTTTAATAATAGCTAATTTTTTATCATTCAGGAAAAAATTAAGTAAATTATAGTTCGTAAATTATTATTTTCTTCATCTTTAACATTTTCGATAGTAAAGACTTGCTTTCTCTCTGTTTCTTCTCCTTTTTTGTCCTTCGTTGTTTTTTTTTTAAATGAAATGTAAATATTATTTCTTTTCTTTTGCTTTTCAATATTTTTATCCAATTTTGAATGCACATACTACAGTATTCAGTTTTTGTTTATACAAGTATATCTTTTATATAAAAATATATTTATTCGAATGTTGTGTACAAATATAACCGGACAACAAAAAAATGATAATGTAGCTTTTAATAGTAGTTGTATTTTAATTTATTTTCTGTTCCTGTACCTAAATAAATAAAATAAATATATACGTATAATATATATAAAAGCGAATACTACTTACTCACTTACTGATTAATCATGAAATTTTAAACAGTATAAATTGCACATACTTGAAATTTAGCAGGAAGATTCCTCATAGTAGGATGCGCTAAGAAAGGATTTTTGTAAAATTCCTAAAGGGGTAAAAAGGGGTTGTAAAATAGTATGGAAATCTGTCATTTTTGAAGTTACAATCTTCATATTTAATTAATCTCTGCCGTATGTATATAGGCAACATTATGCATATGCACATATACATATATCACCTCCTGGTTAATTTCTAACAAATAAATAGTTAACTGGCACACGGTGTGCCCGCGCCTCTTGACAGGTTAATAGGCATTAACGTTTACGAGAAAAGTTACTTAGTCTATGTCTAGATGCAAAATGTCTGTTTATCTTTTACTCTTTGTTTGCTGTATAAAAAGCTAAAGACATAATAAATAAATTCGTAGTATACGTTTTACCAGATTCTATTCGACAAGGACCTTAATATAAACAAATTATAATACATCAATAACATCTTTCAAAATTATTTAGTTTGGTTACATTGTCACGTAAAATGTTGTGTGGTGTTAAGACGTTTATTATTCTTGTTTTAAAATATGAACTTATATCAGCATTGAATTTGAAAACACTTCCAGAGTACGCAAGACTAAACTTTACTGGCCTCGCTACTAAATATGGACATCCGCCTATTGAATACAAAGTGATCACAGAAGATCACTACATATTAACACTTTATCGCCTTCCTGGAAAAAGCCGATACCCGGTACTGCTAATGCATGGCATTTATGATTCTTCAGATACCTTTCTACTGCGAGGAGAAACTTCTCTTGGAATCACTTTAGCAAGAGATGGCTACGACGTCTGGTTTGGGAACTCGAGGGGAAACAAATACTCTCGTGAACACGTCTATTTAAATCCTGATAAAAATGTCAGTTATTGGGACTTCAGCTTTCATGAAATGGGATATTACGATCTTCCAGCTATAATTGATACAGTGTTAAATGAAACAGGAGCCGCGAGTGTGACTGCAATTGGTCATTCTCAAGGAAATGCTATATTTTATGTTCTCGGTTCTACTAGAAGAGAGTATAATTCTAAGATAAATGTGATGATCGCCCTCGCACCCATATCCTATGTACATCATAGCATTTTTGTATCACCATTGACACTTATTTCACCTGCAATTGAAGTGATTTTTAATGAACTTAAAATAACTGAGTTCGCAGGTGTGAGTAGTGTTATTACTAGAATTTTCAGAAGGGTCTGCCCTGTTCCAGTCATTGGTTACGCGGTATGTATATTAGGTATAATGTTCTCTTTAAGTGGCTACGATCCTGCGGAAATGGAGGAGAGTTTTCTTCCTATATTTGGTGAGAATTATCCATCGGGTACTTCTGCGAAGGACATTCTTCATTTCTTAAAAATGGGAAGAAATAAAAAATTTGCTAGATACGATTATGGAACGCAGTTAAATCAGGCTGTTTACAACTCGACGAACCCGCCAATTTATGATCTAGAAAAGGTCACCATGCCCATCGCTTTGTTTGCTGCTAAAAACGATTTCTTATCATCTTTAGACGATGTGGCTATATTAAGAAAGCAGTTACCTAACGTTGTCTACTACCTTGTAAACCCCCGTTCACAAATGAACCATATGGATTATATTTGGGGTAGAAGAATGAAAGATTATTTGTTTCCCTTTATATATCGCATGTTAGAACGATACAATGGATTTGATTAAAAATATTTTTGTATAGTAAGTTGGACAAGTGTGGCATTATATGTATATGTGTATAAAAAAATTATTGTCTAACTAGTTAATAGAATACATTTTTATTTTAACGGTGTATTTTATTAGTAGGTATTTGGCAAATCTATCAATGTAATTTATTCAAGGTGATAAAGATTTTTATTTAAATTTTCGTTTTAATTTCAAGGCTTATATTGTGAATGAAATTTTAAGTATCTGATGATCAATAAAAAATCGAGTGGTGCTGTGTCTGGACACACCGCCGTTGGTTTAACTTGAAACTTCTATTTCATCGAACCGCTTTTAGTATGAAAGATTGGAATAAAAACAAAATCGACTTCGTTCTAATTGTTGTAATACTATACTGACACTAAATAGGTGGTGTATATAAAGTTCTTTCGATTAATATTAGACAACAATTTTGTTAAAAATTAGTTTGAGATATGAGAAATAAAAAACACAAGCGTGCCTTGACAGGTTTAAGACGCTCACAGAACCACCCCGCTCGCTCAGCGCCGGACATTGGGGTAACTACCTATTCTCAGTCCTTAACCCCCTCTTTCCGATGAAAATCGTGATTTATATTTCCAGCTGACTACAGCACGAGCTGGGGCCTTACCATGAACTCTAATAGCATGAATAATATCTTTGAGTTTTCGTACCATGACGTCTTAAAAGCAAAGTCATTATAAGCTTGAAACATTCTTACTTTCTTAGCAGTTTTGCACCAAAATTACTAAGAAAATTTTATTATCGTTCATTCAATTCGTACCATGAGGTGAATTTTGACAAATCGCTTTCTTACTTTTCTGTCATAATTAGCAATCTTGTAAAAGTTGTTGATACGCGACGGATGTATTATTATTTTCAAAATTTATAATATAAAAGTAATTGATTGTGCCAGATAAATTAATTAAAACTTATTATTTTCGTAAATCTGTCGATTGATACACGTATTGTGTAATTTTAGTACTTCGGTAATTAATTTTTACTTTGATTCTAGAAGTGTAATAATTTCGAAATACTTATGTTTTTAAAAGCTTATAACGCAGAAGCTTGTAGTACACGAAATTTCATTTTCAAGTATGTTTCGAATGTGATCTTTGTGACATCAATTCAGATGAATTTACTAAACATTACCTATTATAAAAAATGTAAAACAAACTATGTAACGAGACTCTATGATGACAATTTATATATGTGAAGGAAATATAGTAAAGAAAAATGTTTATAGAAAATGAATTTCTTGTTTAGTACTAAGTCCTTTAGTACTTTTAATTTTAGCCTTTTCTTTTCGCATTTTCAACACAGAGGACAAACAGACACTTTTTGACTGACTCCATATAATAATACTAAGTATTGATTTAGTCACATTTTAAAAATTTACTATTTAAGACTTAAATTGAACAATAAAGTATATTTAAGTAGGGATTATTGTAATGATTGAAGTGTTATTGTTAGCTGTCATAATCACCGAATTAGTGATTATTTTTGAAAAAATATCATAATGAGCAGAACTTTCAATTCATTTTGTTGAATACTAGAGACAGTAGTTTGAATTTCTATCGATATTTGAGATTGTGGAATTATTTATAAAAATAATAATAACCTTTAATATGATTAAAATCATTTAAATTTTAGCACTGATAGTATGGGAAAGTGAGGTAAAAAGGTGACGCTAAGGGAAACATTATACAAAAAAATTATTTCAAACATTATAAATTAACTTTATTTTGACTTACTAATTACATATTTGGCCAACAAGATCACTATTTTAATTATTATTGGAAGTAATAAAGAAATGATCACTTTCAAAAGTGAACTTTTTACGGTTTTGCCCCATACCTGGTCCAAAACCGGGTACCCACTTCTTATACCCGACTTTGCTCCTTAACAACGGTAGTAACGGATCTCATCCAGTTCATCTCGGTCCCAACCAACAAAGCCGTTATGAACCCATTCCTTACACTTAAGACATTGCACCCAATCATCATTTATCGTCTGAAACATTCTTCTTTTTGAAAATTTTTAGACGATATCCACATTTTCTGTCTTTTACTTCGAAAATGGCATTTCTCATAATTTCCTCACTCTAGGATTATCGGTTCGTCGTTCTTTTATAATTTCGTAGCATTTTGTTGTGAAGTGTAACAATTTAAGATACAAAATAACATTAAATAAAAAAAAATATGATAGTGGTTCAATAGTGGACAATTTTTCATTCTCAAGGAAATGCTATATTTTATGTTCTCGGTTCTACTAGAAGAGAGTATAATTCTAAGATAAATGTGATGATCGCCCTCGCACCCATATCCTATGTACATCATAGCATTTTTGTATCACCATTGACACTTGTTTCACCTGCAATAGAAGCGATTTTTAATGAGCTTAAAATAACTGAGTTCGCAGGTGTGAGTAGTGTTATTACTAGAATTTTCAGAAGGGTCTGCCCTGTTCCAGTCATTGGTTACGCAGTATGTATATTAGGTATAATGTTCTCTTTAAGTGGCTACGATCCTGCGGAAATGGAGGAGAGTTTTCTTCCTATATTTGGTGAGAATTATCCATCGGGTACTTCTGCGAAGGACATTCTTCATTTCTTAAAAGTGGGAAGAAATAAAAAATTTGCTAGATACGATTATGGAACGCAGATAAATCAGGCTGTTCACAACTCGACGAACCCGCCAATTTATGATCTAGAAAAGGTCACCATGCCGATCGCTTTGCTTGCTGCTAAAAACGATTTCTTATCATCTTTAGACGATGTGGCTATATTAAGAAAGCAGTTACCTAACGTTGTCTACTACCTTGTAAACCCCCGTTCACAGATGAACCATTTGGATTATATTTGGGGTAGAAGAATGAAAGATTATTTGTTTCCCTTTATATATCGTATGTTAGAACGATACAATGGATTTGATTAAAAATATTTTTGTATAGTAAGTTTGACAATTGTGACATTATATGTATATGTGTATATAAAATTTATTGTCTAAATAGTTAATAGAATATAATTAAATATAATGAAATAATTTATTTTAACGGTGTATGGTATTAGTAGGTATTTGGCAAATCTGTCAATGTAATTTATTCAAGGTGATAAAGATTTTTATTTAAAAAAGGGTATAGCCGGATAAGTATGACGATCCGGCCCCCAAATGGGAACCTATATCGAAACTTATGTTCTAATATCGCCTTGATGTATAAACACAATTTATGTACTTTTCGCGGCCAGCTTTCGCTTTGACCTTGAGATATGGGAAAAAATAATCGCACGCATGACTTTTATTCAAAGTCATATATCTCAAAAATTAATTACGCTAAAGAGTTGAGACCAACGCGAGTTTTTAGATTACATTGCAGAGTATATCATATATTTTTTTCAAATTTTTAGAGTATATTTATATATAAAAAAAATTAAAAAATAAATAAATCATAATTTTTTTTTCGTGTTCGCTGAGACTTACAATCACGAAAATAATATATGTTATGCTCCTTTACGTGCTCTATTACTCATAAAAATTTGGTAAAAAAAAAGTTGGTGCAACACTTTGAAAAAAAATTAAAAAGTGTTTCGCACCTTGTAACTTATAGATATAAGCATGACTCAACACGCACAAAATTTTATCGCTCGTGGAAGGAATTGTACATAAACAAGTTTAGACTTGTTTTCACGTTGTTTATTATATTTTATGACTTACTAACATCGCTGGTCATGCGTTGGTATCGCTCTTGGACATTGGTATTGCTCTAAGTCTAAAGGGAAGCTTTTGACTTGGGATTTTTATGGTATTTTGTTCCAAGATTTTAAAATTAGTCATTGTTAAACCAACTTATTATTTTTATAAGGTCATAATGTCTGACAAGTGCAAAAACTGTAACAAATATCTTCGTAAGATGGTTGGTTATAAAAAAGTTGTAAAAACTGAAGAAGAAGTTAAAGTGTTCAGTGATTGTTTAAATAAAACAGTAACAGTTAATGATATATTCTGTAACAAGTGTCGTCTTTTCCCATATATTAAGAAAAAAGCTTCTATTTCTAAATGTACAGCATCTGACGAGGTGTCTTCAAGCCTGGAAGTATGCGATGAAGTATCAACATCTACAGGTGAACCAGGAGAAGCTTATGTTAACTCTGAAGATTCTGACATTGTGACGATGATTCTGATAGTGACAGTACCATAAAAATCCAAGTCAAAAGCTTCCCTTTAGAGCAATAGCAATGTCCAAGAGCGATACCAACGCATGACCAGCGATGTTAGTAAGTCATAAAATATAATAAACAACGTGAAAACAAGTGTTTAGGCCTTAACGGGACTTTAAATTAAAGCAATGGACTTGATATATAAATTACATATATTCAAATGAAAGGTACAAAAAGAGCGTCCGTAGTCCAGCGCGTAGGTGGGCGAAGTGTGGCGGTGAGATGCGCTCGCGGCCGGGTTGGGTCCCCCGCCCGCGCAGCGCATACGTCACGCGCCCGGTGAGAGGGAGACGCGCCGACACAAGTCTAAACTTGTTTATGTACAATTCCTTCCACGAGCGATAAAATTTTGTGCGTGTTGAGTCATGCTTATATCTATAAGTTACAAGGTGCGAAACACTTTTTAATTTTTTTTCAAAGTGTTGCACCAACTTTTTTTTTACCAAATTTTTATGAGTAATAGAGCACGTAAAGGAGCATAACATATATTATTTTCGTGATTGTAAGTCTCAGCGAACACGAAAAAAAAATTATGATTTATTTATTTTTTAATTTTTTTTATATATAAATATACTCTAAAAATTTGAAAAAAATATATAATATACTCTGCAATGTAATCTAAAAACTCGCGTTGGTCTCAACTCTTTAGCGTAATTAATTTTTGAGATATATGACTTTGAATAAAAGTCATGCGTGCGATTATTTTTTCCCATATCTCAAGGTCAAAGCGAAAGCTGGCCGCGAAAAGTACATAAATTGTGTTTATACATCAAGGCGATATTACAACATAAGTTTCGATATAGGTTCCCATTTGGGGGCCGGATCTTCATACTTATCCGGCTATACCCTTTTCGTTTTAATTTCAAGGCTTATATTGTGAATGAAATTATAAGTTTCTGATGATCAATAAAAAATCGAGTAGTGCTTTGTCAGTAGTGATTAGAATAAAAACAAAATTGACTTCGTTCTAATTGTTGTAATACTATACCGGCACTGAATAGATAGTGTATATAAAGTTCTTTCGATTAATATTAGACAACAATTTAGTTAAAAATTAGTTTGAGATATAAGAAATAAAAAACACAAGGCGTTGTATACTAAGCGTGCCTTGATAGGTTTAGGACGCTCACAGAACCACCCCGCTCGCTCAGCGCCGGACATTGGGGTACCTATCTATGATTAACCCATAACCCCCTCTTTCCGATGAAAATCGTGATTAATATTTCCAGCTGACTACAGCACGAGCTGGGGCCTTATCATGAACTCTAATAGCATGAATACTTATAATCTTTGAGTTTTCGTACCATGACAACTTAAAACATTCTTACTTTCTTAGAAGGTTTGTGACGTCACGACACCAAAATTACTAAGAAAATGTCATTATCGTTCATTCCATTCGTACCATGAGGTGAATATTGACAAATCGTATTCTTACTTTTCTGTCATAAGTAGCAATCTTGGAAAAGTTGTTGATATGTATGTACTATTGTTTTCAAAATTTATAATATAAAAGGTAATTGATTGTGCCAGATAAATTAATTAAAACTTACTATTTTTCGTAAATCTGTCGATTGATACACGTATTGTGTAATTTTAGTACTTCGGTAATTAATTTTTACTTTGATTCTCGAAGTGTAATAGTTTCGAAATACTTATGTTTTTAAAAGCTTATAACGCAGAAGCTTGTAGTACACGAAATCTCGTTTTCAGCTGTTTCGAATGTGACATCAATTCAGAAGTATTTACTAAGCATTACCTATTATAAAAAATGTAAAACAAACTCTGTAACGAGACTTTCTGATGAGAATTTATATTTGTGAAGGAAATGTAGTAAAGAAAAATACCTATAGAACATTTATTTCTTGTTTAGTAATTCCTTTATTACTTTTATTTTTAGTCTTTCCCTTTCACATTTTCAACACAGAGGACAAACAGACACTTTTTCATACACAGAGACGGCTCCTTACCTCTAAGCTCCATATTATAATACTAAGTTCAATGTTGCCATCTGATTTAGTCACATTTAAAAAATTTACTATTTACGACTTAAATTAAACAATAAAACCTCTACTATGGAACAAACTTCCTAAACTTATTCAAGAAAGTCCTTCCATTGCATCTTTTAAATATCGTCTAAAAGAACATTTTCTATCTGAATTTACTTAGTAGTCATCAACATTATATTTTAACAAGTAATTATATGTATCGTATGTCTGTATATTGTATGGTATAAAATATATGTATTATAATTATTATTGTTATCTATGTATTTTATATACTTGTATGTCTGTGTTATTTATTATACTCATTACTAAGATTACATGTAGTATGCTATTTTTATATATACTGTGATTTCTTTATTTTTTTAACTTTACCTCCATATTACCTTGCACTTTTCTGCTTCGCTAAATGACAATCTTTCTCACCTCCTAGGTTGATTGGAAGAGATCTCTTTTAGAAATAAGTCCACCTTTGTCTTTAATGTTGTCTAAATACTTTTAATTTTTATTTTTAATGTGCAATAAAGAATATATAATAAAATTTATTTAAGTAGGGATTATTGTAACGATTGAAGTGTTATTGTTAGTTATCATAATCACCGAATTAGTGATTATTTTTGAAAAAATATCATAATGAGCAAAACTTTCAATTCATTTTGTTGTATACTAGAGACAGTAGTTTGAATTTCTATCGATATTTGAGATTGTGGGATTATTTATAAAAATAATAATAACCTTTAATATGATTAAAATCATTTAAATTTTAGCATTGATAGTATGAGAAAGTGGGGTAAAAAGGGGACGCTAAGGGAAACATTATACAAAAAAAATATTTCAGACATTATAAATTAACTTTATTTTGACGTACTAATTACATATTTGACCAACAAGATCACTGTTTTCGTTATTGGAAGTAATAAAGAAATGATCACTTTCAAAAGTGAACTTTTTACGGTTTTGCCCCATACCTGGTCCAAAACCGGGTACCCACTTTTTATACCCGACTTTACTCCTTAACAATGGTAGTAACGGATCTCATCCAGTTCATCTCGGTCCCAACCAACATAGCCGTTATGGATCCATTCCTTACACTTAAGACATTGCACCCAATCATCATTTATCGTCTGAAACATTCTTCTTTTTAAATTTTTTAACATTGAAAATGTTTTTTTGTCGCTTCGGTATAGGCCCGATTTTCAGCGAAAATGCGACATCGCCCTAGTGTCGTGGCTTTTGGGACTACGTGATTGATTGGGATGTCAAAAGACGCCTCATGACAAGGGCTACAAAATGCAAACAATTTTTTTGAATAAACTCAATTACTTTTTTTTTAAATCGAAATAGTGTGAAAAATGCGGTCGTTTTTCGCCCGGTTTCGCTCAGAAAATAATTCATTTCTCGAAAACGAAATGAGATATCGAAAAAATGAAAAAAACCCCTAGAGATACGATGTTGAGCTACATTTAAAATATCATTGGAGGTGCGTATCATGGCTGGGTTATTCAGAAGTTGTACCTTTGTGATGCAGAGTTTACGCGCGAAGAGCGCGTGAGCGCGGTAGTGATGATGAATAAATGTTTTGGAGCATGATTATGTGTTTGAACGAAGTGATTCTTTATGAATAAATAAATATGTATTATATTTAAACTAATAACTAACTAATATCTATACACATAATAAAACAGTAACTTAGTGAAATCTATACATGAAATATTTTTTTAAATCAATGACTGTAACCTATTGTGTACAGAATATATACCCGAAAACAATAGTTATTAAAATTTTTGTCTGTATGTCTGTTTGTCTGTTTGAGTGTGCGCGTTTCACGCAAAAATCACGGAACCGATTTTAACTAAATTTTGTGTAGTGGTAACTTATTACTGGGGTCATATATAATATAATTTAATCCAATTAATAAAAATTCATTGAAATATTATAAATGCGAAAGTTTCAATGGATGTTTGTTACTCAATCATACCAGAACGACTGAACGGATCTGGATGAAAAGCACAGGGATAGATTATACTCTGGTATAGCAAATTGATTATTTTTTAACCCGAAAAAACGTACGATTCCCGTGGGATAAATTTGTTTTTGTTTTACACAAAGCAAGCGATCGACTATTTATTCAATACTAACCGTTAAAATGTACCTAGGGACAAACCCGCGCGAGGCGAGGGTGAGTCGCTAGTCTATATCTATACATATACTAAAATTCTGAGTCAAATCTATACATTAAATATTTTTTGAAAAATCTTATTGAAATAGTCATCATTATCGATACTGAGGCCGAATCTATGGTTTTTAGAAGTTTTGTCTGTCTGTCTGGGAACGCCTCACGAGAAAACCACTGAACAGATTTTGATGAAATTTGGTATGATATTAGCTGGTTATCCCAGTCAACATATAAGATAATTTTTATTGCGGCAAAATATTTCATCTCTGAGAAATCTATACTAACCCTTAAAACGTATCTATACATATAATAAAATTCTAACTGCGTCTAATCCGTACATTAAATATTTTTGGAAAATCTTATTGAATTAGTCATTATTGTCGACACATAGGCTGAATCTATAGTTTTTAGAATTTTTGTCTATCTTTCTGTCTGGGAACGCATCACGAGAAAAGCACTGGACAAATTTAGATGAAATTTGGTATGATGATAGCTGGTTATCCGAGTCAACTTAAGGATACTTTTTACTGCGGGAAAATATTTCATCTATGAGAAATCTATACTAGACGTTAAAACATAACTAGGGACGAACCCGAGCGAAGCGAGGGTGAGTCGCTAGTATACATATAAAAGGCTTTGTCCTGACTGACTGATGAATCAACGCACAGCCTAAACCACTGGTCGTAGAGAACTGTATTTTTGAAGAGCTTATACCTTATATGACGTAGGCATCGGATAAGAAAGGATTTTTCAAAATTAATGTCTTAAAGGGCTAAAAGGGGATACCAAAGTTTATCTGTGAAAAAAAAAATATTTAAAATTAGAATTACTTGAAACTTAGTATTAATGATCTTCAATTCAGTCAAAGATACACGTGTTTCATCTTTCTTTATAATTCATCCCGGAAGGGGGTAAAAAAGGGGATGAAAATTTGTAATTTATTTGTATTAAAGCCTGTAATTTTTAATGTACAATGCACGGAAAGTGGTATTTGGCTTTAAAATAAATAATTAAAATACGTATGTAATATGTATATTAGATTTATCCCTTAAAGGAGTAAAAGGGGATGGTAAGGTTTATATGGAGAACAAAATGTTTATCGATCAGAATTATCTGAAACTTGGTATTAATTAACTTGGCTTTGTGAACGTGCTACACTGATCCCCAAAAACAACAATGCTACTGATTTTAATAACAAAAGTGATTTTGATTTCAAAAACTTAAGTCCTTTGAAGGGTCAGAAATATAATATAGGTCTGTCGTTTCAGTGATGCAAATGGATGAAGTAGTTCACTATCCTGTAGAATTCCTTAACAGTATTCTATCCTTCTGAAGGTTGGCACACCTGTTATGAATAAGCCACCAAAGCTGTGTAATCGGATAAGACTGCTAGTAATCTATCAAAAATTATTGTGGCCACTGTGTTTGCTGGATGTACTCGAGGGGAAACAGTATTCATACCTCGAATAATATCACTGATAACCTCTGACTATGGCTTTGAATTTAATCTATCATAATTCCTCCTTAAAATTTGTATTACAATGAGTATTAATAAATATCAGGGCCAGTTGTTAAAAGTAGCGGTATCGACTTTAAAGATTTGCTTCTCACATGGACATTTTTACAGTACCCAGAACCAGACGAAACATCCACCAATCTGTTATACAAAGAAGCTCTTAATCAAATTTTAATTCTTCTGGTTCTCCTAGTAATTAATATGTTAAAAATGATTTAATTCAATTCATTTGGCAGATTCATTTTCAATGTACCCGAAGGTCGTGGCAGACACGAGATCTGTGGATTTTTTGACGATATCCACATTTTCTGTCTTTTACTTCTAAAATGGCAATTTTCATAATTTCTTCACTGTAGGATTATCGGTTCGTCGTTCTTTTATAATTTCGTAGCATTTTGTTGTGAAGTGTAACAATTTAAGATACAAAATAACATTAAATAAAAAAAAAATATGATAGTGGTAAAAACCGGGTACCACCAGGTATTACCCCAAGCGCACTGAAGAGAAACAAAGTAATTAAATAACTTCAAAATATGTCACAATAAAGTTTAAACCAACGTTCGCTTAACATTTACCCGCGTCCAGGTTTTACCCCCATACCCGGCTGTGGACTAATCTCCCCTATAACCACAGTCTATTAATCCATCCAGTCTAACAAACACCTCTTGACATAGCAAAAGTTCGATGTTCGGAGGCAGACGCGATTGAGGCGATACCAACTGTCATACTTACTTTTACATTGGGGAAACGGGTTTAGGGTTGATAGGCTATTAGGATTAGGTGGTATACCGAAAAAGACATCTATTTTTTTATAGATTTTTTAAATTATCATATGAAATAGGAATTAAAATATAAAATTTTAATTCAAAGAATGTTTTCAACACACCTCGTGACTGGTTTGTATTGAATAATCATATAATAATTAATTGACATTATAATTTCAGAATCTACTACATTTAAATATTTAGGTACCTACTGCATTTTAAGTAATTGTGATAAATCCAATTTACCGGTTGTTTGACGATAGATGCATCATATTTTATAGCAGTTCATTCACCTACAAAATTATTGAATATCAACATTTACACCTTACTTTACTTCTTCATACGATCACAATTTTCACAATCACACACTTTTTTTTCAATAAGAACATAGAAAGTTATATAGATTATTAATTTAAGTTTCTTTTACATAATTTTATTATGTGTTGACATATTTTAATGATTGACAGATATCATATGTGTGTAGATTTATGAAAATATATTATTATACTACAGTAGCTTTTAGTGTCCGTGCATTTTAAACGTTTCATAATCATGATGATGAATCGTCGCACAATTTTTCAAGACTATATAATAGAAATACTATTTAGAGCTTTATTATTTTGACATTAAAACTGTGATTGATATTTGAAATTCAATAAATAATTAAGTGGAAATTTCCAAATTGTTTGATTTATATAACTCACAATTAATGGCATATCCCAGAAAGAACCCGAAAATGACTTATACGTATTTGCAAAATAAGTGAAAACCTAATATTAGTAAGCGCCCTCTTGGGTAACAAAATGAAGCAAAGTGTCTAAGTGCAAAATATCTGTTTATCTTTTACTCTTTGTTCGCTGTATAAAAAGCTATATCTTTCTAATATATTTAAACGAGCAATTCTTGTATATTTATTTATTTATTTATTTATACCGGTGATCTCGGAAACGGCTCTAACGATTTCGCTAAAATTTGGTAGGTGGAGGTTTTGGGGGGCGAAAAGTCGATCTAGATTAGTCTTATATCTGGGAAATCGCTTGTTTTCGAGTTTTCATGTGGTTTTCTTTCGCATTATTCTACATAAAATATGGTCGATAATTTCTTACGATGCGCATAAGCATCGTGGTCAAGCGACCAAGGCGCAAGATTGACATTCACAGGTGTCCGGGTTCGAATTCCGGTTGGATACAAAGTATTAATTTATTTTCTTTTTTTTTTGTACTTATCCAAGTTTTTAGTTTTTTTAATCTAAAAAATACGATACAACAAAAAAGAACTTCGAGCGAAGCTAGGTCGCCCAGGTACTATATGTATAATTATTATTATTATTATTATTATTATTATATGTATAATACTCGTATAAACTAAATATGAATAGATAAATTCGTATTATTCGTTTTAACAGGTGCAATTCGATAAGGGCCTCAAGAATAAATTAACAATTGGTATTAACATATTAATATATAAAGCAATTACAACAATAACATCTTTCAAAATTCTTTGGCTACGTTGTCACGTAGAATGTTGTGTGGTGTAAGGACATTTGTTATTCTTGTTTTAAAATGTCAACTTATATCAGCTTTGGGTCAAACACTTCCAGAGGACGCAAGATTAAACTTTACTGGCCTCGCTAGTAAATATAGACATCCGCCTATTGAATACAAAGTGATTACAGAAGACAACTACATATTAACACTTTCTCGCCTTCGTGGAAAAAGCCGATACCCGATACTGTTAATGCATGGCATTTATGATTCTTCAGATACCTTCCTACTGCGAGGAGACACTTCTCTTGGAATCACTTTAGCAAGAGACGGTTACGACGTCTGGTTTGGAAACTCGAGGGGAAATAAATACTCTCGTGAACATGTCTATTTAAATCCTGATAAAAATGACAGTTATTGGGACTTCAGCTTTCATGAAATGGGATATTACGATCTTCCAGCTATAATTGATACAATGTTAAATGAAACAGGAGCCCCGAGTGTGACTGCAATTGGTCATTCTCAAGGAAATGCTATATTTTATGTTCTCGGTTCTACTAGAAGAGAGTATAATTCTAAGATAAATGTGATGATCGCCCTCGCACCCATATCCTATATACATCATAGCATTTTTGCATCACCATTCATACTCATTTCACCTGTAATTGAAATGGTTGTTAATGAGCTTAAAATAACTGAGTTCGCAGGTGACAGTAGTGTTATCACTAGAATTTTAAGAAGGGTCTGTCCTGTTCCAGTCATTGGTTACTCGGTATGTGCACTAGGTATATTTTTCCCTCAAGCTGGCTACGATCCTGCGGAGTTGGAGGAGAGTTTTATTCCTATAGTTAGTCAGCATTATCCAACAGGTAGTTCAGCAAAGGATCTCCTTCATATGTTACAAGTGGGAAGAAATAAAAAATTTGCTAGATACGATTATGGAACGCAGATAAATCAGGCTGTTTACAACTCGACGAACCCGCCAATTTATGATCTAGAAAAGGTCACCATGCCCATCGCTTTGCTTGCTGGTAAAAACGACTTCTTATCATCTTTAGACGATGTGGCTATATTAAGAAAGCAGTTACCTAACGTTGTCTACTACCTTGTAAACCCCCGTTCACAGATGAACCATTTGGATTATGTTTGGGGTAGAAGAATGAAAGATTATTTGTTTCCATTTATATATCGCATGTTAGAACGATACAATGGATTTGATTAAAAATGTTTTTGTATAGTAAGTTTAAGAAAGTGCAGCGTTATATGTATATATATATAAAATTTTGTTTTGGTAAAAAGTTTTTCATAATCATTAATATTATAAATAAAACTATGTTTTCGGACTTTTTCACAGATTTATTTAGATTTTTATTTTCCGACGTTTCGATTGCTTTACAGCAATCATGATCACGGGAGAGACTGAGGTGTTAGATGTCTCAAAGGCATTATATAGCTATTACAGACAGCCTACCCACAAAATTACAAAATGAATTCAAAAAATTGAAAAATTGCACCAAAGTACCTACCTTACAATATTTGTTAATTTTAATTTTAAACATTTTTATAATTTTAATTAGTTTTATAATTATTGAATATGCAATATTATTTATTTAATTTTAGCTGTTATTATTATAATTATTACATTTTTTAGAAAACTTAATTAATTAGTAATCTATATTTAGTGTTGCCATTTTTATATTTATAAACATAAAGAAAAGAAAATCATTAATATTAGTTCATTCTAAGTTAAGAGGTAATATGTTGTATGAAGTGACGACACGGCATTTTTTTTTATATATTTTTACTTGGGTGTACATTTTTTTATGGAAACTTTTAAGTTGAAAAAGTTTACAAAGTGGCCAGTCAATTTGTTGGTTTTGTCTCGTTTTATACGTGACCAGGGGAAATACTCAGTACAGGGGAGAGACAAGATGCACAGGGGAGGATACTTTATGTACAGGGAAGAGATAGACACTTCGATAAACAATACTACTAGGTATAGGGTCGGCGCATGAAATCCGTCTCGATAAATATCAGCTCACTTGAAAAGTGAGCGTATATTTCGATTAGTTGTATTGAAACACTGCAAGCGTAAACACGTTCACAATGCCGCAATGTGTATTTAAAAGTTGCAAAAATAATACGCGATGAAGTAGTTTTTCGGACGGAGTGTCTTATCTTCGGTAAGTACATGTAGATTAAGTCAACATTTTAAGATTTAACCTACGTAATAATATAAAAATGAAATTTTGAACAATTTTAAATCCTCTAAGAACGTTTGGCGAAATTCAAAGAAGCAAACAGAAACAAAACATAACGATTTAGCTCACAAAGCAACAACGGGAAAAAGTGCTTTATGTTTTTTTAATATAAGGTTGATTTTACAATAATTATAAAGCTTAAATATATAAAGGTACAAAACATGAAAAGGTTCTTCCGTTTGCTTTCCATCAATATAAAAATATATTAAATAAGTTTACTATCAATAGACAATGATAAAATAAAAAGAAACAAAAACTTCTCTTTTAAATAACAGTATTACACTTTGCTTGACTTAAACTATAAAAATACTTTAATTTATAAAGGTACCTAACTAAAAAATTGCTTAATTTTTTCTAAAACCCTCGTTCAAAGACATCAACGGATTCATTAAGGCCAGGCTGTCTGGGCGAAGTAGGCATTTAACACTACCTCCCCTCCCGCAAAGCGAGCTGTGCGCTCACGTCGCCGGCGTGAACTCGTAACTATAGACCACTGACCAAGCGTCACAGAGTACGCAAGCGCGTCTGTAGGCAGTAGGCCAACTTATTACATTAATTTGTTTTTAATATTATTAAAATTTAAAATACGGGAATTGATCCGGTAACATTTTATTTTATATAATACCTATATACTTAGTAATAGCGAAAACCTAAGACATTTTTATGTATCAAATTAATTTGAATAGATATTGAACATGTAAATTATATTTTATTCAATTATTTATAGTATATTCATATGGATACTTTAGAAATATTATCAGGAAGTTACTTATGTTTTTGTTGGTATGATGTTTAGTTTACAAATTATTATGCAATTTTTATAATCTATACTATAATAAAGCAGTAACTTAGCGAAATCTGTTCATGAAATATTTTTTAAAAACAATGACCGTAACGTATTATGTATACGATATAGACCCCAAAACAATAGTTATTAAATTTTTTGTCTGTTTGTCTGTTTGTCTCTTTGTCTGTACGCGTTTCACGCAAAAAGTAATGAACCGATTACAACGAAATTTGGTGAAGTGATAACTTATTACCCGGGTCAACATTTAGGATACTCTTTATTTCAGAAAAATCTTTATTTCCCACGGGATATCGCAATAACTGATTTTATCGAGTCCTTCTTAGGAACCTTCCGCTGGCTAAACCTTAAGACATACATCAAAACAATGTACTAAAAAATTGTAGGTCTTGAAAAGGTCAATAGAAAAATCTACAACAGTGTATGTCTATCTCTTAAGGTACACTCGCAATACCTATTCTTATCTATACCTATAATAAAACTAACTTAGTCAAATCGATGTGCGCGTTTCACGCAAAAAGTACTGAACCGATTTTAACTAAATTTTGTATAGTGATAGCTTATCACTCGGGTCAACATTTAGGATACCTTTTACTACAGGCACATTTTTCGTTCCCGCGGGAAAATGCAATAACTGGTTCTATCGAGTCGTCCTTAGAAATTTCTATGGCTAACGGTGGCTGAACCTTAAGAGATACATCAAAACAATGTACTAGAAACTTGTAGGTCTTAAAAAGTTATACGGGGAAGTTCGCAATATTATACGTGTATCACCTAAGGTACATTCGCAATTACTATTTTTATTCACTACTCGCGACTCACAGACTGACTAATCAACGTTTAGCTCAGTTCAGCAGTAAAACGTAACTAGGGACGAACCCGAGCGAAGCGAGGGTGAGTCGCTAGTATTGAATAAACTATAATCAAAAGCAATCGAAGGATTATGATTATCCTCTCATTTGTGTTGCCCACTTATGAAGCTTTATGTCAAAAATGCAGCTTCGTGTAGGGTGGTTTTAAACAACCCCTAAAACTTTCTCGCGGGTGTTTAAAATGACGACATCTGTAAAGTTTTGTATGGGAGCTATAGTAACTTATATCGTTGGAATCGTTATGAAATAACCTAACACATTTAAAAAACCACAATAAAAACTGCCTTACAATGTATTAGTAAATAGACCTGGAAGTCAGGGAACCCGATGTTACCCAAAAATCTACCTAAAAACCTTTATAACTTAAAAATAAAACCATTATTTCAAATTTTTGTTTTTTTATTTCATAAGAACTGTATTATCTCACATTAATAAACAAAAAGAATACACCTCTCCATATATTTTTTTCACCACACAAGCTTTAGAAAATTTCACCCTTTTTTTTTCACCCGCGCGA
This sequence comes from Fabriciana adippe, assembly GCA_905404265.1. Taxonomy (NCBI): domain Eukaryota; kingdom Metazoa; phylum Arthropoda; class Insecta; order Lepidoptera; family Nymphalidae; genus Fabriciana; species Fabriciana adippe. Next base: position 15,206,119 of record FR989995.1, on the reverse strand, counting down.
GTGAAATAAAATAATAAAATCCTTTACTTTTCAATATCGAAAACACTGTAGGTCAAGTGGCTTAGGGTAATAACTTTTTATGTAATACGATCCACATACTTGTTACAGACAGAGTTTCAAGTGTTTGAAGTGTTTAGTTTACAATAAATCAAACTACAAGCCAAGCACTTGAAATTAAAAACAAAAAAAAAGGTCTCTCAAATGTTCGCAATAATTGAAAAATTCTTTGCATTTATTTTAAACACTAATTGACCTCCTAAAATATGATTATAATGACAATGTTTTAAGCACAACGATAATATTATACGCTTCCATATTGAAATATTTCTAAAGTAAACAAATAGAATACCCCATCTGTGTAGACATCTTTTAAAATATGGTATTTTTTTATTACAATAATACGAATTATTTTTACATTTGTTTTTAAATTAAATGTTTCGTAAAGATCATAAAAATAATAGACTACGTGTATAATATATTATATATAACGTATATAATACACAATGTTTATAATAAAGTTAACAAAAAATATCGACGAGAATGACGCCATTTTGCCGCGAATAATAGCGGCGATGTTTGTTAAAACCACTATTTCTATACAAAATCTTATTCAATTGTCCTAATCATGTAAGTAATATTGATCTTTACTTACTTAGTCATAATGTAAATCCATTTTACGATCACTTTCACTCCACACACAATAGATATTATCACAAAAAGAACACGCGAACAATGCACACGGCTCGCGCGTTTCGACGAAACCGAGGGGCGACTTTGTATAGATTATATCTCAATAATAGTGTATTTTATAAACTTTGTCTTCAGTCTTATGCTATGCTTATTTATTTGAGTATACTGTGTGAAAATTAGAGCGATACAAATAAGATTTGAAAAATGTTATTCACTTACATAGAGGATGCGGAATTTGAATGATAAGCGTGCTTAATATGCACGAACTTTTGACGTTTATTTTGACACACTGCTTCAGAAGCAGTCTAACACATGAGAGGTTATGAACCACTTATTTCAATTTACATACTAAGCATAATTTGGCGTAGCGGTAAAAGCACGGTCTAGAAATTGTATGGTCGTAGGTTCGATTCTCCGTACTAAGACTTTTTTTTTTCTTTTTCCCAATTTTTATATATTATTCATTTTTCAATTATGCAAAGAAATTAATATTTTATTTATTTAATACTTTCTTAGATTTACGCGAATATTTGACATTTAAATAAAACTATCTTTTCGGATTTTTTCGCGGATTAATTATTATCATTTATTGTTTTTTTTTTTTATATGTATAGGTATGCAAAAGGCATAGAAATGATAAAAAAATGGGATTTTGGACTTTTCAACAAGGGATGGTAATTAAAGCGCATGCGAAAAAACTTTGTACATGAAAATTCAAAATTCAATATATAAATTGAGAAAAAGGAAAAAAAATGTCTACACATACGGGGTATCGAACCTACGATGATCGATATTTTAGTCCGAGATCATACCGCTACACTAACTTATGATTGGCTTGCAAAGTGAAATACGTGGTTCATAAGGTGCGAAATATTTTTTAAATTTTTTTATTCACTTTTTATTTTTTCTAAACGCTATGATGTTCTACTTAGGTAGGTACTTTAGCTTCTAGATACAGTATGCCACGAGACCGGCTTAACAAAAACTGAAAAATTTGTGTTATGCCCGCTGCATAAAATGCTTGCGAGTAAATCCACTTACCGTAGTGTCTGTACTCTAACTGCAGTTGGCCTCAAAGAGTCTTTTGATCACAGTAGGAAACAGGGCCGGATTTAAGGGAAGGCAAGCGGGGCTGCAGCCCCGGGGCCTCCACAAGAGAGGGGCCCCCACAAAAGATATTTGAAAAAAAAACAAATTCTGACTGGTCGACAACTTTTTCGTTTTTATTTTTAACAAATATGACTGATTATATATAATTGTTCTTAAATATTAAAAACAATTTATCCATATTCGTCCATCGCAGTTCATCGCAATCGGGTAAAAAGAAGTTACAGAGCGGTTATGATTAATTAATTAATTTTAGGTCTGCAATATTATCATCAAATGCCAATGTTTTATAGGTAAATTCAAGTTTGTTAATTCAAATTTGAAAGAAATTTTCTTCGATCCTTTTCTATTTTTGTGTTTTGTATTTTTGAGTGCATGCACATTACTATATCTACTCCATAGGTTAAGGTAGTTAAGTAAAGGTAAACAAAGAGCTCATGGGGATTTTACCTTTTATTATAAAAATTTTAACACATATTGTTAAGTAGCGACTTACTCTCGCTTTGTTCGGGTGTGTCCCTAGGTACGCGGATTTTATTCACAATTTCATGGGTTTTAATTTTTTGTGCGGAACCCTGAGTTTTTTCTAAAATAAGTGTAGCCTTAGCTACTCCTTATGACATCAGCTATCTTCTAGTGAAAGTTTCGTCATAATCAGTCCGTTTCGGAGATTAGCCGGTCAAACAGACAAAAATTTTAAAAATTTAAACCGTATATGCATTTCATATGCATTTAGTAAAAAAACTGTTATTTTAACATTACAAACAGATATATACATTTTATTTATTTGTAGGTATAGATAAAAATATAACTGCATTTTTTATTCAATTCACCCACAATCAAACACGATCAAAACATAACTAAAATTGATTTAGACTTATACAAATTCATATACAATATAATATTTAAATTGATGATGTATGTTACGGACGACGAGTCTAGGCGACGGCAGAATCTAGCTTAAGTGTAAAATACAATAAGAATTTAGCCTCATAGGAGCATATCTAAAAGATTAAACTCACAGTAGCTTATCTAATAAGTTTGTTAATTAGAAATAAAAAAACGAGGTTTTGTTCATTTTGTACCATTCGTCGGATAGTCATAGAAGAGGCAACTAGCAAGAAAAGCTAATGAAGAATCAATCAACGAGAAATTCATTTTGAAACCCTTAAATGCAGTCCACTATATTTAAATTTAAAAGTTTCCATATGGTATATCATGTTAAAACAAGTGAATAAGGTTCATTTATATGTTATTGCTGATATTATAAATATAGATGTTGGCTTTTTACTCGACTGTGGCGAAACAGGGTTATGTGTTTAACTTGTATGTATGTCTGATTCTATGTTCGTTCGTAATCACTAAATGGCTTAACCGGTTTTGATGATTCATACGTAATTCGATTCGTCTTGATAATGCGAGTATCATAGGCTATATAGATATTATTATGAGTCAAAATGGCGGATTCTAGGTGTCAATTTATGTATATTGAAAAAAAATCGTCCGAATAAATCGAGTGGGCTATCGAAATACAAGTTATTAAGAGCCCATTACAGAAATATTTACAACTTATATGTTCAAAAGCAATTTAGGATAAGAAATTGTTAAATAAAACTAAAAATGTGTAATTCTCCTAAAAAGAAGAGAACAAAACGAAGGAACATTGTATTATGTAGTCGGAGGCAAACATATACTATGTACCTACGTGTTTTAGAATAGCTGCGTGTGTGTATGTCTCCGACTACAAAATAATAATAAAATTATGTCCCTTCGTCAACTTGTTCTCTTCTTTTTCGGTCGCTCTTTATACAGTCGGTTTTTTTTTATTTTTGAAAAAAAAAATCTGGAGTGGTTGTGTGTAATGTCCATCAAAAATCTCTGTAGTTTTAGTAAAACAGTACTTATCCACATCTGAAAACTATTTGTGTCTATACCAATATAAAGAAATAGTTCTCCGGCTTCATCTAATCAACTGATGGAATTAAAACATAGTTTTAAATTATTTATTGACCCATATTTTATTTTATTAAAATAATGTAAGTATATTCTTTTACTTAAAAAGTAACTTTATCATAAATTACTTATACTTACATTAAGTCTATAATTTATATGGTCATTTTATTTATATGGGTAATTTAAGACTTCTATCCATAATAAAAAAGCATTAACGTTCAGCGAAATCATCAACTATTTTTCGTCGAAAAAAACTCGCAAGGTTGCATTCATTAACGCTGTAATTTAATTTTGAATAATTCTTGTATTTGACTTTATCTACATAAGTTTATTGAAATAATTTAATTTGTTTCGCAATAAATACTTAAATCACTTGACTAAAAAAAATGATCATTTTTTTCGGAAAATAATTAGGGGCCTCCACTTCTTTGTTGCCCCGGGGCCTCCACACCCCTAAATCCGGCCCTGGTAGGAAATAAGACCTTTTGGCAACAAAGAATATTTCGAGTTGATTAATCGTTTTTCCGTACAAAATGTATGAGAAAAGTTTTTGGCGATTTCTATCATTTCTAGTACTCAAACCTTTAATGGTCCCAAAGAGTCTTTTGATCCCTATATGAAATAGGATCGATTGACATGAAAAAAAAATCGTATTTTAGCATTTTTCTCGCTGACTGTACATTTTTTCCAAAATCTGTGAATGCAGTTCAGAATATCTCAAAAAGTTATGGATGATCTCCTAGGAACGTTTTCCTGTAACTATAGTATTTAAGGTACCTGCCCTTACTGTCCCGTCTCAAAAATCCACCCTGTATATATAATGAGAAGAGACATTTAGCAAAGGCGTTCTGAATGAACGGACTTCTAAAGAAATTTTTCTGACATTGGAGGATTCAAATATAATGTATGTATTTCAGATTTCTTAATAAATATCATAAAAGATTCTCGATAGTGAAGATAGAAATAAAAAAAATATGTTAGGCAATATTCATTTTATTCAATAATTTGATTTAATACGAATCAAAAGCAAAATTGTAATTAGCACAAATTATTAGGTTCACAGCCTACACTACATAATAATAATAATATGCGAGTAAATTAATACATAATAATACTTATATAGTCTAAGATCTGAAGTAAGGAAAACCTTCACCCATCTGCTTACCGGTGGAAAATTATTTTGTAATAAATACAAAAGGTATATAATCAAAAATATCGCATTACCTAATAAAATAAGATCAGATGATGGGTAAAAGATGGACCTTACATCAGATATTTTATTAAGTTCTAAAAATTATGTAAAACACAGTATAGTGGACTCGTTAAAACAAACTACATATACGTGCCCAAAGTGGAAGAAATCACGGGTAGCCATTGAAGACCATCCACCTCCTGGCCCATCATCAGATCAACTCGATGGTAACAAATTACAGTAGAAACTTGATTAACCCGACTAATTGTTGAATTGTTGTCCTTAGGCATTCGGATAATCGGAAATCTGGATAATCGAATGTATGAAGAAAAGCGTTTTTTTTTCCTGAAACAATTGCTAACTAACTAAAATAATAACGAAACGCGTGAGGCAGCGATCTCACGGGGCTCGGGCGGGGTAATGTCAGTTCCGACGCCTTCATCTACACTTATAATAAAACTGTAGAGGTCGAATGTCTGTACATAGAAAAAAATGCTAAAGCTCGAGTCAGGGGGATGTAAGAAGAGAAACAGAACAATTCCGGATTTTTTCAAGCTAAGCTTGCATTAATTCGACTTGTAGGTATATAATTGGTCGCGGTTGGTAGTCCGGATAATCGTGAATCCGTATAACTGAGGGCCGAATAATCGAGTTTCTACTGTATTGTATTAGCATCCAACTTACATATAAGTACAAAGTTTTAAGTCTACGCCATCGATTTTGTTTATTTAGATTGATTAGTTTATATCCTAATTTAATAACGTATAAGTGAAACTAATGTATTAGGGTTTAAAAAACAAAAAAAACACATTATTGACAACTGTAATGAATTGGAATCGTTAAAACAAACTGTAAGAGTCAAAAATCAAGGTGTTTACTAGAAGTTATTGAAGAGTTCCACAATCCACCACTTGGTATTGTGTTGGTATTACGTTTTAAAAGCTTTAAATCTTTCAATAATTGAGTTAATAAGCATTTATTATTATTAAAGGAATTAATTAGTGCTAAAAATAAATTTAATACTTTCTTAGATTTACGCGAATATTTGACATTTTAAATAAAAGTCTCTCTTGTGACCATGATCGCTGTAAAGTGTAAATTCCAAACGTCGGGATACAAAAATCAAAATAAATCCGCGAAATGATCTGAAAAGACAGTTTTATTTATAGCGCTAAAAATTTACTATAGTGAGATAAAATGAAATTAATTATTAATTATTACAATAGTAATTAATACTCATATGTTTATAATTCGTCGTCTTAGTGCTCTAAGTGTCTTAATCCTTATATGTTCAACCCACCAATACTTGTTTACTTTAAAGTAAAGAGTTTTTCCTCAATTTTAAAAACAAAGCTTTTTTTCTAAGATTTATATACATATATAGATAAAATACATCTTCTCGACCTTTTTTAAAGTGTATGTGCATTTTATATCAATAGAATTAAAAGTCAATAATTCTGTATTAAAAACTCTTTCGGGCAAATTAGTCGTTTGGACCAATAAGCATGCAAACGACGAATTGTTGAGTGTTTTGTGTATTGATGACACGCGAGACGTACCAAATACTATACTTGCTACAAAATACACAAACAACGGTATATAAAAAAATTGAGTGCCTGTAACCTTTACGCGCGGTTGAAGTAAAACTTCTTTGGCAAATATCGCAATTAAATTAAAACAAATCAATAATTAAATAAGGCGTATTAGGCATATTACAATTATATATTTATAGAATATCATATACGGAAAGAATATAATAATATATATTTGTCAGACAATAACAACGGTTACCATGGCAATATATTCTATCTCATTCTCTCGCCGGCTTAATCGTATATATTTATGTGTTTGTCTCTTTTTAGTGTCGCATTTTTGTTTCATCGAGTTCCAAACGATTCTAAAGAAGTTTCACTTCAAAAAACGTATTTATTGCCATTAAAAAAAAAACAGTAAAAAAAAAAGCAACAGAATCAGTAAAAGCTTAGCTTAGGTAATAACTCAGCTGCTAACGCCGTAATCTCAAGCAGTGCTGATTTCAATCACACCCAGTATATGAATCGAGAATACTAAAATGCTTGAAGTTATAATTCTTTAAGTTTTCATAATTTACATTAATGCCTTATCTGAACCGGATTTCTTTCAAATAATATAGTCTAAAACTTTTTAAAAATATCAAGATTAAGGCCGGCCATACACGGACTGCTCGAGCAGTTAGCCAGCGATCAACGTAAACGGACCGTTCTTGCAGTCGTAGTCAATAGCTTGAAGCTGTCATTGATGACTGCTGGGGCAGTTGATACCAAATGCAGCAGTTGGTATTAATTACTCAACAAGTCACGCTACTTTTGATTAGACGACGACGACGTGGAATGAAGAGCGGTGGCGGAGGTAACTGCTCGAGAGCAGTCGACAGCTCGAGCAGTCAAGTGTAAGCCTGGCGACTGCTTGACCGCACTATAAAATTTAACCGCGCTGACATCCGCCCGAAGCAGTCGCAACTGCTTGAGTGGTTTCGTGTATGTGTGTATGTGTGTTTCTTGTATAGCGGTCGCAGCTTAAAGCAGTCGATACTAGCTGCTTCAAGCTGCCCGTGTATGGCCAGCCTAAAATCTAGATTGCCGCACACTACTTATATCTATATAGAAAATATTTTTATACTATAAACTATTTTATACTATAAAATATTTTATAATATAAACTAAGTACATAGTCTGCTTGTATTAAGTCACAATTTCATTTTTAAAAATTTTTCTCGTACTTAATTATTAAAGAACAAACTTGAAACATACTTCCATCAAAATAAAAAATAGAAAATCAAAAAATCAAGTGTGTTACTTAAAAAAAAACATATGAACTAAACTAGTAAATCTTTAATCTTAATATTTAATCGATATATATTCATGTCGATATTTTAATATCGATAAAATAATAAATTTTTTAAAGAAATAAAATTAGTGAAGTCCAGAAATGCAAAGCAAACTGAGTGATTTTTTAAATTTAAATAATTTCTTTATTATATTTTGTCACAAAAGTTCCATTCGAGTCGAGTTACAATAGGTAAAACTAATGTTTACAGCATAATATAGTATACGGGGTGGATTTTTGAGACGGGACAGTAGGAACTCCTAGGGACTCCTAGGAACGTTTTCCTGTAACTATAGTAGTTAAGATACCTGCCCTTGCTGTCCCGTCTCAAAAATCCACCTTGTATAAGAAAATTAATATTTTAAGTACCGTCATTTCGCACTTTGGTCATGTACCCGGTAAATAATACTTTGGCAAATACGTAAGGAACCATAGGAGATTCTAAACATATGTAGTCTAAATAAAACAAAAAACACGTAAGCGTTGACTTACTAATCTTAGGTTATTAAATTATTTAATTTTAAACCAAAAAGAGATTCTGCTGAAAACAGGTGGTGAAAAACTTAACAGATCATACCAAATTTAGAAGAGCTACATTTTATTTTATACAATAAATCGTTAAAATTATGCTTTAGTAACGGCCTACCCTCGCTTCGCTCAGGTTCGTCCTTAAGTCCGTTTTAACGATTAGCATGTAATAAATAGACTATATATTATATTACTACTCCGCTCCCTTGGGTAGTAGTAGCATAATGATATTTAGCCTATAGCCTTCCTCAACAAATGGGCTATCTAATGCAAAAAGAATTTTTCAAATTGGATTAGTAGTTCCTGAGATTTGCACTTTCAAACAAACAAACTGCCTCTTTATAATATTAGTATAGATTAAAGAATCATATTGAAAAGTAAACTTGAAATTGATAAACTTTGAAAACTACTTTACAGATACATATTATATGTAATTTTAAAAGGTAGTTACGTGAATACTGCAGTTATAAAACTGATATTTTAATACTTTTCCATTTCATTAACACTTTAAAATATGTAAGAATCTAATCGCCTTTATTGCTCCTTTTTTTCGAGGTCTGAACATCCAAAAAAGTTATATAGTCTATGGCTTACATATAATTTATCTTGTATGATGACAAATTGATGCGTTCATTGTAATGATTAGAAAGCAAAAAGATATGAATATTTAATTTAGTTACATTAATAATAAAATTCCAAACCAAGATTCAACAAATACTGAAGATAATATTACATTTAGCCTAGTCGAGTTAGCACTGAAGTCCGAAAAAATTTTAGGCCAAAATTTTATTTCACCAGCCTTTGGGATGTCACTGGGAGTAACTTTAAAATCGCGTCTAATTTCAAGTTATGCGTTAGCGGCCATTTTTTCTTCAATATTTCGGGTATTTTCAACTTTTCGAGAAAAATAATAAGGACTAGTTGTTCATTATTTAATTCTCTACATTTTATTTGTTGCTAATTTTTTCTTGCGATCGATATTTTCCGAGTTGAGGGGGGGAAACGGGAGGAAACGTAATTATTGAATTATCTCTTTTTTTTTAATTTTAAGGCCTAAATACACAGGAATAAAGTTAGGTGGAATTAAAATTCCTACAATTTTGATCTCTACCATTTTTTTCATTAAAACCTTAAAGGCTGGTACAATAAAATTTTGGTCTAAAATTTTTTGGGGCTCTATTATTAGGCTCTATTTTTCGATAACCCGACTGGGCTAATTACAATATTTTTACAACACAACTTAATGACATTTTTAAATGAATTTTAACAAAAAAAAAAAAACATCAACATCTACACAATTTAGGAAAGTCCAAAAATTTTCCACCAAACGTCACTAAACATGTTAATCCTCAAATGCTAGATACAAATGATACAATAGTACTACTAGGGCTTAGGACATCACTCTCCCCTTCTACATCTGTCACATCTTCCACCTCTCTCAACTGTCCTTCTTCCTTACCTCTAACGACTTTTCCAGCTATTTGTCATCCTAATGCATGTTGGGTGATCCCGTGTTGTAGCAGAGCAGTTTGACTGTTATTGTGCATTTCTGCTAATTGCACTGAGTCCAACGTCCTACGTCGCTCAGAGCTGTGCCACGCGCCATACGTTATGTAGATCATAAGCCCTGAAAAGAATAATTTAAGATAAAATATATAATAATATTATTTTAAGGAGCCGAAGTATAAAGTCTAAAAGGGAGGTAGCATCGGACAAGTCAAAAACAACAAAGTTGCGCTCCGTTGCGGTAGTTACAAAATTGCAACCAGGTTCCCTAGAGAAGAACATTACAATATAAGGGGAGCTATTTGTCCAGGTCAAGACGTATAACCTTACATTAGAAAAAAATTCTAATTAGGACTATGTATGTATATACATATGTACTTCATACTATTTCTCTTTTCGCGTTTACAAAATATAGTGAGGACCTCATGGACGCCACCTAGACCGAATTGGTGTACCGTCTTCACCAGATTGATCACATCTATGCGGTTAATTAATATATTCAATGAATACTAGGAATACTTTCTGTAAAAACAATATAATTGACTTTGAAACATCTAAAACCTTAGTCTCTTTTATGACCATGTCTGCTGTAAAACATTCAAAACGTCCACCAAAACCAAAAATTAAAATAAATACGTGAAAAAAATCGAAACTATGGTTTTAATAATTAAAATATCAAATATTCACGTAAATCTAAGAATGTATCAATTAAAACTTACCTAACCGTAATATAAAATTGTTTATAATATTTTTAAGTTGTATTCAGCCCTTTTTTTAACGTCCCACTGCTGGGCATAGGCCTCCCTTCAATACGAGGGGAATCAGGCCATAGTCCACCACGCTGGCCAAGTGCGGGTTGGCGGACTTCACATGTCTTTCAAAATTTGCTAGGTTTTCTCAGACATGCAGGTTTCCTCACGATGTTTTCCTTTACCGTAAGGCAAGTGGTAAACATGTTAGAAATGATTCGCACATGAAAATATCAAAGGTCTGTAGAAAATCACCCGGGATTTGAACCCGCTTCACTCGGTTTCCCAAGCGAGCGCGTTACCACTGGGCTACCACGCCCATTTTTATTTTTAAGTTATTACTAGATATAAATTATTATCATCATAAAAGTAGGGGCAAAATGGCTTAAATGTTATGTTTAAGCAGCAAAGTCATTTGTTTAATGCAGCCAGACTTCCGCGCGACAATCACTAATTTGAAGTACTTTTTTCCGTCTCTTTGATATAAAACTATCACGAAATTAGCATATAGCTGATTTGGATTGACGACAAATTTGGCTCAGTTTGTAGTGATCCTACTTGCTGTGCCAGCTGTCGCGGGTTCGAGTCCCGCTGGGGGCGTTCATTTGTGTGATGAGCACGAATGTTTGTACTCCAGTCATAGGTGTTTATATTTATAATATGTATGTATTTAAAGCTATATGTGTAGTGTATCAACTATCTGATACCATAACACAAGCCTCATAGCTTACTATGGAATTAGATGGCGCTGTGTGTCAATGTCTTAATGTCTCTTGGATGAATTTTATATTATCTAGGTATGCATTATTTTAGGTGATTAAAACATCTTTACATATAATAAAATTCTGAGTCGAATCTGTATTTTAAATAATTTTTGGAATATCTTACTGTAATAGTCATTATTATCGATATAGAGGCCAAATCCATTATAATAGTTATTAAAAGTTTTTATTTGTTTATCTGTCTGTCTGGGAACGCATCACGAAAAAACCACTGTACAGATTTTGATGAAATTTGGTATGATGGTAGCTGGTTATCCGGGTCAACAACATATAGGATACTTTTTACTGCGGGAAAATATCTCATCTCTGAGAAATCTATACAAAAGGTTATACTAATACCACTTTTACACCAACCGGTCAAGTAACTCAGTGGTTAATTTCTAAGGGTGATAGAAACTTTACAGTAAAAACAATGGAGCGGTTAATAAACTTTTTTTATGAGTGTACGCCTCATTCAAGAAAATCAAACTTTTAACTCTAACAATTTTTATTTAAAAATAGTTTTTAATTAATAGTAAAAGATCAGGTTATGTAAATTATGTTTGATATATTAAATTTTATTTTTATCAATATATTCGTTGCCGGATATGTTATTTGATAACAACCTTAATTTAGGTTATATGCTATCGGCGCTTTACGATGAATAATTATGTATTTAATGGAAAAAAATACCAGTCGATTTCTCTCAAATTTATTTTACCCAGATCTTGAAATATACTATTCTCGTTGTTGTACAAAACTATTAGTTTTCCTTACTTACAGATATGAATATATACATAGCTGCATTATGAAAAGGTTTGGCCCCCAAAACAAGCGTGACTAAAATCTGGCCATGCCACTGAATACAGATCTCAAACTGAGACTAGCCAAAGGCATTCTCTATTCCTTTCAGTTTATCTTTTCCAATTCCGGACTTCTACTGAAATTTTCCTAAGAGAAAGTCTCTCCTGTTTCTTCCAGGGACTGTTACACAATTTATTAAACGATATAAAAGCTTGTCACGGGATTTACCGGTGGACTAACTAGTCTTGCTTGACATACTTATTATAAGTAATTCTATGAAAGAAAATCTAATATATTTAAAATTCTTTGTAATTGTAATTCTTGTACATTTATATCTTTATTTGTTTATACCAGCGATCTCGGAAACCGCTCTAACGATTTCGCTGAAATCTGGTATATAGCTGCTTTCGGGGACGAAAAATCGATCTAGATTAGTCTCATGTCTGGGAAAACGCGTGTTTTCGAGTTTTCATGTGGTTTTCTTTTGCATTATTCTACACAGAATATGGTCGATAATTTCTTACACTCTGTCATAAGCATCGTAGTCAAGCGACCAAGGTGCAAGATTATCAATCATAGGTATATATAGCAAAATATTCGAAAAAATAATTTTAAACCAATTAAGTTTTTTTTTGTAACAATGTTATGCACAGTGAACAGTATGGCTTCAGCAAAGGTAAATCTACAACTGATGTGGGTTCTGCGCTTCTTAGGCATATTTACGATGCATGGGAGAAATCGCAGAATGCTATTGGTGTATTTTGCGATTTGTCTAAAGCTTTTGATTGTGTAGATCATCAAACACTTTTGCTTAAACTAAATCATTTTAGAATTCAGGGTGCTGCGCTTGATCTTGTTGCTTCGTACCTCAATCAGAGAATCTAGAGAGTTGATGTAAATAATATAAAATCTTCTGGATCTCTACTAAAAATGGGTGTTCCACAAGGATCTATTCTTGGCCCTTTTTTATTCTTAATATATATTAGTAATTTACCTTTCTACATAAATAAATTATGTGATATTGTACTATTTGTTGATGATACCTCCTTAATTTTTAAAGTTGAGAGTAGTAAACCTAATAATGACGAAGTAAACAGTGCATTGTCGCACATTCTTCGCTGGTTTGAATTAAATAACCTAGTATTAAATGCAAAAAAAAAACAAAATGTGTTGAATTTACATTGCCTAACGTAAAAAAGCAAATTTTAGCCTCATTATGAATAATGAAACACTGGAAATTACTGAATCAGCAGCATTTTTAGGTATAACACTAGACTCTAAACTCCAGTGGAATTCCCATCTCTCAACACTTGCAGGTAAGCTCAGCTCCGCCGCCTATGCAGTTAGAAAAGTTAAAAAACTTAACAGATATTAACACTGCCCGACTTGTATATTTTAGTTATTTTCATAGTATTTTATCGTACGGAATACTTCTTTGGAGCAATGCCGCGGAAATAAAATCGATGTTTATTCTTCAAAAAAGAGCAGTATGGGCTATTTATGATCTAAGAGCTCGTGATTCCCTGCGAGATGTTTTCAAAAAAATTGGTATTCTTACGGGTGCCTCATAATATATACTGTATAATAAATTATTTGTTCGCAAAAATCTAAATAATTATGAAAAAAACAGTGATAGACACACAATAAACACTAGGAATAGAAATAAGCTTGTTACGCCTAGATTTCGGCTCCAAAAGGTGAATAAATCCTTCATGGGCCTGAGTATACGCATATATAATAGGATTCCATAAATTGTCCTAGATTTACCTCTTCAGAAATTGAAAGATAAAATTAAAAATGTTTTATTGAGCAAAGCGTATTACACTGTTCAAGAGTTTCTTGTTGATGAAAATGCATGGAATTAAGTATTATTGAGTCATTTGCGGGCTATCTATATTGTTATGTTAATAAAATCAATGTAATTTCGATATTTAAAAGAGCAACTGTTGAGTCTCTTGCCGGGTCTTCTCAGCAGAACTGCTTCCCGAGCCGGTGGTAGCTTCCTCACGGACAAACTACACTGAAGCTTACATTAAATTGACGATTCAAAAGCACTTGTAAGAAGTCTAATTGAATAAAGTTTATTTCATTTCATTTCATAAGTGTGTCCGAGTTCGAATCTCGATCGGATACAAAGTTTTACTTTCTTTTTATTTATTGAAGTTTTTAGTTCTTTTTATCTAAAAAAATACAATATAACAAAAAAGAACTCCGAGCGAAGCTCGGTCTCCAGGTACTGCTTCCTATAAAACATGCAAATCCCGCGATAAGTTTTTATGTCATTTAATAAATTGTGTAATACATGTACTAAATTGTTGGGTTTGATTTAATTTAAAGTTTATTTTCTTCTTTTTAGGGCATTTAAATAAAAGCTTGTTTTTAAAAAGTTTTTTTTTTACCATTAATTTTATTACTTAATGTTCTAGTCCTTTACCAATTAAATTTTGAAGCCTATATTTATTTGAACCATATTTTAAAACTTGATAGTTAGAAGTTGATCAAGCCAAGCAAATTTGTTTTCCCATACAAACTTTGCCACCCCCTACAGGGTCACACCCCCAAGAACGTAACCTTTAGGGGAATTTTCATAAATACAATACGTCCTCCAAACACGTTTTTACGACCAGCAGCGGCAGACTGTGCGCTTATCTATCAGCAAGGCAAAGTAAAAGTATATATATATATAATTAATACCATACACAATTTGTAATTTATTAAATGTAAATTTTAAACATAAAACAATACAATATGAAACAAATTGAACTATAAGCTCTAATTCTAATTAGAACAATTATTGAATAATACACTTAATGAAGTGTCATTACTGAAAACCATTGTATATTCGTAACAATTTAAATATATATGGGAACAAAAACACAGGCATTCTTCTTCCCCATATAAAATCCACATGATTAATTAGCAGTCGAGGATTTACAAGGTAGTACACAACGTTACCTAATTGCTGTTTTAAAAGAGCAACATCAGGAAGAGTAGCGAAGTTATCGTTTCGAGCAGCTAACAAAGCAGTTGGAAAAGTTACGTTGCTCAGTAAATATGGGGGTGGAACTGAGGAGTTGTAAATCACTCGATTTTCTTCATCTCCATAATCGAAAGGAGCAAAAGTTTTTCTATATCCAACCTGAAGGTAATGTATAATACTTTTAGCGGAAGTACCAGCAGGAAAATGTGAATTGATTATTCGGTAAAAGGATGGTCCTATTTCCAGTGGATCGTAACCGGTAAAAGGCGCAAACAACCCAAGTGCGCATACTTCGTATCCTAAGACTGGTATACCGCAAAATTTTCGTAAAATTTTCGTAGGCATTAAGGTGTCGCCTAGAATTTCATGAATATGAAATACGTCAAAGATTTTTTCTACAACAGATTTTAGTTCTATTAATGTTGCTAAGGGCGGGGGAGAGTGATGGAGATAACATACCGGAGAAAGAGCTATCATTACATTTATTTTTATATTGTATTCTGGTTTAGTCGATCCCAATACGAAGAACGCTGTGGTGCCTTGTGAATGCCCGATAGCAGATATGCTTGAAGCACCAGTTTCATTTAATATTTTATCTATAAAAGCCGGCAGATCATAATATCCAATCTCGTTAAAACTGAAACTCCAAAACCTCGCATCTACATCTGGATTCAAAGAAATGTGACGTCTAGAATATCTATTGCCTCTTGAATTTCCAAACCACACGTCATAACCGTTGTCTGCTAATGTTATGCCAAGTGAATTTGGGCCTCTCAGTAACCAGGTATCTGTTGAGTCGAAAAGACCATGCTGTAGGAATACAGGATATGGGCTTCGACCTCGTAGACGGAAAAGTGTTAGTATATAGCCGTCTTCGGTGATTACTTCATATTGTTCCGGTGTGTGCCCATATTTTATAGACAGTTGCGTGAAGTTTAATTTTGCATCTTCAGGTAGCAACGAATCGAGTGAATCGACAGGTCCTAAGGTGTCATTACTCAGCGCACCAGTAGCTAGAAGTATTGGTACAAAACAAATGATTACAACCTTCATTGTTTATAAGAACTATAAGTTTTATAATGTCTGTATATTTTATTAAGAGCAAACAATACTCCCATAACTAGTATACCCAGTATTCACTTTTAAACGACTCGATCGCAATAGTAATATGAGACTGTTCTGTGTAATGTTATTTTTATATTGATATAAATAAGTGAACTTACTCAAAAGCAATTTGCACCAGGCTCATTTACATTTTGCTTTACTTATCTTTAGATAGGTGTTTAATATTTTGTTTCAATTCCTCATTTGTATTGTGTTTAAAATTTCCCATTATAATATGTGATTAATTTTATCAAAGTTCGTTAGAAACATTTGCATGTCTAGTGACAGTTCTAGCTGGTGTAGTGTAGGACTGTGAATCGTAAGTTTGAATCATGATTCCTACACTACTAACCCTAACCTATTTTGGCCTAACCCAGGGGTTGGGCCAAAATAGTTACTGGACTTTTCTGACACGAAATATGCAATAGTATCCCAGAGTTGCGAAGTTGATGTTGTGTGCCTCAGAGAGCAACTAAAGCTGTCGATTATGCACGTTATGTTTGCGCAAACTAGCGCACTATACTATGTCCCGCGCAAGTGACTAGTCTCAGTAACATTGGTCGCCGTGATTGAGATTTAGGGCGATATAAGTCCCAACTAATTCTATACCATGTATAAAAAAACAGTATTTATCCTATACATAAGATTTTGAAAACAATTTTACAAACATTTTTTTACAAAAATTACAAAATTATTGAAATACCAATAAATAAAGAATTTTTAATAAAGAACCCCTTGTTGTTAAATCTATTCGTTAACAAAAGGTTAAAGAAAATCGATGCATAATTAATTAACTGTTATTGAAGATATTATCGGTGAATACAAAAATAATACACAAAAAATTCAGCGATAATGAGTTCCTTTGTTTTTTGAATTCGGGCAAATATATACATATACAATATGTAACAAAAACCCTGCTGTTCCATATAGGTACGTATACATAATCATATAGGCGTACCATTAATGAAAATCTTATTTAAAAATATCAAGTACTGCCAAGTTATTCTTTATAGTTAAGATAGGTAATAAAATGAACACATTAAAAAAATGTTTGTAAATTCTGAATTATGAGCGAAATTCACTCAAAGCATCGCCGCCTTTGCAGGCGGCGGCACTTTGACACGGGCCGCCAACTACCTACCCCTTTTACTAAGCCGCCCGCTCGGCGTATACGTCCTAGTCGCACGCGCAACTTACTTCCGGACGGACGTACGCATTGCGCGTTGCGAAATTACGTAAAATGTCTTACACTAATGTAGAATATATTAATATGTTGATGTGTCTCGGGAAATGTGACTGCAATTATGCAGAGGCGCGCCGACTTTATGAGGAGCTCTTTGCAATACCAAGAAACTCAACACTGCCGTCGACGATGGCATTCCAACGTCTGCACATACGTATGTACAACACCGGCAGTGTGCACGGCCGTGACCAACATCGTGTTGATGCAGGAAGGCTGAGAATTCACGACGGTAACATTGAGGAGCAAATCCTGGACATATTTGGGGAAAATCCGACGCGAAGCACACGCTCGGTAGGACGCGAACTAGGTGTAAACCGCATGCGTGTTTGGAGAATTCTTAAAGATGATGGCCAGCACCCATTTCACTATCGTCGAGTTCAGTCTCTAGTTCCCACGGACTTCGAGCCTAGAATGGTGTACAGCAGATGGATACTAGACAAGGTCGAAGAGGATAGTGAGTTCTTGAGCAAAGTACTGTTCACTAATGAGTGCTCATTTGTTAAAACAGGTGTATTTAATTCTCACAATGAACACGCATGGTCAGTCATTAATCCGCATGCCTCTAAACCAAGTCACTTTCAACACCGATGGAAGATTAATGTTTGGGCGGGAATAATAGGGGACAAAATAATTGGACCCTGTTTTCTAACCGAAACAATGAACGGTGGGAACTACCTTCGCTTCCTGCGAGAAGAGCTGACCGAGAAGCTTGACGAGCTTAACCTTGATCTCATGCGCCGTTTGTGGTTTCAACATGACGGCGCGCCACCCCACATCTCGCGCCCTGTGAGAGAATATTTGAATGCGGAATACGGGGAAAGGTGGATTGGCCGGGGTGGACCAGTCAATTGGCCGGCGAGGTCACCTGATCTCACACCTTTGGATTTTTTTCTCTGGGGTACTGTCAAGGAGTCAGTTTTTAAAAAAACGTGCGATACCGAGGACGAAATGCGTTTGAGAATAGTCGCAGCATTTAATGAACTAAAGTCCGATACCTCTACTCTACGACGCGTTCGTGCAAATATTATCAAACGTTGTAACAAATGTCTAGAGCTACAAGGCGGGCATATTGAACAATATCTTCGTAATCGTGAAGTTGATGTTATAATAAATTAGTGATTTACGATTAAGTAGAGCACCTCCCTACTCAATCTTACATACTTACTTAATAATTGGAGTGGAGCAAAAGTGTTAAACAAAAGTATTTGCTAAATAGCAAACAGCTGAGTGATATCTGATGACACGTGACGAATTCACGACCTTAGTGTAGGTACCGAGTGCGAGCGGCTCCCATGCCGACGTCGGCGCGCGCGGCTCCTTTGATACGACTTGTACCTATCTCCATGCAAAATTGCAGAGTTGAGAAATTATTTTCATTTTACAAATAATATTATTATTAAATATATTAAATATTTAATTTCATTATTTAAATTTAAGAGTTTTTACAAATAAGTTGTTTTTCTATGTTTGAATATCGATCTTTATAACATAGCTCACAGGAACCACAGGGTTTTTGTTACATATTGTATATACAGGCCTTTTTTGTCCCTTCTTTTTGGGGGCACGCTAACTCGCGAAAGTTGTAGGTCCATAATTGTCCAAATTAGTATGGAAATACTTCCTGATTTTATGATTTCAGAAACAAGTTTTTTTCGCATTTTTTAAGCAATATGATCGATAATATTGGAGCATGCATTAGTTGAATGAAGTATACGACCCATATCGAGACCGTTTAGCTCTTGTAAATCGATTTCTGATTCCATTAAATTGAATGATTGATTCGCAAACACAATTTTATAATCCGTACAAAATACTTTACATGTTATTTATTTTATATGCCTTACTACTTATTACGTAGTACGTATACAAATACATATTGCACGGTGACAGACAAGTCTCAACTTGTAAGAATCTCGTATGAGGCGACACGGTAACTGTTCAGGAAAGATAGATAAGATTTTGTATTTGGAAAATTTTGACTTTTTAAAAAAAGTCCACAAAATTTTGTAAAGGTTACCAAGATTGATTTTTGGATTATTTCGCGGGTTTATTTTGATTTTTGATTTCCGACGTTTCGAATGCTTTACAACAATCATGGTCACGGGAGAGACTAAGGTGTTAGACATCTCAAAGGCATTATATACTTGTTACACACAGTGCCTACCCACAATTTTACAAAAATGATTTAAAAAAATTCAAAAATGGCACCAGAATATCTTACAATATTTGTTGATTTTAATTCTAAACATTTTAATTATTTTTTTAATAAGTATTATAATTAAATATAACACCATACAACATATTTTATAACCAACTATCAAAATAAAATAATTCTTGACTCATTATTATGCAACGAAGACATAGTGTCAGTAACTAAATGTTAGAATCCTATAAAGAAGGTAGATACATTCCACCCCCACTAGAAATTTCTATACAAGTAGCATCTATTATCCCACAGACGGAAAAATAAACTAATAAAAAGATAAACTATTTTAAGGCTGATTATGACAAAATGTTAAATGAGCTTAATAGAATATCATGGTTTAATGATCTTGCTTCTTGCCTCAATGTTAGTGAAATGGTCAGTAAATTCTAAAAAGAAACCCTCACCAGACATACAAAGGTTTCTAACGGAGTTTGATAAAATAAATTACATGTTAAAATGCGAAATTTTAAATAGAATATAAATGAGGAATTTAAAAAAAAATATATTAAACACCTATCTAAAGATAAGTAATGCAAATAAATGAGTCTGGTGCAAATTGCTTTTGCGTACGTTCACTTATTTATATCAATATAAACATAACATTACACAAAACAGTATAATATTGCTATTGCGATCGAGTCGTTTAAAAGTGAATACTTGGTATACTAGTTATAGGAATATTATTTGCTCTTAATAAAATGTACTTACTTGACGGGGTCAAGAGAAGAGGACGACCGAAAAAAAGATGGATGGATTGTGTGGAAGAGGATATGGCTATAAACTATAAAGGGAGTAAGCAGAAAAATTGCGATTAGAGCGATAGCGATTGCGATAGAGCAAAATGGAAGAATGAAACGTATTGCGCCGACCCCAAATAAAATTGGGACAAAGGTAGAAAGAAGAAGGTAGAAAAATACTTAATAAAGTATTTTTGACCGAAAGAGCATGTCAGTTAATCTTCGTCACTATCTTTATTTTCTATAACATAAACTTTTTCATCTATAAACAGACGACTTAATATTTTGGCAGGTCTTATTATTTTAGAAAAATATCAAACCTGGGCAAGATAATATACCTATAATCGCTGCAATGTGAGAACAGTATCCAGTAGTACCTACGCCTTCCATTAGCATTGTGCTTAACATCTAAAAATCTGTGATAAAATATTTACTTATGTATTTTTCTATTAATACTAAAAAATATTAGTTTTGATAGAAATATATATATATATATATATATATATATATATGTATATATTTTCTTACATTGGAATGTAAGAAAAAAAAATGTTTATAATTTTTTTCACATTGTTCCACCACATCAAAAAAATTGAAAAATTTCCTGAGTATAAAGGAGTACAAAAGACATTTTCTGACAAAATTTGGAGGTGAACACTTTTCAAAAATACGGTCAAAAAATAATTTTAGTTTTATTTCTTTTCTAAAAAATTGGCTTTTGGTCTGGGAATCATAAAAAATTTTTTTTCATGCCTTTTACTCGCAAGTATTAGTAAAAAATCAGCGATTATCAAATTTCAATTTTACTATGAATAAAAAAATAAAATCGAAAAAATAGTTTTTTTTTTTTTCAATATCTCGATAACGGCTTGAAATAAAAAGCTGAAATTTTAACAGAATTATTTTTATTTGGTATGTAAACGATCCCCAAAGTACGAAGAGAAAGTTCCGCGGGAGCAAATTTCATAATATGTATATCCGGCTATATACCCTTTGACGAAATAAAATGTATACTAAAGTCCTTCCATCACAAAGTGCACATTATTGATTTAATAGAATCTTGGATAAAGTCGCCAGATGAGGCTGGTATGCTTTCTAAATTACACACATACAAAATTACACACATATTAACAACCTTAGAACTAACGGTATCGGGGGTGGAGTCTCAATGTTTATATGTATGTATTCAGCCCTTTTTAACATCTCACTGCTGGGCACGGGCCTCCCTTTAATACGACGGGGATCAGGCCATAATCCACCACGCTGGTCAAGTGTGGGTTGGCGGACTTCACACGTCTTTCGAAAACATGCTAGGTTCTCTCAGACATGCAGGTTTCCTCACGATGTTTTCCTTCACCGTTAAGACAAGTGGTAATCATGTTGGATATGATTCGCACATGAAAATATTAGAGGTACGAGACCCGCGATTTGAACCCACTTCACTCAGAGTCCCAAGCCAACGCGTTACCATTCGGCTACCACTGCCTATATGCTATCAAATTCTAACTAAGCCGAATCTGTACATTAAATATTTTTTTGGAAAATGTTATTGAAATAGACATTATTATCGATGCAGAGGCCGAATCTATACTTTTTAGAATTTTTGTCTGTCTGTCTGTGTGCTACACACTTCTCTTACCCCCAACTTTGCCTATCACAATATTCTGAAGCAGTTAATAACGTTCATGCCTTAACACGTATACCAACCCAAGGTACGCACGTTTCCCTTTTCTTAACGATAGATTTTGAGACGTCAAACGCGAGAAAATCCCGAAAAACAATTTTATTTCATTAATTTTAATGTTATATCCTATAAAACAATTAAATCCAGGTGTTTTTATCTTGTTGATATTTTTAGACTACTATTCCAGTATTATTTACTTAGGAACTGTCTTCTATAAGTTAGTTTTAACTAAAAAAGTTACCTAATTAGAATATATTATATTGTTTTTTTACAGGCACATAAATTCTACAACTACGAACCTATAAAATTCATTACCATTTAAAGACACTTTCCGTCACAAGCTTGATACTAACTCGGCACTACTCGGCATTTTTTTTAAATAGCGATTATTTTTTTCACAATTTTATCTCCGTGGTAAAAATTAACATGGTAAAGAGTAAAATTTAATTATTTTAATTGACCGACTCAATAATTAATTATTGATCAACTGGCGACTCACCCTCGTTTCACTCGGGTTCGTCCCTAGGTACGTTTTAACGGTTAGTGATTCCCATACAAAATAAACAGTTCAGAACTTTTTGACTTTCCAGGTGTTTTTTTTTTCGCTAATTTTTTTTATATTCAAACCACCCCTGACACACCCCCAACAAAACAAAAAAAGAATTATTCAAATCGGTCCAGCCGTTTTTGAGTTTTAGCGAGACTAACGAACAACAATTGATTTTTATGTATATAGATTTTCTTTATTGTTTTTTTTTAACGAATAGATTTAACATCAAAGGGTTTTTATTCAAAATTCTTTATTTATTGGTATTTTAATAATTTTGTTTAAATATAATGATAATATGTAAAACTATTTGCAAAATGTTATGTATACACAAGCGACTTACCCTCGCTTCGCTCGGGTGCGTTCCTAGGTACGTTGTAATTTTTTTGAGCGAAACCCTATTTTTTTTTTCTAAAATAAAAGTAGCCTAAGTTACTCCTTATAATATCAGCTATCTGCCAGTGAAAGTCCCGTTAAAATTGGTCCAGCCGTTTCGAAGATTAGCCGGAACAAACAGACAGACAGACGAAATTTTAAAAAATTGTGTTTTTCTTAGCACCATATATAATTCCATATGCATTTAGTATAAAGCTGTTATTTTGACATTACAAACAGACACTTCAATATTATTTATCTGTATAGATAAATACTTCATTTTTTTATACATAGCATAGGATTCCTCCAGGCTTACATCGTCCTAAATTTCAATCACGGCTACCAATATTACTGAGACTAACATGCGCGGGACATATTACAGTGCGCTAATTTGCGCAAATACAATGTGCATGACCGACAGTTTTATTTGCTCTCCGATGCATATTACACCAACTTCCCAACTCTAGGCTACTATTGCATATTTCGTTTCAGAAAAGTCCAGTAACTATTTTGACCCGACCCAGGACTCGACCTTACGTTCACAGGCCTATACTACACCAACTAGAACCCTCACCAGACATACAAAGGTTTCTAATAAGCTTTGATAAAATTAATTACGTAATGAAATGTGAAATTTTAATTACAATACAAATGAGGATTTTGAAAAAAATATTAACGACTATCTAAAGATAAGTAATGAATATATTTATAAAATATATATAATAATGAGCCTGGTACTAATTGCTTTTGCATGAGGTCACTTATCTATATCAATATAAACATAACAATCACACAAAACAGTCTCATATTACTATTGCGATCGAGTCGTTTAAGTGAACACAGGATATTGTTATGGGAATAGTGCTTGCTCTTAATAAAATTTATAGACATTATAAAAGTTATAGTTCTTATAAACAATGAAAGCTACAATAATTTATTTTTCACCAATACTTGTAGCTACTTGTGCGCTGAGTAGTGACGGTTTAGAACCTATCGATTTACCCGATTTATTGCTACCTGAAGATGCAAACTTAAACTTCACGCAACTGTCTATAAAATATGGGCACACACCGGAACAATACCAAGTAATAACCGAAGACGGCTATATACTAACACTTTTCCGTCTACGAGGTCGAAGCCCATCTCCGGTATTCCTACAGCACGGTATTTTGGATTCAACAGATACCTGGTTACTGAGAGGCCCAAATTCACTTGGAATAACATTAGCAGATAACGGCTACGACGTGTGGATGGGAAATTCAAGAGGCAATAAATATTCTAAACGTCACATTTCTTTGAATCCAGATGTAGATACAACGTTTTGGGATTTCAGTTTTAACGAAATTGGATATTATGATCTGCCGGCTTTTATAGATAAAATATTAAATGAAACTGGTGCTTCAAGCATATCTGCTATCGGGCATTCACAAGGCACCACAGCGTTCTTCGTATTGGGATCGACTAAGCCAGAATACAATATAAAAATAAATGTAATGATAGCTCTTTCTCCGGTATGTTATCTCCATCACTCTCCCCCGCCCTTAGCAACATTAATAGAACTAAAATCTGTTGTTGAAATATTTTTTGACGCATTTAATATTCATGAGTTTCTAGGTGATACCTTAATACCTACAAAAATTTTACGAAAATTTTGCCGTACACCAATCTTGGGATACGAAATTTGCACACTTGGGTTGCTTGCGTCTTTTACCGGTTACAATCCGATGGAAATAGGACCATCGTTTCACCAAATAATCAATTCACATTTTCCTGCTGGTACTTCCGCTAAAAGTATTATACATTACCTTCAGATTGGACATAGAAAAACTTTTGCTCCTTTCGATTATGGTGATGAAGAAAATCGAGTGATTTACAACTCCTCAGTTCCACCCCCATATGTACTGAGCAACGTAACTTTTCCAACTGCTTTGTTAGCTGCTCGAAACGATTACTTATCTACTCTTCCTGATGTTGCTCTTTTAAAACGGCAATTAGGTAACGTTGTGTACTACCTTGTAAATCCTCGACTGCTATTTAATCACGTGGATTATACATGGGGAAGACGAAGCCCTGTGTTTTTGTTCCCATATATATTTAAAATGTTAAGAATATACAATGGTTTTCAGTAGTTACGCATAATGTATCATTAGAATTAGAGCGTATAATTCAATTTGTTTAATATTATATTGTTTTGTGTTTAAAATTTAAATTTAATAAATTACGAAATGTATTTGAAACACATCCTAAACTGCTGGTCGTAGAAACGTAAAATTTGCAGGATGCATTCCTTATATGATGTAGGCGTCCGATAAGAGAAGATTTATGAAAATTCCATCCCCAAGAGGTTATCCTCTTGGGTGTGTGACCACTTTAAGGGGTGACAGAATTTGTATGGGAAAACGAACAAATTTTGAAATATCGTTCAAATAAATGTCGAGTTCGAAATTCAATTGGTAAGAACTAGAACACTTAGTAATAAAATGTAATGTGAACTATTCTATGTTATTTATCTATATATATGTATATATATATATATATATATATATATATATATATATATATATATATATATATAAAATGAATCCCTATTTCCCTCGGTCACACCATCACGCGTTACGCGTACGGCTGGACCGATTTTACTGATTCTTTTTTAGTTGTGTTTGTTATTAAGAAAATTTCGCAGGAACTTAGAAAGTAGGGATGAAAGTTTGTATTGGGAAGCGAGCTAGGGACGAACCCGAGCGAAGCGAGGGCGAGTCGCTAGTAAAATTAGACATTCACCTTTGTCTGATCTTGAATATTTGTATCAAAAACTTCCTATTATACTAAATCTATTAGATTTGTTTGTTTGTGAACATTAGCGGTTGCTATGTAGTTAGAAAGTGTATAGTTCATTATATAATATCAAATCAAATAAACATAAGACCCTACTGAAGCGATTAAGTAATTCGGACAATTGGATAGATAATTAGATTTAGATGACATTCATATTAAACGACAAATCTGATACGACTGGTATACTAAATGTAGTTTTGATAGCATAAAGTGTCCTTTTTTTTCAACTTTTGAAGTTATACTTCTTTTGGCACGTTTGGAAAAAATTATGAGAGTAAAATTTTTACGGTGCGCGCGCACACCGACAGCCAAAAAGCGACATGATGAAGTAAACTGAAAGCGACATGATGAAGACGAAATTATTTTAATCGATAATTTTCAATTAAGTTTGTTTATATAATCATAATATGTATTTAATCATATGTATTTATTTGAATGTTGTGTAGAGATATAATTGGACAACAAATTTAAAATTAAATCCGCCATTTTAATCTCGTAACTATTTTTATATAGCCTATGACGTATGAATCATCGAAATCGACCTATGCGTTTGGTCTCTAGAACGCCACATAGGAACAAACATACATACATAAACTGATAAACACATTACCTTCCTTTGCTTCGCGCAGTAAGATAAATATTATTAATCGAAAGAAGTCACAATGATTAGTGCTACGAGATATGACTACACTGGCTTTGATCGTAGTTTGTGTAACTATAAACCAACAATATTCTTTTGCGTATGAAACACGATTCTTTTTTTCTAAAGACAGTTTCAAATTTCGCAGAGATCGCATCAGAATAAACTTTAAAGTAGAAGAGTACGACGTATTTAATAGTGATGTAACGAATATTCGCATTCGCATTCGCGAATATTCGCATATTTATTGACATTCGCAAGAAACGATGCGAATGCTTGGCGAATGTATTTGACAAACAAAAAGGAAATTACATAAGGAATGAACGGATATGGAATGGTAATAAAACTGTGCTTTACTTATGTTTTTATATCACTTTGTCAATTTGACTAGGTATTAGTTAAATTTGACAAATGCATAAATATTAAACTAACCTCAAAGCACAACAAATCTTTTCGAACTTTATGTGACTAACTTCGTTCATTTAAACTGTATCGGCTCGGCTATGTTTGGTTTAAATATAGCTGACACAAAATGTCAAACCTGTCTGTTTAACATTTTGCGCGCGCTTTGTTTGAAAGTCACCATTCGCATTCGCATTCGTATTCGCGAACATTGGAGATGAATATTCGCATTCGCATTCACGAATATGAAAAATCGAACATTCGTACATCACTAGTACTTACAGAAGATAGGTACATACTTGGGATATTCTATATTCCTTAAAGTCATGGGATACCTATTTTTTAATTTTGATTATAATGTATGGCCTGGCGAATACAAGTTACATATCTGTCAGTCTACTCATAGAGGAAACTTCGCTAGACATAACTTTAGTATACATGGATTATAATATTTGATTAAGATTCTAGTTTTTGGATTTGGTTTTATAATTCAGTTTCGATGAACATGGGTATTGTGATTTACCAGCAATTATAGATACGGTTATATTAAAAATTGAAGCATCGGTGATAAATGCAATAGCCCACTCTCAGGGGAACACTATGTTTTATGTATTATAATTTGGAAGGTTTCAAAGTTTTCTTTAATTGTAAGACGCAATGTTTGTTCGAGAGATTTTATCCTTTCCATAGATTTTATCGATTAATTCAATAAAATAGTGACAATGTCCTTTTTTGCATTTTTATTTGGTTCGATTCTCGGTTCAGGTAGGCTTTTTTTTTAAATTAAATGCAGTTATAATTATTTTTAAAAATAAAGAAGTGTTTCCTTTGAGTAAATCTTAATAACTTCAATATTTAAGCTAGTTTTCTTCCATGTCCCATCGATTTGTTCCACCATGTATTCTTAAAAAAAAATTAATCCTTAATGTGCAACTGGACTGATACAGGGTTCAGTTGAAATGAGGGAGAATTGTGAAAATTTCAGATGATCACCACTTTGTTCCTAATATCTCCAGTTAAGTTTTATTTTATAATATAAAATACCCATACACTACCCTATGAAACAAAGTATCAATCATTTGAATACATATTCTAAGTAAAAAGTTAAAACCTATTATATACAAGTATAAAATTGACTTAATTTTTTACTTCGAACAGGAATTATTGACTGATCAGAAATTATACAATAAAAAAATTGTGGTGGTATTCCATTTCTGGCACCACAAAGATTATCCGCCATTTATTTATTTTTTAAATAAAAAATCATGCGGCACACAGTATAATATAAATTTGTCGATTTTATATGGTGTAACTCAAATGTCATTTTGATCAAACAATAAAAAGGATAAGCAACAAGTTAGTTATCAAGAAAATACTCAAGTGTTTTTATTTCACACGTGAATCGACCGGAACAAAAACTACACGTCTGCAGTTGACAATCTACAGTGAATTTAAACCTCATTTAAACGATATCGTATAGTTAATGATGATATTACTTACTTTAACGGCATCTTTAATTATTCAAGCATATATTATACATGTAGAAAGTTTCTTTACATCATACAATTCAGCGCCCAATTTCATTGAGCTAGCGGAGAGAAATGGCTTCGAAGCTGAGAAACATGCTGTCGTAACAGAGGATGGATATACACTTGGATTATTCCACATTCGTGGAAATCGAGGGCTTCCTATATTACTTATGCACGGAATTACTGATACAAGTGATACTTGGCTACTTAGAGGAAACACATCGCTTGGCGTAACGCTAGCCCGACTAGGATACGACATTTGGTTTGGAAATGTCCGTGGGAATCGATACTCAAGACGTCACATCACACTCAATCCAGATAGAGACCCTACGTTTTGGGATTTCTCCTTTCACGAACATGGGTATTATGATCTTCCGGAAATAATAAATACAATATTGAAGAAAACAGGTGCACCAAAATTAAATGCAATTGGGCATTCTCAAGGTAATACTATATTTTACGTATTGGGATCTACGAAACCTGAATATAATGACAAAGTGAACATTCTTATTGCCCTTGCACCCATTTGCTACTTAGATCATATCCCTCTCCCGTTATCTGCTATAATAGAAATTGCCCCAATAATAAACGCTGGAGCTAAAGCTTTAGGTCTAAATGAGTTTTTTGGTGATGTCTCAACTATTGGGAAATTAACAAATTTAATTTGTAGGCGATTTGTACTTAAATATCAGGTTTGCGTTTTAGGTATACTGTTTCCTATTTTAGGTTATGATAGACGAGAATTTGGTCCTAAGATATTCAATGATATAATGTCAAAACATTACCCATCGAGCACTACGAGAATGAATTTGTATCACTTTGCTCAAGTATCACTTGGACATCAGTTTGCGAGGTATAACTTTGGGCTGATTGGAAATATCAGAGTATATAACTCAACCATACCCCCCAACTATAATTTAGATAAAGTGACCATGCCTGTAGTTTTGGTTGCTGGGAAAAACGATAAAATGTCAACGTTAGCCGATGTAGCCACTTTGAGAGCGAAGTTGCCAAATGTTAAGAAATATATCCTCATTGAAAATGAATGTATGAACCATTTGGATTTTGTGTGGGGAGAACATATGGTAGACTATTTATTTCCACATATTCTTAGTATACTGCAAAAGGGCGACTAATAGTGTATAAATAATATTTGAACAATACTGTATAAATAAAGATTATATATAATTTATTTAATATTACCATAAATTCTATTGCTAAATTCAAAAATGTTATAATTATATATATATATATATATATATATATATATATATATATATATATATATATATATATATATAATTATATATATATATATATATATGTATGTATGTATATTATACGATCGCCTCAAGGCTATTTCAATGTTCGAAAATTATTTTAATTTATAATTTTATTTATAAAATCAAAGATAAAAAAATTTAATCTAGCTGAATTTTGCGTTTTCGTCAATTCTTCTCGATGACTGAGGCGTTTTTCTTTTCCCAACTCATGATTTTCAATAATAAATTTAATAATTTAATGCTGAATCTATACTAATATCATAAAGAGGCAAAGTTTGTGAGTTTGTGAGGTTGTAGGGAGTAATCTCTGGATCTACTGAACCGATTTAGATGAAATTTGGTAAAAAGATAGTTTGAGACCCTGGAAAGGACATAAAATACTTAATTAACTACAAGAACCGTTTTTCAAGTCACTTATAAACTTACAAAGTAAAATCTTTTCTAAATTTACAAAATTTGATACAAATGTTTAGAGCCGTTTCCGAGATACACGTAATAAATACACAAGAATTACTCATTTAAATAAAATAAGATAAGTTATAAACTATAAATATTTTTGCTTCAATGCAGAACTGTATGTCCTCTAGAGTAGCAGTTCCCAAATGGTGGTCCGCGAAACCCTTAAGTTCCGTGGAAGGGTCACAGGGGTTCCGAGTTTGGGTTTTAGTGGGTAGTTCTGGTATTCCTAGCCGGTGAGTTCCACATAATCACCTGTACCTATACAGGTGGTATGCCTAAATGCATTAACCAACATTAAAAAATAAAAAACAACAACGTACAATAAATATTATTACAAGTATTAATATTTTTTTTATTTATAATTTGTTCTTTCAAAACAAACAAGAAAGTATTGTGACTACAACACAATTAGTTTAGTTATTATCAAAATAGGTAACGGTTAAAAATCGTGAGGAAACCTGCGTGTCTGAGAGAACTTAGTAAGTTTTCAAAAAACGTGTGAAGTCCGCCAACCCACACTTAGCCAGCGTGGTGGACTATGGCCTGATCCCCCTCGTATTAAAGGGTTAAAAAATACAATAATCAATTAGGGTTCCGTGACCACAAAAAATTGGGAGCCTCTGCTCTAGAAGGCGCCATATTGATTTTAGTGTGACGTCATATACAGACGTAGCCTATAATGACGTTCAAGACGCTTCTAACTTGGCCAGCGTGGTGGACTATGGCCTGATCCCCCTCCTATTTAAGTGAGGCCCGAAACCAGCAGTGGGACTTCAAAAAGGGCTGAATACATACATACATTCGCGATATACATAATATGTCCACATTATAAAATAAAAAAAAATATATATTCTTACTAAACGATACAAAGAAATTGATTTTTGTAAACGTAACAAGAATAACGTAAAGACGTAGTCCACTTGGCTAGCGGGGTGGACTATGGCCTGATCCCCCTTGTATTGAAGGGAGGCTCGTGCCCAGCAGTGGGACGTTAAAAAGGGCTGAACACATAACACACTAAAACACCAATATTT
Organism: Fabriciana adippe; assembly: GCA_905404265.1. Classification (NCBI taxonomy): domain Eukaryota; kingdom Metazoa; phylum Arthropoda; class Insecta; order Lepidoptera; family Nymphalidae; genus Fabriciana; species Fabriciana adippe. The sequence goes on along the minus strand of FR989995.1, from coordinate 15,174,906 downwards.
TTTTTTTATTCCGGTTACTTGGCAGCATTGTAAAGTGACACTTAGGATAAGACAACAGATGAAAAACTTAACCATTGCTATGTAACTATTTACCTAATATCTATCCTCTATCTAATACAAGCGTAGAAGCAGAGGTTTTTTTCAAACGCGGGTTACTTTAGTAATAAAATGAGATCCTCTGTCTGAACGTACATTAGCTCTAATTAAACTAAAGAAAATTCGCTAAAGCTTATTTTTTTTTTTTCAACCAAACAACAATTGTTCAAATCGGTTAATAAACGACGGAGTTATGAGGTAACAAACAAAAAAAATACAGTCGAATTGAAAACCTCCTCCTTTTTGAAGTCGGTTGAAAAAACCATATTCATTGATCATAATCAATCCTGGAAAATACGTATATTTATAAAAATGATTGTTAAAAACTCTGTATTTTTGAAATTAAAAACTATTTGAACTTAAAAATCCCAACTTTTTTAGACGAATTTCTTGACAACTTCATTGTTCTTTTTTGTTATATCGTATTTTTTAGATAAAAAAACTAAGAACTTAAATAAATACAAAAAAAAAGTAAAAACTTTGTATTCCGACTCGATCCCGGGCATATGTGTTGTCTAACTTGCGCCTTGACCGCTCGACCACGATGCTTATTCCCGATTGTAAGAAATTATCGACCACATTTTGCGTAGAATAATGCAAAAGAAAACCGCATGAAAACTCGAAAACACGCGTTTTCCCAGACATGAGACTAATCTAGATCGATTTTTTGCGTCCGAAAGACCCCACATACCAAATTTCAGCGAAATCGTTTGACCCGTTTCCGAGATCGCTGGTATAAATAAATAAAGATATAAATATACAAGAATTGCTCGTTTAAATATATTAGATTATCATTTTCATAAAATGTTAGAAATGTTAGAAACGGCAAGCAGGCGGAAGTTTCTTTAATCGGTGGTCATTTTCTTAATTGCCAAGGATTAAATATATAATAATAACGTACAACATTTAATATATAACGACAATTTAATTATGAGGAAAACTATATGTTATAGATAATTATTTGTCAATAACTTAGTCCGCGGTCGATAACATACTCTATATAACGTACTATTAGCACGCATAACCAATCTATACTAATATTATAAATGTGTATGTTTATATGTTTGGATGTTTGTTATTCAATCACGTCAGAACAGCTGAACCGATCTGGATGAAATTTGGCACAGAGATAGATTATAGTCTGGAATAACACATAGGCTACTTTTTATCCCGGAAAAATATACGGTTCCCGTGGGATAGGTTTGTTTTTGTTGACGAAGCGAGGGTGAGCCGCTAGTTAACTCATATATAACAAATTACTTTTACACTGTTTTACATTAACATATATCCAGAATTAAAAAAAATACATTTTCAAGACACAACTCCATTTATATTTACGGTAAAATAAATAATTCACACAAAAAATGTGTTTTTTGGAAGCAGTGCATACAAAAATAATTTCAATTAAAACAGTATAAGGAAATAAAAAGATAGTTCGCTAAGTGTATAATGCCACAAGCCATCTGCTATACTTGAAAAGGCATGTTTCGGTGGTGTTTTGTTTAACATGTACGGCTCCGGAAGTCCTGGGTTCGAGTCGTGGCTTGGGTCAAGTTTAGATATTAAGTTTAAATAGTTTCCCTGTTAAGGAATTATCAATAGCAGCCCGGTGTCGGGAAGTCAGCGCTGTTTCCGGAGGTAATCAAACTAATAAGCTAGTTGGTCTAGTGGCTTGCACGTTTGGCTACAGATCAAGTGGTCTTAAGTTCGACTCCCGGATCAAGCCAAGTATAGTTATTGGGTTTTTTGTCAAGAAATTGTAAATAACAGTTTAGAGTGTGAAAGTTCCTTTAATTAATCTTGTACATTATGTGTCGAATTGTCGTGAGAATGCACTCGAACGTCCGAATATTAAATACTCGTATATAAACAATTAAGAGTACATTATCCATATCTAATAGGTTCAAAACCAACTTTATCACGATATTTTAACCAGTTTTATTTCATTAAATCGCATTTATATTGCATTAAAGATGTATCTATATATTAATATGTGAAGCAAAAACTATGTATCCCTTTTTACGAAAATTGCGCGGACGGAGGAGTATGAAATTTCACACACTTATAGTTTATATAGAGAAGGAGTGCAGCATGCTAATATTTTTTTTTTTAAATTATGCATAAAAATACATTAAATCAATAAAAAAAAAGCATTACACACACTACCATGTATTTGACACACACACGCATATGTTATAGTCTTTTGTTTATTGTTAAGGTCTGTGGTCAAATTGAGAATAGATTAATATTGTAATATACGCAAGACAATAAATATATAACTTAGTGAATTATGGTTGATTTTCAAACACGCGGCGATCATTAGTTTAAATAAAACCGCCAAAAAATCAGAAAAGACAGTAATTTAAAACATAGTAAAAGTGTAGATATGAAGACTCACCAGCGGCGATCCAGACGGCGAAGCGCAGCCACGTCATGGCGTCGAGGTTCAGCATGAGGTACACGTTGATGAGGATGCTGAGGCCCGGCAGCCACGGCACCAGCGGCACCTAAGGGGAGTTTAGTTACGGCTACTGACTTCCGAAAATTTTATTCACAATATATTCTAATTTATTCCGCGAAACCCTAATTTAAAAAAAAACAGCTATCAACCAGTAAAAGTTCCGTCGAAATCGGTCCAGCCATTTCGGAGATTAGCCGAAACAAAATGACAAAAATTTTTAGGATAATGTTTCTTATAAGTACCGCATATATTTCATATGAGTTTAGTAAAAGTTGTTATTTTGATGTTACAAACAGACACTAAATGCTGCTATAATTTAATCGATGCTTTTTAATTTGCATAGCGGCCATTTTGAAATTCACCATCTTGGTTTTTTATACATTCTATAAAAAAAAATATCCTCTACCTATTACCGTACATGAGGTACAGCACGCTGACAGACAGACCGACGGACGGACAGCGGAGATTTAGTAATAAGTCTCATTAGCATCTTTCGAGTACAAAAATCGGAACCAAAATCAAATCAAAATATATTTTTTTCAAATAGCCTTTCACAAGCACTTTTCAATCGTCAATTTTACATTTTAAAGTGTAGTAAATCCTTGAGGAATTTACCACTACCTAAAAATCAGAAGACAAAGCAACAAGCAGCACGTACCGAGAATGCCAGCTTCTTGTCGGAGACGGGCTGCCGCGAGATGGCGGCCAGCGTGAGCAGCGCCAGCGCGGCGGCCGGCGCCAGCGCGGCGCGCGGCACGTGCGCCGTCACGCTGCCCATCAGCACGAAGCACCACACGCCTGATGCAAATTATAAAGCTCAGAAAGACAGTATATATTCAGCCCTTTCTTAACGTCCCACTGCTGGGGGTGGGCCTCCCTTCAATACGAGGGGGATCAGGCCATAGTCCACCACGCTGGCAAAGTGCGGGTTGGCGGACTTCACATGTCTTTCGAAAACTTGCTAGGTTCTCTCAGACATACAGGTTTCCTCACGATGTTTTCCTTCACCGTAAGGCAAGTGGTAATCATGTTAGAAATGATTCGCACATGAAAATATCAGAGGTGCGAGACCCGGGATTTGAACCCGCTTCACTCGGTTTCCCAAGCGAGCGCATTACCACTGGGCTACCACTGCCAGAAAGACAGTGTTTGGAACCAATTCTACTATACCTATACTTTACTATATCTAATATACGTCTTTGTAAGCTATACAAAAAAGCAAGTCAGTAGACATACATTTTAACTCAATCAGCACATTTAGAAGCTACGTAGTGAAACAAATAATCAACAATAATATAATGATCACACTTCGTTCTGTATTGCAGTAGTTATTTTTTAATCGACATTACCTCGTTAATTATAATTTATATACATGTGAATTATAGATATTTATATAATTATTATTTGTAAATTGTACTGTTGCCAATATTACTTATAATGTTTTTAAAAATCTTCATAATTGTGAAAACGGACACAAGAACATGCAAGTTGTGTTTGCTTTCAAACGGTTATGCATAACTGTTCTCCATTTAATTATTTAAGTTAAATCATTTCTTATAAAACATGTAATAACCACTAGCAAACCTTTTTAAGATAAATAAATAAATAAAAATATAATATACACTTCCACTTCACACTTTGCTATTTCCTACACCTAAAGGTTGCCTGGAAGAAATCGCTGTTTTAGCGATAAGGCCGTCTCTTGTGTATTTTTCTACTACCGTATCTAAATCGTATATAGCTGATAATATAATGATAGATGGCTATAATCCAAAAAAAATTAGTTTAAATTACTCATAAAAAAATTAAGTTATCGTACAACATACATCAAAAAACTAAGCCCCCGAATAGAGAAAATTTTGTGTCGGTCAACAAATGAGTACTAAATGTTTCGGTGGTATATTTGCAAATGTACAGCTGCAGTCCTGGGTTCGATTCCCAGGTCAAGCCGCAATAACAGCCTAGAATAAGGAAAAAAAAAATGAAAAATGAAAATATTCTTTATTGCACACCATTATTTTACATCACATAGTAGATATTAAAAAAGAAATAGTACAATAGGCGGTCTTATCGCTAGAAAGCGATCTATTCTAGACAACCTTTGGGTAGAGAGAAAGACAGTGAGAAGGAAGGGGTGCAAACAGACTTAACAAAATCTACAATGAATACATACATGATAAAATAATATATATACATACATACCCACATACATACATACATACATATATACGTACATACATACATACATACATACACACATACATAGATACAAACATACATACATACATACATACATACATACATACATACATACATACATACATACATACATACATACATACATACACACATATAAATATTAAGCATATAAAATAAAATATGACACTATTTAGCACTTTATAAGTCAAGATAGTATTCTTTAGTTAGTTTTTTAAATAATGACAGCGAATCAGCTTGCTTAACTTTATTTGGTAAAGAGTTCCACAGACGGACAGATTGGACAGTAAAGGAGCGAGTATAGAAGGAAGAAGAGTGTGAAGGAATTTGTAAAGTTAGATTTAGGTTAGAACGAAGAGAGAAATGGTGGGAATCACTTAAAAGTTTAAACCTATCCTTGAGATACTGAGGTGTACAAGGATTAAATAGAATATTGTATAAAAGACAAAGAACGTGAGTATTCCTGCGAAGACGAATAGGGAGCCACTTGAGCTTTTTACGAAATTCGGAAACATGGTCATATTTACGAAGTCCAAATATGAACCGAATGCAGAGATTTTGAATTCGCTCTAGTTTATTTAATTGCTCCTCACTTAAATCAAGGTAACAAGAATCAGCATAGTCAAGAATCGGTAACAGGAGGGTGTTAGCCAATGCAATTTTAGTGGGAATGGGTAGAAAGTTGCGCAAGCGACGTAATGATGCAACGGCGGCAAACATTTTTCTGCTCACTTCGCCCACTTGTGACTTCCATGATAATGTCTCATCTAATATAATACCTAGATTTCTCACTTTATCACTGTAAGGAATTTGTATACCGTCAAAAACAATAGGTGGTAATTGTGATAAAGGTATTTTTGATTTTAATTTTGAACTACCTATAATTATAGCTTGTGTTTTACCTGGATTCACTATTAGGCCTAATGATTTACTTTTTTGCGAAATATTAAGTAGGTCAGTATTAATATGATCGATGGTTTGAGTTAAGTTTAATACAGTCGTTTGTCGGTAGATTTGAAGATCATCTGCATAGAGGTGGTAGGGAGAAGAAATATAGTTACAGAGGGAGTTAATAAATATAGAAAATAAGAGAGGAGACAACACGCCACCTTGAGGTACACCGGCATGTAGCGAAATCCATTCAGAGCAAGAATCATGAATACGGATTCGTTGCCGGCGTCCATACAAGTAACTGTGAAACCAGTCAATCACATCAGGAGATATGTTAAGAGAACACAATGTAGCAAGCAGAATATCAAAATCAACAGTGTTAAAAGCGTTACTAAAATCTAATAGCGTCAAAACTGTGACTTGTTGATTTTCCATTCCTAGTCTGATGTCATCTGTTATTTTTATGAGTGCAGTAGTCGTGCTATGACCATAACGAAAGCCGGATTGCATAGGATTTAGTAGATTATGATTTGAAAGGAAATAACTTAGTTGGTGATGTACAAGGCGCTCAAGCACTTTGGATAAAAAGGGTAAAATGGAAATAGGGCGATAGTCGGAGAAAGTAGTGGGATTGGTTTTTTTAGGTAAGGGTATTACTTGAGCATCTTTCCATGCGGATGGAAAGCAACCAGTATTAATAGAAAAATTAAGCATGGAAGTTATGACAGGGATCAATATATCTAATAAGGGATGGATCATTTTACGACTAATGCAGTCAGAGCCAACCGCATCAGAGTTAATTGCCACTATTTGTTTCCCAACATCACATTCTGTAAATTGACTAAATTTAAAAATGGAAGAATTAGGAGTGGCCAAAGCGAGAATTTGATTTTTAGTTCTTAATTTAGTTGTACCATCAATTGTACTGAAAGATGAGAAATGTTTATTTAGTTGGTTTAGATCTACATTTTTGGAGACTATATTTTGTTTTGCCTTTCCAACTCCAAGAGATTTAAGAAAGTTCCAGACTTTTTCTGAACTGTCTTCTTCGACAACTGATTTATGAATATGGCGTCGTTGACTATCCCTACACACCCTATTGCAATGATTCCTAGCTTTAACATATGTTTGCCGATTGACATCACTTGCATTAGTTTTTAATTTAGCTTTAGCAATGTTTTTCTTTTCTTGAAGTTTTTTTATATCTACAGTTAGCCAGGGTGCAGGAAGATGTTTAATACGTACAGGTCGAATAGGCGCATGAATATCATACAATTGTGTCAATAGCGAATTAAAAACATCAATCTGGTTGTCCATAGTCTCTGCATTTAAAACCTCAGACCAATCAATATCTAAAGCATCTTTGCGCAAACGATCTAGGTCCATTCCCGCAAAATTACGTTGGAGAAGGATTCTTGATTTTGCTTTAGGCGGTTTAAGTTTATAAGAGAGAAAAATAAGATCGTGGTAAGAGAATGCAGTAGCATTACATTGACCATGCTTATCAACATGATCAATGGAAGAAACTAAAATTAAATCTAAAAGAGATGGATTGCAATTAGGGAAAAAGTGAGTCGCAGTTAAAGGAAGTAGATGTAAGTTGGCTGATTCTATTAGTGCTTTAAGTCGTGCTGATCGATGATCATTTTTAAGCATACATGTATTAAGATCACCCATGATAACAGTATGGCTGTACAATGGGGTTAATTGCTCCAATAGGACCTCAAGTGATTCGAAATAATCAATTGTTAACGATGGACTATAATAGACGCCAAGTAGGATTTTTGTGTGAGATAAATTGACTTCAAGAAAAAGATACTCCGGGCCAGTATTATTGGTAAGGTGCGATTGATTTACAATGTTGAAGGAAAGGAAACGAAAAGAAGAAAGAGTTAAACATTTTGTCTGCGCCATACTAGTACATTACAATATCTCCTAGTTGGCTAGTCTCAATAAGATGGCCGCCGTGACCGAAGTCGGTCAGGAGGAGGGTACTGACCGTAGAGAGTGACGAGCACGGCGACGAGCGCGGCGCTGAGGCGCGTGGGTGCGGGTTCGCGGTCCGAGTTGAACAGCTGGCGCGCCACGCGCCGCCACGACAGCTGCAGCGGCTCCACCGCGGCGCGGGACGGCTGGCTCTTCTCGTATCTAGTGAAAGTTTACAGGTTCGATTTTCGATTAGGGACATGTAATGTTCTATCGTACTTGTATATTATTGTTTAAAAAAGTAATGCGATTGCTAAATTTACAAGCACCTATCTTTTCCATTCTCATAGGATCATCCTAATTTAAAAAAAAATGACAATCGATTCCTAACTAACGAAGATATATTCTAATAGTGACGTAAAGATTTAATAACCCCATAAACTATTCTGCCGTCATAAAAAAGAATATCGTAAACTAACAATTTGGTCAAAAATGACATAATATATGCAGATTCGGAATCAGAAAAAAAAATGCTACTTGATAGTCGTACTCATAAAGCTCTAAGTCTTACGAATCCGGAGATACCATAACCATTTTCATCGTAACTACGTCAAAACTACCATTAAGTTCTAAGACACAACTTCAAATATCTCGAAATCAACTTTGACGAAGTAAAATATAAGGTACAACTAATTTTTGAATTACAGAAGGGCACTTCAAGCACATATTAGTGACTTCAAATTAGATAACTTTATAAATTAATAGTTCTGTTACCAACTTTAAAGCGATTCATTTACTTTGGAATGCGATTAGCGGCTCACCGTCGTTTCGCCCGAGTTCTCCTCTAGACAAACAAAAACATATCTATCCCACGGGAACCGTACATTTTTCCGGGATAAAAAGTAGCCTATTTGTTATCCTGATGTATGAACTATATTATTTTAAAGTTTCATTAAAATCCAATCAGTAGTTTTTGTGTACTAAGCTGTATAAGTTACTATAGTTTTTTAACTACCCCACGGGAACTCTTTAATTTTCCGGGATGAAAAGTATCTAAAATGTTGACCGGGAAAATAAGGTATCACCATCCAAAAGTTCATTTAAATCGGTACAGCAGTTTCAGAGACACAAGAAATTAAAAAAAAACTGGATTGGTTCTATTTCTCTTCTTACACCCCCCTGACACGGTTTTTAGCATTTTTTTCTATGTACAGACATTCGACCTCTACAGTTTTATTATATGTATAGATAATACTTTTAAAAAAAACGTTTAAGATACACACCTGAGCAACAGTACACAAGAAGCTACCATGGAGTACGCGAGAAGAGTGCCGATGGACATCATATGTATCAGCTGTTTTAGTTCGAAGAACATCGCTAATGTACCTGAAAAAATTTATTAATTGCTTGTATTTTTTTAAGGAAACGAATGAATAAATAAAATAAAATTCATTATTGTTAAAAAAATATACAGCAACACAATTGGTTGCATCATTACTAAAAGAGCGGTATTTTTGTTTGAAATTATCTTATTACTAGCGACTCACCCTTGCTTCGCTCGGGTTCGTTTCAACTGTTATTATGGAATAGATAGACTATATACATAGGTATGATGAGCTTCACATCATCCCTTACTTGATAAATTATTGATTCCCCATATAAACTTTCATCCCCCTTTTTACCCCCTTAATGGATGATTTCCGAGATAAAAACTATTCTACTTCCTTTCTAGGGTCTCCAACTATCTTCATACCAAATTTCATCTAAATCGGTTCAGCGGATTTTTAGTTTACCCATTAGAAACAAACTCACAAACTTATAAACTTTATAACATTAATGTAGACGATATACTACATGTTTTTTTAGAACGGAGTTCCTTATCGCTTGGACTCTGCACACTCGGCGAGTGAGCTAGACGGGGACAAGTGGAATATTGCGACCGTCACGACACTTACTAGAACCGTCCTTTATTGCTGTGTGGACGCGCTAATTTCTAAAACTATCACATTTGAAGAATTCTTCTGTTAGGATTGTGTGGGGGCATACCGGTGAAGAAGCCGGCGAGCATGGTGCCCACGAGGGGGGTCTGGTACTTGGCGCTGACGCGGCCCAGGAACTGGAACAGCAGGCCGTCCGACGACATCGCGTAGATGATGCGCGGCAGCGGGAACACCGCGCCCAGCAGGCTGCGGGGCCACATGCACGTTTTATTACAATGTGACGTCATTTTTGAAGTAAAACTTCTTTACGCACACTTGACTTGGGGAGTAAGCTGGTGAATGCGTTACGAAAAGTGTAATGTGTAACGAAAAGTGTAACGTTACGGGCGAGGCGAACGTTTGTTGCCATGGTAACCGTTGTCACTGTCTGACAAATAATATGTAATATTATATTCTTTCCTTAAATGATATTCTATAAATATATGATTGTGTATGCCTAATATGCGTAATTTTTAGTATCTCACCTATCCTAATTATTTAAACATAAATTGAATTTCATAAAGAGTACCGATAACATACAGAAGTTTTACTTCTTGCGCGTGTACACATTCATACACACACTCTTAATATTTTTTTTTAGATACACGTGTGTGTGTTATTTAATTGTAAGATCATCAAACCATCAAATTGTATTTGATGTAAAATGTCTTTAAAATCACACCGAAACATACGGATACCAGGTCAAAAAGTGGACCGTAACGAAATATTGTAGGTTGCATTAGGTTGCCATAGTAAGTGTTGTTACTGTCTGAAAAATTATATGTATGATATACTCTCCGTCGTTATCTTCAAAGATTACTATTTTTACTAATTTGTTTTCAAATATTTAAAATGTTTATAAAAAAAAAAACAAAAACACTAAAAGCAACTAGACATTTAACGTTAAACTAACGGCGATATGTGTGTTAAAGTTGACCCTCAATAGAATTGAAAAAATGTACGATAATGCATGTGTGTTATTAGGTAGTGACGTCATCACAATTGTTTTTGAGGTAAAACTTCTTTAGAATCGTGATTTGAAACTCGATGAAACGGAAATGCGACACGAGAAAGAGACAAACACATAAATATATAGGATTAAGCCGGCGAGAGAATGAGATAGAATACATTACACGGGAAGTGAAGAATAATACTGAATAATATGTTATGTAATTTATGTTAAATAAAATGTAAAATAAATTTTAAACTAGGTAAAAAAAACTAAACTTATTACTTATGAAAATGAATATTCATTACTGTGGGATGAATGTGCATAAATTAAATAAAAGCTATTATGACTAATTGTTGCCATGGTAACCGTTGTTATTGTCTGACAAATATATAATACTAGCAGGACCCGCGTTCTTCTTTAAAAAAATCTCATAAGATTAATATGTGGGTTTGTATGTCCATCTGTCATACTTTTTTCTAGATTGTAGTGGTTAGGTAAAGTTCGGAAAATCTTAAGGTTTATGACGTCATCAAATCAATGTTCTTTTTGAAAAAAAAACTCATAAGATTAATATGAGGGTTTGTGTGCCTATCTGTCATACACTTTTTTTTATTGTAGTGATTGGATAAAGTTCGGAGAAGTGGTCTTATGCATATATAAAATAAATAATTAAATAGTTTGCCACGTATTAGATGCCAAATTAAAAAAAAAATAACTGATCTATTTGAATAGTAAATTTAAATAAAAAACAGACAAATTAAAAGACATTATAGGCTTAGTAAATATAAATAGTACTCTATCTTGACCTCTTGGATGCGAAACACTAAAAACTTTCAATATGGCTAAATATATTCAATATATAGATTAAAAATAGTACATGAATGTCTGTATCATAAGGACTACATATATAAGGACTTTTTTTTCTTTTATGTACTTTCTATTTCTGTATGTAGCTGTGGATTTTAGTTTGAATAAATAAATAAATACATAAATGAATGAATGAATAAATAAATAGGTAAAATAGTGTGAAATGATAGTATTAAAACATTACCTGGAGCAGAGCGCGCAGACGGCGCCCACGCTCACGGCGTACTTGGCCCACGTCCAGCCCAGCTGGTCGTACACGTACGGGAACGGCGCTTTCTCATCCTACACATTATATTACATTAGACGACGCGTTTGGCTCAGTTTGTAGTGACCTTACTTGCTGTGCCAGCGGTCGCGGGTTCGAGTCCCGTTGGAGACATTCATTTGTGCACCTCGGTGGGTTATGTGCGGGTAGCTCCTGAAACTTCTTTGATAGAAGAGTGGACTGTGGGTGTAACTCCATGGTTGTTATGGTCTGCTTCGGCAGGCCTGCCGTCGGGGCGTCGTGGTTGAGTTCGTAAGCGATCCTGCGACGCCCTATTAAGACGGGGGAGGTTCCGTTGGGTTTTAGTGGGCAGTACTGGCTTTACAGTTGAGTCCCATACTTCGTGCCTAAACGCATTTCCCAACCTTAAAAAAATCTTTCAAGTCAATCAAGAAAGTATTCTAACTGCAACACACTAAGTCATTATTAAAAGGGAAGTCCGTTAAAAAAAATAATGATGAATTAGGGTTCCGTGAGGCAAAACCAAATGACCTGCATGTAGTAGGGCAGCATGAGCGTGAGCACGGCGGACACGCCGCAGTAGGCCAGGAACACCACCAGCAGCGACGCCGCCACCGCCACGGGGATGCTGCGCTGCGGCCGCCGCGCCTCCTCGCCCGCCGTCGCCACGCAGTCGAACCCTGCCACACGGTACATCATACAACTATAACTCATGAACTCACCTTAAATACGAGATTTGAGACCTTTTAATTTTTTTAAAGCAAAATAAATATCACGACAAAATAAGACAAAAAAAAAACGTGTGTGTATACTTATGTATGCATGTAAGAAATTATACTTCTTTAGTGTAAGAGAACAAAAATAGCTAAAGATTTCATCCCGTATGTCATAACTCTCTGTGTTATCACACACACATACACGTGCACACACACGTACACACACACACGTACACGCACGCACACTCTTTCCAAACCAATCAGAAACCAAAGCTCACCAATGAACCCGTAGAAGCAGACGGCAGCCCCCTTGATGATGCCGGCGAGGCCGTACGGCGCGAACCCGCCGCTGCCGAAGTTCTTGTGCCCTGTATTGGGCACCTCCGAAGCCGGAATACGCCAGTTCTTTGTATCCGCTAGAGAACAAATTAATAGTTTTATTAACGATAAAACAATAAATAAAGAAATAATAAATATGATGAGACATTAACACACAGCACCATCTAGTTCCATGGTAAGCTACGAGGCCTGTGTTATGGATACCAGATAGTTGATACACTACACATATATAACTTTAAATACATACATATCTATACATATTATAAAACTGTATAGGTCGAATGTCTGTACATAGAAAAAAAAATACTAAAAACCGAGTCAGGTGGATGTAAGAAGAGAAATAGAACAAATACATATGTATTTTTTTTTGTTTCTCTGTCTGTTTGTCTATTTGTACAGACTAATCTCGGAAACTATTGGACCGATTCAAATGAAATTTTATATGTTGGTGCCTTATATCCCCGGTCAAAATCTTAGATACTTTTCATCCCGGAAAATTAAAGAGTTCCCGTGGGATAGTTAAAAAACTATAGTAACTTATACAGCTTAGTACATGAAAACTACTAATTGGATTTTATAATAATATAGTTCATACATCAGAATAACAAAAAGGCTACTGTTTATCCCAGAAAAATGTACGGTTCCCGTGGGATAATTTGTTTTTGTTTGTCTAGAGGCAAACCCGAGCGAAGCGAGGGTGAGCCGCTAGTTATAAATATAAACACCCATAACTGGAGTATACACATTCGTGCTCATGACACAAAAGAAAGTCCCCAGCGGGACTCGAACCCGCCGACCGCTGACACAGCAAGTAGAGTCACTACAAAGTGAACCCTTTATTGTACACCCAAAAAGAAAAGAAAAAACAATATTCAATAGCAATATAATTCAAATAACAATAGTCAATTATTTCTTTAGTAAAGGACTAATAATTTAGAATAACTTTTTTAAGTTTCATGAAGTCATGATTGGGTGTAATCATATCCTAGATTTACGCGAATATTTAACATTTTAAATAAAACTATCTTTTCAGATTATTTCGCGGATTTATTTTGATTTTTGGTTCCAGACGTTTTGAATGCTTTACAGAAAACAGCAGCGATTTTTGACGACCCTTACATTTAACATCATTTCCGTTAAAAATCAATAGGCGATCTCTTACTGTATGAATTTTTATATTCAATATTTGAAAATGAGTGAGACAAAATTATCCCTTCAAGTATCATATGAGAGTAGATAAGTATCACACCTACGAATATTTAACAAAACACCTAGGCATTTTATAAAACACCAAAGTATTTTACAAAATACCAAATATAATTTAATTCAGATAACTTTATCCTTACCTTTAAAAGATCCCGATATAATAACAAACAACACGACGCACAGATTAACGCCCGTGCAGAAGTTGTTAAATTTCGTCGACTCCTTCACACCAAAAGCTAAGGCAACTGGAATAAAATTAATAATTATGATTATTTTAATTACTCTGTACACTTCTTGCAATTTTTTTACTGGATGTACTTGTGAAATAGTACTTATTATCGATACCGAAGCCGAATGTATAGTTTTTAGAATTTTTCTTTGTCTATCTGTCTATTTGTCTGTCGGTCTGAGAACGCATCACGAGAAAACCACTAGACAGATTTTGATGAAATTTATTTTGATTTTATTATGATGCTGGGTATCCAGGTCAACATATAAGATACGCAAAATCTCTGAGAAATCTATACTAAACGTTAAAACGTAACCTGCGTTTTTTGGAAATGATATAAAAATTGCGCTTTTTTTCGGAAAAGACACCTACACAGATAAATTTAAAAGCAAACCCTTATCTAAATACAAAATTTGATCCAAATCGTTAAAGCCGTTTCCGAGATACACAAATTAAATTTATATATGTTACCGGCCATACCGGATTTTAGGCCAAACTGGTTTGTCCTACGCCAAACCGGTTCATCCAGTGTGTCAGGATATACTAGTTTAGCCCAGATCCAAATACGAAATACTTAATTAAGGCTTAACTAGTTTGGCCTTGGCCGAACTGATTTTGGACTGTTATCCTACGCTTCGCTCTTGCTTTAGCCTTTTCAACCTACGTTATCCAAGTCGGGCCTGTCACTGTGGGTCGGATCGCGTCCCTTATTCTAAACTGAATCCGAATAATACCTCAAATCAGTTCGGCCTAGGCTAAACTAGTTAAGCCTAAAGCATTTAGGCCACACCAGTTTGGCATAAAATCAGATTTGGCCGGTAATATATATACAAAAATTGCATTCAATATTATAAGATGTGAAAGTCCGTATGTGTGTATATGTCCGGAACACTTTCATGTTAAAACGTCTAGACTTATTAAAATAAAATTAAGTAAATCTCAAACTATATGGCGTGGACCAATACATACGCTATTATTAGGCACGTAGGGACGAGTACAAAACAATAAACATGTCATAAATGAATTTTAAACATACCAGAAAACACCATAATAACTGTGAACGCGAACAAATCGGGATACTTCGCAAGATGAGGCGAATCAATCGGCATCCACTCCCGCAACTGTGTGGATATCGCTTTATCCAACAGGGAGTCCAGGTATTCGCTTAGAGCTTTAACTACAGACGCGGCACCTGAAAGGGAATATTAATTATTAACCAACTTTCTCAGAAGAAGGGTAGTATTTTCGAGAGTGTGTTTGGCTTTTTACATATAGATTTATCTATTTAACTCTTTCTTTCTTCTTCACTTAATAAGGAATGAATATCATCAGTTGCAATAGCGCGATACTTGTTCTTCAACAAGCGGGGTACAAAACCTAGAAATGAGGTAATACGTCTAACGTCGTCGAAGTCGTATATTGGCCCAAATATGACATAGTCATCATTGGATGATTGGAAATAGCGTAGCTAAGCAAAGGTAAGCAAGGGCGTGTCATCTGTCATCCTAAAAATCTTCTCTTTCATGGTTCTACTGAATTTAATGTAGTGTCACCTTTATCATGTTTGTGGAATTGTTGGTAACAATCCCTAAATAATCCCCTAGACAAGAAAGAAATTATCTCTCTCTTTTTTGAACTTCTCCCTTCTTTTTACTTTGCATATTGCAAACAGACGGGTGTTACCCCCAATAGGCTAACACCCAAGGTAGACCGCCCTCCCATAGCTAAACCAGTATGAAGGTCAAGGTCATGTCGTACAAGCCAGCCACTGACCTAACATGGCGGTTAAAATACATTACAAGTATAATATACATTAGAAGACAACATTCCTTACCAATTATATACTCGAGTATGAGATTCCATCCAATAATAAAAGCAATGAACTCTCCAACACACACATAGCTGTATACATAAGCTGACCCAGCTTTAGGTACTCTTGCACCGAATTCCGCGTAACAAAGACCTAGGAAAATAAGAGAAAAAACATCTCTGGGTATATGTGAAACAGGAGTACTTACTACACTAATAATATAGAGGTAAAATTGTAAGTTTCGATGTAGCAGATAACCTCTAGAACTACATATCTGATTTAAATAACTTTTTCACCTCTATATGGACCATCAAGTCCACTCTATTAGTTGTACATTTTTTTTAAATAAAACAGCATCTCTTGGAGATTATTTTGCAACTTTATAACTTAAGCTTAAGACACAAGTTTAATAAAAAAAAAAAAACATAAAAAAAAAACAATCCAACTTGACTTTGGTTGACTTGGAGTAGGTTGTATTTTTTTAACTGGATTGAATAGTGAAAGCAAAACTTTACATAAATATCTGTGACATAAAATAGCTTTTTTATAGAAAAAGAATGCAGTCATGCTTGAAATACTATTACAAAAGTCATTATTTGTATAAAACATATCGAAATACTATAGAAAATCGATTAAACACAAATTATTTTCACTGAAGTAAGTGTAGAGCGAATCTAGATTACATTAATATATATAATAAAATTGTAACTGATCGCTGTCTGTACATGGAAGATATTTGAGAAAAACTATTATTTGGGGTCTTTATTAACGCAATAGTACCCAGAACAATGAGTTTTAGAATTTTTGTCTGTTTGTCTGTGCGTTTGTGCACTTTAATCTCAGAAAAGGCTTAACCGATTTGGGTGGAATTTTCACTAATGTATTGTACTTCACTTAATTTCATTCAGTAATTGTTTTATTTAAATCGATTCATAAATAAAAAAGTTATGTTGATTTAAAGAATCACCTGTCCATCTACCCATCGCTAGTCATACAATTGACGACACATTAGGCTCAGTTTGTAGTGACCCTACTTGCTGTGCGAGTGGTCGCGGGTACGAGTCCCGCTGGGTTCATTCATTTGTGTGATGAGCACGAATGTTTGTTCTCTAGTCATGGGTGTTTATATTTATAATATGTATGTTTTTAAAGTTATATATGTATAATGTATCAACTATCTGGTATCAATAACACAACCCTCGTAGCTTAACATGGAACTAGATGGTGCTGTGTGTTAATGTACCAACATACATATTATAAATATAAACATAAACACCCGTGACTGGAGTACAAACATTCGTGCTCATCACACAAGTGAATGCCTCCAGCAGGACTCGAACCGGCGATCGCCGGCATAGCAAGTAGGTTATTACAAACTGAGCCAAACGTGTCGTCATCTCGATACAGTCATCTAATCTAACATTAATCAATATATGCACTATACACAATGGTGAACTTACCAGCAAATACACTTGCGACGGCGGCTAACAAAAACGACAGTATCACTGCAGGTCCGGCGTAATTCTTAGCTACATCACCCGCGAGAACGTACACCCCTACACCCAGGGTACTACCCACCCCTAAGGCAGTTAGATCTAATGCAGACAAAACTCGAGCGAGCCTGGCTACACCCTCCTCGGCTGCTTTACGTCGAGATAGCACGCCATATGCCAGTCGGGCCGCACGAGCTGCCCCAGCTTTGATGCCGCCTGAAATAAATAATTATTTATAAATAATCCTGTTAATATAATGTTTAAAAAGGGTGTCAAATCAAAACTACCGTTTCTGTTTCTAAGAAATTTACCATTACAGAGGCAAAAAGTCCAATAACTATTAATTGTGCTTTAAATATTAATATTAATATTTCTGCTTGACCCAAATATTAAAAAATAACTATTTATATCTTTTAGTACATCTACAAAACCATTTTAAATTGGATATATATGTATTCAATACTGCTCTGTATAATATTCATTAGCTATACATGTATATATATATATATATATATATATCAGTGGCGAAGGGTGAAATTTTAGCAGAGGTAAGCCGTTCCAAAAAAATAAACAGACAAAAATCATTGATACACTATTTTTATATATCAATGCAAAAAAAAGACATGTAATTGTGAAGATATTTTTCTTTTTTTTATAAGGCTATTGTGTTTTTTAAATACATGTAAAATAATCAAGCAAAATACATTTAACATTTAATATAATAATAAAACCTCATAAAATATTAATAACGCCATCTATGAAAAATCATTACGCATCACTTAGTACGAGTATTCGTAAGTGAAAAAACGGGAATTTGATTTTATTTTTCTTTATTAAAAGTATATTACATCCTATATTTTTTGGGATTCAAATATTAAAATTTTTTTTTTTTGTTAATTTTACATAAATATGTTTGATCAATATAATATTTAATATAAATACCGCCATCTTCTTAAATCTCATTAAACTACTTCGTCTTTCTTAGTGATGAAATTGATCTATTGTTTTATTGTATTTTATTTATCAAGCCAAATTGGACGAAAATTATGAAATAATACACAAAAATGAACAATGAGAAGCGCAGGCGTAATATCCTATAGCGATACGTCCGTTTTTAAAATGTCTAAATAACCTATTTAGTATTTAGCTTAATTCGTCAAATTATACTGTTAATTAATGTAACATTTAAAATAACATATTGTTTTTCTCTCTAAACTTAAATAGAATCAGAATATAATAAACATGGAAAACTAAATATTATTTTAATTTAGCACATTCACATATTTTAGCATATCTTTAATAAAAAGTTTTATGAAAATATATAGGTAACTCATTTCATGTAATAATTAAATCATATTTCAATCAAATAAGTATCTTGATGACATGCTTTTTAATTATTGAACAACTAAGTTTATAAAACTAAAGTCAATATTGTGCAAATGAATGCCATAATGGCTAATCGAACTCACCGAAATTAACAAATATGTGAAACACTCACTTTCCACAAACAAACAGCGCAAAATGTCTATATTACACTAAAATCAAGTTAAAACTCAGTAAAACAAAAAAATTCTTAAGCAATGCACTAGTAGACAATAACAATCCGCCGTATTATAAAATTTATATTAAATCTGAAATCATTCAAATAATAACATTGCTCGTCTGACGCTTCGCTTGTCAAATTAGGGACGTTTTGTAATTTTTGACCAATCACAGGCAGGATAAGACGTAAAGAAGCAGCTTTTCGAGCAACAAAAATTTGATTAGTGCGCATGCGTAAAATACTAAAAATGAATGAAGTCACGTGACAATGTTCAATCCAAAACATTGAATGAAACACAATTTTGTATGAACGCGGTAAGCTAAAATACAACGTCTTATCGTCGCATTTCTATGAAGAAACGCGTAAGCAATTTGGAGCGCAAAAATGTATTTTGCATTGCTTGTGATTCTTTGCGTTATATTATTTTCAGAAATTAACGTAGTGATAATAAATAGATTGTTTATTAACTAATTATGTTAATTCAAAAAATAAATATTTATAATCAATGATGGATTATTAGATTTCTAAAAGGTAAGACGGTGGGAATCGTCTTGTATGGACCCTTCGCCACTGATATATATATATATATATATATATATATATATATATATATATATATATATATATATATATATATATATATGTAATTAAGTATAGTATTTATTGTAGTACTTCAATATTTTTTTAATGTCAAATCATCATACTAATTAGTTCTATATAAATATCTTTTACCTAACTTCACCATAAGGTTACAAAACACCATAAACTATAGAGTATTTAACTCTGATTATGATTATAAATTACATTGCTTGAGGCACAATTCAAGGGAGCATTTAACAATATTCCCATGATATATATCATGGTACCATTCTTAATGGATTTAAGAACAATATTTTATGCCAAGAAATCATGTAAGGCCTATTGTTGGTTGCTATGTGAAAGATGGAAAAAGAAATGAACACACTTTTATATTTACGACATTAATAAGGACTTTACATTATAATAGCGATTATATTATTTTAATATGAATTGATGAAGTTATCATAAAAAGCATAATAATCATAATTTGTAAATTGAAAGGATCATTTGACAAATATTAACCCTTCCTACAGTAAACTCACAACAAATATGTTTTTCAATTTTTATTATTATGTATTAAAATAATAAAATTATTTTATTATTATGTATAAAAATAAAAAATAAAATGTATTAAAATACATTTTAAATAAATTTCAATAATTTTTTCCTATTTCATTTAAGGTAAAACATCAAAATAATAACAAAAAATATATTATAAAAAGAATATTACCTAAGAACTTCCATATTATAACCCACATTGTATTTTAAACACAAGTATATCCTAAAATATCAAGTAAGGAATGAACCACAATTGATATGATTGACTGTCGGCAAACTACTTGTTACAAATCATTATAGTTAGTGATAAATGAGGTTACAGCCATGTCAATTGCTTGTCCAAACTGAGATGGCTTTTTTATTGTTATATAGTTAATTTAAGTATATATTTACTCATTGATAAAAATATTATATAAATAATAATAAATTTTTTTTATCACATATGAGTAATGATATTTTCTAACTCATTCTATATTAAGATTCTGTAATTACTAGTTCTATCTCATCAGGGCGACTAGATTAAGATCAAATCGTATATATATTCTATGTAGTATGTTTAATTATTTGAATATTTAACTGGATATTATGTAGAGAAGTTTCCCAGAAGTGTCTTACCTTCTGCATACGCTTCTTTTATTGTAATACCCGGAGTCCCCCGCAACCGACCCATATTACCACTTGAAAATCCTTCTTCATCAGGATAATTCATCTTTGCCACATGAAATAATAACCTAACACACTAACACTTATGAATAGTATGTATTAAAATCTGCTTATGATTAGAATCTATGCCCTTATTAGGTCTCGTTAGCAACGCATGGGATCAATTCAATAAGATCTATCATGTTTCAAAGATCAACATATTGTATTATTTCACAGTCGGTGGAAAATTGACTCCTGCTGATTAGTGATTACCGATATTTGACACTTGACAGTGACAGTTGCACATACTAGACCAAGAGAGTAGGGTGTGCCATACAATGAAAAGAATTTATAGATATCGATATATTTTTGAGATTTATAATTTGATTTAATTTAAAGTTTTGCATTGATATTTATTGAAATAATCAACACCCTTTTTAGTGCTAAGTAATTTAAAAAAAATATATCATAAATTGTAAATCACGTCCCAATCTTAAACAATCAGGAAAAATTTTAAAATATTGTATTGCTGTATTTGTATATGTTATTATTCTAATCATTTTAATTCATAAACGCTTTTACAATTAATTGTGCAATATTTTGTTTTAAAAATTACTAATTATTCAATTGAAGAATACTAGTATTTAACTAATGAGGAATATATTGTATGTGATTATTTTAAAATATAACAAAAAGTGGACTTTGCTATTATAATAATGTTGTAGTCACAAATTAATAATAGGTTTTTTGAACTAAAGTATCGATATTAAGCGCAACATTATACAAAGTGACGTAAATGTCAATACTCTTTCATCACCTTCGCACAATTCGTTCATAAACTTTAAAATTGCTTCGTTCATAAACTGGATAATACTTATTGAGGGGTTTTCCGATGGGGAAGAATTTTGCCTTTTTCTCCCGACAAATGCTGCGATCACTATAGCCCTCAGTACATTGTAAAGCTCTATAGCGAGAATGGTTTTTTTTCATATTGTTTAAAATTTAACTGAATTCACAGATCGTGCAGTGCCAGGATGCAAAGAAAAAGATATCATTTATTTCCAAAAGACAAAAACTAAAGAAATTGTGAGCTTACGCAATAAAACGACCAAAATTGGCGAACTCACAATCTTTATATTTAAAGCTATGTGGACATCCTTTTAAAGAAAGTGATTTTAAAACTCCTAAATCGTCTATAGGTTATTTTTTCATTTATTTTTTTTACTTTTTTTACATATTAATTACAGAGTTTCACACAAACTTTCATCCCCTATTTTACCCCCTTATGGGATTAAATTTTGAAAAACGCTAAAACACGTATTTATTTAGTTGTATTGAATATATTATATCATCATCATCATTAATATATATATGGTAAGTCCGGGAGAGTTGCCTATAGTTTTAAAAAACAATCAATATTAATTATATGTGTAAGATACTACATAAAATAAGCATAGTTTATTTTAATTCAATATTTACTTATGTCATTCAGATTAAATTTGGAACTATTGTGCAATATATTCTACATTAAAAAATGTTTTTTTTTTAAATAATAGAAAATAGGCATCTCACCCAGACATGTGGGTTAGTTGCCTATAGATGTCAGGATAGGTATAAGACGAGTAATTAGTGCATAATCAGACGTACTCTGCTTAGTGACGCAAAAATTTTAATCGACTATTTATTCACTTCCGTAACAACTGTTTCCGTTGCAAAAATCGTGCCAATCTTTTTTTCCCTCTCGTCATCTTTCACTTCAAAAACAATATAAAATGTACTTTTACATATATAAAATTATTCAAATGAGGCTCATGTTTATTGCTTTGGGGATACACATTACGTCTACCTACGCGTTAAATAATTAGTACAGTAATTTGTTTCTAATTCACAAATTAATTGATACGTGTAATGTGTATCTACCTAATTCATTAATTATCAGCTGCGAACATTGTAACGTTACAACGTAAACAACGTATTACATTACATTAATACTTTCTAATATATCTTAAATACTATTATCACAGATCATATACTACTATACTAGTACTATTATTATTATAAATCGGGACAGTTTTTGACGTGTATGTGTGTGTGTCTGTCTGTGGCAGCGTAGCTCCTGAACGGATGAACCGATTTTGATTTTGCTTTATTTTTTGTTTGAAAGGTAAATTAGTCGGGAGTGTTCTTAGCTATGTTTGATGAAAATTGGCCCAAGATGGCCGCCGCGCCGCCGCGAAATGGCGGATTACATATTTTTTCATAACTCCCTCAATATGAGGATTGAGTATCAAATGAAAGGGCTTGACTAGTAGAATACACTATGATAAATTTCAAATTCAAAATGGCCGCTACCACAAAATGGCGAATTACATGTCGGGTTTTTCTTTTTTTAATTTTTAATTTAGTTATTCGTATTATTTAACTTGCACTTATTTGTATGTTTGTTCGAGGCAAATCTTGCAACTGAATTTTGTATGTAGTTATTCTCAACCAATTGAGCTGAAACGTTTCATTTAATTTAAAGTTTATTTTGTTCTTTTTAGAGCATTTAAATAATTAAAGCATGGCTTAATTTTTATTTTTTTTACTAAATTATTTTATGTAGACCTTTTCAGAATAAGAATATCTTAAACAGTAGATAAAATCTCTGAAAAATCAAAATGATTAAAAAAGCCTTATTCCGATAAATTTTGAGCAATCTTATTTATGGAGTTACTGTCATAACCTCAGCTTTAATAACTACTCTGTAAACTATATATACGTACAACGGTCAACGTGTTAGCAAATTCTTCATAAGGACTTATTTAACAAGCCCAAACTAGACGGTTTTGTATAAGTAACATGAAGTTTCTCTCACTCAGCATCCGCATCAGAATCTAAACGCCATCTGTCACCAATCTAAATATAGAAATCAATCTACATCTAAAAAGTGGGCGAACACAACAGTTCCTTTTTTTCGTTTTTGTTTCTGATGTGAAACATCTTATGCAGCGGGTTAAACTGGCTGTTGGCGTGACGACTCGTCGCCACGTCGCCACACTCTCATAAGTCATCGTTTCCCACTTGGCTCGGTGATTCCCTCCTCCCTCTCTCTTACCGCGATAACCTCGTTATTTTAATTTTTAATTTTGTTATTATTTTTAAACAAAGATTCTTTTCTTAAAAAAATATGAATATTCTAATTATTAATATGAGTAATTTTCAATTTTCTTGCCTACTTCTATTACCAAGTCTGCAGGCTAACTAATATTTTGCTTGCTTTTAATTTAGTTGTTTTTATATCTAAATTGTGACCTGATTGTTAGGGAAAAGTCGAGCTAATTTTTATTAAGCTTTATCTAGTAATTTCCTTATACTGAGAAAATTTTCGTATACCTTTAAATAACTGGGACAAAGGTGCTCATTTCCCGTCTCTGTAATGAAAAAATTTCTCGGCCGGCTTAGCATTTTAGCCTCAGAAAGGCAAGAAAAAGAACAGTAATAGGCGACGTAATTTTGGTAAAATTGTAGATACTAGATACTTTCACGTTTGCAAATATTAATCGTGATATGAGAATCAGAGAGCTGTTAATAATTTAATGTGTCCAGAATTGTTCGCACCCTTTAATCTCCGGGATGGCTGAACCTATTTCAAAAAGACTTTAACTTGAAGTTAGAGGATTCGAATGAGAAATAAGAGGAAAAACTGTCGTAGCGTGCGGGTAATAGTAGAACTATGTATTCAGCCCCTTTTTAACGTCCCAATGCTGGGGCTGGGCCTCCTTTCAATACGAGGAGGATCAGGCCATAGTCCACCACGCTGGCCAAGTGCGGGTTGGCGGACTGCACATGTCTTTCGAAAACTTACTAAGGTCTCTCAGACATGCAGGTTTCTTCACGATGTTTTCCTTCACCATAAGGCAAGTCACGTGTTAATCATGTTGAAAATGATAAGCACATGAAAATGTCAGAGGTGTGAGACCCGGGATTTTAACCCGCTTCACTCGGTTTCCCAAGGGAGCGCGTTACGACTGAGCTACCAGTTACCACTGTTTTTAGTATAGTAGTATTAAAGTATTACATAATATGAATATTATATAATTAAAGAGGTTTTATCATTTATTTAATCTTATTCTTTACTCTTATAGTTGTCTCTTTTCATGCCAATATACAAAAAATACACGTAAATATATACTGCGAGAGCAGGCTGAAAATGATAATGATGGAGTAAAAATTAAGGGGTTGATTTAATTAACTCTGCTAAGCCGTTATGCAACTAAGCCCGATTTTCAGCTAATCGTTTATAACAGCTGCCAGCTTTTCTAATGTACATATGTACCAATAAGTCTACCTAATTGGAGACCTTTAACTCCTACGCTACAATTCCTGAGCCTTGGGCTTCACTCTTAAATCTGCCTAATTTGTTTTTACTTTAGTCTTTATTTTTACCAAATCCGCTGTTATAACACATACTAGCGGCTCACCCTCGCTTCGCTCGTGTTCGTCGCTAGGTACGTTTTACATAGATATTTAAAATAGTTATTTGCCAGCGCTACCAGCAGCCATATAAATGTTAATATTTTTTTTTTTCATTTTCCTGATGTTTTAATACTTATTATTCTATTCCGGACTAAGAGAAATCCAAAAAATCAAAAATCATAAGAATTGTTCCAGCCGTTTTTAAGTTATAAATGGTGTAACTAGCACGACTTTCTTTTATATATATAGATTATTTGAAAATGTTCCTACATTGTGGTTGGAAACGGCTTTTCGTAGGACTGACAGACCAACAAACAATAAACGGATACATACCAAAAAAAACATACTTCTGTAATATGGCAAAGACAAAGCAGTTCAGTACCTTTTTCTCCTTTGTTTGTCAACTGATTTTCTTTTATTTTGTTTAGTAGATATTGAAAAGGCCTGATCTCCCTCATATTGAGGGGAGGCCCGTGCTATATGTTTTCCTCAAACTTTTATAATGATTCTGATCGAATATCCACCACTGGGCGAATATTAGTACAAATTAAAGTACTTGCTACAAGTGCTTGAAAATAGACTATTTTTTAAATAATCATTATCGATCAAAAAGTACTTTTTTGATCGATGGTCATCTATACAAATAAATAAAATTGGAGTGTCTGTTTGTAATATTAAAATAATCGCTTTTTATTAAACGCATACGGATGTATACACGGTATATATACCAAAACAACATTTTTTACAATTTTTGTCTGTCTGTCTGTCTGTCTGTTCCGGCTAATCTCCGAAACGGCTGGACCAATTTTAACGGGACTTTCACAGGCAGATAGCTGACGTAATAAGACGTAACTTAGGCTACTTTTATTTTAGAAAAAAAAAATAGGGTCCCACGAAAAAAAATGAAAACGTACTTAAGGATGAACCCGAGCGAAGCGAAGGTGAGTCGCTAGTCATCAATATATCTAATGGGTAATAGGTGCATAGTTATATGAATACAATATATTAGATGCCAAGAATCTAAGGCGGTCTGGCTCTAAGTCCTTGCTCTAATTAAATAATACACAAGTAGTCATGCAACGTATTACATACGTACGGTATATTAATGTGTATGGCTGCAGTGTACATCGCTGTTAGTAATAAAATTTGCTAAAAAGTGGCGCTGTTTGTTTGCCAAAAGTCATATTTTATATACATATTATATTCTTATTTATATATACATATTATTATAAAACAAAGTCCCTCACCGCATCTGTCTGTCTGTTTGACTGCGATAAAATCAAAAACTATCCAACAGATTTTCGTAAGGTTTTCACTAAAGGATGGAGCAATTTATGAGGAAAGTTTAAAGTGTATCATTCATTAAGGTTTTAGGTAAATTGCCTGAAATATGACGATGATTATTGAAGATTTCGGAAAAAATATACCCACTGGGAGCTTTACTGGCGTGCGCCGCGTAAACTATTGCAGGCGGAACCATTAAATATTCTAGTAAATTGTAAACATAAAAAATACTAAAAAAAAATCCGCTATAGTATATGTATGTCTATTTTTCAAGATGGACTCACAATAACCATTTTTATAGTTCTCAAATCGGGTCTAAAATAATACTTTATTTGCGAAGGTGTTTTTACTAGCATGGTGTTAATCCTTATTTTAATAAATATGTCCTTAATTTAGATCAAAACTGGCCTTTATATAATTTAAACTAGCAACTCACTTTCGCTCCGCTCGGGTTCGTCCCTATTTACGTTTTAACGTTTAGCTCAGAGATGAGATATTTTCCCGCAGTAAAAAGTATCCTATATGTTGACCCGGATAACCAGCTATCATCTTACCAAATTTCATTAAAATCTGTCAGGTGGTTTTCCTGTGAGGCGGTAACAGACAGACAGACAGACAGACAGACAAAAATTCTAAAAACTATAGATTTGGATTCCGTATCGATAATAAAGTCTATTTCAATAAGATTTTCCAAAAAATATTTAATGTACAGATTCGGCTTACTTACAATTTTATTATATGTATAGATTACATGAATATCTTAGAAGATATCACAGAATGAAAATTACTCACGAAACGTAATATTAGGTACCTTGACAACGACGATGATGACGACATATTGTTGTTTACAACAATACTTATTTTAAAATTGATTGTCGTAAATAGTTATTTTGTAATTACGTAAAATACTTTTGTTTGAGTAAATTTTATCGGAAGTAATATAAATTCTTTGTTTGTTTTAATTTTTAAACAAATGTATCAGGTCTATCAGGTCCCAAAAGGGAATTAGGGACTCATTGCCAAAGAAGCATGGATAAATCACTAGTGGGTAAATAGTAAAAAATTATCATAATCTAACTCTTAAATATTTTTATTGCAAGAGAAACTATATACAGAAAAAATATAATAACCACAATCTTAATCTATACATATAATAAAATTGTAACTGAGTCGAATCTGTACATTAAATATTTTTCGGAAAATCTTTTTAAAATAGTAATTATTATCGATGCAGAGGCAGAATCTATAGTTTTTAGAATTTTTGTCTGTCTGTCTGTCTGTCTGTCTGTCCGTGACCGCATCACGAGAAAACCACTGAACGAATAAAAAAAAATAGTCTTGCGTTTTCATTGGCTGGCGATAGCTTCTTTAATTTGTTTTAATGACACTTCAGTTAGAGTATAGATATAAAAATGAGTTTGACAGCGTTAAAAATACATTGTGGAGTTTTATTTTAGTTAAAAGTAAATAAGTTCATAGTACGTGCAAAATACACGGATCTTGATAAAAGATGATAGCTGGTTATCCGGGTCAACATATGGGATACTTTTTACTGCGGGAAAATATCTCATCTCTGAGAAATCCGACCGGAGCGAGCGAGGACCCGAGCGAAAAAACCGAGCGGAGCGAAGGTGAATCGCTAGTCCTGTAATAAATTAAAACTTTCTACACGAAATAAAATATTTTACGTGACAGCTTAAAACTAATAAAAGTTTATAAGAAAGTACTATTAAATTAAGGCACTAGCAATTATTTTTGATGTTTAGACAAGTTAACTAACCAAACCAGGTAATACCAACGAAAAAAGTTTAATGCGTAATAAATATGGAAACAAGATGATGTAAACACTATTAAGTATAATTTGAAAATAAAACTTATAAGTTACGTTAATTAAAACTAAAAAACAAATCATTAACAGCTTCACCACTTACGCTATTGAATTTTATTTTCTAACTTGCGACTTATCCTCGCTTCGCTGAAAGTTTGTGGGTATGAATGTTTGTTACTCTGTCACGCCAGAACGACTGAACGGATCTGGATGAAATTTAGCATAGAAATAGATTATAGTCTAGAATAATACATAGGCTACTTTTTATCCCGAAAAAATGTACGGTTCCCGTGGGATAGGTTTGTTTTCTTTTTCCGTAAGTAAATAATAAATATCTATTCAAAATAAAAATAATCATAATAGGTATTACCTACTTCTATATGCACCTTTGAATTAAGACAGATATGTTTAAATTCAATGTCAACAAATAAGTCTGCGAGGAAGTGACCGTGGAATTATAATTAAATAAACCTGACTGCATAAGATTTACTTTTTTATATTTTGTATCAAATTGGTGACATAAATGTTTTATTAAATATTAACCCGATGGTAACGCGGTCGCTTGGGAAACCGAGTGAAGCGGGTTCAAATCCCGGGTCACGCACTTTCGATATTTATACGTGGGAATCATTCTCAACATGATGACCAATGTTTTCGGTGAAGGAAAACATCGTCAGGGAAGCTGCATGACTGAGAGAGCCTAGCAAGTTTTCGAAAGACATGTGAATTCCGCCAACCCGTACTTGGCCACCATGGTGGATGACCTGATCCCCCTCGTATGGAGGGTAGGCCCAGCAGTGGGCCGTTTAAAAGGGCTAAATAGAAGGTATCTGTATATATATTTTTGGACGTAACAATATATTACCGCATTTATTTGATACACACACATACCGTTACAACAATAAAAAGATACACTTCTATTAGTGTTAATAAACTTTGAGGACGTGTGTCCTTCCATAAATAACGTCTAAGACTAAATCATAAGATGAATTGAATAATCTCTAATAATATTGTTAAAATCAAGCCGTATAGGTAACAGAAGGTGCCAAAGAAATAAAATGCACTACGCTCGAAAACCATTACCTGCTGTTCGTGGAAAAAAATCACTTATTCATTAAAACTGCTATAAATTTAAAAACATTTATTAAAATTATTTCCATCATTATTATTATATTATCACTGAGTATCACATAAATGTCACTTTAATAAATAAATTATGCATAGTTTTACGCGATAAGGCACAAATATTTTTCCATTACTATTAGTTTTTTTTTTTTTTTCATTTATATACATAACTAGCAGAATTCTAAAAAGGTAGGTTTCATACAAATATCACCCTCTATTTTACCCCCTAATGGGATGAAATTCGAAAAATATTAAAACACATATTTATTTTATTGTGTTGAAGAGCATTAACACCAAGTTCCAAGTAATTCTGATGATAAATAATTTTCTGTTAACATCACTACTAATCACAATAACGTGTTTTCCCGTGGGAATGAAATAATCTTCTGCACTAAAAAGTAGCCTATCTCCAGCCCTCCGACTATCTCCACACAAAAAATCACACTAATCCCTCAATCCTTTTCGACGTGAAAGAAGGACAAACAAACAAACAAACAAACACTTTCACATTTTTAATTTGAAAAAAGTATAGATATGAATATCTACATATTGACCTTTATCTGAGTAGATAGTTAATAATTTATAAAATTTAGTTTTTTTTAACCCGCGACAGCCATAGAGACGGTATACACATACATTTGGGGTAAGAGATGTTCGTGTGTAGACACACACACGTTTCCATTTTTCTCGGAACAGCTAGGCTGATTTTGAAACGGTTTTTTGCTTTGTATAGTTTCATTCCTGAGCATGTTCCTAGCAAAGTTTTATAATGTTACAGACCGCCAGAGGCGGCTACAGTATACACATGTTTCTCCAAAACGGTTATTTTATTTAAATAAATTTGTCGCATTTACTATTAAAATTTTAAATTTAAAAAACTTACAAAGCAATGCACATTAAAAAACAATAAAGCTACTGGCTAATACTACTTAATATGTACAGTCAACAACATACATAGGTAACGCAAGACAGCGATTAATAATCTATACACATAAAAAAATTCGAAATGATCTGTACATTAAATATTTTTTTGGAAAATCTTTTTGAAATAGACATTCATTATTATCGATACAGAGGCCGAATCTATAGTTTTTTATCTGTCTGTCTGTCTGTCTGGGAGGACATCACGAGAAAACCACTGGACAGATTTTGATGAAATTTGGTATGATGATAGCTGGTTATCCGGGTCAACATATAGGATACGTTTTATTGTGGGAAAATATCTCATCTCTGAGAAATCTATACTAACCGTTAAAACGTTCCTAGAGACAAACCCGAGCGGAGCGAGATTGAATCGCTAGTATTCTACATTACGATTTAATATCGTGGGGTTTTGAATTTTCTTATTTGAAGTTTTTTTCATATCACAATTTTCCGTCGTGGGTTTTTTTTTATTTTTAATGTATGTTTTATTAAACAAAAAATGACACTTTAATATAAATAGCGTACCTACATTTTTTTTATATCAGCTGTATTTTGCTAAGATTTTTAATATGTGAGGAAAAAGATATTTATCCATATTTCTTCCCCAGACTGCATCCAAATGGTTAAATTTACTACGCTCTATGGTCAAATATTTTACAACATTTGGTAATTTCCTGTTTAACAAATCTACATCTTTTAACGTAGACAATTTGTCGTTTCTGCCAACTACTAAAGCGACTCTCATAGTCACCTTGCTCAAATTATACTCTGGAGGCATTGATGAGTTATAAATATCCATATTTCGCCAATCATAATCGAATTCGGAAAACAATCCCTGAATACCAACTTGTGATAAGTGAATAGCGTTTTTCCTGGATGTGCCAGTTGGATAATGTGCGATTACGGTCGGCACGAACTCGGGCTCCAACTCTTCTGGATCGCTTCCAGCTATAGGAAATAAAATACCATGAGCACATAAAGAGTAACTGTTCTCAACACTACAAATTTCTCTAAACACACGAATAATAGTAGTATTATCGCCCAGGAATTCCTCTTGACCTAATAACGTCATAACATCGCCCAAAATGGGCATTGATTTCATAAACAAATATGGTGCATCCACCAAATTATTTAAAAAACATACGGGAGATAACGATATTAATAATTTGATCTTATCATTATATTCAGGTCGAGTCGCACCAAGCACTAGGAATATCGTGTTGCCTTGTGAATGTCCAATGGCAGATAAGCTTTTTTGCCCAGTTTTATTGAGGATAAAGTCTATTATAGCAGGTAGGTCGTAATGGCCCAATTCGTGGAAGCTGAAGTCCCAAAATTCGTTATCACCATCAGGATCTAAGTAAACATGGTGTCGGGAATACCTGTTCCCTCGATTGTTGCCGAGCCAAACATCATAACCAGAATTAGCCAAAGCTATAGCTAAAGAGGATTTTTCTCTTATAATGAATGTGTCAGAGGAGTCAATAATGCCGTGCATCAGCAGAACTGGTTTATTTCTATCACCGGGTATGTGGAAAAGTTTCAAAATATATCCATCTTGTGTAACTACGTCAAATTGCTGCACAGTGAAGCCAAGTTTTTTTCCTATCTCAGTGAAATTTAAAGCCTTTTTCACGAATACTCCTTCTTCCAAAGACATATAGACAGTTAAAAGAAATAATAGCACTATAACACTACGCGTAGCACACCCCATGTTAAACAAATTTCACTAGTACGACACTGTGTTCATAACTTCAACAGGCTGACTGAGAAAAACTCGCCAACTATACACGTTTTAAAAACCTTGAATAAAATTTAGTTGACTTCTGGAAAATAATGTTTTTATAACTTATTTAAATATTTTCAATGTTTAACAAATGAACCCAAATCACAATTACAAAAACGACTTAATATACATAATATATACGGAGTGTTTTGCATAAAGTTACAGTGATAGGACGTAACGAAACGTAATGT
Organism: Fabriciana adippe; assembly: GCA_905404265.1. Classification (NCBI taxonomy): domain Eukaryota; kingdom Metazoa; phylum Arthropoda; class Insecta; order Lepidoptera; family Nymphalidae; genus Fabriciana; species Fabriciana adippe. Next base: position 15,142,580 of record FR989995.1, on the reverse strand, counting down.
TTTGTTTCATTACTTACTAGCGACTCACCCTCTGTTCGGGTCGACTCGTCTCGGCTCGGATTCACCTCTAGATAAACAAAAAAAAATCTATCCCACGAGAACCGTTTATTTTTCCGGTATAAAAATAGCCTATGTGTTATTCTGATGTATGAGCTATATTATTGTAAAGTTTTATCAAAATCCATTCAGTACTTTTTGTAGGAAAGAGTAACAAACATCCATACATATATACATCCAGGCATCCATACATCCTCACAAACTTTCACATTCATAATATTAGTATAGATAGTTTGTCTCTTCTAAGAATACGTTTCAATTAAATTAATATTTTAAAGATCACATACACTGTCTGTAATAACTATGACTTTTGAGACGTCACAAACCCTATACTAGTCTAGTTTAATTAAAAAAATGAAATGAATCCGCGAAAGAATTTATAGCATACACTAGCGACTCACCCTCGCTTCGCTCGGGTTCGTCCCTAGCTTGCATTAAATCACGATTGATCAGTTTTCGACCGGAGAGGAAAAATGATTAAATTACTAAAATGGCTATTAAAAAATAAGGGTTGATCGTAGAAGGGTGAAAATTGAGGATTGTATGTATTTTTGTATGTTGTATCATAAAAAAATAGAAATTAAAAATTTTGTCTAAAAAATAAAAAAAAAATTTAGGGGTGGACTACCCCTAACATTTAGGGGGATGAAAAATAGATGTTGGCCGATTCTCATAGATACCGGATAAGCACAAAAAAATTCATCAAAATCGGTCCAGCCGTTTCGGAGGAGTATGGCAACGAAAACTGTGACACGAGAATTTTATATATTAGAGATATATCCGCAAAGAAAGAAAATATAGATTTATCTGCGTAAATCCAAGAAATTAGATATAATAAGAATGTGTTTTTGATATTAAACAACATTGTTTATCTATTATACCAGCGGTCGTCAACCCATGGACCGCGGGCCGCGTGCGGCCCGTAAGCTGCCTCCATGCGGCCCGTGATTATTTTATAAATAAAACTTCTATAAGTACTCTTTATGCGAACAAACTTTTTCAATCCTTAATTACCGAAAAAATAAATATGCTTCTCGTCTTACAGATGAGCATTTAAGAACCATTTTACGAATTGTAACTACTAACATGAAAGCTAAGATACGTACAACAAATAGCCAAATCTCAATCGTCACACTGAAGTTTGTAGTTATATATTTTGTGGTATATGTTTATATTTTTTTGTTATTTTTTGCTCATTTCTTTAAATAAAACACAAATTAAATGTTTTTTTTTCGTTTTTAATAACACAAGTGCGGCCGGCCTTTACTATACCCTGTTTTTTAATCTCAGAGACCAAAATGACATTTCGTGTGTTGTCAGTTTTTTGCAATTCTTAAATAGTGATGTACCACTATCGAAAATTAATGTTAATAAAATCAAGTATCGTTTATTTTATAATAAGTTATCATTAAATAATGTGTAGCTACTTATTTAAAACGTAAGAATACAACATTGATAATGTAAATTTAAATTCAATAATGTTAATTTAAAGATACTTAATGATTTAAAAATAATAAATATAATATTTAAATGAATAAATATGATATTTAATGATTTAAAATTAATAATATTAATTTAAATTATACGCTTTTGAATATAAAACTTTGAAACGAATTGTCTAATAAAGATAAAAAGTTACGATTCAACAAACCGGTATCGTAAGTACAACACTGCACCAAAAAAGCTGGCCACATTATTTGTAAATTTGACATTTGCATGTGTCAATTTAGTCTCTGAGATTAAAAAACAGAGTACAGATATTGCCACCTTATGGCCCCTGCCTGCTCAAAGGTTGCCGACCGCTGTATTATACGAATAACTCGAGCAAAACTGAACTAATTTTGATAGTTTTTTATTGAACATCTTCAAAAAAAGTAAATTTTATTTATGTGTATTTTTTATGTGTGAACAGTAATTTGTAATTTTTTAAATAAACGGTTCTAACGATTCCGTTGAAATTGGGTATGTGCGGTTTTCCGGGGACGAAAAATCGATCTAGATTAGTCTTATATCTAGGTAAACGCGTGTTTTCGAGTTTTCATTCGGTTTTTTTTCGCATTATTGCACGCAAAATATGAAAATATGGTCGCTTGGGCATAAGCATCCTGGTCAAGCGGCCAAGGCGCAAGATTGATAATCACAGGTCCAGGTTCGAATCCCGGTCGGATACAAAGTTCTTATTTTTGTTTTTTTTTTTCTTGTATTTATTCAAGTTTTTAGTTTTTCTTCGTCTAAAAAATACGATATAACAAAAAAGAACTCCGAGCGACGCTCGTTCGCCCAGGTACTTATTATTTTATACGCGATCTTAACCTCAATCGCAATCTCAAAAACCAAAGATTTTTTAATCAAAAAGTATATTATTCGTAAGTAGAATATTTTGATACACGATGTAATGGAATTCAAATTGGAAATAATAGAAAATTCAGTGATATTTCGATAATTCGCGAATTGCCCGAATTATTCGTGAACTACTCGAAAATTTTCGAATTATTCGATGTTTTTCGAATTATTCGATTTGAATTTCGTATCGAATATTAATATTCGATTCGATTCGAACGATGTTCGCACACCCCTGCCAAAGATATAACTTGAGCTCCAAGTTTTCGTTTCCATGGCCAGCGGAGTTTCACGGTCAATGATTATGAAGTAAACATTAATAATATTTAACTGCCTCAGAAGTCTAGTGGCTAGCATGAATGGTTTCGAATCCCGGGTCGGGCCGAGTTTAGTTATTGAGTTTTTCTGTTAATATATTCTCAGTAAGAACTCGAAGATGAGAAGTTGGCGGTGTTTCAACCAGTCTTAACTCTCACCAATGGTGTCCATATGTCATGAGAGTGACAGGAATAGAGAGTGCAGTATATTTGCGTGTATACTTAAAGGACTTGAAGGACATTATTATTATAAATCATAGGTGGTATTATTAATAAGTCACTTACCCCATGTTGAAATCACCATAGACCAAGCCATTCTTATATCACAATTTAGTTTGTTTATTTTTTATATCACTTATATATATATTATATTTATATTACGCACATATAATATCCGATTATGTCGCGTTTGTTTTTTTACTAATTCGTCTACATTAGTGACGGTGAAATCACTAATTTCTGTGAGATTGCAAATTATTAAAACATATCTCAGCTACCGACTACATTTTATTTATTTTTTTATTTGCCATTATTTTTTTAATTCATACTTTGATTGTATTTTAACTGGAAAATCGTCTTGTGTTATACGCATCGTAATCGAACCGGCTGCCTCCGCCAAAGTAAACAAATTGAAGGCAAAGTCAAGTCATTGTAATTTGAGAATATTGTATAAAATCTAACCTTACTATTATAGCTTTTTTATCTATGTATATACTAGCGACTCTCCCTAGCTTTGCTTGGGATTCGTCCCTTCGTCAAAAAACAAATCAATCCCACGGGAAACGTAAATTTTTCCGGGATAAAAAGTAACCTATGTACTATTTCAGACTATAATCTATCTCTGTGTCAAATTTCATCCAGATCCGTTCATCCGTTCTGGCGTGAAAGCAAATATCCAACCATCCATCCACCCATACTCACAAACTTTTACATTTATAATATTAGTATGGATGGCATTCTTATTTTTATAATATATAGTTATTTGCATATGTATAATATCATCATATTTACAAAGTCAGCATTTGTTTAAAAATAATGACGACGCAGCACTCTACTACTCGCAAGCAGACAAAAAAAACTGTGTAAAGAAACACTTTTTTAGATTTACGCGAATATTTGACGTTTTAAATAAAACTATCTTTTCATGACTGGATCATTTCAGGATTGGTGTAAAGCATTCGAAACGTCGGGAATCAAATATCAAAATAAATCTGCGAAAAAATTGTTTTATTTAAAACCTTGATATCTATACTAATAGACTAATCTATACTAATATTATAAAGAGGTAAAGTTTGTGAGTTTGTGAGGTTGTAGGGAGTAATCTCTGTATCTACTGAACCGATTTAGATGTTTAGTAAGAAGATAGTTTAAGACCCTGAGATGGATATAGGATACTTTTTATTCCGGAAATCATCCCTTATGGGGGTGAAAATGGGGATGAAAGTTTGCATGGAGAATCAACCTAGGGACGAACCCGAGCGAAGCGGGGGTGAGTCGCTAGTATTTAATATTTACGATAATATGCATATCCATTAAACTAAAATAATATAAACTTTGTCCTACAATTATGTTAGTAAATTAAATTATTTTCATTTAAACATTAATCTTATGTAATTTAAAAAAAATGGTCGGTCATGCAATGGATGTGGTAAATAAAATTCGTATATAAGAAAAAATACCTAATTTTTTGTTATATTTTTCTTGTAAACGTTAAATAATATGTATTTTAATAATATAATTTTTATTATTTTGTGGGTTCGGGGTAAAAAATATGACGTAAAATACATGTCCGTCCGTCACAACCATTTTACTCCGAGACTATTGAAAATTTTTGGATTATTTTTTTTACAAGTTACAAATTATAAAAGAAATAAAATATTCATTTTTAAGTCATTTTGATCTTACTATGTAAACCAGTACATTTTGTGTTAAAAAGAATATATAAAATCATCATTATAAAAAAAAATATAAAGTCATAAAACTATGTATAAAGTAACTTTAATTTTTTGAAGAAACCTTTACTACGAAATACAAGGTTATTTTTGCGATCAATAATTAATTATATAATTAATTATTGATCGCTGGTTGGATTAGCTTAACTATTTGTAATCGGCTAGATCAGGGTTCCTCAAATTTAAGGCCCCACGTACCCCTGTTGAAGTTCCCAGACAACAGCGTACCCCAAACCTCTCAGTGTAAAGATAAAGTACCAGTACACTTCTTAATCATGCCGTACGCGAGTTCGTTTGCTTGAAAGATTGTGACACAGAGTACAGAAATAATATAAATAAATAAATGGTTAACCAATACGAGAGAAAAATTTTTAATTTGGGATGGTCCGGGCCACCTAATTAAAATCTATACTAATATTATAAAGTTGAAGAGTTTGTTTGTTTGTTTGTTTGGTTGAACGCGCAAATGTCAAGAACAACAAATCCGATTTGAAAAATACTTTTTTCATTAGATAGCCCGTTAACTGAGGAAGGCTATAGGCTATATATCATCCCGGAAAATGTACGGTTCCCGTGGGATAGATTTGTTTTTGTCTAGGGACGAACCCGAAGCGAAGCGAGGGAGATCGCTAGTGATATATAAAATATGAATAAATGAATGTATGAAAGAAATTGGATAAAATGAAAGTGTATGGATACATGAAATAAATGAAATATAATGCCCGCATTGCATTGCACAGCATTGCATTGTGATATTAAAATACGACGTCTTCACTGACATGACAAAAAAAAAGAGAATCATATTGTTTCTGAAGATCGATCTAAATGGACATCAACTAAACTCGAAAAAAATACCTTTATACTTTTAATTTTGTTTTAACAGCGCTATTTTAATACGTATTTTAATTACTAATATATTATTATTTTATTTTTAAGGTCGAAGATTATTGTATACTATTTTTTTTGTGTTTTTTTTATGTTTGTATTTTAAATTTGGAAAACCACCTCACATTTTCAATGACTTCCGGATCTACAATTTAGAAAAGCTAAGTTCCATCTGTATTGGATTTCTTTGTACAAAATATTAATTTGATATAATAATTAATTGTATTTCTATACCTAGTTTACCTAGTATTAGTAAAGAATTGGTTAAAAAAAATGTCATTTATACCGATTTTTTTTTTCAAAATGCCGTGGAAGGTGTAGTGTGGCTCATGGTATTCACTGATGTAAGATCTGTTAAAGCTAGTAATAAACAGGGATTGAACCATAAAGGTTGTCTCATTTAATAACATCATTACAACAGACAGACAGACAGATAGACAGACAGACAAAAATTCTAAAAACTATAGATTTGGCCTCTGCATCGATAATAATGTCTGTTTCAATAAGATTTTCCAAAAAATATTTAATGAACAGATTCAGCTTAGTTAGAATTTTATTATATGTATAGGTAAATACTAGTGAAAAGGAGTATTGAAAACAGGTTACTTTTTTACATAAACATATTGAAATAAATAAAATTAGTACTAAATAAAAAAATATATTAAAAAGTGCCTAATATATAAATTATATTAACGGTTCCATTTAAATAATAACTCGACCAAGTATAGAAGGAGGTTGTAATATACTGTTCTTACAGCAAATAAGCGGCCCTCAGTATACGTCGTATGACGACACGCTTTTCTCAGTTTGTAGTGCTGTGCCAGCCCTACTTCCTGTGCCAGCGGTCGCGGGTTCGAGTCCCGCTAGGGGCATTCATTTGTATGATGAGCAAGAATGTTTGCACTCCAGTCATGGGTGTTTATATTTATAATATGTATGTATTTAAAGTTATATATGTGTAGTGTATCAACTGTCTGGTATCCATAACACACGCCTCGTAACTTACCATGGAACTAGATGGTGATGTGTGTTAATGTCCCAACATATTTATTTATTTATTTATATCGACCGGTATGTGAAGAAAAAAACAAAAATAAAAATCAAATAATTCTCGTTATATAATGTAATATATATTACAAAAACATATCATTTTACATTCTTATTTATCGAAAATACGACATTCTATCCTTTTTTTAAGGTTATAAAAATAATAAATTTACTTTTTTGTAACAAATACTGACGTTTCAGACATCCGCTCTATAGCTTACGTAAATGAGGACACTTTTAAGGCTCTGACTGTGTATTTTAAACTAGCGGCTCACCCTCGCTTCGCTCGGGTTCGTCGCTAGGTACGTTTTACATAGATATTTAAAATAGTTATTTGCCAGCGTTAGCCATATAAATTTTAATATATTTTTTTTTTTAATTTTTCTAATGTTTTAATACTTATTATCTTATTCCGGACTAAGAGAAATCCAAAAATTCAAATATCATAAAAATTGGTTATAAATGGTGTAACTAACACGACTTCGTTTTATATATCTATATATATATATATATATATATATATATATATATATATATATATATAGATATATAAAACGTTTTATATATCTATATATATATATATATAGGTATCCTTAAATAAAGTTTCAAAATCAAACTAAATTTTACTTTTCTCAATAATTTATTACCATTATACATAATGCAGGTACATAATAATAAGCAGCATCCATTTCATGCAAACGTATTCTAATCCACATAATGTATTCTGCTCATATATAAGATATAGTTTCAAAGCTATATTAGTGAATAATACTATATAAATCCAAGGAGATTCTTGATTATGAGAAGGGGCCTTCAAAAAGTCTTTATCTTCAAATATATAAAAAAAACATACTTATCCATACTTATAAAATAATATTTTGCTGTAATTCAATTTAAACTAGTAACGTTCTAATAATTTCTCCGTCTGTCTGTTTGTGCTTTCAGTTCTTCTGAATTACGCGACGGATTTTGATATGAAAAAAACGTTTTGTTAATATCGAATAAACTATATATGTATATGTACATATATAGGTATACAAAAGTAAGTACCTACTTTAAAAAGTAAAAAAAAAACTAATATATATCCCTTCCTTGAGAAATGTTTCCCATATAAACTTTCATTGCATTTTCACCCCCTTAAAGGATGATTTCCGGAATAAAAACTATCCTATGTCCTTCCCAGGGTCTCAACCTATCTCCATACCAAAATCATCTAAATCAGTTCAGCAAATTAAGCGTGAAAAGGCAACAGACAGACAGACAGACAGAGTTACTTTCGAATTTATAATATTAGAATAGACAGATAATATTAGAGAAAGTAAAGAAAAATCAAGAAAGCCGTTAGTATAAATTAAAATGCAAGTGGATTTAATAAACAAATGGTGTTTAGTAAACATTTACACTATAGAATGTCAAAGGTATCTTTGACGATCGCTGTGGGAACGATTGAACCTAAAGCAACAAAATTACGACAATGTTGACCCTTTCAAGGCCCTTTAACTACAGGTAAGGTAAAACCTAAATTTGCGAGATAACATTCAAACGTTTTATTTATTAGTTTTGTTGATTTTAGTTATTGCCATATTTAGTTAAATGTACGAAATGAGCATAGTTTGAAGTAACATAGTAGAGGACCTGCAACAAACAAAAATTCTATTAATATTTTTTATAGTTTAAATTGATATTTTGAAGACTAATAAAATATTTTATATGCATCAGAAGTGAGTTATAACGGCAATTATAATGAAATTTATTTACTATCTATCGTGACACAATAGTAAGTATCTAAGTGTAATATGTAAAGCCAGTGGTAGCGCAGTAGTAACGCGCTTGCTTGGAGAAATAAGTGAAGCAGGTTCAAACCTGCACCTGTGACATTTTGGTGCGAATCGTTCTAATCATGAATGACATTTGCCATACGATAAAGGAAAAAAACAGTTAGAAAATCTGCGTGTGTGAGAGACAGACATGCCAACCTGCTAAGGCAGCGTGGTCGACAATGTCCCAAGCCCTCTGTCACATTATAGGGAGACCCATGCCTAGTGGGCCAATAAAAAGGGCATTCAGCCCTTTATATTATTATTATACTATGCAATTCTAATTAGCTTTAATATTCTGTGAGAGGATAACACTTCCCCGATAAAGACCGCCCATTCTTGCTAACTATAGTTTGGCTCTATCACTTTAAATACAATACCTTTAAGGCAGTGCTAGCCCAGTGGTAACGCGCTGACTTGGGAAACCGAGTGAAGCGGGTTCAAATCCTGGGTCTCGCACCTCTGATATTTTCATGTGCGAATCATTTCTAACATGATTACCATTTGCCTTACGGTGAAGGAAAACATCGTGAGGAAACTTGCATGTCTGAGAAAACCTAGCAAGTTTTCGAAAGACATGTGAAGTCCGCCAACCCGCACTGGGCCAGCGTGGTGGCCTACTGCCTGATTCCCTTCATATTGAAGGGAGGCCCGTGCCCAGCAATGGAACGTTAAAAAGGGCTGAATACACCTTTTTAATACTAAATTACAAACCTTTTCCCTTCTTGATCTTCCACTTGCGTTGCGGTCGGGACTTAGCTGCACTACTGTTGAAAACACTCAGCCATCTCTTGACTCCTGGTTCCTTGACACCTGGTAACTGCGACCACGTCGGCCTGGCATCATCCATATTATCGTCTTCTTGATATCTAAATATATATTAAATACAGTCAAATATTATCAAATTACGTATTGTTTTATCTAAAATTAGATTCTGTAGCGCGTTTTTAAAATTGTAAAGCGTTTTCTTTGAAACCCATGCGAAGTAGTCAAAGGAAATAAAACGGCACAATAAAAGCTGTAAATGTCTTAAATAAAATTATTTAGTTATTAGTATTTAAAATTCCATCAATCTTTTACTTTTAGCAATGTAATAATTTCCTTCATACATGATTATAGCGATGTGTCTTCAGATTGAAATTTACGATTTATATGTTCAACGATTTCTCGGAGGCGACCGAAAATGTTTCAAGATATGAATAACTAATAGGTAAATATAACAAGATATGGATTTAAATTATAGATAAAAAATTCTACATCGATTTGTGATGTAAATATACGATTCGCTTGGTTCTGCATCGGCTAGCACCGACTTCGAAAATATCCGATTAGATACCTACCTATAGTAAATAAAAATCACCGTTCCGTAATTTTTTACTTTTTAGTGTCCGGACCTCGATTTTTTTAATAGTACCTGTGCAACCGAGCTTCGCTCAGAGTTCTTTTTTGTTATATCGTATTTTTTAGATTAAAAAAATAAAAACTTGAATAAATTAAAAAAAAAAAAACAAAAGTAAAAACTTTGTATCCGCTCGAGATTCGAACTCATCTGCCTGTGATTATTTATCTTGCATCTTGGTCGTTTAACCACGATGCTTATGCCCGAGTGTAAAAAATTATCGACCATATTCTGCGTGGAATAATGCGAAATAAAACCGCATGGAAACTTGAAAACACGCGTTTTCTCAGACAAGACTAATCTGGATTGGTTTTTCACCCCCGAAAACCCCCACATGCCAAATTTAAGCAAAATCGTTAGAGCCATGTCCGAGATGGCCGGTATAAATAAATATACAAGAATTGCTTGTTTAAATATATTTTTTTTAATTTATTACTATAAACATAAGTTTGTAGTTTAATTTTTTTTTCAAAATATAAAATTTCAAAATATAAAATCACCTTATATCAGAATCTCTTTGCAAATATTTCATCAGTTTGTAGAGAAGTTCATTTCGTCTCCAATATTCCTCGCCCAGCTGCTCGTCCAGGGGTGAAGGTTCTGCCCCTAAATCGTTTTCTTCCTAAATTGGTTAGAACAAATAACAAATACTATAAATAACTTCAATAAGTTGAGAGGGAACAAATATTTTGATATATAAAAATATTTTAGTGAGAGTTAGAATCATTTTCATATTTTTTTTAGTTTTCTTCAACAATTGTGTAATGACATCTTGTCTAAGCCCCCAAATCACATATAGAATAACATTTGTAGGTGGCAAAACTAATATAAAGTATTGACAAAATCTTTATTTTTGTTACGCCGTTAGAAAAATATTGTCTGTAGGGTAAGGGATGAACATCAACTTGGTACTTAACAAAAGCAAAATAAATACTAAGTTCTAATATATTTCGGCATATCGAACCCGTGACAATCGATGAACAAATAAAGTACAAGCTCAAAAAATACGTATACACTCTATTCATACTCTGTTAGAAATTCGAAAATGAACGGTACTAATGAGATTGTCATACATTTTATGATTTCCCGCCCGCAGGGGATGAGTGATAATATTACAAGAACTAAATGAAGAGATTCAAAAGCTTTCATAAGGAAGCCATTAAAATGAGATAAGTCTTGATTAAAGTAATTACATTCAGTACAAAATGTTACTTAATTTATATTATTACTAGCGACTCACCCTCGCTTCGTTCGGGTTCGCCTCTAGATAAACAAAAACGACCCTATCCCATGGGATCCGTGCATTTTTCCTTGATAAGAAGTTGCCTATTTGTTATTCTGATATATGAACTATATTATGGCAAAGTATCATTAAAATTTAATCAGTACTTTTTGTGTACTAAGCTGTATAAGTTAATATAGTTTTTTAACTATCCCACAGGAACTCTTTAATTTTCTGGGATGAACAATATCTATGATGTTGACCGGAGGTATAAGGTAGCACTATGCAAAATTTCATTTAAATCGGTCTAACAGTTTCGGTCGTTCAAACAGACAGAAAAACAAAAAAATTAAAAAAAAACTGGATTTGTTCTATTTCTCTTCTTACATCCCCTTGACTCGGTTTTTAGCATCTTTTTTCTATGTACAGACATTCGATCTCTACAGTTTTATTATATGTATAGATATTTACTTATAATATTTATATTCCACTGATGTTTACACGCAGCTTTGACCGCATTATTATACATATGTCCTTTTAATATGAGAGTCATCGATCAAAAAGTACCAGATAGGTACACAATCAGCGACAAAAAATGTCCTCGCCGAATGAGCACTCATTTGATTTTTTTTTTGTGAAAACAACTTTAAGCATTGCATTTAAGGTTCAATTTATATTGTTGTATATTAATAATTACCTAAACAACTGATAACAATATTAAGAGAACTTTTGCATGAGATTGTGTATTTAGTACTTTTTTAATCGATAGTGACAGTAAAGAAGTGGATATACTACCCACTACTCGTTGGTCTTATCACTAATGGCTAGCATATACTGCAGATCTGAAGATCTTGGGTTCAATTCCTAAGCCGGTCAAATAGTTATTAGGTTTCCCTGTCAAGAGGTTTTCAGTATCAGCACGGAATTGGGAACTTATCGGTGTTTCGTCCCCGTGCCTCGGAGAGCAAGTAAACTCATTGGTTCTGTGCCTCATCTCTTACATGTTCAATCGAATTCTTTCCAATTGGAGATTGAGAGTAAATGCAATAGAATACACATGTACTTGCGCGCATATTATGTGTTAACCCCTTTTTAACGTCCCACTGCTGGGCACGGGCCTCCCTTCAGTACGACGGGGATCAGGCCATAATCCATCACGCTTGCCAAGGGCGGGTTGGCGGACGGACATGTCTTTTGAAAACTTGCTAGGTTCTTTTAGACATGCAGGTTTTCTCACGATGTTGTCCAGTGTCCTTCACCGTAAGGCAAGTGGTAATCATGTTGGAAATGATTCGCACATGAAAATATCAGAGGTGCGAGACCTGGGATTTGAACCTGTTTCACTCGGTTTTCCTAGCGAGCGCGTCACCACTGGGCTACCATTGCCTTCACGCATATTATAAAGGACAATAATATCTCAACACAATAGGACAATAAAAGGACAATAAAATCATGATTATGAGGGTATTATTAAACAAATCGATTCAAAAGATAGTTGTTATACATGCTCTTCTATATGGCTGCACTGCAACCAACATTCGTATAGGATAGATAACAAAAACTTATATCCCAGTCATACAAGCTTACCTGATACAAATTGTCGATTGGTATCTCATTCAATAACTCAGCAGATGATACCGTTAAGATGAACACCATCCAAAGAGCTGACATCATGCCTTTTAAAAGCGCCATTATCTAAGTAGAAAAAAAAAATAGGTATTAATGAATTCAATTCTGCCTGTCTTATAATTTGCCGCACTACGTCTAAAACATTGTCTAAGGTAAAAAATAGTATTACTTATTATATTATACAAACTAGCAACTCACCCTCGCTCCGCTCGGATTCGTTCCTAGGTACGTTTTAATTTTTTTTGAGCGAAACACAAATTCTTTTTCTAAAATAAAAGTAGCCTAAGTTACTCCTTATAATATCAGCTATCTGCCAGTGAGTTCCGTTAAAATTGGTCCAGCCGTTTCGGAGATTAGCCGGAACAAACAGACAGACAGAGAGACAAAAAATTAAAAATTGAGTTTTTCTTATAAGTATCGTATATAAATCCATATGCATTTAGTATAAAGCTGTTATTTTGACATTACAAACAGACACTTCAATTTTATTTGTCTGTATAGATAAAATCATTGGTTTTATGAGCTTTATTTAAATTTTATAAAACAAAAGTGCTAAACTACAAAAGTTTTCATATTACAATTTTTTATCAACGATTAAGTTATATACTTTTTAGTAACTACTAACTTAATTGAAGTAAAACAAAATAAGTAAGAAAAATAAAATGATACACGAAAACAATAAGTGTAGGTAAACCAAGCCAGACCAGTAGATTTTGATCGAAACCTATTTTTATCTACCTAGAATGTGTCGAAACGCCTACGCCTTTATTATGGCAACAAACGGCACATCGTTACTGGAAAATGACTTTACGAACTAACAATGTTACTACGTTTCAAATGATTTATTTTCATATTTAAACCCTTACGACGCAATTGACGTCAACATGACGTCTTAAATACAACAATTAATTAGGTGAAAAAATACTATACAAATCTACGTACATAACTTACGTAAGAGCGGAAGGATCATTATCTATACATCTATACAGATAAATAAAATTGGAGTGTCTGTTTGTAATATTAAAATAACCGCTTTTTACTAAATGCATATGGATGTATACACGGAACATATTATAGCAAAACAACATTTTTTACAATTTCTGTCTGTCTGTCTGTCTGTTTGTTCCGGCTAATCTCCGAAACGGCTGGACCGATTTTGACGGGACTTTCACTAGCAGATAGTTGATGTTATAAGGAGTAACTTAGGCTACTTTCCTTTTAGAAAAAAAATAGGTTCACACGAAAAAAAATTAAAACCAAATTAATTAATTAATTTTGTTTTGGGAAGCAAACTAGGGACGAACCCGAGCGAAGTGAGGGTGAGTCGCTAGTTATTAATAAATCCATAAGAAATACATTTTTAAAGCTTATTTTAATGCGCTAAAAAGAAGAACATAATCTTATAATTATTGTCATCGGAATAGACCAATATGTAAAATTTCTACTCTGTAGGATAAGCGGAAGCGGTACTTTTTCAGCTCGCAAGATTGGAGCCACACAAACATAGTAACAACTAACAACCATTGTAAGCTAAATAGAAGTTTTTAAAAAATCTGAATACGTTAAAGGGACACGTATGCCTTAAAAAATAACTAAAGGCGGTCCCTCACCGGGAGCATTCGCCTGTAATGTAACAGTTCAGATTCGAACATTACGTAAGTGAGGGAGAAGAACTGAGCATTACTAATATTAATATGCTCAGTTCTTCTCCCTCACTCTGAATCTAAACATTACATTACAAGGGAATGCTCCCGGTGAGGGAACACCTTAATAAGATAAACGATTTCGCATTTATGATATTTGTTATACAAAACAAATTTTATAAAACAACGCTAGATTAAAATAGAACAGTAGGTATATGTTGCGGGTATACGGATATAGGTTCATTTTACCTCACTGCGGCGGAGCCTAAAGGAGGGTTATGTGTTTGGTCTATTACCTGTACGTATGTCTGTATATATTTATGTATAAACATATGTACTGTATTTATCTTGGTATGTTAAAGAAGAGTATGTACCTAAGTAAATCTAAGCAGAATGATGTTGAGTTACAAATATGGCAATAAACAATCAAAATTAGATATCATAAATAAATAAATAAATAAAATATAAATAAAAATGTTGGCACATTAACTCACAGCACCATCTAGTTCCATGGTAAGCTTCGAGGCTTGTGTTATGGATACCAGATAGTTGATACACTACACATATATAACTTTAAATACATACATATTATAAATATAAACACCCATAACTGGAGTACAAACATTCGTATTCACCACATAAATGAATGCCCCCAGCGGGACTCGAACCCGCGACCGCTGGCGCAACAAGTAGGGTTACTACAAACTGAACCAAACGTGTCAAATCATATAATTTACTAGCGATTCACCCTCACTCCACTCGTGTTCGTCCCTATATACGTTTAGTATAGATTTCTCAGAGATAAGATATTTTCCCGCAGTAAAAAGTGTCCTATATGTTGTCCCGGATAACCAGCTATCATCATACTAAATTTCATCAAAATCCCTCCAGTGGTTTTTCCGTGATGCGGTAACAGACAGATAGACAGACAGACAGACAGACAGACAAAAATTCTAAAAACTATAGATTCGGCCCCTGTATCGATAATAATGTCTATTTCAATAAGATTTTCCTAAAAATATTTAATGTACAGATTCGGCTTAGTTACAATTTTATTATATGTATAGATGTACGTATATTATACCTATATTATGTGATTTCATAAGCATTAATGCTATCATAAAAGCCGATCTATAATGAAGACGACGATAAGTATCATTAACTATATAATGGGTCGTCACGTGAGGCAAGCCTGTTTCTGAAACTGTTTACTTTTCCATTCTAATGCTATCTATTTTAATCATATTGAGGCCGAGTCTACGCTTGTGTCATTCTTACCCGAATCCTTTATCCATTAATTAGTCTCGTTAGTAGTTTTAGGCGATTGGCGAGTACAGAACAGACAGTTAAGCGTTAATCAAAATTCTTTATTCAATGTTTGTATTTAAGAAATACGAAAACTGCCGAAAAAATCTCAGCGGAACTAAATCTAAAGTTCTCTTTTACTTTTGTACATAAAAACAAAATTATATCCAACATTACAAGAGCCTGAAAGCAATGACATCATTCCCAAGATGATCCTTGAACACACTCGACGGCACGTTTGGCTCAGTTTGTAGTGATCCTACTTGCTGTGCCAGCGGTCGCGGGTTCGAGTCCCGCTGGGGGGCATTCATTTGTGTGATGAGCACGAATGTTTGTACTCCAGTCATGAGTGTTTATATTTAAAATATGTATGTATTTAAAGTTATATATGTGTAGTGTATCAACTATCTGATATCCATAACACAAGCCTCGTAGCTTACCATGGAACTAGATGCTGTGTATTAATGTCCCAAAAAGTTTATTTATTTATTTATCCTTGAACACACTTAATCACACAAAAACATTTCATGATCTTTGGTATTGCACAATCACAGAAAGTCATTATCTATTTAATATAATTTTCATTTTTTTTATTAACATTATAAGTAAGTCATTGGAATCAAGAAATATAGTTCAAATATTTGATAATTAACGTCACTTCCACAGCTTCTTCAACAGCGGAGTTATAATGTAGTTTCCAAGCTATCGTAGCTCTTAAGCCGTCCATTTTCCAAATTTGAGTACCCTCGTCCCTCACTCTTACTCTTAGAATGATGCCTTTAAACGTATTTTAAGTGCATTCATTTCCTTGATATTAAGCATAAAGGTCAATTTACTGTCGAAAATTACGCTTAAGTCTCACTCATTTAATAAGGCCTTTATTTCAAGAAATTATGAATAGGAGCTTTAATTGCGCAAGAGAAATGTCACCTATAAGGATAGGATAATTTCATCTAAAGTGTGTTTGAAATTAGTGTACCTTTTCAGTTAACAAGTAATTATAGAATCTTAAAATAGCTCGAGGAGTTGAAACGTATTTATCTCAAGTTATCGTGAACAGGCGCTTTAATTTCAGGTGCACATTAAAGCCTTAAGCCTTAAGCTTCGGTACGTGTTTTCAATTTAGTTTGTAACTAAAAAAAAAAAAATCGGTTGACAAACAGAGGAAAAAATCCACTAAACTATTTTGTCTTTGCTTATTTATATAATTAGTACCTACCTGGGCGATCGAGCTTCGTTCGGTGTTTTTGGTTAAAAGTACAATTTTCTTTTTAATTTGGCGTAAAAACAAAAAAATTGATAACTTGAATAAATACAAAAAAAAAAACAAAAATGAAAATCTTGTAAGTGAGCCGAACCCGGACACCTATGACAGTCAATCTTGCTCCTTGGCCACTTGAGCACGACGCTTATATTCGAATGTGCGAAATTATTAACATATTTTGCGTGGAATAATGCAAAAGAAAACTGCATGAAAAATCGAAAATACTCGTTTTCCCAGACATAAGACTAACCTAGATCGATTTTTTGCTCCTGAAAACCCCCACATACCAAATTTCAGCGAAATCATTAGAGCCGTTTCCGAGATCGCTGGTATAAATAAATAAATAAATATACAAGAATTGCTCGTTTAAATATATTATATTTTAATTGTGTAACAACATGTCTATCTCGTGCCGCGGATTAAAGCAATTTTTCATTTAGACATTCTTATCACAGTAATAATAACGTATTAGGATTTCAAAAAATACCCTTGGAGTATTAGTCCAGTAAAATTTTAGAAATAAGAACATGATTCATTTTGAATTTAGTTTTTTGCTATTCTTATTTGGTGAATGAAACTATTTTTGCTCATACGTACTTCGTACCTAATGATCATTAAAAGATATTCAATTAGTTTGACCTTAACATAAATAAAAAGGTGGAAGCAATTTCAATGTACGAATTTCTTTATTTATTCGCAAGCTCGAGGATCGATATTTTAGTACCTTGTGTAAGTTTAATAGTAACTTTTTCCTAACAATCTTTTGCTACTTAACAATAATATTGATTATGCGAAATGTAAATAAATTCGAGGAGGCTTCAGCTACTATGTGTAAATATGGGTGATAACTGGTGAAAATGAGGATAGGTACACAAAAATTCCGGATAAGTGCGAGTCAGACTCGCCGACAGAGGGTTCCGTACTTTATAGGAAATCTGTTTAACTTTCATTTTCAACATTTTTTTATTTTGTGGAATTTTTCCCTTATTTGTGCTGCAAGACCTTGCTTTTTGCGAAATTTCGTGAGTCTAGGGCAACGGGAACTACCATATAGGTTTTTGACCCAAAACCTATAGGGTACTTCCGATTGACCTAGAATTGTCAATTTTGGTTAAAAGCAAGGTCTTATAGCACAAGTAAAGGAAAAATTCCGAAAAATAAAAAAAGTTGAAAATGAAGATAAATTTTGGTACTTACAAGTTTTCGCGAAAATCAAAATTTGCCCAAGTCTTTTTATCGTTTTGACTTAGGACCTTGATTTTTATACACCTAATAGAGACTATAGATCTCAGTATTTGATATAAATTTCAACTTCCTAGGTTCACCCGTTCCTGAGAAAATCGAGGGTGACAGACGGACAGACGGACAGATGGACAGACGGACAGACGGACAGAGGGACAGACGGACAAGAGAGTGATCTTATAAGGGTTGCTTTTTTTACGTTTTGAGGTACTTAACTATAAAAACGTTAAATTTGGAAAATTTTATTATTTTGTAGTGTCCTTTAAAAATTAATCTATAAAGCCTTAGTTAATATTATCCGAGATGACGAATTTCAATTTCAATATTAAATATTTGAAGCCTATAATATTACCCGGAAAACAAAAGGTTAGACGATGTATTGTTTTTATCAAACGTGTGATCAATAATATGAATATAAAGTACGTAGATAAGTAGGTAAGCTACTTTCCTTTGTATATTCTAATTCAAATTTAAAAAATGCATATTATTAGGCATTACATTATTACCTTATTTTACTAAAAGCATGGGGTCTCATCACGAACAAAGAAAAATTAGTTCAAATAAATGTCAATAGATGACGTTACATTATTTTTTTTTTAATTAACAAAAAGTTTAAAAAATAAATGCCAAAAAGTTGCATAATTAAAAAAAAAATCTAAGAGAAGGGAATCGAAATAATATGTTCGTAAATCAAATTTGCGTTAATTTTACTTATTATTGAACTATCAGCAATCAGATGATGGGTTTGCAGTGTATCTTCACAGATAGCGCTTTTACTCTGTATGAATTGTTTATCATGGTTGAAAATGGTTAAAATCACAGTTTTTTTTTTCAAATTTTACAATAGTTGACGACACGTTTGGCTCAGTTTGTAATGACCCTACTTGCTGTGCCAGCGGTCGCGGGTTCGAGTCCCGCTGGGAGCATTCATTTGTATGATGAGCACGAATGTTTGTACTGCAGTCATGGGTGTTTATATGTATAATATGAATATATTTAAATTTATATCTGTATAATTTATCAACTATCTGATATCCATAACACAAGCCTTGTAGCTTACCATGGAACTAGATGGTGCTTTGTGTTAATGTCCCAACATAATATTTACCATACGTTAGTTTGCACATATTTATAAAAATACAAAACAGTTTAACTATTTACGAAACAATGAAATCTATTATCTGTTCAAGCAAACAAAAATAGCCCAAAGAATAGCCCGAATTAGCGCTGTCCAATTTTTTTTGTATGGGATAAGGCATCTGTACTAGCATAGTATTATGTGATCTGTGCTAATAGTCTATCATCAGAGTTTCGAACGACTTTTATATAGCGATTTATTCCCGATGAAGTAAACTTAAGTTCCTAAAATAAATCGCTGATTTTTTAAATAAATCTATCTTTTCGGATTTTTTCGCGGATTTATTTTGATTTTTGGTTCACACAATCATGGCCACGGGAGAGACTAAGGTGTTAGATGTCTCAAAGGTATTATATAGTTGTTACAAACAGCTTACCCACAAAATAACAAAATGAATTCAAAAAACTTGAAATATGGTACCAAAATACCTTACAATATTTGTTAATTCTAATTTTAAAATATTTATTTATTTTTTATAAAGTATTAAATCGCTGATTTTCATACCCATCAATAGGATGCGAATTGAATGATAGGCATCAACGATCGATTTCCGTTTTAAATTTTATTTAAACTGCGACCTAAATTGAACGTCTTAGGAAGCTACAACCACAGGAACAAAATTCCGAAGCGATTCTATAATTATATTTTATGCTATTTTTTTTACTTTTCATTTACTAAGTAAAACTCTCAAGTAGAACATTATGAAATCTTTGTATTAAATATTATTGCTATTTAAAAGTTACTACTCACCTTCGCTTCGCATGGGTTTGGTATATAGGGAATATAGGGTACGTATATTCGTACGTACGTATATATATAGGGAATATACGTTTTAACGGTCAGTCGCTATTTTTTTTAATAAAAGTTTGATGTGATTGTTTAAATTGACAATTTTTTTTTATTTATGAACCGATTGAAATAAAACAAACACTAAATGTTAAGTGAGGCTTACCACAATATATTATGAAAACTACACCCAAATCGGTTAGGCCGTTTCGGAGATTAGCGTGCACAAACGCACAGACAAATAGATAAAAATTTTAAAAGTTATGGTTTTGGGTTCTATTGCGTTAATAAAGAACACCAATAATAGTTTTTCTCAAATATCTTTCATGTACAGACATAAGTTACAATTTTATTATATGTATAGATGAAATTATGTAAGTCGCCACCGCACTATATACATCTAATGAATTCCAGCCAAAACCAAACAAATATTCATAAGCATTATCAAAATGCATATATGAATTGTACTTATAATAATGAAAATTTTGAATGGTTTACAATACAAGGTTTTAAAGTTTATTTAATACAGAAATGACGTATCAACTCCATCATACGCTTTTATATTTGACTAGAGACTCACCCTCGCTTCGCTTCGGGTTCGTCTCTAGACAAAAATAACTCTATCCCACGGGAACCGTACATTTTTTCGGGATGATATATAGCCTAAAGCCTTCCTCGTTAAATGGACTATCCAACACAAAAAGAATTTTTCAATTCCATCCAGTAGTTCCTGAGATTAGCGCGTTCAACCAAACAAACAAACAAACAATCAAACAAACTCTTCAGCTTTATAATATTAGTATAGATTATACCTATTCTTGACCGACATCAAAAAAGGGAGAAGTGCTCAATCCAAATGTTTGAATACTGCGTGTATGTAAAGGCGATCCCTCACCGGGAACATTCGCTTGTAATGTAACAGTTCAGATTCGACCACTACGTAAGTGAGGGAGAAGACTGAGCATTACTAATATTAATATGCTCAGTTCTTCTCCCTCACTTACGTAATGCTCGAATCTGAACTGTTACATTACAAGCGAATGTTCCCAGTGAGGGACCACCTTTACGCTACCTTTGTTAACAATACAGGGATGATTTTATTTTAATGCATGGATCATGCTTAATTGTTAAGCTTCTCAAACTAAAAAATCCGTCAAGTATGAGGAATATTCGCAAACGAAGGGTTCCGTACCATCGTACATATACTTTTTATTAACATGACTATTACTCTATGTATGTAGTAAGTATATTAACTTCGATGATCGATTACGAATGTAAAAAAAATGTTTCTTGTATTTTTTTTTATTTATTATTAGTATTATTTGTTTTTATAGCTGCAATAGAAATGCATACTATGTGAAAATTTCATCTCTCTACCTATTACGGTTCATGAGATACAGCCCTATGACAGACGGGCGCACGGATAGCGGAGACTTAGTAATAGGGTTCCGTTGACACCCTTCGGATACGGAACCCTAAAAATGAAATAACAACGTAATTACCTACAAAGGCTTCAAAGTTCAAACGTCACTCTCTCATTCAAGGCTGAAATCCTTTCTTACAAAATTCTTTTAAACTCGACAACCTTTGCGAGAAAAGGTTTTTACACGAACTATTAAGTATTATATATAAATTAATTTATATTAGAAAAGAATCTTCCACCCGCAATTTAAAAATACTCACTTAAGTTTTAACCGACTTTAAAACAAAGGAGGTAACTCAACAGAAACGTATGTTTTTTTTGTGTATGTTACATGATCTCTTCAAAAATTGTGAACTAATTTTAAAATCAAAATAGTTTGAACCGTAAGAGTGGGAGTTATTAAGAAAAAAAATAACTACGAAAACTAGTATTTTACTTTTCAAAATTATTTAAAAAAAATAACTTTGAAAAGTGAAATATTTCACTTTCAACAATGTATCTTTTTAGTTGAAAAATTAAAACAATCAGTAAAATAGTTATAATACTCGTAGGTATAAGCTGTTTCTTCTAAAGATGTTTTTTTTTAACTTTTATCCAATTCTAGCGACTCACCCTAGCTTCGCTCGGGTTCGTCCGTAGTTACGTTTTAACGGTAAGTATAGAATCTAATATATTTAAACGAGCAATTCTTATATATTTATATCTTTATATCTTTATTTATTTATACCAACGATCTCGAAAACGGCTCTAACGATTTCGCTGTAATATGGTATGGAGGGGCTTTCAGGGACGAAAAATCGATCTAGATTACTCCCATGTCGGAGAAACCTCGTTGAGGCCAACTGAAGTTTGAGTTTAAAAAAATTTTTCTTATGCTCGCTGCATAAAATGCCTGCGTGTTAACCCGGTCTTGTGGCTTACCGTAGTTTCTATACGCAAATTTCAGTTGGACTCAAAGGGTCTTTTGATCACATTAAAAATAGGACCGTTTGGCAACAAAAAATATTTCGAGTAGATTAAACGCTTTTCCGTACAAAATGTATGGGAAATGATTTTGGCGATTTCTGTCATTTCTAGTACTCATACCTTAAATGGTCCCATAGAGTCTTTTGATCCCTACATGAAATAGGATCGATTGACATAAAAAATTTTTTTTTGGTATTTTAGCATTTTTCTCGCTGACTGTACACTTTTTCCAAAATCTGTGAATGCAGTTCAGAATATCTTAAAAAGTTATGGATGGTCTCCTAGGAACGTTTTCCCGTAACTATAGTATTTAAGGTACCTGCCCTTACTGTCCCGTCTCAAAAATCCACCCTGTATACTATTAAAGGAACATTCATCTTTATTAAATGCAAGCAACCAATCTTAGCTTTACATTGACCTTTACTTCACCCCGTGCCTGGCATTTGTAAGGTTTCCATCCACTATCCCACGGGAAACATTATTTGGATGGATATCAGGATGAAAATATATTTAAGTCACGTGTAACTGATAAAATAGGACCATATATTGTATAAATTTAAAAGCGAAAATTGGTGACTCATTAGGTTTTTTTTTATAATTTCACCAAAACTGATAGGAACACGAAACTGATTCAATTATCATTTTTTATTATTATCTTTATAATCTATACATATTATAATAAAATTGTAACTTAGCCGAATCTGTACATTAAATAATATTTGGAAAATCTTATTGAAATAGACATTATTATCGATACAGAGACCAAATCTATAGTTTTTAGAATTTTTGTCTGTCTGTCTGTCTGTCTGTCTGTTACCGCATCAAATGAAAACCACTGGAGGGATTTTGATGTATGGTGATAGCTGGTTATCCGAGTCAACATATAGGATACTTTTTACCGCGGAAAAATATCTCATTTCTGAGAAATCTATACTAAACGTTAATAGGTAAGTACGGACGAACCCAAGCGAAGCGAGGGTGAGTTGCTAGTATTGTATAAGAAATATGAAAACTAAAAATAACGTGAAAAACGTATATTTTATTTGTGTCTTAATTGTATGCAGACTTTATAAAAGCTCTAAAGTAGGTCAGAAGGCCGTCCGGATATATAGTGTAGACAAAAATAATAAAATAATAGTTAGGTTTCTATTCGAAATTCTTGGGTACGAAACCCTAAAAAGAGGCCATAAACTTATGTGCTTTAGCAAGTTTTTACTAAACTTAAAAGTAACTTCCTCTTTAAAAGAAAATATGATTAGTCATAAAACCCACGATTATTTCCAAAATTTTAGAACCCCTAGATGCCTACGTAAACCCGGGAACTTATTCGAAAAGCCTTCTCGCAGAACTGTTTTGGGGAACAATTCGCCTGTGTCGCAATTATGTAAAATTATAAACGATTATAAATGCTTGTACCTATTCAGAGATTCGTTGCCAAAGTTTCGTAAAGATGTAAAAAACTGTATTGTAAATAAATAATTATATGTAAAAATCGAATTTGTTTGGTAGATTTTGTTTATTTGTTTAATTTCTTTAGATCATAAAATTGTTGTTTTTATATGTAACTATTTCACACTTATTTTAGCATGCGGTATTCACCTTAAAATGCATTTAGCAATAAGAACTTTGTAACATGGCATAATTACTACTTTATCATTGTAATAACCACTGGTGAATCTTAATAAATAAATAAATAAGTTCAAGTTTAAGCACCCACCTGATGCACCGTCCGTAGAGCCGCTACGTTGTTACGCTGCTACGCGCTGTCGACTACTGACATTCAAGTGCAAGCTTTCCCATATATATATATATACTACGGCTCTACGACCTTGAACCCTAAGGTCTGTTCTGCAGAAGGATATGTTATACAGAAACTAATATAGTTACTGCCATATCACTATACCCACATATAATTATTAAAAACTATAAGTAAACTAGATACTTTTTAACGGTTAGTATATAATATTATATTATACAATTATTATTTTTTCAAATTTAACTTGTCACATTTTTGTAGATGGTAAGTCCGCCACTATTGAATGTAATCCGAAGTAGTGATTCTTATACAAAATATACAGTTCTGAACTTTTCGATTTTCCAGCTGTTTTTTAGGTTTTTCTCTATCTTTTTATACTTAAACCACCCTTGACACATCCCTAACAAAACTAAAAAAAAGAATTATTCAAATCAGTCCAGCCATTTTCGAGTTTTAGCGAGACTAACGAATGGCAATTGATTTTTATATATAGATATCTGTTTACCTTTTACTCGCTAAGCTCCGAAAGGGTTTAATTATTTTTTTAGACACTTTTAATGGCTGAGAATCTTTTCAGGCTAATTTTAGTACTAGAAAAGTAAAACTATAACAAAGGTATAGAAAGTGATCAATCATACAAATATTCGATCATTATTTATTCCTACTCAATTATTTAGCTCAGTTGTCTGAATAGTTTCTTAGATTTACGCGAATATTTGACTTTTAAATTACTTCTATTTGCTTTTTGACTCTTTAATTTTACTTTTTTAAGTTTCCTATTAGATTTTTTTTATTATTTCTGAAACAATAAAATACCGACTGCGGTAAAAACGAACTAGGAAGAAGAATCGAAGAGAAATAGTAATATGCAGTCTGCGTGTATGTCTTCGACCCTTAATTCACTTTTTATGCAGTCGGGATTTTTTTATTGAGTACTAGAGACTCACCCTCGCTTCGCTCGGGTTCGTCCCCAGGTACGTTTTTATTTTTTTGAGCGAAACCCTAATTCCTTTTCTAATATAAAAGTAGCCTAAGCCTGCCAGTGAAAGTCCCGTTAAAATTGGTCTAGCCGTTTCGGAGATTAGCTGGAACAAACAGACAGACAGACAAAAATTTTAAAAAATATATTTTTCTTATAAGTACCGTATATAATTCCATATGCATTTAGTATACAGCTGTTATTTCGACATTACAAACAGACACTTCAATTTTGTTTATCTGTATAGATAATTTTTAATTAGTGACTTTATGGTAGGTACATACTTATATTCTGCGGAAAATTAGTAGTATGAGGATAAAGAATATTAAAAATTTAAAACATGTGAATGAAACCTATATCTTTATTTACTTCGACACAATAGAGAAATCTTCTTACACGTTACAAAGCTTATTGTGCTTCCTTTGAATTATATTTTTTGATAATACTATATGCGCTTTAGCAATTCATAGTCTATTGTACTCAGCCCTTTTTAACGTCCCACTGCAAGGCACGGGCCTCCCTTCAACACGAGGGGAATCAGGCCATAGTCCACCACGCTGGCCAAGTGCAGGTTGGCGGACTTCACATGTCTTTTGAAAACTTGCTAGGTTCTCTCAGACATGCAGGTTTCCTCACGATGTTTTCCTTCACCGTAAGGCAAGTGGTAATCATGTTAGAAATGATTCGCACGTGTCTGATTGTCTGTCTGTCTATCTGTGACCGCATCACGAGAAAACCACTGAACGGATTTTGATGAAATTTGATATTATGATAGCTGGTTATCCGGGTCAACTTTTTGCTGCGGGAAAATATCTCATCTCTGAGAAATCTATACTAGACGTTAAAACGTAACGTAGTTAAATAAGTGAAAATCACAGGAAGTAATATATATCTACGTTACACATTATATAAGGCTTTGTTTACGTTATTTAAAGGCAAAATAGATTTCAAATGAAAGTTCACTCATGCACTTATATCTATTTTTATTTCCGGCCTTATTTAATTATAGGCAAAAGTGAAATCTAAGCATGGAGTCATTTATTTTGAAGTATGCTTTTCGAGCATTTAAGTTTTAGCATCTCAAATTAATTAATGTATTTATTTCAACGGAAATTGGAAATTTTTATCTAGCCAAGAGTTACGTTACCATAAGACCTCCCACGGTGCGATACGAGACGAAGTTATGCAGTGTGATTATAAGGTGTAATGGTTTCAGCAGCCATTTAGAGTTAAGTTATTTGACAATAAACGTTTAGGATACTGTATCATATCCGCTAGCTTGAGTATTATATAAACTGATTATTTTAGAATAAAGTTAGTTGTAAGCTACTAATTGTACTAGTTAGACCTAAGTTGTAAAAAATAAAGTTTTTTTTAAAAACTTCGTCGCGTCCACTCACTTAACTGGCGCAGTCGGTAGGATAGTGTCTGACTTAACGGCCTGGCCTAAAGTTCTAGTCACCAGTGACCGCGATACTATTCAAAAAGAACTTACGAGTGATTCGTGCAGCCAGCAGCTTCAGGTCCAGAACGAGTCATCAGCACTAAGCATCGTGCAGTAGCCCAACTCACCAAACATAGAAGAATGTTCTTGGGGTAAGCATAAAATTTATTATTCCCAAAGCATCCCTTCTGTCCACATAATATTCCCTTGGAATATAATTTATAATTTTAAATTTTTATTTATGCTATTTGTGTTGTATATTTAAAATGAATTCAGACAATAGTAACAAAGTAATAGTCGACTATACAACTATATCCTTATTACTCCCAACATACGACGGGAATAGGAAAACTCTTCATTTTTACATAAACTGTGTAGAAAATGTGTTAGAGTTATTAGAAGAAAAACAGGACAGTAGTATAGCATGTCTTATTCGAAATAAACTCACAGGTAAAGCTGTTGAGGCACTCTCTGAGCAAACAAATTTTAAAACGTGGATTGATATTAAAAATATATTAATTCAAAGGTTTGGTGAAAATCGTGACGAAATTGACTTAGTTCAAGAATTAATTAAATTAAACCGAAATAAAGATAATTTCGATTCATTCGCAGATAAAATTAGGCATCTTACGTATGCATTAATTAATTGTGATAGCAGTAAAGCTGCTTATTACGAACAAATGGCAATTAACGTCATATTAGAACAAACAAATCCAATGGTTTCAATCTTAGTACGAACACAAGACGCGACTACGTTAGAAAGCGTAATTAGTTTAGTTAAAATGGAAGAAAATAGATTAAATAAATATAGGGCTAGGGAACGTGAAAATTATAATAAACAAAATTTTAATCCTAACCCCAGTTTTAAAAATAATAATTATCCTGAAAGAGCAATTAAATCTGAACCGTATACGAAAAGTTATAGTCAGAATAAACCATCAACATCGAATTTTAAACCGGTGCATTTTCAAGATTCTTTTGAAGAACCGAATATCGAGGAATCCGAAAATGATGAAAATTTTCAGTTAGATATAAAAGAAAATACGGAAAATTGATATTTATAAATAATAATAGTTCTAGCAAACTTCCTTCTATATTTATCAATGAATTAGGCGGACGTTTTTTGTTAGATACAGGTGCATCACAATCGTTAATAAGCCCTGATGTAATTAATAATTTAAAATTAAATAAATACATTAAAAAGAACCACATTGCATTAAAACGGCTCATGGGTTCACGAGACATAACGATGTCATATATTTACAATTACCACAAAGGTTTAATTCGAAGGAATTACAAAAGTTTTTAATTTTTGAATTTGATAAAGATTTTAAAGGTTTACTAGGAATAGACTTCTTTCGTTCCTTTGGCTGTAAACTAGATATAAAAAATTTATTATTAACATCTGAGTATTTTGAAATCCCTATAAGAACGGATATTAAATCACATTGCATTTTAAAACCAAGACATGAACAATGTGTTAAACTTTTATGTAATTATATGGACGGTGATTATATTTTAGACGAATATAGTAACGATTTGTTTAAAATACCAGCAGCTATTATAAAAATAAAGGATGGTTATTTTTATACATCTATAATTAATACTAGTGAAAAGTTTATTCGATTTCAAAGAAACACACATTTCAAATTAATTCCTTATAAAGAAGAAAAAGATAATATAGAAAAAATTAATTTTATGCAGGATAGCAATACAAATTATTTGTTGAAAAATAATCTTAAAAGATTACGAACAGAGCATATGAATAGTGAGGAGAAACGCGAAATAGAAAAATTATGTTATAAATATCGAGATATATTTTATTGCGAAAATATTCTCCTTACGTTCACTCATGAAATAAAACATAAACTTAGATTAAAAGATACAAATCCTAGTTATGTTAAAAATTATAGGCAAGCTCCGAAACAACGCGAGGAAATTAATAACCAAATACAAGCATTATTAAAACAAAATATAATTAGAGAAAGTAATTCTCCATGGTCATGTCCAGTGCATATTGTCCCAAAGAAACCAGACGCTTCAGGTCAAGTTAAATGGCGTTTAGTCATAGATTATAGACGTCTTAACGATAAAACTATTGAAGATAAATATCCCTTACCTAATATTAATGATATTTTAGATAAATTAGGTAGAGCGCAATATTTTACAACACTCGACTTAGCTTCAGGTTATCACCAAGTAGAGATGCATAAAGATGACATAGAGAAAACAGCTTTTTCAACTGAACGAGGGCATTATGAGTTTTTACGCATGCCTTTCGGATTAAAAAACGCACCTAGTACTTTTCAAAGATTAATGGATTCTGTATTACGAGGTATAAATAACGTGTTAACATACTTAGATGATGTAATCATATTTAGTACTTCTTTACAAGAACATATTCATACATGTACTGAAGTTTTTAATAGATTCAAAATACATAATTTAAAGATTCAATTAGATAAGTCAGAATTTTTGAGAAAAACAGTTAAATTCCTTGGGCATACTTTAACAGATAAAGGTATCATGCCAAATGAAGATAAAATTGAAGCAATTAAAAGGTTTCCCTTGCCAAATACACAAAAAGAAATAAAGTCGTTTTTAGGTCTCGTGGGTTACTATAGAAAATTTATTCAAGATTTCGCAAAATTAACCAAACCTATGACGGTATGTTTAAAAAAGAATGCTAAGATTATTCATAACAAAGAATTTTTAGAAAGTTTTGAGAAATGTAAACAATTATTAATAAATGCTCCAATTTTACAATATCCTGATTTTGATAAACCGTTTATCTTAACTACCGATGCATCAGACGTAGCCATAGGCGCGGTACTTTCACAAGGTATAGTAGGTTCGGATAGACCGGTAGCTTTCGCCTCACGCACTTTATCGGAAACAGAGAAAAAGTATTCAACTATAGAAAAGGAACTTTTAAGTATTGTTTGGGCAACCAAATATTTCAGACCTTATTTATATGGTAAGAAATTTATTATATATACAGATCATAGACCATTAACGTGGATAATGTCCCTTAAGGACCCCAATTCAAAACTTACAAGATGGCGTTTGAAATTAGAGGAATATGACTATCAAATAGTTTATAAAAAAGGTAAATTAAACACAAATGCCGACGCCTTATCTCGAGTAATTTTGAATAATCAAGATACGGAACCAATTTCGTATGAGAGCGATTCCGAAAATGAACAAATTATAAGTAGAATTTTTGAAAAAGTAGCAAATGAAAAATCCACATCAACCGTAGACGCGCAACCCTCTACATCAACCGTAGACGCGCAACCCTCTACATCAACCGTAGACGCGCAACCCTCTACATCATCCGTAGACGCGCAGCCCTCTACACCAGCCGTAGACGTTCAAACCTCTACGACATTAGAACGCGAATTAGATATTTTAGATTTATCGATGGATCACGAAAATAATATTAATGAAAACACATAAAATAATTTACCACAAATTAATGATGCAATAGATAGGCAATTAAAACAATTTTATATAAGGCAATCCCCAGGAACCGAATATAGAATAGAAGATAGATCTAGAGGTAGAATTATAATTAAAGATGTTTTTATACCAGTTAATGACACAGAAAATCAAGTAATAAAATTTTTATTAGAACATACAATCCCCGATAGAATATTTCTTTGTTATTTCTATCAAGAAAATATTTACGAAATCTTTAACAAAGTATATAAAACTATCTTTAACGACAGAGGTCCCAAGTTAATAAGATGTTTGTCAAGAGTCACGCGTATAGAAAATAAAAGCGAACAATTAGCAGTTATAAAAAAATATCATGAAGGAAAGACTCTACATAGAGGTATTCAGGAAACATATAAGCAATTACATAAAAATTATCATTGGTCAAACATGTTATTATCTATGCAAAAGTATATAAATAGTTGTGATAAATGTTTAAAAAGCAAATATGAACGCAATCCGTTAAAGTTACCACTCTCTCTTACGGAAACACCATATAAACCCATGGAACACATATTTATGGATTTATATAGCATTGGTGGAATAACATTCCTTACTATAATTGATAATTTTACTAAATACGCGCAAGCAATTCCTTTACAAGCTGCAACTAGCATTCATATTGCAGAAGCACTATTACAAATATTTTCAATAATAGGAATACCATTAAAAATTACCACTGATTCTGATAGTAAATTTGATAATGAGGTAATAACTGAAATATGTAAAATGCATAACATAAATATTCATTTTACCACCCCTTATAACCCGAATTCTAATTCACCAGTAGAAAGATTACATTCTACCTTAGGCGAAATGATAAAAATTCAGCGTATAACAGATAAAGATGAGCCTGCGAATTTAATGAAATATGCAATAATAGCGTATAATAACTCGTTACATTCTAGCACAGGTTTTACACCTTTTGAACTACTCTTACATACAAGCTCAAGGAACCCATTAGAATTACATTTTCCTCAGGAATTCTATCAGGAATACGTTAATAAGCATAAGCAAATAATGGAAAATGTCTATAAATTAGTAAATATAAAACTAACTAATGAGAAAGAGGTCGTTATCAGTAAATTTAATCAAAATAAAGAAGTTTCTAAGTTTAAGATAGGCGATAAAGTCTATAAGCAAGTAGCTAAAACAGCTCGTAGCAATAAATTAGAACCAAGATATATAGGCCCTTATACAATAGTAAGAATCCATCCGGAACAAATCGCGGAAATCGTAGGAAAACACGTAAACGCGAAAACGATTAGAGTTCATTTTAGAGTGCCAAGACGTTCTGGTGATGTTCCAGAATCTTCGTCATCGCCGGAATCTTCTGGTTCACCGGAGTCTCCGCAATAGTAGAGCCCGTAGACAACCATAATGGCGTTATGGTTATTAAGGAAGCGAGTGTACTTCATCAAGTAGACACGTATCATTTAGTTTGTATTTATAATATATCACAATTAAGAGACACGTATATTGAAGCTAATAGATTATATTATACTTTAAGATTTAAAAATAAAGATAATATTGATTATCCTGAAGTAGAAATTTATAAAAAACAAATTGATTATATGATAGACACAATCGAAAGTAAACTCGTTTACTTAGGTTCAAAAAGCGTTAGTTTTAGAAGAACTTACTTACCTAGAGTTAAACGTGGTTTAATTAATGGATTAGGTTCAGTAATTAAGGCAATTACAGGCAACTTAGATCAGGCGGATGCGGATCGTTTTGAAAAGGAAATTCAGAACTTAAAACAAGTAACTTCTGAAAACATTAGTAATCAAAAGAAAACTATAGGCATTATGCAGGAATTCATGAATGAATATAAAAAGGAAATAATTCAGATTCAACGTAATCAGAATCAAATTGCTATTTGGATCGAACAATTTAGTAACAATTCAAACGTTTTAAAAGATAGAATGAATCAAAATAATCTCTATGTTCAAATAGAAATGTGTATGCAACAGCTTTACAATAAAATCGTAACATTAGAGAACGCTATTACTTTTTCACATTTAGGAGTTGTACATCCTAGTATTATTGATCCAAATTATTTGTTAGAAGAATTAACTTTGATTCAAAAGGAAAGTAATCTTAACTTACCATATGTTCCTGTATTATCAAACATACACTTATTAGAGAAAAGTATAACTTTAAAAGCCTATAGCACAAATGAAAGTTTAAATTTTATTTTTGAAGTCCCACTAATAGATAAACATCCTTATAACCTACTTCATTTGTATTCCATTCCTAATGAAAATGAAATGGTCCTAATCCCTAAAAACCCTTTCCTTATTTTGGGAAATAATGAGTTCGCATACCCCAACGAACCCTGTAAGCGCTTAACGCGTGAAGAAGTGATTTGTAAACATATTGAATGGCAATCACTGTATGATTCACAAGATTGTATTGCACAATTAATACAACAGAAGGAACCGCATAACTGTACATACGCTAAAGCGGCATATAATAGTAGTATCATTAAACAAATTCAGGAAAACTGTTGGATAGCTATTATGAAAAGTCAGGAAGTTGTCAAAACCGTCTGTGGAGATAACATGCAATATCAAAGATATAGTGGTATAATGTTAATAACAATCACCAATAAATGTAAAGTTTTAATTATGGGCAGAATTTTGGAAACACACAATAAATATTTAAATATAAAGGAAACGATTCCATTGCCAAAGATGTATGGGCCCGCAAATGACTCATCTATCAAAGTAAACATACAGGACATACAATTAGACCAATTAAACAAAATAATACAAAAAAGTGAAGATATTACTTATACATCTATTATAAGTTCAAAACCTAGTTGGTCCTCAGTTAGCCTGTACATCATATTGTTGCTGAGCAGCGGCGTAGCAATCTTCTGGTTCTGGAAGAAAAGACATGCAGCATCATCAGCGCAGCAGATCGAAGAACTACAGCTGCAGCCGCCAGAGTCTTCGCAGCAGACGTCTTCAGTGCGCTTCATTCTTAAGGAGGGAGGAGTTACGTTACCATAAGACCTCCCACGGTGCGATACGAGACGAAGTTATGCAGTGTGATTATAAGGTGTAATGGTTTCAGCAGCCATTTAGAGTTAAGTTATTTGACAATAAACGTTTAGGATACTGTATCATATCCGCTAGCTTGAGTATTATATAAACTGATTATTTTAGAATAAAGTTAGTTGTAAGCTACTAATTGTACTAGTTAGACCTAAGTTGTAAAAAATAAAGTTTTTTTTAAAAATTTCGTCGCGTCCACTCACTTAACTCGAGTGACATCTAATATATTTAAACGAGCAGTTCTTGTATATTTATATCTTTATTTATTTATACGAGCGATCTCGGAAACGGCTCTAACGATTTCACTGAAATTTGGTATGTGGGGGCTTTCGGGGGCGAAAAATCGATCTAGGTTAGTCTCACGTCTGGGAAAACGCACGTTTTCGAGTTTTCATGCAGTTTTCTTTTGCAGTATTCTACGCAGAATATGCTCGATAATTTGTAACACTCACGCATAAGTATCGTGGTCAAGCGACCAAGGTGCAAAATTAACAAATCAATAGGTGTGACTGAGATCGAATCTCGATCGGATACAAAGTTTTACTTTTTGTATTTATTCAAGTTTTTAGTTCTTTTTATGTAAAAAATACGATATAACAAAAAAGAACTCCGAGCGAAGCTCGGTCGCCAGGTACTGTATATAATAAGCAAACGGTATTAACAGTACAGCAGTAATTTCATAACACTTAGCTATTTTAATTACATGAATTTTGTATATATAATTAAGTATACTTGTAATTTTCTTTATTGTTAATAAAAGATTTTTTGATTACATGATAACATATTCAATTCATTATAATTAACGCAATATTTTTTTTCAAATACAAACTTTTCATAGTGTAAGGCTTATTTGACAATTGAAATATTTTACAATAACCCAACTGGTATTTTTTTCTTTATATAAAATGAATTGTCCATATAAACAATTAAAATTCACTTCTAAAACGTCAGCATTTGTCCTTTCTCTGACCTCTCTTTCAAAGTAACCCTTTTGATAAACCTACAGCCTACGTTTACATAAATACACTCTTATGCGTGGTTTACAAGTTATTGTTATAGTTTCGTACATTTATTTCGCTCTACAAATAAAATTCTCGCTTATATAACTTGTTGTAATTGTTGATGTCCCCTTTGGGTTCTAAAAAAATAACTTTACCATAGAGTTTTATATACAAAAAGTCTTTTTATATCATCTACATAACTTAAGACGTCACTTAAACAAGAGACAAAGCTCTCCCGTGACCATGATTGCTGTAAAGCAGCGGTCGGCAACCCGCGGCCCGCGAGGTGCCTCCATGCGGCCCGCAGCCCGTGACTGTTTTATAAAGAAAAGTTTTAATGTTTATTAAGTATTTTGAATTTGTAATTACCGAAAAAAAGAAAATGTTCCTCGTTTTAGGAATTGTCACATTGAATGTTGTAGTGGATATATTTTGTGGTATATGCTGGTTTTTTTTTTGCTCTCACAAATGCGGCCCGCCTTTACTAGGTATAGCCACCTTGTGGCCCCTGCCTGCTAAAAGGTTGTCGACCGCTGCTGTAAAGCATTCGAAACGTTAGGAACAAAAATATAAAATAAACCGCGAGAAAGTCCGAAAAGATGGTTTCGTTTTAATCGCGTAAACCTAAGAAAGTATTTTTTTAAAACAACTTGTAGGTAAGCTACGAATTCCACCCAACGTGCGATCACCTTGTCGTGGTAGCGGCTCAGTAGTGCCCGGCAATACAGCCGGGCGCGAAGCCAAGGAACCCACTGGGAGGTAGCTCACCTCGGTAGGCGGTGTGTCATGCGGGTTGCTCCTGGTACTTCTCTGATATCAGAGTGGACCGTTGGTGCAACCCCATGGCTGGTGTGGTCTGCTTCAGCAAACCTGCCGTCGGGGCGTCGTGGTTGAGTACATAAGCGATCCCACGACACCCCATTAAGTCGGAAACAGTTCAGTACCTCAAGGAAAAACAGTTCAGTACTTTTTTCTCATCTGTTTGTCAACCGTTCTTTTTTTTACTAACTATTGACGGGCTTTAGTGTTATCAAAATATATCAATAAAAAATAAACGATTGCGATCGAATATCGATTGTGGACGAATAGAAATAAATATAAAACACTATTTCATCGAATTCTCTATGGAATGTAGAAGATCTAGGATTAATGCGTCGCAAATACGAGTACGTTAGTCATAAACAACATTAATTAATAAATAATTACAGCGTTAATTACTCCTACACAATCGATGGAAAATTCACAAAGCTCCGTCGAGTTAAACATATATATAAATTAAATTAAAATGTTTGTCGTGATAACTATATATTTTCTATACATATAATAAAATTCTAATTGAGTCGAATCTGTACATTATTTTTTGGAAAATATTGAAATAGTCATTATTACACAGAGGCCGAATGTACCTATAGTTTTTAACTTTTTGTCTGTCTGTTTGTCTGTCTGTCTGTAAACGCATCACGAGAAAACCACTGGACGGATTTTGATGAAATTTGGTATGGTGATAGCTGATTGTCCGGGTCAACATTTAAAAAAAAAGTTTAGGAGGTAAGTAGGTTAAAGGTTACTCGGAAGAACCCTTTCTTTCTTTCTAGGGTTAGGTTAGGTTAGAATAGTGACCACAGCGTGCATCATTTTAAGAGTTTTGACCGATATGCGAGTAAAAACTGCTATTGACCAAGGCCTGCTATCAAAACTACTATTAACTGTTTTTGTCAGTCAAAAGTAGTTTTGACCACGAAAGAGTTCTGACTGTAACAAATATGCCTAATATAAAAAGTCAAGTAAAGTTAAGTTCAACCACTAGTGTTTAACAATCGATATTTATTAGTACGCGTACATTCTAGATACGTTTTACGGTAATTATAAATCTTTAATTAGCAATTTAACAAATATAAGATTAATTTCAATGTCACAAGTATTTTCGACGCCGAGCGAATATTACGAAACAAAACGTATGTAAGCTTGAAGGGTAAATGAGACGCAAGTGTAAATAACTACATTATATAATTTTAATAGGATGTTGGTAAACATTTTAAATAATAGTACCTTTTCGGGTTTTTTCTCAGATTTATTTTAATTTTGTTTTTTCGAACGTTTCGAATGCTTTACAGCAATCATGGTCACGTGAGAGACAAGTCCGCGTAAAATCCGAAAAAATATCAAATATTCGCGTTAATTTAAAAAGTATTATTATGATGAATTTTATTACTCTTGCTTTTTTTTGGTTTTTGTGTAAAAATATAGTAGGCTAGCGACTCGCCCTCACTTTGCTCGGGTTCGTCCCTAGCTTGCTTCCCAATACGAATTTTCATCCCCATTTCCACCCCCTTAGGGATGATTTCCGGGATAAAAGTATCATGTGTCCTTCCCAGGGTCTCAAACTATCTTCTTACTAAATTTCATCTAAATCGGTTCAGTAGATCCTGAGATTACCCCCTACAACCTCACAAACTCACGAACTTTACCTCTTTATAATATTAGTATATCTAGATACCTAGTACAAAAGCGGAGCCCTCAATGCGCGAGTTAAACTTGCACTAGACAAGATTTACATCATTAAAAATATTTTTTTAAATAAAAATAGAGCTATAAATACATATAATCCCATTATATTCCTTTGCAGAATTCATATTTAGAGTGTAGTAAAACATATTTTCTAAGGAAAAATCTGATCCATTCAAATATCCTGCGAAAGAATTTGAACCCTACAGGGATGTCATAAGGTTTATGATATTCATCATTGAGGATGCTTTGGTAGAATTTCTTAAGCTTTCAAATATATACTGTACAATAATTTTGTTAAGAAACTAGCAAAACCCGCGTCTTCGCTCGCGATCAAACTACGAAATTTCATGCAAATATGTCCAAGGAATAAAAACTTTCATACAAACTTTCACCCCCTATTTCACCCCCTTGGCGTTTGAATTTTAAAAAATCCCCTTCCTTAGTGGATGCCTACGTCATAAGAGGAATACGTGTGCGAAATTTTAAGTTTCTAGCCCTAAGGGTTTGGCCTGCGCGTTGATACATCAGTCAATCATTTGCCTTTTATATATATACATAGACTTACTCGAAGACTGATTCAAACGTTCTGAAGAATACAGTACATATATTCATATTAGTACACATAGTTAATACAGTCGGTGAGTACCCGACTATATTAAGGCACTATAGTCTTGCTTGAACAAATTGAGATTTTCGGGTTCAAAAACATAAAAAACGGAGAGAACGAATTCAACGGATCCCCATTATTAAGCCCCACTCTATCCGTCTGTATGTCATAATGTGTACCGGTCATACCTTTAAAGAACCTGTCCAAATGTTCACAGAATGTATTATAATGTAAAAATTATCAAATAATCCGTTTTTAAATTTCTCATACAAGGGTCTAATTGATCGTGAAACAAAACGTAAAATAACAAAATAATTCTAAGTAGTAACAATTAGTATATTGTGTGAAATAAAAACTTCTGTGCTTGAGACAGTTTAAAATTTGACTGGCATACTTTTTGAGCCCAGAATTTTCGCATCTCAAAGATATTTATAGTTTTTTCCTTACTTATCTACCTTTCTTGTCTGTCTCTATCGCACCTCACCATAGACGGATTTCAGTGAGACTAATAAAATATTATGTACGTTGATAATGTTACAGAATTTATGGACTGCAATACCTAACCTGACACTATACAGTTTTGACGACTCGTTTGGCTCAGTTTGTAGTGATCCTACTTGCTGTGCCAGCTGTCGCGGGTTCGAGTCCCGCTGGGGGCATTCAATTCATTTGTGTGATGAGCAGAATGTTTATACTCCAGTTATGTGTTGTATTTATAATATGTATGTATTTAAAGTTATATATGTGTATCAACTATCTGGTATCCATAACATAAGCCTCGTAGCTTACCATGGAACTAGATGGTGCTGTGTGTTAATGTCCCAACATATTTATTTTTTATTATTATACAGAGGACTTATATATGGCGGAGGTACTCAACAGAGTGTAAGGTATCCCCCCTTATGTTAATCTGCCGCGCTTGAGTATATCCCAAAATCCCCTCTTGGGCTCGCTCCCCTACTATAATACCCGACCAGTAGTAGCCATTTCTTATCTAATATATTTAAACGAGCAATTATTGTGTATTTATTTATACCGACGATCTCGGAAACGAATCTAACGATTTCGCTAAAATTTAGTATGTGGGGCGAAAATCGATCTAGATTACATTTTCATGAGATTTTCTTTCGTATTAGGGTAAAACACCCAGTAGTCAGCCTTTTAGTGAGGACTAAAATTTGATTCAACTGTATTTTAAATATTAAATACTATGAATAAAAACGACTTTTATTCTCCGAACGATTGTTTATTAAATTTATTATAGAAATTAACAAAACATTATATTTATAATAAAATTATAGAAAACATCAACATTAAACAAATTATGGCACTTTTTACCAGTAGTCAGCCTCATTTATCCCCAAGTCAGCCATGCCTTACCCTGTAGTCAGCCTCTCACTTATTCTTGCATATTTAGCAAAGATTTTTTTTTATTATATATATTTTCATATAAGTCCCCAGCGAATTCAGTACATTTCAAATGATACCATGCAGGACGATTGTCACATCCAATATTCTTTAAGTCATTTATTTCTGTGTCGCTGATCAATTCCTCTTCACAGTTTTTGCATCTTATTCTGTTTATTATACATGTCGTATTTTTCTTCCCCTTTTAACTATTTTTGGAATTCAACAGCTCTTCCGCTTTCCGTTTTTGTAATTCTTCTTTCTTTTTTTGCCTTAGCTTCTAATCTTTTCATTTTGTTAATCAATGTATTTTTCTTTTTCTGTTCCTTCACTTCTTCTTTTTGCTTCTCAAATTGTCTCCACTCTTCGTAAGAAATAGCCTATTCTATTAATTGATTTTATCTTTTATGTTGCTTTCAATAAACAAGGCAAGGTCAAATGCTTATTTAAAATGGGCTATAGATTTTTTGATTTTACAACAACATTGAACAAAATATTTATTGTATTTTTTTATATTTTTTGGACTTTCATTTAATGCGTATTGCATATTTTGTGTCTCTTCTTGTTAATATAATCGTAAAATATATCTGATTTCATCCAACCAGTTTCTGGCTTTCCTAACAACTATCCAGCAGACACACTGTTAATAACGTCTTTTGGTCTTTGGTCTTACATATGGAAAGACTAAGTTCGGCCTATTTTCTTCTGAAATAATATTATGGACGGTATTAAGGAGATGATCACATTTTAAAGGTAAGCCACATTTCGCTAACGCTATGCACCAGTCTTTCTAGGCAGTTTCTTCTTTTTTGGTCAGCACTGAGTCTGGTCCCATTGTACCGGGTATTTCTGGAACCTTTAAATGTAGTCGATCTTGTAGCATCCCTCGCGGAACGCTAAAAACTAGACTGGCTTCTCTAATCTTCATCCCATTTTTAATCGTCGCCATAGCTTGTGTTAATTGCTCTTCTTTGTATTGGTGCATTGGTCTTTTCGACATGATGAAATTTAAAAAAAAGGTTTTTCATTCTAAAATAACCGTGCATAAATTTGACCCTAATTAAAAAAGCTTTAAGGTGCTATTTTGTGCAACAGGACTAACGGCTGACTACTGGATTTGTACACCCATTGGTCGGCCCCTGACGTACAATCACATTTGTACGCGGCTGACTACTGGTAAAATAAACTTTTCGTCTTATAAGAGATAAACCCAAAGTAATGAGCAAAATTGGGACTATTCGCTCCGTTAATTTCAACTACATATAAGAAAATCACTAAAAAACCAGTAGTCAGCCGCTTATGGCTGAGCACTGGATCTAGCTTAAAAATTCGAAACTCAGTAGTCGGCCACCTAAATTACAACATATTAAACTAATAAAATGCATGTAATAGTTAATTTTATCACAAAATAAACATTTTATTGTAATACAGTATAAAAATCAACCGCAAATAACAGCAAATACACACAAAAAGTAACCGAAAACTCGAACACGTTTTCTTAAGAAAAAAATTATAACAGCGACTCGTTTAGTCATGTCTTTAGCGGCAGTGCAAATGAACGATTGTAGCTCGTCAACCTGACGTGCTATTGTTTCCTAGGCGTGCGTATTAGTCAATAAGGAAACAAGGATTCGATTAAACGTTATTTTAGAGATGTAAACAAATTTCAACACTATTTATATGGAAATAATGTTTCTAAAGGCTGAGTACTGGTGCGGGGCTGACTACCGGGTGTTTTACCCTATACCACGCAGAATATGGTCGATAATTTCTTACACTCCAAACATCGTGGTCAAGCGACTAAGGTGCAAGATTAACAATGATTAACAATCACAGGTGTCCGAGTTCGGATCTCGATCGGATACGAAATTTTTACTTTTGTTTTTTTATTTTTGGTATTTATTCAAGTTTTTAGTTTTTTTTATCTAAAAAATACGATATAACAAAAAAGAACTCCGAGCGAAGCTCGGTCGCCAGGTACTAATTAAATAAATCTGACTGCATAAAAAAATAGACTTACTTTTTTATATTTTGTGTCAAATTGGTGACATAAACGTTTTATTAAATATTAACCCGATGGTAACGCGGTCACTTGGGAAACCGAGTGAAGCGGGTACTCTATATATGATATGAGCAACGACCGATATAAGGATATGAGGTAATAAATAAAACAGTTGTAAAAGTAAATATTGCGTGTATTACAAATCTCATGGCACCGTCAAAAGGCACATCTTCGATCACTCATTTATATAACAACTATATACAAATTAAATAACCTAATCTAAGTTGTAAGAAAAACATGAAAAATGTGCTATTTCATTAAAAATTGTAAAATGTTATTTTAATTACCAGTCTAGTTTAACTACACTCTAAGAATCTAGATCTAATAAACTATTTTAGTACATTTAAGAAAGTTCTAGAAAATTTATTACATTTGCTAGAAGATATTAATTATATAAAATTAAATAATAGTAAAAAAAAAGGTTTTTAAAAACAAGCTTTTATTGAAATGCTCTAAAAAGAAGAAAATAAACTTGAAATTAAATGAAACCCAACAATTTATTACATTACGAAATTTATATAATATGAAAGCTCGTCGCAAGATTTACCAATTATAAATATTATATATATTCTTATTTATCTACACAGGCCATTATTAACCAAACTAAACGTGTATGTAAAATTTCAGCTCAATCGGTTAAGGATAACTGCTTTATAAATAATAATAAATAAATATGTTGGAAAATTAACACACAGCACCATCTAGTTCCATGGTAAGCTACGAGGCTTGTGTTATGGATACTAGATAGTTGATACACTACACATATATAACTTTAAATACATACGTATTATAAATATAAATCTTAACATTCTATAAGCTAGCTATAAGCTTTAAAATTCAGTTGCAAGATTTGATCCAAACAAACAAACAAACATTGCAAATTAAATAAAAGCTTGTTAAAAAAACCTTATTTTTCATATACTACAACTCCAAATAATTACAACTAACAAAATATTAACACTTGTTTTAACTTAATTTAATATAATAAATGCCGAGTTAAAGACATTTTGGCCGAAATGGAAATAGAATAATCTGGAATAATCTTTAAAGATTTAGTTAATTAACATAATTATAACTTTGTATGTTAATTATAAAATAAAAATGGGGAATACTCAATTAAATGATTTTTTTTTATACCCGGACAAACAAAATTTAAATAACTGAGCTAGTTAAGACATTATTACTTAAGGCGGGAATGAACTTGTATCCGCCACCATCTAGCTTAAAACCTTATAAAACTTTGAAATGCCTACAAAGACTTCGTTTAACATACAGAAATATTTACAAAAATAAATAGTAACTTTAACTAACAGCGAAAACCCTTAAAAATGTTTAGAATACTATAATACAAATATATTTATTAATTGTGATGCATCGATCAAAAAATTGCTAGATACACAATCCCATAAGTTCTCTTAAAACTGTCACCAATTGTGTTTAGGTAATTATTCTAGTTGAAATAAATATACCAAAATATAAATTGAACCTTAAATGCAATGCTTAAAATTGTTTTCACAAAAAAAAAAAAATTAAAAGCGCGCCCAAATGTTCAAATGAGCGCTCATTCGGTGAGGACATTTTTTGTCGCTGATTGTGTATCTAGTACTTTTTTGATCGATGTTGTGATGTAAGATTGAATGGAACAAATAACTCAATACATTTTATATTAAAATTTATCAAACACGATTCATTTGGACGTCTACTTTAAGTACGTAGTACAATAATTATTTTATAACATAAAAAAAAAACAAGTTTCTATGGAAACGTGTTAGAAGTGAAAATTCTTTTTTTCAGAAAATAACAACGGTTACTATGGCAACCGTGTTTACAATCTCCTCCTGTTAAGTCGAATAACAAAGGTAAAAAAGTTTTTAACATACTTTATTTCATCTACAACTCATCTCAAGTCATCTTAGTGCTTATTTGTCCAAACAACTAATTTACTAAAAATGTTTAATACAGAGTACAGAGTTTTTAATAAGAGAAACTTCCAATGTTAATTGTAATGGTATTAAATACACATTTTATTTAAAAAAAATATTATAAAAAAAATATATCTGTATATTTTGTTTTTTACTGAGCGAGCGAAACGTCTCTGCTTTAAGTCTGGCAAAATTTGCTTTCTCTTGTCAGTTTGTCTCCTTCGCAGAACTACTAGTTTAAATAAAAGTGTTTGAGATTTATCTGTGGCTGGGAAGCCCGCAGAAAATAACATTTTTTAAAACTAATAATTTCTTAGATTTACGCGAATATTTGACATTTTATATAAAACTCGGATTTTTTTGCCGATTCATTTTGATTTTTGGTTCCTGACATTTCGAATGCTTTACAGCAATCATGGTCACGGGAGAGACTTAGGTGTTAGATGTCTCAAAGGTTAAAGTAATAATTGTTACAGACAACACACAAAATAACAAAATGAATTCAAAAAACTTCAAAATTGGCAACGCAAAGGTACTTTACCTTACAATATTTGTTAATTTTAATTTTAAACATTTTTTTATGATTTTAATTATTTTTATACTTGAATATGGGATATATAAATCTGCGAAAAAAACCGAAAAGATATTTTAATTTTTTTTTTAAACTAGCAACTCCCGCCCCTCACTCTGGTGTCGTTAGCATAACCGCCACAATTTTATAGTCGCATTAAAAACTATTTAAAATTTATACTTAATCCGAAATAATCCAAACATCGAACTACAAAAGACTCACTAGAGGAAAACAACAAATTTCAGTTCCCGGGAACAAGAACAAAAAAGTAACACACACAGGACACACACAGATTGCAG
Source organism: Fabriciana adippe (assembly GCA_905404265.1). Lineage (NCBI taxonomy): Eukaryota > Metazoa > Arthropoda > Insecta > Lepidoptera > Nymphalidae > Fabriciana > Fabriciana adippe. The sequence continues at coordinate 15,099,032 of FR989995.1, read as the reverse complement.
TTACAGGTTAGTGCCATTTTGGTTTCCCAGCGCATAATATATTAAATTCATTATCAAGTACGGCATTGAACGTACAAAAAAGAAAAAAAAACTTTACTGTAACGTACCTACAATAAGTATAGGTTGCTCGAACAAATAAGCACTAAAGCGACGAACTGCTAAATTTACTAAACAAACTATCATATAAAAAAGGCATAGTTTTGATTTGAAAAAATAACCGCCATACTCTAATATATTATAGCAACGTTTCAAAAATCTATACATTGTCTTAGAGTTAGAGTACAAAGACCGTTTGTTTTTTAAAAATTGTAAATACGAAGTGCATTAGAAAAATGTATAATTGACTAATTCAAGGAGACTTATTTTTACTATATTTTATTATGAACATTGCGAAAAATTTTAACGTATATAATAACAGTTCAAAAATCACCGTTGCTGGATCAAGGGCGGATTTATATAGTCTTCTTGCTACAGCCCAGGGCCCTAAGATATACGGTCCCCCTGTTGAAACACTTGGATAATATTGTGTATTTATAAAATAATAATTTTACGAAATAAAAAAAATATGCCCTTAAAGCCAGGATCTAACAATAGCGTTATCTTAATTTCGTCTATTACCATCTATCATTACAGATATTTTAAAGTTAAAATGACAATAAGTCTAATTATATAAACTAATTTTCATTTCTAGGCCCTTAAGAAGTATTAACCCAGGGCCCCTTAAAGTCACAGTCCGCCCCTGTGCTGGATATATAGCATTTTTTTAAAGTTATACTTCTTTTGACATGTTTGGAAAAAAATATGAGAGTAAAATTTTTACGATGCGCGCGCACACCGACTGCCAAAAAGCGACATGATGAAGTTAGCTGATAATTCTCTCCGGTTGCCGTGAAAACTCATAACGATATTCAAAGTAGTTTATCAAATATTCATAAATCTATAACACGTGTTTTATATCAGTGAAGAAATAAAATATATTTATTTTTATTAATTTATCATCCCTTTTACAAACAGAGAGTTGTGACATACGGGATGATATCTTTAACTATTTTTATTCTGTTACGCCAAAGAAGTATAACTTCTTACGTACGTACATAAGTACACACACACGTTTTTTTTTTAATTAGACATGGCATTTTTATAATAAAAAATGATGTCAAATAATTAATTCCATTTATAGAATAAATAACAAGACTATCATAAAACTTAATACTGTATATTATTATCACATTATAGTGAATTAATTTTAAAACAATCAAAACATTCACACATTTGTTAAAATTAAATCCATTCATAAATTAAATAATCTTAATTTGTAGAAATCGTTTCAATCATTGAAATCCACCGCCATTATTTAATAATATTTGGATAAAGTATATTTTATATTTAAAATAAACAATCGTTTAAATTATTTGAACTATTTTTCGCTATTGCAACCCCATGTATAGAGACTTATTGCCATCATTAAAAAATGACCAATTTTTCAGTGAAAGTGGTTGCTATGGTTATATATACCACAGTCCAAAAATCCATACAGTTGTCTAACGAAGCCATCTATATAGAGCTAACTAGCTAATATATACTTTTATATGATAATCAGAAAACATCTTTAGGGTTGTAAATTGTATCCTGGGACATAACACTACTGTAGTTTAACTTTGAAACCGTTCATCATGGAAATTAGTAATTCTTGACAACCCTTGCATTTGACAGCGTCTCCGTCACCATCAAAGGCGATCACCTGTATGGATTTTCAACCGACTTTAAGAAGGAGGTTCTCAATTCAGTTGTATTTTTTTTTATACTGTGGTTACACTAACATCACAGTCGGAAAAAGTCGACCATACTCGGATATGGTCGTTTATCTAGTCGGATAATCAGTACTAGTCAGTAATACACGGGATCGTCCGCGATCGGCACTGATCGGTTATATTCGGGCGTGATTAGCCGCGATCGGTACTGATCGGTTATATTCGGGCGTGGTTAGCCGCGATCGGATATGATCGGTAATATTCGGACATGGTCGGGGACGGTCGGCTACGCGCGCGCCGACGCAGGGTGGTAGGTGATGACGTTGTGCGCGTGCGTGAATGTGGGCAACGTGGGGGAGGCGGGGGAGGCGGGCGCGGGCAGCTGCAGCGCGCGGTTCTTCCCCCCGAGCGTACAGCGAGTGGTCGCGCCGCTCTCCACCTCCACTATTAGTTCTGATCCGGTTAATCTGTGAATGTCATCATTATTATATTAATATTATGAATACTGCGATTGAATATATAAATGGTAGTTGGATAAAAAAATGAATAATTTAAGTATTAAAACATTCTATAATATATTATCAACTGCTATATAATCGTCCACTACAACAAACTTTTACTGTAGACGTAAATCAGACTTAAAAAGTTCAAATATCAGTATTTCATAAATCAACGTCTCACCAATACAATTTCGTAATTTGAACTTGTCTTTACTTACTTTAACATCTTGTTAAACACTGATATATCAGTATCAATACAAACTATAAAACGCTTTGGTTTAGCAGTTAGTGTGCGGCTGCAGACTAAGAGGTTCGGAGTTCGATTTACGGGTTGGGGCAAAATGTATGGTTTTCTAGCCGATGAGTCCGAGTCCGAGTAGGAGTAGGTATGGCAAGGACACTAACACGTGGTACCGGTGCGCGAGCACGCCCAGCAGCTCGCCCAGCAGCTCGGCGCCGCGCGGCGGCTGCACGCCCAGCACCAGGTCGTTGCGCGCCGACGGCACGCTGATCACCACCAGCTGCGCCGCGCTGCTCATCACGCGCACAGCACCCACCTGTAGGGGATTGTTCTTATTAATATCTCACACTTAATATAAGCTGTAATCAGATTACTATTATACACATACACCCTTGCTCCGCAAGGGTTCGTCCCTAGCATTAGCTTAACTGATTAGATTGAACTTAACTGATTTATTATCCATAGACCAATAAACTACTACGTCATAAGTAATCGCTATGAAGTTTGAAATGAAAACTTCTTTAGCCACATTGAGCGATTTTTGGTAGGGGAAAAACTTATGGGTTCGCGTCACCGACATGGTTCTTGTGACATGTGACATGTCGACGTATACTGGCGACGCGCAGTATCGTATGTTTTGATTAAAAAATAAACTATATCACAAAGTACCAATGGAGGTAAAAACCAGACTAATAATAATTTCAATTTACATATTATAAAACTTTAATTATTCCTACTGTAATTAAAAAGAAGACGCGATTATACCAAAATTATAAATTTTCGCTTCTGTTGTTCTAGCAGTTCTTATCACTGCCGACATTTCAATTTTTTAAATAGCAATTTTAATTTTGTTTTTCCTAAATTGAACCCCCAGTACGATAAGGGATAACCTTCGTATGGAAGACAATATTTTTTGGATTTTTAAACGATCCCCAAAATATTGGGAGCCCAAGGAAGCTCTTATATTCTATCAGTTACATTATACCCACACTAGTGACTCACCCTCGCTTCGCTTGGATTCGTCTCTAAGTTGGTTCTCCATACAAACTTTCATCCCCTTAAGGGATGATTTCCGGGATAAAAACGATCCTTCCCAGGGTCTCAAACTATCTTCTTACCAAATTTCATCTACATCGGTATAGTAGTTTCAGAGCTTATTTGGTACAAACAAACAAACAAAAAAATCTTTATAATATTAGAATAGAAAACAAACCTCAGTAATAGGCGTAGGTTTCTTCAGAGGTTTGAAGGAGGTCGCATCCAACTTATATATGGCGGTTTCAGTGATGAGGAGACACCTCTCCGCGAGCTTGTTGTATCGGTTGAACTTGTGCACTTTGCAGGAGAACAGCGCCTTGCCCATGTTCTGGGATCTGTGCAGGTTGGCCATTGTCGACTGGTATTGTGCTGGGGAAGAAGTTCATATAATTAAATTAATAATTCAACAATGTAAAAAGTAATTAAAAAACCGGTCAAGTGTGAATCTGACTTGGATAATTGATTCTTTAGTATTTGCATGGCGGCATTTTGAAATTCGCCATCGTAATAATAATAATAACAAACTCTTTATTGTACAAGAAGAAAAAAATAAATAAACACAGGTAGATATGTACGAGAGGCGGGAGGTATATATAATATATATTTTTGGCAATATTCTTGTTTTTTGATGACACCATATAAATTGGAAAATTATAATAACTTACACAGTAAGATAGAATCATCATACTATCAGAATAAGACTAAATACACATTATTAAAGCATCTAATTAGATTTAAAAAATAAAAAAAATATAGTCTTTAAGTCTCAATAACATATGAACGGACATTTGTCGTTTGAAGTATCTACTCATTCCTAAACCGAAGCCAACTCACCAGCCCTATCATTATACGAGATATCGGCCAAGTAGTCCCCCTGCCAGTGGCGCGCCGCCCCCCAGGCGGGGCGCCGCCCCCGCAGCGCGCCGGCCGCCGCCACCTTGAGCTGCAGCTGCGGCCACTGGTCCCGCGGGACTCCGCGCAGCGTGGTGTACGCGCGCCAGCGCCGGTACGCGCCCTGCAGGATGGACACCGCCACGCGCCGCGGAGCGACCGGCCAGTGGGTGATGACGCCGCGGTTCTTTTGCAGTTGCTGCTGGAGTTCCGCTATGTAACGGCGGAAACGGTAGCGTCTGGAGGAGATATGCGTTATTTGAAACTGACAATTTTAACCGTTATTTTTCTTACTGGCTATAGGGATATCAGATAATTTATATGAAGCTTTTATATTATAGGAATTTTTATTTCTAATAAAAAATAGTAGATAGAAAAGTGCTATGAGTTATATAAAACGCTTTTTTCAATATTATAGTTTACTAGCGACTCACCCTCGCTTCGCTTCGGGTTCGTCCCTAGACAAAAACAAATCTATCCCACGGGAACCATACATTTTTCCGGGATGATATATAGCCTATAGCCTTCCTCAGCTAACGGGCTATCTAATGCAAAAAGAATTTTTCAAATCAGATTGGTAGTTCCTGAGATTACCGCGATCAACCAAACAAACAAACAAACAAACTCTTCAGCTTTATAATATTAAGTATAGATAACAGTGTTGAAAATTGATAGGAACATAACAAAAATTAAAAAAAAAGTCAGTCGATGTCTTGAGACACTCGGTAGGAACAAATAAGTTCCTTTCGATCAAATCCCTTGGATTTTGAATAAACTCATATATATTGTCACGAGTACTAAGATAACATGAACATCAAGCAACGTACATTACACATGTTGAAGCTCATGATGAATTTCTTACAATATACACTCCTGATTATATCACATATGATCGCCTGGTACTTTTATCACGAGTACCAGGGAGCCAGGAACCTCAAGGAGTGCTCATTATATATGTAGGAATTCTTCCTAAGAGTGCATACAAACTACTTACTACATATGTATACTCCTTAACGCTTATGTTTGCATGGTATTTGTGGTGACGTCACACGGGGCGCTCTTAATAAATAGTAAAAAGTGTCGTGACGGTCGAAACAGTCCACATGTTTCCATCTCACACTTCGTCATTTGCCAAATGTGCCGAGTAACGTGCGATAAGGAACTTTCTTACAAAAATATTCTAATTAAAAATAAAGTGGCAAAAAATCGCATTAATTACCATTAACCATGGCATACATATTATGGTACAAATTATAAATTTATTAATCTCCAAATTATAAACAGTGCACTAACTTCCAAGCATTGTATATGACGATGGCGGCCCTCATCTTGCGGTAGCGCGTGCGAGCGAGCGCGCCGCGCCACAGCTTCTGCAGCAGCACCACGATGGAGGGGATGAGCTCCGCGCGCGCCGCCTCCAGCGAGTGGATCGTTTTTGCACTCCTACACATATTTGGGAAATTAAATTTAATAAAACTAGAAAAAAATCTAACAAAATATTGTAAATTTGGAAAAATTGAGAAAAAAATGTTTTTGCTACTACATTGCATACTACATAATAATTATTTACTAATAGCGGCTCACCCTCGCTTCACTCGGGTTCGCCTTTAGGAAAACAATAACAAATCTATCCCATGGGAACCGTACATTTTTCCAGGATAAAAAAAGCCTATGTATTATTCCAGACTATAATCTATATCTGTGCCAAACATCCAGATCCGTTCATCCGTTCTAGCGTAAAAGAGTAACAAACATCCATACTCACAAACTTTCACATTTATAATATTTATACAGATAGTTCAAGAGTTCTTACAATGGTTCCCAATTTTTTTTGGCTACGGAACCTTAATTGATCGTAATTTTTTCCTTATTTTAATAATCACTAAATCGTGACTGATCGTGTTGCAGTTAGAATATGTATGTTCCTATTTGATTTGAAAGAATAAATCACAAATGAAAAATATTAATACTTATAAGTATATTATTGTACCAAAAATATAACCTAACTAAAAACGTTATGAATGAAATTTTTCCACATTACAATAGCACTAAAATTAGGTTATGTTCGACAACGTTTCATTTAACTCTCGAATGGAACTCGGAACCCCTGTGACCCTGTGATAAACTTTGTTTCTGGGTACCCGCCCGCCTGGGGAAGCGGACGGGTTATAATGGGCTCCTGCCGCGCAAAGATGGTAAGCGCACGGCAGCCTACCCACTAAAAACCACACGAAAGGCCACTTTGTCGCCATAAGGCTGGACAGGTATCCGGATTCCTCTGTAAAGCCCCTGTGACCCTAGGGTTCCGCCAGGCCAGCCCACTGACCGTATGAACAGCTTGGTGTGTCCGAACTGCACGTCGGCCAGGCGCAGGTCGCGCAGCAGCACGAGCACGGCGTCGCGCGCGCCGGCGCCGCGGAAGTTGGGCCACGTGTACTGCGACAGCATCTTGTAGCGCTGCAGGAAGCGGTCGTAGCGCTGGCGCGACGCGAAGCCCGCGCGCCGCACGCGCACGTTCTCCACCAGCCCCAGGTACGCCACCTGGTGCCGCACCTGCCACAGGTACGTTTTCACGGTTAGTGTGGAATAGGTATATAGACTATATATACATAGGTATGTTAAGTTTTATATCCGTTAGTTGACAGATTATTGATCCCCCATACAAACTTTTCACTCCCTTAAGGGATGATTTCCGGGATGAAAAGTATCCTATGTCCTCCACAGGATCTCAAACTATGTTCATACCAAATTTCATCTAAATCGGTTCAGCGGCTTTTTAGTTTATCCATTACAAACAAACATATAAACGTACAAAAAACAGTTTTTTTTTCTTTAGTACTAGAGTAGTGTTGGTACATTTTAATTTTTTTGAGCGAAACCCTAATTCATTTTCTTAGATAAAAGTAGCTTAATTTAACCCTTATAACATCAGCTATCTGCCAGTGAAAGTTCAGTCAAAATTAATCCAGCCATTTTGGAGACTGGCCGGAACAAACAGACAGGCAAACATTCTAAAAATTATGGTTTTCCTTTAAGTAGCGTATACATATAATTTCATATGCATTTATCAAAAAGTTATTATTATGACATTATAAACAAACACTTTAAATTTATTTATTATTATAGGTTAATAGCTTACTCAATATATGGCTAATAGAATATGTTACACCAGGTTCTAACCTATAATAATAGGTGGTCCGCCTCGACCGATCACACTTTTCGTAACGCTCTCGTAACGCATTCACCAGCTTACTCCCCAAGTCAAGCATGCGTAGAAGTTTATCTTCAAAAGCGTATATTTGTGAACAGACAGATAGTGTGTGTGTACATGTGTGTGTGTACTCACGAGGTTGTCGTCCCAGAGCGCGGGCGCCTGCGCGGGGTTGGGCTTGACGCAGCGCACGTAGAAGGGCTCCTTGCTGGCGAGCCCCGCCACCAGCGCCGCCATGCTGCTGCGGAACAGCGTCGCGGCCGACGGCGGACGCTTAGACGTCTGCACAGACACATCTTTTATATATTTATATTGCTTTATTGTATCATGTATACTTTATCAAAAGACAATAATAATAAGCTATGTTTTGATTGTTATAATCGCTTATACCAAAAAAAAAAACAGTTTCAGTTTCTAGAGTCAAAAAAATATTTACTTACATTGATTATAAATATTTATATAAATTAATAGACACAAAAAAAATCTTATCTGTATAAATTAAGAAATTCTATTAGATTTTATAAATAAAGTACTGTTTGTTATGGCTATCTCGTCACTTAAGAAGGGGCGATTTGCCAAAAAAAAACAACATTTTTGTAATGATTGCATGCGTGCTCTGCCTTAACGCAGGGGTGAAACATTCTTAAATACCCAACTTTGACTATTGAGAATTTCCCGATAGAAAAGTGCAATAACGAAAATTGTCCCGACCTGTGACTCGAATCCAGGACATTCAACAGCCATACAAGCATAGCTATGTACACGTTTAACTGGTTTGGCCAGGAGGGCATTATGATTAAAGAGAAGAGAGCTGCTGTATATGTTCTCGAGCCATATGATATCACATGCTAGCCATTAGACTAACGAGGCAATAGGTGTAGAATATAGATATAGAAATACATGTAACAACTAGCGACTCACCCTCATTTCGCTCGGGTTCGTCTCTAGGTACGTTTTAATTTTTTTGAGCGAAACCCTAATTCTTTTTTCTAAAATAAAAGTAGCCTAAGTTACACGTCATACTATCAGTTATCTGCCAGTGAAAATCCCGTTAAAACTGGTCCATCCGTTTCAGTAATTAGCCGAAACAAACAGACAGACAGACAGACAGACAAAAAATGTTAAAAATTGCGTTTTTCTTATAAGTACCGTATATAATTCCATATGCATTTAGTATAAAGGTGTTATTTTGACATTACAAACAGACACTTGAATTTTATTTATCTGTATAGATGTATGTATGTATGTAACAAGGTGTGACCTTCTGTATGTCGTCGCCCCCCTCGGGCCACATGGCGGCGAGCGCGCGCGTGCGCGAGGCGCGCAGCAGGCGCTTGAGGTCCTGCCACAGCGCGTCGCGGTTCTTGTCCACGAACCCCGTCACGGCGTACGTCACGTCGCCCGCGTAGTGCCTACACGTGTACATATTAATACGTGGAGCAAAAAATTTGTACCCCTTTTCACGAAAGTTGCACGGACGGAGGAGTATGAAATTTCCCACACCTATAGTTTATATAGAGAAGAAGTGTAGAATGCTAATTTTTTTTTTAAATTATGAATAAAAAATACATTAAATCAATAAAAAAAAACATTACACACACTACCATATATTTGACACACACACGCATATATACTCTTTTGTATTATTGTTAAACTCCGTAGTCAAATTGAGAATAGATTAATATTGTAATATACGCAAGACAATAAATATATAACTTAATGAATTATGGTTGATTTTCAAACACGCGGCGATCACTAGTACACATAAATAATGACCAATTTAAAAAAAGGAGGAGATATTCTACTATATTGTATTCAACCATTTTTAACGTCCCAATTTTATTTCTAACGCCGCTCTCATCGAGCAAAAAAATACTAGATACACAATCAGCGAGAAAAAGTGTCCTCACCGAATGAGCGCTCATTTAAACATTTGAGCGCGCTTTTAATTTTTTTTTTTTGTGAAAACAACTCTATGCATTGCATTTAAGGTTCAATTTACATTGTTGTATATTTATTTCAACTAGAATAATTACCTAAACATGATGACAGTTTTAAGATAACTTTTGCATGGACGTTTATCGAAGCTCTTATTAAAAATGGACATTTTAAAAACCATTTGCACTACAGAATACACAGTAAAAACTTACGTTATCCTAAAATCAACGCCATGTTTGAGTTTCTTGTCTGTGGGCGAGAGTTGGCGCGACGTGTAGTGCTTGTGTCCGCTGAGACGCTTGTCCATGGCCTCTAACAGTTGCGTATCTGTTATCTAAAAATTAAAATATACTTTATGTACATAATTTTACACTTTAATTTAAATTAAATGTAAGTATGTCAGTATCTAAAACCAAAATATACACTTTAAAATATAATTCTACTGACATCGTGATATATGTATATACGTTATTTTATTAGAAAGTTGATCGAATAATTCTGTACTAATACATCATATATTAATTTTTAATTCAATTGATTTAGAAAATGTCTTTAAAAAACTTTTACATCTCAACTTTCAGCTGTTACTGATTTGGCCTAACACGGGACTCAAACCCAGGACCATATGATTTACAACGTTAAGCTACAGATAGTTTAGTCTTCAAATTTTTCCCTCATTTTACTCGGGTACACCCTAGATAAAAAAATAACATATCATTTAGAGGCCTCCGACTGTCTCCATATGAAAAATCACATCAATTCGCCATTAATTCTGCGTCAAAGAAGTACAAAGAAACGTTTTCATATATATAATATTAGTATATCTGTATGTATGTATGTTTGTATGTATGTATGTTTGTATGTATATATAATATGTATATTAGTATGTGTAGAGAGCGGTACCTTGGTGGGATTGAGGCAGGCCTCGTCCATGATGGCGATGATGCCCTGGTGCGGCGCGTCCACCAGCTCGCAGATGACGCGGTTGTTGAAGTACTCCACCGGCGTCCACTGGATGCCCTCGCGCGCGTACTCCTCCTGCTCCTGCTTCAGCACCAGCTCTGCACATAACACATACCGATAAATAATAATAATAATGTCCTCCTGATCAAAATCGGCCACGGCGATCAATCTCATTGAGACTAGCCAGATGCGCGGGAGATATTATAGTATTAAATAATAATAAATATGTTGGCACATTAACACACAGCACCATCTAGTATTTCGCTTTCATATTTATTTAGTTTTTATTTATTATTATTATTGTACATACATACATACATTTCGCTTTTATATATATTTATATAGATTTCCAAAATAACTTACCAATAAAAAGTTGTTGCAGTTTTTCATTGCAGTAGTTTATGCAGAACTGCTCAAAGCTGTTCGTGTCGAAGATTTCAAACCCATATATATCTAGCACGCCAATGAGTGAGCTCTTGTACGAGCTTTGTGGCGCCTCTATCGCTTTGTTAATCTGTGGACAAAAATATATAATAACAATTTTAATTAAAATTTAATAAAATCCAGCACTCGCTTCGCTTGAACCCTTGGGCTTAGTAATAACGATGTCCTCGCGATTGTTTTCGACCACTGCGGCCAATCTCACTGAGACTAGCCAAGTGCGCAGGAGTAGCGCATGAGTGTACACACAAGTGCACTCTCTATTCCCGATACTCTAAATTCCGATGGGACTGACGTCTTTACGTGCTCTGCCTCAGCAAGAGGAGTGAAACACTGTAACGGAGACTTTCTTAACAGAAAAACTCAATAACTAAACCCGACGCGGGACTTAAACCAAGGACCTCCGGATGCGCAGCCGTACATGCAAGTCACTACGCCACCGAGGCAATAAGGTTTAGGAATGATGATGATGTCCTCCTGACCGATTCCGGCCACGGCGGCCAATCTCATTGAGACTAGCCAACTGCGCAGGAGATATTATAGTGCACAAATGCACGCGCAGACACAAGTGCACTCTCTATTCCTGTCACTCTCATACTCCGGTGGGACGACTATTCGACACGACCGGTGAGAGTGTCGGCGCAGGACCGACGGCTTTACGTGCTCTCCGAGGCACGGGGGTGAAACACCGCCAACTTCCCAACTCCGGGCTGCTACTGAGATTTACTAGACAGAAAGACTCAATAACTAAACTTGGCCCGACCCGGGACTCGAACCCAGGACCTCCGGGTGTGCAGCCGTACATGCCAGCCACTACACCACCGAGGCAGTTGTTTAGGCAGGCAGTTTAGGAATAAGATATATCTAGCTAATGTTAGCGTCTCGTTATCCCATCCTCCGTAGGTCCCAGATTCGAGGTCAAGTACAGTTAATGGGTTTCACTAAAAATACAATCTGTCAAGCAGTGGAAGTCGGAAATACAGGGATTTCAGCGGTCTCCATTGAATCCCCTGTATCGACCCAGAGCATGTAGTCATAGTGGGTTCTCCGCCTTATCTGTCACCACCTGACATGAATTGCCAGTAGCAGTGGGAGTTAAGAAGTAGGCGGTGTTATAATCCCGTTCCGAAGCAGAGCACGTAAAGCGAGTTATGCGTCTAATATTTTATCGCAAGTCGAAATATCGTTCCACCGGAGTTTTGGGAGTGAAAAAATGAGTAAAATAGTACCACACTATATGAACGGACACACCGGCATATATCTGCACTATAATATCTCTTGTTGAGAGCTAATCTCACTGACATTGAAATAGGCTGCCATGATCAAAATCGGTCAAGAGAACATTAAAAAATTACATCAATCCGTCGTGAATAAGGACAAGCCGACGACTTTACGCTTTCGCATATTAGATTTAATAAACAAACATATTTTGCATCTTTTAAATAATAATTTAATACTGTTTATAGCTTTTACTAATAAAAATAAAAAACTAGCACTGGCCTCGCAATTATCACGTACAGAGGCCACGATCAACACTATTAAGGAAAACGATTAACATTATATTTGCTAACTATTTTACGAAATAAGCTGTTATAATAAGCTGATATAAATGATTTTTAAATTAATACTAACAGTCTAATCAAAAGCCTTAATAATTTAAGTGTTGGTAATCAATTTTACTAAAAACAGCTCATGTAATGCTCGTCTTATAATACTTGTACTTTACAGTTGAGTTTTTTCCTCTATCTCTAACATTTATACATATATAAATAAAATACATTTTTTTAATTTAAAAGTCAATAATTCTGTATTAAAAACTACCTACTTCTAATACCACTTAAACGACTCCAATACCCCCCCCCCTCCCCCCCTATTGAATCAATCAAAACACACCCCCAAAAACCAAAAAAAAACCATTACCTGTTCCACAATCCACGTGAACAGTCTGTCGTACGCCGCCTTGGCCAGCGCCAGCCGCGTGTAGTTGGCGTCGGACAGCGAGTGCTCCTTGCTGACGAGGTCGCCGCCCGCGGACAGGATGCGCCCCGCCATCGCCGAGCGCAGCGCGTCTTCCGTCACCCCGAGGGCGCTCACGCATTGCTTCAGGGGCCCGCCGATGGAGAGATGGCCGTCTTGTGTTTCTGTGAACGTCAGCTCGCCCTGGAAACGAACATATAATTAGCTATATATAATGACTCATAAATGTGAAGGTTTGTAAGTGAGTCTATTTGTTATTAATTCTTCCCGATAGGACAGTTACATTTGTATCGACATAAATTCTACATGGAAGGTGCTATGGGTGTAAACTACTTTTTTTATATAGGCACTACTATATTTGACGTGAGGAAGCTACCTCAATCAATGGATAGAATCAAAAAGCTGTTCAGCTAAGAACAATTATAAGAAAAAGAGAAGAATTATAAGAAGAAGGGAAGAATTATTTAACTGAAGGAGTTGTTTGTTTTTGAACTTTTTTTTTTTTTGAACTATCAGTCCGATTCAAAGATAATGAGTATTTGCATTCTGTAACCCATATATTGAAGAAATGTTTAGACTGCTTATCATTGCGATACGAATATTAAATTAAGTATTAAGATTAAAAAAAAATGCAAGCGGAACTGCTTGCAAAAGTTAGTCAACACCTAATCTTTTAACTCAAGCCAAATCCCACGTTAATCAAAATCAATGAAGTTAATCGTTTCTACTACAGGCACAACTAGAAATCATTGAGCCGATACAATCTAGCAACGAGACCGCGAGCGTTTAACCTTAGCATAAAAACTAATTAACTTAACCTAATAGGGTTAGTTTGTCGTCCATTAAGTTGAGGCCGGATTGTCAACAAGTCTATCAAACTGACGTTCGCTTCCATTACTTTTTCATTCACGTCGTATTATGAGACTATTACATGAGACCGTATTATATGAGACCGTATGGTATGAAATTGTATTACTGTACTATATGAGACCCTAATATACATACATAAAAGACCGTAATCCGTATTGTATAAAATTGTACCACTGTTATTATATAGGATCGTAATATATGACACCTTATTACAATTTTATCAGACTGTATTACAACAAAAGATTAAGCTAAAACTTTGACTGACTAATAACTGATCTAGAACCATATATTAGAAATATAGAATAAATTATATTTATTCATATACATATACATTTGACACATGCAAATTATCCTAATAGATATCACATTCACTACACAAAATAGAACAGGCGATCTCCGTCTAATAACCACTATACTACAATCCTCATGAAAAATTAAATAATTTTAAAGTACTTACCAGCAAAATGACTCCAGCCACAATACTCCATATATCGTCAACCACTGAGGGAGCAAAGCCCAAAGCATTAAAGGCACTATTTGTTACGCTGTACAGCTTAGAATCCTGTCCAGTTGATCGCTCATTACCCAATATTTTGTACACTGATGTAGAGTTTAGGCCATACTTCTTAACGTGTGCGTTATTTGTGCTTAGAAGCTGAAAAAAAATGTATAAAACAGTGTAAGAATTTCTTCGCTCGTTTTTGAAGTAAAACTTTTTTATGCACGCTTGAGTTGGGGAGTAAGCTGGTGAATGCGTTACGAAAAAATGTACGTACGTTTGTTGCCATGGTAACCGTTGTTATTGTCTGACAAATTATATATAATATTATATTCTTTCCTTAAGTGATATTCTATCAATATATGATTGTATTATACTGCATGCAATGTAAAATTGTCATAATCGACATTTTGGGAAAACCAAAGTTACTAACATATTTGTAGTTTATTGATTTATTATTAATATATTACTTTTTTAAATTGATTTGATCCATGATAGACATATCTATTTTCATTTTTGACTAACATTGTATGTAAACTTGCTAATCTCAGAGATACTAACTGAAGGCATTTGACCATCGTGAAATCCCACGCCCAACAGTGAGACGTTAAAAAAGCTGAATGATAATAATCATTTAGAAAAAAGAGACAGCAATATAATAAATACTGATATTAGTTAGATTGATTATAGATAAGCTAAGGGCGGTCCCTCACCGGGAGCATTCGCTTATAATGTAACAGTTCAGATTCGACCATTACGTAAGTGAGGGAGAAGAATTGAGCATATTAATATTAGTAATGCTCAGTCTTCTCCCTCACTTACGTAATGTTCGAATCTGAACTGTTATATTACAAGCGAATGCTCATTATTCAGTAGACACATCATATTTTGTTGTGGTTTGACATAAATCCAACTAAGGAACGGTCTGATGTCATTGATTCGTGCTTTAAACATACATTTCTAAAACAATATTGTATTACTATTGGTCGAATCAAAACATGTCATAATATATTAGTCATTAACTACCGCCAGTGGTTAGAAGCGCCTTATTAGGTACTCTATACAGAACATACTAATAACGAGTGTGAAAAGCGAATATCTCAAAGATCTTCTCAACCGATGGATTGTCGAAACGTTTCGCTCAGTTTGTGATAACCCTACTTGCTGTACCAGTAGTCGCGGATTCGAGTCCCGCTGGGGGCATTCATTTGTGTGATGAGCACGAATGTTTGTTCTACAGACATGGGTGTTTATATTTATAATATGTATATATTTAAATTTATGTATGTGTAGTGTATCAACTATTTGGTATCCATAACACAAGCCTCGTAGCTTACCATGGAATTAGATGGTTTCTTACAATTTTCATGTGCGAATCATTTTCTAACATGATTACCACTTGTCGTACGGTGAAGGAAAACATCGGTTTAAAGATGCATTAAACATCGTGAGGAAATTTGCATATCTGAGAAAACCTAGCAATTTTTCGAAGGACATGTATAGTCCGCCTACCCGCACTTGGCCCGTGTGGTGGACTATACCTGATTCCCCTCGTATTGAAGGGAAGCCTGATAATACGATAACTTCAAAACGTATACAGTAACCGGCGGTAAATAATGCACATCAAGCTAAAGAGAGAGACGATCACCTAGTTTCGGTTTCATAGAGCGTCGTCTCTGTCGAACGGAACGCTAACAGTCCAGAATCTACTGGGAACTTGACATAATGTACTGAGTGACTGAGACGACGCTCTACAAATAAGAAATTAGCCAATTTTCTCCCTCTTTAGCTCGAAGTGCATTATTAACCGCCGGTTACTGTAAATAAATTTAAATAAATAAATATGTTGAGACATTTAACACACAGCACCATCTGGTTCCATGGTAAGCTACGAGGTCTGTGTAAAATAAAATATCTGATCTTACCTGATAAAATGAATGAAAGTTCCTTTCTCCAGGCTGAAGATTTACAACTCGACTCTTCTCCAGGAGATAATTACTGATGTGTCCTCCTATGGGATCTCCTTTGTAGTCAAAGTGTATGTCCATGTATTTGCCGAAACGTGACGAGTTGTCGTTACGATTCGTTTTCGCGTTACCAAACGTTTCCAAGATAGAATTTGACTGTATTAGAACGTTTTTTACTCTGTGAAGTAAATATAAAGAATTATAATTTCTCTACATTATCTATACATATAATAAAACTGTAGAGGTCGAATGTCTGTACATAGAAAAAAATGCTAAAATCCGAGTCAGGGGGATGTAAGAAGAGAAATAGCACAAATCCAGATTTTTTCAATTTTTTGTTTCTTAGTCTGTCTGTTTATGTGTTTGTCAGATTGTGCGGGCTAATCTCCGAAACTGTTGGACCAATTTAAATGAAATTTTACATGGTGGTACCTTATATCCCGGGTCAACATTTTAGATACTTTTCATCCCGGAAAATTAAAGAGTTCCCGTGGGATATTTAAAACACTATAGTACCTTATACAGCTTAGTACATAAAAACTACTGATTTGATTTTAATGAAACTTTACAATGATATAGCTCATACATCTGAATAACAAACAGGCTACTTTTTATCCCGGAAAAATGTACGGTTCCCGTGGCATACATAGATTTGTTTTTGTTTGTCTAGAGGCGAACCCGAGCGAAGCGAGGGTGAACCGCTAGTATATATGTAAGGGATGCAACGTAAATAATATTAGTTTGTTCGTAATTATTATTAGTTGCTACTATATTAGTATTAGTAGCACAGTGTAGTAAATTGTTAGAGCGTTCCGATTAACACCATTTAGATGAGTACTGCAAGGCCAATGCACTAATGCGGTTGCACGTATAAATTGTGTCACTTTACCATTATTTGAATGATAGCCTTTAAATGAATGTACGCACTAAGGTGATATCAATCTAACAGCAGGATAGTTAGAGATTTATTGACGATCATACATATTAAGTAAAATTTTAATAAGTACCATAACAGAAAAACGTTTATAATGAAACTTATTTTTATATTTATTTACTGTGTCTATTATGTTTTTTTTTAGAAAAAATCATAGATTTATTTTGATTTTTGTGTCCCGACGTTTCCAATACTTTACAGTTTACAGCAATCATGGTCACGGGAGAGAGTGATCCATGGGTAACCATGATTGCTTTAAAGCATTCGAAACGTCGGAAACTAAAAATTAAAACTAAATCCGCGAAAAATCCGAGAAGATAGTCTTATTTAAAATGTCAAATATTCGTTTAAATCTATGAAAGTTTAAAAATTTATAAATTTAAAAGAAACGACTATGGAAGGTGAGATGAAGGATGTCTTCAAAGTAAACAATGACAAATGACCTAGCTAGAAAGTGGGGGTAAAAAACAATAAGCAAAGCAAAAAGCAAGAATTTGGGTGTATTAATAACAATTGTTTATAAAATATATAATATTTCTTTATACATAAATCTAATTTACCTGTCGATATATTCTCTATGCACTTGCATAGTGTTTGCGGCTATGTATTTCATTATGAACTTCGACGCTTCCGTTTTCCCCGCGCCCGATTCGCCTGATATGAGAACGCATGTGTCTCTGCCCTAGAACATAATAACTTAGTTTACCATAATATATAAATCTATATAAATAAAAATTAATGTTCGTATGTTTGTCCTTTGTGTTCCTTAAACATTGATCCGATTGTGATGAAACTCTGGTGGATTATACTGGTGAAGAAAAAAGAATTTTTCTTTGGACATTCGTCTTTTATGCGTTCCTAAGCCATTCAAGCTTAGGGACACACCCGAGTGAAGCGTGGGTAAGTCACTAGTCATATATATGTATATACATATAGCTTTAAGCATTTCCGTGATTCTGTTATAACTAGTGATATACCCTCGCTTAGGTATGTATGTATGTATGTATTCAGCCCTTTTAACTTCCCACTGCTGAGCCTCCCTTCAATACGAGGGGGATCAGGCCATAGTCCACCACACTGGCCAAGTGCGGGTTGGCGGACTTCACATGTCTTCCGAAAACTTGCTAGATTCTTTCAGACATGCAGGTTTCCTCACGATGTTTTCCTTCACCGTAAAGCAAGTGATAATCATGTTAGAAATGATTCGCACATGAAAATATCAGAGGTGATACCGGGATTTGAACCCGCTTCACTCGGTTTCCCAAGCGAGGACGTCACCACTGGGCTACTATTGCCTTTTACGCTTAGGTATACAATAGTATAATAACAATTCCCACCGGTATAACATGTTGCGGGATAAAAAGTAGCTGATGCGGTATTCCAGCACACAAACCCGTTAGAGCGTGAAAGACAGACAAACTTACTTTTAAAAAAAATGTATATACCAGTAATAAAATAAAATAATTCTAAGTTAATAGCTTTTTCAATTGATTGACTAAAAATGCTCCTTCAAGCCGATGAACTTTTAGAAAGATACCTCGTATATTAATAATATATAAAATTATTTACATTATTATATTTCTCAAAAAGGTTAAAAATTAAAATATTAATATATCTATGTAAATGACTTCCATAAAGCGATCCATCGCAAATTGTCACATAAATCCTTCAGGCATATAGAGACAAGCTGCGATTATTAATTGGCCAGTTTAAATCCAGGTATATTTTCCCGCATTATTTGAGATATTATTATGTGTCAGAGGTTACGATATATTCATCGCTCCTGTGGTATGAGAACAACTCCTACGTGTTTTACAAATTAAATCATTATAACAAAAAAAAAACTTTGGTATCGTTTTGGCTGGCTTCAAAAAAAGGGAAGCCCTCAATTCGAGTGTATTTTATGCAATATGTTTGTCAAAACATATAAAAGTCAAAATATGTTTTTAGTTTAAAAATAACTATTTTAATGCTACAGTACAACCCGGCTTCACTTCATTTATGACCCCGTGTATGGCATGTGTGCCCTGGGTGTTTTTGATAAGATTTACAATATATGTACTAGGTATTAAGATGCCTAAAGAGAGCTCATATTTATACATCCTTAGGTCTAGTCTTTACATATAATAAAATTGTACCTAAGCCGAATCTGTACATTAAATATTTTTTTGGAAACCTTATTGAAATAGACATTATTATCGATACAGAGACCAAATCTATGGTATTTAGAATTTTTGTCTGTCTGTCTGTCTGTTACCGCATCACGAGAAAACCACTGGACAGATTTTGATGAAATTTGGTATGATGATAGCTGGTTATCCGGGTCAACATATAGGATACTATTTCCTGCGGGAAAATATCTCATCTCTAGGTAAACGTGAAACGTAACTAGGGACGAACCTAAGTGGAGCGAGGGTGAGTCGCTAGTTCTATATAATATTATATACTAAATTTTCATTTCTTTGTTCGTTCAGAAAAATAGGACAATTCGGTTAGATGACCGGAATGACAGACCCACACGCATCATTATATATAGGATAACTAGCCAGTTTATCTCCAGGTATATTTTCCGGCGTTATTGTTTGGGATATTATTACGTGTCAGAGGTTATGGCATATTCATCGCTCATTTGGTATGCCATAAACTCCTACATATTTTTCAAAATTACTTAAACATACGATTATATAATGACCAGTGATCCTATAAACGTTCCCGTTTTTCTTTTTATAGTACGGAACCCTAAAAGCATTGTCCAAGTAAAATCCGCAATATTCAATTAGGTTCCATTAAAACTTTTCTTAATTTGTTTCGCTTGAGAACACAAACAAAGGATTTAACATTAAAAGAACCATACGGGTGGTCGTGTATAATTTGCGCCCATATATGTTTGAAGGGGAAGCCTCAATCCTTCAATGGGCACGAGGCACCGACACAATGAACACTTAAATGTGCTACTCTTGAATACAACAGCCTTCAACACGAGTCAAACACCAAATAAAATCTTGGAGAGTGAGTGCTCATAAAATGTAAGACAATTACCAATTTCGAATAGTCAGAAGAAAAAATTAAAGAGTGCGTGTATGGATGTGTACACGCGCAAGAAGTAAAACTTCTGTAGGTTATCGGTACTCTTTATAAAATTCAATTTATGTTTTAAATAATTAGGATAGGTGAGATACTAAAAATAACGCATATTGGGCATATTACAATCATATATTTATAGAATATCATTTAAGGAAAGGATATAATATTATATATCATTTGTCAGACAATAACAACGGTTACCATGCCAACAAACGTACGTACATTTTGTCGTATTTAACGCATTCACCATTTTACCCTCCAAGTCAAGCGTGCGTAAAGAAGTTTTACTTCAAAAAGTTTTTAATACTGTCGGTTGATGAAAAAATGATGAAATATATTGTATAACTAACTAGCTATTCCAATTGACATAACTTTTTTTATTTATGAACCGATTGAAATAAAACAAATACTTAATGTTAAGTAAAGCTTACCTCAACACATTAGTGAAAACCGCACCCAAATCGGTTAATCCCTTTCTGAGATTAGCGCGCACAAACGCACGGACTAACAGACAAAAAAAAATAATTGTTTTGGGTTCTATTGCGTTAATAAAGACCCCCAGTAATAGTTTTTATCAAATATCTTCAATGTACATACAGCAATCGGTTCCTCTTTTATTATATGTATAGATGTTTATTTTACTTTTCTATTTAATTTAAAATCCGTCCAGCTGTTTGTGCATAAATGACTACTAAACGTGCATAGACAAACACACAAACTTTTATATTTCTATACATATAGGTAATAAAATTGTAACTAAGCCGAATCTGTACATTAAATATTTATTTTGGAAAATCTTATTGAAATAGACATTTTTATCGATACAGAGGCCGAATTTATAGTTTTTATAATTTTTGTCTGTCTATCTGTCTGTCTGTGACTTATCACGGAAAAACTACTGGAGAGATTTTGATGAAATTTCGTATGATGATAGCTGGTTATCGGGGTCAACATATAGTATACTTTTTACTGCGGGAAAATCTCTGAGAAATCTATACTAAACGTCAAAACATAAGTAGGGACGAAGCCGAGCGAAGCTAGGGTGAGTCGCTAGTATTATAATAAAATAATAATCCGATGTCATATTAAAGTACAAAAGGATTATTAAAATAATTATTCATGGCTTTTAATATATGTAGTAGTTTCTACCTGTTGTCGTAGCACCCTCTGGCACGCATCGGCCACCGCGTACACGTGTGGGGGGACCTCGAACATCTCCCGCCCCCTGTACTGCGCCATGTGCTGTTGGCCATAGATGTCGAGGTTCTTGTAAGGGTTCACGGAGACCAGCACTTCACCGATGTATGTGTAGATTTTGTTGTTTTGAAATCTGTAACAAAAGCAAAATAAATTAAAATTTTCTTCCCTCATCCCAAGGACACTTTAAAAAAAATGTCTTACGCGATAATAAAACCTACGACCCGCTAAAAGAGTTATCGAGTAATATGTGATTGACAAGTTTAATTAACATACAATATATCTATTAATGTTATAAATAAGTCTACTATTACATATTTAAAACGTAGTCACTAACGAGCAACCCAGCTTTACGAGTCAACAAGTTCAAAAAGATGCATAAGCTGCATCATATGGACTTGATTGTCTCTTTTAACAATATCGTAAGCTTCCTCTAATTCTCTTTCTCTTTCTAATGCATTTTTTAAATATTATAATGACATTTTTATTATATGGTTTAATTATTTTATCTTTTAAACGCCTTTAATCGATATAAGTATCTCCCAATCTATACTAATATTATAAAGAGGTAAAGTTTGTGAGATTGTAGGGGGTAATCTCTGCATCTACTAAACGGATTTAGATTTTTGGTAAGAAGATAGTTTGATACCCTGAGAAGGACATAGGATACCTACTTTTTATTCCAGAAATCATCCCTTAAGGGGGGTGAAAGAAGGGATAAAAGTTTGTATTGGAAAGCAAGCTAGGGACGAACCCAAGCGAAGCGAGAGTGAGTCGCTAGTGTTAAATAAAATATATTATAAAGTAATTCGTTTCACTCGTACATTTGATGATGGTTAAAAAAATTAACAATGACCATTTCTTTCGCTTTTCGTCTCGCGTGCCAAAATTCATAACCTTGAGGTCGTTGACCCGTTCGCATGTCAGCGCTCCATGTAATCATGAAAAGCATCAATCATAGAGATCCATTCAACTTTCATAATAGCGATTACATTAGCTATAGACATCTATTTAGTTTTTTCTTTTTCCCACCGACTTTTTTATTACTATTTTACTTTTTTATAATAATATTAGCCGCTCACTCTAGCTTCGCTCGGGTTCGCCTCTAGGGAAACAAAAACAAACCTATCCCATGGGAACCGTACATTTTTCCGGGATAAAAAGCCTATGTTATTCCAGACTTGTCTATCAGAGACAGATTTATCTCTGTGCCAAATTTAATCAAGATCCGCTCAGGGCGTGAAAAAGTAACAAATATCCATACTCACAAACTTTCTTAGTTATAATATTTATATATACAGATTACAAAAGCTTAATAACAATTATGTAAATAATGTTGTTGTTATGTTCTTTGTTATGTGGTTTATACATAGATGTAATGAATTCCTTATCAACTAAAAAATTGACAGCTAAGTTTTGACACTTAAAAATGTCACCCTTACAATTACTGGTGGATATCTTTTTTTTTAAACTTTTCGACCATCATATAGACATACGATTTAAAAAAGCTATTGTTGTAAATAAGAACATATTTTGTTATTTATATAAAACCTATACTACGGGACTTAACGCGTGAATACACACACATAACTATACAGTCCCGTAGTATAGTTATTATATAAATATGGAAACGATAATTTAAAAAGTTATATTTTGTTATTTTATACTTACTAGAAAAACATGGATATTTTTTTTTTTTTTTACTATAAAAGTAGCCATTTTTATTTCATATTAATAAAAATTATAGGTAATTTTTATTGTCATGAAACGTAAATGACAAAAGGGGTGGGTTTGATGTACTAATTAGCTCAACGTAGTATGGAATAATCTATACATACATATAATAAAATTCAAACTGAGTCGAATCTGTACATAAAATATGTTTTGGAAAATATTATTGAAATAGTCATTATTATCGATACAATGGCCGAATCGATAGTTTTTAGAATTTTTGTCTGTATGTCTGCCTATCTGTTATCGCATCACGGAAAAACCACTGGGGGGATTTCGATGAAATTTGGTATGATGATAGCTAGTTATCCGGGTCAACATACCTATAGGATACTTTTTAATGCGGGAAAATATCTCATCTCTGAGAAATTTATATTAAACGTTAAAATCCGAAAAGATAATTTTATATAAAATGTCAAATTTTCTCGTAAATCTAAGAAAGTATTATCATTTAATATTACTTGTTATTTTGCCCTAAGCAAATATATGTCTGGCAGATTCCAAAAAGAAGGTATCATGTATATAGATGATTCATAAATCATTTATACATTATCCTTTTTTGATGTCAGTCACTAAAGATACATATTTCAGGCGAATGCTGGAATTATTTACGTCTGAGATTCTTGTAATTTACACTGGAATCTCATAATTTTGCATGAGTGATGATGCATCATTAAAACGGCATTGAGCAAAGCTCAGGACGTTGGAGTGCGTCAAACGACCCGACCTAAATACTATACGTTGAACTTAGCAACAGTACTCGTAAAACGTTAGACTTTAAATAATTTCCCCATGTGCAGTACATAAATTATGTCAGTTTCGTATGTTCCTGTAAACACTACACCAAAGATGTTCGTGTCAAAAGTTCTAGGACCCAGAAGCCTTTATATTCAGCCCTCTTTAACGTCCCACTGCTGGGCACGGATCTCCCTTCAATACGAGGGGGATCAGGCCATAGTCCACCATGCTGGCCAAGTGCGGGTTGGCGGACTGCACATATGTCTTCCGAAAACTTGCTAGGTTCTCTCAGACATGAATATTACTCACGATGTTTTCCTTCACCGTAAGACAAGTGGTAATCTTGTTGGAAATAATTCGCATATGAAAATATCAGAAGTGCGAAACCCGGGAGTTGAACCCGCTTCACTCGGTTTCCCACTGAGCTACCACTGCCTGAAAGAAGCCTCTTTTTTAGAAGAAGATTTTACTACTCGCAAAATTATATTTCTCAATCGAACTTTTTCCTTTCCCATAACAGGAGGCCTTTTTAAATAGATAAGACCGTTTATATAATCAGGTATCATATCATATGCCTGCGATATGTACAATGTACATACATGAGGAATAAGCTTTATTTGTTACAGAAGCGAACCTCGTATGTCTACCCCAAGCATCTTGCAATAAATGACTTATAATTTCGAGGCTATGTTTATTTTATAGCGTATCTTTAAAAAATAAAAGAAAAACCTTTAACAAACGTGATTGCGGACGACGGATATACCCTATATTTCTTCACCTTCACCTTTACCTAAGTTATTTTTTCGTAACATAATTCCGTAACTAAAGATTTATTTATATGCTTGCATAATTTCAAACACTATACTTTTAACGACAAGTATTTAAAAAATAAATTTTATACATTACCAGCAACTCACCCTCGCTCCGCTCGGGTTCGTCCCTAGTTACGTTTTAAAGTTTAGTATAGATTTATATATTATAGACAGTAAAAAATATCCTATATGTTGATCCGAATAACCAGCTATCATTATACCAAATTTCATCAAAATCTGTCCAGTGGTTTTCTTGTGATGCGGTCACAGACAGATAGACAAAAATTCTAAAAACTATAGATTCGGCCTCTGTATCGATAATAATGACTATTTCAATAAGATTTTCCAAAAAAATATTTAATGTACAGATACGACTCAGAATTTTATTATATGTATAGATTAGATTCATTGAAAAACCTATAACAGAAATCACGGTATTTTCTTGTTGTGTGTAAATAAACACAGGTAGACAATATAAATATGTATATAATAAATACAGTAATTGTCGAGTACTCCATCGATTGTCAAGTTCAAAAGCTGCGCGGTGACGTCAGCGCATGCCCACGCGCCGAGGCCGGTTTTTAGTTCAAGATCAACCACCAATGAGGTCTTATATGAATTTTTATATGGATATTTTTATTTGAGAAGGGTATTTTTATGGATATTTAGAACAAGCTGATTGGCTGACCAACTGACGGTGAAACATATGTTTTATTAGAACTAAATTCTAATGGAAACTTGAATAACATAATGAAAAATTACCTCAAAATCTTTAAGAGCCAGAAATTTTATACTTTTGGAAGCCGCGTTAAAATGAGCAAAATTACGCACAGATTAAATACTTTGAAAGAGCTTTAGCTATAACTTGATTGTATATGCTTTTTACGGTGCTTTTTATGATTACCAGAGCATCCTGGCTAGCTTGTGACAGAACCACATAGTAATGAGAGTTTATGATATTACTAGCTTTTTTATGTCTCATTCATTGAACTTGCCACATACATAAACCTTAGGGAAGAAATAGAAAACTCCTTTAATTTTTAAATTGTTCCACATATCTCTTCTCATATACTAGATAAATGATAAAAATTAATTACTTTTTAACTAAAAAGCTACACTAAGAACCAATCATTTCAAAAATAACCATCGCATCATTAGGGGATGATTTTTTTAAATTCGTATGGAACTACCTTTAAGGTATAAGGTATTCATTAAAATAAACATGATTCATTCACAATTGGCGAACATAACACAATAAAACCATACTCGTGCATTTGAATTAAGTCTACCTCTTTCAGTCAGAAACAAAATCAATACGAATAAATATTGCTCATTGTTTATTTGAGGAATACTTTTTAATTATAAGTTCATCCTACTAATATTACGATAAATGCGAAAGTTTTTGATGATGAATGGAAGTCTGGATGTAGAGATGTATGGATGTTTGTTACTCTTTCACGCAAAAACTTTACAATAATATAGCTCATACATCAGAATAACACATAGGCTATTTTTATCCCGGAAAAATGTACGGTTCCCGTACGATAGATTTGCTTTTGTTAGTAAATAAATTATAATTAGATTTTTTTTCCATCCTTAGCTGATAGTTGTGGAAATGTGTACAAATGAAATATATTCAATTATCCAGGCTATTTATAATGTTATGTTAATAAAATAAATAAAATGTAACTCGATATTTCGAAGAGAAACTGTTAAATTTCTCGCCAGCTCTTCTCAGCAGAACTGTTTTCCTTCCGAGCCAGTGGTATCTTTCTCACGGACCTACTTCCCTGAATTGATGATTTAAGTGCTTGTATGTATGTATTCAGCCCTTTTTAACGTCCCACTGCTGGGCACGGGCCTCCCTTCAATACGAGGGGAATCAGGCCATAGTTCAACCTCGCTGGCCAAGAGCGGATTAGCGGACTTCACATGTCTTTCGAAAACTTGTTAGGTTTTCTCAGACATGCAGGTTTCCTCACGATATTTTCCTTCACCGTAAAGCAAGTGGTAATCATGTTAGAAATGATTCGCACATGAAAATATCAGAGGTGCGAGACCCGGGATTTGAACCCGCTTCACTCGGTTTCCCAAGCGAGCGCGTTACCACTGGGCTACCACTGCCTAGTGCTTGCTATTAGTGAGTGCTTGTACAAGTCTTATTAAATAAAGTTTAATTTAATTTCATATCATTTCTTAACGGGTTAAGCATTTTTGCACTTGTTAATCGCTTATATTGTTATGGGTGTTGTGACAAACAAGCGGCTTTACTTAGCAATGCTAATGCGGATGAATCATAGAAAAATAGCATCATTCCTAACATGACTCACCATCAATATATTTACGTCATCTATTGAATTAACTTAGGGGATTAAGACATGCGTTACGTCGTAGTAAGCATATAATTTAATATAATCACAATTATAACAGTGACGTGGAGTCGAACTAAATAAAAAAAACAGTTCTCAAAAACATCTCCCAAAATCTCTTGTTTTTTTTTAAGTTTAGATATTGCATTATTTAATAGTACCTACTTATAATTTTTAACCAAATATATATGTATTTAATTATTCATCTATGTAACAGATAAATAAAAGTGGAGTGTCTGTTTGTAATATTAAAATCACCGCTTTTTACTAAATGCATATGAATGTATACATGGTACATATACCAAAACAACATTTTTTACAATTTTTGTCTGTCTGTCTGTTTGTCTGTCTGTCCAATCTCTGAAATGGCTGGACCGATTTTGACAGGACTTTCATTGGCAGATAGCTGATGTAATAAGGAGTAACTTAGGCTACTTTTATTTTAGAAAAAAAATTGGGTCCCATGAAAAAAATTTAAACCAAATTAATTAATTTTGTTTTGGGAAGCAACCTAGGGACGAACCCGAGCGAAGCGAGGGTGAGTAGCTAGTTTATAAATATAATTGTAAAAGTAGGAAAGAAGTTACACGCTCACTTATTTGCAACGTCTTCGAAATCCCTTAAATTCTAGCTTTGGAGGTGATTTTTTTTTAATAATTTATATGGGAACACCTCTGAGATTCCTCTTACTCATTGTAAAATAATGTTGAAAATTAATACATAATTTCCAAAGATGTCGCTTATGTTACATACACACAAAAAAACATATAATATATAATAATCTCTAATGAATACCTCCACCAATCGGTATCCTTGTCAACAAGTAACAAATATAACCCTAAATATATTACAAAGTGCCTATTTCATAGAAGATAATACAGATAATATACAATGGAGGTGATAAAATAATATAGCTGATAAATGTCGATACCATATCTCATGTCCATGTTTTTACTCTTGAGTCATACATGCACCCATTTAAGTTTATTATCAGAGACACTTCTAGGGCTCGACTGCAGAACTCAAAACTTAACTACATATTAGTAAAGTCAATAGACCTAATTACTACATTCGTATGAATGTATGTATGTATGTACTATTTTTCAAGAACCGAAATGTTTACAATCAAACGTTTATTTACGACTAGCGATTTACCCTCGCTTCGCTCGGGTGCGTCCCTAGGTGCGTTTTAATTTTTTTGAGCGAAATCCTAATTCTTTTTCTAAAATAAAAGTAACCTAAGTTACTCCTTATAATATCAGCTATCTGCCAGTGAAAGTCCCGTTAAAATTGGTCTAGCCGTTTTGGAGATTAGCCGGAACAAACAGACGGACAGACAGACAAAAAATTTAAAAATTTTGTTTTGCTTATAAGTACCGTATATAATTCCATATGCATTTAGTATAAAGCTGTTAATTTGACCTTACAAACAGACACTTCAATTTTATTTATCTGTATACATGTATGGAAGATACTAAACATTTCGCCACAATTATTCTACCACTATGTGTAAAATTTTGTTTATTTAAATCTATCTTACACACAGAAGCAGTTAAAACTGACATATATTTAATACACACATTTGTATAGCCAATACATACGAAAATTTGACACCAACAAGAATCGAATATACTACTTTTTATATATCAAGTCATTCATTAACTATTTTTAACGTGTTGTCAAAAATGTTTAAAGATCCAAGTCACTGTATGTCCGACGCATCCACTTGTACGTGACCCTCATTGTTAGGCGTTGGCTAGAAAGCGTGTCAACACATGGCAGGCGCGTGCTGCGCCAAAACAGGATCCTTCGAGGACGTCTGGCCCTTGGATTGGGGGTCGCTTGAGTAGCAAGGTTTTACTTTGTATTTTCTTTAGGATTATCTTTTTTTTTATATTAACATGTATATTTGATATTAATAGATAACGTAAATTCTTGGGAAGTTTTACTGAGGTTCAATTATCTCACAAATTTTATCTACTTACGTATTATCTATACCTACATATAATAAAATTCTGAGTCAAATTTATACATTAGGTAAAAATTTTTTGGAAAATCTTATTGAAATAGTCGAATCTATAGTTTTTAGAATTTTTGTCTGTCTGTCTGGGAACACATCACGAGAAAACCACTGGACAGATTTTGATGAAATTTGGTATGCTAATAGCTGATTATCCGGGCTAACATATAGAAAAATATCTCATCTCTGAGAAATCTATACCTACTAAACATTAAAACGTAACTAGGGACGACCCCGAGCGGAACGAGGGTGAATCGCTAGTGTTAAATAAATGTTTATTTTTCAAAATAACTACTGCACGGTTGCTTCTATTCTCTATAATGCATTTCCATTTATAATATAATCATCTATTCTTTACCTAACCACTGTAAATACAATTTTCAAACCCACACAGTAAGCAAATAACAAAGAAATTGACATCGAAAGTAATTTCACTAAACACCTTTTCACTTGTGGTGAATGAACTAACGTGTCGTGAGAAAAGTTCCGAAAAACATTCAAAGACGCAGAGAATGCGTGAGTAGCCACCAAAATAGCTATACAACCCAGGGCCGTAGTAGCCCAAAGATGAAAATAGACGTTTGCGCTATAAAATGTAGTTATGCGATATTAACGTTACGATGTGACTGAAACATAACTTTCTTTTTCTATATCCATAACATTAGGTTAGAAATTTAAACTGCGGGCATCGTCGTGTAAACATATGTAGATACTACTTCCTTTGTTTACGAGAATAACCGAAATGCATGGTATCTCGAATCTGTTTATGTTAAAACTATGGTATTTCAAAGCACATTTCTGTATAACCTTTAATGAAGTCATAAAAACAATTTAATCGTACATAAAATAAATCTACACAGCGTTTTATTTTAAGAATCTTTATTCCTTATTTACTAACCAGCTACCTATCTATACAGATAAATAAAATTGAAGTGTCTGTTTGTAATGTCAAAATAACAGCTTTTTACTAAATGTATATATATATACACGGTACTTATAAGAAAAACACAACTTTTAAAATTTTTGTCTGTCTGTTTGTTCTGGGTAATCTCCGAAACGGCTGGACCGATTTTGACGGGACTTTCACTGACAGATAGTTGACGTTAAAAGAAGTACCTTACTTAGGCTACTTTTGTTTTAGAAAAAAGGGTAATACGAAAAAAAAATTAAAACAAAAAAAAAATCAAAAATTTGTTTTGGGAAGCAACCTAGGGACGAACTGGAGCGAAGCGAGGGTGAGTCGCTAGTATATTATAAATAAGAAAATGTTTATGCTGGTATGTTGTTTGTATCACTTATTTTTTTTTTGGTAGTTACAGAGTGCTTATGAGTTCATTAGTCAAAAACTACCTAATAATACATTAAAGTACCTAAATCAAGTAAAGTTCCGTGTTGTTAGTATTTCGCGAAATGTTACTGAAGTATGGTGAGTGTTGCAGACTGCAGTGCACCGCCCGAACGAAACGGCGGTCGCCAGTCAATTGTAATCATATATTTGCATAATATGTATACTATTTACACTAGACTAGCGACTCAGCCTAGATACGTTTTAACGGTTAGTATGGAATAGACAGACTATATATTATATATATATATATATATATATATATATATATATATATATATATATATATATTATATATATGTACACTTAGGTACAATGAATTGTTATGGGTTGTATTATAACATTTTTTCCCGTGGTAATGAGATAATCTCTCGCGTTAAAAAGTAGCCTATATCACTCTCCAGCCCTTCAACTATCTTCACACAAAAAAGCACACCAATCCGTTACTCTGTTTCAAAGTCAAAGAAGGACAAACAAACAAACTCTGGCTCTTTATATAATACTAGCGATTCACCCTCGCTTCGCTCGGGTTCGTCCCTGGCTTGGATATAGTATGTTATCCTTAAGATATATGCTGTCGCGGACTTTTTTGTAGACCTTTTTAAGGTGTATAATACTGTAGTACATTATTTTGATCTATCTCGTAGGATTCAGCCAGTGCAGCGTTTGCAATATAAGCGCAAAAAAATGTGTTTATTTACGACATCACATTGGAAACCTCTAAAATTACCAGTGTTTCTCTACTATATTATGCATGTATTATACATATAAACCTTCCTCTTGAATCACTCTATCTATTAAAAACACCGCATCAAAATCCTTCGCGTAGTTTTAAAGATCTAAGCATATATAGGGACAGACAGCGGGAAGCGACTTTATTTTATACTATGTAGTGATTAGTATAGATATTATACCTAGTATTAATATCAAACCTGTAAAATACAATATAATAAGGCTTATAACTAATATAATTAGGATTAAGACAATATTATTAGGCTTAAAACTAAGTAAATTTGAAGAAGCAAGCAGACCGTCTGACGACATTTTAGGTGTAAAAGTGGCAATTTATGTTAAGCCTTATATTAGATTAGGCTGAATATCAAGGGCAACGCAGCGGAAGTGACGCTGACGCATGCCTATCACATCGGGTCTATATCCGACGCGCGGAACTCGTTCGCGCCTCAATCACGTTCATTTGCAGCCAATTCTTACAAGCTTTAACACTCGAAAACGAAGGTTATCGACTCAGATAATGTTACATGATATTTTTTGATTTAAGTACTTATACTCGCTGAGTTTCTTTCGCCAGTTTTTCTCAGGTCTGAGGCTTCTTCTTTCCGAACTGGTAGTAGACTCATGACGTTCAGTAAAAAGTTGTAATAATTTAATGCTGATTAAAATATTTTGAATTTGAATAGGTATATATTTTTAACCAATTTTAATTCAACCAATTCTTGGGTGAAATTTTTGCTTATTTCAGACATACTTCTATCTTAGATATATACATATAAAAATCAATGTGTGTATGTATGTTCCCTATGAACTCCAAAACGGCTCGAACGATTTTGATGAAATTTTCAGGCAATCTTCAGATTAGCCTAGCGGTTGATTCTGTAAGTTTGGTAGCCATCGAAAGTTTGAATGCGGGCGAAGCTGAGAATACAGCTAGTATATGTGTAAAGTGCGAGGGGGATAAGGCTAGTCTACCATGGTGGCCATATGCGAGTTAATAGCCTTCACATGCCCCATGCAGGTAGGTTTCTACAATATATTTACCTACTTTCACCATAAGGCAAATAGTAATCCCCCTCGCATTGAGGGAAGGGTCATGCCAACCAGCGAAACGTTAAAATGGGTGAATTACTATTATTATTTATATCAAAAAATCAGTTCAAACGACATTCACACTTCTACTAAAAACTAAAACGTTAAATATCTTAAAAATACAGGTTTAATAACTTCCATAATCTTCTCAGCAAAACTGTCTACCGAGCAGGTGGTAGATTCCTTACGGTCTCACATACGTACATTTAATTTAAAGTTAAAGGTAAAATTGACGATACATAAGTGCATGTAAAAACCTATTTAAATAAAGTATATTTTGATTTATCTAATGCTACATCTTGAGATATAAGAAGGAATAAACCTATACAGATAAATAAAATTGAAGTGTCTGTTTGTAATTTGTAATTCGAAATAAAAGCTTTTTACTAAATGCATATGAAATTAAATACGATACTAATATAAGATTTTTTTTTTCTGTCTGTTTTTTCCGGCTAATCTACAAAACGGCTGGATTAATTTTGACGGGACTTTCACTGGCCAAATAGCTGATCTTATAAGGAGTAACTTGGCTACTTTTATTTTAGAACAATAATTAGGATATACGTAAATGTATATCCCAACATTAAAAAAAAGGTTATTTTTTATTGCGACAAAAATGTATTTAGTGTTAGAAACCATAACAACTTTAATAGAAGTCGATAACCTATAAAAGTCATACGCACTAGAGCGAAGCGAGGGTAAGCCGTTAGACACAACACAAAATTAGTATTAATATAGATATAAAAACCTCCGCAAAAACAAACTCTCAAGGACACCTTAAGTATAAGTAGCCAAATGCACCATTACGTCATTTTGTGATTCAGATTGTTCTATTTGTACTGAGCCTTAGTAGTCAGTACGTGTCGCCCAATCGTAAACATTGGGCACTTGATGAAACCATCGTTTATAAATATGTTATTAGTATGTTTTGAGTATACACATATAAATAAAATAACCGTGTCTGTTTGTAATTTGAAAAAAAAAATGCAAGAGTAGTCTAGATCTTTCTCTGTTGTTAGCACTACGTATAAAGTATCAACAATCAGATTTTTTTTAAATATTCATTTGCAGTTTTTATTATTTGTTGTTTAATACATATTTTGATGCTATTTTCTATCGTAGAAAATGAGAATTATAATATGTACTAGCGACTCACTCTCGTTTTGCTTCGGGTTCGTCCCGGTAAAAACAAATCTATCCCACTGGAGCAGTATATTTTTCCGGGATGAGATATAACCTATAGCCTTTCTCAAGAAA
Source organism: Fabriciana adippe (assembly GCA_905404265.1). Classification (NCBI taxonomy): domain Eukaryota; kingdom Metazoa; phylum Arthropoda; class Insecta; order Lepidoptera; family Nymphalidae; genus Fabriciana; species Fabriciana adippe. The sequence goes on along the minus strand of FR989995.1, from coordinate 15,065,434 downwards.
CGGGCTATCTAATGCAAAAAGAATTTATCAAATCGGATAAGTTCTTGAGATTAGTGCGTTTAAACAAACAAAAAAACAAACAAACAAACTCAGCTTCTTTATAATATTTGTATGGATTATAATAATTCATATGTTTCTACCGATAGTGACCTCGTTATTTTTATCGCTAGTATATCGACACATACAAGCCAGTATTGAATTAATTTAAAAATCAAAATTAACTTTTCACATACGTATTTAGTGTCCAAATTTGAAATTGTTACAATACCGAGTAGCAATGCTGTTACTTACAGGTTTCGAATTTCGATATATACGTAAATAAATGTGGCAGTGGTAGCCCAGTGGTAACGCGCACGCTTGGGAAACCGAGTGAAGCGGGTTCAAATCCCGGGTCTCGCACTTCTGATATTTTCATGTGCGAATCATTTCTAACATGATTACCACTTGCCTTACAGTGAAGGAAAACATCGTGAGGAAACCTGCATGTCTGAGAGAGCTTACTAAATTTTCGAAAGACATGTGAAGTCCGCCAACCCGCACTTGACCAGCGTGGTGGATTATGGCCTGATCCCCCTCGTACTGAAGGGAGGCCCGTGCCCAGCAATGGGATGTTAAAAAATAGCTGAATACATATACGTAAATTATTCCAAGTTGTTAATGGACGGTGAGGCAACTGCACGCTATTAGCAGTACAATTATCGACCACAGATTACACCACTAATGATGTCAACTAAACAAATTATGTGCATACATGTGTCATTGTGTCACATTGTTGAGAAAACTCAAGAGTAAAATTGCGCTGTTTGCATTGAAACTAAACGCTTTTATATAAGAGTAGCGGGTAGCGACTCATTCTTGCTCCACTCGGTTTCGTCCCAACGTTTTAATGTTTAGTATAGATTTCTCAGAGTTGAGATATTTTCCCGCAGTAAAAAGTATCCTAAATATTGACCCGGATAACCAGCTATCCTCATACAAAATCTCATCAAAATCTGTTCTATGGTTTTCTCGTGATGCGTTCCCAAACGGACAGACGGACAGAGAGACAGACAAAATTTCTAAAAACTATAGATTCGACCTCTGTATCGACAATATATAATGACTATTTCAATAAGATTTTCCAAAAAAAAATTATTATGAGTATATAGAAGAAGTTTTAACATTGGTTACAACCTTCATAACGACGCTGTCGAGTTTAGGGAAAGTGAACAACCAGTGTATAGTATATAAAAGGCAAAAGTGATTGACTGATGTATCAACGCACAGGCCAAACCCTTAGGGCTAGAAACTTAAAATTTCGCACACGTATTCCTCTTATGACGTAGGCATCCACTAAAGAAGGACTTTTCAAAATTCAACCCCCAAGAGGGTGAAATAGGGGATAAAATATTGTGTATGGAGATTTTTTTTTGGTAAATGCGTACCACAAATATGTATGTAATATGCCTCGTTGTTCACTTCGAACTTACAGTATCTGTAAGTATTATGTGGAGCGAGCCTTATTTTAATTTTATGTAATACGTGACCGTTGATAATGAGGTATTTTTATGTAAATACCATAATAGAATGAATATTCTACTCAATTCTACAGTTGTTTGTCCGTGAGAAATAAAGATGATTAATACGCAAAGACGAACAGAACGAGCCTTGTATTTATTATATGAGAAGAATTTTATTTGCCGTCTTCCAACAAAAGAAGTAACATCTTATATATTTATGTAATATACTAGTGACTTACCATCGCTTCGCTCGGGTGCGTCCCTAGGTACGTTTTAATTTTTTTGAGCGAAATCAGAATTAACCCGCTAAAATTAGTCCAGCCGTTTTGGAGATTAGCCGGAACAAACAGACAGACAGATAGACAGACAAAATTAAAAAAAAATGTGTTTTTCTTATAACTACCGTATATAATTCCATATTCATTTAGTATAAAGCTGTACTAAATAAATATTACAAACAGACACATCAATTTTATTTATCTGGATAGATATTCAGTACACAAACTAAGGAATAATATACACAGAGTGACATAGAACTAAAGATGAAGCGAAACAATAATGTTTTAAAATATTATAAACGACAATTTGTATACTGAGCGATAAGTAAATGTTAATAAATAAAAATTGCTAACGAGTTTTATTATAAAAAAAATACGCTAATTAAAGAGTACTAATGACTAAAAAAAAAATAGTATTATGTTTATTTATCATATTTCATTCTCAAAAAAAAAAGACATATTGTATTATATATGTATTAGTTAAAATAAAATACAATTAAAGTAAACAATTTGAATGGCAAAATCGAGATTAGTAGCATAAACAGCAAATCAGGCTACTATTTTTGACTTCGACATTTATTTTGCCGTACTCCATCTATCCACATAATTCTTTAGTCTGATAATATTCAATAATATACATTAATTTAATTTGGAAATCATATTTTAAGTAAATTAGAGACTTATTAAATTGTCAATACCATTTTTAAGGTAACTTAGTATTTGTTCTATCGTTATACGATATTATACTTATAATAGTGACACTTTAACGTGATTATAGTTCTAAAATGAAACAAAAAAACCTAACTTATTTTCTATATCTATAGGTACATATAATAAAATTCTGAGTCGAATCTGTACATTAAATATTTTTTAGAAAATCTTATTCAAATAGTCATTATTATCGATACATAGGCCGAGTCTATAGTAGTTAGAATTATTGTCTGTCTGTGACCGCATCACGAGAAAACCACTGGACGAATTTTAATGAAATTTGGTATGATAATAGTTGGTTATCCGAGTCGACATATAGTATACTTTTTACTGCGTGAAAATATGTCATCTCTGAGAAATCGATACTAAATTTTAAAACATAACTAGGGACGAACCCGAGTGTAGCAAGGGTGAATCGCTACTCGCTAATATAGTAATATAATAGTAATATATTATATAAGTATATAATATCAAAAAAATTAAGATAATTCTAAATTGCATAGGGTAAATCGTTAGCCTATGAATATATAAATAAGCAGAGACATAACAGTACAGTTGTAGTAGTACATTTTTCTCCTCTGTTTGTCGACCGATTTTCTTTATTTTTTGTTTACGATTTGAGCTTGACCTATATTTGAAACAAGTACTGTCATTAGCATCGGCTATTAAAAAAAAAGCATGTCACCACACAAAAACAATAGAATAAAATAATTAATATCAACACATGAATATAAAGATGGTGGCGATCAGACCGCGACGTTTTAGCGTGTCTGCCGTTTGACCCGCGAAGTCGGTCGACGACCTTAATGCCTTTACCACTTAACCATTCATTAGACACGTCACGCGGAGTATGTAGGCCCTTTGTCTCAGGGCACATTCTTGAAATACGTACTACTTTTTTCTTTAGCAGCTCGTTAGCTTTAAGAAAACACTTTTCCTTAATAGGTCGCGAGAAAAAAGCGCTAGAGTTGATGTGTTGACATTATGCGTTTTTTAACGTTTTAAATCTTCGTGTGACACACTTATATGCACGTTTTTTGCAGTGTACGTTATATCGAATAAGTGAAGCTTATATTGTACATAGAACTTTTACCGTCTCGAGGTGATTGCTGTAAGAAAACTGCGAATGTACGTCTCTTACACGAATGAAAATTTATCTCTATAATATAGTATATGAAAAACACTCATTGTAGTATGTACCCAGTCTAATTTATAAACTAAAAAACGTAATAATACTCGACTAAAGAATATAAGTCAACGCTAAAAATAGTTAATTAATGGGCAATAATATTGCAAGTAAACATTGTAATTCATAATTAAATAGGGAACGCGAACGGTGAATCACTTCCTCTGCAAAGTGCCTATTATATACACAAATTTGAATGTATAATACATATTATATATTTTACAATAACCTTTTAAGTAAATAAACCTATTAAGTAAATATATTTCGTGTGTCTCGGAAACGGCTCTATCGATTTGGATCAAATTTTGTATTTACATAAGGTTTTGCTTTTTAAGTTTATCTGTTTGTCTTTTTTGAAAAAAAAAAAAAAACAATTTTTATATCTTTTCCGAAAAACGCCGAACGAAGTTCGGTCGCCCAGATACTAATTGTAAGTAATAATAACTAACTAAACTACAAACTAAAAACGTACTAATTATTATAAGTAGTAGTAATCTGGCCTTATTTTACTTAGAGCTTTGCTACAATCCTGATGTTCTTACTTTACTAATATACCTTTTATAATAGGTAAAAATTAGACCAATCAAATAGCAGGAACAGGGGAGTTGAAGAAAAAGGATGGTAAAATTACATCCGACGTGAGTTTCCTTTGTCCAATCCTAGTCGAGGCACTGACACGCGACCTATATTTTCTGGCTGGTCATTAAGTAATCGGTTTAACAGGTAATAACCTCATGGTATTCCACCAGAGGGTGCCCATAACTACAGGAAGTTATAGAAAGTAATGAAAATTACGTTATATTATGAAAAAATATTTATTCTTAACGAGAAACGTATACCTATACCGATAAAGATGTGTTTAAATACTAAACCTACTTACTATATGTTAGTGCAAACATGTTATCATTTTTAAAAGTACTTCTCAATTAATTATATCTATACATATAATAAATTTCTGTAATAATCTGTACATTCAATATTTTTTTGGAAAATCTTATTAAAATAGTAATTATTATCGATAAAGAGGCCGAATCTATAGTTTTTAGAATTTTTGCGTTCCCAGACAGACAGACAGTGTGTGTGTCTGTCTGTCTGGGAACGCATAACGAGAAAACCACTGGACCGATTTTGATGAAATTTGATATGATGATAGCTGGTTATCCGGGTCAACATTTAGGATACTTTTTACTGCAGGAAAATTACTCATCTCTGATAAATCTATACTAAACGTTAAAATGTATCAAGTGGTGATCTCGAGCGGAGCGAGGGTGAGTCGCTAATTATATTATAATTACCTATTATCAAACACGATTACAATGATTAACAGTATCTTTAAGTTTAAACGCCATTTGTTATATGGAAATTCATTATCTATATAAATAAAAATGAATGTTGATAAGCACTTAACTCAAGAATGGTTGGACCAATTCGCCGAATTTTTTTTTTGTATGTTCCTTAAGGTCCACGGAAGGTTTTTTAATAAAGAGAAAAAATAAAAAATTAACGCAAAAAATATATGGCTAACGTACCTAGCGACGAATCCGAGCGAAGCGAGGGTGAGCCACTGGTTATCTAATAATAAAGATAGCCTCGAAAGATAAAATAAGACTCATTTTAGTATACGATACGTAACATCATTAGTCAGTATTGACACAAGCTTTAATAAAGAGCCAGTTCTTCCATACATCTAGTATATAGGAATTTTAAACAAGTTCTAGTTTCCAGATGCCATTAAAACTTGAACAAAGGTTGTATATACGACATGCAAAGAATTTCGGAGTCTCTTCTACAAAGTCGGCTTGGAAATAAGAACTCCAGACTTACTGACTGAAAGAAGGACAAGACCAAACCCGAAAAATGTCCAAATCCTATTTAGTACCTACTAAGAATTAAAAATAAATAAAAACGTGCTTTGACTTGTATTGGTTGGCACCCACTCCGAAAATATCTGATTAGATACATATCTAGTTAAATGAAAACTACCAATCAGTATTTTTTTTTACTTTTTAGAATATTTTCTATTTTTGACGTCGCTTTTTTCGAAGGTTTAATTTATTAATTTTTAGTAAATAGAAACTAAATAAGAAGAAAATATTTTAAAAATTCTTTAGGTGAAAAATCAATCATTCCCTATTTTATACAATTAGGTGGATATTTTTTCAATTTAAATGGGACTAACTTTGAGGTACCTATACCCTATCCAAAAAAAAAAACATTGAAATCGGACTACACTGTAAGAAGTTATGCGTGGTCAAACATAAAAGAAAACTGAAAATCAGCGCTGCTTGAGATGTCGGTCTTAGCAGCATCAGCTGAGTTACTACTCTTTGCCATAAGCTAGTTTAAGCTTTTACTGATTCTGTTTACTGTTTTTTTTTTATGGCAATAAATACTTTTTTATTTTATTTTTTTTAAACAAAATATATACGTGTCAGATTGAGAACCTCTTCTTTTTGTCGTCGGTTAAAAAGATAGTTTTCCGGTATTATAATATGTACTTATCGTATTTTATCGGAATATATATTTTGTATCTGACATTGGCAAAGTAAAATGTGCTCAACGATCATGCTTCAAAGCAATTATGCAAACAATTATATGAATTATTTGGTTTAAACGTTTTTGCCCGCTAGGTGTCGTCATCGCGTAAGAATTCCCTCTAAGCGATAATACACGTTGTTATCTCTATTGCAACGTTGTACATTGTTTAATTATTTAAATTATAGGTTAAAATTATATCAATATTTTGAACAATTAACATAGATTAAGAAATTAACTTTTCTTTTAACCTTCCAACAAGACGCAGTTATAAATTACAAAGTTTTGGGGAAAAATAGGCAAATGGCGTTATCAAACACGAATCTTCGTAACGACAGGGCGGCTCATTCAATTTATCTAGTCGCTCGTCTGGATCTAGGCACCTATCTTTTACTATAGTGAGATCACAACCATAAATAAAGTAAGGTTACAAATCTATAATCCATATACATACATACTTAGTAAAATTATTATTAGAGTGAAATTAACTGTCCGTTACTTTTTCACGCTTAAACCGTTCGAACTGTAAAAATTCGAAAAAATTTGGCAAGGGGATAGATTGCATCTTGATGATGGGCATTGGCTACCTTTGATCCCCTTCTCACTTACTACGCGAGCGAAGCCTCGGACAAAAACTGGTAAAACATATTGGACAATGTCAGAATCTGGTCATAAGAATAAGAAAAAACAATACTTTTTAGAATTTCGAAATCATTTTTAATCGTTTGGAATTATAAGTAGGTAATTATTTAATTAAATAATGGAAGTGGTTTTTAATCTAATATTAAGTTCCATATCGACCTGAAAGTGAAGGTATGTCGTCGTCGTCCTCAGCCGAAACACGTCCACTGGACAAAGGCATCCCCCAAAGATTCCACAACTGCCGGCCTTGCGCCATCTATATCCAGTGGATTCCAGACGAAGACTTTGACCATGGCGTGGATCCACCTTGTGGGAGGCCTGCCCACGCTTTGCATGTATGTACATATTTTATTTTATATATATATATGTTAAATTCGGACGACAATATAATAATTTTATTCAACCGAGCTGATTCAAATTTGCGATTATTTAATATCGGTCAGAACTCAGACGCGTGTATAGATAATACCTAATATATAGGTTTTTAAATTTTTATTGTAATAAGACTCCACGTCATACTCTCCCTCAAATAAATACGGATTGTTGTACTTGGTAGTGAGTGCTAAGCAATTATTTTTTTTTTTTTGTATACGTAAGCCACAAAATATAAATCTAATATGGACAATCGAACTCCTTTAAAAATAATACAATTTAATATTTGCCGATGATGTCATAATATGAGGAAGTTGATAATGATAAAAATAATTTTTATATAACATGGTATCATTCCCACGATATTGCCATAATAGTTAAAACATTCATAAAAGTATCTTGACGTAAGTATTTCTCTATTTAAATATTGTAATTTTCCATTTTTGACAAATATTCTTTACTAGCAAAACCCGCGGCTTCGCCCGCGTTCAATCTAGAAAACAAAACTCTTTTGCTTTATGTTATACTAGCGGCTCATCCTCGCTTCACTCGTGTTCGCCTCTAGGAAAACAAAAACAAACCTATCCCACGGGAACCGTACATTTTTCCGGGATAAAAAGTAGCCCACGTGTTATTCCAGACTATATCTATCTCTTTGCCACATCCAAATCTGTTTAGCCGTTCTGGCGTGAAAGAGTAACAAACATCCATACATGCTCACAAACTTTTATATTTATCTATAATAATATTATAAAGAGAAAAAGCTCCGAAACTACTGAACCGATTAAGATGAACTTTAGTACAAAGATAGTTTGAGATCCTGGGAAGGATATAGGATATTTTTATCCTGGAAATCATCCCTTAAGGGGGTGAAAATGGGGATGAAAGTTTGTACGGGGAATCAACCTAGGGACGAAACCGAGCGAAGCGAGGGTGAGTCGCTAGTAATATTATAATGCGGAAAATAATACGGATTTTCTTCTGCAATAATTATTATTTTTATCTGTTTATGCTATTTATGTATTAAAATCTTTAAAATTGTGCTAATGTCTGTTTGATGATAATACGTACACTGTCGTAATCAGACCGAGACTTGAAACACCTGTGTTGTCACAATAATTGACTCTTGCAAATATTGAAGCGGCGTATCCTAGTGTAGCTAGCATTCATTCAAATTAAAAAAAAATCAGTATTAAATTATTACATTTTCTTACTGAACGTCAGGAGTCTACCACTAGCTCGGAAAGAAAAATCCTCAGTCCTGAGAAGAACTGACGAAAGAAACTCAGCGGGATTAAAATTATTCTTTTATCTTTTTTTTGTTGTTAATAAAAATATAAATTATAATATTTCTCCACCATCGAAATAGCCAGGAGGCGATCACATCATTCTCAAATCCCAAGACGCCTGATCAAATATTTACTACTACGACACTACTACTATCAAAGTCAAGTTTAACTTAAATTATAAATATTTGCAGTAATAAAACGTTTTTATTATATTTTCTTGAACTCTTATATGAAGACTTACGAGTATTCAACGTATGCTTTATAATCCGATTATCTTGATTTATCATTTAAAACAATAAAAATAAATAAAACAATGTGTATCAACCATTGATACACCAAAACTCTATATGAATGGTATCAACACATTACTTATACATTTAAACGTTTTAAATTGATTCTTGATCCCGAAATCCCATAGATTAATAGGAGCCATTTAATTTTTATTAAAATATAGTATGTAAATAAAGGTACGCTTTACTTACACAAAAGATATTGACACACATTTCGTTAATATTATCAGTGTTTCGGTCTATGACGTCACTACACAACTATGACGGTACGTTTAAGTCACAGACGACCAATTTTATCAATATATAGAATATTTTCGCGATTAACATTCCACTAATAGTCACGTTTTTATAAATGATAAACAAAAAAACTTCATGCCTATTTATAACATAACATATACGACGTTTTCTAAATTAATACCGTGTCTCAAATATTATGTGGGCTTTATTTGTCAATGATTCAGATATATGAAACTATAAAATAATCGTCTGGAATGGAAACATAAACACACTCAATAGACTAGAAGTCAAAACCTATTTTAAAATATTTTCATAAAAAAAAATATGTGTACACAGTGTATATAAGTTAATTATATTTAGTAACAAAAATAAATATTACCAACGAACACTGCTTCTTAAAAAAAGTTCTCTTAGTGGCATAGATACTAATATTTTTGCTTTAAACGCTATATTCTTTTCACTCACTACCCACGCGACCTTTAAACGAGAATCAGAGCACGAAAGACCATTTAGCCAATACGTAAGGACCCACTTGGGGCATGTGTCTTGTATCAAATAATAACATGGCATTTAATGAAGCGCCTATTATAAATACAAAAATGTTTATGTTGGTTTTTCCTTCTTTCTTTCGATTACAGACCAAATCTTCATATAAAACATTTTAATCTATACTAATATTATAAAGCTGAAGAGTTTGTTTGTTTGTTTGGTTGAACGCGCTAATCTCAGGAACTACTAATCCGATTTGAAAAATTCTGTTTGCATTCGATAGCCCGTTAACTGAGGAAGGCTTTAGGCTATATATCATCCCGGAAAAATGTAAGGTTCCTGTGGGATATATTTGTTTTTGTCTAGGGACGAACGCGAAGCGAGGGTGAGTCACTAGTGTTATATACTTTGTGAGTCGCCAGGTCCTTTACTTACAATCGCTCAAGCTAACCTATTTTTATATTTTTTTTTCTTAGATAAAAAGACGACTATCCTGCTCCGAATCCTCTCCACCAATAATAAACAGTTCAAAAACAGCTGTTCCAGAAAGATAAGCAGACAGCCAGACCATTTTGATTCAACGAGTTACATAGGAGATTTCATTTTCTTCAAATGACCAATTCAGGCCTAAAATACACCTATATTCTAGATTGCTGTTTAAATCGTTATAAGTAATAAATAGAATCTGCTACTATCGCCATGGAATTCGTAACTAGTCTACAGGAACATATGCACATGTATTTATATTGCTAGACGCGACTAGGCAAATGGGGGTCCAATATGTATGTTTGTACATCTTAATTGTTACACAAATGTGTTCGCAAGTAGGGGAATACGCAATGAAACGGACGGGTTATGAAACGGACACTATCGATATCTCAAAATTCTTGAATAACAATATTCATGTTATTTGGTCTTTGGCAGCACTGATGACCATAGACACACCCACAATAATGACAGCTTCTGGTAGCCAATATTTTTGTTTCCTTTTTGCACGTTCTTAAATCACTTGATTTTTGTAAAAAAATATCGTATATTTGCGAACTGGTTTAAAATTCGATTATAACTTGGGCTACAATTGTTATGGTCGTGTTTGTTGTAACGTATTCTCAAAAATACATGGAACGGTGAGTTATAATTATATCAATACTTATTATTTGGAATTTGCTTAGTAATGTTGTTGGGGTTAGGTGTGCAATGAAACGGACAGGCACTGACGCATTGAAACGGACATTCATTACTCCTGTATTAAGTATACAATATATACCTAGTCTCTTAAATAAAACTATCTTTTCGGATTATCGGTTACAGATAATGGTGTTACAGACAGTGCCTACCCACAATTTTACAAAAAAATATATAAAGATTTTAAAAATTCAAAAATGGTACCAAAGTACCTTACAATATTTGTTGATTTTAATTCTAAACATTTAAAACTAATAATAAGTATTATAATTAAATACAGCAATATTATTTATTTAATTTTAGCTATTATTTTTATAAATATTACAATTTTTTAAAATACTTTATTAATAATTATTTAGTGTTTCTATTACTATAATATGTATAACTACAAAGAAAATTAAAAAATAAAAATATTAATATTATTTAAAGTTAAAATATTAATTGCTGTAAAGCATTCGAAACGTCGGAAACCAAAAATCAAAATTAACCAAAGTTAAGTTTTTAATTATTTTGTTGTTTTTTCTTTTTTTTTGTAATTGCTTCATTTTTTGATATCAGTTCGTTTTGTACCAAAGTGTTTGACTTGTTTAAGTAAGAGTTATTGTGTAAAAGCCAAGAATTTGTGAAACCTTGCGTATTTATGTGGCACAATGTATTGCATTGGTTCCTGTCCGTTTCATGACACTCACTGTCCGATTCAATGCGCCCGGTGTCATGAAACGGACAATAGTGAGTTGAAAAAAAATTCATTATATTTCGTTAAATAAATTTCTTTCTCTTAAAATATTGTGTATTACTGATAGTATATTACCTATGAATTTCTTAAGGATAGTTAACAAGTTTCTAAGTTTTTAAGAACACAATGAAATAATACTCCAAAGTTAAGTGTCCGTTTCATAGCGGATCTCCCCTAAACGTGCACGTTATTCCTTCACTCTCATAGTCTGATTCAAAGACAATCTGATCCTTTGATCATCATGGTCGTTTTTACACCTGATAGCTCTTTAGCTATCAGGTGTAAAAACGACCCTAAATTTGGGTTGCCAGTGAGAAATTCAATAACTTCGATAACTTTTTCTCATTTTCATTTTAAATATAACTATCTTTTCGGATTTTTTCCGCGGATTTATTTTGATTTTTAGTTCCCGGCGTTTCGAATGCTTTATAGCAATCATGATCACGGGAGAGACTAAGGTTTTTTCACCTCAAGCCGTCGTAAAAGCCAGGAACTATATCTATGAGATAATTATAATAAAGACATAAACATACTAGTGTAGGCAGACAATTGTTAAGTCCTCAACCAATATTGATTGTCACGGAGTCTTGGTCTAGCTGATAAGAGATAAGAGCCATTAGTGTGTGGATAATGTGAACGTGACCAATACCTTTATCTATGCTGTTGAGGATTTTAACAATATACACGTAAACTGTGTGTAAAGAGAAACACTTAATTTAATAAATTATTTCCATGGTAAACTACTAAGCCTGTGTTATGGATACCGGATAGCTGATACACTACACATATATAACTTTAAATACATAGAAACACCCATGACTGAGGTACAAACATTCGTGCTCATCACACAAATGAATGCCGTCAACGGGACTCGAATTCGCGACCGCTGGCACAGCAAGTAGGGTCACTACAAACTGACCAAAACGTGTCGTGTCGTCAGTTTCATTCGATGGTGGTAATTGAGAATTAATAAAAATTATACAGATGTTTTAATATTAATTTTAAAAATTATGTATTATCTAAGTATTTTTTTTACTTTTAATATTTATATATTTATTACTTATTAACTAATTTAGCATAGCATGTGTGTATAATGATGTCAAAAATATTTTGCGAGCAAACACATGTGCTCTATTTATTCCTTTAACTCCCAAGGCGCAATAGGAAGACACTTTGTGACAATCGAAAGGAGATGAAGCGCCGCGCCGGACCGACGGCATCTAGATGTCACACCGCCAACTTCATAACTTAGGGCTCTTATTGGAATTCCTTAATAGAGATACCAAATAACTATACTCCCGATAAGGGATTTACGTCTTAGGACTGTCCGTCTGACTGTCCACTCCACCTATGGGTGGAGTCAGACAGACAGTCCAGGATATGGTTCTGGATGGGTCCAGGACCAGTGGTCCTGAGTGATATAAAAATTATTGGCAATAAATAATTACCGCTTTAATGAGAAGACTATAACATACTATGATAATTATAACTAATTTGGGTTCAATAATAAAATGATTATTGCCTTCTAATTAATAATATACGATTGTTTGTTTCTACTACGGAGAGTGGTTGTTATACTACATATTGTGTCATTGTAATAAAAATAAAGTAAAAATCCTACTTAGTACTAATATTATAAAAGCGTATAAAAGTTTATATAGATGGATGGATGGATTTTGATGAAACTTTACACTAATATGATTTCTCTTACTAGAAAGACATAAAACTACCAGCAAAAATGACACCGAAAGTACCTTACAATATTTGTTGATTTTAATTCTAAACATTTTAACACCTCCTGGTTAATTTCTAAGAAACTAATCGTTAACTGGACCACCGGTGGCTCGGCGGTCGTTGACAGGTAAAGTATTATAATTGAATACGGCATTATTATTTATTCAATTTTAACTGTTATTATTATAATTATTATTTTTTTTTATTTTGTAGCTTACAGGTAACGTAAGGTTTTACTGGTTCTTCAGAATAGTTAATCTATACAGATAAATAAAATTGAAGTGTCTATTTGTACTATTAAAATAACCGCTTTTTACTAAATGCATATGGATGTATACACGACACATATATCAAAACAACATTTTTTTTTTTTTTACAATTTTTGTCTGTCTGTCTGTTTGTTCCGGCTAATCTTCGAAACGGCTGGACCGATTTTGACGGGACTTTCACTGGCAGATAGCTGATGTTATAAGGAGTAACTTAGATTACTTTAATTTTAGAAAAAGAATCAGTCAATCATAAAATTGTGAACAAAATCCGCGTAAGGCGTACGCACCCGAGCGAAGCGAGGGTAAACCGCTATATAATTTAAATGAATATCTTAGAAGTAGCAAGCTACTATTTATGTATAAACATAGCTAACCGTGAAAGCAATGGATACAAAAAATACGTAGAGTAAGTAAATTGAAAGCAGTTACGAGCATCTAATCGTAAACCGAATTGCGTAAAACAAAAACCGTCAAAGACGAGGCGGGCATTCTCAAAGGCGGGTAAAGCGTTCATTCCCTGTACAGTGGAAATGAAGTCGTTTCATTGGAACACCGTAGTTTATATCTGCGGTCTAATAAGATTCTCTTTTATGACAGTGGTGGTTTATTTTAAAGGCTGTAGCACATATGCAGAAGTCGATTTCATTTGTTAAAATATTTACTTTACAGTGCTGTGGCTTATTCAAGTTCGGTTTACATTTCTCGTATGTATGCGTTTTGATGAAAACACTATTTTCCATTAAGTTTTTAAGTTAATTTTTTCTTGTTGCATATTTACAATTATTTTTTTCAAATAAAACGTTTCACTTCGTATGAAGCTATAGTTGCTGACGGACGTATTAATAATAAAAACCGGCCAAGTGCGAGTAGGACTCGCGCACGCAGGGTTCCGTACCATTATCTATAAAAACGGCAAAAAAAATCATGTCTGTTGTATGGGAGCCCCGTTAAATTTACTTTATTCTGTTTTTTAGTATTTGTTGTTATAGCGGCAACAGAAATACATCATCTGTGGAAATTTCAACTGTCTTAACTATCGCTTCATGAGATACAGCCTGGTGACAGACGGACGGACAGCGAAGTCATAGTAAAAGGGTCCTGTTTTATCCTTTGGGTAGATACGGAACCCTAAAAAAATATTGTAAGTATTTGAAATTCGGATGACAATATAATAATTTAGTAGCTTCGAGTTTGGCTCAGACCAGCAATTGGTTATAAGGAGGTTCTTTCAGTTATTTTAAAACTTTAATTATGGAACAAATACTTTTGAAACCTTTCCTAAATATCAATTACCTATCTATACAGATAAATAAAATTGAAGTGTCTGTTTGTTTCAATATAACAGTTTTTTGCTAAATGCATATGAAAGTAATATACGGTACCTACTAATAAGAAAAAAACAATTTTTAAAATTTTTGTCTGTCTGTCTGTTTGTTCCGGCTGATCCCCGAAACGGCTGGACCGAGTTTGACGGGACTTTTACTCGCAGATAGCTGATGTTATAAGGAATAACATCGACTATTTTTATTTTAGAAAAAGAATCAGGGTTCCGCGTAAAAAAATTAAATCCCATGAAATTGTGAACGAAATTGAACCTAGGGACACACCCGAGCGAAGCGAGGGTAAGTCCCTAGTATAAAATAAAGCGTAATGTACAGTTCACTTTGCAAATAATATGTTACACACTTAGTAAACAAAATAATTCTATTTATAAGTGTTATTTAAAGGATGGCCAAACTCGAATGTTCCGCTGACTCAATAAGATGATTTAGGTGGGTACTAAATAAATTAAGATTGATAAAAAACATCCATAAGAACTAGTGGTTTTTTACTAGGTATCTGTTCTGTTATTTAAGACTTTAAATTATTCATTAACACTCATAACGTTTATTGAAATGGATACTTATTTCATTTGAGTTTAAAAATAGATACGTTATAGTTTTAATAAGTACCTATATATGTACATTATAATATATATATTATATGAAGGCAGTGGTAGCCCTGTGGTAGCGCGATCGCTTGGGAAATCGAGTGAAGCGGGTTCAAATCCCGGGTTACGCACCTCTGATACTTTCATGTGTGAATCATTTCCAACATGATTACCACTTGCCTTACGGTGAAGGTAAACATCGTGAGGATATCTGCATGTCTGAGAGAACCTAGCAAGTTATCGAAATACATGTGAAGTCCGCCAACCTGCACTTAGCCAGTGTGGTGGACTATGGCCTGATCCCCTTCGTATTGAAGGAAGGCCCGTGCTCAGCAGTGGGACGTTAAGAAGGCTGATTACATACATATGTACATATGTATATGATAAATGAAATGCTGTTTGTTGGTACTAGTATTGCTTGAGAATGGCTATTGTTTTTATAAAATGTTTGTTGTCTAAAAACAGGTTTTTGGAAAAAGAATGGGAAAGGTGTCTGAAAAACGGTGTAGTAAAAAAAAAACAGAAAAGTATAAAGCAACTATTTTGAATGTTTATCTCGGAATGTTTAGATAAGGTTGTCAGATTTGAATGACATTTTTTTATTGCAAGCAAATTCTATAAATTGTTTTATACGCTCATGGTTAGGGTTTTCTATATATGAAAATTTTATTACCCGGGGACTATTTCATTGTCAGATCCGGGTACCCGGGTACTTGTTTGATCAAAGAATTCATCTAAATTCTTGTAAAACGTACTGCTTATCTGATGAATACGCAGCCCTCAATCAAAGAGTCAAAGAATGAAGAGGTGTACGTTTATTGTCACTTGTCAAATATTTACATAATCCGGAAAGTTTTTCCTCGTGAATCTTGGAAACTGCTTCCAAAAATGCAATTATAAAATATGCCGAGGTACTGTTTGATCGTCTTTTTGCTGGCACAAAGGTGGTGAACATTTAGTTCAGCAAAACGACGACTCTGACGACAATTTGCCACTCAGTAACGTGGGTTCCAAAAATGAATTGGCTATATCAATTGAAGCAAAGTTAAAGAAAGCTATAACTATAGTATACTATCAAAAGTTAGAGTTGCTTTATAAGGCTCTATTATCCGTGAAACCAACATCAACTGATAGTGAAATAGTTTTTTCCATCTCCGGATTATTTAGTTATACTTTTGTTATTCTATAACGAAATTTAATGTAGTAAAAAGTTATTTTATATTTCAATTAGCTAATGAAAACAAGACTGTTTAACTATGTGACTGATTGTTGTATTATAAGTTAAGGAGACTTATTGACATACTTCAGTCTTTGTTATAAAATAAAACATGATTATAAGAAAATTGTCTCTTTTCCTGCAAAAATTGCAAATACTCGGGTACACGGGTATACCCGGGTATATGAAAAAATAATACCCGCTACCCGGGTATTAAAAAAAAGCGAGTACGCGAAAACCCTACTCATGGTTGTGCATAACGCAGAGGCCATGTTAAGTAGTTGTGGATGTAATAGACAAACAGAAAGATACACAAGCAATAACTAGTAATTAGTATATTAAGTTTTTACTATTGAATTTCCAAAATACATATTAGAAAACTTTTTGAACTTAAGTTAAAACAATTATTTATCTTTATTGGAGGATAAGGAAAAGTAATAATAGTCATCACACCTTGAGCGATGACATCAGCTGATGACAGCACTCCATTGTACAGTGTACAAACAATAGTGTAAGGCTGCATCTACATTAAGTGAAATTGTTACACATAATACCATTCAAGTTGTAGTTATTTAGTCTATTACAAACACATATTTCTGTTTCATTGTAACTTAGCAAAGTGCTTTTTATACTAGCTTTGATTTGTGAATTTGCCTCCATTGATTTTTTACACAAAAATATTTCCGTGTAATATAGAATGCTTTAAAAACAACCTTATTTAATGGTTTTGAGGAAGAAATTTGAGAAGAGAAGATTTTAGGATCTTGAAATTATTTTCACTTTATTTAAGACAATGTTTTCATCTTTAAAAATACCATATTTAAAAGAGTAAGAACTTGTTACTAAACTAAGTCTTTGAGTCAATAGCTTATTAAATGAATTACACAAATTTCAAAACAACTTTTTGAAATTTATATATTTAATATAATATGAGACAATTACAATGTCTATGCAATTTCAAGATTTTCCATAGGATAATGAATCTTTCATGAATTGTAATAACATTTCTTAAATCTTCATAGTTGATAAAATAAAGTAGAGACTAAAAAAAATATTGATTAATTATGTATAACAAAATATAACAATAACAATAATAAATCTTGAAAACTCAAGTTATTTAATTGTAAATTAGAAAAATATTTAAAAACCACAACAAGCATGGGTCTAATTTAAAATTTAGATTCAATTACACATAATCCTAAAATTAGCATTTACCAAATAAACATATTTCTATATACCTATAACTTTTATCTAGAAGTTATAAATTAAAAATAACTGGCAAAGTACATAAACTATTTATTTATGTATTTATTTCAATTGACAAAACTTTATATGATTAATAAATTTCGAATTTTATACTATATCTTTATTATATACGTATATCTAACCAATTGTTAAAATATTTATGTATTATGAGATAATATTAATCTATGCTATTGAATTGTATGCCATTATTTACTCAGATGATAAGAAGGCAATACCTCAGTACCTGAGGAATTTTCTTGAAGATTAAAATTATTTGAGTTCACTTTACTTTTAATGTGTATATATGTTAGTTATTTACATAGTAATCAACAATAATTCATCATTAACATTAAACAACATCACTTTGTTACTGCCTTCACCAGTTACAACAAAACTCTTAAAAGCTCACTTGATTTAAAACATCTCACAGGTGACTTCATAACAAAATATATTCTAAAGCATCTGCCAAAAACAAAGTCCGCAATGTGAGCAATTTTAAACTTTAGATTAAGAGCGAATAAGACTTACCTCAATTGCAAATTTTCGATGAACTTGTCTGTAGTCAAATTGTCCAGCAGGACGAAGTCGGACACACCGACTTCTGGTTGCGTCGTCATCTTTAGCACGCCACTTTTAAATTCACATCAAAAAAATAAACACAAATGTTCATACAGGTTTTCTTCAATACTTAGATCGTTGTGTACATTTATTATCAACAAACCGTTAAAATAAAAACACAAGGCACATTCACCCCCCACGAACACTTTATATAAACTGACAGATTTTTAAAATTATTGACATGGTATCCCTGCCTAAGATTGCCATTTAAAATAATATACTATAAATATTAAATTACCAATGTTTGCCTAATTAAAATGTAAAGGTATGGATAGTTATGTCTATTTATGTAAAAGTTAAAGATTTTTCAATATTCATTTATTTAATATATAGATATACAAAAAATCACATCCCCAATAGGCCTCATTATAATTTTTTCAAGCATTATCTGTTCGTCGCCATTTTCCTTGTTGTAGGCGCCTCAAATGTCATAATAATTTCATTTTTCAGAAAATTACGTTTTCTTTAATGTTTTCTGTTCTTTTTCATAATTTATTGATGTCTACTGCTGCGCCTTATCTTAATTTTGCTTTATTTGCAATAAACTTCGCAAATTGTGTTAGTGATTTCTGCCGACACTCCAAGGATTTTTAATTGATGTTTTACAATGAAAAACAGAGATCATCTTCATAAAAGGTAGCAAGTGATTTCGACGCCCACAAGACTTTGTATCAAGGGCTGCGTAGTGCGATAGTTTGTTTACGGTAACCTTATGTTGAATAATGAAAAGGTGTAGTGAGCTAGAGTAGCGAGGTACATTGTATGTGGGACAATGAGTGATTCGCCCGGAGTGGAGTGGCTCCCGGCGTACAGTCCGGGGCCACCGCGCCACAGTCCCCTGGGCCCAATCCCCCGCTTCCTCTATGAGGATGTGCAACCGCCGTCACTCCAACAGGAAAACAACAACAAGGAAATTGAACAAAAACAAATTATAAATAAAATCAAACACGCTAAGCCAGCTTACAGGTAACGTTTTCCTCAATCATGGAAACCTTCAAATTATTTACAAATGACTCATCAGACTTTGAACAAGTAACACTTTAATCATATTTGTGTTTCATTAAAATCACTAGTTTTGTTTGATGGCAAAGTCCTTTGTTTTATAATGATAACCAACTGAAATACTTTTCTTACATCTTATCATCCTTGATAGTGAAAATTGGCTTTAAAAAAAATTGTGATTATACTTTTTACATTGATAAATTAAATTTTGAGAGATTTTAAATATGATTATTGAATATAATGTAAATATTTTTAGTTTTAAAACAATTGTTGTAATATTACTATATATATTTATGTAAAATCTATGTTTGACAGTTATGCAAGTATGATTAGATTGGCTATCAGCAGTTCTCCAAATGGCAAGATGACACTCAATGAGATATATAACTACATATGCAATGCTTTTCCATACTATAAGGAAGCTGGAAAAGGATGGATGGTGAGTTGCATTAATTATAAATATTTAAAATATTATAGTGTTTGTCTTATCTACATATATATCTACAAGACAATAATATTTTTATATTGTTATTTTAGATTATAATTTTATACATATAAAAATCAAACTTATTACATATGTATGTATTTATTTATTTCTAAATATATAAAATGTGAACTTCAACAACTATAGTTAATCTATACAGATAAATAAAATTGAAGTGTCTGTTTGTAATATTAAAATAACCGCGTTGTACTAAATGTATATGTATGTATACATGGTACATATACCAAAACAAACTTTTTTACAATTTTTGTCTGTCTGTTTGTTCCGGCTAATCTCCGAAACGGCTGGACCGATTTTGACGGGACATTCACTGGCACATAGCTGATGTTATAAGGAGTAACTAAGGCTACTTTTATTTTAGAAAAAGAATCAGGGTTCCGCGAAAAAAATTAAAACCCATAAAATTGTGAACAAAATCCGCGTACGGCGTACGCACCCGAGCGAAGCGTGGGTAAATCGCTACATAATTTAAATGAATATCTTAGGAGTAGCAAGCTACTATTTATGTATGAACAAAGCTAACCGTAAAAACGTACCTAGAGACGAACGCGAGCGAAGCGAGCGTGTGTCGCTAGTCCTATATATAACTAATATAAAATCAAACTTGTATCAAAATGGCTGAATAGCAAATGCATGTTACATTAATTATATATTATTCTTATGAAATTCTTATTATAAATGATATAATTATTAATTAATTATCAAAAAAGAAAATTTATTATTAATGAAGGTTGACATTTATCTCCTGTAGATGTTAATTCGAATTTAATATAAAAATAATGTACTGTATGTATGTCTGGCAAGTTCACTCACCCGTGTAACTTATATTACATACATAAGGAATATTTGCCTCCATACATAATATTTGTCCATATTATTCCTGTA
Source organism: Fabriciana adippe (assembly GCA_905404265.1). NCBI lineage: Eukaryota > Metazoa > Arthropoda > Insecta > Lepidoptera > Nymphalidae > Fabriciana > Fabriciana adippe. Next base: position 15,044,581 of record FR989995.1, on the reverse strand, counting down.
ATTGCTCATGAAGTTATCATAATTATCGTCTTTGTTCTTATTATCATTTTATTAGAGTTTGTGATAATGTAATCAGTCAAAAAATATGAGCTGACTAGCGACTCACCCTCACTTAGCTCGGGTTCGTCCCTAGGTTCCTTACGTTTTACTGTTTAGTATAGATTTCTCAAGAAATGAGATATTTTCCCGAAGTAAAAAGTATTCTATATGTTGACCTAGATAAGCAGCTATCATTATACCAAATTTCATCAAAATCTATCCAGTGGTTTTTTCATGATGTGGTCACAAACAGACAGACAAAAGTTCTAAAATTTATAGATTCGGCCTCTGTATCGATAATAATGACTATTTCAATAAGATTTTTCAAAAAATGTTTAATGTACAGATTTAATTCAAATTTTATTATATATATAGATGTGTAAAAGACAATTTCTTGGGAAAAGCTGTAGGGACTTTTATGTGGTAACATTGTTATAATATTCAATTGTCAACATATTGTGTCTGGTTTTAACCCTATGACACGACGCAAAGGAGGGTAATGTGTTTATCAACTTAGGCCGATTTTGATGATTCTTCTTGACAACGCGAGTGTCAGAGACTATACAAAGATAGTTAAAAATTATGAGGGATTTCAAGCACTAATTTGTGTGTCTCTTAAAAAAAATATTTCTTTCAAATCAATAAAGTGGGGTATCAAAATAAAGGTTTTTAAGAGGTGATCACAAATATATATACAATTTATATCTTTAAAAAGTGATTTAGGATAAAAAATTGCTAAATATTACTTAAAATGTCTAATTAGCAAAAACTAAAAAGCTGTAAATAAACAAATATATTACAAAAAATAAAAAACACGACTGCATAAAAACTAACTAAAAAGATGAAAACAAGTTGATGAAGGAATATAGTATTATGCAGTCGGGTTTTTTATTTTTATAATCTATATAGTATAAAAAAAATTGGCTTTGTTACAACACTTTTAACTTGAGAACTGCTGGACCGATTTTCATGGTTTTTGATTTGTTAGATTTGTCTTTGCCCCAAATAGCAGAATAAGAATTAAAACATCGGAAAAATTCACCAAGAAAATATAAAAAAAAACTATTCAATTACTAGGGACGAACCTGAGCGAAGCGAGGGTGAGTCGCTAGTATATTATATTTATTTGAAGTTTTTAATGTCCCTGAAGAAATTAAATGTTGAGCATTTTAGCTAATAAACTAAACACATTTATCTTACAACTTTAAATAATATTTTGCAGAATTCAATAAGACACAACCTATCACTAAACAAATGCTTCATGAAAGTGGCGCGCAGCAAGGACGACCCCGGTAAGGGCTCATACTGGGCGATGGACAGCAGTTACAAAATGGCGGAGGTGACGCCGCGGCGCAGGCGCAGCTTGAGAGTTAGTTCAATTTATTTAAAATCTACACTATGAATAAACTATTTAGTTATATCTTTATGTTATAGTGGAAGTACCAGGAAGGATGATTTCTTTCAGGCCTATTGCATATATATAGCCTTATCATTGTGAAATATATAATATAATATTCTATCTATTACTTATCTATACTAATATTATAAAGAGGCAGAGTTTGTTTGTTTAAATGCGCTAATCTCAGGAACTACTAACCCGATTTGAAAAATTCTTTTCGCATTAGACTGCTCTTTATTGAGGAAGGCTATAGGCTAATAAAACTGATGTTTATAATTAAACTTTAACACGAGTGAAACCGCAGGGCATAGCTAGGTACATATATAATAATTGTTTCAATAATTCTGATTAAATGATTAATAAATAAAGTGCGTTTCTCGAATCTTCCTTCTTATTGATTATGAATATGATTATTTAAGAAAACTTGGATTAAAGAATGGCAGATACTAAATAATGATCTTGAACATTCCCAGATGGCTCCATACAGTCCTGAATGCAGCTCGAACAGCAGTGGAGAGGCGGGCGCGTCCGGCATCGACGCGCCCACGCCGCCCGCCACGCCTACCACGCCCACGCCCACCACCCCGACCACGCCCACTACACCCTCTGCCTCTCTGAAAGAGGAACCTGCTGTCAAGGAGGAGTCTAGTGAGTATGAGACCATAAGGGCTTAATACTACTGTATACACGTAAGAATATATTAACCTATATAACTCAACAAACGTCAGTAAAGCGCAGTACCAACAGCTTAAATATCTCAATACTGGTGACTGGTTATACTATACAGTTATACTGGTTATATCAGTCCTAGAGGCAAGTTTTGTAAGCTATTACGCATATGTAAGGTGCTATTTGATTACTTTACTCTTTATTTTAAGACTATTAATTTGGTACTGTGCAAATAAGTATAAGGTTTTTTTTTTTTTAAATTTCAAAAACCGAAAATCCTATTAAGTCTATTCCCCTTTTTTTTAAATGTTGGAAAATGCATTTACGCATACCACCTGTATACATATAGGTGGTTATGTGGGACTCACTGGCAAAGCCAGTACTACCCTAAAACCCAACGGAACCTCCCCCATCTTAATGGGGCGTCACAGGATCGCTTACGCACTCCACTACTCGGCCCCGACGGCAGATCTGCCGAAGCAGACCACAACAACCATGGGGTTGATCCAAGGTTCCACTCTGCTATCAGAGAAGTACCAGGAGCATCACAGTGTTACATAACAATCTACCAACAAGCACTAGTATCTATATAATATAGTATCTGTATAATATTATAAAGAGGCTGAGTGTGTTTGTTTGAACGCGCTAATCTCAGGAACTAATAATCCGATTCGAAAAATTATTTTTGCATTAGATAGCCCATTTATTGAGGAAGACTATAGGCTATATATCATCCCGGATAAATGTACGGTTCCCGTGGGATAGATTTGTTTTTGTCTAGACAAAAAGGGATGAACCCAAAGCGATGCGAGGTCAGTCGCTAATATCTGATACATACTGATAAAGTAATTTTGTTTGTTAAAATGAAACACTAAAAAGTTGTTTTAATTATTTTGTTTTTAATTACAGATTCTAAGCACACAGACGACGCGCTGACGGCACTCATGAACGAGGAGCTGATCACTGATGCTGACATTAGCAGAGGTATCTTATACATTTTGCTACTTTCCAGCCTATGAAATTTATATATATTAATCTGAAAGTCTGTTTGTTGGTTTGTCTATCATACAATAATAGCTAGAAGCTATTACTAGAAGCTATCTCTTTCAGGATTATTATAAATGCTACAATATGTGTGTGTGTGTGTGCGTGCGTGCGTGTGTGTGTGGGTGTGTTTCTGTTCATTAAATAGGCTACTGCTAGGCACCTAGGAGCATACATCCGCAAAGCACGGTTAAGTCCCTAGTAAATAAATATTTTTTTCTTACATTTTAATGAACCATTCACAAATACCAATTCCAGATAGCTGGTGGTGGTCCGGCGCGCGCCGCCACGTGTGCGTGCTGCGCCACAGCGCCCTCACCGACGACTACGGGAACTTCCTCGACACGCGCGCGCACGACTGCGACTGCCCCCTCGACACCACGCTCCCCACCACCGGTCTGACCACCACTCTCCCCCCCGCCCTGACCATCGGCCTGACCACCGCCCTCCCCCCTGCCGGCCTCACCACGGCTTCCCCCATTCTCCCCGTAGACACCACGGCGGTGGGCCCCACCACTCCCCCCTGGTTATAACACCGGCGGTGAAATATGAAGACACGAAGACACTGATATGTTATGCCTACATTTGTTAAAACGTACTTACCAAGGTATTGGCGTGCCACGATGCTGCCTGACTAAGCTATGTGCTAACTGAAAGCTAACACAATGGTTTTTATAACAACGTGTCCATGGCATCGATTCCCGTTGATTTTTTTTTGAAACTAAATACTTTTTTTGATTAAACAATTTTTAGAGTTATTAATTATTGTTATATCAACTGTAAGAAACATTTGGAAGTGTTATAGTTTCTTAACATATTTCTAATTTGACTTTTTACATTAATAATTAGCTGGCTAATTTTTCTCTCATTCATATCATAGTTCATACATTGAAAAAAGACATCTGCAAAATAATATATTACATATACATACTATATAATACTAAACGTCCAACACTACGTCTGGTTGTTCAGAGTCTGTTTGTACTGGATGAATTTATATGCGTTTTTTACTAACATTTATGACTTTTCCCGATGTTTCGCGAGCGCAGTCGCGGGGCGCGTTAGTGGGGCTTGTCTTATGCAGAGTACATTGTACGGGATTAGACTTTTGTCCAAAAATTTGTATTGTTTCAACACGTGAATGTACGTTGAATGAAATGCATATTTAGAATTAGTTGTGTATATTTATGTAAAGGGATTCTTAGATATACTAGATGATACTTTAAACAATGTATGCCAGTATTTTTTTTTTATAAAAATATTTTATTTTTTTCTGAAAATTAATAAAAAAATAATAATAATATTCTTTTATATACATAGACCTGTGAGTGTTCAGATGTATATAGATTTTTATGTAAGATGAATAGGTGAAATATCTAAAATCATATGGTGAAATAACATATCTGCCAAGTTCATTTTTTTAGTATAGTGTAGTTAGTTACCGCGTAGCGTCGCGACGCGGCTCCTCGGCGCCGGGCTCTGTATACAATAATTATTTCTAACATTTGTACGTTTTTACAATATCTTTACGATTTTCATACGACTCTCTTACCGCATTCGAGGAGCGGCGACGCCATAAAAACATGTAGTATTTAATCGGTGAGTGAACTCGCCTGGACTACAGTGGGCGGGACACGCTCGCTGTGCCTAAGTTAGATTTCGCAATATTAATATTTCATGTTTAATTTGCTGTTTTTTTTTTTTTTTAAATATAAGTTAAAGCTTAGACGTGAATAATTCAGTCCACAACGGCCAAGTATTGCAGTTCGCGATGAGATCTCAGAAAGACCAGTATGAGTAGACTAGTGCTTGTAGCTTACGAGGTAGTTCGTTAAGGAGGGAGGCACACGCGGGAGGGGGGAGGGTAGGGGGGGGCTCGCCGTGTATATTGTACAGCTACTATATGTGGGCTTTTTGTCCATTTTTTGGATTAAATCTTATATATTATGTAATACTAATGTATTTTGTCATTAGTGGGAATGATGTTTAAGAGTAAAATTTTTTTCGTTCGCATCTCCCGCGTGTGGATTAGTTTGTATACAATTATGTTTTAACAAGATATACGTAAATCGCCTATAGACGAGATTCGGCCTACTTTCGACACGTGAAACTTGCCTAAATTTTACGTATATTATATATTTTGTTTATCGCTATTCGTCGGTGCCATACGGACGGGAGGCGAGCGTCGAGACTTACACTCCCATATCTTATCGAAATGTGTTCACGTTTTTAGATGATATACCTGTATTATAATGTAAAGTGTGTATATATAGTGTGTAGACAACGCTCTCGAGTTTTTATGGGATACTTTGAGCCGTTTATTACGGTAGGTATTCTGTTTGTGTAAGTTAGGTGTAGCGTTCGAATGGCGTCGCAACGCGTCGTCCGAATTGAACGCATATAACATTATTATTATTATTATATGTAGTAAGATCGCTTCGGCTCGCATGTTGACATTCCTTGCTTTTGGATACTTTGATAACACAAATTATTTAAAACAACTAATAGAATGTATATTTTATTTTGTTATATATATTTTTTTTTTGAAACCAGTATTCGTTTTAATCGTTTGGAGTTTATATATTATGCGGTAACTCGTGTCGGTGCATAATATGAGCCATCATGCGTTATATTTCATGATATTTTATGTCTTCTGTGATAAACGCTTGGTTTATTTTAAGGCAAAATGTTTATTTACAATTCTTTTTTTTTTTTGTTCATATTATGTAATGCTGCGAATGTTTGTTTTTTTAAGTCGTTATAGAAAATGAAGGTTTTATTTTAAAAGAAATCTTAATTTTTCTATGAAGATAGAAGATATGGTCAGTAAATAATGTCCGCAGCAGCAAATAATATAAAAAAAAAAATATTCTGTACGTGTGTAAACAATACGTTTCGAATAAAGTAATTCCACTGTCGTGTCCCGAGATGTTTTAAAGCTGGTTTGTGGCTGAGACATCTTTGCTATGGTAAAAAAGCACGCGGAAGGGACGAGAGTGATTGCTTTATATTCATATATAAATAAATAATAAATGAGATATTGTTTTAACGTATCGTTTAAATTGGGTACACTTACTCCGCCTATAGATATTATCGCAGCGATCGACTTGAAATTATTATTTAATGTAACTTACCGCTACCCGTTTACTTTAAGAGTAGAATGTTCTACCTCTAAATCATAGTTGATGTACAATAATATAAACTTTTAACAAATTGTGCCTTTTTATTTTATTCTCCCAGTTTTCCTTTCCATTGTAGGTCCATTTCAATGTAAATGAGATATATGTATCTTTATTACCTATACATATAATAAAATACTAACGGAATCGAATCTGTACATTTTATTTTTTTGGAAATCTTATTGAAATAGTCATTATTATCAATACAGAGGCAGAGTCTATGTTTTTAGAATTTTTATTTGTCTGTCAGTCTGGGAACGCATCACGAGAAACCACTGGACAGATTTTGATGAAATTTGGTATGATGATAGCTGGTTATCCGGGTCAACATATAGGATACTTTTTACTACGGGAAAATATCTCATCTCTTAGAAATCTATACTAAACGTTAAAACGTACCACAGATCATATACTGTACACTAGAACGTACCAAGCGATGAACCCGAGCGGACCGAAAATGAGTCGCTAGTATTGAAATAAGTAATAAGAGAATGTGAATTTGATCTTAACTTGAAATTGTGTGCTAATATTATTATAGAGAAACTTCAATTTTTCGATCAATACAAATTGTTAAAACAGTGTATAAATAACCATATAATTTCAAGATGAGGAAAATAAGAACACAGTAAATCAATGTAATAAGCTTTATTTTATCACTTTTCACTTTATAAGTTTTATAATGTTACTTCAATTTTCGTATTTCTATTCAATGCAATTTTAGCGATCACTTTACTATTTAACTAATTGCAGGAAAGCGCTTTATGTTTTCACTTCTTACACATAAGTTCAACACTACTTTGATCAATAAGTTTGCCAACATAAATTCAATATTATTTTAACAACTAGTACTTATCTTTTCTGCCGTAATGAACGTCTGTCCAGCAACTGCCCCTTCCAACGGTTACCTTGTGCTTTTATATCAATCAGCCGGAAGTGACAATTTAATTATAATTTTATAAAATCATCCTAAAAATCAGTTAAGTATCCATAATTTATAATTTAATTTTATTAAATAACAAAACAGTATTTCAGAATTTTTAAATGTAATTTGAAAATTATTAACGTCTTACTATTTGATTTATTTTTTTAAACATTTGTTTTTAAGCATATAATTACAAAATTAGTAGCTCAAAAATAAGTTTGATTTTAAGATATTAACTGTTAAATTATTATCCACTCATTTGTGTTGCCCACTTATGAAGCTTTATGTCAAAAATGCAGCTTAGTGTAGGGTGGTTTTAAACAACCCCTAAAACTTTCTCGCGGGTGTTTAATATGACGACATCTGTAAAGTTTTGTATGGGAGCTATAGTAACTTATGTCGTTGGAATCGTTATGAAATAACCTAACACATTAAAAAACCACAAAAAAAAACTGCCTTACAATGTATTAGTAAATCGACCTGGAAGTCAGGGAACCCGATGTTACCCAAAAATCTACCTAAAAACCTTTGTAACTTAAAAATAGAACCATTATTTCAAATTTTTGTTTTTTTATTTCATAAAAACTATATTATCTCACATTAATAAACAAAAAGAACACACCTCTCCATATATTTTTTTCACCACACAAGCTTTAGAAAATTTTACCCTTTTTTTTCACCCGCGCGAGTGAAATAAAATAATAAAATCCATTACTTTTCAATATCGAAAACACTGTAGGTCAAGTGGCTTAGGGTAATAACTTTTTATGTAATATGATCCACATACTTGTTACAGACAGAGTTTCAAGTGTTTGAAGTGTTTAGTTTACAATAAATCAAACTACAAGCCAAGCACTTGAAATTAAAAACAAAAAAAAAGGTCTCTCAAATGTTCGCAATAATTGAAAAATTCTTTGCATTTATTTTAAACACTAATTGACATCCTAAAATATGATTATAATGACAATGTTTTAAGCACAACGATAATATTATACGCTTCCATATTGAAATATTTCTAAAGTAAACAAATAGAATACACCATCTGTGTAGACTTCTTTTAAAACATGGTATTTTTTATTACAATAATACGAATTATTTTTACATTTGTTTTTAAATTAAATGTTTCGTAAAGATCATAAAAATAATAGACTACGTATATAATATATTATATATAACGTATATAATACATAATGTTTTTAATAAAGTTTACAAAAAATATCGACGAGAATGACGCCATTTTGCCGCGAATAATGGCGGCGATGTTTGTTAAAATCACTATTTCTATACAAAATCTTATTCAATTGTCCTAACCATGTAATTAATATTGATCTTTACTTACCCAGTCATAATGTAAATCCATTTTACGATCATTTTCACTCCACACACAATAGATATTATCACAAAAAGAACACACGAACAATGCGCACGGCTCGCGCGTTTCGACGAAACCGAGGGGCGACTTTGTATAGATTATATCTCAATAATAGTGTATTTTATAAACTTTGTCTTCAGTCTTATGCTATGCTTATTTATTTGAGTATACTGTGTGAAAATTAGAGCGATACAAATTAAATTTGAAAAATGTTATTCACTTACATGGAGGATGCCGAATTTGAATGATAAACGTGCTTAATATGCACGAACATTTGACGTTTATTTTGACGCACTGCTTCATAAGCACGGTCTAACAGATGAGAGGTTATATTTTAAAATTAATATGTTCTAAAAGTAAAATCAATAGAATTCCATATTAATTTGAAGTAGTCAAATTATCTCCCATTAAACCAGTTTAACAAATAGCTGTAAAATTCGTTTTATTTAAAAAAAACTTTTTGAAGCTTAAAGCTTATTGGGAACGGTTATAGAGTATCTAACCCTTAATCACGTTACAAGATGATGCATCAGTTTTATCATCAGATAAAGATTAAAAAATCCTTTAGTCTCCTCATTATAAAGACTCCAAACTGTCACCAATCGATATAACACGTTGCCTGTATCGTAGACAAGGATTACATATTATCCCCCTCCTGGTACTTCTCTGATAGCAGAGTGGACTGTGGAGCAACTCCATGGTTGTTGTGGTTTGCTTCGGCAGACCTGCCGTCGGGCCGTCGTGGTTAAGTGCGTAAGCGATCCTGCGACGCCCCGTTAGGACGGTGGTTTTGTTGGGTTTTAGCGGGTAGTACTCGCTTTTCAAACCTGTGAGCCCCACATAACCACCTGTATGTCTACAGGTGATATGCGTAAATGAATTGTGAGATGTCTTAGTAAGCGTTTAGGTTTATATTGTAGTTTCCTTTTTTAAAACACCAAAGGGGTAGGCCACCTAACAGTGCGTGTGCGTGCGCGATTGGGTGGTTACTTCAGTGCTTTAGCATTTAGCCGTTTTAACGGCTGCAGATTTAGTGATGAGTAAATTTAGTGACCTGGAGTAACACAATATATGTAACACACATAAGTAAAATAGATGTCGATTTAATGCTGTGTGGAAAAAAACAAGAAAAAGGATTAGAATAAAATGAATAAATAAAAGAAACCATATGAAATATCAACAAGTTTAATTATTGATTATATACAAGAACAATCATAGACACAATGATAACAACACACTCCACACGTGCCGTGACGGGGACGACACGACACGACTGACTCTTCCTAACGAGTTTAAATAAAACTACACAAAGCTTGGTATAGCATCAGTCGTATCACAATATCGTAAATGATATAATTTGGATGTAACATACTACAATACAAAAAATCGATTTATATAACAAAACAAGTAAATAAAGCATATACATATAACTGCGGGTAAACAATTCGAAATTCGTAGCACAATATACACTAAATTTCCAAACTAGGTACATATACTCAAATAATATGATGAGTTTCTTAATGAAATAATAAAAAAAGTTGCATCTATTTTAGCACAGCATGTAATTCGTTGCTATGTGAAGCGTCGCGCTGAACGATTGCACAGACAGTCCAAATCTAAAGCTAGACTACACTATATACGATTGGCTTCACGCGAATGCCGGGCGCGAGGTCGTCTGCTCGCATCGCCAGTCGCCACTAACAGAACTATGTTTAGGTGAATTAATATAGGCGTATTACATACGAAATTAGACGTATGCAAGATCGCCGTACAAAATAATTTAAGGTCTATATCTAGCGGTCCGAGGACCGACGTGTTCACAGCCAGCTCCTATATACACTAGCGCCGCGTCCCCCCCCACAACACCACACAACACTACCACGTACTATGTTAGCTTAATTTAAAACTAACAGTAGAAAAATAACTAAAAACGTATAATTTAGATCAGATTTGATTTAAAGATTGCATGTGAATTCATGATTAATCATTGATACAATCGCACACCTAGATATATTCAGAAATAAAAAAAAACTTTTTACGGAGAGACTAAGGAGTTAGACATCTCAAAGGCGTTATATACTTGTTACAGACAGTGCCTACCCACAAATTACAAAAATGATTTTAAAAATTCAATAATGGCACCACAGTACCTTAAAATATTTGTTGATTTTAAATTATAAATATTTTTAAAGTTCCAATTCAATAATACAATACATAAAATAAAGTTATGTCAATCACATATTTATAATTCCACGAGATCGCAAAAAAGCTAATATAATCTTGGAATATATAACATTTATATAATCCATAAAGAAATATCGTGCAAATATAACAGATCTATGTAGTACTCGTATGCAGCGTGAAGGACGCGAGGGGGGGGGGGGGACTCCCGGCATATATCTACCTACATGGATAAACTCGTAACACGTCAACAGATCGGGATTCAACACGCCATTACATAACACTAACTAATTTATACATGCGTTTTTACATAATTGTCACGTTTGAGCGAACTACCCACTATCAGCTTGGCCGGGGGCGAAGGCTTTATATTATAACATATTACAAGACCAGTTATGCCAAAATTTAGATGTGAATTCAAAACATCACACATTTACATTTCTGATAGTTTAAATTGGAATCGTCAATCAAAAATCATTATTTGTGTGTAACGACATTTTGAATGTTACACTACTAAGTTTTGGCAAAACTGAATTATATAATATCCCTGTTGAAAAGCTCCAATAGGATGCCATCAAAAGCGACAAAGGCCACATAGAAACCGATAAATATTTAATGGTTTCTATGTGGTTTTATCGCTTTTGATGGGATCCTATTGGAGTTTTTAAACAGGCATTTCATATTAAAGACAGCACTGGATATTTTTCTCTAGCTATGTCTAATTTATTGCTATGTTACATAGGATATTTATATATAGGATAAATTCTAAGAATTTTTATATCTTTTTTTTTATAATAATAACAATTGTTGACAAAAAAGTATAGGATATTATTTTTTTATGAAATAATGCGCAGTGGGACTTCCTTCTAGAAGTTTCGATACAAAGGAAACTTTGTAAGTAGATGGTGGCTAAATTAAAATAATATATGTATGGTACAGTTATGACATAATTATGTACAAGCTTGGCGCCGTCTGGCAGCCGAGCCGCTCGCCCTCCTGTAACAAGACAAGATGAACATACACATAACTATTGAGCATCTTTTATATATTGAAATATATTATAATCTATGTATCGAATGAAATTAGTACATGTTTTTATTTATAATTAGTTTTATATATTGTTATTTTTAATCATAGAAAAGATTAAATAAAAACAATTAAAACTCGTTAAGCGATCAAAATTGAAAGTGTGAAGTTAGCGCTAGGGGCGCTGTAAAAAAAAAATATTTTTGGAATTAAGAAATTACTCATAAACGGTGACATGTCTGTTTCTAAATACTAAAATATCCTTTCATTATATTCATTAAAACAACACTATAGAACTTAAGGAGTAAGTGAGAAATGTTGGAAATAAGATATTTTGCCATTCGCGAGTATTAAAGCCAGTGTTATTATATCCACAGTGCGAGTGTACTCGGGGAGGAGTGTACTCACCGTGGCTCAGAGCGAGTCGCGGTGCCACACCCAGGTGCGCTTGGTGTGGTCGAAGCGGTGCGCCAGCCACTGCGCCTGCAGCAGCTCCAGCCGGTCCTGGCTCAGGTACAGCGGCTTGCCGCGTCTGCGACCACACACACACATATTATAATATAATATATTCATGAGTTATAAACCATTGGAAGTTATAATGTGTTTGAAGTCAATGAAAATGTTTGATTTATATAATCATCATTATCGCACAAAGTTACGATATATAATTCAATTTTAAAGCTATAAATTTTATAATTCTTGACATATAGTAGCCATTGTATATCAGTGGTATAATACCACTATACATAAAAAAACATCTAACGAAATTCAAACCCGTGATCGATGATCCAATGCAAATAAAATAAAATTTAAAGTATTTATTCTTAAAAAAAAAATACAAACGTTATACCCGATCAAAATTCAGAACTAACTCACGCTATGTACAGCACAATAAAGTCTTTTGACAAATACTCTATAAATTGTATATTAAATAAAGAATTTGAGTGATGGCGACACAATGACAAGATGAGGAGGAGGGAGAGGGGAGGGGAGGGGTGTATTACTTGAGATCGCGGTCCTCCTCGTCGTAGTCGTCGAGGTAGAGCGAGCCCCAGAGGCAGGCGCGGCGGCCGCGGATCACGATGATGTAGGTGGACGTCACCACGAGGAAGATGCCGGTGCCGCCGCCGCAGTCCGTGGCGTGCTGCACCGCCTCCGCCACCTGCCGCACACACAGCTCACTGTACTGTCGCGGGTTCGACTCCAGCTCGGGCTTGATGCAGGTAGTATAGTAGTGGGGTATTGGTGAGTGACCCACGTCACAGTCACAGCGACAAATGTTACATATGAACCGCTATACTTAACTTTACAGGAATAATAAAAATAACTATATATATGTTTAAAAAGTGAAAAAAAAATTTAGGCCAACATAAGGGTTGTAGGATATTTCTGAATAAGTCTACAAAAATTAGATAGCTGTTTTGTTTAAGAAGTGTAGTCGAATCATATGCTTCTACATTCGTAAACATTAAGATGTAGCCACTTCTATCCATCACTCTAATCTTTAAAGTTAAAAGTGAAAAATTCTAAAAATAAATTTTTAAATACTTCTGTGAAAATGATTATTAATATTATCCTCCTCTCCATTCTACGTGGCATTTGCGAAGTAGTTTATGCTTATTATAAAAATATGCGCAACCGCGTACATTGTTGCAAATTCTACTAATAGTTTCTCTTTTGATCAATATAAACAAAACATTAATAAAATACCATGACCGGAGAATTATGCAAAAAAAAAAAAGGAAGAATAATACTTAACAATAAATCAAAACCAAAGATTATACGCTTACACTTTTGCTAAAATATACTACCAATTGCTTCATGGTTATACGTTGTCAACTCTGTTCATTTTTAACTCATGTCCTGGGATATAGATGGCGCTCAATAGTAAGAAATTAAAATGTTTACAAATTGCCACCCCCTGGCTTTGAACCCATTAACAAGAGAATTGAATTGAAATATAATAATTTAACATGTCTTTAAATCGAGGTAATACTATTTGGTGTGTGTGTGTATACCTGGTGGTGCCTGCAGCAGGGCTGCTTGAGGCAGACGAGCGTGCCGCACAGTAGGCACACGGAGGCCTCCTTGGGCACGGCGCCGCACTGCAGGCACACGCGCTCGTGGTAGTACGTGAACAGGCGGTCGTAGTCGCGCGGCAGCGCCAGCAGCGCCGGCGCCGCCCACGACACGTGCAGCGACCGGATCACGCGGTGCACCTGCACATACGCACTACATGTCTCAAAAATATCACTTTCCAAGTTGATGTACTACACTACAGTGCTATCTAGCGGCTAATTGTACAGTAATATCTGTCAACTCTTAACCGAATATTGCATTAATAGTTTATAATAATTGATATTAACGACCACTGGCAATAATACACATGATGCCATTAAAGCAAATAAAATACGCTACATTTCCACATCTGTTTGTGTATACAACAAGGCTTTAGTGATGAAATAAAAAAGTTAAAATATAACAATAGTTCTAAACGGTGTCTAAACTGACCGCCAGCTGTCCGCCGGCGGCGGCGCTGGCCAGCTGGCGCGCCCAGGCCTGCGCGGCGGCGGCGGCGCCCGGCGGCAGCGCGCAGTGCGCCGCCAGCGCGCCGCCGCCCGCCAGCTCCAGGTAGCGCAGCAGCGCCGGGAACTCCTCCGCCTCGCTGGCGATGGCCGGCAGCTCCCCGCCGTAGATGTGCTTGCGCAGCAGCGCCGCGATGCGCAGGAATGGCACCACCAGCTCTTGAACCTGCGGGGGGAATATGTCGTTATCGATTCCATTTTCGCCCATATGGACATTTGACCTGTCCTAATGCACGCCATCAGACATGATCTGTAGCTCTACTTATCCAATTCAAAATTTGATTATAAATAAATTTATTACAATAAAAAAACTTAAAAAGACAATAACAATAGTTTTATAAATAAATATTCAAAGAAAAATAAATCCCTAAATTCTCTAATAGACCAACATAAATGAACTTTACAGTAAACAAAAGCATACGTATCATGAATATTATCATTTACTCTTACTAAAATTATTATAAGTCAATATTTTTACAATAAGCAATTCTTGCTTTGTAATAGGTATTACAATAATTACAAAATTTCAAAGTAAAATATAAGACAAAAATAATCACAAATTTTTAAGTGCAAATATAAACAAAACAAAACGTACCTCCAACTCGACACTTTGCAGATCCGGCGCCCGGCCGTCGCTGTTGGAGCCGGCGTCGTCCTCCAGCAGGTGGTGGCCCGCCAGCGCCGTGAGCAGCAGCCGCGCCGCCTGCTCCAGCCCCGACGGCTCCTCCCGCGGCGGCTGCGCGTGCAGCGCCGCGGGCAGCGTGCCGCTCGCGCACAGCTGGTTCACCACTTGGTAGTACGTCAGCGCGTATAGTGCGCGGATTATGCACGTGAAGTATTCTGTTGGATGAACAATTTTTAATAAAAATTATATGTACGTAATGTTTGATATGTAAATAATATGATTAGATCAATATACAATGAGTATATTTTTCGAAACATTAACATCTCAATGAAACCAATATACTCGTCTCAATTCAATATTTTGTTGCTAAACAATAAAAAGACAAACCAACATACGTATTCTCGACTCTATAGTATTAATAAATACATACTCTATTATATGAAACTCTTATATATGGAGAGTTTGTTAATTCAGAATATCTACTATCTCTCTCAAGGTTGCGCAAACAGAAAGAGAGGCAAGATGAAACTAACGTATATCCATGTGCGGCGGCGAGTGCGGCGCCAGCAGTATGAAGTGCATGAGCAGCGCGGCGGGGTCGCGCAGCAGCATGGGCACGGGGCGCGCGGGCGGCGCGGGCGAGCACGCGGGGCTGGCGCTGCCCCCCGCGCCCCCCGCGCCGCCGCCCGCGCCCGGCACCAGCGCGCGCCACGTGCTGCCCGCGCCCAGCCGCGTGCCCGCCGTGTGCGTCAGCGCGATCGCGTGCGCGCCCGCTACCGCTATTAAAGGAACTGCGGACAAAATGTGGCGTAAATTATTAAAAAATAAATATTATTAAGACTTAAAAATTGTTGTGTGAAACTGAATGGTTACTGGAATTCTAATTATTTGTGAAAGTGTAATATTTAAATAAAAAAAAGCGATCGGTGTCGTGGGACTCCTGGTAGGGACAAAGTTCCATTCACTGTCTGCCCTTGACTTATAAATTTTGTCATACAAATTGTCATGAGTTACATAAAACTAGGGTTACATAAACATTGAGCAACGTACATTATACATGTTGAAGGCCTGCACTGAGTGTACACTAAATTCTTACAACATATACTCCTTACCATTTATGCTCGCCTGGTACATATGATGACGTCACATTATGGGATACCGTTAGTTCATAATATCTAATGACAATAATTTTATAATAACTAATGCAATCGACAAGCATTCCCTTTAAAATCAATGGGATGAATCATCTTCTGTATGGGCATTTATACTGCAATTATAAGACAATTTATGTGTGGTTATGGTGTGTACCTATGCAGTCGTCGCGCGGCTTGTAGCGCGGCGCGGGCTGGTCCACGAGCGAGCCGCCGCGCTGCACCAGCTCGCACTCCAGGTTGGTGCGCACCAGCGACGCCACGAACGTGAAGATGGCGGCCGGCGACGACCCGTAGCGCTGCTTCAGCTTGCCGCCCGCCATCGCCGTCATGTCCTCCATCGCCTTGCCCATCGCCTCCGACAGCCGGCTAGGTGGCTGCAAAGTACACATATACATACATTTGGCATCAATGTAAACGTAAAAAATTATATATGAATTTTTTAGACCATACATTTTATAAATACATACTACTACATTTACAACTAAGGGGCCATCCATAAATTACGTCACACGAATTTCGTGATTTTTTTACCCCTCCCCGTCCTTGTCACAGCTGGTCACACTTGTGAGACTCCCCCCCTCCCTAGTGTGACGTCACATATTTTGCAATTTTATATCCATTTAAATTATTTTTTATTTATTATTTATAACATGAACATCAATTTAAACATTTCAAGAAATTAACAAAACAAAAAACGATCACTTTACGATTTGGAAATGTGACGTCACGAAATCTAGGACCCCTCCCATCCCCCTGTCACACAATGTCACACTTCGTCGACCCCCTCCCTCCCCCTTAACGTGTGACGTAATTTATGGATGGTCCCTAATTTTGAGCTAATGGTAGTGAAATTTAAGTTACCTACACATTACGTTGGTTTTGTTTAAAAGTGTAATTAATATAAACGTCAGGCATACTAACAGGCGGTGGATGCCTCCGCTCGAGCATCTCGAGCACGTGGTCGGCCTGCGCGAGGAAGTCGTGCGGCGGCGGCGGGGGCGGCGGCGGCGGCGACGCGCGCGGCGGCGGCGGCGCCAGCGGCAGCACGGAGTTGGCGAGCTGGCGGCACAGCGGGCACAGGAACTCGCCGCGCTCCACGTGCAGGTTGTGCGGCCGCTGCGGCGCCGCCAGCGAGTGCAGGTAGGCGCGCAGGCAGCGCAGGTGCAGGTGGTGGCCGCACGACTGCGCCGCCACGCCGCCCTCCCACCCCACCGACACGGACAGCACCCACGAGTCGCGCTCGAAGTGCTGCTGCAGCTCGTCGTGCAGCCGGTAGTGGTGCGCGGCCGCCGTGCCGTGCGCCGCCGCCGCCAGCCGCGCGCGCTCCGCCTCGCTGAGCGCCAGGCGCGCGGGCGCGTCGGCCGGCCCGCGCCGCCGCCGCCGGTGGCCCAGCACCGACGTGGACTGCAGCAGCACCACCAGACCGATGGGGTCGGCGTGCGAGGCGGGCGCGGTGGTGTTGCAGATGACGCACGCGTAGTCGCGCTGCGGCTCGTCGTCGGAGGCGGCGGCGTCGGCGGCGGGCGCGCCGGCCATGGCGGCCAGGAACTGCTGCTGGCGGCGCGCGAACTCGCGCATGAGCTGCTGCTGGCGCTCGCGCGCGCGGCGGGCGCGCTCGTCGCGCTCGCGGCGCTCGCGCGCGCGCTGCTCGGCCTGGCGCTCGCGCTGGTGCGGCCACAGCGTGCGGCGCACGTGCGCCACGGCCGCCGCGCAGCGCGCGTCCAGCGCCGCCAGCTTGTGCAGCAGCGACCCGATGAAGTGCGGACCGTCTCCTGCACGCATACACATAAACTACACATAGAAACTTACTTTTATAACAGTATAAGGTAAAACGCATGTTCAAAATTATTTTTCATTATTTAGAAAGCCTTTAAATTTACAAGTTTAGGTTATTTTGAATACTTTAAACATCAAATGTAATAGAAATGCTAACCGATAGGTTCCTGTGACGAAGGCGCTGGTTCTTCCAAGGAAAAAGAATCGAGCCGCCCTGAGAGTTGTGAATGCAGTTTGAGCAGTAGTGATATGATTGATTCGTTCACTATTATTTGTTCATCTGTCTGTGTGTGTAACTGTACCTATGGAAAAATACACATTTATCAATATCAACGTTTTGTTAATAACACTTTTAGTACTATCACTTACCTCTCATTGGTTTAATGACTATTATATACGGTTACAGATCCGGAGGCCCTGGGTTCGATCCAGAGTTCCTGAGTCTGGGCATATTTAATAATTGGGATTTTCTGTTGAGAAATCCTCAATAGTATTTCAGTTTGGAAGTTGGCGATGCAACACTCCCCTGGCGGGGCAGAGATCCAGAAGATACAATAAGCCATAGATCATTTTTTAGTTATTATCACAATTATAACTGTTAAATTCAGAAGCGTGTACAAATCACAAGTACTACAACATCATTACAAATGGCATTACTTGTGTGTTGGAGGAGGGCTGCGGGTCGGCGGGCGGCGCGGGCGCGGGCAGCGCGGGCGCGGCCGCGTACAGCGCGCCCTCCAGCGACCACTCCGGCATCTCCATGTCCGTCATGTCTGCGCACGTACACACATACATACATCATTAACTGTATATACATAAATCATTCATTTATTACATGAATGAGTTTATCTATTCAATCTGATGATTTTTCACTATCTTTTTCTTCGATAGTTAAATGAAATAAAAATACGTGTGTACTCTGTGTGACTTTAATTTTGCTACTGTTATTTAAATAAAACTATCTTTTCGGATTTTTTCGCGGATTTATTTTGATTTTTGGTTCCCGACGTTTCGATTGCTTTACAGCAATCATGGTCACGGGAGAGACTAAGGTGTTAGATGTCTCAAAGGTATTATATAGTTGTTACAGACAGCCTACCCACAAATAACAAAATGAATTCAAAAAACTTGAAAATTGGCACCAAAGTACCTTACAATATTTGTTAATTTTAATTTTAAAACATTTTTATAATTTTAATTACTTTTATATTATATAATTTTATATTATTTATATAATTTTAGCTTTATTATTATAATTATTACAATTTTTTAGAAAATTTATTGATTAATAATCTATATTTAGTGTTGCCATTATTATATTTATAACTATAACGAAAAAATAAATTATTAATTATTTAAGCCACATTATTATTTTATGTGTAATTTAAAAAAATAAAATTAATTAAGAATTACTATTTGCAACTGAAAATATTAATTTGAAATATTAATTTGAATACTAATTTAAATTACTGTTATTTTGATCCGCACAGTAAGAACTTACTACATCTAACTGTCTGTTTTGTTTAGATATATTATTTAATTTTATTATATTAATGACAGGATCCCATGACGATGGTAGTTCCCAGCCATCTTCCCTATTGAAATTTGGATGTTTTTTAATTTCTATGGCTTCCCGAATCATTCTAGGGCGATATCTGTTTTCTTTCGCGAGGATTTGGGGTCTATCGAAGCGAATATAATGGCTTGGGCGGTCCTGACTATGTTTGCAGACAGCAGATGTTGTATTACGACGGTGTTTCACATCAGCTATGTGTTCCTTGACCCGAGTTCTAATGGATCGCTTTGTTTGTCCGATGTAAGAGAGTCCACAATCACAATCAAGCTTGTAAACTCCTGCATCTTGTAGAGGGATGTGGCACTTGACAGGTGGTAAGAATTGACTTATTTTCTTTGGCGGCTTGAAGTAAGTTTTAATTGAAGCTCGCTTTAGGATGTAGCCAATCTTGTCAGTGACTCCTCTCATGTAAGGTAGGACTGCAGGGACGCGCTCGACTGTGGCTGGTTTCACTCGGTCCCTGTGACGTAGGCGCGGCACTTGCAGCATAAACCCTAAAATACAATTTACAATGGAACTGGAGTCTAATAATTCCTTAGCTTTCTTAGATGTATTAGTCATACGTAACCCAGATAACACCTTGAGTCATACTGTGTATCGAAAGAAGACCCATACAGATAGGTACTTGAATGGTGAATCTCACCACCACCCTTCACAGTTAGCTACCGTGGGAAAATCTTTGTTTCAGAGAGCACAAGGGATCTGTGACGAGCAACACCTGGCCGGAGAGCTGCAACATGTCAAGCAAGTTCTGCGAGACAACAAGCTGCAAGTGCCGCGCCTACGTCACAGGGACCGAGTGAAACCAGCCACAGTCGAGCGCGTCCCTGCAGTCCTACCTTACATGAGAGGAGTCACTGACAAGATTGGCTACATCCTAAAGCGAGCTTCAATTAAAACTTACTTCAAGCCGCCAAAGAAAATAAGTCAATTCTTACCACCTGTCAAGTGCCACATCCCTCTACAAGATGCAGGAGTTTACAAGCTTGATTGTGATTGTGGACTCTCTTACATCGGACAAACAAAGCGATCCATTAGAACTCGGGTCAAGGAACACATAGCTGATGTGAAACACCGTCGTAATACAACATCTGCTGTCTGCAAACATAGTCAGGACCGCCCAAGCCATTATATTCGCTTCGATAGACCCTAAATCCTCGCGAAAGAAAACAGATATCGCCCTAGAATGATTCGGGAAGCCATAGAAATTAAAAAACATCCAAATTTCAATAGGGAAGATGGCTGGGAACTACCATCGTCATGGGATCCTGTCATTAATATAATAAAATTAAATAATATATCTAAACAAAACAGACAGTTAGATGTAGTAAGTTCTTACTGTGCGGATCAAAATAACAGTAATTTAAATTAGTATTCAAATTAATATTTCAAATTAATATTTTCAGTTGCAAATAGTAATTCTTAATTAATTTTATTTTTTTAAATTACACATAAAATAATAATGTGGCTTAAATAATTAATAATTTATTTTTTCGTTATAGTTATAAATATAATAATGGCAACACTAAATATAGATTATTAATCAATAAATTTTCTAAAAAATTGTAATAATTATAATAATAAAGCTAAAATTATATAAATAATATAAAATTATATAATATAAAAGTAATTAAAATTATAAAAATGTTTTAAAATTAAAATTAACAAATATTGTAAGGTACTTTGGTGCCAATTTTCAAGTTTTTTGAATTCATTTTGTTATTTGTGGGTAGGCTGTCTGTAACAACTATATAATACCTTTGAGACATCTAACACCTTAGTCTCTCCCGTGACCATGATTGCTGTAAAGCAATCGAAACGTCGGGAACCAAAAATCAAAATAAATCCGCGAAAAAATCCGAAAAGATAGTTTTATTTAAATGTCAAACATTCGCGTAAATCTAAGAAAGTATTTGCTACTGTTAGTTTGAATTATAATACAGTGAGAATGGACGGCGCGTAACTAATATTTTTGTATGTAGTAAATATTATTTATGTTTGTTTCAGAGCATTTTATTCTTAACACAGTCTTTTATTAAAGTAAACTGTGATGATGTCAGCATTATTTTCATACACATAGCATCATTCATTTAAATTAAATGTTTAGGATCGTATGAAGTATAATAATATATTTTCTGGGTACTTTTTAATCGTTTCACACGACTACTTTGAAATTAGTTACGACTATGGAATTAATTTATTACTTATCGCCTTTAGACTATTAATGGATACTTTTTTAGATTGAAAAAAGAAAATAATAATGTGATTGTTTTTTAACGATTTACCTTGTGTATATGTATGTACATTGAGATAAACATTATAAATGTATACATTTTTATGTACACACATACACACTCACATATATATCGATGGGTCCTATGTATATGGGCCAAACTAACAATTTGGCCATTTTCACTTTTTTGTGGTAAACGCATCTTATTAATATAATTAATTATATGAGCTATTAAAAAAAAGTAATTTCAGCATGGAAACACTATTTTTTACCGCAGTATAAAGGCCTATGTAACGTGAATTTAAACGTACAAGGGCCAAACGGTAATTTGGGACTTATACGCGGGAATTTCTATACGTTTGGCTTATGTTTTCGGCCAATGTGCAACCACATTGGCCATTATACGTGTTTTATTCTAAAAAATACACTTTTATCCTATTCTATTTTTTTACTGTGAAACTATTATTATAAATTATAAAGGTTAAAATTTAGTATTTCTTCTGATTTCATGTTACCTATTCCTAAAATAATATTTTTGCTGCTATTTGGAGCCAATGAGATACTTGGAAATTGCAGTTTAAGTCTGTTGAAAGATGTATGCTTTGAACATTGTCTATCCCACCAAGACAATAAGCATTATACATCTGAAAATTCTCCTTTGGTATAATCTGATGAAATGAATTTTTTGTAATAATCAACTGAATCAACCCCTTATTAACACGTAGCATGAAGAAGGAAACAACTCTTATTTACAGTCAATCTCTTTTTTGGCACTAGAATAAAATAATAAGCCACTAGCTAGCCTTTCATTAAACATGATAACGAATAATTATTCAATCTCAACTGAACGTCACGGTGGACAATTCAAAATAAAAATTTCCCGGATGATAGCGATATGTGCGAAGTAAATACATCAATGACATCGTCTGATTATAGGTCTTTTGAAGAAGAAAAACCTGTTCCATCACTGCCATCATTGTAATCAGATGCAACTTCGTCTTCTTCTATTTCACAGTATTACTCATCTTGTGATGTTTAACCTCTCTTGAGATCCAGAAAAATTTTAAAAAAAAAGAAACAGTGGAAGATTGCGAGAAAAAAAATGTAATGAATGGAGATTCAAAAAGAAAAAGACTGAAAATACAGGAAAAGCTTATAAAAATAGAAATAGCAAGAAACGAGATGAAAAAAAATTAGTTGTCCCATGTCAGAGCACATGTAAACTTAAGTGTTTCGAAATATTAATATAAATATCAAACATACTCCTCATGAGAAAGGTCATACTCAGAATAAAGGCGACTCTATACACGCTACAATTGAAAAAAAAACTTCAAAATTTGAGAATATTTACACTCCATCTGAATAGAGCTCATTGATTTGATGTACCAAAACAAAAGCAAGTCCTTATAACGTCATTGATGTAACTCAAAGCATGATTTATGTATTCAAAAAGATGCAGACCAATGCCTGCTTCAACTGAACTAAAAACTGAGAAGGACAAACAAATCTTTTGTCTACAATAAAACAAATTTAGATACAAAACATACGTCTTACATTGTAAATATAATTTGTGTGTAGATGCGGTTGAAAGACATTAAAATCTTAGATCAGCTAGTACAAATAAGAAGACAATGGCCGATAGAGCAACAGAAATTTCATTGCATCTACGTTACAATCAACTGTTATCGATTCGACCTTAGAAAAGTAAGACTTTCTTGATTTATGTCGAAAAAATGTTGTCCCAACAGTGTACTTTGGTTACTACGAAAGTTTAGTAACATCTAATGATAAGACGTCAATCAATGAGAGCGATAATGAAGACACTTTTTAATTATTTTAACTTTAAACTTTAAAATTTAAATAATTAATTTAAACTATTTCTTAAAAAAACACAATACGTTTTCGAATACGGATTCTTAATTAAAGTTTTCGAAGACTGATTTAATTTTTCTTTTCAATAAAGTAATAAAATTATTGTATTTGTTTTATTATTTATATGATCTAACTGAAAACTCAGTCATTATATAACCAGATCGTACCACGTATAAGTATCAATATGACATATTTATTACAATATCTAAATAATTCTTTTTCATTGTAGTGAGTTTTCAACTTAATTTATCTTCAATTAATTTTATGAGTAAAAAATATAATAAATATTAACATTTCTTTTAATTAACGCAATACGCGTATAACGGCCAATTTGACACATTGGCCTTTTTAGGGTGTTTTTGGAGAAAAATAAATATAAGAAAAAGTAACGTATAAGGGCCAATGTGCAATAAAAAATAAACTAAATTATATACAAATTTGACACTATGATGTAAATAAAGACGATAGCTGTCATAGTAAACATGCAAAGTTTCATAAACTTTAGTTTTACCATTTTAAAATTATAAAGGATTTAAACTTTGGGAGCCTCTCCTGTAAAGTTGTGATTTTGCATTTTGGCCCATATACATAGGACCCATCGATATATAACACACTCACATATATATATATATATATATATATATATATATATATATATATATATATATATATATATATATACTGTGTGTTAAATGTCTCAACATATTTATTTATTTATTATTAGTTCATAAGAAGTGAGGCGTGTCGGCCGCGAGCGTACCGTATGCGAGGCGCACGGGGTCGGCGGCCACGTGCGCGGGCAGCGCCAGCGCCATGCCGGCCTCCATGTCCACGTCGGCGGCCGGCACCAGCGCGCCCGCGCCCGCGCCCGCGCCCTCCGCGCTGCCGCCCGCGCCCTCCACGCTGCCGCTCTGCATGAACTGTGTCATATAACTTTTTAAATTATCGCGTTCCATATTTATATGATAACTATACTACGAGATGTTTTTCGAAAAACATCTCCAATCGTAGCGGGGGATGCCGTACACCGCCAGTCTGCCCGTGACCACGGCTGGTGCGACCCAGTCGAAACGTCGGGAACAAGGTATATAGCCACTTATTCACGCGTTAAGCCCCGTAGTATAGTTATTATATAAACTGTATCATTATCATTATATCCTCACTCAGAAACTAGTGCAGTCAGAAAAACTTTAATCGTTTAGGGGCCATTTTCCGAGATCACGCTTGATTTAATTCGTCTAAATATCACCAGATGTCCAAGCCAGTTTTTTATGTACTGCCGTATACAATATGCCATATCCGATAGGTTATAAATAGTGTTTTATAAATGAAAATGGAATTAAAATAGACGGCATATGTGATACCGTCAAACATTTATTACATTTTATGCATGATAAAAACATAGATGACTAAACATAGCAAGGTCTTCTACATCACGCTATCGTTTCGTTATATCTCAAACTATAAGATAAGTCTAAATGTTGTTTAATAAATATGATTAAAAATCGAATGCAGTTTAATTCTATAGTGACAAGTGACAATTAGTGAAAAGTTGTGTGTGTGCAAACTGCCTCGGTGGTCTAGTGGCTTGCGTGTACAGCTGCTGACCCGAACGTCCTGGGTTCGAGTTCCGGGCCTAGAACCTCTGGATTTGCAGCCGTACAAACTAGCCACTAGACCTGCTTAGAAACTATATATGTACATATATGCTCAACTTTTCAAAGGAGATCTTTACCTTATATTTTATTATAGTTAGCGAATATTTGACATTTAAAAAATATCACGATACATTAAATTACTATATTTTAAATATTATAAATAAAATTTGAAATATTTTTAAAAATTAATATAATTTTCTACCCTTATTTATATATAAAAAAATAAAATACATGTTATTGCAATAATCCTATCCCATACTAACCTCTAGCGCTCTTATTTCTGGGGTTTCTCCTCCTGTATCGGACTGGTCGTCTGACATAGAGTTACCGCGCACCATCTGCAAAGCCCATTCAACAATTAACTACAACACTAATAATATTATTGCGATTAAAAAAAGACATGAGTGTGTTCATAACACTCCCAATGGATTTAAGTAAGATTCGGAATGGAGATAGCGTAGGTATTTACTGAATAATAAAAAACAAATCTCGATAATCCTAAAAAATTCAAATATTTATACAATATAAAATCACTACATATTATAAAATAAAGTACTCCGTAACAAATATGAAGATTTCGAAATAGTTTATATACTGAATTCGGAATAGCTTATATCCCGAATTGGGAATAGCTTATATCCTGAATTTGGAATAGCTTATATCCTGAATTGAGAATAGTTTATATCCCGAATTCGGAATAGTTTATATCCCGAATTGGGAATAGTTTATATGCTGAATTCGGAATAGCTTATATCCCGAATTGGGAATAGTTTATATCCTGAATTGGGAATAGTTTATATCCTGAATTCAGAATAGCCGATATCTTGGATTAGGAATAGCTTTTATACTGTTTTACATAAAGTACTTTTTGTAGACACTTGTATAACACATACCTGCAGCGACTGCGGCACGGCGAGCGCGGTGCTGGCGGCCGCGAGCGACGCTGACTTGTTGGACGTGCGCGAGCTGTTGTCCTCTGTGTCCTCCCACTCTGGATCACCTATTTTAGGTATATAAAGAAAATAATGAGCAAACGGTTGATGGATTTAGTATTTTATATTGTTAGTGGGTTAATTCATTTTATTTAGTGTTCATAACTATTGATTTATTAGTCCGCATCGATCAAAAAAGTACTAGATACATAATCAACGACAAAAAATGTTCTCACCGAATGAGCGTCTATTTGAACATTTTAGCGCACTTTTTATCATTTTTTTTTTGTGAAAACAACTTTAAGCACATTTAAGGTTCAATTTACATTGTTGTATATTTATTTCAACTAGAATAATTACCAGAACACAATCGGTGACAGTTTTAGGAGAATTTTTTCATGGGATTGTGTATCTAGTACTTTTTTGATCGATGTTAGTCTGCTGTTTGTTGCAAATTGTTTTTCAAAAAAAAAAAAACAGTTATGATAGATAAAATGTAAGCTGGATTAGCAAATTTTATGTTTTTAAACATTTGTCAGTATAATTAGGCATACAAAAAATTAATTAGTTACTGCTATATAGTTGATTAAATACTAGCATTAGTTATCTATAACGTTAAAGATATCAAATTTTTATAACCCTTTTTTTACATGTTTAATGGTTGAATTTTCAAAAATAATTTCCTAGTGGATATCTTTTTCCTATATCGAATCTATTTGCTAAGCAACTTCGTCGCATTTATACATTGAAATTTCGTAACTAATCAGTGAGTGATGTTTTGCTTTTCTATACATATGTATTATGTATGCATTATGCTCAAGCCATAATATTGATATTTTTTTTGATTCTCTTTATAAATTTAAGAAAACCATAAAACTTAAGTTTCTTCGTTCTTCTATCAAACGTTAATTGATTATTGTAATAATTAAAAAAAAACAACACATTTTTATGTATTTGTTGAGCACATATACTTACTGTTAAATTTTATTTTAATTTTTTCCGCTCACTAATGTAAACTATTATTACTAAGTTATTATGTTGTCATCTTATTAGAATGCAGTGTTGCCTATAATTATGGCATCATTTAGTATAGACCCTCTTTTGTTTATTAACATGTACAATTGTAAGAATGTATGCACTGTTAGCGACCTATGTAATAAATAAATATAGGCGTGTATGTATAGGTAGGTGTGTGCGATGTGTGTGGTGTATATAGGTGGGGCGGGTGTACTGACTGTCGTCGTGGCGGCGGTCGTGCCGGTGCAGGTGTCCGGCGGCGGGCGCGCGCGGCGGCGGCGGCACGGACAGCAGCACGGTGCGCGCGTTGTCGCACACGGCGCCGCCCGCGAAGGCGCGCAGCAGCGGCACGCCCGCCACGCGCCCGCCGCTGCCCGTCGGGCCCTCCGCCACGCACACGTCGCGCTGCGGACACGCACCGCTCTACATACTTCACGTTAATACATAGGGAATATGCGTGTTTTTTTTTATACAATAGCTTACATCGTTATATAATTGTAAAAATAATATCCGACTCCAAAAAAACTAAAATTTAGTTTTTTAATTTAAATATACCGATACGGATACTTTAAACGCTCGCTCCTTTAATCGCGCGCTTGGCGTGACGTCACAGTATAATATACATAGAAAAATGACGACTCAATTTGTAGCGACAAAATCGCTAATCACTCTGCTATGATACATCCATACATCCTGACGTCATACTTTGAATTTCTCACCTATAATTGCACTTTTTAATAATTATTATTTTCTTAATAAAAAAAAATACATTAAAAAATATTGAAATAGGCCTAATTCAAAAGCATTAAAGGTTATAAAAAAAATATATTTCATCTTTATTTAAACCACACGCATATTCCCTATTGTAGTATGGCTCACGGTATCCACTAATGATCTATTATAAATATAAACCAGTAATAAAGAGGACTTGGAACATATTGTCACATTTAATAACATCATTCCTTATATATTCATTAATTTAAATATTTATTTACCATCATTTACTACTTAATTATTTAAAAAAGAAACAATTTTTAACAACATTCCATCCTGATATATAAGTATGTCATATTTTATACGGTTTTACTTCAAAAATAAACTGATTGTATAACTGTTCATTTATGATATTCAAAAATACTGTTTATCTATGAATATTGAATATTGTTGAGGATTGAATATTCTTTACAATATTCAACGAAAATCAATAAAATTTTATTAACTATAACTAAACGCCATATACGTTAAAATATAGGTATTCAAATAACATTAACATTATAAGAATACTCAAGTTCCCAACAAATTATATCTAATTAGCGAATCTTGAATAGTTTGGGGATGTATAAAAGACAAACATCTGAAGAAGAATTCTTTTCTTTAGACTAGGAACCTTCGCAGATGTATATACAATAAGAAATAACTCACTAAAACGTTATTACAATCGAATCAATAGTTTAAAGACAAACATACGAACATTCATTTTTATTTATATTAATGATAATAGATAGAAAGAAAGTATGACTAATTATTGAAAAATACCCTTTTCGTATTCGAAAGTGCAAAAAAAGGCGAAAAAGAACAAGAGAAAGAAGAGGGGTAGAGTGGGCAGTGGGTAGCGGTGCGGTAGTTACATCGTGGGTCTTGGCGCGCTCGGCGGCGAGGTCGGCGGCCACGGCCAGCAGGTACACGGCCAGCGCCAGCACGTGGTCGGGCGGCGCCGCGCCCGCGCCCTCGCCCTCCTCGCCCGCGCCCTCCGCGTGCCGCCGCCGCACGCCGCGGTGCAGCACCGCCAGCAGCGCGCCGTGCAGCACGCCTGCGCGCGCACACACACACACACATTACTACCACGGCATTCGACCACTTTTAATGTCCCACTGCTGAGCACAGGCCTCCCAATGCGAGGGGGATCAGGATATAGTCCACCACGCTGGCCAAGTGCGGGCGGACTGCACATGTCCTTCGATAACCTCCTAGGTTCTCTGAGACATGCAGGTTTCCTCACGATGTTTTCCTTCACCGTATGACAAGTGGTAAACACATTAGAAATGATTCGCACTCATGTGTTATTGATATTTCCATAAATATCAGAGGTACAAGATCCAGGATTTGAACCCATTTTACTCAGTGCGAGCAACTGGGCTATCACTGCCTTTGCTACTATCACGGTATAGACATTCATATAGTAACCAATACATTGATTTTAAATTATTATTTTGTTCATAGGCAAATATAAGAGTACAAACAGACAGTCAAATAGACACGATTTTCTTAACAGTTATTTTATTTGCTTGCAAATAATTTATATTCCTGCAACCGGGATGCGACTTATTGAATACAATCAAATTTAAACTGAATGTATTGTAAATCAAATGAAAATGAATGAATGAATTAATTAATTAATGAGTGAGTGAGTGAGGATGTGCCGTACCGGAGGCGCACAGCTGGCGCGGGTCGCCGGCGGCGGCGGGCGGCGGCAGCGCGGCGCGCAGCGGCGGCCACAGCGCGCCGCTGCCGCTGCTGCTGTTGCCCTCCGCCTTCTGCTTCTCTCTCACGCTGCAACCAACAGACAGGTTACACTCGTGTATAATATACGATATATATACTGGTACCTGATCTAACATAAAGCTACGACAAACTTGCTTCGATTTTTAACAATTTTTGGTATAACATTTTTGACCAATTTCAAAAAAGAAGAAAGTACTCAATTCAAGTGTATGAATGGTTAATAAATAGATTATACGTTACGGATGGTCCCACATACCTAAATATCAAAGTATAATCCCACCACAAACAAAAGGTTAAAATATTAACTTTTAATCGTATCTAGTCAAGATACAACAATTAATAGACTTTATTAAACCACGAAAGATATTGACAGGCACAAATAAAGGATGAGTATATTCCATTTAAAATAAAATAACAAAACAAAAAGGCACGGATAAAATGAGTGTAGTGTTG
Source organism: Fabriciana adippe (assembly GCA_905404265.1). Lineage (NCBI taxonomy): Eukaryota > Metazoa > Arthropoda > Insecta > Lepidoptera > Nymphalidae > Fabriciana > Fabriciana adippe. The sequence goes on along the minus strand of FR989995.1, from coordinate 15,014,367 downwards.
CTTTTACCCTAAAAAAATGGTGCGTATAACCTTTAGTCGAGGCTGAGGTAAAACTTCTTTATCAAATATCGCAATTAAATTAAAACAAATCTATAATTAAATAAGGCATATTACAATCATATATTTATAATTTACGGAAAGAATATAATATTATATATCATTTGTCAGACAATAACAACGGTTACCATGGCAACAATTAGCCATAACAGCGTGTAATGTATTCCATCTCAGTCTCTCGCCGGCTTAATCCTATATATTTATGTGTTTGTCTCTTTTCGAGTTTCAAATCACAACTCTTCTAAAGAAGTTTCTCTTGAAAAATGAAGAAAAGAGCGCAAGACTCACTAAGCGGTGAACCTATCCATGGAGGCGTGGAAGTCGCGGCGGTGCACGGCGCGGCGCAGCACGTGCAGCGGGTCGTAGTAGCGCTCCCACACCGCCGGCCGCGGCACGAACAGCCCCTGCTCCAGGCTCTCCGACCCCTTGGGCGGCGCGCGGTACACCGACAGCTGCGACACCGTACACGTCATTATCAAAACATCATCATTATATACAGGGTCATTTTTAATTTATTGAAGACCTTTTGAGAATATACTATGTAGATCATAAGAACAACATCTGTAACAAAAAAACTAAGGGGACGTACTAATAATCATTTTAAATTCCAATAACGTGATCGTCAAATATGCCTGTTCATGAGAAGTACACTGTACATACATACATACATATAAATACGCAAAAACAATTTGCTGATTACCAATTGGTAATTCTAGAAAACTGTATACAAAAGACATGACACTATGTAAGCATACACCTATTGTACCAACAACCATACTGTTTCCGCCAATAGTAAAATCACATAATATTTATTCCTACCCGCTTCCTTTTTTATATGCACGCCTACAATTTAAAGGGTCATTATACGCAGTCGATTAGCATTCACCGTTTGAGCCGCAAGAAGCAAACCCGCGCGCGCCTGCTATAATTGCATGGAAAATTCGAGTGCTTGTGATGTGTGTCATGAGTATCGTCACCGCCATCGCCATCTAACCGCTGCCGTTATCATCCTTGGCGCTGCAGCCGAGACCTGACGCAGAGCTCCAGCAAGATAGGCGTGCTTTTCATTCCCGCTGTCCGCACCCCTTTTCTTCATATATACAGTCCACTTAATTTTACTTTTAGAACCAGCCCTTCCCCGCAGTTTACCGCACCGCAGTTTTTTACGCTTCATTTGTGGTCCATTCGATACGGATCCATTTGTGGTCCATCCGATACGGATTTATTTACATTTATAGTCCTTTATTTTGATCATTTCAATCCTAATTTAAAATAATTTTTGTTCATCAACCCGCATTTGGTTCATATATCTGTACGAACCAAAATTTATTTTATATATAATATTTTCTCCCACCGCTCTTTTAGGTCACCTAAATAGGCTATATTTCTTTATTTAACCGCCCCCTATTTAGGCACATATAAATATACTTTTACCGCGTATATATAATTTTATATCCACCGTATATTTTATATCCACAAATAACTAATTTATGTATAATTATTATTAGATACTTACATATTATAATTACCTATAAAACGTTTAGTATATTATACGCCTACACATATTATTCACCTACACCTATTTCCCATACAATAAATGGCATATACACAGATTGTGTTTAAATTTTTAGTATATTATTTACTAACTTCTTTGAGTACAGTTTCGAAGTTCCGTGTGTGAGCGTTGCCGGAGCGTTCCGGCATCAGTTCCAACAGCTGGGAGTGTGTTTTGTCACCGGCGGCCAACAGAGTGGCCACTTCAAGTCTTGATTGGGTCAACTCGTCGTTACCTGTATAAATAATAACAAATTATAAATAAATATGTTGGGACATTAACACACAGCACCATCTAGTTCCATGGTAAGCTACGAGGCTTGTGTTATGGATACTAGATCGTTGATACACTACACATATATAACTTTAAATACATATGTATATATTATAAATATAAACACCCATGACTGGAGTAAAAACAATCGTGCTCATCTCACAAATGAATGCCCCCAGCGGGACTCGAACCCGCGAGCGCTGGCACGGGAAGTAGGGTCACTACAAACTGAGCCAAACGTGTCGTCAAATTTTAACATTATAATTATGTTATATCGGTTTTGCAGGCAACTTTGCTTGCGTGATAGGCGTTGTGCGTAATACTTTTAGAAGTTATGGCATGACATAGTAACAAACAATTTTATGTATTTTCACTCTTATGTATTACACTTACTATATTACACGTTTATAAATTTTCACTTTTTTATGTATTTCCTGTGAGTGTTTTAAATAAGCACAGTCATTCAAAAACTTATGCATTTATACTGGTAACATTAGCTGGATACTTGTTTTTACTGGAATTTAGCAGTACAATTTTCCGTAGATGAAATATCATTAAACAAAAAAAAAGAAAAGAAAAATATCTGATTAAAATGTACGTAGCCATAAATTCCAAATATTTGTTTAACTTTATCTTACCAGACCTAATTAGTATTACTTTAATTAGCAAACACAAATATTAGAGCGTGACACTTATTTTGTTCCACTGAAATGAGAATAAAACAGTTAATAACTTATAACATCAATCAGCTATAGATATGAAACATACCAAGGTTAGTCCTAGACGAGACCAGGATAGCTAGGAATGTGAGCAGCCCTTCCACCATGGCGTCTTGTTCCGCCGCCTGCGCGGGCGACATCGGCGTCATACTTAACCACTCTCGTACTCCGAAACTGTTATAATAAAAAGAATATCTATATGAGCTAAACGGAACTATTAAAGTTGTTGCATATCCATACAAATATTATAAATACGAAAAAAACTGTCTGTGTGTATATCCGTCACCTTTTCACGGCTTATCCGCTGAACCTATTTAGATGAAATTTAGTATGGAGATATTTTGAAACCCTGATAAGGACATAGGATAGTTTTTATCCCGGAAATCATCCCTTAAAGGGGTGAAAATGAGGATGAAAGTTTGTATGGGGAAGGAACCTAGTCGCTACTCTAAAATAAAACTTACACGTCGATGCACATATCCAAGAATTGATCAGCCGGAAGATGCGCCGCGCAGATCTGCAGCCAGTAGATATCCATGTCGACCATGGAGTTGCAGAAGTTCGCTTGTATGTATGTCATCGCCTGCCCCTTTATCTGGAGACCGTTGCGGACCCACACGCCCGCTAGGATCTCGTAGAATAGACTCTATAACAATATTTTTTTTTATTAATCTCTATAGTTAAATACATATTTATGATGTTATAGTCCTCTTAAAAATAAGTTTAATTTTATATTAGAACATTTAAATAATAACATAGTATATTACATGAAGAAATAGTTTATACATATTATATAAATATGTATTAATCATCTTGGACATAAAAATCAAATACCTTAATAAATATCATCTATACATATAATAAAAGTGTACCTGATCGTTGTCTGTACATGGAAGATATTTGAAAAAAAACTACTACCGGGGGTATTTATTAACGCAACAGAACCCAAAACAATGATTTTTAGAATTTTTGTCTGTGCGCGCTAACATCAGAAACGGCTTAACCGATTTAGGTGGAATTTTCACTAATGTATTGTGGTAAGCTTCACTTAACATTTCGTATTTGTTTTATTTCAATCGGTTCGTAAATTAAAAAGTTATGTCAATTTAAAGAATCACGTAAGGACGAACCCGAGCGAAACGAGGGTGAGTCGCTAGTAGGTACTATATGTATTTAAAAAATTAGAAACACAAGCGCATCTATGTTTAAAGAGAAGTTCCATTTAGTTTTCGTTTATTACTGTCATAAAAACGATAAGACCATGAAAAATGGGTTTGTTATATGAAACCCAAAGTTCTACAAAAAGCTTTTGTTCATATATCAGGAAACTGGAGAGGGTTCGTACTGACACGTAGTGTTGCCAGATTCACAATGATTACGGTTGTGAATGTAATAGCTTTAATAATTTTATATATAAGTTGAATATCGTGTTTATAACATTATTTTGATTACAGTCATTATTTAAGGCAGTCTTCTGAATATCGTGGCATAAAAACATGATTTTCTTTGTTATTTGAACTCAAACAGTAATTATATAAAGTAGGCATGCAAACTGGTTAAACTTGTTCTATGAGTCATTTATGGGCTGTGAGTTTTTATCATAAAACTAGTCAGAAAGACGTTTACAATAAAACTTTAAAATGACCAAAAAATTTATATTTTTAAGGAAAGTAAAAATTAAAGCTGTCCACCCTGTGACCTCACGCGAAGCGGCTCAGTGGGAGTCAGACCGTCGCCATGACGGCTCGCGTGCATGCCTTTCTAATGTTAGTGGCATTCGCGACCACGCACGCTTTGGTTGACGAAGCAGTTGACGTAATAAAACTCGGTATCGAAATTGGCGAAGAAGTACTCAATTCTTGGGATGTTATTAGCAAACCGTTCAATGTGTCGGGTGGGGTCGAGTTGCCGTTTATTAGGAGGAAAGAAAGGCAAATTTTGGCGCGTCTCGACCAAATCTCACGTGCCATAGGTCGCCTCGAACTGGATATAGAGAAAAATGGGGCTATTGCCAGGCTCCTAGCGAAACGTTCTGGATACAGCCCTCGGCTCGAGTTGAGGCTTCATGAAATGGCTGATCTGCTAAACCGAGTTTCAATAGCTGACCGGCAAATGCGCGAGTACATGAGGATACAGCAAGACTTGGAGAGAAGTACATTGGAAGATTTTGCCGCGTGGTGTGTGTCGCACGACGCCGGAGCTTTGCCTAGCTTACTAGAACGAGTACACGCGTTGATTGTGCCCCCGCATAAAAATCTTCTCGGAACCAGTATCTTGCAGCTTCTATTAGATGATTTGCAGGTTTGTTGTGAATTAGGATTTTGTTTTGCTACTCGTACAAATGATAAGTGACAAGGTCCAGTAAATTTTATTATTCATACAACTAATATTCACCGAGTAGGTACCTACCCGTTTTTATTTTCTAAAAATAAGTAATATTAATGAAGCACTGTAATGTAACGTGAAACAGATGGTAGGTACATATTTTTTCTTCATTATCGCATAAAAACAAAACGTGCCTTTTGTTAGAAAAACTGACAATTCTTCAGGTGATATAAGTATAAAAGTTTACACTAAACATTGTGTTTCATGCAACAAAGACGCAAAAGACAATTGTCAGTTTACCCAGATATCGATAACAAAAAGTAAACAAAGTGTTTACATTCGTCACATCGCTGCATAGCGTCTCGCCCCCGACTAGACAATATCGATTTTTCATTATACTCCGAGGTCTGGAACACGTTGCTTTTGCACATTTGTTTTCGTATTTCTCTGTAAACTCGTAAGTCGTTAGATTGAAAATTGAAAAACAGTCTATTTTTGATAACGCAACTCAACAAACTTATGGGTTTGAATATCATAGGTCATCAATGTTATTGTTTGGAACCTTGAATACAAGTTTTGTGAATAAATCAGGTAAAATCATTGTCATTATACTTCAGACTACATACGAAATCCTACAACAATATAAATAGATATTTTTTCAATAGAAACACGTTATCATACATGGCCTATGTTATTATTACAAGTGAAAAACTAAGTCCAATATAAATAATACGCTAACATCCTACATGAGGCGGCAAATAAACAACGGTTATAATGAGTCATCGAGTTCATGACATATCGTGTCTCCGGTACGCTTGATATTCTTTTAGGAAGAGTATTGCCTCGTGAATTGATTACTTCCTATTTAAAACGCCAAGTTTTTATAGGATACAGTTTTATTGAATTCAATTTTCATTAATTTAATACAAATTTTAAATGTTTAGAGAGATTTTAGTAAAGTAAATCTTGAATCTAGACTAACTTTAAACCAGACATTTAGGAACTAATTATTACTGAATAATAGGTATATGAAGCATTTCCCATACTCATGAAGGTGTAATTATACGCAGAAAAGTGAAATAAGATCGTTTTGTTGACAACTGACGTACAAATGTACGTCAAAAATACTATCTTATTTCACTTTTATGGCATACATTTTAATATGTAGACATGAAAAGAAAGCTTTACCTAATTTCTCTCGGTCAGTTCTCATTGGAGCAAAAAATCTCAATACGTCTAAAAATACATATTAAATCATCAACTAACAAGTTATGTATGAAGCAGATATCAGTTCCTTTGTTACTTGTTGTCGTACACTGTATAGCATACTGGAATATCAATGAGCATTCATCTGAGACCGTCAGTTAGCGGAAGGGTCAAGCAACTTTGTTCAATGATAACGTTTCGCTATCGAGCTTTGTTAGTTTGAAAAATACTTAATATCACATGTTTCACACTTCCGCCCTCTATTCTTTTTGACCTAACCCACATCCCATGCGTCTTTCAATACGGTTGTTAGTTTTTATTAACATGGTTTCAAATACAATTTTTTGTCCCCAGTTCCTCTAGTCGTTCGACGTGGTAGATTCCGAAAGGCACTCAAATTCGTAGAACCGTTATGTTACAAAGTAATAACTATCATACACACATTCCCACTCACAAACGTTTATATTTAAAACTAGCATTGCCCGCGGCTCTGCCCGCGTTGAGATAACCAAAAACCAAATTCTTAGGTTTTACATATTAGTATACTCTTACATTGCAGTTTTTATATTTTTTCTCAGAAATAAGATATTTTCCCGCGGCAAAAATTATTCTATATGTTGACCCGGATAACTAGCTATCACCATACCAAATTTCATCAAAATCCCTCCAGTGGTTTTTCTGTGATGCGGTAACAGACAGACAGACATACAAAAATTCTATAAACTATAGATTCGGCTTTTGTATCGATAATAATGTTTATTTCAATAAGATTTTCCACAAAATATTTAATGTACAGATTCGGCTTAGTTACAATTTTATTATACATATGTATAGATATATGTAGAATAATAATATCTTACAGTTAGCTTAACTCTTACAAAAATACAAACAAATTCACTATCTTCCTAGTAATAAATTAAGATAACGAATTGAAACCCTTCCACGAAAAGAGCAGTTCATATTTAATGCTTTTAACTAAACTAAAATACAATATTCATACAAACAAGTATATATTTTTTTTAAATTAAGCAAAGCTAAAGTACCAGAGGAGCATTAACGTTCATTATTTGTCGCGAGCCGTGGTATTAAAAGGTTTTCTTCCACACCACCACTACATTAGATAAGTTGTACAGCTCATTAGTTCTCACAATAATAATGTACAATTGATACTTAATCAAACGGATGTGAAGTATTTGATAATGGTTAGAACAAGGTTAATTTAAACGTCATCGGTCTTTAGTACATAGTATGATGCACATTGCACATGCATTAATATACATATTAAATATTATAAATTAAATAATTTATTAAAAAAAAATATTAGTCCCGCTGAGTTTCTTTCGCCAGTTCTTCTCAGGTCTGAGGCTTCTTCTTTCCGAACTGGTAGTAGACTCATGACGTTCAGTAAAAAATTGTAATAATTTAATGCTGAATAAAATATTTTGAATTTTGAAAGCGCATTATTGTTATAATGTTTTAATAAAAATAAAAATCACCATGTACCTATATAGAATATTTAATTATAAGCCTAAAAAAATGTTTTCAGCCGAATTTTTATACGTGCGATTCTTCAAACCAACTTTTATTTAATCCACCAATCTTGTGTTTGCACTGTAACCTATAGACAAAACTTAAATATTCAATAAATGTTAGTTTCTGCTCATTCTACGTTTAATAATAAAATTAATTTAGATTTTTAAACTTTAAATTAATCTGTTTTTTAATTTAATTAAATGTAAAGTATGTTAATTAATAATTATCATTCTATACCTTCAATTTTATTTTAAAAATTTACATTTACTCCATATAACTCTCTAAGCATATTATAGAGTACAAATAGAATTACCTACATCCGATTTAATAGTGCGGCGCATCTAGGCCAAGTTTGTTAAACCAACAGCACGGTATCAGCGAGATCGTAGGTCAAGAATCGTGCGCACAATCGGTCATCCCATTAATAAAGTTAACTAAAATTCTTAGAATATATTTAGTACTATAACATTTAATAATATAAGCATATGTTTTAATTGATAACTAGGGTTTGCCCTCGGTTCCACCTGCCATTTTATAAGTTTTTTATGTATAATTCCTCCGTTTTTATGGGTAGTAACTTAAAGCATCATTTTATATACATAGTTTTCTCAATAAATGCAAACAGAATATTTGAAATAAGCCTGGTATTTCGTAAGATTAGCGCGTTCAAACAAACTCTTCAGCTGTATATACCTATTAGTACAGGTACATAGTAGGTACATACATTAGTGTAATGACCGAAATTAAAAATATCATTATATTGTTTGACCTACAAGATATACATATGGATTTTTGATAAATATTAAAATATCTATCTTTAGCAATTAAAAAATTTAAAGAAAGCAAAGTTAGGAAGATTTGGCCGTTGTATGGTCTCAATTTCAATTATTATTTCTCTAATACTCAAGTTTTTCAAATGACCATTAACTGAGCATACGAATATATAAGTAAATGTCCAAAATAAATCCCTACACATATGAAAGAAAGTCTACGGCCAGCGTGTACATACCACAAGTACGTACTTACTTACGTTACTTACTTACATAATAATATGTGAGTGTTAAACTCGAAAACTAAACCTACTGAACGAATTTGGATGCGGTTTTTATTTTGATGATGCCTATTTGAAACAAAAACATTAAGATACTTCACGAAACGTTAAAATAGTATATATATAAACTAGCCACTCACCGTCGCTCCGCTCGGATTCGTCCCTACTTACGATTTAACGTTTAGTATAGATTTCTCAGAGATGAGATATTTCTCCGCAGTAAAAAGTATATTGACCCGGATAACCCCCATCATCATATCAAATTTCATCAAAATTCTACCTAGTGGTTTTTCCGTGATGCGGTCACAGACAGATAGTCAAAATTTCTAAAAACTATTACTAGATTCTGCCTCTATATCGATAATAATATCTATTTCAATAAGATAAAATATTTAATGTACAGATCCGACTTGGTTACAATTTTATTATATGAATAGAATGTGACGTAGAAAAGGAAACTCTCTTTTAAAAGAGAGAATCTCTTTTAAAATGAAAATACCTGGAATTGTTTATAGTAAGTAGCTAAATACCGATTCTTACAGTAATCATAATATTTACAGTATTACTTTATCATTCTTGACGATTTTGTTGTATCAATAAGATCCCACGTATGACATAGCAAACCTAACAAACATTTTTTTTTGATACGCTTGGTTAAAATATATATATAACCAGTATTGACAACATTCAAAATTTTATTTACTGTACTTTGAACTTGTATAAAAACCTTAGATATGGTGTGTTTATATAGTGGAGTATTTTTGAAGAAAAAAGACCAATCTATTTCTTTTCGAATAACTTTATATATAATCGTAAAACTCTAATAACCTCTTTCCGAAAGCAATATTTAAAGATAATAATAACAGTTACAATGAAAATGTTCTATAAAAGAGTCTTCTGAGAATTGAACAATTATGGCGGCTAGGCTTATCTGTGTTGTTGAGCTTAATATGTATTAATTAAGCAGATGACACTAAATTATATAAGCTTTACATAGGATGTTCCAAAAAACTTAAAAAAATATAATTTTTTTAGTAAACTGTCAATTACCATGAGTTCAAATCATTACATATAATCTCATCTAACATTACATATAATCACATCTAAAGAACACATTGTTGATTAAAAATTATATAATTTATTTACAAAGTTAATAAGAACTGGAAAATTTTATGTCGAAGAATTAATACGAGAAAATAAACAAAGTGCGTATCAATTCTAGAAATCATCCATTCAGCAAGCGCAAAGCAATCGTTGATAAGTGCATTATCTCGAGGGCGTTATTTAGTCACCCTCTACATTCAATATAAAAATACTAAAGCCGTATTACTCGGTAGGTGACGGTGTCAGCTGACATGCAAGCGAGCAAATAATAATACCAAATCTCTTCAGAGAATCCGTTCGTAGCAAAAGCGATCTTATCTCCGAGTCGTAAACATCACGGTGCTAGCAAATGAGGATTGTGCTTAGTTAACAATATTAAAACGTGCGGGTCGATGGTGATGTCCAGTCGTAATAGCGCTCGATATCGATAACATTAAGCTTATATCGATATTATTAAGAAAATAACAACAGTTCAGTATTTAGAGTCGTCAGATACAACATTATTGTCGTAAAAATATTTTAATTTCATCAAACTAACTTAGCCTCGCGCACAATTCAAAGTGAAAGTCGCCCAGTAAACCAAGGTGAACAGCATCATAAAGTAACTAACTATAGTTTCATTGATATTACGAGACACGATGTGCAATGACGTTTGTAGTGTAAATATCGATAAGTTAGTCATCACTAGAGGGGCTGTCGACGGACCGGTCCCCTCCGTTCGTCAGTGCGCTTCGGGCCGCGACGTGAACCGTTTCACTTTTACAATATGAGGTACGCGGCGCTTTTTGCGCTGCTGACGCTCGTTAGCGCGAGCGACCCCACCGCGGTGGATAATATACGCAATAAATTTTACGCGGTAGAAAAGGAATTATGGTTGAACGTTACAAATCCCGAGTGGAGTTTAGCGGGGCTCGGAGGAGACGTGGAGGTAACAAAGGCCTTTGTGGCTTTTGATGAGCAAATACAAACGGTGCCGACACCTCCGCGTCTTCCGCTCGAGACGTGGTTGTGGGCAAAGACGATGGAAAAGTTGCGGATCATCGAGGGTTTCTACAAGAATTTCATAACATTTGCAAAGCGTCAGGCGCAGCCCGGTGCTGTGCCCGCGCCTGTCCGAGAGTGGCTGGACTTAGCTCAGGAGATGACGGATCAGAAGTCGCCCCTCATCCAGGCGGAGAAAAAAATAAACGATTTACTGGAATACGGCGATATATTCCGTGGTTATTTACAGGTATTATAAATTGTTTTTGCAATGAGCGTCTAAACACCGTTTAATATTCTGAAAGGATAATCAGAAAGTAATGAAAACAAAGGCGACGGAACGCAGTCGTTCCGAGTGGCCCTGTTTGGATGGAGTCAGTGACCCAATATTTATGTTGTTCACATCGCACTGAGCAAGAGTAATTAATAAAAATAATGTAGTAAGCTAGAAAACCGAATTAAACAAATATCGCGTTATATTTAAAACGTCATATTCGAAATACGTAATCTTAATTCTAAACGGCCTAGTTGTACGCTTCCTTATAATTTATATGTTATTGCTGTAACTTACGTAATAAACTTATTATAATAAAATAAGTTATAATTAATAGTTATTCAAATAGGCAAAGTGTCACGTCAACACTGATATCGGGTTAAGTCTAAACATTGGTACGCAAATATAAACAAAAGTACGTGCACGAGTTGAACATAAAAACAGTGAATGCGGCGAATATCCATCTATGTGAGCAATCTTGTTACATATCCGTGGATTCCTTGAACGTTACGAAGCCAAATAAGTGTTTTGCTGAGTCAATGTACATATATGAATAATTAACTTGTTTTTCTGTATTTTTCGTTTGTACAATTAAAATAACTTTTACTCTGAATGCAATTTATCCTTCTGCAAAAATACTACAGAGTTAAATGATATAATTTTAACATGTCTTCCAGGAACAAAACACGGATCTTTGTGAGCTACAGCTGTCGCAGCATCAGCTTATATACGACATGTACAACACGATATCTCTGACAGAGATCAAGGGCTACGCTATGATGCAGTTTTCTTGGATGTTACTCAGGATTTACGGCAAAGGTTTTTATAATTTTATTAAATTGTAGCAAAAGACGAAAATATAAGTTTTAACAAATGTAATTTACTAGATATAATGAGGCATTTACCAAGTAATTACGTCAGTGGGTATAATTACAACACAATTTCCGCAACTGTGTTTTTGAAAACTAAGACAGCATTGCACGGCGCGGCGAACTGAATTACTAATATAAAGAAAGATACCTACAATATTAGTGAAGTGTATCTATTATTATTTTGCATTATACATGCCATAGTTGAAAATGGGATAAGAATCAAACCTGTAATTCCTGTTGATAAATAATTTATTCCTGACAGTATTAAAATTCTGTTAAATTTTATAGGTAGGTATACAATCTACACAGATAAATAAAATTGAAGTGTCTGTTTGTAACATCAAAATGACAAGCTTTTTAATAAATACATATGGAATTATATACGGCACTTATAAGAAAAACACAATTTTTAACATTTTTTTGTCTGTTTGTTCCGGCTAATCTCTGAAACGGCTTTACAGTTTTAGATAGGACTTTTAATGGCAGATAGCTGATGTTAGGAATTAGAAGTAACTTGGGCTACTTTTATTTTAGAAAAAGAATTAGGGTTTCGCTAAAAAAAAAAACGTACATACGGACGAGCGAAGCGAGGGTAAGTCGCTAGTTATAAATATAAAGATGAAGTCTTAAAGCATAAATCATACTATCACACACACATCACACACAACACAGCGCTAACGTTTCTGTTTTAAAAATCATGATAGAAATAATTTGTACAGTTACACAAATAACTTCTAAAAGGCTACCATATTTTTAATTACCTAACTAACTGTGCAATGCATTAATTATCCCTAACAAAGTTTCCATTCTGACAGTGACCACAATTGCGGAAGACTTGTCCTAATACGCCAATGGAAACTTTATAAGGCTATCACCATCACCATATATAAATAGCGCGATATGCTTATAAATATCCTTCCAAATGGAAAACATTATTGTATTATTATAATATAATATTTTATTTTCAGGAAATTATACGCAAGAAGCAAGTTTAACGCGACGAAGGTATGGAGAGAGAACCACTAAAACAGCAGCCGCTGCCCGATCTGCACTAGCTATGGCCAGGCGAGATCTGTACCGGTGTGATCCATCTGAACATAAAAAAGGTAACCAGACCTACAATCTAAATATCTAAAACCTGAATTTAAAATACTGTAAAATAATTACGTGTCAGAATCGTACTAGACTGTTAAAAAATACGTCGCCATACTTAAGATTCTGTCACAAGATATTATTACTTAACATTTTAAAAAATATTATTAATGTATTCCAGGAGAAACATACGAAGAAGTAACGAGATTGCTACAAGGTTACATTGAGAATGAAGTGGACTTGAACCCGGATAACACCTGCAAGGAGAACTGTGCCTATTACACGGTCGCTGAGAATCACGGGTGTTTCAAAGATCAGTTTTGTGCCAAACAAACTAAATGTAAAGGAAGAATTATAGACTGTAGCTATATTGATTCGGACATGTGGATATGTCAAGCGGTTAGTATGTTACACTTCATAAACCGATAATTAAGTCGAATAATTGTGTATTTTCAATTAGTTTTTGAGTAAGTAAATCTATAAAACACTAACTACCTGCCCTCGTTTTGGTAAATCAAAATTTCTGGTAGAAGAACAAAACAAACATACTATCATTATTATAGTTTTCGTAAGAATAAACTAATTTAACTTATTCAAATCTTAATATATCAATTGCAGGGAAGAGACAGTTCTCGCCGGTACGAGTGGATAGAGTATGAAAACGGCAGGACATTGGGTCAGCCAGGGACTTGCACGCGTGGAACGACTAAGGTAGCACAAAATATTTTTTTAAAATACTCCTTTGAACAGAAGCAAAATCACAAAAAGTTAGTATTGAAGTGAAACTTCTTTAGAATCGTTGTGATTAAAAACTCGATGAAACGAAAATGCGACACTATAAAGAGAAAAACACAAATATATAGGATTAAGGATATATTAAGAGGATTAAGCCGGCGAGAGAATGAGATAGAATACATTGCCATGTTGCGATGGTAACCGTTGTTATTGTCTGACAAATATATAATATTATATCCTTTCCGTATACGATATTCTATAAATATATAATTGTAATATGTCCTATTTAATTGTTGATTTGTTTTAATTTAATTGCGATATTTATCAAAGAAGTTTTACTTCAACCGCGCGTAAAGGTTATACGCATCCATTCTTTTTTAAAATAAAGTGTCAATATTATCATGGAAGCTCTGTTCAGGTTGACTCTTGGTGGCGTTGGCTATTCTGGCACTGCTCCTACTGCATGTGTCTATGCGACGAGGCGGGCCCAGACTCCCATCGATACTTTAGCTTATGGGAAACTACATCAGATGTCAAAAATAACAAGTTAGTGTCCAATACTTTGGGACACCCGCACACTTAGGAGCCGTTAGGAAAAATGACATTATTTTTGTTAGTTTTTACAGGATTTATACATTTAATATTGATAGATTTGACTAATAATAATTTTTCGTCTAAAGGTGGACTCTTGGTGGAAATGGAATCTCCTCCATTGCTCGTACTGCTTTTGTCTTTGCGAGGACGATATCGACTCGTCCCAACGCTCCTTCAGCTTGCGAGAGGCATCGGCTGAGATAGAGAAAAACAAGTCAGTACTATATCTGACTGGGGATCACGTCACTTTTCGCGACTATATAACATAACTATCATATCGTAGATTAGTACTAACTTTAGGCAAATTTCAGTCTTCATCTTTTGGGTTCTTTATAAAGCTTTTCTATCGCGGGCTATATATAGCTTATTGTGCTAAAAGCATGGGTGTGCGGGTGTCCAACTATGGATACATCGTGGCTCTTATTACTGTTGCAGTTAACATATAATGTTCAATTTTAATTTTCAAGGGTGGTCACTGGATTGCGTATCGTCAAGTATGGAAGAGTGTTTCATCTACAGATAAGCGAAGGAGTGCTAGGAGAGAGGGGATCGATCACTCCTGGTAGTTGGGTGCCGGTACAGAAATTCGATATATCTGATCATGGTATTCGGGATGGAGAAGACTATCACACATTGACCTACGAGAGGAGAGCGATTGACTTGGACGAACTAGATTCGCCCCTAGGACACATTTTGACAGGCGTCAGGTAAATAATTGATACAATATTTTCATGAATATATTATTAATTTGTGTCTCTTTCGATTTCACGGGCTCTAAAGAACCCGGTCTTTTGGAAGGCTTGCGTGGGCAAATTATTATTATTATAGACATATAACATTATTTTATTAATATATTTCAAGGTTCCGCATGATCGGCGCGCATTTACATTTCGAGATACGTTCAACACCTTTTAACTACACAACTGGACGTCTTGCACCAGAGAGAAGCCAGTGGATAAGTAACGATAATACCGAAGGCGCTGAAACACCTAGGTGAGGTTTTATAATGAAATGTTAAGAACTACATACATATTTGTCAATTATCTATACTAATATTATAAATGCGAAAGTTACTCTGTCTGTTACCTTTTCACGATTAATCCGCTGAAACGATTTAGATGATATTTGGTATGGAGATAGTTTGAAACCGTGGGAAGGGCATAGGATAGTTTTTATCCCGGAAATCATCCCTTAAGGTGAAAAGGGTGATGAATTTTTTTATGGGGAATCATTTCTCAAGTAGGGGAAATATATATTTTTTAATTTTTAAAGTAGGCACTTTTCTATTCCTATGTACGTACATATATATAGTTTATTCTATACTAACCGTGAAAACGTACCTAGGGACGAACGCGAGCGAAGCGTGTCTGAATCGCTAATATTTGTATAAACGTAATTCAATAAATATAATTTCAGGACCCGTTTGAGCCTACATAAGCCGGACATCCCGACGCGCAGCAGAACGCCCCTACGAGTGGACTCAAAACACGATCAGTACTTGGAGTTCACACACAGCGATTTCGAAGCGGACGCCGCACAGAGCACCGTACCATTTATCGATATTCAGCCTCTTGAACCGATGAAAGGTTTGTTTTCATTACTTTGTTGAAATGCAAAAAAAACATTAATTGTTGAAATACTAAAATTTTAACAAAACCTAAAAAGTTTTGAAAGGAGATGAAGTCTTAATAACATTGACACTATTCCGCCATTTTTATTTTTTATTTTTTTTCGAAATTTGCTCTATGAAATGAGTATATAATATGGATAAAGGATAATTAGAGAATATAAAAATACAAAATATTATAAATATAAATAATATTAATAAAGAAGATACAAAAAGTGTCACGTTTCCGATACATTCGAAGAAGTCTATCCATTCATACCAGTATCATCATTCACGGATACTATAAAAAAAAAATGGCGGCGAGCTGGCTTATATCAGCCTCTACAATAAAACGTTTTTACTAAAAAAATATTGCAGGTGCGGCGTTACTAAGCGGGGCCGGCATAATCCACCGCGGGGCGCGCGACTCGGGCGGCTTCATCGCCACCAAGCTGTTCACGTACGACTACTCCCGCCACGTGAAGGCGGAACAGCCGCCTAACTACGCGTTGGGCGAGACGGAGAACATCGTACTAGCATCTAACAATTTCTAGTTCGTAGTTTAACTTGTATACTCATTGTGTAGTAAATAATGGATAACTAATAAATTTATTTAAGGGTAATTCGTTTTTATTTTAAATCTAAATGTTCAGTTAATCGTTCTAAGCAAAAATTTAATAATGAAATGTTTTTTTTTTTTTTTCAAATAAACTTATGGAACATCAATTTAATTTAAATAACATTTTTATTTATTTACTAGCGACTCATCATCTGTAGGTACGTTTTAACTGTTAGTATAGAGATAGTATTTCTCAGAGATGAGATAATTTCCCGCAGTAAAATATATCCTATATGTTAACCCGGATAACTAGCCATCGTCATACCAAATTTCATCAAAATCTATCCAGTGGTTTTCTCGTGATGCGGTCATAGACAGACAGACACAAAAATTCCAAAACCTATAAATTCGGCCTCTGTATTGATCTATTTCAATAAGATTTTCTAAAAAATATTTAATGTACACATTCGACTCCACTAGAATTTTATTACATGTAAAGATATAGACAGATTTTATTATCATAACATTATAGATAGCCCGCATATGAGATTAATAATATATAATAAATCAATAAATAGTGTTGAAAAGATAAATCTAAGACAGTCTGTGGAATCTTATTATTTATGCATATAAACAAGCCTATTAAGGATTTATTGACCTTTTGGGAGTCAAAATCTCGGCGTAATGAGCTTATTTCTATTCCTATTGATAACAATAACATTACAATTAAAACTTTAACTGTTATGAATAAAAAAATATAATATTTGTGCCAAACAATTATAAATACCATTTTAACGAATTCATATCCATACTAATATTACAGAAGTGAAAGAGTGTTTGTTTGTTTGTCCTTCTTTCACGTCGAAACAGAGTGACAGATTAGCGTGATTTGTTGTGTATTAATTACATCCTTTAAACCTGATATAATAATATTTAATATCCACTTGCTTACATGACTTTCTCCCCTATTCATGATAAATAGCGACACTTACCAAATGTTAAATTTATTAATAAAACTAGCGACTCACCCTCGCTTCGCTCGGGTTCGTCCCTAGGTTGCTTCCCAAAACAAACTTTTTTTTTGTTTTTTGTTTGTTTGGTTTTTTTCATGGGACCCTATTTTTTTTTTTCAAAATAAAAGTAGCCTAAGTTACTTCTTATTACAACAGCTATCTCCCAGTGAAAGTCCCGTCAAAATCGATCCAGCCGTTTCACAGATTAGCCGGAACAAACAGACAGACAGACAGACAAAAATTGTAAGAATGTTGTTTTGGTATATGTACCGTGTATACGTCCATATGTATTTAGTAAAAAACGGTTATTTTAATATTACAAACAGACACTCCAATTTTATTTATCTGTATAGATGTATAGATGTAAAATAAAGGCCGCAATAGGAAAGGAATACTAGTACAATTATATTTGTGAAAAATTTGTAAGTGTGTGTATATTTGTTACTCCATCACGCCGAAACGGCTGAACAGATCTGTATGAAAAGTGCACAAATAAATAATGACGTGCAAGTAACACATAGAGTACTACCGGGCACCTAAAGAACCCTAAAAATGCGAGGGCGAGCAACATAGATTTCTTAACACTTATAATCGCCTGGTACTTTTGTCACGAGTACTAGGGGACCACGAACCCCATGAAGTGCTCATTATATAATATGTAGGATCCCGTCATAAGAGTGTATACGAACTCCTTAATACTTATGCTAGTCTGGTACTTGTGATGACGTCACACGGGGTGCTCTTAGTAAATAATAAAAACCGGTCAAATGCGAGTCGGATTCGCACACGAACGGTTCCGTACCATAATCGATTTTTAATATTACCTTGCATAGCGGCCATTTTGAATTTCGCTATCTTCATTTTTTTATTATTATTTGTTGTTATAGCGGCAATAGAAATAAATACTGTGTGAAAATTTCATCTCTACCAATTACGGTTCATAAGATACAGCACGCGGACAGACAAATGGACGAACTGCGGAGGATTAATAATAGGGTCCAATTGGCACCCATCGAGTAGGAAAGTCTAAAAGGTGGAGTACAAGGTGCGACTGGCGACTGACCTGCACGCGCAGCGGGTGCGCGGCCAGCAGCGCCAGCAGCGGCGGCGGCGGCAGCACGTCGGCGGCGCGCAGGCGCAGCGCGCGCACGCCGCAGCACAGGAAGGCGGCCAGGTAGCGGTGCAGCGGGAAGTGGAAGGACGCGTGCGCCTGCCGCCCCGCCACCGCGCCCGCCACGCTGCCGGCACACGTTACATTCGTCATACGTTTTGTCAACAACAACAACATGTCACATTCTATTTACATATACATACATACAATCTTATCAATTTATAATATGTATGTATTTAAAGTTATATATATATATATATATATATATATATATATATATATATATATATATATATATATATATATGTAGTGTATCAACTATCTGGTATCCATAACACAAGCCTTGTAGCTTACCGTGCTAACTTGAGAACTGAGAAGAAGAAGTACTGAGAATATTAGTAATGCTCAGTTTTTCTCTCTCACTTACGTAATGCTCAAATCTGAACTGTTACATTACAAGCGAATGCTCCCGGTGAGGGACCGCCCTTAAGTAGAGCCAAAGAGTAAAATTACAAAATCGAATACCTGTCTAAATACAAATACGTATTAACGCACACCACATAAAGTACTTGTTTAAACAATATAACGTGCCTTTTAATTCTGTCACCTTAAAATTTGGTATTGTGCACTTATTTCCGAGGACACTTTAGAGTAACGGTACCTGTTGGCGGCGGAGGTGCCGGGGCGCGCGCAGCCCACGGCGTGCAGCCAGTCCTGCAGGTAGCCCAGCGCCGCCGCCACCATGCGGCGCGCGGGCGCGGCGTGCGCCGGCTCCGTGAGGTGCGCCAGCACGCTCCACATGGGGTAGGCCGCCGCCTCCAGCTCGCACGAGAACGCCGCGTAGTACGACGACGGCTCGAACTCGATGTGCCCGCCCGTCTCGCGCACGTTCACGTTCATGCCTGCCGACGCACACACGCACATACACTACTAGCGACTCGGCCCCGGTTCGTCCCTGGGTTGATTCTCCATGCAAAGTTTCACCCCCATTTTCACCCCCTTAAGGGATGATTTCCGGAATAAAAGTATTCAATGTCCTTCCCGGGGTCTCAAACTATCTTCTTACCAAATTTCATCTAAATCGGTCCAGTAGTTTTTGAGTTAATTCGTTGCAAACATACAAAAATATAAATCTTTCATCTTCAAAATAGTAGTGTAGATTATAGACCTAGTCGCTTCGGAGATACGGCAAGAACATTTAGCCCCGCAAAACTCATCCAGGTGTTTAACAAATATGTATTAACTTATGTTTTAAAAAATAAGATATGAATTACGCATGTAAAAATAAGTGATCCCATACAAATTCAACATTTTCCTTTTGAAATATAAAACCTAAGAACTACTTTTACATCACAGATAATAGAAATCCTTATTATACTCGTACATATTGTATTTTTAACTAAATATATACAAAATTAAAATCACTAAACTACCACAAAACAAGCGCTAACCTTGCAACATCGAGAGAAACTGAAACCACATATCCACCAACGCGTCATCTTGTAGAAACAAAAGCGCCACACTTTTATGTGAGAGCACATTATTGAAATCCGAGACTAGAGGCCAGTAGCAGTGCTCCTTCATGACCCTCTTGGTGCAGTCGATGACGTAGTGGAAGTTGGTGTCGGGGTCGTGCAGCGTGTTCTGAACGAGGATCTTGCCCATCATGAGGCGCAGGGAGAGCACCATGACGTGCAGCAGGTGCAGCTGCTGCACGCAGCGCAGCGCCAGCGCCTCGTTGGAGAACAGCTGCACGGACATGTGCACCACGCGGTTGGACAGCGTGTCGGGGTCCGCCGAGTTCTCCAGCACCAGCGGGATGCGCGCGTAGTGCATCACGAACGTGCGCGTCAGGTGCTCCTGGGGGCGAAGTGATCGACACATTTTAGAAAACAATAACTATATTCTTTTTATGCAAATGTTTAACGACACGTTTCATTCTGTATTGACCCTACTCGCTGTGCCAACGGTCGCGGGTACGTGTCCCGCTGAGAGCATTCATTTGTGTGATGAGCATGAATGTTTGTACTCCAGTCATGGGTATTTATATTTATAATATGTATGTATTTAAAGTTATATATGTGTAGTGTATCAACCATCCATAACACGAGCGTGTATTAATGTCCCAACAACATATATATTTATTTGAGAATCACCAGAGACTGAATAATATCATCATATACCATATTCCGCCCTTTTTAACGTCTCACTGCTGGGCACGGGCCTCTCTCCAATACGAGGGGGATCAGGCCATAGTCCACCACGCTGGCCAAGTGCGGGTCGGCGGATTTCACATGTCTCTTTAAAACTTGCTAGGCTCTCGTTATATGCGTTTATATTACAGTTTGTATTGGCGCAGTATACACGTCTTCCCAACACGACCATGACATTTAACGTTTAAGTGAACTTCTTTTGAGTAAAGTTACAAAAAGCTATAAACAAGACTATTTCACAAACTTCTTTAAGATAAATATTCTTCAACTAATAGAGAACGTTTTACTTATTTTAATGTTTTTATCTGTTAAATATTAAGAAACACTTACTTTATAATCTTGATCTGGCAACATGTTGAGTAAGAAGCAAACCACATTCTGTGGAAACTCATATTTGAATGTCCAAAAGATGAATTCATCTAATAATGTGTTGTGTTGGAGTCGTGGGGCTAGTGCTGGTAAATGCCGATATCTGAAAGAAAATATGATTATAAAAAAACGTAGAAGCACAAAACCTATTTTAAACCGGTTAATTTCTATCATGGGACCTAAATTAGTCAAAACCAGTTTTTCGGGTTTTATCCGGTTAAATAAAATAACCGAAAAGCCTTTCGGTTTGGGGTCAATGACCAAAACCGGTTTAAAAATTGAACTGGTTTTCGAACCCTGCCACAAAGCCCGATGGGACTAAAATTCGACACTCACGATAAATGTGGCAAAGGGCCCGGACTCGACTCCACGATCTAGACCAGCACATACATGAACATGCTAGGCACTATAGTCTAGAATTTTTAGATAAAGGAGGCAGGTTAGTGTATCTAACTATCTATACTAATATGATAAAGAGGCAGAGTTTGTTTGAACGCGCTAATCTCAGGAACTACTAATCCACTAACCCAATTTGAAAAATTCTTTTTGCATTAGATAGCCCGTTTATTGAGGAAGGCTATATGCTATATATCATCCCGTAAAAAATGTACGGTTCCCGTGGGATAGATTTGTTTTTGCCGCGATATATGTATGGACTCCAAAACGGTTGAAGCGATTTTGATGAAATTTTCAGGCAATCTTCAGATTAGCCCAACGAGTGATCCTGTAAAGTTTGGTAGCGATAGGTGTGAACGCGGGCGAAGCCGCGGGTACTGCTAGGAATGAATATGAGCCAGCACTAACTCGTCGGGCGGGTCGGGCGCGGGGAAGGAGTCGATGGCGCGCTCGTACATGTTGTTGGACTCCGCCATGTAGCTGCCGTACTCCGTGTCGGGGTGCGGCGGCGACACCAGGTTGCGGTACATCTGCAATACATATATTATATATCGTTACTTGTTATTATTTTACAATTTACATTTTGATAAACAATGTCTGAATAGTTGTCATTAGATCAAATGCGATTCTTCATATGTTATAAATTATAATTTAATATGAAACCAGCAACAGTACAGTATACAGGCAATGTTAGGTTGTGAGCATACTATCTATGTACCTTATAAGTAGCTTTAGTGCGATATGACAATACCAGTCTCTCCCGTGACCATGATTGCTGTAAAGCATTCTAAACATCGGGAACTAAAAACCAAAATAACACCGCGAAAAAATCCTTTAAGACAGTTTTATATAAAATTACCTGTGGATTTATAAGCGCTTTGGTCATCGCAGAGCGCATGAGGTCGCCCATGTTGTTGAACTCCATCAACATCTGCACGTAGCCCTCGCACTCCTGTACCGCCACGCGGTAGTTGTCTGAATTTGCTGCCGTGCTGATATGCAAAAATAATATTATTTTAACATAAATAAACTAATAATCTTCTCCTAAACGGTTCTGCAGTAACTCATTAGCTCAATGGTAACCTGCTCGTGTAGAAAACCAAGTAAGGCGAGTTCCAACACCAGATATTTCACCTCTGATATTTGCAAGTGCCACATGGCTTATTTTCAAAAGACATGTGAACTCCTTCAATCTGCATTTGACACTCAATACGAGAGAGAAAGAGAACTGAGTGAATATCACTAAGAGACATTAAGATCTGTGCGGAGAATTTACAATGCCGGTGTATAAACATACAAAAGCAATCTCTATTTCAATCTCATTTTCCTGTATAATGTCTTATGTAAATGATTCTACCGAATCTTTCATGAAAAAAAAAAACCTAATAACTGTTTTTCCCCGTCCCAGGATTTGAACCCAAAACCAATCTGCATCCATAAATTGTTACCACTAGACCAACGAGGCAGTAAAAGATATTAAATAACAATAAGCTACTTACCTATTTTCTCTAAAATGTTGCAATAGCCTGAGTATAAGACGCGGCATCATCGCCTCCGCGACGCACATGAGCTCCGCAGGCGCCGTGCCCGGCCGCGGACATTTGTTGCCGTGATTACTGCAGAAACTGGAATTGATATAAAGATTTGGTTTAATATATCTTACTTGGAACATTATGACTTAAATATATTTTTAACGATTTAGAAAAAAAACGGAAACCTTTTTTCTATTTCTTGTTGTGGCGAATATTATCGCCGTTTGTGAAATCATATTCAAATGCTTCTTCTTTCCTTAATTTTGTAGCAAAATGTAACAAGGTAGTATTATTACTACATATTTAGATTGCTCGCGTCCCTTTCATGTTTCGTGTCGATAAACAAAAAAACCTAAAGTAATTCTTGTAGTATGTTATGCACCTAAGCAATGAATTGCATAATGACCGCTTGGCAACGACTCGATATGAAGTTCATTAGAGCTATCTAAAAGCTAAATATATAAAGGAATTATTTTTTTTTTAGTTATTTTATTGAACTCAGGTTGTATCTTTATTTATTTATACCAGCGATCTCGGAAGCGGCTCTAACGATTTCGCTGAAATTTGATATGTGGGGGCTTTCGGGGACGAAAAATCGATATAGATTAGTCTCATGTCTGGGAAAACGCGTGTTTTCGAGTTTTCATGAGGTTTTCTTTTGCATTATTCTACGCAGAATATGGTCGATAATTTCTTACTCTCAAGCATAAGCATCATGGTCAAGCGAGCTAGATGCAAGATTAACGAATCAATAGGTGTGTCTGAGATCGAATCTCGATCGGATATAAAGTTTTACTTTTTTTTTTTGTATTTAATTCAAGTTCTTAGTTCTTTTTATCTAAAAAAAATAATACGATATAACAAAAAAGAACTCCGAGCGAAGCTCGGTCGCCAGGTACTGTATATTCTAACAGAGACGATACATGCATTTCGATACCATACATTAGATTACGAAGAAACATTGGCGAAATGTGCACATCCGCGAAGTTTTCTGACATAACACCAACGTACTCGTACGATAGTTGGCTCGTGAGTCGTATAGGATGATTTGGGCCAATTTAAATCATTATATATCCATTTATTTTTCAATAGACATCGTCAATTGCTTTTGAATCATCAAATTTTAGTTTTTTTGTTTTAATGTACGAAACATGCTTTGCGTCACTACGTACCTGGATGGAGTTTAGCTTGAAATATAAGTGTACATAACGTAAATTTATTTAATAGTGCATTTAAGAGCGATAAACGATATGACCTTAACGAGTTCGCCCGTCATGCTTATAATCACAAACAAGAGATGTTAGTCGATCGTTTATTATTCGAATGCACTTAGTCCAAATCTAAGCACAACATATTAGGAACCTAACTAAACCAACGCTTGATCCGTAATAGGATTCGTTTAATCTATTTCTAGTGTTATACTCGTTTCGCTCGGGTGAGTCCTCGAGAGCCTTTATGTTACTCCAGGTTATAGACCATCTACGTACCTACTAAATTTCCGCAAAATCCTACCAGCCATTTCAGAGTAAAGGAGTAACACGCAGATAGACACATACAAAATTCCCCATTTATAAGAAGAGTCCGATTATAAAAAAAGGAGAAGACTGTAAGATCTTAATCATAATCAATAAGTAAAAAAAAACAATCAACGTTAAATGTTAGCTGTGAGTGTCATAAATTAACAAAACTGTCCCGTGCAATTCTTCTTTCTCAATCGCAATTCTTGATCTCTTGGCATAGGTTAAAACTCAAACTAAAACCTAAATACTTTGGATAGGAATCATTTTCATATTTCATTAATTCTGAGCAAAATTTTCTGGTTCAAAGAACTAAATACCTTTACATACTCTAGCTAGTATCATAAATTAACAAAACTGTCCCGTACAGTAACTATGATCGCGATTCTTGATCTCTTCAAGACATATTCATTAGGCAAGGTCAGCGAGCCGTGGAAGGTCAAGGCGAAGGCGAGCTGCTGAATTATAACTGTACACATTGTTTTGGTTCACACTGAATACACCGACGGCACAATGATCATTGCGGTGTGACATTCACGAGTTATCTTTGATTGATAGCTGCCGTCGTCGCTTAATGTGCCCGCCTTACATGACGCATAGTATAAATGTATAGGTACACATAATAAAATTGTAACTGATCGCTGTCCGTACATGGAAGATATTTGAGAAAAACTATTATTAGGGGTCTTTATTAACGCAATAGAACACAAAACAATGATTTTTAGATTTTTTGTCTGTTTGTCTGTGCGTTTGTGTGCGCTAATCTCAGAAACGACTTAACCGATATAGGTGCGGTATTCACTAATGTTTTGTGATAAGCTTCACTTGACATTTAGTATTTATTTTACTTCAATCGGTTCATAAAAAAAAGTTATGTCAATTTAAAGAATCACCTAGTAATTAAATAATAATATATTAATATTATAAAGCTGAAGAGTTTGTTTGTTGTTTGTTTGTTTGAACGCGACAATCTCAGGAGATACTAATCCGATTTGAAAAATTCTTTTTGCATTAGATAGTCCGTTAACTGAGGAAGGCTATAGGAAATCATCCCGGAAAAATGTACAGTTCCCGTGAGATAGATTAGTTTTTGTCTAGGGACGAACCCGAAACGAAGCCAGAGTGAGTCGCTAGTAAAAATATATTTATTATCTATTCTGTATTGCATACTGATATAATATAGAGCGTGAATTAAGGGCAAGTGTAAAAGAGAAAAGGACAAATGCGATAGTGCGAAAACGCAAAAGTTAGGTAGGTATATAAGCTTAGTCTCAGTCTAACTTTTAATTTTTTATTCCACTACTAGCGACTCACTTCGTCCCTAGCTTGCTTCCTCATACAAACTTTTATTCCCATTCTCACCCCCTCAAGGGATGATTTCCGGGATAAAAACTATTTCACACACTCACTTTTCATATCATGAGATTTAAAATAAATCTTATTTTAGTAATATACAAGTATACAAAACTTGTCCTGACAATAACAAACACAAAAAAAAGAATTATCCAATTTGGTGCAGTCGATCGGAAGTTATACGCGTACATACATTTCGGTGATTCATTTTTATTTATATAGATAGATTACCTACGTTTTAATATAATATAATGTCATAAAATAAGAGCTGCATACAAAATTGCGAAAACTGTATCTGTAATAACTAATAATATATCAATTATCATTAACTGATATTTAATTTGTAATATTTAAAGCGTTTATCCTTTTCTGGCGCCAGAACAAAATTAGTAGCAGATTTCTTTTTGTGGAAGACACTATAACCTGACCAGAATAGGACGGTAATGATAGAGTGTACATAATTATGACAAAGTAAACTTCTCATACAAGGTGAAAAAATGGCATAAAAAATGGTTTTAAACGTACAGGTAAATCTTAACAATTTAATACCCACTGACCACTTCAAACTCCTTACCAATATTTTAAACAAGCAAATATAAGATAAAATAAATGAAATAAATATGTTGGTACATTAACACACAGCACCATCTAGTTCCATGGTAAGTTACGAGGCTTGTGTTAAGGATATCAGGTAGTTGATACACTTCAAGTATATAACTTAAATACATACATATCTATACAGATAAATAAAATTGGAGTGTCTGTTTGTAGTATTAAAATAACCGCTTTTTACTAAATGCATATGGATGTATACACGGTACATATACCAAAACAACATTTTTTATAATTTTTGTCTGTCTGTCTGTGTGTTTGTTCCGGCTAATCTCCGAAACAGC
Source organism: Fabriciana adippe (assembly GCA_905404265.1). Taxonomy (NCBI): domain Eukaryota; kingdom Metazoa; phylum Arthropoda; class Insecta; order Lepidoptera; family Nymphalidae; genus Fabriciana; species Fabriciana adippe. The sequence goes on along the minus strand of FR989995.1, from coordinate 14,987,431 downwards.
TGAACCGATTTTGATGGGACTTTCACTGGCAGATAGATGATGTTATAAGGAGTAACTTAGGCTACTTTTATTTTAGAAAAAGAATCAGAGTTCCGCGAAAAAAAATTAAAACCCATGAAATTGTGAACAAAATCCGCGTACGGCGTACCCACCCGAGCAAAGGGAGGGTAAATCGCTATATAATTTAAATGAATATCTTAGGAGTAGCAAGCTACTATTTATGTATAAACATAGCTAACCGTGAAAACGTACCTAGGGACGAACGCGAGCGAAGCGAGCGTGAGTCGCTAGTTATAAATATAAACACCCATGACTGGGGTACATTCGTGCTCATCACACAAATGAATGCCCCCAGCGGGACTCGAACCCGCGACCTCTGGTATAGCAAGTAGGGTCACTACAAACTGAGCCAAACGTTAGCTTGTTGATGGTTCCATAGTTCATATCTTTTCGTGCGGCATCGGAACACAAAGTGGATATTAGTTTTTGAATAGAGATAGTTTTGAGCCCGAAATTATTCCTATATCACTTTCCGACCTATATTTTTTTAAATGATACCTCAAATTAAAAATTTAATTTTATAGAAGCGTCAGTAGCATAAATAGAAAAAAGATACATACAGACATAGAGCCTTCTCCTTTTTGAAAGTCGGTTAAAAATATTGTTGACAATTGAATCGATTAAGTTAAAGCTAACAAATAGTGTCAAGTACAATAAGAAAGTTCTCAAAGCCCATATAAAAGATCTATATTTAGTTACGCGTAGGCAGCCTTCGTGGCTCGGTTATGTCATACGTGACGTCACGCACGCCCCCGATCCTGTGAGCCAGCATAGTAAACAGCCCATTCGCCTATTGGTATGCTACATGACGACGATTTAGAAAATATATCTTGGCATAGGTCACATCTATACTAATATTATAAAGAGAAAGACTTTGTTTGTTTGTTTGAACGCGCCAATCTCAGGAACTACTAATCCGATTTAAACATTATTTTTGCGTCAGATAGCTCGTTTATTGAGGAAGGCTATAGGTTATATATCATCCCGGAAAAATGAACGGTTCCCGTGGGATAGATTTGTTTTTGTCTAGGGACGGACCCGAAGCGAAGCGAGGGTGAATTCCTAATCGCACATAAAGATCTACATCTTAATCATTTTCATATTGCATTCATTCTGAGCAAAATTTTCTAGTTCAATTTAGGCTTTACATAAGCATTGTATTGAATTTCGTGTCGTATGTGTAGAGTTTTAATGTTAGATGACTGAATCCTTTCACAGCCACAGCTTGCTTTCCGTTAGAATTTAATACATAATGCTGTAGGTAGTAGAAACGTTGGAGTAAAAGATCAGACTGCACACTATTCTAAAATTTGCATCGATTTTTAGCAACCATCTTGTAAATGTTTTAGAAATTTTGCCATATAAAATTGGAAAGCATGCGCTTTTAGTATAAAGACTATACAAAATATCGTGTGATATTTGCGAGAAATTAAAATATTCCCTCGCCACGGTATTTCACTTTATCTATACATATAATAAAATTCTGAGTCGAATCTGGTACATTAAATATTTTTTTTTGGAAAATCTTATTGAAATAGTCATTATTACCGATACAGAGGCCAAATCTATAGTTTTTAGATTTTTTGCTGTCTGTCTGTCTGGGAATGCATCACGAGAAAACCACTAGACGGATTTTGATGGTATGTTAATAGCTGGTTTCCGGGTCAATATACTTTTTACTGCAGGAAAATATCTTATCTCTGAGAAATCTATACTAACCGTTAAAACGTGTTACTAGTAATTTATATAAACAAATACTACTACTATAAATAAAAATTAAACATCGCCTTCTCTCTATTGTTAGTTGGTATTCACGCTAAAACAGAGCGACGGATTGATGTGATTTTTTGTATGGAGGTAGTCAGAGGTCGCTAGAGTGAAATAGGCCTTAAATGAAAATTTCATATCGCCCATGTTATCTCTAACTTGGACAGCTCCATAAAATAAAAGCAGTGAATTGCAAGTAGAATACCTACACTCCAGCTCTAACGCGTAAAATGATCATATTTAATCAAAAGCGCGCCCAGTTTGGTTTGTTTGTGTGAAACAAGTTAATTTAATATGAACTGGGTAAAGTAATATGAGAAAGATTAAAATACACGCGACAGTCGAAGAAGCCACGGGGCTTTAAAGTCATACGTTAATACGTTAATTAAATAATAAAAATCATGGATACTCCATGTTAGTTTTATTGATATTACATTCGGATAGACGTAATCTGAGAGAATTTTGATTATTATAATAAAACTAGCGACTCACCCTCGCACCGCTCGGGTTCGTCCCTACTTAAGTTTTAACGTTTAGTACAGATTTCTCAGAGATGAGATAGTTTGCCGCAGTAAAAAGTATCCTATATGTTGACCTTTTATTATTATATCAGGAATTCCGGTTAGGCACTGTTCTAAGAGATATGGCACCCTCATAGCTAGTAAAAATGAGTATATATCGATCAAAAAAGTACTAGATACACAATCAGCGACAAAAAATGTCCTCACCTGAGCAAGCGCTCATTTGAACATTTGAGCGCGCTTTTAATTTTTTTTGTGAAAACAACTTTAAGTCAAGCATTTAAGGTTCAATTTACATTGTCATATATTTATTTCTACTAGAATAATTATCTAAACACAATTGGTGACAGTTTTAAGAGAACTTTTGCATGGGATTGTGTATCTAGTACTTTTTTATCGATGGTAAACATCAAATGATATGATAGTAGCCACTCACCCATCCTCTTTCATAACAGAGTTATCGCCACAGTCGCAGGCACCACCGGCTTGTGATAGGAACATGTTGAAGTCGTGTGTGGAGTGGTCGCCGCGGTGGAAGCACTCGCGGCAGATGGACATGCACGGCGATATGCCGCAGGTTCGACATCTGTATGCAACGACCCGTGGTATCCAGACCAGGCCGCATTTGTCGTGTTTGTCATAACTCCGCACTGCAATAAATAATTAAATCTTATATATTTGCTTCAAAAAATTAAAAGTATTCACAGCCGATATCACATTTTTGTTTCTAAAAATATTGTATGTATGTATGATTGTATTCAGCTCTTTTTAATGTCCCACTGCTGGGCACGGGCCTCCCTTCAATACGAGGGGGATCAGGCCAAAGTCCACCACGCTGGCCAAGTGCGGGTTGGCGGACTTCACACGTGTTTCGAAAATTTGCGAGGTTCTCTCAGACATGCAGGTTTCCTCACGATATTTTCCTTCATCGTAAGGCAAGTGGTAATCATGTTAGAAATGATTCGCACATGAAAATATCAGAGGTGCGAGACCCGGGATTTCGCTTTACTCGGTTTCCCAAGCGAGCGCGTTACCACTGGGCTACCACTGCCTTTTTCTAAAAATATTATTGAAATCAAATCGTTTTGTTGTTGTAACAAAGGTTATTAATCAATATTGTTAAATCAAATTTAAGTCGAATGATTTATTTTTATATTTTTATATTATATTTTTTTTTAAAGAAATAAATTTTAATTATACTACGAACATAAATAATTATACATATTCATGTAACTTATACTTTGCAAAACATAAACATAAAATGTTCCATTAGTCACAACAAATGATATCCACATGAGACAGAGTCATTGCTGCTCCTGCTCAGTCATTTAAGGCAGATGGCATGTCCAAAATGTAATATTTGAAATAAAAATTTAAGCAATTTAAGTCTAAAATTAAAAATGTATTAGTGAAAAAGGTTTATTATTCAGTCACGGAATACTTTGTAGATATCAATGTGTGGAACTAATGTCAGGTTGGATCTCACGTGGGATAAATATATAATAATTATTGTATTACAATATTGTACACAATTTTTATTTTAAAAGAGCAACTGTTGAGTTTCTCGCCGGCTCTTCTCAGCAGAACTGCCTTCCGGGCCGGTGGTAGATTCCTCACGGACGGACTACACTGACATTTAATTTAAATTTAAAATGTAAAATTGATGATTTAAAAGTGCTTGTAAAAGTCTATTTGAATAAAGTATATTTTTATTTGATTTATATTTGATTTGAATACCTTTATTATGTATGTAATACGTGATCGAAATGTTTACAATGAGTGACTCGAATCGTTATAATTAATAACCGAAGAAGAGATTTGTCCGTCGGGTTTAATACTGAGCTTGATCGAAAATCTCGAGTCATTCCATATAATTATCCTAATCTCAGAGGAGTTCCATTATTTTACAATTTGGTATAGTACATATATACTGACAAGTCAAATTGAAGTGTCAAGTGTAATTCCAAATATTGTAACAATGCATACCTATACATATTAATTATTTATCATTATTTTCACTATAGAAAAACCCAAAGTACCTACACTCTAATAAAAAAAACCTTGTTTAGTAACTGCAAATTTGATTTAAAACGGCAAAAGTTAGAGTTTATTACGTATTTTAACACAAGACCTCAATAGAGCTAAAGCGATTAGCGAAGCGATGACCGGTCATAATATTTTCTTAGATTTACGCGAATATTTGACATTTTAAATAAAACTATCTTTTCGGATTATTTCGCGGATATTTTTTTTTTTTGGCTCCCAACGTTTCGAATGCTTTACAGTTTACAGCAATCATGGTCACGGGAAAGGCTAAGGTTTTAGACATCTCAAAGGCGTTATACGTATATATGTACATACTTGTTACAGGAAGTGCCTGCCTGCCCATAATTTTACAAAAATGATTTTAAAAATTCAAAAATGGCACCAGAGTTATATTATTTAATACTGTAAGGTACTCTGGTGCCATTTTTGAATTTTTAAAATCATTTTTGTAAAATAGTGGGTAGACACTGTCTGTAACAAGTATATAACGCCTTTGAGACGTCTAATACCTTAGTCTCTCCCGTGACCATAACCGCTGTAAAGCATTCGAAACGTCAGGAACCAAAAATCAAAATAAATCCGCGAAATAATCCAAAAACATAGTCTTATTTAAAAGACCGGTCATATATTAAAGTGTACCTAATACATAAAATGTAGATAATATATGTAAATCTTATTATTATTGCATTTTATTTAGAAAAATAATAGTCCAAAAATAAAAACTAAAAATATTATAGTGTATAGGTACCAGCGACGCCAATCTAAATTGACGACGGCTTACTCCGATACATTTTAACTGAATTTACGAGTATTTTAGAACAGGTATATTTGCAAAGTCATTCGTTTTATTGTTTGTTGTTGTTAGTTGATTTAACAATTCCTTATTTACAAAACTTTATATTTTTATTCATCCTATATTTAAAATAATCGATACTAATATTATAATGCGATAGAAACACTGTCTGTTACCATTTCACGTTTAATGCGCTGAACCGATTTAGATTAAATTTGTTATGGAGATAGTTTGATACCTTGGGAAGGACATAGGATAGCTTTTATCCCGGAAATCATCCCTTAAGGGGATAAAAAAGAGGGTTGGGGAATGGTTGAAGTTTGTATGGGGAATCAATCATTTGTCAAGTAGGAGATATTATTTTTTTTATTTTCTAAGGTACTTACCTACTTTTTTATACCTATGTATATATTATAGTCTATCAATTTCATACTAACCATTAAAAACGTACCGGCGGTGTCGTGTGTGTCGCTAGTAAAAAATACAGTACAACTTCTGTGATATCCCCAAAAACATCATTGTAAATTTTGTCTTTCAATATATTCTGTATCATCTATACCTATTAATTATACTTATATTATAAAAAAGAAAGATTTTTTGTTTGTTTGTTTGTACCGAATTAGCTCCGAAACTACTAGACCGATTTAGATGAAGATAGTTTGATAACCTGGGATTGTTTTTATCCCGGAAATCATCCCTCAAGGGGTGAAAATGGGGATGATTATAATAGGATATTATTCATATCTAATTTTCATTCACTCTATCATCAACACTTAAATTATTTCTTTAGCGAACCTATATGATTTCCGTTAAAACATCGTATGTACGGAATCCGAAATATGTTAAATGTAATCAATTACTTATATCTACATTAGTACGTATGGCGTCACCACGCATGTTAAATAGTAAATATCTCGGAATAGAACAAGGTATACAGATAAGAATGAATTCTATTGAAAGCCACGACCAAACCCGTTTGTGAATTCCACGATATAATACGCGATTTGAAGTCGATGAAAAATTTTGTCATTTTAATACAGGTATTTGTATTCTCACCCGGCTATTGCCTTTGAATACCAATTTCTATTCATATACATATAAAAACCGACTGTCTATATGTATGTGCTCTTACAAAGACAGACAATCTGTTTGAAAAATTTACTTTTATTTAGGTATTAGGTTTCCGCCCTCGCTTGGCTAATGCGTGTTCCTAACATGAGGTGACATTTTACAATAGCATTCCACAATAAACTTTTTTACGTGCCGGTATAAAATATATGCTATCCTATATCACTACATTATTTCTATTCAAACAATACGATACGTTGTTACGTGAAAGACGGACAAACCAACAAACACATATAGTTATATCTGCAGAGAGAATTCTTAATATTCACATTATGTAAAAGTTAAAGAGACATAACAGCACGGAAACTGCACGGGTCATTAATTTACTGTAAGATGTAAGTGTAGTATCTACTGTATTGTAACAACAGCAACAGGCAAGAAATTATGTAATCTCATCTAGGTATATATATAAAAATCGATGTGTGTATGTATGTTCTCTATGGACTCCAAAACGGCTGGAGCGATTTTGATGAACCGGCAATCTTCAGATTAGCCCAGCGGGTGATCCTGTGAAGTTTGGTAGCGATCGGAAGTTTGAACGCGGGCGAAACCGCGGGTACTGCTACTTCATTATAATACTCATTAAATTTTCTAACGTATCATTTAATTAGTGTTGATAACGTTACACCAGGAGTGGCCACTGGTTTAATGAAATAATCTAATAATAGGCAGAATATTGGCTTAGTTTCAAAAGAATTCGCACAGCATGTTTTTTTAAGATTGATCAAGCGATATTTATAGTAATAATATAAAAAAAAATGCTACTTTATACAAGATTATAAAAAATATGTACACACTCTATACCTATAACTTAATTATTGAAATTAACGTCAAATTTTGAAAACTACTTGTATTTAAAATAACGTGCAGACTGCTGAATCCGTACATGATTTTAAAGAAACCTTTAAAATATATCATAAGTCAAAAAAACGATTAAAGTTAAGACATTCCTGCTGCTAAAACGAAGCTTAGCCTGACAGTGGATTTTTGTGGTTTATTGCTAATGATTCTCATTTCAAAACTTATATGATACTAGCGGCTCACCCTCGCTTCGCTCGGGTTCGCCTCTAGACAAACATATACAAATCTATCCCAAGGGAACCTTACATTTTCCGGGATAAAAAGTAGTCTATTTGTTATTCTGATGCCATGAACCATATTATTGTAGTTTCATTAAAATCCAATCAGTAGTTTTTGTGTTAGTACACAAGCTGTATAAGTTACTATACTTTTTTAACTATCTCACGGGAACTATTTAATCTTCTGGGATGAAAATTTGTAGATATTGATATGTTATTTAATATTGTAGAATATACTTTTGTTCTATCATCAATAGTTTCCGCAGCGCATGCGACGAAAGACTTTTAAGGGCACTTTTTTCACACCTTGGGTTACGTTACTTAAGTTTTAGTAAGGATTCTTAATCTTTTCTAGCAATAAATATAGCCCATTTCACTCAGGGTGAATGTAACTTTCCAAAGGTGAAAGAATTTTTGAATCGGCACAGTAATTTTTGAGTTTATTCATTACAAACATACACACAAAAATACAAATATTTCCTCTTTATAATATTAGTATAGATTTACTATTATCGAAAGGGTTAAGTAAATCCAAAAATATCTGCAAATTTTTAACTCAATTTTAACCCAACATACTAATCTGTCATAGTTCTTCTATAGTTGAGAGCTAAATGAGAAAATAATTGGTTACAATACCGCATAGATTCTTTTATACTAGAATATATAGATCAATGAAATAATCCACACCCGGATCATGATAGATCTTAATGACAACAAAATTGACTCGGAACAGATTGCCGTCTTATTAGCGATCATAACCATTAATATTTCAGAGAGTATTATTAAAACATACTATAATTATTCGAATCACAAAAACAATTATCATCTTATACCTATGTCTTAGCGTTATCCAACAAAGTGCGCATTGGTAATTATAGGTCGCGTGCGCCGGCGCATCAACTCCTGTATACCGAGCGACACGACGTCAGTGCGCAATTTTGTATTTTAAACTGTATTCCATTGATTTACGATCTATATCTAATTCTAAGTGGCTCATTGTATAGTCTGATGGTTATTGCCCCTGCTGTCATGGCCACATGATATTCAATTGACATTTGCTCTCCCATTTCACTTGGAACTGGTTTTAATAATGTAGTAAAAGTTATGTCGCTTTGTACATGCAATAGATGCGACAGGAAAGGGGCAGTCAATATCTTGGACCGAATATGTCAATCAAATAAAGAATCTAAAAAGAATATCTTATATAACGAGGTTACGAAACGTTTCAGCTTTTGTGCATTTTGCCCAATTTGTAACAAAATCAACTGTGTATTGTAACATTTTTTTTTTTAATATTATATAGACACAATCTTTCTCTATATACATATGTGCGTCACATAATATTAAGTATTATACATGTATATTACGTAGTACGTAATGTATGTATGTATTAATATATAAATAGTTATTTATGTTACATATAATATTTTTTTGCACTTGCCCTGCTAACAATTTCTTCTACATCCATGGGTTCAAAGAGATCTCTTTCTAGAAAGTCCACCTTAGCAAACTAAATTTTGTATATAATTCCTAAATTAATATCTGTATTTTTTAAAGTGAAATACATTATACAATACAATATATTATAAGACGAACTCAACAAAAAGTAGATTTATGTAATAAAAGAGTAAACGCGTATTTGAATTTCATAGAGACGAAGAACATTTTCATTTATACTGCCGTCATAAGAAAGAAGGCCGCAATTTCGTCAAAGTTGATTTCGAGATATTTGAAGAAGTTTTGTCTTAGTACTTTGTAGTAGTTTTGAGGTAGTTACGATGAAAATGGTTATGATATCTCCGGATTCGTAAGACTTAGAGCTTTATGAGGAAGACTATCAAGTAGCATTTTTTTTCTGATTCCGAATCTACATAGGTATAAGTCATTTTTGACCAAATTGTTAGTTACGGCTTTCTCTCTTATGACGACAGTATAATATTGTAACGTATAAAACATTTTTTCAATTCGTTGTGAATTGAAAAATGGTAAGGCGTAATAATAATAGTTATCTATACATATAATAAAATTCTCTGAGTCGAATTAAATATTTGTTGGAAAATCTTATTAAAATAGTCATTATTATCGATACAGATTATCATCTAGAACGCATCACGTCTAAACCACTGGTCAGATTTTGATGATATTTAGTATAATGACAGCTGATTATCCGGATCAAGATATGTATAGACACTTTTTACTTTTACTGTGGGAAAATATCTCATCTCTGAAAAATCTACACTAACCGCGGGGGTGAATCACTAGTAATTCTATAAAACTATGAGCAATTTAGTAGGCGTTTCCAAAAATCACTCATAATAATCAATTAATTATACCGAGATAGCAAGCGTCGTGTTAATATCAAGGCTGAAATCCGCGATCAACTAAATATACCATAAATTATTTAAGATTTTGCACTATAGTCTGTGGTCGCGTGTTTGTTTCATTTAAGTTAGATTTAATCATCACCATTAACTATGGTCTTTGGATATTAAGACGCACTCGACCGACAACTTAAAATAAAAACTCACAGTATAATCTGTAAAATAAAATAGAATTCATAGAGATCCATCTGTTCTAGAACGAAGTTCGATTAAAAAAAATCACTACATAGTATAAAATAAAGTCGCTTCCCGCTGTCTGTCTGCCCCTATAATATATGCTTAGATCTTTAAAACTATGCAACGGATTTTGATGCGATTTATTTAATAAATAGAGTGATTCAAGAGGAAGGCTTATATGTATAATACATGCATAGTATAGTAGAGAAAAACTGATAATTTTAGAGGTTTCTAATCTGATGTCGTAAATAAACACATTTTTTTGCGCTTACATTACATTGCAAACGCTGGCTGAACGCGCGGAAAGTCCGCGATGGCATATGTCTATCTCTTAAGGATAACATACTATATCCATTTTACTATTTCCAATGTCGCAATGGGTGAGTCGTTATTACTACATAACACTAAAAACTGTTAAGTTAGAACTTTTTGTAGTTCAATTATATACTAACTAAATACATGTATATCTTTCATGAACAAAAATATAAACTTTTCAATACATTGAATAAAGGTTCTCTACATAGGTAATATAAAGCCCCCTGTCGCGTTGAATTTGTGTTTCTTCAAGTTATTCTTAGAAAATATTGTAAGGATTTTCATACATACGACTTTCGCCAATAGAGTCCTTCTATTATATTATAGTTGCGAAGGGCATCTAGGGACGAGTCACTGTCTGTCTCGAGGACACTAGTTAAAATTTAAGTCACATTATAATATGAGGAATGTAAAACGTCAAGTGCATGTATGTGTGTTTGTTATGTCTTTGCACTCTAACGCTTTAACAGATTTGTGTGAAATTCGAAAAGGGATAGCTTTTATCCTCCATGAATAACGATATTTCTTGGATTTACCTACGACGCGAGCAAAGCCGGTGGAACGCTAGTGTTTATTTAAATAATAAATAAATAAATATGTTGGCAGTGGTAGCCTAGTGGTAACGCGCTCGCTTGGGAAACTGAGTGAAGCGGGTTCAAATCCCGGGTCTTGCACCTCTGATATTTTCATGTGCGAGTCATTTCTAACATGATTACCACTTGCTTTACGGTGAAGGAAAACATCGTGAGGAAACCTGCATGTCTGAGAGAACCTAGCAAGTTTTCGAAAGACGTGTGAAGTGCACCAACCGCACTTGGCCAGCGTGGTGGACTATGTCCTGATCTCCCTCGCATTGAAGGGAGGCCCGTGCCCAGCAGTGGGACGTTAAGAAAAAGGGCTGAATACAAATATGTTGGGACATTTTTTTTAAATCACAATGTATAGATAAAAATAATGCACCGTACGTATGTATATATAAAATTATATTCATATTATATTATAGAACATGAAAAACTAAGATAACATGAACCAAGGGGATAGTAAAGTGACTAAATGTTCTCTCAGACTATTCCTGTATCGTTCAGCGGAACAGTCTCGCAACAGGATAAGGGAACATATCTTGAGGCTATTATATAATACTCGACTTTTTTAATGTAGTGTTTTAACCGCCTTTAAAAGTATATTATTGAGACGTGTATACCGTTATAAAAGCGAAGCTAAAAATAATTATACTATCCGTAATACTGTGTTTATACTATATAGTATTTTTCTTTGGTATGTAACAAATATACACATAATTATAAAATAACATATAAAATTAACCCAATGAATGGATATTGTAATAATACAAAATATTCATTAAACATTTATAAAGTAAAATACATTTGTTATCGCAAATCAGTGCGATGATCACATTAAAAGATCTACGAGTATAAATGATCTTCATCTCCACTAACATTATAAAGAAATAACGTTTGTAAGTTTGTACGGAGAGGGTAATCTGAAACTTCTGACCCGATTCTGAAAATTATTCCAGTAATAGAAAGCTACACTACCGCCGAGCGTATAAAATATTTTTACGTTTCCAATAAAGATGAGTCCAATCCCATGCAAAAGTTTTCTTAAAACTGACACAAATTGTGTTTAGGTAATTATTCTAATTGAAATAAATATACAACAATAGAAATTGAACCTTAAATACAATACTTAAAGCTGTTTTCAAAAAAATAAAAACATAAAAGCGCGCTTAAATGTTCAAATGAGCGCTCATTCCGTGAGGACTTTTTTTGTCACTGATAGTGTATGTAGTACTTTTTTGATCTATGGGCAGAAGTCACAATACCTTTAATTGAAGTCTGAAAAAATTGCAGTTCACTTACTTTTTCGGCTATTGTCAGGCACCTAGAGACGTACCCGAGCAAAGCAAGGGTTAGCCGCTGGGAGTTTATAAAAAAAAATTTGGCTAATGTTTTTGACGCGTGAAGCGAATTAATTGAGCCCAAACTCGAAGTTTTTACTAGTTTAATTGTTTTACACCATTGATGAATTCATATTCCTCATCAAATTAATTCTAACAGTATCAATAATTCCATGTTTTAAATAGAACATTTACTTCTAAGACTTGATAAACAGTCAGTTACAAATAAAGTTAACAAAAGCGTGTTCAAATCTAATTATGGCGCGTAAATTGGTTGAAAAAATTAATGTTTTATAATATCAGTACTTACATAAAATAGTTTTAAATTGCATTTCATAGTAACTATAAAAAAACTAACGTTTCTTGTCTGTACATTAGCGCAGACCACACAACTTATATACCTGTCAGACCAACGTTATGCCAATTAATTCTATCACAGACTGTCATCAGTTAAACTCGGGAGGTATATCATAAGGCGCCGTCGCCCATCAGAGAACTCATAAACAGATTAATGTAAAATGTCGGGTTCGCAATTAATATAACTTATTTCACTACTTTTTTCCGCAACTCCGCTCGCGCGGTTAGTGGATTTTCTGTAGTAAAAGAATATTTGGATCACTTAAAAAGATTATCCGTAACATTATAAATAAACAAATTTTACATCTTAGTATAATAAATGTATGATAAAAAAACACGACAATTATGTTTTGCGCAAATGGTCGCAGGTTAGATTTTGCATAAAGGAAATATTATATTATGTACGAAAGACATAATATTTTCTTTAGCCGTAAATAATACAATACCTACATATGGTTTTAGTAATTATATAAATGTTACTCTTCCACTATTTTAGCAGTACTGCCTGCCTGCATACCTACTGCTTATTTTGATAGCATTAAAATTATTATGGTTCGCTTTCCTCTTAACATTAAACAGATTAATCATCTTAAAGGGAGTCGTGCTGGATCTCATGTACACCACTTACTTTTACGTATAAGGAAAATGGGCTCCATTTTTTTCGTAGGTACTTCGCCTACTATAAAAATTAAATATAAACCCTAATCAATCGACACAGTTTAAACATAAATCTGAGAAGATTATCTTATGAGTAATTGTAGTCACTTATGTATAAGTTACTTAAAAAATAAAATGTCGTACAACATGTCTGCCGGCCGGTAGTCAGATTTTAAGCGGCTCGCATATAATCTGCCCTAGGCAAGTAGGCACTATGAGCATAGGTAAGAGACAATTTTAGTTTTTTTTTTTACTAAATAATTCAATTGGACTTTGTTAAACAGTTTAGTATTCAATTGAAATTTCGAACTTAAAACTTTCTTTTTTTCGCTTTCGCTTTTCCTTTTGATTATTTTAAACACTCATATAAATATTTCAATTTTATATGGGAAAGGTGCCATCAAAGGGACAATTTTTTTTTAGTATAAGATTTTGAGCAATAAATGAGATATAATACAAAAGCTTTTGTATATAACGTAACGTAACCTATTCATCTATCAAAATATAAACAAAAACTATATCTTTTCGAAACATTGTAGCATCAAAGTCAAATTTAAATTTTTTTAAGATATGTCCCCTTCATGACGGGGTGGTCTTGTATGGAACATTGGATGGTCATGAAAGGGACTTGTTATAAACAAATTTTTAGCAATTATAATAGAAGCTCTTATGTTTAATAATCGTTTATTAATACACCTTAAATAAATAATATATATCTATAATATACCATACTAAACCATAATCTGGCCGATGCGTTTAAATGTTGGGAAATGCATACCACCTATATACGTACAGGTGGTATTCTCAACTACTACTTTTTCATCCCTTACAAGGCCTATTTATTTGTCCCAAACAAGACTTTCATACTATTTTGAAACTATCCTCACAGCAAAAAGATTTTCGAATAACTTTGTTATTGTGCACACTCACCTTTTAATTGGTTAAACCATTGTCAGTTAGCGGTAAAATAACTGTCAATTAATATTATTTAAATAATCTAATACGCGTAAACTTTACAAACAACGAATAAAATACCTTTATTCACGAAATAATTAAACTACGTTTCGCCATTTCCTTTGTTTTGAAAACCAAATGATATTTACGTCAATATTGTTACTGAGTAAATGTTGTAAGAATATAGAAAACAAAAAACTACTACTTGCTTGCTACTGCCGTAAATTTAATTTGTCCCATTCTGCACTTGTCCCTTTCAGAGCATTTTTCCCCTACCTATTGAGTCACTTTATAGGTATGTTATAACTAAGCCGATGGAAAACTTAAAATAATCAACTATTTCATTGAAGTCTAGTATTATTCTAGGACAACTAGTCTAGTAGTACTAGCATTTGATTAAAAAATTACAACTTCTAATGAATAAAATAAAAAAAACATATCAGGATATCAATTTAAAAAATATTAATTAAAAAAGGCATCCGCCAATTAAAATCGTAAATAAAACGCAATGGGTAGTGAGTAGTAGTATTTTTTTCAGCCCTTAGTTAGCGATGTTTTCTCGATTCACGCGTGACAACTATATAAAAATGAAACAACGGAGACATGACCATACACGAACGCTATGTCCTAAGTAGGATGTTAACATCAACATAAAATATAGAAGGCCAGTTAAACTTGTCAACGTGATATCTCTTTCCTTAATAACCCCGTAATGTATAAACTTATAAAGGCAGTGGTAATCCCAATGGAAACGCGCTCGCTTGGGAAACCGAGTGAAGCAGGTTCAAATCCCAGGTCCAACACCTCTGACATTTTCATGTGTAATTCATTTCTAACATGATTACCACTTATCTTACGTTGAAAGTAACCATCGTGAGGAAACCTGCATGTCTGAGAAAACTTAGCAAGTTTTAGAAAGACATGGAAGTCCGCCAACCCGCACTTAGCCAGCGTGGTGGACTATGGCCTGATCCTGTCCGTATCGAGGGAAGCCCGTGCTCAGCAGTGGGACGTCAAAAAGTGTTGAATAGAGGAAGATAGAAGAATTTATAAGGCATCTATATATTTTTAACTGTTTTGAAAATACTACACTAGTACATGTCTAGTACGATGTAAGACTTTCATTTGTCTCTTATTCTACAAACATAGGTTAATCGCAATTAGCTGGTTACAAGTTTTACAAAGCAAGTTTCTAATAAATAAATTACTATATTATTTTGTAAACAATCCAATTATATGAAACACCATATATGTTCTTTAATAATATTAAATTATCGTAACCTATACTAGGTACTAACTATGTATTCCAAACTAAAAGTAAACCTATTCACAGATATTTTTTATTTCTAAACTCACATTCAAGTTAGAGAAGCTCTAGTTGAAACAAAAACACAAAAAGATAAACAACGTATACTTCACCAACGTAAAGAGAACAATGGACAAGTCTTTATCACAGAGGACAATCTACGAGTCACATACATAGGCCTTTGCAAAATTAACCGACAAACGAATTCGACTAAAACTAGCTATGTAAAGATTACATATTATGTATACTAACCAGTTAAATACTAACTATACTTTCTAACCGCACGTTAATCTTCTACATATTAGGAGTAAATACGTGTGCGAGCCTGAAAACGGGAGTGAGGAGAAAGAAGATGATACTTAAAAACAATCTACGATCAAGATGCAGTCAATTACTTATAGCCGCAAAAACATGGCTGTTTATTCTTAGAACTAGTTTCAGTGTATAGGGGAGGATAGGCACGTGTAGGATCAGCTGTTGGCGGGGTCAACGCACGGCGCGGCCGGTGAGCACGCCTGGCAAGAAAAGTGGTCGAGTCAATGCACTGGCAAGGAAGACCGAGGTGTCTGAGCGAGCGAGTTACCAAAACGATACAGCGTCGAGTCCGCGAGCGCGAGTCGACCGCTGACTCATTGAGATTCCGCGCCGAATGTTTGTGTGCATCCTTCATGTGAATTTTACACTAAAATTTTATTGCAGTTACGTATGCCCTTCGAGACGATGGGACGAACAAGTTTATTTTTTACAGAATTTAAGAAAAGGAGGAAAATACCCAGTTTGGTGTATTTTATGCGATATTTTTACCTATTGAAAAGGAAACGATTTTAATTATAATTTTTTAAATGAGAATATTGCCTCAAAGTTGTCTCGATATAAGTTTTCCTAACGGTGGGATAACTTTAGTTACTGACTTAGAGTCGACGTCTTATTTAGTTCAGACACCTACCAAAATCCTGTAGTACACCTTACAATATAATAATTTATTATAGAACTAGCGACTCACCATCACTCCGCTCGGGTTCGTCCCTGCTTAAATTTTAGCGTTTAGTATTGATTTCTCAGAAATGAGATATTTTTTCGCAATAAAAAGTATCCTATATATTGGCTCGGATAATCAGCTATCCTCATACCAAATTCCATCAAAATCCCTCTAGTAGATTTTCCCTGATTCGGTAACTGACAGACAGACAGACAAAAATTCTAAAAACTATAGAATCGGCCTCTGTATCGATAATAATATCTTTTGTACAGATTCGGCTCAGTAACAATTTTATTATAATATGTATAGATAGACATAAATATGCATTCAAGTATTTTAAGTGTATATTATATATAAATTTATATAATAATACAGGTATTTGTAAAAGGGTATCTTACATAAAGAGAACACGTACATAAATAAATACGTACGTGAGGCATTAATAACAGGTAACCATATATGATATATAAGAGCTGAGGTAGACAACCTTTTGTTACGAAGATCACCGGCTATAGCTACTGAACCACAACTCCCATACAACACATTAATCTGAATGCACGGACGGATTAATTATTTACTTTATGGCTTTAACAGCACAACACATTATATTCGCAAAAAATGATGAAGGCACATGGTTTGATTCCCGTCCGATGCAAATTGTTTTGGTCATACTTTTTTTTTATCCTATATTCTTTATAGAGGAAATAAAGCACAAGTTAGATGATTGTATCGCTATTGTTAGATAGATGCCACTCGTAACTCAGTCATTTAGAACTTACAATATATCTTCTGTCTGCTACTACATTACCGGTTTTATAAATCAAAACGTTGCGATCGCGCTTTTTTGTAAGTGTTTAGATGAGGAATTTCTTATCAACAAATATATTTATTATTTATTGATTGGTATACAATAATTTTTATATGGAAGGTCTTTATTGTTCTCCGAAAGACGGTCAATTAAAACGTTAAAAAGCTGACTTTTTAACGTTTTATTATTTATCCTGCAGCAAATATTTTTTTGTAATTTTCATTTTAATTTACCATAAAAACGTATACGTATTGCTCTTTTTGGTTATTAAAACGAAGTGCAAAGAAATATTACTTTTTATAATATGCAATTAAACAAAATATTTGATATGTAGTCGATTAACATAGCAAGTGCCCTTAGCGTGAAATAAATATTTTACATTTATTACAATATTTACTAGGTCATGAGCAAAGGTGTGATGCAGCTGCTTTCCTTTACACTTCCGTATTTTTTTAAAATTTTATTAATCTATATTAATATTATAAATACGAAATTTTGTGAGGATGTCTGGATGTATAGATGTATGGATGTATGTTACTGTTTCATGCAAAAACTACTGTATGGATTTTAATGAAACTTTACAATAATATAGGTCATACATCAGAATAACACATAGGCTACTTTTTATCCCGAAAAAATGTACGGTTCCCGTGGGATAGATTTGGTTTTGCCGTTTCGTTGCTGTCGAACCCGAGCGAAGCAAGGGTGAGCCGCTAGTGGCTTTATAAATGTGGTTATCAATTCGGTCCCTTTGTATATATTTATTAAGATAGAAATATCTTACTGCAAAAAATAGAGCTATATGTAACTAGGTGGTGTCTGGTCCTATCAAAAACAAAAACAATACTACAATAGCATTAAAAGAATGCCATTTTATTTGTTAATAGCAACCCATTCTGACTTAGTCCAGGTGCAGCTGCAGTCTGCACGTGCCATTTATCGTATGAAGATAACACTATTTCATATGAAACCTTCGCGGGCGTGTATATACCAAGTCAAAAAAGTTTCATTACAATAGGGTGAATAAAAAAACGTTAACACCTCCTGGATAATTTCTAAAAAATTGTTAACTGACACGGCGACGTGCCCGCGATTCTCAAAGGGTTAAGAAAGCGGACATTGAAAAAACATACATACATACATATATTATATTCATATATTATTATATAGAAAAGTCATAAAACTTAGGTAGATACTATATAATTTCATTATATGATATACTCGTACTAGCGACTCACTCTCGCTTCGCTCGAGCTCGCCCCTTAGTGATTCTTTAAATTCATATAACTTTTTTATTTATGAATCGATTGAAATAAAACAAATACTAAAAATAGCTAAGCCGTTTCTACGACTAGCGCGCACAAACGCAAAGACAAACAGACAAAAATTCTAAAAAACATTGTTTTGGGTTCTATTACGTAAATCAAGGTCTACAATAATAGTTTGTTTCAAATATCTTTAATGTACAGACAGTGATCAGTTAAAATTTTATTATATGTATAGATGACTGAATAAATAAATTATAAATTCGCATAAGAGAAGACGCATATCTTACTTCGTCATAAGTTCCCCAGGGAATGCTACTCTGTAACCGACGTCCGGTATTCCCAATATGATACAACATTATTGCGACGCGAATTCCTAAAAGGGGTTGTAAAAAATTAAAACGCAATCATAAACTTTTAATTTTATTCTTAAGTATTTTGTAGTATTGAGAAGGTATGTGTGTTGTAATGTAAAAGTATAAGTCGTTGTCTTTTGTATAACCCTTTTGTGTAACCCTCTATTTTCTACAGCAAACTAAACGTCAGACCTGGAAGTCAGGCGTCAGAAAGACCGAATCCGCGGCAATAAACCCGTCAAAAAAATCCATTACGTTTGTCCGCTACTATACCGACCTTAGGGTCAGGTCAACAAAAGCCAACCAAAATGTTACTATTAATACTTTGTGAAATAAGAATTATTAAACGTAGGACTGATGATATAAAATATTATTGTGAAACGATATGACTTTAATAAGCAGGCAACATCGCATGGTAAGAATTTTCCTGAAAGAAATAACAGACATACACCACACATATAAATTTTCGCCTTTGCATTCCGAACCAACAATCGGACCCGTCATAGGTATGTATTTAAGCCATAATTCCAAATAATGTCCTTTTTAATACCAACACTTAACAAGTACGTTACCTATATATTGTGTTGGTATAGAACCTATTGTGTATGAATCAAAAATCGTTCTTTTTAGGGTTCCGTACCCGGAGGGTGCCAACGGAACTCTATTACTAAACCTCCGTTGACCTTCCGTCCGTCTGTCAGAGAGCTGTACGATTACAGCAGAAATTTTCACAGAGTATGTATTTCTATTGCCACTATAACGACAAATAATAAAAAAAAAAATAATAAAGCTACAAGAATTTTTTTTAACGTTCGTAATCAATTATCGAAATTAATATCTGTGAAAGTCTGTGAAAGTTTATGGGTATGGATGTTTGTTACTCTTTCACGCCAGATTATAGTCTGGAATAACATATAGGCTACTTTTTTTATCCCGGAAAAACATACGGTTCTCGTGGGATAGGTTTGTTTTTGTTTTCCTAGAGGCGAACGCGAGGGTGAGCTACTAGTACTATATACATAGAGTAAAAGTCATATTAATAAAAAGTATATGTACGATGGTACGGAACCCTTCGTGTGCGAATCCGACTCGCACTTGATCGTTTTTTTTTTCTTATTCACTTACGGTTATTATATTTTAGTACAGTTGCAGAATAGCAACACTGTTGTACATTGATTTAATATAAGTCATTAAATAGATAAGACGAGTCTATAAATGTCAAGGGGAACTAATTATATTCTGCGAGATTTATCGCTGAGCAATTTACGTGCAGTGACACCTGTATTTACGAGATGGCTGCCATCATTTACGAACTCAATCTAAGTGACAGTGGCTACGAAATAACAGACATCCAATCTTCGTCTTAACATATATATAATATACTTTGGTTATTTTAATTCAGGTTTTAAATTGTTTTTAGTAATTTACAGATATCGACCAGCACTTTGTAACTTTATGAGCACCTTGACAGCTTTTAAATAATAAAAGAAAAAATAATTAATAATAATTTTTAAGTGTGTAAATCGGTGATAAATAATTTAAGTACAAATTTAGTATTTAAGGTTCTAGACTTTTGAATAATATACTACTTTAAGTGGTTTGCAAATACGTCTGTCTACACACAATTACATTGTAAACGGATAAACAAACACAGAGATTGTAACTTTCATACAATTCTAAAAAAACTTTTTCGAATACATATCTCAAATCTTACGAATTCAGCATCATGCTTCTAAAAAAAAAAAAACTAAAAAGCAGCTCGGTTCTCCTTAATGTTATATTAACCATTTAGCGTGTTATCTGTTGTAATTCCAAGAAAGCTATCTCGTTGGGGTCACATAGGCTCCACAAGAAAAGTCGCGGTTACGTTTATTGTTTGCGGTTTCCGGAACCTGACACGAAGTATGTGATGTTTTGTTGTGATCTCTCCAACTGAGGTCAGGCTTTCGTGTCCACGATCCTAACCAATAAAAGTGGCATAATATGTAATATTACATTTAACTTCCTCGATGGGCTAGTATGTAGTAGTGACCTGGGTTCGAGTTTCGGGCAGGCTAAGTTCAATTATTGAGTATTTCTATCAAGAAATTCTCAATAACAGCTCGGAATTTGCAAGTTGACGGTGTTTCACCCTCGTGCCTCAGAGAGCACATAAAACAGTCGGCCCTGCGCCTTACTCTCACCGTTGTGTCGCAGTATCGTCCCATCGGACTTTAAGTGACAGGAATGAATAAAGAGTACACGTTGTGTCTGCGCGTATACCTGTGCACTATAATATTTCCTGCGTAGTTGGCTAGTCTCAGTGAGATTGGCCACCGGGGCCGAAATCGGTCTGGAGGCCATTATTACGTTAGTGGCTACAAAAGAGTACTAAAAATCCATGCACCTCCTTTATATAGCTTGTCTCTGCCGCAGATTCGATTCCTGCATGATGAACTCTTGTGCTAGTTATAGAGTAACTCAATGCGATTTGATAAACATTGATTGGGAAAAATCATAGAACGAATATTACAGAATTACTAAATTCTCTTTGTACATGATACGGAAAGACTAATAAAAAAAGTGTGTGTGTGTGTGTGTGCAATTCACACACAGTAGAAGTAAAACTTCAGAAAAGTAACCTACGAGAGTATGAGATGAATATAGAGTATCCGGAGTAGGATAATTGTAAGTTTTTTTTATATATTTTTCCCAAGTTTAAAAGTTAGCTTACATTTTATTTAACATATATTACATCATATATTATTCAGTATTATTTTTATTATTTTTCACTTCCCGTGTAATGTATTCTATCTCATTCTCTCGCCGGCTTAATCCTATATATTTATGTTTATCTCTTCGTCGTGAGGCATTTTCGTCTCATCGAGTTTCAAACCCCAACAGTTCTAAAGAAGTTACACTTCAATACACTTTAACATTATCTACGTGTGGTTTGTCAGCATTAAGCGCACCACATGAAACGATAATAGTACTCCCAATTATCAAAATAGTGATCATATTACGTAACAATTATAAAAACAAATATCGTGCTCAAAACATAATCAATCATTAAGTATTTTATATTTGTTCAAATACATTGCCAAAGGTCATAAAGGCAAAACATCTATACAGATAAAATTGGAGTGTCTGTTTGTAATATTAAAATAACCGCTTTCTACTAAATGTATATGTACACGGTACACATATCAAAACAATGTTTTTTACAATTTTTGTCTGTCTGTCTGTTTGTTCCGGTTAATCTTCGAAATGGCTGGACCAATTTTAACGGGACTTTCACTGGCAGATAGCTGGTATTACTTATAATATAAGCTATCTGCCAGTGAAAATCCCGCAACTTAGGCTTCTTTTATTTTAGAAAAAGAATTAGGGTTTCGCTCAAAAAAATTTAAAACGTACCTAGGGACGAACCCGAGCGAAGCGAGGGTGAGTCGCAAGTATTTAATATACCTATGTATAAACAACATAAAAGTGTATAAATTTTTCTAGCAGGTACTTCTAATAAATTAGGTCCATTTTCACAAAGACTAGTAAAATACAAATTCTAAGAAACCCGTGCGAATTTCCGAGAATTCAATTGTTATCGTACACGCCGGCGTGTACGCGGTCCTCGAGGGGTTAACGACTATTTCAACAAGATTTTCCAAAAAATATTTATATAGATATATGTATAGATACGACACAGTTAAAATTTTATTATACCTATGTATAGATTACCTACGATTAAAAATTTACTTGGTATACAAGAATTAAATTTTATAAAGTATATTGTTAATGCATTTTGACGTAGAAGTTTAGTTTAATTAAAATAAAGTGACACAAAATCTGTGAAGTCTCCGGGACATCGAGATATTAGTCTCATTGAGTATGGCCTTGGAAAATCAAGATTCCTTTGGACATCAAGATCATCAGATCATTATGAAGATAAGTAAAACACAGAAAGAACTTAAGCCTTAAGATCCTTAAAATTTTATTAGAACTGATATAGTATCGCAGGTGTGAAACGCAATGGATATTCCTATTTCTCTTAAAGTTCAATACAAAGTGAACTCGACAAGACCAGTACGAAATAAGGTGCAGGGCGGACGCTTCATGTGTAGCATAAATATTAAATAAATATGTTGGGACATTAACACACAGCACCATCTAGTTCCATGGTAAGCTACGAGGCTTGTGTTATGGATACCAGATAGTTGATACACTACACATATATAACTTTAAGCACAACATGGGTGTTTATATTTATAATATGTACATGTATGTACCTACATATTATAAATATAAACACCCATGACTGAGAACAAACATTCGTGCTCATCAAAGAATGAATGCTCCCAGCGGGACTCGAGCCCGCGATCACTGGCACAGCAAGTACGGTCACTACAAACTGAGCCAAACGTGTCAAAAAATTTCTTGACAACAACAAAATATATATAATAACTATATTAGCCCCGGCTCAAACCTTGGACTTGCTGTAGAACATGCCAGCCATAAGACTAACCAGGTAATTCAGGAAATAAATTCGAGAAGAATCTTTCGTATTATTTTATTAAACGACTAGCGACTCACACTCGCTTCCCCATAAAAACTTTTATCCGCATTTTCACCCCCTTAAGAGATGTTTTCCGGGATAAAAACTATCTTATGTCCTTACCAGGGTCTCAAACTATCTTCTTAGCATATTTCATTTAAATCGGTCCAGTAGTAGGTATCGGAGCTTATTCGGTACAAACAAACAAACAAAAAAATCTATCCTATTTATAATATTAAGATAGAACTATAGATTATTACTATCATTTGGTGTAATACTGTCATTTAATAATAACTTAGAAAAACAAATTGGCTCTAATATAACCATAGCTTTACGTTTTTATTCATTTGTGGATTGACTTGACCCTGTTACAAGTGTTACAAAAACGAGTGAGTTAATTGTACTCTTTGAAAACAAGTAAAAGAAACAATGAGGTGAATTGTATTCAAGGGTAGATAGGTAGACTCAGGTAAGGAAAAAAATGTAAAAAACTTAATTTTAAAAATTTTCAACGAGGGGGCGTTTTTAAGTTCGCGGAATGGGGGGTAAGAAGTGGATATAAAAGTACGAATTTATTTTTCCTTTTCAATATATTCACCTGCTACCCTTATACATTTTTCCGATGTTTCAATTAACTATACCTTCGAAAAAAAATGTTTTGTCTTTGTCTGAAAAATACGCTGAAACTGCAACATTTATTTACTTATTTATTTATTAGGTTTATTTACAATCACAATAATACACACAAATTATATAACTAGAACTAAGAACTAGGAACTAAATGTAGTGATTACTTACAAATAAACACAGCATGCACAGAAATATAGTTTATATAATATCATACAAAATAGATTTTAGAAGTAACCAGTTTTTTTTTTAAATTAATCAATGAGTAGGTACACAGTTACATTTATTTAACAATTATAACATTATATAAGACTAACAATGTTGTTGCAAATGGTCCAGCGGAATTTGGCTGTGGAATCAGCAAATATGTCGACATACATCCATGCTATAATAATTTAGAATTTTACATAACCGGGGGACTGGGGAATTGGCACCTAGGATTGTTAGACGAAGTGGAGGACAAAGTGGAGTAATAGGCTTACGTGGAATTCTCACTGGAATTCTTAGGCTAAATTTATTTAGCAATTTGGGACGGTCAATAAAGTCGTTCAGTAGTTTATGAGTAAACAAAAGATCCAGAAGTTCCCGACGTTCATCCAAAGATCCAAAGATCATTCACTTCTTCATCGCTTGAAAATTTCCACGAAGACTTTTTTCAAGTTCGGGAGTAGGTAATAATCGCTGGGAGCTAGGTCAGGACAATAGGGTGGGTGAGCTAAAATTTCGAAACCCACCTTCTCCAGGGCAGCCATCGCAACACGGCTCTTGTGAACGGGCGCGTTGTCATGCAGAAGGAGGACACCTTTGGTCAATTTTCCTCTTCTTTTTTCTTTGATGCTTCCTTTAACCGCTCTAGGATTGAAGCATAGTATTCTCCTGTTATGGAGACACCTTTACCTTTATAATCGATCAACAGGATCCCTTCTGAGTCTCAAAAAACTGTCAATAGGCCGGCCTGGCTGTGGGTCGTCTTCAAGTGAGTCGCTGCCTTGCTTAAAGAGGGTATGCCACTTGTAAACCATGGTTTTACTTGGGCAAGAGTCCCCGTAAACGGATGACATCTCTTCCATTATGGTTTGAACTGATTTTATTTGCTTGGTAAGGAAGTATATAACAGCGCGGTACTCGATTTTCTCCATATTTCGCAATTTGTTCCCGATTGACTTGTTTGGTTGACGATAGTTCAAAGAGTAATGACCTAATTACGATAAAACTTGGTATTTATACTAATAATGAGTTGTCAATTCGTAATGACTCGAGTAAGTACCCTCACTAATGACCTACCTACACATTCCGCGAACTTAAAAACGCACCCACTTAATTATATTATTCTTTTATCAGCTCCATACATCTGACATAAAGAAAAACCGTCACTAATTATTTTGACCTACAATACATAAGAACATTATTTTTAAAGAATTATCAATGATGATGGTGACCCATTTACATAGAATTTAGATAAAAAAAATATCACTATTAAGAATGAAATAATTATATATCTATACATAATAACACTTTAGAGGTCAAATATCTGTACATACAAGAAAAATGATAAAAACCGAGTCGGGGGGATGTAAGGAGAGAAATAAAACAAATCCAGGTTTTTTTTAAATTTGCTGTTTCTCTGTTTGTACGGACTAATCTCCGAAACTGTTGGACCGATTTAAATGAAATTTTGTATCGTGGACCCATATATCCTCTTTTTGTTTGTCTATAGGCGAAACCGAGCGAAGCGAGGGTGAGCCGCTAGTTTGTAATATTTGTAGACAGTACATAAGCACTCAAGCAAAGACAGAGTATTTTGTAATAACTTACATATTAAATATTTTTTTTAATTTGGTACTACCTATACCACTAAAACTCCTGTGATTTGAAATTACATCAGATGAAATGAAATGACACTATAAAATTATTCCTTAATATATTGTTCTATATGAATTTCTTGTAGCTTCCTTCTTCTGCTATATTGGTAAAATTATTAAGTTAAAAAGTATTTTTAATGGGATACTACCAAGATTCAGTTTAGTGTTAATTTATATTGTATAAGTTATAATATTAAATGAGCAATTTTTGTATATAATATGTATACATTTTTATTTGTGTATCTCTAATGATATAGATCAATTTTATGTTTAGATAAGGTTTTGCTTTTAAGTTTATCTGTATATGTCTTTTCAAAAAACGCCAAGCGAAGCTCGGTCACCCAGGTACTTTAATTGTAATTTTGTTTAAATAAATTATGGGTTTTTTTGAAAATGATACCATAGCAGTAAAAATGTAGTTTTTGTGATCAATATAATGAACGCAGGTGTATATTTATTACTTATATGTACTAGCTACATTTTAACTTTTAACATTTAGTATAGATTTCTCAGAGATTACTTTCCCACAGTAAAAAGTATCCAATATGTTGACCCGGATAACCAGTTATAATCAAACCAAATTCCATCAAAATCTGTCCAGTAATTTTCTTGTGATGCTTTCCCAGACAGACAGCAGACAAAAATTCTAAAAACGATTTGGTCTCTGTATCGATAATAATGACAATTTCAATACAATTTACGAAAAAATATTTAATGTACAGATTCAACTCATAATTTTATTATATGTATAGATTATTGACTTTGTAGTATGTTATAGTATGTACTCTTTGACGTTATAACCTTAGGGAGTAAAACACATAACCATAAATCATATTATAAATGATAATAAACAGTATATAGTAATTATTATTTACACTAGAAAATTCATAATAAGTTTTTATCACAAGATTGACAACTGAGATTAAGATGTTAAATATTACATCTAACATCTAATGTATATTATCTGGTACTAATATTATAAATGCAAAATTTGAGAGGATGTATGGATGTCTGAGTGTATAGATGTATGGATGTTTGTTACTCTTTCATACAAAAATCTACTGAATGGATTTTAATGAAACTTTACAATAATATAGCTCAAGCATCAGAATAACACATAGGCTACTTTTTAGGATAGATCTGTTTTTGTTTTTCTAGAGGCAAACCCGAGCAAAGTGAGGGTGTGCCGCTAGTCTTTCTATACCTATAATAAATTATAAAACTGTAACCAAGCCGAATCTGTGCATTCAATATTATTTGGAAAATCTTATTGAAAAAGACATTATTATCGACACAGAGGCCGAATCTAGTTTTTAGAATTTCTGTCTGTCTGTCTGTCTGTCCATCTGTCTGTCTGTCTGGGAATGCTTCACGAGAAAACCACTGGAGGGAATTTGATGACATCTGGTATGACGATAGCTGGTTATCCGGGTCAACATATAGGATACTTTTTATTGCAGGATAATATCTCAGCTCTGAGAAATCTATACTAAACGTTAAAACGTAAGTAAGGATGAACCTGAGCAGACCGAGGGTTATAAATAAAGTGTAGTACAGTAGTAATGGCAATGTGGCACTAATATAATAGATTTTTAAACAGTAGACACAGTGGCAGACAAATTAGCACTATAAACAATAAATTATCTATATGGCACAATCATGATCCTTGCTACCTACTAAGGTATATGATTCATCACAAGGTTGGCATACATCTGTTGAAGTGACATTGTGAAACATAGTAAAGGACAATAAATAATGCATTTAAACTATTGACTAGATCTCAGATTATTTATATGTAGTATGGAGTTTTTAATATTATTTTATACTTTAAGTAATGCTGAATAATATTTAGGTACATTTGATAGCACCTGGGTAAAATAAAAATTTTACCAACTTATTTTATATAAGAAAATAACACAGTATATAGTAAGTATTCAAACTTAAACTCACTTCCATACATGTGCAATGAGCATTATAATTGGTATTCCAAAATAAGATAAACATTGTTTTCTTAGGTTATTTCTGGATTGCTACGTATGGAATACATAGTTTAAGCAATGTGTCATAATACTGCATATATATTTGCATACAACATGTAGTGTTTGTACATATTTATTACCTTTTCAAAACAATAAGGACACAACCTTGTTTGGAAACAAGCCATAAGCATGACCTCAGATAGCTTATATAATCTCTGGTATCTGCTACAATACAAATAATGTGAATCATTTTAAACACAATTATTCAAGAAAAGAAAAAAAAGGACTAATGTAAAAAGTATAACAGTAATACTTTTATATATCATATAGACCTGATAAATAAGAGGTTGTGATAACAAAATGTACAAACAAACTGTACATAAGCCTTAAAACTGCTTTTAAAATTACAATAAATAATTCAGGAATTTGTTAACTGAGCAGTTCACTGCAGTGAACACTTTGCATTTCAAAACAAGAACTTACTAGAATTTGAATATATTTATTTTTATTAATGATTGTATGAGAATCCTAGTTAATACCAATGCTGTAAATTAGAAAATCTGCATTATCATCAATCTATTGCTCATAACCTACAAAGAACTACGACATAATATAAAAAGAGTACAGTTATAATAGGATTAAACTTACCAACTGCGGCGAATTCGTCAGGTGTTCTTCCACCCGCTAGGAGCCAACGACACCAGTCTATTGTTTCCCACTCATCGATGGCCTTGCTAGGGTTCAGCAAGACGTCAAGAAGTGGACCAAGGTGCTGTGGTGAGCCGCTCGCGCAGTCCGCATGGATATATGCAGCTGCACCTCTTTTACCCTTTTTCATCAACACTTGGGCAGTTGAATTAGACATTTTTACACTTTACTCACTAGTCACATTAACGAAAAAACTATACACATAAGTCACTGTATATTTCGGTCACTCACGGAAGAAACACCATTACCAGTTTTACATAAGGCAATGAACTGCGGTCCGTAACGCATCCGCGGTTAAACATCGTGGCGAAGTGTCAGCAATATGGCATCTTTAACAATTTTGTAAAATTATAATGTATAAAACAAAAATTTATTACGTTCTAAGAGAATTTCAAATAACTAATTTATTTCGCAGTTGAAAATAATAATAGAGCAATGTAGAAACAACTCGGCCATTCGAATGGGTTACCATAAAAATAAAAATGAAATATTCAAGATTTTAAAATTTGTGTTGCCTAGTGAAAATATATTTTTAAGAATTTACATTAGCATGTTATAGACAAATTAAAAAAAAATATTTATCAAGCACAAAATTTGGGTAATTTTAAATGTTTTGTGTCAACATTTTCATATTTTGCATAAAATTAAGATAGAACTTGGTCGTACCGTTTTAACGCTCGAAGCTTGAAGTATTTAAAAAAAATTGAGTTTACTCAAAGCTACTCCAAATTTTAAATTCATTGTATAGTTATATATAGAAATCGTCTATTAAATAACTACTCAATAACCTAACCATACAATTTCAAAAAATATTATTTAATAGAACTCGTTAAAGTATACTTCATACAATAATATGATTTTCTTTGCTTTTCACACTTATTTATAAAAATGACTTATCGTTACCTGCTCACTTTGCTCGAGTGCGTCTTTATGTGATTAACAATAGCTTATGTGGTATTTTAAGCTATAGCACATCTGGATAATAAATTTCATAATATTTATTTTCCAATTGTTGCTCTCATAATATAACGTTCATAAAAACTATAGCAAAAGTAATTACCATAAAATACGAAACTTCTGTTTATTTCTAAAAATTATCCTCTGAATTAAGTGAACATTGGAGCATGGAGCTGTTCCCTGGAGATCTCAGTATACTTTACATTGCTGTAAAATTAAAAAGCTTCAAAAGTTGTTTTTATAATATCACCTAACTTTTTCACTAGACAAAGCTAGCATAATTCCGATTTCGGAATGTCAAATGACAATTGACATTTGACAGCAGATCACAGATTATAAATATGTGATTTTTCTGCGGTGCGTACGGCGTAGTTTGCTTATATTTATTGGTAATAAATAACACGTGGTTCTTATAATTTTGAAATAAAGTATAATGTTTGAGAGTATAATATTTTAGTTTCAACGTTCAAGAACAAATATTAAAGAGATAGACAGGATGGGTGAAGAAAACAAGGTTATGTTTCATGAAATGGAACTGGATGATCGAATTTTAAAGGTTGGTTTAATAAAAGGTAGTTCTATAGGTTTAAATAAATACAATTAATACTGAAGATCTTTAGATAGTATCTTATTTAATGAATATTATATCATATACTTAAAAAATAACGTAATAGAAGCATTATTTCACGTTATTTTTCATAACATACTAGTAATATAAAATGTGGGCTAAAAAAGACTTAAATAACTATATTATTAAAATTTGCTATCAAGGATCTATAATTTAACTAGTCTCTTTCAGGCAATATCTCAACTCGGATGGTCAAATCCTACATTAATTCAAGAGACAGCAATACCACTCTTACTTGAGGGCAAAGATGTACTAATGAGAGCTAGAACAGGATCAGGGAAGACAGCGGCCTTTACCATACCAGTTATACAGAAAATATTAAACTTAAAAAATTCAAGTGCACATCAATGTATCAGAGCTCTTATATTATCACCTAGTAAGGAATTATGTGGCCAGGTAACATACCGTAATGCATAGAATTACATATGATTGTATTTAAAAAAAAATGGAAAATATTTTTTTATTGTTCATTCATGTTAAGAAAATAGTGAGTCGTCATTGTCCATCGGCCTAGCCTCACCCCCCCACCAATTAGGTTGCATAAAATTATAAATTCAAATTTACAATGACTAGTGGAAGGCAGACTTTTGTATGAAACATTTGGATCCTTCGTGTGTTACCTACAATGAATTTTAAAAATGAATACCTCATGTGTTTGTAAGAATAAAAGTGGATTGATAATTCATAGCGAAGAAAGACGAGTAATTTACAATGTTATTTAGTACTTTAAATTATGAGATTTAAATGATTTTGATTCTTTTATAATAACTACAAACAAAGATTCTAGTGATACTGATTAATTTAATTTGAGATAATTAAGTTGATTTTTATCCATTAAACTAACTTTTGAACTATAATTGAATTGAATTTTTACTCCACTATGAATACACCTTTACCCTGCAGTTGCACTTATGATTCACTATTTTCTCAATGCGAATGGGCTATTGTAACAAATTGTCATGAAATATTAAAGAAAAATTATATTAGTTATATTCATTTAACGTTTCCAGATAACATCTGTGATAAGTGATTTAACACTCAAGTGTGCCAGAGAAGTAAGATGCATAGATATTTCATCAAATGGAGATATGCACATTCAAAAGTCCTTATTATCAGACAAGCCTGATATCATAGTGGCCACACCATCTCGAGCTCTCGCACATTTGAAAGCAAACAGTATGAGATTAAAGGACGATTTGTCAGTTTTAGTAGTTGATGAGGCAGATTTGGTGTTTTCGTTTGGTTATGAGGATGAAATTAAAGAATTACTTGGGTCGGTTTTAAAACAATTTTACAAACTATAGTAATATAAAAAATAAATCTTGCAATATTTATGTTGCAATTTAATTTAAATTTATCAAAGTTTCCATATATTATAGTTTTTAATCATTTTTCTTTAGTATAATGTATTAAAATTGTGTGGTTCCAGGTTTTTACCTAAAATATATCAAGCAGTTCTTGCTTCTGCAACTCTATCAGATGATGTATTAAGTCTTAAAAAGATAGTTTTAAGGAATCCAGTGACATTGAAACTAGAAGAACCAGAATTGGCTCCATCTTCACAATTACAACATTACCATCTTTTTGCCGAAGAAGATGATAAGGCAGCCATTTTATATGCACTTTTAAAATTGAACCTTATTAGAGGCAAAAGTATCATTTTTGTAAGGACTGTTGATAGATGTTACAAGTAAGTTATTATTTCAATTAAAAAACAATTATTTATTGTTTTCTGAAAGATTATGTTAATTATATGTTTTTAACACTATGAATCTATTTTCAATTTTTGACAATACAAAATATTTTAATACTATAAAGCTAATCAGAAAATATATGATTGGATGAGTTTGGATTGGAGGATAATGGAAGTCCTCAATGGCTTCTAAGATCTTCGAGTTTTTAATCATATGTATTATTTTGTTAAGTCTAATGTATGCTAGGTGGAGAAAAGTGTTTTTTTTTTTTTTTTTTAATTTATTGAATTGGCATTTACAGATTAAAATTATATTTGGAACAGTTCAAAATAGGTTCATGTGTACTGAACTCAGAACTGCCAGCTGCTGTACGCTGTCTATCAGTGGAACAATTTAACAGGGGACGCTATCAGATAATAGTGGCATCTGATGAAAAAGCTCTGGAGAAACCTGATGGTGGCTTGCTGACTGGTGAAGAAATTGGAAAGAAAAAAAGGGTGAGTCTTGATACATGCAAGGTTTTCTTAATTTTTTAATAGGAATTAATGTACACATTATTATTTTATATTCAATTTGTATATATTTTTCAAAGTATGTACATTAATTCTTTATTACTTATGCAACAACCTAATTAATTTGAATACTAGCAACTCAGCTTTGCTTTGCTTGGGTTTGTCCATAATGAATAACAAAAACAAACCTATTCCACGGGAACCGCACATTTTTCTGGGAAAAAAGTAATCTATGTGCTATTCCAGACTATAATCTATGTTTGTGCCAAATTTCATCCAGATACATTCAGCCGTTCTGGTGTGATTGAGTAACAAACATCCATACTCACAAACTTTCACATTTATTATATTATATTATTAGTATAGCTATTTTCTATTGTACCTTGATCAAAGTAATCATTCAATCAATAGTTGGGGCTGTTTTATCGTAATTATGATTAGTACTATTTTTGCAGCAAAAGTCAAAACGTAAAAAGGACAAAGAGTCGGGTGTGTCCCGTGGGATAGAC
Source organism: Fabriciana adippe (assembly GCA_905404265.1). Lineage (NCBI taxonomy): Eukaryota > Metazoa > Arthropoda > Insecta > Lepidoptera > Nymphalidae > Fabriciana > Fabriciana adippe. Next base: position 14,954,560 of record FR989995.1, on the reverse strand, counting down.
TTCCAGCACGTGTCCAACGTCATCAACTTCGACTTCCCCCTGGACGTGAACTCGTACGTGCACCGCGCGGGGCGCACTGCCCGGGGGAATAACCAGGTAATAACTTATATGATAAATTGTTTATTGCGTTTAATAGATATGATTGCATAGAAATGTTGAAAATGCTAAAAATTAGTTTAATAACTTGGACTTATCTCTAAAAGAGATCTATTTCAGCTAAGCTACGTTAGTGAGAAGTACATACATCTGTTAAATATGTTGGGACATTAACACACAGCACCATTTAGTTCTATGGTAAGCTACGAGGCCTGTGTTATGGATACCAGACAGTTGATACACTACACATATATAATTTTAATTACGTATATATTATAAATATAAACACCCATGACTGAAGTACAAATATATATAATATTCGCTACCCACTGAAAATCATAACAAATTATCCCACAGGAACCGTACATTTTTCTGGGATAAAAAGTAACTTATGTGCTATTCCAGGCTATAATTTATCTCTATGCCTTTCATCCAGATCCATTCAGTCGATCTGGCGTGATTGAGTAACAAACTTTCGCATTTATAATATTATAAATACTAAAGAAAAACACTAGAAACTTTATTACATATGTAAATCTAACAAATAATTATTTATTTTTAAACACTTGTATTAATATCTGTTTTTTGAATACAATTTTACAAAGACACTTGACATATTGATGTAGTCACAGATTATCAAATATCAACATAGTGCTTTTGAGATAGTATTTATTAAAAATGTTTATTTTTTTTTTGTTTAGGGATCAGTCTTGTCATTTGTGTCGTTGAGGGAAAAGCCACTGATGGATGCTGTGGAGGAACACTTATCCAAAGGGTTTAATGGACAACAAGTGTTACAGTAAGTTAATTTGTTTCATAAGTAAAAAAATATATAAGTATAGTATAGTAAAGTATAATAAATATAATATATATATTAAAGTATTACTAGAGACTTACCCTCGCTTCGCTCGGGTGCGTCCCTCTGTACTAGGTATGTTTCAATCTTTTTTGACCGGAACCCTAATTCTTTTTCTAAAATAAACATAAACTAAGTTACTTCTTATGTCATGAGCTATCTACCAGTAAAATACGTCGTAATTAGCCCAGCCGTTTCGGAGACTAGCTGGAACAAACAGATAGGCTGACAGACAAAAATTTTAAAAATTGTGTTTTTCCTAAAATGCTATATTATAATTTCATATACATTTAGTAAAATGCTGTTATTTTGAAATTACAAACAGACACTTCAATTTTATTTATTTGTATATATGAGAATAATGTTTCTATGATATATAAAAAAAAATGTCTTTAAAGATTATATTTTCTATATATTCTGTGGTACTATAAAATTGTCTATGACATTCCAGGAAGTACGAGTTCGCACTAGACGAGGTGGAGGGGTTCCGCTACCGGTCGCGCGACGCGTGGCGCGCCGTCACGCGCATCGCCGTGCGGGAGGCGCGCCTCAAGGAGATCAAGCAGGAGCTGCTCAACTGTAAGAAGTTGCAGGTTCGTATTGTTTCTATGTAGCCATTTTTAACGTCCCACTGATGGGCGTGGGCTTCCCTTCAATGCGAGGGATCCGCCTCCCCCACCTCCCTTGTCTACAACGCTGGTCAAGTACAGGCGGACTCAGTATTGTTTATTTTTGCTTATTAATATAACGATGGATTTCTTGGGTTTTTATTTTTTTATTCTATACTAGAGATGTGCGCTCGCTTCGCTCTAGACTGTGTCGAGTTTCGGCTAAATAATAGCCTACGTATTACTCCAGCTCATTGTCTATCTGTGTATTATATTTCATTTAAATCGATTCAGCTATTTCAGCGTAAAGGAGTAACAAATATACAAACGCACAGTATATATATAATAATTCTTGTTCTCGGTTTTGTTTGCGTAGTTAATGCGTCGGTAAAATATCTATGTTAATTTAGAATATAGGTTAGTGTGATGTACGTAATATAGTTAGTGATGTGGTAATAAATAATTAATCAAATTAGATAAGAAGAATATGTTTTAATTGTACAAGTAATACAATTTCATATGATGACAACCATTGAACATAACACATTGATGAACGACTAATCTTCTCTCTGACTGTATCCCTATATGCCATATACATCGTACGATAAAAATAGATCTTTAAACACTACTCTCATTTTTCAGGGTTATTTTGAAGAGAATCCCACAGATTTGGCCGCTCTCAAGCGGGACAAGGCCTTGCATACTGTCCGTCTTCAGCCACAACTAGCTCATGTACCAGAGTACCTGTTGCCTGCTGCACTGAGGAGTGAGGAGGGAGAGGCAGAAGCCCAGGTGGATACTCCAGCTCCTCCTAAAAAGAGGAAACAACCTGGCAACTTTGGTAGTGCTAAGCGGCATAAGTATAATGTGAGTTTTGTGATATAACATTAATACCAGTTCAAAATGTGCCAATCTAAAAGACACGGTTAAGTCTGTTTTTTATAATATTATTTAAGAATTACAGATGTTTATAATTGTATTTACGATAAGAAAATAATATTTTTGATGTGAAACATCTAATGAGGCGGGTTATAAACCGGCTGTTGGCGTGGCGACGCGTCACCACGTCGCCACGTCGCCACGCGCTCTTAACTCAGAAGCTCTTTCCACTCGGCTTGGCGATTTCCTCCGCCCTCTCTCTCACCACTTTGAGCTCAAATTATAATTTTATTATTAAATTAAGATTTTTTTTTAATTTTTTCTTTTAAAAAAATCTGAATATTTTTGTTAATAATGTCATATTTACTGCCTTTAAAAACCATGTTATGGATATTTTCAATACAAAATAGTTCCGATGTTTCACATCTGCCAAGCGACGGCTTTAATTTTTTTTATATAAAAAGGTTGTATCTATCCCAAAAAATATTGAATCTCACTGTAATATCTGGTTGTGTATAAAGCGTAGACGTTTTTGAGACTAAGTAATTTTATTTTTATAATACTTTCTTAGATTTACGCGAATATTTGACATTTTAAATAAAACTATCTTTTCGGATTTTTTCGCGGTATTTTTTTTTATTGATTATTGGATGTCTAACACCTTAGTCTCTCCCGTGACCATGGTTGCTGTAAAGCAATCGAAACGTCGGGAACCAAAAATCAAAATAAACCCGCGAAAAAATCCGAAAAGATAGTTTTATGTAATTTTATTTTTGTTCACAGGCGCGGCAAAGTGATCCCCTAAAAAGTTTCCAGCTCAAAAACCTGAAGAAAACCGCAACCGGCGACACTGACACGTAGCACGAGGCGTCGTACTGTTAGTATTGCAAGGAGAATTGTATATAGCATGTTCAATAAAATGTTTTTTTTTATAAATAATTGTTTTTATACAATTGTTTAAATAAAATATATTTGACGGTGTGTTTTTTTCTTTGCACAGTGCCGCTGACACGTCGCGTTTGTTAGTTCAGGAGATCGGTCAGTACTGTGTTGTTGAAGTATGATAATATACAGTTATATAATTTATGTTGTTTTTTTTTATTATTTGTCTATTTTTTTTTATATATTGTGCTAGAAGTCGGTAAGAGTGAGAGATAAAATTGATGTGGATTTTAAATTTTGTTAGATGTATATAAAAAATATAACTCCAGTTGGTATATTTATAACAGCTTTTTTTTTTCAAATTATACACATGGAATTTCCATATATGTAATATTTTTTGAACGAAAATCTAATACTGAGAATTTAGAAAAGCAACACAGTATGACAATAAACATGATGATATAATGAATATAACACATGAACACAGTGTATTCTGCAGATCTATATTGTATACATCTATAGTTACAAACATTTATAAGAAATCTAAAGATTGCAATTTAAGCATTAACTTTTACTAATGTATACATATAATAAAATTCTGTCTGAGTCGAATCTGTACATTAAATATGTTCTGGAAAATCTTATTGAAATAGTCATTATTATCGATACAGAGGCCGAATCTATAATTTTTAGAATTTTGTCTGTCTGTCTGTCACATTGCATCACGAGAAAACCACTGACAGATTTTGATGAAATTTGGTATGATGATAGCTAGGAATCCGGGGCAACATATAGGATATTTTTTACTGCGGAGAAATATGTCATCTCCGAGAAATCTATACTAATCGTTAAAACGTTCCTAGGAACGCACTCGAGCGGAGCTTGGTTGAGTCGCTAGTTTCATATAAAAGTCGCTTATTTTGTAGGCATTGTTTTTTTATCGTTTGGCTCTTTTTCCCTGACTAAATGCGGTAGTATATATTATATAGAACAAAAAAAACTAATAAATACATATTGTCTTGATTAAAAATATATTATAGAAAAGTTAAAACGTTTCTGTGTTTTAAAAAAGTCATATATTTCTTTGACATGGTTATTTGCATTATACCAAAGGTAAACTGCTGTTTTTTTTACATGTGCTATTTATATTTAAGCTCGGGAATTTCATCCGTGTATTGTAAAGAAATCGGGCAAGATTGGTAGGTAGAAAGACAGAATGAAAATTTCCTAAAAGAAAGCTTAATGGGATTGAAATTTTAATGTCACTGGCGAATAGAGAAAAAAATATAGGGTTATTTAATCTGGAAGAAGGATAGACTTTCTTAGAAGTACAAGTTTTATGATTTTTATAATAAAGCAAGCGTGGGACGCGAAATACAGAGTTGATATTACTCGAAAAGCAAAAATATGTAATTTATTTAATTAACCGATTCATTGTGACGGCCTTTTTTACAAACTACGGCTTGTGGCGGCGAACAAATTTTTCATGACACCTCTAGGGCGTCACGCGCCATACGTTAAAATGACACCCCTCAGGTGCCTTCAGCCATATATGAAAACTTTCTCCTTTTTTTTCTTTTTTTGGCTTATTTACACTTGATTTCGTTCAGTCAGCATCTAATATCAGACCTAAGCAGTTTGTTAATTCGTTTAGAGTGAGTTCCTTGTGTTTAGATACGTGATTTACTTGAAATGACTATTTTGAATCAGATATTGTAAACATTTGGTATTCTTTTTTCTTTGACTATACAATTTAAATAGCTTAAGAATATATTTTAAAATATGTTCTGAAATTGGTGTTGCAAAGTTTTTTTTATATACTTGGTGCAATATTGGCAACTAAAATTCCCAAGAAAAGTTTGAAAGTATTGAGTTTAGCTATTGTGATGACGTCTATTATTTTGCTCGAGTTCGGCCCTAGATATCTTATGACGGTTAGTATGGAATACATAGACTATATAGTCTATATACATACATTATACATAGGTATGATGAGTTTTATATCTCTTAGTTGAGAAATGATTAATTTCCCATACAAAGTTCCACCCCTCCTTTTCACCTTCTTAAGGGATGATTTCCGGGGTAAAAATTATCCTATGTCCTTCCCGGGATCTCAAACTATCTTCATACCAAATTTCGTCTAAATCAGTTCAGCGGATTAAGCGTGAAAAGGAGACAGACAGACAGAGTTACTTTCGCATTTATAATATTAGTATGGATTTTGTAATACACTGCGACTTTATATTTTTTATAGCTTATAGAATTGTTACAATTTTTTGAATTGAATCGAAAACGCCTATACATCCCAGAATCGCAGAGTGACGAAGACGAAACGCAGTGTACTTTGGAACAGAACTCTCAATCATATGAAGAGTATGTTCTTCCTAAAAAAAAAGAAAATGAAAGATATTGGGACATGCACAGAAATTAAGAAAATATAGATTGTACTATTACAAGTTGCTTTTAAACATAATTATATAAAATATATATATAATAATATAAATATATTATATTATTATATAAATATATAATAATATAAAAATAACATAAATTTTCTTTGAGACCCCTTCATTTTGATAAAAAAGATTTAAAGCCTAAAAGATAGCGCCCGGTATTTTGTTATTTTAATTTACACATGGACATTCCCGTCACCAAAGAAGAATCTACCGATCAATATCGATATATATATATATATATATATATATATATATATATATATATATATATATATATATTATAGAAAATACATTATAGAAAACACTTTATCCGTTCCGTAGCTACGAGGAAACATCAAATCATACATCATAATCATAGCCTTTCTCGGCTTCGTCGCAGTCGAGTATAAAACTATGCAAAACTCCATACGTTATTCTACGATTAACAGTTTCAACGGATTGGATTATGATGACGCCGCTCGGGTGTCATCCGCCACACGTGAAAGAAATGTATTCGGAACAATGAGAAGGTTTTTAACCCCTGAAAATTTTCTATTCACACTAAATCCTGAAACGAACAGTACAGGCATGATCTGTGTGATTAAATAATGATAGATTTATTTAGCGAAAACCTTTAAAAATGTCATTTTAACATAGTTTCGACGAATTGAATTATGACACCGCTCGGGTGTCACACGCCACACAGGAAAGAAATGTATGACACCCCTAAGGTGTCACCCGCAATGAATCGGTTAAATAAAAAAAAAAATAATGAATATTTTCATTTTTTAAATATCATGTAATATTTATTTTTCTGTGTGCTTTATATTATGTGGCTTTATATAATGGAATTTTTATATATGTAATGGAAAAACTTTATAATATATGTAGAGTCGTGATATTTTTGCTTTTTATGATTGGGAGTTAAGCCTGAGCTTTGTCTAGGGATAATATACGCTTACGGCTTAGTGCTTGCAATCAAAATGAAAAAAAAAAACGCGCCGCTAGCTTATCGCTTATTTGATTGCGGAAAATGAGTTCATGTTTGTATTACGGCTGTTTGACTATGCTACGCTACGCTTATGAGTATTTAAATAAAAAAAAAAAAACGTAATTTTGACATTTCGACTTATAATATCCTCTCATGTGTTAGACTGTGCTTCTGAAGCAGTGTGTCAAAATAAACGTCAAAAGTTCGTGCATATTAAGCAAGCTTATCATTCAAATTCCGCATCCTCCATGTAAGTGAATAACATTTTTCAAATCTTATTTGTATCGCTTTAATTTTCACACAGTATACTCAAATAAATAAGCATAGCATAAGACTGAAGACAAAGTTTATAAAATACACTATTATTGAGATATAATCTATACAAAGTCGCCCCTCGGTTTCGTCGAAACGCGCGAGCCGTGTGCATTGTTCGCGTGTTCTTTTTGTGATAATATCTATTGTGTGTGGAGTGAAAGTGATCGTAAAATGGATTTACATTATGACTAAGTAAGTAAAGATCAATATTAATTACATGATTAGGACAATTGAATAAGATTTTGTATAGAAATAGTGGTTTTAACAAACATCGCCGCTATTATTCGCGGCAAAATGGCGTCATTCTCGTCGATATTTTTTGTTAACTTTATTATAAACATTGTGTATTATATACGTTATATATAATATATTATACACGTAGTCTATTATTTTTATGATCTTTACGAAACATTTAATTTAAAAACAAATGTAAAAATAATTCGTATTATTGTAATAAAAAAATACCATATTTTAAAAGATGTCTACACAGATGGGGTATTCTATTTGTTTACTTTAGAAATATTTCAATATGGAAGCGTATAATATTATCGTTGTGCTTAAAACATTGTCATTATAATCATATTTTAGGAGGTCAATTAGTGTTTAAAATAAATGCAAAGAATTTTTCAATTATTGCGAACATTTGAGAGACCTTTTTTTTTGTTTTTAATTTCAAGTGCTTGGCTTGTAGTTTGATTTATTGTAAACTAAACACTTCAAACACTTGAAACTCTGTCTGTAACAAGTATGTGGATCGTATTACATAAAAAGTTATTACCCTAAGCCACTTGACCTACAGTGTTTTCGATATTGAAAAGTAAAGGATTTTATTATTTTATTTCACTCGTGCGGGTGAAAAAAAAGGGTGAAATTTTCTAAAGCTTGTGTGGTGAAAAAAATATATGGAGAGGTGTATTCTTTTTGTTTATTAATGTGAGATAATACAGTTCTTATGAAATAAAAAAACAAAAATTTGAAATAATGGTTTTATTTTTAAGTTATAAAGGTTTTTAGGTAGATTTTTGGGTAACATCGGGTTCCCTGACTTCCAGGTCTATTTACTAATACATTGTAAGGCAGTTTTTATTGTGGTTTTTTAAATGTGTTAGGTTATTTCATAACGATTCCAACGATATAAGTTACTATAGCTCCCATACAAAACTTTACAGATGTCGTCATTTTAAACACCCGCGAGAAAGTTTTAGGGGTTGTTTAAAACCACCCTACACGAAGCTGCATTTTTGACATAAAGCTTCATAAGTGGGCAACACAAATGAGAGGTTATATTGGTTTGATATTTAATATGTAAATAATTACGTGACATTGAAATTGTGCATACATTACGCCATTCTCTAATATAATAGAACAAATCTGTCAATTCATCTTTCATTATTTCAATGGACTGCGCAGAACGCAAGTCCAACTACCAAAAATTATGCGTACGACGTATCCCAACGCGAGATAGTCACAGGCAGGCTGGGGCCAGGCGCGGTGCAATGCCTGGAGCCGGCCCGGGGCAACCGCCTTCTTGATCGCGGTACACCCTACGCAAGGTTAGTATGCCTTGACACTCCGCCGCCGCCCTTATATACCCATCTCCGAGAATCTTGCCAACGCGATTTAATTAATGTTATAGTGACATCTGTTGATCAATGCAGGTATTTGGCTTTGTTTTGTCTAAAAAAGGTTTTATATAATTAGGTCTATACGATTAAAAAATGTGAAAGATTTTGATGTGATAATTGTGAGGTAGGTGGCGCTAAAGCTAATGCATTTTTTCATTTGCAGTGTGCAACAGTCTCAAGGTCGGTTCTCACAGTGCGTAACATTTACTGACAGTCGCTTCCGACGACCGATTGTTTTTCGAATGCAATTTTCAATTTATCTATACATATTTATTTATTTATTTATGTACCAAAAAAATACAGATAAAATAGACAACAGTAACCATGTGTACAAAGGATGACTTATCTCTTTAGAGATCTCTACCAGAAACCCTCGAGCGTGAGAAAAAAAAATAAAAATAATAAGGTGCGGTGTAGGTACAAACTACAAACACCAATTATGTCTATATTATATAAACATACACATATACAAACATACATACATAAATACTTACATAGATACATACATATAATAAAATTGTAACTAAAACGAATCTGTACATTAAATAATTTTTGGAAAATCTTATGGAAATAGATATTATTATTGATACAGATTTTTGTCTGTCTGTCTGTATGTCTGTCTGTTACCGCATCACGGAAAAACCACTGGAAGGATTTTGATGAAATTTGGTTTGATGATAGTTGATTATCCGGGTCAACATATAGGATACTTTTTACTGCGGGAAAATATCTCATCACTGAGAAATCTATACTAAAAGTTAAAACGTAACTAAAAATTTGTTAAGTTTTTACCATAATCTTATCCCTTTAAATTCTGTTTTTACAGATGTGAGAACTCAAAATTTAAAATTAAAAGAGTAGTTTCTGACATTGATAGATAAACCTATTTAAAAAAAGGCTAAAATAAAATAACGCATATATTTCTGGACATTTATTTATAAATTACAAATCAGATAGACTTAGAATTTCGTCTCTTTTTTGGCGGTTCTTTTATAATAGTTTTAGAATCGCTGAAGGCTCTTCGGAGTGTGAGGGCTTGTAGTCGAATAGATTCGTTCGCTGATGGTTCTAACGAGGAGAAGGGTCTGTTGAGATAGTACCCGTAGGCCCCCATCTCCCTACGTTGCCAAGGACTTGCAGTTATCCTGTTAAAAAATTATACGTTATATAAACAAGTAGGTTTTTTTGTACTTTCATATCATTTTACTTGGTTTTGTTTTAGGAGTTTAGGAGTACTACTCCTAGTAGTAAGGTGTGGGAATTTGAAAATTTAAACGTTATGGAATTGTTGGGTATGTACCAACATAAGTTATTACGTCTAAACTCGCGGATTATGCATTTATTAGAGTTATAAATTGTTTTTCTAGTATTTTAAATAGAACGTATCTTTTCGGATTTTTTCGCGGATTTATTTTGATTTTTGGTTTCCGACATGTCGAATGCTTTACAGCAATTACCTACGGTTACGGGAGAGAGTAAGGTTTAAGATGTCCTAAAGGCATTATATAATTGTTACAGACAGCCTACGCACAAAATAACAAAATGAATTCAAAAAATTCAAAAATGGCATCAAATCACCTTACAATATTTGATAATTTTAATTTTTAACATTTTTATAATTAAAAAAAAAGATAGTTTTATTTGAAATGTCAAATATTCGCGTAAATCTAAGAATTATATTTTTCTAGTACTTATTTTTAAAGCAAAACGGTTTACCGAGCTGTAGATATTAAACATTTTCTTAATTTATAGTTTTACCATATCATGAGCGGTGGTGAGACAGGCTTAGGTCGAGTCTGAATGTAAACAGCGAGAGGCGCTACCGCACACATCCAGATCATCCACTGTTGCATTATTTTACAACTTTCTATATCTTCGATGGTCAATGGTAAACCTTCCTCCTAAAATAAAGTATAAACACAAATTAACTAATAGTTCCTTACGGGTATAAATAAATAAACTTGGCAGTGGTAGCCCAGCGGAAACGCGCTCGCTTGGGAAACCGAGTAAAGCGGGTTCAAATCCGGGTCTTGCACCTCTGATATTTTCATGTGCGAATCATTTCCAACATGATTACCACTTGTCTTATAGTGAAGGAAAACATCGTGAGGACACCTGCATGTCTGAGAGAATCTAACAAGTTATCGAAAAAGATGTACAGTCCGCCAACCCGTACTTGGCCAGAGTGATGCAGTGGGACGTTAAAAAAGACTGAATAAAAGTAGAAAGTGAGAAATTGTCGTTTTCATAAACTATTATTTTGTCGTGAAAATTTATGTAAATCCTTATTATTATAAGACATTCTTAAAAATATACAGACTAGAAGAATGTTATAATATTTTCAAATATTAAAGACGCGGGAAAACAGACAAAATTACCATCTACTTCTCAAATAGCAAGTTATATTATGGAAAGGATCTAAGAACTACAAATATAAATATTCAGAAAGTCAAAGAGAAAAATATAATAAAAGCAGAGATAAACGGAGGAAATCTAAACTAAAATATATTTGTAACGACTAAATCTTACACTATTTTACGATACCTTGTGTTAATTTAAAATTAAAGAAGTTAATCATACTCACTGGTGTGTAACAATATTCGATGAAATATTTCACAACGTTTACGACAAGACCCCAAAAATGAAGACTGTATATTATCATCCAAATAAATAGAAGATGCTAAAACAATAAGAAGGTTTCTTTATTATTAAGCTAGCATAGCCTTTAAAATTAATTTTAAACGGTAGATATCTCATTAGTAAGTAAACATTTACTTAAAAGTGAAAACACATAAATAAATAAAAAAATAAATACGTCGTGACATTAACACACAGCACCAACTAGTTCCATGGTAAGCTACGAGGCCTGTGTTATGGATACCAGATAGTACACTACACATATATAATTTTAAATACATACACTATTATATAAGTTCAAATACATACATATTATAAATATAAACACCCACCACTGGAGTACAAACATTCTTGCTCATCACACAAATGAATGCCCCCAGCGGGACTCGAACCCGTGACCGCTGGCACAGCAATTAGGGTCACTACAAAATGAGACACACGTGTCGTCAAATGATGCATATACATGCATGATCCGGCTTTGGCTCTATAATATTAGTATAGATTTCTATACAGGTACCTAAAATCTTTGATAAGGCTAAAATATTGAACCGGAAAAAATTGTTTTATATGAATTTTATTTCTTAATTCTAAGAAAAATTTAAAACAATGTCCACAAAACAGGTTTCCTTTGAATTTAAAGGATCCTTTTACACCTTAAGAGCACCTCGTCGCCCTGTCATGTTTACGAACTCCGCCTTGGCGTTCGCTCTTAATACCTGTTTCATTAGGTTCAAATTATATCCTTATAGGATCACACCACAGTAATTTGTGTATATTTTTTTCAGCTTGGTCATAAGTACTTCTTAAAAGTTTACTTAATATTTTAGGTGAGTACACGAAATGGACTAGATAAGAATAAAAAGCGAAGATAGTTTATCCATCAAATTGGAAATTCTCAGAGATCAAGTAAAGCTATAACAGCCTATTATCTAATTTTCCTTATATCATGAGAGTATTAGGCTTATTTTATTTATATACTTATACATATACCTAATAAAATTGTAACTGAGTCGAATCTGTACATTAAATATTTTTTGGAAAATCTTCTTAAAATATGCATTATTATCGATACAGAGGCCACATCTATAGTTTTTAGAATTTTTGTTTGTCTGTGACCGCATCACGAGAAAACCACTGGATAAATTTTGATGAAATTTGGTATGAGATAGCTGGTTATCCGGGTCAACATATAGGATAATTTTTACAGTGAGAAAATATCTCATCTATGAGAAATCTATACTATACGTTAAATCGTAACTAAGACGAACCCGAGTGGAGTTAGGGTGATTTGCTAGTCTATATATACAGTTCCAATACCTGTATGACAATTTCCCACAGTGGCACACGTCTGAACATAAATCTCCTAAACATAGCTGATACAAGTCTGTGCGCGAGCGCAGCGGCACCAATCGCCCATAAGAATGTCGGTACTATTGATAGATAGCTTTCACCACATTTCGCACGGACCAGAAGCTGGAAAATAGTGATTTTAAATCAATTTTACTAGATATTATCGTGTGTTATCTTATTTCACTCAACAAACTCGTCTAATGTTAAGATGCTAAGTTGCTCGATGAAATAACTTTGGCTGGCCGACATACGAAGTAGACTATGCTGCTTTTAAGGAGTCTGCCCACTACCCCGTCTCATACCATGACCGTGCTAGGAGCGTGTCAGGCAAAAAAATATTCTTTGTATTGAAATGTATGAGACTCTACCCACTAGACCGTTCCGTCACCGACCGGCACCGTCGCGTGCCGTGCACGGAACGTTAACAATTGTCGTCGAGAATATTTTACCGGTGTCGGTACGCTGCGTGCCTGGCACGCGACGTTACGGGACCGGTGCGCGCAGGCGGCGCAATGGTGAGCATACACAGCACTAAAACCGTTATGTACGGATATGATACGTTGTTGATACGTTCTAGTGGGCGTAGTAGTCCGTGCCATGCTCGTTTCCGTGCCTGATACGTTCATAGCACGGTCATGGTATGAGACGGTGTAGTGGGCAGACTCCTTAAATATAACAGAGTAAGTGAATGCCAAATATCGTTAAGATTATTTGAGAAGTTGAGGAGGTACAACAGTTACAGAAAAACTAACATATTAATTATATTAATGTATTTTATCATTTTGGTAATTAGTGGTATTACTGATGGTTTAAATTATGAAGACTATGTGCAAAACGACCACTCTTTCGTAAATTAGGTGCGGTACCAACGTAGTGTCTAGCTTAGACACATTTGAGACCTTAACAATTAGGGATTGCAATCCGGAAAAACGGATCCGGTAATCCGGCGGATCCGGCATCATTAAACGTTCACCGGATCCGGTACCAATATACCGGATCATGCTCGCAATTTTTGGTAATATAATAGAGATGTTGCATGTAGAGGCCCTATACAGAAGAGATTCGATCTTGTTAAAGGTAGACTTTCGAAACAAGCGTCAATAATGCGGCGTTTATAGCGTTACCGACGCCGCGTTAGTTGACTGGTATCAGTGACGTCTTGGTGACTTTGGATGGCCACGACAGACGTCCATCATCGTATTGCGTTTGCCGCGCCCATCACATCTCGATAGCTCTTTTAAAAGTATTTCCGTCAGTGACGCTGCGCTCGAATGTCGTTCCCTACATTTACATAGTGCAAGCGTCAGTAGCGTCAGTGTCGCTGCGACTGTGACGTTAGACCCTAGCGTTACTGCAGTGCTCATGTTCGCAGTGTCGCCGCCGCATACGTGTAACTTGAGGTATTTTCAATAAAAAATCATAAAATGGCATCTGTTGAGGCGTTTACTGAAGATGATGAAATTTTAATTACACTGGTGTCTCGGCATCCATTGCTTTATAATTTATTTTTTATATTGTTTTATAATTAATAACATTGTAGAAACCTTCATTGTTTCAACTTTTTGATGAAAATTGGATGAGTGGAGGCCTTTTCTACACTGAGATAGTATCGAATTGAAAGGTCATCATCTTCTTCCTCTTCTATAATCAATTCAAGATAATCCATAATGAAATACTTTTATAAGAGCTATCGAAATGTGGTGGGTGCGGCAAAGGCATCTGTCGTGGCCATCCAAAGTCACCAAGGCGTCAAAGTTGTTTTCATATATGTTTTATTTTTTATAAACTACCTATATTAAGTACAATCACACTTGATTAACTTACTAACAGTTCATTTTGAACCGAAAAGCGAAAATTATCCTGATTTGATCGATCCGGATCGATGGAAATCCGGTCGGATCCGGCCGGACTGAAAATGACGCCGGATTGCAATCACTATTAACAATGTTGGTTTTTGCAATAAGCAGATACCTACAAATGATTATTTACAAAAAAGTACAGGAAGATGGAGACTTTAGATCGCTTGTAGATTAAGAAGAAAACGTAGTACGTTTTCTTTTTAATGTATAAGCGATGTTGTAAAGCACCTGTATACTTTCTGTTTTCACATAATTCAAAACGTCTGAACACCACATCACAAAATTAAAGCAGGCGATACATAAATTTAATATAAAATACAAATAGTAAATTTCCTTTCATTATTACTTTAAATCAAAATTAAGGAGTTATTAGGTGATCATATTGCTATGGCGTGGCCATGATGTTTCAGATGTAATACAGTTATTGACATTGACATTTAAAATGTATTTAAGATATATAAAACCTCGCCTATTTTAATTAAATTAATGTAATTGTGTATCTGTTAATTAGAATTTAGCAGTGTTATAGATAACTATAGCGAGTCACCCTCGCTCTGCTCGGGTTGGTACCTAGGTACGTTTTTATGATTAGTATAAATTTCTCAGAGATGAGATATTTTTCCGCAGTAAAAAGTATCCTATGTGTTGACCCGAATAACCAGTTATCATCATACAAAATTTCATAAAATTCTGTTTAGTGATTTTCTCGTGATGCGTTCCCAGACAGACAGACGAACGGACGGACGGACAGACAGACAGACAAAAATTCCGAAAACTACAGATTCGCCCTCTGTATCGATAACAATAACAACTCTCATATTTAAACACTTGCACAATGTACTTCATAACTACCATGAATTGCACGAATAGTTTCAGCATGTCCCATGTCCCATGTCCCATCGAACTAGAAAATAAGGGAATAGAGTGTGTTTGAGTGATATTTTACCATTATAACATTGGCCGCCCTAGGAGAGAGATAGTGCACAAGTATGTGCCCACTCATAAGTTCCAATACCATATTCCTATGGCGGGATAATTTGACGAGATAAGTAAGAAATCAGGCGCAGCCCTCGCTTAGGAGTGACAGCTTAACGTGCTCTATTAACAAGTATTATTGTTATATATGTGTATTCAGTCCTTTTTTAACGTCGCACTGCTAAGCACAGGCCTCTCTTCAGTACGAGGGGGATCAGGCCACCACGCCGGCTCAGTGCGGGTTGTCGGACTTCACATGTCTTTCCTTACGGTGTTTTCCTTTACCGTAAGGCAAGTGGTAATCATGTTGGAAATGATTCGCACATGAAAATATCAGAGAGACCCGGCATTTGAACCCGCTTCACTCGGTTTCCCAAGCGAGCGTGTTACCACTGGGCTACCACTGCCTCTATGTATTACATGGTAACTTTAAAATAAAACAAAATTTGTTGTTTTCACATTTATTGCACATTAAATAAAATTATGTATATATAGGATACGTGTCGAACAACCAAGAGGGGAGGTGGTCAGATCGCGCCGTCCTGCGGCAGGACTGAGCGAGAAGAGCACTTGCCGGCGTTCGCCGCACCGCTGCAGGAACATCGGGTTTCCTGCCATATGAATATTTATACACTAGATTGTTTCGTACATTATTGTAATCAGGGACTGTATGGTAATATAATAATGTCAAATTATTAGCCAAGTACATATTATTAATTTTGGTAAAGTATTAAAAATACAAAGACGACTTAAATCACTGAGGAATAGTGTAGATATATGACTAAAAATAATTTATAAAAATAAAAAAAAGCCGACTGCGTAAAAAGCGAACTAAAGAGCGGAGAACAAGCCAACGGAGAGACATAATATTACCCGAAAAAATAAAACAAAGTTGGGTTCATTTTATCGTGGTAGAGGGGCTTATTAGCGGCCGACATTCAGGCGGGTGTGAAGCCAAGAAACGCGCAGGGAGATGGCTCACATTGGTGGGCGGTGTACCATGCGGGTTGCTCCTGGTACTTCTCTGATAGTAGAGTGAACTGTGGAGCGACCCCATGGTTGTTGTGGTCTGCTTCGGCAGACCTACTGTCGGGGCCGAGTGGTTGAGTGCGGTAAGAGATCCTGCGACGCACTATGGAGTATTTCATCCAAAAAGCTGGCCAATATTCAATTATACAAAAATTTGAATTCATTAATAAAAAAGGTACCTAGGTAAGCAAAAGAGTCCAGGTTACCTGTACATCGCCTTTGTTTGTCCTTATCTTTACAAACTTTCGGCCACCAGTCGTCATTAGACTGCTTTCGTGTGCTGACTAAATATTACGATTTCAAAGTACGATATTCTTATAGCTTTTAATAAATATTTTATTAATTTTGTGGAGATAATTGTGGTGCTTTGTATAATGGATGATGTTGAGCCAGGTATGTTGTACTATTATATTTCATTATATTAGAAATAAATACGCACATAACATGTAAAAATAATATTATTTGAAGTGTACTTAAAATTTACTTACATTTTTGAGTTTAAAATTTTTATGAGCATATCAATAATACAAGCGGGTAATATGCGGTGGTTATTTTGAGTTTTTTGATATCCCCAGAGAGTCTCCTTAATAACTAATAAAAAAAACTCTGCCCCAATGTGCCCCTTCTAAAATAGAACTTAATCTTTTTGAAATCGCGTATTACCAAAACCACTTTAATTTTGACAATGTTTTTTAAAGTCTTTTTTTACTTATTTTAGGGCCATCTGGTGTTAAGATAGTGACACGTTTGGACATATTTAATATGCTTAAAAAACATTAGGAGCGAAATTTTGCTGATAAATTGGATTCAGTAAATGTCATCATCCATGCAAATCCGTCATTCCCAAACGAATTTAAAGCTGATTTTATACGAAAATTTTCCTATTTTAAGAAAGAAATGAAAACTCGTTGGACAGCCGCAATTCGTACTGAAAGCAATTTTCTTAACAAAACCGAGAATGGCTAAAAGGTACATTTAATATACCTCACCATACTGTATTTAATGTTGGGCGACCTCACATGACTTTTGATCATTTATCAGAATGTTGTAAAAGACGTAAGACACAACCGTTAAGAGAAGAAACGGATGCGAACGAACTTTTGTTTGCTGGTTAGATGAAGCTACGCGAAGAAGGCAACCAAAGCGGGGCTCACAAAAACTAAAAATGACTGTTACCCTACTCAAAATGCCTACAGGGTTACAGAAAATTGTGCTGAAATAAGACTCAGGCACTTGTAAATCACTCAATTCAACGCTTATGTGAAATGCATTTTATCAAAATTCCTTAACAGGCTTTTTTTAACGTCTGATACTCTGTTGAGCAGTGTGAGACCCAAGCCTCAACGTATGTGAAACCCGTTCTCCACTATTGCAATGCAGATGTTTATACCCGGAGAGATTGATTTGGTAAACCTGGATGAAGAGGATTCAGAATGAACACTGAAGATTAAATTTTGTTTAAAAAAATCAATAAAATTTTGAGTTCATATATTTCTTTTAATTCAATATTGTATAAAATATATCTCGTAGTTTTAAAATCAAGTGCCCATATTACTATAAAACTTCTTGATGAAACTCAACATCGATTTTTGTTATAACACTATGTAAAAAGGATTGTTTGACATATTAAGTTACATCTTTTACAGCAGGTGAAAGAGGCTCTATAATAAAATCAATTTGCGTTTTTGTGTTACTGAAATATATCTCCTAAACTACCTACTGGATGGATTTCGCTGCATTTTTCGCTAATATTTTGTAGAGTTTCTTGAGGAAAGTTCATATGTAATAAGTAAATAGATTCATGGAAAACTTAACCCTTACGAAAACATCAATGAATACAAAACGACAATAAATACATTATTTTGTGTTAAAATTAATACTATATCAATATTTACGGGCCAAAAAAATATATTTGTCTATATAATAGCATTCTACAACCAACTTAGTAGGAAAATACTAATAAATAATTTTGGCCAGCTTTTTGAATGAAATACTCCATAGTGCGACGCCCCAATAAGACGGTGGAGGTTTTTTGGGTTTTAGTGGGTAGTACTAGCTTTTCTAGTCGGTGACTCCCACATAACCACTTGTATGTTTACAGGTGGTATGCGTAAATGCATTTCCCAACATAAAAAAAAGGTAAGATGTTAGCCTACTATTAATAGCCTAATATATACAAAATATATACTACCGCAATATACGTTCTGAGTTTCTCAATGGCATCAGCGGTCGTCTCGCTGGACTGGCCGACGACGCGCGCGCAGCGCCCGGTGCGGGAACATAGCGAGCACGCAGAGCGGCTCGGCGTCCAGGCCGCTCCTCGGACCTCCACCGCCGAGGGCTTGGAGGGTGCGCTCTCACTCTAGGTTACAATATCCTCACTAAAGCTGTGCTTCAGTATAATTATGGTGATTATAGTTTGTAATTTTTCTGGGAGTCAATTTTCTTTTAGGTAAATTCAAAATTCATATCAGTTTGTTATCAGTTAAATTCTTGTTAAACTAAGTTTTAAATGTTACTTAAGCGTTAAAATTTGAAGTACCTAAGTGTATTCCGACTACATGAACTCGTAACGTTTGAAAATTTGGGCTCTCAAAGCTAGGCTGAGAAGATACCAATGTAGGCCAAAGTTATAAAGGTTAAGCAAACTATTAGATACATATATGTATATAACAAAATAATTGTATGCGCTTATTTTTGGTTATTCCAGCGTAGGTAATGTCAAAAATGTCTTTAGCTTTCAAAACAAACAATATAATCGTTTAACTATGTGCAAAATGCCTTAATAAACTAATAGTTATGAACAAGCTAAGGCATAACAAACTTAATAACTATTAATTACTAGCAGAACGCGCGTCTTCGCTCGCGATCAAACTACGAAAAATACGAAATTTCATGCAAATATGTCCAAGGAATAAAAAGTCTCATACAAACTTTTATCCCCTATTTCACCCCCTTGGGGGTTGAATTTTGAAAAACTCTTCCTTAGTGGGTGTCTACGTTATAAGAGGAATACGTGTGCGAAATTTCAATTTGCTAGCCTTAAGGGTTTGGCCTGTACGTTGTTTAGCCTTTTATATAATAAGATGAACGATAGTAACGCCGTACGTGTGCACGTTACTCGTGGGGCCCGTGTAGCCGCGCAGTCGGCGGTGCAGCGAGCCCACGATGCTGTTCACTTTCTGCATGGTGGTGTACACGCCGCGGGACGCGCGCTCGTGCAGCTCGGCTTGCCTGCAGTCACACATCGACCCTTAGTAAGAACTTTGAAAACCAAAATAAACGATTTATTTCTAGATACGCTTGCTGTAACTATACTTATAAGATTAATGAAGTCTGATAATATTAAGATACTAGCGACTCACCCTCGCTTCACTTCAGGTTCGTTACTAGACAAAAATAAATCTATCCTACGGGAACCGTACATTTTTTCGGGATGACATATAGCCTTTCTCAGTTAACGGGCTATCTATTTAAGAAAGAATTTTTCAAATCGGATTAGTAGTTCATGAGATAAGCGCGTTTAACCAAACAAACAAATAAACAAACAAACTCTTCAGCTTTATAATATTCGTATCGATTTCTGTTCCCATTTACTCTTAGATTTACAAATTATTTCTATTTTGGTATCTACGTATATATCCTGGTTTTTCATTTTAGTTTATACCGGCGTAAATGTCTTATTTCGCTCTATTATTGAAGTAAAACTTCTTTACGCACGCTTGACTTGGGGGGTAAGCTGGTGAATGCGTTACGAAAAAATGTACGTGCGTTTGTTGCCATGGTAACCGTTGTTATTGTCCAACAAATGATATATAATATTATATTCTTTCCTTAAATGATATTCTATAAATATATGATTGTGATGTGCCTAATATGCGTTAGTTCTAATTAGTATCTCACCTATCCTAATTATTTGAAACATAAATTGAATTTCATAAAGAGCACCGACAACCTACAGAAGATTTACTTCTTGCGCGTGTACACATTCATACACGCACTCTTTAATTTTTTACTTCTTTATCCTTTATCTTTCACCATTTTTACTGGCTAGTTAAAAGAAAAAAAAAACTTAATCAGTACTCTTTCTCGCCTGCGTCCTCTAGTTTAGAAGACAAAAAGTTAATCGAGTCACATCGCTTGAATATATAAGTCTATATTTCTTATTTTAAAATTAAATTAATAAAATAATAATAATAAATGAATATGTTGGGACATTAACACACAGCACCATCTAGTTCCATGGTAAGCTACGAGGCTTGTGTTATGGATACCAGATAGTTGATACACTTTAAATACATACATATTATAAATATAAACATTAAACACCCATGACTGGTGTACAAACATTCGTGCTCATCACACAAATGAAGGCCCCCAGCGGGACTCGAATCCGCGACTGCTGGCACAGCAAGTAGGGTCACTACATACTGAGCCAAACGTGTCGTCCGATGAAGTCCGAATTAACGAAATTAATTAGCGATAATGTCATCTTATTTACCAACCACTGTTCCAGATACGGCATATTGAATCTTTGGCAATAATGTTTGCGCACGTAGTCCGCGTAGCAGAGGGAGAGGAACCAGCAGACGGTGATGTGGATCTGGGGCTGTTGCTGCTTTAGAAACCTCGTCAAAGGTCCTAGAGGAACTATTTCTGACTGGCCGAGAAGACCCGCTGTTGTCATTTCTAGGAGCACACTCGGGCTCTGTTTAGAAAAATATTTTATTTTTGTATCTATACAATGGCGTAAATAAAAAATATATTTTGTATTTTATATCAACACCGCAAAAAGTACATTTGTGGTAAATACGCAAAAACTATTTGGACAAGGTTTCTGACCTGCTAAAGCTAGGCAACTTGCGTGACGGTGAAGGAAAACATCGTGAAGAAACCTGCATGTCTGAGAGAACCTAGCAAGTTTATGAAAGACGTGTGAAGTCCGCCAACCCGCAATTGGCCAGCGTGGTAGACTATGGCCTGATCCCCCTCGTATTGAAGGGAGGCCCATGCCATGCAGTGGGACGTTAAAAAAGGGCTGGCAGTTTAACAATTATGTGATAAACAAAATCTTTGAGGAGAATCTATTGTAACGGTTTATCTCAAACTCAATATTAGCTTTTTTGAGTTCGATTTGAGTAATTATTTATTATTATTACTCTTCAAATAATGAATACAATTCCATCTGAGCTGGATGGTTCATAAGTGGACACATATTTTTCTTTTGTTCATCAAGATTATTATTTAAGCGTAATATTCACTTACATCTTTAATAAGGGTGTCCAGATAGTACTGAAAGAAGCGCATTGAGCACACCCAAAGATGGATCATCAGCGCCAGCATTCCCAGGATCATTGTGGACTGTTGAACAAAGTGGTAGATTTGTTATTTTCATGAAACAATACATTTAACGTGAGCACTGCAATTATTTAGCGTATACCTATAACTATACCCTCATTTCTTATTGGTGAAATGATTTGCGGTAAATATATCATGGATGCTGGTTTTAAGCAAAAAAAAAAAATGTTTTTAGCAGGCAACTGGTTTTTATTAAGAGACTTTTTAAGTACAAGGCGAAAATGTCAGTCCCATCGTTTCCTGAATACATAACATACAACAGCAATTTATTTTAAACAAAAGGCTAACTTACAGTTAGTAGTTACTACTTAAAGTTGTAGAGCATTTGTTAGTTGTGTCTCAACTCGGGGAGCCTTAACACATCTTCCTTCAATCAATTCGAAATATCTTTTTATGGTACGTACTATGAAAGTAAAATAATGAAGAGTGCACTTGTTTAAACCTATAAGAAAGTTTCGTTACGTACGTTTAGCGAAATTTGCTTTTGAGTCCGAAAATCTACTAAAAAGTCATCCAGGGTACCACTAAGGTTCCCTAATGTACCGTTGAGTGTACAATAGGCTATTAACAAGATTTTACTAACTATAAGGGTCTTCTCCATCAGTGAGACCTGCGCGTGATCGCCAGCTATGAACACGGTCGCCTCCAGCTCGTTGTAGAGGAAGAGTGCGGCGGCGCTCGCGAACACGACCGTGGGGCCCATCCCCCACACCTCCCCGTTGCAACTCAGCCATTTCGCTATCGATTCTAATTGGGACTCGTACAGATTCTATAGAATATAAAGAAATAATTTTCTTTTATGTTTTCACGGTCTGTTCTGTGTGACGGTTTTACTAAAAGATTTTGTGTAATAAATCATTGAAAATTTTCTAAGAACAACTTGCCCGATTTAGTGTTTTCCCGTAGAAATAAGATATTTTCCTGCAGTAAATGGTTGTTAACCCGAATAATTATTAACATTACACAAAGTTAAATTTTATCCGTTCAGTACTTGTTGCGTGACAAGCAAACAGATAAAACAGAAAAAAAAAAATTCGACGACTATTGTTTTGGGGTCTATATTCTGTATATATCTACACAATGCGTAATAGTCATTGTATTAAAAAAATATTTTATGATTTTAGATATTATTTTTTTATATCAGATTTCACATTGTTACTATTTTATTATACGTAAAGATTTCGTGGAATACATGACAAACCCCAAAAGAGCTAAAACAACAATTACAAAAATACTACATTACCGCCTGAATATTGGGGCTGCGTCATTGGTACAGGGGGAAAGTAATTAATTATATTACAAGGTATTCTAGATATCATAATTATATATTAATATTATAAAGCTGAAGAGTTTGTTCGTTTGTTTGTTTCTTTGGTTGAACACGATAATCTCAGGAACTACTAATCCGATTTGAAAAATTCTTTTTGTATTAGATAGCCCGTTAACTGAGGAAGGCTATAGGCCATATATCATCTCGGAAAAATGTACGGTTCCCGTGGGATAGATTTGTTTTTGTCTAGGGACGAACCCGAAACGAAGCAAGGGTGAGTCGCTAGTTAATAATAATTATATAACGTAATATAGCTAAAAATGGAATAGTGTTTTTGTGCTTCTTTAACGCAGCAACTGCACGGAGCGACGAGAACGAGTTCTTTTTGCATTACGAATGATAATCTGATAGAAAGTGGCAAAGGCTACTGTTATCCTGCTATATGAAGTGGCTGTGGGATGTAAGTCAAGAACTTAAAGATTAAGTAAACTTACGCAGTGTGTATTGAAGCTTACAGATTTTCCCGCCATGCATGGGCCGGTAGCACGATGTACTCGTTCCCTGCTTTAACATTTTCACTCACAATTTAATGCTCATCTCGCCAACTTTATATTTTAGAAAATTTAAATTTTAGCTGTTAGTTATTCATTTTGACTACTTCAAATGGACAAGTAGAGATGTCACAATTCGCGAAATCTACATGGCTTCAATTTTTTTATTTGACTTAAAAGTAAAACCTCTTTTAACGGAGATCAAAGAAGAAAAGAGAAAAATGATCGCTGTTTTAATATAATTTTGAAGTTCAAACGGTTTTAATCTGCTTTCACTAAAATTAAATCATTTCAATTCAATTCTTTGTTTTAAGGCTTTCAGGAGAGCCAATAGCAGTTCCGTCTTTACCACAAGGGCACACGGGACACATGCCCAGGGCCCCCAGTCTCACGAGGGCCCCGACAGGAACATTTTCGTTTACATGTAAAAGATAGAAGCTCAGTTTTTAGTTTATAATACAATGTACTGTATACTATACACTGAATAATATTATGTTCCTTCATCAATATTTTCATCTTTTTAGCTAACTTCTTTACGCCATCGAGTTTATTTTTTATTTTTTGTAGTATACATAAATTTTTTTATCATTTAATTTTTTTCACCTTTCAAAGAGGGCCTTAAACTGTTGTGTACCCGGGGGCCCCCGTATGGCTTAAGACGGTCCTGGCCAGTGGCCAATAGGCACAGTTTACTTCGTCAATGTTATGTAGCACAGAGAAGACATGGTAGATATTAACTATTAACCAGTAATAATTTGTAGTTTGTACTGTGTTATCAATGTATTGGCATAAACCTATCATTAATTAGATTAGGAACAATTAAATGGTTCCTGCAATACATTTTATATATGCGCAGGGGCTTCATTATCACCTACAAAATTATGTCAATAGAGGATTTAAAGTTTCAAGTTTAAATACAAATAAATATTCACATTGAGATCTAATTAAAAACCAAACTGCCCAATGGACTTAACAAACTCGTTCACATATACAACATATGTATAAGGCAGTGGTTGCCCAGTGGTAACGCGCTCGCTTTGGAAACCGAGTGAAGCGGGTTCAAATCCCGGGTCTCGCACCTCTGATATTTTCATGTGCGAATCATTTCCAACATGATTACACTTGCCTTACGGTGACGGAAAACATCGTGAGGAAACCTGCACGTCTGAGAGAACCTAGCAAGTTTTCGAAAGACATGTGAAGTCCGCCAATCCGCACTTGGCCAGCGTGGTGGACTATGGCCTGATTCCCCTCGTATTGAAGGGAGGACCACCCCCAGCAGTGGGACGTTAAAAAGGGCTGAATATATATACGTATAATACGCAATATGCTTGTGGCGCTACCACCGGTGAAACACGTTAAAATAGCAGTAGGATCTTCCATTAGTGAGGTGTCTATGTATTATAAAGTTTTCTATCTATATAGTGTATGCGTTTGCTGAAGGATATATTTGTATTATGATTTATAAAAGTGTGAAAATAAAACAGCTTTATGTATAAACAAATGTCCAGACGGACCTGTAATGGCTGACACAGGCCGCATCTATTCATTTGTATTTTATTCTAACACCGAACAACATTAACTATTAACTACAGATTATATAACTTTAAAAATTTTCCACTACAGATAATATACAAAAATAAATCATCGTTAATATCAACCGTGAAAAAAATCACTAAAAGTATGGTAACACTGTGGGTATATGAACTTCTTATTTACCTTATACATAAAAACATTTAGCACACACATCAAGCGTATTTCTAAATTCTAACATTTAATAATATTTGCTTATATATTTTTTCTTTAAATATGTCTATATGTATACATAGATTATAAATAGCATTAAACAATATTTTAAATAGTTATTATTATAATGAGTAAACCTTATATTTTAGGAATAGATGCGTTATTTTTTTTGCTCAATATATATTCAATAAATATCAAATTCCAAGCCTTAGCTTTTTTTTTTTATAAAATTACGAAGCATCGATATAAATTAATTTTGAACGAGCTAACAACCATACATTGTAATATTTTATATATTCAACATGTCTACACACATCACAATTGTTCTAAAAATTACATTTAAAGATTATACGTATATTAATAAAGAAATTAAATTATCAAATTTTATTTTTGATAAATATTATTTACACATATTTATAGCATTTTTGCATCCATTGCCCGAGGATGTAGAAATGTTAGAAATTCCCTTATATTAGACACATAGGAAAAATTAAAAAGTAAAACTAATATGTAAAAAGCAATTTTTATAGTCCGATCAGCATTTCATTCATATGTACAAATATACATGTAATATTTTTATTATATTTAATTTGTTAAAGTTTTCACCTACACCTTTAATATTGTAGATAATCTACTTTTTACTACGTATATTTGGTTATAAGTACAATGCTATACTAAAATATAACATATATTATATTTTGAAAAACTCCATTTTGAGACCCGCACGATTATTATTTATTATAAACTATGAACTTTATATATAATTTTAATTATAACATATTTATCTCATATAGAAACTCCAACTAAGTTGTGCGATCAAACGACTTGCCCTTTCAATGTGAAACACACAGTATTGTTTACTTATAGCGATAAACACTATATAATACAATAACCACGATATGAAGCATCTCTACATGTTTAGGGTAATATTTAGGCTTGCTACACACATAAGTTTTATAGGCATATTTCAATTCTACTGGATAATTATATATGTATATACCAAAAAAGTTTTTCTATCATAAAACAGTGTTATAAAGTACAAACTCAAAATTTTTGTTTGTTGATTTTTATATAATTATAATTATAATATAAAATCTTACACAAGCCATTCTATGGTAGGTGGTTTTGTTTCTAGGTGGTAATGGTACGATTTGTAGTGATAGGTGTCGGTAGGTCACAGACTGCAGACTTGGTCTGCTGGCGGTATTGTGGTCTCGACTGGACGCTTTATTATTTTGATGCGCTAAAAACAAAAAAGAAAATGTATTAATATTTAATTGAAAGATAATATTATTAGAGAAAAGTTTTTGATCTCTATATAACATTATGAAAAAAATCTACATTTTAAAAATGTAAGTTCCAAACAATGAAAGTCTATTAATATAGCATAAGAAAATAGCAAATATGTATATTTATTTTGGACTAGTCTATCTAAGTCGCAAGTTCGATTCTCAATAAGAACAAAAAGACCAACATAAATCATCAATAAATTCTTTTTTCACCTTTTCTTCTTTCACCAAAAATTATCTCGAAGATTCTTCTTGATTCTCGATTCTTTCTAACAAGAATATAAGCTATTGTTGAAAAAACAGTGCAATATTTTTTATAAATACGTACAGTAGCAAGGCTGCCCGGTGTAATGCACAGTTTGTACAGGATGTAGAGCGGGATGCAAGACACGGTGGTGCCCGTCATGAGCCAGCCCACGCCGATGGACCAGCGCGGGTACGTGTACTCGCCGCCCAACATCTCTTCGTGCGCCAACACGGAGAACACGAATAAGACGAGTAGAAATACTGGACTGTAAGAAAAAAATATACATAAAATTATATGACGACACGTTTGGCTCAGTGTGTAGTGACCCTACTTGTTGTGCCAGCGGTCGCGGGTTCAAGATCCGCTGGGGGCATTCGTTTGCGTGATTAGCACGAATGTCTGTACTCCAGTCATGGGTGTTTATATGTATCATAATTTATGTATTTAAAAGTTATGTATAATTTATGTACTTAGAAGTCATATACATATTTGTAGTGTATCAACTATCTGGTATCCATAACACAATCCTCGTAGCTTACCATGGAACTAGATGGTGCTGTGTGTTAATATCCCCGACATATATTTATTTAATAATGTTTTTCTTTGTCATGTAGAGTGCGAGTCTCCTGCTTTAACCTTAGTATTTTCCAAATAAGGATTTAAGTTTTAACGTTTAGTATAGATTTCTCAGAGATGAGATATTTTCTCACAGTAAAAAGTATCCTATGTGTTGACCCGGATAACCAGCTATCATCATACCCAGCAAAATCTGTCCACTTGTTTTGTCTTGATACGTTCCCCGACAGACAGACAGACAAAAATTTTAAAATCTATAGATTCGACCTCTGTATGGATAATAATGATTATTTCAATAAGATTTTTCAAAAAAATATTTATTGTAGGTATAGATTCGACTCAATTTTATTATATGTATAGATGTATACATATGTATATGTAATATACTTAGTATCTAAGTATGAACACTTGCCACTTGCGAGTTCAATGAGCAATCTTCGGAATAATAAGGCTGTGCTTAATAAGTTATACCTACTTTGATATCGTTAGATTTTACATAATTCATTATAACTTTAAAAAAAAATTGGTGTTGTAGATAGTATTATTAAAATATATTAGTTTGAGTATCGCCTAAATTGAATTTATAAAAATATTAAAATAGCAAAACGAACTTTTAAATCTGCCTTAAAATAATAAGTTATTTATTTATTTACTAGCGACTCACCCTCGCTCCGCTCGGGGTTTTCCCTAGATAGGTTTTAACATTTAGTATAGATTTCTCAGAGATGAGATATTTTCCCGCAGTAAAAAGTTTCCTATATATTGATCTGGATAACCGGCTATCATCATACCAAATTTCATCAAAATCTCTCTTGTGGTTTTTCCATGATGCGATTACAGACAGAAAGACAGACAAAGATTCTAAAAACGATGGATTCGGTCTCTCTATCGATAATAATGTCTATTTCAATAAGATTTTCCAAAAAATATTTTATGTACACATTCGGCTTCGTTACAATTTTATTATATGTATAGATTAAGAAAAATGAAGACATACCTCATAATACATGAATCTTTCTATTTACAAATCTTACAAATATATCTATTTGACGACACGTTTGGTTCAGTTTGTAAGTGACCCTACTTGCTGTGCCAGCGGTCGCGGGTTCGACCCGCTGGGGGCAATCATTTGTGTAATGAGCACGAATGTTTGTACTCCAGTCATGGGTGTTTATATTTAGAGTTATATATTTGTAGTGTATCAACTATCTGGTATCCATAGCACAAGCCTCGTAGCTTACCATGGAACTAGATGGTGTTGTGTGTTAATGTCCCAACATATTTATTTATTTCTCGCTTATTATCCATACCTGATATATGACCAGCACGCCCTCCAGAACCAGCCAGGCTTGTGTCCCAGCATACTTCGCACGTCTTCCGAAAACCTGTCGACTCCATACACCCAGCATACTCCAGCGGCTTCCGCAAACACCACAAATAGAATGGCCAACCCTGGACCATATACGTTGAGTAGATCTACTAAGTATACGCCGCCCTGAATAAATAAATAAACTTTTAATGTTATGTAAATAAGTACTCAATAGATAAAAGTGCACACCGACTTCACAATTATATTAAAGACTAGCAGTACCCGCGGCTTCGCCCGCGTTCAAACTTCCAATATAAACATCAATTTTACAATAATGTATGGAAGTCTTCCCGATTTGTTGACATTTATGATTACTGCTCCAATCTCTTGGGTAGTATGACGATATATAGCCTATAGTTTTTGTCAAGAAATGGGCTATGTAATGCAAAAAGAATTTTTCGAATCGGATTAGTAGTTCCTGAGTTTAGCGCGTTCAAACAAAGAAACAAACAAACGAACTCTGTCTCTTTATAATATTAGTATAGATGATGACCTATCATTAACAAAAACAATGTTAATAATCAATTTAAAATTATTAAATTAAATATTTATTATATTAATATTATAATATTAAATAAAGATACCGCGTGAGAAGCATAAAAAAACCTAACACTCAAATCGAATATCTACTCCAGAAGTCGGTAGAAAACAAAATTAAAATACCTGTTTGTGATGAGAAAACAATTATTTTTTTACCCGACTATGTATGTATGTATGTATATGTGCATACATCTCGCGACATGGATGAAACGTGTATGTCTCCGACTGCATAATACTTAATTCCTTCGTCAACTTGTTTTCATCTTCTTCACTTCTCAATCGGGTTTTTTATTTTCATACTTTTATAAAGAGCTTCTTAAGTAAAGCAATTGTGGGACAATTGCATAATTATTTGTGATTACAATAGTAGGTGTGCAAAGAGGTAGGCTATAGGCTATAGTTAATACACAAGCTAAATCTATCGACAATCGACACACTTATCCTTGGTATATTCTTTCTTTTCTTTTCTTTAATCTTCCAGAAATCTAGAAGAGAAACTAATACTAAATTCAAATGTTAAGTTTAAAAAAAATGTATAGTACTTTTAAATGGTTAACGCGTTTAATGAAAGTAATTACTTAAGCGAACGTTTTAAGCTTCTCCAAAGATTGACTTTGAGTCGAGCAAAAGTTTATATATTTAAATATACCAGTGCTTTTTATCCGATAAATAAGAGCAAACGTAAATGTATGAACGTTATGTATAAATAATAAAATTCTAATTGAGTCGAATCTGTATATTAAATATTTTCTGGAAAATCTTATTGAAATAGTCATTATTATCGATACAGACGCCGAATCTATAGTTTTAAAATTTTTTATCTGTCTGTCTGGAAACGCATCTCGAAAAAACCCCTGGACAGATTTTGATGAAATTGGGTATGATGATAGCTGGTTATCCGGATCAACATTAAGGATACTTTTTACTGCGGGAAAATATCTTATCTCTGAGAAATTTATCAATCAATGAACCTATCGCCGTCCACTGCTGAAATCTTTACTAACCGTTAAAACGTATCGAGGGCGAGTCGCTAGTTTTAAATATTTTTTCATGTCATTTAATTTCATGTCGGCAATGGTAGCCCAGTGGTAACGCGCTCGCTCGGGAAACCGAGTGAAGCGGGTTCAAATCCCGAGTCTTGCACCTTTGATATTTTCATGCGCGAATCATTTCCAACATGATTACCACTTGTCTTAACGGTGAAGGAAAACATCGTGAGGAAACCTGCATGTCTGAGAGAACCTAGCAAGTTCTCAAAAGACACGTGATGTCCGACAACCCGCACTTGGCCAGCGTGGTGGAATATGGCCTGATCCCCCTCGTACTGAAGGGAGGCCCACCCCCAGCAGTGGGACGTTAAAAAAAGGGATGAATACATTTAATTTCAGAGTATGATCACGCGTACCACATTTGAAGACAATAAATATTTGGTTTAAATTCATAATATTCTTTAAACAATGAATAATAAAACAGTAAAAGTGAAAGCGTTCTAATAAATTCTATCCACAAGTGGTTTACGAATAACTATACCTAACCTCAAGTCAGTCTATACTGATACGCCGGGTCATCCCCCTAAGTGAACAATGAATTATGCAACGGAATACATTCTCGCTGAGATAACGCGGTAATATATCGAATACATTTAGCTGGCATTTGTTGAGATTGCTAAGTAAAGTCGAGTGATTTTTTTTTATTTTGTCTTTCTTAATGGTCTTGAATTTTCGGTAAAATTCATTATTTATGAATCATCTATACATATAATAAAATTCTAACTGAGTCGAATCTGTACATTAAATATTTTTTGGAAAATCTTATTGAAATAGTCATTATTATCGATACAGAGGCTGATCTATAGTTTTTAGAATTTTTGTCTGTCTGTCCGTGACCGCATTATGGAAAAACCATTGGAGCGATTTTGATGAAATTTGCTAGGGTGATAGCTGATTGTTCGGGTCAACTTATAGAACTTTTTACTGCCGGAAAATATCTCATCTCTGAAAAATCTGTACTAAACGTTAAAACATAACGGAGCGAGGGTGAGTTGCAGTAGAATAATAAAATTATATTTACATCTTTTGTAAATATTTATAGAATACAAGCGACTCATCCTTGCTTCACTTGGGTTCTTCACTAATTACATTTTAATGTTTAGTATAGATTTCCTGAGAATGTGAATTATCTGAAGATGTATCCTATATGTTGAACCGGATAACCAGCTATCATCATACCAAATTTCATTAAAATCTACCCAATGATTTTCCCGTGATGCGGTAACAGACAGACAGATAGACAGACAAATATTCTAAAAACTATAGATTCAGTCTCTGTATCGATAATAAAGTCTATTTCAATAACATTTTCAAAAAAGTATTTAATGTACAGATTCCGCTTAGTTACTATATATATATATATATATATATATATATATATATATATATATATATATATATATATATATAGATTAACTGACATATTCATAAAAAAAATATACATACGAGTATATTCCTTACTTGAGAAATGATTTCCCATAAAAATTTTCATTTCCCTTTTCACCTCCTTAAGGGATGATTTCCGGGATAAAAACTATCCTATGTCCTTCCCAGGGTCTCAAACTATCTTCATACCAAATATCACTTAAATCGGTTCACCGGATTAAGCGTGAAAAGGAGACACACAGACAGACAGACAGACAGAGTTACTTTCGTATTTATATATTAGTATGGATTATGTCTTGATTTTGTTATTTATTTTATACCCTGATTATATGGGAACTAAAGGTTCTCTTTGCCTGCGTTGCATAATAGTTGTAAAATCAGAAGTTTTCTGTTGATTTAAAAATATAGCGTGCGCTATACAAGTCGTCGTGAAATAGTACATGAATGTTTGATATTCCTTAACCTTTCGAATTAAATGCCGAGCACGATATTGAATGTTTATTTAAAAATCATCTATAACATACACGTTATAAGGAAACCAGGTACATTACACTTTGCTATCTATACAAATAAATAAAATTGAAGTGTCTGTTTGTAATGTCAAAATAACAGCTTCATACTAAATGCATATGGAATTATATACGGTACTTATAAGAAAAACACAATTTTTAAAATTTATGTCTGTCTGTCTGTTTGTTCCGGCTAATCTCCGAAACGGCTGGACCAATTTTAACAGGACTTTCACTGGCAGATAGCTGATGTTATAAGGAGTAACTTAGGCTACTTTTATTTTAGAAAAAGAATTAGGATTTCGTTAAAAAAAAAAAAAAACGTACCTAGGAACGAACTTGAGCGAAGCGAGGGTGAGTCGCTAGTTTGAAATAAATTGTTAAGAAATCTCTTAAGAACAAGATATAAATATATTCGACTACGAGTATATACTATATTCATTGTATATGGAATATTCAATGTGTTTAATGAAAAAAGATGCCTTGAGTGAAATTGACTTCAGGCATGGCGGTGTAAAATATTGACTTACATTATTTGCAAATTTTCATGATGTCTGATTGTACGCGTAATATGGGTACCTACTACGAGGGGGAAAAATGAGTATCATTGCGCCTACCTTAAGGGAGAAATACATATAAATAATATTATATAATACAACTAGCGACTCACCCTCGCTTCGCTTCAAGTTCGTCCCTAGACAAAAACAAATCTATCCCACAGGAACCGTGCTTTTCCGGGATGATATATAGCCTATAGTCTTCCTCAGTTAACGGGCTATCTAATGCAAAAAGAATTTTTCAAATCCGATTAGTAGTTCCTGAGTTTAGTGCGTTCAACCAATCAAACAAACAAACTCTTCAGCTTTATACTCGTTAAATATATATACTCATAGTATAGATTAAATAAACATGGCACTAACATTTTTAGTCATTTATAATATAAATGCAGAAATTTGGATGGATGTTTGTTATTCAATCACGTCAGAACGGCTAAACTGATCTGCATGAAATATAGCACAGAGATAGATTGTAGTCTGGAATAGCACATAGGCTACTTAGTTTTTATCCTGGAAAAATGTACAGCTCCCGTGGGATAGATTTGTATTTGTTTTTCACAAGGGATGAACCCGAGCAAATCGAAGGTGAACAGCTAGTATTATAAAATACAATCTATACTAATATTATAAAGCTGAAGAGTTTGTTTGTTTGTTTGTTTGTTTGTTTGTTTGTTTGTTTGTTTGGTTGAACGCGCTAATCTCAGTAACTACTAATCCGATTTGAAAAATTCTTTTTGCATTAGATAGCCCGTTAACTGAGGAAGGCTTTAGGCTATATATCATCCCGGAAAATGTACGGTTCCCGTAGGTTAGATTTGTTTTTGTCTAGGGACGAACCCGAAAGGAAGCGAGGGTGAGTCGCTAGTTTAAAATAAACATGGCATTAAAACATCTAACATTTTTAACAACATACTTATATTTTTCTATGCAAAGGTATCATAGAGAAGTCGACGCTATCACGCATGGCTAGGTTTTGTTAGAGTCACTAACGATCCTCTGACTTGCCGTTTCAAGAACATAAATAACAATATCAAATATGATGATAGGGTAATTTTTAATCGAGTTTCAAAATGTGCAATAAGCATATTTTGTCCCTTAAAAAGTTTCTACCGTAGCTTTTCTTTTTTTTTTTAACCATTAGATTAATTTTAACTGCCATATTAATAGCTAGCTTGTACCGCTGTAAATTTGCAGGGTCCGGGTTCGGATCTGCGTCGGGCCAAGTATAGTAATAAGGTTTTCCGGTAGGGAATTCTTAGTAATAACCCGAAGTTCCGAAGTTGACGATGTTACATCCTTCTGTACCTAATTTCTCACCGGTCATGTCGATTGTTGTTCCATCCGACTTTTAGAGTGGAAATAATAGAGAGTTCACTCGTGTCAGCCCACACACTTGTTGCAGTATAATATCACTATCGACACGGTTAGTTTTAGTGAGATTGGCTGTCGAGGCCGAAATCGGTCAAAACATTATTAAATTTATTTTCAAATATTAGTACTTACATAAGTAGTAGTGGGTAGAGCACAAATGTAGATGAAGAGTAGCAAAAATGCGACGAATATCTCCCGATGTCGGCCGAGTGCTCGTGGGTATTCATCACACAAGGCTGTGGTGACTGCTTCTAATCCTGGGTAAAGAAATTACGGTAATTTTTAGAAATACAATTTAAGAAAAACTTCGCATCGCATGCATTTACTGAAGTAAAACTTCTTTACGCACGCTTGACTTGGGGGGTAAGTTGATGAATGCGTTACGAAAAAATGTACGTACGTTTGTTGCCATGGTAACCGTTGTTATTGTCTGACAAATTATATATAATATTATATTCTTTCCTTAAATGATATTCTATAAATATATGATTGTAATATGCCTAATATGCGTTATTTTTAATATCTCACCTATCCTAATTATTTAAAACATAAATAGAATTTCATAAAGAGTACCGATAACCTACAGAAGTTTTACTTCTTACGCGTGTACACATTCATACACGCACTCTTTAATTTTTTATAATATTTATAATATTTTTTTTTTACCTCCAAAAGTACTATCTAGTCCCAATGTGATCAGCATAAGGAAGAAGATGATGGCCCAGAAGACGGAACCGGTCATAGTGGCGATAGCTTCAGGGTATACGATGAAAACTAACCCTGGTCCTTCGAGGCCGACTTCCTCGATACTCTTGTTTTGAACATGTGCCATGTACCTAACAATGAAGAATTATTATGTTGTTTTTATTAAATACTAGCGACTCACCCTCGATTCGCTCGGGTTCGTCCCTAGCTTGGGTATAGTAACATGGATATAGTTTTTTTTTAAGTATTAAAACCTTCCGTGGACCTTAAGGAACATACAAAAAAATAAATTAACCGAATTGGTCCAGCCATTCTTGAGTTATGCGCTTACCAACATTCATTTTTATTTATATACTCGTAGATCAATGACTGACTGAATGACTTTTTGCTTCTTATGAAAGTTATATAGAAAAATGTCCTTATATAGCTAAAATTTTCCATTTTAAACAATCAAATATATAAAATATATGTTTCCAATGAGAATAAAATGTTAAAAATAAAAAAGCGTACCCCAAAACTGAGAATATTACAAATCCAGCAAGGAAGCTAGTGAGGCAGTTGATAGAAGATGTTATGAGAGCGTCGCGGTAGCAGTTGTTGTTGAACTTGTTGTAGCTGGACAGCGCCAATAGAGTACCGAAGCCGGGTCCGAGGGAAAAGAAGATTTGGGAAGCTGCATCGATCCACACCTATTTAGTAGCAGAGTTAATTAACAAGTAAAAGTTATAATGTTAAGTAAATATTTGCATTATTATGACGGCACGTTTGGCTCAGTTTGTAGTAATCCTACTCGCTGTGCCAGCGGTCGCGGGTTCGAGTCCCGCTGGGGGCATTTATTTGTGGGATGAGCACAAATGTTTTTACTCCAGTCATGTTTATATTTATAATATGTCTGTATGTATTTAAAAAAGTTGCATATTTGTAATGTATCAACTATCTGGCATCCATAACACAATCCTCGTAGCTTACCATGGAGCTAGATGGTGTTGTGTATTAATGTCCAAATATATTAAAAACTACACATATATAACTTTAAGTAAATACATAATATTATAAATATAAACACCCATGACTGGAGTACAAATATTCGTACTCATCACACAAATGAATCCCCCTAGCGGGACTCGAACCCGCGGCCGCTGGCACAGCAAGTAGGGCCACTACAAACTGAGCCAAACGTGACGTCAAACTTTATCATTTGATACCTGATAACACCCACAAGATTAGTAATCACTAAAGGTGGTGTCGGTATGATATGGATACACCCCCAAATATTACCTTAACTTAGAATTACCTTGATTTGTAAATTGTGCCATTTAGGATTAATTAATAGCATAATGACTTACCTTAGTATTTTGTAACTTGTGCCATTCAGGAGTGAGATAGTATCGAATGCCTTCAGTAGCGCCGGGCAGTGTCACGCCTCTCGCAAGCAGAATCAAAAGAACCACATATGGAGCTAACGCTGTTACCCATACCACCTAATGGAATAATATTCAATAAATTTCATAACATGATCTTTTTAAATATGAATTAATGATGAGTTAGCAATCTGTTAATAAATAGACTTATTTATTATGTTTGCATTTGTGTTCAGCCCTTTTTTAATGTCCCACTGCTGGGTACGGGCCTCCCTTCAATACGAGGGGGATCAAGCCATAGTCCACCACGCTGGCCAAGTGCAGGTTGGTGGATTTCACATGCCTTTCGAAAACTTGCTAGGTTCTCTCAGACACGATGTTTTCCTTCACCGTAAGGCAAGTGGTAATCATGATAGAAATGATTCGCACATGAAAATATCAGATGTGCGAGACCCGGTATTTGAGCCCGCTTAACTCCGTTTCCCAAGCGAGCGAGCTACCACTGTACTACCACTGCCCAAATGTTTGCATTTATTTTAGCTAAAATAATATAGTTGATGTTACTCGTATTTTAAATGAGAAATTCACTAATATTTTTTCTTTTTAATTGAGTTTTACAAAATACTAGCGTTTTAATTTTTTTGAGCGAAACTCTAAATCTTTTTCTAAAATTAAATGTAGCCTAAGTTACTCCTTATAATATCAGCTATCTGCCTGTGAAAGTCCCGTTAAAATTGGTCCAGCCGTTTCAGACATTAGCTGGAACAACTAGACAGACAGACAAAAAATTTAAAAATTGAGTTTTTCTTATAAGTACCGTATATAATTCCATATGCATTTAGTATAAAGCTGTTATTTTGACATTACAAACACACACTTCAATTTTATTTATCTGTATAAATAATAATTAAAAAGATTTACCTTTCCAGCACTTCTGACTCCTTTCCATAGTGAAAAGTAAACTAAGACAAACACGCCGAAGACGCACAGGGCGAGAGATGGTTTGATTGGCCCCATGTCATCCAACCCATTTGATCTTTGCTGCTCCAACACGTTACGCCTGTACAGTAATATTATAACGGCTTAAACATACGCTTTATATCGGAGGAAAATTTCAAATGAAGCTTTTGATCAAACTTTTTATAATTGGCTATTCTGCTACCTGTAGGAGGTCACTAATAAAACTTCGAGATATTCCTTGCATATATTTTTATAGTCAGTAATTTTATAATCGTCAGTACGTCTGTCCATGTGGAAGCTACCAAGGGCTCGGAAAGCAGTTCTGCTGAGAAGAGCCGGCAAGAAACTCAACAGTTACTCTTTTAAATAATGAGTTACATAATTTATAACAATACTTTTCAGTATTACAAACATTCCATGACCAGTCACTACAGGGTGGTACTGACATCTCCGTGCAAAAGCGCGGGAAAACAAATTAATATCCGCGTCCTTTTTTTTTTAAGTACATTCCTATCGGCAAAGGTCATAATCATTAATCATTCCATCAAAATTAGAAATGATTTTTTACGATATAGGTGGGTACGTCCACCTCTGTTCTATACATATAATATTATATATTACCTGAGCGACCGAGCTTCACTCGGAATTTTTATTTGTAAAATCATATTTTTCCGAAAAAGATATACCTAAATAAATGGGATTTTAAGTAAAGACTTCTATATAGATAAACTTAAAAAGGAAAATCTTATCTTAATACAAAATTAGATCCAAATCGTTAGAGCTATTTCAGCCATACGCAAAATAAATATACAAAAATTGTCCATTTAATATATACTAGCGACTCACCCTCGCTCCACTCGGGTTCGTCTCTAGGTAAGATTTAATTTTTTTGAGCGAAACCCTAATTCTTTTTCTAAAATAAAAGTAGCCCAAGTTATCCCTTATAATATCAGCTATTTGTCAGTGAAAGTTCCGTCAAAATTGGTCCAGCCGTTTCGGAGATTAGCCGGAACAAACAGACAGACAAAAATTTAAAAAATCGTGTTTTTCTTATAATTCCATATGCATTTAGTATAAAGTTGTATTTTGACATTACAAACAGACACTTCAATTTTATTTATGTGTATAGATTAAAAGATGCAACTTTTATAAATCTAGAATAAAATAACCAGCTTACTCAAAGAACTCCTTAGCGGGGGTAGTTGCATTTGAATTGATCTGCGGCGATGTGACAGGCATGCAAAGGGGTGTGTTCCACTCGTTGTCGCAGCTGGTCCAGGGGAGGACGGAGTTGATGGATGCTAGCGATGCTATCAGATAGTACACTGCCCAACCGATGATAGTGTTGTAGTACATGCCCATGTAGATGTCGATCATGCATATAGCGTAGCCTACACCTGTGATTATAAAAGAATATTATTTTCAGCAAGTACTAAAGTAAATAATAAATAAATAAATAAAGAAAAAATAAATAAAAGAAATAAAGAAAACTTCATTAAAAATTGCATAAAAAATAGTTAAAAAAATAGACTTAGGAGCAAATTCCTTGTGTGGATAAAGTGAAAATTTTGTTTGTACGTATGAAAGGTTAATTTTATTTTTATTTTTTAATGTGTTCCTATATAATACATATATCGCATTGTAATTTATTGTTTTTAGAAAGCCTAAATATAGATCTAACGTTTCATAGTGAATAAACCCTCCATATACCCCCACTGGGTAGTGATAAAACATAAACTAATATTAACTTCCTTTTCAAAGAATATTATCTATTAAATTATAACATAAATGGATGTATCTTGTAACAAAAGCTGTTTTATAACATGATAAAATCAACTGTAATAAATCGAATAGTCGATTCATTCATAAATCTTGAACATTTAAAATCAAATTAAGCATCACTCGCAAACTTTGGTATTGAATCAACGCCATCTGATTTCAAAGTTGTATATCCAAATCAAATGATATGATTCTAATTGGTTTAGATGACAACTCGATTTATGCGAGTCATATCCGAGAATCGAGTTGGAAGTTTCCTATGATATTATGTGTTTGCACTTTTCAACGACTGGATTAATTACAGGAGTATTCTAGCTTTTATCAAGGCCTAGTACTACTTTTTAAAAACCTAAACAATTTTGACGGTATTTTTCTGCGTGAATGAAGAACGTATCAACAAAAACACTTTAATTTCTTAATTTTATTACTAAGCATACAGATATGTTTTATGCGGTAATCGAACTGGTTACCACTGTTGGCATTTGCTGGTTAAATATATGCATTATGAGTAAATAAATATTAAATTTTTTTATCGCGGTATAACGTACATTGATAAGCGTCGAGGAAAGCTCGATTGCCTTCGATAAGCGAACGAGGGGAAATGATGCATGGGGCGCTGATAAGGGTTGTCGCTTTCTTAATACAATTAAGCGTACACTTATATATATTACACTTAAGCGTACACTTATAAATATATTTTTTTAATTTATTTATTTAAGGTCACTTTTTAACATCTAAGGTCATTAGCGACCACATTGGACATACTAGGTTACACACGTTACATACAATAATTTATATATACTAATATTATAAAGCTGAAGAATTTGTTTGTTTGTTTTACGTTTTACCGTACACTTTTCTGGGATGATATTATATAGCCTATAGCCTTCCTAAGCTAACGGGCTATCAATGGAAAAAGACTTTTTCGAATCGGATTAGTAGTTCCTGAGATTAGCGCGTTCAACCAAACAAACAAACAAACTCTTCAGCTTTATAATATTAAAATAATAATTATAGATTATAGATTATATACTCGAATTTCACTTTTTCATCTCTATGAATTAACCAACATCG
Source organism: Fabriciana adippe (assembly GCA_905404265.1). NCBI lineage: Eukaryota > Metazoa > Arthropoda > Insecta > Lepidoptera > Nymphalidae > Fabriciana > Fabriciana adippe. The sequence continues at coordinate 14,914,326 of FR989995.1, read as the reverse complement.
ATTTTATTCATATTTTTATCGTGATACAAGTGTTTCTGATGAGATTTATAACTTTATAATGACAAATTTCCATACATTCGTTCATTTTATATCATAATAAAAAAATCTAATAATACTCAAAAAATAACTAAGCCAACGTATCTGATACTATAGACACTAGATATAAAAATGTAAAGGAGTTTTGTATTAAAGTTGATGTATAATTGTTTTAAGTTAGCGGAAAACGATATTCGACGACTGTTGATCGATTCGTGTCGATTGGTCAAATTATGGGGAAGAACCGTGATTCTTTCGTAATACAGCTACGACGGCACGGCGCGGGGGATGAAGTTTCTTACTTCGGTAAATAAAAGTTCTAGAAGAGTTTGTAATACATATTTTTGTTTATACACAGGGTCATTTTTAATTTACTAAAGACCTTTTGGGAATATACTATTTAGATCATAACAACTACATCTGTAAGAAAAAAAAATCTTAAATTTTACAAAAATAAAAATATTTTTATTGCACCTTCTACACGGTAATAGTCCAGCATTAGCAAAAGAAAACGCGTGGCCGGTGGAGTGGGAGGGGTGGAGGGTGCAGGAGGCGGCGCTTACTCATTTAAACTTGACCAGATGCTAGGACTTAGAATTTAGAAGGTGCAAAAAAAATATTTTTATTTTTTTATGAAAATAAAAAATTGAGAAATATTTTTTTTGTTGCAGATGTTGTTGTTATGATGTAAATTCCCAAAAAGTCTTCAGTAAATTAAAAATAATCTTGTATATTAAGAATATTTTATAATTGTATGTAGATAATTATACTCAGTATTAATAATAATGATTTCTTGTTTTTCTTATAAAAATTTAGTTTTAAATTGCACAAGATAGAGTTTAAATTTAATTTTTTTATTATCATACTATATTCGATTCGACGCCACATTTGGGTCAGTTTGTAGTGACTCTACTTGCTGTGCCAGCGGTCGTGGGTTCGAGTTCCGTTGGGGGCAGTCATGGATGTTTATATTTAAAGTTTTATATGTAGGTGTAATGTGTAGTGTATTAACTGTTTCATATAACACAAGCCTCGTGGCTAACCATGGAACTAGATGGTGCTGTGTATTAATATCCCAACATATTTATTCTATTTATTTATTTATTTATATTATACAAAAAACTCTTTCTTGTTAAAATTAACTAAAAGTTTAAGTAGCTGAAGTCGTAAAATATATCCACAGTAAAAGAAAAAATTTCAACTAAAACATCGTGTTTGTTTAAAAAACATTTTTCATTCAAAGATTTCATTATCGGTAAAAAAACGTTAAAACTCCAATACTGTGGTCGGACTATTCCGAATGACCCTCTACGAGAGCTGCTCAAATATTTGCTGTGGAGATTTTGCGTCGTCTCTACGTAGAGCTGTAATGTGGCGATTTAGTGCCTCAGTGAAAGTAATAAGTTTACTAAATTGTACGCACACTGAAGGGTTAAAAGTATTTATTATACTTTTAAAATATATAATGTACTGAAATATATAATTAAATAAATATATATATATATATATATGTTGAGACATTAACATCTAGAACCATCTAATTCCATGGTTAAGCTACGAGGCTTGTGTTATGGATACCAGATAGTTGATACACTACACATATAACTCATACGTACATATTATAAATATAAGTACCCATGACTGGAGAACAAACATTCGTGCTCATCACATAAATGAATGACCCCACCGGGACTCGAACCCGCGACCGCTGGCACAGCAAGTAGGGTAATATAATAATATAAATTTCTAATAAAATTAGGCTATTACTATTTGTCCGATAGTCGGATGAATAAAAAATATATTATCCAGTGCACCTTTTGTCGGTTTGTACGAATATATAACACTTTTTTCTTTTCTAATGTAAAATAAGTGATTTTTAAGTGCAGAAGTTTCTATGTGCAAAAAATACATTAACCTACTGAGCTGAACTTATTCTGTTACATCCCAACGATTTTTAAGTTCATGAGTTTTTATTTGCGAAAAGAAAAAAACCCTTCTAACCTATGTAATACAAGATAATTTTATTCTAACCTATTGGGCGATAAAGATATAGTCGATCAAATAATATATTTTTTAATCATCCAAAAATCGGACGCATAGACACTTCCTAAAAATAACTCTATACTACTCTCTATTATTTAATAAAAAAAACAAAAACACACACAACAAAAAATCTTCTTTATATTAGTATAGCGACTAACGGTAGCCTTTTAATGTCATAATATGTATGTAGGTCATAGTTTATCTACGAACTAAATTTCATCTAGATCACATACACATACAAATTTTCGCATTTACAATATAACACCTACTAGAAGTAGAGCCATGAATATCCAAATCAGTGGCGTAACTATAAAAATGCAACCAATGCAATCGGATAGGGCCCCTGATTCAAGGGGGCCTTAGCGGGCTACAAAAATTTTTTATTTCAAAGAAATTTTTCGAGGACGGCCCTCATAGAAGTTTTAATAAAATAGCAAGAAAAAAATGTCCTAAATTTTCGCATTTTATTCCATAATAGTGAAAGGGGGGGGCACTTCCATTTTTTTATTGGGGCCCAAAAAGGCTAATTACGCTGACCCAAATGTCAACAGCTTGTAATAGTTTCGATTTCCAAAGTAAAACAATTTTAATTCCTTCAAAGTGCGAATAAATATTTATAAAAATCAAACGGTTTCTTCACACAAGAGCCTGTTTCATACATTTTAATTCCCATCGCATCCACCATTTGTCTCGGTTAAAAGCATTGGCTTCTATATATTTATAAAGGGCGTTAAGACTGACCGTACGAATTGATTCGAGGTCTTTTAGTATCTGAAGTGGTTAGAGAGTGGGATAGAGGGAATACTTTACTATAGTGTCACTTGGTGATGTGAAGCTTTACCGATTTTAAAAAAGGAGGAGGTTGATTTATGTAAGTGTATGTTTGTTAGGTTAGGTTCTTTCAGATATGCAGGTTTCATCAAGATATTTTCCTTTAACGTATTGTAAGAGGTAAATTTTGTTATGAAGATTTTTCATATAGGTTCTTAGAGGTGCTAGATTTTCTTGGATTTCTTGGGTTTTACTAGTGTTAGTAACATGAATACGCACTATTTCTCCCTGTTACGTTTATAAAGAAAAAAAAACTATTTTTGCTTTATTAACGTTGCTAACGTTTATAATTCGACCACTAAGCTGCTAAAGCAAATTGTAAAGCAATAGTATTATTACACTATTATGATTAATGCTGAATATTATATGTGCGTCTGTGTATGCTCGTTACTATTTCACGCAGAAACGGCTATACGAATTATCATAAAATTTAGTATACAAATACATATAAGTCTGGAGTAACATAAATCCTATTGTAACAGAATTTGCCAAAAATGGCGATTTTTGTGTATAATATTATAAATACAAACGCATCTAAAAACGCACCCGAGCAAAGCGGGGGTAAGTTGTTAGTAATAAATAAGTAGAGAAAATACGACTCGATGTAAAAAGAGAAATTATAAATCCACGTTTCCCTCGAGACGTTGCTGAAGCACAATCACTTATCACAAATAATACGAAATAGATACTTATCTCTTCTTTGATTTTAACCATTATCATTTGATGAGTGAGCTTATAAAATATTCTGAATAATATATTTATATATTTCAAGTAACATTACGACACGTTTGGCTCAGTTTGTAGTGTAACCCTACTTGTTGTGCCAGCGGTCGCGGGTTCGAGTCCCGCTGGGGGCATTCATTTGTGCGATAAGCACGAATGTTTGTACTCCAGTCATGGGTGTTTATATTTATAATATATATGTATTTAAAGTTATATATGTGTAGTGTATCAATTTTCTGGTATCGATAACACAAGCCTCGTAGCTTACCTTGGAACTAAATAGTGCTATGTGTTAATGTCCCAACATATTAGTAACATTTTTATAGTTATTAACTAGATCTTACCTTTTAGAGCTGGACAGATTCTTTTCCATAGAGTAAGACAGCCGCATCGGTGATACTGTCCCAAAGCCAGTTCCATGAAGAATAGAGGCAGGCCGCCGAATAGGAGCATCACACAGTAAGGGATGAGGAAAGCACCTGGTATACATAAATCATTTTTAACCAATGGTTAGTTAACATATTACGTCGATTTACAAGAAAAACTAAACAGGTTGTTGTGAGGAACTCTCTCATATTACATACTAATGAACACACATTCTTTTTCATTTTTTTTTCTTTATATATAAAATTATCTTAAGACAAAGGACTCTTTGATCTATGTAGTTCTTGTGTTTTAAAATGAGTTGAGTTTAACATATATTTACATGCTAGCTATCAATGACTCCGATGGGATTTTCTATCGGTACTATAAACAAAAGTTTAAACATCAATTTGGGTGCTTTTAACTTCAAAATGATTAACTTCTTATGAATTTTACAGCATAAGTCAGCAGTTCAGAGTTTTATTAACCAGATGATTGAACGATAGTATTGTTAGAGACTCAATACAAGCACATCCTCGCGGCTCCGCCCGTGTCGTTTAATTTTATAGAATTAATCCGCTCTTACTTAATTTTTTTTTTTTTTTATTAATTTTCGTTCAGACACAGGTTCATATTTACATGACATATCTCATTATAAAGATTTAACATTTAACAATAAATTGGAACTTAATACTATTAGGAACATTATTTTATGTATTTAAATGACGATCTATCGACGATCTACGACGTGTCATCCAATGCCACATTATGTGACTGTCAAGTCTTTTAGCCACAGTGGTTACAAGGCTATATTAATAAATAGATTATAAAACCCAACAATATTTTTTCAAATCAGACCAGTGGGTCCAAATATTAGCGTATTTAAACAAACAGACAAACTTCAGCTTTACAAGTTAGTATAGATGTACTACAATATATTAACTCACCACCGCCATTCTGATAGCAGATGTAAGGGAAACGCCAAACATTGCCAAGATCCACGGCAAAACCTACTACCGCCAGGAGAAACTCTGCCTTCTTGGCCCACGTCTCACGCTGCCGCTCCGGTGTCAGGGAGACGACGATGGACCGAGTTTTCTGACTCTGTGATAAAAGATATCTTCTTATCTTCTATTTTTTAAGTACCTATGTCTTATTCCAGATCATAGTCTATCTGTATGTTAAATTTTATCCAAATCCGTTCAGCTTTTTCAGTGTGAGGGTTACAAACTTACATACACACATTCAAACTTCTGTGTTCATAATATGTAGTTGTTTGATAATTTCAACAATATAATAATTTTTATGTTATATTATTATATTTTGTTAAGTAGATATAAATTCACTGTGATCCTTCATGTGGTCCCTAGAGTGATATATAACTGGAAAAAGCTAAAAAATATTATACACTTTTGTCTATCATTTGTGGACTCAAAGCTATTAGGTTCATACATTTCGTTACATAAATTTAAAGCTATTTTGAGCTCTATATAATCCCTTAAGAAACCAGTATCATAATTGAAAACTTGTATCATAATTATTGTGTATTGTGTGTATTATTTTGAAAATTGTTTATATTTATTGTAAGCTACTTTAGCCGACACAAGTTTTTCTTAATATAAATTTTCAGTTAGTGCTTTTTAGCATATATAAAAATTCTTATACGTTTACCAATAAATATATATATATATATATATATATATATATATATATATATATAGATATGTAGAGATTTAAAGATCCTTTTATTAAGGGGAGACTTGTGCAGAGTAGTGGGAAGTTAAGAAAGGTTGTAGATTTTGAGTATTTTGTTATACTTATATACAACAAAATATGAAAATTATTGTTTTTATAAATTTACCTATTAAATAATTTAATTACAATGTATTGTTGGCATACCTATGTATCTTCTATACTATAATAAAACTGTAGAGGTCGAATGTCTGTAGATAATGTCTTGAGATATGAAGAAAATGAGCGTAACTATGACTTTCGTTCAAAAGGGCATATCTCGAAAACCTTCAAAGCTACAAACTTAAAACTAAGGCGAGGTTTTAGATAACCTTTGAAAGCATATTGTATTTTTTTTTAGATATTTTAAATAATAACAGCCCTTTTAAAAAAATAATCTATCTATCTATACTAAAATAAAACTGTAGAGGTCGAATGTCTGGACATAGAAAAAAAATAGTTAAAAACCGATTCAGGGGGATGTAAGAAGAGTAATACAACAAATCCAGATTTTCTTTAATTTTTTTTGTTTCTCGCTCTGTCTGTTTGTATGGGCCAACGTGTTAGACCGATTTTAATGAATTTTCTCATGGTGGCACTTTATATCCCCGGTCAACATTTAAAATACTTTTCATCCCGGAAAATTAAATATTTCCCGTGGGATGGTTAAAAAACTATAGTAACTTATACAGCTTAGTACACAAGAAGTACGGATTGGATTTTAACGAAACTTTACAATAATATAGTTCATACATCAAAATAACAAATAGGCTACTTTTTATCCTGGGAAAATGTACGGTTCCCGTGGGCAAGATTTGTCTTTGTTCGTCTAGAGGCGAACCCAAGCGAAGCGAGGGTGAGTCGCTAGTCTAATAAATAAATACTCACGTTGTTGGGCGGAGGCAGCGGTGGTGCGGCGGGCGCGGTCGGCGACTCCGACGGCGGCATCTCGTCGCAATCGCCGTTTCGCCGCTCCGGCCCTGGGCTTTCGCCCTAAAGTCGACATAAACAAACATATTAAAATACTATCACATATATGTGAATTCTGAAGTTGTGTTGTCATAAAGATAAAGTATGAAGGCCATAATTGATAACAATACCATTTTGTTACTAAATAACCATTTTCATCATCATCATCATATTCAGCCTGTTTTTTCATCATCATCATCATTTTCATGTAATTTTAATTAAAATAACATTTGATTTTTTAGAAATATAATATTTTTTAAATAATAAAAATTAAGGGAAAGTTACATTTAGTAATCTCTCCATAATAATGGTTGAAACTAAAATTATTTTCGTTAAATTTTAATTTCTTCGGTATCCATGTTTACTTGTAAAGCAGATTCAAAACTTCGGCAACATAAAGCAAAAAACGCGGTAACATCAAGGAATAATTTTATTTAAAACGTTAAAAATTCGCATAAATCCAAGAAATTAATAATGGTACTTTAAAGTTTTCAAAAATAACCAGATGGAAGAATATTTGTACTTGTTGCAATTTTTTAATGATTAAGTTTATCATTTTATAGTTATTTGGCTTTTTTCAGTACATTTAGCTTAGTGTTAACAATTTCCGAGAGCAAACAGGGTTGATGGTTCCGCAAATAAAAGTAATGAAGTGACCTCTCCCAAGCCTAAGACTTGTTGCAAGTCGAAAAGAAAATCTTTTCCCATATAAAATTGGTTGAAATGTTTTTTATTACTATATAGATATGTGTTTGTGTAAGACATAAATATTTTTTTAATATGTTGGGACATTAACACACAGCACCATCTAGTTCCATGGTAAGCTACGAGGCTTGTGTTATGGATACCAGATAGTCAGCCACACATGTCTGATCTAATATATTTAAACGACTAATTCTTTTATATTTATCTATTTTTTTTATACCGGTGATCTCGGAAACGGCTTTAACGATTTCGCTGAAATTTTATATGTGGGGGTTTTCGGGGGCGAAAAATCGATGTGATTAGTCTTATGTCTGGGAAAACGCGTGTTTTCGAGTTTTCATGCGGTTTTGTTTCGCATTATTCCACGCAAAATATGGTCGCTAATTTCTTACGCTCGCGCATAAGCATCGTGCTCAAGCGGCCAAGGTCCAAGATTGACAATCACAGGTGTCCGGGGCTCGATTCCGATCGGAGACAAAGTTTTTACTTTTGTTTTTTTTTTCGTATTTATTCAAGTTTTTTTTTATCTAAAAATACAATATAACAAAAAAGAACACTTTAAATACATACATATTATAATATTCAAAATGAAGTCAGGTATCAATAATTTAAACATTCTTGCCACAATTCCACGCGGACATGACTTGTGCAATAATAACTAAGTGTTCATTTGTTTTGTATATATGTATAATTAAGTATATTTGTAATTTCCTTAAGTGTAAATAAATACGTAGCATAATTTAAGTAATTGCATAAATTCATAATATACTAGCGACTAACCCTCATTCCGCTCGGGTTCGTTCCTACGTTTTAGGGTTAATATAGATTTCTCAGAGATGAGATATTTTTCCACAATAAAAAGTATCCTGTATGTTGACCCGGATAACCAGCTATCATCATACCAAGTTTCATCAAAATCTGTCCAGTTGTTTTCTCGTGATGCGTTCCCAGATAGACAGATAGACAAAAATCCTAAAAACCAATGATTCTGCCTCTGTATCGATAATAATGACTATTTCAATAATATTTTCCAAAAAATATTTAATGTACAGATTCGACTCAGTTACAATTTTATTATATGTATACAAGAAAAGCCTCGTAGGATCACACCCGAGCAAAGTCAAAAAGTCTTTAGTTACATAATAATGTCCTCCTGACCGATTCCGGCCACGGCGGCCAATCTCATTGAGACTAGCCAACTGCGCAGGAGATATTATAGTGCACAAATGTACGCGCAGACACAAGTGCACTCTCTATTCCCGTCACTCTCATACTCCGGTGGGACGACTACTCGACACGACCGGTGAGAGTTAAGGCGCAGGACCGACGGCTTTACGTGCTTTTAGTTACATAAACTAAACTTTAACACTAAGTGAAATCTCTTTAAATATAACGTATCTACTGTTTCGCCAACTCTTGGGATTGGGCTTAAAAAAAAACTGAATTACTTTTCCCTACATTTTAATTTCTCCAAAATTAATATTTAAGGAAATTCAACCATCAATAATTAACTAGAGTATTATATGTTGTCGCGCCGAGACTTAATCCGAGACTGACTTATTAACATTTGAAAGAATAAAATCTAAACATGCAAACATATTGTAATCTATACTTCTATACTAATATCATAAAGCTGAAGAGTTTGTTTGTTTGTTTGGTTGAACGCGCTAATCTCAGGAACTACTAATCCGATTTGAAAAATTCTTTTTGAATTAGATAGCCCGTTAACTGAGGAAGTCTATAGGCTACATATAATTCCGGGAAAATGTACGGTTCCCGTAGGATAGATTTATTTTTGTCTAGGGACGAACCCGAAGCGAAGCGAGAGTCGCTAGTTATAAATAGTTAACTTTAGGAAATATAATAGTTAAAACAATTATTATTTATCAAAAGATTACTTCAGCATTATGTTATAGAATAAAGGGTTATAACAGTACGTATGTTAAAAAGTAAACAAAAAAGTTAAAATTTAACTTATAATTAAAGTTAAATCATGTCTTCATTGAACTCTAAATCAGCTATAACTAACTAAATACTAAACCAAGGCAATTGCAAAAGAATCAAAAGGAAATAAAGTGATTCAATCAAACATATTTACAGCGTAGATTAGACGTATATAACGAACTAGCAACTCACCCTCGCTCCGCTCGGGTTCGTTCCTAGTTACGTTTTAACGTTTAGCTCAGAGATGAGATATTTTCCCGCAATAAAAAGTATCCTATATGTTGACCCGGATAACCAGCTGTCATCATACTAAATTTCATCAAAATCCCTCCAGTGGTTTTCCCGTGATGCGGTAACAGACAGACAGACAGACAGACAGACAGACAGACAGACAGACAAAAATTCTAAAAACTATAGATTTGGCTTCTGTATCGATAATAAAGTCTATTTCAATAAGATTTTCCAAAAAATATTTAATGTACAGATTCGGCTTAGTTACAATTTTATTATATGTATAGATTAGCGTTTAATCGCGAGCTAAGAGCTTTAGAATTAAGGTAGACGTGAGCGTAATGAAAATGGACATCTTAAATGCTGCTGTTAATCAGTAGCTTTTATGGTAAGATTACTGTTAAATAAGAATCTGTAAGCGCAGTGGTAGTGGGATCGCATACTGAGTAGGCCGTACGTTCAAAGGCAAATTTTGAGTGACTACAATATATAGATATATTTTTTGGTAAGAGTAATATTGGCTTATCTACTAATATTAAAAAGAGTTAAAGTTTGTAAGTTTAGATGTAGGATGTAGAATCTCAAATTATTCAAGGCAACCTTTGAAGTTTTATATGTATTCAGCTCTTTTTAACGTCCCACTGCTGGGCATGGGCCTCCCTTCAATACGAAGGGAATCAGGCCATAGTTCACCACGCTTGTTCCTTACGATGTTTTTCTTCACCGTAAAGCAAGTGGTAATCATGTTAGAAAAGATTCGCACATGAAAATATCAGAGGTGCGAGACCCGAGATTTGAACCCGCTTCACTCGGTTTCTCAAGCGAGCGCGTTACCACTGGGCTACCACTGCCTATATAAGTTGTATATATGTATGTACATATTTTTTTGTTAAAATAAATGGGCCTTTCATGGCGGCTATTTTGCAAAGTCAAAAGTCGAAGGAATAAATAAAAATATGTGATCCGGGTCAATATGTAGGATACTTTTTACTGCGGGAAAATATCTCATCTCTGAGAAATCTATACTAACCGTTAAAACGTAAGTAGGGACGAACCCGAGCGGAGCAAGGGTAAATCGCTAGTAACATTAAATAAAAGAGAAAAAATTATAGTATAAAATAAACTATGCCATAAAAAAAAAGAAACTTTGTTGAATATTTTGCATCTTAAATAATACCACAGACACATTTACAACAGATGTGTTTCATACAGTATTTTTAAAAGCATTATAATGTAACAAAATATCAGGAGATAAAATTAAAATTTCCACGCAAGCAACATTCTTAGGGTACACTTTACGGTCTCTTGAAACGATATTGTCAATAAAATGACTGAAATTCAGCCTTTACTTAAATATATGCGAGGTTAAAGAATGTTTAGATTAGCATAGATTATATAAACTCTAGTTGTACATGCACGAGTAATACATATTCTTTGCAATTTGTAGTGCACTTGAACTGTGGAATAATTTTTTAGTACTCTAAACGTTCATGTGTACCTATGCGTATGTGTATTCAGCCCTTTTTAACGTCCCACTGCTGGGCACGGGCCTCCCTTCAATACGACAGAAATCAGGCCATAGTCCACCACGCTGGCCAAGTGCGGATTGGCGGACTTCACATGTCTTTCGAAAACTTGCTAGGTTTTCTCAGGCATGCAGGTTTCCTCACGATGTTTTCCTTCACCGTAAGACAAGTGGTAATCATGTTAGAAATGATTTGCGCATGAAAATATCACAGGTGCGAGATCCGGGATTTGAACCCGCTTCACTCGGTTTCCCAAGCGAGCGCGTAACCACTGGGCTACCACTGCCATGTGTTCATGTGTTCAGCCTTATTTAACGTCCCACTGCTCGTGCCCAGCAGGCCATAGTCCACCACGATGGCCAAATGCGGGTTTGTGGACCTCGAACATGTCTTTCGAAAATTTGTTAGGTTAGGTTAGACATGCAGGCTTATGATATTTTTCTTCGCCGTAAGACAAGTGGTAATCGTGTTAATAAAGATTCGCAGATAGAAATATCCGAGATATGATACCCAGGATTTGAACCCGCTTAACTCAGTTATCCAAGCGAGCACGTCCATAAATAAAACAAAGTATAAAATAACTAAATATTAGTCAGATATATTTAAGTTGCAAAAATTATTTTAAACTTAAACTTTAATATTTCATTTAACTAGCGAAATCAATAGATACTTATAACTTTCGTTGAAAAAATCTCTTAATTATAGCAAAACTAGCGGCTCACCCTCGCTTTGCTCGGGTTCGAAAACAAAAGTAAACCTATTCCACGGCAGCCGTACATTTTTCCGGGATAAAAAGTAGCCTATGTGTTATTCCAAATTATAATCTATCTCTGTGTCAAATTTCATTCAGATTTGTTCAGCCGTTCTGGCGTGAAAGAGTAACAAACATCCATACTCACAAACGTTCACATTTATATTAGTACTAGCGACTCACCCTCGCTTCGCTCGGGTTCGTCCCTGGGTAAGTTTTACTGCTGAACTGAGCTGAACGTTGATAAGTCAGTCAGTGAGTCGCGAGTAGTGAATAAAAATAGTAAATGCGAATGTACCTTAGGTGTTAGACGAATAATATTGCGAACTTCCCTGTATAACTTTGTAAGACCTACAATTGTCTAGTACATTGTTTTGATGTATCTCTTAAGGTTCAGCCAGCGTTAGCCATATAAATTTCTAAGGACGACTCGATTGAACCAGTCATTGCGTTTTCCCGCGGGAACGAAAAATGTGCCTGTAGTAAAAGGTATCCTAAATGTTGACCCGAGTGATAAGCTATCACTATACAAAATTTAGTTAAAATCGGTCCAGTACTTTTTGAAAATTTAATAACTATTGTTTTGGGGTCTATATTGTATACATAATACGTTACAGTCATTGTTTTTAAAAAATATTTCATGTACAGATTTCGCTTAGTTACTGCTTTATTATAGTATAGATAAATTTGCAGTAAAGCTTATTACTTGATGACAGATATGATGACAGATAGTAGTAACTTCTTTAGTTTACTTTTGCTATACACTATTTAGATTTGTAAAGCGCCATAATTTATAAACTTAACAAAAATTCAATGAATAAATTAATGGTAGAACAAAGTCAAAGTCAATCTTTTATTACAAATAAAACCCAAAAAAATTACATAAATCTTCTAAAGTTACAGAATATTTTAAAATTTTAAACATTCCTTTAAAGCGGTTACTGAATTAATATTATGGACATTTTTATAAGGCTGTTTTTATTATAAACTTGGGAATTTTAGCTTAAAATAGTTAAAAAGAAAGCTGACATACAATTTGTATGCACTGTTCATAATCTATAGTAAAATTTAATAATATAATTTCATCTAAAATATCCTTCTATTCATTAAAGTATAATAAAAATCGGTTTATATTTAGCGAAAATATTGCGTAGCATACACTTAAAAGACATACACACGAATTGATGACCCTCCTTTTTTGAAATCGGTCAAACAGAAAAAAATAAGAAAAAGCCATATTCGTTTATATTTAAGTAATGAGAGTAACTTACCGACATATTCTGTATCTTTAATTCAGTCACATCAAATGCCTAATACTGTCTTAGATTGTCGAGAATATTTGACATCGATATAATATACTACTGGCTCAACCTCGCTTCGCTCGGGTTCGTCCCTAGGTTGCTTCCCCATACAAACTTTCACCCCCATTTTCACCCTTAAGGCATGATTTCCAGGATAAAAACTATCTTAGGTCCTTCCCAGGGTCTCAAGCTATCTTCTTACTAAATTTCATCTAAATCAGTTCAATACTTTCGGAGCTTATTCGGTACAAGCAAACAAACAAATCTTTCCTTTTTATAATATTAGTATAGATAAAACAAAGTTGTCACACCATTTATAATTCAAGAAAGGCTGGACCGATTTTGATTGATGATGATGATTTTTGATTTGTTGGATTTGTCTCCGCCCCGAATAGCAGATTAACTATTAAAACATTGAAAAATTCACCAAAAAGAATATAAAATTTATATGGCTAACGCTGGCTAATAACTATTTATATCTATTTAAAACGTACCTAGAGACGAACTCGAGCGAAGCGACGTTGAGCCGCAAGTTTTAAATAAAATTATCTTTTCGGATTTGTTATCAATATATAACTCTACGCAACACTGAACTTGCGACCACCAACCTAGTGGCTCGGCACACCGCTAAACTAGGTCGATATAAATTAATCGTATGCAATTATCCTATAACGGAATCATTAAAATTTTATTATTCACATGTAATCGTGTTTCATTTAGCTACAAGCGACGTGGCTCTGTCAAACACACAATTTGCTTTGGTCTAAGTGAAAAGATATTACATTTTGAATGTTTTGCTTGTATTCAGCCCTTTTTAACGTCCCACTGCTGGGCACGGGTCCCCCTTCAATACGAGGGGGATCAGGCTATAGTCCACCACGCTGCCCAAGTGCGGGTTGGCGGACTTCACACGTCTTTCGAAAACTTGCTAGGTTCTCTCAGACATGCAGGTTTCCTCACGATGTTTTCCTTCACCGTAAGGCAAGTGGTAATCATGCTAGAAATGATTCGTACATGAAAATATCAGAGGTGCGATACCCAGGATTTGAATCCGCTTCACTCGGTTTCCCAAGCGAGCGCGTTACCACTGGGCTACCACTGCCTACTGGGCTACCACTGCCTACTGGGCTACCACTGCCTAATTTTGCTTAATGTTGTTCTAAAAAGTTAAGTATCTTGTAGTTTCCAGGTGACGCTGCAGCATCAGGCCAAGGATACCATATTGTTGTAATGTCATTGAAGTTTCGGGAATAAATAATTGTAATTAAATTTGTACGAGTTGTGGGCTATTAAATTAATGTAAACTATTTTAAAGTGATGGAGTTATTTTAAGTTCGTAAGAGTATAAAACACTCACAATGAATAGATAACTAAGATGTATCGGTTTATATAAAGTACTTGGGCGACTGAGTTTCGCTCGGAGTTTTTGGTTAAAAGTACATTTTTTTTAATTTGGCTTAAAAACAAAAAAAAAACTAAAAGTTTGAATAAATACAAAAAAAAAGTAAAAACTTTATATCCGACCAGGTATAATGCGAAAGAAGACCGCATGAAAACTCGAAAATACGCGTTTTCCCAGATATAAGATTAATTTAGATCGATTTTTCGCCCCCGAAAACCCTCACGTACCAAAATCCTGCGAAATCGTTAGTGCCGTTTTCGAGATCGCCGGTATAAATAAATAAATATACAAGAATTGCTCGTTTAAATATATTAGATATCCCGCTCGACGATCCTACATATCATATCAAACAAAAAAAAAAACATGAAAAACATTAAAAAGGGAACAGCTTTTCTCTTATTAAATGTAACGTAATAACGTAATTATGAACCCGGTGACCATAAGATAGTACGTATACATTATATCAGACCAGATACCGCAATGTTTCAGTATCAAAGATACAAAGAGAACACAAACAGCTTAGGACAAAAATTAACTAAAAATTATAAAAACAAAACAATTTAAATATAAGCTGCACAATTGACTTGTGACTTACTTTTTAACTTAGAAGAATTTAATATTTCTAATTTAGTTTTATCGCTTTCAACTTGCACCGCTGGCCGTGCCTATCCCAGTAATGTAAAGCTCTGCACAAGGTCACTGAAGGCATGCAGTGGCATACCTCGCGTAAAATAACAATGTGTATGTGATCCCATGTCCCGGAATAATGTAGGTTACCATATATTTTTTTAATATACTAATTTTATAAGCATACAAATTTTTTGAGGCAGTGGTATCCCAGTGGTAACACGTACTCGTTTGGGTAACCGAGTGAAGCGGGTTCAAACTGATATTCTTATGTGCGAATCATTTTCAACATGATTACTACTTATCTTACGATGAAGGAAAACATCGTGAAGAAACCTGCATGTCTGAAGAACCTAGGAAGTTTTCAAAAGACATGTGAAGTCCGCCAACCCGCACTCGGCCAGTGTGGTGGACTATGGCCTGATCCCCCTCCTATTGAAGGGAGGCCCGTACCCAACAGTGGGACGTCAAATAGGGCTGAATACAAGTATACAAACTATCTTCATTCAAAATTTCTTTTTTTTCTTAAGTTACAGCGTGAAGAATTATGAAACAGATAACTCCGTTTTTAGATTGACACGTAAACTTTCGCTTCTAGTGGTAAAATAGTGTGGTCATTGATACTTTACTTGATTTAGTTTATATCCTATTTAGTACGAGCAACGATACGTGGTGGCAAAATGGCAAAATATATACAAATAAAGATCTATACATATAATAAAATTCTTACTGAGTCGAATCTGTATATTAAATATTTTTTGGAAAATCTTATTAAAATCGTCATTATTATCGATACAGAGATCAAAGAACAATGGCAGGTCTCTATACAACGATTTACCTGATATCCATTTGAGGCGTCTTAAAATAAAAAAAATGCTAAAACGATAAGGATTAAGTAACACAACTTTATCCAGAAAGATTTATTTTATTAGGAAGTCACAAAAAAAAGATATTAGCATTTTTATTTTATAATTTGCGGTTATAAACCTACATAGCAATGACAGCTGTCACCGATTATTGTACCGAATAATATAAATTAAATATTATAAATTAAAAAAAAGTACGTTAGCGTTACATATAAGTTACGTTTTTAATTTCTTTATCATGGATGAAACAAGGTACTACTTTGAGTCCGTTAGGAGAGTTCAGTATTAGTTGTAGGTATACACTGGCGATTGTCCGAGAGAATGCACAAGTCGTCGCAAGGGGCAAGTAATTGGGTCCGTGGGCAAAGCGACAATTAAAACTTATAATAATCTAGAAAAATGGAACAGTAACAGCAACATCAAACGTAGTAGTCAGAGGCATACGTAAAATCATGGATGACAAATAAAATATAAAATCTAAATAATATGTCAATATCAATTATCAAGCCAATCTCATTGTCATCTGTTGTGTTGCTATTACTATTATTTTAATTACTGTACTAACTGTAATAGCTTCAATTAAACTTACAGCTTAACATATAATGTTTCCATTAAATGTAAAGCTGTAAGATTAATGAACAAAACATAGATCATTATTTAATTATGTACATAAGACTTTTAATAAAAATATTTTAAAGTAAATACGGCATTTCATTTTCTTTTGTGGCAACAATTTTTACATCATCTTTGACAAATGGCGAAGCCGGAAGAACATAAAAACAATCAATTAGTAGCTTATTATGTAAACATTTCTTCGTGGCTTTGTCATGTAAAACAAACGCCGTGAAAAAAAAAGAGCAAATTAAATCATTCAGTTTTGTATATGTCCTAATATTAGACGCTTCAAAAACGTTCAGGTAAAAACTTGCCATTGTTCTTTATAGTTTTAATTTTTGTTTGCCTGTCTGTCTGGGAACGCATCACGAGAAAACCACTGGACAGATTTTGATGAAATTTGGTATGATGATAGCTGGTTAACCGGCACAACATATAGGATACTTTTTACTGCGGGAAAATATCTCATGTCTGAGAAATGTATACTAATATTTAAAATGTATTTAAGAACAAACTCGAGCGAAGAGAGGGTGAGTCGCTAGTCATATAATAAGAATCACAATATTCAAAAGACCCTAGTAACTTTCCACGCTACCAAAAAACTGGACTATAAAATGGTCAGTAGCAGTAAAGACTATATGTCGTGGAAAAACTTTAGATAAATATGGCATGATTATTAAATTATTAAAAGTATCAAGTCGGAATTTTTATCAGGCTTGGGCCATTTCTTGGGCTCCTCGAAAAAAGGGCTCTCTGACGCAAAAAGAATTCTTCAATTCGGATTAGTAGTTTCTGAGATTAGCGCGTCCAAAAAAACAAGCCTCTTTATAATATTAAGATAGATTTACTTTGAATCATATCAGATAGACTACGCTTAGGAGAAACACATCATCTACTATTAGGTACCTAAAGATGCCAGGGAAGTAAGAGCAAGTCGCCATTACATAATATAAGGATTAAAGTGTTGAAAAGTTAGGAAAAAAAACATATTTCTTCTATTATCGCTGTTTCCACCGTATTTAATCCGTAAGAAATTAAAATGAGGACATATTTTGTCATGAAATGTCTTAAATGAAAGCTTAAAAAAGTAAAAAAGATAAATGTAGTCAACTTCAGGGATTAATTGAAGGAAGCAGTAGGTAACTTTTGTGATAAACTACGGATTTAACGTACTGGGAGAAAAAAATCTATGCAATTCTCTTGCCAATAAACTGACTATACTAAAATCGATTGATGCTGTAGTACTATGTGATGGTAGGGCGGACAAACACACTTTTTTCCTATATAAGGAAACTCTTTCGCCTTATCTCATTCTTATTTATAAGGGTATCCTTCCTCTTTTCTACTATTATTACGAATTCTTAACAAAACAAACAATTGGTTGTTTTAAAAGAATATTTTATTATATACTAGCAGGACCCGCAGCTTCGCCCGCAATCAAATTACGGAAAAAATAAACTTTTTCGCTACGCATACTTTATTATTTGCAAAAAAAAGTTCGTATAAGATTTCGTGTTCTCAAAGATATAGATCTCTAGATCTATTATAGTTGTCACTGCTGTGGCCAGCCGAGCAGTTATACATAATTTTCCATTGGGCTTGGAATAATTTCCGTTCTCTACTTCATATCCAAACAGTAAGTGTGCACTTACGGAGAATTTGACTAATATTACTCTGCTTAAATATATTCAACAACTTCAACTTCACCGCCCAGTTTTACCCACTTAGGCGCTGAATTTAAAAAACAATCTAAAACACATGTTTGTTTAATTGTATTGAAAAGCATTAATACCAAGTTTCAACTAATTTTGATAATAATTTTTTTTCCTCATATAAATAGCACAACCCTCTTTTACCCTTTTAAGGGGTAAATTTTGAAAAAAAAATTATTTGTATTGTTTTGTTTTTCATTTCAAAGGTAAATACTACTTTCCGTGCATCAATTACAGAATTTCATACAAAAATTTCCTCCCTATTTTACCCCCTTATGGAATGAATTTCGAAAAATGCTAAAACATATATTTATTTAATTGTATTGAAGAGCATTAATACCAAGTTTCAAGTTATTCTGATCATAAATAATTGTTTGCCCATACAAACTTTATTACCCCTTTTTACCCTTTTAGGGCATGAATTTCGAAAAAAATCTAATACACATATTTCTTATTTTTTACCTTAAAGCTAAATACCACTTTCCGTGCATTTCGCGTTACGAATGACAGAGTTTCATACAATAATTTATCCCCTATTTTACCCCCTTAGGGGGTGAATTTAGAAAAATCCTTTCTTAGCGGATACCTACATTGTATGAGAAATATGTCCTCCAAATTTCACGTTTCTACGACCAGCGGTTTAGGCTGTGCGTTGATCGATCAGTCAGTCAGTCAGGACAAAGCATTTTATGTATATATAGATAACTAGCGACTTACCATCGCTTTTCTTGGACTTTTCTACAATAAAAGTTACTCCTTATAATATCAGTTATCTGACAATGAAAGTCCCATCAAAATTAGTCCAGCCGTTTCGGAGATTAGCCAGATCAAACAGATAGATTTTTTTTTAAAGTGTATTGTTCTTATAAGTACCGTAAATAATTCCATACTTATGTATTTAGTAAAAAGCTATTATTATGACATAAAAACAGACACTTAAATTTAATTTATCAGTATAGATTAAAAGTTTTTTCACTTTCATGCGAGACTATAAATATAAAGCTTGGACAGAGGTTACACACGAAATTCTTCTTAAATGAACCTAAGTTCCATATTTATACATATGTATAAAAAACTTCTGAGTCGAATCTGTACATTAAATATTTTTTGGAAAATCTTATTGAACCAGCTATTATTATCGATACAGAGGCCGACTCTAATGTTGTTAGAATTTTTGTCTGTCTGGCTATGAACGCATTACGAGAAAACCGCTGGATGGATTTTAATGAAATTTGGTATGATGATAGCTGGTTATCCGGGTCAACATATAGGATACTTTTTACAGCAGGAAAATATCTCATCTCTTAGAAATCTAGGTAAACTTACCGTTAATATAACACAGTGATAATCGTAGTAGCATGTAGCGGTCGCAGGTTATTCCAAGTCTGATATACTTGCTAACAAAGTTTCAAGTTGGATACCTATTACGAAGATCATTTTACATTTCAAAAGTATAGCTTGCGTAGATTATAATCTATACAGATAAATAAAACTGAAGTGTCTGTCTGTGATGTCAAAATAACAGCTTTATACTAAATGCATATGGAATCATATACGGTACTTTAAGAAAAACACAAATTTTAAAATTTTTGTCTGTCTGTCTGTCTGTTTGTTCCGGCTAATCTCCGAAACGGCTGGACCAATTTTAACGACACTTTCACTGGCAGATAGCTGACATTATAAAGAGTAACTAAGGTTACTTTTATTTTAGAAAAAGAATTAGGGTTTTGCTCAAAAAAATTAAAACGTACCTAGGGACGAACCTGAAATAACTGGAGCGGAGATCAAGGGTTCAGGATGCAATCTATACCCTTGCGAAATTTTATCCAAATCTGTTCAGCGGCTTAATCATGAAAAGGTAACAGATAGAATTACTTTCTAATAACCTACATACATACATGTGTAATATAGATATTATATTTAAATCTAAAGCGAACCCTAAAAACAGTTGTCAAGGTCTCCGTCGGAATGTCTCGCATACTTTGCTTTGTTTGCACTTCTGTCGTTCAAATTACTTGTTTACTTTAGCCCTTCAAAGGTTTTCGCGCGGTCGAAACGTTTTTCTTTTGGTAGAAAAAAAATCTAAATTTTTCATTATAAAAAATAAATTTCGCGTTCTTTACTTTGAGATTTTAGGGAATTGCGTCTAGTTTGTAAATTCAGTTTTAAAATCGTCTTTAAATAAGGTAATTATTTGTTAAATATACCCGTTATATACAATATCTTTATGTACAGTCTAAATATGACATTATATTTGTTTATTTGTCTGTCCTTCTATTACGCAAGAATGGTTCAAAGGGTCGACGTATAAAATTATTTTTTTGCCCAAAAGGTCTGTCACTCTCCAAATGCATTTTATAATAATAGAAAGAATTAACTATAATAATGGTGCAGTGGTATTTGATAGGTATAATTTATAGGCAAAGGCAGTGTGTACTCCAGAGGTAGTGGATTCGATTATTATACAAAGCGATTATTTATAATTACTATATAAGTATAAAGGCTTATTTCAGCGTGATTCAGGATAACATAAATATATTCTCTTTACGGGAAGTATTTCTGGAATTTAGTTTGTTGACTAAAGTAGTTTGATAAGTATTCATACGAAAATTGGAGTGATGTAATAATACTAAGTTGTATGTTCAGCGGCTTTTAGAGATTCAAGTCACTTTGATTCCAAGATTTAAAAGTGAAGCAAATATTATCATATTTTTTTTAAATCAGTGCAATAATGAGGCTTCTTTGTCATGTAATGCCTTGACCTTAAAAAAATACTTTATCAGCAATTTATGACGATTTTAAATAAAACTATCTGGTCCCGTGACCATGATTGCTGTAAAGCATTCGAAACGTCGGGAACCAAAAATCAAAATAAATCCGCGAAAAAATATGAAAAGATAGTTTTATTTAAAATCTATACTAATATTGTAAAAGTGAAAGTTTGTTAGTATGGATGTTTGTTACTCTTTTACGCCAGAACGGCTGAACGTATCTGGATAAAATTTGGCACAGAGATAGATTGATGATGTCCTCTTGACCGATTCCGGTCACGGCGGCCAATCTCATTGAGACTAGCCAACTGCGCAGGAGAATTATAGTGCACAAGTGTACGCGCAGACACAAGTGCACTCTCTATTCCTGTCACTCTAATACTCCGGTGGGACGACTATTCGACACGACCAATGAGAGTTAAGGCGCAGGACCGACCGATTTACGTGCTTTCCGAAGCATGGGGGTGAAACACCGCCAACTTCCCAACTCCGGGCTGCTATTGAGGCTTACTAGACAGAAAGACTCAATAACTAAACTTGGCACGACCCGGGACTCGAACCCAGGACCTCCGGGTGTGCAGCCGTACATGCTAGCCACTACCCCACCGAGATAGATTATAGTCTGGAATAACACATAGGCTATTTTTTATCCTGGAAAAATGTACGGATCCCGTGGGATATTTTTATTTTTGTTTTCGTAGAGGCGAACCTGAGCGAAGCAAGGCGGAGCCGCTATTGTCGAATATTCGCATAAATCTAAGAAAGAACTTATTATTATTATTATTATTATTATTACAATTAGTTAGTAAATGTCTACGGTTTTGTTTACTCGTATATCAATTTGCGAATTACTGCACTAAGATTAAGTGAGATGTGGGGCAAACGCACTCGGAAACATAACGCAAACGGAAGGAACATCTCTCTATACCTTAAATTTCTTAAAATAAAGGCTTAAAATAAAAAAAAATGCTTGGAAGCTATTGAAATCTAGACATATAAATAAATGTTTGTATGTTCGGAAAAATAAAATAAAATTACATTGGAGGTGCCTTATACTAGGTACAATTCGACATTCGTGATGGCAGAGAGATCAGTCCTTGGACTGATAACAACTCTGGGCTGTTATTCAGAATTTCTTGATAGAAAACCTTAATAACTACAATGTGCCCCAACAGGAAATTGAAGCCCTTACCCTTTCATCTGTAGTCGTATATCCTAACCACTAGATCAGCGAGGCAGTGAGTTAGTTTAGTAAAAAATAAATAAATATCGAATCTATGTAAATAAAAATGTATCACCGAAATGTATGTACGCGCATAACTTCTGATCGACTGCACCAAAGTGGATAATTCTTTTTTTTGTGTTTGTTATTGTCAGGACAATTTTTTTATAGAAAATTAAAAGAAAAAAAGAACTAAAATACGTTTTTTTTTAATCTCATGATATGGAGAGTAAGCGAGTGAAGTAGTTTTTATCCCGGAAATCATTCCTTAGGAGGGTGAGAATGGAGATGAAAGTTTGTGTGGGGAAGCAAACTAGGGATGAACCCGACCGAAGCGAGGGTGAGTCGCTAGTATTATAATAATTTAAAATTTCCCAAGAACTAAAATATCTGAACACAGCAAATTTAAATATTGGAAAAGCAATAGTAGTCATGTAACGAACGCGTCCATTCGACCGTTACGCGAAACAACGTAGTGTAATGAATTTTTAGTTTTAGAGGTATGAATAAAGCTGTAATATACATACATATATGTATGTATGTATGTAACGGGAGTAACAATGGAAACTCTGAATGGCCCTCATTCGAAAATCATGTGTCTGGGCGTTACTGATTTATGATACTTGCTGTCTGAGATTTCAGCTACAAATGTATACCCCATTATTCCTAATATGAGTCCCACTCTATGTAGGGAATTTGTAAGGAGGAATTTAATTTATGTATCTATGAATTAAATGAACTGAAAATTCAAGGAAATTTAGAAAGTTAGATGATACTACCTTAAGACAGAAAAACTTCAATCAAAATCTGTTCAACCGTGCAGTTATTTATGGATGGATGTATGGATCTGAGTACTATTTATTATAAACGTACGTTTTATAGATAAACTATATATTATCTATATATACACAAAATGCTTTGTCCTGACTGACTGATCGATCAACGCACAGCCTAAACCGCTGGTCGTAGAAACGTGAAATTTGGAGAACGTATCCCTTATACAATGTAGGCATCCGCTAAGAAAGGATTTTTCGAAATTCATTCCCTAAGGGGGTAAAATAGGTGATAAAAGGTTGTATGAAACTCTGTCATTCTTAACGCGAAATGCACAGAAAATGGTATTTAGCTATAAGATGAAAAATAAGAAATATATGTATTAATTTTTTTTCGAAATTCATCCCTTAAAAGGGTAAAAGGGGGTGATAAAGTTTGAATGGGTAAACAATTATTTATGATTACAACTACTTGGAACTTGGTATTAATACTTTTCAATACAATTAAATAAATATGTATTTTAGCATTTTTTTAAATTCATTCCATAAGGCTGTCAAATTGGGGATGAAAGTTTGTATAAAACTCTAGGTAATTGATGAACGGAAAATGGTATTTATTTTTAAAATGAAAACTAAAACAATACTATAATATCATTTTTATTTCGAAATTCAAGGGGTAAAAGGGGGTTGTGCTGTTTATATGAAGAAAAAATTGTTTATGATCAGAATTACTTGAAACTTGGTATAAATGCTCTTCAATACAATCAAACAAATATGTTTTGTAGATTTTTTTTTTAAATTCAGCCTCTTATTTTTTCGTAGTTTGAACGCGGGCGAAGCCGCGTGTTCTGCTAGTATGATATATTATTTTTTCCAATTTAAACTGACGCATTGTTGTAGATGATAGGTCCGTCACTATTGAAAGTAATCCGAAATAGTGATTCTCATACAAAATAAACAGTTCTGAACTTTATAATTTTTCAGCTGTTCTTTTGAGTTTTCCCTATTTTTTATACTTAAACCACCCTTGACACACCTCCAACAAAACAAAAAAAGAATGACATAAATCGGTCCAGATATTTTTGAGTTATAGCGAGACTAACGAACGCCAATTGATTTCTATATATATATATATATATATATATATATATATATATATATATATATATATATATATATATATATATAAATAGATGTGAAAGTTTGTATGACGTGTATATTTGATACTCCATCGCGCTGAAAGAGTTGGACGGATTTTGATGAAATTTAGTTCATAGACAGACTACGCCCTGGAGTAATCATTAGGTACCTAGTGAATGGAAGGTAAGTCGCTGGTATATTTTAATATTGGTTGAAACTGAAGGGTACACATAAAGCGAAACAATTATTTTTAAGTGATTTTGAAGTCGAAAATATTATTTTTTTTGTACGGAAAAAAATATAGACTTTTTAAAAAAAAGTCAAGTGAAGCCCGGGGAAGGTGCTAGTCCTTAGTAATATTACAAATGCGAGTGATTTTGTGAATTATTGGTTTCGGGCTTCTTTATAGCAGCAACCAAGCAATGGATTGAAGCATGTTTTTTGCATATACAGTTAATGGTTTTTAATAGCTTATATGGAGATGGCTTTTTTAAATTACATCCTGTAGAGTATTTATGAGTTGCAAGATTTACGTTTGAATAAAGTGAGAACGTGTCAAGTTTTAAAAATATGCCTGAAACCTATTCCTGCTAGATTAAGAAAAACTGTTGATGAACTTTTCTGTGATTGCTACTATAAATGATTTCATAGAAGATAGCACGCACAGCTTAAAAATTATATGTTAGCCTCAAGGCTCTTTCGATGTGGGCTATTAAATTTGTATTTTTTTTATTTTAAATACATAAAAAAGTTAAATGAAATCCTATAGTCCTGCTGAGTTCCTTACGGCAGTTTTTCTCAGGATTGATATTTTTTCCAAACTGCTGGTAGAGTTCTTACAAACAATAAGTGTATATCTAAAATACCAATATTCCAATATTAAATATGTTGGGAAATTAAAACATAGCACCATCTAGTGCCATGGTAAGCTACGAGGCCTGTGTTATGGATACCAGATACTTGATACACTACACATATATAACTTTAAATATATACATATTATAATTATAAACACCCATGACTGGAGTACAAACATTCGTGCTCGTCACACAAATGAATGCTCTCAGCGGGATTCGTACCCGCGACCGGTGGCACAGCAAGTAGGGTCACTACAAACTGAGCCAAACGTGTCGTCAAATCATTAAATGAAGAATTTTGATTTTGAATTTTAATTGAAAAGTATGTTTACTTTAATTTTAGCCTTAAGAATATAATGACAAGTGATAAAAATTGACGATTAAGTTATATATAAATACTTAAACGGATTAACGTTGCGTCAATGTACTCATCTAGACTTTATCACGATCATGAGTTATTTTTAGTATGAAAGGTATGTTTGCATAGACATATTGAAGTTAAAGGATAGTGTTTATTTTTTAATTTTATTTATTAAAATAAAGAAAAATTGCCTTTGAGGTTAGAAGTAATCTATACATATGTATAATAAAATTGTAACTGAGTCGAATCTGTACATTAAATATTTTTTGGAAAATCTTACTGAAATAGTTATTATTATCGATACAGAGGCCGAATCTATAGTTTTTAAAATTTTTGTTTGTCTGTCTGTCTGCCTGGGAACGCATCACGAGAAAATCACTGGACAGATTTTGATGAGGTATGATGATAGCTGGTTATCCGGGTTAACATAAAGGATACTTTTTATTGCGGGAAAACATATCATCTCTGAGAAATCTATACTAAACATTAAAGCGTAAACTAGGGACGAATCCGAGCGGAGCGAGGGTGAGTCGTTAGTATATGAATAAAATCAAATGAAATGTTATTGAATGTTCTCAATTATGTGACAAGTGAAGTGTAGAGTGTTGTCACTCAATACAACAGTATTAACTATTCTAACAATCAACATAGAGTGTCTATTAGTTGAAACGAAAAACGAAAGTTATAGGCGACTTGGGTTTTAAAGTTATAGGTTTTTTAATACCTAAAGAAAAAAAATGTAAAAAAATATTATTTGCTACTCAAAAAATTTTTGTTTGTTTGCTACTCAATTTTTTTTCTTTTTTAACTCAAAAAACTACATTTCACAGCAAACTTGTACAATAAACATGGATAATAAGAAAAACTTCATTTGCTGGTATATTATCTTAATACAAATATCATGAAAATTAACCTTACCTTATGCTTAAGTAGTCGTCAGCGTTCCGGAGATAGAAAGCTCATATCGAAACGTAGGAGATGCGCCATTCTTGAACGTGTTACTCCCGCGGTGCCTGAAGACGAACTGGTCATGCTGTGCAGCATCAGGTCTCTTGGTGGCGTGGGCGGGGCGACACGCCCCTCGCAACAAGTTGCAGCCTCCACAAGATTTATTCTGCATGGCTAAGCTATGTCTACACAGGTGTTTCAAATATAAGAAATTAGACAAATTCGTTTGGTAGTTTAGTTTAAATAGATACTGTTGTTAATATTAATTTTTAACTAAAAATATACTCGAGCTTCATATTATTTTAAGTATTCCATTTTTTAGAGTGGATATATTTTTTAATTTACATGTAACGATCTTTAACTACCTATTTAGTAAGTAAATTTTGTATCGGTGTAACATGCATACAGGGCATAAATATGCAGTTAGATGAAAACATATACATATTTTTTCGGGAGCGAAAATCGAACCTGTGTAGTAATAACACTCAGAATATTAAACCATTAATCTCATGACAAAGAGGTCTAGTCTTTTCTTATGTACTTTTATTTAAAATCAGTTTCGAAAAGCTAGGACTATATTGCACCTATTTAGTCAGTGAGGGAGTTGATTGCTTTATTTTTAATTTTGGTTGATTCTCCATACAAACTTTTATCCCCATTTTCATCCTCTTAAGGGATGATCTCCGGGATAAAAAGTATCCTATGTCCTTCCTAGGGTCTCCAACTATCTTCTTACCAAATTTCATCAAAATCGGTTCAGTAGAGAAATTACTCCCTATAACGTCACAAACTCACAAACTTTACCTCTTTATATTATTAGTATATAGATTACAGTCCTCTTACAGATCTTACTGCAGCATTAAGATGATAAGTATGTAGTAACAGTACTTTTTTTAATATCTCTTAAAATATAATTAATAGTCTACCACAATGACCTAGTACGGGTTAGCGGAGTTCACATGTCTTTCGAAAAGTTGCTAGGTTCTTTTTAACATGCTCTTCACTGCAAGGTAAGTGGTAATCATAATGAAATTGAAAATTCGCACGTGAGAAATTGGTGATGCAGGTTAGTCGTCAAATTTTAATGTACAAGTTGTTTACTTTTTTTTTCAAATTAGTTATACACAAACTTTTGATAGACAAAACTGCTTTTGCTCTTTTGTTTGTCAACCGATTTTTTACTACTTATTGTAACTATTGACGAGTTTTAGTGTTATCAGTTTTTTTTTTAATATAGACATTAGACACTAGGTATACAGGTAAATTCTATTCATACATGTTTCCCTAAAATTTTCAATAATTATTGGGCGAACACTCTAATATAAATAAATAATACTTTTTTAATATTTTCTTAGATTCACGCGAATATTTGATATTTTAAATAAAAGTATCTCTTCGGATTTTTTCGCGGGTTCATTTTGATGTCTGATACTTAACCCTCTCGTGACCTTTGCTGTAAAGCATTCAAAACGTCGAGAATCAAAAATTATAATAAATCCGCAATAAAAATCCGAAAAGATAGTTTTATTTAACTAGTACAAATAAAAATGCGGTTGAGCACTATTCCTAAGAGATAAACTAAGGCAGCAGCCACGCCCCCGCTGTGATTTTTCCAGATTGAACCAATCTGTTTCACCTCGCCCGATGATCGATGCTAGCAATCAACTGGTGGACTATCTAACTTGTGGAAGCTAAAAATTATATATATATAGTTTTTTATATATGTATATTATATAGGAAATATTTTACTTGGTTTGGTTTTATTGTTTTCTATCCACTAGCGACTTACCCTCGCTTCGTTTGGTTGCATCTCTAGGTACGTTTTAAATAGATAAAAACAGTTATTCCGAGTGTACCTTAGGAGATAGACTTATGTTATTGCATTTTTTTCTGTAGGGCTTATTAAGACCTACAATTTTCTAGTACATTCTTTTGATGTATCTCTTAAGGTTTAGCCAGTTAGACTAAGGACGATTCGATAGATCCAGTTATTGTTTTCCTATGGGAATGAAGGATTTTTCTAAAGTAAAAGGTATCTTAAATGTTGACCCGAGTAATAAGTAACTACAGAAAATTTTGTCAAAATCGGTCCAGTACTTTTTGCGTGAAACGCGAACATACAAACAGACATACAGACCAACAGAGAATTTTTTTGTTAACTATTGTTTTGGGGTCTATAGAACTGTTAGACAGATTTTAAGAATTCTTTCACTAATAGAAAGGTATATAGGCTTCTTTTATGGACGTACTATGAGGGAAGTCGCGTGAGAGAACTAGTAAATTATTACGCTTCTAAACTCTATTTCGTCGAAGGAGTTTCATATTAAACATTAAAGATTCTAAATAATATCTAATCGATAAGATTTAGCGATGAACGTTCAACGTATTTTCTGTAATATCTAATCAAAATCTTATTTCAATAGATTAATCTATGGAGAGATATGTTGATAACATTTGAAAATAAACAGTGGTTGGTGTTTTGTATGCTTTTGTGTTGCTTGAAGAGTTCAAACTATATGTAATTTTAATCCTGTAATGTTTTCAATAAAACTTATTTATATACTAGCGACTCACCGTCGCTTCGCTCGGGTTCGTCCCTAGGTTGCTTCTCAAAACAAAATTAATGAATTAATTTGGTTTTAATTTTTTTTCGTGGGACCCTATTTTTTTTTCTAAAATAAAAGTTGCCTAAGTTACTCCTTATTGCATCAATTATCTGCCAGTGAAAGTCCCGTCAAAATCGGTCCAACCATTTCAGGGATTAGCCGGAACAAACAGACAGACAGGCAGACAGACAGACAAAAATTGTAAAAAATGTTGTTTTGGTATATGTACCGTGGATACATCCATATGCATTTGGTAAAAAACGTTTATTTTAATATTACAAACAGACACTAATTTTATTTATCTGTATAGATACAGGGTGGAACAAAGTACCTATGTACCTTAAATATTGATGATATCAATTTTCATTCAAAGGAAACGTTATTTTATTTTTTTAAATAGCAATAAAAGCGTTTAAATATTATTTTATAATTGTAATATAGATAACATCTCGTACGTCAAAGGCAAGGCTGCATGCGGGTAGCTTATCTCATATGTATCAAACCTAAATCATGTAAATTCTAATACACGAACATCCCCCTTATATCCCTCCCCTCAATATACTGAAATGGGGTAAAATTATCTTATTAAAATTATTATGTAAGTACAATTTATATTCTCTTACGTATGTTTGTGTTATTATATAAAAAAGTGATTTTGTAGATTTAAGATTTTTAAATTGATGATTGTAAGGCACTATTTCAGCTTAATTATCCAAGTCGACGATACTTATGATGTTATCAAATAATTTTCTTATTTAATGTATCGTACATGTAATACGAGTTATATACACTGAATGAATGAAATTTCAAAAAATAAAAAATTATACATAGTACTAGGAAGGAACCCTAGTGGAGTAAGGGTGAGTCGCTAGTCTTTTATAAATACGCTATAAAAAAAAACTTTTCAAATTCAACTTGTTATTTTTGAAATTACAATATAAAACATTATATCTGCTAAAATATAATTCATTTTCAATTAGTTCAGCGCACGTCCATGAAGCATATAAAAAACTATTCTATTTAGTGCCTACACACTATCACTATCAACAATTCTCACGTATGCCAGGGTAACCATACGCTAATGACGACACGTTTGGCTCAGTTTGTAGTAACCCTGCTTGCTGTGCCAGAGGTCGCGGGCTTGAGTCCCGCTGGGGGCATACATTTGTGTGATGAGCACGAATGTTTGTACTCTAGTCATGGGTGTTTATATTTATAATATGTATGTGTTTAAAGTTATATATACTTAATGTATCAACTATCTGGTATCCATAACACAGGCCTCGTAGCTTATCATGGAACTAGATGGCGTTGTGTGTTAATGTCCCAACATATTTAACATTTTTACCTACTTATTATCATTATCATTATCAAATGATATTCGATATATTCTTTGTTGCACTTTAAATGTAATACAGAAAAAAAAAACAATAAACTTGGTTAACAAAGGTGGACTTATCTCTGAAAGAGATCTCTTCCAGTCAACCCCTGGATGTGGAAGATGTCAGAAGATTCATACGCCAAAGTCTTTCTGCAGAAATGCAGCTCATATTAACAAAGCAAACCACATCCAAATTCGTTCAGCAGTTCTCGATATTACCGCGCATTATTGATGCCTTCCTTTTATAAGTGTAAAGTTATCCTTATAAAGTTAATCTATACTTTAAATGTAACTATCTTTTCGGATTATTTCACGGATTTATTTTTATATCATGGTCACTGTGAAGCTGATGATTGCCGTAAAGCATTCGAAACGTCGGGAACCAAAAATCAAAATAAATCCGCGAAATAATCCGAAAAGATAGTTTTATTTAAAATGCCAAATATTCGCGTAAACCTAAGAAAGTATTAATATACTAATAATGTTATAAAGAGGTAAAGTTTGTGTCGTTGTAGGGGGTAATCTCTGGATCTACCGAACCGATTTAGATGAAATTTGGTAAGAAGATAGTTTGAGACCCTGGAAAGGACATAGGATACTTTTTATCCTGGAAATCATCCCTTAAGGGGTTAAAAATGGGGATGAAAGGGGAAGAAAGAAGAAAGTTGTATGGGGAATCAAGCTAACGAACCCGAGTGAAGCGAGGGTGAGTCGCTAGTAATGTAATATAAATAAAGTGAAGCCAGAGTACGGCGACAATTATATAATGAAAATGAACTTAAACAAAGGATGTTTAAAATAATAACATAATTTGTATTTATGTGTAATTGTTATATGCAAGTTGATAATTATGAGCACATGTCACGGATAACAAACATTTTGTAGTTTTGGTTAGAAAAATTACTTATTTTTGATTTCAAAATAAATAAATAAATAAATATATTGGGACACAGCACCATCTAGTTCCAAGGTAAGCTACGAGGCTTGTGTTATGGATACCAGGTAGCTGATACACTACACATATATAACTTTAAATACATAGAAACACTCATGACTGGAGTACAAACATTCGTGCTCATCACACAAATGAATGCCCCCATCGGGACTCGAACCCGCGACCGCTGGCACAGCAAGTAGGATTACTATAAGCTGAGCCAAACGTGTCGTCAAATAGTAGTTTTATCAATTTGCAACTTCGAATGTGATGAATTATGGAAGTAAGGTAGGTACTTCTCGTTAAAGAAAATCTGCTATTTATCTGTAGGGCACAATTAGTTTAGTAAATACAGTGTGAAAAACTAGAATTAGATCTCAAGACAAATTACAAGCCTACACTATAGTATAAAGAGGTAAAGTTTGTAAGTTTTTATATATAGTATGACACGTCTACACGTATATATTTATAAGTACCAAGGTCAGTTCTATAATAAGTATTAGTAAGGCTATGGCAGGATATTTAAACACTCTCCAATACTACAAATAATGACAGT
Organism: Fabriciana adippe; assembly: GCA_905404265.1. Lineage (NCBI taxonomy): Eukaryota > Metazoa > Arthropoda > Insecta > Lepidoptera > Nymphalidae > Fabriciana > Fabriciana adippe. Next base: position 14,882,401 of record FR989995.1, on the reverse strand, counting down.
TAAGCTTGTGTTTGTTCATGCTAATGAATTTTAACAATAATAGCCTCCTTCACAGAAAAACCAAGAGTTTCAAGTTTATTCTACTATCAATATAAAGTTACCAAAACAAATAGAATGTTTCAAATAATAACATATATGGATGTGTTTGCCAAAGAAACTTGACTGTCATCAGCAATCGCTAGCAGCTGCGCCAAACATTTTAGTTGAAATTAAAAAAAAAAAACAATATATGGTAATTTTTAACCCAGCTTATGTATATTTGATTAGGATTTATTTAAATACCTAGGTTCTAAATATGTCTTAGGCGTTAAGAACATAGGAGAGCTAGGTTAAAATAAATAACGTAAATTCATCCAAAATCACAATTACTTTATGCACCCATATGCTTTTATAGAGAGGAGGTGAGAATAGAGAGTACAATTATGTTTGTGCAAATACTTGTACACTATAAAAATCTCCTGCAAATCTGTTGGCACGGTGGCCGAAAAATGTTAGGATTGCATTATTATACTCAGAATTGAGATTATTGGTCCGTCCATATGTAGGTACGTTTTAATTTTCTTGAGCAAAACCCTAATTCTTTTTTCAAAATAAAACTAGCCTAAGTTACTCCTTATAGTATCAGCTATCAGTCAATGAAAGTCCCGTTAAAATTAGTTCAGCCATTTCGGAGTTTAGCCGGAACAAACAGACAGACACACAAAAATTTTAAAAATTGTGTTTTTCTTATAAGTATAAAGCTATTATTTAGACATTACAAACAGACACTTCAATTTTATTTATCTGTATAGAGTATAGATGGAAATTAATTTAATATAGTATATTCAGAATCCAAATGAAAAATTGAAAAAGAACCACTCGTTGTTATTAGTATATGACTTGTTAACTTAAAAACAGTGTTTATGAAATGTGTATTTGATAAACAGCCTAAAATTTTCATGAAGTTCTATTTCATTTGTTTCTTTATTCCACTATACAGTTTGAAGTAAAAGAAACCTATCGAAATCCAATTGTTCTTAATAATATGGGGTTTTTAGTAGAAAATTCTTGTTTTTCCTTGCGTTTGTCGCTTACGGCGTTAAGATATACTGGTTTCTGGTCTACAGAGAGTCTGAGAGGAGGGAAGTTGTTACTATACAATTGCTACGGTTTTCTTTGCTTCATGTTTCTTTTGGGTAAGTGTTTTTTGGCAACATTGATTCTCATATTCTGGGATTTTATGTGTCCATTTTTTTACTTTTCAATTTTTTTTTACATATTTATAACCTTTGATTTCTTCTTATATACAAAAAATATTAATTGTCATATCATGCTATAATTTTTTATAACCAGTTTAACTTAGTTTGCATAAATTATGCCGTAAAATTCTCGTGGAACAATTCTTTTCTGCAAATAGACGAATGTTAGGCGGAAAAATCATAGTAGTTCATACTGTACTATATTACTAATAAAAATTTTGGCGTTTACAGGAATATTTATTATTACTGAGGTAATTGATTTATACCTTGTATGGGGCAATCTACCTCTAATGACCGGCACCGCGTTTCTGCTCTTCACGAACCTGGCTCAAGCCACTAAAATTATAAATATTGTATTACGAAGGAAGGCCATATTAAAAGTTATTGCTTATTGCGATAAAGCTTTAAAGGCTGATCAAAGTATCGAAGGACGTATTATTGTAGAGAGGTATTTTATATAACTACATTACGTTACGTCTTAACGTTTAGTTTAGATTTTTCAGAGATGAGATATTTTTTCGTAGTAAAAATTATCCCTATACGTTGACCCGAATAACCAGCTATCATCATACCAAATTTCATCAAAATCTGTAGTGGTTTTCTCGTAATGCATTCCCAAACTGACAGATGACACACAAACATTCTAAAAAATATAGATTCGGCATCTGTATCGATAATAATGGCTATTTCAATAAGATTTTACAAAATATATTTAATGTACAGTACAATTCGACTCAGTTATAATTTTATTTTAAGTATAAATTGAATTAATCACCTAAATGTTTACATAACTTAATATAATACTTTCATAAAACCCAAATATTAGACAATTTAGATAAAACTATGTTTTCGCATTTTTTCGCGGATTTATTTTGATTGTTGGTTCCCGACGTTTGTGAAGAAGCTTTTCCCGAGGCTCTGATAAGTATCCGAAAATATCTTTTTATATAAAACTAGCGACTTACCCTTGCTTCGTTCGGGTTCGTCCCTAGGTTGATTTCCCATACAAACTTTCATCCTCATTTTCACCCTTTTAAGGGATGATTTTCGAGGTAAAAACTTTCCTATGTTCTTCCCAAGGTCTCAAACTATCTTTTTACCAAATTTTATCTAAATCGATCCAGTAGTTTCGGAGCTTATTCAGTACAAACCAACAAACAAAAAATCTTTCCTCTTTATAATATTAAGTATAGATAACTTATTATATTGACATTTACATTTTATTAAACAAAAGACTTATATGAGGGTTAGAAAGTGCTCATAGTTGTAGCGTGCGCCAGTGCTTGGATATCCCACTGTATCTATGAGGTAACCCCTGGGCTTAGTGATGTAATAGATGTAATAGTAATAGATTTTCAGTGAGTGGATTCGTGGGTTTTGCTCCTATATTCCGATCTGTACGGTGGACAAAAAGCAGTTAGGGTGCTAAATATATTTCCACAAAAAAACCTGTTGAAGACTGAAGGGTACTTTTTGAGTTAGGGTTATTTTGATCTATTTAGGGCTGAACTCGGACATTTCGAAATATGAGATATATGGTGTTTTCTGCTAATAATATATTAAATGAAAAAAAAAAAAACGTAGCTGTATATTATATTATAATATGTTGTTTAAGTTGTAATCGTGAGACACGAAGTCAGCAGTTGTTTTTCTACATTTTGACCGTCTTTACGTGTGCGGGATGGGCGGGCAGTGCAGAGAAGAACAAGTTGCCACTAAGAGCCTGGTAAGTGTAATAACTAAGTGTACATTTGTTTTGTATATATAATTATGTATATTTGTAATTTTGTTTATTGTAAATAAAATTATACTTAATGTAATTAGAATAAACTGTATGCGACTTGAAGTTAGCAGTAATTGTATAAATAAATAAATATGTTGGGACATTAACACACAGCACCATATAGTTCCACGGTAAGCTATGAGGCCTTTGTTATGGATACCAGATAGTTGATACACTACACATATATAACTTTTAAATACATACATATTATAAATAGAAACATCCATGATTGGAATACAAACATTCGTGCTCATCATACAAACGAATGCCCACAGCGGGACTCGAACCCGCGACCGTTGGCTCAGCAAGTAGGGTCATTAAAACTGAGCCAAACATGTATTATACTATATTGCTATAATTTATCATGTATTCTTAGGTTAAGTCCCTATCTATTTAATTCCTATAAGCTATCGTATATGGTAGAGAAGATATGCAGATTAGGAGCGTCTGGGTTCGAATCCCGAGTTAGGACAAAAGAATGGTAATGTTACGAAATTCTCAGTAGCAGCACCGAGTTGGTATATTGGTGGTGCTACACACCGTGCTTTAGGGATGGTGTGAAAGCCGTAATTTGTTAAGGATCTCTCTCTGATCAGATCATTAGAATTGGGGAAAACAAAGCATATATGTACACAATTGCGCATGTAATATCTACCACGTATGTAATACTTTATTTTATTTACACGAAATAAATGAAAAATAATGTTTAATATTCAACTATGTAAGTTATTAAAATTATGAAAATTGTTTAAATTAATAAACACGGAATTATACTTGTATTTTGGTGCCATTTTTCTATTTTTTAACATCATTGTACGAGATTTATATGATATGATATTGTGATATGGTCTGTAACAAATATTATAATAACTTTTGAGACGTCAAAACCTTAGTCTCTCCAGCGACCACGTTTGTTGTAAAGCATTCGAAACGTTGGAAACAAATATATAAAATTAAACCGAAAAAATACCTTTATGTAAAATACTACGTTTATAAATGGATAATCTTAGTGAGATGGGGAAAAATCGGATCATTACAGCAATATTTTTCTAGGTATCCATATGACACTAGCAATCACCCGGAGTACGAAATAACGTACGTACAACAAGTGTCCGCTATATTATTCGCTGCACTGCTGAACGTGAGCAAGGATACTCTGGTAACTACGCTTATAGCACAGTGCAGATGCAGTCTGCGGTTAGTAGGTCTTTCCCTACGAAACATACACTGTGAACGAAATTTTATTGCAGTAAGTACCTACTCATTTTATTAGTTCTGTAACGACACTTTAAATTTCAAGACAAAATTCCATCCCTTCCAGTGGAATTTCATTTAAAACTAGCGACTTACCGCTTTGCTCGGTTTCGTCTTTAGGTACGTTTTAATTTTTTTGAGTGAAACCCTTATTCTTTTTCTAAAATAAAAGTAGCTGAAGTTACTCATTATAATATCAGTTATCTGCCAGTGAAAGTCCCGTTAAAATTAGTCCAGCCATTTCGGAGATTAGCCGGAAAAAACAGACAGACAGACAGACAAAAATTTTAAAAATTGTGTATTTCTTATAAGTAACGTATATAATTCCATATGCATTTAGTATAAAGCTGTTATTTTGACATTACAAAAATACACTTCAATTTTATTTATCTGTATAGATGATTTCGAAGTCGATGTACCTTTTAGTTAAAAAGTATTTGTTTGTACGATCTTTGCTTATCGCTACTTTTAGGTATGTTTTAAGCGTACTTTATTTATTGCTTAAAACAAGCGTACTTTGTGATTTAAAATATAAAGTACAGTGAGAAGTAAAATTTGGAACATTGATTAGATGAAAGCGTCATCTGCCCCTTCTTTGGTGTACTTTTGTTTACGTTTTCAATTGGTGTGTTCCAACCGACGGTGTAATAACAAGTTATTTGATGTAAATTGTAGATGGCGTTATTCTTTTCTTTTTCGTTATATTAAGATCTATTTCATACTGTTAAATTCGTAATTCTTTGATTTTTAAAACTAATTAATTGGAGGATTATGAATTTAACATATTTTTAATTTAATTTAATATATACAGATAACTTTCAGTATCCAAAAACTAAAGAAATTTAGTAGTTTATAAAATTTGTCTAATAATTATTTAATGAAGTTTTTAAACATGACCCACTGTAAAATTTACCTATTGTTGTTCGTTCCTTGAAAAAAAAAATACAGAATAATGTATTTAATTAATAAATATTTCTCCATTTCTTATATATTGTAGGAATCAAACCCTGATAGAGTTTCACTCGTGCAACCTTCTACAACATTATTCTTCACACGAGCCCAAGAAACGGAAGTTCAGAAACGTCTTAAAAATTGTGCGATCCAGCATCAGAACACCCTGGAGACAGCTTTGCTGTTGCAAAACACCTTTTCAGAGCCGATCTTCGCCCAGTTCAACGTATCACTTGTTATTATATGCGCTACTGCATTTCAACTAGTATCGGTACGTTTGAATAAATAAATAAATAAAATAAATATGTTGGGATATTAAAACACAGCACCATCTAGTACCATGGTAAGCTAAGAGGCTTGTGTTATGAATACCAGATAGTTGATACACTACACATTTATAACTTTTAAATACATACATATTATAAATATAAACAAGACTGACTGGAGTACAACTGTTCGCGCTCATCACAAAAATGAATGCCCAGCGGGACTCGAACTCGCGACCGCTGGCATAGCAAGTACGCACTACAAACTGAGACTTTCATTTTTTTTTGTTTAGTAGCTATTGACGAGCTTTAATGTTATTAATAAAAAAATGGAAACAGTATTTTTTTAAATCGCTATTTTTTCTTTAATAAATAATATGTGTTTACCATACAAACTAACTATATACAAACATAGAATCGTGCGAAACCTCTTGTGGAGCACCAAAAGAGCATAAAATTACTAAACGCTAAAAAGCGCTAAAAATCTCTTTTAACTTTATTTAATACTAGCGACTCACCCTCGCTTCGCTCGGGTTCGTCCCTAGGTTGCTTCCCAAAACAAAATTAATTAATTATTTTTTTTTAAATGTTTTTTCGTGGGATCCTATTTTTTTTTCTAAAATAAAAGTTGCCTAAGTTACTCCTTATTGCATCAATTATCTGCCAGTGAAAGTCCCGTCAAAATCGGTCCAACCATTTCAGGGATTAGCCGGAACAAACAGACAGACAGGCAGACAGATAGACAAAAATTGTAAAAAATGTTGTTTTGGTATATGTACCGTGTATACATCCATATGCATTTAGTAAAAAGCGGTTATTTTAATATTACAAACAGACACTCCAATGTTATTTATCTGTATAGATTCCACATTGAAAATGAGCTTCATTTTGTTATTCAACAATAATGATAACTGTAACGGTAACAGATTGATTTCATATACTTTATTAAATTTCAGCAAACTGGTAACTTTGTCCGTCTGATGTCAATGGGCACTTATTTGTTGAACATGATATACCAAGTGTTCATATATTGCTATCAAGGCAACCAGTTCTCGTCAGAGGTAAGTCATTGATTATATATTTATCTATGATGTCCTCCTGACCGATTCCGGCCATGGCGGCCAATCTCATTGAGACTAGCCAACTGCGCAGGAGATATTATAGTGCACAAGTGTACGCGCAGACACAAGTGCACTCTCTGTTCCTGTCACTCTCATACTCCGGTGAGACGACTATTCGACACGACCGGTGAGAGTTAAGGCGCAGGACCGACAGCTTTACGTGCTCTCCGAGGCACGGGGGTGAAACACCGCCAACTTCCCAACTCCGGGCTGCTACTGAGGCTTACTAGACAGATAGACTCAATAACTAAACTTGGCCCGACCTGGGACTCGAACCCAGGACCTCCGGGTGTACAGCCGTACATGCTAGCCACTACACCACCGAGGCAGTTAAGACGAGGCAATTTATCTATACATATAATAAAACTGTAGAGGTTGAATGTCTGTACGTAGAAAAAATATGCTAAAAACCGAGTGGGAGGGGGATGTAAGAAGAGAAATAGGAAAAATCCAGATTTTTTTCTTTATTGTTTCTCTGTCAGTATGTATGGTTCCTGTGGGATAGATTTGTGTTTGTTTGTCTAGAGGCAAACCCGAGGGAAGCGAGGGTGAGCCGCTAGTCAATATATAAATAGGCGAAGACAAAACAATAAACAGTTCAGTACATTTTTCTCCTTTGTTTGTCTTCTTCGTTTAGTAGTTTTTTTTTATATAGATGTACATAATTGACAATGTCACAACCATAGTGATCCAAGCGACATTTTTGTCAAAAGGAACTTTTTGTCATTAACATTCCAAACAAACATATATTTTTCATGCCACATTGATCCAAGTGCTTAAGATGAAAATGTGACTTGGACCACTATGGTTCTAACGTCGTTAATTATGGTCGAATGTCAACCCGCGGCGAACCTAGTACTAATCTGTATATATATATACATATATATATATATATATATATATATATATATATATATATATATATATAGGTGGATTTTTGAGACGGGACAGTAAGGACAGGTATCTTAACTGCTATAGTTACAGGAAAACGTTCCTAGGAAACCATCCATAACTTTTTGAGATATTCTGAACTGCATTCACAGATTTTGGAAAAAATTTAGTCAGCGAGAAAAATGCTAAAATACCAAAAAAAAAAAAATTTTTATGTCAATCGATCCTATTTCATGTATTGATCAAAAGACTCTATGGGACCATTTAAGGTTTGAGTACTAGAAATGACAGAAATCGCCAAAATCTTTTCCCATACATTTTGTACAGAAAAACGTTTAATCAACTCGAAATATTTTTTGTTGTCAAACGGTCATATTTTTTAATGTGATAAAAAAACTCTTTGAGGTCAAGTGAAGTTTGAGTACAGAAACACAAAAAAAAATATCTTATGCCCGCTGCATAAAATGCCTGCGTGTAAACCCAGTCTTGCGACTTACCGTTGTTACCGTAGTCCGAATTTGTTTTATATATATATATATATATATATATATATATATATATATATATATATATATATATTAAAATATCGGAAAACTTCCCGAAGAAAAAAAATAACATGGCTAAGGCTGGTTCAAACTAATTTATATCGATTTAAAACGTATGTACGAGTAGCTAGGGATGCTACCGAGCAAATGAATAAAGCTGAAATATGAAAATATAAAACTAAAAGAGTTATTTTAAAAATTATTACTATCAAGTTGAATTCTCGTGAGTAGCTCGTGAGTTGTCGAGTTGATAAAAAAATATTTATGTATTTATTTATTTATTCAAACTAAAATCCACAGCTACATACAGAAATAGAAAGTACATAAAAGAAAAAAAAGTCATTATATAAGCCATTTCGGATTTTCATTATTTATGCAGTATATATAGATGGATAGACTAAGTTTACATAGTATATATAAGAAAAGAAATAAATTATAAAAAATAATAATAACAAAAACAATAATACAGACAAAAGGAAAAGAAAAAAAAAATAAGAGCATATTAGGAATACGGCCATTCATTACTTTATTTATGACTAGCGACTCACCCTCGCTTCGCTTCGGGTTCGTCTCTAGACAAAAACAACTCTATCCCACGGGAACCGTACATTTTTCCGGGATGATATATAGCCTAAAGCCTTCCTCGATAAATGGACTATCCAACACAAAGAGAATTTTTCAATTCCATCCAGTAGTTCCTGAGATTAGCGCGTTCAACCAAACAAACAAACAAACAAACAAACAATCAAACAAACTCTTCAGCTTTATAATATTAGTATAGATTTATGTTGATGAAAATAACATCAGTCTCTTCCTACGTGATATTGGCGAAGTAATCTGTGCTCAAATCTCACGTTTTAACGCCATTAACGAGAAAAATGAATTAAATTCAATATCGTTCTTTTACTAATATGTATATTATCACATTTTTATTCAGAGTGAGGAGGTAGCCAGAGCAGCATACGATATGCCGTGGTACTCTTGCAGCGTGCGCACGCGCAGGTCTATACTGATAGCGATGGTTCGATGCCGCCGCGTCGCTAAGCTTACTGCTGGTGGCTTCACTACACTTTCTTTGACTACTTTTATGGCAGTAAGATCTTACTAAAATATTTTTAACCTAATTCCAAAACGGAGGAGGTTATGTGTTCGTCTGTATGTTTTTTTAATATAGATAATAAAAAGTTCAAACATCATTCAAATTAACTTCTTGTATCGGGACCAAAACCTATTTTGACATCGTATGTAAGGAAAGTTTAGAATAACAATTTTCGTTAAATATTATTTACTTTACTACAACACTTTATTTCATATAGTAAAATTTGACAATATTTGTATATTATGTAATAATTATCTGAAATACACAAAATCTTGTTTCCTTTTATGAGTTTTTTTTGTATACTATCTACGCCCACGACATCGTTGGATCATAAATAGCCTAGCTAGATATAATCGACCGATTATTTTACATGAAAATATACAAGAGTAAACAGAGTGACGTGGGAGATATAGTGTTATGTTAAAAGTTTTTGCAATATAAGGTGTTGTAAAGGTGTTACACTTAATACTAAACCTGTTGAGTATATCACCTTTGTTTAGAATATGGTAGGTATGTATTCAGCCCTTTTTAACTTTCCACTGCTGGGCACGGGCTTCCCTTTAATACGAGGCGGATCAGGCCATAGTCCACCACGCTGGCCAAGTGCGGGTTGGCGGACTTCACATGTCTTTTGAAAACTTGCTAGGTTCTCTCAGACATGCAGGTTTCCTCACGATGTTTTCCTTCACCGTAAGAAATGATTCGCACATGAAAATATCAGAGGTGCAAGACCCGGGATTTGAACCCGCTTCACTCGGTTTCTCAAGCGAGCACGTTACCACTGGGCTATCACTGCCTTCAGAATATGGTATTTAGAATATGGTATATAGAATATGGTATATAGAAAATTAATTATAAAAATATTTTCAGATAATAAAAACTTCATATTCATTGTTTACGCTTCTACAACAATTTACGAAGTGAAAATAAATATATAAATAAATATAAATATGTTGGGACATTAACGCACAGCACCAACTAGTTCCATGGTAAGCTACGAGGCTTCAGGCTTGTGATATGTCTAAATACATACATATTATAAATATAAACACCCATGACTGGAGTACAAACATTCGTGCTCATCACACAAATGAATGCGGTACTCGAACCCGTAACCGCTGGCACAGTAAGTACAAACTGAGCCAAACTTATCGTCAAAATAAAGAAAAAATGTAGTTACTAGTAATAAATAACATTAAATACTAATAATAAATAACATTAAATATTCAACAATGAGAATAATAAAATGTATTTTATGTTGATACTGAAGTTTCATTTATCCCTCCTCACCAGGTAGGTTAGGTCTCTAAAATTTTTTTTAAATATGATCATAGGGCACTTAAAGAGGTTTGCTTACACTGTATTAAAATTATTTACATCGATACATGATGCTATCAAATATTTTTTTTATTTAATAATCTGTACCTACATACATACGTATAAGTTTTTTATATATTAAGTTTGTGCCTCGGAATGCACGTAACTCGGTCGGTCCAGCACGCAGCGCCTTAACTCTCACCGGTCGTGTCGAGTAGTCGTCCCACCGGAGTATGAGAGTGACAGGAATAAAGAGTGCACTTGTGTCTGCGCGTACACGCGCTGCACTATAATATCTCCTGCGTATCTGGCTAGTCTTAATTGGCCGCTGTGGCCGAGAGAGGTCAAGAGGACATTATATATGGTTAGCTTTTCCTTCGCTTCTAAGGGTCGTGATACTTGATAGCCTATACCTTCATATCAATCCGTACTTTCATATTTTAAATTTGAATGTAATTTTGTCTGTTACCTCACACTTAAGCTGCTGAAAAGATTTCGATAAACTGTGTCAAGGACGTAGATTGCATCCTGAATTTTGGACATAGGCTAATGTTGATCTCCGCCCAGCAAAACTCGTAGACTCTAAAATGCAAAAATTGTATTTTAAATCGTACTTACAATTCCAGAGATTAGCGAGTTCAAAAAATCTAACTCTCTTTAACCTTAAAAGTATACTATTTATGATTTTTTTTAGTATGTTATTTATGAGGTCAAATCAGCTATATGTTCTACAATCACTACATAGTATAAAACAAAATCGCTTCCCGCTGTTTGTCTGTCTCTATATATGCTTAAATCTTTAAAACTACGCAACGGATTTTAATGCGGTTTTTTTAATAGATAGAGTGATTCAAGAGGAAGGTTTATATTATGTATAATACATGTACAGAAAAGCCGAGAAGTTCAAAGATTTGTATTTCATACTAACTGTTAAAACGTACCTAGGGACTAAGCAGAGCGAAGCGAGGGTTAGTCGCTAGTTCTCAATAATAATTATTATTAATCCTCATTCAAGGTATCATACATATCTAAGTATCCCTATTTCTAAGATAAATCAAGTTTAAACACAATTTTTTCATTTGTAAATAGTGTGAAACTGAAACTTAAACATCTCGATGATTATTTTTCTTTATTTGCTGTTTATGTTTGATTTCCTGGTATTTATTAAATCTTTATAAAAAATATTTAAATGAAGTTATTTTTATATTTAAAAATTGAATAATGTTTGTTTCCTTTGAGTGATACTTCATATTTTCAGTACTTAAGATGCTTTTCTTCCATGTCCCGTGCGTTTGTTATGCGATGTTAGTAACAGTCTATATGTTTAAATAAGATTTCATGGTTTTCTATAATTGTAAGAAACCATGTTTGTTTAAGAAATTTACCCTTTAATAATTTAGTCAAGTTGTATGTCCGTAAATGCGTCACATCCTTTATGCTCCTGACAGCTGATAAACCTTTCCGTCAGACCGATGTAGATTATGCAGGACCCACTGTAATAAGAACCACAAAGGGTGGAGGTCATCGCTCCACTAAAGGTTACATTTGCCTCTTTATATGTATGGCTGCTAAAGCTATATATCTTGAAACTGTGAGTGATATGACCTCTGAAGGATTTATAGCCGCATTTAAACGTATGATGGCCAAGTAGGGTCACGTCTGGTTTATGGAGCGATAATGGTCCTAATTTTGTGGATGCTGAAAAAGAGATTAAGATTAAGAAAAGAGATTAAAAGTCAAGTGTATCTGCTGAGATCGTCAAATGGCTTTCAGGCAATGGCACTTCTTGGCATCGTATCCCACCTTATACTCCATACCTTGGTAGATTATGGGAGGCAGGAATTAAATTGACGAAGCATCACTTGAAGAGAGCGATTGGGAACTCAATTCTGACGTTCGAGGAGATAAGTACAGTTCTTTCCCAAATAGAGGCTTGCCTTAAATCAAGACCATTGACGACTTTAAGTGATGATGATGCACAGGATCCATATCCATTGACACCCGGATATTTTCATGTAAGAGAACTTCTCTTACTTGTTTCAGATGCCAATTACGAAAAGTCAACCATAACTAGTCTCCGAAGATGGCAATATATACACTGAATGACCCAGTACTCTTAGCGACGGTGGTCTAATGAGAATTTATATCAGTTTCTACACCGTTACCGTTGGAATCGTAATTCTCCCGAGCCTGAAATTGGACTTAGTTAAGTAAAAAAATCTTCCACCAGCCAGATGGCTTTACGGCATAATTGTTGACAAACGTACTGGTCAGGATAATGTTACGCGTGTTGTAAGTTTAAAATGCAAAGGTATTGTCATCAAAAGATCTATTTTTAAAATTTGTTTTTTACCAGTTAATAAAATTAAAATAATTTGTAATGTTAGTTTTAAAGTTTGATTCGTTTAAGTTTTGTTGAAGGTTTCTTTTGTTTAAGTTGAGTTATACTACAGAAGTTTAAATTATTTACGTGTTTGTTTGTGTACACATTGATTATAAGTTATTTTTATATAAATGTTTGCACTTCACCCACAATGGAATAGACTTTGTCAAATTGTTAGGTTAGATTAATTTCTTATGAACCGTTCGGTCCATGGTGGGTGGAATATATAATCTATGTTGTCATTTGTGTGGTTTACATTTGTTACTAATAGATGGAATTATGTGTCAGTGCGGTTGAATCACGCTATTATTTGATTCTTTCTGATTACCTAAGTTAATATGTAGCATACATGTTTTGAATTGCTCTTGAGAAATGTATACAGTATCACGGTCCAGATTACTGGTTGTTTTAATTTGACACCAGAAAGAGCCGAAGTGTCTCCTGAAGCTAGAGGTGGATCGTACAATCGGTTAGTTCGATGAAATAGTGACGGCGTATTGCACTGTATTTTTAGTTGGTTCGATTACCGGTTCAGGTAAGTTTTTTAAACAAAATTTAAGTGCAGTTATTATTATCTATACAGATAAATAAAATTGTTACAGTACAGTAAGTTATAGTACAGTAAAGATAACTAAATTTTAACGAGCCTTTCACTGACAGATAGCTGATATTATAAAGACTTAAGCTACTTTTATTTTAGAAAAAGAGTTAGGGTTTTGCTTAAAAAAAATTAAAACATATCCAGGGACGCACCCGAGCAAAGCGAGGGTAAGTCGCTAGTTTTTTAAAATAAAGGAATGTTCCTTTTGAGCAAAACTTGCTAACTTCAATATTTTAGGTACTTTTTGTCCATGTCCCGTCCATTTGTTACTTTATAATATAAGAATAATAATAATACGAGTATACTCGTAGTATGGATAAAGTAAAGTCAGAGTAAAACGATATGCAAAATTTCATCAAGAATATAATGAAAGTGAACTAATACAAAAGGTGATGTTTAAAATAATTACATAATTTGTATTTATGTGTAGTGTTTTGTGCAAGACGATAATTATAAGAAATTGTTACGGGGCTTACAAACATTTTTAGTTTTTGTTTAAAAAATGCATTTGCAATTGCAATTTTTTTTGAAATCATTTTTATAAAATAGTGGGTAGACACTGTCAGTATGTCTGTGTATCCTATCTGTTGACCGGGATAACCAGCTATCATCATACCAAATTTCATCAAAGTGGTTTTTCTGTGATGCTGTCACAGACAGACAGGCAGACAAAAATTCTAAAAATTATAGATTCAGCCTCTGTATCTATTATAATATCTATTTCCATAAGATTTACCAAAAAAAATTTAATGTACAGATTCGGCGTAATTACAATTTTATTATATACTAGCGACTCACCCTCTTGGATATAGTTTTTTTTTAAGTATTAAAACCTTGCGTGGACCTTAAGGAACATACCAAAAAATAAATTAGCTGAATTGGTCCAGCCATTCTTGAGTTACGTGCTTACCAATATTCATTTTCATTTATATAGATATAGAAGAACTCTATATTTCATGATAGTAAAACACTGTGACTACGAGTAATTCTACGTTTATATTTTATGTTAGTTGAAATTACTTTATAAAGAAAATAAACTTAGAAAATCAGTTATTAATTATTATTTAAAAAATATAATTTAGTAAAAACTACAATCGTAAATGAAAAAGACCAAAAAAGGGCCGATTATTTAATGATACAGTCATTAAATAATAGAAAAAAAAAACTATCAGTGTTTTCAAAACGGCAAAATGTTCAGCACATCTGGACTTGTACTTAATTCGCAAACTGCTATTTTATTAAACTTAAGCCTAATAATTTTTGTACATTTACTTGCAGTAACTAATACCTACGTACACATTTTGCTACACTTACTAACAAAATCAAAATTAAAAGAGGAATTAAGGAGGATTGTCTAACCTTAAGTCTTTAAGGAAGACCTTAACTTAATTTTGTATTTCTTTTTTTTTTAGTAAACAACTTATATATTAGTTATGAGGTTATTAGTAAAAAATACGAATCTAACGCTACGTGTATCTCTCACGCTATTGAGACTTACTGGTTTCTGGCCTCCAAATGATTTCGAAGGGTGGAAATTGGCTCTTTTCTATTGTTATGGGTTTTTATGGTTTTCGTTTCTATTGGGTGAGTGATTGAACATATATGTTATGTTAATTTAAAAAGACAATAATATGTATATACAGGGTGGATTTTTGAGACGGGACAGTAAAGGCAGGTAGATACCTTAACTGCTATAATTACAGGAAAACGTCCCTGGGAAACCATCCATAGCTTTTTGAGATATATATTTTATAGATTTTGGAAAAAATGCTAAAAAAGATTTTTTTTATGTCAATCGATCCTATTTCATGTTGGGATCAAAGGACTCTATGGGACCATTTAAGGTATGAGTACTAGAAATGACAGAAATCACCAAAATTTTTTCCCATACATTTTGTATGGAAAAACGTTTAATCAACTCGAAATATTCTTTGTTGCCAAACGGTCATATTTTTTAATGTGACCAAAAGACTCTTGAGGCCAACTGAAGTTTGAGTACAGAAACTACTAAAAAAATGTATCTTATGCCCTCTGCATCGAATGCCTGTGTGTAAGCTCGGTCTTGTGACTTAACGTAGTTTCTGCACTCAAACTTCAGTATATATATTGTATTCAGTATATATATATATATATATATATATATATATATATATATATATATATATATACGAGTTTCTAATGTAATTTTCGCATTTCTAGGAGTATTTATTTTTACTGAGATAGGTGACTTATGCTCTGTGTGGGGCAATCTGCCTCTAATGACTGCTACCACGTTCCTTCTGTTTACGAACATTGCCCACGCCCTCAAGTTCATAAGTCTAATAACAAGAAGGAAATCAATATTAACCATGATTACTACATCAGAAAAGTCTTTAAGGGCAGAAAAAAGTATCGAAGGACGTAACATTATAAAAAGGTAAGTCACACTTCAGTCAATCCATGTATTCAGCCCTTTTTAAGGTTCCACTGCTGGGCCCAGGACTCCTTTTAATTTGAAGGGGATCAGACCATAGTCCACCACGCTGGCTAAGTGGGGTTTCGCGCACTTTACATATTTTCTGAAAATTTGCTAGTTTTTCTCAGACATACAGGTTTTATCACGATCTTTTCACTCATATTTATACAAACAACACAAAATTTGTGAAAAAATGGCAAAAAAGATGTCATTTGACGCTGCTTGAAGGGCGTCGTATAACATACGGTGTTAAGATTTTTTTAAACTTATATATAATTATAAGAAATATTCTTAGTCGGAATTACAGTTTCAAACTTATAAAGAGACTAGCAACTCACCCTCGCTTCGCTCGGGTTCGTCCCTAGCTTGGATATAGTAAAATGGATATAGTATGTTATCCTTAACAGGTAGACATTAAGCCATCCGGACTTTTTTGTAGACCTTTTTAAGGTGTACAATATTGCAGTACATTATTTTGATCTATCTCGTAGAGTTCAGCCAGCGTTTGCAATGTAAACGCAAAAAAAATTGTTTATTTACATCACATTAGAAACCTCTAAAATTATCAGTTTTTCTCTACTATATTAGGCATGTATTATACATATAAACCTTTCTCTTGAATCACTCTATCTATTAAAAAACCACATCAAAATCCGTTGCGTAGTTTTAAAGATCTAAGCAGGACTATATAAGGACAGACAGCGGGAAGCGACTTTGTTTTATACTATGTAGTGATTTATCGCAATTTATAACCACGTACCTACTATTATAAATGCAAAAGTTTGTATGTTGTGTGTTTTGTACTCCTTCGGCTAGAGAGATTTTGATGAAATTTAGTTACGCTACCTGTTATCTATACTATTGTTATAAAGAGGTAAAGTTTGTGAGTTTCTGAGGTTGTAGGGGGTAATCTCTGGATCTACTGAACCGATTTAGATGAAATTTGCTAAGAAGATAGTTTGAAACCCTGGGAAGGATGTAGGAAACTTTTTATCCCGGATATCACCCCGTAGGGGGTGAAAATGGGGATGAAAGTTTGTATGGGGAATTAACTTAGGGACGAACCCGAGCGAAGCTGGGTTGCTAGTAATATCATAAATACAGGTTAGTTAAAAAAAGCGAGGTTAAGTCGCTAGTTATATTAAAAATATTATTAATTTACTTGCAAGCTGCGATCGCGAAACATGTCAGCACCTCATCATATATTTGGTACTGACTTTTGTGACGGCGGTTGGTTTCGCAGCCAGCTCGGAGAAGAACATGCTACCTTTCCGAGCATGGTGAGTTTCTTAGTTTTTTTTTTTAATATTTAAAGATTTATTGAAATTTCAGGACATAATGGCAATAACAGATAAAAACGATAATAATTGCAGAAGTTAAAAAACTTAACAATTATTTATTTACTAGCGACTCACCCTTGTATCTATGTATCTTTTAATATTTTTGAGTGCAACCCTAATTCTTTTTCTAAAATAATAGTAGCCTAAGTTACTCCTTATAATATCAGCTATCTGCCAGTGAAAGTTCCGTCAAAATTGGTCCAGCCGTTTCGGAGATTAGCCGGAACAAACAGACAGATAGACAGATAAAAAATTTAAAAATTGTGTTTTTCTTGTAAGTGCCGTATATAATTCCATATGCATTTAGTATAAAGCTATTATTTCGACATTATAAACAGACACTTCAATTTTATTTATCTGTATAGATATATCCAATCCAATATGTTTAAGGGTATTATTTTATAAACTATAAGTATAAACATTACGTGATTTTTTCATTTAACTGTAAGTAGCCTGCTGATTATACTGAAAAATATAAACACCGCGAAATTAATAAATGGGGAAAAAATCCTTTTCTAAAGGATATTCGTATTTGCCTATAATGTTCTACTGACCGATGATACTCTATTTTTGTCGCTCCAAAATCCGGTGGTTCGACTTAACACGATTAATAAGAGACCCTGTGCAGGAACAAAAGCTATACGTGCTTTTACGGGGATAAAACACCGCCAACAAAATATAACGTATCTACGTTACTACTACTTTGCATGGACATGATATGATGAGTTGCTGGCTGCCTTATGTAAGTTTAGCATAATAGTAACAAAAAAATATGTTATTATTTTTTCTTCTTCAGGTACCCATATGATATAAATAAGTCTCCAGCATATGAACTCACATATATACACCAAGTGTTCGCAGTAACCTTAGCTGCACTATTGAACATAAGCAAGGATAGCCTGGTGACTTCGCTTATAGCACAATGTAGGTGTCGTTTGTGCTTAGTAGGTCTTTCCTTGAGAAATCTGTGCAAAGATCAACATTTTATTGAGGTAAGCCTGTTTTAGACCTTTGGTATGATTTGAATGAATTGCATAATGAAAAAGCTTAATTCATTTATTTTTTAGTAAAAGTTATATAGATTATAATAATAATAGCTAAAATTAAATAAATAATATTCCATATTCAATGATAAAACTTATTAAAATTATAAACATGTTTAAATTAAAGTTAACAAATATTGTAACGTACTTTGGTGCCACTTTTGAATTAATTGAATTTATTTTGTTATTTTGTGATTAGGCGGTCTGTAACAACTATATAATGCATCGATTAAAGTTATCCCTCTTGGACGCTCGAGTTTCATTGTCAAAAACTCGGACCCAGACAAAGTAAATAACTTCAAGACTGTAATTATTTCTGTAATATAGGAACATACACCTGACTCAATTTCCCTCGAGCCGTCGTCCACAACCTTGCTCCTTACGGCTGCTCAAGAGAAAATAGTTGAGAAACGTCTAAAAATCTATGTGATGGAGCACCAACAGGTCTTGGAGACAGTCGAGTTGCTGCAGAACACATTTTCGGAGCCGATCTTCATTCAGTTTAACGTATCTCGCTTAATTATATGTGTGTCTGCGTTTCAACTGGTGTCTGTACGTCCAAAAATATTTTTATTACTTCTTTATTAAAATTGCTTCGTGTTCTCTAATGGCATGATAGTGGTAAATTTCGTCCAAATCCGTCCAACAGTTACAGTGTGAAGGGTTAATAAACATTCACACACATCTATAAAAATAATACGATTAATAATCTATACATATATTAAAATTCTAACTGAGTACATTAAATATTTTTTGGAAAATCTTATTGAAATAGTCATTATTATCATATATTATACAGAGGCCGAATCTATAGTTTTTAGAACTTTGTCTGTCTGTGTATCTGTCTGTGATCGCATCACGAGAAAACCACTAGACAGATTTTAATGAAATTTGGTATGATGATATCTGGTTATCCGGGTCACTAACGAAAGTGGTTCATAAGGTGCGAAACATTTTTATTTCTACACGTTTGGCCATCTGGAGCTCTCACTTCGGGTACTTTCATTTCTAGCCAAGCCCTACATGTTCTATAAGTTAGACCGGAATCGGTGATGACGAGTAGGTAATGCCTCCTGTAAGTATAATTTACTACAAGTACAATTCTTTTCGAGAAATTACGTATTTTAAGATTACAGTATTAAAATTATATCTTAAGATAAAGATATATTATAATATTTTTTTTATTTTTAGGAAACTACTAACCTTATTCGTTTTTTGTCATTGGGCACTTATCTGATGAATATGTTATTCCAAGTTTTTACGTATTGCTATCAAGGCGACAAGCTCTCGTCTGAAGTAAGTGAAGGAAAATCATTGTAGTGCCTACATACATGTTACATATTCACGACTTATGACTTTTAATTTTTGTTTAGTTTATCAACACAGAATTTACTATTTATTTTTTTATTTTTTTTTATTTTTTTTATGGGACATTAACACACAGCACTATCTAGTTCCATGGTAAGCTACGAAGCCTGTGTTATGGATACCAGACAGTTGATACACTACACATATATAACTTTAAATACATACATATTATAAATATAAACACCCATGACTGGAGTACAAGCATTCGTGCGCTCATCACACAAATGAATGCCCCCAGCGGGACTCGAACCCGCGACCGCTGGTGTAGAAAGTAGGATCACTACAAACTGAGCCAAACGTGCCGTCAAACTTTCCCTTAGGAGTAAAAGCTTTTATTATAATAAAGTATCTGGGCGACCTAACTTCGTTCGGTGTAGGCGCTCATTCAGTAGGTTATCAATTGGCGGCAAAGCAAGTACCACAAAAATTTAGGAGGTTCCGCTATATCACATTGTCAGTAAGAGAGTATATAGAAAAAGGTCCAATAATGAGTTATAAAAGGTGGTCCTGTTTTGTAAAAAATTGCGTTTTTTTCAGTAGAGACGCCTACATATATATGTATATATACTCTTTATATTCTATATATATATATACTCTATATATGTATATCTATACACAAACTTAAAAATCAAAACCTTCTAAATTCAAAAATTTGATCCAAATCGCTAGAGCCATTTATGAGATACACGAAATAAATACACAAGTATTACTCATTCAATATTACAAGACATGGGACCTTAACCCTTGAGATAAAACCCACAAAAAAATTAAATATATAATATTAATCGGTTTACAATTAATAGAGATGTTTAATTCCTCTTTGTTTTTGGCAGCAGATTGAAAAATTATGGGATATACTTAGAAAATAGAATATTTGCACTATGAATAATATCGTAATTTTTTTTTTCTATTCAGAGTGAAGAAGTCTCTGAAGCAGCATATGATGTGCCGTGGTACTCATGCAGCGTGCGCGTGCGCTCATCTGTACAGATAGTAATGGTGCGATGCCGCCGTATTGCTAAGATAACTGTTGGCGGCTTAACTGTTCTCTCTTTGGATACCTTTACAGCAGTAAGATTTATATGACAGTATTTCATTTGATTCACAAAAATATTGTTTTCCATTAACTTTGTCACCATTCCTAATAATAAAAGATAGAAAGAAGAAACTATTATATACTTAACTTGTGAATTATCCTGCTTACCCTCCCTTGGTGTTACTACAGTTTAATAGGAAGATCTTTTTAAGAGAAGAATAATCATCATCATATTTTAGCCAATCGACACAAAACATAATGAATGAATTATACATTAACCTTCCTCATTAATCACTCTATCTATTTGTGAAAACCGTATGAAAATCCGTTCGTTAGTTTTTGAGTTTATCGCGTTCAGACAGACAAACAGACGGGGCAGGTGACTTTATTTTATAATATGTAGTGATTCTTCAATTCCATTATTTTGTTTATTGGACCCTAGGATGCTATATAGGCGATTTTTTTTAATTCTGTCGCACGTTATATGTAAAAAATCACTAAATCTGATTGCTTGTAAAAATGGACTGATTTAAAACAATTCTTCAAAAAAAAAACTTTTGCAATATTGCAGTCCCACTATTTTAGTTTAAGTGATCATGAAGTCCAAACAAACAACTTTGTATAATATATTTATTTAGTGGCCATGTATTCACAACATTATTTATCTATATAATATATAAAAACTGATGTGTGTATTTATGTTCTCTATGAACTTGAACTATTGAATTTTGAAGAAATATTCAGGCAATCTTCAGTTTAGTCCAGAGGGTGATCTAGTGAAGTTTGGTAGCGATGGGAATTTAGAACGCGGGCGAAGGCCCGGGTTACTGCTAGTGTTTTTTTCCAATTAATATAAGTAATATGTATATTATATTTTTTTGCAGATATTGAAAACTTCATATTCACTATTTACTCTTCTTCAACAAGTGACAGAGTAAAGTAAATAAAAAAAAAATTACATCTCTAAAGGCACATTTCCACAGCAGCTGCTAAGAGCAATATTGTAACGCAGTAATTAGATAATTTACAAAATAAAAAATCAAAATTACTATAATACTGAGCTACAATGTTGCTCGTTGCAGGTGTCGATTTATACACACCGGTCTAGTAATCCTTTCCCCTAGGAAGTTTTCTGTAACTTGACAGCTGTATCCGCGAACATACTCTATACAGTTCCGCGAACATACTACATATTAAGTATTAAATTTTGTATAATTATATATTTCAAAAATATATTATATGTGTTATTCTGATGAATAAGCTATATTACTGTAAAGTTTTTGCGTGAAAGAGTAACAAACATCCAGACATCCACCCATCCTCAGTACTTTCGCGTTTATAATATTAGTAGGATTAGAATAGGTTAGCGGATTGAGCAGTCGTGTTACATAAAAGTTATTACAAAATAGTATAACGCAAGCCTCGTAGACTAAAATAAAATCATGCACAAGTAGAAACTAAAGATTTCAAATGTCCCCTGCATTTAAAAATGAGTGCATTGTAGATAATCATTTGCAAAATGTTGTCAAATGTGGTGTTTAAAATATGATTGTTGTATTAATATGAATAGAAATAAATAACTTAAAAAAAATGGGTTGTTTTTTTATTTATATGTAGTTACTCTACTTCTAGACGTCGCACTATGGAGTATTTCATTCAAAAAGCTGGCCAAAATTATTTATTAGTATTTTCCTACTAAGTTGGTTATAGAATGCTATTATATAGACAAATATATTTTTTTGGCCCGTAAATATTGATATAGTATTAATTTTAACACAAAATAATGTATTTATTGTCGTTTTGTATTCATTGATGTTTTCGTAAGGGTTAAATTTTCCATGAATCTATTTACTTATTACATATGAACTTTCCTCAAGAAACTCTACAAAATATTAGCGAAAAATGCAGCGAAATCCATGCAGTAGTTTAGGAGATATATTTCAGTAACACAAAAACGCAAATTGATTTTATTATAGAGCCTCTTTCACCAGCTGTAAAAGATGTAACTTAATATGTCAAACAATCCTTTTTACATAGTGTTTTAACAAAAATCGATGTTGAGTTTCATCAAGAAGTTTTATAGTAATATGGGCACTTGATTTTAAATCTACAAGATATATTTTATGCAATATTGAATTAAAAGAAATATATGAACTCAAAATTTTATTGATTTTTTTACACAAAATTTAATCTTCAGTGTTCATTCTGAATCCTCTTCATCCAGGTTTATCAAATCAATCTCTCCGGGTAGAAACATCTGCATTGCAATATTGGAGAACGGGCTTCACATACGTTGAGGCTTGTGTCTCACACTGCTCAACAGAGTATCAGACGCTAATAAAAGCCTGTTAAGGAATTTTGATAAAATGCATTTCACATAAGCGTTGAACTGAGTGATTTTCAAGTGCCTGAGTCTTATTTCAGCACAATTTTCTGTAACCCTGTAGGCATCTTGAGTAGGGTAACAGTCATTTTTAGTTTTTGGGAGCCCCGCTTTGGTTCCCTTCTTCGCGTAGCTTCATCTAACCAGCAAACAAAAGTTCGTTCGCATCCGTTTCTTCTCTTAACAGTTGTGTCTTACGTCTTTTACTACATTCTGATAAATGATCAAAAGTCCTGTGAGGTCGCTCAACATTAAATGCAGTATGGTGAGGTATATTAAATGTACCTTTTAGCCATTCTCGGTTTTGTTAAGAAAATTGCTTTCAGTACGATTTGCGGCTGTCCAATGAGTTTTCATTTCTTTCTTAAAATAGGAAAATTTTCGTATAAAATCAGCATTAAATTCGTTTGGGAATGACGGATTTGCATGGATGACCTTTACTGAATCCAATTTATCAGCAAAATTTCGCTCCTAATGTTTTTTAAACATATTAAATATGTCCAAACGTGTCATTATCTTAACACCAGATGGCCCTAAAATAAGTAAAAAAAAAACTTTAAAAAACATTGTCAAAATTAAAGTGGTTTTGGTAATGCGCGATTTCAAAAAGATTAAGTTCTATTTTAGAAGGGGCACATTGGGGCAGCGTTTTTTTAATTAGTTATTAAGGAGACTCTCTGGGGATATCAAAACACTCAAAATAACAACCGCATATTACCCGCTTGTATTACTAATATGCTCATAAACATTTTAAACTCGAAAATGTAAGTAAATTTTAAGTACACTTCAAATAATATTATTTTTACATGTTATGTGAGTATTTATTTCTAATATAATGAAATATAATGGTGCAACATACCTGGCTCAACATCATCCATTATGAAAAGCACCACAATTATCTCCACAAAATTAATAAAATATTTATTAAAAACTATAAGAATATCGTACTATGAAATCGTAATATTTAGTCAGCACACGAAAGCAGTCTAATGACGACTGGTGGCCAAAAGTTTGTAAAGATAAGGACAAACAAAGGCGATGTACAGGTAGCCTGGACTCTTTTGCTTACCCAGGTACCTTTTTTATTAATGAATTCAAATTTTTGTATAATTGAATATTGGCCAGCTTTTTGGGTGAAATACTCCATAGTGCGTCGCATCGTCGTTACGTGATATTGAATAACTTCTAAATCTTCCTCAATAATTAATAAGCTATAAAGTTCTAGAAATTAGCACCTTTATATTATGTACAAAAAAAAACAGACTCTTCAGCTTTATATATAAGTACTAACTTCGATCGGGTTTATAAAAAACAAAAAGCAGATCTCACGGAAACCGTACATTTTTCCGGGATAAAAAGTAACCTATATGCCATTACAAACTATAATCTATCTCTGTGTCAAATTTCATCCAGATCCGTTTAGCCGTTTTAGCGTGATTGAGTAACAAACATCCATTCATCCAAACTTTCGCATTTATAATATTAACTAGCGGCTCACCCTCGCTTTGCTCGGGTTCACCTCTAGAAAAACAAAAACAAATCTATCCCTCGGGAACCGTATGTTTTTCTGGGATAAAAAGTATGTGTTATTCATTAGCATTACTAATATTAGTAATGCTCAGTTCTTCTCCCTCACTCACGTAATGTTCGAATCTGAACTGTTACATTACAGGCGAATGCTCCCAGTGAGGGACCACCCTTAAATAACTTTTGCTATTCGTGTAGATAATTGATTAATTGACATTTATGAAGTTACATAATATAACTGCTTTGCTCCTAAGAGCCATAACGTGATTTTTTATAGTCACCAGTATGTCACCTTCCTCATAACGATAAGTAAGACCTTATCCTTCTTCTTCTCTTTCTTATTCTTTTGATTTATATTAAAAGAATAATTAGAACACAGAGTTATCTTGAGTTATTTATTTATATAAACATTTATTAACATGTATTTTTCGTGCAAAAAATCATTAAATTGATATATCTCCAACGTGAGTTAATTTTCTTGAGATAGTAAATATTAGTATTAATAATATAAGCTTATAACATGGTCACAAAAACTACAATATAATCCCGTTTATTGATATTCACTCAATTGATTGTCTTCTCAATCTCATCTCCCTCTCGATCTTAAAATTAATAATATGAGTTATTATTAATTATAATTATATTATATATCATGCAATAAAATAAAATTACAATTATTAAGATCAAAAACCAGATGGTAAAATTGTATATATGCACAAGGTTATAATTGGCGCTGTTCATTTCTGGGTGACCATGCTTCGGCGTTACCTCGGAAAAGATATAGATATTGTATTTTTTCAGAAAATACACCTATATAGATAAACTTAAAAAGCAAAATATTATCTAAATACAAAATTTGATCTAAATCGTTAGAGCCCTTTCCGAGATACACGAATTAAATATGTATAATATATACAAGAATTGCTCATTTAATATTAGTACTTAGGCGACCGAGCTTTGCTCGGAGTTTTTGGCCAAAAGTACAATTTTCTTTTTTTTTTAAACAAAAAACTTGAATTAATACAAAAAAAAAAAACAAAAATAAAAACTTTGTAACCGACCCGGGCTTCGAACCTGTGATTGTCAATCTTTACTAGACAAAAATGCTTATCCCCGAGTGTAAGAAATTATCGACCATATTTTGCGTGAAATAATGCGAAAAAAAAATCGCATTAAAACTCGAAAACACGCGTTTTCCCAGACATAAGACTAATCTTGATCGATTTTTCGCCTCCGAAAACCCCCACATACCAAATTTCTGCGAAATCGTTTAAGCCATTTCCAAGATTGCCGATATAAACAAATAAATTAATATACAAGAATTGCTCGATTAAATATATTAGATAGATAGGAATTACGATAAACATGCTTGAGGGTTATTAATTATTTTAGCTACTTACATCAAAACAAAAAGCGAATCTCTTTACTCTGTCACCTGCTGTAGTAATGTAAATAACGAATATGATGTTTTTATTATCTGAAAATAAGTATTTTTTATTCATCGAAAGTGGTAGAAAAATGACCGTCGTTGCTATGTTTACTATTGAATTATAATAATTATTAACTAAATTACTTTTATAATAAATAAATAGCTGCCCCGTTGATTTAGTGATAGATTATGAGGTACTAGGTTCGAGCCCTGAGTCGTGCCAAAATAATAATTGTTTTGACTTAATCAATAAATGCCTAGTAGCAGCTCGGAGTTAGGAACTATCTATTTCAATAAGATTTTCCAAAAAATATTGAATATACAGATTCCACACAGTTGGAATTTTATTATATATATAGATATTATGGCTCACATAAGATTTGTACGCAAATATTCAAAATTTTAAATGAAACTACCTATTCGGAATCGCGTTCTTATTTTTTATTTTTGCTTCCGATGATACTACGATGATGGTATCGTCATATTTTTTGAAATTACCTAAATAATAATTATCAGTACTGATACACAGAAAGACAACTTTAAGATTAATTTTTTAAACCAACTAACCCCAAGCTATGATTATCATCTAAAACGTAAGTAATTAGGATCTTACTGCCATAAAAGTAGTCAAAGAAAGTGTAGTGAAGGCGCCTGCAATTAGCTTAGCTACGCGGCGGCATCGAACCATCACTATCAGTATAGACCTGCGCGTGCGCACGCTGCAGGAGTACCACGGCACATCGTATGCTGCTTCAGCTATCAATTCACTCTGAATAGAAATTATACATATGTAAGTTAGAATACCTTCAGACAAAAGTCTGAAGCAAGAGCTTAATAATATCACTATAGACATCGTTATTTTATTTACCGTACTTATCAAAATGGAACAAAATATATTTTAGTTAAATAGAGGGTTATTTTAAATTATTCATTTTTACATTTTTTTTTATTTTAATTAAATGTCTGTAAATGTAAGTTTCTGAGAAAGCTATCACTGACTTGGAAGGCAGATTTGCTGAGAAAAGTCGACGAGGAACTCAACAGCTGGGGCTCTTTTATATATAATATTTGTTTATAATATTGTAATACAACAATTATGTTCTTATCTTAAGTAAGCATCAACTTAAATTAATCCTATATAGTTACATGTAGAACTTTCTGTAACGGATAATAAAAAAATAATGCTATATGTGTTTCAGAACGTTTATGCGTTAGAACTTATTAAAAAATAGATATAAACTTATGGAATTAACTAGCGACTCACCTTCGTTTCGCTTCGGATTCGTCCCTAGATAAAAACAAATTATCCCACAGGAACTTTACATTTTTCCGGGATGATATATAGCCTATAGCCTTCCTCAGTTAACGGTCTATCTAATACAAAAAGAATTTTTCAAATCGGATTAGTAGTTCCTGAGATTAGCGCGTTCAACCAAACAAATAAACTCTTTAGCCTTATAATATTAGTATAGATTTGTAGTAATAAAATTATTTAAAGTTTTGTTTGGTTTAACCATTGTCACTTACTTCTAAAGAGAGCTGTTCACCTTGATAGCAATATATAAATACTTGGAACATCATGTCCAAAAGATAGGTGATCATTGAGATCAGTCGAACAAAGTTACTAATTTGCTGAAATTAAATATGAAACATTAAAATATATGATGGATTCCTTGATTAATTTAGTTTTATATACTATTCAAATATTCATGAAATGTATGATTGTACGTACAGATACTAGTTGGAAAGCAGTTGCGCAAATGATAAGAAGAGTTACGGTAAATTGGACGAAAGTCGGCTCCGAGAAGGTATTCTGCAGCAGCAAAATTGTCTCCAAGGCTTTCTGATGTCTGATCGCGCAGCTTTTGATATGTTTTCGAGCTTTGGTATCTTGGGCAGAAGTAAAGTGCAAAGTTTTCGAATAGGGCTTAAGGAGTATTGTATCTGAAGTTGATTCCTGCAAATTAGAATACTCAGTTCGCTTCATAAGCTTTTTTTAATAGTCCTTAATGTTGCAATCGTCTTACGTCTACCCAGAATACGCCTTCCCATAAAAGTTATATTGAAATTTAACTATAGTAGGTTTTGCTTTAGTGATACACTATGAACATTGGGTGTCTATAGGATAATAATCACCTTTTTCTACTAATCTATTAGATATCAATTCTTTTAGACTTTTTTTTTCACAAGGAATATGTTATATATAAAAATACTCACTTCAGTAAAATATTGATCATTGCATAAACTTCTTAGAGAAAGTCCTACTAAGCGTAAACGACACCTGCACTGTGCTATAAGCGTGGTTACTAGGGTATCCTTGCTCACATTTAATATTGCAACTGTGAATGCCGAGAATACTTGGTGCACGTACGTTAGTTCATATACTGGTGACTTGTTTGTATTGTATGGATACCTAGAGAAATATAAAAAATATAAAATGGCTCCTGTATTCAGCGCTTTTTAACGTCCCACTGCTGGGCACGGGCCTCCCTTCAATACGAGGGGGATCACGCCAAAGTCCACCACGCTGGCCAAGTGCGGGTTGGCGGACTTCACATGTCTTTCGAATACTTGCTAGGTTCTCTCAGACATGCATTAATTTCTAACATGATTACCACTTGCCTTACAGTGAAGGAAAAACATGGCTCCAGAAAGTAATAAATTTATATCTATATATTATACATTAGCAAACTACCCTCGCTTCGCTCAATTGCGCCCTGAGTATACGTGATAGCCTATGTTTAACACTCAGGTCTATATATGTATAAAATTTCGCCAAATTCCATCTAACCATTTCGGCATTAAGGATATGCACATACGAATTTTTGCATTTATAATAGTAGTCTGAATAATAAAAGTAAGTTAAATTAGGCATACTTACCAAGCTCGTAAAGGAAAGTTATTCTTTTCAGCGCTACCAGCCAATCCAATGGCGGTAAGAAGAGTTAGTACGAAGAAACACAGTTGATGCTGACGTGTCTCTTGATTAAAACTTGTAATAGGATAAATTGGGATAAGATATGTTTGAAAAGGGGGGAAAACAGTGCACATTAATGATTTCTAACATGCTATCCTGATGCTGATACTGGACGGAGATCTTTTACATTGTCGGAGTTTTGTTTGACCGTTATCTCGCTGAGCAAGGTTGCGGAGATGGACCAACATCTTCGATGGCGAATTGTGTGAAATCAAGGGGAAATGGGTACTGCTTTAGGTTTTCGCTCTCTACAGATGTTGCAATTTACAACCCTACAATAATATCCTTACTCTACCCTCAATTTTAATGCTAAAATAGCATTACTACTAATAGTAATGATATCCTCCTGACTGATTTTGGCTTCGGTGACCTGTCTCACTGAGACTAGTCTGTGAACTGTGTAGGTATGCGCGCAAGCACAAATGTACATTTTATTTCTGTCACTCTTATACTTCTGTGGCACAACAATTCAACACGATTGGTTGACGACGGATTTACGTGCTTTCCGAGGCACGGGATGTTTTACTACATCGCCAACCTCCCAACTCCGGGCTTGTACTGAAAATTTCTTAGCAGGAAAACTTGTAACTAACCCGCATCTGTACTATCTACTAGCCAGTAGACCACTGAAGCAGTTTATAACGACATTAATACTAAACATATGAAATGAATACTCTTTTACAGTAGACCTGATTTTATAACATAGCTTTATTATTTAAAAAAAATTCCATTTACCTTTCTATAATATTACGCCCTTCGATACTTTTTTCCTCACTTAAGTCTTTACTACCGTCGGTAATAATTTTTATTATTGTCCTTCTTCGTACAACGATGTTTACACATTTTATAGCGTGTGCCAAGTTTGTGAATAGAACAAACGCAGTACCAGTCATAAGAGGTAAGTTACCCCATGTGAGGCAAAAATCTCCTACTTCAGTGATGAGGAATACTACTGTATATTATATAAAATTAAAAACAGTGTATATTAAAAATAACACATTAAAAGATGTTTAGTTTTTCTCAAGAAATGCGGAATTAGCTGACCTTTTTGGTATAAAATAAATTGTTCTTTAACAATAGATGGTACTGTACGAAATCCCTTTGCGGTTACTTTATGTTGAGCTTTTAGAAATTTATCTTTATATTTCATTCTCTATAAATAATACCTCAAAAAAATATTTTACTTACCGTGTAAAAATAAAAAACAAAAAATGCCATAACAATTATAAAGAACTAGTTTTTTCCCATTTAAATGTTTTGGAGGCCAGTAGCCAATAAGTCTTAGCACCGTTAGAGATAATCGTAAAGAAAAATTTGCGTTTTTCACAAAAATTCCCATATTGTTCGTTTAAATTTAAAGGTGTCTGAGTTTTTATGGTGAAATTAGTTTTAGATAGTACTTATTTTGGCGTGAGGTACTCGAGGAAAAACTAGCTTACTAATTAATAAGGGATTACAGATGTGCTAAACATTTTTATTTTGTACTGACAATATACAAAATTATTAAAAAAAAAACATATATTATGCAAACATTGTGTTATTAATATTAAAGCCAATGAAATATGATAACTGTATGTATCTATGGCAAGGCATCTTTCTTGTTGCCTTTGTTTCCTTATTTTTAAAAGACAAACTATCCCTTGGGAACCGTACATTTTTCCGGGATGATATATAACCTATAGCCTTCCTCAGTTAATGGGCTATATAATGCAAAAAGAATTTTTCAAATCGGATTTGCAGTTACAGATACAGATAGCAGAAACAAACAAACAAACTCTTCAGCTTTATAATATTAGTATAGATTAATAAAATAGTTTGTGACAACTGCATAAAATGTTGATAATTATCAGCTTGCATTACTTGAAAATTTACACCTAAATATAATTATGTTATTAGTTTAAATATCACTTGCGTTTTAATTCAATAATTATTTATTCCTACTTTAATTATAGTTTCCTAACTTGTAATTAACCATGATATACTCGTACTCTTATCTATACGTAAAATAAAATTCCGAGTCGAATCTGTATATTAAATAATTTTTGGAAAATCTTATTGAAATAGTCATTATTATCGATATAGAGGCCGAATCTATAGTATTTTGATTTTTTGTCTGTCTGTCTGTGACCGCATCACGGAAAAACCACTGGAGGGATTTTGATGAAATTTGGTATGATGATATGGTTTGGTTTTCCGGGTAAACATATAGGATACTTTTTTCTGCGGGAAAACATCTTATCTCTGAGAAATCCATAATGAACGTTAAAACGTTAGTAGGGACGAATACGAACGAAGCGAGAGTGAGTTGCTGGTATTAAATAAATATGAATATTTGCACGATGCTATATACTTAATAACCATGATTTTTATTTGTAGACTAAACTCAGCTGTAATAAAGCTTTTTCATTCTGATTTTTATTTATAGAAGTACGAGTATATCTAATCTTACTAATATTATAAATGTGAAAGTTTAGATGTTTGGATGGATGTTTGTTACTCAATCACGCCAGAACGGCTGAGTGGATCTGGATGAAATTTGGCACAGAAATAGATTACAGTTTGGAATAGTACATGGGCTACTTTTTATTTCGCAAAAATGTGCGGTTCCCGTGGGAAAGATTTGTTTTTGTACTTCGAGTCTACTTCTGTACTGCTAATATTAAATATTGTGATAGATGTGATTTAAATATTGGATCTTTTTGATGTCTCTCCGAATGGTTTATATTGAACATAGAATTAATAAAAGGCACAATTATTTATACTTATTTACTTTTATTTTAATTACTTATGATAAATTTTAATACAATATAATTTGTACAAATAATGATGTATTGATATATAATTAATCGTTGACAATTTATAACTTAATATTGTCAGAAGACCTTGGTTTTAATATAACTTAGAAATAGATTTTATTTTGTTGCCTCGTTGGTCTAAGGCTAGCATGTTCGGTTGAAGATAGTGAGGTCCAAGATTTGAATCCTGGATTGGGTAAAATAATTACTGAGTAATATATTCAGTTCGCCAACACGCATTTGGCCAGCGTGAACTATAACCTGATCCCCTTCGTATTGAAGGGAGCCCCAGCAGTGGGATAATAAAAAGGGCTGAATACAATATATTCTGTACCATGAGCCCTGCGTCTGATTTTCATTACGCGTAAATTGTATATATGTCTTAAAGATATTCGTAGTGCATTTGTACCTGCACACGCGCACAGCACTGTAGTGCGTATTATAAGTTATAATACGTCTCACGCATTTGGCTAGGCTTAGTGAGATTGGCCGCCGTAGCTGACATCGATTATATTTTGGAGGAGAATTTTATGATTTTATAATAAATCCATTATTTCTGTCATTAAGATATTAAAATCATTATTTTCTAATACTTTCTATACGTTGAAATCAATAAAATGTTTTCTTTTACTTCGATTCCGTAACTTGTTGAAGAAGCGTAAAAAATGAATATGACATTTTAATTATCTGAAAGAAAATAATTTTGTTACATTAAAATATTACACTTTTGTAAATACTATGTACTAACGACTATCCCTCGCTTCGATCGGGTTTGTTCCTGGTGAAAAATAAATTATAATTTTTCCGGGATAAAAAGTTGCTATTCCAGACTAAAATTTATCTCTGTGCCAAATTTCATCCAGATCCGTTCGCCAATCTGGCGTGATTGAGTAACAAACATACATTCATCCATCCAAACTTTCGCATTTATATTATTAAATTTGCTGTAAAGTATTCGAAACGTCGGAAACCAAAAATCAAAGTAAATTCGGGGAAAAAAAACAAAAATATAGTAATATTTAAAATGGTTAGGGCTTATCATATAATTGTTTCATTACATGAGTATATAACATAAGTTTATAATAAAAATCTTACTCCCGTAAAAGAATTCAAGGAGAGTGTAGTGAAACCACCTGCGGTCAGCTTAGCGACGCGGTTGCATCGAGTCATTACTATGAGTACGAATTTGCGCATTCGCATACTATAGGCATACCACGGTATATCATATGCTGCCCTAGCTACCTCTTCACTCTGTAAAAAAAGCCAATAATATAACATTATTTCTCCCAAATATGCACCTTCATATGTTTTTGTATATAATAATATGACGTTTTTTAACGTCTCACTGCTAGTCACGGACCTCCGCTCATTGCAAGGACGATCAGGCCATAGTCCATCACGCTGGCCTAGTGTGGGTTGGCGGACTTGATATGTCATGTCTTTTGAAGAATTGCTAGGTTCTCTTAAGCATGCAATGCAATTAATGTTAAACCCGTTTCACTTGGTTTCTTAAGCGAGCACATCACGACTGGGTTACCACTACCTTATCTAATACTAGCGACTCACCCTCGCTTCGCTTCGGGTTCGTCCCTAGACAAAAACAAATCTATCCCACGGGAACCGTACAATTTTCCGGGATGATATATAGCCTATAGCCTTTCTCAGTTAACGGGCTATCCAATGCAAAAAGAATTTTTCAAATCGGATTAGTAGTTCCTGAGATTAGCGCGTTCAACCAAACCAACAAACAAACTCTTCAGCTTTATAATTTTAGTATAGATAAGAGTTATGGGATAATATTTTTGATACTTTACCTCTGATGAGAGCTGGTTACCTTGATAACAATATATGAACACTTGGAACATCATAATCAATAGGTAAGCACCCATTGATATCAGACGGAAATAGTTACGAGTTGGCTGAAATTTAATTAAAAAAATATATTATTGATGCATTAGTTAGATATTTTAGAAAAATGTCACATATAATAAAATTCTAACTGAGACGAATCTATACATTAAATATTTTTGGAAAATTTTATTGAAATAGTCATTATAATCGATACAGAGGTCGAATTTGTCTGTCCGTTTTTTTGTCTGTCTGTGACCGCATCACGGAAAAATCAATGTAGGGATTTCGATGAAACTTGGTATGAACTTATCCGGGTCAACATATAGGATATTTTTACTGCGGTAAAATATCTCATCTCTAAGAAATCTATACTAAACGTTAAAACGTAAGTAGCTAGTCTTTAATAAAGTTTATTTATGACGTACTGTTACAATTTGGAAACCAGTAGCACATATGATTACAAGGGATACAGTAAACTGGGCGAAGGTTGGTTCCGAGAAGGTATTCTGCAGCAGAGTAACTGTTTCTAGAATCTTTTGATGTCTAATAACACATTTTCTGACGTGTTTCTGAACCATGGCCTCCTGAAAAAAGTGAATATTAAAATTTTAGAAAACGTTTTATATTGCCAAATAGAGATTTCGTACATTACTCTTATTTCTTTCTAATATATACATATTTTAAATTGAAAATTTTCTTTTTAGTTTTAAATTTTGCAAGTGGCAACGTACTTAAGGCGTGTAGTAAAATTTTACTATAAAAACTTACCTCAGTGAAACGTTTATTATTTTTGAGAGTTCTAAGAGAAAGTCCTACTAAGCGTAAGCGGCATCTGCACTGTGCTATAAGCGTAGTAACCAGGGTATCCTTGCTCACATTCAATACTGCAGCAGAGAATATGGAGAATACCTGGTGCATGTACATTAGTTCATATGCTGGGGATTTAGTTGTATCATATGGGTACCTGGTAAATATAATGATAATAATATATACAGTTTCTGTAAAGGATAATTGCTATTAAATTTTGGATGTCGATTGTGATCATGATTTTTTGTGACTTTTCTTGAGGGATTTTCATTTTAACTCGTTACTTAGGTTTTTTTAGATAGTATCTAGGAAGGTAAAGCGTAAAAAGCTGAAATCATAACCACGGTTATATCTGTACATCCAACTACATCGATATGCTTTTCCCTAGTCTGGACCTTCGAAACCTGATATCACCTATATCTCAAAAACATCAATAACTAAATCTTAGCTATTAGTACTTAGCTATATTGGCAATTGCCTTACTCCTTAAAAATAGTATAAGGATAGAAATAATAAAAACTTTTTTATATGACTTACCAAGCTCGTAGAGGCAATTTATCCTTTTCAGCGCTACCCGCCCATCCCACACACGTGAATAAAGTTAATACGTAATAAAATAACTGCTGCCGTTGTGCCTCGCGGTTACAACTAGAAAATTGTAGGTAATTAATATTAGACGTTTTATTATTGAAAAGCATTTAAAATTATAAAACTTAAGGTCTACAGGTATGAATAGATAATTTAGCTGATTCGATGCCAGTGAGTCCGAATATGGTGGGTTTCCCTAAGAGAGATGTATGTTAAATATACATGTAACTAGGAATTACGAAGCGTTTACGTCTTTTTTCAAACCTTGAAAGCCTGTGTAAAATAAAATCTTCCATAGCTGACAAGGGCATTTACAGTTCCGCACAATTCTCAGACCGCGACCAAAATTATTTCTGGATTTGTTTTTTATTGTTTTTACCGGTAAGGGTAGATGAATTATATATCTCCAATAAATAGGTGATAAATTAAAAGCAATATATAAAGAACAGTTAGGGGAATGCTATATTTCAAGATGATTATATTATAATATATGTAGGTACGTTGAATTCTAAATATAACTTTTTAGATTTTTTGCGGATAAACTTTGCTTTTTGATTCCCGATATTTGGAATACTTTACAACAATCAGATCATAAATCTAAGAATTTATACATGATTGTTAAAAATTTACATTCTACCTTTCTATAATATTACGTCCTCTGATACTTTTTTCTGACCTTAGGTCTTCATCGCTGTTGGAAATTATTTTTATTATCGCGTTTCTTCGTGCTACAATGTTTATAAACTTTGTGGTGTGGGCCAAATTCGTAAAAAGGACAAACGCGATACCAGTCATTAACGGTAAGTTGCCCCAAATGATGAACAAATCTCCTACTTCAGTTATAAGAAACATTCCTACAAAAACAAAAAAAATATTATTAATTTTTCTTATAGTTAACTAGCGGCTCACCCTCGCGCCACATCACGGGAAAACAACTAGAAGAATTTTGATGAAATTTGGTATGATAATAGCTGGTTATCCAGGTCAACATATAGGATACTTTTTACTGCGGGAAAATATCTCATCTCTGAGAAATCTATACTAAACGTTAAAACGTAACTAGGGACGAACTCGAGCGGAGCAAGGGTGAGTCGCTAGTTCTATATTTATATATGTAGCTCATTGTATTCGTTTTAATCTTGGCATTGTATTAAATTGCTGTTCGTTAGTCTCGCTAAAACTCAAAAACGGCTGGACCGATTTGAATAATTCTTTTTTTGTTTTGTTGGGGGTGTATCAGGGGTGGTTTAATATAAAAAAAAAATTGCGAAAACAAAAAAAAAAGGCTGGAAAATAAAAAGTTCTGAACTGTTTATTTTGTATGGGAATCACTAACCGTTAAAACGTACCTAGGGACGAAACCGAGCGAAGTGAGGGTGAGTTGCTAGTACTTAATAAAGTTTTCCAGCAGTGGAAATAAATCAATACCATCTTAGTTTGTATGTAATAAACAACAAATATGATGTTATAAATAATACTAATCATTTTGATCAATAACTTACCCACTATGAACATAAACCAAAAAAATCCATAACAGTTATAAAGCAATAATTTTTTTCTCGTTAAACCTTTTGGAGGCCAGAAACCAGTGAACCTCAGTATTGTAAGCGATAATCGCAAGGAAAATAAGGAATTTTCTACTAAAATTCCCATCGCTTTTAACAATTTAGTGAATGTATATGACCAAGAATAACAAACGTTCGTTTCATTGACTAAACATTATAAAATGGGGAAAGAAGTGATAATATGATATAAAGTCTAAATTGTTTGAAATTGTAGTTTTTTTCGTGTAAGTACAGATTTCAGGTGTGCTGAGCTGTTTTAGAATGAATGTAAGTGTTTTTATTCTGGTATCTAAGCCTCAGGACTTTAGTGAGACAGATCAAGATTTAATAAAAAGTAAAATAGACTAAAAATCATATTGAGTATGATTTACAAAACGAAATTCTTAATATTTTATATATAATACAAAGTTAATAAATCTATACAGATCAATAAAATTGGAGTGTCTATTTGTAATATTAAAATAACTTCTTTTTACTAAATACATATGGATATACTAAATACACGGTACATATACCAAAAGAACATTTTTTTACAATTTTTATCTGTCTGTCTGTTTGTTCCGGCTAATCTCTGAAATGGCTGAACAGATTTTGATGGGACTTTCACTGGCAGATAGCTAATGTAATAAGGAGTAACTTAGGCTACTTTTATTTTAGAAAAAAAATATAGTCCCACGAAAAAAAATTAAAACCAAGTTAATTAATTAATTTTGTTTTGGGAAGCAACCTAGGGACGAACCCGAGCGAAGCGAGGGTGAGTCGCTAGTGATAAATAAAAACGATTCTTGTTATTAGAAAGCTTCATTTTGTAAGTACCGACAGATTATTCTGATTATTTAATAAAAATTGAAAATATTTTAATGTTATTATATAGAATTGCTATATGCGTTGGTATTTCCGAGTACAGTTTCTACAAAGGGTTATTATATTTAAAAATTGTAAATAAAAAGTTTTACAAAAGGCCCGTGAGCTCTGTTATAATCACAGCTAATTGTCAGTTATGTTAGCACAATTATACTATTATTTTAAACATCACCTTTATTTTGTGCTGCTTTTTTGATTAACTTGGAGTGTATGATTTGTGTGTTTTATTATTAGTGAGCATATAACGTAGCATAATAAGACTTATGAACTAAAAATATAAATGATTAGCGACTCACCGTCGCTTTGCTTCGGGTTGCCCTAGTGAAACAAAAACAAATCTATCCCACGGGAACCGTACATTTTTCCGGGATATAAAGTCTGTGTGCTATTCCATACTAGACTTGGGCATAATAGTTCGCGATTGGGAGCGGTCAATTTAGTTCGCAGCTCTTTAGCGAACTAGGTCGAACTAGGTCGGTCTTTTAGTTCGTTAATTCCTTTCTAGACTTGACTACTTTAATCTTTGTAGCACTTCATTACAGACCTGCTACCTACACTGAATGCCTTAAGTCCCTATTATACTGCCACACTTTCATTATGATTCAAGGTGGCGAGCAAAAAAAAAAAAAATATCGTTAACCAACTTACCTTATCCTTCCTATTAACATTCACTATACCTTCTAACGAAACACGTACTTATTTTTCTACTTATTACAATTTACAATTTCAACAACTTTATCCGCATTAACTAATAAAATACATATTAAAAGTACTTACCGTATTCTGAAAAAACATCCAAAACGCACATTACTAATATATTACATATCAATAATATTTTATACTACTAAAGATCTATGGAAATCCTTACCATCAAAAACGAACTAACGAACTAAAAAACGAAAGATCCGAGAACTAGTTCGCATAGTTCACCTGTACGAACGATCTTTCGAACTAGTTCGTTCGCGAACTACACAAGCCTATTCCATACTATAATCTATCTCTGTGCTAGATATTATCTAGATGCGTTCAGCCGAAGAGTAACAAACATCCATACATCCTCACAAACTTTCACATTTATAATATTAGTATGGATTAGTATGGATGCTATCGATACAATAGATTTTAATATTAAAATATATTAAAGAGGATAAAAAAGAGTTAAAATTTTTAGTTAAAAATAAAAAAAATGTAGGGGAAAATAAGATAGCAAAATTCAATAAAACACATTTTTTAACACTCCATTTTAAAATATAATTAAGACGGAAAGCTAATACATATGTGGGGTAATAACATAGTTGCAATCGGTACGGTGATAATTATCTATTTTAATTGACGGTTTACTCAAACATCTACAAATACTCTATACATCCATATACAGCAAACAGTTTTGATATCGATACAATTTGATGTGCTAAACAAAATCGATTTAAACAATATGTTTAAAATTAATAACTCTTAAATTAAAACAAGACAAACCCAACACAATAATTGTGGCCTATTCATTGAGGTCATTTCAATGAGCCTAAACACTATATCTATGGAGTATTTTAGTAAGGACTAAGGAGGAAGGATACTCAACGTATCTTGCAGATTCCAGGTGACGCTGCAGCTTCAGATCCAGGTTACCATATCATTAAAGTAACGAGACATCAAGTTTCTAATCGATAAGACCTGTGGAATTTGTTCATATCCTTTTACCGTCTAGAAAAGAGGAATTTCTTGATTAAGCTAAGAACACTCTCGATCAAAATAAAAAAACTAAATAATTTCAGTTCATCCGCTATTGTGACACAGAAAGATACACATTTTAAACATATAACTCCCCTCCTTTTTCGTCGGGCGTTAAAAATAAAGCTGTAAAGCAAGTACATATTGTAATAAGATTTTAAGTTGATACCGCATCAGTCGTGATAAAGCGAAGTCTTCTAGCACCTGTGTTATTTATTTTTTTATTAAAAAATATAGTTTTTCTCTAACTTCATCCTTCTTAGAAATTAGTTGAGCCTTATTATAAAGGACGTAAAAATTGAAATTGGCTGCGGAATAATGTACAACAAACATATTTTTGGCGTGAATTCCGAATTTAAAGGATTTTTCAATCGTGACAAGTTGAACGTTTTAAAAAAATTTATGCAAAATGTTTAGAACCACTTACTTTTAGGAACAATAGGATAAAATGTATATATTTACTTAGCTCTGTGGTATTTTTTTAAATTCATACACACAAAATCTACAATGAAGTTCGTTGAAAACGTTAATTCTTCTTTGATACTAACTCAAATGATTTTCTTTATTTTCGGTGTATGGACACCAAAATTTACAGGCTGGAAAAAGCGATTGTTTCCATTTTATTCTTTTGCTATCCTGAGCGCACTGGTTGGTAAGATTTTTCAAGTTCTAGCAAAACTCGACTTTCAAGTGAGATTTTCAAGTAGTGCTCGGCAATACAACCGGTCGCGCCCACCTCGGTGGACGGTATACTACGCGGGTCGCTCCTGGTACTTCTCTGATAGCAAAGAGGACCGTTGGAGCAACCAGATGGTTGTTGTGGTCTGCTTCGTCAAACTCACCGTCGGGGCATCGTGGTTAAATGTGTAAACGATCTTGCGACGTCCCTTTAAGACGGGAGAAGTTTCTTTGGGTTTTAGTGGGTAATACTGGCTTTACTGGTGCGCCCCTCACTTCGTGCCTACGTTAAAAAAAAGTTATTGAAGTGGTCTTATAAAATTCTCTTTAACATAGAGTAAGCCGTTTTCGAGAAAATCCGGAAAAACTATGGAAGTATTGTCATAGGTCTAATTAGTTTTTTTTATCCACTTCTAAGTGTCATTGGACTTGAAACTTTGCAAGTGTTTGTATGTATTTCCTATGATAGTATAGATGTTTGGTATTATCGAACTCATCTGATGACATGACTGATGGGTACTACTGGCTTTTCTCTCTGGTGAGTCCCACATAATCACCTGTTTGTGAGCAGGTGATACGCGTAAATGCATTTCCGAACGTCAAAAGAAAAGGTAGAGGTAGTGTTTATGACAGTCACTCCCTACTAAGTTATGTGTTAAATATAATAATAATAATAATAATCCTTTATTTCTCAAAAAAGTTTACACTTGCGAATTAACATTTTTAACTTATTTTAGTCTTACATGTTAATTAATATGAATTGGATGCCTCTGTTGCCGTACTAGGAAGCCTGTGTTACGGCATACAGCGCCCACCCCTCAAACATTGGCAAGAATACTAATATATATGGTTTTCACGTATAAATAAATTGGAAAAGAGTGTGAAAATAAATGATGAGGCTACTTTAGAAAAAATATAACAAAACTTCATATTGGAACAGTATTGAAATAAGATATCAAAATATGTACATATTATTAGGTATATACACCATCATACAAGTTGGTGATCTCATCCAGGTGTGGGGTGACTTGCCTCTGATGACAGCTACCACTTTCCTTCTCTTCAGCAACTTTGTTGTGGTCACTAAGGTATTT
Organism: Fabriciana adippe; assembly: GCA_905404265.1. Taxonomy (NCBI): domain Eukaryota; kingdom Metazoa; phylum Arthropoda; class Insecta; order Lepidoptera; family Nymphalidae; genus Fabriciana; species Fabriciana adippe. The sequence goes on along the minus strand of FR989995.1, from coordinate 14,841,424 downwards.
TAGCAAACATAAAATAAATATTAATATTGTATTCTAAATAAGTCATCCAACAATTGTGCTTTAATATTTACTGATATCCCTTTCGTATTGAGGAGGGGCCTGTACTCACCAGTTGGACATTAAAGGGATTAATGTTTTGCTAAAAAATTGCATTCTTTTTTGTTTTTCTTTCATACACGTAAAATCGGGTTGGAACCCAATAATCTCATTAAATTAAACTATTATATGTTAGGGTTATTAATTTATATTTCGAATTTATACCCTGTAATTATAAAAGTATTTTATGAATGGCAGTTGACACTTGACAATATTTTTCGTTAGGAACATTATTAGATTATTTAGTTTAGTTTTACTTCATATTTCATGGAAAGCAGTACAATATATACTTTAATTACGAGAATATCGTCGTTTTATTGGCCATCCCGTCATATAATGTATAAAAACATACACATATACTACAGTAGTCTTAGTGCAAGGTCTCCGAGCCACCAGACATAAGTTATAATCGCAAACCTTTTTATAATTATTGCGGTGCTATTTTATATTATCTGCATCTTAGACTACCAATCTTCAAAATTTAGGTCTGATGTCTCGGGGATTTTAGTATGTAATGATCAAGCTATATTTAATTACAATGGTTTAGCTCGTTAATACGATTTGGAGACAAGAAGAGATTCGGGAAATGATGAGAGAAGCACACGATGAACTCTCTAGTGAGACACAAGGAACTGGAAGGGCAATTGTTAAAAGGTATACTTGTAGATAGTAACAATAGTGATGAAAAAAAAACTACCAACTCTGATATACTCTAAATAGTTGTCGAAATAAATGTGAAGTCCGTCAACCCACACTTGGCCAACGTGATGGATTATGGTCTGATCCTCCCTTGTATTGAAGGGAAAGAAGGAAGTCCCTTCACATGACAAATTTATTGTTTGATTTCTCTTTGGTCTTGCGATTGAGGAAACAAACAGTATACATCCATATGTTTATAGACAATTGTTTCTTGCGACCCACTAGGCACAAACTTCCATCACATTGAAGATTGCGAGAGGGATTGGCAATAGTTCACGCAGGCCGAGTACGGCTTGGAAGACATAACATTTCTTTTGAAAACTAGTTAGATTCTCTCAGAGATGCAGGTTTCCTTACAATGTTTTTTACCGTATAATATATTTACCGTTTTGACTGAAATAGAATCATATAGATTGAAACTAATATAGGTCAAAATTATAAAATTATACATTATAATATTTTATTGATTCAATGTTTACTATTTTTTGATTTAGCTGTAACAGTGAGACTAGAAAACAGCTATCTTTATTCTTCGCTTTATCATACATGACGGTGTTTTTGTGGGCTGCAAGCGCTGAGAAAAATGAACTTCCCTTCCGAGCTTGGTTTGTATTCATCTATGGGTATACGAGTATATATTTTAATATGAGTTATTTTGGTAATTATTTCTAGAGTTTTAAAATAAGCGAAAAATAAAATTTTATAAAATTGTTTTTTTTTTAGGTATCCGTTTGACACCTCTAAGTCTCCAGCCTATCAATTGGCTTATGCTCACCAGGTTTGTACACAGTAAGCCTCAATAAATCAGGCTTAACGACTTTTTTGACTTTAAGGCAATAACACGCTTGAATGGAGATAAATATTAATATTTTAATTTTTTTAGATTATAGCCGTATTATTAGAAGCGACAATCAACATATGTCTAGATACGTTAGTCACTTCAGTAATATGTCAGTGTCGTTGCCGGTTGAGACTCTTGGCACTTACGTTGCGGACTCTTTCTGACGGCTTGGAGGTTACTAATACGGTATTATATATATTATTTTATAAGTCAACTATTTTAGTATATAGCTGAAGGTTATCTTCTCCTCTTAGAAATAAAAAATAAAAAAAAAGTGCGTGTGTGTGCAATTCGCACATGGTAGAAGTGAAACTTTAGAAAAGTAACCTACGAGAGAATGAGATAAATGTAGAGTATCAGACGTAGGATAATTGTAAGGTTTATTTTTTTTTATAATAATTTTACGAAGTTTAAAAGTAATTTTACATTTTATTTGACATAAATAAACGTTACATATTATTCAGTAATCAATTTTATTATTTTTCACTTCCTGCATAATGTATTCTATTTCAAATAATTAAATAAGGCATATTAGACATATACGGAAAGAATATAATAATATATATTTGTCAGACAATAACAACGGTTACCATGGCAACATGGCAATGTATTCTATCTCATTCTCTCGCCGGCTTAATCTTATATATTTATGTGTTTGTCTCTTTCTCGTATCGCATTTTCGTTTCATCGAGTTTCAAATCACAACGATTCTAAAGAAGTTTCAACTTCAAAAAAACAACTGGAATTTTCTTAGTTTTATCTAAACCTTTTGATTGTGTAGACCGTAACTGTAAGGCTGTATGAGACCCCTATTGCGTAAACTTACTCGTAGCACTGTTCTTGATCTTATTTATTCTTATCAAAAGGAGTGTCACATTCATAGACGTCTTGTGTAAATACTTCTAGATCTTCTTTATGAATGGGTGTTCCACAAGGATATATTTTGGCCAACCGACCGTTTATATTTTTACTTGTTATATTTTATATATATGTATACATCATATTATTTAATAACATTTAAATATCATTATTTTTAGGGTCTCCTCACATTCTCCAGCAACAGAATTGTCAACGATCGCCTCAACCGCTGTGTAATGCGTCATCAAGCTGTATTAGTTCAAGTCAACTTGCTCCAGAAATACTTTTCACTCCAAGTTTTAGCGCAATTTACTCTTTCCATGATGATTATATGCGTTACTGCTTATCAGTTGGCTTTCGTAAGTTGCATATAAAATACTAAAATAAATAAATTTCAACCGAACCAGGATTGCAGCCAAAACCGAAACAGACAACTCAGCGTAGGTTTCAGTTTTGATCAGAATCGAACCCTAAACGTATCTAGAGAGATGTTAAATTTAATTAGTGTATATTTTACATGTTATACATGTTACAGTCAAAACTATTGTATTTTTTAGTCAAAACTACTTTTGACTAAAGAGGTTGGTCAAAAGTAATTTTGACTGCAGGCTTTGGTCAATAGCAGTTTTGACTGACATATCGGTCAAAACACTTAAAAAGTTAAGGAGTTAACCCTTAAGCACTGTTATATGTTTTTATACCATTACTACTGTTATAGGTCTCCCAGACTCCCAAACATAAAACGCGTGATTTTTTTTAAAAAGCTATCAATTTCGTAATCAATTTTTTATTAAACATATTAACTGTTACATAGCAACATTTTAACATGAATTATATAACATTCAAACACCAATTAATAGTTTTTTAGCAACTTATTATATGAACATCATTTTAAGGCACTCATTTTGTTATAAAAAATTAAAACATTAAAAAAAACTAAAAATTCTTTCTTAAATCAACTAAATCATACTTTTATATAATTAATCTTTGTAATTAAGCCTCAATTGTTTAATTTTTGAGATCACAAAAAAAATTGTAATTGCTTAAAGTTTGGTTAATTTTTAGGAATGCAATTTACAAATTCTGGCTTAGAGCAAGACAAAAAATTGGGATTTTCGCAAAATGTGCATACATATTTTCTTTTTTACAATCATAAATACTGCAGTATTTTCTTTCGGTTAGCTTTTCACTTTCTGCATTGACGTTTTGGATATATCAAGGCTTGTTCAATAGTAGTCATCTTGGTATTTTCAGTGATGTAAGGATTAGTCATATTGACTTTCTAAATGCTTTAAGACTAACCCTTTTGCAACATTTTTTATGAGTTCTGATCTTTTGTATATTTCTCCTGAAAAAACGTAACCCTTGGTGGATACTACTATATCCAGAATACGATAGAAAATAGTAAAGAGCTAACGTCGTGATCTTCTTTTGCAAGTCATCTTGGAATATATCTCATCAATAGCATCAACACCTCCATTACTGGATAAATTTATAACTGCTAAAATAAAACTATTTCTGGTAAATCCGGGATCGAAACGCGAACTTGTGACTTCCATAACGAAGTTTAAGTCAGCATCCGAATTATTCCTAAAATCGCAGTCTTCCGCGTTTAAAAGTCATTCTTCTAACATTGAAAGCGTGGTACGATCTAACACGCTTAATGCACGAGGTCGCAGTGAACGTGAAGTACTTGGTTGTTGAGAATTTACCCTAAAAACAAAATTTATGTTGCTCAAGAAACTCCCGTATCTACTGTTATAGGTCTGTGAGACCTCCAAAAAATTTTCAATCTTTGCTACTGACCTCAAAAGCGAACGAAGCGACCTATTCTCTTTACAGCTTGTGGTTCACTAACTAACTTGAAGGTACTAAAACACACAACACGATTCGGCGAAACAGAGCGAAACAGCAAGAGTTTCTTTTCGGTGTGGGAGTCTCTCAGACCTATAACAGTGTTTAAGGGGTAAGTAGGTTGAAGGTTACTCGTAAGAACCCTTTCTTTTTTAGTTTCTAGATTAGGTTAGGTTAGAACAGTGACCATCATTTTAAGAGTTTTGACCGATATGCCAGTAAAAACTGCTATTGACCAAGACCTGCAGTCAAAACTACGTTTAACTGTTTTTGTCAGTCAAAAGTAGTTTTGACCACGAAAGAGTTTTGACTGTAACATATACACACTAAAACACACTTCTTTATTTATAATAGTAGTAAGTATATAAGTTTCCACTTCAAATAGCAGTCAAAACATAAAAAGTAACAAACATACGCGTTAATTTATAAACTTTCGTATTTATAATATTTATACATAATGAGATTATTTAAGTTATATTTTTCCTATCAAATGACCTTGTTGTTTCAGGAGGCGACTTCGTTAGTTCGAATATTTTCAATGCTGTTTTACTTAGTGGTCATGATGCTACAAGTGTTTCTTTACTGTTATCAAGGAAATCAACTCGTTCTGGATGTATACTTTTTCGCTATTGTTTTTAGTAAAAAAAATTACAATTATTTAAAAAAAATATTATAAATAGCCTTATTATGAAAAGGTCTATTTGTATGTTGTGAAAAATCTCGGGAACTACTGACGTGATTCTAAAAGTTCTATCACTTAAAGTCACATTATCTGTGAGTACTGCAGGCAATTATTTTTGACGTATCATGCGATATAGCCGTGTGCGAAAACTAGCTATGAATGAATAAAAAATAAGGTAAGTCTGTTTGTCTAAGGATCCAAAAATGTTTAGTAAAATATAAATAAAGTCAGCGAGAAGAAGTGTGCCTCTCTATATATGAGGAAACACAAGATAAAAATAAAACATGGTATCTTTGTACGTGCTCTAAAGAATTATTAGTTAAATGCTGAATAGTTAGAATTTAGCATGTTAACGTTATATTATAAACATCATAATTTGTAGTAACAACAATTCATTTGCTAGTGCTATGACACTATAATAAAATAAATATATATAAAGGTATATGTCTTGACACGTTGCTTTGCCTATCTTGAGACGATATTTTGGTATCAGTGATGAAATTCTGACTAACCATTTATGGACAAGAAATCAAACTCATTACCCATGTGGGTTGCTACTAAGAAACTCTTGGCAAAATAAACCAATTATTCTTTTGATTGAACCGAGGACTCAAAGTCAAGATCTATAACAGAGCAGCCCCAAAATCTGATCAAGACTATAGACTAGTCTATTGAGTTAAAGCGTTAATGAAAAAAGAATGGCACGTTCATGGTGTATATCATGAAGCATGAATGATACTTAATATAGGACTATTAATTATGGGTTGGTGTGGGATATTACAAAAACGAATATAACTTCAGTAATAACAAATAAAAAAAATATTATTTCTATTACTTATACTTAACTGAGACTCCTATTTTTAAAGAGCGAAGGTGTATTAAGCGCTGGCTACGAGGGTCCGTGGTACACGTACAGCATCCCAACACGCAGATCTCTTCTAGTGCTAATGACTAGAACGAGAAGTGAATCACGTCTTAAAGCTGGCGGCCTCGCCGAACTCTCCCTAAGGACATTTATGTCTGTACGTGTCTCCTTATCTAATAATTCTTAAACAAGTTAATTTCAACAGTTTATATGGCTACTAGAAAACAAATTAAAATGAACAAAATGTTATACATTTTGTTTCTTACTTGCCTAAGTTTTCTATGTTATACGACGGCGATTGTATAATTTCAATTTATAATATAATTGTAATAATAATGATGTATGATTTTTTTACAGATTATAAAAGCATCCTATACATTCTACACAGTATTACAACAAGTAGTAGAAGACTGAATCAAAAGTGTAAATCTTCATAATCATTTAATTAATAGTAAATTTGATAATAACCTATGGGTTTTTAATTTTTTCTATAAATCAAGCCATTTGAATGTGCCAAATCAAACTCAGTCACAGGCATTCGGATGGACTTGAATGAAACTTGGCATTGACCATGATGATAATAATGACCTCCCGACCGACTTTGGTCACGGCGGCCAGTCTTATTGAGACTAGCCAGCTGTGCAGGAGATATTATAGCGCACAAGTGTACGCGCAGACACAAGTGCACTCTCTAATCCTGTCACTATCATACTCCGGTGGGACTACTCGACACGACCGGTGAGAGTTAAGGCGCAGGACCGACGGCTTTACGTGCTCTCCGAGGCACGGGGGTGAAACACCGCCAACTTCCCAACACCGGGCTGTTACTGAGGCTTACTAAACAGAAAGACTCAATACCTAAACTTGACCCGACCCGGGACTTGAATCCAAGACCTCTCAATGTACAGCCGTACTTGCTAGCCGCTATACCACCGAGGCAGCTTAGGGAGTTCAAAGGTATTGACCATGATAAAAGTATCTTAAATGCAGGATTTAGGATACTCTTCTCTCGGTAATACGTTTACGTGTACCAGTTAAGATTTTATGTTATTTTAACGGTTAGGTTTTATAGTTATCTTTACACTTGTGGAATATTAATCACAGTCAACAGTCACCAAGGAAATAAGGGCCTGTCCAGGGCGTTTCACTATAAAAAAATCATAATTTATTTAATACTAGCTCTAGGCTACTAGGCTCACGTATGTTTTACACGTTTTACATAGATATTTAAAATAGTTATTTGCCAGGGTTAGCCATATTAATTTTTTTTTTCTTTTTAATTTTTCTGATGTTTTAATATTTATTATCCTATTCCGGACTAAGAGAAATCTAAAAAATCTAATATTTTAAAAAAAATTCCAGCCGTTCTTGAGTTAACTAACACGACTTTGTATAGAGATTAATACAATTTTTACAGTTTAGATAAAACGAATTCATTTCCTCACATAGATTTTTCATTGATAAGATAACTTTATAACTTTTATAATAATCGTAAAAAAATAAGAACTTGTAAATGTGCTTGCGCATGTTCCTTCAATTACTTTGTGTACACATCATGATGTTCACGTGAATGTAGTATCTATCTAATCTATCTAATATATTTAAACGGGCAATTCTTGTATATTTATTTATACCGGCGATCTTGGAAACGGCTTTAACGATTTCGCTGAAATTTGGTATGTGGGGTCTTTCGGGGGCGAAAAATCGATCTATTATCCCACGCAAAATATGGTCGACAATTTCTTACGTACGCATAGTGGTCAAGCGGTCGAGGCGCTAGATTGACAATTACAAGTGTCCGGGTTCGGATCTCGGTCGGATACAAAGTTTTTACATTTGTGTTTTTTTTTGTATTTAATCAGGTTTTTAGTTTTTTTTTAATCTAAACAAATGTGGTGTGTTTTGGAGGTTTTAAAGATAAACGTCTTCTTCGGTTGGAGACATATTTAATAATCAAAATATCTTAAGTATAATTATAACGAAAACTTAGCTTAATGGGTGGTCGACCATATATGGATGATATATGAGCGCTTTATATAAGGTAGAGCTTACATTAGATTTAATGCTATACTGTACTATACTTTACTATGCTATATTATACTATACTTAATGCATAAACGTTTCACACTTCACTTAAAATACGATTATATAACAGAAAGAATTCCGAGCGAAGCTCGAAATCGTTAGAACCGTTTCTGAGATCGCCGGTATAAATAAATATACAAGCATTGCTCGTTTAAATATATTAGATTATTCTACATTTAAAAATTCTGAATGAAAATATTTTTTCTAGAAATTTATATGAAACAATTCATGAACTATAATTCAAAAATTTTAAAAATAAAATTTAATATCGATTTATAATTATTCGAGTAATACAATTAAATCGATGAAAAGAAGCGACTACACTTTTATTTAGACACGTGCACTTATATCAAAAACATTTGATCGACATCGTGTTGCACGCTAAAGGAGGTGTGATCATGAATAGCTAATACAAATAGATAGCGCGTACTTCAGTTTGACCTTGCCTTATATTCATTTTTATCAATCAACTATCTTACCTCGCTCCCCTTGGGCTCGTTCCTAGGTGCATTTTGATTTTCTTGAGTGGGACCCTAATTCTTTTTCTAAAATAAAAATAGCCTATGTTACACTTTATAATATCGTCTATCTGTCAGTGAAAGTCCCGTCAAAATCAGTTCAGCCGTTTCGAAAAATAGCTGGAACAAACAGACAGACAGACAAAAATTTTAAAAATTGTGTTGTTCTTACAAGTATCCTATGTAATTTTATGTGCATTAAAAGCAGTTATTTTGACATTACAAACCGACACTTTAGTTTTATTTATCTATATAGATAATAGAGATAATCTATAATCTAAGAGACAAAGATAAATTATTATATTTTTATATAAACTTATTATCTAATATTGTGCATATCAGTAATTGATCTTCTATAAATAAAAATGAATGTTTCTTTGTATGTTTGTATTCTATGAGTTAAAAACTATTCATCCGATTGATGAAACTCTGGTGTACACGACCGCGTTTCTGGTTTATTTTTAACCGACTTCAAAAAAGGGAGGTTATGTATATGTATACGTTATGTTATGTATCTAATATTATTAGATCTGCAAAATATTCGCATACGATTATATACTTGGGCTTCCAAACAAATATATAAAATTTTATATATCTATGTATGTTTGTCCACGCATTTCTCCGAAACTAGTAATCGGATCGGGATATCTTTTTATTTGCTTATTTTTTTTTGTGCCCTTGTAATCTATGCGTTCCCATTTTTTTGACTGATGAAACTTTGGTGTGTTGTTCTGTCTGTTAGCGAAGGGTTATGGCTCAAAAATTTCTCAATTTCGTATTCCTAATAATCTTATTAAGAATTGAAAATGGTTTTGTTTTTCAACTTACTTCTATGTTTACAGAAAAATAGTCTATGGCTGTTTAAAATCCCTCTGCTTTGACTACCAGTCATGTATACGACTATATTGTAACATCATAAATCTATACTAATATTATAAAGCTGAAGAGTTTGTCTGTTTGTTTGTTTGGTTAAACGCGCTAATCTCAGAAACTGCTAATCCGATTTGAAAAATTCTTTTTGCATTAGATAGCCCGTTACCTGAGGAAGGCTATAGGCTATATATCATCTTGGGAAAATGTACGGTTCCCGTGGGATAGATTTGTTTTTTTTCTAGGGAAAAACCCGAAGCGAAGCGAGGGTGAGTCGCTAGTATCATATATAATAGTCTCACACTAAAGTGCACATAATAATAATGTCTTCCTGACGACGATTTCGGTAGTAACGGCTTATCTAAACAAGACTAGCCAAGTACGCAGGAAATATGTATAAGTATACTTGCGAACACAATTGTACGTCCTGTCACTTTCATACTCTGGTGAGACGACAATTCGACACGACCTGTGACAGATCAGGCGCAGGGACTGACGGCTTTACATACTCTCCTGGAAACGGGAGGAAAACACCGTCAATTTCCAACTCCAGGCTGTTGCTAAGAAACTACTTGTATACTTTACTAAAAACATTATTTAACCATATTATCACATACATAAGCTAAATTATAAATGTATCAATTGAATTAAAAACAAACACCAGATTTTCAAATATCAAAAATACAGAAAAACAAAACATTTGACAAAAAATATAAGTAATGAATCACAAAAAAATATATTTTAAAATCAATATTATATATAACTAAATCCATACATGTATTAACATTCTGTAGCAGTGTATCTACATATATATTAATACGTGAAGCAAAAACTTTGTACCCTTTTTACGAAAATTGCGCGGACGGAGGAGTATAAAATTTCCCACACTTATAGTTTATATAGAGAAGGAGTGCAGAAAGCTAATATTTTTTTAAATTATGCATAAAAATACATTAAATCATTAAAAAAAAAACATTACACACGCTACCATGTATTTGACACACACACACGCATATATACTCTTTTGTTTATTGTTAAAGTCTGTGGTCAAATTGAGAATAGATTAATATTGTAATATACGTAAGACAATAAATATATAACTTAATGAATTATGGTTGATTTTCAACCACGCGGCGATCACTAGTAATAATAAAAATACATATAGTAATCTTAACTTGAAGGCCAAAACCAGAACGAAGATATGTGAAATATTGAATGCTTATTCGATATTTTAATTCACAAAGCCTATAAAAATACAGTTTCATGAATTTATGACGTTATAATTTACACAATAAGTATTACTACATTATACATGGTCTATACATGAGTGTGACAGTGTCTCGAATCAACTTGTAACAGCACGTAGCGTACTTGAAATATTTCAAAATGAATTTTGAATATTAATAGTTTAATAAAATTATATATTTTTTTATTATTTAATTATAACAATTTTTGTTTATAATGTTTGTTAAAATCTTAGTTCTTTATATGGTAGGGTTAGTTGTTAGTGAAGAATATTGTTATTTCAATTCACCGTGCAATTATGAATTATTTTCATCGAAAACCCCTTACGACAGTGTAAGGGGTGATATTAGGAATGCAAAAGTATTACCTGGTAAGTCTTTATTATAATATTACGGTTAGAGTTTTATATACTTAATATCTGGATAACTATACTAATATTATAAATGTGAAAGTTTGTGAGTGTGGACGTTTGTTACTTTTTTACGCCAGAACGGCTGAACGGATCTGGATGAAAGGCACAGAGATAGATTATAGTCTGGAATAATACATAGGCTACTTTTTATCCCGGAAAAATGTATGGTTCCCGTGGGACTGGTTTGTTTTTGTTTTCCTATAAGCACACCCGAGAGAAGCAAGGGTGAGCCTCTAGTAATGAGTAACTAGCGGCTTACCCTCGCTTCGCTCAGTCTCCAAACAGATAAACAAAAAAATTCTTATATTTTTTGGGCCAGAAACCTTCGGGGACGTACGCAATACAATTCACCAAAGTTTCATCAAAATCGGATGAATGATTTAGACATGTATAAAGGACAAACATACAAAGAAACATTCAGTTTTATTTGTATATGTAGATCTAACTAGTAAGTCAGTGAATAATATGTATATTTTATTAAATAATCTTCCAATAATGCCCTCCACTAGGTTCCCCTTTGCCTCGTGTTCGGTTCCGTGAACATATTTAGAGCATAGTAGTAATATGTCGATGACCGACATACCATGAGCTAAAAGGTCGCAGATTCAGTCTATCTATATCAGATCTAATCCTGTATTAATTAATACTTATTATTTTTTCTGTCTATCTCTTCTATTATTTTTTTGCACTTCTTTTATAATACAACTAGCGACTTACCCTCGCTTCGCTCGGGTTCGTCCCTAGCTTGGATGTAGTATATTATCTTTAAGAGATAGACATATGCCATTGTGGATTAGTAGACCTTTTTAAGGTGAACTATACTGTAGTACATTATTTTGATCTGTCTTGTAGGGTTCAGCCAGCGTTTACAATGTAAGCGCAAAAAAATGTGTTTATTTACGACATCACATTAGAAACCTCTTAAATTATCAGTGTTTCTCTACTATATTGTACATGTATTATACATATAAACCTTTCTCTTGAATCGCTCTATCTAATAAAAAAAACCGCATCAAAATCCGTTGCGTAGTTTTAAAGATCTAAGCATATATACCGACAGACAGCGGGAAGCGACTTTGTTTTATACTATGTAGTGATTTACACAGCTTTACCTAATTAATTGCGTCAACCCTTTTCTTAATAAAAGCCTTTTGACGGAATTATTTTTTTACGATGTTTTAAATTTTTATGTTTTTAAGTTATTTTTATACTCGATATTATATATTATCCGAGAGACTCCAGGAGGCCCACTTCCCATCCTTCCTCCCTCCCCCCTCCCTCCTCCCTTCCTCACCTTCCCTCCCTTTCCTGAAAGGCCGGCAACGCAACTGCAAGCCCTGCAGTGTTGCAGATGTCCATGGGCGGAGGTGATCACTTCTCATCAGGTGAGCCTCTTGCCCGTTTGCCCCCTTTGTCCCATAAAAAAAAATATAAATATTTCTACTGCTTTAATTTTGAGGTTAAATGGGTTAATAACTCCATTCGATAAACAAATTAATTGAAAATACGTAAGATTACGAAATCTTTAAGGACGTATGATTTTTTTTTAACTGTTTATAATATAACCTGTTAAACATTTTTGTTTTTAAAAATGGAGCCTTTTTATCATTACAATAACTTTTGACAGAATTTTCCGAGTCCTAATAAAATATTATGAACAATGTCGATAATATAATATTGACCTTTAACTGTCAGCCTTTAATAAAAAAAAAATATTACAGATTTTTTTCTACTGCTTTTTAAAAAAATCTCAGCCAATATATGGAGTATAGATTCTAGAAATTTTATTTATCTAGGACCAAGACTTAATTTGAAAAAATGTATTCAAATAGACAGGGTGCTTAAATATAATTAGTAGGTATTTAAAAAAAATCGCTTACATAGACTGTGGATATAAGCATTATATGAAAAAAATATGCTATATATCAATCTAAATTACTGCACCATATATTGTTTTAACGTTATAAAGTATCCATTTCTACTTTAACTACTATGTTATAGGTAAACTAGCGACTCACCCTCGCTTCGCTTCGGGTTCGTCCCTAGACAAAAACTAATCTATCCCACGGGAACCGTACATTTTCCGGGATGATATATAGCCTATAGCCTTCCTCAGTAAGAGGGCTATCTAATGCAAAAATAATTTTTCATTTCGGATTAGTAATTCCTGAGATTAGCGCGTTCAACCAAACAAACAAAAAAACAAACTCTTCAGCTTTATAATATTAGTATAGATTTAATCACAACTTTGAGCCCAAATTCATTCAAATACGAATATTTTGCTATAATAATAACAACGATAGACACTGACACGTTAGAGTGAAGTCATATTTCCCCTCATTAAACGAGTTAATGAGTGCATACTGTGATTACAAACCTTTACATATAATAAAATTCTAACTGAGTCGAATCTGTATTTAATAGTTTTTATAAAATCTTATTGAAATAGTCATTATTATTGATACAGAGGCTAAATCTATAGTTTCTAGATTTTTTGTCTGTCTGTCTGTCTGTGACCGCATCACGAGAAAACCACTGAACAGATTTTGATGATATTTGGTATGATGATAGCTGGATATCCGGGTCAACATATAGGATACTTTTTACTGCGGGAAAATATGTCATCTCTGACAAATCTATACCAAACGGCAAAACGTAAATAGGGACGAACCCGAGCGGAGCGAGGGTGAGTCGCTAGTATATAATGAAAATTTAAAATAAATACTTTAAGTCAAATGACCATCATGCAAAGTGGTTAATATGCATTCTGCAACTGGAACTACTTGTACCTATTGTTAAGTTTGTCGCTGTCCCAATCCTTTTCACCCAACTGTGGAGAAGCATAAAGGAGGGTTATGTGTTTAAACTATGTATGTAAATCCGATCCTATGTTCCCTCATAATCACTAAACGGCTTAACTGATTTTGTTTTTATTTATACATCGCGTCGTTAGATTTGTATCTATAACGCGAGTATCATAGGGTATATACTATATAGATATTACATGTATATGTAGATCTCATTAAAAATCAAAAAGGTGGATCTTATCTTAGACGTCAATTTGTGTGTCTTGAAAACATTTTTTTCGTCAGAATAAATCGAGTAATCAAAATTCAGGTTTCTAAGGGGCACAAATACCCGACTGCGTAAACAGCGAACTAAAAAGAGGAGAACAAATTGACAAAAGAACATAATATTATACAGTCGGATATTTTATAGGTAATAGCTGGAGTCTTGATACGTGTATATAACTTTAAATACATACTTATTATAAATATAAACACCCATGATTGTAGTACAAACATTCGTGCTCATCACACAAATGAATGCCCCCAGCGGGTCTCGAACCCGCAACCGCTGCCACAGCAAGTTAGGTTCACTACAAACTGAGATAAACGTGTTTCTTGTAGACTATATACTTATGTAACATGTTAATTTAATATAATTTAAGGTTGTAAGCCAGTCGGAGTATGGTCGCTTATCAGGCATGGCAACCGCAACCCAGGTGACTCAGTAACTAAAAATATAAAGGCACTATATGAGAAGCTGGTTGTAGAAATAAGAAAACAATTTGAAGAAAAAACCAACGTACATTGTATACAGGTATTGCTTTGCTACTTTTGTTCAGGCTGTAATTTTGAGGCAAGTTGACTCAGATTCAGTCAACTAGTGAAGTGTTTATTTTAAAAACTCATGCAATATATCGTTATTCCTAAGAATCCGTTTATTAGTTTGGTATAAATGTTCTATGCCTCCCATTTCAAATTTTACTATGGTTTCAAAAAAAAAAGAAAACAATATAATTCTATAAACTTTCATGGTCGCTGACAATATTTTTATGGTGTAAAATGGGATATTTACCATGTTTTTTACTTATCTTAATGAATACTCAAAATTTCGGCACTGTTACAAGTGCCATGGTTACGGCCCACGGGTATACTATACTGTCGAAGTACTAAATATCCTGTTATACATCAGAAAAAGAAAGCTTTTACATCTATAATATTAAACTGAAAACGTTAAACTACATAACTAATGAAGAACATTGATATCGTATTTTATTTATATGTAATAATAATTAGACACGATACAAATGAAACAAGATATTTTCATAATAGTTTGTTGCATGACTTAAATATTTTCCCTCTTTCACTTTCCATTTCAAACCTTATTTTATTTAAGTACATAGTATATATATTTTTTATTATTATATTATTTATTTTATTATAATATAATATTATATATATGAGGCAGTGGTAGCCCAGTGGTAACACGCTCGCTCGGAAAACCGAGTGAAGTGCGCCAACTCGTACTTGGCCAGCGTGGTGGACTATGGTCTGATCCTCCCTATAGAAGGGAGGCTCATGCCCAGCGGTGGGACGTTAAAAAGGGCTGAATACAATATTATATTATATAAGTATACATTTTGCAGGACATCGAAAACTGTGCTAATTCTAGGTGGAATTCCACTTTAGAAGTGGCCACAAGCGACCTCACAGGTATAGGTTACGAAGAGATTTTTTATATAGGAAAACGGATTCGACAAACTTTTACTGATGTTATGAGTTTCTCAAACGACAGTTTCTACTTCAGATCTACAAATGAACAGAGAACTATAACTAGTACGATCGCTTTCATTCACGGCCTTACTGATGGTAGTGGTCTTAATCTAGATAACAACATAGATAAACCTTGGGAACAAGATGATGTCATACGAGTAAGTAATTTTAATATCTGTACCAATATTATTATCTATACAGTATTAGTATAGATTAATGAAGTATAAAGAGGCAGAGTTTGTTTGTTTGAACGCGCTAAGCGCATGAACTACTAATCTGATTTGAAAAATTCTTTTTGCATTAGATAGCGTTTATTGAGAAAGGCTATAGGCTATGTATCATCTATATTCTATACATATAATAAAATTGTAACTAAGCCGAATCTGTATTCAGTACATTAAATATTTTTTTGGAAAATCTTATTGAAATAGACATTATTATCGATAAAGGCCGAATCTATAGTTTTTAGAATTTTTGTCTGTTTGTCTGTTTGTTATCGCATCACGGAAAAACCACTGAAGAGATTTTAATGAAATTTGGTATGATGATAGCTGGTTATCTGGGTTAATATATAGGATACTTTTTACTGCGGGAAAATATCTCATCTCTGGGAAATCTATACTAAACGTTAAAACGTAACTAGGGACAAACCCGAGAGGAGTGAGGGTGAGTCGCAAGTATAGTATCTAGTCTACTATTCCAAGCTACATGTTAATAGTATAAATTAGTACTTCATAGATAATTTATTCTTTAAACAATTTTTTATCTCTACTAAAGTATAAGACAACTTATTTGAACTTAAAATTACACTGACTTCGAAATTATTTTTTTATATAATTTCATCTTCAAAGGTGGAATTTTTTCTTGAAATTTGTACGTTACTTTTCATAATATATAACTTATATATTTTTTTAAATCATTAAAATGGATTCATATTTAGCAAAAATATTAGATATATAGATATATAAAATATCACACAAAAGAACATGTTACCAAATAGAAGCGTACCATCTTTTTTTGAAATCGGTTAATAATCTATACTATAATAAAGCAGTAACTTAGCGAAATCTGTACATTAAATATTTTTTCAAAACAATGACTGTAACGTATTATGTATACGATATAGACCCCAAAACAATAGTTATTAAAAATTTTGTCTGTTTGTCTGTATGTCTGTTTGTGTGTGCGCGTTTCATCCAAAAAGTACTGAACCGAATTTAACTAAATTTTGTATAGTGATAGCTTATCACTCGGTTGAACATTTGGGATACCTTTTACTACAGGTACATTTTTCGTTCCCGCGGGAAAATGCAATGACTGGTTCTATCGAGTCGTCCTTAGAAATTTATATGGCTAACGCTGGCTGAACCTTAGGAGATACATCAAATCAATGTACTAGAAAATTGTAGGTCTTAAAAAGTTATACCGGCAAGTTCGCAATATTATTTGTCTATCACCTAAGGTACATTCGCAATTACTATTTTTATTCAATACTCGCGACTCACTGACTGACTTATCAACGTTCAGCGCAGTTCAGCAGTAAAACGTACCTAGAGACGAACCCGAGCGAAGCGAGGGTGAGTCGCTAGTTCATAATATAATGGAAAAATGGGAATATAGAGCTAGTTAAAAAAAACAACAAACGTAAAGTGCATTTTGTTAAGTGAAGATAAATTATTTAACATTATGTAACATTTATAACATGTATACAGTATTAAAGTTATATACATATGTGTAGTGTATCAACTATCTGGTATCCATAACACAAGCCTCGTAGCTTACCATGGAACTAGATGGTGCTGTGTGTTACTGTCCCATCATATTATTATATTTATGTAAAATTAATTTTATATTTAAGCCGTACCAAAATTGCACCATCTACCAAAAGGAAGTGAAAACTGGTCAAGTACTCGATGATGAGATGGCTGCTTATTATTCAAGCGCTGAATTATTAGCAGTAAGTTATTTTTTAGTATATTACTTATTTAAAGCTTTTTGAGTTTTTGATTTTAGTTTTTAAATTTAAAAATCCATAGTAACAGCCCGGTGTTGAACTTGACAGTTTTTCAGCCCCGTGCCTTGGAGAGCACGTAAGCCGTCGGTCCTGTGCCTGATCTCTCACCGGTCCTAACAATTGTCGTCCTACCAGAGTTTGAAAGTGAAAGGAATAGAGGAAGCTTTTGAGTTCGCAATTATCATTCCGGAGGACATTGTTTAAAGTTTTTGTTGTTATTGCTTAAAACGGTCATACATCGTGATGTAAGCTGCGTGTCTGAGGGAACCTAACTATTTTTTTTACTAATCTGCCCACATTAATATGACCAGCGTAGTGGACTAGGCTTATTTATTATTTATATTGAAAAGACACCCGTGTAGGACACTTAAATGGCTAAATTCTTCGATACCGCATAAAAAAAAACTAAATATATGTTATAATCTCTAAACTAACAAAGAATTTTAGGTACCGAATGAAATCGCTGATAAATACGAGTATCTACTTGACGAACGTGATGATATTAGAAGAATTCCATTTTCTTTTGGAGTATGGAATTATAAAAATTACTATTTTATAGAACAAAAATTATTATAATATATTGTTTGAACATGCATGAATCTTAACGTTTAAAAATTTTTTCAGGTCAGGGATAGAGTCCAAAAACGTTTAAACATTAATTATCAAATAACTGCCGAGGAACTTTACTACTTATACGAATATTGCCGATTCCACCGAACTTGGTCCCCTAATCTCCGAGACCCGTGGTGTGCATTCTTCTTACAAGAGGACCTCGAAGTGTTAGAGTATAGAGATGATGTACGTCATTACTATAGAAATGGTTATGGATCAAAGGTAAGTTTAAATTAAATATGTCAAAATCTATACATATAATAAAATTGTAACTGAGTCGAATCTGTACATTAAATATTTTTTGGAAAATCTTATTAAAATAGTCATCATTATCGATACAGAGGCTGAATCTATTGTTTTTAGAATTTTTGTCTGTCTGTTTGTGTGTGACCGCATCATGGAAAATCCACTGGAGGGATTTTGATGAAATTTGGTATGATGATAGCTGGTTATCCGGATCAACATATAGGATACTTTTTACAGCGGGAAAATTTCTCTATACTATACTAAACGTTAAAATGTAATTAGGGACGAACCCGAGCGGAGCAAGGGTCAGTCGCTAGTGCGTAATATAATAATGATTATAGTAGGTAAAATCTTTGAATTACATTCGCATCGCTACACAAGCAAAAAAAGTACAAACTTTCGTATTAATATTAGTAGGTCAATACTTGATACAAAATATAGGTAAAGGAAGACCTTTTTTTCGGAAATATTTGAAATATTATATTCTAAGGACCATAATATTTCTAAGACTTAGGTAAAATGTACTAACGTGCTATATACTACAATCGTTTGTAATATATTTTAAAAATTGTATTTAGAAAAATCGTCATGTGAGTGAATCATAACACATGTGTTATTCCCCTATAATAATTTTTAGATCTATTTTTGTAACCGTTGTAGAATGATATCGTGTCTAAATCCCAATAGTGTTATGATATTTGTATATATATACAATATCTAGGAAAACAAACATAAACCTATCCCACGGGAACTGTACATTTTTTCGGGATAAAAAGTAGCCCACGTGTTATTCCAGACTATAATTTATCTCTGTGCCAAATTTCATCCAGATCCGTTCAGCCGTTCTGGCGTGAAAGAGTAACAAACATCATACTCACAAACTTTCACATTTATACGGATTTTCTTATCTCGCTTTGATTAATTTGCGCTAATAAACCATGTCATCTATCATCCAATCATTATTTTTCTAATTAATGTCTTACCCTGTCTTTATTTGCTACTAGCGATTTACTATCGCTTCGCTCGGGTGCGTTCCTAGGTACGTTTTTTTTTGAGCGACACCCTAATTCTTTTTCTAAGATAAAAGTAGCCTAAGTTACTTCCTATAACATCAACTATCTGCCAGTGAAAGTCCCGTCAAAATCAGTCCAATCGTTTCGGATATTAGCCGGAATAAATAAACAGACAAAAATTTTAAAAAATGTGTTTTTCTTAGCAGACAGACAGATAGGAAAAGTGTTATTTTGACATTACAAACAGATACTTCAATTTTACTTATCTGCATAGATTGACATACAAAACCATTATGAGACACAACTGTAAAATGCTATAAAGTAATTTAAGCTTAAACAAAAAAAAATAAGAAAACAAGTCATAAGCTTAAGTCAAATATTTAATTTAAGCTCATAATAAGTTCAAATGATCACATTTAATGTTTCAGATAAATATCAACTTAGGAAGTGCGGCTTTAAAAGATTTGTATAATAACTTTGAAGCTCTTACTTCTACTGGAAGAGAAAAGTTTATCGCTTATTTCACACATGATACAATGATTGAAATGACGATATGTGCTCTTGGGCTCTATAAAGATGCCAAACCACTACGAGGATCGTTTAGAGATGTGAACAGATTATGGCGAACCAGTCTTATGAGTTCATTTTCTGCGAACATCATAGCTGTTTTGTATAGGTAAATGAAAAAAATATTTAATTATATCGTTAATGTATGTAATCAGCCCGTATAAACGTCCCACTGCTGGGCACGGGCCTCCCTTTAATGCGCTGGGCAAATGCGGGTTGGCGGACTTCACGTATCTTTCGAAAACTTATTAATTAGGTTCTTCCAGACATGTAGGTTTCCACAAGATGTTTTTTCCTTCACTATAAGATAAGTTGTAATCATGTTGAAAAAGATTCGCATATGAATATGACGACATGTTTGGCTCAGATTGTAGTTACCCTACTTGCTATGCCAGCGGTCGCGGGTTCGAGTCCCGCTGGAGGCATTCATTTGTGTGATGAGCACGAATGTTTGTACTCTAGTCATGGGTGCTTATATTTATAATATGTATGTATTTAAAGTTATATATGTGTAGTGTATCAACTATCTGGTATCCATAACATAAGCCTCGTAGCTTACCATAAAACCAGATGGTTCTGTGGGTTAATGTCCGAACAAAAAAAAAATGAATATATCAGAGGCGCAAAACTCCGTATTTGAACCCCCATTTACTCGGTTTCCCAAGCGAGCACGTTACCACTGGGCTACCACTGCCCATTATATGATTAACAAATACACGTAAATCAATATAACATACCTGAAATTGTGAAGCAAAGACTCTGTGAAGTATAATAATTTCGTCATACAGTCATATTTTTTGTGTGCTTGCAAAGAAAACAGCTCATTTATAATTTCTCTTAATAGTTATAGGTAGTAGAAATATTATATTACATTGGACTTAAAAATATATATAATAGTCACGGAGTCTCATTACGAATAAAGTAAAAATTACTTAAAAAATATAATAACAGATGGCGTAATATGTATTTATTTGTTTTTAATGTTCACCTAAAATTAAAAATACAAAAAAAAATGTTTAACCTAATTTTAAAGAATTATTTAAAGAAAATGAAAATTAAATAATGGATAAATACATAATATTTAAAAACAAAAAAAGAAACAATAATATTCTTGTATTTCTGACGGCAATAAAAGGTACTACATTGAGATAGCACGATCTTTGAAAATAATTATATAAACTGTGTTCATAGATGGCGCTCAATATAATAGAAAAGTTGTTAAATGTATTTTATATATTTTAGTATATTTTAAAAATATAATTTGCAATTGCCATAGTGGCCTTAAAGGCCTTGAAGGCCTTACATAAAG
The DNA here is from genome assembly GCA_905404265.1 of Fabriciana adippe. Classification (NCBI taxonomy): domain Eukaryota; kingdom Metazoa; phylum Arthropoda; class Insecta; order Lepidoptera; family Nymphalidae; genus Fabriciana; species Fabriciana adippe. Next base: position 14,820,079 of record FR989995.1, on the reverse strand, counting down.
GTAGCTACAATATTGCACAGCGGCAGCTCAGGGATAGATACAGATACACACACACACACACACACACACACACACACACACACACACACACACACACACACACACACACACACACACACACACACACACACACACACACATATATATATATATATATATATATATATATATATATATATATATATATATATATATATAGATAGTTTACAACTAGAGGTGCCAGATGTCGCCTTTTTTCAATTCTCACTTGCGCCATCTATTATCCATTTTAGGACAAGAAAAATAGCCCGCTGATTAAACGCGGATAGTGATGTCCAAATATTTGTATGCACTATCTGTACTAGTATAGTATTATATAATCTCTGATGAAACTAGTATTGTATTATATTTGTATAAAGCCCATTTTGACGTCCCACTGCTGGGCACGGGCCTCCCTTCAATACGAGGGGGATCAGACAGTCCACCACGCTGGGCAATTGCGGGTTGGCGGACTTCACATTTCTTTCGATAACTTGCTAGGTTCTCTCAGACATGCAGGTTTCCTCACGATGTTTTCCTTCAACGTACCGCAAGTGGTAATCATGTAAGAAATGATTCGCACATGAAAATATCAGAGGTGCGAGACCCGGGATTTGAACCCGTTTCACTCGGTTTCCTAAGCGAGTAATTAGTATACATTTTCATTTTAATTATCACGGTATAAATCTTATTGTGGAATATTATATTGAAAAATTGATTCTCTATAGACTGAGAGACAAACAAACATTTTTTCCTATATGTACCTAATGAAAAGGTAGAATTTCATAATATTACAATGATATGCATTTATCTAAAAATAAAATCTTTGAATATTGAAAATTTAATATCAATTTCAGATGTAACGAACTAAACGAGACACACCGAGTGCAATTCTTTTTGAATGAAAAAAATACTAATATTTGTCCTGAAGATGGCTGTACTTGGGAGCAATTCGTGAACAAATTCCAGGTTTACTCGAATTCCAGCATCGAGATCTGTTCTGATAACGAGTACGATTTTCACCAAACGAGTAGTGGTTACATACATTTTACTATGAAACTATTGATATTAATATCGATATTAGTTACTTTTAGGTTTTAGTTATCATTTTTACACCTTTATTATTTATTATAGAGATAATAAACATATATGTATATAGATGCTTTTTATTTTATTTACATAGAATATTAAAGAAAGAAAACCTGCAAGATGCATATGTTACAGTCAAAACTATTTTTTAGTCAACACTACTTAAATAGGTTGGTCAAAAGTAATTTTGACTGCAGGCTTTGGTTAATTGCAGTTTTAACTGGCATATCAGTCAAAACTCTTAGAAAGTTAAAAAGGTAAGTAGGTTGAAGGTTACTCGGAAGGACCTTTTCTTTCTTTCTAGGTTAGGTTAGGTTAGAGCAGTTACCATAACGCCATAATTTTAAGAATTTTGACTGATATGCCAGTCAAAACTGCTATTGATCAAGGCCTGTAGACAAAACTCATTTAGACTGTTTTTGTCAGTCAAAGTAGTTTTGACCAAGAAAAGGTTCTGACAGTAACATATATATTGAACAAACACATCTAAAAATTGTATAATGTTTGCTTGGAATATCACTGGACAAGCAAATGTTTAAATTTTCATTAGTCATTGAAAGTGAAAATTCTGTAAGACTTAAGAATTCTTTGGACATTGGAATTTCTAAGCAATCTTCTGTTACCCTCATTTTCAAAAGTTATATGTTGCCGAGTTGCGCTTTCACCCTGAAGATGAATGCGAATCCCTTCTCACGGTCGAACATTTTTATCTATATCTATACCTATAATAAAATTCTGAGTCGAATCTGTACATTAAATATTTTTTGGAAAATCTTATTAAAATAGACATTATTATCGATACAGAGGTCGAACCTATAGTTTTTATAATCTTTGTCTGTTTGTCAATTTATCTGTGTCTAGGAACGCATCACGAGAAAGCCACTGCATAGATTTTGATGAAATTTGGTATCATGATAGCTGGTTATCCAGGTCATATTATAGGACTCTTTTTGCTGCGGGTAAATATCTCATCTCTGAGAAATCTATACTAACCGTTAAAACATAACTAGGGACGAACCCGAGCGGAACGAGGGTAAGTCGCTAGTTACCAAATAAACTGCAGAAATCGATAAAATATGTATGTAAATTATCAATAAATAATACAATAATTTGATTTTTATGTTTAATCAATTATTCATATACTCCAATATAGTAGAATCACAGAAATTGAGATTTGCAGCAGTGAATTGTTCGAATTTATTTTTAAAATCTTGCCAAGAGCAAAGTCGAGCGTTGCACAAGTGAAATTCCTTCTCATTTACGAAAAATTGTACGTTGTAAGAGTGAGTGACGTTATCGGTACATCTGAAAGAAAACTTGAATATACTTTGATCACTATATCTATACATATAATAAAACTGTAGAGGTGGAATGTCTGTGCATAGAAAAAAAAATGTTAAAAATCGAGTCAGGGGGATGTAAGAAGAGAAATAGAACAAATCCAGATATTTTTCAAATTTTTTGTTTATCTATCTGTTTGTCTGTTCGTACGGGCTAATCTCCGAAATTGTTGGACCGATTTAAATGAAATTTTGCATGGTGGTACCTTATATTCCCGGTCAACATCTTTTCATCCCTGAAAATTAAAGGATTCCCGTGGGATAGTTAAAAAACTATAGTAACTTATACAGCTTAGTACACAAAAACTAGTGGATTTTAATGAAACTTTACAATAATATAGTTCATATATCAGAATAACAAATAGGCTACTTTTTATCCCGGAAAAATGCACGGTTCCGTGGGATAGATTTGCTTTTGTCTGTCTAGTATATTTATATTACTTATTTATTATATAAGTTATAGATATACGTTTTGTTATTTTTGTAGTCGTAAGCCTAGATAGTTCGTGTGACCACGCACTGCACGATGCACATTCTCTATATTTCTATAAATATCCATGAATATTTTCGTCTCAAAGAGTTGAAACAAAATAAGAAGATTTTACCAAAGAAAAAAATCAATTTCAAATAAAAACTTAAAAAAAAAATAAAAACCGACTTCCAGGCACTGAAAATTAAAAAATAACTAAACAGGGGTTTTCATTTAGAATAGATACCTAATCAGATATTTTCGAAGTCGGTGCCAGCCAATACAAATCAAAGCACACCGACTTCGAAAATTAATTCAAAAACTAGGATATATTAAAACGACCTAATTCGCTTGTTTTTTGTTTGTTCAGTAACGTGATATCTTCCCAAATCTGGAATCAGTTTTCATAGGTCTTTTTCTACTATACTGTTATATTCAGTATACATACAGATGTTCAGAACAAATGAACTTTCCTTTTTAATATCATTTATGTCAAACTGAAAAGTTGAAAAAAGACCTAAGAATTACATTATTAATATTGGATTTATTACATTACATTAAGTAATAAAATGATTATTTTATATTACATACATATATATACACATAAATAAATTTATGTTAAAGTATGAAGGGCTTTTAGTATAGTATAATATAGCGTAGTATATATGCTATATCATCCTAGTCCAGTGTAAACGCTACTTTATCTAAAGCGTCCATATATCTTCCCAAATATGGTCGACCATCCATTAGCCTAAGCTTTCATTATAAGTGTACTCAATTCATTTGAATTATTAAATATGTCTTTAAAAAACATACATTTGATGGCGACCCTGCCAGAGTGAATACGTGCTCTAACTCCAATTAACTAATCAAATCCAATTAAATTTTAAACTAATAATTTTGCCTAATAAATGTGGAAATGTCATCAAGACTCCATGTCACATTACTCACCTGTGTAATACCGCGACAAAATTAGCCGTGAACGGTGTCAAGAAACTAGTCCGCCACTTTCTATCTACGTTCCTTTCGAAGCCAGAAATTTCTGGGAAATCGTGATGAAGACCCATTGCTGAATAGATCATTTCTATCATGGTATCGTGGGTAAAGTACCCAGTGAGGATCTTAAAGTCATTTTTTATGGCTTTATCAAACTTTTCGTATAGATCCTTAAGGCCTGCAGCTCCGAGTTGTAAGTTCATGGGATGTCCATATCCGTTACTAAAAATAGTGGATCAAAATTGTACCAAATCTTGCTTTTTAAGTTAATCCAAGTTAGAATCGTCTGTTGATCCTAACTCCTTAATAATCTTAAAAACTTCAAATTTTATCAATTGTAATAACTAATTAAAATTTTACCTAAAGTAATGTCTGATATCCTCAACATATTCCAAAATCTGTAAGTCTTCATCAGTAAAGACGGCACACCAGGGACTTCTCTTCAAAACTGTATAGGCTCTATAAAATCGGCATAGATCGTACATACCCATTACAATGCGAGCCTCTAAATGACTTAATCCAGTAAGCTTTAAGACATTTGCAAGCATCTAAAAAAATTAGAACAAAAGTTCGGAAAATATAGTAAGAGATTGAAACTGTTTTTTTTCGGAAGCAGGCTCATTTTTTTTAATTTATTATTAATACTACCTAGTTACGTTTTAAAGTTTAGCTCAGAGATGAGATATTTTTCCGCAGTAAAAAGTATCCTATATTTTGACCCGAATAATCAGCTATCATCATACCAAATTTCACCAAAATCTGTACAGTGGTTTTCTCGTGATGTGGTCACAGACAGACAAACAGACAGACAAAAATTCTAAAAATTATAGATTTGGTCTCTGTATCGATAATAATATTATTTCAATAAGATATTCCAAAAAATATTTAATGTACAGATTCGACTCAGTTAGAATTTTATTATAATATGTATAGATTATATTTTTATGAAATGTATTAATTTTATGATACAAAGATATTTTTATAATAATTTTTAGTATAACTATCCTCGTACTTCTGACATATTATTTTATCATGATAAAGCCAACTTTTAAGTTGAAACAAAAGTTTGTTCGTAATTAGTCACAGATAATAAAAAACATTAAAAGAAAATCTAAAATAAGCTTTGGAAATGTACGAAGATTGATCAAGATAAATAAAGGAGTGATGAAATCTAGTCTGGATATTAACACTACCCACCTGTTGAAATTCTCGAGTTTCTTGGTATTTGCTTACTTCGGATATTATTTTAGTACTGCGAATAACTTCGAGCCTTGTCTTACAATATCTGTATGGCTAAAATATTAGATTCAATCAACATATAAATTGACAAAAGATATGATTTTATACTAAGTCTTCGATAGTAAGAACAGGGAGGTAATTTTTTTTAATAGACACACAAGCATTTTTCTATATATTAATACGTGAAGCAAAAACTTTGTACCCCTTTTTAGGAAAATTGCGCGGACGGAGGAGTATGAAATTTCCCACACTTATAGTTTATATAGAGAAGGAGTGCAGAATGCTAATATTTTTTTTTAATTATGCATTAAAAATACATTAAATCAATAAAAAAACATTACACACACTACCATGTATTTGACACACACACGCATATATAGTATTTTGTTTATTGTTAAAGTCTGTGGTCAATATGAGAATAGATTAATATTGTAATATACGCAAGACAATAAATATATAATTTAATGAATTATGGTTGATTTTCAACCATGCGACGATCACTAGTTTTAATAGATATGCAAATACACTAAATTTTAGGTAGGTACTTTTGAAAAATGAGTAGGTCATTTTAAATAAAGTTATGTTTTCGGATTTTTTTGTGGATTTATTTTGATGTTTGGTTCCCGACGTCTCTCCCGTGACCATGATTATTGTAAAGCATCCGAAAAGTCGGGAACCAAAAATCAAAATAAATCCGCGAAACAATCCGAAGAAATAGTTTTATTTAAAATGTCAAATAATCGCGTAAATCTAATAAAGTATTATTAGGAACAAATTGGGGCGTATGTTTTATTTACTTTGTCTTACAAACGTTGCCGATCTATTCTATCATGCTCCAAGGAAAAGTATATAAAGATTAGTAATTTTTTCCTATAATTTTTATCTATTTTCCTTATAAATAAACTATTTTATTATCAACTAGCGGCTTACCCTCGCTTCGCTTGGGTACGTCCCTAGGTACATTTTAATTTTTTTAAGCGAAACCCTAATAAGTTACTCCTTATAATACCAGCTGTCTGCCAGTGAAAGTCCCGTTAGAATTGGTCCAGCCGTTTCGGAGATTAGCCGGAACAAATAGACAGACAGACAAAAATTTTAAAAATTGTGTTTTTCTTATAAGTACCGTATATAATTCCATATGCATTTAGTATAAAGCTGTTATTTTGACATTACAAACAGACACTTCAATTTTATTTATCTGTATAGATAATATGTTTTTGTGTTATGATAGAGGCTTTCAAAGAACGGCTGGATATAGCTGGATACAGCTGTATACTATTGAATATAACATACTGTATTTAAATGGCCGCCGTCATCTAGTACGGATGGGGTAACAATAGAGTAATCGCGATATATTTAAAATTACATAATATAGCGCATCGAATTATTAAATTCTGAATATGGCATATCTTTGTAACTATATAATAATTATATATTTTTTTATTAATATCACAATACGCACATAAAACTAAAGACAATGAGAAATATTTCATTTTTAACCAATACTTCAAAAGTAGTTTAGAATCAGAACACTAAGATTCAATATTCTTGCAGGTGCTTAATATCGACATATACAGAAAAACATAGCTAAAAATCCACACTTACTCTTGCAACAACATCATTTAGAATAGCCTTAGCAACTTTAATAGGATGTTTGAATCCTTTTAAACTTTTAATAAATGCGTCCCCACTTTTGAGAGTTCTTATTTCCTTTGTCGATCTAATTTGTGCTTTATCCAAAGTTTTCAATAGAGAAGCAAATTTTTCTCCAAACCTTTCACCAAATGCATGAAGTTCACTGAAACCTTCAGATGTGAGCTTCGACGTAGTATTATCTAATTTGTCGTTCCAAGTCCAATCTCGAAGTTCTGAAATATCCTAAAACATATCATCGATAATTTTTTTAGGACTCTTTAAAAAGTTGTTATGACATGGTATTTTTAATTGTTTAGCTACCATAGAAATATTTAACATTACAATAAATAATATTAAGCTACTTATAAAAAAATCCGGACAAGTGTGAGTCGGACTCGTCCACCGAAGTTTCCGTACGAATTTGTAGGAAATTTGTTTAACTTTAATTTTTATCTTACTTTAGTTTTTGGAATTATTCCTTTATTTGTGCTGTAAGATTTTATAAGGTTTCCTTGTAAGAGTGATCTTATAAGGTTTCCTTTTTTTACTTTTTGAGGTACGTAACCCTAAAAATCTTTAAATTCAGTGCATTGAAAGAACAATAGTAAGCGATAAGTCTTTTAACAAATATACGGGGAGTGGAGGTCATTATTAATTTCAATAAAATTAAATTTAATTCTTTTCAATTAGACTTGTACAAGCACTATTGCACTTTTAAATTGTCAGTTTAATTTAAAGAGAGTCAGTGTAGTCAGTCCCTTAGGAAGCCACAAGAGGGGATCCGAAGGTAGTTTTGCTAAGAAGAACCAACGAGATACTCAACATTTGCTCTTTTAATTCAAAAACCCAGTATTTGGTCCTTTTTATAATTTATACACATACCTGCGCACACATCTCTCCTTTCCCTTCAGTGTACATTTTAAGAATTTCGTCACTTAGAAGCGACGCTTCCTTCATAAGAACAGCATCCTCTGCGTTAGGATGACGAACACCATGCCTCGTCATAAACCATACACTTACTGGATCACATCCTAAAGGGATATTTATGTCCTTTATTGACTTTTAAAGTTAGAGATACGTACGATTTATCCATAATTTTATTCCTTTTTTAACGTCCTACTGATGCACACGGGCCTCCCTTTAATACGAGGGGGATCAAGCCATAGTCAACTTTACCATTTATAATTGAAATAAATAATGAATAACTGAAGACGAGATTTAAATTATAATTGTGTTAGATATTTTGTTTAATCTGAGAGGGGCAAATTAAAAAATGTATATAAAAATGCTTATACGTATATATTATAAAATAAAAACACTTTTTAGATATTTAAGTTTTTTTTACTTTAAAATATACGTAATGAACAAACCTGGTATAGAAGAGACATCCCTAAAATCTCCTCTGACGACATCATAAGGAGTCTTAGTTCCGAAATATTGGTAAGGTGTTTTGTTACTCCAGTAACATCGGCTGAAAACTAAGGGCAGGAAACAAATAAAAAGCCACATCTTCCATACGTAGTCTCTGTTATACTAAAAGTTGAAAGGCAAATTCTCATTTATTAGTTACACTCAAACAATACAAATATTAAAATCGATGCATAGCGAATTGAATGATATTAAATGATAACTGCAGCATCAATGCTTCCCAAACTCATATTTCCAAGCAGAATTTAGTATAGAAACTATTACACATGGTAAGTACCTAGATATTTCCTGTAAAACGCTAGATACATATATAAATACTAGCAGAACCCGCGGCTTCGCTCGCGCTGAAACTACAAAAAAAAATCTCTAAAATGGTTGGTTTGATGACTTTCGCCCCTATTTTACAACCTTTTGGGAGAAATTTCGAAAAATTTTAAAACGCGTATTTATTTTATTGTATTGAAGAGCATTAATAACAAGTTTCAAGATTTTTCTGATCATAAATATTTTTTGAGTTGTATTATACCGTGTTTTCTCTTGAGAATGAGATAATCTCCCGCGGTGAAAAATAGCCTATGCTACTAAAAACAGCCCTCCAACTATCTCCACATAAAAATCACGCCAATCCATTACTCTGATTTAATATAAAAGAAGGATAAACAAACAAATAAACATACTTTCACGTTTATAATATTAAGCATGCATATCGATGGCTAATTAACAGTAGAGCGGTCGGTGCGCTATCTTTTCTCGCCCAGTAAGGACCGATCCACACTATCACGGTTCAGTAAGAGTCAAAGTCAGTTCCGGCCGAATCACACACCAGCAAAATTTCTTATATAAAAATACTTTACCAGATCGATATCAATTCCGGATAATGGATGAAGGATATCATAATCTATACTAATATTATAAAGAGGTAAAGTTTGTGAGTTTGTGAGGTTGTAGGGGGTAATCTCTGGATCTACTGAACCGATTTAAATGAAATTTGGTAAAAAGATAGATTGAGGCCCTGGGAAGAACATAGGACTTTTTATCCCGGAAATCATCCCATAGAGGGCTGAAAATGGGGATGAAAGTTTGTATTGGGAAGCAAGCTAGAGAGACGAACCCGAGCGATGCGAGGGTGAGTCGCTACTACGCTACTACTTAATAAAAGAAAACAGTTTTAAAATAAATTCGTCTTTAGAATGTTCTTTACGCATTATCAAAATAAAAATCAATAAATATTTAAAATAAATAACTTTCCGAGATGTTTTGATTGATGATGTACAGTATACTACATTTATAGTTTCTAGCCTAATTTTACTCTTATAAAAATATCTCAGATGAGTCCTCCAAGCTTGTGTGCACCTCATTTTAGTGATTTTGTTCTAAATAGAAATATACACAGACATACCCGCAAGCCGAAACTAGTATATATATATATATATATATATATATATATATATATACATATATACATATTATAAAATTCTAACTAAGCCGAATCTGTACATTAAATATTTTTTGGAAAATCTTATTGAAATAGACATTATTATCGATGTAGAGGCCGAATCTATAGTTTTTAGAATTTTTGTCTGTCTGTCTGTCTGTCTGTCTGTTACCGCATCACAGAAAAACCACTGGAGGGATTTTGATGAAATTTGGTATGGTGATAGCTGGATATCCGGGTCAACATATAGGATACTTTTTACTGCGGGAAAATATCTCATTTCTGAGAAATCTATACTAAACGTTAAAACGTAAGTAGGGACGAACCCGAGCGGAGCGAGGGTGAGTCTCTAGCATATATATATATATATATATATATATATATATATATATATATATATATATATAATATTAGTATATCAGCTGAACTAATAAGAGTGAAATTTTATGAATATAATAAATAATAAGTATTATGAGTTAAGATTACGCAACCTTGCAATGGTAGAGTTCATGATCATGATATGAATTTTAAAAGTGAGTTTATTTATGATTCCTTTTCGTGTTAATTTTTTTGTACTCTTTGAATTAAATGTCTCAAACGAAACCCATAAAAAGATAATGATGCCAACATATTTTTAACGTCCTACTGCTGGGCATGGGCCTCCCTACAATACGAGGGTTCAGGCTATAATCCACCATGCTAGCCAAGTGCGGTTTGGCGGACTGCACATGTCTTTCGAAAAACTTGCTAGGTTTCCTTACGATGTTGTTCTTTACCGTAAGACAAGTGGTAATAATGTTGGAAATGATTCCCACATGAAAATATCAGAGGTGTGAAACCCTACATTTGAGCCCGCTTTACTCGATTTTTCAAGCGATCACGTCACCACTAATAATTAGTATAGAAAAATAATTTCGCCATAATCGGACAAAGCCATAGAGAATTTATATTTATAAAAGTACACATATAAATAAAATTAAAGTGTCTGTCTGTAATTTTAAAATACATAGTTAACCAGTGTAGGGTTTTGTACTCATACCTTTATTTAGACGATACAAAGTACAAACCGTTAACAAATTTCAAGAATTTTTGTCTGCGAGTATATAAAGCGAAGCAATAGTATAGTTTTATATACCGCTAACGATTCTGAAAGGCAGAATCGATTTTATTAGGAAATTTTTCATAGAAAGTAATATAACCTACTTTTGCCCTGTGATAAAATAGGGTATATAAGGAATATGGAATATATTTTTAATGATTTTTTCAGTATAGAAGGTATTGAGAAGCAAAACTAAGCGAAAAACCTTGTCGTTATTAAAGTAGTAAAAATAAATAGTTATATCAATTCACTGTAGAATATGAGATGTAAATTAATAGAAAATAGGTATGTAATGAGTAATCTATTTATATTATGTTTTATCATTTTATATTACGTTTCACTTTTTTGTCAGGTTAAAGTACCTAATATTTAGTGAAAAACAAAAGCAAGTCTATCCCATAGGACTGTAAATTTTTCCAGGATAAAAATAACCTATGTGCTATTCCAGACTATAATCTATATCTGTGCCAAATTTCATCCAGATCCGATCAGCCGTTTTGGCGTAATTGAGTAACAAACATCCATCCATACTTTCGCATCTATACAGATAAATAAAATTGAAATGTCTGCTTGTAATGTCAAAATAACAGCTTTATACTAAATGCATATGGAATTATATGTATACGGTGCTTATAAGAAAAACACAATTTTTAAAATTTTCGTCTGTTTGTCTGTCTGTTTGTTTGTTCTGGCTAGTCTCAGAAACGGCTGGACCAATTTTAAAGGGACTTTCACTGGCAGATAGCTGATATTATAAGGAGTATCTTAGGCTACTTTTATTTTAGAAAAAGAGTGTAGTTTTAGATAAGCGAGGGTGAGTCGCATATTTATAATATAAATAAATGGGGTTACAAAATATTCACTAGCACTCGGGCGAACATGAAACTGTCTAAAATAGCATACGAGATTTTATTATGCCAAATATTGGCTTGTTGCCGAGTGCATGCAAAGTAAGTGTACCTTTAGTAATGATTTAATGTTTCATTCAATTATATTTTAAATTAAAATGTAATATGTATTCATATTGCATAATGACTTGTAAATTATATTATCTCTCTTATATATTGTAATGGTATTTTATATGTACATAATTTATATGTTTTATCAAATGAGATTGTCTGACTTATCTAGTTTTACTTTGTAAATTTTAACCTTATTTGAAAAATATTCAAAGTTAAACAAAAATTTTGGGTAGTAAAATCCATTCAAAGTTAACAAAAAATGATGATAGTAAGAAATAAAACGTCAGTTTAATATTTTATGACAACGATATCGCTTTATTGGATGTCAAGAAGGCGAGCGATGGGTGCGTGCGATGCCGTGTTAAAGGTGAAAGGTGTGTCTCTGGGGATCGGACGCGCCCACCCATCCCCCGCCCCACGATACATATGGTAATAAATAATTATAAATAAATATCAACAAGATACAAAATATTCATTAAAAACATTATTAAAATTTGTTTAATTTTGGGCGTAATGTTTAATACAGCTTTTTTTGGTTCACGCTGTTAACACTATAATATACGTATGTTGAAAACTGTACAGTCCGTTATTAATTTCTGTAGTGGAACGTTTAGAAATCGTTTTCGGGCGCCAGATCGAACCTTGGTGGGAAAGTGCCGAAGCCGTCAAATGCGGGGCGCGAGCGTTGGGGCTGTAAAAAAAAACAATTAATTAATATTTTATATATACATACATACATCATACATACATTTTATAAATATGTATAATGTATAGAGCTATCTCATACAATTTTTTAAGATCATTATAATTTAGAAAGTGAAAAATTATCTTTATAATTCGTTAAAATGAAAGATCTTCGAATATATTTATATCTGTATATTTTTTGTAATCCAAATTGTACCTTTGTTGGTTACTTGAGTGAGAATCGAACCCACTTTAGAAAATAGTCTTCTTAATTAATAAATACTCCTAAATAATTGGGACATAGAAAGCTGCATGTTAGGGGATAGATTATATAGTTAAGGCATCGCTTTTGGTCCGCCTTTTTACATACATATAACGTGCGGGAAACATGCCGGATAACGGATGTATACGAATTTGTAAAAATTACTCTGTCATTCATGTATTCGTATTTATTAACCATGCTTTCTTCTATATCTGGATAAATGCACAGGCTTTAAAATCTATACAGCACTGTATTTGTGCTGTTGTTGTGTTTTTGGGGATAACACAACTTACGTTTATCCAATGATGATCTATGGACGCCCTTTAACGGACGCCTGTACAAAAAAAGAGCACCGTTTAGTTTACTTTGAAGAAGTTATTTCGTACATGTTTATTACTTCAATTGCTATTATTTATATTAAATTAAAAATACCAAAAATGAAAAATATCTACCGTCTTTAATTTCCGTATTAATTTTCTATGTATAGTTATTTTTGTATTTATAAAGACGTATATAATAATATAGTTAACTCACCGCCGGACTGACTCCTCTCGCGGCGGATCCCGCGCGTCCCTTGCCACGGAACTTGCTGATAGCCTGCTCAGCGAGATCTGCCCTCTCCTCAGCCTCTTCCAACTCTTGCTGTGCTTTGCGGAACTTAGCCAAGTTGAGAGCGGCGATCTCTTCGGCTTCCTCAATCTGCCTCTTGTAGGTCTTGATCTTCTGTTGCAGTTTGTCGACCAGGTCTTGCATACGCTCGTGGTTCTTGCGGTCCTCCTCAGCTTGGAAGGTGAGCTCCTTGATACGTCTCTCAGCCTTGCGGAGGTTCTTTTGTGCGTCGGCGTGTCTCCTCTGTTCGCCGTCAAGCTCGTTCTCAAGCTCACGTACCCTCTGTTCGAGTTTCTGGATAGCCTTCTTGCCTCCCTTGAGCGCGTTAGCCTCAGCCTCGTCGAGCCTGACTTGCAGTTCCTTGATCTGTTGTTCAAGAGCCTTGCGGAGTTTCTCCTGTGTCTGGGCGTGTTCTTGTTCAGCGCGAAGTTCATCGGCGAGCCTGGCGGCATCAACCATAGCCTTCTTGGCCTTTTCTTCGGAGTTCTTAGCCTCGTTGAGGAGCTCATCGAGGTCGGAGTGCAGGGTCTGGAGCTCAGATTCGAGTTTCCTCTTGGCAGCAGAGAGGGAAGCGCTCTGGGCGGACAGTTCGTTGAGTTGCTCATGAGCGTCACCAAGTTCCTGTTCGGCTTGGCGGCGGGCACGGTCGGCTTGTTCCAGGAGAGTACGAGATTCCTCGAGCTCGTTCTGGAGAGCGTTAGCACGGCGTTCAGAGATGCCAAGCTGTTCACGGGCGTCATCACGGGCGCGCTGCTCCTCTTCCAGAGCGGTCTGGAGGTCCTTGATCTGTTGCTGGTAGCGTTTAATGTTCTTCTGGGCCTCAGCGTTAGCCTTGTTGGCGTGGTCGAGAGCAATTTCAAGTTCATTGATGTCAGCCTCAAGCTTCTTCTTCATGCGCAGGGCCTCAGCCTTGCCCTTAGCCTCGGCTTCGAGGGAAGCCTGCATGGAATCGAGGGCACGCTGGTGGTTTTTGCGGGTGTTTTCGAATTCCTCTTCCTTCTCCTGGATCCTCCTGTCGATCTCCTGTCTGACCTGAGACAATTCGAGTTGAGCGCGCAGGACCTTGTTCTCTTCTTGTTCAAGAGCGGCTTCGGCTTCCTCGAGGGCAGCCTGGAGCTCATCCTTCTCGGCTTCAAGACGCTTCCTGGCCTTCTCGATTTCGTGAATGTTGCGGCCACCTTCACCGATTTGGTCAAGCAAGTCCTTGACTTCATCGGCGAGGTTCTTGTTCTCGCGGCGGACAGCCTCCAGTTGTTCCTGACCTTCTTCGTAGGCACCCTTAAGGCGGAATAATTCAGTAGAGTAGTTACGGCATTCCTTCTGGCTAGCGTCGAGTTCAGCAGCAAGGTCGTCAACCTTGAGCTTCCATTCGCCAATGATCTTGTCAAAGGCCTTCTGTTTCTTCTCGGCAGCATTGGCAATGGCAGTGGCACGGTCAACCTCGAGTTGCAGGTCCTCGACTTCGGTAGAGAGACGCTGCTTGGTCTTTTCGAGGGCAACAACCTTCTGGTTGAGGGATTCGATGGTTTCCTCGGCTTCGGCGAGACGAGCCTGGAGCTTGCGCTTGGCCTCCTCGAGTTCCTCGGAGCGAGCAACGCCCTCGGACTCGTACTTGGAGCGCCAGAGCTGAGCTTCAGCGTTGGCCTTAGACAGTTGGCGTTGTAAGTCAGCCTTGCCTTCAGCCTCCTCTTCGACTTGTTCGCGGATGTTGTCCAAGTCGTGTTCGAGGTTGCGGAACTTGCCAAGTAGAGTAGCGCGTTCCTATTAAAAATAAAAATATTAGTATTAGAAATAATCATTTTCAAAACGTTTTTATTTTTACTTGTTTTTTAAATTAAAGCTTAATAATTATCAATATAATATGTGAATGAATCGATTGAACTTATGAAAAGACAAAATACTATCAATACTAACCCTGGCCTCTTCGTCAGCGAGCCTCTTGGTGTCCTCCAACTGTGTGGTAAGGGACACCTTGATCTTGGAAAGCTGGGATACTTGAGACTCAGCCTCCTCCAATTGGCGGAGCAGGTCAGAGTTCTCGATAGACAACTTCTTCTTGGCGGCATCCAGGTCATTGAGGGTGCGGTTGGCCTCATCAGCCTTGCTTTGGACTTCGTTGAGCTGGTGTTGCAATTGCTTGACGATCTTCTCTTGGGCAGCCTAAGAAATGTTTTTTTATAAGAATGGAGATACTGATATGCTACAAATGATCATAATGTCATTGTGTATGCTTGTTTTGTAAGTGATACGTGGTAATAAGGGTTATTCAAGAATATTCAACAACATATAAACAACTTAACAGAAAATCGTGTCATTTTTTTGTCAATAAATGTGCACACGTCAAACGTTATTATTTACTATTTTTTTTTTAAATTTCATGCATTTGTATCTTCTTAGTTCCTTAAGATTAAAATTAGTAAACAAATCTCAATCAAATATGTTTAATTATTTAGAAGCAGTCCTAAAGCATTTTCTAAGGAAAATTTTCTTAGTATTTGTTATAAATTGGTTTTATTTGTAAGTTTGTTGTGTATGTGTTTAACTGCTAGATCTAATTTTGCTCGAAATTTATACAAAGCTGCGAAGCATCCTGTAATTGCCAACACGATTATCTTTTCATCATTTGTGTACCTTTTCGTTGGACAAGTGGTCGAGACCGGCGCGAAGGTCATTGACTTCGCTAAAGTATTGAGAGCGCTCTTTCTCAGCCCTGGGTAGATAAAATATAACATAACATATATTAGAGTGATCCTAGTAACTTTTTTGATACCTGTGGAATTTGTCCTATTGGAATAAATCATATAATAAATATTTTTAATTATATGTTGTCTGTAGTGTACATGTACATGTCTATCGGGAAAGGACATATCATGCAATTCACCCCAGGCGACACATGCCTTAAGGATGACATGTTACCTTTTCCCTTGCAACTTGGTCAATAGCAGCACGTGTGTTGTTAAGCTCGTTGTAGGAAGACGCACGATCATGTTCAGCCCTGTTTTTGTAGTTATATGAATATCTATTTATAATATTATTTTAAAAGCATTACCCATAATTCCGTCAGCTGCTTGCAAGAAAACTTAAACTATTTTATATATTAAAAGAGAGCCGATTAAGATGATATTTGATTAATTTTTATTATATATTCAAGATACTTACTTAGCCTTAAGCTTGTTGAGCTGGTCGAGCTGCTCGCCCATCTCAGCAACAGCATCATTGTGCTTCTTGCGGAGGTTGGCAAGAGTGGACTCGTGTTGGATGTTGGCTTCCTCCAAGTCGCGACGAAGCTTGCTAAGCTCAGCCTCACGCTTCTTGTTAAGCTCAATTTGAGCAGAGGTGGCACCACCAGCCTCTTCGAGACGCTCGCCGAGCTCCTCGAGTTCACGGGCGAGGTCAGCGCGTTGCTTCTCAGCCTTAGCACGAGCCTGGCGTTCGGATTCGACTTCCTCTTCCAATTCCTCGATGCGTGCTTGCAGTTCCTTGATCTGTTTCTGTAGCTTGCTGACAAGAGATTGTTCGTCCTCGAGCTTGGCGGTAAGAGATGAGATTTCCTTGTCCTTGCGCTGGATGGTCTGTTCGAGTTCCTTTTTGTTGCGTTCGAGGTCGGAGACGGCTTCCTGGGTAAGTTTAAGGTCACCCTCAACCTTCCTCCTCTGCTTCTCAACATCAGCGCGAAGTTTCTTCTCACGCTCCAAAGAATCCTCAAGCTCGTCGAGGGTCTGCTCGAGCTTCTGTTTAACTTTGTTGAGGTGGTTGACCTTGTCTTCAGCAGCCTGGAGCTCTTCGGAAGTCTTTTGGTTGGATTCACCTTGGAGTTTCTTCTCCTTGTTCAACTTGTTAATGAGCTCGTCCTGGTGAGCGATCTCATCGTTCAAGTTGCGGATTTGATGGTCCTTGGTAGCCTTGTCTTGTTCAGCCTTTTGGACGGATAGTTCAAGGTCTTCAACATCCTTCTTGAGGCCAGAGATTTCCTGTTCCAACTTCTTCTTAGCCTGGAAGAGCTGGTTGCGAGCATCCTCTTCTTGGGTGAGACGGTCTTGGGTATCCTAAAATAAATTTAAAACAATGAGCAATAAGCAATGAAATAATATAAAGAGTTTTAATTGCTTTGTTTATAACACATCTGTTTTCTATCTATTGGTCTAATCGTATTATTTATTATTGAATGGTTTGCAATAAAATTCGTGCAGTCTGCAGATGTATAATTTATTTTTAAACATCTTACCCTATTCCTGTTGTAAACAAAATTTTGTTTATTTAAAGAACCGCAATGTTAACAAGCACTACATGATATTAGCAAGTTTGTAACTTACTTCATTAAAGGTTAATTGAATAAAAATATCTACTCTGTATTTCAGCAACAGTAATTAAAGTAATACTCTAAATTTCTGACAAAGATATAAAGTAAAAGAGTTTAAAAATAAATTCACTCGTTTTTATGCAACTGTGTAATAATTATTAAATTTTAGCAAAAAATAAATTATTACTAAATTAAAAATAATAATTCACATCCATGACGAAAATAAATTTAAAATAAAAAAAGAAAGTTATTATATTAGATAGACTTACCCTAAGTTGGCTCTCCAGGTCGGCCTTTTGGGCTGCCAATTTGTTGGCACGCTCCTGGGTCTCGGAGAGTGAACCCTTCTCTCCCTCAAGAGAAGAGAGCAGGGCCTGCTTCTCCTCAAGCAGCTTAGCGTTGAGGGCCTCAACTTCCTTGCGGAGTTTCTCTTCCTTCTCGAAAGCCTCCTGGGCCTTTTGTGCCTTCTCCTCCAATTTCTGTAAAACCACCTCACTTTTATCTACACCGTCCCATGTTGTCAAAAAATTTGCCGCCATCTTTATTTATTACACCATAAAATTAAACTAGGAATGCTATATTTCGGTTCGTTCGAATGTCGAGGAAGGGCGCGCGCACCGCCGACCACTTCGCAACTGAAACGCGCTGGAGTTTTCCAGCGGCGCGTTATCGCCCCCGCACATATTACATTGTGTAAGTAAAAAGGAGCGTTGCTGGAGTGGGGAGAAATCCAGAAATGGCTGCGGCAGGTGCGATGGTGTCACGTAACCGCCAGGTGGGCGCGGTCGAATCTATTTATGTACACTTGAATCACGCGTTCTGAGTGGTATATTTAATAGGTCAATTCAATCATTGTACAACACAACAGGTACAACAAATGCTTACCGCGATCTCATCCTCGATACGAGTGACGTTGAGAAGGGGCTTGACCCTCTGCCACAGTTTCCACCATGGCCAGGTGCGGAGCTGCAAGTATTTGCGCAAGTTGCGTTGGACAACTTGGAGGGCGACCCTATGAAGAGAAAATTAGTAAGATGCGGTCTAAGTAATTACAAATTGGTATTTATAAAGCAGTCTCAGTGCTTATAAAATATTTTCTTACCTCTGTTCCTGCAACTTCTTGTACTCTTTACGGGAGAGATAACCACGGATGTAGGCCTGAAGCCAAGATACAATCTTGGACAACCTGTCATCACGCAACTCTTCCATCTGACCCAGGACACCAGCGCGGAAGAATACCTACTCACCCAGAAAGGAGTATTAGATAATAGAGTCCACTAGTAATAGTAATAATATCTAAATTTCAGCTAATATGTGCTATGAAATATATTACAATAAAGATAAGGAAGTGTAAAAAGAAAATAATTTTAAAGTTACTAAATAATATAAAATATTATTAATAATACAAATCAAAATATTTACAGCTTTACAAGAATATTAAATGTGAAATAACTTAATTTTCAAATACATAAATTATTATTACACGAAAAATTATATTAAATAAAATACAAATAAAATAATATTAAATAAATTATTAAAATATGCATATTATTATCATACGACACACATAACTTATGGTAACATTAGTTTAAAAAAATAGATGTTGGGATATATTTTTAATCACATGAAAAAGCGTTAATAAGTAGAGCGTGCAAATATGAGAGTTCTCTAGCTTTTTCTAATAGTTCTACCTTAGTTTTTCCGAGCCTGAAAGACTCCGAATCCAAGCCGGTATGTTCGAGAATTTTCTCGGTGGCTTTTTCAGCGCTAATTGGTTCTTTGACCAGGTTCGGGCACAGAATTTTGTATCTGCGTTTGGGAAGCACACAAAAAATGATAATGCGTTGTTTGAGGATATGATATGGAAAAAACAAACGAGCCTATGTATCTTGGGCTCTAAAGCATAAGCACTCTTACTCTGTAAGGGTTGGGAGTTGTATGATAAATACCATTCCATATTACCAGTTCCTAAAGGTTCTACTCTGTAAAGCGTTTTCAAACCCTGCGATTAACCAAGTACATTTGGATCGCTCAATACAAACTGCTATCTACTGAAATATCAAACATGCCTTGGTGTGACCGAGACGGTAAGATTCGACATCCAAGCCTGTGGCCTCCAAGATGACTTGAGCGATTTTCTTAGGATCAGTTTCCTTGTCGGCAGCTTGAGGGGCCAGGATCTTGTAGCTACATTGTCAAAATATATGACAAACGATAAAGGAATGTCACACAATATCAAAAAAAGCTGTGCTTCTTCATACTTAGGTAAAGGTAAAACTAAATACTTGATAAATACTAAATACGATCTACGGTTAACATGATTTCGTATTTTCATGTACCCGGTGCTTTAGCTTTAAGTACCGGTAAATATTTATAGTACCAAAAAATATCTAAATACCAAAGAGTGTGTATGAATGCTAAGCAAGGGAAAATTTTGAAAACTCTATTCTTTAGAGTTTAGACTAATTCCAATAGTACTTCAACCACTCTTCTACAGAGAACTCAATATTTCCTTGCCTTCGTGTGACCTATACGATAGCTTTCAGGGTCAAGCTCGTTGATTTCGAGGCACTTCTTAGCAGCCTCCCTAGGATCTTTTTCTGCAGACATGGCAGCTGGTGCAAGTATCATGTAACTGTTTTGTTTTAAATACTTAAGTTTAGTAACCGTTGACAAATTTGGCTAGATACAGTAGTTGACTCAAGTGTCTGAAGTGTGAATTTGAAAGTTCGATTCATCAAAATAAATTTAGAACATGTTACTCATACTGAACATGCTTCCTATGACGTCAGTGAGAGTCAGCTGCGAGAGTGCAAAAATAAAACTGTTCCAGTTATACGAATGCTCCAGAGCTAAAAGAATTTGTTTAGACTGCCAAAGAAAATAATCATTTATAATTTAGTCATAGCATTTAAATTTAAAAATATGATTATAAATTTTTTATCCTGACATCCTAATTATGACAAATGTATCTCAATTTAGATAACATCAAGTGACGGATTTTATGAGGTTGTAATCTTACCGGAGCTTGAAGTCAGGGTAGACCATTCTGTTGGGGAAACCTTTACGGCAAATACGGATGCCTTCAAGCACACCGTTACAGGTGAGCTGGTGCATCACAAGGTGAGAGTCGATGAGACCTGGTGGTTAAAGTCATCGGTTTAACGGATTTTCTTTAAAAAATCTTAGTCTAATCACATTAAACATAAATAGCGAATTCTTATAACTTTTTCTAATATTTTTTTATAATATTAGATTAATTATTGTAGTGTTTTGAAAAATTTCATAAGCGTGAATTCTTTTAATCTATAAAAATCTTATTTACTAGGTCATTTTAGATCTTAAAATATGTGGTAGCTAGGACCGCTGCTTTTAATTATATTCTCATCACTCAACACCCACATGATTTTGTAGGTGTCGAGTGTTACGTAGGCGTTGTATATGATTGAGCTATAAAATTCCAAATTTATTAGGTGATTTGAATTTTTGGATCATATAAATAAAAATAAATGTGAATATGCGATGACAGAATTTCTACTTTAGAATGTTACACGAATATAAAACCAAGGATAACTTACCAGCCTGTTTCAATTCATTGGGAATGATACAACGTACGAAGTGAGGCTGGGTGGATCTCAGGGTTGTCATCAAGTTGTTAAGTTGTTCCTGTACATACATATATAATAAGATTTTGAACTTAGACTTATCAACTATATGAAAATAAATAAAGCTCATTACTAAAATCATTTTTTTAAAATTATTATTTAATATTTAAAATCTCGCAATAAAGAAAATTTAATGATTCTTAATAATCACACATGATATGATATGACATTTTGAAGTATTTTAATGATAACATGAACAAATAATTAGAAAATACACACATAAAACTAAGGTTAAATAAACACACACCAAAAAGCTTAGTATTGTAATTAGCTTAACAATTGTCTTTTTCTAGACGATTTGAGCTTTAACAATATCGACACATTTGAGTATTTTGTGTCTAAAATGGATGGTGATATTTTTTAAATAACAATATTATTGACTCAGTATTATAATGATTGTGATATGAGGAACGCTCTTCGTCCTCTTATTAATTGATGTTTCAAAACTATTTCGTTTAAAGAAACAGCTTCAGTGTAGATTTAATAAGTATATCTACACTCAATGAGGGTGATAAAAAATAAACAAATAATTCAAATAATCATAATTTTTCTGTACCCTGTAAGCGGAGGAGACAGTAGCAAAACCACCACCCTTCTTACCGCGACCTCCTATGGATATACATTAATAAGCAACGATTAGTGCCAGGACGATCACAAGAACAGACATAATATATAATATATCTCCGACGATGCACCTGCTGGGCTTAAACAACTAGATTGCTATAAAACATTGACTGACATGGACAAACATATATTATTGTGAAGCATGAAGGATTGACACCTCGTCTGTGCATTCATTATTAATAAAATCTTCAAAGGTGTCAGCCCTAAATATATAGATAGACGAGGACAGGAAGCCACGTGACAGAAGCAAGTTTCGGGCAGGCGAGTATCGTTTTACCCTGTAAAGTGATGATACGGTCTGGAAGGCAGAACCCTTGGCACGCTTGCCTCCAGCGCCTATTTTACGCAAAACAGAGTTGAGAAAAGGAAAATAATGGTGCTCATGTTATTAAATGTGCAGCTTAATGTTAAATAACAAATAATGAAATAGAAATCCGTTCAGTATATAAATTGAACTAGTATAGTAAGTATAGTTAATACAGACACCAAGTATTGATTAATAGACATAATTCTTAGTTGTTCTTCTTCCACCAGCTAGGATATATTTATTTATTCCATAAAATAACTTTCCATGAGAGCTGTATGTGAAGAGAAAAACTTATTATGAAACAATTTATTTTATATAGAGGTCTATTAAAATAATACGAACCCTTGCCACCACCACCAGCACCAGCATCACCAGATTGACCAGGATGGTCAGCAAAGATCTCAACCAACAGTTTGTTCTGACCCTTCTTGAACTGGTCGACAACAGTGTCGTTAAGAGGGTCCTTGTTCTTTTCAAGCCATCCAGTGATGTTGTAGCCGACCTGTTTACCAATATGTTTATTAGTTAGTTCCTTAAATCCTTAATGTATTTATAAATATTGACTATAAGAGCTGTTAAGAGACTGTCATTTTTAAAAGTTTGTTGAAACTCCAATACTATTAGATCATACGAGGGATACTTACATTACCGGCGTAGTGACCAATGGCGAAGTGAGCGGCTTGGCAACCAGGCTTGGGGGGCTTCGGCTTCAGGTAAGGAGCAGATTTACCCAAGTGGTTGTTGTTCAACTTCTCAACGAAGGTTTGATCGGTGGCTTTCGGGAACATAGACTCTTCCTCAAGAATTGAGAGGATACCCATAGGCTGAAATTGGACCAGTGAGATTAGGGTGTGAAATTGTCAAGTGTGATTGGTGTGTTTTAATTTGCCAAAATAGTGTGTGATAAAAAAATCGAAATTTCTATATTGTATGTGTTACATAAAAAAAGCTGTGTATTTCAAAAATGTAATAGTTTATAATATGTAAAATAAGATAAAACATTAAGTGTATAAAAGAGAAACAAATATGTGTGTACTTAAAAAGTAATTATTATGCGTTATATTCAAAGCCACATGCAAATAAAAATACATTAAAATATTGTTGTGTAAAAATTGTTGTGTTATAACGCGTGTATTTATGCTGGTTAATTTTATCGTATAAAATAGCAGTTTATTATCTATATATAGCAAATTAATTGTACCACAAATTTCTTAAATTATTATAAGCATATTTTAAATATTATTATTATAATAAATATTTACTCTACTTAATTTCTCTAAAGTGCTCCTAACGTGTCTTATTTATACAATTGTTGGATCGCGATGGCTTAGTGCAAATTTTAGATAATATCTAGAATATAGCGAATGATTTAGCATATTCGATTTTTGCGTGTATCAAGCTTTTATTTTTAATTGACCGCGGGGAGGGGATACAGCCAGTAAATACTTGCATTTCCAGGCGATGATGGGCATTGGCCTTAATTCTGACAGCCTGAAGCTTTTCTAAACGCGACCCTACAGCCTCAAGCTATATACGATATACCTCTAATACCTTCTCTATTAAATTAATGGTCGGTTGGAGGTCCATACCAAAATCTATAAAGGTCCACAAGATCCCTTCTCTTTCGTATTCCTCTTGTTCTAGGACGAACATGAAATGATTAAAATACTGTTGCAATTTTTCGTTGGTAAAGTTAATACAGAGCTGATTAAACCCGTTCATCTGCCGTGGGAACATGGAAAAGATTACGAAACAATCGTTAAGTTAAATAAACCTACGTGTAGTTAAGTTAACCTATTCACTGGCTTGAGTTTTGTATGTCGGTGTATGTGCGTGTTCCGTTAGGAGTAAAAGTTTGGTTTTATACAATCATCAACACACAATAATTCACACAAAACATTTATTACATTGGCGAGTCCCCGAGAAAAGCGTTTTAAAGCAAAACAAATCCGCAATTTTATAATAATTTGACGACTTTTCTGGGGGACCATGGCGAGTGCAAGCGTTCTTGGTTGCGTTTCCGCCATATACCTTTTCAATAAGGTCAATGCAATTTTGGAGATCCATGCCAAAGTCAATGAAAGTCCATTCGATGCCTTCACGTTGGTATTCTTCTTGCTCCAATACGAACATATGGTGGTTAAAGAACTGTTGAAGTTTCTCGTTGGTGAAATTAATGCAGAGTTGTTCAAAACCGTTGAACTGCAGGGAGATAATTATTCACAATGTTAAAGCTAGAGGTTAAGAACATTAATGAGGGGTAGAAAACGCCGCTACGGATCTCATTCCGTAGGTGGGTTTCCCTAACCAAGACCTGGGTGTGCAAGATACGAGCCACGTCTATCTCCATAGACTTGGCAGTTGTGCCAAAACCAAATTTTATCCCGTCTGTAGTTGTTCAGGCAACGACGAGCAAAACGATTCGATGGACTATTACCTTCTCGATTAAATCGATACAAGCAAGCAAGTCCATTCCAAAATCGATAAACGTCCAGTTGATGCCTTCCCTCTTATACTCCTCTTGTTCGAGTACGAACATGTGGTGGTTAAAGAATTGCTGGAGCTTCTCATTTGTGAAGTTAATGCAGAGTTGCTCGAAACCGTTGTACTTTTCAACAATATAAAAGCCCAGATGAATGGATGGGAAATAAAGAGTTAGATTGCTAAACTATAAAATCAATTAGTAGGCGGGTACGACGATAGCTAAACCAAAACACCGATAACACCAAAGGTAATGTCTCCCTAGGTGCATTTATCCCAGTGTACCTTTTCGATAAGGTCAATGCAGGCCAGTAAGTCCATTCCAAAATCAATGAATTCCCAATGAATGCCTTCTTTGGTGTATTCTTCTTGTTCCAACACAAACATGTGATGGTTGAAGAATTGTTGGAGTTTCTCATTTGTGAAGTTAATGCAAAGTTGTTCGAACCCATTGAACTAAGGAAGTAAATAGCATTAATATCAAAGAAATAGTTATATTTTCTTTGTTTTACCTTCTACCTTTTTCTTCTGCTACAATATACTAAACATTAAAACAATATTAATATTTAAACCCATTATACATTATAATGGTATTACTTTATAAACAAGAATGGAGAAGTTTCATGGTGTTGTTAATATTATATTAAATGCTATTGAATTATAATATTGATTAAAACTCATAAATTGATGAAAAAAATTAGAAATCTATCAATAAATGACTGAGAAATTAATAGGTCGTTTAGGTCGTGTGTTGTGACGAAATTATTCTTATAAACGCATCTTTTAAAGTTTCATAACCTTTTCATTTGTTGAGATATTTTAATAATTATTTCATATTTTTGTTAAATTTTACTTAATTTTTTATAATTAATATATAAATAAATATTGAAACTTCTCCATTAACGTACTTAATAACCAAATTAAAAACCGATTTTAAGAAACTTGATCGAGATTTACTTGATTCCAAGTAAACAATCTATCTTGCTCATATTCGATACTCACGTCGAAGATTTCGAAACCAGCAATATCCAGTACACCGATGAAGTGCTGTCTCTTCTGCTTGGTGTCTAGAGTCTCGTTACACTTCTTGACCAGCCATTTGAAGAGACGATCGAAGACACCCTTGCAGAGGGCACCAACGGAGTTGGTGACCTGGTCCTTGTTACGACCCTGGGTCACGAATTCGTTTCCGACCTTGATACGGGGCTTCAACAAGTTCTTGTACAAGTCTTGGCAGTCAACACCGAGGAGCTTAGCGACCTTTTCACCATCCTGTAAATGAATTATAAGTATTTGTTAAGCTTATATAACAAAAATAATATTAAACACCTTGTGTAATGTTGCCAGCTTTACTCAAAAAGTTAGTGCTATTTACTTTTACAATTATTATTGAAGTGCAAACTTCTATAGATAGGTTTGGATGGGGAGTAAGTTCATGCAAGTCATCATCGACATGGTCACGTGATGTGTTAACGCTAACACTCAGAGTGCCGATAGATGTCAACTCCAGATAAATGTAAACAGTTTTAATTTACGAATTTTAATTGAAGATCCAATAATGGATTTGAATATCCAAAAATAACAATTGTTTCTTTATAATTTTTTAGTTTTCACTTTTGTTGGCAGTCCTCGTGACTGGTTTTTTTTACCATTTTTTTATATAGATAGACATTTTGCAATTGTATATTACATTTATTAATGACATTTTTTATTATTTTTATTTAAATATAAGATAAATATAACATATCAACTTGCCTCAGTGCCGTCGGCTTCAGCCTGTTCCTCACGACCCCTCTGTTTGAACTTCATACAACCCATGTGCATGACAGCGGCGGTGATCTTGTATACGTTGTCCTTCTCTTCTTGGGTGAAGCCCAGAATATCGAAGGCTTGCTATAATAACAAAAGTATATGAGAACATTGCAAAATATGAAATTTTGAACATGCGAATTTGCCAAAAACAATTTATGCTTTTTTTTGTTAAAAATCTAATTTCGGAGGAGTTACTATCTGAATTTATTGCTTGTTATTACCTCTGAAATATACATTCTTACAAATTAAAAAATAATTAGTTTGGCCAAAAAATAAACAATGGGTGCAAATTACTTACCACATTAATTAATTATAAATAATTTAATATTATATGTTAGTAATTGAAATGTAGCGTTAGGGCTAAGTCGATACAGGCTTATGTGATACGACTACGTTGAGGACAGGGTTCTATATTTCGTACGATGGTCATTTATACTAAATAATATCTATCTACTTGCTAATACTAAATCCAGTTAATTGGAATTTAAACTAATATAAAAACGGAATATTTAATCCGCTATCGTATGTGTAACATACAGGTTTATGCGGATTTTTGAGATATGCAACGTCTTATAGCATCTCCAAAGGTTCACTCGAAATTCGCGATTTTTAACACTTACATCAGTTAAAGTACATTCTTCACCGTCATCGACGTTGGGGATGGTAATCTTACCCTGAGAGACGTTATAGTAATCGTATATGTCGTTGGACAACATACACATCTCTGTTGATTAAACAATGTTAGATAATTACTCATAAGTATAAATTTTGAACTCCCTAACAAACCCTATCCGAACCTGTCGCTGTCTTGTCTTTAACATATTAATATCGTGTGAATGGTGCCTGTGCCGGAGAAAGGATAGCAAACTCAGGTGTATCAAACTTGTGCACAGTGCTCTCTGTACCTTTTGCAGGGAGCGAGCATGCTGTGTGCATGTCAGAAATTTTGTCAGAATAAAGTCTAATTCGGTGACGCGAATATTGGAATCAAGACGCACGCTCCTTGCGTAGGCTCACAACTTACGACCGTCAGATCGAATTGCTCAACGTCGTTGACTCCAGGTATCCGCGTCTTTCCTTGACTTATCAGGGGATAGTCCGAAATGCGGTTGCTTAGCATCGTTAACTCTGTAAAGACCAAATTATCTGACATACACATGCAGACTGAGTTGTAAATCAGTCTTAAGCAAAGCAAGCAATAGAAAAAAGGGAAGAGAGAAGAAAGAAGTATTGATAGATGAGCCAGTTGTCATATTCTGGACTCACATCAGTAAGTTTCATTTCCTCGCCGTCGTCAACTCCTGGGATTACGGTCTTGCCTTGTGACACGATGTGGTAGTCATTCACGTCGTTAGATAATAAGCAGATGGCTACAAAATGACACCAAAAACTGTCATATTTGGTATTTGGTGCATAAACACTAGGGGTAACAATACATGCTCTGGTACGGGAATAAAATCTAAGCTAAAAGAATATCTCGTTCCTATTCAGAGGTGAGATTCCCCGATCATTAGCCGGTTATATGCGGCAAATTGATCAGGAGGATACAAACACGGGATTCCCCTTAAAGCCTTCAGTTCTAAGAAGGCTAACTTACGTCAGTCAAAACACATTCCTCTCCATCATCTACGTTGGGGATGGTAGTTTTTCCTTGCGATACGATGAAATAGTCATATATGTCGTTTGACAGCAGACACATGTCTAAATATTAAAATTAAAGTTAATAATTATTTAAAAGTCATATTTAAATATGTTTTATGCAGTAAAAAGAAATAACTGTATCAAAGCTTAAAAACTCAAAATGTGTAAAATATTTCTTGAGTGTGTTCTAAAGTTGACTGTTTATTTACTTGCTAATGTTGAGTATCTATTATTATCAATATATTATATATGAGATATAGATTTTTTTATTCGAAGTACTATGATAGACGAATAGAACATAAAATACAAATCCATTCAGTAATTTTCTTTTAAGGAACCTAAAATTTTTACCCACCTTTAAGTCCAGGAACGGATCCAGACATCATTTGGTAGAAGATGTGGTAAGAACGCTCAAGGGCTTGCTGGGAGATGACACGAGCCTTCTCAAGCAGATCTGGAGTAAAAAAAATATATTACAGTTTCTGAAGTCTGAAGTTTTGATGACTTTTCCTTGAAAAAGCAAGTTTTCTTGAAACTTACAGGTCTCAATGTCAGCACCAGCCAGTTTTCCAGAAGGTCCGAAGTGGATACGGATGAATTTACCCTAAGTAAGGAAAAAAGTAGTGAATAAAAAGTCAATCTGTTTAAACGTAGACGTGTATTATTTTCTTAGCCTACATTTGTCTATCATAGAATAATTATATTTAGTGATATTTAAATAATTATAAAATTAATTGATTTATTACTTTTTTGCTAAAAAATATTTATTGAAAACTGTTGAACCTATGT
Organism: Fabriciana adippe; assembly: GCA_905404265.1. Classification (NCBI taxonomy): domain Eukaryota; kingdom Metazoa; phylum Arthropoda; class Insecta; order Lepidoptera; family Nymphalidae; genus Fabriciana; species Fabriciana adippe. The sequence continues at coordinate 14,791,195 of FR989995.1, read as the reverse complement.
TATAATTACTTATCTTTGTTTTCTATACATATTATAAAATTCTAACTAAGCCGAATCTGTACATTAAATATTTTTTGGAAAATCTTATTGAAATAGACATTATTATCGATACAGATGCCGAATCAATAGTTTTTAGAATTTTTGTCTGTCTGTCTGTCTGTCTGTCTGTCTGTCTGTCTGTCTGTTACCGCATCACAGAAAAACCACTGGAGGGATTTTGATAATATTTGGTATGATGATAGCTGGTTATCCGGGTCAACATATAGGATACCTTTTATCGCGGGAAAATATCTAATTTTTGAGAAAAACACAAAAACTGGTTGGAACAAAACCACGATGATACTATTTATAAATAGTGTAGTAAGTTAATTTACTAAATATGGTAAAAACTACTGAAAATAGCTTATCTTGAAAATCAAATTATCAATAGCGCTATTTTATTCATTAAAATAGTTATTTTAACTATTATTTATTTATGTGTTATTTAGATTCTCGACAATAGATGTCGCCATGTGTTTTTAAAATATGTAGTTTTAATTCCAAAAAAATGAATGTATGAATGTATGTAGAATTACCTACTACTAGATTACCCGCGGCCCCGCCCGTGTTGATATTATCAATAAAGCAAACTTTTGATTTTATAAATGAGTAACTATACACATAATAAAATTGTAACTAAGCCGAATCTGTACATTCAATATTTTTCGGAAAATCTTATTGAAATATTCATTAATTATTAGCGATATAGAAGCCGAATCTATAGTTTTTAGAATTTTTGTCTGTCTGTCTGTATGTAACTGCATCACAGCAAAACCAATAGAGGGATTTAGATGAAATTTGGTATGGTTATCCGGGTCAATGCATAGGATACTTATTACAGCAGGAAAATATCTCATTTCTGAGAAAAAATACAAAAACTGGTTAAAATAAAATCAAGATGATACTATTAACATTTTAGCAAGGTAACTTAATATGTTAAAACTATTATATTAAAAAAATCTTATCTTAAAAGAAATATCAATAGCGCTATTTTATTCATTAAAATAATTATTTTGACGAAAATTTATTTATGTGTTATTTAGATATTTGACAATAGATGTCGCCATGTGTTTTTAAAATACGTAGTTTTAATCCAAAAAAATAATAATGTACAGATATGACCGTTCTATTACTTTATTAGAATTACGAGGTACTAAATTACCCGCGGCCCCGCCAGTATTCAAATTATCAATAAAACAAACTTTTTGGCTTTATAATTTAGTAACATATAAGTAATATTTTGTTGGTCGAAACAATTTTCAAATGAAAATATTTGTAAATTTTTATTGTTTAGTAAATAATGTTAATATATTTTTTTATCTTTTAATGTAAAATTAGGCAAATGCAAATCCAACTCGCGCATTATAGGTTTCGTATAGCAAAGTTCTGTGTTCTTTTCCGTACTTACGGGTTTTGTTAGGTTAACACTAAAATAAATACGAATAATATTTACGTTTTCGCAATATCGACTCATTTAATCAACCGTAAAAATAAGTGGAAAACAAGTTAATGGCTGTTAAACTGACAAAGCTGGTAACTAAAAATATTCCATATCTCAAAAACTTTGCAAAGGTATTTTAGGAACTCTTATACCTAAACTTTTTCAGTTTTTTTTTGACACCATTTCTTGGAAGGTAAAGGCTTAAAGGACATAATAGAATTCTTACGACTTTAATCATATTAGCCGAGCCATATGAAATAATAAAAAGTATTTGCTTAGAATTATTTACTTATTACACTTTCTTTTGAAAATCGATTTGGAAAATATTACTAACTAGCGCTAACCAATCCCTGTTTCGCAACAAATCAACATTAAGAAAAGTTACCATTATGTAATTTAAATAATCAGCTAAATATTAAATTCATCAATAGCTATCTATTAGTAAAAATAATTCAAATTAATTCCGTAGTTTGAAAGTTTATCGCCCAAAACTAAACAAACAAACAAAACAGTAGTATAGACATACATAAATGTTATTGCTAAAACAAAAACTGCAATATTACTAAATCAAATATGAGATTAATGGAGGAACCTTTGTGGCATTGTCAATCACTGCCATTACTTACCAATCATGCGGTGCGCAATGAAAGTGGTATAGGTATGTAAGAGTATGCTAATGTGTAAAGCCTAAGAATTTGGTTTTTGATAATCTGAACGCGGGCGGAGCCGCGGGAAATGCTAGTATAATAATAAAATTATTAGTAGTATAATAATTAAAAAAAAGAATACTTACGAAACGGGAGGAGTTGTCGTTACGCACAGTCTTGGCGTTACCGAAGGCTTCAAGAACAGGGTTAGTTTGTACGACCTGGTCTTCCAGAGATCCCTTCTTCTCCTGAGAGGGGTCCTTCTTTTGGGAGGCACCAACGGTGGCGAAGTAAGCAATTACCTTCTTCGTGTTCTCAGTCTTTCCGGCACCAGACTCACCGCTGTTGTAAATAAGGGATGAATTTTAGTTTTGTAGAAGTGAGTATATTTTACTAAGTTTCTTACTTTTATCGATTTTTTGACTTTATCACACATGTCTATATCTATGGTTGTTTTTTTATATATATATGTTTTTTTTTTCAATACTTATTTTTTCAGTATTATTTTTTTAAGCATGTTTATTTTTACCAAAAATGTACAATGATTTCTGCAGATTTACTTACGTAATCAACATAGATTGATTCTCGTGGTTGGTCAACATGTTGACATAAGCGCCGTCGGAAATGGCAAAAATGTGGGGTGGCACTTCCGAACGACGCTTGCCTCGGTAAAGCTTGGCGCATCGGGTCGTGTACACGGGGTATCTCTTGTAAGGGTTGATGGCCACACAGAAGAGACCCGAGTAAGTCTGGATGGATATAATAAGGCTTAAGATATTGGTGATTTTTGTAAAAATATCTATGATAAGTCTTGAGATATTTGTTAATTTTAATAGTTAAGGGAGAAAATAATTTCGTATCAAACGAAACGGTTTGACTATAATTAGGGTATTTTTAACAATCTTGGATTTAAATTTTGTGGTTTTGTCAGTCACGTACGTCATAAATATTCTCAAGAAGGTAATAGTTTACATAAACAGAGTTTTTTTAAGTATAATCCGATACTATTTTTTTAAGAAATTTCAGATAAGAAACATATACACACGGTATCAAAAACACAGAAAACACACAGGCTAGAGATAGTACTGTATTGATACTTTAAATCTCTATGCCTAATAATAATGAAATTCTCCACAATATTTGTAAAATAAATCATTAAAATAATAGAAGTAAATAAATACAATATTTATTCTAAAACAAGATTGTGGAAAGTTTCTTTAAAGATAAATCACTTTGCAAAATAAAACGTGAAAGATAGAATTACACCTCTATAAAAGAAAATAGATGAGCCGGAAGAACATTTTACGATGCCTTTGTCCGACTCAAAAAAAAAACAAAAAGTTTTCACTTCAAAATTTGCCAATTAATTTTCAAAATATATTTTTAGTAATATGATTTTAGCATTCCATATTTATATTTCAGAAGTGAAAACTTTTTATATAGAAGACTGAAAAAAAGAACTATTCTAAAACCATAAAACCACATTTTCCTAGACGACATGGAGTCTGTTTCCACCGTCTTGTCCTGTGTAAAAGGTTTCAAGAACGGCGCTGTAAAGAGTAAAACCAAAGAGGATATGGATAGAAGATACCAATATACCAAGAAGAGTATCGCATTTGGAAGAAAGTGACTAAAGTTTTATCATGTAAGTACTAATTCTTAAAAAAAAACATCAATCAAATATTGCAAAATTATTAATTCATGTTTTTAATTTAATATATTTAATTAAGTCATTGTTTAATAAATTAAATCATTATAAAATAACACCAATAAAAAAAAATATAATCGTGCTTTTTTAATATCAATTCTATAAGTTTCTTTCTACAGAAGGCGCTTCAATGCACGATTGTGTATTTAAAACTGTTGGATTTTAAAATACGACTTCAAAAATAGCTTTACAAACAGAATCGAGCTCGACGAGCTATTTATATTGAAATGTAATTGAGCTGTCAATCTCTAATTTATTGCGATACATCTTGGTAATATTCCAATGGGTATCTATTTGAATGGTCGAAAATTTGAAAAGCATGCAAACTCCAACGCTGCACCTCCTCACGTCTCCTGACTTACGTAAATGAGCTTATGGTAATATCTCTGCTTCAAATTATACAAAACCGAAGCGTCGTTGAGGTATGTCAAGTTAGACATATCCTCACATTTTTCGTACTTAGGCGGGTTGACTTGTGCTACTAGATCCTTCTTGAAGTCTTTTGTCTGTGGGAAAGATTTTAGCATCAGTATAATATACGTGGTTAAGGCGCCTTTTGCGCCTACTTACATAGATGAGTTTCGCATAGTATCGTTGTCGGAGATTGTGGAGTACGGCGGCCTCGTTTAGATACGTCAGGTCAGCCATGTCCTCGACTTTCTCGAATTTCGGCGGGTTTACTTGTGAGAGGAGTTCCTTTTTTAATGTCTTCTCCTGCTCGTTTAATTAATGTATTAATATATTTATTAAAACTACTTCCTATTAATACGAATCAAATGCTAACTTATTCTCCTGTGAAAGTACTGTTATAATTTAATTTATTTAAAAGTCAATGAACTTTGATAACATAATAATTGTTTTATTTAACTACTATTCTAAATGTTATTTAATTATTTAATGAACTCAGGCAAAACATTATAGTATGCTTATTTATTTTAATTTAAATATAATATTTTTCGAATTGTCTATAATTACAAATATTTAAATTTAAAACGTGCTTGAATTTTATTCTTTTTCTAATTGGATCATAAATGGCTATCTCACTAAGGATGTATATACTTTATAAGATAACTTACTCCTTCTTCACTATGAATGTTTTACTACCTTTTACCAGGATACCATAATCCCATATTAAAGATAAATCACCATTTATCACTGATAATTACCTCGCCTCCGGGAAGGTTTACGGTCACCAGGTCGCCCTTGGTGGCCTTAATTTCGCCCTGCACGAAGCCTTCTTTCTCGTCAGGAACCCAGCAAGCTTTTTTACCATCGTAGGGCTTGCTTTGGTCGATACGTTTCTGTTCGAGGGAGACGAACAGGTATGGGGTTGGATCAGGGTCCTCACCCTCTTGTACAATTGGCTTCGGCATTTCGGAGGGCTACGAGACTTTTGGGCTAGTTGAGACACGAGAACACAGCCCTGAAGCCTTCCTGCAGACAACACTACACGTTAGATGGTTATTCTTCCCGATCGCGAAGCAGAGGCCCCCGTGCGTCTATTTGTGGCTGTAACCCGAGTAGTAGCCGGTTTGGGAACGGTGCCAGCCCGAACGCCGTTTGCGTAATACGAAGTTTTATGCACGCGTTTTTATTAGCTTATCCCGAACGGCCCTTCGCGGATGTTACGTCACAAGAATTCAGCTTTGGACCGACGCCAACGGATTTAGACCGATCATGGATTGTTGTTTATTGTCTTTTATGGCAATGGTTGCTGGTTCAAGAGTTCTGAATGACTTATGTTTATTGGTCTATCAATCAAGACTACTTTATTTACTATTAGAAATTACGTAAAAGGCTTACGTATAAGTTATAACTATTAAAGTGACATATTACAGATACTATTTGCTATACAATTTTAAATATTACTCTTAAATATTTTTTATTTTTTAGTAATCAAAATCGAATATTTTAGTAAATTTAAAACAATTTCAAAACTTTTTCAGAATTCCATCAACAATTCCACTGAACGTTTAACATCCACCACCAAGGCAATAAACAACTGGAACCTCACTTGGAGCCACTCGCACTTTGCAAAATCCAATCCGGTAAACCAGCTGGCGTCACTGATCACACGCGATGTTAGTTGCACTGCACTAGACGCACGGGGCACGTGCATGCGTACTTACGTTTGAAGCCGTTCTGACCGGCGGCGGGGAGCGCGATTCCTTTTTATACTGGCAATACGATACCACCGCGCTCGATCACCCCATTTTAGGCGGATGCGATGCCTGCCCAGCATCATTCGTACACTTTCAGATGAGCTTAGCTTTCACTTGAGCGGGAACGCTCGTAGCGCATCGATGGAAAATTAAGAAAAAATATGGGATGCTGAACTGAAGTATGTTTATGCATGGTGATCTGGATTTAGAGTAATATAAAACAAATGTTATGGATGTTATAAGGTATTTTTATTATATTGTGATAGTACCTATCAATTTTTTGAACATTTTTTCGTGTTTATGATATCATTTAGGTGAGTTTAAAGATGAAAATTAATTGCGAAAATAAAAAAAATGATGTAAATTAAATAAATCTCTGAATTGGCGGAAGATATGGAATAGTAATAGTGATGAGTGAACCTACATTCAGTGTGTCGTTCCAGTGACATTATAGGCCATTAATATTTGAATTAATTACGTTTAACGTATCGGTACGGGTGACACACGTCAATGTAAACATGCAAGAGGGTTGGCTGGCCACGACATGTCACATAAACGTGTGTAAATGCACTTTATGTCACGCTGGATTATGAAAGTAATATTTCATCTTGGCTAGGGGTGTCTAGAAATTAGACTAACAAGTTACATTGAGAAATATCCTGAAAATGTATAACTCAAAATATCACAAAATAATATTTTTATATTAAAAAACAGCGATTGTGTAATTAATAGAAATGTTTTTTTTTTAAATAAAATTAATTTATATATGCATATTGCATATTTTAACATTTTTTTATGTGAAAATACACTAATAGGTCTAGATAGCTAGGAGATACTAGAGCTTAAAATGTAGAGTAACAAAGGTTACTTAAAACCCATATACGTACGAAAATTTTAATTTAAATTTGAATATTACCAATAGTTATCATATTATTAGTATAAAAACCTCTTATATTCCAATATATGTAAATAAAGATGATATATTTTCATGGGCAGGTAAGATAATGATAGATTATTATCAATTAACGAGATATAATTAGCAAAATATGATAAAAATTGTAAGGTCATCTACGCATACTAATATTATAAAGAGGCAGAGATTGTTTGTTTGAAAGCGCTAATCTCGGGAACTACTAATCCGATTTGAAAAATTCTTTTTGCAATAGATAGCCCGTTTATTGAGGAAGACTAAAAGCTATCATATAGTATATAGTCTATCTATTCCATACTAACCGTTAAAACGTACTTAGGGACGAACCCGAGCGAAGCGAGTGTGAGTCGCTAGTACAATATATGCAAATAGAGAACGGGACTAAAAGTTACTATTTTCATATTATTTTACAAAAAAAAAACAAGAATATATACAGTACTTTAAAATATATTCGATATAGTGCTTTGTAAAATATGTTTGGTTTTTGTAAAAAATAACTTTATGGGAAAAAACATGGGATGAAATAATTTTCTCCGATCGCCATGGGGTTCATTGTTCCGGCGTTGAAGAAAGACATTTCGGGTCATATTATTATTGATTGATAACTTTCGCAAATATAAATGACAACACTACGTTTATTGATCTATCATTTATTGAAAAATCATATCAAATATTGTAAGATACTTTGGTGCCAATTTTAAATTTTTTTGAATTCATTTTGTTATTTTGTGGGTAGGGTGTCTGTAACAACTATATAATACCTTTGAGACATCTAACACCTTAGTCTCTCACGTGACCACGATTGCTGTAAAGAATTCGAAACGTCGGGAACCAAAAATCAAAATAAATCCGCGAAAAAATCCGAAAAGATAGTTTTATTTAAAATTAAAAATATTCATATTTTGATTGAATTAAAACTTAATAGTAGCGTCAAATTGAATAAACACTGTAAATTTTTGCAGGTACTTATTATACATTTTAAAAATGTGTTAGTTTAAGACATTATATATAACGTTGTGTTCTTATTAAAATAAAATGGCATTTTAAAAATACAAACTTATTTTTACTGTTGAATTCCAACATTGTGAAAAATAGTTCCATGTTATTTACTTAAATATTTAACTTTACTCATCAGTAAGACTTTACTTAAGTAAAGATAAAAACATAAAATATTTGTTGATATTATATGATCTGTGGTGGTATGAAACTCAGTGTGCGAGTCTGACTCGAGCTTGGCTGATTTTTTGTTCCTTTTCTTTCTTAAATAACATAACGAAACTATACTAATATTATAAAGAGGCAAAGTTTATTTGTTTCTTTGTATGTATGTCAGTTTGTTTGTTTGTTCATTTGTTTGAACGCAATAATCTCAGGAACTATTAATTCGATTCGAAAAAATTTTTTTGCATTAGATAGCCCGTTCATTGAGGAAAGCTATAGACTATCATTATGCTTTTACCCAAGGGAGCGGAGCAGTAATATTATAATAGTCTATGTATTCCATACAAACTGTTAAAAAGTACATACCTAGGGATGAACATAAGCGAAGCGAGGGTGATCCGTTAGTAATAGCATATAGTGCTACTATCATATTTCGCTAACATTGAGTGCCAACCCTAAACTTTAATTAAGCTACAAATTTCGGCATTACGAAATGTCATAACACATCCCGTCTCATTAAATTATCAGTTCAATCCAAAAGCGATTTGTACATAAATTAAATAACATCTGCTTCTAATGTAATCAAATGGCGTATAAAATAAAAATTAATTGATTGTAACTGTCGTATTGATAGCCGACTCTTTTGATGAATATTTATTATCACTAAAACTTAACTTTTATTGGTAATAATAGCCATTTATAAAGCATTACTTCTTTTGCTTGTAAATTAAACTTTAAAGACCTGCTGTAATGTACATAAGTGCTGAAAGAGTAGATAAAATAATAGTTTGGTATTTATATTATTAACTAGCAACTCACCCTCGCTTCGTTCGGGTTCGTCCCTAGGTTGCTTCTCGAAACAAAATTAATTAATTAATTTGGTTTTGATTTTTTTTCATGGGACCTCATTTTTTTTTTCTAAAATAAAAGTAGCCTAAGTTACTCCTTATTACATCAACTATCTGTCAGTGAGAATCCCGTCAAAATCGTCCAGCCATTTCAAAGATTAGCCAGAACAAACAGACAGACAAAAATTGTAGAAAATGTTGTTTTGGTATATGTACCGTGTATACATCCATATGCATTTAGCAAAAAGCGGTTATTTTAATATTACAAACAGACACTCCAATTTTATTTATCTGTATAGATAACGATTTCACAATCTTTCAGAGCAAAAGTAATTTAAAAAAAAATTACGTAGAATATACGAGTATGAAATTATAGTTGACTCGAATTTGTCAAGCTCAAAATTCTTTATTCAATATTGGTATATCAGAAATAGCCATTATTGTTTTGTCAAAATGGCCTTCAGTACATAAATGTGTTTTAATTTTTTTAACGTCATAATAGAAGATTTTTGAAAGTTGTGTCTTGCAAGATAGCTATCTTATTTTATTTATTACTAGCGACTCACCCTCGCTTCATCCCTAGGTACGTTTTGACGGTTAGTGATTCCCATACAAAATAAATAGTTCAGAACTTTGATTTTCCAGCTGTTTTTTTTTTTATTTTCGCTAAAAAAAATATATTTAAACCACCTCTGACACACCCCCAACTAAACAAAAAAAGAATTATTCAAATCGATCCAGCCGTTTTTGAGTTTTAGCGAGACTAACGAACAACAATTGATTTTTATATATATACATAGATGAACAAAAAGAATGTTGATAATTCTATCGTCATATTCGCAAAATTTACCTGGGGACGCACCCGAAGCCAGGGTAAGCTACTAGTATATTCAATATGTGTATAAAAAGATGAGAGGAAAGAAGGTATCATTTACAAGTGACACGTAAACACAACACAATACTGAATATAATGTACATTAATCGCAAATGAATTAATACTGTTTGACCCTACTTGCTGTGCCAGCGGTCGCGGGTTCGAATCCCGCTGGGGGCATTTATTTGTGTGATGAGCACGAATGTTTGTACTCCAGTCACGCGTGTTTATATTTATAATATCTATGTATTTAAAAGCAAGCGTCCATTATTTGTCATTAAATCGACCAACCGGTAAGAGGGGTCGTGAGAAATACATTTTATTTAATTATTTATACTAGTGACTTACCTCGCTTCGCTCGAGTAAAATATACCCAGCATTTTCAATAGATATCTGTAAATAGATATTGTGAGTGTACCTTAGAAGATACACACATGCTGTCACGGATTTTTTTGAAAAATCGTAAATTCGAGTTTAGTGTAACATTTAAATATTATGTTATTTATACAAATATTTCCGAAATAAAACATCCTATATGTAGCCCTAGAAACTTCTCTATATTTCGATAAAAGTCCCATACAATCGGTTAAGCTATTCCAAAGATTAACCTGGACAAACAGATAAACAAACATTTTGAAAAGGATTTCTTAGGTACTGGTATCATATAAACATACTCGTACTTGAGAAAACATAGTTATTTTGAAATCACAGAGAGAAAATTTAATTTTATTTATGTGTATAGAGTAGCGATTAGTTCGCTCGCTCGATGTTCTTTTTAATTTTTAATGATCTTCTAAATCGACTAACTATATGACATGCTGTAAAGAACAAATTTTATCTCTATTGAGTACTTGTATTACGGCGTATATGTTTTATTACGCATATATAATAAGATTCCACAAATTGTCCTACATTTACCTCTTCAAAAATTTAAAGATAAAATTACTAAAAATATTTTATTGAGCAAAGCGTATTACACTGTTCAAGAGTTTCTTGTTGATGAAAATGTGTGGAATTGAGTATTATTGACTCATATGCGGGCTATCTATATTGTTATGATAATAAAATAAATGTAACTTCGATATTTAAAAGAGCAACTGTTGAGTTTCTCGCCGGCTCTTCTCAGCAGAACTGCTTTCCGAGCCGGTGGTAGCTTCCTCACGGATAGACTACACTGACACTTACATTAAATTGACGATTCAAAAGCACTGTAATTAGTCGAATTGAATAAAGTTTATTTCATTTTATTTATCCTTGTTGCGAATCTTGTTATGTTTATGTATGTACGCAGTCAGTTATTTTTAATTTTGATCATATACTTTTGTATTCAGATCGCAGTGAGCGAGATTGCAATAAAATAATCTTTGAATAAAAAAAAAATTAAAGAGTGCGTGTATGAATGTGTACACGCGCAAGAAGTAAAACTTCTGTAGATTATCGGTACTCTTTATGAAATTCAATTTATGTTTTAAATAATTAGGATAGGTGAGATACTAAAAATAACGCATATTGGGCATATTACAATCATATATTTATAGAATATCATTTAAGGAAAGGATATAATATTATATATCATTTGTCAGACAATAACAACGGTTACCATGGCAACAAACGTACGTACATTTTTTCGTAACGCATTCAACAGCTTACTCCCCAAGTCAAGCGTGCGTAAAGAAGTTTTACTTTAAAAAACGAATGCGTAAAAAGCGAACTAAGTACATGAAAACAAATTGACGAAGGGACAGAGCACAGTATTACGCAGTCGGAGACACGTAGATTATGTAGCAAGATTCGCAGCAAGTATGAAACATTTACGTATGTCGATGTAAAAACAACTGTAGTTAGGCAGTGAAAAAAGTAATGTAATGTTTATTGTACTTATGTTTTATTTTATTTTTATTCATTTTACTGGAAAGATACACCATCGTCATATCTATACTAATATTATAAAGAGGAAGGATTTGTTTGTTTGTTTGCACCGAATTGGCTCCGAAACTACTGAACCGATTAAGATGAAATTTAGTAAGAAGATAGTTCGAGACCCTGGGAAGAATATAGGATAGTTTTTATCCCGGAAATCATTACTTAAGGGAGTGAAAATGGGGATGAAAGTTTGTATGGGGAATCAACCTAGGAACGAACCCGAGCGAATATATTATTGTACAATGCACATGCAATTCGATAAGATTCGCCATTAGAGGTGATTTACCCTCACTTCACTTGGGTGCATCCCTAGGTGTCTGTGCATAGCGTTGCTACAGTTTAATAGGAAGATCTTTTTAAGAGGAATAATTTTGTTTTACATTGTTTTCATATAACTTTATTAGTTTACGCGGCGCGCGCCAAAAAAGCTTCCAGTCAGCGTGATTTTTTCCGATATCTTCAACAGTCATCGTTATATTTCAGCCAATTTACACAAAACCCTAATGAATTATACACGTAAAAATTCCTTATGAATCACTCCATATATTGGTGAAAACCGTATGAAAATCTGTTGGGTGATTTTTGAGTTTATCGCCTTCAGACAGACACACTGACACACAGACTTTATTTTATAATATGTATAGGTACAGCATTTCCCTTACAATAGGGAATGTGCATGATTTTTTATTTTTTATACAATAGCTTACATCTCTCTAAAAAACTTAAATTTAGTACCTTTTTTTTAAATATCATATCTATACGGATACTTTAAACGCCCGCCATTTCGAGAGCTTGGCGTGACGTCACAGTATGATATACACAGAAAAAGGACGAGTTAATATGTAACGATAAAATCGCTAATCACTCCGTTATGATAATACTCTGACGCCATATTCGGTCTGACCAATGGCGCGCGTTTCAACTACTTTGAATTTCCCACCTATATTTACACTTTTTAATAATTATTTTCTTAATAAAAAAAAATTACATTAAAAAATATTGATATAGGTTTAATTCAAAAGCAATAAATATTATAAAAAAAATATTTCACCTATATTTAAATCATACGCATATCGCCTATTGTTTACGTGCGATTTTCATGACATAATAAATGAAATCTATTTGAAACTAAAAAGTGGAAATATTTAACTACATACAACTTAATTTAGACTCAGTAACATTATTAACTGAGCCTAAATTATGTGTCCTTCTTTTTATATTTTTACTAGCGACTCACCCTCTCTTCGCTCGGGTTCGTCCCTAGGTTGCTTCCCAAAACAAAATTAATTAATTAATTTGGTTTTAATCTTTTTCGTGGGACCCTATTTTTTTCTAAAATAAAAGTAGTCGAAGTTACTCCTTATTACATCAGCTATCTGCCTTTGAAAGTCCCGTCAAAATCGGTCCAGCCATTTCAGAGATTAGCCGAAACAAACAGACAGACAGACAAAAATTGTAAAAAATGTTTTGGTATATGTACCATGTATACATCCATATGCATTTAGTAAAAAGCGGTTATTTTAATATTACAAACAGACACTCCAATTTTATTTATCTGTATAGGTAATTTCACGACAATTGAGATGTACAACACGACATTATGTTGTGTTAGCAATAGTGATGGAATTTCACGCCATCTCAGTTTATTTTTAAATTCGAACCGAGCATTACAATATGTTTATATGATTACAAGCGATTCAAGGATTTTTCTTTTATTTTTTTTTAATATTTGTCAAGTTTTTCATTTAGAAATAATACAATATCTATTTATACTTTTAATATACATTGTCCTATATGTTGGCTTTATTGGAGCAGGCAGAATTAAAAAAATGCCCTTAAGGGACGTATAAATTTTGACGACGCTTTTGACTCAGTTTGTAGTGATCCTACTTGCTGTGCCAGCGGTCGCAGGTTCGAGTCCCGCAGTATGTTTGTTTGTTTTTATGTTTGTACTCCAGTCATGGGTGTTTATATTTATAATATGCATGTATTTAAAGTTATATATGTAGAGAGTATCAACTATCTGGTATCCAGAACACAAGCCTAGCTTATCTAGCGTACCATGGAACTAGATGATGCTGTTTGTTAAATTAAGTTCGTACCTAAAAAGTTAATTTAGCCATTATCAAGTAAAGCGTATTTACCTTTTCACTACTAGAAGTACATCGTCTTTAAAATCACTTTAAAAATAATTATGCTATCCATAAGGAAGATTTTTTTGCAATGTATCATCATTTTGCAATGGGATCAGCCTTAAGGTATTTATTAAAAAAAATTATTATTATATTAAAAAATAAATTAAATAAATTGTAATAATTGACCCATCTATATCTAGTTACTTTCCTAGTGAGAATGGCAGTGTTGTGACCTTATTATAATACGGTCCTACATTCACTTTCTCCGTATTACTGAAATATCTACAAATGCCTAAAAATATATTTTATAAATATTTGTAGGCATTTACGCACATCTATACATATAATAAAAGTATAACTGATCGCTGTCTGTACATGGAAGATATTTGAGAAAAACTATTATTGGGGATTCTTTACTAAAGCGATAGAACCCAAAACAATGATTTTTAGAAATTTTGACTCTTTGTCTGTGCGTTTGTGCGCGCTAATCTCAGAAACGGATTAACCGATTTGGGTGCGGTTTTCACTAATGTATTATACATATTAACATTTAGTATTTACTTTATTTCAATCGTTTTATAGATAAAAAAGAATCACCTAGTGACGAACCCGAGCGAAAAGACTGTGAGTCGCTAGTAATCGTAGGTAATATTATATTTATATTTTCATGCGTATTAGTTTAATACTGTTGTGATGCAAATTTTTCTTTGATCCACAGAGAAATCTGTTACTCCTATTACTAAATGTCAAAGATTTGATAAAGAAAGATATGACATACTCTATGAAGCTTTAAGTATGAATTTGCATGCGAGATGCATACAAATTCATCCCTACTACTTGGTACAAACTTGTATAAATCTTAAAAAATATAATAAGCAAGTTCAATTCGTCTTAAACCTGATATTGAATAATGCAGAGTAAATGCTATAATAATTTTCTACTTTTTTCTCATCGTTTTATTAATTTTTTTATTTTACAATATTAAGTAAAATAATTGTAATTATGACGCGTTCTCAACGTTAAAAAAAGGAGTTGTACCTTCTCACCTATATGTATACAAGTGGTATGCGTAAATGCATTTTCCAACGTCAAAAAAAAGTTGGATGTTTTAACTAATAACTGTCTTGAGTATCCACGTATGCCAGCTACGCTACTGCTTTGTAAACATTATTTTTTTCAGCAGAACTACTAAACGAGTCAAGTTTCGTCACGGACTTACAAAACTGACGTTTTATGACCTATAACTGATCCCAAATGTAAAAATCATAAGATGCAAAAAGTGTGTGAAAGTACAAATTTGTTACTATCTACTACATAATATATGTATAGCAGAACGAATTTTAATTTTTAAATTAATTTTACTAGCGACTTGCCTTCGTTTTGCCTAAAGCTAGCCTATATGTTACTGTATACTAAATTTTTCATGCGAATTCGAAAAACCGTTTCACCAGGAATAAGTATGTACATAAGTACACACAAACAAACCTATAATAGATGTTCAATTTTCAATAAGGATTATCATAATCTTTGCCTATATGACACACCAAGTCTGCGTCGCCTGGCTCGCCGCCAGCTGGTCTCCGGTACACCCATTAAAGTTCAGAAGCTCAATCACACTTGTAGCCTTTTGATCAAATCGCAACCATTTCGTACTTGGAATGCTTCTTGAACTTTCCGGAATGCAATTTAAATAGACTTGACTCGTGTATGTCTGGTTGGAATCAATAAGTAAAATCGATTGAAATACATACATTTTGTCTTCATATAGATATTAGTTTTGTAACAAACAGTGGTCGAAATTTGACTTAAATCGTAATTGGACTGATTTAGCTATTTCTTTTAAATTATCATAATTGTCCAAACAAGGTTTTTACGGAAACTGTAACAAAACAGTTGATATCGCATCAGATAATATCGCCTAACTTTCTGATTAGAAAACAGAAGAGTTGACATTTAATAATAGAAAAACAGTCAAGTTAAAAACACAAATCAAAATACTGTAAAATACCCCATAGTAACGATGTTGCAGTAACTCGCGAACCCGATCCAAGACGTTCATTGGACAAAATGCAAAAATCCGTCGTTACGGGCCGCTGCCAAGAATGCCCAATTGTAAAGTTTGCCCGTTGCGTTTATTTTAGTAGACAGATAAAATTGTTTGTTAACTTTGATGTGTTTTTTTGGAAGAGTGATTAAATTTGTTATTTATCGCTTTGTTATAATTAAATTGCACAATAGCTTCTAAATTTGATGTAAATAAATATATGCTAATGTCGAAACGAGTATTTACCAGAAGTCTCTGTCTGTCTGAATCTCTCTGAATATCTCTGTCTGATCCATAAACTATCTTAATATTAAAATAACGTTCCTTCCGATTAATGTGTAACAAACGATAAAGGTACACCGATATCAAAATCACTAAAAGTATTTTTTGTTAATTCATATGGGACCGCTCTTTAGGTTGACATCGTCATCACAGCCAAAACACTTCTATTATTGAACATAGTTGCTCTCAAATATTTCCATGACTGACGGGCTATCCGCATCCACTGGATTCCAGCGAATCAAAAGACCAACCTGACCAGGCCATCGGTCCACCTTGTCGCAAACCTACCCACGTTTGGCCATCTGGTATGTGACTTCCACTTGAGAACGCTTCGAACTCGAGTGGAGTTGAGGACGAACAGTTCTCGACTTTGGGTACTAATTATTTATTTATTACATAGGTCGCTAACAGATCATACATTCTTACAATTGTACATGTTAATAAACAAAAGAATATCTAGAGTAAATGATGCTCTAATTATAAGCAACACTGCATTCTAATAAGACGACAACATAATAACTTAGTAATAATAGTTTACATTAGTGAGCGGAAAATAAGGTTAAAATAAAAGCTAACAGTAAGTATATGTACTCAAATCAATCAAAAAGAATCATAAAAATCCATTTGCAATAAGTTATGATATTTTATCACGTAACGTACCCATAAAAAATTAAGACAAGTTAAGTAAATCCTTTAAAAGTCGGTCAAAAGAGACAGACTAATAAACCAACAAACATACAGTGTATTTGTAATATAAGTTAAGATTACCCTAGATTCGTTCTTATATTATTTATCCATAATACAGTTGCAGTTGCGTTTGGTAACGAGTTTATTACTGTCTATAGTTTTATGTGTTAAGTTTCTAATTCACAAATTGATATATTTTAGAACTAGCGACTTACCCTCGCTTCGCTCGAGTTCGTCCCTAGGTACGTTCTAATTTTTTTGAGCGAAACCCTAATTCTTTTTCTAAAATAAAAATAGCCTAAGTTACTCCTTATAATATCAGATATCTGCCAGTGAAAGTCCCGTTAAAATTGGTCCAGCCGTTTCAAAGATTAGCCGGAGCAGATAGACAGACAAACAGGCAGACAAAAATTTTATAAATTGTGTTTTTCTTATATGTACTGTATATAATTTCATATGCATTAAGTATAAAGCTGTTATTTTGATATTACAAACAGACACTTCAATTTTATTTATCTGTATAGATGACCAAAAATAAATTAGTCAGAGAAGACAACTTATTTTTAATCATATTATGCATTCAAAGCAAACAGGACAAACGAAGGGTAAATTCCCGGAATAACTTAGAAGATGCATATAAAGTCTTTGACGTAAGACTACGTAACAATATATTGTTTCATTTACAGTGATTTAATTTCGTAAAGAAAGTCGATTTTTAAGTTCGTAAAGAAAAAAAGGTTCCCAATTCGTCGGAATCTTTTATTTTTTTATGTATGTTCCCCGATTACTCGAAGACGCCTGGACAGATTTGGTTTTTTGTTTTGAAAGGGTATACTTCTCACGTAATCCCATGGTCATCAGATCAGGATCTGATGATAGGATCCTGGAGAAATCGAGGTAATTTTTTAAATTTTATAGTCATACTTGAAGCGATTTGGATATTTTTTCTACTACAACGTCTACACTAAAAATGGAAAAATAAAATCTAAAAAACCGACTTCAAAATAATAAGAAGTAAAAAATAACTTAATGGAAGTTTCATTAACTATAGATACCTAATCAGATATTTTCGAACTCGGTGTGCTTTGAGCACACTCACTTTTTAATGTTTTAAAGTCGGTTTTTATTTTTATTTATTTTTTTAGTTTTTATTTAAATACATTTTACTGTTCAATTACTTTAATCAATCCTTCGTCATCTATTTACTATAATACGGACATCATTACATAGTATATAAAACAAAGTCGCTTCCCGCTGTCTGTCTATCCCTATGTATGCTTAGATCTTTAAAATTACGCAACGGATTTTGATGCAGTTTTTTTAATATATAGAGTAATCCAAGAGGAAGGTTTATATGTATAATACATGCATATTATAGTACAGATAAGCTGAGAAATTCAAAGATTTGTATTTTATACTAACCGTTAAAACGTACCTAGGAACGATCCCGAGCGAAGCAAGGGTGAATCGCTAGTAAGAAATATTTAGGATTGTGATAAGGCAACATTAAAGCACTTTTATAACATAATGAAAGTTGTAAACCCTACAAATGGTGCATTGATATAATACTTAATATATGACATTAAAGGGTCTGACGGTGATTTTAATTAGTTACATCATTTATATAATATGGATATTTGCCATGAAAAAAACTATCTTTCTCAGAGCTTAACCAGTTTTAATAGAACTACTAACATCTATTACTATTGGATTCATATAAGATGTTTTTTTTTAACTTAGAAAAGAAGGGTTTTTTCTGTGTTATAAATATTGGTAAACATTGCCTTTCCTTATTTATGTCTAAGGACTTTAATTACCTATATCCGTAAATATATAAAAACTTCAAGATAAAGGTGGTAGTTACATATCATTTTAGATTCTTATACGGCGTCTATTTCATCAGGTCGAATGAATAACAGTATTAATCTGTCATCGAAAATACTTGATGTAGATGACAACACTGACATAGTAAATAGTTTTGATGTGTCAGAAGGTCGGCTGTGAGTAAATAAGCTTAAATTTCAAGATGCATTTAATTGTCTTTTAGGTGAACTTGACTATTATGGAAAAAGCTTTTGGAAGTTTTGAACTTATTATAAGTTCTAACGACTTACCCTCGCTTCGCTCAAATGCGTCCCTAGGTACGCTTTAATTTTTTTGAGCGGAACCCTAATAATTTTTCTTAAATATAAGTAGCCGTAGTTACTCCTTATAATATCAGTTATTTGCCAGTGAAAGTCAAAATTAGTCCAGCCGTTTCGGAGAATAGCCGAAACAAACAAGCATTACGCATTTCGTAAAAAGTTGTTTTTTTGACATTACAAATAGACACTTCAATTTCATTTATCTGCATAGATGCTCAGACGTTATCATACCCAATAAATATTTAACATTTAGTTAAATGATAATAATAATCTTTATTTACAAATCAATATTCGGTAGGTACAAATTGTCATAGCGTCAGGTTAAGTTATAATAATTCTTGAATTTTTCCGGCACTTTCTAAAACTATATATATATATATACTAATAATATAAAGCTGAAGAGTATGTTTGTTTGGTTGAACGCGCTATTCTCAGGAACTACTAAGCCGATTTGAAAAATTCCTTTTGTACCTATTAGATAGCCTGTTAACTGAGGAAGGCTATACGCTATATATCATCCCGGAAAAATATACGGTTATATCCCGTGGGATAGATCCCGAAGCGAGGCGAGGGTGTGTTGCTAATATATATATATATATATATATATATATATATATATATATATATATATATATATTTCAGCGCCTAGAAATAATATACATTTTTACGAAAAAAAAAACTTATAACGACCTGCGTCCAAGTTTTACTTTATAAAAAAAGATTCATTACAGATTACGCAAATGTCACTCCGTCCGCATCCGCCATTGTATCGAACAGGAATCCCGACCCACATGCAAAGCGATCTTTGTCATTATTTTTAGACCAGCTGAAATAGTCGGCAGGGCATGCGACCGAATTAGATCGCGCCAGTTTTGCTCGTTGTCGTCAACGATGGCGCTTCATGATTTTCAATCTGATCTTATCAGCTTGTTGGCTGTGTTTTATTACTGTGGATGAATCATGGAGCAACCCCTTCTCACTTGTTAGAAACTGTTTTCTCAAAAAGTAAAATCTAAATGGACTTATCATGTATAATTTTTAACTGTCCTTATCACTGTCCAGTGTCAATACTGTCAGTGATACGGTATCTATATAATATATTATTAATTTAATAATAATAATAAAACGTCTTTTCCCTTTTATAGAGTAGGGAGCGAGCAGAATGATTCACCTTCCCATTTTTCACTTTGCGCCTAATTTAGGAACAAGTGCGTAACGGTGTCGGTTTCTTTAACCCAAAACTGAGACACACATCTGTCTCTGTTTAACAACATTAAGTCGCCTGACCTGAGCTCCGTATACATTACTAACTAGATACACTGATACGCCAGGATAACGTCAATGAAAATGTTAGGGCTTTAAGTTTTAAAATAATAATATTTAAAAAAAAAACATTTTTAAAAACAAGCTTTTATGTCATACTAGCGGTTCACCCTCGCTTCACTCGGGTTCGTCGCTAGGTACGTTTTACATAGATATTTAAAATAGCTATTTGCCAGCGTTAGCCATATAAATTTTAATATATTTTTTTTTATTTTTCTGACGTTTTAATACTTATTATCCTATTCAGGACTAAGAGAAATCCAAAAAATCAAATATCATAAAAATTGGTCCAGCCGTTCTTGAGTTATAAATGGTGTAACTAACACGACTTTGTTTTATATATATAGATAAATTGTGTTGTGTAGTAAATTGATGGGTTTGATTTAATTTAAAGTGTATTTATTTTAGTTATTTATTCGTATTCTTCTAAGCAAATCCTTTTATTTGATATCCATATCATGGGAGTGCATAAAAAAAGCATATTCCGCCATCTTTGAGAGTCTGCCATATTGGATTTAGAATGACGTCACTTAGCGAACCATGTATTATAATCCAACGTGTATACGAAATTTCAGTTCAATCGATTTAGGATAACTGCTTTAAAATTCATTTGCATGATTTGTCTTAAACAAACATACTTACGTACAAACATTGCAAGTTTAACGACAACAACGAAGTTTAGACGACACGTTTGCCTCAGTTTGTAGTAACTCTACTTGCCGTGCCAGCGGTCGCGGGTTCGAGTCTCGCTGGGGGTATTCATTTGTATTTGGGCATTTGTTTGCACTCCAGTCATGGGTGTTTATATTTATAATATGTATGTATTCAAAGTTATATATGTGTAGTGTATCAACTATCTGGTATCCATAACACAGGCCTCGTAGCTTATTATGGAACTAGATGGTGCTGTGTGTTAATGTCCCAACATATTTATTTATTGATAAAAGTTTCTTAGAAGTACCTACTTTGAAGCGAATTTATCATATTTATTTATTTATTTTATTTTTATTTTTATTTGGAACAGAAACAGAAAACAAATTAAAAAAATCACAACTACGTATTAAAAAACTAAAAAAATATCAATTTAAATTTGTTATCCAATTACATCTGTACACAACATTTAAATGAAATCATATAATTATTTAAACAAACTTAACCAAAAAAAAATGAATATTACAATATGTGCATGCAAAGTTGAATATGTATTTTAAAAAATAAAAAGAAAATAATATTAACATTTCATAGAAGGAGAAGAAACAGACAAAGCGTATGAAATACTTTGTATCCATTTTATATTTCCAATTTGTATGTCTAAATAGTCTTAAAATAGAAATAAAGATGCATCTATTTGTCTTTCCACAAGTCAATTTAAACCTTCTATTTGCCAAGTAAGTAATGATTTCAAAACAAATTATTGTATATCTTATTATATTATGTTCAACGCCTAGTTAAAACTTAAAATAAATAATATTCATTGATATTACTTTTTATCGTTTTGACTCAGGACCTTTATTTTTATGCACCTAATAGGGACATAGACCTCAGTATATGATATAAATTTCAACTTGCAAGTTCCACCCGTTCTTGGGAAAGTCGGTGGTGACACACGGACAGACAGACGGACAGACGGGCAAAAAAGTGATCTTATAAGGGTTCCTTTTTTACCTTTTGAGGTACGGAACCCTAAAAATATTCAAAAAATGCTAGATTTAGTCTGTCTTGAGCAATCGGTTTTTGGACTATAACATTACCAGGAGACATCCTCGCTTATCTTTTAAGATCAAAGTTTGCCAAAATTCCATTCCAACTAATTCCACTAAAACTATTACCAGTTCATTAGCAGGACATCGTTCCACTTGGCAATGCTTTACAAATATAATGTCCTATACAAAATTGAAAATCATTTTGACATCCCTCGCAGATTGCCAGAAATGAATAATTGGGTTTATTTATAAAACTACTAATTACAAAATCTTTTTACATGTTTTCTAATTTATTTCAAATTTATCAAAATTTATATTAAGCTTATCGAATAATTTTCAGTTACATTACATGTATTTATCTAAGAGATCTTCTTGAATAAGTAAGACAAATGACTCAGGCAGAACTGGCGATCGTACGAAACCTAATAGGCACCTCAGTTTTGCTGCCTGCCAAATCTATTCTTACAGGTTTTTCATAAATTACAATCAAAATCAAATTCTATTTACATAATTTTAAAGTTGATTTTAATTTGCAGTGGACTTATGACAATAGATATTGGAATGTAAATTCTATGACACAGTAATTGAAGATCAATTTTCAATAATTCAACTAATGTTATTTTTGATCAGGGTATTAGTAAAACGTCACCTTTTACTTGTTTATTCATATTAATTTTACGTCAATAAAATGTCTTGCAATACATTATGTATCGAGAATAGAATATTGTATTCAGCCCTTATTAACGTCCCACTCTGAGCACGGGCCTCCCTTCAATACGACGGAGATCAGGCCATAGTCCACCACGCTGGCCAAGTGCGGATTGGCGGACTAATATAGATAGAATATTATGCATTTTTAATTAACAGATTCCCTTTTAATGCATTAAAATCATTCATATGAAACATATGTAGGTGAAAATAAAATTTGAATTAAGTAAACAACAAAAATAGAAGCTTAGCGGAAGATATAGCGCGAAAACCACATATAACAGACAATACTGTAGCAAAATATTTTCTTGAAATCGGTTTTCGCTTGACGTTGGCGGTAAATAAAGATATTTTCGTTATAACTGCATACCTAAAAGGTATATTCGTCCGCAGGTGACTTCCACGATCAGTTAAAAATAGTTTTAGATTGAGACTGGCTTGGCCAGCTGGAACATCTCCAGTGAGGAGTCATTCATGGTCTCCATGTCTTATGTCAGCAAAACAAGACTACTGTTTACATTAATCTTAATTATGTGGTTATTTGTAAATATTACAATTGAACTATGCTGTAATCAATTAAAAATTGATATACATGCTTAAAATATCTGGAAAACTTAATCTAGCACTTCCCACGATGATCGAAAGATATCGTTTTCCCAATAAAGCTCGAAACATGAAGTATCAAACAAACATTGTATTCTCGTATATTCTATTCTAATAAGATAGCTTTTAAAAAATGTAGTGCAAATAATATTACAATTACTTCTGTGAAGGTCAGAACCACAAAGTCTGGCATCATGCTATATTAAATTAGGAGTATTTTATCTTTATTTATTAACTAGTGACTCACCCTCGCTTCGCTCGGGTTCGTCCCTAGGTTGCTTCCCAAAACAAAACTAATTAATAATTTGGTTTTAATTGTTTTTCGTGGGACAGTATTTTTTTTTTTCTTAAATAAAAGTATCCTAAGTTACTCCTTATTACATCAGCTATCTGCCAGTGAAAGTCCCGTCAAAATCGATCCAGCCGTTTCAGAGATTAGCCAGAACAAACAAACAGACAGACAAAAATTGTAAAAAATGTTGTTTTGGTATATGTACCGTGTACACATCCATAGGCATTTAGTAAAAAGCGGTTATTTTAATATTACAAACAGACACTTCAATTTTATTTATCTGTATATATAGATGTACAGATTTAGAACGGCTTTTCAATAATTAGATAAAAGTTATACAAAAACTAAATCAAAATCTGATCGAATGTAACTATTTTAACCATCTCTTGTTTACCAATACGATTCTTCATTTTGTTTATATGTTATTTTGCTAATTGAGTAATTTTTTGAGTTTAAAATCAATATTTCTCATACTCCGTATAGGAAATCCAACATCACACATAGTACTATACATGTACATAAGTATTACACATTGTTAGTTTTACTGATCTCCAAGAAACTATCTACAACGTATTTTCATTCTTGCTGCATTTGGGCAGGTTTCGCTGGATCGGCTCCAGGTTTGAGTCAGAGCAGTCATTCATGTTTATTCTGATGTAAGCAAGGAATGGCGTCAACGTGTCAATTATATGGAGATAATTTATGCACATTATTGAATGGAAATAGATCGAGAAAATACGAAGGAATAGATCTATGGCATTTCCTCTTGTCGTGTATATAAGATACTAGCGACTTACCCTCGCTTGACTCGGGTTTGCCTCTAGAAGAACAAAAACAAATTTATCCCACGGGAACCGTACATTTTTCCGGGATAAGCCTAATACCTAAAGTCTATGTGCTATTCCAGACTATATTATCTACCTCTGTGCCAAACAACTAGATCCGTTCAGCCATTCTGGCGTGATTGAGTACAAACAAACAAACATATAAACTTTCACATTTATAATATTAGTAAAATTAGATGTTACAATGATTGCTTATGTCTTGGCATTATAATCGGGCTAAGATATGTCATATATATGTATACTAGTGTTGTGCAGTAGTCAATATTCGAACATAATTATTGTTGTAAATTTGACGAAATCATATTTATATTCATATACAGGTTGCATTTTTAAGACGGGACAGTAAGGGCAGGTACCTTAAATGCTATAGTTAAAGGAAAACGTTCCTAGGAGACCATCCATAACTTTTTGAGATATTCTGAACTGCATTTAGAGATATTGAAAAAAATGTACAGATAGCGAGAAAAATGCTAAAATGGGGGAAAAAAAAAAATTATGTTAATCGATCCGATTTCATGTAGGGCTCATAAAACTCTATGGGACCATTAAAGGTTTGAGTACTAGAAATGACAGAAATCGCCAAAATCTTTTCCAATACATTTTGTACGGAAAAACGTTTAATCAACTGGAAATATTCTTTGTTGCCAAACGATCCTATTTTTTAATATGATCAAAAGACTCTTTGAGGCCAATTGAAGTTTGAGTACAGAAACTACGGTAAGTCCCAAGACCGGGTTTACAAGCAGGCGTTTTATGCAGCAGGCATAAGATAAAATTTTTAGTTTTCGTTAAGCCGATCTCGTGACGTACTGTACCTAGAAGCAAAAGTACCTACCTGAGTAGAAAATCATAGTTGCATCCATAATCTTCTACAACAATATATATATGTATGTATTTTAACACAAACGTAAATAGGTAACATTTAGGTGATCTACAAAATAAATAGCTTAAAATGACTGCCGTTCTCACGAATACATAAGTTCACTCGTTTTTATACTGAGCAAGTAGCAGCCGATAATTTACTTGTATGAATAACAGTAAGATTTTCCAAAACATGTTTAATGTACAGATTCGACTTAGTTATAATTTTATTATATGTATAGATTGATGAAAAACTTAATTGTGTTGCTCTGAAAAGAGCGAATAAAGTGTTATAATAGTAAAAAGAATCTTTGCATATACAGATAAATAGACTAATAAAAAAAAACCTATTATGACCAGTTTAATTTTGTATTTTTTAAACCGATGATTTTTATAGAATTATGTAAAACGTAGCCTATGTGCTATTCCAGACTATAATCTATCTCTGTGCCAAATTTCATCTAGATCCGTTCAGACGTTCTGGCGTGATTGAGAAACAAACATCCAAACATCTAAACTTTCACATTTATAATATTAGTAAAAAGTATGATTTTGGCGAATATAAATAACATATACGTTGAACAAAAATACCAATAAAACCTAAAATTCAGCCGAACAGACGCCGTAGGTTTGGTTACTTCAATTTAAATTTTCACATATTATCCGCCTTGTCCGGCAACCCACATTTGGCCAGCGTGGTGGACTATGGCCTGATGCCCCTTGTACTGAAGGGAGGCCCCCGCCCAGCAGTGGGACGTTAAAAAGGGCTGAATACATATAACACCTTAAATATTACACTACTTCGCGAAGTCGTGAAAATTATCAAATAATAATTTTTTTTGAATGTCATTAAAGTAAAACGTTTCGATGCATTCTAAATTTCTGCCAATATTCTCAATTTACATGTACGAGGCAAACGCAAGGTCAATGCTTGAATTGTAAATTCTTGGCGTTCGATCTTGAACAGCTCGTGTTAGATGGGTTTTAGTGTTTAATATTTTTAGAAGCACTATGAAAAGCTGATTGTGATAATAATATAATGAGGCAAAACTTTATATTATATTTCATCTACAAAGTGATTTTTTTAAGAATTTCTCCATGGATACTTTTTATTTGGCTTACATATTACGTAAATCTATAGTAATATTATAAAGCTGAAGAGTTTGTTTGTTTGTTTGTTTGGTTGGTTGAAAGCGCTAATCTCAGGAAATACTAATCCGATTTGAAAATTTCTTTTTGCATTACATAGCCCGTGAACTGAGGAAGCCTATACGCTATGTATCATCCCGGAAAAATGTATGGTTCCCGTGGGATAGATTTATTTTTGTCTAGGGACGAACCCGAAGTGAAGCGAGAGTGAGTCGCTAGTGCTCATATATTTTTGTTTTCGATGTGTTTTTAATAATTTTCTCAAGCTTTCTTTACAAATTGTTTTGAAATATAAAGGATCTACATTTATTAATACAAAACAATAATATGACAAATATGTATGATTAATTGCACGATGTCACAACCCTCACAACGATGTTTTTTTTTGTCTGTCTATTTATTTATCTGGACTTAGCAAGCTTAGATCAAAATTATAGATCTATCATAGTAAAGTGTATAAAGTTCAGACAACAACAGCTAGTAGTCAATTTGTCAACGAATACCTCGAATATTTCGTAGCATCCCTCTTTAAATATAGTACCTTAGCCACCGAGCTTCGCTCGGAGTTCTTTTTTGCTATATCGTATTTTTTAAATTAATAAAAAAAAACTAAAAACTTGAATAAATACAAAACAAAAATAAAAACTTTGTATCCAACCGGGATTCTAACCCGGACACTTGTGATTGTTTACCTTGTACCTTGGCCGCATGACAATTATCGGCCACATTTTGTGTGAAATAATGCGAAAGAAAATTGCATGAAAACTCGAAAACACGCGTTAAAACGCCTTTGAAATGTCTAACACCTTACACTCTCCCGTAACCATGGATTGCTGTAAAGCATTCGAAACGTCGGGAACCAAAATTCAAAATAAATCCGCGAAAAAATTCGAAAAAATAGTTTTATTTAAAAGTAGCGACTATGAAAACGAAAACAAACCTATTCCACGGAAAATGGGAACCGTACATTTTTTCGCGATAAAATGAAGCCTATGTGTTATTCCGGACTATAATCTATCTCTTTATCAAATTCATCCAGATCCGTTCAGCCGTTCTGGCCTAAAAGACTAACAAACATACGTCCATACTCACAAACTTTCACATTTATAATATTAGTATAGATTTTAATGTTTTCTTTCATGTGGTATGAAATATTTGTATGAATTTTCCTTTGAATGGCATAATGAACGTATGAAGATTTGAGTATAATTGTTTATGGTGAACGACCCTGGCTTGCCGGATGCTGCATGCAATGTAGAGTGTAGACAAGCGCGTACGCCGTATACTAATGCTACACGTTTTAGCAAACCCGTTTTAAATATAATACTATCTTAGATTTACGCGAATATTTGACATTTTAAATAAAACAATTTTTTCGGATTAATAACAGCTAAAATTAAATGTTTAGAATTAAAATCAACAAATATTGTAAGGTACTTTGTTGTCATTTTTGAATGTTTGAAAACATTTTGTAAAATTGTGGGTAAGCACTGTCTGTAACAAGTATAAAACGCCTTTAAAACGTCTAAAACCTTAGTCTGTCCCGTGACCATGATTGTTGTAAAGTATTCGAAACGTCGGGAATCAAAAATCAAAATATATCCGCGAAATAATCCGAAAAGATAGTTTTATTTAAAACATTTTAAGTATTATAAAAATTAAAATATTAGATAATTTCATATTACCTATGTTTTTTTTATTTCTTGTCATATCATGTCTAACATTTTTCATCTTACTATAATTAGGTTTTAGAAATACATTTTGATCCTGATGCTTTTACGTATTACGTACGACGTACGTACAAGGCGTATATACGTACGTACATAGTTGAGACGGGTTGAGAATCGACCGTAAAACAAGAATTTTAGTAAACTCTACAGATTTAAAAAATTCGCCATTTAGGTAATACTACACCATTATCAACAAATTTAGGTGTGGAAAATTTTCTTAATCAGTTTTTCTTAAATAATTAGATATTAGAATCGGTCCAATAGATAATTTTTGAGCTAACATTGTTTCCATCAATGTATGTTTGTAAATTACGCTTCACATTAAAAATAACTGAAGTGTCATCAGCA
The DNA here is from genome assembly GCA_905404265.1 of Fabriciana adippe. Lineage (NCBI taxonomy): Eukaryota > Metazoa > Arthropoda > Insecta > Lepidoptera > Nymphalidae > Fabriciana > Fabriciana adippe. The sequence goes on along the minus strand of FR989995.1, from coordinate 14,762,607 downwards.
AACAATACTATAATAGTATTTTCTTTATAAATAAATAATAAATACGTTGGTACATTAACACACAACACCATCTAGTTCCATGGTAAGCTACGAGGACTGTGTTATGGAGACCAGATAGTTGATACACTACACTATATAACTTTTAAATACATACATATTATAAATATAAACACCCATGACTAGAGTACAAAAATTCGTGGTCATCACACAAATGGATGCCCCCAGCGGGACTCGAACCCGCGACCGCTAGCACAGCAAATAGGGTAATTTATGTTTTTCTTGAATAAACTACGTAGAATAAAATACGAAGGCGGAGTCGCGGGCAATAAACTTTGTATATGTCAAAACAGTTTCAGTTTAATTCACATCTCCATGACGATTATAATTATTTTCTGTTTTTGTAAGATTCAACACTAAGTTCGTTGTATAGATATTTAATTTATAATTTTATAGTTTAACGTTAAGTATAGATTTCTCAGAGATGAGATATTTTCCCGCAGTAAAAAGTATCCTATATGTTGACCTGGATAACCAGCTATCGTCATACCAAATTTCATCAAAATCCTTCCAGTGGTTTCGTCGTGATGCGGTCACAAGCAGACAGACCGACAGACAAAAATTCTAAGAACTACAGATTCGGGTATCGGTAGACGATAATAATGTCTTTTTCCGTAATATTTTGCACAAAATATTTAATGTACAGATTCGGCTTAGTTACAATTTTATTATATGTATAGATAGTACATATTTGTATTATACTAATAAAAAAGCTGCAGAGTTTGTTGTCTTGTTTTAACACACTAATCTCTGAAACTACAACTCCGATTTGAAAAAAACTTTTTGTATTTTATAGCCTTTTTATTAAGCAATGTTATAGGCTATCATCAGGCTATATCTAACATCAGGCTATCACCTTCAAGAATATGTAAATTACGCGAGCGAAGCAACGGAGAAAAGCTAGTTTTGAAATATTTTCAATTAACCTTAATCCATATAATTAATTCAGTTAGGTTTATATTAAGCTTTTAATATTCATTTTAAAGGAATACTGGATAATCGGGTCGACATCAAAATAGCGAATTTGGCTCCAACGTTGGTGATTCATACTGTAAGATTGTAAACTAAAATATAATGTATAGGAAAATATTTGAAGCATAGCCCTTTGCTAATATTAGACAGGGCTCGCTACAATTTTAGAATGTTTCGTAATCGTGTGGTAGGTTATGTGTTCATTTCTACAGACATTACTCTATAATGCGGTGACATTGCATAATTAATGGTTTTTTGCATAAAATGTTATTGTCAAAATATTTTTTTTTATTATTCAATTCAATTCAATTCTCTTATGAATGGCGTCAAAGCGTGCCAGTTGAGCACATATTACTTCGCCATTGTCACGTAGAATGGAGAAGACACGAAGGAGATTGGTCGCTGTTTTATGATACTTATTTAAATGAAATGTGATGTAGTATCTTTGACATGATAGAAAGTCGAACAGAAGAGTGACGTTTTGACCGACTTCAAAAATTTGTTGTCTTTCTAATGTAGGTATGATTTTTCATTTTTTGCATATGCATTTACGTAAAAATTCATAATTTGTTGCAAGTGTTTTTGAAATATTTATATTCCAAGATATATTTATTTATATTCCTTTATAGTTCAAGAGTATTTATTATTATTTTTGGACCTACTAATAACATGAAAGATCAATGAAATATATATACATATATCCCTATATTGATTCATGAAATTAATCAATATAGGGCAAATGCCATGTCCTATGATTTTTAAGGCAACAAGTAGTTATAAGAGGGAAGTGTAAAGTGATTTTATCATTAGCTAACTAAACTCTGCATTTATTTAAGACACAAATACATATAATACTAGAAATGAAAAACAAAAACAAATCTATCCCACGGGAATCGTACATTTTTCTGGGATAAAAAGTGCTATTCCAAACTATAATATAATAATCTATCTCTGTGCCAAATTTCATTCAAATCCGTTCAGCCGTTCTGGCATAATTGAGTAACAAACAAACATCCAAACTTACGCATTTTTATTATTACTAGTGACTTACCCTCGCTTCGCTCGGGTTCGTCCCTAGGTACGTTTTAACGGTTAGTGTGAAATACAAATCTTTGAATTTCTCGGCTTTTTTGTACTATAATATGCATATAAATCTTCCTTTTGAATCACTCTATCTATTACAAAAAATCGCATCAAAATCCGTTGCGTTTTTTTAAAGATCTAAGAATACATAGGAACAGACAGACAGTTTTATACTATATAGTGATATTATTAAGCGGGAAGCGACTTTGATTTATACTATGTTGTGATATTATTAACTTAAAAGCTACTGTTAGTTAAAAGCTTCTTAATATAAAGTACCACTTCAAGAAAGTTTATTTAACAGACGTTTGCAATGTAAGAGAATTATCTATTTTCGCTAAAATGAAATGATGTAGCTAACTTGATGGAACTAGCACTATATTTAAAACAACTACTACACACCATACAGGAACCCAGACACTTTGGATAAGTTACTTAAATAACTGAACAGAATGAATATAGAATCGGTAGACACTAATTTAGGTTATCGACACAGCTTGCAGGTGACTAATGTAGGGTAGAGGTTATATTGAGCGGTAAAAGCGGAGTAAGAGAGTACAAATACGAGTGTGTATAAAGCCTAATATGCATATTAGCGTTGCAAATTAAATTTCATTAGGAACGAAGGAATATCTATATCTATACAATATACATCTATATATATAAAAATGAATCCCTATTTCCCTTGGTCACGCCATCACGCGTGAACGGCTGGACCGATTTCACTAATTCTTTTTTTGTTGTGTTTGTTATTGTCAGAATAGATTTCTCAGAGATGAGATTTTTCCCCGCAGTAAAAAGTATCCTATATGTTGACCCGGATAACCAGCTATCATCATACTAAATTTCATCGAAGTCCCTCCAGTGTGTTTTCCGTGATGCGGTAACAGACAGACAGACAGACAAAAATTCTAAAAACTATTTCAATAAGATTTTCAAAAAAACATTTAATGTACAGATTCAACTCAGTTAGAATTTATATGTATAGATAAGATCATGTTTTAAGATGATAAACCATTCAAACGCTGCTCTCCTCAACATTACCGACGATCATCCCAAAGCAACCGATATAATCGTTCGACATCTGCCAAGAGGTGCAACTCAGCGCACCAATCGTGGCATTCCAATAAACGCTATTAGATTTAGAAAAACCATACGAAGTTAATACTTTCTTCGATTTACGCGAATATTTGACTTTTTAAATAAAACTATCGTTTCGGATTTTTTCACGGATTTATTTTGATTTTTGCTTCCCGGCGTTTCAAATGCTTTACAGCAATCATGGTCACGGGAGAGACTAAGATGTTAGATGTCTCAAAGGTATTATGCAGTTGTTACAGACAGCCTACTATTTTGTGGGTAGGCTGTCTGTAACAACTTGCTCCAGGCACCAAAAATCAAAAAAAAATCCGCGAAAAAATCCGAAAAGTTAGTTTTATTTAAAACCTTACCAAGCTGTTAAGAAAACGTATTTTTGATACTGATAATTTCTAGATCCAAAATATGTCTTATAATCATACCACTATTGTATATGTGATTTTGTATGTGTGTATATGTGGATGAAATTTAGTATACATATGGACAGACTATGGACTAACACATAGTCTACTAGCGAGGGTAAGTCGCAAGTGAATTATAAAATGTTAGAAATGCGTTATAAGCTGTAATAACATTCGTTAGATTTAGTGGTTGTCTATTTGTGTATCAGCATGTACATTATTCGGGAACGGCTTGACATATTTCAATGAAACTTTTTTATTAACTACTAGCGACTCACCCTCGCTTCGCTCGGGTACGTCCCTAGCTTGGATGTAGTAAAATGGATATAGTATGTTATCCTTAAGAGATAGACATATGCCATCGCGGACTTTTTTGTAGACCTTTTTAAGGTGTATAATACTGTAGTACATTATTTTGATCTATCTCGTAGAGTTCAGCAAGCGTTTGCAATGTAAGCGCAAAAAATGTGTTTTTTACGACATCACATTAGAAACCTCTAAAATTATCAGTGTTTCTCTACTATATTATGCATGTATTATACATATAAATCTTCCTCTTGAATCACTCTATCTATTAAAAAAGACCGCATCAAAATCCGTTGCGTAGTTTTAAAGATCTAAGCATATATAGGGTCAGACAGCGGGAAGCGACTTTATTTTTATACTATGTATTGATATGTTAGTTCATACAGTCTGAACAGTGTCCAGATACACCAATGCACTAACTCAATATTTTACAAAAAAAAATATTTCTACTTTTATTATTGTTAGCACAGATCATATTATGTTAGAATTTTTTTTTTCTAAAAGATAATTACATACATATTATATCATATGTGTAAATATATAAATATATGGTTGTTATTATAAAAAATGTTTATTTTAATCGTATTTTATAAAAACTTATTGAAACTTGTGTATGTGTACTGAAAGTATATTTTTCAACATACCGTTAAATGCTTATCGCAATACTTACGATGCGGAAGACATAACTCTGTACAAGCTTACAACTCGGATCAACATTATATCTACACTATTATAAAATTTTAACAGAAATTTGTCTGTACATCTATACTAATATTATAAGGTGGCAGCGTATGTTTGTTTGTTTAAACGTGCTAATCTCAGGAACTACTCAGCCGATTTGAAAAATTCTTTTTGCATTAGATAGCACATTTATTGAGGAAGGCTTTATTTAAGCTATATATCATCATGCTACTACCCAAGGGAGCGGAGCAGAGATATAATATATAGTCTATTAATTATTCCTTTCCTTCATCTGAGTAATTACATTATGCTATCTTAGTCTATAAAATTCAAAGTCCTGATTGACTAATATATCAACGCACAGCCTAAACCGCTGGTTCTAGCGACATGAAATTTGGAAGGTGTGTTCTTTGTGAAAAGTAGGTATCCACTAAGAAAGGGTTTTTTGAAATTTTACTGCTAAAAGGGTGAAATGGGGGGTTGAATTTCCAGTGAAACTTTTTATTCTCTAGGTCGATTGATTCGAACACTGTACTCTCAATTAAAATTATGAAACACGTGTATCACAGTTTTTTCAAAAATCATCCCCCAACAGATGCAAATAGGGCTTCGAAAATCCCACACGGCATGATAGACGGGTGCATGGTGCGCAGAGTGGTGGAGCGCGGGGGAGCGGGGGTGATTCTGTATTAATTACATATAACATAAAGCAAAAAAAAAATGTTTTTAGTAGTTTTAAAGTGTGGATTCTGCTAGTCTTAGTGTAAAGTTTCATCAAAATGAAAAAAAAAACATGCTATCACGCTACATTTTTTACGGCACTTACGACATTCAAATCATACTAAATACTTCACATAATTATTCTTAAGTTTTCGATATTATAATACTAATATAGCTTGCCTAAATAAAATCTATCTTAGATATGCACAGACGGAACCACAGTAAACTATATATACATATAAAGTCAGCTCTGACGCAATATCGTAAATCTAGATCGCCTAAGTAGAAACATCTGATCTAAAGCAAACAAACCAGTGCCAATATAAAGCCTGAATATTATATCGATAGCTTAATTTTGTTCCTTAATTTTTAACGTGAGTTCATACTTATAAAGGATTTTATAAAGTGGAGTTAGTCCATTGAAAAGTTACATTTGGGGTTGCATTTGTCAGAGGACGCAATTTTATTTTTTAGATATCAAGGAGGGGTTAGTGTAAAGTTAAATCCAAGTTTGTGGGGTTGCAACCCTTGTCCCACGGCCGCCATCTTGGAAAAAGTGGTACAAATGGTTTTTATAGTTTATCTGACAAACTATAGGTCTCACAAAAATTATGTCAAACCATTTTTGGTTGCAAATAAAATTCTCTACAACTTTAGTCAAGTAATTTTTAGTCGTAGAACCAAAAATAACGAAGTTATAAGTGAAAATCGATGAAAATTTGAGAAAAAATTTTCTATTGGTCGTTATAACTTTTTTTCTGATCATTTTACAAAAAAAATATATCAGACCATTTTTATAGAGGGCTTTTTAAGGAATAATTTTCATTATGAACTTTTCAAATTTTATTCATTAATTAAGGTTTTACAGCGCTACGAAACGAATACTATTCTTCAGTATTCATAACTATATGTACATAAATATTAATGATTTACCATAATTTTCAATCATCTTTTTATTTTTAGGGTTCCGTACCTCAAAAGGTAAAAAAGGAACCCTTATAAGATCACTCTCTTGTCCGTCTGTCTGTCCGTGTGTCAGGAACGGGTGGTGGTGGTGTCTCAGGAACGGGTGAAACTAGCAAGTTGAAATTTATACCAGATACTGAAGTCTATAGTCCCTATTAGGTGTATAAAAATCAAGGTCCTGAGTCAATACGTTAAAAAGATATGGGCAAATTCAGGTTTTCGCGAAAACTTGTAAGTACCATTTACCTTCATTTTTAACTTTTTTTATTTTTTAGAATTGTCCCCTTACTTGTGCTGTAAGACCTTACTTTTAACCAAAATTGACAAATCTAGGTCAATCGGAAGTACCCTATAGGTTTTGGATCGAAAACTTATATGGTAGTTTCCGTTGACCTAGAATCACGAAATTTGGCAAAAAGCAAGGTATTACAGCACAAGTAAAGGGAAAATTCTGAAAAAGATCTAAAAAATTGCGTCCTCTGACAAATGCACGCTAAGCTCAAAAAAATGTAACATTTCAATGGACTAAGTGCGACATTGACCAGATAAGGGAAAGACTCGAATGCCACAACTTTAAAGTGGAACAAAAACCGAACAAAGACCCACTGGTTATAATCAAAAACGTACTAAACAGCAACACGGACGATGATATATTACAATCTTTAGAAAAACAGAATTATGAAATTTTAGACCACATATCAGCAGACAATTATAGAATTAAAATCAGGCATAGACGCAGAGCGAGAGACCCCCTGGAGACCCACGTAGTACTTGAGGTATCTCCACAAGTGTGGCAGGCACTGACATCCGCCGGCAGAGTGTACGTGGATCTTCAGAGGGTCCCCGTATTCGATTTGTCCCCGCTGGTCCAATGCTCGCGCTGCTTGGCATTTGGCCACGGGAAGAAGTGGTGCACAGAGTCAGTCGACCTGTGTAGTCACTGCGCGGGCCCACACATGAGCAGAGAATGCCCCAGCTTGCTGGCAGGTGAGAAGCCAACGTGCAGGAACTGCCAGCAAGCCAAGTGCGCTACAGTCGATCATAACAGCTTCGACATGCGATGCCCAGTGAGGAAGAGGTGGGACGAATTGGCGCGGTCTAATATAGCATACTCTTAACCAGCATCAGACTATACATAGTTTCAAGGTACTATGAAGCATACCTAGGATAAATTCAATTATACCTACATATATCAATAAAGTAACAACATGGCACAAAACTGGAATTTCGACTTAGAAAATAGATTTAGTTGTAAGAATATGCTTAATTATAATATAAAGAGATAAGATAATATAAATGTAAATCACTAAGAATAAAGTAGTAGTTAAGTAATTTACAAAAAAAAAAAAAATTATTATACAATGAACATAGCATTAAAACTATATTGTGTATACTACTTTATATATAGTAATAAGAATAGCAACATTATAACTAGGATACTCAATCAAGCACTATATTTGTAGATATCATTGATAATAAGCCATATTAACTAGAATAAAAATACGTGTAAAACATAAGACTTGGTAAATATGATGTAGATGTAAAGAATATGCTCCCCTCTTAGTATATAGAATTAAGTAAAATAAAAATGCAAAATTGTAAATAAAAATCAATATAGTATTAATTATAAGTAATACCAACTACGATAAGAATATTTGTATAACATATGACTTAGATAATAACATGAGGATATAAAGAGTATGCTTTTCCTTATAGTATATAGACATAAGCAATATATATATAAAGAAAAAAAAATAAAAAAAAAAAGAAAAAAAAAAAAAGAAAAAAAAAATAACAATAATATATATAATTTTATACTTACATAAGATAGCATCATAAGAACCTCAATTTGTATAATAGATGATTGTAACTCCTCATTAAACTGAATAACCCTTCAGGTAAACATATAACTACTAATATGCAAAATGTAAAATCAAAAATATAAATAAATGTGATATCAATGTAACTCAATAAAGAAACAATATAGCGGCTTATCTGTCGCCCGTATAAAATCGCGGGGACAGTTAAAGCAGTAGTATAGTGGACGATTTAAAAAAAAAAATGGACTAAGTGAGAGTTTGGTGATCAATAGTAACCAAACATGGTCAAACGTCATAGTCAGCAGCATACACTAGGATGGTTGAACGTTATAAGGCCGAAATTGATTGCAAAATGTACAACTTTTAGTAATCTATACTAACATCTATACTAATATTATAAAGTTGAAGGTTTGTTTAGTTGATCGCGCTAATCTCAGGAACTAATAATCCGATTTGAAAAATTCTTTTTGCATTAGATAGCCCATTAACTGAGGAAGGCTATAGGCTATATATCATCCCGGAAATATGTACGGTTCCTGTGGGATAGATTTGTTTTTGTCTATGGACGAACTCGAAGCGAGGGTGATTCGCTAGTAATATTATAAAGAGACAGAGTTTGTTTGTTTGTATAATAGTACAAATATTATTAAAAATTAATTATATATATTTGTCTAAACAAAATAGTGAGGTAACTTTAAAGGCTAATAATCGCTCATCAAAAAATAAAAAAATACAAACAATGCTATAGAAATAGTATATTCATGAAATTCAAATATTAACATAGTATAATATATATATAAAAGTCGGGTTAGTTATACCATTTATAACTCAAGAACGGCTGGACCGATTTTCATGATTTTTGATTTGTTGAATTTGTCCCCGCCCCGAATAGCAGAATACCTATTAAAACATCGAAAAAAATTACGAAAAAAAATTACATGGCTAACGCTGACTAATAAATATTAGGTACGTTTTAAATAGATGTTTATTTAAAACGTACCTAGGGAAGAACCCGAACGAAGCAACGGTACGTCACTAGTTGGAAAGTGAATAAAATATGTAAGAAATATATTTTTCCCCTTGATAATAAATAAGATTATTGGAATTTACATAAAGTTAGTAATAGATAAATGCCACTTCTAAAAATTAGTATTTATTTCATTAGATATTTACTTCTAAAGTAACTCAGTGTATTTGTTTTAAATCGTTTATCGATAGCATTTATGCAATACGATTTCCATTCCGCTGATCTGTCCTGGTATCTTCAATTTTAGAAATGGTATCAACATCCGCTGTGTTAGTGGTGTTGTTGGCGCCGTCCTTTTGAATTTTCTTAGAGATCATAGGGATTATAATCTTAATCCAAATTTTTTCAATAATATTTATCAGACCTATAACTGATAAGCCAAGTAAAAAGCCCTGAAAATATAAAAATATTATTAAGTAGACCTTCAGAAGATGGAAGGATGATTTGGTGAGAGTCACAGAAATCCAGTGGAAATGGATGTCACAAGTGTGACTTTTACCGATGGATATTTTTGAAGGAGGCAGCAGTGCAAATCTTTTGTGGATAATAGGCGGTGATAATGATAATGCTGATGGTGATGATGATGATGGAGATGATGATGACAACGATAATTATGATGATAATGGCAAACACGAATATGATGATAATGACAATGGTGATGACAATAATGATGATGAAATTAAATATTGTCAAATCATTGTTTCACATCTGTTTCTAGCCCATATATTATACAGTCGGATAAACTTAAAACTTAAAAGTCCAATAAAAACTGTCAGTCTCCATCAACTGATACATGCTTAAACAGATAAATAGTAATATTAATCCAAAAACTGATGATATAGGTTCTGTTAATGCTGTGACTTCATGACATATTTCGTTTTGATATGATTATGTAGATGAAACAACTTTTTAAACGCTAAAATATTCAAGTCATATAAACCTAAAATTAGTAACCTAATTTTAGTACTAAGATATTACTATATCCTTTTTTCTAATATTTTAAATACTAATATATGTAGTATTTGTCATTATGGATTGAAATTATTCTGCTAGTGCACCTGTGTATTAGGAGAATAAAAACTGAGAAAACACAAGTGTAACAACAGCTTGTCCAAATATGTATACAAACGAGATTTATTCACAGATACAAGTGAGGAAAATAAAAATCGTATATTACGAGATAGAAGTAACGTCTGCTTCTTTTCAATACATAATTTCAAACAATGATACCAATTTATGTGTTTAATGTATTATTTTTGCGTTGTCGTGATTATTTCTGACACCTTGCTCATCAAATATTATTCATGAAATTTTTGAATTTTTATGTTATTATTATTGGAAAATTGTTAAACTCCATATTTTTACTTGCTCCGCGTTACAAAATGTATCTACATATTTAAAGGCTCAGACAGACAGTGTAGATTTAGAAATAGGCCACAGCTGTCATGTAAAAAACGTTCATAAATGTACATATTATATTTCGAATGTATAGACACGTGTTAGGCTAACTATGGATACCTATATATAAGGAGAAACATTGTAACCCATTATTATAGTAATTTTGAATTTGGACTTAAAATATCCTTATCATAGGTCTGTGGCCACCCACTACTGAACGTAGATTCCCTCAAAAAGTGATAACCATCCCGATCCTGGGCAGCCAGCATCTATCCGCAACCCACCACCTTATGCCGTCTGTCCATCGTGATGCACTACGCATGCCTACAGTCTAAACGCGGTTTATAATAAGTGTCGACTCCATCGATCATCTGTGTGTCTGGTGACATGTCTACTTGTACTTCAGTGGTCTAATTCTACGTGCGATGTAATTTAAAGTTACTTAAAATATATAAAAATTTGATTTCTATTTTTAAACTAAGTAAAGCTAAATACTCGTAACAACAAATGACGACACGTTTGGTTCAGTTTATAGTGAGTGATCCTACTTAATGTGCCAGCGGTCGCGGGTTCAAGTCCCGCTAGGGGCATTCATTTGTGTGATGAACAGGAATGCTTGTACTCCAGTCATGGGTATTTATATTTATAATATCTATGTATTTAAAGTTATACATGTGTAGTGTATCAACTATCTGGTATCCATAACACAGGCCTCGTAGCTTACCATGGATGGTGCTGTGTGTTAAAGTCCCAACATATTTATTTATTTAACAATACTGTTATTTAAATTGACTACTATTACAAAACGAATAATTCGAGTTTATATATTTTATTGTATTCAGCCGTTCTTCACGTCCCATAGCTAGAAATGGGCCTCCCTTCGATACGAGGGGAATCAGGCCATAGTCCACCTAACTGGTTATTCGAAAACTTTCTAAATTTTTCAAATATGCAGATTTCCTAACGATATTTTCCTTCACCGCTAGGTAATTAATAATCGTGTTAAGTTAGGTAATTAGTAATCGTTAAAATGATTCGCTCATGAAAAAATAATAGATGTGAAACCCAATATTTGAACTTGCGTCACTTCCCCAAAACGGGCGCGTTACACCTGGATATATAGATAGATATTTATTTTATAGATAGATTTTTATTTGCCAACCAAGCTAACAGAATATAAAGATTTTTTTTAATATGCGCACTCACAATATAATATTATATAATATCTATTAATATAATTACCACAAATGAAACTCTGAAATAACTTACAACACTGCCGCCGAGATCTGACAGAAATAGATTCCAATCATAGTTGTATCTCTCTTCGTACACGGAAACCATCATATTGTTGAAGTGAATGTAGATCTGTAACGATTCTATGTATAGAATAGAAACCAATGCAAGAATAATTAATGCGGAAGTATAAGTTGATGTTTTCGCGCTTTAATATTATAGCGATTTTGATGAAAACTAGCTAATAAATAAAAAAATAATATTAAAAAAGCATTTTTTTTAAATGAACTCTAAAAATAAATTTAATTTAAAGTTTTTTTTTGTTATTTATTCGTATTCTTCTGAGCAAACCCTTTCATTTGATATCCATATCATGGGGGTGCTAAAAAAAACATAGTTCGCCATCTTTGGGAGTCAGCCATGTCGGATTTAGAATGACAAATAAAAAAAATCCCATACATACTTCGCCATCTCTATTTGTTTTATATGCTATCCTCTTAGCTTAGCTCTTACATCTGGTTTTTCATTCTGGTTCGTAATCTACTACAAAATCTTGAAGTTAAAAACTCTTATACGGTCAAATATTTGTACCAAGCGGACCTCGAACCCGCGATGTTCGACGTAAAGTATACCAGAGCAGTCATCAACTTTACCTGTGTCTGTAATCTAGCCTCTTCAGAAGTATTTGAATTCCAAATATAATACTTCTGTCTGTCCGTCACAAAGCAGTTATATAGATATGAGCGGCAAAATCTTGGACACTCGTCACATTCATGGTTTTGATAGACACTAGAAATCAGAGTAATTTGTAATTAGTCATTGTCATGTGCTATAATATCACGCACTTCATTTCACATTATAATATGACATACTAAGATAATAGTCCGGTCAAATTAAACGAAAAATAAGAGTAAAGCTACATAAATTTACAATGTGGAAACGTGTACATATTATGACGATTACAACTTTTACACATTTTTGAATCGTTATATCTCAGAAACGGTGGTTCGTAGGAAAAAAAAGTATTTATACATTTTTAATAGATAATTTTATGATCTACAATTTTATTTAAGGTGTTTTTATGATAAAACTTAACGTTTTGCTGAAAATGGCGAAAAACTCATTTTTTTGACCTTTGACCTTGAATGATTTTTTTTCTATACAGGGGAAAGGTGGGGAACTTTCAAATTTCATTTACAATTATATTTTGAACGATTTCACCAATTCTCAGCTTGTTGTAAATTTATGTAGCTTCGAATGTCTAAATTGACTGAACTATAAGTAAAATTGGACTTTTCAGAAAAAAACTAATGTATAACGCTATTCTGTAATAGATTTGATGTAACTCGATAGCGGTTTCCGCGCACATACTATGAGTACTTGAATCGCGGATTCGGCTATCGAGTTACTCGTGTATAAAAGATTTTGCAGACACAGTTATACATATAAATAAAAAAAAAAATAAAGCCTAATAACCGATTCCGGTCACGGCAGACTATCCTACTACTTTGGCTAAATCCGGGACTCGAACCCAGTAATGAGGTAGCTCTATAATAAGTACAGGAGGGCAAGAAAAAAGGGAAGTGTTTTGTCACTAGTTTCTCATCATTTACTAGCATAAACTATAATGAAATCTCTCGCAAATATCCTGATATTATATGTATGTATATAGATATATGTATTTTCTAATACAATGTACAATTTTAAAAGAAATCTTAAGTAATGTGCTGTTTTTTTAATATTTTCATTAAACCAAAGCGAATGTGATAAATACCTTTTATATGTATGTATGTGTACTTGTAGTCATAAAATGTAAATGTTTTTCATTTAGAGTAATATACCAAAAAGAAATTATTTATTTTAGTAATTAAGCTTATGTATAAACTCGAGTTGATAAGCCTTAATCTATACTAATATTATAAAGAGGAAGGATTTGATTGTTTGTTTGTTTGCACCGAATAGGCTCCGAAACTACTGAACCGATTAAGATGAAATTTGGTAAGAAAATATTTTGAGACCCTGGGAAGGATATAGGATAGTTTTTATCCCGGAAATCATCCCTTAAGAGGGTGAAAATGGGGATGAAATTTTGTATGGGGAATCAACCTAGAGACGAAACCAAGTGAAGCGAGGATGAGTCGCTAGTCAATACATAAAATAAAAAAAAAATGGAAAAAATATTATTAATGTATATATAATTGGTATCTCACTTAATATAAGAAGAAATAAGCTTTGTCATATCTTCAAAATTATTACAATACGGTAAATCACTTTCCATCCACGGTCCAGAGCAACCAACGGCTTGAGACACCATGTCTGATACATATTTTGTAGTACACTGAAAGTGAAAACAGTATATTAAGAGCTCCATTTTTAAACCGACTTCAAAAAAAGGATTATGTCATTTTGGATGTATATTATTTTTAGGAGTAAATGCGTACTACGTGATGCCTTCGCCTCCATAGTGCCTCCATATAAATTTGATTAAATACTTAGCCTATTTTGATATAATAAAAATAATAAATGCGCAGGTTCATACATATTTTACGATAACAACATTTTTTTTCTCGCAGTACTTTCATGCGCATAAGAATTGCATGGAATCTTTTTATATTATTTTCCTTCGACTCATAATCTGATTGGATTACTAAACGTAAAACCAATACAGCATGAGCTTTCCGCATTTAGCAATCTCATACAAAGAGGAGTCGCAATTATCTGGTGCAGTAGAAAATAGTATGATGTAACTAATTAACTATAGACCGTCAGCTAAAAATGGCGGCTAGGCGCGACAGAGACAAAACGAATGTGCGGCCAGAAGTCTTATGTATTAATTAAAATACGATTAATGAAGATAGATATTTTCCATTCCATTATAATACTCGTATTATAATTTTTAATAAATTATTTATAGGTACATATAATAAAATTGTAACAAAGCTGAATCTGTACATTAAATATTTTTTGGAAAATCTTATTGAAATAGACATTATTACCGATACAGAGACCGAATCTACAGTTTTTAGAATTTTTGTCTGCCTGTCTGTTAGCTCATCATGGAAAAACCATTGGAGGGATTTTGATGAAATTTGGTATAATGATAGCTGATTATCCGGGTCCAACTTAAAGGATACTTTTTACGACGGGAAAATATCTTATCTCTGAGAAATTTACACTATACGTTAAAACGTAAATAGGGACGAACCGCTAGTAATATTATTATTATTTTTTATTACATACCATTTATAAATCAAATTGGAATAAAATACAGATATTAGCCGCACATTCGCTTTCTCTCTGTCTAAAGAATGATCAATTTTATGAGAGTTTTGCTCAGTACATTCTCTAGATCTATGGATGTAACTTACAGCATTTGCACTGTAGTTTAGTTGGTTGGTGCAAGGATCGTCATTTTCACTAATCATCATGTACTCGTCAACTTTCAGCTTGACGTTGACAGTCTCCCCCGTGTTTATATATAAGTAATCCACTAGCCCACCATTGTATACCTCCACTTCTATAACCAATAGTAAAAAGTGCTAGATAAACTAGAGATAACTACTACATTAATTTTTGACCTTCTAAAAAGAAGCCTTTTGTTCTTTTATAGGATATTTTCGCCAATTTTGAGCCCGTTTTCATGATTTTTCGGAATGGTTTATACTTAGTAGGTACTTTTAAGGTACCTGATGCAAAAAGTTACTTAGAATTGTTTTTTTATAATATTACTAATTTTAAATTCCACTTTATAAAGCAATAGCTCCCCCGAACATGTAAATCAAAAATTCTTTTTTAGTTGACCCCTAAACATTCAAAATTGATTTGTTATAAGTGTAAAGTAGAGTCAATTATGAAGAATTTTATAGCTTAAGATTATCTTTGATTTTTGATTTGCTGCACTATTTATTTCATAACTAGCGGATTTCCATCGATCCGGCCGGATCCGGTCGGATCCGGCCGGATTGATCAAATCAGGATGATTTTCGCTTTTCGGTTCAAAATTAACTGTTAGTGAGTTAATCAAGTGTGATTGTACTTAATATAGGTAGTTTATAAAAAATAAAACATATATAAAAACAACTTTGACGCCTTGGTGACTTTGGATGGCCACGATAGACGCCTTTGCCACACCCACCACATTTCGATAGCTCTTATAAAAGTATTTCATTATAGATTATCTTGAATTGATTATAGAAGAGGAAGAAGATGATGACCTTTCAATTCGATACTATCTCAGTGTAGAAAGGGCCTCCACTCATCCAATTTTCATCAAAAAGTCGAAACAATGAAGGTTTCGACAATGTTATTAATTATAAAACAATATAAAATACTTTCTTAATACTTTCTTAGAACCAAAAATCAAAATAAATCCGCGAAATAATCCGAAAAGATAGTTTTATTTATTTAAAACAATATAAAAAATAAATTGTAAAGCAATGTAAACGCCTCAACAGATGCCATTTTATGATTTTTTATTGAAAATACCTCAAAATACACGTGTGCGGCAGCGACACTGCGAACATGAGCGCTGCAGTAACGCTAGGCTCTAACGTCACAGTCGCAGCGACACTGACACGGCGTCAGTGACGCTGCGCTCGAATGTCGTTCCCTACATTTACATAGTGCATTAATCTGTCGCCCTGTCGCGACGTCACTGACGCTACTGACGCTTACACTATGTAAATATAGGGAACGACATTTGAGCGCAGCGTCACTGACGGAAATACTTTTAAAAGAGCTATCGAGATGTGGTGGGTGCGGCAAACGCGATACGATGATGGACGTCTGTCGTGGCCATCCAAAGTCACCAAGGCGTCACTGATACCAGTCAACTTACGCGGCGTCGGTAACGCTATAAACGCCGCATTATTGACGCTTGTTTCGAAAGTCTACCTTTAACAAGGTCAAATCTCTTCTGTACAGGGCCTCTACATGCAACACCTCTATTATTTTGCCAAAAATTGCGAGCACCGGATCCGGTCGCCGGATCCGGTATATTGGTACCGGATCCGGTGAACGTTTAATGATGCCGGATCCGCCGGATTACCGGATCCGTTTTTCCGGATTGCAATCCCTACTAGCGACTTACCTTCGCTTCACTCGGGTGCGTCTCCAGCTACGTTTTAATTTTATAGAGCGGAATCCTAATTCTTTTTCTAAAATAGAAGTAGCCTAAGTTACTCCTTATAACATCAGCTATCTGCCAGTGAAAGTCCCGTGAAAATCAATCCAGCTGTTTCGGGGATTATCCGAAACAAACAGAAGCACCGACAAAAATGTTTCAAGCTGTGTTTTTCTTATAATTTCATATGTATTTATTAAAAACCTGTTATTTTGACATAACAAATAGACACTTCAATTTTATTTATTTATATAGATAATCATTGATGCATACCAGTATAGGGCTCCCTCACATAGTGGACGTGAACATGATATCCTGGAGGCAGGATACTAATAGGATTCACCATATCTGTAGCCGCATGCTTCAGAGTTACTGAATAGCCGCTGTTCTGAGTGGCTCTTGCTATTGTTCCCATCACTTTTGGGGACATCGTGTAACATCGACCCATGATGAACCCCGTCACTGGAGTTAGAATTACATCTAAAATAAAAATATTGAGAGTGTAAGTAGTATCGGATTTAAGCCAGATCGTTCAACGTGCAGGTGTCAAAAGCCAGGAAAAATGTATAGTTTATTATAAGCATACTAACTATCTCTCAATCTGTCTAATCCATATTGCACGAAAAAGTCGCTGTCATTATAAGTTATATCCTCCCAGAGCTCGTCTAAAGAGATGCTAGAAAAGTTGAAGTTTCTCCACGTTGACGTATACCGAGGATGAGCATTAAGCCCGTAATCCTAAAATAGTACGTATGACATATGAATATAATGTATTGATGAACATTTAGGGAGGTAGGTAGGGAGGGAGGGGGGGGGCTTATTAGCGTCCGGCAGTTCAGCCAGACGCGAAGCCAAGAAACGCACAGTGAGGTGGCTCACCTCGGTAGGTGTTGTGCTATGCGGATTGCTCCTGGTACTTCTCTGATAGCAGAGTGGACCGTTGGAGCAACCCCATGGCTGTTGTGGTCTGCTTCGGCAGACCTGCCGTCGGGACGTCGTGGTTGAATGCGTAAGTGATCCTGCGCCGCCCCATTAAGACGGGGGAGGTTACGTTGGGTTTTAGTGGGTAGTACTGGCTTTGCCAGTGAGTCTCACACCTTGTGCTTTAATGCATTTCCCAATGTTAAAAAAAGAGGTCTACATTTGGCCATAATCATTAACCTATCTATATAAAAAAACTGTTCACAAAAAAAATATTGGTAATACTAAAGCTCGTCAATAACTACTAAAAAAAAATGAAAACGTGGTGACAAAAAGAGAAGAAAAAGGTTGTGAACTGTTTTGTCTTTGTCTAGTTATATATAAATAATAAACATAGATATATACCTTTAATTTATCCTGCTTATAAGGTGGCTCCCTGCAGAAGGTAATGCTGGGGTAGGCTATAGTTTTGTTAAAATCGAAATGCGTGTACGTCGTTATTGGACGATCCACGAGTTTCTGGATACATGATACAATCTTAAAAAAAATACATTTTTATTTCGATACATTAAAATCAAAACAACGTATCAATAAAATCTGTACATATAATAAAATTGTAACTAAGCAGAATCTGTACATTAATTATTTTTGGAAAATCTTATTGAAATAGATATTATTATAGATACAAAGACCGAATCTACAGTTTTTAGAATTTTTGTCTGTCTATCTGTCTGTTACCGCAACACGGAAAAAGCACTGGAGGTATTTTGATGAAATTTGGTATGATGATAGCTGGTTATCTGGATCAACATATAGGATTCGTTTTACTGCAAGAAATTATTTCATCTCTGAGAAATCTATACTAAACATTAAAACGTACCTAGGGACGAACCCGAGCGGAGCTTTTGATAGATAAAAATTAAATTCAAAATGAAGAACTATTATACATCTCGAGAGCAATTTCTTAGATCTCTTTGATGTTTATTTGATTTTATTTTACCTGTTGCACAACGAGCCCCACGCATATTATAATGACAACCGTTTTAAAAGAGCAAGAGCTTCTCAAACAGTTTTCACGCTTTTGAATAATATTCGCTGGCTTGTCTTCAGAATTCTGGTGGAAAGAAATTTAATTAATGCCACGACAATCTATATTAATATTATAAATGTGAAAGTTTGTGAGTATGAATGTATGGATGTATGTTTGTTACTCTTTCACGCCAGAACAGCTGAGCGGATCTGGATGAAAATTGGCACAGAGATAGATTATAGTCTGGAATAACACATAGGCTACTTTTCATCCCAGAAAAATGTACGGTTCCTGTAGGAGAGGTTTGTTTTTGTTTTCCTAGAGACGAACCCGAGCGAAGCCAGGGTGAGCCGCTAGTAATCTATAATTATAATTGTGATAAAATAAAAATACTTACTGCGAGGAATAAAAGTATCTAACGCATAATATTTTCTTAGGTTTACGCGAATATTTGACATTTAAAAAAAAGTATTTAACACAGTGTAGGAGATTGAATCAGGCTTTTAATATATACGAAACAATTGTTTCTCAATTTATTTTTATTTTTAGTGATGTTCTTTAGTGTCGATATGTGAAGAGAAAAATAATATCAAGACAAAGCGCAATTAGTATTTTCAAAGTACAAAGTGTATATAAATATATATGATACTGTCCTACCGTCATACAGTTTAACTAGACGGAGGGCAGTGTTTCAACGTATTTTGCTAGCTTAGCCTTAGTATTAGAGTTCATTTTGCATTATATAATATGATATAGCTTGCTAAATGTACCTTACTATACATTGTAACATTACAAATTAAGTAATCTAAAATGTTCATGTATATTGAAATAAATAAATAAATATAACGTACCAAATCTTCTACTTTCACTGTCATTTTTCAGTTCGTAAATTTGAAAGCTAAGGAACTTTTCCGATCGACAGATCAATGTGAAATACAAGTTCCTCGATACATTCATTATCGAAATTTATGGGTTTCATTGGGTAACAGGTACCATATAGATAAGTGGTGTTTATTGTCAGTAAGCCCTAAAGTACTTTAGTCCTTGCCAACTTATACGCCGAAGTGTTTTATTGTTGTATATAGGTATATCTAATACATAAAGTCCCTTAATTAAATTTACTAATTCTTTTTCATAAAATGTAAACGTTTTTACTTTAATACTATTAAAATTCGCTCGGGTTGGTCTCTAGGTTGCTTCCCAAAACAAACTTTTTTTATTTATTTTTTGGTTTTAATTTTTTTTCATGGGACCCTATTTTTTTCTAAAATAAAAGTAACCTAAGTTACTCCTTATAAAATCACCTATCTGCCAGTGAAAGTCCCGTCAAAATCGGTTCAGCCGTTTCAGAAATTAGCCGGAACAAACAGACAGACAGACAGACATACAGACAGACAGACAAAAATTGTAAAAAATGTTGTTTTGGTATATGTACCGTGTACACATCCATATGAATTTAGTAAAAAGCGGTTATTTTAATATTACAAACAGACACTCTTTATTTATCTATATAGATAGATGATAGAACAAAGGAAGTAGTCATGAGGACTGCCGACAGAAGTGAAAACTTACAACTATAAACAAACAGTTGTCATTTTTGGATATTAAAATTAATTGCTTAATATTAAATTAAAATTTGTAAATTAAAACTGTTTACATTTATCTGGTTTCGACATCTATCGGCACTCTGAGTGTTAGCATCAACACGTCACGTGACCATGTCGATGACGACTTACATGAATTTACTCCCCAACCAAACCTGCCTATAAAAGTTTTCATTTCAAAAATGTCAAAAAAGTACCTGTTCAAATCTTCTGTCTGTATTTTTGCGATATTTTCGTTAATTATAAATCGATTTTGTTAAATTATAAACTCAATAGTCTGTATAACGGCATTATGCCGGAGGATACTTGAATATCAAAAGAATATTTCCTTATCAATTAATTATTTTAAAGTACATTATTTCTATTAAGGAGCAGTATATTTTGGATACAAATTGATACTTGGGACCGACCTTTTTAAAAAGAATATGAACATGAGCTCACAACATACACAAATTAGTGAATAAACTAATTAAAAACACATTTTTAGAACAAGCATTTATCGCATTAAAGTAAAATATTTTCAAAATTGTTTTTTATTTTAATTAATTCATCACTTTATATTAGTTTAGTATAGTAGTGTATTGAATTTATTTATTTTTTTAAATTTCGCCTGAACTGTTAACCGTTGAGAAGTTGCTTCGTCTGGAGCCAACCCTAGATAGAGACGTACAATGTACATCTAATATATAAAATACTCGTGTCACAGTGTAACAAAACTCCCCCGAAACGGCTTGATCGATGCTTATGAAATTTTGTGTGTATGTTCAGTAGGTCTGAGAATAGGAAGTAAACTATTTTTTATACCCCTAAGTGATAAGGCTGGTCCACCCCATTTTTTTTTAATTCGGCATTAAAAAATACATACAACCCTAAATTATCGCCCTTCTACCACCAACCCCTATTTTTAATAGCGATTATAGCATATAAATACATAGCTGCGAACCCAAGCGAAGCGAGGGTGAGTCGCTGAATAACATAAAGCCAAACACTTTTTTTTTAGATTACTCATAATATTATAAAACTTTATTGTAATGTTTAAAATTTCAGCTGTGTAAGAAAAAGTGGTTTTAATTGAGCTTGCAAAATTTGACATTTTGACAATTGAAAAACATTGCAAGATAAATAAAAACTTCTTCTTTTTGACAACACTCTCCTCCTTTTTGACATCGGTCAAAAATGTAAAATACTCTTAATTTAGTTTCCATTATGTTCTCGCTTTATTATTATTATGTAATAAAAATAATTTACGTAAATCCTGTTTTTTATTATTAAACCCAAAAAATTATATATATAATTTCTTTACTCCGCCATCTCTCGATAAACGTTTAAACTATTTCAAGACGATTTAAGTTTTAGTTTAGTTTTAATAGATGGCGCTATCTCTTATGGTAATTACCATAATTTCGAAAACATGAATTTATTTTCTTCATAGAATTTAATGAATATGTTAATATACATTAGCTATTTATATAGTTTATATTAGTTTTATAATTAAGTTTTAATTCATTATTTGAGCTATTTCACATTGACTACTGACATACTGACAACTACTCAACAACAGATGGCGTTAGTACACACAAATGTTAAATAAGAGTATTTCCAAATTAAATTATACATTGCAAATGCAAGACATTTATTTTTTATACTTATAATTAATTTATATAATAACTTATTAATATTTTCATGACAAAATCAATAAAAACTTTTCTAATAAAATAAAATCAACGAGTGTTTATTCACTTGACACTAGAGGACACTGTTGGTAAGTAAATACTTTTTACGCGTTTTAGGTTTTTTTTTAAATGGAAGTTTCACATGCAAATGATAAATATTTTTTCTGTTCGACTAAAAATAGATGCAAAAATCGTAATTTAGGGTTACACTGTAAATTTTTTTATAGCCAATTTATAAATTCTGATTAAAAAAATTAACCGAAAGAAAATTATATATTATAATAATTCGTCCTCGCATTTGTGCCGCGGTTACAACTTACAACTGGTTAAAATCACTGTCAATCACACATATATTTTTATTTTTTATTGTCACGAAATAATACAGTTCGGTAGTTTTCGGATCAGCGCCATCTATCGTCTATCTATCTGAATTATAATTTTATTACGAGTCGAATACTAATATAGTATCTATACTAATGTTATAAAACTGAAGTGTTTGTTTGTTTGGTTGAACGCACTAATCTAAGGAACTCAAACAAACTCTTCAGCTTTATAATATTAATTATTATAGTATAGATTTAGTTTAATGTTAAATGTTTGTATTTTTCTTTGCTACTTCTGGTATAATTTTGTAGTATTTTATTTCTATTTTCTGTTACTGTAATATACTGATGGTTTTTAATATGAACTTCTCGTCCGAAATAAACGTTTATTTAATTTTAATTTAATTTAATTTTAAATACATTTTGTAATTTATTTTAATTTAAATTTTAAACATAAAACAATATGATATAAATCAAACTGAACTATACGCTCTAATTCTAATGAGACATTATGTGTAACTACTGAAAACCATTGTACATTCGTAGCAATTTAAATATATATGGGAACAAAAACACAGGCATTCTTCTTCCCCATATATAATCGAAGTGATTAAATAGCAATCGAGGATTTACAAGGTAGTACACAACGTTACCTAATTGCTGTTTTAAAAGAGCAACATCAGGAAGAGTAGCGAAGTTATCGTTTCGAGCAGCTAACAAAGCAGTTGGAAAAGTTACGTTGCTCAGTGCATATGGGGGTGGAACTGAGGAGTTGTAAATCACACGATTTCCTTCATCTCCATAATCGAAAGGAGCAAAAATTTTTCTATATCCAACTTGAAGGTAATGATCAAGGCTTTTAGCGGAAGTACCAGCAGGAAAATGTAGACTGGCTATTCGGTAAAACGATGGTTCTATTTCCAATGGATCGTAACCGGCAAAAGGCGCAATCAACCCAAGTGCGCATACTTCGTATCCCAAGACTGGTGTAGCACAAACTCTTTTTAAAATTTTCGTAGGTGTTAAGGTGTCGCCTAGAAACTCATGAATATTAAATACGTCAAAGATTTTTTCTACAACAGATTTTAGTTCTATGAATGTTGCTGTGGGCGGTGGAGAGTGATGGAGATAGCATACCGGACCAAGAGCTATCATAACATTTATTTTTACATTATATTCTGGCTTAGTCGATCCCAATACGAAGAACGCTGTGGTACCTTGTGAATGCCCGATAGCAGATATGCTTGAAGCACCAGTTTCATTTAATATTTTATCTATAAAAGCCGGCAGATCATAATATCCAATCTCGTTAAAGCTGAAATCCCAAAACTTTGCATCAACATCTGGATTCAAAGAAATGTGACGTCTAGAATATCTATTGCCTCTTGAATTTCCCATCCACACGTCGTAGCCGTTATCTGCTAATGTTATTCCAAGTGAATTTGGGCCTCTCAGTAACCAGGTATCTGTTGAATCCAAAATACCGTGCTGTAGGAATACCGGAGATGGGCTTCGACCTCGTAGACGGAAAAGTGTTAGTATATAGCCGTCTTCGGTGATTACTTCGTATTGTTCCGGTGTGTGCCCATATTTTATAGACAGTTGCGTGAAGTTTAATTTTGCATCTTCAGGTAGAAACAAATCGAGTAAATCGATAGGTTCTAAACCGTCACTACTCAGCGCACAAGTAGCTACAAGTATTGGTGAAAAATAAATTATTACAGCTTTCATTGTTTATAAGAACTATAACTTTTATATAGTCTATAGATTTTATTAGGAGCAAACACTGTTCCCATAACAATATCCTGTGGTCACTTAAACGACTCGATCGCAATAGTAATATGAGACTGTTTTGTGTAATTATAAAAAGTGAACTCACGCAAAAGTAATTTGCACCAAGCTTATTTGTTTTTTGCATAACTTATCTTTAGATAAGTGGTTCATATTTTTTTCAAATTCCTCATTTGTATTGTATTTGAAATTTCACATTTTAATATGTAATTAATTTTATCAAAGTTAGTTAAAAACCTTTGTATGCCTGGTGAGGGTTCTACGTAGTTGATGTAGTGTAGGACTTTTGAACCGTAAGGTCGAATCTTGGTACTTTTCTTACACGAAATAGGCAATAGTTATGTGCCTCGCAGAGCAAATTAAGCTGTAGGTCATGCACATTGTATTTGGGCAAGCTAGCGCACTGTAATATGTCCCGCGTAGGGTCAATCTCAGTAATATTAGTAGCCGTGATTGAAATTTAGGACGATATAAGACCGAATCAAGTAATCATGTTGAAAAATCGAATTGGAGAATATGAATTAAACTTAGCTCATACGCGTACAGTATACACGTATGGGCATAGTTTCATTTATATCCGCTAAAAATTGCGCATGATGAATCACGAGTATCCAAACTTCACATGTAGGTATATTAGTAGTAGCAACTTAACCGCGCTTCGCTCAGGTGCTCCCTTAAGGCCCTCCCTATTGAAAAACTCCAATAGCATCTCATTAAAGCTACAAGCCACATAGAAGCCAATAAATAATTATTGGTTTCTGTGTTGCGTTATAGTATCCTATATGTTACTGCAGATCATAGGCTATATGTGTACTAAATTTTATTTAAGCCCTCCAGCCATTTCGGCGTGAAGGGGTAACAAACATACATACACATATACTCATTTTCGCATTATTATTATAAATGCGGAAATTAGTTCGATATATAATAAAAATTAATAGGAACAATAGTATAAATAGCAGTGTAAAAACACGACTTCAGAAGGTAGTTGAATGCTGAGAATATAATTCAAATGATTTAATTGTTTACGAGGGTGATTACAAAACTGTAAACAATGATGTTAACCGCTTCCTTAATAAGGACACGACGATATAGCGGTTGTTAGTTACAGACTGTACGGCTGAAAGTCCTGGCTTCGAGTCCCTGAAAAGACCAGGAGAGACTTTATCTTAGAAAATTCTTAGTAGTAGTTCGGTATTGGAAAAACTTAAGTTAGGAGTAACGAGTGAAACCCCCCCCCCCCCCCCCCCTCCCCCTCCCCCCTCCCCCCATCCCAACGTGCGTTCACCTTATCGTGGTGGGAGGGCTCAGTAGCATCCGGCAATCCAGCCGGGCGCAAAGCCAAGAAACGCACTGGAAGGTATCCCACCTCGGTGGGCGGTGTGCTGTGCGGGTTGCTCTGGTACTTTACTGATAGCAGAGTGGACCATTGGAGCAACCCTATGGACTATGGTTGTCGTCGGCTTCGACAGACCTGCTGTCAGGGCGTTGTGGTAAGCGATCCTGCGACGCCCTATTAAGACGGGGGAGGTTTTCTGGATTTTAGTGTACCTGTAAACATACAGGTGTTATGCGTAAATGCTTTTCCCAACATAAGAAAAAGGTGTAACGAGTGAAAGGAATAAAGAATGCCTTTAGCTAGTCTCAGTTTGAGATCTGTATTTAGTCGCATGGTCAGATATTAGTCACGCTTCTTCTGGGAGCCAAACCTTTTCATAATGCAGATACTATGTACATATATATTCATATCTTAAAGTAAGGAAAACTAATAGCTTTGTACAACAACGAAAATAGTATGTTTTAGGATCTGGCTAAATAAAAATTAAAGGGAAATCGACTAGTGTTTTTTTTCTATTATGTATGTACATAAATATGTATTTATTCATAGAGAAACACCGATAGCATATAACCTAAATTAAGGTTGTTATCAAACAACATATAAGGCAAAACCCACAATACGAATATTTCGATAAAATAAAATTTAATATCGAACATAATTTACATAAACTAATCTTTTACTATTAATTAAAAACTATTTTTTAACAAAAAAAATTTAGAGTTAAAAGTTTAATTTTCTTTAGTGAGACAAACATTTAGAAAATAAGTTTATTAACCGCTCCATTGTTTTGAGTGAGTGAGTGAGTGAGTAAGTGAGAAGTTTCTATCACCTTTAGAAATTGACCACTGAATCACTTGACCGGTGGGTTTAAAAGCAGTATTTTTGAAGTAAAACTTCTTTAGAATCGTTGTGATTTGAAATTCGATGAAACGAAAATGCGACACTAAAAAGAGACAAACCCATAAATATATAGGATTAAGCCGGCGAGAGAATGAGATAGAATACATTGCCATGTTGCTATGTAAAGTATATAAAAAGTGTGTGTGTGTGCAATTCACACATGGTAGAAGTGAAACTTCAGAAAAGTAACCTACGAGAGAATGAGATGAATATAGAGTATGTATCAGGAGTAGGATAATTAATTATTAAGTTTAATAGTAATTTTACATTTTATTTGACATAAATATATACATTATATATTATTCAGCAATTAATTTTATTATTTTTCACTTCCTGTGTGATGTATTCTATCTCAAATAATTAAATAAGCATATAAGGCATTTTACAATCATAGGCATATTTATAAAATATCATTTAAGGAAAGAATATAATATATTTGTCAGACAATAACAACGGTTACCATGGCAACATGGCAATATATTCTATCTCATTCTCTCGACGTCTTAATCCTATATATTTATGTGTTTGTCTCTTTTTATTGTCGCATTTCCGTTTTATCGATTTTCGAATCACAATGATTCTAAAAATCTTTCACTTCAAAAAAGGGCTAACTATGAATAATTGAAACATATCATTTTACCAATTTAAAAAGACAATTTTTTTAAAGTGATATGAACGAAATATAAATAAATATACATCTATACATATAATAAAATTGTAACCAAGTCGAATGTGCACATTAAATATCTTTTGAAAAATCTTATTGAAATAGACATTATTACCATACAGAAGCCGAAACTATAGTTTTTAGGATTTTCGTGTCTGTCGGTCTGTCTGTCTGTTATCGCATCACGAGAAAACCACTAGACAGATTTTGATGTTTGGTATGATGATAGCCGGTTATCCGGGTCAACATATAGGATATTTTTTACTGCTTAAAAATATCTCATCTCTAAGAAATCTATACAAAACGCTAAAACGTAACAAGGGACGAACCCAGGCGGAGCGAGGGTGAGTCGCTATATAACATAAAGCCAAAAAGTTTTTTTTGTAGATTGAACGCGGGCGTAGCCGCGGGTTCTGCTAGTATCAAATTATCAAATCGATACCTCGGGGCTCAAAGGGCGTAAGCACCAAAACTCGATTTTACAGGAGAGCAAAAAAACAAAAAAAAAAATATTATTTTCGACATATCTTTTTTGATTTTTGGCCTAAATAAACCATTCTAAGACCAAAAGTTTAATTTTTTTTTTGGGTGCAGAACACTATAAAATTATATTTCGAATAGATTTAAAAGTAACAAAAATAGCAAAAGCTAAAAATATCTGTTTTATTTTCTACAAAAAATAGGGTCGTAAACACCATTTTTTGGCGAATTGGAAGACTTTAAATGCACAGATCGATAGAGGAGAAAAAACTTAGTAGGACTGCATTAAAAAGTCAATTTCGCCAAAATGGCGGTTACGCCCTTTGAGCCCCGAGGTATCGAAATATCGCTAAGTGAGCGATCTCTTCCAGGCAACCTTTGGGCAGAGAGAAAGAAAAAGATTGGGAAGTACTTATATAAAATTATAAAAATTATTGATAAATCGAGTATTTTCTCTCAGATTTTATTACAATCTTATTTAGCTATCTTTCTATCATCTCTTAAACAATACTGCGCCACAATAAAACTGGTATAAGTATCTAATATAAAAAAAAAAAATAAAACAATGACGAGAGCTTGTAGCATTTAATTTTAAATTTTGACTATTTACATTAAAGATTGAAAGCCATTTGCACCAAAATTCTTAATTTGAATATCTTATATATGTTAAGTAAACCTATTCAGTATAACTCATAATGGGACGTAGTTACGCAAAATAGATCCAACCACAAAAACTTACATTCAAGAAACTCCTATTTTCTTAGAATTGCTATATCAAAATAAAAAAACCGTAGTTTTTTTTGAAATTCCTTTTAAATATTGGGTATTTTGTCTACTTTCTGTGCATAAGTTTATATGTAGGCGCCATTTATGACAATAACTCAAAAAAATTCGTTGGCTGGATCTATATTGCATAACTACTTCTAAATTTATTTTATAATTTAATTCAGCGCTCTTTTTATAATTTAATTCAGAGCTTTTTTTATACCTACTGCTAGGTATGAGTTTCCTTCAATACAAGGGGGATCAGGCCATAGTCCATCACGCTGGCCAAATGCGGGCGGACTTCACATGTCTTTCGAAAACTTGCTAGGTTCTCTCAGACATGCAGGTTTACTCACGATATTTTCCTTTACCGTAAGGTGGCATCGAGTATAATTTTACGTTTACTAAACATAATCAAATTAAGAATTTTAATGAAAGTGGACCTAAAAATTATTCTTAAATAGTTAATTTATCACTCGAATAAGGCACAAACATAAGTACGCAATAAAATTATTACTAACATCTGTACAATAAATAGGGTAACACATTTTGTATCGCGATCGCAAGACGGTAAGAAGGCAAAATGTACAAAGTTATATATTTATTCTATTTCTGAAATACCTTAAACATTGTATTGAATCACCGTTTTTAGCTTATTTTGGGAAAAAAAAATATTTTTTGTGTCCACAAAATACGTCACTACAAAAATTTAATTTTTGAAACAAAACATATTCGTACGAGTTCCAATGGACCAGTAGACTAATTAAAAATAAAAAAAAAAAATAAAAAACAACAGAACTGTAATTCATTTGAACAAAAAAATTAAAACTATTTAGTACCTAAACAGCTTGGGCATTTTCAAATCTGTTATATTTTAAGTCTAACAATGTTGTATGTATAACAATTTGTTTGTATAAATTATAACTTTCTTAGTCCAATAAAAAGTCATTCGAATATATTTTTTTCTATTTCAGTTTATTTAAAGTTGCTGTTGTTACCATTATGTTCTTAAGTCATCACAAAAAACATTGTTATTGTCCATAGTTTTTATATAAGTGCAGTAGTGCTATTCTGTAAGAATTTTATGAATCTCAATAGCTGAATCCGTCATACTACGACTTACTACGACTAAATAAAAGCTTATATAAAAAAGCACTTAAGAAATGAATGCACAGACTGCTATATATACGGGGTCATTTTTAATTTACTGAAGACCTTTTGGGAATATACTATTTAGATCATAACAACAACATCTGTAAGAAAAAAATAATAATATTTCTTAAATTTTTATTTTCAGACAAAAATAAAAATATGTTTATTGCACCTTCTAAACGGTTATAGTCCTAGCATCTGGTCAAGTTTAAATGAGTAAGCGCCGCCTCCTGCACCCTCCACCCCTCCCACTCCACCGGCCACGCGCTGTCTTTTGCTAATGCTGGACTATTACCGTTTAGAAGGTGCAATAAAAATATTTTTATTTTTATAAAATTTAAAAAAATATTATTTTTTTCTTACAGATGTTGTTGTTATGATCTAAATAATGTATTCCCAAAAGGTCTTCAGTAAATTAAAAATGTCCCTGTATAAACGAATTAACTTTTAACCTGACTCAAGTCTCTCATATAAAGAAACACCTTAAATATTATACATCAACTATAAGCTAAAGCTTCCTATACAATCGCTTAAAGTATATAATTTGTACAAAAAATCACGCACTCAATAATAATATAGAACTTAATACAATCATGGATATAAACGATAATGCTGACGTAGAATCAGCAGAATTGGGACTTATCTTATTACTTATTTTGTTTGTAATATTTTTAATTTTGTCCGCGAACTTCTCCAAAATATCAGATCTTGGTGTCACATCACATGCAGTATGGCTTATGGCTTTCAAGACTGGTGCTGAAAATACTCTGAAGTTAAAATCATTTCGGTCCAACTTGCTGTACATCCATATTGGCATTCTATTTGAGAGGACCCATAAGTTCTCGTTGTAATCCACTTTAATGTCAGTTGGATAGATCATTTTAACATCATCCATGTATATTCTTCCCTGATTTTTCATCAAATATTCTTTATTGGTTGTCCGCCAGCATGCAACTGCGTTTAAATTCACGAGGGAGTAAAATAAGACACCTGTCCTTGGGTCCACAAATGATGCACTAGATTGAGCATTAGGACCTCTACTTCCGAGCAATTTAAATGCATCAAAATTAGCTTCAGCTACCGATTGATTTCTCAAATATTCAGTAGAAACAGCAAATTCGTTGTAACTTGCCATCGGGTGGAAATATAGAGTACTGAAGTTGTTGGCATTTGGAGCGGATATGCCTATACCGAATATAGCATCTGTCCAGCTAAAATTATGTCCTTTGACACTAAAATCACAAGCCAATGGATCGGGATGGAAGAAATGATGGGTGATTCTCCATGATTCATTCTTCTCCCAAGAATAAACAACGATGGCTGGCTTACCCAAATCACCCGCATATACATAGGTCTTATCACAGTCAGTATCTTCAACAGCAATGTTGGCAAAACCCGATTCTTCTTTTATTTGATCTTCAGGAAAGACGTAGGTTCTTAGAAGAGTGTCTGTTTTTAAGTCATAAATTATGAGGGCTGGTAGAAATTTCACTGTGTCATTTTCGAGGTTACCAACTTTACCATTGTCCAAAACCCACAGACGGTCGCACTTGTCTGCTCGGATCCTGAATGGCGACACAATTTCTGGTCTTCCATCAGTATTCAGGGAATGAGCGGCCCAATTTGGATATGGTGTCAGCTTAGGTGATTTGGTAGAATTATCTGAAAAAAAAATTGCTTCTATTAATTATATTTGTAGATAATATATCATTTTCTTGGCCTCAAATAACAAATGAAAACTTATAATATTATCAAAATATAGTAGTTTTGGAAAAATAAAACCATCTTTTATCATATAAATGGATATTAGACAAAGGCATCATAGTTTGACTACATTCGAAATTTGCAGTTTTTGCTGAAAAAATCATCAACCGAAGGAATTTTTAAATTATTGGATGACTGTGTACAAAAAAGCTAAAAGTTTCACTTTGCATTATATTTCTACCCTTTTTGTCAATTAAGATAATGATCGGCGAATTTATAAAAAGAATAAGTTTAGAGGTGACCCTGTTCCAATTTGTTCAAAACGCTCTTTTTAAAGGCGCCATATTTATGCAGGTATCCGGACTGGTTTTAAATGCAGTGTAAAGACTAATTTAAAATGGATTTCAAACATCTAAATATAAAGATTAGTAGGTACATACTAAAAAGTGTACTCATGTCTGTTTAGCTATAGATTTTAGAAACCTTAATACACCAACCTGAATCGCGTTGATCAATTTTTTTTTATTTTTTTTTTTTTATTTTTATTTATCATTAGGGAAACATACAGTGTTACAACACCAACAACAAATAACAATAATAATAGTAAATACACCAATAAAGTTTCCACAAACAAACAATTCGTACAGTAAAAGAGTAGAAATTTAATAAAACAACACTTGAATTATATTAGCAAAACATAATTCAAGATTTTATATATTTTTTTAAAGTACTAGCGATTCACCCTGGCTTCGCTCGGGTTCGTCCCTAGGTACGTTTTAACGGTTAGTGATTCCCATACAAAATAAACAGTTTTTAATTTTCCAGCTGTTTTTTTTTTATTTTCGCTAAAAAAATATAATTTAAACCACCCCTGACACACCCCCAACAAAACAAAAAAATAATTATTCAAATCGGTCCAGCCGTTTTTGAGTTTTAGCGAAACTAAAGAACAGCAATTGATTTATATATATATATATATATATATATATATATATATATATATATATATATAGTTTACCTTTTAAATTAATGTAATTCAAACTAGCAGGCACGCCATATTTCCATCTTGGCACCGTGATGAATAGTCGATCTCCAAATATCTCCAAACCCATAGGAATATTATTTTCTGGTATGAAATTTCGACTGTCAATAGCTTCTTGCCTTGCTTCAGGACTTGGGAACTCGAAGTCTAACTCCTTCCACTCGTAGATGATATCCAGCTGTTCCATACATGTGCTGATGTACACCAACTGTAGAAAAATGAGGATCTTTGTCCCCCCCATATTGCTTCTGAAAAGAATGAAATAGATCCTTTATATTACACAATTTTCGATTATTTTTGGATTCACGCAGATCGCGTAATTTACATAAATCCTACTAATGTTATAAACGCGAAAGTTTGTAAGAATGTATGTATGGATGTATATTTGTTGCCCTTTCACGCCAGAACTGCAGAACGGATCTGTATGAAATTTGGCACAGATACAGATTATAATCTGAAATAACACATAGGCTACTTTTTATCCCGGAAAATGTACGGTTTCCGTGGGATAGGTTTATTTTTGTTTTGCTAGGGGCGAATTCGAGCGAAGCGAGATTGAGCCGCTAGTAGTTAAATAATAATATAAAGGAAGTCAAAAAGATTTTATCGACATTTAAATCGAGTGTAGCAGCTCAATTAACTATAATAAAAGACTAATTAATCATAAAGAAACCGACCTGCGGTTTACATCGTTTACTGAACTGAAAACTGAACTGACTGACTGAACTAACTGAACTACATATATGAATTCTTACTACAAAATATAAAACTTTCTACCAACTTGGTGTCTTATAAGCCTTGATGAAGTATCGTTTCGTTAACGGATTATGCACATTAATCTTATTCAAATATTTATAACGTCATTTTGAACAAACTTTATGAATATCTATACTAATTAAAATATTAAAAGCAGGACGAGAAAAATGTGGTACAACACAACATTCTTTCTATGCATTATATAAAAAATTATCGGTTTTCATAATATTCAGAACACGCTTCGCTAATTCCACCACACCTTGCCCTCGAGCTATGTTACATATTTTGCTCATAAATAATTGACCTCTCTGTTATTATGTCTAGGTATCATTAAAATTTAAAATTATCTATTCCAACCTTAGGGTGTTTTTTTTTTTTACGTTGGGACATTAACACACAGCACCATCTAGTTCCATGGTAAGCTACGAGGCTTGTGTTATGGATACCAGATAGTTGATACACTACACGTATATAGCTTTAAATACATACATATTATAAATATAAACAAGTATAAACATTCATGCTCATCACACAAATGAATACCCAACGGGACTCGAACTGGTGACCACTGGCACAGCAAGTAGGGTAGGTTATTTTGATATTTAGATAGGACAACTCTTGATCAATGATCAATGGCGAAAATATGGACAAACATATCCACAAAAATGGTAGATATCAATTCAGTATGTACCTCCTCCTTTATAGTATGTCTTCCAAAATATAATTTAATAACAAAATGTTATATTAAAACGACAGACCAGACGACAATATTTATTTTGATTACTATTAAATAATACTGGTTGACTAATAAATGCTATTTATGTACGATTTCATATTATATATAATACAGGTATTGCCTGCGGCTCCGCTCGCGTGGTGGATACCTCGATAAATAGCTAAAATGATAAAAATTATGTTCTTGAGCATCTAATTGAAATTTAAATACGTCGAGTATTGCAGGTCTTTTACACAATGTAATGAATGGCTTAATTGGTTTCTAATGCCCATTACATGATTTAACTTTAGACAAGCTATGAATAACGATTTTGGAGTCGAGGTTACTATGCCATTTATACATACTGATATAAAAAAGTACCTGGGCAACTGGCCTAAGCTCGGCTTTTACTGGAAAATATATAAAAATTGCGTTTTTTTTAGATAACCTATATACCTAGATTAACTTTAAAAGCTAAACCTCATCTAAATACAAAATCTATACTTAATTTTATAAAGCTGAACAGTTTGTTTGGTTGAACGCGCTAATCTCAGGAACTACTAATCCAATTTAAAAATTATTTTTGCATTAGATAGCCCGTTAACTGAGGAAGGCTATAGGCTATATATCGTTCCGGACAAATGTACGGTTCCCGTGGGATAGAATTGTTTTTGTCTAGGGACGAACCCGAAGCGAAGCGAGGGTGACTCGCTAGTTTGATATAAATCGTTAGAGCCATTTCCGAGGTACACGGAAGTAAATTTATATATGTATATGTAACAAGATTTGCTTATTTAGTTATTAGAAGATACCAGCACTTGAAACCGGCTTTGTTCTTATTGACTGGTTTCTCATCGTCTAATCGTTACTGTTTCGAAAAATTTTCATGGAAACACTAAAGTTCAGTAATAACTACTTAAACATAAAAAAAAGGAAATCGGTGTACCTGTTATGTCTTTGACAATCATATAATAAAATTCTGAGTCGAATCTGTACATTAAATATTTTTTGGAAAATGTTATGAAATAGTCATTATTATCGATACAGAGTCTGGATCTATAATTTTTACAATTTTTGTCTATCTGTGAACGTGTCACGAGAAAACCACTAAACGGATTTTGATGAAACTTGGTATGATAGCAGGTTATCCGGGTCAACATATACGATACTTTTTACTGCGAGAAAATATCTCATCTCT
Organism: Fabriciana adippe; assembly: GCA_905404265.1. NCBI lineage: Eukaryota > Metazoa > Arthropoda > Insecta > Lepidoptera > Nymphalidae > Fabriciana > Fabriciana adippe. The sequence goes on along the minus strand of FR989995.1, from coordinate 14,727,663 downwards.
AAGAAATCTATACTAACCTTAAAACGTAGGGACGAACCCGAGAGGAGTAACGGTGAGTCGCTAGTTTATATATAAATTAATATTTGAATTCTTGTAACTAAGTAATACTTTAATTGATAAAGCAGGTTTATTATTGACTCTTACATAATATTGTCATATTCCCACGCCAAGCTACAGGCTTCCGCGTTGTCAGCCCGCGAGCAACTACTGCCTTTATTATAGTAGAAACATATCTTCGTTAGTATGCAAAATGAATTAGTTTGTCTTACATCCATAGTAATAATTATAAATGCGATAGTAACTCTGTCTGTCTGTCTATTACGTTATGACGCCTAAACCACTTAATCAGTTTTTAGGAATTGTGGTATAAAGATGAATGACAAAAAATATTATGTCAAACATCAAACTTGAAAGGGATGAAATAAGGGTTGAAAATTTGTATTGGGAACAAATCATTTTTCAAATATCCTTATATAAAAATACGTTATCCCCTCTAATTTAGGTAAAAAATAAAGAATATTTCGGTGTTTTGACCAATCAAGGTAAATTAGGGGATGATTTTAAGTTTTTTTAAATATTTTAAATAATACTATTTCTTCGGACTCTTTCCAGGATTTATTTTGATTTATATTTGAACCAAAAATCAAAACAAATATCGAGCTTTAGATATTATATTATACTAAATGTTTGATATTTATTATGTATGTATTTAACATATAAAATACTTGTAGAAAATAAGTGGTTTCCCATGGTTTTTCAAATCATAAACACGAGTTTATACCCGCGAGTCCGCTCGCGTGGTAAGTCAATAAAAAGTAGAAATCTTATTTCTTCTTTGACGTACTTTCTACTTGTGTCAATAGCTGATGTTTAAGTGTATGACTCCACGTAAGTACGCGTATTAAAATGTAGAATTCAATTACAAAATTATAATTAACTAGCGGCTCACTCTCGCTTCGCTCGGGTTCGTCCCTAGAAAAACAAAAACAAATCTATCCCACGGGAACCGTACAACTTTCCAAGATAAAAAGTAGCCTATGTTTTATTCTGATGTATGATCTACATTACTCTAAAGTTTCATTAAAATCCATCCAATAGTTTTTGCGTGAAACAGTAACAAACATCCATATACCTATACATCCAGACATCCTCACAAACTTTCGCATTTATAATATTAGTAGGACTAGTTTTTGCCCCGACTCCACTCGTACGGTAAGTACGTCAAATAAAACAGACTATTTCTTATTCCATAAAAATACTATCATTATTTCAAATTCATTTAACTCATAATACTTTCTTAGATTCTCATGGTCTCTCCCGTGACCATGATTGCTGTAAAGCAATCAAAACGTCGGGAACCAAAAATCAAAATACATACGCGAAAAAATTCGAAAAGATAGTTTTATTTTAAATTATTTAACTCAATTGAGTTACAGATTGAAGAAGTAAAAAACCATCTCTTAAACTTTCACGTTTTGATACTACTTTGATATATTATTATCATTCAAATCATTGTTTAGCATACTAAATACATAACGCACCATAACGTTATTACACCATAATTTAAAGCTAACTAAGCTCTAGCCAACGGATGGAAGTTTAATATGTTGCCATTACTACCTTATAAAAAAAAACATACGTCCGTTTTAGGCTGTTTACCGACTGACGACATTTGATATGTCAAATATTTTGCAAGAGTATTTAAATCTATACAAATAAATAAAATTGGAGTGTCTGTTTGTAATATTAAAATAACTTCCTATTTTTCCAATAATTCCTATTTTTGTCTGTCTGTCGGTCTGTCTGTCTGTTTATTCCGGCTAATCTCTGAAATGGCTGGACCGATGTTAACAGGACTTTCACTGGCAGATAGCTGATGTAATAAGGAGTAACTTAGGCTACTTTTATTTTAGAAAAAAATAGGGTCCCGCTAAAAAAAATTAAAGGCAAAAGAAAACTATTTGTTTTGCAAAGCAACCTAGGAACGAACCCGAGCGAAGCGAGGGTGATTCGCTAGTAAAATCTAAATTTAAAAGATTAGAAAACACATTTCAATGAGCCAAACAGTACAAAATATCAATTTAGGCTCCCACTTTTTCACGCCCTAATAGAAAATATCATGTTTGGTCAATCCTCATAATATAGTAATACAAGTAAATCCGCGGGTGTAAGCTAGTTTTAAATTATGGGAAAGGCCACTCTTATATATCGTTTAATTTACTTCACAACGTCACTTCTAACAAGGGAAATGGCGTAGTCGGAAGCCGGTATACAAATCTAATGAAGCAGTTGATAGACAGTGCGCCTTAAACGGTCGTATTGATCCTTTCTAACGATATTATTAGTTTATAATTGGATTATATATCTATATATATAAAAATCGATGTGTGTATGTTCTCTATGGAGTGATATTGGTGAAATTTTCAAGCATTCTTCAGATTAGCCTTGCGGGTGTGAGAAGTTTGGTGGCGATCGGAAGTTTGATCGCGGGCACAGCCAGGGGTACTACTAGTTACTGTATATAAAGCTTATACGAATAGCGTATTAAATAAAATAATATCTTCGGATTTTTTCACGGATTTATTTTGGTTCCCTAGCACCACTTTAAATTTTTTTTATTACATACTAGCGACTTACCCTCGCTTCGCTTGGGTGCGTCCCTAGATACGTTTCAATTTTTTTGAGCGGAATAACACCTTACAACATCAGCTGTCTGTCAGTGAAAGCCCCGTCAAAATCTTCGTTTCGGAGATTAGCCGGAACAAACAGACAAACGGACAGACATTTTTTTTTTAAATTGTGTTTTTCTTATAAGTACCGTATATATTATAATTTAATATGCATTTAGTGAAAAGCTGTTATTTTGACATTAAAAACAGACGCTTTAATTTTATTTATCTGTATAGATTTAGATTTTTGATTGGAAATCCGAAAAGATAGTTTTATTTAATATGTCAAATATTCGCGTAAATCTAAGTAAGTATTATACGAATAGCGTATTCCATGATATTCTATGTAATGCAGATAGAGTTCCGTAGTTGAGAGTGTAGTTTTTACATCTAAATAACATGTCTGGTCCACGCTTAAAATTAGATGACAAGACAGTTGTCAAATTATGACAACCCACGACGAGAATAATTAATAAATCGTCGTGTGGGTTTGATTTCCGATCCCACAACCCTAGCTCATAGCAATAGATTTTTTAGCTCGTACTATCTGTATCTAGGTTTTAAACTTTAAAATTGACGAAATACCATATGAACTTTCCCATATTTGACCTCCTTAACGAATGTTCAAAAAATTTTCTTTAGTGCTCGCTTTGGCTGAATCTGGATTAACGTGTAAGCTACTTTAATTGACATACTTAGGTACTACTATGCGGATAGAGTGAGGAGAAAAACTAGTTTATTGTAATATTTTCTTAGATTTACGCGAATATTTGACATCTATACCTACATATAATATAAAAGTTCTGAGTCGAATGAAGTTCGAATGAAGTCGAAAGGCAGTGGTAGCCCAGTGGTAACGCGCTCGCTTGGAAAACCGAGTGAAGCGGGTTCAAATCCCGGGTCTCGCACCTCTAATATTTACATGTGTGAATCATTTCTATCATGATTACCACTAGTCTTAACGGTGAAGGAAAAACATCGTGAGGAAACCTGCATGTCTGAGAGAACCTAGCAAGTTTTCGAAAGACATGTGAAGTCCGCCCGCACTTGGCCAGCGTGGTGGACTATGGCCTGATCCCCCTCGATTTGAAGGGAGGCCCGTGCCCAGCAGTGGGACGTTAAAAAGGGCTGAATACAAGAGTCGAATCCGTAGGTATATTAAAAATATTTTTTTGGAAAATCTTATTGACATAATCATTATTTTCGATTAAAATGCCGAATCTATAGTTTTTAGAATTTTTGTCTGTCTGCCTGTCTGTCTATCTGGGAACGCATCACGAAACAACCACTTGACAGATTTTGATGAAATTTGGTATGATGAACATATTGGATACTTTTTACTGCGGGAAAATATCTCATCCCTGAGAAATCTATACTAACCTTAAAACATAGGAAAGATCCCGAGCGGAGCGAGGGTGAGTCGCTAGTTTATATATAAATTAACTATCTCTTAGATAGACTCTCCCCCGTGACCATGTTTGCTGTAATGCATTCAAAGCGTCGGGAATAAATCTATACTAATATTATAAAGCTGAAGAGTTTGTTTGTTTGGTTGAACGCGCTAATCTGAGGAATTACTAATCCGATTTGAAAAATTCTTTTTGCATTTAAAAGCCCGTTAACCGAGGAGGCTATATATTATCATCCCGGAAAAATGTACGGTTCCCGTGGGATAGATTTGTTTTTGTCTAGTGACGAACCCGAAGCGAAGCGAGGGTGAGTCGCTAGTATAAAATAAGACCGCGATAAAATCCGAAAAGATAGTTTCCTTTAGTTTATTGTAATACTGTAATTAAATTCGCCATTTTAATACGTGTTAATACTAATATAAAGTCATAAACTCAAGATTAAACAACAGCTGCTATTGACACAGCTAGAAATGTACGTGGAATGAGAAATAAGATTTCTACTTTCGCACAAGTCTTAATGGTCATTGTTAGAACTCAAGTAATGGACAAATAAATCTAAGACTAAGCAGATTAAATATTGGAGAGACTGTCTCAGTCTCGAGACTCAGTCTCTCCCGTGACCATGATTGCTGTAAAGCAATCGAAACGTCGAGAACCAAAAATCAAAATAAATCCGCGAAATAATCCGAAAAGATAGTTTTATTGAAAATGTCAAATATTCGCGTAAATCTAAGAAAGTATTACTAAGCAGATTGTTTGAAAGAAATGCTATCATTATAGTGGACTAGCGCTAATAGGGAATATGCGTGTGATTTAAATAAAGGTGAAATATTATTGGAGTAAAACTTCTTTACGCTCGCTTGACTTGGGGGGTAAGCTGGTGGATGCGTTACGAAAAAATGTACGTACGTTTGTTGCCATGGTAACCGTTGTTATTGTCTAACGAATTATATATAATATTATATTCTTTCCTTAAATGATATTCTATAAATGTATATATGATTGTAATATGCCTAATATGCGGTATTTTTAGTATCTCACTCATCCTAATTATTTTAAACATAAAATGAATTTCATAAAGAGTACCAACAACCTACAGAAGTTTTACTTCTTGCGCGTGTACACATTCATACACTCTTTAAATTTCTTTTTTTTATAATCTTTATTGCTTTTAAATTGAGTCTATACCTATTAATATTTTTAATGTAACTTCTTTTTGATTAAGAAAATAATTATTAAAAAGTGCAAATATAGGTGGGAAATTCAAAGTAGTTGAAACTCACGCCATTGGTCAGACCGAGTATGACGTCAGAGTATATCATAACAAAGCGATTAGCGATTTGGTCGCTACAAATTGCGTTGTAATTTTTCTATACAATATCTTACTGTGCCGTCACGCCAATTGGCGGGCGTCTAAAATATCCGTATCGGTATGATATTTTAATTTTTTTTTTTTTACTAAATTTTAGTTTTTTGCAGCTGGATATTTTTTTACAATTATAAAACGTTGTAAGCTATTGTATAAAAAAAAATTAAAAAATCAGGCATATTCCCCTATTACGCATATTGGGGTAGTTTCTGAAAATCCATCTTCCACCTCAAACGTAAGCATCGAAGTGTTATACATATCACATGTTTTCGGATTTTGAAAATCTTAACTTACGGAAATATTAAAAAATGATTTTCTCCTAAGGAATATCACTCTAATAAGACGAACCCGACGACAAAATCTTAGATTTTTCGGAGAAGCCCTAAAATTACATTGATTATGTGATTTGAGGAAGTAGTTTTTTTCCATGATTACATTAACGACAAAACGACGAAAAAAAGTTGCTTAAGTCAATCAACCGAATCCTTTATCCGCTAGTGAAAGTTATCGATTGCAGATATTAGCGATGACAAACGGACGGTCAAACAAAACATTGTGCTTGAGTTTAGACGTCGTGTAAATAACAATATGAATCATTATTAATAACAATTTTGAAATCAAGTAAGCAGTGGTATCCGAGTGGTAATGAGCTGGCTTGGAAGACCAAGTGAAGTGAGTTTATATCTCGGTTCTGGCAGATCTATATTTACATATTAGCGACTCACCCTCGCTCCGCTCGGGTTAGTCCCTAGGTTGCTTCCCAAGACCAACTTTTTTTATTTTTCATTTTTTTTCGTGGGACCCTATTTTTTTTCTAAAATAAAAGTAGCCTAAGTTACTCCAGTATTACATCAGCTATGTGCCAGTGAAAGTCCCGTCAAAATCGATCCAGCCATTTCAGAGATTAGCTGGAATCAACAGACAGGCAGACAGACAGAGAGACAAGACAGACAGACAAAAATTGTAAAATAAAATGTTGTTTTGGTATATGTACCGTGTATACATCCATATGCATTTAGTAAAAAGCGGTTATTTTAATATTACAAACAGACACTCCAATTTTATTTGTTTGTATAGATATAGATCATAATATCCACTTGTTGTTACGGTAAACGAAAACATAGTGGAGAAACTTGCATATCTGAGAAAACCTAGCTAGTTGTCCAAAGACATAAAGTCTTCAATTAGCGCTTGGGTAAAGAGGCTTAATTAGCCTATGGCCTGCTACCCTTCGTATTAAGAGGAGGCCCATGCCCAGCAATGGGACGTTAAAACGGCTGAATTGAATTGATTTTGAAATCATATAGAGAACTATTAATTTTAATTATTATAAGTAGATGTAATTTACTTACAGAAGGTTCTGAAGAAAAAATGTCTGAGAGACCTTATTTAGTACATCACGTGACCTAGGACTAGGGTTGCCAACCGTACTATAATATAGAGTATTGTATTATAGTACGCAGGCCCGCTACGTACTATATACTGTTGAAGACATATATAGTACGCAAAAATACTATATTTTCAACACCGAAATCTAACAAACAAATCCTTCATTTTAAAAAGAAGAAAGAAACAGAAGTGTTTAGTGTCTCATTAATAAAAAATGATCTTTTGATTTACATTAATTCAAAAATTGAATGTAATAAAGCATATTATGACACTTTTATTTTAGACAAAAAAATGTTATTAAATGCAAAAAGTGCAAAAAAATTAGTAAATAAGTAACAAATACATTTATCTTTGTCTATTTTTGGTTTTTATTTTTTTTATAGTAAATATTGAAAAATACTATAATATTTCGTCGAAGAAATGTTGGCAACCCTACCTACCTACTTAATAAAATTATTTCTTGTCTTTTTATTATAAACTTTACCCGAAAAATAAAATAAAAACAAAAGTTCATGATTGGATCACCAGATTGTATTTATATTGTAATACGTATTTTATATTTTCAGTCTATTAAGTACAGAGAATATTATTTGTGGCAGACAGCGTAAATGATAAAAGCTAGGTTTTCCATCATGGTACAGTAGAACGCCGATTATCCGAACGCCGATTAACAGAATCGCCAATTATCCGAATCGGTCCTAAGCGTAATATAAAAAACTTTTTAAAAAAAAATAAAAACCGACTTCCTGGCACTGAAAAGTAAAAAATAACTAAACAGAGGTTTTCATTTAAAATAGATACCTAATCAGATATTTTCGAAGTCGGTGTGCTTTGATTTGTGGGTGAATATTTGAAGATAGACATATTCAGCGTTCGTAAATTAAGTTCAAATAATGCTTCGGATTACAACTTTTATGGATTTAACGTAAAGTTTATAATGCACATTCACGAAATAAATCAAACGCACAGTATTTGAACTGCTATATAGGTCTGAATCTGAAGCTGAAATTTTTCGTTGAACGGTGATGAGATATGAAACACATGGTAATTAGTATTTAAAAAATGGTAATTATGCTACGTGATTGGTAATTATAAATAAAATGAATAATATACTTAAATCACATATTTATTTATTATTTAGGTGACATAATATGAAATCAAACTTTGGTGTAATTATCGACTTGATTAAAAAAAAATATTAAAAAATCAACCGGTTTTCCTAAAAATCTATTATATTATTTGTCTAGTAATTTAAATGTAATCAACTAAAACACTAGTTCAAAACTCAGTGTAAATAGAACTCAGAGCTATATCCATCCCAGATATTTCTTAAACTCTTATACAAAATCTTAAAAAAATATTTATACTTAAATCCGAATCAGTCTCACTTTCAGGACCAGAAACCACGTTTGTACTTAATCATAAAATAATTCAGTCTTAAGTAGATCTGCAAGATCATCACAAGGCAACGATAAACAGAAAAATACAAAATATTTGTTGTTTCTATCAAACTTTAGTAAATATGGGCTTTGACTTAATTTTAAAAATTAAGAAACATAACAAAAAAGTAAACAGATTTTCAAAACAAAAACAATAATAATTATCTTTCTACTAATCTAAATAAAATCAACTAAAACACTGCTTCAAAACTGTCGTGTAAATAGAACTCAGCAATATATAAGTTTCATCTAAAATATTGCTTAAATGTAGTGAGATCAGTTACAAAAACTAAAAAATATTTAAACTTGAATCTGAATCGGTATCACTTTCATGCTTAAAAACTTCAAATTCAGTCTCATGTGAATCTGCAAGATCATTATACAGTAATGATGATCCAAGAACATTAGTCGGGCCATCAATTATTTCATTTGCGCTTAGTTGCAATGTAGATTGAACGTAATCTTGAAACACACCCGAAAAATTCAAATCACTGCCACTGCCAGAAATATTATACTGATTTACCATATTCTCAATTTGTATATTAGGGTCCAAGTGTAATTTATTATCAGGTTTTAAATCAGACAGCATTTTAACAGTGGTTTCGTCTGTTTTGCGTTTTGGCTTTAGTAAAACATTACTTAAAATTTTAATAGTCCTGTTATTCGGTGTAGTTTTAGGTATTATATTTGTGGTCGCATCAATCATATTATTATTTTCATTCTCTTTATTTGTAAAATGTGTGGATTCATTTTTGTCTTTATAGCATAGTTTTCCAATAAATTTAGTATGCTTACAGTTCATGCCCAAGCATATAAAGCAACTAGTTTCTCTGAATATCAGGTGGTCATTTTCTTTCTGCCACAGTATTTGATGGACTTTCATTGTACCTTTTAATGGTTTCAGCTGTTCTGAAGGTATCAACATATCTTTTTCTATTATTTGATATTCTTCAACAGCTGCGAAGTTAATTTTTTGTGTGTTCTGTCTTACTATTTTCAAAAATCCATCTAATGTTACAACATCTCTACCTTGCGCTACAGCAGCGTCAGCAGTGCGTTTAACAACTGCTCCTACTCCGTCTGCAGCACCTTTGCCGTGAGCTGATTCGAAGTAATTCCAGGTGACCATCTTCAGTCCATGAAAATACCAACACAGTTTAGACATAACATAAAACATTGTTTTATTTCTATCCTGGCTACTTGGCGAATCTGATAAAAAATGTAATGTGTCTATCTTTTTACTTGCAGAGTTCACGAATTCTAGTAAAGGAATAATGTGCGCCCATACAGCAGCATCATCATGTCGCAAGTTTTCGCTTACTGTACAAAATGATGTGTTTGTCAAATTGCTGGTATCATCTGTCATATATATAACTGCAGTATGAAGTGTTAATTCTTGCCTACTTCCTCCAAAGTGGAAGGCTTGAACCTCTGACTCATATTTCAAAGCATAGTTCTCACTAAAATCTATATGAATGATAGCTTCATTGTCCTTGAGATGTTCCTTCAGATCTTTTATTGCAGTAAATTGCCACCTACGTGTTCCTTCATGTTTCAGGAACATCGGAATTATATTTTCTAATACTTCAATAGCTTGTTTCGGTGACGTGGACACTTTGGTTTTTGCTATAATCTTTTTAGTCTTCTCTATGCCTTTAACTACGTAAGTGGATATCGAGTTTTCCCATTTTTTGAATAATAATGGATCATTGTTATCAAATTCTTGATAATCAACCACTTTATTTTTGCACAAATTACATCGTTCTAGTAAACATTCAGTTTTTGAGCAACATAAACTGTTAATTAAGTCGTTAGAATTATTGTATTTAATTATATTTTTTTTGTACAACGCTTGAATCAAGAGCTCCATGTTTGCATGCAGCTTGCAGAGACATGTATCTCTTTGATTAACATTGGGTATAAGTACCCAAAATGGCCTTTGTTTACAAAAGTACGAGTAACTTACTTTACAAAATTCAGTTTCAAAAATTTTGTGAAGGTTTTTCATAGTATCCAACAAATATCTCTTTTGCTTTCTTTTTTTCTTCTTTGTAATGAACTCTTTTTTACCTGAAGTCGCTCTAGAAATATCGTCGCGTTCAAAAAAGTTTTGAATAGCGCTTTTTAGTTTTTCATATTCCACATTTCTTTGGTTGTTAGTGTTCTTCATAATATCTCTCACTCGGAAATTATTAGTTTCAGACAAAACCTTGAGATTTTTCAAAATCAGCTTATCACCAATAACAGCATCACTAAATTCTCTTTTTTCTTTCTTCTTATTTTTATTTTTGTAGTTTGTTTGTAAGGTATTTCTCATTGCTTCTCCAAATAAAATTTTCTTCTTAGCTTCTTTTTCTTTGGTTTTGTCTCTGAGTAGTGCTGTAACTTTAGAATTAGGACTCTGCAGTCGTTTTCTCAGTCTTATAATTATTTTCCTATACGCATTATTTTTCTTTGCAGGGATTCTAATTGGGATTTGTACATTTGGTCTTTTTTTTCTATTATATATCGCATCTTTCTCAATTTGCATCTTAAGTTCTTAACTAATGGTTCGTATAGATCGTTAGATGTAGAGGGTTGTGGCTCATTTTCGCAAATTGGATATAGTCTCATAGATCTGTTTTCATTATCATTACTATTACCTTCGCTGTCACTGGAACTTGGTGTATTTTCATTTATATGTTTAATTCCTGCCTTTATTAATTTCTTTTTTTGAAAATGTTTTCTAAAGTTTTCTCTCCATTTCTTCCTTTGTAGTCTTCTAGCTCTGGGCGTCATTTCTTCAACTGATAAAAGTTTTTTCTGTTCTCTTCGTTTTTTGTATCGTTGTCGTTCTTTTTCTTTTTCAAGGGCGTATAAAACAGGGTCAGCTTTGATTTTAGCGTATCGATTCCGGCGAGCGATTTTGGCTTTAGCCAATGTTTCCTCCCTCGATTGCTGTTTTTTACGAGGCATTTTATTCTGAAAAAAAAAAGAACAAGTCAGTGGTAAGTGGGTCAGTAGCCTTATTGTGTTGCGGAAGTACCAGTTCATGCCAAACGATCTACAATCGATCATGCGTTGGTAGTAACATTTCGACCTTGGACTGGCCTAGTGGAGTAAGGAGTTTCAATATAATAAGTAGCCAGCTTATATTAGAACTAATTACCATTTTCAATGACTCATTACCGTTCGCCAAAATACGAACGGAAAAAATGGTAATTGTATAAACGGTAATTAGGTATTTGTACACTTTCTTACATTATACGTTCTTTATAAAACTTAATAACTTGAGAACTTAATCAAAGCAAAGGGTATCCTATGGCGACTATTACAGTGCATAAAAATAATAAATAAGTATAATAGACTTACCACGGGAAACTCGAACGGTAAGGAGATTTTTGTTTGCCAAACACGATTTTTGGGCAATTAAGATAGGCTGCAGTTGGCGCCAAAACACTCTTTGACGTGTGACGCGCACGAGTCGCGACGCGGAACTGAGCGCGACCACTGAGTTGTCTTTTCAGATAGCAATATGTACGCGGGAAAAAATTAACCCTGCGACTGTGTGAACAAATGGTAGGGAGTATAAACTGTTGGGACAATTTTCAAAGTCGTTACAAATTACTTAAAAGTGTTCTTTAATGCGTATAGTTTTGTTAATAAGTAAAGCATGTCGTGTACTATCTAAATTACTACAAAAAATGACGTTCTTTAGGATATACTTATAACTTTTCGAACAAGAACTGCTAAAATCTGGAAATTGGGACACGAATGGTGATGAGATTTGAGGAACGTTTATAAATATAACTTGGTTGTTTATAACAATAGGAACATGTTATCTACATCTGTATATAGTGCTGGAACTATGTTTTATGTGAAATAAAAAAAAAATTTCTTTATATCTCACTAAGTAGTTATTTGGGGAGGGCCGCGTAATATGCACATGTTCAAAGAATCACCCTTGTATTGGCTGGCACCGACTTCGAAAATATCTGATTAGGTATCTATTTTAAATGAAAACCTCTGTTTAGTTATTTTTTACTTTTCAGTGCCAGGAAGTCGGTTTTTATTTTTTTTTTAAAAGTTTTTATTTTTCCATTTTTAGTGTAGACGTAATAAGCAAGTAATTTGTAAGAAGAAAGATTTTTAATAAAAACATAATATTCGATTAAGCCATTTATTTAAAAACCGCTTGACCGATTTCGATAAAATTTATATGGGACCACCGGGGAAGAATACTCTTTGAAACAAAAAAAAATTTTCCAAATCGGTTCAGCCGTCTTCGAGAAATCCGTGAACATACATAAAAAAAAAAAAAAAAAAAAAAAAAAAGATTCCGACGAATTCAGAACCTCCTCCTTTTTGGAAGTCGGTTAAAAATTAAAACCAAGTACTGTAAGAAAGAAATGTAATTTTTGTTTTGTTGTAACAAGTTGGAACTTGCTGGAGTCCAGATATATTTCAACTGTTATGGTTGAAAGCTAGAGGCGAGAAACTACATGTTTTGCGTCGCGACATTTCGTTTTTCTTTATTACCAGTCTATGTCCGATTATCCGAATTTTCGATTATCCGAATCGACCCCGGTCCCAATTAATTCGGTTAATCGGCGTTCTACTGTATTATAAAAACATTAAATTATAAGCAACTCGGGATGCAAAAATTAGTTTATCGCATGCTATATATTATTCGTCGTGTGGCCAAAGATAAGGTGAATGACCTTATGCAAATAGTTTCAAGGCTATCTCGTGAGTAGGATACATTAATATGAGATTTGAGATTTAAAACCGTGTGATCCTTTTATTAAATAGTTTCTTAGAGTAATAAATATAAAAAAAAAACTAAAGTATAAATGGATATTTCATGTTACAAATAGACAAACATTTTTGTTACGTTCGAATGACTAGCTTTTGGTCATGGCTCCGTTCGCGTTGTTAACTTATGTATACATTAGGTTTTAATTTTTTTGAGCGAAACCCTAATTCTTTTTCTAAAATAAAAGTAGCCTAAGTTACTCCATATAATATCAGTTATCTGCCAGGGAAAGTCCGTTTAAAATTGGTCCAGCCGTTTCGGAGATTAGCCAGAACAAACAGACAGACAGACAAAACTTTTAAAAATTGTGTTCTTCTTATAAGTACAGTATATTTTGACATTACAAACAGATACTTCAATTTTATTTATCGGTATAGATAATTGCTCTGCATTTCTAACAGTTGTTGCAAATGGCCTATAAATTTTTAGAATGTATATTTTAAGATTTTGTGATTACTCTGTGAGTGGTATTTAGCTTTTATTTTCTCCTCTGTTTCTCAACCGTTTTTTTTTTGTTTAGTTAACTATTGTCGAGCTTTAGTGTTATTAAAAAAAATAATTAAAAACAGTTTATTTTATATATATGGATAAATTCTATTCATTATATGTTTTTCTAAAATTTTCAATGATGATTATGGTCTAATTTCGATCACTCCGCTAATATACTAGTTGTAAATTGTAATAATTGTACATCAATTAAAAAAAATACTAGATACACAATCCCATGTAAAAGTTCTCTTAAAACTATCACCAATTGTGTTCTGGTAATTATTCTAATTGAAATAAACAACAATATAAATTGAACCTTAAATGCATTGCTTAAAATTGTTTTCACAAAAAAAATTAAAAGCGCGCTCAAATGTTCAAATGAGCGCTCATTCGGTGAGGACATTTATTGTCGCTGATTGTGTATGATACTTTTTTGATCGATGTAATTGTACAACAAATAGTGTTGTTTGCAATGTACCGCTAATCTCGTTAGTGAAGCATTTAAGAAACTTATAGTTAACTCGTTGACGTTATCCTCGTACAGTTAAATAGCCTTCGTCGGTATATTCTTAAAGGAAATTATTTTTTTCCTGACCTATTGAAAATTTCAATGTAGTCTGATGACTGTCTAGCATTGCGTTAGAGGTTAAGCGTGTTAGTCAGTCATTTTCAAGAGGAACTACAGTTTTTTTCCGGGTATCTTTTAATATTAAACGAGCAATTCTTGTATATTTTATTTCGTTTACCTCGGAAACGGTTCTAACGATTTGGATCAAATGCATTTAGATAAGGTATTTTTTGAAAAAAAAAACGCAATTTTTATATCTTTTCCGAAAAAAAAACACGATTCTACAAAAAAAGACCTCGAGAGAAGCTCCGGCGCTCAGTTACTTCTGCTTTTAATTTAACACTTATACAAAACACTGTAAAAACTAAAAAAAATGACTATAATCTTAATAGCGCTTATGCAAAGTTTCAAATTTTTGCAAAGTTTCAAATTTTTGCAAACCCATAATTTTCTCTCGAAGTTTTTAAGATAAATCGTAACGATTTGTGCTCGTTTCGTCCGTTAGACTACCTCTTATAATACATATAAGATGAAAAAAGTGAATTTCAAAGGGTATATAATAATAATAAATAAATATGTTGGGACGCACAGCACCATCTAGTTCCATGGTAAGCTACGAGGTCTGTGTTATGGATACCAGATAGTTGATACACTACACATATATGTATAACTTTAAATACATACATATTATAAATATAAACACCCCTAATTGGAGTACAAACATTCGTGCTTATCACACAAATAAATGACCCTAGCAGAACTCGATCCCGCGACTGCTGACACAGCAAGTAGGGTCACTACAAACTGAGCCAAGCATGTCGTCAACAACAATGAAACAAAGTTTAAATTTTCATAAAGTTACCTATATAAGGCAGGAAAAAATAAACAATAGTGAATGTGTGTTGCACATATTAAAGTTTAACGTACATTATAGCAATTGGGACTAAACATCTGCGCAGGAAATATTTTAGTGTATAAGTAGACACTAGTGCACTCTCTATTCCTGTCACTCATACTCCGCCGGGACAACTACTCGACATGACCAGTGAGAATTAAAGGAGCAGAACCAACAGCTTTTCGTGATCTTCGAAACACGGGGGTGTAACACCGTCAACTTCCCAACTCAGGGTTGTTACTGAGAATTTCTTGACAGAAATACTCAATAACTGAAACTGGCCCGACCCGGGACTCGAACCCAGGGCCTCCTGATGTACAGCCGTATATGCTAGCCACTACACCACACCAGGTATATAATTTTGTACCTATTATTTATCTACACATAGCTAGTGTGTTAATAGCCCGGAAGCCAGGTACAAAGGTCGATTATTTCCTCTCAAGCGATAATTAATGGAATACATCAGAGAGTTGTATCATAAAGCTTCGTGAACTTCAGCTGCGGCTCTGTGGGTGGGATGAACGACGGTATCCTCCCATGCAAAAAAAATCTATCAATTCCTCTTACCCGAAAATTTGTTAAATTGCTACTAACCCAATATCTCGACGAAAAAAACAGCTGACTATAACATGGTGGATTATACGTCAGCTGGTCGCTCGAACACGAAAAAAAATGTATTCTTTCAATGATTTCCTCTGAACTGAAAATTTATCTGATGGTAGGTTATATGCAAATATGGATAAATATATATGTCAGCTGGCTGTATCTCGGTGGAAAGACCGTCAGATGATACTTTGAAAGTCTTCAGAAGTTAGACGGGAGCATCTATCGCCTATTTAAATGCATCAGGTTTCCGTTCTGACAAGGTTTCCCCCGACTTACCGTCAGCTGATTTTTTTTATTAATTACAGCAGTGTATTAAAAATCAGCTAAGAAATTTTCATATGAGAGGAAATGAAGTATTATAAAATATCCGGTATTACGCTTCAACGAAATAAATATTCTGTATGAATACTTCAAAACTAATAAGTATATAATCAAATTTTGTTAAAAAATAAATTTTGTATTTATTAATTTATGTATCTCAATGATTATGTTTATTTTGGTTTGAAACTTTCACCATCATTGAATTTCGTTTTCATATTATGCTCACGTTTTTAAAAATATAACAGTTCAGTATGTCCACTTGGTAGCTGTCAGATATGCGACATCTATCGTCTATTTAGGTCAAAACCAACAACCTGAAGAAGAGCCCGAATTATTGTAGTCAAATATTTATACTAATATTATAAAGCTGAAAAGTTTAAATAAAACTATCTTTTCGGATTTTTTCGCGGATTTATTTTGATTTTTGGTTCCCGACGTTTCGATTGCTTTACAGCAATCATGGTTTTTTTTTTCAAGTTTTTGAATTCATTTTGTTATTTGTGGGTAGGCTGTCTGTAACAACTATATAATACCTTTGAGACATCTAACACCTTAGTCTCAGTCCCGTGACCATGATTGCTGTAAAGCAATCGAAACGTCGGGAACCAAAAATCAAAATAAATCCGCGAAAAAATCCGAAAAGATAGTTTTATTTAAATGTCAAACATTCGCGTAAATCTAAGAAAGTATTATGTAAACCAGTACGGACTGAAAAGTTTGTTTGTTTGGTTGAACGCGCTAGTCTCTAGCCGATTTGAAAAATTCTTTTTGCATTGAATAGCCCGTTAACTGAGGAAGGCTATAGTCTATATATCATCCCGGAAAATTGTACAGTTCCCGTGGGATAGATTTGTTTTTGTTTAGGGATGAACCCGAAGCGAAGCGAGGGTGAGTTGCTAGTCATTTATAAGATGGAACATATGTTGTATCTAACGCATAAATAGTGAATATTTATAAATCGTGTTTAAAATAAAACTCGTTAGTAATTCAAGTTAAATTTTTACATAAATTCTTGCCGATGTAACGAGTGGATATTATTATTTAAATATGATCTTTATTACGATTTAGTAGAGGTGTTATTCGTGTGTATCCAGCAACAATGGCCCTCTCGAGCTGTGTAGAATTGTAATGTTTAAGAATGTTATAACGCATTATGTCATCAGTCTGCTGTTATGTTTTTAGTATGCATTTTAATATCCGTATAGTAATAATGTAAATAGCTAAATTAAATTTATAGACGTAATTATACGTCTGACTTCCTATTAAAACTTAAATGTTAATGTATCTATATATAGACACTAGCGACTCACCCTCGTTCTGCTCGGGTTCGTCCCTACTTACGTTTTATCGGTTAGTATTAATTTCTCAGAGATGCGATATTTTCGCGCAGTAAAAAGTATCCTATATGTCGACCCGGATAACCAGCTATCATCATACCAAATTTCATCAAAATCCCTCCAGTGGTGTTTCCGTGATGTGGTAACAGACAGACAGACAGACGAAAATTCTAAAAATTATAGATTTGATCGATAATAATTTCAATAAGATTTTCCAAAAAATATTTAATGTACAGATTCGGCTACGTTACAATTTTACGTTACAATATATATATATATATATATATATATATATATATATATATATATATATATATATATATATATATCAGTGGCGAAGGGTGAAATTTTAGCAGAGGTAAGCCGTTCCAAAAAAAAGACAAAAAACATTGATACACAATTTTTATATATCAATCAATGCAAAAAAAAAAGAAATGTAATTGTGAAGATATTTTTTTTATAAGGCTATTGTGTTTTTTATTGTTGTTACATGTAAAATATTCTAGCAAAATATATTTAACATTTAATATAATAATAAAACCTCATAAAATATTAATAACGCCATCTATGAAAAATCTTTACACATGACTTAGTACGGAAATTTGATTTTATTTTATTTTTCTTTATTAAAAGTACATATTTTACAACCTATATTTTTTGGGATTTAAATATTATTTTATCTTTTTTTTGTTAATTTTACATAAATATGTTTAATCAATATATTTAATATAAATACCGCCATCTACTTAAATCTCATTGAACTACTTCGTCGTGCTTAGTAATGAAATTGATTTATTATTTTATTGTATTTTATATTTTATCAAGCCAAATTGGACGAAAATTATAAAATAATTCACAAAAAAGGAACGATAAGAAGCACAGGCTTTAATTATAATATCATATAGCAATACATCCGTTTTTAAAATGTCTGACTATCCTATTCAGTATTTAGCTTAATTAGTCAAATTATATTGTTAAATAATGTAACATATTTAAAATAACTTTAACATATTAAAATTCACTCTAAACTTAAATAGAATCAGAATATAATAAACATGGAAAACTAAATATTTTCTAATTTAGCACATTCACACATAATTTAATTAAAACGTTTTATGAAAATATTTAGGTAACTCATTTCATGTAATAATTAAATCATATTTCAAACAAATGAGTATCTTGATGACATGCTTTTTAATTATTAAACAACTAAATTTAGAAAACTAAAGTCAATAGTATGCAAATTAATGCCATAATGGCTAATAGAACTCACCGAAATTAACAAATATGTGAGACACTCACAGTCCACAAAAAACACAGCACAAAATGTCTATATTACACTAAAACCAAATTAAAACTGTATAAAACAAAATATCTCTTAAGCAATGCACTCGTAAACAATAACAACCCGCCGTATTAATTTACATTAAATAATAAATCATTCAAATAATAACATTGCTCGTCTGACGCTTCGCTTGTCAAATTAGGGACGTTTTGTAACTTTTGAGTTTTGACCAATCACAGGCAGGATAAGACGTAAAGAAGCAGCTTTTCGAGCAACAAAAATTTGATAAGTGCGCATGCGTAAAATACTAAAAATGAATGAAGTCACGTGACAATGTTCAATCCAAAACATTGAATGAAATACAATTTTGTATGAACGCGGTAAGCTAAAATACAACGTCTTATCGTCGCATTTCTTTGAAGAAACGCGTAAGCAGTTTGGAGCGCAAAAATGTATTTGCGTTGCTTATGTGTTGCTTGTGATTTTTTGCGTTATATTATTTTCAGAAATTGACTTAGTAAAAATAAATAGATTTTTTATTTACTAATTATGTTAATTCAAAAAATAAATATTTATAATGAACGACGGATTATTGAATTTTTAAAAGGTAAGACGGTGGGAATCGTCTTGTATGGACCCTTCGCCACTGATATATATATATATATATATATATATATATATATATATATATATATATATATATATATATATATATAAGTCGGTTTAGTTACACCATTTATAACACAAGAACGTCTGGACCGATTTTTGGCTAATTTGTATGCCGATAAAAATATTTACTGTCAGAAATCATATTAACTTTAATTGAAGTTTGAAAAAAACTGCCTATTGAGTTACTTTGTCGGCGTGCGCTATTAAACGGTTTGAAATAAAGCAATAGAATAGATGGCAAAAAGACATCACAGATCCGAGCGAAGCGCGGATAAGCGCTAGTCCTACTAATATTATAAACGCGAAAGTTTGTAAGAATGTATGTATGTATGTATGTATGTTTGTTACTCTTTCACGTCAGAACGGCTGAACGGATCTGGATGAAATTTGGCACAGAGATAGATTATAGTCTGGAATAACACAAAGGCTATTATATATCCCGGAAAAATGTACGGTTCCCGTGGGATAGGTTTGTTACTCTTTCACGCCAAAACGGCTGGACGGGGCTCGATGAAATTTGGCACAAAGATAGATTATAGTCTGGAATAGCACATAGGTTACTTTTTATCTCGGAAAAATTACGGTTCCCGTGGGATAGATTTGTTTTTGTTTTACTAGAAGTGAACCCGAGCGAAGCGAGGGTGAGCCGCTAGTGCATTATAAAAATAATCGCTTTTTTCTAACTTACTGTTGTAAAAATGTGAGTGACTTGCTAAAAGATGCTTAATTAAGTTTAATATATAATTATTCATAGTTACATATTAAATGAGCAATTTTTGTTTATAGGTACTCATTTAAAAAAATATTTTGTAAGTATATCTCGGAAACGGCTCTAACGATTTGGATAAGGCGCAGGACCGACGCACATAGGGGTATTTCGCTTTTTTAGCCGGTCAAAATTATTTATGTAGTTTTTTTCGCTAAAAAGTAGGTAGGACTTACTAAGATGGACAGACAACTTGGTCAAAATTGTGCGCGGGCCGTAGATGCAAAAATCTCAAGACCGTTTCCTAGTGAAATTAGTAGATAATAAAATAATTAAAGAGTAGTACTAATAATTCTTCAAAAAATTTTATTTATAAACTAATTTGACGAAGAAGAATGATACAGTTCATCATTAGACTCTCTCATCTCTTCTGTTTCAGATTCTTCAGAATCTAAATCTTCTTCAGGAGGCAATATCATATCTACTCGTATTGTTTCTTTTGAAAAAGGAAACATATTCCTCTTTAGTTTTGGCCTTTAACTAGTGAACAGTGAATCCGAGGATAGTAGGAGGCGATTAAGTATATGTGTATTGCAATCTACTTTTGAAAATTTCCTTGCTAAGTTGTATCGATACATTCTAAAATGCTTGTTCCGAGCTTCAGCAGCCTCTTTCAGAAAGTAAGCCGATAAGCAATAACACCGGGAATGCTTTGAAGGGAGATAATTGTGCGTCATTGGCTTGCAAAGATTTGGTATTAGCCTTTTTGTATTTTTTAGCTCGTTTCTGTGACTTCATGACTTCAGACAGTAAACGTGACGTGTTTCTGTGGCCGGACGTTTCTAAGATAGTTTTAGCAGCATGTATTAGGACTTCTTGACTAACAGTTGATCGTAGTTCACTAATTTTATTCCTCTTGTGCCTGTCAGAGCCATCGTCCTTAAAAATTCCTGTTCCTTAAAAGTTCCTGCTTAAAAATAATAGTTACTACATTTTAACTAATGCCAATACTAATATGTCAGTTTTATCGAAAAAGGCAAAAAGTGGCACCTAATTTTGGAGACACCTACTTACTGAAAGTTTTATTCATACGATATAACAGTAATCGTTACTCGGAAGCACTCGGAAGTAAAACAAAAATTACTTTAAATTATACAAATTGCATAAAAACTGCTTACAAAAGAGAGACTATTTTGATTTATGAATGAGCCTTCTAAATATATCTAAATATTAGTGAATTGTAATAAATGTTAACTGTTCTTACCTATATTATGATAATCCATAGTAATTTTGATAAACGAAATCGTAGAAAAAAAACACTATGGCATAAAACAGCGTGGTTTTTAAAAATGTAGCCAACAACAAGACGTAAGCGTACGCGACAACGGTAAAGTTTCGACTTAACCTGACTGGCTAGAAGCGGTGCACGAATCTGCAAATGGTCGTCTATTATTTATTGACTACCTGGCTTGCTAATAAGTATTCATTTTTGTCTTTATTGTTGAATTTGTTTTTTTAATTTCACCCGGCTAGAAATGCAATATACCCCAATGTGCGACGGCTCTCCGAGGCACGGGGGTGAAACACCGCCAACTTCCCAACTCCGGGTTATTAACTAAGGTTTACTATACAGAAAGACTCAATAACTAAACTTGGTCCGACCCGGGACCCGAACCCAGGATCTCCGGTTGTGTAGCCGCCGGACATGCTAGCCACTACACCACCGAGGCTATATTACTGTTGTAGCAAGGTTAAAGCTTGAGCGAAGTGAGGGGTGATAACTAATAATAATAACACAAATAACGTCTAAGATAGGTTTGTTTTTAGTGCCTTGGTTTATATTAAAATAAACTAGCGATAGACTGGATATAGTAACATTCTTATAGTTTTTTTTTCTTTTTTTTTAAGTATTAAAACCTTCCGTGGACTTTAAAGAACATACAAAAAAATAAATTAGCCGAATTGGTCCAGCCATTCTTGAGTTATGCGCTTACCAACATTCATTTTTATTTATTTTTATTTATATAGATAAATATATATGACGATATTACGGAATAGCATAAAGCTGCCTCGTTTATAGCCCGAAGAATCTGCATTGCCATTCAGTGGGGGAATGCGGCTAGCATTCTTGCCACAATTCCACATGGACATGACTTGTACAATATTAATTAAGTGTAAACCTATTTGTTTTGAATGAAATATATGTATTTGTATTTTCTATGTTTTTTTTTTCTTGTAATAAATAAAAAAAATCGATGCTAAGTAGATACATTGATGATTTATGAGCCCAAACTTGAAGGCTATATTAGTAGCCGTTAAAGCGTTCCTCTAACCACCTCGTGCCTCGGTATCATATTGTTGATTATCCATAATCATATGTACTTACAAATTTTAAAATCGATGTGAATAGTACCAAGTCATTATTCATACATTTTAAAATCGATAAGACGGCATCGATCAAAAAAGTACTAGATACACACTGTCTGTCTGTCTCTTACCGCATCACGGGAAAACCAAATTTGTTATGATGATAGCTGGTTATCCGGGTCAACATATAGGATACTTTTTACTTCGGAAAAATATCTCATGTCTAAAAAATCTATACTAAACGTTAAAACGTAAGTAGGGAAGAACCCGAACGGAATAAGGGTGAGTCGCTAGTAACTAATATAACACGCTAAATAGATTGTGGTTAATTATTTTTCCGAGGTTAGTTAAAATTGTTCCGGTAGCCCCACACAAGGTCAAGCACCTTTCTAACCGCACTCAGTGATACCAATTAAAATAATATAATTGAAAACACAAGTGTTAGTTTATATTTAGTTTTAAAGTTTTTATTACCTTTATTTGATACGGATTCAAGTCTTTACAGTCGATTTTAATCGATTGTTCGTTTTTAATTATACTATCGATTTTAAAACCTTTAACGTGAAATCCGGATGGCAGTATAATATTTTAATGCCATTGAGCTGATCTGATGATGAAGACAGTGCCTATAAGGATAGAGGAATTTATATGATATTAAAGCTTGTCGCGACAATCTTGCGAGATTTACCTGTGTAGATAAACAAGAATATAATATTTAAAATAAATAAAATAGGTAGGATTCTTATATGTACTTACATATAATAAAATTCTAAATCGTATCTGTACATTAAATATTTTTTGGAAAATCTTCTTGAAATAGACATTATTATCGATACAGAGGCCGAATCTATAGTTTTTACAATTTTGTCTGTCTGTCTAGGAACGTATCACGAGAAAACCACTTGACAGATTTTGATAAAATTTGGTATGATGATAGCTGGTTATCTGAGTCAACATATAAGATACTTTTTACTCCGGGAAAATATCTCATCTCTGAGAAATCTATATTAACCGTTAAAAAGTATCTAGGAACAAACCCGAGCGGAGCCAATGTGAGTCGCTAGTATCATATAAATTGTAGTAATGTAATAAATTGTTGGGTTTGATTGAATTTAAAGTTTATTTCCTTCTTTTCAAAGCATTTAAATAAAAGCTTGTTTTTTAAAATGTTTTTGTACTATTCATCAAATCAAATCAAAATATACTTTATTCAAATAAACTTTTACAAACACTTTTGAATCGTCAATTTTACATTTTTAAAAATTACGTTAAATGTCAGTGTAGTCAGTCTGTGAGGAAGCTACCACCGGCTTGGAAAGCAGTTCTGCTGAGAAAAGCCGGCGAGAAACTCAACAGTAGCTCTTTTAAAATAATAATTGTTTACAATATTATAATATAACTAGCGACTCACCCTCGCTTCGCTCGGGTTCGTCCCTAGCTTGCATTAAATCACGATTGATCAGTTTTCGACCGGAGAGGAAAAATGATTAAATTACTAAAATGGCTATTAAAAAATAAGGGTTGATCGTAGAAGGGTGAAAATTGAGGATTGTATGTATTTTTGTATGTTGTATCATAAAAAAATAGAAATTAAAAATTTTGTCTAAAAAATAAAAATAAAAATTTAGGGGTGGACTACCCCTAACATTTAGGGGGATGAAAAATAGATGTTGGCCGATTCTCATAGATACCGAATAAGCACAAAAAATTTCATCAAAATCGGTCAAGCCGTTTCGGAGGAGTATGGCAACGAAAACTGTGACACGAGAATTTTATATATTAGATAATTATCTACTTATCCTACCTGAGACCCAACCAGACATTAATTCCACACATTGACATCTACGTAGTATTTCGTGATGGTATAATAAAAAGGCTTTATTAACTAATATATTTTTTAATATAGACTCAAATTGTTTAAATGGCAAGCAATCTTTTTATTTAAATTGTCGTTAAAGTCTAATTTTTTTTTCATTTAAGGAGTCTGCCCACTACACCGTCTCATACCATGACCGTGCTATGAACGTATCAGGCACGGAAACGAGCATGGCACGGACTACTATGCCCACTAGAACGTATCAACAACGTATCATACCCGTACATAACGGTTTTAGTGTTGTGTATGCTCACCATTGCGCCGCCTACGCGCACCGGTCCCGTAGCGTCGCGTGCCAGGCACGCAGCGTACCGTCGCCGGTAAAATATTCTCGATGACAATTGTTAACGTTCCGTGCACGGCACGCGACGGTGCCGGTCGGTGACGGAACGGTCTAGTGGGCAGAGTCTCATACATTTCAATACAAAGAATATTTTTTTGCCTGACACGCTCCTAGCACGGTCATGGTATGAGACGGGGTAGTGGGCAGACTCCTTTAAACCTTCATATTGCTATTACTACAAACAAAATAAATGTAACTATGTGCGTAGAGAACGCTATATTTATTCCGGTAATAAGTACAGGGCACTCTGATAAGTAATGTCGGTCAGTACTAAATGCAAATGTGCAGCAAATATCCATATCGTACCCGGATTTATTTCTTTCACTTTTTTATAACTAGTGCTTGTTCGGCCATAATATTTTATTATCTACGCTAATCTATACAGATTAATAAAATTGAGTGTCTGTTTGTAATGTCAAAATAACAGCTTTATACTAAATGCACATGAAATTATATACGGTACTTATAAGAAAAACACATTTTTTAACATTTTTGTCTGTCTGCCTGTCTGTCTGTTTGTTCCAGCTAATCTCCGAAACGGCTGGACCAATTTTAACGGGACTTTCACTGGCAAATAGCTGATATTATAAGGAGCAACTTAGGCTACTTTTATTTTAGAAAAAGAATTAGGGTTGCGCTCAAAAAAATTAAAACGTACCTACCGAATCGAGGGTGAGTCGCTAGTTGATATCACTAAAGCTCGTCGATAGGTACTAAATAAAAAAAAAAGAAAATCGACGGCAAACAGAGTAGAAAAGGTACATAACTGTATTGTCTTTGCCTATTTATATATAGATTTAACATCTATAATCACAAATTAGGAATTAGAAATTCTGGTTCAAAGAAATATCGCAACATCATTCACGTTAACCGTCAATGTTAAAGCCATATGGGGTCAAAGAAAACTTGTTCGTATTGTCAATAGATGGTGTCATATGTATTGGTTTGTTAGTTGTGTGAAATAAAAAAAAAATGGGTGCGCGTAACCTTTACGCGCGGTTGAAATAAAACTTCTTTGACAAATATCGCAATTGAATTAAAACAAATCAACAATTACATAACGCATATTAGGCTATGTTACAATCATATATTTATAGAATATCATATAAGGAAAGAATATAATATTATGTATTTGTCAGACAATAACAACGGTAACCATGGCAACAATTAGTCATAATAGCTTTTATTTAATTTATGCACATTCATCCCACTGTAATATTCATTTTTGTAAGTAATAAGTTTTTTTTTAATAAGTTTAAAAGTTATTTTACATTTTATTTAACATATATTACATTACATATTATTCAGTATTATTTTTCACTTCCCGTGTAATGTATTCTATCTCATTCTCTCGCCGGCTTAATCCTATATATTTATGTGTTTGTCTCTTTCTCGTGTCGCATTTTCGTTCATCGAGTATCAATCAATTCACAACGATTCTACAGAAGGTAATTTCCCTAACAGGTAATTTCTTGTTTTAAAAAAGACCTCCAAATAAAGGAAAATGAAATAAAAAGTTTTCAAATCACATTTCCTTAGTTTTCCGTAAAATAATTTTCTGATTTCATTCAAAAATAATGTTTACGCTAAAGATTGAAGAAAAATTCGCTAAAAAATTACATAAGTACGAGTAGAGCATTTTTATCATTCACTAGCGATTCACCTTGGCTCCGTTCGGGTTCGTCCCTAGTTAAGTTTTAACGTGTAGTACAGATTTCTCAGAGATGAGATATTATCCCGCAGTAAAAAGTATCCTATATGTTGATTCGGACAACCAGCTATAATCATACCAAATTTCATCAAAATTTGTCCAGTGGTTTTCTCGTGATGCGTTTCCAGACAGAAAGGCGGACAAAAGATCTATAGATTCGGCCTCTGTATCGATAATAATGACTATTCCAATAAGATTTTCCAAAATATATTTAATGTACAGATTGGACTTAGAATTATTTTATTATATGTATAGAAAGGTTATATACATACATAGTGTACATACTATGGTAGATATAACATGTCACGTTAAGACAAGAAGTAATTTATGTGGAGGCTATTACCACGCGGAGGTCGTACAGTTAGTTTTTGTGACCTACTTCACACATTTATCCTTGTCGTAGTTGACAAATGTAATTTTATATAAAACTAGCGACTCACCCTCGCTTCGCTTCGGATTCGTCCCTAGACAAAAATAAATCTATCCCACGGGAATCATACATTTTTCCGGGTTGATATATAGCCTAAAGCCTTCCTCGATAAATGGACTGTCCAACACATAAAGAATTTTTCAATTCCATCCAGTAATTCCTGAGATTTGCGCGTTCAACCAAACAAACAAACAAACTCTTCAGCTTTATAATATTAGCATAGATTCTTTGTGTACCTTAACGGTATGGAAAGACCTTTGATTTTGTTTGACCTTACTAATACAAGTCTAGAGTACAATCCTTTTTTTTTATGAGAAATATCAAGCGGAAACTTCACAAGTACTTTCGTTTTGACAAGTCGCGCAATTTTTTTCCTCTACGAAAATTTTCGATAGTGGATAAAATTATGGGTTGATAAAGTCAGAGTAACATGTCGATATGGTGTCTAAATTTTATTAGTAACAACTGATTTCGCTATTTAATCTTGGGATGATTCAAAATAAAACAAGAAAGAAAAATGTTTGTCCTACAAAACAGATGGTTTGGATGAAAACGTCCCCTTCTTCGAACTTGTTAATATAACATCATATTTATTAATAACCGGCAGATTTTCATAGTATTTATTATTATAGGTACATGAGAATAATTTAATGGCCACATCGTCTTTAAAAAAAAAATGGTAGAATTACTGTCCTGCGCTTGTTCGTATACTGTCTCCCGAACCTTAATAATTCGCGAAAATATCCAAAAAATATATTTATTTGAAATGTCACAGGAGAAACTAAGTTTTTAGACGTCTCAAAAGTTATTATATAGTTAATTTAGCATTGAAAATCAAAAATCTAAATAAATCCGAAAAGATAGTCTTACTTAAGCACCTCCTCCTTTTTAAAGTCGGTCAAAAGAGTTAGCGTTTCTACTATGTAAAGCAACTTAAGGTTCGATTTCTCTGCTAATTAGCCCAATAAGATTTATATATACAATATACATACAGTTAATTAAGTGTAAATTGTTGTATGAAAACCATCTATAAATCAAATATTCATTGATTAAAAATAAATAGTGATGCGAATATCAGTTATTCCTTTAGTGAAGAGTAAGTAATATCACAGATCATATAATACTATACTAGTAGTAATATTAATGAACTAGCAGAACCCGCAGATATAAAATTTCATGCAAATATGTTCAAGGAATAAAAAGTTTCATATAAACTTTTATCCCCAATTTCATCCCCTTGGGGGTTGAATTTTAAAAAATCCTTCCTTAGTAGTCATATGAGGAATACGTGTGCGAAAATTCAATTTTCTAGCCTTAAGGGTTTGGCCTGTGCGTTGATACATCACTCAATCACCTTTGCCTTTTATATATATAGATAGATTTCAGAAGCAATTCTGTATTTTGCATCACTAATTATAAGGTGGTCTCATTAAATTAATTAAAGATATTATAGTATAGATATACCTTGTGTTCTGAAAGCGAGCATATATTCCTCTATTTGATGGAAAAACGAAGATTTTTGTTCATTAAAGGAGAATGGAGATACTTTAGTAATTGCTAACAAATTACCGTCGTCTCGCCTGTCTTTTTCCCCTGTTTTACTGCTTTCATCAAATATTTGATCAGCTCATATGAACTCATTCATCAGTGAAAAAAGGTTTGACTAATGTCACCATGCAACAATGAAAATAGTATCTATAAGTATATAATTTATAAGATATAGCGACTCGCCCTCGCTTCCTTCGAGGTCGTCCTTAGTGAAAAACAAAAGCAAATCTATCCCACGGGATCCGTATATTTTGCCGGGATAAAAGTAACCTATGTGCTATTCTAAAGTGCCAAATTCCATCCAGATCCGTTCAACCGATATGACGTGATTAACAAACGTCCTTCCAAACTTTCGCATTCATAATATTTATGGGATTTATGGGATCATTACTACATAATAGTAGAGTCGTAATCATACACTTCATTTCCTTTCTTTTTAACGTGGAAAAAATAGCATATCTATAAATAAAACTAAAAGTACGTACATTTTCATCCCATGCTTGTGTCATGAGAGTTAATGACGATTGCATGACTCATGTGCTTATTGCAAGCTGACTGCAAGTGAATTTCGCGGTTTTCCTTAATATTCCAAAAGGAAACAAGTTTCTAAAATGAATAAACATATACTTATAAATTATTTTTTTAATAAATATCAATTCAATCCAAGAATTAAACAAAAGAAAACATCTAAGGTAAAGCATTAATAAAGAACAAAAAAATGATGCACTTTTGTTTGTTTGTCAATATATTTATATTTATATACATATTTTTTATTTCATTTCAATCTCCATCCTGGCTAGTAAAGAAATTCTACACACGCTACGCCAATTTATTTTCCATTTTCCCTCATACACTCGCTTTATGATGTTTTAAAATAACAACAAATAATACCATATATACAGTAATCGATTATTTATTGTGATAATGCATATGTATGTAAATAACTTCCGTTCGCCCTTGCTTCGAAGTAGAGGTCTAAAGCCAATGGCATGGCAAGTAAGTTTAAGGCAGAGGAGAATGCAGGGCCTATATGAATATAGAATAATTTGTCAGTGAAGGTGGTAAATTATTCTGATGAAAATTTTAACGAAATTTGACACAGAGATAGATTATAATGTGGAGCAGCTAGCATATTGTTTACTTCTTATCCAGATAAATTGCCAGAAACTTCGATTTAAAATCAGATTTTAAATCTCTAAAAGGAAACTGTAAAAAATAATTGTTAAATATCTATCAACTAGGTAATTATAATATTAACCATAATGGTATACTAAACTGCCTTATTTCGTAAACTTTGCATATACTTACTCAGTGTCCCGACGAAATTTGTGGTTTTGAGTCCATCTCACTCAACCCGATTTAGTGAAAGAATTTTTGTTCAGTAGTCCCGAAATTATGCACAAAAAAGCAGCTATAACTTCTCAGCTTTAACCACTTTGTCTTTATAATAATGTAAAACAACAACTTCCTCTTATCTATATATACATAAAATGCTTTGTCCTGACTGACTGATCGATCAACGCACAGCCTAAACCGCTGGTCGTAGAAACGTGAAATTTAGAGGACATATTCTTTATACAATGTAGGCATCCGCTAAGAAAGGATTTTTCGAAATTCATCCCCTAAGGGGGTAAAATAGGGGTACAAGATTGTAAGAAACTCTGTTATTCTTAACGCGAAATGCACGAAAAGTGGTATTTAGCTTTAAGATGAAAAATAAGAAATATGTGTATTTCTATATATACATAAAATGCTTTGTCCTGACTGACTGATCGATCAACGCACAGCCTAAACCGCTGGTCGTAGAAACGTGAAATTTAGAGGACATATTCTTTATACAATGTAGGCATCCGCTAAGAAAGGATTTTTCGAAATTCATCCCCTAAGGGGGTAAAATAGGGGGTACAAGATTGTAAGAAACTCTGTTATTCTTAACGCGAAATGCACGAAAAGTGGTATTTAGCTTTAAGATGAAAAATAAGAAATATGTGTATTAGATTTTTTTCGAAATTCATCCCTTAAAAGGGTAAAAAGGGGTGATGAAGTTTATATGGGCAAAAAATTATTTATGATCAGAATTACTTGAAACTTAGTATTAATGCTCTTCAATACAATTAAATAAATATGTATTTTAGCATTTTTTTAAATTCATCCCATAAAGCTGTCAAATAGGGGATGAAAGTTTGTATGAAACTCTGTAATTGATGCACGGAAAATGGTATTTAACTTTAAAATGAAAACTAAAACAGTACAAATATCTTTTTTTTCTAAATTCATCCCTTAAAAGGATAAAAGGGGGTTGTGCTGTTTATATAAGGAAAAAAATCTTTATGATCAGAATTACCTACTTGAAACTTGGTATTATTGCTCTTCAATACAATTAAATAAACATGTATTGTAGATTTTTTTTAAATTCAGCTCCTAAGTGGGTAAAACTGGACGGTGAAGTTGGAGTTGTTGAATATATTTATATAGAGTAACATGGCTCAAGTGTGGGATATAAAGTAGAGTAAATTTATTTACAGAATATATGCTTAACATCCTATACATATTTTTGCAAGTAATAAAGTATGTATTGCGTAAAAGTTTATGTCTTTCGCAGTTTGATCGCGGGCGAAGCCGCGGGTTCTGCTAGTAACCAATAAAATCGCATAAGTGACTGTGCGCTTAAAACAATTAAATAATATTTATGGCATTCTTAAAGGGAGTTTTGATAAAAACGTGTGTGGATATTAAAAACTTGACTTTTCCTTGAAATTCCAGTCTTTTTTTAATTTATAAAAGTGTCTTTATGATTTTTGAGCGAAATTAATTACCGTTCATATCTTTTATCCTTATAAATTATACTTTTATCCAAATACTTATATTATATTAGTCTTATTATAATACAAGCGACTCACCCTCGCTTCGCTTGGGTTCGTCTCTAAGTACATTTTAACGATTAGTATGCATAGATTTTTCAGAGATGAGATATTTTTCCGCAGTAAAAAGTATCCTAAATGTTAACCCGGATAACCAGCTATCATCATACCTTTCATCAAAATCTATCCAGTGGTTTCCTCGTAATACATTCCCAGACAGACAGACAAAAAAATTGTAAAAACAAATGTTTGTTGCTTAAACGGCTGAACAGATTTGTATTTTTAGTAGGCACTCGACTATGACCTGGAGTAAATACTTATAGGCTACCGTTAAGCATCTAGGAAAGTACTTGAGCGAAGCGATAAGAAGGCTTAGACAAGTGGCATAAACGCTAGTAGAATAGAGTAATCAATGTATGGGACTGACATATGTTTACGACTTCAAATTTGACTCAACGTATCGCATTTGTAATTGGCAGCCAAATGTTGATCTTGTCTATTCGATGAAATGAAACGTCAGAGTAGTACATTAATCTCCATAGAAATTGAAGACAAGTGGCACTTTTGACAAACGAATTCGGCTGCTAGCGTACGACACCTATCGAACGCCAATACCTTGGAGATAACGCTACAAAATGGCGATTGGCGAATCACTGAATAATATGTTAAATAATATATGTTAAATAAAATGTAAAATGACTTTTAGACTTGGTAAAAAAAACTAAACTTATTCTTTATAAAAAAATATTAATTACTGTGGGATGAATGTGCATAAATTAAATAAAAGCTATTATGACTAATTGTTGCCATGGTAACCGTCGTCATTGTCTGACTGTCTGACGTCTGTATTGTATTTATTGTTATTGTAGCAAAGACTGCTAGGCGAAATAATCCTTATAATTAGTGAACTTTTAATAAAGAAATCCTAAAAATCCTATGTGTTGCTCGTATATGTTTAAATTTTAGTGCATTTTAAAATGTCAAGATGAGGTTCACAAACAAAACCATGACTAAGTTCGATTGTTGTCGAAAAATCGAATAGATTGAGCGTTCGACAAGTCCTTGTACGTTTGGCTACTAGGCTTGTATGTTTGGCTACTAGGCGTTAGAGTTTATCGAAAGAGAATCGATATGGAGCGTTTGCCACTTGTCTAAGCCTTCTTGTAATAGGCAATAGTATATTCGGCCATACGCCGAATACCGAATATTCGGCGGGCGCTCTGGCCGAATAGCCGAATATTCGGCAAAACTATTCGGTCAGCACATGGCGGGAAAACTTGTATCTACGTGTTTGTTTTTTATTTGGCGCCAGAAGGTAGTATTTATTCAGAGTGTCTTTTCTCTGAATCTGGGATTATCTAGGAATAAACTACTGCCTAAAAATGCTGAAAAATAAGTCATTTTGCATCAGAATCTTCCACTTCTAAATTTTATTGATTATAATGCAAGTGTATAGAGATTTACTTGATAGTTTTTTTTTGTAATTTATGTAATAAAGAAAGTGATTATGTACCTATAACTACTTTAATATTATAAGAAAAATATTTTGTTATAAAATATATCAAAAATTTCATTTTACCAATAGCAAATATGCATGATTTTTTTTTTCAGTTTTTTTATACAATTGCTTATATCGTATATAATTGTAAAAAATATCCAGCTCCTAAAGGCTAAAATTTAGTATAAAAAATAATTAAAATATACCTTTACGCATACTTTAAACACTCGCCATTTCGCGCGCTTGGCGTGACTTCACAATATGATATACACAGAATGGCGACGCAATTTGTAGCGACAAAATCGCTAATCGCTCTGTTATGATATACTCTGACGTCATATTTGGTTTGACCAATGGTGTTGCGTTTCAACTACTTTGAGTTTTCTACCTATTTTGGACTTTTTAATAATTATTTTCTTAATCAAAAAGAAATGACACTAAAAAAACATATAGGCTTAATTCAAAAGCAATAAAGATTATAAAAATCATTTCACCTTTCATTACATCACACGCATATTCCCTATTATTATCTGATGTAACAACAAAACATATTACTCAAGTATTCGGTATTCGGCCGAATAGAATAAAAGTAGCCATTGCAAGTCTAATAAATATATATATATATATATATATATATACATACATATATATATATATATATATATATATATATATATATATATATATATAAGAGCGGAGCTGCGAGTAAAATCTAGTTGCACTATGTAAGGTTATTTACATGCGAATACATACGCAGGCGTGGCTATACAATTCCGGAGTGCCGTGACCTACAAAATCAGAACACTTACTCAATCTTGGGGCCATACTTTATTTTCAATAGTTTTAAAAGCCTATTTTCAACAAAGGCTAACTGCTTGAGTAATATATAATAACATACGAGTACAAGTAAATACTTTTTATATCGCTTTAGTTTTAGTACTAAACCTGCTTCTGAAATACTCCCGAAACACTTGTATCCCACCGCACCTTACGCAAGTTATGTAAATTTTAATCTTTACATAAAAGTTCTGAGTCGAATCTGTACATTAAATGTTTTTTTGGAAAATCTTATTGAAATAGTCATTATTATTAAATACAGAGGCCGAATATAGTTCTTAGAATTTTTGTCTATCTGTCTGTATGTATGTATGTACATATGTCTGACAAATGTATACTAAACGTTGAAACGTAACTAGGAACGAGACCGAGCGGAGCCTGGGTGAGCCGCTAGTATACATATAAGATGCGTTGCTACATTTATCCTCATATAAGTTATAGGCTATATTACGCAGCCGCAACCAAACGACTAGTTAAAATACTAGTACATAGACATTTTTTTTAACGTATGCCATAATGTAATTTTCACACTATCATTTACAAGCAAATTACACACTTTAGAGAGGCCAAGATTATTTGGGTGAGGAAAATTGGGTTATTGACACCATACATCAGTACATTCATTCAATCCTAAACCAAATCTTCTAAAAATACTTCATTTTAGTCCTAAAACCCGTTTTTTTTTGAATAACTGTATTTTTTTTGTCGGGTTGGAGTCAATAATAAATTGATTTGGCAAATGACGTCACAGGTTGCTATTACAATGAAAGTATCTCAATTGATTAGTCATGTCTCCTCCCCTTTAATTAAAATTAGCCATTAATTAAAATTCAGCCAATTTTAAGCACAAATTAAATTAAACTAAAATTAATAATAGAAAATGTGTTTTCGTCCATAAATTATTTATTTTAAATATTCTTTTGAATATTTCCAGACGATAGATAAGTTTTAAGCGTAAACAGTAATGCGATATTAAATAAATATATGCATAAGTAATAAATTTAATTACACATGTGTTATTATTTAACAGATGGTGCGTGAATAAAAATATGGATTATTATTGCATCACTAAAAATATTCACTTTGCGACACACTCTACTTAAACTAACCATTCTGCCTAGGATACTAATACTATATATGTATGATGGTGCAGATGAATTTGGATAACCATGTCCCGCCTGATAGGTGATCGAGAAGGACCACCGTGTGGTTTTAGTGGGTAGGCTGTTGCGCTTCTCGCGGCAGGAGCCCCACAAAACCCGTCTATCCCCAAAGCGGCGGGTACCTACCCGGGAACAAGGTTTCCACACGTTAAAAAAAAGGATACTATATGATACTAATATTCCATGGGAACTACTATTATCCCGGGATTAATAGTAGCAAATTATATTCGTAAAATTTCTATGCAACTTAAACATTAAGAAGACTGATAGAGAAATTTAAAATTTAAATAATGCATTATGTATACGAACTAAGTATATAAACAATTATGGGTTCGTGCCTAGTTAATTCTTTAAATTGACATAACTTTTTTATTTACTAACCGATTGAAATAAAACAAATACTGTTAAGAGAAGCTTACCACAATACAAGGGCTCCCAAAACGATTAAGCCGTTTCTGAGATTACACACGCATACACAAATAGACAAAAATTCTAAAAATCATTGTATTTGGTTTCTATTGCGTTAATAAAGACCCTTAATAATATTGTCATTCTCTTTTTAGGTAGGTACTTACATTGAACGCTCTACAATCTCCACGTATGTAGTTTATATATTTATTTCATTCAATCATTCATTCATTCATTCATTCTTCTTATCTATTCTTCTTTTGTATTCTTCAATTCAATCCAATTCAATTCAATTTTCTTGATAATTGATGGATTTCTTTTATTTCGTTTAATAGCTCACCCGGTTGATAACTAGCCTATGTCATAAAAATTAAAAATAGAATATCAATCTTTTTTGTCTTCATAAAAAACAGTTCCTTATTGTACCTACATATATAATTAATTTTGTTCTTAATTTTAATACAAGGCGTGTAAATTAAATGACTCGTTAAATATATAGGCTCGATCGAGCATTTGTATGAGTCAAGGTACTAATTTAATTATTTAGATCGGGTATTCCCAGCTCGCTCAATGTATATCCTCTTAGAAATTACCTACTTCATAATAATTTTCATTTTGTTTTAAGAAAATATTCTCAGTACCGTAATACCTAGAAACATTACAATAAAATGGGATTCCCCGTTGAAGAAAAAAAATATTAGATCTACAAGCAGTGGTCTGAGACGCGTGAGCCCTTACGCGAATGACATTAATGACACCGTGTTATATAAAAACTGATATATTTGTATGTCGTATGTTCTATAAAAATTATCAAATTACGATGGAACTTTGATGGATTGTTTTGTATGCTCGCGAAGATATCTGATACAATGCCCTCAGCGTAAATGGCGTCGGTGTTGTGTTGGATAATTTGAAATGTATCATTAGTACATATGCAATATTTATAACTTTCAAGCAGAAGTAATTCATGATTATAACCATAAGTAGGCCTTACACCCGGTCTTTGTTCTCGTACGTCCCTGACAGCAGAGTAGACCGTGAGAGAAATCCCCTGGTTCTTTTAGTTTGCGTCCATTAAGACGTTGAGTTTTAGTGAATAGTTCTTAATCCACATAATTTCTTGTATGCCTGCAGAACCTGCCTTGCTGGTGGTATGCGTAAATACTGTATTACCCCCGGACGAAACTTAAGCGACTAAGAGGTAAAATGGTTCTTACTAGAAAAATAGATGTTTATAAAGAAAAATCTAATCATTCTATTTGTGCACTCTTTATAAATGAAATATCGCAACACGATCATCCTCCTCGTGACTTACTACTTTGCATAATCCATAACATTGTATTTAGTCACATGCAAAACATTATTTATGTTTACTTTTATTATTATATAGTAATTTACATAACGTTTGTCTGTCACGCAAAAATGACATTGGAGGCCCAACATAGTTCAATACATACTATTTACATATATTTACATGCTATGCGTTTACGTCAAAAAAGCCAGAGCCAGCTTACGTGTAAAGGATAAGTTAAATTTTACAGACAAGCTATAAAACTACATACATACATATGTACATATATTATCCATTCCGAACAGCGTTGACAGATTTTTTTAAGTAAAATTTCTTTACGCACGCTTGACTTGGGGGTAATCTGGTGAATCTGTTACGAAAAAATGTATGTACGTTTGTTGCCATGGTAACCGTTGTTATTGTCTGACAAATGATATATAATATTATATTCTTTTCTTAAATGATATTCTATAAATATATGATTGTAATATGCCTAATATGCGTTATTTTTAGTATCTCACATACGAGTATCCTAATTATTTAAAACATAAATTGAATTTCATAAAGAGGAGCGATAACCTATAGAAGTTTTACTTCTTGGACGTGTACATAATCATGCACACACTCTTTAATATTTTTTTTTCGGACAAATCGAGATTTTGAAATCTTTTGAGTAAAAAAAGCGGAAATCTTTCATCAAAAGCGGGACATATTAAAAAAACGTATATAATCAATAGTTTTTTTAAATACTTATCCTTTTGTTTGAGTTTCAAATTAAGTTTGTATGTCAAAATATAGCCAAAATAGCCATAGAAATGATCATTGAAATTTTAAATTAAAAATATGTTACTTTACTATACTAATAATATTATAATAACTGTCTTTACCCTGTAGATAGGTAGTTGAGTCTTCACAGGAATATAATTATAAATTATATTATATACCTAATATAAGTAAGACTAACTAATAGGAGTCACTTATTAATATTTATGTGAAGATATACCTTTTTTAAAGATTCCTTTTTTTAATATAACTAGAGAATTCGGTACAGAATAGCTCTAGGATGAATAAGATGAGTAATCCTGATTTTATTAAATTTACAGAGCATTTATTCGCGCCATCGAATAATTCCCAAAAATCAGGATTGAGCCGCGCGGGACATTTAATTTTGGACTAAAAATCGGGACGTCCCGCCAAAATCAGGACGTCTGGCAACGCTGATTCCGAATGTCACTCAAATTTATGACACAGATATTCACCAACTCACAAACTTTCGTATGAATAATAATTAATATGTATTTTCAATATTTAACGTTTTTTTTCTTCTCAAATAGTTATTATGTAAATTATATAATTATAATTAATTATTTTAATTAATCATAATTATATAATTTAAAAAGGTATTTATTACAGTTTTTTATAAATTAAAAAAAGAAGATAGGGTGACCACATTTGTGCCAAATAAATAAAAAATATCCTCATATTTTTTAATGAAAACTTTCTTTTTTCTACATTTCTACTTTTTATTTGTCTATGTTTTTATAGTTTATTCAATTGGTCAACTAAATACATAGAAATATTTTATTCGCCTATTATTTTTTGTTGAGACGCTCAAATATGCATCATATGATAGTATAAAGCTAAACGATTCATATTATCTACGGGGTCAGAGTTGTACGTTGTTTATTTCATTTATATTTGGAATACTAGCAACTCACCCTCGCTCCGTTCGGGTTCGTTCCTAGTTACGTTTTAACGTTTAGCTCAGAGATGAGACATTTTCCCGCAGTAAAAAGTATCCTATATGTTGTTCCGGATAACCATCTATGACCATACCGAATTTCATCAAAATCTGTCCAGTGGTTTTCCCGTGATACGGTAACAGACAGACAGACAAAAATTCTAAAAACTATAGATTTGACTTCTGTATCGATAATAAAATCTATTTCAATAAGATTTTCCAAAAAATATTTAATGTACAGATTCGGCTCAGTTACAATTTTATTATATGTATAGATGTCATTCTTTTACTTGAACTATGAAAATACATATAAGTATTTTAAAAGTTCAAGTAAAAGGATAAGATATATTTTAATCAGCCAGTTAGTTTGCATTGTTTTTAATGAATACTAAATAGAAACATACAATATTCCATAATATGCAGTTACTAATTATTTAATTTCATCATATTTTAACTAAATTTAAATCTTGTGAATGTTCAACATTATTTTTTAGTACTAATTAGATACTAAGCGCAATAAATACGACTATGAATCATTGCTCATGGATACATTTTATGGTCAGTTCATTACAGTGTGTTAAATAGAATAATTGCAAGGTTAATGTATAATTTTTATTGCTAAGAACTTTATATTTTATGCAGTTTTTGCTGATGTACATTTTTTTTTTAATTTTATTTAAGAAATACAATGGCAAGTAGCCTAAAAAAAATTAAAAGCGTATATAAATTAAAATCATCCACATTCTTCCTTTTCTAAAAGAAGATAAAATAAAAAAATAACATATGATATTTAGGTGAGAGAAAGTAAACATCTGAACGCTCAACAATCAGAAAATATTAAGGATTTCGCAAAAGAATATATGACGCGGAACTTAAATAATTGTTATCAATTCTTCGCAGATTGTTATATCGATGCAAATAAAATGTAATAAACAAGTAAATATATGAATAATGTAAACATCAACAGCCATTACTAATTGAAACGCTTCACATTATAACAATTACGAATACATTTGCGTTTTATAAGGCGTAAAAATATGAAAGTGCATCGAAATTTAATGCTCATATGGCAACACTGAATGTAAAAAAAATAAATCATAAATATCAATGCTTCAGTTGAAATTGAAATTGGAACTTAAAATATAATTAAAAATTTACCAAATATGCTCTCATGCGCATCAAAGCATGTTTTGAGACACACCAGCTCCGATAGGCAACAATTAATAGTAGCTACAACTATGTAAAGTAAATACAACATTGTCACATATTTTACATTCATCAATAAATCTTTATTATCCTTTAAAGAAATTACAAGTAGTAAAAATCCAATAAAACGATATCACTACATAAAACAGGAGTGGAGGTCCAAAAATGTGGAAGCTACCTATTCAATATTACGTATGCATATTAAACTTATCGTTGGCATTTAACTTTCATAATACTTAATTAGTAATACTCACAGTATCCGAAATGAAGAGAAAGAAACTATTATGATGTTCACAGAATAACACACCACACTTGCAAACGTTTGGAAGCGTCGACGTGAACTAAACCGGCTTCTTGATTGCTGATCAGTTGTTTTTGTGGGGCGACAACGGCTTGCTAATTCTGTTATGGATATTTTCATTCATGTTTTTTTAAATAAATAACTATATTTATGTAAAAGAAAACAAGTTTAGTCATATTGGCATTTGAAATGAAATACTAAAATATAGTGTTATTGATATTGTCGAATTGAATTAAAAATGTTATTTGATATTGCTGTTTTACGTAAGGAAATTCTATATTTATATATTTAAATAAGCGAGTGAAATATAAAACAATATTTTCGTGTCAAAATTGGAGATGGTTAACGATGCATTTTATAACTATCACGATCTACAACGTTAGATACTTGTTCAGCTGGATAGCTATGCAAGTCTTTTTTTCTGAACTGATTAAAACACAGAATACTTTAATACTTAGAACCTATTTATAAATGGTTAAAATAAGAATTTCCTACCTTAAATCTGTCTTAATTTTCCAAAAATTATGTTATTACTGAATCAAAAAAAAAATTATCATATACGTAATTTATAATTTAACACTACTGATTTATTCAGGTTCTCTAAGCCAGTATTTTTTTTATTATAATGCTATTCTCTCAGAAGTATTAGAATAAAAAATTATTTAGATTCGTTGTCTATGTAAAAAAGGAAACAAATGAATAAACATACTTTCACGCTTATGAGTAAATGATCAGTTTGAGAGATTGTCATCCTACACCCTTCATTGTTTCGTTTATCAACGCACCGAACTAGTGATAGTACGAAACAATGTCTTTGTTGTTAACCGTTTAATAAAGAGAAAAGCTTATCACATATGATCATAATAAAATATTGTTTTCATTCAATCAATGGTGGCATTAACTAAAAACACAGACGTTGTTTTGTTCTTATATAGAGTACATGTATATCATTGGTATACTAGCAATTCATGTTCACTTCGCTCAGGTGCGTCCCTAGTTGTCTTTTGTATTTATAATATTATATACAGGTACGCCAATGTGTTTCTCCAGGAATATATAATAATAAACTATCTGTCACATACACAAGCTTATGCATTTAAAATAATAGGACAAATTCTTTTTATATTCATAAAGTAATACTTTTAATTTAAAAACAATTGTCTTTTTCCTTATCCTATGGTATTTTTACGCTACGTGAGGTCATTACAATATATTTTCTTTTGCCATCTCCCTATTTCAGTCATCTGAGAACATGCACATTTTCTATATATACCATATTTGAAACACTTCATTCATACTTTCATCGGTCTAGCCCTAATTCTATATCCATCCACATATATACCAAACTAGCAACTTACTATTTGGTCACTTCGCTCGGCTGCGTCTCTAGACACGTTTTAAATAGATAAGAATAGTTTTTGTGAGCGTACGTTACGAGATACACTCATGTTATCGTGAATTTTTCAGTAGACCTTTTTAAGACTTAAAATTATAAAACTTCCCAGTTCAACATCGGCGCCGCCAACGAACAACACGATTATTACATCTACGAGTAACTATAGGCACACGCTGCCGCCGCTCAGGCAAGGTATCGCGAATATAAGCGAAGTTTTTTTGGAAGGTAATTTTAAATTTGTAATATCTTCTAAATTATTAATGATAACAATTTGCTGTAAAGAGCTATTTTTATCTCCATTAAATGTCCAACGTAACCAACTTATTTAATTGTAAGTATTAATATTATATTGATCAAAATAACTTCGAAAGTATAACCCACCAAAAAGTTATAGAAATAGTTACTGTCCGTAATCCGTAAGAAATAGACGTATGACACCGCGGACTTTTTTTGTAGATGTTTTTAAGATACACAATTTCGTAGTATCCGGATATAATCATCCGGAATAAATTTTCGAAATAATACTGAAAACGACATTAAAATCCGTTGCGTAGTTTAGAACATCTAATCGTACACACGGACAGACAGACACGGGATTGACTTTGTTTTATACTTTGTAAAGATATTCTCTTCCCTCTTCTTCTTGTGCTTATAGTATACCTATATAGTATAAATCTATTACTAAATTTAATTAATTATATCATAAAAATAATAAATTAATTGTTGTTAATGAACCATAACTACAAATTTAAAAGGAAATTATAGCAATTTCCAGCGGAAATCTAATATGATTACTAAATTCAACAAATTGTACAGAGTTTAGAAACAGTTTTGCGATAATAAAAAAAAAAATTTAAAATAGGACTGTCTCAAATGTTTAAATATAATTGTTACCGCACTCTCCTTCCGTCGTCATCAATGACGGCAATGACTCAAGGTGGACTCGCCGTCCTGTCCTCATACCTATAGCTACTACAATTATGGGAAAATCAAATTAATCATAATAAATGAACTTTAATTAGTTTTTTTGCAATCTGGCATTAAAAATGTATTTTTTCGCCATTGAAACATCACTTATAAAATGTAAAATAATTGGACGTGATAGGTATGACTATACAAATTAAAATACACCTATATTAAAATATTTTTTGAAAAATAAACATTGTACTTACTTTAATTATAATAAACTAGCAGAACCCGCGGCTTCGCTCGCGCTAAAACTACAAACAAAAATCTAAAAAAAAAAAGGTAAGTTTCATACTTACATCATTTCATCCCCTACATACATCATTTTATCCCCTATTTTACCGCTTTATGGGATGTACATGTATTTATTTAATTTCATTTTATTCAAGAGCATTAATACCAGGTTTCAAGTATTTTCGAATATAATTTTTTTTGGGTTGTACTATAACGTGCTTTCCCGTGGAAACGAAATAATTTCTCGCGGTAAAAATTAGCCTACGTAACTGTCGAGCCCTCCAACCAATGATGTTATTTTTATTACCTCAATGCCTCCAACTATCTCCACACAAAAAAATACGCCAATCCGTCATTCCGTTACGACGTTAAAGAAGGACAAACAAACAAACAATTAATACACATTCACATTTATAATATTCAGTATGGAAGTATGGATATTACCACAGATCATATAATACTATACTAATAACAAGTAATATAAAAAAAAAATTGGCGCTCGTTATATTTAACGGTGAAGTGAAGCCATAAAAAGTCAAATATATTATCAATTTACGCGGGAAATCTTTTCTTATCCCACAATGAAAAGTAGTTCTGCAATATTATAGTAGTAGGTACACTTATGGCTGTTTACAATTCTATGGCAGTTAAAATTCAAATATTAAGTAGGTATTTTAATTTTGTTGATAAGTTTAAAAGTATAAATGTTTCCTTTAAATGCAGTGGTGTGAACCAAATTGCTTTGGACGCAAGATCAATCTCCGAACAAATCTTAGAACAAATATCTTGGACGCATTATGGACCTTATCACTAAAAACACGCGTGAGATTTGAAATGAAATATTATGACAAATAATAAAAAGTGTTTTAGAAGTAAACATTTTGAAAATGGATAAAATGTGCATAATGCATTCAGAATATCAACACCGAACAGGGAATTTAAGTAAAGATACATATACCTAACACAATATTTAAAATTCATTTTGATTATTTTATGATTATTTCAATTTGAAAATTCTACATAAATATTTCATTTACGAAACAATTGTTTATTAAAATTTACCCTTTTTTTGTTTTTAATTGAAATAGCTAATTGTAGAATATCGAACGACAACAGACTTTTTTCAAAATTTTATTAAAATAGTCATTACTATCGATACAGAGGACGAATCTATAGTTTTTAGAATTTTTGTAAGTGTCTGGGAACGCATCATATATATATATATATATATATATATATATATATATATATATATATATATATATATATATATATATATATATAGGATACTTTTTATGATAAAATATCTCATCTCTGAGAAATTTATACTTACCGTTGAAGCGATCAAGACGAACCCGAGCGGAGCAACGGCGAGTCGCTAGTATCATATATTTTTTATACATAAATGTATATTATAATAATATTGTCTCTTTTTTTTAGTTATTCCTCTACTTTAAGGTTGTCTAGAGCAGGGAAACGAGGCCTAGCGATTGCCGACAGGCGACAACTTAATATACCGACTGTTTTATACTTGATGAGAGACGTGCTACATTTATATCTCCGACTGCATAATATTACGTTCTATAAAAAATAAAATATGTTAATTTGTTTCCATCTTTTTACTTCACTTTTTATGTCTTCTGCATCGAAGTATTTTTATTTTTGTTATTTAATTTTTATATTATGTGTCACTTTATTTTGTTTTCATACATTCTGTTTTATAAGTGGGTAATGGTGTACAATAATATTTACATTTTTTAATTTATTTACGGATATTTTTTAAAGGTCGCACAGAGACGCACTACTTCTTATAAAGAGTAACGTATTTAAGTTACTTTTCTATGTATATTACACTTCAATAAAATTAGAATTTTAAGTAAACCCTGACACAATAAAAAACCTCTAAAAAATTATGTAATCCACCATTTTGTGGCGGCAGCCGTCTTGGGCCGATTTTTATCAAACATAGCTAAGAACACTCTCGACTAATTTACCTTTTAAACAAAAAAAGAACAAAATCAAAATCGGTTCATCCGTTCGGGAGCTACGATGCCATAGACAGACACACACACAAAGACACGTCAAACTTATAACACCACGTCGTTTTTGCGTCGGGGGTTAAAAAAAATCACAGTGCACTGCAGTAATTGGTCCGTTGTTATTGTAGGTACGTAAAAATCAAACGAAATTTTTAAAATTTAAATATAATATAAATCATTACTACTGGCGTAATGCACGAGTACAATTAAAATAAATTTTGTTAATTAGTCATGAATTATCTATAC
Source organism: Fabriciana adippe (assembly GCA_905404265.1). Taxonomy (NCBI): domain Eukaryota; kingdom Metazoa; phylum Arthropoda; class Insecta; order Lepidoptera; family Nymphalidae; genus Fabriciana; species Fabriciana adippe. The sequence continues at coordinate 14,683,255 of FR989995.1, read as the reverse complement.
AGATAAATAAAATCGGAGTGTCTGTTTGTAATATTAAAAAAAAGTTTTTTTTTCTAAATGCATACACGGTACATATACCAAAACAACATTTTTTACAATTTTTGTCTGTCTGTCCGTCTGTCTGTCTGTTTGTTCCGGTTAATCTCTGAAACGGCTGGACCGATTTTGACGGGACTTTCACTGGGAGATAGATGATGTTATAAAGAGTAACTTAGGCTACTTTTATTTTAGAAAATAAATAGGGTCTATGAAAAAAAAATTAAAACCAAAAAAATAAATAAAAAAAAGTTTGTTTTGGGAAGCAACCTAGGGTCGAACCCGAGCGAAGCGAGGGTGAGTCGCTAGTATGTAACTAAAAATTTTAAACAAAAATCTTTATTACGATTATTTATAAACTTATTATTTTAATAATATTATAAAAAAGTACTTAATATCAAAATGAAACACACCACCATGGATGCACACCACTTGGTGCCTGGTGGATTGTCAGTGTCAACCGTCAATGTCAAAAGCAAAACTGAAAACATTTTGATTTGTATTTTGTAGGAGTTCTATCAATATAAAAAAGTTTATCAGTTATTTTCTTTATTTTATCAAGTGATAAGTCAAATAAAAGAATAAAAATGCTAACTAGACTTACTCCAAACCATCTTAAAATCGTAATTTGTATTTAGTTTTTATTAATTGTAAAAATAAATAAGTATTTTCAACCGATTAATTGAACAAAATTTTAAAATGATCTACCAAATTCTATTCTATTCAATGATCTTGTATGGGATACATGGTCAAACCTGTAATTTTAACGTTAAAATTGGACAAAAACTTGGTAATGAAGGATTTCACAGGTAAATTTTTATTCTTTTGTTATCAAAAGGGTTTCAGTATAGAAAACCTTTAAATACGAGTAGTTTATCCACATGTTTTACTTTGTTAAATATTTTTTATGGTATAAATAAATAAATCTTATAACTGAATGTTCTGCCTTGAAGTTTACTATTAATAAAATTTCATTAGACTTTTAAACCAAGAAATACTACACATTTAGTTTTATTTTATACATGACATTTAGCGTTATTACAATTATTAATTTTAAGCTATAAATGTCATCACTTTTCGAAAGCTTACATACTTTAAATGTTATACCTCAAACATTAATAATAATAATAATTTATATGCTAGTGTTACCTATTGCTATAAGTTGTATATAAGTCAATGTACTTATTAAACAAATATAATAGCATATAATATGTACTTCTAGGATTATATTTATACTAGAAATGTACTTAATGTAATGATTTATGTTGATTAAATAAAGATATTTTAAAATAAATTATTAAATTACAGGAACCTAAGTTATTACATAGACTTTGCAAGTGATGATGAAGAAGAAAATTGGTTATACAGAGACTGTTCAGTCGGTCTGGAACAGACTCTACCTTCGGGAGTATATGCTAGTGAAGATGAAATGAGAGACCATGGTTGTAGAAATTTAGTAAGTAGTTTGAAATAAAAACATATTTAATTTAAAAACATGTTAATAAAATGAACATATTTTTTAATTCAATCTCTTTTATCAAATGAAAAGATGAGATTAGTTAATATACTGCTTTGTAGTCTATATATTAAGAGTACTAATTTTTAGTTTTTAAATTGTAAAAGTTTGTTTGTTTGTCTTTCTTTTACTTCCAAAACAAAATCATTTCATTTGGAAATTGGTGTGATTTTTTGTGTGGAGATAGTTGGGTGGCTAAAGAGCAACATAGACTTGTAGTGTGGGAGAATATCTCATTCCCATGGGAAAACATAATAAAACCCACAACAACTCATCATACCTATGTACATAAATATATACATAATATAAAGTCTATCTATTCCATACAACATGAAATATATCTAGGGACGAACTCAAGTGAAGCAAGGGTGAGTCGCTAGTAGAAAATATTCATAAATTGTTTTAATTAGCTATATTAATACCGTATTTGCAAATATTATAGGTAGAAACAGTCTTCATAACGCCAGTCAACATAGAATTGCCAGCCAAAGATGCTAGTCCCATTGTGATGCAAATGTTTAGTAAAGTCCAAAATAGTAAAACACAATTCCATATACCAGTTCATGCCAGATATCAACAAGCTAGCAGAGGTGGCGGGTGAGTACCTTAATATTAAACTATACATGATTATATACATAATTACTTGTGCAGTGCAAATTTTTCATGTAAAGTATAAGTGACATCCTAGTTGTTTTGGGGATAATGTCAGTTGAATGCTTGATTCTAGTTCATATTTTTATTTTCTGACCTATATTTCTTCTTGCATGGCTTTTTCTGCACTTTTTTTATTGGACATGAGCTTACTCTTAAGGTTTACCTTAGCTCGAAGGCCTAGATAAGGTCTAGATAGAGCGACTTTGCGCAGGAGAAGCCTGTTAACACAAACTAACTAACAATAGTGTTTAGTGCGAGTGGTCACTTAGGCAGTTGTGCCCGTTGTGCGTGAGCTTGTGCTATTTATTGCGTTATTCTTTCCAACCCAAAGTGTCCCAGTAGTCTAGTAGGCTGCCGGTGATAACCTATACTTTGTAAAATAACAAAAAATAAAAATAACTTTCTGTTATTTGTAACAATTCCTTTTATTTGATAAATTACAATGTTTTAAAACATTTTATTTTCCACTATGACAGAATGTATGAGATTTTAATTTTTTCTGTTAGGGACTCTATAATTTTACTGTCAATTTGTTGCAATATGAAAATGTGCAATATGAATCCGTCAATCAATATGAACATTACGATATAAATTTTTCTATATCATACTCATATGTCTTTACTTATATATTTTGCGAAGTACTTATATTTTAATAATTTAAAATATAGTGCATAAAGGCTTTTTAAGATGTATTTTTTTATCATTTCAGAACAGCTAAAAATGAAATACCTCCACCGAAGTTATATCTAAAGTGTCCAGACAACAAGCTGAATGTATGCAATAAATATTTGCCTCCGCAAACATCTGTAAATACTTTTTGTAAAAAACATGTTTCAAAGGAACTTTGTGATTGGAAACTTATACCTGCTATAATGGTAATTGCTTATACTAGCTTTTGTATGTGGGTTCTCCTGTATTTTTTACTACCCAGAAAGTAAGTACATATGAAAAATAAATGTAAGGTCGCATACAGTTGTGGAGCTCGAATGTCTTTTTTATTTTTCATACTAGCGACTCACCCTTACTTCGCTCGGGTTCGTCCCTAGGTACGTTTTAACGGCTAGATAGTAATATTGCATTATTGCAATTAAAAAAAAATTAAAAAATAACATGTTACTTTGTTTGTATTACAGTGAAAGTTGAGTAGGAAATGACTTTATTTGTCAATTCTTGAATATTTTCAAAAATGATCATGCGAAAAAAAATTTTTTCATTCAAACCAAAAAAATTTAATTACTTATTTATTTTAGAAATCAGTGTGCCACCTCAAAATGTTGAGAATTTTTTTTTTTTTATTTCAATAATTTTGTTTTTTATAAGCTACAAATTCTACCTAAGCTAAGGAAAAAGCGCGTTACACTGGGCTATCACTGCCTTATATCGATTAAACTTAATGAATTATCGTTGATTTTCTACCGTGGGGCTATCACTAGTTTATTATTGTAAATCAATTATAATATTTTTAGTGTATGTAAACTATTATTTATTTTCTTTTCAGGTAACCGACACAATAATTTGGGAAGTCCCCGTCGGTAATACAGATCACTATTACCTAGTGGCTTGGGGCACATCTGTAGTCATTGTGGTCGGCTCCTTGTACCTGTTGAAGAATTTACATAAATACAATTTCAAAGTTGAGAAAAGAATTATAAAGAAATATAAATAATTATATATATTTACAGCTATCTTGGTCACGGGAGAGACGGGATTCGAAACGTCGGAAACCAAAAATCAAAATAAATCTGCCAAAAAAATCCAAAAAGATAGTTTTATTTAAATTTCAAATATACGCGTAAATCTAACAAAGTATTGTGTAAGAGTCAGGTATACATATAATAGCTTATAGATATTATTTACAATGTGAATAGAATTTCTTAAAACGGATTTATTGTTCCAAAAATTATTCTCAAACAAACCAAATTGTTCTGCTTTATATTTTTCTTTAGATTTTATTATAATAGAGGAAAAATTAAATAAGTTAATAATATAATAATCTCTCTTTTAATGAGAGCTAATGCTTAAAAAATACAAAAGAATATAGTATTATTTTAATTTTAATAAAGTAAAATAAATTAACAACTAATATGTATATAAAATTTCCCTTATTCTTTAAAGAAAGTAAATATGTATGGCAAACTAATATGTATACAAAATTGCCCTTATTCTTTGAAGAAAGTAAACAATCACTACGGCAACATCGAGAATAAGCAGTAGCATAAACAGCAAATCACGCTACTATTTTTGACTTTGACATTTGTTTTGGCGGACTCCGCCTATATAATTCTTTAGTCTAGTAATTACTATAGACGAGTAAATAGGTATTATATTATATATCAGTTACATCTGATCTAAGCAAAATACAATGTGATTCGGTGATTCGTGGGAGAAGGAACTAGCAATAGAATATTATTTCGCATTTAAAATAATAAAATAATGATAACATTCCCAATTTTATTTATAAAATTAATAATATTAATATATATAATAACGTATTAATGTATAGTATAGATTTCTCAGAGATGAGATATTTTCCCTTAGTAAAAACTATCCTAAATGTTGACCGGAATAACCAGCTATCATCATACCAAACTTTAAAATCCCTCCAGTGGTTTTGCTGTGATGCGGTAACAGACAGACACACAGACAAAAATTCTAAAAACCATAGATTCGTTCTCTGTATCGATAATAATGTCTATTTTAATAAGATTTTCTAAAAAAATATTTAATGTACAGATTCGACTCAGAATTTTATTATATGTATAGATTGTAAAATATTATGTGATGTTAGTAAATGTCGGAGGAAAATAAAGAGATTAAAGATAAAATGTTTTTTATTTAAAACTTTAATGAATATGTCGGAGATTTACTTTTCAATAAGTAATGGCATAATAATGAAAAATGTCACAAGTGCAATTTTTATTTGCGACATTTTATCTAAAAAAAAATATATCAGCCATTTAGAAAATATTTTTTTTTAATTAAAACTATCGTTTCGAATTATTTCGCGGATTTATTTTGATAAATAATCCGAAAAGATAGTTTTATTTCAAAGGTCAAATATTCGCGTAAATCTAAGAAAGTATTAATTATTTTTTTCTTAATGAATTGCGTTAACGGACGCAATACATTCTGCCAGTGTCATGTATTGTGAGGAAGACACGAATAGAGTTTGAACTTTGAGCGGTTTGTATAGTAGTTTTAAAGTAGAGTTAGAACTATGAATGAATGATTTGGTCTACAGGAGTAACCCACAACAATAAAAAGATAATAGAAAATTATATATATGTATTTACTAGTGGCTTACCCTAGCTTTGCTCGTGTTCGTCCCTAGGTAAGTTTTAATAGTTAGTATGAAATAGATAGATTATTATATTACTGCTTCGCTCCCTTAGGTAGTAGCATGATGATGTATAGCCTATAGCCTTCCTCAATAAACAGGCTAATGAAAAAATAATGTTTCAAAACCGATTAGTAGTTTCTGAGATTAGCGCGTTCAAACAAACAAACTCTGCCTCTTTATAATATTAGTAAATAATATAGATTAGTGTAGTATTGTGATCTATATTCGTTCAATACAAGTAATCAATGCCATCTATGAATGAGTAGTGAAACTATCTTGTACTTATAATGAAAATAGTTTGTATAGTGCTATCTAACGCTATCTATGATTTACATTACAAACTAAAATAATTATTTTTAAAAAGTTCATTCATGTTTTTCCTGTATTCTGAACTTACTTTCAATTTCATTTCAGTATTGCTCACTATTATAAGTATGGCTTTACGTAAAACATATTTCTTATAGTTATTTAACCCTTTAATGTTGTATAAACATTTCCTACGTGATTACATTCATAGTTTAATACAAAATTAAGCCTATAAGCAGGCATTGTCATACGCTTTGAGTTAAATTGTCGTTTGACCGCAAAGCGCAGACTGGGGTCCGATGCCCCCGGATTAGAGATCGTTACCGGAGCCAATTACCCTCAGCCTTGCGGTTCCGGCAGAAGGAACACCGCAGCTCGAGTGTGCGACTGACGCGCGGTAACGATCTAAGATACGCTCCATTGTTACGGTTTATTGAATGCCGTGAACTGTTTTGTAATGGAATAATTAGATTTCGCCATGGAACTAATTCTATTCATTTAGAAATACGACCCTTTAATATGCATGGTATAAGACAAAAAAATATATAGCTAAATATATGTCCGGTGAAAGGACTCAGAGGTCCGTCCGGGTCGGGTCGCTGCGACCGGCGCCGCGGCGCACAGATATGGATTTAAGATTAACGAGGGCACGCAGCGCAGCGGGGCGCGGGCGGCGCGGGGCGGGCGGCGTGTTTACGTGCGGGTGCAGGGCGTGCAGGCGGCGCGGATCGATGCTGGGCGGGGCGGGGCGGGGCGGCGCGCGGGGCGCGGGGCGGGGCGCGCCGGCCGCCAGTCCGCCTCGGGGCCGCGTCCGCGCGGTCGTCGCCTGAGAGTGTCGTGCGGCGCCCGGAGTGTCTCCGCGGGCTCCCGGCGGCGGCGGCGAGCCTCGCGCCGCCCGCCTCGATGCCGCGCGCGGTCACAGCGCTCCCCCGTCCCGCGCCTCCCTCGTGCCGCCCCGGCGCCGTGCGCGCAGCGCCGCGCCCGCGCTGTCGCCCTCCTCCCCGCTCCCGCGACTGCGACCTGTGTTCCTCTGGGCGCGCCAGCTCGACGGCACCGTGCAGGAGGTCCGTTGCGAGGACTACGACGCGCGGAATCGTATTCGTATAGCGCGCACCCCATCCGGCTGGCGTGTCATCCCGCGCACCGAGATCTACAACTCGATTCGCGTACCCCCGCCCCCGGCGCCCGCCCGCCGTCGTCCGCGTGACCGTCGCCGGCGCAGACGCTGCAACCGCTCACGCCGCACCCGCTCTGCCGCGTCGCCCGCGGTTGCTCCTGAGCGCCCTACGCCATCAGCTCCGGCTCTACCCCCTGTGTGGCTGCAGCCCGACCTGGAGTCCCACATACCATCGCACACCATTGCGGTGCCGCGGCCTCCGCAGCCGTCGGAACCGACGCCGCTCGACAACCTTCTCGCGGTAGCAGAGCTGGAGTTTAATCAGCAACGCGGTGAACGACTTCTGGATCTGGAGGGTCCAGCTTCCTATCCTTTCTTACCAGCGGAAGAAGTTGCTCGCGACGTTATGTCGTTCGAACTTGGTGAGACCAAACAGGCCGAGGAGTCTATGTACTTCGAACGGAAAGCGCCACCCGATCGCCCCGAGGAGTATACAGGTGAGATGGGGGCGCACAAGGATCTCTTTGAGACCATAAGTGAAGCACATTACCTTCCGGAACTAGGGGGACCCCATGACGAAGCGTTACTCGAGTCTTTAGTGGAAAAGGGCTGCGAAGATAATCAAATATTGGGTCAAGCGCTTGACAAACTCGCGCACCTAGTTCATGGATCTGGCGAGTATACGGAAGAAGACGAACATATGCTCTTAAGTAATGAACCTGTATCTGACATCATAAATCGATTAGAACAAACACTTGAATCTCCAGGGCAAAGCAGTATTACGGCTGCACAAGGTCTGTTACATTTACATCACATAGGAGATCATCTTACTCAAACAGACCACGGGCAAGATGTGGAGCAGACCTATATGTCCGATGAAGTATTTGTGCCACAGGATACACAGCAATGTGCTATGGAAACTTTAACGGCAGCTACCGAATTGCAAGAAGTAAATGAAGTTAATCACGTGGAGTATGAAGAAAATGTAGAAAAGAGGCTAGAGAATGATGTTGGTGTTTCTGATGAATTGTATACTGAACCAGTACCTGATTCAATTGAGCATTTTACACCAAGTAAGGCGTTCATTGAGTCCCAAGCGCAGCTGCCTGATCAGAGTGAAATCAATACATTGACTGAAAGACCTAATGAAGACTCGTCATTAAATGTTTGCGCGCAAAATTGTGAAAATATTGACGATAAAACAGAAGATGTGCTAAATGATAACATTAAGGAGGAAGAAGTTGAACAAGAAATGCCAGAGCCTATGCAAAACAGTCATGATGAGTTTATTAAAGATCCCGATGAGTTAATAGCTAATGAAGAACTAATTCCAACTGATTTGAGTATAAAGAATGTCGAAAATCCTCCTATGGTGCATGCTAATGACATTGATACATCTAACCTTGAAGATAACGCATCTGATAGAAGCGACGAGCAACCTAGAGACTTAACGGTTCATAGACGTCAGCCTACACCTCATGCGTCACCGAGAAGAACTGACGTGCCGCGAGCACCATCACGAGAGTCAGATGCAATGCAATCTCCACAACCTAGTGGAATTCCTGCTGTTCCATCATCGCCTGAAATATTCACTATGCCATTAACAAAAAGTAAACAGACCCTGTTTTTGGAGACTTTACTTTCTTCACCTTCTCCGAAAATGTATACATCTGAAGTAACAATAACTAAACAGCAATGTGAACCGTTAAATTTGGGTAAACATAGAAAATCAGCAAGTCCGACTGTGTCTAGTTGTTCTGATGAAATTAGGAAATTAAACAAAGAATTTGGTGAACCTCAAGAGAAGAGACTACGGCGTGAATCAACGGAGGAATTAGCAAAAATAAGTAAAGTTTTTAATAAGTGTAGTGAAGAACAGTTATCGAAAAAATCAGACAAACATGTCAGTAAACCTTGTGAGGAAATGAATCCTGTAAAACAATTTCATATTTTAAAATCAAATCCAGACTTTAACATTCCAGATCCATTATTAATTCCCAAGGATAAAATAAAAGAAATCCTTGCTAACCCCGGTACTAAAATACCGGCCTTACTTATACAAAGGCCGGAGCTCAGGCTTCCAGAAGCTTTTGCGTTTCCAGCTATATTACAAGATCCAGATATTATTCTGATATCCTTGGCGCAGCTCGAAAGAATCTTAATAGACGAGGAGCTACAGCAACCGTTTTTGACGCCACCTCCAAGTTCTTCAAATCAAAAAGAAAAAGAATCAAAGCCTTCCTCGTCTTCTAAGCCGACAAATTCCACAATCAAAGAGCAAGCAAATACCTCACATCCTGATCAAACTAGTCAGCCTAAGCCGATACCTTCAATGGACGCTCTCGCCGGGGATATTGACGCAGCTACGTCAGCAGCTTTGAATCAAATGCTATGGTTACCATACCTAAATCAGTTGGAAGCGATGGCCGCGTGTTCTCAAAATATGGACTTCTTAAAAGCTTTAAATTCATCAGGTTATTCAGGTCAAAATTATCCTGATCTCTCTCAAATGTTCAATCCTTCTTCTCGTTTTATGGGCCCTGGAGGATTTCCTATGATGCAGCCGATGGATTATGATACTAGATTACAGTTTGCAATGTGGCAAGAAGCCATGTCGCATGCGAATGCTTCTTCGTCATCCCAGCGATCTAAATCAGTCTCGGAGCAGATGAAAGAGCTCTCTAAATCAAGCGACGTCCAAAACCCTTATGTACATTCCACCAAAAACCATCAGAACAAGCCTCATTCCGCAGCAAGAACGAGTCCGATTGCCCACAACTACAACAATCAGCGGCCGATGGCGCACAACCCGTTCTTACAAGGCATGTATCCCGGGATGAACACAAATATGAGGCCAAATGTGCCATTACCCGGTTTACAAATACCTTATTTTAACCCGCAAATGATGGGCAATCAGCGATCGCCACGAACTCCTCAACAAAAGAGCCCCAGCTCGCCGTACTATCAAAATAACAACTACTTACAATCTGTGAAGCAGTCTGAAAATCATCAAAGGACACAAGAATCTCCGAGACCGAGGATTAGTGTGAAATCTTTGCACAACTTACTCGAGCCATCTGCTGCGGCTGCTTCGGGGGTGTCTTCGAGGCGTACTTCATCGACGCCGACTTCAGCGATGGGACGAAGACGAGAGGAGCCGGAGGTCGGGAGTACCACGCCGTTGGGAGAGCCCACACCTCACATGCCCCCACACCCCCACGACCCATCATCATTCCATTTATGGCATCCATTATTTGGCAAGTAAGTCTCATTATTTATATTACTTGTATATATGTATATACGATTCGTTAATTTTTCAAACATTATTTAGTTAGTGTTTCATTCATAAGCATATTTTTTTTAAATATTTCCTTGAAAATAAAATGTCATATTAGCATAACAATGGCGTCCATACATTACAGGATAGATATAATGAATGCAGATATCTGCGCAAAGATTTTTACGTGATGTGAATATTAATAATATTTATTTTAAAACTAACTCTAAGTCTCGGCTTTCTTTGTGTTATTTTTATAATCAATTTTATATGGTGTTTCATTTATGAGAAGCACTGCGTTCTTACTTGAGGAAACGTATTAGGGTTGAATAAACCGCGATATGGTTAAAATAACCAAATAAACCAATAAACAGTTACAGAAGCTTGAAACAAATAATGATAATATGAGTAGAGAGGACTCTCCTTTTGTATTCAATAGAAAAATGGTTATAAAAAATGACATGGAAATAAAACAGGCTTAAATGAAAATACAATTAGCTAGAAAAGCAAAAGCAGATCTATCCCACGGGAACCGTACATTTTGTCGGAATAAAAAGTAGCCTATGTGTCATTCTGATGTATGAGCTATATTATTATAAAGTTTCATTAAAATCCATTCAGTAGTTTTTGCGTGAAAGTGTAACAAACATCCATATATACATCCAGACATCCTCACAAACTTTCGTATTTATAATATTAGTAGGATAGAATATGTAGGATAATATTATTCAATATATTCTACATAATAATTACTATTTTATTAATGTTGCTAGATAAAATCATGGTTTAATTATTTAGAAGCTTATCTTGTTAATGATAATAACATAGTAAAACTATAATTAAAATGTTTTTTATGTAAAAATAACTATGTTTAGACTAATTATATTACACATTTTTTTTAAATTAGCTATGTTAATGTATGTAGGTATAAAACCTTCTTCAACAGTATTTTTAAAGCTTTAAAATAATTACATATAATTTTAATGAAAAACAAGGCTATCATATATTGTAGACAGAATATTTTCTTAGATTTACACGAATATTTGGCATTTTAATGAAAAAAAAACTATCTTTTCGGATTTTTTTTCGGATTATGCGAGTGTCTGACTAACTGTTGTAAAACATTCGAACGTCAGGAACCCCAAATCAAAATAAATCCGCTTAAAAATCCGAAAAGATAGTTTTATTTAAAATGCTAGTAGACCTTATTCTCCGACGATGGTCACAAAAAACCAATTAAAAATTAATTCAAAAAATTAAGCGCTTTTAGTCGAGGAAAAGTGTGGAATAAACCAATTAAAATGAAGTGCAGGATCAATTTCTGCTGTTAATATTAATAAGTGAATGCTTATTATTATTTTTGCTACACTAGCTATTCGCCATTGCTTCTCTCGCAGATCAATTACAATTTCAGTAGCCATCCCGAAAATCCATGTTGGTTTTTCATTTATCCCGTGGGATTCAATACATGTTTTTAAATCAGAATTCAATTATTAGATTATTAAATGTCATAAATACAGTTGGTAAAGAAAAAGCGTCAGTTGTAAGAAGAAATGTCCTTACTATAAATTAATCTACGAAGTTGTCAAAATTCATCACTATTGGTTTACGAGTAGTTTCTTTTTATTCTCACCTAAATATCTAAACTTTATATGATGGTTGCTTATCCATACAAACTTTCATCCCCATTTTGACTCCCTTAAAGGATGATTTCCGGGATAACAACTATCCTATACCCTTCCCAGGGTCTCAAACCTACCTTTTTACCAAATTTCATCTAAATCGGTTCAGTAGTTTCGGAGCTTATTCGGTACAAACAAACAAACAAAAAAAAATATTTCCTCTTTATAATATTAGTATAGATAATACGCTTAAGAAAATGCTAATTTTCACTTGTTCTACATAGAGCTCTCATCTCATTCTCATTCAGCCCTTTTTAGTTGCTGGACAACAACCTTTCTATGCGAAATCCATATTCCGCGACGCTTGCCAAGTGATAATTAGTGGACTTCACGCCATGTTCTCTTAGACATGCAGGTTTCCTCATAATTCCTTAGCTGTAGACTAATTGATATTAGGTTGACTAATTGGTATTAGGTTGGAAACACATGAAAACATCAGAGTTATGAGACCCTTTTGATTTTCAACCCGCATTACTTGGTCTTCCAATCGAGCGCGTTACCACTGGGTAAAAGCTCTTGGATCAGGGGTTCCCAAACTTATTTTGTCTACTGCCCACTTTGACAATAAATTATTTTTTAGCGCCCCCATTTTTTCACCTACTAAGAGTCCTCCTAGCTACATGAAATTACAAATCGCCCCCTAAGCCTCTACACAATGCCCCCATTTTTTCTCTGGGTCTCTTACCGCCCCCCTTTAGGCCTACAGCGCCCACAAGGGGGCGTTATCGCCCACTTTGGGAAAGACCGTCTTGGATAAAAGTGAAAAAAATATATTGTAACAGCAAAATTTTTTAAAGTCACAGGAAAGATCAAACGTATCTATGTGGAAAAACATCCATACAAAGTTGGCATTTGTTCATATATTACATTACATTATTACTACATCCGCTTAGCGATTGCATCGTAAATTTCTTACACTATCAATTTATTCCAGCACGATTATCGTATATAATTATATATATATATATATATATATATATATATATATATATATATATATATATATGAATGAATGAATATATATATATATATATATATATATATATATATATATATATATATTCATAGTGGAGTAGTCTGTTGGTTCACTATTTCAGTGTGAATTTAAAGTGGCGGTTTTATTGATCTAGAGCATATGGTGCAGTGGTAGTCATATTACTTAGTAAAAGAATGGTTGCGGGTTATATTGAGTGTCAGTTTGCGGAAGCATCCTTATCAAATTGGCAATAGTTTTTTTTTAAACTTACTTTAACCATTTATTCTTTCTTTCTGTTCTTTCTTCTTCTGTTCTTAACATCTTCGTATAGAAGATAAAAATAGTAGTAATGAGTTTGTATAATTATGTTAGGTACTTAAATATAACATCTATATACATATATAATTGGACAAAGACGAAACAGTTCAGTACTTTTTTTTCCAATTTTTGTCAAACGATATTCTTTTTTTTTATTTCTTTAGCAGCTATTGACGAGTTTTAGTGTTATCAATAAAAAATATTGAAATTAGTTTTTTTTTTAATGTATTGATTGATTGATTATCGTCGACCTACCTTTGACTACTGGGCGAACACTATTTGTATTATATACGTTTTAACGGTTAGTATAGATTTCTCAGCGATGAGATATTTTCCCGCGGTAAAAAGTATCCTATATGTTGACCCGGATAACTAGCTATCATCATACCAAATTTCATCAAAATCTGTCTAGTAGTTTTCTCTTGATACGTTCCCAGACAAACAGACAAAAGTTTTAAAAACTATAAATTCGGACTCTGTATCGATAATAATGACTATTTCAATAAGATTTTCCAAAAAATATTTAATATACAGATTCAACTTAGAATTTTATTATACGTATAGACTAGTTTTATTAGTTAGAGTTTGAAGTAGACATAATAAATACTTCACTCATTAGAAAATTAATCGTTTATCCACTTGAAGTAATTCTAATTGAATGTTCTAACCTACATTTTATTTCACTTCATGTTAAAGAGCTTTTAAATGATAATTTCATTTATGTTAGAGTACGTGAGAATATTCTGTCTTTTTTTTAATTAACATATACTTGTATAACAAATAAATAATATATGGTAATAAATATGCGTACATAAATAATAAAATGGCAAAATTGTTTTGTAGAAACACATACATACATAATTCAATGTTTTTTAGAATGATGTAATTCCTTTATTTCTCATGCCTTGAAAACAGCTGGATGATCTTCAATGCGATTTTTTTATTGTTTGATTTTTTTATCTGTAAGTTTAAATTAATCAGTTAAGTTTAATTTCATCAAGTAGATCCAAAGGTTAAAAAATATGGATCTCCGCGATCTTTTTGTTAGAAAAACCAGCCCCTTAAGACAAGTTGACTTTCTACTATCGATATCGCTAATAGAAACCAAAAAAATATGGAAACTACACATTCTGACAGCGTGATACTTAAATATATCATTTTATAGAATGTTATTTCACCTAAGCCGTTCTGAGTTCATACATGAAAATTAAAAAAGCGCTTTCGGTTTGTCCCGAAATACTCAATCCAATGCCTTTCCGGGCCGGGAACTATTTCAATGTTTTTCCCTAAAAAACCTTTTTCAAACTATTGTGAACATAAAAAAATAGCAAAATTGGTCCAGCCGTACTCAAGTGATGTACCTACTTACTAAAGAACAACGTTTCAATTTTATTTCTATAAGATACATATGTACCTAGTATACATAATGAAATAACTAATAACACATACTTATCGGTACAAAAATTTTGACCTGTGACGCAACGGATAGCGCGTCTGACTACGGATCAGAAGATTCCAGGTTCGAATCCTGGCAGGGTCTGTACATTATTTCTGATCTAGTTAGTACAATCCACAAGTCAATATGCATTTACATTTTACACTTTGCTTCTCTACCACGTTTTATAAATATGCAAACAACAAAAAAGCCATTGGAAATAATGTTTTACGAACTGACAGATTTAGCCTAAGGGTATACCTGTCAGTTACATGGTACGTATAACTTAATATATGGGAGGGATATTTTGTATGGTATCTATATAAATAAAAATGAAATGCTGTTCTTTGGTAAGCGCATCCCTCGAGAATAGCTTGAATGTTTAATATTGTCGTAATAACTCGAATAAGGTTTTTCTATACTAATAGTATAAAGAGAAATTATTTTTTGTTTGTTTGTACCGAATAAACTCCGAAACTACTGGATTGATTTAGATGAAATTTGGTAAGAAGATAGTTTGGGACCTTGGGAAAGACATAAAATAGTTTTACGCCGGAAATCATCTCTTAAGGGGGTGAAAATGGGGATCAAAGTTTGTGTGAGGAATCAACCTTGGGACGAACGGGCGAAGCGAGGGTGAGTCACTAGTATGAAATAAAATTGAAGAGTTTTCCTGAAAATATGGAAAAAGCTGAAAGTGCTTGTATAACACAGAACAAAAAGAAAACAAATTTATTGAGATTTGTATAGGACTACGTCTATCGCCTTAGCTAGTTTTATAATAAACTAGCGGTATATCTTCGCTTCGCTCGTGTGTATCCCTAGGGATGAATGATTTAGGAACGCATAGCGAATAAACATAAAAAAAAATTAGGCTAGAAACTATTGCGGTCGTGAGCAGAAAAGTTGACCCTTTGGTCAATCCAATTTTATTACAATTGAATGATTGATTTAGAAACGCATTGTTTACATTAGTATAAAAGGAAACATTAATTTTTATTTATATAATTTACTTTTTTCATTTAATACAGATTTCTCAGAGATGAGATATTTTCCCGCAGTAAAAAGTATCCTATATGTTGACCCGGATAACCAGCTATCATCATACCAAATTTCATCAAAATCTGTCCAGTGGTTTTCTCGTGATGCATTCCCAGATAAACAGACAGCAGAGAAAAATTCTAAAAACTAGATTCGGCCTCTGTATCGATAAAAATTATTAATTCAATAAGATTTTCCAAAAAATATTTAATATACAGATTCGACTCAGTTAGAATTTTATTATATGTATAGATAAATACATAAAAGCTGTATGTATATACAGTAATATTAATCTTTGAATGATGACGTCGCAAGTCCTGCTATCCGACCCCAGGCTTCTTAATGAGGATTAGCTACAGACCCGCTCGCTTCGCTTTAGCAATTTCATTTCATGTCTCAACTCAAAAATTTAATCCTGAAGTCTTATAAAATCCACTAGAATGGTACTAGTTTTTTATAGCCCTTTTTCCGTATTCATGACGTAATCTATCTCCTTGCCTTTCATCGAAATCTGTTCAGTGCATTTTGGTTTAGGTAACAAACAGACAAAGAAGTTACTTATACATAGTGAGTATAATTTTGATCTTCAGTACTAATATATATAACAAAGTCGTGTTAGTTATACCATTTATAACTCAAGAACGGCTGGACCGATTTTTATTATATTTGATTTTTTGGATTTCTCTTATTTCGGAATAGGATAATAAGTATAAAAACATCAGGAAAATTAAAAAAAAATATATTAAAATTTATATGGCTAACGCTGGCAAATAACTATTTTAAATATCTACGAGTATGTAAAACGTATCGTATCTATATGTATTTCACAGAAATTAAAACTTAGACTGTAGCAATATGTATTTTAGTATGAAATTATAACATCATTAGTTAACCGACTTCAAAAAAGAGGAGATAGTCGAATTGTATGTATGTTTTTGTGTATATTATGAGATATCGTTGCAAACTGTAAACGGATATCATGATTTTTTACCATTCCATACTTGTAAAATGAAAATCGGTGTATCTTTTACATTAAAATTAACGATTGAGAAATTTATTTCATTTACTAGCAACTCACCCTCGCTCAGGTTCGTAGGTACGTTGTGACGGTTAGTATTTTGTCAGGGATGAAATATTTTCGCGCGTATTAAAGCTATAAAATAAATATAGCGCGTATAAAAGTATTCCATATGTTGACCCGGATAACTAGCTATCATCATACCTCATCAAAATCTATCCAGTGGTTTTCTCGTGATATGTTCCCAGACAGAGAGAGACAGACAAAAATTCTAAAAACTATAGATTCGGCCTCTGTATCGATAATAATGACTATTTCAATAAGATTTTCCAAAAAATATCTATGTTCACATTTGACAAGTAAGAATTTTATTATATGTACAGATAACAAAGACTCTATTATATAGATTTGTCTATGACGACCGAATTGTCTAAATTAAATATCGATATGGTGTACAATTCATGTGACCTAGTAACATTTTTGTTAACGCCCTTTGATATTTCATGTGACTTTACATTTTGGTAAAGGTTAAGAATGGCAAATCTATATAACTTATCAGATCATTGTTTATTGTTTGTTCAACAATAAATACAATGTAGATTTGTAACAAATTTTCGCAAACAACTAAAAGAATAATTTACAGTTAAACTAGCATACAATTGTGGTGTTTTTCAAATTAATTAATATTTTTGATCTCCGGATTAAGTTTTTTTTTTAATTTTGGATTCTTAAATTTTCATTTACGCCATCTTTGATTTCCCATTAACTTAATTAGTTCTTATTTTATATAGATAAAAATAACAACGGTTACCATGGCAACATAGCAATTAATATGATAATTATGATAATGTAAATACCATATTCCAAACTCGTAAGTTGAGACAAAAGATAGTTGACCCCAATTCACGAAAACACCAAAGACATATATAGTGCATTTTCTTAAAAAACATTATTAATATTAGTATATTTTAAACTTTTTTGACTCTATCTCTTAGCTTAGCCAGTGGCAGTAGTGGACATAATAATACCAACTGACAGGCCCCTGCCTCAGACAGCTTATAATGTAAAAACTGTTTAAACCAATCTCCATCGTGGTGACATTCGCAAAGTAAATTAATATATTAAGCTAAACTGTCATGCTTTAATGTCATATTATCAGACTATGTAATATACTAGCGACTCACCCTCGCTTTGCTTGGGTTCACCCCTAGGTATCTATAGTAAATAAAAACCCCATTAGAATTATTTTTTACTTTTTTGTGTCTGGAATCGGTATTTTTGAAGTTTAAAGTTAAAATTTATATTATCTTACTGGTGTATGTGTATTGCAAATAATTGCTTATATACAAGTCTGGGCTTGAGCGAGAGCGGTTTCAACGTGTAATATTAAATGAGGAACATTTGTACCCAATTTCGAGCTCCTAGACAGTAGCTCAGCCCTCGCTGTTATTACAGTAAGTTTCCTTTATATATTATGAAGCTTCCTGCTTCTATATTTTTCCATTAGAGTAACTGGAATAGGCTACGTTAGAAACATACAGAATTGAAAATATTATTATGAAGAGCGAAATAATATTTATTAAGCTGAGCGGCTTCGTGTGGGATTACATCAAGGAAAAATTTCATTAAAGCAACCCCTTTTAACGTGGACAAAGTTTTCCGACCCTACACCCGCTCGCTCCCTTTTTTGCATAAAGATAAAAAATCTAATGGTTCACATTGGGGACTGTACGCTTTTAAACCGAAACCCAAAGTCTGCTTTTAACGTTACTCTCTCAGTAGAATTTGTTTAGTTGCTTCCATTACTATAAAATACAACCTTTTGCCCGTGGCTCTTCACGAGTGTTTTATCGTCGACCTAATTCGTTAACCTGCTAAGTGTATTTCTGCATAGTTTATAGGAAGAAGAAAAAACTGAATTTTCACATTTTTAGAAATCAAAATTCTGAAAATATCGATTATATAAATATAATAATATCGATTATATAACTGGCGACTTGTCCCTAGTTACGTTTTAACGTTTAGTATAGTTTTCTCAGAAATAAGATATTTTCTCGCATTAAAAAGTACCCTATATGTTGACCCGGATAACCAGCTATCATCATACCAAATTTCATCAAAATCTGTGCAGTGGTTTTTTCATGATGCGGTCACAGACAGACAGACAAAGAGACAAAAATTCTATAAACTATAGATATGACCTCAGTATCGATAATAATGACTATTACAATAAAATTTTTCATAAAATATTTTATGTACAGATTCGACTCAGAATTTTATTATTTGTATACATATACTGATATTCTTTGCGAATTATATTATACAGAATATAAATATCTTGATATTTTTCTAACCTTTTTATATTGATATCGTCTCTATTCCTTTAACATCATGTAGATAATCGTGTGAACTTTTTGACCGGCATAAAAAGTAAAATTGCTCAAAAATGGACTTAGCCGGTTTTTTCAGGCCGACGTTATATATTTTATTGTCCCTCCCCTTAGGGCCGCAGCAAGATAGCATTTAAGTTATGCTACAAAAAGTGTAGTATGAAAAAACCTTTTAAATGCATACACAAAAATATTTAAATTAAACACTTCGTCTTTTTGAAGTAGGTCAAAAACTTACTCTAATGTCAAGATATACTATATATATTTATATCTTCGCGCTATTTCTAAAAGCCGATAGGGCATAGTCATTTATCACTCCACTCTTCACAGATATCATCGATCTAAGACTATGTGTAGATGGCTCCGATGTCTAGTTAAAATAAGCAAACAACAGTGTGCTCAATAAAAAAAATTTTAAGAGTGCGTGTATAATGTGTACACGCGCTAAAAGTAACACTTCTGTAGGTTATCGGTACTCTTTATGAAATTCAATTTTTGTTTTAAATAATTCGAATAGGTGAAATACGAAAAATAACGCATATTATGCGTATTACAATCATATATTTATAGAATATCATTTAAGGAAAGAGTATAATATTATACATCATTTGTCAGACGTACATTTTTTCGTAACGCATTCACCAGCTTACCCCCCAGGTAAAGCGTGCGTAAAGAAGTTTTATTTCAAAAATGCTTCACGTAGAGCTCGAACCTGTACCTATTATAGTTTGTTGCAACCATATATGTAATTAAAAATAGTATTTTTACTGTATTTCTCGTCTATGTTTTTATCAATTTTTTTTAACGTTCCGCTACTGGGTACGGGCTTCCCTTCAATGCGAGGGGGATCGGGTCATATGCAATCCAACACGTTGGCCTAGTGCGGGTTGGCACACTTTACTTATTTTTCAAAACTTGCTAGGTTCTCTCAGACATGCAGGTTTACCTCATGATAATTTCCTTCACCGTGAAACAAGTGGTAAATGGTAATTAAGTTAGAACTCAGCACATCAGAGATGCAAGACGCAGGATTTAAGCACGCGTCGGTTTCCAAAGCGAGCGCGATACCACGGGGCGAACACTGCCTAAAAGTTTTATGTCTATATATATATATATATATATATATATATATATATATATATATATATATATATTGATAACAGAATTCACTAATAATAATTTTAACAGTTGCTACTCTTCTAAATAAGTTTCTTTACCCTTCTGAAGTTCCTATAACATAATTTTTGAAACGTGTTTGTGCATTTGTCCTCCTTTTACTTAGCAACAAAGTATCTCCGTAATTTTTATAAAGATTATTTATGATCCATATAATGATTTGCTTTTTTAACTCTTGTATTAGCTTCATTTGTAAATAGCTAATTTGAGCTTTGGCAGGCAGCTTTGATTAATTTTAATGAGCCACATATATTACGGTTAGTAAGAGCGTGTTTTTTAGTTCTTACCTATAATTATTTTTCCAGTGTATTATGTGGTGGTTTATAGGTTATTAATTGTTGCAAAAAGTCGCGTGGCGTCACTAGTTTTTAAATAAAATAAGATCGTTTGCTCATTTATAATAAAAAACTCATACATAATATATTTATAATGTCAATGACGTCGTGAAGAACATATAAGTATACTTTATTCGTGTCGCTGAGAATAACAAAAAAATATGTTTCGCCGAATCGTGTCTTGTATTTTATTATTACATACATTATGTAATATTTTAATTAAAACTATATTTTCTGATTTTTCGCGGATTTATTTAGATTTTTGGTATCCGACGTTTCGAATGCTTTACAGCAATCATGGTCACGGGAGAGACTCTCATTTAATAAATCCGCGAAATAATCTAAAAAGGTAGTTTTATTTAAAATCTACACTGCTATTATAAAGAGGAAAGATTTGTTTTTTTGTATGTTTGTAACGAATAAACTCAAAAAGTACTGGACCGATTCCAATGAAATTTGGTAAGAAGATAGTTTGAGACCTTGAAAAGGACATAGGATATTTTATATTCCGTAAATCATTTCTTAAGGGGGTGAAAATGGGGATGAAAGTTTGTATGGGGAATCAATTTAGGGACAAACCCGAACGAAGCGAGAGTCGCTAGTATCAAATATTCGCGTATATCTAATATTATTACATAATATATAAAAGTTTCACTCGTCACCAAACTGTGACTATATACCCCGTTATCCACTAAATACGTATACAATGAAATATAACCGAAACTAGATGTTTTATATGTACTGTATTCAGCCCTTTTTTAACGTCCCACTGCTGGGCACAGATCTCCCTTCAGTACGAGGGGGATCAGGCCATAGTCCACCACGCTGGCCAAGTGCGGATTGGCGGACTTCACATGTCTTTCCAAAACTTGCTAGGTTTTTACAAGACATGTAGGTTTCCTCACGATGTTTTGATTCACCGTAAGGCAAATGGTAATCATGTTAGAAATGATTCGCACATGAAAATATCAGAGATGCGAGACCTGGGATTTGAACCCGCTCCACTCGGTTTCCCAAGCAAACGCGTTCCCACTGGGCTACCACTGACTTATGTTACTGATATTTTTATACAAAACCTTATTCAAATAAAGCCCTTTTCAAACAAACAATTGGTAATATTAACGTACGTACGAGTATGTCGTATATAGGGAGTGTAACTCTATATTATATCGCCCTAGAACAAAGAACTGTAATGAGATTGCTATACGCTGTGCACTAATAAGCCTGAGATAAGCAAAAAGGTTTCACCCTGTTGCATTTAAAGGGAAATGGAATAAATAACTTTTTTATGTCGTATTAAAATATTTAATACTAGTTTTTGAACGCGGCTCTGTTTCTGTAACCATAGAAATAGCTTATATTTTAAGTTTCTATTGGTAAAAGACATGCAAACATACATACATATGTCGTAGTTCGAGATTATTCTCTGCGTAAATAAACAAATGTATATTTTAGTACACTTTTATTAAGGTAAAGTACAAATAATAAAGCTACAGAAGTCCAGATGTATTTATAGATACTAGGGATCGCCGCGTGGTTGAAAATCAACCATAATTCATTAAGTTATATATTTATTGTCTTGCGTATATTACAATATTAATCTATTCTCAATTTGACCACAGACTTTAACAATAAACAAAAGAGTATATATATGCGTGTGTGTGTCAAATACATGGTAGTGTGTGTAATGTTTTTTTTTATTGATTTAATGTATTTTTTATGCATAATTAAAAAAAAATATTAACATTCTGTACACCTCTATATAAACTATAAGTGTGGGAAATTTCATACTTCTCCGTCCGCGCAATTTACGTAAAAAGGGGTACAAAGTTTTTGCTTCACGTATTAATATATAGATTTAAAGTAACTAGTGTTGTCCCAGTGATCGAAATCATTATTGACAATTTAAGAAAAACGAATATGGCTAAAATTGACCTATTTAAAGAAAAAAAAACTGTTTCCAAAAGCTTTATTGATAACACTAAGGCTCGTCAATGGCTACTAAACAAAAAAAAAAAGAAAATCAATTGACAAACAAAAGAAAGAGGTACTCAGTTATTGTCTTTGGCTGTTTATATTAAAACGTAAGCTATTATTTAATAGACAATTTTAGTCTCAACCAACAAATACCTGTGAGTCTAACTTCGACACAATTCATCTCAACCTAATTCTCAAATATAACAGCGCTATTCTCTATTTAGTTCGCTATTTTAATCTATCGGCTGTCTGACCTAAATCATTTTGATCTAAACTCCGAAAATATACCAAATATATGCAAAACTATTAATAAAAATAGAATACGAATTTAGTTCCCGTCCATTATGTTTAGCTTTGAGTTGTACTTAGAATAAAATATGTTATAAAAATAAAAAATCCGACTGCATAAAAGCTAAATAAAAAGATGAAAACAAGTTCACGAAGGAATATTACCTTTTATGGAGTCGGGTTTTTTATTTTTGTAATATACCTATTTATTTATTAAGACCTACAATTTATTACTATATTGTTTAGTTGTACATATCTCTTTAAGGTTTAAGGTTTAATCAACGTTAGCATAAGCTAACTAAAAAGATGGAAACAAGTTCACGAAGGAATATAGTATTATGCAGTCGGAGACCCGTTTCATCCTTACCGCGAGATGTGCATACTCGTATGTCCTTTCTTTTTTACATTATGGCGTCCAAAATCGGCCATTTTGATTTTTCCAGATTTATATGCTTTCTATAACATTCGCGCCGTCATGACGAATCAAACGACGTATCATTTATCGAAATCGGCCCAAGCGTTTTGTCTAAATAGTGTCACAAAGGTACAAACACACATACATACATACATACATACATAGGCTGATAAACACATTACAGTCCTTTGCGTCGCGCAGTCGGGTAAAAATAAAATTGACAAGCCTGTTTATGAGTTAAAAATAGATGCCCAATTTAACTTATATATGACACTAGTAACTTACCCTCGCTTTGCTTGCATACGTCCCTACGTGCATAACAGAGGCCTTTGTTTCTCTCAAAGTTCAAATAGACTTTATATGTATATATATATATATATATATATATATATATATATATATATATATATATATATATATATATATATGTATTTTTTACTGTGTTAAATTTCATCCAAACCCATCAACCCTTTTTAGCGTGAAGCGTTTTTTACGTACTATCAAATACCAAGCAAACGTACGTATCTAATATCTATATAAAAACGTTTTTCGGTCTACTTGTTTTCACCCATTATAGTCTGGAACAAGACTTTCACTGTCGGAGCAATTCAGATGCGAGGGAAATAGACTATTTTTATCGTTACAAAATACGAGCGGGGTCGCGGTATATGTTAGTATGCAAAATACCGGTGTGTCTTCGCAATATTCGATGGAGATACTAGGTTTATTCATGGTGTTAGGTTTACAGCATGGCATCTGTAATGCGTAGTAAGTGGTTATTCACCATGCTTAACCCTACAAGGATATGGCGGCAGGCATCTTATTTTAATTAGTATTTCTTTATTAGCTTTCCTATAGTAGCTTATATTTTATTTAGACTTTAAAAGCGCGTATTATTCTTCCGTTTTTATTAGAAAATGTCTTTTTATTTTTTATATACTAAGGTTCGACGTATTAAGTTCGATTCTCGTGCAATACAAAATAGTAATCGCATATTAATTATAATATTTTATATGACAAAAACCATGTTTCATTAATATGGTTAGAATTAAGTTATCTATACATATAATAAAACTGTAGAGGTCGAATGTCTGTACATAGAAAAAAAAATGCTAAAAACCGAGTCAGGGGGATGTAAGAAGAGAAATAGAACAAATCCAGTTTTTTTTTTTTAATTTTTTGGTTCTCTGTCTATTTGTATGGTTTAATCTCTGAAACTGTTAGACCGATTTAAATGAAATTTTATATGGTGGTACCGGGGATATATCCCCGGTCAACATTTAATGTACATTTCATTCCGGAAAATTAAAGAGTTCCCGTTTGATAATTAAAAAACTATAGTAATTTATCAAATACTTATTATATAAAAACTACTGATTGGATTTTAATGAAACTTTACGACAATATAGTTCATACATCAGAATAACAAAAAGGCTACTTTTTATCTCGCAAAAATGTAAGGTTCCTGCGGGATAGATTTGTTTTTATTTGTGTCTAGAGGCGAACCCGAGCGAAGCGAGGTTGAGCCGCTAGTTTTCCAAATAAGTTAAAATATTTGTTCATAAAAGTTTATATAGCACTATTAAAACCTTGATATATATATACGTATATATTATTTTATATACGAGCAAAGTCTACTTCAAAGTTAAACCAAACGTCAAATTCAAGGTCGAAGTAAAATTAAATTGACCCCAATCGATTGAATTATAAACTGTTATTATATTATAACTTATAAACTGTTTCATTTCCCCGTTTTATATTTTTTTTTATATTCACCACTTATAGTGACTTTCTTCGCTTCGTCAAACTTAATATGACAGACATACGTACGTTTTTCTGCTATCATACACATACATATGTATGTACATGTATACGTATCTCCACATATTTTATACTTACGTAGTGGCAGTCCATTGTAACGCTCTCGCTTGAAGAGCCAAGTGAAGCGGGTTCAAAACTGTGTGTCAATTATCTGACGTTTTCATGTAGAAATTTTTTCAATTCATATTGTATGTTGAAGGAAAACATCCTGAGGAGACCCACATGTCTGCAATTTAACTGGTTTGGGCTTTTTGAAAGACGTGCAGTCCACCAATACGCACTTAGCCAAAGTGGTGGACTCATAACCTGATCCCCCCTTGAATCCCATCATATTGAGGGTTGGCCAGTATCCAGCAGTGAGTAAGTGGTATACGTACTCTATGTTAATCTGTCGGCCTTGCGCCGTAGTTTCCCCATCAGACTCTTAGAGTGAGAGAGAATCAAAAGTCTTACACACTCTCTTCAGATAGCTTTTGTGTAGCATTCCTCTGGATAGCATCTCACCAGAAATCCAAAGTTCCTCAGTAAATATACTATTTAGACTATTGTAACCAATAGTCTTGCAATTATTTACTCAATTTGAAAATCGAACCTGCGAACGATGAAAAACATCAGTCCGATTATTACAACACACAGCAACTGGCCGTGATATGGAAAAATAATAAAAATTTAAAGAAAACAACTGAAATAGGGCACAAAAGAACTTCATATAAAATTCATAGCGTAACTACCATATTAATTGGTACTGTAAATATACGCCTTGTGAAGAATCGTTCGTGTAAGAGAATATTTTAACAGGTGAATAAATAACAATTGCACCATTATAACACAAATTAATTTTAATAATATTTCAAAATGTGTGTTATTTTAACTGTTTCTTATAAAAACTAGCGACTCACCCTCACTCCGCTCGGGTTCGTCCCTAGTTACGTTTTAAGGTTTAGTATAGATTTTTCAGAGATGAGCCATTTTCCCGCAGTAAAAAGTATCCTATATGTTGACCCGGATAACCAGCTATCACCATACCAAATTTCATCAAAATCTGTCCCGTGGTTTTCTCGTAATGCGGTCACGGACAGACAGACAGACAAAAATTCTAAAAACTATAGATTCGCCCTCTGTATCGATAATAATGACTATTTCAATAAGATTTTTCAAAAAATATTTAATGTACAGATTCGTCTCAGTCAGAATTTTATTATATTAATAGAAAATATAGCTTTGGCTTAATTATATTGTAATATTTAAAAAAAAAAATTATCTATCTTTGAAGAAAAATCACATCAGTATTAGCATAGTCACTCACAAAATAAATATTTTAAAAAGTTTATTTTAAGTGTCGAATTAACCATATGCATGACGTACTTGCATATTAGAAACAAAATATAAAACTGTCCAATTATGTAGTTAAAAAAATTATCCTCAATCACAGTTATAATTTTGCAAGGCAAAAAGCAATAAAAAATTCAAAATTTCATCTAATATGCAACCCCAAGGTCCTTTGTGACGTACAAATAAGTACTGACATTAGTGATTCAGGTCACCTGAATGACCTATAAGCATGGGAAATCGCCAGCTTTTCTTTGTTTTAATATTACTATACAGTCTGAGTGACCTACTGTCTTACTAATAGCATGTACTTACTTGATGCCATAAGTACAAAGTGTGTTCAAAGGGTTTTTACTTCTGACAATTTGTTACTGAGTAACGATATTATTATCTTTTATTTTAAAACTTAAGTGTTTTCTTAGTTTACTTCTCCATTAAATATTTAATCCATTTAGGGCATGAATATCCAAAAATATTTGTTTTAGGCTTAGTTTTGTTACATAAAAAACTACTATGCATACAGCTTATTAATTCATGTTTCCAGACGCAGCGGTTCAATTTGCATTGGCTGTCTGTTAGTCGGTGTTAGAATTTTATTTGATAGTTTATAGTAGTTTACGATCCTTAAAGCGGTGTAGAATAATCATCACCATCACGGACTGAGCCACGATTACTTTAACAGTCCTTATCGCTATTCGAAAACGAAATGTGTGAAAATGACATATATTTAGTACGTAATCAGAATATGTCGTCATACCCATATTAGGTGTATTGTTCAGTTTTCTACCAGCGATTAGCGATATCGATTATAGATATTCCGTTTCCGTTCCTCGACTTCGTTCGTATGGACTGAAAATAGCTAATTATAAAGGTAAAAAGTTTTAAACAAAGTTTAACAACTTCTTTTTAGATCCCTTTGTATCCCAAATCCTTTTGTATCCTTACTTTAGTTGTTACTTTATGTTTGTTACTAATCAGTAAGTTAGTCAGTTGTATTTAGCTTTTAGATCATATACATATGTATATATGATATATGTATGTATAAACTAGGGGTTCACTCCCGCTTCGCTCGGGTTCGCCTCTAGAAAAATAAAAACAAATGTATCACACGGGAACCGTACATTTATCTGGGATTAAAAGTAGCCTATGTGTTATTCTGATATATGAGCTATATTACTGTAAAGTTTCATTAAAATCCATTCAGTAGTTTTTGTGTGAAAGAGTAACAAACATCCATACATCTATACACCCAGACATCCATACATCCTCACAAACTTTCGCATTTATAATATTAGTAGAAAGTAGGATTAAAAGAACCAAGCCCAAACGAACTAAGGGCTCGTGACTTCATATATTTGAAGCGTTTTATAATATAGCAAATAGCTACTACAAATACCTAATAAGTGTAAACTCTACACAATAGAAATAAATTACAAAATATATCCTTGTAATTTAATGTATAAAAGGCTAAAGGCATGCGACCATTGAATGGCACATACATCGTAGTAATTCCATACAAAAACAGTTTACCCCATACCATGTGACATTTATATTGGAATAGTGCTAACCTTTATTCCTAGTATTCGCTTTCACAGGTCTACATAGCTTAAAATTGCAATTGGATCCTGTATTTATATATAAAAAAAAAACAACGAAATCTGTCTGTCTGTGTAAAAAAAAACTAAATAAGTTTTTTTTAAATGTATTAAATAGGCATAATTTATGAATTAAATATAAACAATATTTGTACAGACTTTTTACAAAGAAGAAAATCCTTCTAAAACTCCTTTTAAACTTTTGTAAGGTCAGACACCTTCTAAGTTTCAAAGTTTTGTAAGCTTAACAAAAGCTTTTACATCATAAAGTGTTCTTAGATTATATAAATCTTTGTTTGTTTAAGTAGCTATTGTGTAGTTTTACGTCCTGGAGTTCTTTTTTTTATGTTGACCGACTTCAAAAAGAAAGTTTTTGTGTATAATTAACAAGATATTGTCGCTAATTGCCAATAAGTTAATTAAAATACGAGTATACTTTATTTAAATAGATTTTGCAAGTGTTTTGAATAGTCAATTTATATATTTTTTACTAGCGACTCAACCTCACTTCGCTCGGGTTCGTCCCTAGGTTGATTTCCTATACAAACTTTCATTCCCATTTTCAACCTCTTAAGGGATGATTTCCGGGATAAAACGTATCCTATGTCCTTTCCAGGGTCTCAAACTATCTTCTTACCAAATTTTATCTATATCGGTTCCGTAGTTCCAGAGATTACCCCCCACAACCTTACAAACTCACAATTTTATCTCTTTATAATATTAGTATAGATTTAAACTAAAGGTTAGTATTTTACGACTATGTCCTTGAGGAAGCTACCATGAGCTCGGAAGACAGCTCTGCCGAAAGAAGCCGATGAGAAACAGTTGCTCTTTTAAAAATAATATATGTTAAAATCGTGACGCAGACATCCATTTGTCCTCACGATATTTTCATTTAACGTATTAGCAAGTTATTGTCATGTTAAGAATGAGATTCGTACAGGAAATTTAAAAGAAGGTCCGGTGTTTGAATCCATTTCACTTGGCTTTCCAAGCGAGCGCTTTGCTAATCGGCAACCACTGCTCAATGTCCTGAACATAACTATAGTTTAAGTTTATCAAAAAATACATATTATGCCGCTTTAAAACAGTTCCAATATAATGGAAGAAAAGAAATTGTGAACAAAATAAGCTGTATCGATTTTAAAATCGCTTTAAAAGTGTTTTCAATTATTCCTCCTTCAGCGCACAGTTTTCTTTGAAATTGATATGATATTTTTATATTTTTTTCATTAACACAGCACCATCTAGTTCCATGGTAAGCTACGAGGCTTGTGTTATGGATACCAGATAGTTGATACACTACACATATATAACTTTAAATAATTACATATTATAAATATAAACCCATGACTGGAATACAAACACTTGTGCTCATAACACAAATGAATGCCCCCAGCGGACTGGAACCCGCGACCGCTGGCATAGCAAGTATAACACTACAAACTGAGCAAAACATGTCGTAATATATAAAGATTAATTACTTAATGGTATTTTAAATACAAACGATCTTTTAGGATTTTTCGTGGGTTTATTTTGATTTTTGGTTCCCGACGTGAACTACTATGAGTACCTCCTCCATTTTAAAGTCAATCAAAAAAGCGAATCTGTTCTTACTTTTTACTTTAAGGTTATATCGATCTCACATTTAGAACACGTTTTTACTAGCTTTCCTTGTACTCGTAACTAGCTATGAAATGAAATTTTAGAACTCGATTTTAACGTAGGTAGGTACTTCTGTCGTTTCAAATCGATGAAAGTTTTTAAGTGTGAAATCTGGATGATAATTAATGTTAATTCAATACCATGGAACTGATGAGATAATGGAGTTAAAGGATGGTGGAACGCAGCAGTTGTATTTAGTAAAATCTTAGATATTAAACAGATTGTATTCTTTTTAATGGACGCTATACTGGTTAAAAATGAATTTTCTTGGATTTTAAAACTTTTAGGCATCAAAATATTCAAAATTCATGTAATACATTTTAAATAAAACTATCTTTTTGGATTTTTTCGCGGATTTATTTTGATTTTTGGTTCCCGACGTTTCGAATGCTTTTCAACAATCATGATCACGGGAGATACTTTTTCGTGGATTTATTTTAATTTTTGTTCCCGAGGTTTTTAATGCTTTTCAGCAATCATGGTCACGGTAAAAAATGGCGAATGGAGAAAAAAAAACGAATCACGGCAGAAAATCCGAAAAAATAGCTTTATTTAAAATTCAAAATTCAGAATAAAAATACTCATAATGATCAATACTATACGGCAATACTAAGAGTCATCTCAATAATTCATACATACTACTAAACTGTCTACAGTCTTTGGCAAGTTAGTTCGTATAAATAAGCGAGCGTTTAAAATGTCAGTCGAAACAATCGAAGGGCCATTACATTAAATGTCAAGCGTTTCATGCTAAGTAAATGACGGATAAAGTATGCACTAATTATGCTACACTACAATCTAAAAGTCATCTTAGATTATAGTGGGTAGGTATTCAAAGAACGAGGTCACTCTTTCGATTCCTGACATATTATGTCCATTCTACTTTAAACTTCCTTATAAATAGTAGTCTGCCTATATTTTACATATTCGCAGCGCTGGATTTACATTAGGGACATTCGGGGCTAGTGCCCAGGGCGGCAAATTTTTAGGGGCGGTAAAATTCGGACGTTAGAAAAAAAAATTTTTTCCAGTTACCGAAAATGATTTATTTATTTTCCAAAAGAATTAATAATTAAAAAAATACTAGTACATTTTTCGCAAAATTGAAATCATTTATCAATTTTTTTTTATGCATTTATAAAAAAATTTATACGTAATTAAAAAAAAAAACTTTATCGAAACTTTATCCATTTTATGCAAAATTCCTATAATAGGGCGGCATTTTTTACTATGCTCAGGGGCGGCGCTAAGGTTGAATCCGGCACTGCATGTCCGAGATAACTAAGCTATGCAATAAATATTTTACAGATACCACTTGGGGTATTGGGATAGTAATTATAGACAGGGCCGAATAAACTATATTGGGGGCCCATAGGCAATACAATTCTCGGGGGCCCTTCACCCTTTTCTAATTTATACATTTTTTCTAACATAATGCAATTATATACGTAATTACTATTAGGTATATTTCATAGAAATTTAACTGTTGCATTTGTCCTCATAGTAGAATTTTCACCTATTTATTTAATTTATTCAAATGAATTTTTCACTCGATGTTTCTAATTTTTTCTCGGGGCCCCTAGCCGATGTGGGGCCCCTAGGCAATTACCTACACTGCCTTATGGATAATCTGGCCCGATCTATAATCTGATTATAGTTTTACAAAACTAATAAGAATAGCACTCCAGTGACCAGACTCGAATATTTTCTAGCAGCCTAGAAAAAGTTTCATTTTTCACCTTCTGATTCTATCATCGACCTAATGATATCAAAATATTTTATCAGAGTTTCAAAGTGACATGACAATTATAAGTAGGCTAAAATCGACCTCCAATATTTGACTACTAATTCAGTTAGCTGATTAGTTACAAGTGAAGCTAAGGCAGTGGTAGCCCAGTGGTAATGTGCTTGTGGAAACCGAGTGAAGCAAGTTCAAATCCCAGATCTCGCACCTCTAGTATTTTCAACGAGGTGAAGGAAAACATCATGAGGAAACCTTGATGTCTGAAAGCAAGTTTTCTATAGACATGTGAAGTCCACCAAGCCGTACTTGGCGAGCGTGATGGATAACGACCTGATCCCGAGAAATCGGGCCCTGAAAAAGAGGCCCGTGCTCAGCAGTGGGACGTTAAAAAGGGCTGAATCCGACAGTAACTAAAGCGTTCAAAGGAAGCCGATTTCTCTTTCTACCTGAATCCTATTGATTTATCAAATCTTATACAATATATACACATTATTATTATTTATGTACAGTATTTGCAATGTCAAAAAAGTCACTTGGAATGATTTAGCTTCATGTTAATAGGTGATATCACCCTCTACACCAAACTCAGACTTATCTCCTTTATAATATTAGTGTAGATGTCTTTTGGCTTTAATTTTAGCCGAAAAACGTGCTCCTATATCTGCCTGCACTTGTGGTTTACATGTATATTTTACTTAGTTACCACTATACAAGAGCCTCGTTTTGTATGTAAATACACTGAATAGAAAGCTCAAACTGATGTAGTCGAACGATTGATATTAAATAACTATATTTTTATTAAGGCATTAAGGTGAATACTTTTGACGATTTAAAACTTGTATTAATTATAACTGACACTAAAGAAATATTTAAGATAATATTAGACATTTAAATCTAATTACGAACTTTGGTACAAGTGGCTGTACAAAGAGCTTTGAAAGCTAAATGAGTGATAAACAAACGAACGTACAAAATTGTTCGATTATTTATATTTTAGTAGGTTTTACTATTCATATAATTTTCTTCAAAATATATTTCATTGCAACAATCATTATTCTTATTTAAATGATTTAGGTGTTTATGGGAAAAGACAGTTTAAGGCTCATTATAATTTTATAAACAGATGGATGGATTTCTATTTGACTTTGAATATATATATAAATATTATAAATGCGAATGTTAGTCAATCACGCCAGAACGGCTGGACGAATCTGGATGAAATTTGGCACAGTAATAGATTATAGTGTGGAATAGCATATAGGTTATTTGTTTTCCCGGAAAAATCTACGGTTCCTATGGGATATCCATACCCGTTAAAACGTATCTAGAGATGAACCCGAGCAAAGCGAGGTAGAGTCGCTAGTATATTATAGTAATATAGCAGATGACGTCAAACGGCACCGCCTCTTGATTGGCTGATGTCGCATCTCAATATTTATAGGTAGATAACGCTTCGATCTTTTCTTCCAATGGTGAAAGGAATTAGTCAGCAGTTGAAATTTATAACATTAGGTATTTATATTACAACCTAGTTTTTTCTAAGTTTTTGGAAATTATAAAAATGTATGTATAGCAGGTTCCAATGCGTCTGTTTGTTTCAAATTATCTTTTACTTAATATAACAATTTTTATAAAATCGAAAGGTCATTCAAGTGACTGAATACTAAATATCGAAAACTATTTGACCTATAGACCTTTTAGTTTAATAAATAAATAAATATGTTGGGACATCAACACACAGCACCATCTAGTTCCATGGTAAGTTACGAGGCTTGTGTTATGAATACCAGATAGTTGATACACTATACTGTATATATAACTTTAAATATATACATATTATAAATATAAACAATTAAACACCCATGACTGGAGTACAAACATTCGTGTTCATAACACAAATGTATGCCCCCAGTGGGA
This sequence comes from Fabriciana adippe, assembly GCA_905404265.1. Taxonomy (NCBI): domain Eukaryota; kingdom Metazoa; phylum Arthropoda; class Insecta; order Lepidoptera; family Nymphalidae; genus Fabriciana; species Fabriciana adippe. Next base: position 14,649,887 of record FR989995.1, on the reverse strand, counting down.
CTCGAAGCCGCGACCGCTGGCACAGCAAGTAGGGTCACTACAAACGAAGCCAAACGTGTCGTGGGTCTATGACCTATAAGAATTTCGATGGAATTTTCACCGGCAGATAGCTGATGATATAAGGAGTAACTTAGGCTATTTAAATAAAAAAAATATAGGTGTTCAAAAAAATTAAAGCGTACCTAGGGACGCGCCCGAACGAATCGAGGGTAAATCCCTAGTATATTATATGAAAAACTCAAGCTCTTGAGCTTGCTTGCTTCAAGCTTGCTTGAAGGTTTTTGTAGTCTATAAAAAATACCATATTCATTGAGATAGAGTTGCTTTGTATCAGTGAGAGAAATTAATATTATTAACTCTTTTGTTCCAGAAATCACCATCCCAATAATAAACTATATAACCCCATGCTTTCAGTATATTTTATGGGAAAATATACTAATGACATCAAATCTATATTTAACCATGATTAAAGTTATAAAATAACAACTAGGTGTTAGACAAGATGAAATTTTACATTCGCTTACGATTTTTTTTTTTTAATTGTATTGAAGTAACTTTAAACGTTATGTCACAGAATCATATCATTCCCATACATTTTTCGTCAGATTTTTATTCGTCAGGGATTGTAAAATAACATCTTGTGTAAACCTTGTTTTTCTTAGTGTCCTTGTCGGCGGAAAATATTCCTTTAAAAAGTACATCCCCAAAAAACAACTTATGGTTTACTTATCGTTGATATTCAAATGTGTCAGATACATAAAATTTAACATAAGAACTATCTCGATCACTCAGCTTTCAAAAAAAAACCGCATTAAAATCGAGTCATTCGTTTTAGAGCTACGATGCCACAGGAAGACACACAAACACATCAAACTTATAACACCCCTCTTTTTGCATCGGGGTTAAAAATAAGATAATATTTATATATTATTAATATATTTTTAGATAATTCTACAATATATTAAGTTTATTCAATATTTACTCTCATACAAATTATATATACAAAACTTCAATCAAACTGTTTTAATTAAACATTGCAGGCTGCAGTAAAATCCGGGCCGATAAATTGGCAGCTCTCCATCCTTTTCGCACTCACATAAAACATATATGTCTATCTCCCTCGGACCCTTGTCGCTACATTGATTCGTCCGGGACGTGTGTCTTGTCCATTGATTTTCCTTTGAGATTTGATTGATTAGTGAAAAAGGGACTTTATTTATATGGCATTAAAGTTTAGTTTTGTTTGTAGTTTTATTAAGGTTTTGTTATATTTTTTGTTAATTTAATAAAGCGTAGGTTCTTATCACGTCGTATTGTAATATAACATAAAATTTGGCTTCACGCTGTTCTCTAGAAAGGGACAGAAGAGATAGACCACTGTCATGCACTGACCATTTTTGGAAGATTTTTCTCAGTACCTCTTCTTTTTGATACATAAGTAAATATGACAAATGCCATCATCGTATAAAAGTTATTTATATAAATAACATATCTGAAAATTAGGGTACGTGGTCATCCGTCAGAATATATCGTTACTAAATTATGTTTTTCTTTTCTGGTATTAATAATAATAGACAGTAAAAACTGATGAGATAATAACAAAAATACAAAAATGCGTCTAACAAAAATTTCGTCAATAAAATTCAAATGTTTTGTTAAGCCATGACAATTTAGTATTTTTATGTAGATACTTTTTTCTTATGCAACTTGAGCAATTTTCAGTACACATAAGTACATATTTTTACAGCTTAGTTTCTAGTACTCTTGTCCTACAAATTATTATAACAGGAATACTTTAGATGCGAAATGATTTTAGAAAGAAAATCCAAAATGTGAAATACTCGATGTATTTTTACCTGCACCCGGGACTCGAACCTAGAGCCTTCGAATCTGCAGCCGTCACGCTAGCTACTAGATCATTTTTTATGTTTGGAAATGCATTTTCATATTCCACCTACATATGTACATGCAGGTGGTTACGTGGGACTCACCAGCTAAAAAAGCCAGCATTATCCACTAAAACCCAACAAAACCTCCCTCGTGTTAAAGGGGAGTTGCAGGATCGCTTACGCACTCAACCACGACGTCCCGACGGTAGGTCTACCGAAGTAGACCACAACAACCAAGTGGTTGCTCCCATAGTCCACTCTGCTTTCAGAGAAGTACCAGGAGCAACCATGGTTACTAGCCATTAAACCAAAATTAAAGCAGTAGAGGCAGTAAATTCACATTTACAACATCAGCGCGATTACACAAATGTGTGTAAACTAGTAAAAAATAATAAAAGTATTACAAACAATTTGTTTAATTATCGAATTAAGCGAGCGATTTTAATCTTCATAAATGAAATTCATTTGTTTCGGCCAAATAAATGAGATGTTAGCACGTGATATAATATTATATTTAAGTAATATGTTATGGCAGTGGTAGCCCAGTGGTAACGCGCTCGCTTGGGAAACCGAGTGAAGCGGATTCAAATCCCGGGTCTCGCACCTCTGATATTTTCATGTGCGAATCATTTCCAACATGATTAGCACTTGTCTTACGGTGAAGGAAAACATCGTGAGTAAACTTGTATGTCTAAAAGAACCTAGCAAGTTTTCGAAATACGTGTGAAATCCGCCAACCCACACTTAACCAGCGTGGTAGACTGTAGTCTGATCTCCTCGTATTGAAGGGAGGCCCGTGCCCAGCAGTGGGATAATAAAAAAAGGGCTGAACAACAAGTAAATAGTATCAATAATTATTTTTAATACATGTTTTAAGTTTAAGTTTAATTTAAAGTTAAATTGCAGTAGATTATATCTCAGGAACCATTTCAAAATATGGTTCAATTAAAACATTTTTATGTTACTTAAGATACCTTACGATATTAAGCCTTCAGTCATTAAAATTCCCTCTACAGCAGTACATCGTACATTGCCGCAATCGAGTGAATACGTAAATTGCTTCCTGTGCTTTAAATCAAGACGTGTCTACTCGTCTAATTATTTTTTTGCCTTTTACTTTTAAAACTCAGTTCTTAGCTGTTTCAAGCACTTACCTTATTTTGTTTTAAGTGTCAGTACTTTATGGCATCTGGTTTTATATATGATGAATTTGTGCAGCTTAATATATGTATCTTTTTATTGTTTGTTAGTTTGTTTGAACGCGCTAATCTCAGGAACTACTAATCCGATTTGAAAAATTCTTTTTTTATTAGATAGCCCGTTTATTGAGAAGGCTATAGGCTATATATGATATAAAATCTGTTCCATACTAACCGTTAAAACGTACCTAGGGACGAACCCGAGCGAAGCGAGAATGAGTCCCCAGTTTGTTATAATATAGCGACGGTATATATCTACTGTATGCAATATTAATGTTTGAGGGATGGATCCAATAAGATATTAATTAATTATGTACAACTTCACAACTTAGCTATTCCATTTAGGTGAATGTATTTTTAGTGTGTGATCAACCGATTTTCATGTTTTAAAAAAAAAAACAACACGATTCACACACACACGGTGATTTTAAATAGATTTTAAATAGAAAAAAAAATCCACCTCTATGGGTGGGTAATTACTTTTTAAGGGCGTATTCAAGGGGTGACGTGCATATTATGAACATACGTCCTCTGCACATATTCTACTCTCATAAACTTAATATTACAGATCGCTTGCATTCGTATAGATAAAAACGCGCTACAAGCACGCGTTTACAACGTTTACTGCGCGTCGACTGCGCGTTAAAAAGTCGTACTGTGGATAGGGGCTATAAGTAATTGAGTCGGTGTACATTTTGGTTAAAAAACTTATCCATCTATCACAAGTCACTCAAAGCTAGAAATAGATAGTATCAATTAAAACGTTTAGTAGATTTTTTCAATAGGTCTAGTTAATACTTTCTTAGATTTACACGAATAAAATTAACAAATATTGTAAGGTACTTTGGTGCCATTTTTGTATTTTTTGAATTCATTTTGTAATTTTACGGTTAGGCAGTAGCCACTGTCTGTAACAACTATATAATGCCTTTAAGACGTCTAAAACCTTAGTCTCCCCCGTGACCATGATTGCTGTAAAGCATTCGAAACGGAAACCAAAAATCAAAATAAATCCGCGAAAAAATCCGAAAAAAAAATTATTTAAAAGGTTTAGTTAATCATTGATGAGCTGTGGTGGATCAGTAGGGTACGTGCTGTCACTATTTATTCTGAAGATGATGAAAGTGATGTAGACAGAACATCACTTTAATCATCTTCTATAAATTTTAACTGAGTCGAATCTGTACATTAAATATTTCTCGGAAAACCATACCGAAATATTCATTGTTATCGACACAGAGACCGAATCTATAGTTTTTAGATTTTTTGTCTGTCTGTCTGTCTGTGACCGCATCACGAGAAAACCACTGGACAGATTTTGATCAAATTTGATATGATGATAGCTGGTTATCTGAGTCAACACATACGATACTTTTTACTGCGGAAAAATATCTCATCTCTGAAAAATCTATACTAACCGGTAAAACTTATAGTTGCTCGTACAATAATAAAACATAGAATCAGATTGACATTTTTCCTCTTAGATAATGAGTTCGTTTGGTTATTGTTATACACTTCATCTACCTTTTTCTTTTACTCTGCAATCTCCGTCTGCTTAAGACGTGACCTTTCTAGTTTTGAAACAATGTATACTATCTCAGTACCAATGAAAAAACAAACTAAGGAGTCTACTTTACAACCGCGTTTTCAATTAGGAAAAAATTTAAAATGGTACATTACTAGAACAGGCTTAAACAAGATGTTTTTTGTTTAATTCATGGTGGTTGTACAATGGTGGTCATAATCAATGGTTATTCTATAATCGCTACCGCTAACTGAAAATTTCAGAATGGTAGAAAACATTCCCATTAACGTTACGTGACTATAGTATAATTTTTGACCGATTTTATAAAGGACTAGCGACTCACCCTCGCTTCGCTTCGGGTTCGTCCCTAGACAAAAACAAATCTATCCCACGGGAACCGTACATTTTCCGGGGTAATATATAGCCTATAGCCTTCCTTAGTTAATGGGCTATCTAATGTAAAAACAATTCTTCAAGTCGGATTAGTAGTTCCTGAGATTAGCGCGTTCAACAAAACAAACAAACAAACAAACAAACTCTTCAGCTTTATAATATTAGTAGATGTGTACGATATGCAATATATTCACAGATTTACATTTTTTTCAATACGAAGTTTATTGTTGTAAAAGACCTATATACGAGTATATAAATAAAGTTAGGAGCGAACTGTTTCGTTTTAATTACGACAATTAACGATCTGCCATTAATTTATTTAGTACCAGCGATAAACCAACATAATGGAAGCTATGCTTGTATACCAAGGTTATTTGTTATATATAAGTGTAAATATGAGGAATATGGCTCTATTATGACAAAAATATATTATACTAGTGATTCACCCTCGCTTCGCTTGGGTTCGCCTCTAGACAAACGAATACAAATCTATCCCACGGGAACCGTACATTTTTTCGGGATAAAAAGTAGCCTATTTGTTATTCTGATGTATGAACTATATTATTGTAGTTTCATTAAAATCCAATTAGTAGTTTTTGTGAACTAAGCTGTATAAGTTACTATAGTTTTTTAACTATCCCACGGGAACTGTTTAATTTTCCGAAATGAAAAGTATTTAAATTTTCATTTAAATCTATCCAATAGTTTCGGAGATTAGCCCGTACAAACAGACAAACAGACAGAGAAACAAAAAAAAATGAAAAAATCTGGGTTCGTTCTATTGCTCTTTTTACATCCCCCTGACTGGGATTTTAGCATTTTTTTCTACGTACAGACATTCGACCTCTACAGTTTTATTATATGTATAGACGTTTACTATTCATCTACCTCCAGTATGATCTTAAATCCCTAGTACCTTTTTGCAATAGACCAAATTACTTAAAAACTACTTATTGTACTGAAATAAGAAGTAGCATACATATACTTCTTTTCTGCGTAAAAGAAAGACAAATCAATAAACATACGCTCGAATCCGACTATTCCAATGATACTGACTTAGATACTTTACTTTTTTTTATAACTTTATTTTGATTTTTTTTTATTATTACAATGAATAAAAGCCAATTGAATAGTTTAAATCGTTCCAAATCGCACATCATTGAAAAAAAAAACACATGCAAATAGTTTATTCAGTCTTCCAATAGTTAAAATTAGAGATAGCTCGTAATGAAAACAGACAAATCCAAAATCAGTAGCCAATATTGAGTGGAATAGCGTACTAAAGGTATTATTGCTATAAAAACAAAAGCTATAAAGCAATTTTGAACTAAAGAGCATGGAATCACAAAAACACGAATCGACTTCCGAAATAGTAGCGTATCGATGAAGCCGTTTCGGTTACGGTTATAAAAAGTCAGGTAACACCAACTATCCAGTTCGTCTACCTCTGACCTTAGCCAAGTGACCTTTTAGTTCATTCTTCCTGTAATTACGTATGTAATTTGAACTAATCCATACTTATATTATAAATGTGAAGGTAGCTGTGTCTGTTCTGTTACATTTTCACGCTTAAACCGCTGAGCAGATTTTGATAAAATTTGTTAAGGATATAGATTGCATCCTGCAAACAGACATAGGTTAGCTTTAATCCCCGCTCTAATTACGAGCGAAGCTATGGACAAAAAATATCATTTTTGTGCATATTTGTGCATAATATCCCCGGTGTAATTGACTTATATTAGTAAGATTGGCCACCGTGGCCCAAATCGGTCAGAAAGACATCATACATCGATGTACTCTATCTACGCTCTCCACTCTTAAATCTATATACTTCAAACTAACTCCGTAAAAAGTCACATCTAATCGCCATATTATTACTAAACGACAGACAAAATGCAGTACTTCACATAGTCATCTTTTGAATTTGAAATTTAGCATTTTTTATCGATACATATAATAAAATTCTAAAGGAGTCGAATCTGTACATGAAATATTTTTTGGAAAATCATATTGAAATAAAAAAAAACAGAGGCTGAATCTATAATTTTTAGAATTTTTGTCTGTCTGTTTGGGATCGCATCACGAGAAAACCAACGGACCGATTTTGATGAAATTTGGTATGATGATATCCGGTTATCTGGGTCATCATATGGGATATTTTTTACTGCGAGAAAATATCTCATCTCTGAGAAATATTAAACGTTAAAACGTAACTCGCGACAATGAGTCGCTAATAACATCTAAAAAAAGAAACTCGTTTTAAATCCTCATCGGCTTTTCGTATTACCATAATAATACATAGACACAATATGTTATTGTATAAGGTACTTAGGCTATTGTGGCGTCTTCATCCGCTTAGTGCTTTTTGTTTTACTAATTTGCATACAGTTGTTACTATATTAAAATATGGACTTTTCATAATAGAGAAATAAATTTAAAGCTTCAAAGATAATTAGATTAGACTCTGACCCTCATTAGCTATCATTTTAACATTATTTTATTAACATTTTTATATATTTACTAGCAACTCACCCTCGATCCGCTCGGGTTCGTCCCTAGTTACGTTTTAACGTTTAGCTCAGAGATGAGATGTTTTCCCGCAGAAAAAAGTATCCTATATGTTGACCCAGATAACTAGCTATCATCATACCAAATTTCATCAAAATCTATCCAGTGGTTTTCCCGTGATACGGTAACAGACAGACAGACAAAAATTCTAAAAACTATAGATTTGACTTCTGTATCGATAATTAAGTCTATTTCAATAAGATTTTCAGAAAAAAAAATAATTTTCAGAATACAGATTCGGCTTAGTTACAATTTTATTATATGTATAGATAATATGTACCTATGTATTTAAAGTCATATATACATATATGTGTAGTGTATCAACTATCTGGTATCCATAACACAAGCCTCGTAGCTTACCATGGAACTAGATGGTGTTGTGTGTTAATGTCCCAACATATTTATTTATTTATTATTTTTCGTTCAAATAGAGAGGTAACTCAATTGAGCATTTTAACAAATTGTTTTCTGTGTATACGACTGAATCCCGATATCGCGCTAATATTATTTTTGCGGGACTTTATGAGGGACAAAGTGAGTGTATATGTATATAACGTCTTCACACTGTATCATCCTAACGGATTTGATTGAAATTTAAATTATATACAGCTTATGTCCTGACTCTTGAAAAAACACATAAGAACTTACCATGTAATCGTAGCTACGAGCAAAAACTAGTAGGCTATATTGAGACCATACTTTATGGCTTTGTTAATTTACACCATAAATTAAAATAATAACTTCCTGTATTCTTAATATATATAATTATTCTGTACGTATGTTTGTCACCGTAATTCTCCTAAAGGGTCTCCGATTTGGATGTTTTGTGTGTATATTTTAATAGGCTCCTGGATGGTTTGAAAACACAGTTAGACCCGGTAGGTGGAGGTGCAGTCGGTGTGTCAAAGAGTTTGTTTTTTTAGTAGTTTGAACGCGGGCGAAGCCGCGGGTACTGCTAGTGTAATATAAGTCTTACTTAAATAAGTCAAAAGTAACCAATATATATAGACTATATAGATACATCACTTTGTACTCTTCCTCTTTGATCTTTTTGAAAGTAACCAAGCGACAGAGATCTGACAAAAACCATATGTATTTAATTATAGCATTTTTAGAATTGTGTTTAAATAGAGTTCAGTTCTTTTTTTCTTTAAAAAGAGACAAATCACTTATTGTATAAGAATATTTTAAATAAAATTATCTTTTAATATTTTTCGCGGATTTATTTTGATTTTTGGTTCCCGGCGTTTCGAATGCTTTACAGCAATCATGGTCACGCGAAAGACCGTCAGTCTTGAAAATCCAAAAATCAAAATGAATTCGCGAAAAACCCCGAAAAGATAATTTATTTAAAATGTCAAATGTTCGTGTAAATCTAAGAAAGTATTATTCTATAATAATATTTGTAATTTATCGAAAAAATAGCAGTGACTTAATTCCACTCCTTGCGATGGAATATTTTTTGAATAAGATTTTAATGTTGCTGTAACTTTTTAGCTACAAAATAAATAATATTTACTCCTAAGGCAAAAATATTTTAATTTTGGATTTTTTATAAAAAAAAAATAAAAAAAAATATAATACTTTCTTAGATAGAGATAGATATTTGACATCCATAGTCTATACTAATATTATAAATGTGAAAGTTTGTGAGTATGGATGTATGGATGTATGGATGTTTGTTACTCTTTCACGTCAGAACGGCTGAACGGATCTATATGAAATTTAGCACAGAGATAGATTATAGTCTGAAATAACATATAGGCTACTTTTTATCCCGGAAAAATATACGGTTCTTGTGGGATAGGTTTATTTTTTTTCCTAGGGACGAACCCGAGCGAAACGAGAGCGAGCCGCTAGTTTTAAATAAAACTATCTTTTCAGATTGAAAATATAGTTTTATTTAAAATTAAAAAAATATACATTTCCTTGGCACTTATTAAATTATCAATGAAGCATAGCCAGATTAATCATGAACAGCCTTGATAAGTCAATTTTTATTTTTTTACTAGCATTTCCCGCGGCTCCGCCCGCGTTCAGATTATCAAAAACTAAATTCTTAGGCTTTACACATTAGTATACTCTTACATATCTATACCACTTACATTGCGCACCGCATGATTGGTAAATAATGGCAGTGATTGACAATGCCACAAAGGTTCCTCCGTTAATCTCATATTTGATTTAGTAATATTGCACTATTTGTTTTAGCAATAATATTTATGTATGTCTATACTTCTGTTTTGTTTGTTTGTTTAGTTTTGGGCGATAAACTTTCAAACTACGGAAATAATTTGAATTTTTTTTTTACTAATAGATAGCTATTGATTAATTTAATATTTAGCTGATTATTTAAATTACATAATGGTAACTTTTCTTAATGTTAATTGGTCGCGAAACAGGGATTGGTTAGCGCTAGTTAGTAATATTTTCCAAATCGATTTTCAAAAGAAAGTGTAATAAGTAAATAATTCTAAGCAAATGCTTTTTATTATTTCATATGGCTCGGCTAATATCATTAAAGTCGTAAGAATTTTATTGTGTCCTTTAAGCCTTTACCTTCCAAGAAATGGTGTCAAAAAAAACTGAAAAAGTTTAGGTATAACAATTCCTAAAATACTTTTGCAAAGTTTTTGAGATATGGAATATTTTTAGTTATCCGCTTTGTCAGTTTAACAGCCATTAACTTGTTTTCCAGTTATTTTTACAGTTGATAAAATGAGTCGATATTGCGGAAACGTAAATATTATTCGTATTTATTTTAGTGTTAACCTAACAAAACACGTAAGTACGGAAAACAACACAGAATTTTGCTATACGAAACCTATAATGCGCGATGGATCTGCATTTGCCTAATTTTACATTAAAAGAAAAAAAAATATTAACATTACTTACTAAACAATTCAAATTTACAAATATTTTCATTTGAAAATTGTTTCGACGAACAAAATATTACTTATATGTTACTAAATTATAAAGCCAAAAAGTTTGTTTTTTTGATAATTTGAATAGTGGCGGGGCCGCAGGTAATTTAGTACCTAGTAATTCTAATAAAGTCATAGAAAGGTCATATCTGTACATTATTATTTTTTTGGATTAAAACTACATATTTTAAAAACACATGGCGACATCTATTGTCAAATATCTAAATAACACATAAATAAATTTTCGTCAAAATAACTATTTTAATGAATAAAATAGCGCTATTTATATTTCTTTTAAGATAAGATTTTTTTAATAGTTTTAACATATTAAGTTACCTTGCTAAAATGTTAATAATATCATCTTGCTTTTATTTTAACCAGTTTTTGTAATTTTTCTCAGAAATGAGATGAGAAATGAGAATTTTCCTGCTGTAATAAGTATCCTATGCATTGACGCGGATAACCTGCTATCACCATACCAAATTTCATCTAAATCCCTCCATTGGTTTTGCTGTAATGCAGTTACATACAGACAGACAAAAATTCTAAAAACTATAGATTCGGCCTCTATATCGCTAATAATGAATATTTCAATAAGATTTTTCGAAAAATATTGAATGTACGGATTCGGCTTAGTTACAATTTTATTATGTGTATAGTTACTCATTTATAAAATCAAAAGTTTGCTTTATTGATAATTTCAACACGGGCGGACCGCGGGTAATTTAGTAGTAGGTAATTCTACATACATTCATACATTCATTTTTTTGAATTAAAACTACGTATTTTAAAAACACATGGCGACATCTATTGTCGAGTATCTAAATACACATAAATAAATATTAATTAAAATAACTATTTTAATGGATAAAATAGCGCTATTGATAATTTGATTTTCAAGATAAGCTATTTTTAATAGTTTTTACCATATTTAGTAAATTACCTTGCTAAACTATTTATAAATAGTTTCATCGTGATTTTGTTCCAACCAGTTTTTGTGTTTTTTCTCAGAAATGAGATATTTTTCCGCGGTAAAAAGTATCCTATATGTTGACCCGGATAACCAGCTATCACCATACCAAATTTTATCAAAATCCCTCCAGTGGTTTTTCTGTGATGCGGTAACAGACAGACAGACAGACAGACAGACAGACAGACAGACAGACAAAAATTCTAAAAACTATAGATTCGGCCTCTGTATCGATAATAATATCTATTTCAATAAGATTTTCCAAAAAATATTTAATGTACAGATTCGGCTTAGTTAGAATTTTATAATATGTATAGATTACATCTGTCATAACGCTATCTTCAATCGACATAAATTTTATTTTTAATGAGATTAATAGCTCATAATATAAAGTACTTCGTGTAAGAACATCGTCATACATTTTGCACCTGTTCTGATTAAGTGCCCAATCAGATACTAGTGCATCTGTCGATGTCTGAATTCGATGACTACATATCCTTGTACCGTGTCCTTTCTAAAGTAGGTTAAGATATTATATAAAAATGATACGTCTTTTCTGTACTTTTACACAAACGTTTTCAAAGTCACTTATAATTTAAATTCAAATAAGAAAACATATTCTATCATCATATAATACTTAACTGTTTTTGGCCTACGGCTCCGTCTGAATAAGCGGAATGGGAAACATGAAACGCCATGCAGTCCTTACCAGATTTCATCAAAATCGGTTGTGCAGTTTAAACGTGAAAAAGTAACAAACAGACATACAGTGTTACTTACTAATTTATGATCATATAATATTTTCTATATCATCTCCATATGAAATATTAAAAAAATCAATAAATCATATGAATATCTGAAAATATAAGCCACTGTATATTATAAAACATCATGATATCACTTAGAATTCAGATGAAGCCAGGGTGTTAGTGAAGTACACGATAAACAAACTGCGACCGAGATGTGAAAGCGTAATTTCTCGACACAGCGCTCGACGCCTCATGTTGGAAATCAATACAGCACATTTATTGCTACATACCTACATATAGTGATCTAACGTCGATTCACGACTCTATCTCCTTTGCTATTCGTTCAAGAAGCGAGGGGAAATTGGCAAGAACCAACGTTTCCATCGTAATAGTTCAGAAACCTGGCATTTGCTATGCAATTTATTAGAAAATTAACCTATATACATACTAGCTTTTCCCTGTAATAAACTATCATCTAAAACTACATTTTCGAACTCTATATTTTCAAGTAACTTAAAAATCAGAACTTCAATGATGTGTGATGTTTGTATTAGCTTAACCCACTTAGGCTGTATGTTATAAGGCCTTTTTAAACACCCAGTAGCCTCAAAACCTAATAATCCAACTTAAACACAGATTTAGATATTGATAGAGATAAACATAGTAATGTAATGTTGAGATAAATAGATTAGAAATTTTTGGTTTCTACAAAGTATGTTTTTTTCTATGAAGTACATATATTGTAGGTACATATATTGTAGCTACAAATAGCAAAAATTCTGAAAAGTTAGGTATAAAGGGCCGAGTATTTCAGAGCGTTGAGTAATAGAATGTGCCTAGCGGGACGGCGGGGGGTCGGTCGATCGCCTTTGAGCTCGGAACGGCAACGCCGCGTGAACAATCAGCTGTTGCTTGTAAATTCAAAACAGACTACCAGATATGTAGGGCGCATCTTCATCATTTAGGTAGTTTTTTTGATTAGCCATTAACAGTATATTGTATTGATAATATTTTCTATGGTAGAGCCATTTATTAAGCCACATAGAGTCATTTTTTTTATTATTCATGATAGGGAAAAATGTCTATAGATTACTGTTGTTGTAATTGAGATGATATGGATTTATGTTTCTAAGGAAGCCGTATTCTTCTAATTTCAACGTTTAGTTTTCTAGTATTTTCTTTGTACTAAGTAGAATTAAAAGTAATCTATACATATAATAAAATTCTAAGTCGAATCTGTACATTAAATATTTTTTGGAAAATCTTATTGAAATAGTCATTATTATCGATATAGAGGCCGAATCTATACGTTTTAGAATTTTTGTCTGTCTTTCTACCTGGGAACGCATCACGAGAAAACTACTGAACAAATTTAGATGAAATTTGGTATGATGAGCTGGTTATCCGGGTGAACATATAGGATACTTTTTACTGCGAGAAAATATCTCATATCTGAGAAATCTATATTAAACGTTAAAACGTAACTAGCTAGTTTGAAATATATGTTTCTTTAACAATTATGGTTATATACACATTTTTTTAAAGTAATAAGTTAAACAAGTCAGGGCGAAAGTATTTAGCATAAACGATAAAGATTTATTATGGAAAAAATAAAATTTGTTAATTTAAACATTATTTTCATTTTAATAAAACTTAGAGAGTAAAGTTGCGAGTGAAAATGACTATTGACGAGTGAAAATTACTAACAAATATAATAAAATACTTTAATTTATTATTAGATGCCTTATAAACTTTATAGGTTGTCGGTCTATCAACAATAATAAATAGCAGGAATTACACACAAATTGCGTGGAATTAAACATAGAGAGCGTAACATCATTTAGTACCATTCCATATCAAGCATTGTTGAATTTAGAGTAACCAACGGATGCTGTGTTGAAATCTATAAAATTATAAAATCCCTTTTTTCCACGAAGCAATATCCGTTAGTAGATAACTTTTCATCTCACTGATGCAGCAGCCGTTATTAAATTTGTTGTTTCAAACGGTTTCTCGTGATTTCTGATTTAGAAATAAACTAAATAAATAATACCGACAATTCAATAGAGCTACAAACTTTAAGGTCACCTGTCCTTATATAAAATGTTATAAGCTTTCACATACTTCTTTATATGGTCTAAAATATGCTTTTTTTACATTCCTACTTGGTTATAATATGTTGTATAAGTTTATTAACTTGTAAAGATTACATTTATAATCTATAACAACTTATAAGAATGAAATTTTATATTTTTTCTATTAAAATTTTTAATTTTTTTAGTTATTCGTATTCCTTTCAGAAAACAGCTTTTCATTTGATATCCATATCATGGGGAGTGCATAAAAAACATATTCCACCATCTTTGGGAGTTCGCCATATTAGATTTAGGATGACATCACTTATCTAATCATGCATTGTAAACTAAACTAAGCGTGTATGCCAAACTTCACCTAAATCGGTTGAGCATAACTGCTTTAAAATTCAGTTGCAACATTTGACCCGAACAAACATACATACATACATAGCAAGTTAAATAAAAGCTTGTAAAATAATAAGAATTCATATATATATATATATATATATATATATATATATATATATATATATATATATATATATATATAATACATGAAAATACAAAAACATTTATTCCTAGTTTGGTTCTAGATTCTTTCATACACGTTTTTCCACTTACGAAAACTGAACTCAAGACAAGATTCTTCACTTTAAACTATAGCACTAAATGCCTTACAAATACATCTCGATGGGATAATTTCCCTACAATGGGTCATTTTAAGAAACAATAATAGTATAGCAAGCGATACCATCGCATATCTTTATCGAAATCAGTTCCAAATGTGGTTAAGCAGAACGGCTGGTTGAGAAGTACTACACATCTACTAGGAAATTATATATACTATATCTACATATATGTACTTTGTACACACACACATATATATATATATATATATATATATATATACATGCCATATACTAGCCATTAGCCGTGTTAGTCCAGTAGTAACGCGCTCGCTTTGAAAACCAAGTGAAGCGGGTTTGAATCCCGAGTCTCAGAACTCTGGTATTGTCATGTTGGAACTTTCCAATATGATTATCATTTGCTAATACTGTAAAGGAAAATATTTTGAGAAAACTGTACGTCTGAGAGAACCTAGCAACTTTTCGAAAGACATGTGAAGTCCGCCTGCACTTGGCCAGCGTGGCGGACTATTAACTTATCGCCTTCCCCTTGAAAGGAGGCCCCTGCCCAGCAGTGGGACGTATTTTTTTAGGCATCAGTACGAGTACTTATTAATGTACACAACATTACGGTTGATGTTACTTTGTCAGAGGAAAGTATATATAATAATTTAGGGAGCTCATTTCTGGAGACCGCTATGACTCGGCCATATTTTGTAACGGTTCTTTTATTAGTATTGCAATTTACATTTTCTTCTTAATTAACAAGCTATTTTATTTCCAAAATGGCGGTTAACTATGGCATTACTCTCCAGTAAGCAAGTTTAATGTGTAAGTAAACTAAAAAAAAATTACTGTTATATAAAATAAATACTAAATAACTCTGATGCCAGTACAAACAAAATCACATCCCAATTCTTGAATCTTAAGGCTTTTGGATGCTCTTATTAATTCTGCAGTCTATATCTATGCATATAATAAAATTGTAACTAAGCCGAATCTGTACATTAAATATATTTTGGAAAATCTTATTGAAATAGACATTATTATCGATACAGAGGCCAAATTTATAGTTTATAGAATTTTAGTCTGTCTTTCTGTCTGTAACCGCCTCACAGAAAAACCACTGGAGTGATTTTTATGATATTTGGTATGATGATAGTTGGTTATCCGGGTCAACATATAGGATACTTTTTACTGCGGGAAAATATCTCATCTCTGAGAAATCTATACTGAACGTTAAAACGTAAATAGGGACGAACCCGAGCGGAGAGGGTGAGTCGCTAGTTAAATATAAAAAAGGTAATTATAAGTCACTGAAGAGCGCTAACTAGTATACCTGTGAAGGAAATAGCAATAGTAAAAAATGCGCTAGACGTCTCGTCGCCTCCATTGATCCGAGTTCTTATAATGTGAACCTATAATACCGCTCAAGTACAAGTATGTATTCCATTAACGTACAGTATCTATGGAACAAAAATATACCCTTTCTAACTTTATATGTAGCAAACACCTGAGCGACCGAGCTTCGTTTGGCGTTTTATAAAATCGAGTTTTTTCGGTAAACATGTAAAAATTGCGTTTTTTCAGTGAAGACATCTATATACATACACTTAAAAAACAAAACCTAAATACCAAAGTTCCAAGATGTAGATTTAAGATATAGTTCCAAGATACACGAAATGAATTCATATACATACATACATATATACAAGAATTGCTCATTTAATATTATAAGATGTGTCAATTACTATAATATGTTAAGCGAATAAAATGCAATTTTAGTTAGTTTCAATTATTTAATTTTATATATTTTTATATAGTGACTAAGTCATAAGAAGTGCTAAATCAGATTTGCAGATTCTTTTCTACATCTACATATAAACAAACAAAGGTTTTAGATTCTACTAGAACGTATTCTAGTTTATACCACAGTCAACCTAAGCTAATCTAGCATTCCTAGAAATCTCTGTCTATCTATGTTTTCGTTTTGCTAAGCAAATATCTTCACATATCGGCTAGAAAAACTTAAATCAAATCCAATTTATAATTTAAAGCATTCTGGAATAACATGGATATCTATTAGTGGAAATAATATTAAAATCGATTCAGTAGTTGTCTAAAATCTTAATTTTTGCTATTTATTGTATTACTATAGATATACTCGTTAAAAATAAATACCACAAGTTCATTTCTCTCCATTATACGGAAAATAAATTATTTAACGCGACCATTTTCCTTTATTTTAGTTGCTATTTATGATATCTAATACATCTCTATGATACCAAACGTACATACAGACGTTCCAACTTGAAACTTTCAAGTATTCTCTTTTATACGTAGAGCCTATTGTTAGATACTTACTGTCAAAGAGAGCTATCTGATCTTAGAAAACTGCATATCTTTTAGACGTGTACATTTTGTATTAAAAAGAGAAACTAAGCTGTGGAAAAGGAATAATAATATAATCTATTATACGTTAAATAATCTTTTATAGTATTAATCTATACATATAATAAAATTTTGAGTCGAATCTGTACATTAAATATTTTTTGGAAAATCTTATTGAAATAGTCATTCTTATCGATATAGAGGTCGAATCTATAGTTTATAGAATTTTTATCTGTTTGTCTGTGTGGGATCGCATCACGAGAAAATCACTGGGCAGATTTTAATTAAATTTTGTTTGATGATAGCTGGTTATCCGGATCAACATTTAGGATACTTTTTACTGCGGGAAAATATCTCATCTCTAACAAATTCAAACCAGAATTTTATTATATGCGTAGTTATATGTATATCCGTTAGGCCATTAGGCCCTGAATACTTAATTATCAGTAGCAGCAGTTAGTAAATACGTAGGAATATTACAGAAATACTAAAAGCAGATTATAAGCACTTGTGGTTCATAAAATTTTAGCGCTAATGTAGCTAAGCAATGCTTAAGTGATTATTTAAGTAATTTATTACTTCAGTTAATTTATTTTAATGTCTAGTATACCATTTATTTACTCTTCAAAGCCAGTAAGCCCATTTCATGACTTTTGTTTCGTGTAAATTATCACAGATCAACATATATATATATATATATATATATATATATATATATATATATATATATATATATATAATTTCACTCCTTTGGAAAAAAATGTCGTGACAAAAAATTTTATTTCTAATATAAAAATAATTTGTTTTGTATATATAATTTGTAGTTTTCTCTATTAAAAAAAAAATCTAATATTATCCTTATTTTAGTCAAAACTAACTAACCCGGAAGCCAGACGTTGTACTGCGACAGATCTCTTTGGTAGGAAAAATTAAAAAAAAATCTGGATCTCGACAGCAGCGCCACTGGTCCAACTATAGCTTTGAGCTATCCAGATGATGATATCCGGGGGTTTCCCCGTATGATGGCTTGTTTTCAAGCATCTTTTGGGGTTTTTTCGACGACCAATAGGGTACCAACTTAGAGTTTATTTTTTATTTTTATATTACTACCTATTTAAAAAATATGCCAAACAAACAAATACTTTTTTTTCCATTAATACGTAAGCTGGACCACTCCGTAGAAACTTGCCTCAAAAAAAAGGACGCTTACTTTCTCCACGATTTCGACTAATTAGCTTATTTGAAAGAAAAAAAAACGGCGTTTTCATCTATAAGCCTAAATGCATCGAATGACCTAGATTCATTTGAAAATATAGAAAATTGGGTTTTTGGCAGAAAAAAGTTTCAAAATTCATGTATTTTTTTAAATCAACATAAAATTCTAACTGAGTCGAATCTGTACATTAAATATTTTTTGGAAAATCTTTTTGAAATAGTCGTTATTATTGATACAGAGGCCGAATATATAGTTTTTAGAATTTTTGTCTGTCTGTCTGGAAACGCATCACGAGAAAACCGCTGCACTGATTTCGATGAAATTTGGAGTGATGATAACTGGTTATCCGGATCAACATATGGGAAACTTTTTACTCCGGGAAAATATCGCATCTCTGAGAAATCTATATTAAAAATTAAAACGTAACTAGGTACGAACACAAACGGAGCAAGGGTGAAGCGCTAGTATAATAATTAATTGGTTTCATTTAAGTCACGATCTTTGTTCAAACAAGTCTGGTTACAATCAAGATGAATAAAATAGTATAGTCTTATTACCCTCTAAAATTGGTTACATTAATCCATAAATACATTATTAGTGTAATTCAATCTGCCTGCCAGATTACTGCGAAACACTAAATTTAATTCGATTTTCTCTTAATACGAGTACCGCTTAAAGGCGTTGAGTTTGACCTACATTTGATTAGTCATTTAATTTTAGGATTAATGTTAACTTAGCTTATTTATTTAGGTATTTTAATTAAAATTGTATTAAAGGAATGTAATTTTTAGTCAGTGGAGTTTTTTTTTCTGTAGTTCTCTACTTTTTTTGATATATTTTTTTTGTCAAAACTCATTTGAGTATTTAAAGAAGATAAAAGTAAGAGAAGAACTAATTAAAGAACATATTTTGAATATACAAAGTACATACAGTACTTCCGTTCTAATTCAGAAAAACATAAAAAATAGCAGAGAAAAATAGAAAAAATATATACAAAAAACTAAGAGATAAGCTGAAATGTAAAAAGCCTTTTTTTAGTCATAATATAATTTTTAGAAAATACTTAAAAAAATTAAGCGACAGATATAAATACTCTAAGCTGTTATCATTATTTACGTGTAAACATTAATTATTTACGTCTGGAAGGAACTTCTTTGAAATTTATACTAATACTAATATATTATAAAAAGGCAGATTTTGTTTGTTTGTTTGTGTGTTTGTTTGTTTGAACATGCTAATCTCAGAAACAACTAATCCGATTTGAAAAATTCTTTTTGCATTAGTTAGCCCATTTATTGAGGACGGCTATGGGTTATATATCAATTATCACCATGCTACTACCCAAGGGAGCGGGGCATTAATGATAAACGTCAACAAATCCTTCGTTCCATACATTATTACTAATAGCATAAAGTCAAACAGATTTTATTGTACTTTTAGCGCGAGCGTAGCCGCGGGTTCTGCTAGTTAATAAATACGAAGTTAATTTAAGCGAGTTCTAAAATACAGATTTATCAGTTTTCCCTCGACAAGCATGAATGATTAAAAGAGTTTCTTCGGATCTCTGCACCGATAGAGCGCGATATTCCCAGAAGCATTGAAAGTAACAATAAAATGAGTACTTCAATGAACGTAACTGTAATAATGAGTGGATTTCATATCGTAAATATACACTAATCTCAAATTATCTCTATATTAATTTCTATATTATTATGACTGACTCACTCGCTTTATTCAGGTACGTACTTTCATTTATGCCCTTTGGGAACTCCACACAAAAACATTGATATTTATGTATATAACACTAACGACTCACCCTCGCTCCGCTCAGGTTCGTTCCTACTGACGTTTTAACGTTTAGTATAGATTCCTCAGAGACGAGATATTTTCCCGCAATAAAAAATATCCTATATGTTGACCTGGATAACCAGCTATCATCATATCAAATTTGATCAAAATCTGTCAAGTGGTTTTCTAGTGATGCGTTTCCAGACAGACAGACAAAAGTTCTATAAACTATAGATTCTGCCTTTGTATCGATAATAATGACTATTTCAATAAGATTTTCCAAAAATTATTTAATGTACAGATTCGACTCAGAATTTTATTATATATTTAGTTATAGTAGGTACGCAGACATTTTTTTTAAAATACCTATTTGTTTTACCTTTGCATTTGCATATTTTTTGGTCAGCAATAAAAATTACTTTTTATAAGGGTCGATGTGCAAATTTAAAATAATTTTAAAAGTCACATTTAATTAAGTTTATTTAATTACAAATATTAAAATCTATTTATATTGTATGTCAGGGTGGCTAATTTCAATGATACTAGCCCAGTGCACAGATGATATTTATCTGTGCACAAGAATGCGCATACCTTGTTAGTACAATCAAAAGTTCACTCTATATTACTTCCACTCTATCTTCCAGCTCTCAAAGTATCCCCAGACTCTACATGTAGAGTATACGTCAATAGTTGTGAGAGATGAGGCACAAAGAGAACAGACTTTACATCCTCTCCAAGAGAAAGAGGTGTAAAAACGTCAATTTCGTATGAATTTTATAACAGGAAAAACCCAATCGGTCCCGAAAAACCATATCTGCAGCCATACAATTTCAGCCACTAGACTAAAGAGGTATAATATAGTATATGCATATTAAAAAGCATATGCCATAAAAATTGAAATGGTGTGAGATTCGATTTCTCGATTCGTTAAGTTAAATAAAAAATATTTTATTTCAAACTTGGAAAATATAAGTATTAATACAATTATAAGTGTTTCAAATTATATTACGAGTCTTGAGAGGTAGAGAGCGTAGAAGTACAACCCCGACGTGGCTGTACTTAAAAATCATTTTAATGCCTACTCGACAGAGAGTCCTCGAATTTTAACCTGACCTTTTGAGTGTCACTTTCTTTTTTAGAATTAAACTTTTATTTCTAAATTTTGTGTACTGTTACTTATTAAATCGTTAATTATTATATGAAAAATACATATTGAATTTGTTTGGTAGACTTTTAAACGATTTTACAGAAGAGTTAATGTTTCATACTTTCCATTCAAATCTTTGCAAATTAAATTAAACAAAAATGAACAACGGAAAATTGTACAGAATTTATAAAACTTTAGTTAATAAGCTCATATTTAATGCTAACAAAAGTATTAGGATTTTAGAAATTTATAAGATCATTACAATAAGTTCACAATTTGCGGAGATATCGTATAAATTATACATGGAGGAACATACACATAAATTAATTACCTCCTCGTTAAGTCGGTCAAAAAACTCAATTTTCACCTTTGACCAGAATAAACGTACTTTAAACAGGCGGTACTTATTCTCGCCCAGTAGTCGAAGTTTGACATCTGGACAATTTTTATTGATTTTACTAAGTGTAAAAAAAATGTTACCATATTTTCTTTATTGATAACACTAAAGCTCCATAGCTACTAAACAAAAGAAAAGAAAATCGGTTGACGTACAGAGGGAAAAATGATACTATACTGTTTTGTTTTTGAATATTTATGGTATTCAGCCCTTTTTTAACGTCCCACTGCTGGAAGTGGGCCTCCCTTCAATACGAGGGGAATCAGGCCATAGTCCACCACGCTGGCCAAGTGCGGATTGGCGGATTTTACATGTCTTTCGAAAACTAGCTAGGTTTTCTCAGACATGCCGGTTTCCTCACGATGTTTTCCTTCACCGTAAGGCAAGTGGTAATCATGTTAGAAAAGATTCGCACATGAAAATATCAGAGGTGCGAGACCCGGGATTTGAACCCGCTTCACTCGGTTTCCCAAGCGAGCGCATTACCACTGGGTTACCACTGCTTCCATATATATGAATATTTATATATAGATAATTTTAATGGTATTTAGAGTATTGCTTCAGTGTTAAATCAGAAATTTCAAAACGACAAAAGGTGCGGCGCGGAAGTGCACGGCCGTTCGATAATTTGCGTGCGGGGCCGGGGGGCGGCACAAGGTCACTGTCGCTACGTCGCTGCACGCGATTCATTCATGCCCGAGTGTTTTTCGTTATTTGAAATCAGTTTCTCTTATTATTTAACTCTCCATGTAATTTTACTTTGCTATAAATAAATTGGAGCGCTGGTTGGTTTGTCACATTTGACCGATTTCAAAAATGAGGTATTCTAATAAAGTAGCTGATTTTTTAAGGGTGTGTTATGCAATGTCTTCACCAAATCTATACTAATATTATGAAGTTGAAGAGTTTGTTTGTTTATTTGGTTGAACGCGCTAATTTCAGGAACTACTAATCCGATTTGAAAAATTCTTTTTGCATTAGATAGCTCGTTAACTAAGGAAGTCTATAGGCTATATATCATCCCGGAAAAATGTACAGTTCCCGTGGGATAGATTTGTTTTTATCTAGGGATGAACCCGAAGCGAAGCGAGTGTGAGGCGCTAGTTATTATATATAAATAGACAAAGACAAAACAGTTCAGTACCTTTTACTCCTCTCTTTGTCAACCGATTTTCTCTCTTTTTTTTTGTTTAGTAGCTATCGACAAGCTTTAAGTGTTATCAATAAAAAAAGCTTGGTCAATGGTCAAATTTTCACGACTGAACGAAAATTTTCGATAAATATAAAATAAAGATGCGCCAAATAATTTAGAATCATATACTTTATTTAATTTCCTAAACGGTGTATTTTTCTTCCTAGGTAGAGTACTGAGTGGATTAGTACAATAATTTATTCTCATCTAATTTAGACAAGTGAAACCTATGCGAGACTCAAGTTGTGTTTTACTCAAACCGACGATGCGTAGAGAGCAGTCGCTAAATGCAGGGGTCTACGTCGCTAGAGTTAACTTGAATATATGTATAGGTAGATTTTCTCTTACGAGTGTTTATAGAACTTGAATATATGTATAGAATGGGTTTCTCTTATATATAGAACTAGGATATATGTATAGATAGAGTGTTCAGTACTCATTAAATATTATCATGATATTGTAAATGCAGTAAATTTCATTTGACAACGTACATACATATATATTTTATTGTACACTTTAAACATTTTATTAATTTTATTATCATAACTCAAGTTACTCATATATTATTGCAACTTATGTTACCTTAAATTAAAACAAAATAGGTACATATCGTCAATACAGACGATATTCTACATACGTTAATTTGATATACTACGATATGAATGAAAATCGGTCAAGTGCGAGTTGAAATCGCACACGAAGGATTCCGTACCATCATATATGAATTTATATTAATATGACTATATTTATAATATGTATGTACTTAAAGTTATAATGTGTAGCGTATCAACTATCTGGTATCCATAACACAGGCCTCTTAGCTTAGCATGGAACTAGATGGTGTCGTGTGTTAATGTCCCAACATAATGTCCCAACATGACTTTTACTCTATATGTGTAGTATATTAACTTGAATGATCGATTACGAATGTTAAAAAATATTTCTTGTATTTTTATATTGTTATAGCGGCAATAATAATACATACTCTGTAAAAATTTCAACTCTCTACCTATTACGGTTCATGAGATACAGCACTTTGACAGACGAACGGACGGACAGCGGGGGCATAGTGAGAGGGTTTCGTTGGTAAAAATTAACTTCTCTCCGCTGTTAGATGAAGTTTGCATTGATATCACTAAATATTATAAGACAAAGTCCGTCCGCCGCGTCTGTCTGTCTGAAAGCAATAAACTCACAAACAACCAAACGGATTTTCATACGGTTTTCACCAATGGATGGAGTGATTCATGAGTAAGAATTAATATACACTTTAAGGTTTTGTGTAAATTCACTGAAATATGACAATGATTGTTAAAGATGTGGGAAAAATCAAGCCGACTGTGTGCTAAATCGCTAGTTCTATAAAAATCTCTTTTCAATATTTGCATATAATATGTTACGGAAGCAAGACATTCTAAAATGTTTTAAAAGACGTATTTTAATCCACTATCACACTAATATTGTAAAATTGAAAGCTTCTGAATGAATCTCCTTACTTCTTATTTCTTCTTTACGTTTCTTCACGGAATGGAGATAGTTTATATAATCTAGACTATTTTTATCAACGTATCAACCATACGAATAAATCCGGAGGCAAAAATTAGTTCATAATATCACACACCTAACCCTAATCGCTTTAAGTAAGCTTTTTTAATTATAAACTAGCGAGTCACCCTCGCTTTGCTCGGGTTCGTCCCTAGCTTGCTTCCCAATACAAACTTTCATCCCCATTTTTACCCCCTTAAGTGATGATTTCCAAGATATAAAGTATCACATCTAACATGCATGATTGAAATAGATACATCAGTATGTCCTTCGCAAGGTCTCAAACTATCTTTTACCAAATTTCATCTATCGGTTCAGTAGATCCAGAGATTACCCCCAACAACCTCACAAACTCACAAACCGACAAAATCACAAATTCACAAACTTTACCTCTTTATAATATCTATATATTAATACGTGAAGCAAAAACCTTGTACCTCTTTTTACGAAAATTGCGCGGACGGAGGAGTATGAAATTTCCCACACTTATAGTTTATATAGAGAAGGAGTGCAGAATGCTAATATTTTTTAAAAATTATGCATAAAAAATACATTAAATCAATAAAAAAAAACTTTACACACACTACCATGTATTTGACACACACACGCATATATATACTCTTTTGTTTATTGTTAAAGTCTGTGGTCAAATTGAGAATAGCTTAATATTGTAATATACGCAAGACAATAAATATATAACTTAATGAATTATGGTTGATTTTTAACCACGCGGCGATCGCTAGTTAGTATTGATATTTGAAAGCTCAGAATAGATTTCTGTTGCAAAGCAAATATCCCAAGATCATGAGTCTAGTACAGCAAGTATGCACATACGTATGTAGCGCATGTCGCAGTCAAGGTTAGCAATACGAGTTCGAATACCGGTTAGGCGACGTTACCCGGTACCCTAGCATACTTAATGTATGGGATAGCTTTGGTTTGTGGAGGAAATCTAAAAAAATATTCATAGATAGTTTGATAATATAGTTAATATTGTAATAATTATTTAATTGAAATAGGTAATTAAAAAGAATTAATAGATTTTTTTATGATATTTTATTTACACGAGGTAATTTGAAAAAATATTTTATAAAATTAAACGTCTATATATATACTTGTATCATAAAATTCTAAATCGAATTTGTACACAAAATTTTTTTTGGAAAATCTTATTGAAATAGTCATTATTATCGATACAGAGGCCGAATTTATAGTTTTTTAGAATTTTTGTTTGTCTATCTGTCAGTCTGTCTGTGTTTACAAACCCACTGGACAGATTTTGATGAAATTTGGTATGATGATAGCTGGTTATCCGGATCAACATATAGGATGCATATTACTGCGGAAAAATTTCTCATCCCTGAGAAACCTATACTAAACGTTAAAACGTAACTAGGGACGAACCCGAGCGAAGCGAGGGTGAGTCGCTAGTGTACATAATATTTACCATTAGTTTGAAAACAAAATGCATCAATCCTGAGAACTGGCGAAAGAAACTCAGCGTGACTACAAATATTTTCCTTAGTATTTTTATAAAATACTTATACATAAATTACAATATTTCTCTAACATTGAAATAGCGTAGTGTAATGTGTTATGATTTTAGAAATTATTCAATGTACATAGTAATATGTACATACATATACTGACGTACATATACGTAATATTTGCTTTAAAAAGACACCCAAAGCTAGCCCTATATATAGAAATAAAAAGAACATTTAACTCGCAGAACCCTTAAACAAAAAACTCCTAACACTTCGCGGTAACGTGAAAACTGACAGCTCTTTCGTCAATAAAGTTATTTCAATGGTCCCTCATCGAGCTAACAAGTGTATTTATAGCACAACGAGCTCACCCCTGTTTTTATCAATTAAAATGTGGGTTTGGGGCCGTCAAGAATGCTTCTGTAAAGGAATGCATTGCAAAAAAATTAATAACAATACAAAATAAACCTTATTACCAACTAATAAGGAACATCCGGACGGCAAAAAGAATTGTATGCATTTACCAAATTATACAGTTGCAATATTGAAGGATTTTAAACTATAAGTGGTATGTATTAGAGTTGAAATTGGCGGTAAATAGTTTAAGCGCATGGGGTATGCAACAATCAGACACGGCAATTGAACAGGCGAGGGGCTCACTCACTTGTATTGTCAAAATTGTTTAGAAATGATGACTCTGTTGTCGCTATGTTTTGATGCGGCGGAGTGAATGAGGACTGCATTACAGATGCCTATTTCTGTTTAATCCTGTGGAAATTTGAAGTAATATATTATACTAACGGAAAACAAAAACAAACCTATCCCACGGGAACCGTACATTTTTCCGGGATAAAAAGCCTATGTGTTATTCCAGACTCTAATCTATCTCTATGCCAAATTTCATCCAGATCCATTCAGCCGTTGTGGCGTGAAAGAGTAACAAACATCTATACTCACAAACTTTTACATTTATAATATTAAGTATATCAAACTAGCTCCATACTAATTTTCATCTAAATCTGTTCAGCTGTTTAGTCGTAAAAAGGTAACAAACAAACAAACAAACAAACAAACAGACTTATTTTCGCATTTATAATATTAGTATAGTAAGTATAGTATAGTATGTATGTATGTTAAATGTTGCTTCTGCTATTTAAATAATATTTAAAAAGAAAATGGAGTCGATGATGCGAATTAATTCAATTAATCTTCTTTATTGGTCGCAAATTTTCTTGTATTCAGCCCTTTTTAACGTCCCATTGCTGGGCACGGGCCTCTCTTCAATACGAGGGGGATCAGGCCATAGTCCACCAGGCTGGTCAAGTGCGGGTTGGTGGACTTCACATGTCTTTTGAAAACTTGTTAGGTTTTCTCAGACATGCAGAAACCTGCACCTCACGATGTTTTCACGACGAGGCAAGTGGTAATCATGTTAGAAATGATTCACACATGAAAATATTAGAGGTGCGAGACCCGGGATTTGAACCCGCTTCACTCGGTTTCCCAAGCAAACGCGTTACCACTGGGCTACCACTGCCTATCTTCTTTATTGGTCGCAAATTTTCTTAAAATACTGAAATTACTGTGAAAATATATAACAAAAACCATTAAGCTTTCGAAGCGTTGCCTAGATGGCAACCACTAATTATATACAGTTATCGGCCATTTCGCATTAACCTAGTTTTTAACTGCACCTCTACTACAAGTTATCTCTACTCGCTAGCGAATACGTATATTATAAGAGAAATTAGTACCACCATAATTGTGATATCACGTTAATACATCAGCAACTATAGTAAAGTAACGTAATATTAGTGAGTAAAGTTATTTCGCTTAGGTCTTGTTTAAGGCCTGAGTACACTTAATGTTACGCATTATGGTGATGAAATTATATACTAAAATAAAATACTACAAAAATGAACGGTAAGGATACTTGTAAATGTTACATGTATTTTTATAATATGCAATTATTATTAAACTTTTCTAACTGTAAAGTTTTCGTTGACGATACTATCTTACTAATATTATAAATGTGAAAGTTTGTGAGTATGGATGTTTGTTACTCAATCACGCCAGAACGGCTGAACGGATCTGGATGAAATTTGGAACAGAGATAGGTTATAGTCTGGAATAGCACATAGGTTACTTCTTTTCTCGAAAAAATTTACGGTTCCAGTGGGATAGATTGGTTTTCGTTTTTCTAGAGGCGAACCCGAGTAAAGCGAGCGTGAGCCGTTAGTACTTTCAACAAATGGGAAATATGAAAATAAATTTGCTCAAAAAACACAAGATATTGGGAATAAAACTGTTTATTCGGACTTTTTTGCGGATTTATCTTAATTTTTATTTTCGACGTTCGAATGTTTTACGGAAAACATGGTCACGGGAGAGACTAAAGTTTGAGTTATTTCAAAAGTTATCTGTAATTCCATTTAAAACGTTCAATATAAGCGTCACAGCGTGAATCTCGGAAAATATTACATTGGAAGACAACCATGTATGTAACATTGTCTATAGGGTGTACTTTATACGGTAGGGCTATACTTTATACGATAAGAAAGTATTACTCAAACAACGTTACTAATATTTTAACCAACAATACACAAATTGCGATTCCCAACACTAATCAAAGCTGTGATCTTTTTGAAACGCTCTATCTGACAATCTCTTCCTCGTCCCGCGTATTAATACATTATCTTCATCTTGTATCGCAAGTCATATCTCTGCTTAGTAATGGGCTCCATCTTTAACTACAGTTATAGTAACTCAAGTTTACAGTTACTGTAAAATCTCATTTCTTAGTTAATTTAACTTGTATTTTGTTAATGCTAAACCGATTAATTACATCTAATACAGAAGTGTTGTTAATCCACCATGATCTTTAAGTTAAGTATAACGTTGTAAAAGATCATATAAATAACGACAAAAACAAATCTATGCCACGGGAACCGTACATTTTTCCGGATAAAAAGTAAACTATGTATTATTCCAGACTATAATCTATCTCTGTGCCAAATTTCATCTAAATCTGTTCAGCTGTTCTGGCGTGAAAGAGTAACAAACATCCATCCATCCTTACAAACTTTCACATTTATAATATTAGTAAGATGTGTGTTTGTACTCCATGCATTTCTAAGCCATTCATCCGATTATGATGAAACTTTTCTGAATTGTCCTCCATACGCCCGCGAAAGTTTCTGACCCAATAAAGACTTTTTTTATGTACGGCCTCTATGCGTCTCAAAACCATTCATCCCTAGGGACGCCGAGCGAAACGAAGGTAAGCCGATAATATTCTATAAATAAAAAGACGTATTTTCCAATAGTTTATACAATATACTATTTAAAACTACTTATATTAAATTAAGAATTTCAAAATCTATACAGATAAATAAAATTGAAGTGTCTGTTTGTAATGTCAAAATAACAGCTTTATACTAAATGCATATGGAATTATATATGGTACTTATAAGAAAAACACTTTTTTTATTTCTTTTGTCTATCTGTGTGTATGTCTGTTTGTTCTGGCTAATCTCTGAAACGGCTAGACGAATTTTAACGGGACTTTCACTGGCAGAAGCTGATATAAGGAGTAATTTGGTCTATTTTTATTTTAGAAAACGATTTAGGGTTTCGCTCAAAAAAATTAAAACGTACCTAGGGATGAACCCGAGCAAAGCGAGATTGAGTCGCTAGTACTATAATAATTTTAAAATCTACTATACATTACTATGTGTACATTCGTATAAACAATAATTTAGTATAGAATATTTTGAAAAATTCATAACATTAAGAACGCGATATTCAACTCAACTCAGTAATAACGTCTTTAGCAATATGAAATGTTTGAACTTTTCAAACATAGGATTGCGATGCAGCGGGGGAGGGGTCGACGACCGCTCAGACCGCGCGGCTCCATCGAATAACAATCACAAAAATGGCATCGACGAATTCAAGATATTTACTGTTTTTCAATACGTTGTAAGTTATTGGGAAAACAGACATTTGCTATGATGTTAAACTGTTATTTTGTAACTAGGTTAGAAAAACTTTTAAATAGTACTTTATAGTTTAATTTATAGATAACTATTAATGATGTAAAATTTAAAATGGGCAATTTTAAAGTATATTCCATAGTAACGTACAGACATACCAACACATTTTTATAATAATTAGGATATAGATGCAATATTAGTGAAAATTATAATATTATTTAAAAAATATCCTTGTACTAAAATATAATTTCAATACCAACAATACTATGACAATTGCAGAAAACTGCACAAAAATTGTTTTTAAAAAATATAATCAATACGCATAGGTTCTCTGTGGATTTCTATGTTCTGCAGTCCGTCGTTTCTGCTACTACAGTCGGTCAGAAACTGAGTACCTATACTTTATTATTTTATAAATATGAATTCAAGATTAGGGCTGTTAAACAAGTTTCATTGGTCTACAATCTTGATATGCTACGACTTGCAACCTTGTCATGATTAAAGATATGGTTACTTAGGAAATTTAAGTACATTCTTACTTTATACATACATACATAATGAATAATATTAATAAAATAAAACATAAAAGACAGTGGTAGCCTAGTGCAAGTGTGCTCGCTTGGGAATCCGCGAAAAAATCCGAAAAGAAAGTGTTAGTAACATTAAAAAAAATTAAAGAGTGCATTTATGAATATGTAATAATAATAATGTCCTCCTGACCGATTCCGGCCACGGCGGCCAATCTCATTGAGACTAGCCAACTGCGCAGGAGATATTATAGTGCACAAGTGTACGCGCAGACACAAGTGCACTCTCTATTCCTGTCACTCTCATACTCCGGTGGGACGACTACTCGACACGACCGGTGAGAGTTAAGGCGCAGGACCGACGGCTTTACGTGCTCTCCGAGGCACGGGGGTGAAACACCGCCAACTTCCCAACTCCGGGCTGTTACTGAGGCTTACTATACAGAAAGACTCAATAACTAAACTTGGCCCGACCCGGGACTCGAACCCAGGACCTCAGGATGTGCAGCCGTACATGCTAGCCACTACACCACCGAGGCAGTTAATATATGTACACACACGCGCAAGAAGTAAAACTTCTGTAGGTTATTGTTACTCTTTATGAAATTCAATTCGTTTTAAATAATTAGGATAGGTGAGATACTAAAAATAACGCATATTAGGCATATTACAATCATATATTTATAGAATATCATTTAAGGAAAGAATATAATATTATATATCATTTGTCAGACAATAACAACGGTTACCATGGCAAGTGACAACAAACGTACGTATATTTTTTCGTAACGCATTCACCAGCTTACCCCCAAGTCAAGCGTGCGTAAAGAAGTTTTACTTCAAAAATCGGAGGTATAGGACAGGTATGGGATACTTTGTTGAAATGTACTTCTCTCACCCATCTTATGGTAAAAGAGTCACATTAAGGTCACTTTTTTTATATATTCCCCATAGGATATTAGTGTTTTACCCGATGTTAGTGGTAAAAATTGATGCTGTGTAACTTGTTATACAAGGTCAATAATAAAACTATTACGCAATACTTTTTCCTTTCGGTTAGATCCCTAGACATTCACTTTTTATAAGCTATCTCTAAACAAATAAATAACATCAATCCGTTACTTGACTCGATTAAAATTGATTTGTCTGAAAATCAAAAACACAGAGTAACAGTCTTTTTTATATTATTAAGGTTAGCAAACAAGCTCATATATCACATTATGCTACATAATCTAGTAAAAGGCTGTTTTACTTATTTATGGATTATATTCATACTAGCGACTCACTCGTCACTATCTTGGATGTAGTAAAATGGATATAGTACGTTATCCTTAAGAGATAGACATATGCCATCGTAGACTTTTTTGTAGACCTTTTTAAGGTATACGATACTGTAGTACCTACATTATTTTGATCTCTCTCGTAGGGTTCAGCCAGCGTTTGCATTGTAAGCGCAAAAAAAAAGTATTTATTTACGGCACCACATTAGAAACCTCTAAAATTATCAGTGTTTCTCTACTATATTATGCATGTATTATACATATAAACCTTTCTCTAGAATCACTCTATGTATTAAAAAACTGCATCAAAATCCGTTGCGTAGTTTTTAAAGATCTAAGCATGCATAGGGACAGACAGCGGGAATCGACTTTGTTTTATACTATGTGTTATTCCCATACCGGGTAACGAAGAAGATATTCTGTATTTTGCATATTGCTAATTGCAAATTATTGCAAATGAACAGTTTTATCCTCTGTAGTAAGATTTTGTTGGTCCAGCCAGCAGCCTCTCATTAGTTTTAGACGTGTAGAAGGAAGACGAATGACTTAGTCCCTTTCTCAAAGTTCGGAAATGTTCATTTATTATGCCAGTTAATCGGTCACCCATCCAACTGTACGCCACTGGAGACGTTGTTTGACTTAGCGATGAATTGAGCGCCTCCAATCAACACATACGTATGGCGAGAAAACTTTTATTATTTCTTAATATTTAAATTAAATAAACTTGGGAAAATTAAGGTTATTTCTACGATTACAGATATTTACTTCATATTTCTTTTTTTTTTATTTAACTTACTATCTAGCAAGTTATACTTAACTAAATGTAGGCTGTACTAATGATTTCTATACACTTACCCTGTATTTTGGGTCACTCAAAAGGCAAATGTTTTATGTGGACTGTGGAGGTTTCTATTGCCCTTTCATTCACTAATATTAGATCTAACCAATCGACATATATATAAAAAATCTATACTATAGCTGAAAATCAAACCTGCTACCATTCACTAAGCAGAAGAAGTACATCACCTCTAATGCACACATTTTCTTCACATTTTAATACAGTAAATAATTGAATGGGGAAAATATTGAATGTGGAAAAATATGAAACTAACATTCGTTGCAGTCGTATTGGCGACAAATGACACTTTGAAGGGTTCATTGTTTGCAAGAGTTTACGCCGATATTCACGTCGATAATGTGACCCGCCTTCTTTGTTTCGAGTTATATAGAAAGTTCAAAGAACTTTTAGGAATATATCATATTTAAGCATGGCGTCTTTATGTGTAGTAGTGCAATAACGTATTATTTAAGTAGTAAGTCTGCCCGTGACCATGGCTGGTGCAACCCAATCGAAACGTCGGGAATCTATACTAATATTATAAAGAGGAAAGTTTTTTTGTTTGTTTGCTTGTACCGAATAAGCTGGATCGGCTTAGATGAAATTTGGTAAGAAGATAGTTTAAGATCCTGGGAAGGTCATAGGATAGTTTTTATCCCGGAAATCATCCCTTAAGGAGGTGATTTATTTAGCCACGATAATCTCGCGTGAATCGCAATTTATTTTCTTTCTCACCCGACTGAGATGAAGCCCAAAGAAGGGTTTGTAATACCTGTATGTATGTTTGTAAGTCCGACTCCGACTTCTGTTCAATGTTCCTTCGTAACTTGAAAAGGGTTGAAACTATTTTGATGAATTATACATCGTTAGATTTGTTTTGATAACGCGAGTATTAAGACTCGCAGCAAGTGCAGATCGTTTCCAACTGTAAAACACTGTTCCTATGTCATCTTGTTTCTATCTTTTTATTTCGCATTTTATGCAGTCAGGTTTTTAGTTTTTATAATTTACGATTATATTCCATTATTTTAAATTTTATTTCTATACTAAACCAAATACTTGTGTTATAATAATATATATGTGTTTTTTTTATAGCGACTTTTTATATAGCTTTTAGAGAAACGTGTTTTTTAACACTACAGACATTTCATCCGTGGCTTTTTTTGAGAATTTTTTTTATATTTTTTTTTTATATATTATTTTATTTGAGATAGACTCGTACGTTTACAAATTTTCCTTTTTTGGAAGTACAAAAAAATACGTGGTTAGATTTGGTTAGCTTAGTTGGATTTTTTGACGTTGGGATCGCTATCTACAGCGGGTCAAATTATCGCGGGTACGTCCCTAGGTTTCCCTACGTTTTAACGGTTAGTATAAAATAGTCGATCCTTTACTCTGTGAAAAACAAAAAACAAATCTATCCCACAGGAATCGTACATTATTCCGGGATATAAAGTAACCTATGTGCTATTCCAGACTATAATCTATCTCTGTGCCAAATTTCATCCAGATCCGTTCGCCTGTGATTGAGTAACAAACATCCATCCATCCATTCTTTTGCATTTAAGATATTTATGGGATGTACTTTTAAAATATTATATTTTTCTTTACAAATCAGTATATAGACACTATGTTAAGCATATTATATGTATATTGGACTTATTTTCATGGTTTTGCCATTGAAGTTAAAATTTTTAGTTGTAAATGTTTACGAACTTCTTTCTGTTTCTAGGTAGGGCGCTGGAGAAGTATGACGATATGGTAAATAAAAATAAATAATTTTTATTTGGATACGTTCATATCTACGTAGAATAGTTCTTATTAAGATATTAATATTATAAATACGAAAAATGTTTGTAAGTTTGTCTTTTTGTACGCATCAGAGGAGATCGACATGGATTCTTGCATAGAGATACTTTATTGGTATGGAGCCTGGTTACTTTTTTTTTTATCATGGAGTAACTCCCGTGCGTTACTTAAATATGGTAAAAAATAATTAAGTTAAGATATAGTTAATGCTTAAGAAAAGCCATTCGCTGTTATTTATTGAAACGTTCATACGAAATATACCTCATAAATTAAAATTTTAAAAACTATGAACTAAGAAAAATTACTGAAGGACGTTTTGTATATAGCTGAAATAGTTATACCTGAAATTTAATAAGTGAAGAAAGAGTTCAGTGCTAGTGATTAATGAAAAATTACCTGCATGAATAGAACTTTCTATCTTCACATAGGTACTAACTAGGGCACGTAGGAGGGCACTAGGGTACATACAGCACTATTTTCTAAAATTGGCTGCTACTGAGAATTTTTTCTCAGTAACTCCCTGTAATGTTTTAAATCACTGAAAACTAGAACTTTATTAATGTAACTAGCGACTCCTCGCTTCGCTCGCGTGCGTCCCTAGGTAAGCGGATTTTGTTCACAATTTTATGGGTTTTAAATTTTTTGCGTTGAACCCTAATTCTTTTTCTAAAATAAAAGTAGCCTAAGTTACTCCTTATAACATCAGCTATCGTCCAAATCGGTCCAACCGTTTTGAAGATTAGCCGCAACAAACACACAGACAAAAATTTTAAAATTGTTGACAAAAAAAAATAGTTTTTTTATAAGTACCGTATATACTTTTATATATGTATTCAGTCGATTTTTTAACGTCCCATTGCTGGACACGGGCCTCCCTTCAATATTAGGGGGGATTAGGCCATAGTCCACCACGTCGGCCAAGTGCGGGTTGGCGGACTTCATATGTCCTTCGAAAACTTACTAGACTTCTCTCAAACATACAGATTTCCTCTCGATGTTTTCCTTCACAGTAAAACAAGTGACAATCGTGTTGAAAATGATTCGCACATGAAAATATTAGAGGTGCGAGACCCGAGATTCGAACCCGTTTCACTCGGTTTTCCAAGCCACTGCTTTAGTAGTTGTACTTGTGATAAATTATCAGCATGAATAGAACTTTCTCCAGCTTAAAAGCTAGTAACACCTGTTCGTTCCTCTAAATTCGTTAATAGTAGCCATTTTCCACTATAGTACTTTGTTCGGAGACCACAGACCGCTAGGTTGGAGAGTTGCGTCAAAACCGCAACGTATGCGGTCAAGTAACATTTACGATCGCTTTTATCTTTTGTAGTAAAATGTATTATGACACATATTATTGGTATTAAGAAATACTAATATCCTACGGAATGATCGGAAGGAAAACATCGTGAGGAAACCTGCATGTCTGAGAGAACCTAGCAAGTTTTCGAAAGACATGTGAAGTCCGCCAACCCGCACTTGGCCAGCGTAGTGGACTATGGTCTGATCCCCCTCGTATTGAAGGCAGACCCGTGCCCAGCAGTGGGACGTAAAAAAGGGCTGAATAAATACATACATACATACATATACAGACAATTTCCTCGTAGTCGAATGGATGAGTGGTTAGTACTGATTTTCACTGGATATTTTATATAGAAATAATTGTGCTGATGCCGTTTATGTCATTTGCGTTAAGCGTAGGGATATCAAGTACTAGACCTAAAGAGCTTAAGTGCTCACTAGGACTCGAAAGAGTAACACCACCATCTTCCAAAATTGACTGCTACAGAGAATCTCTTCATAGATACCTCCTTTAGTGTTTTAAGCCTGATGCTTCAATCAAACCAGAACTTTATTAAAGTAACGAGATAGTGGAAAAATACATAGATGAATTCTAAAGAGAGTAAAAATTTCATTTTTGTATTAAGAGTCGATTTTATAAAGGCTTGATCTTTAACTGTGGACAAAGTTATCGTATACATTCATAATTTATACCTTTCGTAATTTCAAAATTGAAACTGTCAATTAATATAGAAATTTTTTACCTCCTCCTTCCATTGGAATTCTTATGACATTATATGTATATGTAAATGTTTGATACTATTAAAATACCCCACACGCTTGTGTGGACTTAACATTTTTTCCAACCCTTCAGTTACAAGTACGGAGTTTCACCCTATTTTTTTATTATTTCATTTAATTTTTTCATATTTTAACTGCAAAATTGTCTCATGGACAATAAGACACTACCGAATTTCGGCAAAATATGTATTAACTTCAATACTCTGAGCTTAGACTAAAGAATAATATCGACAGAGTGTCATAGAATCAATCATGAAGCTAAACAGTAATAAGCTTAAATAATCTATGCATATAATAAAATTCTAACTAAGTCGAATCTGAACATTAAATATTTTTTGGAAAATCTTATTGAAATAGTCATTATTATGGATATAGAGGCCGAATGTATAGTTTTTAGAATTTTTGTCTGTCTGTCTGTTTGTGACCGCACCACGAGAAAACTACTAGACAGACTTTGATGAAATTTGGTATGATGATAGCTGGTTCCGGGTCAACATATAGGATACTTTTTACTGCGGGAACATATGTCATCTCTGAGAAATCTATACTAAACGTTAAAATATAATATTTTAAAATACAATATAAACATTTATAAAATTTACTGTCATAAGTAAATAAATGTCAATAAATAAAAATAGCTTTCGGATTTCATTATATAGTAGTAAAAAAAAATTGCTGGAAAGAGAACTAATGTTTAAAAATTAAAAAAAAATATATTATTCATATTTTCTTCTCAAAATTTGTTAATTAATTATAAACTTTCCATTATTCTTTGAAAAAATATCACGTCTATATAATTTTTTAGTCCGAGCCTCTCAGTAAAATGACTGAGATATACAGACGGACAAAATGCATAACACAAAATAATAAGAATTCCGTTTTTGCTTTGCCCAAGGAACCCCAAAACATTCAGGTCAGACATAAACAACTATTAATTTAATTATTACCACATAAATCGATTCGATGTTCCATGACGATACAGTTGGTATTTTTATTGCGACACGACGCTCTATATATGTAAATGTATGGCAGGAAAAAGTTTTATTCTTGTTCATTGCTTTATTAATTACATGATTCTGCCTGCGTCTTCACCTGCTTTTGTTTATAATTCACTAAACATATCCCTCGCTGTATATAATAGTTAATAGGGGGCTTATCTTTACATATTATAAAATTCTAACTAAGCCGAATCTGTACATTAAATATTTTTTG
This sequence comes from Fabriciana adippe, assembly GCA_905404265.1. Classification (NCBI taxonomy): domain Eukaryota; kingdom Metazoa; phylum Arthropoda; class Insecta; order Lepidoptera; family Nymphalidae; genus Fabriciana; species Fabriciana adippe. Next base: position 14,612,066 of record FR989995.1, on the reverse strand, counting down.
GAAAATCTTATTTTAATAGTTATTATAATCGATACAGAGGCCGAATTTATAGTTTTTAAAATTTTTGTCTGTCTGTCTGTCTGTTACCGTATCACGAGAAAACTACTGGACAGATTTCGATGAGGTATGGTGATAGCTGGCTATCCGGGTCAACATATAGGATACTTTTTACCGCGGGAAAATATCTCATTTCTGAAAAAAATACAAAAACTGCAAAGTAAGAGTATACTAATATGTAATACCTAAGAGTTTGGTTTTAGGTCATCTGAACGCGGGCGGAGCCGCGGACAATGCTAGTTTTTATATAATAAGCCTCTATTGTGGGATATACTGACATTTAGTTGAAATTTTAAAACTGTAAAAAAAGACGATTCAAAGGTGCTTTTTAAGTCTATTTGAGTCTATTTGAATAAAATAAATTTTGATTTGATTTGATTAAAATATAATTTTATTTCATAATTCATATCACAAAAAAAAATATTTCTTATCAAAACTATAAATTAAAAATTTGTATTGTATTAAACATTTGTAGATTTGGTTTTATATTATAGAATAATCGTACAATTTTTTAAGATTTCTATAAGCAAAAGTGATTTTAGAATCCTTATGTCTAAACGCCATGAACAACTATCATATTTAACCAAAAATGTTCCTTGTACGCGTACTGAATACACTGACTCTTTTCAAACAAAAATCCGAAGGTCCAGAATTGACTTATCAATCGTTACTTACTTATTATTATAAATTAATGGTCGCGTTGAGTTTGTCAAAAAATTTTCAAGAAGGTCTAACAAATAATTAATTTAAAACTAAGTTCGCATAGTTGTCGAAATTCAACCGCATCCATTATTGAAAATTTAAGGGAAATAGGTATATATGAGTTTTATTTATTTATACAAATAAATAAAATTGGAGTGTCTGTTTGTAATATTAAAATAACCGCTTTTTACTAAATGCATATGGATGTACCCACGGTACATATACCTAAACAACATTTTTTACAATTTTTGTCTGTCTGTCTGTTTCTTCCGGCTAATCTCTATTTGACGGGCCTTTCACTGGCAGATAGCTGATATAATAAGGAGTAACTTAGGATACTTTTATTTTAGAAAAAAAATTGGGTCAAACGAAAAAGTTTGTTTTGGGAAGCAACCTAGGGACGAACGCGAGCGAAGCGAGGGTGAGTAGCTAGTCTATCTATATAAAATAACGGACTGTTTCCAAAAATTTTTTTTAGTAAGAAAAATGGTTTGACAAACAGAAGAGAAAAAGTTACTAAACTGTTTTGTTTTTGCCTAATTATTATAATATATAGTCGTAGATACGTCCATATTTTATTTTTTTCGAAGATAAAATTTGTTTATGTTAAATGTTTTACATAATTTAGTTGTAAAATTCATGTTTTTCTTTGAACAGTAACAAGATAATAAATGCACTTATCTGACTGCATAAATTTTAACAAATTATGTTAATGTATGAATTATTATAATTAAATGTAGCATACATATTAAAGGCAAAGACTATTAAAAAATGGAAATGTAACACAGAAAAATGAAAAGAAAAGTACCTCTTATGCCATACCCATATATTTTATAATATGTATGTATTTAAAGTTATATATGTGTAGTGTATGAACTATCTGGTATCCATAACACAAGCCTCGTAGCTTACTATGGAACTAGATAAATATGTTGGAACATTAACACACAGCACCATCTAGTTCCATGGTAAGCTACGAGGTTTGTGCTATGAATACCAGATAGCTGATACACTACACATATATAACTTTAAATACATACATATTATAAATATAAACACCCATAACTGGAACAAACATTCGTGCTCATCACACAAATGCATGCCCCCAGCGAGACTCGAACCCGCGACCGCTGGCACAGCAAGTAGGGTCACTACAAACTGAGTCATACGTGTCGTCAAGATGGTAGATGGTGCTATGTTTTAATGTCCCAACATATTTATTATTATTATTATTGTATTTTAGGTTTTCTATCAACTATATCGTTTGTAGAAAATCAATGTCTCCGAATAAAATCGATATCATTTTCGCTCTGAATTAAAATAATTAAAAAAAAAATCCTTACATTCACGTATTGCTTCAAAGATATTCATGTGTTAACGATTGTATTGTAGGAGTAGTGATGCGATACTTAAGTAAGATTTTGTAAGAGGCTTATATCCCACGGTCTCAGACTAAGGTCTAAGACAGACTACTAACTAATAACCTATCATAGAATTAAACATAAGGCCAAATAATGTTTTACAATAATTATGTTTTATAATGTTTTAAAATTATATACAAATAATCTATACCAATAAATAAAATTGAAGTGTCTGTTTGTAATGTCAAAATAACAGCTTTATACTAAATGCATATGGAATTATAAACGGTACTTATAAGAAAAACAATTTTAAACATTTTTGTTTCTCTGTCTGTTTGTTTCGGCTAACCTCCGAAACGGCTGGACCAATTTTAACGGCGCTTTCACTGGCAAATAGCTGATATTATAGGGAGTAACTTAGGCTACTTTTTTAAAAAAAAGAATTAGGGTTTCGCTCAAAAAAAGAAACTGTACCTAAGGACGAACCCGAGCGAAGCGAGGGTAAGTCCCTAGTATGTTAATAAATAACATTAAACTAGTTTAAGAGAATTGATGCTCAAAAAATACAAAAGAATATAGTCTTGTAAATTATTTTTATAATTCATATTTTCTTCTCTTCTGTACAACATTTCCCTTATTCTTTAAAGAAAGTAGGCTATCATATTATGTATTAACGTGTGGCAAAATAGAAAATAGTAGCATAAATAGCAAATCACGCTACTATTTATGATTTTGACATTTATTCTGACGTACTCCCGTATATAGAATTCTTTAGTTTAAACCTTAAAGTATACAATTTAATATTTATATACTGACATAAAAAATGGTCCATGTCATGTTCAGCCCAATAACTTTGAGTTTGCGCAAGTCATATGTTCTTTTGCTATACACTACCTACTATTATATGTGATTTTTTGGGTGAGTGTTTGCTTGTGACAGATTTTCGCCGAAAAGGCTGGAGGGATTTGGATAAAATTTAATTCACAGGTAGGCTAAAATCTAGAGTAACATACCTACAAGCTACTGTTTGCATAGACGTACCCGAGCGCAACGAAGTAAGTCGCGTGTTAAAAATTAACTTAATTCATTTTTGATTTTCTTTGCAGTCACCAGAATTTGGTGTGACTGTATAGTACTAACCCTGAAGTGAAAAAAATTAAAAAGTGCGTGTATGAATGTATACACGCGCAAGAAGTAAAACTTCTGTAGGTTATCGGTACTCTTTATGAAATTCAATTTATGTTTTAAATAATTAGGATAGGTGAGATACTAAAAATAACGCATATTAGGCATATTACAATCATATATTTATAGAATAACATTTAAGGAAAGAATATAATATTATATATCGTTTGCCAGATAATAACAACGGTTACCATGGCAACAAACGTAAGTACATTTTTTCGTAACGCATTCACCAGCTTACCCCTCAAGTCAAGCGGGCGTAAAGAAGTTTTACTTCAATAATGAAATATAAAATCTATACTACTTTAATTTGGGCATACACTATTGTGATAAAAAATCACTATTTACTATGACATTTCTCGATAAAAAAAAAATTAAAAAAATTATATGGTGGATACAAAATTCTCGATGTACAAGACCGACCCTTCATATACACCATCACATTTTTCATTATTATTATCCATCAAAAGCAAAATTATTTCTTACTAAGCTTAGTCGTCTAAAACACAACTTAGGTTATTTTTAAGCACAAAACAAATATTTTTCATAATTATAAAGGCCCTTGAACTTATGTACTTGAAAAGCTCTGGTTCAAAGCGTCCTATTAAATAACTCAAATACACTCCATAATAAATATCCTACACACTATTGTAACCTTTATTTGTAAAAGGATAAGTACTAAAATAGCACGGGACTAAAACTGTTTTGTCATCCGAGGTCGCTAACCTGCGTTATGAAATATGCAATTTTCGAACGCGGATTTAGGTCGGGAACGTTGACTTGTGATTTAACATTTGATTACAACAATTCTATTCTTGTTTCAAGTTTTAATGCTCTATAATGAGAATAGAGACATCGCTAAAAAATATTTTTTTATTTATTTTATTAAATACTAGCGAATCACCCTCGTTTCGCTCGGGTTCGTCCCTAGGTACGTTTTAATTTTTTTGAACGAAACCCTAATTCTTTTTCTAAAATAAAAGTAGCCTAAGTCACTCATAATATCAGCTATCTATCAGTGAAAGTCCCGTTAAAATTGGTCCAGCCGTTTCGGAGATTAGCCGAAACAAACAGACAGATAGACAGACAAAAATTGTAAAAAATATTATTTTGGTATATGTACCGTGTATACATCCATATGCATTTAGTAAAAAGCGGTAATTTTAATATTACAAACAGACACTCCAATTTTATTTATCTGTATAGATTAATTATGAACGCGAAAACATGTTTTACGTGTATAATATATACTAACGAGTCACCCTCGCTCTGCTCGGGTTCGTCCCGAGTTACATTTTAACGTTTAGTACAGATTTCTCAGTGATGCAATATTTCCCGCAATAAAAAGTATTCTGTATGTTGATCATAACAAATTTCATTAAAATCTGTCCAGTGGTTTTCTCGTGATGCGGCCACAGACAAACAGACAGGCAGAGAGACAGACAAGAATTCTAAAAACTATAGATTTGGCCTCTGTTTCGAAAATAATGACTATTTCAATAAGATTTTCCAAAAAATATTTAATGTACAGATTCGACTCAGAATATTTTATTATATGTGTAGATTGTGTGGTGTCACGATTCGACATAATATTTTTCTTATATTATAATACAATTAAGAGTATTTATTTTAAACAATAATTACTTTTTAACTTAAAAATACAATGGCTTGAAATTAGGTTCTTTAAAAGTTTAAATACTTTATAATTTGGCCTTTTGAATCATAAAAATCTTTATTTTTACAAACGCTTGTAGATGTTGAATATTTTGTTAGAATGTTTTTAATAAAAATTGCAGCATTTAATCTTTAATTACATGGAATCAATAGGAATATTTTTTATTTTTACACGTTATCTGTTTCATATTTTAAGAAATATCTACTGTAAAGATTATAATATATACATACATATATTGTCTTTCTTTTATCAGTGAACCAAAAATATAAAAAAAAAATATAGTTAGATCCGCTGAGTTTTATCGCGCAGTTTTCCAAACTTTTTTTTCCAAGCTGTTTTTTCTAAGTCAAGTTTATTAATTTAACAAACAATACATTTATATGAAATATCACTATAAATAAAGAATTTAAACGTTAATTTAAGTACAAACTAAATCATTTACAATTTTACTGCTAAAATTTTAAATTAAAAAAAAAACCCTCGAACCAAAATCCGTAAAAGCAAAATAAAACGACGTCAGTAAGTGCACTCTACTCCAATTGGATTGTCAAAGAGCTATGACCTTTGTTGCGTCACAATAAAGTATAAATTCCTGCAACACTAACCATTGAACACTTTTCACGCGTCCATTTGAAAAATTGTAGCGTCACGTAATTAGGCTCAATTTGAAATGGCAAAATTAAGTTATTATTTAATGTTCTATTAAAGTGTAATGGTGGTAATTAATTAAAATTAAGCTACTAGCGACTCACCCTTGCTTCGCTCGGGTTCGTCCTCAGCTTGCTTCTCAAGACAATTTTTCCTCCCCATTTTCACCTCCTTAAGGGAAGATTTCCTGGATAAGAAGTATCCTATGCCCTTCCCAGAGTCTCAAACTATCTTCTTACCAAATTTCATCTAAATTTGTTCAGTAGATCCTACAACCTCACAAACTCAAACTCACAAACCCACAAACTTTACCTCTTTATAATATTAGTATAGATGATATTTTGATACTTCAAGCTTTATAGAGTTAAAATCAGTTTAAATTATTATATGGTGAAATACAATACAGATTTTTATGAAAATTTAATCACGTAAAAGTATAATTAAAAAAAAAAACAAAAAATACAAACATGAATAAAAAAAACATACAAAAAACAAACTACGTTTAGTAGCTTCTACACAAAAATCCAGTCAAAATAAATGAAAAGAAAGCGAATATAAAGAAAAAAGTATAAAAAGTGCTAAGTACTGTCTACATAAAAAAAGTATTTAAATGGAAACATCGGCTTCAATGTTGCCCACTGTACGCGGGTCGAGCAGAGTCGCTTAGCAACAGCCTTGACGCGTTCCGTTGAACCTCGCCACAACTTACACATTAAAATACCTCTGCATGGTGGCGTTTGTTCCTAATTTCATGTAAGGCTTCCTTCACAGCTATTACTGATTATCTAACACCATATTGCCTAATGTTTTGTCGAACTATGCATAATCGACTTATAAAAGGAGATGTTCGTGTTTTACACCCATTAATATGAAATATGTGGATTATTTTTTGTTTGTAAAATGGTATAAAAACCAATAATAAAATTATTTACTTTGTATAAGTCGGATATTTTTTGTATATCTATTTAAGACACTAAAAGATAGCAAATTATCCTACAAACTATCTTACATGTAAAGAAAATCAAACTGAGTAGGTACGTTTTTTTTTTTCATCTCAATATACAGAACATTAATATCAATTGTATAATATAATATAAAACAAAAGCAAAAAACGCCAAGCTCCAGCCCATTAATAATTTTAATAACAAAAAGTATACAATTTAAAAAGGTGTTGCTCGTTGCGGCTCATTCTTCTTTATTAAGTAAGCCATTTATAAAATAAATACGAAACATTTTATTCATAAAATTTATTCCTCGTGTGAATTAAATGTATGAATAAAAGTAAGCAAAAAATATAAGTGTTATGAATTAAGAGATTCGTTTACTGACTTTGGAAAAGAGGTTAAATATGAACAATATTATATTCTAAACGACAATATATTAATAATTTTATATTATTATACTAATTATAATATTAATGATATGTTAAGGCTTGCAGGGTAACTAGACAGAATAGAGTATTTAGTGCTGCGATCTTTGTTTCTCCTTAATGTCTTCCAATATGATTATCTTCATACGTAGCTGTCGAAGGTGTTAAAACTTTTAGCTTGTTAAAGCTACACAACTAACATAATTTTTAGTCAAAGGTATTTGACTAAAAATTATGTTATAAAATTTTAATGAACTTCTACGAATCTACGAATGTCTGATAACAATAGTTAGGTTCAGAATATAATAATATCTACTTGTTTTTCGAAAGTCATACCTCCTCTGTATGTTCAAGTAAAGTAGAACGAAGTGCTAAGATATATCGTTAATGCTTTATAACAATTTGTTGAATTATAAGCGATGATTCATACTTTTTGCTTCGGTACACCGTCGTGACACGCGATAGGTGAGAAAGTTCTTATAAGTACATAATAAAATCAGTAACATAATCTAGCTACATTAGTTATTTTTATTGTTTCAAAGCTTGATATAGTAAAAACTTAATAATACATTTTAATTCTTGGATCCACAATAAAAAAGCTAAACCTCAGCCATAAAGCAGTGTATAAATTAAATTTAATCATTTAATAACCTTAACTCATATGATAATACTCATGTTCGTGATACCAAAAGTTGGTTATTTAAGTGTAACCACATTTTATAAATTATATATAATTATATCCCTAAATAATAAAAATACTTTTAAATTATTAACATTTCCAAGGAAAAATGCATCCTATTTAAAATATTATTGTAGAAAGGAATTTAAATGTTAGTTAATCAACTTCGTAGTTCAATTAGTAAATCGCTATTAATAAATATATTAGTAATCTTTAAGGAGAGACCATAGGCATATACTAGTGTTCAGACAAACTGTCAAATACCACAAAAAATAAAATTGTGAAGAATATGAAATACAATATAGAAGGTTTTTTTTATGAGCGAAGGAGAAAATATATTACAAAAGCAAGCCTCTAGGGACTGAAATGTGTAAACGTTGGTATATACTCGTAATATTTTCTTTGTGACATATATTATATGCCCTATGGACATAAACTTAGCTGAAACTTGATATATTATTATATTCTCGTCAGAGACAGCTAATTGATTTAAACAAATATTTCTACACAAAGTTAATAAAACACAGCCTTGTGACTGAATGGAAAATATATGTAAGTATAATAATAATTAATAACTAAAACAGTTTTATCAAAAACACTAACATATTTATGTCGCATATCCTATAATTAGCTAATTAATTATTAAAAAAAATTGAAGACCTTAAAACTATTTGCTTTGTGTTATATTAAAAAAAGTATTGCAAAAATAACATACCTTTAAATTAAAAACTGTTATGCAACAAATCCCGTGTCCCGCAATGATCCCGTAGGGGCGATCGAGCGAGATTTACTGAAAGATAGTGGGATCAAAAACTATTTGTTTTGTACACGATTGTAACGAAAACAAATCCTTCAATTTACGAAAGGATTATGTAAATAATTTAAAATATTATACGTACGTTTTTTAGTGGAATAAATTTCTTATGATTTAGACTCGATTTTTTATTAAAAACTACTCTTAAGTAGTTTAACGCTCAACACTTAACAGTACAAAAAATAATATTTTACTTTAACCTAAGTGGTCATTATAATAAGGCTTTTTACTGGCTATTATTTTATTTATAGCTAGTTAAAATAAATAAGTACTAACAAACTGACGGAACATTATGCAGTTAGCTTTACCAGTGTTTATACTAATGATATTTTAAAACAGTTTTAAAATAAAAAATCATGTTACAAACCTAAGAAGCACATACAAGTGTTTCAAAATAATAATAAGCTTCGCAATAATTATCATAAGTAGAATAACGGAAATGTGTATTAATGCCTACAAAGTATCTATAAGTAAAGGTATGATAGCATTCCTAGGAGATATCGCCTCGTACTTGGTCGAAGGTTATAGATTCCATCCATACTAACATATGTGTAAAAACCTCAAAATAAATTAAAAGTGCATGTCACAATTTTGATCTCAGAAAGTATATTATTTTGTAAAAATATTTTTTGTAGGATATTATTCTTAAACAGAGATTTATGCGAATATTTGACATTTAAAAAAAAAACGGATTTTTTTCCGCGAAAAGTAGTTTTATATAATACAACGAATTTTCCTGAGTCTAAAGTTTTATCTTATTCAAGTAATTGAAAATATTATTTCATCTATACAGACCCTTCTATTAAAGCTAGTATGAATAAAATCAATTAAATAATAATATGGCATCTTAATACAATCAAACCACCTGCTTGAGATCTTGGCTCGCACGCAGCCGTGTCCTTTACAGAAATCGCTGTTATAAATGTTATCCGTTTCCTCTATATAACGTCGGTAATAAATAACGCCTGTTCATTATTTTATTCATATCTCTTTGAAATAAAATGTAACCATTCATTTTAGTGAAGGTTTGAATCTAATATAATGTACTACTATACTATACACATTTCCATCACAAATGAACTCTGGAATATTATCTTTAAGAAAATTAAGAAATACAAGAGGATAGCTGTTATACGTTTATATAAATTTATAATGAATATCAATCGTCGAAGCGCTTTATCCGATTGCCTAAAAAGAGAATCATGTTATCTATACAGATATAAATAAAAATTTTGTCTGTCTACCTGTCTGTGTGTTCCGGCTAATCTCCGAAACGTCTGGACTGATTTTAAGGAATTTTCACTGGCAGATAGCTAATGTTATAAGGAATAACTTAAGACACTTTTATTTTAGAGAAAAAATTAGGGTTCCGCTTGAAAAAAACGTACCGAGAGACGCACCCGAGCAAAGCGGTATAAATGTAAAAATTAAATATGGCCTCGTCACCGAGGCTCGAGGATCTAATAAAAGAAACAAAATATTGTTCGTATAGATAAGAAATGGAGGCCAATTACAAAACGTGTATAAATAACTTTTTGCTGCTATTTTGAATAAAACTTAATATTTTCTCTTAAAATTCTTACAATATATACCTAACTATTTGCTTTATGAGTTGCATTTATTACAAAAGTTTCATGAGCACATACTTTGTGCCAGCTAGAATTTTAATATAACACACAATTTCACAACTTGCATCATGGTAATTTTAAAAGCTATATTACATATAAAAGTTTAGTTTTCGATAATATCTTCATTTTAGACTAGCGACTCATCCTCGCGTCGCTCAGGTTCGTCCCTAGGTTGCTTCCCCATACAAACTTTCATCCCCATTTTCATCCTCTTAAGAGACGATTTCCGGGATAAAGACTATCCTATGTCCTTCCCAGGGTCTCAAACTATCTTCTTACCAAATTTCAACTAAATCTGTTCAGTGGTTTCGGAGCTTATTCGCTACAAACAAAGAAACAAACAAATAAACAAACAAACAAAAAATATTTCCTCTTTACTATATATTATTACCTATAGAGTATAGACGATACCAATAATAAAACATAAGAATAATAGGCGGAAGGACAGAACGGAAATTACAAATCTAGATTAATTATCTTTCTACTCCGGAATAATTTTAGATTGAGCCCCAATCAAAACTAGAGTAAGAACGTTTTAAATTAAACTATCTTTTCAGACTGTTTCGCCGATTTATTTAGATTTTTGATTACCGACGTTTCGAATGCTTTACAGCACACATGGTCACGGGAGAGACTAAGGTTTTAGACGTCTCAAGGATCTTAGATCATTATATAGTTGTTATAGAAAGTACCTATTAGAGTAAGGACCATCTAAATTATGAAAATAGACATGAAAGTAGCTCGAGATTATAGGAAAATTCGTTGTAATATAATTTCTTTTTATATAAGAAATCGGTAATATAATATTAATGGCTACTTAGCTGACTTATAGCACTTCCGTAATAACTTGAAAGATAGAGGCATAAAATGTTTACGATAAGACATTAGGATGGAAGGAACGAAATGTTTAACATATAACATTGTCGCCCTGACTTTGTTCTTCTTTTTTCTTCATCTACTTCTTTTAATATTACCGACTTGTTTATTTTATCTTAGACTGTATAACACCAGTAAGAGCATATATGACTTTTCATTTTCCTTGCAGGTGAGGAAAAACATTGTAACTCGGTATCGCAGCAATTTTAAACCTTTTATAACTAGCGGCTCACCGTCGCTTCTCTCGGGTTCGCCTCTAGACAAATAAAAACAAATCTATCCCACGGGAACCGTAAATTTTTACGGGATAAAAAGTAGCCTATTTGTTATTTTGATGTATGAACTATATTAGTGTAAAGTTTCAATTAAATCCAATCAGTAGGTTTTGTGTACTAAGCTGTATAAGTACTATAGTTTTTTAACTATCTCACGTCAACTCTTGTATTTTCCGGGATGAAAAGTATCTAAAATGTTGACCGGCGATATTAGGTACCACCATGCAAAATCATTTAAATCGGTCCAATAGTTTCGGAGATTAGCCCCTACAAACAGACAAATAGACAGACAGAGAAACAAAAAAATAAAAAAAATCTACATTTGTTCTATTTCTCTTCTTACATCGCCCTGAGTCGGTTTTTAGCATTTTTTTTTTCTATGTACATACATTCGACCTGTACAATTTTATTATATGTATTTAAAATATCACAATACTAAGAGTTACAATGTTATTACATTTTCTCGCCTTAATAGAGATGCCTTTAATGAAATACCTACGTTTTTCCAATTTCCACGCCAAAATTATATAACATTCGAGTAAAATCGCGTTCAACACTAGTCTATTCACTCAATACTATATACGCATGTAACTCTTATCGATCTTAGATGTACACGTATGACATAACTCAGGTGTCTACGTTTAAAATTGAACCTTATTTATTTGTAGCTAAGGTCAACTTTCATATAACAAACCATGACCTATAAAGGCGAGGTCGAACTAATTCGCGACAGGAGCGAACTGGAGCTCGAAAAAATTTCGTACGCCATCATTAATTTTAGTTTCCTGCACGTCGTGTCGCGTTTTTTTACGTATATTTTTTTTTTTGTATAAAATCGTGCAATGCATAAACTTACTTTATAACGACTTTGTAATTTATTTTTGATGTTGTATACATACATTTCATACTTTTAATTATCTGTACGTACAAAAAAAAATAGATTTGTCTGTTCGAGATTTTTGTCTTGTTTTAGTTTAGTTTATCTCGTTACACTAATTATCATTTTAAGCACTATTTCTATACTTACTACTTAAACTTTAAACCTTACCAATGATGATTAAGTAATCTTTTTTTATTATCAAGTTTTTTATAATATAAATAAGTTATAAATTAAATTTAATTAAATCTAACAATCGTAATATGACGGTCCATTAATTTTGTGCTTAATAGCTTTTAATAAACGTTGTAATAAATCTTTATTGTTGCGAAAACACCAAATCATTAGACAATCTTATATATTATCTGCTTATAATTAATATTATATTTTTGACATCTACTAAATTACAATTTTTGAATGCCAATGGCACAGTGCCTAATTGGCGCTAACATTGCTAGACTTTATAGATTTCATGGCATAGGCCATAGGTGAAAAGTATTAATGAGAGAAATATTTATCTTCTCATCCAACATATCGTTATAAAATCGCTAATTTACTACATACATAAATATAAAGTATTGCTAGTACAAACATTTCTTAAAAAATATCTTATAATATAATAATATTATAATTATTATTATAGATTATTATCTATACATATACGCGTATAATTTTATTGAATCGAATCTGTACATTAAATCTTTTTTGTAAAATCTTATTGAACTAGTCATTATTATCGATTCAGAGGCCGAATCCATAGTTTTTAGAATTTGTCTGTCTGTCTGTTTGGGAACGCATCATCAGAAAACCATTGGACAGATTTTCGTGAAATTTGGTATGATGATAGCTGATTATTCTGGTCAACATATAGGATACTTTTAACTGCAGGAAAATATCTCATCTCTCAGAAATCTATGCTAACCGTTAAAACCTTTCTAGGGACGAACTCGAGCAGAGCGCGGGTGAGTCGCTAGTCTTACACTATTATACTGAAGAAGTATAATTTGTTACGCTTGAGCCGTAGATGTAAACAAGTATCACATATTTTTATAAATAAAATAGCGTCTTGGCCTCGCTTCGCTCAGATACGTAGTGAGTATACCCTAGGTGTCTTGCCTATTTATAATGTTATATACAAGCCTTTTATCAGCGCCACCTTTTGTCAAAATTTTTCACCAATAGTACATGCTACTCCAGGTCATAGTCTTATTTGTGTACTAAACATCCAAATACGTCCAGCCATTACCGCCTAAAGGTGTAACATACATACGGATACACATACAAACTTTCGCGTTTATAATGGTGTGATAAGCTTACTTATTTATACTTGGATGGAACTATAATAGGCAATATTCACTTCTCTGAACATAGATCCTATATCTACACTAATATTATAAAGAGGTAAAGTTTGTGAGTTTGTTTGTAACGGATAAACTAAAAATCTACTGAACCGATCTAGAATTTTAGACGAAATTTGGTATGAAGATAATTTGAGACCTTAGGTTTTTGTCCCGGAAATCATCACTTAAAAGGATGAAAAGGGGGAGGAAAGTTTATAAGGGGAATCAATCATTTCTCAAGTAAAAGATATAAAACACATCATACCTATGTATATACTAATATATAGTCTATCTATTCCATACCAACATTTAAAAAGTATCTAGGGACGAACCCGAGCGAAGCGAGAGTGAGTCACTAGTCACAGATATAATTACGAGTAACAACTAGCTAAATGAATAAAAAGCCAAGCTAGGGTTACAGCGTCCGACTGCCGCTACAGATTAATCAATTAAGAGAACTAATTGGATTGCGCGCCTTCGATAATCCGGTTTAGGCTCATGCATCAATTTCATAATGCACAGTGGCACTGTACAAATCAATCCATTTTTTTTTTACTATTTTGAGAAATTCCCTTACTAAGAACGTATTTATTATTATTTTATCTGTAAATTAGTATTGCAGATGGAATAGAAAAAAACATGGCGATATAATAGTTTTGCTTATATTAAAAAGTTGGTAGGTATCTCGGTGACCATCTTTGCTTGCATCTTTGCTTTGGTTTTTTTCGGTAGAGATATATAAATTGCGTTTTTCACAAGGCACCTATATAGATAAACTTAAAAAGCAAAACCTTTTTAAATACAAAATTTTATCCAAATCTTTAAAACCTTTTTCGAGACACACGAAATAAATTTATATATACACATAGACAAAAATTACTCCTGTAATATTATAAAATTATACCAGTATTTCTAGTCCAAAAAAATATTTTAACATTTCCATGCTTAATCAATTATTATATAAAATAATATGACCTATATAAAAAACACATAATAATAAAACAGTCTGTCGCTTAGACAGTATTGTCTTGACAGCCGCGTCACGTTGAACGCACCCTTAGAGGGTGGGCCGAGGGTGGCGACAGGGTGGTCCCACCCCATATAGGGCGTACTTTAACAGATTTTTTCCTAACAAAAATATCTCTAATTGGCATTATTGCTATACCGGTGTATACGGATAACTGTTTTTGTTCCTTATTTTTGTTTTTCTTTTCGCTCGTATTTTTGATATTGTTAGTCATAGTACTAATAATATAGATATTTTGTATATCTCTTTTAATGTAAACAAAATATATCGCTGTTTTTATTATTTTTATATGTTAATATTTGTGTTTATTTGAATAATTTTGATTAATATTGTCTGAAATAAAATTGGTCATTATTAATATTTTTTATTTAAAATATATATCTAGTAACAAAGAAGTAATGTTTACTTTTATACTTATACTAGCGACTCACCCTCGCTTCGCTCGGGTTCGTCCCTAGCTTGCATTAATTCACGATTGATCAGTTTTCGACCGGAGAGGAAAAATGATTAAATTACTAAAATGGCTATTAAAAAATAAGGGTTGATCGTAGAAGGATGAAAATTGAGGATTGTATGTATTTTTGTATGTTGTATCATAAAAAAATAGAAATTAAAAATTTTGTCTAAAAAATAAAAAATAAAAATTTAGGGGTGGACTACCCCTAACATTTAGGGGGATGAAAAATAGATGTTGGCCGATTCTCATAGATACCGGATAAGCACAAAAAATTTCATCAAAATCGGTCAAGCCGTTTCGGAGGAGTATGGCAACGAAAACTGTGACACGAGAATTTTATATATTAGATTAAGTTTTTACGATTGACTGTATAAAATAAAATATCAATAAAATAAAAAGGTTTTCATCATATCTCTCAGAATTATTAAAAAATATTACAAGATAAACGAAGCACATCGTTGTTGTTAAAACTTAAAATCATTGCTATTTTTGTCCAATTTTACAAAGAAGATCGATTTGGTAAAACGTTTGTTTTTTGTTCATGCCAATATCTTCGCCACTTATGAAACAATTTCATATAAAAAAGATATTTTCTTAATTATTTTTCCACTTACAAGGGCAAAATAATTACTTTTAAAGCAATTATAAATATTAAATTAAAATATAGGAATATTTCAGAAACCGTAGCTGCTATTTTTTTAACGTTTTATAGTTTTAAAGCCAATTTTGGTAACGAATTTAAAAGAGTGGCAGCGGATTTAACGAAAGCTATACGTGATATGTTTTCTACCTTGCACAGTTTCAACACTGCCCGGGTTTGCCACTTTGGTAATTCAATTTTGTCATAAACACGCGGCAAATCACTTTATCCCTTGCAGCTAGTATACAAACTGCTATATATGTATACTGTATATCGTACTCGTAGTAGTCTACAGTTTATAATTGAGTAAGTTTGCTAAAAATATTATAGTTCTTTAAATTATTTTTTAATTTCTAGAAATAGATTTTAGGAATTATGGTGGATTAATAATTACATCATTTTCATAAAATTGTCATAATTTCAAGTACCTAAACTTTAAACTTTTGGTTACTTTTTATTACTTGAAACATATTACTAATCGTGTATATTTGTAACCTGTAGTTGTTTGTTTTATTAAATCCTGTACAAAAATGGAAATCAAACCTGAAAACTATATGTTTTCATCTCGTTATAAAACGTGCGTTGTACATAAAATATAATTTAATATAATAAATTACAAAACATAAAAAAGGTATAGAAAACGATAAAGATTTAAAACATCGTGAAAGATCAGCATGTCTGAAAAAACACTAACAGTTTTCGCAATACCTGTGGACTCCACCTATGAGAATTTGATTAGAGGAATGTTTACGTTAGAGAAGTAAGACGTTTAAAAAGAGCTGAATTATTTTAATTTATTATATCAATTATATCAAATACGTAATACATACGTACAGGATAATTACTGTACTCAATTAAACCTTAATTGGATAATAACACGATATTATACATCAAGCCGAGAGGAGTAATTACATAAAAAGTACTAGGCCTTGAAATGATAACGTCAAACTGTTAGCCTACAGCAAACATCAGTATTTTAGACAGGCCATCCCGTTCGCGACCCTTGGGAACTGACAGCAGTCGAATTGGCCAGATCTGTCACTTTTTCCGGAAAGTAATTTCGCTTTGACATTTTTCCCGGAAAAAGCTCACAGCTAAGTTAATTATTATTAAAACATAAGATAAAGATAGAATTCAAGTTAATTAAAATAATAACTTGGAAAGCTTAGTAACCTTAATAACTTGGAAAGGCGTTATATTCGTATCGTCGTATATTTAAAAATAAAATCCAAATTGAGTTATGAAATTTCAAAAAAATATGCAGATTTTTCTGTAGCACCCTTCAAGGGCTAATATTACAAGCTATTACCCTTTCAAGAGCCAATTTTCAAATAACCCTACGCTGTCTGTGCCCTTTAACGATCTGGGTATACCCAATTTGCTTTTGAATGGTTTTAATTTTTTTTTGTTATCTGTTAACCCTTAAAAATACTTTGCAAATATTAGGTACACGTGCCAGTGATCTGCTGAGATTTTACTCGGATGCTTTTTCTGCAATATTTTTTTGTACCCTCACTTCTTCCGTCTGATATTGAGACAAAACAGTAGTTTATATAACTAAAATTTCATCAAAATTGATGTTGGCCATTTTTGATTTTAATAAGAAAGCGCAAGTAAACTGACATGGTAACTTTTTAATTTACCTTATAATTTATAATTACACTAGCGACTCACCTTCGCTCCGCTCGGGTTCGTCAGGTTACGTTTTAACGTTTTTTTAACGTATAGGTACATTTCCTAGATATGAGGTATTTTCCCGCAGTAAAAAATATCCTACATGTTGACCCAGATAACCAGCTATCATCATACCAAATTTCATCAAAATCTGTCCAAGGTTTTCTCGTGATGCGGTCACAGACAGACCGACAGACAGACAAAAATCTCTAATCTCTGAAATGGCTGGACCGATTTTGACGGGACTTTCACTGGCAGATAGCTGATGTAATAAGGAGTAACTTAGGCTACTATTATTATAGAAAAAAAATAGGGTCCCACGAAAAAATAAGCAAATTAATTAATTAATTTTGTTTTGAGAAGCAACCTAGGGACGAACCTGAGCAAAGCGAGGGTAAGTCGCTAGTAATTAATGTGAATACAAAATACGGCATAAATCAAATATCGATCTATTTTACCAATGATTTATTAACCAGTTAAAATTGTAACTTTCACATTTCTGAATAGTAAAGCTAACAATAGATGCACTCAGGCACCATCAGTCATTCTGTTAGTACGACCACAGATCATATAATACTATACGTACGACGCTGCGTCATCATGATTGAGGATCTTAGGCGTGTGCTTTGATATTGCAAAACTGTGTAGCATACATTAATTTTAAAAGATACCAAATAATCTAAAATTTCTTTAAAATATTTGTTTAATTTAATTAATTAAATAATACTTAATCTATACTAATATTATAAACAGGCAAAGTTTGTGCGTTTGTAAGTTTGTAGGGGATAATCTCTGGATCTACTTAAACGATTTAGATGAAATTTGGTAAGAGGATAGTTTGAGACACTGTTAAGGATATAGGATACTTTTTATCCCGGAAGTCATCCTTTAAGGGGTGAAAATGGGGATGAAAGTTTGTATGGGGAATCAACCTAGGGACGAAACCGAGCGAAGCTATAACATAGTTGATAAATATAAAACACCCATGACTAGAGCAAAAACATTCGCGCTCATCACACAAATGAATGCCCCCATCGGGACTCAAACCCGCGACCGCTGGCACAGCAAGTACGTTCACTACAAACCGAGCCAAACGTATTCAAAAAACTAATCAATTACTTTAAATCAAGTATTAACATGATATTAAGTTTAGATTAAAATAGAAGTACATAATTAAATTGACAGTCACTCCCCCAACTGGTCACCCTACGCGCATTTCAGGAGTCTGCGAGTGACAAATGAACACAGACATGACAAATATTTATATAGTTAATTCAAATACTAGCGAAACGGGGAAATAAACAATGGAGATAACACGGCGGTAGAGTCGAGCTACCACGTACTATGAGCCTCATCCTATATGGACTGTTGTTTATATTTATAATAGTACCTGGGCGACCGAGCTTCGCTCGAAGTTCTTTTTAGTTATATCGTATTTTTTAGATAAAAAAAAAAACTAAAAACTTGAATAAATACAAAAAAATAACTAAATTAAAAACTTTGTATCCGACCGGGATTCGAACCCGGACACCTGTGTTTGTCAATCATGCGCCTTGGCCGCTTGACCACGATGCTTATGATATTATTATTAAAAATTAGCGACTATATTTTCCATAGAATAATGCGAAAGAAAACCCCATAAAAACTCGAAAACACGCCTTTTCCCAGACATAAGACTATTCTAGATCAATTTTTCGTCTCCGAAAACCCCCACATGACAAATTTCAGCGAAATCGTTAGAGCCGTTTCCGAGATCACCGGTATAAATAAATAAATAAATATGCAAGAATTGCTCGTTTAAATATTTTAGATAGATGTATGTATTTAAAAGTTATATATGTGTAGTGTATCAATTATCTGGTATCCATAACACAAGCCCTGTAGCTTACCATGGAAATAGGTGGTGCTGTGTGTTAATGTCTCAACATATTTATGTTATACTTTTATAAAAATTGACACTGTTATATCTGCCTTCTTTCTTCCCATATATCGCTATATAACATAGCTGTTTTAGTATATTCTAAATCGTAAAATCAGCGGTTTTCAGACCTGAGTTAAGGCTAATCGCGAAGTCTGTACTTTTTTTATCTCAGTCTAAGTGATACGTGATTGTTGACAGAGAAAAATTGTGATTTTTTACTCTGCGTTTTACTTTCCCTTGGTAGTAAGACGGCTTTGTAGTTTTCACAAATTAAGCCCATATTAAATAATGAAGTACATTTGAACATATATTGTGTAATGCGCATTAAAAATAATCAAATGAGTTCAAACTGAAATGTTTTTGCTATTAGTACTTAACGTATCCATCAGCTTTATCGTTCAACATCTCCATCATCTACTTACTATTATAAACTAAAAAACTACTGGACCGATTTAGATGAAATTACGTAAGAAGATAGTTTGAGATCCTGGGAAGGACATAGGATATTTTTTATTTCAGTAATCATTCGTTAAGGGGGTGAAAATGTGGATGAAAATTTTGTATGGGAAATCAACCTAGGAACGAACCCAAGCGAAACGAGGGTGAGTCGCTAGTCAGTTATATAGTGAGTCAATTTAACAAAGCCTAAAAATTATCTGACAGGTTTGATCTCGTCGTTAGTTATAGGTAGAACTAATAATAGTATGGCCGTTGCAGCAATATATTAATTATTTTAATCTATTTTATTGGAATGGAAATAAAATATGTTCATCTAATTGTACGTCTCTCAATATCACAAATTTTTCCCTTTTTTACAAATCTATACAAAAACGTAATTTATAAAAAGGTTAATAAAAAGGTCTTAATCAAAAATGTACCTACTTTAAGAATTATAAAGGATGTATGTGTATGTGAGTGTGCCTACAATAGCATGTTATTTTAAGGGACAAGGAAGAAGTTTTTTTTATAGAAACGAGGGTCGAGGTGTCACTAATCCTATAAAAATAGTTGTTATACAATCGAATAAAGACAGGTCAAAACTATTCGTGTAACAGTCTCATACTAACAGCTATGGCCTCGTAAATCATATTATCTTAAGTATTATAACATATCTCCACCGTTGCGATCTTCAAACGTTTTAGAGAGCTTCATTTATACTCGCTTTTACTTATAATTTATGAGTAGTCGTGTACTAACGTTATCTATGTAGAAATTAGATTTATTGGGAAACTTTAACTATTAATATTCAATTCGCTTGGTGTTCATTTGGTATTTCGAGTATTTTATCAAGTTTCAGTTCAGTTCTCTATTTCCCATATGATCTTTACTTTTGAATGCTTTGAAGAACCTTCTTTCCGCACGCTTGACTTGAGGGGTAAGCTGGTGGATGCGTTACGAAAAAACGTACGTACGTTCGTTGCCATGGTAACCGTTGTTATTGTCTGACAAATGATATAATATTATATTCTTTCCTTAAATGATATTCTATAAATGTATGATTGTAATATACCTAATAGGTATGCGTTATTTTTAATATCTCATCTATCCTAATTATTTAAAACATAAATTGAATTTCATAAAGAGTACCGATAATCTACAGAAGTTTTACTTCTTACTCGTGTACGCATTCATACACACACTCTTTAATTTTTTATTTTTTAATTACTTATTTATTCACTTCCGTAACAACCGTTTCCGTTACAAAAATTGTAACGCCAATACTTTTTTCCCCTCTCATGGCTCGCCTAAAGAAATTTCACTTCAAAAATCTTCATTTAGGAAGATATTAAGTAGGAGGCTGTTATTCTAATAAAAGCGGAATACATTAATATACATACAGTTCTAGTTTCTGACTCTCTATTTGCTTTTACATAAAGCGTAATGCATAATAATAATAATGTAGAATATTGCGCGTGAAATAGATATTTACATATGTTTTTGGAACAGCTAAATCAATTTTAAAGAAACTTTCACGGATAAAACACTGGGATGAAAGTTAATTATGCTATTTTTTATCCCTTTTTTTTATTTAGGGATGAAAAATTGCATATGAATAAGGAAAGAGCTACTGTGGCATTTTAGCCAGACTTTCACTGCAGGCCCGGCGATGTGGTTGATAGTGAGAAGCTATTTTTTATTACCGTAACGCGCTTGTAGCGCCACGAGGAAAATCTAGTTCTAAGTAAGCCTGACCTATAGCTATACATATAATAAAATTCTAACTGAGATCTGTACATTAAATATTATTTGGAAAATCTTATTAAAATTGTTATTACTATCGATACAGAGGCCAAATCTATAGTTTTTAGAATTTTTGTCTGTTTTTCTGTCTGGGAACGCATCACGAGAAAACCACTCGACAGATTTTGATGAAATTTGGTATGACGATAGCTGGTTATCCAAATCAACATATAGGATACTTTTTACTGCGGGAAAATATCTCATCCCTTAGAAATCTATACTAAACGTTAAAACGTAACAAAGGACGAACGAGCGAAGCAAGGGTGAATCGCTAGTTTTATATATGCTAATAACGGATAACATAAAACTTTTCTTAATTTAAATATGTTTTGCAATTGTAATAACTTTAGATAACGAAATTTACATGCTCTTAGAGTTGGTGCTACCTGCTAAGTGAAAATTGCACTTATACCTTTCATAGAACATGAAAAACTACTTTGTTGGTTTACTACTTTGCATATGTTGAAATGGGCCTCTTTGTTAGCTATTTAAAATGTATATCATTTCTATAACTATTCCATTATAGTTATACTTTAGACGCTACACTGAAACTTATTATTTTACACTAGCGGCTCACCCTTGCTTCGCACGGGTTCGCCTCTAGACAAACAAAAACAAATGTATCCCACGGGAACCGTACATTATTCCGGGATAAAAAGTAGCCTATTTATATTCTGATGTTTGAACTATATTATTGTAAGGTTTCATTAAAATCCAATCAGTAGTTTTTGTGTACTAAGCTGTATAAGTTACTATAGTTTTTTAACTATCCCACGGAAACTTTTTAAATTTCCGGGATGACAAATATCTAAAATGTTGACCGGGGATATAACTTATAAGGTACTACCATACAAAATTTCATTTAAATCTGTCTGATAGTTTCGGGAGACCAGCCCGTACAAACAGACAAACAGACTGACGTACAGACATTGCGAAGTATGTACAGACATTCGACCTATACAGTTTTATTATATGTATAGATTAAGAATGAATGTTTCTAATAGAAAACAAAAACATTTTTTATTATATTTTTCATTTATACATTCTAGTTTAGTTATTCACATCAGTAGTTCTGAGATTATAAATACACGCAAACTTATATAGAGACGTTCTATTTTGTATTATATTACGATGAAAATTCACCAAATGATTAATTTAATAATAATTTAAAAAAAAAAACATATAAATTGGAAAAGTCTTTTTCCAAATTTTCCCAAAGTCGCCCCTGACGTCATTGTCGGGTGCTTCCACTAAGACGCCGAGTGTAGTTACAGACAAGGGCACTTGAGGTGGCTAGCCGGCTTATACTTTATAGCTATACACTAAGTTTTTGCCTAGATTTTTGTCTGCTTTTTGACAGTACGTTCTATCACTGAATATTCACTTTTTATTTTTTTTTATAAAAGAAAAAGAAGGAAGAATGTTTGATAAGAATTTCCATAAGAATGGTAATATTACATGCATATATTAGATGATTAAAACTTTAATTTATTACATAATTAATACTTTAAATATTTTATTATTTATATATGTTACCTATCGAGTACTTACCTAGATATTTTATTCTAAATC
Source organism: Fabriciana adippe (assembly GCA_905404265.1). Classification (NCBI taxonomy): domain Eukaryota; kingdom Metazoa; phylum Arthropoda; class Insecta; order Lepidoptera; family Nymphalidae; genus Fabriciana; species Fabriciana adippe. The sequence continues at coordinate 14,589,048 of FR989995.1, read as the reverse complement.
TATACATATAATGAAATTGTAACTAAGCCGAATCTGTACATTAAATATTTCCTGGAAAATCTTATTGAAATAGAAATTATTATCGATACAGAGGCCGAATCTTTAGGTTTTAGAATTTTTGTCTGTCTGTCTGTCTGTGAGCGCATCACGGAAAAACCACTGGAGAGATTTTGATGAAATTTGGTATGATGATAGCTGGTTATTCGGGTCAACATATAGGATAATTTTTACTGCGTGAAAATATATCATCTCTGAGAAATCTATAGTAAACTTTAAAATGTAAGTAGGGACGAACCCGAGCGGAGCGAGAGTGAGTCGCTAGTTAGATAATAAATCTCTAAAAAATAATATTCATAATTATACTGATGTAGACGAACGGAGTCTTGTAAAAACAAGTGTAACGAAACATTACTTTTTTTAATTAAATGTCAAATCCAATCAGCGGGAGGGTGGAAATAAAAATAATTAAAATATACGCCTACATTTTATTAATTAAAGTAAAAATCGAAGTGAAAAGTATTTTAAATGGAATCCGGACAAATTCTAGAATATTCTCGTTCAAACTCGCACAGGGAGAAAGGGAGAAGGATGGGGCAGATAAGGGGTAGAGGAGGCAAATGTGGAGGTAAATGTACACATTTCGACCCTAAAGGTGGGGGTAGTTCCACCTCGGAAACATATTTGTGTTAACTTTAGTATTATATTTGACGTATGTCATCTTTATTTTATTATTTGTGCGTAGAAACGTGAAGGAATAGTAATGAAAAGGCTTCAAATAAATGGATCAAATGACATAAAGGAATGATTAAAAATATTTTTTTATTTTATTTTACTGTAGAGCTTTTAACAATTTTATTTATAAAATAGTTCTATATATGTTTGTTTTCTTGTTTTTTTTTTTTGTTTAATTTGTTTTTAATTTGTTTAAATGCGCTTATCTCTGTAACTACCAGTCAGATATTTTTAAATTTCTTATTTATTGACTTAATACTTAAATTTAATTGCATCCAACGTCACGTTACGACACTCAAAACATACTTAAACTAGTTTATTATAATATAACTAGCAACTCACCCTCGCTCCGCTCGGGTTCGTCCCTAGTTACGTTTTAATGTTTAGCTCAGAGATGAGATATTTTCCCGCAATAAAAAGTATCCTATATGTTGACCCGGATAACCAGCTATCATCATACCAAATTTCATCAAAATCTGTCCAGTGGTTTTCCCGTGATGCGGTAACAGACAGACAGACAGACAGACAGACAAAAATTCTAAAAACTATAGATTCGGCCTCTGCATCGATAATAATGTCTATTTCACTAAGATTTTCCAAAAAATATTTAATGTACAGATTCGGCTTAGTTACAATTTTATAATATGTATAGACTAATTAAAATACAGCAGAATAATTAAAATTAACACACACACGCTTATGTTCAGTGTAAACTTTGGGCATAGCCAATATAGCATTTACGAGTACAATAGCTATCGCTAATATAAAAAAAAAACGTATAGACTGACTTATCTCAGCGCTATGTCACATTATTATAGAATATTTTTTTATTTCTATTAGCGATATCGATTAGAATTCTACTTGTCGACGTGGGCTGAAGAGTATACACGTGTAAATGATTTTTGATATTAAAAATAAACTTAAATATTTGTTTATCATCGAGAAACATTTTCATCTTTTTAATATTCATATTGAAAACATAATAAAACATAATTTCTTTGAAGAGCAATATTAAGAACTCTTCATAGGAATAATTAAGCTTCAGAACATTCTTTTTAATAAAAAATAATATCACAAATTAAGTGGGATTCTAAGAAATATCTTGTACTAGCAGCTCACCCTCGCTTCACTCGGGTTCACCTCTAGGTAAACTAAAACAAACCTATCCCACTGGAACCGTACATTTTTCCGGGATAAAAAATAGCCTATGTGTTATTCCAAACTATAATCTATCTCTGTGCCAAATTTCATCAAGATCCGTTCAGCCGTTCTGGCGTGAAAGAGCAACAAACATCCACACATACTTACAAACATTCACATTTATAATATTGTTATAAAATAATACGGATTAATTTTTTGCTCTTATTCTTCTCTATGTTTGTTAAATTATAATTTTTTTTTTGATATTTAGATAAATATGAAAAAATAAGATAAGTAGGTAGGTATTTTTCCATAATAATATAAGAAATATGATTGTAATTCTGTCTGTTTGTTACTTTTTCACGTTTGAATCTCTGAGCAGATTTTGATGAAATCGGGCATCAACATACATTACACCATAAAGATAGACATAGGCTTTTATTCCTCTACTTACTATATGAGACGTCGCGGGCAAAAACTAATCTATACAGATAAATAAAATTGATGTGTCTATTTGTAATGTCAAAATAACAGCTTTTTACTAAATGCATATGAAATTATATACGGTACTTATGAGAAAAACACAATTTTTAAAATTTTTTTCTGTCTGTCCGTCTGTTTGTTCCGGCTAATCTCCGAAACAGCTGAACTGATTTTGACGAAATTTCACTAGCAGGTAGCTGATGTTATAAGGAGTAACTTAAGCTGCTTTTATTTAAGAAAAAGAATTCGGGTTTCGCTCAAAAAAATTAAAACGTACCTAGGGACGCACCCGAGCGAAACGGGGGTAAGTCGCTAGTACAAAATAAATGAATCGGTGCCTAATTGCGCAGCGTTGATATCTATAGCCTTCACCTGATTACGATGTATAATGTATATTCAGTGAGTCGTCGCTACTCGCAAGTCGCGAGTCTTTATGACATATAAGAGTAGTAAATATCAATGAAAGATAGATACTTCACTAGTACCATCGGGTCATTTGGATTTAAAACTTTGTTAGATTTACGCGAATATTTGTCATTTTTAAATAAAACTATCTTTTCGGAAGTTTTTCGCGGATTTATTTAGATTTTTGGATTCCCAACTTTTCGAATGCTTTACGGCAATCATGGTCACAGGAGAGGCTAAAGTTTAAGATAAGATGTCTTAAGGTTATTATATAGCTGGAAACTCATCACGAGAAAACCACTGGACAGATTTTCATAATTTGGTATGATGATAGCTTGTTATCCGGGTCAATATATAGGATACTTTTTACTGCGGGAAAATATCTCATCTCTGATAAATCTATACTAAACGTTAAAACGTAACTAGGGACGAAACCGAGCTGAGCGCGGGTGAGACTCTAGTGATTAAATAAAAATGTAGGTATATATAGCAATTTAATGTATTATCATGATTGGATAAAAAACTATATAAATTTAGAATAAGAATAATAATATGTAACGAATATTTATTATTCATAAATCGCGTCTATAAAACAGTTTAACCTTTGGAGTTTAGACGTTAATGAAAAATTACGATTCGAATATATAGATAGGGCAATAACCATATATTATTTCTTATTATAAAATACTATAGATTAGCTATATTTTCTCAGCATGCACAATAAACGAAAATATTTATAAAAATGTTAGCATGGATCAATTAAAAAAAAATTAACAGTAATGCAACGTCATACACAATCAAATTATTATTCCTCTAAAAAATTTCAATAAAACCTACTTTCAAAAAAATGAGTCTAACAAAATCGCCTATTCGTCGCGCTTAGTCCTAATTTGATAAAAATACTAAAACTCGTTGTGCATTAGGTACAGTAAAGAGTTTTTCTGATATATTTTAAAAACAAAACCGTTTTATAGACATAGATAAAAAACGTATATATACTTATATTTAATACCAATAAAATTGACATTTAAATGTCAATAATTCTGCATTAAAAACTCTTTCGGTAATTTGGAAAATTAACACTCAAACGACGTAATACGACTGTAATATTATAATACGTAATAAAGCTGTACACTCCTTAGAGTAACCGAAGTAACATTAAAACAACTATTATAACTTGTAGAGCAATTCAATTGGTTGCATTAAAGCAAGCTAATGGACGATTGACATCTGATGTAAAGCGGGTTCGACCCCGGGTCAGGAAGCAATTGGATCAATTGACATGAGACTGCGCCCGCGCCGTGCGAAACTATATACAGCTTATATAATTATACTGTCTGTACTGTTTATGTACTCTCATACTAATAAATTCTATTTTGAATATTTTATTTATGTACTAGCGACTTACTAGTCGCTTCGCTTCTGGTTAGTTTCTAGACAAAAGCAAATCTATCCTACGGGAACCGTACATTTTTCCGGGATAAAAAGAAACCTATGTGCTATTCCAGACTATAATCTATTTCTGTGCAAAATTTCATTCAGATCCGTTTAGACATTCTGGCGTGATTGAGTAACAAACATCCATCCTCACAAACTTTCACATTTATAATATTAGTATGGATATGGATTTTTTAAACTAAACATGTATTATGTTTCATTGCATGCTTAAAATTATAATCCTATCAGTAGTTTTTTTTTTTTAATTTTGACAGCATTTCCATAAAATTTATATGGAAAGATGAAAATATCGCATAATAATAATTATTATATGGATCGTTCTTCTTTTTTTACGACAATAAATTGGTATTTCTCAGTTTTTCGAGTTTTTTCAAGTAACAATATTTTGATTTCAGTGTTAGATATTTTTTTGCAAATGTATTTAATTTTCATTTGGATTATTTAATCTTTATTTTCATGCCCGTAATGTTGTTTGTTTTGTGGCGATTTTCGAGAAAACACTGTGACAGAGTGGTTCTTTTTCGGTAGGACATCATTATGAATTACTACTCTGTCACGGTATTTAATGAAACATAAACACATGCAAAAAAACTATTGGCTACAGAAAGTTAAAGATTATTTAGTATTAAAAGGTATAAAGCGATGAGGATATAAATTCGAACAATGAATACATAATAATCTATACTCTAATATGACACAAAATGAGGCGAGAGACAGATCATTGTCGCTAGAAAAGCAGAACGACCCATATATCTACTAGTGTTCGCCTACTCGTCGAAATTCGACCATAACTATTATTGAAAATTTGAAGGTAGTGTATATGAATAGAATTTATCTATCAATATAAAAAAGCGAACTGTTTCCAAAATGTTTTATTGATAACACTAAACCTCGTCAATAGCTCTACTAATTGTAAGCAAAAAAAACGGTTGACAAACAGAGAAGGAAAAGGTACGGAACTGTTATGTCTTTGTCTATTTATCTCCTACTTTTTGAATTAAATATAAAAAAAAAAACAATCTAAATGTCATGAATAATACAGTATAACCTCTATATATGATCTGTGGTATAACATACGAATGTGAATGGTAAATTAATATATGTATGTACATATGTACTATGATTACAAAAACAAATTACTGTGCACCATGAAAAATACCAAATCTATTTTAAATTACTTAATAATCTCTAATTTCATGTTGTAAAATTGGATTGATAATATTTACAAGGTCAAAAGAAATCTATACTAGCTGTAACGATGTTGAAAAAATAATACTTTTATCAACCAACTTCAAAAGAAGGAGATGCTCGAGTTGTGTAGGTTTTTTTATATGTTACATGATATTTTCGCTAATTGTGAAGCGATTTTCATTACCTCTTTTTAATGAACAGAATCATAATTCATTTTATTCGAAATCTTCTACAAATGTGAACGGTTAATGTTTCTATTTTAATTAATAGGTTTTTCCTATATCTGTACCTAAGATTTTTTTTAAAGGATCAAGGACAAAATCTTTAAAAGTAATTATTTCACTCTAGAAGTGGTTTTTTCTTCTTCTTGTTATGTTTTGAATTAGACGACGTAAAACAAAAAAAAATTAAAGAGTGCGTGTATGAATGTGTACACGCGCAAGAAGTAAAACTTCTATAGGTTATCGTTACTCTTTATGAAATTAAATTTATGTTTTAAATATATAGGATAGGTGAGATACTAAAAATAACGCATATTAAGCATATTACAGTCATATATTTATAGAATATCATTTAAGGAAAGAATATAATATTATATATCATTTGTCACACAATAACAACGGTTACCATGGCTACAAACGTACGTACATTTTTTCGTAACGCATTCACCAGCCTTACCTCCCAAGTCAAGCGTGCGTAAAGAAGTTTTACTTCAATTATAGTAATACTTTCCAATCGTAGACATTTCTTCGCGGACATAATTTATCAAATATCAGGCATTTTATTCATTAAATATTTTTTTGCAATTTCCGCCGCAAAAGCGCCGGATGTCGACAGCTATTAGATAGTTAGCTAAATAAATATAACTGCTAAAGTAATAAAGAAGTTAGGTTTGTTTAGGCAAGTATCCACAAAGGTTTTGGGCTAAAAAATTAATTAATCAATTGAAATAAGTTATACATTAATATAATATTGACTTTTAACGTTTTGCCTTTGTCCTAGGTAAAACAAATTTGCTTAATCAGAATATTTAACTCATAAACTTAGTTCCAATGGATTTATAATATTGTTAGTATTTTCTTTCGCTTAGCCCAGGTGTAACTTGGGCACCACCTGTCATAAATTGATAAATAAAAATCGGTCAAGTGCGACTCGGATTCGCACACGAAGGGTTTCATACCATAAACGATTTTTTTTATTTACATGGCCTTTCGTCATCTTGGTTTTTTATTATTTGTTATTATAGCAACTCTCTACCTATTACGGTTCATGAGATACAGCCCTCTGACAGACGGACAGATGGACGAACAGCGGAGGCTTAGTAATAGGGTTCCGTTGGCAACCTTCGGGTACTGAACCCTAAAAATGAACAAATTTTTCATAGTAATTTACACAATATATAATATACTGTATACAAACAAACACATTCATTTATAACAAGAAGACAAACACATATAGTGTCCATGTTAATAATTTGAGAGTGAAGTCACGAAGTATAGCTAGTATTAAATAGCTCAAAGTTATTGCACTTTGCGTAAGCATATCTAAACAAATTATTAAAGCGTGCTTAAGTCATATTTAAGGGCCATCGGTTCAGAGATTATGCATATTCTAGTAAGCTCCCTTCATAGAATTAAATTAATATATCTTTCTAAGAGATAAATGCTTCTAATGATGCCTCTGTGTACGAATATGTTGCTAGCCTTGGTTTTGTCTGTTTGTTTGTTTTTTTTTTCTTAATTTGATACTTCCGAAATATTTTCATACGGATTTGTTATTCCTTTGTCTTAAGAAGTTAAATAAAAAAAAAGTGTCGAAAAGTCGGATAAACTAATTAATACTAATTTTCAAGTAAATATAGTCAGGAAATGTTATTTTTCACAAAAAATTAACACCTTTTTACATTTCCAGGAGTTAAATAAAAAAAAAAGTTGTCTTAGTAGGTACTTTGACGCTGTGTATGTCGTACTATAACTTTCGCATACGGCTTTACTTTGGGGTTATAGTGTAACAAAGACAACTAACAAATTTTTAATTTGCACATTTTAACACTATGTATTAGTACAAGGTAAATTAATAAAACCTAGTTTTCCCGTGGCTCTGCCCGCATAGTAATTTTTCATTAAAAAAGCATACAAGCTATTATATTAATCCCAGATAAAAAGCTATTTGAAATCCAAAGAAGTAACAAACATACTCACAAGCTTTTGTATCTATAATATTACAGTGATTTAGGTTTCGAATTTTCGCTATAATTCCATGTGTAAATTATAAGATCAACTAAGGTTTAATAGATACGGTGGTATTTCACGCTTGTTATATTTGTGGAAATGGGAACGGCACATGCCGATGTAGCTACATTAAGAGCCTCCTTTCAAATCTTTATCTACAGTTAAGGTTGGTCCACACGATACAGACTTTCATCAGGTTCTATAGAATTTTTTCTGTGCAATAAAGTAGTACAAACTAGTGTTGGCGTGTCATAAAAGGCGGAACTCTACATGTATGTCTGTATGTACATAGGACCACCTCATTTTTAGTTAGGAATGGTCTTACCGAGGTTCGAATACTAAAGTTCGTACTAAATGTTTCGAAAACTACAAATGTTCAAAAATCAAAGCCTGAAATCTAACTAAAAAAAGTTTGTCCAAACATTCTGTGTATAATTATCCTGCGTAAAATATTATACTTTAGCTTCATAGTCTGTAAAGATATAATTACGTACAAAAGTCTGTATCGTGTGGACCCACCATTATAATAAAAACCCCAGTATGATTCCAAAATAGTTAACTTATATTAAAGTCATAATATGTTTACTTACACAATACAAAAACCTATATAGGTTTAAAAAAATATTTGCTCGTCTGTCTGCTTGTATACGATATGATCTACAAACAGACAGACGAGTTAACATATTTTTAATTCTGAAAATTTCAGTGTCATATCTATACTTACTAAAGCAGAGACGCGAGACAAGACTAGGCTAAATATTTTTTTATATCAGTATAGATATTAACTAAACATAAAGGCATTCATTTTATTGACTATTTCTCACGGGTATTAATTAGCGCCAAGAGCACTAATTAGAAAATGATGTCAAAGATATTCGGCTTATTTAACGAAGTTACGGTGTTTTATTCAGAATATACGTCTGTGATTCTCCTTTGATGGAAGCCAACATAATCAAGATTTTTGCTTGAAGAAAAGTTTTGATAGGTAAAGTTTAATAATTAGTTATTCAGGGCAAAGGATTTATTACACAAAAAAGTATTTATGGTAAAATGTAATGATAATTTGTGAATATTTTAATATTTTCAATTAAATAGATGTAGGTAGGCTCAAATCTAGGTCTCGCGAAATATTTTCATGTGCGAATCATTTCCAACATGATTACCACTTTTCTTACGGTTAAGGAAAATATTGTGACGAAACCTGCATGTCTGAGAGAACCTAGCAAGTTTTCGAAAGACATGCGAAGTCTGCCAACCCGCACTTGGCCAGTGTGGTGGAATATGGCCTGATCCCCCTAGTAGTAAATCCCGTGCCCAGCAGTGGGTCATCATTAAACATTAATATAACTAAGTCAGAAATCGTAAAATATAAAATAGGATAATAAAATATACATTTATGTACATACATTTGTGTACATACGAGTATGTTAGGCTTAAATACCGAAAACGCTCATTATGCGTAAAAAATGTCAACAATGCGTCGTAGTTAACTAGAAAATCCAGCATGCTGAACTTTAACCCGGTTTTTCTCGAATTTAACGGTAGGCCTACTGGCGGAAGACTATAAAAAACATATGACCACATACACAAAAGTCACTACCAACCAAACTCACAACGACTGTGCCATTCCACCGTCAATATTAATCATAAATAAATATGTCATGACATTAATACACAGCACCATCTAGTTCCATGGTAAGCTACGAGGCCTGTATTATGGATACAAGACAGTTGATACCCTACACATATCTAACTTTAAATACATACATATTATAAATATAAACACCCATGACTGGAGTACTAACATTCGTGCTTATCACATAAATGAATACCTCCAGCGGGACTCGAACCCGCGACCGCTGACACAGCAAGTAGGGTCACTACAAACTGAGCCAAACGTATCGTCATGTTATAAATGTATAAATGAAGAGATACAGGCATTCGATAAATCTGTTGGCTGAGGTCAAGAAAACATCTGAAGCTAGCGACAATGTTATTTAACGGCAAGCAATAACTCTAGTAAATTAGACATTTCAAGATGTAATGTTTTACAATGTAAGCCTGTTTATTTGTAGACAGTACAAAATCTATTATTGTCGAATCATTTTTGTTGAATGGTAAATAGGAAACTGATTGAGGTTCGATTTTCTTTTGAGACAAAATATTGAAAAAATTAAAGAGTGCGTGTAAGAATGTGTAATGTGTATACGCGCAAGAAGTAAAACTTCTGTAGGTTATCGGTACTGTTTATGAAATTCAATTTATCTTTTAAATAATTGAGAAAGGTGAGATACTAAAAATGACGCATATTAGGCATATTATAATCATATATTTATAAAATATCATTTAAGGAAAGAATATAATATTATATATCATTTGTCAGACAATAACAACTGTTACCATGGCAACAAACATACGTACATTTTTTCGTAACGCATTCACCAGCTTACCCCCCAAGTCAAGCGTGCGTAAAGAAGTTTTACTTCAAAAATATAATGCTATTAATAATTTAGCACTTTAAAAATCCCGCTGCTGGGCACGGGACTAGAAGGAATATGCCATAGTACATATACTTGGCAGACTTGTTACGTGATTCAAAAACTTGTTAGACTCTCTCAGACGAGCTTCAAAATGTTTTCCTGCAGAAAAACACTTTGAAGCCATATTAGTAGGTAGTAAGAAAATTTTAGAAATGCGAGATCTGAGTTTCGATCTACTTCACTTAGCTTTTTTAATTGCGCACGATACCAATGGAATTGTTGATATGCTACAATGTTACAATGTATACGAAAGTATACTAATAAGTATACATACTTACTACTTGTTTATCTGTGTTTTCTTCATGCCGAGACAGATTAACAGATTGCTGAGATATTGTATATAAAACAGTTTCGAAGAAAAGAAAATCCAGAATTCTTTTTATCGCGCTACATGAATTTTAATTTTGAATCTAATGTAATGCATTTTGTAATATATATTTATTATATAGCATACAATTACATCAAACTTGGGGACTAAGTAAACAAGGCGATCTAAGTAAACTAAGATAATATCTATCTAAGATGGCTAAAAATCTACAATAAAATGTATTGAAATTTCACCTTATATGGTTATGTCAGGGAATCGTAATATGTATATCATTCTCATACATATGTATATACAGGGTGGAACAAATCGATGGGACATGGAAGAAAAGTACTTTAAATATTGAAGTTATCAAGGTTTACTTAAAAGAAACATTTCTTTATTTTTAAAAATAATAATAACTGCATTTAATTTTATTTAAAAAAACCTTACCAGAACCGGGAATCGCACCAAATAAAAATGCAAAAAGGGACACCGTCATTATTTTAACAAAAAAAAAAGCAGTTATTATTATCTTTAAAAATAAAGAAATGTTTCCTTTGTGTAAATCTTGATAACTTCAATATTTAAGGTACTTTTCTTCCGTGTCCCATCGATTTGTTCCACCCTGTATATACGTTTATTCTTCAACAATTGTAGAGTGACATCTTGTTTAAGACCCTTGAGACCGTCGCATTAGGTAATGCGGATTATTGTCTCCTGAGTTTCGAGATATTTCCCATAGTTAATCCAAAGAGCCATGTTCTTGAAGTCACGCTGACGTCATTAATTACCGTACTTCCGGTACATGAAGCGGTATCGTGCGCTATACATCAGTCGAAACATGTAAATCAATAAAAGTATTTAGAACAGAGGGTATATAACTATTATCTATATGTAGAATAGATATTGGATGAAAAGATATTAACATTATATAGTTTAACTAGCTACTTACCCTCGCTTTGCTCGGGTGCGTCCTTAGATGCGTTTTAATTTTTTTGAGCGAAGCCCTCATTCTTTTTCTAAAATGAAAGTAGCCTAAATTACATATATAATATCAGCTATCTGCTAGTGAAAATCCCGTTAAAATGGTCCAGCCGTTTTGGAGATTAGCCGGAACAAACAGACAGATCGACAGACAGACAGACAAAAATTTTAAAACTTGTGTTTTTCTTATAAGTACCGTATATAATTCCATATGCATTTAGTATAAAGCTGTTATTTTGACATCACAGATAGACACTTCAATTTGATTTATCTGTATAGATTAGCAATACACAAAATATTAGTGTACTATTTTAGATGCGAAATCTTCTCAGCAGAACTGCCTTCCAAGCCGTACTTACATACTGACATTAAAATTTAATTAAAATATAAAATTAACGATTCAAAAGTCCTTGTTAAAGTCTATATAAACAAAGTACAATTTGTTTTGATTTTATTTATACGTGATTGTTGCTCAAACAAAAAGTAGAGGAGTAACAAACGTACAAACAATCACATAAAATATTACTTTGTTAGTAATGTTTTTTTGTACACGAGTAATAATTCTTTTATAGGCATAATTCAGTTAATTTTTGCTCTTTATGCAAACTTTATTAATATATGGAAAAATTTGCACGTCACGTCGATTATTTCCGCCATTACTGCGTGAATGATCGAATAACTAAGTAATAAATCATAACAAGCACTAAACATTAATATTTAATATTACATTACTAAAGTAAAAATATGTTAGAGAATTTTAGCTTTTACCTAATCTAAAACACGTGCAGAGTCGAAGTAGTTTAGTTTATACTAGTTCATACTGCCAGTGAAAGTCCCGTTAAAATTGGTCCAGCCGTTTCGGAGATTAGCCGGAATAAACAGACAGACAGACAGACAGACAGACAGACAAAAATTTCAAAAATGGTGTTTTTCTTATAAGTACCGTATATAATTCCATATGCATTTAGTATAAAGCTGTTATTTTGACATTACAAACAGACACTTCAAATTTATTTATCTGTATGGATTAATAAAAGTATATTAAAATTATTGAACGAGTTAAATTCGTGTAGTTCGAACTGCTGCCCCCATAGCCCCTATGAACATTGTACTTGCGATAAACATCAATCAAACCTATAACAGTAGACAATAATGGCTAATCAGTACAACTCTCACTTCACTAGCTTTTATATTTATATGATTGCAAAGGAGGCAAGTTTTTATATATATTTAGGTAGAAACTCATTTTTGCAACAAAACTAATCTGACTGATCAATAGCATGCCTAGAGTGAAAAGGGGGAGAGAGCGATCCATCCCGGATGTCACCCATTTAGGGGTGTCACCCAATTGGGGGGGTGACACCTATCTGTTTGCAATATGCAAACTAAAAACATTCTCCTCTCCTTTATTGCTTTGCGAGTGCCATGTTGCACTTTGGGAGTAACAATTGTAAAAAACTTGCGATTGTGTTGGTGCTACCTGTTTAGGGGATGCTACCCGATTACACGAAAATTTATTCTCGTTCAGATAAACTTGGAGTTTTATTAGAAATGCACCATCGACTACCCACTCGGGTGTCACCCATGCTGACTACACTAGTGTAAATGACTGACTGACTAAAACTTTCCCGTATTTTACTTAATTATCCACATTAAAAGTAAACATGTCACTCCACTGTAGAAACTATTATATGAAAAAAAAATACGTTGGTCTATTACTTCGTGGTTGCGTGATAGTGAAACAAACCTATAGACACATTTTCACATATATGATTACATTGATTAAGTATTTGTAAAATTTATATCACTGTTAATTACTAGATGTTAATTAATCTGGCTGAGTGCATATTTATGATTTTTTTTTTATATTTTTAAGTAAGTTAGAACCTTAAAAAGCCACAGATTAGTTAAAGCGAATTGAAAAAACATATTTTTATCTGTATAAAAAAGGCTGTCAAATCTATTTAAATATTTAGCTTTACTCAGAAACAAAGCAATGACCTTCATATAGACATTACCGTTTAAAACTAACATACAAATATTATACATATTAACAAGTTTCAACACTTAAAACCCACTTAGTACAAATCTCAAGACCAAACCAAACATATGACTTAATTTAAACAATAAATTATACTAAAAATCTTTTCTCACAAGCCAATAGTAATAAAAACGCATAGAAATCCAGTATAATTGTTTACACAGAAACAGATCTATCGAATGATCAACGTTTTTCGCATTCTTCGATGGCAAAAAGCAAATTGAGCGCAGTATGAACGCGACCCATTAACGTTTTAAGTTTTTTACACGTCATTCATGGTTCCTACTTCAGTACGGGTGAGAGAGCGCACGAGCGATAGCGGGAAATCGTGATATTTTTTTTTTATGGCCATGTTTTTTTTTTCTTTTTTTTTTCAATTGGATTCATTGTCAATGGGTTTCAATCAAGCCAATGGAGCACAGATTAACTCGAAAATATCACGTAAAATGGTAGAGCCATTTTATACGAAGCAGATTGATCAAAATAAGATTATTATACTAGATTAGATTGCATGATTTTTTTTTTATTAAATATGTTCATCCAATTGGTGCTTTCTCATAGTTATTAAGGTTATATTTTAGTTTCGTTTTGACTTTACTAAGCCAACTCATACGACTAAAACAAGCGTATGTAAGCGTATATAGTCGATACTTTCTTTACCACTGTTAATTGGGCAGAATGGGTAATTCGGATTTTTACTGTCCTTATATTTTAAATTAAAAACATTCAAGTTTTATAATATTTAAATTATTCAAGCTTATTAAAAATACACCTTTAGAATTCTTCACGCCGTCACCCTGAATCAAAAGCACAGGCACAAAAAACATGCATATACATTTCTCGCTTATATTTTAAATGAATAAATTACAATAATTTCTTAGATTTACGCGAATATTTTACGTCGGGGACCAAAAATGAAAATAAATCCGCGAAAAAATCCTAAAAGATAGTTTTATTTAAAATTGAATAAATTATAATATGTTTTTATGCTATCGCCCGCTCATCGCCGCCACTCACGTCGCTCCCCAAGCATAATAACAACGCTTGAAAAAATATTTGCAAAACGGTGCGTGCGTGTTGAAACGATTTGGTAAATAATTCATATCTTTAACACAAGTGGGTCAAGTTCGCTTACGTTGCTCCCCTCATGTACGACTGTTAAGAAAATGTACTTAACTGGGAAATGTTATTTTATTAATCTATATCTATATTCTATATCTATATATAATAAAATAGTAACTTAGCGATATCTATACTTGAAATATTTTTAAAAAAATAATGACTGTAACGTATTGAGTACAGAAAATAGACCCCTTAGATTAAAATTTTTGTCTATTTGTCTGTATGTCTGTTTGTGTGTGCGCGTTTCACGTAAAAAGTACTGGAGCGATTTTAACAAAATTTTGTGTAGTGATAACTTATTACTCGGGTCAACATTTAGGATGCCTTATACTACAGGAAAACCATTCATTCCCACGGGACAACACAATAATTACTATTTCTATTGAGTCGTCCTTAGAAATTTATATGGCTAACACTAACTAAACCTTAAGAGGTACATCAAAACAATGTACTAGAAAATTATAGGTCTTAAAAGGGCCTACAGGAAAATCCCTAATAGTGTGTGTCTATCTCCTAAGTTATGCTGCCAATAAATAGTTTTATCTATTTAAAACGCACCCGAGCAAAGCGAGAGTAAGTCACTAGTCTGTATATATAGATAGGGCAAGACTTAACATTTAAGTACCTTTTTCAAAGCAGAAAAATCTACCTCATCTTGAGTCTAGATATATGTATGTAATATGTGCATATATGTATATGTACGTAAGGAGGTATTACGTATGTTTCGATGACCCCCGACACAAGCAACTCTACCGAGTTCTTTCTTTATTTTACTAGATCTATAAATGCTAAAGTTTGTGAGGTATTCAATATACGCATATGTATGTACGGATGTATTAAACTGCTAAACGAATTTGGATGCAGTTTTATATGAAACAATACAATCTTCATAAAAATAAATCAAAGTACTTAATAAAGAAAAAATTCCCTTTAGAGTATCATTTAGTTAAACAGCTCAGACAATAATGAAAAATGAAAATAAATCTCGATAAAAGGAAAGACTGTGCGCAATAATCTAAGAATGCTATTCATTATTAAAAAATAGTTATGCCTAATGTTCACACACTGATACGTTATTACTGTTGAATCTATATAGAAAACACAAAGCAAAGGAAAGGTACGAACGTACCTTTTCTCCTCTGTTTGTCAACCGATTTTCTTTTTTTATTTGTTTAATAGCTATTGACGAGCTTCTCATTATTTTTTATGGAAAAAGATTTTTTTTTTTATATACACGGGTAAATTCTTTTCATATATTGTTTTCGTCAAATTTTCTACAATAATTATGGTTGAATTTCGACCACTGATCGAACACTTGTATAAATAATAATAATACTCTTATCAACATATTGTTATGTGTTACTAAAATTTATAGCAAACTAGCCGCTCACCCTCGCTTCGCTCGGGTTCGTCTCTAGATAAACAAAAACAAATCTATCCCACGGGAACCGTATATTTTTCAGATAAAAAGTAACCTATGTGCGATCCCAGACTGTAATCTCTGTGCCTAATTTCATCCAGGTCCGTTCAGCCGTTCTGACATGATTGAGTAACAAACATCCATCTAAACTTTCACATCTTTACAAATAAATAAAATTGGAGGGTCTGTTTGTATTATTAAAATAACCGCGTTTTACTAAACGCATATGGATGTATTCACGGTACATATACCAAAACAACGTTTTTTACAATTTTTGTCTGTTTGTCTGTCTGTCTGTCTGTTCCGGCTAATCCGGCTAACACGACAGGACCGATTTTGACGGGACTTTCACTGGCAGATAGCTGATGTAATAAAGAGTAACTTAGGCTACTTTTATTTAAAAAAAAACAGGGTCCCACCAAAAAAAATAAACCAAAAACATAATAAAAAAAAGTTTGTTTTGGGAAGCAACCTAGGGACGAACCCGAACGAACCGAGGGTGAGCCTCTAGTTTATAATATTAGTAAGATTAAGAATTGTTAAGAGTTGTTAACTGGCGCTACTATATAATATATATAATATTATGTCCATTCTTAACTAAATAATACATTTCCTGGCGGCAACCGTTCCGAAGACCAAACTTAAATGAATGCAGAGACTTTGTATTCCGTCTGAATTTAAAGTAAGTCTCTGAGGATTAGCAAAGAGACTAGAATAAACAAACTTTAAAACTAGTGTCTACTGTTTATACAGTTAGCAACTAACTTATAATTTAGCTACACGATTACAAACCTTATTGGTGGACAATAAGATTCATTATACAATACAAGATATATAAAAGATTATATTCTCATTTATGACGTTTTAGTTTCTATGTATATTGTATTAAGAGTGATTTTCGTTTATAATTTTTATCGCAGTTATCAGAATATTTGATTGCAATAATATTGACAATGACTATTAATAACTAGCTTTCTCAAGACTTTAGAATATAATGTTTAATAATTTTGTGTTTTAAATATTTTTCAAAAATGCAGTACCTAAGCATTATTTCTACTTAGATTTTGGAAGTTTTTCATGATTATAATATAATCTCCTTTATCATTATTAATTAACTAACATTATTAACTAAAAGTATGATAATGCCTTCTCGAAAGATTTTGTCCACGGCGGCCAAACTCACTGTTTGTGAGACGAGCTAACAGCGCAGATGTTATAGTGCACAAATGCACTCTCTATTCCTGTTGCTCTCAGATTCCGATGGGATGATAATTCGATGCGATCGGTAAGAGATTAGGCGCAGGACCGACAGCTTTACGTCCTTTGCGTGGGGTGAAACACCGCCAACTTCGCAACTCCGGGATGTTACTGGGACTTTCTGAACAGAAATACTCAATAACTAAAATCCGAACAGGGACTCAAACCCGGGACCTCTGGATGTGCAGCCGTACATGCAAGCCACTATAACATCTAGGCAGTTAGGCAGTTCGTAAGGCACTAAAAAGTATATAGATTATGAGGCAGTCATAACGCGCTCGCTTCCCAACCTCTGATATTTTCTTATGCGAATCTTTTTCAACATATATTGACCACTTGCCTTACGATGCAAACAGTATAAGGAAACCAACAAATTCTTAGGGAACTTAGCAAGTTTTGGAGAGACTTGTGAAGTCCACAAAACCACTACCACCACTAGGCCTGCATGGTATATAAAGACTGATGTCCCTCACCTTGAAGGGAAGCCCGTGCGCAGCAGTAACACGTTAATAAAGGCTGAATACACATAGGTACATACATTCCGAAAAATATATTACATATTTAATTCAAATACTTACTTCTTTTAAGTAATATAATAACGTTGTTGTTGTATAGACTGATTATATTATTATCGACAAAATTTTCCGATGTAAATGCCAATGAAATTAAAATAATTTGCATTTTTAGTTATTCTTCAAAGATGTTTATGAGGATTACTACGTTATTATCAAATTATTAGCGACTCACCCTCGCTCCGCTCGGGTTCGTCCCTACTTACGTTTTAACGTTTAGTATAGGTTTCTCAGAGATGAGATATTTTCCCGCAGTAAAAAGTATCCTATATGTTGACCCGGATAACCAGCTATCATCATACCAAATTTCATCAAAATCTGTCCAGTGGTTTTCTGGTGATGCGTTCCCAGACAGACAGACAGACAAAAATTCTAATAACTATAGATTTGACCTCTATGTCGATAATAACTAGCAGTACCTACTTTATAGTATATTAGATATCCTAACGTTACATGCGCTTCTGATTACAACGCCGAGAGCTTTAGGTTCGATTCCTTTATGGGGAAATTTATATTAACTTAAGAAATTATTTGTTATACCTATATGAACAGGAGTATCGAGAAATAATATCTGGTTCTTTTACGAAAAAACCAAAGACAAATCAAAGAGACTCTGTCGCATAAATTATTAATAGTAAAAAATCTATTATAGAGTGTAGTTTTTTTATAATTAAAGAATAATTACGTAAATACTTTTTGTTTCTATATCAATCAGAAACATATTTTTACAAAGGTTTAAAAATTATTAAGACATCTGCTTCTCAAAAGCAATTGTAATTAAATTTTATATAAATATATTACCAACTAGCGACTCTCCCTGATCGGGTGCTAGGGTGTTACATACTGTTCGGTACCTAGTTTTTTAAGTTTAGTTGAATTTAGTACAACAGATACCCTACAGGTACCTATACCTATAGGGTATCTGTTGTACTAAGTTTCATCCAAATCCGTCCAACGTTTCAGCGTCAACTAACAAACATACACACACACTCCCCTTTTGATGTAATATGTAGTAATTAGTAACAGGAGTCAGCGTTTTTTTTTTTGTGAAAAGTCTGTTTTCAGAAAGACACCGATATAGATAAACTTATAAAGCAAAACCTTATCTAAATACAAAATTTGAACCGAACCGTTGGAGCCGTTTCTAAAACACACGAAATAAATTTACCTACATTTATATGAAATATAAATATTTATACAAGAATCGCTCATTTAATATTACCAGTGATCGCCGCGTGGTTAAAAATCAACCATAATTCATTAAGTTATATATTTATTGTCTTGCGTATATTACAATATTAATCTATTCTCAATTTGACCACAGACTTTAACAATAAACAAAAGAGTATAATTATATGCATGTGTGTGTCAAATACATGGTAGTGTGTGTAATATTTTTTTTTATTAATTTAATGTATTTTTTATGCATAATTTAAAAAAAATATTAGCATTCTGTGTGGGAAATTTCATACTCCTCCGTCCGCGCAATTTTCGTAAAAAAAGGGTACAAAGTATATGCTTCACGTACCTATTAATATACCTATAGATAAGTAATAATAGTGGTTAAATAATTTTGTTATTCTAATGTCTAACCTATATTTCTCTATTCTTTCAGTCAAAAGAGCTACAACAGTCCATGGAGTTGGACCACGGTGACGGCGACGGGCGACTGACCGCGGGCCCCGCGCGGGCCGCCGCCCGCGCTGTAGGCCGGGGGCTGGGCAGGGGTTTCAAAGACACTACACTAACTTAATATCCTCTTCATATTATTTATTGTATTTAATTATTTTAATATTTAAGTTAACAAGTTATCTTTTTACTCTGTTACTCGAGTTTCTCGGTTATGAGGCTATATCGTTGGTGTTGCAATGCATGGTGTTTTTTATTACTAAAACGTATCGCTTTTTTTGTTTTAATGTTATAATCGTTTGGACTTTGTACATTTTTTACATAAATAAGTCGCTTATTAAATATTCTGTATTGTCAGAGTGATAGATTGGCATACAATTGTGTTGTTTATTATGATAAAAACTAAATGTATTGCAACAGCAAAAAACTTTAATTATAGTTTATACGTCATGATAATTTTACATTATAACATGTAGTTTCGAATGGTTTCACCGCACCCCGCCCGATGAACGAAATGATCCGTCCGATGTCGTTAGCTCCCGTGTCGTCTTGCCGTGGTCGTCTGCCAGTGTGGACATATCTTTATAACCCATATAATACCTAATTGTTTGTAATAGATTAAATGTATGTGTATATATAAACCTAAGATAGAGGCATATTTTCCTTTCCATCCTTAGAGGCTAATGTATAGTTAAGCTTTCAAAGCGTATAATTTCAACCTTATTCGTATAATAATAAGCTTCCAAATCGATCAAAACTTATGCACAATCACTACTCTTTTAGGGAGTAATTGGTTAATTTGATACTTTTTCTGTGAATTCATCTATTATCGTAGTACAAGTTACTGTATACGGTTGTGCTAGTTTCAGCTATTGTAGCTTAATGCTGTTTTAATTGCCATGAATCAATGACCTCGAGCCAGAGCCGCTAATGCTCATAACATTCGAAGTAATCATTTTTTCCTATAGCTCCACAGTCGTTGGTCACTCGCTATCTATTATTGAATGTAAAAACCTCTCGTAATCGTACAGCAATATGTAAAAATGTGAAACTAATATTGTATTGCACGTAGAGTTGTTAAATTCTTAATAGCTATTATAAAGATAAGTCCACACGTGTGTATCCACTGTAACGGAATTGTTTCCCACCTCGACGAGCGTCTAATTGGAAATACTAAATCATAACAGGACGTAGGACGCTCACAATACCATATCCCTATTTATAAGATTTCATCAAATCGGGTACAGTCGTGAAAAGTATAAAAATATAATTTATTTAGTTGTGATATATATGGTATAGCGCGTCGGCGGCCGCGCTCCTTAACATGGCGTATAGAAAAGGCGAACGTGTTGCCATGTGGACTATTTCTGAGCAAAATAAAGTAAACGACAAGTGTATAAATAATTCATACGCTCAGGAATGCGCATACAAAACATTTGGCAAAAATGAATAGTTGTTTCATTTTGGGACTAGCGTTTTCTATATGACCATGGTAGATACGTGCAATCCAAATGGTTTGTAAATGAATATCGTAGGTAGACAAGTTAAGTGGCGGTGCATTTAATTTATGTATGGGCGCGGTTGAATGCAGATTGAATTTGAAATTTAAATCCGTGAACTTTCGTCCGTGACTGCCTTTTTGAGGGGTTCTTGTATTGTTTAAGCATTAATTATAATAAATCATAGGTGCGGCACCTTCGCATCGTACTTATACTCTCTCATTTTGACTTGCTGTTTAAAAATACGCATATTCTAGTATAATAACCGACTTGACATTTTTGTCGTAGTTAAATGTACATAATTTCAAAGTCAACCTGCACCTGAGCTCTGTATTTATAGACTAAGTTAACAACTCCTGGCGAGATATTTCGATGTCATTCTAAATATTCATACATAATTTATCAATGTTTAGTCTTTGTCCAGGAGTTGTCGGCTTATAGTGACACCAATCGGACTAAAATGAGAGCGGGAGACGATAAACGCGATCTCTCTCTTAGACTTAAGGGTAAGGCTGAGTTTATACAGCACCTTACTTTTAAGTAATTCTAAGTAATTGTTTTAAACTAACTTGTAATGTTATTTTTACACTGTTCTAGCATTCTCGATATTTTAAAAATAAGTGGTAAATAAAGGTGAATAGGTACCTTAAATGTCAGAATGTCACTTTTGTATGTTAAATGAGGTTTTTTTTTTATAATAAATAAGCTGAATAGACAAAGGTTTATGCTCACATTAAGCCTGTAATGTTAGAATAAAAATTTGTATATCCAAATAGTTTTATGAACAATGTTGTAATTTAGTGAAACGTGTAACCTCAGCCTTATATTTATATATATATTGTAAGCTAATTATCTGCTCTCATTTCAGTCAGCTTGCGTCTGTGTTAGCGTATAAAAATTATGTAATATGTACCTATCTTTGTATAATATCTATATACAACTAAAATTGAAAAGATGACAGAAAGTGACGCTGGCTCCTGCACTATCATTAGAGCTAAAATAAACAGAAACTCTATTTTGAAAGCCACAGCATAATTACATCACACGTCGCAGTGACTAAGTTCATACGCCGCAGAGTACTTCATACTAGATCGATACTGACAAGTGTTAACGAAGCATAAACTCGACAATACGTCTAAATTGGAACGTCGATCAGCAATGGAAATTGTCTGGTATTAAAACAAATTACAAACTGTCTGTCGGCTCTTGGCCTATACATAAACAATGCATAGATTATAAAAAAAAAGTTATTTTTTATATCAAAAAAACATTATTGATTCAAAAATAGCTTTTGTATTAGATATTATATAAAAATAGGTGGAGATAAATGACATTTTTTTGAAATATCATTATTTATTTCGTTATGTTTTAAGTTTTCAATGATTTT
Source organism: Fabriciana adippe (assembly GCA_905404265.1). Taxonomy (NCBI): domain Eukaryota; kingdom Metazoa; phylum Arthropoda; class Insecta; order Lepidoptera; family Nymphalidae; genus Fabriciana; species Fabriciana adippe. Next base: position 14,566,650 of record FR989995.1, on the reverse strand, counting down.
AATTGTTCTCGTTGCTTTCCTTGGGAATCTTTATCGATTTTTAGACTTAGTAAGTACAATATTGTATGAAACGGGGGAACGACAATCATAATATAACCGATTAACCAAATTCTTCAAAATTGAATAATATCGGCGTCTACTTTTATAGTGTAAAATTCCATTTTTCTATGCCGATAAGTGAAAGTGGGGCTCTGGATGGGAAATAAAAATTAATTTCTCTATTGGAACATCCATAACGTTATTATATTTCCTGAGATAATAAAACATATAAAATTGGCAATATCCTAAGTGTTTTTGAACTGTAAGCTAGCCTAAATAGTGAGACAGAGCCTATCTTGAGCGTGCAACCGGTTCGAGCCGGTCAGTCAGTCCCCCGTTGAAAGGTTGTTGATTATTATGGTTCGTACTCCAAAAGTTTCCTGATGTAATTTATTGACTTGAATAAATGGAATTACGCTTTTAAAGTGTACTATTACATATGTAAATATAGGACAACTAATACCTATTATAATAGTGAATGTTGTAATTTGTATATAAGTAATGAAAATTAAATTTTAAATACATAGATAAATTGTGAGTGTTTATTTATTTTTGTCTCTTTACCATTCTGAGTTACGATAGACATGATAACACTAAGCTTTATAATGTTCAAGAATGAATAATTTATTTTTAAATTGAAAATAAAGCAGTTAGCCCACTGAAAGTTAAGATATATATTTAAAAAAATCTATTGCTATATTTGAGCTGAATTTCAATAACATTATAATAGTATATTTCCCTTTAACACACAACTATTATAACGTTGTAATGTAAGAATTTGTGTGTATATATGTATATGTACCTATATTTCACAAACGGCTGGACTGATTTGTGACTTAGTGCACATACGACCTGGAGTAATATGGTATCTAGGTATAAACGTGCAAAACGTGGGTAAGTAGGTAGTTAAATAAATAATTTCTAAAACAAAGGATCAAAAGTCAATGTTTTCACAGTAAAAGGGTGAGAGAAACAACAATGAAAAATTTAATATAGAGAAATATATTCCATTACACAATACCGACTCGTACATTATTTGACGGAAACGTACATAATGAAACATTCGCACAAAATAAATACGTCAGCCCATTGTTAAGTTTGACGTGAAATATGATTTTTTTTACATCGACTCCTACACTATACATACTTTGTATTAGTACATTCAGTACATTGTTAATTTATTTACGAAACTTATTATTTTAGTATGTTTTGTTTCTGATAAAAATCACACAATTATATAGGACGTAACATCGACAGGCGCTCAAGCAGAAATTAAAACGATTGCACTTATTGCATTTGAAAAAAGATACAATCGAATTTGAGAACCTCCCATTTTTAAAAGTCGGTTGAAAAGTAATTTAAATCAATAAAAGAGGCGACAGACGCATTCATTCTCACGTAATACAATTATAGTACTATGTTGTAGAACTAATCGATGAATTCTCCACATACTGTAATGTACAGGAAATAAACTAGAAAGCTAAGACACGTAACGCCATCTACCGAGTAAAAGTGTTGACTAATATGAACGAAACCAAGAAAAAATCAAATATGCATAAGTTTAGCGATAGATGGCGTTATTTTCAAAGAACAGTTCAAAAATTCGTCAAAAGATAGCGCTGAGTCAACGTCAAAATATATTAAGCTCATTTTTCAATCACCCTAGAAAGATTACTGAATACCTTAATTATGGCCTGGCTTTTTAAAAGAATAAAACATTTATTTATACAGCTGTAATTTCTCATTTATTTATATTGTATTCGACTGTTGTACACTATGAATAAGTGATGATTGAAAAATCAGCCCTTAGTAAGGTGGCAGTGTTAATTTTCACGTCAAACTTAAAATTTGTAGAGCGAAATACTATGATAATCACAGTTTAGGAATGGTGCATAATACATTGTGCACCGAAGGTTTAGCTTTACACTTGAGCACTTTTAGATTTTTGATATAAATAGATACATATATGTATCCAATTCATGAATTATCAATAGTTATATTATTAAAATTATTACTTTTTTGATAAAAATTGATTTAAATTACTTATCGATAACAAAATCGATATATCGATAAAAATAAACACAAAAGTACACAAGTGAAAACTTTTTACACAAACATTAACATAGGTACATGCAATACATACAGGAGAGACGCCAGACGCTGGAAACAAAAAAAAAAAAAGGCACCAAATAATTATATTTACTAAAAGAAATTGTAAAACATAAATAACAATCTGTTATTCCAAATTGTTCAAACTGCACACCTTTTCCATAAAAAGGCTAATTTTTACTATTAGTAGGGGAGCCCAAAGGGGGATTTTAGGATTTACTCGAGTGCGGCAGATTTAGGGGGGGTACCTTGCACTCTGTTGAGTACCTCCACCATAATATAAGTCCTCTGTAAAAGGTCGCGTATAGGGCAGCCGATCAAAATATTTAAAAAATATTTTGATAAGTTAGAAATACCTGGAACTCTTGAAAAAATCGTGAAACTTAAAAAAATCGTTCATAACTTTATGGACGATTGTTGTTTCTTCGACTTGTGGTAATCGGCAGATTATTGATTTGCACACTTCTCAGGACGTAATTGGCCTACCATACCTTAGTCTGACAGTTTCAAGTATTTCTTTATTAATATTTGATCGGCTGCCCTAGACGTGCGCCCTTATATAGAGGACTTATATTATGGTGTAGGTACTCTACAGAGTGCAACCCCCCCTTATGTTAATCTACCGTGCTCGAGTAAATCCCAAAATCCGCTCATGGGCTCCCTTACTATATGGATGAAATGATGAAAACATTATTTTCTTTTAAAAGTTAGATTCCTCATACACTATAGTAACAAGAATTGTACTGTAAGCCACCAATAGTCAAATTTTGATATATTGTACATAATATGTAACGAAATTGCTTTCATTTATTTGGTTAAAGTGTTTAAGGAAAACACGTTCACTTTTAATCAGATTATTGTTTTATGTAGAGCTGCGGCACTTTACTCTTCTAAGGAATGATGAACTTGATGAAAATACAGCCGAATTGAGAACCTCCTCCTTTTTTAAGTCGGTTGAAAATACATTATGGTCCAATATATTAATCAATTTTTGATAATAACATACATTTTAATAACTAAAATACACATATAACTTATTATTTAAGAACAAGCTCAATATGGACATTTATTTTTTAAATAAATAAATAAAAATATTAGGACATTTTATATTATATGTTATACTTATATTAATTCAATATTGTTAATAAAAAAAAATGTTTTTGATTTTTATATAACTTTAATATTATAGTTTGGTACAAATTGGCATGGCCGATCACAAAAGACTGTTTTTCCATTAAGTCTCGCGCCTCCCATAACAATACTATGAAATATTATAAACTGTACATAGTTTTTTTAATATTTTATTATGCAAATAGTATATAAGAGATAAATATCATTACACTAGCTAAGGCCCGCGGCTTTGTCTGTATAATTTCAATTTCCCAGTATAAAATAGATTAATTTTATAATAATATAAATTTTGAATGGACTTTCTATTACAATCAAGAATAAAACATGAAAATATAATATAATGTATCACGAAACTGATTTAGTGTAGACGATAACATTTTTTGATGATGATTTTAAATAAAACTATCTTTTCGGATTATTTCGCGTATTTATTTTGATATTTGGTTCCCGACGTTTCGAATGCTTTACAGCGATCATGGTCACGGGAGAGAAAAAATCCGAAAAGATAGTTTTATTTAAAATGTCGTATATTGGCGTAAATCTAAGAAATTACTAAAATAATACATTTTTAATATTGGTCTATACATTTCAACTTGTATTTTTGTATAAAAAATGAAGTCAGTTAATTACTATAAGGATTAATTAATTTCTTTCGGTATAATAAATAATAATGCACAAATATAAAAAAACGTGTGTGTGTACTTTAAATGTACGCACGTAAGAAGTTATACTTCTTTGGCGTAACAGGACAAAAATAGCTAAAGATTTCATCCCGTATGTCACAAATCTCTATTTGTAAAAGGAATGCAGCTAACTTCATCATGTCGCTTTATTGGCTGTCAGTGTGCGCGCGCATCGTAAAAATTTTACTCTCATATTTTTTCCAAACTTCCCAAAAGCAGTATAACTTCAAAAATATTAAATTTTGAATTATAATACGAATAAAATTCTATTAATAATAATAAATAAATAAAAACTAGTATGGAGATCATTTTAATACAGGGTGTTACAAAAAATATAAGTCACTAAATATAGATTGGTATTTGACTTATGATATAATGAAAATCTTTGTTTTAACCTCAGACTAAGAAATGATACCGACAGAGTATCATAAAACTAAACATGAAGCCAAACAATAATGTTTTAAAATAGTATATAAATAACAATTTGTATTATTTTTTATTTAGTACATATTAAAAAAAAAACCTTATTCTTTTAAGATATTAAACGAAATGTACGGCGAAATCGAGTATAGTAGCATAAATAGCAAATCACGCTACTATTTTTGACTTTCGACATTTATTTTAAGGGATTTCATCTATATAATTCTTTAGTCTGAGGTTTTAACGTATTTATGTTCATTGCATCGTCCGCATTGCTAAAGCCATGTCTAAATGACGTACATACAGTCAATTTTTTTTATATATACATAATTTATAAGGAAGCGACACTTGCTATATATTATGGAAGTCACAAACATTTCAATATAGAGTTCACATTAAATGTATGGAAATATATTTTGGGGCAGTATCAGTTAATAAGAGTTCCCGCATACTGCTGAATTAGTATGAAAATGTATGCATAACATCTTCACATTTATTATAAACCAGACAAAAACTCTGCAGTGTGCGGGTCCTCTTAACAGTAAACATCTAATTGGGTCACAGCTTCGATTCCCATGGATTCGGACGTCACACTCATACAAGAATAAATATTCTTAGGTACTAAATTTGTTTCAGAGGTTTGAAAACCTCCTTTCTAAATCAAAATACTAAATGTAAATGTACATTCAAAATAATTGTTTGAAATTGACAACAAATGTAATATGATATTTATATAGGTAATTAAAAAAAATAGCAGTCCAGTGTTTTTTTTTTTTTTTTAATAAAAAGAAAAAGGTGTTGTCATTCAAAATGCCTGTTCTCTATACGACAGAAATTTAAAAAAAAATCTGGCAAAAATGACATCGATTCTTATTTAATAATATAAATGCGAGTATGTTGTCGAACTGATTTCTTACAAAGAAGCCAAACAATGACATGAGACACACCATCTTTTCTCAGAAAACATAGTGGAACATGAAATCATTGGATTCTCTCATGCTATGGGGTCAAAAAGTAAGTGAAGGATACGTAGAATGAATACAAAACCTGAAAAAAGCCACTTAGAAGAGTCACTTTGAATAAAACCACGTAACACAATTCAATTGTTCCCTAGAAAATAGCAATCTCTTTCGAAATATATGTACTGAATTATGACCCACAAAACTGTTTTTTAAACCAATCATTTTGATTCATATATCTATTTCCTTATAAAAAAAAATAAAAAAAAATCACTGGACTGTAAATGAAATTTAAAAACAAAAATGAAATTAAGTTTAAAATTTAAACTATATATATATTCTAATTTAGATAAGTAGTGTACACAATCCATTTATTATATGTGAATGATTATGAACGCCATATCATTCAATTATTGTCCCAAGTAAATAATTTTGTAATAATAAAATAAAATCGTTTTAATTTAAAATATCGATACAATATCGATTTATATTAACATACGCATACAAATCGATTTACTATTTCATTCTATATTCTATAAAAAAATCATCGCTTATTATACAACAAAATTGTAATAAATGTCAACGTTAATAACTAATTTATAATCTATACAGATAAATCATTTTGAAGTGTCTGTTTGTAATGTCAAAATAACATCTTTTTACTAAATGCAAATTATAAAAGTATATACGGTACTTCTAAGCAAAAAAAAACAAAGTTTTTGTCTGTCTATCTCTCTGTTTGTTCCAGCTAATCTCAGAAACGGCTGGACCGATTTTAACGGGACCGGCACATAGCTGATGTTATAAGGAGTAACTTAGGCTAATTTTATTTTAGAAAAAGAATTAGGGTTCCGCTCAAAAAAACCATGAAATTGTGAACAAAATCCGCGTACCTAAGAATGAACCCAAGCGAAGCAAGAGTAAATCGCTGGTTGTAAAATAAAATGAAAACCGTTCATAATCATTCACATATAATAACAAAGCATATATTCTGAATACATTAAAGTATAATTCTCACTCGTATTTATACAAATTGCAGCTACTCGGGTACGCATCAAATTAACCAATAACGTCGCGCATAGTTCTGTCTTTGGGTGATGTCAGTCGTACTCTTAGGCATTAAGTCTTCATTTGGTGGACGTTTCAGTTTTGAGATCTGAAGAAATAAATAAAAATTTTAATTAAATACATATTTTTCCACGATTATTGCTTATACATATATTAAGATTTTTCCTAACTTGGAGTTTCACAACATTTAACGTTGTAAAACGATTTTAGAATGTCATCTTGTCTATAGTGTTGTGATTCATTAATTTTAGTGCTAAAATTGTTAGACATATTTAAATTAATATATATTTATTGTAATTAACTAAAGTTTCAATGAAATTATATTTTATATTTTAAGTATGCTTTAATTGATTATTATGATTTAAAGATTACGCCGGAATTAGTTGAGGTTATATTAAAATTATTAAAAAGGTGGGTTGGTTGAAATAAAAATTATTATATAATGAGTGCTTTTTATGATTGAGATTCATTCTTGTTCAGGAAGAGTTACGGTGAATTTATGCTGGAACAGTGTTGTAAATCAGTGATATATGTAGTGTGGTGTAATTTTTATATGTAAATTAATAGTAATTATACGTATAAACTATACTCTGGTGGTTTTCATTCATTACAATAGAGTCTGAAAATACTCCGATTTGAATACTATATTTAAACATACTTGTTATTGGCAGTTATATTGTTTCAAATCGAAACTTCTAATTATTGAGCAAAGAACCAATCACTTCTATTTTTTTTCTACATTTTTCGTGCACCAAACACAAAAAGAGACAAGTTGCTCATTTATTCTCCAAATCGGTTAAAATACAGAAAATGATTTTGTAACTTTACAATTCACCCATCACATATAGGATTATAATTATTAATACTCAAATTTGTTAGTGTATGTATGTTTGTCACTCTTCCACGGTGAAACTTCTAGAGCTAGACAAATTATAGAAATATGATGAAATTTAGTATACAGATAAACTATGATCTGAAGTAAATGTATATTATATACTTATACGCACTTAGGAACGCTTTCGGGCGACACGACGGTAAGCCACTAGCTTTAAATTACTCTACCTTTAATTCGCCAATTCTTCAAATAGATTCACAATTAGACTAACACCGTATTATACACACAAAAACATACATACAAATATATATATGAATAATATAACACTCACCTATTTACTTATCTAGAAGCGACAATCGCAAAGCTTCATCCAACGCGCGCTGCTCGTCCGCCAGCTGGCGGTCGCGCGCCGCGTGCTCGCGCGCGGATATCGCCAGCGCCGCCCTCAAATCCGCATCCAGTTCATCCGTATCCGTATCCGCATCCGCGTTCACATCCGCCACGTTGACATCCGCGGACGTATCCGTCGACGTCTCGTGCAGACTGATGGAGCCGACGTCCGCTAGGGACGCCTCTATCGCTCTGCGACACTAGCTTTGTTAGCTCACTACGTTAGCTTTTAGCGTACAAGTGTTGGTGGATGTAAGTTAGAAAGTTAATGATAATATCACAGGCTACTAATCCATACATGCGAGGGTGCCTTGACTAGGCAATAGTCTGAAGTGAGCGAGGGTAGACCATAGACATAGAGAATGGACTGTTTCTTCGACAGCCGTCAGCTTAAAATGGCGGACAGGCGTGAGAGAGACAAAAAGAATGTACTACAAAGCGTGCCAGTTGAGCACAGATCGCGATCTGCGAAGTATCGCCAATGTCAAGTAGAAATCGCTTTAACTTAAAAATCATTCGCTATAAAAAAAACTTATTTTTGACAACCCTTATATTTGACAGCATTTCCGATAAAATCAATAGACGATCGCGTACTGTATGGATTTTTATACTGTGATGATAAAAGTCACGATTTAAGGATGAAGTCTCGAACTTTACACAAGATGTTTTTTTAATAAAAATTAGAAAAATATCAAATATATTTTAATCTATATATCTTCTAGACTGCTCAACTTTTTAGCCCAGATATATATATATATATATATATATATATATATATATATATATACAAAGGTAAAAAATATTAAAATTATCTTAAAAGTTTCCATTAAATAAAGTAAATTGAAATTAATTTAAATGATAAATAAATAATTGTTAAATTTCTATGTGATTTTATTCATCCATTATACATATTTTGTATACACAAGTCACCAAACTTGTTGACTGACTGATATATGTACTTAACTAAAATTGCCAGATAGATCGTGTGACAAAACCAACGTCTGCTTTATCTATACTAATCTATAATTAATATTATAAAGAGACAGAGTTTGTTTATTTGAACGCGCTAATCTCAGAAACTACTAATACGATTTGAAAAAATATTTTTGCATTAGATAGCCCGTTTATTGAGGAAGGCTATAGGCTATATATCATCATGCTACTACTCAAAGGAGTGGAGCAGTAATCATAAATGTCAACAAATCGGGCAGACTTCCATACATTATTGTAAAACTGATGCTTATATCGGAAATTTGGACGCGGGCGAAGCCGAGAGTACTGCTAGTCTTTCATATGTTAAATCATACTAAATTAACTTTGAAATTTCAACTACCTCATAAATACAATGTGACAATGTAAAAATGAATAAGTACACTATAAAAAACAAATACCTAGCAAATACCATAAGTCTAGAAAAAAAAAAACATACATAAATAATCAGAAAATAAGATGTAAATGTGGAATAAATTAGCACAACATCAAAATACATCGCTACTACAAAACTTAATATCTAATAAGCCCACAATTTAAAAACTAAAACCGTCGAAATCTGTAATGAAGATACATCATATAATACTCGAAAAATAATATCATTAACGTGCAATACTATGAGTAAGGTATTGGCAACAAATAGAATAAATTGAACAAATATATGTTTCGTTTTATTGATGTTTGATATGAAAATGAAAAGATAATTACAAAAAGGAATAAAAATACATAAATAAATATGTTGGGACATTAACACACAGCTAGTTCCTTGGTAAGTTACAAGGATTTTGTTATGGATACCAGATAGTTGACACATATAACATAGTTGATAAATATAAGCACCCATGACTGGAGTACAAACATTCGTGTTCATCACACAAATGAATGCCCCCAGCGGGACTCGAACCCGCGACCGCTGGCACAGCAAGTAGAGTCATTACAAACTGAGCTAAACGTGCCGTCAAAAGGAATTGGCAACAAATAGAACAAATATATGATTCGTTTCATTGATGATTGATATCAAAATGAAAAGATAAATTAAAAAAAAATAATAAAACATCATCCCGTTTTGATGTCGAATAAAAAAGTACCAAAAGCACATAAGCACTGCAAGTATTAAATTAATAAAAATAAATCGGACACGTGCAAGTCTGATTCGCACACAGTGGGTTCAGTAGCATGAAACAAAAAAAGTTTATAATCCCAAAAAAAAAATTAATGTACTTTACGGTTTTCGGAATTTTCTTTACTTGTGCTATATATACATTGTTTGTTTTCAAATTTCATGATTCTAGGTCAACTGATTGCAGATCTGTATACTTGATATTAATTTCAACTTGATGACTTTACAATCCTGATAAAAACGATCTTGGCAGACAGACAAATAGACAGACGGACAACGGAGTGATCCTATAAGGGTTCCATTTTCTTTTTGTGGTACAGAACCCTAAAAAATGAATATATAAATAAGAACCAAACAAGACAAATGCCTCACCTCTGCAAGTATGCGTCCTCGTGCGAGAGCAGCGCGGGCGCGGCGCGGCGCGGCGGCACCGGCGACGTGGAGCGCGCGCTGCGCAGCGCCTCCCACACGTCCACCTGGCGGCACACGTGTTATGGGAAAATCACACTTATCGTTATAGTATTTTGGCATCGATCAAAAAAGTATTAGATACACAATCCTATGCAAAAGTTATCTTAAAACTGTCACCAATTGTGTTTGGGTAATTATTCCAGTTGAAATAAATACATAACAATGTAAATTGAACCTTAAATGCAATGCTCAAAGTTGTATTCACAAAAAAAAGCGCGCTCTAATGTTCAAATGAGTGAAAATGATTGTGAATCTAGTACTTTTTTGATCGATGTCTTTCCATAAAACTTTACCTTATACAAAGATAAACAAACGCAAAACACAAAACGTACGCCGCGGTCGCTCTTTATTTTATGGCCGCGAACCCAAGCATCATATACGAAATCCTTTCCCTTGTGGCCGACCGACTTTTTGACAGATTTAAAAAAAAAGTAAAAAGTGGACATTAAAAAAACGTACAATTAGATGCACTATTTTTATTTCTATTTCAATAAAATAGATTGAAACAATCTAATATCGCTGCAACGGCCATATGACATTCCAACCGACCTGATCATCATGAGTGCCGGCCTCCATCAGGCTCTGCTGTATCACTTACTGAAGGAGCTATCATCACTTACGCTAAACATAGCGAGATGACATCCCAACTGACCTGATCATCATGAGTGCCATCCTCCATGAGACTGTTGTATTACTTACTGGAGGAACTATCGCCATTTAAGGTCAACATCGCGAGATGACTGTCGCACACACATATAAACACGCATCCTTTTAACACATTTTATTTTTGATTAAAACCTTTTTTAATAGCCTTTTTTTATTAATTACGTTTTTTACAGATTTAAAAAAAAAAAAGTAACGGCCATATGACATCCCAACCGACCTGATCATCATGAGTGCCGGCCTCCATGAGGCTCTGCTGTATAGCATACTGGAGGAGCTCGTCGTCATCACAGGGGAGCCTCTCGTCGGGCGCGGCGGCGTCGCGGTAGCCGCGGCCCACGTTGAAGCACTGGTCGTCCACCACACACGACAGCCTCTGCCCCTCCTGGATACACTCGATGTTGGGGACCGGAGTCTCCGTTGCGAAGATATTGCCGAATGTTATGCGAGCGTTTAATACGTGGAATAGTGGGATCTCTGTAATGTATTAGAATGGTATTATTTTATAAAAAAATATAGTAATATAGAACAAAAATATACTATACTAGCGACTCACACTAACTTCGCTCGGGTTCGTCCCTAGGTTGCTTCCCCATACAAACTTTCATCGCCTTTTTCCCTTTTTAAAAAAAAAAAATTTTAATAAATTTCAACTAAATCGGTTCAGTAATTTCGGAGCTTATTCGGTACACTCTGTTTTTTAATCTCAGAGACTAAATTGACACATGCAAAAGTCAAATTTACAAATAATGTTGCCAGCTCTTTTGGTGCAGTGTTGTACCTACGATACCGGTTTGTTGAATCGTAACTTTTTATCTTTATTAGACGATTCGTTTCAAAGTTTTACATTCAAAAGCGTATAATTAAAATTAATATTATTAATTTTAAATCATTAAATATCATATTTATTTATTAAAATATGATATTTATTAATTTAAATATTATATTTATTAACTTTAAATCATTAAGTACCATTAAAATTAACATTATTAAATTTAAATTTACATTATCAATTTTGTATTCTTACTTTTTAAATAAGTACCTACACATTATTTAAGGATAACTTATTATAAAAAAAAACGATTCTTGAATTTATTAACATTAATTTTCGGTAGTGGTACATCACTATTTAAGAATTGCAAAAAACTGACAACCCACGAAATGTCAGTTTTGTCTCTGAGATTAAAAAATAGGGTATACAAACAAACGAACAAATGTTTCCTCTTTATAATATAATATAATGGTTTTAAATCTCCCCCATATCTAATCTATACTAATATTATAAAGCTGAAGAGTTTGTTTGTTTGTTTGGTTGAACGCGCTAATCTCAAGAACTCCTAATCCGATTTGAAAAATTCTCTTTTGAATTAGATAGCCCGTTAAATGAGGAAGGCTGTAGACTATATATCGTCCCGGAAAAATATACGGTTCCCGTGGGATAGATTTGTTTTTGTCTAGGGACGAACCCGAAGCGAAGCGAGGGTGAGTCGCTATTTCTTTATAATAAGCGACATAAGTATTAAATTTCTGAGCCGGATTTTTAAAATTAACTTTCACATATTTTCAAATCCATTTTCGATATGTTTATATTAATCAAGATATACAATGCCAGTATATCAAATCAAAATAAACTTTATTTAAACAGACTCTACAAGCACTTTTGAACGGTAAATTTTACATTTTAAATTAAATGTCAGTGTAGTCAGTCAGTGAGGAATTTACTACCGGCTCGGAAGGAATTCTGCTGAAAAGAACCGGCGAGAATACAATAAGTTAATGTGGATCATCACATCGACATTTAATTACTTAACAAAGACTACAAATATCATCTATATTGTATGATATTCTATCTATATTGTTATGTTAATAAAATAAATGTAATTTCGATATTTAAAAGTACAACTGTTGAGTTTCTCGCCGGCTCTTCTCAGCAGAACTGCTTCCCGAGCCGGTGGTAGCTTCCTCACGGATAGACTACACTGACACTTACATTAAATTGACGATTCAAAAGCACTTGTAATAAGTCTAAATGAATAAAGTTTATTTCATTCATTCATTCATTCATTTCATTTCATTCATTCAATCGATTTTATTTCTTACCAATTTTAACTGGAAACCCAGCCGGCAGTTGCATCTGAACGAAGTCCTTTAACTTGGCAAAGTGTGGTGACGATATCGCCGCCATTAGGTCTAGGATAGGCATTATTTGCTCTTGTAACTAAAAAAATAAAAAATATAGACATTAAAATTAAGAAAATTCGATTCGATAGAATATTTTATTTGACGACACGTTTGACTCAGTTTGTAGTGAGCCTACTTACTGTGCCAGCGGTTGCGGGTTCGAGTCCCGCTGTTGGCATTCATTTGTACGAATATTTGTACTCCAGTCATGGGTGTTTATATTTATAATATATATTTACTATTTCAAGTTATATATGTGTAGTGTATCAACTGATGATGTCCCCCTGACCGACTCCGGCCACGGCGGCTAATCTCATTGAGACTAGCCAACTGCGCAGGAGATATTATAGTGCAGCGCGTGTACGCGCAGACACAAGTGCACTCTCTATTCCTGTCACTCTCATACTCCGGTGGGACGACTACTCGACACGACCGGTGAGAGCTAAGGCGTGTATCAACTATCTGGTATACATAACACAAGCCTCGTTGCTTACCGTATAACTAAATGGTGTTGTGTGTAAATCATATTTATTTATTTATTTATTATTACGTAAGAATGGCTTCTATCAATTATTTACTTTTATTGTTTTATTAATGAATGGCATCTAACACACAGACTACTGTTATAAATGCAAAAGTTAGTATGTGTATATGTGTGTACGTGTATGTGTATATGTGTTTATGTGTGTATTTATATATATTATTCGTTCACGGTGAAAGAGCGGAACGAATTTAAATGAAGTTTATAGTTAGAATATAACATCGAGTAACACATAGGCTATAACTAGGTACCTAGGAACGCACTCAAGCAGAAGTAGGGTAAGTTCATTACTAGGGTACGCTTTCATTAGTAGGGTATGTTAATTACTAGCGACTCACACTCGCTTCGCTCGGGTTCGTCCCTAGCTTGGATATAGTAAAATGGATATAGTATGTTATCCTTAAGAGATAGACATATGCCATCGCGTACTTTTTTGTAGACCTTTTTAAGGTGTACAATACTGTAGTACATTATTTTGATCTATCTCGTAGGGTTCAGCCAGCGATTGCAATGTAAGCACAAAAAATGTGTTTATTTACGACATCACTTTAGAAACCTCTAAAATTATTAGTGTTTCTCTTCTATATTATGCATGTATTATACATATAAACCTTCCTCTTGAATCACTCTATCTATTACAAAAAAACGCATCAAAATCCGTTGCGTAGTTTTAAAGATCTAAGCATATATAGGGACAGAAGGACAGCGGGAAAAACTTTGTTTTATACTATGTATTGATAAACAATATAAACATTGAATACCTCCAACGGATAGTCCTCACAGAGCCACAGCGTGGCGCGGAACTTCTGCACCTTGGAGGAGACCTCCCGCGCGCGGCCCACGTCGCGCTCCGGCGCCTCCTCCGAGAAGTACTCCTCCCACGTCACCGCGCGCAGCTCCTCGCGGGATCTGCTCCGCTTCATAGGCTCTTCCTGGACCAAAATGTTATATGGTATAGGTATGATGAATTGTGGGTTGTATTATAACGTATTCCCGTGTATCCCGTGGGAATATAATAATTTCTCGCGGTAAATAGTAGCCTATGCCCCCCTCGAACCCTCCAACTCCACACAGAAAACCACCTCAATCCGTCGATCTATTTCAAAGTGAAAAAAGGAAAAACAAACAAACAAACATACATCATAGGTGTATTGAAGACTGTTATACATAAAATATTTTCTAGAAAATATACGCGGTACTTCTGCAATGATGTGATAGCTTCCAAGCTGTTTTATTGTGGGCTAAAATTTGCAATTTTTAAGTTTATAAAAAAGTGTGCTTTTAGGTAAGGCTACACCGCGATGAGCTTATACCACTTCTGGACCATACATTTCTCTCTCCTTTGGGCCATTAAAACAATTAGATACCAATTCGATAAACCCTTTGCCAAAACTACTTTAATTTTTCTTCCCTTAAAAGATGTTAACAGAGAGGAAACAGGGGTCGACGGGCCTTTATCTTCATGTCCACCAGACCCATCAACCCTACAAGGGGGGCGCGGGAAGTTTACGTCCCCATCTTCCCCTTGGGCAAATCTTCCGTTAAAGGACTTGGGAGACCAGTTTGATAAACATTTATTATTATAGATTATCTTACCTTATCAGGTGTTAACAGAGGGGAAACAGGGGTCGACGGGCCCTCATCATTGTCCGCCAAAGCCAATAAACCAGCAAGAGGAGCACGGGGAGTGTGCGCCTTCCTCTCCCCTTTAGGCAAGTGTTCTGTGCGGGACTTGGACACAAGCTCGACGTTATTCGCACTGAACACTTTACACTCGTAACCGTTCACACTTTCACTTTTGTCTTGACGCCAACCCCAGATGCCGCTTTTGTTTCTAGAGGGAATATTTTCATTAGTATTATAATATTACTCCTATTTATATTTGTGTATTTTTTTTTTCATTTATGTGTGAAATAAAACAATGACGTACAATGAAGTACGTTATTGTTTATATATAAATGGAACAAATTAAAATTAAATAAAACAAAAAATTCTAAGCACACTAATATTTTCTATAACCCCACAATAATAAGGATTGGATTATATTGTTAGAAAATATTTTTTGCCATCGATAGAAGAATTTTGATTTGATTTTATTATGAAAAAAAAACCAATAACACTTCATCCGACTCGAACCTCGAACCCAGAAGCCAGCTCTGTAGTCACTAGGCCACCAAGGTATTTACACATTCACATTAACCATTTTATCTATTAGTAATATGTCAAAAACAAAGTTTTATTGAAGGCAGTGGTAGCCCAGTGGTAACGTGCTCGCTTGGGATACCGAGTGAAACGTTCAAATCCCGGGTCTCGCACCTCTGATATTTTCATGTGCGAATCATTTTCAACATGATTACCACTTGTCTTAACGGTGAAGGAAAACATCGTGAGGAAACCTGCGTGTCTGAGGGAACCTAGCAAGAGCAAAAGACATGTGAAGAGTCCGCCAACCCGCACTTGGCCAGCGTGGTGGACT
The DNA here is from genome assembly GCA_905404265.1 of Fabriciana adippe. NCBI lineage: Eukaryota > Metazoa > Arthropoda > Insecta > Lepidoptera > Nymphalidae > Fabriciana > Fabriciana adippe. The sequence continues at coordinate 14,550,574 of FR989995.1, read as the reverse complement.
ATGGCCTGATTCCCCTCATACTGAAGGGAGGCCCATGCCCAGCAGTGGGACTTTAAAAAGGACTGAATACATACATTCTATCCTAATCATCTACCCTTTCTCCCCTCACTACCCACCAAACCCACCTCTCAAAGCTAATTTTATCCGTATCCAGGTAATTAATAGCCAGCGGTGCAGAGAGGCGCTGGTCTATGACGTGCTGTGCGGGCGGCGGCCACTCGCGCTCGCGCCCGCCCTCCAGGTACTCGCACCACGACGTGCCGGCCTCGTGGTCCAGCTCCACCAGGCTGGCTGTGCGACCTTGGAATAATTAAATAAATATGTTAGGACATTAACACAGCACCATCTAGTTACATGAAGCTACGAGTACGAAGCCTGTGTTATGGATACCAGATAGTTGATACACTACACATATATAACTTTAAATACATACATATTACAAATATAAACCCCCATGACCGGAGTGCAAACATTCGTGCTCATCACACAAATAAACGTCCCCAGCGGGACTCGAACCCGCGACCGCTGGCACAGCAAGTAGGGTCACTACAAACTGAGCCAATCGCGCTGTCAAAGTTGTCATAATATATTAGAAATTTGTCAAAATTATTTGTCATATATTTAAACAAATACAAAATACAAAGAAACAAATCACTTTTGCATTCATAAAATTAAAAACAAATAAGAGGTGATAGAACCTTTGTGGTACTGCCAACTTTCCGCTATTTTTACTTTTTTTCTAAACTTGTGTTACATAATGAAACTGCTACATATGAATAAAAGATACTTAAATAAATAATAGCAATATGGAACTCTAAAGCGCCACGTTTCCAAAATATTTGAACAGGTGGCTAATACCAAGTATCAAAAAAACGTTCAAACACCTACAAAAACTACATATATTTTATGACGAAGTTTGTCGTTGGTTCATTACTACACAACAAAAAAGTATGCGGCTTTGTTAGTTATGTGCATACAAGAGCTATACGTGATTTTCTTGATATTTGAACAAAACAAACGATAAGTATAACAAAAGTGTTAAATAACGCTAAGTTATACAACTTTTATAAAAACATTAAACGATTTAAAATTATATATAACAATATTATAAATATTAATATAATAATGTCTTAGATTTACAAGAATATTTGATATTTTAAATAAAACTATATTTTCGGATTTTTCGCACATTTATTTAGATTTTTGGTTCTCTACATTTCGCATACTTCATAGTAATCATGGACACGGGAGAGACTGAAAAATAAATCTGCCAAAAAATCCGAAAAAATAGTTTTATTTAAAACTAGCGGCTCACCCTCGCTTCGCTCGGGTTCACCTCTGGACGTACAAAGAAAATTCTAACCCACAGGAATCCTACATTTTTCCGGGATAAAAAGTAGCCTATTTGTTATTCTGATGTATGATCTATATTATATAATGTAAAGTTTCATTAAAATCCAATCGGTAGTTTTTGTGTACTAAGCTGTATAAATTACTATAGTTTTTCAACTATCCCACGGGAAATATTTAATTTTCCGGGAGGAAAAGTATCTAAAATGTTGACCGGGGATATAAGGTACCACCATTCAAAATGTCATTTAAATCAGTAGTTTCGGAGATTAGCCCGTACAAACAAGCAAACAGAGAGAGAGAAACAAGAAATTTAAAAAAATCTGATTTGTTCTATTGCTCTTCTTACATCCCCCTGGATCGATTTTTAGCATTTATTCTATGTACAGACATTCGACCTCTACAGTTTTATTATAGTAATAAAGTATAGATAGATATCATATAATTCAATCCATCAACCAAATAATCCATCAGCAAGAATAACTTACCTTGTCCTCTAAATATGTAAGTCCTGTCGCCTCTCTGCCACCTGTTGTTCTCAAAGCCAACCAATGTTGTATCGACACGAACGTTCGCACCACGTTTGTACACTTTGTACGTGTCGAATGGGCACATACGCGATACTAAGGGCACTGAAAAAAAAATTTTATTAGAACTCAATATATTAATATCGTTACTCCATAACTAATATAATCATCATATGAATAATATTTTAAATATAATCTATACATAAAATAAAACAAAGTCGCTGCGTCTGTCTGTTTCTCCGCTTACTTGTCCTACACCACGCATCGGATTTTGATGCGGTTTTCACTAATAAAAAGAGCGATAAACGAGAAAGGTTTATGTATATAAATTGTAAATATTTTGTATAAAATGACTTGAGCTTAGACGGTGTTTTATCAAAAAAACAGTTTTCGTACGATTACATGGCTAACGCTGGCTAAACCTTTAGCCTAGCTAGTCGCTTAGCAAGAAGCGCCAAGAGCGCAGTGCGGCCGGTCGCGAACATTTTAAAACGTTCGTTTCACTAAGCTACTAGCTGGGTGACTCGCTAGGCTCTAGGCGCTAAGCAAGCCGCCTGTCTGTGCGGACGTAGCCTTAGAGATACATTAAAACAATGTATTTGAAAATTTTAGTATTGAGCCCGCGGCTTGCATACTAATTATTATTGCCCGCGACTCGTCTCACATGGTAGGTAGCATATACACTACTATTAATACAACTAACAAAATAAATAAATAAATAGAATAAATAAAGTAAATCGTTATTTAAAAGAGCAACTGTTGAGTTTCTCGCCGGCTCTACTCAGCATAACTGCTTTCTGAGTCGGTTCCGGTGGTGGCTACCTCACGGACCGACTACACTGACGCTCTTTAAATTAAATTGACGATTCAAAATTGCTTCTAAAGTATACTTGAATAAAGTTTAAATTCATTTCCATTCCATTTTGACTAAAATCCATTGAGCCGTTACACCGTGAAAAAGCACACTAACTCAAAAAAATTATAATATTAATGTGACATTATTTACCCCAACTAGTGAACTCCCACTTCATCTCAACATAGAAGTCAGGGGCCAGGCTGAGTTTGTTCAGCAAGTCAGGTATCCCGCTGGACCGCACTACGTGTCTTTGGTAATCACGTCGGGACAGCACTAAGGCCAACAGCTCCGGATTCCCAGTAGCTGTTGCTTCTTGAACAGCTGAAAAACAAAATTCATTTGTTATTTAAATGTAAAAATGTGTTTTTACTAGCGACTTACCCTCGCTTCGCTCGGGTGCGTCCTGAGTCAGGTATGTTTAATTTTTTTTAAATGAAACCCTAATTCTTTTTCAAAAATAAAAGTAGCCAAGTTACTCCTTATAATATCAGCTGTCATCTGCCAGTGAAAGTCCCGTCAAAATCAGTCCAGCCCTTTAGGAGATTAGCCGGAACAAACTGACAGACAAAAATTTTAAAAATATGTTTTTCTTATAATATGTAATGTACCGTACATAATTTCATATGCATTGAGTAAAAAGCTGTTATTTTGAAATTACAAACAGACACTTCAATTTTATTTATCTGTATAGATGTATACATATGTACTAAAGAGGTTTGCTTTCATACGTATTTTTTTAACTCAACAACTAATAAAATAAGAGCACTCGCCACAACATAGGCAATTACATAAATTCTTAATTGGGACTATTATTTCGTTCTGACCGGAACAGTACCTCTGTTGGGCACTGAGACTACCTTTATTTCGTTGAAATTCTAAAAATCATATTAAAATCGATCCACCCGTTAGACTTCTGATCTAGGTCGGGGATAGCGAGATTAAATCCTGGTTCCGACAAGATTACCTATATTATTTTGATAAATATAAGTACCTTGACGCAGTTTTAGTTTGTTATTTTTATATTAATATAGATAAACAATAGTGGCAGTAACAGCCCAGTGGAAACTGACTCGCTTGGAAAACCAAATGACGCGGGTTCAAATTCCAGGTCTCGCATTTTTGATATTTTCATGTGCGAATCATATTAAAAATGATTACCACTTCTCTAACTGTAAAGGAAAACATCTTGAAGAAACCTGCATGTCTGAGAGAACCTAACTAGTTTCCCAAAAGACGTGTGAAGTCTGCAACTTGGCCAGCTTGGTAGACTAAGGCCTAAATCCAGCAGTGGGATGTTAGAAAGAGGCTGACTAATGATCATAATGATGAAATAAACAATATATTTAAATAGATATTGGAATCTGAAATGGATCAATATGTTTACCTCATATTAGTCATACCCCATACATATTGATATGCTGGTGCGTCATTTGCGATACACGTTAACGCGACATTTGGCGATATCATATCATTTTACCGAACATTGAAATAGAAATATAGTTTTTGTATAATTTGTTTACACAATTATTAAATATAATAAAATTCTGAATCGAATTTTTACATTAAATATGTTTTGGAAAATCTTATTCAAATAGTCATTATTATCGATACAGAGGCCTAATCTATAGTTTTTAGAATTTGTGTCTGTCTGTCTGGGAACGCATCACGAGAAAACTACTGGACAGATTTCTATAATTTGGTATGATGATAGCTGGTTATCCGGGTCATCATATAGGATACTTTTTATTGCGGTAAAATAACTCGTCTCTGCGAAATCTATACTAAACGTTAAAACGTAATTTATAATTTTATCATTTGGGACCCAAAATTTTTATGATAAAAACATATTGGTAAAAATAAATAACTATTGATAAAATCAATAATTATAGAAAACTATATAAATATATCATTTCAATAAACCAAATAAAGAAATTCTTAAATAAAAGAATTTACAACATACATGGTGCATGTACATAACCACTTCTAAACCGTAACATAACAGTAATAAAATTTAAAGCATTTCTTTAATTATTTGTCAACATATATTTAAATATCTGTAAAAATTTAAAGTATAGAACATTATTCAACAAAATATCGCTATTATTAGTTTTTATCAAAATCGACTCATATATAATTAATTTGTATGCAGCCAAAATACAAACTGATAATTTCAATAATTAAGAGCTCTTTAATACTTTGTTATTATTGTTATTTAACAACTAACCCAACACTATTAAAAATGACTACGACTCACACTCGCTTCGCTTCGGGTTCGTCCCTAGACAAAAACAAATCTATCCCACGAGAACGGTACATTTTTCCAAGATGATATATAGCCTATAGCCTTCCTCATTTGACGGGCTATCTGATGCAGAAAGAATTTTTCCAATCGGATTAATAGTTGCTGAGATTAGCGCGTTCAACCAAACAAACAAACGAACAAACTCTTCAGCTTTATAATATTAGTATAGATTTATAGTAAAATTCATTATTAAAATATTACATAAGCAGGAATACAATCATTCCACGTAATGAGATGATAGCTAATATGTTTGTCAACTAGACTATGTTTCTACCACCAGATTTTATGTGAATATACAATAACTGGTTAAAACATGTTTAATAATAATGCAATATATGTAATCCAGCACTCTACTTTTTATAATAAAAGATAAGCTAAAGAGCACAAAGTGTTTAAGTAATAATGTAAAGTTTAGAAATTTTTACATAATAATTTTTCAATGTTCATACCTGTCCATCCATCTTTTTCACAGTTAACATCAGCATTTGCATCAATAAGAACTTGAACAACTTCTATATAGCCTAAAGTAACTGCTAAAAGTAGTGGTGTACGGCCTCTGGGATCTTGTTTTTCTATATCTTGTTGTGAAAACTGTAATAAAATTATTATATTTAAAAAAAAAACATATTAATAGCAAGTATTTTATTGAATAACTCAATTTATTTAATTATGTTATTGTATATTTTTGTTAATTCATACTTTTTTAGAAATCAGTTTACTACTAATGGGATTTTGTTTTCACACAATATTAGGCAGCAATACTATGTTTTGAGCTCTAATCCATATCAAGCAACACTGCAATGGCTTCATCACAGATAATAAGATTATTTTAATGTAACATTACTCACAACCTACACACTCCTGTCACTTGTTTACATAAAATAACATTACATTGCACCATCACCATGTCAATTATATGTTTAAATACAATATGATTAACCCTATAACATAGCCTGATTTACAGTGCGTTGACAGTAAAATAGAACCTAAAATAACATTTCTACAATTAATATAAAAAATTGTATATAAGCTTAAACTTACTATGTCTGCAATAAGATAATATTGCAGTCATTATTTATTATATATTAGGATTTGCTCTAAGAGCTCTATCACACAGGGTTTAATGCTCTAAAATAGATTAACTTAAACCCTAAATCAGCAATCCTCTAAAGAATTCTGCTATCCAAAAGAAAATAAAAGTAAGATTTTTTCAACCAACCTTATTATTTTGAAGAGCACTCTTTAGCTCTTCATGCTTGTTATTCCAAACAAGCCAATGAATTGGGTAGCGGCTCGCAATTTCTTCGGATGTTAGAGGCATTTTACAACACATTTAATTTCTCTTCCCCTATAAATAATCTTATTTTAAGTGTATAATACATACACCACTATTAACATTTCGCTGTACACGTCACTCAACTTGAATCCATCGTAAATACACAAAAAATGATTACTATCTTTTCCACTCTCTTCACATTAATGTCAAATTATAATTGAGATTTGAGCCTGCAGAATGCAAAGACACAATGCAGACTTCAAGTTTCAACCAAAGAGAATGTCACCACTACGTTTTAAGAGGCGGGACTTAGAACAAACTTTTTGACTTCAATTTACATCGCACTTCAATACCAACTGTACGACAGAAACGTCAAAAGAACAAGAGTACCAACCTATACAACCTAACAGACCAACTAGTGCTTTACGCATTTTTATCGATATCGATAATATTCAGGATCAAAATCTAGGGTCGTAGATACTAAGCAAATATTATTGAAATGAAGATCAAGTCTACATTTAATTAATAATTAAGTACATTGTTGTTTAGTAGGCAAAATAATTAATGCAACACTGGACTTAATTAAATGTAGACTCGAGTCGAAATAAAAAAGTAATGAAAGAATACATAAGGTTTATATTTTTATTTTATTTTTCAATATAATTATATATTATTCAGCATTAAATTATAACAATGTTTTATTGAACGTCACGAGTCTACTACCAGTTCAGAAAGAAAAAGCCTCAGACCTGAGAACTAGCGAAAGAAACTCAGCGGGACTGATAATTATCTTTCTTGTAAGTTAAATTATAATTTACAATATTTTGCTCCTAGTATTAATCTTGTCAGTGACTCCTCTCATGTACGGCAGGACTGCAGGGACGCGCTCGACTGTGGCTGGTTACACCGGGTCCCTGTGATGCATAATAATAAAAACAAGAAAATTGTAAAAATCATATTGATGTAAATAAACAGTCAAATAAAAGTAAAAAGAAAGAGACAAACCTGAGTTACTAGGCCCAGCTATTGCTTCAACCTGGTATAGTGAATGTTCATTGTCATGTATCCTTTGAGAGACACTATCCATGGTAGTCTATGTTGGATTGAATATGACAAGGAAATTCAAGTAACATTTCTTCAGAAAGTGACTGACCCACTTTTAAATTTTTTAATGGCACAGCTAACTTTTTAAGTCAACTTTTTTCTTATTGAAAGCTTTGTTCTCAAAGTGATTTCCACATACATATTTTATATATATGTAATTTTTCTATTAGAACATAATATATTAAATCTTCTTTGCCCACAGCCTTAACTCATTGCCTGCATCTAAAAAATAAATTAATTAAAGTAATGAAATTGGGTATATGTTTTTTTCCTTTCAATCTGGACTTAACCTGTTATGTATAATTTTATTATCAATATTTACTGTGCATAGGTTAAAGACATTTCTCTTAAAGAACACACTGTTCACTTATACAGAGACTAAGTATACATAAAAAATAATATTAACAGTATTTACACAGTAGCATGCATTATATTATAATTCATATAATTCTCATTGTTTTATTCTTATTTATCCTTAATTAATTTGTTACACCTTTATTCTAATTAATTTTAAACATGCGTGAATTTAATAATCTTTTAAATATTGTTTACAGTTTAAGTGTTCATTACAACATTGACATTTTTTTTAAATTGAAGATATGCAGTTATAAAATTTTATCTTTATTATGTGATTTTAACTTATTCTTAAAATGCTTATATGATTACAATCTTTTACAGTATTCTGTAGATTATTATATAAAAGTACATCTTCACACATATTTTTTTTACCATTAAGATCTCGTCAGAAGCTACCAGATTTGAAGCTTTTTGTTTCTAAGATTATGTAGGTATAATATACTTTGCTATGAATGTTATTATTGAATGTATGTTTTAGTCATTATTTTTTAATATTAATTATGTGTTGTATGCATAGTTGTTTAATTAATATTCAAGAATTTGGTTTTTTTCTGTATAGCTTCTTACTATAGTTCTTGTTAGTAGTTCTGATGAAACAGTGTTTTTATTAGTTTACTTTGTGCTCCTTGTAACTTACATATTTGTGTTTGTGCTGGTTTGTGCGGCTGAGCCCCATATCTCTCTAAGGTACTCCAGGTGTGGCTTGGCTTGTGTATTATACATAGTTGTTCTGATTTTGTATGGAATACAATTAGATACATCGCTAGATAACAACTGTAAAAATCATGAAATTTTTATGAGTTCGTAGCTATATCTGATTTAATACATACCGACTTTCATCTATAGGTAATTTCTCCATAAATATCCTTTTCTCGTCCGCCATTATTTCCACAAATTGTTCGATTTCCACAAATTTCACATCTTATAAACCGCGTTTTGGCGGCATTTTAAAAAAACGTATTCACTGAAACAAAACTCGATAATTTGTTGCCACAAATTCTGTAGAATATCTTCTTGCAAATTTATGTAACAAATTATGATAATAATTAGTATTTACGTCTTAATCAAAAGTCATAAATAGTGAAGACTGTCTATCGATAATGACGAACGGATTAGTTAAAGAAAGAGAAGCTACACGGAGGAAGTGCGATGGAAGATGTCCGCCATTATTTTGCGCGCAAACTCCATAGAACAGTTTTTTTGTTCCTAGTTGCGCTAGACTGGTTTCAACATTCAACGCAGGTGACAGAATTCAATGGATTCAATGGAATCATAGACTAAAATGTTGTAAGCGTATAAAAAAATATTTTCTACTAGAACAAAAATTAAATTTTATACAGTGTTACATTAATTTAATTTTGTTTAACTTTATTTTCGTGTATAAAGTAGAGCTCAGAACCGGTTTTAAAAAAACGGTTTATTTCGGTAATGTAATAGTTAATTCCTCGCTCGTTCTTTAATTAACCGATTTAATGAAAACGAACGGCTTAGTAAACTTAAATAATAATGATTAACGGTTATTCTTAGAGAAAGGTTAAATTTCGGGTTTGATACCGAAATAAAACGGGGTTAATTCATTCATAAGTAAGAAACATACGTGCATCCTTCTATTAAGCCATTCACTATTAGTAAAGACGTGCCAGATATAAACACAAAAACTCATTTTAATTTTGTTTATGGAAATAAAATTCGTCAAAAACCGTTCTCTTGGATTTAACCGGTTAAAGAATGTGTCCGAAACCTTAAGCCGAAAAGCCTTTCGGTTTTCGTTCAACATATTTTAACTAATGAGTAACCAAGATTAGAAATGAATGACCAAAACCGGTTTAAAAATTGAGCGGGTTTCCGAACTCTGGTTTCTTTTGTACTGTAAATCATAGGTTTGTCATGTCATGTCATCTCTAATAAATGCAAAAAACTTAAGCTAGTTAGAGAAATGCCAACACTATATGTCCATCTTTGTAAATCATACTATTATGGAATTATTGTAACTACTTGGCAACACAAAATGTCAGATGTAATTCGTCATAAAAAGAGCTGTCAATTGACTAAATTGTCAATTTTAACAAAACAAAACTTTCCCTATGTCAAATGAAAGTAATTCGTAATCCCTAAATATTATGTATCTATATAAATATTATGTAACATCTTCTAAACGTTTAATATTTATTTTACGATAAATAAAAAAAATATGAGAAAGTCAATATATCCGATAATTTGTTCTAAGCCGGTTTGCTTAGAATTCAGCACAACATTGCAAATAAAAACATTGACAACTATTACTAAAAAACAAATCGAGGTAAGTAGTGTCTGCTGACCAGTGTTTGCTTAATCCATTGAATTATAATAAAAACATTAAACATATAAAAAAATAATGTTCTATATCAAGGAAAGTTATAAACTCCTGGATGTACCTGAAAAGTCCAGTCAAGATGTAATAAAAAAAGCATTCTTAGATCTTGCCAAGAAATATCATCCAGATTCTAATTCCCCGAATGCTGATATAAATAAATTTGTGGCTGTAGAAAATGCGTTCAGAATCTTGTCAAAACATAATGCCACAAATACTAAGGAAGTTGAAAAAATTGTATATGATATAAAGGTATGTAAACAATTTCAAATTCTCTTTCCTTATATAGATGGTCAATTCTATTCATATTTATTCACATTAATATTTTTTATAGCACACAGCACCACAACATAGACAATTTCTTAGCTTTGATGGAATAGGATATGGGACTCCCTTTCAGAGACAAAAACAATATGCTCAAGTTAGAGCTCAAAAAGCAGCTATTAATGTCATGGAACACAGAGCTGCAAAAGCTGTTGCATCTGAAAAGACTCTTATGAAAAAAGAACCACTTAAGAAACATGATATTAAAACTAAATATGGGTTTGATAGGTTGGTGGAAGATTTAATACAAGAATCCATGTCTAAAGGAGAATTTGAAAATTTAAGTGGCAAGGGGAAGCCATTGAAAGATCAAAATATAAATCCATATGTTGACTTCACTACTCATAAGCTGAATGAGGTAAGAAATATCTATGATATTGGCTTTAAATATTTAAAAATAATAAATAAATAAATATGTTGTGACATTCATACACAGCACCATCTAGTTCCATGGTAAGCTACGAGGCTTGTGTTATTGATACCAAATAGTTGATACACTACACATATATAACTTTAAATACATACATTTTGTAAATATAAACACCATGACTGGAGTACAAACATTTGTGCTCATTACACAAATGAATGCCCCCAGTGGGACTCGAACCTGCAACCACTGGCACTGCAAGCAGGATCACTACAAACTGAGCCAAATGTGTCATCAAAAACCTTTTATATTTATTGTTTCAATTAGAAAAATATCACAAACTATCATATAGTTTTTTTTTTCAGGTATTAATAAATAATGGATTCACTCCAGAATGGATAACCATGAGCAAAGAAATAGATCAAGACATAGAACTTTTGAAAGAAGAAATAAGAAAAGATAGAAAGTATTTAGGACCTTATCCTTTAAATGAGGAGGATGCTGTAAGATGGCATAAATTATATGAAAGTAATAAATTGTTGGCAGAGTCAATAAATATCAAAATAAACACTTACAACCTTATTGTTCCACTTCTTAATAAACAAAAGTTTCATATTGAATTTGATAAAATTTGTACTGATATATTAGAAAATGGTGAACATTCTGTTGACAGAGATCAAAAAGAAGAGTTGAAAATTCAGAAGGTTGTGGTACAAGAGAGTGATGATATAGTCGGGTTATTTTTTAAAGTATTAGGTGAATTGTTAAGTTTTCGACAAAATGAAAAAAAGAAAATCGGAAATTAACCAAATTAGTAGTCATAAAATGTAATATAATTTGATGACAAATAAAATGTCAAATTTAATTTTAGTAAAACAATTAGATCAAAGCTGTTTCTAAGTTTTTGCTTAAAACTTAGGCTTAGTAGAAACACTTTTATTATAAATTTTCTGTGATATTCTAGTGTTAATAGTATAAACAATATTAAAAAAAAAACCATTACAATATTTGTTTTCATTTTATTTAAACATAAGCTTACTATTCTACAAAGGTATTCCTAGAACAGTTTCAACATGAAAAATATTTCTAAAACAATGTTTATAACATTAAAAATAGATCTTATTTTAAATATTCGAGTAAATATACTATATACTTGTATGGAAGACATACTTCTTATTAAGCTGTCTTTAAATAAATGCAAAAAAACTTTAACATACAATAATGTGATATATTTGCAAAGGCACTTTCTACAATAGATATTTATTGTTATATTCCTATCAACCATCACACTATTTAAGGTTTTAACACAACTATGTTTGTTTTTAAATGCAGCTTATTTTTTAAAAGTTTCACTTGATATAACTATGTATTAGAATTTACAAAATATAGTTAAACAGTTCGAGAACAATTCCATATTTAATAACAATCCATACTAATATAATATTATTATTAATGTAAAAAGTTTTTGATGATGGATGGATGTTTGTTACTCAATTACACCAGATCGGCTGAATAGATCTGGATGAAGTTTGGCACAGAGATAGATTATAGTCTAGAATAGCACAAAGGCTACTTTTTATCCTGGAAAAATACAGTTCCTGTGGGATAGATTTGTTTTTTTTTCACTAGTTTTTTTATAGCTTGTTATTAGTAAAAAATAATAAAAATATAAACATATTATGGAATGAACTTGCCTTGATTACTATTTTCTCTACTATATACATAAACTAGCACTATCTTGAACACAAGAAATTATAAGATATAATTTCCATTTATACATAAACAACCCTGTTTAAAAACTCCAATAGGATCCCATCAAAACCCACATAAAAACCAATAAATATTTATTGGTTTCTATGTGGCTTTTGTCGCTTTTGATGAGATCCTATTGGAGTTTTTCAACAGGGAATAAGAAACCTATCTTTAAAACAAATGAAATATAAAATGGAGATTAAGATGGTTTTCTTAATTCTAAATAGGAATATATTCAGTATTATACTGTCAAGGCACATTCACGGCAATAAAAAACTACATTCTCGAAATATCTAGTATACATAGAGAAGGAATAACCTTAATTTTCTCACCAAAATTAAAATATCAATAAGAACTATCATAAGTGTAAAAATATTATCATATATCTAATTCATTGTTATACACCAAAATATGTATAAAATTTCATTATAAGAACAATTGATTGCAGTTTTACTATAAAAATGTACATGTAGATATAAAAAAAAGTTATTTATAGGTTATTTAGCCAATAAATGGGTTATTTATTGCCTATAAATAACTTTGCTAAATGATATGTTACTTATTTATCTATATCTCAATTTACAATACAAAAATTAATTGTATTTGTGTTACAGATGCAAAGCCCTGTATCCAAACATTAGATTGGGCTTCATTAGTGATAAAGGATTTTTCGATTGTTTGATCTAAAAAAGTCGAATAATTATAATTAATCAATAAAGGTGTTAATAATTTTTACCATTTGTTAATATTTTTTTTAATCTATTCTATACAGTACAGTATTTCGTATATCTTTATATTATACATACATATGTATATAAAACGTGTACTTTACAATCTAAGCTAACCAGTTTGAAATTAGCACGAGTGCGGAATACACACATAATGCGAAATCTTACGAACGAACTTCACTCCGGTGAGCTTTGATTGCTTACAGAGTAGTGTTGCTAAATTATCGACAGTTCTACCACAGTGTACTAATCCATACAGCCGTCTAACAAAAGCATCTAGACAGAGCAATCGTATGGGGAAAGACGCGGGTGAGGCACGTAGGGTTGTCAACTATTTGCACAGGAAAACAAGAAATAAAGCATATTAGGGTTGGAGAGCTAAAATAAACAGTATTTGAGAAAAATTAACAATATTTTTTTTTAAGTTTTGAATACATAGTTTTTGAGCTTCTTGCACAACTTGAAATTATATTTATTCTGAATATAAATTGAGATTTTCAATGATATTTTCAAAATGATCCAAGGTCACCACAGAATTCAATGATATATGGCTGATCAATCATCAATGGCAGATTTTATGGCTCCAGATCCAGCGATGATAAAAACAGTACTTAATGAATGAATATAAAAAATATAAAAAATGAATACGTTTTCTTTAATAGAACAATAAAAAGAACTTTAGACTGAAGTAAAATATAATACTGTTTCTAACATTATGGTTGGTAACCCCTTGGTGCACCTAACTGTCTTCAAACAATCTTCTATAAGACGGTTGGAAAACGGCTTTAGAATTTACGGGTACAACTATAAATGGTCACAACCATTCAGTATTTTATTTAGAATTTGTCGTAATCTTTTCATTGGAAGATATTTCCATTCATATGAAAAATGCTTGCATACTGTGATCATAAAAATGCGTATAACAATAGAGTGTGCTTACCCCACGTCTCTCCCTACACGATTTCTCTATCTAGACTCCTTCATTAGAAGACTGTATGGATTATACCATTTTCATTATAACATGGTGCGGGTAATATTTGTCGTAACTAAATTTTCGTCTTCATCAAAACAACACGTGTACTTAACACCAATAGAATATATATTTAAAAGTTAATAATTCCGTATAAAACTCTTTCTATAAATAGGGAATATGCAAGTGATTTAAATAAAGGTGAAATATTTTTGAAGTAAAACTTCTTTGCGCATGCTTGACTTGGGGGGGTAAGCTGGTGAATGCGTCACGAAAAAATGTACGTACGTTTGTTGTCATGGTAACCGTTGTTATTGTCTGACAAACGATATATAATATTATATTCTTTCCTTAAATGATATTCTATAAATATATATATTTTTTTTTATAGGACTAAGGGGGTTTGTAATTTAGGAGATTGTAATTTACCTAATATGCCTTATTTATTTTATTAATTTATCATACCTTTTACAAACAGAAAGTTATGACATACGGGATGAAATCTTTAGCTATTTTTGTTATGATACGCCAAAGTAAAACTTCTCACGTGCGTACATAAGCACACACCTACTATTTACAATTATATAACAATGTTAGCTATTGTATACAAAAAAAAAAACGCATATTCCCTATTGGTCGCTGGACATATACGTACTGGAAGCGTAACATCACGCGCACCATGCTACAATGCTGCCGTCATAAAAAAGAAGACCGCAACTTCGTCAAAGTTGATTTCGAGTTATCAAGTTTTGTCTTAGTACTTAGTAGCAGATTATTTTTAGTTATGATGACAATTATTATATCTCCGGATTTATAAGACTTAGAGCTTTATAAGTAAGACTATCAAGTAGCATTTTTTTTTTTGTTGATTCCGAAATTGTATTTGAGTCATTTTTGACCAAATTGTTTAGGACTTTCTTTATTATGACGGCAGAATGAATATACTACAGTAGGCCGTAGGTACTCCTAGATAGTAATCTAAATAGTAGTATTGGTGTCTGGTAGCAGTACCTAGGAGTGCCAGACGACGCCGGTGGAGGTGAGGCGCACGCGGCCGGCGGCCAGCAGGCGCAGCGCGCGCGGGTAGGCGCGGTGCTCCGCCTCGTGGATGCGCGCCGTCAGCGCCTCCTCCGTGTCCGTCGCCAGCACCGGCACTCGCTCCTGGATGATGATTGGACCCGTATCCATACCCTCCTGACGATTGGATATAAAAAAAAAACTTTTAAAGAAAAAAATAATAAACTTCAAAAAAAGCACTAAAAAATAACTGATTGGTAGTTTACATTTACTATAGATACCTAATCAGATATTTTCGAAGTCGGTGTGCTTTGATTTGTATCGGCTGGCATCGATTTCGAAAGTACAGGAGGTATTTTTTTGAAGTCGCTTAATAAATAGGGTTTTATTGTAAAGTGTTTTTTTTTAATAAAACTGTTTGTATATTTTTTTTTATTCTTTTATTTTTTTTGTTTTGTGCTGACTGCAGGCACCGCTCATACGGTCAATTGGATTATACCAATAAAGAATATGAATAAAATAGCTTGTATTTTTTTTAACTAGATGGCGTTACAGAGTATTCTAAAAATTCGTTTATTAGTGTAGGTATTATTATTCAATAGGATAACCTATTAAACTTTAATGGCCAATTTAACATAACCTTATTACAAATTAAAGTTCTTTGCCCCGCTGAGATGTGTTCGTACAAGATAATTTCAAAAAGCAATGTGCAATTGGGGAACGCTCTCAAAAGCGACCTAATTGAAGCGAGAGTGAATCACTAATACGAATATAACTAAATTCTAAATGTAATAAAAATAACTTTTTTAACTAATAGATTATACCTCAAATACGTAAATGTCTCAATAATAAAAAATCACAATCAATAATGAACATACATAAAATAAAAAAAAAACACAGACATAGAACCTCCATTTTGGAAGTCGGTTAAAAATATACATCTCTATATAAGTCAGTTAAGAGCATGCGAACAGACAAACACTCACGTCGACAAAGTGCACGGTGCAGCCGCTCTCGCGGTCGCCGGCCTGCAGGCACTGGCGCTGCGCGTGCAGGCCGGGGTGGCGCGGCAGCAGCGACGGGTGGATGTTGATTAGCCTACCTTTCCATCTATACACAAACATAAACATTAATTGTATTCATTAAAAAAATTAAAGAGTGCGTGTATGAATGTGTACACGCGCAAGAAGTAAAACTTCCGTAGGTTATCGGTACTCTTTAAGAAATTCAATTTATGTTTTAAATATATAGGATAGGTGAGATACTAAAAGTAACGCATATTAGGCATATTCAATCATATATTTATAGAATATCATTTTAGGAAAGAATATAATATTATATATCATTTGTCAGACAATAACAACGGTTACCATGACAACAAACGTACGTACATTTGTTCGTAACGCATTTACCAGTTTACCCCCCCAAAGTCAAGCGTGCGTAAAGAAATTAAGATAAGAAGTTAGATAGGAAAATGTAGAAGGGGTGACCATATCGCTAAAAGAGCGTTTTCTTCCAAGCAACAAAAGGTTCGAGAAATAGTACTGAAATAGAAGGGACGTGAGTATTTAATAAAGAGATATCAGGAAATGTATATATTTATAAATATGGCAACTATAGTCTGATCCTCGATTACCATCACATTGAAGGCAGGCCTGCGCCCCGCAGTGGTACGTTCACTTACTTTTGTACAAACTCCTTAGACAAAATCCTCATGAACCCAGCAAGACACACGATATCAATCTTGTGCTGTTCCAGCGCAGCGGTCATGGCGCGGTCGAAATCTTCCCTAGTCTCATAGTCTTTGTGGTTGAGCACCTGAAATAAAATAAATGTTAGAGAAAAGATTTTCAATAGTATAGAATCCTCTTGAAGAGAAGAACACAGACAGACAATACATCATTATATTATTATTACTAGAGGTTCATGCTCGCTTCGGTCGGAGCGTCCCTGGATGTGTAACATTAGCTCATGTACTCTAGCTCACAGCCTATCTATGTAAGACGTTAAAAAGGGCTGAATATACACTCACAACGGCGGGTATGTTGGCGGCGCGGGCGCGCTCCAGCGCGTAGGCGCCGGCGCGGTTGCAGAGCACGAGCGCGATGTCGGCGCACAGGCACTGCGCGGGGTCGCGCGACGCCTCCGTCAGCGCCGCCAGGTTGCTGCCGTTGCCTGACACCAGCACCGCCACCTGGGGGAAAGAACCTTGTGACATATCCCCAGGATACCATCGAAGAAGTATAGTGCTACAAGGATCATTGGCACGTGGTCGAAATCAGAACGATCATTGACGTGGTCGAAATCAGAACGAGCACCTCCATCTTGTAAATCGTCACCTTTGAGAGAAGTTGGAGTTGATGTTTGTTGTGGATATTTCGTGCTTTTATATCAATAACAATATATCTCAAAATATGAAGTGATGTTATCAAGGTTAAGATGTTTTTTTTATAAAAGAAAAACGCTATCACACCCACGCCCTCATGACAATGTATGATCCTCGTAGCACTGTACTAGATACACAATCAGCGACAAAAAATTTCCTCACCCAATGAGCACACATATGAACATTTGGACGTAGTTATGCAAAATGGATCCAGCCCAGGAAAACCGTTTTTTGAGTTACTGTCATAAATGGTACCTCCATATTAAATACAGAAAGTAGATAAAATACCCAATATTTTAGAGGAATTTCAAAAACAACTACGGTCCTGTTATTTTGATATACAAATTTTAGTAAAACTTTTATTTTCTCAAAAGTAAGTTTTTGTGGTTGGATCTATTTTGCATAAATACGCTCATTTAAGCGCGCTTTTAATTCTTTTTTTTTGTGAAAACAACTTTAAGCATTGCAATTAATGTTTAATTTACATTGTTGTATATTTATTTCAACTAAAATAATTACCTAAACACAATTGGTGATAGTTTTAAGAGAACTTAAGAATGGAATTGTGTACCTAGTACTTTTTTGATGGATGGGGGATATCCAATAATCTATCTAGTAAAAATTCACTTCAATTGTCTCGATAATGGCTTCAAAGCGTGCCAGTTGAACACAGACTACTTCACCAATGTCACGAAGAAAGGAGAAGATATAAAAAAGATTGGTCAGTAAAATAAGACTATTAAAACTATATTAAATTATAATTTGTAAAATATAAATAAATCCTAAATAATCTGCTGGACATAGAAATCTGATATTATTTTGGTATGGAACTTATGTCAAATCTGTAACTTTAAGAAGAAAAACGTCAAATAAATAAAATATTAGGATCCATTCGTGAACTTTAATTTTTAATTTGTAACAGTTTCATTTTATGTTTAAAAATAATGGATTTTCATATAGACTTTCAATCATTTTTAGGCTTTTAATTAGCAAAAATCCTTCCTTAGAAATTTTAAATTCCTAGCATTTATACTTACTGAGATTTTGTAATTAATCATTGAATAATATTTCGATTTTTTATAATATATAAAGGTAGAGTATAAATTAGTTATTTTCTTTTTAAAACTTTTTAACCACATTAAAAAAAATGCAAAAAATAAAATAAAAAAACGAATGCTTTAAATGATCGCGAAACAATGTACTAGCCGTGGTGACTCTGGGTTACACCAGCCGTGGCGACCATGGCTTTTAAGTCCCGTAGTGTCATTATTATACAAATAATATCCTGTACTAAAAACGTTAAAACTTATTAGAGCAACAAACCCGCTTCTTGGGCAGCAGCGGCATGCGGCGCGTGAAGTCGAGCGCGGAGGCGAAGTTGTCGACGAGCACGCGCGCGCCGCGCGGCGGCCGCGCCTGCACCGTGCCGATCACCAGCCCGCCGTGCGGACGGATTATGTTCATCACCTGTCATCACACATCATCATCATCATTATCATTATTATCATCATCATCTATTTCTTTTATGTTAATTTTATTTTTTTTTTATTTTTACTTAATTGAATTCAACAATGTTGACCCAAGGACGACCCAGGAAAGACATCTTTGGAGAAAAATGATTAGGAGAGCCGACCCCGAATAAAGAGGGAAAAGGCCAGAAGGAGAGAATTGAATTTTATATAATTTTATACATATTTTTATTACTTTATAAATGTAATGACGAATGAATTAATGTAACTTTTGTTGGTTATCCTAATAAAAAAATAATAAAAAATAAATCATTATCATCATCACCATTCATAATTGAATTAGCATTGTTTTAAATTCATCATCACGTAATCGTAATTTAAAATAGTTATGAGGGGTATGAACAATGAACATGGCTCACCTCCGCCTGGTCCTCGGGCGCCACGATGAGCACCATGCCGATGCCGCAGTTGAAGGTGCGCAGCATCTCGTCGTCCTGCACCGCGCCCGTGTCCGCTATCCACGCGAACACCTGCCATACAGACATCACATCAAAATAATATATATATATATATACATCTATATTATAGCTTTATCTATATATATAAAAGGCAAAAGTGATTGACTGATGTATCAACGCAGAGGCCAAACCCTTAATAGAAAATTGAAATTTCGCACACGTATTCCTCTTATGACGTACGCATCCACTAAGGAAGGATTTTTCAAAATTCAACCCCCAAGATGGTGAAATAGGGGATAAAAGTTTGTATGAAACTTTTTATACCTTAGACATATTTGCACAAATTTTCGGGGGTTCTGCTAGTTTACAATAAAGAAAATTACAAATATACTTAATTATCTAAACAAAACAAATGTACATTTAGTTATTAATGTACAAGTCATGTTCGCGTAGGATTGTGGCAAGAATGCTAGCCGCATTCTCCCGCTGAATGGCAATGCCGATTCTTTGGGCGAAAAATGCGCCAGCTCTCCTGTCCCCAGCAGAGGCGATAAGACGAGGATATATACAAAACTTTGTTATTATTTCAAGGTATAACGACTCCACAGATTAAGAGTAAAAAATCAAAATGTAAAAACATTTAATTATAGCTTTGATTGAATTGAATTAAGTTTACGGGATAACAATTTTGAATTTAGTTTTTATTTATAGTATTACTTACTTTTAAGCAGTCTATCACAAAACGGTATTTTATGTTCAAAAAATAATAATTCGATTCGCAAGGCCTGAACTTTTAAAATTTCAGAATTCACTTTATTCAACAAAAATAATTATTTAAAAGTTATAATTTGGTCTAAAGAATCAAGTTTTTGAAATATATAAACGGTCCGGGACTATTTTTGTGTCTCATCTCTGAGAAATCTATACTAAACCTTAAAACGTAGCTAGTTCATATAAAAAGAAATATTGCGAACGCCTTTGCCAAATAAGCAAGGCAAAAATTAAAAAAAAAGCAATAAAGGCGTGCACTCACGGGGTGTATGTTCCACCAGTGCGCGTTGAGGCGCGCGCGCACGGCGTCGGGCATGACGCGCGGCAGGTTGTCCAGCAGGCCGCCGCCCGTCACGTGCGCCACCGCCTTCACGCGCGCCAGCGCCGGCAGCACCGCGCGCACGTAGATACGCGTCGGCTTTATCAGCTCCTCGCCTGCGTTCGTACAATATGTTTTATACTGCCTCTGTGGTGTAGTGGCTAGCATGTACGGCTGCACACCCGGAGGTCCTGAGTTCGAGTCCCAGGTCGGGCCAAGTTTAGTTATTGAGTCTTCCTGTCTAGTAAGCCTCAGTAGCAGCCCGGAGTTGGGAAGTTGGCGGTGTTTCACCCCCGTGCCTCGGAGAGCACGTAAAGCCGTCGGTCCTGCGCCTTAGCTCTCACCGGTCGTGTCGAATAGTCGTCCCACCGGAGTATGAGAGTGACAGGAATAGAGAGTGCATTTGTGTCTGCGCGTATACTTGTGCACTATAATATCTCCTGCGCAGTTGGCTAGTCTCAATGAGATTGGCCGCCATGGCCGGAATCGGTCAGGAGGACATCATTTATATCGACTTTTTAATTTATTCAATGGGTCCGGATTGTTAATAATGAAAACTCGAGCGCCCATAAAGCGTGAATTTCAATCCAACTTATTACTAACTACTTCACAGTGTTGCCATTAATAGACATAAGTATACAACACTATACATCGATCAAAAGAATACTAGATACACAATCAGCGACAGAAAATTTCCTCACTGAATGAACGTTCATTTGAACGTGCTTCTAATTATTTATTTTTTTGTAAAAACAACTTTAAACATTGCATTTAAGGTTCAATTTACATTGTTGTGTATTTATTTCAACTAGAATAATTACCTGAACACAATTGGTGAGTTTTGAATGGGATTGTGTATCTAGTATTTTTTTTATTGATGTACATATTATATAAATATCAAATGCCATCGGCTTGATTAGATCTTCACCTACACAGATAAAAAACAATGCTAGAGAACGAACGAATGGTCTGATATGAATAATTTAAAGATTTAATAATTATCTGAATTTTTAAAGCAGTATTATGAAATTACAATTTTTCGTAGAAAATAAAACGACTCTTCTCTATGTAACTTTTCCTCTCCCCAACTTCCGAAGACGATTGTTTTTCAGAAGACCTAAACGTACACAACAACTTAAAAACGTGACATAACGCACATTATTTTCATACGCGTATATTCGAATTTGTGTTAACACAATCAGAACTTTTTTAAATTCTATTGTTTGATTTCAATTAATGTCCAATACGACGACTTAAAAAAAATACGACGCCACTTTTTGAGGAGATATTTGTTTGGAATTGTGCATCATGTTTTTTATATCAATGAGTAAACCTAAGAAAGTATATATGTAAATAGACACACTTAAAATCTATAAAAAATCAAAACATAATAAGGTATTTAAAGTACCTAAAGTAAGTCCCTCTTCACTAAAAGGCGCCTTATCATCTAGAGTGAGGCCGGCCTTCTTCATCAGGTTGTGTACGAGACTGAAGCCGTTGCTGTGGATACCGTTTGACGGCAAACCAATAATAATATCACCCACCTGCATAAGTAAATATTTTTATCATATATAAAATAAATATAAATATGTTGGTACATTAACACACATCACCATCTAATTCCATGGTAAGCTACGAGGCTTGCGTTATGGATACCAGATAGTTGATACACTACACATATATAACTTTAAATACATGCATATTAAAAATATAAACACCCATGACTGAAGTACAAATATTCATACTCATCACACAAATGAATGCACCCAGCGGGACTCGAACCCGCGACCGCTGGCACAGTAAGTATCATTGCAAATTGAGCCAAATGTGTCGTCAAAATAAACGAGTATTGCGAATAGAATAGAACAGAACAAAGTATTTCCCGTGGCCTTGTTTTCTATAAAGCATGCAAAACGTCGGGAACGTATATAATATCATTTAAAATGTCAAATATTCGCGTAATTCTAAGAAAATATTATGGGAACAAAACTCCATTTGACTTAACACAAAGTCCTCACATACAACATAAAACAACAAAGAAATCATATACAATAGGAAATATGCGTGATTTTTTTTAATTTTCTGTACAATAGCTAACATCGTTATATAATTGTAAAAAAAATATTCAGCTCCAAAAAAACTAAAATTTAGTATAAAAATATTTTTTAAATATCATACTGCGCGCTTGGCGTGACGTCACAGAATGATATACATAGAAAAATGACGACCCAATTTGTAGCGACAAAATCGCTTATCGCTCTGTTATGATAATACTCTGACGTCATTTTCGAACAAAGTTCGAGTTCAAACTGTATGGACTTTTTAATAATTTTTAAGTTAATAAAAAAATACATTAAAAAATATTGGTATAATAAGTTTCATTCAAAAACAATAACGATTGTAAAAAAAATCTACTTTTATTTAAACTCCATGCATATTCTTGTTGAATAAAAAAACAACACTGACATTGATGTCGTTGATGCGCGGCAGCACGCGCTCGCGCTCCACCACGCCCAGCGCGAAGCCCGCGATGTCGTAGGCGCCCGCCTCGTACATGCCCGGCATCTCCGCCGTCTCGCCGCCTGCCGGGGCAGATATGCAATTGTATATTCAGACATTGGATTTCTATTATAAATGTGAGTTTGTGTGATGTGTGTGTGTGTGTGTGTGTGTGTGTGTGTGTGTGTGTGTGTGTGTGTGTGTGTGTATGTGTGTGTAGCGTGTGCCTCCCTCCTACCAATAGCATAACAGATACATATATTATGTAAACCTAATATTAATAAAGTAGTCTTACGTCGACACTTAAGCATTTCATTATTCTCGTCCTTACAGTGCGTGCGTGTGTGTACATGTGTGTATGCGTGTGTGCGCGTGTTAACACTGTTAGTCATCTAAGGACGAAATCAAGCGACGCGAGGGTCAACGCTAGTATAAAACAAAACAAACACAAATATCAAGATAATATTATAAAACGCTCTTCGCAGCGCGAATCAGTCCACCAAACAAAGTCACGACCAACAGCAACTGACCAATTAGCAGTGGTTTACTTACACTCGCCCTACACCAGACACTACTTTGTATAGTAGTCGAGGAAGAATGAATGAATGTAATAATGCACGAGTAAAAAAGTGAGTAGAGTACACGAGTACAACAAAAGCAGTGTGACGAGCTCACCGATCAAGGCGGCGGTGGCCTGCCGGCAGCCGTCGGCCACGCCGGCCACCACGCTCTTGGCCACGCTGACGTCGAGCGCGCCGCACGCGAAGTAGTCGAGGAAGGTGAGCGGCGCGGCGCCGTTGCAGAGGATGTCGTTGACGCACATGGCCACCAGGTCCACGCCCACGCTGCCGTGCCGGTTGATGCGCTGCGCCACCTTCAGCTTCGTGCCCACGCCGTCCGCCGCCAGCACTAGCACCGGGTCCTGGGGGACCATCGTTATACTTTACGACACTTGCTAAATAACATTTTGACCAACTGTTACATACAGTACCTGGGCGACCGAGCTTCGCTCGGAATTCTTTTTTGTTATATTGTATTTTTTAGATAAGAGAAAACTAAGAACTTGAATACAAAAAAATAAATAAAAATAAAACAAAATTAAAACTTTGTATCCGACCGGCATTCGAAACCGGTCACATGCGATTTATTTTGCGTGAAATAATGCGAATGAAAACCACATATAAACACAAAAACACGCGTTTTACCACACATAAGACTTATCTGTATCGATTCTTCACTCCAGAAAACCCCCACATACCAAATTTCAGCGAAATCGTTAGAAACCGCGAAATCGTTTCCGAGATCTCCGGTATAAATAAATAAATATACAAGAATTGCTCGTTTAAATATACTAGATATGTACATATATGACCAGTAGAAACAAATCATGTAAGCAAAACTATTAATTTAAAATATCAAAGTATACAAGTGAATTTATTTATTTATTTATTTAACCATTTATTTCAGGCAATATTTACAAAAAGATCTTAAATATGTAAACAGAGGCCCATATAATATATACCTTGATAACTAACATATATATATTAATATATAAAATATATACCTTAAAAACTAACATATATATAATATTAAACTATTTAAAATTAAAAAAAGTATTTCTTTTCTAAGTTTTTCTTTAATTTCGATTACACATTCTTCCTGTCACATTCACATAAGGCGCTTAATAAGAAAAGATTTTTTTTATTTAACTATCATTTTATTAAAAAAAAAAGGTGTCGAGGGACACCCAGTAGGAACGTAGTTCTCCTGGTCATCCCCTAGTACTTGTGATTCCATTACACCGGTTGCACTTAGTAAATAATAACCCCTCCTTTTTGGAAGTTAGTTAAAAAATGTCGTTACAGTAAAAACATTTCGCCAAGTGTACCGAATCACATAATGAACTTAGTTCCAAAAATGCATGATATAATAAATTTTTATTTATCATTTAATCAAAAACTAAATAATATAATATATCCAAACAAACGTTTAAAAAATCAAAACAATAAAATGTTCTATTTATTTATGTACCTTATACTCTTGTTCAACAGCTTTCAATTGGAAGCACCCACCGAACCCGCCGAGGCCGCCCAGGACACCCGACCGAGATGTTGACCTGAAATAATATTTCAAATCAAATGAAATCAAAATTTACTTTACTAGCAGCGGCTTCGCTTGCTTACAACACACTTGCTTACAATTATACTACATCGATAAAAATTTCAGTTAGAATTTTATTATATGTAGGTACGAGTGAATACTAATAAATTAATAACCCATATTAATATACATACTAATATTATAAATGTGAAAATTTGTGAGGACTTTCATAAGAATGAAATTTGACAGAGATAGATTATAATCTGGAATAGCGCATAAGTTACTTTTTCGATTTCGGTTATGTACGGTTCCTGTGGGATAAATGTTTTTGTCTAGAGACGAATCCGAAGCGAATCGAGGATGAGTCGCTAGTATTATAAATGCGAAAAACTTTGTCCTTTCCACGCTTAATCTGCTGAACCGATTTAGATAACATTTGGTATATATAGTTTGGGTAGGGTAAAAAGGGGGTGGAAATTCGTATCTAAAATATTGTAGTAAATAATAATTTATATCCTCTTACCTAGCTAAAGGTTTAATCAGAGAAACCAAAGAGTCGCCAGCTTCTATATCAACGCCGCTGTCCTTGTACGAGAGTGACTTTTGGGGGATGTCCTTATTGTTAGTGATGTATGGAGCTGTTAGCGGCGCCATTGCTTCTTTGAAGTTATCTACAACCACTTGATGACCACCTGGCATAAATTAAAATATGTACGTGTATTACTGATTAGTAGGTTCTGCTTATTGCGATTATTAGCATACTCAAATTTAAAACCCCATATAGCGCTATTAAATTTGCTACGAGCTCAATTTGGAATTGTGCGCTTTTTTTTTGGGGACACTTTTGAGACTCTAAAAGTGTATGTTGAGTTTATATCAATGGTAAGTATTGAAAATAGACACTTATCATGGGCTCAAAAAAATCCACTATATAATTTGAGACTGTTTCTAGAAAACATTCAAATAGTTTATTCTACTTTTAAACCTTATACGAGTATACACCACTTAAATTTTATTGGTAAAACATTCGGTTTTATTATTTCTCATGAAAACCAAACCAAACCTTAGTCAAACTATTGAAGTATAAATTAAGAAACTGCGGAAATCGACTTATAATTCGCAATATCGCGTTACATTTTAAATTAAACCCGTCCCGTCTTTTACGTGACCA
Organism: Fabriciana adippe; assembly: GCA_905404265.1. Lineage (NCBI taxonomy): Eukaryota > Metazoa > Arthropoda > Insecta > Lepidoptera > Nymphalidae > Fabriciana > Fabriciana adippe. Next base: position 14,524,121 of record FR989995.1, on the reverse strand, counting down.
TGATGGCTGTAAAGCATTCGAAACGTCGGGAACCAAAAATCAAAATAAATCCGCGAAAAAATCCGAAAAGATAGTTTTATTTAAAATGTAAAATGGGCGCGTAAATCTGAGAAAGTATTATCGCATTACATATTATTATGATGTAAAACGGGATATTTACCATCAGCACTTGCTTTTGAGAGTTGCCGATATTTCGGCCCGAACTAAGCAAAATCCCGTTCTAAGTTGTAATAATATTGCGAGTGACCATGAAGGTTTAAACACTTATATCGCTTATCATATCCAAATTATACAATATGTATATAGTATACAAATGGCATACAAAAACACTCACCTTCTTTCCCAATAGCGTGAACTTTGCCAATAACATGGACGGTGTCTCCAACGGCTTCCATAAACTCTTTAACGCACACGGGGTCGACGATGGTCACCATGCCGACGCCGCAGTTGAAAGTGCGGAGCATTTCGAAGTCTGATACGCGACCTAAACAATGTACATAATAATAATAATATTCTATTTTTATGCTACAAGTTAGGTACATAAATAAGTATATTTGTAAAGAGTATTATATGTATTATTTAAACAAACTTTTGTTATATGCTTAAAGCCAGAATACATATGGATGATAAAATATGGACTTGCTAATAAAAGGACAACTAAATTGGAATACATATCAGTAATATGATTTTTTCATGCCAAGCTAAAATATTGTAATTAGAGCGAAAATGTGCTTCATTGTTAAGTTTTTAGATTTAGTTTTTAGATATTTGCATGTATGCAAAAAAATACTTTTCGCCGGCTTTTCTTAACAGAGCTGTCTTTCGAGCCGGTGGTACGTAGCTTCCTTACGGACATACAATACTGACACTTATTCTAAACGTATAAGATGCATAAAATGACAACTCAAACGTGCTTGTAATAGTCTATTAAAATTAATAACATTTTAAATTACCCGTCTTTAATCTATTCTTAATATTATAAAAAGAAAAAACAATGTTTTTCTGTTTATTTGTTTGTTTGTATCGAATAGGCTTAGACTATAGAACCAATTTAGATAGGTAAGAAGATAGTTTGAGACCCTGGGAAAGACATATGATAGTTTTTATCCCGGAAATCATCCCTTAAGGGGGTGAAAATGGGGCTGAAGGTTTGTATGGGGAAGCAAGCTAGTAATCACTAAAAAAATATCCAATAAGATTGTCCATAACCTCAACATACCTTTAGCCTGCAACCATCCGAAAATGGGCTTTATTTGGAATTTATTAGCGTCCAATTTCACTTTAACACCGGGCGGTAAGATTCTTGGAATGTTTTCTAACAGACCGCCGCCGGTGATGTGTGCGAGGCCTTTGACCAAACCCCTCTTGATAGCCGGTAGAAGTTCTTTGACGTATAATCCAGTTGGTTCCAGGAATTCTAGTCCAAAACTCCTGTTAGTTGCACTGAAGGGTGCTTTATCATGGAAACTATAATAGAAATAAAGATAATATTAATTTTAATTTAATTAATTAATAAATGTATTTACTTAAAATTAAAAAAAATATATTTTTAGGTATTGAGATATTAAGAAATGACAGGATTGTACAGTAATATAAGTGTGTAGTGAGATTGTATTATAATACAGTGTCTATGTGCTCAAATGAAATAAAAACCAAGGACTTCAGCACAAACGTACCTATTACCACTCTCAGCCATGATCTTCTGCACGAGACTGTAGCCATTACTGTGCACCCCGGTAGACGGCAGCGCCAGCACTACGTCGCCTTCGCGGATCTCCTTAGAACGCGGCAGCTGCTTGAGGTTATCAACCACGCCTACTGCGAAGCCCGCAAGATCATACTTCCCTACCTCGTACATTGACGGCATTTCTGCTGTCTCACCACCTGTGGAAAGGATATCACCAATATTATTAACTAGCGGCTATATATTTAACAGTAGCCTGTTTACTCCAGGTAGTACTTTATATGTGTACTAAATTTTATCCAAATCTGTTTAGCAATTTTGGTATGAAAGTGGAACAAATACATATACACATATAGATTTTCGCAACTATATAGTTATAACATATAAGCGTCATTTGGTTGCTCAATCTATACTAATCTACACTAATATTATAAAAAGGATAGATATATATTTTTGTATGTTTGTAACGAATAAATTCAAAAACTATTAAAGCGTTTTAGGTGGAATTTGGTAAGAAGATAGTTTGAGACCCTGGGAAGGACATAGGATATTTTTTATTCCGGAAATCATTCCTTAAGGGTATGAAAGTTTGTATGGAGAATCAACCTAGGGACGAACCCGAGCGTAATGAGGGTGAGTCGCCAGTCCGTATTAATAGTATAAATGTGAAATTTTGTGAGTATGTATGGATGTTTGTTACCCTTTACGCCAGAACGGCTGAACGGAACTGGATGAAATTTGGCATAGTGATAGATTCTAGTCTGGAATAACACATAGACTACTTTTTATTCCGGTAAAATATACAGTTCCCGAGGGATAGATTTGTTTTTGTTTTTCTAGAGCGGAACCCGAGCGACGCGAGGGTGAGCCGCAAGTATTATATAAATGCTAAAGTGAGTCTGTCTGTTACATTTTCACGCATATACCGCTGAACCAATCTTAACGAATTTTGGTATAAAGATGGATATGACATGACATGGATTGAACAAGGCTATTTTTGTCGCAAAAATGTAACTTGAAGAGTGTGAAGTAGGGGTTTAAAATTTGTATTAGGAACAAATCATTTCTCAAGACAAAAAAATCTTTACATCCTATAATTATGATTTTAAGCATTAAATAAGAGAAAAAGCTATTAAGATATTAAATATTTAAACTATATTCATAGGTAACAAAATAACAAAACACCATATTACCTAACAAAGCACACCCGGACAGTATGCACGCGTCTGCGATGCCCTTGACGATGCTCGCAGACACGGTGAGCTGGAGGCGCCCGCACGCGATGTAGTCTAGGAACGCGAACGGCTCCGCGCCGGCGCAAAGGATATCGTTCACGCACATGGCGACTAGATCCTGGCCTATTGTGTCGTATTTCTGCATTATTTCCGCTATCTGGAAATAAGTGTTGGGAGATTTACATACGTTTCATTGCGCTTTTATTTGTAATAATGGAGATATTCGATTGCAATATTTTTGAAATTCTTTTTCTTTTCCCGTAGCTCCCTCTTTAGTTCCAACAAACTAAATACACATAAATGAGATTTATCTTCGTGTCTAGGAATTTTATATTTTCATGTCAAATATGGGTGAGGCACTAAAGATGTATTTTTTTTTTTAAATATTAGGGTCAAATATTTTGGATAGAGACACGCCATCCAATCGGGTAAAAAAATATCTTTTAAATACATATTCTTATTATTTACTTTACTATATACAATTTACAAATTTACTTTACTATATACAATACATTTTAATCAAAAATCGATTACTATATGAAAATCGATTATTATCATTCCGATTAAGCATCAATTTTCATGTAAGTATAATTAATTTATTATTCAAAGAATTCAGAACCCATCTCCAACTGACCTTAACTTTAGTGCCAACGCCATCAGTTCCTTGTACGAGCACTGGGTCCTTCAAACTTGCATCCATCTTAGATAACTGGAACAACCCACTATAACAACCGAGTCTACCTAAAACCCCCTTTCTGTGTGTCGCAGTAGCTAAAGGTTCTATCAGACGAATCAAATTCGCAGCAGCGTCAATATCTACACCACTTTCGAGGTACGACATTCCGTTGACTCTGAAAAGATATTTTATTTTGGATATTTAATAATTGGACTTATTTAATACTTTCTTAGATATACGCGAATATTTGACATCATAAATAAAACTATCTGTTCGAATTTTTACGCGGATTTATTTTGATTTTGTATTTTTGAAACCATTTTGTAAATTTGTGGGTAGGCATTGTCTGTAACAAGTATATAATGACCTTTGAGACATCTAAAACATTTAAGTCTCTCCCGTAAAGCTCAAGGAACATCGGGACCCAAAAATCAACATAAATCTGCGAAAAAATCCGTAAAGGTAGTTTTATTTAAAATTGGCCTTATTTGTTAAAATGGTTTATATTGTACTAGCGGCTCAGCCTCGCTTCGCTCGGGTTCGCCTCTGAGAAAGCAAAAACAGACCTATTTCACGGGAACCGTACATTTTTCCGGGATAAAAAGTAGCCTATGTGTTATTCCAAACTATAATCTATGTCTGTGCTAAATTTTATCCAGATCCGTTCAGCCGTTCGTTCTAGTGTGAAAGTGTAACAAACATCCATACTCACAAACTTTCACATTTATAATATTAGTATAGATGTATATTATAGCTTCAAGATCGTGCTATATATATATATATATATATATATATATATATATATATATATATATATATATGACAATGCTCGTAATACGATTAAAATAGCATTGACACTGTAACATTAGTTACACTCTTAAAAAGTTTGAATCCCGCCCTATACATGATTATCATACAAATATTAGTCCCAATATAGTTAAAATATAATGAATTAGAAAAAGCGAAGGTAAGACTGTTATTGATCTATGTGTGCATAGTAGTCTAAGAGCCGGATACACCACGACCTTCACCGATCTGTTAATTAGATGAAACAATTTTTTTTATAAAGTTTCAATAATAAATAAATACGCCTAAAATTATTTGCCTATCGAAATCCTGACCGGGCTTTTTTTAAATTAATTAATTAAAATTTTATTTATATTTTTTTTATTTTTCTCCTTTCTGTTAATCAGCCGAATTTTGTTCTAACCGATAGTAAATAAGAATATGCCAAGGTAGCCTTGCTTAGACATTTCTTGATCACACTACATGGCACGAGGGTATAAACAGGTAAGTTACTATACGTAATTTCACGGATACTATAAGGCAACCTAGGCACATTCTTTGTAGTATTTACTATCAGTTAGAACAAAATTCGGCTGGTTAACAGAACGGTGAAAAGAAATGGTTAATTAATTTAAAAATAGCCTGGTCAGGATTTCGATAAGCAAGCTACTCGAGGCGTATTTATCTATTATTGAAACTTTATAAAAAAATATGTTTCATCTGGTTAAATGATCAGTGAAGGTCGTGGTGTATCCGGCTCTTAAACCATAGTGTTTTGTAAGTAAAGGAGTGTTTAGAATTTTTATAATCTTTAGAACACTCCATAAAGGTTTCTACCCTTACGTTTGCTATAAGACACTGCTGTAAATTGTATAACTTAAGATCATCCGATTTAAATAAATAAAATGTATCATAATAAACTATATCAGTCTATATTTTTGTCTTCTCAACGAGGATATATGTACAAATGCTATACAATGCTAATAAAAGTCAACAATTCATATTTCAAAAAAAGGTCAATGTCGTAAGTAATCGATACAAGTGTCAATTTTTCATAACAACATTTTGCACAAATAATCAAGATATACTAGTATATTGAAATTGTTAGTTATCAACGCGTAATTATGTTATAGGTCAGGAATGTCAAGATAAATAATAATTTAATGTACTCATTCAATGTATGAGAAGTAACTTATATTTATATGTATTAGACAATTTTTAATAGATTAAATTAAAAAAAAATATAAATCTATATTTAAAAATAAATGTATTTCATCAATATTTTTTTTTAATAAATTTTCTTTTACTTGATAAAAAATCATTTAGGTAATATAAGAGGATGGTAACACTTATATGACATTATATAATCTGTGACGAGGAAAAAAATGGGGGGTAAAATAAAAAATTATATATTAATTGCATTTTTATTGCAACAAAAGGCACTGGTACAAAAAAAAAGAAATATTAAAAAAAAACAAGTACTTTGAATAATGTTAATAAAAAAATGGGAGTTTCGTGCGTAACTCATTCATTCTTCATTCGGAACTGAAACAAACCGACAAACATGAAGCAAACGAGCAATAAAATCCAAATGATATTAAAACAATGAATGTTGTAAATAATAATATAAATAAAAAAATATAAATATTTTACTTGACTGAGGTAAATAAGAGTACTTTATTAATATTAATTAAAAAAACCACTAAGTGTGTGTTACATACATACATATATACATATTCATATTATATAATGACCCACTAAAAGTTAGTAACATAAAAATATAATAATTAATTCCTTATCTTGCCCAATTAAAATTAATATTTATCTAAATAAATGTAATAAATCCCAAATGAAAGCCTGAATATTTTACAAGAATTATTCAAAGAATAAATCTCGATATAGCGACTCGTAGACAGACATACACATGAAAAATAGTAATGGATACAGAGTGGAGGAAAAAAGAAGCTGTGTTACGGAAAAAGCATAGGAATTTTAAAATTTTTAAGTGCTTTTTTAGTAAGAATTTCTGCAAAATATTACGAAACAATTCATTCATATGGCAAAATTTAAAATGTATATATTTGTAGTAAATTTAAAAGTATAATGGATATAATATAGAAAATATAAAAATAATTATGTGTTTGTCTTCTACCGTGTTCATTTTAAAAATGTGAAAGTTAGTAAAGATTTTAAACGTGGTATGTAAATGACATGCAAACTAAAGGGGTAGGAAAAAAGTTCACTACTTCTTACTGACATTTTGTAACCTATTTGAAACAATCTTTAAAAATATAGTACCTACCACTAGCGACTCGCCCTCGCCCGCCCTTGTCCCTAGACAAAAATAAATCTATCCCACGGGAACCGTACATTTTTCATGATAAAAAGTAGCCTTTGTGCTATTCCAGACTATAATTTATCTCTGTGCCAAATTTCATACATATCCGTTCAGCCGTTTTGGCGTAATTGACTATTGAGTAACAAACATCCATCCAACTTTTGGATTTATAATATTTACCTATGGGATTAGTATGGATTAGTAGGATTAATAAAGACGATGAATGAAAAAAAGAACTAAAACTCCACGGGACAATTAGCGGAAACTAATTCGTGATAAGTAACACATTAAAATTATTCTACTTACGTGCAAAAAGCACACTTATATAACGTACAAAAATATGCATAACATACCAGCCTAATATTGTAAGAAAATGTTTATAAGCTCGGGATACGCTGCCATAGAAGTGCTATATATGTATATATTACTAACCCTCGATCCGCTCGGGTTCGTCCCTAGTTACATTTTAACGTTTAGTATAGATCTCTCAGAGATGAGATATTTTCCCGCAGTAAAAAGTATCCTATATGTTGACCCGGATAATCAGCTATCATCATAGCAAATTTCGGCAAAATTAGCCAGTGGTTTTCTCGTGATGCGGTCACAGACAGACAGACAAATAGACAAAAAATCTAAAAACTATAAATTCGGGCTCTGTATCGATAATAATGACTATTTCAATAAGATTTTCCAAAAAAATATTTAATGTACAGATTCGAATTAGAATTTTATTATATATATAGATGTAGGAGCAGGTTTCAGATAAAACCCGTGGAAAACACTATTGTCACACAATAATCACTTAGAAAAGACGCACCTAGTGATATCCTTACAATACACCACCGCAAGTTAATAAGACACAAAAATTACTCAGAAAATGCCCGTCGAGCAATACTCTTTCTATACCACATCGCATCACAGGTGATAACTACTCAGAGAGAACTATACTCACTTCGAGAAGACACGGCTAGCAACGCCCGTTTATCAATATCTTTCCTATATCGCCGCGTCTATCAGGTAGTGGCTACTGAATTAGAGAAGACTCACCTAGCGATATCCTTAAAATATGCCACTTAAGTAAACAAAACACAATAATTACTCATTCAAATGGAATAGATCCGAATCTTATAAAAGACCCGTCTACCAATATCATTTCTATACCGCCACTACGTCGCATCACAGGTGATAGCTACTCAGTACTCGCTTATAGAAGACTCATCTAGATTTTTACAATACAATACAATAATCTTGTTAATGACATCAAAGCGTGCCAGTCAAAAACAAATTACTTCGCCAATGTCACGTATAAATCCTTACAGTTAAGTTAATAAAACACAATACTCACTTAGAGAATGCCCGTCTAGCAATATCCTTCCTGTACTGTGCGCCGGGGAAGTCGACGGCGGCGGCGGCCTGCGTGGCGGCGGCGGCGGCCGCGCGCAGCGAGCCGCGCCGCGCCGCCACCAGCAGCACCCGCCCGCCCGCTGTTACCAGCGAGCCGTTCGCGCCGCGAGACACGCCGCTGTGGAACACCACCACTTGCTGTTTGCTGAGTTGGGATATACCTGCGGAGACCGTGTGATTATAATAACTCAGCTCAACTTTTAATTCAATTTTTAATAGTAATAGCGACACGTTTAGCTCATTGACCCTACTTGCTGTGCCAACGATCGCAGAGACCCGCTGGGGGCATTTATTTTGTGTGATGAGCATGAATGTTTGTACTCCAGGCGTGGGTGTTTATGTTTATAATATGCATGTATTTAAAATTATATATGCGTAGTGTATCAACTATCTCATATCCATAACACAAATCTCGTAGCTTACCATGGAACTAGATGTGTTAATGTTAGGAACATATTTATATTTATATTATATGATTCAATTTGCTAATTTGGTGATAAATAGTAATCATGACTTTTCATTGATTAAAAATAAATATTTTTAAATATTTTGGGACATTAAACACACAGCACCTCCACCACCATCTAGTTCCAAGTCAAACTACGAGGCCTACGAAAAAAAAGAATGTGAAAATTTCAAAGTTGCGACACTCGAACCGGCATAACTTAGTTTTCCACGTGACTATTACCAATGGGCTACCTACCTATGAGCAATTACTTAAGAGTAAAGTACCTCAAATGGATTAAATACTCCAGCATACATTTTGCAATTAAAACCAAAGCTTATGAGTGAGTAAATGATTCAGAGTTTATTTCATCTTCACGATATAACGGCTAAACAGATTTTAATGCAACTTGATAAGAAATATAGTTCATATCTTGGACTACTAGATATAATTACTGTTTATCGACATACCAGCCAAATAAGCGAAGCCACGGATCATGAATAGTCTAAAATTTACTCACCACTAATAACACATCCCTTAGTAGACGTCTCGGGGTATCCCTTAGACGCGATGACAACACCGACCGCTGACATATTTGTATTCCATTTCACTTGAACTTCTTTCAAATTGCCCTTAACGCAAGCCTAAAAGTAAAAAAAAAAAACTTTTTGATAAAACATATTAATAGAAATATACAAAGACCTACATATATAGGTATATACCTAAGAGAAAATTTATAAATTCAAATTAATTATAAAATTTCGTTACTACTACTGTTACGCAACACTAATGTATGTGGATCTTGCACTGATCACTTTTAGTCAGCATAACATTCATGTTGCAACAGTGTTGTGACATCCGACAGTACATTTTATATAATACTAGCGACTCACGCTCGCTTCGCTCGCGTTCGTGCCTAGGTACGTTATAATTTATTGAGCGAAACCCTAATTCTTTTTCTAAAATAAAAATAGCCTAATTTACTCCTTATAATAATATCAGCTATCTGCCAGTGAAAGCCCCGTGAAAATTGGTCCAGCCGTTTCAGAGATTAGCCGGAACAAACAGACAGACACTTCAATTTTCTTTATCTGTATAGATAAGACTTTTATTAGTTCATTCGTTGACGATACCTCGATTATGTAATAAATAACCTTTAGGATAATTAGATTTTAAAAGTATCGCTAGCGGGAATTAGCACAAACCAAATAAATTTTAATGAACTAAATAATTTTCTTAATAACCACATAGAGACTGAGGAATACTGTCAGAAATTGTAAACACTCTAGAAAGAGAGAAAGCGAACGCGCGGCCAATACTTGCCTTTTATTCCAACTTGAATTTATAAATATAATGTAAAAAAATAATATTATAGTTCGTTATAAATAATAATATTATTATGGAATGTAAATTGGCTATAACCACAGATCATATATAGAGTACAGATAGTGCATCCCATACAAATATTTGGACATCGCTAACTCACGCTATTGGACACACTATTTGTTTTTGTCTTAAAATGATAATAGATGGCGCAAGTGAGAATTAAAAATAAGGCGACATCTAGCAACTCTAGTTGTAAATATAAAGGCTCTAAATGATAGATGGTGTTAAAAGCTAAGGGTATCTATCTCCGAGCTGCCGCTGCGCAATGTTGTAGGTAACTATGTAAGGTCTCTCAAGGCTACTATGACAATTACAAATTATATTTTTAAAATACTGTCTTTGAGTGCTACAAAACTTTTTATTATATTGAGCGCCATCTATGAACACAGTTTACATAATTATTATCAAAGATCGTGCTATCACAATTTAGTACCCATTATTGCCGCCAGAAATATAACGATATTATTGAATTTTAAAAAACTTCAAAAACATTATACTTTTGTGCATTACATCCTCTTTTCTTACTTTAGGTATTTTTTTAAGTTAGAATATATGCTTTTCGCATTTAATTTTTTTCAAATTTTGAATTTAACATGAACATAAAAACAAATCGATACATACAACGCCATCTATTATCATTTTTTTAACTAATTTCACTTTGTTCGTGATGTGACCCCATGCTATAACTATCTGTCTTTACTATCGTACTTCAACTAATACAGAAAACTTCTGGCCGCACATTCGTTTTATCTCTGTCGCGCCTTTCCGCCATTTTTAGCTGACGGCTGGCAAAGAAACACTCAATCCACTCTCTATGTATATGCAAATAACGTACCTTCATAATCTTGTACAAATCGGTCTCCAAAAGCATCATCAACACTTGAGTTTCAGGATCTCCGAAACGGCAGTTGAACTCCAGTGTCATGGGACCGGCCTTCGTCACCATCATACCAGCGTATAAGACACCTAGAAAATAATTAAATAGAATCAAATTTAATTTTTACACATATCGTATTAATAGTATAATCTTTACTTCTATACTAATATTATAAAGCTGAAGAGTTTGTTTGATTGTTTGTTTGTTTGGTTGAACGCGCTAATCTCAGGAACTACTGGATGGAATTGAAAAATTCTTTTTGTGTTGGATAGTCCATTTATCGAGGAAGGCTTTAGGCTATATATCATCCCGAAAAAATGTACGGTTCCCGTGGGATAGAGTTATTTTTGTCTAGAGACGAACCCGAAGCGAAGCGAGGGTGATTCTCTAGTCTATATATAAATCGGCAGAAAAAACAGTTCAGTGCCTTTTTCTCTGCTGTTTGTCAACCGATTTTCTTTTTTTTTTTTTGTTTTTTTGCTTAGCAGCTATTATGGTGAAATTTCAACCAATCGAATCTGATATCTATATAGAGGGAAGTAGTCAATGCAATTTTTTTTAAGTGCTGGGTACGCAATATCTTGTGTGAACCGAAGAAATTCAATTTCCAAATACTTGGTATATTAAGAATGTATTTTTTCTTCAACTATTTACATATATAGGTGTAATATAAAGTTAATTAAATTTCAGAAATTCATTACATGTAATAAAATTGTTCAGTTTAAAATATGGATATTTTGCAAGACAATAAAAACCTACATTATTATTTTGTTGTTAAGAGCAAATGATGTATGTATAAACTACTGCACCAAGCAACATTTATTCAGGCCGATGGAAGTTTCCTCACAGACTTATAATACTGATATTAAATTAAATAAAAAAATAATTGATTCAAAAGTGTATTTAGCTCTTATTTAACGTCCCACTGCTGGGGGTGAGCCTCCCTTCAATACGAGGGGGATCAGGCCATAGTCCACCACGCTGGACAAGTGCAGGTTGACGAAGTTCACATGTCATTCGAAAACTTGCTAGGTACTCTCAGACATGCCGGTTTCCTCATGATGTTTTCGTTCATCGTAAGATAAATGGTAATCATTTTGAAAATGATTCGCACATGAAAATATCAGAGGTTCGATACCCAGAATTTGAACCCGCTTCACTTGGTTTCTTGAGCAAGCGCATTACCACTAAGCTACCACTGTCTTAAAAAAAGCAGGTGCTTATAATAATCTATTGAAATAAAGCTACAAAGAGGAAAATTTACACAATTCAGGTGTAATTTTTTGTCTCTGTTATCCTTCGCTAATCGTCCAGTTTATACTAAGAATATGTCTCAGATATAGTTAAGTTTTTATATAATATATCCTTAAGGGTGTAATAGTCGTTTTAAAACAAAAATCGAATTTATCTTCTTTTATTTAGAATGCCTAAAAAAAGATACACGCTTTATAAAATAAGAAAAAGATAACTATATATTACTTCTATAATTTTTTACTTATAAAGTAATTATAGTCTTATTTTTATTGAGATAGTATCCAAAAACCATGGAGTTTAATCAAACAAATGATGAAACAATGTTTATAACACAGGAACAATAACAATATGGACCTTGACTTTGTAGACAAAAAATATGTTATTCCTCTACGCATTTACTTAAATCAACAGTTACACAACATAATAGCCGGAGAGCCGGATACACCACGACCTTCACCGATCTGTTAACTAGATGAAACATATTTTTTATAAAGTTTCAATAATAGATAAATACGCCTAAAGTAGCTTGCCTACCGAAATCCTGACCAGGCTATTTTTAAATTAATTAATCAATATCTTTTTTTATTTTTCACCGTCCTGTTAACTAACCAGCCGAATTTTGTTTTAACTGATAGTAAATACTACAAAGAATATGCCTAGGTAGCCTTATAGTATCCGTGAAATTACTTATAGTAACTTACCTGAAACCCTCTCGCCAGGTAGTGTGGTCAAGAAATGTGTAGACATGGCTACCTAGGCATATTCTTTATATTATTACTATCTGTTGGAACAAAATTCGCATGGTTAACAGAACGGTAAAAAATAAAAGAAATAAAAAAAAATAGCCTGGTCAGGATTTCGATAGGAAAGCTATTTTAGGCGTATTTATCTATTATTGAAACTTTATAAAAAATATATTTCATCTGGTTAACAGATAGGTGAAATCGTGATGTATCCGGCTCTTAGACTATAACAATTTCAACGCAAGTTTTTATTTAATTGCTCATCCCAAATCTCTCAAGGCAATTGCGACCTTATAACAATGTGAAAAGGATAATTTTAGAATTCCTTTTATTATTTAGTGAAGAGAATTTGTTTGTCTCTATTATCATTTATCAGCCTATTAATTATTGCGCTGGCTGTTATCAATATCAGTTCATATAAAATTGGTATAAAATAACCGCAAATTAGTATGAGTTATTTTTAATCTTATTTTTTACATATTATTAATTTTGTGTAGCAATTTGACAAAATTCAAGGTTATTAAATTTTTGAATTGATGTTAACATCGTTTTAGAACAAAGCTATTTTTTTTTTGTTTTGACCGACTTCAAAAATGGAGGAGTTGTATGTTTTATGTGTGTACGAGCCTAGATTATTATTTTATTATTAAAATCACAACGTTTAACATTTTTTTTATTTCTTTTTGCCTGTCTACAGGTATATGATAGTCCTCACCTAAACGTATCTATAAAGATTTCATTGTTTTTACTTTTTGCTTTCTAAGACTAGGCGGACGATGTCATAGACAGAAAGTAGCATAAAATAATCGGACAGGTCACCGGCCACAGTATATTCATGTATGAGTATAGTGACGTAAGTTTGCTTCGAAATTGATAACAAACATTCTGATGACGACAAGTTATTACAAGATGAATCGAGCTTCGTGGTGGAAGCTGTAGGCATATGACATAAAATAATATAATTATTACTATAGATATATTTTCACTAACACGCCTTTTTAAACTATAATAAGATCTTGGAAGTCGATTTTAACCTACTATTGGTTTTCTTATCGATTTGAAACTTTATAAGTATATGAACTCTGGCTGATGATACAATAACATTAATTGGTAAATATGTACTACTAGTAAACCTACAAAAAACAAACAGATATCTATACAGATAAATAAAATTGAAGTGTCTGTTTGTAATGTCGAAACAAAAGCTTTTTATTATATGCATATGAAATTATATTAAAATTTTTGTCTGTTTATTACGGCTAATCTCCGAAATGGCTGGACTGATTTTGACGGGACTTTCACTGGCAAATATTATAAGCAGTAACTTAGGCTATTTTTATTTTAGAAAAAGAATTAGGGTTCCGCTCAAAAAAATTAAAACGTACGTCCCTAGGGAACGCACCCAGGCGAAGCCAGGAAAAGTCGCTAGTTTATAATATAAGCGAGAATTTTGTTCTAGCAACTTTTCATTTTGCTTTAATATTTTCTTCCATTTCGTATCCTTTCCTAATGACAGTATCGAGAATTGATAGATCCTAAGTGGTCTGTAGCACACTGTCGCGATTGTTCATCGACATGCTACATTAGGCGCCCTAGGCGACGCAAACGAGACAGATGATACTAAAAATAAACAGTTAAAAAATACATAAAATTTTTGTTAACCTCGGCCAGGGAAACCACATAATACTTTTGGGGTTTACTGAACTTTACTTATTTGAATAGTAAAAGAAATCTAAATAAAAAAAAAAACGAATTTATGGTTTCCATTTTTACAATTTTATCTAACATTCATTCTTATTAAATTGGCAACACTTTTAATTTCATATGTATTAAATTTAAGAATTCCTTTTCCAGATTCAGAAGTTATTTGATTAGGTTTTAAAATGCAATAATTACTTTTTAAAATGTGTCATATTTACGAAAAATTCTTAGTAAGTACCTGGGCGACCGAGCTTCGCTCGGAGTTCTTTTTTGTTATATCGTATTTTTAGATTAAAAAAAAACTAAAAACTTGAATAAATACAAAAAAAAACAAAAGTAGCAACTTCGTCTCCGATCGAGATTCGATCTCGGACACTTGTGATTGTTAATCTTGCACCTTGGTTTATGCCAGAGTGTAAGAAATTATCGACCATATTCTGAGTGGAATAATGCGAACGAAAAGTGCATGAAAACTCGAAAACACGCGTTTTCCCAGACATAAGACTAATCTAGATCGATTTTTCGCCCCCTAAAACACCCACATACCAAATTTCAGCGAAATCGTTAGAGCCGTTACCGAGATCGCCGGTATACATAAATAAATAAATAAACAAGAATTGCTCGTTTAAATATATTAGATCTAGAGATATACAATTAACAATTTCTACATGATATCGAAAAGTCATAAGTCTTCCAAGTAACACTGTATACTTATTATTATTTGTTTACATTAGAAGGTTCATTTATGGACCTTATATCGGTATCTAGCACATAAACGCCAGAGCGGCACGAGAAGGCAATTACGTCTTATCAAAGGTGACTGAGTTAATTTTTACTTTATTATTTCTTGATAGAACGCGTGTCGTTAACGTGGTAAATGTCTACGTATACTAATATTATAAAGAGAAAAAAATATGTATTTTTTATTTGTAATGGATAAACTAAACTGAAAGTAAAAAGAATTTTGTAAACACCACTTAAGATTCCCAAAATAGAAGTTGAAATCAAAGACTACAGTATAAATCTACACACAAACTTAAGAACTAAGCAAATGAACTCAACTAATACTCAAATCTACTTACAACTTCCTAGAAAAAAGCATATTAGAAAGTTCAAAGCTGAAAAATATAATCCAAGCAGAAGGACAAAATATTCAGTAAAGACACGGTTCAACTAATAAAAAGGCGCACCGAATAAATACAAACTCAACACAAAATATATGAAAACTAAATTCAGTAGAATATATAAAGAAACCAACAGATCAATTATCATAAGAAACATAAGGAACTTTAGAAGTACATACCAAAAAAATATATGACGTCCATAGAGAGCTGTCCACACACAAAACATTAATACAAAAACTAGAAAAAATGTCAAAGGCAATGAATTTAAAGAAAGATGTCATACACCATGCGACAAACTTCTATAAGGATTTACACCAAAACGTGACACTGGCAGAATGTATTGCGTCTGTTAACGCAACTCTAAGCCATAGAGAAAAAAAAAGGATTTACACCGGAAAAGAAATAAAAACTAAATTAAAATACAAACTAGTAATTATAGCAAATCTAACTACATAAATCCAATCGAAGATTCAGAAGTTTACGAACACATTAAACGGATAAAAGATGAGAAGAACCCCGGCCCAGATGGATTATACAATAAAGCTCTCAAAACAGGTGCATCCATCTTAAACCAAGATCTGACAAGACTATTTAATATGGTAATGGAGAGAGAAACTACCAGAATAATGACGCATCTGGCATAATTCTATTCATCAAAAAACTAAATCCCAGAGATATAGGAGATTATAGACACATAACTCAACTATCAAGCATGTGCAAGCTATTTTCATCTATACTTTTAAAAAAACACAAGACATTGATAAAATGCAACCAAAAGAGCAAGCAGGGTTCAGATCAGGCTTCACCACCATGGACCACATAAAGACATTAACATGAAAGCTCCAAAGTCAAACTTGAGTATTCACAATGAGTATTCATAAATAAAGTAAAACAGAACATCAAATGCACACAAACAGCAATGGGAGGAAGTACGTTCAACATCAGGAAAGTACGTGGCGCCTCGCTGGTAGGATGTTCTGGACAGTGATCCACTGCCAGTAGTGATGACACGGGTGGTACTACTGTACCACTGACGCGGCAATAACACAAAAAAACACGCCTTGCCGTTCCGAACGAAGGACCATGAACAAAAGTCCTGCAGGCTCTTATGCACGAAATAAAACACTTAGTATTTAAGTATCTATTTCCACGTAAAAACGATTCACACAAAAAAAATATTTTTTAAATAACTTATACCTTACAGACTAACCAAACCATAGCGTGATTCAGAACGTTGCTTAAACCTAACAACGCCATCTAGGCGCTACCGAAGAACTAAAAATAATAAACTTATCTAAAGGTTTATTGGTGTGTAAGTTTAATCCGGACACAAAGTGAAGAACGAAAGTAAGGCAAGGAAAAAAACGAAAATTACTGACGCTCTCAAGCATGCACTGACACTAAAATGGACGACGATGGATCAAACGATGGAAAGGCCCATGGGAGAAAAGGAGCATTGGTAGACCAAGGAGAAGGTGGACTGATGATAATATACAGGTAACAGGGAACAACTGGATAAACTTAAGCAAGGACAAGGACACATGGAAGAAGTTGGAGGAGGCCTTTACCAAAAAAAGGGTCCATAATTCAATCAAAGAAGAGTAAACATAGTAACAATAATTTAAGAAAGCTTCTAACAACTTACTACGTTTAAATTGTTACTGGGAAATCTATACTAATATTATAATGAAGTAAAGTTTGTGAGTTTGTGACGTTGTAGGTGGTAATCTCTGGATCTGCTAAACCGATTAAGAAGAAATTTCGTAAGAAGATAGTTTGAGACCCTGGAAAGGACATAGGATACATTTTATCCCGGAAATCATCCCTTAAGCAGATGATAATGGAGACAAAAGTTTGTATGGGGAATCAAGCAAGGGACGAACTCGAGCGCAGCGAGGGTGAGTTGCTATTATGGAATAAATGGCTTTATTATTATTAGACTAAACTGAACGGATTTAGATGAAATCTGGTATGAAGATAGTTTGAAACCCTGGGAAGAGCTTAGATAGCTAAGATAGCTTTTATCCCCAAAATCATCCCTTAAGGGAGTGAAAGGGGGGATGATTTGTATGGGAAATCGATCATTCTTCGAGTAAGGGAGATAAAACTCAACATACCTATGTATACCAATGTAAAGTCTATCTATTCCATACCTTTAATAGTGATCTAAAATATTTTGTTTCACTGATGATCAATAGATATTAAAATTTTATGTGTTTGTTTGTAAGTTACTAAAAATAAATCTATCTTTTCGGATTCTCGGGAGAGTCTCTCCCCCTGACCATGATTAATGTAAAACATTTGAAACGTCGGAAACCAAAAATCAAAATAAATCCGCGAAAAAATCCGAAAAGATAGTTTTATTTAAAATTCAAAATATTCCTGTAAATCTAAGAAAAGTATTATAAGTAAGGTTTCTAAAGTTTGTTAAATTTGAAAAGTTTATTATTGCAAATTATAACTATAGAATGATCAATATTCCACTGACTTCTTGCAAACACCGGAAAATTTTTAAGCGACGATAACCCTTGTCTTACGTCACTGTTACTCTCACAGTAAAGGCAACAAAATATTTAAAAAAATGTATATATATATATATATATATATATATATATATATATATATATATATATATATATATATCAATTCGTGTGTAAAAAAATTAATTATGTGGTTACTAATTTTTATCACAAGTATACGTACTATATATTATATGCTTGAAACATAAATATGTATAGTATAAGTATTTATTATTTAATCTATGTATACTATCCTATACTACAATATTATAAGGAGGCAGAGTTTGTTTGTTTGAACGCGCTAATCTCAGGGACTACTAATCCAATTTGAAAAATTCTTTTTGCATTAGATGATCCATTTATTGAGGAAGGCTATAGATTATATATCATATTCTATATAGCATATCTATTCCATACTAACCGTTAAAACGTACCTAGGGACGAAACCGAGTGAAGCGAAGGTGAATCACAACTAACATTCTATAACAGGGGTGGCCAACCTGCCGCTCGCGTGCCACATTCGGCTCTTTGAAGGATTATTTGTGGCTCTCGAAAAATGTACCCGAGTTAGGAGATAGACATGTATATATTGTTTATCCCAACTCTGATGACTAATAAAGCTTACAAGTATACTTAAGTTCGTTACCGTACGGATTGTAATATAAATTGTAAAACCATTAATTATAAATGGTTATTTACATAACGTGATCACTAAAACTAGACTATAAAAAATACCAATGAGATAGCTTGTTGATATCAACCGTCGTGATTATCACAGTCCAAGGTACTCTATTACACTCAATTTTTACAATTCATCATCAGCTGAAAGTAGGAAAGATACAAATCTTCATAAAAAGAAGATAATTAATCCATAATAATATTATAAATGTGAACGTTTGTGAGGATGGATAGATGTATGGATGGATGTTTGTAACTCTTTCACGTAAGAACGGTAAAACGGATCTAGATGAAATTTCGCACAGATATAGATTATAATCTGGAATAGCATATAGGTTTTATCCCGGTAAACTGTACGATTCCCGTGGGATCCCGCGAGGGTGAGTCGCTAGTATAAACTAAAAGAAGAAAAGGACCAAGAATAGATCCTTGTGGAACACCCATTCGTAAAAATTCTAGATGTCAGTTTTAATTGAACTTACCAACATATTTAATGCCTTCGGCCTTTAATCCATCTACTGCACGTTGTAGAACCTGGTCCTTCACGTCAGCTAGCTGCTCCGGCGTAATGAGAGGGCAGGGACAGTACGCACCCATGCCGCCTGTGTTGGGTCCTGTGTCACCGTCCCCTATACGTTTGTGGTCTTGGGTTGGCGGCATTAGGGACACTGTCTCGCCATCGGTGAAGGCGAGTACCTTTAATATGGACATGCATGATTTATTATTATGAAAGACTTTTTATTGTCTATAGGTAGGTACATAAAAAACTAGTTATCTATGTGTCGTGTAATTTTTTAAAGAATAAATACGAAAAATATATTTATTGTTTGGTTCTATTATCGTGAAGTAACGCAGAAACTGATCGATGTTATTTTATTTAGTCTACAGACAAGTGATATCTAATTGTAAGGCTACTTTTTATCGCGAGTTTCAAACGGAACATACTCTACGTATGCTTGTACGCTAGCAATACGATAATTGTAAAAATGACCATACTAAAAGAAAACTCTATATGTTGATTTTGATAAAATTGACACAATAGATTTTCACTCTTTGATCAATATCTAAGATATTATATTATTTTAAAATTACGATGAATACATAACTACGATTCACATAACCTTGATTTTATTTTTTTTAATTCAACTAGCGACTCACTCTCGCTTCGCTCGCGTTCGTACCTAGCTTGGATGTAGTAAAATGGATATAGTGAGATAGACATATGCCATCGGACTTTTTTGTACACATTTTTAAGGTGTACTATACTGTAGTACATTATTTTGACCTATCTCGTAGGGTTCAGCCAGCGTTTGCAATGTAAGCGCAAAAAAATGTGTTTATTTACGACATCATATTAGAAACCTCTAAAATTATCAGTGTTTCTCTGCTATATTATGCATGTATTATACATTTAAACCTTCCTCTTGAATCACTCTATCTATTAAAAAAAGCGCATCAAAATCCGTTGCGTAGTTTTAAAAATCTAAGCATATATAGGGACAGATGGCGGGAAGCGACTTTATTTTATACTATTTATTGATACATAGCTACGATTCACATAACCTTGATTTTATTTATTTAAATTTAATGATGCTAGTTTTACCTACTTATAAGTATCAAATATATTCTATTACCATAACATAGATAACACGCCAGTAGGTACCTACATATTATGTTTTTACCAAAGAAAACATCAGATCAATAGGTACCTACTTAGTGAAATAACTGTGGTACATGACTAAGACAACTAGTATATGTTTACAAATCCATATAAATAACTAAGCTTAACACTTTTCTTTGATAACCTATGTTCAAACGCAATGACCTGCTCGAAACAACTTAATGCAACCCTGATATATTATCTGTGGAATCGCTTTAATATTTGTTCGTCATCAAGCCTATATCGTTTAAAAGTACATATGTTACTGTTATTTAAACAATATACGCTTAATGACGTACAAATTAAAGCGATTCTTAGTAATTAAAAAAATAATTTGCTCTATTCATTTACTTAACAGAACCGTATTTCAAAATTTTTTGCAATAGATAGTCGTCTATTCTTATTCATTCATTCTACATTAAAACGCATAATCATAAAAAAATATACTTATTTTTTCTCTTTTTCGTAGATAGATAAAAGAAATTTTATTTCATAGATAAAAGAAAGACAAACAAAAAAAAAAACAATTTCGCATTTTATTGTTGTATTTTTTCAAAAATATCGATTTTTATAGAGATTGCAAAAAATAAAATCGAAATAATAATTTAAAAAAAAGTTATGTAACTAACAATAACCTACCTAAAAAAAAATATTTTTTAGCGATCAAACATTCAAAAAGTTTTTTTTTCTTAAATCAGCTTATCATCGCCCCCTACAAACGTAACATGTTATTATTTCTTATTGACACGACCCTTGTTATCAGCACGCGCTGAAGGAAACGTTCGTCTTTGTGACATTTACGTAAATAAGGTGTGAAATTACTCAAAGTTAGGCCAATCGAGTTACCGACAGATGTTTCATTCAATTCTTTAGGAAAATATATCTAGCTTTATCTCATATTTGTATTACACTTTCTACTGTGTGATGAAATAAAATTAAAGTTTATTCAATAAGATTTATACAAGCACTTTTAAATCGTTAATTTAATTTAAAGAGCGTCAGTGTAGTCAGTCCGTGAGGTAGCTACCACCGGCTCAAAAAGCAGTTTTGCTGAGAAGAGCCGGCGTGAAACTCAACAGTTGCTCTTTTAAATATCATTTAAGTTACATTTTATTTATTTTAATAACAGAACAATATAGATAGCCCGAATATAAGGCAATATATGTCAATTCCACACATTTCCATCAACAAGAAACTCTTGAACGCAATAATCCGTTTACTCATATTTTTTTATTAATACTATCTTTAAATTTTTGAAAAGGTGAATCTAAGACAGTCTGAAATCTTATTAATTATGCATATACTCAGGCCCATGAAGGATTTATTCGCAGTTTAGAGTTGAAATCTGGGAGTAGCTAACAAGATTATTTTGTTTCTCCTTTCTCGTTCACGCTAAAACAACTAAAAGGATTCGGATTAAATTTAGAACGTAGATAGACTATGACCTGAAGACATAGGCTACTAGTATCGCTAGTAATTAATAACACGACACGAAAGCTAAATTATCGATATAATAGAGTATCGATAATTTTATCTTTCGTTCTTGTAATTATCGTTATACAGTATCGATAATTTTAGCTTTCGTTCTCTTGGACCCGTATAAAGTCAAAAAGTAATTAGGTACCTACCTACTTAAGACTAAATTTTCATCGTAACTTTTAATAACATGAATGTGAAATTGTATGTTTACATCTATGTACTTTAACGCACCAGTGACGTAAGAGATCGACATTTTCATCACATGCTATTGATATAATAAGGTAAATACATACGGAAGAGCGCGCGAAGTTATTTTTGAGGATTTGTGAAAACAATATTTAATACAATTTATGATTACATCGCGAGTTTAATATAAATGGACATTGAAACGAACAATCTCATGCCAAACACTGATATGAGTACTTTGTCGAAAATCAACGAATTATTGTAAAACACTCATTTTTTTAAACTTATTTTATTTAAAACATCGATGATATTAAAAAATCATTTCATTTAAGATATCAATTAGAAGTTCAACATTATTATTCTCGGTAAAAAATTCTCTTTAAAACTTTTTGTTAAAACCGTATTTGCCTAAATGTGGCGCCATTTATTGACACTTATCGCGATACTGCGCGAATAATTCACACAGGTCACATAACCCAATAATTAAAAAAAAAAAACATTATTTTTACAATTCCAACATAGTAATATACTTATAAGAAGCATGTCGGGCAGTTGTTAAACAACTACTTCTTTTATACTTTCTTAGATTTACCCGAATATTAGACATTTTAAATAAAGTTATCTTTTTTTGTAATTTTTCGTGGATTTATTTTGAAATTTGATCCTAAACCAAACCAAAACCAAAATGAATTCGCGAAAAAATTCGCAAACATAGTTTTATTTAAAATAATACTGCAAGCATGACTAATATTATAATATCGAAAAATTGTATGTATCAAAATATGTATTTTTGTTTCTCCTTCAAGCTGGAACAGCTAGACGGATTTGGATAAATTTTAGTATATAGATAGATTAACATTAACTAGGGTGACAGGGTTCCCAACATTTCTTCAGCGAAATATAGTATTTTTTTTAAAGCTATAAAAAGTACACTTCAAAAAAATATAATTCTTTATGGAAAAAAAAAAACAAAAAATAGACAATTTAGATATATTTGTTACTTTTTTTTTATAAAAACAAATTTTTTTGCACTTTTTGCAGTTCTTAAAAAATTTTTGTCTAAAATAAAAGTGTCATAATATGCTTTATTACAATCAATTTTTAAATAAATTTTAAATCAAAAGCTCGTTTTTTATTAATGAGACACTCACTACTTCTGTTTCTTTCTTCTTTTTAAAATGACTGATTTGTTTGTAGATTTCGGTGATGAAAATATAGTATTTTTGCGTACTGTGTATTTCTTCAACAGTATATAGTATGCAGACCCGATATATAGTACAATACTATATATTATAGTACGGTTGGCAACCCTAGTGACAGTGGTAGCCCATTGGTAGCTCGGGAAACCGAGTGAAGCGGGCTCAGCCCCGGATTTCATACCTCTGGTATTTTCATCATGAATCATTTATAACATGATTACACTTGTCTTACAGTAAAAGAAAACATTGTGAAGAAACCTGTAAGTCTAAGAGAACCTAGCAAGTTTTCGAAAGACATTTGATGTCCGCCAACTCGCACTTGGACTTGGACTATGGCCTGATCCCCTCGCTTTGAAGGGATGCCCAGCAGTGGGACGATAATAGGGGCTAAGTACAAACACTTTGCGGCACATCTCAGCAAGAATAAATCGCTACTATTATAATAAATACGTCATTTAAATACTCACCGAAACCTCCTCTCCCTCGAGTAACTCCTCAATCAGCACCACTTCACCGGCACTGCCATACTTAGCGTCTGTCAGTATTTCGTCGACTGCCCGACATGCTTCTTCTTTGTTCGCCGCTACCACTACGCCCTTGCCAGCTGCCAGGCCTGATGCCTTCACTACGAGAGCTGGGAAGGGGGCGCTAGAATAAAAACATAATTATTAGTTTTTTCAGCCCTCAGTGTCCCACTGGGCAAGAGTCTCTCTCTTCTTCCATTCTGCTCTATTTCTGGTGATAACCCGCCATTCTTTTATAAAGACATCCAGGTCGTCACTCCACCTGCGTCTGGGTATTTACTTACATCCAATTTATTCATATGTAATAATATTATAATATAGAAATAGTTTTTGAGTGTGGACTAAAAGAAGAAAAGAAGGTCTAGAGCTATTAATCCGTTCATGAAAATTTTATCGCAGTGCATTTGATGTTTTCTCTGAGAAGCAATCGGTGTATAAGAAAACAGAAGGGAGTTCAAAGTTATTTATATATTTAACATATACATTTCTTTTTATCATTTTCTTAGACAATATAAATTTGTAGAGTTAAAATTTTTAAAGCACTGCTTGTATTGTTTCTATGACACCATTAAATACCCTGCAAATGATTGCAATCAATCAATATTACGGACAGCATTAACTTACTTGTTAATAAACTCCTTTGCAGCATTTGCATCAGTGAATGACTGATATCTGGCAGTTGGTATCTGATATTTGTTCATAAACGTCTTGGACCAATCCTTATTAGCTTCGATCTCAGCACCAGCTTTGGTGGGACCGAAGCATTTGATTCCTTTTGCAGACAACGCATCTACTATGCCATTGGCTAAGGGATCTTCGGGACCGACTACGACTAGGTCAATACAGTTCTCTTTGCACCAAGACGCCAAAGCCTTACGTAAAATAAAACAATTCATTATAATCACCGAAATGTCTCCATGTATAATGAAGGAGATGGGTAAAAATTCTAAAAACTTAAACCGGTTGATGAAGTAACAACTTCCTTAATAATGTAAATTTATTTGAATAAAATTTATTTATATTTTTATTTTTATATTGTTTCATTATCCCATAGTAAAAATCTAAAAACTGTTCCATAATTGAAGAAAAAAGCTAAAAAAATACCTCCTCATTTTACATACAAAGTCTTCTATAATTTTCAAAACTTAGTTAGTTATGCTTGTGCAAACCAGTTAAAAAAAATATGAGATTGGCAATATGAAGGTTCCATCCTTTTTGAGATTTAAAAAAATAACTATAATTTATTGATTAAGCGATATAATTTAAAATAATGTATCAATTTTATAAATAGCTATCTACATTATTTTAGTATGCATTAAGTTTAAATTTAAAAAATAAACTAAACTCAGTAAAACTCTATTACCATACAAAATAATCTTTATGTCACTTTAATGATACATATATATGCGCCCAGCAACAAAGTAATCACTAAGAGACAATATGAAAGTTTAGTTCAAAGGTTATCTTGTATTAGATTATTGACTGGTATTCAAATTCATCATCCATGACAATGAAAGATTTATTTCGTAATAGATATACATATTACAACTATATTTCCTGACTATTACCTAACCCAAAATGTTAGGACTAAAATTTTGACAGAATATTTTATTCTAACATGGATATGCACTAGAATGGATTTTTACATGGAACCTAGCTAAACTTACTTGAAAGTTGGTATTATTACTATTGGAAATAGTGAGTATAGGTCATATCTATATATATTTACTAAATCAAATAAAAAAATAAAATATACCTACCTATGGTCTTAGTTCAAACTAGTGCAATATATTCCTTAATAATTAATTGATTTTAGAGAAACAAAAGTTCTCAAACTGTTATATTGGTTACAATATAATAAATGTAAAAAAATATATATTTAAGTACAATATTAAATGTAATACATTTTATTAGTACATTATTATATGGAAATATATGATTTTATGAACAGGTATATTTTCAATTAAAATTATTTATTTCAAAATCTTCTTCAAGACAAGATTTTTGGCTGAACATATTTTAATTTTTAAATGTAATGAATTTATATAAAAGTTTGGTTTATTGAGACATAGTAAGGAAAACTAAAAAAATGTAACATATATTTTACAAAAATAGTCTTAAGATAATTGATAATAGTTTAAGGATTTTATGACAGTGTTTGATTGTAAATATATGAGTAAACTACAAATAAATGATCTGTATTTATTGAAAAAAGAATTTTAATTAATAAATGTATGTAATATATTTAAAAATAACTTACAGGATAATCTTTTATGTTCAAATCAACGCTCTCAACATTGTCTTTTGTCGTGCTAATACCAACACTGCCGGGTGCGCAGAAAATTTTCTTTACGAGCGGAGATTCAGCTAATTTCCAGCATATTGCATGTTCCCTACCCCCAGATCCAATCACAAGAACTTTCTCAGACATTTTTCTTCAAAATAACAAGTAATAAAGTAAATTTTACTTGTTTACTAAGTTTACGCCGCGTGTGTTTTAACAATTCATTTAGAATATAAAATTAAATATGTAAATGCTTAAACTATCAAAAAGTTCTCATATACGATTTATTGATAGATTCTTATTAGATAGTAAGGCACAAGGTTCGTAAAAACAAAATTTAACAAAAATAGCTACACCACCACACACAACACGCGTAAACTTTAAAATGACGTTTCCGTTTGACATTCGACATAGTGTAACGCAACATTATGATCTATTATCGATATCGATATATAAAAAAATAGACCTACATCTGTTCAACAAGATTCCATTGAGATTTAATTAATTAATTAATAATTGTTTTACTTCTTCATAGTGGTCGAGACTTCGTTATAACACTTTTTTATCTTTAAATAAAATTAAAAATGCATAAATTAAACTAATATGTTTATGTATTTAATAAATTAGGAGTATATTGTAAAAATACGAAAAAATACATATATGTATTATTTTTAACGTTACGAAATTGTAACTACAAGAGACATCACTACGTTTATAAAATGAAATCGTGGGTTCACTTGTATCAGTAGTACAATAACATGGTAAGTGCAAAATGACAAGAGGTCAATCTCCAATACGTAGTGATGAAATCTTATATCTATTTGTATTCACGTAGATTTCATCTTGGAAATAAATTAAAAGTAAAAATGTTTTTTGACAAAGTTAAAAGACTGTAAGAATGCTAACTAAATAAATCGCATATTAAGTTTTAATGCGTTTAACTACTACATCTAGTATGCATTCCAATAAAATACCTATGTGAGATTTAAAAAATATTTTATTAATATGTCGTACTATAGTAATTAGTAGCAGGCAGCAGCAGAAGGCCTACAAATTCAAATTATTCTATTCAGCATTAAATTATTAAAGTGAGGAATGAAAAAGCCTTGGATTTGAGAAGAACTGACAAAAGAAACTCAGCGGGACTAAAATTATTACTTTATCTTTTTTGTTAGTAAATTATAATCTATAGGAAAGTTGAAGCAGTCTGAAGGCGATCACTCCATTCCCAAAAGAATGCCATCTTTTATAAAATCATGAATTATATTATAACTTTTAGCACACAAGAGTCCTTTAATATATTTTTTTTTAATTTGGCGATAGAAGCTTTTTGAACATTTTCTGGGCTCCTGTTGTAAAAACGTACCTATACATTATCCCTAAAAAAGAATTACTGACTCTGTGCATTACAAGTGGCATTATGATTACAAGTTTGTGTTTGCTCCTATTATAGTATCAAATATCAATATTATGCATGTCATAGGTAGTTCTTGGGAAATTCGTGTATATTTTTACGAACATACATAACATTTTCGTATACGTACTGAGAAGTAACTGTCAATATTCTTATTTCTTTAAACTAATCTCATAATGACTCTCTTGGTCTGGACTGGTCTTCTTGGACGGGTCCTAAACTATAAATTGTACGATAGCTCTTTTCTGCAGGACAAAAATAGGACATAATACTATGGAAATAGCTGATATATACTATGCGAGCTTTAGGTATCTATATCAGTACAAAGTCATATTTTTTAACTGCGAATACTGCATAGCTAATAATATGGGATTTTATTGTGATTTTAGTTCACAAAGTGTATGTGTTCACTCATTTTCATACCTCCGTGTTTTCTATATCACGTAAAAATGAATTACATAATAAGTATGTTAATTAGTTTCTAAGTTACGAAGTTTTAAAAATACATAACTCGCAGCCGAAAATTTCGTGTAATTTATACTAATATTATAAATGTGAAAGTTTGTGAGGATGTGTGGATGTCTGGATGTAATTCGTAGATGTATGGATGTCTGTTACTCTTTCACGTAAAATCTACT
This sequence comes from Fabriciana adippe, assembly GCA_905404265.1. Taxonomy (NCBI): domain Eukaryota; kingdom Metazoa; phylum Arthropoda; class Insecta; order Lepidoptera; family Nymphalidae; genus Fabriciana; species Fabriciana adippe. The sequence goes on along the minus strand of FR989995.1, from coordinate 14,495,887 downwards.
ATTTAAAGAAAACTTTACAATAATATAGCTCATACATCAGAATAACATATAGGCTACTTTTCATCCCAGAAAAATGTACGGTTACCGTGGGATAGATTTGTTTGCATTTTCCTAGAGGTGAACCCGAGAGAAGCGAGGGTGAGCCGCTAGCGTATAATAATTTAAAATAATACAACACTCCATATTAAAAAATGCGAAAATCCTTTTTTTTTTTTAAATATCCAATCCAATATCTAGAATATTACATTAAATGTGTATGTTAAAATATAAAAATAATATTTTTATTGATTTATTTTATTAATCGCTAATCCGTTACTAAAAAAGTTAACTTTTTAAACATGACAATCCATAACTAGTCAACTTCTTTCCCTACAAGGTGATACCGGCATCACGGCACCGGCACCAAAAGCGCAGAAAATTTAAATATATCAAATTAAATCAAAATCCGCGCCCTTTTCATCTTTTAAAAATACATTCCAATGGTTCAAGATCGCAAAAATAAAAGTTTTTTTAATTCATTAAAAATTAGACAAATATATTAATTTCTTTCATGAAAACGCTCAAATAGAAAATTGCAACCTTACAATATTTTATGCACAATACGTAAACATACAAAATACTTAAAACGAATTATGTACCTATTGTTTACTGAATTACTAAGTGCCTCCAGCTCTTTGTGTCCTATTTCTCATTCCTAGATAATCTTTTGTAATTACTACATTTGTCATTTTAAGCTAAGTACCTATGCATTGCAAGCAAAGGCAGTAAAATAAAATAAAAAGATTTGCGTTACGTTTTATCTCTGAAAACGTCTTGTCTTTTACGGCACGAGACTCTATGAGACTTGAACCAAAATTTTAATTGCCAAAGCAAAAGTAAATGTTTATAGTTTATCCCTAATTTCAGAGTTTGCTCGTTTTTAAGGTTCCGTACCTGAAAGGGAAACCTATAGAATCACTTCGTTGTCTGTCCGTCTCTCCAGGTTCTTTGACTGAGGAGTCAAGTTCTTGAGGAAGAACGCATCAATACCAATAAAATTCGTATTAATATTATAAACGTGAAAGTTTGTGAGTATGTATGGATGTTTGTTACTCTTTCACGCCAGAACGTCAGAACGGATCTGAATAAAATTTGGCACAGAGATAGATTATAGTCTAGAATAATACATAGGCTACTTTTTATCCCGGATAAATGTACGGTTCCCGTGGGATAGGTTTGTTTCTGTTTACCTAGAGGTGAACCCGAGCGAAGCGAGGGTGAGCCGCTAGTTAGTAAATAAAAAAAAAATTAAATACGTAGATCCCTTAGAGCTGTAAAAGAACAAAAGCGTCAAAAACAAAAAAAGTTGGCTGTCACGGGACGCCCGGATGTGAAACATCTATGTTAATATTAGAATTCCTAAATAATAAGAACATATAACGAAAAAATAGAGTTTCGTTAATAAAATCAATTTAGTTTTCTTATTTTAATCATAATAATAATAATAATTACAGAATATAATCTATGTTCATAAATAGAACAGAAAATATGTATGTATGTATTTTTAATAGGGACTGTTTTACAATGGAACGTGTATTAGAATATACGCGCGCGCGCACACAAAGGAGTCGAGAGCGGTGGCGTAGAAGGGGCATGCATAACATGACAGCGTCACGTCACCGTTCGCCCGTCGCCGTCACACAACGAGTCGTTTTCACTGTCGAGACGCGCCAATAGATGTTTCAAATCAAAAATACGGGAGTTTATGCTATAATATCGTTTACTGAAATTTGCAAATAAAACCTATAGAGTAGGTACATCTCGTTGAATTAGAATCAGAAATTTCGCAATTTGATCTAACAGCAAAAGGAATGTGAAAAAATCGAATACATACATATTCCTAATTTTTAAGAATTTTTTTATAGTAAAATGGAAAAAAGCGAACGATCCACCTGATTGTAAGTTGCTATCGTCACTTTTAACATAAGAGAAGTTGTGAATGCGTTGGCGGCTTTAAAAGGACCTGAAAACACGACTCTTAAAGAGACACATATTATACCGCTTAGGGAAAACCTCAGAAGGTCGTGGCACATTTTGTACGTGCGAGGAAGAAATGAACTTGATGCACGTACAATGTACATTTGTGGGATGTCAAGCATCCAGTATGTGTGGACAACTACCTCGGTGGTGTAGTGGCTAGCAAGTACGGCTGCACATCCTGAGGTCCTGGGTTCGAGTCCCGGGTCGGGCCAAGTTTAGTTATTGAGTCTTTCTGTATAGTAAGCCTCAGTAACAGCTCGGAGTTGGCAAGTTGGCGGTGTTTCACCCCCGTGCCTCGGAGAGCACGTAAAGCCGTCGGTCCTGCGCCTTAACTCTCACCGGTCGTGTCGAGTAGTCGTCCCACCGGAGTATGAGAGTGACAGGAATAGAGAGTGCACTTGTGTCTGCGCGTACACTTGTGCACTATAATATCTCCTGCGCAGTTGGCTAGTCTCAATGAGATTGGCCGCCGTGGCCGGAATCGGTTAGGAGGACATCATCATGTATGGATGATACCTACCTAACCCGACGGCAAAAGGTGCGATAGTAAAAGCGTGATGGTGACACCAGATCAAAAAGTTCATTAGAGCCATCTATAAAAAAAGTAATAGATAACCAATCCCACCCAAAAGTTTTCTTATAACTGTTACCAATTGTGTTTAGGTAATTATTGTAATACCTTCTTAGATTTAAGCGAATATTTGACATTTTAAATAAAACACTCTTTTCGGATTATTTCGCGGATTTATTTTGATAGTTAAAATAAATATACAACAATGTAAATTGAACCTTAAACGAAATGCTTAAAGTTGTTTTCACAAAAACAATTTGAATTAAAAGCGCGCTCAAATGTTTAAATGAGCGCTCATTCGGTGAAGACATTTTTTGTCGCTGATTGAGTATCTAGTATAGTTTTGATCAATAATTAGAGTACTCTCCATTGTAGAAAACACATAGAGAGCCAACATCCGGAGGCTTAGAAGTTCTGAATCGCCTGTGAGTATCGGATCATCGAAAATACATTTTTTTAAGATATTTTCAATTCTACACGTCCAGTCGTCATAGAAATACTATAAATCCAAATTTATCTATGCTGTCAATAAAATAAATATTGTATTTGGACAAATATTTTATTTTAATTTTATTAACGTTATAAATCAAATCTTTTCCATTCTACGTGACATTGGCGAAGTAAACTGTGCTAAATTGGCACGTTTTGAAGCCATTAAAACAAGAAAATTCAATTGAAAACAAATCATAAATTTAATATTTCCTGCTATGGAACTCTCGATGTGCAGGTACTTGCACTTTTTAATATTATGTGTTTCATCTTATATGTCTGTAGTCTGTACTACTATTGATAGCTTAGCAAAATAATTAAAAAAAATATTGAATACATTACAGAAAAACAATTGAACTGTAAATTAGATTGCTTATTTGTAATTTGAGTTTAGAAGGTTTAGATTGAAAATTGTTGTTTATTTATTTATTGTTTAAAAATATTCACACAGATGAAACAATAATACCTAGCCTTCATGGGCTCAACAAACTTGATTGTTTTTCATGTACAATGTTTGTCTTCAGTTTTTTTTTTTTTATATAGATTTCTATTGGCTGATAAAGAATGTGGCTAGTTATTTACTAACCGATAAAACATCTAATTTGATTAATTAAGTGAACAGATATTCTAAACAATATAAGGCTAACATAATTTTTAGTCAAAATTAAACAAGAGCTTTTCAAGCAAAGAATTTCTAAAGTTTAATTTTTTAAATAATATTTGAATATTCAGTACATCGTTGATATTCTGTGACTTTTGGAACGTTATTAAAGATGGCGAACTTGTTCATTCTTCCTCCTGTCATTTTGCTGTGATGGTGATGCTCGTTCGTTGTGTAAAAACGTATTTGTGTATGTCGGTATAAAATGGCTGACACCGGTCTACGTATGAATTTCGCTGCATTAAAGAGGGCAGATCCATATGCGAGAGAAATAATTGACAGTGCTACCCACGTAGCACTTTATACTTTTGAAGAAAACGAATGGGAAAAAACGAACATCGAAGGTGCTTTGTTTGTGTACAGTAGAAATGGTGAACCTTACCACAGTTTGGTGATTATGAACAGATTAAATACGAATAATCTTATTGAGCCTGTTTCTAAAGGAATCGAATTGCAATTAAAGGAGCCGTTTCTATTATATAGGAACGCGAAGTGTCGTATTTACGGCATATGGTTCTACGATAAAGACGAGTGCGTAAGGGTGGCGACAAAATTGAATTCTTTAGTAAAAGCGCCGAACGATATGCCACAAAATCCAGTGTACCCTCCGGCAGCCAAGCCAAGTTCGTCTGTTGATATATTTAGCATGCTGAGCAAAGCGCAAGATGATTTTAATTCTAATAAGGGTTTGACGCCAAATAAGAATGAGTCGACTCCATCGCGAGCACCTGATATGGCATCACAAAGTGTAATGGACTTTTTTGCAAAAGCAGGCAGCGGTGCAGCAGCTGCTCAAATGCCGGCTGTGTCTTCACTTCCATCTCCAGGTATCTTCGGACCGCTGCCAAGTGATTCTCGAGAAGCGCCTTTACTTTTGCAAAGGCTTATGAGTAATCCTGCCCATTCAGTGGAGCATATTGAAAAACAACAGCGGTCTGTCACTCCACAGGATGCTCAAACATCTAATGGCAATATTTCTTTAGATCCAAATTTGAGGCAAAATTCATTTTCACTTAAATCTACTCCTATTGACAAGCAAAATCAGCAAAGGATAAGTCTCAAGAAAATGCAACAATTAGAGAATGTGGATAATAATGGTCCAAATCCATTAGAAGCTGAGTTAAATTTGATGCATATTTCTTCACCTAAACCTACATCACCTTTAGCAGCCTATTTGAATCAATCTCAAGATATTACTCACCAAGTAGGTTCCTATAATGGTGGAAAGCTAGAAGATGTCGGAGGTATTTTTTCAATTACTAATGTTTTAGCGAACCAGCAAAAGCCAGCTCTTATGCCTCCTACTATGTTTACTGCAACACCGGGAAATGACATTCATCAGTCACCAGAGCCACTGACCAGAAATCAGCTTTTGCAGGCCTTCAATTATCTCCTTAAACATGATACTGACTTTGTTAACAAATTACATGAAGCATATGTGAAATCCTTTTCAGAAAAGGCTTTTTCTGTTTCGTAAAATTTGTTCTTTTGGACAAACCACTGATCTGGCCGGTGGTAATTAATGTACAGTTGTAATTTGAAGAGTAAATCCCCACATTGTTGTGTAGACCCAGTAGATTTGTAGTTACTTCCTTGGACAGAGTATTTTTAAATAAGTTTTAACCCTTTGACAGTGTTATAAATCTGTATAGAAAATGAATTTAAGTGACTAGAAAGATCTGAACAAAGTCACATTTATTATATAACAGAAAAGCTATTTGTGATATTGGTACTGGCGTATAGTTTTTACTCAGTTGGCCTTATACAGATTTTCTATGTAAGACATAGATATGAAACTTGACGATAACTTGACAATATGGAAAATTATTTTTGTTATTTTTTCAAAAGCTAAATTATATTAAAATGAAAGTTTTACTAAAATCTGTCCATGGATATGTTTATTAGATAACATTATTGCCACTTATAATAATAATTAAATATAAAGATTTGTATCGTAAAATTGACTGAACCTGTATACTGTTGCCAAGAAAAGTCTTTTTTTGCATAATTCTACTATTTGCTGGATAAAGTTAAATATAGGATATGTCTTTTCTAGATGTATAGAAATAAAATATATATTTTTTTCTATTTTGATTGATGCAATGAATTTTGAAACTTAAGGGTATAATTTTGACATTTTGTCTCCTTATAAACATAAGGACTGCAAAAATTTGCTACTTGTTTACAATACTTTAATTTTGTATCTGTAATATGCTAGAACTGTTTTTTTAATACAATGCAAAGTCTTTTGCAAAATATACAAACAAATTGTACTATGCCTTCACTTAAATTATCAACTTTTTAAGTGTGTGAACACAATTTTAGTGTATCTTTTTTTTTTTGTAATTTGTCAATTTCTACTAGAAGGTTTAAAGTGTTCATGTTTGAGTTTCCCAGTAAAAAATCCAGGCTTATGTCAATATTTTTATCATGTTTTATTTAAATAGAAACCGAATGTGTTTTGTCTATAAAGCAAGAACAAATAAACTTTTTTAGGGAAACTTAAAAATGGTCTCATAGTCTAAAATAATTATATTTTTTCCTTTTTTGTAATTAACATGTGGTATATTATTATAAGAAATGGGAAAATTTGATCTTTTTAAATTCAGTACATTTAGTACTTCTAAAACCATTTTATGTTTGTTGACTATGAAACCAAGTGCTTTTTTCGCATGAAATACTTCTCCCTATATTAAGAAAAAAACATTTTGTGTATGAAAATGTTGAAAACCTAAAAAAGAGATATTTAATTATAAAATTATTAGGGGAGTTAGAATTAAAATTTTCAATTGTTATCAATTGGCATCAATTATATCAAAAGAAATTGTTATCTAAATTATAAATCGAATTTATTTTCGTAAAATACTCCCAGATTTTATACAAATTACAACTGATGTTAACAAGGATATTATATACCTGAAAAAATCTAAATAAAACATCGAGTAGTCGCAAATTAAACGTTTCGTGAAGAATATATCGTATTTTACTAAATCCCTACCTACTTCCACTACCATTTAATTAAGCACTTGGGCGACCGACTTTTGCTTGGCGTTTTTGGCCAAAAGTACAATTTTCTTTTTAATTTAGCTTAAAAATAAAAAAATAACTAATAACTTGATTAAATACAAAAAAAAACGAAAGTAAAGCTTTGTATCCGACCGGGTTTCGAACCCGGACACCTGTGATTGTCAATTTTGCGTGAGCGTGTGAAATTAGTAACCATATTTTGCGTGTAATAATGCGAAAAAAACCGCATGAAAACTCGAAAACAATCAATCGATATATTTTTGCCCCGGAAAACCCCCACATACCAAATTTCAGCGAAATCGTTAGAGCTGTTTCTGTCGAGATCGCCGGTATAAATAAATAAATATACAAGAATTGCTCGTTTAAAGTAATACCGTTACCGCATCACAAAAAAGCCACTAGACAGATTTTGATGAAATTTGGTATGAAGATAGCTGGTTATCCGGGTCAACATATAGGAGACTTTTTACTGCAAGAAAATATCTCATCTCTGAGAAATCTATACTTAACGTTTAAACGTTACTATGTAAATGCGAATTGCGAAAATTTGGATAAATGGACGTTTGTTACTCAATCACGTCAGAACGGATCTGGATGAAATTTGGCATAGAGATAGGTCACATGATGTAAGATAGTTTGGCATAGGATAGTCTGAAATAATACATAAGACTTTTATTTTTTTTTCTTTTTAACCTGGAAAAATACATGGTTCCCGTAGGATAATTTGTTTTTCACTAGGGACAAACCCGAGGGTGAGCCGCTAGTCTTTCATATTATTGGACACGAATAAGAAACAAAAACCGTCACTTAGGAAGTATATAAAAAAAAATATTCATACCTATATAAAATCTAAGTAAGCCACAGGACAAAAACTGAAAAATTAAAGGTAAAAAAAAAGAAACGAAAGATTTTTTAATCGATTTAATATCTCTATATTACAAATCGCTTTTGAACTTTGAACAACGAGTTGAGACCACAAAATTGTTGCACAATTTCTTTATTTTTCAACGTTTAGACTAAACGCATTGTCGCGCAGTCGATTGTCTACTTACAATTACATAATGTTATTGTAGGCCATTTCAAATATTTTATTTTAGATTTGAACACAGGGTCGAAATTAGCTTTACTTAAAACTCGCTATATTTAATTCAATATGACGAGATCTTACACATAAAATTTACTCACTAACAAAATTAACCGTTTCACGGAACTATATACATTAAGAATGAAAACTTATACTTAATTAGGACAATAAAATATCTGAAATTGCCTTTCACATTCATAAAATACATTCCATCTTTCATGATGATGAAGATCCTTTGGGTTTGATAAACAATATGTGGGGGGTGGTTTAGAAAAATAATTCTTTTATTTAATTGTGCTATGTGTTGTCTGAGTCTATAATTGCTAAGCGTTTACGTGATTTTTTCAAAAAAAAATAAAAAAAAAATCAATCAATTGCTTCTAACCAGAGCTCGGAACCGGTTTAAAAAAAAAACGATTTATTTCGGTGATGTAATGGGTAATTCATAGCTTGTTCTTTAATCGGTTAACGAAAACGAACGGCTAAGTAAACCGAAATAATAATGGTTAACGGTTATTCTTAGAGAAAGGTTGGATTTCGGTTTTGATAGCGAAATAAACCGATTAATTCATTTGTAAGTAAGAAACGTACATACACCCTTCTACTAAGCCATTCACCATTAGCAAAGACGCGCCAAATGTAAACGCACAAAAATTCAATTTTTGGTTAATTTTGTTAATGGAACCAAAATTCGCCAAAAACCGTTCTCCTGGATTTAACCGGTAAAAGAACGTAACCGAAACCTTAAACCGGCAAACCTTTTGGTTTGTGATCAATGACCAAAACCGGCTTAAAAATTGAACAGGTTTCCGAGCAATACTTCTAACAATAATTCAAAATTATATGAACGTCATTTGGTAAGATGGATGTAAACTAAAATTTAGTTAGCAACAATACCAAAAATTTCTAAAACACCACCAACTTTACACTCTAATAGTATGAAATTTTTGTTATTACTTAGGTAATTTTAATCTCACTACAATTTTCATGTTCTGTGCAGACAGTACATAAAAAAAAATGTATTTACATAAAGGCTGGGGTTTCTACAATCTGTACATATATATTATATAGACGTAGCTAGAATGAGAACGATTTATGAACATTTGATATTATATAATAATTAATTATACTACGAGAATTAAACGCGTGAATTTCTTAGTGGCTATATACCTTATTCCCGAGGTATATAGCACTAACTTTACGCGTTTAAGTACGTGTAGTGTAATTATTATATAATTATGGAACGTGAAAATTTAAGTCATATTTGATATGATTTGAGATATTTCATTTGAGAAATAATGTTATTTTTAATTTAATTCATGTGATGTAAAATATAACAAAGTAACAAACACATTTTGTTTTTATATTATTAAGTATCGAGCTACGTCTTTATTTAGAGGCAAAGTATGAAACAATGAATTAATCATGTTTTATTATTTTTGTTTAATAAAAAAAATTGCTAAATTTCTTGGTTTTTGCATCAAAAATTTTGTGTCTGTCTTCAACAATCAATTATAAGTTTTATATGATTTCCTGAATTGATAAAATTTTTGACAGCCATATTAAAAAAAAAAACACAATTTAAACATTATTCAACAAGTATCATAAAGCGGAATATCAGTCATTTCAGGTTACATATAAAGAACAATAGTTGCATACAAAATGTCTATTTTTACAGCGATTTTTTTTTTATAAATCGTATCAAATCTGTAGATATCCAAAAATATTAAAACACCATGATTCTGCAGTTGAGAAAGATTTTTATTAATGTCATGGATTCCGTGTGGAAAATACGTCGATGAAAAATGTACTAGATACACAATCTCATGCAAAGGTTCTCTTAAAACTGTCACCAATTGTGTTTAGGTAATTATTCTAGTTGAACCTTAAGTGCAATACTTAGTTGTTTTCAGAAAAAAAAAAATTAAAAGCGCGCTCAAATGTTCAAATGAGTGCTCTTTCGGTAAGGACATTTTTTGTCGTTGATGGTGTATCTAGTACTTTTTAAATCGATGGGAAAATACGACAAATCTCGATCGATCGGTGTTAAAGCTTCAAATTAAATATCAATTAAGATATGTTACACGATCGACTTTAGTGCTACCATCGTTTTAAATGGTTTTCTTATGTTATAATAAAAAAGACAACTGGACCGATATGTTTATTTTTTTTATCAAAAATAAATTGGGGGGGAAAAAAATTCCTTCTATAGGATTTTTTGGACATGACGGCGTATGTCAGATCAGTTAGTTACCACTAACAAGGATCAATAATACGAATATTTTCCTCAAAATTCAATAAATATCTCATATATTTACTTAGAATCAATGTCATAAAACATCATGGTTTTTAACTTACCATCATCTATAACAATGGTAACACTAAAACGATTAAAAACCAAAAAAAATCAAGCTTTCCAAAGTCCATAAACTCGGCCAGATTTCCATAATTATATACATATAACATGCGTAAATCATCTAACAGTTGGCTGACAACGCTGTTTATTCACGCCTAATAACTTATTTCTTAAATTATACCCTATGTCCGAGGAAATAAGGTCGAGTCTTAACATTAACTATCATATATTATTTTATATATAAATAATAAAGCGATCGCATATTGTAGGAATTGTACTATATATGTATAATAAACTAGTGGATCGCGTGGTTTTGTCTGTACATTTTGTTGATGACACAGCCTAAACTGTTGGCTTAAGAAGCATGACATTTGTGTTATATAATGAAAATGAGTATTAAGGAACGGATTTTACACTAATAATTATAATTTCATTATCTATATGGATTTCAAAAGGCAGTGGTAGCCCAGTGGTAACGTTGGGAAACCGAATGAAGCGTGTTCTAATCCCGGGTCTCGCAATTCTTATATTTTTTATGTGCAAGTCATTTTCCAATATGATTATCATTTGTCTTATGGTGAAGGAAACCTGCATGTCTGAGAGACCCTAGCAAGTTTTCGACAAACCTGTGGATGTGAAGTCCACCAACCAGAGTATTGAAGAGAGACCCACTCCCAGCAATAGGACGTTAAAGAGGACTGAATACATATGTGTTCAATAGGGGTTCATTTTTAATACATAAATTACGTTAGAACATTCTCTGTAAATTTTTAATTTGCTAAGTCAAAAACGAGCCTAATGTGCCTCGGTGGTTTAGTGGCTAGTATGTACTGCTGCAAATCCGGAGGTCCTAGGATCGAGTCATAAGTCGAACTAAATATATTTAATTATATATAAACCTAATCTCTCTCTCTAAAAGACGTCTAACCATACTTGGGGCTTAAAAGAATGAATGTACCACGTCTGCACTATAATATCTGCAGATTTAGTTGTAGTGTAGTGAGACTGGCTGTAGTGATATAAACCTGCCAAAATTTCATTAATAAAATCTCATTAGATATTACTATATTGAAAAAAGTTACCAAAAAACACTCGACGTAAAATTAGAGCATAATCTACATTCTACATCAAAGTCTGTCTGTCTGTAAATGTGTATAACATTATGAAAGAAAATATATAATAAACATACATTCATTATGTATATACAAAAAGAAAACAGAAATCTTTATATATGTACAAAGATAACATCCACAACACGCGATCGCAAAGCAAGAATAAACAGCGCATTCAGCAAACAATATTCTGTTGAACATCGGTCGTTTGTACATGGGAGTTATTTAACGGTATACTTTACAGTTTAAACTATTGTCATAAAGCTAGCGTCACACTGACGTATTCAATCATTCTTCAAAATTTTATTCAACGTTTTTAATGTGATTTGGTCTGATGGACATATTGTCCCCTTAGTGCTTATTTGTTCAAACCACCTTTGTTGTATTTTAAAACTAGCAATTCACCCTTGCATCGCTCGGGTTCGTAGCTAGTGAAAAGCAAAAACAAATCTATCCCACGGGAACCTTCCATTTTTACGGGATAAAAAGTAGCCTATAATATATATAGTAATCTATCTCTGTGCCAAATTTCATTTAGATCAATTTAGCCATTATGACGTGATTGAGTAACAAACATCTATCCAAGCTTTCGCATTTATAATAATATATATATAATTAATAAGATATGGGATAAAATGCTGGTTCCTTTATTTGAAAAACAACGCTTTATTTCTTAGAATTATATACATATATAGATAATTCTTTTTTCAGTTTATTTTAAAGTAAAATGTGTATTTTATACCAATAGAATTGATATTTAAAAAGTCAATATTTCTCTAATAAACACTCTTTCGGTAATTTGGTCATTTAGACAAACAAGCACTGAGAGGACGATATATAAAAAAAATGACGACATTAAAATCCAAAGATAAGACACCTCATTATTTGAAGTCGGCTAAGCATAGTATAAAAATGGCTTGAAATGAAAAAAATATTCCACACAAGTGTGACGCTACACTTAGCGTTAGAACGCTATTACTTAACTAACACGATCCGCAAGTTTCCAAACATTAGAAAAAAGAATTTCGGAAACAGACAAATCGTTTACAATTAAAATTTATACAATATTTATAAAAAGTTCAGTTTTTTTTCTATATCGATATTTAGGTGCAACATCCTCAAGAGACGCGTAACATAATTTAACGATTGTTTATATTATAGAAAGAATATACAGTAACATGTGTTGCCATTCCAAAATCTGACCACTCCAGGATATTTTCTAAGCAATTATTTGTTAACTGACACACCGGTGTGTCCGCGTCCCTCAACACATTAATAAATATCTTACAACTAGTCGCCCAACTGATCGTGCGACTGTCACAAGCTCTTCCTATTAATGTGAAATATGGAAGAACACATACATACATATACGCTACGATTAATAGAGCGACAAGTCTTAAGATGTGTATGTCGCAGATGGATTGCCGAATCAGCTGTTTAATAAAATAGTTAGTTATTTTACAAAATAACTCCGTTATCTAATATAGCTGAACAGCGTTCAGCTGGATTGCCATCAAAGGGGTTTCTGGGTTTGAAATAAAAAAAAAAACAACCTAATCAGAAATCAAAAAATACTAAAATCTACAATCAGATGTTTTATTTCACGCTGTTTTACAAAACCTCTAATCATTATCCCGCTGCATTGATAAATGCAAAACGTTCATGCAATTCTACGCATTAAAATTGAGTAATTATAAAAAAAAAAACAGCTAGCTGTTATGTAAAATAGCTAATTTAGCAATCCATCTATTCAATCAAGATTCAGTATGAAAACTATTTTATAGCCTATTGCAATGGCAATACACATTAACTTACGTATATCTATATGTCGAAGAAAATTTAATAACAAAGTGTTATATGTTTATATTTAAAGCTCACATTGCAAACTTTAAATTTATTTTCGTTAGTTATTTTGTTAATTTAATTTTAATTAAAGAAAAAAACGCCACTTAAAAATCTTTTCAAGTCTATGTCAAAATACCATAGAACATAGTATAATAAATTCTCAAATTTTTATTTGCGTACGAAAAATTATTTCCTAATTTTGGTCACTAAAATTAATTTTATTATTTTATTAAAAATAAAATTGTAATGTAAACGGTCTATAAGACGCCATTTTGAAAATAAGCTACCTAATTATTGCTTAAGAAATATAATAAATATACTAAAAAAACCTATTTTCCTGCTGTTTATGCAACATGAGCTTTAGCTTCATTCAGTTACTTCAGGTGGGGGTTTTGAGTACTTAGTAACATATTTAAATTCATATATATATATATATATATATATATATATATATATATATATATATATATATATATATATATATATATATTCTTCAAATAACTTGATTCCATTAGAACTTATTAATAAACGATTTAAATCATATTTATTTTTCAATCAAAGGACAAGAATATAATAAAATTTCGTTACATTCATTGATAAAGTGCCTAGGTTTCAAACAAAAATCCATGTCACAGGGACGTACCATTACAAAATGGTTTCCATAATAACTATACTATACTTAAATTGGTTATTAAAACAGCCGTTTCACTCTAATCAGTGCGTACGAAAGAGACGTACATATAGAAATTATAAGCAGCGTCATAACGTGGACATGCCCTGGCGATACTTTAACGCGATTTCTATATGAACAATGAGATGATATACTTCTAAAAATTTTAATATTTATGGTACCTATATAAAATTTAAAATATTTGGTTGCAATTATTACAAAATGGGGAGAACCTATACACATAAATAAACTGTGTGTTTGTAATGTTGAAATAACAGCTTTTTACTAAATGCATATGAAATTATTTACGGTACCTATACGAAAAACATATTTTTTTGTCTGCCTATCTGTTTGTTCCGGCTGATCTCCGAAAAGGCTGGACTACTTTTGGACTAATTGACGGGACTTTCACTGGCAGATAGTAGATGTTATAAGGAGTAATTTACGCTACTTTAATTTTCGAAAAAGAATTAGGGTTCCGCTCAAAAAATTAAGAAGTAACTGACCCGGGATGCACCCGAGCGAAGCGAGGATAAGTCGCTAGTAAGAAATAAAACAATTCAACTACTAACTAATATAGCTATTTATTTATTTAGTATAAATAAATAAAATAGCTAAGGCATATCCACACTATTTACATCGACGCAAGTCCATAGTGCAAACGGGCGTTTTGAACTTCCTACATTTGTAGGTGACTTAATATACATCAGGTATATTACACTAATGAATTAAAAAAAAAACTAAAGAAAACATTAATTAACTATATAATTTCTATATGTATATTTGAATAAGCGTTGAAGTACCTAACAAGTGAAAAAAAATAATAATAATAAATAGGATCCGGAAGCGTAGCAGCCTCCTTAATTTGTACAAAAGCCGGTATTCATCTGAAATGTCAAAAAAAGAAAAAAAATTATATAAGCCATTTTTTTTAATAATTTATAAAAAAAAATATATATATTTATTGACCATTTGATTAATATTAGGTAGACTAGGAATGGATCTAAATAATCACTTATTCATTTGTTCCATATCCGTATGAATTAATTTTCTTTTAAGCTTGCATATGAAGTAAAGTGAAAATATTTTTTATCAGTCTCTTTGCCTGTGATTATTTAGAAACATCTGGATGCTGGAATTAAAGTTTTTATTGTCTTGCTCATTTTCTGGACAGAAATTAATGTTGGCTCAAGGTTTTGTATTAAATAAATAGATAAATATATTTACACATACAGACATTACACACAGTATCATTTAGTTTCATGGTAAGCTACGAGATTTGTGTTATGGATACCAGATAGTTGATAAGCTACACATAATATATAACTTTAAATACATATATATTATAAATATAAACACACATGACTGGAGTACACACATTCGTGATCATCACATAAATTAATGCCCCCAGCGGGACTCGAACCCGCGACTGCTGGCACACCAAGTAGGGCCACTACAAACTAAGCTAAACGTCTCGTGAAAATTATCTCTTAAACGACATGTATTTCACAACAAAACTACAAATTTGGGACGATTTTATAAAACAAATGTTCCCATTTCAATATGAAAATTAGAATAAACCAGTTTAATTCTTTTATATATATGTAGATATCTCTATCTATCTGATGTGTGTGTGTGTGTGTGTGTGTGTGTGTGTGTGTGTGTGTGTGTGTGTGTGTATACGTGTGTGTAGGTATGCATGCGTGTGAGTGACATATTATATATCTCGGCGTGTGCGTGTATACATGTGTATCTGTAAGTGTAACTCTCGTTCTCTGTCTATGTGTGCATGTACTTGTGTGTATGTATCAGTAAATGTCTCTCTCTCTCTGTCCGTATGTATGTGTGTGTGTTTGTCGTGTGCGTGCGTGCCTCACCGCGGGGCCGCTACCAGAGGCGGTGCAGGTGCAGGTTGCGCGAGAGCACGGAGCGCACGTCGTGCGTGAAGCGCAGCGCGTCGAGCACCGGCAGCAGGTTGAGCAGCGCCAGGTCCATCGGGTCCGAGAACCACGACTTTATTGGGATCGCGTTATCTGCACCCAGTTATGTTCAAATAAGAGTACTAATCCAACATTAAACAGCTGTCCATCTTTATCTTTCATACATATACATATGCCTTTGCTCTGTGAAAAACAAAAACAAATCTATCCCACGGGAACCGTACATTTTTCCGGGATAAAAAGTGACCTATGTTCTATTTCAGACTATAATCTGTCTCTATGCTAAATTTAGTGAAGATCCGTTCGGCCATTCTGGCGTGAAAGAGTAATAAACATCCATCCATCCAACCTCACAAATTTTCACATTTATAATAGTACCTAGTATGGACTAGTATAATGTAACTCTACGACTGGACCGATTTTGATGAATTTTGTGTGTTTCGAGTGGGTTGACCCTTAATGCTTTAGATTCACGACTGGACCCGGTAGATGGCGCTACAGTTCTAAGATTTTTTTGGCGAAAATTTTATTTTTATTGCAGCGCCATCTATCGGGGTCAATTTTGAATATATATATTGTGTAATATACTAACGACAAAATTTTGTCAAGTTTAAGATGTAAGCCACATCTTTATACATATTATAAAACAAAGTCCCCCACCGCGTATGTCTGTCTGCCTGAACACGATAAACTCAAAAACTAACGAACAGATTTTTGTACGGTTTACACCAATGGACGGAGTGATTCATGAGGGAAGTTCAGGTGTAGAATTCATTAAGGTTCCAAATTAGCTGAAATATGACGATGATTGTTGAAGATTTCGGAAAAAATCATACCGACTGAGAGCTTTACTGGCGTGCGCCGCGTAAACTATTGCAGGCAGAACCACGAAATGTTCTAATAAATTGAAAAACATAAAAATTACTACAAAAAAGTCCGCGATAGTATAATATATCTTTTAAGGTCACAGGATCACAATAACCATTTCTATGGTTCTCAAATTGGGTCTAAAGTAATGTTAAGGTGTTTTTACTGACATGGTCTAATACTTATATAAATAAATATATTAGACAATTTAAGCACTTAATTTTGATCAAAACTGACCTTTATACCATTTAAATTGAATGAATATCTTAGAAGATATCATAGTTTTAAAATAACCCGTGAAACGTAATATCGTAAAGACTACGACGACAGCGGGAGCAGTTTATAGGGGACGGGGGCGAGGAGGGTCCTATCATGTCGCCTACCGACACAACGCCGTTGATTGTTGTTGGTTACAACGATATGGAATATGCGTGTGATTTAAATAACGGTGAAATATATTTTTTTTATAATCTTTATTGCTTCTGAAGTAAGCGTATATCAATATTTATTAATGTAATTACTTTCTAATATAGGTGGGAAATTCAAAGTAGTTGAAACGCACGCCATTGGTCATATCGAATATGACGTCAGAGTATATCATAACAGAGCGATTAGCGATTTCTTCGCTACAAATTGAGTCGTCATTTTTCTGTGTATATCATACTGTGACGTCACGCCGAGCGCGCGAAATGGCGGGCGTTTTAAGTATGCGTATCTGTATGATATTTTTTTTAATACTCAATTTCAGTTTTTTTGGAACTACATGTGTTTTTACAATTATAAGTGTAAGTGTAAAATAAAAAAAAATCACGCATATTCTGTATTGTTGTATGCTTATTTTTTTTTGTTGTATTATTTTTTTTGCATTAGGTGATGGCATAGGTATATGTTTTCTTTTGAGTGTTGCCTGTAATGCTAAGGTATTTAGGTAATCAAAAATTCAGGTTTTTTTCAGTGTATTTTATGGAAGGTTGTCATTGCATTTGTTTCGTTTCACGTAGCCAATCATTTTAAAGTTAAAAGGTTGCATTTTTGTATCGTGTTTTCTTTAAGTAGATACTTATTTAAATTTAATTATTGCAAATAGGTTTTTTGTAATTCCATAACATACTTTTGTTTGAGTGAATTTTATCGGAGGTAATTATTATTAGTTATTTGTTTTGTTTTATACAAATGTATTACGGAATTATTTGCCCAGAATTAATTTCTTCTAATTACTCCATATTTTAATAAATTATTCTCAACACTGTAATTTTTTTTTCAAACAACATAAAAAAAAAAACCAATACAACTTACCAGGGAAGTCCCGATAGGCGCCCGGTGAGTTGTCCAATATGAACACCCTGTTTAGGTCGTCGCATATCGACGACAGGTTCTTTGTGTAGGAGCCGTGCTCCGCCGTGCAGTGTTGTCTGCGAACGAGATACACGAGTTGCATCAAAATTGGAAATCAATATTGAAATGATCACGTGACCGAATTATAATCGGCCCCTCTAAGGCTAAAACTAGCCATCTTTGCGGGAGATATTATAGTATAGTGAAATATCGTGAACTCAAACGTTTTACTTCAAAAGACTATTGAGACACGTATCAGGTCAGATTGGTCTTAGAACGATGCTCCCTAAGAAAAAAAGGCCAACTACCGAACTTCGGACTGTTACTGAGAATTTTTTGACAGAAACACCCCATAACTAAACTAGACTCGACCCGGAAATCGAACCCATGACCTCAGGATCTGTAGTTGTAAATGCTAGCCACTAGACCACCGAGGCAGTTAAAACATAACATAATGAGTTACCTGTAAAATCTCCGCCGCAAGATCCCCCGACCGTTGTCGAGTTTGTCCGCGACCGCCGCGCCGTATATCTCCATCGACGCCGTGAACACTACCAGCTCGTACCACTGCGATACCTACACACACAAAGAATATGATATTAGAGATAGGACCGTACATGCATACAAACAAAAAAAAAAGTGTGTGCGTACTTATGTACACACGTAAGAAGTTATACTTTTTTGGCGTAACAGAACAAAAATAGCTAAAGATTTCATCTCGTATGTCACAACTCTCTGTAAAAGTAATGCTGTTAACTTAATCATGTCACTTTTTGGCTGTCGGTGTGCGCGCGCATCGTAAAAATTTTATTTTCATTTTTTTTTCAAACGTGCCAAAAGAAGTATAACTTCAAAAATCTCTACTTTAAAATACTACCAGTTTAAATAATGATCATATCCTTCCGACCAATTTTGGTAACGGTGGCCAATCTCATTGAGACTAGCTAACTGCGCAGGAGATATTGTAATGCAAAGTGTTCACGTAGACACAAGTGCACTCTCTATTGCTTTTCCTTTCAAAGTCCAATGGTACGATACTTCGACACGATCGGTAAGTGTTAAGGTCCGACGACTTTACGTGTTCTAGGCATGAGGGTGAAACACCACCAAGTTCCCAACTCCGGACTGTTACTTGGGATTTTTTGAACAGAAAGACTCAATAATTAAACTTAGTCCGACCCTCGTATCGAACCCAGGACTTTCGGGTGTGCAGACGAACATGCTAGCCACTACACCGTCGAGGCAGTTTTAATAGTACTAGTATTATAAGGCTGTATTGAGAAAGAAGGACAAACGAACAAATAAGTTTTTGACCTATACCTAGTAAAAGTATTTGTATTTCTTACTTTAGTAGTTTATTTATATTTACGGAACATGTATACATATTTGCTCCGCTCATAAAAGCCTTTAACCTCTTACTGTGTATGCAGCCTTTTTTAACATCCCACTAGTGGGCACGAGCCTCCCTCCAATATGAGGGGGATCAGGTCCACCACTCTGGCCAAATACGGCTTGGCGGACTTCACACGTCTTTCGAAAACTTGCTAGGTTCTCTCTGACATACAGGTTTCCTCACGATGTTTTCCTTCACCGTAAAACGAGTGGTAATTGTGTAGGAAATAGTTTGATTATTTTTCTTAGATTTTTCTTAACCTCTTAAAGTAATTAATTTTTATCTTTCCCCAATAAATCTATACTTTAATATTAGAAAGAGAAAAGTTTTTTTGCGTTTGTTTCTTTGTATCGAATAAGCTCCGAAACTACTAAATCGTTTTAGATGAAAGGTAAGAAGATAGTTTGAGACCCTAGGAAGGACATAGGATAGTTTTTATCCCGGAAATCATCTCTCAAGAGGCTGAAAATGGGGATCAAGTTTGTGTGAGGAAGCAACCTAGGGACGAACCCAAGCCAAGCGAGGCTGACTCACTAGTACACTATAAATACAAGAAGGATAATTCAAATCTGACTAATAGTTTTAGAATCAAACGCGAAAAGTGTTCAAACAAACAAAACAAACAATCGACAAGCTGTGAGTTTGTGAAGATATTTAAACGTTGCTAACTAATCAAGACACTAACTGGGCAATACATTCAAGTAATTTATTACATACAGATAGTTAAAATTTATGGGTTGGAGAGTAACATCGGCTACATGTTCCGGTACATAAAATGATTTGCACAGGAAATTATCTGCTGCATATTTACCTATATACTATGTATCTAATAATAATAAATATGTTGAGAAAATCTTTCTTAGATTTACTCGAATATTTGACATTTTAAATAAAACTATCTTTTCGGATTATTTCGCGGATTTATTTAGATTTTTGGTTCCCGACGTTTCAATTGCTTTACAGCAATCACGGTCACGGGAGAGACTAAGATGTTAAACATCTCAAAGGCGTTATATACTTGTTACAGACAGTGCCTACCCACTATTTTATATTCTTTTCCGCGACCATGACTGCTGTAAAGCAATCGAAACGTCGGGAACCAAACATCAAAACAAAAAAAAAAACAAAAAACGCAAAATAATCCGAAAAGATAGTTTTATTTAAAATATGTTGGGACATTAACACACAGCACCATCTAGTTCCATGGTATGTTACGAGACCTGTGTTATGGATGAGTCATTCCATATGAAAACGTCTGATTGCTAAAGTTAACTAATTTTAGATTTTGCTCTAACTTTGAGGGACTGTTTCTTACGATCTTAAAGGATCCCAAACAAAACTTACGCTTATTTAATTTTTATATGCGCCCGTTTCCGTTTATTAGAATTTAAAGAAATGTCATTTTTAGACTTTATCAGTTTCAGTTGTAAAAATTTTACTATTTATGGTATCTATACGTTTGAGATGGCATTTTGAAGGGGAAATCTAATACTTTTTATGTGCCCGATAAAAATTTGCTTAGTGAATACCTGTCATTAATGACAGGGTGCTGAAAATACGTGTTTTTTTTTTTCAATTTTTGCGTTTTTTAACTGACTCCAGCGTCTCGACTGTTTGATGCAAGCAACTAATTTTACTCAGGAATTAAGTATATACATATATCATAGAAGAAATAAAGTCAAAAGCCAAAAAAAGCCCGCTCTTTATATAAAAAATCATTGATTGAAATTTTGAAAATTCTAAAAATCTAGTTATTCAAGTTATAAAATGAACGTGTTGATTGCGAGATAAAAATATGAAATCGACAGTCTTCAGTTCTCACCTTTAACTTGAAACACCTGCAAAGCTCGTTTTCTTTTTCAATATTAGTAGGTACTTTTGTAGTTGTTTTTTTTAAGTATGTTATAATTCAGTAATTTTATTTACAATTGATAAATTTTCTAGTAATTTATAACAAATCACATATTACCTTCCTAATTTAATCTTATAAGTTTTATCTGTTGTGTTCATTATCTTATATCACAGAAAGTAGGTTAAATTAATTTAGAAGCAAAAATAATTTTCAATGTCGAATAATATTTATGTTTTCATTGGAGTTATGAGTACATTGAGGATAAAAATTATATATACAGGTAATAAATGATTGAAAAAAAAAAAAATTACCATAAACTTTTAGTATTAAAACATCAATTATTAAACATTAATCAGCATCCGAAAATTTTGATAGTGTATATTGTAAAACTTAAAGCTAAGATTTAAAAAAAAAACTGAAATATAAAAATAATATAAAAATTAAATAAGCGTAAATTTTGTTCTTTGGGATCCTAAGGAACAGTCTCTCAAAGTTAGAGCAAAATCTGAAACAGGCCAACAACATATTTTTTTTATTTTCAGACTTTTTCATATGGAATGACTCGAATACCAGTCACTAACAAAAGACTGGAGTATTAACACTCGTGCTCATTACACAAATGATTCCTCCCAGCGGGAATGAACGCGCGACCGCTGGCACAGCAAATAGGGTCACTACAAACTGAGCCATACGTGTCGTCATAAGAGAATTATGAAAATCAATCCATCGTTACCAAAGTTATAACGTAACATACCCATGAAAAATAAAGAGGAAAAAATACCTCCTTCCGTTTGAAGTCTTTAAAAAATCGTTAACAATATTTACTAGTATAATAGTCTACACTAATATTCTAAAGAGATAAAGTTTGTAAGTTTGTGAGTTTGTTTGTAATGAATAGACTAAAAATTCGCTGAACCGATTCAGATGAAATTTGGTATAAAGATAGTTTGAGACCTTGGGAAGGATATAGGATACCTAGTTTTTATCCCGGAAATCATCCCTTAAGAGAGTGAAAAGTGGGATGACGGATTGTATGAGGAACCAATTATTTCTCAAGTAAGGGATATAAAACTCATCATACCTATGTATACATCTAATATATAAAATTCTCGTGTCACAGTGTTTGTAACAAAACTCCTCCGAAATGGCTTGACGGATTCATTCATTTTAATTTTTTTATGATTCGGCATTAAATACATACATA
This sequence comes from Fabriciana adippe, assembly GCA_905404265.1. Classification (NCBI taxonomy): domain Eukaryota; kingdom Metazoa; phylum Arthropoda; class Insecta; order Lepidoptera; family Nymphalidae; genus Fabriciana; species Fabriciana adippe. Next base: position 14,473,462 of record FR989995.1, on the reverse strand, counting down.
CAAACCTAAATTTTCACTAAATAAGTCGCTAGTACATATATATATATATATATATATATATATATATATATACATATATATATACATACATACATACATACATATATATATATATATATATATATATATACTAATATATAGTCTATCTATTCCCTAACTGTTAAAACGTACCTAGGGACTAACCCGAGCGAAGCGAGGGTGAATCGTTAGTATTTCAATATATAGAATAATAATGAGGACCATCAATTTTACAAACTTTACCTTGGGGATTAAGCAGTAGACCCGTTATACTTTCTTAGATTTACCTTAGTCTCTCCCGTGACCATGATTGCTGTAAAGCATTCGAAACGTCGGGAACCAAAAATCAAAATAAATCCGCGAAATAATCCGAAAAGATAGTTTTATTTAAAACAGTAGACCCGTTGATTAACGCAAATATTCGATATTTTCAAGTAAAACTATCTTTTCTATACTAGATTTTTTGACTAGTCAGTCTCTCCCGTGAGCATGATTGCTGTAAAGCATACGAAACGTCAGGAACCAATAATAAAAATAAATCTGAGAAACGATTCAAAAAGACAGTTTTATTTAAAAACGTAGATGGGTTCAGACTTCAGATTTCTTACAACTGTAGGTAAACTGAATATTACTCACAAAAACAAAAATAAAATTACTTATAATCATGGAAGATGGATGGTATAAGGAAAAGTATATGAAACGAGCAAAAACTAAGTATGAGGTAATGAATGCAATAATTTATTTCGAAAGAAACAAATAACATTTTATATATATGGGATTTTCATTAGCGGTTAGCAACACATGGAGTGAATAAGCGTAACTAATTTATGTTGATCTTAAATAAGTTACTATATTTTCCGCTAGACAACACGATCTATTAGAAAAATATATACATAATATGATTTTTAGTATAGATCTTAAAGATGTGGACAGAACTAAACTAAATATTATTATAGACTAGCACCTCACCCTCACTTCGCTCGGGTTCGTCCCTAGGTACGTTTTGACGCTCAGTATGGTAAAGATAACACTATATATACATAGGTATGATGAGTTTTATATTTCTTACTTAAGAAATGATTGATTCCCCATACAATTTCTACCCCTCTTTTCACCCTCTTAAGCGGTGATTTCTGGGGCAAAAACTATCCTATATCCTTCCCAGAGTATCAAACTATTCCCATACCAAATTTCGTCTAAACCGGTTCAGCGGATTAAGCGTGAAAAGGCAACAGACAGATAGACAGACAGAGATACTTTTGCATTTATAATATTAAGTATCGATGTAAAAGTTTGTGAAAATGTTTGGATATTTATTAGATATCCACGTCACACCCAGTGCTAACTCGCTCTTTTGGGAAACCGAGTGAAGCGGGTTCAAATCTTGGGTCTGACACCTCTGATATTATCATGTGCGAATCATTTCCAACATGTTTAACACTTGTTTTACGGTAAAGGAAAAACATCGTGAGGAAACCTGCACATCTGAGAGAGCCAGTTTTCTAAAGACAAGTGAAATCCGCCAACCCGCACTTGACCAGCGTGGTGGATTTTGGTCTGATCCCCCTACTATTGGAAGGAGGTCCGTGCCCAACAGTGGGGTGTTAAGAAGGGCTACATATAAATGTGTAACCATTGTATGAAATGAGAGACCACAAGGTACATATATAATATATGCTTTAGTATAATTTACCTATTTAAAAACTATTTTAGACATATTTCGCTCGCAAATCCTTGCAAAAAAGCAGTGAGATGAAGTTTTACCCAAATCTCTTTTAGAATAAATGGACATGAACAGTATCCATGAAAGTATTCGCGTCTATTGTGTTAAGAAAGTAAATATAGATGTCAAGCGGCAACAGTTCAGTTCTCGTTTTCTTTTTTTTTAAAAAGCCTAATTTAACGCGGGTCATGACTCGATCTAAAACGTACAAAACCGTCACGCGAGTCCTTCTTATAGTACTTGACCGACCATTCATTTTATCAAATATAGCAGCTTAAATTAAACTTCAAACAAAGTTATACTTACAATGTTCAAAAAATAGTCGACATGAGGTCGTTTATGAACGAAGAATCTGACTGGATGTTTGTCTATGGTCACTTTTAGCACGAAATCGGGCGGCGTGCCCGGCTTCACTGTCGGCCGAACCATCGCATCGTGGTGTGAATGTATTAACGTCTCATCTAAATCTAAGACCAGTATTTTTCTTTTGACTAGACCTAGAAATAAAAAAAGATCAATATTAGTAAAAACAATAAATCCATTAATCTTATTTAATACTAGCGACTCAGTTTCGTTTTAACGTTTAGTACAGATTTCTTAGAGATATTTTCCCGCAGTAAAAAGTATCCTATATGTTGACCCGGATAACCAGCTATCATCATACCAAATATCATCAAAATCCCTCCAGTGGTTTCTCTGTGATGCGGTTATAGACTGACAGACAGACAGACAAAAAATCTAAAAACTATACATGCTGCCTCTGTATCAACAATAGTGTCTATTTCAGTAAGATTTTCCAAAAAATATGTACAGATTCGACTCAGAATTTTATGATATGTATATTATATTAATATATTATATCTATACGAATAGTGAAAGAATGTGATAGTTTGAGTATGTACGGATGTTTGTTACTTTTTCACACCAGAATGGCTGAACGGATCTGGATGAAATTTTGCACAGAGATAGATTAAAATGTGGAATAACCCATAGGTGTTATTACCTCTTTTTATCCCGGAAAAATATACGTTTCCCGTGGGATAATTTGTTTTTTGTGCTTCACTAGGGAAGAACCCAAGCAAAGCGTTTGTGACTTGCTAGTGTACTATAATAGTGCTCAGTGGAGTAGTATACATAAACTTTACATTATACAAGTTTTATGTTTAATAATAACATTACACATTTTATTTAGTTATCTTTTCTTTTGTAAATATTAGGTTCATAAATTTTAATATTATTATCTATACTTTATTATTATTCATGATAATTTATTTAAAATGTAAGATTCTACTAGCACCATATTGAGATTGAGCTTCATTAGCTGATGCAGACTGGTCAAAACTTGTAACTTGTAATGTACAGTAAATGTATTTACAATTTCAATTTGCATTCAGAACAAAATATAGCTGTTTAAGTGACAAAGTTTCCATATACATGTGTATGCTGTGGTTATACAAAAATAAAAACTATTCTTTCAATAAATCTCCCTCTTGTCTTCTCTATTCTATGACATCAGCGAAGTAATCTCAACCGAACGCAAAATAGGCGCTTAGTCGTCGAGTTGCGGAAACTAGCCCGAACATACCATACCATAATCTCAATCGGCACACTTTAAAGCCATTAAACAGAGAATTGAATTCAAAACTTTTTTTGATTATCCACTACTGCTATAAATGTGAAAGTTTGTTTGTGTGTATTTGGGTTTGTCACTTCTTCACATTGAAATAGCTTAATGAATTTGGATAATATATATATATATATATATATATATATATATATATATATATATATATACCAAAAGACCTGGTATAATATATGAGCCACTAATAGTATTAATATGTACAAGAACATGGCCCTGTCTGTTTATAATTTAATAAATCCAAATGGCATAAAGGGAGACACCCATTCAAAGTCAGTAAATTGCTAGTGTAAAATAAATAAATTAAAAATAAAAATTATCAATTCTTGTTATAAAAAAAATGCACTTATGCTCTCAGAGCTCGGTAAAGAGCTTAACTAAATCCCTCGTGCATATACATTCAAGGGCAACAGGTAGTGTAAAGCAATTATCAATAATGTGCCATATACTTTCTATGTTATCATAGTAAATAATACATTGATACTACAATGATAGATCATTTGATGAACATTTTATATCGAGCTATATTATATTAAATGATAAGATAAGAAATTTTGATAAAATATATTTTTACACATATTTGAATATATTTGCAAAGATTTGCAAACAATTATGATATATATTAGCTTTGCTTCAGGTTATGTGCAATTCCAGACTATAAACTATCTCCGTTCCAAATTTCATCCAGATCTTTTCAGCCGTTCTGACTTGAAAGAGTAACAAACATCCATCCATTCATCCTCACAAATTTTCACATTAATTATGGATATTAAATCTTAGATTACCATTATAACAATAAATGTAAGGTAAAATGAAAATCATATCAAAATTAAAATCATAATCTTTGTTTCCAATAATACTTAAGATAAGGCCTAAGAAATAAGTTAGAGGTTATAATTAAGTTATACTATTATACAATAAGCATCTTTATCTCATTAAAATTTAAAGTGTGGTATAACACTTTATGTGTTTTAAATCCATTGATTTAAACTAGTAAAACTTAGTAGCAGGAAAAATATGTAAACATTATTATAAAAATTCTTAGACATTATTTCAATGGATTTCAGGTTAAGGAAATTCTTCTCCTTTAATTAACACTGGCATCTGGGTTTAACGAAATTAGTGAAGTGTTAACATAGCCTTACAAAAAGAAATAGTCATTTATTCAATGTATGCTGAACTTAAAACTGTCAATTTTTTTTTATAAATATCACTTATTTTAGTTATAGTTTAAACTAACGCATATGCTTGCAAAAACAAACTTGATAAAATAATATACCTATTTTAATATAAAAACTTAATGTCCATATGGAATTTTTTCTTGGTCAGCTTTTATAGCTATTTTATTTGTAGTCAATATATTTTATCATGAAATGATAATATTTTTAGACATTCTTATCTTTTCTCTTATTTATGAGAATGTATTGTTACATAATACATTGCTTTGCATAGATTTAATTATTTAAACAGAAAAACTTAGTCTATAAAAAATTATAATAGTATTATTTTAATACCATGAGAAAACAAATATTGCAGTAAAAAAGTTTAGATAAATATATTCATATTATTAGGTTAGTTATATTTAATAAGATATTAAATTAGCATTTTCATATAGTTTTCCATTTTTATAATAATGTTTTTCCCATGTGAAAAATAAAGATTTAAAAAAATAATAATAATGTCTTTGGATAATACATGTAGTATACATGAAACACCAAAGTTAATTATGAAATGTACAGCAAAGTATGTTGTAAAACCTTTCAGAGAATAGCAGCATAATATCTTGAATATATGCAATGATTTTAATATCAATATCATTGCAAGTTTGGCATATGGCTACATAAAAAAAAAACACCAAATAGGTATACACATTTGGTGAACATGTGTTAAGATGTAAACTTAGTTTAACTGTTTTTGTTTAAAGAATGTGACATGTTTATTAAATAAGGGTTCAAGATACTGGCTATAAATAGATCAGGATATTCACTGATAACATGTCCAGCGCGTCTTCAATTATTGTATATATATGCAAATAGTGCGATGATTTGCAATTTTAACATACGTTGATAAAATCTAAAGATACTTACTCAGCCTGTGTCGAGATACTGGGGAAAGTGGATATATTTCATATTTGACAGATTGATGCTGAGCCAACTGAAAAGCAAACACCACGTGAAACACAAAACTCGTAAATAGATAATATTCTCAAAACAAGCGCATTAAAATTATATTTACCGCTCGATATTGCTTTCTAAACATGTAACAAAAACAACTCCATACTTTGGATGCGATTAGCATGAACGCGCGAAGGCCCATTTGCAATTGTTTCAGCATTTGAAATGTTTACGAAACGATTACTAGTATATCGATACCGTAAGTGTTAAACAAGAATAGACCAAACGAGATCATTGACGGCGTAATTCAAAACAAATTCAACGAAACTGAGTGCCGAAAACATCTAACCCGCCATGACATAATCGACCCAAATCTTACACCATTGACAAAATTACACTTTCCTTTCATAAATAATTGTCTGTGACATTAGTGAAGCGACTGAAGGCAAAAACATGTTTTTTTTGTGGTGAGCTTGAGACTTTATAAAGAATAGAGTACATCGTAAAATAAGTTATGGGGAAGATTTCAAATGAAGGAGGACGCTACACGTATGATCTATTTATGTTTAGTCTGAGGTTATGCAATTTATTATGATATCTCTTTTGTACTTGGTTTTTGATTCTTTTGTGTTCGCATCTTACTGAAGCAATGTATTATACGTGGAAGTTAGACCAGCTAAAGGAAGAATTGAGAAAGAGAAGTGCATTCTGTGGTGGTTCTGACTGATTGATGGATCAACACACAGCCTAAGCCGCTGGTCAAAGTAACGTGAAATTTGGAGGACGTATTCCTTATATGATGTAGGCATCCGATAGGAAAGGATTTTTCGAAATTCATCTCCTAAGTTGGTAAAATAGGGAATTAAAGATTGTATGACACTCTCTCATTCTTAATGTGAAATACACAGAAAGTGATGTTTAGCTTTAAGATAAGAATAAGAAATATATTTATTAGATTTTTTTCGTAATTCATCAAAGGGGTAAAAGGGGGTAATAAAGTTAATATGGGCAAAGAATTATTTATGATTAGAATTACTCGAAACTTCATATTAATACTCTTCAATACAATTAAATAAATACGTGTTTTAGCATTTTTCGAAATTCAATCCCATAAGGGGGTAGAATGGGGGATGAAAGTTTTACGAAACTCTGTAATTAATATGTAAAAAAGTAAAAAAATAAATAAATAAAAAATAAAACACCTGTAGACGATTTTTAGTTTTAAAATCATTTTCTCTAAAATGATGATTTTACCCTTTTAAGAGTTGAATTAAGAAAAAAATTAAATAACTATATTTCTTATTTTTTATCGTTAAACACCACTTTATGTGTATTTCACATTAAAAATGACAAAGTTTCATAAAGTCTTTAATCACCTATTTTACCCACTTACTTACGGGATGCCTACATTTTATTCGAAATAGGTCCTCTAAATTTCACGACTAGCGGTTTAAGCTGTGTTTTAATCCATCAGTCGGTCACGACCATAGCAGGATGCACCTCTCCTTTTCAATTCTTCCTTTAGCTGGTCTAACTTCCAGGTAAAAACATAAACATAATATTTCACAAGAAAAGATGCGAACACAGTAGAAGCAAAAAACCAGGTATAAAAGAGATATAACAATGAATTGCTGAACCTCAGAGTGAATGTAAATAGGCCATATGTGTGGCGCCCTCCTTTCGAGAAATATTCCTCATTAGAAAACAGGGAATGTTATAATTTGTGTACTAAGCTTAAAATCAATGTAATATTTTGAATAATCTATAAGTTATCTATGTTGCAGTCTCATCTGGACTCTGGCTATTGACGTTTCATTTTGGGGGCGGGTATCGTCTACTTTTCTTCAATATTTTGCGAAACTGCCCTAAAATGAATGTAATAAGACGCTTACGCTGATATTAAAATTTGAAATTATTGGAAAATCAATGTATCTTCTAAATCTTACGTGAGTTTAATGTTTTTACTACGTTTCTAACTGTATCGGTTTTATTTTATTGGTCATATCCTGTTTTATTGATTAACAATTGACTTAACTATGTAGAAGTGCTTGTTCAGTTGAAATTGAGGTACTTATGTGTTTGTTACATGAATTAATGATTAAGTAATACTTTTATTTCTCTTTAGTAAATAGGCTATCGTGAAAATGATCGGGGGCCTATTCGTATACAATCATAAGGGGGAGGTGCTTATATCGAGGGTGTACCGGGACGATATAGGGCGGAATGCTGTGGACGCATTTAGAGTTAATGTGATCCATGCTCGGCAGCAGGTTCGCTCACCGGTCACTAACATCGCCCGTACTTCATTTTTTCATATCAAGGTAATTTTTATTAAAATATTATTTACAATCCTGCTATAACTATTACTTTCAGATTATACACTTCGTAGATTATAATTGTCATATTGTTGAATATTAATTTGGCAAGGTGCATGACAGTTTTTGGCTCTCATGTCAGTTTGAATGCCAAGAGTTCAATTTTTTTATAAGATCAAAATAAATAGTTTATTTCGACTACAAATACTTTGTTAATGTTAATGTGTTTTGTCTATAATTTCCCTTTAGAGAGGTTTAATTATGACATCATCATTATTATAAAAAAAAAATCATAGGCAAGGATCATATTGCTATAAGTCTTAATTTAAATTATTAATATAGAGTAGTTAATTATAATTATTACAAATGTATATAAATTTCATAATGTTATAAAAATTAATTAATTTATCTTTATTTATAACATATGTATAATATAATTTTTTAATCGACAGAGAGCTAACATCTGGTTGGCGGCAGTGACCAAGCAGAATGTAAATGCTGCTATGGTCTTTGAGTTTCTATTGAAGATCATTGATGTGATGCAATCTTACTTTGGAAAAATTTCTGAAGAAAATATCAAAAATAACTTTGTGCTTATCTATGAATTGCTTGATGGTAAGTGGCCTGTTTAAAATTTTGAATTTTAGCTTACTACCTTGTTAAAATGAGATGTTACAATTTTTTTTTCTAAGTAGATATTACTTTCAAACTTGTAAAAGTCTATTTGAATATAGTATTTATTTGATTCAATGTAATTCAAAGTTTTCTTTCATCAAAATAATAATTATTATATAAAATAGTATGTCATAATTATATATAGTATCTTATAATAATATAATTTATTAACTTTCCAGAAATCTTAGACTTTGGATACCCTCAAAACTCCGATACAGGAGTTTTGAAAACTTTCATCACACAACAAGGTATTAAATCTGCGTCTAAGGAGGAACAAGCACAAATTACTTCACAGGTTAGTGCAGTTTAATGTAAAATGCAATTTAGATTCTATACTTGTAAATAAGTTTCAAGCGTTGCATTGTGGAAAGTAGCTACCTCACATTGAGCATATAGTTATTCGTATTATTTAAAAAAAGTTTATTAATTTGTCTGTTTGTAATTAATTCCCAGGTCAAAATTTTATTACAAATTAGCGACTTACCCTTGCTTCGTTATGTTTTGATTTTTTGAGTGAAACCTTCATTCTTTTTCTAAAATAAAAGTAGTCTAAGTCACTACTTATAACATCAGCTATCTGCCAGTGAAATTCGTTGAAATCAGTCCAGTCGTTTCGGAGATTATTAGGAACAAACAGGCAGACAAAGATTTTAAAAGTGGTGTTTTTCTTATAAGTATTATATATAATTTCATATGCATTTAGTAAAAAGCTGTTATTTTGACATTACAAACATACACTTCAATTTTATTTATCTGTTTAGATGATGTAGGTAAGTGCGATAAAATAGAATTCCTATGGATAATCAATTTTAATATTATTATCAATAGTGGGTACATAATTAAAGTGGGAGTGAAATAGGCTTTTAATCTCACCAAGGAAAGGAAAATTCAATTGAAAGAAAAACAGCTCATGTAATTAATGGATGCCCCTTATACAGTAGCACAAAAAGAAGCAAATTGTGAACATCATTGTTTTATTTTTTGATGATTTTTTGTATGTTTTGTTCACAGGTGACTGGTCAAATAGGATGGCGTCGTGAAGGCATTAAGTATAGACGTAATGAGCTGTTCTTGGATGTACTTGAATATGTCAACTTGCTGATGTCACCACAAGGTACTGTTATATTTATGAAACAACTCAGTATTCAGCTTGTATTCATTTATTTAGTTAACATTTTTATTTTAAATAAATCCATCTTATCGGATTGTGTCGCGATTTTTTTATTTTATATGTGTACCTATTATTTTTAATGCTTTAAAGTGATCATGGTCATGGAAAATAGTTTTATTTAAAAGCACCAGAGGTTCATCACGATTTGAACAATGGTTTAGGAACACGCAGAGGACAAACATGAACATTCATTTTTATTTATATAGATAAATATTTCTTCTTCTTTTTCTGCACGGCTTTTTCCGCACTTAGGCATTATTGCTCGTTGTGCGTGAGCTTGTGCTGTGTGTAGTGTTAGTCTTTCCGCCCTAGAGAGTCCCTGTAGTCTAGCAGGCTGCCGGTGTCCTGGAAGATTTCCGGGAGCGATCCCCTGGAGCCAAATTTTTCTGCGCGTAGATATTCAAGTTCACAGCATTCTAGAAGAATGTGGGTGTTTCATCCCCTGGAAGGCATGCTCTGCACAGGGGGCTGTCTGTGATACCTATAAATAAATATAAATATGTTAGGACAATAACACACAGCACCATCTGGTTCCATGGTAAGCTATGAGGCTTGTGTTATGGATACCAGATAGTTCATACACTACACATATACAACTTTTAAATACATATTATAAATATAAACACCCATGACTGGAGTACAAACATTCGTGCTCATCACACAAATGAATGCCTCCAGTGGGACTCAAACTCACTACAAACTGAGCCAAAAGTGTCATCAAGATACCTATATTGAAAAGATGTTTGTTGAGACGGCAGTGACCTGTTATAAGTTCCACCACCGTTTTTAGTTTTATTCTGCTTAGGCGTGTTAGTTTAGTTGTTATTTATTATGTTTGGGGAATGCTTCTTTGGACTGACGGCAGGCAGTATATGCATTCCAAAGTGTGTCTACTGTTTTGTTTGTTAGGTGGTGTAGCCACGATATATATATTTATATATTTATTATTATTATTGTTTGTTGCAGGTCAAGTTCTCTCAGCGCACGTGGCGGGTAAGGTCGTGATGAAGTCCTATCTATCTGGTATGCCGGAGTGCAAATTCGGTATCAACGACAAAATTGTAATGGAAGCCAAAGGAAAAGGAAATGGTATGTGATCTTAATTTATTTTGTATCATCTTCCTATATTTTTTTTTTATATTTAGCCCTTTTTCAACATCCCAGTGCTGGGCACGGGCTTCTCTTCAATACAAGGAGAATCAGGCCATAGTCCACCATTCTGGCCAAGTGCGGGTTGGTGGACTTCACATGTCTTTCGAATACTTGCTAGATTCTGTCAGATGCAGGTTTTCTCACTGTTTTCACCGTAAGACAAGTGGTAATTGTGTTAGAAAAATTTCGCACAAGAAAATATCAGAGGTGCCGTGTGAGAGGTCCGGGATTTGAACTTGCTTCACTTGGTTTCTCAAGCGAGCTCATTACCATTGGGTTACCATTGCTTACAGCAAATGTCTTTTGATAATAATGTCCTCCCGACAGCCAGCGCAGGAGATATAGTGCAGCGCGTGTGTCGGTGTGCGCCCAGACATGACATGCCTTCTCGATACCTTTTACTCTCAAAGTTCGATGGAACGATACTTCCACACCCATGGTTAAACGGCTTAACGTGTTCTCCGAGGCACGTAGGTGAAACACCGCCAACTTCCCAACTGTTACTGAGAATTTCTTGACAGAAATACTCAATAACTAAACTTGACACGAGCCGCGACTCGAACCCAGGACCTCCAGATTTGCGGCCGTACATGTTAGCCATTAGACCACCGAGGCAGTTATACCTTTTGATAATGAATACAACTAAAATTTTAAATAAAACTATCTTTTCGGATTATTTCGCGGATTTATTTTGATTTTTGGTTCCCGACGTTTCGAATGCTTTACAGCAATCATGATCACGGGAGAAACTAGGGTTTTAGACGTCTCAAAGGCATTATATACTTGTTACAGACAGTGTCTACACACTATTTTACAAAAATGATTTCAAAAATGGCACTAAAGTACCTTACAATACTTGTTGATTTCAATTCTAGATATTTAAAATTTTTCTTTTTTTTAATAAGTATTATAATTAAATATAGCAATATTATTTACTTTATTATTTATGGGCATACCCACCAGGCGGTATCTCCGGCAACACGGACAGCGACCCGGCGCGCTCCGGCAAGCCGGTGGTGGTGATCGACGACTGCCAGTTCCACCAGTGCGTCAAGCTCAGCAAATTCGAGACGGAGCACTCCATATCGTTCATACCGCCCGATGGAGAGTTCGAGCTTATGAGGTGAGTGTGTGCGTGTGTACGTGTGTGTGCGTGTATGTGTGTGTATGCATGCGTATGTGCGTGTGCGTGTGTGTGTTTCAGTTTTAAGTAAAAAAATGAGTAAACATTATATTCTCGTTTACGTTTTGACGTTTAGTATAGATTTCTCAGAGATGAGATATTTTCAGTAAAATGTATCCTATATGTTGACCTGAATAATTAGCTATCATCATATCAAATTTCATCAAAATCTATCCAGTGTTTCTCTCATGATGCGTTCCCAGACGGACAGATAAAGATTCTAAAAACTATAGCTTCTGCCTCCTTACCGATAATAATGACTATTTTTAATGAGAAGAGAAAGTTTAGATTAGTATAATTGGCCTATTTATAGAATATTAAGCTTAATATGATGATAAATATGTTGACTTAATAATTTCTTTTTGCTAATTAACTTTTACTTATTTATTATTACACAAAATCCAATTATGTATCTGTATATGGAACTGAAGGTTATTTCAAAAATTTTGCGCATATCTATGGTACGTTGTCATCGACGCCCGACTGGAAATACTGTATAGTACTAAATAGTGCTTGAGTATCTAAAATCTCGTGTCACTATCAATCGAAAATGTACTAGATACACAATCCCATGCAAAAGTTCTCTTAAAACTGTCACCAATTGTGTTTAGGTAATTATTGTAGTTGAAATAAATACAACAATGTAAATTGAACTTTAAATGCTATGCTTAAAGTTGTTTTCACAAAATAAATAAAAAAAAAATAAAAGCGCGCTCAAATATTCAAATGAGCGCTCATTCGGTGACGACATTTTTTGTCGCTGATTGTGTATCTAGTACTTTTTTGATCAATGCATGTAATAATAATACAAGTAATGTTCTGATTTTAACTAAAACTTATTTCAGGTATCGTACAACAAAGGATATCTCGTTGCCATTCCGAGTGATACCATTAGTGAGAGAAGTGGGGAGGACCAAAATGGATGTCAAAGTTGTATTAAAATCGAACTTCAAGCCATCCCTGCTCGGCCAAAAGATTGAAGTTAAAATCCCTACACCGTTAAACACTAGCGGTGTACAGTTGATTTGTTTGAAGGGGAAGGCTAAATATAAGGCCTCTGAGAATGCAATTGTTTGGAAGTAAGTACATATTAGGTGTTAGTAAAATAGGTAGCTTATAAAAAAAAAAAAAGTTTGGGGAAAAAAAAATTTTTTTTACTCAACATTTTGAGGTGGCCCACTGATTTTTAAAATAATTAATTTAATTTTTTTGGTTTGAATGGTTTTTTTTTGACTGATCATCATCTTTGAAAACATTCAAGAATTGACGAATATAGTCACTACCCAATTTTTACTTTAATATTGCTATTAATTTCATCTAAATCGGTTCTGTAGTTTCGGAGCCTATTCAGTACAAACAAACAAACAAAAAAATCTTTTCTCTTTATAATATTATTATAGATCATCGTCGGTCTAAGTGAATGAAGTTACGGTTGCAACTAGTATGGTATATAAGACTTGAATATGAGCATTCAGTCAAATTTACATCTTAAGACTACTATGTAGAATTACATCACAACATAGCCCTTTTTTGCCCAACCCAGGATTCAAACCTAGAACCTCGGTATAAAACCGGTCGTGCTAGACTAGACCGGCGATACGGAATACTTGGTGTGTAAATCCGACTCGCGCTTTACTAACGTTTATAATTGTTTTGTTTTAGGATCAAACGAATGGCAGGTATGAAGGAAACGCAGCTGTCAGCAGAGATTGAACTACTTGAGACGGATACTAAGAAGAAATGGACGCGCCCACCCATTTCTATGGGCTTTGAAGTACCGTTTGCTCCCTCTGGTTTCAAGGTAATTACCTGATTGTGAAGCCCCAAGGAGGGTTATGTGTTTGACATATATGTATGTATGTATGTATGTATGTCCGATCCTATGTTCTATCGTAATTATTGAACGGCTTAACCAATATTGACGATTCATATATCGCTAGATACGTCTTGATAACGCGAATGTAGGTGTATGGATAGTGTATAGATATTAATAAAAATCAAAATGGTGGACCTTTGCGCCAATTCGTGTGGCTTTAAATTTTTTTCCTTCCAAACTGATCGAGTTGGGTATTAAAATAAAGGTTTTTGATAGGATATTATAAAAATATGTGCTAACAAAACTCCCAAGTGTATTACTGTTTTTTTTTTACAATCTTGTTATGTTTTAAAATGTTAGTATATATAATTTTTAACATATATTTTCAATATAGTATCCATATTATAATATTATAAATGTGAAAGTTTGCGAGTATGGATGTTTGATACTCTTTCACGCCGGAACGGCTGAACGGATCTGGGTGAAATTTGGCACAGAGATAAAAACCTTATTCACACTATTATGAACAATTTTAAAAATAAAATGAGCCACATATTTTTAACTGTTTTCAAATAATACACTTACTAACTAATACAATTTCATTATTCTTTATATTATGTATATATATTATATTATTTGTTACAGGTGCGATACTTGAAGGTGTTTGAGCCTAAACTTAACTACTCGGACCACGATGTGATCAAATGGGTGCGGTACATTGGACGTTCCGGACTATACGAGACCAGATGTTAAATTAATTCACTGTATGTATACTATAATCCTATAGGACTTATACAAATCTATGTTTAGTATGAACTATGTATAATAGTATTAAAATCATCGATCAAAAAAGTACTAGATACACAATCAGCAATAGAAAATGTCCTCACCGAATGAGCGCTCATTTGCACATTTGAGCGCGCTTTTAATTTTTTTTTGTGAAAACAACTCTAAGCATTGCATTTAAGGTTCAATTTACATTTTTGTATATTTATTTCAACTATAATAATTACCTAAACACAATTGGTGACAGTTTTAAGAGAACTTTTGTATGGGATTGTGCATCTAGTACTTTTTTGATCGATGATTAACACCTCCTGGTTAATTTCTAAGAAAATTAATCGTTAACTGGACCACCGGTGGCTCGGCGGTCGTTGGCAGGTTAACATACTATTACTAATACACGTGAAAGTTTGTATGTACGTCCATCACCCTTAACGGCTGGATGGATTTGGATGACATTTAGTAAACAGATCAGATAGAGCTGGAGTAACACAGGTTTTTGTTGAAGTAGGTTGCTATATATAAATATTGATAACAACTATATTTATATACTTAGACGACACATTTGGCTCAGTTTGTAGTGACCCTACTTGCTGTGCCAGCGGTCGCGGGTTCGAGTCCCGTGGAGGTTATTCATTTGTGTGATGAGCACGAATGTTTGTACTCCATTCATGTGGTGTTTTATTTATAATATGTATTTAAATTTCTTAACACAACTAATATATATATATGATTTATTTTCTTTTCAGGATTCTTCAAGCAGTTTTGGATGTAGTAGATCAATATAAAATGGCGTGTTACATAATATATAACTCTGTATATAATTTATATACACATACAATTACGAGATTCCTTTCACGTTGATATAATATAAATAATTTAATATATGTTCGCTAACTGCGTATAGATAAATAGCTAATAATAGTCTTATATGGGAGAATCTCAAATATTACTATCGAAATTCGTCTCACGAACGTCGCACAAATGTGTGACATGTTATTTTAATTATTTTTTAATGGATTTGTATTGGCTGTATATTATTATACCATTCGCTCTTTCGTTCAAAACTGTCATTTTCAAAGTGACATTTACGCCATTTTGCTCTTAAATGTCAATGTGTTTGTCGTATATTTGTTATTACGACAAATATATGATTTTTAAATCATCGAAGTTGAAGTCTTGATTTATAATGAATTGTTTTATAAAAATATCTGTGAATAAAAAATACCATTCAATCTTCATCGTGATCTCTCTATTATATGGGACATTAGCGAAGAAAACGGTCATATTTGAAAGAAATTAAATTAAAAAATATTATCAGTATAAAATCCGAAAACTTTCTTTGGAAGGACTTTAGAATAGCGGTCCCCTTAAATCGATATATTCGGGGGTAGATCACTCCCCGCAAGATACTAGGATACAGGATACAGGATATAAATAACTTTAGATTGTCACAAAATCAAAATTTTCGTAGTTATTGACACAAAAAAATCCTGGAATCACCGTGAAATTGTTAAAATCAAATGAAATTATGGAAATTTTCAAATGAAAATTAAAATGTGCGTCAACTTATTATTAACAAAATTAAAACGCATAATTAAAACTCCCTAAAATGGCAACACTTCATAGGCAATAGAATAGTGCAGAATAGAGGTTATATTTAGCAAACTTTAATATTTTTTATTTCCGAAAGTATTTATTTCCTCCACTTGAAACTTTGTGGGATTACTCAAGATAATAAGTACTTTGCTCAATCAAAAATCAAGAGTCCCCAGTAGACTCTTGATTTTTTTTCCGATCTGCTACCCGTATAAAAAGATTTTTTTTTTTAAGTAAATGGGAGCTCTTAATCATATTTCATTAGGTAACAACTCTTCGACTATTTCGGTTAATTGGTCTTTTGGACAAATAAGCAGTGAGACGACGTAGTAGTAATAAATTATAATAAAGAAGTACTCACTTTATAGATTCAAATTTTAGTGAGGAAATTGGCGTAAATGTATCGAAAAGTATAGGAAAAGTATATGCTGTATAGTAAAATATCATTGGTTCAATCAAAAAAATAATAAAAATGGACGCCCGGCGCGTTTGTTGAGTACGTTTTATTAATTTAATTTTTTAATAATAATGTTATATTGAATTATAATATTATTATTAACTTCTTATAAAATATTCCTATATTCCTTACTCTTTATTTGCTTTATTCATATTATATACAATTAGGATAAAAATTATATTTTAAGTGAATATATATATATATATATATATATATATATATATATATATATATATATTAAAATCTGAAATAATATGCTGTATTTGGATAATGTTATAACAAAACAACTTCATACTAAGCTTCGTCAGCGTTTCTTTTGGTTATGTCGCCGTTTATAAAAGATACTTTTAATTTTAAATTTTGTAACACGACTAAAACCCTTAAAATTAAGAAACTAACTTTTCAATTAACATAGTTTTCAGTAAAGTTTGTGGTAACGTTTTTAGGGTTCCATAGTCAAAAAGGAACAACTAACTTGGTTAATAATTTTTAATATAATTTATGCCTAATAGATTTCTTAAAAAAAAGAGGTCTGTGTCTATATACATTTTTATTTAAGGTGACATAACCGAAGTAAATGTGTAAGTGAGTATCTGTCTAAAACAAAGTAAAAATAATATCTTCTATTGAATATATAATTAGTTTATGCGAAGAAATGTGAAAAATCATTCTTTCTTTATACAATACATCATTCTATAGAACAGTGGTTCTCAAAGTTTTTGGCACCGGAACCCTAATAGATTATATTTTTTTTAACGGATCCACAATTTGATAATAACTGGACTGATTGTGTTGTATTTATACCCTGTTTTTTAATCTCAGAGACCAAATTGACATTTCGTGGGTTGTCAGTTTTTTGCAATTCTTAAATAGTGATGTACCACTATCGAAAATTAATGTTAATAAAATCAAGTATCGTTTATTTTATAATAAGTTATCATTAAATAATGTGTAGCTACTTATTTAAAACGTAAGAATACAACATTGATAATGTAAATTTAAATTCAATAATGTTAATTTAAAGATACTTAATGATTTAAAATTAATAAATATAATATTTAAATGAATAAATATGATATTTAATGATTTAAAATTAATAATATTAATTTAAATTATACGCTTTTGAATATAAAACTTTGAAACGAATTGTCTAATAAAGATAAAAAGTTACGATTCAACAAACCGGTATCGTAAGTACAACACTGCACCAAAAAAGCTGGCCACATTATTTGTAAATTTGACATTTGCATGTGTCAATTTA
The DNA here is from genome assembly GCA_905404265.1 of Fabriciana adippe. Lineage (NCBI taxonomy): Eukaryota > Metazoa > Arthropoda > Insecta > Lepidoptera > Nymphalidae > Fabriciana > Fabriciana adippe. Next base: position 14,455,556 of record FR989995.1, on the reverse strand, counting down.
GTCTCTGAGATTAAAAAACAGAGTATAGAATACTTTCTTGTTTCATTTGAAAGAACAAATCATAAATGGAAAATATTAATACTTATATTTAATGTGATGAATTAAATTTTATCACATATTTATTTATAATAGCACTTAAATTAGGCTTCATGTCTGACAATGTTTTATTTAACCCTCGGATGGAACTCGGATGAAACTCGATTCCGCGAACCGCCATTTGGGAACCGCTATAGATCAATTCATTCCTTTAGTTTATATCTGGGCTTGTGTTTTTCATTGAAAGACCTAATTCGATTGTTATTTGAGATTTTGAAAATATAAGTCCAATGTACGCTCCATACTAATGTAGATACGTAAACATTAGGGTGGTGCAAAAAAAAAACGACTGTTTCTTTCGAGTTTTGTATGAAAATATGTTAGTTTTTCATGTATTAAGAATCCTCTTTAAAGATTAGCTCGAAAAAAATTTTTTTAGGTTGACTGACCCCTAAAAATTTTTGAAATTCTTTAGTATTGTTGTGCTTTGATACTTTTTTTTTAAATTCTCTAGGAAACTTTGTTTGAGTTGAACTCTTAACTTTGAGGAAGTTACGATTTTTTACGTAACTAAATTTTACCCCAGCAAGAAAAAAAAAGAATTTATACCATTTTTAAAATTTTCAAAAAACTTGAGCGACCCTTTAAATTTTTTCGAGCTGATCTTTAAAGAGGAAAAAAAACTGATCTTAAAATATGAAAAAGTAACATATTTTCCTACAATAATCGAAAATAATTTGTCGGTTTTTTGCGCCATCCTAGTAAACATATTATATTAATAAAATACATTTGAAATTATCACTTTGATGTTATGTAGTTATAAAGCGGATTTGTTGAGTGACTCCCAAGGACCAAAATTGAGTCATAGCCAAGTAGATATTAATTGTAACTTGAAAAAAAAAACAAAATTGTCTTTGGATCAAATAATATTGGAAGAAACGAAATCGTCTTTATATAAACGTTTTGTAATTCAAATATATAGCTAATTTTACAAAATGCTGGATATAAAAAGTGCTTTTTCTTTTACAAATGTCACTCAGCAAATTTGGTACAGTGTTGGTACGATAGAAGTATGTACGGATTCAGGAGTACTTTGTAGCGGTTGATTGCTTTATGGTATCGTGTTATGTACAATAAACGTTTAAACTATTATTGTTGTTTTCTTTAATAAACCTATACTTATAAAACCTTATTTGTATTGTAAATGCAAATTTTTTTTTTCTTTCATGAATCAAGCTTTTACCACAGAGATTTTATGGGTGTTTATGGGAAAATTACACACATGGGATATAATATCGTTCAGGCAGTGATTTGGCTATGGTGTCCAATCTTATCGCGACAAGCCATATATATTATGTGCAAGAGAAATTATAGTGTAGAAGTACATACATGTATATGCGTGTACAGAAGTGCATTATTTTTTCACTTTCAAAGTCTTACGCGGTGAGAGATCAGGCGAATGGTCGATAGTCAAGCCTCGGAGACACGGGAGTGAAATACCATATACTTTCCATCTCTAGGCTGCTACTGAACACTTGACAGAGATACCTAATATCTATATTTGGTCCGACGCGAGATTCGAACCTAGAACCTCTGAATTTGTAACCGTACATGCTAGCCACTAGACCAACGAGACTGTAATTGCCTCTTGATATGACTTACTCCGGCAAACAAAATTATTCCCATGGAATATTATATGGATATCTATCTTTCTATACTAAAATTCTATCTAAACCGAATCTGTACATTAAATATTTTTTGGAAAATCTTATTGTAATAGACATTAGTATTGATAAAGAGGCCGAATCTATAGATTTTAAAATTTTTGTCTGTCTGTTACTGCATCACAGAAAAACCGCTGGAGGGATTTTGATGAAATTAGATATGATGATAGCTGGTTATCCGGGTCAACATATAGAATACTTTTTACTGCGGTAAAGTATTTCATCACTGAGAAATCTATACTAAATGTTAAAACGTAACTAGGGACGAACCCGAGCGTAGCGACGGTGAGTCGCTAGTAATATATATTACATATATACTCAGTGAGTTAAACAGCTGTTGACGACATAAGTCGCTGATCGCTTTAAATAAGGTTCGTTATGGGAATTTATACATTTTCATGAGAGCTAAAAAATAAAGAAAATAGTGTTAAAATTCTATTTTATTTAAGACCTAGGTAGTGCTTAACAATAGCTGATAAAATAACTCGACGGCCATTATTTTCCTGACTAATTAAAATTATTATGATTTCTGAGACATTTTAATCGAAATAAAAGTAGCTTGTAGCACTCGGCGGTAATGTAGCTTGCTATTAGTGAAAGAATTTTCAGAATCGGTTCAGTAGTTTCAGAGAGTACCCCCCATACATACACCTCTTCAATATTATTGTAGATATATATATATATATATATATATATATATATATATATATATATATATATATATATATGTAATAGTGTACGTACGAGTATCTAATCTTATATATTTATACGAGCAATTCTTGTATATTTATTTATTTATTTATACCAGCGATCTCGGAAACGGCTCTAACGACTTCGCTGAAATTTGGTATGCGGGGGTTTTCGGGGGCGAAAAATCTATCTAGATTAGTCTTATGTCTGGGAAAACGCGTGTTTTCGAGTTTTCACGCGAATTTCTTTCGCATTACATTCGATACAGTTTTTTTATTTTTGTTTTTTTTTTGTATTTATTATTTTTTTTTTGTTAAAAAAGATACTTTCGGCCAAAAATTCCGAGCGAAGTTCGGTCGCCAAAAATAAAAAAAACGTGTGTGTGTGTGTGTGTGTGTACTTTTGTACGCACCTAAGAAGTTATACTTTTTTGGTGTAACAGAACAAAAATAGCTAAAGATTGCATCCCGTATGTCATAACTCTCTGTTTGTAAAAGGAACTATAAATTAATAAAATAAATAAGGCATATTAGGCATATTACAATCATACATTTATAGAATATCATTTAAGAAAAGAATATAATATTATATATCATTTGTTAGACAACAATAACGGCAACAAACAGTTATTAGCTAACTTCATCATGTCGCTTTCAGCTAACTTCGTTATGTCGCTTTTTGGCTGTCGGTGTGCGCGTATCGTAAAAATTTTACTCTCATAATTTTTCCCAAGCGTCCCAAAAGAAGTATAACTTTAAAGAACCTGACTGCTTAAAAAGCGAACTAAAAAGAAAGGAACAAGTTAATAAAAGAAAATAGTACTTACTATGCTGACGGAGAAATATGTACAATGTGCATACACGTAGCAAAACTTACAGCAAGTATAAAACGTATATATATATATATATATATATATATATATATATATATATATATATATATATATATATATATATATATTTTACATTAAATAATTATATGCTTGTTATAAATAACAAATTCGCTTCGCTTTTTCGTGTAAGCTTTTAGGTTCATTTTTGGCGAAAACGTAGATCATTTCCTTGATATTCAGGCTCGCATCTTTGTGCATTAGTAGGTATATTTTGGGAGAACTAGTCCGGATAATCTTTCCTATGCAATTGAGGCATGCAAGCAAGATTTTACTTTGCGTATATAGAAGACCATCTCTCCGTTGTAGTATTTGTAAGAAGAGTTTTTAAATATCATAAAATATAATATAACATTAGCTTATAGAATTTGATTATGATATCGCTGAGGACATTCCCAACATGCCCATAACGGTCTTTTCGCGCTTGGATATGGCTTGTCGCTTGGGTCATAGATACGTCATTTAAAAAGACTATCTTAATCTAAATTATAACTTTTTATTTACTTCCATTATTAATTTCCCTCAAAGCTAAGTATGAGGAAGAAGCAAATGTATAAAGTTTTGCATTTATTTGAGAAATGCAATTAACTCTCTCACTTGGATCCCAATTTAGAATTAGATACATCTTGTATCTACTAGTATAGTGTAGGTGTAATTTATCCCCAGAGAGTCAGGGCCAAGAGAGTTTCTTAAGAAACTTAAGAAACTTGCACTTTGTTCTAAATTTTTTTCCGGAATAATTATTTTTATCCGGCTTTAAAAAATAGGAGGTACTCAAATCGTGTATTTTTTCCGGTTACGGGATATTTAGGTCATTGTGAATTGATTTCCAAAATTCTTTTTTAATTAATAGATATACCTTAAAGGTAGTGTCATGTAAATTAAGAAAATATCCGCCGTTAAGGGTATTCGTTATTTTTTATATGGTTTTGATGTTGATGTAGTTACCTTTTTTATCTGACCGCGGCGCAAAATCCAAGGGAGAGTTATATTTTGACCTTTATGTATGTATGTATGTTCGATGCTTTATTCCCTCGCAACTCCAAAACGGCTGAACCGAATTTGATGAATTATACGTCGTTAGATTTGCCTTCATAATTATTTCTTCTATACCTAATTTCATCGTTTTATTTTAGCAATATCTACCAATAAATATCAGGAAATTCCCCAACGGACATTAGAATCCGCCAAACATTTTCCATTCCAAACTAAATCATGCCACTTAAGAAAAAGAAATGCTATTTTAACGCCATAATCCATTCATTTGTTAGCAAAAAGCTCCAGGCGAGTAATAAAATTAGTCAAGATTTTGAGGAAATTTATGCGTGTTAGCGGAGAAGTTGTGCCGGGCCTGTTCTCTACTGCCTTGATTAATTATTTACGGCGTGAAACGTGTTTTTGTCTTTCCGTCGCTCTGTTAAGAAAGTTGCTCTTGTTTCGACACTGTTAAGGTTTTATTTTCGCTTATTTAGAATGAATGCGAAATGTGCTGTTTAAAGTTTCAATACTTTTGAGAAGAATTAAACTACATTTGTAAGAGTTTTCAACTTGGTAACCGCAGTGTTAATGGCTCAAAAGACTATTTAAATATACTAGCTCTCGTCCACGTCTTGGTGCGTGTGATTTTGTGAACTGTGCTCTCGTTGTATGTAATTCGTAACTCTTCGGAAGGATCATTCAGCAAGTAAAGAGTTAAAATGAGTTTAGATATTTTGAACAATTGCCTTCTTTTCAAGCCAACTGACATTTTAATGTTTATTTAAAAAATAGACCAATTTCTTACTTCCTAGTTAGGTAGGTTTAATGGTTTTATAAAATTTATATAACATCATCCTTGGGGTATACTTATTCAATAAATGATCATAAAAATCAATGTTCATAAATTGCCGAAAATCGTAAAAAACCGTACACCGGAATAGTGCTTTACTCCTTTTCGAAATCGGTTAAAATAGCAAACATATAGACAGTTCAAAATATTTTAATAATATTTATAATAGCAACCGCTGTTAGGATTTAGTAAAAATAATATAATTTTATTTTTCCTTTATTTCCCCGGCCTTACTAATTGTAAGATCTGTTTGCGTCAAAACATTTAAACGTTGTTTTGACGGCGCTTTGGAGTGACGAATTATACAAATTGAGATGCTAATTTATCATTCCGTTACAATTCACTCTAGCTGGCATCAACATCGTCGGTTTCACAATCACTTCCCATTGTAGTTAAATATCGCTGTTTAACTACAGCTGTAAGGTAACTAACTATTCGTGTACCTACATAGCACGTACATATTTAAATTAAATTTGTGTATGTATGTATGCATTTATCCAGCCCTTTTTAATGTCCCACTGCTGGGCACGAGCCTCCCTTCAATACGAGGGGGATAAGGCCATAGTCCACCACGCTGGTTAAGCGCGGGTTGTCGGACTGAACATGTCTTTCAAAAACTTGCTAGGTTCTCTCAGACATGCGGGTTTCCTCACGGTGTTTTCCTTCACCGTAGGACAAGTGGTAATCACGTTGGAAATGATTCGCACATGAAAATATCAGAGGTGCGAGACCTGGGATTTGAACCCGCTTCATTTGGTTTCCCAAGCGAACGCATTACCACTGGGCTACCACTGCCTATCTTTTTTTAAATTTACGTACATATTTATTTTCCTTTTCGATAGAATGTGCGTGTAGGACGACCGTCTTTTTATATTATTTAACAAGCGATCCTTGCTCCAACTTTTGACTACTAAAATGTCTTAACTTACACCCATGCAGATCTTGCTCTTAATCGATAGACCGTAGATGTAGAGGCTACATCTCACTAGAATCTTTGCTATTTTCGGCTCTTTCTATACTGTTTTGCGTAATCTGGTTCCCTTTTTAAAACTATCTATCCATCATGCCATCACTTTGCACAACCTTGGGAGAGGATGTCCACAAGAATTTCCAAATGGGAAGCTTAGAAGTCTCTCGCTTGGAAAACTAAGGAACTAGATGAAAATGGGCTATAATATGTCACTATATACGGTATTGAGCGCTGTCTATATTTTAATATACATATACCACAAATAAACTTTGAAAATCTTACTTATTATCTAGAACAGTCCGTTATTAATAAAAGATCGGAAACAATGTTATTTTCTTCTCGTATATTAAAGTAAGTTACTAGCAGTACGCGAAGCTTCGCCCGCATTTAAACTTCAGATCGCTGTCAAACTTCACAGGATCACCGGCAGGGCAAATCTGAAGATTGCATGAAAATATCATCAAAATCGCTCCAGCCGTTTTGGAGTCTATAGGAAACATACATACACATCGATTTTTATATATATCAGATAACGTCTCATAAACTAGTATTATATTAAACGCTTATAGTTAGGATAGTTGAAATCAAGAACTCCGCAACAGTTGTGTTCAAACTAAGCGTTGAATAATGAATTAATAGTTTCGTAATAACTTTAGTTTACACTTTACGGTGTTTGTGCAATACCGGTGTATCGCGTAGATGGATGAATTCATTTAAAACTAATTGTTACGGTTTTAATATGGAAAGTGGTGTCTTATTAAGGTATATTTAGTGCTCTTATTGGTCTAGGTCCTCGGTTTAAGACCTATTCGGTTCTGCTAATGGGGAATTATATACGTAGCCTTAGTTCGGTTAGGAGTAGTTATATTCCCCCCCAACGTGCGTTCACCATGTCGTGGTGAGGTGACTCGGTAGCGTCCGGCAGTTCAGCCGGGCGCGAAGCCAAGAAACGCACAGGGAGGTGGTCCACTTTAATGGACGAAGTACCATGCGCGTTGCTCCTGGTACTTCTCTGATAGCAGAGTGGACTGTGGAGTAACCCTATGGCTGTTGTGGTCTGCTTCGGCAGACCTGCCGTTGAAGCGTCGTAGTTGAGTGCGTAAGCGATCCTGCGACGTCCCATTAAGACGGAGGAGGTTCCGTTGGGTTTTAGTGTGTAGTACTGGCTTTGCCGGTGAGTTCCACACTTCGTGCCTAAATGCATTTCCCAACGATAAAAAAAGTAGTAGTTTACTTCACTTAGCTGTAGCCTTTCAACAATTGACTATACCGCATCATTGAAGTACAGAAATAAACGAATGATTATTATAATTAATTATTTGAATAATTCCATAGGTTGAATAAAAGGGGTCCCTTCTAGGGATAAGTCTACATCTATCCACATTAATCTTTGTATTGTTCTTGTTGGTCTTATTTTAAATAACAGTATAGAATATAAATTTGTATTAAATAATAACAGTTATTTGCAAGATGTTAACCTACCAACTGTTACTATAAAGGTGCAGGCAAATACAATTTAGCGTATCGGAATAAAAATTGAACATCAATCTCCCGCTCTATATATATCTTTTATCTACACATGTATCTATCATCTTTATGACGATGATTAGCTCTTTTACTAAGTTAAAAAATCAAAGAGTGCGTGTATGGATGTGTACACGCGCAAGACGTATAACTTCTGTAGGTTATCGGTACTCTTTCTGAAATTCAATTTATGTTTTAAGTAATTAGGATAGGTGAGATACTAAAAATAACGCATATTAGGTTGATCACAATCATATATTTATAGAATATCATTTAAGGAAAGAGTATAATATTATATATCATTTGTCAACCAATAACAACGGTTACCATGGCAACAAACGTAAGTACATTTTTTCGTAACGCATTCACCAGCTTACCCCCCAAGTCAAGCGTGCGTAAAGAAATTTTACTTCAAAAAGTACAAACTTACAAAGCTTTCGTATAATTTGTAAGGATTTTATCTATAGGTACATATAATAAAATTATAACTAAGCCGAATCTGTACATCAAATATTTTTTGGAAAATCATATTGAAATAGACATTATTATCGATACAGAGACTGAATCTATATTTTTGTCTTTCTGACTGTCTGGGAACGCATCACGAGAAAACCATTGGATAGTTTATGATGAGGTATGATATAATATAATAGGTAGTTATCCGGGTCAGCATACAGGATACTTCTTACTGCGGGAAAATATCTCATCTCTAAGAAATCTATACTAAACTATATAACCTCATCCTTTTGGAAGTCGGTTAAAAACGTAAGTAGGGACGAATCCAAGCGGAGCGAGGGTGAGTCGCTAGTCTATTAATGTTTCTGTACATAATCATCTAAAAATAGTCTTTAAACGTTCCAGTTACAGCATTTTACTTCATTAAACTATTTACCTACAATATTTCAAGAAAATTGGAACTTTCAAGCAATTTCAATTTAGGGCAATAAGAGAAATTATATTGAGGAAATGGCTAAGCCCAGGAAACAAATCCCGATCCGCTGATCTTGTAAAATGAGTTTCAAATGAAACTGTTACACAAACTTTATATATTCTATATGCAAAATGTGGTATAATTTTGTAAGGTTCTGCAGATTTAGGTATTAAAATGACATCAATTATTTTATTATTTGGTAAAAGTAAATATGTAGTTATCTTATCATCTAAATACTATAAGGATTTGTGATTTTCGAGACAATTAAATAGAATAAAATACAATAGAGAGTTAGATTACAAAAGCTAAATTGTATAATAATAGTATTTTTTTATACAAAAAACACCGTGTTTTGTCAGTTTATATATATTGATTGTATGATATTACTTATGCAATGACCAGAAAACAAACGGACACACCGATTAAACTAAATAGGTTACGGTTTATTTCTGCAGTGGTAGCCCAGTGGCAACGCTTGGGGAACCGAGTGAAGCGCGTTCAAATCCCGGGTCTCGCACCTTTGATATTTTCATATGCGAATTATTTCTAACGTGATTACCACTTGCCTTATGGTGAAGGAAAACATCGTGAGGAAACCTGCATGCTTGAGAAAACCTTGCAAGTTTTCGTAAGACATGTGAAGTTCACCAATCAGCACTTGGCCAGCGTGGTGGACTATGGCCTGATCCCCCTCGTACTGAAGGGAGGCCCGTGCCCAGCAGGGGACGTTAAAAAGGGCTGAATAACTCGTACATACATACACTCTCTCTGTCTAAAATATGACTAAGTAATGAAATCTCAAGTTTAACCCCTTTTTTGTTTTTAATGATTTAGTTTGTTTAAAATAACAAAATTTCGTGACTACATAAATCTGAAATTGTTTTTTTTTTGTTCCTTTATGTCTCTCGAAGCCTTCGCCATGTTACGTACAGACTGAAAAATTAAAAATATGATTTTTATCTTTCAAAAAAGTTTAAACTACAAACAACTCGTACAAAACGAGAGGAAGGAAAAGCTGTAAAAAACGGTAAAAGCGCTCAAAAAAGGAAAACTACACCCCCAACTGACACTTGGTTACCAACACGGAGTTTTTTCACGTAAAATAACAGCAGTGAATATTTCTATTGTTGTTTAGTCTAAACTCACGTGTCTAAAGTGAATTTCAGTACCGTTTATCTAAATGTTTCCATACAAAACTAGCTCATCTTGGGGATTTGCTTGCTAAAAGTACACTACTACTTACAAGTTTGTAATTTATTTGCTTACGTATGCGTGAAAATGTTTTTAAGGGTTTAAGTAAGCAAGCCGAAATAAGACTTAGAATGAAAATAAAATAATATCTTGTACTTATAAAATAAGAAAAATATTTTTAGCACGGAATTTAGCGTTGATTTTAATTTATCTCTAAAACAAAGTTGAACATCGTGCCTTCTGCGTAGACACTAATGACAATTCAGACACAAACTAATGGTTCCATTCGTTCATCGAAATCATCAAAAGCTTTTGACAACTTTATTCCACGAAAATAAACAGAATATCACGTGTTAATTACTTTATTCACTTGTTAGAGTGTGCGGTTGTGTTTGCATTAAATTTATAGTGTTTAAAAAAATATATCTATACAGATAAATAAAATTGGAGTGTCTGTTTATAATATTAAAATAACCGCTTTTTACTAAATGCATACACGGTACATGTAACAAAAAAAGATTTTTTATAATTTTTGTCTGCCTGTCTGTCTGTTTGTTCCGCGTAATCTCTGAAATGGCTGGACCGATTTTGACAGGTCTTTCACCAGCAGATAGCTGATGTAATAAGGAGTAACTTAGAATACTTTTATTTTAGAAAAAAATAGGGTCCCACGAAAAAAAATTAAAATCAAATTAATTAAATTATTATTTTAGGAAGCAACCTAGGGACGAACCCGAGCGAAGCGAGGGCGAGTCGCTAGTAAATAATATATATAATAATAAGTATATTTTATTTACACTATAGTGTTATAAAATTATTTAAAATTTAATTGTCCTATTGTAAAATAAGAGCATTTTTCGAGATGCCCGTGATAAGACAGACAGACATACATATAGTCTATAATAATATTAGTTATATAGTAATCTGTAACATCATTTCATCATGTCAATCATGGATACTAAAATAGAGGTAGACTGAGTGAAAGAGGATATGTACGTGAAATGTGTGACTGCTGAGATGACAGCTGATAGACGGAAATGTAAGAAGGAAACATGATAAGGACAAAAAGAAGAAGAAGGAGAAGATCATTCTAACGCAAAATAAATAAATATAGTTTCAAGAAATTAAAAAAAAATGTCCTGTACAAACTGTAATGTAAGTTCGTTAAATGAGTCCAAACTCAAAGTTATTTTCAGTCGCAATTGAAAAGTTTCTACGTCCTTGCTCTATGATCAGATAGGCTGGATGGTAACAAATTATATTGTAATTTGTTATTTAAGCCCCTACGCAAAATCTATATCTTAACGTGTGTATATGTGTGTTAAAGTGTATCTATGTCTGTCTGTGGCATCTTAACGCATAGACGAATGAACCGATTTTAATTAAGTTTTTTCGTTTCAAAGGCGACTTGATCGAGAGTTTGTTTTAAATCAAGAAAATCCTTTCAGCCGTTAGCAGGCTATCAGCTCATTTCTAGGAAGGTGTTTTAACTTAATTTCTTGTTTAACAATTTAAGATTCAAATAAACAACGTGAACAAGGAATTCTAAGATTTGATTATATAATTACAAGTGAAATGAAATGAACACACACACTTACTATTATGTATGCATAAATTTGTGTGTTTGTTTGTTTGTTATATAATATCTATTATACTTAGGAATGCAGCCGAGTAGAGCGAGGGTAAGTTACTAGTCTAAAATACCACACTGCGACAATATTATTATTTGTATAGAAGGTTTATGTCAATTTCTGTACATTATACAGGAATAAAGTGTTCTGTATACTAATTACAAATATTTATCATTATTTATTTATTTTTATCAAATATTTATTATTTTTATCAAATTCATGCGACTTTTGTTTGTTGTAAGGATCTCTAAATATATGCAATGGCATTCCATCATGTGGCAAGCTACAATAATGGCATCGGTTTTAATCTTCGGCCAGGGCAGGCTGACGCGACCGTCTTGGCGATTGTTCTCGTTATCACACGTTAATTTTATCTCTTAATAAGGATGGAATTGGAAATATTGATTATTGGAAATTTGTGAAATTGAGATATATTGACTTAATATAATAAATGACACTTTATCATTTTGTTAATCCTCATTTGTATGTGGGTACATATGTCACAGTAACGTTTTATTCAGAGATTTCGTACTATATACAGATAGAAATTAAATTATGAGACTTTCTGTTAAATATTTTGCTAGTTTTGCAGTCGTAAAATTAACTTTCATTATATTATCTTTGACAAAAATGTACACTATTTTGTCAATAAAATATAAAGCGAAAATGTGTATGCTATTCATGCTGAAACGGCTGGTATATTTACGCTACATACTCATATAAACAATATAGGCTGTATTATTAATATGAAATAAAATTTGCCTTAAGGGTATAAAAAATTGTAAATACTGAATATCTATTCATTTTAAATTAGTAATACTCTAATAAATAATGTTAATATTTGATAGTATGCATCCATTAGTGCGCAAGTCAATCTCGGATTTGTCTGATATTCTTTTAAATATATCTAAAATAATATTAATTATAATCTACATATAATACTTTAATAGATTAACAGGAGTCTCTCCCGTGACCATGATTGCTGTAAAGCATCTAAACATCGGGAACCAAAATTCAAAATAAATCCGCGAAAATATCCGAAAAGATAGTTATTGTCTTCACCTGGTCGATACAACCATAAAATTTTCCAAGACAAGCTTTCTAAATTACAAATTTATATCAAATCTGTTGAGCCGCTACTGGTTAAAGAAGTAACAAATAAACTTACCTACAAACGAATTTAAAATATTTATGTGAATAAAAAAACGACGTACAAATACAATGGAAACGGAACTCCTTATTCGGGAATAGTGTTGGGCGCTAGCCAAGATATCGAATATATCGATAGCAACTTACATAAGGAATCAATTAACAAGCTATTGGGCGCAGTGTAACAGATTCACGCATTATCATATCTATTTTGTCTTTGTGCTACTTTTCTTTCTTCATACGAAAACTCAATTATAAACATATGAATACATTTGTTTATTTAAAATCAATGGTTTTTAAACTATTAGATAAAAGTGTTATCATTACATCATTGAATCGTTATCTAAATTATCATCATATCTACACAAAGCCTTTTACTACCCTTGCGGTTTTTAAAAACCTGCGTAACGCTGCGATTTTTTTTCGGCCTGTATTCAAATCATTATTATAAATCCACAACTTACCTACCGGAAGTAACTATAAATACCTGAAATAACTAAATGCCAATATTTGGCATCAAATAGCCTATTTTTATTATAAACGATAATGTTAATCAATTATGTATGAATGTAGTTTTCAAGGTTTCGCACAAACGAATAGACAGAAAGAGGGAATTGTATAATAATTGAAGATGCATTTTTAGGAGGTCTTTTATGGTGACTAAGGCAATAGTCAATTAGAGACTACTTTTTATTCTAATAAAAAAGAAAAATTATGCAAATTTTGACTGAAGTTATTTTTTATTACATAAAAATGAGTCCCTGAATAGTTTGAAGGTATTATACACAACTTCTATATTTTCTCTTTTCTAAAAATTACAATGTAACGTTATTATGACACCATAATACTATTTTTTAAGTCAAAAACAAAGACATACAATAAATTCGCTATATTTTACTGTAATACATAATGCATATCCAAGCAATAATTTATCCTATAGTGAATTAATTTTCATGATTGATGTAGATATCGGGTAACAAACATAAAAACAGACAATCGGTTTCAGTACTTTTTGAAATTGTTCACAAATAATATATTATTAGGCTTTAGGACTCATTATTATTTGCTGTAAAGGTTCAATTAACTAGTAATGGAAATTAACATTATATTTTTTTTTGTTTTTGGTATTTTCATAAATTTTATAACCAACTAGCGACCCGTTCGTCCCTCGACAAAAACACTCCATCCTACGGGAACCGTACATTTTTCCCGGATGATATATAGTCTATAGCCATCCTCAGTTAACGGGCTATCTAATGCAAAAAGATTTTTTTAAATCGGATAAGTAGTTCCTGAGATTAGCGCGTTCAACCAAACAAACAAACAAACAAACTCTTCAGCTTTATAATATTATATTATAGTATAGATAAGTATTAAAAAAAAAACTATTCAAGTATATTTTGTTCAGATTTGTTATAATTTTAATTTATATCAAATGTTTACGAGTATAATAAGTTTGATTGCGATAACAGAGTGTTCTGTTACTGTAGTATACTCTAATTCAATATGGATGATGCATGTAACAAATATTTTTGAATCACATCAAATGTAATTGTTTTGATTCATCACCTTGCTTTTATACTTAAAAATTATTAGTAGTTTACCAATATACTATTTCAATGTATATTTATGTATGTATGTATGTGTATATATGTAAGAAAGTTTTACGTTGTACTTAAATTTATTCAATGAACATTGCTTTTTGTTTATCGAGCCCAATATTTAAAAGATCGTTGTGAATCATGTAGGTACACTTAAGAAAACTAAGATGATATTAATTCGTAAGATGGTGTCATTTTTTTCTAATTTTTCCTATTTCGTTAAATTTTTTTATCATACTTTTCTTAATTTTATGAGAAATTTTCATTATAACATTGTATTTTTAAATCTGAACTATTTTAAGAAACTACTAGTGACTTACCCTCGCTTTGCTCGGGTCCTCTCTAGGTACGTTTTAGTTTTTTTGAATGAAACCCTAATTCTTTTTCTAAAAAAAGTAGCCTAAGTTACTCCTTATAATATCAGCTATCTGCCAGTGAAAGTTCCGTTAGAATTGGTCGAGCCGTTTCAGAGATTAGCCGGAGCAGACAGACAGATAGACAAAAAATTTAAAAATTGTGTTTTTTTTATAAGTACCGTAGATAATTCCATATGCATTTAGTATAAAGCTGTTATATTCACATTACAAACAGACACTTTAATTTTATTTATCTGTATAGTTAAATACGTAATGAATTAGTAGGTATGGTTAATAGTATGACATAAATAATATCAACGATATCGATTCACTTTCCCATCACTAATTTACTGAGTGAAATCGACGATCGAACACCTGTTAAGAGGCTTAGTATTCATTTGCCCCGTCTGACTGTACGTCTGCACTTCATTTAATTCTTGCCATTTTGCTTTGATTGTAACTTCCGATTGTTTGTTTCTAAAATGACTTCATAAAGTGATATTTATTTAAATATTATTATAATATGTATGTATATGTGTATTTTTTTATATATGTATATAATATTTATAGTTATATTATACTTGTAACAGTATTTTTTTTTCTCTTTGATGTATCTTTTGGCACTTAATGGATCTGCAACTTAACACTATCTTTCACATCTATAGGTTGACTGGAAGAAATCTCTTTTAGGGATAATTCCACCATTGCTTTTGTCTTCTAATATGCAATTACAATCTTTTGTTTCATAAGTGCAATAAAGAATATACTATGTTTTTATAAATGTTTCTTATAACTAGTGTTCGTTCAGTAGTCAAAATTCGACCATAATCATTATTGAACATTTTGAGGAAAACATTATATGAATAGAATTTATCTATGTATATAAAAAAAAAAACTGTTTCTAATTTTTTTTGTTGATAACACTAAAGCTCGTCAATACTATACAAAAAATAAGAAAATCGGTTGACAAACAAAGGAGAAAAAGGTACTGAGCTGTTTTGTCTATGCCTATTTAAATATAGACTAGCGACTCATCCTCGTTTTGCTCGGGTTCGTTCCTAGTCACGTTCTAACGTTTAGTATAGATTTCTTAGAGATGATTTATTTTCTTCCAGTAAAAAGTATCCTATATATTGACCCGGATAACCAGCTATCATCACACCAAATTTCATTAAAATCTGTCCGGCGGTTTTCTCGCGATGCGTTCCCAGACAGACAGACAAAAATTCTAAAAACTATAGATTCGGCCTCTGTATCTAAAACAATGACTATTTTAATAACATTTTCCAAAAAAAAAAGAAAAAAAAATGTACAGATTCGATTCAGTTAGCATTTTATTATATGTACAGATAATTAAATTTAATTACTTAATTTTCGGTAGTAACGTTGCCTCCACCCATATAACTATAATATTGAACTTGTTAAAACAGTTTAAACTTGAAGGGTTCAGTAGTCATTAGTTATCGCTTAGATATTTGACGACACGTTTGGCTCAGTATGTAGTGACCCTACTTGCTGTGCCAGCGGTCGCGGGTTCGAGTCCCGCTGAGGGCATTCGTTTGTGTGATGAGCACGAATGTTAGTACTCCAGTTATGGGTGTTTATATTTATAATATGTATGTATTTAAAGTTATATATGTGTAGTGTATCAACTATCTGGTATCCATAACACAAACCTCGTAGCTTACTATGGAACTAGATGGTGCTGTGTGTTAATGTACCAACATATTTATATATTTATATTTTTACAAGTGACAATAGTTATCTATAAACTTTTCTGTTATTACAATTTTAATTTATTAAAATTTTCAATTTTCCTTTTTTTAAAACGATTTGTTATATACATATTATATACTTAGATTATATATAAGTGAAGTTATTAAAGGTGTTTCGGTAAATAATAATTGTTTTGTCACCATAATAATATACACTCAATATTTTCTAGTTAGTCTTGTAATTTTTCATTTATATCTACTTAAAATATCTAAACTGGGTTACAGTTTCTAAAATTTAAAAGTATTAAGACAAAGTAGACAAAGTACAAAAGGCACACCGATATGAAAATCAATTTAAAGCAATTATTTCACCCTAGGGTGTAGTTGTTTCTTGAAATTTGTATTTGAATTATGAAAAATGTTCACTATTGGCAAAAACAAACACAAAAATCATACACATGAATTGAGAACTTTTCAATTGCTCCTCTTTGAAGTCGGTTAATAACTAATAGAAAAATATCTTTGTCACATATTCATTAATATTGTATTGAACACTTTTTAACGTCCCACTGTTGGGCACGGACCTCCCTTCAATACGAATGAGATCAGGCCATACCTAGTTGATCACACTGGCCAAGTTCGGGACGGACTTCACATGTCTTTCGAAAACCATTTATTTAAAATATAAGTAAAAGTATATTTAGTTCTGTGAAAATTATTGTTAATTACCTGAGTTTAGACCTATTAACCTCGACAAGTACTCGGTAACAGTATACAGATTAAAAACCGAGCGAACCTATTTCTAATTAAATTAGAAGCGTATTAGTAATGTACTGTACAATATTTATCAATACAAAATTATTATAAATGTGATAGTTTATATGTGTGTCTATTTGTTTACATGTCAAAACGGCTGGACCTATTAATAGAATAAATAAATAAATATGTTGGGACATAAAACACAGCACCATCTTGTTCTATGGTAATCTACGAGACTTAAGGATACCAGATACTTGATACACTACACATAATATATAACTTTAAATACATACATATTATAAACTAGCGACTGACCCTCGCTTCGCTCGGGTGCGTCCTTAAGTACGTTTTAATTTTTTGAGCGAAACCCTAATTCTTTTTCTAAAATAAAAGTAGCCTAATAATATCAGCTATCTGCCAAGGAAAGCCCCGTTAAAATTAGTCCAGCCGTTTCGGAGATTAGCCGGAACAAATAGACAGACAGACAGACAAAAATGTTAAAAATTGCGTTTTTCTTATAAGTACCGTATATAATTCCATATGCATTAAGTATACAGCTGTAATTTTGACATTACAAACAGACACTTCAATTTTATTTATCTGTATTTAGTTTGTCTTGATATTTAATAGCATAAAATGTTTTATTATGTACAGTTAAAAAAATATGAATAACAAAAACCATTTTTGAATATTATGTACCGCTATATAATAAAAAAAATACTGACATTGTATTCGTTATGGTTATAACAATCAAGTCATATATGTATAGAGTGTGTTAGAGGAATAGGACATACACACATACATACATTTATATACACACTCGAACTCTCCTTCTGTCGAAATCGGTTAAAAATATGACGAATGACAAAGAAAAAGCTTTTTCTATAGCAGGGGAGCGATCGATTGAATGGTTTTATAAAAAGCTGACTTACTATTTACATACTCCGTCTAAACGTCTGGGATAAGCTCAATTGCAATATTTTAATTTAAGACTTACTTTTTTTTTTAGTACTAGCAACTCACCCTCGTTCCGCTTGGATTTGTCCCTAGGTACGTTTAAATGATTAGTATAGAATTTTCAGAGATGAGAGAATTTTCTCAAAGTAAAAACTATTCTATATGTTGACCCGGATAACCAGCTATCATCATACCAAATTTCATCAAAATTCGGTAGACAGATTCTAAAAATTATAGATTTGGCGTCGGTATCGATTATAATGACTATTTCAATAAGATTTTCCAAAAATGATTTAATGTACAGATCCGACTCAGAATTTTATTACATGTAAAGATTTAGTAAGAAGATAGTTTGAGACATAGGACAGCTTTTATTCCGGAAATCATCCCTTAAGGGGTGAAAATGGGGATGAAAGTTTGTATGGGGTGAGTTGCTAGTTCAGTAATAAGATAATAAAAAAATAGAATTTAATTTCTCATATAATATTTAAAGTTTAAATTCGTTATTACTACAATTCTGAGTTGCAAAGTTATTCCTTGTAAGTCTCGATTTTCTGATTTGTGTCAACAGTAGGTAGTTAGTACAATAAAGATATTGTATACTATTTTTTTGACTGATTTCAAAAAGGAAAATTATGTTATGCTATATCTTCGCTGTTTTATTGTATAGTTCTAAGAGTTGTCCAGAAATTCAAAAACATCAACTTTCAAAACTGAAACTTTAGACTTACTTTTTTTGAAATCGATGTACCTTTTCTGTTATATTTTATACGTTCTTATTAGTTTGTATTCAGCCCTTTTTTTAATATCCAGGCTGGGCACGGGCGTCCCTTCTATACGATGGGGATCAGGTCATAGTTCACCACGCTGGCCAAGTGCGGGTTGGCGGACATTGCGGCAGATGATTTATTAGTTTAAGATATACAAATTAGTATAAATAAATTGCTTTAAAATTATTACATTCAAATAATTGGAGCGAAGAACCCCCAAGTGTCAATGGTAGGCGATGAAAACTCAAATCCCCAATTGAAACTAAACAGCAGTGAATACAAAAATACAGATCTAACCGGCTTTTCGAATAAAAGTTTGTTGGGGAATTCACAAACACTACAGTTGGTGCGACAAAGTTCCATGATTTCCATTTCAACGGCGTTTCTAGTTGATGCAACATGAGTTACAATGTTGTCGAATCAGCTCAGGCTACTTTCCAGCCCTAAGCTGACGTCTACTTTACGTACAAATCATGTCGGGGATAAAATCTGTGTTTTATATACAATGCATTTACATTGCTGTATTAACTGTCTATGCTAATAAGAAAGAGACCCAGTGTGACTTAACGACAGCTTCTATGCACCAGATATATGGAGTTCTATTCTCGTAACAGCATACTTTTGACAGATTTCATAAAACAGCGGGTTTAATTCACGTTCAGTCTTTCATTGTTCGTTTTGTTGCTTGCATGTTATTTTTATTATTTTTATTGTTAAAAACTTTTAGATAAAATCCAGCACCAAGAATGGAATAAAAAAAAAAAAAACTATTTCCTAATTTAATTGATTACAGTAAACCTCGTCAATAACTAAAAAAAAAAAAGAAAATCGGTTGACAAACAGAAGAGAAAAAGGTACTGAATTTTTTTGTCCACCACTTGTTTTGTATATCACTTAGGAATTTTATATTTATACGTTAGAGCTTACTTCTTACAAAGAAAAAAACCTCTTTAGAATGATGTAATTTGTATTCTTATATAGAAGGAAAGCGAAGAACTGAGTATTGAGTCGCAGGAATGTACTTAGATATTGAGATTGTTCCTGGATGATTAATGAAAAGTAATTGTAAAATGATTTTTAAGGTGCCATACCTCAAAAGGAAAGTTGTAGATCGCTTCGTTGCCCGTCTGTCCGTCTGTCTATCAAGACCCTTTTTTTCAGGAACGAGTGGAGGTATCGAATTGTAATTAATATCATATTATATGTATTTAAGTCTGCAATCTCTTGGAGCTGTAAAAATCAAACTTCTAAGTCAACGTAATCAAAAGATACGACAGTTTATGCCACATATTTCGATACTCGCAAGGGAATCAAAACCTATTAGTATTACCTATCATGCTTCCTGTTGACAATAGATAAAATCATGAAATTTGGCAGGAAGCAATATTTTGTAGAACAAGTCTAAAAACTGTGTTACTACACAGTTTTTGGATTTTTCCTTTTACATCACAACACAAAAAATTTTTTTTTGCAATCAAACTTATTTTAATGTATCATGATACAGAATTCTCGGTATGCGAGTCAGACTCGCACTTGTCCGATTTTATTTAATTTAAAAAAGAAATCGTGTGGAATTATTTTTAGTAATAAAAATGTTTCACTTGAGAACATAGGAATTTCGATGAACTTAAGGATCCTCTGTACCTTTGACCTAACACAACTACACTTTCTATTAGTGTTACTGTTATACTCCGGTGGAATGACAATTCGACACGACTAGTGAGAGGCGCAATGCTGACGTCTTTACGTGCTCTCCAAAGAATAGGGATGAAACACCGCCAACTGCTCAACTCCGGGCTGTTACTGAGACTTTTTTAACTGAAAGGTTTAATAACTAAACTTGGCCCGACCCGGGATCGTACCCAGGACCTCCGACCTGCAGCCGTAAGTACTAGCCACTAGACTAAAAAATTATATGTATGTATGTATGTAAAGTTTTACAATGAATGTATAAAATACGTGTAATAAAAATGTGGTCCTCAAGAACATTATTAGCAAAAGAACGATTTAATATCTATGAAATTAAGGATCAACCATTTTCTTAGATGTATATTTTTCCTTTACCTTTAGCAGTTTTAGAGTTCATTTTTGTATAACACTCAAATATCTCAGAATTCAAGCTCATAGGTTCTACTGAAATGCAAATATGTAATCTACAGGTGTTAAGTTAGGAATCCTCTCGCCTATCTCCTTTGCTATAAGCCGGTAATCCCGTGGCTAAATCTTCACAATTCTGAGATCTTTTCTTATTTTTACAGTCAGTGTTAATTGCGTGAAATTATTTTAAACGGCTTTAGACTTACATCGTATTTGCACATTATATGACATTTTTACCTATACATATAATAAAACTCTGAGTCGAATTTGTACGTTGAATATTTTTTGGAAGATGTTATTGAAATAGTCATTATTATCGATACAGAGGCCGAATTTATAGTTTTTAGAATTTCTGTCTGTCTGTCTGTCTGGGAACGCATCACAAGAAAACCACTTGACAGATTTTGGTGAAATTTGGTATGATGATAGCTGGTTATCCGAGTTAACATATAGGATATTTTTTACTGTGGGAAAATATCTCATCTGTGAGAGATCTATACTAAACTTTAAAACGTAGAACCTGAGTGGAGTTAGGGTGAGTTGTTAGTTCAAATATATAATTTCGATAGATGGTTAGCCGGTTTTTGAAATGTATGATGTATGTTTGTTTGTTTGTTTGGATTTATTAGAAATGGGTGAGTTACATCTTCATTTTAACTTTAATGATCAACACAGAAATGTTGTCATTTTTGAATAATGTTTATCGAGCTTTTTCTAATATTTTATTTAAAGAAAAACTTAAGCTTAAGAATTATATCTTTATTTAAGTAATTACATAGCGACCGTCGTGAATGTAACCCTTGTGGCAATACTTTTCGTATTTTTTCCCTACTTTTTAAGAACGAACCATTTTCTTTCAGAATGGGCGATAGGTATCGTCTCTTTTGCGAGAAATGTAGCGTTTCTATGCAAAATAAGAAAACATTAATACATTTATTAATTGGTTATTGCTTGGAATTCAATTTTATTTTCAAATAATTTAAATATAAAGGACAATTTCTATTGAAAGTTTTCTTTTAATTATAGCTTAAGTCTAGCTTAGTGTATTATTTTATATACAAGTATTAGTATTCTATTGAATCTGTCACAGAAAAATAAAATTATGACATTATTTTATACTAGCAGACTAGCGGATCACCCTCGCTTTCCTCAGGTTCGTCGCTGGTGAAAAATAAAAACAAAATCCCATAAGAACCGTACATTTTTCCTTGATAAAAAGTAACCTATGTGCTATTCCAGACTATAATCTATCTTTATGCCACATTTCATCCATATCCGGTCTGCCGTTCTTGCGTGATTGAGTAACAAACATCCATCCATACAAACTTTCGCATTTATATAGTAGTAAGATTTTTGTTTAAATTTTAACTGCAAATATTTTTAAAGGTATACGAATTACCTTTATATATTTTATAAGTTCTTCTACAATTCATAAGATTCTCTAAAAAATAAGGTTTCAAGAGTAACAGTCTAATTTCTTAATGGCAGTAAGTTAGTAAAAAATATAACTATTTTTCCAGTAAGTTTTTTAACAAGAATTATTTATTATTTATTCTTTCTTAGATTCACGCGAATATTTGACATTTTGGAGAGACCATGATTGCTGTCGGAACAGCAACCATGATTGTTGTAAAGCATTCGAATCGTCGGGAACCAAAAATCAAAATAAATCCGCGAAAAAATTGTTTTATTTTAAAAGAATATAATTAATACTAATCATAATTTCTTTGATCTTTCACTTGCAATATTTATTGTTTTTCAATTTGGATAGGAATCCACAGGTGTAATAATTGGTTATCTGTATCATATGTATAGCTCTACAGGTGCTAAACTCAGAACTCACTTAACCGACTCCGTCCCGGCGCCTCGCCGTCTAAGGGACAAAGCCTGTTTGTTTTTAAAGTCAGGCCCAGTGACCGAGTGTGGCATCGACCGACGCATGCGTTAACACGCTCACATAGGGATGAAAGTCGAGCGATTCTACATCGATTTAGAATCGAGCTAAATTTGGGCTAGGGATGAGAAAGATGCTTTTCTAAATTTACATGAATATTTGATATTTTAAATATTTTTTTGGATGTGTATTTTAGTTTGGTTGTTTATTGAATTTGAATAGTTTAAAGTAAAGAGTTGGTTATTGTTAATGTTATTTGTAAAGATGGCCATGTTTTTGAGAACAAGGCAATATTATTTTAAAATATTTTTAAACAACTTAAATTTGATTGTATTTATATGTGTACTACTACTTTAATAAGTGCAGCTAATTTTACTTTATTACCAATGCATTCAATGTTCAGAATTTTCTTTGACATTCCGATGATTTATTGAAATAAAGAGTATCAAAAAGTTAAGCTTATTAAAATCTACGCTTTAAAAAGAAAACAAATAAATCTAAGGCCGTAATTGACATAACACTATAAGTTTAAATTTCTCATAAAAGAAAGCTTACTAAAATACAAATTCATTTAATTTATTAAAACGATTATCCACAATATGTCATTATGTCTCGATGTAATCAACTCGTATATAATCGACTAGGCGTTTCGAATGTAAAATCGATAAAGGCTGTCACGGGCGGGCGTCACTACTTGAGGCAGTCGCGTCCCGCGCCGCGCCCTGCACGCGCGTCTCACCCCGCGATCAACCCCTACGTACCAATAATCACTAATGCGATTTGTTTACATCAACCCCTCATCACGTGGAACGTAATGGCTGACGACCAACATCACTGACAGCCGACTTCAATCGGTATGTACATAATATATCTTTAAAACCCTAAAACTTCTATACATCCCGTCACATCGATAAAATATCACTAAATTCTAATCGAGTCGAAAAATAAATTGTATTTATTATATGTTACAATCTTTTGTTTTTACGGAAATTTGATTTTTATCCATTTTTTTTTTTCTCTAAGATAATGTTAGAAAGATATATCTAAGATAAGGTTGTCATAGTAATTTTGCCACGTGTATCACATATATTTAAAGTGAACGCTGGGCGATATAAAATAGAAGGAGTTAATACGGCAAATGAAACTCCGCCCTAGCTTTAATCAAATCAACCGCTTATCTCTTTAGTGTAACCTCTTTAGTTGTATGAAAAGGTTACGTGGAAATGTCGTCCGCTTCCACGAATTGTGGGGTAAAAATAGCAAAAAGATAAATTTTCCCGGCCCGTTTTCCTTGAGATCTAATTAACAAATATTTTTTTGTTATTTTGAACAAAAAAAGTTATCTTTCTGGTAAAATTTCGCAATTTCATAAAATGTTTTTTTTTTTTTAATTAATTTGTATATTTTTAGAAATAACTTTTATAATCTACATCAAAATCCAGGGACGTAATCTTCTTAAATTACAAGGCTGTTGAAAGTTGTATTTAATATAGGCTGATATTTTTTAGTAGAGTGTTTGATCTAAAATTTCCTGCTCGTATTTCGAAACCTTCCTTTGTGATAAAAATAAACTTGATATATTTGTTAATTTCAAGACAAGTGCTAAAATAGAATCTCATCATAAGATGAATCATAAGTACTTTGATTGCTTTTCAGAAGCTCAAGCAAAAAAAATTATATAAATAATTATTAGTCCCCATAAAACTTGTTCCTCTGCGTAATAAAATAGTGGATAATTTGTAAAAACTGAGTGTTTCGTACAGTGTTGTTGTGAAATAAAGGAAATATGCCGTTGTTGTATGAATTATATGTATGTGCTACATAAGTTTATTTTATTTCGTGTATCTCTGAAACGGCTCTAACGATTTGGATGAAATTTTGTCTTTAAATAAGGTTTTGCTTTTTAAGCTTATGTATATAGATGTCTGAAAAAAAACCGCAATTCTTATATCTTTTTCCAAAAATGTCAAGCGAAGCTGGCTTGCACTGGTAATAAGACAGCTAATAAAACATTTAATAAGAGTATCAAACATCGTAATTTATTATTAATTAATGTAAAAACCATAGATTTTTTGTATATAATCATCGTTGGTTGAATAGTAATTTTAATACAATATTAGTCACAAGCTTCATGAGCTAATTCAAATGGGTTAGCCAAATTCCACCAAAACACTCCCTAAAAATATTTTCGTATGCAGGATTTTAAACACCGATCACAAATTTTCATATCAATTTGTCTTTTCTCAATAAATATATATTACATATTATATTAATTATTTACAAATGAGTGCAAAATTAACATCGACCAGTTGAATAGTTCAAATTAAACGTGAACATGAATTACGTATTTATACGACCGATGTTTTTTTCAGACTTCCCATACATTTTAATAAATATTCTCGTCGTAATTTTCAACAGAAACCTGCTGTTTCATGTTAAATTCATTAGATAAATTAAGAGGGGTTTCTATGAGGACTACTTTGTGTAGGGTTTACACGGAAATGACCGTACGTATGTACTTTATACCTTATACTTTCTTAGATTTACGCGAATATTTCACATTTTAAATAAAACTATCTTTTCGGATTATTTCGCGGATTTATTTTGATTTTCGGTTGCTGACGTTTCGAATGCTTTACAGCAATCATGGTCACGGGACAGACTGAGGTTTTAGACGTCTCAAAGGCGTTATATATTTGTTACAAACAGTGCCTACCCAAATGTAGGAAAACGTACCGAAACGTCTGGAAAATCAAAATAAATCCGCGAAATAATCCGAAGAGATAGTTTTATTTAAAATACTTTATACTTATTATGATATAATGTACTCCAAACACATTGGAATGTAAACAAAAAAAAAAAAAAAAACTGTTTAGTTAACTAAATAACTTAATTCTAATCTATATCTTTTATAAGATATGTAAAGGCTATGAAAGCTCTTTAATAATAATAGTAATATTGCTTATTTTTTAAGTATTCGCGATTATTTAGTACTTTTTTTAAGCTATCACAAAATTTTACCCAGCGCGGGAATCAAACCCCTTCTTACTTATCCAGCAGATATGAAACTGATATTATTATTGATCCAGATATAATAGCGCTTGAGTTGAATAATTAAAATGGGACAGACGGACAAAGGGACAATAATAATTTAAAGACGATCTTTCATTTTCAGTACTCATTGCTAACAATCTTGCCAGGCTATTATTACGGAAATATATTCCTACCCTTGCAATTCTCTTACAGAAGATTTATAAATATGATTATTTTTGACCGACTTCAAAAAGAAAGAGGTACATTCGAGTGCATGTATTTGTGTTTGTTACGTGATATACGTTTTATTTTTAAAAATTGGTTTTTATAGTCCCCAAACTTTATCCTGTAAAATTCATATGAAATTAAAGTTACTGTCTGATTTACTCCGTTGGTCGAAGATATCGTTACATAATTACAGAACAGACCGACATGCAAAGAACAACATTGTAAATTAATATTGAGATAATTTGAAAATATAAGTTAATTTCTCGTATAGCCATATTCAAAATTGCTACAATGCTGTGTTACAATATTGTTACTCGCAGGTATCGAGACGTTAATACGTGTTATTATAAATTACATCAAAGATGTTAAATCTATACTAATATTATAAAGCTGAAGAGTTTGTTTGTTTGTTTGGTTGAACGCGCTAATCTCAGGAACTACTAATCCGATTTGAAAAATTCTTTTTGCATTGGATAGCCCGTTAACTGAGGAAGGTTATAGGCTATATATCATCCCGGAAAATGTACGTTTCCCGTGGGATAGATTTGTTTTTGTTTGAAGCGAGGGTGAGTCGCTAGTAATGAATATAAAGTTTTGGGAATCTATTTCGCTTTTCATACACCACTACTACCTCATGTTTGACTAATTTTGTTATTAGTTAAGATAATGTTCCATTTATTTTAATATTTGCAAGATTTGTTAATATGTGTTCGATTTAGATTATCTACCTAAGTAAATTAAGAAGATTTAACTTTTTTCTTCATATTTTATTCGTGAATAGGTTCTTTAAATGCATTTGTTATATACCAAATATTGTTAAAATTTTATGTTTTTATTAACTCAAACGACCCCTTGGGTTTTATTCTTGTACATATAAAAAAGCAAAAAATAAAATAAGAATTGTTCATTAAATTTAGTAGATAATTTAAAAAAATATCTTTCTACAAACGGACGGACGGACAAAGAGTTTTGATTTTAGATATATTTATTGCATTTTTATAGATAAAGGAAACAAATCTTATTGTTAAAGCAATTTCGATTCATATAATTATTAACCGACTTCCAAAAGGGAGGTTTTTTGTTTTTCTGTATGTACATATGTTTTTTTAAAGATTTTCTTGTAATGCCAATACAATATTTACATTACAATTTCACAATTAAGACAGATATTACAATATAATAACCGTATATCGCCGAGCAACGATGGTAAAAGCCGAAAAGTTAACAGTATCTGTTAAAAATTAAAGAATCATGAATGCTATAAATTCGCTGAAAAAACACCGACGCTGCCAAAATGAAGTGATTAATGCAAATTGCACGCCACCGCTGCAAGATTATATTCAATGTCAGCCTTTTGTCTCCTACGTAGAGTCTCCCGCGACCACCTGCACAATAAATGCCTAATTAAAACCTGCTTCACAATGGTAACAGATTCAAATCATGTATTAGACGAATCCGTATCCATACATATGTATAATGAAATGTCTATATGTGTATATTGTATATATTTTGCCCTTTTTTAATGTCCCACTGCTGGGCATGAACCCTTCAATACGATCAGGCCATAGTTCACCACGCTGGCCAAGTGCGGGTTGGTGGACTTCACAATTCACATGTCTTCCGGAAATTTGCTAGGTTCTATCAGACATGCAGGTATCCTAAAGATGTTTTTCCTTCGCCGTAAGACAAGTGTTAATCATGTTGGAAATGATTTGTACGTGAAAATTCAGAGGTGCCAGACTCGGGATTGAACCCCCTTCACTCGGTTTCTTAAGCGAGCCCGTTACTACTGGATCACCACTGCCTTTGAAATCCAGATGACAATATAATATTTTGATACCATCGAGCTTCATATATTTTCATTTCAACTATTTACAACTTCTAAGTTAACGGGATAAAACTCAGTCTTTGAAAAATATTTTTTTAGTTGATCTTTAGAATCATTTATTTTGAGTACCAACGAAGGGATATCGTTAGAAAGCTCCTTAAACGTAAATACGGTGAAGTTTTATGTATGATTTGTAATATTGAACCTTATTTTTAACGTTTAAGATTCAATTTGGTTTGGAAAATAATTTTTCAGTATAGGAATTTAATGAGTAGTACTTTCAAAAAACTATTTTAACTTTAAGGTATATCATTTTTATAATTCTGCATAATATAGCGATTTTTAAGCAGCTAACCGTCCAACTGGCTTCATCATCAGATCAGCTCGATGGTATTAAAATATTATATTGTCATTTAGATTTCAAGGGCAGTGGTAGCCCAGTGGTAACGCGTTCGCTTGGGAAACTGAGTAAAGGGGGTTCAATCCCGGGTAACATGATTACCACTTGTCTTGTGGTGAAGTAAAAATATCGTGAGGAAATCTGCAATCTGCATGTCTGAGAGAACCTAGCAGGTTTTCGAAAGACATGTGAACTCCACCAACCGTGGCGTGGCAGATTACGACCTGATCCTCCTAGTATTGAAAAGAGATCCGTGCCCAACAGTGCAACGTTAAAAAAAGAGCTAAATACATGTGGATTTTACACACATACAAATGTTTAAATCGATATGACAATCGATTTTTAATATCTAATTATTTTTGAAATATTTAGATAGCTATTAAAAGTAAGCTAATATGTGCCTTATTAAATACGTATAAGGCTGATATTTTTTTCTTTCTAAGGCTATATTTTTTTCTATATATTATAGGTAAAAAGGCAAAGACAAAACAGTTCATTAGGTATCGTTATCACCTATGTTTTCAACCGATTTTTTTTTTGTTTAGGTTAGCCATTGTCGACTAGTTTTTTAGGGTTAGGGTATTACTAAGCCTTCGCTGTCCGTCCGTCCGTCCGTCTGTCAGAGGGCTGTATCTCATGAACCGAAATAGGTAGAGTTGAAATGTTAGACTTTAAAGAGTATGTGTTTCTATTGCCACTTTATCAAAAAAATATTAAAAATACAAGAAACATTTTTTAACGTTCATATTCGATCATCAAAGTTACGAGTAATTTACTATATACATAGAGAAATAATCATATTAATAAAAAGTACATGTACGATGGTACGGAACCCTTCGTGTGCGAATTCGACTCGCACTTGACCGATTTTTGATTTATACATATAGGAAAATTCTATTCATATATGTTATTCTCAAATTTTCAATAATTAATTGTGGTCGAATTACGAACAAAAAACAAACAACTGGGCGAACATTAGTTTATATAATTTTATATCATTCCAGCGAGTTTCTCGAATCTTTTTTGTTATAATAACAGTTTATAATGAAGTTATT
The DNA here is from genome assembly GCA_905404265.1 of Fabriciana adippe. NCBI lineage: Eukaryota > Metazoa > Arthropoda > Insecta > Lepidoptera > Nymphalidae > Fabriciana > Fabriciana adippe. The sequence goes on along the minus strand of FR989995.1, from coordinate 14,426,300 downwards.
TGATAACTGAGCGCTGATACCAAATTTCGCGTGATTGAATAAATATAATTGATTCCTAACAAAATATCGACTGTTTCGTTAGGAATAATTGTTAGAAGACAATAAAATTGTTTACGATGCGAAAATTGTGTTTAAATATTTATAAATGTTCGAACTTTTGTTTCTTTCCATGTCAATGTGGTTTTTATTTCTGGCTTTTACACGAATATTAGAAGAACTAGCGACTCACCCTTGCTCCGCTCGGGTTCGTCCCTAGTTACGTTTTAGCGTTTAGTATAGATTTCTCAGAAATGAGAAATTTTCCTGCAGTAAAAAGATCCTAAATGTTGACCCGGATAACCAGCTATCACCATACCAAACATCAAAATCCCTCCAGTGGTTTTCTTGTGATGCGGTAACAGACAGACAGACAGACAGACAGACAAAAATTCTAAAAACTATAGATTCGGTCTCTGTATCGATAATAATATCTATTTCAATAAGATTTTCCAAAAAACATTTAATGTACAGATTCAGTTAATTTACAATTTTATTATATGTATAGATTTAAGACAGTGGTAACGCGCTAGCTTAGAAAACCGAGTGAGTCAATCACCCGGGTCTCACACATCTGATATTTTCGTGTATGAATCATTTCCAACACGAGTACCTCGTAAGTTTCCGAAAGACATGTGAAGTCCGCCAACCTTCACTTAGTCGGCGTGGCGGATTATGGCCTGATCCCCCTTGTATTGAAGGGAAGCCCGTGCCTAGCAGTGAGAGGTTAAAAAGAGCTAAATACATAGGTACATATAATACAATCATTATCATATTATTGTTGTAATGATTATACATTGCTAATATTAAGTAAAATTAACTATCTATGATGTTGACCGGGGATATAAGGTACCACCATACAAAATTTCATTTAAATCAGTCCAACAGTTTCGGAGATTAGCCCGTACAAACAGACAAACAGACAAAGAAACAAAAAAAAATGAAAAAAATCGGGATATGTTCTATTTGTCTTCTTACATCCCCCTGATTCGGTTTTTAGCATTTTTTTTTCTTTGTACAGACATTCGACCTCTACAGTTTTATTATATGTATAGATAGTGACTAATTATTAAATTAATAGATTCGTACTAAAAAATATAACATAAAGTAAACACAGAAATACGAAATTAATAAATAAAACAATGGTAATATTAAGGGTTAGTGGCGCGTTTCCGATGCATGGAGGAACCATAAACATTTTATATTGTCTCCAAACAAAAGTATTCCTGCGAATTTACTGCACATATGTGCATATATGCAACCGTATGGATTGTTTAAAATTGATAGCAACGAGTGTACAGTATTTATGTGCTATATTGCAATCTCAAATACGTGTTACCCAAATATGTCTAGTGTTTTTATGTTTGTTTAACAAGTCTCTTCTATAATAGTTTCTTAGATTTACGATTTAGACGACACGTTTGACTCAGTTTTTAGTGACCCTCCTTGCTGTGCGGTCGCGGGTTCTAGTCCCGTTGTTTAATTTGAGTGATGAGTACGCTTGTTTGTACTCCAGTCATGGGTGTTTATATTTATAATATGTAGATATTTAAAGTTATATATATGTAGTGTATCAACTATCTGGTATCCATAATACAAGCCTCGTATCTTACCATGGAACTAGATGGTGCTGTGTGTTAATGTCCCAACATATTTTATTTGTATTATATAAATAAAAATCAATTTTTCTTTGTTTATTTTTTCCGTATACCCTCCTAAAATATTCATTCGATTGTAATGAAACTTTGGTAAGTTATTCTGCGTACGCTCGCAGTTCCGCCCAAAAAAAAAGTTTTTTTAATCATGTTTGCTGTAAATCATTTGCAATGCCGGAAACAAAAATCAAAAATAAAGCCGGGATTAAAATGGAAAAAATAATACTTTTTTAAATAATACTTTTTGATCGTTGTATTAACATTCGAAACGTCGGGAACCAAAAATCAAAACAAATCCCTGAAAAAATCCGAAAAGACAGTTTTATTTAAAACGGAGAGAATGGAAAGAATAGTTGTATCTAAAATATCTCAACAATGACATATCAAGACCGATTATTAACGATTGCGCTCTTTTTTTCGTGTGTGCGACTATTTTTCCTCTAAAGAATTTTCTTACCTTTCACCTGAAATGATAAAAAATGTTAAGTCTGACGATAAGACGCGTCTGGAAATCTGGGATACATGTTACACAAAAACTTATTACGTTGGAGTCTTGACAAAAATAGTTTAATTTTTTAAATTATCTACTCCTTAGGTTGCTATACGTTATGGAAAACCAAGATTTAAGTTTACAGTCGGCGGTCTGCTTGTCCGTCCGTCATTGTGTGTAAGTAAAAAGGAAGAAAATAAGAAGAGTTTCCACTTCATACGAGCAATATGTTCTAAGTGAGCTTTTAGGTTCTGCTCTACCGTGTCTAAATGAAAAAAGTTAAATTTTGCTAAAAATAGAGTTATCTATTTAGTTTTAATACTTTAACTAATATTATATCCTCACTGAAAATCTGTCTGTCTGTCGATCCATAACTGTCATTAATAGTCTTTTTTAACTATCTGATGTTACATTTCTATTTTAGTCCATTTTTTTCATTTTTTTTCTTCTTTAGTGGCTTAGAGTTGCGTTAACAGACGCAATACATTCTGCCAGCGTCACGTATTGTGAGGAAGACACGAATGAGTTTAAGCGGTAATTTTGAGGTTTAGCAGCTTCAATGTGGAATTAAAACTAGATCAATGATCGGCCTACAGGAGCAACCTACAACAATAAAAAGATAATTATGCAATACAAAAATGGCACAATGATTGAAAATAAAAATACGTAAATGTAGTAGTAGTTTCTGTAACACTCTTAATATTTTATTATTGTATCAGTTATCATATAAATTGAGGTGAAGGACATCATGTAGGTATAGACCGTCTCCTCGTAAATGAAACTTTTTACTAGAACTTTATTTAGTTTGTCTCTATTTTATTTATACATTTGTTTCGAAAATTATCATCACGAGATGAAGATTTGAAAAATGACTAGCCATCAATGAATTTCAGCCTTTCAATTCCCATTTAACCACAATAAGTGATGATTAAAAATACATTCTAGTGCTCAGTGCCATACTGTTTTCAGGCCCCTTTTTTTAGCCTCGGGGCTAAAAAATGAAAGCCGCCGCCTATAGTGGTAAAAAATTATGAAGTTAATTTCGAATAGTAAATAATAACATAGTTTTATAGTTTACTACATAACGTACGAAATAAAAAAAATCGCTTGTTTCTCGTTGGGGGTCCCCATGAAGCAATGGACCCCCTGCGACCGTATTGGTAACATTGGCATAACCACTGCTAGTGCTCACCTTATGTAATGCGTTATGAAAGGAAAGTATACTTGTGCTCATATTAGATGGAGTGGTTTACGATGTGCCTGTCTGTCAGTCAACGTTAGAATTTTATGAAGATACATTAAATAGCTTTTATTCTTTATATATTGCTATATTTCACCTGTAGCTTCAGTCTTTAGAGCAAACCATTACATAAAAAAGATAATTAAACTACAGTTAAAGGCTTTATAAATCTATACTAATATTATAAAGCTGAAGAGTTTGTTTGTTTGTTTGGTTGAACGCGCTAATCTCTGGAACTACTCGTACTAATCCGATTTGAAAAATTCTTTTTGCATTAGATAGTCCGTTAACTGAGGAAGGCTATGGGCTATATATCATCCCGGAAAAATGTACGGTTCCCGTGGGATAGATTTGTTTTTGTCTAGGGACGAGCCCGAAGCGAAGCGAGGTTGAGTTGCTAGTATTTTATACACATTCAGCCCCTGTTTACATTTTACTTGTAGCATATATATCGTTATAATAACAGCAACCATCTGTGAAGCATGGAGGGTAAGAATTTTAACCCCCTGACGAGCGTTTATTGACCGGTTAATAATGTTAGAAGTGCTTACGTTAGATTTATTACATGGACAAGTTACTTTCTTTTGATAGTATAACGGGCTATTAAAGACTAGGTGTAAATAAGTGTGCGATGTTGGTAAAAGCGGAAGAGTTTATTTTTGTATAAATCTATATAGAAACAGTATTCTCACTGTTTCTATATGGATTTATAATAAAATATATAATACCGTGTTTTTGACTTATTGTTATATGGGATTCGTTCGTCTTCTTCCTCTTCCTAGTGGGTTGCCTTTCTTACATATTTATGGAGTCGGGACTAAAAAAAAGTTTAAATTCGAAGACTTTACTAATAGCTGTTCCGTAAAGACCAATATGAAGAGGAAGAAAAAAAAAGTAGGTAATTAGTCTTCTTCAGTCAGTCACCTTAGTCTCTCCCGTGACCATGATTGCTGTAAAGATTGCAAGAATCAAAATAAATCCGCGAAATAATCCGAAAAGATAGTTTTATTTAGTAGGTAATCATTAGTATCGGTACTGTAGTTATATACACAACTAGCGACTCACTCTCGCTTTCTCGCTCACTCGGATTCATCACTGGGTACGTTTTAACATTTTGTATGGAAAATATAGAATATATATTACATTACTGCTCCGTTCTCTTGGGTAGTAAGATGATATATCTAATGCAAAAAGAATTTTTTAAATCGGATTAGTAGTTCCTGAGATTAGCGCGTTCAAACAAACAAACTCTGCCTCTTTATAACATTAGTATAGATATCTTCTTTTAGTTGATCTGTTACTATCGGGCAAGGTGTATGTTTAATACCAGTAATAAAAAAGCCTAAACCTATTTTCTGATGAAAAAGATGCAGAACAAAAGACAAATTTTAACATTTACTATAAGTATTATCATACTTATATCATATTTATATGTTGCAGTCATATCTTGATACTTCACCAAAAAAGGTTCAGCCATTTATATTGAAGGACATAAATAATCACATTCGGTATTATAAAAAACATAATATATTTGATAAAAATCAAACAATATCTAGAACAATCCTAACAGTTTAGAGGAATCGATTCTGTGAATTCTAGCTTAGTAAGAGGTAAATGGGAAATTGACTTTAACTTATGTTAAGTAATGTAGCATTAGCCTTTATAATCGTCTTAAAAGCTCTATCTAACATTGAACGGGATAATATCTGTTGACGTTGAAATCATGATGTTGTTTCTATCACAATGAGAGATCGCGTTTAGTTTATTTTCATATATGGTTTATTTTGCGTTAGAGATAGGATATTCGACCCATTGGGTTTAATATACATACATAAATAATAATATAAATTAAGCCTTTTTATTTTTTAGTTCCTGGGCGATGAAGCTTCGTCCGGAGTTCTTTTTTGTTATATCGTATTTTTTAGATAAAAAAAACTAAAAACTTGAATAAATACAAAAAAATAAATAACAAAAGTAAAAACTTTGTATCCGATCGAGATTCAAACCTGATGTGGTTGTCAATCTTGCACCTGGGCTGCTTGACCTCGATGCTTATGATGATGATGATGATTCCGCTTTTCCCATGCATGAGACTAATCTAGATCGATTATTTGCCCCCGAAAACTTCCACAAACCAAATTTCAGCGAAATCGTTTCCAAGATCGCCGGTATAAATAAATAAATATATAAGAATTGCTCGTTTAAATATATTAGATTTTATTAAAAAAAAAAAAGGCTTAATATACATACATTCTATATATTTATTCCGCAATCTTTCCCCCAAGTTGCTCCACTAAACGGAATGCTGTATTTTGGACAGATTTATTCACTTAAATGTCAGCTGTTTATTTGTATATATTACCTCAAGACTTACACTGTTGATCTATCTAGAACTGCTTTTGCCCGGGTATCTGGGGACGTTCAGAGCATCATCACCTCAAGTCACTGGAAAAAAATGGTATGGCAATATTCTTAATGCTGCCAAATTTTCAAGCATTGGAAACTGTGGAAAGTTGGGAACTCTCTCTAGCAAAGTGAAGTAAGTTCATTACTTGTAGAACAATTTCTTATACCGGTACACGGAAATATCAATTTTCCGAAATAAAGACGCTGGGAAGAAGACCGGCTCTTCGATGTTTGGTAAGAGTCGGCCAAGGACGGCGATGGCATAGATAAATTTTAGTAATTGCAAATGCATGTTTATTGTTTTTTGCATAATTATATATTTAAACAATGTTTGCACGAAATAATTTACAATATTATTGTGTATTCTATCCTAAATAAATAGAATAAATTCGCTCGGGTACATCCTTACGTATGTACGTTTTACTTACGGTACGTTTTAATTTTTTTGAGCGAAACCATAGTTCTCTTTCTAAAATAAAATAAATGAATAAATAAAAATCTTTATTGGAACACACTGAAAGTTACATTATATATAGAGCAGCATTATATAAAAGCAGCCTAAGCTAAGTTCCTCCTTATAATGATGATGATGATATGCTATCTGTCAGTGAAAGTCCCTTTAAAATCAGTCTTGCAATCTCGGAGATTAGCCAGAACAAGCAGACAGACAGATACAAATTTAAAAAAATGTGTTTTTTATAAGTACCGTATATAATTTCATATGCATTTATAAAAAGCTATTATTTTGTCATTACAAACAGACACTTCAATTTTATTTATCTGTTTAGATACACCTACATTTTACATATTAGAAGAAAATGAAATATTAGTTACGAAAACAGTTATAAGCTTGTAAAAGTATAACATTAATATTCAAAGAAACAAATTTTAAATACATAGTTTAGGTAATATAGGTTAAAGTTTTAAAAGAACACCCTCAAGTCCTTATTATAGATATTATTAATTCGTATTAAACTAGATATTGTTTCGATTATAAGATTCAGCGAAATGTACAGGTGTCTGCGTCACGTCCCTAATGCGATTGTGCGGGCCACTGACAGTTCATGTACACTTGTTACTAACACTATGTTCTTATTATTTTTATCGGGACATGTGAGTTATTGTATTATTTTTTTAATATTATCAGAGTATTTTGATTTAAAGCTATAAATTATAGTACCTGTTGTTTATAAAATTTATGATATTGTATAGATATGTAATATACTAGCAACTCACTCTCGCTCCGTTTGGGTTTGTCCCTACGTTTTAACGGTTAGTGTTGATTTCTCAGAGATGAGATATTTTTCCGCAGTTAAAAGTATCCTATATGTTGATCAGGATAACCAGCTATCATCATACTAAATTTCATCGAAACCCCTCCAGTGGCTTTACCGTGATGCGGGTACAGACAGACAGACAGATAGACAAAAATTCTAAAAACTATAGATTCGACCTCAGTATCGATAATATCGATGTCTTCCAAATAATATTTAGAATGAATATTTAAATAATTAATATCCAAATAATATTAGTTAGAATTTTATTATATGTATAGATATAAAATATAGATATGTGTAGATATAGATTGCGAAATTTGCTCAAGTTTATAAAATTTGCATTCTTGTAAAGAAAGTAATATAAATAAAATTGTAGAGTAAGTTATGTAAGATAATAAGGATGACAAGATGGTCGCCAAATTTGACACAAAAGAAACAAGTCTTCGTAGATGTGCTACGAAACTGCTACGAAAGCGTAGCGCGAACTACAATGTTGTGATTTAAGATTTAAAGTGTACGTACATGTTGCGAATTCTACGGTTAACGTTGAAAATATTCTTAATGCAATATTTTTATTTTACGTATTTCGTTTAATCGTTTCACCCTCGTGTGTGTTGATACTATTTTGTAGATCCTTAATAATAATCACTCATTATAATTCTATAAACACCAATTAAAAAAAAAACACTTATTTTGTTATAATTTTATTATTATACTAGCAATACACGCGGCTTCGCTTGATAACCGGCTGGGCTAATCTAAAGATTGCCTAAAAATTCTATCAAAATCGATCCCACTATTTTGTAGTCCATCAGGAACGTACACACGTCGGTCAATATATATATATAGATAGATTATATCATTTATGTATATAAAAATTATTTTTTTCTTGTAAACTCCTATTATAAAGATTTGTCGCAGATATATTTATGTAATCGATTCTTACGATGAACTCAGAAGTATACTATATATAAATAGATCCAAAGTGTTCAAAACGGCAAGAACTTAATTTGTAGAGTACATTTCTTACACCACTCGTATATTAATAAGTTAGTTACAAAAGTTAATTCTCCGAAACAGGAGACTACAACACAAATTTTTCGTATGTCCGAAATAAAAGCAAATTATGAACAATATGGTACAGTTCTGAAACAATTGATATTGATTTTACTTGGCCAACTTATTGCGTAGCGATATATGTATATTGTATGTACACGTATATTATGTACTAAACCCTTCTGCGATATGTATATAATGTATATATTGTGTTTTAAGGCAATATAATAGATATAATAGTTTTATAACAGGCAAATAGTACCAATAGGTGATATATTATACATACATTTGCAGAAAATTTTGAAGAATTAACATATTATAAATAAAACTATGTTTTCGGATTTTTCTAAATATATAAAAAAAAAACACTATATTTAGCTTAGTAAAGTAATCATAAAGAGTGTAAAAAGATATTTTCCACGTTTGATTAGATTTCATAAGGGAAGCCCGTGAAAGATGATTTATATAAAATCTGGGAGGCTATTTTTAGAAAAGATATGAAAAGTTTTCATCTCGCGAGACGTATGAATAAAGAGCCGAGAAAGTTGATTTGCAAACTTCAGCTATTCAATATTTTTCGGAGTAACGACAGGGGGAAGAAGTCCTTAAAATGTTAGAGTATGAACAAGACTAACTAGACTGTAACAGAATATATTATGTATATGCATACCTATGAATATTAATAATTAATTCTTAATTAGTAGGTCGAAAACGGTTCTGCTTTTAACTAGCCACTTATCTCAACTTCTCCTGGGCAAAATCGCTAGATCGTAGACCTTATCTATGCCTTCGAGTTAAAATGAAGATCAAGATTAAGCCCATTTATAATTTAAAAAAAAATACCTCGCTCGGGTGCGTCCTTATGCTGTGTGTCATACTAAGTATATACCTACATATATAAATTAAATTGTATTCAAATTCGTCCAGTCGTTACAGTGTGAAGGAGCAACAAACACACAGATCGTATTTACAATAATAATATGATTTACTACACTTATAAAAATGTACAAAAGGCAGACGGACTTCCCTCTAGTATAAGCATTGTCTAGCAGTCAACTATAAAGGCATTATGATAAATTAGTTTTTGCCCACGGTTTCACTCGTGTAGTAAGTGGGGCGGGGATCAAAAGTAGCCTATGTCCGTTCCCAGGATGCAATTTATCCTTGCCAAATTTTATCATAATCTGTTCAGCAGTTTGAAAAATTAACAGACAGTTACTTTCACTTTTATAATATTACACATTATAATATCACACATTATAACATACATTATGTGATAACACATTATAATATTACATTTTATAATATTAGCATGGATTACATTAATGTACTCTTTACACAGCCCACGTATATTGAAGCATCCAGCATCTTAGTATACTGGTAACAAGTTTAATTCCCGTTTTAATTAAGTTCAGGGATATCCAGCCGTACTTATACATATATACTTTTCGAAGGCACCGTATTAGGAAAAAACTTAACGAAAAAATTCTTATACAATATATTTTTTATTAAGAAAGCAATCGAAACGTTAATAATACTGTTAGAAATAAGCATCTGTGGCGATGACCTTTTTAACCTTGGGGTTTAAAAGACCCATGGTATAACAATTATTAAAGCGACGAGAGTTCCATTATACTGGTCACCTGCGACCCAGCCTTGACACCCAAAATACGTGCGTGCTAACCCTAATAGGATTGCCATCTAACGCCAAATTTGCATAATTATATGTATCAAAATAAACCTAAATCTCAGCTTATTTAGTATTTAATAAGATCAGAAGCTATTATTGTAGCCTATAACCTAATCTTCCTTGTCATAAACATCAAATGTTTTTCAAATTCATTCAAGTTTGATTATGATTATAATCATGCGTGAGAAGTGGAAGTAAAATTGTGATTATGATTAAGTGTAAGTAAAATTATGATTATAGTCATAATCATTGTTATATTTTTATTTGATCAATGATTTTAAATTTGAATAAGACTTTTGTGAATTGTAGCATCTTGAATGAACATCTGTGTTTATGTTGTTAAGAGTTTTTTTTACTGTATATGCATGTAGATTTGTAAAATATATGCTATAATATCCTGACAGCTAACAGTTTATAGGATGTAAGTACACTTATAATGTACTTTACTAAATAATTCCTTATACTAACAAGTAGACATTTTTCTTTTTCAACGTTTTTCATCAAAGTCCATCCAAAAATGTATTTCTCAGAAAGATCTCAACACATTACTATCGCGCGAAGTCCGCGGGGCTTCTCCATTTATACCCTATATATAGACAGGTGGCCATTAAACCTGACTTCAATGGAAATAAGATGCCATTCAACTGGTCTGACCTTATTTTTCTACACTTTGACATAAAAATACGACAGTTTCTAAACACTTATGCGAAATTCCGGCTTTTTTCGTTGGTTTATAGGCGCGTGACACGAATGTTAGAGGCAAGAACGCGTAATTGACGAGCAAAAATTAGTTTTACGTAAGCAGTGGTAGTCTAGAGCTAACGCGCTCGCTTGGAAAACCGAGTGGAGCGGGTTCAAATCCCGGGTCTCGCACCTCTGATATTTACATGTGCAAATCATTCCCAAGATGATTACCATTTGTCTTACGTGAAGCGAGACATCGTTAGGGAAGCTGCATGTCTGAAAGAACCTAACAAATTTTCGAAAGACAGAAAGAAGTCCGCCAACCTGCACTTGGCCGGCGTGGCGGACTATGGCCTGATTCCGCTAGTATTGAAGCGAAGCCCTTGCCTAGCTTGCCAGTGACGTTCAAAAGGATTGAATATGCATACAGAAAGGCTGAAAAGTTATATGTAAATATTTTTCATATGCACAATCTGTTAATTTTTTTATATACCACTTGGGTACGGGTATATTGTGAGTATTAGATTAAGAAAGCAAAATAGCGGTCGTCAGTCTGTACATTTTGGTAAGGGATTTACTATCATTTAGACAATTTCTTCTAGAGAGCTTATATGTACGATACTACACATACATGTTTATCGTTTTTATAGACAGTAAAGTTGTTTAGTAATAAAATCGTCAAGTCTGAGCGACGCGAGGGTAAGTTGCTAGTGAAGCATAAATAATAATAAAATAAGCTTAGGTATACTGTGCATTCAAACATTTTTCTTCACTTTATTGTGACAATCTTCGTAGAACTCTGAACAAATTTTACATTTTACAAGTACTGTTATTCTCACTACGTCGATTTTTATATTTATGTAACAAAACTACTTTAAAGGGTTTAATTTTAGGTTTTTTTAAAGGTTTACATAATTTTTAACCTGAATTTTTCGCATCAAATGTTCACCTAAATTGTCTTTGAGCACGATTTACTGACGTGGTGTCTACCAGTTAGTTTTATTATTAAGTTGTTTGGTGATCTTTTTTTTAAACAATAGTAGTGCAATGAGGCATGTCTGGTACTGCCTTATACGAGTAATGGGGTTCAATTCCCACGCAGCGCAACTATGTATTTATCGTTCTCAGCGTGTGTTATTGCGATAGGTGTTTAAAGCGAAAAAATAAAAATTGTACATTATTTCATGTGTGATTTTTGACTTCTTGATTAGCGTATTATTTTATCTATAAATAATCAAATTTGAATTTTAGTTACGGCTAATGATTATATCCATCTTTTAACAATTCCATATCTAATAGTAAAGCTTGATGAATAAGTCTAAAGAATATTTTTATTGACGACACTTTTATGTTTTTATAGGAAACATATGACCTTTTTCGACAATTAACCTACATATTATAAGGAAGATAGCGCTTTTATTTATAGTTAAAAGTATACAAAACTTTTTTCTAGTGTACGGGAATAGTAAGCTCAATTTATTCAAATATTTTTTTACATTAAATCTTCGAACTACTTTAAAAGTTAATAATAACTTTTATGTTAAATATAAACTAAAGCATGTTTTTACAAAAAATATTCTTTATTACAAAGAATAAGATATTATGAGTTTTGGAAAAATATCTGTCGGCCATTTTGTTGGCGCGCTATGGGCAATTAAATTTCACATAACATTTAATTTGAGTGGAAGTTATGATTTCGGCAGTGTGAGGTTTGATTTGTATGATTATGTTTGCTTTATATTAAACTGAGTTCTGGTACGGTCATTACGGGATTTTATTTCGTTTATATCTTTTAAACGGATGTGAACATTCACTATATACATATAATATAAATATAACATATGTATGTATGTGTGTCTATAGTATTTGAATTAAGTTATTATTATAATATTAACATTTTTGTAAAATGCTATGAAAAAAATATTTTTTTATTTTAAAAGGTGCATTGACCTTAAAATCACTTTTAAAATATTTCTTACATTTAGGGTTGACAATTTTTCTTCACATTTATTATGAGCCGCCCTTGAGATATATAACGTATATCATGACGTACTTAATAATTTCAAAATCATGAGAATCGGTTCATATAATTTACTAAGATATTGCGTAATACGTATACAAAAAACGTTCAATGTTAGGTGCATAATCATCATCATCATTCTTCTCATTCATCACATCATTCTTTTAATGTTGTTGAAGAATGATTAGCATAACATTTGATTTTGACGACACATTTGGTTCAGTTTGTAGTGACTCTACTTGCTGTGTCAGCGGTCGCGGGTTCGAGTCCTGCTGGGGGCATTCATTTGTGTGATGAGCACGAATGTTTATACTCCAGTCATGGGTGTTTATATTTATAATATGTATGTATTTAAAGTTATGTATGTGTAGTGTATCAACTATCTGGTATCCATAACATAGGCCGCGTAGCTTACCATGGAACTAGATGGTGCTGTGTATTAATGTCCCAACATACATAATATATGTACTCAAAAAAAAAGTTCAATGTTAGGTGCATCATTATCATCATCATCATTCTTCTCATCCTTCTTATAGTTGTTGAAAAATGATAAGTATAACATTCTTTACTGCGTACGTCCTAGCTTATATGAAGTCTTTGCAAGAGTTAAGAACAGCAACTACAAAAGGGTACTGATTCTGATTTTTCTACAAATCAAATCATTTGACTGAAGAGATTTAAATGTAGAATATCTTCAGGGAAAATATTTTACTAAGAAATTTCTTAGCGATATGTGAATAACCTAGCTTTTTATTTGATTACACAACATTTTTCCAAACAGTTTTATATTTGAATTAGTATATACTAATATCATAGAGGTAAATTTGTGATTTTGTGAGTTTGTGAGTTTGTAGAGTGCAATTTCTGGATCTACTGAGCCGATTTATATGACATTTGGTAAAAAAATAGTTTTAGACCCTGGGAAGGACATAGTATAGGTACTTTATCCCGGAAATTATCCCTTAAGGGGATTAAAATGGGGATGAAAGTTTTTATGGGGAAGCAATCTAGGGACGAACCCAAGCGAAGTGAGGGTGAGTTGCTAGTGCTTTAATATAACTTTCATTACTAAGTCTTATAAAAGCTTAAGAATAACATTTTCTATTGATATTTTACTTGTATTTTTAAGTAACTCCATTAAGCTCTATAGTAGAAGCACGTAATGACCGATCACGGTAACGCAATATCCGTTCACAAAAATTGCTATTATTTATGTAATTTACATGTGTACCTACTAAATAAAGATTACGTGAAAAAAAGAAATTATTAAATAATTACAAAAAATACAGAAACCCTCGGGACGAACTAACTGTTAAATTATTGAGTAGTCGTTGTGTTAAGCTTGCCTCTGTTTTGTATGACCAATATTTGAATAATATAGAGGATAATATAAAAATAAATTCAAAATATTTTTTTAGTTTTGTCAAAAATTCGCGAAATACCCGTAGTCTTTACCCAGCGACACTAAAATACCTTAACTCCACCGCAAAGAAGGGCATTGATATATGTAATTTGTTCGGTCAATATTTTGCTTCTGTTTTAGATCAACCTCAAATCCATGTCAATTTTAAACCTAAATTAAGTGCGCCACATCGAACATTCCCCTGTATTAAAATCACAATAGATGATGTATTGATTAAACTTAAAAGTCTTAACATATTCAAAGGCCCGGGCCCAGACAATATTCCTCCTATTTTTATAAGCAAATGTGCTTCTGGTCTTTCTAAGCCTCTATTTTTAATATATAACGAATCATTACGCACTGGAGAGTTTCCGACAATGTGGAAGGAAGCAAGGATTGTACCCATATACAAAGGTGATGATGAAACCTCAGTCGAAAACTACCGACCTATATAAATTTTATCACAGTTCGCGAAAATATTTGAAGATCTTATCTGTCCATACATAAATTATCATTTTAAAAACTTAATAACTAATTACCAGCATGGATTTTTTAAAGGCAGATCAACTGTGACAAACCTTGTAACTTTTACAGATGCTGTGATAGAATCTGTTGACAACCACAGTCAAGTCGATGCAATTTATACGGACCTTAGCAAAGCGTTCGATCGGGTGCCCCATTTTTTACTATTGCAAAAGCTCTCTTGTTATGGAGTAACGGATTCAATGTTGAAATGGTTCACATCGTATCTACAAAATAGGTATTTCTACGTAACAATTAACGGATATCAGTCACAAAAATATCTCATCACGTCAGGCGTACCACAAGGCTCTCATTTAGGACCCATACTCTTTACTATATTTATTAACGATATTATATCATGTTTTAAATGCTCAACACCTTACCTTTTTGCTGACGACCTCAAATTTATACGTACTATTAAATCAATAGAAGAATCATTACTGTTGCAAAGTGACCTTACACGATTGTCTGAATGGTGTCAAAGAAATGGCATACGCTTAAACATCGACAAATGCAAACATATCAAATTTACAAGAAATCTTAAAATAATTGCATCCACTTATTTTATTGGTAATAACCGGTTGGAAGAAGTGGATACAATCAAGGATCTAGGCAGAATTCTGGATGTAAAGCTTACGTTCCTGCCACATATAAACGCGGTTATAAAAAAGGCGGCTAAAGTTTTGGGTTTTATCATCCGTGTCACTAAAAGGGTTTTTAAGCCTAGTACAAAAATTATATTATATAATAGTCTGGTGAGGAGTATTTTGGAGTATGGTAGTATTGTTTGGCGACCACACTATTCGACACACTCTCTTAGAATTGAACGACTGCAAAAGCGTTTTACAAGGCACCTTGCATACTCCACAGGCGTAGTAAAAATACTAGACACATATGACAGTAGGTTAGAATATTTTAAAATGATATCCCTGACCACCAGAAGAGATACGCTTGATATGGTATTTCTGTATAAAATTCTGCGTGATCAAATTGATTGTCCACAACTTTTGCAGTTATTTAATTTTTACGTGCCTCCTCGTTTACCTCGTGGTGTGATCAAGCCTTTGTCTGTGCCATTTCGTAGAACAGTATTGGGAGCGAATTCAACTATACCTCGGATTGTAAAGATTTACAACAGGTGCAGTATTTCAATCGATGCATTTAACACTTCACTCAATGTCTTTAAAAAAAAAATCAAAACTGTCTTTACTAACACTAGTTAAGCTTACACACTAATTGTTTATCTCGGTGTTACATTTAATTAATTTTTGAGCATGTTGTGTTTACCTTTAACACTAGAAAGACGGAAAAATTAACTTACCAAGAAAGACGGCGAGGGGTCATTTGACCCCTTGCTTTATAAATAATTTTTATGTAATAATATGTCCAAAAAACTGTTAAAAAATAAGCGAAAAAAAAAATTAAACTTCAATTTGACTTATCATAATTATGTTTTTATTAACTCCAACTTATACTTTTACTTACAAATATGACAAATAAAAGTTTTTGACTGATTGCATTGTCCACACAAAGGTTTTTTACATATGTCGCAAACCTTGTTTGATTTGTTTTTGTAACCAGAAGAGGAGCAGTGACGCCTTTTCCTTGTACCGACAGTAGACGACTCCGCCGCCAAGGCATCAGGTTCATCGGAAATGTTACTGAGTTCAAGAGCTTGCTGCAGTATAAAGTTTCTTCTATGCACTGTCTTGTTTGTGACTTCTTATCTCTCTCGCATATAAAATTGAGATAAATTTATCAAGTTCTTGTAACGTGATTGACCAATTTGAAGGTCCAAGTACTCGATGAGCTTCAGTCTCTGTGCATGTTTTGATGTGTCGCAGAATGTTATCATCAACTAATAATTTCCAAGCAGTCATAAACCTATCTCCAATTTACGTTCGTGCATAGGGAGTCGGACCAGGTTGTTTAGTCAAAATATTGTGTCGTGCTCGTCTACCTGCTCATCCAGGTTCATTTTCAAAGGCGCTTCTCCACAATACTCCACCAGATGACAACATATTCTTTTCAATATCATTGAGTGGAGCTTGTATTCCGCGAACACCGCGCACTCGCCTTCTTAGCCCTCTTCCTCTATGTTGTTGTTGATTTTGCACAGTAGCTGTAAAAAAATATAACATGTACTTATTTACCATTAAGATATTTCAAATCATGTCTATTAATGAAAAGAATGGAGTAGGTAATTACCTATTGGTATATTATCATCTAAGTCGCCACTATTCGAAGAACTTGATTCGGGTGTATGTATCTCTTCTTCGGGATCATTTTGGTATCTATCTATCTCTTCACTCTCACCATCTGATTGATCTTCAGGCAAAGATTGTAGTGATGCTAATATTTGACTATCAGTAAGTCGAGGCATAGTAACACATCTAAAGAACACTGTTTACTTGACGAAAGCAAGAGTAGAAATAAAGTACAATTGTGTTCATTATATTTCACAACTACAGCTAATATAAATATTATAGTTTACCCGCTATTGGATATGTTTACTCTAACAAATGCGGCATGGGTCAAATGACCGGTGCCGTCTTTGTAGGTAGATGTATGATTTATTTATGATGTAATGATTATATAACAATGTAAACATTTTTAAATGTAAATTTGAACCATTTTAATAAAAGTCACGAGAGGAGATGTCAAAAAAACCAATAGTTTTGGAATTATCTAACTCTGAATTTCAAAAAGGGTCATATGACCCCCGCCCGTCTTTCTAGTGTTAAATAGTTTTACAATTACTAATCTATATTTCACTTCTATATGTATGTAAGTCATAAATTTATTTAATTGTAAAACTGCTGGTAGACCTTAATAAATAAATAAAAAATAAAAAAAATAGTTAGAGAAGTAGTGTAGGTTTTATAGAGTAAGATTAGTATTCGTTTGTTTAACCGACTTCCAAAAAAAAAGTTAGACTATTCTGATGTATTTTTGTGTGTTACGTGATATTCTAGCTATATATTAAAGTAATTTTGTAGTCGGTGTGTTGTTATATACTTTTATGTTAACAGTAGTGGTAATTACCGTCTGGTAGGATTTTTATAAGATTTTAACGATAGGATAATTTATAATATCGTTATTAAACAAAGATTGTAATTTTAATATTTGAAAAACATGTATCGAGTATGTAAAGTACATCTGAGAAATGGATTTGTTTTTATTTTTTTATAATGTTGGGAAATGCATTTGTGTATACCACCTGCTCTTATACAGATGGTTGTATGGGACTCACCGGCCAGATAAGCCATAGTATTATATCCACTAAAACGTACACTAATAACAACATACACTAAAAAGTACTATATCCACTAAAACTCAATGGGACCTCCCCAGTTTTATTGAGATCTCGCAGGGTCGCATATATGTATCTACATATGATGTATGTAGATGGTATTTTGCATTTATTTGCTTGCTTCACGGAGAGTATCTCAATTTTTTTCCGCCATAAACTTCCCATGAAAACTACTTGATAATATCGGTATAAAAAGTAGCCAATGTCATTCTCTTTTTCTTAAACCAAGTAATATACTCGTATATATGTATCATGAATAGACAGAGATTCAAAAAATATGTAACAAAGTGGAAATAATTACATGTAAGAATTTCATGTTTATTTAAACTAACAAAATCTATACAGATAAATAAAATTGAAGTGTCTGTTTGTAATGTCAAAGTAACAGCTGTATACTAAATGCATATGAAATTAGATACGGTTTTTATAAGAAAAACATAATTTTTAAAATTTTTGTCTGTCTGTCTACTTATTCCAATTAATTTCCGAAACGGCTGGATTGATTTTGACGAGACTTTCACTGGCAGGTAGCTGCTGTTATAAGGAGTAACTTAAGTTACTTTTATTTTAGAAAAAGAATTAGGGTTCTACTGAAAAAAAAATATATCTAGGGACGCACCCAAGCGAAGCGAGGGTAAGTCGCTAGTATAAAATATTAATTCTTCTATAGAGCTGCAACAGGCATATATAAATAACATATTCTGTATTCGAATTTAAATATACAGTTAAGTTTAAAAATGTTTATCTCGTTTGTTATTCAAACTATAGTATACTAATAACTATACTAAGTTAAATGAATAACAGTGTTTTTCTTTATAATAAAGATTCGACGAGGAAAAAACTGGGGGCGGAATATCGAACGCGTACAGTGTTGGATAACATTTACCTGTTTCATGGCAATTTTCGTCGTTTGTTTATAATTAATTTTCATAAAATCACTTGTGTACTAATATATGGAAATATATCTATACTAATATTATAAAGAGGTAAAGTTTGTGAGTTTGTGAGGTTGTAGGGGGTAATCTCTGGATCTACTGAACTGATTTAGATGAAATTTGGTAAGAAGATATTTTGAGACTATGGGAAGGTCATAGAATACTTTTTATCTTGGAAAACATCTCTTAAGAGGGTGAAAATGGGGATGGAAGTTTGTATTGGGAAAATATCTCACCTCTGGGAAATCTATACTAAACATTAAAACGTAAGTAGGGACAAACCCGAGCGGAGCGAGCGTGAGTCGCTAGTTAAAATCAAAATTCTTTAAAATGTCATACGAAGTTACTTCCTTGGTAAGTCAAATATGAAACCCCGTATATAATCAAACCGCAGTCCTCTTAAAATCAAACTTATAACGTAATTACCTTAATTTAATCAAACTTGTTACATTGAAACAAAGCTATCGCTAACCACGGTACTGAATACACCTTAATGCATTACTTACCCCTAATTACATATTGGTTATAATTAAAATTCCCTTGAGACCAAAAACACGCATATAATTATGCACACGCCCTAATCATAAAAGTAGGTATGCGTTTATAATAAAACTAGTATTCACCTAGTGGTTGAAATTCGACAATAATCATTATTTAATATTAGAAACTCACCCTTACTTCGTTCGGGTTCGTCTCTAGTCAAAACCAAAACAAATCAAAAGACGGCATGTTTGGCTAAGTTTGTAGTGACCCTACTTTCTGTGCCAGCGGTCGCGGGTTCGAGTCCCGCTAGGGGCATTCATTTGTGTGATGAGCATGAATGTTTGTACTCCAGTCATGGGTGTTTACATTTATAATATGTATGTATTTAAAGTTATATATGTGTAGTGTATCAACTATCTGGTATCCATAACACATGCCTCGTAGCTTACCATGGAACTAGATGGTGCTGTGTGTTGATGTTCCAAGATATTTAAAAAAAAATCTACCCCACGGTAACTGTACATTTTTCGGATATAAAAAGTAACCTGTGTGCTATTCATGAATCTATCTCTGTGCCAAAAATCCAGATCTGTTCAGCCGTTCTGGCGTGATTGAGTAACAAACATCCATCCAAACTTTCGCATTTATAATGTTAATGGGATACGAGGATAACATATATGAATAGAGTTTACCTATCTATATAAAAAATTTCTATATAGAATACATTTTTTTTATTGATAACACTAAAGTTTGTCAATAACTACTAAACAAAAAAAAATCGGTTGACAAACAGAAGAGAATAAGATACTGAACTGTCTTGCCTTTACCTATTTATATATATACAAGCGGCTCACCTTCGCTTCGCTCGGGTTCGTCGCTAGGTATGTTTTAAATACATACGTATAGTTATTAGCCAGCGTTAGCCATATAATTTTTTTCGTTAATTTTTCTGATGTATTAATACTTATTATTCTATTCCCGACTAAGAGAAATCCAAAAAATCAAATATTATAAAAATTGGTCCAGCCGTTCTTGAGTTATAAACGGTGTAACTAACACGACGTTGTTTTATATATATACATAAATATATATTAAACTCAATCGCAGTTCGTTAGTTTCACTAAAAGTCAAAAACGACGAAGCGATTTGAATAATTCTGGTTTTGTATTGTTGGGGGTGTGTCAGGGGTGATTTGAGTATAAAAAATAATAGGGAAACCCCCAAAAAAGAGCTGGAAAATCAGAGTTCTCAAAGTTCAGAACTGTTTATTTTGTATTTATGTATATATAATATACTAGAGACTCACCCTCGCTTCGCTTCGGGTTCGTCTCTAGACAAAAATAACTCTATCCCACGGAAGCCGTACATTTTTTCGGGATGATATATTATAGCCTAAAGCCTTCCTCGATAAATGGACTATCCAACACAAAAAGAATTTTTCTATTCCATTCAGTAGTTCCTGAGATTAGTGCGTTCAACCAAACAAACAAACAAACAAACAAACAATCAAACAAACTCTTCAGCTTTGTAATATTAGTATAGATATTTTATCTATTCCATATTAAACTTTAAACCTAGGATCGAACCTGAGCGAAGTGAGGGTGAGTCGCTAGTAGATAATATAAATTATTTGTTATACTAAGGGTACATAAGGGTACATATAAAATAAATACATAAGGGTTCCCCACTTCAACAAGGTGAACACCGTACCGTTTACACGTACGGACGTATCTACATAAAAAGTGATGATAGATGGATGTATAATTTATATACATATAATTAGACGAATATTCTCACATATAAATACTAAACCTGTGACCATCCGCTGTTTTACGCTGCCACCGTACCATATAGTCATCAAATATTCATTTCATTTAGTAAGTGATTTTGTTCTGTTAAAAAGTGTTTAATATTTAATCATATCGTATGTTCTCTTCAATGTGAGTCTTAGAAAACTGTAAATCAAAGAAACTGGGATAAAACTGTTATAGAAGAAAGCTAGGCCAATATAATGATTACTGTTATATAAGCTTCCTTCCTCCATTGCTTTAATCTGCTGATTAGAACGTCATGATTACATTACCGAGTGCCACGCATACCGTCGTGTACAGACAGCATGTAAATGTTATTAGAGAATATATTATTTTTGATTTTTTATGTCATTGGTATTGTTAAATGTCTGTATGTTTGTATATGTGTTTAAACAGAAAAACAAATTGGTGCAATTTTATTTTAATTCTTGATATCTTTGGTTTTACATGCAATTTTACAAAATAATTTTTATTTTTTTATTTCTAACCCTTAAGGTAGTGCAGATCGTTAAAGCAACCCAATGGTCAGTTTTCCGCCTCCAATTAAAATTAAATTAATTTCTGACAGTAAACACAGTTTTATTAAAATAAAAAACCCTATCACTCACCCCTAACATAGCTTATATAGGATAATATTATATATACTAATAATTACAATTAGCGAAAGAATTTTCAGAATCGGGTAAGTAGTTTAGAATATGTCCAAACGTACAAATTTTTCATTAAAGTCCTCCTGACCGATTCCGGCCACGGCGGTCAATCTCATTGAGACTAGCCAACTGCGCAGGAGATATTATAGTGCACAAATGTACGCGCAGACACAAGTGCACTCTCTGTTCCTGTCACTCTCATACTCCGGTGGGACGACTACTCGACACGACCAGTGAGAGTTAAGGCGCAGGACCGACGGCTTTACGTGCTCTCCGAGGCACGGGGGTGAAACACCGCCAACTTCCCAACTCTGGGCTGTTACTGAGGCTTACTATACAGAAAGACACAATAACTAAACTTGGCCCGACCCGGGACTCGAACCCAGGACCTATGGGTGTGCAGCCGTACATGCTAGTCACTACACCACCAAATTTTTCATTAGAGTAGTTAATACCCGCGAGTAGAACCGCGAGTAAAAGTTAGTAAATATTAAATACTGAATGTTTTTGTAATCAGTATATAATATTTTAGTGCAAAAATAACTTATCATTCGTCACGTTGCAATGAAGCTAATGCGTTTCTCCAAATCGCGTGAGCAATGATCCTATTATGTGTATACTTAAGATAAGTCAGATTTGCCCTCACTGACTATGTATTGGTTAATAAATTCTGTTTATAAAAACTTAAATCGTGAATATGAGGCATTTACACTATGCCTTTAGTAAATTATAATTTTTTTTTTTTAATATGTTGGGGCGTTAACACACAGCACCATCTAGTTCCATGGTATGCTACGAGGCTTGTGTTATGAATACCAGATAGTTGATACACTAGACATATATAACTTTATACATGCATATTATAAATATAAACACCCATAACTGGAGTATAAACATTTGTGCTCATCACACAAGTGAATGCTCTCAGCGGGACTCGAACTCGCGACCGCTGGCATAGCAAGTATAAACATTTGGTATCCCTAAGATTATTAACTATTTATTAAAAGTTCTAGTGTACACCCGAATCGTCAATGGACGAAATTTGGCCATAATCAAAAACCAACTGTTAGTGTTACTGTTACTAATATATAAATATGAAAGTTTAGATGTTTGGATGTTTGTTACTCAATCACGTCAGAAGGGTTCAACGGATCTGGATGAAATTCGGCACAGAGACAGATTATAGTCTGAAATAGCATATAGGGTACTTTTTATCCCGGAAAAATGTACGGTTCCCGTGGGATAGATTTGTTTTTTTTCGTATCTACAAAACAAAAAAAAAAGAAAACCGGTTGATAATCAGAGAAAACGGTGCTGAAATAGATAGGTAAATACACTTCAGTTGCCTTTTTTAAATCTGAATTTCGACCACAAAAACATGAACTTGATTTAAAATCCGAGATCAAAAAACTAATGCCTAATTTGCTAAAACAATAAATTTCACCTAAATACAAAATAACTTTTAAAAATAGCTTTGAATTAAATTTATCGTGCCATTCGTTTTTATTAGTTGAACCAAAACCGCCTTTTTCACGTTACATTGTTACGTTACGAATAGATTTCTCTCCCAAAATTCCCGAATTCATAATAAAATGTTAGTCGTGTTAAATGTATTGCTTTTTGTTTTGGTTTGGCGACATTTGGCCTACTAACTTTAGGACTTCATTTCGGCTCGACACAATATAGTATAACTACATATCACTGTAATGTATGGTACTACACAATTTAGTGTTTAGATTAGGAAATAAGGCTATAAATACAAAAACATATAACTTTTACCCTATTTAAGTTGGTATAGAAAGACTGAGTCTACTACTATATATAAATTTGATGACACGTTTGATTCAGTTTGTAGTGACCCTACTTGCTGTGTCAACGTTGCGGGTTCGAGTCCCGCTAGGGGCATTCATTTGTGTGATAAGCACGAATGTTTGTACTCTAGTCATGGGTCTTTATATTTATAATATGTATGTATTTAAAGTTATACATGTGAAGCGTATCAACTGCCTGGTATCCATAACACAAGCCTCGTAGCTTACCATGGAACTAGATGGTGCTGTGTATTAATGTCCCAATAAATAAAAAAAAACTGTTTTGGTGGTCTAGTGGCTAGCAAGTACGGCAGGAGATTTAGTGATCCTGGTTCAAGTCCTTGGTTGGGACTTTAGTTATTGAGTCTTTCTGTTAAGTAACAGCCCGGAGTTGGGAAGTTGTCGGTGTTTGTTCCCCCATGTCTTGGAGAGCACGAATAGCGGTCTGCCCTGTGCTTAATTTTTCATCGGTCGTGTTGAATTATTTAAGAGATTATTATTATTGTCCCACCTAAATGTTAAAGTGAAAGCAATAGAGGGTGCCCTTGTGTTTGCCTGCCTGTGTTGTTGTCTGTGTCATTATTATTCTCCTTTTAGGCACTTATTCTCAATACATTTTTGTATGGTATCGGCAAAAATTAGCTGTTTCTAAATGCTGTTCCATTTCCGTCGCTGATTAATTAAAAAAAAATATATAAAATATTTTATCTGTTCTGTTCTTTGTTCTGTGGCTTACAGGCGTGCCATTTGGGCACAATTTACTTCGCCAATGTCGTATAGAATGGAGAAGACGCGGTAGAGATTGACAATTGATCGGTATGAAAAAAAAAGATATTCACACTGATGACTGAAAACTTTTTGATATGGAATTTATTGTATAATCTGGATCTACAACAAAGAAGACGTCATAATAAAGTATATAATATACAAAATAGACACAAAAAAAACCTATGTTAGTATAAACTAAAATATTTTATAGATAAGCATTATATTTTCTTTCTGACATTGACAATTTGTTTGGCTTCATTTAGGACTGATCTACACTGTGGTGCCGATCACGGTTCGTTCTCGGTCTGGGATCGGTCTGGTAAAATATTTTCATACAAATCAAAATAAATGCAATCACACTATTAGTGAGAGTCAAGTTCCGATCGAATCACACTCCAGGAACGTTTCTTGTATAAAAATTCTTTACCATGTGATGACATGTGAAGTCCGCCAAACTTCAATTAGCCAGCATGGTGGACTATGGCCTGATCCCACTCGTATTAAAGGGAGGCCCGTGCCCAGCAGTGGGACGTTCAAAAAAGGCTGAATACACAAATTCATCTATAAAGCTGAAGAGTTTGTTTGTTTGTTTGTTTGGTTGAAAGCGCTAATCTCAAGAACTACTAATCCGATTTGAAAAATTCTTTTTGCATTAGATAGCCCGTTAACTGAGGAAGGCTATAGGTTTTATACCATCTTGGAAAAATATAGAGATAGATTTGTTTTTATCTAGGGACGAACCCGAAGCGAAGCGAGGTTGAGTCGCTAGTAATATTATATAAGTCATTGTTTATTGATTGTAGGCTAAATAGAATTAAGGATTTGATTACTGAACACAATTACAGGTATATATGTACATTAGTTATTACATAGAATCAATATTGATCCATTTATATGTGAAGTCGTATGATAATACTGCCCTTGTAGAACTAATTGTAGCATTATAACTAAATTGCAATATTGCATATTGTTTTACAGGTGGTTAGAGCTCTTTACTGATATTATAGCTGAATTTTTTGTTTTGTTTGTTTGTTTATTCAAGCGCACTATCTACGGAACTAGCAGTGAATTTTTTTTTGCATGTTTTAGTTTAGGACTATTGTTATAAATGCAAAAGCTTTTTTTTTTTAATATTTTGCATGCTGTAATTGCTAGATGGAATTTGATGAAGTACAAAGATAGAGTAATACGTCATATGCACCGAGAGTAATGAGGATAAGTTGCTAGCAATAGAATCTATACTAATATTATAAATGGGAAAGTTTATGAATGTATGGATGTCTGTATGTCTGGATGTATAGATGTATGGTTATCTTTCACGCAGAAACTACTGAATGGATTTCAATGATACTTTACAATAATAAAGCTCATACATCAGAATAACACATAGGTTACTTTTTATCCCAGAAAAATGCATGATTCCCGTAGGATAGATTTCATAAAGGGTACATTTTAATAATATTTTCTGCAAGAGTTCTTGCATAAAGTTCCCTGTTTTTCGCGACTCGACAATTCTTGCACGTGGCGGTCATTGCAGAACAAAAGTGCTTTAACAGTTACAGAGTGATTTAAAGCTGTTTAACATTACATGAAATAGCGCGAAGATTGTATGTAGAGTACATTATGTACTAAAATTGCAAAAATGGCAAATTTCTATATCGATGACCATGTTCAAATATTTTATTATTTTTTGTTATGGACCGATAACCTTTTTCTATTTTATATATGTATTAAAAAAATAATATATTCATTCGTCGCTGCGTGAAAAAACAAAACAAATATATAGGTTAAGGATAATTTTTAATTTTACGAAATATTACCATTATGACGTATAAGAAATGTATCTTTGAGTTCCAAGTGCAGTGTAAGTAATTTGGCGATATATCAACTACCTCTTGTTTTATTCAGGCTGACACTAACGCAGCTCACACACAGCACACTCGCTTCGTTATGTTTTTTTTAATATTGTTGAAAATTGTTTGATAATACCATTGTTAAATAATATTTATCTCTCTATATAATAATCATCACTAACAAACGAACACTTTACTTTTTTATATACATAGACTAGCAGCTCACTCTCGCTGCGCTCGGGTTTACCTCTAGGAAAAAAAAACAAACCTATCCCACGGGAACCATACATTTTTCCGAGATAAAAAGTAGTCAATGTGTTATTCCAGACTATAATCTCTGTGCCAAATTTCATTCATATTTGTTCAGCCATTCTGGCGTGAAAGAGTAACAAACATCCATACATACTCACAAACTTTCACATTTATAATATTCATACGGATATGGCACATAGTACTTTTTCTCTTAACATTTTTGTGATTTTGTACTTAGGTTAATATAAGATGAGACTGGCATTTCTTAAAAGGGCTAAATAAAAGTAGAGTAAAAAATATATTATAGTATTACTTAAAACTTGTGCTGTTATCAAAACTGTATTTCCTTATCATCTTCAGGGTGATTTAAAGGAATTTAATATTAAAAGAAATATGGGCATGTACCTGCTGTCCCATATTTGGCCGCATAGTGATATATTGCCATTTTCTTTGGCCCTCCTCCCAACACACGTCATAGCAGATAACGTCACTTCAAAGCAAAACGTCCGATTTTAAGATGTTATAATTTTTGTTGTTTCATATTTTATGATTTCGTGCGGGAAATTTTGAAACGTCTACTCGAAACGCGTACGTGATAATTTTTTTAAATATTAGGTAGTGTATTAAGAGTTTAGTAACGTTTTTAAATGTTTGATAATATTTTTAATCTGTGTTTAACTGGTACGCTTTGAAGACATTGACAAGAAAATTTAATTGAATTGACAATATTTAATGGCAGGAAAGACACTCCTAGAAGCCTCAAAACAAAAGAATTGAATATTTAACATATGTTTAAATATCACATGATTAACTTATTCACGGAGGTAAAAAAATGAAATCACGGCTAACTTTAATAAGGAAGAATCGACTAAGTTGGTTTTTAAAAAGTGTGCGTATTATTATTTTTTATATAGTTTATAAAAAACTAGACAGACAGACAGACGAAAATTCTAAAATCTATACATGCGGCCTGTGTATCGATGATTATGTCTATTTCAGTTAGATTTTCCAAAAAATATTTAATGTACAGATTCGGCTTAGTTACAATTTTATTATATGTATATTCGTAGTTAATAATATATATATGTATAGATTAAAAGAAAAAAGCGTTATTTTAAACAACATTAAGTCAACTAAAACCATTTGTTTGTATAAAAATTAATCATATTACGAAAGTATCACAGCACATAAACAAAAATACTTTGTTTTATACTTAGCACCTAACAAAAATACTTAGTCAACGTATTCAGCGACGTATTGTTCTACACATTTCATACAAAATAACTCACGCTTAGATGAAAACTCTACTTGAATAGTTGCGTTTTATTTTAAAACATTTCATTATTACCCCGATTCATATGATATTGTAAGAGTCCATTCATTTTAAGTCTATTTTAAAGAACAGCCATTTAGAGCTGAAAGATTTCTCGAGCTTATTCACTATGTTTCGTGAATACGAATACACTAATGTAATTGACTGTTTTTTTTTAGTTTAGCTTTTTGAAATGAACTAGTTATATTCATACTTGTTGGTTGTACGATTGTTAGCGGAATATGGTATTTACATAGTTATTATCTAAACAAAACGAAAATTATATTCCTAAAAAATATCTATATCTATCTAATCTATCTATCTAATATATTTAAACGAGCAATTCTTGTATATTTATTTATTTATACTGGCGATCTCGGTAACGGCTCTAATTAATTCGCTGAAATTTGGTATGTGGGGGTTTTCTAGGGCGAAAAATCGATCTAGAGTAGGTTTATTGTGGGTAAACGCGTATTTTCGAGTCTTCGTGCGGTTTTCTTTAGCTTTACTTCAAACAGAATATTGTCGATAATTTCGTCCATTCGGGCATAGGCGTCGTAGTCAAGCGGCCAAGGCGCAAGGTTGACTATCACAGGTGTCTGAGTTCGAATCTCGGGCCGGTTACAAAGTTTTTACATTTATTTATTTTATGTTTTTATTCAAGATTTTTTTTAATCTAAAAAATACGATATAACAAAAAGGAACTCCGAGCGAAGCTCAGTCGCCCAGGCACTATGTATCAAATACATTAAAATATATTACATGTTACAAGTATATTACAAGTTATTATTCAAGAGACGATAAATATTGAATAGTTTTTACATAACAATTTCAGATGATAATATTTTCTAGTTTTAAACTTTTTAGAGCGAGATTTTTCAGTAGTCGGGTTTTAGTTTTTGAACTTATTTTTATACTTTTAATAATAAACAATTTTTATGTTCACGCATAAAATATACATCGAATTGAGTACTTTCTCTCTTTGGTTTTTGAATACTGTTAAAATACAAATAGAAAAGACAATATTCAATTCAGTCTTGTTAATGGCTTAAAGCGTGTCATTTCAAACAAAATATATCTCATAGGGAATTGACGGAGACAACCATATTATATACTACTTTATTTTCCACGATTTCTAAAATTGTAACTGTTATCTAATTACCGTTGCAAAAACAAGACAAAAAGAACATACATTTAATATGAATAACATATCGTTTTTTTCAAGTCGGTAAAAATATTAAAAAAAACAGTTAATCCATACATATAATAAAATTCTAACTAAGCCGAATCTGTACATTAAATATTTTTTGGAAAATCTTATTGAAATAGACATTATTATCTATGCAGAGGCCGAATCTATAGTTTTTAGAATTTTTGTCTATCTGTCTGTCTGTCTGTCTGTCTGTTAAAAAACCACTGGAGGGATTTTGATGAAATTTGGTATCATGATAGCTGGTTATCCGGGTCAACATATAGAATACTTTTTACTGCGGGAAAATATCTCATCTATGAGAGATCTACACTAAACGTTAAAACATATGTAGGGTGAGTCGCTACTCTTAAATATAATATTAGCTAACGCCAACATTTAACAAGATTCCAACGCAGTCATCTAAACCGATATATCAATTCGTAATATGTAATGGATGTGCCAAAAATACCGGGACATTAGCCGTGATAAATGATAACATGGATATGAGATTCGGAAGGTAAAAAATGATTGGATAACGTGTTTGCCCGTATATCATCACGTTTGAAAATAGCAAAGTCTCGACTGACACAGTGGTGGCAGAGTACTTGTTTCTTTATCAGGGGTTGTGGGTTCTGCTGGTACCTTGACGATTTATACAAGAATTCCTTATATTTTGAAAATGGATTTTTCAAAAACTCACCGTAAAGTTTGGATCAGTTTGTAGTGATCCTACTGGCTGCACCAATGGTCGCGGGTTCGAGTCCCGCTGGGCATTGATGTGTGTGATGAGCACAAATGCTTGTACTCCAGTCATGGGTATTTATATTTATAATATGTATGTATTCAAAATTGTATATGTGTAGTGTATCAACTATCTGGTATCCATAACACAGGCCTCGTAGCTTACCATGGAACTAGATGGTGCTGTATGTCCCAACATATTATTAATTTCTATGGTTTAAAAATTAGGATCTGGAATCTTCTAGTGGTCGTATGGAAAAACATATACTAATTAAAATAAGGAGAATCATTTAAACATCACCTAACTTTAAAATGTTTAAACATGCATATTTACTTAGAACTTCCACTAGCTTAACAATATTTTCTATATTAAAATACAGAAGCAAACAATAGTTGTTAAAGGCTTATTTCGCCTCGCTAATCTATTAAAGCATTTCTACATAAGCTTCGAGTCGCTTAACGTTTCAAATAGTAATCAATAAAATGTACCCTTAGGATGAACTAATTATACCGCAGGCGTTACGAAATATAACTCTACTAAGTTATTAAGTAAACCAATTAATTCGTATCCTAATTTAGTAGAACATGCTTTTATAAAACAACTTCATCCCATCCCTTTCACATAGAAACCGTTATAACTAGTATTGATCTGTAATTTCCATTGTAGTTTCTTAGAAATTGCTTATGACTTTCTAGAATAATTTATGTTTATTGATAGGTATGTATGTATGTATGTGTGTGAGTTATGTGATTTTGCTAGAACTATGGTGGTCTGATGGTACTTGATATTTTCTTATTTTGGAAAGTTCATGGGTTTCATTATGTTTTATCGTTTGATGACAGGTTTGTAGTTTGTAGTGATCCTACTTGCTGTGCCAGCGGTCGCGGGTTCGAATCCCGTTGGGGGCATTCATTTGTGTGATGAGCACGAATGTTTGTACTCCAGTCATGGGTGTTTATATTTATAATATGTATTTATTTAAAGTTATATATGTGTAGTGTATCAACTATTTGGTATCCATAACACAAGTCTTGTAACTTACCACGGAACTAGATAGTGCTGTGTGTTAATTTCCTAACATATTATTTTTCTTTTATCATTTGTATTTTTTTGAAAATTTCACGAATATACCATTTTTGTTAGGATGACGTGCTATAGAACTCATAATAAACATTAATTTTAAAAGAAACATAGATATAAATCTATAGTTATAAATAAATTGAAAAGTTAAAAGAATGACAGAAAAATAAGAAGGCACTTCGTCGATTTACCAAACAAAAGTTTTCAGTTTCAAGTGCGTGGGGCCACCAGGAGTTATGTAAAGCTCAAAAATAGCAGTTGAAGCTCGCGAGCCCTGCCCGGTTTATGGCTCGCTCGTAAAACGGATCCGCTAGTAGCGTGGGTAGCGTTTTCATGTTAATTTATGTTCAAAATTTCGCGATTTTCACCCGCTTTATAATATTTTTTATATAAAACCGTAGAGGACATATGAAAAAGGATTATACTTTGATGGATGATGGTACTGATAGTGTATTGCTTAAATTACTTTGAGGATATAAATAAAAGATCTATATATATATAAAAAAAACTTACATCATATTGCTATAGAGTGAAAAATTATAATGTATATATAATACTAGCGACTCATCCTTGCTTTGCTCGGGTTCGTCCCTAGGTACGTTTTAATTTTTTTGAGCGAAACAATAATTATTTTCCTAAAACAAAAGTAGCCTAAGTTGCTCCTTTTAATATCAGCTATCTGCTAGTGAAAGTCCCGTTAAAATTGGTCCAGCCGTTTCGGAGATTAGCCGGAACAAACAGATAGACAGATGGACAAATATTTTAAAAATTGAGTTTTTCTTATAAGTACCGTATATAATTCCATATGAATTTAATATAAAGCTGTTATTTTGACATTACAAACAGACACTTCAATTTCTCATTTATCTGTATAGATAATAAAATAAGTAGTAATACTAGTAGTATATAGTAATAAATAAGTATATATAATAAAGTTTTATTCTTTTTCTGGAGACCTCAATATAACAGCACTAAGCTGACCAATAATAAAGTAAACTTTCTTAGGGGGTACTTTTTTTAACGTTGGGAAATGCATTTACGCATCTCACCTGCGTACATACAGGTGGATATGTGAGACTCACTGGCTAGAAAAGCCTGTACTACCTTAAACCATAATCAGATAATCAGTTATCAAATACATTTTCAACGTAACATTGGTTTTGAACAGTATTGAACCTGCTTTAATTAATTCATTCGGTATCAAGTCCCTCTTAGTATAGATCCCAATAATCTATCTATTGTTGTTCTAACTACAGATAGATATTTTACTTCTTACTAATATTATAAATGTAAAAGTTTAGATGTTTGGATGTTTGTTACTGAATCACGTCAGAACGGCTGAACGGATCTGGATGAAATTTGGCACAGTGATAGAGTATAATCTGGAATAGCACATAGGTTACTTTTTATCCCGGAAAAATGTATGGCTCCCGTGGCATAGATTTGTTTTTGTTTTTCTAGAAGTGAACCCGAATAAAGCGAGGGTGAGCCGCTAGTTTGATATAAGTTCCATAGAAATTATAATCAAATTCCTATAGTTGGTAAGGAAAGACAAACTTTTATATGATAAACGAATTTGGTCTTTTTTTGGTGACCAAAACACGTGATATAATGAAATATTGTGACATTTCATGTACAGCAATTATTTTTGCATAAACGCTTGGCTTTTATATATTAGTTTGAACTGTATAATATTATACTAATTTCGGACAATTAATTTTGTTTATAATGCTTAGAAGTGTAATTAAAATGAATGAATTTTCATGTACTTTTATATCTTAATGATGAAATAAATTATATACTATTTAAAAGACTATCCTACGTGATCTGCTTTTATGGAATTGCGAAGAAAGGCGAACGTAAACTCTACCTGTCTAAAATTTTGTCTTACTGTAATGGAAAATATCATGAGGAAACCTGCATGTCTGAGAGAACCTAGCAAGTTTTCAAAAGACATTTGAAGTCCGCCAACCCGCACTTGGCCAGCGTGGTGGATATGGCTTGATGCTCCTCGTATTGAAGGGAGGCTCACCCCCAGCAGTGGGACATTAAAAAGAGCTGAATATCTCCGTCTAAAAATGTCTTATAAAAATGTACTCGGTTTTTATCAAGACTTGATAAAAAAAAACAACAACTTGATAATCAAGTTGTTTTTTTAAACCAACGATACTTGAAGGTAATAATATGAAAAGAACAGGAATGTCTGAGAGAACCAAACTAGTTTTCAAATGATGTGTCAAATCCAGTAATCTGCATCGAAATAAGCCAACGTTGTGGACTGTGGTCTGATTGCCTACCATTCAAACTAAAGAGAGGTATATGCCCAGCAGTGAGATAAGTCTCTCGTTTTACTCGGCTACGTTCCTAGGTACCTAACAAAAGCTTATGCGTTTCTACATGTCATTTATAGGTCATACATAGTGTGATCTGTGTCTGAAATTTCATCTTAATCAGTACCAACTGTTTCGGTGAGAAACAAACATACACACACATTTCGTCTAATTATTATTACCCTAGTATCATTCTGACACATTTTTCAACCGACTTTTTCAAAAATGAGGAAGTTTTCAATTCGGCTGTATTTTTTTTTATGAAATCTTTTTATTATTTTGGCGCTGTTATAATTTAAAATATGTACGAATCTATAGTATTGCTTTTTTATTGTATGTATTCAGCCCTTTTTAACGTCCCACTGCTGGGCACGGGCCTCCCTTCAATACGAGGGGGATCAGGCCATAGTCCACCACGCTGGCCAAGTGCGGATTGGCGGACTTCACATGTCTTTCGAAAAACTTGCTAGGTTCTCTCAGACATGCAGGTTTCCTCACGATGTTTTCCTTCTCCGTAAGGCAAGTGGTAATCATGTTAGAAATGATTCGCACATGAAAATATCAGAGGTGCGAGACTCGGGATTTGAACCTGCTTCACTCGGTTTGCCAAGCGAGCGCGTTACCACTGGGCTACCACTGCCTTGTTTTTTTATTATTAAAAATTAATTTAAAGATATTGAAGGCATGTATATTTCAAATTATCATGTTTTTAATCTGGCACGTTAAGCTTTACCTCGTGAGTTGATACATAAATTAAGCCGCGACCAACCAAATTACACATAAAAGTAATAAATCAAAGAAAATTTTGCGATATTTTCTCTTTCATCGTACTATGTGGAAAGTTTTAATAATAATGTTAAACATTTTAAATTGTTCGTTTAGTATGCTTCATTATAATGTGGTTTGATCAAATAATGTGCAAAGAATAATATTGTAACTCAGTAATGAGATAATTTAAAACTAAAAATTAATTTCTCCAAGCCCAAATACAAAATTGTTACAATACTGAGCTATAATATTGTTTCTTGCACGTTGTCGATATTACAAAATTGACATTTTTAATTATTTTCCGATAATATTTAGTACTAGCAACTTACTCTCGCTTCGCTTTGGGTTAGTCCCTAGACGAAAACAAATCTATCCCACGGGAACTGTACATTTTTCGGGATGATATATAGCCTATAGCCTTTCTCAGTTAACGGGCTATCTAATGCAAAAAGAATTTTTCAAATCGGATTAGTAGTTCCTGAGATTAGCGCGCTCAACCAAACAAACAAACAAACTCTTCAGCTTTATAATATTAGTACAGATGTAATCATTAAAAAATATAATTAGTGTAACTGGTGTGAACACAAGCTTTAATTTAACTTTCTTCTTACTTATCAACTATGAAATACTGTTAACATCATCGAAATCCGCCCAGCAATTGTCAAGCATACAACTCACTTAACACAAATTAAAAAAATATGATACACAAACTCAATCCCTTTACTTCTTTATTATACAAGCGTCAAAGGGTGTGGTAACAAACGCCATAGTCTACACAAAGACCATAGTGACTGTAAACAAAATAACCAGCCGGCTCAAATAATTCAACCAGCTATCTCCATCTGTGGCGAGAAATACTCCACAAACTCTCATAGTAAGAGGTTTTTCTCTGAGATATAAATAGGCTGTATCTTTTCGAGTGCCCTACATGACGATGGACGTACTCCCGCTTTTACTCATTCTAGTTTCACTTTGAAAAGTAAAACAAATGTTTTCATATCATTTATACAATCGTGTCAAGTTTAAGGTTTTAAAAGGATTGAAAAATTAAAAAAAAGCCCCTTAAAATGTAAAAATCGTATAAGATAAGCTTTTGTCTATGGTTTCGCATGTGTAAATAATTTTTAAATATTTATATTTTGTTTTATATGTATTTTTTTTGTGGTACATAAATATAATAAAATTCTAACTTAGCCGAAATCTGTACATTAAATATTATTTGGAAAATCTTATTGAAATAGACATTATTATCGATACAGAGGTCGAATCTATAGTTTTTATAATTTTTGTCTGTCTGTCTGTCTTTTTGTCTGTCTGTCTGTGTGTCTGTGACCGCATCATGAAAAAACCACTGGACAGATTTTGATGAAATTTGGTATGATGATAGCTGGTTATCCGGGTCAACATATAGGATACTTTTTAAAGCTGCAGGAAAATATCTCATCTCTGAGCTAAACGTTAAAACGTAACTAAGAACGAACCCGAGCGGAGTGAGAGTGAGTCGCTGGTAAATAAAAAATATATTATTAGAAATTAAGTATAAGAACATAGTAATGTTTTTAATTCAAGTAATAAGCAGCAATGAAAGAATTTTATTGAAATTGGTTTAGTTATTTCTCTGCATAAAACTGCTGTACAGATTAAGATGTAATTTTGTACACAGATAGACTATGGCTTAGAATAAAACATAGGCTGTTAGGTACCTAGAGGTGTACGAAAAGATGTAAACTTATGCATTTATAACTGTAGTAGTCCGATAATACCTATCATCTGATGATACTTAAAAAATACCTTAGGAAATTAAAAACGATCCGAGACAATATATAGACGAACCTTAGTTAGTTCAAATAGCTGTGAGTATTTTTTGTTATTATTCATTGAGCGGGAAATGAACATGTGACCACCATAATACAAGACAGTACTGTAGAATACACCACCATAATCACTAGGATTCTTTGGTCATGGGTCTACAAAGGAATGTCTGTTACCTAGTATTATTCTGTCATCTGGAACTCTTCTACGTTGTCTTGGATACTGCCCTAGATCTGTAAGGAGCTTACTCGACGAAAAGTAGTTTACTATAGTTTCATTTAAGACAATGATTTAAAATTTTTGCACAATAAACTCTTGTTTTGGCCAAAATTTACTTTAAATTGTTCATAGATTAAAAATTATTCATTTTGCTTTTGTATTTATATAAATAAAACTTCAAAAAAAACACTACAAAGGTAGGTTTCATACAATCTTTCATCCAATATTTTAGCCTCTTAGCCACGTACTTAATAATAAATTACATATTTATTGTATTGAAGATCATCAATATCAAATTTAAAGTAATTCTGATTATAAATATAAATATTTTTTGGGTTGTATTGTAACGTGTTTTCCCTTGGAAATGACATTATCTCCCGCGTTAAAAAGTAGCCTATGTCACTCACCAGCCCTCCAACTATCTTCACACAAAAAATCACGCCAATCTGTTTCGGCGTGAAAGAGGGACAAACAAACAAACACACTTTCAAATTTATAATATTAGAATAGATTTGAATGTTTGTGTGAATTAATTTAACTATACTAATATAATAAAGAGATAAAATTTGTAAGTTGGTATCTCTGAAACTCATCAAATGTGATTTTCATAATCTGATTCTGAATGATATATTTCAAATTTAAGCAGACCGTTAATAATTAAATTCTCTACCAATTTAAAAAAAGAGGAAGTTCTCAATTCAGCTGTATAACTTTTGTGAGGTTATGTTACACGTATCTATTATTGTTTTTTTAATGTATAAACTATACCTCAAGCGTGCTCCTATACCTAAAAATTACTAAAAAAACTCCATATCTCTTTGCTTTAAATGAAATCGATATACTTTTTTTGTTTTTAAGTCATCATTGATTGATTAATTACTACCCAGTTCATCTAAATTATAGCGACAGAAAAAAATGTTTCATTTTTAATCTATGGCTAGAAATATGAAAACTGCGTATATAGAAACTGAAAGTCAAATAATATGTGTTTGAAGATACGTTTGGCTCAGTTTGTAGTGACTCTACTTGCCATGCCAGCGGTCGCGGTTTCGAGCCCCGCTGAGGCCAATCATTTGTTTGATGAACACGAATGTTTGTACTCTAGTCATGGGTGTTTATATTTATAATATGTATGTATTTAAAATTATATATGTGTAGTGTATCAACTATCTGGTATTCATAACACAAGCCTCGTAGCTTACCATGGAACTAGATGGTGCTGTGTGTTAATGTCCCAACATATTTATTTATTTATGTTATAGATCAGACGTACCTAATAGTGAGTGAACACATAAAACAATATATATAATTAATTTTTATGTATTTTAATAATGTTAAACGTAAATGACCTTATGACGTAGCTAGTCTATAACTTATAAAGTGTGAAACATACCTTAATTACGCACGTGAAATTTTAACTTATTAAAGTACTAAGATTACTTAGAAATCAGTCCGTTTTTAAAAGTGACCTATTTAAACATAGAGTAAATTTAATAAGTAAGTAAGCACGAAATAACATTTTTTTCTTCAAACTAGCATCAAAGCTAACAAAAAATATACATTAAAAGAAATTTTCTTAATTTTTTAACATGATTATTCGCACAGTGGTTTTCACTTACACGTTCAGTGGCCATACAAATTAAATTACTATGTTAGTAGTTCCTTTCACAATATCCACCTAATAATATTAAAAGCTGAAAAGCGGTTCGGTGTAATGGAAGGATAGGTTTGTTTGGAGATATAAAGGGAAATTTTATTTTCTAAATAGCCGGGCTAAATGCCCCGCCTTCTATGTTATTTCTCTTTTGTACATTTGGATTTTTTAAAATATACCATATGTATATCTAACGGTTGGTTTTTCTGCGGTATATCAATGTATACAGACATTTTGATTCGAGTGCTTTTTTATTTCAGTGTTCATTTTGATATTAGCGTTTATAATGCCTCTTTCGTTATGCGGTGGGAGCAGTCGGGTGAGCGTTTTAGTATTGCGGTTGCAAGCGGAATTAATGGCGCAACTTGTTTTGTAGAGGTTTAAAACATATTTTATAATAAATAATCATCTAATGGATAATTTTAATCTAGATCGTTATGAAAGAATTTATTAGTATGAAATAATAAATTTAATGAAATGTAGGTATTTTATTAATTAGAAAAGTATTCAAATATAAACAAGTTTGATCAATTGAGTAAATACACAGCACTGAAACCGCGTAACATGACAAATATATGTACATACATACATATGTATATATATATTTTATTTAAATGATCGATCCTGGTAAAATAATTTGCAGGTCTAATTCAAACACCGGTACAATATGTGCGGTTTGGCGAGCGCGGTCATTATACTGTGGGTGGGGGGTGGGGGGGAAAGAATGTGAAATTATATAATTGTGATAAAATTAGTAGCTGTTTTACTTTAATAAATATTAATGAATAAATGTGATGTACTAATGTTTAACTATCTGATATTATTTGTATAAGCTGATCGTTTATTTATGGATAAATAGTACAAATTAAAGTTGTTATAACCGTGTGTCTGTTTGTACGTTTACGTTATATATATATATATATATATATATATATATATATATATATATATATTTATAGTGACGAAATGTCAGTGTTTTGTTGTCAAGACGTCAAGTGAAGCAATTGCTGATCGTAATATTTTAAATCTAAAACCTAATGACGTACCTGAGCCAAGCTAGGGTAAGTAACTAATTATCATATAAATGCGAATTCGATATATTGCGTAAATATAGTTTACAAGCAACTCCAGTGAAAAATAAAAACAAATCTATCCCACGGGAACCGTACATTTTTCCGGGACAATAAGTAACATATTATGTGCTATTCTAGACTATTCTCTATATTTGAGTTGAATTTAATCCAGATCCGTTCAGCCGTTCTGGCTTGATTGAGTAACAAACATCCACCCAAACTTTCGCATTTATAATATTAATGGAATAAGCTATAAAGTGTAGTAGATTATTTTTAACTCTCGTACATAATTATTTTGTATAGAGAAAGTAATATAGAGATTCGCGAGAGATATTAGCATGACGCAAACGTTGACTAAAACACGCTTAATTATATTTGATAAGAACCGCTGGTTCTAATTAAATTTATATTAATAAAGTCTTAAAATTGTTTCCGCAAAATTCATACATTTTCTCTTAAAGTTATAAATTATTTAATTGCAATTTAATAGGATATTGTATTGTTGGTAGCAAAGTTGAGTTCGTCGTTAGGTATTTATCACGATTACAGAATATTCAAGTTTCATGTTATTGTTAATATCATATTTAATTTATTATTATAAGCACCGTCTAGTTCCATGGTAAGCTACGAGGCCTGTGTTATGGATACCAGACAGTTGATGCACACATACATATATAACTTTAAATACATTCATATTTTAAATATATGTAAATACCCATGACTGGAGTACAAACATTCGTGCTCGTCACATAAATGAACCCCCCAACGGGACTCGAACCCGCGACCGCTGGCACAGCAAGTAGGGTCACTATAACCTGAGCCAAACGTATCATGAAAGTATTTAACGCAATGGAATAATATAGATCAAAACTAATAAACCGGTGGATTTTTTTTTAAATCTATCAATAAATGACTGAGAAATTATTTCGGTCGCTGAAGTCGTGTGACGTCACGAAATAATTTTTACAAGCGCAATTTTAAAGTTTCATAACTTTTCATTTGTTGTGATATTTTAATAATTCTTTCATATTTTTGTTACATTTTACATAAATTTTTATAATTAGTACACAAATAAAAAAATTGGAAACATCTCCATTGTACAAAAATAAACATCTCATTCTCCCCTATTATATGCGAAAGCGATCAAGATTTATCAAGTTCAAGTATACCTAACTAAATCTAAAAATAAGAAAATCAAAATTTTAAACATTTATCGACAAAACATATTATTATAAAAAACAACATACATTATGTATTATAAAACATATAAAATAACACAAAATAAATACAAATGGGAGGAGGTAAGCAAAGAGTGTACGCCAAGAAATGGCCATTTGATGTCGTCAGATGGAATTATCCCGTCTGGTGCGGCACATAATTGTTAGCTATCTGCCTCCCAGCCAAGATTCCAGGGGGTAGTGCAATAACAGCCTCGATGTTTATATTCTTTTGGATTTCTTTGAAACATGCCTAAATTGAACTTTCATCTTATTTACTTACAATATTGATATATAAAAACTCAATATACACAATTAAAATCAAAAGTGTCCTTAAAAAGAAGCGCATAATTCAAAATTATGCGCTTTTTTCAAATCTCTTTTGTTTTTTGACGGTTTTTTATTATGAATACTACTTTAAAACTCACACTTGACACTTGACAAACCCCAGTGAAGCGAGTGTAAGTTGCTAATTATTAAATATTTTTTAACATGTTTTATAAGACTCACTTATCTAATATATTTAAACTAGCAATTCTTGTATATTTATTTATTTATTTATACGGCTCTAACGATTTCGCTAAAATTTAGTATGTGGGGGTTTTCGGGGGCGAAAAATCGGTCTAGATTAGTCTTATATTTGGGAAAATGCGCGTTTTCGAGTTTTCATGCGGTTTTCTTTCGCGTTATTCCACGCAAAATATTATGGTCAATAATTTCTTACATAAGCATTGTGGTCAAGCGACCAAGGTGCAAGATATACAATCACAAATATCCGGGTTCGAATCTCGGTCGGGATACAAAGTTTTTACTTTTGTATTTATTCAAGATTTTTGTTTTTTTTTTTTTTTTTTTTTAACTAAAAATACGACATAATAAAAAAGAACTCCGAGCGAAGCTTGGTTGCCAGGTACTAACTTAATAACTAAGTAAAAATTGAATCTTGAAAGTCGGGTTTAAACTATGTTCTTTTAATAGTTTTATTTTTTAGTGTGTTGTAGAAATCCGGACAACATATTTTTAAATTGATACCGCTGATCTAACGGGTTTTCGACTTTCGCAAATAGATAAAGAATTTTGACGAGAGTGATACGATAATGTCTTATTCTGGCAAAGCAAAAAAGGTTCTCGTGGGAAAGAGGGTTGAAGAAGAATGACGTTTTTACGTAATTTTCATTGGTGAATAGGGAATTCAACTGAGTGACATTGGCTGTTTACATTGTAGCAGTAATCTATACATTAACATATAATAAAATTCTAACTAAGTCGTATCTCTACATTAAATATTTTTTTTGCAAATTTTATTGAAATATTCATTATTATTGATGCAGAGGCCGAATCTATAGTTTTTAGAATTTTTGTCTGTCTGTCTGTCCGGGAACGAATTACGAGAAAACTACTGGACAGATTTTGATGAAAGGTATAATGATAGCTGGTTATTCAGATCCAACATATAGGGTATCTTTTACTGCGGTAAAATATATCTCATCTCTGAGAAATTTATACTAAACTTTAAAAATGTAAACTTACATAATATGTATAGTGTCATAAAAATGGATTATATATTATTTGGACATTGTATACTGGAAAGTTCGCAGTATTCTTAGTTCCCTGCCCTTTATAATCGCGTTTTTATGCACGATTTCTTGTCAGTTTTACATTTATAGTATCAGACAGTGTACAATGGCCTATTTCCTGGCCGTTCAGATTTCCTACCGAGCTGATGTCAGAAATTAATTACAGCCATAATGAAAGCGTGCGTTTAACCTTTGTCCAAAATACCGCCCCTGTGTTTTCTAATCTGTATAACGCTCTTGGTATCCATTTATTAGAGAACTTACACTTGTTTTATAAGTATAAGAATATGGTATTTTAAGAAATTAGATCATTTTTAAATTGGAATTTAGATTATTTTTACTTCTTTGTTAGTTGATTAGGTAAAAAATATTATTTTATGTGACTTTAAAAAAAGGCGTACCTTGAGTTCGCCTAGACTTACGTTGTTTTTTGCTTAATAGCGAAGCGAAAGCGAGCGAAGCTGCGAGTTCTGCTAGTTTAACTAGCAGAACTCGCAGCTTCGCTCACGATCAAACTACAAAAAATACGAAATTTCATGGAAATATGTCCACGGAATTAAAAGTTTCATACAAACTTTTATCCCCTATTTCACCTCTTTGGGGGTTGAATTTTGAAAAATCCTTCCTTAGTGGATGCCTTCATCATATGTGGAATACGTGTGCGAATTTCCAATTTTCTAGCCTTAAGGGTTTGGACTGTATTTTGATATATCAGTCAATCACTTTTGCCTTTTATATATATATAATAAGATTAAAAATTATCGTTAAAAATATTTTTTATACTAATTACAGTAGATTGGATTCATCAAAATTATTTAAATTATTCTAAGTTCAAAACTTTTACTAGTAGCCATTGAAGAATTCTCCTATCAACTATATAATTTCATGATCAGATCATCTCAATTGTACCAAATTATTGTATTGTCGCCCGGATTAAAAAGAAAAATCAAACTATACGGAAGTTAGAACTAGGTTAAAATCTACTTTTAATATTTGATTACATATGTAGTAACAAGTTAAGCTAATAAAGGCGTGTTAATATCCCAAAGAAACCATATAAAGTACCGGGATAAAAAGGAGCCTATAACCTATAAAACAATTACTCTACTGTATGAAAGGGAAAATATCATACATACATTTACTAGCGATTTATCCATACTACGCTTGGAATATTTTGTATTTATAATAATACATCTCCTCTTCTCTTCTTAGTCGTTCGCTCTTGGCAGAGTGGTCGTGGTTGATGACGATGGATTTTCTTTGGCAAATATAGCTCCTGTGCCTTCTGTCTAAATAATACATCATTGATATAGAAAAACTCAAGATACACAATTAGAATCTTAAAAGTGTCCTCAAAAAGAGTGTACAATTCGAAATTGATTGGCGCTTTTTTCAAATCTCTTTTGTTCATTGCTTTTCGGATGACAAAATTAAAACGCACGTTGTTTCGTTTAAGACAGTACTTTATGTGGTGTGCGTAAGTTCGAATATGTGTTTAGATAATTGACCTTTCGATTTTTTATTTTTTTTTTGTTTGGTTTGACTTAACGTCATATGTCGACGTCACTTTTTAAAGAGATATTTGTTAGGAAATGCGGTATCTATATTTTTAAATGTCAACTAGCGACTCACCCTTTCTCCGCCCGGGTTCGTCCCTACATACGTTTTAACGTTTAGTATAGATTTCTCAGAGGTGAGATATTTTCCCGCAGTAAAAAGTACCTACCCTATATGTTGACCCGGATAACCAGCTATCATCATACCAAATTTCATCAAAATCCCTCCAGTGGTTTTTCCGTG
Source organism: Fabriciana adippe (assembly GCA_905404265.1). Classification (NCBI taxonomy): domain Eukaryota; kingdom Metazoa; phylum Arthropoda; class Insecta; order Lepidoptera; family Nymphalidae; genus Fabriciana; species Fabriciana adippe. Next base: position 14,383,170 of record FR989995.1, on the reverse strand, counting down.
ATGCGGTAACAGACAGACAGACAAACAAAAATTCTAAAAACTATAGTTTCGGCCTCTGTATCTATAATAATGTCTATTTTAATAAGATTTTCAAAAAATATTTAATATACAAATTCAGCTTAGTTAGAGTTATTTTATTATATATATATATATATATATATATATATATATATATATATATATATATATATATATATATATATATATATATATATATATATATATATATATATATATATATATATATATAGATGTATTATACAGGATTTTGTCATTTTTTTCTGTGTTACTCTAGGTCATATTTTTGTACTAAATTATATTCAAATGTGTCCAGCCGTTTGAGCGTAAAGTCGTAACAAAAGCACAAGAATACACACATCCAAGCATTCGCATTTATGATAATAGTAATGTGATAATATTATTAATTATGTTAATATTATGTTGTTTTAATAATTTACTTATTAAAAGAAAGTATTTTACAAAATAAAGAGAAATATTTAGCAAAATCTATACTAATATTATAAAAAGAATTTTTTTTTTGTCGGTTGGTTTGTAATGGATATATTAAGTAGGTATCAACTGTACTGATTTAGATGAAATTTCGTATGAAGATACTTTGAGACCCTGGAAAGGACATAGAATAGTTTTTATCCCAAAAATATTTCCCTAAGGGGGTGAAAAAAGGGATTAAAGTTTGTATAGGGAATCAATAATTTTTTAAAGAAAGGATATAAAACTCAGCATATCTATGTATATATATATATACTAATATATATATTTTATCTATTCCATACTAACTGTTAAAACGTACCTAAGGATAAACCCGAGCAAAGCAAGAGTGAGTTGCTAGTTTATTAAAGCAAATGTTTGTCTTTTAAAACCGTATTGTTTATTTTAAGCTTTAAATAAAAAATAGTAAGCATTAGGAGTCGTAAATGAGAGGAGTAATTATTTCACGTTTATTTCACAAAAAAAATATATCAGTGAAATTGAAACGAATTTGTGCCACGGGGAGCTTAATGTGAACACTTATTTGTTCAGGTCCTCTAAATCGCAGCCCTCAGTGTATTGCCGTCCACATTCAATTTGGTTTGCTTAAAAAAATCAATTGGACTACGTTCATATATTTTTTATAAATTTTAGTATAAAGTACAGTTTTTATATAATTTTTATATGAAGAAATATTTTTAAAATTTGTCTAAATGTCTCGAGTGACATGTGATTTAACAGAGGGACGTAAAACCTGAACAAAATCTTAGTTTCTCCCGTGACCATGATTGCTGTAAAGCATTCGAAACGTCGGGAACCAAAAATCAAAATAAATCTGCGACAAAATCCAAAAAGATTTTATTTAAAATGTCAAATATTCGCATGAGTCTAAGAAAGTATTATGGTTAATACTTTAAAGAAAGTGAACGATCACTATGGCAACATCGAGAATAGTAAGCATAAATAGCAAATCAAGCTACTATTTTTGACTTGACATTTTTTTGGTGGGCTCAGCCTATATAATTCTTTAGTCTAAGTATTCATCGAGTTAGTTATCTATACACATAATAAAATTCTAACAAAGTCGAATCTGTACATTAAACGTTTTTTGGAAAATCTTATTGAAATAATTATTATTATCGAAACAGAAGCCGAATCTATAGTTTTAGAATTTTTGTCTGTCTGTCTGTCTGTTACCGTATCACGAAAAAAACACTGGACAGATTTTGCTGAAATTTAGTATGATGATAGTTGGTTATCCGGGTCAACATATTAGGATACTTTTTACTTCGGGAAAATATCTCATCTCAAAATTTGCTATTTTCAAACTCATTTAAATATATAAAGCATCATATTTAAAGTTAATTTCCTACGGCAGGTCTGTTCTTGTCGCTGTACATTACACGGGACTGTAACTTTGCTTGTTTAGGTTCGCTAAATCAGCGCTTTAAGATGCCTCTTAGACCCGGAAGATATGAATTATTTTATTTGACATTGCTCTTGTGCATAATTTTCTTTTGTTTTATTTATTTTTAAACAAATTTAAGGCACAATGGTGATTTACATGTAATTTTCAGAGATTATATAATTTTTGGTAGGATATTTTGATATTAAAGTTAGATACTAGGTATTAAACGAATAAATAATCATTTAAAGTTGCTGGATTACTTTAAAACAAATACAAAATATACAGTTATCCGTCCAGACTGCAACAAATATTTATTTAGACAAGCATTGCTCGCGGTTCCACTCGCGTTATTTATGTGTGTGTTAATACGCCACTAAAGTTCATAGCGTGATGCCAGATAACCTGTAACTTTCATCAATAACAGGCTATATAATGCAAAAAGATCGAAAAACAGTCTGCTCTTTCAGAGAACCCTTGGCGTTCAAAGAAACAAATAAACTTTTAAGCTTTATGTATTAGTATACATAAGCTTTTTAAGCTCACGAACACTTGAAATCTATGTTACTAAAACAAATAGATTTATTTTTGATATAATTTTGAAATATTAGCCACAAGCAGGGCTAGAACCTGCGACAACGTTGTTCAGGCAGATACCTCAAACATTAATCAGGTCAATAATTAAGCAATACCATTTATATAACGTTTATATGTTGATAGTTATGCCACATTATCTCATCATGTTGACAGATATTACTAACAACGTACATTATTAAGTGTACTGAAATTTTATAAATGAATATGGGCTATTGGACAAACATCATTTTCAATCAAAACCGCTTATTTTGCTGCAAATATGCTTTCATTAGCTTTCGTACTTCACATTGACGACACGTTTGGCTTAGTTTGTAGTGATCCTACTTGCTGTGCCAGGGGTTACGGGTTCGAGTCCCGCTGGGGGCATACATTTGTGTGATGACCACGAATGTTTGTACTCCAGTACCATGTACCATGGAACTAGATGGTGCTGTGTGTTAATGTCCCAACTTATTTATAACTTATTTATTATTTACTCTATCGGTTGATAATTTTACCTCTAGCGCGTCTGTATTTAAATAGCGGAAATTGTACGTACTAAGATTATGTATCGCTAATTTTAATTGACCAGGCAGATTTAGGAAGGCTTAAAGTTATGGAAGCATAATATACAATTCTTGATATCTGAATTTGAAGTTAAATCATATTTAGGTTTCTAAAAGAAATGATTAAATAAATATGTTCTGACATTAACACACAGCACCATCTAGTTCCATGGTAAGCTACGAGATCTGTGTTATGGATGACAAAAAGAGAAAAATTAGATTTTTGTTTTTATCTCATATTATCTACATATCTATAAAGCTATGAGGCTTGTGTTATGAATACCAGATAGTTGATACACTACACATATATAACTTTAAATACATACCTATTATACATAAATATAAATACCTATGACTGGAGTACAGACATTGGTGCTCATCATACAAATTAATGCCCCCAGCGAGATTCGAATCCGCGACTGCTGTCACAGCAAGTAGGGTCACTACAAGCTGAGCCGAACCCGAGCGAAGCGAGAATGAGTTGCTAGTTTGTATTAAAATTCTAGAATATACCACTAGTAGCTAGCCCGAGTAATATCCTGGTTATGGCATAAGTTACATTTTATCGACCTCCACCAGACAAGCAAAGCCACGGGACAAACTGAAAAAATATTGCAATTTTTATTCCATAGAATAATTAGGTAACGTATTAAAATAAGGGCCATTGTTACCTGTTTTATAAAACATTCTCTAAATATTCTGTTTAAATAAAATAAGCCTGCGATATATTATACGGTCACGTAAAAAAGTGATTCAGTAAATAAAGATTAAGTTTAAACCTGTTTAACAAACTGTTCCATGATTTTTGTTCAAATTTTTTATCTTCTACTTAACTGGGATATTTGCAGAATTTCATCGACAGAGAATAATCTAAATATCACAATGCCTATTCTAAAATGTCACCTAATATATGTAGTTTCTAGCGACTCATCGGTTCGCTCGGGTGCGTCCCTAGGTTTTAACGGTTAGTGTAGATTTCTCAGAGATGACATTTTTTCCTGCAGTACAAAGTATCCTATAAGTTGACCCAGGTAACCAGTTATCATCATATCAAATTTCATCAACATCTGTCCAGTGGTTTTGTCGTGATGCGTTCCTAGACAGATAGACAAAAACTTTGAAAATTATAGATTTAGCGTCAGTAACGATGATAATGACTATTTCAATAAGATATTCCAAAAAATATTTAATTTACAGATTCGACTCAGTTAGAATTTTATTATACGTATAGACTAGCGGTTCACCTTCGCTTCGCTTGGGTTCGTTTGTAGTGAAAAACAAAATTAAATCTATCCTACAGGAACTATACATTTTTCCGGGATAAAAAGTAGCATTGGCTATTCCAGACTATAATTTAAAAGTTATGCCACCAAATACATATAGTTATTAAGGCCAAATTGTTTACTAACAAATATGTATGGATGTAATATCTCGAAATAAAGGTTATATTATATTATTATTAAAATGTATTTTTATATATATTTAACAAGTGAATACGTGAATGTGAGTATTTATTTTTGAATTCGAAATTTTTTTGTCAATTCAATTTTTACAACTGCTTTTATAACTGTTTTTTAGACAAAAAGACATTAAATAACTTTTAATGTGTACTTAGCAGGGCTTTTGCTCAAACTATTATAAAATTAAAAATGAAATATATATAATTTTTAAACTTTAATACAAGTGCCAAACAAGTGTTAAAATTTAGACACGATATAAACCTGTCAGAATAAAGTGCAAGCATTTATCAACAAGTGAAACTTGGCGCTGTTTCGAGTATAACTTTTATTTAAGGGGTGCATCTTTTGAACTTTGAAAAGCTTCCTTAAAAAGTAACAATATTATTAAATAATAATAAACAAATCAATATATTTTAGGGCTAAAATAGATACTTTTTATGTAAGAATGATAATTATGACAGATTTGTAATTATTTGTTATGCGAGTAAAATAAAATTTTATTCAAAAACGTATATCTTCTTATTCAGAAGATACTGAATGTTCACTTCGTTTAAGTTTTAGACAAAGTATATGATGAATTTTGCTAATATAAATGTTTGTCCAAATACTGCTACCATTAATTAACTTTCATTAGAAATAAAATGAAATATGTAAAAACTCCAGCTCTTACAGAACTAATATTTTCATCTGCGAATCTTATTTTTAACATTACCAGTTAGTTGTTCATATGATGATGGAGAGCATCTTGAAGAAGTCCGCATGTCTGACCTAATTTTTAAAAGCTTTATGGAAGTCCGTCAATCTGCATGGTGGCCAATGTTGCCTGTGCTTAGAAGTGGGACATCAAAACGTACAATTATTATATTACTAGCGACTCAGTCTCGCTTCGCTCGGGTTCGTCCCTAGCTTGATTCTTCATGCAAACTTTCATCCTCATTTTCATTTTCATCCCCTTAAGGGATGATTTCCGGGATAAAAAGTATCCTATGTGCTTCCTAGGATCTCAAACTATCTTCTTACCAAATTTCATTTAAATCCATTTGGTAGATCCAGAGATTACCCCCTACAACGTCACAAACTCACAAACTTTACCTCTTTATAATAATATGTAGTATAGACTAGCGACTTTTCTTCGCTTCCCTTTTATGCGTTTCTCAGTGACAGATAAGCACATGTGTTGCTTCAAATCCAGATAGTCTGAGTACTAAATTTTGAAGGAGTAACAAATATACAGACATAAAAACTTTTATTTATTGTTATAAAATTATTATTATAACATGTCTTTATAAGTATTAGTATCGCTTGATGACATTCCTTAGTTGTAGAGGTCAAGTTATCTAAGGGCTCGACAAACCTTAATGCTTCTAATCGTTACCAACTGGATTCCAATGTGGTCTCTAAATCACAAAGCCTTTCATTTATTATACCAGTGAGCGGTTTTACTAAGTTATTAAAGCGGTTGAGAGGTTGAGTACGACAGGGCCTTCTGAATAAGATATAATCGATTTTTAACTAAAAATGTCACATCGATATTAAAATCAATTTAAAACTAGTTGTTTCTCCTTTATGGGAATTTACTTTAGAAATTCATATGGGGTACAACCTGTTCATTAATTATTTAATCATGATAATTATACATGAAATATAATAGCTGTTATTCCTTTAATTCTTCCATTTTTTTGGATGATTGTTGGGTGCCTTTATTGTAAAATAATATAATTAGGCGGGTGGGTAAGTAGCATATGTTATTCGGTGATTTTTTCTATTTTTAATGTAATGAAGTTTTAGAAGCGGTCCAGTAGTTTCAAAGAATAACGACTAAACAGATAAAATAATATAGCTTACTAATAGATGACTCTATTTTAAGAAAATGCATTAAACACAATTAATATCTAAATATTTTCATGTAGTTTTGCATATGTCGTATACAGATAACACTTAGACCGCTTTTTATCAATATCGAAAAGGTCAAAGGAAGCCTCTCTCGACATACTCTATATAAATATGTTGAGACATTAACACACATCACCATCTAGTTCCATGGTAAGCTACGAGGCTTGCATTATGGATATCAGATAGTTCATACACTACACATATATAACTTTAAAGTTTAAATACATACATATTATAAATATATAACACCCATGACTGGAGTAAAAACATTCGTGCTCATCACACAAATGTATTCTCAAAGCGGGACTCGAACCCGCGACCGCTGGCACAGCAAGTAGGGTCACTACAAACTGAGCCAAACGAGTCGTATATATATAAAAAGTTTTAACATTTTTTCGAAATTCATCCCATAAGGGGGTAAAATAGGGGATGAAAGTTTGTATAAAACCTACAATTTTAGAGTTTATTTTGTAGTTTTAGCACGAGCGAATCCGAGGATTCTGCTAGTATAATATAACTCATGAACACTCATAAAAATAACTTCATTCTTTATAAGAAAGAAAGATCAACAAACACCTAAAAAATAATATTAGTAAGGATTTCTCCAAAAGTACAGCAAAAAGTCTGAATTGAAATTTGAAACCAGTTTAGTCGACATACTTCTACGAGTACGAGTGTACCGTTCCGAAACAACAGTCTTCATATTCCAAAAGTTTTGATAGGTCACCGATTTTGTTGAACTTTAGGCAAAATTGTCGCTGCCAAGACCCACTTGTTGCGAATATTAATTTGCTAACATTTTTTTAAATATTTTATTCACACATGATTTATTTTAGTAGCATTCGACGTTTGCACTTTTAATTCGTGTGCCAGTTTTTGCGGCGAACGCTATATGAATTAATTACTTGAAAAGTGAAATATTTTCCCTTTCTGTTTTACAAAAACCGATTAAAATTTTAATACTCGACGTCAGAAATGTATGGGGTGTGATTTAAAAATAAACCGATTTACGTTCTGATATACGATTTTTATTCATAACAACGTATTCTAGCGTATACATGAATTTAATCGTGCCGCTCTGCAAAAAGGAGATTGTTTAAATTTAAATATTTAATATGTCAATATTTTTATAAGGTTTTCCTTGAGTTCACATCAAAATCAATATATAGCTTTAGTTCTCTTTCCAGGCTGTCTGATACAGTGTGTACGTGATATTATCATGACGATTTATAGTAATAATGATTAAATTATAATTATTTTAAACCTTCTGTGCCTTCAATGTAAAAAAATATATAAAACAATAGTACAGAAAAAATATTATCTACAATTTTCTTTTCTTGGTTATAAAAATGTGTAAAATATTCTGTAGTAAATAATAGTATTACAATAATAGTAACATTTAGCTTTATATTATTACATACTAGCGACTCACCCTCGCTTTGCTCGGGTTTGTCCCTAGATTGCTTCCCCATTCAAACTTTCACCCCCATTTTCACTCCCTTAAGGGATGATTTCCGGTATAAAAACTGTCCTATGTTCTTCCCAGGGTCTCAAATTATCTTCTTACCAACTTTCATTTAAATCGGTTTCGTAGTTTCGGAGTCTATTTGATACAAACAAACAAACAAAAAAAAAAACAAATTTTTCATTTTTATAATATTAGAATAGATATTACACTTAAAATTACAAAATATATTTTAATTCATATCTATTTTGATGTAAACGCTTTATTCAACTAAAATATATTCTAAAATATCCCGTTATTAAAACGAATATAATGAAACCTTATGTATAAATTCATCAAGTCGTTTAGGCAAAATGTTCTTAAGATACACAAATACATATGTACATACAAATGAAATAAAATCCTCTTTCTGAGTCAGTCGGTAAAAAGGTAAGAAGATACAATCGGTTTACAAATTCTGTTTGTTTACTATTAAAATGACTTTGTTCCTGTAGAAAATGAAACGAGCAAACTGTATAAGTTATATTTGGAGAAGTTATCGTATTTATGATTGATACCTGGCGTATAGCAGACGTGACGTCGTAAAGCCCGTCTGGGGTATATAGACGGGCACGCAGCGTTCATAAACTCGATGTAGGGCCACGCAAACTGCTTTACTTATTAGTCTTGGGAGAATTAATTTGGTTAAAATAGTTTATATAAATAACTAGCGACTCACCCTCACTCCTCTCGGGTTTGACCTTAGTTACATTTTAACGTTTAGTATAGATTTCTCAGAGATGAGATGTTTTCCCGCAGTAAAATGTATCCTATATGTTGACCCGAATACCCAGCTATCGTCATACTAAATTTTATCAAAATTTGTCGAGTAGTTTTTTCGTGATGTGTTCCCAGACAAACAGATAGACAAAAATTCTAAAAACTGTAGATTCGGCCTCTGTATCGTATAATGACTATTTTGATAAGATTCAAAAAAAAATACTTAATGTAAAGCTTCGACTCATTTAGAATTTTATTATATGTATAGATAAAAAAAATATACTAATGCAGACTGCATTTTGGGTTCCGGCTACAGGTTTTCAATGTGATGGGAATTAGGCAATAGACCACCACGCTGGCCAGACACGGTTTGACGGACGGATTTCAAACTTCTTTCAAGTATTAATTAGGTTCACACAAATATGCAAATTTCCTCACATTTTTCACCTTAATTCGCGCATGAAAACAATGCGAGACCTGGGCTTACGTTACGACGCGAAGTCAAAAAGACGACAGTTTACGTAAAAAATATGTATTAGGTTTCAATGTAATATTATAATACCTATTCGAAAAAGGTATTCTAAGTAGTTCGATTAAACAAGTGTTGCTATTACTTCGAAAAAAAAAAAAACAATTTATGTTTTAAATAATTAGGATAGCTGAGATACTAAAAATAACGCATATTAGGCATATTACAATCATATATTAATATAATATTATTTAAGGAAAGAATATAATATTATATATCATTTGTCAGACAATAACAACGGTTACCATGGCAACATTACATACATATACATTTTTTCGTAACGCATTCACCAGCTTACCGCCCCAAGTCAAGCGTGCGTAAAGAAGTTTTACTTCAAAAACTCTGGACCAACATTTTCTAATTATATTCGCTAGCGGCAGTAAACAAACTAAAAGCGTTTTTAATGGCCAAAAAGTTAATAAAACTTGAGAATCGTAAATCGTGGCTGAATCCGGTGATTGTTTCAAATAAATATGGCGATAATTTATCTATAGTATGTACGATGCGCTATAAATGCCTGTCCTACATTCGTGAACAGGTGTTACGGCGGGCATAACATGCGATCTTAGTGTATGTCAATAAGTACTTTACTTACTATATTATACGAAACGATATATATTGCACACCTGCTTTTGCCCGTGGCTTCGCTTGTGATATGATGATTAAAAGTAGAATATCATTCACGGATCCTCCTTAGAAGTCCCATTGAAATGAATTAGTGCTAATTAGGAAAAATATAACAAAAATGCACATAGTTCTATCTACAGACTATAGAATTATATAGAGTATATAGCAAGCCAAAAATATGTTAAAATTAAAAATAGTAGCTTGATTTGGTGTTTATGCTACTATTATCCATTTTGCCATTCGTTTAAGTAAACAACCCTTATTCTTTAAAGAAAGTTTTTTAAAGAATAAGGGTTGTTTTTCTTTATTATGGTAAAATCCGTTAGCTATTTTTATTTATTAACATTTATTTTCATAGTTATATTTATTCTATTAATATTTTATACATGATACATTTTAAATTTTGTTGTTTGGCTTCATGTTTGGTTATATGACACTCTGTCTGCTTTTCCTTAGTCTGAGATTCTATCGTTTCTTCATTAAACTGATTGTAAAAGTTAAGTATAAGATAAATCTAATGACAACTCTTAAGCTAAAATCCATCAAACTGTTTAGGCTATACAACATGCTAAAGAAATATATATACATACATACATTCGAAAAACATAACCCTCCTTCTAACGCAGTTGGGTAATAAAATTAGAACTCAAGACTTAAAATTCCATAAGCATTCCTTGAACAATATGAAATTGTTTTAATTAAAGAATATGATAATTTAAAATGTGCATACAATATTTTACTTTGTTTTATCAAAACAAAACCTTTTGGTATCCTAGTTTGATTAATACGCGCCTTGCATAAATGTTGTAACATGTCCGAACCGGCCTAATATGGGACATATCCCATGGGCTTATCCTATACCAATACACTGTAAATTATGTAAACAAAGGTAAAATTTATTGCTTATTACATTCAAGTTACTGAAAGCGAATATCAGTTTAAACGAAGCCTCGCAAATTTTGTGCTCCCTAAGGAAAATATCTTGTATAGAGCAATTATAATGCTATTGGTTATTATTATGTTTATAAAATGATAAAAAAAATTGTATAAAGTAAAAATTGTCATTATAATAAATACGAGTATGTTGGGACATTAACACACAGCACCATCTAGTTCCATGGCAAGCTACGAGGCTTGTGTTCTGGATACCAGATAGTTGATACACTACACATATAACACTTTAAATACATACAATACATATTATAAATATAAACACCTATGACTGGAGTACAAACGTTCCTGCTCATCACACAAATGAATGCCCCCAGCGGGATTCGAACCCGCGACCGCTGGCGCAGCAAGTAGGGTCACTACAAACTGAGCCAAACGTGTCGTCATTAGTAATCAAATAAACTTATATATAAATATATAATAGAATATTGAATTATTTTAAAAAATATTCCAAATATATTTACATACCAAAGTTCAAAACAAAATATTTAAATCCAAATAGATATAGCGCAAAGAGAACGCTCCGCGCTCTATTTACGACTAATGCAAGTCCAATTTATCATTGCATAATCACACGAGCATCGATACTGAACGGGAATTTCAAACAAGAACCGTATTTCAAAGTCTAACAAATACTCGTCCCGCCAAAAACGCGAAAACGTCGCCATCTTGATAAGCGTTTAAGATGGCGCGCACGTTTTATTTTTCTGCCGAATAGTTGACTAAGATATTGTCAGGTGAATTTTATGTATACAATAAAATTGTTTTCCATTTTATTTATATTTTTAATAAAATATATATGTACCATTTTTTATACAGTTGAACATTTTAATTCCTTTGAGTCGTCATCTTTGTTTATGGCTTTGGGCTTTTAATTAAGTCGAAGTTGCTGAGGGATGTACTAGTGACATAATAATATTATGAAGATTTAGATGGCTGGATGGGTATTACATAATAAAATATATTAAGCATTCTCGCTTATTAAATATTCTACAAGGAAATTTATAAACTCTTAAATGTATAGTTACTAAGTTTTTATTTCTCTCTAGAGGTATAAGTTTTGTCATTCATAATGTCAAAGCAAAATGTTTAAAATATGAATATAGTAAGTTTTAAGATTAATTTATTTAATTTAAAAAATATACAAACAATATATTTTTTAAAGGTATAATTTTGAACTGATAAAAATTGAATTTTAAAAATGTGGTTATATCATATATTTTCTGCCTTTTGCTATTTATCCATATCATAATATAAAATACTTATATTTATCTTATACTACGATGGTGGACAAACAACTTTTTATTAAACAATTGTTCACAAAATACACGTTCTGAAACGCGAAATGGCGCGAGTCACCATCTTGATAAGCGTTCAAGATGGCGCGCACGTTTTCTTTTTCTGCTGAACGCAAACTTGATACATGGCTCTTGTCATTTCACGTTAGTTTAGTGAAACTGCAAGCTTTATTTACTAACTTGCAACTTGGATTGATTTAATCGTCGATACAATAAATAAAATATTTTAGAAGAATTTAGTATGACATTTTTGATATATCGTTACTTCAATGGGTTTAGAGTACGTAACTCACATACAGTTCTTTTTAACAGTAAGGGAACGTTATGTGTTTATTATTAATAATTTTATTTCAAAATTAATATCTTCATAAATTGTTTATTCAATATTAAAATTGGCTGTTGAAAACAAATCGGTGTGGCTGTTTAGAATGTTTTCAATGCATATTTTATATAAAAAAATGTTTTCGCGCGAAAATCTTTTAGGTTAGTTGCTATTTTCAAAGGAATATTCTTGATTCTTTTAAATATGTTCATTTTTTGATGTTTTCATTATATACTAGTGTAGAATAACAATAATAAAACCTCGAGATATACCTTGCATATATTCTTATATTCAGTACTTTTGCAACATCAACTTAATTCTTTTATAATCGTCAGTACTTCTCTCTGTGTGGAAGCCATGGAAGCTACCACCGGTTCGGAAATCAGTTCTGCCGAGAAGGATCGGCGAGAAACTCAACAGTTGCTTTTTTAAATAATGAGTTTCATAATTTTTAATAATAATTTTCAGTATTACAAACTATTCTTGACTAGTCACTACAAGGTGGTACCGATATCTCTGCCCCGAAAGCGCGGGAAAACAATAGAATATCCGCGTCCTTTTTAATTTTTTTGAATACATTCTTACTCGTATACGCCAAGGTCATATAAATAAATGCTTTACACATACATCGCTACAAATTAGTCAATATATTATTGTTAAGAAATTGGATTATTTTTTTTGTAAAATTATACAAGATATAGCGGAAACAATAATCTTTACAGCCTTAAATTTCTTAGCGTTCATTTGCAAAAAACCGTTGATATTCTATATTCTCACAGGCCTCCTTCAGAGGCCTCTTTCACCCCCACGTTCCGGTAAACTCATAAACAATTATTTTTTCATTAAAACGCTCAGATAGAAAAATGCAACCTAATACTAGTACTACATTATACTCGTAATTTCAATATTGTGTATTCAGCCCTTTTTAACGTCCCACTGCTGGGCACGGGCCTCTCTTCAATACGAGGGGAATCAGGCCAAAGTCCACCACGCTGGCCAAGTGCGGATTGGCGGACTTCATATGTCTTTCGAAAACTTGTTAGGTTTTCTCAGACATGTAGGTTTCCTCACGATGTTTTCCTTCACATAAGACAAGTGGTAATCATGTTAGAAATGATTCGCACATGAAAATATCAGAGGTGCGAGACCCGGGATTTGAACCCGCTTCATTCGGTTTCCCAAGCGAGCGCGTTACCACTGGGCTACCACTGCCTTGTATGCCAATCAATTTCTTTATTTCAATATTGTACGTAGTTTTATATATTTACTCACAGAAATCTAATCGTGGCGCGAATCTCTAATACATAATATTCAAATGATGCCAACATTAGAAAGCGAAGTTTGAATAAATGTTTATTTCAAATAGATCTTAGGATTACTGGAATTAATTGAATCTGGTTGAAGTCTTAGTTAGCTAAAATACTAATGCGATCTCTTTTACGGTCAATTTAGCTGCTATTTGATGAGAAATCGATATAGTGCTTCAGATATTTTAAATGAGGGAAGTGAAAGTTTTAATTAAGTATAAAAAACTTTATGGTACAATAGAATATCGTTAATTTTTATTTTATAACCATTTCTTGTAATTTTATAGAGTTTATGTCTTATAGAATTTTAGTTACATGATCTTATAGAAAAAAGTGTCGTGAAAAAATCTATAAAAAATGACCTTTAGTTCCCAAATTTTCCAATTTTGTGAGCAACTGTTACAAGTCTTAAATTTTGTAAAAACTGTTCTCATAATATTACAGGCATTTAAAAAATTCGCTTACCATTCTGATACATTCTGATAAAAATAAATATTTACAATATATTTGTTATATCACCTACGGATCACAGAAGAAGAGAACATCATCTATTCAGAACCAAACACCAATCATATGCCCAGCAGTGGAACGTTAAAAAAGGGCTGAATACGATTATATATAGATAATGCAGTGTAGCTTTTTCTATTTGAATTGTAACTACTAACTTATAATTTTACATTTTTAACCTTATCAAAACGAAATTAAAAATTGTGTTCAAAACATTTTATATGAGCAAATACGTACATATGTAGATACAATATTACAAATATTATATAAAAATGAAAATTGTAAAATAAATATTATGATAACTAATTTTTTTAAATTAATCTTTCATAACTTTGAAGCAAATGTTTTTTTTTAATCTTTATTTTTATTTAGGGACTTTTATCCTTTTAGGAGAAGTAAATGTTAGTGTAAGGAAAAACCCTATATTACATTTTTCACGTATATCATTCGATCAAGGCGAAGCAACTATTTACGGTATAACGACTCGTATGTTTTCTGTGCTCAAGAATAGACCGCACGTAGAGGGGATGGAAAGTCTGAAAGTTCCGAATTACGGAGATTCACAAAGTTTCATAGGAGTTTCGGATTCAAGCGTTCGCGGTATTTGAGATACGCAGGAATGCGAGTTTTATTGCATCTACGTATACTTGTCACAAAGGAGTAATTGTGGGGTACGTTGCTATCCTTTTAATTAGTTTTTTTTGTTTTCCTACTTTGTTACAGTATGGCTTATATATAGTATTAAACTAGCTATTACTCGCGACTTCGTCTAGATTTTATCATATAACTAACTGCGACTTATTCTCACCTCGCTCGAGTGCGTCCCTAGATGCCTAGTATAAGCCTGTGTTACTCCAGGTCCAAATCTGCCACCCCCCCAATGCGCGTTCACCTTATCTGGCAGTTCAGCCGGGCGCGAAGCGAAGAAACGCACAGGGAGGTGGCCCACTTCGGTGGGCGGTGTACCATGCGTGTTGCTCCTGGTACTTCTCTGATAGCAGAGTGGACTGTGGAGCAACCCCATGGTTGTTGTGGTCTGCTTCGGCAGACCTGCCGTCGGAGCGTCGTGGTTGAGAGCATAAGCGATCTTGCGACGCCACATTAAGACGGGGGAGGTTTTGTTGGGTTTTAGTGGGTACTACTGGCTTTTCTAGCTAATGAGTCCCACATAACCATCTGTATGTCTACAGGTGGTATGCATAAATGCATTTCCCAATATAAAAAAAGGTCCAAATCTGCCAAATCAAACTGTCGCACTTATAATACTAAAGCTAGCGGAATATATGCATAATACTTGTATATAAGAATATTCTTTTGCCTTAAATCTTACAGTCACTTTACCTACATTTAAAAAAATCTGTATTAACTTCACAAATTTGTAATATAAATTCCTTAACGTACAGATTTGTGAACATTAATGTATCAGGGAGTGTCATAGGTATTTTAACCCTAAACATTAAGTTTTTGTGATATTATTTAATTGCAAAAAGACGTTAGAGATGTATATATTATATAGTGCTACAAGGATCATTTGGCAAGTGGTCGAAATCAGAACTGACACCGCCATCTTGTAAATCGTCACTTTTGAGAGAAGTTGGAGTTGATGTTTGTTGTGGATATTTCATGCTTTTATTTCAATAAAAATATATCAAATATGAAGCGATATTATAAAGGTTAAGAGGTTTTTTTATAAAAGAAAAATCCTAATTTCACACCCACGCCCTTATGTCAATGTCACCTAAATGCCAAATGATCCTTATAGCACTGTACAGATGTCTTACTTACTCATTTAATTATCTATTTTGCACCATTCATTCACACTATCTCGATGCGTGATAAGAATTAAAAGACAAAATTATTTTCGTGTTGTCTTCAAGAGATTAGTCAAAAAATCTATTCAGTTATCAGTTCTATTTACGTACGTTTGTCATCTGTTGTTTAATTACCTTATCACTGATAAGCCAGAAATGACCCAATATCATAGCGCTGCAAACGCACAGTATATTGTCGTTCAAAGCCGAGTTATAGCATTAGTTTTACAGTTTATCTTATAGTGGAACTGTGCCTGGACAGAGGTGCGTGTTTATTTCTTTTTCATGATCTAGCTTTTTATTATTAAGCAATATTTGAAAAACTTGCCTTTTTAAATATGTTAATTAAATATGAGAATTATTAGAAGGAAAATTTTCAATTACATTTATACGTACCTAAATGATTACTTCCAAGTATGTCTCTTAAATAACTCCATTGTATTATTTATTTATTCTACATTATAGGATATTTATGAATTTTCAAACATTAAATTGTAAACAAAATGCATATGTTTCGAAAATATCAGATATTATGCGATTGTGCGATAAGAGAGATATCATAAATAGTGTTGCCATTATAAAAAATCCAAAGAGGTTCTGTTGCTATTGTTTCTTTTTATTTTTTTATTCTTTTATTACTTTATATAGTCTTGTGTGGTATTGTAATTATTTTTGTATAGATTTTACAAATGATAAGTATCATAAAAAGTTAAAAAATATTTATTTGTTTTACAGAAGATGAAAAATTCAAAAGTAAATCGAGTACTTTTTATTTTATTTTTTATTTCTAGAGTATTAACAGATAGGATTGTACAAATTGGCTCTAATTACCTCTTATGTAATACGTACACTGTGCAGAAATTTTTACGTATACAGTATATCTACGAGTAAGAGTGTATTAAAAAAGAGCGGGAAGTTTGTGTTTGGGCAAAGTTTTCCAGAATGTAAAAGTCAAATTGACAGTGCTTAATTTTTTTATCAACTTAAAACGTACTTTCGGTGTATTTTTGAAGTGAAAACTTCTATAGGCAGATTTGGATGGGGAGTAAATTCATGTAAGTCGTCATCGACATGGTCACGTGACGTGTTAACGCTAACACTCAGAGTGCCGATAGATGTTGAAACCGCTTTAATGTAAACAGTTTTAATTTAAGACCAAACAATTTTAATATCCATTTATATGCCATATCTTCACTTATTAAGAACGTTAATAGTAGTAGCCCCAAGCTACAAGAATTTTTTAGAGCTTGATTTTACTTTTAACTAGACAATTTAGATGCGAGTCATATTACTTTTTTATCTGTCGTAACATACGAGATATAAACTGTAATAAAATGGCAATTTGTATCTAACAACATGGTATCTGAAAAGTAAAATCATATTAGAATTAAAAAAACCTGCTTAAAACTTGCCAGTTTAAAAAACGTTACGTTAATCTGTATTTATTCATTTCCTGCGGCCTTCGACGGTGACGTCAAACGCAACAAAAGGAAGAGTGAGCGATGTTGCCATTTAATAAATTGATTGTACATTGTTATCTGCGATAATGAAATAATAATCGATTGTGCTATAACAATTGCGTGCGTTTTCGATTCGGCATTGTCGATCCCTAATTAACATTGATTAATTGGTCGTGTGGACAACAATAAGGTTATTATGATGTGCGATTTGTCGTTTATGAATTGGAAAATTATGTGTAACATTTTGTTATATATGTATGTTTGGGAAATTTATCATATTTATTATTTACTAGTGACTCATCCTAGCTTCGCTCGGGTTCGTGGCCACTTACGTTTTAACGTTTAGTTTAGATTTCTCAGAGATGAGATATTTTGCCGCAGTAAAAAGTATCCTATATGTTGACCCGGATAACTAGCTACTATCATACCAAATTTTATGAAAATCCCCCATCAGTGGATTTTCCGTGATGCGGTAACAGACAGACAGACAGACAGATGAAAATTCTAAAAACTATAAATTCGATCTCTGTATCGATAATAATAATTATTTCCAAATAAGATTTTCCAAAATATATTTAATGTACAGATTCAACTCAGTTAGAATTTTATTATATGTATAGATATGTACATAAAACCAATGAAGTGAAAATAATTCTAAGCGATTGTTTTAGAGGCGATTAGCTCTAACGTTATGAAAATGTAAATAATTTAAATAGTATTTCCTGAAATCGACACAGATAAAAAGAAAAATTGTGATTTATATACGGTACAGTTCACACGCAAACAATTCATTAACAAAAACAATTACAGCGGTTATGTTGCGGTCTTACTCAATTAAAATAGAATAACTGAAGGTTTAGCCGAAAAAATAATTACTCATAAATCTGGAATGTTAGCTTAGTAATGTTTTTTTTATTGACACCCAAAAATTTACCAATCCATATATGTGTAAATAGTTCAGTACGTTTTTCTGCTATATTTTTCAACCGATTTTATTTGTTTTGTTTGTAGCTTTGAACGAGCTTTAGTGTTATCAATAAAAAGTTTGGAAACATGTAGTTTTTATATATTATACTCGAATTTCGACCGCTGGGCGAAGATTCATATGATAAAATTAAAATGGCATCAAAATTACTTTAAAGGTGCTCCATTAGGGGTGGAATATTTTCATGAAAATATAGTACCTACTCTAATAATTAAAAATGATATTCTATAAGATTATTTGGTTGATTGCTTGATACTAGTCTTTGGGCTTGTTACTAAAATGTGTTATCTATCTGTACGTCTGTACATTTAAGTTATCTCCGGAATTAAATAAATAATAAATAAATATGTTGGAACTTTAACACACATCACCATCTAGTTCCATGGTAAGCTACGAAGCTTGTTTTATGGATACCAGATAGTTGATACACTACACATATATAACTTTAAAAACATAATATAAACGCCCATGACTGGAGTGCAAGCATTCGTGCTCATCACACAAATGAATGCCCCTAGCGTGACTCGAACCTTCGACCGCTGAAACAACAAGTAGGGTCGCTACAAACTAAGCCAAACCTGTCGTCAAAGAAAAATTGATTACTTTAATTAAGAATTTTAATCTATAATTAAATATATATTTTTTTAATGATTAAAACAATTTTAATAAGATGAGTAAGGATGGAAAATGTTGCTCAGAAAATTATTAAAATCAGGAAAACTTTTGAATTTTTGTGTGAACTTTTGAATAAATATATTAGTTACTAGCGGCTCAACCTCGCTTCGCTCGGGTTCGCCTCTAGTCAAACAAAAACAAATCTATTCCACGGCAACCGTACATTTCTCCAGGATAAAAGTAGCTTATTTGTTATTCTGATGTATGTACTATATTATTGCTAAATTTCATTAAAATCCAATCCGTCGTTTTTGTGTACTAAGCTGTATAAGTTCCTATAGTTTTTTAACTATTCCAAGGGAACTCTTTAATTTTCCAGTATAAAAAGTATCTAAAATGTTGACCGGAGATAAAAGGTACCACCATGCAAAATTTTATTTAAATCGGTCAAACAGTTTCAGAGATTAGCCCGTACAAATAGACAAACAGACAGAAACAAAAAAATGAAAAAAAATCTGGATTTGTTCTATTTCTCTTCTTATCCCCATGACTCGGTTTTTAGCATTTTTTTCTATGTACAGACATTCGACCTCTACAATTTTATTATATGTATAGAGATTGTTCACTAGAGATTTACAAGTAACTAGTGAGTTGGTGAGTTGGTCACTAATATTTTATAGTAAAATATAGCTGAAGATTTAGTGCTAAATCGCAACTCACAGTATTGGTTTTTTAAATAAATGAAGTGCCAAAGAGCGCAGGAGCACGTACAGAGGCCAATCACGTCGCGGCAACAAACAAATATGCGTTTTATTGTGCAAACGACACATGCTTTCAACGATGCCTCGTAAGTCGACACTGCTGTTTAAGTTTGCCTTTTCAAACAAACTCGTACTCCTTAGAATTATATAATTGAAGCTGTCTGCAAAAATAGCTAAAGTCAATTTAAAAAAAAAATATTGTAAATATTTATAAAGTTTTCAATGTAATAATATATAGTTAACGTTAGATATTTTTGTTAAAGATAAAATATAAGTGTATATATTATTAACTTACTTAGTATGGATATCTCACGGGAACTGTACATATATTCGGGATAAGAAGTAATCTATGTGCTATTCCAGACTATAATCTATCTCTGTGCCAAATTTCATCCAGAACCGTTCAGCCCTTCTGGCGTGATTGAGTAACAAACATCTATCCATCCAAACTTTCGCATTTATAATATTTTCGCATTTATAACGTTTTCCTAGAAGCGAACCCGAGCGAAGCGAGAGTGAGCCGCTAACCAGTACAACATAATATGTATCATAACAACTAACATACAAAAATCCAAAGCGTATTATAATTGCTGAAATAAACATTTTATACTTATAAATGGCTATTAAAACTTGAACAATGTTGTTAAATGTTTCTAAACCAAATATAATATAATTATTATTCAAGGACATTCACCTATACAGGGTGGAACAAATCGATGGGACACGGAAGAAAAGTACTTTAAATATTGAAGTTATCAAGATTTACTCAAAGGAAACATTTCTTTATTTTTAAAAATAATAATAACTGCATTTCATTTTTTTTTTCAAAAAGCTTACCTGAACCGGGAATCGAACAAAATAAAAATGCAAAAAAGGGTATCGTCACTATTTTATCGAATTAATCGATAGGGTCTATGGTAAGGATATCTCTCGAACAAACATTGCGTCTTAGAATTAAAGAAAACGATGAAATCTTACAAATTATACATATCGACTCTAACGTCGTGGAACAAAGGCATAGGACATGGAAGAAAGTGTCTTAAACACTGAAAATATCAAGTTTCACTCAAAAGAAATATTATTTAATTTTTTAAAATATGAATAACTGCATTTACATATTTTTTTTTAAAAGAGGTGACCTGAACCGGTAATCGAATCAACTGAAAATGCAAAAAGGTACGCCGTCACTATTTTATCGAATTAATAGATAGAATCTGTGGTAAGGATGAAATGTTTCGAACGAAAATTGTATGTTACAATTCATGAAAAAGATGAAATCTTACATACATGTCGACTCTATTTAAAGGTACACATATCTAAGTATGCCTATTTCTAAGGCAATTAGGCAGACAATTATAATATATTAGAATACAACTCAGATCTGAGAATAATTTTTTTATTGTAATTTAATATTATAAAACCAAGTGACATTTTGAAAAAATAAACAAAAAATATTTCATGATTGTTTATAAATAAGGTTTTTATTTTGTACTAACGACTCATTCTCGCTCCGCTCGGGTTCGTCCCTAGTTTCGTTTTAAGGTTTAGTATAGATTTCCCAGAGATGAGATATTTTCCCGTTATAAAAAGTATTCTATATGTTGACTCGGATACCCAACATCATACCAAATTTCATCAAAATCTGTCCAGTGGTTTTCTCGTGATGCGGTCACAGACAGACAGACAGTCAAAAATTCTAAAAACTATGATTCGGCCTCTGTATCGATAATAATGTCTATTTTAATAAGATTTTCCAAAAAATATTTAATGTACAGATTCGACTCAGTTAGAATTTTATTATATGTATAGAAAAACGTGCCAGTGTAAGAACTAGACATTTTACAAATAGTCTTGATGACGTCGAACTAACAAAGTATCAACACAGTATCTGTTTGATCGATTATACTGCGTTTCAGCATTAGGACTGCGACTGGACTTTGATTTATTTTTAAAATTGGCATTCACTTAGTATATATGAAAAGTTTTTGGTAACATATAATATTTTACAAATATATAATATATGATGTAATAACTAAAACTGTTATAATATAATATGACAGTTTTAGGTCATGTTATTATGTTATATTTTTGTTATTTTAGGAATGGCATAAGTTTTAAAGAGTGTTTATTAGAATTTAGTGACATCTTACTTTTTCAGTAAAAGAAATAATTATTATAATTCTGCCTGAGCTGGCTTTAATTAGAACGTATAAATTATAAAGATTTGATTTTGAATTAATGTCAATTCAAGTTGCATTATATGTTACAGATACAGATAAATAAAACTGAAGTGTCTGTTTGTAATGTCAAAATAACAGCTTTATAATATATGCATATGGAATTATATACCGTACTTATAAAAAAAAACACAATTTTTCAATTTTTTGTCTGTCTGTCTGTCTGTTTGTTCCGGCTAATCTCCGAATCGGTTGGACCAATTTTTAACGGGACTTTCACTGGCAGATAGCCGATATTATACGGAGTAACTTAGGCTACTTTTATTTTAGAAAAAGAATTAGGGCTTCGCTCAAAAAAATTAAAACGTACCTAGGGACGCACTCGAGCGAAGCGAGGGTAAGTCGCTAGTTAGTCATAAACTTGTTACGTTGTAAAAGTAAAAATATGTTATTTTCTACTTGGAAAAAATATAAAAAATGAAAAAAAAAACAAATTTAATTTATTTAGACATCGAAAAGGTATTATTTTAAGCTGTACCGATTTATAAGAAATCCCTGTATCAACAAGTTCAGTCAGCTCTTGACAGTAAAGTACTCGTAACTCGGCAATACAAAAATGTAATTCTGGCACAAAAGGCGCGGGACACGTCGCGGCGACAAACATGCTATTACATGCGTTATTGTTACTAGACATGTTGCCTTAAAATTTATAGACCGTCCTGATTTTCTTTAATTTAACTAGATTTTTTTTAATAAATCCTGATTTTCTTTGATTTAACTTGATTTTTTAATAAAATCCATCGACTTGCGTGGTTCATTTTAAGGTTTTTGTTTTGGGTTCGATTCTTAGTTCATATTAATAATAATAAATAAATCACTTGTTACAGGCAAAAACCCACACATACAGAGATTTTTTTTAAAACATTACAGTTAAAATTAACAATAATTATTATGTTCTTATTATGTTTATAAATAAAAACAGATGTTTATTTATTACTGATTAACCGTTAAGTTTTGTAAAATAATTATATTCCTTAGAAATTTTAATTAAAAGAGTAGATACTGTATATTGGAGGGTATTTTTAACAAAAGCTTTAATCTCTGATTTAGGGTTTCACCCTTTGTAATAACACTGTAGATTGAATAAGCGAGAGGAACTAGTTTTATTGTCTCAATAGTCAATTATGGAGTAGCTTTTTTGATGCGTTTACATTATAAATAATATAGTAATTTTTACGTGGGTCCACAGATGGGCACGAGCTTTTCTTCAAAGCTAGGGGGATGGGACCAATATAAATTCACTCACTTTTCGAAAACTAGATAATTTATTTGTGTCTATAATGATGTTTTTATATATAAATAGCATTTCTGACTTTCTCTTGAAAATTTATCCTGTCTGATAAAATATAATTATAATTTATTATAATAATTTAATTTAATTATTATTATAATAAATTAATCGATAAATATATATTTAACTAGCGAATCACCCTCGCTTTGCTCGGGTTCGTCGCTAGGTTGATTATCCATACAAACTTTCATCCTCATTTTTACCTCTTTAAGGGATGATTTCAGGGATAAAAACTTCTCCTATGTCCTTTCCAGGGTCTTAAACTATCCTCTTACCAAATTTTATCTACGAGTAAATCGGTCCAGTTTTTGAGTTTATTCGTTACAAATAAATAATAATGATAATGTTCTCCTGACCGATTCCGGCCACGGCGGCCAATCTCATTGAGACTAGCCAACTGCGCAGGAGATATTATAGTGCACAAGTGTACGCGCAGACACAAGTGCTCTCCCTATTACCGTCACTCTCATACTCTGGTGGGACGACTACTCGACACGACCGGTGAGAGTTAAGGCGCAGGACCGACGGCTTTACGTGCTCTCCGAGGCACGGGGGTGAAACACCGCCAACTTCCCAACTCCGGACTGTTACTGAGGCTTACTATACAGAAAGACTCAATAACTAAACTTGGCCCGACCCGGGACTCGAACCCAGGACCTCAGGATGTGCAGCCGTACATGCTAGCCACTACACCACCGAGGCAGTTGTCAATATACATGTCGTTACAAATATACATAGTGTAGATATAGGAAAAATATTGTAATTATAATAAAATAGACTATTCAAATAATGAACGATTTGTCGTTAAATATCTGCCGGCGCGGCGATCTCTGTATATCGGAGCTACAGCGTAGCGCGTGCGGCGTAGCGCTGCAAGTTTGATGAGGGTCGTAGAGGACACGTGCCGGCTTATTTGTTCAACAACTTACACGATTCACGCTTATTACGTAAGAAATAAAACTTATATACGAGCCTCGGAAAAGAATTGTTAGGCGGTTTTGGAAGTTTGTTCAGATTTTATTTTAAAACCACTTTATTTATTATATACTAGCGACTCACAATCGCTTCGCTGGGGTTCGACACTAGGTACGTTTTAATTTTTTTGAGCGAAACCCTAATTCTTTTTCTGAAATAAAAATAAAAGTGTAATAATAAAAGTGAAATAAAAGTAAAAATCCCGTTAAAATTGGTCCAGCCGTTTCGGAGATTAGCCGGAACAAACAGACAACACACAGACAAAAATTTTAATAATTGTGTTTTTCTTATAAGTACCGTATAAAATCCATATGCATTTAGTATTAAGCTGCTATTTTGACATTACAAGCAGACACTTCAATTTTATTTATCTGTATAGACTAGCGACGTACCCTCGCTTCGCCCGGGTGCTTCCCTATCTTAAATGGTTTAAGAACGCATAGAGGACAAACATACGAATATTCATTTTTATTTATATAGAAGAAGATTAGGAAGAAGACTAGGAAGACTTCGCTCGGGTTCACTTGGTACATAATAGTAGCGCCAATGTGTTATTCGTATATATATATATATATATATATATATATATATATATATATATATAACGTCATAGTCTGTATACTAAATTTCATCTAAAAATCCGCTTTAAACTAAAAGAGTATCTTATAGAAACTTCACACATTAAAACTTTAGCATGTATAATAATAATCTGATTAAACAAATATTTTAACATTATTTTTAACTTAATTTTTTCCAATTCAATTCAATTCTCTTGTTAATGGCTTCAAAGCTTGTCAGTTGAGCACAGGTTACTACGACAATGTCACGAAGAATAAAATTCTTTTCATTTAAAGGGTGGGCTGACGGATCTGAGACCATATTAACATGTTATATTTTAATTGATATAATAACGTAGATATGTTTTTCGAAAGCTGTTTCTTTACGTATATTATTAAAGGATCTTGTTTTTACTATAATAATAAATTTTCATATTTTTTATTATTTCGAATATATACATAATACATATGTTTGTATGTATGTATACAAATCTATACATATAATAAAATTCTGAGTCGAATCTGTACATTAAATGTTTTTTGAAAAAATCGATATTTATTATCGCTCCCGGTCTCTGTATCGAAATAAAAAAAAATCTTATTGAAATAGACATTATTATCGATGCAGAGGCCGAATCTATAGTTCTTAGAATTTTTGTCTTTCTGTCTGTCTGGGAATGCATCATGAGAAAACCGCTGAACAGATTTTGATGATGTTTGGTATGATGATAGCTGGTTATCCAGGTCAACATATAAGATATTTTATTACAGGAAAATATCTCATCTCTGAGAAATCTATACTTACTGTTAAAATGTACCTAGGGACAAACCCGAGCGGAGCGAGGTGAGTCGTTAGTTGTGTAATAATCGTAATAACTAGATTTAGATTTTAATGTATTTGAAAAGTAGAGTCGTACAAAAAGTACCCTAAAGGGCTATTACTTTACATAGCTATTTCTGTATGCAAATCAACAGATCATTAGGGTCAATTTATAATCAATACTGTCAGAAAATGTAATTTAGAAGTATTTTGAAGCCCATTTTCTGTAAAATGTGCTTACATTTTTAACCTATAAGTTAGAGTATAGTGTCCTAGGTTCGTGTTCTGAGTTGCGTAAAAAGAGTTGTTGGTTTGTCTGTAAAGATTTTGATAGTCATCCAAAGTTAGATTTTTGGTAATTTAGTATTAATATTTTTCAAGACATACTCAAAAAAGTACGAATATTAGTCGATATCGCAGTAATTTTTATAATAATGCATACGATTTTATGGCAGTGGTAGCCCAGTGGTAACGCGTTCGCTTGGGATACTTAGTGAAGCGGGTTCAAATCCCGGGTCTCACACCACTGATATTTTCATGTGCGAATCATTTCTAACATGATTACCACTTGCCGTATGGTGAAGGAAAACATTGTGAGGAAACCTGCATGTCTGAGAGAACCTAGCAAGTTTTTGAAAGACAAGTGAAGTCCGCCAACCCGCACTTGGCCAGCGTGGTGGACTATGGCCTGTTTCCCCTCGTATTGAAGGGAGGCCCGTCCTAGCAGTGGGACGATAAAAAGGGCTGAATGCATATGATTTTGGCGTATTTCAGTGCTTGTTAATTTATTTTGTGATCACTTTTTACACATTAAAACAGGGTAAAATTTTCATTTTCATTTTTGTTTTCTCTATCTACTTGAATGAAATAAAATGTTTTTTTTTTTCTTTTTTATTAAAAAGTTACACAAAAGGGAACGTTCTATTGAAACATGCAAAATAATGTAGAGTGCAATCAAATTAATATAAATGGTTTCAAAGATAAAAGATTACAAGATTTTTATTAAAAAAATCTAAACATAAAAGTAAATTAATTTATTAAAATTAGCATTAAGTGATAGATGAATAATTAAGATACATTTATAAGTTTAGATTTATTTCTTCCTGTTTCTATGTTACATTTAGAATTGGCTTTTATTTTTATGTAAGCTTTAACCGGAAGTGTGGTAACACAAAGTTAGCAGAATTTAAGCGGTTAATTTTAATAAATATAACGTTTTCATGTTGGTTACGTTTCAATTTTGTACTTAACGTTTTCAACTTCCGGTTATTTATATTAAAAGTAAAGGATTAGTAAAGTTGCTGTAAATTAATTCATAGGAAGTCTTCTATGACTTTTGATGCTGATGTATCGCACACTTCAGGGTTTGTTTATGTAATTTTTGTGACGACACGTTTTTCTCAGTTTGTAGTGACCCTACTTGCTATGCCAGCGGTCGCGGGTTCGAGTCCCGCTGGGGGCATTCGGTTTTATGATGAGCACAAATATTTGTATTCCAGCCATGGGTGTTTATATTGTATATTAATAAAAACTTTATTTCTCCCATATATTTTCTATTTAGCTATCAATTTAACCTGTCAATTGAGCATTCAATATACATAAAAATCAAATAACTTATGATAAAATCAAATTAGTATTATATTACTAGGAAGGTAAGTAGATTTGTTCGTAATTAATTAAAATCAAAGTAGTTCTGACTACCATGCTATCCATTCGATTAGATCTCTATGCCATTTTTAAGAATGACTTCTATCAAGCGGAATGCTCGCGAATCGTCCTTTTGATAAGACACTCAACGTAATTTCTACGAAAATTATTATTATTGGTAGCTAATAGAAGCTACAGGTGTTAAACATGTCGAATGGGTGAATATTCAAATTTTAGTACTAACAGTTAGTATAGACTATAGCAGGATCTCTGATATGAAGGATGTATTAGTTATTTTTTTATTAATAATATGTATGTATTTAAAATTGTACATGTGCAATGTATGAACTATATGGTATCCATAACACAAGCCTCGTAGCTTACCATGGAACTAGATGGTGCTGTGTTTCCCAACATATTTATTATTATTAATTTTAAAGCAAGTTTCTATACATTCATTTATATTGTTTCAGATATAACAAGTATCCAAACCAAGTGTGAGAACCGAGTCACAATGACGCGGTTTAATTAACTTCGTCGCTACGCATCAGCCACGCTGGCGGGCTACACCCGGCACGTGTACGCGGGCGGCGCAGGCGCATACCACGCGCGCACGCCCGCTGTGCCTCTTAACGCAAGTAAGTACTCGTACTGTAGTCTTAGACCGAGGAATAATGTAGATTGTCGTAAAACTAATTATGAAGCCAAACAAATAATGTTTTAAAACAGAATACAAATCTTTTTCAAGGGAAATTATGTTTAAAAGATAAAAAATAATTTAATTTGATTTTATTATTCATATTTTCTTCTCAAAAATTGTAAATTAACGATTAATAAATACCTTTATGAAATTTTACTTATTCTATGGTATGGCTAACTCTGGAATAGTAACATAAACAGCCAAACACGCTGCTATTTTTGATTTTGACTTGACTTTTTTTTTAAATGTTTTGTATGGCCGCAAGTTTTGAAAATTTTATGTATTTGTTCTGCAATAAGTAACGGATAGAGTAGAGATATTTTATTTGTTTTAAAAAAAAATTGGCATGACATGTCACTTTCTAAACAGTCTGTATATGTGTTACAGATGTAATATTTTTATTATCATTTATTCGATTATCAATATATGTATATATTTTTTAAATTAAAATACACTTATACAGGTAAATCACAAAAAAGTTGCGATTTTTTAACACGGTATTATGAGACATGTTTTGTTAAATAATATCTGAATTGACACGAATTTCTAAATAATATATTGAAAAAAGGTCTCAGTTTTGAAAAAAAATCTAATTCTATATAATAATAAAATGGCGAGTGTTTTGAAGAACTATTCCATCTAATATCCTCCTCTCCTTTCCTCTTCAAGGCTAATACTATAAGAGGTTTGGTAACTCCTACCTATGCCGCACTATTGGGAAATGGAATTCATTACCTTCTCACGTGTTTCCCTCCTCCTATAATCCTAGGTATTTCAAATGAAGCGTGAAAAACCTGTGTAGACCGACGAGGTGAGGTTGATTGGTACCGAGATTTTCTCCCGGAACCAATGGATTTCATTCCTGGATGCCACTGTCGTTTAACATTAGGTGGCATGGAGTCATCTTGTTGAGCGTTAATAAAAAATAAAATGACTATGTTTTTTATGGATTTGATGTATTAAAAATTTAATAAACATGTTTTTTCACAAGTATCAACATTAACTTCAAAATTGACTTAATAATTTTTTAACGTAAACTGCTTATACGCGTGTCGTGGGTAGAAGTATCATATAACTTTGCAAGAAACATTGCGCTGTATTGTATGTAGGTACACGTATTTATCACCGACTAGCATTTCCCCGCCGTTCCACTCCCTTTTTAGAGTTTATATACATACTAGCAGAACCCGCGGCTTCGTCCGAGTTCAATCTACAAAAAAGAAAAACTCTTTTGCTTTATGCTATATAGCGACTCATCCTCGTTTCGCTCAGGATCGTCCCTATGTATTTATATAATATTAAAGTATTTGGATATTGTCCATACAAAAATACTAAAATCACGATTAAAAAATGGGGGATGGGAGTAGGAGGGTGAAAAATACTTTACGACCTATTCTCATATCTACCAAATATACAAAAAAAATATCGGTTGAGCCTTTTCGGAAGAGTACGACCACAAACACCGTAACACGAGATATTTATATATTAGATGTTAAAATTTAACTACTTTTGTATTGATGACCTAGTCGCGAGTAAACACATTTCGAAATACGTCAACAGAACTTCGATCTAGACATTTTTCAAAGGAAAACTTTGGATAGTGTAACTTTTACAATAAAACTGCACGGTGACCCATTTGTTTAGTCAGGGGCTACGATTTTATATGCTTTTGGATGCGATACTATATACTTCAATACATCTAAAACAAACAGATCAGGTCCTGTAGTTTATAATACGAGAGTTTTAGTTATATTTTGATAATATCAAGGAATTTTAGAAGTAGTGTTCTTTTATGCACGTGTGACTTTGATTTTTGACGTGAAACGTCTTTTAAATCACATCGAAACATATGGGCACCAGGTCAGAAAAGTGGACCGTAACAAAATAGGCTGCGTACGAAATAGGTTCCATTAAGTTGCCATAGTAACCGTTGTTATTGTCTGAAAAATTATATATATGGTATACTTTCCGTTGCTATCTTCAAAAATTACTAGGTATATTTACTAATTTGTTTTAAAATATATGCAAAAAATTTATAAAAAACAAATACACTAAAAGTGGCTCGTTAAAATAAACATTTCACGTTAAACTAACGGCGGTGTGCCCCGACCGACACAGCCCCACCCGATTTTTACGATAAACTTCTATTGATTACTCAAAAAACAGTTTTTACGGTAACGATTTATGTATGTATAATTTTAAATATTTTGATAATTAATTATGTATTCAGCCCTTTTTAATGTCCCACTGCTGGGCACGGGCCTCCCTTGAGTACGAGGCCATAGTCCACCACGCCGGTCAAGTGCGGGTTGGCGGACTTTATATGTCTTTTTGAAAACTTGCTCGGTTCTCTCAGACATGCAGGTTTCCTCACAATATTTTTCTTAACCGTTAAAGCAAGTGGCAATTATGTTGGAAATGATTCGCACATGAAAATATCATAGGTGCTAGACCCGGGATTTGAACCCGCTTCACTCGGTTTCTCAAGCGAGCGCGTTACCACTGGGCTACCACTGTTAATTAGATGTTTTATAATTTCCAAATTTTTGCTTTAATTTACGATTTCGAATAGGTTTTCAGAAATATTATTTTCAAAAATTACTATTATAATGGACAAACTTCAAATTGTATATATTATTCTTTTATACTCGTCTTTTATAATCTTTCTTCTTCTCTATTTTTATATTCTCTTTCTTCCTTTGTGCGAAGGGTTGTTACCTGTTACTAATAGTGTGCATAATTTAATTGTACTACTTGCCATTAGACTATTTTTATACTTTTTTGACGCATTTGTATATAAAATGCTTTGATATAAAACAAATAGTACGACAATTTTAAACGGATTAACAATAAAAAAAAAATAGATTCTTACCGTTATACTTTCTTAGATTTACGCGAATTTTTGACATCTATACATATAATAAAATTGTGACTAAGCCGAATCTGTACATTAAATATTTTTTGGAAAATCTTATTGAAATAGACATTATAATCGATACAGAGGCTGAATCTATAGTTTTTAGAATTTTTGTCTGTCTGTTTGTGACCGCATCATGGAAAAACCACTGGAGGGATATTAATGAAATTTGGTACGATGATAGCTTGTTATCTCTGAGAAATCTATACTCAGCGTTAAAACATAAGTAGGGACGAACCCAAGCGGAGAGAGGGTGAGTCGCTAGCTTGAAATAAAACTTTCTTTTCAAAGGTAATTATATAGTCGTTACAAATAGCACCTGTAACAACTATATAATGACCTCTAAGACGTCTAAAACTTTAGTCTCTCCAGCAACTATGATCGCTGTAAAGCATTCGAAACGTCGGAAAACTAAAACCAAAATAAATCCGAAAAGATAGTTTTATTTAAAATTGTAGATTCTTACCGTTACGAGAATCGAACCCATTATTTCTAGCACAAAGTACAGTCATACTTCATATAAAATTATGATTTCTGATCCTAACTCCTAGTTTAATAATGGTTTGTATGCATATTTCCAATAGAAACAACACAAAGACAATACATTTAGCCACAAAGTGCTCAGGCACGTTTACATTGTAGCGGACCAACGCAATATCGCATTCCAACTTCACGTATTGCTTAACAGATGCTTTATCACTTTAAAGAAATATAACGTGGACTAAGAGAATAGCTTACTGACACTTAAAATAATTTGTAGTTGTAAATCGGTTATATAGAAATAGGTCGGTGGTAGTGGGTTGACTATATGGCTGGTATGGGATTCTGGGCTTGAGTCCCGGAGCTGATCAAAAAATATAAAGATTTATCTTTTTACTCAAGGTTTTTGGTCAAATTAGAGTAATAACACAAAGTTTGGGATATGCACTTTGGTGAACACAAAAAAATGTCAGTTCAGCGCGTTGATCTCTCATGTCACATAAAGCAACTTGCACGTCTGTTCCACATAATATACTTATATGCTCTATAACGTCTCTTCTATAGATAAATGTCAGAGAAATTAAATTACGTAGTCTACTTTCAACCAGAAAGATACTGCTATTATTAATCTATTGGCAAATCCAATAAAGCAATCATTAATAATGTCGACATCATTTATACCTACTTCCTCAGTTGCTACTAAGTTAAGTATTACTTTGATACCTATACTGAATCTCAATATACAGGAATAATAAAAACCGGTTACCAACGTTCAAAAAACAAATTAATTAAAATAAAATATTAAGTCGATTTTAAATAACTTTCACGGACAGATTTGACCTGGAAAAATGGTTCTCGCGGATTCATGACCAACATAAAAAAGGACAGGGTACTGTTTGATAATATGTTTTTTAGATTATGGTTGTTGTGGTCTGCTTCGACAGGCCTGCCGTCGGGGCGTCGTGGTTAAGTGCGTAAGCGATCCTGCGACGCCCCATTAAGACATAGGAGGTTTTGTTGGGTTTTAGTGGGTAGTATTGACTACTTCCAGTTTCTTCTAGTTGCTTCTAGCGAGTGAGTTCCATATAACCACCTATATGTATACAGGTGGTATGCGTAAATGCATCCAGACATTAAAAAAACGGGTTAAGTCTATCCTATCCTATATTAATTTCAAGTAATAAAATTATTTCCAAATCCATGTACGTATACGTTTCTAGATAACATACCGTGACATGCGTGCCTCAGGCGACAACCAGTTCCTAATATAAGGATACATCTTACACAATATAACATAGTACCTATAACCCTTATTACAAGTTTCACCATCTTCGCAGTCTAAGGATAATGTATGAGACAGTATAACATCGCAAACATTCCCGACATAGTTTCAAGCAATTCCAAATGCAATGTTCCACGATCTGTTACGACATCGACTTTTTAATTAAATCTATTGTTTATCTATGTTATATTTATTTTTGATATTAAAGTAGGCAAAGGCAAAATATTTCAGTGCCTTTTTCGCTTTTTTTGTCAACCGATTTTTTTTTGTTTAGTTGTTATTGACGAGTTTTAGTGTTATCAATAAAAAATTTTGGAAGCAGCTCGTTTTTTTTATATAGATAGATAAATTCTATTCATATATATTTTGTTTATATATATTCATGTTTGACGACACGTTTGCTGTTTTGCTACTTGCTGTGCCAGTGGTCGCGGGTTTGAGTCCCGCTGAGGGCATTCATTTGCGTGATGAGCATGAATGTTTGTACTCCAGTCATGGGTATTTATATTTATAATATATATGTTTTTAAAGTTATATATGTGTAGTGTCTATCCGGTATCCATAACGCAGACCTCGTAGCCTACAATGGAACTAGATGGTGCTGTGTGATAAAGTCCCAACATATTTATTTATTTATTTATATTTTCCTCAATTTTTCAATTATGATTACGGTCGAATTTCGACCACTCGGACAACATTATTATAAATAAAAATGTTATAGATACTGTTTGTTGGTTTGAGAAGGGCTGGACCATTTGGCTAATTTATTTTTTTTAGATTTTCATAAATGTAATTTGGGAAAAATTGCATTTTTCAATAAGATTTTTATTTGAACTCAAAGATCATCATAAACTTTATTAAGACAGGAAAGGTCTGTCGGCTCAGTTAATCTATAAAAATACAAAGTCTCACCGCGTCTATTTGTTTGTGCGCTTAGTTTTTTAAACTAAGTAAAGGATATTGAAACAGTTTTTATAATTATGCAGAAATTTTCATTCATTTTTTACACAATGGAAAAATAAGTGTCGCGGATATG
The DNA here is from genome assembly GCA_905404265.1 of Fabriciana adippe. Lineage (NCBI taxonomy): Eukaryota > Metazoa > Arthropoda > Insecta > Lepidoptera > Nymphalidae > Fabriciana > Fabriciana adippe. Next base: position 14,349,442 of record FR989995.1, on the reverse strand, counting down.
AGAGTCTTTATTATTAATGATAAAAAAATATTATATTTATATTTTTATAATAATTATTATTTATAAAAAGATATATTTATTATTAATAACTTTATAATAATTATTGCTAATAAAAATGAATCTTTATTGTTAATTTTATAAAAAATATTATATTTTGACTAGCAGAACCCGAGGCTTCGCTAAACCGCGAATCGAGGCTAAAACTCATCCGTATTTTACCGTCTTATGGGACGAATTTCGAAAAATGTTAAAACACGTATTTATTTAATTTTATTAAAGAACATTAATAGCAAATTTCAAGTAATTCTGATCATACATATTTTTTTGGGGTGTATTATAACGTTTTTCCCCCTGGAAATGAGATAATCTCTCGCGGTAAGTAGCCTACGTCACTCTTCTGCCCTCCAACTATCTCCACACAAAAAATCACGCCAATCCATCACTCTGTTTTCACGTGAAAGAAGGACAAACAAACAAATACACTTTCACATTTATAATATTAGTATGAATTTGTTTTAATTTTAATTGCCGTATCTGCCACAGCGCCAAAAAACTTTTACTTCAACCGCGCGTGTAGGTGCTCACTAATTTTTTTATTTACATAGACTATTCTACATACAGTTTAGTCAAGACTAAGTGCAGTAGACGAAATAAGCAATGTATCGTTATTGGTTGGGCGCTGACTTTGAAGTGAAATCACAAAGTTAACTTTTCTTTAGGGACAGATTAAACTAACTTCTTTATTGTATTTATTTGTACTATCCTATTAGATATTCTTTTTATATTTGTTAAATATATACTACACTAACGACGCAACCTTGCTTCGCTTGATATGTGTCTTTTATATGTAAAATATAAAGGTACGGCACGTTTTTACGGTTAGTATGGAATAGATAGACTATATATACACATAGGTATGAGGAGTAGGTGTGGGTTGTATTATAACGTGTATTTTCGTGGGCATAAAAAGTTGCCTATGTCAGTCTCCAGCCCTCAAACTATCTCCACACAAAAAATCACGCCAATCCGTTTCTCTGTTTCGACGTGAAAGGACAAACAAACAAACAAACGCACCTTCATAGTTATAATATATTTTATATTTATAATTTATAGTATTATAAGTAAATATAAGTATGGATATTAAGCTAGCGCATTTATTACTAATATTATCCTATGTATTGATCCTATAACTAAATGATGACCACGTCCAGTATGTCAGGACTGTAACGACTAAAAAGATGAAATGTTTTGCTCTAGGTCATAATCTATCTGTGCACTAAAAATCCAAATCCGTCCTGCTGTTTTTAGTATAAAGGGAGTATCAAACATATAAATACTTATAATATATAAAATATTTAAAATATATGTAAAAATATTTATAAAAGTAGTGTGATTAGTTTACTATTACTTAATTATAATAAAATACTTAGTTAAGTTTCTACAGATAGCTGTTTGATAAAAAAAAACACTTGTTGTATTTGTAAATATTACAAGTTTAGTAAATAATTTAAGAATATATTTACATAGTTTCGATTAATTTAAATGCTACGAAGACTTGAAATACACTTTTTCATAAACTATTAAATTCGAAACAACTTTATTCAAATTACATCAAAAATTATACAGGGAAAATCTAGCTTTTCCGTCCTTTTATGTTAGGTTGGTAAAATCACTTGTAGCTGAACTCTGAAGCCTACAACTATAGTGAGATTATAATACTTTAACTCATATAAAGTGTTCTACAACAAAATAGCCCTCTGCTATGCATTAAAATACAAAGCAAACAATAAAAGTAATAACCCATTGCGAGAAGGAACTTATGCGATCCTATTTAAGTTCGCAAGTCATTATTGTCGCTATCTGTAGGGTTGCCAATGGCCTACGTCTAGACGTAAGTAGATTTAGTTTTTATATCTGCCCGTCTATTGTATTCGTGATTTTTAGTTTATAATTTCTTTTCCGTTAGGAAAAAAAAACAAATAAATCGAGTGTTTTGAAGGTTTTTATTTTAAGCCAAGTGTAATAATACTCTTCTGACCGATTTTGGCGAGAAGAGATTATATTATAGTGCACAAGTACATATATGACTCTATTAATAATGCTCTCAAACTCTAGTGGGATGACAATTCGAAACGTTCGATGAGATGTAAGGCGCAGGACCGATAGCTTTATGTGTTCCCAGCTTAATACTTTCTTATAATACTTTCTTAGATTTACGCAAATATTTGACATTTTAAATAAAACTTTTATTAGAGATATTAGTAATAGATAGTTTTATTTAAAATGTTCCCAGCTTTCCAAGTCCCCGGAGATACTGAGAAATTCTTGACATAAAAACTCAATAAGTAACTAAAATTGGGCCAACTTGTGACTTAAACTGAGGATCTCAAAGTAAAAATGAAGTAGATTATTATACATGTATCTACTGGTAAATTCGGTAAATATTATTCCAGCAAAAAACTGCTAAAATTTAGTATACGAGGAGAGGTGGACCTTTTTTTTTAATGCTTTTACGCATACCACCTGTAGACATACAGGTGATTATGTGGGACCCACTAGCTAGAAAAGCCAGTACTACCCACTAAAACCCAACAAAATCTCCTACGTCTTAACGGGGCTTCGCAGGATCGCTAACGCACTCAACTACGACGCCCCCACGGCAGGTCTGCCGAAGCAGACCACAACAACCATGGGGTTGCTCCACAGTCCACTCTACTATCAGAGAAGTACCAGGAGCAACCCACATGGTACACCGCCCACCGATGTGAGACACCTCCCACCGTCCACCGATGTGGGCCACTTCCCCGTGCGTTTCTTGGCTTCGCGCCCAGTTGAGCTGCCGGACGCTACTGAGCCCCCCCATCACGACAAGGTGAACGCACGTTGGGGGGAGGACAGGAAGACCTGGAGTAACATATAGGCTACTATTTGATACACATGGACGACTGAAGTGAGGGTAAAGTCACTAGTAATATTTTTAATGTGAAAGTGTTATTGTTGGAAAAGCAAATGCTAAAGATAACAGCTGGTTGATGTGCTGGAGAATCACATAGTCTACGTCTTTATTCCCATACATCATTTGATTTATTGGGATATAAAGTCTAAGCAAAAGCAAAACAATATTAATTTAATATAAGAATTATTAATGTTTTAAAAGGAAAATTAGAGTTAGCAAAGCGTCTAGTAAATACTTAAAATATATGTATTTCAAGAAAGGTTATTAATTTACTCAATTTCATTCCTGAAAAACATCTTTAACCTTCAATATACCCCGACAGGACCTAAGCTCTAGTTTATCTTGTAGAAGCTTGAGTTTTCATTAAGAAAATTAGTTAGTGGCGTTTGCATAAATTTGCATAGCTTCGAAGGCACCTGGGCAAATATTAAGATATTAAATAACCTTACATGTAACAAGTAAAATTTACTATGTAGCGGAGAAAGAAGGTCAATTATAAAGAACAAACGTAATGAATAAAGAAGTGAGGACGCGACTGTACACTGTGATGTAGTTTTTGTCTAACATTGAATGTTTGTAATTTATTCTTACAGCGGAAAAAATTGAGGTTTTCTGAAATTTAGAGCTTGTTATACTTCATAAAAAGGCATTGTGATGTACTCGCCTCGCAAAGAAAAAAGAAAGTTTTTTCATTATATATTTTTGGTTTATTAATAAGACAGAGAAAGTTGTAAATTTTTGGGACAATAGACTTCGAGATATGGACTGCATGTACGAGACTACTCGGATGTCGAGTTATAGAGAGAAATCTACTTAAAAATGTGCCATCCAAGGTAGCTAATGTCATCGATACTAACCTATTGATGGTGCACCGTGCACTGCGTGTGCACTTTCTGTTTCTTTTACTTTCTTCCATAGTCCGAGATGGCAATAGGCATTTTAGGAAAGATCAGGCGCAGGATAGATGGATTTACATGGATTTTAAAACAGTACAAGTTACAAAGATAGTATATCGACAGGTAAATTTATAATATGTTATTTTTGGCCGAGCGATTTTTAATTATCTGAAGATTTTATTTTTCTCCATATTAATAGCTGTTTTTAATTTATTCAATTTATGCGTGTTATATTTTTTTTATTATTAAATATTTATATATTACTTTATCGGATTTTTTTTTGCGACTTTATTTTGATTTTTTTTCCGTCACGACACTTTTTAATTTACAGAAAACGTGGTAACGGAAGAGACTAAAAGACCAGGGTTGAAGCCTTTGAAAATGGTAAAAAGTGAAAAAAAAAAAATTTTTTTGGTTTCAAAAATTATCGACGCTATTCTATAAGAGTTCTGTCGTATCAAAAATCATAAGTCATACAATCGTTTATTCCTTCACTTAATCTCTTGCACATCTTTGCTCCGTTACGTAACAATCTTTCTTATCTCCATAGGTTGTTAAGATGAAAACTTTCAAAGTGACAATTCCTTTAAAGTCCACCTCTACCCTCGACTTCTAATATACTCATCATGTAGTACCTATATTTTCAAATATTTTTCATACAATAAATATTTATTTAATTACTGCTTTGTAAAAGCTTAATGGTTACTGTACATATATACATATAATAAAACTGTAGAGGTCAAATATCTGTACATAGAAAAATATTGCTAAAAACCGAATCAGGCGGACGTAAGAAAAGAAATAGAACAAATCCAGGTTTTTTTCTCAAATTTTGTGTTTCTCTGTCTGTTTGTCTGTTTGTACGGACCAATCTCCGAAACTGTTGGACCGATTTAAATGAAATTTTGCATAGTGGTACCTTATATCCCCGGTCAATATTTTAAATACTTTTTATTCCGAAAAATTAAAGAGTTCCTGTGGGATAGTCAAAAATTATAGTAATTTATATAGCTTAGTATACAAAAACTACTTATTGGATTTTAATGAAACTTTATAATAATATAGTTCCTACATTAGAATAACAAATAGGCTACTTTTTATTCCGGAAAAATGTACGGTTCCCGTGGGATAGATTTGTTTTTGTTTGTCTAGAGGCGAACCCGAGCGAAGCGAGGGTGAGCCGCTAGTTGTACAATATGTCTGGTTATGACAAAAGCGCGGTTAATAACAATCGCTTACGAAGAGAAACCACTACGAAGATGATCTTATCGATATCACAAGCTTTTCTATAACTGCTTCGACGATAGAGCCAGAAACTGCATAAAAACTTTTTAACTACACAATAAGTTTGAAAACCAAAGCATGTTAGACAGTTTTTGAATTTTTATTAACTCAATTACACAGTTTGTATGTAGAGCATAATGTTTGAGAGCCTGTGATGATTTTGTAATTACTTTTATGAGCTTTATCTACGTACATTATTATTATTTACTTATCTATATTAATATTATAAACAGGTAAGTTTGTGAGTTTGTGACGTTGTATGGGGTAATCTCTGGATCTACTAAACTGATTTAGATGAAATTGGGCAAGAAGATAGTTTGACATCCTGGGAAGGATACAGACTTACTTTACTTTTTATCCCGAAAATCATCCCTTAAGGGGGTGAAAATGGGGAAACAAGCTAGGGACGAACCCGAACGAAGCGAGGGTGAGTCGCTAGTGTGATATATTTCTTTTATTTGGTACCCATTCATTTAAATCCATATTAATGATATAAATGTGAAAGTTTATGAGGATGGATGGATGGATGTTTGTTACTTTTTTGCTAGGACGGCTGAACGGATCTGGATGAAATTTGGCACAGAGACAGATTATAATCTGGAATAGCACATAAATTACTTTTTATTACGGAAAAATGTACGGTTCTCGTGGAATAGATTTGTTCTTGTCTAGGGACGAACCCGAAGCGAAGCGAGGGTGAGCCGCTAGTATTACTATAATCCTAATCTAGACGAATCTAATGATTTAATTTAATTTAAATCTCTTGTTAATGGCTTCAAAATGGGCCACTTGAGCACACATTACTTCGCCAATGTCACATAGCATAGAAAAGACATGAGGAAGATTGGTTGGTATGAAACGAATGATATCTTATTTGTTAAGCTCCATCAAGTTTATTTTGTGGGCTGTGTTAAAAAATTGTCCAAACATACATACATACACTCAAATAACAGAACCCTCCTTCTTGTATAGTCAGGAAAAACAACTAACGACTTGATACACCAGTGTTAAAATATAGTATTACTGTATAACAGTATTTAAACAAACCTAAATGAACATATGAAACCTACATTAAATTAGCCTTAAAAACATTTACTTTCTTGATGTCAAAACGAAAGAGAGAAATAAACAAAACATATGATATTTATTTAAGCATCCTCATATAATTTTGCTAATAGCTGCCATATTTTCTATGTAAAAGTTTAAGTCCTTGACATTATATCTAACAAGAAAACTGTTGATTTATGACTCGACGCCTACTTAGAGTAGTTCTTTTCAATTCGGACTTTTCTTACTATGATTGATGGTCGATCAACCCAATAATGTTATCAAGACCCTTATAATTCTAAAAAAAAAGCTTAAAACGCCTTTGGGTTTTAGCTTTATAAAACTTTTATTAACTTTGGTCACTTGCAAAGGAGTTTTATATGAAGTTAACTGGAAAATATTACACTGTATAAATATAAACTTTTGTTAAGAGATATGCTCATAACCCGACTGTGGCGAAGACCAAAAGGAGGGTTATGTGTTTGATAATATATGTATGAATGTATGTAATATGTTCAACCTTATATGTTTTCGTAATTTCTTATAGGGTAAGCTTAAAATGGCGAACTTTTGGCGCCAATTTAGGTGTCTTGACTTTTTTTTTCTTCCAAACCTATCAAGTGGGATGTTGAAATTAGTTCGCGATGCTTTTGTGTCCGTAATTTTTTTTCGTTGTATCATTTTTAAAGCGAACGTGTGTTTGTTAGTTCGTCCTTATATTATGAAATATAATGTATTAATTAAAAAAATATATCACGTAGCAAAAAACCAATAACACATAATTGAATACCTCTTTAGAGTCGGTCAATTAAATCACTTGGCTATAGACATAGACAATAATACGGAATGATTTGCAATTCTTCTTTTTTAGAGTTACGTACCCAAAGGGTAAAACGGATCCCTATTACTAAGACTTTGCTGTCCGTCCGTCTGTCTGTCTGTCTGTCACCAGGCTGTATCTCATGAACCGTGATAGTTAGATAGTTGAAATTTTCACAGATGATGTATTTCTGTTGCCACTATAACAATAAATACTAAAAAACAGAATAAAATAAGTACTTAGGGGAGCCCCCCCATACAACAAACGTGATGTTTTTGCTCATTTTTGCTCGATATTGATAACGGCAACAGGTAGACGCTTGAAATATTCACAGAATATTTAGTTATATATTCAGTTTAAAAATAAATAATTAAATTAAAATAAAACAAATATTTAAGGGAGGCTCCCATATAACAGACATGATTTTGTTTCCGTTTTTATAGATAATAGTATGGATCCCTTCGTACGCGAGTCCGACTCGCACTTGGTCGACTTTTTTTAAGTCGGTCATAAAGCGGACAAACAGAACAAAACACGGCAGTTTTTATAGGTAAAATATTAATTTTCAAGGCATCTTAGAAAATGTAGTACATATTTGAATACTTATTATATGCCTATTTTGCAAAATCAGTCTTTATACCATTATAATAGAATTGAAATTAAATAAATAACGAAATATCTAAACAGCTTAATAGGCTAGGCACGTTTTCTAATTTAATCGTTTAAGAATAGAAAAAAGACCTTATTACAAAGAAGTTAGGCTTTGAATTCGAAAATCATTGCTTTGTTTAAAGCAAAATGTTCTTTGAGCGAATAAGTATAAGGCTTCCTTTTGAACGTTCATTTTATTTTATAAGGGAAAAAAGACACCACCGTTTTGGTATTTAATTTTGAATTCTATCGTATCCTTGTATTAAGTTTTGTTAAGGGAAATTGAATTTTAACTCGATACAATTGGAGTGAAAATCATTTGTACAGTTTGCATCCATTGATCCCTAAGATGGCTTGTTCTGAAAATGATATGGGCTTTGGACCCTTAAAAATATATACACTTTACCATGAAACGGTTAAACAGAGGCGATATTACTTTCATATAAATAACTCTCTACATGTCCTGGCTTTGCCTTAGTAGCGCGACTTTTTAACCGACTTGAAAAAAAAGCTAAAAAGTAAAAAATAACTGAACAGGGGTTTTCATTTACTATAGATACCTAATCAGATATTTTCGAAGACAGTGCCAGCTAACAATGTTTGAATGTAATATATTTAAACGAGCAATTCTTGTATGTTTATTTATTTATACCGGCGATTTCGGTAACGGCTCTAACGATTTCGCTGTTTGGCATGTGGGGGTTTTCGGAGGCAAAAAATCGATCTAGATTATTCTTATGTCGGGAAAAACGCGTGTTTTCGAGTTTTCATGCGGTTTTCTTTCGAATTATTCCACGCAAAATGTGGTCGATAATTTCGAAAACTTGGGCATAAGCATCACGATCAAGCGGCACAGGTGCAAGATTGAAAATCATAACAAATACAATGATTTTATTTTGTTTTTTTTTATTTATTCAAGTTTTTAGTTTTTTTTTAATCTAAAAAATACGATATAACAAAAAAAACTCCGGGCAAAGCTCGGTCGTCCAGGTATTTAATAACTAATAGGTAAATATATTAAGGTATGAACTCTAATTATATTTAAAATATACATCAATTTGTGCTGTATTTATATGTATCGAAATAGATTTGCTTTGATTTGTACTGGCACCGACTTCGAAAATATTTGATTGGGTATCTAATTATCTATAGTAAATAAAAACCCCCGTCCCCCGTTCAGTTATATTTAATGCAAGCCTTAGTAAATTAGGAAAAAAAAACATAACAAAAAATGGAATCCTTGGTGTTAGAATAAATTATTTTAAGTTACTCTGAAGTCAAGGTTTTTTATTTAGACTCTTTTCTTCCTATTTCTTTAAAAGTAGTATGTACTTATCTATAATAAACTTTAAAAAAATAGGTACTCGACGTACCAATTTGAACCCTTTCACAACTTTATTGTGTGTACAACTTTTTGTAGAGCGTATCATCGGTTGTGTTTCTATGAACTTTTATTAGAATTTAGTAGGGTTACTTTAGACGTATATAATAATATGTGTAAAATTTTAAACTTAGTTTCATTCCTTTTAAGCTGCACAAGTTTATTCGTAAATGCGTGAAAGCAATACACGTTTGGCTCAGTTTGTAGTGCCAGCGGTCGCGGGTTTGAGTCCCGATGGGGGCATTTATATGTGTGATGAGCACGAATGTTTCTACTCCAGTCATGGGTATTTATATTTATAATATGTATTAAAAGTTTTATATGTATAGTGTATCAACTATCTGGTAACCATAACACAAGCATCGTAGCTTACCATGGGACTAGATGGTTCTGTGTGTTAATGTCCTAACATATTTATATTTATTTATATGAAAATATTTTTGTTTACAATAATTTTAGAAATAATTTCATGTCATGATTTACCTTTAACTAAATTCTCTGCTCTGTGGCATTTAAGGCGTGCCATTGTTGGGCACAGTTTACTTCGCCTAAATCGTCGATGTCAGAATAGACAAGATACGGTAGAGGAGGTTAAAAATTAAGATTCACACAGGAGGTTAGATTACATTTAAAATGTACTAGCAAGTCTCCCTTGCTCCGCTCGGGTTCGTTGTTAGTTACTTTTTAACGTTTAGCTCAGAGATGAGATATTTTCCCGCAGTAAAAAGTATCCTATATGTTGACCCGGATAACCAGCTATCGTCATACTAAATTTCATCAAAATCTGTCCAGTGGTTTTCCCGTGATGCGGTAACAGACAGACAGACAAACAAAAATTCTAAAAACTATAGATTCGGCGTCTGTGTCGATAATAAAGTCTATTTCAATAAGATTTTCCAAAAAATATTTAATGTACAGATTCGGCTTAGTTAGAATTTTATAATATGTATAGATATATAGATTTTATATGATTTGTTTAATATTATTGTGGCAGCAAAAGAGGTATGCGAGGAGCGTATGATACGTCCCTGTTTAGTATTAACCCTGAAATAACGTATATAGTATATACTACCTGAATTTAAAAAAAATATATGTTCGAAATACATGTACTCAGCCCTTTTTAACGTCCCACTGCTGGGCACGGGCCTCCCTTCAATACGAGGGGGATCAGGCCATAGTCCACCACGCTGGCCAAGTGCGGATATACATATATCTATTTAAATAACCATGTTGTATGATTCCCTAAAGGAATTTACGGCGAAGGAAAACATCCTGATGAAACCTGCATATCTAAAAGAACCTAGTAAGTTTTCGAAAGACATGTGGAGTCCGCCAATCCCCATTTGGTCAGTGTGATGAACTATGGCCTGATCCCCCTATGCCGTAATGATGGGAGGTCCGGAGGGATATTAAAAAGGGTTAAATACATAGTATTATTCAAATATCGATATAAAACAATTAATTAAAAATCACTTAACTGTTTTAAAAAGTTAAAACATACGTAAAGCGTCATGAAATACATTATTTACATCCCTTCAGCGAGCGAGAGTAAAAGTAAACAAACAGCTAATTTTATTACTTCACCACAAAACGTTATAGGAAATTTTGCATGTGTCCAAAAGGTCGTTAGTCGCGTGCGTCGAGCCGGAATAATTGAATTACAGCCACCGTTATGTTATACCGGTTCAGTTATGCAATAGTGCACGGGGATATCGCCCTTATTGAAGATATCTAGTTAAGAGGCGAGTAACGAGGGAGTTTTTTAATTTAAACGATTATATATATATTTATAACACGACATATGTCGAGTATTATAGTGTGATTAACTTGTGCTAAGTTTGTTGGTTCGATTTTTGGTTGAGACGAATATGCGTATGTTCGCAGGATGCGGGGGGGGGGGGGGGGGGGATATTGACATTTTTTACATCTGAATGAAATGTTTACTATCCATCCAGTGGGAACTCGCGATCTAAAACATACAACGCGTCTAAAACATACGTCTTATATACGTACGTATAAATCTACATGTTTATACATCTATACAGATAAATAAAATTAAAGTTTCTGTTTGTAATATCAAAATAACAGCTTTATACTAAATGCACATGGAATGATATACGGAACTTATAAGAAAAACACAATTTTTAAAATTTTTGTCTATCTGTCTGTTTGTTCCGCCTAATCTCCGAAACGGCTGGACCAATTTTAACGGGACTTTCACTGGCAGGTAGCTGATATTATAAGGAGTAACGTAGGCTACTTTTATTTTAAAAAAAGAATTAGGATTTTGCTCAAAAAAATTAAAACGTATCCACGGACACACCCGAGCGAAGCGAGGGTAAGTCGCTAGTGTACAAATAAAAAAAACTAGGTATATACTTATGTCGTATCGAAAATGTTAAAAAAAGACTTGCTATAACAAAGTATTTGTAAAATTTCTTGATACTACTTCTTATTTATTTATATATTTTTATCACGCATATTATATATTGGGTCGTTGGTAAAGCAGGCACTTTTTATAAGTTAGAAAAGTTTGATCATAAAAACGGGTATTCTTAAATTTTACGTATTCCATCCAGATCGAACTACAAGCGTGCTTTTAATAGGAGGGCTAAGTTTGCCTACAATTTGTTAGGTGTTAGACTATGTTGTAAAATATACGTAGGTATAGCCCTTTAAGTTCCAGGTCACGTCACGGTGCTGACATCGACATTGTAAAATATTTTTAGGCTGTCTGAGGTACAAACTTAATTTAAAAGAGTTTATATTATGTTACTAGTGGTTCACCCTCGCTTCGCTCGGGTTCGTCCCTAGGTACGTTTTAACGGCTAGTATGGAATAGATAGACTATATATTATATAACGTGTTTTCCCGTGGGAATGAGATAATCTCCCGCGGTAAAAAGTAGCCTGTCTCTCTCTAGCCCTTCAGCTATCTCCACACAAAAGATCACACCAATCCGTCACTTCGTTTTGACGTGAAAGAAGGACAAACAAACAAATACATTTTCACATTTATAATATTAGTATAGATATGGGTGTTATTATATTATTAGTCGTACATGTTTTGAACATTATAATTTATTTTTTTCGGCTTTGATCGGGATTTTATATTGATTTTTTATTCCCGACGCTTTCGTGGGTAGACCTATTTTTGAGATGTTAAAAATCTTAATATCTCCCATGACCATGTTTGCTTTAAATAAAAAACAGTTTTATTTAAAGTGTCTAATATTAGCGTTCCTAGGTACGTTTTAATTTTTATTGAGCGAAACCCTAATTCTTTTTCTAAAATAAAAGTACTCTAAGTTGCTCCTTATAATATCAGCTATTAGCCAGTGAAAGTCCCGTTAAAATTGGTCCAGCCGTTTCGGAGATTAGCCGGAACAAACAGACAGACAAAATCTTTAAAAATTGTGTTTTTCTTATAAGTACCGTATATTATTCCATATGCATTTAGTATAAAGCTATTATTTTGACATTACAAACAGACACTTTAATTTTATATATCCGTATAGATTACCGTGGTAAAAGTAAGAAAGTATTATTCGCATTTAGTACAAGTGTTATATTTTATCGTCATATTAGTTCTAAAAAAGAGACTCTATCGATCCACCGATCTATTCTCCACTTTCCATACGTAATAAATTGGTTCCGACTTTTAATTCTATACAACGAGACAAAGGGAAAAAGCTATTTTTTCTTTTAGTAATTTGAGGTTACATTGGAATTCCAAATCAAAAAGCAGAGAACAATTTGGGAAAGCCTTTAAAAATAACAGATGGAGCAATAAAGCGATACCAGTCGCATGCAGTCGGATATGCTAAAAATAGTCCACTACGCAATGATCCGTGAAACGTATGTATTCACTGTGTCACGCTATTTATCACTCTGAATGGTTGAAGAGTGAAGGGTTTTGTATGATCTTTGCAATGGCGTTAATACGTTATTATATCTTAAGTCCCTTATTTTCTGTACTAATCTATACATATAATAAAATTCTAACTGTGTCGAGTCTGTACATTAAATATTTTTTGGAAAATCTTATTGATATGGTCATTAGCTATTATCGATATAGAGGCCGAATCTATAGTTTTTAAAATTTTTGACTGTCTCTCTGTCTGGGAACGCATCACGAGAAAACCACTGGACAGATTTTGATGAAATTTTGTATGGTGATGAGGGTCAACATATAGGATACTTTTTAAAAAGGAAAATATCTCATCTCTGAGAAATCTATACTAAACGTTAAAACGTATCTAGGGACGAACCCGAGAGGAGCGAGTGTGTGTCGCTAGTTTTTAAATAAAGTTTCAGTTCAAATTCTGGTAAATAACCACCAAAAAACTATTTAAACGCTAAAACCCAATTTACGTATCACTTTGGAGAGTTTTTAGTGCGCAGAGTATAATCAAATCAAAATATACTTTATTCAAATAGACTTTTACAAGCACTTTTGAACCTGTATAGATCTGAAGTCCTATATTTGGATGCACTGGACTGATTGAATGCAAAAATACCTATCATGTTAATTGAAACTACGAGACACAAAAACAATCCTAATAAAAAAACTAGGCATTCTACATTAAATAAACATACAGATAAAAAACTGTTAAATAACTTTCTTTTTTAATTTTCAATGTATAATTCTTCGTTACAATCTAATTAAATATAATAGATAAAGGAAGCAAAATCATTAGCAAAGCTAAGGGTTATCTTAAAATAAAATGTACTACATCGTGAAATTATACTTGAGGACGGTTTAGTCTGGAGGAATAGTATATGTTATTGGAGGTCACAGTATTTTTCGCATTTAGATATCGACACCCAAAGAGTTTTGTTTTTACATCTATACAGATAAATAAAATTGAAGTGTCTGTTTGTAGTGTCAAAATAACAGCTTTTTACTAAATGCGTATGAAAGTAGTATATACGGTACACAATTTTTAAAACAATTTTTTTAAAACATTTTTTTTAATTTTTTATCTGTTTGTCTGTTTGTTCCGGATAAAAGGGTTGGACTGATTTTGAAGGTACTTTCATTGGCAGATAGCTGATGTTATAAGGAGTAACTCAGGTTATTTTTATCCCTTAGTTTCTTATCTTCCATAACACAAATATTTTTAGTTGCCATACAATTATTGTCAGTCAATCTGACAGATTAATTCACTAATGCTCAGAAATCGCTAGGTACAGTGTATTCCTTGACATTACTAAGTCTAGGGCATAAAAATTAGCATTTTTTTAAAAGTGTTAAATTTAAAAAACGACAAGCATAAGCATAACAGAGCTATACAATATCAGTCTTTGTCTTAGTTTAGAATTGATAGCCTTTAACCCTATTTGATTATTCTTATTCATGAAATAGATAAATGTACATAGAATGTAATATCAAGTCAAAAAAGTTGTCCGTTGTATTTCATAACATTTTTGCCATTAAATGACTAATATATATTTTTTTAATTTAATTTCAATTCAATTTTCTTGTCAAATTGAATTGAATTGAAATTAGATTTAATAATTTTGCATTTGTAAATTAAACTATTTTTCCGGATTTTTTCGCGGATTTATTTTGATTTTTGGTTTTGTCGGGAGAGTTTCTTCCGTGACCATAATTGCTGTAAAGCATTCGAAATATCGGGAACCAAAAAGCAAAATAATCCGCGAAAAAAATTTGAAAAGATAGTTTTATTTGAAATATCAAATATTCGCGTTAAAGTAAGAAAGTAACAATTTTGCCAGTGAATGTACGATTCACTGGGAGTATTTGACAAAATTTCAACTGACAGATGTCTACTTGTCTACCCGCGGTAGCTGAAGCATTTAAAATATTGACTCATGTGTGTCTTCCATTCTACATGAAGTAATCTGTGCCCTAATAGCACGCCTAAAACTCACACAATAAAATTGAATTGAACGTTGACTTCTAAATTATAAATGTACCTGCGTTTTTTTGCATTATTCTAGTATATTAAAATATATATATTTTTTGTTTTTGTATGTTAATAACATATGTCAATGAAACTAATATAATTATAATATAATTCAGGCCTAAAAGGCCTAATTGTAGGTTACCTAGGTACGGGTTTCCCTTCAATTCGGAGCGGATAGTTTGTAGTCCTCTAAGGTAGAAATGAGGGTTGGCGGACTTCACATGTCCTTCAAAAACTAGAACTAGGCAATAGATCATCTTATACATGCACGTTTTCAAGGACGACGATGTCCTTCTCCGTAAGGCAAGTGATAATTATATTGAAAATACACTATAATGTGAGACCAGGGTTTGTACAACTTCACGTGGTTTTTTAAGTGAGTGTAGTAGTAAATTACAAAGTGGCTATTTATGCGAGTTTTTTTTTATACAATAGCTAACATGGTTATATAATTGTAAAAAAAAATATCCAGCTCCAAAAAACTAAAATTTAGTACATAAAAAATATACCGATAAGAACACTTTAAACGCCCGCCATTTCGCGCGCTTGGCGTGACGTCACAGTATGATATATACAAAAAAATGACGACTTAATTGGTAGCGATAAAATCGTTAATCGATCTGTTATGATAATACTCTGACGTCATATTCGGTCGGACCAATGGCGTGCGTTTCAGCTACTTTGAATTTTCCACCTATATTTGCAATTTTTGATAATTATTTTCTTAATCAAAAAGAAATTACATTAAAAAATATTGATATAAGCTTAATTTAAAAGCAATGAAGATTATACAAAAAAAAAACACCTTTTTTTTTTAAAATCACACGCATATTCCCTATTATTACTTGGTTAAAGAACATTAAACAAACAGTTTTGATTCACCAGTACTTGTTCATATTGAATTCGATTTCCTTTAAGCAAATACCAATATTACATAAATAAACATTATATTTTTATATAAAAAGGATAACATCCTATTCAGAATTGAGGGACAAGATCGTTCCACCCTAACATAACAGGTCCGTTTTTGTAGCGTTATTATTGTTATGATAATAAAATCTCAATAAATCTGTCGCTATCGCCTCCAGACCCTTTTAATATTAGATACAGGTTCATTTCTTGATAAATTCTTATTTTTTTCTAGACATTAGAAGGTTTGGTCGCGATTTCCTAAAACCATTGCTGCTTTACCTTAAGTATATATATACATATTATAAAATTGTAACTAAGCCGAATCTGTACATTAAATATTTTTTGGAAAATCTTATTGAAATAAACATTATTATCGATGCAGAGCCCGAATCTATAGTTTTTAGAATTTTTGTCTGTCTGTCTGTCTGTCTGTCTGTCTGTCTGTCTGTCTGTCTGTTACCGCATCACAGAAAAACCACTGGAGGGATTTTGATGAAATTTGGTATGGTGATAGCTGGATATCCGGGTCAACATATAGGATACTTTTTACTGCGAGAAAATATCTCATCTCTGAGAAATCTATACTAAACTTTAAAACGTAAGTAGGGACGAACCCGAGCGGGGCGAGGGTGAGTCTCTAGTTTGTATATAAAATAAAACTATCTTTTCGGATTTTTTCGCGGATTTATTTTGATTTTTGATTCCCAACGTTTCGAATGCTTTACAGCAGCCATGGTCCCGTAAAAGATTGTCGTCGGGTACCAAAAATCAAAATAAATCCGCAAAAAAATTCGAAAAGATACTTTTGTTTTAAATCTAAGACAGTATTATATTTATATTTTTTCCATAAATTCGTTTAGTTTTTGTCCAAAATACGAATAATAACCTATACATATAATAAAATTCTAACTGAGTTGAATCTGTACATTAAATATTTTTTGGAAAATCTAATTAAAATAGACATTATTGTCGATACAGAGGCCGAATCTATAGTTTTTTGAATATATGTCTGTCTGTCTAGGAATGCATCACGAAAAAACTACAGGACAGATTTTGATGAAGTTTGATATGATGATAGCTGGTTATCCGGGTCAATATTTAGGATAATTTTTATTGCTTAGAAATATCTCATATCTGAGAAACCTATACTAATCTACTAAAAAGAAAATATTATATACATTTATATAATATATATTTATATAATATTTTCGTTAGTAATTTTATACACGTGTAAATATGCTTTTCTATTTAGACGGCGTACGAGTATACTTAGTAACAGAGCGACGTTATATTATGTAGACTGTAGAGGTAGTTTATGGGCCAAAGAGTGACATAAGCTTTTTGTTCCAGTAGATGGATTAATTGAGTTCCTGCGATAGTTTGGGTTTGAACAATGTGGTTGAAAAGGTACAGTTACGTAAATGTATCTAATATTATGATATGTCTATTAATAGTAAAATTATATACCTTCGATGTGACGGGTTTCATACTTAGCAGTTACATAAGTATAATGTTTGATAAGTTATTACTTTTTCACTAAAAAGGTACACTCACTTGATAACTTCTTATTTTCTTCAAATTTTATATAGACCTGTTTTATAAAAATAATCATATTAATCGGCTCACAATTAGCGATGCGTGATAAAGTATCATGTACAAAGTCTTATACTTAAACTAGCGGCTTACCTCCTGCGCCTCTAGACAAACAAAAACAAATCTATCCCACGGGAACCGTACATTTTTTCCGGGATGAAAAGTATCTAAGATGTTGACCGGGGATATAAGATACCATCATACAAAATTTCGTTTAAATCGGTCCAACAGTTTCGGAGATTAGCCCGTACAAACAGACAAACTGAATTTGTTCTATTTCTCTTCTTACATCCCCCTGACTCGGTTTTTAGCATTTTTTTTCTATGTACAGACATTGTACATGACACATGACATGTATAGATAAGTTTTTCATCTTTTTAAGTCAGTTAAAAAAATGACAAAATGTACGACTTAGGTTCTCGGTTATCTTATTTATATATGAACTTCACTCGGGTTCGTCCCTAGGTATGTTTTAACGGTTAGTATGGAATATGTAGACTGTATATACATAGGTATGATGAATTTTATATCACTTGAGAAATGATTGATTCCCCATATAAACTACCACCACCCTTTTTTAACTATCCTATATCCTTCTCAGGTTCTCAAACCATCTCTATACCAATTTTCATCTATCGGTTTAGCCGTTTAGTCATGAAATGGTAACAAACAAACAGAGTCACTTTCGCATTTATAATATTATTTTGGACTATGGATCATGTTATATATTGGAAATAAAATATCAATAAATTTTATACCTCAAGGACGTACCTATTAACTATAACTATATTTTTATTTTTGACCGACTTAAAGGTATTCAATACGTCTACAATATGTTTTTTATGAGTAGGTATGTTAACTTTGACAGTTAAAGATCATTTACATAATTAACTAGCGACTCACCTTCGCTTCGCTCGGGTTCGTCCCTAGGTACGTTTTAACGGTTAGTGATTCCCATACAAAATAAACAATTCAGAACTTTTTGATTTTCCAGCTGTTTTTTTTTTGTTTTCGCTAATTTTTTTATATTTAAACCATCCCTGACACACTCCCAACAAAACAAAAAAAAATATTCACATCGGTCCAGCCGTTTTTAAGTTTTAGCGAGACTAACGAACAGCAATTGATTTTTATATATATAGATGTACAAATACCTTAAAGAAAATGATCGAGGAAGTATATTACGAATAAAATTCTTGCACTTTTTTATCTAGTAATTCTCTTTGACTACATAAACAATCTGACAAATTACTTATTTCTTGTGTAAAATGTTATTAAAAAATATTTTTGTATTAATAACACAAAATATTCTTTAAGAACCTTATTCTTTTTGGGAATCGGTGAAAAAAAAAATACTGGCAATTTATCTCGCTAAATAAATATGCGACATTATAAACATTATCTTCACCCATAAAACAACACATTAATAAAATCGCCATAATATGATTTCTAAACAAATACATTTTCTTCATGCTTAAGCAAACTAAGCTCAAAGTGCAAACACGTCAGTATTTAGGTCGTATGATAGCGTGTAGCGCCATCTTTTGGCGGGAAAAGGGAGATCAAGGCACTGTTTTATCAACAGAGCTGTCTGCGCATGCGTAGTGTCGAGGTCACTCTAGTAAACCCACACAGACGTCCAATGCCACGGCTGTCAAACGTGTGCTTGTCATAATGTGCGATATATCGTGATTTAATTTAATTGTATTTATTAGTGAATAAAGTGTTTAAAACGTAAGTATAAAATATATTCTTTTATTTTCATTGTGTTTGCTACTAATTGACAGTTTTTGTTCCATCGCCGATTATACCGCGAAGGTTATTTTATCTTCGCGGTAAAGATAGTAATGTATTGCTATTTAATAATAGTTAAATAACTAATTAGTGTTGGTAATTAGTATTAAAGTGTGTTTTTACAATAAATATTTTAGTATAATAATAATTACATGAGATAATAAATGTGACTAGTTCGAACTGTACGTATTTTTAACTCCGTTAGTCAACATCCGATATGGTCTAGTGGCTAGGATACCTGGCTCTCACCCAGGAGGCTCGGGTTCGATTCCCGGTATCGGAATACTTGTTTTGTTTTTTTTTTTAATTTTTTTATTCCTTTCCAGAGTCAAAATGAATATCAAAGCAGCGTTGGCTATTTGCATGGTCTTCGTAGGATGTTGTTCTAACGTCGTATTTTTGGAGTTAGTAGTAAAAGAGGATCCCGGGGCTGGAAACTTAGCAACATTCCTGCAATTTTTATTCATAGCGGCCGTCGGTTTCTGTACGGTTGGTAAATTTGGCACAGCAAAGAGGAATATACCATTCAAACAGTACCTTTTATTAGTTGGATTCTTCTGGACGAGTAGTGTAGCTAACAACTATGCGTTTGACTTCAATATATCAATGCCTC
Source organism: Fabriciana adippe (assembly GCA_905404265.1). Taxonomy (NCBI): domain Eukaryota; kingdom Metazoa; phylum Arthropoda; class Insecta; order Lepidoptera; family Nymphalidae; genus Fabriciana; species Fabriciana adippe. Next base: position 14,329,563 of record FR989995.1, on the reverse strand, counting down.
TACATATGATCTTCAGAGCGGGATCCCTTATGGCAAATATGGCTATGGGAGTTTGGATTTTAAAGAAACAGTACCCGGCACTCAAATATTTGGCTATATTTATGATTTCTGCGGGTATCGCTATATGTACCGTACAATCTAGTGGCGATGTGAAAGCTCCGAGAGAAACGCACGAAGACGCAGCAGAGGAAGAAAAGCTTAAGTTCATTGACTGGCTTTGGTGGTGTTTGGGGATAGCGATATTAACATTCGCCCTATTTGTTTCCGCACGTATGGGAATATTCCAAGAATCTTTGTATTCCAAATATGGGAAACATCCATGGGAAGCGCTGTACTATACCCATTTATTACCTATAGTTATCTGGTTACCCACCACCCCCAATTTGATAAACCATGTCAAATTAGCTTTCGATACACCGCTAGTAGATTTCATGGGGATAACTTTGCCGCGACAAGTCCTTTGGTTGATATTATATGTTTGTACGCAAGGTTTGTGTATAAGCGCCGTCTATGTTTTGACTACGGAGTGCGCTTCACTCATTGTCACATTGACTGTCACGCTAAGAAAGTTTGTCTCCTTACTTTTTTCGATTTTATACTTCAGAAACCCCTTTACGGCCGGTCATTGGATCGGAACACTATTAGTTTTTATAGGGACAATGATTTTCACGGAGATCCTGCAGAAATGTGTCTCCATGTTTGTTCCTAAGCAAAAGACGAAAGTACAGTAATATGTGATTATTTATTTAGGTTTATTATGTAATTTATGTAATAATGGTGGCGTAATCTACTGTAATATATTAAATTGTTTGATAACGATTGATAAGAGAATGTTACTTCGTCTTTTATATTTGTTAGAAGTATGTTAATTTATTATTTAACATATTTCTAAATTATATTTGTTTTCTAAATATTTTTTTTTAATCTGTAATGAGAAATTTCAAAATGGCCATTAATATTATGATATAAGGTACTTCATATTAAGTTTGCTAAAATGCTTTTTATTAGAAAAACAATAATATGATAATTCAAATAATAAATATTTTATATATAAGCATACTTGTATATTTTGTAAGTTATATTTTATTTATATTATAATAGTTAATTCTAGCTTTTAACCCTGTGAGATGACTTTGACAGCAGTGATTTGACAGATATTTTTTTTTAAATATTTTAATTTCTAAATTTACTATGCTACATTTAAATATGTCATCGTTTTTTTTAATTAATGACGAACAAATCTTTTAATCTGTTTTTATGACTATTATTATAATAAATTAAATGATAAATAAAAAAATAAAAAAATAAATTATAACGATAAATTGTATGAATTATTCATACATATTTCTTGTGAATTGTGGAATTACGTAATATTAATATAAATGAGGGAGCCCTTTGTGTGTAGTGCGCTTTTTTATTTTTGTATTATATAATGCATTTATTTAAGATTCTATGTGATTTTGACATTTAAAATTATACCAGTTATAAGTAAAAGACAGTTATGAAGGTCTACTTATGAAGTATTTCTATGAAATAAATGTTTCCTCAATAAATTAATAATAACATAATAAATGTTTCATGTTTTCTTTTTCAAATAACCTTTAGTAATACGATACTACATACGGTTTTGGCATTTTTCGTCTTTCTGTTTGTAACTGCTAAAAATAACCTTAATATTTGACCAACTTTAAAAAAATGAATAGGTATTCAATAGAAATATATGTTTTTTGGTATGATAAGCGTAATATACTCGTATCAGCAGTGGTAGCCCATTGGTAATTTCTGCTTGAATATCCAAGTGAAGCGGGTTCAAATTCGTGTCTCCTTTGACATTTCCCCGTGCGAATCATTCTCAATATGATTACCACTTTTTAAAACAGTCAAGAAAAAACATCGTGAGGAAACCTGTATGTCTAAGAAGACTTAACTAGTTTTCGAAAGACATGTGAACCCCGGGTTGGCGGGCTTGCCCTTGCCCACTTGCCCAACTTATTGGACTATATCGTTTTGTGTGTGTGTGTGTGTGTGTGTGTGTGTGTGGGGGGGGGGGGGGGTTTAAAAGGGCTAATAATATTAATAGTTATTATTTAATTGGGATGAGTCATGAGTAGGTAAATAAATAACATACATATATTCAATTGTTTTATTAGATAGCTCACGATGCAGTCATCTATTGCGATATCAATATCGTGATATTTTATCATTCAGACTAGAATTAAAAAATCACGTTAAAAACATTGTTTTTTTTTTTAATATTATCTAGAAAACAATGGTACCTTTGATTAAAAGAAGTTAATATGAATTACTCAAATTATAACCCGACTAAATATAAAAGTGAGAAAATAATTCGTTTTTTCATACAAATGTGCTGTTAATTGAATTGTGTTTTATTTTATTCTACGATTATATTATATTATTTTATAATAATTAAATCTAGTTTTTCATACTTTTTTTTACTAATATTTGCATCGGTTCGAAATTCATAAGCGACATAATGTTCTACTGATATTGTAGTAGGTATAGAAATCAGTATTTTAGTAACAAAATAAAGAGGCTAATCTCGTTCATACTAATGCTTTAATATTATTTGGCCCAGAAAATATTTTTTTACTGATAAGAGACTTAGCTTACCTATAATTTAGCTATAGGCACTTACTTTTAGCTAGCCCCTGGCATCGCCTGTGTATTCATTTTTTATATAGTTTACTTAGTTTTAGACTTAGTAGATCTTCGTTATTTTAACACGATTGTCTTCATTTGTACCTATGTAATTAAATCTTGGACATTGATTTTAAACTTTCGAATTATCATATCGACTAAAGAGTTTGTATGTAGATATGTATAATTTATGTACAACTAGCGACTTACCCTCGCTTTGCTCGAGTGTGCCTCTAAATTTGAATGGTTTAAGAACGCATAAAAGACGAGGAATCCAAAGAAAAAAAACTTTTTTTTTTACATCAGGAACCTTTGCAGGCGTCTACAGATTAACCCATGAGAGTTTCATTACCCTATTTGCTGTAACGGTCGCGGGTTCGAGTCCCGCTCGGGATATTCATTTGTGTGATGAGCACAAATCTTTGTACTCCAGTCATGGGTGTGTTGTATAATATGAATGTGTTTAAAGTTATTTGGGTGAGGCCTATGTCCAGTAGTGGACGTGTTTGTGCTGAGACGACGATTTAAAATTATATATGTGTAGTGTATCAACTATCTGGTATCCATAACACAGGCCTCGTAGCTTACCATGGAACCAGATGTTGCTGTGTGTTAATGTCCCAACATATTTATCTAAACATATATGAAGAAATATTACCTAAAACGGAAAGCAAAAATTTCTTTTTAAAAAAGCTTTTTATAAAGTACAAAACTATTTTACAGTGTAGTATACTTAGTTGTTAACGCAGTGCATGCTAAGGACGCTTCCTAAACGTTTTTTCCCCCTATTTTATTAAGTAAATATGTCGTGGGAGCTAATTTAAGCGGCACGCAGCTAAATTACTGCTAATACTATGGTTAGAGTTAATTTATATAGTAGTAGTATTTATATATGTAGGGTAGTAGTAACTGCCTCGGTGGTGTAGTGGCTAGCAAGTACGGCTGCACATCGAGAGGTCCCGAGTTCGAGTCCCGTGTCGGGTCAAATTTAGTTATTGAGTCTATCTGTTTAGTAAGTCTCAGTTAGGAGTTGGGAAGTTGGCGGTGTTTCACCCCCGTGCTTCGGAGAGCCCGTAAAGCCGTCGGTCCTGCGCCTTAACTCTCACCGGTCGTGTCGAAGTATCGTTCCACCGGAGTATGAGAGTGACAGGAATAGAGAGTGCACGTTGTGTCTGCGCGTACACTTGTGCACTATAATATCTCTTGCGTAGATTGCTAGTCTCAATGAGACTGGCCGCCATGACCAAAGTCGATCGAGAGTGTAGTATTATTAAAGTGTCGTGTAGAGAGCTGATAGAAAAGTACAGAAAAAATCATTTAAACACAATGGTTAGCCAATTAGTTTAGGCTCTTTGTTTTATTAGACGAAAAAATAAGGAATAGAAGTAAAGAATATCATTATTATTATTATTTTGTAAATTATTAAGAGTAGTAAAATAATATAGAAAAAAAAGTGTGTATGTACTTATGTACGCATGTAAGAAGCTATACTACTTTGGTGTAACAAAACAAAAATAGCTAAAGATTTCATCCCGTATGTCACAACTCTGTTTGTAAAAGGAATACAGCTGACTTCATCATGTCGCTTTCAGCTAACTTTATCATGTCGTTTTTTGGCTGTCGGTGTGCGCGCGCATCGTAAAAATTTTACTTTCATATTTTTTTCCAAACGTGCCAAAAGAAGTATAACTTAAAAAAATGCACATATTTTCCATGAAAAGATTGTAAAGACTTGTATGTGTGTCGCATACATATTGAAAACTTTAGTAACCCAATTTTAAAAAATATATATATTATTACTAGTAACAGACGGACAGTTAAGATTCGAACTCTTAACGTCACTTAGAAGTTATAATATACCATTTGGCATAGTGGCAATGTACAGGAGGTAGCGAGTACACTACTTCTCAACCTACCATATATTTATTTTTACAAAAACTGTAAACTCTACACGTTCAAATAAACTAAAAATATGTAAAGACAGACATTTTTTAGCGCTAAAATACTTCAAAGCTCACTAAATTTTAAAACAGTACGTACTAAAACTAAAAACTTAGGTGTATTCATGTTTCCAAGCGCATTGGGAGTAAGAATCGAGCGGTCTCAGCGACCATTAAAACAAAAAATAAACCCACCGTCGAGTTATGTAAAACAAAGAAGATTTCCTCTTCAAATCGGGTGCACAATGCCGGGTCACACGGGCCTGTTCGTTAGCGGCATAGTGAGTCATTAGGCATGTACTGGTTTTTTTACAGTTTCTCGCCTTGGGTATACCGTGTATGAAAGCTTACAAAATCTTAATAAGCGCAGTGAAATTTGCTACTATAAGCGTTAACTTTCACTGTCTTTTTGTGTAGCTTGATATGTAGTAACAGCTTCGATTTTGTCTGAAGGATATGTTTATTTTACTTTAATTTTGTGTCTGATACTGAACATTATTGACACGGCGAGTGATTATAATTATTGCTTAATTTTTAAAATTAAAAATGTAATTAGTATTTCTATATATTTTAAGTTTTATACATAATATATAAAATTTTACTGTAGCAAGTATCGATTCTAATTTAGAAATTTTAATAACACGCTATGAACAAAGTAGATCTCTTTATGCTATCCTGTACCGGAATCTGCGAACCTAGAAAATATCATTACATGAAAATAGACTCATAATAAATATTTGTATCATCGTTAATCATACCCACGACCTAACTGCTACTACGAATAGCAGTTAAAGTTTTTTCATCCATAGTCCATAAGTAATATTATAAATAAAGTGCGTTTGTTTGATTGTTTGTTTGTTTGTCCTTCTTTCTCGTTGAAATAGAGTGACGGATTGGCGTGATTTTTTGTGTGGAGATAGTTGGAGGGCTGGTTTTAGTGGTATAGGCTATTTTTTACCGCGGGAGATTATTTCGTTCCCTCGGGGAAACGCTTTTTAATACAACCCACAATAATTCATCATATGTCTAGTCTATGCTAACCATTCAAACGCATCTACGTTTAAACTCTAGTAATATATAAATTAAGCGTGCTTATTTAATCAAGTCCATACCTATTACGAATTAGGCTGAAAGGACGTACTCGTACTTATAAGGCGTTCTACTATTTTCCAAGTAGTCTCTACATCTTCTTTATTGAAGTAAAACTTCTTTACGCACGCTTGACTTGGGGGGTAAGCTGGTGAATGCGTTACGAAAATATGTACGTACGTTTGTTGCCATGGTAACCGCTGTTATTGTCTGACAAATGATATATAATATTATATTCTTTACTTAAATGATATTCTATCAATATGATTGTAATATGCCTAATATGCGTTTTCTTAATATCTCACCTATCCTATATATTTAGAACATAAATTGATTTTCATAAAGAGTACCGATAACCTACAGAAGTTTTACTTCTTGCGCGTGTACACATTCATATACGCACTCTTTAATTTTTTACTAGCGCTAGCTATTGGAAGTTTATGTGTTGTCTAATTTTACGATTTACATATAAAACTTATAAAAATAAATATGTTTTTTGATCATATTTAACTTTAGCTTGATAAAGTATGAAAATGAATTTTGCTGTATTTAAATTGGAAAATCGATTTTACATGGTTTTTTTTTAAATCTTAACTGCTCATAGCAAATAATCGAATTTGATATGACCGTAATTTTGCGCATTTCCATTTATGTTATTTTTGTTGAGATCTTTATTGCATTGTCCTGCGATTTTGCTTATATTTTGATTAAATAAAAAAAAAAACTTTTTCACTTTATGCCAACTCTTTTTACCACTTTGTTTCTAAAAACGTCAAATAAACTATCAGAAAGACAGACAGTGTTACATTTGCATTTATATATATATATATATATATATATATATATATATATATATATATATATATATATATATCTAATATATAAAATTCTCGTGTCACAGTTTTCGTTGCCATACTCCTCCGAAACGGCTTGACCGATTTTGATGAAATTTTTTGTGCTTATCCGGTATCTATGAGAATCGACCAACATCTATTTTTCATCCCCCTAAATGTTAGGGGTAGTCCACCCCTAAATTTATTTTTTTATTTTTTAGACAAAATTTTTTATTTCTATTTTTTTATGATACAACATACAAAAATACATACAATCCTCAATTTTCACCCTTCTACGATCAACCCTTATTTTTTAATAGCCATTTTAGTAATTTAATCATTTTTCCTCTCCGGTCGAAAACTGATCAATCGTGATTTAATGCAAGCTAGGGACGAACCCGAGCGAAGCGAGGGTGAGTCGCTAGTATATATATATATATATATATATATATATATATATATATATATATATATATATTTGATGTACGAGTAACACCGTCGGATTCTTCAAAATGTAATATATAATTTATTGATACAAGACTAACCTTCACGCATGCTGTAGTTAATTACACATTCCATCAACTAAACGTATAATATCTTATTAATATGTTTTATTATTTCATTCTAATTATTAAGGGGAATTTAACATTAAAATTTGTATTAGGTATAACGAAAATCGGTTCAAATTGGTTTAAGTAAAACAAAATATCTCCAAACTCATTTCTGAAGTCGATAAATAAAATAATATGCTAGTTTTAATATAGTTATCTATACATATAATACAACTGTAGAGGTCGAATGTCTGTACATAGAAAAAAATGCTAAAAACCGACTCAGGGGGATGTAAGAAGAGAAATAGAACAAATCCAGATTCTTTTCAAATTTTTTGTTTCTCTGTCTGTTTGTCTGTTTGTATGGGCTAATCTCCGAAACTGTTGGATCGATTTAAATGCAATTTTGCATGCTGGTACCTTATATCCCGGGTATACATTTTAGATACTTTTCATCCCGAAAAATCAAAGAGTTTCCGTGGGATAGTTAAAAAACTATAATAACTTTTACAGCTTAGTACACAAAAACTACTGATTCGATTTTAATGTAACTTTACAATAATATAGTTCATACATCACAATAACAAATAGGCTTCTTTTTATCCCGAAAAAATGTACCGTTCCCGTGGGATAGATTTGTTTTTGTTTGTTAAAAAAAGCTTTAACATTAAAACAAGATAATCCATGAGAATCGAACCAATGATTAAGTCAGGTTTTAATTAATATCTATTTAATATACCGTTAAAATAACATCAATCTATTTAAAATGTCGATGCCGGAACAATAGCTCTGTCTCCTCACACGCCCCTACGGAACGCTCGTCAAGCCGCTTCATCCCCCTTTTGCTTTTTTTTAACTTTTTCCCTTTTCATCCCCCTTCTCGTTTAGCAGCGTCGGTCAAATGTATTGATTTGAAATAATTATATGGCGCTTTCAACTTTGTTTTTTACAGCCTTAATGAGAAGTTGTTGAAGAATGTTTTCAGAAGTTAATTACACTACTTTTTGTTGGAAAATTTGTATGTTTGTATTTTTGTTACTACTTTATGCTAACGGTTAGATGGATTTGGATGTAATTTAGAACATAGATAGACTGAAGTAACACATACGATGCTGTTTGTCACTTAAGGACGCACCCGAGTAAAGCAAGCGAAACTAATTAGTACAATATCTATCTATCTATATATATATATATATATATATATATATATATATATATATACATATATATAAATGAATCCCTATTTCTCTTGGTCACGCCATCACGCGTGAACGGCTAGACCAATACCACTAACTTTTTGTTGTGTTTGTTATTGTTAGGAGAAGCGTCTTACATTAAAAATAATTAAGAAAATTGCGCAGGAACTTAGAAAATGGGGATGAAACTTTGCATTGGGAAGCGAGCTAGGGACGAACCCGAGCGAAACGAGGGTCAGTCGCTAGTATATTTATAAATTCAACTTAAAAGGTATACTGAATTTAAAATCACTTAAGGGAAGAATAATAATTTATAAAACAAAATTCTTAGTTTGCAAAACTATCGTGTAACAAACTCGTACACAAATAACATACAATCGAATAGAATGTTTACTCGTTTTTGTTGTCAGTTAAAAGGATATGATTTAGATATGTGTTTGTGATACTAACGACCGGTTTTCACTTTCCTCTAGTACTAACTCCATATCTAATATTAATATTTTGTAATATACGTACATTGATGTTCAACTTTAAATACTTTAGTCACTTTCTACGAAATCTAATATATATACATATATGTACTTAAAATATATATTAAGTACATCAACTGTTTCTCGTATCTTCGCAATATAGTGGTTAGCATATACGACTTCAGATCCAGAGGTCCTATTAAAGAGTATATTTTTTATTTATTTAATCATTTATTTCAGGCAATATTTACAAAAAGATCTTAAATATGTAAACAGAGGCCCATATAATATATACCTTAAAAACTAACATATATATATATATATATATATATATATATATATATATATATATATATATATATTAATATATTAATATATAAACTATTTAACACGAAGTAACAAAGTATAAAGTAACAAAACTTTGCATAAATATAATGTCAGTAAGATAGGATGTAGTTTATTCAATGTCAATACATAGGATATTGTCATTGAATAATCGTTAAAGAATAAAATATTTATTGAATTGAAATGCCAAATGTCGTTGTCTTGGAATATTGATATGTTTTTCTATATTCAGTTTCAAATTTTTATTCTTTAACGATTGTATAACGTGGTTACAATTTTAGATTTCACGTTAGTTTATTCTAGCTCTGAATTTTTAATTCAATAGAAGTTTGAATAACACGTTGTGTATTGTGTAATGTTTTCAAATCAAATCTTACATCATAAGTGTTCATCAACAATATGGCCTTTGATAAGTAATTAGCTTCTACTCATACCTTCGTGCTTCGTCTGTTCATATAGTTAATACCATTAATATGATCTGTAGTAAGTTTTATAAAGAATACTAGCGACTCAACCTCGCTCCGCTCGGGTTCGTCCCTACTTAGTATAGATTTCTCAGAAATGAGATATTTTTCTGTAGTAAAAAGTATCCTATGTGTTGACCCGGATAACCAGCTATCATCATACCAAATTTCATCACAATTCCTCCAGTTGGTTTTCCGTAATGCGGTAACAGACAGACAGACAGACAGACAGATAGACAGACAAAAATTCTAAAAACTATAGATTCGGTCTCTGTATCAATAATAATGTTTATTTCAATAAGATTTTCCAAAAAATATTTAATGTACAGATTCGGCTTAGTTACAATTTTATTATATATATAGATTATACTTTTACCCAAACTCTTATCTTTGGAAAATCTACCAAATACATAAAATAATTAATTGTTTCTAAATATTTTTCTAAGAGGTCACTGAGATGACTTTCTCAAAAGCTATGTACATAGTACACGTTGCCAAATAGCACTAATAAAGAGGTCGCTCACTTATTTCACCATTAGACTAACATACGGAAGTGATAGCCAAAATTTTTGAACAGGAGATGAATATTCAACCTCATTTTCATATTAACGCAGGATTTGTCAAGGTACCGGTAAAACAATAAAGCGAGCAGGAACGAGGTGAAAACTGCCCGGTTTTTGGCAACATTCGTCAAGAATGTCTGCACTGCCGGCGTAGAGGCTTAAGCATGCCAAACAGTACATAAAAACATACAAAAATAAACCTTATGCTTATAGTAATAACGAGAAAGCCACTGCACATTTTATAAATGCAATTCCCGAGCAACGGTCCAACTTGTTGAAATTCCGTCGCCGTCCGATATACGGGGTTGCCAATTTAGGTGCGCTCATCCAGGGAGAGTCTAGTCCTTATATCCAGGAGATTAAGCTGATTTTCCCCTATTTTTAAGTTTAGAAACGTTAAATAGATTTCACCGAAGCGTAGGAGGGAAGAAATTTCGCAACTTAAGCTTTTGCTTGAGCACCCACTAATTTTGTCCAATCGTTGTTAGTGGATAACGTGTAAGACACATTTTTACTTTTTGTCCAGCAGGGTAATCCCGCTTCCGCGTAGAATTTTTTACAAAATAGAGTCCGTATATTTACGATGTGGTTTTGCTCTCTCGCCTTCTCTGCATAATTTATGGACTGTTGACCATGTATCTACCTAAAGTGGAATTGAACACGTTTCTATACTAAAATCTTTTTAAGAGGACATAAAAAAAGGATTCAGATAAAATGAATGTTTTACTTTCACGAAGCGGATAATATGGCGAAATTTCTTATTTATTTTATTTTTTCTTGGTTTTTGTTGGTGAATATTTAGGAAGTTTTTCTTGGTAATAATTGCTTAAATGTGGATGTTTTCACGCTTTTTTAAATTAGCAATCCTCAAGTAAATATTGAGTTTTTTTTTTTAAATTACACATAGGTATGATTTTTTTATTCATTTTTCTTCTAAGTAAGTAGCATTTGGACAACAGTTTAATGATCGGCGCAGAGATAACTTGCTGCTGGGGAATGACATTTTATGCTGGTTTATTTTGTTAATCTTTTGAGTTTTTATTATATATTTTAAAGTTTGTATTGACTAGCAATTTATAATATGCACCAATATATTTTTGGAGACTTGAACACCATTTTAAGTTTAATTTCTAGTACACATTGGCACAAATTAGGTTTCAGGGTCTAGGTATACTATAGGTTTTTTAATGCTTTTACAAATATAAGAGTTACATTAAGTAATTTACATACATAATTCAGTAATTCAGCCACTATTTTCGACGACTAATGCACTATGAATTCGCTCCACTTTATTATTTTTTTTGAAATCTTCATAATTCTTCTAGATCTTCGCTTAATTTCAAAATGAAACAGATTATTTGACACACTGCCCACGATTCGAAAACGTTTTAGATCTTCTAAATCTTTTCTCGAAAAAGTTCACTCTTATTCCAACTCACAGTAATTTACCATTAAATATTCTTGTCATGGAATGTCATAGTTTGATAATTGTCTTAACATCTCCTAAGCTTTGTGTGGTATTTTCAGTTGTTGACTTTATACATTGTCAACTACGCAACAATAACAATTCACAGTCAATTTGTTTGAGCCTAAGGCGTCAGATGGTTAAGTGACTGCCATCAATAACTAACGGGGCTTATTTTAGACTTTGAAGAATGGAAACACGCACTCGTTATGCCACTAAATGGTTACCCATCCAATTTTATGTTGTTACGGACGTCGTTTGACTTTAGTGATTTGTTTAAATCTCTTAAGTAAATTATTCTTAAGCACATCGTTTTGTATGCTAAATGTTATATCGTATGTACAATATTCTTAGATGAGCGCAGATTATCTACGTGAAATACCAAACCTTAAAGTAAATACAAAATTAGCACTTTAAAAGTTTTATAGCACTTACTATAACAAGTTGTAAAATTTTGTTAGTTAAAGAATATTTTTACTTGTTGTACATCTAATATAAATAAATATAAATATGTTGGGATAATCACACACAACACCATCTATTTCCATGGTAAGCTACGAGGCTTGTTTATGGATACCAGGTAGTTGATAGACTACATATATACATATAACTTTAAATACATACATATTATATGAATGAAGAAATGCCCCCGGGACTCGAACCCGCGACCGCTGGCAAAGCAAGTAGGATCACATATAAATTAATAGGATACCTTTTGGGGTAAAAAAAATAACATACTATTATTATTTATTATCAGTATCTTACCCTATTTCTCATTATAATGACGATATTAGAATGTTTATGATGCTTCATGATAAGGTCTATCTGCTTTTGTTCGAATATCTCATAAAACATTAAAATAAGTCCATCTTAACAAAAGCTATAATATGAAATATTGCATAGAAAGAAAAACGTAATTGTAAATTGAAAGCTCGATGTAAATAAATTTTGTTCTTTCAGATGGCGAACCTATCAAACTACCAGAGAACTTGGAAAGCCTTCCACGAGCGGAACATTTCGCTGCGCAAAGGCATCGATGGAACACAAATGAGGTCAGAATATTTTTAAGGTTAAAAATATCTCAAAATAAGTAAACTATCAAAAAAAAAAAAAAACCAGTAAAACTGTTATTTTTTCTTTTAGTTGACTGAAATTTATAGTTAATTGCAAAATAACTGCTATAAAATTGAAAATAGTGCAGAGCTTCGTGTTTACGGTTTTGTAAAGAAAAAATGGAATAAACTAATTGGAGTGTTTTCTCCGATTCATTTTATAACGCGTCCTTTTTAAAAAAAAAATCTAACGTCGTATTTCTAACAGTTTATTTGAATATAATTTCATAAGCATTGTTAGACTTGAGATTATATACTTGTTATGTGTATAATGAAAGATGTAAAAAGATTTTAAAGTAAATTCTTTTTAAAGTAAATTTTTACTGCGGGAAAATATCTCATTTCTAATAAATCTATCCTAAACGTTAAAACGTAAGTAGGGACGAACCCGAGCGGAGCGAGGGTGAGTCGCTAGTATGCTTATAATTTTGGTAGATAATGCAAGTATAAGGCAGTGGTAGCCCAGTGGTAACGCGCTCGCTTGGGAAACCGAGTGACGCGGTTCAAATCCCGGGTCTCGCACCTCTGATATTTTCATGTGCGAATCATTTCTAACATGATTACCATTTGTCTTACGGTGTAGGAAAACATCGTGAGGAAACCTGTATGTCTGCGAAAACCTAACAAGTTTTCGTAAGACATGTGAAGTCCGCCAATCCGCACTTGGCCAGCGTGGTGGACTATGGCCTGATTCCCCTCGTATTGAAGGGAGGCCCGTGCCCAGAAGTGGGACGTTAAAAAAAGGGCTGAATACAAAATACATACAATGCAAGTACCTCACACCGCATAACTTGAGAGGGACATAGCGTGCTATATTATTTATATTTTAATAAAACATTTATTTAGTATATTATACAGCAAGCTATTCGTTCGTCCACATTTCAGTGACATTCCTCCAAACAAGTATGACGTGTTAGTTTATGTAAATGCCAACGTTTCATAATCATTAATTTCGCTAACGTCACAATTCACCGGTGTACTGTGGTATAAATCGCGGGGTGTTCATGTATTATTCAGGACCTCGTGAGTGTCGTCCCATATCTCGGGGTACGCTACTTAGCGTACCGAATATCAGTCGCATTTAATATTAAATATAGTGCATCTTATGTTAGTATCTTATATTGATATTTTTGTCATTTTTCTTTTTTGATCCCATCTTACTTACTGAATTGTTTCAAATACGTGCTTTATTAATATTATATAATTGATGTGTTTTTTTTATATTTGCAAAACGTTCGTATATAGATATATCTTTGATTTATACTACTTGTTATCAAAAGCTTGTAGCTATGAATGACTAAGTAACAGAAGTGGTGACATTATCTACAGTACCTGGGCGACCGAGCTTCGCTCGGAGTTTTTAGCTAAAAGTACATTTTTCTTTTCAATTTGGCTTAAAAACAAAAAAAAAAAACTAAAAACTAGAATAAATACAAAAAAAAACAAAAGTAAAAACTTTGTATCCGCCCGGGATTCGAACCCGAACACCTGTGATTGTCAATCTTGCAACTTGGCCGCTGGACCATGATAATTATGCCCTAGCTTGCGAAATTAGCGACGATATTATGTGTGGAATAATGCGAAAGAAATCCGCATGAAATTAATCTCGAAAAGACGCGTTTTCCCAGACATGAGACTAATCTAGATCGATTTTTCGTCCCCGGAAACCCCCACGTTACATTTCAGCGAAATCGTTAGAGCCGTTTCCGAGATCGCCGGTATATATAAATAAATATACAAAAGTTGCTCGTTTAAAGGTATTAGATAGATTAGTGAATTCTCATCTAGGCAATCTGTAAGTTTTAGACTATTTTATTAAATTCACTTCCATGGTATATCGCGAACTTATTAAAGTAAATAAAAAACATGCTAAACCCCTTTCACATCATAAAAATATTGTCAGTGACCATGAAAGTTTACAGACTTATAACATTATTATAAACTTAAAATGAGGTTATTATTAGTTGAAACTACAGCTAGCTACCAAAAGCAACATTTCTTAGCATAAAATTTCTCTACCAAAATTAATCTCCACAAACAACTTAAGTACATTTTACTTTATAACTGGTCTCCCAGACGTCCTATTGTAATGAAATATATCTTACTCTCTAGATGAAAATGGAATGTATACCGTTATGGCACAGTGGTCATCCTTAAAATCTCGGAAGTTACACGTAACTACATAATAGAAAAAGTTCTATTTGTGTGAATGTTTTTTTTTAATTAAACAAACTTATATTCATTATGTCAATATGATTAGGATAAGAATTAATATAAAATAAAATAATTTATAATTTTTCGCCTTCTGATAGTAAATCAATAAGATCTAAGCCGCCCTTTAATTAAACTCTAACTACGATATTCGCTTTATAATAATATGTCTTCCAAAAATTATTTGATTTTCAAGAATATAGAGTAGCCTGAGTCAAATCTATGGCGTACATACCATTTTTATAAAAATTGGTATGATGTGTTGCTTTGTGGTTGAAATGAAAAAAGTATAGATAACACTTTCGCTTTTATATATACTTGTGTTCCTGTCACCTGTCGGTCGTTTTACCACTGTACGAACATTCACATCATAGGACGCCCAGCGGATGTGAAACATCTATGGTCTAGGTACGTTGTATTTTTTTTGAGCGAGATCCTAATTCTTTTTCTAAAATAGAAGTAGCCTTAATTACTCCTTATAATATCAACTATCTGCCAGTGAAAGTCCCGTTAAAAGTGGTCCAGCCGTTTCGGAGATTAGCCGGAACAAACAGACAGACAGACAGAGAAAATTTTTAAAAATTGTGTTTTTCTTATAAGTACAGTATATAATTCCATAGGCATTTAGTATAAAGCTGTTATTTTGACTTTACAAACAGACATTTTCATTTTATTTATCTGTATAGATTTTCCAGGGCATTTTGATGTTACGTTACAATTAACAATTTCATAAGTGAATCCAGTAAAAAGATAAAGGCTCATTAAATGTTTAGACAATTTTAATTTGTTATACATATCTGATCTTTTTCCATTTATCTTTCCATTATGGTATAAGAATTTGAAATCAGAAATTATAAGTATAGCAGGACCGGCTTTTGAACCCTAAGGCTACTTTGTACCCACTCGTTGAACAAGATTTACGGTTAGTTGGATTGGACGATGTTTTCAAAGTATTCTTTTTAAAAAGAAAAATCCTTATTATTTTGTGTTATTTTAAGGAATTTGAAAAGAAAATTAGCTCATTTCTTACATCTTACATATAAGAAATTGTTTGTTTATTTATTTTATTTATACAAAGACGATCTAATTGTATTTATGTATATATTCAGCCCTTTTTAATGTCCCACTGCTGGGTTCGGGTCTCCCTTCAATGTGAGGGGAATCAGGCCATAGCCGATGATCTAACCGGTTTTTTATAATTATTACTAGCCACTCACCCTCTCTCCCCTCGGGGTCGTCCCTACTTACGTTTTACCGTTTAGTGTAGACTTCTTAAGATATTTTCCCGTAGTAAAAAATATCCTATATGTTGACCAGCTATTATCGTACCAAATTTCATCAAAATCCCTCCAATGGTTTTTTCGTGATGCGGTAACAGAAAGACAAACAGACAGACAGAGAAAAAATCTAAAAACTATAGATTTGGCTTTTGTATCGACAACAATGCCTATTTCAATAAGATTTTCTAAAAAATATTTAATGTACAGATTCGGCTTAGTTAGAATTTTATTATATGTATAGATTAATATAGTTATCAAAAAATTAAAATCAGAATTTTAAACTATCTTTAAATATTTGGAAAGAATTTGAAACAAAATTATAAATACCTACTATAAAAATAAATTAGACGATTAACTTCTCAAAAACAAAATAGCACCATAAAAACTGATGAGTATCCCATCAATTAGCTGATAATTCTTGTAGATTAGTGGGAAGTGTGCAGTAAACATCACTGCATTACCCATAGCATTATACTGCAAGCAATCTGTAAGGATTTTGAGCTTACAGTGAAATAGCCAAGTCGCTTATTAAGCAGCGGTTTCTACTAAGACCTTATCCCTAGAGACCTAGATTAATTTGATAGTTTATTTACTGAAATGAGTTATGCAAATTTAGAAATGTCCACAGAAAAACATTGTTTTGCCGTCTTTTGGCTACAAGAGGTCAAGGGAAAATAGATTGAAGATATCGTTACAGCTAATTGTTTTATAAAGTATGATAAACTTTGTGCTGTGGTCTTCCATTTTTAGAATTTGTGTTGGAATTTCAAGTTTCTGGACGATATTCCTAAAGTTAATATTATGAATTTCTGTTTTATTGTTGTGGTTTGTGATTTGTGTTTATGTAGTACAGATTGAGATCAAAATGCAGGAAACGCTTCGGATTTAAACTATTCTAGACAAATTGGGCTTAATCTTAAATTATTCCTTGAAGGCCTCTAGTAGTTCTATTTGTTTGATTAGTAAGTTATTTGGTGGCTCTAGTAGTTCGGATTGTTCTTCATCTTCAGTAAAATTTCAGCTAAACTTTAATAGAAAGTAAAACTTCAATTTAATTTTGAGGAAAATTAATGTATAAGTTGCGTTGGAAATAAATTTGCGTTCAGGTAAATTTTCTTTATCGTTCGAGCGACAATTATTAAGACCTGGTTCCTGAGTTGGTGGTCCAAAACGTTTTTCCTAACCTGAGATAACGATTAACACTGAAAGAGCTTCATTTGTTAAGATGAAAAATCAAATAGTTTCATCGGTATGTGTAATAAAAACATACTAATCTATACTAATATTATAAAGAGGTAAAGTTTGTAAGTTTGTGACTTTGTAGAGGGTAATCTCTGGATCTACTGAACCGATTTAAGTGAAATTTGGTAAGAAGATAGTTTGAGACCCTGGAAAGGATACTTTTTATCCCGGAAATCATCCCTTAAGGGGGTGAAAATGAGAATAAAAGTTTGTATGGGGGAATCAAGCTAGAGACGAATCCGAGTGAAGCAAGGGTGAGTCGCTAGTAGTTTATATTCTAATTAGGTGTCACTACCACTTTTTTCGCGTTACTACGACGATCATTCCAGAGATGTGTAACTCACTCGTGAGGCGCCTCATTTGAGGCACTCGTGATCGCAAATTGAAAGAGTTACTCGAATTTCAACTTTGAACCACCTCACTCGTTCACGCGTCCTCACTTAAAAATCGACATTGACATTTTGTCATTTATTATTGACATTAAATTGAGGCGAGTACTCGCGACTCGCGAGTGAGTATTGAGTGATTGAGTTAGCTTAGTCAGCGAATGAAGTAAGTACTCGTGAGTCGACGCGTATATTTGCCTCGCTTGCCGCTGCCTCGGGCAATCGGCTGAGTTCGGCTCGGGCTCGGCTCGTGAGGTGAATACGCCGACGTACGATGCCTCGCCTCAAATGAGGCGTACCTCATGAGTACCTCACGAGGTAAAATGAGGTGCTCCCTCATCCTCATATAAAAATGATGAGTTACCCATCACTAGATCATTCATTTCTTTTGCACGCTATAGGCTATATATAATTTACATTTGGTTTGCACATGCGTTAGTTTTATAGATTTAAGGCATATTCATTTAGTTTTAAATTATATCGAGTTCTCAGAAAGCTAAAGAAAAATGTATACTTTTTAACAATATTTCAATAAAAAGTTCCGATAAAAGAGAAGAAAATAACATTATTTTTATTCGCTTCGATTACTTTATTAAATGCATCTCCTTGAGAGGCTGTCAGGCTGGAATTTACGAGCGTATCTACTATCATTCGTTATTCAGTGGTATACCAGTTGACGTTGCTTTGACGCAGAAAACAAATATTTTTCTCTATTTATACAATTGTGATATAAAAGTTTTTGGTCGTATTGTGGTACAAAGAAGAGTATAAAGCTTATCGTAGATCATATTTTATTTTGGTATTTTAAATATAACTGTCTTTTTGGATTTTTACGCGGTTTTATTTAGATTTTTGGTTCTCGACGTTTCGAATGCTTTACAGCAATCATGGTCGCGGGAGACTTAGGATTTACACATCTCAAAAGTTATTATATAATTGTTACCAACAGTATCTACCGACAAAAACACGAAAAGATAGTTTTATTTAAAATATCAAATATTCGAGATAATCTAAGAAATAAACAAAGTATCAAAGTTAAGTCCAATCTTTTAATTTTTGAAGGGTTATATAAAAACTAAATCTATATATATATAAAAGGCAAAAGTGATTGACTGATGTATCAACGCACAGGCCAAACTACTCATATGACGAAGGCAGACTAAGGACGGAATTGTTAAAATTCAATCCCCAAGGGGGTAAAATAGGGGATAAAAGTTTGTATGAAACTTCTTATTCCTTGGACATAATATTTGCATGAAATTTCGTATGAATTGAGTACGGCAAAAATAATGAGTTACATATTTCAACGTTTTCCAAAATTCAACCCCTAAGAGGGTAAAATAGGGGATGAAAGTTTGTGTAAAACCTACCTTTTCTGAGATTTTTTTGTAGTTTTACCGCGAGTAAAGCCGGGTTCTGCTAGTATAATATAAATTGTCATACTTTTTTTAGTACGTTGACTTTTGGTCATTAATAACTTGAGGCTATTTAGTGTTAGATCATTAATTTAATATATCAACCACTATCATTAACTTTTTCTAGCTATTGTTTTAGCATAAGCTAAAAATCAAGGCCTAACCTAATGTATTCTAGTTTATTGCTCGCATACTCTCATAAATATACATATATACGTGCATACAAAATAATCTATACATATTAAAAATGAGGTCAGATTTGAATATAATATTTTGAAAAAAGCATTTTTTTTGTTAAAAAAAATATTCATAATGAGTAAAATTTACAAAAACTCCGTTCGATTATAAAATGTGTTGATTCATAATATTATATTTTGTTCTTTAACAAACATTAGAAGGTAAAATTAATTTAAATTAGGAATTTATAATTATATTTTAAACTAGCGACTCACCCTTGCTACTTTCGGGTTCGTCCCTAGTTACATTTTAACGTTTAGCTCAGACATGAGATATTTTCCCGCGGTGAAAAGTATTTTATATGTTAACCCGGATAACTATCATCATATCAAATTTCATCAAAATTTGTCCAGTGGTTTTCTTGTGGTACAGTCACAGACAGACAGACAGACAAAAATTCTGAAAACTGTAGATTCGGACTCTATATCGATAATAATGACTATTACAATATGACTATTTCAATAAGATTTTCCAAAAAATATTTAATGTACAGATTCTTCTCAGTTAGAATTTTATTATATTATGTATGTATAGATAAATAGAATAGTTTTCTTTTGGTTATCATACAAAGTTTTTAGAATTATGGAAAATTATAACTGAGCAAAATATTGTGATATGCCATAACCTAAAATTGCCTCGCCTTCCATACTTATGAAAATCATGGTGCCCATTAATGAAATGCGTCGGACGTAGATTAGACGTGCGTGTTATTATCGTAATAACATGTACTATACAATGTAGTATTATGTCATCTGTGACTATACTTATGTATTAACTATACACGTTTGGTTCAGTTTGTAGTGACCCTACTTCCTGTGTCAGCGGTCATGGGTTCGAGTCTCGCTGAGGGCATTCATTTGTGTGATGAGCACGAATGCTTGTACTCCAGTCATGGGTGTTTATATTTGTAATATGTATGTATTTAAAGTTATATATGTGTAGTGTATCAACTATCTGGTATCCATAACACAAGCCTCGTAGCCTACCATGGAACTAGATGGTGCTGTGTGTTAATGTCCATACATATTTATATTTATTTCTAAAATACATTATACAGCCTACCTCCTAAACTTGTAAAAGATTAGACACAGTGTTAGCACAAAACAGTTCAGTTTTTCTCCTCTGTTTGTCAACCGATTTTTTTTTGCTTAGCAGATTTTTTTATAGATATGATTTTAGAATATTAATTACACGTAAAATTTGTATTGTCTGTTACTTATTTACGTTGCAATAATATAAGAGATTTGAGTATTTACAATAGTAATAGCATACATTAACAATTACAGTTTAATTCTTTCTTAGATTTATGCGAATATTTGACATTTTAATAAAACTATCTTTTCGGATTATTTCGCGAATTCGTTTTGATTTTTGGTTCCCCACGTTTCGAATGCTTTACAGCAGTCATGGTCATGCAAGAGACTAAGGTTTTAGACATCTCAAAGGCGTTAAAGGGTAGGCACTGTCTGTACTCTGTAACAAGTATATAACGCTTTTAAGACGTCTAACACCTTAGTCTCTCCCGTGACCAAGATTGCTGTAAAGCATTCGAAACATCTGGAACTAAAAATCAAAATAAATCCGCGAAATAATCCGAAAAGATAGTTTTATTTAAAATTACAGCTTACAAAAATATTACCATACTTTAAGGGCTATACTTAAAGATTTATAAATATTACTGAAATATGCAAACAGCTTAAACAGCACAGATAAATAACCAGTGGATAGTTTATTCTAATAGAATATGCGTATGCAAATATTTAATATTTTCATTCGAGATTTTGGCATCATTGCAGTAGAATGCCCTGGATGTATTTTTATTTATGTATATTTTGGTTTTCCCCGGGCGGTGCTTGCTTATGATTTGTGCATATTATCTCTTGTTCCTAGCTAAGTAAATGACCTATACAAAACATTATGCTACCATAATTTACCGACCAATTTTGGAAACCCAAAAAATTAATGGTTAGTGTTGAGATAGATTTTTGTTTATTTAATCTGTGAGTATGGTGTTTATGATGTAACTGTCATAATTTTTAGATTGACATAACAAATTGTTTTAAAATATGTACACATATAATGAAATTATAACTAAGCCGAATCTGTACATTAAATATTTTTTGGAAAATCTTATTGAAATAGACATTATTATCGATGCAGAGGCCGAATCTATAGTTTTTAGAATTTTTGTCCGTCTGTCTATCTGTCTGTCTGTTACCATATCACGGAAAAACCACTGGAGAGGTTTTGTGAAATTTGGTATGATGATAGCTGGTCATCCGGGTAAACATATAGGATACTTTTTACTGCGGGAAAATATCTCATCCCTGAGAAATTTATACTAAAGGTTAAATCGTGAGTAGGGACGAACCAAAGCGGAGGGAGGGTGAGTCGCTAGTAAATTAAATAAGATATTTGATCATGATAAATTATGTTTTTCATCCTTGAAATAGAACTTAATATACACATACAGTCGCTAGTGTTATATGTACTTACATATAGGTATATGCGGCAGTGGTAGCCCAGTGGTAACGCGCTCGCTTGGGTAACCGAGTGAAGCGGGTTCATATTCCGGCTCATCGTTGAGAAATCTATACTAACATTTAAGACGTACCTAGGGATGAACCCGAGCTGTCCGAGGATGAGTCCTTAGTATATTATATAATTGTTCTGTACGTGTATTATCACCGAACTCTTCCTAAACGGCTGGACTGATTTTGATTATTTTTTGTGTGTATTTGAGTGGGTTCCTGAATGATTTAGATTCACAACTGGACCCCGTAGGTAGCGATGCAGTTAGTTGGGTTCTAGGTTTTGTGAAGATCATATTCCGGCAGTACAATGTCTGTTGGAACCTCTAGGTATGCTATAAAATATATAAAGAAGAAGTTAGTGCATTAAAACAAACAAATAAATCTTTTAACTCTTTAGCTTTATATTTTAGTACAATCTATAAAACTATGAATTTTACGATGAAATACATACTATTTTCCTTTTTAGATTAATTTACTCCATTGATAGCGATAACTAGGAGTAACGTATGTACTGATTTTTTGTATAGAAATAGTTAACATGTACGTTTTATTCCATCCCGTGAAGTTTTCCCATGAGAGATTATTCAGTCATGTCAGGTGAAACGGTTAACTAAGAGCTCTAGTGGATTTTAGAGTGTCGTTACGTTTGCTTTATGTTATTGTAAGGTAAATGATAGTCTCAATACTTTTTTTAGATTTGCCCGAATCCTAACCTTTTAATAACGCGAAAGTTCGTGAGGATGAATAAGTATAAATATGTTGGGACATTAATACACAGTACCATCTAGTTCCATGGTAAGCACGAGGCTTGTATTATGGATACCAGATAGTTGATACACTATACATATATAACGTTAAATACATACATATTATAAATATAAACACCCATGACTGGAGTACAAACGTTCGTGCTCATCACACAAATGAACGCCCCCAACGGGACTCGAACCCGCGACGCTGGCACAGCAAGTCACTACAAACTGAGCCAAACGTGTCGTCAAATGTCAAATGGATGTTTGTTACTTTTTTACGCAAAAACTACTGAACGGGTTTTGATTAAACTTTCAGTAATATGGCGTGTTCATCAGAGCAACACTTAGGCTATCATTTTTAAGATATAGTAATACTTAATTGAATTACACGCGCGGAGCTGCGGGAGAACGCTATATTAGATTTTTTTAAAAAGCGTTTTTTTTCAGTGTTGTTTTTATTTTTTTCCCGAAATTTTCAATGTTTTTTAACAATCACGGTCGCGGTAGTCTCCAGTCACCATGTTTGGTGATTTAGCAATGTTTACTAGCTTTAGCTCTGTTTGTTTGAAAAAAAAACTGTATAATAAAATCGCGAAAAAGTCTAAAAAAAAAAGAAATTTTATTATTGAAAATGTCAAATATTCGCGTGAAATATAAAGTGTACTATTTATATCTATACTAGTATTATAAAGAGGCAGAGTTTTGTTTGTTTGTTTGTTTGCTTGTTTAACGCGCTAATCTCAGGAACGACTAATCCGAATTGAAAAATTCTTTATGCATTAGATAGCCCATTTATTGAGGAAAACTATAAGCTATATATCGTATAATATATGTATATATTGTCTATCTAACTATTGAAATGAAATGAAATGAAATAAACTTTATTCAATTAGACTTATTACAAGTGCTTTTGAATCGTCAATTTAATGTAAGCGTCAGTGTAGTCTGTCCGTGAGGAAGCTACCACCGCGCCGGCTCGGAAAGCAGTTCTGCTGAGAAGAGCCGGCGAGAAACTACTATTCCGTACTAAATGTTAATACGTACCTAGGACGTACTAACGTCGCTAGTAGTTTTATATAAATAGTATACTCTTATTCGTTATTAAGAAGTATATATAAAATACTAATAGCAAAAGAGAATTTTGTGAAATTTGTCGGTTCTCATTTGAACATTCAAAAAGTATACGGAATCGGAATAAATAGTATTTGTTTAAAGTAGGATTACATTTATTAGCCACGAACGTTGAAGCTTGCCAAGGAAAGTTTTCAACCATAGCTATTGACTATCTGATAGTATATTTTAAAACAAAATGCGCTTGAAAAGGTATTATGTGTACGGGTTATCGCTTATTTAAACTCAGTACTATGTGGGGTTACGGGTTCGATTCCAGTGTAATGAAACTAATATCACTGATACCAAGTATATAAATATTAAATTTCTTTTAATACTTTGAAATATAACTCAACTAGTGACTTACTATAATATTACTAGCGACTCACCCTCGCTTCGCTCGGGTTCACTAGCTTGGATATAGTAAAATGGATATAGTATGTTATCCTTAAGAGCTAGACATATGCCATTACGGACTTTTTGTAGACCTTTTTAAGGTGTACAATACTGTAGTATATTATTTTGACCTATCTCGTAGGGTTCAGCCAACGTTTGCAATGTAAGAGCAAAAAAATGTGTTTATTTATGAAATCACATTAGAAATCTCTAAAATTAGGCCAATCTATCACTCTGTTTCGACGTTAAAGAAGGACAATCAAACAAACATACGAACACACTTTCACGTTTATAACATTAAAGTATAGATATGTACACAGACAGGCTCATCGTTAGGAGAATTTTCGTATTTTTAGTAGCTTATTTGTAATTCCAGGTTATAGCCTGTGTATTAAATTCCATCTAAATCTGTCCAGCCGTTTCTGCGTGAAGGAGAAGCATACATACTCACATACAAACTTTTGTATTTATAATTGTAGTGTATTATATAAGTATTAAACTTTAATAATTTTGAAATATAACGCAATATGTAAATTAAAGCGAGTAAAACATAACGCAAACACTAGTGCGATGGGAAGTGAAATTTTAAAATATTCTCCATTTTTCTCTAAATGGAGTTAGCTCATTTATGACACGGCAAACACATTAGCGTATGAGTTGAAGATGACGTCCATTATACTAATGCAGAGATGTGGTCATGCGGTGTTCATGTTACAGGATATCAGTTAGCGAGAAATATACGTAATATACCACCATACCACTCGATATGTTACCTAATTTATTAAAACTTAGCAATGTTTCCTGACTATGCTCGGGAATTCGTTATTAATTCGATTTTTTTTAATCACACTGTTATAAATGCGAAAGTTGTGTGTTTGTGTACATATTATATATATTTTGTTTTTCCACGCTAAAACGATAAGATCAATTTAGATGAAAATAATACTTTCGTAGATTCACGCGAATATTTGACGTAATACTTTCTTAGATTTACGCGAATATTTGACATTTTAAATAAAACTATCTTTTCGGATTATTTCGCGGATTTATTTTGATTTTTGGTTCCCGACGTTTCGAATGCTTTACAGCAATCATGGTCACGGGAGAGACTAAGGTATTAGACATCTCAAAAGCGTTATATACTTGTTACAGACAGTGCCTACCCACAAATTTACAAAAATGATTTTGAAAATTCAAAAATGGCACCAGAGTACCTTACAATATTTGTTGATTTTAATACTAAACATATTTAAAATATTAAAATACTTATTAAACTTTTTAATATTTTAAATATGTTTAGTATTAAAATCAACAAATATTGTAAGGTACTCTGGTGCCATTTTTGAATTTTCAAAATCATATTTGTAAATTTGTGGGTAGGCACTGTCTGTAACAAGTATATAACGCTTTTGAGATGTCTAATACCTTAGTCTCTCCCGTGACCATGATTGCTGTAAAGCATTCGAAACGTCGGGAACCAAAAATCAAAATAAATCCGCGAAATAATCCGAAAAGATAGTTTTATTTAGAATATTTGACGTTTTAAATTATTTTGTATGGGGAACCAAAAATCAAAATAAATACGCGAAAATAACCAAAAAGATAGTTTTATTTAAAACTAGCGACTCACCGTCGCTCTGCTCAGGTTCATCCCTTCATATGTTTTAACGCTTAGTATAGATTTCTCAGAGATGAGATATTTTCCCGCAGTAAAAAGTATTCTGTATGTTGACCCGGATAACTAGCTATCACCATACCAAATTTAATCAAAATTTGTCCAGTGGTTTTTCCGTGATGCGGTCACAAACAGACAGACAAACAATAATCCTAAAAACTATTATACTGTAAGAGAGTCAGATCAGACAGTCTCTCCCGTGACCATGATTGCTGTAAAGCAATCGAAACGTCGGGAACCAAAAATCAAAATAAATCCGCGAAAAAATCCGAAAAGATAGTTTTATTTAAATGTCAAATATTCGCGTAAATCTAAGAAAGTATTAACTAGAAATGTAGTATTCATCCATATCAGCTTAAACCTTTAAGCTTAAATTTTAACCCCCACAATAAAACAAAATTGATAAAAAAAGTCCACTTATTATTAGATAGAGCTTTTCTAAATAAAGTTCTCGCAAAAATCTATTTACTTTCATCCAACGTTTTCATATTTTAAAAACTTGCGCTGATCGCGAACTCAGCTAACTTGAATGTTTAAATTTAATATTAAAATAGGGGTAAGTGGTTTTTATAGCTTCAGCGGTAAAAATGATATTTATTTTAATTCCCTCGATTCACTTGCAATCGCGTTTTACTTAGAAAGTACATTTCGTTACTAGCCCACAGATTTCAACCCCTACCACTTGTACTTACCCCCTTTTACCACCTTGTTTACACCTTACATTCAAACTGGCTTGTTTTGGGTTACGTATACTAACGACGCGGGGTGAAAAACGAGGAAAAAAAGATATTTGATCTGAAAATGCGTTATCTTGTGGTGAGGTTTTTTGTATTTTCTGTACATTTTCACTTTTTAGTGGGAAAATTTAATAAATATATACGTTTTGTTGAATATAGTGTTTATTTTCTTCGGCTTTACCATCGATTTGGATGGCAAATATTCATTCAAAAGGATGACAAATATTAGAAAAGGACTAGGGAAGTACTTTACTGTCTTACAGTAGTTACAGAGGTTTTAGTATTAATTGCAAGTAGAGCAAAGAAAAACATTAAACATATAATATGCTAGCGATTCACCCTCACTCCGCTCGAGTTTGTCCCTAGTTACATTTTAACGTTTAGTATTGATTTCTCAGAGTCGAGATATTATTCCGCAGTAAAAAGAATCCTTTACGTTGACCCGTAATTCATCAAATTTCATTAAAATCTGTCGAGTGGTTTCCTCATGATGCGTCCCTAGACAAACAGACAGACAAAAATTCTAAAAACTATAGATTCGGCCTCTGTATGGATAATAAAGTCTATTTCATTATAATTTACCAAAAAATATTTAATGTACAGATTCGGCTTAGTTACAATTTTATTATATTTATAGAATATCATTATCTATTTTTCAGTAACAACAGGTTCTGGTGTCGTTCTAAATAGAGCTTCAACGAAATACTCTGTAACTTGGAAAGTTTCGAACTCAAACTTAATTATGTAACGATGATTAAGATATTAATTTCTGAATCTCAATTTGCTTTTAGTTACTTTGATTCAAATTCATAAAGTTTATAGAAACTTAGAACATTTTCTTAATATGCTTTTTGTTTCTGCTAATAAGAATTATGTACGAACGATAAGAGGAATCGATAGGTTAGCGTGATTTTTTGTTGATAAGAGTGATATTTGTAAAATTGAGAGTCCTATAGGTTCACATAATATAATAAGTCATTTGTAAAACTCTTTATTTTGATACCCCACTCGATAGGTTTTGAGGGGAAAAAAATAAAAACGTAGTTTGAGTAAATATTCCATACTTATATTATAAATGTGAAAGTTTGTGCGGATGGATGGATGGATGTTTGTTACTCAATCACGTCAGAAAGGTTGAACGGATCTGGATGAAATTTGGCACAGAGATAGATTATAGTCTGGAATAGCACTTAATAGGTTACTTAACATTTTTATCCCAGAAAATATAAATTCCCGTGGGATAGATTTGTTTTTGTCTAGGGACGAACTCGAAGCGAAACGAGGGTGAGTAGCTAGTCGATTATAATACGAATAACAAAATAACGACTTTACATAATTCAACCGAACAATTTTTTTTAATATAAATAAAATAAAAATATTTTAAAGGCAATACTGAGAAGCTGGCTCATCGACATGAGAAAGCCTTTGAGTAAGTTATGGGAACTTTGAAAGATCCACATAAAGGCGCAGTAAAACTTGACTTGTTCTTCACATAATTAAATATTATATTAGTTTATAATGTACTTTCTTTATTGTTATATTAAGTAAGGCCTTTTTGTAATTTAATAAAGTAATTAAAATCAATATAGGGATTTTTTGTTATTCTTGGCTTAGTAGTTATCTTATAAGAATATACGGTCTTGGGTTTGAACCCCGGGTTGAACCAAGAGAAATTAGACACAGAAAGAAAACTGACAGTTCTTCTCCAT
Organism: Fabriciana adippe; assembly: GCA_905404265.1. Lineage (NCBI taxonomy): Eukaryota > Metazoa > Arthropoda > Insecta > Lepidoptera > Nymphalidae > Fabriciana > Fabriciana adippe. The sequence goes on along the minus strand of FR989995.1, from coordinate 14,301,193 downwards.
TCTACGTGACATTGGCAAAGTAATCTGTGCTCAACTGGCACGCTTTGAATCCATTAATGATAGAATTGAATTGAATCGAGAACTGACAGTAGTAGCCTATAATGAAGGCTGTTGTTTTACACCTCAATTAAATACTAACGCGGTTACATTGGACATTAAAAGTTAAAAAAAAGAATTCTAGGGATACTTAAGATAAATAAATAAATAATAAATAAATATGTTGGGACATTAACACACAGCACCATCTAATTGTACGGTAAACTACGAGGCCTGTGTTATGGATATCAGATAGTTGATACACTACATATATATACATACATATTATAAATATAAACACCAATCACTGGAGTTCAAACATTCGTGTTCATCACACAAATGCCCCCAGCGGGACTCGAACCCGCGGCCGCTGGCACACCAAGTAGGTTCACTACAAACTGAGCCAAACGTGTCGTCAAAAATTCCGTATCTTGGATTAAGAAAGACTTTTATTGGCATAGCACGCGTGTAGATAGACGTGTAACGTATAAGAGAATCTAATATAGAATATTTATTGAGCGAGGATACTTGTAACTGAAATTATCTAGCGAGAAATAAAATCAACATTAATATATTGTTATCTATACATATACATACATAAATAAATAATAAATATGTTGGGACATTAACACACAGCACCATCTAGTTCCATGGTAAGCTACGAGGCTTGTGTTATCGATACCAGATAGTTGATACACTATACCTACATATATAACTTTAAATAGATACATATTATAAATATACACACCCATGACTGGAGTACAAACATTTGTGTTCATCACACAAATGAATGCCCCCAGCGGGACTCGAACCCGCGACCGCTGACACAGAAAGTAGGGTTACTACAAATTGAGCCAAACATGTCTTCAAATACATACATACATACATATGTTATAGTAATAAATGTTTTTGTAATACAATTACTTGGGTAATTTTTCCTTAACTCTATTCATTTAAACGTAATTTGTTTATTATTTAGCAAATCTGCCTTAAAAGCACTGCTAGCCATAATTTAGATGCGTGCATTCCCAAATTTCCTTGACCTTCTCAAACTATGCAATCCCCTATAACCCAGAGGTCACACTAACTGGTTATAAACTAAAATATAGCGTGTTAAGCAAGAGGTAATAAAATAAACGTAACATTTAAACTACGTAAAGTACATGTACATAAAATATATGTAGATTTTCATATAGATTTGTCTATCTCTATGCGCTATCCACTGTCCACTACACGTTCAGATGTTAAATTAGCTACACTTGATTCATGCCGTGTTACGAATCAATTAATCGTCGCGCCAAAACAAATCAAACAACGAATGTTTACGTATATTAATAGAGCCTGTCACGCTAAACGGTAGCGGATGGATGTGCGATGTCACTGGTATAACCGGTTTAAGTAAGGTCACGATATTTTATTATTATAAATACTAGCAACTCACCCTCGCTCCGCTCGGGTTCGTTCCTAGTAAACGTTTACGTTTTAAAGTCCAGCTCAGAGATGAGATATTTTCCCGCAATAAAAAGTATCCTATATGTTGACCCGGATAACCAGGTATCATCAAACCAAATTTCATCAAAATCTGTCCAGCGGTTTTCCCGTGATGCGGTAACAGACAGACAGACAGACAAAAATTCTAAAAACTATAGATTTGGCTTCTGTATCGATAATAAAGTCTATTCCAATAAGATTTTCAAAAAAATATTTAATGTACAGATTTGGCTTAGTTACAATTTTATAATATGTATAGATTAAGCAGTATGGCTTAGTGCAAATGGGTTAGTTTTTGCCATATATAAGGTCGATAGCAGATACAATAGGTTATACGTATAATGATATAAATGGCTATGGCTGTTTCAGCGATATTAGATTGTTTAGTTTTATTCTATTGGAATAGAGAAATCAAAATCATGCATATCATAGTACGCCTTTCAATGTCAATACTTTCCCTTTTTTTTTAAATCTGTCACAAATATGATTTATAAAAAAAAAAAGGTTAATAAAAAGGTCTTAATAAAAAATAGGCAGGTATAAAAAGAATGTGTATGCATATATCTACATGGCGAAAGCAGCCAATTCATTTTATTTTATTCATTTCAAGATCCTTGTTTAGGATACGTAGATGAATATATATATAAACTAGCGACTCACCCTCACTTCGCTTGGGTTGATCCCTAGGTTGCTACTCCATATAAACCTTCATCCCCAACAGCAATCAGTCTCTCCCGTGACCATGATTGCTGTAAAGCAATCGAAACGTCGGGAACCAAAAATCTAAATAAATCTGCGAAAAAATCCGAAAAGATAGTTTTATTAAAAAAGATTAAAATTGATTATAATATTTTTAATTTTACTCAAATATCTTTTTAAACAAATATCAACAGAAATACCCGCGTCAAAGATAAACTAACGAATTAAGAGCTGTACATCAATTTAAAACAACTCACATTTGTTTATAAACAGCCGCTGTCACGCTCAACAGGAAGTGGACGGGTTTGCGACGTCACTGGTACATGGGGATTGTGTGCCATGTTATTTTATTACTAAGCTTTTATAATGGGATACTTATGTCAACCATTGATTGACTATAAAAAATCCCTTCATTTTCCATAAGGAGAAAGCTGGTAGTAAAAAAAATGAGTGCGTGTTGAAATAAAACTTCTTTGGCGCTGTCGCAATTAAATTAAAACAAATCATAATAAAAATATAATCTAATATATAAAATTCTCGTGTCACAGTTTTCGTTGCCATACTCCTCCGAAACGGCTTGACCGATTTTGATGAAATTTTTTGTGCTTATCCGGTATCTATGAGAATCGGCCAACATCTATTTTTCATCCCCCTAAATGTTAGGGGTAGTCCACCCCTAAATTTTTTTTTTTTTTTAGACAAAATTTTTAATTTCTATTTTTTTATGATACAACATACAAAAATACATACAATCCTCAATTTTCACCCTTCTACGATCAACCCTTATTTTTTAATAGCCATTTTAGTAATTTAATCATTTTTCCTCTCCGGTCGAAAACTGATCAATCGTGATTTAATGCAAGCTAGGGACGAACCCGAGCGAAGCGAGGGTGAGTCGCTAGTCTAATATATAAAATTCTCGTGTCACAGTTTTCGTTGCCATACTCCTCCGAAACGGCTTGACCGATTTTGATGAAATTTTTTGTGCTTATCCGGTATCTATGAGAATCGGCCAACATCTATTTTTCATCCCCCTAAATGTTAGGGGTAGTCCACCCCTAAATTTTATTTTTTATTTTTTAGACAAAATTTTTAATTTCTATTTTTTTATGATACAACATACAAAAATACATACAATCCTCAATTTTCACCCTTCTACGATCAACCCTTATTTTTTAATAGCCATTTTAGTAATAGGAAATTATTTATATGGCAAAACAACGTTTGCCGGGTCAGCTAGTATTTTTTATAAAATTATTAGTAATAAATATTCATTTTTATATGTAACAATTATTATAAAATTATTAATAATAAATATATATTTTTATAAATAATAATTATTATTAAAATATAAATATAATATATATTTTTTAATTTTTAATAATAAGTTAAACCGTTACTTCGGCGGCACTCATTTTTCCAATGTATTGATTTACTCCTCAGTCACGCCTAAAAAAGTTTTACTTCAAAAAGAGAAAACAATATTGAAAATTTAAAGAAAATTTAGTTATTTGTCAAAAGGTTGACGGTAAATATGTTACAAAAATAAAATTTAAGGTTGTTTTTTTAAAATGAACTGTAAGTTAAAATGTGCTTGTATAAGTCTATTTGTCTAAACATAGTTTTTTTTTAATTAATAATCAGCAATTTCCATATGTTTAACTTCAAAAGTGACGAACACCCATAAAAAAAATCATCCCCTACGTAACCCTTTTAGGGGGTGAATTTACAAAAATCCTTCCTTAGAGTAATTTTTTTATTTACAAAAAGATAACATTTTGTACAAGGGTTGCAAAATTTTATCTATATTTTAAATAAAACTATCTTTTCGGATTTTTTCGCGGATTTATTTAAAATGTCAAATATTCGCGTAAATCTTAGAAAGTATTATTTTATTTATATTTTGGATTTGACTGTGCGTTGTGACTGACATTAAGTAGACATCAAAAAAGTGTCACTTTGACATTTTAAATCCCATAGAATCCTAATTTGAAAGCTTAGTTTTTTGTATAAACCAAAGATAACTAGCATGGACTCGTGTGGTATTGCAGTGGGATGTCCGAGGCCGCGGGGATTTGCGCTATTTGATTCAATTTGACTCTATCCGGCTCGATCCAGTTCTATCTGGTTTCAATAATAGGAAAACCGGTCAGTAACGGATTGAAACAAATCGATTCTGTACCTTAGAGCTCGTTCAAAACTTGTACAAAGCATGTATAGATATTGTTGGGCAACTGCCAATGTTTGTGAAAAATCAAGCGATGGATCACTTTAATGTGGCTTTCAAAATTTGCAATTCAGAAGCGTAAGTTATTAAGGGAAGTGATTTAAGCTGCACTCAAGCTTGCTGTAGTAATGCTAGTGTTTTGTTTGCTCAATTTATTTTAAATATGTCTATGATGTAAGATTTGTGTATGGGGAGTTATGTAATTTTCTCGTATCTTTCTAGGTAAAGAGAAAACAGTTCAGTACCTTTTTCTCATCTGTTTGTTATTTTTAGGGTTCCGTACTCAATGGTAAAGCGGGACCCTATTACTAAGACTTCGCTGTCCGTCCTCTGTCTGTCTGTTTGTCCGTCTGTCTGCCACCAGGCTATATCTCATGAACCGTGATAGACAGTTGAAATTTTCACAGATGATGTATTTCTATTGCCGCTACAGTAACAAATACTAAGAAACAGAATAAAATAAATATTTAAGGAGGCTCCCATACAACAAACGTGATTTTTTTTCTCGTTTTTGCTCGATATTTATAACGGCAACAGGTAGAAGCTTAAAATATTCACAGAATATTTAGTTATATATTATATTAGTTATATATTATAGTTATATACTTTAAAAATAAATAATGAAATTAAAATAAAACAAATATTTAAGGGGGGCTCCCATACAACAGACATGACTTTTTTGGCGTTTTTATAGATAGTAATGGTAGTAGTTATATAGTAGCTATTGATGGGCTTTAGTGTTATCAAGAAAATAGTGTAAAAACAGTTTTTTTATATAAATATGTAAATTCTATTCATATATGTTTTTAATATATGTTTTTTAATAACGATTATTATCGAATTTCGACTAACAAACACTAGTTCATATAATTGCTTTTTACAAATGTCACTTAAAAGTAAACATGGTGGAACTATTAGGAGGGCATTTTTTGACAAATTTATATGGGGTTATTCTCAAGGATATTGAGCAATGGCGTATTAATTTAAAAAAAAATCAAATATTAACAAATTACGTTTAAATACACCTCATAACATATATTTTTTTCTGCAAAAAACGAATACCAATATGATTTTCCATTCATTCAAAATTCTGTTAAGCCTATATGTACTTAAACTAAAATACTTTAGAAATGGCAGATGTTATATAAATCTTGCTTTCCTTTTTTATTGGATAGATGTTTGCCCAACTCTGGGGTGACTGTTTAACAAGCATTGAAACACGCGGTTAAAGAAAACATAAGCTCGACCCTGACATAATAATTGTCAGCAGAACTTTGACGCGGGACTTGATAAAAAGCTGGTAAAAAGAAAAAGCTTTTTTACCACGAATGAAACTTCGTACGTCACTTTAAAGGCACGTTTGAAATATCACAAGACAAATATTTTGGTTTCAATATAACTCTTAAAGGTTACCGTGTTTGTTAACTGACTTTATAATATGGAGGTGTGTTTTGTTTGTCAGTATTTGTGGAAGAATATTATAAAAAAGTTATTGAAACGTTTTAGCATAAAATTTTGTACTACATTAGCTTAAAGCTGTCTTGTAGCGACTTCCAGATTAATATATTTCTTCTAAATCATGATTTATAGAATATTAATGTTATACTTTCTAAGATTTACGCGAATATTTGACATTTTAAATAAAACTATTTTTTCGGATTATTTCGCGGATTTATTTTGATTTTTGGTTCCCGACGTTTCGAATGCTTTACTACGGGGGACACTCTCCATGACCATGAATGCTGTAAAGTATTCGACACGTCGGGAACCAAAAATCAAAATAAATCCGCGAAATAATCCGAAAAGATAGTTTTATTCAAAATATTGATATTATACAAAAACTAAAGATACACAATTAGCGTCTCAAAAGTGTCTTAAAAAAGAAGTGCACAATTCGATTGAATTGCCCTTTTTTCAAATCTCTTTTGCACATTGCTTTTCGGATGATAAAATTAAAACGCATGTTGTTTCGTTTAAAAATGTACTTTATGCGGTGTATGTAAGTTCGAATTTGTGTTAAGACAATTGAAATTTTTGTTTTTTTTAATTTTAATCTTTGCTTTGACTTGTCACATGTCGACGCCAGTTTTTGAAGAGATATTTGTTAGGAAATGTTTTTATTAAGATATAGTTGCAACATATATAATTTGACAGTGTGTGCGTTCGTGTGTCCGTGTGTGCGTATGTGCATATAATATAGTTAGATTATAATAAATGCGATAATTAATGTTTGTTATATATATATTTAAGTATTGAGAAGTAGAAAGAAGAAGTCATATTAAATACTATTATTCTCTTTCTTTCTATTTCTTATTGCTTCTTTATTTTCTTGATATATATTATTATTGCAAATGCTACTATTCATCCCATTATTAAATAAATTATAATATATTGAATAAATTATTAATATTGCTAATTAATGATTATACAGTTTTTTCTATGACTACACAAAATATTATATTTTAAATGAATTGTATTGTATTCAGCCCTTTTTTAACGTCCCACTGCTGGGCACGGGCCTCCCTTCAATACGAGGGGGATCAGGCCATAGTCCACCACGCTGGCCAAGTGCGGGTTGGTGGAATTATAGCGAGTGAAAATAAAAGTAACGGGCACAATTACTTTGAACAACTGTAATTTTTATTCGTTAATGTTATACTAGCATTTTCTAACAGCTTTTCCCGCATAGTTTATTTGTAAGAGTCAGTGTGATATAAAATAGTCTTTATCAGTAAAAAAGTTATAAAGGCAAATAAAATTTATAATCTGGTACAGGTACTGGTTTTATTGGTAGTTTCAGAGATGAACGCATTGAAATATATAAGTAAATAAATATGTTGGGACATTAACACAGCACCATCTAGTTCCATGGTAAGCAACGAGGCTTGTGTTACGGATACTAGATAGTTGATTTACTATATATATATATATATATATATATATATATATATATATATATATATATATATAACTTTGAATAAATACATATTTTAAATATAAACAACCATGACTGGAGTACAAACATTCGTGCTCATCACACAAATGTATGCTCCCAGCAGGACTTGAACCCGCGATCGCTGGAACAGCAAGTAGGGTCACTACAAACTGAGTGACCAACTGAGAGACATATTATTATTTTTATACTATAAATAACTTTTATCATATTATGATTGAAAAATCAGCCTTCAGTCCTTTCTAATCAAAAATGAGCGAGAAATTCCAGCTACTATTTTAAACCCCTTTCAATTACATGCTTGCTAATCTGCATAAAGGTCCTAATTACACCTATTTAGAAATAACGTGTTGTAACTCCATGCATTTGTACCGTTTATAAAGTAAGCTCAGAAATAGATTTTCTTTCGAAATTATCCAAAGAAATAAGTGTAGGGTATTTTTTGCTAGTTTTAGCTTGTCTCTTCGCTTATGTTCGCCTCAAATTATTAAAAAACCATTATATGGACAGTTTAACATAATTAAACTTTAAATATTATAACCTAAGTCTATCGTGAGACTCTGATCCCACAGACAAACTGTGCAAAGAGTTTTGTTGGTACACTTATGTAAAAATGCTGTATTAGTACATACTATAATAATCAAATAAATAAATAACAGTAATGTGGTCGGTCTATTTGCTAGACTTGGACCAGATTCTTCTGAATTTTTCAAATTTCATATAAAACTGTTGAGCTATAACAACGTGAGAAAGTAACAAACAGTCATAATTATTCGAATTTATCATATTAATTTTAAAGTAATTTTTACTGCAATACGTTTGTCTATACCAATATTATAAAGAGGTAAAGTTTGTGAGTTTATGAGGTTGTAGGGGGTGATCTCTGGATCTACTGAGGCGATTTAGATAAAATTTGGTAACAAGATAGTTTGAGACCCTGGGAAGGACGTGGGATACTTTTATCTCGGAAATCATCCCTTTAGGATGTGAAAATGGGGATGAAAGTTTGTATTGGGATGCAAGATAGGGACGAACCCAAGTGAAGCGAGGCTGAGTCGCTAGTTTTATATATTTTTTTTGTTTCATGTAGCATTATCTAGTTTATTTCAGAGCTTAAAGTTATTTCACTATAAAATGATTTATTTTTCTATTGTTTGATAGTTGATTTCCATTTATAAAACATTAAATTCATACTAATAATATTATAAATGTGAACGTAACTCGATTTGATATAATTTCACGCCTAATCCGCTGCATAGGTTTCGATGAAAGGAAAAGACGAAGAACACGATCGCAAGCTACCTTACTAATAAATAGCATCGCTTGCAAAAACATTATTTTCCGTAGTCCTTAACCAGCAGTTCAACTTACACTTTTTACTTTCTCATCAGCGTTTTTAGGCAAATGAAAAAAATCCTTTCAAATTAGTCCAAAGGTTCTCATATAATGTACACCAAAATGAATAGACAAACGTACATTCCCGTATATTCCTTCAAAGACCTAACCAACTAAACCAAAAGATCGATTAAGAGTTTGTGAGCACCCTAATCCACGGAACACGACCTTCCTGAAAGCGGGTCTCCAAAAAAAAACTCGATGCTTTTTATTGTATACGGCTCATTAGACGCGCTCTGAAACTTTTTTGTCAAAGGACGTGATGTCACACACAAAATTGAACTCTAATTCAAAGCATGTATGGTCCCATTTTAATTGATGTTCATCCCAGCCCCGGGAATTGGGGCACATTTTTGTTTAGGTTAGTGTTTCTTTGTTGGACATTTCGTTCCGGCAAGTATCGAGCTGTAAATTGAATGTCGAATCTAATAATTATATAAATGCTGTCGTTTATTCGGTTTGTTTGTTGATGATAATGTGGATTTATTTGTTTATATCGATTTTTGAGATATTTCTATAGCATACTTTGTACATATGATTAAATACTACTAACTTCTTCCTATAATTCCTCTCGCGTGGAAAAACTTTTTGTATCTACTCACTATAGATACAAAAAGTCAAAAGGGTGAGTCACTACTCACCCTTGCTCCGCTCAGGTTCGTCCTTAGTTATTTTTTAACGTTTAGTATAGATTTCTCAGAGATGAGATATTTTTCCGCAATAAAAAGTATCCTATATGTTGACCCGGATAACCAGCTATCATTACACTAAATTTTATTAAAATCTTTGCAGTGGTTTTCTTATGATGTGTTACCAGAGAGACAAACATACACATACAAAAAATCTAAAAACTATAGATTCGGCCTCTGTATCGATAATAATGACAATTTCCATAAGATTTACCAAAAAAATATTTAATGTACAGATTCGACTATGTTAGAATTTTATTAAATGTGTTCCCAACGTTTCGAATACCTTACAGCAATCATGGTCACGGGAGAGACTTATGCGTTAGATGTCTCAAAGGTATTATATAATTGTCACAGACAGCCTATCCACAGAATAACAAAACGAATTTAAAAAATACAAAAAATTACACCAAATTACCTTATAATAATTTTAAATATTTTAATAAGTTTTATAATTGAATACGGATATTTATGTTTATAATTGAATTTCTTCGTCAAAATAACAAAGCTTTGTAGAAAACAAGTATAGAACAACAAAAACAGTGCCATGAGGAAAATTGCATGTAATCGTACTTACTTGTAGATGGGGCATTTTCCTTTCTAATGTATTTAAATCACTGAAAAAGCTCATCCGCTTCGATATAAGCTTATATTTTAAGGTTAGGGATATTGGGATATATCGTCTAGTTGCATGCATTAGTGAAATAGAAAAATTGAGTTTATTCTTCCTTTGTTTAAAGTTAGTACCTACCTGGGTGACTGAGCTTCGCTCAGAGTTCTTTTTTGTTATATCGTATTTTTTAGATAAAAAAAGATTAAAAACTTGAATAAATACAAAAAAAAAAAAACAAAATTAAAACTTTGTATCGAACACGGACGACAGCTGTGATTGTCAATCTTACGCCTTTGTCGCTTGACCACGATGCTTACGCCCGCGCGTGCGAAATTATAACATATAACATTAACATATTTTGCAACATATTTATGGAATAAGGTGAAAGAAAACCGCAAGAAAACTTAAAGACACGCATTTTCCCAGACATACGAATTATCTAGATTTATTTTTCGCCACCGAAAACCCTCACATGTCAAAATTTCAGCGAAATCGCTAGAGCCGTTTCTGAGATCGCCGGTAGAAATAAATAAATATACAAGAATTGCTCGTTTAAATACGTTAAATACGACATTTTCGTCAATTGTGAAAATATTTTCTTGTTTTTTTTTTTGCTAATGGATAAGTTAACATTTGAAAGCTGGTCCTATATAAATATGCAAAGATAAAACAGTTCAGCAATCAGCACCTTTTTCTTCTCTTTTTGTCAATCGTTTTTCCTTTTTTTTTTGTGTTTAGTAGGAAATAAAAACTTTTTTAATATAGATAGGTAAATTTTATTTACATATTGTTTTCCACAAATCTTCAATAATGATTGTGGTAGAATTTCAACCACTAGGCGAATACTAGTTACAAAAATAATCTAGATCTAATGATGAAATAGTTATATTTGAAGTGATTTTTAAGTTGGCGTATCCTTTTAGTTAAATATTCACTGGGGCACAGATAAGATGTCACTCTATAATCGTTAAAAAATAGAAATTATAAAAATTGTATTGTAATAACGAATTTAATCGTCATGTCATAGAATTGTAATACCATCCCTATATACATCTATATAATGTAGCTATATATTTTTTATTTATTTTTAATAATGTAATGTCAAGATGGTGGTGGCCATTGATTAAGAGATACGAAGATGGTCTAAAAGTTAATAAACGATTGTGATTAAAGTCCTGTTTTTATCAATCCCAAGTATATTATATTTTTAGATTCCAATGATAGCAGATGATATTACGTCTACGCCCTGTTATTAGGTTTTCATTCAGATTTATTGTAGAACATGAGTTAATAAAAAAGTCCTGAGATTTGCTGTAATTTAGGAATTTATGAAGTTTATTATAACATACAATTTTATCTGTATAGTAACGGCTCCCCCTCGCCCCGTTCGGGTTCGTAGTTACGTTTTAACGTTTAATATAGATTTCTCAGAGCTGAGATATTTTTCCGCAGTAAAAAGTAACCTATATATTAATCAGGATAACCAGCTATCATCATACCAAATTTCATCAAAATCTGTCCAGTGGTTTTCTTGTGATGCTGTCACAGACAAAAAGACAGACAGACAGACAGTCAAACTTCTAAAAACTATAGATTCGGCCTCTATATCGATAATAATGACTATTACAATAAGATTTTCCAAAAAATATTTAATGTACAGATTCGACTCAGAATTTTATTATATGTATAGATTACCATCTAGTATGAAAACGAAGCGAGGATAAGTTGCTATAGATCATAAATCTCTAATACGCAGAAATTCCAAGTACACAAAACGAATTTCACACATACTTTACGCTCCATAAACTCGGTTAAGCCTATAACGACATTTTCACCCAAATTGTATAATAAAGAAAGTTTTAAAATGTGATTTTTAGGATTTTCCATGTTACAAAAGCTCTAACTTTGCGACTTCATTAGTTTTTTGCCATACTTAGCACGAAACACGCGAACTTCCATAATGACTTTGTTCACAAGATAAAACTCATAACTAAAGATAGTGGGGGCAATAAGAAATACGAAAAAGCAAAGTTGAATCCGCTTCTAACAACCAACACTCTTAATTGTGTAAGTAACATTCTTTCTTTCTGGATTAGTACTAACTTGGTAATTGGTATAAAACAAAGGATTTTTAAGAAAATCTTGTTTACTCTTGTAGTGTAATCTTTCTATTATTATAAAAGAGGGTTTGTGATGATGGATGTTTGTTATTCTTAAACGCAAAAACTACTGAACGGATTTTGATGAATTTTTACAGTGATATAGGTTATAATTTTAAAGATATACTTATACTATATACTATAATTAAAAGCGTGCGGAGCCGCGGGAAAACGCTAGTTATACTATAAATCCTGATTACAATTAAAAAAAATCTTAGGATTACTAGGAAGGAATTTTATATCATTTCTTAAGTAACACATTTCGGTTAAAATATTTTGTATAAAAAATATGGAATTTGTTGGAATAACGACCTTTTTAAACGAATTTTATTTTACTTTATAAATAGGTATTTCGAATACTTTTTATTTAGACTTGACTATTGATATATTTATTTCTTTCTCATTTTCTTCTCTCTCTCTCTCTTTCTCTCTCTCAATCCTATATTTTGTGAAATCACAGTTCTATAATATAATTCCTAGACCAAAACTCGAAATCATTAAAAGATAGCACCACATGAAACAAAACAAATCAAAGCAATAAAATTAAGCTTATCTACTAGCAAATATTCGCATTCGCTTAAAGACTTAATAACAAGACTATTTAGGCAATATTATAATAGCATTTATATTTTGCTGACGACATTAGATGGTATAAATACAGTCAATTAGCCAGAATGTGGGTCATCAGATTAAAGAGTGGAACTCCGAAATATATGCCTTTGTTAATGTCCCGAGCGCAGGCGAAATGGTTGGTTAGGGTGGTGGTGTACTGAGAGATTTATTTACCATTCATAAAATAAAGGAGTTCTCTTTAAATTTCATTATTTTTTTTAATTTATTTCGCGTGCTGAGCTTAGTAAAACTATTAGTAAAAAGGGATAAAAGATATCCTATCCTACTCTTCGGCCTATGTAAAACAGTTTGTGAAAATTATTAACCTGATAACAATGACAGCAAAGGCACAAGCCTTTACTATGTGAAAGAAAGACAAATCAATACAATAAGTATGTGCTCTCATTTTACCACTAAAGAGTTTGGATAGTCTAATCTCCTTTGTGATGATGGCGACGAAGTACTGTTTGAAATCATTTTCTGAAACCTAAAAGAAACTGACGTTAATTTCAAAGTTTAAATTCCACCGAACCAAATCGACGACACGTTTGGCCCAGTTTATAATACTTACTTGCTTGCTGTGCCAGCCGACGCGGGTTCGAATCACACAAATGAATCCCAGCGGGATGCGATGAGCATACATGTTTGTATTCCAGTCATGGGTGTTTATATTTATAATATGTATGTGTTTAAAAGTTATATATATTGTAGTGTATCAACTATCTGGTATCCATAACACAAGCCTCGTAGCTTACCACATGAAACTAGATGGTGCTGTGTGTTAATGTCCCAACATATATATATATATATATATATATATACATATATATTTAAAAAAAATAAAAAAAATAGTTTGCCTCGTGCAAAATCAAACCGAAAACCTTCGACGGAAACATTCTTACACACCAGAATCGCATCACCAGATGGTTAAATATTTTTCAAAGTTTTAGGAAATGTGAAATGAAAATAATCTAATATTCATTGTACTAAAAACGACGTAAAATCTGTGTTATTTATAGAATGACCAGTGTGCCTTCAACTTATGCAAATATGAAAGCCGTAGAGAAAAAGGCGGCTCGCAATAAAACTCGCCGCAACACCTTCGCTTCGAAATCGGTTAGACACTAACTTTGATTCGTTGCGATAAAACATTTTGTTATATTTGCTTTTGAATTGTTTTATTCTGTTTTCGTAGAATAAAAACAATTTAAATCTCCAGATGGTTGTAGCAGTTAATGTAGAATAGTTTATATAAAGAAGATATTACTTTAAAGGTTTTGACAAAATATAACGACTGTTCGAGACATAGAAAATCTGGTATTTCCAAAAGGAACAATACTTGTTTTGGGTGAATATTTTTCTTTCTATAATATATTCTTCGATAATTATAAACTAATTTTAATAATTCTTACTCATGTGCTACTATATACATTATATTCCAAGAAAAATTCGTCTCTAAGCATCGAACAAAATAGTACCTACTAGATACACAATCAGCGACAAAAAATGACAATAGGTTTCATACAAACTTTCATCCCCTATTTTACCCCCTTATGTTATTGACAGCTAATACCAAGTACCAAGTTTCAAGTAATTCTGAACTTAAATAATTTTTGGGTTGCATTATAAGGTGTTTTCCCGTGGGAATGAGATAATATCCCGCGATAAAAAGTGATTTGTATCGCTCTATAGCCCTTCAACTATCTTCACACAAAAAATCACGCCAATTCGTCACTCTGTTTCGACGTAAAAGAGGGACAGACAAACAAACAAACAAACAACTCACTTTTACATTTATAATATGTATTAATATGGATAGACTACAGATAATTATGTATGTAATGTTTTTACTGTTTAAGTCTAAATTTGATCGCAAAGGAAAATTCCCTTGATTTTTCTCACATTGTATGTAATTCTGTACTTTCTACAAAACTTAATACCACCACTTGACAACATAAACATAAGTCGTTGTATAATAAATGCGGACATAAAATCGTGCTGTTTGATTCCCGGACTCACATAAAAAAGGCCAAACTCGAGAGAACTATTGAAGAATAATTTAATCTATGCAGGGTCTAATACATTAAGGTACGTAAAGTTTGCGATACCTGTACCCTTTTTCATTGACGACATCTGTTCAGAATAGCCTTACATAAATAAATAACACGGTTTTGGGGTGACAGAGGTATTAAGCTTTGTAAGTTCTCTTCTAACTTTTATTCAGGATTTATCGTTCTTGTGCTGATTAGTTTGTGTTGAATAAATTAAAAGCAGATAAGGAATTGTTATTTCAACTGTACATACATAATACATATATAATTTAATATAAATTGTATATGTCTGGACATAATGCTTATATATTCTTAGTTTCAATTGTTTTTACTAGTCAAGTATAGATATAAATATACCAACTACTTAGTCCCTAATTACGTTTTAATATTTAATATAGATTTCTCAGAGATGAGATATTTTTCCGAAGTAAAAAGTATCCTATATGTTGACCCGGACAACCAGGTATTATAATATTAAATTTCATTAAAATCCCTCCAGTGGTTTTTCTGCGGTGCGGTAACCGACAGACAGACAGACAAAAACTCTAAAAACTATAGATTCGGCCTCTATATCGATACTGATGTCTATTTCAATAAGATCACACACACACACACACACACACACACACACACACACACACACATATATATATATATATATATATATATATATATATATATATATATATATATATACATAAAAGCAAAATATCACTCACAGATTATTCACAAATTCTCGCAAAGTACAAATACTACAATCTTGAAATTTTCTAATAAATTTCTTATAGGAAGTAGGTATTCACTAAGAAAGAGTTATTGGAAATTTAAACCTAAAAGAGAAAAAAAAAATAAATAAAAAATTCTATGGAAACCCCGTCATTTTTATAATCTTTTTTTATATTGTTAAAAATGTTAGTAAAGCCTACTTGCTAGTTAAGTTACAATATCTCAAAGACCTTAATAAACAGCCAGCAAAACAGACGGCGCTTAGTAATAGCCCACCAACCTAAACTTAGCCACCCTAAAAACAGTAAACACATGTATCTATTTCCACTAAATAGTGAATTTAAATGATACAAGCTATCTAATAACATTAAAATTTCATTGCAGCGAAACACGTTACATATCTACTTTAAATAAACGTATATGTTATTTCAAACATAAATAGGGCTTGTACTGCGTTTAAACAGGTAATATGGGACGATTACTGTAAAACAGTATGAGTTGTATAAGTAAAAACCGCGCACATTTCGGCAAACTAACCGCTCGTTACATGCAAATATTCCGTTATTAATAACGTAGGGCGGACCTAACTGCCTTCTATAGCTTAAGCATAGTAAAACCCCAAATTACTAATAAATTTTGCGTTGTTTGAAGGAATTATTATGTTTTCATATTACTGAATAACTTTTGTTATGTATATTTGGATTTCAGACTAAGAATTATCCAAGAATTTGTTTAGTGGCTTCTAGGTGTTTAGGTATAATTTACTTCGCCAATATCGTAGAATGGAGAAGACACTATATAATTATGTAGACGGAACTCACTGAAAGAAATGTTGAAGTCGAAAATGGTAGCGTAATTTTGCTGTTTATGCTACTATTTTCGATTTTACTTTTATATACAGATACAGACCGTTTACTTTTTTTTAGAAAATAAGGGAAATTTTATATAGGTATTTGTCATTAATTTATAATTTTTGAGAAGAAAATATGAATGATACAAATAATACTGTTCTTCTTACTATAGGTATATTCTTTGGTATTTTTACGTATCCGTTCTCTTCTTTTTGAAAAAAAGATAGCATAATACTACATAGTTTGTTTAATTTTTTCTTTATTATAATAAAAGCCGTAACCAATTTTGATTTATTACTAGCGACTCACCCTCGCTTCGCTCGGGCTCGTCTCTAGCTCGCTTCCCAATACAAACTTTCATCTCCATTTTCTAAGTTCCTGTGCAATTTTCTTAATTATTTTTAATGTAAGAACCTTCTCCTGACAATAACAAACACAACAAAAAAAGAATTAGTGAAATCGGTCCAGCCGTTCACGCGTGATGGCGTGACCAAGAGAAATAGGGATTCATTTTTATATACATAGATAATTTATTTACTTATTACAGTAATGAGTATTCTATTTATATTTGCACACTGTTTTAAAATATTATATATTATTTTTAAACATTCTTTGGCTATTGGCTTTATGTTTAGTTCTTTGACACTAAATTATTCCTCAATCTGAGATTTTCTTTTTGTTGAGACATTAACACACAGCACCATCTAGTTCCATGGTAAGCTACAAGGCTTGTGTTATGGATACCAGATAGATGATACATTATACATGTATAACTTTAAATACATACACACATATTATAAATATAAACACCCATGACTGGAGTACAAACATTCGTGCTCAACACACAAATGAAAGCCTCTAGCGGAACTCGAATACGCAACCGGCTGACACAGCAAGTAGGGTCACTACAAACTGAGCCAAAATGTCGTCAAAGTATGATAAGATTCGTAGTATGATATACTTAACTTATACTGTTTTAGTATGGCTATTTCGTACGAACTTTTACGTAACTGGTAGCTGAATCCACGATTCTATAAAGTAGGTATATATGTTAAAAGTTGTGACTTACACTCCCTTAGCTCAGGTGCGTTCCTAGCTACCTAACAGTAACCTAAGTTTTACTTCAGGTCATAACCTGAGATCTAAAAATCTAGATCCATTTAGTCATTTCAGCATGAAAGAGTAACAAACAAACATACATACAAACTTGCTAATTTTTAATACTAGTCTAACATGATACAATACTAACATTAAAAATGTTTATACCAACAACTAGCGACTCACCCTCGCTTCACTTGGGTTCATCCCTAGGTTGATTCCCCATACAAACTTTCATCCCCATTTTAACCCTCTTAAGGGATAATTTCTGGAATAAAAAATATCCTATATCCTTCTCAGGATTTCAAACTATCTCTTACCAAATTTATCTTATATACGAGTGTTATATATAAATCGGTCCAGTAGTTTTTGAGTTTATTCGTTACAAACATACAAAAATACAAATCTTTACTCTTTATAGTAGTAGTGTAGTTAAAGCTATTGTTCTTTGTAAAACTTGTATTGGCATCTAAAAGTGCAAGATAAGGGTAATCGGTCGGCGATCCTTTGATCGGCGTGTTGAAGCACTCTTGTTTTATAAAGAGTACTTGTATAAGCTTAGACAAGCTATAATGATGACTATTGTAACGTACTTAAATCAAATTGCGCCCTTCTTAGTCTTTAACGCTAGTGAATTTCATTAAAAGAACATATTTTTGAGCGTCTGGTGTAGCCTCAGCCCTTAAAAAGGTCGTGAATTTGAATACCGATCAGGACTTTATTCGGCCATATAAGTACAGTTGAACTAAACTTGAATGTACTTAAGAAATAGGCCTTTTAAAATTTCGCAGATATTATCGAGTGCAAAAGCTTTTTTGCATATTTTTATTTAGTTCTTATACTTTTATATACTATGTATACCATCAGGCCTCTAATCAATAATAATAATATGAACAGGTAAAATTGACAAGTTTGGATGAAGAGAGTAGTCTCTGAAACTACCGATCCGATTCTGAAAGTTCTTTCACTAATAGGAAGCTACTTTAGCATAGAGTGCTATAGGCTATTTTTTATTTCGATAAGTATAATGTTTTTATTGTCAGAAATCATAATAACTTTACCTATTTCCTGAAACACAAGTTTTTAACCTTTTTTTGTATTCAGCCCTTTTTTAACGTCTCACTGATTGGCACGGGCCTCCCTGCAATACGAGGGCGATCAGTGAATAGGCCGCCACTATGTGTTTCGAAAACTTGCTAAGTTTTAGTTGTGGTTATGTGGGACTCACCGGTTAGAAAAGCCATACTACCTACTTAAACCCAGCAAAACCTTCCCCCGTCTTAATGGCGCGTCGCAGGATCGCCTACGCACTCAATCACGACGCCCCAAAGGCAGGTCTACCGAAGCTCGCGGTCGAATGCTCAAGCGATCCCGTGGCCTTGTCTTTTGGAATAGGGATCACCGTGGTGGTTTTAGTGGCTCGCACTCGCGGCAGGGGTCCTACATATCCCGCGCGCCCCCCGCTCACGGGCACCCGTAAATGGGTTTCCCCATGAATCAAAAAAAAAGTCTACCGAAGCAGACTACAACAACCATGGGTTGCTCCAATGGTCCACTCTGCCGACAGAGAAGTGCCAGGAACAACCCGCAAGATACACCGCCCACCGAAGTGAGTCAATATACAACATGTAACCGGTAAAAAAATTTCGGTGGATGTTTGTCTGAGTATTCTATTAATATTTCACACATCTCCAACACAGGGTAAGTAAGTAAGGTTCGAAGAATCTTATATACTGTTTTTATTTATTCTTTGTATTATGCACATTTGTACTACATACTTTGAAAATATTTGATATAAAAAATTGTAACGTTTTAATTATGTTATATCATAAAAAAAATCTTTAGCAT
Source organism: Fabriciana adippe (assembly GCA_905404265.1). Taxonomy (NCBI): domain Eukaryota; kingdom Metazoa; phylum Arthropoda; class Insecta; order Lepidoptera; family Nymphalidae; genus Fabriciana; species Fabriciana adippe. The sequence continues at coordinate 14,281,745 of FR989995.1, read as the reverse complement.
CTAGTATAATATGAAGTTAGATCTTCACATAATCATAGCTAACTCTAAAGCGTCCTCGTTGCCAGGGGCTGCTTAAGCACGTTCGATCAAAAAGATGCTCCATATAATCTACAGAAACGCACGCTAAGATAACTATAATAATAATAAGTCTCTATATTTCCATAACCAAGTAAACAATTAAATTATACACTAGCGACTCACCCTCACTTCGCTCGGGTTTGTCCCTAGCTTGATTCCCCATACAAACTTTCATTCCCATTTTCACCCCTTTAAGGGATGATTTACGGGATAAAAAGTATCCTATGCCCTTTTCAGGGTCTCAGACTATCTTCTTACCAAATTTAATGTAAATCGGTTCATTAGATCTAGAGATTACCCCTTACAACGTCACAAACTCACAAACTTTACCTCTTTATAATATTATAGTATAGATTATAATTGATGATTATAATAATTAGATTCAATTAGTGCTGTAATTAATGATTAATTTTGAGAAGTTATGGCCCCTTTCGGGTATACGCCTCCACCAAGCGCTTCCACTTTTTCCTATCTCTAGTTCCAGCCAGACTGTGCCTATTATTATAATGATCTCGTCAATCTAGCGTCCTGGTCTACCTCTTGCTCTTTTTCTCCCTTTTGGTTCTTTTGTCAGAGGTTAGTGCCACATGTCCCGTCCATCTCCACTTCTGACGTCGCTTATGTTGTACTGCGTTAAGATAACTATAATCAATACATATTTGTATGTCGTATTTTCTTATATTTTGGTGAATTTCTCATTGATTAAAGCCATTGTCTGACTTCAAAAAAGAGAGTTACACAACTTGTTTATTATATTTGTTTTGTAAGTTCGATTTTGGATCGATTTTCGTAAATATAATAAACCATTCTTACTCTTGTGTATTATATCCTTTATTACTCTAAATTTTGAACCTTTATCCTATACAAAAAAAAAAAAAAAAAAACATTACACACACTATTGTACCATGTATTTGATACACACACGCAAATATACTCTTTTGTTTATTTTAACAATAAAATAAGTCTGCGGTAAAATTGAGAATATATTAATATTGTAATATACGCAAGACAATAAATATATAACTTAATGAATTATGGTTGATTTTCAACCACGCGGCGATCACTGGTATAATCAAAACGTTAATATTAAAGAAAGTCAGTTACGATAACAATATTATTATTTGCTATGCACAGTGTTTCACGAAGTTTTGATCGGAAAACGGCAAGTTTCATATCGTTTTGGACTTGAAGTGCTAAAGTTGCCAACTCCTAGTAACAATACCCGATAACGCCAACTTATCCAGATAACGCGGTTTCTTTACCATGTTAGATGCTTACTTCAAAAATATATTAAAATTGGGCCTTTCCTTCACAATATTGTCATGATTTATGTATTATGTAAACGTTCTTTTGGAAGAAATGATTTTCTTTGTCCTTATGTTTGTTACTACGATATCTTACAGTGTGTTTGCTGAATTGTGAATATTTCCAGTGGATTGAGACATACAAGATGAATGGATAGAGTATATTTAGGAAGAGAGAGAGAGAGAGAGAGAGAGAGAGAGAGAGAGAGAGAGAGAGAGAGCGAATTACATTTTAGGTATGTCGAGTTCTGAAAACTATTGTATTATTATTTTGAGAAAATGCTAATGAAATTTCATTGAGTATAGTTAAGCTGTTTAAGCGAGATAAGAAGCTTTTGGTGTTTTCGTAGGACTTTTCGTAGGATAGTAAATAATTTTGTTTTCTAATAATGAAAGTTTTAATACAAACTTTACTGTCCTAGTAATGTAAGTCCTTTGTTGACTCATTACAACCGGTCAGCTTAACAGAGGAAGGGACTTATATATTATCGTATTTATAATATTGGTACGGATTATGCTATTATTATTCTATTCATTATATAATCTGTATGGATTGTATTGTATTCCGTCATTTTTAACGTGCCCTACAGGGCACGGGTCTCTCTTTAATAGGAGGGCGATTAGGCCATAGTCCACCATGGCGAAGTGCGGGTTGGCGGACTTCACATGTATTTCGAAAAATTTCTAGGTTTTCTTAGACATGCAAGTATCCTCACGATACATTCTTTCACCGGAAGACAAATCATCATATTTGAAATGATTCACAGATGTAAATATCAGAGGTGCGAGACCTGGGATTTGAACCCGCTTCACTCGGTTTCCCAAGCGAGCGCGTTACCACGGGACTATCACTACCTGCCTTACCATCTATCCTTTGGAAATAGAGGATACAATATTCCTATAAAATATTGAACTTCAACATTAGGCCCAATCTCATCAGGGTATTGTCGTCCGCTGATGGATGAAAGTCTTCTCCGTAAAGCGCTACCTAACCCGATCTTAATCAGTCCATATCCATTCAATTACCATAGTACTGTAGGACGTATTTACATTATACCCAAATATAAATAAGTATTCTTTATTGCACTAAACAAGTAATAAAAAACAATACATAGAAAATAACGTGGACAAAGGTGGACTTATCTCTATAAGAGATCTCTTCCAGTTAAACCATGTATGTGGGAAATAGTGTTAAATAGCGGGACAGAAAGAGAAAGTAATGATAAGAAAATATATAAAAATAAGCAAAATATGCAAAACAAAATAAATATAACATATAAATATATATACACACTATATTTCCATATTAAATATATAGGCATAAATACATACATATTCCGCCAATCCGCACTTGGCCAGCGTGGTGGACTATGGCCTGATTCCCCTTGTATTGAAGGGAGGCTCGTGCCCAGCAGTGGGACGTTTAAAAGGGCTGAATACAAATACATACATATATGAAGAAAAGGAAGAAAACACTTTCACACAGGTAAATCCACATGCAGAAGCTAGTTCAAAATAAATAACAGCAAATTAACATAGTATGTACCCATAGTAAGTTGTGTCGCGTAGCAATATTCTAATACCGCTAATGTCGCTGTCACAGGCACTTTACCTTCCTGACGACTCCCCAGGCTGTTTGAAAGTTGTTTTATTTTCCCATGGTTCACCGATCAACGGTGACTTTATAGTGATTGCAATAAATATACAATAAAATATATCTCGTAACGTTTAATTGGAAGTAAAAGTGATAGCTTTTATTCGAATTGTGAGTTTATTTAACGGTATCGTAAATAACAGGAAAATTATCTGCTATTGGGTTTATTATTTCTTTATGTGACTAGCGATTTATCCTCACTTCGCTTGGGTGCTTTAGATGCCACTTTTTAGTATACTATATATAACGCATATTATATTATTATATTGCAAACATTAGCCTATGTCCAGGTCATCTATACTAATATAATAAATGTAAAAGTTTGTGAGTATAGATGTTTGTTACTCTTTCACGCTAGAACGGCTGAACGGATCTGGATGAAATTTGGCACAGAGATAGATTATAGTCTGGAATAACACATAGGTTACTTTTTATTCCGCTAGTAATCTATATGCCTATTAAATTTCAACAGAACCGCTTACAAACAAACAAACACACGTACATACAAACTTACGCATTTATAATATTAGTATGATTATTTTATAACGATTTTGTTCTATTATGCTATAGGAATTTTCAGGGTAGTAAGTAGTCTATACCTAATTCCAGGATATATTATAAATTATCAATAAAAATATCAACACTAATTAATCAACTACTATACAAATCAGTTTGGTAATATAATTGCGAACAGACAAACAGACAGGCAAAATGCATAGAATTAATGATGTGACTATAATGTTTTTATCACGACGTAGTTAGAAAAATATCGATAAGCTACAAGCACAGCACTATCGTAATTCAAGTAATGTCTCTGTCACCGCCACTTTACAACCGCTCGACTTAACCCAGGTTAAACTTGTCTGTTATCCCATTGCCTAGCTCTAAAGCTTTTTATACTCAGTAAAAACAACAATTTGTAGTTTCTTCTAGTGCTGCACTTTCTAAAGCTCGTTCTGGACTTTCAATAAATATATTGGATTGTTTGATAAAAATAAACTAGTGGTTTGCATATACTCGTATGTTATTTCTATACTTAATATATTTTAATATTATAAAGCTGAAGAGTTTGTTTGTTTGTTTGTTTGGTTGAACGCGCTAATCTCAGGAACTGCTAATCCGATTTGAAAAATTCTTTTTGCATTAGATAACCCGTTAACTGAGGAAGGCTATAGGCTATATATCGTCCCGGAAAAATGTACGGTTCCCGTGGGATAGATTTGTTTTTTTTCTAGGGACGAATCCGAAGCAAAGCGAGGGTGAGTCGCTAGTTGTTTGATAAAAATAAAATAGTGGTTTGCATATACTTGTATATTATACATATATTGTGTTTCTATGATATGGTAACTTCACTAGCATGGGGTTTTGTTTTAAACTTAAAATATACTTGGATATATAGAGTATTTTATTTTCCATTTTTTTTAATTATTTCATGGTTGAAATGACATGTTAAAAATTAGATAAACTGTATCTAATCTACTAAAAAGAAGTTATTAGTATATAATAACGGCTTTTAAATAAGCATTTCCCGATAATTCTAGTTAGTTTACTTAATTTTTAGTATAGTTTGGAAAAATATTATTTTTAAAGTTATTAACCGACTTCCAAAAAGGAGGAGGTTCTCAATTCGTCGGAATCTTTTTTCTTCCTTTTTTTTTATGTATGTTCACGGATTACTCGAAGACGGCTGAACCGATTTGGAAAATTATTTTTTTGTTTCAAAGGGTATTCTTTCCCGGTGGTCCCATATAAATTTTATCGAAATCGGTCAAGCGGTTTTTAAATAAATGGCTAAATCAAATATGTTTTTATTAATAAAAATCTTTCTTCTTATAAATTACAAATTACCTGCTTATTACGTCTACACTAAAAATGTAAAAATAAAAACTTAAAAAAAAAAAATAAAAACCGACTTCCAGGCACTGAAAAGTAAAAAATAACTAAACAGGGGTTTTCATTTAGAATAGATACTTAATCAGATATTTTCGAAGTCGGTGCCAGCCAATACAAATCAAAGCACACCGACTTCGAAAATATCTGATTAAGTATCTATTCTAAATGAAAACCCCTGTTTAGTTATTTTTTACTTTTCAGTGCCTGGAAGTCGGTTTTTATTTTTTTTTTTGCTAACCGTTTCATCCCTTAAGATTGAATTTCATTAAATCCTTTCTTAAACCATCAGAATTCCAGTCTTCTTGGTACAAGATTTGGGTGTTGATGAATCAATTACTTAGATAGAAAAAACAAGTAATTTAATATGCACAGAAAAGTAAAAAGCTAAGTTCTATAAAGGAACATTTTAAAAGTTCCTAGAAAGTTTGAATCCAATTAAAAAAGCTCACATCTTCCAATGGATATATCTTGTTAAACATCCAACTCGCCTTCTACAGTGTAAAGAAAAAGAACTGACATTTGTATCGAGACTATAGTTGAAAAAGTTGCGACGCTCGTAAATCAAGTTCATGATATTGATTTGTAGTAGATATTTTGTATTTTATGTGATTTTTTTAAATTTATTGTGAGACCAGCGTCTCACCCTTGTTCTGGTTGGGTTCATCCCTACTTACGTTTTAACGTTTAGTATAGATTTCTCAGAGATGTGATATTTTCCGGCACTAAAAAGTATCCTATATTTTGACTCGGATTATCAGCTATCATCATACTAAATTTCATCAAAATCCCTTCAGTAGGTTTTCTGTGATACGGTCACAGACAGCCAAAATTTCTAAAAGCTATAGATTCGGCCTCTGTATCGAGAATAATTATTATTACTATAAGATTTTCTAAAAAATTTATAATGTATTGATTCGACTCAGATTTTTTTTAATAAGTATGTATAGATATTCGGCTTTGTACATCTGCTATCCTGCGGAAGATGTTATATTTATTCTAATATCAATATAAATATAGAAGAATATACTCGTGAGTTTAATACGGTAAATAAAAATAATTTATATTTCGTAACCATGTATAATATATACAGTAGTAGCCCAGTGGAAACGCGCTCGCTGTGAAAACCGAGTGAAGCGGGTTCAAACCTAGGTATCGCACCTCTGATGTTTTCTTGTGCGAATCATTTCCAACATGAATACCACTTTTCTTATGGTGAAGGAAAACATTGTGAAAAAAACCTGCATGTCTGAGAGAACCTAGCAAGTTTTCGAAAGACATGTGAACTCCGCAACCCGCGCTGGTGTAGAATGATCTGATCCCTCTTATATTGAAGGGAGGTTCGTGCTCATCAGTGGCACATTAAAAGGGCTAAATACAACTATATAACAATTTTGTGGAAAAAAATAATTTTTTATTCCGGGAAAACTTGTTATTTGTTAGGGATAAAAAGATGCCCCTGTTTTTATCCTAAAACTAGCTATATCTTTATTTCTAAAACATTTACGAAGAGTGAATGAGTCATAAATAGGTAACAAACGGACAGACGGAAATATGTTTGCACCTGTTTAATGAACTTACTAACTCAGTTACTGATATAAAAACACCTAATTCTTTTTTTCTTTCGTTACCTCTAATAACTAAGCTGAGTATTATGTAAGGATTTACGAAATTTCACCCCTTGAAGGGGTTAAATGGGGTGAACTTTTGTACAGAATTTTGTAATTTATAAGATTAGAAACGAAGAAGGTACAAATTTAATACCTACATTGAGTTTTTTATTGTTTCGGACAAAATATTTTAAAGGAAAAAGCTTGTATATTTCCGGGTATGCTTGTAACTCCTTAATTCTATTTTAAATAAAACTGTCTTTTCGGATTATTTCGCGGATTTATTTTGATTTTTGGTTCCCGATCAAAATAAATCCGCGAAATAATCCGAAAAGACAGTTTTATTTTATTTAAAATGTCAAATATTCGCGTAAATCTAAGAAAGTATTATTCCTTAATTCTAAAAAAGCTGGACAGATTTTGACAAAGTTGAGTTTATAGATAGATTATGACCAGGGTTATATATGAATTGTGTTAGGCATACATATGTATATGTATATTGTAGAATCAAAGCGAGGATAAGTCGGTATCTAAGGATACAGTTTATATGTAAAATTGTATGTGAAATTTATTTTCCATCCCTCTCTTTGACGAACAGTAGCGTTGAAGTCCATGTCACTCGAGTATGAGTTATCGCGATTGCAACTTCACTATCGGAGTGATAACTTAGAAGCCTTTGTTGTTGCTTCTCTACTTTGATGTTAAACTCTAGCTTATTTAAGTGTAAGATAGCATAAGCTTTCTCTAAGCCTAGTAAAATCTAAAGATGATTACTAAGGTATTTGGGACCTTTTTTTTTTATTTTTTTTATTTATGTACCATAAAATATATGTTAAACAAAATAAAGTAACAGAATGTCGACAAAGGATAACTTATCTCTTTAAGAGATTTCTTCCAGAAACCCTTCAATAGTGAGAAAATAAGTTAATTTAGAGCGGTGTAGGTACAGTACAGCATTAAATGTTATAAACTTAATATTAAAATATAACAACTAAATATTATAATTATACAAAAGTAAATATATTTATATACACATCCATACATACATACAAACATATACACTTACATATACCTACATATTTATATACTATAATTTTATGTCTGATTTGATAAATAGTGCTGTTTAATTCTAAATTTAAATGTAGTAAATGAGGGATCATCTTTAAAAATATAATCAGTGAGTGAGTTCCACAATTTTGCTGCCTGATTTTACTTAGGTAGGTAAAAAGTTCCCAATTACCTTTAGTATATAAGAGTGTCCCACTCTGGCTTTACTTAGAAAGCCATAGTGGGGCACTCTCGTATATTGAAATCATAATTAAGTCTCTAAGCTTTGATGGTAATAGACATTATTTTTATTATGTAAAGTTTTAGTATATTTAGTATGTCTTTTTTTTATTTTACTCGATAGAGTCAAAATCGACTCAAAGAAATCGATTCAAAATTGCTGAAGTATAGCGCGATATATCCTAACGCAAACAGATTTATTAACTCTTCCTTCTTAAAGTCCGTCAAAAAATTAAGTGAAGAACATGTTTTGTTACTTGGCATCATAAAAAAACTGCTAGAATTTCTCAAAGCTTTCCTTGCAACTTAAATAAATAATAAACTTTCTACTTCCATGGTAAGCTACGAGGTTTGTGTTGGATACATACATATGTATATAATTTTAAATATATTTTAAATATATTATAAATATAAACACTCATGACTAGAGTACAAACATTCGCGCTCATCACACAAATGAATCCAAGCGGGATTCATTTGTGAGATTCGAACCCGCGATCGCTGGCACAGCAAGTAGAGTCACTACAAACTGAGCCAAACGTATCGTCATCAAAGTAGGTATATAACAAAAGTTCTATTATCCTGTCATATTTAAACAACAATTGTTGAGGCCCGTGTCATCCAACGCTTAAACACTATCGCGATAATAACTTTACTATCGCGGCAGGTTGAGCTTTATGTTCTCGCACTTTGATTTGTTAACACAATCCTAGACAGGTTAATCTACTATTGTAATAATAATTATTGATTAGCGACTTACTTTTGATTCACTCAAGTGTTTTACTAGATGCTGAACGCGTATGTGTTATTATAGGTCATTGTCTATCTACCCCTCCCTCGTCCGCCCCCTCCCCGCCCTGATGTGTGTTCACCCTCTTATCATGGTGGGGTAGGTCATCAGCGTTCGGCAATCTAGCCGGGCGTGAAGCCAAGAAATACACAGGGAGATGACCCACTTCGGTTGGGCGGATTAGGTTAGATTAAGGCGGGTTTCTCCTTGTACTTCCCTGGAAGCAGAGTGGACCGTGGGAGCAACCCCTTGGTTGTGTGGTCTATTTCAGCAGACCTGCCATCGGGGCGTCGTGGTTGAGTACGTTAGCGATCCTGCGATGTCCTATTAAGACGGGGAAGGTTCTGTTGGGTTTTAGTGGGTATTATTGAACTGATATTGATTTGATTTGTCAAAAGGTACGGGTAAAGGTACGGGAAAATCTTTCCTGTGACCATGATTGCTATTTATAGCCCGACGTTTCAAATGCTTTAGCATTCGAAACGTCGGGAACCAAAAATCTACATAAATCTGCGAAATAATCCGAAAAGATAGTTTTATTTCTATACGACAACTTAACCATTATTTGATTTCCCAATAACCAAACTAATAAAGACTTCTTTATTTTAAACATTGGTATAGAAATGGCAAACTCGAAGCAAATTATTTCAAATCGAAAATAAATACCACTTGTACAGATAAATAGATTCCACCGCTCACACCCAGTGAAGGTAAACGTTTTTTCAGTCACGCGAACTATAATAAAATGAAATTATTTTATGAATCTGAATTCGCCGCAAGCCGCCGCTACGTGATATGCGATGGAACAAGTATTGCCGGTCTTGTATATAACATCTGCTATGTTCAATTTGATATAGGAGCATAGTGTCTTCATAACTGACCGACTTCAAAAGCGAGAGGTACTAAATTTGAGTATAATATGTTTTTGTGGGATTTTTTGTCTAATTTTCATTAGCTATTATCCAGTTTGATTTTGGTATAGGAATCATATGAGTTTCAATAAAAATTTTACTTCAATTTAATTTTATTACGTGTTAAGTATGTACGACGTACGTATTCAGCCCTTTTTTTCTAACGTCCTATTACTGAAGATGAGTGACCCTTCAATATGAGGGAGATCAGGCCATAGTCCACCACGCTGGCTAGGTGCGGGTTGGCGGATTCCACATCTCTTTCGAAAATTTGCTAGGTTCTCTCAGACATGCAGGTTTCTTCACAATGTTTTCCGTTACCGTAAGACAACCTACTAAGTATATACATATATATATTTAATTATTATTAACATTTTAACCATATTGCGAATGTTTAGAGTATTTCTCTATTCTAATGGTGGCGAGTTTGAATCTTTTGCGAGACTGTTTTACAATTAGATAAATAAGTATTTCTAATATTTTAAGTATAAGGATTCATATATTTTTGCCTATGAATATAATCTATACATATACCTGTTCAATACTGGCAGAAAACAACATAAATAAACAAAAGTATGTTGATTTTATCTAACCAAAAGATGTAGAGCGTTTAAATGAAAAAATAAATATGTTAAAAGAAACATACGTATAAAGTGTGTTTAGTAAAATCCCAACGCATAAATCAGACGACAATTCAGAGTAATATGGAGAGCTAAAACAGAGAGAACATTCCCTTTGATATATGACGCCTATGTCGGTGTCGAATATTCGGCACTTTCGCCCTAAAATGCTGTCAACACTGTCATATTCGTAGTTTTCGCTGCGAAATGTAAGAGGTCTGGTGAATAAAATATAACGTTATTTATTCGATTTAATTCAATGGAACAATTCGTTTAAAGGTTACTGTTTTAGTTAAAAAAGTGATTTTTAGAACTATTATTTGTTAAATGTTTATACTAAAGACATACTTTGAACTATAATACATGTACTCATATTAAGCTGAGGCTTATTAAGTTACATTTTAACGTTTAGTCTTGATTTCTCAGAGATGAGATATTTTCTCGCAGTAAAAAGTATCGTTTATGTTGAGCCGGATAACCAACTACCATCATACCAAATTTCATCAAAATCTATCTAGTGGTGTTTTCGTGATGCTTGCCCAGACAGACAGACAAAAATTTTAAAAACTATAGATTCGATTTCTCTATCGATAATAATGACTATTTCAATAAGATTTTCTAAAAAATATACATATATTATATGAGATTCTACTCAGTTATGTAGATTGTGGACTAAGAAGACGTGGGCAAAACACATTAGTTTGAAAATATTACAAAATAAAATTGCCTCCTAAAGTCATTTCCAAACCGCCAGTTACTGGCAAAGTTTAAAAACATTCTTCAACAAAAAGCCATCTGTCAACCGCTGTAATGTTTCAAGTTGGGAGCACAAAATCCTAACAAGAGTCAAACATCACAATGGCCATATAAGGCGGAGTTTCGGTTAACGCCATTTTACGACGTTAAGGATGATTAATGTTGTTTTAACGGCATATTGTTTATAATCAGGTCGTTACATTAGCTTTATATTGCCCAACTACAGGCCTGATATTTATAATAATTTGATATTACAGTTTATAGTATATGCCTGGGTAACTTTTATACCCCCCATATTTGAGTGATTTCACCATTAAAGCTGTTTTTTTTAGTATGGTAACAAAAGCTGTTGCCATCACTATTTTCTTCATCTTACTAGATTAAACTGTTTCCGTTGATATAAACAACTAGCGACTCACTCTCGCTTCGATCGATTTCGTCCCTAGGTTGATTCCCAATACAAACTTTCATCCCCATTTTCACCCCCTTAAGGGATGATTTCCGGGATAAAAATTATCTTTTATCTTTCTCAGGGTCTGAAACTATCTTCTTACCAAATTTCATTTTAATCGGTTCAGTAGTTTCGGAGCCTATTCGGTGCAAACAAACAAACAATCAAATCTTTCGTCTTTATAATATTAGTATAGATTAACTCGTCTAGAAATCGAACTGGTCTTCCTTGTCATAGTACATTATCTGTTGTTTTAGAATAGAAGCTGCGTAGTACAAAAGATATTGTAAGAAATAGTTATAATTTAAGAAAATTCCTCTTGATGTCCTCCTGATCGGTTTCGGCCACGGTGGCCGATCTCAATGACACTAGCCATCTGCGTAGGAGAATTTATATTGCACAACACACAAGTGCACTCTTTTTTCCTTTCATTCTCAAATTCCGATGGGACGATAATTCGACACGACCGGTGAGAGATCATGTGCAGGATCGACGCCTTTACCTACGTGATTTCCGAGGCACGGGGGTGAAACACCGCCAATTAGCTAACTCTGGGCTGTTACCGGGACTTCTTTGATAGAAAGAATTAATAAACTTGGCTCGATCCGGGTCTCGTCTCGAATCCAGGACTTCCAGATATGCAGCCGTAGATGCTAGCCACTACACCATCCAGGTAGTTAATTTAAGAAAATTACTTTTACAATTACGACTAATATACACGTAATATATTCATAATATTGTCTGAATATTCATTAATCATTATTCAAATGATTTAAATATTTAATAAAGACAGCTCTTAAAGCCCATTAGCTTCCGTTAGCGATGAAAATGTAAAGCTTCTACTACTCTATATATTTTGTTAGCCCACGGGTTCATTCGCGCGTTTTGAGCGATTTTGAAAAAAAAGTTTTTTCAAGATTTTCTTTATATTTTTTTAATATTTATGATATATAATAATAGGAAAGCAAAAACAAACTTATTCTACGGGAACGGTATATGTTTCCGGGATAAAAAGTAGCCTATGTGTTATCCCAGACTATCTATCTCTGTGCCAAATTTTATTCAGATCCGTTCAGTCCTTCTGGCGTGAAAGAGTAACAAACATCAATACTCACAAACTTTCACATTTATAATATTTATACAGATTATAATGCAGGTGCTATGCTAATTAAAATTATTTATTATATTTTTTTTTAATTGTAAGGTACTTAGGTACTATATCTCTTTTCGTCCTAATGTTTCATAATTTTTGATAGTCTGACCTATTTTGAGCCCTCGAAAACCTTAGTATTTTCTATGACCACGTTTGCTGTAAAGCATTCGAAACGTCGGGAACAAAAAATCCAAATAAAACTGAAAAAGAAGATTTATCAGAAACTAGCGACTTACCCTTGCCTCGCTCGGATACGTCCCTAGAACGTAGTACGCGGATTTTGACAATTTCATAGGTTCTAATTTTTTTGTGCGTAGTCCTAAGTAGCCTAAGTTATTCTTTATAATATCAGCTATCAGCCAGTGAAAGTTTCGTCAAAATCGGTCCAGCTGTTTCGGAGATTATCTGGAATAAACAGACAGAGAAACAAAAAATTAAAAATTGTCTTTTTTTCTTATAAGTACCGTATAAACATTCATATGCATTAAGTAAAAAGCTGTAATTTTGAAATTACAAACAGACATTTCAACTTTATTTATCTGTATCAAAAATTCGCGGAAGTCTAAGAAAGTATGTAGGTATGTATTAATAAACTGAGATCAACTGGTACGCTTTGAAGCCATTAAGAACTAAATTGAAATAAATCTATATCTATCTATACATATTATAAAATTCTAACTAAGCCGAATCTGTACATTAAATATTTTTTGGAAAATCTTATTGAAATAGACATTATTATCGATACAGAGGCCGAATCTATAGTTTTTAAAATTTTTGTCTGTCTGTCTGTCTGTCTGTCTGTCTGTCTGTTACCGCATCACAGAAAAACCACTGGAGGGATTTTGATAAAATTCGGTATGATGATAGCTGGTTATCCGGGTCAACATATAGGATACTTTTTACTGCGGGAAAATATCTCATTTTTGAGAAAAAATACAAAAACTGGTAGGAACAAAACCACGATGATACTATCTGTAAACAATTTAGCAAGGTAACTTACTAAATATGATAAAAACTATTAAATATAGCTTATCTTGAAAATCAAATTATCAATAGCGCTATTTTATCCATTAAAATAGTTATTTTAATAAAAATATATTTTTAGGAACCAGAAGTGAAATTCAAATAAAAAAAAAAACAATAACGACCACTTACACACATTTACACTTTAATAGAAATTTAAACAAAATCAGTTACAAAAATAAAAGAGTTCTAACGTATTAATAATTTAAAGAAATATTAATCTAAATTACAACAATAGGCAGGTTGACTTCTCAAACGGACAGGGGTTCACCTTACACTTGTTGACAGTACACAAAATTCATTTCGAATGAAGCGCGCACAGGCTTATATAAGTTCGACAACACCACTACTACTTGTCATCCCTTCCATGATGACGTCTCCTCATTATTCTTCTGACAATATATTAATGTGTTATTTAGATACTCGACAATAGATGTCGCCATGTGTTTTTAAAATACGTAGTTTTAATTCCAAAAAAATGAATGTACAGATATGACCTTTCTACGATTTTATTAGAATTACTACTAAATTACCGCGGCCCCGCCCGTGTTCAAATTATCAATAAAGCGAACTTTTTGGGTTTATAAATTAGTAACTATACATACGAGTATAATAAAATTGTAAATAAGCCGAATCTGTAAATTCAATATTTTTCGGAAAATCTTAGTGAAATATTCATTATTAGCGATTTAGAGGCCGAATCTATAATTTTTAGATTTTTTGTCTGTCTGTCTGTATGTGACCACATCACATCGCATCGCATCACAGAAAAACCACTGGAGGGATTTTGATGAAATTAGGTATGGTGATAGCTAATTATCCAGGTCAACATATAGGATACTTTTTACCGCGAGTAAATATCTCATTTCTGTGAAAAAAAAATAATAAAAAAACTGGTTAAAATAAAAGCACGATGATACTATTAACATTTTAGCAGGGTAACTTACTTATATATGTTAAAACTATTAAAAAAAGCTTATCTTAAAAGAAATATCAATAGCGCTATTTTATTCATTAAAATAGTTATTTTAATGAAAATTTATTTATGTGTTATTTAGATATTTGACAATAGATGTCGCCATGTGTTTATAAAATACGTAGTTTTAATCCAAAAAAAAAAAAATATGTACAGATATGACTTTTCTATGATTTTATTAGAATTATTACTAAATTACCCGCGGCCCCGGTCAAATTATCAATAAAACATACTTCTTGAAACAATTTTCAAATGAAAATAGATTTGTAAATTTTTATTGTTTAGTAAATAATGTTAATATTTTTTAATCTTTTGAATGTAAAAATTGGGCAAATGTAAATCCAACTCGCGCATTATAGGTATCGTATAGCAAAATACTATGTTGTTTTTCTTACTTACGTGTTTTGTTAGGTTAACACTGAAATAAATACGAATAATATTTACGTTCCAACAATATCTACTCATTTTATCAACCGTAAAAATAAGTTCGATTCATAATTTTTTATAACATTTTATGGAAAACAAGTTTATGGCTGTTAAACTGACAAAGCGGGTAACTAAAAGTATTCCATGTCTCAAAAACTATGAAAAAGTATTTAAGGAATTGTAAACCTCAACTTTTTTAGTCTTTCTTGACACCATTTCGTGGAAGGTAAAGGCTTAAAGGCCACAATAAAATGCTTACGACTTTAATCATATTAGCCGAGCCATATGAAATAATAAAAAGTATTTGCTTAGAATTATTTACTCATTACACTTTCTTTTCAAAAATCGTTTTGAAAAATATTACTAACTAGCGCTAACCAATCCCTGTTTCGCGACAAATTAACATTAAGAAAAGTAGTCATTATGTAATTTAAAGAATCGGCTAAATATTAAATTAATCAATAGCTGTCTATTTGTAAAAAAATAAACAAAATTAATTCCGTAGTTTGAGAGTTTTTTGCTAAAAACTAAACAAACAAACAAAACAGAAGTATAGACATACATAAATGTTATTGTTAAAACAAAAAGTGCAATATTACTAAATAAAATATGAGATTAACGGATTAACGGAGGAACCTTTGTGGCATTGTCAATCACTGCCATTATTTACCAAACATACGGTGCGCAATGAAAGTGGTATATGTAAGAGTATACTAATGTGTAAAACCTAAGAATTCGGTTTTTGATCATGTGGACGCGGGCGGAGCCGCGGGCAATGCTAGTATAAAATAAAAATAAATTCCACCAAGTAAAAATTGAACCTGCTACCTCTAGTCAAAGAGCAAGCTCAAAAATTATAAAATAATGTAATAATATACGATTAAACGTCTGTTAATAAAACAGTCTTAAAATAATATTGTTTTAGCTTTCTTATAATGGCTGTACGCATAATAGATCCCGAATTTGAATGGTCAAAGCCCGGAGGGCTCACAATGACAAGTATTCATCAGAAACCTCCATTGTTAGAGAGTATTGCGACTTAATGTTTATTCCCATTTAAATCATTGTATTCGAATGCAACTTTTTAATTGCTGTTTTGAATTGTTGACTTCTCGACTAGATTGACTGAAAGCTAGTGCTGGTTTTGTGAGCTGATATTCTATATACAGTTTATATATATATATATATATATATATATATATATATATATATATATATATATATATATATATATCAGTGGCGAAGGGTGAAATTTTAGCAGAGGTAAGCCGTTCCAAAAAAAAAAGACAAAAAACATTGATACAAAATTTTTATATATCAATCAATGCAAAAAAAAAGAAATGTAATTGTGAAGATATTTTTTTTTATAAGGCTATTGTGTTTTTTATTGTTGTTACATGTAAAATATTCTAGCAAAATATATTTAACATTTAATATAATAATAAAACCTCATAAAATATTAATAACGCCATCTATGAAAAATCTTTACAAATGACTTAGTAGGTACGAGTACTCGTAAGTGAAAGTACGGAAATTTGATTTTATTTTATTTTTCTTTATTAAAAGTACATATATTACAACCTATATTTTTTGGGATTTACATATTATTTTATCTTTTTTTTTGTTAATTTTACATAAATATATTTAATCAATATATTTAATATAAATACCGCCATCTACTTAAATCTCATTGAACTACTTCGTCGTGCTTAGTAATGAAATTGATTTATTATTTTATTGTTTTTTATTTATCATGCCAAATTGGGCGAAAATTATGAAATAATTCACAAAAAAGGAACGATAAGAAGCACAGGCTTTAATTATAATATCATATAGCAATACATCCGTTTTTAAAATGTCTGACTATCCTATTTAGTACTTAGCTTAATTAGTCAAATTATATTGTTAAATAATGTAACATTTTTAAAATAACTTTAACATATTAAAATTCACTCTAAACTTAAATAGAATCAAAATATAATAAACATGGAAAACTAAATACTTTCTAATTTAGCACATTCACACATAATTTAATTAAAACGTTTTATGAAAATATTTAGGTAACTCATTTCATGTAATAATTAAATCATATTTCAAACAAATGAGTATCTTGATGACATGCTTTTTAATTATTAAACAACTAAAAGAAAACTAAAGTCAATAGTATGCAAATTAATGCCATAATGGCTAATAGAACTCACCGAAATTAACAAATATGTGAGACACTCACAGTCCACAAAAAAACACAGCACAAAATGTCTATATTACACTAAAACCAAATTAAAACTCTATAAAACAAAAAATCTCTTAAGCAATGCACTCGTAAACAATAACAATCCGCCATATTAATTTATGTTAAATAATAAATCATTCAAATAATAACATTGCTCGTCTGACGCTTCGCTTGTCAAATTAGAGACGTTTTGTAATTTTTGACCAATCACAGGCAGGATAAGACGTAAAGAAGCAGCTTTTCGAGCAACAAAAATTTGATAAGTGCGCATGCGTAAAATACTAAAAATGAATGAAGTCACGTGACAATGTTCAATCCAAAACATTGAATGAAATACAATTTTGTATGAACGCGGTAAGCTAAAATACAACGTCTTATCGTCGCATTTCTTTGAAGAAACGCGTAAGTAGTTTGGAGCGCAAAAATGTATTTTGCGTTGCTTATATTGTGTTGCTTGTGATTTTTTGCGTTATATTATTTTCAGAAATTGACTTAGTAATAATAAATAGATTTTTTATTTACTAATTATGTTAATTCAAAAAATAAATATTTATAATGAACGACGGATTATTGGATTTTTAAAAGGTAAGACGGTGGGAATCGTCTTGTATGGAGCCTTCGCCACTGATATATATATATTTGTAGACATGTTCCAATTATTTCGACGACACGTTTGGCTCAGTTTGTAGTGACATTACTTGCTGTGCCAACGGTCGCGGGCTTGAGTCCCGTTCAGGGCATTCATTTGTGTGATAATCACGAATGTTTGTACTCCAGTCATGGGTGTTTATATTTATAATATGTATGTATTTAAAGTTGTATATGTGTAGTGTATCAACTATCTGGTATCCATAACACAATCCTCGTAGCTTACCATGGAACTAGATAGTGCTGTGTGTTATGTCCCAACATATTTATTTATTTACATGTTTATTAATTATATTTCTGGGGTGATTTCACATGAATTTCAAATAATGTCCACCTGTATAGGTGGATTTTTGACGTCAGCGTATTTTTTATTATTAAAAATATTAGTCTAATTATTTTTTTGTTGTTATAGAATTTGAATTAACTAGCGATTTACCCTTGTCCTGCGTAGGTTTTATTTATATCTTACATGTTCTCATCCTGTAATATGCTGAGTGTATTTCAATGAAAAACTCATGCCAATCTCCGCTCTACAACACATTTGTGAAAAATATCACGTCGATCTACTGTTTCCTGTGTGAAACAAACTTTCACATTAAGTAATGAAAATAAAGTAAGGGCGATACCACAATTACTGATAAATAAATCTACGTGTTATATTTTAGTATTGATTAAAATTAGTTTAATTTTGCCTCAGAAAGCAAATTTCCAAATGGAATCTCAAAATTCAAACGTCTTAATTTAACTTATAATATACTACGTTATTATTTATACTTTTTAGTTACATTATACTTCCGTTTTAACGGATAGTGTAGAGTTCTCGGATATAACGTATTTTCCTGCATTGAAAATTATCTTATATGTTGACCCGGATACCTAGCCATCATCATACCAAATTTTATTAAAATCTGTCTAGTGGTTTTCTTGTGATGCCCCAGACAGACAGACAGACAGACAAAAAATTTAAAAACAATAGATTCGGCCTCTGTATCGATAATAATGTCTATTTCAATAAGATTTTCCAAAAAATATTTAATGTACAGATTCAACTTAGTATTTTATTATATGTATAGATTCAGTCAATGAAGTAGTCGATTAGCCAATCATAAGTCTTCAAGATTCAATAAATTCAAAAACACAGTATTCATTTTCCATCCATTCATAGTAAACTCGAACTTAATAAAAGTAAATAAAAATATTCTTTTAACACAAGACAACATAAAATCCGTTCTTGAAGACATTAATCTTTCAAATGCATAATACGCCGGATAAAAATTTCTATCCAGATCATGGAAATGAGTCAGCGATTTTGAGCCTTGTTATCTTTTGGAAAGAGGTTAAAGTCGTAAATCAAGTAGACATTGGAAGAGGATATTACGGGAGCTAGGCGGGAACAGGCGATTACCGACGATCGATGTGACCCTAGCTGTTCATATTATTGTTGAATAAACATTTTTAGGTGAACTCGACTATTTGAGATGCTACTACTTCAATGAGATAGGTCACAGGTTCGAAATTGCGTTAGAAATGTGTGTTTAACTTCCAAAAAGCCTTTTTTAGCGGATGATTGATGTTTCTGATTGATGATTTGCTACCACACAATACAAATTTCAATTTTAAAGTATGTATAGTTTTTGATATTTTGTAATTAGGTAGGTATCTATAGTAAATGAAAACCCTCGTTCAGATATTTTTTACTTTTTAGTGCCTGGAAGTCGGTTTTTATTTTATTTTTAGTTTTTATATATTCAACGACACGTTTGACTCACTTTGGAGTGGCCCTACTTGCTGTGCTAGTGATCGCGGGTTCGAGTCCCGCTGGGGGCATTCATTTATGTGATGAGTATGAATGTTTGTACTCCGGTCATGGGTGTTTATATTTATAATATGTATGTATTTAAAGTTAATATATGTATAGTGTATTAACTTTCTCGTATCCATAACACAGTCCTCGTAGCTTACCATTGAACTAGGTGATGGTGTGTTAATGTCCCAACATATTTATTTATTTTATTTATTTATTTATACATAATTATATGTAGAAGTAGATTAGGTCTGTAGATGGTATAAGATATTACGAGAAAGTTAATGTACCAGTGGTATTGAAAATTACCCACCACACATCCATTGGGTGGAAAACGGAAAGGCTACGTTGCTACGTCCCGTCTTCGCTCGTACAGGAGTAAATTAAGCAGTGATCCCATATTGACGACCAAGGAATCGTATAAATCAGGAAAATAGTCCTTATTATTAGTTAGATGGGTTGAAAATCGTAAATCAAGTGGTCAATGTAAGAGGAATATCCTTTGGAGCCAGGAAATACAGACGATTACCTGCGATCGAGGTGACCTATTTGCTATTCACTTTGTTGAGTATTACGATTGCTAAAAGTTAAGTTATTTACTTAGATTGTTTTTTTGAATGATAATAATTTTTATACAACTTTTTATTGTTTATGAACCGATTGTAATAAAACAAATACTAAATAGTATAGTAAAGCTTACCATAATATTAATGAAAACCGCATCCAAATCGGTTAAGCCATTTCTGAAATGAGCGCGCCCAAACGCACAGGCAAACAGACAAAAATTCTAAAAATCATTGTTTTGGGTTCTATTGCGTTAATAAAAACCCCCAATAATAGTTTTTCTGAAATATCTTCCATGTACAGACAGCGATCAGTTACAATTTTATCATGTGTATAGATTTTATGATACTCACGTATGTTTTAATGAGAAAGTTACTGCATTGTATTATAAGACGGAATTTTATGAAACCCTGTATGTGTATATAACCCTGTATGATGTATACCCATTTTTCGACAGTAAATAATTTAGACTTCTTTTGACGTTGATATCACGAATTAACATGCGTATTACCTTCTTAAAAAGTTCTGTCGAAATAAATACAAACAAATGTGATTGTATTATTACAGCTTTTACTTTTATGGGTTTGAATAACTGAACTGAACTTTTTTCTTAAACATGCTTTACCTCAAGATTTGTTTATAAATTTTAAGATCAAATTCCACTTACCTTATCGCTTACTAGCAACTCACCCTCGCTCCGCTCGAGTTCGTCCCTAGTTACGTTTTAACGTTTAGTATAATTTTTTCAAAGATGAAATATTTTTCCGTAGTAAAAAGTATCCTATATGTTGACCCGGATAACTAGCTATCATTATCCAAATCAAAATCTGTAGATTGGTTTTCTCGTGATGCGTTCACAGACAGACAGACATACAGATAGAGGGACAGAAATTCTATAGAATCGGCCTCTGTATAATAGTGACTATTTCAATAAAATTTTCCAAAAAATATTTAATGTACAGATTCGACTCAGAATTTTATTGAACTATAGATTTTTATTGCAATGATTTTGTCATTATACCTTTTTACTAAAGTTATTATTCAATTATAAACATGAGTGTACATCAAAGTTCATTTTCACTCTAACCTGACTGAACGTTACTACGTAAACGTACCACAATTCACCTTGATGAGGCAATACGAATGAAGATTCTAGCTATCAGCAAAGCCTACGCTTTTTGCCACGACGGAAACCCAACGTTTGTTTGTCTTATCTAGCTTTTTGTCCTCAGTGGAAATAAACATTGAGAAAACGGAGACACAAATTAAATTGTACTGAAATAGAGCTTTGTATAAATACTTGTTGGAATAAATATACTGTTTAAGTGGAGTAAAAGATGTTTTGTGTGGCGATTAGTGTTAGACATTTGTTTAAAAATGCTTATATTACAGGCCACTTCAATAATGTTCTTAAATTGATTTAATGTTTGACGTTTAATAAGCATATCTAAGATACTAGCGACTCACCCTCGCTCCGCTCGGGTTCGCCCCTCGTTACGTTATAACGTTTAGTATAGATTTCTCAGAGGTGAAATATTTTCCCGCAGTTAAAAGTATCCCACATATTAACCCGGATAACCAGCTATCATCATACCAAATTTCATCAAAATACCTCCAGTGGTTTTTCCGTGATGCGTTCCCAGACAGACAGACAAAAATTCTAAAAACTATAGATTCGGCCTCTGTATGGATAATAATGACTATTTCAATAAAATAAAAAAAAATATATTTTAAGTACAGATTCGATTCAATTAGAATTATATTATATGTATAGACGAAATTAAGAATTTGTTTCAAGTGAACCTAAACTAAAGTTTTTGGCAAATTCTTACTGTGCTTTACTTTGCAACATTAAACAATAGATTGGCGTTATTTTCGGCGTAAAAATCTTTTAACCAGAAGAACGACCTAGAATAATTTTGAAATTAGCAGTCTAGGTTTAGATTTTCATTGCCTATGTAAATAAATAATGGAATTAAAAAACTAGGTTAGCAAAATAATACGATCTCCCCTATGCCCATATTTACTGTAAAACATTCGAAATGTCGGAAACCTACGAGTAAAACTAAAATAAATCTGCGAAAATATCAAAAAGATAATTTTATTTAAAACTCAAAAACTTGAATAAAAAATAGCTGAATTTTTTTATAATACTACCATTCTGGCCAGCAGCATTTTCAACTTTAAAAAGAAAGATATTTTCAATTTGGTTGGGTTTTTTTGTATGTAGATAATAGGTATGTTATATCGAACGAACGTGTGTTCGCTTCTTTTAATAGACTATATCTTTGAAAATATGTTAATGTTTATTTACTTACTAGCGACTCACTCTCGCTTCGCTTGGGTTCATCCCGTCGTTCGTCGCTAGGTACGTTTTAACGTTTAGTATGGAATAGACAGACTATGTTATGGACGACGATCCCCGACGAGTCCCGTCGGAAAATCTAGTTTAAGTCACGCCCCTCTTGTCTTACTAAGTGAAAGCGAGAACTACGTATACGTACATGTACGAACTTGTACGTATTAGATTTAGCTACGACACTATAATTGTATGTATGTATGTATGTATGTATGTATGTGTGTATTCAGCCCTTTTTAACGTCCCACTGCTGGGCACGGGCCTCACTTCAATATGAGGGGGATCAGGCCATAGTCCACCGCGCTGGCCAAGTGCGGGTTGGCGGAAATAATTGTATGACTCATTCAACTTAAATTGATTTACACATGTTTACTCATGTTGTTCATTCAGTAGTATGTAGATTGCGCGTGTTAAAATTGTATAAATATAAGGGATTTTATCTGTTATGGTGTGTGTTCATTCAAGTGTTCAGTGTGCAGTACCCAGTGTTAGTAAGGAAAATAAAAGTAAGAAAATTAATCTCAAGTGTTTTATTCAGAAACCAACATACAGTCCACAACAGACTATATATTCTATATTTTGTTTTCCCGTGGGAATGAGATAGTCTCTCGCGGTAAAAAGTAACCTATTTCACTCTCCAGCCCTCGCAACCGTTTCCACACACAAAAAATCGCGCCGAAACATATGACATTTCAAACAAACAAACAAACTTTAACATTTATAATATTATTAGTATGGATTAGCTATAATCTGGTAGATCCCGCTACAGACTTCATTTCGTTGGAAAATTAAAAAGATATCGACAATAGTGGTCCAACTTGAGCTTAGAATTATCCAATTGATTCAATAGTAAGTACACACAAAGTTTGGCTTAGGAGGAGAAGAATTACGAAAACACACGCACTAGAATTTGATATATGTAAATTTAGTTTATTACGATTGTGTTATATAAAAATTATTACTATCATGATTTATTAGAAAACATCAGCGTGGATCAATTTAGAAAGATGAAAGAAATCTTTGAACATCGTAGAGTTTTATTAAGAGCTAGCAGTTTTTTATACTCGTGTCTATACGTATAATAAAATTCTGAGACGAATATGTATATTAAATGTTTTTTGGAAAATCTTATTGAAATAGGCATTATTATCGATACATAGGCCGAATTCATGTTTTTTTTTTAATTTGTATCTCTCTGTCTCTCTGTCTGCCTGTCTGTCTGTCTTTCTGCCTGTCTGTCTGACTGTCTATCTGTCTGCCTGTCTGTCTGTCTGTCTATCTGTCTGTCTGTCTGACTGTCTATCTGTCTGTCTATCTATCTGTCTGTCTGTCTGTCTGTTTATCTGCCTGTCTGTCGGTGTATCTGTCTGTCTATCAATATAAAGGACTTTTTACCGCGGAAAAATATCTCGTCTCTGAGAAATCTATACAAACCGATAAAATGTTACTACGGACGAACCCGAGCGAAGCGAGGGTGAGTCGCTTGTAAATTAGTATATTGAGATTTACATAGTACACTATATATCTTGTATTAAGCTTAATATATACTTATTTATCTTACTTTTACAATACTTTCTAGGTATATAAGGTTACTCAATGGCAAAATATTTTCTAACAATGTAAGTAAACGCCTAACCAACTAACGAGAGTGTAACCAACACCTGTTATGTGTTAATTTTACTCGCTAATTACATCTACTTTGTTCGTGAGTTTAATTTTTAAAGTAGTCCCTAACTAAGTATTGCCTACGTCCGCATTCGTATAAGCCTCATAAGCTTAAAGCTGCTCAAAGCCGTAATGCAAAGTGATTTCATTGAACTAAATAATACACGAAAATTAATTAAAAAAATATCGATGGAAAATAATGATTATAAAATAAAAACTTTTGACTAAATAAAATATATTAGACTCAATACTATGAAATTTGTTTTTTTTTATTCGTTTAAACGTCTAGTATAGTATAGGTATATAATATAATTCTGAGTCGAATCTGTACGTTAAATATTTTTTGGAAAATCTTATTGAAATAGTCATTATTATCAATACAGAGGCCGAATCTATAGTTTTTAGAATTTGTGTCTGTCTGTCTGTCTGTCTGTCTGTCTGTCTGGAAACGCATCACGAGAAACGCACTGGGCAGATTTCGATGAAATTTGGTATGACAATAGTTGGTTATCCTGGCCAATATACCTATAGGATACTTTTTACTTCGGGAAAATATCTCATCTCTGAGAAATCTATACTAAACGTTAAAACGTAACTAGGGACGAACCCAAGCAGAGCGAGGGTGAGTCGCTAGTATAAAGAATAAAATCATTTTGATTGTTCTTTTGAATCTGAAATCAAAAGATTAACAATCAAAAGGTTTTTATTATAAAATAACACTTTTGTGTTGATTAAATTAGTGGTACGCAGTAAAACGTTATTTTCCAAATGAACTCTACGTGAGCGTAATAGTTATCTCCAAAAGTGTCCGTATTATGGTGGATTGGAAAAGGACTTATAGCATTTAGAGATGTGTTTTAGAAGAACAAAAAATATATTATCTATACTAATATTATAAACTTGAAGAGTTTGTTTGTTTGTTTAATATTAGTATAGATTTATTGGCCTTGCCACACTAAAAAATACTTTTTCAACGACAGCGATTGGACTTCATTCGCCAGTCGCGCCAATTGGTACCACGATAGCCCTCATTGGCGTAACTTTAAGCAAAATGTCTAATTTGTCCATAGTTTTATTACATTTTTCTTTAATAACGTTACTATATTTTAACTTTTTTTCTAAAATAAATTCAAAAAAAAGAAGGGTCTATCTTACATAGTATATAATATATAGTGTGTAATGGCTTTGATTTGTATTTTTTCTTCAATTAACCTTAGGATTGTTAAAACAGAAGATTTGTTCACAAAGTAAAATTTCATTACACACCGAACTTGCTTTTACTGTTTAGAAACTGGAATAAAGCTGGAGTGCAAATGCATTTAGTATAAACCTCTTGAGATTTCCAGTCTAACTTATATATTAGGATACGTATTTGCTTATATGATGAATATGTTCCCAGACAACAGCTGTAATAAATATTTCAATTAGATGAGTTTCAGGGTTTTGAAGTAGAAACTGTTTAAAGTTTAGCTTAATTTTTTAACCGAATTTCAAAAGAAGGAAGTTTTGTGCTTAGTTGTACTAGTTCGTTCATTCTGTATGTATGTATGTCTCTTTTTTAAATTAATAAGATCTTCTTGTTTGACTCAAACTTTTGCGTATATTTCTAATTTTTAGTTGCGTTGTCCTTTGATAAATGCATGAGATACTGAGATAATTCGACAATCTTATTTTATCGATCGTGTCTTTTCCATTCTACGTGATATTGGCGAAGTAATCTGCACTCAACTGGCACGATTTAGAAGCCATTAATAAGAGAATTTATTTGAGATAAAATTCATAAACTACTTTAAGGCTTCTTAAGGACACTTTAAAAGCATTAAAAACTGGTCACCATCAAAAAATACCGAAAATGAGCCACTTCATGGAAATTAACTAAATTAATGTACATTATCATGTTTATTTTCTAAACAATCTAGAGAGAGGGCTTGCAAATTAACCATTATCGCGGTTGAAATGATGTCAGCGGGGTCGTTAGCGTTATGAGTGAAGGGCGAGTGCAATCAGAGGGAGGGGAACGGGTTTGGAACCCGGTCCAACCACTCTCAATAAACAGATCTTATTACTTAAATTTTCGCAAAAGTATATCATATTATAGGGACTACTATTATAATTGCGGTAAACGTGTGTGTGTGTGATTGTTATTCCTTCTGAAGGCCTGGACGGATTTGAATGAAATTCAGTGCATAGACATATACATATATGTATGTTTTTTTACTTAGATTTTTTCTAATATTAGAAATATATGTAGCTGTTAATTTTATAATGTAATTTTTATTTATACACTGTAACATTGTAAATTTTACAGCGTACAAATAAAAATTAACTTATAAAATTCAAGGTACTTTTTTAAATCTTACTAATATTATAAATATGAAAGTTTAGATGGATGTTTGGATGTTTGTTACTCAATTACGTCAGAACGGCTGAACGGATCTAGATGAAATTTGGCATAGAGATAGACTATAGTCTGGAATAACACATAGGTTACTTTTTATTTCGGAAAAATGTACGGATTCCGTGGGATAGATTTGTTTTTATTTTCTTAATTTTTTATTTTAAATGTTGTTTTCCTTTTTTATATACCATTTTTTGATTGTCGTTATCACCTATAATAATTAAGGTACTACTATATGTTTTATTTTATTTGTTGGTAGTCTATTAAATAAAGTTAAAAATAATAATAAAACGAATGCACCCGAGTGAAGTGAGTGTAAGTCGCTGGTGGTAATATAAACTTCATTTTCTCTATTATTTAAATAAGAAAGTAATTGTCTGTGTGTTTCGA
Source organism: Fabriciana adippe (assembly GCA_905404265.1). Classification (NCBI taxonomy): domain Eukaryota; kingdom Metazoa; phylum Arthropoda; class Insecta; order Lepidoptera; family Nymphalidae; genus Fabriciana; species Fabriciana adippe. The sequence goes on along the minus strand of FR989995.1, from coordinate 14,254,755 downwards.
GCAAACTGATAAAATGATAAGTGGATGTAAAACTTTATCTACAACGTACAAGTCGTATTTCATACTTCTGTTGTTATTTATGTTTATTTTTATTATACTTCCTTTTTTTAAAGTATAATTAGAAAGGGATTATGACTTCGAAACGTTATCTCGTAATCGTGGGTTGTTAGGTTGGTTAAGGCTATTCGAAATAATTATAGGATTTCTCAGAGATGAGATATTTTCCTGCAGTAAAAAGTATCCTCTATATTGACACGGATAATCAGCTATCATCATACTATACAATTTTATCAAAATCTGTCCAGTGGTTTTTTCGGGATGCGTTCCCAGACAGATAGACAAAAATTCTACAAACTATAGATTCGACCTCTGCGTCCATAATAATGACTATTTCAATAAGATTTTCCAAAAAAAATTACCTATATGTATAGATTGTATCTATAGATAGGTCTTTAAAACTTAACACAGTAATATTATGTACATTACTAAAGTTTTCATAACGCTGTATCGGTTTAACGGAATTGAATGAAATTTGTAATGGAACTAGTTTTTATCTGTGATGTGATGTGTTCATATTTTTGGTCTATAACATAAGCGAAGACGCGGGAAAATCTAATATTATTATAAACACTACCTTTTGCCATCGGATTTGTTCTGAGCTAAATGATAACTTTTTATTATTGTTAAAGATATTTTTAAAACCACGTCAATAATTACAAATATTTTTAACAGAGGTTTCTATCCGTCTATCCGTCTGTCTGTCCGTGTGTCACCACCGATTTTCTCAGGAACAGGTGGACATAACAAGTTGAAATTTATACCTATAGGTCTATAGGCCCTATTAGGTGTATAAAAATCAATGTCCTGAGTTAACACGATAAAAACATATGGGTAAATTTTAATTTTCGCGAACACTTGTTGTTTAAAGACATTTGCAAAGAGAAATAGAGAATATGACCGGTACTAAAGTGTATAATTGAAAGTTATACAAGCCTCATATAAACACAGTACAGAAGTACCTTTTCAAATGTGCCTCGCATTTAAGTAATTTAAACGTCAAACGATGTACCCAACAAAATAAACCGCCATACTTATGCAATAGAAACGCTTGCTAATCAATTTTATTGTCCAGACCGTTACCGACCCTCGAAGGGGAAATTTCCTTGATTCTTCTCTGTTTTGTAACTGTCTACAATAAAGAGCTTACTAGATCTTTATTTATTGAATTATTTAATTTTATCTTATAATATTAAACTAGCGACTCACCCTTGCTCTGCTCGGGTTCGTCCCTAGGTACGTTTTAACGGTTAGTATGGAATATATTGACTATATATTATATTATATATAGCCTATAGCCTTCCTCAATAAACGGGCTATCTAATGCAAAAGGAAATTTTCAAATGAGATTAGTAGTTCTTGAGATTAGCGCGTTCAAACAAACAAACAGATACAACCTGTACATTAAATATTTTTTGGAAAGTCTAATGTTATTTACATTAGATTTTGTTATTATTATTGATACAGAGGCAGAATCCATAGTTTTTATAATTTTTGTCTGTCTGTCTGATTGTTATAAAATAATCCATTTTTAAACATAGGCTGATTATTTAAAATGATTTTAACGTACGTGTGTGATTTTACTTTAAAATAATTATTAGAAATTATATCAAAGTAGTTAAACAACGTAAGTTGCTGCTGTGAAATTATCGAAAACAAAATTCACTCGAAACATATTATGCGTGTTTATCGCATATTTAAAAATTATATATTGCCATGAAAAATAATCACGGTTTGGGTAAAAATTCGTAACGATTTCACATGCAAACTTAAAACGTGAAGAAATAAAGGAAGGTTATGTACTTATTTGTATACATAAGCTGCAAAATTGTAAAATTTGACTCTTACATCTTGGTAGATTGTGCATATACGTTTATATAATATACTAGCGACTCACCCTTGCTTCGCTCGGGTTGTCCCTACTTACGTTTTAACGTTTATATGTTGACCCGGATAGCCAGCTATCAATCATTAACCAAATCTCATCAAAATCCCTCCAGAGGTTTTTCCGTGATGCGGTTACAGACAGACAGACAAAAATTCTTAAAACTATATATTCGGCCTCTGTATCGATAATAATGTCTATTTCAATAAGATTTTCCAATAAATATTTAATGTACAGATTCGGCTTAGTTACAATTTTATTATATGTATAGACTAGCAGACCTGGCCACGCGTTGCTGCGGCATAACTTTAAAAATCATTGATTTTGCAATAAAAAATGAAATAATCGGGATAAAAACTATCATATCTTTTAAGTTAGAACAAATCACACATTTAAAAAAAAATACGTTAAGATCGGATAAGTAGTTTCTGAGTTAATCCTGGACCAACATCGTGGCACGGGAGTTTTATATATTAAGATGTATTTTTATATATAGCTCAGTAACTTTTTCTCCTATGTTTGTCAATCGTTTTTCTTTCGTTTAATAGATATTGATGAGCTATACTGTTATCACAAAAAATTTTTTGAAAACAATTTTTTTATATAGATATGCTTTGCTACGAAGCATCATAGCAGAGTGTTAAAATATAACCTATTACTTTCCTCAATGAATGAGTTGTACAATATAAAAATAGCTTTTTAAATAAAACTGATGATTTAGAATAGTGAAAGTGAAGTGAAAAGTGCAGAATAAACTCTGCACTCTCACGTTCACTCGCAGGTTCAAAAAAACAAAAAAAAAATACCGTCTATTCAACTCTATAATATTGTTACAGATTACTATTATACGTTTAATGTTAGACTCCGTTTTATATGCTGTATTGTAGTGTTTGACTGCAAATTATGTATGTATGTATGTGTGAAGCCCTTTTTTTTAACGTCTCGCTGCTGGGCACGAACCTGCCTTCAATACGAAGGTGATTAGGTTATACTCCACCACGCTGGCCAATTGGGGGTTGGCGGACTTCACTTCTGACTGTCTTTCGTAAACTTGCTAGGTTCTCTCAGACATGCAGGTTTTATTACGATGTTTTTCTGTTTTTCTTGACCGTAAGGCAAATGGTAATCATCAATCAATCATTTAAACATCCCTACGGACGAACCCAAGTGAAGCGAGGGTGAGTCGCTAGTCTATTCTAATATTATAAAAAGGTAAAGTTTGTGAGTTTGTGACGTTGTAGGGAGTAATCTCTGGATCTACTGAACCGATTTAGATGAAATTTGGTAAGAAGATAGTTTGAGACCCTGGGACCTTCATCATAACAAGTGGTTATGTTGCAAATGATTTGCACATGAAAATATCATGGGTGGGAGATTCGAGATTTGAACTCGCCTCTTTCGGTTTCCCATGCGAACGCGTCACCACTTGACGCCAGCCTTGCCTTACAGATTTCGCAAGATATAATCTTTCATAATTATTTTGCATAGCGTAGAAATGATAAATTCATGGCCTTACAATGAGGCAAAACAAATGGAAATAAGTGGCTCAAACGCAAAATAAAAAATATTTTTATAGCAAATTACAGAAAAAGGTACGGGACAAATTGAGTAGAATTCGTAACCGACATTATTTGTCATACACAAGTGATATACTCGTACACGTCGCATCTGGCGGAATGATTGAGGTGTAATATTACGGGATGGCGTTATTTTTTATTTAAATTGTATAGACTTATGTCAATCTTTATTAGGATATACTTTTTTTCTAGTTATATACTACTTTACAGGGTTTACTGTCGTTTTTTAGGGGATGATTTGTTGTAACTCGAATGGGTGGGTCATTTATGTTTTTTTAAACATTCATGACAAAGGCATGATTGTAAAGGTCTATCACTTTCTTATAAGAATATAGACAAACAAAAATAAATCTATCCCACGGGAACCATACATTTTTCCAGGATAAAAAGTATGTAAGATGTTGACCGGGGATATAAGTACCACCGTACAAAATTTCATTTAAATCGGTCCAACAGTTTCGGAGATTAGCCCGTACAAACAGATAAACAGACAGAGAAATAAAAAGAATTGATAAAAAAACCGGATTTGTTCTATTTCTCTTCTTATATCCCCCTGACTCCCCTGACTAGTTTTTAGTATTTTTTTTGTATGAAAGCCCCCAGCAGGACTCGAACCCGCGACCGCTGGCACAGCAAGTAGGGTCACTACAAACTGAGCCAAACGTGTCGTCGAATGTATGTATGTATTATTTCAAATTTTTACACAAAACTTCTAGCTATTGCTGGTTTCAAAACATCCTCAAGCAGGCCGATTGTAACAAACGCTGACATTTCCTGGTGTAGCGAAAGCTACTTAACTATGCTCCAGATTACAGCGGGCCATAAATAAGGGCAGTAGTCCCAAAGTGTTTATAAATTTACTAAGGAAATTTGTACACATTCGTTGCTTGGGTTCCTTAAACTTTGATACAACAAAGTTTAAGTAAGCTATTAAGATAGGATTTTGCACTTTTAATATGAATAAGTCAGTTTGTTTAGTTAAGTTCTAGCTTTCTAGCTTTATTTCATAATCACACATGAAATATGTTTTACTGCTTATTTGTTGTTTCCAATATGTACTTGTATAAAGTAAAGAATTTGTTTTTTGTTTGTTGTTATCTCTGAAACTACTAGTCCAATTTGCATTCTTATTTGTATATTTATAGTCTACTAACAGTACCCGTAGCTTCGCCCGCGTTGCCGATTGCTACCAAATTTCATACGATCACTTGTTGGGCTAATCTGAAGACTACCTGAAAATTTCATCAAAACTGCTCCAGCCGTTTTGAAGTCCATAGAACCATACATACACATAACGATTTTTTTATATATACATATGTAGGTATACAAGGATAAAGCTCCTAGCAAACGCTATTGATTTATATAAAATTTAAATTTATCTATTCGCGAACTCAAAGTTCTTTACAGAAGGTCTTTACTAGTGTAACATTGTTTTTTTTAAATATAAGTATATGTAAATAATGTAAAATTTAAACTGGAAACGCTCAGGAATATTTAAGGTATACTTCTGTTTGAAAACATATTTTATTTTTGCAATGTAAAAAATTTTCGTTGAAATTTCGCATTTGACTTGAAAAATTGTAGCTATCCAGATATAAGTTTTTTTTGTGTGTGTGATGCTTATTTAATATGGTAGACATTCACGTACTTTCAGATAAATATAAAGAAAAAATACTAAATTTCATTCAAATATGTAACATTCATACAAATTTTCGCATTTATAATAATTGTGTGATGAAAAACTTTTAGTCTGAAAATGTACAGTTATTTTTAGTTAAAAACACCCAAAACAGACTGCTAAGGAACAGTTTGAAAACCGTTTCATTATAAAGTCATATTGCTTATTGAAATAGTGTGGTAGAATCGGGGCTGTACATCAAACGTTTGGGAAAATTGAGCGTTTATGCGAATCAGCGCCCCGTGATGTGTACAAATGGTTTTGATGTTTACCAAATTTATATATAATTTTGATGTCTTTATTTTAAAATGGCAATGAAAATTAAGTTTATTTTTAACTTTATTGAGGATTTTATAGTCAGTTATATATAACTAGCGACTCACCCTCGCTTCGCTCGGGTTCGTCCCTAGCTCGGATATAGTAAAATGGATATAGTATGTTATCCTTAAGAGATAGACATATGCCATCGTGGACTTTTTTTAAGGTGTACAATTCGGTAGTATATTACTTTGATCTATCTCGTAGGGTTCAGCCAGCGTTTGCAATGTAAGCACAAAAATGTGTTTATTTAACGTCATCACATTAGAAACCTCTAAAATTATCAGTGTTTCTCTACTATATTATGCATGTATTATACATATGAACCTTCCTCTTGAATTACTCTATCTATTAAAAAAACTACATCAAAATCCGTTGCTTAGTTTTAAAGATCTAAGCATACATAGAGACAGACAGACAGAGAGACAGTGGGAAGCGATTTTGTTTTATACTATGTAGTGACTAAACCATCTACGTAAACCGTACTAAATTTAGTCTAGCATTCATCCACTAATATACAAATACAAACATTACAAAAGAGTTTGACTATATTACATCCTAAACATCCCCCGAATAAACATTTTAATAAATATTGAATATGTATACATTAAACTACACTGGCCCTCAATTTTGTAATAATATCAATTTTTATAAAGTTACTAGCGACTCACCCTCGCTCCGCTCTAGTTCGTCCCTAGCTCGCTTCTCAATACCAATTTTCATCCCCATTTTCTAAGTTCCTTCCTACACAATTTTCTTATTTTTTTTAATGTAAGAACCTTCTCCTGACAATAACAAACATAACAAAAAAAGAATTAGTGAAATCGGTATATAATATATATCTAATATATAAAATTCTCGTGTCACAGTTTTCGTTGCCATACTCCTCCGAAACGGCTTGACCGATTTTGATGAAATTTTTTGTGCTTATCCGGTATCTATGAGAATCGGCCAACATCTATTTTTCATCCCCCTAAATGTTAGGGGTAGTCCACCCTTAAATTTTTATTTTTTATTTTTTAGACAAAATTTTTAATTTCTATTTTTTTATGATACAACATACAAAAATACATACAATCCTCAATTTTCACCCTTCTATGATCAACCCTTATTTTTTAATAGCCATTTTAGTAATTTAATCATTTTTCCTCTCCGGTCGAAAACTGATCAATCGTGATTTAATGCAAGCTAGGGACGAACCCGAGCGAAGCGAGGGTGAGTCGCTAGTAATATATAATATATATTATATAGATGTAAATACTTACATCATACTGACATCTAAGCTATGTCTAGATTTTGTAACAGGAACTTTTGAAATAGTACCATTAACTTGTGGTGATCATTTCGAATAAACGGACTTTTATTTTAACTAGCATTAGTATGCTACTCCAGCCAAATAGGTTATATATATAAGAGCCGTATAATATATTTATGTATGTTAGATGGCCTATAATTTTCTGTAATACGCAATAAAATGCTATAATAAGTTACCGTAGCTATATCCTGTGTTCATTTTTATTTCAAATTTATTTTAGCTATTTTTAAGTATCTCCAGAATAAATATACCAAAGTATCAGAAAAGTCGATTCAGATTCGCGCACGAAGAGTTCCGTACCATTATCTATAAAAACGGCAAACAAATCATGTCTGTTGTATGGGAGCCCCCTTAAATATTTGGTTTATTTTAATTTAATTATTTATCTTTAATGTGAATATATAACTAAATATTCTGTAAATATTTCAAGCGTCTACCCGTTGCCGTTATCAATATCGAGCAAAAACGAGCAAAAAAATCACGTTTGTTGTATAATAGCCCCCTTAAATACCTATTTTATTCTGTTTTTTAGTATTTGTTGTTATAGCGGCAACAGAAATACATCATCTGTAAAAATTTCAACTATCTATCATGGTTCATGAGATACAGCCTGGTGACAGACGGACAGGCAGACTGACGGACAGCGAAGTCTTAGTGATAAGGTCCCGTTTTACCCTTTGGATATGGAATCCTAAAAAATATATTTTTTTACCATTTAACTAAAGAGGCATGAAGTTAAATTCTGCTATCAGTTCTCAAAGAAAGCACTCGAAAAGTAGTCGATGAAATTAAGTTCGACTTGAAGTTTTTGCCTTTTTTACTGAGATGTCTTTAATCTTAGGTATAGAGTATTTTATGTTAGAAAATGTAAATTAGGTTTGTAGCCTTATTTTCTTCTATTTCTGTAGCTGAATATAATATTGGTACTGGACCTATTTTTGAAAATAAAAAAAAAATATATATTAATGCTATATTTGAATAATTTCTAAATTTTCCTGTCACGTAGTGGATGGAGATGAGGGAAATGAATTATTGCATATAACTTTATAATTTATTAAATACACGTTTTCTTTTTTTAATAATATACGTTTTAATTTATTTGTGACATGATTTTTTAAAGAGCTTAGAGACTTGAGTTCACTGAGAAGGCATTTGGATAACATATTTTTTATATTGTTTCAGGAAATCGCAGCCATCCTTATCAGCTTCGATAAACATAGTGATTGGCAGTCCAAAGAAGTCAAAATACGGTGAGTGAATTTTAAATATCGTAGCCATATCTATACTTAAAATAGAAAATCCCTTTTTAGAACGATAACTGGAAATGATTTCTAAGTTTGAACACGCGTGCTTTATTTAAATGTATAGCTTTACAATGTCTGGCGTTAACATATCTGTACAGTCACAGACAGGTAAAAAAAGACTCGAAAATCATTCCGACTCTTTGAAACAGACTCTTAAATTTCGACCAGAGAAACGTAAGAGACAACCGATCATGAATTTTAATGTGCCCTCGCTACAAACGTTCCACCTTATCCTGTTGAAAAGAAAAAAAACTTTAAAGCGGTACATGCAAAATCACAGGGAAAACGTAAAAAAAGTTTTCACATGGGGCATGAATTAAAACTATCAGTAGGCTAACGTCTTCTTACTTTTATACTGTTACAGTGACTGTACCTAATTTGGCGCCCAACGAGGGACCCGTTCCAAGTTGTAACAACTTTAAGCAAATTAAAACTTCCACTGTGTCTACTGCTCTCTTAGTCTGCTCTGTTGAAATATTAACTCTTTATGAGGACGTAGTGTACTTTTGGAATTTCGATGTGCCCGCAGATTCGAGTCGTTACTTTAAAATTTAATACGGAGATCCGTTTGGAGTTGGGATAGTTTAGTTGTCTTTATGAAATGGATCGGTTGTGGAATGAAAGTTGTCGGTAAATTTTCACGTTTGAATGGTCATTGATATAAATAATATCTCAACTTGTTCTAACGACATCGTAAATATTTTTGCTTTTCAACAGAATATAATGAATTTTTAAGGAATGTTTGATTTAAGATGTTATAAATTGAAGATTTTTATAATTTTCACATACTTATTATAAACTAGCTGGTCATCCTTGCTTTGCTCGGGTTTGCCCCTGCGTACATTTTAACGGTTAATATGGAAAAGATAGACTATATATATGTACATATATTACTGCTACACTTCCTTGGGTAATAGCATTATGATATATAGCCTATAGCCTTCCTCAATAAACAAAAAAAGATTTTTTCAAATCGGAGTAGTAAATCCGGAGTTTAGCGCGTTCAAACAAAGAAACAAACAAACAAAATCAGCCTCTTTAAAATATTATAAGTATAGATTTATCTACATGCGTACACACGTACATATATATACGAAAATATGTGTATGTACAAAATGTTTTCTTATTTTATATCACATATGTATGATTATAATATGTATGTACATATATATTATAATAATACAAAAAATCTTATTGTGATAGTTGTTATTATCGATACAGAGGCCGATTCTATAGTTTTTACAATTTTTGTCTGTCTCTCTGTCTGGAAAAGCATCATGAGAAAATCATTTGAGAGATTTTGATGAAATTTGGTATGATTATAGCTGGTTATCCGGGTCAACATATAGGATACTTTTTACTGCAGAAAAAATATCTCATCTCTGAGAAATCTATACTAAACGTTAAAACGTAACAAGAGATGAACCGCTAGTAATTAAATAAACTAAAGTTTATTGAGACACAATTCCTTTGAAACAGGTAGGTGGCAAGATGATTTATATTCTATACGTTCTATGCGTTCTATATTCAGGCGACGTTGATCGAACGAGTTGATTGTTCGACTGAATTGAAGTTAAACATTGTATTTACGATGTTACGAAGACGAACGGTTAAGTTGAAACAGTGCAGTAAACACATAGTCTAGTAATATTAGAAAAAGTTATCGTTTCAACAAAATCTTGTGATTTTGATTAACTAAAATTAGTGTATGTAATATGTATGTATAATTAAGCTATTAAATATGTACCAAATTAGCTTTATTTTAATACTAGCGACTCACCCTCGCTTCGCTTAGGTTCATCCTTAGGTACGTTATATAGATATAAAGTTATTAGCCAGCGTTAGCAATATATATATTTTTTTGTAATTTTTTTTTACTATTTTGCTCTTTCACATTAATGCTTTAACTTCATATAGGTTGTTCGATATCGAAAACTTTTTTAAATTTATGATTTAACATATTTGTTTAGATACTTGTATATTAATATAGTATTATATGATCTGTGCTCGTATGTTGTTTGACTTTAAGACCGTCTATTATAATAAATTAGGGCCATAAAGTTTTAAATTAATCACGTATGTATATTATAAATTGACTGGAAGTTTATTAGTTTTAAGTGTCTACTGATTATAGGAGAGCTAGCTCGTTTTTCGCCCAAAGATTCTTGCCACTATTCCACGCAGACATGACTTGTACAGTAATAATAATTAAATGTGCATTTATTATCTATACATATAATAAAAGTATAACTTAATCGAATGTGTACATCATATATATTTTTTTTAATTTTATTGAAATAGTCATTATTATTAATACAGAGGCCGAATCTATAGTTTTAGGAATTTTTGTCTGTCTGTGACCGCATCACGAGAAAATCACTTGATAGATTTTGATAAAATTTAGTATGATGATAGCTGGTTATCCGGGTCAGTATATAGGATACTTTTTACTGTGGGAAAATATCTCATGTCTGAAAAATTTATACTAAACTTTAAAACGTAACTAAGGACGAATTTGAGCAGAACGAGGGTGAGTCGCTAGTTGTAAATAAAGCTTTTAAGCGATATTCGTTAAGCAGCTGTATAACCAAATCAAACCTCTGTCTCATTTAGCACATGCTTATGAGAATTGAAATGCTCTGTTATTGTTGTATATGTTAATTTTAAACATTCATATGTTAAATCAGAAATCAATATGTTAAGTAACCGAGATAATATTGTATTAAGCTAACCAATTAATCAACGTGAGCTGCGTCAATAAACGCTGGCTTATCGACGTGCATCATTAGTGATTAGAGTTAAATTAGAATTGATAGAACTGGATTACTTATGATTTAAAAACTTATTTTTTTTAATTATAAGTAACTAACTACTCATTCTCGCTTCGCTCGGGTTCGTCCCTAGCTTGCTTTACAATACAAAATTTCATCCCCCTTTTCACCCTCTTAAGGGACGATTTCCGGGATAAAAAGTAGTTTATGTCCTTCCCAGGGTCTCAAATTATCTTCTTACCAAATTTCATCTAAATCGGTTCGGTAGATCCAGAGATTACCCCCTACAACCTTACAAACTCACAAACTTTACCTCTCTATAATATTAGTATAGACTAGCGACTCACCCTCGCTTCACTCGGATTCGTCCGTAGGTATGTTTAAATGGTTAGTATGGATTAGATAGACGATATACTCGTATACATTGCTATGATAAGTTCTTCTTGAGAAATGATTGATTCCCCATACAAACTTCCACTCCCTTTTCACCCCCCTAAGGGATGATTTCCAGGTTAAAAAGTATTCTATGTCCATCCTAGGATCTCAAACTATCTCTATACAAAACTTCATTTAAATCGGTTCAGCGGATTAAGCGTTAAAAGGTAACAAACAGACAGAGTTACTTTTCCATTTATAATATTAGTATGGATTAGTATGGATCCAGTTTTATTAATTCTAGATTCAAGATCTAGATAAAATAAATACTTCACGACGCAAAGTGTATACGATCGAAAGCGAGAACAATATGACGACTACACATTTTGTACTTTACTGTTTTTTTGGGGTAAACGGAAATTCGATTGTACAAATATTTGTTTTTATGTGAATGGAAATGAAAATGTGATATTTGGGGCAACCTGAAATTTTCTAAACAAAGCTACCATTATTTTACGCTTTTGCTCAAGTTACAAAACTGAATGATGTTATTAAACTACGGGCTATAATTTTCTTCTATATATGTAAAAAATCTATTGCCGTTCGTTAGTCTCGCTAAAACTCAAAAAAAGCTGGACCGATTTGAATAATTCTTCTTTTGTTTTGTTTGGGGTGTGTCAGGTGTGGTTTAAGTATAAAAAAAAATAGAGAAACCCCAAAGAAACAGCTCGAAAATCAAAAAGTTCAGAAATATTTATTTTGTACCTATGTATAAAAAACGTACCTAGGGATGAACCCGAGCGAAGCGAAAGTGAGTCGCTAGTATTATTTATTTTTAATATTCTCTTATTTTTATAGTTAATTATGCAAAGGAAATATCTTTCTTATTCTATCTTGTTGAAATAGTTAATATTATCGATACAGAGGCAGAATCTATAATTTTTAGAATTTTAGTCTGTCTGTCTGTGACCGCATTACGAGAAAACTACTGGACAGATTTTGATGAAACTTGGTGTGATGTTACCTGGTTATCCAGGTCAACATATAGTATACTTTTTACTGCAAGAAAATTTCTCATCTCTGAGAAACCTATACTAATCAGTAAAACGTAAGTAGGGACGAACCCGAGCGAAGCGAGGGTGAGTCGCTAGTTTCATATATAATAATAAAAATGGTCTAATGTGATTGACTGGCAGAAATATCTTATTCTAAATATTTTTTTATAATATTTTTGCATATATTCAGTCCCAAATTTTAGATCTTATAATTTGATGACTGTTCAATTCTATCTATGGCTCATCAGTTTTGAGAGCTAATCCAGCCTTCATTGGGGCAGCTCGTGTCGATTAATTTGACAGGCCAGTGTGACACTGCCTTGTTAACTTAGCATATTGATTTATAACTTAACTAGCGACTCACCCTCGCTTCTCATCGGGTTCGTCGCTAGACAAAAACAAATCTATCCCGCGGGAACCGTACATTTCCGGGATGATATATAGCCTATAGCCTTCCTCAGTTAACGGGCTATCTAATTTTAAAAGAATTTTTCAAATTGGATTCGTAGTTCCTGAGATTAGCGCGTTCAACGAAACAAACAAACAAACTCTTCAGCTTTATAATATTAGTATAGATGTTTGTTTGGTATTCTTTATTTTTATCCGACTTTATAAAAAGTGATATTCAATCTAACTTTTTTGTTTATGTTACACAATACCTTCAGCAATTTCATATTATTTTTTAGTTTACTTGATAGGTTGAACTTTAAGGTAAATAAATTTAAAGGAGTTGCATCCGGAATAGCGGATAAGAGAATATTGTTAAATTAATTTTGAAGTAATGAACTTACTTTTTAGTTAAAAAAATATAAAAAGAATCATTTTAAAAATATTTGTAACTGTGGCAATGAAAATTAGAATTATACTTATTACGTTTTTTAAACCGTTCTATACTTCGGTGCACTTTCTATCTAAACTTTTTTCTAAATGGTTGAATAATTGTGTGTGTAGACGTCATTTGTACTATAGTATAACTTTTAGGATGCCGAAAACCTTAGATTCTCCCATGACCACATTTGCTGTATAGAAAAAAATCAGAATAAAATCGCGAAGAAATTAATTTATTCAAAATATTTGTGACCGTATTAGGAAATTAACTATCAAAAAACTTCCGAACTTCACAATTCTCAAAAACTCAATCCATCGGTCCTTGAAACTACCCAAAGTAATAAAAAAAAACCAGTCAAAAATTAATTTTGAACAAAACAAAAAGTAATTTATAAGGTAGAATTTAATATGGAGTTATATTCGCTAACCACGAACGAGCCCTTGGGTCAAAGTATCGCCATAAATCGAAATATTCTGAAGGCAATAAAGTTTCTGAATAGACAAGCAATAACAGCCGACGTCACGGCAGTTACGAGTTTTTATTCGGAAATTAATTCTTTACGTGTCATAATGTTGCCATTTTTCAAATAAATTGTTTTTCATTTTATTTACTTTGTATGGATATTGTGTGGTAATTTATAAATTGATATGTGGATAAAGATTTTTTTTTGCAATTTTAAGGTTCAGTATCCTAAAGTCAAAAAAGTCTATAGTCTACTTAGCCTTTTTTTAATGCTGGAAAATATATGTAGGTGGTTATATGGGGTTTTACCGGTTATAAAAACCAGCATTGCCTATTTATATCCAACGGAACCTCTCGCTTCTTCATGGGGTATCGCAGGATCACTCACGTCTCACATCGCAAGACGATGCCCCGATGGCAGGCCTGCCGAGGTAGACCACAACAGCACTCTGCCTATCAGAGAGGTACCAGGAGGTACACTGCCCACCGAAATGAACCCAGTGTGTCTCTTGGCTTCGCGTCTGGCTGAGTTGCCGGGCGCTAATAAGACCCCCTACCATGACAAGATGAACACACATGGGGGTTACAATTACTTAGCTTATGCTATTCATTCATCTAACAATCTTTTTAGTCATAATAGGTTTCTGGTTGAAATCTCCACAGAACGTATGAATAAATTTCCTAACCAAAGAGCGTACCATAAAATAAAACACGACTTTAAATTTAGATTTGACACGTGACGACACGTTTGGCTCAGTTTGTAGTGACCCTACTTGATGTGCCAGCGGTCGCGGGTTTGAATCCGCTGGGGGAATTCATTTGTGTGACCAACACGAATGTTTGTACCTACTCCAGTCATGGATGTTTATAATATGGATGTATTTAAAGTTATATTATATGTGTAGTATATGTTATCCATAATACCTGGTAGCTTACCATGGAACTAGATAGTGCTGTGTGTTAATGTCCCAACACATTAAATTGCTGAGAACATTATACCAAAAAACTTTAAACATTATCGTTTCTTAATCTGAAAAATATGCGCGACACATATTATAACAACGTTAATTTTCCATTATTTTCACATAATTATCACATTTTAGCGCCTATAACATAAAACATCTATACAGATAAATAAAATTGGAGTGTCTGTTTGTAATATTAAAATAACCGGTTTTTACTAAATGCATATGGATGTATACACGGTACATATACCAAGGCAGTAGTACTAGCCACTACACCACCGAGGCAGTAACTGCCTCGGTGGTGTAGTGGCTAGCATGTACGGCTGCACATCCTGAGGTCCTGGGTTCGAGTCCCGGGTCGGGCCAAGTTTAGTTATTGAGTCTTTCTGTATAGTAAGCCTCAGTAACAGCTCGGAGTTGGGAAGTTGGCGGTGTTTCACCGTGCCTCGGAGAGCACGTAAAGCCGTCGGTCCTGCGCCTTAACTCTCACCGGTCGTGTCGAGTAGTCGTCCCACCGGAGTATGAGAGTGACAGGAATAGAGAGTGCACTTGTGTCTGCGCGTACATTTGTGCACTATAATATCTCCTGCGCAGTTGGCTAGTCTCAATGAGATTGGCCGCCGTGGCCGGAATCGGTCAGGAGGACATTATTATATTACATATACCAAAACAACATTTTTTACAATTTTTGTCAATCTGTCTGTCTATCTGTCTGTTTGTTCCTTTAAAATGGCTGGACCGATTTTGACGGGACTTTCACTGGCAGATAGCTGATATAATAAGGAGTAACTTAAGCTACTTTTATTTTAGAAAAAAAATAGGGTCCCACGAAAAAAAAATTAAAACCAATGAATAATTGAATAACTTCCGATTCAAATAGGGAATTTGTGTACATACATTATATTTTTTCTATATTTCTTCTATTTAAACTATAAACTATATATAATATACTTAGAGATGAACCCGAGCGAAGCCAGGGTGAGTCACTAGTAATAAATTAAATGTATACCCTTCTTATTGAAGAAATATCGATCCTTCATTATGGTAAGCAAACAACGTTACGTGTGGCTAATTTGCATAACGTTCTAAATACTGATTAAGCCGTTAGTTAGGCCTTCCGGCATAAACCAGGTATTATTATACAAGTAAATGTTAAATGAGTACTAGAAATATTTGTTTACGCCTAAATTTTAAACTCTGAAGTATCTCGGCACGGGTTTTACATCTACAAAATTCTAGAAAACCTTTGTACCCTAAAAAAAGATGCTTTATTTAGGATACTTTATATAAAAATAAACGTGTGTGTGTGTACTTATGTACGCATGTAAAAAGTTATACTTCTTTGGCGTAACAGAACAAAAATAGCTGAAGATTTCATCCCGTATGTAACAACTCCCTGTTTGTAAAAAGAATGATGATAAAATAATTAAATAAGACATATTAGGCATATAACAATCATATTTTTATATAATATTATCATATACGGAAAGAATATAATATTATATTATATAATTTGTCAGATAATAATAATGGTTACCATGGCAACAAACAGTTATCAGCTAACTTCATCTTGTCGCTTTTTGACTGTCGGTGTGCGCGCGCATCGTAAAAATTTTACTCTCATAATTTTACGTTCAAAACGTCCCAAAAGAAGTATAACTTTAAAAAATCATGCTCTAACTGGAAAGAAGAAAAAAGAATAAGAAAACCATTTAACAATTTGGACTAAGCAGGGGCTGGCGTCATTTTTAGTCCGGAAATAATATTTTTTACTGCCCCGAGTAAGTCTTGTCGACGTGGAAAACGTTTTACGCGATTAATCTTTATTGCCTAGAAAGTGCTAAAAATGATTGATTTACGATTCTTTTAGTAGAGAGCATGTAACAAGCATTTGAAAGTCATAAATAAGAAAATTATTCAATTACTAGCGACTCACCTTCGCTTCGCTCAGGTTCGTCCCTAGATACGCTTTAACGGTTAGTATGGAATTTCTTGTTTTCCTGTGGGAATAAAATAACTTGCTTTCCTGTGGGAATAAGATAACTTGTTTTCCTGTGGGAATAAGATAGTCTCCTGCGGTAAAAGTAGCTAATGTCACTCTTCGGCCCTCCATCTATCTTCACACAAAAAATCTCAAACATTCGGTACTTTGTTTCGACGTAAAAGAAGGAAACAAAGTCAACGTCAAACCGTATATCGTAGAAAGAGAAAGTGTGAAATTTACAAAGGCATTCAAGTAGTATATATTAATTTTAAGGTTGCTTTCATAATAATATAGTAGTTAGGAAAAAGGAAAAGAGATTTTTACGTTTTTCCGTGATTTTTTTTTAAATTTTTCTCTTCATAAAAACCTTCCTCGGACTTCAACGAATATTTGAAAAAAAGAATTAGGTTTATTGGCCCAGCCGCCTTCGAGTTTTGCGCTTAGCAACACATTTAGCCATTCATTTCTATTTGTATAGACAATTATGAGTAATTCTTATTTTCGAGCCCTTTTAAAATAGCCTAATGTATCTACTAGAGTCTAGCGAGCTTTTTTCAGAGTTTTCATTGTATAGGCACTTCAAGTTCAATTTCAAAATATTTTATTCAGCATTAAATTATTACAATTTTTACTGAACGTCATGAGTCTACTACCAGTTCGGAAAGAAGAAGCCTCAGACCTGAGAAGAACTGGCGAAAGAAACTCAGCGGGATTAATATTATTTCGTTATGTTTTTTATAACTTAAATTATTGGTATTTAATATCATTTTTTGAAGTCGGTAAAAATGTGTTCTCATTAAATTCTTAAATTACCTTTTGATAGCTCGATTTTAATGGCTAAAAAGGCTTATGAAACCTCACTAAACGATGTAATTTATGGTTAATTTTGAATTTTGGAGGCTCAGGTTTGTCTGGAAATCGAATTTCACCTTTCAACCCTGTTAATTGAAGTTAATTTAACCTTAATTTTCAGTCTCTTTGCAATTTTAGGGTTGTATTCTCAAAACACATGGGACTAAAATGGAAATGGTGATAAGATTTTGTATGTAAATTTTCACGGCTCTTGTCATTTCATTGTAATTTTATCAGATGATCACCCATCTCAGTTTAGTCGTCTATCATGTTGCTTGTCTTTAACATAAAAATTAGAAATAAATTGAGTTTTTTTTCCAATATCGGGCTCTTTGAACTCGGTGTTAGAAAATGCACGAGAAGGTTAGATTAGTTTGAGTATAATACTTTCTTAGATTTACGCGAATATTCCTCATTTTAAATAAAACTATCTTTTCAGATTATTTCGATTTTTGGTTCCCGGCGTTTCGAATGCTTTACAGCGATCAAATCAGCCTTTGAGATGTCTAAAACCTTAGTCTTTCCCGTGACCGTGATTGCTGTAAAGCATTCAAAACGTCGGGAACCAAAAATAAAAATAAATCCGCGAAATAAGCCGAAAAGATAATTTTATTTAAAATATAATAAGTATTTTAACTAAAATTAAATAAAATTAATATCTAAATGGATTTTATTTTTATATAATTAATGTTTATATAATTCAAAATTTATCATTGTGATATGAGTATATTTATACGCTTAATTAAAATCACGCTTTTGCCGTTAATCCATTAAAAAACGACATTAATTTTAATGTAACATAAACTATATAGTGAAAATAGTGTTTTCCATAATATGTAAAAGAAATTACATTGGACCTCATAAAGATTTTTCTTAATAAGTATACAATTTATCCAGATGCATTAAGCTGTCTTTGAGTAATCAGCGAATACATATACATAAAAAAATATATGCGTCGAACATAATATCTTCCTATTAAAGTCGGTTAAAAAGCTGAAAAAGCTGGAAATATAAAAGCTTAAACGTAGATAAAATTAAAGTTAAAGGCGATGTTAACTCATCGATTTCGCAGCTTAAACTGTAAAGTTATGACGATTATAAACGTGGGGTATTCCTCACAAAGTTTGAGAAGTTTAATAGCTTCTCGAGGAAAGTGTGGAGGTGCTATATATCATGCTTATAATATAGGTTAGGATAATTCAGTTACGTGACGAGTGTTTTAGATAACTGGATTATTGATGTTATACTTCTTTTGGGACGTTTGGAAAAAAATATGAGACTAAAATTTTTACGATGAGCGCGCCGACAGCCAAAAAGCGACATGATGAAGTTAGCTTATAATTGTTTGTTGCCACGGTAACCGTTGTTATTGTCTGACAAATATTCCAAAAATTTATGATTGTAATATGCCTAATATGCGTTATTTAATTATTTTTTTAATTTATCATTCCTTTTACAGAGAGTTGTGACATACGGGATGAAATCTTTAGCTATTTTTGTTCTGTTCCGCCAAAGAAGTATAACTTCTTACGTGCGTACATAAGTACACACACACGTTTTTGTAACTTTCGATAAGTAGGTTTTGTCTTCAAAAACAAAATGTCATTTTTTGTATGTATGTATGTACATATGTTACGCGATATTTTCGATTCGATGATTTATATTACGATTATAGTTTTTCTAAAATTGGAACTTGTTAGTTAATGTTAAGTTAAAATGACTTTGTTAAATTCCTTATTTTTTTTATATATTATAGCTTTTTTCTTTTATGTACGTAATTATTTTTTATTTATTAGCATATGTCTAAATAAAAAGTAATTCTACTCTAAATAAAAAGGTATGGAGCTATCAACTTGCTTATTTTTACATGTACATACATACTTGTTTCATACATGCTTGTACTAATAAATATGGAAAGAATAGTTAATAAAATAAAACTTATAAGATATTGAGAACTCTAGTGTTGTAGACAAAGAGTTTCTCATTTTTTAGAACTAAAAAAAGTTAACTAATAATGCAATATTTATCTAGATTTACATAAAACCTAACTTTTGGGAAGTAACTTTAGTAAAGTCGTGTTAATTTGAAATAGCGAAAGCTATCCTAAATAATAGGCAATAGAGCTTTCATAGTTTGGTACTAAGAGTCTCTACCATTATCCCAGTGGGTATCTAGAGCTTTTGTACCATAAATGTTTATATCCAACTTCATTTGAGTGCACTAACAGATGCAATCTATGGGTATAACTAGCTTTTAATCGTGACCTCGCTTGCATTATTTAGAGTTATATTTGCATATTAATGATCGTATTGTACAGTAGGCAGTGGTAGCGTAGTGGCAACGCGCTTGTTTGGGAAGTCGAGTGAAGTGGGTTCAAATCCCATGTCTTGCATCTCAGAACGTTTTCATGTGTAAGTCATTTCCAACATGATTACCATTTATCGTGAGGAAACCTGCATGTCTGAGAGAACCTTGCAAGTTTTCGAATAACATGTGAAGTCTGTCAATCCGCACATGGCCAGCGTGGTGGACTATGGCCTGATCCCCCTCGTATTGACCCAGCTGTGCCCAGCAGTGGGACGTTAGAAAGGACTGAATACATTGTAGAGTACAAGAGCAAATGTTAGGTTGCCGTGTATATTTATGTATTTTGTTTACTATTTTGAATAAGTTAAACTTACATCTATTTTTGAACAACTTAAAAAAAAACTAACATAATTCAGTGCAAATGTTTCTTATTGAAATGAAAGCTACACTAAACTGTAAAAGTTAGAAAGTAAATATATTATCAATGTAGTATTTATTTAATTTGAATATTCTTAATACTTTTCGGATTATGTTTTACAATATGTATAATGTCGCGAATATTGCGAATTATGCGGAGGGAATGGTATTATAAACAGCTAATTATAATACCATTTCAGGCTTCAATCCTTATCTTCTGCATGCTCCGTTTATCCTATAAAAGTCTTATAGTCTGAAGATTCCTACTATTCAAAAATAAAAATAACCCAGTGACAGTCTGTTAAATGAGGTTTCACATCTACTTTATATAACGTCAATTCATTATTTATACAGTCAACTCAAAGTGAAAAGATACTGTATGTGGCTGAATTTTGACACAGACTAAGTCTTTTGCAAGCCAAATAACTATTTTTCTAGTCTATATACATATTTAAAAATCAAATGCTGTTTGTTAGTCTCGCTAAAACTCAAAAACGGCTGGACTGATTTAAATAATTCTTTTTTTGTTTTGTTGTGGGTGTGTTAGGGGTAGTTTAAGTGTAAAAAAAATAAGGAAAACCCAGAAAAG
The DNA here is from genome assembly GCA_905404265.1 of Fabriciana adippe. Taxonomy (NCBI): domain Eukaryota; kingdom Metazoa; phylum Arthropoda; class Insecta; order Lepidoptera; family Nymphalidae; genus Fabriciana; species Fabriciana adippe. Next base: position 14,234,015 of record FR989995.1, on the reverse strand, counting down.
CAGCTGGAAAATCGTAATGTTGAAAACTGTTTATTTTGTATGGGAATCACTAACCGTCAAAACGTACCTAGGGACGAACCCGAGCGAAGCAAGGGTGAGTCGCTAGTCATTTTATATATTGGCTTTTATAATTAGTTTCCTCAAAAAACTATTTATGTGAGAGGAATGCTTTATTATAATAGTTTTTATATAAGGTGCCCGACAGTAGCCTAGGAGTTACTCCTAGTCTATCTTTGTACGAAATTTCATTCTAATTTGTAACAAACATACACATATTTACATTTATATATATATATGTACATTTTAGCAATATTAATCTGAAGTACTTCAAATTCTTTATTCAAGTAAAGTCTTTAACTCAGCTTAATGACTTTCAACGTACAGACATACTAAGGGCACGTTGTTTTATATATTCGCAATCATTCTCATCCCAAATGGTTTCCCGGGACGAGTATTTATTGTCCCGATTACACTGATTGAGACATAGCACTGTGACGAAAATGCCTTACTTGTTAATCTTTTAGACCTTTATACGAGTATTTAAAGACGTGGAGGTTTTACTAAGGTTTGATTAAAGGGGGGAAAAAATGTCAGTACCTTTTTTATGTGTTTGTCAATTGATTTGATTTTTTTCAATATAAGCAAAATAAAAAAAAACGTTAAAAATATTCACTACTACCTACTCACCTTCGTTTCGCTTCGGGTTCGTCCCTAGACAAAAACAAAACTATCTCACGAGAACCGTACATTTTTTCGGGATGATATATAACCTATAGCCATCCTCAGTTAACGGGCTATCTAATGCAAAAATAATTTTTCAAATCGGATTAGTAGTTCCTGAGATTAGTGCGTTCAACCAAACAAATAATCAAAGTCTTCAGCTTTATAATATTAGTATGGATTTAAAATACACTTTGCATCATATATGAATCCATTTGTTAAGTCGCTTCCGTTCAAATCGATATATCGTTTTATATTCGAACAGATGTTAGAGACGCGATTAATAGTTTTATATAATGAATGGTGGTCATAATTTCCAATGACTTATGTTATTCCATTTTTGCTCGAATACTTTAAAATGTACATATTCTGTTAAACATTGGGTTAAAATTTTGTATGAAATCTTAAATTTAGATAAGTAGAGGTCTATATGGCCTGATTCCCCTCGTACTGAAGGGAGGCCCGTCCCTCTCTCCGAAACGGCTGAACCAATTTTAACGGGACTTTCACTGGCAGATAGCTGATATTATAACGAGTAACTTAGGCTACTTTTATTTTAGAAAAAGATTTAGGGTTTCTCTCAAAAAAATTAAAAAGTAACCAGGGACGCACCCGAGCGAAGCGAGGGTAAGTCGCTAGTGGAGTATATAATATGTATCATTTATTGCAATAAATTATGAATTCAAGTATTTTGAAAATACATACACTAGAATTTTACTTTTATATATACATACATTGATATATTATATACTCGTATATAAATAAAACAAAAATAATTACTCAATAAAAGCATACATTAAAACGTAGTTACAATCCGATTCAAAGACGCCAACTTCAATTTCCGCACACAACAATTGCTTTATACATCTGGTATACAATGTACTCGATACGAAAATCGATTCGAAAATAATGGCTCGCTTTAAATGCTGATCAACATCGATATCTATCGACATAACACTACACAATATCCGTTGAATAATACCAGCAATGATCACGAACCGGGATCCCGGGGTCCGGGAAGCACGTTCCCGCTCTACCGGCGCCTATAATTTGTGCGGCGGTTTGGATCTGACATAGAACAGATATTAGAAATGGTATGAGGAAAGCTAATTTTTAACGATTTGAATTTTGTTTTTTTTTTTTTTTTTTATTGTGTAGTGATGATGATGGTTTTTTTAAGGTTTTTATGGTAATCTTCAAATTATTTTTATGTTTTGTTTTTTTTTATGTATGTGCTGGCTTTGCGGGGATAGAGAGAATGACTAATTCTGAGGAAAATCTAACGACCCGCTTTATTTTACATAAAACGAGAAAAAGCTCTGTCAGGATTTGAACTGGAAAAGCATCCTAATATATAATAATATTTATTGTTTATACTATTATTATCATTCAGTATAATATGTATGTAATTTTAATTTAGCTACTTTATACAGAGCTTGATGCCTATGCAGTAATTTTATAGGAAATTTCACATGTGCTATTTTATATTGGTTGAACTACACTGGGCGAATGCTTAGAAATTGTGATAATTTTTTTTGTGAATTCCCTATTACTTGTAGGTAATTCTCAATAATAATATATCAATTGAATGACCAAATCATATATCACCAACACATTGAGCAAGTAACGTTTATCCTAGTAATCCGGTCATGAATGTCCGAGCAAACACTTCTATTTTACTCTATCATGGGGCATTATTTGTCGACGCGACCGTCGCGGGCTTAGTAGTGAAGCTTGATTTATAAAGGGTCGGTTTGTCGCGGGGTAGATTGCCAATAGTGCGAGGTCGACTGGGGCTTTAATTGTAGTTTAATCTTTGATTTGTTTGTAGACCACCTTTGTTGAGAAGTGAATACAGTAATTAGCTAAGTGCTAATGTTAGTTTTGTGGTTTTGGAACTTGTTGTGGTTGACCGTTGAAATAATTAACATGTTAAATGTATGTATGTAAGTATGTTTATATAATACTATTTAGTATGAAAATATTACTTACTTTAGATGGGAAATATGTATAATGTACGTATTGATGTGAAGTAAGTGTACGTGTACTGTATACACGTAAAAAGTTATACTTCAAAGAAGTATAACTTTTTACATTACACATAACTGCGTAACAGAACAAAAATAGCTAAAGATTTCATCCCGTATGTCACAACTCTCTGTTTGTAAAAGGAACGTAGCTAACTTCATTATGTCGCTTTCAGCTAACTTCATCATGTCGTAAAAATTTTACTTTCATAATTTTTTCCAAACATACCAAAAGTATAACTTCAAAAAGACTGTATGGACAAAACAAATAAAAATGTTTCTAGTAGTAACTGAATTGTTATTTAATCAAGTGGCTTCATTACATTATTTCAGATAATAATTCTTGTAGTGTTGACAAAAACGGTTTGGTTGATTTCAATGGAACTTTTATGAGTGGTTACCTTTACTTTCCAGTTAATTGAAAAGAAATTAGATTCTTTCTTTACTATTGTAACCCATGGGGAGAGTTGTGAGCGAAACCTAGTATAAATAAGATCCTTTAAGCTTTTTTAGCTAGATTGTTTAAACTTTTTAGCGATAAAGCTTAATACATATAATATGTAAAACTAAAGTATCAATAAAACTTACTCATTATAAAACCTTCGAACTCCAGAATATATGTAGTTCAAAATGTTTCTTTACTTTAAAAAGATATGAAAGTGAGAAGATAAGAACACATTTCTTAATCGATACAAAAAAAAATATTTATATTACGACACGTTTGGCTAAGTTTGTAGCGGCCCTACTTGCTGTGCCAGCGGTCGCGGGTTCATTTGTGTGATGAGCACGAATGTTTGTACTCCAGTCATGAGTGTTTATATTTATAATATTTATGTAATTAAAGTTATATATGTGTAGTGTATCAACTATCTGGTATCCATAGCACAGGCCTTGTAGCTTACCATGGAAGTAGATGGTACTGTGTTGTGGGGACATTACCAACATACTTATATTTATTTATTTTATCAATAAATATAATATTACGTACATAAGTATATATTTTTATAGATCAGTAATATGTTCGTTACCGAGATTAATTGAACGGGATGTGGGGACCGAGTTGCTTATATCGAGTTAAGTGACGTATTCCTTATTCACAGTTTGAACGTCTAATCGTAAAGCAATCAAGTGTAGATTGGGTGCTGTCGTAGCAAATCTTTGGGGATGTGCTGATAAATGAAACTGCTTTAAGAGGTCAATCCTTCATTGGAATTCGGCTTCTAAGAACAAGTGAAAATTTATTTTTAGGAAGTAAACATGTGGGTTCGATTATAGCTAAAATTATTGATCTCATTGATGTATCAAAATTTTTTTACTTACTTATATTCATAAGACAACCAATGTAACTACTCTTTCGCCAGTTTTTCTCAGGGCTGAGGCTTTCCGAACTGCTAGTAGATCTATGATTCAGTAAAAAATTGTAATAATTTAATGTTGAATATAATGTTTTGAATTTTATTGATAGTTTAATACACCCGGAGGATTCACAAATTAGTTATATAATACTTCCTTCCTTATATTTGCGCGAATATTTTACATTTTATATAAAACTGACCTGAGGCCCAGAGTCTCTCCCGTAACCATGATTGCTGTAAAGCATTCGAAACGCCGGGAACCAAAAATCAAAATAAAAAATCTGCGAAATAATCCGAAAAGATAGTTTTATCTAAACTTAGTTATATATGTATATATACTATTAAATCAAAGGATAGATTTTTTTTAATGTACATGGTACCACCTTTGAAGAATAACTTATTTCTAAAGAGAATACTAGACGACTCTCAACTCTACAATCGGTAATCAAAAATTAGCAATCGGCTCCTAACTAGCAAAGAAGTTCAATCGAATTGCTCGCGTAACATATGTACATAATATGTAAAAATACAAAAAAAAAAAAAACCAACAATCAAATTAAAGGAGGACAAGACAAGTAGGTATCCTTTTGTTCAATCTATACTAATATTATTGACGACACGTTTGGCTCAATTTGTAGTGACCCTACTTACTGTGCCAGCAGTCGCGGGCTTGAGACCCGCTGAGGGCATTCATTTGTGTGACGAATGTTTGTACTCCAGTCATGGGTGTTTATATTTATAATATGTATGTATTTAAAGTTATATATGTGTAGTGTATCAACTATCTGGTATCCATAACTCAGGCCGTAGCTTACCATGGAACTAGATGGTGCTGTGTGTTAATTTCCCGAGATATTATTATTATTATTATAAAGAGGCAGAGTTTGTTTGTTTCTTTGAATTTGCTAATCTCAGGAACTACTAATCCGATTTGAAAAATTCGTTTAGCATTAGATAGCTCATTTATTGAGGAAGGCTATAGGCTATATATCATCATGCTCTTAAGGAGCGAAGCAGTAATCATAAATGTCAACAAATCGGGCAGACTTCCATATATTAATAATGGTATAAAGTCGAAGAGATTTTTTTGTGGTTTGAGCGCGAGCGAAGCCGCGGGTTCTGCTAGTTGGTAAATAAACCTAAATATAAGAACTTAGTCAAACTTTCTTAGAAAATATCTATTTCAAAGAATACATGTCAGTTTAGATTTATGTTATAGCTGTCAACTGTACATCGTTATTGATCTGAGCGGATATTGTGAGTGGCGGATGTAGGATTCTGTAGGGACAAGCTCGACTAATGAGAACATTTAGAGGTCAAGGCTTTTTACACGTTGAGTTATTACAACACTTAAATTGTGTAAGCAGCTTTAGGAAATTGAAATATATTTGCTTTATTTTACTTTTTGAAGTGAAATTTCTTTAGAATCGTTGTGATTTGTGAACTTTATGAAACGGAAATGCAACACTAAAAAGAGACAAACATATAAATATATAGAACTAGCAACTTACCCTCGCTTCGCTTGGGTTCGTCCCTGGGTACGTTTTAATTTTTTTGAGCGAAACTCTAATTCTTTTTCTAAAATAAAAGTAGATTAAGTTACTGCTTATAATATTAGGTATTTACCAGTGAAAGTCCTGTTAAAATTGGTCCAGTCGTTTCAGAGATTAGCCGGAACAAACAGACAGATAGACAAAAATTTAAAAAAATGTGTTTTTCTTATAAGTACCGTATATAATTCCATATACATTTAGTATAAAGCTGTTATTTTGACATTACAAACAAACACTTCAATATTATTTATCTATATAGATATATAAGTTTAGAAACATGATGCTGGCTTTACCTGAGATATCTTACAATGGTAAAAGAAAAAAAAACTTTATCTCAAGTTTGTATAGCTTTCATTACCTTTAAAATAACCTAAGTGAAGAAAAAGTCGACCTAAAATCCAATAACATTAGCATCTTTTTCAATAATACGGTTAAATTTAAATAGTCAATGGCACATAACGAAGTTTGAATTAAAGTACAAAGTCTCTGCTAACTTTTAATCTCTTTCGCCAATCAATTAGCACTGATTTGATTGCACTTTCAAACTGTTCGATATGCATTTTAATGCGATGGATCGTTAGAGTTCGTTGTAAAGAGTTTAAAAATGAAAATAAAATGTACTTGGATGTGGCCCACTGACAAAAATAAAGGTTGAATAGTTTTGTTGATTATGAACGGTGGTGAAAAAATCCTCTTTCTCATAGTTAATATTAGAACAGATACTAACAATAATAAGGAACTTTAAAAATATTTACATTATGAATAAAATATGGTATTTTGTAAAGTATATATTAAAATATGGTAGAAGAGCTGGAGAACATTTTAGGGTAGGTTCTTAAAGCGCTACAGAAAATTTTGTAATTGTCCTTGAAGGACCCCTAAATAAGATAGTCGAGGTATGGCTGATTGGTAGCGGCACCCTAGCAACCCTTGAAATTTTTTAAGGGAAATTACTTTATTAAAAAAAGATATATTGAGGCGTTTTGAAATTATTTTTGTATCCTTAAGTTAAATATTTAAGGAATTAAAAAATAAAAAACTATACCAAATCGGGTCTAAATGTTAACCCGACTGTGGCAAAATGGTTTTATAAACAAATGAAAAAAGTTCTTGAGGCAGTTTGGGATTTTTTGAGAGTAATATAGGTAGTTAAAGACAAATAATCCCAAAAAGCCAGATTAATTTAATAGATTTTTTTACCCGCTAAATAAAAAAAAACCAAGGGTTGCTAGGGCGCCCGTTAGCCATACCTCGACTATCTTATTTAAGGGTCGTTCAAGTTCCCACAATTACAAAATTTTCTGTATTGCCTCAAGAACCTATCCTAAAATGTTCATCAGCTCTAGTATAGGAAGTATAATGTTTATTTTTAACAAAAATTTTATATGACGTACACTTTTTCGTATACTGTTTCCTTTCATCTGTACCTTTTCATCTTTAGACGATTTCCCTTGAATGAAACTCATAAAGTTCAGCTACTATTTTCACGAGATTATCGTGTAGTATCTATTATTTTATGTAACATACATACATACCAACATATATACATACATATATAGTTACATATGTACATATTGACACACATAGGTACATTAGGGTTGTGCCTGTGTATCTGTGTACTTAATTTCATACATTTGACGACACGTTTAGCTCAGTTTGTAGTGAGCCTACCTGCTGTGCCAGCGGTCGCGATTTCGAGTCCTACTGGGGGCATTCTTTTCGTGATAAGTACGAATATATGTACTCCAGTCATGGGTGTTTATATTTATAATATGTATGTATTTAAAGTTATATATGTGTAGTATATCAACTATCTGGTACCTACCCATAAAATAAACCTCGTAGCTTACCATGGAACTAGATGGTACTGTGTGTTAATGTCCCAACATATTTATTTATTATCATATCGGTCAAGCCGTTTTAGCATGAAGGAGTAAAAAATGTACTTACTTGTATACATAAAAAACTTTATGGCTTATAATATTAGTCCTATTAGTTAGTATAAGTAAATGATATCAAACGTGTACATGCCGTTGGTCTTTGATCGAAGCTAACTGGGTTAAATCGACCTAACCTGATAATATACGACGTGAGTTCAGACGATTTCATAAGATTTCGTGTGAACTTTTCAGAGGAATTCTATATAGAATGAAAATACGATACGGAAACCCAATTCGTTTTTTAAACTAAGTGGGCTTTTTACTACCTTTATAATTGAATGAATTATTCTACGTAAATATGTGATGTTGGAGCTAGCTGATGTTAGTTTGATTTTGAATTCATTGGAGAGAAATTTGATCTATATAAATAAATAAAAAATGAAGTGTCTGTTTTAATGTTAAAATAACAGCTTTTTATTAAATGCACATAAAAGTATATACGGTTCTTTTTTAATTTTTGTGTTCTGTCTTTCTGTTTGTTCCGGCTAATCTCCAAAACGTCTTAACCGATTTTGACGGGACTTTCACTGGTAGATAGCTAATGTTATAAGGAGTAACTTACTACTTTTATTTTAGAAAAAAAATTAGGGTTCCGCGCAAAGAAATTAAAACCAATAAAATTGTGTACAGAAGCGTACACAGGGACGCACCCGAGCGAAGCGAGGGTATGTCGCTGGTTATGTACAATTACAAACTAATATCATTAAGGACATACAATAATTGAAATTTAAAAATGCAAGGTCCTTATCAAATAGTTAAAACACGTCCCTGTATGAAAAAAATGCTAGACTTATCAAAACTTCAGTATGTTTTATAGAAATTATTAAAAATCCATAACCAATAATTGATTGTTAGATTTTATTTTAAATACTTTTTTATTCGCACATTTTATCAATTCAGGCGTATTTTAAGCAATTTCTTCTTAAGTTTAGTAAAAAATTGTGATATCATTTTTATTTGTAGGTTACTTGGAAATTCGGATCAAACAGTATCCCACTTTATTTTGTAGAAAGAAATTAACGAAGGCCCGAATATTTTAAACTATCAATTAGAGACAACGGAAATGTATGCAAGAATCGATCGGATGCAATTTGTGAACTGAATTTTGGTAACAGTATTGTTTTTGAAATATTTTATTTATACCCTTTGGAATACGTAATAGGAATATAAAGCGATCGTTGGATTGTGGTTTGATGTTCTCGAGTTCTTCACTGAAATTGTCACTCACTCACTAACTGATTAATGATGAAGTATCAAATTCTCTTGAAGCTGGGATCATCATAAAATTATGTAGAGGAATATGTACATCATTTCTTAGTGGTTGTGTCCGTAACGCTGATATGATACAGGAGTTCATGCGCCATTTTAAAGTTTGCTGGAATGATGTAGGTGTTTTTCAAAGCTCACTGTCTAAACCTGACTCAGAGATAGCTATATATTAAGTTAAAATAAATTATAATTAGAGGTTTTCATTACTATTATTAGCGGTATGAATGTATTAAGGGAACGATGGAACTGACATCTAGCTCAATTGCTAAAAAGTCCCTAAATAAAAATAGCGAAAAAAATAACATTAGATTAAAGTAAAACCATCGAAATTAAATTTATTTAACGAGTCAAGTATATTGAAGTTGATCAAAATAGCTTTTTATGAAAAAGGCAGAAACAAAATGTTTATAATTTTGTCATGTCCATCTGTCCGTCTGTTCGAATGTCATAGCCGTCAATACTTAGTATCTATTCGAAGACTTTTGAAGCTATATTGCTAAAACATGGCGTAGGTTAAATATGTCTCTTGCAAATTGAAACTAAACTAAAGCATGGAGTGTAAAATTTAAAAAAAAATGAGATAATATAGCTTAAATACTTGTTTTTTTTTTAATATATAATATGTTAAGTAGTTTTTGACATATGTGACATTTTCGGTACCATGCATTCGGCCGCAAAAATATATTTTTTTTCTCATAGAAATAATATGCAATATTAATTAATTTTTGTAGTCGATTAAATTAATGTATGGAACATATTATGTATATTAAAACAAAATAAATACAAAGTTTCATGCTACGGAAACCTTTTTTTAAGGTTGGAAAATGCATTTTGGCATACCACTTGCATACAAATAGGTGGTTATGTACGACTCACCGGCAAAACCAGTACTACCCACTGGAACCCAACGGAACCTCCCCCGTCTTAATGGGGCTTCGCAGGATCGCTTAAGCACTCAACCACGACGCTCCAACGGCAGGGGTTGCTCCAACGGTCCACTCTGCTATCAGAGAAGTACCAGGATCAACCCGCATATCACATCTTCCACCGACGCAGAAACCTATAATAATTGAATATAAACATTGTTAAAAGTTTCAAAGTAATTTTTGCAGCATTTAAATGACAGCATTTTACCTTATATTTAACCTGTCTTATTTTAAACAGGCCAAAGTCAAAGGGGAGTTGAAAAAATATTTTTTATTAAATCACAAAATCGCATGTCTCCATTTAAAACTATTTCAAATTGAGCCATTACAAAGTTATTTAAATTCTTTCCAGCAATTATTCATTCCCAAGTAACGTATTAAGTGATCACTCTTATTGTACAGTTATTTTACATTTCAATTTATGAAATTCATGACGGTTTTATTACTTAACTGAAATTGTATTTAACTTTTGACGACACGTATGGTTCAGTTAGTCAGCGGTCGCTTGTTTGAGTCCCGCTGGGGGCATTCATTTTTGTGATGAACATGAATGTTTGTATTCCAGTCATGGGTGTTTATATTTATAATATGTATGTATTTAAAATTATATATGTGTAGTGTATCAACTATCTGGTATCCATAATACAAGCCTCGTAGCTTACCATGGAACTAGATGGTGCTGTGTGCGAGTCACTCTCGCTTCGCTCGGGTTCGTCCCTAGGTACGTTTTAACGGTTAGTGATTCCCATACAAAATAAACAGTTCAGAACTTTTTGATTTTCTAGCTGTTTTTTTTGTTTTTGCTATTTTTTTTATATTTAAACCATCCCTGACACACCCTCAAAAAAACCAAAAAAGAATTATTCAAATCGGTCCAGCCGTTTTTAAGTTTTAGCGAGACTAACGAACAGCAATTGATTTTTATAAATATAGATTTTAAGCTTATTTTGTTGTTGGTATTTTTTTTCTATCAATGTGAAGAATAAAACATAAGTGTTTTATGTTTATAAAGGAGTCTGCCCACTACCCCGTCTCATACCATGACCGTGCTAGGAGCGTGTCAGGCAAAAAAATATTCTTTGTATTGAAATGTATAAGACTCTGCCCACTAGACCGTTCCGTCACCGACCGGCACCGTCGCGTGCCGTGCACGGAGTGTCAACAATTGTCGGCGAAAATATTTTGCCGGTGCCGGTACGCTCCGTGCCTGACACGCGACGTTGTTGAACCGGTGAGCAAACGCGTATGATGACCGTTATAACCGCGTATGATGACCGTTCTAAGCCCGTTACGTATTGCCGCTTGTCTTGTATAAATGGGCGATAATCGTTGTTAAAGATGGGTTAGTACCGATATTTCTCAGGATTAGGTAATATTAATATATTCGTCTGGTAATATTATAATATTGTAACTAATACTTCAATATTAGTGATATTTATCTAGAAACAACAGGTATTACTAAAACAGGAACCATACGGATATGACACGCGGATCATACGCGGTTGATACGCGTATGATACGCGGTTGATACGCGGTTGATACGCGGATGATACGCGGATGCTACGGTCACTATAACCGTTATGTACGGGCATGATACGCTGTTGATACGGTCTAGTGGGCATAGTAGTCCGTGCCGTGCTCGTTTCCGTGCCTGATACGTTCATAGCACGGTCATGGTATGAGACGGTGTAGTGGGCAGAGACCCTTAAGATCGTTCTCTCGACAGTGTGTTCAGCCCTTTTTAACGTCCCACTGCTGGGCACGGGCCTCCCTTCAATACGAGGGGGATCAGGCCATAGTCCACCACGCTGGCCAAGTGCGGATTGGCGGACTTCACATGTCTTTCGAAAACTTACTAAGTTCTCTCAGACATGCAGGTTTCCTCACGATGTTTTCCTTCACCGCAAGGCAAGTGGTAATCATGTTAGAAATGATTCGCACATGAAAATATCAGAGGTGCGAGACCCGGGATTTGAACCCGCAGAAGATTTGAACCGTGAAGCAGTGGTAGCCCAGTGGTGACGCGCTTACTCGGGAAACCGAGTGAAGCGGGTTCAAATCTCTCGACAGGTTCTCGTTATAATGTCATAATAAAATAGAAAATATTGATCATATATTTTTTATTAGTGCATATAAAATGAAAACGCTCTAGGTAGAGCAAAGGTGTGCGTATATGTATACAAGTAAGAGTTGTGTTATAACAGCTAGAGGTATATTTAGTTAGTATTTCTCCACTATGTATACATTTAATGTTCCTTGTCAATATGAAAAAATTATTACAACTACAAATTAAATTTGAAAAATTCTTGCATTTACGTCATCTTTTCGATGGCTACTAAATAAAAAAAGAGGCGTGTGTGTGTGTGTGTGTGTGTGTGTGTGTGTGTGCAATTCACACATGGTAGAAGTAAAACTTCAGAAAAGTACGAGAGAATGAGATGAATATAGAGTGTCAGGAGTAGGATAATTATGAGCTTTATTTTTAATATAATATTTTTACCAAGATTAAAAGTTATTTTACATTTTATTTGACATAAATATATATTACGTATTATGCAGTAATTAATTTCATCATTTTTCACTTTCTGTATAATGTTTTCTGTCTCAAATAACAACGGTTACCATGGCAACATGGCAATGTATTCTATCTCATTTTCTCGCCGGCTTAATCCTATATATTTATGTGTTTGTCTCTTTTTAGTGTTGCATATCCGTTTCATCGAGTTTCAAATCACAACGATTCTAAAGAAGTTTCAATTTAAAAAAAAAACGATTAACAAACAGAGGACAAAAAGTTACTGCACCATTTTGTCTTTGCCTAGTTATATATAGTACTAGCGACTTACCCTCGCTTCGCTCGGCTTTGTCCCTAGGTACGTTTTAATTTATTTGAGCGAAACCCTAATTCTATTATTTTCTAAAATAAAAGCAGTCTAAGTTACGCCTTATAGTATCAGCTATCTGCCAGTAAAAGTCCCGTTTAAATTGGTCCAGCCGTTTCGGATATTAACCGGAACAAACAGACAGACAAAAAATTACAAATTGTGTTTTTTTTATAAGTACCGTATATAATTCCATATGCATTTAGTATAAAGCTGTTATTTTGACATTACAAATAGACACTTCAATTTTATTTATCTGTATACTCGTAGATTATTATAATAAACATTTACCTATATTTTGTAGTATTTCTTACAAATAATTGTACTTTCTTCAAGTTATAAAAATAACAAGTTGCTTCTGTGTAATCGTTTCGATTACTTAGATGGTAAAATCTATTATGCTACACAAAGCCTGGCTACGGCCTGAATGAATTGCTATCGCTCTGATGAATTACTTTTCTTTGACTAATGACCTTATTTTTAGAATTGCGATTGTAATTTTATTTCTTATAGCTGTCTGGTGTAGGTTATTGCAGATTCGATTCCTTCTACGGACAAATGTTAACTTTAATCATAAATACATGCTTTGGTTAGTGTAACATTTAAAATGACTGTTTATCTTTTTATGAGGAAATAGTGTTTTAAATGACTTATATCTAGAAAGGCATAGTATATAAATGTTTATAAAATACAGGTAACACAAGTCGTAAGTTAGTCAAGGGCCACGGGAAAGGCGATCTTTACACATGATTGCTGTAAATCATTCGAAACGTCGGAAATCAAAAATCAAAATAAATCCGCGAAAAACTTCCGAAAAGATAGTTTTATTTAAAATGTCAAATATACGCGTAAATCTAAGAAAATCTCACTATTGTATATATGCAAAAGTTTGGGTGGATGGATGTTTGTTACTCAATCACGCCAGAACGGCTGAACGAATCTGGATGAAATTTGGCACAGATATAGATTATAATCTGGAATAGTACATAGGCTATTTTTAATCCTGGAAAAATGTACGGTTCCCGTGGGATAGATTTGTTTTTCACTAAGGATGAACCCAAGCGAAGCAAGGGTGAGCTGCTATATTTATATAAATATAGTTAACCCATAGTTAACATAATCTGCAGTACAAGTATATTGTACCGCAGGCTCGTTATCTACAAAAGGGCATAAGCCAGTCGGTTAGCTAACATCTCTGGCGATCTGTTAATCGTTCTTAATGTGTATGGATTGAGCTAATGGATTGCGTAGACCAGACGCTCGTAATCAAGACTTTGGTGGCTATTTTAAGTCAAGTATCATACTTACAACTTACCCTAGCTTTATTGGGGTGTATCTCTGTAGTCTACTTGATAATACATTATCCATGTACTTAATTTCATCAATATTCGTATATTTTAAATATAATTCCTTTTTTTCTTCATTTATGCATTTTTAAGGTATAAACCGTAAGTTAATTAAACTTAAATAACTACTATCTATAATGTATTCAGCCCTTTTTTAACGTCTTCTGCTGGGGGTGGGCCTCCTTTGAATAAGAGGAGGATCAGGCCATAGTACATCACGCTGGCCAAGCGCGGGTTGGCGGACATCACATTTCTTTCGAAAACTTGCTAGGTTCTCTTAGACTTGCAGTTACCCTTACGATGTTTTCATTCACCGTAAGACAAGTGATAAATGTTGCAAATGTCTCACATGAAAATATCAGAGGTGCAAGACCAGGAATTTGAACCCGCTTCACTCGGTGTCCCAAGCGAGCGCGTTACCACTGGGCTACCAATACTTTACTATAATGTAAATAATGTAACGATTTATTTTTAATTTTAAACTAGGCCACAATAACTAAAGTCATTATAAATTATTCTATGTAACACACCAATTATTCTAACAAGAAGTGCGACAGGTTGACTAAGTAACGCATTAACTTGTTACTTGAAATGACTGGCCTTTTTATAAAACAGCTTCTTATTAAAGAGCAATACGTATTGTATTTCATAATATTATATATATATATATATATATATATATATATATATATATATATATATATTCATTCGTTAGATTCGTTTAAATGTGTGTATTCTGTACTATACTAATATTATAAAGAGGCAGAGTTTGTTTGTTTGTATGCATTAATCTCAGGAACTCTTAATTCAATTTGAAAAATTCTTTTTATATTAGATAGCCCGTTTATTGAGGAAGGCTATAGGCTATATATCATAATGGTACTACTCAAGGGAGCGAAGCAGGAATCATAAATGTCAACAAATCGGGTAGACTTCCATACATTATTGTATTAAGTACGGAAAGAAGAGTTTGTCTTTTGCAATTTAAACGTGAACAAAACCGAGGGTTCTTCGAGTAAAATATAAAGAGAACTATAAAGAAAAACGTCTATCTTTTCTGGATACAAAGTTTTTATAATTGTTTTTTTTTTGTATTTATTCAAGTTAGTTTTTTTATCCAAAAAATATGATATAACAAAAAAGAACTCCAAGTGAAGCTCGGTCGCCCAGATACTTCATCTAATAAGATGAACGTATTATGGTATACATAATGTACATTTCATTCTCTCTGATCACCTGGTCAATATAGCATCAACAGTAAATAAGCAAGTAATTTGCACCAATCTACTTCAGCATAGTATTAAGCTTTCAATAAAATTAATTTAGTAAGCGATATTTAAATAACATCATAAAAAAACGACGGTATACTTTCCTTATACGTGATTCTTTTACAAACACATCTTTTACGTACATTGAGAATGCTAAACCATAAAATGGAAGACAAAACACGTAATAACATAAAGAAAATATATATTATAATGAAGTTGGTACCAAAAGTTGTAATACCGTATTTTTTTGAATAATCTACAAAGAGCTGTATTTATAATAATTCAAATAAGAGTATTCATACAACTGTCATTGTTAGCCGACTTAAAGAATTTGTTTCAAATTCTGTATAAGTTTTATAACGTAATTGGAAATTAGTCCTGAAGTAACCGCCCTAAGATATTTAAATTTAAAGAACAATTTTATATAAATTATAATATATTTTCGGAAATTTAGTTGTTGAAACGTAAATATACTCAACTAGCGACTCACCCTTGCTCCGTTCGGGTTCGTCCTCTGTTACGTTTTAAGGTTTAGTATAGATTTCTCAAAGATGAGATATTTTCCCGCGATAAAAAGTATCCTATATGTTGACCCGGATAACCAGCTATCATTATACCAAATTTCATCAAAATCTGTTCAGTGGTTTTCTCGTGATGCGTTCCCAGACGGACAGATAAACAAAAATTCTACAAACAATAGATTCGACCTTTGTATGGCTAATAATGACTATTTCAATAAGATTTTCCAAAAAAATATTTAATGTACAGATTCGGTTAAGTTACAATTTTATTATATGTGTAGATATATTGATTATATTTATATTTTTTTCGATTAAAAGCACGAAATGTTATTATAAGCGTTGAAATAGCATGAATTAAAACAGCTTAGAATTATTTTTCCACTCCGAACATCTTACATAACAAAATGGAACAGAAAACACCCAATTAACTTAGCACAATCTGACAGGCGGAAAAATTCATAGCTTTACAATAAGAAAATACCAAAGCTATCTAAGTTTTATACCAATTTTTGGATAATTACGATTTTTTACTCGTTTCGAGCTTCGCCACATCGCATGATAGGAATGCAATTATTTCTTGCTTGCAGTGTCAGCCCTTTGGTTTAATTTCAAATGGTTTCGTGTATGGCCCAAAATTTCATTACACAATAAGCTTTTTTTTTTTTAATTTCATTTAAGCTTTCAAATTTTTAGGGCAGTAGAAGCTCAGTTTACACGCTAGTGCGGTAAATTAAACGAAACAGGTTCAAACCCGTATCTCGTACCTCTAATATTTTCATGTGTGAATCGTTTTAAACATGAATATGCTTGCATCATGGTGAAAAAACTGAGAAGTTATAATGGAATATATATACTAGCATTTCCCGCGGCTCCGCCCGCGTTCAGATGATCAAAAACCAAATTCTTAGGTTTTACACATTAGTATACACTTACATTATACATTGCTTTCATTGCGCACCGCATGATTGGTAAATAATGGCAGAGATTGAAAATGCCACAAAGGTTCCTCCGTTAAATTGAACTTTTTGTTTTAGCAATAACATGTATGTATGTCTGTCTATACTTCTGTTTTGTTTGTTTTTTTTTTAGTTTTTCACGATAAACTCTCAAACTACGGAATTAATTTTAATCATTTTCTACTAATAGACAGCTACAGATTAATTTAATATATAGCTGATTATTTAAATTACATAATGATAACTTTTCTTAATTAGCGCTAGTTAGTAATATTTTCCAAAACGATTTTCAAAAGAAAGTGTAATAAGTAAATAATTCTAAGCGAATACATTTTTTTATTTCATATGGCTCTGCTAATATGATTAAAGTCGTAAGCATTTTATTGTGTCCTTTAAGCCTTTACCTTCCAAGAAAAGGTGTCAAGAAAAAGTGAAAAAGTTGAGGTATAACAGTTCCTAAAATACTTTTTCATAGTTTTTGAGATATGAAATATTTTTAGTTACCCGCTTTGGCAGTTTAACAGCCATAAACTTGTTTTCCATAAAATGTTATAAAATAATATAAATTGAACTTATTTTTACGGTGCAAAAAATGAGTAGATGTTGTGGAAACGTAAATATTATTCGTATTTATTTTAGTGTTAACCATACAAAACACGTAGGTAAGAAAAACAACATAGCATTTTGCTATACGAAACCTAAAATGCGCGAGTTGGATTTACATTTGCCCAATTTTTACATTAAAAGATTAAAAAACATTAACATTACTTACTAAACAATACAAATTTACAAATATTCTCATTTGAAAATTGTTTCGACCAACAAAATATTACTAATATGTTACTAATTTATAAAGCCAAAAAGTTTGTTTTATTAAAAATTTAAGCACGGGCAGGGTCGCGGGTAATTTAGTGGTAATTATAGTAAAGTCATAGAAAGGTTATATCTGTACATTTTTTTTTGTGGATAAAACTACGTATTTTAAAAACACATGGCGACATCTATTGTCAAATAGCTAAATAACACATAAATAAATTTTCATTAAAATAACTATTTTAATGAATAACATAGCGCTGTTAATATTTCTTTTAAGATAAGTTTTTTTAATAGTTTCAACATAATATATAAGTAAGTTACCTTGCTAAAATATTAATAGCATCATCGTGCTTTTACTTTAACCAGTTTTTGTATTTTTTCTCAGAAATGAGATATTTTCCTGCGATAAAAAGAATCCTATGTGTTGACCCGAATAACCTGCTATTACCATACCAAATTTCATAAAAATCCCTCTAGTGGTTTTTCTGTGATGCGGTCACATACAGTCAGACAGAAAAAAATCTAAAAACTATAGGTTCGGGCTCTATATCGCTAATAATTAATATTTCAATAAGATTTTCCGAAAAAATATTGAATTTAGGGGTTCGGCTTAGTTACAATTTTATTGTATGTATAGTTACTAATTTATGAAGCCAAAAAGTTTGTTTTACTGATAATTTAAACACGGGTGGAGCCGCGGGTGATTTAGTAGTAATTCTAATAAAATCGAAAAAAGGTCATATCTGTACATTAATTTTTTTGGGATTAAAACTATGTATTTTAAAAACACATGGCGACATCTATTGTCGAATATCTAAATAACACATAAATAAATATTAATTAAAATAACTATTTTAATGGATAATATAGCGCTTTGATAATTTGATTTTCAAGATAAGCTATTTTTATAGTTTTTACCATATTTTGTAAGTTACCTTGCTAAACTGTTTACAAATAGTATCGTCGTGGTTTTGTTCCTACCAGTTTTTCTATTTTTTTTTTCAGAAATGAGATATTTTCTCGCGGTAAAAAGTATCCTATATGTTGACCCGGATAACCAGCTATCATCATACCAAATTTCATCAAAATTCCTCCAGTGGTTTTTTTGTGATGCGGTAACAGACAGACAGACAGACAGACAGACAGACAGACAGACAGACAAAAATTCTAAAAACTATAGATTCGGCCTCTGCATCGATAATAATGTCTATTTCAATAAGATTTTCCAAAAAATATTTAATGTACAGATTCGGCTTAGTTAGAATTTTATAATATGTATAGATATATATATACAACTAGCATTTCCCGCGGCTCCGCCCGCGTTCAGATGATCAAAAACCAAATTCTTAGGTTTTACACATTAGTATACTCTTACATTATACATTACTTTCATTGCGCACCGCATGATTGGTAAATAATGGCAGAGATTGACAATGCCACAAAGGTTCCTCCGTTAATTTGCACTTTTTGTTTTAGCAATAACATTTATGTATGTCTATACTTCTGTTTTGTTTGTTTTTTTAGTTTTTCACGATAAACTCTCAAACTACGGAATTAATTTTAATCATTTTTTACTAATAGACAGCTATAGATTAATTTAATATATAGCTGATTATTTAAATTACATAATGATAACTTTTCTTAATTAGCGCTAGTTATTTATTATATTTTCCAAAACGATTTTCAAAAGAAAGTGTAATAAATAAATAATTCTAAGCGAATACATTTTTTTATTTCATATGGCTTTGCTAATATGATTAAAGTCGTAAGCATTTTATTGTGTCCTTTAAGCCTTTACCTTCGAAGAAAAGGTGTCAAGAAAAAGTGAAAAAGTTGAAGTATAACAGAAAATACTTTTTCATAGTTTTTGAGATATGAAATATTTTTAGTTACCCGCTTTGGCAGTTTAACAGCCATAAACTTGTTTTCCATAAAATGTTATAAAATAATATAAATTGAACTTATTTTTACGGTGCAAAAAATGAGTAGGTATTGTGGAAACGTAAATATTATTCGTATTTATTTTAGTCTTAACCATACAAAACACGTAGGTAAGAAAAACAACACAGTATTTTGCTATACGCAACCTAAAATGCGCGAGTTGGATTTACATTTGCTCAATTTTTACATTAAAAGATTAAAAAACATTAACATTATTTACTAAACAATAAAAATTTACAAATATTCTCATTTGAAAATTGTTTCGGCCAACAAAATATTACTAATATGTTACTAATTTATAAAGCCAAAAAGTTTGTTTTATTAAAAATTTAAGCTCGGGCAGGGTCGCGGGTAATTTAGTAGTAATTATAGTAAAGTCATAGAAAGGTTATATCTGTACATTTTTTTTTTGGATAAAACTACGTATTTTTAAAACACATGGCGACATCTATTGTCAAATAGCTAAATAACACAAATAAATTTTCATTAAAATAACTATTTTAATGAATAACATAGCGCTGTTAATATTTCTTTTAAGATCAGTTTTTTTTAATAGTTTTAACATAATATATAAGTATGTTGCCTTGCTAAAATATTAATAGCATCATCGTGCTTTTACTTTAACCAGTTTTTGTATTTTTTCTCAGAAATGAGATATTTTCCTGCGATAAAAAGAATCCTATGTGTTGACCCGGATAACCTGCTATTACCATACCAAATTTCATAAAAATCCCTCTAGTGGTTTTTCTGTGATGCGGTCACATACAGTCAGACAGAAAAAAATCTAAAAACTATAGGTTCGGGCTCTATATCGCTAATAATTAATATTTCAATAAGATTTTCCGAAAAAATATTGAATTTAGGGGTTCGGCTTAGTTACAATTTTATTGTATGTATAGTTACTAATTTATGAAGCCAAAAAGTTTGTTTTACTGATAATTTAAACACGGGTGGAGCCGCGGGTGATTTAGTAGTAATTCTAATAAAATCGAAAAAGGTCATATCTGTACATTAATTTTTTTGGGATTAAAACTATGTATTTTAAAAACACATGGCGACATCTATTGTCGAATATCTAAATAACACATAAATAAATATTAATTAAAATAACTATTTTAATGGATAATATAGCGCTTTGATAATTTGATTTTCAAGATAAGCTATTTTTATAGTTTTTACCATATTTTGTAAGTTACCTTGCTAAACTGTTTACAAATAGTATCGTCGTGGTTTTGTTCCTACCAGTTTTTCTATTTTTTTTTTCAGAAATGAGATATTTTCTCGCGGTAAAAAGTATCCTATATGTTGACCCGGATAACCAGCTATCATCATACCAAATTTCATCAAAATCCCTCCAGTGGTTTTTCTGTGATGCGGTAACAGACAGACAGACAGACAGACAGACAGACAGACAGACAGACAGACAGACAGACAGACAGACAAAAATTCTAAAAACTATAGATTCGGCCTCTGCGTCGATAATAATGTCTATTTCAATAAGATTTTCCAAAAAATATTTAATGTACAGATTCGGCTTAGTTAGAATTTTATAATATGTATAGATAAAACTCATACATAATTTAAAGTTAACTAAAGTGCAATACTCTATCTATTGGTGGTGTCGATTAAATTTTATTCACTACTAGCGACTCACCCACGATTCGCTCGGGTTCGTCCCTAGGTTGCTTCCCCATACAAAATTTCATCCCCCTTTTCATTCCCTTAAGGGATGATTTCTGGAACAAAAACTTTCCTAGGTCCTTCCCAGGGTCTCAAACTATCTTTCTATTAAATTTCATCTAAATCGGTTCAGTAGTTTCGAAGCTTCCTCGGTATAAACAAACAAACATAAAATCTTTCTTCTTTATAATATAAGTATAGATTACTTATTTCTCAATAAATAATATTATCATTCCTAAGCTTTTGCGTGCGAAATATTCTTATCATTAAATTGTTATCGGTATTATATACGTTTTATAACAAAAACTTAGTGAAAGTTCGAAAAACTTTTATTGCTAGATTTAAGAAAAAACGTAAAAAGTAGATTGTTGTTTCGAACGTTATTACAAAATAAATGGCTTTATAGAATACATCACGTTAGCAATGATATAATCGCTTCCGGTTTTTTAAAGGTAATATTAATACTCAAAAATATTATAAATGTGAAAGTTTGTGAGTTTGGATGTTTGTTACTCTCTCACGCCAAAACGGCTGAACGGATCTGGATGAAATTTAGCACAGAGATAGATTATAGTCTGAACTCTGAAGTAACACATAGGGTAATTTTTATCCCGGAAATATCTACGGTTCCCGTGGGATAGGTTTGTTTTTGTTTTCCTAGAGGTGAACCCGAGCGAAGCGAAATGAGCCGCCAGTATTAAAATATATAAAACTATTTATTTTTTTATTTTGATTATTTTGATTTTTGGTTCCTGACGTTTCGAATGCTTTAAAGCAATCATAGTCACGGGAGTGTCAAATATTCGCGTAAATCTAAAAAAGTATTATGTAAAAATAGGTTAAGAAGTATAATTTTTGTCAGTTTATCTCAGAACTGAGAAATTTTTGTCGGAGTATTTGTAAAGATTTTAATACTTAAGCTTGAGAAATTAGGTAGCTTATCTATACTAATATTGTAAAGAGAAAGAATTTTATATTTCTTTATTTGTACCGAGTAATCTCCGAAACTATTACACCGATTGTTAACGATACTATTTATTATTTGTTATTATGCTCATTTTTGTGACATTGATTAAAATAAATTTAAAGGTAGCAATGATTAAAAATTATAAATGTAGACATTTATAAAATATAAGGGGAAAAAAAAAGAAAATGAAGGTGGGTTGTTGATAAAAATTGAGAGAGGACGGAGGTTGTGTGTAAGGAAGTTTAAAAATGTATATTGTAATTATAGGTTTAATTCCACATCAATAAATGATTGTAAGGAACATACAGTATCTGTCTATTATTGGAGAACCATAATTTAACACGATTTAGATGAAATTTGGTAAAAAAATAGTTTGAGATTACGGAAAGGACATAGAATAGTTTTTATCCCGGAAATCATCCTTTAAAGGGGTGAGAATGAGGATAAATGTTTGTATGGGGAATCAATCGCTAATCGCTAGTTTTATATAATTTGATACCAATATAATGTTTGAAATTGCTTCAACCACATATAATTTAGGGCACACAGCCATAAACACAAAATATATGCTCGTGCATAATATTTATAGTCTACACGTAATATATTCATAAAATTTTTGCATGTCAAATATTTCTTGCACACTTTATTTTTCGCTTTCTAATCACAAAACCTCGTTTTCTAAAGTACTTACTTCAGTTAAACTATAGTTAATTTAAACTATACAACTAACCATTTTAAAGTAAATCACTCTTCATATGAAATTAAGCCGAAAATTAAACTTTCATTGCAGCAAAAAACCGTTTCGTGTGCCGCTATCATAATTTACTCATAGCGATTGAGATATTTATTTACAATTTCACAAGTTCTTTAGGCAGTTTATCAGACAGTGAAGTAGTTATTTTGTTTTTAACCGATAACTAGTGACCCGAAATACTAAATTGTTGAGAATCCAGGATTTATTGGGGGTTGATCATGCGATGGTGGCGCAGTTCGCATGCTTTGCAAACTTTTTGTTAATGTTCCCGATGCCCTCATTAGTTTGTTGAATTTGCATTTGGTTTCTCGATGGTGTTTTCGTGCTAAATATTGCCTATTATTAGGATTTTGTGCGATCGTTAGAAATAAATTGAAGTTCTAACACTATGGCTGATGAAGTTATACTTGTATAGTATTGTATTCAATGTATTCAGTCCGTTTTAACGTTTGATTGTTGGAGATAGGTCTCCCTTCAATACGAAGGGTACCAGGCCATAGTCCACTACGCTGGCTAAGTGCGGGTTAGCGGATTTCAAATTACTTTCGAAAACTTGCTAGGTTATGTCAGATATGAAGTTTTTTAACGATGTTGTTCTTTACCGTTAGACAAGTGGTAATCATGTTGGAAATGATTCATACATGAAAATATGTACGAGACCCGCGATTTGAACCCGCTTCATTCGGGTTCCCAAGCTGGGCTACCACTGTTTATAGTATTATGGAATGCTTTTCAATTTAATTAGAGTTTTAGGTTTTAAGCTATGGTTTTCTAAAAGATTTACGATTTTTATATTGTGATAAAACCCAGTTGCGCATTGAATTTATTATTTGTAGACATTATTCTACCACTGTGCATATGTAATTGATAAGATATGTTTAATATGTTCAAATATTTTAATAATTATTATTTAAATGAAACATTAACGCTGAAATCGTAAAATTTTTGATAAAACTAATATGTTTTATATATACTTTTTTATATGTATATGTATGTTCATTGATAAATAATGTACTAATAACTAACTTTTAAATTCTCAGCTTTTAACTGAATATTTTGTATAGAATTTTCGATAGTAGCTTCCAATATAGCCTAATAAATATTTAGAATGTGAAATCCATTAAAATTTAGCATTTTTCTCCATTTACATATTATTGTCTGAAGTAATTTTATCTCGCAATTTTTATATCGCCACTAGTTAGTTTGTGGGTAAAAAAATATATTTTATACACTGAAAAAACAAAAAAAGACTTAACAAAGGTTTTACTCGGTGGCTTGTTTACACTGTCACATGTGCGTTACGTGAAGCGTATTATCCATTCATATTAGATCTCCGAAAATTTAAAAAATTGTAAACTCACTTTAAACGTATATAAAAAATAGTTTTTTTTTCTGAAGCGAAAAATTTAACAAAATTGCCTTTACTGGCTTTTGTTTGATTTTTTGTGTAATCTATATTCTTTTTATTTTTTAATGTTAGTTTAAAAAGATATATAGCATCTCTTTCTATCCTACTCATATTATAAGCTCTTTGTTACTCTTTCACGCAAAAACTACTGAACGGATTTTGATTAAGTATCCTTAATAAATGGAATGCTAATGCTAATGCAAAAAGAATTTTTCAAATTGGATTAGTACTTCCTGAGATTAACGCGTTCAAACAAACAAACTCTGCCTTTATAATATTATATACTAGCGACTCACCCTCACTTCACTCAGTTTCGTCCCTAGGTACATTTTAACGGTTAGTATGGAAAAGATAGATATGATATACAGTCTATAACCTTCCTCTGTATCTAATGCAAAAAGAATTTTTCAAATCGGATTAGTATTTCCTGATATTAGCACGGTCAAACAAACAAACTCTGCCTCTTTATAATATTAGTATAGATAAGTATAGATAAATACGAAATAATTGAAGGAATGAGACCCAGGTTTGAACCCCTTTTACTTGGCTTTCCATGCGAGGGCATTACAAATGTGCCAATAAGATATTTTACTGATAACATCTTGGTAATGTAGTTAAAATATTATAAAATTTCATTCACAAAATGTCTTTTTACATTGAAGACTTCAATGACTGTAATAAATAAAGCTGGATCTCAGATCTAGGTCTACTTCAAAAATCTGAATAATTTTTACTGTAGCGGTACTCGTGAATGTAAAAGATAATTTTCTAAACTCTTCTCATAAGAAGTAAAATGAGCATAAATATTAAAATACTAACGAAATGTCGTTACTTTACTCAGATCTAACTATTTAATATAACTTTTACAATCTTTTATCTTCAAACAAAAGAAATCGTATCCTTTATTTAATTTTGGTATTTCAAAAACACTTTTTTGTTTTGTATTTTAAAACACTACTCACTCTAACTGCCGCTAAGCAGTTAGAAAGGGAATATGATTGCACTAGCGACTCACCCTCGCTTCGCTTCCGGTTCGTCCCTAGACAAAAACAAATCTATCCCACGGGAAGCGTATATTTTTCCGGGATGATATATAGCCTATAGCCTTCCTCGGTTAACGGACTATCTATCGCAAAAAGAATTTTTCAAATCGGATTAGTAGTTCCTGAGATTAGCGCGTTCAAGCAAACAAACAAACAAACTCTTCAGCTTTATAATACTAGTATAGATTAGAAAAAAAGAACCTCGGTCTTGAATAGAAACACTGAAAGAAACCGTTTTACTATCTATAAATCGTTTTGGTATAAAATTAAATGTTATACCTACTTGTACAACATTAAAACAGTTGACGTGTAGGAAATCAGCGTATCTTAAATCTATAAATACGAGTATAATAAAATTCTAACTAAGTCGAATCTGTACATTAAATATTTATTTAAAAATCTTATTGAAATAGCCATCATTATTGATACAGAGGTCGAATCTATAGTTTTTAGAATTTTTGTCTGTCTGTCTATCTGTCTATCTGTCTGTCTCTCTGGGAAAGCATCACAAGAAAACCACTGAACAGACTTTGGCAAAATTTGCCATGGTGATAGCTGGTTATCCGGGTCAACATATAGGATACTTTTTAGTGTGGGAAAATATCTCATCTCTGAGAAATCTATAATACCTATATTATATAATAGATACATATATATACTCGTAATATATAAGTAGCATCTTTTATATAAATAAAATTAATAATATATAAACCATTAATCCGATTGTAATGAAACTCTAGCGGGTTATTCTGTGTATGCATACAAAAATTCCTGGCTTAAAAGAAATATTTTTTTTTGAACATTTGTCTTTTATAGATGCTCCCGAGCAAAGCGAGAGTAGGTCACTAGTTTTAAAACAGCATTTTCTAGAAACTTTCCAAAGAAGTTTGTTCTTTTTCTTTCTTACTTCCATTTTACTTCTACTTTTATACTGAAGTAATGATAAGCCAACTTAAAAAAATTACAAGTATTAAAAAATTTAATGCCCGTAAAAAATTATAATTAACCGACCATTCAATATAAGTTATCAATTCTCGGTTTTCGTGGACAGCTAGAGCCTTTTTAATCTCCGCACGGCGCGCCATAAAGAGGACTCCCAGAGTAATTTGTCAAATAAACGAGCGGTGTGATTTCACGAATAATGCTCTGCTAATTCTTAACCGTGCCTTTTGCTTTTCGTTTGTATGACTTTTGTATGGAATTTTTCAAGTTTTTGGTATTTAATACTTTAATGATATACTTTGAGTACTCTGAGGCTTAATCTTAGATCTAGTTTTTGTGTGGATTTGCTATGACCTAGTAAAATTGAGTAGGTAATTTCTTATTGACTACTAGCGACTCATCCTCGATCTGCTCGGGTTCGACCTTATTTACGTTTTTACGTTTAGTATAAATTTCTCAGAGATGAGATATTTTCCCGCAGTAAAAAGTATCTTATATGTTTACCCGGATAACCAGCTATCATTATATCAAATTTTATCAAAATCCCTCCAGTGGTTTTTTCGTGATGCGGTCACAGACAGACAGACAAACATTCTAAAAACTATATTGGGCCCCTGTATTGATAATAATGTCTATTTTAATAAGATTTTCCAAAAAAATATATAATGAAGAGATTCAGTTGTTACAATTTTATTATATGTATAGATTTTTACCTGCTAATGCAAAATAGAGGAGGTTACTATATTTGTGCGTATGTTATTTGTATGTATTTATTTCAATATTCCATCAACTTTTATTGACGTTTGTTTTTGTAGTGTTTAACACTTTAATGATATATGGTCTTTGCGTGAATATGCTGGTAAAAGTAAAAAAATGATTAACTTGTATATTTTATTATTTATTTCACAACTAGCTGACCCGACAGACGTCGTTCTGTCAAAAGGTATTGGACTACGACAGCCCCAAACAAACTTACAGATTTTTATTATTTTCTGTGTTTTTTTTTTTTCATTTTTCTCTTCATAAAAACCTCCCTCGGACTTCAACAAACATTTAAGAAAAAAGTTAGCCGAATTGGTCTAGCCGTTCTCGAGTTTTGCGCTTAGTAACACATTTAGCCATTCAATTTTATTTATAAGAGG
Organism: Fabriciana adippe; assembly: GCA_905404265.1. Lineage (NCBI taxonomy): Eukaryota > Metazoa > Arthropoda > Insecta > Lepidoptera > Nymphalidae > Fabriciana > Fabriciana adippe. The sequence goes on along the minus strand of FR989995.1, from coordinate 14,206,559 downwards.
ATATAAAATATGATATGAATATAGATACTGATTCTGTGGCTCAAAATTTTTACTTAAAAACTACTTAATCGAAAACAAAAATTATATTATTATAAAATATGTTAATTGAAAAGATTTTTTTCAAATTAACTTCAACAAAAAGATTTATATTAAAAGAAGCAATGTTCCATATCTTAAAACATGCATTTGCAGTGTACAGATAAATAGCAATCGCAGGCCATTCTATCGTCACAATTGTTCCCAATGATGCATCGACGTTCGAACAAAAAAACGTAACTAACATCACTGATTTATGCGTCCAATACCCGATTTATTAGTCGACGAAAATCCATGAATCTGACGGTCCTCTTTGTTCTGATATAACGCGTGATCGCGTACGAAAATATTGCGTTTCAGTTTTATGATCCGGAAATGGAAACAAAAGCTGGCGGTTGTAATTAGTGCTGACTGAATTAAAATGTTTGGGATTCCGTACCTAAATGGTGTTTGTATTCAGCCCTTTTTAACGTCTCACTGCTGGGCACGGGCTTTCCTTCAATACGAGAGGGATCAGGCCATAGTCCACCACGCTGGCCAAGTGCAAGTTGGTGGACTTCACATGTGTTATGAAAACTTGCTAGGTTCTCTCAGACATGCAGGTTTACTCACGATGTTTTCCTTCACCGTAAGGCAAGTGGTAATCATATTAGTAATTATTCGCACATGAAATTCGCACCCGGGATTTGAACCCGTTTCATTCGGTTTCTCAAGCGAGCGCGTTACCACTGGGCTACCACTGCTTCATGATGGTGTTTACGGAACTCTTATACTAGGTCTCTTAAGGAAGCTGAAACGGTTATGTTTTTTGAACCGTAACAATAAATAAACGAATCTATATTATACATAGGCCAAGACTAAGTTCAGTGACTTTTGTCCTCTGATTGTCAATCGATGTTTTTACTTAAGGTAATGATGAGCTATAGTTATCTATATAGTTATCTATATAATAACAAAATAATTATTATGGTTGAACTATGACCACTGGGCCAACGCTAGTTAAAGTCAGTCAATAAAATATAGAATATGATCCTTATACAAGATTTCTTTAGGGTTCCCTACCCGAAAGTTGCCAACGGAACCCTAGTAATAGGCCTCCGCTCTCCGTCCGTCCGTCCATCAGTCTGTCAGAGGGTTGTATCTCATGAACCGTAATAGGCAGATAGTTGACATTTTCATAAAGCATATATTTTTATTGCTGTTATTACAACAAATAATAAAAGTAAAAATATAAGAAACATTTTTTTAACGTTCGTTATCGATCATGAAAGTTAATATACTACGTACATAGAGTAATAGTCATATTAATAAAAAGTACATGTACGATGGTATGGAGCCCTTTGTGATGCGAATTCAATTCGCACTTGACCGATTTTTTAAGTTTATTTTTGATTTTGCTATGTAATTGTTAAATATAATTGATGGTTAAACCATAAAGCGAAATAAATGTTTAAGATTAATTCACATAGTTTTTATTGAAATAAAATTTAAAGATATAATTTACATTATGTTTTGTCGTTGAGGAAACTTATTTTTTCTTGTTTAAGCATAATAAAAAAGTGTACTGGATGTATTTTTATCTATGACCTTTGAAATTGACCTTTCTTTCCTATTTACGAAATATGCATTATAATGAATGTAAATACTAGCGACAGACAGACAGACAAACAAAAATTCTAAAAACTATAGATTCAGCCTCTATACCAATAATAATGACTACTTCAAAAAGATTGTCCAAAAAATATTTAATGTACAGATTCGACTCAGTAAGAAATTTATTATATACTAGCGACTCACCCTCGCTTCGCTCGGGTTCGTCCCTAGGTTGATTCCCCATAAAAACTTTCATCCCCATTTTCATTCCCTTAAGGCATGATTTCCGGGATAAAAAGTATCCTCTATCCTTCCCAGGGTCTCAAACTATCTTCTTACCAAACATCTTAATCGGTTCAGTAGTTTCGGAGCCAATTCGGTGCAAACAAACAAACAAACAATCAAATTCTTCCTCTTTATAATATTAGTATAGATATGGAAGATAACTTAATTTTTCATTAAAAAAATATTGAAAAAATCGGCCAATTCTTCATATTTACAATTAAATGAAACAAGGTGACTAGAGTTAGTAAAATTTAATTATATCAGGTAAACGACGTTAAAAATGTAATGATCGAAAAATTTTTGGCATCGCGCAAAATGAATTGAGTTAGCCGCACCTAATTGGCGTTTTGGGGCACCGCTGGCAATATAAAGTGAAATAATATTATTAATCTTCTCACGCCCTGTATATGCCTATCGAATATTAAGTCTATTGGCTTAGAAAGGGGTTATTTTCTTAAAGTAAACGCTGGAGTCAGGAATTTCTTGATATTTATTTATTGTTTTGCACTTTAGTTTAAATATTTCTTTACTAGTGATGTACTTTGACGACACGTTTGGCTCAGTTTGTAGTGACCCTACTTGTTGTACCAGAGTTGCGGGTTCGAGTCCCGCTGGGGGCATACATTTGTGTGATGACCACGAATGTTTGTACTCCAGTCATGGGTGTTTATATTTATAATATGTACCTATTTAAAGTTATATATGTGTAGTGTATCAACTATCCAACTATCTGGTATCCATAACACAAGCCTCTTAGCTTACCATGGAACTAGATGGTGCTGTGTTAATGTCCCTACATACTTACTATTATAATAATATGTCTGAAATCCTTTTTCCTTTTGACGCACAGAACACTAAAAATAATAACTATACTGTTTCAGATCGACAATAACTATGATATCTCATTTTAGCTCTTAGTATCCAAAAAAAGTAGCCCAATACGAAATTATTACTATCCATCATCTATATAAACTACTTACAAGTAATAACATAAAACGATATGAACAAAAACAAGCTTGATGATTATTTTTCCTTATGTTTCATATGAGGCAAAGAAATTGTAGCCTTGTAAGGAAAATGTTGAACAAAATAAATTATCTTCATTATCTCATATTCTATTTATTATATGTACTAGTTTTTGATTGCTTTCTTATACATACCTTTTAACGTTTAGTATAGATTTCTCAGAGATGAGATATTTTCCCGCAGTAAAATTATCGTACATGTTGTCCCAGATAATTATCATCGTACCAAATTTCATCAAAATCTGTCCACTGGTTTTCTTGTAATGCGTTCCCAGACAGACAGACAGACAAAAATTCTAAAACCTATTATATTTATAATATATATGTATTTAAAGTTATATATATATATATATATATATATATATATATATATATATATATATATATAGTGTATCAACTATCTGGTATCCATAACACAAGCCTCGTAGCTTACCATGGAACTAGATGGTGCTGTGTCTTAATGTCCCAACGTATTTATATAGGTATGTATTTATTTATATTTATATACCTACAGATTTTCCAAATAATATTTAATGTACAAATTCAACTCAGAATTTTATTATATGTTTAGATGTACTTATATCTACATAATTTAGGGACGTTTTTATAGGACACATAGCAAGACGTCCTTGCTTCAGAATTGACAACTTGATTACATCTTTATTATTTTTTCTTTCTATAAATATAATATGAACCTAATACATATAATTTATGAACCTTCTAAAATGAATTTACTGTATTAATGTGACATCCTTTGATAGAACAAACTCACAAAGAGACCAACGTGGAAAGATATTTTATTTTAGGTACACTTTTTGAAGATATTAAGTGGAGGCAGTCCTATATCGTTAGTTCAAATATTATCATAAAGAACATAATTTTAGATCATATTTTAACATGCACCTTTAGTCATAAAAACTCTGAGAGATTTTTTGCTTTGTTGTTTGGTTTTACGCACTAATCTCGGGCTAGCTACCAGATATATAATTTTTAGCCTTTTTTACATAATTGAAATTTAAAAAAAGCTGATTTTTTTTTTAATTTTTAACCCTTTAGACAAATTATACGTAAATAAAAGATGCGAGTGAAACCGTGGGCAAAGGCTGATAATAAATATCCAAAAAGTTATTTTTCTAAGAAGAAATATGACAACGTATTATGTTTTTAAATATTTTTAAGTATTGTAAAATATGTAAGTTATTTGTATTTTTTAAATAAAATTAGCAATGATTTATTAGTGTTCTATATAAAGTCCGTGAAACTTTCTAAATTGGTCCTCCTGTTTCTTAAATTAGCCCGGACGGGTCGTTGGATGAAAACAATGAAATTAAAAAAAAATCTTAGAAAGGTTAAAAAATCAGATATATCTTTTTAAGTTTAAGTTTTATTATGTATCGAATACAAAATAAGTGCAAAAATAATTATACCACCCTTAATTAATTTTTTTTTTATATTTATGTATGGGGTAAACCTTGATATATAACTTAATCATTAAAAAATAATAAAAATCTGTTCACGATTAACTCGAATTGAATAGCCCCTCTTTTCTAAAGTTGGTAAAAGACATTTCATTCCCTTTCATCTTTTTCATTTTATGCCTTTATTTTATTTCACGAATTGCCAAAAAACCAAGCAATTGGTTTAAACCTGTCCTACTTTTTTAGAATAAAGTTTAAAACCATATTTCATAAATCTAAACGCCCTTACAATCTCTATTAATAAGCTAAATTCATTACCGCTTGAAAGCAGTAGACCGTAACTAAAATTCCTAGGCTTTTCAAGCTCACCTTGGGCTAACCTAAAAAAGCTGTCGAGAGTTTCTTAGTTCATTTGGTCTCGACGTTGTTTATTTGCCTTCCGAGTTTTCCATTTATTTTCTTTAAAAATATTTGCGCTCCCACGAACTTTATTAAATGCTGTTAGAATTAACATAAGTCGACGTCTCTGGCGTTCAACAATGAATATTTTTTGAATATCTATAGGTAATAAGGTGAAAATTGCAATAACATACAGCACTATCTAGTTCCATGGTAAGCTACGAGGCCTGTATTACGGATATCAGATAGTTGATACACTATACATATGTAAGAAAGAAACACATGTTAAGAAAGAAGGTTATATATCATCCCGGAAAAATGTACGCTTTCCGTGGGATAGACTTATTTTTGTCTAGGGACGAACCCGAAGCGAAGCGAGGGTGAGTCGCTAGTTACAAATAGGTATGGTTATTGTATTAAAAATATATATTATTTTATTTTAAATTTACATTAATTCTATTTTAGCACATATTTGAAGTTAGAAAATATAATGAGTATTTACTTTTAAAGCGATGATATGTCGTTTATTACCAGACTTAGCAAATAAATATTTCAAGGGCTTGAAAGTAATGTAAACTACTGTTTTCTTCGAAACGTAGCATATCAGTCTAATATTATGTTTGAAAGTACTTAAATTATGATGACTGTAGTTACGCTTTGAAACAAGTGAGGTTTTATAAAAAAAAAACTGCTAAAACATCGCCTAATGTGTATTACATATAAACTACTAATTTCCTGCATGATTCAGCGCTCAAACATTTTTGCATATCGACTCTATATTTGTGTGGAATGTTTATGCGATACTTTGTAAGTCAAAATAAACTGTCACAGCCGAATAAATTATTCATATTGATTTGATTATATATTATTATTATAAAGAGGCAGAGTTTGATTGTATGTTTATTTGAACACGCTAATCTCAGGAACTAATAGTCCGATTTGAAAAATTCTTTTTGCATTAGATAGCCCGTTTATTGAAGAAGGATGCAGGCTATATATTATCTCGGAAAAATGTACGGTTCCTGTGGGATAGTTTTATTTTTATTTAGGGACGAACCCGAAGCGAAGCGAGGGTGAGTCGCTAGTTTGATTATATGAATGTTTGGATGTTTGTTTATTCGTATCTTAAAACTAGGTGTTTTTTCTATTTTTTTTATTACTAACAGTAGCCCATGTGTCACCGCAGGTCATAGTATATCTGAATATTTAATTTTATCCAAAAACAAACAGACACGCATACAAATTTTTCTATTTATAATATTGCTTAAGGATAATAGTTTATAAGTGAGCTGAGTGACAACATATGTTGGGACATTAACACATAACACCATCTAGTTCCATGGTAAGCTACGAGGCTTGTGTTATAGATACTAGATAATTGATTCACTGCATATAGAACACAAACTATCGTGCTCATCACATAAATTAATGCCACCAGTGGGACTCGAACCCGCGACCGCTGGCACAGCAAGTAGGGTCACTACAAACTGAGCCGAACGTGTCGTCAAATATAAATGTAAATATAAATATGCAAAGCGATGTACAAAAAAAGGGTTATATTATATTTCCTTTCTACTTCAATCGTTAAGGAAAAATGAGGGCTCCTATATCTCCTCTGGATCTCATGATCTGTACATACTAGCCACTAATAAACAAATTTATCTAAATATCCACATTTCAGTGGCGCAATACCTGAAAGTCCACTAACCCGCACTTGGCCAGCATGGTGGACTATGGTACAATCCCCTTCGTATTGAAAGGAGGCCCTTGCCCAGCAGTGGGACGTTAAAAAGGGCTGAAAACAATACTTGAAAACTGTAAATCTGTAACTTGAATCCTAACTTAACGATTGAAAAACAAAACAAACGGAATAACCATTTATAACTTAAAAATAATTTCATACATTACTACGTATAATTAAAATCCACTATGAAAATGACTTATATGTCCCCCGGTTATTTGTTTATCTTATCGCTACGTAATAACAGCTGATCGGTAAATCACTGAAATTGTTATGGATGACGCTTGCACTAACTTATTATTAAATCCATTAAAAATGTATTCTGATCATTCCTTATATTTATGACTAGCGATTCATCCTTGCTCCGCTCGGATTCGTCCCTAGATATGTTTCAGAGATGAGATATTTTTCCGTAATAAAAAAAATCCTATATGTTGACTCGGATAACCAGCTATCATTATACATATAAATTTCATCAAAATCTATCCAGTGGTTTTCTCGTGATGTGTTCCCAGACAGACAGCCAGACAGACGGATAGACAGACAAAAATTCTAAACAAAGATTCCGTCTCTGTATCGATAATAGGTACCTAATGACTATTTCAATAAGATTTAAAAAAAAATATGTACAGATTCGTTTCGATTTATTATATGTAGGAATGTGTACCTATGTGTATGTATATATATATATATATATATATATATATATATATATATATAATATATAAGTAAACAAGCGATTTACCTTCGCTTCGCTCGTCATTATTGTCAGGTCTATTTTTTACAAGTTTCAATCAAATCTTACAAATACAAACACTTTCGCACTAAGTTTTTAATATAGAACTATTGAATTTTGTCTATATATTATGTATATACATTATATATATTAGAAATAAACTTTTTGAGGAAAAAACTCTGTACTGTAAAGAACAACAAGTATTTGTAGTTTGATCGAATAAGCACTAAGGCGACGAATAATTTGATTATAAAAAAAAAACTGGGCAATTTTTACAAGCACTCTAAAGCTATCAGAATATATCTGTAACATTTTTTTCCTTTCAAAAGCGAATCGGTTTTCTGATATTTTAATACTGGCGCTGTTTCAGATCATTTAATTAAGTGTTGAAATCGAACCCGCTATACAAATTTCTTGCCAAATCTAGTGCCAAATCCATTTCAACGTAATACGAACAATCCATCTGTGTTTTAACAATTTGAGGAATATCCCTTTTTGGATAATAAAAAAAATATAATTTTATTTAGGACTTTTAGACTGACTTAAATAAGTAGGGTATATTTATTTTAACTATATAATATTTTATTTGTTTATGTTATTCGATATCTTGATCGATAGTGAATCGATTTTCATAAAACTTTTTTTTAATGAGTAGATTACAAATCAAAACGTACCTAGAGACGCACCCGAGCAAAGCGAGGGTAAGTCCTTAGTAATGCATAAGCTACTTTGTATTTTAAGTTACTAATATATTATTTTTGTTTTTTACAGACCGAAAAGCGGTTCGATGCTTCTATACAGCCGCAAAAAGGTACGTTACCGGCGCGACGGTTACTGTTGGAAGAAGCGGAAGGATGGGAAGACCACAAGAGAAGACCATATGAAACTAAAAGTACAGGGGACTGAGGTAAATAATACGCTAAATATTAATATACTAAATTAAAAGGAAAATGTAATAACACTTTTTATCTATTTTTATTTATTAAAATCAGCGCAAGTATTCTTCGATAGTAAAAAAATAAATATAGTTGAATTAATTTCGGCTACATAGGAAATACGCTGTTTTAAAACATGCTTAACTTATACATAACTTAAACTATAACTTTACAATATTATATGTAGTACATAAGGAAACCCGGCCTCCCGGCCAAATTTCATCTAAATCAGTTAAGTAAGTAGTTTCGGAGTTCATCGCGGATCAACATCGTGACACAGGTATTTTATAATTAATAATTAATTAATAATTTTAATTTTATTTTTTTCCGAATCACGCAAAATTAATTGATTTCAAAATTTATTAGGCGTCTCTCCCTTATCGGCGTCTCTCCCGGACTTACCCTAATATATGTTAATTTCTTCACTCATACTTTTGTGGGGACAATGCTATAGAAAGTTTTTAACTTATGTATGATCCCTAAGGAGTTTCCTGTCCTTTTGCGAATTATCTCTAAAAATGATAAATTGCACTGTACGTCAAAATGACCCCAGTCAAAATAAAGATGGCATAAGTATATTATAATATGGCACGTGACGAAAACAGGTTGACACTAGAAAAGGTACTTTTGTTATTTTTTCTTGGAGATTATGTACACTTGCTTACTAATAAAATAATTTAAACTTTTTATTGTTATACTAGTGATTTGCCCTCGTTTCACTCGGGTTCACCTCTAGGTACCTGCGTTGCTATAGTTTAATAGGAAGTTCTTTTTAGTTCGCTGGGGCATTCATTTGTGTGATGAGCACGAATGTTTGTACTCCAGTCATGGGTGTTTATATTTATAATATGTATGTATTTAAAGTTATATATGTGACTAGCATTTCCCGCGGCTCCGCTCGCGTTCAGATGATCAAAAACCAAATTCTTAGGTTTTACACATTAGTATACTCTTACATTATACATTACTTTCATTGCGCACCGCATGATTGGTAAATAATGGCAGAGATTGACAATGCCACAAAGGTTCCTCCGTTAAATTGAACTTTTTGTTTTAGCAATAACATTTATATGTGTCTATACTTCTGTTTTGTTTGTTTTTTTAGTTTTTCACGATAAAATCTCAAACTACGGAATTAATTTTAATCATTTTTTACTAATAGACAGCTATAGATTAATTAAATATATAGCTGATTATTTAAATTACATAATGATAACTTTTCTTAATTAGCGCTAGTTAGTAATATTTTCCAAAACGATTTTGAAAAGAAAGTGTAATAAGTAAATAATTCTAAGCAAATACATTTTTTTATTTCATATGGCTCGGCTAATATGATTAAAGTCGTAAGCATTTTATTGTGTCCTTTAAGGTTTTACCTTCCAAGAAAAGGTGTTAAGAAAAAGTGAAAAAGTTGAGGTATAAGAGTTCCTAAAATACTTTTTCATAGTTTTTGAGATATGAAATATTTTTAGTTACCCGCTTTGGCAGTTTAACAGCCATAAACTTGTTTTCCATAAAATGTTATAAAATAATATAAATTGAACTTATTTTTACGGTGCAAAAAATGAGTAGGTATTGTGGAAACGTAAATATTATTCGTATTTATTTTAGTGTTAACCTAACAAAACACGTAAGTAAGAAAAACAACATAGCATTTTGCTATACGAAACCTAAAATGCGCGAGTTGGATATACATTTGCCCAATTTTTCCATTAAAAGATTAAAAAACATTAACATTATTTACTAAACAATAAAAATTTACAAATATTCTCATTTGAAAATTGTTTCGGCCAACAAAATATTACTAATATGTTACTAATTTATAAAGCCAAAAAGTTTGTTTTATTAAAAATTTAAGCACGGGCAGGGCTGCGGGTAATTTAGTAGTAATTATAGTAAAGTCAGAGAAAGGTTATATTTGTACATTTTTTTTTGGATAAAACTACGTATTTTAAAAACACATGGCGACATCTATTGTCAAATAGCTAAATAACATATAAATAAATTTTCATTAAAATAACTATTTTAATGAATAAAATAGCGCTGTTAATATTTCTTTTAAGATAAGTTTTTTTTAATAGTTTTAACATAATATATAAGTAAGTTACCTTGCTATAATGTTAATAGCATCATCGTGCTTTTACTTTAACCAGTTTTTGTATTTTTTCTCAGAAATGAGATATTTTCCTGCGGTAAAAAGAATCCTATGTGTTGACCCGGATAACTTGCTATTACCATACCAAATTTCATAAAAATACCTCTAGTGGTTTTTCTGTGATGCGGTCACATACAGACAGACAGAAAAAATTCTAAAAACTATAGATTCGGGCTCTATATCGCTAATAATGAATATTTCAGTAAGATTTTCCGAAAAAATGTTGAATTTAGGGGTTCGGCTTAGTTACAATTTTATTGTATGCATAGTTATTAATTTATGAAGCGAAAAAGTTTGCTTTACTGATAATTTAAGCACAGGCGGAGCCGCGGGTGATTTAGTAGTAATTCTAATAAAATCGAAAAAAGGTCATATCTGTACATTAATTTTTTTGGGATTAAAACTATGTATTTTAAAAACACATGGCGACATCTATTGTCGAATATCTAAATAACACATAAATAAATATTAATTAAAATAACTATTTTAATGGATAAAATAGCGCTTTTGATAATTTGATTTTCAAGATAAGCTATTTTTATAGTTTTTACCATATTTTGTAAGTTACCTTGTTGTTTACAAATAGTATCGTCGTGGTTTTGTTCCTACCAGTTTTTGTATTTTTTTTCAGAAATGAGATATTTTCTCGCGGTAAAAAGTATCCTATATGTTGACCCGGATAACCAGCTATCATCATACCAAATTTCATCAAAATCCCTCCAGTGGTTTTTCTGTGATGCGGTAACAGACAGACAGACAGACAGACAGACAGACAGACAGACAGACAGACAGACAAAAATTCTAAAAACTATAGATTCGGCCTCAGCATCGATAATAATGTCTATTTCAATAAGATTTTCCAAAAAATATTTAATGTACAGATTCGGCTTAGTTAGAATTTTATAATATGTATAGATTAAAGTTATATATGTGAAGTGTATCAACGATCTGGTATCCATAACACAGGCCTCGTAGCTTACCATGGAACTAGATGGTGCTGTGTGTTAATGTCCAAACATATTTATTTAATGTTATTTAAATAACATACTGATTAAAGAACAGAATATTTACTACTTTGAATATAGTATTTTAGTAACTTCTCAGTAACATGTACAGGGAGCTTATTTTGCTATTTTTGCTATTTAACTTTATTATTTTCTAGCAATTTATATGAGACTCCAAATGTCACCTCTAACACAGTAGTAAATGACTGTAAAAAAAAATGGCTGTAATATATGGACGAATATGACGAAATTATAAGGTTTTCGATTTTAAAAATATAAAGTGTTTCATTCGCTAATATAACCACGTTTATGGTGTACGTAGTCGAAAATGAAAATATTTTTTTTTTTATTTAGAATAATACATGCTTCACTATTATAAATATAAAAGTAATTCTGTTTGAACAGATTTTGATAAAGTTTAGTAAGGATATAAATTGCCTCATGTGATCGGGCATAGGTTATCCTTGATCCCCGTCCCGCTTATCATATGTGTGAAGCCACGGGCAAAAACTACTTACGTATAAAAAAGTGTGTGTGTACACTTATTTACGCACGTAAGAAGATATACTGCTTTGGCGTAATAGAACAAAAATAGCTAAAGATTTCATCCCGTATGTCACAAATCTCTGTTTGTGAAAGGAATGCAGCTAACTTTATCATGTCGTTTTTGGCTGTCGGTGTGCGCGCTCATCGTAAAAATTTTTCTCTCATAATTTTTTCCAAACGTGCCAAAGAAGTATAACTTCAAAAAGTGTCTTAAATTAATTACCCTATATATTATGTGTTATATAACAACCTATATATACCCCAAGCACATTGTTTTCTCAATTTTTATATTATATAGCTTAGAAAGCGGTATCTACTATTATATGCAGAAACAGACTCAACCGTGTATGTTTTTATATAGTTTTCTTCAAAACTAACATCAACACAGATGTTATTTAACATATGATGCATTTTGAAGACCATATTACCAATGAGAGAGCATTTCATTCTGTACTGACAGCTGGGGTCTAACAGAATAAAACAAAGCAAAGTTAGAATATGAGTGTAATAATATAGATATCGAAATAAATATTTAATAATTTAGTATTTTTTTAGGTAAATAGTACTCATGATGAAACTACATATATTGTTATACTGTTTTTGGGCTATATTGTATGTAAAAAGATTTTTTTTCGTTAAAAGAAAACACTATATAGCCATTAGGTATATAAACGTAAAGGTGGACTTTTCTCTTCTAAAATAGATTTCTTATACTCAATCCATGGATAGTATAGCACTATTCTTGTCTAACTTCAAAAGATTTTAAAGGTTTATTTTAGGAGGTATACTTAAAAAAAATATGTTGGGACATAAACGCACAACACCATCTAGTTCCATGGTAAGCTACGAGGCTTGTGTTATGGATACCAGATAGTTGATACACTACACATATATAACTTAAAATACATACATATTATAAATATAAACACCCATGACTGGAGTACAAGTATTTGTGCTCGTCACACAAATGAATGCCCCCAGCGGGACACGAACCCGCGACCGCTGGCACGGCAAGTAGGATCACAACAAACTGAGCCAAACGTGTCGTCAAAGAGATAAGAGAGCTTCATATCATATATTTTTTTTATTTTAAAATATATAGTTTAAATTATGGCAATGAAAATATACGATAGTAGAGCCAATCTTTATTTACGTAAATGCAAAAACAAATGACTTATATACAACAACTAGCAAAACTCGCGGCTTCGCTCGCGATCAAACTACGAAAAATACGAAATATCATGTGAATATGTCCAAGGAATAAAAAGTTTAATAGAAAATTTTATCCCCTATCTATTTCACCCCCTTGGGGGTTGAATTTTGAAAAATCCTACCTTAGTGGATGCCTTGAAAATTCAAATTTCTAGCCTTAAGGGTTTAGCCTGTGCGTTGATACATCAGTCAATCACTTTTGCTTTTTATATATATAGATAAGGAATTATTAAAAAGAGCAAAGTAGCAGGACAAAGTATTTCAAGAAAAAGCACTAACGAAAAATCCACTTATTAATTCATCAAAATGTACACAGCTCGCAAAAATATTCAGTATTTATTGAAGACAATGCTAGCTTTCCAGTAGTGCAGTAGTGTGAATCTCATTTAGTTCTGACAGTTGGTTTCGGTGACGTCAGCAAACACCCAAATACACGATTATGAGGAAATATAAGCGATATTTCGGTGCCACCGTGTTGATTGAGTACTGTTTCCTGGATTTTGCACGCTATCTGTTATAACAATACAAAGTTTAACATTCTATAGGCGAGTTAATGACTATGGGTTTGGAGTTAGAAAATTATAAAGGTATTAATACTCTTATTTGTGTAGATAATTAAGTTTTTCTGGTATATTTTAAGCCACAGAAATTTGCTATGTATGTGTAAAAGTTGAGGAGTTTAAAATATTTCAATACTAGCGATTCACCGTCGCTTCGCTCGGGTTCGTCCCTAGCTATAGGATATAGTAAAATGATTATAGTATGTTATCCTTAAGAGATAGACGTATGCCATGCGGACTTTTTTGTAGACCTTTTTAAGGTGTACAATACTGTAGTACATTATTTTGATCTATCTCGTAGGGTTCAGCCAGCGATTGCAATGTAAGCGCAAAAAATGTGTTTATTTACATCACATTAGTAACCTCTAAAATTATCAGTGTTCCTCTACTATATTATGTATGTATTATACATATAAACCTTCCTCTTGAATCACTCTATCATTTAAAACAACCACATCAAAATCCGTTGCGTAGTTTTAAAGATCTAAGCATATATAGGGACAGAAAGACAGCGGGAAGCGAGTTTGTTTTATACTATGTAGTGATAACGCCTACTGACCACCGATATTCTTTCTTTAATCTATAGTACATATAATAAAATTCTAATTAAGTTAATTCTGTACATTAAATATTTTTGGGAAAATTTCATTGAAATAGTCATTATTATACAGAGGCCAAATCTAACAGACACTTTCATATTTATAATATCGATGAAAAATTTAGTCAATTGGTTACCACGTTCATTACTTAATAACTAAGTTGCAAACAGGTGCAAAGTACAACAAAAATTGCAAAGTAAAAATAATAAACTTTTTTAGACTATTTCCATAAAAATAAAGTAATCTAATCCAAAAATATATGTCACAATAAACTGCCTTATCGCTAATTGAACGATCTCTTTCAAGCACCTTTAGTTGTTGTATTTAGAGGATACACGTAAAAAATGGGAGTGGTTTTCTTAAATAACTAATAATATATAGTATTAATTAATATGCATTGCTAAATATATACATTTTCGCCCATTATTTCTTAGTGGAATCCTATATTACACAAACTGTTATCTTCTATCTATACATATAATAAAATTCTAATTAGGTCGAATTTCAAACGAACATTAAATATTTTTTTAGAAAATCTTATTGAAATAGTCGATATAGAGTCCGAATCTTTAGTTTTTAGAAATTTTGTTTGTCTGTCTGTCTACCTGGGAATGCATCACGAGAAGACCACTGGATAGATTTTGATGAAATTTGGTATGATGATAGCTGGTTATCCGGGTCAACATATAGGATACTGTTAACTGCGGAAAACTATTTCATCTCTGAAAAATCTATACTAAACGTAAAGTCTTCAATTAGTGAGTTAGTTGTATTTCGCTTTCACATACCCATGTTAACTTATAGATATAAGTTATGGGAAAACCAACAATCGATGGTATAACAAAAATTCAATTTAAGCACTTCACATAAACAAATTGACCAGTCCTTTCGAAACGGTTTGATGAATAAGCAAATGAATCTCTACCAATTAACTGCGATGGGAACCGCTAATTGGACGGATAACTATGTATGTTATTTTTGTGCGCGGTTATTGAATTCATTATTTTGGATTGGTGTCACTCACTCTGTTAATGGCTCTATACTTAATTGTACTAATGATATGGAATTTTACTTTATTTTAAAAGGCTATGGGGATGTAAGGGGTGAGGGATGTTATATTTTTTATTTATATAGATATACTAGCGATTTACCCTCGCTCCGGTCTCGTTCGTCCCTAGGATGGACCCTTATCACTTAGGGGTATGAAAAATAGTTTAAGTCCGATTCTCAGACTTACTGAATATACACACAATTCATAAGAATCGGTCAAGCCGTTTTGGAGGAGTTTTGTTACAAACACTGTGACACGAGAATTTTATATATTAGATTTATACATGTCAAGAGGTTACCCTTTTTAACGCGCCACTGCTGGGCTCTCTCAATCACTCACTGCAAGGGGAGATCAGGCCATAGAACACCATACTAGCCAAGTGCGGGTTGGCGGACTTTACATGTCTTTAGAAAATTATTTAGATTCTATCAGATATGCAGGTTTGCATGATATTTTCATTCTTCGTAAAACAAGTAGGTAATCATGATAAAAAGGATTCAAGTATCAGACATGAACATATGAAAACATCAGAGGTGCAAGACTCGGGATTTGAACCCGCTTCACTCAGTTTCCAAATTAAATAAATAATAATATATAGATATATTTTCATACATAAATAATAATTATATTTTTTAGCTATTAAGGAACACCGAATTTAATGTAATTTAAAAGTGATTTATCCTTGGAAATAGAATTTCTCTTTGAAATTTATACAGAACTACCCTTAAATTATAGCGATAAGATAAGATTCATTGGCCATAATTGATTAAATTAAACATACACAAAAATTGAAATAAATGAGTGCCTTCTTTATTTAAAGATGGTTAAAATTTTAATGTTGCTGCCAATTTCAATACTAATATAGTCGTAACTGTTTTTAAATCAAGAAAAATCATGGCTTAAGCTTGAATACCTGACATAAGTATTTCATTATATATCGCTCTAGTGACCTACTGCCCATAAATTTATGGTAAAATTTATATAAAAGAAAAGTAAAACGTTAAATTCTATTTAAAAATATAAGTGCAAAACAAATTGTTCCATAATACCTTTGTAGCCTACGTTGAATGGGGTAAAACAATTGAGAGATTAAAATAAGCGTGAAAACCTGTGTTGTATACAAATAATATTTAAACGGTGGTTACAAGCTGTTTTTTTAAATAACTATACTAGACTTGCCCCGTGTATCTGCGTGTAGTTTTTATAAAGCTCTTAGGATTTAAAATAGTGATTCGTAAAGCATTTATTTAGGTTTGGTTCTAATTTCTAAATCGATTAAGTTTTAGTTCTTAATTTTTGGGTTTTCAATACATTTTAATATAATATCTATACTAATATTATAAAATGCGAAAGTAATTCTGTCTGTCTGTCTGTTTGTTACTTTTTCGCACTTAGTCCCCTTAACCGATTTAGATGAAGTTAGGTATGGAGATAGTATGAAAAGAACACAGGATAGATTTTATCCCGGAAATCATCCCATAAGGGGGTGAAAATGGGGGTGGAATTTTGTATTTTACATACAATTTACATACAAATTTAATACATTTCTTAAGTAAGGGATATATGTAAAATTTATTATACCTATGTATGTATATTGTATAGTCTATCCATTTCATATTAAGCGTCAAAACGCACCTCAATGGTAGTTAAATAAGGGAAAAAACGATAATAATATAAGCTATAAACTTGTACATAAAACAAATTCTTCCTTTTTACGTTCTATCTCAAGGAAGGATGATCATAAGAAATACTACCTAGGACTAAATTTGTAGAGAATTTTATGCTTTACAACTTTTGCAATAACTCCAAATGTTATTTTGAACAAAAGGAACAAGATATTTACAAAAAATAACGATTTTCGTGACCTTTGATCCCCGAAATCTTTTGACGCGTACTCGAGATTATGTGAGACTTTTGAACCACCTTATAAAATACGAAAATAAATCTTATGCCGTATATAGTTTTTTTTCAGTTCTTAGGTGAAGCCTCTTTAAGATCAGTCTCATGGAATATTAAATGTTTTGAATGAACAAAACTATTATTAATAATGTTAAATAAGCTACATGAGATTAATTTTTGAGATACTTAAAAATTGTATAGATTGTGAATATGCCAATATTATATATGCAATTCGTCTTTTTGTGGTATCTTTCTTATGTATACCTACATTGATACCTTTGCCAATTAATAAAAATACCAATTGAAAATCAGTTTTCATATTTAATTCTTTAATTAATAGGTAATACCTCACATTTAGAAAAGTCCACCCCGAAGGTTCAATTAGTAAAGGTGAAGTCTGCCCTGCACTTGGCCAGTGTGGTGGTCTATGGCCTGATCCCCTCGCGTTGGCAGTCCCGTGCCCAGCAGTGGGACGTTAAAATTGGCTGAATACGAGGCGATTGGTGTACCCTTTTTGTTTAAAAGTGCCTAATAATTGTCTTTATTGCCATTCGTGTAGGGCCTATAGATAGGCAAGGACAGAACAGTTCAATACCTTCTTCTCCTCTGTTTGTCCATATAGTTTCTTTTTCTTCTGTTTAGTAGATATTGACGAGTTCTGAAAGAAAGAAAGAAAAGAAAGAAATCTGATGTTATCAATAAAAAATTTTGGAACTAGTTTTTTTTATACACTAGCGACTCACCATCGCTTCGCTCGGCTTGTACATTTTAATTTTTTTGAACGGAACCCTAACTCTTTTACTGAAATAAAAGTAGACTAAGTTACTCCTTATAACATCATCTACCTGCCAGTGAAAGTCCCATCAAAATCAGCCCAGCCTTTTCGGAGATTAACCGGAACAAACAGACAGACAGACAGACAGACAGACATATGTACAGACAGACAAACATTTTAAAAATTGTGTTTTTCTTATAAATACGGCATATAATTCCATATGCATTTAGTAAATAGCTGTTATTTAGAAATTACAAACAGACACTTCAATTTTATTTATCTGTATAGATAGGTAAATTCTATTCATACATATTTTCCTGAAATTCAATTCAATTCAATATACATTATGGTCGAATTTCCACCACTGGACGACCACTAGTTTTTATAAATATACAATGTCTGTATTAATGCTAAGTATTAAAATGGTCATAGGATCTCCATATATTTTAATTACTATATTACAACTGATTGCAAACCTGTTGGTGTGTTTATAATTCATGGATTGAAAAGTATGTTGTGGAAAATTTTCTTTGTTTTTAACTCGTTTTTGTTCGCGATTCTGCTCACGTGGCTGGCTACAACATCTATACAAAAAAATAAAATTGAAGTGTCTGTTTGTAATGTCAAAATAACACATTTTTACTAAGTGCATATAAATGAACATAGTATACTTATAAGAGAAAAAAAATATTTTTTTTTATTTTTGGCTGTCTATTTCGTTGGTTGAATCGATTTTGATGGGACTTTCAATGGCAGATAGTTGATGTTATAAGCAGTAACTTAGACTAATTTATTTTAGAAAAAGAATTAGGGTTCCGTGCAAAAAAACATAAAGCGAGATAAACAAATATAACCATAAGTAAAAACATAAGCAAGCGAAATATTCTTTTACTAAAATCTTAAATCTTTCTAGACTTCAGACTGTAAGACAAGTGGTAATCATGTTGATAATAATTAGCACATGAAAACTTCAGAGGTACGACACCCGGGATTTGAACCCGCTTCACTTGGTTTTACTAAAGCTTACCAAACAAACGCATTACCACTGGCCTACCACTGCCTCTTATATATATTTCTAGAAAAAAAATAGACGAGCCTGAAGCGAAGCGAGGGCGAGTCATTAGTTGTTCATAAATTGGTTTTGAATTTGGTGAACTCAAAGCTTTAAACTGACATATTTGGAAGTCGGTTAAAAAATCGAATAGAAATAGTTAAGCACTCTAATTCACGTGGCAGGTTTTCTCGGTTTGATATCAGCACGCCATTGTTTTGTTCTTAGTTTGGAATGATGCCAATTAAGGAAAGGTGGAAGCGGTTAGCGGACCGCGGCCTTGCGCTGTGTTTATTTATCGCCCTGATTTTTAGTGATTTATTGATTGGTGGAACATAAATCTGTGGAGACGCTTAACATTATTCTATTTCGAACTTAGTAATCCGCATTTATAATTTAATATGTAAAAATCTCGTGTCACGGTGTTTGTGAACGCACTCCTTCGAAACGGCTCGACCATTTTTTTTGTATATTTGGTAGGTATGAGAAAAGGTTTCAAAATATTTTTCACCCTCCAACCCCCACCCTCCATTTATTTATTAGTATTTTTGTATGAACAATATTATATAAATAATGAAATGTAAAGTTAAAGAGTTTTTTTATAGATTGAACGCGGGAATAGCCGCGGGTTCTGCTAGTAGTTTATAAATGTGTACATATGTATGGATGGGTGTATATATGTATGTTTGTAACTGCTTCACGCTGAAACGTGTGGACGGATTTTGATGAAATTAAGTACACAGATATATTATGACTTGAAGTAACATGTAGACTGTGGTATACGTGGGGATGCACGAACCCGCTAGTTGAAAAGAAAAGCAAAGCACTCTGAAGTATTTCATTGAAGGTTAAACTATAATTCCTATGTGATTTTAATGTTACTGCCCTTCACAGTGAATTTATGGAACACGGAATTTGGCAAAGCTACAAAACATAGAAAACATATAAATTTACAATTCTGCTTCAAATTTCTTTCTACTTTAACTTTATAAATACTTGGCGTATTTAGCACCACCTAGTATAGTATTATATGATTTGTGGCACCATTTCAATATCAGTTATGAAGTACATGTGTTTTTCTATTGATACTACGTAACTATAATATTTTCTTAGTTTTACGCGAATATTTGACATTTTAAATAAAACTATCTTTTCGGATTTTTTCGCGGATTTATTTTGATTTTAGGTTCCCGACGTTTCGAATGCTTCACAGCAATCATGGTCACTGGAGAGACTAAGGTGTTAGATGTCTCAAAGGTATTATATAGTTGTTACAGACAGCCCACCCACAAAACAACAAAATGAACTCAAAAACCTTGAAAAATTTTAGTTTTTATTATTATAATTATTACAATTCTTCAGAAAACTTTACTGATTACTAATCACATAAACACACTATTTTATTTATACTATCTATACTAATATTACAAAGAGATCGAGTATGTTTCTTTGTTTGTTTGAACGCGCTAGTCTCAAGATCTGTTTATCCGATTTGAAAAATTCTTTTTTCATTAGATAGCCCGTTTATTGAGGAAGGCTATAGGCTATATATCATATAATATATAGTCTATTTATTCCATACTAACGGTTAAAACGTACCTAGGAGCGAACCCGAGCGAAGCGAGGATGAGTCGCTAGTTAATGATATACTAGCTACTTACCGCCGCTTCGCTCGTCCCTAAGTACCTAAGAGTAAGCTATGTGTTACCTAGGTCAAGATCTATTTATAAACTAAATTTTATCCAAATCTGTCCAGCCGTTTTAGAATGAAAGAGCAACAAACATACATAAACACTTTTATATTTATAATAATAGTCCTTTAGTACACGTTTTAATCATCTAAATAAATGAAAACAAAATCTTTGTAACCCCGCTATATCTTGTATATTGGGCAGAATTTCTGAGGCACGCAACACTGTCACTAGTTTATGGGCTAAAAGCTCCAGGTGTTGGGGTGTTGCATCGTTAGAATCACTATCACCAGAATATATGAGCGCTCTTGAACTAGAACATGATTCTAGTATTTAATTTTCTCTTTTGTTTGTTACAGTACTATTATAAAGAGGTAAGATTTGTATTTTTATATGTTTGTAACGAATAAACTCAAAAACTGTTAGACCGATTTTAATGAAATTGGGAAAGAAGATAGTTTGAGACTGGATAGAACATTGGATATTTTTTATTCCGGAAATCACCCCTAAAGGGGGTGAAAATGGGGATGACATTTTATTTGGGAAATAAACCTAGTTTTGAATAATTTGCTTATAAGAGATGATAATTAATAATTTTTTTAATAGTATTAATTTAAGAAAGTTTTATTAGATTTATTTTTGTATTCAGGCCTTTTTAACGTCCCACTTCAAGGCAAAAGCCTCTCCTTTTTTTATAAGCGATTAAAAAAGCTTAGAGCATTATCTCTAGCTTATTTAAGTAGCACAAACCTCTATGTAAAAAATCGCGTCGATTCATTGCTGTAGAAAAGATGGATTAACTAACAACCTACATTTCGCATTTATTGTATTACGATCGACTTAACCTCGCTTTTCTTGGGCGCGTTCCTAGATGCCTAACAGAATGTGTTACTCTGGGTCAGTTTATATACCTATACTTTTCATCCAAATCCGTACAGCCGTTTTAAGGTAAAAAAAAACAAACATGGACGGACATACAGATTTTGTATTTATAATAGTAATTCGATTAACTAGCGATTTGCCGTCACTTGGCTCATAAGCGGTTTTAGATGCCTTTTTGTATTTATAATATTACTAGCTTCGCTTGGGTTTATTTAAACGGTTAGTATGGAACAGATACACTATATATTAGTATACTAGCGACTCACCCTCGCTTCGCTCGGGTTCGTCTCTAGGTTGATTCCCCATACAAACCTGCATCCCCATTTTCACCCCCTTAAGGGTTGATTTCTGGAATAAAAACTATCCTATCTCCTTTCCAGAGTCTCAAACTGTATTCTTACCAAATTTCATCTAAATCGGTCCAGTAATTTCGGAGCTTATTCGGTACAAACAAACAAACAAAAAAATCTTTCCTCTTTATAATATTAGTATAGATTATTATAAATACAATAAGCACCTAGCGACGCACCAAAGTAAAGCGAGGGTTGCTAATTAGATTTCTAACTTTAAAATCATTATACCAGCCTTAGAAGTGAAATGTTTATTTAAACATCTACTTAATACATATTATATTATGTACGACTCACCCTCGCTTCGCTCGGGTTCGTCCCTAGTTACGTTTTACTGCTGAACTGAGCTAAACGTTGATAAGTCAGTCTGTGAGTCGCGAGTAGTGAATAAAAATAGTAATTGCGAATGTACCTTAGGTAATAGACGTATAATATTGCGAACTTCCCTGTATAACTTTTTAAGACCTACAATTTTCTAGTACATTGTTTTGATGTATCTCTTAAGGTTCAGCCACCGTTAGCCATAGAAATTTCTAAGGACGACTCGATAGAACCAGTCATTGCGTTTTCCCGCGGGAACGAAAAATGTGCCTGTAGTAAAAGGTATCCTAAATGTTGACTCGAGTGATAAGCTATCACTATACAAAATTTAATTGAAATCGGTTCAGTACTTTTTGCGTGAAACGCGCACATCGATTTAACTATGTTAGTTTTGCTATAGGTATAGATAAGAATAGGTATTGCGAGTGTACCTTGAGAGATAGACATATACTGTTGTAGATATTTCTGTTGGCCTTTTCAAGATCTACAATTTTTTAGTACATTGTTTTGATGTATGTCTTTAGGTTTAGCCAGCGGAGGGTTCCTAAGGAGGGCTCGATAAAACCAGTTATTGCGATTTCCCGCGGGAAACAAAGATTTTCCAAAAGTAAAAGTTATCCTAAATGTTGACCCGAGTAATAAGTTATCAGTTCACAAAATTTCGTTGAAATCGGTTCATTACTTTTTGCGTGAAACGCGTACAGACAAACAGACAAACAGACAAACAGACAAACAGACAAAAAGACAAACAGACAAACAGACAAACAGACAAAAAAATTAATAACTATTGTTTTGGGGTCTATATCGTATACATAATAAGTTACAGTCATTGTTTTTAAAAAATATTTCATGTACAGATTTCGCTAAGTTACTGCTTTATTATAGTATAGATATACAATATACATATGTATGATGAGTTTTATATCCCTTTTTTGAAAAATGATTGATTCCCTATACAAACTTTCATTTTCCTTTTGACCCCCTTAAGAGATGACTTCCGGGATAAAGACTAATCTATGTCCTTCTCAGGATCTCAAACTATCTTCATGCCAAAATCCATCTAAATCGGTTCAGCGCATTTTTAGTTTATCCATTACAAACAAACATACAAATATAAAAAATCTCTCTTTATAATAGTAGTATAGATATATTACAGCGGGCTAAATATTACCTCAGTTCATGGTCATACATACATACATACATCAATTCCATCAAAATCAGCCATTTTAACGTGAAAAAGTAACAAACGTACACACATACAAAATTACGATTTTTTTAATATTAACGTGTTAAGGATGAGTGTGACTTTAAGTATATTTGCTGTAAATAAATTTCTTTTTATTTATAATAGTCTGCTTACCTTATAATTATTTATGGCTTCTTGTCTGGCTTCTTGATCAATTTTAGGTGTCAAGGCTCATTTATACTCGATAGGCATTAAGAATGTTTGCTTAAGGACACTATAAAAGTCTTATTTGTGATACAAAAACAAACAGCGTTTGTGAAATAAAAAAAGACTAGCTGTGCCTTGTGGTTTCGCCCGCGTTTTTGTTTGATTATAAACATCACTGCTCCGCTCCCTTGGGTAGCAGCATGATGACATATAGCCTATAGTCTTCCTCAATAAACAGGCTATCTAATGCAAAAAAAAAACAAATCGAATTAGTAGTTTCTGAGATTAGCGCGTTCAAACGAACAAACAAACAAACAAACTCTGTCTCTTTATAATGTTAGTATATATATGTATTACGAAACATGCTATTACTCATAACGCATGAGACCTCAAGTTCAAATTCTCACTAACGGATATTTGACGTATACATATGTACCAATGTACTTGGTCTTAATATTATTTGTATTCATCCCTTTTCAACGTCCCACTGCTGGGCACAGGCCGGCCTTCAATACTATTATTTATCGCCTTAAAAAAGCGAAAAATGTTTAAGTATTGATAATCCTATGACAAGATATATATAATAGATGATATATAAGTAATATGAACAGATTTTCACAAGGCATTAAGCATAAACTCGATCATCCTTGATATAATATGTATTTTATAATCCTTTCTGTACACAAATATTATGTTTAAGTGATTTTATGTATAATTTGTATTTTTACTCACTCCACGTTTATTCATAAGTGGAAACTTTATTGGCTGATGTGATATATTATGTATTTACGAATATCTGTACTTATAATAGCTGTTAATAAATAAATAAATAAAGATAATAAGCGATATTCAATAAATAAACGCTTTTAAAAAGAAACGCTATAAATTTTCAGGAAAATCTAAAAGTAAGTAATTTCACATTAGAAACATTTATGGCACACAAATTACGACAACATCGCATGCATATGATGAAATTATCCATTTCGACATGTTACCGTGTTGGCGGAAAAAAATTGTGCTTAATATTAAGTATATTTTTCCGTCGACGATAATTTTTATTTAAAATTTTCGTTTGCTTCCAAGAAAATATTTCATAGTGCAAGAGGACTTTGCAATTCTCAAGCTATAGAAATAATGATTTAAATAATTTAATGCTTTGTAAACTAAAATTTATTATGCTTTAAGATAGTCTACAAATATTTTGCCTTTTTTATTAATTAATATAATAAACTAGCTGGCCCGGATGATTTGTCATACGTTCAATGAAACTTTTAATCTATACTAATATTATAAAGCTGAAGAGTTTGTTTGTTTGTTTGGTTGAACGCGCTAATCTCAGGAACTACTAATCCGATTTGAAAAATTCTTTTTGCATTAGATAGCCCGTTAACTGAGGAAGGCTATAGGCTATATATCATCCCGGAAAATGTACAGTTCCCGTGGGATAGATTTTTTTATCTAGGGACGAACCCGAAGCGAAGCGAGGGTGAGTCTCTAGTACTAAATAAGATTATAAAAAAATTATATAGAAAAAAATCTGTTTATCCTTCCTTATCCAAATTTTGTCTAATATTTAAAAAAAATATCCAAATTGGCTTTTCACAATGCTCAAGTAAGACGATTACCAACGGACAGTGTTTCATTTTTATTATACATAAATTCTTAGAAAATTTATATTAGTAAAGAATGTATAAAGATAACACTGAAGGATTGATGAATCCACGTATCCAAAAAAATAAAATGTCACGGATGAAATATTGTGCTTGCAAGAATAAAGTTCAGACGTATTGTATTGATAAATTTTTAGCTGCACAATAATTTTATTGAATTAAAAATTTACCTATCGCATGTATTCGCATCAATTTGTGTCGGCCGTAATTATGAGGTAGAAATGGTCGTCTGGTTCGGACCGGGCTTTTGAATGCCTCGTTACCTACGCTCTGTACCTTTTATAGTGCGATACGTCCGTCATAAACTGGGCTTTTATATAGTGCGATGAAAAAATTTTCATTTTTATTTATGGTTAAAAAATTATACCCTTTGATTCATTGTTCGCTGTTTTGGCTATTTCTACCTTTATTCTGAATGTTTATTTGGAGCTACTGTAAAATAAATGGAAATATTATTTTATTCTTTCAATATGAACGCAATTTCTAAAGGAAAAACAATATGTTTCGTTTGATTTTGTTTTATATATTATTAAAAGTTAAGTTTTATGTCGCTACTATGTATACGTATCGTTACTTCAAACCATCAGTATAGATGACAGAGGCTCTCAAATTAATACTGTGTCTTCCGAAACAATTGTCAGAATCGGTCAAGTAAGGCCGAGCATTTGTTTTCAGTCCAATAGCTGTTAACCCTGGCTTCTCGCCAGCGCACCTCGTTTACGTAAGCACCATATCGCCGCTTGGTAAATCAGACGCGATCGTGACGTGTACAGCTAAATATCACGCTCCGTTTCACATTTCCAACAGATTGTCATTGTCATGTTGCTACAAATAAGTAAGTTCTGCAATGAAATTTTGTTTATTCAAACGTTTTAATTTATCAGTTTCAAGATTTATGAAGGATTTTCGAGTTAATCTATTTATATGTATTTATATTATTTTATCGCTAGATTTAGGTCAGATGATCCTAAAATTAGGAAAACCCTTTTGTTATATATTATGTTTATATCAATTAAGGAATTTTATAATATATGTAATAGTAATCTAACACCATCAGACAGAATAATTACAAACTGAAGTCATAATATCCAAGTTAAAGGGTTTGCGGTTTATCGATATCTACTACTAATCGAGAGTCGACGGTAAAAAACAACATTTTTGAAGGTTTACCGTGAAATCCAATTACTCCCCTCACTGGTTTCGAATGAGCATTCCCGCTGTGGACTAGTTTTATTGAAGGAAACCTATGCGTGAGGTGCTTGTAAAATTCACTGGAACCCTTTAATATTCATAGAAATAAAAAGCTGTATTCAATGTGTACATATATATAGACGTTTCTTACTATAAATGTTTTATTTCAATTATATTGTGTTTGCAAGCATTTGTTGATTGACCTATTTCAGTTATATAACGTTCAAAATATTTTTTTCTGCCAATTGTTTTTCATATTGTTCGTTCTTATATTATTTTTGCTCTTTTTAAAGTGATGTGTGAGCAATTTCTTTTTGTTCAAAATCCAACTTCTAGCTTTTTAAAGGTTGCTTTTAAAAAAGTAATTGTTATTCAAATGAATTCTCAAAGCTACGCAATATTGTCTGTTTCTAATACATATTATGTAAGTTAAATTAAAGATAACAAAACATAAACAAACTTATAGAAAGAACGAAGAAGAAACATTTAACAGAAAGATGTTTTTTTTAAATCTCTATATATAATAAAATTTTGAGACAGATTTTTGTCTGTCTGTATGTTTATATGTCTGTCTGTCTGTCTGTCTGGAGACGCGTCACAAGAAAACTACTGGTCTGATTTTGATGAAATTTGGAATAGCTAGTTATCCGGGTCAACATATAGGATACTTTTAACTGCGTGAAAATATCTCATCTCTGAGAAATCTATAGTAACCGTTAAAACGAACCTCGGGACAAACCCGTTATATGTACATACGAGTATATTTAACTTAAAGTATTTCAACGTTTGTTTTGATATTTGACACAAAGACCAACAATAGAATCGTCCTTCATATTTCTCTTAAAGCTTTAACCGATGAGATTTTTAATTCAACTCGATTTGGTTTCGACTCGCTTCCAGTTTTTCGTATTTTCTGTTTTACTTTCCTTTTGTTCCTTTCATTTTGATCTGTTCTCTTATAAACTTCACTCGACTGAAATGGTATAAAATTTGATGATTAAAACGGCTTACGTTTTTATTGATCAGTTTATTGTTTTCAGTTTTCAGATCAGTTTATTCGAAACTTTGGGAACCAAAAATCAAAATAAAACCACCACAAAATCAGAAAAGATAGTTATTTGAAATGTCAAATATTCGCGTAAATCTATGAAAGTAATATTTTTAATATATGTTATACTAGCGACTCACCCTCGCTTCTCTCGGGTTCGTCCCTTGGTTGCTTCCCAAAACAAACTTTTTTTTTATTTTTTTTTGTTTTTTTTTTTCTTGGGACCCTATTTTTTTTCTAAAATAAAAGTAGCCTTAGTTACTCCTTATTACATCAGCTATCTGCCAGTGAAAGTCCCGTCAAAATCGACCCAGCCGTTTCAGAGGTTAGCAAGAACAAACAGACAGACAGTCAGACAGACAAAAATTGTAAAATATGTTGTTTTGGTATATGTACCGTGTATACATCCATATGCATTTAGTAAAAAGCGATAATTTTAATATTACAAACAGACACTTCAATTATTTGTATAGATTAAATTATTATTTATTTGTATAGATAAATCTATGATAAAATACGTTAAAATTATCCTTATAATATATTTAATAATAAATTGTGCGATATAGTCATTTAAATGCAACATTTGGTGAGCAAAAATCGTACAGCCTATATATAGGTACTAGACCTACGTGGTGGTTGAAGCACCTTCATTAAAAGTTGAGCGTTCTAGAGGGCAGACTTTGGACTAAATATATTTTCGTTAATAGGGAATAAGAACCTTTTGATGTCGCAGCTAAAGTGTCTATAAAAGCTCGAGTACAATCAATTTATAATAACATAAAGTGTTCTGTGTAGATATTATAGTGAAATATAGTATATTTAAATCAAATAACGTACTAAAAAGTGACAGTTTGTATGTATGTCTATGTGAGTTACACTGAAACGGTTGGACGAATTTTGATGAAACTTAATACGTATTTAGCCTTTTTTAGCGTGCCACTTCTGGGCACGGGCCTTCTTTCAGTACGAGGGGGATCAGGTCATAGTTCACTACGCTGGCCAAGTGCGGGTTGGCGGACTTCACATGTCTGTTGAAAACTTGCTAGGTTCTCTCACACATGCAGGTTTCCGCACGATGTTTTCCTTCACCATTAAGACAAGTTGTAATCATGTTGATTCACTAGTCAAAAATATCAGAGGTGCGAGACCCGGGATTTGAACCCGCTTCACTCGGTTTCCCAAGCGAGCGCGTTACCACTGGGCTACCACTGCCTTAAGTTTATATTATAAAGTTATATAGACCAATAAACATCTATCGACACACTCGAGCGTTGCAAGGGTACGTCTTTAGTGTCGAATTCTTTAAAATATATCCCCTTACGTTTGACAGATGTCAAAAAGAATTTATAGATTTTGTTTTTTATTACTGTATTCAGTTGCTAAATACACACTTTCATGTAGCTTTATTATTGATTCTCTTAATGTAATTACAGAGTGTAATTATAAAAGCTGGTAAACACTTGTAAATAAAATAAATAAATATGTTGGGAAATAAATACACAGCAATAGTAAGCTACGAAGCTTGTGTTATGGATACCAGATAGTTTATACACTATACAGTACACATATATAAATTTAAATACATACATTTTATAAATATAAACACCCATGGCTGGAGTACAAACATTCGTGTACACCACACAAATGAATGCCCCCAAGCGGGACTTAAACCCGCGACCGCTAACACAGCAAGTGGGGTCACTACAAACTGAGCCAAACGTTTCGTCATATTAATATAATGGCATTCAACTAGTTCTTTAAAGCTTTAGTCGTAAGCTTAGTACTCACAAGCAATTTCTCTTTTGATTATAGAAAAGCTTATGTTAGTAAAGAAGTAAATATTTTTTTTTTTATATAAAAAGCTACGACTTCATAATCATTTTATTGTTATTCTTAAGTTGGGTGGAAATTTTTCTCGAAATTTATAAGAGACCATCCTTATTATAATCATTCAATTTAAAATGGACGAATATATTATAATGTGAAAACATACTCAAATCATATTTTTGTACATAATTTCTGCCTTCTCATTATAATCCATATATAAATAAAATGCTTTGTCCTGACTGACTAATAGATTAACGCACAGCCTAAACCGCTGGTCGTAGAAACGTGAAGTTTGGAGGACATAGTCCTTATACAATGTAGGCATCCGCTAAGAAAGGACTTTTCGAAGTTCTTCCCCTAAGGGGGTAAAATAGGGGATAAAAGATTGTATGAAACTCTGTAATTCTTAACGCAAAATGCACGGAAAATGTGTGTGAATAGGCTATAGCCTTCCTCAGTCAAGGAGCTATCGAATGCAAAAAGAATTTTCCAAATCGGATTAGTACTTCCTGAGTTTAGCGCGTTCAACCAAACAAACAAATAAACAAACAAGCAAACTCTTCAGCTTTAATAATATTAGTATAGATATAGATTATAGATATTTATAAATTTTGATAGGCTTTGTATAGAAAAGCTGTTGTTTACCATTAATTGAAGTTAGTGGCATTTAGAACCGAGGGCATAAATATTTGAATACCAAACACTTTATCTATCTAAAAATCTAAAAATATTATAAAAAAACTAAAAAGGATTACTTTTTGCTCACAAAACTTTGTAAAAATTGATACATGATATAAAATTTGATTGAATTTTAAATAAAAATGTTGCATGAAATTTTTACTGCCGCCATTTCGGAAGTTATCATCTCGACAGCTCGATTTTTGCAAATCACACCTTTTCGTCTAACTTAGGCGGTATATAAACAGATATTTGGACTAACGCCAACTCAGGATAGTTCCAATAAGAAATGTCACACAAACTCACACTTAAATAACATTTTATAGTGCCTGCCTGAACAGGTGGACACGTTTCAAGTATGGAGGATATTTCAACAGACTAGATGTAGATGCCTTTTTAAAAGGCTTTGGAGTTAAAAGTGAATTAAGCTCTGTATATAGACGATACTGACAATGATAAATTGAGTACGCAGTACAGTTATTTAATTAAATCGTGCTTTTTTGATGTCGTGCTTTTGTTACCTAAACCTTGATGATGGAATTTTGATTTTTAATATGTTTTTATGTTTTATTAATTACTAGCGATTCACCCTTACTTCGCTCGGGTTCGTCACTAAGTTGATTCCCCATACAAATTTCCATCCCCATTTTCACCCCCTTAAAGGATGATTTCCGGGATAAGAAGTATCCTATGTCTTTTCTAGGGTCTCAAACTATCTTCTTACCAAATTTTATCTAAATCGGTTCTGTAGATCTTGAGATTACCCCTACAATATCACATACTCACAAACACACAACCTCAAAAACTCATAAACTTTACTTCTTTATAATATTAGTATAGATTGATAAGGAGGCTGTAGTTGATCTTTTATATAGTCCAAATTTTTTTTTAAATTCTATATGTGTAATAAGCTTTGTAACTTGAAAAATGACAAAGTTAAATAAAATTTATCACCCTTCATCTATCATCCAAAAACCCTTTCTTACTGTTCACTTACTCGTTTATCCATAAGGAACTGTTTTGCACAAATTCCTGCTTGCAATAAACCCAACTTTTTAGACTATAAGTCCATGACAGTTAGAATTTTAGTAAGCAAATTAAGATGCTATTAGAAAAAATATTCTTAATAATATAATTACCATGGAAACCAATAGACTAAATATAGATATGACGACACGTTTGGTCCAGTTTGTAGTAACGCTACTTGCTGTGCCAACGGTCGTGAGTTTGAGTCCCGCTGGGGGTATTCATTTGTGTTATGAGCACGAATGTTTGTATTCCAGTCATGGGTGTTTATATCTATATATGTATATAAAACAAAGTTGGGTTTGTTACAACACTTATAGCTCGAGAACGGCTGGACCGATTTTTATTATCGTTATTTTGTTAAATTTGTCTTCACCCCGAATAGCAGAATAACATAACTATTAAAACATAGGAAATTATCATGAAAAAAAAAACGAAAAAACTTTCTATTCTATTGATCTAAGCGTCAAAACATACCTAGAGACGAATCTGAGCGATGTAAGGGTGAGTTGCTATTTTATAATATGTATGTATTTAAAGTTACATATACGTAGTGTACCTATACACTGTATGGTATCCATAACACAAGCCTCGTAGCTTACCATGGAACTAGATGGTGCTGTGTGTTAATGTTCCAACATATTTATTTATTTATTTAACAGAGCTAAAACTGAAACCAATTGACTGATTATCATATTAAGTGATCTTAGACATATCCCACATATTTCTAATAAATCAAAATTTGTGATTGATCTAGATAAATGCGATAAATTATACGAAGTACTGGCTTCGACTTAAAGCAGCCAGCCGTACGTGACTTAAGGATGCCAGTAGGAATACGGCAGACGGGTTAAGATTTTGTGCTAAATTGTTTCTATACGTCAAGAGTTGAGATTTCCTAGCACTTATATTTGTTGAAATTTGTTTTCTGTACTAATAAATGCAAGTTTGTACATGCATGTATGTTTGTAACTACGGCTAGACGGATTTAGACTTAAGTTTGTATTATAATATACATAGTGTAGCATATGATCTGGATTAACACATAGACTACTGTTAGTTTTTAAATTTATGCCTAAAAGAGCTTCGGAGCAAAGCAAGAATAAGTTGCTAGTGTTTTTTTTTTCTTTTTATGTACATAAAATATTTGTTTACATATATTCGTAGTCCGCCAACCCGCACTTGGCCAGCGTGGTGGAATATGGCCTGATCCCCCTCGTATTGAAGGGAGGTCCGTGCCCAGCAGTGGGACGTTAAAAAGGGCTGAATACACACACATATTGTTATATTAGAAGAGGCTATTGGGTACTTGTGGAAAATCTTATTGAAATAGTCATTATTATCGATAAAGAGGCCAAATCTATAGTTTTTAGAAATTTTGTCTGTCTGTTTGTCTGTCCGTCTGTCTGGGAACACATCACGAGAAAACCACTGGACAGATTTTGATGAAATTTTGTATGATGATAGCTGGTTATCTGAGTCAACATATAGGATACTTTTTACTGCGGGAAAATATCTCGTCTCTGAGAAATCTATAGTAAAAGTTAAATCATAACGAGGAGCGAACCCGAGCGGAGCGAGGGTGAGTCGCTAGTATGTTATATATTTGATTTTAACTACTTTGTCATCAACTACGTACTGTTTTCACTATTAGTCCAGAATAAGTGGACATAAAAACAAACAATCGGGATTTTTAAATAAAACTATCTTTTCGGATTTTTTCGCGGATTTATTTTGATGTCGGGAAACAAAAATCAAAATGAATCCGAGAAAAAATCCGAAAAGATAGTCTTATTGAAAATGTCAAATATTCCCGTAAATCTAAGAAAGTATTAGTATTGGTGTTTTTCTTTTAAATTCATATATTACCATTCGCATGAGAAACCTTTTTATATTCTGAAGTGCTAATACTAGATAGAGTAAAACGACCACAAAACCTCACTCTCTAAATTCAACTTTATTAAAGTTTAACTACAACTGAATTAGCTAGCTTAGTTGTTAGAATAATTAAATGCAAAATTCTGCTTCCAAAATCTCCATTTGTTTACGAATTTCAAAGCTTTTGTTGTAAAATTGTAAAAATGTTTATGATTTTGAGCATATATGATTGTGGGTGGATAGATTTATTTTTAGAATAATAACTTATACTAGAAAGTTGAAATAAAATAATATCAATACTTATGAATTGTAATCTGTACATGCATATAATAAAAATGTAACTAAGCCGAATCTGTATATTATTATTATTTTTTTTAAATCTTATCGAAGTAGACTTTATTATCAATACAGAGGTCGAATCTATAGTTTTTAGATTTTTTGTCTGTTTGTCTGTCTATGTGTCTGTTACCACATCACGGAAAAACCACTGGAGGGATTTTGATAAAATTTGATATAATGATAGCTAGGTATCCGTTATATACTTTTTACTGCGAGAAAATATCTCTGAGAAATCTATATTAAACGTTAAAATGTAAGTAGGGACTAACCCGAGCAGAACGAGGGCGAGTCGCTAGTATTAAATAAATAAATAAATAAAATGATCAATAAAATTAACCATTCGTCAGATTTTATTTTAAATTCGGTTATGATCGATGATTACACAATTATTGCGCTGTGAAAAAACTTCAAAAAAAAATATAGCTTTATTCGCTTTGTAATTGAATCTTACTAATATGTAACTATATAAACACATTACTAATATAAACTGTATATTACTGATATAAACGTCACTAACATACAATATTACTTATATAAACGCGAAAGATTGTTGTAGGGATATTTAGACGGATATTTGTCTCCTTTAACGCAAAAAACTACTAAACGGACTTTAACGAAACTGTACAGTGATATAGTTCATTCACTCACTAACACAAAGGCTATAATTTGTAAAGATATCGCAATACCTAAATGAACTATGAGGTCGGAGCCGCGGGAAAACATTAGTGCCAAATAAAACAAACTCAAACCTTAAAATAAAATGTCAAAGGTCAAGAATAGGTAATTTATTTTTTATGTCTAAAAATTCTACACCGGCCAGACCTAATAAAACAAGTTTATATAGGAAAATTTAAACAGTTCATCAACGCGCCTTCCCACGAGTATTTGAAAATTTAAAAACGCTTACAATGAAAGATTTTCATGTAGTTTTTGATAACTCAATCAGAATTCAATATTAGATTTGTGCGATTGGTATTACGTATTGCTTGGAGTCGTAAAAGTCTAGTCCACTCATAACCTTGATTTTCGCCGAGATATGAGTATATTGGCAGTTTGTAGGTTAGCTTATGCTCAGAATTATGGATGGGAAGAACAAAGTAATGGTATTGTTAGTTTATCTGTAAAATTTATGGTATTTTTATGGTACAAAGTCATTTTCAGTTATCATGTTTAAATTTTCTAGTAGTTTATTCTGTTTATTCGTAAATTGTGGATATCTATCATCTATGTATAAAATTCTAACTTAGTGGAATCTGTACATTATATTATATTTTTTGGAGAATCTTGTTGAAATAGTCATTAAAATCGATACAGAAGCCGAATTTATAGTTTTTAGAATGTTTGTCTGTCTGTCTGGAATCGGATCACGAGAAAAACACTGGTTAGATTTGATGGGTATGATGATAGCTGGTTATCCGGGTCACCATTTAAGATACTTTTTACTGTGGGAAAATATCGCATTTCTGTGGAATCTGTACTATCCGTTAAAGAGTACCAAGGGACGAAACCGAGCAGAGCAAGGGCGAGTCTCAATTTTATAATGTCTTTATAAATAAATAGGCAAAGACAATACAGTTAAGTACCTTTTTCTCTTCTATTTCTCAACCTGATGATATATATATAAACTGTATTGTTTGTTGTAACATTGCTTTCTGTAACCGGCGCAAGCCAACCTGATGCCATTATACAGAATAATTACTGGATGGC
Organism: Fabriciana adippe; assembly: GCA_905404265.1. NCBI lineage: Eukaryota > Metazoa > Arthropoda > Insecta > Lepidoptera > Nymphalidae > Fabriciana > Fabriciana adippe. Next base: position 14,171,538 of record FR989995.1, on the reverse strand, counting down.
TTATAATAAAAGTCAAAATTTTTAAACTGCAGACACTCGGTGAAATGTAATTTATTAAGATTTTATTTAAATATTAAGTATACCTGTTAACGTGCATTTTTACTTCAATTTTATTTTTAACTAGCGGCTTACCCTCGCTTCGCTCGGGTGCGTCCCTACGTAATTTTATTGAGCGAAACCCTAATTCTTTTTCTAAAATAAAAGTGGCCTAAGTTACTCCTTATTAGCTATCTGTCAGTGAAAGTACCGTTAAAATTGGTCCAGCCGTTTAGGAGATTAGCCGGAACAAACAAACAGACAGACAGACGAAAAATTTTAAAAATTGTGTTTTTCTTATAAGTACCGTATATAATTCCATATGCATTTAGTATAAAACTGTTATTTTGACATTACAAACAGACACTTCAATTTAATTCATCTGTATAGATATTTTTATCTGAAAGATCATTTGATATCCAAATAACGAACTTTTTAGTTTTATTAACCAACTTCAGAAAAAGAGTAGTATGTATAATGATCAATTCGCGTACTGAGTTAACAGATCTTCAAGACATTGAACGTTAAAAAATAACAGGACGAAGTTTTTCAGGTCCTAAAAATATTTTTAGTCGGTGCCAGCCGACGCAAGGCAAGCAAAAATCAACAATCCATTTAGATATGGAAGCATTAACTTTAATTATAACTACATCATACATCAGTTTGTGACGTACATTCACATCTAATTTTGCTTTGAATATTAGTAAATGAAAATTCTCTTTGGTACTTTCTTACCAAGGATGTTGAAATTTGTTTATTATTAGTATACTAGCGACTCACCCTCGCTTCGCTTCGATTTCGTCTCTAGACAAAAAGAAATCTATTCCACGGGAATCGTACAAGACAATAAATATATAACTTAATTAATAATGGATGATTACTAATACCGAATCTATGAAACATCCAGAGGAGAATTCGTCACGAAAAATCCGATCGAAAGCATGTCATTGAGTTGAATACTGCCGCAAAATACGATTGGGCATTTCAAGCGATTTAGATCCATCCATTTGCCAGGTTTATACGTTATCTGTTCGATTGGACTGGACCCCAAATGAGCGGTGTGGGTGCGCTGTTTTATTAGATTGATGATGCGATATACTAGCACTGTTTTAAATAGAATATATATCTACTTACTATCTACAACTATGCCAGTTAAATCGCTTGTATTGTTATTTTTCTATAGCACAGTATATGACGACACGTTTGGCTTAGTTTGTAGTGACCCTACTTGCTGTGCCAGCGGTCGCGGGTTTGAGTCTGATGAGCACGAATGGTTGTACTCCAGTCATGGGTGTTTATATTTATAATATGTATGTATTTAAAATTATACATGTGTAGTGTATCAACTATCTGGTATCCATAACACAAGCCTCGTAGCTTACCATGGAACTAGATGGTGCTGTGTGCTAATGTCCCAACATATTTAAGAAAAAAACCAACGGTAGTGTTAATTGGTTAGAATTGTATAAGTATTGTTTGAATTTGATCGCTAAAAATTTGTAAGGGCTTAAAGTTTTTTATATAAAATATGGCATTATTTTAAAAGAAAAGATTAAAATTTTAGATTCATAGTTCTGATTACGTATGTTATGATTTTACATGTCTTTATTTGGAGTTTAAAATATCCCTTTTTTAAAAAGGTGTGTTGACAACAAGTTTTCCTCAACTTATTTTAAGTTAAAAATAAATCGCTCTTTTTATTTAATTTATGTAAACACCATGTTCAATTACATCGGACTTGTGTGAAATATGTAACAAGAGGGTTGTTGAATATTATCACTGATAAGTGGCAACTTGTTTTATAATATTTAAATGAACGTTGTTTAACATAAGTACTTTCACACAATTTCAATTCTGATGATGCTTAAAATTATAAAGTAGTTTTTTTTCAAAGCTCTGATCGCAGGTATTTGAGGCGGGGATAAAATTCATCATGATGAAGTCTATCTATATGTTTGCGAAATTTTATCCAAATCTGTTAAGCCATATAAGAAAAGGTAACAAATAGACCGAGTTACTTTTACGTTTTAATTTTCTATTATAGTAAACAATTGTAGAGTACTTTATCTAAATTCATAAAGATATAAGATATAATATTTGCCTTTGGCTCCGCGTGATCGTGACAAACCTATATAAGTCACAGGGCATTGAAAACTATTGTACTTAAGAATAATGTATTTCTATCAAAAAATATCCATTATAATACATATATAAATAATAAATTTAATATCTTTATAACAGTTTGAGAAGAGCCTAGCTAATGAAGTATGCTGAGATTCATAATTATAGTTTATTACGTAAATAAATATAAATAAATATGTTTTTGGGACATTATCAGACAGCACCGTCTAGTTCCATGTTAAGCTACGAGGCTTATGTTATGGATACTGGATAGTTGATACACTACACATTATAACTTTAATTAAATATGTATTATAACTATAAATACCCAAGACTGGAGTACAAACATTCGTGCTCATCACACAAATGAATGTCCCCAGCGGGACTCGAACCCGCGACCGCTGGCACAGCAAGTAGGGTCACTACAAACTGAGCCAAACGTGTCGTCAAAATGAACATTGTCTAGTGTCAGTACTTATATTACACATACTCATTTAGGAGAGGGACATCATGACCCTCTCCTAAATACACTCCATATAAAGATTCATATCTCAGGCATTGAACCTGCCACCTTTGGCGTAGAGGACATGTTAGACATAATCATGCATAACACTTATACCGTAAAATATCTGAAAATTTGGAAAACGCTGAAATAACTTTGAATTTGCAATATATATATATTAGAAGAGATTTGATATTCAAAAAGAAATTTCAGTGAAAAAATTGTAAAATTTTTCATCACAATCATCCTTTGCCTGCTATGTGTTCAGAATAAAAATTTGACAGTATAATGTTTGTGGTCAAAGTTACCACGTGCAGTTCTAATACGTGGTGGTCTCGTGCTTGAATAATATATTTTAGTGGCCTCTGAGTGCCTACTGGCAAGCCTTCAGCAAATAAGGACTGATAGCTCTGACTTTTTGTTAAAAAGTTAGTTAACGAATCAAAAATCGTTGTCGGATTCAGTTTAATTTTGGATTTAAATTGTGTTTTCAGTTATTTGAAGAACTTGCTAAACCTATATATTTTAAAACAAGCGACTCACCCTTGTTTTCCCATACAAACTATCATCCACATTTTCACCCCCTTAAGGGACGACTTCCGGGATAAAATCTATCATATATCCTTCCTAGGATATCAAACTATCTTCTTGCTAAATTTCATCTAAATCGGTCATCAGTTCTAAAACCTATTCGCTACAAACAAACGAACAAACAAATTTTTTCCCTTTAATATTAGTATAGATAAAAGCGACACTATCCGAAAAGATAATTAATTATATTGTAAAATGTCAAATATTCGCGTAAACCAATAAAAAATAATGTATTACAATCCTAAGTACCATCTAGCGACAGCCTAATATCCCATGGGAATCACCCTAGTCTACCGCTAAAATGATAGTCGAAAAGGTCACCTTTACGAAAAAAACATTGTAATTCAATCTAAAAACATATGAAGATATATGATATATGAAGAAACTAGAAATTTTGCGGTCGTATAGATTTTTTTTTGTTACCGACAATTTGAATGCTTTACATCAAAATGATTATGGGAGAGATCTCTCTCCTTGAAAATATCTAAAAAGACAATTTTATTAAAAATATTTAGATGTGTTTGAAAAACGCAAGTGCCGATCATTAGTAATTACCTATATCTTAAAACTAGGAGAACTCGCGGCTTCGCTCGCGATCAAACTACGAAAAATACGAAATTTCATGCAAATATCGCACATCGGCAACAAGAGAGTCATATCACATAAAAATACGAAATTGAGATAAGTATCCCTTTAGAAAGGCAATCACAAACTTTATCTGCTAAAAAAACGTCATAATTATAGTGCGATTCCTCGCCGAGAGATGGCATTTAATACCCTTTTTCACCGAGCCACTTTCCTACCTTTTGCGGCGTAAACAGTGTCACATCAAAGTTGATACAGAGCGGTCGTGCATTTAGTGTGTGTAGTACTGTCATAACCTGTGTAACGACCCTATTACGGTAAGTAATTCTCATATAATTGCTTTGATTTCGGCAAAAAGACAGTCACATCATGTGGAATGACCATATTTTTGAGTTATTCTCACTAAGTATTTTAAAATTAGAGAATAGAACTGTCATATCATGTGAAATGACAATTTTCTTGCTTTAGCGTTAGTTGATACCTAGTTACTATATGGGTAGAAAGTGTTTTAACATGTGATATAACTATATTGCCGAATAAAATAAGTATTTAATGGGGTATTATTTAATAATGTGTCTTTAATTCTGCTGTATATAGTGTTTATAATTTATCTTAGGACGCATTACTACTGTTACAACTATACTTATTTTTTAGTTTATTAGGACATAATGAAGAGGAATTCAAGGAACAAGTTCATAATTGATTTAGTTTTATGCAATGACACTCCAGAAGTATCCGTTGGCTTGGATAAATCTGAAACTTATGAAGAAAATATCAACAATACAATAAACTTTCTAATATTGACGAGTAATACGTAAGTGATAGTTTTATTTTTGTATAAAATAGTGACGACAGCGTATCAATCAATCAATCAATCAATCAGCCTATCGCCGTCCACTACTGAACAAAGGCCTCCCCCAATGAGCGCCAACCATCCCGGTCCTTCGCAGCCAGCATCCATCCACTGCCAGCCACCTTTCTTAGGTCATCTGTCCATCATGCTGCAGGGCGTCCTACACTACGCTTGCCTAAACGCGGTCTCCACTCTAATACGTTTCGGTTCAATCAACCATCAGTACGTCTGGAGACATGACCGGCCCACTTCCACTTCAGCGAGCTTATTCTGCGACGACGACGACAGCGTAAAGGATCCCGATTTTACTATTGGTCAAGGTTTGCTGAGAAGAAGATTTTATTGTAATAGCCAGGAAGAAAGAACTGATAACTTATCGTTTAAATATATAAATATTCTACAGGAGGAATTTCAGTTCAATTCTGAAAAGATTCCTAACTATGACTCCGATTCGTCTTCATGCTTATCGTCGAGCTCTAGTTCATCCTCGAGTTCTAGCTTATCTTCTGGTTCAAGTTCTTCTAAGTTCTAGTACTTCGCGTTCAAATTCCAGTTTTAGGAATTCAAGTTTTAGGAAAGGAAAGGTTTTATGAAACTTCGTTTAACCAACCAGTGTTCCTAACAGCAGAGTTGTCTCGAAAAATAAATTTGGGTGAGATAAGTTTGAAACCAGCCTTCAGAACTAAACCTAAAATGAAACCAAATAAAATAAATGACTTACTAGGTTTGATTGAAAGTAATCACATTCCTTAATTCTATGAGTCGTTATACAGATTTCTCAATATCCATTATTTTATTTGAAGATTTGCTTATCTGAAGACTGTTGATCTATGTTCCTATTAATTTTAACTGAGTAGTTATTGTATTTTTATAGAGATTTCCACTTTTGTTTTGTTAAAGGTTTGATTTTTTTCATTTTGTTACACATTTAGAATGTTTTAGTTATTAGAACAAGTATAACGCAAGTACACAAAGCTATTTTTGTTATTTTTTACTTCTAGGCTTAAGGTTAAGTTCACACAAATCATGCAATACAATTTAATTTTATTTGGAAAATTTTAATAATAGTTTTCTAGACTATCTATTGTCTGAACATGTGCTATATTGATGTTATATGATTAGTTTTGATACCTTATTTGTTTGTTTTTAATATAACGGGTAATAATTACTATTTATTTTAAAAAACCAATACAAAGTATTAACAAATAAAAGTGTTTTATTTCATGAAATGTTTGATAATTTTGTCTGAAAAAGTGACACATTAGAGGAATTTAAAAGTAAAAAATAAATATAAAATGGAAAAAATATCTTTAGATTTTAATTTCCATAAAAACATAATAGAGCATTAAATAATCTTCCTAAATATGTCATAAGTTCTTTGATACGCTTTCCCAGAAAAATTTAAATGGAATTATAAGTTACAAAAAAAATAAAATCGTGATTTCCCAAAAACTACATTTATTGTGTTGTGACGCTCTCGTAGCCGATGTGCGATATGTCCAAGGAATAAAAAGTTTCATACAAACTTTTATCCCGTATTTCACCCCCTTGGAGATTGAATTTTGAAAAATCCTTCCTTAGTGGATGCCTACATCATAAGAGAAATACGTGTGCGAAATTTCTATTTTCTAGCCTTAAGAGTTTGGCCTGTGCGTTGATACATCAGTCAATCACTTTTATCTTTTATATATATAGATAGATTTAGCAGTATAATCCTAAAATTGTCAAAACTGAAGACCATTTATTTGCGAATTTCAAATTAAACATTCACTTTCACAGAAATAAAATATTGTGCGGATTCAACCAAAACATTCGTAACAAAGTGAAAAAAAAATTAAAGTAAATAAAACAGTATTTTTCCATTGGAGTAACGTGATAAAAGTGCTCGGATGATTTAATAGCACACTATTGCATTGCAGAACCAATGAAGGATACGTTTTTTGTAACTGATTGAAAATTTCAATAATTTTGCTATATCTATATATTAATTGCAGTGGTAGTCCAGTGGTAATGCGCTCGCTTGGGAAACCGAGTGAAGCGGGTTCAAATCCCGGGTCTCGCACCTCTGATATTTTCATGTGCGAATCATTCCTAACATGATTACCACTTGCCTTACGGTGAAGGAAAACATCGTGAGGAAACCTGCATGTCTGAGAGAACCTAGCAAGTTTTCGAAAGACATGTGAAGTCCGCCAACCCGCACTTGGCCAGCGTGGTGGACTATGGCCTGATCCCCCTCGTATTGAATACAATACAATACATTATAAAATACAATACAATACATTATAAAATACAATACAATACATTACAATTTATACTTTTATTAAAGAGACTAGCGACTCTCCCTTGCTTCACTTGGGTTCATCTCTAGGTGATTCTTTAAATTGACGTAACTTTTTCAAAAGAAAATATATAAAACAAACTTCAATGTCTCCAGTATCCTTATATTAAAATTTAATTTATTAAAATGTTTATTACAGTGTATCTACGGGTGTTACGTCCACTCCGCCATCCTGCCAACCTTCCATCGAAGATGTTACTGGCTGCTACAAGTAAGTTAAAAAAAAACATTTTTATTTCTATAGAAAATTAATGGGTTTTCAATTTCCAAACCGATTATCTTGATTTGTATTTTTAAATTACACCAAATGATATATATGAACAACTCAAGAGTCTTTTGGTTCTGTCCGTCTGTCTATCAGTATAACTGTCTGTCTGTCTGTATTACATATCTCTAATATCCTAAAATGTATTTTTTATCTAATATTTGTAATTCAACATCTTAATAATTAGATAAAAATTATAATTACTTAACGGTACCTTTTCCTTCAAATTTCAAAATTGAAAATCTTTACATCGTACCACTCTTGAAGTATAACCTATTTATTAAAAAAGAATCATCAAAATTGGCTTATTAATTGAAACACACAGGACAATTTGTTCCATACAAATTACGATGGAAATAAACAATGCCATGTAGAAATTGAACGCAAGACGTCTAAACTTGTAGAAAGTGCTAGTTAGTGCTTTTAAAGATGCATAATTTAAACTTTTTAATATATATAAGGTGAAAATAAACGAATTACATGGTTTTACATCAATATGACGTCAATTTCACAAGCCTATATAAATATTTGACCCAGACGAGATTCGAACTCGCGAATTCCGACATAGATATTGATACTCAAAACTAAAAACTACGCCAGGTATTCGTCGTATCTACCACCGCTAATACCATGAAAGTAGAAAGATAACGTAGATATACATATAGAATAATAGCCATAGATTATAGGATAAATTTGATAAATTACTTGTACTTTAATTTTCTACTTTCCCCGCGTCTGGTCATAAATCAAAATCACCATCGTTATTTGGTTTTTTCCACTTCACACCATAACCTTCCGATCGATCGCGATAATCGCCTTGCCAATTGACTATTCTTGCCTGAGCAAATACTAACTTTTTATATTAGTATTCTAGTTGTTCTAGATCTAGATAGATAGATTTTTTTGTTAATAAGAATTGGTATCCGATGAGAGCTTTATTTACTTATTAGGATTCATCTATTAAAAAAGTACTAGATACACAAACAGTGACAAAAAATGCCCTCACCGAATGAGCGCTCATTTGAACATTTGAGCGCGCTTTTTTTTTTGTGAAAAATGCTTTAAGCATTTCAGATTCAATTTATATTGCTGTATATTTATTTTAACTAATTAATAGAATACACTTTTTATTTATTACTTTAACTTTTAACTTTAACTTAAATTAATAGAATAACTAATTAATAAATAATAGAATAATTACCTAATCACAATTGGTGACAGTTTTAAGAAGACATTAATTTTGATCGATGTTAGGATTGCAATAAAAATTAATCTTTATCCTTCTACGTATATAACATTCATCATTACGAGCTTAGCCGATATTTTTTTATATTTTGACTACATTATTAGTGGGGATCTAACTTTATGCATTTTCCCTTTAAATAAGCAAAGAGAACTAGGAAGAATATTTTCTTTACTTTATCTTTTAATATTATGTTATTGTATTTATTTTCAGCGGTTTTTTAAGTGACTTAACACTTCAGAATTATCGTTAAAGTTTTCGTGAATTAAAAAAAACTTATCTCAGTAGAACTAGAGCTATTAATAAAACTTTAGCCTAAACTTAACTAAATCTTATTAATCCATGCTAATATTATAAATGTGAAAGTTTGTGAGAATGGGTGGATGGTTTGTTACTCTTTCACGCCAGAACGGCTGAACTAATCTAGATGAAATTTGGTACATTGATAGGTTATAGTCTGGAATAGCACATAAGCTTTTTATCCCGAAAAAATTTACAGTCCCCGTGGGATAGATGAATCGCTAGTAGGTAGTACCTATTATAAACGCCAAAGTTAAAGTAAAGATGTTTGGATGGATGTTTATTACTCTTTTAGACGAAAACTACTGAATGGATTTTAATTAAACTTTAGAATAATATAGCTTATACTTCAGAGTAACAAAACTATTCTAATATTATAAAGAGAAAAAAATAGTTTTTTTGTTTGTTTGCTTGTATCGAATATGCTCCGAAACTACTGAAGCGATTTAGATGAAATTTGGTAAGAAGATAGTTTGAGGCCCAGAGAAGGACATAGGATAGTTTTTATCCCGGAAATCATCCCTTAAGGGGGTAAAAGTTTGTATAGGGAAGCAATCTAGGAATGAATCCGAGCGAAGCGAGGGCGAGTCGCTAGTAGGCTATAATTTTTAACGATATTGTAATACGTAATTGAACTATGCGTGCCGAAACGCTAGTTCTAAATAAATAACAGACCTCCGATATGATAAACAGATACAAACCATTTGAATCAATAAAAACCATTAATCCAATATGGCAAAAGTTAAAATAGCAAATCTGAAGTGAACAAACAATTCTAAGTTTTACAACTATTCAATTTATCTACGGATTCTTTTAAAGTAAATCAAACCTAACCCAAATATCTTACCAGTTAAAAACATCTGCAAATTCGTCAATATGATTCAGAAAGTTTGGATTGGGGAATTACATTAATATTTCAACGGTTCGAATGAAAATATATCAAGAGTATAAAATCGATAGCGTACTTTTTGACCGACTTCAAAATTAATTATTGAATTTGACTGTATGTTTGTGTCGATGTTACGTAATATCTTCTCTACTAATGAAACGAATATAGTAATTCTTTTTTGATAAAGAGGTTATAGCTCAAAGGTGGGTATAAATATGAAAAAATAATTATTAATCAATATTAAAGTCATTTTATCTTTTTTTTTAGTTAGCTAAGGGAATGGTGAGAGAGACGCTTATCTTTTAAAATTGATTTTAATACTAATTTCTGAATAAGTATTTGTCTATGTTTGTAATTCTATGTAACACTAGACAAATATTAAATACGCCTGCTTTATGTAGAAAATGCGAAACGAAAAGCTCAAGATGTTTCCTGAAATAACAATTAGCTTTACTTCCATCGAGCTTTTATTATTATCGGTACAATGGGTTCATTATAAGAAATTTTATTTAAAGCGATAACTGACTTCAGAATTAACTGTACCTGTAACTTTACCTTTGAGATATAACCAAGTCATTAAAACGACAATGATAAAAATCAGCTTATTTGTAGAAGATATCGCGTTACATACAAGGATAATTTATGCTCTTGTGTGAAGTTCCTTTTAACCTCCAACGGAAAAGAGGGGTGTTATAAGTTTAACATGTGTATGTGTGTCTGTGGCATCGTAGCGCCTAAACGGATGAACCGATTTAAATTTAGTTTTTGAAGTTTTTTCATTTCAGGTCTCTTAACAATTCAATTCAATTCAATAAGCCATGCACAAAGTCTTAGACTTTTTTCAAATTAATAAATTAAAATAAATATAGGATTATATGATGAACAATATATGTTACAATTTATTATCCTTAATTATAATTATCTTAATCTAACCAAAATATACAAAAAAAAAACTATATACGGCAGAACCACATAGGAGATCTCAGGTTTGATTCTTACGCTAGGTGAATATTTATATGGCTCATACACATCCTGGAGGGTAAAATTCATATTAAACGTTCAAGGTAAATTTACGAAGCCGAATCGGGTATCATTAAACCTTGTAGACTCATCAAGTGTATGACTATATTTTGCTTTACGAAAAAATGACAAGTTGATGCTCTTTCAATATTTATATGGTTGAAATGAATTGTATTGAAAACAATTGAAAATTATTTTAAAATAAAACTATCTTTTCGGATTATTTCGCGGATTTATTTTGATTTTTGGTTCCCGACGTTTCGAATGCTTTACAGGAATCACGGTCACGGGAGAGACTAAGGTTTTAGACATCTCAAAGGCGTTATATACTTGTTACAGACAATGCCTACCCTCAATTTTACAAAAATGATTTTAAAAGTTCAAAAATTGCACCAGAGTACCTTACAATATTTGTTGATTTTAATTCTGAACACTTTTTTTAATAAGTAATATTATAATTAAATAAGTACTGTTATTAATTTAATTTTAGCTGTTATTATTATAAATATTACAAATTTTTTAATTTATTAATAAAGTTTAAAAAAAATTGTAATATTAAATACGCGTAATAATCCGAAAAGTTTTATTTAAAATGTCAAATATTCGCGTAAATCTAAGAAAGTAATAATTGAAAACTACTTTCAGCGTTTACATAACAAATTATTTATTCAATATTGTGTAACAAATATGGCAGTTGGCAGTAAAAAATATGGCTTCGCAACAAATTAAACTTCATAAACTTAATAGTTCAGCTATTTTTCTTTAACACGTTATAAAATTAATAAGTGCAGTCATTCTGATATTTATAATATCAACAATAAATAATTTCTATCACTATTTTGATGAGAGTTTTCTATCTATTCTAATATTATAAAGAGAAAAATTTGTTTTGTTTGTTTATTTGAATCGAATAGGCCCCGAAACTACTGAACCAATTTAAATGAAATTTGGTAAGAAGATAGTTTGAGACCCTGGGAAGGACATAGGATAGTTATTATCCCAGAAATCATTCCTTAAGGGGGTGAAAATGGGGGTGAAAGTTTGTATGGGGAAGTAACCTAGGAACAAACCCGAGGGAAGTGAGGGTGAGTCATTAGTCATTAGTAAAAAAGAAGCCTATGCCACTTTAGTGAAACTCATGTTGCATTTTTTTTTTCTCATGTCGCAATTGAAATTTACGTTAAAATCAGTTCTTCTATTATTATCTTTCCCGTGAAGACTCTTTTCGTCTTCTAGAATGTAGTGTAGATCACACTACAATACTAACAGTTTCATCATAATCGATTCAGCCATTTCGAAAATTAGCCAAACAAACAAATAGCCCATACTCGGACGGTGGAGACGATTCAAAAGTCCTTGTATAAATCTAATTCAATCAAGCTTAATTTAATTTTAAATGATTAACTACAAACATAACCTATTCCTTTAAAAATCGGTTAAATATGTAAACTTTTTCCACGTTTAGACAGTTTATAAAACCTAACTTTGACCGCCATTATAAAATGACATTTGAAAATGCCATAGCTGGTTAGATTTCACGCCAAAATATCGAAGCGTAATTGAATTTCTGATTGCACCGTTGCCCCCGAGTGTACCGTGTAACAGGTGTCAATACTACTGACATATGTTCAACTTACTGCCTCTAACCTCTATAGAATAGAATATAGAAATAACTAGTTTGTCTTAATGAGTTTTGAGTATTTGTAGGTTATATATTGTATCTAATAACTTAAAAGATTGTTTAAATTAAGATGGTTATATGAGAATTCTAAAATTTTAAAAAATTATAAATATTTACCAGCATATTTTTTTTTTTGTTGGGAAATTAACACACAGCACCATCTAGTTCCATGTTAAGCTACGAGGCTTGTGTTATGGATACCTGATAGTTGATACACTACATATTATAGCTTTAAATAAAAACGTATTATAAATATAAATACCCAAGACTGGAGTACAAACATTCGTGCTCATCACACAAATGAATGCCTCCAGCGGGACTCGAAACCGCGACCGATGGCATAGCTAGTAGGGTCACTACAAATTGAGCTAAATAATGACGTAAGTCAAATGTCAAATGACCTTAGATGTTAAAAAGCGACCTAAAATAAATAAATAACAAAAAATAAAATTACTAAAACATAAAATTGTAGGCTATAAATCGCTATAAGCAAAATAATAAGCATTATTTTAGTTTATAGTTTTAGTAGTTAATAGTTCTCAACGGGCAAAGAAATCGTGTGACATCGAACTAAAAACGAGTCGAACACCGCTCTTTTGAAGTCGGTCAATTATAAAGATTTCATAACTAGCGGCTCACCCACGCTCCGCTCGGGTTCGCATCTAGACGAACAAAAACAAATCTATCCCACGGGAACTCTTTGATTTTCCGGAATAAAAATTATTTAAAATGTTGACCGGGGATATAAGATACCACAATGCAAAATTTCATTTAAATCGGTCTATTTCTCTTTTTACATCCCCCTGGCTCGGTTTTTAGTATTTTTTTCTATGTACAGACATTCGACCTTTACAGTTTTATTATACGTATAGATGTTTTTAATTCGCTTGACTGCTTCACATATGTATACCTACTAATTAATATAGAAGATTATTTTCACAAATGTAAATTTTTAAATTCTATTTTTCCTTAGGTCAGTATAGTAGTAGGTGTGAAGAAGTCGCTAAATATTTTCTATGGAGAGGTGCAAAATAGAAAATGTTCTGTCAAATGACCATATTTTATCTATAATCGATAAAAACTAGCTATTCTACGTGACATTAGCGAAGTAATCTGTGCTCAACTGGCACGCTTTAAAGCTATTATTTATGAATTATCATAATATTAATGATCATAATATTAATAATATTATTTTATTTTTATATTCTATATATCGCACACCAAGATAAAGAGTAGCACAACTCCAAATAATCCAAATCGGAGTTATTAATATTATAGGAATCTGCTTTAAAAACTACGTAAACTTCATATTATTTTGTCATGATTACTAATTTAACACGAAAAACTATTTTTGGAATTGTCAGTGTTTAATATATAGTTGGTTAGTTGGTGTTCCAAATAAATATCCTCAAATCTCTGATATTGAGTTAGTTACAAGTGATACTGCTATTTGATTACAAGCCATTGGTCCAAAAATATCTTCGTGAAATTATACACAAGAACACATATTACATTATTTTTAATATATCAAATAGAAAAAGAGTAAAACGTTTTTCCTATTACTGAAAAAAGAGATATTTTGAGTGCTACTCTTTATCTAGGTGTGCGAAATATTCTAATCTAATTTTTATATTGTATTCAGCCCTTTTCAACATTTCATTGCTGGGCACGGGCCTCCCTTCAATACAAGGGGGATCAGGCCATAGTCCACCACGCTGGCCAAGTGCGGGTTGGCGGACTTCACATGTCTTTCGAAAACTTGCTAGGTTTTCTCAGACATACAGGTTTCCTCACGATGTTTTCCTTCACCGTAAGGCAAGTGGTAATCATGATAGAAATTATTCGCACATGAAAATATCAGAGGTGCGAGACCCGGGATTTGAACCCACTTGACTCGGTTTCCCAAGCGAGCGCGGTACCACTGGGCTACCATTGCCTTAATTAGCACTTAACACTTAATTTTTATAATACTTTTGTATTTAAAATATTACAATGAAATCCAGTTTTGTACGTTCACGTTATATTTTGGTATTTCATTGCTATATTTGAATATTAACTCTGTGTGTAGAGCATCCAGTGCAGTTGTAAAAGAGAATTTATTGGATACAGAGTATTGTAGGCTTATTCTAAACTATCCCATATTAGAATTAAATCCTGATATAAGCGAGCTACACTGCCCGTTGCAAAATATTTGTCGATTTACCTTTGCTAACCACTTTTAAGTTTACTTTAAGTTCATAAAGGGTAAAGGGCAATGGTAACGCGCTCGCTTGGGAAACCGATTGAAGCGGGTTCAAATCCCGAGTCTTGCACCTTAGATATTTCCATATGCGAGTTCTTCCCAACATGGTTACCTTTTATACTTGTCTTACGGTAAGGGAAAATATCGTGAGAAAACTTGCATGTTTGAGAGAACGTAGTAAGTTTTCAAAAGATAATATGTGAAGTCAACCAACTCGCACTTGTGGTGGTGCCCAGCAGTGGTATGTATATAAGGGCTGAATACAATACATATAGAATATATAAATTGTAATATTTCTGTCACTGAAGTGAAAAAAGCTGGTGTACGTTACTGGACCTTTAGAAATTTGAAGGATCTGGATTCGATATCCGTTTGTGGCTAGTAATTATACGTGTGAAAGTATTTTTAAGTACAGTATTTCTACAGTAAGCATATTTAAGTTTAAGCTTAGAAGAAATAAACTTTTTAACCTAAGTGAAACGAAATTTCGTCTATACGATGATAAAAAGATTGTTTTTTTGGATTATAGCAAATATTATATAGTAAAAACTAGCGACTCACCCTCGCTTCGCTTCGGGTTCGTCCCTAGAAAAAAACAAATCTATCCCACGGGAACCGTATATTTTTTCGGGATGATATATAGCCTAGAGCCTTTCTCAGTTAACGGGCTATCTAATCCCAAACAAACAAATAAACAAACAAACAAACTCTTCAGCTTTATAATATTAGTATAGATGTAAATATTGAAGTGTAAATATTCACATACAGTATTATACGAGCCAATATTACCAAACATCGCCTCAGAAGAACAGAAGGATTTTTGTGGGCTAAAGCTATAAAGCAAATGTTTGCTTTTAATCATAAATCTAACAAACTATCCCCCGATTTAACTCAACGACTGGCTATACTTTGACAATAAAAACTGTAAAGATTGAGGGTTGACTGTGGCTAATATAGAATCTAATGGTTCTAGCTTTTGCTACGAACTTTGCCGGAATAGCTTACAAATGTACCCAAAAATATATGTTGATACGGAATTTCAAGGTGAATATTTTTATTACCTACTAATCTATACTATACTATCATTATCTACTAATCTATCTATATACTATTATAAAGCTGAAGAGTTTGTTTGTTTGTTTGGTTGAACGCGTTAATCTCAGGAACTACTAATCTGATTAGAGAAATTCTTTTTGCATTAGATAGCCCATTGACTGAGGAAGGCTTAGGACATATATTATCCCGGAAAATGTACGGTTCCCGTGGGATAGATTTGTTTTTGTCTAGGGACGAACCCGAAGCGAAGCGAGGGCGAGTCGCTATCTATACAGAAAGAGACAGAGTTTGTTTGTTTGAACGCGATAATCTCAGGAACTACTTATCCGATTTGAAAAATTCTTTTTGTATTAAATAGCCAGTTTATTGAACAAGGTTATTGGCTACATATCATCATGCTACTACCCAAGGGAGCGGAGCAGTAATCATAAATATCAACAAATCGGGCAGACTTCCATACGTTATTACTAATAGCATAAAACCGCTAATAAGTTTTAGCGCGAGCGAAGCCGCTGGTTCTACTAGTTATCTATACTAATATTTTAAAGTTTGTTTGTTTGAACGTGCTAATCTCAGGAACTACTAATCCGATTTGATTTTTTTTTGCATTAGATAGCCCGTTTATTGAGAAAGGCTATATCCATAGTAACCGTTAAAACGTACCGTGGGATGAAATCGAGCGAAGCGAGGATATGTCGCTAGTACTTTACTATAAAACTTACAAATCTTTGTACGAGTATTAGAAAAAATTTCATTTTTACGTCATGTAAGGTATATTCTTTAAATTAATTTATATACAAATATTAAAGAACTGTAAAAATGTCGTAACAAGTGTTTAGTAATTTGGGTTTTAGTTGTATAAAAAAGATTTATAAAAATGCTTTAAAATTACATGTGTTACATGTAAAAAATGCCTTACCAACACTAGACTAGATGCATTTTTTATCCCTATTTAAACAGATTTAGTGAGAAATTACAGTATTTTAGCCTGGAATAAAAAAATAAACATAAGTTAAAACGTATGTAGGAAAACAAATTAAATTTTTACGGAGTAAATAAACGGGCCATGGAGAGCGTTAAAAATGAAACCAAAACAAGACTTAAATGCAAATTTTTCTAGTTAAAAACACTAACAATAAACATAGTGAAATATTTATTTGAAACGAGTGCTCAACTATATAGAAATATATTATGCGCTCCACAGGGAAATCAGCCTAAAATAAAACCAGGTCAGCCCATACAAATAGTAATTACCGTTCAATGTGTTTTTATGGAAGTATTATGTGGGTAGATTTTGAATTTGATTTTTAAAAAAGTATTGTCATATTTTTTTAAGTGAGTGAGCGAATAACAGTGTTTAGTGCGTATCTTTTTATGATTTTTTGTTTTATTTTGAGCAATTTTTATTTTAAAAATTTAAGTTATAATCTCTATATGAGAATTAAGGAATTTTAAATAAAACTATCTTCGATCGATTGATTCGATTCGATTCGATTTTCGGGTTCGCCTCTAGACAAACAAAAACAAATCTATCCCACGGGAACCGTACATTTTTTCTGGATAAAAAGTAGCCTATTTGTTATTCTGATGTATGAACTATATCATTGTAAAGTTTTATTAAAATCCAATCAGTATTTTTTGGGTACTAAACTATATAAATTACTATTTTTTTTAACTATCCCACTAAGTCTTTAATTTTCCGGGATGAAAAGTATCTAAAATGTTGACCGGGAATATAAGATACCACCATGCAAAATTTCATGTAAATAGGTCTAATAGTTTCGGAGATTAGCCGTATAAACAGACAAACAGACAAAGAAACAAAAAAATTGAAATAAATCTAGATTTGTTTTATTTCTTTTCTTACATCCTCCTGATTCGGTTTTTAACAATTTTTCTATGTACACATTGTACATTCAACCTCTACAGTTTTATTATGTATAGATAAATTCTCGAAAAAGTTCCATAAAAATAAGTAAAGATAAGTTAAATATTCGCGTAGATCTAAGAAAGTATTATTAAAGAGCTTATAGAATTCTGGTTAGATGAACTCTTATGTCTATTGGAGTTTTAAGAACAGATGATCTGCAAGTTGGTGATGCGCTCTCAGGTCTTCTTAGTGTAGGATGCAGGTATTGCTGGTGTAAAGTGCCGGCTTCCTGAGTCTCTTCGTATTGTTAATATTGCATTGTCCAAATTAGTTTGGAGCAACCAAAGTATTTTACCTTAGAAGCCTATTAAGTAGTGTAATGTAAGAGATGAACATAATTTATATCATACTAGTTGCTCACCCTCGCTTCACTCGGGTTCGCCTCTAGACAAACAAATACAAATCTATCCCACGGGAACCGTACATTTTTCCGAGATAAAAAGTGGCCTATTTGTTATTCTGATTTATGAACTATAATATTGTAAAGTTTCATTAAAATTCAATCAGTAGTTTTTGTGTACTATGTTGTATATTTTACTATAATTTTATAACTAACCCACGGGAACTCTGTAATTTTCCGGGATGAAAAGTATCTAAAATGTTGACCGGGGATATAAGGTACCACCATGCAAATTTCATTTAAATCGGTTCAACAGTTTCGGAGATTAGTCCGTACAAACAGACAAACAGAGACAAAAAAAAATTAAAAAAAAAAACTGGATTTGCTCTATTTCTCTTTTTACATCCTCCTGACTCGGTTTTTAGCATTTTTTTTTCTATGTACAGACATTCGACCTCTACAGTTTTATTATATGTATAGATTAGTGTCTTAAGCTCGCATTGCTTGGGTTCATTTTGTAGGCTCTTCTTCTTACAATTAGTCGTTACAGTCTCGACAGATTGATTGATGTCTGACACCTAACACAACAGCTTAATGCAATAAAAATAATCTATAGCACTCGACCGGTAATGTAGCTTCGTATTAGTAAAGGAATTTTTATAATTGGATCAGTAGTTCAGAGATTACCCTTTATATACAAACTTACAAGTTTTATCTCCGTATAATATTAGTATGAATTATTTTATTATTATAAATATGAATATATGTGAGTAAGCGCTTTTGTTACGAATACGTGTTATACGCTTAACGGATTTGAGTGTTTGCAAAACATAACTTATAACCTGGATTAGCCTTAAATTAATTTTTAATATTATCATACATAATTATCTCATCATAACAGAACTATAATGATATATTGATTTTAGCAATTTTTGTATTAATCTTCCAATATATTATATCTTTATTTTGTCAAAAATATAGAAAATACAAACTTAGACTTTAGAAGTATTTAATGATGTTTTAATTTTAACTCTACTTATTTTATTATAAAATATAACATTGCACGTGAAATTTCATATTCTGACCAGTGCTACTGTGTGAAGCTTCCGGACTTCATATTAGATAATGAAGATAGGATTATTATTTTAAACAAATTATCATTTTAGCAGGCACTTAATGAAAAACCACATCTACAATAAAGCACACGTGGCGAGTGGCAGCCCTGTCCAGCGGCCATTACATAAATAATTCCGCCATGTTTATTGCCGCCATTTTGAAGACAAATGGATAGTTATTACGGCGCTCCGTTTTACATTCGCTCCTCGCGTTGAAAATTAAAATATTGTGTATTATTTATTTTTACATTTAACTGCGTGAGAGTCGATTTAGGGGGTTGTTATGGACATAGTTTATACTCCTCAGTATTCCCTGTTTTCTCATTTCTACCATCATTTTATGATCTCGATGTTTCTGTACCATTTAATGAATGTGCTTGCACTAAATCTTTTCACATCACTAAGCATTGCGCCGTTATGTTTTTGTTTTTCACACAAGTTTTATTCACAATTTATATACTTTTTTTCTCTTTAATTTTTAATCTGGCGTGATTTATTTTATTACTGCACAGTGTAGTGCTTATGATGTTATTTTAAAACGGGAATTGCTAATATTTTTGTCATTTACCGAACAATTTATTACGTGTGGCGCTTTAATATTTGGGGTGAATATTTTTATTTTTCTTTAGCATTTAATGTGTAGTACATATTTAGTAAAATAATGCGAACATTCTACATTCCCTCCCTTCCTCTCCTTCTTAGTCGGAAATCTTTGATTTATATACATACATATGTTAATAATAATATATTACTACAATAGGAAGAATAATAAAGCTTAATTAAAAATAGCTGTCCTTACAGTGTGCAGAAGTAATAAGCATACATATAGACACACACTTGTTCGTAAACGTCTAATCTTTAAGTCTCAGAAACATTAACATATAATTATATTTGATTTTCAGAACCCCGACATAGTACTAGTCCACTACTTGAATGTACCATATCCGGACGACAACAAGTTAGCGACCGTAGCTCCGAGTCTCGCATTGTGGGCTGACAAAAAAGAGTGGACGAAGGATGAACTCGTCAGTCAACTGAAGCCAATGTGTAAGCGTCTAAATAAAATACGCTTCCCTTAGACCTATCTATCAAAAAAATACTAGATACACTATCAGCGACAAAAAATGTCCTCACCGAATGAGCGCTCACTTGGATATTTGGCGCGCTTTTAATTTAAAAAAAAAAGTAAAATGTGAAATGTGAAAACAATTTTAAGCATTGCGTTTAAGATTTAATTTACATTGTTGCATATTTATTTCAACTAGAATAATTATTTCCTAAACACAATTGGTGACAGTTTTAAGAGAACCTTTGCATGGGATTGTGTATTTAGTACGTTTTTGATCGATGATTACACCTTACTACTTACCTGTAGTAAGGACTTAAAAATATATATTTACAGGCCAAGACATACATATATAATGTACATAATAATCTATATGTACATAAGTACATACATATTACATATATATAAAATTAAATGACTACAAAAAATATTTTCACCGAAAGAGAATCGAGGAGGAACTAAATTATATTGTACCTATTATACAATCGTTCAAGTAATCCGACATTAAGCAATATACACAGTTTATCGAGAATAAAATATTGATAGATTCATAATTAATTCAGAAGCTTCTCGGTTACTAACAAGAGAATAAATATAAATGAGTTTTCGTTATTCATCACGTGAGTTTGTTGGCTTAGTCTCACTGAATTCCTTATTAGATAATATGATGAATATCATTTTAGCAACTTATATCTTAATATTATATATAATTTAAAATTCCCAGTAAAGATTACTTTCTTGAGTTTTAAGTTGGTTCCGTAATAATTTTAGAGTTAAGTTGTCCGAGAAGAATACAAAGATCTCAGTTATTATAATATTAAAATAACTGACGTCCTTTGGAACTAGGCACGTTTTGTATTTATAATATTATCTACAGACAACGCCACCTTTAGACTAATTGTATTACTAACAGTAGCGTGTGTTACTTCAGGTCATCGTTAATCTGTGTGTTAATTTCATTGAAATCCATCCTACAGTTACAGCGTAAAGGCGCAAAAAACGTACACACACACATACAAACTTTCGCATTTATAATATTAGTGTAAAAGTTTAAATGGATTTCCATAGAAAATTTTCCCAACGAATTTAACTAGTCTTGCCACGGTGCAAGTTTAATCAAATAGTTGTCTGGTGCCGTTCATAAATGTTAAGTACTGAAAATTAAAACGCAACAAGCAAAGTTCGCCCTTTCATTGAATATTTATGAAGAGGGAGGGCGATAAAATAATTACTCTCTATTAATACTGATCCTAATTGATGTAGATCATTACGGCTATGAATTCGCTTCACTTTAATGTTAATTATTTTATCGACGCTAAAAGTGTTCAAAATTAATTTTGTCCTCATTCCTGAGTCAGATGTTTTATTTATAGCACTTAAATATTTAATGAAATATCTTTATTCAGTTTTCAGTGAAGATGAGCCAGATCTTAACAGCGACTTGGAGATATCGGTAAGTGTTTATTCTAAAAATTATGACTTATGGTAATTATTAAAATGAATATTCATGCAATTCAAATTTAGGGAAAAATGTTCCAGACGGCCGAGACGGTCGAGGCGATTGTTGGGCAACTTATGGAGAAACAACGTGCAGCGCGAGCGGCCGCCTTAGCTCGGCAACTTGAGTGTGGCTGTCCTGATTCCACTTGCCAAGACTCTAGGACTTGTGCACATCCATTACGTCGTATTCAAACAGCTAAGCCACCACCTTCGGATCACCATGTATCGTCTACAACGGGCCCATCACCGAGGCCAATGGCGCAACCACCCAGACAGTACACCCGTGACCATAGACCTTCAACACAATCTTCACCGTTATTGCTGTCTCTTGGCCAGATACAAGGAGGCGGAGGTCTACTCATATTAAACGGTACAAGCAACAGTGCGCAACAACACTCTTCCCTAGTTTCACCACTATCTGTTACTTCATTTGTATGTGAAGAGCCAAGAGATAGATATCGTCAACAATACAAACCAACGTTTGTTTTGAAGAGAGAGATACCCGATAGTCAGCAAAATACATGCTTGAATACAACAGAGGCAACTTTCGAAGTCGAAAGCCGTGTTGAAGAAAAGGTAGAAGTAGAAACTTTTGATAGGAAAATAAAAATGGAGCCAAGGAGTCGAAATCATGTTATAGCGAGTGCGCCGGCAACACCGTCTCGGTATCCCGATTTGGTAGAGCGCTTAGAAAGTAAAGTGCATACAGAAAACTGTGATGATACGTTAGTTTTGTTAGGTACGGATGCCCATTTAGAAAGTTCTAGTGGATTTTTCGATGAGACGTTGGAATTGTCTCATGAAGATATACAAAAAACTTTATCAGCGAATATGCCAACTTGTGAATTAGACAGAAGTGTTGTGAGGTCATCAGAGACTGCTAATGTGATGGTTTCAGGAATAGATACCATGGATTTTATAGAGAGTTGTGAAGCGGTTGCCTCGCCTACTCATGTAGTTGATGACAACGTATTTGTAAATCTAGATGCTTTTGATATGCTCGGTGATTTTCCTGAGCTCGAAGTTCTTGATCCCAGCACTATATCAACAAATCCTGTGGTGAGTTGACATATATACTAAATCTTTATATATTATGTACATACATATATTTAAGTATGTTAGAGTTTTCATTTCTCTTTTATTGTATTTATCTAAATTAATAGAAAGGTATCATTCTCTTATAATATCTGGGAAGATTTTTTTACAGACTTTATGTGGTAACTCACCACCAGCTGAAGAAAACAGTGACAAAATGCAAACAGACAGCCCTGGTGAAGGAGCTCTTAATATTACGGATTATTCTCCCGAATGGGCATACCCTGAAGGTGGCGTTAAAGTACTAGTTGCTGGACCTTGGACTGATACGTCCGATCAATATACGATACTTTTTGACAACTTTCCTGTACCATCGATATTGGTGCAGAATGGTCTACTCAGATGTTACTGCCCCGGTTAGTAATAAGATTAATATTTATGTTTAACTTAACATAGACATAATCTTTTTCTTCCACACAAAATACAATATTAACTATACCGTTAATTTTATTAATATCTAATATTTCCATTTTCCTATTCCTTATTTTAATGTTTTTTTTTAAATTCCAGCTCACGAAGCTGGTTTAGCGGCAATGCAAGTGGCTCGCGCAGGAAGAGTGGTTTCTGACACTGTAGTGTTTGAATACAAAGCCGGTCCTGTGTTAGCACCTTCATCGCCTGCATCAGCTCCTCTTCCGTCACTGGATTTTAGAAGATTTTCACTTCTACAGCGCTTACAACGACTGCACGATCGACTGCAATTAAAGACGGAACCTATGGATGATATAGATTTTAAATTCTCTCCCGTGGATAATCAGGTGAGGTGACATATTTAATTTATTCTCTTATTAAAAAATGTTTTACAATCTTCGGCCATGATACTTTTCTATAATCTATTTGGCTGATATTAATTCATTATTAGTGCTAACTTCCTTAACTAAGCTAAGTCTAAGCTAACTATCTATAATATTTACAAACAAATAAATGAAATAGTTTACTTTAAGCAGAATTTGTTTTAGCTAGGAACATCATAATGTATAGAGCCAAATTCTTAATAGTAATTATGCCTATTATTGGCCACTTATTTTTAAAGTTATTTGCACAGATACACATAATTTTAATTATTACATTAAAAAAAAACATAATCATGAATCACAGTTATAATAAAAATTATTTCAATTACAGAATATAGAAGACGTTCAGCTGTATTCCAATCCAAAATTTGAAGATCGACTTGTGACATTCTGTCAAGTGCTAAGTAGCCGTTCTTTTGGTCATTCTGAAGGATTTACCACTGAGCCTGGTGAAGACAGTTCCACTATACTCCATTTGGCAGCGGCTTTGGGTTACACGAAACTAACCACAGCTTTGCTTCGTTGGAGGCAAGATGATAATAGCTTAGCGTTGGAGAAAGAAGTGAATTTGGGAGCTAGGGATTGTGATAATTGTACACCATTGGTGAGTATGTTACGGTGTTAAGTTTAGATGGTTCTAATTTCTAACTGATTTTTATTAGATATAATAAGTCATAATAAGTCATTTTTCCATCTATACATATTATAAAATTCTAACTAAGCCGAATCTGTACATTAAATATTTTTTGGAAAATCTTATTGAAATAGACATTATTATCGACGCAGATGCCGAATCTATAGTTTTTAGAATTTTTGTCTGTCTGTCTGTCTGTCTGTCTGTCTGTCTGTCTGTCTGTTACCGCATCACAGAAAAACCACTGGAGGGATTTGGATGAAATTTGGTATGATGATAGCTGGTTATCCGGGTCAACATATAGGATACTTTTTACCGCGGGAAAATATCTCATTTCTGAGAAAACATACAAAAACTGGTTGGAACAAAATCACGACGATACTATCGATAAACAGTTTAGCAAGGTAACTTACTAAATATGGTAAAAACAATTAAAAATAGCTTATCTTGAAAATCAAATTATCAATAGCGCTATTTTATCCATTAAAATAGTTATTTTAATTAATATACATTTATATTTTATTTAGTTATTCGACAACAGATGTCGCCATGTGTCTTTAAAATACGTAGTTTTAATTCCAAAATAACGAATGTACAGATATGACCTTTCTACAATTTTATTAGAATTACTACTAAATTACCCGCGGCCCCGCCTGTGTTCAAATTATTATACGTAAAGCAAACTTTTTGGTTTTATAAATTAGTAACTATACAAATAATAAAATTGTAACTAAGCCGAATCCGTAAATTCAATATTTTTCGGAAAATCTTACTGAATCTTACTTATATTCATTATTAGTGATATAGAGGCCGAATCTATAGTTTTTAGAATTTTTGTCTGTCTGTCTGTATGTGACCGCATCACAGAAAAATCACTCGAGGGATTTTGATGAAATTTGGTATGATGATAGCTGGTTATCCGGGTCAACATATAGGAAACTTTTTACCGCAGGAAAATATCTCATTTTTTGGAAAAAAATACAAAAACTGGTTAAAATAAAAGCACGATGATACTATTAACATTTTAGCAAGGTAACTTAATTCTGTATGTTAAAACTATTAAAAAAAGCTTATCTTAAAGGAAATATCAATAACCCTATTTTATTCATTTAAATAGTTATTTTAATGAAAATTTATTTATGTGTTATTTAGGTATTTGACAATAGATGTCGCCATGTGTTTTTAAAATACGTAGTTTTAATCCAAAAAAAAAATAATGTACAGATATAACCTTTCCATGACTTTATTAGAATTACTACTAAATTACCCGCGGCCCCGCCTGTGTTCAAATTTTCAATAAAACAAACTTTTTAGCTTTATAAATTAGTAACATATTAGTAATATTTGTAAATTTTTATAGTTTAGTAAATAATGTGTATATTTTTTAATCTTTTAATGTAAAAATGCAAATGCAACTTGGGCATTATGGTTTCGTATAGCAAAATACTGTGTTGTTTTTTTAACTTACGTGTTTTGTTAGGTTAAAACTAAAATAAATACAAATAATATTTTCGTTTCCACAATATCGGCTCATTTTATCAACCGTAAAAATAAGTCGATTCATATTATTTTATAACATTTTATGGGAAACAAGTTTATGGCTATTAAACTGACAATGCCGGTAACTAAAAATATTTAATATCTCAAAAACTATGAAAAAGTGTTATAGGAACTGTTATACCTCAAATTTTTCAGTTTTTTTTTGACTCCATTTCTTGGAAGGTAAAGGCTTAAAGGAGACAATAAAATGCTTGCGACTTTAATCATATTAGCCGAGCCATATGAAATAATAAAAAGTATTTGCTTAAAATTATTTACTTTTTACACTTTCTTTTGAAATTCGTTTTAGACAATATTACTAACTAGCGCTAACCAATCCATGTTGCGCGACAGATTAACGTTAAGAAAAGTTGTCATTATGTAATTTAAATAATTAGCTAAATCTTAAATTAATTAATAGCTTATATATTAGTAAAAAATGATTAAAATCATTCCGTAGTTTGAGAGTTTATCGCCCGAAAATAAATAAGCAAACAAAACAGAAGTGTAGACGTATGTACATAAATGTTATTACTAAAACAAAAATTACTAAATCAAATATGAGATTAACGGGGGAACCTTTGTAGCACTGTCAATCACTGAGAGTTTTAACCAATCATGCGGTGCGCAATGAAAGTGGTATACATATGTAAGAGTATACTAATATGTATGTAAAACCTAAGAATTTGCTTTTTGATCATCTGAACGCGGGCGGAGCCGCGGGCAACGCTAGTCGTAAATAATTCCCAAAAAATATTATAAGGACTTAAATGAGATTAAAATTACTTCACTCGTTCATATTTTATTGTGGACCACTGCTGATTAAATAAAAACTTTCACATACTAATAATCTTAGGTGTTTTGATCAAAACAGCCTGTGTATAATCCAGAGTGTAACATTTCGAATTTCATTCTAATCTGTTGAGTCGAAAAAATTAACCAATACCCTCGTTCACAAAACTTTTATAATTGCGCATGAACTCACTTCGTTCAAATACGCCTTTAGAAAACTTAATCTTTCCAAATTAATTCACAAATATCATTGTGTTGATTTTAGATTATTTTTGCAAAAAAGTTTCCGTAAAAGCTATAAGCTATAACTCTAAATAATCCCTCTTTTTATCGATTTAAACCGTAACAAACCGTACAGTAGTGTATGAGATTAGCCCAAACAAATATAAACTCAGCGCAGTCGGTGCTTTAATCGAACTACAATTCTAAATGCGTAAGCTTGCTTGTGTGTGTATGTTTTTAACTCTTTAACACTGAAACAACTGGACCAATTTGCATGAAATTTAATACACAAATAGAATATAACCTAAAGTAACACAAATAAATAATAAATAAATATGTTGGGATATTGACTCACAGCACCATCCAGTTTCATGGTAAGTTACGATGCCTGTGTTATGGATACCAGATAGCTGATACGCTATACATATATAACTTTAAATACACACATATTATAAATATTAACACTCATGACTAGAGTACAAACATTTGTGCTCCCGGAAGCTCTCAGCGGGATTTGAATCCGCGACCGCTGGCATAGCAAGTAGGGTCACTACAAACTGAGCCAAACGTGTCGTCATAGCTAATTTATAGTAAAGCGTATTTCTCCTTTATCGCCAGATGGTAGCAAGTGCGCTAGGCCACACAGAGACAGCGATAGTGCTAGCGCGATGGAGCGCAGGCACGCGGCGCGAGGCGGGGGCGCGCGCGGCGGCGGCGGCGGCGCGCCGTGCGGGGCACTCGCGCCTCGCCGGCTTGCTCGACCGTATCCATCCTCCCACTGGGGATGCTGTGTTTAGACGACCTCACAGGTAAATATGCGATATTTATCAGCTTCGGTGGTCTAGTAACTAGCATGTACAGCTGCAGATCTTGATACCCTGAGTTCGAATCCCGGGTCAGACCAAGTATAGTTTGTTTGTCAAGAAATTGGAAAGTTGGCGATGTTTCGTGCTTCAAAACACTTAAGCCGTTGACGCTATATATATAATATATTTCATTTATTAACACACATACACATAAGAAAATACAATATTTATAATTACAGCTTATCTCAAAAAAGTCGTGCAGGCAGCTTGGAAAGCAACCTCGTAAAGAGACCGTCTATCGACAGCGGTATCAACATGGCGGACGCCTTCAGGTCTAGCTCTGCTATAGATAAGTGTGATGGCAGCTCATCTGCTAGGTAAATATTCCACATAAACAAAAATATAATAAAATTCTAAAAAGATGTACACTTTAGTTATGTATTATTAAAATTGTTCAATAATAATTAAAAGTCAACTCCAATAGATGTATATTCTAAGAATATAATATTATTTAGTGTAAGAGACATGATCTATATTTACTATATAAAAATGAAAAGAGCTTGTGTGTTTGTTTGGACGCGCTCGTTTCTAGGATTACCAGTTCTATTAGAAAAATTTTTTTGCATTACTAATACTATTTATTGAGAAAATAGCCTATTTTACATCACCTTTATAAGAAATGTAGGCAAAAGCGTGGGCTTCGTTAGTTTATAATAAAAAACAACAATATTATATTTCATTTTCAGATGGGAACGAAGCATGTCGCTTCCACTGGACTCTGACAATTCTGAAGATAGTCTTGGAGATAATAAAATCGGACGACGCATGGACCTAGCTCTCTGTAAGTTTAAATCTTTATTACAACCATATCCATAGAAAGTTCAATTTTCATTTGCAAATGATTATTTATTTTCATCGGCACGGCGCCTAATTTTTAAAAGATCAATTTTGATCTCGATTTTAGTTCCAAACGCGTTCATGTTAATTTCGTTCTGATCCTCTATTTGATTTTTAGTTCAAAAGATATATTGAAATTTTATTAGACTTACTAGTGTGTGCTAGCAAAAGTTTTATTAAAAAAGTTATATTAATTTTGGATAAATTAACAATGTTTTATTTATAGTGGAAAGACCTAATAAATAGTTACCGTAGATTATCAGGCTATAATCGTGTGAATAAACGGTTTTTCTGCTTAAACTGTTTAAATAGATTTACTGATGATAACCACTATAAAATATATTGTTATTTCTAAAGTATCATGTCTTAAAAGGATATGTCCAATGGAACCTAATAAATACTGACAACAATAAGATAAAGATGCGTTGAGCACTTTTTAATATTACTAGCAAAATGAAAAAAAAAAAAAACCTGACATCATAGGTATTACTGAGGATTATGAAAATTTTTGTCCTTTTTACAAAAATGTTGAACCTGACTTGAGAAATAAAGTCATATCTGCACTATAAATTAGAAACAAAATGCAAAGCAATACCAACATAGTTAAAAGCAAAATTGTATAAACACGTAATATTAAAAAAAACTTAGTAGCTTTATAAACTAAGCCAAATTAAAGTAGTCGGTGTATATCGGTGTGAATTATTTATCGCGAAGCATTCGCGTGTCGATCGTTGTCAGAGCTGACTTGTCCGTCCGTCCAGGCGAGACGGCGAGGTGCAGTCCCTCGGCAGACGAGGCGATGCCGGACCCGCATACAACAGGTCAGTAGCGCGCGAAACGGTATAGGACTGTGTCTATCAAAATTTGTTTGAGATGGCTGATTTGGTGTTAGTAAATTGTAAATCTGGAAAATTATAGGTTAAAAGAAATATTTCACATGGTGATATATGAAATCTGCCACATACAAAGCACAAATAATGATTTGTGTGAAACAATGGTCATAATATCTAATAGTTTAACAATGGCAGAAATAATTGGCATCGCAGCGATAATAAAGAATTTATGATGCAAAACGTAATAATAAGAAGGTTTCGCTTGCTTTTATGAGTTCCCAATATTTCAGCACTGTTGCAAGCGATATGCGTATACTCGTGATCACGGTATTTGTAACAGCGTCGAAACATCAGGCACTTATAAAAGTAAGAGAAAAACTTGTTATATATCCAGTTTTACCTCATAAGTAATTATCAGTAAACAAAAAGCTTAAAAACTTACAACACTAATAGAAATGATGAAAACAGTAGTAATTGAAGACGTTTTCATGAAAAAAAAAATTGGCTGTTAATGCGAGATCAGTTGAACTGTTCTATACCATTTCAAGTCGCCAAACCTCCGCTCGAGTTGTTTATCGATGTTGTAAATGTTTTAGTTGCATGGCCGCTCCGGCCTTTCTTCCAACGTCGACTGTCTTTCTGTCGCAGTGTAGCTCGGTCATCGCTATCGGTAGACCACTTGTAGATTCTTCTATATCTACCCTTTCGAGCGGAGATGCCCCGGTGTTGTAGCTACCTTTTAAAGTTGAACCGAATGATCAGGACGTTTCATTTAATACTTGCAAGCGAAAGTTGAGTTAGGGTATTATACAAAAGTAATGATAACAATAAAATATAAATAAGAATTACATATAAGTCATTCGGTGTAACTTTTCGATGTTGTCCATCGGTGTCGCTTTCAATGGTTCGTATTGGTCTACCCACAATCACTGTACTTTCAGACACAACAGTTTTAAGTGGTTCTATCTACAATAACAGTTGTACACTCAACGCCAAATACAGAAGATATATTATGTAAACTAAATTTCTCTATCACCAGACAATTTAACACTGCATGAGGCTCAATCGCTTGCATGAATCGATATTTATGTAATAGCTTTTTATGTGTAGTTAATTAAACATACGCTATAAATAGATGGTAAGTATGCTTTCACCAAGGTTTCGTAATAAGGCACCCTGTTCTATAATTTGTTATTTATCTATCGGTGTTTTGTTGATGTTTTAATTAAGTATGTATGTAAACACTAAGTGATATTCTGTAGAGATTTTCTTGCTAGATTTATTGAAATTATCAGTATTAAAATGGGATAATATTCATGAGCAAATAAAAAATGGGAATATGAGATAACTAATTTTTTTAATGTTTCTTTCGAGATTCCACTATACCGAATCATTTCAGGGGAGCAGGATGACCGGGTATTCACGCTAGCCGAACAAATTATAGCTGCGATGCCAGAAAGAATAAAGGTAATTATTTATTATATTTAATAATACCGTAATTTATGGATCAGAATTTTGGGCAATATGAAACAGATGATGATGATGATGATGAGATAACAGATGAAAGGACATATGGCAGAAATATGATTATTTAGATAGGCGTGGGATTACGAGGAGGGACAAGTTTAGGGGTCAGTATATTAGAGGAAGTTTGAAAGTATGTAGTTCCAGTGACAGAGAAGAAGAAAAAGGAGTAATTGGTTAGGGTGGTATGGGCATATCATAAGGAGCAAAGAAAGTATATATAAGTAAGGAAGTATTAGGTATGAATTAGAAGTAGACCGAGGACAAGGAGAAGAAGAAGATTTAATATATTTAAAGAAATGTTGATATATATCATAATTGTGGTCCTTATATAATTAAGTAAATATCCACAATACCAAAAACTTCATTGGTACCTAGAATTTTAGAACATAATTGAATTACACATTTAACAATTAAAAAAAAAAATACAATTGTAAACAGAACGAGACTTCAACGCTGCTAAGTGGCTGCGACTTGGACAGCGGTACCGGAGAAGACGCACTCATCGTCCCACTACTCGATGACACTACCACATTCAGTAGTGAATTCAGCTTTGAATTCTGCGATAATACTTACAGGTGCCTTATACTATATTAAATAATTTTAGAATTATCATGTTAAATCGTAATGCAGCAGTTCACTATCATTTTTATATAATCTAGACATTTGTTAAAAAAAATCTAGGTAATCTTAATTGCTAAATAAATTGTTACTTTTTCGGTTTGTGCAGTACACATATATGTATATACGACAAGTGACTCACCCTTCCTTCGCTTCGGGTTCGTTCCTAGACAAAAATAAATCTATCCCGTGGGAACCGTACATTTTTCCGGGATGATATTAGCCTATAGCCTTCTTCAGGTAACGGGCTATCCAATGCAAAAAGAATTTTTCAAATCGGATTAGTAGTTCCTGAGATTAGCGCGTTCAACCAAACAAACAAACAAACTCGTCAGTTTTATAATATTAGTATAAATAGTAGCCTATGTGCCATTTAAGATCATAGTATTTCTTTATATTATTCTTTATTCTTCTGCCTGGCAACCAAACAAACAAACAAACTCTGCAGCTTTATAATATTAGTATAGATTAACAACATTTACTATCAAATTATGTATTTTTGAATATAATAATCATTTTAAAGCAGTTGATCAAAGTATAATTAAACAATTTTCCACTCATGCTACTTCTCAGCGATATTCTATCGTTTAATCTTAATCCTTGAAATTTTGCTGTTAAGAATCTCTTAATCTACTAAACAAACCTTATAAGTCCTTATTTATCGCTTCAGGATACATTGTCTTTCTACAGCCGATATCGCTTTTAGAGAATTAAGAAATATATGGGCAATGACATATGCTCACTAGGACACATAGCGGTTCGATACGTCATTTTAATATATTTTTTCATTCACTATTAGCTATCATGACTATAGAATGACAGTGGTCGAAGTCCTAATTTCGTTTTGTAACTAGGTATTGTGGGGGTTCTACGCCGTGTTCTTCCGGATCTGTGTCTCCGGGATCAGCGCTATCCCCACCACCGGCTTCTCCAAGGACATCACTACCAACATCATCGGCAACTCTACAGGAGTTTTTGAATACAACTACGCATTTCTCTAGTCTTACACTTAATGGTAAGAAAGTTGTTGTATGTAGCACCAGTTGAAAATTTTTTGTTTTGCTTTAAAAAGTATTATATAGTAAATTAAATTAGATAATATAATTTTGCTATTTACATCACTTAATTATAATGCTTATTTTATTATTTTTAGATCATTGTTAGCTTTAAATTTAACATTTGAAAAGGATCATTTTTTTTTATATTTAACATTCCCAAAAACAGCTTACGCCCAAAATTGAGTTCTTTCATTTCTCTCTTTAGGAAATGGATTTATTTTAAAACAATTATTCTTATAACAGATCGTGAGCAACGCGAGCTTTACTCCGCGGCGATAACTATCCAGAAGGCGTACCGTCAGTATCGCGGCCGGCTGCTGCAGCGTCGCGCCGCCGCCGCCGCCATTACTATACAGAACTGCTACCGCCGTTACAAACAGGTCTGGCTTTTGCTTTTATTATTATTTACTAGCTATTTACTGAGTCTTGTCTATTATATTTCTATTATAGGTCTTTAACTGCCTGTTCGGTCTAGTGATAGTATTTACAGCTGCAAATCTGGTCTTGGGTTTGATTCCCTGGTTGGGGATTGTTATTGGAATTTTCTGTTTAGAAATTCTAAGTTAGGCAATTGGTGATGTTACACCTCTGTGCTTCAAAGAGCCAGAGAATGTTTAACGAGTACTAATTAATAGCTCCTGCGTAATTGAGATGTCTCAGAGATTTTACTGTCATTGTGGAAATCGGTCATTAGGACATTATTATTAGGAGTCTAGGCTAGCCTTAATGATTGTCTATGTAACATACATTTTTATGTATGAACATTTTTCTCTTATATAGGGGCATGGAGAACCTTATCAATAAATACTTTTTATACGCGTTTCCAAAAGGTTCAGTTATGTAGATTTAAAACTATCACTTCCAAGAATCTGTTGAGACCTTACAGACATGCTCACAATTAATAATCACTCACTAATAATGTTGTGACACGTCATAACCTATGCTCAAAGCTTTTGCATTGTTATATGTAATTTTTTATTTGATATCGTAAAAGTGGTGTTTTTAGTGTTCAATTTGTTCCAGTTCGCGTACTTAAAGCAGATGCATGCGGCGGCGACCGTTATACAGCGTGGCTATCGTTCTCTACGCGAGCGGCGTCTCACCGCCACACCTGTCAAGTAGGCTATCATTACAATATAATAATCTTATTAAAATAGTCATTATTATTGATACAGAGGCTGAATCTATGGTTTTTAGAATTGTTGTCTGTCTTAAAAAATCCGAAGATATAGGTTTATGTAGGCTATATATTTTCCTGATTAGGCATCCGAATTATCTATTTATCTATGTTTTTTCTGTTTTACTCTTTTACAGCTTAGTAGTCTAATCTAAATCTAATCGATCTATGTGGTGGACCCCTCATTCTTTTTCCAGGAGTTTTGTCAAAAGACGCAAATCGTTCTGTCAGTGTCATGTATTGTGAGATGACAGGTTTTAAAGAAGAACGAAAGCATTTAGCAATATTAAAATGAAAGTTGTTGTTTCTTAAGAAATCAAATTATAATAGTCTTACGCTTCTTCTAACTGTAGTAATTATTGATTCAAGACTTTTTATGTACCTATATTAAAATTCGAATGTATGATCTAGTAATATACTATCATTAATTACCATCGAGTTGTTCTGATATAGAATTAGGTGTATAATGAAAATTTTCAATAGCTGTTAATAAAACCTTTATCGCTAGCGGAAAAGCTTTTATCGTCAAGTTTTTTTTGATTTATAGAAAACCATATTAAGGTTTTTTTTTTCGATCGTAGCTTTGATAATATCGCTATCATTTCTATCAAGCAGCTAAATATGGCTATATCAGAAATCGAACTGTCAACCACTGCTCAGTAGATAATATCAAACAAAAACATTTAGCATTAGTGATAATTTTTTTGAGACATGTTACCGTTATTCTGTGCCAAAGACATTACAAACAACAAAAACAAAGATCTTAGCATACTTGTTTAAATTCCCAATCACTTTCCCATCTATTATTAATATATTTATTTATGTACCTATATATATATATATATATATATATATATATATATATATATATACACACACACACTTATTATATTTTATATCTATTTTAGATTTTCTTCCTTATTAACTCTATATTGTTGTTTGGGGTCAATTTCACTATTTATATTTTACGATAATTTATATGACTCCTTTAATATGAATCAAGTATCAACTGTTAATTGAAGTATTGTAATTATCGATTAAAATACAAAAAAAAAAATATTTACAATATACTTTCTTAGATTTACGCGAATATTTGACATTTTAAATAAAACTATCTTTTCTGATTATTTCGCGGATTTATTTTGATTTTTGGTTCCCTAAATGAGATGTCTAAAACCTTAGTCTCTCCGTGACCATGATTGCTGTAAAGCAATCGAAACGTCGGAAACCAAAAATCAAAATAAATCCGCGAAATAATCTAAAAAGATAGTTTTATTTAAAATATTTACTCTATGTTTTATACATTACACAGGAGAACATATTCCCAAAGACGTCAAAATCAGGCAGCGAGAAAAATTCAACAATTTATGCGACAATCCAAGATCAAGTAAGTTTTATTTCAAACCTTTTCAACTCTATCAAAATATTTTTAATGTTTTTATTTGTTAATTTTAAGAAAATTTCATCAATTCTAGTCCGTTGGGACTTTTCTTGAGTTTTAGAAATTTTAGGCATCCATGTATTTATTTATTTTTCAAAAGTAGGAAATATATTCTATAATACAGAATAAGAATAATGTAATTTGTCAATGATCGTTAATTTTCTACTTTAACTGAACCTAAAAGTCTCAATAATATACATCTATATATCGAAAGTTGAAAATTCATGGATAAAATTAAACTATGACAGAATTGGTATTAAATAACCTATTTCCACATTTTCAAAAGCGATAGATAATACTGAAAAAATGTAAAAAAAAAAATCTTTTTTCACTTCTCACTAACATTAAGACTACGAGTATGTCGAGTGACGGCATTCGAAACCATATTTTATTTAGATTATAGACAAGTATGGTGATTATTAATATTCATACAATAATAAATTGAACTCGCGACCATGGGCCTTTTAGGCTGTGGTAGTACATGACAGTTAGGCACAGTATGGTGACATGGTAAATACCCCTACAGAGGTAAAGCTTTATACAACCGCGCAAAGATACCCAGCACTACCAGCACACCACGAGTTTACGTACGCGCTGTATGTTGATAGAATCGGTTATTTCTGGCTTGAACTGTTGACAATGTCAGGTTGAGCGCATCACGCTCATAAATATAGAGAATAGACTGAGCGTTACCTATCCAGCTGTAAAGTGAATGCGGGCAGAAGAGTGCAAGAGAGACGAAACAATCGTGCGGCCTATAGACATAAAGAAGTTTCAGTTGTTCTCATTGAGTGTACGCTATTTTCAATTGGAATATTATATTTGTAATATTATATTTCAATTGAAAAGTGAGTGATTATTTTTATTCTTAAATTCCTATATCACTTACTTTATTTTTATATATACAGGAGACAGGTACTGGCTGCATGTTCGTTTTCTCTCTTTCTAGAGAGTGGTCTATTTCATGAGACTACTGCTCATCTCTATCTCTATGGTCACGCTCAACAGAAAATACACATACACTCGCCCTATATATTAATGCACCTAGTGTTGCACGGTTGTATGAAGCTTTGTCTGTAAAATTATTAATTCATGTGGTATGAAGGTGCTCTGTTAGTGTATAAAATTAGCGACTCATCCTCGCTTCGTTCAGATTCATCCCTAGGTACATTTTGACGGTTAATATGGAATGGATGTTGTTTTTGGATTTCCCCTATTTTCCTTTATTTTAACCACCCCTGACACACCCTCAACAAAAAAAAAAGAATTATTCTAATAGGTCCAGCCGTTTTTGAGTTTTAACGAGACTAACGAACGGCAATTTTTTTATATTTTTATATATACCTACGAATATTTGATTTTTATAAATATAGATCATATATGTATATACTTATTTAATAGAAAGTAAAAAAGAAATCAGAACTGAAGGTTATAAAGTAACTATTATTTATTTATTATAATTATATTATTATCATTATTTTATACAAGTTTTACAGCAGTAGTCGCCGTAATGATCACTGTAGAATAACGACGCTTGTACTGCTTTGACCCACTTTAGTAAATATTTTGCACAAACTCAATGATTATTTAATAAACAGCACAAACTCAATTATTTCTAAAATAAGTTATATAATAACTAGGGTTTGACTGTGACTCCGTCTGTAGTTTACTTTTGTATAATTGCCCATGCCCTAAGTAGGGCTCATAGCGCGATGCTACGTTGCATTTTTGCAGAGTGTTCGCATTTTTCTCCCATAATACTAAAGGCTCTACTACACGAAAAACGTTTTGAACAAAAAAATGACAATATTTTTGTGGCCTACAACTTTTGTAGAAAATATTTTTCTCTAAAATTAATTTTTTATCGCAATAAACACAGAAAACATAACAAAAAAATATTTTTTTTCTTAGATTCCTTTAACCTTGAACATAAAATTTGCGGATATTTTGCATACCATTGTCGTTATCAGCGCGTCGAAATCCAAATACCAATAATTCAGATTAATCGGTGGTATGGGATATTCGGAAATTTATTCAATTATTTCACCAACTTTGAAAAGATGAGTGTATTCCATTAAAGTGTATGCCGATAATTTTTTTATTATGTTACGACTTACGCGATATCTTCAACAATAGCAAACCGATTTTGATAATTATTTTTCAATAAATTATTTTTAGGATGGTACTATATAAATTTTAATACCCCTGCATATGTTAAAGAAAAAAATGTTTGCATAAATAAACATAGTCCGCCAATCCGCACTTGGCCAGCGTGGTGGACTATGGCCTGATCCCCCTCGTATTGAAGGGAGGCCCGTGCCCAGCAATAGGACGTTCAAAAAGGGCTGAATACATTACAAATAAACATAAAGAAACATAGAACCTCCTTTTTTTGGAAGTCAGTTAAAAAAGTCCGCATATTTTTTTTAAATAAACATATCTAATAAATAATTATGAATGTATGGTTCATGTATAAACTATGTATGTACATACATATATGTATTTATCCATATTAAATCGTTGGACTGTTCTAAGCTTGTTTACCAGAAACTAATATCTAAACTTCGTTATAACACAAAGCCGTCCTGAATAGGGCGGGATAAAGAATATAATATGAAATATGCGTTTATTACTTTTGCTTCGTAATATGATCTTTGGGAGCTTCCATGGGTTTATGTGCAGTGAACTTTATTGACAATTTATATGTACAGTGCCATATATCTCGAAATGGTATTTCATATCTTTTGTAATATTAATCTCCAATGTAATATATTTTATTAAGGATATGTTATATTGAATTTCTTACTCTATATGACTTTTATTTGACATTGATTTAGAAGTTGTTTTTTTTTTTTTTTTAATATATGTATATAGTACGATATTTGTAATAGGTCATATTTTGAATTTTACTGACAGTTTTGTAAATCATTTCATGCAACCTAGTACTTGGGAGGAATTTACGACAAACGTAAGTTTTATAACACGTTGATTTATTTATTTCAAACACAGGTCTTATATATTTTCTTCTGACCTTTTAATATAATGTGTTGATTATAACGATTCTCGAAAATAATACAGCGATAATATATGTATGTATATTCTATAAATCAAATATATCCTTACATGATATAACACAAAATAATATTTATACTTGATTCGACAATTCTGTAGATTTTGTACACTATAGATAAACAAACAAATAAATATTTGCCTGTATAAATGAAACTATCAGAATAACTGTTACTAGCAGAAAACTTACAGAAAAATGAACAGACAACAGAAATTACGAGAACACGCTGTGAATTATAATTTCCAAAGGGTTCTTTTTCCATTTCCAATATAAGACATGAACGTGACAATGATAATTCCTTCAACCTTGCGAACAAAAGAGGGTGTCACGTCCCATGAGATGTGACACGTACTTGTTTAAGGAAAAGACATGTCGAGCTCTGAACTAATATTTACCATACGTCGCCATGAAAGATATTAATGTAAGAACGAAGTTGTTAAAAAATTTAAGACAAAAGGCATTGTTATTCAGCGGAAGGATGCTGCTAGCATTCTTGCCACAATTCCACTTGGATATGACTTGCACATTTTTTTTACATTATTATTATGCCATTTTATGACATAATTAAGTATTTTTTTTAATTTTATTGTTATTTTTCAATTCAATTCTCTTGTTAATGACTTCAAAGCGTGCCAGTTGAGCACAGATTACTTCGCCAATGTCACGAGGAATGGAGAAGACAAGAAGGAGACTGGTCGCTGTTTTTTTTCCCTTGTGAATTGCGTAATAATTTCCTTAAATAAAGTAAATAAAAATATTATACTTAAAAATAAGTTAGTTAACAGTGTATGTTGTAATATTAGATTTTATGTTTTAACATTTAAATTCATTGATTTTGCAACAGGTTGCAGAGCGCGCGAGCCGAAAACGCGAAGGTGGCCCGGCTCTGCCCGGGTGTCCGCCAAAGCTCTCCGCGGCCCACCATCAGTACACCCATGCCTAATAGGTACTAATTTATTTTAAACGTAGTTACGTTTTACTGCTGAACTGTGCTAAACGTTGATAAGTCAGTCTGTGAGTCGCGAGTAGTGAATAAAAATAGTAATTGCGAATGTACCTTAGGTGATAGACATATAATATTGCAAACTTCCCGGTATAACTTTTTAAGACCTACAATTTTCTAGTACATTGTTTTGACGTATGTCTTAAGGTTTAGCCAGCGGAAGGTTTCTAAGAAGGACTCGATAAAATCAGTTATTGCGATTTCCCGTGGGAAAGAAAGATTTTTCTGAAATAAAGGGTATCCTAAATGTTGACCCCGGTTATAAGTTATCACTTCACCAAATTTCGTTGTGATCGGTTCATTACTTTTTGCGTGAAACGTGTACAGACAAAGAGACAAACAGACAGACAGACAAAAAAATTTATAACTATTTTTTAGAGGTCTATATTGTATACATATTACGTTACAGTCATTGTTTTTAAAAAATATTTCATGTACAGATTTCGCTAAGTTACTGTTTTATTATAGTATAGATAAAACTATCTTTTCGGATTTTTTCGCGGATTTATTTTGATTTTTGGTTCCCGATGTTTCGAATGCTTTACAGCAATCATGATCACGGGAGAGACAGTCAGGAGAAACGTCCGGAACCAAAAATCAAAATAAATCCGCGAAAAAATCCAAAAAGATAATTTTATTTAAAATGTCAAATTTTCGCGTAAATCTAAGAATGTATTAGGTACTAATTTACATAATACTTTCTTAAATTTACGCAACTTTTTTACTTTTATATGAAACTATCTCTGTTGTTTTACATCAAAAATGGTCGTTTGCTATACGCTCGAAATGTCGGACAACAAAAACCCGTAATAAAACCACGACTAAAAGATAGTTTCATTTAATTTTTTACCTTAACATGTAATAGCAATATCCAGCATTTATGATGACTTAAAATTTTCGGAACAATATTTTATTACATTTTAATATGATTTTTGTTATCTGTCTACAATTTTCAAGGAAAAATTTCAACTCTAAGGGTGGAATAATTATTATTACTTTTTAGATTTTGTCAAAAACGTTTGATTGAGTTTGATCTTGTTAAAAAGTACGAGTCATTATAATTAGTGAAAAGTCTGTCATTCTGATGGTTCTTCTATCTTCCATTTTCCTTGTAGATAATAATTTATATTTACAAGTGTATACAACGGTATCAAATATGTTTTGTTCCAGGATCATTGACTACTTAGCGCCGGAATCACCCATGGACGCAGATGATGATCTCCTTATCGAGCTTCTGTTTAAAATGTGACCTGACCCATAGAACCCTACATCTTGAACGCTTTCTAAAATCCTATTTTCACATTATTTCACATCTTAAAATGAAAATTTAGATCTGTCGCATGCATCAACATCAAAATTTTTAATCGATACATACCAATATTTTTAATACTAGTAATTAACTATACAATAACTGCCGGTGTCAGGATATGATTTGGTTGAAGGGCTTACGACATGTTTACTTTTGTTGTAAAATCTCATCATCGGTTATCATATTCGTATAATAATACATTACTGCCTTCATTTAGTCATTTAGCATCACCTATAACTTATCTTCCTCAAACAGGTTTTTGAAGTTGTGACGTAACTCAGGCCTTGAAATTAAGAATTTTAAAATTTTTGTTTACAACAATATTCTCATTGTATTCTTCTTAGGGTGTTTAAACCGTTCGACTATCTTCATTTTTTTTCAATATTCTGTCCTCGTACTTTTGTTTGTACCTCGTTTCTATTAGTTTTCTTAAAGTCTTGTTCGAGTTTTGATCTTTATTTTGTATTTTATTTTAACTCTTCAGGTCATAGACAGGGTTATATTTAGTATAAATTTTATCGTATTTGTATTATATTTTCATAACGTATTTTTGAGAAATTTGTTTAGGGCGTTTATTGGAATCATATTTTTGAAAACTCTAAATTGAATATAATGTAATTTTCTTAGATCATCCGTAATATTGGCAACATTAATGAAAAAAACTAAAAAAAAAAACTCATCGACGGCACTACTTGAGATTTATACACAGTTTTGTGCATTAACGATAAAATTGGGAAACATCGATTGTGTTACGTTTACCCGCTTTCAATGCAAGGTTTCGAGATCGAGTCAAATCTTGGATTTCTTAGCTCTATTCATGATTTTCACGGTGGAGTTAAAAGTAAGTAGGTTAAGTACAAATTCAATCTATTAAAAAGCCACTGTTCTTATAAAGTAGATGCACTTAGCGTATAATACAATAAACCCGACGAGCTGTGAGTATTTTGAAATTTTATCGTATTTAAGAAAAAGTACTTAGTTTTACTATTGGTCTAAAGTTTACCATATAGGTTTCATTCCAGCCTAAATAGGTTATTTCTCTTCTAGTCTGCGCCAAAAACAGTTGGGCGATTAACAGATGAGATTGTTCCGGAACATTCCACTTGAGTCTAGACTTTAATCGAAATCTTACTACCTAATGATTGATTCGTTTTCTTCAAACAATTAGTTCCTTCTTTACCATTGTTGACTTCATTTAAAGATTACACTATAGTTTAAGTATTTCTATTTCCCCACCCCTAGTTCCTACTTCAATGACTATTATAATTATGATATTTAATAAATTATCGATACAACAATTTAAAATTAGTTTATTAGATAGATGACTTTTGTTTTAGATCCTCGATAAAGCTAAATGCCATACTAATCTAGCGTTCATGAAAAAATAAGGTTGTGCACCACTTAATATAGAAATAACTACCTAAATATTCCCTTTTTCTGAATTCTCTGATATTTTAACGTAGATATATAGATAATAGATTAAGAGGTTAGAAGTAATCATAGCTTAACCATAAGACGACGTGCTGCCGTCGAGATATTTTCGATTCGTATTTTTATAAAGCAAAAGTTACGAATGACTATGATTGCTTTGCTTGTGCAGGGCCGTGGAACAGATTCCTTACTTACTTTGTACACCACATGTATTGTTTCTATACGTTTGTCGAATTTCACTTCAACGATCTATTGGCTTTATTTATCTGTTTTTCTTTCTAATT
Source organism: Fabriciana adippe (assembly GCA_905404265.1). Lineage (NCBI taxonomy): Eukaryota > Metazoa > Arthropoda > Insecta > Lepidoptera > Nymphalidae > Fabriciana > Fabriciana adippe. The sequence goes on along the minus strand of FR989995.1, from coordinate 14,129,332 downwards.
ATTCTAATATTTTATAATATTTATTTTCTCATTTTTTAGTCTTGCATCCTTTATAATACTTTTATTTCGAAAGGATTTGAAAGGCCCGGAGTTGTCATATAGATATGGATGTGTGTATATTATTAACAGTATCAACGGTTTTTGATAGCGAATCTATGGGACGTTTAATTGATTGGACAGTTTTTAAATCTTGACGGTATTTGCGGATGTTAATAATATACAGCAGTTGTTAGATGAAAACGATGAATGTAACGCGACGCAGTTCGAAAATAACCGTCCAGTTGTGGCGGCTTTTGCACCCTCTGGTGGCATAACGCAAAAGTCGCATTACAAGCGAAGACATATGACTTTGACTATAGTGACGCGATTCGCTTGCAGGCACGGGGCACCCGAGGGCGCACGATTGCAACATGTACATTTTATATTTTTGGATTGCTAACTTTAAGATGTTATATTTATATATGTATATGTAGTGATGGCGGGTACGAAACCAGTATTTCGAAATGTATTGCGCCAAAAGTTTTGATGTATTAATTTTCCAATAAAAATTCTCTCGTTTTTCGTTTTCGAATGGATAGTTCGTTTAGCTAGTGGTCATGTATATATTTTTTGATAACGTGCACGATTGCTTTCGGAACGCCGATGATATAAATATAAGAGGATGGCCGAAAAGTATATAATAATAATGGTGAGGAATATTTTTAATGGTAACGCAGAACCTCTGAAAGCAATAATATTTTTGTGGTAAAAATTACTCCGATTTATAGAAAAAGAGTATTTTATTATCCACACGATCGTCACAAACAGTTGAAGTATAGAACGCTTTTTAGTGCAACCGTAAAATGTGTTCCGGTTTAATAAAAAATTAACGGAAGAACAGATGATTATGCAGCAAAAGGAACTCATTAGTTGCGTAAATGCCACTTAGTTGAATCGGCTTGCTCGAGAGCGTAGTGCGAGTTCATTTAGACAATTCAAACTTATTATAAAATTTAGCATAAATAGATAGTTATTATTTTCTTAGTGCCATAAAAACTATTTTAGAAAGGTTTACAGATGATATAAAAGATTAAACTAGGCCGGTATTGGTAGCGTTTTAGCGTTTTATAATAAAAACACATTGATAATTTGAAAAAATTACCGGAGCACATATTTATGGTACGCGTTAGTAATTGACCACAGCTAAGATATAGTGCACTAGAAGTAGTACTAGTTAGATAAATTACTACTTATATAAATGAAATAAAAGAAATCTTGAAATCTATACATAGAATTAAAATTTAAAAGTTTAACTAATACTTTTTATTATTATATAAATAAGAAGCTTGTTCACACATTATAAAATCGTATTTAGAAAGTACAGTTAGTATAATGAAAATGTGAGTAAAACGATATGGAACGCTGTTAGTGAGACTATGAGTGGTAATTTTATTTTCGGGTGGGCTTTTAAGGGTTCCGTATGTTTACATAAGGTTTGATAATTTATATTGTTAATTCTAATGTTTTATTGGCAAAGGGTAATAAAATTTTCGATAAACTACGAAATATTTGTATATTAGTTGTCATATAGATATTTAATAAATATCTTTTCCATTAAGTTTACGGACTTTTCTACTACATTTGTTCGATTCTCGATTATTTATTATGTTGACTTAATGTATGAATTTAAAAACATATGGCTAAAAAAAACACTTATTTATATCTTTATGTAAACATAAGGATTCATCAAAATATGAGTATTTTGATTGTTTACGCCAAAGGCGTGTTAATTTACAATTGTGATAAAAGTTGCAAGAATGTTGATTTGACGCTAACGAGTATTATATTTTTAGACTGTAGTCAAATTGTTTTAGGCGTTTTAGTATTGTTTTTGCTGTAGTTCGCTTTATATCCGGTTGATATTTTGTTATTTATACGATTATTTAACTAAATTTTAATGATTTTATAAAAGAGTTATTTATTTTACGTTTTAAGCTTTAGAATTCTGCCTTTTTATTTGTTAGGTTATATTTTTTAGGTTATTTTTCAATTTTTGTTGTTTAACAAAATATCAACTGTTGTTATGTTGGTTTATATTGAAAGCCTGCCTACGTATAATATTGCATATCACTTAGATATTATGTATTTATAAAGGTTTTCATCGCGTTATAATATTGTTTAGTTTTGATTATGAAATGCTAGTTGATTGTTTTAATGTTTATTGTGAAATTGTTTTAATAGGGTTATAAAGGTCCGTTATTTTTTTTTTCAATGTGATCTTTTTTTTTAATTTAGGTTATAACTTTGAATCGATAATAATTGGATTTAAATATTAAATTATATAACTTATTATATTTTGTTTATTGTTGTGTTTTAATTGTTGTTTTGTTTGTTTTATGATTGTTGATATTTTTGTTGTTGTTCTTTGTATTTATGACCCTATTTTTATAATGAATCTAGTAATGTTGCTTGAGACAATTTTTATATTGTAGCATATACGTATTTGATAGCAAATTTTTATGAGGTTATTTTTTAATATTTAAAATATAATGAACTTAATTTGTACGCAATTGTAATCGTTATAAATTAGTTTTCTCTTTACCATAGAGATTGTAAAAAGTTGTTATGTACTGCCAGTTTGAGGTTTTAACACCAAATAATGCGAGGTAATCGTCGATAAGGTTTGTGTACTGTAATGGGACGCCTTTACTTTCCTATTTATATATTATAGAAATCGCTAATTCGATATTTTCTATTTTCGTTTTGCTATTATGGAATATTTTGTTTGGAAATATTGAATTAGCGATATGTTTTATTGACGTTTTTTGAATAAAGTTCTACGCGTCGTATTTATCGACCGGAAGTGCGGGACTTGCGGTCATTGACCTTCACATCCGGTTGGTTTTATTAGAAAACGTTTCTCTTGCTTGTACTGAAATATGTAATTTACTAAAAGAAAGTTATAAAATTAAAAAAACGATCAAGTGCGAGTCGGACTCGCACACGAAGGGTTCCGTACCATTTTTTAAAATGCATGGCAGCCTTTTTGAAATTCGGTTTTATATTATTTGTTGTTATAGCGGCAACAGAAATACACACTCTGTAAAAATTTCAACTCTCTACCTATTACGGTTCATGAGTTACAGCCTTCTGATAGACGGACCGACGGATAGCGGAAGCTTAGTGATAGGGTTCCGTTGGCACTCTTCGGGTACGGAACCCTAAAAACTAAATGTACAATTTTCTGTTTCTTTTTTTTTATTTTGTCATTTTGTTCTGGAATGTTAGTTTATTGCAAAATCATATTGTGAAATAAATTGGTGTGATAAATTATATTTTTATAAAGGATTTAGTTGTAAATTTTCTATTGGTTTAGTTGTAAAAGCTTATGAATTGTTTGGATTGTATCACTATGGATATAAAAAGGACGCTTTACGTAGATACTTATTTTATTTAATATAACGGAATAACGGAAGAAATCGAAGTATACTAAAACTTTTATTTTTATTTTATTTAAGCCAAAATATTTTTAAATGAAGTGATCAAGGTATTTCTATTTTTGAAAAAAAATGATTAGATCTCGTTAATACTAATTTATCTAAAATATCGTTATGTTGATAATTTTTTTTATTAATGTAATAACTAACAGTATTATAATTATTATTATATAAGGATTTATTAAATTGCTTCTGTATCAACGTTTTTTTTCTATATATTATGTAAATATAAATATTTTTTACATCAGATCACTCCAAAACAATAACTATAATTATATGGTACCTTGAGCAATTATTATTTAAGTTATATTAGCCTTGTTCAAATGTGATTTAGCAGAAAGTTGGGCAAAGCATCAAGTACGAAGCGCTAGATACTGTGTACTTTGACAAAAATAATCTTCCTTTGTAATTATTATAATCTATAAACACTACAAAATTGTGATTTAAAGCAATTTAAAATATTACTGCTGATTAATTACTTTGTGTTTGATTTTTTCCCCTTTAACCCCTAGTTTTTATCTTGGAGTATAGTTAATCCATATAAAATTAACTGAAGCGATACTCCAAAAACAAACAGACACTCATACAAACTTTCCTATTTATAATAGTGGTTAAGGAAAATACAAGTAGTTTATAAGTGAGCTGAGTGACAACATTTGTTGGGATTAGCACACAGCACCATCTAGTTCCATAGTAAGAGGTTTGTGTTATGGATACCAGATAGATGATACACTACACATATATAACTTTAAATACATACATACTATAGATATAAACACCCATGACTACAGTACAAACATTCGTGCTCATCACACAAATGAATGTCCCAGCGGGATTCGAATGCGCGACCGCTGGTACAGCAAGTAGGGTCACTACAAACTGAGCCAAAAAAAGAAAAAAAGAACTTCAAATATCAGCTCATTTTTACTACATTTTTACATTTATATTTTTTTTTACATTTTTACTTTTAATATTATAAAGAGGCAGAGTTTGTTTAAATGCGCTAATCTCGGGAACTACAACAATCTGTTTATTGAGGAAGGCCGTTTATATATCATACAATAATATATAGTCTATCTATTGCATGTATTTAGGCCTTTTTTTAACGTCCCACTGCTGGGCAGGGACTCCCTTCAATACGAGGGGGATCAGGCCATAGTCCACCACTTCACACGTTTTTCGAAAACTTGCTAGGTTCTCTCAGACATGCAAGTTTCCTCACGATGTTTTCCTTCACCGTAAGGCAAGTGGTAATCATGTTAGAAATAATTCGCACATGAAAATATCAGAGGACCCGGATTTGAACCCGCTTCACTCGGTTTCCCAAGCGAGCACGTTACCACTGGGCTACCACTGCCTTTTTCTATTGCATACTTACTTGTTAAAACGTGCCTAAGGAATCGCTAGTATTAGAATATTTTACGTTAGATTTGTTTTAATTACCATTTCTTACTGTTGGTTAAAAGTATACTTTTTTCTGTAGGTAGCGATAAAAAATATATCGGAGCATCTTTCCAGAAAGCAAAAGAACAAATTCCAAAAGTAAAACTGCCTTAAGGCAGGATAAAATTAGTAAAACTTCCCGGTCCTATGCAAATATTCTTATCAAATTAGCTTATTAGACAAATTGATTGCCTTATACCTTTTTGCCGCGGTTTTCTTCGCGTGATAAGCAAGGCGGGGATCAATTGCAGCGTATTTGCTTGAAAAGGTAATAGACAGAGTGAATTTTACATCTACACTTAATATTATAAAGACAGTTTGTTTGTTTGTTAATTTGAACGCGCTAATCTCAGGTACTACTAAACCGATTTGAAAAATTATTTTGTATTAGATAGCCCGTTTATTGATGAAGGCTATAGGCTATATATCATCGTGCTACTACCCAAGGGAGCGGAGCAGTAATCATAAATGTCAAGAAATCGGGCAGACTTCAGACATGAGTCGCTGTAGGTATAACATAAAGCCTAAGAGTTTTTTAGTAGATTCAACGCGGACGAAGCTGCGGGTTCTACTAGTTAATAATATCAGTATACATTTTTGATATTACTATTAGAAAACTGAAAGATAAATGAGAATAAATTAGAGCAATATTAGCACATAGATTGTCATCTTGTTTAAGCCATGATTTAAAAACGCATTTAGCCTGCCTATATCAATCATCATGTGAAGTCCGCCAACCCGCACTTGGCCAGCGTGGTGGACTATGGCCTGATCCCCCTCGTATTGAAGGGAGGCCAGTGCCCAGCAGTGGGACGTTAAAAAGGGACTGAATACATATCAATCATTCAAGATAACCGGCGGCTATTTATCTGGAAGAAAAACCGATACGTACTCTAATCGTATTATGGGAAAGGAATAAATTATTTAAAGAACCTTTTAGATTTCCGTACGCGTAGTAAAATATCGCAGTTGCTGAAAATATATCTTACCTACAGGTTAGTTGAATAGTTTAGTTTCATTTATATTTTACTATTTCTAGTATATCCCAGTTGTAATTGAAAAACATGAATAATCTAATCAAAATGGTTTCATTTCATTGATATCTATACTAATATTATAAAGCTGAAGAGTTTGTTTGTTTGTTTGGTTGAATGCGTTAATTTAGATAGCCCGTTAACTGAGGAAGGCTATAAGCTATCATCCCGGAAAAATGTACAGTTCCCGTGGGATAGATTTATTTTTGTCTAGGGACGAACCCGAAGCGAAGCGAGGGTGATTCGCTATATATATATAATTAGCCCTTGTTAATGTCCCGCTGCTGGGCACGGACCACCCTTCAATACAAGGGGGATCAAGCCATAGTCCATCACGTTGGCATAGTACGGGTTGGCAGCCATTATATATTTTTCGAGAACATTCTAAGAGAAGCTCTCTCAGACGTGCAGGTTTCACGATATTTTCCTTCACCGTAAGACGTAAAAAGGTATATAGTAATAAAAGAAAATATAAAAGAAGCAGGTTTATTTAAATGAAAAGGAGGTACTTAATTCAGATATACATTTTATTTATATACACATTTGTTACGCTATATCTTCATAAATAATCTTATTTAAATAACTATAATTTTTAATATCTTTAAGGCGATCTCTCACAGCCTGTATTCCTTATTTGCCTGTATTGTAACAGTTCAGAATCAAGCATTACATAAGTGAATGAGAAGTACTGAGCATTACAGTGCGCATTCTGTAATGAATTGTAATAACAACTGATTTGACTGCAGGCGAATGTTCCTCAGTCAGTAAGGCAGTACTGTAATATAATACTCAACATTGAATCTAGATTGTTACATTACAGACGAGTGATACCGGTGAGGGACCGTCTTTAAAGCAAGCTCTCTAAGTTGCTGAGTTTCTTTCGCCAGTTCTTCTCAGGTCTACGGCTTTTTTCTGATCTGGTAGTAGACCTATGACGTTCAGTTAAAAATTGTAATAATTTAATGGTGAAGAAAATATTTTGAATTTGAATTAAAAGAGGCGAATAAATTAGGTTGCGTTTAAAAGTAAAATATCAATTATATATGTATCTTTTAATAGATAATAAATAAGGCTATAATTACACCAAATATTTTTTTTGTAAAATCAATGATTTAACTAAAACCGTAAAATTAACTATCTTATCTATGTGTATATTAATTAAAACTATTACAAATGTTACCACCTAAATCATGAAGCAATACCAGATACAGATCTACTAAGTAATTAATTCATATTGTAGTTCGCATCCACCTCACTATTCAGCCGTTTGTCATTAGATAATGTACGTGATCGTATAAGATATTGAATCGCACAGATAACCTCGACTAATTGGTAACATTAATATGCTACAAGTAGTAAGGTCTGCAGCATGTAATAGTATAGCGACCTATAACTACATACCTACAATAGTGACTTTCCCTTGACCCTTGCCCGTGACTTGGGCGCGTCCCTTCTAAAATAAAAGTAGCCTAAGTTACTCCTTATAATTTCAGCTATCTGCCAGTGAAAGTCCCGTCAAATTCAGTCCAGCCGTTTTGGAGATTAGCCGGAACAAACAGACAGACAAACATTTTAAAAATCGTGTTTTTCTTGTAAGTACCGTATATAATTATTCCATATGCATTTAGTAAAAGATGTTATTTTGACATTACAAACAGACACTTCAATTTTATTTATCTGTATAGATAACGATAGGAATTTAACAATTAATTGATTTTGATACCTGAAAAACAAAACTGTATAAGCACTGGGATAATGCCGTTATTTTTTTTATTCCTAAGTCATATCAATCACTTCACAAAACCTCACTTCACTCGAGTGCCTCCCTACGTTCTTTTTAAACGGATTTATTCAGCTTGCCCTGTTTGTTTGGGTCAAATTTAGTAATTGAAATTTGACCCCTTTGCCTGTTGACAGATTTATCTGATATTTGGTACACATCTTTAGTTCTGATGACCTAGATTATACAATAAATTCCTCATATATCAAAAAGTTTTCAGTCCTCAGTGTGAACATCTTTTTTTAAACCGATCAAATCTCTATCTCTACCTTGTCTTCTCCATTCTAATAATTGTGTCCAAATGGCACGCCTACAAGCCACAAAACAAAGAACATTGAACATAAGTTCTGATGACAATACAATATAATATATTTAGTGTTATTGTAAATCCAAGATGGCCATCGTAACAAAATGGCGGATTACATATTTTTTCACAACTCCCTGAATATGGGTATCAAATGAAAGGGCTTGACAAGTTGAACACAGTGCATGACGTATGATGGAGTTTGTACAGTTTAAAATAAAATAAAAAAAAAAAAAAAACAACTAAAAACTTGAAATTAAAATATATATTTTTTTAAAGTTAAACGGTTTTATTGAAAAGAAATATAATAATGACGTAGAGAATGTAATAAAAATAAAATCGTGGGGCGTTATTTACTCAGGTTACGCTACTTTTTTTTTTATTTTCAATCTTGATTAACGGGTGTATTACTCGTATTTCTTTGCCCCCTCATTTTTAATATTTTTTAAAACAATAATATACCTTTTTGGGATCTATTTTTTATCTTTTATTAATTTAACTCAACATTAATATCAAATTGACAAATGTAATGTCATCTATTGACGTTTATTTGAACTAATTTTTCTTTGTGATCAGATCTCATGGTAAAAGGCAAGAAATGAACAAATTCTCACTCGCGTATATAATATTCGCATGCGATTTCAATTGCGACAAAGAAAAAATAATTGAAATACATGTATGTATGTATGTATGTAAAAAGATGGCGTTATATGTATCGATTTGTTATTAACGTTTTTGTCTGTACTAAACACATACTTTTAATACTTAGAAGAGATCATAATTGTGCGTAAATAAAGACTACGATTTTATTAAACACCAGAGTGTTTTTAAAAAGAACATTTATAATAATCTTTCATACGCTTCTTTTACGCCATATTTATGCCTCATCATAGTGTAAAAAATATAGATAATATATTAATTAAATTAAAAAAATATCGCATTGTACTGAATAAGGTTTATTAAATATAAAAAAAATACTATACAATATTATAATAATCAAATTATATAAACTGGTAATATTAATCATAAATAGGTTTCATAGGAGAAATCCTATGAGGAGCTTGTAGGGTACTGGGCATTTGCACAACTCGGCTGGTGTATTGTATAGGTTGACTGTAGTAGTAATTCACTTGACTGGGTTCATTTGTACGGTGGGCGACATGAGTTGTTAGAGGTACCTGTGTTGATTTGTTTTGACCTGTGAAATATTTTTCGTGGACGTCTAACCATCTTTGAACCTATAGAATAAAAAACAATAGTTTAATATTATATCTCAATATATGCTGTCGATCGTCATTTTGTATGGAATAGACTAAATATATAGGTGTAGAAAAGTAACAAATTACTTTAAAAATTAAAAAAAATATATCCCTTACTTGAGAAATTATTGATTTCCCATATAACTTCCACCCCCTTTTTATCCCCTTAAGGGATGATTTCCGGGATGAAAACTATCCTATATCCTTTCCAGGGCCTCAAACTATCTCCATACCAAACTATAAATTGGTTCAGCGGATTAAGCGTTAAAAGGTAACATACAGACAGACAGACAGGTAGAAAGACAGATAGACGGGTAGAAAGGTAGACAGACAGAGTTACTTTAGCATTTATAATATTAGTATGGATGCTTAAATCGAAGAGCCAGTCAATCTTATATTTAAGGTTTTGCTTTTTTAAGTTTATCTATATATATTCTTATATCTTGACGACACACTTGGTCCAGTTTGTAGTGATCCTACTTGCTGTGCCAGCGGTCGCGAGTTCGAGTTCCGCTGGGGGCATTTATTTGTGTGATGAGCACGAATGTTTGTACTCTAGTCATGGGTGTTTATATTTATAATATGTATGTATGTAAAAGTTATAATATATATTATGTGTATTGTATCAACTATCTGGTATCCATAACACAGGCCTCGTAGCTTACCATGGAACTAGATGGTGCTGTGTGTTAATGTTCCAACATATTTATTTATTTATTTGTAGGTATATTTTATGAAAAATAGCAATTTGTAATATCTGCCGAAAAACTTTGAGCGAAGCTCGGGCGCCCAGGTATAAATAGGAGAACAAGGAAATGATATAATTAAATTATAATTAATTTGGGTTATATTTCAATAGATAAGAAAATTTAAGATGAACGACGAACGTCTATTAATTAATTTTAACAAATAATTGCTTTCTTCTTTTAATTAAATATAGAGAAGATTTTTTTAATACGATAGTACTCGTATATTGATATTTTTAATGTTTCTTTTTTTTCAATAGTATGTGGGTTACTTTTAAAATAAATTATTATATATTTTTTTATACTTAGAGAGGGACAAACGAGCACACGGATTTACCATCAGGTACCTGATGGTAAGATACCTGATGGGTATCGTCGCTTATAGATATCAGCAACATAAGGGGAGTTGCGAATGCATTGCCTTTAAGGCGCCTAAAGCCAAGTTTTCGTTTTAAGATTTTTTATCTCATTAGGTCTTTTCCAAGGTCATCAGACGGTCTGATAAATACTAACAGAAGTAACTTCAGCTATGAAAAGATATTAGCCAAAAACCTGACAGAGTTTTTGACTATTATAATTTATAACATACTTACATATTGACAACGGCAAGGTGGCACGCATTCTTGATTTTGTTGGTTAGCTGACATTATACAACAGGCTTTAACACAAAATTACCTGAAGCTCTAAAAATATCCACTCAAACACTTAAACGATTATCGCAATATTCACGATATAGATTGAAATTGTATTATTTAAAAGTTTTAGACTGTTCACTATCACAGCTTTCTCATTTTTGATTTTAATATGTCCCTACACCCTTTAATATACATAGGTAATTAGAAAATACGAGTTACTTTTTACACTAATGACGAGTAATTACTTAATTAGTTAATTATTTTTATATATTTTGTTAAGTTATTATTCAAAATATAATTAATTATTTATAAATAAAACAATAGAATAAAGATACTTATTGAAATTTTACTAATGAGTGTATAAGGGTTAATGATGGGAAACCATATTTTATAGATCCCGAAATAGAGCATTTTTAACATAACTAAAATTAATATAATAATGCTAATACTATGTGTATATTTAAATCCATATTGTGGTGGCAATACAGTTTGGACAATGATTTTCAGTAGACCATGAAAAATGTTTTCTTTATTGCATATTAACTTCAAAGAACACCTTACTAGTGAAAAGTTAACCCTCCTTTATTTCTTTCGCTCAAGCTCTAACAGCCAATAACATTTACTTAAAATAATTATTTACTTAAAAACTAGTTAGATTTATACTGCATACTTTATTCTACACATATTACCCATGCAGATAAAAAATGGAATTTGAAAATGGCGGCTCATTAATATATTATTGAAAGAACAAATGATTTAAGAAAATTATATTTTTCAGTTAATCTTGATTAAACATAAACATTACAATAATAATACTAATTATTGTTAATCACTGCAGACACTTAAGTAATTAACATTATTACGGTGGGTTTCCTACAATAAATTATCTTCTTATTAATAACGAGCGCCTCACCCTTTTCTGAGCTTCCAGACTTCGCTCGGGTTCGTCTCTAGGTTGATTCCCCATACAAAGTTTTATCCCCATTCTCACCCCCTTAATGAATGATTTCAGGGATAAAATCTATTCTATGTCATTTCCAAGATCTCAAACTATCTTACCAAATTTCATTTAAACCTGTTCAGTAGTTCCAGAGGTTGCTTCCTACAAGCAAACTCATAAATTTACAAACTTTATCTCTTTATGATATAGATTGAAGTAATTAAATTACTCAACTTCAGCTTATTTTTAATATAGTATGAATTTTCAGACACATTAAGAATAATTTACAGGGCAAAGTATCCTTACATTGGTGAAAGGACACCATGACTGTACTAGAACGCTCCTCAAAATTATCGAAAGTATTTTTTATATGGACTTCCATTGCGTGTTTTTATAGAAAATTTAAAAAAGTATAGAAATTAAACTGGTAGTGTATGTAAAAAATTAATATTTTCATATTTTTAATAGCTGGTCTTAACTTAAGTGCTTACCGGGGTCCTTTTAATTTTGTCAATGATTTTGGGACTGCCTTTAATGATAAAGTGGCAGTTTATGGTGGTAAGTGTTTATAGCCTTTTGAGAATATGAAAATAAAGCTAAAATGCTTGTAAAATTCTTTAACATAATATATTTTTCTTGTAAAATGAGATTGAGTAACTTAAAAAGATCATGTTAATGTTCACTTTATACCTGCGACCTACAAATAATACTTTGATGCTACAATTGCTGCAGTTTAAAATTGCCGAAAAATTCTCTTGATACCTATTCCCGTCTGAGTTCTTTCTTAAGAAAAAAATATTCTTACCTAATACACCGACTTTAAAATCATTTTACAATATGTAGTTCCATGTTCAGAGTTGTCCTAAAAATTATATGGGGCCACCATGAAGTATTCTTTGAAACAAAAACCATGAAAATTGGTGAAAGTATCGCACAATATATACACAAAATGAATGCATGCCAACCCGCACTTGGCTAGCGTGGTGGACTATGGCCTGATCCCCCTCGTATGGAAGGGATTCCCGTGCCCAACAGTGGGACGTTAAAAAGGGCTGAATACATAGGTACATACAAGAATGCATATGAATGTAGTACCTTTTTTCTAAAGTCGGTCTAAATAATGTAGAAATATCTCAGTTAAGTGCAATGTGAAAACATGTGGCTTTAGCATTTTCAGCGTACTTGTAACATCTACTTCTAGTAAAATTCAAATTGTATTTCCACGGTCCTATTTAAACTTTAATTCCGGTTACGCAGAACTTTCCTACGGAACCCAGTCACGAACTCCATTCAAACTGCTAGTACTTTTGTTGAAGTAATTACGTCATTCTACTAAAATAATAATCAAAGTTCCCAAGGCTCTAACTTAAAGTAAATAATTAAGACGTCCATGGAATATTTTTAATAATAAGGGCATTGCTTGCATCATCAGTTATTTTACAGAATTATGACGAATTATTAATAATATAATAAATAATAATATGTTGGGACATTAACATACAACACCATCTAGTTCCATGGTAGGCTACGAGGCTTGTGTTATGGATACTAGATAGTTGATAAGCTATACATATATAACTTTAAATACATACATATTATAAATATTGTGACGCATTGTTGTATCAATTATACAATATGAACTAGACAGTACTGCCGTTAGCTACATATTAACATTTTATAAAGCAATGAGCTATTTTATAATTTCCTTCTGACCAATTTCGGTCACAGCGGCCTATGTCACTGAGACTACCCATCTGCCTATCTGCAACCTGCGCAGGTAATATTATATTGAACAAGTGTTTGCGCAAACACAAGTGTACTTTTAGTTCTTTTGTTCTTTCATAATTCGACACGATTGATGAGAGATCACTTGCAAGGTTGACGTTTTAAAATTGTGGATTTAAAATTTTTATGGTGGTGTTACACTAATATCCGAGCTGGCACTGTGAAATCCTTTGTCAGAAAAATTCAAGAACTTTATTTAGGCCGAACCGGGATTCAAACTCAGGATCTCTAAATCAGTACATGATTAATAGACCACTGATAAAGACTAAGGGCGGTCCCTCACCGGGAGCATTCGCTTGTAATGTAACAGTTCAGATTCGAGTATTACGTAAGTGAGGGAGAAGAACTGAGCATTACTAATATTAATGCTCAATTCTTCTCCCTCACTTACGTAATGCTCAAATCTGAACTGTTACATTAGAGGCGAATGCTTCCGATGAGGAACCGCCCTATAATACAAACAGGGTTTTAAGCAAGTCTTCAAACCAAACCATATGAGCTCAACTTCAAAGGATTTACTAGGATCCATTAAAGGGTTTAATTATCAACCTTCTAAATCCACCATTTGTTGAGCTCAACATTACATATACAATCGCAAAGTTTCAAATCGATACGACAAGTCGTATCGTAAGGTTGACTGTCTTTTCACCTTTGCTTAAACAGTAGACGTGCTAGTGTTGCTATAAAATAAAACTTACAAAAGTATGCTAAAATATTCGTTTTCATATAAACAACTAGCGACTTACCCTCGCTCCGCTTTCGAGCTCGGAGATAAGATATTTTCCCGCAGTAAAAAGTATCCTATATGTTGACCCGGATAACCAGCTATCATCACACAAAATTTCATCAAAATCCCTCCAGTTATTTTTCCGTGATGCGATCACAGACAGACAGACAGACAAAAAATCTAAAAACTATAGATTCGGCCCATGTATCGATAATAATGTCTATTTTAATAAGATGTTCCAAAAAATATTTAATGTACAAATTCAGCGTAGTTACAATTTTATTATACCTACTCGTATGTACAAGTGTATAGATAACATAGAAAACGAAAATGTCGACATTATGTTCTCACATATCTACTCCTCGTAGAGTATGTAAGGCTATTCTGTTTTTTTCTATATTTTTTCAGGAGATAGATATTTTTACAAATAAAAAAGTAACTTAGTTTTCAATTAATATCGATATTTATTGAATCGAAAAATAAATGTCAAAAATCGAAAAGTCCAAATTTTTTACTATCATGCTATATCAAGAAATCCCATTTTATTACACTGACCTTAAATCTTTTGACATCAGTTTTAACTGCTCATTATCATAATGAAATATCAAAATGTAATATTAAATACATATTTAATGATACTTGTGATTCTTCTCAATAAGAGAAGAATTTATCTTTCAATATTCGAATTCAAGTTCGCAGTTTCATTTTAAACTGTAACAGTGTCTTTGGTCACGTCGTCATGGTTACTGCACGTCTGGTATGTATGGTGCAAGTAAGGAGAATAAAAAAATATTAAAGTATAATAAAGTAAAAAAAAAAATAAAGTCATATTTATTTATTAACTAGCGACTTACCCTCGCTTCGCTCGTGTGCGCCCTTAAGTACGTTTTAATTTTTTTTGAGTAACTCCTTATAATATCAGCTATCTGCCAGTGAAAATCCCGTTAAACTTGGTCGACCCGTTTCGGAGATTAGCCGAAAACAGACAGACAGACAAAATTTTTAAAAATTGTGTTTTCCTTATAAGTACCGTATATAATTCCATATACATTCAGTATAAAGCTATTATTTTGACATTACAAACAGACACTTCAATTTCATTTATCTTTATAGACTAGATTTACTTGCGTAGTTTGAAAACTTTAATCCATTTTGGAGGTAAATTATCAATAATATTTTCTGAGTGGATATCCATGAGGAGTCTTCTTGCCAAAAAAATGGTAGCATTTAAATTTTATAAGACTTCGTGCTAAATAATTTATAAAGCTTGATTCAATTATTCATATATGTTAGGTATGCATTGTAAACAAATATTTACATTAAAATATTCTTTACTAGTTTTGAACAAAGCTCTGCTCACTTAAAATAACACAAATAGCCACTATCACTCCAGCGCTAAGCCAATTGCTATTGAAAGTTTCGTTTAAGTCAGATAAGCTTTTTCATAGAGTAGTGAATATAAAAAGATAGACAAATTAATCTTTACTAATATTGTAAAGAGGTAAAGTTTGTGAGTTTGTGATTTTGTGAGTTTGTAACGTTGTAGGGGGTAATCCCTGGATCTACTGAACCGATTTAGATAAAATTTGGTAAGAAGATAGTTTGATACATAGGATACTTTATATCCCGGGAATCATCCCTTAAGGGGTGAAAATGGGGATGAAAGTTTGTATGGTGAATCAAGCTAGGGACGAACCTGAGCGAAGCGAGGGTGAGACGTTAGTTATTTATAAAGTCTTTAAGGGTATTATATTTTCCAAATAATTGAGCAAGTATCTTTTACGTGTACTGTGTTTGTTCTTAGGAAATAAATGTAGCGGGGAATTACTAAAATAGTAGTAGGAACTACTTTGTACATTATACTTTTGATCATATAATTTTGTGGGTAGATATAGTCTGTAACAACTATATAAATAAATTTTAAGGCGTCTTAAATCTTAGTCTCTCATGTGACCATGTTTTCTGTAAAACTTTCAGAATGTGGGAAACAAAAATCAAAATAAATTCGCGAAAAAATCAGTAAAGATAGTTTTATTTAAAATATTTTGTACATGTTTCCAAACCTCCTCTTGTACCTTCTTCTATATTTTGTATATTTTCTTTTCTCTTTTTGGGTGTACAATAAAGAGTTATTCATTCATTCATTCATGTTTCCAGACTTACTAGTTGTAGCTACCAACTAGTTAGTGCTTTCTAAATTCAATATTTCCATTAAGTAGATTAATTACTTGCTCCTTGGACCTTATCACTTGGACCACATTGCTGAGTGCTGGCTTTAGACACAAAACTACTGTAAAGTTTCAAATAGCTTCGTTGTTTTTCTAAGCTCCAAGGATGGCAAATGTCAGTTTTTGATTAGATTTTTTAAACTAAAAATATGTTTTATGCTTTAAAAATTGCTTCTTTCGAAAGATAACTATTATTCTGAAGAACTTCGAGTCGGTGGAACAGATTGTTTTAATTTCATTGTGGATTTGTCGTTTCAACGACAATTTATTCTTCATTTAAAAAGACTACAAGTGTATTTTGATTAAAATAAAGGATAAAGATAAAATAAATATTTTTTTTGTAGTAAATAAATAAATAATGAAATAAATAAATATGTTGTAACACAGCACCATCAAGTTCTATGGTAAGCTACGAGGCTTGTGTTATGGATTATAGTTATACACTGATACATAGCCAGATAGTTATACACTGATACACATATATTACTTTAAATACATACATATTATAAATATAAACATCCATGACTGGAGTACAAACATTTGTGCCCATCACACAAATGAATGCCCCCAGCGGGACTTGAACCCGCGACCGCTGGCACAGTAAGTAGGGCCATTACAAATTGAGCCAAACGTGTCGTCAAATTAAATAATAATAATTTATAGAATTACTTGGTTAAGATACAGAGGTATAAATTTATTCACTTTTTCGCTTGAGTTCTATGTTTTTTTTTTTTGATAAAAACGTCCCACTAAAAGTATGGACATTAAAAGATATTTATTTTATACTAGCGACTCACCCTCGCCCTTTTTTTTTAAGCTTTACGTTTTAGCTTTTAAAATAGATTTCTCAGAGTTGAGGTATTTTCCCGCAGTTAAAAGTATTCTATATGTTGACCTGGATAATCAGCTATCATAATATTAAATTTCATCAAAATCTGTCCAGTGGTTTTTTCGTGATGCCTTCCCAGATAGATAGACAGACAGACAGGCAAAAATTCTAAAAACTATAGATTTGACCTCTGTATCGGTAATAATGACTATTTCAATAAGATTTAAAAAAAAATTTAATGTAAAAATTCGACTCAGAATTTTATTATATGTATAGATTATGGTATGAAAATAATACTCTTAAAACCATAAGAGATTAAAATTTAGACCCTTTTCCATCACTTTTGCAAACGTTTTTTAATTTTTTTTTGTTTCTTACTACCGACTTTAATAATGGAGATTATTATTTTGACACGTATGTTATTATATAACCTTTTAGCAAACTCCCTTGGTATTCTAGTGGCTAGTACATGTACGGTAGTAGATTAGTAGGGTCGAAACCTGGGTCAGGCCAAATTAAGTTATTGAGTTTTTCTGTTTAAAAAGCCTCGGTGAAAGCTTGGAATCGGGAAAAAAATCGCTTGCTAAGTTCTCTCACGATGTTTTCCTTCACCGTAAGGCAAGTGGTAATCATGTTAGAAATGAATCGCACATGAAAATATCAGAGGTGCGAGATCCGGGATTTGAACCCGCTTCACTCGGTTTCCCATGCGAGCGCGTTACCACTGGGCTACCACTGCCTTAATATTTTACGGAAATCAAACCCACAACTTCTGGTGTATAACGCAACACAAGTCAGACACGTGCTCCGATAAGCTATAATGATATTTTATGTATATAAATGTAAAGAAATACCTAAAAGGAATATATCCTCTTTGAAATTAAAAGCATCTTTTAATGTTGAGGTGTAAAAAAATTCAATTTGCAATAAAAAATCTGGCCTAATTAACCTCGACGTGCCTGAAAGCGTTACCTTTAATAAGATGTCACTGACGTATCATTTTTTACGGCTGATATTATTTTAAGTTTTCTAAAAAATAACAGATTTTGATGAAAAGCTGTGATGTAATTTATAAAATACTAGCGACTCACTTTCGCTTCGCTCGGGTTCGTCCCTAGGTTGCTTCCTCATGCAAACTTTAACCACCATTTTCATGCCCTTAAGGGATGTGTCCTATTCTATGTCCTTTCCAGGGTTTCAAATTATTTTCTTACCAAATTTCATCTAAATCGGTCCAGTAGTTTTTGAGTTTATTCGTTACAAACATACAAAAATACAAGTCTTTCCTCTTTGTAATATTAGTGTAGATATTCTTTTAGTAGATAAATGCAGCTTTCTGGTAGAGAGGTAGATAAGTGCTGGTTTTAAGATAGATCGAAGTTATCTCATAAATATTATAAATGCGAAAGTTTGGATGGATAGATGTTTGTTACTCAATCACGCCAGAACGGCTAAATGAATCTAGATTAAATTTGGCAAAGGGATAGATTATAATCTGGAATAACAAATAGGCTTCTTTTTATCCCGGAAAAATGTACGCTTCCCGTGGGTGTGGGTCCCGTTTTTTTTTTCATAGAGCAAGCGATCAACTATCTATTCCATACTAACCGTTAAAATTAAACTAGGGATAAACCCAGGCGAGACCCAGTGACTCACTCGTATTTTATAACTTTGATTAGTTTAGAAAGATTTATTTTATATGATATTTTTATATAATAATTTAACGAGAATTAACAAATTGACAAAGATTTAGTGTTCAGAATTTATAAGACAAAAACTTGTTATGTACACAAGTATTATATTACAATTTTATTCTGTAGTAATCACTCAATTATATAAAAATACAGCAGTCAACAGTATACTAATTTAGATAAAATTTTGGTTCATCTTTCGTTTAAGTTTATCCCATTTTCTTTCTCAAACTTTCTTAAACATATTTTCATTTTTACTGAAAATAACTCTACAAAGCGATCGCGCTTCTACTAATTAAAAATTCTGCTTGAGGCTTATTACTCTCCTTTTACAGGGTATTTGATGTTTTTTTATTGCTTGAGCTCAATTAACCAAAGTTCCGGAGTAAAAGGATGTAATCTCCACAAATATTAGATGTTAATAATGATAGGGGGTAAAAGTATGATTTTTCTTTTACCACTTTATGAACAAGCGTAATGATGTGAATTGATATGAAATATAGCTGAACTGATATGATTATTACATGGCTTCGCCTGCATTGCGAGTATATAGATAAATATTCTACGTGTTAATCTAGGAAAACTATCTATTTTACAGGCTTGCAAAATTATTATTTACAAAAATAAAAAAAAACAGTCCGAGCAGTCGGAGACATACGTTTTATAATAGCTGCGTGTGTGTATGTCTTCGACTTCATAATACTGTGTTCCTTCATCAACTTGTCCCATCTTTTTAGTTAGTTAGGATTTTTTTTATTTTTGTAAATATTTTTTTTTTCATTTTTGGTCAATTAGACAGTTATAGTTTTATTTAACAATTTCCACCAAACCACAAATTTAGAAAGACATGTGAATCATCAAAACTGGTTAAACCGTTTAGTAATTATGAAAGAACATAGGATCGGACATACATACAAACATAAGGATCAAACACCCTAACCCTTCTTTGGGCTTCGCCGCAGTCGGGTAAAAAGTCACGCTAATACATAATATTTTTCAAGTATGAAAGCTCATATTTCTCAGAATATTTATTTTTTGATGGAAAGATGTAGTTACTAAAAGTAACTTTAAAGTTACAAAGTTTTTGAGTGACATACGAGTATGTACGTTACATTCTCGAGAGGCTTAAATTTGTTTTGATAAAACTTTCTAATATTTCTCTGACATTTATGGAAAGTTTCAAATAGCTTTTGATTTTCGCTTCTAAAAGTATAGATGGGAGCTTTTTTGTATCATATATAAATGAATACTGTATAGTATACATGTAGATAGACTTGTATATAGATCTGTTTTTTAACCGATACATAAAGACCCCTGCAATATTTTTAATTCAATTCAATTCTTTCTTTTGTGGCTTATATGAGGAATATTTTTAAGTTATACTAACTTGCTCTGCAGATTGTGTTATTCCTTTCGTTTTATACAGTGATTTACAATTTGTATGATGAGTTTTCTACAGTCAAGGATTGCAGCGTGATGTATGATAGTCTAAGCCCCCCATTAGGGAGGGAGGGATTAAATATGCTATAAAATGGAAAAAAAATTGTGTGTACTTATGTACGCGCGGAAGAAGTTTACTTCTTTGGCGTAACGGAATAAAAATAGCTAAAGATTTCATCAGTATGTCACAACTCTCTGTTTTTAAAAATGCAGCTAACTTTATCATGTCTATTTTTGGCTGTCGATATGCGCGCGCATCGTAAAAATTTTACTCTCATTTTTTTTCCAAGCATGCCAAAAGAAGTATAACTTCAAAAAAAATTAGAAATCTAACTAGTACATATAGAGACTAGTACGTTCAAAAAATTAAAACCAATTGGGGTCAGGTTAGTGTAGTATTAACTTTACTCACGATAGTATTTAGATCATCTAAAACTATTGACATGATAGAATGTAAACTATCAGTACGTTACAACATAACAACGGTATTCCAAAATCCGTTACTCCAAAACTAATGTTAAAGCGATGTTTGTTGTAATGAACTTGAACGCTTTAGTAGGTACTAAGCGGATTATTCGAAGTGCAGTTGATGGTATTTCAAATATGTTATAAGACCTTAGCTGATAGAACTCAATTACTTATGCCCTAAACATTTTTTGATAATTAGAATTTAACAAGCAATTTGAATCAAGAAGTAGCTTGCAAAAGAATAATATTCCACTGAAAATATTTTATGTACGACGATAATGTATTGACGACACGTTTGGCTCAGTTTGTAGTGACCATACATGCCGGGCCAGCGGTTGCGGGTTCGAGTTCCGCTGAGGGCATTCATTTTTGTTATGAACTCGAATGTTTGTAATCCAGTCATTGGTATTTATATTTTTAATATGTACGTATTTAAAAATTATATATGTGCAGTGTATCAACTATCTGGTATCCATAACACAGCCTCGTAGCTTACCATGGAACAAGATGGTGCTGTGTGTTAATGTCCCAACATATTTATTATTTACTAGCATTTCCCGCGGCTCCGCCCGCGTTCAGATGATCAAAAACCAAATTCTTAGGTTTTACACATTAGTATACACTTACATTATACATTGCTCGCATGATTGGTAAATAATGGCAGAGATTGAAAATGCCACAAAGGTTCCTCCGTTAAATTGAACTTTTTGTTTTAGCAATAACATGTATGTATGTCTATACTTCTGTTTTGTTTGTTTTTTTTTTTAGTTTTTCACGATAAACTCTCTACTAATAGACAGCTACAGATTAATTTAATATATAGCTGATTATTTAAATTACATAATGATAACTTTTCTTAATTAGCGCTAGTTAGTAATATTTTCCAAAACGATTTTCAAAAGAAAGTGTAATAAGTAAATAATTCTAAGCGAATACATTTTTTTATTTCATATGGCTCTGCTAATATGATTAAAGTCGTAAGCATTTTTTTGTGTCCTTTAAGCCTTTACCTTCCAAGAAAAGGTGTCAAGAAAAAGTGAAAAAGTTGAGGTATAACAGTTCCTAAAATACTTTTTCATAGTTTTTGAGATATGAAATATTTTTAGTTACCCGCTTTGGCAGTTTAACAGCCATAAACTTGTTTTCCATAAAATGTTATAAAATAATATAAATTGAACTTATTTTTACGGTGCAAAAAATGAGTAGATGTTGTGGAAACGTAAATATTATTCGTATTTATTTTAGTGTTAACCATACAAAACACGTAGGTAAGAAAAACAACATAGCATTTTGCTATACGAAACCTAAAATGCGCGAGTTGGATTTACATTTGCCCAATTTTTACATTAAAAGATTAAAAAACATTAACATTACTTACTAAACAATACAAATTTACAAATATTCTCATTTGAAAATTGTTTCGGCCAACAAAATATTACTAATATGTTACTAATTTATAAAGCCAAAAAGTTTGTTTTATTAAAAATTTAAGCACGGGCAGGGCCGCGGGTAATTTAGTGGTAATTATAGTAAAGTCATAGAAAGGTTATATCTGTACATTTTTTTTTGTGGATAAAACTACGTATTTTAAAAACACATGGCGACATCTATTGTCAAATAGCTAAATAACACATAAATAAATTTTCATTAAAATAACTATTTTAATGAATAACATAGCGCTGTTAATATTTCTTTTAAGATAAGTTTTTTTAATAGTTTCAACATAATATATAAGTAAGTTACCTTGCTAAAATATTAATAGCATCATCGTGCTTTTACTTTAACCAGTTTTTGTATTTTTTCTCAGAAATGAGATATTTTCCTGCGATAAAAAGAATCCTATGTGTTGACCCGGATAACCTGCTATTACCATACCAAATTTCATAAAAATCCCTCTAGTGGTTTTTCTGTGATGCGGTCACATACAGTCAGACAGAAAAAAATCTAAAAACTATAGGTTCGGGCTCTATATCGCTAATAATTAATATTTCAATAAGATTTTCCGAAAAAATATTGAATTTAGGGGTTCGGCTTAGTTACAATTTTATTGTATGTATAGTTACTAATTTATGAAGCCAAAAAGTTTGTTTTACTGATAATTTAAACACGGGTGGAGCCGCGGGTGATTTAGTAGTAATTCTAATAAAATCGAAAAAAGGTCATATCTGTACATTAATTTTTTTGGGATTAAAACTATGTATTTTAAAAACACATGGCGACATCTATTGTCGAATATCTAAATAACACATAAATAAATATTAATTAAAATAACTATTTTAATGGATAATATAGCGCTTTGATAATTTGATTTTCAAGATAAGCTATTTTTATAGTTTTTACCATATTTTGTAAGTTACCTTGCTAAACTGTTTACAAATAGTATCGTCGTGGTTTTGTTCCTACCAGTTTTTCTATTTTTTTTTTCAGAAATGAGATATTTTCTCGCGGTAAAAAGTATCCTATATGTTGACCCGGATAACCAGCTATCATCATACCAAATTTCATCAAAATCCCTCCAGTGGTTTTTCTGTGATGCGGTAACAGACAGACAGACAGACAGACAGACAGACAGACAGACAGACAGACAGACAAAAATTCTAAAAACTATAGATTCGGCCTCTGCATCGATAATAATGTCTATTTCAATAAGGTTTTCCAAAAAATATTTAATGTACAGATTAATTATTATACAGGACCTGTGAAAGGACAAGATATGTCTACCGAGTCCGTTAGCATTTAATAAATTTAACAAAACAGAAAGGTCATGCTAAGTTCAAGATATGAACTTCTTTGTTTATTCCAAGCTTGATTGAGCATCAATGTATTATGAAGCGCGTCAGCATCGGTCGTTTGTAGATTGAATAATATAGCAATGTTGAACTGCGATATCAGCATAGTATAAGAGATGACGACAAAAAATGTCATGCCATGCCATGAGATAGTTTTAAATTTTATCACAACATATATTTCTATACGCATATGATTTAAATTACTTAAAGAGAGATGATAATCATCTTTTCTAATTTCTTTCAGATAGCAATAGATAATGCTAATATTAAAGGTATGATATTGGAATCATAAAACTTAATCGAACGATTGAAATTAATGCGATGCGTCTAAATTTTTTGTAAAAGAAACATACATTAAGGAAACCAAAAACTTTCGTAATACTTTTCCCTATTTAGTATAAGCTTATGGTTTTGTAAGACAATGCTAAATCTTACATTTTGTATTCTTTTTAAAGTTTTAAAGGTCATAAGTATCAGAGATAATACATCTGATAGAACTATTTTTTTAACTCCATTATGATTCCAAAATTTAAGCACCAAACACAAAATTTATTTATTTATGGCTTTTCTTATTCTAAAAGTTACGCACGATTTTAAATAAATAACCCAAAACAGAATGTTACAGCAATTGTTTTCCTTTTAAAATACATGTGTTACTCTGAAAACCATTAAGTCAATCGTAACCGTCTCAACCCCCCGGTCTATAACATTAGCTGTGACAATATACAACTGAAATTGAGCGTAAAAGACATACGTTGAAAGAAATGGCAAACAAAGGGAATTAGATTAGAAACTTGGCGCAACTCATACGAAATACGCACAAGTTTTGATAATAACAGTGTTTGTTAGGAAACTTCCTACATTTTATTTGGTATCTGAATATGATATTCAATACGTTCATCGTTCGTTCGTTCGTACGTACTGTTATATCCCTTTTTACAAGGCAGTTAAATCTTAGTAAGCATTTATTTAATTCAAAGTATTTTTCCTTTACATTAACCTTAGTCAGCAATTGCATTGTTTCTTTTTCAACTTTAATTCTAATTTTATTTTAAAAGTTAGTTAGACTCAGAGCCCCGGATAGATCGGACATAGATTCCGAGACGCGTTAAAGTTCGGAAGTCAAGAATCTATAAAAGTTTTGTGTGTGAACTTTATAATAAACTTTTAGGTTTATTTTGTGGTTTTTTTTAAAAAGACTAACGGGATCGGCCTCCTAACAGTACGTTAACTCAGTGATGACAGGTTTGGCTTAGTTTGTAGTGACTCTACTTGCTGTGCCAGCGGTCGCGGGTTCGAATCCCGCTGGGACCATTTATTTGTATGATGAGCACATTATTTTTCATCACTGCGATTCTTAACATACCCAAGAGCAATATAAAGTTTTTTTTACAATCTTTTTAATATCCCTTTTACCTTTTTAAGGAATGAAATTTGGAAAAACTCTGATATAAGTATTGTTTTCTTTTTATTTTAATGGTCGAAATATCAATTTTCGTGCATTTCACATAAAAAATACAGAGATTCATACAAAATGTTATCCCCTATTTTACTTTATTTTGAGATGAACTTTGAAAAATGCTAAAACGCGTGTTTATTTAATTGTATTGAAGAGCATTAATACTAAATTTTAAGCAATTCTGATCATAAACTATTTTTTGCCCATATAAACTTTAGCACCCACTTTTATCCCTTTAGGGGGTGAATTTCGAAAAATCCTTACTTATTGGATGCTAGGTATATCATATAAGGAATACACCCTCTAAATTTCACGTTTCTATGACCAGCGGTTTAGTATGTGCGTTGATCCATCAGCCAGTCAGGACAATGCCTTTTATTTATATAGATTTAGGTGTTTTATTGATCTTAGGATCCCCATCAAGTATCAGAATAAAAGGCAGCTTTTAGAACTCTTCATACATTATTCATGTTAATCTAATGCTGTATAAAGAAAAAAAAACACAAAAACATAGTGTCAATTAGCAAGAATTGTAAAACTTTAACAATAATCTGGTAAATGTTTTAAACTCTTAAGATACCAGATGTTTGTACAATTAGTAGTTAATTTTATTTTTAACTTCATTTACGGTCTACAGTTTACCAGTTTGTTTTGTCTTTGAGAAATTATTGGTTATTACTGTCTTTGTGAACTCAAGATTCTCATAATCTATTTATTAAAAACTTTTTTATGTTCCTAAGGCAATGGTAGCCCAGTGGTAACGTGCTCACTTGGGAAACCGAATGAAGCGAGTTCAAATCCCGGGTCTCGCACCTCTGATATTTTCATGTACGAATCATTTCTAACATGATTACCACTTGCCTTACGGTGAAGGAAAACATCGTAAGGAAACCTGCATGTCTGAGAGAACCTAGTAAGTTTTCGAAAGACATATGAAGTCCGCCAACCCACAATTGGCCAGCGTGGTGGACTATGGCCTGATCCCCCTTGTATTGAAAGGAGGTCCGTGCTCAGCAGTGGGACATTAAAAGGGTTGAATACTAAGTTTATTATATATACCTGAGTTTGCTTCTCAGTCTCCTGCAAAATGTAGTAGAATACTAGCTCTGTAAAAGCGTACAGTAAACAGTAAAAGCGGCTAGTCTTTTACGATGCTGTTGTAATAATAAAAAAGATTATGAAGAATGAAGTCGGGTATGTCTGCTTGTAACATATACATTCCTATATAATTCATCTGATTATGTATGAATTGTGTATTGTTAAAGGCACGTGATTGTAGAAACAATCGACCGATTTCGATTTCGTAAGTCAGAAGACTTACGAAATCGATAGAGCGAGATTCTAATGAATAAAGATAATTATTATAACTTAACATAAATATATTATTATGATCAAATTATAAAGTTTCATATATGTATATTAAATCTTTGAAAATAAGTAGAATATGATGCAGATTTCCTACTAAGAAATGTGGGTCTTCACAAATTTTGTGAAATGCAAATTGAACATATCTTTTCGACTTTATATCTATCAAATAAAACTGAAGAAAGAATTGAAGATACAGGCAAAAGGTAAGATTCGAATTGAAAGCGAATTTATTTTAGTTTTAAAATGATTCCATCAAAAATAGGATAAAAATTTATGGATTTGAGGAAAAAAATCACTAAAAGCTCTATCTTTGAAATTATAAAATTATTATACACAATCGACCTACCTCGCTTCGCTTGAGTTTATCCCAAGGTAATGAATTTTAACTAGCGACTCACCTTCGCTCCGCTCGGGTTCATCCCTAGTTACATTTTAACGTTTTTTTTTTATTTTTTTTTCCCTAGTTACATTTTAACGTTTAGTATAGATATGTCAGAGATAAGATATTTTTCCGCAGTAAAAATTATCCTATATGTTGACCCAGATAACCAGCTATTCCAAATTTCATCAAAATCCCTCCAATGATTTTTCCGTGGTTTTTCCGTGATGCGGTCACAGGCAGACAAAAATTCTAAAAACTATAGATTCGGCCTCTGTATCGATAATAATGACTATTTTAATAATATTTTCAATATTTATTTAATAATAATATTTAAGTGCAGATTCGACTCAGTTAGAATTTTATTATATATATATATATATATATTCACGGCTTGACGACTAGATGGATTTAGATGTAATGCAAAAATGGACAATTCCCTGGAGTAAAACGTTACGTTAGTACCATAAAGTAGTAGGTATACTGTATATTTACCAAAAAGTTATAATCTATATATATATATATATATATATATATATATATATATATATATATATACTTGCGATCTCGACGGAAACGGCTCTAATGATTTCGCTGAAATTTGGTATGTGGGGGTTCCCGGGGATGAAAAATCAATCTAGATTAGTCTTATGTTTTGGATAACGTGTGTTTTTGAGTTTTCATGTGGTTTTATTTATTATTATTCCATGCAAAAAATGGTCGCTAATTTCAAACGCTCGGGCATAAGCATTGTGGTCAAGCGGCCAAGGTGCAAGATTGACAGTCACAGATGTCCGGGTTCAAATCCCAGTCGAATACAAATTTTATACTTTTATTTTTTTTTTGTATTTATTCAATTTTTTTTTAAAGAAAATTGTACTTTCGGCCATAAACTCCGAGCGAAGCTCGATCACCCATGTACTATTTATTATTTATATAATATTGTACTGTTTGTTTCCCTAAAATAAAGAAATATGGCTGGAAGATTTATGTTTGTAAATATTTATCCAAGGAAGTACCTGACAGAAGTGGGTATATGTCGAAAGTTATATTTAAATCACACTTTACGGTAAGCTTAAAACAATTTTTGTTTATAATGTGAATAACAGAAGTACGTGACAACGAAATACATGATTGTTATTTGTTAATTCAGATTTAGTCGTTATCATCAAACATAATTTCCCCAGCGTTAAACTTTATGCCCTCAATATGACTGCGTCTCAGATGACCCATCGGAAGTTTCCGAGTAATATTGTTAAGAGTTCTTTCTCTTGGGTATAGTCTACAATGGATTTTGTGGCTTACTTTGGTCATGAAAACTGACGTCATATTTTAACATTTAATTGCACTAATGCTTTACTAACAACATTGTTTACAAGTTTTGATTGAGGGGTTTTATGACTCGCCACAGACAAGTAACTTTGCAAGAAACGTTATGTCTGATAAATAATAATGTTGTCAAAAGACAATATGAAGCGGTTTTTTAAATTGTATTGTTTTGAACGTATATTTGGGACCACCTGTTATATGATTTTTTTTTATAAAAAAAAAAAATAAAAGATTTTACAATTGGCGAATGCATCGGTAAAGATACACAAAAAAAAACACTCCGCACTAAAAAAAAATTAAGTCTATCGATCTGAATTCAAAAAATAAATCATTATACATGTGACATTTGTGTGTAAGTTATTTGATAAAAAGGCGAAACCAGGGCAATGCATTAGTTTAAAAATAAATAAAAATATATAATAGCTGCTATAAAATTTACTTTTAATACATTGAGGTAAATTATTTTAAAGTTATAATTGTTATATGTTCTCAATTAACTTGAAATTGTTTTATTTGTATAATATGTAAGGCATTAAATTGAAGGTAAATATTAGCTTTTGCAACATTAGAGGCCTTGGGCGACGTCAGACGCTAATGTAGACAGACAGGCTTTTAAGCGTAGAGAGCTCTCTCTAGGAACAGACGAGAAAAAGTTTCACTATGACCATACTATTTATTGATCTACGAAATATAGTTATTTTTTGAATCTGATATTTGTTAATATAAATATGAATTGTATATCTGTTTGTTATATTTGAATGATCTAATATCTTTCAAAAATGTAAGATACCTAGGAAAGTTTAAAACCAAAATTATGAATATCAAGACACATCATTAGTGCCTATACTATAAATAATTTTTTAATAATTTAAAAGGTTGTATTCATTATTTTTTGGTTGTATTAAAATTTTATCCCCATTTTCACCCCCTTAAGGGATGATTTCCGGTATAAAAAGTATCCTATGTCCTTCTCAAGGTCTGAAACTATCTCCATACCAAATATCATCTAAATCGGTTCAGTGAATCCAGAGATTACCCCCTACAACGTCACAAACTCACAAACTCACAAACTTTACCTCTTTATAATATTAGTATAGATAATAAAATATATTTTTAGTATCTTCGCAAAAATAAAGAAAAACGTTGTAAATTTCATAAGCCCTAAAACAACTTGTTTTTAGGGCTCTTGCGTAATAAACAAAATATTGGGTCCGATTTCTTCGCAAGCATACAATATTCAGTTGACTCATCAAAGCTGTAACACACTAACCTCACGTTCGTGTCACAAGAAAATATACGCATGATAAGAAAAATATTCCAAAAAAGATCGGGATTATTATTGAATAACAAAGAACGTGAGCTGAAACTGTATGGTCGTGGTCACGATTTTTGATCCGCTGTAGATTATGCATTCTTAGGGTTATACCCTATTTTTAGGGTTATTTGTTTCTCGACAGAAGAAATTTCTGTATATATGTACTTCATATATTTTATTTCCCCACTAGCGGCTCACCCGACAAACAAAAATAAATCTATCCCACGGGAACCGTACATTTTTCCGGGATAAAAAGGGGCCTATTTGTTATTTTGATATATAGACTATAGTCTGCAAAGTACTGCAAAGTTTCGCTAAAATCCAATCAGTAGTTTTTGTGTACTAAGCTGTATAATTTACTATAGTTTTTTAACTATCCCACGGGAACTCTTTGATTTCCCGGGATGAAAAGAACCTAAGATGTTGATTGGGGACATAAGGTACCGCCGTGCAAAATTTCATTTAAATCGGTCCATTAGTTTTGGAGATTAGCCCGTACAAACAGACATACAGACAGAGAAACAAAGAAATTGAAAAAATCTGAATTTTGTTCTATTTGTCTTCTTACATCCCCCTGACTCGGTTTTTAGCATTTTTTTCTATGTACAGACATTCGACCTCAACAGTTTTATTATATGTACTACTATATTTTTTACTAGTATGAATAATTTATTACGATTAACAGATTTAAAAAATATATTTAAAAGTATAATAATAACTAAGTTCAACATTTTATTTAAGAATAAAACATAGGTAAATAAATATGTAATCATCCATTGATATTTTTAAGTCAAATTCAAATATACCTTATTGCGAATTTGGGTTATAATACAATAGATTTAAATATTAATAGTAACAGTGTCCAGTCAAATTCAGCTTTAGAGCATGCAATAATACAATTTAATAACAATTAATTATAATAATTACAATAACTACAATTTACCTAAAATAACATGTTAGACTTTATCCAAAATATAATCATTAATGGAATAATAAAAAGTATGTATGTTGAATATTTAATTCAGAATAATATGTTTAAAAAACATTATTTTCTAATAATAACTACATATAACAAACAGTTTTATCAAACTGTGCCATCTAAATAAAATAATTATTTGGGTTCTTTCCACATACTCATTACTCGTAAACCTATAACTCAATGATAGACCTAACGAGATAAAATCAAAATATTCTTTATTCAAACAGACTTTTACAAGCACTTTTGAATCATCGATTTTACATTTTAAATTTAAATTAAATGTCAGTGTAGTCAGTCCGTGAGGAATCTACCACCGGCTCGGAAGGCAGATCTGTTGAAAAGAGCTATCGAGAAACTCAACAGTTGCTCTTTTAAAATAATAATTGTGTACAATATTGTAATACAATAATTAAATATTAATTAATACTTTCTTAGATTTATCCGAATATTTGACATTTTAAATAAAAATGTAAATTGTGAGTAGTCACTGTCTGTAAGAAGTATATAACGCCTTTGAGATGTCTAACACCTTAGTCTCTCCCGTGACCATGATTGCTGTAAAGCATTCGAAACGTGGGGAACCAAAAATCAAAATAAATCCGTGAAGTAATCCGAAAAGATAGTTTTATATAAATATTATATATTTATCGTACGTGAGATCCAATCAGATTTTAGTTCCACGCATTGATATCTACGAAGTATTCCGTGACTGTATAATAAGCCTCATTCACTAAGTTCTTCACTATTCTAAAGTTTAGACATTAAAAAATAAATTCGAAAATACATATTTACTGTTTCTCATCCCACAAAAAATACACTCGAATCGATAACTAATATATTTTATCTATTAAAAATATTTCCTCTACTATAAATTCTTCCTTCAAGTTAGCTACAAACCGCTAACTGCAACAAAATTGTCAAACGATTTCGAAAATGCTTTTCTGAAAATGAAGCTTATTTAAGCAGATATCTTGAACTTACATTTTAGATTTAGATGATACGTAGTATGTGGGATGAAAATTTCGCATGTGATCTTATTTCACACGCTGTTACCGAACAGATGGTCCCAATTTACTGGCTGACCAGCCATGGCAAGGAAAATTATGAACGAGAAAGAAATGATAAAATATTCGGGACTTTATTTGATATATTGCTCTAACCGATATCGTAGGGGGTTAATTCATTTTCTTTTAAATAACTCACGATTAAGGAACAGGAAGCTATTTGGTTATATATTTTGGAATGAGATTTATATTATTTTTATTTATATATATCACTAGCAGAACCCACGGATTCGCCCACGTTCTGTCTATAAAAAAACTCTTTAGTTTTATGTTTGGCTTAAAAAATGGGGGGTGAGGTTAGGAGGGTGAAAAATACTTTACGACCTTATTCTCATTCCTACCGAATATACAAAAAAAATCATCAAAATCGGTCGAGCCGTTTCGGAGGAGTGCGACCACAAACACCGTGACATGGAATATTTATGTAATATGTATTAGATTATTTTAAAAGGTTGCGCTATCTACCTGTACTACATAGTATAAAACAAAGTCGCTTCCCGCTATCTGTCCCTATATATGCTTAGATCTTTAAAACTACGCAACGGATTTTGATGTGGTTTTTTTAATAGATAGAGTGATCCAAGAGGACGGTTTATATGTATAATACATGTATAATATAGTAGAGAAAAACTGATAATTTTAGAGGTTTCTAATGTGATGTCGTAAATAAACACATTTTTTTGCGCTTACATTGCAAACGCTGGCTGAACCCTACGAGATAGATCATAATAATGTACTACAGTATTGTACACCCTAAAAAGGTCTACAAAAAATTCAGCGATGGCATATGTCTATCTCTTAAGGATAACATACTATATCCATATTACTATATCCAAGCTAGGGAAGCGAGGGTGAGTCGCTATTTATTAATATTATAAACACAAAAGGCATTAAGGGACGCACCCGAGCAAATCAAGGGTATCTCGCTAATAAATAAATAATTTTGTTGAGTGGGAATTGCGTTATACCTCACAGAAGGAAGAAAATTCTAAATTAAAAATTATTATATTCATAGTAATTTACACTTAAAAAAGGTTAAAGCTCCGAGGCTGTTGGAATTAAATAAAAAATGCTATGTTAATTACAATTAACATTGTTCTTTATGTTGGCAACTCCGGTACCATTCTGACCTTTTTGGGAACGAGGGTTGAAATATGGGTGTTTTACAGCGTACACCATTACACGAACTTTCCGCGTTAAGCTTCTATACTGGAGTATAACTGTCTATTGCTATTTTAATATGATATACGCATTATAATTTTTGATTAAATTTGAAACTTTTATTGCTTGAGAAGATTTTATTATACAAAAAGTAGCTTAAGTATTTCGATTATAAAATGATTGATTGATGAATGATGATTGATTGATGAATGATGATCATAAATAGATTTCTATCGATTATTTGACGACACGTATGGCTCAGTTTGTAGTGACCCTTCTTGTTGGGCCAACGGTCGCGGGTTCGAGTCCTACTGGGGGCATTCATTTGTGCGATGAACACGAATGTTTGTACTCCAGTTATGGGTGTTTATATTTATAACATGTCTGTATTTATAGTTATATATCTAGTTGGCTAGTCTCAATGAGATTGGCCGCCGTGGCCGGAATCGGTCAGGAGAACATTATTATTATATGTGTAGTGTATCAAATATCTGGTATCTATAACACAAGCCTCGTAGCTTACCATGGAACTAGATGGTATTGTGTGTGAATGTCCCAACATATTTATTTATTTATCATATAATAGCAAATATTATTTCTAGTGTAAAGTAGTTAAAATGTTTAATAAAAGACAACAGTTTCATAAAGTTTCAAAAAGTTGTTTTGCTTCACCATCGCCTTAATCGCGTGAAGTTGATTACTCTCTCAATAAGATTGGCCAGGGTGGTCGAAATTGGTCAGGAGGCCATTACTATTATACTAAAACTATATATCATACTACTACTATAAATGCGAAGTTTGTATGTACGTTTGTTACTTCACGCTCATACGGCTGAACAAATTATGATAAAAATTATAACACAGATAGTTTATAATCTGGAATAAAACATAAGCTACTGTTAGTAATATTTTAGTTTTAGTTTTAGTTAGTATTTTTTTAAAAAAAAGCGCTTCTAGTATACATTACTAGCGACTTACCCTCGCTTCGCTCGGGTGCGTCCCTAGGTACGTTTTAATTTTTTTGAGAGAAACCCGGTTTCTTTTTCTAAAATAAAAGTAGCCTAAGTTACTCCTTATAATATCAGCTATCTGCCAGTGAAAGTCCCGTTAAAATTGGTCCAGCCGTTTCGGAGATTAGCCAGAATAAACAGACAGACAGACAAACATTTAAAAAAATGTGTTTTTATTATGAGTACCGTATATAATTCCATATGCATTTAGTATAAAGCTGTTATTTTGACATTACAAACGGACACTTTAATTTTATTTAACTGTATAGATAGATACAACACACATCAAAACGAAGCTGGGGTAAGTCGCTAGTATTTTTGTAATAAAAGAAAAGTACTGTCAATGTGACGTGAAAATAAAGGCTGGGAATTTTTAAAATAAATTGAGAGTAAAACATTCAAAAGATTTCATACAACGTCGCATTTTAAACAAGATATAAAAAAAATAATAAAAATTTCTTTGCGTCTTGGAAAATGTTCTCGAAGTTATTTGCAGAAACTTCGCGTCTCCTTTTGTTTATTATATGTTATACTTGACATTATATGAGTGTATCAAATTAATAAAGTTGAGGGGATTGTAAGAAAGAAGTTTATTATTAAGGCTTAATTCACACTATAGTGTCGATCACCGTTCATTCTCGGTCCGATATCGGTCTGGTAAAATATTTTTATACAAAAAACAATGAGTGCATTCACACTATCAGTGAGAGTCAAGTTTCGGTCGAATCACACTCCAGGAACTATTCGTCTCTAAGAATCTTTGACTGGATTAGATCGAACTTGTTAAGACATATATTATCCTATAATTGACGAGTAAAACTAAATTACGATCGAAGCTTGATTTTACCAAATCAAGACCGGACCGAGAACGAACTGTGATCGGCACTATAGTGTGGTTTAGGCCTAATTGAAAAATCATTCATTTCCTTTGTACTCTTTCTTACTAAAATTGTACGCAAAGCATTTTAAATTAATAAAAGTTAAATATTAATTTAAACTAAGATTCTCTCAGTGTAGATAAAGCCTTAGTTGTTTCAGGAGCTTCGGGGAATGCCCGTAATTGGTTGAATACGACGCACGGCAATTTTCTACCTGTACGAACTCAATCTCTGAACAGTGACGCGGTTAGCTTCATTTACATACATTGCATAATTTATCCATACTTACTAATATTATTAATATTAAAGTGTTTGTCTGTTAGTTTTCTTATGATTTGTCCTTTTTTCTCGTATTAAAGAATTATTTGATTGAAATATTTTGAATCTAAGGCAAAAATTAAATTTTATCGAAAAGTCGGACGTGGATATTAAATATTTGTAAATTGTATGTATAAATTAATACAAATTAGCGGTTAATGTTTTTGTATTTTTTTAGGTCAACTTTTTTCATTAAAATAACAATAATGATAATCGCTCTACAACCTGCATAGATATAGTGTAAAAATCTATACATATAATAAAATTCTAAGTGCGTCGAATCTGTACATTAAATATTCTTTGGAAAATCTTATTGAAATAATCATTATTAACGATACAGAGGCCGAATCTATAGTTTTTAGAATTTTTATCTGCCTATCTGCCTGCCTGGAAATCCATCATGAGAAAACTACTGGATAGATTTTGATAGCTGGTTATTAGGGTCAATATTTAGGATACCTTTTACTGCGGGAAAATATCTTATCTCTGAGAAATCTATATTAACCGTCAAAACGTGTCAAGGGACGAACTCGAGCGGAGCAAGGATAAATCGCTAGTATAACATAAAATTAACTTACATCTAAATTAAATACCTCTTTTGAAGTGGAATATTATCTGTAAGTCTGTAATATAAAACTTATATTCCTTTATAACTTATATAATTTGTTATCATCAAATTGTATAAGTTATACAAGAAAATGTAAAAAAATTAAGCATATATTCAATATTTAGAGATAATCTCGAACCAACTTAGTCACAAAATGCAGCGTAAAATCGCGGAATTCCACCCATTGTCTTTCAAGCCTTGCGCCATTTATCATATGCGTTGCTAAAATATGAAAAAAATATTGCCATTTTATTTAAACTAGCATTTAAGCCAACGAAACGTGAATTCACTTGGTCGTGAATATTCAAAAAAAAAATTAGTCTTCTTTTCAAAATAGTTTTCTATATCTCTATTTCATTTAATATATATATATATATATATATATATATATATATATATATATATATATATCTATACATATTATAAAATTGTAACTAAGCCGAATCTGTACATTAAATATTTTTTTGAAAATCTTATTGAAATAGACTTTATTATCGATACATAAGCCAAATCTATAGTTTTTAGAATTTTTGTCTGTCTGTCTGTCTGTCTGTCTGTCTGTCTGTCTGTCTGTCTGTTACCGCATCACGGGAAAACCACTGGATAGATTTTGATGAAATTTTGTATGATGATAGCTGGTTATCCGGGTCAACATATAGGATACTTTTTACTGCGGCAAAATATCTCATTTCTGAGCTAAACGCAAGAACGTAACTAGGAACGAACCCGAGCGGAGCGAGGGTGAGTTGCTAGTATATATATATATGTGTGTGTGTGTGTGTGTGTATATATACATATATATATAAATTAATAAGTGAAGCCAAAAACTTTGTATCCCTTTTAATGAAAATTGCGCGGACGGAGGAGTATGAAATTTCCCACACTTATAGTTTCTATAGAGAAGGAGTGCAGAATGCTAATATTTTTTAAAAATTATGCATAAAAAATACTTTAAATCAATAAAAAAAACATTACACACACTACCATGTATTTGACACACATACGCATATATACTCTTTTGTTTATTGTTAAAGTCTGTGGTCAAATTGAGAATAGATTAATATTGTAATATACGCAAGACAATAAATATATAACTTAATGAATTATGGTTGATTTTTAACCACGCGGCGATCACTAGTTTATTTAAACGGATGTAAGAAGTGAGAGAGCTAATAAAAAATTGTAACCACCTATCATCTGTAATAATATATATGTACGTTAACTATTAAAATAGCATGTGAACTAGCCATGGGCGGTGGCAGAATTATTTCCAGGGGGTTCATCTGCTTCTTCATATTAAACTACTAACTAATCTTTAAATGATTAACTTTATAATTTTTAATCATATCTTATTTATCGTCTTATCTTTGAAAATATCTAAATTTAAACATTTTCCTTCATGACAGGGGGATGCAAGTGCACCCTTTGCACCCCCCTTCCGGCGCCCATGTGCAGTACACAGTATAAAGTTTAGGTGTCAATTTTTTGAACTTGTATCGCCTTACTCGAGCATAACGTATCTAATAATTACTAGGCCAACTCTGAAAAATCTTTTTATTAGAATTTTTTAAGTCTATAAATTATGAAAAATTTATATAAAAGCGATAATCGTAAGACAAATAGTAGTTAATTAATCGATCAAAAATGTAATAGATCCACAATCAGCGACAAAAAATGTCCTCACCGAATGAGCGCCCACTTGAACATTTGAGCGCGCTTTAATTATTTTTTTTGTGAAAACAACTTTAGGCATTCCATTAAATTTCGATTTACATTGTTGTACATTTATTTCAACAAGAATAATTACCTAAATACTATTAGTGACAGTTTTAAGAGAACTTTTACATGGGATTGTATATCTAGTACTATTTAGATCGATGAGTTAACTCAAATAAAATCGCTTCATACTACAATGTCAACCATAAAAAATCCCATATTTACCTAAAATTCGCTCTCAAGTTAACCTATTTCCTTGTAAACACTCTAGGCTTTTGCATCACATCGAAAAGCAACACCATTTTTCGATTAAACTCATTTTCAGTACGCGCTCCTTCGCTACGGAAAATACTTCTTAAAGTTATTCAAGAAACGCCTTCCATAATAATAAGCTTCCTTTATACTTCCATAAAGAGGCATCTTTCTTAGATCTTCAATTATTAATCAAACCCAAATATGAGTGTATAAAGTTTATATGCTTAATAACATTTGTGTAATAATTTTGTAATATTATGTATGTTTTAAATAAAATTATCTTTCAAGTTTTTTTGGCGGATTTATTTTGATTCGGGTGAGTCTCTCCCGTGACCATTATTGCTGTAAAGCAGCGGTCGGCAACCTTTTAGCAGGCAGGGGCCACAAGGTGGCTATACCTGGTAAAGGCGGGCCGCACTTGTGAGAGCAAAAAAAAAAACCACACCTTCAATGTGACAATTTCTAAAATGACTCTTAAATGCTTATCTATGAGACGAGGAACATTTTCATTTTTTCGGTAATTACAAATTCAAAATACTTAAAAAACATAAAAACTTTTCTTTATAAAACAGTCATGGGCCGCGGGTTGCCGACTGCTGCTGTAAAGCATTCGAAACGTCGGGAACCAAAAATCTAAATAAATCGAAAAAATCTGAAAAGATAGTTTTATTTGAAATGTCAAATATTCGCATAAATCTAAGACAGTATTAATATGTATGTTTTTTTTAAATTTTGTTTATTTCAGGAAGCGTATAGTAATATTGAAAAAAAAAAACTAAAATAAATCACATTATAATTATAAATAAAACTATCTTTTCGGATTTTTTCGATTCGTCTCTCCCGTAACCATAATCACTGTAAAGCATACGAAACGTCGGGAACCAAAAATTAAAAATAAATCCGCAAAAAAATCGATTTTTATGAGCTTTGATTCGTTGGATTTGTCTCCGACACGTATAGCAGTATAACCATTAAAACATCAAAATAATCACATAAAAAAATTAAATTTACATGGCTGATAGTGGCTAATGACTATTTATATCTATTCAAAACGTACCTGCGACGCACTCGAGCGAAGCGAAGTAAGTCGCTAGTTACGTACATAAAACACAACACTGATATTCATTGAATATTAATCGATTATGATCAAAATTATAATTATGATATTTATGAGCAAAACATATTTTAAAACACCAAAAACTCGAAAACCCTCGTTTTTAGGGTTCCGTACCCAAAAGGTAAAACGGGACCCTATTACTTAGACTTCGGTGTCCGTCCGTCTATCACTAGGCTATATCTCATGAACGGTGATAGTTAGACGCTTGAAATATTCACAGAATATTTACTTATATATTCACTTTAAAAATAAATAATTAAATTAAAATTAAACAAATATTTAAGGGGGGCTCCCATACAACAGACGTGATTTTTTTTGCCGTTTTTATAGATAAAATGGTACGGAGCCCTTCGTGCGCGAGTCCGACTCGCACTTGGCCGGTTTTTTGATAATACACAGTTTCAACAAGCTGTTTTAATAATTACTCTTAATTTTCAACACCGATTTGAAAACCACAAGTAGTTATTTCATTCTAAGGGTGAATATAAAATAGATTATTTTGTTTTCCAAGCCGGTGCTAACTACCTCATAGAGACAGATTATAGTGATGACTTAAAAACTATTATGCGCTTCTACACCATTTATCCGATTGGAGTGAGTGAATTATTGGATTATTCTGTATACGCCTGCGATGGCACTTCCTTACTGGGGGAAATAAAAAAGTTTTTTTTTTGGATGTTTGTCCTTTATACATTCCTAAGCCGTATAAGCTTAGGAACGTACCCGAGCGAAGCGAAGGTAAGCTAGTCTATACTAATATTATAAAAAGGTAAAGTTTGTGAGTTTGTGACGTTGTAGGGGGTAATCTCTGGATCTACTGAACCGATTTAGATGAAATTTTGTAAGAAGATAGTTTGAGACCCTAGGAAGGATATAGGATACTTTTTATCCCCGAAATCATCCCTTAAGGAGGTGAAAATGGGGATGAAAGTTTGTATGGGGAATCAAGCTAGGGACGAACCCGAACAAAGCGAGGGTGAGTCGCTAGTACATGATATAACACACTAAAGTAAATAATTTATCTAAAACATTAGCTAAAAAAAAAAAACAAAATTCTTCATCCTCCTCGTTGTAGTTATAAGTTATAGTCCGTTGCATATTTCTGAGTCAGTGATTTGTGCGAATCTGCGTTAACCCACAAAGGGACGTGCTTCATTTCCATAATCGGCATATTGTAATGGAATCTGGCTATAATAATAATTAGAATAATTAAACTTAACAATTAATTCTCCTGGATTTACTTCTTAAATTATAGTTTATTTTTATAGGCATTCTTATGTGAATATTAGCGTTTCTCCGCTGCTCCGCACGCGTAGTTCAATTATAAATATGTTGGTACATTAACACACAGCACCATCGAGTTCCATGGTAAACTACAAGGCTTGTGTTATGGATACCAGATAGTTGATACACTACACATATATAACTTTAAATATGTACATATTTTAAATATAAACACCCATGACTGGTGTACGAACATTCGTGCTCATCACACAAATGAATGCCCGCGGGATTCGAACCCGCGACCCCTGTCACAGTAAGTAGGGTCACTACAAACTGAGCCAAACGTGTTGTAAAATTATGCCAATTATGTATTACTATATCTTTAAAAAAGTGAAGGTTTGTGAGGATGGATGTATGTATGGACGTATGTTTGTTACACTTTCAGTCAAAACTACTGAAAGGATTTTGATTAAGCTTTGTAATAATATAGCTTATACATTATACAAACACATAGGCTATGATTTTAAAAGATATTTATTCAGCCCTTATTTTTCCCACGCTGGGTATGGGCCTCCTATCAATTTGAGGGGATTAGACCATAATTCTATACGCTGGCCAAGTGCAAGTTGGCGGACTTCACATGTCTTTCGAAAACTTGCAAGGTTTTCTCAGACAAGTTTACTCACGATATTGCCCTTCACCGTAAGGCAAGTGGTAAGCATGTTGAAAAATGTTTTGCACATGAAAATGTCAAAAGTAATAGACGCGAGATTCGAACCTACTTTACTAGGTACTTACAAATACTTACGTTCACAGAATCGAACCAGTTATAACCGAAATAGTGGAGTACCAGCTACCTGCCATACTACATTGGTACCAACGTGTGATTTTTATTCTTCTAAATACTTCAAGCAAATATAGACTTTATTATTAAAGTGGAAGGGAAATTTTCCTACACATACACCATCTAGGTTTTCCAGACCAACCAATGCATAATTCAGCGCCCGTTTATTCTTACTTTGCTAAATGAATTAACTTCGCTCCTATCTTTTTTTCTCGCCTCATTTTTTTACAACATCCATCTCTATATTGAGGCCGGTTTTAAACGATAACAATATATTTTAATTTTAATTAAAACGCCTTTTTGGTGAGATACATTTCAAGGCTTATACAATTAAAAAATGTTGCTAGCTTGTTACATAATAATAAAATATATTGGGAAATTAACACACAACACCATCTATTTCCATGGCAAGCTACGAGACTTGTATAATGGATACCTGATAGTTAATACACTACACATATTACATAACTTTAAACATATACATATTATACTCGTAAATATAAACATCCACGACTGGAGTACAAATATTTGTGCTCATAATACAAATGAATGCCCCCAGCGGGACTCGAACCCGCGACCTCTGGCATAGCAAGTAGGGTCACTACAAACTAGGCTAAACGTGTCGTTAAATAAAATTGTTCTTAGGTACGCTGATGAGGATGCTGTTGGTCAAATATCATTACGCAACCTCTTTGTCATATATTGAATCAAATGTCTTTGCCCAATGATGATTGCCTAACGTTAATGGTCTAGATCTTTGTGTAAGATTTAATTTTTAATGATAGCTGCATATTTTGCTATGATATTGAGACAACTTGTAATTGCTTTTTTTTATACTAGCGACTTTATGTTTATTAGCTTGGATGGTCTTTATTTCATGTAATACAAACACCTTTTTATTACTAACTATCGACTCACCCTCGCTTCGCTTCGGGTTCGTTTCTAGACAAAAACAAATCTATCTCATGGGAACCGTACATTTTTTGGGATGATATATTATAGCCTATAGCCTTCTTCAGTTAACGGGCTATCCAATGCAAAAAGAATTTTTCAAATCGGATTAGTAGTTCCTGATATTAGTGCGTTCAACCAAACAAACAAACAAACTCTTCAGTTTTATAATATTAGTTAGATAGTAGCCTATGTGCTATGTGCTCATAGTCTTTCTTTATAGAAAATATTCTTTATAGATTATTCTATACGTATAATAAAATTGTAACTAAGCCGAATCTGTTTATTAAATACCTATTTTATGGAAAATCTTATTGAAGTAGACATTATTATCGATGCAGAGGCCGAATCTATAGTTTTTAGAATTTTTGTCTGTGGGTCTGTGACCGCATAACGGACAAACTACTGGAGGGATTTTGATGAAATTTGGTATGATGATAGCTAGTTATCCGGGTCAATATATAGGATACTTTTTACTGCGGGAAAATATCTCATCTCTGAGAAATCTATACTAAACGTTAAAACTTAAGTAGGAACGAACCCGAGCGGAGCGAGGTTTAGACACTAGTATGTATAGATATAGATTTTACTATTATTGCTCGTGTGTCTTTTATAATTATCGGCTTAATAGTTTTAAACATTACATTTAAACAAAAAAAACTAAAATAAACTTTTTACTGTAATACTACATTAGTATAGATATACATTAAGCTTAAACTATGGTAGTTAAAATATTATTAAGACTAACATTAGTTATTAATAAAAACTTAGTTAAAGCTAGCATTGTCAGAGCTTTGTTTGAAATCTTATACGCTTACTAGGTCCCGGCGGGATTACATAAAGCTCAACTCCGACATCACTATATATTTACTACAAACAGATATGCATAAAATGCAGCGAGTTATACAATATAGTATATTAAGATTAGATTAATATATTTTTTTACTATTTTTATTGATTCTTAAAACTCAAGTCGTATTTTCGATTACTTCAGACTTTTCTAAAAGTGTTAAAATAAAATTAAAAAAAAATTACAAATAAGAAATCTATTCCACGGGAACCGTTCATTTTTCTGGGCTAAAAAGAAAGCCTATGTGCTATTCCACACTATAATCTACCTCTGTGCCAAATTTTATCCAGATCCGTTTAGCCGTTCTGGCGTTATTGAGTAACAAACATCCATCCAAAATTTCGCATTTATAATATTAATGGGATTAATAGGATTTAGTAAAACCTTAGTTATAATGAACACCTGCAGATCATAATATGGTCCTAAGTTCGAGCCCTGTGTTGAGCCCAAATAGTTGCCGAGATATCGTTTCACGATACATGCAGTTAGGAAGTTAGTTTCTACATTTTTATCCCTCAAAAATACCGAATGATATTATTATAATAGCGGATTCAGGTTTCATATTACATAATCGTCCTTCACTACATAGTATAAAACAAAGCTTCCCGTTGTCTGTCTGCCCCTA
This sequence comes from Fabriciana adippe, assembly GCA_905404265.1. NCBI lineage: Eukaryota > Metazoa > Arthropoda > Insecta > Lepidoptera > Nymphalidae > Fabriciana > Fabriciana adippe. Next base: position 14,086,309 of record FR989995.1, on the reverse strand, counting down.
TATATACTTAGATCTTTAAAACTACGAAACGGATTTCGATGCGGTTTTTTAATAGATAGAGTGATTCAAGAGGAAGGTTTATATGTATAATACATGCATGCATGTACAGTAAAGCCGAGAAATTCAAAGATTTGTATTTTATACTAACCGTTAAAACGTACCTAGGGACGAAACCGAGCGAAGTGAGAGTGAGACGCTAGTTAAATATAATAAGATTTTATGTAAGAAATTTTAGTAGGTACTTGTATTACTTTTTCTTAGAAATACAGTAATATATATCATAAATACTTAATAATTTAAAAATATTACAAAGAAACCTTTATAAATTAGCTACCAAATATATTTTAAAACTTATTTTGTGGTAGACATGTAAGCGGTAACAATAAGCGTTATAACACAGGCTATATTTCATCCTCTTTAACACAATACCGCGGATGATAGGTTAAAATGATAAATAACAGATTAATAATAATTATTTTTAAACTAAAAAGATAGGTACAATAATAACATTTTTTATGTAAATTGCACATATAAATAGCTTATAAACTAGATTTAGTAAATCTAGTACTAACTAGGTTACTCTTTATACTGTTCCACGCGAGGGAGGTCGCGGACAAAATGTAATGGTGTCCTATTTTATAGTGTGTATGTATGTATTTGTATAGGTATGGTAATATCTATACTAATATGATAACGACGCAGAGTTTATTCGTTCGATTGTTTGTTTGTTTGTTTGTTTGTTTGTTAGTTTGTTTAAACGCGCTAATCTCAAGAACTACTAATCTTATTTGAAAAATTCTTTTTGCATTAAATAACCCGATTATAGAGGAAGGCTATAGGCTATATATCACATAATACATACTCTATTAATTCTATACTAACCGTCAAAAGGTACCTAAGGACGTTTCGAGCGAAGCCAGGGTAAGCCGCTTGTTTCTATATACAAATACCAGCTATTTTATCGTACACGTGAAATAATAATAATTTATTTTAATATTCTGCAATCTTTTTTGCATATCTTATATTATAAATCAGTTAGGAGATTTCTCTTTAGTTGAAACCCTGTATAAAAGTCATAAATTTATGACTGTATAGTGTTACGTAATGTATCTGGTGGGTATCGATCAATGGCCGAGCGTGTTCCAAACTTCCACTCTAACTTCAATTGAAATGTTGGTCAAAGAGTTGGGTGAGACATTTAGGGTTAACGTCTATTTATACATAGTACCTGGGCGACCGAGCTTCGCTCTGGGTTCTTTTTTCTTATATTGTATTTTGTAGATAAAAAAAAACTAAAAACTTGAATAAATACAAATAAAAAAAACTAAAGTAAAAACTTTGTATACGATCGAGATTCGAACTCGGACACGTGTGTTTGTTAATCTTGCATCTTGGTCGCTTGACCACGATACTTATACCTAAGTGAAAGAAATTATAGACCATAATATTCTGCGTGGAATAATGCGAAAGAAAACCGCATGAAAATTCGAAAAGACGTGTTTTCCCAGACAAGACTTATTTAGATCTATTTTTCGCCCCCGAAAACCCCAACCAAATTTCAGTGAAATCGTTAGAGCCGTTTCCGAGATCGCCGGTAATAATAAATATATAAATAAATAAACAAGAATTGCTCGTTTAAATATATTAGATATTAGTATTCGTCCTGTAGTCAAAATTCGATCATAATCATTATTGAAAATTTGAGGAAAACAAATATGAATAGAATTTATCTATCTATAGATATAAAAAATTGATAACAATAAAGCTCATCAATAGTTATTAATCAAAAAAAAGTAGAAAAACAGAAGAGAAAAAGGTAGAGCTGTTTTGTGTTTGCCTATTTAGAGAGCGTGTATTACTTTTTAATTCATAAAGTATACTGATTTTCGAAATAATTTTAAATGTAATAATTCCACTTTTAAAGCTGGATTTATAAATTAAAAGCTATTTCTAAGGAAAACAATAATCTAAAATGATTTACTATTAGCTAAAATATCATTTAATAAAAGCACAAAAACACCAAACACAAGAGGTAAGTTAAGGCGTTATATATAGCGTTATATTATACTCATAATAATAATACTCAACTGCCTCGGTGGTGTAGTGGCTAGCATGTACGGCTGCACATCCTGAGGTCCTGGGTTCGAGTCCCGGGTCGGGCCAAGTTTAGTTATTGAGTCTTTCTGTATAGTAAGCCTCAGTAACAGCCCGGAGTTGGGAAGTTGGCGGTGTTTCACCCCCGTGCCTCGGAGAGCACGTAAAGCCGTCGGTCCTGCGCCTTAACTCTCACCGGTCGTGTCGAGTAGTCGTCCCACCGGAGTATGAGAGTGACAGGAATAGATAGTGCACATTGTGTCTGCGCGTACACTTGTGCACTATAATATCTCCTGCGCAGTTGGCTAGTCTCAATGAGATTGGCCGCCGTGGCCGGAATCGGTCAGGAGGACATTATTATTATTATATTATACTCAAAAATAAAAAAAAAACCAAGTGCCAGTCGGACTCGCGCACGAAGGGTTCCGTACCATTACCTATAAAAACGGTAAAAATATCATGTCTGTTGTATGGGAGTCCCCTTAAATATTTGTTTTATTTTAATTTAATTATAGTATTTATTTATAAAGTGTATGTACATATATATAACTAAATATTCTGTGAATATTTCAAGCGTCTACCTGTTGCCGTTATCAATATCGCAAAAACGAGCAAAAAAATCACGTTTGTTTTATGGGAACAGCCTTAAATATTTATTTTATTCTATTTTTTAGTATTTGTTGTTATAGCGGCAACAGAAATATGTCATTTGTGAAAATTTCAACTGTCTAACTATCACGGTTCATGAGATACAGCCTGGTGACAGACGGACAGAAAGACAGAAAGACAGACAGACGGACGGACAGCGAAGTCTTAGTAACAGGGTTTAACTCTTTGGGTACGGAACCCTAAAACCAAACAATTCTTTTTAAAAATATTACAATATTACCTACAATTAATTATCATTAAAGAAATTAGTATTAAAATATTTTGTGAAATACAACGGCTGCAAAATCGTATAGTGTAAAAATATCTCGTAATCAACCATGCACTTGGTCAAGGACAGTTGATTAGAGCATTTGAACCATGATGTTGGTCGATCATAGTGTGTTGTCTATACAATGTAAGTATAAATTAACAAGTTCCAAAAGAAATCCATACGAATATTAAAATTTCGTTTGTTAGTTTGTCCTTTTTGACCGACTTCAAAGAAAGGTACTCAATGTTTATTTTTGTGTGTTCTTTTCTATGTCACATAAAGGGAAGGCCCGTTGCCTTTTTTCTTTAAACTTTGTTAATAAAAAAAATATTTATAATAATAGCAGCAAATTCAAATAAATAATATTTCTAAATACTTATACATATGTAATAAAATTTTAACTCAGTCGCATCGGTCCTAAATATTTTTTGGAAAATCTTATTGAAATAGTCATTATTATCGATACAGAGGCCGAATCTATTGTTTTCAGAATTTTTGTCTGCCTGTCTATCTGGGAACACATCACGAGAAAACCACTGGACAAATTTTGATGAAATTTGGTATGACGATAGCTATCGTATATATAGGTATGCGGGTTAACATATAGAATACTTTTTACTGCGGGAAAATATCTCATCTCTGAAAATTCTATACAAAACTTTAAAACGTAACTGGGGACGAACCCGAGCGGAGCGAGTATAAGCACAGATTAACTAATAGTGGTATGAGTCGCAAGTTCAATTATGAAACTTATTAAAATTATGAAAATGTTTAAAATTAAACTTAACGAATATTGTAAGGTACTTTGGTAACATTCTTGTATTTTTTGAAATAATTTCGTAATTTTGTAGGTAGGCACTATAATAACTACATAATGACCTTTGAGACGTCAAAAACCCAAGTCTCTCCCGTGACCATGGTTGCTGTATTCGAAACGTCGGGAACCAAAAATCAAAATAATTCTGCGAAAAAAATTAAAAAGAGTTTTTTCATTTAAAATATCATTTTTAAATTCATACATTTGTAGTTCCATTTGTATTTAAAAATATGAATAAATTGTTTTATTCAGGACTTCTTGTAATTACTTGAAGTCGTTGCTACACTAGAAGTAGTTTAAAATTTTACTTCTGTAGTGGTGTTTCCGAGTCTATTTCGCTATGAATTATGCATGTTGGAAATGAGTATGACATAAAAAAAATAAGGTGAAGCACTTCTGTGAATGCATAAAAGTGTTTTTATAAAATTTACTTTTTTACGTTTCTAAGTTTTATTTTTTTAATTTAATTAAGTTTCCTATAATATTTCATGTAAATTTGTTGAAGAGCAAATTTGATTCTATTTTCAAGTTTACGTGAATTCTCAAGGCTTTGCAAAATATAATAAATAGATGTTAGTTGAAGGATATTTATGTAAAATTTTACATATATTACTTCTATACGTGAGACGTCAAAAAGGATACAGAGGCCGAGTCTATAGTTTTTAGAATTTTTGTCTGTCTATCTGTCTGTCTGTCTGGGAACGCATCACGAGAAAACCACTGGACAGATTTTGATGAAATTTGGTATGATGTCTCAACTCTGAGAAATCTATATTAACATAATATTACATTACGTTATTACGTTATTATTATACGTTAAAATGCACCTAGGGACGAATCCGAGCGGAGCGAGGGTGAGTCGCTAGTTTGATATATAATCAAACCCAAAATCTTTTCTGTCTTTCTTACACTAAGTTAATTTCCCACTAAATCTCATATTCATTAACTATCAACATTTGGAACAATTAACACTTGTTGGTAAATTAGAAAGAGAAACAAAGCCTTCGCCAATTTTATAGTGTAACTAATTACCCGTAGGAAATTAGAACCCTTTTAAGTAAACAACAAGAACAATCGAAAATAAACTAAATGTTTTAAGATATAAGGTGCATTTTAGAAAATTAAATTAATTTTTATTAGCTAGTGTGGTTTGGCGCAAATCGTTATAGCACTAAAAAGCAGCACTAATGAGACGGTAGATAAAGTGAAATAGCTTTCATATATCGTGATTGTAATTAGGGACGTTTATTATTTGTTTAGACCGTTTGTTTAAAATTATTATTTGTTTCTGGCAACACATTAAAAATTAACCGCAGGGTTTCGTGGAAGCTTTCAAAAACTTACGGTACATTTATAATTTACACATGTATCCTATTTGGTAGGTTGAAAAAGAAACTTTTTTTTCTTATCGCTATTTTTTGCTACTTATAAAAGTATTAGCGACGTACCCTCGCTTCAATATCGTGATTTTTAGGGCATTTTTTATTGACCAAACGAGTGAAGCGAGCTAAACGTCTATGCTTCAAGTCTAGCAAAATTCGCTTTCCTCTGTCAGTTAGTTGTTACTCCTCTACACGTCATTTTACAAAATTCTCGACATTTCACAACTGATCTAGACGAAACTTGGTATACACGTTTTACGACTTTTCATTATCTCTGCCTTATGAGATCCGATTTCGATAGTTCTTTTTTTATTTAAAAGGTAATAACTTTAAGTTGGTCTTATAAAAATTGGGTGAAGATCTGGTCAGAATCTTCAGCGTGATGAGCAAAGTAACTCCTCAAAATGCAGTTTGTGCTCACGAGGTCTACTGTTTGCAGAATTACTAGATTATAATATTATGTACGGATAGGGCCTCCTTTCTGACAAATTTTATTATTAACAGTTTATAAGTCTATCAGTTTAGTAAATTTCATTCAAATCTGTCCAGTTGTTTCCACTAGTAGTAATTTCATAGTAACAAACATACAACCTTCGACACTTAAAAAGGTATACGATATATAAGTCTCTAATTTATATTTCCAGGATTCTTGGAAAAGCTTTGTCTATAGGAAAATGCAGAGACTGTCCGTGCAACTAAATTAACCTTTAATTAGCAGACATGCATTAGTCTCTCGTAATTAGCGACCGACGAACTGGAAATCATTGGTTATTGCGGCTATGTGTTTAACTATTCTAATGTCTATATAATTATACACAATGTGGCAACATTATAATATTGTCATTGAAATATTTTTAACCGATTTCAAAAAATGGAAGAGCTATTTAATTTTATGTGTATATTTTTTCTTCCATGTTACGCTATAACTAACAGTTATAAATGAATATAAAGGATTGTTTCATATAATTTCAAGAATAAATGCTACTCCCAAAGGATAAGATATAAATAAATAATAATAAATATATATGTTGGGACATTAACACACAGCACCATCTAGTTCCATGGTAAGCTACAAGGCCTGTGTTATGGATACCACATAGTTCATACACTACACATATTATATAACTTTAAATATATACATATTATAAATATAAACAGTAAACACCTATGACTGGAGTACATACATTCCTGCTCATCACACAAATGAATGCCCCCAGCGGGACTCGAATCCGCGACTGCTGGCACAGCATGTACTCAGGTCACAACAAACTGAGCCAAACGTGTCGTAAAAATAACGTTTAACGTTAAGATAACGTTTAAAGCAATTTTTGAGTAAGGTTTTATTGCAAAGTTCGATCGTTATTATATGAGTCGCTGCATTCGAAGATATAATTATTGTTATGGACTTTCATTTTATATGGGATAGTAGTTTTATAAGACTTTTTGGCAAGTATGACATAAATATCAAACTATAGATTTTTTTTAATATATTTTGGGAAACATAAAGTGCAGTATTACATAGAAATAAATAATTATATATAAAACACAAACCAGTAACGTTTCCACTTAAAAAATTGATATAATTATTCATCCCATAAATATTATGAATGCGAAAGTTTGGTTGGATGGATGTTTGTTACTCAATCACGTAAGAATGGCTGAGCGGATTTAGATGAAATTTGGCACAGAGATAGGTTATAGCCTGGAATAGCATCTCGGAAAAATATACGCTTGCCGAGGGATAGTTTTATTTTCGTTTTTATGAGGGACGAACCTGAAACGAAGTGAGGGTGAGTCGCTAGTATTCTATAATATATTTGATAGCATACTCTATTTCACTCAAATGACCGACTGGCTACATACATATATACATACATAAATTGTATAACATGGCTTACAGTTACGACATTCCCAAAGATTGAACGCAAAAGCCGTTTAATGGGGATTTAACTTAACCTAGTTAAGACGACAGTGTGATCCGGATCAGTCGAGCTATAGCTATAGAAGGATCTACTCATATCCACTACGACTTCGAATCCATATAGTTTATACTTACATAGAATAACAGTTTGATTTTAAAAATATAATCCCCATATTATGGAGATTCAAGATGTTTAAAATTTAAACTCTTTATAAAGAAATACAAAGAACTCTTTAACAAACAGTGAGATTTTGTTTTTATCAACTACTAGTGACTCACCCTCGCTTCACTCGGTTTCGTCCCTTGGCTATAGGTTTCCTCAATAAACGGACTATCTAATGCATAAAGAATTTTTCAAATCTGATTAGTACTTCCTAAGGTTAACGCGTTCAAACAAACAAACAAACAAACAAACAGATGGACGGACGAACAGACGGATCGACAGACAGACAGGTATACAAACAAACTCTGCCTCTTTATAATATTAGTATAGATTTAACTTTTTTAATATTTAGTTTGTATATGACAACTATTTTTAGGAATGTTTCTAAAAAGACGTAACTACAATAGTCTAGTTTTTATGACTTTACTATCTCTACTATAAAAACAAATGGTAAGGGAACTGTAATCTAACAGTAAATAGACTTAGCTCTTCAAATGTCAATTGGAGACGAAATGGGTTTTATTGATAATGTATAGTTTAAAGAAAATTTCTTCAAAGAATATCTTTAGATTGAAAATTTCTAACTATTTTGGAAGCCTGTATACGATATTTTTGCTTAACTATAGAGAATTGTGAATGATAAACGAAAGCCTATTTTAATACTAATGACAATGTCTTCCCGACTGACTCCGACCACGGCGGCCAGTCTAATTGAGATTAGCCATCTCAGGAGATATTGTAGTGTACAAGTGTTCGCGCAAACACAAGTACACTCTCTATTCTTTTCATTTTCATACTCCGGTGGGACGACTGCACGACCAGTGAGAGTTAAGACGCTAGACCGACGGCGTTACATGCTCTCCGAGACACGGGTGTTAAACATCGCCAACTTCCCAACTCCGGGCTGTTACTGAGGCTTGCTAAACAGAAACATTCGATAACTAATTGATCAGACGCGGGACTCGAACCCAGGACTTCCGGATGTGCCGGTTTTTAATTTTTTCCGGATTTTAATAGGGTAATGAATTAGTATAGTTATCTATGTATTTATAGATTTAGGACAAATTTTCTTATTTTCGAAGTTATTTTATTGTTCAAAATTGATACATTATTATTTTGTAGTCATACGTATTCAGCCTTTTTTAATATTCCAGTTCTGAGCACAGGCCTCTCTTCAATGCAAGAGGGATCAAGCCATACTACGTTCGTCCTTTCATCTTCCTTATTCCAGTAAAGAAAAATATTCTGTAATTAAAACATTATTACTATTTTTATATAATAATAGATACTACCTTAATAAATGTGCATGTTTTTAACCTTCTTTCATGTAGCAACTACAATAAACCAATGAAATAATGTATACACTAATAAAAAATAATGTAAACTCACAGATTTCGTACTATAAATTGTGTTAGGCTACTTGATACTCCGGTAAATTCTATGTTTCCCATAGGATGACGTCATTATTCAATTACAAATATAATTTAGATATGCATCTCACTGGTTAGTACTAGACTTCAAAGGCTGTGTAGTGTGTAAATAATACTTTTCGATAATATCAAAATCGTTACTGTACCTACTTCTTCCTTCAAAATTACCTTAAAAACAACTATTCCATCAATTTTATTTTCTTATGACAACATTTTTGAGATAATATAACATATTAATTAATAAAACAATCTTAGAAATCGGTTCATATTTGGAAAAAATATCGCGTGACATATCTATATCTATACATATTATAAAATTCTAACTAAGCCGAATCTGTACATTAAATATTTTTTGGAAAATCTTATTGAAATAGACATTATTATCGATGCAGAGGCCGAATCTATAGTTTTTAGAATTTTTGTCTGTCTGTCTGTCTGTCTGTCTGTCTGTCTGTCTGTCTGTCTGTCTGTCTGTCTGTCTGTCTGTCTGTCTGTCTGTCTGTTACCGCATCACAGAAAAACCACTGGAGGGATTTTGATGAAATTTGGTATGATGATAGCTGGTTATCCGGGTCAACATATAGGATACTTTTTACCGCGAGAAAATATCTCATTTCTGAAAAAAAAATAGAAAAACTGGTAGGAACAAAACCACGACGATACTATTTGTAAACAGTTTAGCAAGGTAACTTACAAAATATGGTAAAAACTATAAAAATAGCTTATCTTGAAAATCAAATTATCAAAGCGCTATATTATCCATTAAAATAGTTATTTTAATTAATATTTATTTATGTGTTATTTAGATATTCGACAATAGATGTCGCCATGTGTTTTTAAAATACATAGTTTTAATCCCAAAAAAATTAATGTACAGATATGACCTTTTTTCGATTTTATTAGAATTACTACTAAATCACCCGCGGCTCCACCCGTGTTTAAATTATCAGTAAAACAAACTTTTTGGCTTCATAAATTAGTAACTATACATACAATAAAATTGTAACTAAGCCGAACCCCTAAATTCAATATTTTTTCGGAAAATCTTATTGAAATATTAATTATTAGCGATATAGAGCCCGAACCTATAGTTTTTAGATTTTTTTCTGTCTGACTGTATGTGACCGCATCACAGAAAAACCACTAGAGGGATTTTTATGAAATTTGGTATGGTAATAGCAGGTTATCCGGGTCAACACATAGGATTCTTTTTATCGCAGGAAAATATCTCATTTCTGAGAAAAAATACAAAAACTGGTTAAAGTAAAAGCACGATGATGCTATTAATATTTTAGCAAGGTAACTTACTTATATATTATGTTGAAACTATTAAAAAAACTTATCTTAAAAGAAATATTAACAGCGCTATGTTATTCATTAAAATAGTTATTTTAATGAAAATTTATTTATGTGTTATTTAGCTATTTGACAATAGATGTCGCCATGTGTTTTTAAAATACGTAGTTTTATCCACAAAAAAAAATGTACAGATATAACCTTTCTATGACTTTACTATAATTACCACTAAATTACCCGCGGCCCTGCCCGTGCTTAAATTTTTAATAAAACAAACTTTTTGGCTTTATAAATTAGTAACATATTAGTAATATTTTGTTGGCCGAAACAATTTTCAAATGAGAATATTTGTAAATTTGTATTGTTTAGTAAGTAATGTTAATGTTTTTTAATCTTTTAATGTAAAAATTGGGCAAATGTAAATCCAACTCGCGCATTTTAGGTTTCGTATAGCAAAATGCTATGTTGTTTTTCTTACCTACGTGTTTTGTATGGTTAACACTAAAATAAATACGAATAATATTTACGTTTCCACAACATCTACTCATTTTTTGCACCGTAAAAATAAGTTCAATTTATATTATTTTATAACATTTTATGGAAAACAAGTTTATGGCTGTTAAACTGCCAAAGCGGGTAACTAAAAATATTTCATATCTCAAAAACTATGAAAAAGTATTTTAGGAACTGTTATACCTCAACTTTTTCACTTTTTCTTGACACCTTTTCTTGGAAGGTAAAGGCTTAAAGGACACAATAAAATGCTTACGACTTTAATCATATTAGCAGAGCCATATGAAATAAAAAAATGTATTCGCTTAGAATTATTTACTTATTACACTTTCTTTTGAAAATCGTTTTGGAAAATATTACTAACTAGCGCTAATTAAGAAAAGTTATCATTATGTAATTTAAATAATCAGCTATATATTAAATTAATCTGTAGCTGTCTATTAGTAGAAAATGATTAAAATTAATTCCGTAGTTTGAGAGTTTATCGTGAAAAACTAAAAAAAAACAAACAAAACAGAAGTATAGACATACATACATGTTATTGCTAAAACAAAAAGTTCAATTTAACGGAGGAACCTTTGTGGCATTTTCAATCTCTGCCATTATTTACCAATCATGCGGTGCGCAATGAAAGCAATGTATAATGTAAGTGTATACTAATGTGTAAAACCTAAGAATTTGGTTTTTGATCATCTGAACGCGGGCGGAGCCGCGGGAAATGCTAGTAGATAAATAAAATTGAAGTGTTTGTTTGCAATGTCAAAATAACAGCTTTATTCTAAATGGATATAGAATTATATACGGTACTTATAAGAAAAACACAATTTTTAAAGTTTTTGTTTGTCTATCTGTCTGTTTGTTCCGGCTAATCTCCGAAACGGCTGGACCAATTTTAACGTGACTTTCACTTTTAATTTAGAAAAAGAATTAAGGTTTCGCTCAAAAAAATTAAAACATACCTAGGGACGTACTCGAGCGAAGCGAGGGTAAGTCGCTAGTTTAAAAATAAACATTTATTCAGATCGTTTTTTGAAATCGATCAAGTGCCTAACATAGAAGCGTTAAACGTAACGTAAAATAGAAGCGAATTTTTTGTAGAATATCGTAAGTCATGATTCATAAAAAGTTGAATGTTTTATTAAAGTATCAAAATATATCATTTGAAACCTATGGGCCAGATTTTCGCCTCAGATGAGATCTATCAACTTATCCCAGGGGGTCAATTTCTCATTTTATCGAAGCATTATCTTAGATATCGCAGAATATGACACTATATGACTACACGTATTTATTACGAGTACTTTTCACATATTCGTACATTTTTTACCGACTTAGTCGAAAGTCAGTGTACCTCTTTAGTTAATGGTATTAGTATTAAATTATTGTTTTACTTTAGCTTTTGTGAACATTTTTGGACACTGAACCCTAAAAAAATTTCAAAATAGTGTACTTTCTATAATATAAAGTAGAATAAAGATTTTATTGTAGTTCCTGTAAGAAAGGCGTGTTTTTTTAACCAACTTCAAAAAAAAGAGCTTCAATTCGACACGTATCTATGTACCTATGTAATACTATTGGAACTGCAAGATATTCACATTTGATAATTTGTGATGTATTTATACGTATTGAAATAGATTTGCTTTGCAGATATATGATAAGGTACCTTTACTTACTAAATGAAATTCCCCCTTAAATAAAAAATTACACTATTTTAATCTTACTAATATTCTTTAAAAAAAACCAAATAACTTGGAATTGAATATCACTTATATATTTATCGTTTATCGCCTTTCATTTGACTGCTCCCTTACAATTTCGATATCACGATAGCGTAAGCGTTGAGTGCGGCCCATTCAGTAGATGGCTGCCCATTTGACGAGGGCCGAAGTCTCAAAAAACGTACAGCTGAGGCTCGTTAAGACGAGAAATAACAAATCTTATTTTACATGATGTCTTAATGTTGTTCAGGTGTCACTGTGGAAATTTTCGCTGTTTTTTTAACAAAGGTAGAAGACTTTTTGTGGCAGTTGTCAAAAGGGAAATTATATAATCGTCCTTTTAATTTCAAGCTCGACTTGTTCTTTAGGCGAGTAAGTGGTTATAAATTGTAGAGTAAATTGACCCTTCATATACATCGCATTGGCATGGCTAAATGAAATAGAAATAATTATTTTTCAAGGAGCCATATTGAAATTTAGAATAGAGCCATATTATCTTTTATAACGTATACAAAGAAGCATACATATATGTGAAAAGAGTATCTTCTACTTTTGGTACCCTGTATTCTGTTCTGCCCTTTCACATGTCTTGCTAAAAGTTGCTTGCTATTTTCTTTGGCTCAAAACTTGCTACGTTCTTTGGGTTATGCAGGTTTCTTCACGTTTTCCTTCACCGTAAGACAAGTGTGAGTGTGAAAAATGACTCGCACATAAGAATATCAGAGGTGGGAGACCCGGGATTTGAGCCCACTTTACATGGTTTCCCAAGCAAATGCGTTACCATTAGACTACCCCTGCCTACATTTTGAAATTGATCAAAAAAAAAAAAGGTTAATCTCAGATCTATGGTACGGAAAACAAAGCCGTAAACGAGTCATTAAGGTCATTTTCATTAATATTTTGTTATAATTCACTTAGCAGTAAAACCGGTAATTTTTCCGCTTCGAATAGAAGGAAAAAGATAATCCCACTATACATTTTTGAACGTTCAGATTTATTCAAGATTTCAAGGAGCACATCTGTTAGGTACTCAGAATAAAAATTATAATAATGCGAAATTTTTCTTTAAGTGCTAAATTTTGTGTGCGTTAGAACGTACACAATATTTAGCATTTATTGCTAACCGTTATCTATAAAAGCTTTGTTTTAATTACATGATATGAGTATAAAATACTAGCGGCTCATCCTCGCTTCTCTCGGGTTTGCCTCTAGGAAAACAAAAACAAACCTATCCCACGGGAACCGTACATTTTTCGGGGATAAATATTGTTATCGGCCTATATGTTATTCCAGTCTATAATCTATCTCTGTGCCAAATTTCATCCAAATCCGTTCAGCCGTTCTGGCGTGAAAGAGTAACAAACACACATACATACATACATACATACATACATTCTTACAAACTTTCGCGTTTATAATATTAGTTATCTATAAAAGCTTTGTTTTAATTACATGATACGAGTATATGTGTAAAATATTGTTTACGCTAGCCAAAGTTCAACGATGGACAGATATTGTATTTATAATATTAAAGGTTAAAAAATGTAACGAATAATAATAATACAATTATTATAAATGAAAAATGTGTATTTGTGTATGTTTGTCCTTCACACAGAAACAGCTGAACGAATTTGGATGTTACGTACACAAATAGCTTATGACCTAGAATGATTGAAAAATTAAGCAAGTGGAATCAGCTAGTATATTTATGTATATAATATAGCTTGGATATAGTAACATGGATATAGGTTTTTTTTGAGTATTAAAACCTTCCGTGGACCTTAAGGAACATACAAAAAAATAAATTAGCCGAATTGGTCCAGCCATTCTTGAGTTATGCGCTTACCAACATTCATTTTTATTTATATAGATAATAATTTATAGCTCGAGGTTTATTATCTCTTAAAAAATGTAAAAAAGAATCTAAAATCTTCTAGTCTCTTTGATGTGATGTTTGATGCATTTTAGAATGCATAAAGGAATAACAAGTGTTTCATTTCAGAGGCACTCATGTGATGTAGCTGCATTAGTACGCCACTGTTCCATTGCTATAGCGTCGCTTTAGCCATCTATTTTATTATGTACTTAATAAATATTAGATTTGAGGTAATCTTCATGAACAGTTTAATATTTGTGTACGAAAATATTAATGACGATTGTCTAAACACTACATGTGTCTTGGCTAAACATTGAGATTAGAAGTAAAACTTAAAGTTTAAGTTTAACTTAATACCAAAGTTAAACTAAAATCAATCCAATAAAAGTCTAAGTTTTCATCTTGACTGACAATCATTTTATGATGCGGAACATGTTTTTCACTTACTTTTACGTCATATTTATATTATCTAGAATATAATGTAATTAATAATTTTCAGAATCAAACTACTGAGCTTCAGTAATTCCTCCTTTATTTAATTACTAACAGAACTCGCGGCTTTGCTCGCGCTAAAAATACAAAAAAAAAACTCGAAAAAGAGAGGTTTCATACAAACTTTCATTTCCTATTTTACCCTCTTATGGGATGAATTTCGAAGAATGCTTAAACAGGTATTTATTTAATTGTATTGAACAGCATTAATGCCAAAGTTCAAATAATTCTTATCATAAATATTTTTTGGGTTGTATTATAACGTGTTTTCCCATGGGAATGAGATAATCTCTTGCGGTAAAAATTAACCTATATCATTTTCCAGTCCTCCATCTATCTCCACACACGAAATCACGCCAATCCGTCATTCCGTTTTGACGTGAAAGAAGGACAAACCAACAAACAAGCAAGCAAACAAACAAACAAACACACTTTCACATTTATAGTATTAGTATGGAAATATGGAAATACAGAATGCCCTACAAAATGACAATCACAATTAAACACTATGTCCCCACCGTTGGCTGTAATGTGGCGCCATTTATCTTCTACAGATTACACATAACCCAACGGTGCATGACAAAACTTTTAAAATATTAATATTTAAAATATAACAAACTCATATCTGTATTAATAATGTAAAATTGTAAATAATAAAATATAAATAATCAATATCAAATTAATATTATAAAATACAAAATTTTAACTAACAAAATATGAAGAATTAATACGATCTATAAATAATGAATAATAATCAATTGAGATACTATAATGAGCAAGAATCAATTGAGCAACTATAACTAAAAATAATAAAGAAATGACATAAATACGTAAAATCAATTCAATTAATAATTCAATAGTTCAATTAATAGTTCAATTCAATAATAATCAATTCAATTAATAGTAATGTTAGTCAATTTTCTCTATAGAAAAAAAAACGATGTCAAAGTCTTTCTAACTATCTACATTTATATTTTAATCCCATCGGATAAGTGCGTAAGCAGTCAAAGGAAAGTAACAGAACCCAAGTGTTTCAATCCGTATTTATTAACGCCGGGGGAAGCATTCGAGTTCCCAAACTGTATATTTGAATCGGAATGAATCTTAGAACAGTCTTACATAAATAGCATCAAGATAAAGGAGGGTCCATTGCATCGATATTAATATTATATGTGTGAAAGTAACTGTCTTTCTGTCACCTTTTCACGCTCTAATTGCTAACCCGATTTCTGTGAAATTTGGAAAGTATATACATGGTCGTGTCAATGGGGCCGTCCCCATTATTCGTATTTACCTTGAATTTTACATTCGTTTGTTTTTTTTTTATTATTTGTTTTATGTATTTTTTAGCAGTGTGTGTCATAAATAACTTTTATTCTATTCTATGCGAGCGAAATCGCGAGGACAAAGTATTATAATGTAATACTTATATTTGCTGGTAATATATACACATTAATAAAATTAAAGTGTCTGTTCGTAATTTCGAAATAAAAGGTTTTTACTAAATGAATATGAAAATATATATGATATTATTAGAAAAAAAAAAACAAAATTTTAACATTTCTGTCTATCTGTCTGTTTGTTCCGGGTAATCTCCGAAACGGCTAGACTGATTTTGACGGGACTTTCACGTAACTTGGCTACTTTTATTTTAGAAAAAGAATAAAGTTTCCTCTCGAAAAAAATAAAATGTACTTAGATACCCACCCGAACGAAGCGAAGGTAAGTAGCTAGTATTATAATATGAAAATAAAAAAAATAGAAAGTACAAAGTAGGTTGGTTAGCCTTCTTTACTTATCAACTTTAATATGCCTAATAAAATTTGGCAGAGAGAAAGAAATGCACGTAAGTATAATACATACATACATCTGCACTCATAATATTAAGGAAGGATTAAGCTATAAGCCATTTCTGCAACAACCTTTATTCTAGGGATTAGACAAAGCTCATTTGGAATCCGCGTCAGGGATTTTGTTTGGTGAAAACGATTATTTACTTGATCCTGAATTTCGCAGCCTGAGGGGCAAGTGCAAAATATGCGTGAAATTGAAAATTTATTTATTAGAATAATTATAAGATGCCAAAACATTTATGGTGATTGGACCATGAAAAATGGATATTATAATGGGAACAGTATGGTAATTGATCTGTGTAAGGTTTTCGTTACCTTTTTCTTGTTATCTTTTTTCTTATTTCTTTATATCACCCTTTCGTTCGTCCCTTGGTAGATTCCTCATACAAATTTTAATCCCGATTTTCACTCTCTTAAGGGATGATTTCCGGGATAAAAACTATTCTACGTCTTTTCGGGGTCTCAAACTATCTTCTTAACAAATTTTATTTAAATCGGTTCAGTAGTTCCAGAGATTACTTCCTATAAACAAACTCACAAATTTACAAACTCTTTATAACATGTCGTGGGTTCGAGTTCCGCTGGGTGTATACATTTGTGTGATGAGCACGAATGCTTGTACTCCAGTCATGGGTGTTTATATTTTTAATATGTATGTATGTTTTTAAGTTATATACATATGTGTAGTGTATCAACTGCCTGGTATCCATAACACATGCCGTAGCTTACCATGGACCTAGATGGTGCTGTGTGTTAATGTCCCAGCATATTTAATATATGGTTTGATATTATATACAATATTATATATTATAGATATGTAGATAATATGAGATAAAAACGAAAATCTAATTTTTCTCTTCAATATAAATAGCTAATTTAAATAGAACTTATACTTCTATTTTTATGGCATCCAATTTTCTTAATCAGATTTCTATCTATTGGAAAAATTCGCTTCACTAATAGCAGAGCTTTAACCACGATTGAACTGATTTGCCTGATTATATTTTTGCAAATGTGATTTTTATCAAGTAAATTACAAATTACGTCTAAAATCTTAGAAATCTAAATCTTCCTTAATCGTAAAAAAGGCTAATCACTTTTAGTATTTATTTCTTCAAGTTTTTACCAAACGTTGCAACTATTATACACCACGAAATAAATAATTTGCTATTTTTTGTGAACTATATATACTAACTAGCTGCTTACCCTCGCTTCGATCGGGTTTGCCTCTAAACAAACAAAAACAAATCTATCCAATGGGAGCCGTACATTTTCCAGGATAAAAAATAGCCTATTTGTTATTCTGATGTTTGAACTACATTATTGTAAAGTTTCATTTAAGTCCAATCAGTAGTTTTTATGCACTAAGCTGTATAAGTTAAGAACTCTTAATTTTCAGGGATAAAAAGTATCTAAAATATTGACCGGAGATGTAAGCTATCACCTTGCAAAATTTCATTTAAATCAGTCCAACAGTTTCGGAGATAAGCCCGTATAAACAGACAAACAGACAGAAAAACAAAACATTTGAAAAAAATCTGAATTTGTTCTATTTCTCTTCTTACATCCCCCTGACTCGGATTTGAGTATTTTTTTTTGTGTACATGTCTGTACCGACCTCTACAGTTATTATATATATTTATATATTATATGTATAGATATGTATAGTGGTAGCAATAAAATAAAGTGTAAAAGACTGTATTTTTAGTTCGTTGGAACTTATCTCGCTACCAGTCAGATCTGAAAAAATATATATTTTTGCACTTTAAAGTATAGCATACGTAAGTGAAGCCGCTGGAAAAGCTAGTAATTTTTATTAATGATATCACTATTTATTAAAAGTCTCCCACCTCGCTGAGTTTGTTCAGGCTAATCTCAGAAATAACTGTATGTATTTTCATACGGTTTTCACTCATGAAAATTATTCTAAAAGGAAAGAACTAAGTTGACGAAGCAAATTGTATTATGCAATCGGAAATATAAAATAAACGTGTCATCCACATGTTAAGGTATTTGTTCTCCACCTTACATCTCACTGGACGTGTCGAGTTGTCGTCCTACCAAGATATGAGGATTAAAGATCAGACGACACGTTTGGCTCAGTTTGTAGTGACCCTACTTGCTGTGCCAGCGGTCGCGAGTTTAAGTCCCGCTGGAAGCATTGTTTTCTGTGATGACCACGAATGTTTGTACTCTAGTCATATACATATGTGTAGTGTATCAAGTATCTGGTATCCATAATACAAGCCTCGTAGCTTATCATGGAACTAGATGATTCTGTGTGTTAATGTCCCAAAAAAAAAATAGAGAGTGCACTCCTGTCTGTGTACTTCTGTGCACTTACGCACTGCACTGTAATATGTCTCGAGCCGTTGGTTAGTTTCATTGAGATTGTCAGTAACCGAAAATCGGTTAAAAGGACATTATGTTCCTATCGTAATTTCAACAAGGAAAAACCATTTCCCATAAAAAAATATTTTTCTTTAATTATGATCTATCTTAAGTCCTAACAGATAAACATAGATTTTTATAGCCAAAGATTTTAATATCTACAAAGAAATCGCCATTTCATCGTGCTGGTGACAGGAAATTAAATTTGCGGCATAGCGCTTGAAGTCTTTTACATTCTGACCTGCCATTGTTTGGGACATTTTTTATTTCCACTTTTGTATCTTAATTAAAATATTCTATTTCACCGATTTCTGATGAATTAAGATCCGTAGTCAAATGACATGAATCCTTTTAATTTTGGCGTATCCGTGTTTTAGTCTATGGTATTTATTGCTTGTGAATATTTATATACATATGTATATTGCTAGCAGAACCGTGTCACCATTATTCGAGCTTTACTACGTAATAGTAATATCACTTCATTTGTCCTTACATTTATTATGATCACTATTCATGTATTAAAATTGCATCAAAGCTGGTTAACGTTGAATAAAACATGTTATTGACTGGACAAATGTTGTTGGGCAATAAAAGCTGGACTTCCTTTTATTACTTGTGATAAACTGGTGTATTTTGTTGTGATATAATTAATTAAATCATGCTACTATAGTAAATGCGAAAGTTTCTGTGTTTTGACGATACGCTTAGCTTAGTTTGTAGACTCTACTTGCTGTGCCAGCGGTCGCGGTTTCGAGTCCCGCTGGAGGCATTCATTTGTGTGATGAGAACGAATATTTGTACTTTAGTCATGGGTGTTTATATTTATAATATGTATTTAAAGTTATATATTATGTGTAGTGTATCAACTATCTGGTATCCGCTCGTTGCTTACCATGGAACTAGATGGTGCTGAATATCCCAACATATTTCTTTATTTACTAAAAAACTTGTCATCGAGGTTTCTGCACCGCTACAAAACTATTTATTTGTGTTATATTAACCTAATGAATATGTTGTATAAAAATAAAATCCCTTAGAGCAAATTCAACTTGGCAGGTTTTTTTTTTTATTTAGATGGTGCTGTGTGTTAATGTCTCAACATATTTGTTTATTTTGTGTGTGTGTATGCGTGTGCTTGTGCGTCCGCGTGTGCATGTGTGTGTGTGCGTATAGACAGCCAACCTGGGAGGCGCCGAAATATGCTGGCTACGTACAATTTTATATAAATTTGCCGATAGGTGGCCCTGATTGTATGCTAGCATCGCGCACAATAAAAAGTATTAATATTTATTTACATTTACTCAGATCTTGTGTATATACATATATTTAATATATTAATAATTAAACTATTAACCTTTCGTGAACCACGTGCATAAATGTTACATCGCAAACCATGTGGGGTTTCTCAGACCCCAAGAATTATCAGAGCAAGGAATGTATAATTTATGATTATTTGTTTATTTTATTACAAAATACTGTTTTTTGTCTATTTGAGCGTAATAATAAAACAAAATCGGGTAAAATAATCAACATTTTTAATCTTTTTTCAAAAAGGAACAAAACATAGTCATTTTTTGCAAACTAAAACTTAGCCTCTTCTTTGGGCTAACATCCACAGTAAAAAAGTAATTAAACACTTATCATATATCTCAAATTTTCAAAATTAGTATTATAAGGCATGTAAAATTGACAAAATTAGCTTAATTTTGTCAGTCTTCATGAGGTCCAGGCTGATTAAATTTGGTACAATTTTTGCAGTATATGTGAGCATGCTCTAAGCATATAGGTATATCGCAGAGCTTACAACTGTATTTGGTTTTCCGATCTTTCTTGCTGTCACATACTGAACACCTTATTTTAGATCTCGGCATTTTTGCTGGTGGTTTAGAAGGTGTTTCACTGAGCAATTCATGTATGTAAGCACTTACGAGAATATTTCGGATTCCGTATTATTTTTGTGGTTTTTCAAATGTTCTTTAATCAAAGCCGTTCCCGAATCACGAACGAAGTTTCTTCTACGATCGGTTTTCCTTATTTCGATATTATTATTCAACATCTCTCATATCATCATCATAACCCGTCGGAACCCACATCTCCCTCGAAAGACAACCAACTTTTCATCTAATGTTAGGTACTCAAAAGGTGTATAAATGATAAATAATTCGAAATAAATACAAATATTCTAGAAATAGTTTTCCTTATTTCGATATTATTATTCAACATCTCTCATATCATTATCATAACCCGTCGGAACCCACATCTCCCTCGAAAGACAACCAACTTTTCATCTAATATTAGGTACTCAAAAGGTGTATAAATGATACACATCTCCTTTGAAAGACAACCAACTTTTCATCTAATGTTAGGTACTCAAAAGGTGTATAAATGATAAATAATTCGAAATAAATACAAATATTCTAGAAATACTGCATTTCACAATAAAATTACTACTTACGTTTTAGACGACGTCCCGAACCACGTGGGGTCTGTGAGACCCGAACGCACTTTGCGCACGTCTGTTTGTTACGTCGGCGACGCGATTATCAAACCACTATCACCAAGCGGTGTAGCAATGTCGCAACTCCAGCTACTTAAAGTGTCAAAAACGCCAAGCGAATTTTTAGAGAGTTATAAGGATTTTTGTGTGACTGGGGTCTATTAAACCCCACATGGTTCACGGAAGGTTAAATAAATAATTCTTAGCTGTCTGAGCTGTCTTTTTCTAGGATGAAAAATAGCGTGTAATAATATGTACATATGTATATCGTAAAGAAAGCTTTTACTTGATAAAATTTTATCGAAAACCACTTCGAAAATCCGACAATATATAGGCAGATTTTCGTCTTATCAATCCATATATCATCCTTTAGAAAAAGTTATATTACGAACGATTTTACTAAAAAATCTTACGTAAACTGACAAAAAATGCAGTATTTCAGAAAATTTCTTTCATTTTACTATTGTCCAATCAATTAATGGATTTAAATTGCATCGGAGCTATCGTATGAATAAAACATGTTACGGCGAGCGGTAGACAAATGGTGCCCTGACAATAAAACCTATTCATCCTTACATTCCTGTTGAGGTAAAAAACGTTGTGACACTGGTCATTTACATTTGCATAAAAGCTTTAAGATAACAGAATATATTATGGCTGTGGAAAAAAAAAGGTTTTTTTATATTATGTTTCTACTGTTCTGAGATTTTTGTAGCATTTAAGTATTAATTAAAATTGATAATTTTGTATACTATCTATCTATACATTCGAATAATTTGAATCATTCTTTTTTTGTTTTGTTGGGGGTATGTCAGGGGTGGTTTAGGTATAAAAAAATTGGGAAAACTAAAAAAAAAAAAACTGCTGGAAAATCGAAAAGTTTAGAATTTTTTTTTTTTTATAGGACTAAGGGGGCAAACGAGCAGGAGGCTCACCTGATGGAAAGTGATTACCGCCGCCCATGGACATCTGCAACACCGCAAGGCTTGCAAATGCGTTGCCGGCCTTTCAGGAAAGAGTACGCTCTCTTCTTAAAGGTCGCCAGGTCGTAACGGTTCGGAAAGACCGCCGGCGATAGCTGGTTCCACAGAGTGGTTGTGCGTGGCAGAAAATGTCTTAAGAATCGCACTGTTGTGGAACGCTGGACATCGAGGTGGTGTGGATGAAATTTACTGTTTTGGCGCGATGTCCGATGGTGAAATTCAGCGGCCGGGATCAGTCCGAACAATTCCTCGGAACATTCCCCATGATAAATGCGGTAGAAGATGCAGAGTGATCCCACATCTCTACGCAGGGCTAAAGAATCAAGCCGATCGGAAAGAGCTTGATCGTCGATAACTCGAGCCGCCCTACGTTGAATGCGGTCAAATGGGAGTAGCTGGTACTGGGGAGCCCCCGCCCAGAGATGAGAACAGTACTCCATGTGCGGCCGAATTTGCGCTTTATAAAGATTAAGGCGCTGACGCGACGTGAAGTACTGTCTCGCCTTACTGAGCACACCAAGCTTCTTTGAGGCCAGTTTGGCCTTATCTTCCAATTGACCACGGAACTGGACGTTGCTCGAGATATCGACACCAAGTATTCCGATACTGGCTGTGGCAGACAGGGGAGTGTCCGCAAAATGAGGAGTTACGACAAACGGTGACTTTTTAGCGGTTAACGCGCAGACTTGTGTCTTTTTGGGGTTGAATTGGACTAGGTTTAGTCGACCCCAATCCGAGACTTTCGTTAACAAAGATTCGACTTCAGACACAAGTTTGTACAGAATTGTTTATTTTGTACCTACATATATATAATTATAATATATAAGTATATCTATTCCATACTAACCGTTCAAACGTACCTAGGAACGAACCCGAGCGAAGCGGGGGTGAGTCGCTAGCTTTAAATAAAACTATCGTTTCGTATTTTTTCTGACGTACGCAAGCAGAGTTACAGGCAAAAGCTAATTATGTTTGAAGCAGGAATATAGTGGGAAGTTCGAGTTTACCTCAGTTCCTGACTTACTACTGACATGGGTCACGTAGTGGAAGTTAGAGGTAGAGCGACGAAACTACACCTTAAGAACTTGGCAAGTATTAGCAACTTTTAAAGTTAATTAACCCTGTCTTGACTTGATTCCTTTCTAACTTATACTTTTAATACCTATTGTGTAATTTAAATAATGTTATACGTAACTTTGATTTAATTATAAAAGAATGAAAAAAAAAAATCTTTATTGAAATATGAAAGAACATTTGCCAGCGATAGTGAGAGACTCTCTAGCTAGTCGTGCAGATAAATAAAATTGAAGTGTCTGTTTGTAATGTTAAAATAACTGCTTTGTACTAAATGAATTATATACGGTACTTATAAGAAAAACACAATTTTTAAAAAATTTGCCTGTGTGTCTGTTCGTTCCGGCTAATCTCCGAAACGGCTGGACCAATTTTAACGGGACTTTCACTAGCAGATAGCTGATATTATAAGGAAAAACTTAGGCTACTTTTATTTTAGAAAAAAAATTAGGCTTTCGCTCAAAAGAATTAAAACGTACCTAGGGACGAACCCGAGCGAAGCGAGGGTGAGTCGCTAGTATATTAATAAAATTGAGTTATGCACTGCTTTGTTATATCCAGTATCACTATATAATTAACAAATACCACAAAATGTAATTCGGTTGACGAAATTTTGTCACCACAAAATTGCAATCATGTTGAAATATATGCAATTGAAATAATCTATTTAATGATGAATTTTCTAGATCGCACATTTTATGAATTGAATAATTTTACGTTCTAAATACCATCTAACTACTTCCCCACTTGCAGATTGAGACGAGAGTCCCATATATATGTAGGTGTATGTATGTAAATCTAACTTCTTTCTGAGAAAGTTTTTATTTCTTATACCAGAAGTATAATCATATTATTTTACATAGAAATCTCATATATACATAACTTGCGACTAACCCTCGCTCCGCTCAAGTTCGTCCGTTCTAGATACGTTTTAACAATTAATATAGATATCTCATATGTTGACCAGGATAACCAGCTATCATCATATCAAATTTCATCAAAATCTATCCAGTGGTTTTCTTGTGATGCGTTCCCAGACAGACAGACCGACAGAAATTCTAAAAACTATATATTCGGCCTCTGTACCGATAATAATGACTATTTCAATAAGATTTTCCAAAAAATATTTAATGTATAGCTTCGACTCAGAATTTTATTAGTTGAATGATTTTGCAGACAAAAAATATTTACCGCATTTAACCCACTTGAAGTAACCTATTATGTTATTATTAAAACCTATTTTAAAAGCCCACTTAAAAGGCAATGGAGCTGAAAAAGAGTGAATAGTACTTATTTCATACGAAAGGCGATATAATAAGTATAATGTGTATTATATTACCTCCCAGATAAGTGAAGTAAAGCATATATTATTATATGCATATGCATATATGGAAATTTATGCAGTGTTTTGACCGATTAAATATACAGGTTACGGCGCGGGAATTTCCCTATTTTACACACACTACATAAAATATCCAACCACTAAATAATCGATTTATGATCAGGAACAGGACCTTTAGGGGTGATTTTTTTTCTGGGGTGCTATAATTGAATTGAGCTTAGAAAATACTCCCGCTCCTCTCACATCCACTGCATGGTGGCTACTGAACTGTTCAATAAAGGTTATGCTGAGCCCTGTCAAAAGCGGGAATCCCTACTTTTGGGGAACTTACAGCTGCTGGGTGGCGCGCAATTCAAATAAGGAAGTTCCCGCGCCGCACCCTGTATATAGCAGAGACGGTTATAGCGTACTTTTTACTTAGGCATCAATATTTGGCGCGCAACTAGAGTATTATTTAATGTTTCCATCATTTGGGTGGACTCCTAAAGTCCACCCGATCCCATAGTTTTGTTCAACTTTTCTTTTCATTCGCAACATTTTTTGATTCTGAAATTGTACACGCACGAATCCATCCCAAATAAAATAAAATAGAAATAACAACAAAACATAAAAATAGCTCAAAAATAGGCACGAGCGTATGTCTGTGGGTATTAGATTTACTCAAATAAAAAAAAATGTTGCCATCATGAAAAAATCGTGTTGATTAGTACAAAATCCAGAGGTGGTACGATATAAACACCGGTACAATTTCGCCGACTCCCCTACATTTTAATAATATTATTGGTCAAAATTCCTAACTATAATAAATTGGATTAGACAAAAACTTATCAGTAATTTTTAGTTCCCTAAAAATTGATTTTGGGTCTATAAATACCGTTACATAAATTGCTATCAGGTGGCTTACCTTACTTTTACGTATAAGATACGTGTAATTTACAGCTGTTTAGTATCTGTATGTTTTTAGCATGACACCTATTGTTGAATGTAATAACAGTATGATGGAAGTAACAACCCAGTGTTGAGAAGTCTATGGAATGCCTTGGAGAATTAAACAATCGATATATTTACATCTCAATTGGTGGAGTTAATTTAAAGCTAGATAGCTTAAAATTCCTGCCCGCCAAAATTCCAGGAAGATCCCTGCGCGCTCTTTTACCAAAGTACGGATCAAACTTTTTAGTGTCAGGTTATATAGAAATGTTCAAAAAAGCAGAACCACACTAAATATGTAGCTGATGTAAAAGAAAAACAAATTTAGAATGTTTCATAAATATTATAAATCTACGTACTCATATATATTATAAGGGGCGCACTCAAGCGAGTTTTTCCAGGCGAGTGGGTCGGGTAGTGTCTTAATAATCCATATACAAAATATAAAAAAGGTCGCAAAATTATTTGAATTGTTTCTTGTATAAAATAAATTCCTATCAGAAATGATAGAGATTAAGACTCTGAAAATCAGTTTTTCATCAATAACTTTACTCAAATTCAAAATATTCTTTATTTAAATAGACTTTTACAAGAAATTCTAAATAGGAAGTTTTTAAATTATTGCAATACAATGTCACTACTGTTAATAGATAAAAATATTTAAAAAAAATATCTTATGAAATTGCTAGTGATTGCCGCGTAGATGAAACTCAACCATAATTCTTTAAGTTTGATCGATATTGAGGTTCTTTTTTCAGAGTTATATAGATAACCTATAAAATCCAAATGAATTTTCAAACGGTCCCATAGATTTAGAGATTTGCATGTATAGACAAATAAACCTTTCATCTATATATTATGTAAGCACTTATATAATATTAATGAAGGTTATCTAACATCACTACATCTTTTAGCAGTGAACTAATTAAAAGAAAGTCAATAAATTTTGGATTTCTGTAGTCCTTCTCTATATAAACTTTAACTATGCCAAAGCTCCTACTCCTTCAAAGCTTTCTCTTCACGTATTAATATATAGATTATATTAAAGATGCTTACAATTGTGTTAACATTTCTCATGATATTTCAACAGAACTATTCCTTCATACTAACTTACTCTTCATCGCTAAGTACTTATATATTTTAAACATTTTAAAATATGGGATTTGAACCAAAAGTTTTTTCCTCGCAGACAATAAATTTCAATTTTTATGAAATAAAGTCTTCAGCCGGACCATTATTCTACAATATTCTAGCAAAATCTTTTTAATTTTTTTTTTAAAAAGATCATCTTGTCTTAATTTTAACACGGCCTCTGTTAAATGAATTATCGTCCGCATTCTCACATTTCTGACAACTCCGTAATTGAATTACTACCCGTGGGACTAACTTCCAGTTTAAGAAGCCATGATTTATAGCCCCTAAGCTTATATTTTCATTATCTTTACCTTGCGGAAATAAGTGTTAGACATTATTGTGATGAAAATTTTCGTAGATGCATCCCTTTTATGAAAAACAATCAACTATAGAATAATTTAACGAAGAACTAACTATAAAAGGATTTAAGTTTTTTGTTGGTATACTTCATTTATGAATAAAACCAAAAGTGAATAATAAGCATGGCCAACTAGCGACTCACCCTCGCTTCGCTCGGGTTCGTTTTAATGGTTAGTATGGAATAAATAGTCGATCTCTTGCTCTGTGAAAAATAAAATCAATCTAAATCGGGAATCGTACATATTTCCGGAATAAAAAGTTACCTATATGTTATTTCGGATTACAAGCTATATCTGTGCTAAATTTCATCCAGATCCGTTCAGCCTTCTGACGTGATTAAGTAACAAATCAGCCATTAATTTATTAATAATTGGGATAAACATTATATCTATATCTAAACTATGCAAGCTGTGTCTTCAAAGTCGAAGTAATTGTCACTTTTTATATATTACTAGCAGAACTCGCGGCTTCGCTCGCGATCAAATTACGAAAAATACGAAATTTCATGCAAATATGTCCACGGAATAAAAAAATTCATACAAACTTTTACCCCCTTGTGGGTTGAAATTTGAAAAATCCTTACTTAGTGGATGCCTATGTCATAAGAGAAATACGAGTGCGAAAGTTTAAATTTCTAGCCCTACGGGTTTGGCCTATGCGTTTATTTAAAACTTTCATCCCCTATTTTACCCTCTTAGGGATTTAGTTTTAGGAAACGCTAAAATACATAACTCATTATTTTTGCCATACTCAATTCATACAAAATTTCATGCAAATATATCCAAGAAATAGAAAGTTTCATACAAACTTTTATACCCTATTTCACCTCCTTGAGGGTTGAATTTTGAAAAATCCTTCCTTTGTGGTTGCCTTCGTCATATGAGGAAAAAGTTTGCGAAATTTAAATTTGCTAGCCTTAAGGATTTGGCCTGTGCGTTGATACATCAGTCTATCATTTTTGTCTTTTATATAATAAGATAAAGGCAAATCTGTATACAATATTTGTATGTAAAACTGCTTTAAAATGAACTTAAAATTAAATACCCAGTCTTAAAGTAGATTTTTCTTTGAATAATTAGCGGTTTGCGCCTTGACATGGCATACAAATCGTTTTAATTCCCTTAAGCGGATTACGACTTTATTTCATTTCATTTAAATTAAGCCTTATCTCGGTTACTAGGAATGAAGAGAAAACTAATTTTAATCCTAAGAATTTCCACGCTAATTGAATATTATCGTAGTAGGAATGGTAATGGACGAAAATTTTTTTTTGCTGAACTCGTCCAAAAATTGCTGCATTCTTTTATGAATATCAAATGCAATATAAAAAATAAATAAATATATTGGCACATTAACACACAGCACCATCTAGTTCCATGGTAAGCTACGAGGCTTGTGTTATGGATATCAGATAGTTGATTCACTACGCACATATAACTTTAAATTAATACTTACATATTTTAAATATAAACATCCATGATTGGAGTACAAACATTCGTCATCACACAAATTAATGCCCCCAGTGGAACTCGAACCCGCGACCGATAACACAGGAAGTAGGGTCACTACAAACTGAGCCAAACATGTCATCAAATAATATACATATCTTTAATAATCATGCCCTCTTGGCTGATTTCGGCCACGGTGAACGAAATTAGATAGAAAAACAATGTTATTACTGTACTTTGATCGGAAAAACTGAACTACTCGTAGAAATGCATATTAAAGAAAGAGGCTTAATCCAATTATTTTCGTTTATAACTAGGTTTAACAGTTGAGTTCAATATTTAACGCTGATGATAAGCCGTTGACAATGTTTCTAATTTATGGCTATCCCTCCGTAGAAGTCTTCATCTCGAGGTATGGTTTAAAGAAAAATGTGAAAGGAATAAAACAAAAATCATAGATCTCGTGTCTGCCACGACCTTCAAGTACGTTGAAATTGAATTTGCCAAATTAACATTTCATCAAAGAGGATTGTTTCATAACAGGCGACTATCGACTTATAAAGAAACCCATGATACATCTTCTTCAATCAATGGATTATTACGAAGATAAAGAAGCCGGAGTGCCGGAACCGGAACATAGCCGGGTATGAATGCAGAATTTCATAAATAATGAAGAGAAATATAACTTCAGCTAACAACCAATTTTATTTATCTGACACTAGCTAGGAGCGTAGGATTTAGGAGTGCGTATATTATTGTGTTGAAATGAGTTCACAAGTACAAGTGCACACTTTAATTATTTCTCATAGTTCGATAGTATTGCAATTACGACAATGTAACCAGTGAATATTTTGTACATTGTTAGGTTCTCAATTTCCGAATGCTACTGGCAATTCGTTCACAAAAAAACCTAACAAAATTTTTTTTAATCGACTTCCGAAAAAGGGCAGTTCATACATTCGGCTTGGATTATTTTCCTAACTTTCAGTTATTTGCCACTTAGATGTAATTTAGAATAATATTTCATATATAAGTTACATAAAATACTATAGTACCTTATAATTTTTATGATTTTTTTCTAGGTCGCATCAAAAAATTAGATTTCTTTTTGAACTGAGTAATGGTATCATTTTTCCAATTATCGATAAGGACAGTGGTTACACATAATATAAGTCACAAACTCAAAATATTAATAAGACAGCATACGGCAAATTTTTAACCTTATAAAAGTATATTTTAAGCAAATTAAAATAAAAAAGAAAACAATTTCAGACCAAATAATCACATTAAAGATAAATTTAGTATGAAAAAATAAATTTTCCTTATTGTTTCTAAATTCTGAACACATCTCGCACCTGCTTATGTATTCCTTACTATATGGCGGCGAATCGTATAAAATGCAAATGTTGCTACGAGTGATTCGCCCATACATCACGATGCTTAGACTTAAGAGATATAAACTGATATTTGTAAGGAAAGCCTTCAATTGTGAAATGAAATTCTATTCTTTAAGCCTCCTCATCCATTGCCTTCAGACTATTTCAGAATTAGAGATAAAAAAAAATATACTATACAAGATTCTTTCCAAAAATTTAAAGTTAAAAAAACGTTATTGAATGATTAATTAATAGTCATCGTCATCATCATTATTAGCCTTATTTCGTCCACTGCTGGACATAGACCTCTCGTATGGCTCGCTACTGAATTTGATATTCAACTCTACGCATCCAACCACTTCCATACACTGCATGTATTGTCACTCCACCTAGCTCGAAGGCATATACTACGATTGGGCACTTATATAAGGCTAGCTTTGGTCTGTACTCTAAGACCATTCTCCGTCATGAGTTTAGGTATTATTTGGGCTATGTCGTAACTTTGATTCTCTGTAGGATCACTTCATGACGGGTCGTATTCTTCATAGAAATTTTAAAGCATCATACAGACATCTCAGTATCTGAATGTATCACCAATCTACTAGGTACCGTTGCAAAAACTTCAGAACAGAGCAGGTTTCTATAGAGTCAAAGTCTTTCTCATAGTGTATGAAGGCGTACGGGGTTACTATAGTATTTTTTCTTCTGTATAATCTGCCGCACTCCATGTGTGTAGTCTATGATGTCGTATCCCCTTCGAAAACTAACCTATTTCAGGGGTTGCAAATCGTCAAGTCAACGCGAGAGACGATTCGTGATGACTCTTGAGAATTACTTGTACATTTGGCTTAGGAGAAAGATAGGCCGATGGTTTTTCAGAAAGGTTTTGTCGCCCTTCTTAAAGTACACGACAGCCATACTTGTGCTCCATACCTAAGGAGTTCTCCCCGAAAAAGAGAAAGATATTAAATGGTCCGTCAATAATATTATACTTTACGTAATATTAATTGTACGTATTTAATATTAGTTATTTGAAAATAATGAATTATATTTCGTATCTCTCCCGACGATGATGACGTTTACATGCAGCAGTACGTCATATTGATGCTGTCCTGACCACACTTTTAAAGCTATATTATTATTTTTTTAAACTTTTACTTTTAAAAGAAATAGTTTAAACTATTCCTTTTTTTAATTACCTCTTTAGCGCATCCTACTACGCCATTTTGATTCAGCTATCATTACGCGTTTTTGTGTTGTCCGAGTCACAACAATTTTACAAATTTTGTAAAATCAACATGGGAAAAAGAAAGCGATTGGATAAGAACAATAACATTCCTAAAATACCTAAGTTTTTAAATAATAGAGAAGTAAGTACTAATTACTACATTTAATTCATGTTCACAAACCGTTTCGTACTTTTATGTTCAGCGAGATATACGACTGTTTTACGCGAAATATATTTTGGTAGTCCTCTAATCCACCGTGAAATTGTACCTAGCTTTTTGGAACTATAAAATTCAGACGAAGCTGGATAAGTACGATTTAGCTAACTGAGAGAATTGTCTATATAATCCGTAACTGTAATAATAACAGTTACGTTTATTTTACAAAAATAATGAAGAATAATCATGTCTGTCGGCATGTAAATTAGATTTTATTCAGTAACATCCTACTGCAGGGCAAGGGCTTTCCTTCAATACGAGGAGGATCAGGCCATAGTCCACCATTGTGGTCAAGTGTGGGTTGGCAGTTTTCACGTGTTTTTCAAAAACTTACTAGGCTCACTCAGACATGCAGGTTGCCACACGATGTTTTCCTTCACCGTAAGACAAGTGGTATTAATCACGTTGGAAATGACTCACATATGATTATATCAAAGGTGCCAGACCCGGGGCTTGCTTCTCTTGGTTTTTCAAGCCAGCGCGTGACTACTAGGCTACCACTGCTATCGAAACTGCTTGTCGATATTCTAATAATAACTAAATAATAAAATAAAAAAATTTTGTCACTTTATCAGTCGAAGATTTAAAGTTAGGTCCTTGAACGTTATTTCGATCTACTATTATTAACCTCATTATAATATGAAATATCAAATATCTAATCTATCTATCTAATATATTTAAACGAGCAATCCTTGTATATTTATTTATATATTTACACTGGCGATCTCGGAAACGGCTCTGACGATTTTGCTGAAATTTGGTATGTGGTGGTTTTCGGGGGCGAAAAATCGATCTAGATTAGTCTTATCTCTGGGAAAACGCGTGTTTTC
This sequence comes from Fabriciana adippe, assembly GCA_905404265.1. Taxonomy (NCBI): domain Eukaryota; kingdom Metazoa; phylum Arthropoda; class Insecta; order Lepidoptera; family Nymphalidae; genus Fabriciana; species Fabriciana adippe. Next base: position 14,054,025 of record FR989995.1, on the reverse strand, counting down.
GAGTTTTCATGCAGTTTTCTTTCGTATTATTCCATGAAAAAAAATTTGATCGCTAATTTCGCACTCTCGGGCATAGTCATCGTGGTCAAGCGGCTAAGGTGCAAGATTGACAATCACAGGTGTCCGGGTTTGAATCCCGGTCGGATACAAAGTTTTTAGTTTTCTTTTTTTATCAAAAAAATACGATATAACAAAAAAGAACTCTGAGCGAAGCTCGGTCGTCCAGGTACTATACAATTAAACTGAGTTGAAAACCAAGCTGCTGGTAGATTCCTCACAGACTGATTACACTGACATTTAATTTAAATTTAAAATTGACGATTCAAAAGTGCTTGTAGAGTCTATTTGAATAAATTATATTTTGATTTGATTTGATTTGAAAATGATTGATAATTTGATCGGTTTAATGTGGTAAATATTTAATAGTAGATTTTTTTGTTTTAGTGTTTTGTTTGACCAAATGACCAATTTAGACTAAATAACCAATTTTGATGATTTATTTGATTGATGGGATTATTAGATAAAGATTTGAAATACATTTTTTTTCAATAATTACAGTTTAGATTGCTTTGGTTTTTGGTATTATAGCCATTGTATTTAACTTCTTTGTTCGTTTTCTTTTAACTTCTATTCTTTGTGGCCGCTTCAATAAAGTCCACGTGAAAGTAACGACTTAGACTATTGGAACTTCATAAACTTATGACATAAGCTTTTATAAGAACCATTTATTTTCAATAGTTCTCTTACTTTACAACTGATAAAATTAAACAAATAAAATATATAAATCTCTATATATATGTATATATAAACTCGCCCTTGCTTCCGGTACGTTTTGACGGTTAGTATGAAATACAAATCCTTGAATTTCTCGGGTTTTCTGCACTATAATATTATGCATATATTTTATATACATATAAACCTTCCTCTTGAATCAATCTATCTATTGAAAAAAACCGCATCAAAATCTGTTGCGTACTCTTAAAGATCTAAGCATACATAGGGACAGACAGACAGCAGGTAGCGACTTTGTTTTATATTATGTAGTGATTCTGGTTTTCGTTGGTCTGGTGTCGTAATTTTTATGATATTTTTGTGTATATTTATGGGATGGTTGGGAATTGGATGGTTTTTAAGTATAAATATAGTTATATATACTATAATAGTATGGCATTTAAAGTTACGCTGATGTACATATAGATCTAGATTTTTTTTATTTTTGGAAGAAACCAGGGTTACGTCTACCTAATGCTAGTATTATATATTTTTTATTACATGTAATAATTATTTGATAGATAATATAAACTGTTTTTCATATTTTTTGTTTCACTAAAATGACACTGAAAGGATATTCTTGTATTAGTATTACATATTTTTACAAACATACCTACAACATGATCAAACGATAAAACTAGTTACGATAAAAGCTTGTTAGCAGGAATGTTATCTCTAAAAGATATCTTAAAATATATCTATTGTTTTCAACAAAATAGTAAATAAAATCCAGCTTTCACAGTTTAAGTGGGATAACTGAACTGTTGAGAGTCTGTGCAAAGTAGTGCACTGGAATTTCAAATCAGAGCGGATTTAAGAAGCGAAGTAATAGTACAAGAGATTGCATTGCCTGTTTGCTCAATGCTGTTGTAAAATGTTTAAAGATTGAAGGAAATTAAAGAGTTTAATGATTTAGACCATTTTAACCAAAATACTATCGTTTATGTTACTTTTGCCCTATTGTTTTATAAATTTTTAATAACTAACTAGCGAATTAACCTTACTTCACTCGGATGCGTCCCTAGATACGTTTCAATTTTTTTGAGCGGAATCCTAATTCTTTTTCTAAAATAAAAGTAGCCTAAGTTACTCGTTATAACATCAGCTATCTGTTAGTGAAAGTCCCGACAATATCAGTCCAGCCGTTTCGGAGATTAGCCGGAACAAACAGACAGACGGACAAAAAAAATTAAAATTGTGTTTTTCTTATAAATACCGTATATAATTTAATATGATTTTAGTAAAAATCTGTTATTTTGACATTACAAACAAACACTTCAATTTTGTTTATCTGTATAGATAATTACGCAAAAAAAAACCCAAAAAGATAGTTTTATTTGAAAATTGTAACAATTTTATACTAACAAGTATCTTCACATATTTTATTTCTTGATTTTTATAGAAAGTTAGAATTATAATTGACGTTAATATCTTTAATATGCAACGGTTTTGATTTTGTATACTTTTATAAATATAGATTGTTGTTGAAGAAAATCAAGCCAAAAAAATATTCTAAAATATTTCAAATTCATATTCAAAATATTTTATTCAGCATTAAATAATTACAATCTTCTACTGAACGTCATGAGTCTACTACCAGTTCGGAAAGAAGAAGCCTCAGACCTGAGAAGAACTGGCGAAAGAAACTCAGCATTTATTAGGCTTTCTTGACCTGTTCGGAATTCACTTTACTTCATATATTTTAAATTACTTTTGCAATATACTTATGTCATGCCAGGATCATTGGATACATCCCTTAAGACTTTATCGACATTAGTTTTCGATTAGATTACTGTCTCTACTTTAGAAGTCGGTCAAAATATATTGCTATATTGCTAAAAATTTAAATCAACAAACTGACAACCTTACTTTCTAATATGTAATATTTATAATTAATCAAATGCTTGCTCAAAATACATACAAAACATAACAAAATTCTTTTGGTTTTACTTTGTTGTTCGAACTAAATGTAAACGTTTCTATACACGGTCTTCTCTCGGGAGTCTTGAAAATATATTCGAGGAATAAGTAAGATATGGAAGTGCTATCAAGTTTACTTAGTCCATTTTAATATATATACACATCTTTTTATTAATATAAATAATCATTATATTAATCTATACTAATACTAGCTGACCCGGCAAACGTTGTTTTGCCATATAAATAATTTCCTATTACTAAAATGGCTATTAAAAAATAAGGGTTGATCGTAGAAGGGTGAAAATTGAGGATTGTATGTATTTTTGTATGTTGTATCATAAAGAAATAGAAATTATAAATTTTGTCTAAAAAATAAAAAATAAAATTTAGGGGTGGACTACCCCTAACATTTAGGGGGATGAAAAATAGATGTTGGCCGATTCTCATAGATACCGGATAAGCACAAAAAATTTCATCAAAATCGGTCAAGCCGTTTCGGAGGAGTATGGCAACGAAAACTGTGACACGAGAATTTTATATATTAGATAAAAAGATCAGAATTTGTTTGTTTGTTTGAACGCGCTAATCTCAGGAACTAATAATCTGATTTGAAAAATTCTTTTTACATTAGATAGCTCGTTTATTTAAGAAGGCTATATATCATTATGCTACACTCAAGGGAGTGGAGCAGTAATCATAAATGTCAACAAATCGGGCAGACTTCCATACATTATTGTAAAGAGTAGGGAAAGAAGAGTTTGTTTTTTTCATACTTTAAACGCGAGCGAACTCGCGGGTTCTGCTAGTAAAAATATGTATAAGTATAATTTCAACTGCCTCGGTGGTGTAGTAGCTAGCATGTACGGCTGCTCATCCGGAGGTCCTGAGTTCGAGTCCCGAGTCGGCCCAAGTTTAGTTATTGAGTCTTTCTGTTTAGTAAGCCTCAGTAACAGTCTGGAGTTAGGAAGTTGACGGTGTTTCACCCCCGTGTCTCGGAGAGCACGTAAAGCCATTCATCCTGCGCTTTAACTCTCACTGGTCGTGTCGAGTAGTCCCACCGGAGTATAAGAGTGACAGGAATAGAGAGTGCACTTGTATCTGCGCGTACACTTGTGCACTATAATATCTCCTGCGCTGATGACTAATCTCAATGAAATTGGCCGCTGTGGCACAAATCGGTCAGGAGAACTTATATATATATATATATATATATATATATATATATATACCTAATTTCATATGCATTTAGTAAAAAGCTGTTATTTTGACATTACAGAAACTTCCATTTTATTTATCTGAATAGATATTTTAATCACGTTTCTTCTGTAAGAGCTGAAGAAAATAAAAGTCTATGACGTATACAGAGAAATAAACTACATTTTAAATTTTCGATTAATACCAGCCAGTTGGTTGCGCTGATTTTAAAAATTTCAAATAACACTAAAATCATTTTACGAACGACGCAAAATGAAGTATATAAAAGCAAATTGTAAATCTTTGCACGAGTATTTGAGTGGACCAAGTAGGAAGAATGTGACGTTCTTTTTGCTATATTGTTAGCTCGACTGGGGTCGTATTTTACTTTGTTCTGAAATACTGTTGAAAATTTTAACTCGTGATAGTTCTCATTTTTTAATGTGTGGAATATTTTTGTCTACTGTACTAATATTATAAAGAGAAAAGATTTTTCGGAGGAAAAATTTATTTTTTTGTTTGTTTGTTTGGGTGTTTGTTTGTGCCGAATAGATTTCGAAACTACTGAACTGATTTAGATGGGTAAGAAGATAGTTTGAGACCCTGGGAAGGACCTAGGATAGTTTTTATCCCGGAAGTCATCCCTTAAGGGGGTAAAAATGAGGATGACACTTTGAAAGCAACCTAGGGATGAACCCGAGCGAAGCCAGGGTGAGTCGCTAGAGTAAATATATGCTTGATACAGTTTTAATAAAAAAGAAACATATACGTGTTGGTATGGGAAAAATAAGGAATGTTCAGAAATCAGAATTAATAATATTTATACAAATGATATTATCATTATATAGATATAATTCTAGCTTTGTTTGCTTCTCGTAGCAACCTAAATAAAATAATGTAGTTAAGTTTTGTATTTGTTTCACTTCAAAGAAAGCAGAGGTACTCATTTCAAAAATAATGAACAGATTTATAAATAATATATAGGGACATTAACACACAGCACCATCTAGTTCCATGGTAAGCTACGAGGATTGTGTTATGAATACCAGATAGTTGATACACTACACATATATGTAGAACTTTAAATACATACATATTATAAATATGTACCCATGACTGGAGTACAAACCTTTGTGCTCATCACACAAATGAATGCCCCCAGCAGTTTCGTTTTAAAGTTTAGCATGGATTTCTTAGAGATGAGATATTTTCCCGCAGTAAAAAGTATCCTATATGTTGACCCGGATAACCAACTAAAATCTGTCCAGTGGTTTTTTCGTGATGCGTCCCCAGACAGACAGACAGACAGACAAAAATTCTAAAAACTATAGATCCAGCCTCTGTATCGTTAATATTGACTATGTCAATAAGATTTTCCAAAAAATATTTAATCTACAGATTCGAGACTGTTAGAATTTTATTGTATTTATAGATCTATAAAGTCTGTACATTCTTACTTGATGTCTAAAAATGAACTGTAGCCACCGCCTCCCCATATGTGAACATATTCTAATTTGTACATTATATATTTTATTAAAGGGTGGCCCGTGCCCAGGAGTGGGACGTTAAAGAGGGCTGAATATATATTTTATTGCACATTACGAGTTAACTATGTTACCACTAGGCTACTACTGCTTTTGCTGAATAGGCTTAGGTTAATTGTTAAGCTAGTCACGAGTTGGTTCACCAAATAGTAGGAGCGGCGGCGTGCTCTTCATTACATTAGTGTAACGTGAATAGTATTATAATTGAAATGAATTGTGGCTAAGAGCAGTCGTGAATTATAAGATAACATTTTGAAATATGTATTAATATTATTTTAACTAGTCTTTATACAAACACTAATTTTATTTTTACAAAGCTAAAATAAAGCTTTGTAAAAGTATAATTAGTCTCTAATAAAATTACAACTTTTTTACAATATCCATCCATACAAATATTATAACTCTGAAAGTGTGTTTGTTTCTCTGTCCGTCCGTTAGTTAGTTTGTTTATTTGTTTGTCCTTCTTTCACGTCGAAACGAATCGACGGATTGACATGATTTTTTGTCTGGTTATAGTTGGAGGGCTGAAGAGTGACATAGGCTACTTTTTACGTCGGGAGATTATCTCATTCCCACGGGAAAATACGTTATATAGTATATAGTTCGTCTATTTCTTACTAAGCGATAAGACCTAACTAAGGAGGAACCCGAGTGAAGCGAGGTTAACCGCTAGTATAATGATATGTATCCCTGATCTAATTCGGCTTCGGCGGCAAATCTATATAAGACCTATCAAAAACCCAATAAATATACTTGGCCTGATCCAGGACAGAGTCCAGGACTTCCAGACTTTTCAGGATGTACGTTTCAGAGTCTACATGTGGCAAGCTAATGGAGCCCTTCAGCTTAAGTTATTATTTATTTACTAGAAATCCTTTTGTTTTGTCTCCTGCGATGATCCTTTTAAAAAGCATATTATATAAGTAATAATGCAATTTACATAGTAACAGTATATGAAATATCGCCAACTTCCCAACTCTGGGCTTAACTGGGATTTTCTTAATAGAAAGACTCAATAACTAAATTTAACCTGACCCGGGACTCAAACCAAGTACCTCCGAATATGCAGCCGTACATACTAGCCACTACACAACTGAGACAGCTACAAACGTAGCAGTAACAGTATATAGAGAGCACCTAAACAATCTTGGGTTCCATCGCTTTATAACAACTTGTAAACTAAACAGTATGTAACCATTCTATTTAGCCTAACCGTTTTGAAGCTTTCAATCTTATGCCAATAGGAATAAAGGCCTACTTAAAACGTACCGTCTACAGCCTGCAATCCATCATTGTGGGACGCTCGTTAGTTATCTGTCGACTAGCAAGATAATTAGTGTTACGTGGTTAGGTAAACTTAATGTTTTGTCATCTTATGAGTTAAAGTGTTTTGTGGTGTGAGAAAACAGGAGTTAAATTGATTTATGTATTAATAAGATTTTGATTTGAAAATTTTTGAATATAACTTAAATTTTAGTATGAAAATATTTAAAAATATGACTCAAGTGTAGGGTATTTGGTATTATGTAAGTGTCGTAGGCTCAGTTTCAATACAGGGCGACTGTAAGAAAAATTAGAGGACAGAATGTGACAGTATCTATCCATAAATAGGTACAAAACAGTTGAGTACTTACCTGTTTTTCGTCTGTTTTTTTTTCAACCGATTTTTTTAAGTATTCGTAGCTATTGACAAGCTTTCGTATTATTAATAATAAAAAATAGTTTTGAAGTAAAACTTCTTTACGCACGCTTGACTTGGGAGGTAAGCTGATGAATGCGTTACGAAAAAATGTACGTACCTTTGTTGCCATGGTAACCGTTGCTATTGTCTGATAAATGATATATTATATTCTTTCCTTAAATGATATTCTATAAATATATGATTGTAGTATGCTTAATATTCGATATTTTTAGTATTCACTTAAACTTATTATTTAAAATATAAATTGAATTTCATAAAGAGTACCGATAACCAACAGAAGTTTTACTTCTTGCGCCTGTACACATTCATATACGCGCTCTTTAATATTTTTTTTTAGATAATGATTATTGCCGAAAATCTACTATCTGAAGAACCTAAGGTTCGTCTTTACTTAATCTAGTCATTAGAAATCTTTAAAAATTAAAATTCAATTGTCCACAGGTAAATCAGGTAAGAAAGGTCTCAAAATAGCAGATACTTATTTCTTCATATGTCTATTACGTGATTATTAGATACTTGATAACAACTAAACCCATAAAAGCCAAAGAATTAAGCTTCAGCCTCTAGAATAACAAAAGCTAAAAGCTGTAAGCAAAGCTTAATATAGTATCATAAATTTGATATATATGTAAGTATAATTAAGAAGAAACTAACATGAAAATTATTAATTTATATCAATACTATTTTAAGATTTAGATTATAACTAGCAGAACCCGCGGCTTTGCTCGCGCTAAAACTACAAAAAACTCTAAAAAGGTAGGTTTCATATAAACTTTCATGTCTTATTTTGCCCCCTTATGGGATGAATTTCGAAAAATGCTAAAACACGTATTTATTTAATTGTATTGAAAAGCATTAATACAAAGTTTTAAGTAATTCTGATCACAAATATTTTTTTGGGTTATACGCGTTTTCCCGTGGGAATGAGGTAATCTCCTGCGGTAAAGTAAAGTAGCCTATGTCACTTTTCAGCCCTCGAACTACCTTCACACAAAAAATCACGTCAATCTGTCACTCTGTTTCGACGTAAAGGAAGGACAACAAAGAAACAAACAAAAAAACACACTTTCACATTTGTAATATTATAGTATGGATTTGATTTAAGTTTTTTTTTAACATCCCGTTGCTGGGCATGGGCCTCCCTTTAATATGAGGGGGATTAGGCCATAGTCACCACGGTGGCCAAATGCGGGTTGGCAAACTTCACATGACTTTCGAAAACTTGCACGGTTCTCTCAGACATGCAGGTTTCCTCACGATGTTGTCCTTCACCGTAAGGCAAGTGGTAATCATGTTAGAAATAATTCACACATGAAAATATCAGAGGTCGAGACCCGGGATTTGAACCTGCTTCACTCGGTTTCTCAAGCGGGAGCGTTACCACTGGGCTACTATTGCCTGTTTTAAGTTAGTTATAAAAAATCTTTTATTCAAATCTTTTAACATTTCTTTTATTACTAAGTTTTATAATAAAATATTATTCTTACAATATTCAAATAAAATCACGTATTTTTATCATTTTTTACATAAAATGGTATATTTGACGCAGGTAACTACGTTTCACCCATGGGATATTATGGCGGCGTGATGTTACGGGCCTCTACGGTGGAGTTAATATCATTTTCTATTTTTGAAACGAACGTGGTATGAAAATCTTCTGAATATTAATTTTAATATGATTCTTTTTTCATGTAAACCTTGTTTTATATAGAATATCCGACTGTCTCAGAAGAAGGGTATTGTTTTTCGATGATAGATACCAATACCTATAGTATAATATTATGTAGGACGTAGGTATATGTTTTATTTTATCCCACTGCTTACCAAGTTGTATTGTAATATAATAGATATAGTTTATTGATGGTGTTAACATATTTTTTTAAAGCAGTAAAAATTGTTATCAAGAAAAAAAGCTATGATAAACAATAAAACAAATCTAAAAAGGCTGTTCCACTTTCAGATACGGTTGTTTTTCTTGAAAATTACATATACATAAGTACCCTTAATATATGACATATTTATAAAAAAAAAACAAAATTAAAAATCCTACTAATATTATAAACGCGAAAGTTTGTAAGAATGTATGTATGTATGTTTGTTACTCTTTCACGCCAGAACGGCTGAACGGATTTGGATGAAATTTGGCACAGACATAGATTATAGTCTGGAATAGTATCACTGCTATTATTTATCCCGGAAAAATGTACGGTTCCTGTGCGATAGGTTTATTACACTTTCACGCCAGAACGTCTGACCGGATGTAGATGAAATTTTATACAAAGATAGATTGTAGTCTGGAATAATATATAGGCTACTTTTTATCCCGGAAAAATGTTCGTTTCCTGTGGGATAGGTTTGCTTTTGTTTTCCTAGAGACGAACCCGAGCGAAGCGAGGGTGAGCCGCTAGTTGATTCATAATAGGCAAAGATAATTTATCTGAGCTTACTTTAATTTTTATTACATTTCACATGTTACGTAGATCAATCAAAGACGTATTTTTAGCGTTAAGTCATCGCTTGGAATCTATTTATAGAGATTAGAAAGCGAAACTAAATGCAACGAAAACACTTATTAGATAGATCATGTGAATAAAATATAACATTCCCATTAAAACGACATAAATATACTATTGTAGAAAATTTCACTGATAATAAAAACAAGCGTCTACTCTATACTAATATTATAAAGCTGAAGAGTTTGTTTGTTTGGTTGAACGCGCTAATCTCAGGAACTACTGGTTGGAATAAAAAAAAAACTTTTTGTGTTGGATAGTACATTTATCGAGGAAGGCTTTAGGCTATATATCATCCTGGGAAAATGTAAGGTTCCCGTGGGATAGATTTGTTTTAGTCTAGGGACAAACCCGAAGCAAAGCGAGGGTGAGTCGCTAGTAATTAAATACACAGTTTTTAATACAAAAAAGTTTTAAAAAATTCACTTCGTGCTTATTTACTAATGCAATAATTGTCGTAAAGTGTCGCAAAATACACTTTATTTTTCTTTTTACACAAATATGTGACCGGGTCGTTTCCCAAGGGGCTGAGTTAACGCGGTGTTGTAAGTCTCTCGTGAAAATACAATATATTGTACTTATTATTTATTTTTTATGTTCATTTGGTTTTTGCTATGAACGTTATTCATGATAACGATATGAAGATTTTAATCATATATCACGAGTTCGATTACTGTAAATATAATTTTGTTTTTTTTTTTGAATATTGTTTGAATTTGGATATTTTTAAATTTTTTTGATATTTGAATAATAGGTTTGAATTTCTTATTCCTAGACGGCGCTGTCTGGATTAGAGTTATTTACTATTCTAATGAGTCATAATTTATTTTATTTTTGCAAGTGATCAAAAGTGTACATATTTTATACTAGCGCCTCACCCTCGCTTCGCTCGGGTTCGCCCCTAGGTGATTCTTTAAATTGATATAATTTTTTTTATTTAGGAACCGATTTAAATAAAACAAATACTAAATGTTAAGTGAAGCTTACCACAATACAGTAGTGAAAACCGCACCCAAATCGGTTAAGCCGTTTCTGAGATTAGCGCGCACAAACGCACAGACAAACAGACAAAAACTAAAAATCATTATTTTGGGTTTTATTGCGTTAATAAAGATCCCCAATAATAGTTTTTCTCAAACATCTTCTATGTACAGACAGCGATCAGTTACAATTTTATTATATGTATAGATTACGAGTATAATAATATTAGTATAAACTAAAATAATTTTATAAAGTTAGTAAATTTCGTGGTATGGGTCAACTATATTTTAGTTCATAATGTAATACAACATAACGTTTCCTAATAAGTGACACCTAAAATAATTTGAAACATAGCTATTTCATTAAGAAAAATGTTTTGTTATTCACAGTGGTTATCGGTTCGATTCTTATTCACAGCTTAGGTCTTTACATATCTCTGGATACCTCAGGCTATCAATTAGGATATCAAAAGGTCCTCCTTAACAGGTGTGTCATATCTGCAGAGTATGTATATTTGTTACTTTCTACGTTTATTTTCATAAAAGATATTTTCATCTGCATTCTGCTTATATTGGCTGAAGAGGAATGCTTCATATCTAATAATACATTGCATTCGGACAAGTAAGGTCAGCACAAAATGGTCAGTACTAAAGTTTGACATACATAAAAGTCTACGCTTATATATTGACTTCGGTCGAGGTTATATTTGTTGAAACTAAATTTTATCGACGACTTCATATATGTATATGGGTCATATATTTTTATTATACAAATAATCTATACATATAATGAAATTGTAACTGAGTCGAATCTATACATTATATATTTTTTTGGAAAATCTTATTGAAATAGCCATTATTATCGATATAGAGGTCGAATCTATAGTTTTTAGAATTTTTGTCTGTCTGCCTGTCTGAGAACGCATCACGAGATAACCACTAGGCAGATTTTGATGAAAGGTACTCGTATTATGATAACTGGTTATCCGTGTCAATATATAGGATACTTTTTGTTGCGGGAAAATATCTCATCTCCGAGAAATCTGTACTAACCGTTAAAACGTATATAAGCACGAAACCGACCGGAGCGAGGGTGAGTCGCTAGTATAATATACAAATATTATCATACCTATACAAACAATTAAACCTTATCCGCTACCTAAGAAAGTTTTCTCAAAATTCGGATTCATGAGTTCTTAAAGCCATACAATTCTATAATTTTTGAAGTAGCAAATTTACTTTATTTTTAACTAGTGACTTACCCGCGCTTCTCTCGCTCTCGTTATTTTGAATAGATATGAAAAAAGTTATTGCGAGTGTATTGTTAGCTTTTTTAAGACCTACAATTTTCTTGGATATTGTTTTGATGTATTTCTTAAGGTTTGGCCAGCAATAGCCATATTTTCTAAAGACGACTCGACAGAACGAGTTATTGTGTTTCCCAGTGGTAATACTCGAGTTACCATTACACAAGATTTAGTTAAAATCTGTTCTGTACTTTTTGTGTGAAAAGTAAACAAATATATACAGACAAACAGGACAAAATTTCAATTACTGTTGTTTTGGGGTCTATATTTTGCACACTGTCTCTCACTGTTTTAAAAAAATACGACATGTACAAATTTTATTTTTACATAAATGTCGATTTGAATCTCAAGCCCAAATTCAAAGGTTATATCAGTAAAGGCTTTAAGTAACTTAGTAGTTATGGAAGAGTTTCGCTATTCATCTCCTGGTAATATCGTCAAATTAGTACCTACCATAATATAAAATTATTTTAGTTTTATTCGTATTTCACATTTAAAGTTTGAAATCGATACATCAACTACAAGTAAACTGAAACTGACTTCCTGTATTAGAATATATAATACAAAAAGTTTCTACGAGATAAAAATACACGTAGACAAGCTTAATTGATGTAAACTATTTCATTTAACAAGATACTCTTGTCATCTGGGAACGGGGGCTACCGCACTTGAATTCTCCGTGAGAGAGCGCTAGTGTAGAGTGAGGTCTTTAGAAACGTCAAATAACACTGAACGTTTACTGTTTGCGAGCTTTTTATTGCGGATTTTCACTAATATTCATGATTATTGTAAAAATTGTGTCATTCGTGATTAATTATGGCAGACGCGGTACGGCTCATTAAATCTTATGCGTTTAAAAGAAGAGTTAAGAAAACGTCTATATTTTATTGATTTGGTTATAATTAATTGTTTAAAATCCAGATAGAACTGTTTTCGCGCTAACTATTATAATTATTATATTTTTAATGACCCACTGCACTAACAAATAGATTTCAACGATAGCGATAGGACCTCACTCGCCAGTGGCGCCAACTGGTGCCACCAGAAACGATATCTCATTCAGGTGAGATTGATATAGACTAATTTGTTCATCTTGACATGTAGACCAAGTCGCCGGCGAAAGCTAATGATAGATACGTATATGGAATCCATAAACAAATACAATCGTAGAAATGTCAGCAAGTGTTATGAACAACAATAAAAGAACGTATGGAATTTAATTTTGTATGACATCCGTATATTGTACAAAACGTACGCTCGTGAAAGTTGGAGAACAAATTATTTCCCGCTTCGCTCATATTATTCGCGTAAGTCTATTATTATATGAAAATACGCGTTGCAGTAAGAATTTCCTTTGTAGACACTATATAGCGATAGAGCATTTACTAAAGTAAGTATTTAACTGGAGTAGGTTTTAAGACTTTCTTTGTCGGTGACGAAACATAATACGGTAGCAGAAAAAACGCAACGGATATTCAAATTCAAAATTTTCTATTTCGAAAAATCAATAGCATTACCAGTTCTTTACTCCAATATTATGCGGTAAATATTTTGTATACCTACTAATACACGTACAATTTTTTACAGGAGTGTTTATGTATCTTTTATAAGTGACACACCCTCGCTTCGCTCGGGCTCGTCCTTAGATTGCTTCCCCATACAAATTTTCATCCTCATTTTCACCCCCTTTAGGGATGATTTCCGGAATAAAAACTATCCTTGGTCCTTTTCAGGGTGTTAAACTATCTTCTTACCAGATTTTATCTAAATCTTTTAAGTAGTTTAGGAGCATATTCGGTATAAACAATCAAACAAACAAAAAAGACTTCTTTAAACAGTCAGTAAAGGCAGCCAGTCAAAATTTTTATAGAAACTTTTGCGGCAAATAATTAATTGATAATAATAATAACAATAGCAAATAATAAGATAATTTACAAAAATAAAAAACCCGACTACGTAAAAAGCGAACAAAAAGACAGGAAAAAAGTGAACGAAAAGACAGGAACAAGTAAACGAAGAAACATAATATTATGCAGTCGGAGTCATACCTTGATATGTACATGTTTTATACTAGCTGCGAGCATTGCTACTTGTATGTATGTCTCACTGTATAATACTCTAAATTACAAATGGCCTCATAGAAACGAATGTAAGGTGCTTTTTGTTTTGACTTAGACGTAAAATGTTACATATTTGAAGCAAGTGTTAAACTCGATCTAAAACAACAAATATCAAAAACCTGCCAAGTTGAATTTGCTCTAAGGATTTTATTTCTATACAACATATTCATTGGGTTAATATAACACAAATAAAGAGTTTTGTAGTGGTGCAGAATCCTCGATGACAAGTTTTTTAGTAAATAATAAATAAATATGTTGGGACTCACATGTTATGGATACCAGATAGTTGATACACTACACATATATAATTATAAATACATACATATTATAAATATAAACACCCATAACCGGAGTACAGATATTCGTGCTAATTACACAAATAAATGTTCCCAGCGGGACTCGAACCAACGACTGTTGGCACAGCAAGTAGGGTCACTACAAACTGAGCCAAACGTGTCGTTAAAATTATCTATATTTTTACTTTAAAACCTGATATTGTAGCTCTGAACCGCTTTATAATATAGCTACAATCTACATGATTGATATGCAAGGCTATTAATATTCAAAATCATCCTTTGAATAACAAAATAGTTGCAAAATATCTAAAATCTCTTAAAAAATTTTAACCTTAACATATTATACAAACTAGCGACTTACATTGCTTCTCTCCTGTGCGTCTATAGGTACCTACGTTTTATCTATCTAATACATTTAAACGAGCAATTCTTGTATATTTATATCTTTATTTATTTATACCAGCGATCTCGGAAACGGCTCTAACGATTTCGCAGAAATTTGGCGAGTAAGGGCTTTCGGGGGCGAAAAATCAATCTAGATTAGTTTTATGTCTGGGAAAACGCGTGTTTTCGAGTTTTCATGCGGTTTTCTTTTGCATTATTCTACGCAGAATATTGTCGATAATTTCTTACACTCGCTTACAAGCGGTCAAGGCGCAAGTTAGGGAACACATATGCCCGGGATCGAGTCCCGGTCGGAATCCAAAGTTTTTACTTTTGTTTTTTTTTGTATTTATTCAAGTTTTTAGTTTTTTTTTTTTAATCTAAAAAAACGATATATTACTACTAGTACTATACATAAAAATAGCTATAGTGCGCGAATCTTAGGATATAGGTCCATGCTTTTACAGACGTTTCTGTAGGACTTTTTAAGACCTACGATTTTCTAGTACATTATTTTGATGTATCTCTAAAGTTTTAGCCAGCGTTAGCCATGTAGTCGTACGAAAACTGTTTTTTTGACAAAACACTGTCTAAGCTATATAGCAGAAGTTTGTTTTAGACTCGATACCCATTCACCCTTACACCACTATAATAGGCGTACGTAAGTAATTTATGTTCTAATAGTTTCTAACTTAACTTACTGAGAAGCTCTAGAGCTTCTAAACCCTAATCTTTTAACCCAATTAAACCCCGAAATGGCTGGTTTAAATCACATCGTATAGGTTACAGCAATTCCTCACCCTTATTACCTACGTTTTAAGGACTATTTTCGTTGACATATGTAATTTGTTCAATGTGAATGACGTCATTAATCTCAATTTATATACCTTTGGTGTAGGTAGTGAGGCATATATCAATCAAACGATCGGAGTGGCAATTAGGGATGTTTTACGATGATACTTATACTTGGTTATTCATTTAATTAAAAATAAAAAAGAATTATGTTTAATATAACTTAACTTATTCTACCCATCTATCCCCCCCAACGTGCGTTCACCTTGTCGTGGTGGTGGGGGGGGGGTCTCATTAGCGTCCGGCAGCTCAGCCGGGCGCGAAGCCAAGAAACGCACAGGGAGGTGGCTCAGTTTGGTGGGCGGTGTACCGTGCGGATTGCTCCTGGTACTTCTCTGATAGCAGAGTGGACTATGGAGCAACCCCATGGTTGCGCTGGTCTGCTTCGGCAGACTTACCGTCGGGGCGTCGTAGTTGAGCGCGTAAGCGATTCTGCGACGCCCCATTAAGACAGAGGAGGTTTTATTGGGTCTCAGTGGGTAGTACTGGCTAGCCGGTGAGTCCCACATAACCACCTGTATGTCTACAGATGGTATGAGTAAATGCATTTCCCAACATTAAAAAAAATATCTATATATATATCCATCTATATTACATAAATAATGAAAATCCGAAATTGGCTTATATAAGACGTTTTTTTCTTATGTACTTTCTATTTCAATGTGTGGCTTTGAATTTTAGTTTGAATAAATAAATAAATAAGTAGTGTTCGCCCAGTGGTCGAAATTTAACCATATCCATTTGTGAAAGTTTGAGGAAAACCCTTTCAAACCCTTTCAAAGAGGAGACCTTTTTTAGGAGTAAAAAAGATAAAAGAGAGATAAAAAAGACACAAATAAAACTTTTCGCATACTTTTGAAAGAAATCTTAAAAAATAATTGTTATTATGTGTTTAAGTTACAAAAATATTTTGATAATTAGCGAATTTGGTACGTTTTAACGGATAGTATTATAGGTTTTTTAGAGATGAGATATTTTCCCCCAGTAAAAAGTATCCTAAATGTTGACCCGAATAACCAGCTATCATCGTACTAAATTTCATAAAAATCTTTTTAGTGGTTTTCTCGTGATGCGTTCTCAGACAGACAGACAGACAAAAAATCTGAAAACTACAGATTTGGCCTCTATAACGATAATAATTATTATTTCAAATAAGATTTTTCAAATAATATTTAATGTACAGATTCGACTTAGTTAGAATTTTATTATATGTATAGATATAGAATCAGAAGGCCAACATCTCTGATAAAAACAGCAAAACTTTAATATCATCACAATTCAGCATGTGCACATCGTGTGCCACATTTTATAAAGTTTTTGTGGTGAGGGGTTTTACCCGTTGCACGTGCTGCTTACAAACGTAGATGGCGTGCCTTCATATATTTAGTTTTAATTGAAAGGTCTGTGTCCAGTAAAGGGAAGTTATAAAGGGTTGGATACACAATAATAGTAATACTCAGGATATTACATAATATGTATAATATATATAATAATGTATATATAATACAATCGACAGGGACTAATAGAAAAAAAAAAGCTGTCATGAGGACTGCCGACAGAAGTAAAAACTTAAAACTATTAACAAGCAGTGGTTATTTTTGGATATTCAAATAAATTTTTTGATTTTAAATTAATTTAAGATCACTTTTTTATTTGTAAATTAAAATTGTTTACATTTATCTGGTTTCGACATCTATCGGCACTCTGAGTGTTAGCGTTAACACGTCACGTGACCATGGCGATGACGACTTACATGAATTTACTCCCCATCCAAACCTGCCTATAAAAGTTTTCACTTCAAACTCTTTTTGATAAAATTTAATATATATTTTAGTAAAAATACTTATACTTAGCTAAGGTACCTACAATATTTTTGAAATTTATAAAACGTTTTTCCTTAACACAAAAAAAAGTTTTATCATTTATTATTATTATTATAGTATACTTAAAATATTTCATCTTTGTAATCTATACATCTATACAGATAAATAAAATTGGAATGTCTGTTTGTAATATTAAAATAACCGCTTTTTACTAAATGCATATGGATGTATACACGGTACATATACCAAAACAACATATTTTACAATTTTTGTCTGCCTGACCATCTGTCTGTCTGTCTGTTTGTTCCGGTAATTTCTGAAATGGCTGGACCGATTTTGACGGGACTTTCACTGGCGGATAACTGATATAATAAGGAGTAACTTAATCTACTTTTATTTTAGAAAAAAAACTGGGTCCCGCGAAAAAAATTTAAAACCAAATTAATTAATTTTGTTTTGGGAGCGAAGCGAGGGTGAGTCGCTAGTAAAAAAAATATAAGTTTTCTTTTATTTAAATTTCTTATTTCAAAGCTGTGGATGAACCACATCTCTTAATTAGAAGACTAACTAAAAGTTCTAGTTTTAAATACATATTGTAAGAGCAAAGTTCACAGTGACATGTAAAGTGCAGTTAGTACTTAGAAGACCGAAAGTACGTAATATAAAAGTAAGGCTTTCAGTTTGAAGAGCAATTTCAAAGTTGAACCGTAACTGTACCATTACTTAAATAAATATAAAAATAGTCTTCCTATATCTGGTAATCCCTTTCTGTAGAACAAACACATTACCACTTTTATTTGACGTCGGTACACTTAAATAAAATACGGGAAACTAAAATTGCTTTTGGTTTTGTTAGAATCTACAATCCTTTGTTTTATATTATTCTAATGTAAGATGTAATATTTAAGTTTCTTTGGATTATTAACTTTAAAACAGAAGTTTTACAATTCGAGTGCTTGATTTTTTTATAAAGGTATGTGATATCGCCTTTAACAGCCTTAGTATAGATGGACTATTACCTACATTAAACTATTTGCTTAATGAATGTATGTATATATGTATGTATGTGTATATGTATGTATGTTTATAATATGTATGTATGATAAAAACATAAAACTTAGTGCTTAAATGTTATCTATACCTTAGTGTTCGTCCAGTGGTAGTAATTCGACAATAATCATCATAGAAAATTTAAGGAGAACATAATAATATGAACAGAATTTACACATATATAAAAAGCGTGTGTGTGTACTTACATATGTACGTACGTAAGAAGTTATACTTCTTTGGCGTAACAGAACAAAAATAGCTAAAGGTTTCATCCCGTGTGTCATAACTCTCTGTTTGTAAAAGGAATGCAGCTAACGTCATCATGTCGCTTTCAGCCAACTTCATCATATCGCAGTTTGGCTGTCGGTGTGCGCGCGCATCGTAAAAATTTTTACTCTCATATTTTTTTCCAAACGTGCCAAAAGAAGTATAACTTCAAAAACTGTTTCCAAAATTGTTTAATTTATAACACCAAAGCTATTAAATAAAACAAAATCGTTTGATAAAAACAGATAAATGTTACATAAAACTCTATTAAAGATTTCCTAAAATTGAAACACAATCAAAAAAAGCAAATATTTTAAAATGGCAGTGCATTGCTATTAAAAAAAAAACAAATTTTTATCAATATAACTTATACAATACCTGGTGACATTCTCTCAACCGATTTTGGCCACGGCGGTCAATCTCACTGAGACTAGCCAACCGTGCAGGAGATATTATAGTCCACAAGTGTTCGCGCAAGCACAAGTGCATTTTCTTTACTTATTACTATCAAATTCGGATGGGATGATGACGGCTTCACGCGCTCTCCGAGTCACGGAAGTGAAACATGGCCAACTTCCCAAATCCAAGCTATTATCAGAAGGACTCAATAACTAAACTTGGCCCCACTCGGAATTCGAACCCAGGACTTCCAGATGTGTACATGTTAGCCACTAGACCTTCAAGGCAGTTATACAATACCTACACGATATTTAGTGTTACTATTAAACGAAAAACTTGACGTAGGATTGGCAAAACAAGAGTAACATGTTGTAAGCCCTTAAAATATTTGGTACAAAGGTAGAAAACATGTTCGATTTTATAAGCCGCTCAGAAATTTTTCAAATATATGTATTAAAAATGCATATGAAACACTCGATACTAGAAATAACTTTAGCTTTAACAACAAATAGTACATTACTATGTATGTATGTGTGTTTATTTAGGTCTATCCGACCATCTTTTAAAACCCACTAAACTAAAATGTGAATTATGCATAGCTTTTAAATACAGTATGATGCAATGTGAATTCTTTATAGATTTCATTATTAATAGAATGTTTGAACAAGCCATTCCATATTTCATAATTTCAATGTAAAACCTGAATTTCGGTCAATTAGGATAGCCCCAATTGCGAGAAACGCCGTCAGAACTATTAAAAAATTTTAAATATATTTTTTTTTCTTTTGAAGTTCTCTAAAAATTTATATTATCAAAGTATGGAGAAAAGAGTTAAGACAGGTAAGATAAATAAAAAAATTTTTGCACACACAAAAGAAGAATAAAGAAAGATAACAGAGGCGTGTAAAGGCGATTATTGCTATGATCAATCTTATACAGACAACGTTTGATGAAAAGGTTAGTAGAATCGTAAATGGGGCAGTATAATATGTTAAATACTAGCAGAACCCGCGGCTTTGCTCGCGATCGAACTATGAAAAATACGAAATTTCATGCAAATATGTCCAAGGAATAAAAAGTTTCATACAAACTTTTATCCCTTATTTCACCCCCTTGGGGGATGAATTTTGAGAAATCCTTCCTTAGTGAATGCCGTCGTCATATGAGGAATACGTGTGCGAAATTTCAAACCCAAAGAGTTTTTTTTTTGTAGATTGAACGCGGGCGTAGCTGCGGGTCCTGCTAGTATTATTTATTAAAACGAAACGCTGCGTAATGTCGCGTGACATCGTGGCACAGCGTGTGGTCTCTGTACATTAGTTTTGCTACATTAACTTACGATTAAACGATGATACCCGTGATGGATGCGCGACGTTGACGAAATCAAATGACTTAATAATATGTTTATCTTGTATTTTACTCTTTTAATTTTCTACTTCGGTAATAGGTCACTAGGTCATGGTTTTATCTAAGCAAGAAACATTTGATTTCAATTAAATTTCAAATTGTTACATCCAAATAACGATATATGTAATACTAGCGACTCACCCTCGCTTCGCTTAGGGTTCGTCCCTAGACAAAAACAAATCTATCCCACGGGAACCGTACATTTTTGCGGGATGATATATAGCCTATAGTCTTTCTCAGTTAACGGGCTATCTAATGCAAAAAGAATTTTTCAAATCGGATTAGTAGTTTGTGAGATTAGCACGTTCAACCAACCAAACAAACAAAAAAACAAACAAACTCTTCAGCTTTATAATATTAGTATAAATTGATCAAGGCAGTCTTCTACATAAAGAAAAATAAATGTTCGTATGTTTGTCTTCTATGCGTTTCTAAATCATTGATCTGATTGTAATGAAACTCTGGTGAGTTATTCTGTATACGCCTACAAAGGTTTTTGGCCCAAGAAAAAGGTATTTTTTTAATGATCATTTAAGCTTAGGGACGCACCCGAACGTAGCGAGGTTATGTCGCTAGAAAGGCAGGATTTTTTTGAAAACTTTTACATTAGTTATATAAAAGAAAAAACACATATATTTACTCCATATTTTCCCGATTTTGATATAAAAAGGATGTAAAGTAGCCTATATCATACCCCGCGTCATTAATTCTGTTATCGAAATATTGTTAATCCGGACGTTGCTACAAAATTGGGATAAACTAACAGATATTACTATGATGTAACTATAAGGATGATTTTGAAGGTTAAACGATGTAAACTTTTATTTAACCAAAAATTTAAAAGTCATTAGCCATAGGGTTAACATTATTCGATGAATGTATTTTAAGAAAGGTAAGGTGAAAGGGTTTAAGGGCCAGAATATCTCGTTTTATAATCCTTGAAGAATAGAAATTTATACTCTACTAGTTGGACACTAATTTGCTTAGTTCTACACTTATCTATATAAAAAAATATTTCCAAATTTTTTTATTAATAACGGCAAAACTAGTTAATAGCTATTAAACAAAAACAGAAAAGAAAATCAATGGACAAACAGAGGAAAAGACATATAATAAAATTTCGAGTTTAATCTGTACATTAAATATTTTTTGGAAAATCTTATTGAAATAGTCATAATTATCGATGCAGGAGTCGAATCTAAAGTTTTTAGAGTTTTTGTCTGTCTGATAGTCTGTCTGTTTGGGCACGCATCACGCGAAAACCACTGGACAGATTTCGATGAAATTTGGTATGATGATAGTTGGTTATCCGGGTCCACATATAGGATACTTTTTACTGCGGGAAAATATCTCATCTCGAAGAAATAATATAGTCTATAATTGTGGTCTGAAAACTCAACATCCTATGAATAATCGTAATTTTAAAATATGCTGAAAATTATTAATATAGAACGAAAAGTTTTCACTTAAAAGTGGGCTTCTTAATTATTACTGAATGTTAATATTTTCGTTAGTAAATATTGAGTTTCAAACTCGAAAGCCTTTTGAAATACAACAGTATTATTTAGAAAATTTATAATACTATGGTAATAAGTGACTTTGTTTGGAAGATGTTCTTCAACTGAAAGGATTTTTGTTTCGCTGTTTTCTTTACCGTCTTGTGGTTTATAAAATAAATATAAATATGTTGGGACATTAACACACAACACCATCTATTCGATGGTTAGCTACGAGGCTTGTGTTATGGATACCAGATAGTTGATACACTACACATATATATAACTATAAATACATACATATTATAAATATAAACACCCATGACTGGAGTACAAACATTCGTGCTCATCACACAAATGAATGCCCCCAGGGGGACTCGAACCCGCGACCGCTGGCACAGCAAGTAGCACTGGAAACTGAGCCAAACGTGTCGTGTGTTTATATTTCGAGACAAACAAAAAAAAAAAAGAACATCACAAACTGTTTTTATGTTATATTGCTATTAATATAGTAGAATGTAAAGAGTATTTAGTAAGGGGAAAAAATAGTTATTATTAAAAAATAAGCTTAGCATTATTCGAGTTTTCAAAAGGTTTCGTAAAACCAAATATTAAATAGGATGTGTTATGGTATTTTATTCTTTATTTGTAAGATTAAAATAATATAAAATGTTTACATCCACAACATTTCATCGATAGCAAATGTAAGTTTCCAATTTAAAATAAATAATATTAATTTAGTATTCTCTAAGGCCTAAGCTAACAAAGCGTGGAAACGAAAATATCGTATTTGTCAAAACCTACACAACATATTTGATAAAATGATGTTTGTTAAAAATATTTTGAAACGCTCTTATAGTGTCATTAATTGATAAGTATTAAATGATAAGTCATAGGCAGTGGTAGCCCAGTGGTTACGCGCTCACTTGGAAAACCGAGTGAAGCGGATTCAAATCCTGGGTCTCGCACCTCTGATATTTTCATATATTATTTTCTCGTATTGAAAAAAAAAACCGAGCCTAGCAGTGGGACTGGTTACGTTATACTACATATTATTATATAGCGTAGACGATATCTGAAAATGAAACTACATAACAGGTAGAAGGTGAGACGCCCTTACCTCGTCGTAACTAAAAATAAAATCTGGAGTTGTCCACTTGCCAAGCATTACGAGAGTAGGAAACGGTATCTACGAATACATATGTACATATTAAATTAGATATGCAAATAGAAAGAAGTATTTATTTAGTAACTAGCGGCACACACTCGCTTCGCTCGGGTTCGCCCCTAGATGTTTCTTTAAATTGACATAACTTTTTTATTTAGGAACCGATTAAAATAAAACAAATACTGAATGTTAATTGAAGCTTACCACAATACATTAGTGAAAACCGCACCCAAATCGGTTACGCCGTTTCTAAGATTAGCGTGCACAAGCCCACAGACAAACAGACAAACCGACAAACAGACAAAAAAACTAAAAATCATTATTTTGGGTTCTATCGCGTTAATAAAGATCCCCAATAATAGTTTATCTCAAATATCTTCCATGTACAGCCAGCGAACCGTTACAATTTTAGTATATATTGTATAGATAGATATTGTACACAGCCTAAGCAAATAATGATTTAATTTTAGAATAGAAAAGCCTATGTAAACTTGTATCAGCTTTCCATAATGTTGGTTCAAAAATCTAATATTATAATATTATGCCCACATTACATTACTATTTATCTTTCTGGGTTGCCTGTTTTTACTCCACTACATAGGGTTTATCACTATAGAATACCTGTATACATACAGGTGAATTTGAACATTATTATTACATATTTTTGTAAAAGTAGTGGTAGCCCAGTGGTAACGCGCTCGTTTGGGAAACCGAGTGAAGCGGGTTCAAATCCCGGGTCTCGCACCTCTGATATTTTCGTGTGCGGATCATTTCCAACATAATTACCACTTGTCTTACGATGAAAGAAAACATCGTGAGGAAACCTGCATGTCTGAGAGAACCTACCAAGTTTTCGAAAGACATGTGAAGTCCCGCACCCCGCACTTTGCCAGCATGGTGGACTAAGGCCTAATCCCCCCTCGTTTTGAAGGGAGGCCCGTGCCCAGAAGTGGGACGTTAAAAAGTGCTGAATACAATATTTTTGTATCCAATCTATTAATAAAAAAATCTGACTGAGTAAAAAGCTAACTAAAAAGTTGCTTTAGACGATTGAAAAATCTGTAGCCTATTAAAACCAAAACTGCATTGGCAGCTACTGCTTCCAATTTTAGACTATGCTGATTGGTGTTACCTCGAAGTTATAGAGGAACAGCTTAACAAACTCGAACGTCTGCAGAATATGTGCATCGGATTTATATATGGTTAAAGTAAATTCGATCACATCTCCGAATACCGTGTACAACTAAAATGGCTTTCAATCAGACATCGGCGCAATTTGCACGTTCTCTCCCTCCTTTTCTTCATCCTCTATAACCCAACTACTCCCTTTTACTTAAAAGAACGTTTAAATTTCCTAGGATCGGACTCTTGTATTCAACTTAGGTCTCAGAATGACAACCTACTGTGGTAACTCTTTCACTGTTAAAGCTGTAAAGCTATTCACCATTCAAAATCGCTAGATAATTTTAAACGTCGTGTAACTAATTAATTATTATTTTTCTTTTTAGACTGTGTAATATATTTATACGTATGTATTTAATATATATATATATATATATATATATATATAGTATGATCCGCGTTACGCGGAGTAAAATATATATAAAACTAACGCTAATAAATTATAATATAAAGTGTACCTTGTACGTGGACTTAGCCGTGGAAGCGTTGCCGGGCCCGGAATCCTTAATCCTGCGTAGGCACTGATCACTAGGGGTGTTTGTGTGTATGTGATGTATAAATATATAAGCCCATAATTAATCCGACCGAAAATACTTATTTTACTTTGTAACCGAAACAATTCAAACGAGAGGAGCACTCGTCATACCGACCGAACAATCCCGAATCCAATTGACAACTGTCATCTGTCATTTCAGACATGACTTAAGACAATAATACCATATATAAAAAATACTAAACATTCCCCCGCCCAAGCAGTCCCAAACTGCTTTAACCGAAACTAAACTAATCTTAAATTACCCTAACACCAGCCTAAATACTAATATCCTAATCTAAAGGCAAACGTGACAGCTTAGAAACTGCACGTTGCAAAATCGTACCTTTAGCAATCCGTATTTCCGCGAGCCTGACCACACCATCTGTTCCTGGGTGTAAAGCTATTATCCGACCTCGACGCCATTGAAGAGGAGGAGTATTTTCCTCCTTTAGTAAAACCAAATCTCCAACCTTAGGTGGATTTATTGAATCATTCCACTTAAAACGTTGCTGCAGGGTGTGGAGATACTCCAAATGCCATCTATGCCAAACTCTTTGTGACATTTGCTGTAGAAGTTGAAACCGAGATAATTTAGAAAATTTTATATCCTCTAGCGGATATTCGGGAACCGCATTCAACGGCTGGCCAATTAGAAAGTGACCAGGAGTTAATATTTCCAAATCATTGGGATCCGACGAAAGAGGACATAAGGGCCGTGAGTTTAACACCGCTTCAATTTTACAGAATAGAGTGCTAAGCTCTTCAAAAGTTAAGGTAGTTTCCCCAATAACACGTTTTAGATGAGTTTTCGCCGATTTAACTGCAGCTTCAAACAAGCCTCCCCACGATGGACACCCAGGTGGGTTAAAGATCCATGTAATTCCACGTCGAGATAAATCTTGACCTATGTGACCTTCACTTTTATCCAAAAAACTAATTACTTCCTTTAAATATCTATCACTTCCCTTAAAATTAGTACCACAATCCGACCGAATAACCGAAGGTAGGCCACGCCTAGAAACAAACCGAGTAAGAGTGGCAATAAAAGCCTCCGTTGATAATTCCGAAACCAATTCTAAATGAACAGATTTAGTGGTCAGACATACAAAGACGCATAAGTAAGCCTTGATGATTTTTGGATTACGATGTTTATGTGACCGTACAAAAAAGGGTCCCGCAAAATCAGTCCCAACACCTTGAAAGGGTTTAGCAGCTACAATTCGATCTCTTGGTAAGTCTCCCATTAAGGGTTGCATCGTAATTCCCTTTAACTTATAACAAGAAACACATTTAAATGTAACCTTCCGTACTGCCCTTCGAGCAGAAAGTACCCAATAATTCCGTTGCAAAATAGCTAAAAGTGCGTTTGGTCCAGCATGTGAATTTTTTAAATGTAAATCCAATATTAAAAGATTAATAAAATGTCCCGATTTAGGAAGCAACAATGGGTGTCTTGCGCTATAAGATAAATCCGAATTTTTGAGTCGTCCTCCAACACGAAAAAGACCGTCCGAATCAATAAATGGGTTAAGTCGTTTTAAATGTCCGTTCAACGTTTGTCCGTTCCGAATACGTTTCATTTCCATATGAAAACTCTCCGTTTGAATAAGCCCAATCAACCTTAATAACGCATCTTTACGTTCTTGAGGGAGTAAATAAGCCGTAAGTCTCCGATTATCTTTCCGTTTACAATTATTAAGAAATCTCCGAATCCAAGCAGTAACCGATATAAGTTTATCTAAGGAACTATAACGTTCAATAAGAAAACCGAAATTAGGAACAAATTCCGAAGTGGTAGCTACGAGGCATTTCATACCAGGCAGCTCCGAATGAGTAACTTGAGATGTGGTTAACACAGGCCAATGTGAATCTGGATATGACAGCCATTTTGGACCCCACCAGAGATTATGATGCACTAGCTCCGACGCATATAAGCCCCGTGAAGCACAATCTGCAGGGTTTAAATCTCCCGGTACATGTCGCCACGTAATTGGTACTGAAGAATTTTGTATTTGTGATACTCGATTCGCCTCAAATACTTGAAGAGTATGAGGAGAAGTTCTTAGCCAAGCTAAAACTATAGAACTATCAGTCCAACCGAACACCTCCTGGACATCAACGGTCCTTTTCAAACAAAGGCAAACGTGATGTAGAAGTTTTTGCAAGAGCACGGCTCCGCACAATTCCAGCTTTGGAATTGTTAGTCGTGATCTAATTGGGGCGACCTTGCTTTTAGCCATAACCAAATTAACTGAGGGGCTACCATTATCCGAAACCGCACGCAAGTAAACAACAGCAGCATATCCTGCTTCCGAAGCATCCGAGAAGCCGTGAACCGTAATACATTTAGCCGATTTAGGAATAATACATCGCGAAATCCGAATATCTCTAATATAAGAAAGGTCATTTCTAAAATGATTCCACTCATATTCAATATCTCCAGTTATAACCTCATCCCACTGAAAATTACCGAGCCATAAACGCTGTAATAAATATTTAGCCTTAAATATGATAGGGCATATCCACCCACTGGGATCATACATCCTAGCTACCGTTGATAGAATTTTACGCTTGCTCACTGTATCTTTGAGATCCAAATCCATCCGAAACGAAAAGATATCCTGTATAGGATTATATTGTATACCTAAAACCGAAGTTAAACTTGGCAAATCTGGGTTATCAAATATAAGAGGTAACTGTTGATGATCATATGGCAAATTCCGAAGTAAAATTGGATCGTTCGAGATCCACTTGCGCAACTCATAACCTCCCGAATTCATTAGCTTGATCAGCTCTTGTTGAAGCTCGAGCGCTTCGCTTTGTGTGGTACAACCAGTTAAAATATCATCGACGTACACATCGTGCTTCAAAATTGAAGCAGCTCTGGGATAACGTTCGCGCTCCCGCTCAGCCAATTCCAATAAAGACCGAATCGCTATAAATGGACTAGACTTTAAACCATAGGTATTTGTGTTGAGCTCGTAAGTAAGAAGAGGCTCATCAGGAGACTCTCTCCACAGTATAAGCTGGTACCGTCTATCCGATTTATCAATAAGTGTTTGCCGAAACATCATCCTAATATCCGATATAAAAACAATTTGATGCCGTCTAAAATTAATCAAAATTTCCGTTATATCCTTATGTAGCTTTGGACCAGCGTGCAAACAGTGATTCAAAGAAACACCCGAAGTAGTAACACAGCTACCATCGAAAACAACACGTAACTTAGAGTTTTCATCCGAAACTTTAAATACCGCATGATGAGGTATGACAAAATATTCTTGGTCACTATTAAAATCAAAGTTTGATACCGACATGTGTCCGAGCTTTAAATATTCACGCATGAAATCAATATATTTTTCTCGCAACACGGGATTTTTAGTAAACCGTTTTTCTAAGGCAAAAAATCTTTTTTCCGCCGACACTCTCGAATCACCTAATAAAGGTCTATTAGACAAGAAAGGCAACTTAGTAACAAACCGACCGTTTTCTAACCGAAAAGTATTATTAATATAAAAGAGTTCACACTCCTCATCAGGTAAACCCAAACGCGATGCCGTTGGTGGTTCTTCCACCTCCCAAAACCTTTGTAAGGTATCCGAAATAGAAACACCGAAATATTCCGAATTATCAATTAAGCTCGATTCAATATATTCCACTGGACCTAAAATAATGTATCCGAAAACCGTACTATACGCCGTAAGACCAGAAGAATTTAATATAATTTTATCACCTCCGACTAGTGAACCGAAAACATCCGAACCAAGTAAAAGATCCACTGGCTGTGGAATATAAAAATCTGGGTCTGCGAGACTTAAACCCATAGATAAATCCGTTACCGATTTATTCAAACAAATTAACGGTTGATCACCGACAATTGTATCCATACATACTACCGTTGTAGTTACTCTAGGAAATGAATTATTTAATGGAGAAAATGTAACCGAGGACCTTCCGATAATATTAATATTTTCAATACCTCCTACTCCTTTAACCCGTTCCGTACATTTTTCTAAACATAACCCCAACCTACCCAATAACTTAGAGGTGATCAATGACCCTTGAGACCCTGCGTCCAATAAAGCCCTAACTGTAATGCCCCTTTCCGAATCCGAATTAAAATAAACCTTAACCAATGCTGTAGGTAATAAAACAGTAGCTTTAGGGCACGTCTCAAAAGGGTAGGTGGGGACCGTATCCTAGCGCCGACCTGGTGAGTAACCACGTGAGCCAGTATAAACAGCCTCACGTGTAGCGTTCCGTTCATCATAATGTTGACCATGATTTCGACCGTTAGAGTTACCACCTCGTTCCACTTCTCCCCGTTGGTGCGGCGAAGAAGGTGACGTACGAGTTGGTGAGTTCCGAGGAGATTTTCTAACTGTTCTATTATAATAGCGACCACCCCCGCCCATGCGAGGAGGTGACCGTTCCGTAGAGTTCCGATTAATATTCCGCCTTTGTTGGGTTCCCGACCGATTGAAACAAAGCATTGGATGATGCTTATTACTACCACAATGACAATGAGGAATTCGGCTGCACACTCGATAAGAATGAGGACCTAAGCAAAAGAAACAAAGACGTTTAAGGTTAACTAAATCTTTTCTCGCGAAAGGTGTCATTGCTTTAAATTGAGAGCAATGATTCAGAACATAATGTTTTGTTTCACCACAGCAAGCGCATGGAGGAGAAACTTCAACCGCAGCATAATGGCCAGCCTTACGTGAAGGCTTTGTTTGCCTCGCATTATATTCATTATACAAACCATGCGTAGATTCCGAACTTGCACATTCTAAAAGCCGACATTCCGTTTCCAAAAACTCAACCAATTCCGAATATTTTGGTATAATATCTGTTTCACATCCGAATTTCTGTTCAAACCGAGATTTTAGTGTAGTAGGCAATTTTGACAAACATATATGTAAAAGTAAAAATGACCATTCCTCGACAGGAAAACCAAGCCTCTCTAATTGATTTACCGCCATAATTAATGGATTTAAAAATTGAGTCCGAAGTCCATTAAGGCGAATAGAAATTACAGGTAATTTTAAAATCTGGTCAACCTGAACATCTGCCAGCCGTCTAGTATTTTGATAACGCTTCATCAAAAGATTCCGAGCAATACTGTAACCTTCATCCGAAATTCTAATATGTTGAACCAAACCGCGAGGTTCACCGGAAAGACATGACATTGAATATGCTAATTTCTGCGCAGGAGATAAATCCGACCGCTTATCTACAAGGCTATCAAAAAGATTATTAAATCCAACCCATTGATCCATATCACCATCAAAGGATGGGAGCCGAAGTCCTGGTAAATGTGATAACAAAGCATCCAGTTCCATCCGATCCGATTTAATATTTTCCGAAGTAGAAGCCGACGTAGGAGGAGATTGTTGCAATTTAATCGTCATTAATTTATCAAAAGCTTCCAAAGCACGAGTATAGTCCGCCCGGGCCGCAACCACTATTTCTCTGTCCGCCGTAATAGTCTCATCCGCGAGTTCAAGAATACGTTGGTAAGACGTCTCAAAAGCCGTAAATTCCGAATTCACCGTTAAAAGCCATACCGATAAACGCATAGAAAGTTCTGGCCTATCTATAAGATCAGCACTATCTAACAACCATTGCAACTTTACTCTAAATTGGGACCAATGAAACCGTACAGACATGATAAATAACTATTAATAATCAAGCCAAACCAAAAATAAAAAAAAAAAAATAAAAATGTTTCAAATAAAATATTAAAATATTCCGAACGTTAAACTATATATAATATTTTATTACAATTATAATTTCTATAAACCGTTAATGCTAATCTTTAAACACAGTATAATATAAAGTATATAATACTTCTTAACTTTATATCATAAATTTAACTTTCAACAATGACATCTTAAACCGTATGAAACAACTCGATAATAATTATCCTATATATTTCACGAACAACCTTTTACCTCTTATTCCAAGTTTATAATATGTATATTTCAATTAATGCAATTTTAATGCTAATTTCATTGAATGAAATAATAAACCTACGATTAGTAACATACATAAATCCAAAAATCACCAAGATATAATCCGATAACCATCATAAGTTTATTATATAATTATTATATTGACAATGTACGTATAAAGGTAACGAACACAGTTCAACGCCGTATCAGCTGTCTCCGCAACGCGTGACAAAATGTTAACACAATAAGGGGTAGATATAAATTACCGATTTCTCGCAAATTAAAGATATCGTGTATTATACACGTAAAAGACCGAAAATACAACCACGCTCTGCTACCAAATGTATGATCCGCGTTACGCGGAGTAAAATATATATAAAACTAACGCTAATAAATTATAATATAAAGTGTACCTTGTACGTGGACTTAGCCGTGGAAGCGTTGCCGGGCCCGGAATCCTTAATCCTGCGTAGGCACTGATCACTAGGGGTGTTTGTGTGTATGTGATGTATAAATATATAAGCCCATAATTAATCCGACCGAAAATACTTATTTTACTTTGTAACCGAAACAATTCAAAAGAGAGGAGCACTCGTTACACCGACCGAACAATCCCGAATCCAATTGACAACTGTCATCTATCATTTCAGACATGACTTAAGACAATAATACCATATATAAAAAATACTAAACATATATATATATATATGTATTTTTCTATGTATATGTATATATGTATATCTATTTTATAATATATTTATTTATGTATATTTGAGCATGTATTTATATCTTATATTAATTGTACCGTCCTGTTTACGGTTTCATTAATCCTTTCACCAGAAGTTGTCTGTAAGAGATTGCTCCTAGATATTTTTCTTATTCTTTTTATTTTATGTATTATTCTGGTGTGTGCAATAAAGTATTTATAAATAAATAAATCTATACTAATATTATAAAGAGGTAAAGTTTGTGAGTTTGTGAGTTAGTAGGGGGTAATCTCTGGATCTATTGAACCTATTTAGATGAAATTTGGTAGAAAGATAGTTTGAGATGCTAGGAAGGACATAGAATACTTTTTGTCCCGGAAATCATCCCTTAAGGGGGTGAAAATGAGGATGAAAGTTTGTATGGGGAATCAACCTAGGGACGAACCTGAGCGAGGGGGCGAGTCGCTCGTAAATAAATAAAAAGACGAGAACAAGTTGACAAAGAAACATAGTATTAGGCAGTCGCCGAACATAGGGTCGAAGTTCGAACATAATCGTACATACACATACCTACGGTCGAGAAAAAATAGATATGAAAGATTTCACATATTTTATAACGCGTAAACTGATTAAAAGTTTATAAGTTAAAGTTTATTTTTAAAATAAATTAAAATACCCGGTCAAATCCGGGGTAAGTCGGTAGTTAACTCATAAAGCCACTAGCTTCCCCAATTTTTTATATTCACTTCTTTAAAATAGTACATGTGCAAAGTCTGTCATGATTCATACATTACATGACGTTACAAGTACAGTAGCAGACCACGATTGGCAAATGCGAAATCTATTAAGCTATCTATACCTACAGTCTACACATACATTTATAATGACTTCTAAAAGTAGTCTTCCCATTAGAAATGGTATATAACTTATACTATATGTTGATCCGGATAACCAGCTATCATCACACCAAATTTCATCAAAATCTGTAATGGTTTTCTCGTAATGCGTTCCCAGACAAACAGACAGACAGACAGATAGACAAGAATTCTAAAAACATATCGTATGGATAAAAATAGATTAAAGTGTCATTGTTTATTCTGACAGCGTTGTGAATAAATGCAATATGTGTACATATGATGTGATAAAATAAGAACATTTAATTGTCCGCAACGGCACTCAAACCCCCGTCCTTCGCCAAAGTGACAGAATCTCTAATCGCTTCATCGACCGTCAAGTATAAACAGAATTAATTGCACATTTCACATTTTATTTCATCGCCATTTCGTCTCCCACGTCGCGTTCACTGCCAAGCACGTGCCAAAATACATACATTATGGTTGCAATATAAAATTTAAATAAGTATCTTTAAAACTACAATTGATTACTAATATATACAGTTTATTTTTACTTCAGAGTATTTTAAGAAGTTTTCTTTGAATTCTTAATCTAGGCATTACAAATGTTTTTTTTCTCGTGTAACTTGACGCTTTAGCTATAAAAAGTATTTCAAACTAGCGGCTCACCCTCGCTTCGCTCGGGTTTGCCTCTAGACAAACAAAAATAAATCTATCCTACGGGAACCGTACATTTTTCCGGGATAAAAAGTAGCCTATTTGTTATTCTGATGTATGAACTATATTATATTATGTAAAATTTCATTAAAATCCAATAAATAGTTTTTGTATACTAAGCTGTATAAGTTACTATAGCTTTTTAACTATCCCACGGGAACACTTTAATTTTCTGGGATGAAAAATGTCTAAAATGTTGACCGGGGATATAAGGTACCACCATGCAAAATTTAATTTAAATCGGTCCAACAGTTTCGGAGATTAGTCTGTATAAACAGACATAGAAACAAAAAATTGGAAAAAAATCTGGATTTGTTTTATTTCTCTTCTTACTCCCTGACTCGGTTTTTAACTTCTAACGTACTAATTCTATCTCAAGTTGACTTTAACTGACGTTTAACTGCCTCAGTGGTGTAGTGGCTAGCATGTACGGCTGCACACCCGGAGGTCCTGGGTTCGAGTCCCGGGTCGAGCCAAGTTTAGTTACTGAGTCTTTCTGTCTAGTAAGCCTCAGTAGCAGCCCGGAGTTGGGAAGTTGGCGGTGATTCACCCCCGTGCCTCGGAGAGCACGTAAAGCCGTCGGTCCTGCGCCTTAACTCTCACCGGTCGTGTCGAATAGTCGTCCCACCGGAGTATGAGAGTGACAGGAACAGAGAGTGCACTTGTGTCTGCGCGTACATTTGTGCACTATAATATCTCCTGCGCAGTTGGCTAGTCTCAATGAGATTGGCCGCCGTGGCCGGAATCGGTCAAGAGGACATCATCTCAAGTTGATATTTTGACATGAAAATTTGGTTCGTAACCTAACTATACTTTACTCATTGAACTAAAAAAAAACTGCTTAAAATCGATTCCTATTTGGTGTAACAAATATTTTATTTAAGTTAGTTTAGTTAAAAATTACTATAAAAATATGTTATTATTATATTTAAAGTCTCGAAAAAGCCGACGCGTTGAGCATTGTAATATGATGTTTTAATTTGTGGTAATTTAATTAAGAAGACGAAATTCAGAATTATGTCGTGTGGAAAGTGAGCAGTGTGAAACTACACTAACGTTATAAATAAAAAAATTAAACATTCTGGGTGCGAACGTTGATTTTAATTAAAATACAGAGAAGATATGCCTATATATATGTTTGGATTTTTATTTATTCTTTAGTAAAAGCTTACCCTTGCTTTACTCGGGTGCGTCCCTTAGTGTCTTTTGCCATACATTATATTACGTCATTTCAAACCGATAAAGCAATACAACGGTCAATTTTTCCCGACTTCAATAAAAGTCATTATAATTTCTGAAAGTACCATCGATCAAAAAAGTACTAGATACACAATGAGTGACAAAAAATGTCCTCACCAAATGAGCGCTCATTTGAACGTTTGATCGCGCTTTTAATATTTTTTTTCGTGAAAACAACTTTAAGCATTGCATTTAAGATTCAATTTCCTTTATTTAAGCTAGAATAATTACCTAAACACAATTAGTGACAGTTTTAAGATAACTTTTGTATGGCATTGTGTATCTAGTACTTTTTTGATCGATGGATACTACACATTTTATTGAAATAAAAAATAGCCTAAAGCACTCGGCGATAATATAGCTTTCTATTATTGAAGGAATTTTCAGAATCAGATCAGTATTTTCAAAGATTACCTCCTCCATGTGAACTTAGATACTTCACCTTTCTATAATCTTAGTGTACATAGAACTTAAAACAAAGACTACAAAAAATATAGACAGTCATGTGGACAAAAGTGCATTTATCACTAAAGGAGATCTTTTTCAATCAACCAAAGTTCATGTATATAAGAAATAGTGTTAAATAGTTGGATTTATATAGAAAATGCAGGGTCGAGGTACTTTTAGACTGTAATGAATAAAAAATTAATGTAGAGTAAAACCTCAATTTAATACATATTTCAAACTGTATTCAGCCCTTTTATAGAGGCGCCGGCTTCCCTTCAATGCAAGGGGGATCAGGCTATAGTCCATCACGCTGACCAAGTGCGGGTTAGCGGAGTTCACATATCTTTTGAAAAATTGCTAGGTTCTCTCAGACTCACGATGTTTTCCTTCACCGAAAGTCAAGTGGTATTCAAGTTAAAAATGATTCGCACATGAGAATATCAGAAGTGCGAGACCCGGGAGTTGAACACGCTACCCTTGGTTTTCCAAGCACGCGCGTTACCACTGTGCTACCACTGCCTTATTTTAAACCGTATTCCCATACAAATTAGGATATATCTAAGATAGAACACTTACAGTGTTTTATTATGATACTCACCTACGCTTACATATTCTGAATGTTCCATCTTTTTTTAGATTCAGCAAACGTGTATTCGTAGACGGAAGAACCCAGTATCGTTTTGTTAGGCGCGCGCACTACAGTAAGTGTCTTATAGACCTTTAACATATTTCAAAATTAAAAAAGAAAAAAACAGTATAAATAAAACATTTTGTATAACTTTATAATATCACATAGATAATAAATAAAAAAATATATCTCAATTTTTTTTATTTTTGGAATGAAATATGGGTGAAGGTCTGTGGAGTTTTCAATTTGGCGCGGAATTCGGTTTTCTATTTTTAAACAGGATAATGTGGTTGTGTCTTAACTGTGTTTTGTGATGTGTTGATTAATTATTTTTAATTTATTAAAAAATATTTTTGGTAAGGTATAATATTGATAGTCATGATATGAAATGAAATAAACTTTATTCAATTAGACTTATTACAGGTGCTTTTGAATGAAGCATGATTTGGGTTATCATATTTTTTATATGAAAAAAAATTATATTTTCTACATTTAGATAAAGATAATTATTTATTAAACTATAAATAAAAAAAAAACCGCTTTAATTTTAGCATTAAAAATTTTGATACTTATTATCTTGTTTTGTCTTTTTTCATTTAAATTTTTCACTATATTTATTTAGAAAGTCTCATGAATGATTTTTTAGAACAAAATGGTAAGCTACTGACTCTATAAGTTCCGTTCTCGAAAGTCTCTAATTAGTTTAAAGAAAGTTCTCTCGATAGTTTAAGGACGAAATAAGATATACTTTAAATTAACCCATTAAGTTATAAATAAGAAAGTAATAGATGTTAAACATCTGAATTTGAAAAGGCAGTGGTAGCCCAGTGGTAACGCACTCGCTTGGGAAACCGAGTGAAGCGGGTTCAAATCCCGGGTCTCGCACCACTGATATTTTCATGTGCGATTCATTTCTAACATGATTACCACTTGCCTTACGGTGAAGTAAAAACATCGTGAGGAAACCTGCACGTCTGAGAGAACCTAGCAAGTTTTTGAAAGACATGTGAAGTCCGTCAACCCGCATTTGGCCAGCGTAGTGGACTATGGCCTGATCCTCCTCGTATTGAAGGGAGGCCCGTGTCCAGCAGTGAGACGTTAAAAAGAGTTGAATACACCTGAATTTACGTTAACACACGTGCGCGTACGCACAAAGACACACAGAGACATACACACACACACACACACACACACACACACACACACACACACACACACGCGCGCGCGCGTACAAAGACACACAAATGCGCACACTTGCACACACTCAAACTTTCGCATTTATGGTATTTACGTGATAGTACAAAATACGCAAAGCCTTAATAAATAACTATTCATGTAATATAGCTTTGGGAGATAGTTTATAGATTAATATTACAATTTCCAGTGACAGAGTAAGCGTGTACAAAACTTATTAATGCCAGATTGACATTGTATAATTACACCAGAATAATCAAATCGTTTCATATAACGTGAAATAATTTTGAAGCATTTAACATAAATTAATGGCAACCACGTAAACTTAGAACTTGACACTAATTAAAATTAAGTGATTTATGATTTAAAGACATGTTATTAACGATTAATATCGAATAAATATATATATATATATATATATATATATATATTGTTGCGCTACTTGTTAACAACATAGTTGAGGATATTTTTGACCGACTTCAAAAGGTACTCATAATACTTTTTTAGATTTACGCGAATATGTCAAATTATTTTTTTTCGCGGATTTATTTTGATTTATGTTTCCCGACGTTTCGAATGCTTTACAGTTATTATGTTTACCACAGATTTTCTCATGACTCAAAAATCTAAATGAAACATAAAAATATATCCGAGGAAAAATCCATTCGTTCATACATCGTTTTTCATATTATTTTTTATGAATTGTTCTTATAAAATTTATATGTGGCTTATTAAATTTTTATATGTTTATTTGTAATTTACTTAAATAAAAACGTTTAAAGAAACAATTTTTACTTATTAAATACTAGTGATTTATCCTCGCTTCGCTCGAGTGCGTTCGGAGACATGTAAACCGTTTCATCCTTGTCGCGAGATGTACGTATGTATGTCTCAGACTGCATAGTACTATATTCCCTCGTGAACTTGCTTTGATCTTTTTAGTTAGCTTTTATGCAGTTTTTATTTTTATAAAATATTTATTTATTTACAGCTTTTTAAGTATTTTTAAGTAGGAAAATTAGTGAGAATGGTTGTTAACAAATTTTAAATCATTATATTATATCATTATATATCATAATCTGTTATTTAAAATGAAAAATGATGAAAGAAACCTAAAAATGATTTTTAAATACCTATTCAACGATACCTCATACCCCACTTGAAATAGTTCGTCGATTTTCATTCTTTTTTTTACATTATGACGTCCAAAATCGGTATCATATAATCATTATCATAACTTTTTGCGGTAAAAGAAATGCGTCGCGAGACTTGCAATTTTTTACATGTTATGTTTTTGATGGGATTACTTTTTCTAATAGTTGATAATGATAATAACTTATATAAATATCATATTAATAAACGCTATGGCACAATGTGATTTATGGTTACTACTGATAATGCCGAAAATCCAAGGTTTTGAATCCTGTGAACTCTAAATATTAGTACTATATACTAAGAGAATGTGGAGAAGACCTAACCATATAATATGGGCAAAATTAAGCGTTTAAAACAATAAAATACAATAAAATTCTTCATCCTCGTTCCCTTACTGTTGACGATCGCGACCACTTATGATGAACTGCGGCATGGAGAGTAGCGCCCACTTAATTCTT
Organism: Fabriciana adippe; assembly: GCA_905404265.1. Taxonomy (NCBI): domain Eukaryota; kingdom Metazoa; phylum Arthropoda; class Insecta; order Lepidoptera; family Nymphalidae; genus Fabriciana; species Fabriciana adippe. Next base: position 14,015,759 of record FR989995.1, on the reverse strand, counting down.
TATCGCGTTCGACCACCTTATAGGTACCCTTCTTCGTACGTATTTACCGTCAATTTGGCCGAAAATAATCAGTTTCCTTAGACTATGCTTGGATGATCGCATTATATGTCAAAAGAATCTTAGGGCTTTTTTTGACAATAAAATAGATATATAGAACTCTAAATAAAATAAAAATTATTAGCATCACTAAAAAGCTAGTAAAAAAGGCATGAGTTATAATTTTGGGACATTAACACACAACACTATCTAGTTCCATGGTAAGCTACGAGGCCTGTGCTATGGATACCAGATAGTTATAAACTACATATATATATATATATATATATATATATATATATATATATATATATATATATATCTTTAAATATATACATACTATAAATATAAACATACCTGACTGGAGTACAAACGTTCGTGTTCATCAAACAAATGAATGCCCTCAGCGGGACTCGAATCCGCGACCGCTGGTTCAGCAAGGGTCACTACAAACTGAGCCAAACGTGTTTTCGTGAGTTAAAAACTGAGCCAAACATTGTGAGTTAATCTAATATGATCACATAGCTACTAACTCACAAATTTCCATTGTTAATTGTAATTGTACACTACAAATAGACAAATAAATTGTTTTTATTTAATCGTATTAATCGTTAACGAAACAAATGCGTACATTAGATTGGAATTATATATTAAATTATGCATATTGACAATTTATACGTACAAAATTCAATTATTTGGTAATCCAATATGAATAATTGCTCAATTGTTTTTTTTTTTATCTTATTTGATACATATGTATATATTCTGTGGGAAAGTATTCGGAATAACCACTATGAAGGTTACAGGTTTGAGGCCGTGTAAATTCAAAATTTAGTGGCATTTCTCAAAAGATGAGTTTTGATTGCACAACATTATTATGTTGCTAGGCATTAAAAGTATACCTACACATTTAATAAAAGTGTAACTGATCGCTGTCTGTATAGGGAATATATTTGAGAAAAACTATTATTGGGGGTTTTTATTGGCGCAATAGAACCCAAAACAATGATTTTTAGAATTTTTGTTTGTTTGTCTGTGTGTTTGTGCGCGCTAATCTCAGAAAAGGCTGAACCGATTTGAGTGCGCTTCCACTATTATATTGTGGTAAGCTTCACTTAACATTTAGTATTTGTTTTATTTCAATCAGTTCATAAATAAAAAAAAGTTTGTTAGTTTACAGAATCACCTAAGTGATAATCCCTAGGGACGTCGCTAAAGTGAATCTAATCATTAAATCGACAATTTTTACAAAAGCTTTATTGCTTTAAATACTTAATGTTATGTATTATAGGTATCTCATATTAAGTAATAGTGTACCGTTCCAGTTACATATTCGTGGTTGGTTTCTATGTCAGAGGTGACCGCAAGAGTCATGTAGCATCTACCTGTCTAATGAGAACTATCATGGCACTTTGTTTACTAATACTACAGATATAATGAGATATGATATATCAGTTGCCAGCGGTCGTGGGTTCGAGTCCCGCTGGGGGCATTCATTTGTGTGATGGCACGAATGTTTGTACTCCAGTCATGGGTGTTCAAATTTATAATATGTATGTATTTAAAGTTATATATGTATGTGTAGTGTATCAACTACTTATCTGGTATCCATAACACAAGCCTCGTAGCTTACCATGGAACTAGATGGTGCTGTGTGTTAATGTCCTAACATATTTATTTATTTTATTTATTTTTATGATGGGATATTTATTATGTTTTTCACATATGGCCATGTTTATGTACATGCACTTGTAACTGTGATGAAATATTGAGAACACATAAAAGTAAGTGAAAACCATGGTAAATATTCCGTTTCACACCATAAAAATATACTAGCTTATGTAATTTTACTGCCTAAAAACTATTTATATTCAAAATTAAAGGTACCGATTTCTTCTATTTCACTGAAATTCAGCACAGATTATCTTGTTACTAAACAAAAGAAGTTAAAACATCCTATATGCATATATTTTCGATTTGTATCATTTTAAGACAAAATAATTGGAAATAGCAAAAACTATAGGCTATTTTTACTAGTATTTGCCTATATCTCCGCTTGCGTGGTAGATACATCGATAATATAGATGGTCATTTTTAATTTACTGAAGACCTTTTGGGAATATACTATTTAGATCATAACAACAACATCTGTAAGAAAAAATAATAATATTTCTTAAATTTTACAAAACTAAAAATATTTTTATTGCACCTTCTAAACGGTAATAGTCCAGCATTAGCAAAAGAAAGCGCGTGACCGGTGGAGTGGGAGGGATGGAGGGGTGCAGGAGGCGGCGCTTACTCATTTAAACTTGACCAGACACTAGGAATATCATCGTTTAGAAGGTGCAATAAAAATATTTTTATATTTGTATGAAAATAAAAATTTAAGAAATATTATTATTTTTTCTTATATAGTATATTTTTTCTTAATAGTATATTCATAAAAGGTCTTTAGTAAATTAAAAATGACCCTGTATAATATATTCTGCGAATATAATATAAGTTACCTTTATTACGAATTTTTCTCGAAGAACAACACAAACGTGTTTCTCTATATCTTCATCTTTCACTTCTCTGTTTTTCACTTTCTTTATAATTTGATTCTCAATGATATGTTTCTCTTAAAAAAACTATAACAAATTATATTACAATACAAAATTTCAACACATGGATGGATTTTTCGAATTTTGTTAGCTGATCGGGCAGATATTATCCTGTCAAAGTTTTAATTTTGTTTGTCTCCATACAAAAAGCATATAATTCCAGTTCTTTTCCGAATTTCACTATTTCCCGGACAGGTTTTTCAATTGTAACTTTAATAAACTTTATTTGAACTATTCAAAAAAATCATTTAAAAAACAAATGAGCCTAATCGTTACAACCGATCTTAAGAGATACGTTGACCAATAAACTGCCTAGGTGGTCTAGTGGTTAGTAAGTACAGCTATAGATCCGGAGGTCCTTGGTTCGAGTCCTGTGTCGGGCCAAGTTTATTTATTGAGTTTTCTATTAAGATATTCTCAGCAATAACCCGGAGTTGGGAAGTTGGCGGTGTTTCACCCCCGTACCTCGGAGAGCACGTAAAGCAGTCGGTCCTTTGCTTTAACTCTCACCGGTCGAGTCGAAGTATCGTCCCATTAGTGTTTGAGAGTAAAATGAATAGAGAGTGAACGTTATGTCTGCACATACACTTGTGCACTATAATATCTCCTGCGCAGATGGCTAGTCTCAATGAGATAGGCCGCCGTGGCCGAAGTCGGTCAGGAGGACATTATTATTATTACCAACAAACAGTATGCAATTTTTATTTATATACGTTACTCATATAAAATATACTAGCCAAAACATTTTGCTTAAGTCCGATAAATAATAGTATTAAGTGAAGATAATCAAAAAGCCTTCGGCGACCTTCTGTTTCACACAATCGCTATCTCGCGTAATTCCCCATCGCACGTTCAATAAAAGGGTTTTCCCAACAGGACAATAATAATAGGCTCTCTAAGCCTAATAAATGATAGCATTACCAAGGCCATGGTCACGTCTCACTGTAATTACGTATAAAAGCTATTAAATATGGAATATTGACTCGAATCATTTAGTAATCTATACATATAATAAAATTCTGAGTCGAATCTGTACATTAAATATTTTTCGGAAAATATTATTAAAATAGTCATTATTATCGATATAGAGGCCGAATCTATAGTTTTTAGATTTTTTTCTGTCTGTCTGTGTGTCACCGCAACACGAGAAAACCACTAGTCAGATTTTGATTAAATTTAATATGATGATAGCTGGTTATCCGGGTCAACATATAGGATACTTTTTACCGCGGGAAAATATATCGTCTCTGAGAAATCTATACTAAACTTTAAAATGTAACTAAGGACGAACCTGAGCGAAGCGAGGGTGAGTCACTAGTATCCTACAAATATTATAAACCAAGTATAACCAACCAAAGTGGTAGCCCAGTGGTAACGGGCTGGCTTGGGAAACCGAGTGAGCGAGTTCAAATCCTGGGTCTCCCACCTCTGATATTTTCATGTGCGAATCGTTTCTAACATGATTACCACTTGCCTTACGGTGAAGGAAAATATCGACATGTGAAGTCTACCAATCCGCACTTGGCCAGCGTGGTGGACTATGGCCTGATCCCCCTCGTATTGAAGGGAGGCCCGTGCCCAGCAGTGGGACGTTAAAAAGGGCTGAATACATACATTACATCTATTTAATTTACGTGATATTCATATATTAGAGCGCGTCCTTTGTTCTATTAATATATTTTTTTTAACGTTAGTAAATGTGTCTACGCGTATCACCTTGACCTTGACATAAATAGGAGAAATTTTTCAAGAGATTGTCTTCATCCGTTTCCACGATAGCCAAGAGCATGCGCTCAAAGTCCACTTTGCTATAATGAAAGTACTAGAAGCATGGGATACTGAACTGTTTTAGCATCCTATTTACCATCTTACCATCGCTTCGCTCGGGTGCGTTGTGAGGGTACGCCCTATGTGCATTTTAATATTTTTGACCGGAACCCTAATTCTTTTTTTTAAATAAAAGTAGCCTAAGTTACTCCTTATAATATCAGCTATCTGCTAGCGAATGTCTCGTTAAAATCAGTCAAGAGATTAGCCGGGACCATGAACAAAGAAACAGATAGACAAACATTTAGAAAATAGTGTTCTTTTTATAAGTACCGTATATAATTTTATATACATTTAGTATGAAGCTGTTATTTTGACATTACAAACAGACAACTTCAAATTTATTTATTTGTATAGATAGGTATCATTATGTTTTACCAAAAAACTGTACGCATAACGTCACAATTTAAGTCCATATAATAAGTAAAAAGATAAAAGATATATAGATTCAATCAACACAGACCAAGACACAGGCAATAACTAGCATTTTCGATAACATTTCTAATTGTAAAGTATGATATTATATATTTATGTAATAATAACATTTATATTTTTTTAGGTGCGCCGCCATATATTGCAAAATGATTTAATGAAACACGCCAAGACGCTGTCCAGTTTCTACTAGCAGGTAAGAGATGTTTTCCTTCACGTTTTTGCTCATTACGTGGTTTAGTAAAGGAAGGTCAGTCATTATTCATGATGTATCTAGGTTAATTTATTAGTTTTTCTTTAACAAAAAAGCTGATTAGTACTAAGGTTGAATATACATTAATTATATCGTTTATCTTTATACATATACTAGCGACTCACCCTCGTTCCGCTACGTTTTAAGGTTTAGTATAGATTTTTCAGAGATGAGATATTTTCCCGCAGTAAAAAGTATCCTATATGATGACCCGGATAACCAGGTATCATCATACCAAATTTCATCAAAATCTATCCAGACAGACAGAAAAGTTCTAAAAACTATAGATTCGGCCTCCGTATCGATAATAATGTCTATTTCGAAAAGATTTTCCAAAAAAAATGTATGTACAGATTCGGCTCGGAAGTTATAGATATGCATAAATGTGAGTGTGTATAGAAACCTTAAGGTTATCACATTAAGGAGACTTTCAGGAGAGGGACACAAATCTATAACTCTCTAAATCTCTAATTGTAACAAAAATACATATGGAGCTACTTAAAGGGATATTTAACAAATGAATGAGTCATTTGTTAAATATTCTCGAAACAGAAAATTTCTGTAAAGTTTTCACTGATTTTATTAACATAATATAATTTATATACGACTAGCGACTCACCCTCGCTTCGCTTGGGTTTGTCCCTAGGTTGATTCCCCATACAACCTTTCATCCCCATTTTCATCCCCTTAAGGGATGACTATTGGGACAAAAAGTATCCTTTATCCTTTCCAGGGTCTCAAATTATCTTTATTCCAAATTTCATCTAAATCGGTTCAGTAGATCCAAAGATTACCCCCTACAATATCACAACATCACAAACTCACAAACTTTACCTCTTTATAATATTAGTATAGGTACAGTCATACTTTCTTAGATTAACGTGAATATTTGACATTTAAAATAAAAGTTTTCAGATTTTTTCGCGGATTTATATGGATTTTTGTTTTCCGACGTTTCGAATGCTTTACAGCAATCATGGTCACGGAAGAGACCATGATTGAGTCTCTGAAATCCGAAAAGATAGTTCATTTCACACAATGCAGTGAGTTAAAAAAAATAAGACATTTCTTCTCAGAATGACTCAACAGCTTCTATATTTATCATGTGACATAACATTCAACTAGGTATCTGTTACCAAATCGCGTCAGAGCTGGCACCTGCGTCTTCCGCCTATCCACGACAATGCATAGGGCTTAATTTGGACGCTTCGAAATAATTTATATGTCACTCACTTGGTATTTAGATCTATTAATATAATTATGCTAGATATCTCATCTATTTGATAGAAGGTCATTTAATTAATTTTCATGATAATTGTAGGTATATTAATTCATAAATAAAAGCAATTAATGAAACTGTGGTCATAAATTATTTTAATGCAAAAAACCACTCTTTTGTACAAAATAAGGATAAATTAACCAAGCATTTATAGTATTATAAGTAAAGATGGATACGCTATATACATCTAAATATTCTTTCCATTTTAATATAAAACTACCGTTGCTCGCGACTCCGCTCGCATACTTTATTTGTTACTGTAATAAATAGTATGTTAAAACCAAAATCTTAAGCTTTATATATTATTAGCGACTCACCTTTGCTTCGCTTCCAATGCGTTCCTATACACTATAGAAACACTAGCGATTCACCCTCGCTTCGCTCGGGTTCGTCCTTAGACAAAAATAAATCTATCCCACGGGAACCGTACATTTTTCTGGGTATAGGCCTTTCTCAGTTAACGGGCTATGTAATGCAAAAAAAATTTTTAAAATCGGATTAGTAGTTCCTGATATTAGATTACGTTTTAACGTTTAGTATAGATTTCTCAGAGATGAGATATTTTCCCGCAGTAAAAAGTATTCTATATGTTGAACTGATTAAACAGCTAAAATATTAATCAATAATAAAATCATTATACAAGTAAATTATACTAAATAAATATCAGAAAGTTTACATTTCAAATATAGATTTAGAAACAAAATTCATAAAATATGCAAAAAAATCTTCTTCCAAAGTTTATAACTTTCGTTCTCGGTAATACTTAACGAGCGAGACTGTTTTGTTAGAAACTTGTTTCTTATTCGATATCAGCCTTTTGATTTTAGAAACAAATAATTTTGCCGGATACCGCAAAATTTGAGTTTGCGCCAGATCTGAATATTTTAAAGTAATTTTATATAGGTCTGTTTTCAATTTATAATACATTTATTTATAATTCGTACTATACCAGTCAAGGACCAGATGTTAGGTCCTCTTTAACACGCTTTTATTAACATCACTTAGAAGTTTTTGACGTTGTTTCTAATTTCGTTTCAGTTCATAACTTAGTGGGTAAGTAACCATCCAGTTCATCGGAAGATTATTCTATTCTCTCTCTCTGTACTTTTGTAAAAATCATTATTATTTGATAAATCCCGGATTTTTCGGCATATTTGAATTTCCGGGATAAAAACTAGCATAATGTTCTTCCCATGGTCTCAAACTATCTTCTCACCAAATTTCATCTAAATCGGTTCAATCGTTTCAGAGCCTATTTAGTACAAACAAACAAACAAATGTTTCCACTTTATAATATTAGTATAGATTAAAAGCAAACATTGACTTGTGAAATATCACGTATACACAAAATAACATACAGTACTACGATCTTAGTATTATTTTAGCCCTTTAGTTTAATAGAGTTAACAATTTCTGAAACGACCACATCAAATGTAGTTAACAATAGAAATTTAACAATTTCACACTCAGACCGCAACATTATAAATTATACCAAACTTACTCCAGCTGTTGGCGTTCATAATTTAAATATCCAAAATATCAAAGTAAAACCAATAAATAATATAAGTTAACCGAGATGTAACTAAATCAACTTTGTAATAAGTTTTTATATAAATCACTGTAGTTAGGGCGAGGATTTTAATTATAAAGTTGAGGTTGCATTTAAAATAAGATGCAGATATTGTAAACAGTTTTCACAATTTTTATTTATATACTCATTTTCATTTGAAGCATATCTACATATGTACTAAGAAATGATTTTATAAATATTGTATTTGTATATAATCTAATAAGCTTTAAAAGGTGTTTTGCGGAAAGCTTTTTTTTGTATGCTAAGAAAATATGAAGGCATTGGCGATCATAACTAGAAAAGATTTTACATGCTATCATAATTATCAGCTTTTTTTCACATAGGGAATGTATTTATGTATACAACAGGTGGTTATGTCGTGACTAGACTAGGTTTTTGGGGAGTAGTGGTTTTTCTAGCCAATTGCTGGAATAAGAAGTACTCCCTACTAAAACCTAGGGAAACCTTCTCCAAACCAATTTTTGATAAACCAAACATCCTAGATTAGCGTCATCCTAAGCTTATGTAAAGGCCAAACTTGTGTCTTAAACATGAATTAACCATACTTAGTAAAAATTATCCTTATAGGTACTATTGATATAATATTTTTTTCGACGTACCTTACAAAGCTTTTTCCTAAGTACATAAAACAATTAATGTTTGAAGCGGCCGTATTTAATTTTTACAAACTAAATCTACATGCAATATTCTCGTATGTTGTGAATCAAGTCATTTTGTTCTACAGAAGTTAAATAAATATATAAATACGTTGGGACATTAACACACGAGGCTTGTGTTATGGATACCAGATAGTTGATACACAACACATATACAACTATAAATACATACATATTATAAACATAAACACCCACGACTAGAGTACAAACATTCGTGCTCATGGCACAAATAAATGCCTCCAACGGAACTCTAACCCGCGACCAGCAAGACCACTACAAACTGAACCAAACGTGTCGTCTAAGTTATTAACGAAGTCAATGTAGCACCGTATTAAATTTTGCGAGAATATAACATCAATCGGTCAAAAGGCTTAGTAACATAAATTGTAACAAACGCGCAAAATAAACAATATTTTTATTATCATCGCTCAAATATAATGAAACTTTCGTAAATTTTCAACATATTTACTCAAATGTTTAATTTTAAACCATTTTATTTTCGCTTACAACAACAACAATAGAATGTATCATCTGTTAAATTTTCATCCAAATTCCAAACAAAGGAATGCAATAGTAGTATTTTATATGGGTGCAGCGTGCAGTAAAATACCGCCTTCCTATCGGATAATTGAGACTTATGAAAAGATTTGTTTTGAGCTTTAACGCTATAAAAGTCCGATATTTTCTAAAGTCTAGAAAGAAAAATACCTCCGCATTTTTAATAATGTAGATTTTTTTTGTTATAATAAAACTTAGTCTTATTTGCAAGTTATAAAAATGGCTAAGTCTAAGTCAGCTATTGCTTAATCTATACTAATATTATAAAGAGGTAAAATTTGTGAGTTTGTGAGGTTTTAGGGGTAATTTCTGGATGTTATGAACCGATTTAGATGAAATTTGGTATGAAGATAGTTTGAGACCCTGGGACATAGGATAGTTTTTATCCTAGCAATCATCCCTTAAGGGGGTGAAAATTGGGATGGAATATTGTATGGGGAATCAACCCAGGGACGAACCCGAGCGAAGCGAGGGTTAGTCGCTAGTTTTTAATAATTTTCTTTTATTTTTTATTTGAAGATTACTTGAAAATATCATCAAAACTGCTCCAGCCGTTTTAGATTCCATAGGAAACATATTCGTACATATACAAATCAATATGTGTGTGAAAAGAATAATATGGAATTGTGTTACTAAATAATTTTAAAGGCCTTATCTGCCTCTATGTTCATCACATCAGACAGACAGATAGACAAAAACTCTAAAAACTATAGATTTGGCCTCTATATGGATAATAATGACTATTTCAATAAGATTTTCCGAAAAATATTTAATGTACAGATATATTGACTGGATTAAGATTCTCTTTTATTATTTCTTTTTCTACTTCTTCTTTACCAACTTTCTTTACTAGTTATCAAGGTTTAAGAGAAGCATTTACGAAGAACGTGAATATTATTTTAACCATAGATTGTGAATAATTATGCTTAAAATGCTATACCTTAAGCAGAAATCAGTCACAAATCCCATAGATATTATAAATGCGAAAGTTTGGATGGATGTTTGTTACTCAATCACGCGAAAATGGCTTAACAGATCTGGAAAAATTTGACACACATATAGATTATAGTCTGGAATAGTACATAGCTTAGTTTTTATCTCGGAAAAATTAACGGTTCTCGTGGGATAGATTTGTTTTCGTTTTTTACTAAGGATGAACCCGAGCGATGCGAGGGTGAATAGGTAGCTTCATATAGCTCAGCAAATAAAATAGAAGCGTATTTTAAAACAAACTATATGAACTCGGTTCTTGGAAACACTTTCAAGAGTTTCGTTATCTTTATCTTGTAGCGTAAACGTGCTTATTTCTGGCGATGGTCCGAAACTTCGATGAGTAACGAGTTTGGTAATTCAAGACACGGTCTGTTGCAATGTTCCCTACTTTAGTATGAGTAAATAGCCTTAGTTATTAAACTAACTGCGGTCTACCCTTTACAGCTCGGTGAACTATGATAATGATTGGATGTGCCAGAAAATTTATATTTGCACTTTATTCACCAGTAGCTTCTACATATTATATATTTTATATTTCTATTCTCAATAGTCTTAATAGTTTCTTAAATCTACATCTCTCGTAACCGCGACTGCTACAAACCGTTCGAAACATCAGGAACCAAAAATCAAAATAAATCCGTGAAATAACGCAAAAAGATTTTATTTAAAGTCCCAATAGAGTAATGCAACATAAATAACTTAGCATTTCTAGAATTGGTTTTACTGTTAAAGCCAAAAGTATATCTATTTTTTGTTAGTTAGCACTTATTCGTGATATAGTTAAAACGTGCCTTATAGATTGGTTATGGGAGTTACGCGTTGGGTAGCGACAAAAGTCTAGAGAGGGAAAGTGAAGACATGAATTAACATGAGTTCGACACTACAAAATAGTTGTCTAGTTATTGAATATCAAAGTTTTAACTATTTTAATATCCACATAGTATATTTTTTTAAGGAAGTGAAAGCCCAGGCGTACCCACTTAGGAAACCAAGGAAGCGGATTCCAATCCTGGGTTTCGAACCTGTGATATTTACGTGGCGTTTGTGACCATCAAGATTTCTTGTAAATGCTAGTTTTAAGTCAGATGACATTAATTCGTCGGTTTTTTGTACAATTTTTACGTTTTTTATAAATCTTATATCTTGATTTTATAAATATATTTTATTCAAGAATTGAACCCATGATTCACAAGATTATAACCCAACAAAATAGATGAATCACTACTAGAGCGCTAGCTGTTTATTAGTCGACAGTGTGCGGCTGATAATTTAATTTTAACGCTACAGTATGAAACACTATGCCTCCGGATAACTTTTCTTCCTACATCGTGTTTCGTAGTAAATTACATTATTTAGTTAACAGAAATTAGTTATTTGACGGAGTTATTACACGAAGCGAATCCTAAATCATCACAGACCAAGTTGGCTTACTCATTATATGCTAACTAGTTTGGATAAGTATATTAAAATTTTATTTCCATTTAAATTCTGTGTTATATTTAGCCCTCTTTATTGTTCCACTGCTGAGCACGGGCCTCCCTTCAATACAAGGGGATCAGGCAATAGTCCACCACGCTGACCAAGTGCGGGTTGGCGGACTTCACATGTCTTTCGAAAACTTTCTAGGTTCTCTCAGATATTATACAGGTTTCCTTATAATGTTTTCCTTTACAGTAAGACTGTAGTAATTTTTTGAGTGATTTGAAAGAAATTTTGAAGTGATTCGCACATGAGAATATCGGAATTGTGAGAGCCGGTATTCAAACCCGCTTCACTCGGTTTCCCAAGCGAGCAAGTTACTACTGGACTATCACTGCCGTCTAAATTCTATATCGGAATATTATTATTGCTAAAGTTTTTATACGTGTCATCACAGATAGAAGATGATATCGAGTAGCATATAGGCAACTAGGGACAATTTATTTGTTTGAACACATTAATATCTGGAACATTTTTCAAAAATCTTTTTGCATTTCACGGAATATTTTTTTTTTTTGGGATATTAACACACAACACCATCTTTTATATTAGTTATTTAGTGAGAAAGATTATCTATACATATAATAAAATTGTAACTAAGCCGAATCTATACATTCAATATTTTTAACCGACTTCCAAAAAGGAGGAGGTTCTCAATTCGTCGGAATCTTTTTTTTTTTATGTATGTTCACGGATTTCTCGAAGACGGCTGAACCGATTTGGAAATTTTTTTTTTTGTTTCAAAGAGTATTCTTCCCCGGTGGTCCCATATAAATTTTATCGAAATCGGTCAAGCGGTTTTTAAATAAATGGCTTAATCGAATATTATGTTTTTATTAAAAATCTTTCTTCTTACAAATTACTTGCTTATTACGTCTACACTAAAAATGGAAAAATAAAAACTTTTAAAAAAAAAATAAAAACCGACTCCTGGCACTGAAAAGTAAAAAATAACTAAACAGAGGTTTTCATTTAAAATAGATACCTAATCAGATATTTTCGAAGTCGGTGCCAGCCAATACAAATCAAAGCACACCGACTTCGAAAATATCTGATTAGGTATCTATTTTAAATGAAAACCTCTGTTTAGTTATTTTTTACTTTTCAGTGCCAGGAAGTCGGTTTTTATTTTTTTTTTAATTTAGCAAATCTTATTGAAATAAATATTACCGATACAGCCGATACAGAGGCCGAATCTATAGTTTTTAGAATTTTTGTCTGTCTGTCCGTCTATTACCGCGTCACGGAAAAACCACTGGAGGGATTTTGATGAAATTTGGTATGATGATAGCTGGTTATCAGGGTTAACATATATGATACTTTTTACTGCGGGAAAATAACTCATCTGTGAGAAATCTATAATACTAAACATTAAAACACATGTAGGGACGAACCCAACCGGAGCGAGGATGAGTCGCTAGTAGACTATATAATATTATGCTACGACACTTTGAAGGCGGAAGAGGAAGAACGTCTTTGCCGTATGAAAGATAATAGACTCGAGCGGAGCGAAATCTAGCTTTTAATAAAAACCACCCGAAAAGTTATGAAATTAACCTAAGAATTATGGTATTATAAATTAATTACCAAAGGATTATTCTTAGGATTACATACACTAAGGTCGTGTAGGGACCTAAATACTAATTTTACGCCGAACGTATGTCCATCCATATGTCTTTCTTGTTTAAATAGGAATATCTATATCGTTTAACTTTAACTGATATCATATTTATAATTTTAAGTGCCTTCAAAATGTCAATTTTTTGTCAATATCCATTGATGAATAAATTTTCTCTATTTTCAAGCCATATTTTACCCATACTGAAAAGATACATGATTGATTACTTTTGCTTAATACGAGAATCGAACGCGTAACTAGTATAGCATCAATTAGATACACATTGGTACGTTAGCAACACAACAGTCTTTTTAGATATAAGGCTATACATGTAATGTATTTATATTGAACGTTGATATAATTAACAATCGATTTGACCCAAAGGCCTCGTTAACTTGTCACACCCGACAGATAAATTTACGCGAGGCACAAAAAGCAACAGCTAACATCCACACATTCTGATTTCAACGAAAATTCCATATGGATAATAAAATAATCCTTTCCGTACTAAGGCTTTATCTCATTTGCGATGCGATACCCGAAAATGATATCAAAGGCGACCCAACAATATTTGCAAGCTTTTATTGACGATTTCTGTTAAGTCGACGAATTGTGGTATACCTACGTCTTATAAATCCATTGTGTGACGATTTATTGCTAAGTGTTGCTCATGACTTCGCTTGTTCCTTTTCTTTTGTTAACCGACTTTAAATAGTTGAGGTACTGCTTTTATCTGTTATTTTGGTGGGTTATACGATTTTTAACCTATTGTATAGCGGATTTTATGATTCTTATTTAATAAATTTTATCTTATCTATTTTTTCTATAAATTTTTCATTTTTTTTCACCAGTTCTTTGCAGGACTGAGGGTCTTTCTTTCCAAACTCGTAGTATACTCATGACGTTCAGTACATAAATGTAAGTAATATTTTATTCCGAATAAATTAATTTGAAAAAAATTATAATGATTTGAATTTTACTGAATAAATATACTTATGTCAAGTGTGATCCCATAATTTTTTTTGAAAGCTTTACTTCTAAGGGTGAAATAGTCAATTTTAATTGATTTTCAATGTATTTTTTTTTTGTAAAAAAAATATTAGCATCCATAATCATACGAATATAACCGCCACTTTTTATGCAGAGAGAATAAAATGAAATAGACAGAGAGTTTAAGATATATTAGTTCGATTAATTAATTGTTGTTAGAAATATACAAATAATTCAAATTTACATTTTTGCAATAAAACATTTCTAGTAGCAAAAATATTACAATTAATACAAAACAAATCTTAATACATAAAATTTGAATAAAAAAACAAATTTCATATATGTATAGATTTATTTAAATCTAAATTTAAAATAACACAGAAAGAAAGACTTATTTTTTAAACATATTGGGATATTAAAACACAGCACCATCTAGTTCCATGATAAGCTACGAGGCTTGTGTTATGGATACCAAATAGTTGATACACTGTGCATATATAACTTTAAATACATATATATTACAAATATAAACACCCATAACTGTAGTGCAAACATTCGTGCTCATCGCACAAATGAATACCCCAGCGAAATTGGAACCCGCGACCACTGGCACAGCAAGTAATAACCCACTACAAACTGAGCCAAAGATATATTGTAAAAATGAAATCATTGTAATTTCTAATTCATACATATATTTGACTTAATACGTAAAATAAAGCTCAACTTAGCTCACCCATCACTTAATATTTCACACAATGGAACACAATCCATAGATCAAAGCATACAAAACTATGAAGGTAAATACAATTAATAAGATGAATAGGTTAGAATGTTCATTAATTATTTAATAAAACAAATAGCTTGAACAAATGTATATATTAATACATGAAGAGAAAACTTTGGAGCCCTTTTTAAACATATTGCATGTACGCAGGAAAATGAGCTTTGGCATAGTTAAAGTTTATATAGAGAAAGACTGCAGAAAGCCAAAATTTATTGACTATTTTTAACCACGAATCTGCTTGCGTATTTTATTTATATATAATTACTCCACTGTTAAAATATGCAACATCATGTTAGATAACCTTCATCAATATTATATGATTACTTACGTAATATAAAAACGGAAAATTTGTTTGTCTGTACGTGCAAATCTCTGAATCTATGGACTCGTTTCAAAATTCTTTTGGATTTTATAGGCTATCTATATAACTTTGAAAAAAGAATCTCAATATCGGTCAAACTTAATGAATTATGATTTTGAACCACGGATGTATCAGTAGTATAATAAAAAAGATACTTACAAAACTTTTTTTCCAAAGTTCTCGTAGTAGGTCAGCAGGTAAGGCATTCCACAGAATAATCGTTTCATAAAGAAGACACGCAGTAAATAAAGGAAATGAAGATTTACTCAACGATAAGTATGTAGAGTCCTGAAGGTTTACGATGTGGATTATGACGGACAGAAATGTTATGTTTTTGCTGTCGTTTGGATGTGAGAAAATGTCATAGCTACTATTTTATGAAGGTTGATCTCACCAAGATTCATATGGGGTCGACATAAGAAAAATTTTGATAATACCATCGCATGTTGTTTAGTATATTTCAGGTTATATATATATATTTATTTTAGAGTTACAATTGCATCTATACATATTATAAAATTCTAACTAAGCCGAATCTGTACATTAAATATTTTTTGGAAAATCTTATTGAAATAGACATTATTATCGATGCAGAGGCCGAATCTATAGTTTTTAGAATTTTTGTCTGTCTGTCTGTCTGTCTGTCTGTCTGTCTGTCTGTCTGTCTGTCTGTCTGTCTGTCTGTCTGTCTGTTACCGCATCACAGAAAAACCACTGGAGGGATTTTGATGAAATTTGGTATGATGATAGCTGGTTATCCGGGTCAACATATAGGATACTTTTTACCGCGAGAAAATATCTCATTTCTAAAAAAAAAATACAAAAACTGGTAGAAACAAAACCACGACGATACTATTTGTAAACAGTTTAGCAAGGTAACTTACAAAATATGGTAAAAACTATAAAAATAGCTTATCTTGAAAATAAAATTATCAAAAGCGCTATTTTATCCATTAAAATAGTTATTTTAATTAATATTTATTTATGTGTTATTTAGATATTCGACGATAGATGTCGCCATGTGTTTTTAAAATACATAGTTTTAATCCCAAAAAAATTAATGTACAGATACGACCATTTTTCGATTTTATTAGAATTACTACTGAATCACCCGCGGCTCCGCCCGTGTTTAAATTATCAGTAAAGCAAACTTTTTCGCTTCATAAATTAGTAACTATACATACAATAAAATTGTAACTAAGCCGAACCCGTAAATTCAATATTTTTTCGGAAAATCTTATTGAAATATTCATTATTAGCAATATAGAGCCCGAATCTATAGTTTTTAGAATTTTTTCTGTCTGACTGTATGTGACCGCATCACAGAAAAACCACTAGAGGGATTTTTATGAAATTTGGTATGGTAATAGCAGGTTATCCGGGTCAACACATAGGATTCTTTTTACCGCAGGAAAATATCTCATTTCTGAGAAAAAATACAAAAACTGGTTAAAGTAAAAGCACGATGATTCTATTAATATTTTAGCAAGGTAACTTACTTATATATTATGTTAAAACTATTAAAAAAACTTATCTTAAAAGAAATATTGACAGCGCTATTTTATTCATTAAAATAGTTATTTTAATGAAAATTTATTTATGTGTTATTTAGCTATTTGACAATAGATGTCGCCATGTGTTTTTAAAATACGTAGTTTTATCAAAAAAAAAATGTACAGATATAACCTTTCTATGACTTTATTATAATTACTACTAAATTACCCGCGGCCCTGCCCGTGCTTAAATTTTTAATAAAACAAACTTTTGGCTTTATAAATTAGTAACATATAACATATTAGTAATATTTTGTTGGCCGAAACAATTTTCAAATAAGAATATTTGTAAATTTTTATTGTTTAGTAAATAATGTTAATGTTTTTTAATCTTTTAATGTAAAATTGGGCAAATGCAAATCCAACTCGCGTATTTTAGGTTTCGTATAGCAAAATGCTTTGTTGTTTTTCTTACGTGTTTTGTATGGTTAACACTAAAATAAATACGAATAATATTTACGTTTCCACAACACCTACTAATTTTTTGCACCGTAAAAATAAGTTCAATTCATATTATTTTATAACATTTTATGGAATACAAGTTTATGGCTGTTAAACTGCCAAAGCGGGTAACTAAAAATATTTCATATCTCAAAAACTATGAAAAAGTATTTTAGGAACTGTTATACCTCAACTTTTTCACTTTTTCTTGACACCTTTTCTTGGAAGGTAAAGGCTTAAAAGACACAAAAAAATGCTTACGACTTTATTCATATTAGCAGAGCCATATGAAATAAAAAAAATGATTCGCTTAGAATTATTTACTTATTACACTTTCTTTTGAAAATCGTTTTGGAAAATATTACTAACTAGCGCTAATTAAGAAAAGTTATCATTATGTAATTTAAATAATCAGCTATATACTAAATTAATCAACAGCTGTCTATTAGTAAAAAATGATTAAAATTAATTCCGTAGTTTGAGAGTTTATCGTGAAAAACTAAAAAAACAAACAAAACAGAAGTATAAACATACATAAATGTTATTGCTAAAACAAAAAGTTCAATTTAACGGAGGAATCTTTGTGGCATTGTCAATCTCTGCCATTATTTACCAATCATGCGGTGCGCAATGAAAGTAATGTATAATGTAAGAGTAGGTATACTAATGTGTAAAACCTAAGAATTTGGTTTTTGATCATCTGAACGCGGGCGGAGCCGCGGGAAATGCTAGTATAAAATAATATTTATCATTTTGTGGCTGTTTAAAAGAAATTAGACATTAGTTACGAATATACAAACGCGTTTTTATAAACTTTACTGGCAACTATAATTATATAATATGTTATTAAATCTAAAAAGTCGATTTTACTTAAATTATAAACTAGCAACTCACTCTTGCTCCGCTCGGGTTCGTCCCTACTTACGCCTTAACCTTTAGTATAGATTTCTTAGAGAAAAGATATTTTCCCGCAGTAAAAAGTTTCCTATATGTTGACCTGGATAATCGGCTACCATCATTCCAAATTTCATCAAAATCTATCAAGTTTTTGGTTTGGTTTGGTTTTTTTATGATGCGGTCACAGACAAACAGATAGACAGACAGACACACAAACATTCTAAAAACTATAGATTTGGCCTCTGTATCGATAATCATGTTTATTTCAATAAGATTTTTGTTTTAAATATTTAATGTACAGATTCGGCTTAGTTAGAATTTTATTATATGTATAGATGTTATTAAATCTAAAAAGTCGATTTTAGTGTATTTAAATTATTATAAATATCGTAGATTTGAAAATTAGTAAGGAATTCTACTTTCAGATGACTCAACAATAATTTAGTACCACTGAGTTATTTCATAATGAAGCCAAGCGGTGGAAAATGGAACTCATTTACTTGGAGTTCCTAAAATTTCAATTTTGTAATGATATAACTCAAAAACGTCTATTTCTGTTTATTAAATAAATATTTGGAGTAAGAATTTTAGATTTTAATAACGCATAGTATTTTTTTATTTTTTTAACAAAATCGGATAAGTGCGAGTCTGATTCATACAATGAGGGTTCCGTAGCTTGCAACCTTTTTGTTTTATTTTAACATACTAATATTTTACATCAATAGTATAAATATGCACACCTCTAAAATATTAATTTTATTGACGGTTTAAATAAGTTTGTGTTTCATAGTATTACTATAAGAAATTAAGTTAAACGGTCTAACGCATGAAACGAACATCTCATATCTCAAAAACTACTCAACGTATTATCTTCAAAAAAAATTTATTTTTTGAAATTTTTCGAAACAGACAGACGGATATAGCGATATTATAAGGGATTCTTAAGGTTCCCTTGCTATTTAGCTACAGATACGCCACCCCACTATGTATATAATCTGTAAAAACATCACATAAATTCTTGAAATATTTAACTAACAAGAAAATTTGTAATACTTGCAAAACGCTAAACATTTTGAAGAGCCTCAAAGAAAAATAAATGTATTGTTGGTAAGCCTCGATGCGATGAAAGGAAACAAAATATAAAATGTTCTTGCCTCCGCTTCATCGCTCACAAAGCTATTATGCCGTAGTCTAATGAAATCATTTGTTTTGATATCTCTTGATATTTTAACATATAAATTAATATAATTTAATTATAGTCTTGTAAAACACATTTAGTTTACTTAAGTTATGTTTGTGTAATATCTATAGAATTGCTAAGATTGACTTGCAAAGGCAAAATATTCTTCGAACGAGCTCAATATTTTTATGGGTTATACAAATATGTTCCTTTAATAAAATCTTTAAATAAATATATTTCTGTTCATATGTGAAATTAAAAAAAATACAGCTGTGAAGTAGTAACGAGCTCACTTGGAAAACCAAGTGAAGCGGGTTCAGACCTCGGGTTTTGAAGCTCCAGTATTTTCATGTGCGAATCATTTCCAACATGATTACCACTAGCTAATACGGTGAAGGAAAACATCGCGAGGAAACCTGCATGTCTGATAGATCCTAGGAAATTTTCGAAAGGTATAAAATCGGCCAACCCAAACTTGGCAAGCATGGTGGACAATGGCCTAATCTCCCTTGTATTGAGGAGACCCGCCATGCCCAGCAGACGTTTGAAAAATCTGAATACAACACAGTAAACGACTTGTTGATACCGGTGCGTTAATTAGTGCCTAATACGGACTAATGTGTTACTCCAGATCTATATGTGTACTCCATTTCATACAAATCTATCCAGCCGTTTGAGCTTTAAGAAGTAAAAAACATTCACACATGTACACATAAACTTTTACATTCAAAATAGTAGTTCGATTTATTAAAAACTAGCGACTCACCCTCGCTTCGCTGGGGTTCGTCCCTAGCTTGATTCCCCATACAAACTTTCATCCCCATTTTTACCCCCTTAGGGGATGATTTCCGGGATTAAAGTATCCTATGTATTTCCAGGGTCTCAAACTATCTTCTTGCCAAATTTCATCTAAATCGGTTAAGTAGATCCAGAAATTACTCCCTACAACGTCACAAACTCACAAACTTTACTTCTTTATAATATTAGTATAGATATAGAATTTCAAATATAAGTTATGATCGTAGTAAAGTAGAAACCTTACTCGTGAAGAGTAAAGGCTAAATCTCAAAGCCAACAGAAAATTCAGTTTCATAACTCTAAACAGTTTACATAACAAAGCCGGTTTTCTGTTGATCAAAAAGATGATGTAGGGATACTGCCATTTCTGCTTATTGGTTCGTGAAATAGTATGTGGATAGTTTCGCTCCTGGAGCTTAGATGCTTTCATTTTCACAGGATTTGAGAGATTGCGTACGTTTTGATAATATTTTTTGGTGAATTTACTTAGTAGGTACTCGTACCAACTATTACTTTTGTATTAAAATCTATACAGATAAATGAAATTGAAGTGTCTGTTTGCAATGTCAAAATAACAGCTTTATACTAAATGCATATGGAATTATATAATATGGTACTTGTAAGAAAAACACAATTTTTAAAAACTTTGTCTGTCTGTCTGTTTGTCTGTTTGTTCCGGCTAATCTCCGAAACGGCTGGACTGATTTTAACGGGACTTACACTGGCAGATAGCTGATGATATAAGCAGTAACTAAAGCTACTTTTATTTTAGAAAAAGAATTAGGGTTTCCCTCAAAGAAATTAAAACGTACCTACGGACGCATCTGAGCGAAGCGAAAATAAGTCGCTAGTTTATAATATTATGTAGTAGTGTGATTGCTTACAACTATATTATGTCAGCTTTAACCCGTGACTCCGCTCGCTTATTTATTCCCATATTTTTTTCGCCCTTAAGAGTCAAATTGTAAACTAGCAGAACATGCGGCTTCGCTCGCGATCAAACTACGAAAAATACGAAATTTCATGCTAATATTTCCAAGGAATAAAAAAATTCATACAAACTTTTATCCCTTTTTTCACCCCGTTGGAGGTTAAATTTTGAAAAATCTTTCCTTAGTGGATGTCTTCGTCATATGAGGAATACGTGTGCGAAATTTCAATTTTCTAGCCTTAAGGGTTTAACGTGTGCGTTGATACATCGGTCAATCACTTTTGCCTTTTATATATACAGACGATAAATAGACTACAGCTGTAATGTATGTAATACTATAGAAAACAATCGAAATAAATAAAGCAGTAATCTAAAACGTTAAAATATTGTATGTAATATGCTTACTAAACCAATTATCTTCGACATTATATCTCAAAAACTTTACAGATTTTGTTTCATTTCATCCCCATTGGTTTAGTATCATAAAATTTGAGAGAAAGAACAAAATGGCAATAAAACTACTGGGCGGACCTTTCTGTTATCGCTCTCCAGTTCAACTTTACGATACACGCGCTCGTCGATAAAGTCTTACGAGGGGATTATAGATATAGTAATTGGGATTGGCGAATAGTTTCACATAAGCTTTTTTACCGATACCTTTTTTGTCTTTACGCACTTTAGTTATGTTGTTCATTGCTTTTTACTCTGAACACTATATTGGATGACTAGCGACTCACGCTCGCTTCGTTCGCGTTCGTCCCTAAGTACGTTTTCACAGTTAGCTATGTTTATACATAAATAGTAGCTTGCTTCTCCTAAGATATTCATTAAAATTATAAATATTAATAGTGCGTACGCCGTACGCGAATTTTGTTCACAATTTCAAGGGTTTTAATTTTTTTTCGCAGAACCCTGATTCTTTTTCTTAAATAAAAGTAGCCAAGTTACTCCTTATAACATCAGCTATCTGCCAGTGAAAGTCCCGTCAAAATCGATCCAGCCGTTTCGGAGATTAGCCGGAACAAACAGACAGACAGACAGACAGACAAAAATTGTAAAAAATGTTGTTTTGGTATATGTACCGTGTATACATCCATATGCATTTAGTAAAAAGCGGTTATTTCAATATTACAAACAGACACTCCAATTTTATTTATCTGTATAGATTATGTTAAACGTTGCGCTCACTTGAATTGGTTGTACTTATTATACGGGTACGGGCTAATGTTGAGAATCAATAAAGAAATTTAGATGCGTTTTGCTGTTATGATCTACATTTCTCTCCAGAAAGGTTTTAGTGTGTGTAATATTACCCTAACAATTATAAAAGCTAAGCGTTGACAGTATTCATGAGGCGAGTAAATTTGCTTTATCGGAATATGCTGCATAAACGGCTAGAAGTAAATAAAAACAACGTATATATTTTAGTACATGTAAAGACTTTCAATAGTTCTAAAAAAGTCCACTATGTGACATTAATGTCATATAGTGGACTTTTTTAGAAATAGAACATTAATTTAATTTATCATATATGATTGATTTTATTTTAAACTAGCAACTCACCCTTGCTTCGCTCGGGTTCTTCCCTAGCTTGCTTCCCAATACAAACTTTCATCTCCATTTTCACCCCCTTAAGGGATGATTTCAGAGATAAAACGTATCCTATGTCCTTCCCAGGGTCTCAAACTATCTTCTTACCAAATTTTATCTAAATAGGTTCAATAGATCCAGAGATAACCCCCGTACAAACTCACAAACTCACAATCTCACAAGCTCATAAACTTTACCTCTTTATAATATTAGTATAGATAAAGTATTTTTTGATTCAGTGAAGTTACCAGATATAATGAAAAAATAAAATTAATAACCAACATTGTTCAAACCGTACAAAAATGTACCTAATATGTGATTCAAATCTATTCAGCGATACATGTATTTAGATTGCGAGCAGAAGAGAATCGCGATTTTACATAAATAGAAGACATAAAAGCAACATGAAAGGGCAAATCTTTAAAGTTTAAATCTTTTTATTATAGTGTTGTAAAACGAAAACAATTTACTTGAAGACTTCAACAATAACAGTTTAAAAACGTTACTAAGTCTTTAGCGAACAACACCAAGCTACGGCTCGACGTTGAAACTTTGAATTACTTTTCCAAAGTCCTCTAATAAATTCTCGCGCAACGTTTCAAAGTATTTCATAAGGAAATTCGTAAATAAATTCAGCCAAAACTAGAGTTGGAATATTTGCTAAGTGAAATTGGTGTGCATATGATCTTATAATTTTCGCTTTTGTTTGTATTAATTATATTAGTACTTGTTTTACATTAGTATACGAGTATATGTATACTAGGGGTAAGACAAGGCAGTGGTAGCCCAATGGTAACGCGCTCGCTTGAGAAATCTAGTGTAGCAGGTTCAAATCCCGGGTCTCGCATTTCTGATATTTTCATGTGCGAATCATTTCTAACATGATTACCACTTGCCTTACGGTGAAGGAAAACATCGTGAAAAAACCTTCACGTCTGAGAGAACCCATCAAGTTTTCGAAAGACATGTTAAGTCCGCTAACCCGCACTTGGTCAGGGTGGTCTAATACCCCTCGTATTTAAGGGAGGCCCATGCCCAGTAGTGAAATATTAAAAAGGGCTGGATACAATATATACTATTGAAGTGAATAAAGATAACACCTTGGTAAAGTGCTCACTTAGAAAACTAAGTGAAGCATGTCCAAACCCTTAGTATCGCACCTCTGATATAATCTCTTTGAAGAAAAATATAGTGAATACACCTGTATGTTTAGGAGAACCTAACGAGTTTTTGAAAGATATAACGTCCACCCACCCGTATTTGAACACCGTGGTCGATTAGGGACTGATCCCCTCCCATTGAAGGGAAGACCGAGCTTAGCAGTGGGACTGTAAGGCCCGATCCACACTTATTGCCGATCATAGTTTGTTTTCGGTCTGGTAAAGTTTTTTTCGTATCGTAACAAGTCTTTATCGAATCACACTCTAGCAACACTTCTTGTGCAAAAATACTTTACCAGACCGATATCGGACCGAGAGCAGGCTTTAATTAGTACTATAGTGTACAAAAGTCTTTAAAGGGCTAAATAGTTTAAGCAGTCAGTCAAATTATTGAGAAAGTAAATTAACATTTTTATTTCATAGCATAAACATAATATTTTGAAGTCAGCGCCGCTAAGGTAATATGCAAACTTCTTTAAACTATTTGTTTTCCTGGAGTCCTTAATAATATAGAAATATAAAAATATGTTTCTTTATGGCATAAAACTGCTACACAATACTTGTCCTTCGACATCACCTTGGAATTTTAGTAACTTTGCTTAACTCAATATCAAATATCGATTGATATGTATATATATATTCTAAATTGTTATAATTCCTGACAGTATCATGTTCCTCAGCTATTTTTAATAATATTTTAATAGGTGTTCTTAAGATTAATGCATCGGTTACTTAACAAAACAAAACAATTTTTTTATTTCAATTGTTGGAATGGTGGTTCTACGTTCCCCACCCAACACCTTTTAATACTTTTCTATGTGAACGTAAAATAAAGAGAAAAAAGTGCATATGTTACACACACATGGTAGAACTGAAACTTCAGAAAAGTAATCTACGAGAGAATGAGATGAATATAGCGTATTAGGAGTATGATAATTATAAGATAATTATTTTATTATGATATTTTTACCAAGTTTAAAAGTTATTTACATTTCATTTGAAATAAATATACATTACATATTATTCAGTCAATAATTTTATTATTTTTCACTTCCTGTGTAATGTATTCTATCTCAAATAATTAATTAAATAACGTATATTAGGCATATTACAATCATATATTTACAGAATATCATATACTGAAAGAATATAATATTATATATATGTCAGACAATAACAACTGTTACCATACCAACATGGCAATGTTTTTTATCTCATTCTCTCGCAGGCTTAATCCTATATATTTATGTGTTTGCCTCTTTTTAGTGTCGCATTTCCGTTTCATCGATCCATTTCATCAAGTTTCAAATCACAACGATTCTAAAGAAGTTTTGCTTGAAAAACATTTGTTATATCTGTTGGAGGTCACCAATAAAACTTCTACTTTTTGCATGCATTCTTATATTCAGTACTTTTGTTACATAATTCTTACAACAAACACTTTCAATATTACAAACAATCCATGACTAGTCACTACAGAATTGTACCGAGATCTGCCCCTCTGTCAAGCGCGGGGAAAACAAAAGAATATCCGCGTTCTTTTTATTTTTTTAAATACATTTTTATCGGCCAATATTACAAATTATTCAAATATATTATTTTCCATTAAAACGTTCAAATATAAAAGTGCAACCTTACATATCAATAAAATATATGTGCATATACCTAGTATATTCAAATATATTTAAACAATACTTAATAATTCCACCTGCATCTAATAAATAGTAATTCAGTATTCAACAAGACGCCTATTTAGATCACAATTGTTCTTTACGTTTTTATCTCCATATATTTTACTTATCTTAACATTTTATTTCATACTGCAGACGCAATTTTGCAGGTCAGTAATTTTCTTGGGAACAGAAGGGAATGTATTTTATTCGCTCCTGCTTGGTTACGATCCTATGAAAGCAATTCAACCAACGAAGTAAAAGAGCGGACTGGCGACTAGACACGTAACGGTTATATAACGTGTATTTACTTAAACTTACTTAAAGTTTGTTTAATAACTTTGGAATAGATGTCTTTCTAAAACTATTATCATAAGTGATTGAGTTTCTATTTGTTACTAGTGGCTCACCCTCGCTTCGCTCGGGTTTGCCTCTAGGCAAACAAAAACAAATCTATCCCACGGGAGCCGTACATTTATTAGAGATAAAATGTAGCCTATTTGTTATTCTGATATACAATCTATGTTATTGTAAAGTTTCATTTAAATCCAATTTGTGGTTTTTGTGTACTAAGTTGTATAAGTTACTATAGTTTTTTAACTATCCCACGGGAATCCTTTAATTATCCAGGATGAAAAGTATCTAAAATGTTGACCGAGGATATAAGGTACTACCAAGCAAAATTTCATTTTAATCGGCCCAACAGTTTCGGAGATTAGCCGGCACAAACAGACAGACAGAGAAACAAAAAAATTGGATTCTGAATTTTTTCTATTTTTCTTCTTACGGTTTTTAGTATTTTTTTTCTATGTACAGACATTCGACCTCTACAGTTTCATTATATGTTTAAATTAACGCTGAAAAAGATAAAAACCCTGGAACAACATATAGGATACTGGTAAAATTTGCCAAAAGTTGTCCCTACCTGAATATGACATTATAAATACTAAATACACCTAAGAAAGAACGTGGCGCTCCATGGTAAGACGTGATGCTATTCACAATATTGTGCCTGAATGAAATTATCTCAAAAAATATTTGAATTTTATATGATGACTGGGTTTGGGTTCGTCCCTACGTTTTAACGGTTACTATGAAACAAATACATATATATTATATGCTATATGATAAAGAGACTATAGTCTTCTTTGATAAACAAGCTATCTAATGCAAAAATAATTTTTCAAATCGGATTAGTAGTTCCTGAGATTAGCGCGTTCAACCAAACAAACAAACAAACAAACAAAGAAACAAATAAACTCCGCCTCTTAATAATATTAGTATTCATGATAATCTACAATCATACAATCAATTTCCTTCGTGTCCTCTTCTTTCTACGTGACATTGGCGAAGTAATCTATGCTCAACTGATACGCATTGAAGCCATTAACAAGAGAATTGAATTGAATTGATTTGATCTCCAATCATATGTACTAATTTGATTACTAAAACCCTTTTATTAATAAGCTACAATGTCCCTAAATACTATTTTTCATTAAAACTTATATGTAAGTGCTTTCCTTCGCTTGTTATTCGAATTATATGCAAATGGAATTATGTTTAACAATAAAATTAAATGAACATAAAATGGAAAATAAATGAACACTAAAGTGCCTTAATTTACTACTTTTTTAACATACTACGTTTGATCAATGACTCCTTTTGCGAGTGTACCTCCTATTTAGCTATAAAATCCTTTTAACTTTTATGTGACAATTTATATTACAAGTACCTGGGCGACCGAGCTTCGCTCGCAGTTTTTTTTGTAATATTGTATTTTTTAGATAAAAAAGAATTAAAAACTTGAATAAATACAAAAAAAACAAAAGAGACCGAAACTATAGTTTTTAGAATTTTTGTCTATCTGTCTGTTTACCTGTCTGTCTGTTTGTCTTTCTGAATTCTGGGGGCACATCACGAGAAAACCACTGGACAGTTTTAGATGAAATTTGGTATGATAATAGCTGGTTATCCGGGTCAACACTACACTTTTTACTGCAGGCAAATATCTCATCTCTGAGAAATCTATACTAAACGTTAAAACGTAAATAGGGACGAACCCAAGCGGAGCGAGGGTGAGTCGTTAGTCTTTGCATAAGAATTTAAAAGCATACCATGATTTAGAAAATTGTACGAAGAATTCACTTCTTTATGAAAAGTTTTTTCCTTTACAATCTCTTAAAGCTGTATTTGACAGGTGACGCGGACCGACACGACGGTCAAACCTTTCTAATTAAAGGAGTGATGTTGTAGAAAATTTCCCTTTCCACTCCATTGTGAATTTACAAAAGGTTCTTTTTTTATGTATGTTTTTTATCAATTCGTCTACTACAGCAAATTACTGTATAATTTTTTCATCTTAGAATATATTAAATATGTCATTATGATAGATTAAGTAGATGCCTTTGAAAACTTATAAAAAAAAATAAGTAAAAAAATGTGGACGGCCATACAAAAATTGTTTGTTTTTGTTGTGTTTGTTCTATCGTCATTCTAAAGGAAAACAAATAATAATTGACTGCTCAAGTATGAATTTTATAAGTATTTAACAACTACATATGTATTATAAATTGAAAAAACTATTTGCCTATACTACACACGAAGTTCCCAATCCATAGTAATGTTATAAAATGTAAAAAAAACTGTCTGTCACTTTTTCACTCCGCTGCAACCACTGAACAGATTTCGAAAAAAAATGACAAGGACATAGATTGCATCCCGCGACAAAGGCTATCCTTTATCTCCGCCCAGCTTATCACACGAGCGAAGCCACGGGCAAAAACAAGTTCCACATAAAATCCAATTTTATCCTTTACGTAACCTATATTGTACGTAACTTTAAACCGTCACTTTAACTCGAACTTGGCCAATTTTTCTTTGTCCCAAATCAGTCTGTAATAAATAACATTGATTGGACTAGAAACAGCAAGATCGTTTATTCTGAGGCTAACGACAATGGTTTTCGACCGATATCTCATCCAGTACTGGAGAGTCATTGTCCTTATTTACAGGAGACTCATGTACCCTTGAAGAAAATCTAATTACACTGTTAGCCAAAGTGATTGTATTAACTTAAAGTCCTTAGTAGTGATTTACTGATACTTTTTCTCTTCTTAACCAGTTTTAAAGAAGAAGTAGGTTGTTAATTTATGTATAAATAACCTTGTGTATATTATACACTAGCGACTCACCCTCACTCCGCTCGTATTCGTCCCTAGATACGTTTTAACCGTTAGTATAGATTTTTCAGAGATGAGATATTTTCTCGTAGTGAAAAGTATCCTACATGTTGACCTACCTATTATCATACTAAATTTCATCAAAATCTGTGTAGTGGTTTTCTCGTGATGCGTTCCTAGACAGACAGACAGACAGACGAAAATTCTAAAAACTATAGATTCGGCCTCTGTATCGATAATATTGAATATTTCGATAAGATTTTCCAAAAAATATTTAATATACAGATTCGACTAAGAATTTTATTGTATGTATAGATTCTCTTTCCCTATTGTGTACCAATTTTACAAATTGCTTTTTTATTTAATAGGTGGTTACAGATAAGCTTGGAAAAGCGAGGGATGCCGATTCAAATCCCGGATCTTGCATCTCTGTTATTTTCATGTGCGAACCATTTTCAACATGTTTACTACTTTCCTAATGGTGAAGGAAATCTGAGAGTATTTAACTTCGAAGTTATCGAAATACATATGAAGTCCGAACCACACTTGGCCAGCGTAGTACACTATGGTCCGTGCCTAGCAGTGAGACGTTAAAAAGGGCTGAATGAGAACGTTACGAATTACAGAGTGTAATGTTCATCCTGTTGTACTATTAGCAATATTTCTGGTATTAGAAAAAATCTTCAATTCCTTCAAAGAAACGTATTCAAAGTTTTGTTTAAAGCTGATAATGAGCTTTAACTTTTAGATCTAACAGTAAAAGTAAAGGTATAGTTAAGAAGTCAAAAACAATTAAAACCAATTATTTTGTAGGTACTGACGTTTTTATTAGTACGTTTAAACTGGAATAATTTGATTTATAGCCATTGAGTTATTTTCCTTTGAAATCGGACTTTTACTTCTTTTTTAAGATCTATAAAATCTACCTTGAAGGTATGCTTAAAGTTCTTGTTTTTATTTGACTCATCTCATAGACAATTGAAATTTGAATAAGAATTAAAGTTTGTATACAATTATTTAGTTTTTAGGGTTCCGTACCCGAAGAGTGCCAATAGAATATTACTAAGCCTTAGCTGTCAGAGGGCTATATCTCATGAACAGTAATAGGTAGAGAGTTGAAATTTTCACAGAGTATATATTGCTATTGTCGCTATAATAACAAATAATAAAATTAAAAAATAAAAATACAAGAAATATTTTTTTAACGTTCGTAATTGATCATTGAAGTTGACATACTACATACATAGAGTAAAAGTAATATTAATAAAAAGTACATGTACGATGGTACGGAACCCTTCGTAATGAGTTTTTTTCTGCTGATTTGAGGATAACATATGCATTTATATGACTAGAAATTATCTATTTATATAAAAAAACTGACTGTTTCCAAAAAAATATATTGATATCACTAAGCCTTAATAGCTACTAAAAAAAAAGGAAATCGGTTAACAAACAGAGGGAAAAAAGGTTCTGAACCCTTTTGTCTTTGCCTATTTATATATGGATGTATAGCTATTTTTTCTCCTAAGCAAAGTTTAGGTAGATCGCTAGTTATATTTAAAATTCAAATATAGTACTTAAATAAAAAATCGAGCCAGCTATTAGTCACGAACAATACTCAGAATGTGTGTCAATTCTTAAATCTCTTAACCCGTTTATGCTACTTAATGTTGTATAGGATTTTTTTAAGGCTGAGTATGTTTTCAATACAAGCTTTTAACGATTTTTCTTCGAGATTTTAAACGTACATAAAATTTAGTTTTTTAAATAGGTAGGTAAATATTTAAAAAATCAAGCACTGATTTAAATTAAATTTTGTTATTTAGTCAAATCCGGAAATAAGACTTTCAATAAAAATATGTAATGAAACTTTCAGGATTTTTGAACCAAAGTACGCGAAAATGGATAAACATTTTAAAAATTAGGAGCTTATTTTCGCCATTCTTAAACAGTCCTAACACCATGTTTCTAAAATGTATCAGAGACACATTTTATCACAAAATTATATTATGATATGCTAGTAACTCAAAGCCCACCCCCATACTAGAAGACTGCAATCATGATCGCTTCAGGCATATTTTAAAATCATCATTCATGAGTAAAAAGAACGATACAATAAAAAATAAGAACAACATGAAAATACCTTTTTTTCTTTCGGGCCTTTATTTCAAAAATATGCCAGGCCCAGAATACCTTAATCTAAATAATTACATAAACCGGATTCGGAAATCTATACTAATATTATAAAGAGGTAAAGTTTGTGAGTTTGTGATGTTATGAAGTTGTAGGGGGTAATCTGTGGATGTACTAAACCGATTTAGATGAAATTTAGTAAAATTATAGTTTGAGACTCTGGGAAGGACATAGGATACTTTTTATCCCGGAAATCATCCCTGAAGGGGGTGAAAATGGGGATGAAAGTTTGTCTGGGGAATCAACCTAGGGACAAACTCGAGTGAAGAGAGGGTGAGTCGCTAGTTATATATATGCTAACTTGGTCTTCTCAGACGTAGGAAAGCATAAAAAGGTGTTAAAATTCTATTGTACTAATATTGTAAACGCGAAAGTTTGAGATGATGGGTGGATGTATGGTTAGATGGATGTTATTCTTTCACGCAAAAACTACTAAGCGGGTTTAAGTGAAACTACAGTAATATAGCTTATACATCAGAGCAACGCATTATATATAATTTTTGAAAGATATCGTAATACATAATTGAACTACGGGTTTAATTGGAATTGTGGAACTGCGCGTTGAACTGTGGAAAAATAGACCTTATATATTCACATTTAGCGCTTTTATTAAGTTTTTTCTTTATTTGTCGTACCGGACACATTGCATTAATAAATGAAATATCTTCAATAAAAGCAAGTATAAAGTACCTTGAATTGGGATCAAATTAACAAGTTTCTATCTTAGTTTCTATTGGAAGCGCACGCGTCTCATTGATGCCTTTGCAGCCATCTCACAAGTTTATATAGGGGTATGTAAGTGAACTATCATGTACATATAGTTTACAAAGCAATATAACCATGAAATAAAACAGTAGTGTTTATTTTTACAGCTAAAAGAAATTTTATTACGCGCGTACCCGAATCCCTGAGGTCTCTTATCGCAAGTTGAAGTACTTAAAAGGGCTCAGCTTTCGAACCCTTTGACGTGAAGGATGATTTATTTAATCTGGGATAGTCTATATTGTTTTTGGCTTATTCCATTGAATATAAATATTGTTGTTATTTATTATTATATGCATGTACTAGCCACTCACCCTCGCTCCGCCTGGGATCGTCCCTAGTTACGTTTTAAAGTTTAGTATAGATTTCTCAGAGATGAGATAATTTCCCGCAGTAAAAAGTATCTTATAATATGTTGACCCGGATAACCAGCTATCATCATACCAAATTTCATCAAAATCTGTCCAGTAGTTTTATCGTAATGCGTTCCCAGATAGGCAGACAAAAATTCTAAAAACTATAGATTCGGCCTCTGTATGGATAATAATGACTATTTCAATAAGATTTTCCAAAAAATATTTAAAGTAAAAAAATATTACAAAGGAACTTGCATACTTAAGACACTTTTTAAAGGGCGTGAACGTGATGTGACGTGATTGCGCTAACTCAATTGACCAGCGTAATAGGCTTAGGGCTATGATGTTAGAAACTTCGCATTGAAGAGAGGTCAATGCCCAGCAATGGGACGCTAAAAATACTCTATTATTATTGGTTAACTGGGTTTAAAAAAATAAACTTTGAGCACAAAAGCTCTATTTCAAAAATTTTGGAATAGAGTATTATGGAAGTTTGCCATTTTTAAAGATAAAGACCATCTCCTGTTTAAAATAAGGAGTTGCATCATCAGGCACGTGGCTGGATTTCAAAGAAAATAGTACTTTATATAGAATTTACTTTAACTTCAGTTCGTGCCTCATCGAAATCTATTCACAAATTTAACGTAAAAACAATGTTTCATTTAATATCATTAAAATTAACAAAATTAATGGATTATACATAAATAATTTTGTATATAAATAATAATATTAAAGTATATAAATAATATTAATAGAAGTAAATAATATAAAGTATCGATTAACGGATTAAGTAGTTTCATAATAATACGTTCACGGTTAAATATTCTTTTGTAGGCAACATTTTATGGTATATGGAAAAATAATATTTTTGTAACTAATGTATGGTATTTCGAATGAAGGAACACTCTACTCTTCCGCTCATTGCATGTTGAAAAGCACTTTACTGAATATTTAAAGATGTAAGCTTATGTTTTTTCTTCAATAAAACACATATTTTAGATTTTCAATATATATATATAAATAAATAGAGACGGTCTTATAATGTTACTATAGAGGTTTTCATTATTCATATATTTTTCTTTTCTTATAAGGGTTATTTGAAAAAATACTGTATTCGAAACTAAAAAAGAAATAGTTTTAGTTATAAAAATAGTATTAAAAATAATTATAATATATGTATTTAAAGTTATATGTGTGTAGTGTATCAGCTATCTGGTATCCATAACACAAGCCTCGTAGCTTACCCAACATATTTATATTTATTTATTTATTTTATATAACTTACAACTAGATTTAGAATATGTATCTGAGCGTAAATAATTGTTACTACTTCACTACGATGAAAGAACAGGACAGATTGAAATAAAATTTAGTACTCATATAGACTTACTACTATCTTAATAATATTTGCCAAAAGATGGCGCTAACCATTTTCTGAAAGAGAGAAATATTATCATCATCATCAACCTATTACCGTGCACCGCTGAATGGAGGCCTCCCCCAATAAACGCCATCTATCCCGATCCTGGGTAGACCGCATCCATCCACTGCCTGCCACCTTCCTTAGGTTATCACTTCATCGTACTACAGAGCATCTTACACTACGCTTGCCTAAACGGGGTCTTCACTATAGCACGTGTCGGACGTGTCGACTCCATCGACCATCAATACGTCTGGAGATATCTAATTCTGTGCGCAATGTTGGTTATTTTAGTTCTATGGCGAAAGACTTCAATTCGAATTCTGTCTGCCAGAGAAACTCCAAGCATCGGGCGTTCCATTGCTCGCTGAGCAACTTTGAATTTGTGGACCAGTCATATGGAAGTGTCCACATTTCGGCTCCGTAGAAATATTATATTAGAATAACATTTTTACTACATATTTAAATCTACTAGGGTTTACAAGATCCTCGATAAAAATCACGTAAAAAAAGTACTTATGACATAAAGTTACCAAATGTTGTTCAAGTAACGAAGAACAAGCGAGTAAGACAAAAAATGGCTATATAAATAAAGTTTTTAACTATCAAAAAAACTATGATGGAAAACATCGTAAGACAACCATGTCTGAGAGAACTTAGCAAGTTTTTGTAAGACATGTGAAGTCCGCCAGCCAGCACTTGGCCAGCGTGGTGGACTATGGCCTGATCCCTTTACCATTCTTCAATTTGAGGAGCTCCCGTTAAAGGACTAAATACAAAAATAAACTTTATAAAATATTATAATCTCCCACAGGAATAATATTATTCTGCCAACTTAATGATTCAATAAACCAATATTCGTATAAATTCTTTGATGGAAAAAGTTATGAAATCCTATTTAATCAAAGTTTATTGCTGCAGTGCGGAAGCGGATACTTCGAAAGTAAATATTGTAGGCTTATTAAAATTTTCTTAGTCAATACAATTTCAATATCATTTCTCACTTTCAAACTGCACCTTAGTAAATTATAACGTATTTATTTTATGATCGTTTTTTATGCAATTTATCTTGTTTTGATTTATACTAAAGCTTACGTAAATAAGATATATTAGCACGACTGCAGGATGAATTTTACAATATGTACCAGTTATGTATGTATGTATGTATTCGTTAGTTTGGACATATTTATAAAATAACACAGTTTAATTATTTGCGAATCAACGACATCTATTATCTATTCAAGCAAACAAAAATAACCCGAAGAGTAGCCCGAATTAGCGTTGTTAAATTTCTTTATATGGGATGAGGCATCTGTACTAGTATAGTATTATGTGATTTTTGAACTTTTATAATTATAGCGGTCTGAATTGAAAATACAATAAAAATATTTGAAAACGAATTGGTATCTATACTTTTAATATTATAAAGCTGAAGAGTTTGTTTGTTTGTTTGTTTGGTTGAACGCGCTAATCTCAGGAACTACTAATCCGATTTGAAAAATTCTTTTTGCATTAGATAGCCCGTTAACTGAGGAAGGCTATAGGCTATATATAATCCCGGGAAAATGTACGGTTCCCGTGGGATAGGTTTCTTTTTGTCTAGGGACGAACCCGAAGCGAAGCGAGGGTGAGTCGCTAGTATTGACTAAAAAGTAGTCTATTTCTCTTTCGATCCTCAAATTAATTATCTATCAATAATATCTACTTCTGTTTTTCTATAAAAGAAGAACAAATCAATAAATACATATATATCCTTAAAGCTCTATCGGACTGCTGCTGCTGTCAACATCATTGTTTGAAAAACAAAAAGAATGTCTCTGGGATTATAAAGTGTGCAAGTCGAAAATACGTCGAACTGTGAAACACTCTTTCTATTTACTTCTGCTACGAGTTTACTTTGAAAATGTTTTTCATGTACGACGGAATTGAAAGCTTATCTGATAATTCGTCTTTACATAACTTTGTTAACTGAAGCTTTTGAAGAGCTTTTTTACTCATTTTTGTATATAATTTTTTCTACTTTTTTATTTATATAGAAGGAGACTAAAAGTAGGACTGTTTCTAACTTACAGTACCTTTTTCTTCTCAATTTGTTAACCGATTTTCATTTTTTTTTGCTATTGACGAGCTATAGTGTCATTAATAAAGCGACACTAGTAATTACTATAACGTCTTATTTGCCAACAAATAGGGTTTGCTCAACTTTTAAAAAAGGAGAAGGTACTTGATTTGGTAAAATTTAAAGTGATTTTTTTACAGATTATATTACCTCTTAACTTTTTTAAAGATGTAAAGAACATAAGGATGAATCAGACAAAAAACTATAGAAACTATAGATACTGCTTCAATTATTTTCCAACCAAATACCAAGTTTATAATAATATTAGTGACTCACCCGCGCTTCGCTCGGGTTCGTCCCTAGCTTGATTTCCCATACAAAATTTTTACCCAATTTTCACCCCTTTAAGGGATGATTTCCGGTATAGAAAGTATCCTATGTCCTTCCCAGGGTCTTAAGCTATCTTCTTACCACATTTCATCTAAATCTGTTCAATAGATCCAGAGATTACCATCTACAACGTCATGAACTCACAAACTCACAAAATTTACCTCTTTATAATATTAGTATAGATTTTGTGACATTAAGAACAATAGGTCCAAATCCCAAATAGATATTCCATCAGCAACCTTTTATTTAACTTTTAATGTTTATTTAGTGTACCTTACTTTTCTTGAAACTTGTACATTATTCAAACATTACAGTACGTTGGATATCAGTAAGGTGATTCACTTTATGAAATTAGGCCTTACTTATCGTAATGTACACTACTATTATAAAGAAGAAAGATTTGTATTTTTGTATGTTTGTAACGAATAAACTCAAAAACTACTGGACCGATTTAGATGAAATTTAGTAAAAAGATAGTTTGAGACCCTGGAAAGGACAAAAAAAAATTTTATTCCGGAAATTCTCCTTTAAGGGGGTGAAAATGGGGATGATAGTTTGTATGGGGAAATAACCTAGGGACGAACGAATTCGAGCGAAGCGAGGGTGAGTCGCTAGTTTATATATAAATACTTGGAGATAAAAACTTATTTATCATACAAAAAACATCACAGGAACATATTAACATGAAGCTAGAATAAAGAAAAAATTACAAGGTATCTAAGTTACAAAGTGCCATCATTTAAATTCAAAAGTCGTGTGACGTACTCAGTTTCATATGAACATTCTCCATGTCTTTAAGGTTGGATGCTGGCCAGATGCTCTTATTTGGAGAGATCTTGAATGACGCTATTAGTTTTAGCTTTGTCTTGGATATTATGTTCTTTGTAATTTTTTTTAAATATGTATTTTACCTACTATTCCAGGAATCTGCATGTTGATTGTATGTGTCATACAAACGCTTCTCAAACTTTTATTTATATAAAAAAGGTGTGAATGTTAGTTTGTATTAAAGCGCAAATGTCAAAAATTCATCGTCAAGTGCTCTAAAATTTTGATTCTTCTAAGTTGAAAGTTCCTGTACATTAGGAAGGTTTACATTCTATTTCACCATGATAATTGGTATACATGGGAATATGAAGTCATAAATACTTTCGCGTTATCCATACATATATGTATATGGGCAAAGCCGCGTGCATATTAGAAATTTTAATAAATTATAACGTTTGCAATATGTTTCGAATGAATGAAAATAGGAGAGTATAGATAGTGAACTTTCCTTAAGTTATATATTCAACTAATATTTATGTTTTTTGGATCAAAAATCTGGTCTGGCATAAATTATAACGTTTTAGTATGTAAAATATTTAATCTGTACAAAAAGATAGTCAAAAATGGTTACTTCGAATTAATGTTGTTGTGATATGCATAGTATAATTTTATTTCGAAAATTTAATTTCGCCATTTTGTTTAAAAATACCTATATTTTTTAGGTTAATACTACAATACATTTGAATAGATAATGAACCTCTTTAATATAAATTGTTTTATTCAACAATTTTCACTAATTTTGAATTAATTAAAAAATATATTTTTGATTTCGATTCTTGGACCCT
Organism: Fabriciana adippe; assembly: GCA_905404265.1. Taxonomy (NCBI): domain Eukaryota; kingdom Metazoa; phylum Arthropoda; class Insecta; order Lepidoptera; family Nymphalidae; genus Fabriciana; species Fabriciana adippe. The sequence goes on along the minus strand of FR989995.1, from coordinate 13,978,107 downwards.
CATCAGTTGGCAAAAATTTTACTTTGAAATGTTCAAAATATTTCTAACAAGTTAACACAAAAATTTCAGACCTAAAATTCCGATTTTCGAGCTTATTTAATTGGATTACAAAGCGCATACCCCTTTTATTTCTCGTGACGATATTAGTTTTTAAAGGTTTTGTACCCGTCCGCAATGAGGTTAGGGTCAGAATTATAATTTGGGAGACCAAATTATCTTACACTGTTCTATGGGTACCATCTAAAATTCAAAAACTAAACACTGCTCATCCATCCACACACCGTTCAAAATAAAAAAAGCAGTTATGAGGACTGCCGATAGAAGTGAAAACTTAAAACTATAAACAAACAGTTGTTATTTTTGGATATTCAAGTTAATTGTTGATCTTAAATTAAAATTTGTACATTAAAACTATTTACAATTATCTGGTTTTGACATCTATCGGCACTCTGAGTGTTAGCATTAACACGTCACGTGACCATGTCGATGACGACTTACATGAATTTACTCCCCAACCAAACCTGCCCATAGAAGTTTTCACTTCAAAAATGAATGGTCCATTTTATCATTTCACGCTTGTTAATAAAAAAGAAATTGAGGTTTAAGATTAATTTATTTCTCAAAAGAATATATTTCACTTACTGAGAAACGTTACTTTTACGTATGTAACATTAGGGCAACTAATACTTATATAAATTATTTCAAGTATTAAGTTTTAACTTTAATTTTGTAATGAATAATTTAATATTAAAATGGGATGATTATGTTGTTGATGTCTTATTTGGTATATTTATTGCTAACTAGCAACTCACCCTCGCTCCGCTCAGGTTCGTCCCTACTTACGTTTTGACGTTTAGTATAGGTCAGAGATGAGATATTTTCCCATAGTAAAAAGTATTTTATATGTTGACCCGGATAACCAGCTATCTTCATACCTCATCAAAATCCCTTCAGTGGTTTTTTCGTGATACGGTCACAGACAGACAGACAGATAAATATCTTAAAAACTATAGATTCGGTCTGTGTATCGATAATAATGTCTATTTCAATAAGATTTTCCATAAAATATTTTATGTACAGATTCGGCTTAGTTACAATTTTATTATATGTATAATTACGTATTTTAATTTCTTTTTATAAAATTCCATTGGTTTTATTCACTTTTAATATTATTTGGTAATTGATTATATGTTATGTAGCGTTGCACCTTCAAACGTAATACATTTTTTGCCGTAGTATGTGCGTGGTTGGTAGTTTTAAATTATTTGCATTTTGAAGCTATTTGTGTTTGTATTTCATGATTTAATATCTTTTTTATAAGAATGCATGCAATTAAAAATTTAAAATTGTATTTAAAAAAAAAACTTTTTAAATAAAAATACGATTTCAAATTCATTGCAAAACTAATTATTTACCCTTTTCATTGGATTTTTTCTCAATATTTATATTTAACTATTTTTGAGATATAGCTTGTTTAGTAGTAATTATATATTTATTAGAAATATGAAGATATACACGCAAATAACATACAACTGAATTATGAAGTAACTGCTCTTTTTTGACGTCGATCAAAAATGACTGTATAATATTAACATTCAGATATAGTCAATATGACAGAGATATACAAATTCATTTTACTGTTGTAGTTGGCTTTCTACCATATATGACAATTTCTTAAGTTTATTATGATATTGTATGGTCTAAGGGATAATTTCAATATATACATATATATATATATATATATATATATATATATATACAAACTTACTCTCTACACCCTCTTAAGGAATGATTTCCGGGATAAAAACTATTTCACTAGCTTACTTTTCATATCATGAGATTTTAAAAAATCTTATTTTAGTAATTTTTTTTTTATTTTAATTTTCTGCTATACAACACTTGTCCTGACAATAACAAACACAAAAAAAAATTATCCAATTTGGTGCAGTCGATCGGAAGTTATGCGCGTACATATGTACATTTCGGTGATTCATTTTTATTTATATAGATTATACATAGTTAAACTAAAAAAGTTTTTCACTCTTAAAATGATATAACTCCTAAAATAATTCTCACAAAAACTGTAATAAACCCGCGATTCCACTCGATTTACTTTACATTAATAAAAAACAGTAATGATTATTTATATAAGCATTTGCATTTGCAAACATAAGTAGGGATGAACCCAAGCGTAGTGAGGGTGATTCGCTAGTTTAAATTATAATAACGCTACAGCTTAAAACTCAAAGCATATAAACACTGGCGAAACGCCAAACATGCCGAGCTGCGGAAGTAGATACGCGACAAAAGAAATAGTTTTACACTACAGCAGTGTATGAACTAGGTTTTCATTTAGAGATATCTAGACTGTACCTAGTCTTTGGGAACGGGCTTGTATATCCTTACAAATATTATGAATATGGTAATTTTTTTTCAGATTTTATCGCGGTTTTATTTAGATTTTTTGTTATTATACTGTTTCTACCATCTGAATATAACTTTTGAGTTGTGAAAAACCTTAGTTTTTCCCGTAACTATGTTTGCAGTAAAGCGATAAAATTGTTAGTAAACATATAATTTATAAGGCAGAGAGATGTACAGACTATAGTTCCTTCCAAGTGGAATATTAGTTACTAGCAACTCATCCTCGCTTCGCTCGGGTTCGTCCCTAGGTTCATTCCCCATACAAACTATCATCCCCATTTTTACCATCTTCAGGGATGATTTCCGGAATAAAAAGGTCCTTCCTAGGGTCGCAAACTATTTTCATACCAAATTTCAACTAAATCGGTTCAGTAGATCTAGAGATTACCCTCTACAACCTCACAAATTCACAAACACACAAACTTTACGTCTTTATAATATTAGTATAGATTCACCAACCTTGGTGATGATACTATACTAACGACTTACTGTCGCTTCGTTCAGATGCGTTCCTAGATTACAGTCATTTATATTTTGTTACTCTAGATCATAGCCTATCTTTTATAAATTTTGTACACAAATTTCATTTAAATCTATCCAGCCATTTAAGCGTAAAGGCTGGATGGAACAAGCATGCACACAAACACACAAATTTTCACATTTACCTATATTAAACAAAAAAAATGTTTGTAAATAATCTTTTTATTTACATCTTTTTACTCGTAGTTTTGGTCTGTTAGACATTTTTAGTTTTATTTAATAATTTCTTATCCTAAATTACTTTCAAATATATAAGTTAAGTTGTATACATTTTTGTAATCGCCTTTTAAAAAACTGTATTTTGATACCCCATTCGATTAATTCGGACGATTTTTTTTTTCAAGACAGACGTATTGGTGCCTAGGATTTGCCGCCATTTTGGTGATATCTACATACCCTATGACACTCGTCTTATCAAGACGAATCGAATTACGCATAAATTATCAAAAACGGCGCCGTTTAGTAATTACGAGGGAACAAAGAATCGGACATACATACATACAGGTCAAACACATAACCCTCCTTTAGGCTTTGCCACAGTCGGGTAATAAAAACTCATTGTTCGAACGAGCACACTTACTAATAACATTGAAGTAATAATTTCAAAGGATAAAGCTCTATATAAACCGTTAAAACTGTACAAAAAAAACTCAGAGCAAAAATCGTACTGGTGACCTTCGGTTTAATAGTTTGGCACGATGCCACCAAACTCAAGCTTTCATATATTAAAGTCAATTTAAAAAAAGTTTTCAAAGGAATATTTACCTCGAGTTTGTATTTTTAGAAGTCATGTACAGTATTTCCTTTGACGTCTTATCTCTAACAGAGAGTATGAGCACAAGGAAATTTTAGACAAAGAGAATTATTCTGAGTAACCTTTATCTGACGTTTTAAATCCTATAATAATAGAATTTTCATAAAAGTATTGTTTGTCTTTTTCATTCTTCTTTTAGGTAAGGAAAAACGTTTTTAAGACATTTTAATTAATATTTTGCGAATATTTGATATCCGTACTATTATATATATGGTAAGTCCGGGAGAGTTGCCTATAGTTTTAAAAAACGATCAATATTAATTATATGTGTAAGATACTACATAAAATAAGTATAGTTTATTTTAATTCAATATTTACTTACGCTATTCAGATTAAATTTGGAACTATTGTGCAATATATTCTAGATTAAAAAATGTTTTTAAAAAATAGTAGAAAATAGGCATCTCACCCAGACATGTGGGTTAGTTGCCTATAGATGTCAGGGATAGGTATAGAACGAGTAATTAGTGCATAATCAGAGGTACTTTGCTTAGTGACGCAAAAAATCCTTTTTTTATGCATTTATACATACTACCTGTAGATGTACAGGTGGTTATGTGGGACTCACGGGCTAGAAAAGCCAGTACTACCCACTGAAACCCAACAAAACCTCCCCCGTCTTAATGGGGCATCCCGACAGCAGGTCTGCCGAAGCAGACTACAACAACCGTGAGGTTGCTCCCACGGTCCACTCTGCCGTCAGAGAAGTACCAAGAACAATCATATGGATTAGGCCATAATCCACCACGCTGGCCAAGTGCGGGTTGGCGGATTTCATAATGTCTTTCGAAAACTTGCTAAGTTCTCTCATATATGCAGGTTTCCTCGCGATGTTTTCCTTTACCATAAGGCAAGTGGTAATTATGTTTGAAATGATTCGCACATGAAAATATCACAATTGCGAGACCCGGGATCTCACTTCACTCGCTTTCCCAAGCAAACGCGTTATCCACTGGGCTACCACTGCCTTAATTAGCGTACGGATGAACTGCCAAACGCTAATGAGCTCCCCCACCACGACAAGGTGAACGCACGTTGGGGGGGAACCAATTAATATACTGGGCGTCTAACCCCAAAATATGATTGGGCATCTCTCCCGATCACAAGGGAGAGATGCCTATCGACTCTGAACACACCGTAAAGCATTTTCAATAGAAATTGGTGGGTTGTTAACAAAATAAGATCACAATGTTACATTATGAAACAATTTAATACTATTTAACTAAAGAATTTAGGGAAAAAAATTACTGCAAACTATCTCAAAGATTATATTCTAACGTGAAAGTTAACTACGCTTATCTTATTTTACAAATTAACACCAAAATATTAATTATAAGTAATATGTCTTTGTGTAAAAACTTCCACACTGACATTGACTGTCGACTGACGTATTATGGACGCGTTCCGAATCACGCAACATTAATTAATTTAATTTTTAAAATTATTAGGCGTCTCTCCCTTATGGGCATCTCTCCCGGACTTACCCTACTAATATATAAATGTGAAAATGTGTTTGTTTGTTTGTCCTTATTTCGCTTCGAAACAGAGTGACGGATTGACGTAATTTTTTTGTGTAAAGATAGTTGGAGGGCTGGAGAGTGACATAGGCTACTTGTTACCGCGGGAGATCATCTTATTCCCACGGAAAAACATGTTATAAAACAACCCACAACAACTCATCATGTGTACCTATTTATATACTCGTATATAATATAAAGTCTATCTACTCCATACTAACCGTTAAAACATACCTAGGGACGAACCCGGTAGCAGTTTTAAATAAATCTTTTCGGATTTTTTCGCGGATTTATTTGAATTTTTGGTTTGTTTTTGGGATACGGAACCTTAAATATCCATTTTCAAATACTCGTACATAATAATTTTGTGTAATATTTCTTAATTTAATTTCTACATTTAAATATTTTTTTCTTATTTGCTACGTTTTTTTTTAAATTTAATTTATTGTTAATATTAATTGTATGGATTAATATTTAGTTAGTATTAAAATGACTATTACTTCTAACCTTTTTTTTCTTTTTATTTCAGGTGAAAATTTAGATTTTAGAAGAAAGAAGAGAAGGAAGGAGTTGTGCGGGCCCGCCAACAGGTTGGGCCCGCCACTGTCGTAAGCCCCGGTAAGTTGTAGAATATTTTACATCTACACACTAGGTACTTTATGTCCGCGGGTTTGCATGTATTTTCACTAATATAACCTAAGTCCTATCTATACTGATATTATAAAGGGGAAAGATTTTTTGTTTTGTTTCGAAACGACTGAATCGATTTAGATGATATTTGGTAAGAAGATAGTTTGAGACCCTTGGAAGGACATAGGATAGTTTTTATCCTAGAAACCATCCCTTAAAAGGGTGAAAATAGGGATGAAAGTTTGTATGGGGAAACGACCTAGGGACGAACGAATGAATCGGTAGTCCAGAATATAAGCTCTATTCCAAAATCCAGTAAAATCGAAACCAATAAAATCAATAAAGGTTCAAGCATTATGAATCATAATTCATAACTAACACATTTTTCTGTGCCAAACAACGCTTTTGTACCCGAAAAAGGGGGGAAATTTTTAATTCGTCATAGATATTTGTGCAAATTTAGTTTAAAAATGTCATAAATTTTCACTAATATACTTTTATTCTTATTCTGTATGACACATCACAAGCAGGCAAATAAATTCACGAAGGTTTCAAGTCAAAACACTTGTTCTATTTAACTTCCGTTCAAACTACTCAAAACTAAGTAAAGAAATCTTAAACGGTTTCACTTATATGGCGAAGTTACTCACTTAAAGACTTGAATGAGGTTCCCTGTGTCTACAGCGAGTGTATGTATTTATACGTAGGTATATATGTATATGTTACAGTCAAAACTAGTTTTAACTAAAGAGGTTGGTCAAAAATAACTTTGACTTGGAGGTTGAAGGTTACTCGGAAGAACCCTTTCTTTCTTTCTAGGTTAGGTTAGAACAGTGACCACAGCGCACGAGCCGAGCGAGCGAAGTCAACCAAGGCCTGCAGTCAATACTACTTTCGACCACGAAAGAGTTCTGACTGTAACACAAACATATATATATATATATATATATATATATATATATATATACATACATACATACATACATACATATATATATAATAAAATAGAAATTTGCACATGAATATTTTTTTCAAAACTTTGACTGTTAGGTACATATTATGTATAGAATATAGATCTTATAGTAATAGTTTTTGTCTGTTTCTCTGTTTATACGTTTCCTTTTCACGCAAAAAGTGTTAAACGAATTTTAACTAAATTTTGTATAGTGAGAAGTTAACATGCTCGGTTCAACATTTAACATAACTTTTACTACAAAGAAATTTCTCATTTCCATGGAAATTCGGCCGAGCTGTCGTGCGTAAGTCGCTAGTGCTATATACGTATAATATATATAGTGCTATATATGTATGTAATATATATAATACTCGTATAATAATTCCCAATTAGTTTGAATATCTAATAATGTAAATTTAAAAATAATATTTGCAGAAAAAATAAAGACTTATTTACTTATAATTATACTAGCGGAACCCGCGGCTTCGCTCGCGATCAAACTACAAAAAAAAATACGAAACTGTATGCAAATATGTCCAAAGAATAAAAAGTTTCATACAAACTTTTATCTCCTATTTCACCCCCTTGGGGGTTGAATTTTGAAAAATCCTTTCTTAATGGATACCTACGTCATAAGAGGAATACGTGTGCGAAATTTTAAGTTTCTAGCCCTAGGGTAGAACTTTCTAGGGTTTGGCCTATCCGTTGATACATGAGTCAATTATTTTTGCCTTTTATATACATATAGGTAGAAGATAGATATAGGGATGATTATAATGATAGCTATATGTACACATACCCAAGGCAGCAGTATAAATAACAGCATATGTACTAATGATGTAAATACACAGTTCTAAAATATTTTGTTTATATATATCATCAAAAGAAAATAAATTATATCGTTCCCGTCTGTTAGATTCATAAATAATGTGTTATGCTAAGAAACAAAAGTCTTTTATAGATATTAGTGAGATTCAGACGAAAAACAAACGTATTGTCACATACAATTGTGTACAAAAATATACTATATTTTGTATTAATTTGTATAAAGATGTTTTCACAATGCGAAAAGTTACTACGACATTATTATTTCCTTAACAGATTATTATATCTTTTTTTTATGTTGGGAAATGCATTTACGCATACCACCTGTAGATATACTGGTGGTTATGTAGGACTCACCGGCTAGAAAAGCCAGTACTACCCACTAAAACCCAACAAAACCTCCCCCGTCTTAATGGGGCGTCGTAGGACCGCTGACGCACTCAACTACGACGCCCCGACAGCAAGTCTACCGAAGCAAACCACAACAACCACGGGTTTGCTTCACATTCCACTCTGCTATCAGAGAAGTACCAGGAGCAACCCACATAGCACACCGCCCATCGAAGTGGGCCATTTCCCACCGTTCGCCGAAGTGGGCCACCTCCCTGTGCGTTTCTTAGTTTTGCGCCCAACTGAATTGTCGGACGCTAATGAGCCCCTCCACCGCGACAAGGTGAACGCACATAGGGGGGATTATTATATCTGATCAAGGTCAATGCAACCTTTTGTATGGAAGGTGGCATAGTGTTTTCTTTCGCCATGTTGAAAATGATTCGCACATGAAAATATCAGAGATGCGAGTGGATTTGAACTCGCTTCACTTAATACTAGCGACTCATTCTTCTTTGCTCGGGTGCGTCCTTAGGTACCCTAATAGCATATTATGTGCTACTCCCATTGAATCGTTTCAGCGATAAGGATAAAGTTTATTTTGTCAAGAGCAAATATTTTTCTTCTATTAGTTATTTATTTAAGACATTTCTATCGCAAAAGCATTCTCTTCATATGGACGAAGTTCTAACAAGATATATTGATACTATTTTCCAAGTAAACAAAAGCGTTAATAGTGTGTTTCTTTGCTTCACTTCACTTAGTAATGTGTTATAGCAGTAATGATCGAAAAATGTCACACATCTATGCTTCTTAGTCGTTTGTTTTGGAAAGTGTTAAAAGGCTTGAGTATTTTCTTATAAAAAAAAATATTACGTTCTAAATTTTTTTTACACTATAAATGTTCTTTTGATCTTGCCAAAGTCTTTTTCTCAACAGAAAAGTTATATACAAGGTGGAACAGCAATGTTTCCTTTGAGTAGACTTTGATAAATTCATTATTTAAGGTACTTTTCTTCCATGTCCCATCCATTCGTTCTACCCTGTATACCTACCTACACATGTAGCTAGAAGCGTTACATTTGTATAATTTCTATATGAATTGAATTGAATTTTAAATTAAAAAAAATATATATTGAAAAAATAATGTAATTATCAAAAAAACGAAATCTGATAAAATACTGAATAAGAAAAAACACGATAAAATAGTGTTATTAATATTTAACTCATAAGCATAAATTATATTTACTTATTTATCAATACCACACTTAATTTTTGAGGTTATACGAGGTTTATGATGGGCGCGCACACCTACAGCCAAAAAGCGACATGATGAAGTTAGCTGATAATGGTTTGTTGCCATGGTAACCGTTATTATTGTGTGACAAATGATATATAATTATTCCTTAAATTATATTCTATGAATATATGATTGTAATATGCCTAATATACCTTATTAAATTATTTTATTAATTTATCATTCCTTTTACAAATAGAGAGTTATGACATACGGGATGAAATCATTAGCTTTTTTCGTTCCGTAACGCCAAAGAAGTATAATTTCTTACGTGTGTACATAAGTACACGCACATTTTATTTTTATATACAAAGCCCATAGATAACCATAGTATTATACCGTAAGAAAACTTTATACCTCAACTAAAGCAAAGCAGTATATAAAAAATACAAGTTATTACTGAACTTCTTGAAAATTAACTCCAAGAAAATTTCAATCTTATAATACTGTTAAAATAACTTCAACAATACTCATAAATACAATTTCCAATATAATTATTACCTCCAGTATTTCTTTAAGCTTTGGAATAAAGAAATTTACCAAGTTACTTACCTATTTTATTATTACAAACTACTCATACTTCAGGGAAAATTTTGAGATCCTGCAAAATTTGTTTTTAATATTAAATGGAAACTAAAAACGATAACAAATGAAAATTGACGATTTTAATAATAAAAATTAAAATTAAATCATGATAATCTATACATATAATAAAATTCTAACAAAGTCGAATCTAAATATTTTTTGGAAAATCTTATTGAAATACTCATTATTGTCGATACAGAGGCCGCATGCATACGTTTTAGATTTTTTGTGTCTGTCTGTCTGTCTGTCTGCCTGGAAACGCATCACGAGAAAACCATAGAAGAGATTTTGATGGTTATGATTATAGCTGGTTATCCGGGTCAACATATAGTATCCTTTTTACTGCGGGAAAATATCTCACCTATGAGAAATCTATACTAAACGTTAAAACGTAAAATATATAGGCAAATTGTGACACAAAAATATTTACAGGAATAGGAAAAGACAACAGCTCAGTGCCTTTTTCTCCTCTGTTTGTCAACCATTTTTGTTTAGTAGCTATAGACGAACTTAGGCTAACTTAGCTATAGGTAAAATCAATTCATATTTTTTCCACAAATTTTCAATAACGATTGCGTATCACCTGTCACTAGTATATGTAAAAAATAACAATAAACACTATAAGACTTGTAATTCCACATTTTTGCTCCATTATTAGATCAACATGATGGTACTACTCTATACAAATATATAAAGCTTAAGAGTTTGTTTGTTAGTTCGAACGCCCTAATGTTTGGATCTACTGGTCGATTTGAAAATTTCTTTTTGTGTTTTATAGCATATTTAAATAGCATTTTAAATAAAACTTTCTTTTTTTTCAAAACAGAGAAACAGAGTCTCTCCCATGACCACGATTGCTGTAAGGCATTCGAAACGTGAGGAACTAAAAATCAAAATAAATCCAAAAACATAGTTTTAACTAGAACGTCAAATATTCTCTTAAATCTAAGAAAGTATTATACAAATAACAGTTGGTTCAAAAATCTATTTATTGAATTAAGTCGCTAAAAGATTTAAAAACCGGAGTAATAAATTAAGGAAAACTAGCAGGAATAGAAAGCTACGGAGTTGTATTTTTGAGTAATTGCAAACAATTTTCTTCCACATTTCTGTTCTGTTCTTCGATCATATCTAACATATATTATTTATTAGTACCACAGATCACATGTTAGTACCTACATAGTATATAACCATCAAAATGAAAAGGCGTAAGTTAGGATCTGAAAGCAAAATGCTGTATTCCATAATAATGTTAACTACATAGTTCATATTGATTTCTGAAGAAGATATTCAGTTTAGATCACTAAATACTCGTTTTCATTTGGAAACTCATGGAATGAAGAGCTTAACCTCTTTCTTTAAACATCTCGATATTCAAACCACTTTCATAGAAAACGTCTAATTATTTTTATTGTATGTAACTTTTTTCTCGTAGTATGAAGTCTCTAGAAGTCATAAAGGCTAGGAGTTTGAAAGATAGTGTAATACGGATATTAAATAATGATATTGTCCTACCGATTTCGCCCACGGTAGCCAATCTCATAGACACTAGCCAACTGCGCATAATATTATAGTGTAGTGTGTAAGTGTTCGCACAGACACAAGTGCACTCTCTATTTTTTATTTTTCACTCTCAAAGTTCGATTCGACACGACCGATGAGAGTTAAGGCACAGGACCAGAGTACTGGCTCTCCGAGGCACGAAAGTGAAACACCGCCATTTTGCCAAATCTGGGCTGTTATTGAGAATTTTCGAACAGAAACACTCAATAAATAAGTTGACCCAACCTGGAGCTCGAACACAGGACCTCCGGATGTGCAGTCGCACATCCTAGCCACTGTACCACCAAGGCAGTTATCAAAAATATAACGAGATTACAGACATGATTTCTTACAGATCATAGGATAGAAATTGAATTAATAACTGTTAGCTTTAAATTTTAAATGATAGTAACTTAAAAGTAAATATTTCTATTTTGGTTAAATTAAAACTAGATTTGTTGAACTTTGTTTCTTTGTTGATTTAGAGTATTCACAATGAAAATTCGAGATATTAATTTTAATATTTTAGAATAAAATAGATCTAGGCTGAAATTAATTCTGTCTGGGGAATGAATAATTTTCAAAATTATCTCCTTCAGATAGCCTAGTTTTCAGCTGTTTAGAACTAGATAAATACAACCATTAATAAACAGCAATTTTGCATTACAAGAATCTTTTGAGGTATTTTTTCAAGAAAATGTTAACCACTATTTTAACTAAAGATATTAAACATTTAGTTGTACATACACTTGCTTTTTATGAAAATAGTAGCGACTCACCCTCGCTTCGCTCGTGTTCGCCTCAAGAAAAACAAAAACAAATCTATCCCACTGGAACTGTACGTTTTTCCGGGATAAAAAGTAGCCTATGTGCTAGTCCAGACTATAACCTATTTCTGTGCCAAATTTCATCCACATCTGTTCTGGCTTAATTGAGTAACAACACCGACGGCAAATCTGCTGAAGCAGATTATAAAACCATGGGTTTGCTCCCACAGTCTACTCTGCAGTGTGTCTTGTAGCTTCACGCCTGGCTGGATTACAGGACGCTAATGAGACCCCCCCTCCCCGCCCCTCCCCCTCCACGACAAAGTGAACACACGTGAGGGGGGAATCTCACTTTACGTTACTCCTTAGTAAGGTCCTATTATACGATAAAGTTAAAGGCGTCATACATTACTTTGATTTTTGCTACCACAAGACATTTCTCTTTATATATTTATATCGAAATACATTTGAAATAAAATTTATAGTCCGTAAATTTAAATAATATAATATCTCAGCCAGAGTGGTGCATTCAATACGTAGCGAAGTAAGGAAATATCCAGTGTCACATATTGTCAGTGAAGGAAGGAATTTTATTCAAATGGTCTATTGAGGATAAAGCTATATGTAAACTAACAGGAGTCGAATAAGATTTATTTATATACACTTAGAGATATAAGTAACAAATAATAGAGTTCAGTACGGGAACTATCTCATGAATACGTATTTTTAATCAAGCTTTGAAAGTGAGAAATACTGTTATTGTATTCAGCCCTTTTGAACGTCCCACTGCTGGGCACGGGCCTCCCTTCAATACTAGGGAGATCTGGCCATAGTCCACCACGCTGGCTAAGTGCGGATTGGCGGAATTCACATGTCTTTCGAAAACTTGCTAGGTTCTCTTAGACATGCAGGTTTCCTCACGATGTTTCACCATAAGGCAAGTGGTAATCATGTTAGAAATGATTCGCACATGAAAATATCAGAGGTGCGAGACTCGGGATTTGAACCCGCTTCACTCGGTTTCCCAAGTGAGCGCATTACCACTGGGCTGTCACTGCCTTAATACTGTTATTATGCAGTCTAAAATAAATCATTTAATTATAATTATAATTTATTAGGTTTTAAGGTAAGTTTCAAGGTTTATTTAGCATGTAGGATTGTAGGCTACCTCAATAAATAGACCTGCCTATAGCAAGCTACAGCCTTCCTCAATAAATACAGTCTAAAAATCAAAAATACTTTTTTACAAATCGGACCCATACTTTTAGAAATTAGCAAGTACTGACAAAAAGGACTTTAAAATTAAATATTAGTATAAAATTAATGAAAGTTCTAGATAATCTAATATCACAATGCAGTTTTTAGAAGCAGAGTAACTATAAACTATCTCAGAGAAGCAATAAAAGATAGCAAGTTAATAAATTTTCTGCGTAAATAAAAAGCATTCTGCGACTTTACTTTTTGTGTTAGAAACCTCATAATAGTAGTTTGGTTGACGATGATTCATCCAGGTGCCTCACAAAGCGCTTAAAGCTATCGATCCAGTACCTGACCCTTGAGACAAAACCAACTGTCATGTCTAATTATTGTCAAATTTATCTTTACAACATTGATGTGATCTTTAATAATAATCCATACATAACCCAATCTAAATTAAATAAATAAATCTACATTTATACTAATCTATATATACATAAAATGCTTTGTCCTGACTGACTGACTGATCGATCAACGCACAGCCTAAACCGCTGGTCGTAGAAACGTGAAATTTGGAGAATATATTTCTTATACAATGTAGGCATCCGCTAAGAAAGGATTTTTCGAAATTCATCCCCTAAGGGTGTAAAAAAGGGGATAAAAGTTTGTATGAAACTCTGTCATTCTTAACGCGAAATGCACGGAAAGTGGTATTTAGCTTTAGGATAAAAAATAATAAATATATGCATAAGATTTTTGTCGAAATTCATTCCTTAAAAGGGTAAAAGGGGGTGATAAAGTTTATATGGGTAAACAATTATTTATGATCAGAATTACTTGAAACTTGATATTAATGCTCTTCAATACAATTAAATAAATACGTATTTTAGCATTTTTTGAAATTCATCCTATAACGCTGTCAAATAAGGGATGAAAATTTGTATGAAACTCTATAATTGATGCACGGAAAATATTATTTACCTATAAAATGAAAACTAAAACAATACAAATATCATTTTTTTTCGAAATCTATCCCTTAAAAGGGTAAAAGGGTGTTATGCTGTTCATATGAGGAAAAAATTGTTTATGATCAGAATTACTTGAAACTTCGTATTAATGCTCTTTAATACAATTAAACAAACATGTATTATATAGTTTTTTGTTAAATTCAGCCTCTAAGTGGGTAAAACTGGGCGTTGAAGTTTTAGTTCTTGAATATAATAATAGAGTAACATGGCTCAAGTTCTCTGTAAGTAAGTGAATCTAGAGTTTTACTCTAGATATAATATAAAAAAATGGATATGACAACATATAAATTCAATGGAAATTAAAACTGAGCAATTTTTTTAGTTCACGCGAGCGTAGCCGCGGGAAAAAAGCTACAGCAAAATAAGAATGACAATTTATATGTGTAACTTAAAAAAGGAGGAGAAGGAGGGAAACTGTAAGCTTCAGGTGTACATAGCACTGGGTCTTTAAAAATAACGTAGATGTTAGCCTGTTAGTATGTTAGTTAAAAAAACCCATATTAGCCGAGTTAGATGATTCTAAAGTCGTGATCATTGTATGCGATTGTATCATTTTAGGTACTCTCTTCCTCTAAATTTGAAAAGGTGGAGTAGAAAAATGTGCAAAAAACGCAGGTAGTGGAGCTTGCTAAATACGTAAAATGTAAATTTATTTACGGAATATACGCTTAACATCTTTTATTTTTCATATATTTTTAAGAAATAATAAAACATACATGAACTTAATTTTGCAAGTAATAAAGTATGTACTGCGATAAAGTTTATTTTTTTCGTAGTTTGATCGCGGGCGAAGCCGCGGGTTCTGCTAGTATAACAAAAAAGGGTTTGTTTGTTTGTAATCGATAAACTCAGTAACTATTGCGTGAATTTTAGTAATACTTTCACCATTGAACAACTACCGTATTCAAAAGTAACATAAGTTATTATATATATATATATATATATATATATATATATATATATATATATATATATATATAGGTAATAATAAGTTATTAGCTTGAATATTCATAATTTTTAGTCTAGTAATTATATAATGGGATAACATTTAGCTCAAGTGTATCGCTTTATGTTATTGAACGAAACGCACTTAATTTTAGACACAAGTTTTTCTTCCAAAGACCGAACAAGACCAGGGGCCTTACCATGAACTCTTATAGCATGAATACTATAATCTTACTTTGAATTTTCGTACCATGACGTCTTAAAAGCAAGGTTATTATAAGCTTGAAACATTCTTACTTTCTTAGCAGTTTTGTGACGTCACGACACCAAAATTACTAAGAAAATGTTATTATCGTTCATTCAATTCGTACCATGAGGTGAATTTTGACAAATAGCATTCTTATTTTCTGTCATAATTAGCAATCTTGTAAAAGTTGTTGATACGCGACGGATGTATTATTATTTTCAAAATTAATAATATAAAAGGTAATTGATTGTGCCAGATAAATTGAGTAAAACCTATTATTTTCGTAAATCTATCGATTGATACACGTATCGTGTAATTTTAGTATGTCGGTAATTAATGTATACTGTGATTCTAGAAGTGTAATAATTTCGATATACTTATGATTTTAAAAGTTTATAAAGCAGAAGCTTGTAGTACACTAAATCTCGTTTTCAGCTATGTTTCGAATGTGACCCTTGTGATATCAATTGAGAAGAGTTTACTAAGCATTATCTATTATAAAAAATGTAAAACAAACTCTGTGACGAGACTCTGATGAGAATTTACATATACGAAGGAAATATAGTAAATAAAAATACCTATAGAAATTTTATTTATAGTTTAGTAATTCCTTTACTACTATTACTTTTAGTCTTTCCCTTTCGCATTTTCGACCCCCAACTCGCTTCACTTGATGCCTTCATTACAAAATATCGAGGTTTAGATGTGAATACATATAATAAAATAATAAACAGACAGATAGAATTACTTCCGCATTTATAATATTACTATGATTTTTTATTATATTAACCAAAAATTATGTAAGAAGTTGGATGGAAAGATTTCTATACGTATTATATAGATCCTTTAAGTATGGAACCCTAAAAGAACTTACAAAAATTATAACAACTGTGTATGTATAATAATATATTTATTTTTATAAAATAACAAAATATGTAATGAACGAAACTCAATTACAGCACGATAGCAGTAATCCACCACACAGTACTTCCTTGATCAGCAGCAGAATTATTAGGCTACGTGGAGGTATTTTCTCCACTGATTCAGGGAAAAGCAGCACTTAAAATCCTAAAAAAACAGTTTTAATTAAACGTTTTTAAAGTGTCTTTTTTATTTTCGTATTTGCCTAGCTGAAAAATTTAGTACAAATAACTAATAAAATAAGTTCAACTTGTTTTATTCTAATCTAAAAGCTCTCGTAAACAAACTATCATCTCATTGACATTTAATTTTCGCTCGTTGTCAAGCAAGTAAACAGATAGCCAGGCGGTTGTCAAGTAAATAATTTGTTCCGAATTTTGTATCACAACCTAGCCGTAATTTATTTTATTTTCTTTTCTAATAGTTTTCCTAATTTTTAAAACTAGACTAATTTTTTTTTTGTATAACTAGTATAAAAAAGACACAGATTGCGTATATTTTGTGGAAAACATGTACTTTTGAAATTAAATAATATAATATTTTTCTTTAAAATTATCCTAGGTAAGTACTAATCATATTTACAAACGACTATCGGTGTGACAGGGATAACGATATACAACTTATATAGCGCTATTTCTTTTCTTTTATAGGAGGGAATAGACAAATCATTCGTTCTGTCGCATCACTAAGCAATTTTAAAACAAGCTTGCTTTTTAAAGGTCATGGTACGAATAAAAGTAAGATTATTGTAATCTTGAAACAAAACAGTCTTGAAGTAAGAATGTTTTAAAATAGGTGATGGTAAGGCCCCTGTACTAAAACTCTACTGACATTGAACTATGATGAGCCAGAAAAATTGATGAGTAAACAATCTATATTTACGCACATTTACGAACAAATAATTTTAAATAAAACCATTCACACAAACACACATACGCATACACACGCGCACGCACACACACATGCACACGCATGCACGCACACTAATACATGTAATTTAATTTTTGTTATCACTCTGATATATTTATTTATTAAGGATCTCCAACAGAAGTACATATGAAAGTATAAAAAAAAATAGAAGTTCTTTGGACAGTGTTTAAAATGTACCCTTAATTACTGGAGAACACAACATGCACTGAAACAGTGTTGATAATACACATCACTTAAAGTTTATAGGTGAAACTAAATCTGACTAAACTGGTGAACAAAAACCAAATAAAAAAAACGTAAAAATAAAAAAAAAAATGATTGTCGACTTTCTAGTCTTGATGGATGATAGTCCAGTAATAAATACGTACATATTTACACCTAGTACAGGAGCCCTTGCTAGCTCGAAGCTTGTAATGTAATCTTTAAGCCAATAAAAGTATTTTTTTTTATTTTACAAACATATAAAATTGACTTTCGCACTCAAAACATTACCTAGAAATGTTAAAAGTACATACATACATATATACAGCATACGTACAACGTTTTATTTTTCCTTTTGTAAACAAACCCATGCAATCATTACTGGTTAATGGCTTAAAGTACTTAGCAAAAGGTTTTATTCGTTATCCACAACTGTTATAGATATTATGATCATTACATTAGTAAGAAGTCCTTTAGTAGACCCTAAAAATGGTCAAAAGGATGATAATATTCTATAAAAACAAAAATCACTAACAAGTTTATATTATTTATATATCATACAGACATTATAAATGCGATATTTGTCCGGCTCTAGAACCAAAGGTCCTGGGTTCGAGTCCCAGATCAAGCTAGATATAGCTAGTGGATTTTTCTTTGAAGAATTCCTTAGTATCAGCTCGGAATTTGCAAGTGTGGCACTCCAGTGTCTCGAAGAGTACGTTAAGTTCAACGATCGTGTCGAAATGTTGTTAGAATATCGTTTCTAAGTGAGAGTGAATGAGAGTGAGTGTGTGGCATTTGTATCGGCTAATATGATTCCGTGGAAGAAATCACTCGTTTAGCGATATGGCCGCCTTTTGTACCTTCTCCTATATTTTGTATATTTTGTTGTCTTTTTTTAGGTGTACAATAAAGAGTTAGTACTATTATTATAACGTTAGTTGTGCACTACAATATCTCCTGCGCAGATATATATATATATATATATATATATATATATATATATGTGTGTGTGTGTGTGTGTGTATATATATATATATAATTTTATCTCCTTATTTAAATCACGCCCTATCGTAGTGTTATTTCCTACACCGTAAGGTTGCCTGGAAGAGATCGCTCTTTTAGCGATAAGACCGCCTCTTGTACATTTTTCAATCTTTTTGTATTTTATTCTCTCTCTTTTTTGTGTACAATAAAAAATATTATTATTATTATTATGTTCTATAGATAGATATGATATGTATAATATATATATGTGATATGGATATATAATGTGTATAATATATATGTGATAGACACGCTACATTTTATTGATGTTTCTAGCCCGCGAGCAAAAATAGTACTTAACATACAATTTTTTTTTTTTTTTTTTTTTTTTTTTTTTTTTTTTTTTTTTTTTTTTTTTTTTTTAACGTTTATTTCAGACAGGGAGTCCATAAAAAAAATATCATTATTTAACAGTAACACATAAAATAGAATTAAAATACTACAAAATTATAACAGAAATGACAGAAATGAGCAAAGTAAAATATAAAACATTTAACATTGAATTAAATAAATCATGTATGTCAATTTAAGGCATGTCAATTAGTCAGTTTAAATTAATAATAATTAAATTACAATACATCAAAATATGTCATGAATAGAAAATAAAAAGAATAGTAATATAATAGAAATAATAAAATACAATAACACTATATAATAAAAATAACAGTGAGTCATCAGTCAATGTTGGCCTATTATAATACATATCATTCTGTGTTGGATCGGACAATCCGTGCGTGAAGCAATCATCCTGAGGATGCCGTTGCTGCTGTCTCTCAACCGTCTTAATAATGAGGTAACTTTTTTACGAATTAACGCCTGATAGCCATCCGTATGAGTCTCAGCAAACATAAGCGACGCGGAGCAATATGGAGGCAGCCGCAGCAGCATCCTAAAGATGTTGTTATATTGAACACGCAGGACTCTGGCGGCCCGACGGGTATGATTCACCCAGAGACTGCTCGCGTAAAAAGATTGACAGTATGCCTTAAACAAAGTTAACTTTACTGGCGTGGAGCAGCGAGCGAATCTACGAGTTATCATATTCCCTCGGACCGCCAGTGCCCTACGCTCCCGTTCCATATCCACGTCATCGGACAGATTATCCGTCACAATATGCCCAAGATACCTAAAACTGGATACCCGCTGCAGTTCCTGGCCACACAATTTTATTGGAGGAACACAGAACGGCACGCATACGCTTGATTTACCCTTGAAAAGGAGTATTTTGCTTTTTTTTGTGTTATACGCCAGTCCGTGTTCCATCGCATATGATTCACATATGTTCAACATTT
This sequence comes from Fabriciana adippe, assembly GCA_905404265.1. Lineage (NCBI taxonomy): Eukaryota > Metazoa > Arthropoda > Insecta > Lepidoptera > Nymphalidae > Fabriciana > Fabriciana adippe. Next base: position 13,958,073 of record FR989995.1, on the reverse strand, counting down.
TACGAATAGCTCCCACCGTTGGACCCAGCAGCACCATATCGTCCGCGTAACTAATATTGTTGACACATACATTATCGATATAACAACCGGTATGAGTGCTGCTGAGCTCACCGATGAGGTCATTAATGTATAGATTAAATAATAAAGGAGAGGTCAGTCCACCCTGCCTAACGCCGCAATCCATACCGTAAGGCTCGGACAGAGCTCCGTCCCATCTCACCTGGTTCCGCTGGCAGCGATACCATTCCTGTAATAACGATACTACTTCCACCGGCACACCCGCACTCCCTAGCTTGTCCCAGAGCTTATCATATAGGACTGTGTCAAAGGCTTTTGACAAGTCCAGGAAACACGCGTATACCGGCGTTTTCCTATCCGTATAGTATTGAACAGCCTGCTTAAGACATAATATGGCACTTTCAGTGGAAAGCCCACTCCTGAAACCGAACTGAGCTTCATGCAGCTTTATCTGTTTTATAAGAATGTTATTAAGCAGGCCGTCCAGTACCTTGGCCATTATGTTCGCAAGCGAGATGGGACGGTAGTTATTTCTATCCGAGATGTCCCCAGTTCTGTTCTTAATAATAGGAACCACAATCGTTTTAGTAAGTTCCTCTGGTAAGTAACCATGGCAAAGACAAAGATTATAGAATTGGGATAGGACGCGTGGCAGGTAGACCCCGGCATGCCTAAGATGCTCAATGCTGAGACCGTCATATCCAGGGGATTTACCTCTAGTCATACCATTGATAACGCGACTAACCTCCTTCGCTGTAAATCTAACCTTAATCTTGCTGAGGCTCCCAGCACCAAGCGACCAAGACATACCTGTGTCATGCTGCGGTTTCACCCTAAATTGTTCGCTAAACATATTAGCAATCATATGTTGATCGCTAATACCATCAACGCTCACAGGAAGGCCAGGCTTTCGGCTCATGTTTCCCGTCTCTTTCCAGAACTGCTTGAAATTGTTGGCAGAGTGATAGGAAGCAAGTGCATCCATTTTAATTTGTTCCTGCCTATCTTGACACCACTTTAGCTTTTGCTTAAACAATTTCCTACTTACTTTCATGTTAATATACGTCTGACCCGTATTGGGTTTTCCCGCTTCCACCCAGGCCAAAAACCTCAGCCTAGCCTCCCTGTGGTAGCATGCTACGTAAGTATTCCATCCCGCAACATAACCACCCCTCCTACGTACCTTCACCTTTTTACACGTTGCTGCTGCTGCTTCGGATAATATTGTAACCAGTTTTAAGTACATATTTCTTATCAATAGCTTATGCTCAATATTAGTACAAATACTACCGCAACAATGATTCATTTCAACCGGGAAATCGATTTCTCGAAGTTGATCATTACATAATTTATTATATTTCCGGGCTTGTTGGTCTGTACGACCACCCCATACAACCCCACTTAACACCTGAGTAGAGACCGTAGTGTGAGTATACGACACCAGATCTAAATCACAATCTATTATAAGGGGAAAGTGATCGGACCATTGTATGTCATATTGAACTTGTACATTAACTACTGTAGACAACGCTGCATTCGTGACAACGCAATGATCCAACCATCTCACACAACCATGGGCCTCACTAATAAAGGTGTACGTGTCATTAATTTTCATAAAGTTAAGGTCTATACACGTCCACTTCTGGTCGTCACAAAAGTCCAATAAATGCTTACAAAAGGGTTCATTAGGATGTGCATTGAAGTCACCTAATACATAAACCACCGAACAGTCACTATTTTCTTCAATAATAGCACTAATTGAACTTAAACACTGAGTGAAAGTAGGCAGATTATCGGCACAATCAGTTGGCATATAAACGCTAAATAACAAAAAAGATGCACCACTTACTTGAATTTTTACCGCAGATAAGCGAACATCACCACAATCTATAACCGAGACCGATCGAAATACACTTTTTCTCCACAGAATAGCAACTCCACCGTAAGGCCTGCCCGTAAGGAGGCCTGCTGAGACATCTACCGCAGATGTTCCTGTACTCCCAAACTCCTTACTGACACCTGCTAGCTCTGGCAACTCATGAGGAAGTAGCCATGTCTCTTGTAACGCTATGATATCCGCTTTACCGCACAGATCTCTTACTCCATCTAAAGATCTTTTCAGAGACTTGCAATTAAAAGAAATAAATCTTACATTTCCTTTTTTATCCATTAATGATGTCTTCTATATGTTGCCTCTCAGTCACACGTTGTTGGTGGTTTTCATTTTTGCCCATCATATGAACGAAACGCCTAAAAGAAATGCCCATAGGCCACATACTGTCGTCAAGATATATTTGCAAATTAACTTTGCTTACATATATTTTAAAAGCGCTGTAATTACGTTCTCGTGCCATTTTTATCTTAATAGGAACTACTTTCTCTTTAGTTCTAGTGAAAATATACTCGGCCACGTCGTCCTCCGATACATCCTTGTGGACGTTAGTGATAAACAGGGGTATCTTAGTATCCGCAGGCTTGAATTTGCTGTTTTCATCAATGCGCGCTTTCCCCCTCAAAGTTGTGAATTTATTATTATTATTTATCTTTCTTTTATTATGCACTAATGTCCACCCTTCATTATCATAATGTTGATTAATTTTATCATTTCTCGCCGCCGCCGCAAAAGTACGATTCTGATCTAAACAATTCATTTGCCTCTTTTGTTTACGTTCCACACCGTCCGTACAAACAGGTGCCGTCTCGCTAGTATTTACCGCTTGCTCGTTATCACAGTGATTCATAGATCCGACGTCCAGCGCCGTCGCGGGCGCATTCACAAAACCCGGGAGTGAGCGACTTAGACAATCGTTTTGTCTCTGTCTCTCGATCATAGATTCCGCCACAGGTGTATTCATTGACAGCGACTCCCTATCAGCAATGTTTACCCTCCGCGCTTTTTTATTTATGTATGAGGGTGTCTGACTAGGCGTACAAAATAACGTATCACATTTAAAATTTTCCGTTTTCAATTTTAATTCATTTAATTGATCAATAGTAGCGTAATTGTTTTTGATGTGATCAAGCTGAGATTTCAATAAAGATATATCTTTGAGAAGGCTGGTTACATCTACATGATCAAAAGTCACTGGCGGTAATCTATGCAGTTCCTTAGCCACGAAAACGGGAATTTTCTCTGGATCCGTACTTTTAATCACAGTTAAGATGTCCTCTAGATCTCTCTGTATTTTACCATCATTTTTCTTTTTTCGTTTAATGTTTTTGATATCGGTGGAGATGGAATCGAAGAGGAGTTTTTTGATTTCTCCACTTCTTCGACATCAAACGATGAGAGGGCAACAATGTTTTTACAGATTTATTTTCATTGTTTTCCTTTTGCAAATGTATTATACTCGTAAAACTTAAAAAAAGATTGTTTCGGATTGTTTTTAATCTAATCTAATTTATATTATTAAAGAATTTGTCTCTGAAAAATTTTTCTTAGAATTTCATATTATCCTCATAAAATTCATCTCGATAAAATGCAAAGACGTTGTAATACTATAAGCTAAAAAAATTCCAGATATTTTTTAAATAAAAATAATATAAAGACATCATTTCCCTCGTTCTAAGACTTTCGAAAATATCAAACAGCTGTCATGTACAAGAAATTGTATGAAAATTTCATTTTAAGATAATTTTTGCTTTTAACTCCTAATAAAGTTGGGTAACGTTACCGTCCGTCACAGCTTGTTCATCAAATTAATTAATGCGATGACAGGTTGTACTACTGGGAAATATAAAGCTGGAGTTACACCATAAAAATGACATTCATACTATATGTAAGTTTTAATAAACTTTTAACCGATTTAAAAAAGGAAGTATTCAGAATACTTTCTTAGATTTACGCGAATATTTGACATCTTAAATAAAACTATCTTTTCGAATTTGTTCGCGGATTCTCTCCGGATTCTCTCTTGTAGAGGTCTCTCCGCGACCATGATTGCTGTAAATTATTCGAAACGTCGGGTACCAAAAATCTAAATAAATCCGCGCAAAAGTCCGAAAAGATAGTTTTGATTTATGTTTATGTACAGTACGCCTATATCTTCTCAAATTGTTATATCCTTTTTCATAATAATCGAATTAAAAAATATATATTCTAAGTTTGATTATCATGTCAGGCATCACGCTTTGCTAGCAGTCTGTAATAAAGAAAATGAAACGAAATGAAATGAAAGGATGAAACCCTATTTTGCTTAATAGCTTTTATCATGTCAAATCCATATATTGTGTAGTTTGATGTGACACCAGCCTTATAAATAAAATTGTAAGGCTATAAGATTACCATGACAGCCTTTATTAATACTTTATTCACTTGTAGACGCTTTGTTTAATGATTAACCTAATTTGGTTGAATAACGCTGAAAAGATGGCAATATTCGTATATTTCACGAAATATTCAATGTTAGATTATTTTTTTAAATTGTATGGAATACTTTTGTTTGTTCTAGTATATTATAATAGCTTAAATCCTACTTCTATACATATAATCAAATTTTAACGAAGCCGAATCTGTACATTAAATGTTTTTTGGAAAATCTTATTGAAGTAGACATTATTATCGATTCAGAGGTCGAATCTATAGTTTTTAGATTTTTTATCTGTCTGTCTGTCTGTTACCGCATCATCAGAAAACAGCTGGTTATCCGGGTCAACATATAGGATACTTTTTCTTGTTGGGAAATATCTAATCTCTGAGAAGCTAAAACGTAATTAGGGACGAACCCGAGCGGAGCGAGGGTGAGTCTCTAGTTAATAATAATTTCACAAGATGCTTAATTTTGCCATATTATACAATAGTAACAATAGTTGCTAAACTATTTGCGTATTACACATGTAATACACTGTAAATGAGAGGTCGCAACTACGTAACACCTCCCTACTATTAAGTGAACGAGGTTTTAGGGTTTAGTAAATTACAGCAGTCATATAATTAAGAGGATGATTAAACTTTTGCATGTATCATATTATTTAAAAAAAAAAAAACTTTTCCGCGATGTAAATCCTTAAAAAACCACATAGAACATAACAAATTTGCTCTTTATATGGAAAAAGAATTAAGAAGAAAAAAGAAGAATTATTCTATTTATCTGCATGTATATAATCAACTTATTGATTAATATATTACTACATTTAACCCGCAATTTTACTCGCGTAGTTGTTTTTTGTATAATTTCTTCGTAGGGGATGAGATTCATAGTTGTAACTTTACTTTAAATCAAAGTCCACTTTAAATTAAGTGACTTTTTCTGTCATTATTTGATATTGATATATGGGTCGTTCTTCTTTTCTTGCGACAACGAATTGGTGTTTCTCAGGTTTTCGAGTTTTTCAAGTAACAATATTTTGATTTCAGTGTTAGATATTTTTTTTCAAATGTATTTAATGTTCATTTGGATCATTTAATCTTTATTTTCATGCCCGTAATGTTGTTTGTTTTATGGCGATTTTCGAGGAAACACTGTGACAGAGTGGTACTTTTTCGGTAGGAAATCATTATGAATTACTACTCTGTCACGGTATTTAATGAAAAATAAACACATGCAAAAAAACTATTGGCTACAGAAAGTTAGAGATTATTTACTATTAAAAGGTATAAAGCGATGAGGATGTAAATTCGAACAATGAATACATAATAATCTATACTCTAATATGACACAAAATGAGGTGAGGGACAGATAATTGTCGCTAGAAAAGAAGAACGACCCATATTATACTATATAGTATGTAACTTATTCGGATAGTCAATTCAAAGTTTACTTTGATTCCAAAGTAACCAACAATAACTGCTAAGCCTTTAGGCTTTACTAAACAAAATACGGTTTTTCATTCAATTCTTTTGTTAATGGCTTCAAAGAATTCTTCCCCAATGTCACGTAGAATGGAGAAGACACAAAGAAGATTGGTCGGTAAAATAAGATTGTCAAACTATATTAAATTATAATCTGTAAAAAAGACAGTAAACCCTTTTTAAAAATTACAGTTTTCTAAAGTAAAGTAAGCTTTAACAAGACATGAAACCTTTCTTTTGCTAGAAGTAGAACTTTGTCGTAAAGTGTAAGTGCGATCTATAAATCTCTCCTACAGAGTAGTAACGTGATGTTAGTTCAGAAATTAGCACTTTTAAACATGCTGCTTATTCTTTTAGTACATTTAACGAAATTCTTAGAATTTTTGGTCTCTTACTGAAAGTTTCTTAACGAGTTATTTTTTTATAATAGTTTCGTTTCTCTAAATAGAAATGATATCTGCCGTTATGGTCTCATAAAGTTAATAAGTATAAAATCTCCTTTTTTCATGGTAACATTAATATTTTCTACTAGCGACTCAGCCTCGTTCCGTTCGGGTTCGTCTCTAATTACGCCTTAAAGTTTAGTATAGATTTCTCAGAAATAAGATATTTTAGTAAAAAAGTATCCTATATGTTGACCTGGACAACCAGCTATCATCATACCAAATTTCATCAAAATCCCTCCAGTGGTTTTTCCGTGATGCGGCTACAAACAGACAGGCAGACAGACAAAAAATTTAAAAACCATAGATTCGGCCTCTGTATCGATAATAATGTCTATTTCAATAAGATTTTCCAAAAAATATTTAATGTACAGATTCAGCTTAGTTACAATTTTATTAAATGTATGGATAAGCTAAGCTTATTTATTCCCTTATTTTAATAAGCTCTTCGTTTTAAATTAATTGTTTCTTTGTGAAATAATGAGCTTCAAAAGCACAAAATGTTTGCTAAATAAAGCTTAATTATAATTTATAGCTAATTATTCATTTTAAAATTTTAAGCTACTTCTAAGTACAATATTAACTTAAAAATGTATATTCTTCAATGATAGTATAATCATTTAGCATCAACAAGCTTATTCAACAATATTCCTTAAATTCGCTAATTTGATTTGATATTAAAAGTCCGATAATTATTGTATCAATTCTTTATTATGAGGCTTTCCGATAATTATATTTAAGAAACTGACTTTTAGTACGATACTCACAAAAGCTTATAATTCTGAGTAAAATATAATAAACTTTCTTAGAATTTCCGATATTTCTGCACTTAAAGTTCGATAAGCTTTAGTGACCATACCCATCATATCTTCAGGGGTACGGTAAGTTAATAAACAGCTACCAAAATCAAATAAATAGTTTATAAATAACTAGCTGTAGTAATAAATATTCAAGTTAATGATTATGAACCGGACTTTTACTTAAAAAAGGCTCGAGTACGTACTGAAATAACTTTAAAGAAACAACTATTCCAAAGAATATGCAAAAATTTTTAACAATTTTTTTCAAGGTACATTTAATGGTTAGTATGGAATATATAGACTATATTATATACATAAGTGGAGAAAAGTAGATAATTGCTTAAATAAAACTTTAAATCATCCCCTATTTTACCCTAATTGGTCATATACGCACAAATATTTTTTATTTCTTAAAAAAATTATATGATATAATGAATTTGTTGTCCTTAACTTAAGATGATTTGTTCCCAATTCAAATTTTCAACCCCTATTTCACCCCTTTCAATCATGCTTGGGACAAAAAGTACCCTATGTCGTTCTCCAAGGCCCCTTTCTATAACAAACTTTATCAAAATTAGCTCAGCGATTTAAGCACAAAAACATAACAGACAGACAGATTTGCATTTATAATATTAGTCACGGCGTATGTAGAGTGAGATCTATTTAAGTTAAGCACGAAAGTTTGGGTAGATTGTTCTAGCGTAAGCCAAAAATGAATTTGTACTAACGATTCTCTTATGTGCTGTTAAAACATTGTCGTAGTACCAGCATCATTATCATAGCCATAATATGTTTTGCAATTTGATCATAAAGTGATCGCGATAACGACTCCTCGTAAAGTTATAAGTCATATATTACGTAATAACTTCCTGCTAAATTTATTTCTTGTTAACCAACTTCAAATAAAGAGGAACGTTTAGGATATTTAACTTAAGTAACGAAACTTTAACTAAAACTATGTATTTGTTTCATTTTCGTATAGTGAGTCCTTCACCCTAAGGTTACCTGAAGATCGTTTCTAGTGATAAGGCTGCCTGCTGTGCTTTTTTAATAACGACACGTTTGGCTCAGTTTCTAGTGACCCTACTTGCTGTACCAGCGGTCGCAGGTTCGAGTCCCGCTGGGTGCATTCATTTGTGTGATGAGCACGAATGTTTGTACTCCAGTCATGGGTGTTTATATTTATAATATGTATATATTTAAGTTGTATATGTGTAGTGTATCAACTATCTGATATCCATAACACAGGCCTCGTAGCTTACCATGGGACTAGAATATGGTGTTGTGTGTTAATGTCGCAACATAATATTTATTTATAGGCTATGAAAATAATACATAGGCTATAATAGGTTAGGTTAGTTAACAAAATTTGCTACTACTAGCGACTCACCCTCGCTTCGCTCGGGTTCGTCCGTAGGTTGATTCCCCATACAAACTTTAATCGCCATTTTCTTCCCCTTAATGGATGATTTCCGGTATAAAAACTATCCTGTGTCCTTCCCAAGGTCTCAAACTATTTTCTTACCGAATTTCATCTAAATCGGTTCTGTAGATCCAAAGATTATACACTACAACATCACAACATCACAAACTCATAAACTTTATCTCTTTTTAATATTAGTATAGATACAAAAGCCACCTAGAGAAGCGACAGTAAGTCGATATTAATCATTTGTAATAGTAGTAGTTCCACTATTTATTTCTTAATCCACTAGTTATCTTTTATTCCACTGTTTTCTATACAAAAAAATGTATAACAAATGAAATTACATTTTCATCCATTTACTTGTTATACTAATGTCATTATCGCATACAATAAATATAGCCGGGGAACTCATAAAACTAATGGGCGAAACATGTCGGCTAAAATCTCTACAATAATCTTATAACACCAACGTACACTTAGCTTTATATAACGAAATATTTCATTTAATTTGTATTAGGGTTTGTATACACTTGTATCGCAGCATCCAATTTAAGTAACAAGTTTCTGATCTTATACGTTCATCGTTTGAGCTTGGACATACATTTTGACCATTTTATACCTATAAATAAATAATAACAATAATTATTTTTATGTTCCACTGCTAGGCACAGGCTTCGCCTCAATAAGAGAAGGATCAGACCATAGTCCACCACGCTAGCCAAGTGTTTTATAATAATGTATGCAAAAAGTATCAAATTAAGAAAAGAAATCACCCTAGCTATAAAGAGGTGAATCATTGTTACTGTATAATTTAGACATTACAGGTTAACCCATGTTCTTGCTTTAAAGACTTTCTTATAAAAATTCAAATATTATAAGTTTTAATAGATCCCCGAAGGCAAGTTCCCTTGAGATATAAAACTAATTTAAAATTAACCATAAGTGGATGAACTAAAATACTGTCTGTATTCATATAATATGACTCGCAAACTTTTTTTACAGGAAAAAATCTGCATAAACAATCTATAAGCGTAATGTTTATTAAAGCTACCGTTTCAAATGTACTAGTGTTCGCCTAGTGATCAAAATTCCGTCATAATCAATATTGAAAATTTGGGAAAAATATACATATTATATAATTAGAATTTAGATGACACGATTGGCTCAGTTTGTAGTGACCCTACTAGCTGTGCCAGCGGTCGCTGGTTTGAGTCCCGCTGGGGGTATTAATTTGTGTGATAAGCACGAAAATTTGTGCTCCCGTCATAGGTGTTTATATTATTTATAATATGTATGTATTTAAAAGTTATATATGTGTAGTGTATCAACTATCTGGTATCCATAACACAGGCTCGTAGCTTACCATGGAACTAGATGGCGCTGTGTGTCTGTTTGTAATGTCAAAATAACAGCTTTTTACTAAATGCATATGAAATTATATACGATACTTATAAGAAAAACACAATTTTAAATTTTTTTATCTATCTGTCTGTGTGTCTGTCTGTTTGTTTCGGCTAATCTCCAAAACGACTGGACTGATTTTAACGGAACTTTTACTGACATATAGCTGATGTTATAAGAAGTAACTTAGGCTACTTATATTTTAGAAAAAGAATTAGGGTTCCGCTCAAAAAAATTGACACGTGTCTAGGGACGCGAACCGAGCGAAGCAAGGGGAAGTTGCTAGTTCTAACTATAAGGTAACGAAAACATAGAGTTTCTAATACATTTAAATGGACAATCTTGTAAGTATTGTTTATATAAAATAAATAAATATTTAGAGAATGACAAATAGAAGTAGGTTAGAAAAAACTAATTAGATACAGATCTAATGATTCTCAAATTTAATTATTTTTTCTGATTGAAAATATTCCATGTTAAATAAAATTTACGGGACTCCTCGGGATCAACCTTAATCCATAGAACCTCCTCCCTCTTTGGAAGTAAGTTAAAAAAGCTTATAATCAGTAAAATGGGAAACCTCTTAAACCGAAGTTAGTTAAAATACTCCACACATAAGTAAGATAAGAAGAAGAAGAAGAGGTAGGTAAGAAATATGAAACTATAGAATATGAAAATGTGAATGAAGTAAATCTATTGCTCAAAGCCAAGAAGTCGTTAGGCGAGCATTAAAGATGATTTGCGGAAACACATAAAAGGCGGCAGAGCGCTATGTGAAGATTCCATATTGCTGTCCTATAAATTATAAGCAAATTTTCTTATGCTATTATTTTTTATGAACGCTGACATTTTGCCTGTCTATAGTAATATTATAAAGCTGAAGAGTTTGTTTGTTTGATTGTTTGGTTGAACGCGCTAATCTCAGGAACTACTAATTCGATTTGAATAATTCTTTTTGCATTAAATAGCCCGTTAACTGAGGAAGGCTATAGGCCATATATCATCCCGGAAAAATGTGCGGTTACCGTGGGATAGATTGTTTTTGTCTAGGGATGAAGCAAAGCAAGGGTGAGTCGCTAGTTTTTTTATAAAACTAATGTTTATAAAGGATTTACTCTCTTTTTTACACATTACACATTATAGTTTTAATATATGTAGTTTGAGAAACTTAACTAACCGACCAATCTTCTTCGTATCTTCTCCATTCCAAGTGACATTAGCGAATTAATTAATCTGTGCTCAATTGGCACGCTTTGAAGCAATTAACAAGATAATTGAATTGGATAAAACCAATGAAAATAAGGTATTAATAGATGGTCTGTTTAAATTTCATAAAATAGAATTAATAATATCATAATAATATTATATGCTGTAGCTAACTACGATCCTGCTTCGATAAAATCAGAACCACTAAGCCAAATCATCTAAAAAACATGGATTATAACAATCTCTAAACATCTTCATTCCGATGTTACGCAGGTACGTAATAAATACATGAAATAACAGTAAAAGAAAATTGTTATGGCTGCGGTGAATCTTAATGAAGCAACGCAATTTCTATTTGGTAACGCATTCTCTTTAAATTGAATTACGTTGAGACTCAATTTTACTTATTATTATTATCAGTGGTTAAGTAATGCTCTAGGGTTTTACTTCTTGTTAATTTTGATTATTTTACTTGATTACATAGCTTATGTTAAAATTTGATGATGTCCAACTCATTGAGCATTGCTTGGGGTTTCTGTGGCAGGCAGAATTCGAAACCAACTCATTTGCCAGAGAACTAAAGTAACCGACATCGCGTGCAGAATTAGCTCGCTGAAGTGGAAGTGGACTGTTCATGTCCCCAGACGTACTGATGGTCGATGGAGTATAGGTGTTAGAATGGAGACCCCGTTTAGGAAAGCGCAGTGTAGGACACCTTGCAGTACGTTCGATATATGACAGTATGTTGGATATGGATTGCCCAGGAGCGGGATGGTTGGCGCTCATTAGAGGAGGCCTTCGGGCCCAACGTGCGTTCATCTTGTTGTGGTGGTGGTGGGGGGAAGGGCTCATTAGCGTCCGGTAGTTCAACCGGGCGCGAAGCCGAGAAACACACAGGGAGGTGGCCACTTCGGTCGACGGTGGGAGATGGCCCACTTCGGTGAGTGGTGCACCATGCGGGTTCCTCCTAGTACTTCTCTGATAGCAGAGTGTACTGTGTTGTTGTGGTCTGCTTCGTCAGACCTGCCGTTGGGGTGTCGCATTGTAGTGCGTAAGCGATCCTGTGACGCCCCATTAAGACGGGGAGGGTTTTGTTGCGTTTTAGTGAGTAGTACTGACTTTTCTAGCCGGTGAGTCCCACATAACCACCTGTATGTCTACAGGTGGTATGCGTAAATGCATTTCCCAATATTAAAAAAAAGGACTTCGTTTAGCAGTGGATGGCGGTTGGTTGATTGATTGATTGATAGCTTATGTACATGGCCTTGATTTTTGGCCCTATGTGTTCCAAGTTTATAAGCACATACGACTTGCGTATAATTAACGCGCGTATTCTGCGTCGATAAACTTAGAAAATGCAGACCATTTGCGTTCATAAACATACAAGCGAGTGACTATTACGCGTTGACAGTGACGATCTATTACAGGATGGGTCAGGCCTGAATTTAAATAAAGTAATTTAAGTATAATTAAAACAAACTTTTAATAACTTAGCTTACTAGAGTTATAAATAGAAATGTAGCCTGGATGAATGTTGGAGAAAGATTAACCCTCAACTCTAATCCACTAAACCACCACCCACCATCCTAAAACTCAAATCCACGAAAATTATTATTTTATAAGAATGAACAAGCAATAATGTCAGAAACTGGGTTGCACTAGGCTTAAGTATTTACGTATACATACAGGTGGTATCCATAAATACATTTCCCAAGATTAAAAATAAGGTATCATACAAACGTAATTTACTGATATTTTTTTACATTTCTATTCTTCAATGACTGTAGAAAGATATCTAGTGTAAGCCAGATATAAGCGTTATATAAAGGCGACTAAAAAACCGCTGCCCCAAATTTGTTTGTCGAAAACAAAATATACTGATAATGCCAAGGGCGTACCAAATATGCAGTGTAAATTCGTAAAGTCTGTAAAGAGGAGAATTTATCACAGGATTGCCTTGTCAAATTGAGCTCTCGTGATTGAGAAATTGTTTTTGGTTCATGTGAATTTCTGATGTAGACTTAAATAAGGTAATTACTTTGTAGATTAGCGACTATCATTTTGTTAGTTCACGTATAGAAAAGGTTAGATTTTTTATATAAGTAAATGGCATATCAGTTTGGATATTATAATGAGAGGACACATTATATTTAACGCTTTCGTATATAATACAAGCGACTCACCCGTGCTTTGCTCGGGTTCGTCCCTAGCATACTTCTCAATACAAACTTTCATCCCCATTAAGGGATGATTTTCGGGATAATTATATCTTTTACATTACCGCATTATAATTGCCAATTTTTAAAGTATTAAAATGGATATAGTATGTTATCCTTAAGAGATAAACATATACCATCGCGGACTTTTCTGTAAACCTATATAAGATACACAATTTCGCGTTACATTATTTTGTTATGTCTCAAAGGATTTAGGCAGCGTTTTAGTTGAAAGCTCCCAGACGGCTTATTTTTTCCGACACCTCCAACAAATATCGTTATATTTTAGCCAATGTATACAAAAAACTTAACAAATTATATACCTTCCTCGAGATAATTCCTAATAAAAACCTTCCTTGAGAACCACTCTATTTATTGGTGAAAATAGCATGAAAATCGGTGTAGTAATTTTTGACTTCATCGCGAACAAACAGACAGACGGACAGACGCGGCGGAGGACTTTGTTTTATAGTATGTAGTGATATGTAGTGATTTACGCGACTATTTGACGTTTTTTATAAATGTATCTTTTAGATTTCTTCGCGAATTTATTTTGAGTTTTAGTTTCCATATTTCGGATGCTTTACAGCAATTATGGTCACAGGAAAGACTATCTATTGGACTATTTATCTTAAAATCAAATATTCGCAAAAATCTAATAAAGTATCTTATTTTTAATAATATAATAGATCGTATTCTCAAGTAAATATTGTATATACAGTAATAACGTAATATTCCAATAGAATCCAAAATGTATTCCCAAAGCATCTAACATTTTTCAATATGTGAATGTAAAGCAATGCTCGAGGAAACCTTAAACGAGGCATTTCCGTACGTGCGACTGAAGACCAGTTACTTGAATATTTGCATTCTGCGCCATTCAAATTCTGAAGTCTTAAAACTGAATTCATTTTGCTACATACGTGACGCCTCTTTGTCATAGCAACGACATTGTTGGAGACTACGCGCTTGTTGAACAAACTAACAGATTATGTTTTGAAACAGAGGCTATGCGCGGAAATTGAATATTGTATAAGGTCCTTTGGTGCCATTTTGTAATTTATTGTATTATTTTATGGGGAGGGGTTATCTGTAACAATTATATGATGACCTTTGAGACATCTAAAACCTTAGTCTCCTGTAACATGACTGCTGTAAATTCGGGAACCAAAAATCAAAATTAATCCGTAAAAAATCCGAAAAAATAGTTTTATTTGAAAAAAAAAAACAATATGTTTACATTGCTCTATCATTCTAAATTAAATAGTATGTATATGTGTATGTATTTTTGTTACGTCTTTACCTTAAAACGGCTGGACGGATTTGGATGAAACTTAGTACATAGATAGACTTTGGCCTAGAAATACATAGGTTTTAGGCATTAGGCACTAAGGGGTGCATCCGACCGGAAAGGCAGCCGCGGTTAAACTCTAGTAATAAATGATTTTTATAAACTAAAAAGTATCTAACTTACTAAGTTTTAACAAACGTTAGTTTGCCCGATACGGAAATCAAATCTATGTACTAGTACAGCCATATACATCAATACTAGTTTAATGCTTTTAAATAAATATAAATAGGTAAAGACAACACAGTTCAGTACCTTTTTCTCCTTTGTTTATCAACTAATTTTTCATTTTTTGTATCTATTGTCAAGTTAGTTTTTTTTTTGCTTATGCAATAGGTATTGTCGGGCTTTATTCCTCACATACTGACAATTAATTTAAGTTTTAAAAATGTTCCTGTGAAAGTCTATTCGAATAAAATATATTTTGATTTTATTTAACGCTATCACTAAAAACCATTGAGCGAACACTAGTAAACAATAAATCAGGAAGCTATTAAACGTATAAGCGAGAATTTCAATTGCTTACTTTAATTATAACTTTAAAGCTCTTAATTCTTCAAAGCTTAGAATACAAACACATTCAACACTAACCACGTATGTCTCATTTAAGTACATAATAAATAAATAAATATGTTGGGACATTAACTCACATCACCATCTAGTTCCATGGTAAGCTACGAGGCCTGTGTTATGGATACTAGATAATTGATACACTACACATATATAACTTTAAATTCATACATATTATAAATATAAACACCCATGACTGGAGTACAAACATTCGTGCTCATCACACAAATGAATGCCCCCAGCGGGACTCGAACCCGCGACCGCTGGCGCAGCAAGTAGGGTCACTACAAACTAGGCCAAACGTGTCGACAAAGTACATGAAACTACAAGAGCTGAAGATATGTATAGAAATTACAAATTTTCATAGCTTTGTGACTGACTTTTGTTTTATAATTTACTTTAAAACTCTATAATATAGTGAGTAATTAAAATAACATTTCATACTTAACGGTTTCTTTACGATTTATTTTTATTGCTCACTAGTTATTGCCTGTGGCTTCTACGTTTTCTAATTCGTCCATAATAACAAAATATGACCTGAGCTTTTTATGATCTGCGCCATTCATTTGACTTTTTAAATTAAAAGTAATGTTACACAAATAGATAAGGGGGTGGTACCCATCCAGTCGGACTCCTCAGGCTTGACAGAGTCCTACCACCGGTATATATATTTAATATTTCTTGAATGTAGTGCAAATTTTATAGAAAATCCATTATCATGATGACCTCCTAATCGATTTCGGACGGTGGCCAATCTCTCTGAGACTAGATAATTGCGCAGATATTATATTGCACAAGTATGCACGCAGACACAAGTAACCTCTCTATTCTTTTTCACTCTTAAAGTCCGATGGGATGATACTTGGACTGGATTAGTGAGGGTTAAGACAGAAGCGACGACTTAACGTGCTCTCCTCTTCTAATTTATTTACAGAAAAAATTAGAAATTACACTTGACCTGACCCTAGCCCTCTTGACTCAAATTCAGGACTTCTGGATCCATAACGGTACATGCTAGCCACTAGACCACAAAGGCCCCGTTATTATGCCGCTAGCGACTCACCCTCGCTTCGCTTCGGGTTCGTCCCTAGACAAAAACAAATCTATCCCAAGGGAACAGTTCATTTTTCCGGGATGATATTATACCCTATAGCCTTACTCAGTTAACGGGCTATCTAATGAAAAATGAATTATTCAAATCGGATTAGTAGTTTTTTAAATTAGCGCGTTCAATCAAACAAATAAACAAATTCGTCAGCTTTATAATATTAATATAGATTATCATCTACAACATTAAAAGTTTATAATTTAAATACTAGATGACCACCTACAGTCGTAAAAAATATTTTAAATTAAAAAAAATCTTCACAAATAACACTATTTTAAATGTTAATTTGAAAACTTAGAAAACGGGATGAATAAAAAACCATCATCAAAACGCCATTTTTAAATTTAAACATCTGTCATCTCCAAAAACATTCAGCAAAATTATACTGAGTTCGGTGGAACAAGAAACTATGGTATCTGGCGGTTACATTTTTTAAAACCTTTGAAAATAAATTATTCACAAAACTCAACTTCCAACATTATTAGGAGGCTCTTAAGGAGTTCGAATTTCCATAATATAATTATCATATTCTAAAGCTGTCGATTCTTCATCAAGTTTCAATTATATCTTCCTATAAACGTTGGTTGAGTTCATAATAACTGGTTTCAAATTTTGAGTAAATAATATAAGGAAGTATTTACTTATAATACTATAAGGCGACTCTGTTTAGTGTTTAGTATTATAATAGTATAGTATTATAATACTTTTAGTATAATACGTTTAGTATAGATTTCTCAGATATGAGATATTTTTTCGCAGTAAAAAATTATATATTGTGTATGTATCTTATATATTATGACCCGGATAATTAGCTATCATTATACCAAATTTCATCAAAATCCCTCCAGTGCATTTTTCGTGATGCGGTAACAGACAGACAAAAAATTTAAAAACTATAGAATCAGCATCTGTATCGATGATATTTGTCTATTACAATAAGATTTTCCAAAAAATATTTAATGTACAGATTGGACTTACTTACAATTTTATCATACGTATAGATGTATACAAAAAAGCAAACAGGCTTTTATGTTTTAGTTCTAATAGTCTTTTTACTTCTAAATGTACACAATACTTGAAATTGTGCTAAATTTAATCGAAAATAAAAAATATATCACGATAGCTATGTTAAACAAAACATATTAGGATACGAGTAGAGACATTTCCATTGAAGTATCGAAACAGTCGCAGTAATTTAGGAATCCTCTTAAATTGAACGTTGAAAGATAAACGCAATCTTATCACGAAGTCCCGAAGTAACGAGCCATTTGTTCTCTTTCCTAGAAAAGAATTTCGAAACTAGACTAAGCCTATACGAGAAAAACCTTTTATTTGCCAATTGAATTTTTTGGTTTACACAATTTTTAAACAAAATGCGCCATTAAAAATATTTTGTACGCACATGGGGGGAGGGGGGGGGGGGGGGGGCACTTCAGTCTTCGGTGCACTGTGTGGGTTTCTCTTGGTACTTCTCTGAGAGCAGAATGGACTGTGGGAGCAACCCCTTGGTTGTGTGTTCTGCGTCGGTAGACTTGCCTTCGGGGTATCGTGGTTGAGTGCGTGAGCAATCTTTCGACGCCCCATTAAGACCGGGGAGTTTCTGTTGGGTTTTAGTGGGTAGAACTGGCTTTCTAGCCAATGAGTCCTACATAGCTACCTGTATGTATACAGGTGGTATGTTGAATGCATTTCCCAACCCTAAAAAAAAGTATTAATATGTGAAATACATATATATTGTATGTATCTCAAACATTGGTAAAATATCCAGACCTAACTAAAGTTAAAATACTAATAGTTAATTCAGGGCCTATTCTCTTCTGATAGTTTAACGACAAACAAACAAACCAAAATTCAAAATATATGGCTTTATGATATTTTTCCTCAAAGAATCTAAAATTGGGAATAAATCAATTTGCAAAATCGACGTCGTTACTTAAAAATAATAATGTATCTATCTCGATCTTTATATTTCTATTTAAGAACCAAGAAAAATGATGAAGCGTTTTATAGCCACGTTTTATCGTCTACCTATAAAGACTTTAAAACCTGGGCTTTGATTGCATTGCAGTGACATTTCAAATTTACGATACGAAGTGACTGAAATGAAATTGACTTATCTTGTTGTTAAGATTTTAGGATGTAACGATATTGTTTCGTAATTGTGAATATATTCTTTGATTTTACGATAAAATGGTACCTACATCTGACTCTTTATCACTACATAGTATAAAACACAGTCACTTCCCCCTATCTGTCTGTCCCTATGTATGCTTAGATCTTTAAAACTACGCAACGGATTTTGATGCGGTTTTTTTACTACATAGAGTATTTCAAGAGGAAGGTTTATATGTATAATACATGCATATTATAGTACAGAAAAGCCGAGAAATTCAAAGATTTGTATTTTATACTAACCGTTAAAATGTACCTAGCAATGAACCCGAGCGAAGTGAGTCGCTAGTCTATACGTATAATAAAATTCTAACTGAGTCGAATTTGTATGTTAAATATCTTTTTGGACAATCAATCTTATTGATACAGAGGCCGAATTTGTAGTTTTTAGAATTTTTGTCTTGATTTTGGTGAAATTTGGTATGAAGATAGCTGGTTACCAGGGACAATATATAAGATCCTTTTGACTGCGGGAAAATATTTCATTTCTGAGAAATCTATACTAAAAGTTAAAACGTAACTAGGGAAGATTCCGAGTAGAACGAGGGTGAGTGGCTAGTCTATATATAAATAAGCAAAGACAAAAGAGTTCAGTACGTTTTACTCCTGTTTGGCATCCGATTTTCTTTTTTTTTTTAGTAGCTATTGACGAGCTTTATTGTTATGAATGAAAAAATTATGGAAACAGTTTTTTTTATAAATAGGTAAAATTTATTTATATGTTATGTTTTACTCAAATTTTTAGTAATGATTATGATCGAATTTCGGTTCCTGAGCGAATAATTGTAATCATAGATATTCTCAAGATTATTCTCAAGATAGTCATCAATTCATGATAAAGATGTTCAATTCATGATGGCCGTGTGTGGCAGGAATGGTACATAACATTGTCTTAAATAAATTTTGGAACAATAGGAAATTTCTTACATAGACAGTATTCCCTACTTATCTATTTATATAAAACAAAGTCGTGTTAGTTACACCATTTATAACTCAAGAACGGCTGGACCAATTTTTATGATATTTGATTTTTTTGGATTTCTCTTAGTCCGGAATAGATAATAAGTATTAAAATATATCAGAAAAACTCAAAAAAAATATGGCTAATGCTGGCAAATAATTTTAATATCTATGTAAAACGTACCTAGCGACGAACCTGAGCGAAGCGAGGGTGAGCCGCTAGTTTATACATAACAATCGATAGTTTTATGAGTGAGCCTTATTTCAATCGGCTAATTCTAGCGTCTGTCCTAAGATTTCTAACAGTCCCTAGTCACTAGGTTTCACGTGAAAGAGTAACAAACATATAAATTATACATACACACATAAAAACTTTCTTAATTGTAGTCCGACTGAATAAAAGATGGTACTTAAAGCAAAGAAAATAGTACTTACATAACTTAAGTAGTTCAGCCATTTCCGCCGCGGCTCTGGCCAGAAGGAAACCAGCATTAAACTATTATTAGGTCTTTTACCATTACTTCAGTTAATTCTAGAAAGCTCGACAAAAGCGGGAAAGTATGACTGGAACACTTGACGGTATGTAATTAGTATGCCAATATGTTCTACCTGAGAAATTATTCATAAAAGTTCATTACATCGAGATACAATAAATATACAATATTTATACATATAACTAGCATTTCCCGCGGCTCCGCCCGCGTTCAGATGATCAAAAACCAAATTCTTAGGTTTTACACATTAGTATACACTTACATTATACATTGCTTTCATTGCGCACCGCATGATTGGTAAATAATGGCAGAGATTGAAAATGCCACAAAGGTTCCTCCGTTAAATTGAACTTTTTGTTTTAGCAATAACATGTATGTATGTCTATACTTCTGTTTTGTTTGTTTTTTTTTTAGTTTTTCACGATAAACTCTCAAACTACGGAATTAATTTTAATCATTTTCTACTAATAGACAGCTACAGATTAATTTAATATATAGCTGATTATTTAAATTACATAATGATAACTTTTCTTAATTAGCGCTAGTTAGTAATATTTTCCAAAACGATTTTCAAAAGAAAGTGTAATAAGTAAATAATTCTAAGCGAATACATTTTTTTATTTCATATGGCTCTGCTAATATGATTAAAGTCGTAAGCATTTTATTGTGTCCTTTAAGCCTTTACCTTCCAAGAAAAGGTGTCAAGAAAAAGTGAAAAAGTTGAGGTATAACAGTTCCTAAAATACTTTTTCATAGTTTTTGAGATATGAAATATTTTTAGTTACCCGCTTTGGCAGTTTAACAGCCATAAACTTGTTTTCCATAAAATGTTATAAAATAATATAAATTGAACTTATTTTTACGGTGCAAAAAATGAGTAGATGTTGTGGAAACGTAAATATTATTCGTATTTATTTTAGTGTTAACCATACAAAACACGTAGGTAAGAAAAACAACATAGCATTTTGCTATACGAAACCTAAAATGCGCGAGTTGGATTTACATTTGCCCAATTTTTACATTAAAAGATTAAAAAACATTAACTTTACTTACTAACAATACAAATTTACAAATATTCTCATTTGAAAATTGTTTCGGCCAACAAAATATTACTAATATGTTACTAATTTATAAAGCCAAAAAGTTTGTTTTATTAAAAATTTAAGCACGGGCAGGGCCGCGGGTAATTTAGTGGTAATTATAGTAAAGTCATAGAAAGGTTATATCTGTACATTTTTTTTTTGTGGATAAAACTACGTATTTTAAAAACACATGGCGACATCTATTGTCAAATAGCTAAATAACACATAAATAAATTTTCATTAAAATAACTATTTTAATGAATAACATAGCGCTGTTAATATTTCTTTTAAGATAAGTTTTTTTAATAGTTTCAACATAATATATAAGTAAGTTACCTTGCTAAAATATTAATAGCATCATCGTGCTTTTACTTTAACCAGTTTTTGTATTTTTTCTCAGAAATGAGATATTTTCCTGCGATAAAAAGAATCCTATGTGTTGACCCGGATAACCTGCTATTACCATACCAAATTTCATAAAAATCCCTCTAGTGGTTTTTCTGTGATGCGGTCACATACAGTCAGACAGAAAAAAATCTAAAAACTATAGGTTCGGGCTCTATATCGCTAATAATTAATATTTCAATAAGATTTTCCGAAAAAATATTGAATTTAGGGGTTCGGCTTAGTTACAATTTTATTGTATGTATAGTTACTAATTTATGAAGCCAAAAAGTTTGTTTTACTGATAATTTAAACACGGGTGGAGCCGCGGGTGATTTAGTAGTAATTCTAATAAAATCGAAAAAAGGTCATATCTGTACATTAATTTTTTTGGGATTAAAACTATGTATTTTAAAAACACATGGCGACATCTATTGTCGAATATCTAAATAACACATAAATAAATATTAATTAAAATAACTATTTTAATGGATAATATAGCGCTTTGATAATTTGATTTTCAAGATAAGCTATTTTTATAGTTTTTACCATATTTTGTAAGTTACCTTGCTAAACTGTTTACAAATAGTATCGTCGTGGTTTTGTTCCTACCAGTTTTTCTATTTTTTTTTTCAGAAATGAGATATTTTCTCGCGGTAAAAAGTATCCTATATGTTGACCCGGATAACCAGCTATCATCATACCAAATTTCATCAAAATCCCTCCAGTGGTTTTTCTGTGATGCGGTAACAGACAGACAGACAGACAGACAGACAGACAGACAGACAGACAGACAAAAATTCTAAAAACTATAGATTCGGCCTCTGCATCGATAATAATGTCTATTTCAATAAGATTTTCCAAAAAATATTTAATGTACAGATTCGGCTTAGTTAGAATTTTATAATATGTATAGAAGAAGATAGATAAAATTGTAACTAAGCCGAATCTATACATTAAATATCATTTGAAAAATCTTATTGAAATAGGCATTATTATCGATACAGAGGCCGAATTTACAGTCTTTAGAATTTTGTCTGTTTGTCTGTATGTCTATCTATCTGTCTGTTACCACAACACAGAAAAACCACTGGAGGGATTTTGATGAAATTTGGTGTGATGATAGCTGGTTATCCGAGTCAACATATAGGATACTTTTTACTGCGGGAAAATATCTCATCTCTGAGAAATCTATATTAAACGTTAAAACGTAAGAAGGGACGAAACCGAGTGAAGCGAGGGTGAGTCACTAGTTTATTATATTTCTCTATCAATTTCAGTTTAGAATCCATTATAGCATACAATATTAGCTAAAAAGTTAAAATTTTGAAAAATAATTAAAATTTTAGTGTCGTGTCTCGTATCGTCGCCATAAAAGAAAGATCTAAACTGCTAAACCGCCAGTTTAAAGTGGAACACTGCGCTATAAATGGCGAAAGTGCTTTGAAACAAGATTCCGACTCATGGATTTTTTAGAAAATTTGCTGTACTTTTGTTTATAGTTTTGATTTTCATAGAATTTTTGATGTCTTTTCATCCCATAAGAGCTTGAGTATCAAAAAATCTTTTCTTCCTTCTCTCTGTGAGGAATGTAGCTGATAAATTTTAAGTTTATAGCGTTTATATTATAGTACCTGGGCGAGTGAGCTTCGTTTGGCATTTTCGGAAAAGATATTAAAATTACGTATTTGAAAAAAAGTGTCTTTTTTGAAAGAACGCAATTTAGCTATTATTTAGATAAACTTAAAAAGCAAAATTTGAATTAAATCGTTAGAACCGTTTCCGATAAAAAAAGAAAATGTATATATTACTAGCAGAACCTGCAACTTCGCTCGCTAATTCTGATCATAAATATTTTTTGGATTGTATTATAACGTGTTTTCCCGTGGGAATGAGATGATCTCCCGCGGTAAAAAGTAGCCTATGTCACTTTCCAGCCCTCTAACTATCTCCACACAAAAATCATGCCAATCCGTCACACTGTTTCGACGTGAAAAAAGGACAAACAAACAAAAAACAAACAAACCCACCAACAATCACTCAAACACACACACAGTTTCACATTTATAATATTAAGTATGAATATTACGAGTAGTATGTATATAAAAGAAGTGATCGTTTAATAAGTTAAATACATTCTGAGATTTCATTAGTCAGTGATTGTTACTTTGTCTTTTAATACAGATAATATAAAGTAATTGATAAGATATATTAAGTTTTTAAATACATATAAATATAATCCATAGCTCATCATCATATTATGTTATCAATATAGAATTACATATCTACATTAAGAGCTATATCTATACTTATAATATATATTACAATAATATATATACGTATACTAATTTCGTTTTCTAAAGACACGTACCCCTCGTGCGGTATGGTTAACCAAATATCTAGTTTACCTGACGTTTCATTCCCATAATAATTTAACATGCTCTAATAAATCGATACATGCTAAGAACAACAGTATAACTCAGATTTGAACAAAATTTTAAATTTGAACTGTAAATATATGTGAAATTAATTTTCTATGTTTAAATTAATGATATTATTGATTAAATTAATGATATTATTAATAAATTAATTGATTTACATTTTAAATAAAATTATCTTTTCGGATTATTTCGCAGATTTATTTTGATTTTTTGGTTCCCGACGTTTCGAATGCTTTACAGCAATCATGGTCACGGTCCCGTCTCTCCCGTGTCTCCTCAATAAATCCGCGAAATAATCCGAAAATATAGTTTAATTTAAAATAACTCGATTCTTAGTTACAATATTGTTCTTTGCAAATGTTGAATAACTGTTGTTTAACCCTTCATATGTCCCGATAAATTGAAATTCCATATATTTCGTACTTACCAAATCTGGTCAGAAATGCTTGGGCTGTTATTTATCTATCTTGAGGGATGCGGTTAATAGCTAAGGTTTTGAATAAATGACTACATAAATATTATAAATAGTGATGTGAAACGGCTGAGATTACATTATGACAAACAAGAAATACTTGATATACATTATCTAGTCTACCATATATTATGTACAATAATATTATAAGACTAGTGATTCACCCTCGCTCCGCTCAGGTTCGTCCTTAGTTTGTTTTAACGTTCGTTTTAGCGTTTAGTATAGATTTCTCAGAGATGAGATATTTTCCCGCGATGAAAAGTATCTTATATATTGACCCGAATAACCAGTTATCATCATACCGAATTTCTACACAGATAGACAAAAATCCTTAAAACTATAGATTCGGCCTCTGTATAGATAATAATGACTATTTCAATAAGATTTTCCAAAAAATATTTAATGTACAGATTCGACTCAGTTAGAATCTTATTATATGTATTGATTTAAATTTTTAAGAGGTTATTTCAAAAAAGAAACATCCCATGTAAGCTTATTTATAATTGAATTATCCATATCACTTTAAAAAATTATGTGTTTGTTAAGAATTTGTTTGTTAAAGTGAATTAATTTGTTACCCGAGCTACTACTACTACTACTACTTCAATAGCTAATAATACTCAAATACTTATATACTTAACTACTTATAATAATAATACTTAAGTATTATTATTAAAATACACTTATCTACATACATATTGTTACGTTCTATGAGTTCGAGGATCGGAAATTAAAGCACGTCTTCTGCACTATTGATGTTTTATTGCTCTCGGTTAACAAGAGTGACTTATGGATATTCACTAACACGCACAGTATTCCCAGTTCTGGTTAAACTCAGTTACTGAACACTAATTTTGTACACTATCACTAGATACACCTTCACTATAACTTCACTCCACTTTTCTTCACTTTTCACTTTTTCGTACTTCTTCTCAATCTCCACTTAGCTTTGAAATTCAACTTCCCTCGACAATTTGCCGGACTTTTTATATGCATAAACAAAGAACATTCTAGTATGCGAAAATTCGAAACCTATCTAGTAATTTCGAATGTTTTGTTCCCCTCTCACTCATACACACGGCAATATAGGATCAACTGTTCTTGTCTAAATTTAAAAAACTTCTAGTAATTTCGGTGCCTCTCTGGAAATGTTTTGACAACTGTCTTAGGTTGTATAAAGAATGCTTCAGACGTGTCGTTTTAATTGTTATTTTTGGTGTAGTGACGTTACACACTTCACTACGCGACAATATTTATATCTAAATAGGCAAAAGACTGTTCAGTACCTTTTTCTTACCTTACCTTTTGTATAAGGGCTTCATATCTCAGAATAATAAAAAGGAAACCCTTATATCATCACTTCACTTTCTGTTTGTATATCCGTCCATCACGCTATTTTTGTCGAATCTATATTGCTTCACTCCGATTGATTCAATCGAACACAATTTTTTGGCTTTACCCCAAATTTTATTATGAGCTTTAAGTGAGTAAACTTTATAAGCTCCGTATACTTTCTAGATATATTGAGTCTCTGGTCATGTTTCCATTAGACTATCCTTACCCGCAGAATTAAATTAAATCAAATTAGATTATTCTATGACATTCCTTTTATTTATTTTCTTAGCATTTTACGTCGTAGGCTTTTTAGAATGAGACAAAGGGCACTTGGAAGGTTTTATAAAAAAAAATTACATTTTAAAAGGGAATATTTTCAAAGATTTCATTTTATATATACGAAGCTTTTGCGTAATATGTGGTGGAGTAATTAAACCTATGATAGAACGAACGTGTGGAAATAAATGTGTGTGTAAATTCATGTTTTATACTTGCTGCGAGTCTTGCTACGTGTATGTTATATGTCTCCGACTGCATCATACTGTTTTCTATTGTTAACATGTTCTCAACTACAGCAAGCCCAGAGAAGAGTAGTATATAATTTTGTGATCGCCTCTAAAATACCATTATTTTGACACCACACTCAATAGGTTTAGAAATAAAAAAAATTCAAAACACATAATTAGGCGGTGGTAGCCCAGTGGTAACGCGCTCGCTTGGGAAACCAGGTGAAGCGGGTTCAAATATCGGGTCTCGTACCTCTGATGTTTTCATATGCGAATCATTTCTATCATGATTACCACTTGCCTTACGGTGAAGGAAAACATCGTGAGGAAACCTGCATGTTTGAGAAAACCTAGCAAGTTTTTGAAAGACATGTGAAGTTCGTCAATCCGCACTTAGCCAGCGTGGTGGACTATGGCCTGATCCCCCTCGTATTGAAGGGAGGCCCGTGCCCAGCAGTGGGACGTTAAAAAGGGCTGAATACAATACAATACAAATTGGTGACTGGAATCCGCCATTTTGATTTTAAATGAATAGCCTATATTACTCGCATTATCAAGGCGAATTGAACGACTTTTAAATCAAGCAAATCGGTTATTCCTTTTAGTAATTACGATGGAAAATCTGACGAGACATACAAACATACATACATACAGGTATAACATGTAATCTTCCTTTGGATATCGCAGCAGTCGGGTAAAAAGGCAGACCGACAAACAGACAGCATAGTTAGTAATAGATGACCCTGAACTATAATATATGTATAGTTATAATATAGGTATAGTTATAATATAACCATAGGCTTACTTTTTGCGAGTAAGCCATTTTCATCTTTACAGTTTTATTTGCGAACGTAATTTAAACAAGATTTTATATAAAAAATAAGATGATATTTTTATTGAAAATCATGCTGCACTTATAACTCGCTAAGATATTTTCTTATTATTTTATCCAAATTATTAGTTTAATGCGAAATTTTAACGAGCTCGTCTGAATTGTTAAAAGAGACCGCAAAAACCGCAAACTTTTGAATGATTTTCCTTTAAACGCAATGAAATAAAACTATTGAAATGTTAAATACAAAAAGATATTTCGTTACTTTAACATAAGAACTGCTTTAATAAAAAAATTTAAATTTTTTGATTAATAAGCATGAAAATATGGAACATTTTTAAAGAATATTTAAGTAAAAAAAGATATTTTACGCCCATACTGTTATATACTTGAAGATCTATTTAAATATGTTTCGGAACACTTTCACATCAAATATGACCGTTATGTTAGCTGTTTAGTGGAAAATACAATATGTAGTTTCATTTAAATAAAACTATTTTTTCAGATTTCTCACAATTTGATATATATTTTTTTAAAACACACAGCACCATCTAGTTCCATGGTAAGCAACGAGGCCTGTGTTATGGAATACCAGATAGTTGTTACACTACACATATATAACTTTAAATGCATACATATTATAAATATAAACACCCATGACTGGAGTACAAACATTCGTGTTCATCACACAAATTAATGCCCCCAGCGGGACTCGAACCCACGACCGCTAGCACAGCAAGTAGGGTCACTACATACTGAGCCAAATGTGTCGTCATTTTTGTTCCCGGCATTTCAAATGCAAACATGGTCGCGGGAGAATCTACGTATATTATTGTCGTTTATGTATTTACTAGCGACTCACCCTCACTTCGCTTCGGGTTCGTCCCTAGACAAAAACAAATCTATCCCACGGGAACCGTACATTTTTCCGCGATGATTCCTTCCTCAGTTAACGGGCTATCTAATGCAAAAAGAATTTTTCAAATCGGATCGGATCGGAGTAGTTTCTGCGATTAGCGCGTTCAAGCAAACAAACAAACTCTTCAGCTGTATAATATTAGTATAAATTAAGCTCTACAACCGGAAACTGTATTATTTCATTCATTAAATCTAAAGCCGGAACCGGAAGATTTGGGTACTTATAGCGTAATTACGCCGAGGAAAATGATCCTGCGACATTATTATAGTTAAGATTTTCGTTACGCCAAATCTTAAAGCAAGGCTTTTACGATAAAGGTTTTAACGATATCTTTATATGAGTCATAGCTTCTCAAACTACTATGTTAAAAAGTAAAAGATTTAATTAAATCTACTAAATGATTCTTTTTTTTTTAAATTTTATACAGGCATAGAAAAAATTAAGGCAGTGGTAGCCCAGTGGTAACGCGCTCGCTTGGGAAACCGAGTGAAGCGGGTTCAAATCCCGGGTCTCGCACTGATATTTTCATGTACGAATCATTTCTAACATGATTACCACTTGTCTTACGGTGAAGGAAAACATCGTGAGGAAACCTGCATGTCTGAGAGAACCTGGCAAGTTTTCGAAAGACGTGTGAAGTCCGCCAACCCGCACTAGGCCAGCGTGGTGGACTATGGCCTGATCCCCCTCGTATTGAAGGGAGGCCCGTGACCATCAGTGGGACGTTTAAAAAAAAGGGCTGAATACAAAGAAAAAATATATGTTAATTATCTTAAAACTTATATCAACTGTTAAATTAATGAAAAACAAACAAGTATTACACAGCTTCTTTATTATAATAATAATTTAATTTAACCATTTAAACACATTAAAGACTTAAGCAAACAATATAAATCAACCAAAATTTTCGGAGTAAATGACGCGTGTAAATGACTTTAAGCGTTATCCGGCGTATAATGATTGTGTTTATGGAAAACGTTGGCAAAATATTATAAAATTCTATATAAAAATATATAAAATATATAATGTGGATATTTTTTGTTTGTATGTATTTATTTATGCAGAAGAGTAATATAACGTTGCGATATTAAGGGTTCCGTAGGTATAAGGCAATAACGGAACCCTTATAATTTAGTTATGTTGATTTGTTTGTCTGTCTGTCTCCCTGTATGTCCATCTGTCCGTCTGTCCTTATATCTATATGCCATAGCCATTTTACTAGGAGACTATTATAGATATATTGCCATAATTTGATAAATAGTTATCTCGTAGACCACTAGATAAAGAACAATATTATAAAAATTTAAGAATAAATCTTTCTATAATTATAAAAATAGCAGACACTTTATTAAACACTTGAGTTGAGACTGAAACACTCCTTTGAAAGGCTTCACTTCTTACGTAATACACTTAATTATAGTAATTTATTACTGTCATGGCTTTACAGCTTTTTGTTCACTATTTACATATAAATAAATAATCTTATCTATGCTAATGTTATAGAGAGGCAGACTTTGATTGTTTGTTTATTTGTTTGTTTGTTTGAACGTGAGTTAAGAGCAACACAGCCAGAAGTCCCAAAAAAAACTAAATATTACTTAAAGTTATTTCATTAAAACTATACTAAAAATTATAATTACAAATATCTATACAGATAAATAAAATTGGAGTGTCTGTTTGTAATATTAAAATAACCGCTTTTTACTAAATGCATATGGATGTATACACGGTACATATACCAAAATAACATTTTTTTTACAATTTTTGTTTGTCTGCCTGTCTGTCTGTTTGTTCCGGCTAATCTCTGAGATGGCTGGACCTATTTTGACAGTACTTTCTCTGGCAGATAGCTGATGTAATAAGGAGTAACTTAGGCTGCCTTTATTTTAGAAACAAAATAGGGTCCCACGAAAAAAAATTGAAACCAAATTAATTAATTAATTTTGTTTTGGGAAGCAACCTAGGGAGGGTGAGTCGCTAGTATATCATATAATATATAGTCTGTCTATTCAGTACTAGCCGTTAAAAAGTACCTAGGGACGAACCCGAGCGAAGCGAGGCTGAGTCACTCTGAGTCACTAGTTATATATATATATATATATATATATATATATATATATATATATATATATATATATATTAGTAGTGTGATTTTGTATTTGAAACGTAAGCTTATAATCTGACTTAAATAAGACTTTTTAAAGCTTCACATAAACTGCTAAAGGGAAATTAGACAGCCTTTTCATTTGATTTAGATTGTTTATTTATGTATGGGTAAATCTACTGCTAGCTAAATAACGCTCACTATCATAGAAACATCTTAAAAGCTCTAAAGTACTCATAAAATATAAACCGGTCCCACATATTGATATAACATTATGAGACATTCGTTGCAACATTTCTAGTACATAAAAGATTAACAGTAAAAGTTTACACAAAATCGTAAAATGCAGTTTATGACTAGATATAAAGCAATAATTTAAAATTCAATGTCTCAACATAAAATTTTAATAATGCTAGTTTTATTGTGAATAAATAAAGTTTTGTTATTTTTCTCAATTTTTGTCTCCATCGCTCAATTTTTGACCGAGGTTCGTCGAAAAATCTATTTGATTTCTTCTTCATTTTCTTTTTCATTCTTCAATCTTTATTTCAAATACTCTAATACTTTCAATTGTTAGAACGTGACAATATTCATGCAATTGCTTACGCGGCAAATAGCTGCTTCGTTGGGCTATTGGCTTATACGTAGACAGTAAAGTCCGTTTTTGTTTTTGCTGGGAAAACCTATCATGGAGTCCCTGCCAGCCGCCAACAGGCAGGGGACTGTGAAAGATTAAAGTCCCGGCTCATACCAAGTACAGTCATATTATTTATCCGTCAAGAAATTTTCTCAGTAACCGCTCGGAATTGGGAAGTCGGCGGTATCTGTATTTCTGTGCTTTGAAGATCAGTATAGCCGCAGGTCCTTCGCCTGATCTTGCATCGGCTACGTCGAAGTATCATCCCACTGGTTTCAGAGTGAGAGGAATAGTAGTGACCATCTATCTGTGCACTCAGCTATAACACTTCTTGCACAGCTTGCTGGTGTAAGTGAGGACGTAATCGGTCAGGGTTAACAGTATGACAATATTTATTGTTTTTGGGAGTTCTGGCGCTAGAATCAATAGTATTTTATAAAACACTAGCAGCCTCCTCAGCTTCGCCTGCATTCAAAATTTTGATATAAATATTAGTTTTATAATAATGTATGGAAATCTGCGCAATTTGTTGACATTCCTTAAAAATAATATAAAACGTTTTTCTTAAAAATACCATCATAGCTTGTTTTCAAGAACTTAATTTAAAAGCTCATTATAAAGTTAATAGTTAAAGAAAATTACTTTGTAGTTCTGTATGAATTATCCAACAGTTAATACTATTTAACTTTTAGAGATGCAGCGTTTAAGCACTTTTTAAATTTTATGTCGTACTCGTTACTGACACGTCTTGATATATTTTAGTTGCTACGTAAATGGTTTGTAAGGAAAATGCTTATGCATTACTAATATTTATATCGTCTTTTTTTTATAAATATGTTGGGACATTAACACACAGCACCACCGAGTTCCATGGTAAGCTACGAGGCCTGTGTTATGAATACCAGATAGTTGATACACTACATATATATAACTTTGAATACATACATATTATATATATATAAACACCTATGACTAGAGTACACACATTCGTGCTTATCACATAAATGAGTGCCCCCAGCTGGACTTGAAACCGCGATCGCTGGCACCGCAAGTAGGGTCACTACAAACTGAGCCAAACGTGTCGTAGTGTCGTCTTATCTATACATTTCCTTTGATTAGTGTAAATCAAAAATCAGCGTCTGTTTGTTTGTGCGATTAGAGGTTCTAAACTATGCGACAGATTTTCATAAGGATTTCGATATCTTTTAGTTTTTTTTTCCAAAAGTTATTTATGTACATTTATTTAATTTTATTTATAGTAAGTAGTAAATAAAGAAATTTCGTCGTTTTGTAATCGAGTTGGTAAATCTGCGTTACACGACGTATAGAATTATCGTCCCATCTGAGTATGAGAGTGACAGGAATAGAGAGTGTGCTTATGTGTTATGCGTTGGCTAATTTAATTGAGATTGACCATGACATTTACTAGACTGCATAATTATAGTGTTTTGTATTAGTACGTATAATACTATATTTTGTAATAGTTATCAAATACAGTAAAAAAATATAATAGTTCAATAAATACTACAACTAAAGGTCTTAAAACTTATTTGTAAAATTTAAATACACTAATATCAAGCTCTTATTTTTTAAATATAATTTTTCTTTACACAAAGCTGTGAATGCTTAATGGAAGTTAAATTAATTAAGATTTTCTATAAATCTAGAAGTGACATCTAAAAAATAATATAATAAAATTTCATGAATAGACAGTGTTTATTGGATATTCGGGATCTAACAAATAAAAGACAAACATACAAAATAAATCAAAGTACAGATTTTGTTTTTATAAATATCTCTAGCATTTAACTAGTACAATACCTAGAAATTTATATATATACAATAAACACATTTACTGTTGAAGAGTCTGTAACTTAGAGTAATATTGATCAACTAGAGACATCCTCGCTTTACTCGGATGCGTCCCTAGGTAGGTTTTATTTTTTTTTTGAGCGGAACCTTAATTCTTTTTCTAAAATAACTTCCTATAACATCAGCTATCTGTCAGTGAAAGTCCCGTCAAAAACAGTCCAGCCGTTTCGGAGATTAGTCAGAACAAACAGACAGACAGGCAAACATTTTTAAAATTGTATTTTTCTTATAATCACCGTATATAATTTCAAATGCATTTAGTAAAAAGCTGTTATTTTGACATTACAAACAGACAATTCAATTTTATTTATCTGCATAGACTACAATAATATTAAAACATCCACGTACACATATAATCTCACCTAAAGACATACGCACGCACATTTTCACATTTATAATAGCAGTTCGAAGTAACAACATTTTTTTTTGAAAATAACTTACTATTAAAATAAAAAAATATTTTTTTTAATAAAAAAATAATATTACATATTTTTTTTTAAACACAATATTTTGTTCTAGGTATGTATCCACTGCTGTTATATCTACATAATATGTAAGTACCAGATCGCCCGAAAACTCAATACATAAACAAATAGAAGTTAAAATCAGAATACACAAGAAGTTAAAATTAACAAAATTAAAACAGGATAGAACCATGTTTGTTTTATCATACATCGTTTTTGTACAGATAAATATTTTAAATAGATTTAAAAAGTGATTTTCAAAAGAGGTATCAAAACAAGAATAAAGAGTTTGCCAAAAGTTTCTTTGACCAATTTAAGAATTATAAAATACTAGCGATTTACCCTCGCTTCGCTTTGAAATTGTCCCTAGACAAAAACAAATCTATCCCAGGGGAACCGCACATTTTTCCGGGATGATATATAGCCTATAGCCTTCCTTAGTCAACGGGCTATCTAATGCGAAAAAAAATTTTCAAATCGAATTAGTAGTTCCTGAGGCTATCGCGTTCAACTAAACAAACAAACAAACGGACAAACTCTTCGGCTTTATAATATTAGTATAGGAAGAATTATGAAATATGAGGGCAAGATGGGCATTAATGTAATATTACATTATACAGCTTTATATATTACATAGTATCATGGAAACATTATTTTCTTAGAAAAAGTTGAGCTTACTAACTGTAACTTGATGAACTAAAAAGCTTCACTATTATTTTAAGTTTGCCAATTTACTTGTAAGCTATAAAATTTTATTCCTAAATAGGCCTCTTCTATATATTTATTTGATGATATGTTTGGCTCAGTTTGTAGTAACCCTACTTGCCGTACCAGCGTTCCCGCTGAGGGCATTCATTTGTGTGATGAGCACGAATGTTTGTACTCCAGTCATGGGTGTTTATATTTATAATATATATGTATGTATCTAAAGTTATATATGTATAGTGTATCAACTGTCTGGTATCCATAACACAAGCCTCGTAGCTTACCATAGAACTAGATGGTGCTGTGTGTTAAAGTCCCATATTTATTTCTTGTTATTTATTTATTTATTTCTTATTTTGAAGTTTCTTACTTGATTTTTTTTTGAAATATAAAATCCTGTTATAACTTACCGGCCTATTAACTACATACATGCAGCAAATCCTGTATAAAAGAAAAACATGTATATAAATACATAAAGAAATTTAGTTTATTTAAAAAAATCTTTATCTAGCATTTTTTAATCTAGGTATATAACCTACCTAAGTTAACATGTGAATATATTAATTGTACACCGGTAGACATTTTCTGATTTACAATTTTGCTTTTTATTTTCTTAGGAATAGAGGTTAAAATTGAATGAAAACGAACATATGATGGAGCGTTAGAGGCACAAAGTATAAGACAGTTCATTGTTTATAGATAGTGTATGATGTTTTGATTTACATTTCTATGAATATTGTATTTCCTCATAAAGGGGTGTGAAGTTCTTTATACGTTTCATTCGTATAAAACGTTTAGTTTCTCTTTGAGATTTCATATGTTTGTTGTATCCATTTATCATAACAAACATATCTTAATACTGTTCTATTTTTTATGTAAAAAAGATAACTTGCTAAGTTACTCATTGACGTTCCTTAGGAGTATCTTGAATTTATTATCTATAAACAATATTTACTACTACGCTTTCTTATTTTTATACCAGCCTATATAATATTCATTAATGATATGTGAATTCTGGACCATTTCAACAAAATACTGGAATACTAGGTTTATAATAAAATTAAAATATCACTATCTGTGATAAAATTACAAGTTATCAAAATCTTAAGTGTCTCCAGTGACCATGTTTTCAGTAAAACATTTAAAACGTCGTCGTGTTGAAAGCGAAATACAATAATACAATCGCAAAATATCCACAAAAAATGTTTTGTTTATAATTAGCGACTCATCCTCGCTTCGCTCGGGTTCGTCCCTAGCTTGCTTGCCATTACAAACTTTCATCCACATTTTCACCCCCTTTGAGGGTTGCTTTCTTATATAAAAAGTATCCCATGTCCTTCCCAGGGTCTCAAACTATCTTCTTACCAAATTTCATCTAAATCGGTTCAGTAGATCCAGAAATTACCCCCTACAATTACACAAACTCACAAATTCACAAACTCACAAACTTTACTTCTTTATTATATTAGTATAGATAATTCAGGCTTAAGACTGACTGCTTAGGTGGTCTAGTAGCGGGCATGTACGGCTGGAGAATCGGAGGTCCTGGATTCGAGCCCCGGGTCGGACCAAGCTTAATTACTGAGTTTTTTTTGTTAAGATATTCACAGTAGTAGCCCGGAGTTAGGAAGTGGGCTGAGTCACACCCTCTTGTCTTCCTCCGGTCTTGCTTTGCTCTCATCTATCAAACATCGCAGTATCATTCAATCGAATTTTGAGAGGAGGAGGAACTTAAAAAGTGCATTTGTGTGTTATGCACTGTAATATCTTCTACGCAGTTGGCTGGTCTCAATGAGTTTGGCCGCTGTGGCTGAAATCGGTCAGAAGGAGGACATCATTATTTCAGTCATCTGTGCGTTCCACAATATTTTCGCCCTTGTATATCGATTTTGGTGCCATATAAATTAAAAAGAAAAATACGTCTTCCCAAAGTCAAATATCCACTTCAAAATCCACTTCAAAGTTGATTTAATTAAACAGTAAATTTTTCACTTTACAAAATATTTAGTTTGAATAATAATAATTAATCGAACCGATAACCTCCGCTCCGATACGCCTATCAAAATTTCACTTAATAAAACTTTTATTAAACGTTCAAACACGACCTTGCCACTTTAATTATCACTAGGTTATGTATTTTAAAAATGATCGCAATCAGAGCAGCTATTTTCACGTCTCCGCGTAAACGTAATGCAAATATTTCGGTCAAGGCAAGTTGTAAATATATGACACAAATCTCAATTATTGTCAAACGATAAAAATTAAGTAGTCATTTTGTAAACTTCCGGAAACTTAGGTATAATAAATATATGTGAAATTCAAATTCAAATTCAAATTCAAAATATTTTATTCAGCATTAAATTATTACAATTTTTTACTGAACGTCATGAGTCTACTACCAGTTTGGAAAGAAGAAGCCTCAGACCTGAGAAGAACTGGCGAGAAGAAGCATATATAATAACACTAATATTAATATATAGTATATAGTACTAGCGACTCATCCTCGCTCTGCACAGGTTCATCCCTAGATACGTTTTAGCGTTTAGTATAGATTTCTCAGAGATAGATATTTTCCCGCAGTAAAAAGTAGCCTATATGTTGACCCGAATAACCAGCTATCATCATACCGAATTTCATCAAAGTCTGTCCAGTGGTTTTCTTGTGATGCATTCCTAGATAGACAGAAAGACAGACAAAAATTCTAAAAACTATAGATTCGGCCTCTGTATCGATAATAATGTCTATTTCAATAAGATTTTCCAAAAAATATTTAATGTACAGATTCGGCTCATTTAGAATTTTATTATATGTATAGAATGAAAAAAGTTTCTATGTGCGTGTGTTAGTTGTTTCTTTACGACACAGGATAGATTTCGATGAAATTTAGTTCACAGATAGACTAAATAGCCTGAAGCAACACATAGGCTATTATTAGACATTCATGTAAGGACGTACCTGAGCGAAGCGAAGATCGGAATCGCTAGTATTGATATAAAAAAAAAAAAAACTTTTTTCTTCCAATGACTCAGAGATGGTGATGAATGAGATCTCAACAGATCAGCTTGAGAGCATGAAACTGTTGTGTTGTCATCCGGATTTCCAGATAATAGAAACTTAGAAATCGGTAAAAATCAATCCAAGATAACATAATTAGTACCAAGTGATGTTAGTAACAGCATGCTAAAAATAATAGGAGATACTCGTATATCTTTTAGGTAAACTTATTATTCATCTATACTTAATAATATAAAGAGGCAGAGTTTGTTTGTTTGAATGCGCTAATCTTAGGAACTACTAATCCTATTTGAAAAATTCTTTTTGCATTAGATAGCCCGTTTATTGAGTAAGGCTATAGGCTATATATCATATAGCATATAGTCTATCTATTCCATACTAACGACAAAAACGTACTTATTGACGAACCCGAGCAAAGCAAGGGTGAGTCACTAGTAATATCATTCTTAGATTTTATTATAAAAACATTATATATATTTTGCCATAAAATACCTTAACCATTTTTAATCTAAACGGCTAAAACATGCGAAAGCTGAGCTTTTGGCAATTCATGAAATTCAAAAGTTCAGATTAGACCTAACGATGTGAGTTATGTAATTAGGAGCCCATTAGCATATTTTTCCTATAACGCCTTAGCTTTATAGCGTTGAAAGCGATATAGCTACTTCTTTGTAATACATTTATTTTTATGGCGCCCATAATTTATAGAAAGTAATCCCGTAAGATTTACATTAAAATAATTTTTTTATATAAAATGTATGTCTGTTTCTTTATCAATTATTTAAAAATGGTGAAGCATATCATAGGAATTCCAAAAATTATATATATATATATATATATATATATATATATATATATATATATATATATATATATATATATATATATATATATATATATATATGTATATATATGTATGTATATATATATATATGTATATATATATATATATATAGGTAATAAATTGTGTGCAAAAATTATGAAATACTAGCGACTTACCCTCGCTTTGCTCGGATGCCTCCATAGGTGCTTAACAGTAGTGTGTTACTCCAGGTCATAATTTGTCTAAGTAGTACATTTCATCCGTCCATCAAATTCTTAAATATGTAACAAACACATCCAAACATTTTCATTTACATTTAATAGTACATAGTCCAATTTTTCTAGCCTTTCTATAAAATTTCCTATTCAATCAACAGTTAGTGAGTCTTAGAGTAGAGTGTTGCTTATAATTAGGGCATCATTTAGTCTCTTTTTTTGTTATAATACATATATATATATATATATATATATATATATACATATATATATATATATAGGTAATAAATTGTGTGCAAAAATTATGAAATACTAGCGACTTACCCTCGCTTTGCTCGGATGCCTCCATAGGTGCTTAACAGTAGTGTGTTACTCCAGGTCATAATTTGTCTAAGTAGTACATTTCATCCGTCCATCAAATTCTTAAATATGTAACAAACACATCCAAACATTTTCATTTACATTTAATAGTACATAGTCCAATTTTTCTAGCCTTTCTATAAAATTTCCTATTCAATCAACAGTTAGTGAGTCTTAGAGTAGAGTGTTGCTTATAATTAGGGCATCATTTAATCTCTTTTTTTGTTATAATATATATATAGGTAATAAATTGTGTGCAAAAATTATGAAATACTAGCGACTTACCCTCGCTTTGCTCGGATGCCTCCATAGGTGCTTAACAGTAGTGTGTTACTCCAGGTCATAATTTGTCTAAGTAGTACATTTCATCCGTCCATCAAATTCTTAAATATGTAACAAACACATCCAAACATTTTCATTTACATTTAATAGTACATAGTCCAATTTTTCTAGCCTTTCTATAAAATTTCCTATTCAATC
This sequence comes from Fabriciana adippe, assembly GCA_905404265.1. Classification (NCBI taxonomy): domain Eukaryota; kingdom Metazoa; phylum Arthropoda; class Insecta; order Lepidoptera; family Nymphalidae; genus Fabriciana; species Fabriciana adippe. The sequence goes on along the minus strand of FR989995.1, from coordinate 13,919,474 downwards.
AACAGTTAGTGAGTCTTAGAGTAGAGTGTTGCTTATAATTAGGGTATCATTTAGTCTCTTTTTTTGTTATAATATATATATATATATATATATAATTGTAACAATGTATGCTCTGTCAACGATCTATGTTATAAATCTATACTTTTAATAAAACTGTAGAGGTCGAAGGCATGCTGATACCTTATATTGCCGGTCAAATAATGTGTATTATAAAATTTAAATACTTATAAAACGTCAAATGCTTTCATTCATGAATCCCAATATTACGGGAAGCTTTAACAGTGACTGTGAAATAAGTCGAAGGAAAGAAAAGTGCTTGCGTAAAAGTCTATTTGAATAAAGTTTATTTTCAATTACCTTTTTTGATAACGCAAGAATAACTATGAATATATCTATTATACTTACTAAGTACAGTTAAATTATAGATATACTAAATTATATACCATATTTATAAAATAACTAGCGACTCACCCTCGCTTCGCTTCTGGTTCGTCCCTAGACAAAAACAAATCTATCCCACGGGAACCATACATTTTTCCGGGATGATATATAGCCTATAGCCTTCCTCAGTTAACGGGCTATCTAATGAAAAAAGAATTTTTCAAATCGGATTAGTAGTTCCTGAGATTAGCTCGTTCAGCCAAATAAACAAACAAACAAACAAACAAACAAACAAACAAACAACCTCTTCAGCTTTATAATTATAGTATAGATATAAGTCATGTCTTTGTATAAGGCAAGAATGTTCTTGAAAAACAACTTTTTTGGGCAGAAAAAGAGCCATCTCTCTTGTAAACAGTAGAGGCGATTAGAGGTTTTATGTCTTTTAAAAAGTTATTACCATTTCGACTCCACGGATTTAGAGTTTCTTCTTCGAAGGGTTTGAAGGCATAATTTTGATTAAAGAAAGCATATTTAAGTACATAGCTTGAGTAGTTCAGCCTTTTTTACTGCAGTCAACGCATTATAAACTTATTAAACAACTAATGCATTAGAATTGACCTCATCTGAACTCGTTTTTTGCATGTTTTTCCTGTAAAATAAAATAATATATTATACAGGAGTTTGCAGTGTTGAGATTGTTACTAAACAACTCATTCTTTTTTTAAAGTTAGGAAATATATTTACGCATACCACCTGCATAGATAAAAGATATGTGGGATTCACTAGCCAAAAAACCAGTACTGCCTTCTAAAACCCAATGTAACCTCAATGGTTTAATGGGACAACTCAGGATCGCTTACACACTTAAACACGATTGATAGATACCCTGACTGCTGGACTGCCGATGCAGATCAAAATCAGAATGGCTGAACGGATGTGGATGAAATTTGGCACAGGGATAGATTATAGTCTGGAATAATACATAGGCTACTTTTTATCCCGGAAAAATGTACGGGTCTCGTGTGATAGATATGTTTTTAATTTGAAGCAAGGATGAGCCACTAGTGTTATTATAACTATTGTTCGCCTAGTGGTCAAAATTCGACCTTAATCATTATTGAAAATTTAACGGAAACTTATATGAATAGAATTTAGTATTTATATAAAAAAAAAAAACTATTTTCATTTTTTATTTACAACAGAAAAAATCGTGAAAAGCAACTAAAACAAAGACAATCGATTGACAAACAGAATACAAAAGGTTACTGAACTGTTTTGTCTTTGTCCACTTATACAGGGTGGAACAAATCGATGGGACATGGAAGAAAAGTACCTTAAATATTGAAGTTATCAAGATTTACTCAAAGGAAACATTTCTTTATTTTTAAAAATAATAATAACTGCATTTAATTTTTTTTAAAAAAAGCTTACCTGAACCGGGAATCGAACAAAATAAAAATGTACAAAAGGACACCGTCACTATTTTATCGAATTAATCGATAGGGTCTATGGTAAGGATAAAATCTCTGAAAAAAACATTGCGTCTTAGAATTAAAGAAAACGATGAAATCTTACAAATTATACATATCGACCCTAACATCGTGGAACAAAAGCATAGGACATGGAAGAAAAGTGTCTTAAACATTGAAAATATCAAGTTTCTCTCCAAAGAAACTGCATTTACATTTTTTGATGACTAACTGCATTTACATTTTTTTTAAAAGAGGTGACCTGAACCGGTAATCGAACCAACGGAAAATGCAAAAAGGTACACCGTCACTGTTTTATCGAATTAATAGATAGAGAGGATGAAATCTTTTGAACGAAAATTGTATGTTACAGTTAATGAAAACGATGAAATGTTACAATTTATACATACATATCGACTCTAATTAACATCGTGGAACAAACGCATAGAAAGTGAAAGACACTTATCTTCAATTTTCTACAATTTTCGTTCGAAACATTTCATCCTCTCTATCTATTAATTCGATAAAATAGTGACGGTGTACATTTTTGCATTTTTCGTTGGTTCGATTACCGGTTCAGGTCATCTCTTTAAAAAAAAAATTAAATGCAGTTTATCATATTCCTAAAAATAAAATAATGTTTCTTTGGAGTGAAACGTGATATTTTCAGTGTTTAAGACACTTTTCTTCCATGTCCTATGCTTTTGTTCCACGATGTTAGGGTCGATATGTATAATTTGTAAGATTTCATCGTTTTCTTTAATTCTAAGACGCAATGTTTGTTTCAGAGATTTTATCCTTACCATAGACCCTATCGATTAATTCGATAAAATAGTGACGGTGTCCTTTTGTACATGTTTATTTTGTTCGATTCCCGGTTCAGGTAAGCTTTTTTTAAAAAAAATTAAATGCAGTTCATAACTTCAATACTTAAGGTACTTTTCTTCCATGTCCCGTCGATTTGTTCCACCCTGTATATAGATTTATTTTATTACACACAAATAAAACAATATAAGTACATACATAATATGTATATGTGAAAGATATATAGATTGCCTTAAGATTAATCAAATAATATGGCCTTATCAGTAAAGCCTGGATGCATTTACATATTTTTCGAGAATTTTGTTTATTAACCGATTACGGTGAAGCCCAAAAGTAGGGTAATGTGTTTGTGTTTCTGTATTTTATAATCTGTTTTCTTTTCATAAGAAAACTCATCCATAATAATACCATGTTTCTACGCCATTTTGTTTCCTTCTCTTTAGTTCGCGTTGAGTTGCAAAAAAACCATACAAATTACTATAAATAAAATTTTTTGATGCCAAAAATTTTATAAATATTATTTATACTTTAAATATAAAATGCAATGTGCATGTAAAATAATGTGTATGTCGCGTATTTTCACATTTTTGACTTTTCCTGACATTTAAGCGTTTTTCATATATATTTTGACACTTATATTGCGTTTTAAGCTTAAAATAACATATAAATTTTATTTCGTTCTCCTCATTCTTAATTCTTACCACACTCTGGTACTTAAATGTTATTCCAACTTGTTTTTACCATTCCTTTGTCAATTTGAACTCACAATTCACACAAAAACATAAAGAAACATGTCACACACCAGAATACTTAGGGCTCGGCAAACAGCCAATTCGCATATTTAAGATGTGATTTCATATAAACATCGGCAAGTGTATTATCAGTGACGATAGTCATAATTTATTGGTATTCAACAGTACAAAGGAAATAGAGAATTAAATATATCGATACTTGCAAGAAAAAATGTTGTAACTCAGTTTGATAGTTTTAACTTTTAGTTTATTTCCATTTTTAACCCCCGACGCGAAAAGAGGTATTATAAGTTTGACCGCTATGTGTGTATATATCTTTCTGTGTGTTTGTCTGTGGCACCGTAGCTCTTAATTAAAATATTTAAATACTAAGTTATAATGTTTTATTTGCAGATGTAAAATTAGATTGAAAATTAAAGTATTTATTAATGCACCAAAATGGAAGTGGTCTATTTTACTGTTATCCAGTTTTACAATACAGATCCGCTAGGATTGTAATCGTGGGGGCAAGAATATAATTTAGCATTTATCCTTCCACACGTTAAAATCTATGTGCTTGCCAAATGTCATTAGTTTAGCGATTTAAACATGGAAAGATGATTTTTTATAAGTATCAGTGTATACTATACATTGTATGCATGTGTGTATGCATGTGTGTATGCATGTGTGTGTATTTGGGTGTATGTATGTGTGTGCTCTCTCTAAATCGCCTGGACGGATTTAGATGAAATCTAGTGCACAGGCTAGGACCTAGAGTAACAGGTTACTGTTAGGCACCCAGGGACCCATCCGTGCAAAATGATGGAAAGTCCCTAATAATTTTTAAATCAGAAAATATTATGTATAAAATGTTTTTTGTAATATTTTACTCAAATCATCTAAACCAATTTGAATAAATTTTCATACGGAGATAGCTTGTATTCTAGAAACGAATCTAGGCAAATTTTTATTCTTGTAAGAAATATGTTTACAGCAGAGACGATAAATTGGACGTAGTTAAGCAAAACAGATCCAACCAAAAAAACTTTTGAGAAAATAGTTGTTTAAGTAAAATTGATACATCAAAATAACAAGACTGTAGTTTAAAAATGTTTTTAAATTTATTAAAAAATAATTTATAAAAATTATTTTTTATACCGATAAATTATACTTTAAACTTGCTATAACTAAAATAAAAACCGAAAAATAGTAGATAATAGTCGCTCAATATTTATTTTTTATGAATGTTTATCACAGTGAACACAATCAAATTAATGGTTAAAATCCATTCAGTAGTTTTTAACAAACATCCAAACATCCTCACTTTTCGCATTTATAATATTAATATAGATATACCTAGATTCTTGTTTAGTGTGAATAAATAAACAAAAGACTCAAATGTATTGTTTGTAAATACATAACGTAAGAAATGATTTAAAAAACCACGCAAAATTCCAAAGCTTTATAGCATTACGTTATAAGAGTTTCAACTTCCTCCCGTCATATTCATACTTCGTTAGTCATGCTTTGTTCAGTAATTACCATATATTTGGAGGTTCAGAACAAAGTGACTCAAAAGAAGAAAGTTTCAATCTAGTAACAAATTTTATATGAAACAGGCGATTTGATTAAAGCCTGTCGTCTCATGTCAGGGCTTGAAATTAAATTGTGTTGTCACTATTGTCCTGTTGGTGCGGTTACTTCGGATTTTTTTATCAGTAAAAGCGAGTTTGATTCCTGTATACGGTAAATTCATACTTTCTATTATAAAGAAAGTAATTTTGTATGTGACCTTGTCACACTTAAATAGCCTTTAAGATTTCGATAATATAGATTGTATACTGAGATCGGAGTCGGACGTAGGCTACCCATGATCCCCTCCCCGCTGCCAATGAAGTCGCGGGCAAAAACTATTACATATAAATCCGTGGAAATAAAGGTGGAAAAAAATAAGAATGATAAAGATGTAAAAAAAAAAAACACAAAGTATCCTTCAATTTAAAATTTCTAAATAATAGTAAATATTTGAATTATTGCTATAATATTACAGCAGATATTATGTTTACGTTGTGTTTATCTATACATATTATAAAATTCTAACTAAGCCGAATCTGTACATTAAATATTTTTTGGAAAATCTTATTGAAATAGACATTATTATCGACGCAGAGGCCGAATCTATAGTTTTTAGAATTTTTGTCTGTCTGTCTGTCTGTCTGTCTGTCTGTCTGTCTGTCTGTCTGTCTGTCTGTCTGTCTGTCTGTCTGTCTGTCTGTTACCGCATCACAGAAAAACCACTGGAGGGATTTTGATGAAATTTGGTATGATGATAGCTGGTTATCCGGGTCAACATATAGGATACTTTTTACCGCGAGAAAATATCTCATTTCTGAAAATAAAATACAAAAACTGGTAGGAACAAAACCACGACGATACTATTTGTAAAGAGTTTAGCAAGGTAACTTACAAAATATGGTAAAAACCATAAAAATAGCTTATCTTCAAATTAAATTATCAAAAGCGCTATTTTATCCATTAAAATAGTTATTTTAATTAATATTTATTTATGTGTTATTTAGATATTCGACAATAGATGTCGCCATGTGTTTTTAAAATAATAGTTTAAATTCCAAAAAAATTAATATACAGATATGACCTTTTTTCGATTTTATTAGAATTACTACTAAATCACCCGCGGCTCCGCCCGTGTTTAAATTATCAGTAAAGCAAACATTTTCGCTTCATAAATTAGTAACTATACATACAATGAAATTGTAACTAAGCCGAACCCGTAAACTCAATATTTTTTCGGAAAATCTTATTGAAATATTCATTATTAGCGATACAGAGCCCGAATCTATAGTTTTTAGATTTTTTTCTGTCTGTCTGTATGTGACCGCATCACAGTAAAACCACTAGAGGGTTTTTTTTTGAAATTTGGTATGGTAATAGCAGGTTATCCGGGTCAACACATAGGATTCTTTTTACCGCAGGAAAATATCTCATTTCTGAGAAAAAATACAAAAACTGGTTAAAGTAAAAGCACGATGATGCTATTAATATTTTAGCAAGGCAACATACTTATATATTATGTTAAAACTATTAAAAAAACTGATCTTAAAAGAAATATTAACAGCGCTATTTTATTCATTAAAATAGTTATTTTAATGAAAATTTATTTGTGTTATTTAGCTATTTGACAATAGATGTCGCCATGTGTTTTTAAAATACGTAGTTTTATCCAAAAAAAAATGTACATAATATAACCTTTCTATGACTTTACTATAATTACTACTAAATTACCCGCGACCCTGCCCGAGCTTAAATTTTTAATAAAACAAACTTTTTGGCTTTATAAATTAGTAACATATTAGTAATATTTTGTTGGCCGAAACAATTTTCAAATGAGAATATTTGTAAATTTTTATTGTTTAGTAAATAATGTTAATGTTTTTTAATCTTTTAATGTAAAAATTGAGCAAATGTAAATCCAACTCGCGCATTTTAGGTTTCGTATAGCAAAATACTGTGTTGTTTTTCTTACCTACGTGTTTTGTATGGTTAAGACTAAAATAAATACGAATAATATTTACGTTTCCACAATACCTACTCATTTTTTGCACCGTAAAAATAAGTTCAATTTATATTATTTTATAACATTTTATGGAAAACAAGTTTATGGCTGTTAAACTGCCAAAGCGGGTAACTAAAAATATTTCATATCTCAAAAACTATGAAAAAGTATTTTCTGTTATACTTCAACTTTTTCACTTTTTCTTGACACCTTTTCTTCGAAGGTAAAGGCTTAAAGGACACAATAAAATGCTTACGACTTTAATCATATTAGCAGAGCCATATGAAATAAAAAAATGTATTCGCTTAGAATTATTTATTTATTACACTTTCTTTTGAAAATCGTTTTGGAAAATATAATAAATAACTAGCGCTAATTAAGAAAAGTTATCATTATGTAATTTAAATAATCAGCTATATATTAAATTAATCTATAGCTGTCTATTAGTAAAAAATGATTAAAATTAATTCCGTAGTTTGAGAGTTTATCGTGAAAAACTAAAAAAACAAACAAAACAGAAGTATAGACATACATAAATGTTATTGCTAAAACAAAAAGTGCAAATTAACGGAGGAACCTTTGTGGCATTGTCAATCTCTGCCATTATTTACCAATCATGCGGTGCGCAATGAAAGTAATGTATAATGTAAGAGTATACTAATGTGTAAAACCTAAGAATTTGGTTTTTGATCATCTGAACGCGGGCGGAGCCGCGGGAAATGCTAGTAAAATATATAAAATTGTAAGTTAATTATATTATTATCATGGAAATTAATATATTTCGAGATTGGTATATGGTTTGTTAAAGGAAACGCGCATGTCTTGTATCTTTTATGGATGCAGCTTAAGAGGAGGATTCAACCCATAGAGCACCAAGAAAAATTTAACTGACGACGTAATTGATCAAGTTTATTTTAGTAATTTACAAATATTATTTGCATCTCGCTAGTATTTTTTGAAGTGACTTAAATCTAGATATTGACCACAAAAGGAAGTTTCCCAGTCAAGTTATGAGTTAAAAATGTCATTACTACGTTCGTTTGTCATTCAGAATACTTCACTACTATTATGAATGTGACAGTTTGTATGTATATATATTACGTAATATGTATGTGTACACACTGAAATTACTAAACGAATTTGGATGAAATTTAGTACACAGACTGTGATCTGAAGTAACACAAAGGCTAAAGTTAGTAATTAAAGGCAACAGGCAACGATGCCTGTTTATAATATTACTAGCAACTCACCCTAGCTTCGCAGGTTCGTCCCTAGGTTGCTTCCCCATACAAACTTTCATCCCCATTACCACTCCCTTAAGGAATGATTTCAGGGATAAAAACTATTGTATGTCCTTCCCAGGATCTCAAACTATCTCCTATAAATTTTCATCTAAATCAGTTTAGCCGTTCGTCGTGAAAAGGTAACAAACTAACAAACAAACAGACTTACTTTTGCATTTATAATGTTAGAGTGGATATAAATGATGCAAAATTCACCTAAAAGCGAATTTCGCCGAAGCAAGAATAAGTCGCTGTTTTCTAACAAATTATTACTTACACATTACCAAAAGTTCTCTGATATTACCAAAAATTACTTAAAAAACTTAAAAAGTTTTACAACTAGATAATTCGATAAAATTGGATTAAAATCTTTACAGATGGCAAAAACGTGTTCCTACATATATTTTCTAATCAACTGGCGTCTAAGGGCTTGTTCCTTTCACGGACGTACAGAAAAGGTGTCAGGGTCGCGATTAATATTTTAGAAGCACGAGTTCGGGGGTTTTATTTGTTGAATTATTTTGTACCATTTTAATGGAGTATTGTATTTGCTTGTAATATAATATACCGTTCTTTTGTTTTTAGTTAAATGATGAAATCTTTTTGTTATTGTGTAATTTATTTTTTTCCATTCTTTATGTCACTTTTTTCATGTAGTACATTGATAAAATAAATTATATGCTATTTAGTAATACATCGCAGAAAGCTATAATACCCAGTTTTAAGCTAAGCCAGTAATTATTACTTTTACCCCCCTTTTCTATAGGAGCATAAAGGAAAAAATGTGTATATATATATATATATATATATATATATATATATATATATATATATAGCAATAATACATAAAATGCTTAATCTGGGCTAGAGTACACTGTTGGAAACCACTACCTAGCACGTTATGTTCAGAAACCGATACACTTCTCTATCCTATGTATCGGACGTAGAGGATGCAAATTAAAAATATATACATACGGTATATAATTCGGTATATAAAAACGTCGACAAAGAAATTCGCAAAAAAAATCCGAAAAAATAATTTTATTTAAAATGGAACTATATTACTAAACTTGATAACAGCATTAATGATGATTTTACATAAAATGTAAAGTTTTAAACTAAATAAAAACGATCTCGACTCACGTTTATCTCTAAAAATCTTCTTGATCTATAAGAACTTGTGCCCCACTTGTGTCAAATAATTCCGTATTATATTATAGTTTGTTTTTAGCAATCTTGTCAGCATCAGCAATAAATCGCCATAAAAAGTGAGAAATGGAGGAGGGAGTGTTAAGTAAACAGAATGCTTGCCACTTACTTTATTTTGTCTTTGCGTTAGATAATTTGAATAAATCACTACCCCTTCTTTTCAAAATATGTAATTTTTATAATAGTACTAGCGACTTATGCTCGCTTCGCTCGCGTTCGTCCCTAGGTACGTTTTCACGGTTAGTATAGAATAAACTATATATATAGGTATAGAAAAGTAAGTACCTACCTACTTTAAAAATAAAAAAATATATATGTATATCCCTTACTTGACACGTGATTCCCCATACAAACTTTCATCGCCCATTTCACCCCCTTAAAGGATGATTTCCGGGATAAAAAATAATCCTATGTCCTTCCCAGGGTCTCAAACTATCTCCATATCAAATATCATCTAAATCGGTACAGCAGATTAAGCGTGAAAAGGAGACAGACAGACAGACAGAGTTACTTTCACGTTTATAGTATTAGTATGGATTCAGGTTTCTAACTTCAGAAATAATAAAAATTCATGCTTTTTTAAAGGATAAATTATCAGAAATCCTTCATAAATGCTTACCTTCTACACGTACTCTCTTGTCTATATATACATAAAATGCTTTGTCCTGACTGACTGACTGATCGATCAACGCACAGCCTAAACCGCTGGTCGTAGAAACGTGAAATTTAGAGGACATATTCCTTATACAATGTAAGCATCCGCTAAGAAAGGATTTTTCAAAATTCATCCCCTAAGGGGGTAAAATAGGGGATACAAGATTGTATGCAACTCTGTCATTCTTAACGTGAAATGCACGAAAAGTGGCATTTAGCTTTAAGATAAAAAATAAGAAATATATGTATAAGACTTTTTTCAAAATTCATCCCTTAAAAGGGTAAAAGGGGGTGATAAAGTTTATATGGGCAAACAAATATTTATGATCAGAATTACTTGAAACTTGGTATTAATGCTCTTCAATGTAATTAAATAAATGTATGTTTTAGAACTTTTCGAAATTCATTCCATAAGGGGGTAAAATGGGGGATGATATTTTTGCATGAAATTCTGTAATTGATACACGGAAAGTGGTATTTACCTTTGAAATGAAAAATAAAGCTAATAAAAATATCTTTTTTTTTCGAAATCTATCCCTTAAAAGGGTAAAAGGGGGTTATGCTGTTTGTATAAGGAAAAAATTGTTTATGTTCAGAATTACTTGAAACTTGGTATTAATGCTCTTTAATACAATTAAACAAACAGGTATTGTAATTTTTTTTTAATTCAGCCTTTAAGTCGGTAAAACTGGGCGTTGAACTTTGAATTGTTGAATATATTTAAATAGAGTAACATGGCTCAAGTTATCTGTAAGTGCACATTTACTGTGTGGGATAAAGTACAGAACGGAAATTATTCTGAATCCAAAGGAAAATTATGTATAACTTTTCGACTGGCCACAGCAGCGACAATTATAACATATAAATTCAATGGAAATTAAAACTGAGCAAATTTTTCAGTCCACGCGAGCGTAGCCGCGGGCAAAAAGCTACAGCAAAATAAGAATGGCACTTTATAGAAGGAGGGAAGCTGTAAGCTTCAGGTGTACATAGCACTGGGTCTTTAAAAATAACGTAGATGTTAGCCTGTTAGTATGTTAGTTAAAAAACCCACATTAGCCGAGTTACAAGATTCTAAAATCGTAAATATTGTATGCGATTGTATCATTGTACCCTCTTCCTCTAACTTTGAAAAGATGGAGTAGTAAAATGTGCAAAAAACACAGGTAGTGGAGCTTGCTAAATACCTAAAGTATAAATTTATTTACAGAATATACGCTTAACATCTTTTAAGATACTGGATATTTTGAGTTACGATTGCTAAAATTTAATTTGTTTTCCATATATCTTTAAGAAATAATAAAAGTTAGACGAACTTAGTTTTGCAAGTAATAAAGTATGTATTCGAAAAAGTTTATTTTTTTCTTAGTTTGATCGCGGGCGAAGCCGCGGGTTCTGCTAGTGTAAAATATTATGCTACTAGACCCAGAGGTTTAGACTGTCTTTTACATCAGACTGTCTCATAGAAAATTTAAAATCGTTGTTGAAGCAGTTTTTAACCACAATTTTGGATAATAATATAGAATTTATTCGCAATGTAAAAGTAAAATTTATTTATTTCTTGACATAAAAGTGATACATTCTGTTACTATGAGCCTGTTCAAAAAAAAATACATTCATTGAAAACAATAAGGTCCTAATAGCGTAGCCTTAGTTACAAAAAAAGGTTTGTTCTTTTCGTACACATTGTAAAAAATACAAAAAGTGTCTTTATGAAATGGAAGATTCGAATCTGGTCGACAAGAATAGTAGAAACATTTACTTGATAATTTAATACATTCTTATATAGATAAATCTTTTCTAACACTAAACCGATTAAAAGAATCTTTCATAAATATTAAACTACACTCAATTTAAGTAATAGAATTACCACGCGAGTGGAACCACAAAGAATAAAACTAGTTATTTTTTATAATACTTTTTAACAAAGAACTAAAAATACTTTTTAAAAAGTTCCACCGATTTCAAAAGCAATAGGTAATCCATTCTTAGTTTTTAAAAAAAAATTGAGTACCTTGTTTTATTGAAGTCGGTTAATGAAAGTAATCCATTATTTTCTAATTCACAACCTTAAATTCATAGATGACTTGGCATCTGCAGTACGAAACCATGGTCACCTGCTGCCCTTGACGGTCAGTCTATCGTTTAGTTTACCCGGTATCGGTCGATATGGCTATTTTATAGCCAACAAAATCTTTTGTGATATGGTGTTTTTGGTAAGAAAATTATAGCATACATTCTACACAAGTGATTTGACTATTATTATGATAGACTAGCGACTCACCCTCGCTTCGCTCAGGTTCGTCCCTAGTTACTATTTAACGTTTAGTATAGATTTCTCAGAGATGAGACATTTTCTCACAGTAAAAAGTATCTTATATATCGACCCGGATAACCAGCTGTCGTCACCAAATTTCATCAAAATCTGTCCAGTAGTTTTCTCATGATGCGGTCACAGACAGACAGACAAAAATTCTAAAAACTATAGATTCGACCTCTGTATCGATAATAATGACTATTTCAATAAGATTTTCCAAAAAATATATATTTACTGTCGACTCCGTTAGAATTTTATTATATGTATAGAATATCGATTCTTTTTCAGTTCTTGTTATTTAACTAGTAGTAGCTATTTGTTGAGGCAAAGACAAAAAAAAATCATGCTAAAACAAAATCGAACTTCATACTGCTGTTATAGTAAAGCAAAACAAAGTTTAATATTCTGAAGTCAATTTTTTATTCTGGATAAAAAAAAACGTTAAATTTTATGAAATATTCAAGTACTAGTCGTCAGCTCGCTTCGCTTACTTGCTTCCCTAAGTGCCTTTTGTTGATAATAATTATATGAAGGTAGAACTTAGAAAATAAAGAAAATATATAGTTTACAAAATAATATTGACAATCATAATTTGTATTTTATTGTGTTGTCTGTTGTAGGTCCTGATTTTACAACGAATTGCTCCGTTTCAACATGTAATCAGATTTAGTGTTTTTTTTTTTCTATTTTATACCGATCATTCTATTTATAACGTGTCTTCTTCATTCAACGCGACATTGGCGAAGTAAATGATGCCCAAACGGCATTCTTAGAAGGCATTAAACATTAGAATTGAATTGAATTGACAACCATAATCTATTATACAAGATTCTAAAATAATTAAATCATCTTCACTTCACAAAATACTTATAAACATCTAACAAAGTAAGCCCAACAGCAAAACATAAAATAAGATTAAAAATGTTACGTGAACTTTCAGGAAAGAGGTAATATACGAAAAAGTCAAAGTGCTCTGCATGACTTGACACGTAGTATTGGTATCTGCTTATTTCCCCTGACTCTATTTGGAGATTGTTGTGGCGGGATTCAATTTTTCAAAAATATTTTCCTTCCATAGACTATCACCCTAGAGATTATTATTTTAAAAGTTTAATATTTGTAATCGTAACTGTTATATTTAGATGTTTTGTTTTTTTTACAAGCTTTTATTTATCTTGCAATGTTTTTGTGTTTGTTAGTTCCGGTAAACTCTTTTTTTGAGTTGAAATTTTGCGGACACGTTTAGATAAGTGACGTCATTCTAAATCCAATATGGCGCACTCCCAATGATGGCGGACTATGTTTTTTTTATGCACTCCTATGGTATGGATATCACATGGAAGGGTTTGCTGAGCAGAATACAAATAAATACCTAAAAAAAACAAAAGAAACTTTAAATAAAAACAAACTCACCTATTACACAATTTATATAATATAAAATTTTGTTTTTTTTTTAATATTTTTTTTTAATATCATTTTCGGGTTCAAGGTGCTTTTTTATTTCCAAAAAAGAACAATGTTCACTTACATTAGGAAATTTAAGTAGTACAATATTATAGTCTACAATTTAAACAGTGGTGATTCTTAACAAAATCTGGATTCTTACATGACATAATGTAATGTTTTAAGTTTTTTTTTTTTGAACATTTTTAAAGAATAATAATATTATTTTGTTATTATTTAATGGATTTTAACATCTTATCATAGCTTTATACATACACCACTTATATCATACAGCTCAATACAGCAGTATCTCTTAAATTTAGAATCAATAATTGTATACATACATACATATAATAAGTACTTAATACAAGCCGTGTGCCACCTATCGTACGTTGATATAACAGTCTCTTCGTAGTCTTGCACTTAAAAACTTTCCAATATTTTATCGCAATCGAATGCACAATATATGAACGTACTTACGACTTACACCGATTTCACTGTAGTCCCTAGGTGCCTAACGGTGATGTATGCTACTTTTTGCTTTGTTTCACGCTGAAACTGGGCGGATGTAGATGAAATTTAGTTCACAGTTATAACCTGGAGTAATATCTAGACTATTGTTAGGTACCTAGGGAAGCACTATAAAGAGATCTGCCCGATTAAATCAGAAAAACGCTATACCATTGTATTCTCGTACAACTTAGGCAATCATTTCGGTAATAATCTCTATTCAAATATTTGTGAATTCTTTAAAATTTAAGTTTGTTTGCTCAAAAAGAAATTTTATCCATACTAATATTATAAATGCAAAAGTTACTCTGTTTATTTGTCTGTTTTTTTCACGCTTAATCCGCTGAACCGAATTAGATAAAATTTAGTATGGAAGTAATTTGAGACACTGGAAAGGACATAGGATAGTTTTTATCCCGAAAATCATTCTTTAGGCGGGTGATAAAGGGGGTGAAAGTTTACATAGGGAACCAATCATTTCTCAAGTAAAGGATATATTTATTTTTTATTTTTTAAAGTACTTGCCTACTTTTCTATTGTTATGTATATACATATATATATTCTATTATATAATAACCCTTAAAACGTACCAAGGAAGAACTAGAGCGAAGCGAGGGTGAGTCGCTAATATCCTACAAATGTTGGCATTACACAGAAACGATCTATACAGCTTTAGTTGCATTCAATAATCTAAAATGAATCCATAGTATAATATAAACATTTATTTACGCTATGCACTTGCCAGCATCAGTGAAAGCTTCAAATAAACAAAAGTCAAAATAAGTGTGGAGAATATAAAACGAAAGTGCGAGATACATTGACCAAACAAGTTAAGACTTTGAAAGCTATGAAGGGCTTCGTATCAACTTGGAAAAGGGAAAGCTACACGGAGTATTTAGTAAACTTTTATTTCTTTGAACTCTACAAACATTGAGGACGGCTTATGGCGAAATTAATTTGAATTGAACAAATCGATTATAACAATTTATACCACAGCTGTATTTACCCTACTTTTAAATACACGAATGAAAACGCGTAAAAATCTGTAAATTTCGTTACTTGTTAATTTTTTTGCAGATCTCCGTGTCACTAAATCTTTCTCGCAATAAAATGATTGACATTCAGAAACGCATATATTGCACAAAAATATATTACAATTGTAATATAAATAAAGTTTCAAACGCCTCTCGCGTGATTTATATATTATATTCTGTCTCGGTGTTGTAGGGGTTGGCATGTACGGCTGCACATCGGAGGTCCTGAGTTCGAGTCTCGGGTCGGGCCAAGTTTAGTTATTGAGTCTTTCTGTTCAGTAACAGCCTGGAGTTGGGAAGTTGGCGGTGTTTCATCCCCTGTGTCTCGGATAACACGTGTTGCGTCGCTCCTGTAACTTAACTCTCACCGGTCGTGTCTTGTGTCGTCCCACCGGAGTATGTGAGTGACAGGAATAGAGAGTGCACTTGTGTCTGCGCACACGCGCTGCACTATAATATTTCTTGTGCAGGTGGCTAGTCTCAATGAAATTAACTGCCGTCGGCGAAATCGGTCGGGAGGACATATTTATATTATGTACTAGTGTTCGCCCAGTGGTTGAAGTTTGACCATAATATTTTTTTTAAATTTATGAAAAACGTATAGAAATGACATATCTATATAAAAAGTAACTTTCCAAAAGTTTTTTTATTGATAATACTCGTCAATGGCTGCAACTAAACAAAAAAATATGGGTTGACAAACAGAGGAAAAAAATTCTGAACAACAAGCTCCTAAGTTTCATATCATCCCTTATTTTTCAACCCCAGAAGATGCCCTGAACTATAAACAAAAATAATCGTATTTTTTATTTTAAAAAATATTTTCAAATTTGTTCACAATAACTTTAAAAATAACAGATTTCATACAGAACAAACAAACTTCCAGCCTGTTTTTATTGTTTTAGAGCTCGAGTTGAAAAATTTACTTTATTAGCGGATATTTCCACTCTAAGAGAAATCTCGCTGCCAAATTCTAAGATTCTTACATTTTTACGTTCTGATTTTTCATGATAAATACAGCGAATTGTTTTATAATACAAATATATCTATTTATGAGTGCTTCCGCAACCTTGAATAAGAATACAGTAGACAGTTTACATTTATGTGATTTAAAATGGCGATGCGTATTCTAATAATATTATATACGACGCTTATTCGGGTTATTTATGTGTCGTTTTGTTGTTTCCGTGATACCTTATGAATCGAGTTAATGAGGAAATTATGAATATCATTCCCCCGGTGGTATTGAGTTAAATGTATTAGAATTATTTCGAAATTTCAAAATTTCATTCAAAACTGTTCCTTATTGTTTTATAATGGATGTGTTTAAACACAAATAATTTAGGAAATGTTTCAACTTAATCTAATTAGAGTCTATAGTGTTTGTATATTAGGTTTTTAATCGAATGAAGGACATCAAAAATAATCCGGATGGATTGCCTGCGACTGATGGGAAAATGGATAATTAGACAATTTTTCTTATGGGGATAAAAATAGTAAATTTTCAAAAAAAATTTGGATGACACGTTTGGCTCAGTTTGTTTTGTACTTGCTGTGCGAGCGGTCGCGGGTTCGAGTCCCGCTGGGAGCATTCAATTGTGTGATGAGCACGAATGCTTGTACTCCAGTCATGGGTGTTTATATTTATAAAATGTATGTATTTAAAGTTATATAATATGTGTAGTGTATCAACTATTTGGTATCCATAACACAAGCCTCGTAGCTAACCATGGAACTAGATGGTGCTATATGTTAATGCCCCTATACCTATACTTATTTATTTATTGAATAGAGTAATATATATTGATATATCGAGCAGTATCATAAATCAAAAATAAGACGCTATATCAAGAATCGCGACGTTATAAAAAATATACCTTGGATTAAATTTAAAAAAGCTAGTTTTATGTAAATAACTTTTAATTTCATTATCAAATATATTACAGTATTCCAGACCAAATTCTCCTACCATATTAACAAGTGAAAATCTCAAAATTATAAACCCGGGCTTTGAACCCGCTTCCTTTGGTTCTAAGTGAGCACGTTACTAATGAGCTACCAGAGCTTACAAAACTGGAGCTTCTTAACGACGACACGTTTGGCTCAGTTTGTAGTGATCCTACTTGTTGTGACAGTGGTCGCGGGTTCGAGTCCCGTTGGATTCATTTGTGTAATGAGCACGAATGTTTGTACTCCAGTCATGGGTGTTTATATTTATAAAATGAATGTATTTAAAGTTATATAATATGTGTAGTGTATCAACTGTCTGGTATCCATAACACAGGCCTCCTAGCTTACCATGGAACTAGATGGTGTTGTGTGTTAATGTCCCAACATATTTATTTATTTAATATACGTATATACTCATAACTACATAATAAAGTGTATGATGTTATTCTAAAACGTAACACGTGGCCATGCCCACGCCGACCGAAGCAACGCGCAGCTCCCAATACCGACTGTCTGTTTGTAAGTCATTGGCATTTATCAGAAAGGGTATTAGATTGTATTTATAGTTAATCTATGCGTCATAATGATTTTAAAAGTACTATCGAAATTCTAATTTTTAGTTCATTTTTAATAGTTGTTGGTTTTCTATTACGCTACTCGGCGTAAAGGATATAATGAAAATATTTTATCTACACATATAATAAAATTTTAACTGTGTCGAATCTGTACATTAAATATTTTTTTGGAAAATCTTATTGAAATAGTTATTATTATCGATACAGAGACCGAATCTATAGATTTTAGAATTTTTGTCTGTCTGTTTTTCTGCATGTCTATTTGGAAACGCATCACGAGAAAATCACTGGACAGATTTTGATGACATTTAGTATGATGATAGCTGGTTATTCGGGTCAATATAGGATACTTTTAAATGTGGTAAAATATCTCATCTCTGAAAAATCTGTACTAACCGTTAAAACATACATAGGGATGAACCTGAGCGGAGTGAGGATGAATCGCTAGTTTTATAATAATTTGAAATTGACTTCAAAAAATGTCCTAATGTATACATTTTCTTCTAAGTTAGGATATATCGTACGTCGTTGTCTTCGTTGTCCCGGTAGTTTCAAGGATAATAATCTTATATTTTTAAAAGACAAATCCACAATTAGAAATTCCGCTTAAATATGAATGCATATAAATAAATATATGTACATGTTAAGTTTTATAAAAGCTTGTAAAAATCCAGACCCAACATCAATTTCCCTAAGAATTAAATTTGTATTATACTCAGAAGTGAACAACAAAGAGGGTAGGCTATAATCTTATAGATTATCCTTCAAATAAGGATGGAGTATATTAACTTACGTTATTAAAATTTGTATCAATAAGGAAAAATTAATTTATAATTTTTCATTTCAAATCAGTCCTTCAATAAACACATTAAGTTTTTGTCACTGAAAATATTCCTCATAAAGTAAAAAGGACTACCCAATTTTCGAAAATTTCCCCGACATTGAAAGGAAGGAACAATGCGTATTGAAAACAATCGCGTGTCCAATGACCTTTTCCCGTCCAAAAGTAAGCGTGACGGGTGCGCGTGCGCACCAACCAAAAATAACGTGGTCCGGTGTCGAGTTGCCTTCAGTATAGCTAAGAACGTGAAACGCACCGCCTGTGATATATCTAGTCTTTCAAAAACAACACCCCACAATGACAAGTAAATAATTGCCAGTGTTAATTTTCGCTTGTGAATTGGATATTTTCGAGTTTTTTTCTAATGTGCCATTAAAATCTGTAAGTACGCTTTGAGTTAAGCTAACCTATAAGGTAACGCTATTTTTAAGAACGCAGGTATTTTCTTAATACTCGATCCCATATGTGAATCTGAATCTCCCAATTATAGTCTAAGAGCATGCAATCACTTTCTGTGCTACTTGAAAAGTGATGTTCTGATTGAAAAAAATCTTGTGAATTTTTTGTAATTATGTTAATTGATATTGTGCGTGAGTTGGATTTTTCCTATATTTTTCTTTTATTTAATACCTTTTCTCTGAAATGGATATTTTCAGCTCCTTTGGCCTATATTTTAATGAGTAACATTTAATAAATGAGTATCTATTTCTTTATTGAATGAGCATTGACCAATGAAACTAATTTTTTTCAACAACATATAAATTAAACCATTAAGCTAATATAAGTAATTAATTCATCACGAATTCAACATATTTACAAACTGATTTTTTTGCAACAACAGTAACATAGTGTTACAGGGCAAAAAATCTATATAGGTACATTATAAAGACATAGTTTATAGAATTTTTGTCCTGTATTGAGTTTACAGAATATTGAGTTTGCTTTAAATAATCTGTGAAAATTACTGCGTGCTTGACCGATTTATGATCCTGTAACATAAATACAGCTGTGACGTAAAATATACACCATATCGTTACGTAGTAACCATTTGGCTATGCTATTCTTATTTACATATATAGAAATAATTATTCTAATTTTCTTAATTGTAAAAGTAAGATTAAATTATTAAAGATCATAAAAATATTATTGTAATTATTATTGACTTTTGTGTAAAAAATATTAATATTATTATCAAAATTCTAAAAAAATACACTAACGTTAAAAAAAAAATATTTAAAAACGTAGTACTTCAAGGAAATAATAAAATAGTTATCAACCCTCATACTATAATACACAAAAGAACTTTTCTTAGTATTATTTTTAAATATTTCCACAGAAATTATACGGAAATCTAAAACTAAGTGGAAGACCTTGCACACGTATGACGTATGTACGTTTTATTCATCTCACTGCATATCTTTGTTTCATGATAGCCAGAAAGCAACTCGACCATATCATTACAGAGTTGTTTAAACACTAAATTGAATCAAAGTACATTTTGTACGATCGGGTAAAAATCAGCATTGAGATTTTTTCCATGTATTGACCGTAAACGATTTTATTACTAAGATACTGGTTTGGGAAGATTTTAATTCTCATTAAATATATCTTTAACTAACGATTCACCCTCGTTTCACTCGGGTTCGTCCCTAGATCTCTGCTCGATTTGTTGACATTTATGATTACTGCTAGACTCCCTTGAGTAGTAGCATCATGATATATAGCCTATAGCCTTCCTCAATAAACGGACTATCTAATGCAAAAAGATTTTTTAATTCGGATCAGTAGTTCTTGAGATAAGCGCGTTCAAACAAACTCTGCCTCTTTACAATATTAGTATAGATAATAGAAGAAATAAATGATAACTATTCATGTCTATATTATACAATCCCGTATATAAAGTGCTGGATACAAAATAATCATACTAGTACCTACTCGACATACGCATCTTGCAGTAATATCTACACTTCTTTGTATTAAGATACTCAGTGAATGTAGACGCGGGTAAAACAAGTTTCTCAAGAACAATAATTTCTTATGAACTAACAAACCAATTAATAAAAAAATAATGCTTTTTATCTTTAAAAAGATATTTAAAATATATTTTTTCTAAATATTAAGTAAACTATAAACAATGTTTCAAAACTTAAATTAACCGGATATTTTAGTGAAGAAACCTAGATAATAGCACTCTAAAATTAAATGTTTGATGCAAATAGTGTGGTCCTAAGGGAAACAAATTTATTTGAACTGTTATGTAAATATGGCAGTCGTAATACTGTAAAAGCTAGGATTACCAAGCTTTTTCTTCGTAAGCCATAAATGAAAGAATGGAGTAGCCGTAATAGATCTAATACATTTAAATTACAGCTTTTTGTTGCTGTAGTTTTTTGTTGCTGAAGCTTTTTGTTTGGAGAATGTAATTTGCTAGCAAACAAAAATATATTTAAAGTATAAAGTGATACTATCATCGATCAAAAAAAGTACTAGATACACAATCCTATGCAAAAGTTCTTTTAATACTGTCCACCACCATCACTACCAAATGTGTTTATATAGTAACTAGCGATTCACCCTCCCTTCGCTCGGGTTCGTCCTTAGCTTGATTCCCCATACAAACTTTCATCCCCATTTTCACCCCCTTAAGGGATGATTTTCGAGATAAAAAGCATCCTATGTCCTTCCCAGGGTCTCAAACTATCTTCTTACCAAATTTCATCTAAATCGGTTTAGTATATTCAGAGATTACGCCCTACAACGTCACAAACTCACAAATTTTACCTCTTCATAATATTAGTATAGATTAAAATAAATATACAACAATGTAAATTGAACCTTAAATGCAAAGCTTAAAGTTGTTTTCACAAAAAAAAGCGCGCTCAAATATTTAAATGAGCGCTCTTTCTGTGAGGACATTTTTTGTCGCTGATTGTGTATCTAGTACTATTTTGTTCGATGGATATTATGAATTATTTGTGTGAAGGTTTATGTTTTTTCTATCTTTGTTTTGTCGATAAATACGTTTCGTAATATACTCGTAGCTCATAATGTAAATTTTCATAAAAAAAAAACTTTTCCGATATAATTTAATTACTTTTTGCAATTTAAAGTATTCTATACATACATTTAAGAAGTTATGTTTACATCCATAAAATTATCGATAAAAGTTCTTTCAGAAATAGTTTAATTTTTTTATAAAATTTGGATTTTTTCTATTATTCATATATTTTTTTTAATTAATCTAATTGGTTACAAAAATTTCGGCTTTAATGCCAATAATCTTCGACTTCTTCGTTCGACTAATAAATTCCTTAAGCGCAACGTACACAACGTGACAAAAGATTAAAAAACAAAATTTTTCAACATTGTTTTCTAGCTAGAGAATTACCAAAAAATATAATTAAATAATTTTAAACTGAATCACTATTTGATTATAATATTATTTATATTTAATAATAATAATATTGATTATTCATATTATTAAAAACACCTTCACAAAAATATTTTTTTATTGTAATCTATTTGGAAGTTAGTCTTCTTGTTATAAATTTTAAAAATGCACCTAACCAAGACATATAAGTCGAAAAATATTATTATTTATTCTAATCAAAAGATGACCTAGCAATCTTTACCTTGAAAAGTACATTCATACATTATAAAAAAAATGCGTAATAAAAAAAATACGTGTTGCGTTTCGCTCAGCCAAATACGAAGAAGCACATTAAAAATTCTGCCAACCACGTTTAAAATAACTCTGACGTACCTTTTGGATAATAAACAGGAGATACGTAGTCGATTCGTAATTAAATTAAATCCTGATTCAAACGAATGGCATTTTTGGAAAGTTTCGGAAAAAAATAAATATAATACTAATAATATAACAACATACAATTATCTATATATTAATACTTGAAGCAAAAACTTTGTACCCCTTTTTACGAAAATTGCGCGGACGGAGGAGTATGAAATTTCCCACACTTCTAGTTTATATAGAGAAGGAGTGCAGAATGCTAATATTTTTTTTTTAATTATGCATTAAAAATACATTAAATTAATTAAAAAACATTACACATACTACTATGTATTTGACACACACATGCATATATTCTTTTGTTTATTGTAAAGTCTGTGGTCAAATTGAGAATAGATTATTATTGTAATATACGCAAGACAATAAATATATAACTTAATGAATTATGATTATTTTCAACCACGCGGCGATCACTAGTGTATATAAAAATACGTGTACAAAAATTTGTTATTTGGTAGAATATATGTATAAGAGCGAGCAAATTTTAAAGTACAATCTATATTTTTGGGCCTCAAAATGTAAGTTTTTAAGTCCAATAGCTCTATATTATAAAAAAAATAGAAGTTTAACACAAATTAGAAGCTCTCGCCGGATGAAGAGTAAACAAATAAACTAACTTTTAATCAACCCCCTGTTAATACATTTAAGTAAACTATAAATACATAATGATTTTTAACTAGAACAACTTAAGTCAATATTACTATAGAGTGGGATATATTAATATTTTTCACCAACTATGGCAAATCCAAAAGAAGGGTTCTGATTTCACCATGCTATGTATGTATGTATATTCCTATCTTATAGCCATTTTACTAATCGTACTTTGACTAACTCATTAGTCAATCTCTCTCAATATCTAAATATCGTTAGAAACATCTTGATTATCCAATGGTTATATATTATTGGTACAATCAATAATTCTTATACTATAATTTAATTTTCTATTTTTTTTTGTAGGTTGAAGTTGAAAAAGGGGCTCAATACCCATTTCCCCCCCATTTTTACCGATTGGGAAATAACATACATCATAAACTGTATAAAATATATATGTATATAAAATGTATCCATTTGCGTTTTACTATTTTTGTGAGATTTGGCGTAACTTATGATTCATTTTAGTCTGAGCCAAAATGACGTTCATATATCGTTGTGAAAAAAAGGTAATTAGCAACTAGATTTGTCATATTTAAAAATAGTTAAAAAATTGAGCAATATCTTGTAATAATTATTCATACAAGCGACTGTCTCTCGCTTTACATCAGAACTGCACGGCACCAGAGTGTTTTGTATATAATACAATATTATATACAGGTAGCGCCAATTATCGCAATTTTTACTAATATTAACTTATATATTACTCCGAGTTATAATCTATCCGTATACTACTGCTTCTCATCTAAATCCACCAAGTAATAAACATACACACATCAATACATAATATCCAGACCACGTGACTTTAACGTTCCATTATAATTATAAATAAACAAAATTACCAAGTCACTTGTATTACTACAAAGCGAAAACAGCTTAGGCTCACTATAATTAAAAAACAATAAAAACATTGAAGATTAAAGTTTTGACAGCTGGCAATATAATATTAGACACAAACTCCAGACTATTTCCAGTTCCAAAATATTCAATGACGATAAACCTAAATATACCGATTACGTTTATATAGACGTATATTATGGAGACGTAGATGCAAAAAATTTTATCCTACGTAGTGTTTTCAAAAGAACAGCCCACGTAACATTCGGGCCCGCTGCTTCTAAAATGTAAATGTAAGCCGTGTGAAACGCCAGACGTTTGCTATTTTTAAATGGTGCCGGATCTCTACATATCGTGCAAACGCTAAAATTAAACGTGACTGAAATCCTACTGACCATATTGTTGGACTAGTGGGACAGTTAGACGTAGGAAACTCATATAATATTGCAAGTCAATGTACAAGTGTATACAAGTTTAGTTAAGCTGCCATGCAATAAATAGAATTGGATTTGTTGAAGTCAAACTTCTTTACGCACGCTTGACTTGAGGCGTAAGGTGAATGCGTTACGGAAAAATGTACGTACGTTTGTTGCCGTGGTAACCGTTGTTATTGTCTGACAAACAATATATAATATTATATTCTTTCCTCAAATGATATTCTATAAAAATACGATTGTAATTTGCCTAATATGCGTTATTTTTAGTATCTTACTTTTCCCAATTATTTAAAACATAAACTGAATTTCATAAAGAGTATCGATAAGCTACAGAAGTTTTACTTCTTGCGCGTGTACACATTCATACACCTCCTGGTTAATTTCTAAAAAAATAATTGTTAACTGGCACACCGGTGTGCCCGCGCCTCTCGACGGTTTTTTTTTTTTGTAAGAACTGACGGTGACTGAGGCGAAGAAAAAAAAAATTTTTTTGGTTGATTAATTATTGATCAGCAAATATTAATTTCTATCAAATATATTTTTCTTTTAACTGTATCATCTGATCTGATCATGTTTAAATACCACCGACCTTGGAATATCATCACACGCTGTGCTCATATAATCTAGATATTAAATCGTTTTAGATTACTACGTTATTTCATTGTTGTTATTCATTAAGCACTACTAGCAGAACCCGCGGCTTCGCTCGCGCTAAAATTACAAAAAAAGTACATTATTTATAATTCATAAAATTCAGTATTAATTAATCATGAAAATTATAGTACAAAAATTCGGAAAAAATCAAATATTACTAATATAATATTATTGTATATTTTAGAGGTCTTCTTTTAATTTATTTTTAATTATTTTTGTTTTTTATTGGAAGACAATAAGTATATTAATCATGTTAAGGAAATCGTAATCAAATTTGTATTTATCTATTTCAGATACGTAGTGTGGGGCTAAATAAAAATGGAGCAGTTTGAATCACTGCTGACGTGCTGCGTCTGCTTGGACCGGTACAGAAATCCAAAGCTGCTGCCATGTCAGCACAGTTTCTGTATGGAACCGTGTATGGACGGCCTTGTCGACTATGTCAGGCGACAGGTATCTAAAACTGATAAATACCAATATTTTTTTGTACGCTTGTCAAATAACTCTGAACATTAAAGGTTAAAATTTCTATCGTTATCATTTTATTGCAGGTTAAATGTCCAGAATGTCGAGCAGAGCATCGAATCCCTTATCAAGGGGTACAAGGGTTCCCCACAAATGTAACCTTACAAAGGTTTTTAGAGCTTCATGCTCAAATTGCTGGTGAACTACCAGATCCCACAGCTGGGCAGGTTATGGAAAGATGCAATGTTTGCTCAGAAAAAGCATATTGCGCGCCTTGTGCCCATTGTGAAAAGAAAGTCTGCGAAGACTGTAAATCTGCACATATGGAAGTACTTCGTAGAGAAATAGCAAGAATTAATAATCAAATACGACGTGGTGTAAATAGGTTACAAGATATTTTAGCAGTCGTAGAGCGAAATACTGCAAATTTACAAACTAATTGTGGTGCAGTAGCTGGGGAAGTAGATGAAATTCATAAGAGGCTTTCTAAGGCTCTAAAAGATCGAACTGATTTCTTAAGAAATGAAATAGATCGTTATTTAGCTACGGAACTTAGAAACTTGACTCATCTTAAGGATAATTTAGAATTAGAGCTAAGTAATATTCAAAGCAATTGTGATCTCGCCGATAAGTACATGAACGATGATGTTGAATGGGAGGATACTGAACTCGTTGATACCAAGGAAATATTCTTGAAAACGGTTGAATTTTTACGTAACTTTGATTATGAAGCTGGTGACTATAACCGTAGGATACGATTTATAATGACACATGATCCAAATCAATTAGTTATGCATGTTGCTAGTTACGGAGAACTAAACATCACACATCCAAACGCGTACTCAGTTGGATTACAACAATCGCAAGGATTGACAAGATCGAAAAGTGACCATCGCTTAGCAACGCAGTTCCGTCAACAAGAGGAAGCTAAGGGATATACGGAAAATGATGAACCAATTCTAGGTGGTCGCAAGTTTGGTGAACGACGACCACCACCACCAGAAAAACATACAAGGGATTATGGTACTACTGATGACTACAGCGGTTACGAGTCGGAACACAGACCATCACGTAGATTCCGGTCTCGCTTTGTGAGAAGTCATCAAGCAGATAATGATTCTGATACTGAAACAACTACTCGTTCGGTTAAATCTGAACATAAAGAAAAGGAAAAAGAAAAAGTGACTGATACAGAAGATGCCACACGTGGTCCTCTTAGTGGTATATTTAGATTGAGTGATTGTCCTCGTGTAATGCAAAGAATACTTGACGTAGATAGTGGTAAAAAAAAAGAAAAAAAAGAACCTCCTCCACCTCCGAAACCAGTACAACCTGCACCTCAACCACAACGTCGGCCGCCACCACCAGCTCGACAACAAAGTGAAGATGACGAAATTTCTCGCCTAAAAAGACAAAATAAAGGTGCAGCTTCTTCACAGGAGCCTGATCGACCAGTTCAGCGACCTGCAGAAGAAGAACGAAATTCAGTTAATCGCAAACCACCAACACCAGCTCGGGAGGTGAGTTGGGAAGACGACAGAGAGTGTTAAAAAATTAAGACCGACTTTAATATAAAATAAATATTTAATCATTGATACTAACATGGGAACGCAACAACTAACTAGGGCATTCCACTAATACACTCCATGATAATCACACATAAACACAACACAAAAGCAAACTTTATTAGACTGCCTTTTTGGTGTCAATACCGAATTTCAGTATATTTCTCAGGCGTCCAGCGATGGTGAATCTGATGAATCTGTCGGATCTCTTCAGCGAACTCAACGAAAGAATACAGCTTCGACACCAAAGCCAACGGTTACAAGACGACCATCAGCTTCTGATACAACCGCTGTACACCGTCCCGCAGCCCGTGCAGCCAGTACTGAATCAAGTGCTTCTACAGAAAGTTCCGGCTCGGCGGTAAAACACACAGGTGCGATTTTAACCATCGCAGAATTGAAAGCAAAATATAGCAATGATGGGCCACAACAAAAACCGACCACACGTTTTCTGTCCGCAGGCAACGAAAGACCAGCACCGGTGACTACGAATGGAACAGGAGGCGGCGCACAACGGGTTCAAAGTCGCTTTGTCGGATCACAGCGACCTACACCCGCCCCGGCGCCCGCCGAGCCGGCCCACGAAGACTCCGATACGAGCTCTGAAGAAGAAACCGACTCATCAGAGGAGAGCGAAGAGGAGCCTGCTCCACAAAGGAAGCCCGAGAGTCAGGCGATGGCTCGTAGTGATATAGGTCCTCTTTTAGCCAGAAGTAGTAACGCTAGAAGTGATGCAGTAGATAATAAATCAAATAAAGAAACACCTACTCAATCGCGATACCGCACTCGTCAGTCCTCGCAAACAGAAGAAGAGCCGACCCCTAGATATGGTGCTAGTGGCTCTTCATACAATCGTTATGGTAGCAAACCAAAAGACGACGAATTAACATCTTCCCTTGACGATGATTCAAAGTATCCGACTGCTCGGTCTAGATACCTTGCTTTAAAAGAACGACGCAATCGTCTCGCAAGGAGTAAAAGCAGTCACTCGGGTTTTGGTGGGGGTGATGACGATGATCAAGATGAGCCCGTTTCCCCAACAACCGCATCTCCATCAGCTTACCTTGCGGCTCGATACGGCTCCGGCACTGGAGGTTCAGAGTTGTCTCGCAGCCGATCTTCTCACGCGCTTAAATCGAGAGAAAGCTCCCCTGAACGCCCGGTAGCCGGCGAGAAAGACGGAGCGGCCTTAAGTTCCTGGGCGAGGTACTTGAAAAACAAGTACGGCTCGCGAGGGAAAGATCGCGATTCGAGCGGAACATCTTCAAGCACATCCCGTCGCTTGTCTCTCGGGTTGCCCTTACGCTCAGCTAACGAGCTTGCCAGTTCTGATGACGATTCAAAAAACGCGGCAGGCTCCCCCATCTCCCCTACGGCGGCTACAGCAGCGGTAGCAGGTTAGAATACGAGTGGCGTGTACATAGGTTTGAGGCTTTTGAAAGTATTAAAAAAAAATTTTGGTTCATTATTTAACATGATTTTTTGTCACAGGTTTCGCAGTAGCAGGTTCCTCCCCTAGGAGCCAGTATCTGCAGAAACGCCGTTTACAATTCAGTGTGGGGAGCCGGGGGAGCGAACCTGGTTGTTTTACATGGCCTCGTGGCATCGCTGTAGGTCCCGACAATATTATGGTCGTGGCTGATTCATCAAATCATCGAGTACAGGTAAAACGAATACTTTTTTACATTCTAAACTGCTATCTCGTTTGAGAAAACATATACCCAGTCCAAACAAGCGGCTACGATAAATACTATATGTATATGCACATTAAAGACATTTGCACATAATTCCTTTGACCGAAACCACCTGCTAAAGCTAAAAAAGTTTAGTATACGATACGCCAAAGCTTTAAAAATAAATTATTCCTCTACATGCATAGTGTAAGGTGCGTCAGTCGTCATATCAATTTTATATATTATCTAGAATATAGATATAAATATTTCAAATATGCGGCTGTGAATGAACAAAAAACTCATTCAATCTTATTTACTGCCTGCGAATTTTCCAGTCGAAAATGAAAACCAGTAATAACGTTTACTTCTCATAAAGTAGGGAAATAGTCACCTCTATAACAAGTGTTTGGCAAAATAGAGGAATGTAACATCATAAATTATGTATTCGGAGAACGTTGTATTATAGACTACGTTAGACTAGCTGTTTCATTTGATTTACGTTATTGTTTTATCTATGAAATACACCTCCACGTCAGCCGTTTTCATAGTAGTTTCTAACATTTCGATGTTCTTTGTCAATTGAAAAGCTTGCTAAAAAAATTGGTTTTACCTTTGAACCTGTTATCTCTCAAGACATGTTGGCGAGACGTTTAGCTCAGTATGTAGTGACCCTACTTGCTGTGCCAGCGGTCGCGGGTTTGAGTCCCGCTGGGGGCATTCATTTATGTGATGAGCGCGAATGTTTGTACTCCCGTCATGGGTGTTTATATTTATAATATGTATGTATTTAAAGTTATATATGTGTAGTATATCAACTATCTGGTATCCACAACATAGGCCTCGTAGCTTACCATGGAACTAGATGGTGCAGTGTGATAATGTCCCAACATATTTATTTATTATTTATTTATTTATTTATTTATTTATTTATTATGTGCAGTTAATCTGGCTAAATAAGCAAAGGCAGTGTTGACTGATTTTGTATAAAACTTAAACAAGTTAAAAAAATCAATTTTAGGATTATTTAAAGTAATATTTAAAAAAAGTTGCATAAAACTGTTTGAGATTGCGAATTTCATTCAATAAAGTTTCTTTTATACATAGGTGTTCGATTCAAACGGCATATTCGTCAAAGAATTCGGTCAATATGGGAGTGGGGAAGGCGAATTTGATTGCCTCGCTGGGGTCGCTGTCAACAGAATTGGCCAGTACATAATCGCAGACAGATACAACCATCGCATACAGGTAAGTTAGTTTTAACTGATTTTAAAAAAGGAGGTACTCAATTCGAGTGTACGTTTGTATGTTGCGCAATATCTAAGCAAATTGTGAACTGTTTTAAATATTTTTTTTAATTGAGGTCAAAGGTGGTATAAATATTAGGACTTTTTAAGTTTTAGAGGAGTACTTATTGAGGTAAAAATTAGGTATTATTGTAAAGTGAATTTTGAAATAGGTTATGTAATATTGAAAGTACATGTTGAAGTTTTAAAGCCTAAAGACCTAGGTATTGTTTTTTATTTTGTTTTAATATCTATTAAATTTTGAATTTCGAAATCATAAAGAGATAAAATATTAGTATCCCTATAAGCCTTATCATTTGATACGTCATAAGATGCCGTATTAGTACTGTATACACATTCATTTTTTTGTATGCTACCTCCAAATTCGTTTATCGACAACTAAACATATACATACGTATATAGCGACTCACCCTTGTTCCTCTCGGGTTTTTCAAAGATGAGATATTTTCCCGCAATAAAAAGTATCCTATATGTTGGCACGAATCACCAGGTATCACCATAGCAATCCGTCCAGTGGTTTTCTCGTGATGCGTTCCCAGACAGACAGACAGACAGACAGACAGACAAAAAACTTAAACAATAGAATCGGTCTCGATATCGATAATAATGATTATTTCAATAAGATTTTCCTAAAAATATTTAATGTCCAGATTCGGCTCAGTTAGAATTTTATTATATTTATAGATATATATGTATGTACTTGTGGTACCTAATAATATTACCATTTACAAAAGAGCTTTATTTTTCCAGTTAAATAATGTTCCTTCTTACGTTAACAATAAACATAAAGCTTTGAAACTTTCCAATATAACTTTATAAAATATTTTCAATATACATTAAAATACAAACACCTATCCTTTCTATTCCGGAAATAACCCTTATATGACACTCGGAGGAAGCTGTCAAACTGTCATTCGCAGTGTCAAAACTTTACAACTCCCTAACAATTAAATTAACGAAAGCTTAAAAATGTACTGAAATGTGCGTGAATGTTTCTACGTGTAATCAGATTTAGTGATTTTTTTTCTATTTTATACCGGTCATTCTATATATATATATATATATATATATATATATATATATATATATATAACGTGTCTTCTGTCTGTCTTCTTCATTCAACGCGACATTGGCGAAGTAAATGATGCCCAAACGGTACTCCTAGAAGCCATTGAACATAAGATTGCTGTCTTAGATTTACGCGAATATTTGATATTTTAAATAAAACTATCTTTTCGGATTATCTCAAGGGTTTATTTTGATTTTTGGTTTCCAACGTTTTAAATGCTTTACAGCAATCATAGTCACGGGAGATACTAAGATGTTAGACATCTGAAAGGCATAATAGACTTTACGTTAACGTCGGGAACCAAAAATCAAAATAAATCCGCGAAATAATCCGAAAAGTTAGTTTTATTTAAAACATACTAAACAGACTTGAATTGAATTAAAAGTGAGTCTATGCTAAATTTGTACAAACAAAAACATTGTGAGTTTGATTGCAGGAAGTAATCTCCGGAACTTCCTATTCGATTTTAGATTTCTTTTTCGCTATGGAAAAGTTACGTGCCCCAGAGTCATAAAGTGTTTTTTCAAAGTTTTGTGTTGAAATATTATTCAACAAGATCTGTGCACTTATTCAATGTTATGATTATGATTGAACAAAAGGTTATGATTATTCAGTATTATGATTATGATAAAATTATCTTAACATTTTAATATTAGTTTTAACTTCATGTCATACTTTCTTAGATTTACACGAATATTTGACACATTAAATAAAACTATCTATTCGGATTATTTCGCAGATTTATTTAGATTTTTGGTTCTACGACCTTTCTGACATCTAAAACCTTACTTAGTCTCTCCCGTGACCATAATGTAAAGCCATTGAAACGTCGGAAACCAAATATCAAAATAAATCCGCTAAAAATCCGAAAAGATAGTTTTATTTAAATATTATATAATTACATTAATGGAATTACATACATCTCTACAGATAAATAAAATTGGAGTGTCTGTTTGTAATATTAAAATAACCGCTTTTTACTAAAAGCATATGGATGTATACACGGTACATATACCAAAACAACATTCTTTACAATTTTTGTCTGTCTGTCTGTCTGTTTGTTCCGGCTAATCACTGAAATGGCTGGACCGATTTTGACAAGACTTTCAGTGGCAGATAGCTGATCTAATAAGGAGTAACTTAGGCTACTTTTATTTTAGAAAAAATAAATAGGATCCCACGTAAAAAAATTAAAAAGAAAATTAATTAATTAATTTTGTTTCGGAAAGCAACCTATATAAAATTTATTTAAATTTTACTCGTAACAATATGAATCGTAATTTGTGGTATCACATAGTAAAAATATCTGGTATATTCTTATAAATCTTTCTCAAAATCGATACATTTTTCTCAAAGACTTTGACTTATAATCGAACAATCCAGCTCCGCTCTGAAAATCTTAGTTTTATATTTTGCAAATAGCAAGTCTGCTTCATGATAAATGCTCACATATCGAGATTCAAGCAAGTTCCAGTTATTCTAACAAATGGCTTGTTTTGTTCATTTTATATTCTTTTTACAATATATCATTATATAGATATAAGAGTAACTGCCTTTTGGTACATTTATATCACAAACGGCTGCAAATTCTAAGATTGTGAATTCGTGTGTTGATTCAGGCAAAAACATTTAATACATTGAGATGTAAAAGTAGCAACCAATTGCTAAAAATGCATGCCTTTGGGACCATTCAAGTATTACGTAAGCGCCAAATAGAGGGGGTGGGGGTGGGGGGAGTGTCTTTTTTGCTTATTTTTTATAACATGGGGGACGGGGGATGATAAATAAAAATTTAGTAGGTTTTGATTTGTTAAATGACAGAGTCGTAATGCTTAAGTAAATATAGGAGAGGGGAGTAAAAGCATTGCTTACTTTTGCTGAAAAGGGGGAGGGAGGGGTTAATAATTACCAAAATTCTGCGTAAGTGATACTTATATGGCCCCTTTGTCACAGACTAGTATATAGTAAAAAGATAATTTACCTTTTTCGAATTGAATTGAGTCCAATACTACATAAAATAAACCCGCTAATTTATCATTCTTTCATTTCCACAAACAGTCCATATATCTGTACATAAAAATTCTAACTAAGTCGAATCTGTATATTAAATATTTTTTGGAAAATCTTATTGAAATAGTCATTATTATCGATACAGAGGCCGAATCTATAGTTTTTAGAATTTAATTTTTGGTAGAATAATAGCTGGTTATCCGGGTCAACATATAGGATACTTTTTACTGCAGGACAATATCTCATCTATGAAAAATCTATACTAAACGTTACAACGTAAAAATATAAAGCACATCTTAAATTATACTAAAATTCAAAAATCTACTAAAATGAAACCCGTTAAAAAGCGGTTTTATATTTTAATAAAGTAACATTAAATTAGGATTACACGAGCTCGGACTAACAAAAGCTACCATTGAATGAAATTTATGAACCACATAATATATTATAAAATATCTTCTCTATATTAAATTCTCTATAACAATAGTATGTGTGTAAAAGGTTTAGGTTAAATTTTCAACTAAGGAACGGAATTTATTCTAAAATTGTTTTCAGTAATTACTCCGTGACAATTTATTTGTAGTTGAAATTCACTTATTCTCAAAGCATGAAGTTATTTTAATTTGAGTTACACTAAAGTTTTCGGAAGCTGCTATTTTAAAAAGTTTTTTTTTTAATCTGGCATTATTTCTAGTTATTGAGAAACAGGCCATCATCACATGAGCTTATTGCTACCACTTTGGACTTTCAGCTCAACGTTGTGCTTGAAAAAATAAAGTGTTAGAAAATTTGAATACAGATTTCTAATAGATACCAAGGAGAATAAGTAAATGAAATAAATCATCTAAAAATTTGTAATAGTATTAACTAAATTATAACATATTTTTCATATATTTTATATATATAGCGACTCACCCTCATTTCGCTCGGGTTCGTCTCTAGGTTGATTCCCCATACAAACTTTCATCCCCATTTTCACCCCCTTAAGGGATAGTTTCTAGAATAAAAAATATTCTATATCCTTTTCAGGGTCTCAAACTATCTTCATACCAAATTTCATCAAAATAGATCCAGAAGTTTTTTATTCGTTACAAACATGTATTCAGCCCTTTTTTCTTTTTAACGTCCCACTGCTGGGCACGGGCCTCCCTTCGAATACGAGGCCCTAATACGAGGGGGATCTGGCCTTAGACCACCACGCTGGCCAAGTGCGGGTTGGCGGACTTCAAATGTCTTTCGGAAACTTGCTAGATCCTCTCAAACATGCAGGCCTCACGATGTTTTCCTTCACTGTAAGGCAAGTGGTAATCATGTTAGAAATGAATCGCACATGAAAATATCAGAGGTGCGAGACCCGGGATTTGAACCCGCCTCACTCGGTTTCCCAAGCGAGAGCGTTACCACTGGGATACCACTGCCTTACAAACATACAAAAATAAAAAGATACAAATCTTTCTCTATATGATAGTAGTGTACATAAAGAATTAGCCATTATTTCGAATCAAACTCTATCGATAAAATAAACTTCTTTTTTACCATCTCTAAAGACAATACGCATTATTACAGAGTTACAAACGTCGCACATAGGGGTATATTGCATTTCTAGCCGGGTGAAATTAGAAAAACAAATTTAACAATAAAGACAAAAATGAATACTTATTAGCAAGCTAGGTAGTCAATAAATAATAGACGACCATTTGCAGATTCGTGCACTGCTTCTAACCAGTCAGGTTAAGTCGAAACTTTACCGTTGTCGCGTACGCTTACGTCTTGCTATTGGCTACATTTTTAAAAACCACGCTGTTTTATGCCATAGTATGTTTTTCTACGATTTCGTTTACCAAAATTACTATGGATTATCATAATATAGGTAAGAACAGTTAACATTTATTGCGATTCACTAATATTTAGATATATTTAGAAGGCTCATACATAAATCAAAATAGTCTCTCTTTTGTAAGCAATTTTTATGGAATTTGTATAATTTAAAGTAATTTTTGTTTTACTTCCGAGTGCTTCCGAGTAACGATTATTGTTATATCGTATGAATAAAACTTTCAGTAAATAGGTGTCTCCAAAATTAGGTGCCACTTTTTGCCTTTTTCGATAAAACAGACATATTAGTATTGGCATTAGTTAAAATGTAGTAACTATTATTTTTAAGCAGGAACTATTATTTTTAAGGATGAGGCTCTGACAGGCACAAGAGGAATAAAATTAGTGAACTACGGTCAACTGTTAGTCAAGAAGTTCTAATACATGCTCCTAAAACTATCTTAGAAACGTCCGGCCACAGAAACACGTCACGTTTACTGTCTGAAGTCATGAAGTCTAACGAAACGAGCTAAAAAATACAAAAAGGCTTATGCCAAATCTTTGCAAGCCAATGACGCACAATTATCTCCCTTCAAAGCATTCCCGGTGCTATTGCTTATCGGCTTACTTTCTGAAAGAGGCTGCTGAAGCTCGGAACAAGCATTTTAGAATGTATCGATACAACTTTGCAAGGAAATTTTCAAGAGTAGATTGCAATACAGATATACTTAATCGCCTCCTACTATCCTCGGATCCACTGTTCACTAGTTAAAGGCCAAAGCTAAAGAGGAATATGTATCCTTTTTCAAAAGAAACAATACGAGTAGATATGATATTGCCTCCTGAAGAAGATTCAGATTCTGAAGAATCTGAAACAGAAGAGATGAGAGAGTCTAATGATGAACTCTAGCATTCTTCTTCGTCAAATTAGTTCATAAATAAAAATTTTTGAAGAATTACTAGTACTGCTTTTTTATTATTTTATTATCTACTAATTTCACTAGGAAACGGTATTAAGATTTTTGCATCTACGGCCCGCGCACAATTTTGACCAAGTTGTCTGTCCATCTTAGTAAGTCCTACCTACTTTTTAGCGAAAAAAACTACACAAATAATTTTGACCGGCTAAAAAAGCGAAATACCCCTATGTGCGTCGTCTAAATATATTATTTTATGTAAATTATTGTATTTTTTTTACTTTTATTATCATTTAAATTGGATTGTGCAAAAAGTTCATTGACTGAGAGCACACGAGTACGTTTCGGCTAACCAACTAAACTTTTATATATGTAATATTCTCTTTGTCTACGTTTATTGTAATGATAATAGATAAAGAAAATTAAGCTTTCTCCATAATAACCTTTTATAATAAAAGCTTAAGACAGCTTTTCTTGTATAAAATTATATATATTAATAGGCAATAGGTAAGGCAATGTTAGTCTAGTGGTAACGCGCTCGCTTGGGAAACCGAGTGAAGCGGGTTCAAATCCCGGGTCTCGCACCTCTGATGTTTTCATGTGCGAATAACTTCTAACATGATTACCACTTACCTTACGGTGAAGAAAAACATCATGAGGAAACCTGCATGTCTGAGAGAACCTAACAAGTTTTCGAAAGATATTTGAAGTCCACCAATCCAGGCTGAATGCAAAACAGTTCAATACGTTTTTCTCGTTAGTCTGTCAACAGTTTTTTTTTATGTTTAGTTAGCGATTTCCGTGAGTTTTAGTATCAATAAACAAGTTTTATGTAATGACTATAGTTCAATTTTGAACCACTGGGTGAACACTAGTTTAAAAAATACTAAAAAGAATCGTATATAGCTTGCGTGTATAAAATTCGAATACTTCAGTTCATCTATAACTTAATTTATATCCAAATTATATTGTAGTATTATATAGTTAAAGTTGGCAATAAGCTTGATTAAAGCCTGGAAATGTTAAAATGAAGTTAATATTATAAATTTAAATAATTGACCAAAAGTTCAATTTACGTATTACGTAAATACTATTTGTATTGGCCGTGTATATTAATGTATGTTCCGCCCTTAACAAAACGACTTTCTACAAACGATATCGCTATTTCCGTAATTACTTATCTATTGGCGATATAGAATGTTGTTTTGCCTAAGCTTATGATGAAGCTTTTCTATGAAAAGTGTAGAAAATTTATAATCTAAGTAAATATTTTTTATAATCAGATTTTATTCTAAGTACCTACATAATTTTTACATAAACATTCTCTACATAGGAATGCCAAATCTCAACTAATAACGTATAAATAGGATACTTTCATGTGGAATTTCCTTAAAAATTAAAGAGTGCGTGTATGTACACATTGTACACGCGCAAGAAATAAAACTTCTGACAATAACAACGGTTACCATGGCAACAAACGTTCGCCTCGTACATTTATTATATATCATTTGTCAGACAATAACAACTGTTACCATGGCAACAAACATTACGTACATTTTTTCGTAACGCATTCACCAGCTTACCCCCCAAGTCAAGCGTGCGTAAAAAAGTTTTACTTCAAAACAAAAATATGTTTAAAATTCAAGAAATGTAGTTATTCAATAATATTCATATAACTAAAATTAAAACTTATCGTATCTATGCCATTTGAATAAATAAAATAAGTGTGGCACTAATACATTTAATCTAAATAAAACAAGTAGAATATCTTTTTTATAAAGATATTTGAATTTTTCATTTGAAATTTCCCTGAACCTCAAGATATTTTTTTCCTCGCAACTTTGAAATATAAAGCGTAGCCTTTCGTATATACATACATATATGTATCTATTCAAATCTGTTCATAATCGCATCACATATTGGATCCGTCGCTTGATGCTTCACATCTGAACGAGTCTACTAGCTTGAATTATTATAGAATACATTTATTTCTATTTTATAGAACGATGGCTAACTCTTTTTAAAGGAAACAAAGAGATTCGAATAATTATTTATCAGATATGTTCTGTTACTTCAAAGTTCAGTACTTATGTTTTAAGTAAAGGAGTCTAAAGCGGGATAAAAAATAGCCTATACTCATTATGTTAATTCATTTGATAGAGAAGTATAAACTAACAAACTTATACATATGTATGATATTACAGCACTTTTCAACGATTGTAGAATGATGTGCTGTGTAAGACCCAAGTGTATAAGCGAAAATTCAATGTATTGAAAGATACTACTAGATAATAAATGGATAGGAAGATACTTTTATTAGCTTTTGTATAATCTAATTTTATTAGAAATAAAACAAAACAAAAAGTATCTAAAAATCAATCTCATTAGAATTAGTTTTATCATTTAATAGTAAAAACTTTTTAAAAATAATTTTGGTGTAGACATAGTAGTAGTAAAGTAAGAAGAAATTATTTTTAAAAATTCAGTAGGTTAAAAATAAATCATCCCCTATTTTCTACACTTGGGAGTGGTCTTTTTTTTCTAAATGGTACCAACTTTGAGATACCCTATGCAATAAAAAAAATCGAAATCGGACTACACAGTAAAAAGCGTGATCAAACCTTAAAAAAAGAAACAAAATATACGTATCGAATTGAGAACCTCCTTTTTTTCGTCGGTTAAAAAAACATAGCAGTTCAAACTACATAATACATACATATATTTATTTACAAGCCAATACCTAGTAATTTTTGCTTGTCTACTTTTATTATATTGTCACGTAGATAACTTCGTTAGTGCGTCTGGTTAATTAGTCTACTTGTACACAATCGTTTCAAACCAGAATGAGAATTGAATCCAATTAATGAAATGAAAGGTATTTTAGGGATGAATATCATCGTACCATGGTTAATGGTAAGATATCATGTGGCTTTTATTATGTACCTATTTATGTAATGTTTAGTTGATTATTACATAATGTACAAAATGTTTATGTATGCATAATGTATATGGTTTGATAAATTATATATTAGCATTTTGTAGTTTATTTATGCACTAGCGACTTAACTAGGGTAGGGCCAACCCTAGGGTAGGGGTAGGGAGGATGAGTCGCCAATACTTTATATAAATTACTGCCTCGGTGGTGTAGTGGCTAGCATGTACGGCTGCACATCCTGAGATCCTGGGTTCGAGTCCCGGGTCGGGCCAAGTTTAGTTATTGAGTCTTTCTGTATAGTAAGTCTCAGTAACAGCCCGGAGTTGGGAAGTTGGCGGTGTTTCACCCCCGTGCCTCGGAGAGTACGTAAAGCCGTCGGTCCTGCGCCTTAACTCTCACCGGTCGTGTCGAGTAGTCGTTCCATCGGAGTATGAGAGTGACAGGAATAGAGAGTGCACTTGTGTCTGCGCGTACATTTGTGCACTATAATATCTCCTGCGCAGTTGGCTAGTCTCAATGAGATTGGCCGCCGTGGCCGGAATCGGTCAGGAGGACATTATTATTATTATATAAATGATAACTTATTACTTGATAATCTATACATATAATAAAACTGTAGAGGTCGAATGTAGTACATAAAGAAAAAAATGCTAAAAACCGAGTCAGGGGGATGTAAAAATAGAAATAGAGTAAATCCAGATTTTTGTCTGTTTGTCTGTTTGTACGGGCTAATCTCCGAAACTTTTGGACTGATTTAAATGAAGTTTTGCATGGTGGTACCTTATATCCCGGTCAACATCTTAGATTTTTATCCCGGAAAATTAAAGAATTCCCGTGGGATAGTTAAAAAACTATAATAAATTATACAGCTTAGTACACAAAAAGTACTGATTGGATTTTAATGAAACTTAACAATAATTACAATAATATAGTTCATACATCAGAATAACAATTAGGCTACTTTTTATCTCGGAAATATGTACGGTTCCCGTGGGATAGATTTGATATTGTTTCTCTAGAGGCGATCCCGAGCGAAGCGAGAGTGAGTCTCTAGTAATAATATTATTAATAAAAAAATGCCTTTTTTTCTTCCTTTTATCCTAACTTTAATTGGAGCCTATCTGTAGACCTAAAAAAATATCGTTTTATATTTTGAGAACAAATTAATATTATCTTGACTGTATCTTAGATATTTTCTTAGCAATTTCTTGTTGACATTAATTAGTTTGTATCGAAATTTAATAATTGCTCATTATAATGTTAACAGCTTTAGCTTTCAAAGTCTAGATCAAAAGCTCGTTAGCTGTATAATAAAATTTTACATAACTTAATATTAATTATCACAGTCATTGTTTTAATAAAATGGAAAAGTTACTAATAACGTTGAAATTGAAATAATATATTTGTACTGTTACGTTTATTTAGAGCTTTTATTATAAAAAGAATACAATATGAGTTCAAATATATTTCTGAATTAAATATTAATATTTTAGTTACTTTGTAAGATGATTTTCATTCAACAAAAAAAGTTTCATAAAATTAGAGAATTCAGTGTTGAAATAAAGTAAACTCTTAAAAATGTTTATAATTATAAAAAAACAGTATGTAGTTAAAATCATGTATTACATAATATTGCTAATAACTAAGTAGTATATAGAAACGATTGTTTATATTTATTACACTACATGATACACTATATCATTTTCTGTGAGAGTAACGGTGATGTGACCAACGGCTTGACATGCTCTCCGAAGCAAACGTAATACCAACTCCCAACTCCGAGTTGCAACTGAGAACTTCTTAGCAGAATAATTCATTAAATAGTTGTTATATTTGCTTGAATCAAAAGCAACTTAAACATAGTTTACATAACATTGCACTTACTGGAAACCTATTTTGGCCCATATCGAAGTTATTATAAACTTAAGCCCCATCTAGAATTCGAACTCAGGACCTCCAGATTTACAGGCGTACATGCTGCCCATTTGACCAACGAAGTTAAATCTACATAAGTACAAATCTAACAACTGTCTATAATCTAAGTATATACATAAATATATTACTTTACGATCGACGCTTATTATTATTAACTAAATTATGTTTTCATGTAAGTGGAAATGTGTCTTTTTTATGGAAATAAATATCTTTAAACCAAACTCGTGACCGCTGGCACAGCAAGTAGGATTACTACAAACTAAGCCAAACGTGTCGTCAATATATCATCGTCGTACATATGCCGATATATGAATACGATATATTAATATTTACCTTATATTCCAGGTTTTTGACCCAGCTGGCCGTTTCCTGAGATCTTTCGGCAGCCAGGGTACAGGAGACGGCAAGTTCAACTACCCGTGGGGTATCACAACTGATGCTCTCGGATTTATCTATGTCTGTGACAAGGAAAACCATAGAGTGCAGGTCAGTTATATGAATAAAGATTCTAAATATTTGTCTAATAAAATAGTTATAATGTATGTATGTATATGCGAAATTGTTTTTGGATTCACAAAATATAGTTAATTTTGAAACATTTTAATTGATTTTCTGTAACTTATGTGTTCAAGGCAATAGTAGACCAGTGGTAATACGCTCGGTTGAGAATCAGAGTGAAGCAGGTTCAAATCCCGGGTCTTTCGACTGATATTTTCATATGTGAATCATTTTCAACTCATGTTGAAAATCATCACTAGTCTTGCGGTGAAGGAAAACATCGTATTGAAACCTGCATGCCTGAAAGAACCTAGCAAGTTTTCGAAAGACATGTGAAGTTCGCTAACCCGCACTTGGCCAGCGTGGTGGACTATGGCCTGATCCGCATAACATTAAAGGGATACCCGTGCCCAGCAGTAGGACGTTAAAAAGGGTTGAATACATACATACATACATGTGTTTGTTTAGTTTTGTTTGAAAAAGACTTAATAGTCGAGCTTTTTTTATAAATAGGTATAAAGTCTGTCCGGGTCGGACTCGCACACTGAGGATTTCACACTTCTAACTCTTTTTCCAGTTCAAAGGGTTTCTCATTTCCGGTTCCTTGAATAGATATAATCTTTTATTATTTTTAATTTTGCTCTCTAATAACACTGAGTTTGACGTGAGTTGGTATTACGAGTATTTGTATGAACCAACATTTTTACTACATACTTTAAATAGGAATTAATACTTTTCAATACATTTTTACTGAGTTTAATTTATTACTCTGTAGTCTTTATTTAAAAACTAGCGGCTCACCGTCGCTTCGCTCGGGTTCGTCGCTAGATATGTTTTACATAGATATTTAAAATAGTTATTTGCCAGCGTTAGCCATATATTTTTTTTCTGATGTTTTAATACTTATTATCCTATTCCGGGCTAAGAGAAATCCAAAAAATCAAATATCATTAAAATTGGTCCAGCCGTTCTTGAGTTATAAATGGTGTAACTAACACGACTTTGTTTTATATATATAGATTTCATCAAACATACGATAAACAAATGTTTCATACTAAATTTTGATCCTCCTTATATATTATATAATATTACTTTCATAAGTAATAACAATATATAAAGATAAATTATTTAATTTTACCAATGAAATTTATGATTGCGGTTGTGGAATATTGAACAAACACCAAACCCGACTTTATTTATAAATCAAGGCGAAAACATTAATAATTGGTTATGTTTCGGATGTCAATCATGTATAACTATCTGTACTAATATTATAAATGTGAAAGTTTGTGAGTATGTATGTATGTATGTATGTATGTATGTATGTATGTATGTATGTATGTATGTATGTATGTATGTATGTATGTATGTATGTATGTATGTATGTATGTATGTACGTATGTACGTATGTACGTATGTATGTATGTATGTATGTATGTATGTATGTATGTATGTATGTATGTATGTATGTATGTATGTATGTATGTATGTATGTATGTATGTATGTATGTATGTATGTATGTATGTTACTCTTTCACACCAGAACGGCTGAACGGATCTGGATGAAATTTGGCACAGAGATAGATTATAAGCTGGAATAATATATAGGCTACTTTTTATCTTGGAAAAATGTACGGTTCCTGTGGGATAGTTTTGTTTTTGTTATCCTAGGAGCGAACCCGAGCGAAGTGAGGGTAAGCCGCTAGCGAATTATGTTTACATCGGCTCCTGCCTAACTTAATGCCAACCAAGACAATTTTACAATAATTGAGCCCTTTCAATATCCAAATTAAAATGTACTGGGCATGGGCTTCCCATCATCCACTCACCCGAAGGGGATTTGGTCAAAGTCCACCACGTTTTTTCAGTCATTTATTTCCTCTGCAATTTTTATTATACCT
Source organism: Fabriciana adippe (assembly GCA_905404265.1). Taxonomy (NCBI): domain Eukaryota; kingdom Metazoa; phylum Arthropoda; class Insecta; order Lepidoptera; family Nymphalidae; genus Fabriciana; species Fabriciana adippe. Next base: position 13,876,198 of record FR989995.1, on the reverse strand, counting down.
GTGCTTATACAGTCTAAACATCAATACAGTGGACCATTATTTTAACAGCAATGCTGTGAAATACGAGGGTTTTCAAAAATACGAATTTTCATGACTTGAGATCAACAGACTATGTGAGGTAAAGATCAAGTGAATATCATGTTGAAAATGATTCGCACATAAAAATATCGAGAGCAAATCAATAACTAGAGAAATATATTCGATAATAAATATAGCATGAAATTGAATATTATAATACTTTATAGGAATTCACTCGTAAAGTCGATTGGAAACCGATAATGCATTTTAATCATAACTTATCCTTTCTTATCGTTCGCAATAATTTATAACTACACTAGCAACTCACCCTCACCTCGCTCGGGTTCTTCCCTAGTACGTTTTAACGATTAGTATAGAATAGATAGTCAATCCCTTACTCTGTGAAAAACAAAAACAAATCTATCCCACGGGAACCGTTAATTTTTCTGGAATATAACCTATGTGCTATTCCAGACTATAATCTAACTCTGTGCCAAATTTAATCTAGATTCGTTCAGGCGTTTTGGCGTGACTGAGTAACAAACATCCATCCAAACTTATAATATTTATGGGATAAAATATTTTTAACAGGTATTCCAATCCGATGGCACGTTTGTGGGTAAATTTGGCAGTTTTGGATCTAAGCTGGGTCAGTTAGAGCATCCACATTACATAGCAGTGTCTAGCACCAACCGCGTCCTGGTCTCCGACTCGAACAACCACAGAATACAAGTATTCGATGTCAATGGACGTGAATTATCTTCATTTGGAGAAGAAGGTTCAGAGGATGGGCAGTTCAAATTCCCAAGGTTAGTTACTTGTTTTGTGTAGTATTAGTACCCTCTATGTATTTTATATGTTTGGTTTAGCTTGCTATACTTTAAAAGTATTTTTATTTTATTCAACGCCATCTATTATTTTAAGCTTAGAACTTATATTTATATGTGTATACGTATGTGTAAACTTTTTTCTTAATTTAGCCTAATTCTTTCTACTCTTTCTTCTAATTATGTGTTTATTATTTGTGGAAACTTAACTGTTAAATGTGTGTTTTTTTTTTTTATTCTAAATTGTACGTTTTATAATACTGATTGTTTCCCTATAATAAATAAAAATAAAAAAAAATAAAAATAAAATGCTGATGAAATAATATAAAGTTTTAAGTTTTAATAGGATACTCTATTAAAACGCATTACTTGCATAGTAATAGCATATCTGTTATCCATTCTGATCAATTTTTTTCTTGTAATTGATTAAAAACACACAAACGTCCTTATAAACTTTCACGGCCTAATATATTAGCTAAATTAAAATTTGGCTATTAATATTAATAATTATTAATAATTATAATTATCATCATTATCTGTGATATGAAATTTTCAATCTAAAATTACTTTACCAATTATACTGAAAATTGATTTTAAAAAAATATATATGGTGCCTTCTATATTTTTCTCAACTTTTTACATAACACACAGTCAGACAGACAGACATACAACTTTGGAAATACTCCATCTTACATCATTTTCACTATAATTTAAATACATAATTCATTACACATATGCTTTGATTTCTCCCTCATTATTGTTTAGTTTATCATCATAAAACTATCTTTGAAGAGCTCTTCAATATAACTCGCAAGGGACGATAATAGGATTACAGTTTGGGGATCACAGGCTGTTAACTATATTATGATTGCCATTTAACTAACGCATAATCGATTACCCTTTGTCTAACTCTGGATGGTATTTAACTAATCATAGATACTTCAGAATTGTAAGGCAATCTAGAATATTATTTACTTCGTAGACATATGTATTTTAAGCAGCGGACGTAGGACATCTTAAATGTTAAGCGGTAACATTAATTTATTAAAATTTATAATAATAATAATGTAATAATAATTTTATTGAAATAATTTTACAAAGCGACATAATATTTACAAAATAAATGACCAAGGACACAATACAATTTGGAACCTACCTGAACTAGGTTAACAACCTGTGTTTCGCGGCTGATTTTGTTCACGATTTCATGAGATTTTTTTTTGCGCGGAACCATAATTCTTTTTCTTAAATAAATGTAGCCTAAGTTACTCTGTATAAAATTAGCTATCTGTTAGTAAAAGTCCCGTCAAAATTGGTCCAGCCGTGTGGGAGATTAGCCGGAACATACAGACAGACAGACAGATAAAAATATTCAAAATTGCTTTTTTTATTATAAGTACCGTATAAACTTTCATATGTATTTAGTAAAAATCTATTATTTTGTCATAACAAACAGACACTTCAATTTTAATTAAACCCATTACTATTCAAAAAATATGATACTGGTTTAATGACAATTGTTACATTTTAACCAAAACGATACGAGTTAATAAACATTTTTATATAACTAAATATTCCACCCTGACGATGGAATTTCGCCCTTGTTTTGTTGAAATTTATAATATTATAATAACGCTTTTAAAACGGCTTATTCATTGAAAAAATCTCAGGAATATCTTTACACGTTAACGAAGTTATATTATCCCCTCAATTTTTAAAATTGCTATAAAAGTAGTTTGTGAAACCGCTAAAAATCATAAGTAGAAAATATTACAAAATTAAATTTATTTTTTACCACACCGTTTCCAGTATAATGATGGAAATTGACCGATTTTCTAAAAATAGGGAATACATGACCCCAATACGTGATATTATGTTTACCGACGCTTTGGTAGATCGTCAATTTTATGACTCACTAGCGACTCACCCTCGCTCCGCTCGGGATCGTCCCTACTTACGTTTTAACGTTTAGTATAGATTTCTCAGAGATGAGATATTTTCCCGCAGTAAAAAGTATCCTATATGTTGACCCGGATAACCAGCTATCATCATACCAAATTTCATCAAAATCTGTCCAGTTTACTCATGATGCCCAGACAGACAAACATTCTAAAAACTATAGATTCGGTCTCTGTATCGATAATAATGACTATTTAAATTTTTTAAAGATTTTTCAAAAAATATTTAATGTACAGTTTCGACTCAGTTAGAATTTTACCATATGTATAGAAGAGATGTAATCGCGCGGCTAAGAACAAAGTTTTCTTGACTTTGAAATAACTAACAAGTACTTTGAGATGCATTGAAGCTTTTAGTTTTGATGCTTGTTTTCTTGGTATTATTACTACATAATAAATTGTTTAAAGTAGAATTTATTCTGTAAGGACATAATACATAATACTGTCAAGTAAATATATTTTCTTAATACATTTTTGTTAAATTGTCTAAAGTACATAAAATATTTAAAATTGTGGAACTCAACGACGATTATAGAATCATATATCAACCTTTATTTATGGTATGATATAAATTAAAGTCATCATAAATCCCATAATAAAAGCAATTATTATCCATAAAATTATAAAAGTTTTTTTTTTCTAGGGGAGTTGCTGTCGACGACCAAGGATACATAGTAGTAGCTGATTCAGGTAACAACAGGATACAGATCTTCCACCCTGATGGCACTTTCCTCAGAGCATTTGGTTCTTGGGGCTCTGGAGATGGAGAGTTCAAAGGCCTAGAAGGCATCGCTGTTATGTCCGGCGGAAACATTATTGTATGCGATCGGGAAAACCATAGAGTACAGGTTTTTTAAAGGTATTTATTGTTTATGAATATTTTTAATCTAAGCAATTTTTTAAGACTTCTGAAGTCGTAGTTAAATTAAATAAAAATATTGGAAGGCCGTAAGATAATAATTATAGCAGATTAAAATCAAAAAAAGTTTTATTTATAAAAAAAAATATATGAGTCATGAAAATTATTTTTTACACCTTTTATAGTACTACATTATGTGATCTGTGGTACTACTACTTGTATCTAAAATTATTGCGGGAGTGTGCATAGAAAAGTTCCATCGCAATCGGATGTATAGTTTAGAAATACGCATTAGTAACAGACATACATTTTACGTATATTTTTTATATGTATATTCTAAAAACTACTTTCATGTGAAGAAAATTTAATTCATTACTGCGGTATATTATAATGTATTAAATTATTCTACTATTCACATTAAAACAGACGCTTGAAGTTGTTAGTTTGAAGCTCGTACAAAGTTTAACTTGAAGTTAGATATGGATTATTAAAAATGCAAGAGATAAAAGCTATTTAAATAGCTACTTTTAACACTCAAAGCATATGAGAATATTTTATTACAGAAATGTACATCTGTACATATAATAAAATTGTAACTAAGCCCAATCTGTACATTAAATATTTTTCGGAAAATCTTTGTAATAGACATTATTATCGATACAGAGGCTGAATCTATAATTTTTAGAATTTTTGTGTCTGTCTGTCTGTCTGTTATCGCATCACGAGAAAACCACTAGACAGATTTTCATGAAATTTAGTATGATGATAGCTGGTTATCCGGGTCAACATATAGGATACTTTTTAGTGCGGGATAATATCTCATCTCTGAGAAATCTATACTAAACGCTAAAACGTAACTAGGGACGAACCCAAGCGGAGCGAGGATGAGTCGCTAGTATATTATATCCAAGGTAACAGTTCACAGTGTTGGCTTCCTGTGCGATATCTTTAGATTTGTATACCACTTAAAGCCATACATATGCTTAATGCTATATAAATGTTTCATAACCGACTTCAACAAAATGAGGTACTCAAATCGGCTGAATGTTTTAATTATTTTAATTGGTTACGTGAAGTTTTCGCCAGTTGCTAATCGACTGTCTCAATCCTCTTTTTAAATGGTTATTAAGGTACCCTGATAAATGATCAATTAAAAAATAAATTTCAAAAAAAGAAAACAGGGTAGCATAACATTTGAAGTCGGTATATTTTTCTTTAGATAAAAAATAATTATTATAATTCCCGTGAATATTTAAAGATTTTATTTTATAGTAAACAGTTCTTAAATATGGAGTGTAAAGTGATTTTAATTATACTTATTTTTTCTTCCAGACTTACAGACATCACCATCAATAATATCAAGTTAAACTTACAGTATGCTAAGTATTTAATGTGCTTGTATATATGTACGTACATGTTATAATATAAAATCGGTCATAAACCTTCTACAAAGCCAAATCTATTACTATTTTAAAAATAGATTTAAAAAGGCGAACCTAAATTACTCCTTGTGCTGTTCTTATTGTTGATATCTCATCTTTCATTTTCATTTCCTATATCCTTCTCATTATTTTCTAAAACTTGATAATTTTAAATAACTTTTCGCTGTTGCAAAGGCTTTAATATTTATATCAAATTATTTATATAATCAAATAAAAATAAATATTATGTATTGTATCACAGAATCAATAATAAATGCTTATTTAAAACGTCATGCTTCTTAAACTTTGTTTTATTAAGTGATAAAATTGAAAGTGTTTAACTTTTCAACTCTTTTTACTATATCCTGAAATATGAGAATTTTTAGAAAAAGTTCTATTGCTGCTAGTTACTATATTTCACAATTTTCTTTCTTAATTTACAAAATATTTATATTAACACCGCTATTTTATTGTATCTAAAGCATTTATATATACATTATTGGAATTATCTTATATATTCTTTTATTATATAGAACTAATATAACTTCTGAAGCTTGGCTCACGCGCTGCCGTGCCCTCGAGTTAATCAATAAGAAAAAATCCTTAATGTAATTCTTTCTAGTCAGATTTAATCAACGCCAAAAGCTATTGCCAAATATTAGATTTAATAGTATAGAATCGCGTGAATAAATTGATAATTACACTATCATTTTTAAATAAATATTTCATTATATTACCAATATATAAATTTTAATTTCAATGATATTAAAATTATTTTAAATATTACCCACATTTTTGATGTATTGTTCTCTTATTCGCACCTAATTATAGCTTAATTTAAACGATTTTGTCAATATATTCACGTGGATTATAAACGTATAATAATAGTGATAACGTCAGCTTTTATTGTCTAAATATTTTATCATCACGACTTTTTATTGACGTTATGGAATACATTTTGTATGGTTTTAAAGTTTCAATAAATGATTTGTTAATTAATGTTGTTTTATTTTACAATACTTTTAAAATTTGTATTGTAGACTGAAACTGTTGTAAGGCAGTGGTAGCCCAGCGGTAACGCGGCTGCTTGGGAAACCGAATGAAGCGGGTTCAAATCCCGGGTCGCACATCTAATATTTTCAAGTGCGAATCATTTATTACATGATTTCCACTTGCCTTACGGTGAAGGAAAAACATCGTGAGGAAACCTACATATCTGAGAGAACCTAGCAAGTTTTCGAAAAACATGTGAAGTCCGCCAACCCGCACTTGGCCAGCGTGGTGGACTATGGCCTGATCCCTCTCATATTGAGGGGAGGCCCGTGTCCAGCAGTGGGACGTTAAAAAGCGCTGAATACGTTGTAGACTAGCGGCTCACTCTCGCTTCGCTCGGATTGTACATATTTATAGCTATACAGATAAATAAAATTTGAGTGCCTGTTTGTAATGTCAAAATGACTTTTACTAAATGCATATGAAATTATATACGGTACTTATAAGAGAAACACAATTTTTAAATTTTTTGTCTGTCTGTCTGTTTGTTCGGGCTACTCTTCGAATGGCTGGACTGATATTAACGGAATTTTCATTAGCAGATAGCTGAAGATATAAGGAGTAACTTAGGCTACTTTTGTTTTAGAAAAATAATTAGGGTTTGGCTCAAAATATTAAAACGTACATAGGAACGCACCCAAGTGAAGCGAGGTTAATGTGCTAGTATATAATAAAACAAGAAAAGTATAAAGCACAAGTATAAATAAGGTATTTAATAATTTATTACAAAAAAACCACTCTAAAAGATAAGTTGGATGAAAGTCATGATGGCAATAAATTTGTTTAAAAACTCAATATTTGACAACGGATGGCATATAATGAAAGATCTTGCCATTATGGGGGATCTTGGAGTGATAAATCGACGGACGTCTTATTTTATTATTAGCAACGACTCATATTATGGACGGCTAAACGACTACGTTACAGATGTTAGGGGATTGTATGAAAACTTTTATATGTTATTTTTAGATTAAGCTTAATATGTCTTATTCAAACTAATTGAATTCCCAAAAACTATTGAAAAAGCACCTCTTACAATATTTAAGGGGCATTTTCATTAAAATTCTGGTGCTTATTGTTTAAGCTTAGGACATATTTAATTTTTATTACGTATTAAGGTTTATTGTGCTAAATAATACTCATTTTATTGGCTAGGTAAAGACTCTAGATCTATAAGGGGAGGCGAAGTTATCACGTGGTACAATTAAATGTATACATATAATGAAATTGTAACTAAGCCGAATCTGTACATAAAATAGTTTTTTGGAAAATCTCACTGAAATAGATATTAATATCGATACAGAGACCGAATATATAGGTTTTAGAACAACTAACAACAAATGTGGCTACAGTGAAATACGAAAAACAAAAAGAATATGATGATGATGATAATGATGAAAAAAATCAAAAGAGCTTATGTATGGAGAATTTTGATAAAAAAAATTCAAAAAAACATAAGCATTAGAAATCAACATAACAGAAACCTTTTACATGTCAATAAGTAATCTCCCAAGGCTTTATATCACACACAAAAAAGCTAATGTACCTATCAATCTGCTTTGTTTTCATATCGATTTCAATATTCACACACTAAAGCTCGTATTAAACTGTTAGAGACAGGATAAAAGAAGGTATTTTTTTTTAAAGATATATATTTTATTACTATGAACAATTATGGAGAACTGAGCTGCAAACAATACAGAAGAATAATTATAAATAAATAAATATGTTGAGACACACACCACCATCTAGTTCCAAGGTAAACTACGAGGCCTGTGTTATGAATACCAGGTAGTTGATACACAACACATAATATATAACTTTAATTGAACAAAAAACATTCGTGCTCGTCACACAAATGAATGCCCCCAGCGGGACTGGAACCGGCAACCGCTGGTACAGCAAGTAGGGTCTGGCAAACTGAGCCAAACGTGTAGTCGAAATTTGAAATAATAATGAGCAATTATTATTATGTATGTAGATACCAGGGCATAGTCTATCTGTTTATTCATCCAAATCCATCCAGCCAGTTTCAACATGAAAAATTAACAAACATAAGCACCCACTATACTTCATATATATGTATATATATATGTATATATATGTGTGTATATATATATATATATATATATATATATATAATACATAATACATTGTACAACCCCCTTTTGATTAAATACTATGTGCTTTGGACGCAAAGTAAGAGGTTTTATTAGCATCCTAACCTTGTCACTACGTCAGCAGATCAATCTTACTTTGAATCTTATTTATCCCATTCTTTCGTATTGACAGTTCCATCAATATGTTACATACATTTCAAGAAGAAGCCAAAAAATCTAAAACCGTATATCAAAGATTTTCTATCGTACGAACTATACAATCTATACTAATATTATAAAGCTGAAGAGTTTGTTTGTTTGTTTATTTGTTTGGTTGAACGCGCTAATCTCAGGAACTACTGATCCGATTTGAAAAATTCTTTTTGCATTAGATAGCCCGTTAACTGAGGAAAGCTATAGGCTATATATCATGCCCTAATATGTACGGTTCCCGTGGGATAGATTTGTTTTTGTCTAGGGACGAATCCGAAGCGAAGCGAGAGTGAGTCGCTAGTAATAAATACTATTTCAGATTATATCTTCTATTTTTTCATCGGTATATTCCTCTTTAACTCATAGTTAGTTATGAAAGGTATTAGAAAAATTTTGGATGAATTAACAAAATTATTAAAATTTATATCATCAAAACAATTTAAATACAGTACATAGAGTTAGCAAAATAATGTTTTCCAGTAATTATATTCTATAGAACACATTAATGCAAAAATGTGATATTTTAAAGCAAAAACTCATTATACATTAGAACGCAGTATTTTTTCTAAATTAATAAAATTCTAAGTCGAATCTATACATCAAATATTTTTTGGAAAATCTTATGGAAATAGTCATTATTATTGATACAAATGCCGAATCTATAGTTTATACATTTTTATACTGTCTGTCTGAGAACACATCACGAGAAAACCAGTAAATCAAAATCTTTGATGGAATTTGGTATGATGATAGCTGGTTATCCGGGTCATATAGGATACTTTTTACTGCAGGAAAATATCTCATCTCTGAGAAATCTACTACCCGTTAAAACGTACCAAGGGACGAAGCCGAGCGGAGCCAGATTGAATCGCTAGTTAGAAATATTTTTAAGAATTAAAGAAATATCAATTGACATTATTTTTTTTCCTTTGGTCTTCCAAATATTTGATTAACTGACATACTCCTTATACTTATTCTATAAGCTTATATATATATATATATATATATATATATATATATATATACTTAGTCTATAAGCACATATTATTGTGTGGGGTATAAGTTAAATATTTGCAAGTGTTATTTAGTGTGTTGCCAACGTTAACTACACTACTCCGCATTTAGAATCTTAATGCATAGTAGTGTTTTTTTTCTATATATACTAATATTATAAAGCTGAAGTTTGTTTGTTTGTTTGTTTGGTTGAATGTGCTAATCTCAGGAACTACTAGTTCGATTTAAAAAATATTTTTGCATTAGATAACCCTTTAACTGAGGAAGGCTATAGGCTATATATCATCTCGGAAAAATGTACGGTTCCCGTAGGATAGATTTGTTTTTGTCTAGGAACGAATACGAAGCGAAGCGAGGGTGAGTCGCTAGTAGTGTATATAGTTTATTTATGTGTATTTAAATTTTAGATACACATATCCTAGAAGATATTGTTATATATGGTTTATCATTTTTAACCGATCTAGGGAAATTTAGCATTATAGCGAGGAAATACGCATAGATAATACAATGAAATACGACGCACTAAGCTCAATCACTTACCAAGATTGAGCGGAACGATCAAATATAATAATAATAGCAACAAAGTTACAAATAATTCAATACATTTGAAGATAATGAACACGGATAACAAAGGGAGTGAACAAAACGGTATTGGTTGAACGATTGATCACAGTCTTCTTCATAAATAATTCGCTGTTAGTTCCGATAGCGAGGGATATTCTTTTGATAGTCTTCATTAATTATATTCAAAGCGTCAATGTTTATTGGAAACGGAGAGAAAAATATACAGATTTACAAGATTTTTTATTTGTATAGAATCTTTTTAAATTCAGGCGATGTGAAGTAGTGAAAGACAACTTCATGGATCCTTCAACATAACTAATAATTACGTAGTAGACCCAGAAGGGGATGGCAGAATGACTTGCATAAGAACTGATCTTTTATGGCAGATGACTGGGATAAATGGAGAAAAGACAATACAGGCTTATATATATAACGACTCACCCTCGCTTCGCACGGGTTCATCCCTGGCGTGCTTCCTAATACAAACTTTCATCCCTATTTTCACCCCCTTAAGGGATGATTTCTGGAATGAAAAATATCCTACGTCCAGGGTCATAAACTATTTTTTTACCAAATTTCATCTAAATCAGTTCAGTAGATCCAGAGATTACCCCCTACAACCTGACAAACTCACAAATTTTACCTCTTTATAATATTAGTAGATATATATAAATAATAACAATTAATAGGCGATTAAGTAGCTTTACTGTATCTTTTCGCAGTTTGTTTAAGACTAAATATATGCTCTTATTAGAAACTTTATTGTTAATTTTTGATATTGATGGCTTTTAAACTTCAGATGCACAGGAATCTTCGATTTTGATAATTACGCGGGTGGCAATAAGGTATAAATTTCTTTATAGTACAGGCGTGTATCCGTAATACTGCGATATCACAGACGCATCGTAGGAAGTCAGCATAAAGATCTCAAGTTACCTTAATACTTTCTTAGATTTATGCGAATATTTGACATTTTAAATAAAACTACTACCATTTCGGATTTATTCACAGATTTTGTTTTGATTTTTGGTTTCCTATGCTTAAGTCTAAAATCTCTGTCTCTTCCGTGACCGCGATTGCTGTAAAGCATTCGTAAGTTTGGAAAGCAAAAATAAAAATCAATCCGTTATAAATCCGAAAAGCTACCTTATTAATAAGTGCTTGTATTATAACATCCACAGTTAGAATTTCAAATCCATACAGATTCATAGATTAATTCCAAATACTGGAGTTAAGGGTATGTTACTAAATATTTTACCAGATCTTGACTTAGAAAACCGTTTACCTTTCTACCTATTTTCGTCTGATTAAAGTTGTCGCTAACTTTGATTTCCCAAAGGTCCTAAGAAATTGATAAGGGCCAATATGTTGCCTTGTTGATGGTAGTTTAATAGGCTTATAAGGGTATCGGTACACAAACTGATGTATAGAATAGGGAAATTGATTTTTTATTATAAAATGCTAGAACTTAATTGATAACAATATCTTTAACAAACAAAATGTTAGGAAGTAATAGCTTTTTTTAAATTTCTGACGTGTTTTTCGTTATAGTATTACCAATATCTTATTCTGGAAATTGTATTGTATTGAGCCTCTCAGAACGTCCCACTGCTGGGCACGGGCGTTGCTTTAGTACGAAGGGGATCAGGCCTTAGTCCACCACGCTGGCCAAGTGCGGGTTTCACATGTCTTTCAAAAAATTGCTAGAAACACTATTACTTATTAAACTAATATTAGTATTATATTATGGTACAGCTAACACTAAAATATTTTATTAAAAATATTGCTATAACCTAATACTTATATTGCTATAACCTACTTTACTGAGTCGGTTTTTTTTTAAAAACATGGGAAAAAGAAATAAAAATTTAGAAACGTAGAAGATTTTCATGCCACATAGTGTCGGGCACTTTCATTACAAAGAGGCCTTGCCTAAGCATACTTTACATAGAGCTAAGTGGTCACTTAAAGCGAGATTATGTTGTAGTTGCGAAATGTGAATACAGTGCTTAGCCTGGCTTGTGTCCTCTCATAATTAAGTTAGTGAAAGTATTATGTGGTTTTTAGATACATATGTAGTAAAATTTGTATTTCTTTTTTGGGTTAAGAAATATATTATTAGCACTATCATATGATATATAGACGACACGTTTGGCTGAGTTTGTAGTGACCCTACTTGCTGTGCCAGCGGTCGCGGGTTTGAGTCCCGCTGTGGGCTTTCATTTGTGTGATGAGCACGAATGTTTGTACTCCAGTCATGGGTGTTTATATTTATAATATATATGTATTTAAAGTTATATATGTGTAGTATATCAACTATCTGGTATCCATAACACAAGCCTCGTAGCTTACCATGGAACTAGATGATGCTGTGTGTTAATGTCCCAACATATTTATGTATTTATTTTCCAAAAAATATCTAATGTACTTTGACCCAGTTAAAATTTTATTATATGTATATATAGATATAATCTTTCCGGTATTAAAAATATAAAAAGTTACGCCTATACTTAGCTCTAGGTCCCTAGGTGGCTTTTGCTTTGACTAATAATACACGGAAAGTTATTGATGTTGACATAAAAAGGAACCTCTACTTCGGCCCATAAATATTGCTCTATTGTAGAATGTCAAGAAACCCTGAAAATGCTTATTACTAGCAATTACCTGCGGATTCTCGTAATGTAGTTCTGTATAATTGCTTCCCTTTTAAGGGTCGTTTAAATCTAACATAATTTCATTCCTTAATAAATACAATATGTACGTAAATTTTTATTTGGAAGAACTTTTTCACGACAGCCAATCATAAATTCGATGTTTTGGTAATAAATTGACACTCCCGTTATTAAGTCGATTCTAACGATATAATTCCTTAAAATTCGTTCAGTAATTTGATATTACAAGCGAATATAGGGATAATACATACATATATACACAATGTACATACAAACTTTCTAACTAATATACACACCAGTGGCGAAAGGTGAAATTTTAGCAAAGGTAAGCCGTTCTAAAACAAACAAAATAACATTGATACACATTTTTTTTATATGTATAAATGAAAAAAAAAGAAATAAGGCTATTATATCCAAATGAACATTTTTACATTTAAAAAAATTAAATATATGTAAAATATTATGGCAAAATACATTTTAAGGTAAGACGGTAGAAATCGACTTGTTTGGACCCTTTGCCACTGATACATACATAAATACCATTGAAACATCTTCTTTTGGTTTTAATCTTCACTGCAGTCGATCGAGTAAAAACCACTCTTATATATTTACTAGCGACTCACCCTCGCTCCGCTCAGGTTTGTTCCTACTTACGTTTTACCATTTAGTATAGATTTCTCAGAGATGATATATTTTCACACAGTTAAAAGTATCTTATATGTTAACTTGGATAACCAGTTATCATCATACCAAATTTCATCAAAATCGATCCAGTGGTTTTTCTGTTATGCGATAACAGACAGACAGACAGACAAAAATTCTAAAAACTACAAATTCGGCCTCTGTAATAATGTCTATTTCAATAAGATTTTCGAAAAAATATTTAATGTACAGATCCCACTCAGTTACAATTTTATTATATGTATAGATAAGTGAAGTCACGGGAAACCGTTGGTCTATTTGGGAATATCTGCTACTTTATTAAGGTATAAGTGCGCTATATAACTGACCCTAGCTCGTATAAATTAAAACTTTCTATTAGTTTAGGTTATATTGTACTAAAATTATTGCCATAACCAGTTACTAAGTGATAATTTACATTGAATTAATATTGAAATATTCTTACATCCGAAGGCAAAAGCACCTTCGGATTTAAGAATATTTAATTATTCTATACACAATAAAATAGTAACTGATCGCGATATGCAAAAAAAGATCTCTTTCTTTTATTCTTCTTATCTAAGGCAACTCTAAAAGAGAAACTAAAAATAAAAGTGCATTTCTTATAGTAATAAATCACAACGAATAAAATGCGCCAGAAGACAGTCAAAGACAATCGAAGATTGCTTCTTCGCCTGTCTTCTTCGCCAATCTTCTTCTCTTCTTTTCCCTTCTCTTCCCTTCTCTTCCTTCTCTTCCCTGCTCTTCCCTGCTCTTCCCTGCTCTTCCCTGCTCTACCCTACTCTTCCCTACTCTTCCCTGCTCTTCCCTGCTCTGCCCTGCTCTGCCCTGCTCTGCCGTGTTCTGCCCTGCTCAGCCTTGCTCTGCCCTGCTCTGCCCTGCTCTGCCCTGCTCTGCCCTGCTCTGCCCTGCTCTGCCCTGCTCTGCCCTGCTCTGCCCTGCTCTGCCCTGCTCTGCCCTGCTCTGCCCTGCTCTGCCCTGCTCTGCCCTGCTCTGCCCTGCTCTGCCCTGCTCTGCCCTGCTCTGCCCTGCTCTGCCCTGCTCTGCCCTGCTCTGCCCTGCTCTGCCCTGCTCTGCCCTGCTCTGCCCTGCTCTGCCCTGCTCTGCCCTGCTCTGCCCTGCTCTGCCCTGCTCTGCCCTGCTCTGCCCTGCTCTGCCCTGCTCTGCCCTGCTCTGCCCTGCTCTGCCCTGCTCTGCCCTGCTCTGCCCTGCTCTGCCCTGCTCTGCCCTGCTCTGCCCTGCTCTGCCCTGCTCTGCCCTGCTCTGCCCTGCTCTGCCCTGCTCTGCCCTGCTCTGCCCTGCTCTGCCCTGCTCTGCCCTGCTCTGCCCTGCTCTGCCCTGCTCTGCCCTGCTCTGCCCTGCTCTGCCCTGCTCTGCCCTGCTCTGCCCTGCTCTGCCCTGCTCTGCTCTGCTCTGCTCTGCTCTGCTCTGCTCTGCTCTGCTTTGCTCTGCTCTGCTCTGCTCTGCCCTGCTCTGCTCCTTAATAGAAAACTCAATAACTAAACTTGGCCCGGCCTCGAACCTATCATCGAACCTAACATCTCTGGATCTGCAACCGTACATACTACCCACTAAACCAGTGACGAAGTTACCAATTAACACTGCATATACTAAAATAATATATATAAATTTCAACTTTACATGTAATTGCCTTATAGGATAGTTGATAAAGTCCTTGAGCTCTATAATAAACAGGGAGCAGATGTCCATAGTTGCTTGTAGCTTAACTTTCAGTACAGTATATATTTGATACAATATAATGGACTGTTATATCGATATTTTCCATATAACTTAAACAAACATGATTATTAAATCAAGAGATTATACTGTTTACCGAGTGTATGATAATTCAGACTACTATATTAATGCGAAAAAAATATGATGATTGTATATTGATTCTACCGAAATATATATAAAACTAATAGAAAGTAAAAAAAGAAAATAAAACTATATATGATTGATTCCCCATACAAACTTTCATCCCCATTTTCGCCCTCTTTAAGAGGTGATTTCTGGGATAAAAACTATGTTTTTGCCTTAATCGCTCCTAAACCGATTTAGTTGATTAGGTATGAAAAGGTAACAGATAGACAGACAGACAGACAAAGTTAGCTATTTATATTTGTTATTTATAGATACTTTCAACTTTATTTATCCATCTTATGCTTTTGTTTCCTAAACTCATCGTGTTTGTTTTCATTGCCTTTGTTTTTGCTATTTGAAACGTAGGATACTGGTATAGAAATGTAAGTAGACACACTGCGAATGCTAAATAATCAAATTACCGATAATCTTACCCAAAATTTGGTACAGCCGCATTTGCTTCGCGAAAAATGGAGTGTACGTTTTACCATTCTTTCTTTAGAAGCACGAAAAATCAATTATAATAACCGTTTAATGCTTCATTATTAGCTAACGGAACAAATTATTTTAAGGCAAAAAAAATCCCAGTACACGGTATCCTACTTAATCTAAAATGTTTTGGGCCTTAAAGACCCTTAGAGGATAAAAATCGTCTCGCAACGACGAGGGTAAAATTTGCGTGAAATTGTTAGTAAAGTGAGAATTAAAAAAAGCGACCTTTTCTAAGTTTCATTATTTAAATACTACCATTCTCTAGTAATTATACCTAAAATAGAACAATTTTGAGAAAAATTTCATCTATTCAGATTGCTTTTAGTGGCCCTTAAACATAGGCCCTTAAAATCCAAGAACAGGGATGTTTTTATTGAAATAGATTGAACTAGAGATTTTTAGTAGCAATTTAATAACTCACAGTTTAAATATTTAAACGTAAAAATGTACATATTTTCAGGTAGTTAGTTAATGTCGGTAATTAACAAAAAAATTATAGGTACCTGGTACATAGAATATTCCAAAATCTTCACAATATTTTAGTACCAATAAAATGTTAAAGCGTGAAAGAGAATCTTACTTTACAAATCTAATATATTTAAACAAGCAATTCTTGTATATTCGTTTATTTATACCGGATCTCGGAAACGGCTCTAACGATTTCGCAGAAATTTGGTATGTGGACTGTAGAGGTTTTCGGGGGCGAAAAATCCTAGGAAAATGCGTCTTTTCGAGTTTTCATGCGGTTTTCTTTTCCATTATTCCACGCAAAATATGGTCGATTATTTCTTATAATAAGCATCGTGGGCAAGCGGCCAAGGCGCATGATTGGCACAGGTGTCCGGGTGCGAATCCCGGTCGAATACAAAGTTTTTATTTTTGTTTTTTTTTTTTTTTGTATTTGTTCAAGTTTTTAATTTTTTTTTTATATCTAAAAAATACGATATAACAAAAAAGAACTCCGAGCGAAGCTCGGTCGCCCAGGTAGGTACTATATATAAAGTTACATTCAATAAGAGATTAAAGTCACATCACGTTCCGTTTCCACATAAATCCATACAGAAGGGCGTCATGTGAAATGATCGCGTTTTTATTTATCAGAGTTGAAAACGGACACTTTATTATCTTATTTTAAGATTTTACTATTCTCACTCACGAAATAATCGAATTCCTATTGAACTAGCGACTCACCCTCGCTTCGCTCGGGTTCGATCCTAAGTTGATTCCCCATACAAACTTTTATTCCCATTTTCACCCGCTTTAACGATGATTTACGGGAAACTATCTTTGTCTTTCCCAGAATCTCTAGCTATCTTCTTACCAAATTTCATCTAAATCGGTTTAGTAGTTTCGGAGCTTATTCGGTACAAATAAACAAACAAAAAAATCTTTCTATCAAAAATACCTTGAGGGTTTCTATTGTCCCACCAAGGTCAGCAAAGTCTCATCCTGGTAGGGGGTCGGTAATCGGAATTATATTAATTTTATTTTCTACAGTATTTTAGATACCATGAATAAAGATATAACCTTAATTATTATATATATATATTTATTAAAATTATGTGTTAAATATAGAAAAAAAAAATCAAATTTATTATACATTAATGGAGAAAACGAGCAGAATGTCCTCTTTGTGGTAAGTGGCTATCATCATCCTATCTGCAACATAAAGGGCAGTTACAAGTGCTTTGTCGGCCTTCAAGAGACCTGTAAACCCAACTCTAAAAGAACCACATTTATAGACGCTCTTTTATTAATATATCTTTTCCCATAACGCGTTTATTTATGTATTATATATATACTCGTACATAGGTATGATGAGTTTTATATGCCTTACTTGAGAAATGATTGATACCCCATACAAATTTCCAACCCCCTTTTCACCCTCTTAAGGCAGGATATCCGGGATAAAACCTATCCTATGTCCTTCCTATTTTATCTAAATCAGTTCAGTGGATTAAACGTGAAAAGGTAACAGACAGGCAGACAGTTACTTTCACATTTATAATATTAGTATAGATTAGATACTTGTAAAAGCGATAACATTAACTTTGAGAGATTTCCTTCAGCCTCTAATTAAATACAGAATAAAATGCATAAATATAAGGCAGTATTAATAAAAATCTAAAATTTAACTTAATATTACCATACTAGCATTGCCCGCGGCTCCGCCCGCGTTTAGATGATCAAAAATTAAATTCTAGGTTTTACACATTAGTATTTTACTTTTACATACACCATTTTCATTGCGCACTGTATGATTGGTAAATAATGGCAGTGATTGACAATACCACAAAGGTTCCTCCGTTAATCTCATAGTTGATTTAGTAATATTGCACTTTTTGTTTTAGCAATAACATTTATGTACGTCTATACTTCTGTTTTGTTTGTTTGTTTGTTTAGTTTTAGGCGATAAGCTCTCAAACTACGGAATTAATTTTAATATTTTTTCTAATAGACGGCTATTGATTAATTTCATATTTAGCTGATTATATAAATTACTTAATGGTAACTTTTCTTAATGTTAATTTGTCTCGAAACAGGGATTGGTTAGCGCTGGTTAGTAATATTTTCCAAAACGATTTTAAGAGAAAGTGTAATAAGTAAATAATTCTAAGCAAATACTTTTTATTATTTCATATGGCTCGGCTAATATGATTAAAGCCGTAAGCATTTTATTGTGTCCTTTAAGCCTTTATCTTCCAAGAAATGATGTCCAAAACAAAAAAAAAAACTAAAAAAGTTGAGATATAACAGTTCCTAAAATACTTTTTCATAGTTTTTGAGATATGGAATATTTTTAGTTACCAGCTTTGTCAGTTTAACAGCCATAACCTTGTTTTCCATAAAATGTTATAAAAAATTATGAATCGAACTTATTTTTACGGTTGATATAAAGTGTCGATATTGTGGAAACGTAAATGTTATTTGTATTTATTTTAGTGTTAAACTAACAAAACACGTAAGTAAGAAAAACAACACAGTATTTTGCTATACGAAACCTATAATGAGAGAGTTGGAGTTACCCAATTTTTAGATTAAAAGATTAAAAAATATTAACATTATTTACTAAAAAAATAAAAACTTACAAATATTTTTATTTGAAAATTGTTTCGACCAACAAAATATTACTAATATGTTACTAATCTATAAAGCTTGTTTGTCTTTATTTTATTGAAAATTTGAACACGGGCGGGGCCGCGGATAATTAAGTAGCAATTCTAATAAACTCATAAGAAATGTCACATCTGTTCATTTTTTTTTAATTAAAACTACGCATTTTAAAAACACATGGCGACATCTATTGTCAAATATCTAAATAACACATAAATAAATTTTCATTTAAACAACTATTTTAATGAATAAAATAGCGCTATTGATATTTCTTTTAAGATAAGCTTTTTTTAATAGTTTTGACATATATAAGTTACCTTGCTAAAATGTTAATAGTACCATCGTGCTTTTATTTTAACCAGTTTTTGTATTTTTTCTCAGAAATAAAAGACTATCCTATATGTTGAGTCGGATAACCTACTATCACCATACCAAATTTCATCAAAATCCCTCCAGTGGTTTTTCTGTGATGCGATGCGACGTGATGTGGTCACATACAGACAAACAGACAAACATTCTAAAAACTATAGACTTGACCTCTATATCGCTAATAATGAATATTTCAATAAGATTTTTCGAATAATAATGAATTTACGGATTCGGCTTCGTTACAATTTGATTATAATATGTGTAGTTACTAATTTATAATGCCAAAAAGTTTGCTTTATTGAAAATTTGAACACGGGCGGGGCCACGGGTAATTTAGTAGCAATTCTAATAAAATTGTAGAAAGGTCATATCTGTACATTCATATTTTTGGAATTAAAACTACGTATTTTAAAAACACATGGCGACATCTATTGTCGAATAGATACCTAAATAACACATAGGTATATATTAATTAAAATAACTATTTTAATGGATAAAATAGCGCTATTGATAATTTGATTTTCAGGATAAGCTACTTTTAATAGTTTTTACCATATTTAGTAAGTTACCTTGCTAAACTGTTTACAGATAGTATCATCGTGGTTTGTTCCAACCAGTTTTTGTATTTTTTCTCAGAAATTAGATATTTTCCCGCGGTAAAAAGTATCCTATATGTTGACCCGGATCACCAGCTATCATCATACCAAATTTCATCAAAATCCCTCCAGTGGTTTTTCTGTGATGCGGTAACAGACAGACAGACAGACAGACAGACAGACAGACAGACAGACAAAAATTTTAAAAACTATAGATTCGGCCTCTGCATCGATAATAATGTCTATTTCAATAAGATTTTCCCAAAAATATTTAATGTACAGATTCGGCTTAGTTAGAATTTTATAATATGTATAGATTAATATTTATATATAAAAATAAGTTTATAAAGAAGGTGAAATCAATAGCGAACTTAATTATCACACTGTATAATACTTGCAAGTACTTTCTATTTTAATCCATAAGTATGTCTAAACTATCGAAGTAATGTACAAAAAATACTATTTCTTCTAAACCAGTAACATGACGCCTAAATGATATTAAAATTAAGATTGATGTAAGCAATTTTGCGCCAAATATGAATAGCGATATGTTATGGAAAGGGTTGTTACGAAATGTTGAAAGTCCATTTAAAGATTTATTGAATACTAGCGACTGACCCTCGCTTCGCTTCGGGTTCGTCCCTAGACAAAAATAAATCTATGCCACGGGAACCGTACATTTTTCCGGGATATATAACCTTCCTATAACCTTCCTCAGTTAACGGGGTATCTAATGCAAAATGAAGTTTTGAAATCGGATTAGTAAGTAGTTCCTAGGTATTTTTATTTAGTCTCATTTAAAATTATAACAAACTAGCATTGCCCGCGGCTCCGCCCGCGTTTAGATGATCAAAAATTAAATTCTAGGCTTTACACATTAGTATACTTTTACATACACCACTTTCATTGCGCACTGTATGATTGGTAAATAATGGCAGTGATTGACAATGCCACAAAGGTTCCTCCGTTAATCTCATATGTAATATTGCACTTTTTGTTTCAGCAATAACATTTATGTACGTCTATACTTCTGTTTTGTTTGTTTGTTTAGTTTTGGGCGATAAGCTCTCAAACTACGGAATTAATTTTAATATTTTTTCTAATAGACGGCTATTGATTAATTTAATATTTAGCTGATTATATAAATTACTTAATGGTAACTTTTCTTAATGTTAATTTGTCGCGAAACAGGGATTGGTTAGCGCTGGTTAGTAATATTTTGCAAAACGATTTTAAAAGAAAGTTTAATAAGTAAATAATTCAAAGCAAATACTTTTTATTATTTCATATGGCTCGGCTAATATGATTAAAGCCGTAAGCATTTTATTGTGTCCTTTAAGCCTCTATCTTCCAAGAAATGATGTCCAAAAAAAAACTAAAAAAGTTGAGATATAACAGTTCCTAAAATACTTTTTCATAGTTTTTGAGATATGGAATATTTTTAGTTCCCCGCTTTGTCAGTTTAACAGCCATAGCCTTGTTTTCCATAAAATGTTATAAAAAATTATGAATCGAACTTATTTTTACAGTTGATAAAATGAGTCGATATTGTGGAAACGTAAATGTTATTTGTATTTATTTTAGTGTTAACCTGACAAAACTCGTAAGTAAGAAAAACAACACAGTATTTTGCTATACGAAACCTATAATGGCGAGTTGGAGTTGCCCAATTTTTAGATTAAAAGATTAAAAAATATTAACATTATTTACTAAAAAAATAAAAACTTACAAATATTTGCATTTGAAAATTGTTTCGACCAACAAAATATTACTAATATTATGTTATATGTTACTAATTATAAAGCTTGTTTGTCTTTATTTTATTGAAAATTTGAACACGGGCGCGGCCGCGGATAATTTAGTAGTAATTCTAATCAAGTCATAGAAAGGTCACATCTGTACATTTTTTTTTATTAATACTACGCATTTTAAAAACACATGGCGACATCTATTGTCAAATATCTAAATAACACATAAATAAATTTTCATTTAAACAACTATTTTAATGAATAAAATAGCGCTATTGATATTTCTTTTAAGATAAGCTTTTTTTAATAGTTTTAACATATATAAGTTACCTTGCTAAAATGTTAATAGTACCATCGTGCTTTTATTTTAACCAGTTTTTGTATTTTTTCTCAGAAATAAAAGACTATCCTATATGTTGAGTCGGATAACCTGCTATCACCATACCAAATTTCATCAAAATCCCTCCAGTGGTTTTTCTGTGATGCGATGCGACGTGATGTGGTCACATACAGACAAACAGACAAACATTCTAAAAACTATAGATTCGGCCTCTATATCGCTAATAATGAATATTTCAATAAGATTTTTCGAAAAATATTGAATTTACGGATTCGGCTTCGTTACAATTTGATTATATGTGTAGTTACTTATTTATAATGCCAAAAAGTTTGCTTTATTGAAAATTTGAACACGGGCGGGGCCACGGGTAATTTATTAATTTAGTAGCAATTCTAATAAAATTGTAGAATGGTCATATCTGTACATTCATATTTTTGGAATTAAAACTACGTATTTTAAAAACACATGGCGACATCTATTGTCGAGTAGGTACCTACATAACACATAAGTATATATTAATTAAAATAACTATTTTAATGGATAAAATAGCGCTATTGATAATTTTATTTTTAAGATAAGCTACTTTTAATAGTTTTTACCATATTTAGTAAGTTACCTTGCTAAACTGTTTACAGATAGTATCATCGTGGTTTGTTCCAACCAGTTTTTGTATTTTTTCTCAGAAATTAGATATTTTCCCGCGTTAAAAAGTATCCTATATGTTGACCCGGATCACCAGCTATCATCATACCAAATTTCATCAAAATCCCTCCAGTGGTTTTTCTGTGATGCGGTAACAGACAGACAGACAGACAGACAGACAGACAGACAGACAGACAGACAGACAGACAGACAAAAATTTTAAAAACTATAGATTCGGCCTCTGCATCGATAATAATGTCTATTTCAATAAGATTTTCCCAAAAATATTTAATGTACAGATTCGGCTTACTTAGAATTTTATAATATGTATAGATTTATGAATGATCAAGCTAGATCTCTATACTTTTCTATACTTATCACCCTTTTCTTCGGACAGTTTGTTTTTTTTTTGTTAGCTTGTGCAAAAATCATACTTTCTCTTTGCTAAGTAAGTAGGCCTAAAAATAATAAAAAAATTTACTAATTCTCAAAAAAAAGATTGTAAGCGACTTTGTATTTCGAATGCTATTGAGAAAACGTAAAATGTTTATTTTTTATCATTATGAAAACGAAAATTAAAAATTGTATTTATAAGGGGTTTCAGACATTCATAAGCAAGTTAACACTTTTTTATTTGACTTCTTGTACTGTCACAATATATATTTAATTCAAAGGCTAAATCTTCGCAAAAATAATCACAAATTCAAAACTTGAAATACTAATAGAACAATTATATATTAGATATTGGACTTTCATTCAAACATCTCGGACAGGACCCCATTAAAGGACTAATAAAGAAGATAAGCAAGCATTCCCCAAGGAGCTGGAATCCGATTGAGAGAAGAACGGTACACGATTTCTTACCGTTTAAGATTAAATTTTTCCCTCGGCTGTGATTCATTTAAATCACGTCAAGGTATTTGTTATATCGTTTTATTTGTTATTCCTAATGTTATTAAACCAACTTATTTAAAATGGAAGAAACATTGGTTTAGATTTTTTACGTTTATTTGACTTTTAAGCCCCAAATGAAATTCGAGGATCCGTTTGAGATTTTCAAATATGTGACTTTTTTCTTTTTAATATCAGTTTTTTTCTGTTCTTTGTATATTTGTCTACATCTATCTTGAAATAAGGTGCACCTTTTTTAAAATTGAGAGAATTTAAAACTGTATATTAAAACTATTTTAGGGCTATAAGATTGCAAAATGACACAAGAGGAAGAACATTGGTAACGATGGATTATTATAGTGTCCTTAAGCTTAAAGGGAGTTGAGTAGATGTTCCGCTATCCCCTTCAACGTGCGTTCACCTCATCGTGGTGGGAGGCTCAGTAGCGTCCGGCAGTTCAACCGGGCGCCAAGCCAAGAAACGCACAGGGAGGTGGCCCACTTCGGTGGGCGGTGTACCATGCGGATTGCTCTTGGTACTCCTCTGATAGCAGAGTAGACTGTGGAGCAACCCTATGATTTTTGTAGTCTGCTTCGGCAGACCTGCCGTCAGGGCGTCGTAGTTGAGTGCGAAAGCGATCCTGCGACGAACCATTAAGACGGGGGAGGTTTTGTTGGGTTTTAGTGGGTAGTACTGGTTTTTCTAGCTGGTGAGTTTTACATATCCACCTGTTTATCTAAGTACAAGATACAAGTGGTATGGATAAATGCATTTCCCAACATAAAAAAGATGCTCCGCTATCGCTGATAACTATTATAAATATGAAGATCAAGTGGGGGTCTTGCCAAAAATTCCTCGGACCGTAGCAGATAATGCTGTACACCGCCAGTCTGCCCATGACTACGACTAGTGCAACCCAGTCGAAACGTGGGAACAAGATACTTTGCTACTTAGGAATCCATGCGTTTAGTCCTGTAATATCATTCTTATATTACTCACCTTTTTAAATTGACATCTAAAAATAAATTATCAAAACATATTAAAAGTTAATACAAACGATGAATCCCACTGGACGCAACTAAATTCTAACGAAGTGAAGGCGATTCAGTAGCTTCTAATTACAATTTCAAACCGAATTTAAACGAGAAATATATGCCATATATCTTTAGTAATAAAGTTAATATGAAACAATGCCATATTTTAGAGCATATTACAGCTTTAGTTATCTCGTCCATTATACTAGTATATCTACTGAAATTATTCCCCATTACATTGTAGGTCACAGTTAAATTAATCTTTTGGTTATTTGGTTCAGTGGCAGTGTTGTAGCACTTTGAAAACTATAAGGATTTTATAATAAAACTAGCTAATTCCTGTATGTGTGTCTATATTCGTTTCTTTATAGTCCACTAGCGACTCATCCTTGCTTCGTTCGGGTTCGTCCCTAGCTTGGATATAGTAAAATGGATATAGTATGTTATACTTAAGAGATAGACATATGCCATCACAGACTTTTTTGTAGTCCTTTTTAAGATGTACAATACTTTAGTATATTCTTTTGATCCATCTCGTAGTGTTCATCCAGCCTTTGCAATGTAAGGGCAAAAAAATGTGTTTATTTACGACATCACATTAGAAACCTCTAAAATTATTATCAGTGTTTCTCTACTATAATATGCATGTATTATACATATGTATATTATAATAAACCTTCCTCTTGAATCACTCTATCTATTAAAAAAAACGCATCAAAATCCGTTGCGTAGTTTTAAAGATCTATGCATATATAGGAACAGACAGCAGGAAGCGACTTTGTTTTATACTATATAGTGATGATCACTAGAGACAGCCTCTTTCCTAACTTTATTTAAGGCCATGCCTTCTTGTGGTATTGTCAGGATGATACTTCTTATAATTTATGTTGGGATATTTTGTTATTTCTGATCTCACCCGACAGTGAACAACCATGAGACTGGTGATCTCTCTCATTCTCTGTTTCTGGTATTGATGGTTAGCACTCTCATAACCTCAGTAATCTTCGTTTTGTCTCATCTGAATCTCCCTTTTTAGAGCTTCTCATCATCATCATCGTTGGTGACACTTCCAAGGTTCCTCTCACATAATATCTATCGCTTCATAGGGTTACTGTTGATGCTTCTTCAAAATAACCTAGCATTCAGAGACCTGCATGAAAATACAATAAATGTAATAATATATCTATCAAACATATCTCTAGAGATACCAGCCAAACAATTTTTTTAAAGCTATTTATTTAACTTCAACAAGTATATTCAAACCATACTTCAAACATTATTCAATTTATTATAAAAATATTCCAACTATAATTTAAACAGAATAACCGTTACGATATTATTTTAAAATAATAAAAACAAACTAAAACGAAATGAAAATGTAACAATGAATATAAAATAAAAACCCAACTGCGTGACAAGCGAACTAGAAAAATTGAAACTGGTTGACGATGTAACATAGTATTGTGTAGTTGAAAACATACATATTAATACGTCAAGTTAGTTTGGTGTATTTGTCAAGTGAATTACGTGTGTGATATTATGTTTCAGATACTTTATTGGAGGCTTTTTGTCAAATAGTTTTGAACGAGAGCCATCGTTATCCTGATCCTGAAAAACTATTCTGTGTAAATGCAGTAATATAAGTTTTAAGCTGTCAGAATGTTAACTTTAATATTTAGTCTTCTATCTTTTTCTGTCTACTATTTAGCTAAATATTATATTTACTAATCTTTTTCGTTTTAACTCTTTTTTCTTCTTTTTCTTCTGAACTCTTTCAAACTCTTCTGAACAATCTTACTAAAAGTTTATAATATGTGTATGTATTTTTGTATTTTTGATTCTCTTTCTACCTGAAACGCTTGAACGGAATTGGATCAAAATATGCCAAAAGGTGGCGCTATTTGAATATAATATTTAAAATCCAAAATGCATCTAGGAACGTCCCGAACGAAGATAAGGCAAGTCACTAGAATGTTTATAATTTAATATATTATTTTGAAATTTAATTTGAAAAAAGAACATTTATTGAACATTTGTTGATTTTTTTAACAGAACAATAAAAAACTTTCATTAGAATTGTGCTTCATACAATATCGTTCGGAAAAAATTTATTGTATTAACTTCAAATATGGGACAAACCATCTCGTTCTACCGGTGAAAGGTAAAAATAACTTACTGTTTACTTACAGTTGGTAGTTTCATGTTTATTCAACGGAACGCGCTCGAGATGAATTATTCACGGCCTTTAGGCGGGCGCGCAATGAAATCTGCCCTTAAGCTACTGGTCTAAGTTATAAGATTATGTTCAGAAAACTTTTTAAGACTGTAGTTTAACAATTTTTATTTGGTTGAATATTTTCTTGATGAATAATAAGATGAATATTTTTTTTATTTTTTATTCCATCATTTTAATACCATCCTCAGGGCAAGATTGTTTCATGAAAGATTTCTGGAACCAACTTTGAGCAATATAAAACAATAATTTAAGAACTAACTTAAGTTTTGCAAAAGTTTAAGCTATTACACTTTAAGCAAAAAGAAATTCCGATGGAGTTTACTAGCCTTGTGAAATAAATATCAAGATCTCAAACTTTATAACTAATGTCCTTAGATTATTATTAAGCCTCTGCTAGGACAAAATCTGTTAGCAGTAGTGATGATAGCACGAAATTGTCACACAATTCTGAAGCGTAAAAATACAACTAAGTGCAGTATATTAGTAACGAATAATAATAATATTATTTATAACAATATGTTTTATACTCCTAAACAAATTCTGCGATGGCCAATCTACTAAAACTAGCTATTTATGCTAGAGCAGCAAGATAATATATGTATTATATACAGCAGCGAACACTAGTGCACTCTCTATTCCTTTTACTTCAGAAGTATGGTTCGAAGAGAAATTAGCAAGACCGGTCAGACATTAGGCGCAAGACTGACGTCACATGCTCTCCGAGGCACAGAAATATAACACTGCCAATTTCCTAACACCGGGATTTATTATGGAGATTTCCTTGAAAAAACTCCAATAACTATACTTAGACCAACACGGAACTCGAACCCAATACTTCCGGATCTGCAGCCCTACATGTTAGCTACTAGAACAACATCATGGCATTCATATAGTATGATTATATTTTTTTATTTATATTTTTTATTTATTACTCAATAGGCTTTTTCCTCAATTCAGCTAGATACGTGGATAGCATATGATATAGGTAATACGTATGCGTATAAGTTAAAAGCTATGAATTTCACTAAAATCTGTAGAGCCGTTCCAGTCAGAACAAGTACAAATATATTTAACTGTATAAATCTATATTAATCCCTCCCGGACAAATTCTAAGAAATCCGTGCGAATTTCCGAGAATTCAATTGTTATCTAGCACACCGGTGTGCTCGCGGTCCTCGAGGTGTTATACACTATGTAACGTATTCATTCACTCACAAACATTTGCATTTTAGTGAAAAGGTGATGTGTACTTTTAAACTTAAAAGGCCTCTAACACATGTACGACCTACATACAAAAATGTCTAATCTATATAATAAAATTCTGAGTCGAATCTGTATATTAAATATTTTTTGGAAAATCTTATTCAAATAGTCATTATTATCGATATAGAGGCCGAATCTATAGTCTTTTGAATTTTTGTTTCCTATACGTCTGTCTGTCTGTCTGTAACCACATTGTGAGAAAACCACTGGATAGATTTTGATGAAATTTGGTATGATGATAGCTGGTTATTCGGGTCAACATATAGGATACTTTTTACTGCGAGAAAATATCTCATCTCTAAGAAATCTACACTAAACGTAACTACGTTATCTATACTAAAAGTAACTAAACGTAACTACGTACTAGTTTTATAATATAATAATATAACATAATATAATATAATAAGTGTTAATTTTTTTATTGTAGAATCATAATAGATAGGTACTCCCCCGCCGCGCCCTCTTCATACAACTAAAATCGATAAATCGCTCAGTGCGAAGTTTTATATGACGAAAACTATACTAAGAATAATTCATGTAATCTTATCACTTAAGCCAAGAAAGCGGCAAAATGAAATCCACTAGACCTTTGCGTTCAGCAGACATTTAGCTAACATATTTTACAACTCAACGTTTGTATGTTTCTGTTAATTTGTCCTACGATATTTTACATTCGTTGACTTCATTTAAAATTAATAGCTGATTGATCAATATCAGTCAGAACTCCTTATTATCGATGTCGATATATATATATATATATATATATAACTTTTAAAAGAGAATGTATACTTGAATCTATACTAATATTATAAAGAGGCAGAGTTTGTTTGTTTGTTTGATTGAACGCGCTAATCTCAGGAACTACTAATTCGATTTGAAAAGTTCTCTTTGCATTAGATAGCCTATTTATTAAGGAAGGCTATAGTCTATATATATTATCATGCTACTACCCATATTAGCAGAGCAGTCATCGTAAATGTCAACAAATCGGGCAGAGTTCCATACATTATTGTAAAACTACATGAATTTAAACAAAACACCTAATCTAGGTATTAATAGTCTACATATGTCAAATATTAAGGGGATTTGTTTCAATAATTTTTATACACTTTAAACTTTTATTTCAAGTAATACTGAAGCTGTCATTACTCTTGTATTTTCTCGAAACACGAAAATTTTTGCATAAATTTTAAGAATTTAATCTATTCCTAAAATTGCGATAATTACCTTGAAACAAGTTTAAAGTACCTTTTAGTTTAATATTTATATAGTAAAAAATACTAAGATCAAAAGTCGATCAAACAGATAATTGTAAATTAGTAAGTTAATTAAAAAAGTATTAGTAAGT
This sequence comes from Fabriciana adippe, assembly GCA_905404265.1. NCBI lineage: Eukaryota > Metazoa > Arthropoda > Insecta > Lepidoptera > Nymphalidae > Fabriciana > Fabriciana adippe. The sequence continues at coordinate 13,846,883 of FR989995.1, read as the reverse complement.
AAGTCAGTAAGTTGATTAAAAAGTAATATAAGTAAGTAAGTTTTTATTACAATATAAATAAGGCAACGACATATAACTTTTCCAATAGTTTAGTCTGCAACAAACGGTCAAAGCTAATTAACTAAACATCAAAACAATTCCCTAAAGCGGCACAGGCAGTAGAAAACTTTTGCTATTTCGGGTTACAGTGTGGATGCTATTACTGGATTATACATTTTGAACATAGCTAAGTACTTATATACGTACTTTTACTTAAAATCTCTGGTGGAATTGTTAGAAAAGGTAACATTTTGCACGATTTGCAGTATATTGAATGTAACTTTTGTTTCCACAAACTCTCTAATTATAATTAAGCAAGTTCTATAAAAACTCTTTCTTGTTTTCTTTACGACACGTTTGGCTAAGTTTGTAGTGACCCTATTTGTTGTGCCAGCGGTCGCGGGTTTGAGTTCCGCTAGGGGACATTATATGTATGATGAGTACGAATGTTTGTACTCTAGTCATGGGTGTTTATATTTATAATACGTATGTATTTAAAGGTATACGTGTGTAATGTATCAACTATAGCTTACCATAGAACTTGATGGTGTATGGGTTAATGTCTCAACATATTTATTATTATTTATTTTTAAATAAATAAACAGCAAGTAATAATTTATCTCATGAAAAATATAACAACGACTCCAATAATTTCTTAACGGGTTAAAAAATAGCTTATGTCACTCTCGGGAAATCCCCTTAATACCCCTTCATTCGATTTAAAGATTAATCAAGACAACTGACTGGCGTAAAAAAGTTAAGTCTCTAAAGAAATAACTTTTATAATTAGATTCTTTTAATTAGAACATTTTCAATCATAAGGTACACAATTATCTATAACAAAAATATCATCTTACTGAACATTAAAATGAAATAATTATGTAAACTACTGAATTATTTTTACTTTATTTATATTGTATTATATTATTTGATCATTTATTATGATTAAGAAGTATGCCATTGTATTCAGGTGCAGTGGTAGCCTAGTGGTAACGTGCTTGCTTGGGAAACCGAGCGAGTTGAAATCCCGGGTCTCGCAGCTCTGATATTTTCATGTGCGAATCATTTCCAACATGATAACCACTTGTCTTACCGTGAAAGAAAACATCTTGAGGAAACCTGCATGTCTAGGAGAACCTAGCAAGTTTTTGAAAGATACGTGAAGTCCGCTTTTCATTTCACTTTTCGACCCATGTTTCTTAGGGAAAATTGTTTACTTTCATGGTCTGAACCACCTATTTAAATTTGGCGGGAGGTCCAAAAATAACCCTGTAATATTAAATAGGTACTTATTATGAATATTGACCCACCGTCACTTATCTACCCTATGTTTTATATGTCTAGTGCAATAAAGAATTTCACACATAATACACCCACACCATCTCGTCACAGTTACAAGTATTTTATACCGTTATTTTTTGGACTACTAGATATTTTCTGTTTCCCATCACTAGCCCGTCTGTCAAAAAGATCAAGCTAATTTGTATAGGATATAGTAGTCGTCTTTAAACCGAAAAATTACCACTTCAAAGAATATATGAAAAAATTTATGATAAATTAACCGTAAAATAGTGTCACTTCTTCAAAATAGGATAAGTCCATGAAATAGATTATGAAAATTCGGAAGGAAAAGAAACATTCTAATCATAATATCTGATTATCGCGAAACTTTTTAAATTGGAACAGGGGATTGGAAGCGTTGAAAACAAAGGAGCCAAGAATAGCACACAATATAGACTAAATTACACGAAAAATTATTTTAACTGCTAAAATTCTAATTCTAATAATATTTTCTTAGATTTACGCAAATATTTGACATTTTAAATAAAATTGTCTTTTCGGATTTTTTCGCGGATTTCTTAGATTTTTGGTTTCCGACATTTCGAATGCTTTACAGCGATCATGGTCACGGGAGAGACTAAAGTTTTAAACATCTCAAAGGGTATATAGGGTATATAGTTGTTACATACAGCACCTACCCTACCTACTTTATTTACTTATAAATACAATTTTAATTTTGTTTGCAATGCATGTGGACTAATCTCTAGAAGATATTTCTTTCAGCCAACCTATAGTAGTGAGAAATAGTGTTATAAAGTAAACAAGTAACAGCAAGTAGGGTCACTACAAACTGATCCAAACGTATCGTCAAATTATATATTAACGTTAACATATAATAATAGTAACATATAAATAAAAGGACTAAGTTTGTGATAGGAATCCTAAAAAGGAAAAAAGGAGTCGAAAAATGAAATCCTTCGTTCGGTTGCTTCGTAGTATTCTTGCGACTAATATGTCTTAAGACTGTCGCGTCTTTTATCTGTTCCGCCCATTTATAAGATTTTTTTTTTTAACTTTATTAACTTTGTTAGCGAAATCAGGCTTTATATCAGTAATATAATATCGTACCAAATATGTCGACAAAGCATATTTTCTTAATAACATTCTATCGTAAAACTGCGTGCGAAAAATTCACAAGGAGTTTTTTTATTATTGTATTAACATATCATATATTTTAGTATATATATTTTGTGACTATGTTGCCTTTATAGCTTTGGGTATTGTACAGGGTATTTTAGTCCAATCGTAGTTATCCTGTGGCGATCGTAAAAGGGGTAAATAATAACAACAACACATGTTTTTTCACTCTTTGACTATATTACTTCATGAAGTGCTACTGCTTTTTTATATTTATTATGTACTAGCGACTCCCCCTCGTTTCGCTTCGAGTTCCTGGCTAGACAAAAACAAATCTATCCCACGGAAACCGTACGTTTTTCCGGGATGATATATAGGTTAAAGCCTTCCTCAATTAATGGGCTATCTAATGCAAAAAGAATTTTTCAAATCGACTTAGTAGTTCCTGTGATTAGCGCGTTCAACCAAACAAACAAACAAACTCTTCAGCTTTATAATATTATATATTAGCATAGATTGTGATTTGACTAAAGAATTGTATAGCGGCTTACATGAGATATGTACCTACTTGTAAACAATGTACCTCTAATAATCTTCCATTGAAATGGTTGTGACATACGAACAGACGGACAGGACGGATATGGCGACATTATAAGTGTTCCGTTTTAACCATTTGGCTAAGGAACCCTTGGAACTTCTTTTTCGTTTAACAGCCATTAATTGTGTCGTTGTGGTTCTACTCAATTCAATTTTCTTAATATGGCTTCAAAGCGTGTCATTTGAGCACAGATGACTTCGCCAATGTCACGTAGAAATGAAGACAAAGAATGAATGAAAAAAATGAATGAATGAATGAAGACAGAAAGGAGATTGGTCAATAAAAACGATCATTTGAAATTATATTAAATTATAATGTAAAAAAGGGGGTAAATCCTTAATAAACCTTGTGCCTATAATACGTTGTTGTTTTACAAAAAGTATATTTTTTTATATTACCGTAATGAGACATTTCCCAAAAAACATTCCTATTTGAAGTTAGTACTCTCATTATTATTAGAACAAACAAAACTTGACATCATTTTATTTTTATCAAAATATAATATTTTAGTAACAACTTTTTCTCTGTAGCGAACTATACTTGCAATTACAAACGTAGCGCTTTCATTTCAAACCTATAATGATTATGCATCTATAATAATATATATTTTTTTGTTCCGAATCAACAGATTTTTTTACGCTAAAACTAAAATAAAATATTTACCCACGTCCAATATATACTGCAATAAACTATACGAGTACATATAATAAAATTCTAACTGAGTCGAATCCGTACATTAAATATTTTTGGAAAATCTTATTGAAATAGTCATTATTATCGATACAGAGGCCGAATCTATAGTTTTTAGAATTTTTATCTGTTTGTTTGTCTGGGAACGTATCACGAGAAAACCACTGGACAGATTTTGATGGTTATGATTATACGTTTGGTATGTTATCCGGGTCAACATATAAGATATTTTTTACAGCGGGAAAATATCTCATATCGGAGAAATCTATACTAAACGTTAAAACGTAACTAGGGACGAACCCGAGCGGAGTGACGGTGAGTCACTAGTTTTATAGTTATTTCAAAGTATTTGACACATTAACAGACGGATATGACGAAATTATAAATGTTCTATTATGACCTTTTGATACCATATTGGTACCATATACCTTAAAATAAAAGCTTTTGCATTATAAATTGATAATTTTCTTCAAAACATGAATGTTCAATTTACCAAGGTAACTTCGCCCATTCTTGTTATCTATGAACGTTAGTCATAGAAAGTCGTTACTAAGACGTAATGGCAACCCCCATAATTCTCTTATAGGCTTATCTTAATCCTTAAGATAATGTTTTTAGATTTATACATTTTTTTTTCCAAACTACTTCAGGTATTCTAATATTTTTTGGATTATTTTTATGTTAATCTATACATATGTATGTATAATAAAATTCTAACCAAGTCGAATCTTGGGATATTTTTTGGAAAGTCTTATCGAAATAGTCATTATTATATATCGATATATAATAATGACTATAGTTCGGCCGATCTATAGTTTTTAGAATTTTTGTCTGTCTGTCTAGACCACTGGAGATTTTGATGAAATTTGGTATGATGATAACCGGTTATCCGGGTTAGTTAAAATGTAATTAAAAATACATAGGGTACTTTTTACTGCAGGAAAATAGCTCACCTCTATAATAATGTAGAGCAAATCCTAGTGTTTTGTCTCATGTATAAAAATTTTGTTTAAGTCCTGTGTTGATTTTATTCGACTTGGCTTTCAGGAATATCGTTAATGAAAGAAGTATGATTGTTAAAGTTGGAACTTTTGCAAATATATTTTATGTAAAATACCCTTATATGAAATAGGTACTATTAGAAAAAATACATTTTGAATTTTAATATAAAAAGACTTACAAGTAGCTAGTGCTAAAAAAGCACAAAAAAGCTTTCTATTATTTTCTTATATATGTAATTCTTCTTTAAAGTAAAATATATAGTAGTAATAATTTTGTCCTTTGAAGTCCCATGGCTGGACAAAGCCGCAGTCAATCTAATGGGGGTCGGCAGACTTCACGTGTCTATCTTTGTCTTTGTCATACGATTGTTTCCTTCACAGTATTATAGCAAGGGGCAATCACATTTACAATGATTTGTACTAAGTACCAACCACTTAGTTTTCAAAGCAAGCAAATTACCACTGGGCTACCACTGCTATTATAACTTAATTCATCTATTATTATTACCTAAATGAAAAAAAAAAACTTCTCTAATAATACTGTTGGTCTTAACTAAATATTTTTATTGAAGTAACCAAAGCACTTGATTATACAATTACAATTGTACCTTTTGTTTTGGAACTTTTGAAAAGTTTTACTTCCTTTTAGGTAAGAAAGTTGTTTTGCAATTTTACTTTGTAACATAAAGTACACTGTACTAAATTAAATTGCAGCGTTTACTTAAGATACAATTTCCTGTGCATGGCTTCGCCCGGGTGATCTTATTGTATTATATGTATTCAGCTGTTTTTAACCTCCCACTGCTGGGCACGGCCTCCCTTCAATAAGAGGGGGATCAGGCCATAGTCCACCACGCTGGCCAAGTGCGGGTTGGCGGATTTCACACGTCTTCCGAAAACTTGCTAGGTTCTTTCAGACATGCAGGTTTCCTCACGATGTTTTTCTTCACCGTAAGGCAAGTGGTAGTCATGTTAGAAATGATTCGCGCATGAAAATATCAGAGGTGCTAGACCCGGGATTTGAACCCGCTACACTCGGTTTCCTAAGCGAGCGTGTTACCACTGAGCTACCACTGCTTTTATTTGGCTATACATATTACGTTGTACGCAATGTTCTACTATTAAGCTCACACTGTATAGATCTAGGTGACCGAAAAGAGATCATAAGTGATGTGTAAATAAACAAAAATACACAAAGTATAAAGCATATTATAACTGAACCATATTAATCTACATATACTAATATTATAAAGAGCCAGGGTTTGTTTGTTTGTTTGTTTGTTTGAATGTGCTAATCTCAGGTACTACTAATCCGATTTGATAAATTCTTTTTGCATTAGATAACCTGTTTATTGACGAAGGCTATAAGCTATATTTATCATCCCGGAAAAATGTACGATTCCCGTGGGATAGATTTATTTTTGTCTATGGACAAACCTGAAGCGAAGCGAGAGTTATTCGCTAGTGAATATAAATAGGCAAGACGAAACAGTTCAGTACATTTTTTCCTTTGTTTGTAGCCCATTTTTTTTTTTTGTTGTTTAGTAGTAATTGACGAGCTTTAAGGTTTGAGTTATATATATTTTTGTGTGTTTTATATATATATATATATATATATATATATATATATATATATATATATATATATATATATATATATTAAAGTAAAATTGTTACAAATTTTATTCATATCTATATGTTTTCTTATTTATTGTATAGTAATGAACTTGTAATTAATAAAACTTAGGCTTGAAATATTCGAAGACTTTTTATTATCTGACAAGACGTTTGGTTCAGTTTTCAGTGACCCTACTTACTGTGCCAGCGGTCGCGGATTCGAGTCTCGCTGGGGGCATTCATTTATGTGCTGAGCACGATCGTTTGTACTTCATCCAGTTATGGCTGTTTATATTTATATTATGTATGTATAATGTATATAAAGTTATATATGTGGAGTGTATCAACTATCTGGTATCCATGACAAAAGCCTCGTAGCTTACCATGGAACTAAATGGTGATGTGGTGCTGTGTGTTAATGCCCCAATATATTATATATTATTTATATCTTTTACTTCCTTTACGAATACAAACATAGCCTAAGCAATATTTTTTTAAAACAATTCGTTATCTTTAGTATGAAATTTTCTTAAGGTTGCTCAATTTCCGTTGGAAGTAACGTTATAAAGAAAGGAAATTAACTTTCACTTCTGAAACACGTAGTAGATATTTGAATATTTGAATATTTGATAGTATCTAAAAATATATTGAGGACTTCCAAATATATTTTGTAAAGCATACACGTAGATAAACAAAAAAAGGGCTATTTTAATATAATTTTACAGTGTTAAAATGTATAAAAGATAAATGTAGGTACATACATACATATACATAATATGATTCTTACTAACGCTTAGTATAGATTTCTCAGAGATGAAATATTTTCGCGCAGTAAAAGTATCCTATATGTTGACCCGAATAACCAGCTATCATCATACCAAATTTCATCAAAATCTGTCAAGTAGTTTTATCGTTATGCGTTCCCAGACAGACAGACAGACAGACATACAGATAGACAGACAGACGACAAAGATTCTAAAAACTATAGATTCGGCCTTTGTATCGATAGTAATGTCTATTTTAATAAGATTTTTAAAAAAAAATATTTTATGTACATATTCGACTGAGATTTTTATTATATGTATAGATTTACTTTTTAGTAAATACTTACAGATAGTGTATTATTACTTGCCTGCTACCTCTTTGTCTAGTAGCTAGCATACCTACTCGTATATGATTACAGATCCGGAGCAAAAATTGATGAACGTATCACATCACATTCTGATAAAAAATAGTACACTTAAATTAAATATGTATGTAATGTATGAAATTAGCCCTTTTTTAACGTCCCACTGCTGGGCACGGGCCTCCCTTCAGTACGAGGGGAATCAGGCTATAGTCCACCACGCTGGCCAAGCAAGGCTCGGAAACCGGTTAAATTTCCGAACCGGTAAAGCCTTAAATACCTAAGAACTTAATATTTCGTTTACGTTCTTAATAAACCGGTATGAAGAGCATTAAGTTCAAAAAAAACTCTCTTTACGGTTAGGGTTATTTAACCGGTTATTAACCTGTATTAATTAGGTTACAAAGTTCTTACTTTGATGTGCAGCCCAAAGCAGAATAGAGGCTCAGTTGGGTGCGGAAGTGCACATTTACAAGTATACTTTGTAGCTATCGTAGTAATAATAAAAAGAAAGAATTCAACTTTTAAAATGAGTAAGTAGTAATATTATTTTATTAGATTTGTACAGCACACCTTTTAAATAAATGTCCCAGATAATAAAATGTTCTTATCTAATAATAATAATAAATTTAATAATTATATTTTATTTAGCGTTAAATACACCTACATCTAAAGGCAAGGCAACAACTCGGCATTTTTTTATTTATATATTAATAGCGACTCACCTTCGCTTCGCCCGGGTTCGTCCCTAATAATTATAAAAATTATTTTCATATACAGACAACGAATTTTCTAGTGCAGGCCGGTAAAGCGGTTATTTAGCGCATTTTATAGTAATAAGTTATCACTACACAAAATTTAATTAAAATCGGTCTAGTACTATTTGCGTGAAACGCGCACACACGGACGGACAAAAATTTTAATAACCATTATTTTGGGGTCTATATTCTGTACATAAAATGTTTCATGTACAGATTTCGCAAAATTTTTTTTTTTTTTATATTAGTCCAATCATAATCCGGTTTGCGAACAAACAAATTAAAACCTGAAATTTTATGTTTTTTAAATGTTAGCAGGTATATAAAGAATAGAAATTCGTAAAATGTCCCCGATGTCAGCTACCCTCGAGAAATCGAGGGATGGAATGGAGGGGGATGCAGAGCGTTGAAAAATAGTTTTTTTTTTTCAATTTCCGGCTAACTGTGATGTGCTATCGAAAAATGTTTTCTACAAAAGTTGTAGGTCTAGTAAACATCTACAACTTTTATAGATGGCACTTTATAATAACCTCAAAGTTTTCGAGATATTTGCAAAAAACTCGGTTTTTAATTTTTTTCTTGTTTTTTTTTATTTTTAATTTCTGCAATAATCTTTTGATTTTCATGAAACTAGGGGAATGTAATCTTCGAAATACATATACTTAGCAATTTTTTTTGAAATTGAAATACTTAGCAGTTTCTGAGAAAATGTTTCATGGTCTCGGGAGGCTAAAAATCACCCCCAACTTTAAGTGACGTTTACATAAAAAAAAATTCGTTCGATTTTCAAATAGGGCTCATTTTTTCGTCTTGAACTATGCTTTTAGAAAAAATAAAAATATATATATGGTCGTAATGTGAAAACACTTTTTACTTTGTAAACAAAATTTTTAATAATCATTGAAAAAGTGTACTTTTTTAAACAATTTTTTATAAACTGACTATACCAATGTAATTTGCGGGAAAAAACGAAAAAAACGGTATACTTAAGATTTTAATTTGACGCTTATTATTTATACAATTTCGTCGTAAACATTCCAAACTAACAATTTGACGAGTCATAAAAAAAAATTAAATTGGAAGTCACGTAAAATATACCATTTTTTTTTTTGTATTTTTCCCCATACAATCTATATAAGGTAAGTCCGGGGGAATATCAATTATATGTGTAAGATAATACATAAAATAAGCATAGTTTATTTTAATTCAATATTTACTTATGTCATTCAGATTAAATTTGGAACTGTTGTGCAATATATTTTAGATTAAAAAAGGTTTTTTTTTAAATAATAGAAAATAGGCATCTCACCCAGACGTGTGGGTTAGCTGCCTATAGATGTCAGGGATAGATGCCCACGAGTAATTAGTGCATAATCAGACGTTACACTTTAGGCATTCCACTGAATCTTCACTGCAGTTTTCATGAAACCACTATGAGCACACTATAATCTGTCGCATTTCTTCTTAGTGGCGTCATAATACTCTCCACAAGTGTGAGGGCAGTTTATATGTATTTTTACTTTGCGTATTGACGCAAATATTCTTCTTTTTATGCATTTATGCATACTACATTTAGATGCACAGATGGTTATGTGGGACTCACCGGCTAGAAAAGCCAGTACTGCCCACTAAAACTCAACGAAACCTCCCCCGTCTTAATGGGGCACCCCGACGGCAGGTCTGCCAAAGCAGACTACAACAACCATGAGGTTGCTCCCACGGTCCACTCTGCCGTCAGAGAAGTACCAGGAGCAACCCGCATGATACAGCGCCCACCAAAGTGGGCCACCTCCCAATGGGTATTCAGCCCTTTTTAACGTTCTATTGCCTCCACTGCCACGAGCCTCCCTTCAATACAAGGGGGATTAGGCCAATCCACCACGCTGGCCAAGTGCGGGTTGGCGGACATAATATATCTTTCGAAAATTTGCTAGGTTCTCTCAGACATACAGGTTTCCTCACGATGTTTTCCTTCACCGTAAGCCAAGTGGTAATCATGTTACAAATGATTCGCACATGAAAATATCAGAAGTGCGAGACCCGGGATCTCGCTTCACTTGCTTTTCCAAGCGAGCGCGTTACCACTGGGCTACCACTGCCTTAATTAGCGTCCGGAGGAGCTTCCCCACCACAACCAGGTGAACACACGTTGGGGGGGGGGGGGGGGGACTAATTAATATACTGGGCATCTAACCCCGAAATATCATTGGGCATCTCCCCTGATCATTAGGGAGAGATGCCTTTCACCTCTGAACACAGCCTAAAGCATTTACAATACAAAATGGTGAATTGTTAACAAAATAATATCATAATGTTACATTATGAAACAATTTAATACTATCTAACTGAAGAATTTAGGAAAAAAATTACTGCAAACTATCTCAAAGGTTATATTCTAACGTATAAGTTAACTACACTTACCTTATTTTACAAATTAACACCAAAATATTAATTATAAGTAATATGTCTTTGTGTAAAAACTTCCACACTGACATTGACTGTCGACTGACGTATTATGGAAGCGTTCCGAATCACGCAAAATTAATTAATTTAATTTTTAAATTTATCGGGCGTCTCTCCCTTATAGGCGTCTCTTCCGGACCTACCCTATGTTACTATTTTTTCGAATACATCAATATTTTGTTAATTTTTGATCGTTTTTGGAGTTAAATTTATTATTTTTTCTAAAACATTAGATTTTAATTAGATTTATTAGGTAATAACAGAAAGAAATAAAATTCGTTCAGTCTTACCTTGTTTATTCATTAATTAAAAATAAAATTAAAAAAAATTAAGTTGATATTTACAAAATTTAGTCATAATTTTGTTAGAAAGTCATAAAAAAATGTAAAAATGAAAAAAATATGTTTACGTCAATTTTTTCCTGAGTCATTCGACATTCAATGAAAAAGAATTATTTTCTTTTTTATCGTCAACGCACACTAGATAAAAGGATGTTGTTTAAAAATCAAAATAATTTTTTAATCAATTTTAAATAATTTTAATTTTTTTTTTTCATTTTTTAAGTTTCTTTTTCAATGATAATTAAAAAAAAAATCCATTTTTAAGGATGTTTTTACAGGCTGACCATAAAATGTTTTTATTTGTTCAAAAAGTAGAGTACATGATAAAAAAAAATAGAGCCCTTTCTGAAAATTGAGCAAAAAATTTTTAAGTGTAAACATTCACTTAAATTTGGAGATAATAAACCATAAAACATATTTTTTTTCGGAAATGGCTAAATATTTCATTTTCATTTTTTCATTATTATTATTATATGTATTTAGAAGATTACACTGCCCTAGTTTTACGAAAATTAAAAGATTACTGTAGAAATTTAAAATAAAAAAACCAATAAAAAATTAAAAACCGAGTTTTTTGCAAATATCTCGAAAACTATGAGGTTAATGTAAAAAGTGTCATGTATAAAATTTGTAGATTTTACTACACCTACAACTTTTGTAGAAAACATTTTTCGATAGAACGTCACAGTAAGCCGGAAATTGAAAAAAAATTGTTTTTCAACGCTTTGCGCCCCCCCATTTTTCGGGGGTAGCTGGACATCGGGGGCATTTTACGACTTTCTATTCCTTGTATACTTGCTAATGTTTAAAAACTATAAAACTTCAGGTTTTAATTTCTTTGTTCCCAAACCGGATTCCGATTGGACTAATATGCTAATTGCTAGTACTCTACTCGCAACAAACAACCCAGTCAACTGCAACAAACGCGAAACGCGTGGGGCCGAAATACAAGTTTGGACATGTTTACATAGGTCTTAAAATATCCACCGTATTTATATGAACCGGTTTATTTCGGTTATGGAACGAAATGATAAAGGGTTTCGTTCTCAACAAAACCTTTACGCGAAACCGTTATTAACCCTTTTTTAACCGTTATTATAAAACCGGTTCCAAACTGTTCGAAACAGTTAAACGAAACCGTTATTAACCGTTTTTTAACCGGTATTACGCAAACCGGTTCCGAGCCTTGTGGCCAAGTGCGGGTTGGCGGACTACACGTCTTTTGTATATTTGCTAGGTTCTCTCAGACCTGCAGGTTTCCTCACGATGTTTTCCTTCACCGTTAAGACAAATAGTAATCATGTTGGAAATGATTCGCACATGAAAATATCAGAGGTGCGAGACCCGGGATTTGAACTCGCTTCACTCGGTTTCCCAAGCGAGCGCGTTACCACTGGGCTACTACTGCCTTTAAATTTAAAATTAAATATATTTTCTTTGATTTCGGCCAACAGAATAAATATTATAAAATTTACATCTTTGTCTCATATTGGATTCGAACCCATTAATACCCTTTAGTACTATGCTGTGGTCTTTTTTGGTCTTCCTGACGGTTTTTTCGGTTTGGCCACGACAGCTAATCTCACTGAGTCTAGCAAACTGTGCATTAGATATTATAGTGCACAATTGTACGCGCCAACACATTGTACACTCTATACCTATCAGTCATACTTCGGTGTGACGTCAATTTGACACGATCAATGAAAGATCGCAAGTTCGACAGTTCTACGTGTTCTCTGAGACACGGGGGTGAAATACCTACAACTTCTCAACTCCGGGTTATTCCTGATTCGTCCCGGGATTCGAACTCAAGACTCGGATCTTCTAACGTACTGTACTTCATCCGTGTTAGCCACTACCCACCGAGATAGTTAAACTACTCATATGCTTCAAGTAATAGTCCGTATCGACCTATCAGTCGAATTAATTATAGCACAGTCCATATCAGGTGCACTGCAATTTATATTTGGACGGAAATGCGATGTGTCTTGCGGTTTAAGACAAATTGCTGACGAATTCGAAGGTCTGTAATAAATAGCGCTTGAATAGCTTCTAGATATTTATATTGAACCCTAATTTTATTTTAAATTATTTGAATTTGTTCGTGTATGTATTTTTAGTGACAATGTTATATTCGCTTAATAATATCAAATTTCATACTGATGGTAGAATGAATAATAAATAAATACATATTATGTCGGAACACACGGCACCATCTAGTTTCATGGTAAGTTACGAGGCTTGTGTTATAGATACCAGATAGTTGATACACTACACATATATAACTTGAAATAAATACATATTATAAATATAAACACCCGTGACTATAGTACAAATATTCGTGTTCACCACACAAATGAATACCCCCAGCGGGACTCGAAACCGCGACCGCTGACACAGCAAGTTAGGTCACTACAAACTGAACCAAACGTTAAGTCCTCCCTTCGTATAATGGTGATAACCCGTTTCTAATTATTTAATATAAGTTTGTTTATGTTAAAACTTTGTATTTGGTCGAGATTTGAACTCTGACCCCTCTGATTGTTAATTTTGCATCTTGGGCGCTTGACCACAATACTTATGCTTAAGTGTAAAAAATTATCGACCATATTCCACGTGGAATAATGCAAAAGAAAACCGCATGAAAATTCGAAAACACGCGTTTTCGAGCTTTCATGCGAAAATGGGGGTGGAAGTTTATATGGGGAAGCAACCTAGGGACAAGCCCGAGCGAAGCGATGGTGAGTCGGTAGTTTATTTATACTTTAATAATTGTTTAATAATATTTTTTTAATAATAACTATATAATATTCGTCAAGTGATCGAAATTCGACTTTGATCATTATTATTGGTGAGTAAAACTTGTACAAATAGAATTTAAATATCTATATAGAAAAAACTTACTGTTTCCAAAGTTTTTTATTGATAACACAAAAGCTCGTTAACAACTACTAAATAAAAATAAGAAAATCGGTAGACAATCAAAGGAAAAAAGGGACTAAACTTTTTGGTCTTTTTCTACTTATTACAAAATTTTATTTAGTTTTACCTGTTCCGGTGTTTAAAATGGAATTTTGTAAGTTAAATTTGATTGACCTGAAATTTGTCACTAGTTTGGTTCTTGACACAATGTCCGATTACTTAAATGCCGCCATTTTTAATTAAATATGGCGGAAGTCACAAAATGGCGTGACCTTTATGATAAAGAAATCAAATTAAAGGGTTTGATGAGCGAAACACAATAAGCAACGTGACGTCATTGTAAATTCAATGACGCGGACGTCGCAAAATAGGGGTTTATCATTACTCATTTCAAACTTTTATTTAGTTTCACGTGTCCCGGTATCTATCCGTCTATCTGTAATCAAATCTTGCAGACTAAACGTTTTTACTATTAATTTATTTTTTATATAGATTACTTTAAAAAATATTTTAAAGTTAGTTCGACATAGTATTGAAAAATGACCCAATAAATAAAAACGTATATTTTAATTCATTTCCATCAACGCTTTAATCGCAAAATATCAATGTAAAATAACAGATAACATACAAATTAAGGAATATTAAACATTTCGAGACCATTAATTTTGTTTCCAATTCTGCGATTGATTTAAGAGGCCATTTATAAGGGTCAGTACGATCTGTCCGTGGAGAGCCGAGCTGTAATGAAATTAATAGGGACGTTTTTAAATTCAATCAAAAGAGAATAAAAGATTTTGTTATTTAATGTGTGGATACACTAAAATGCGAGTATTTAATAAAAAAAAAACGACTTCAAAAAAAAAACGTAAAAAGTAGAAGATAACCGATTGGTAGTTTTCATTTACTATAGATACCTAATCAGATATTTTTGAAGCCGGTGTGCTTTGATTTGTATCGGCTGACCACTTGGCGTCGACATGTGACGTTAAGTCGAAACAGAGAATAAGTCAAAACATAGAATAAAATTCAAAAAATCAAATGTTCTAGTTATCTAAACACAAATTCGAACTTAGGTACACATAAAGTACTTTTTTAAAAACAACGTGCGATTTAATTTTGTCATCCGAAAAGCAATGAACAAAAGATATCTGAAAAAAAGAGCAATCCAATTTTGAATTGTGCACTTCTTTTTGAGGACACTTTTGAGATGCTAATTGGGTATCTTGAGTTTTTTTATCAATATGTAGCTCACATATAATAACTTTTAGGCTAATTTCTACCAACATTTACAAATAAAATGAACTTGAAATCAAAGCTTTATATAAAACTAGCGGCTCGCCCTCGCTTTGCTCGAGTTCGCCTCTAGACAAACAAAAACAAATCTATTCCGCGGGAACAGTACATTTTTCCAGGATAAAAAGTAGCCTATTTATTATTCTGATGTATGTGAACTATATTATTGTAAAGTTTCATTAAAATCCAATCCGTAGTTTTTGTGTACTAAGCTGTTATTATAGTTTTTAACCGACTTCCAAAAAGGAGGAGGTTCTCAATTCGTCGAAGTCTTTTTTTTTTTATGTATGTTCACGGATTTCTCGAAGACGGCTGAACCGATTTGGAAATTTTTTTTTTGTTTCAAAGAGTATTCTTCCCCGGTGGTCCCATATAAATTTTATCGAAATCGGTCAAGCGGTTTTTAAATAAATGGCTTAATCGAATATTATGTTTTTATTAAAAATCTTTCTTCTTACAAATTACTTGCTTATTACGTCTACACTAAAAATGGAAAAATAAAAACTTTTTAAAAAAAAAAATAAAAACCGACTTCCTGGCACTGAAAAGTAAAAAATAACTAAACAGAGGTTTTCATTTAAAATAGATACCTAATCAGATATTTTCGAAGTCGGTGCCAGCCAATACAAATCAAAGCACACCGACTTCGAAAATATCTGATTAGGTATCTATTTTAAATGAAAACCTCTGTTTAGTTATTTTTTACTTTTCAGTGCCAGGAAGTCGGTTTTTTTTTTTTTTTTTAAAGTTTTTATTTAACTATCCCACGAGAACTCTTTAATTTTCCGGGATAAAAATATCTAAGATGTTGACCAGGGATATAAGGTACCACCATGCAAAATTTCAATTAAATCGGTCCAACAGTTTCGGATAAATAGACAGAGAAACAAAAAAATTCAAAAAAATCTAAATTTGTTCTGTTTATAGATTTCGTACATCCCCCTGACTCGGTTTTTTTCATTTTTTTTTCTATGTACAGACATTCGACCTAGATACAGTTTTATTATATGTATTTTAGTATATGTATAGATAAAGCTTGAGTTAAATGATTCATAACCGGAACCGTTCACTTGCATTTCTCCGAACAATGTAAATGGTCAACTTAAATACCCAACACTCGTTACTTGGTTCCAAGAAATAAATCAACAATTCAAAATAATAGCGAATTTATTCTCTAGTGCAATAAAACTGTGAATAGATGCAGTCTTTAAGACAAGTTGGGCGAGCTCCAATTAAGCACTAGCAGTTAAAGGCTGTGATACACTTGACTTGATACAATGATATTTTTAGCGGAATTTGATGTCTTTCTTATTTTATTTTATTTGTTTTCATTAATATGTAGTTAATGCGTATAATAGTGGACGCGTTTGTCCCTAGATAAGTTTAAAGGTTTAATGCACACTGATTTCTTAGAAATGAGAAGTTTTTCCACAGTAAAAGTATCCTGTATGTTGACTCGGATAAGGTCTGTTAAGATAGCAGTGAAAGGTTAGCAGAATCAATCGAAACCTACATGGTATTTTGTAGCTAATTTGTTGCTAATTAGTTGCTAAAACCCCGATTTTGTTGCTTTGACCGACTTCAAAAAAAAAGAGTTACTGCTATCTTAACGTTAAGCTAGCAGTAAACTCGCGGGATCGGCACGGATTAAATGCAATTGTACATCAGAATTTGTTGCTGAAGAATAGTGTAAGAAAATTTGAAAAAACCCTAGAATTGGCTAGACCTGGAGACCTGTAGCCGTGTCCATGCTATCTTAACACAGAGTTTTTGGTAACAAGATGATGGCATGGATTTTGTTGCTGTTCGCAAATAACATCAGGATACCCCAAAGAGCCAGCAACAAAATATAAACTAAAAATCTACTACACCTGGAGACCTGTAGCCGTATCCATGCTATCTTAACATGCACTATTTTAAAGAAGACGATGGCATGGATTTTGTTGCTAGTCGAAAATAGCATCAGGACACCCCAAAGAGCCAGCAACAAAATATACACTAAAAATCTGCTACACCTGGAGACCTGCAGCCGACTATAAGGGTCCATGCTATCTTAACGTGTAGTTTTTATAACAATACGGCGGCATGGATTTTGTTGCTAGTCGAAAATAATATCAGGACACTCCACAGAGCCAGCAACAAAATAAAAACTAAAATTCTGCTACACCTGGAGACCTGTAGCCGACTATCAGTGTCTGTGCTATCTTAACGTGCAGTTTTTATAACAATACGGTGGCATGGATTTTGTTGCTAGTCGAAAATAACATCAGGACACCCCAAAGAGCCAGCAACAAAATATAAACTAAAATTCTGCTACACCTGGAGACCTGTAGCCGTATCCATGCTATCTTAACATGCACTTTTTTAAACAAGACGATGGCATGGATTTTGTTGCTAGTCGAAAATAGCATCAGGACAACCCAAAGAGCCAGCAACAAAATATACACTAAAAATCTGCTACACCTGGAGACCTGCAGCCGACTATAAGGGTCCATGCTATCTTAACGTGTAGTTTTTATAACAATACGGCGGCATGGATTTTGTTGCTAGTCGAAAATAATATCAGGACACTCCACAGAGCCAGCAACAAAATAAAAACTAAAATTCTGCTACACCTGGAGACCTGTAGCCGACTATCAGTGTCCGTGCTATCTTAACGTGCAGTTTTTATAACAATACGGTGGCATGGATTTTGTTGCTAGTCGAAAATAACATCAGGACACCCCAAAGAGCCAGCAACAAAATATAAACTAAAAATCTGCTACACCTGGAGACCTGTAGCCGTATCCATGCTATCTTAACATGCACTTTTATAAACAAGACGATGGCATGGATTTTGTTGCTAGTCGAAAATAACATCAGGTCATCCCAAAGAGCCAGCAACAAAGTATAAACTAAAAATCTGTTACACCTGAAGACCTGTAGCCGTATCCATGCTATCTTAACATGCACTTTTATAAACAAGACGATGGCATGGATTTTGTTGCTAGTCGAAAATAACATCAGGTCATCCCAAAGAGCCAGCAACAAAGTATAAACTAAAAATCTGCTACACCTGGAGACCTGTAGCCGTAACCATGCTATCTTAACATGCACTTTTTTAAAGAAGACGATGGCATGGATTTTGTTGCTAGACGAAAATAGCATCATGACACTCTAGACAGCCAGCAACAAAATAAAAACTAAAATTCTGCTACACCTGGAGACCTGTAGCCGTATCCATGCTAATTTAACAAGCACTTTTTTTTACAAGACGATGACATAGATTTTGTTGCTAATCGTAAATAACATCAAGACACTCCAGAGAGCCAGCAACAAAATAAAAATTAAAAATCTGCTACACCTGGAGACCTGTAGCCGACTATCAGTGTCCATGCTATTTTAACGTGCAGTTTGTAAAACAAGACGGTGGTATGGATTTTGTTGCTAGTCCTAAATAACATCAGGACGCCCCAATGAGTCAGAAAAAAAATAGAAACTAAAAATTTGCTACACCTGGAGACCTGTAGTCGTATCCATGCTATCTTAACGTGCAGTTTTTTTAACAATACGGTGGCATGGATTTTGTTGCTAAACGCAAATAACATCAGGACACTCCAGAGAGCCAGCAACAAAATAGAAACTAAAAATTTGCTACACCTGGAGACCTGTAGTCGTATCCATGCTAACTTAACGTGCAGTTTTTATAACAATACGGTGGCATGGATTTTGTTGCTAATCGCAAATAACATCAGGACACTCCAAAGAGCCAGTAACAAAATAAAAACTAAAAATCTGCTACACCTGGAGACCTGTAGCTGACTATCAGTGTCCATGCTATCTTAACGTGCAGTTTATAAAACAAGACGGTGGCATGGATTTTGTTGCTAGTCGATAATAACATCAGGACGCCCTAAAGAGTCAGAAACAAAATAGAAACTAACAATTTGCTACACCTGGAGACCTGTGATCGTATCCATGCTATCTTAACATGCACTTTTTTAAACAAGACGATGGCATGGATTTTGTTGCTGTTCGCAAATAACATCAGGACACCCCAAAGAGCCAGCAACAAAATATAAACTAAAAATCTGCTACACCTGGAGACCTGTAGCCGTATCCATGCTATCTTAACATGCACTTTTTTAAACAAGACGATGGCATGGATTTTGTTGCTAGTCGAAAATAACATCAGGACACCCCAAAGAGCCAGCAACAAAATATACACTAAAAATCTGCTACACCTGGAGACCTGTAGCCGACTATAAGGGTCCATGCTATCTTAACGTGTAGTTTTTATAACAATACGGCGGCATGGATTTTGTTGCTAGTCGAAAATAATATCAGGACACTCCACAGAGCCAGCAACAAAATAAAAACTAAAATTCTGCTACACCTGGAGACCTATAGCCGACTATCAGTGTCAGTGCTATTTTAACGTGCAGTTTTTATAACAATACGGTGGCATGGATTTTGTTGCTAGTCGAAAATAACATCAGGACATCCCAAAGAGCCAGCAACAAAGTATAAACTAAAAATCTGTTACACCTGAAGACCTGTAGCCGTATCCATGCTATCTTAACATGCACTTTTTTTAACAAGACGATGGCATGGATTTTGTTGCTAGTCGAAAATAGTATCAGGACACCCCAAAGAGCCAGCAACAAAATATACACTAAAAATCTGCTACACCTGGAGACCTGTAGCCGTAACCATGCTATCTTAACATCCACTTTTTTAAAGAAGACGATGGCATGGATTTTGTTGCTAGTCGAAAATAACATCAGGACACCCCAAAGAGCCAGCAACAAAATATAAACTAAAATTCTGCTACACCTGGAGACCTGTAGCCGTATCCATGCTATCTTAACATGCACTTTTTTAACAAGACGATAGCATGGATTTTGTTGCTAGTCAAAAATAACATCAGGACACCCCAAAGAGCCAGCAACAAAATATAAACTAAAAATTTGCTACACCTGGAGACCTGTAGCCGTATCCATGCTACCTTAACAAGCATTTTTTTAACAAGACGATGACATAGATTTTGTTGCTAATCGTAAATAACATCAGGACACTCCAGAGAGCCAGCAACAAAATAAAAACTAAAAACCTGCTAGACCTGGAGACCTGTAGCCGACTATAAGTGTCCATGCTATCTTAACGTGTAGTTTTTAAAACAAGACGGTGGCATGGATTTTGTTGCTAGTCGCAAATAACATCAGGACACCCCAAAGAGTCAGAAACAAAACATAAACTAAAATTCTGCTACACCTGGAGACCTGTAGCTGTAACCATGCTATCTTAACATGCACTTTTTTAACAAGACGATGGCATGGATTTTGTTGCTAGTCGAAAATAACATCAGAACACTCTAGAGAGCCAGTAACAAAATAAAAACTAAAATTCTGCTACACCTGGAGACCTGTAGCCGTATCCATGCTAACTTAACAAGCACTATTTTTAACAAGACGATGACATGGATTTTGTTGCTAAACGCAAATAACATCAGGACACTCCAGAGAGCCAGCAACAAAATAAAAATTAAAAATCTGCTACACCTGGAGACCTGTAGCCGACTATCAGTTCCATGCTATTTTAACGTGCAGTTTGTAAAACAAGACGGTGGCATGGATTTTGTTGCTAGTCGAAAATAACATCAGGACGCCCTAAAGAGTCAGAAACAAAATAGAAACTAAAAATTTGCTACACCTGGAGACCTGTAGTCGTATCCATGCTATCTTAACGTGCAGTTTTTATAACAATACGGTGGCATGGATTTTGTTGCTAATCGCAAATAACATCAGGACACTCCAGAGAGCCAGCAACAAAATAAAAACTAAAGATCTGCTGCACCTGGTGACCTGTACCTGACTATCAGTGTCCATGCTATCTTAACGTGCAGTTTGTAAAACAAGACGGTGGCATGAATTTTGTTGCTAGTCCTAAATAGCATCAGGACGCCCGAAAGAGTCAGAAAAAAATAGAAACTAAAAATTTGCTACACCTGGAGACCTGTGGTCGTATCCATGCTATCTTAACGTGCAGTTTTTATAACAATACGGTGGCATGGATTTTGTTGCTAATCGCAAATAACATCAGGACACTCCAGAGAGCCAGCAACAAAATAAAAACTAAAATTCTGCTACACTTGGAGACCTGGAGGTAGCAGATATTTAGTTTTTATTTTGTTGCTGGCTCTCTGGAGTGTCCTGATGTTATTTGCGATTAGCAACAAAATCCATGCCACCGTATTGTTATAAAAACTGCACGTTAAGATAGCATGGATACGACTACAGGTCTCCAGGTGTAGCAAATTTTTAGTTCTATTTTGTTTCTGACTCTTTAGGGCATCCTGATATTATTTTCGACTAGCAACAAAATCCATGCCACCGTCTTGTTTTATAAACTGCACGTTAAGATAGCATGGACACTGATAGTCAGCTACAGGTCTCCAGGTGTAGCAGATTTTTAGTTTTTATTTTGTTGCTGGCTCTCTGGAGTGTCCTGATGTTATTTGTGTTTAGCAACAAAATCCATGCCACCGTATTGTTAAAAAAACTGCACGTTAAGATAGCATGGATACGACTATAGGTCTCCAGGTGTAGCAAATTTTTAGTTTCTATTTTTTTTCTGACTCATTGGGGCGTCCTGATATTATTTAGGACTAGCAACAAAATCCATGCCACCGTCTTGTTTTACAAACTGCACGTTAAAATAGCATGGACACTGATAGTCGGCTACAGGTCTCCAGGTGTAGCAGATTTTTAATTTTTATTTTGTTGCTGGCTCTCTGGAGTGTCCTGATGTTATTTACGATTAGCAACAAAATCTATGTCATCGTCTTGTTAAAAAAAGTGCTTGTTAAATTAGCATGGATACGGCTACAGGTCTCCAGGTGTAGCAGAATTTTAGTTTTTATTTTGTTGCTGGATGTCTAGAGTGTCCTGATGCTATTTTCGACTAGCAACAATATCCATGCCATCGTCTTGTTAAAAAAAGTGCATGTTAAGATAGCATGGATACGGCTACAGGTCTCCAGGTGTAGCAGAATTTTAGTTTTTATTTTGTTGCTGGATGTCTAGAGTGTCCTGATGCTATTTTCGACTAGCAACAAAATCCATGCCATCGTCTTGTTAAAAAAAGTGCATGTTAAGATAGCATGGATACGGCTACAGGTCTTCAGGTGTAACAGATTTTTAGTTTATACTTTGTTGCTGGCTCTTTGGGATGACCTGATGTTATTTTCGACTAGCAACAAAATCCATGCCATCGTCTTGTTTATAAAAGTGCATGTTAAGATAGCATGGATACGGCTACAGGTCTCCAGGTGTAGCAGATTTTTAGTGTATATTTTGTTGCTGGCTCTTTGGGGTGTCCTGATGTTATTTTCGACTAGCAACAAAATCCATGCCATCGTCTTGTTAAAAAAGTGCATGTTAAGATAGCATGGATACGGCTACAGGTCTCCAGGTGTAGCAGATTTTTAGTTTATATTTTGTTGCTGGCTCTTTGGGGTGTCCTGATGTTATTTTCGACTAGCAACAAAATCCATGCCATCGTCTTCTTTAAAAAAGTGCATGTTAAGATAGCATGGATACGGCTACAGGTCTCCAGGTGTAGCAGATTTTTAGTTTATATTTTGTTGCTGGCTCTTTGGGGTGTCCTGATGTTATTTGCGAACGGCAACAAAATCCATGCCATCGACTTGTTTAAAAAAGTGCATGTTAAGATAGCATGGATACGGCTACAGGTCTCCAGGTGTAGCAGATTTTTAGTTTATATTTTGTTGCTGGCTCTTTGGGGTGTCCTGATGTTATTTTCGACTAGCAACAAAATCCATGCCATCGTCTTCTTTAAAAAAGTGCATGTTAAGATAGCATGGATACGGCTACAGGTCTCCAGGTGTAGCAGATTTTTAGTTTATATTTTGTTGCTGGCTCTTTGGGGTGTCCTGATGTTATTTTCGACTAGCAACAAAATCCATGCCATCGTCTTGTTAAAAAAGTGCATGTTAAGATAGCATGGATACGGCTACAGGTCTCCAGGTGTAGCAGATTTTTAGTTTATATTTTGTTGCTGGCTCTTTGGGGTGTCCTGATGTTATTTTCGACTAGCAACAAAATCCATGCCATCGTCTTGTTAAAAAAGTGCATGTTAAGATAGCATGGATACGGCTACAGGTCTCCAGGTGTAGCAGATTTTTAGTGTATATTTTGTTGCTGGCTCTTTGGGGTGTCCTGATGCTATTTTCGACTAGCAACAAAATCCATGCCATCGTCTTCTTTAAAATAGTGCATGTTAAGATAGCATGGATACGGCTACAGGTCTCCAGGTGTAGCAGATTTTTAGTTTATATTTTGTTGCTGGCTCTTTGGGGTGTCCTGATGTTATTTTCGACTAGCAACAAAATCCATGCCATCGTCTTGTTTGAAAAAGTGCATGTTAAGATAGCATGGATACGGCTACAGGTCTCCAGGTGTAGCAATTTTAGTTTATATTTTGTTGCTGGCTCTTTGGGGTATCCTGATGTTATTTGCGAACAGCAACAAAATCCATGCCATCATCTTGTTACCAAAAACTCTGTGTTAAGATAGCATGGACACGGCTACAGGTCTCCAGGTCTAGCCAATTCTAGGGTTTTTTCAAATTTTCTTACACTATTCTTCAGCAACAAATTAGCAACAAATTCTGATTTACAATTGCATTTAATCCGTGCCGATCCCGCGAGTTTACTGCTAGCTTAACGTTAAGATAGCAGTAACTCTTTTTTTTTGAAGTCGGTCAAAGCAACAAAATCGGGGTTTTAGCAACTAATTAGCAACAAATTAGCTACAAAATACCATGTAGGTTTCGATTGATTCTGCTAACCTTTCACTGCTATCTTAACAGACCTACTCGGATAAGCAGTTATCATCATACCAAATTTCATCAAAATCTGTCAAGTGATTTTCCCGTGATGCGATTCCAGACAGAGAGACAAACAGACAGACAGACAATAGTTCTAAAAACTATAGATTCGGCCTCTGTATCGATAATAATGACTATTTCAATGAAAATTTCCAAAAAGTATTTAAAGTACAGATTGAAAATCGAAACCTAAAAAAAATATATGAGAATGATACATTATGATCCTAGGGCATAAAGATTAAAGTTACTATTTCAGTACAATTTTTAGGGTTTTATAGTTAAATGGCTAAAACCGTAACATATTTCAGTATGTCAAAGCCATTTGTGGTAAATGGCTTTATAAGCCACTAGCCACGAAGACTATGAGCAAAATTGCTGAAATTTAGTAGGTTTGTGTCTTATGTAAATGGCTAGAGAAATCTATAGTCAAATTTTATGTTTTTTTTTTCTATAAACTCTAACTAACCTAACTGAAGACGAAAAAAAATTTTAGCTCCAATAAACATGTAACTTTTGGGACATAGGTCTTTAGAATTTATAGAGTGTTTCTAAATGATTCTTGGTCAAGCCTTTGTTACAGAGTTATATGCTTGTAAAGTCATAAATATTGTGTTCCTCCTTCCTTTAACTTTTGAAGTATAGCTCGCAAAATTCTGAAACAATTTGAGATAATAGAGTTCTCGATAAACTTTTAACGTAAATTTTGAAGAAGATTTTGAGATATGGAATAAAAATATATCATATTTCAAAACGGAAAACCATTTCACATGTTCGGCCGCAACGTTAATTTTGTTTCTCACAGTAGCAGTATAAAATACAAACTTATTTGTGCCATCAATAAAATAAGTAATTTAGTTAGTTAAATGTTATATTTTGCCAGCGGTCGTGGGTTCGAATCGCGCTGGGTGCATTCATTTGTGAAATGAGTACAAATGCTTGTACTCCAGTTATAGGTGCTTATATTTATAAAATGTATGTATTTAAAGTTATATTTGTGTAGTGTATCAACTATCTGGTATCCATAACACAGGCCTCGTAGCTTACCATGGAACTAGATGGTGCAGTGTGTTAATGTCCCAACATATCATATTATATTTATTATTTTACTTTTAACGTAACAAATTAGTATGTTAAAACAGTAGACAAATTTTTATTTTTCTACGGAACCCTCATCGTGCAAGTTAGACTCGCACTTGTCCAGTTTTATTAGAATTTCCATTCTTTAATGATTGTACAACGACATTTGAACTAAACCTCCATAATATTTTAATCTATTTCTTATTTGATTTCCATCGTTCTTAATATACCTTATTCAAAATCGCTTTATAATAGCTATTCCCTAAAGAAGTTATATTATTTCCTATAGATAAAACCATTAACCTATTTATTAAAAAAAAATGTTTACAATTACAGCAAAAACAAACAAAACATAACTCATCTTTTTCAAAGTCAGTAAAAATGACTGTAATGTGCTCACAGCTTTAGATACTAGCTTTAGTGTAAAAGCTCACAACTCATTATGTGCAACAAACTTAGTCTTAAATGATCTAAACTGCGGAAAATGAAATATTAACGCCAAACGTTCGCTTTTCTCGCCTACAATACTGACTGTCGAAGAGAAACAAATACAATAGCGCTC
The DNA here is from genome assembly GCA_905404265.1 of Fabriciana adippe. Lineage (NCBI taxonomy): Eukaryota > Metazoa > Arthropoda > Insecta > Lepidoptera > Nymphalidae > Fabriciana > Fabriciana adippe. The sequence goes on along the minus strand of FR989995.1, from coordinate 13,821,089 downwards.
TCTGGATAACTATAGCAGTTTCAACAAAGTTATATTTATTTCTCGCTATGCTTAACAGTTATTAATGTGTACGTATCTCGTCACATTGTACCTAAGTATGGTTAAAAATATATATGATACAGTCAACATTATTTTTTAGTCAAAACTACTTTTGACTAAGGAGGTTGGTCAAAAGTAATTGTGACTGCAGGCTTTGGTCAATAGCAGTTTTGACTGTCATATCGGTAAAAACTCTTAAAAAGTTAAAGAGGTAAGTAGGTTGAAGGTTACTCTGAAGAACCCTTTCTTTCTTTCTTGGTTAGGTTAGGTTAGAACAGTGACCACAGCACACGAGCCGAGCGAGCGAAGCGAGCGTGCTGCGGTAGCGGCTGGAGAGTGCCATAAATGACTAAAACTTCATAGTTCTTTAACAGTTCTTACCAATTTTACAGTCAAAACCGCTATTGACCAAGACCTCCAAAAGTTGGTCAAACCTACTTTTAACCAACCTCTTTAGTCAAAAGTAATTTGGACTAAAAAATAGTTTTAACTGTAACATATAGGTACAAGGCTAATAATACTAGCGACTTATATCGCTTCGTTTGATAATTTTTAAATAGATAAAAATAGCTATACCGAGTGTATCTTAAGAGATAGATAAATGCTATTATGGACTTTAAAAAAACGTGTGTGTGTACTTATGTACGCACGTAAGAAGTTATACTTCTTTGGCGTAACAGAACAAAAATAGCTAAAGATTTCATCCCGTATGTCACAACTCTCTGTTTGTAAAAGGAATGATAACTTAATAAAATAATTAAATAAGGCATATTAGGCATATTATAATCATGTGTTTATAGAATATCATTTAAGGAAAAAATATCATATTATATATAATTTGTCAGACAATAACAACTATTACCATGGCAACAAACAGTTTCAGCTAACGTCATCATGTCGCTTTATGGCTGTCATTTTGGCTCATAATTTTTTCCAAACGTCCCAAAACAAGTATAACTTCAAAAACTATTGTTATGCGTATTTTTTCTCAGAAAAGACATCTATCTACATATAAAATAAACTTAACATCAAAATTAATCTAAATACATAATTTGACACAAATCCATGAATAAATACATGATTGTAATATGCCTAATATGCCTTTTAGAGCTATTTTCGAGGTACACGAAATTTCTACAGATAAATAAAATTGAAATGTCTATTTGTAATGTCAAAATAACAACTTTCTACTAAATGGATAATATGAAAGTATATACGTTACTAAGAAGGAAGCAATTTCTAAAATTTTTGTCTGTCCGTCTGTTTGTTCGGGCTTATCTCCGAAACACGTAGACCGATTTTGACGAGACTTTCACTGGCAGATAGCTAATATTATAAGGAGTAACTTGGGCTACTTTATTTTAGAAAAATAGTCAGGGTTCCTTGCAAAAAAAAATAAAACCCATGAAATTGTGAACAAATCACCTTACATAGGTGGTTAGATTCATCCGAGGAAAACGAGGGTAAGTCGCTAGTAAATTAATATAAACTACACTTGGGCTTCATTTAGATAATGAGAAGATCGTTAACGAAAACTTTTCACTCGTTGTAATTATTTTAAAATGGAGCGGAGTCATTAAAAACGGTGCATTTAAAATTAATACGATGTGATACTCGCTAGCTAAAAATGTAACTGACGTGAAGTAAATATTGGCTGGTTATATTTATCTCAATCTATCTATACATATTATAAAATTCTAACTAAGCCGAATCTGTACATTAAATATTTTTTGGAAAATCTTATTGAAATAGACTTTATTATCGATACAGAAGCCAAACCTATAGTTTTTTGAATTTTGTCTGTCTGTCTGTCTGTCTGTCTGTCTGTCTGTCTGTCTGTTACCGCATCACGGGAAAACCACTGAACAGATTTTGATGAAATTCAGTATGATGATAGCTGGTTATCCGGGTCAACATATAGGATACTTTTTACTGCATGAAAATATATCATCTCTGAGCTAAACGTTAAAACGTAACTAGGGACGAACCCGAGCGAAGCGAGGGTGAGTTTCTAGTGTCTTTATAAGTTTTATAAATGTCAAAGTATGTTTATTTATTTATTTTCCGTTCATGTAGTAGCGGACAGAAGCCACGGATCTCGCGACATCCAATTTTTTTGACCGAATTCGTACAGGGGTATCTGTTTTTTTGTATGTTGATTTCGATTTTCATATTTCTTCTATGAATAGATTATTATAATATCTGAAATGGTCTTTTATAAATCTTAACAAATCACTCATAATGGTGGCATAATTACTTTTACATTAATTTTAAAATCGATGTACTGTTATATTTCAAAGCTATATTTTATTATATACATAAGTAGCAACTCACCCTCGCTTCGCTCGGTTAGCTTGGATATAGTAAAATGGATATAGTATGTTATCCTTAAGATATGCCATCGCGGACTTTTTTGTAGACCTTTTTAAGGTGTACAATACAATAGTATATTATTTTGAGCTATCTCGTAGGGTTCAGCCAGCGTTTGCAATGTAAGCGCAAAAAAAGTGATTATTTACGACATCACATTAGACATCTCTAAAATTATCAGTGTTTCTCTACTATATTATGCATGTATTGTATATATAAACCTTCGCCTTGAATCACTATTTCTATTATAAAAACCCGCATCAAGATCCGTCGCGTAGTTTTAAAGATCTAAGCATACATAAGGACAGACAGCGGGAAGCGACTTTGTTTTATACTATGTAGTGATATGTCATATATATACTTTTATGCTTGTATATAAAGTGATTTGTGAGATTATACTAAATTACTATAACAAAAACAATAGGTAAAATAGATGAAATTAACAAAACCTGTTATTTAATCTATACTAATAATATTATAAAGCTGAAGAGTTTGTTTGTTTGTTTGGTTGAACGCGCTAATCTCAGGAACTACTAATCTGATTTGAAAAATTCTTTTTGCATTAGATAGCCTGTTAACTGAGAAAGGCTATAGGCTATATATCATCCCGGAAAAAAATTACGGTTCCAGTGGGATAGATTTGTTTTTTTCTAGGGACGAACCCGAAGCGAAGCGAGGGTGAGTCGCTATTATAATATATTAAGAAAACCAGCGAACGCAGTGAAAATAATTCTCATAATTCTATCACTTACATTTATCATTTATACAACGTTTCTAAGGAAATAAAGCAAATTCCGAAACCAGTTTTGTTTAACACATAAATTTCGAATTCTTTCCTACAAGACTTTTCCATTTCCCAAATGTAAGTACATTTTATTTGTGAGGATACTTGCGATTGATTTGTTGTTTAGAAGTATGCAAAATGGTCTATTTTTATATTCTGTTCAGTATAATAGAGAATATAGTGGAATAATAAATAAATAAATAAATATGTTGGGACATTAACACACAACACCGTCTAGTTCCATGGCAGAATACGAGGCTTGTGTTATGGATACCAGATAGTTGATACATTGCACATATATAACTTTAAATACATACATATTATAAATTTAAACACTCATGGCTGGAGTACAAACATTAGGGACCAGTGGGACTCGAACTCGCGACCAATGGCACAGCAAGTAGGGTCACTACAAACTGAGCCAAACGTGTCGTCAAAAATGAATGGACGCAGTAGAGCCTTTGAAAAATGCCCACACAATCAATCCCACATAACCAACTGTATGTATTCAATTGAATGCCTTTCCCAACTTTCAAAAAAAGGTATATTCTACCTACAGGCAGACTATAACTTTTTTTAAAAGATAAATATTATGTAAGCCCGTCGTATTTATAGTAATAGTATGATTAAAATGTATTCAGCCATTTTTAATATCCTACTGCTGGGCACGGGCCTCCCTTCAATACGAGGGGGATCAGGCCATAGTCCACCACGCTGGCCAAGTACGGGTTGGCGGACTTCACAGGTCTTTCGAAAACTTACTAGGTTTTCTCAGACATGCAGGTTTCCTCACGATGTTTTCCTTCACCGTAAGGCAAGTGGTAATCATGTTAGAAATGATTCGCACATGAAAATATCAGAGGTGCGAGACCCGGGATTTGAACCCGCTTCACTCGGTTTCCCAAGCGAGCGCGTTACCACTGGGCTACCACTGCCTAATGATTAAAATATATGTAATTAAACTATATACAGTGAATGGTACACATACTTACTCGCTTCCTTAATATGGTTGTCGATGAGATCTCATTTCACTTGTGTCCATAAAACTCTACTATTGATTATTCAGTATTTTCTTGTAAACGCATATAAAGATATTAGGTCATCTATAGCATAAAATATATGTATATTATATGTTTTCAGCTCTTTTTAATGTCCCACTGCTGGGCAAGAGACTCCCAAAACGAGGGGGATCAGGCATGGTGGACTACGCTTGCCAAGTGCGGGCTGGCGGACTTAACATATCTTTTGAATACTTTCTAGGTACTCTCAGACATGCAGGTTTCCTCACGATGTTTTCCTTCACCGTAAGACAAGTGGTAATCATATTGAAAATGAATTGCGCTTGAAAATATAGTGCGGGACCCGAGATTTGAACCTGCTTCACTCGGTTTTCCAAGCGAGCGCGTTACTATTGGGCTCCCACTGCTTTAGCATACAATACAATAATAATTTATATGTATATAAAACTAAGAATACATAAAAAAAGAACATTTAAATAGAAAAATTTATGTTTGCATCGCACTAACTCTAACGTAAATGCAGTTTTCCTTATACAGTAATAAAACTTAATGCTTGTAACTCAGCAGTTGGTCTCAACATATTTTTAGATATTATTCATACAAACCTGCATTTTACTAGCTAGCTTTTCTTTTTATTAAATTATTTCTCTAAGTTTACTGTAGATTTAAGTCTCATATTTTATGATGTAAACGTTTAATTCTAATAAATTCTCTCATTAAAAACAAATTTAGAAAATTCAGCTTTTTATACGGTATGTAGATTGAAATGGTATCGTATGACAATAGTAATTATGATCTTAATGTTCTAAATATTTTATTTACTACTAGCGACTCACCCTCTCTTCGCTCGGGTTCTTCCCTAGCTTGATTCCCCATACAAACTTTCGTCCCCATTTTCACCCCCTTAAGGAATGATCTCTGGAATAAAACGTGTTCTGTATCCTTCCCAGGGTCTCAAACTATCTTCTTATCAAATTTCATCTAAATCAGTTAAGTAGATCCAGAGATTATATTTTATAATGTCGTAAAATCACAAACTCACAAACTTTACCTCTTTATAATATTAGTATAGATGAGTTTGTCCCAGGCTTTTATCATGAGATTTTTGAGCTAAATTTAAGATAAGGAATGTTATGTTCTTATTTGGTTCGATTATTTATTATCCCACTCCCATAGTCCAGTGGAATAAATATGTTGGGAGATTAACATGCAGCGCCATCTATTTCCATGGTAAGCTACGAGGCTTGCGTTATGGATACCAGATAGTTGGATAGTTGATACACTACACTTATAACTTTATATATAGCTTATACATATATAACTTTAAATATATACATATTATAAATATAAACACCCATGACTGGAGTACAAACATTCGTGCTCATCACGCAAATGAATCGGAACTTGAACCCGCGACTACTGACACAGCAAGTAGGTGAGAAATCTATCGTAGTATCGGAGGCTTACATATTCTCTGAGGCAAAGCTAATTTTCCAACTCTATTATGTAAATGAGAAGAACAAAATTAGAAAAACAAACTCTCCCAAACATCCATCCATGTCTTCGAAGATATCACATACTAAGTTACACTATTATTAAATTTATTTTGTGTTCTCGATGTGTTTTGAAATTGTGTCCCACAAATATTTTGGTAAAACCAATAGTCTTAACTAAGTATAACATATCTATATCCTAACTAAAAGACCGTAATTGGGTCAATCTCATTTTTTTTAAACACTTTATTGCACAAAAAAATGGTACATTAACAAAAGAAAATACAATTAATGAGATGTGCAAAGGCGGCCTTATCACTAAAAGTGATCTCTTACAGTCAACCCATAGACAAGGATACAGGAAAATAAGTGAGAAGAGCGGAAAGGTGCATAAAGTGCATGTCGTTAAAACTTAATATAAATAAACATACTAGTACATAAAAAATTACATATATAAAATACTAATTTTACCATATATATTTTTATTATCGAATTCGAACTCGAAATCGAATTGAGACGAATCATCTAAGCAGGATAGATATTATAGTGTACAAGTAATAAGTATGCGAGTAAATACGAATTATTTTTTGTCTCTGTCTGTCTAGTACATTGAGACGACAGATCACATCACGTACCCTTGATTTTTTTTATAAAAAATACCCACTCACGGGAAATTTTATGTAAAAAATACATATGGTCGCTGCGCCTGCAAAAACCGACAAACATTTTTTTTGTGAAAATGAGTTTATTGCATAATTTAATAGTACTCAGTAAGCCGCATCTTCCAAAAAAACCGATTTTGTGATATCTCTACTAGATCCAAAAATAGCAAAATGCCCTATGTATTTTTTTAACAAAAATGGATGTAAAATAACGATATGTGCTTATAAGCACATAGAGTATTTTTAATATGCTGGAAGTTACACTTTTCGCGCCTTTAGCAGCACATAGCTGGTTTTACTTAGACACAAGCCATGTGTTTGAAGATATAAGTTTATAATTCATTTTTGTTAATTCGAATTAATTTGCTACTATATAGATTATAGAGTAAAGCATCCGATCAAAAACAATGCATGTAAAAAAATGCAAGTCTCGCAATACAGTTCTTCTACCGCAAAAAGTTATAAGATCTAATGTAAAACCAAATCGGTTAATTTATTAGTACCTATAATTTATGGAATATCTATCTAACAATTTTGTCATAAATTGTTACCTATTTAGTTAAATAACAATATTTTATAGAGACCGTATCAGTGTTACATATCTGTTTAGTTTTGTTACCATTATTATTATTTTAATGCAACACACATTATACACTTGTCTCATTTATTTTATATTGTATATAATATATCTATTTCCCTCCCACTACTTAACGGGGATTGGTTATCCGCCACGCTCGCGTGTGTTAATTGGCTAGAAGAAAGCATGGACACAATGGCCGCCGTTACAAAGTTACGATGTTGTGCAAAACTTTATGTGGACTTTAAAAATTAGAAAACCATGGATAATTTTAGTTGAGTCAGTGTTAGTGCGCACTATATAGATAAACGCAGCCAAAGGGGTGAGTTTAGATATAATTCAATATATATTTATTATTTTCTGGTATTTTTCATCTTAACACGTGCCGCCAAGGTAATCTAAGTATCGCGTATAGCTTTTAAATACCAGCGACCTAAAATTCCTACAACCCAGGGTGTAGATCCAATCCGAGGTTATACAACTAAAGAAGGTTTACCCCACACAATATCTTTTTTTTTTTTAAAATAGAATGACAGCCATTTCAACTGAATTTAGCCTTAGTGCTTGCCTTCGCTACGCTGCGCCGAATCATAAGTATAGTATAGATATATTATTAAAGGAGACATCATTTGTGACTTACTGTACAATATAATATCTACTATTTACCTACCTAAACGTTTAGGTAGTGACGAAAAATTATAGTATAAACTGTAAAAGTAACTTTGTAATTGCTTACCTATTTATATATCGGGTTACAAAGTTATTTATGTAGTTTGTTGCATATCTAGAAAATGGGATTGAAATTGCGGGATGTTTTAGTTTATATTTGCTTTATAGGCTAAATACTAATTGAGTTCAAAATTTGAAGCTAAAGTGTCTACCTTAGTCTTGATGATCGGTGAGTGAATGACGAAATTACGAGAACTTTGACCTGCCATAGTTCTAAGCTGCAGGTTTGAATTTAATGTAGTTTGGCATGTACCTAGTTATATTATGTTCTCTTAGTCATTAAAAATATAGGCTTCTAGCTTTATGCACAACGAAGTTACAGGGAGGTCGAAAATGTCCTGAATGGCTGCGAGAAAATGATGGTACGGCCGTGCCTATTTTTACTCGACTTGACGGGGGCACTACTGTGCCCTCAGATAAGGTTTGAATTATTTAAACTTTAATACGAACTGCATAATCACACAGTTTCAACACAAGGAATGTAAACATTGCATTCGTTAATTAATGATGATATTATAATCTATTAAAGGAAACGAATTAAATAGGTGTTGTATTTTGGCGTTGATGTTCATATAGAATTTGTAAGTCAGATATAAAGACGAATATACAAACTATTATAGCAAAATATTCAAGATAAATTAAAGATGTTTAATGTAATTGGCGCTAAGTTTCTCATAAAGTTGTTTAATTATAACACTTTTATAATACTTCAATACTTTTGGTCATATAATCGTAGGAAGCCAAGGAAGCCTATATTATTGGACCTGTAGAGGTTAGGAATGCTAATAAAAAACATAAAGTAAAGAAATTTTTACAGGAAGCAACACATAGACGTAATAGTGGTATTGCTTGCCTAAGAAAGATGGCAAGATGACACTTAAATAAGGGTGTCCACAATGTAGAGATTTCTTTTTAGCCATACTTGATTTAAAAGACGTATTTTCTAATTGGGTTGCTGATCAAGAAATCTACATCCATATTCCATGACGGAGAATGACTACTTTGCAAAGCCTTTGCTTAGACCCCAAGCTGGAACTGATTTATACTGATTCTCTTGAAAAATGATTACAGCTGTTATCTGAAGTCCTTAGTCACTGTCGCTCTTCTTCTCTTAGAATTTACATCGACGATACTTTGCAATCAACTGTATATACACTAAAAAGCAAGATGTGTACGTAACATGGTGCAATAAAAATTTGCTACTATTTGCACAAAGAAAGAAGATCTTAGAGAATTTAGAATCACATAAAATTTCATTTTTTAAGCTTCACAAAAACTAATGTGACACATGTTTCATAAAAAGAGGGCAATAAAGATGAAGTCTTATCATAATCGTAGCACAAGAATAAATGAAGCTCGCGAAGCGAAAAAACGTTGCACACATCTGAAATGTCTGCCAAGCATTGCGTCGCTACATTGGACCTGCAGATCTGTTTGCCCTAAATTATTGGCATAGCATTATAAACAAAAGTTACACTATAAATGAACCATCAAAAAGATGTGTTCATATTTACATAGCTCGAAGAAAATTGGGGGAGTGACAGAGAATGAAGTTGTTTTTTGTATTATAGCTTATATAATAGCGCAAAAAAATTAAGAGTTTAAAGGAAATAACTCTTATTTTCGACGGACGTAAATAATAAAAATATTAGGTTATCGGCTATAGAGTCGAGTGATGTACCAGTTAAAGAGAAGTTCGAGATAGAACCATTGATTTTAGAACACAGTAGACAGTGTACAGTGTACACTCTTTACTTACTACTGCGAGACAGATCTCACCAGCCAGATTCTGCTCATATAATCTGTTGGAGTATATAAAGTAAGTGAAGAGCGTACACTATCTACTGTGTCCTATAATCAGTTGTTCTATCACGAGATTCTCTTTATCTGAACTTTTCTCTTTGACTAGGGTCACGCCTACAAGACGGACAAATTATAAAGACGGAGAAACGTATTATACTACGACATTCTGAATCTTGGAATTTACTTCCACAGCGGCGCTGCAGAATTAATTTACAGTATCCTATTTCCAATTTATATTTGTAATCAAATACACTTGACACAAACAAATTCAATCACTCGCAATGTTAAAAACATTTATGCACCATTATTGTTCTGCATTTTACGTAGGCTTTAATTTTAATGTCATCGATCCTGCTCCAGATCTCTCACCGGTCGTGTCGAATTGCCGTGCCACTGACCGGCGTATGAGAGGAAAAAGAATAGAGTGTGCATTTGTATCTTTTATCCGATATGGAAATGATTCGCACATAAAAATATCAGAGGTACCACCCGGGATTTGACCCCGCTTCACTCAGTCTCCCAAGCGAGCACGTTACTACTGGGCTTCTACTGCCTCCATATCATAATGTGATTTGAACGCTATTTTTATTATTTTGTGAAGAATGAGAACTTTCACAGACAATAGTCAAGTTTGAGTTTTCGTAAAATGCTAAAATAAAAAATTAAAATAGCCTAATAAAGTACCTTGATTAAGTGATGATACAGTAGTTGACTGAGCGATGAATTATAGTATTTGTCTTAATAAATACAGAAAAAGATTATGTTTAAGTTTTTACTTTAATAAAAAGTATTTTGAATAGTATAAGATTTTTTAATTTGTTTTTAAGACTATCTATACTTATATATAAAAATGAAGAGTTTATTTTTTTAACGCACTAATCTGTGGTAGTACCAGTCCAATTTGAAATTTTGTGTTTGTTTTTATAGCTTACTAGCGACTCACCCTCGCTTCGCTCGGGTTCGTCCCTGCTTACGTTTTAAGGTTTAGTATAGATTTCTCAGAGATGAGATCTTTTCCCATAGTAAAAAGTATCCCATATGTTGACCCGGATAACCAGCTATTATCATACTAAATTTCATCAAAATCCCTCTAGTAGGTAGTTTTTCCGTAATGTGGTAACAGACAGACAGACAGACAAAAATCAAAAAACTATAGATTCGGCCTCTGTATCGATAATAATATCTATTTCAATAAGATTTTCCAAAAAAAAAAATAATAATATACAGATTCGGCTTAGTTAAAATTTTATTATATGCATAGATTTATTGAATTCTATGTTATCTAACTTCAAGCTAAGCCTTAGGACCGAATTAATTATCTAGTATTTTAATAAAAGTCACCTTTTATCACTTTGATAAAAACGCTATGTGTATTTTTAAATAATATTCTTTTGAGCATTAGTGCTGTGTTAATCCCGCTATGTGTTAGAATAACACATAGCTGTATTTGCGGCGCAAAATAAACTAGCTATGTATCATTTTTAAGTTAAAAAAATTATTTTGTGGAAACAAGAAATAAAATATAGGATTTAAGGATGGGATATGTTGTAAGGCTAGCGTAAATAATTTTGTACATACTCAATTTTTTCCTACATACGTTGGCAGAAGTTAAAAATAGTTTTTTGTTTCTACTGAAAAGTTGAATATTTTCGTTTGTCGGTTTTTGCAGGCACAGCGACGATATGTACATTGTACACGTCCTCCCTAGCTTTACTGCGAATCTTGCTACGTGTACGTACATATTATGCGACTGCATAATACTATTTTCTTCGTTAACTAGTTGTCTTTTTTTTAGTTAGGTTTTTACGCTAGTTTTTTTTTTATTTTATAATTTATTTTTTTATTTTATTTTTACTATTTAGCTTTTTATTTTTGGCCAGTTAGACATTTGGAGTTTTTTATCTGAAAGATTTGAAGACTAACGCATTCATTGTAATTATTAAAGAATGACCTACAAACCTTAAAATGAGATTTTTTATAATAATTAATAAATTTACTTCGTATGAAGATATTTTTTTTTTAATAAATTTATATAAAAGAAAAGTTACTCAGTCGTTGGATGTACGAGTATGATTTTTGTATGAATCGGTTCTTATGATAAATAAGTTAAACTCAACTCAAAGATAGCCCTAAATTTTATTTATAAAGAAAAAATTCGAAACTTAAAGAAAACATTTAACGTTATTTTACAATGAGGGTTCCTTTTAAATTAAAAGTATTGATTGATATGATTCCCTTAGGAGACAGACGAGAACTTTTTCACCGATCTCAGTGATGACGGGTTTCATTAAAATTTTGAAACTATTAATTACATGCGAAAAGTTAATATAGTTAAAAAATACCAAATGCTTGCATTTATAATACAACTTTTTTTACAACTTTAGATTTATAAAACAACGACAAACATAAATATATCCCAGGGGAACCGTAAATTTTTCCGGGATGATGCCTATAGCCTTCCTCAGTTAATGGGCTATCTAATGCAAAAAGTTTTTTTTCAAATCGGATTAGTAGTTTTTGAGATTACCACGTTCAAACAAACAAACAAACTCTTCAGCTTTATAATATTAAGTACAGATCTATCTTATATATATATAAAAATCAATTGCTGTTCGTTAGTCTCGCTAAAACTCAAAAACGGCTGAACCGATTTGAATAATTCTTTTTTTGTTTTGTTGGGGGTGTGTCAGGGGTGGTTTAAATATAAAAAAAAATTTGCGAAAACAAAAAAAAAACAGCTGGAAAATCAAAAAGTTCTAAACTGTTTATTTTGTATGGGAATCATTAACCGTTAAAACGTACCTAGGGACGAACCCGAGCAAAGCAAGGGTGAGTCGCTAGTTTTGTATATATTTTACAAAATAAATAATAATTTGTAAGCATCCCCGAAAAGGAAAAGACAAAGTCATTATTTCCGTTTCACTGGTCTCTTGAAAGTTGCTCTTGCCTTTAAATTATGCTAATTGTTGAGAATATTTTGGCAGATTTATTTACACTAATGATCGCTTTGTGGTCGAAAATCGATTGCAGCTTATTAAGTTTGAACATTATTGAGGTCCTATTGTCAAAGTTACATAAATACCTGTACTTTCTCCGTGTAATAATAATAAATAAATATGTTGGGACATTAACACACAGCACCATCTAGTTCCATGCTAAGCTACGAGGCTTGTGTTATGGATACCAGATAGTTGATACACTACACATATGTATATAACTTACCAAATTTCATCTAAATTGGTTCTGTAGTTTCGGAGCTTATCGGATACAAATAAACAAACAAATCAGCAAGCAAACAAGAAAAAATCATCCCCCTTTATAATATTAAGTATAAACAATAAAGCTCGTCAAACTAAACGAAAAAAAAAATCGGTTCACAAACAGAAGAGAAAAATGTACTGAACTGTTTTGTCTTTGTCTATTTAAATATAGAAATGATAGTCAATAGTCATCAATATTTGGAAATTTCTAATAAACATGTAATTTGTCAATATAAAAAATAAACAAATGAATAAATATGTTGAGACATTAACACACAGCACCATCTAGTTCCATGGTAAGCTACGAGGTTTGTGTTATGGATACCAGATAGTTGATACACTACACATATATAACTTGACTGGAGTACAAACATTCGTGCTCATCACACAAATGAATGCCTCCAGCGGAACTCGAACCCGCGACCGCTGGCACAGCAAGTAGGGTCACTACAAACTAAGCCAAACGTGTCGTCAAAAAGAATTTTAAATTTACATCACTCAATAGCAAGAGGTTAAGAGAAAAGCTTATCTGTTTAAAACCAGAAAGAAAAACAGTATTTTTAATGAAACTTCTATTTGCTGTATGCAGGAAACAAAGCTTGAGCTGAAATGAACCGCATGAGTCGGGCACATTGTGCGACGGACAAGTAACAATAAGTCCTTTCAGAGATACGTCTTTGTTGACTTTAGTTTATTTTCAGAGTATTTTCAGTTTTATAAAATTTGATATTAAACTACTGGATTATTTTCATGAAAGGTTTTATAATATGACTAGCGACTCACCCTCGCTCCGCTCGGGTTCGTCCCGCAGTAAGAAGTATCCTATATGTTGACCCGGATAACCAGCTATCATCATACCAAATTTCATCGAAACCCCTCCTGTGGTTTTTCCGTGATGCGGTAACAAACAGACAGACAGACAAGAATTCTAAAAACTATAGTTTCGGCCTCTGTATCGATAATAATGTCTATTTCAATAAGATTTTCTAAAAAATGTACAGATTCGGCTTAGTTAGAATTTTATTATATGTATAGACTAGCAGAACCCGCGGCTTCGCCCGCGATCAAATTACGGAAAAAACTAACTTTTTCGCTACGCATACTTTATTATTTGTAAAAATAAGTTCGTATAAGAGGTATGAATTCTGATTCCCCCCGAGCACAACCAGCAAACACAGTGGCTACTATAATTTTTAATGAATTACTCACAGTCTAATCCCGTTACATAGCTTAGGTGACTTTTTCATTACAGTTATGCCAACCTTCAAAAGGAGGATATAGATAGCAGGATACTCTCTAGCTAGGTTCTCTCTCTCTCACGCTCTAGGTCTATTATAGTTGTCACTGCTGTGGCCAGCCGAGAAGTTATACATAATTTTCCTTTGGGTTTGGAATAATCTGCGTTCTCTACTTTATATCCACACCGTAAGTGTGCACTTATGGAGAACTTGACTTATGTTACTCTGTGTAAATATATTCAACAACTCCAACTTCATCGCCCAGCTTTACCCACTAACGGGCTGAATTAAAAAAAATCTAAAATACATGTTTATTTAATTGTATTGTAGAGCATTAATACTAATTTTCAAGTAATTTTGATTATAAACATTTTTTTCCTCATATAAACAGCACAACTCCCTTTTTACCCTTTTAAGGGAAGAATTTCGAAATTAAAATGATATTTGTATTGTTTTATTTTTCATTTCAACGGTAAATACCACTTTTCGTGCATATATTACAGAATTTCATACAAAAATTTCATTTCTCTTTTATGGAATGAATTTCGAAAAATGCTAAAACATATATTTATTTAGTAGTATTAAAGAGCATTAATACCAAGTTTCAAGTAATTCTGATCATAAATAATTGTTTGCCCATATAAATTTTATCACCCCTTTTTATCTTTTAAGGGATGAATTTCAAAAAAAATCTAATACATGCATTTCTTATTTTTCATCTTAAAGCTAAATACCACTTTTCGTGTATTTCGTGTTAAGAATAACAAAGTTTCATACAATCTTTTATCCCCTATTTCACCCCCTTAGGGGATGAATTTAGAAAAATCCTTTCTTAGCGGATGCCTACATTGTATAAGGAAAATGTTCTCTAAATTTCACGTTTCTATGACCAGCGGTTTAGGCTGTGCATTGATCGATCAGTCAGTCAGTCAGGACAAAGCATTTTATGTATTATATATAGATTATAAAGAATTTTGATTTTTTAACCGAATTTAAAATTATCTATTTTAATCTATACATATAATAAAATTGTAACTGAGCCGAATCTGTACATTAAATAGTTTTTGGAAAATATTCTATAGTTTTTTAGAATTTTTGTCTGTCTGTCTGTCTGTGTCTATCTCTCTGTCACCGTATCACAGAAATACCACTAGAGGGATTTTGTTAAAATTTGGTATGATGATAGCTGGTTATCCGGGTCAACATATAGGATACTTTTTACTGTGTCAAAATATCTTATCTCTGAGAAATCTATACTAAACGCTAAAACGTAAGTAAGGACGAACCTGAGCGGAGCGAGGGCGAGTCGCTACTCTGTAATATATGTAATTAATTAGCCTGCATATTCAAAATATATATATGAAGATATAAATTATTTGTTGTTATAACGGCAATGGAAATACACACTGAAAATTTCAACTCTCTATCTATTACGGTTCATGAGATACAGCCCTCTGACAGACGAACAGACGGACAGCGGAGGTTTAGTAATAGGGCTCTGTTGGCACCCTTTTGGTACGGAACCCTAAAAACGAATCAGAAAGAAACGTCTCGTACGATGGATATTTTATATTTTGTATCGTATTATATAACTCTAAGTGCAAATATTATTTTTCGTTAAGTTTCTGTAGCACTTTAGGGTAGTTTAACCCCATTAATTTTAATATATAATAGGTCCTCCTGACCGATTTTGATTTTTTTTTCAAATGTAGTTACAAAATATTTGAATGTTAACTTATTTGGATCTAAATTCATTCCATAATATCTATTTCAGAACTAAATTATAGATAGCTTGGTTTGATTTTAAATTCAAACTTCTCTAAGAAAATATAAAAAACGTATAAATAAAAAAAATGTACAAATAAAAAAAAAATGACTATTTAAATTTTATTGGATGTTGACTACTTACAACTCTGAGTAGGATAATATTTGTTGAAGCATTCGTGTGAACCTTTTTAAGTGCCACCCAAATGGAGAAAGGCATCTTCTGTACTAAAATTTGACAAATGCTTTTATTATTCAAATATAAAATATAAATTACATATAATATATGTATTTTATACCAAAGTATGTATGTAAGTAAGTATGTAACCCTTTTTTAAAGTTACCCGAAACTTTAATTTCTTATACAAAGTTCGTAAGCCCTCTATCATTATACGGATGAATTTAACAAAAAAAACTTAACGTGTATTTTATTAAACATATTTAGAGGCATTCAAAGGATCTCTGAAACTTATCTAGTCTCACAAGTTTAGGCTATGCATTGTCTTTCAGAAAGTCTAGAATTAAATTTTTACTAATCTATAAAAGTAGCAGAACTAATTTGGATATAATTCAATGCGATGAGTAATAAAAAAAATAAAAAACAAAGCCTAAATGAGTGAAACTGGTTTGTATAGATATATTATAAACTTTTGTATTTTTGTCCTACATTTTAATAGTGTTAAAATAAGTACATTGTCTAAATAGATCGAAAACAAAAGGGACTATTTCGTGAATGGGCGATTAAATTTCACCCAAGAGGTCCCTAATGGAAGTAAATGGATAGTCTCATATAAAATTAAGGAATGGATGAACGTTTAGGTGTAATGAAGGAGCTCAATTGTTATACTTTGTACTGACCTACAAGTATCTGATTAAGTCAAATGTCATTATACGAGTACAATGGTTGAATAATAGAAATTTATAAATTATATTGATCGCTCGCTTCGCTCGGGTTCGCCTCTAGATAAACAAAAACCAATCTATCCCACGGGAACCGTACATTTTCCGGGATAAAAAGTAAACTATTTGTTATTCTGATGTATGAACTATATTATTGTAAAGTTTCATTAAAATCCAATCAGTAGTTTTTGTGTACTAAGCTGTATATGTTACTATAGTTTTTTAACTATCCCACGGGAACTCTTTAATCTTCCAGAATGAAAAGTATCTAAGATGTTGACCATATAAGATCAAACCATTCAAAATTTCATTCAAATCGGTCCATCAGTTTCGGAGATTAGGCCGTACAAACAGACAAACAGATAGAGAAACAAAAAAAATGAAAAAAATCGGGATTTGTTCTATTTCTCTTCTTACATCCCCCTGACTCGGTTTTTAGCATTTTTTTTCTATGTACAGACATTCGACCTCTACAGTTTTATTATAATGTATAGATAATAAATTTAGTCGTAACGTCATAGAATTATTTGGCTATGGAACATTAAAAAAATCCCGTTTATTTTTAGGTTTCCATAGCCCAATGGCTTTTAACTTCGCCATGTCCGTTTGTCCGTATGTCACGGCCATTTTACTCTAAATCTATTTGAGCTACATTGCTGTTTAGTAGGTAGGTGTCTTATTTTAGATTTGATGATTTGAAGGCTATTCAAAGATTGTAGAAAGATATCTTGTCTAAGTTCTCAGTCTAATTTTCTATGTCATGAAACTTTGCAACTATACATTAACTTTTTTCCTTTAGCACCGTAAAACGCTACAAGATCCCTCTCAGACTGCCGATTTTTTAACAATATTCTATATGCCCATCAAACTATTATCGCCCGATACCTGATTATTATACTAATTTTCATTAGCATTTATGAGTATTCGTATGGTAAAAACTTATCACTTCTCTGTGGAACTGAATAGTTCAAGCAATTCAAGCTATATGTCAAAACCTTGTTCATTGATTGGAATTAAAATTAGGAAATAATATTTCAGTACTTCTAATCTATACTTAATATTATAAAGCTGAAGAGTTTGTTTGTTTGGTTGAACGTGCTAATCTCAGGAATTACTTATCCGATTTGAAAAATTCTTTTTGCATTAGATAGCCCGTGAATTGAGGAAGGCTATAGGCTATATGTCATCCCGGAAAAATGTACTGTTCCCGTGGGACAGATTTGTTTTTTTCTAGGAACGAACCCGAAGCAAAGTGAGGGTGAGTTGCTAGTCTCCATGATAAAAAAGATTTTATATAAGAGCATTGTATAAGCTAAACAAATTACAATTACAACAATACATAAAAAAAATCTCTATTTTAGTCAAAAATGTGTAATAAATATAACAAAATACATCGTATATTTTATATTTTATACTACATGTGTTTCCTGTTTGATGTTAGAAGCTTTTTTTTGGGTACGGAAATGTAAAAAAAAGCATCATCCCTATCGTTCACAATAGCATCTTCCTCTCGCCATTGTAGCCGAGCTTTTGACCCATTTACTTATCCTTTAAGGATCTTGTTTACTTAGGCGCTTCTAGAAATTCACATATGGTATATTGTCATTGATTTACTACTTTAAGACAACCTTATATAATAGTAATAATAAAGCCTTTTATTCAGATCAATGTTACAATTATATGAAAAAGAATTACATGAAAACTTAAATTTAAATCTTAATTTAGTCTTTTATTTGACTTTTACTTACTTTTTATTTGGCAAAGGTCTCGTCCAATCTTTTCCACTCATATCTTTCATAAGCCACCCTGTTCCACGTTACACTTGCCACTTGTCTTATGTCATCATTCCATCTTTTTTATGATGTACCTCTTTTCCTGTTACCTTCTCTAAAATACCATCGTGTCACAATTCTCCTCCATTTTCAAGACAACATTATTGGTGCAAAAATAATAGGCGAAAATGATGAATAATAAATTTGTCAACTAAAGCCTGTTTTTTCAGTGAAAATAAAAAATATAGCTGATGTATTAGAACAAAGTTACGTTAATTTTGTGAGAGAAAGCTTCGCTATTCCACATTATGTTACATTTAGCAGAAATATGTAATGTTTAAGTAAATCTGTGAAAATGCATAATGTCATTAACTTGTTTTAGATTTTTTATTTATGTAAATTTGAGATTCAAAAATATCATTTTTGAATCTCAGTTACTATGAGATGAGATAAACTAGATTATTATGAGATGATAATTGAAAAATTAGAGTCAAAAACCTTCTTATATACTAATTTAAAAATTGTATTACCTAAAATACTAAGCAAAAAATATGTAGAAATTGTATACCATGCATTTAATATTTTACTCGTAACTATAGACAGGACAATGCGACGCACTGCCAATTTTGAATCAATTTTAACTCAAAAAACTGTACCTACTCAGTTCAGGTCTGTGTTTTATTTTTTTTCTATATAATAAGTAATCACACTACTATAAATACAAAATATATTATAAATACAAAATTTGAAGATACGTTTGTGTGAATAAATGTTACTTCTTTAGGTAGAAGAGTTGGATGGATTTAAGTGAAATTTAGTAGTAAGATTATAGACTATGAGCTAGAGAACATAAACTAGTAATAAAATTTTCCAAGTTGGCGATATTCGATACTAAGGATGCCTCCGAGTGAAGCGAGGGTAAGTCGCTATCTAATTTAATCCAATATAACCAATTCTCATTATTCCTTTTTTAAATTAATTGTACCTCAAAAACTATAGCAACTATAATTTAGAATTACTTTAAAGCAAATTTAAAGTTATTGTACCTTTTTAGTGATTATTGTCGTCTTAGATTAAAATATAAAAAAAAAGCTTATGAAAAAATGTGTAATTAAGAATTAAAAAAAAAAGTATAACAAATATAACATACATATTATGTCACATCCTTCAAAACCTACATTGAATTTTCACTCGTGTTCTATTCATATGACGGAAATTAAAATGAAAGGTTTTAAAATACTTTGTAGCATTATTTGTAAAGACAGTTCACTTATATAGACATAGATCCCGACTTAATATCCGGTGTTGGACGGGACAAATGTAAAAGAATTGAATGAGTACTCGAGTGATTTCTTTTTTGATGATCCGCAAAGTGTTTTGTGTATAAAAATGTGGAAAATTTATGTAAATCTATATATTTAACAAAGTCGTGCTAGTTACACCATTTATAACTCAAGAACAGCTGGACCAATTTTTATGATATATGATTTTTTGGATTTCTCTTAGTCCGAAATAGGATAATGAGTATCAAAACATCAGAAAAATTAACGAAAAAAATTTTGAAATTTATATGGCTAACGCTGGCTAATAATTACTATTTAAAACGTACCTAGCGACGAACCCGAGCGAAGCGAGGGTGAGCCACTAGTATTCATTAATAACTAAATCGTTAGCAAGTATGTATCATTTCAACAAGGACAGCCTACTTAGTTGAAGGAAGTAGGTTTGATTCTAGTGTGAATCGTTCTGTATGATATGGTGTGTTTCTACTAATGAAATATTAAAAATAATAAAACTGAGTTTTTTTGAAACATTTTGTAGGTATATATAAAAGAATTTTAAATAAAACGATCCTTTCAGATTTTTTTTGCGCGTTTATTTTGATTTTTGGTTTCCGATGTTTCGAATGATTTAAGGTCATTCATCAATAAACATTGCCGTGAACATAGTCACGGGAAACTAAGGTTTTAGGCGTTTTAGGTATATTATTAGTATTCGGGAACCAAAAATCAATATAAATCTGGAAAAAAATCCGAATAGATAGTTTTATTTTAAACTAGCAGAACTTTCATTTTAGCGATCGTAACTCAAAATATCCAGTATCTTAAAAGACGTTACGCGTATATTTAGCAATATCCACTACCTGTATTTTTTGCACATTTTTCTACTCTCCATATCTCCAATACAATGTTTACGATTTTAGAGTCATGTTACTCGGTTAATATGGATTTTTTAACTAACATACTAACAGGCTAACATCTACGTTATTTTTAAAGAACCAATACTATGTACACCTGAAGCTTACAGTCTCCCTCCTTCTCCTTTTTTTAAGTTACATATATAAATTGCCATTCTTATTTTGCTGTAGCTGCTGTGGCTAGCCGAAAAGTTGCACATAATTTTCCATTGGATTCGGAATAATTTCTGTTCTCTACTTTATATCCCACACAGTAAGTGTGCACTTACGGAGGACTTGAGTCATGTTACTCTATTTAAATATATTGAACAACTCCAACTTCACCGCCCAGTTTTACCTACTTAGGGGCTGAATTAAAAAAAATCCATGTTTATTTAATTGTATTGAAGAGCATTAATACCAAGTTTCATGTAATTCTGATTATAAACAACTTTTATCTCATATAAACAGTACAACCCGCTTTTACCCTTTCAAGGGATGAATTTCGAAAAAAAATGATATTTGTATTGTTTTAGTTGTCATTTTAAAGGTAAATACCATTTTCCGTGCATTAATTACAGAGTTTCATACAAACTTTCATCCCCTATTTGACAGCCTTATAGGATGAATTTCAAAAATTTTTAAAATACGTATTTATTTAATTGTATTGAAGAGCATTAATACCAAGTTTCAAGTAATTTTGATCATTAATAATTGCCTGCCCATATAAACTATATCACCTCCTTTTACCCTCTTAAGGGATGAATTCCGGAAAAAATCTAATACATATATTTCTAATTTTTCATCTAAAAGCTAAATACCACTTTCTGTGCATTTCGCGTTAAGAATAACGGAGTTTCATACAATCTTATATCACCTGTTTTACCCCTTTTATTAGAGGGTGAATTTCGAAAAATCCTTTCTTAGCGGATGCCTACATTGTATAAGAAATATGTCCTCCAGATTTCACGTTTCTACGACCAGCGGTTTAGGCTGTGCGTTGATCGATCAGTCAGTCAGGACAAAGCATTTTATGTATATATATAGATGTCAAATATTGTATATTAATAGTGTTTATAGTATTAAAGTATTTTAAAGAATTTTATGCTATTATTAACGTTTAATGTTTATTTATTGTTTTACGATTTCTCAGAGATGCGATATTTTCGCGCAATAAAAAGTATTCTATATGTTAATCCCGATAACTAGTTATCATCATATCAAATTGCATCAAAATCCCTCCACTGGTTTTTTTGTGATGCGATAACAGACAGACAGTCAGATAGACAAAAAATCTAAAAACTATAGATTCGGCCTTTGCATCGATATAATAATGTATATTTCAATAAGATTTTCCAAAAAATATTTATTGTACAGATACGACTTAGTTAGAATTTTATTATAAGTATAGATAATAGTAAATAGATAAGTATAAATGTAGAAACACTAGAATATTTTTATATTACGGCGCATTAATGTTTATTCCATCGGACAACAAATAAATAAGTAAAATCAAATTATTTTGCCATTTCACCTGAAAACACACAGATTTTCTAACGTTTATAAACAATCATAAAGAAACAAGATACCGGAAGTAAGATTCATGAAATATTTTTTATTCATTAAGAAAATTGTGCACATAATAAATTTCTATTTCCTAAAGCTTGCTTCCAAAAAAGATTGTCGAAAATGCGAAATATACAGTACCAAAATATAAACCTTTATAAGCTCTTAAAAGTTTTAGTCAAAATTCGTAGCTGTATTCAGTGTTTGTCGAACTTTGTTTGAAAATAGGACATATTTATGGATTTAACACAATGCACGCCGTTGCCTTCGTTTGTAAATATTTTTGCGGTCTGTTTCATTGTTTGGGTTTAAGTTAAATTAATTAAACTAAATTAGATTAAGTTAGTTTTACTAATAATAGACCGCGCTGAAAATACTTAAGTAGTTTATTTTATTATATTCTTTAAAAGACTTAGTTTTTCTAATGCTATAATATGTCTATTGGACCAGAATTTAATATTAAATTATGTATGTCTAAATTATGTACTCGATTATTATGAATATTTATTGATCGTGAGAAATTACCGCGTTATCGATTTTTCCAACACTACTGCAAGACCACCTATTTTATTAATCTAACAACATTATACTTTCTTATTTTTACGCGAATATTCCACATCTATACATAATATAATAAAATTGTAACTTAGCCGAATCTGTACATTAAATATTTTTTTGGAAAATCTTATTGAAATAGTTATTATTATCGATACAGAGGCCGAATCTATAGTTTTTAGAATTTTTGTCAGTCTGTCTGTCTGTCTGTTACCGCATCACAGAAAAACCACTGGAGGGATTTTGATGAAATTTGGTATGGTGATAGCTGGATATCCGGGTCAACATATAGGATACTTTTTATGCGGTAAAATATTTCATCTCTGAGAAATCTATACTAAACGTTAAAACGTAAGTAGGGACGAACCCGAGCGGAGCGAGAGTGAGTCTTTAGTCTTAAATTAAACCGTATTTTTGGTTTTTTTTCGCGGATTTAGTTACTTCTTTTTTTACTTCTTAATATAACAATATTATTTCCGCATTTACAACGCAAATACATCGCCCTGTTTGATAAATATATGATAGGCTACCACAAAGAAGCGCAAACTGTTACAAAAAATAATAAAAAACCCGACCAAGTGCGAGTCGAACTCGCGCACGAAGGGTTCCGTACCATTATCTATAAAAACAGCAAAAAAATCATGTCTGTCGTATGGGAGCCCCTCTTAAATATTTATTTTATTTAAATTTATTTATTTATTTTTAAAGTAAATATATAATTAAATATTCTGTGAATATTTCAAGCGTCTATCTGTTGCCGTTATCAATATCGAGCAAAAACGAGCAAAAAAAATCACGATTGTTGTATGGGAGCCCCCTTAAATATTTTTTTTATTATGTTTTTTAGTATTTGTAAAAGTAAATCATCTGTGAAAATTTCAATTGTCTAACTATCACGGTTCATGAGATACAGCTTGGTGACAGACAGACAGACGGACGGACGGACGGACAGCGAAGTCTTAGTAATAGGGCCCCGTTTTACCATTTGGGTACGGAACCCTAAAAATGAAGTAGGACACGATATAATATCCATTCAAGATTTAAAATAGAAGAAACCAACTAGTGTCCACTTTTAAAGAGAATAATCCAACTCAAGGTTTACCGTTCATAATTCTCATGAATAACTTGGTGACTATAGGAAGTATGTCGATTGTCGAATGTATCGGATAAAATAAGGTATTGTTCTCCGACTAACCAAACAAAATTTGAATTTAATTTGAATATGTATAAAGATATTACAGTAGAGCCATTCACGGCCCAAAATTCATCATCCGAGCGTATTAGATTTCTTAAAGATATAAAGACTCAAAGGCTTTTTCGAGAAATTTCTATTATTTAAATTTGAATGATAAAGCTATGAATAGAAGATGGCAAGATCTAAACAGTTAATCTTTAGCTTATGGAGGAGATTAAGGGCTCTATAAAGAGGAGTATACATCAACCGACAAACCCATTAAAAATTTGTGATCGTCCTAAGAATCAGACTAACCTGCCACAGTACCGAAGGATATAAGCCTACATGAAATCAGAATGATTCTTAAAAATGTATCAGCGATTACCACTCAACTGGCGGTTTCTATAAGCTATACAATATACTCGTCTTAACTAATAATAATTAATTAATTATTAATATATTGGGACATTAACACACGGCACCATCTAGTTCCACGATAAGCTACGAGGCTTGTGTTATAGATACCAGATGGTTGATACACTATACATATATAAACTTTAAATACATGCTTATTATAAATATAAACAACCATGATTAGAGAAAAAATATTCGTGCTCATTATACAAATGAATGCCCCAACGGGACTCAAACCCGTGACCGCTGGCACAGCAAGTAGGGTCACTACAAACTGAGCCAAACCTGTCATCAAATTATTATTGGAGGGTCTCAATACACAAGTCTTTGAAAAGTTTGTAGTAGTCTATGTTAGTGATAATATATAAAATTGAACCATAACTGCTTATAATAGGCCTAATAAAAAAGTTTAAGGTCATGCAGAGAAAATTGAAAAGACTTGAAGTTTTACTGCGAGTTTGAATAAAAAATGAAGACTTACATTTGAACTCCAAAGCATTATTAAAAATTGCTATGTAGAAAACTCAATATGTGCTTTCTTTTTATCTGACTTCTAAACTAATGGGAAAGTCACAACCCAAGTCTATCTTTTGAAGTACACATAATTCAAATAAGATTAGCTTATAGTAAAATTTTTAATACTATCCAGAAAAGTTTTAAGAGCGTTTTTATTACATGATGCGTTTTTATTTCTTATGAAATATTTCACATCGAAACCCTTGAAACGATTAAATTTTACAGTTAACTGTGAATGTGAAAATCGTTTTCTACATATATATACCTACTCTTTCTTATACATATAATACAATTCTGAATAGCATCTGTACATTAAATATTTTTTGGAAAATCTTATTGAAAAATCATTATTATCGATACAGAGGTCGAATCTACAGTTTTTAGAATTTTTATCTGTCTATCTGGGAACGCATCACGAGAAAACCACTGGACAGATATTGATGAAATTTGGTATGATGATAGCTGGTTATCCTGGTAAACATATAGGATATTTTTAACTGCAGGAAAATATGTCATCTCTGTAAAATCTATACTAACCATAAAAACATACCTAGAGACGAACCTGAGCGAAACGAGGGTGAGTCGCTAGTACTTAATACAACTTTCTGAGATAGTAAATCTGTACTAATATTATAAAGCTGAAGAGTTTTTTTGTTTGTTTATTTGGTTGAACGAGTTAATCTTGGAAGCTACTAATCCAATTTGAAAAATTATTTTTTCATTAGATAGCTCGTTAACTGAGGAAGGCTATAGGTTATATATCATCTCGGAAAAATATACCGTTGACGTGGGATAGATTTGTTTTTGTCTAGGGATGAACCCAAAGCGAAGCGAGGGTGAGTCGCTAGTTACTACATAAAATTTAAGAATCTCACGTTAAAATATTCCATAGTCATTTAGAAAGTAAGCTATCTATATGATAGAACGTCTACTGTTTCCTACAATAGGTTGGTTAAACTAAAACCTAATTATATATTTGAATAGAAGCTTTGAGGCTGATTTTAGGTTCATTTCTCTTTAAATGACAAAGGGTATATTAAGGGTAATTATTCTTTACTCATTACTTTGACTAATTGATTGGAAACTACCTAATTGATTTATAGAAAACTAGTGAAATCTAGGGGTCGGAATTCAACCATAATGATTAATAAAAATTTGAAAAATACATATAAGAATAAATTTACCTATCTATATAACAAAACTATTTCCATTTTCTTTTTTTTTCTTTTTTTGATAATCATTTTTTTTAATATGTTGGGATATTAAACACACAGCACCATCTAGTTCCATGTTAAGCTAAGAGGCCTGTGTTATGGATACCAGATAGTTGATACATTACACATATATAACTTTAAATACATACATATTATAAATATAAATACCCATGACTGGAGTACAAACATTAGTACTCATCACACAAATGAATGCGCCCAGCGGGACTCGAACCCACGACCGCTGGCACAGCAAGTAGGGTCACTACAAACTGAACCAAACGTGTCGTCACTGTCGTCGTTGACAAACGGAGGGGAAAAGGGATACTGAATAGTTTTCTCTTTGCCAATTTATATACCTGAGATATATTGTGATTAAGTTAGCCAGTTATAGAAATAGTAAAATTATACTATGTATATAATCTTACTACTATATAAATATGAAAGTTTGTTTGGATGGATGTTTGTTACACACTCACACCAGAATGCCTAAACGCATCTGGATGAAATTTGGCACAAAAATAGATTATAGTCAAAAATTCTAAAAACTATAGATTCAGCCGCTGTATCGATACAAATGACCATTTCAATAAGATTTTCCAAAAAATATTTAATGTCCAGATTCGACTCAGTAAGAATTTTATTTTTATTATATAAATAGATTAGTGCGAGTGCATTTGCGTGTGCGTTTGTGTGTGTACACTATAACGTGGGAGTACAGATACTTACACACTTAAGGAGGACACTTAGTTATTTAAGGAGGCAAGCGAAACGAGGGCATACCGTTAGTATAGGTATAAAATATATCAAAATTCAAACAACAATTTAAACTTAAACCGTGAAACTCATTTAAATTACACACTTACTCATTTAAGTAAGTAAACCTCTTTAGTCATAATCTCGAATTATATTTTACTCGTAGAACAATGGAAGAGCAAATCTTGTTCTAATAAATCCGTCATGTGTAGCGAATGCATTAGCATGCAAATGAGTACAATGTAATACGTCGCGTAATAGTATACAATTTGCACATTGAGTGATGTCAGAACGTACGATGAAAAGATTTGAAAGTTATAGAAATGTCGCAGTCGTTGATCCATTCATCGCTTTACGATATCGTTTTGATAATCAGCCCTTAATAGCTAGTTATATTCTATGTTACTTATCTATTTTAAGCTACTTGTATTCAGCCCTTTTTAACGTCCCACTACTGGGTAAGGACCTACCTCAATACGAGGGGGATCAGGCCATAGTCCACCACGCTAGCCAAGTGCGGGTTGGCGGACTTCACATGTCTTTCGAAAACTTGCTAGGTTCTCTCAGACATGCAGGTTTCCTCACGATGTTTTCCTTCACCGTAAGGTAAGTGGTAATCATGTTAGAAATAATTCGCATAAGAAAATATCAGAGGTGCGAGTCCATGACTTCTTATTAGCAATTTCAACAACAGCTATGTCAAACTAAAAATCATTTATTGAAACAAATGTTAGAAAAATCAAGAAATGAAAAATATCAAAATATATCTATTAAAAATTATATACAAGTAAATTTATTTTTCTTGCGATAATATATGAAATTACAACAAATTAAGGGGTCTATTATAGAATGGTATTAGCATAAATGTGAGGCTGCAAATTTTGGCCAAAAGGCCCCTCATTATTCTACGTAGCGATATGACACGCGAACGCGTTATTACTATTGCTTTGAATTGAGGCAAGTACTTGCGCGAGTGTATTACTTAATTTGTCAAAAATATATGTGTGTGTGTTTCTGTGTGAGTGTGTGTATTTATAACTCCTTCACATTAAAACGGCTAAACGTATTGGATAAAATTTAAAGATCTAGTGCAACACTGTTAAGTAACTTATCTATTTATTTATTTATTTATTTATTTATTCGGTAATCATACAGCGCTATAAAAAATAAAGTTTGAGCACAAAGTTACAAACAAGTACGGCTAAAATTTGATTACTCTATTGTGATATAAATGTAATGGACAACAGAGTACCTACTCCTACATTGAAAAAAAATGAAAAAAGAAAAGAAAAGTCTGATTATTTAAATTCATTATGCTAATGATATGCACATCAAACATACTGTTTTTTTATATGTACACATGTGCGAGCGTGTGTGTGTATGTGTGAGTATGTGTGTTATGTGTGTAACGTGTATGAGTGTATGGTAGTAACTTATTGCCTTAGTGTTTATTTGTTCAAACTGCCAATACTTGTACATATGAGTAGAAAGTTTTTTCTTCTATTTTAAAAACAATGCTCTGTTTCTAAGACTTCTATACTTTATACCTACATATATAGATAAAATATTTATTTTCTTTTATTTTAGTAATGTGTTATGTGTTAAAACTTTTTCGATAAATTGGTTGTCTGGACAAATAAGCACTGACACACCCGAGAAAAACGAAGTTAAGCTGGTTGATATATAACTTTATAGATGGCACTTACACAAATATGGCTTAAAACAAATACTAGCATAACAAATGAATGAAGTGTAAACGCAGCACGATGTATGCCAGGAACAACTTAATATAATTCAGAAGATCATGTGTCAGAGAAAATATTACTGTATATACTGCCTTTATTGCTACATCATTAGCGATTTGTTTGAAGACATCGAAGAATATCGTTTCGTTTTTCTTTTTTATATTGAATATCAATTATCAGTCGTTTTTGATACTTCATATTTATTTTATTTAATGTTCTGGGATACTGTTCGTGAAAAATTATAGATACGTAAAATTATTTTTCTATATAAAACGTACACTGAACTCAAAATTGCTTAAAATACGTAATAATAATTGTAAGATCCTCCGGTGTCCCTTCTTATGTTATTAAATTATTGTATATTTCTTTAAATATGTCTTTTTATGTTATATGACGACACGTTTGGCTCAGTTTGTAGTAACCCTACTTGCTGTGCCAGCGATCGCGGGTTCGAGTCCCCTGGGGGCATTCATTTGTGTGATGAGCACTATGTATTTAACTTTAGTGGGTGTTTATATTTATAATATGTATGTATTTAAAGTTATATGTGTAGTGTATTAACTATCTGGTATCCATAACACAGGCCTCGTAGCTTTACATGGAACTAGGTGGTGCTCTGTGTTTAATGTCCCAACATATTTATTATTTTATTTATTTTTATGGTCACCGACAATATCTTTCGATATATCGATATTTGGCACTATTATAAGCGCCATGGACATGGGAGTGACTAACGCGTTCCCGATGTATCGGGAAAAACATGATAAATATCCCTTTATTTGTCTATATATACATATATTATATAAATCAATTGTTGTTCGTTAGTCTCGCTAAAACTCAAAAGCGGCTGAACCGATTCGAATAATTCTTTTTTTGTTTTGTTGGAGGTGCGTCAGGGTTGGTTTTAGTTTAAAAAAACGGGGAAAACAAAAAAAACACTGCTGGAAAATCGAAAAGTTCAGAACTGTTTATTTTGTACCTATGTATGTATGTATTTCATACTAACCGTTAAAACGTATCTAAGGACGAACCCGAGTGAAGCGACTGTGAGCCGCTACATTATAAAAATATTGTATAATTTTGTAGGGAATAAAACCGTTTGTTGTTATCACTTTTGAGAGGTCAAAGACAAAGCATTCTAAACATCGAACAAACATCCAAATTAACAGGTAAAAAAATAGTTATAATAAAAATGTCAATATCAAATAAAGGATTATTTTAAATATTTTAAATAAAACTATCTTTTCGGATTATTTCGCGGATTTATTTTGATTTTTGGTTCCCGACGTTTCGATTGCTTTACAGCAATCATGGTCACGGGAGAGAATAAGGGTTTAGATGTCTTAAAGACGTTATATACTTGTTACAGACAGTGCCTACCCACAATTTTACTAAATATTTAAAAGTAAGTAATAAGGTATTAAGAAAGTATTAGTATTTTTTTCACTTAAAAGTAAACGTAATGCAGAATTGAGTACCTCCTTTCTGGAAGTTGTTCAATAGAGATGTAATTTCTGTTATAATCTAAATTTTTATATTTTTTTTTTCATATAAATTATTTTGTGGAACAATACTTTCTAGAGTTTAATATTAAAACGTATCACATTTTCAGTCTATGTAGGTATATCTATACATATAATAAAATTGTAACTGATCGCTGTCTGTACATGGAAGATATTTGAGAAAAACTATCATTGAGGGTCTGTATATAGAAATAAAACCCAAAACAATGATTTTTAGAATTTTTGTCTGTTTGTCTGTGCGTTTGTGCGCGCTAATCTAAGAAAAGGCTTAACCGATTTGAGTGCGATTTTCACTAGTGTATTGTGGTAAGCTTCACTTAACATTTAGTATTTGTTTTATTTCAATCATTTCATAAATAAAAAAGTAATGTCAATTTAAAGTCCCTAGGTTATTAAGGTTAGTTAGTTATTTAAGTCCCTAGAATATTATTACTTAGGGTGGAACCCAAGCGAAGCAAGGGTGAGTCGCTAATACTAAATAAAACCATAGGCTATTAAACGAATAAATTTTAGAAATGATAATATAAATTATTCATTCCATTCCTTTTTGAATAAGAAACAGTTCTTTTTTTATACTTTAAAAAATGACTTTATTACTTTATCTGAAATACCAAATTACGTCGCTTATACAGTGTTTTTTTAAGGCATAGGTTTCGTAAGGCAAACAGTGTGGTCTTATTGAATTCCAACGAAAGCAACTGCGACATTTTATGAAATTTCTTGTAATATGCATGATTTAAATTAAAATCTATATTTTTACAAATAAAATTAGTGTCTGTCTGTGATTTCAAGATTGCTACTCTACATAAATCTACAATATTTAAACGATCAATTCTTGTATAATTATTTATTTATATACCGGATCTCGGAAACGGCTCTAACGATTTCGCTAAAATTTGTTATTCGGTATTCGGGGGCGAAAAATCGATTTAGATTAGTCTTATGTCTAGGAAAAAGGGTTATTTCGAGTTTTCTTGCGGTTTTCCTTCGCATTATTCCACACGAAATATGGTCGCTAATTTCTTTCGCTCATGCATAAGCATCGTGGTCAAGCGGCCGAGGCGCAAGATTGACAATCACTGGTATCCGGTTTTGAATCCCGGTCGGGTACAAAGTTTTCACTTTTGTTTTTTTTTTCTATAATTTTTTTTTGTATTTAGTCAAGTTTTTTTATCTAAAAAATACGATACAACAAAAAAGAACTCCCTTCAATACCAGAGGAATCAGGCCAGAGTCCGCCACGTTGACCAAGTGCGGGTTGGCGCACTTCACATATCGGTCCAAAACTTGCTAGGTTTTCTCAAATATGCAACTTTCCCCACGATGTTTTCCTTCACCATAAGATAAGTGGTAATCATGTTGGAAATGGTTCGCACATAAAAATATCAGAAGTACGGACCAAAGATTTGAACCCGCTTCACGCGGTTTCCCAAGCGAGCGCATTACTACTGGGCTTAATGGTAGCCCTAATAATCATATAAATGCATATAAATAAAATCTTAACCTATAACATGATAAGAGAGAATATTTTTAATGTATGACATTTCTTCCAGTGGGAAAAACACCATCTGCGCCAATACATTTATTAATCACGAACGAAATTTCAAATGAATGCGCGTTTCGTGTCGCAAGTTTATTAATATGTAAGGAACTTTTATAGACATCCAAATAAAACTCTACAGTGTTTTATTTTACAAAATATTATCAATGCAGAGGTCAAATCTAGAGTTTTTAAAATTTTTGTCTGTCTGTCTGTCTATGACCGCATTACGGAGAAACAACTGGTCGGATTTTGATGGGTATGATGATAGCTGGTTATCTGGGTCAACATATAGGATACTTTGTACTGCGGGAAAATATCTCATCTCGGAGAAATCTATACTAAACGTTAAAACGTAAATAGCGACGAACCCGAGCGAAGCGAGGGTGAGTCGCTAGTTAAGTATACATAAGAAACAAAGAAGTTAGTCTGCCACTTTAGTTTTTTTAAATTTTTCATTTAACTTGCAATGTTTGTTAGTTGGTATGTTTTTTGGGTCAAATCTTGCAGGCTGAATTAGAACCACTTTCTCTTATTCTATAGAGTTGATCATTAGCATCCGGCAATCCAGCCGGGCGCGAGGCCAAGGACTATCCTGGGAGGCGGCCAACCTCAGTGGGCGTTGTTCCATGCGGATTGCTCCAGGTACTTCTCTGATAGCAGAGTATACTGTGAGAGCAACCCCTTGGTATTGTAGTCTGCATCGTCAGACCTGCCGTCGGGCATCGTGGTTGATTTCTTAAGCGATCCTGCGCCTCATTAAGACGGGAGAGGTTCTGTTGGGTTTTAGTGGGTAATACTGGCTTCTCTAGCCGGTGAATCCCACATAACCACTTGTATGTATGCAAGTGGTATGCATAAATGCATTTCTCAACATGAAAACAAAAAAACATAATATTATGCACTCGGAGATGTATGTACATGCAAAAATATTCGTTCAAAACTTTGAATTCTTTTTGGGGAAACTTTGAATTTTCCACGTTTCTAAAATCAAGCCCATACGTTTATTATATTTTAGTTTTTCCCTATGTTTCTATTCGCGTGGATTTTTTTTCAATCGGTTAGCCGTTAGACGATAGTTTAAAGCTTTTTGATTTAAAATATTCTTTTACATTTTTTTCACCGAAAATACCTTTAGCCAAAAACTCTCGTATACACCGATTGAATTATTTTATGCTCAAAAATTTATACATCTGAAACATTCCTCTATCGTGTTACGCTAGAGGTCGCAAAATCGATTCTCGAACTCGAATATTTATACAAATTCAAACAATACAATGTGGTTTAGAAAATAATTCTCCTGAACTAAATATATATAATGAATACATATCTATACAGATAAATAAAATTGAAGTGTCTGTTTGTAATATTAAAATAACCGCTTTTTACTAAATGCATATGGATGTATACATGATACATATACCTAAACAACATTTTTTACAATTTTTGTCTGTCTGTCTGTCTGCTTGTTTCTCTGAAATGGCTGGATCGATTTTGATGGGACTTTCACTGGCAGATAGCTGATGTAATAAGAAGTAACTTAGGCTACTTTTATTTTAGAAAAAAAAATAGAGTCCCACGAAAAAAAAATTAAAACCAAATTAATTAATTAATTTTGTTATGGGAAGTTAAATAATATGTTCATATTGTGAACATTTATTATTTACAGCTACTATAATTCTTGACTATCAGCTTAAGTATCTTTATTCCACTCACTAAATTAATATAAAAAAGCTATTGTATTTATTTTAGAATTGCCTTTACAATAAAGAAATTAAGATTTTAAAACTAAAAGAAAACACGCTTTTTTCCTAATAAAGTTCCACAGTCTTCTGATTTCATCATCTGATCGCTGTTATAAAATTATTGTGTTGTCCAGATTTTTTATATACAATGTTTCAAATCAATACGATCATTGTTAGAAGTACTTTAATATCGACTTCCAAGATTTGATGACGTATTTGATATATAAAATGGCAAAGTAGTAAGGTACCATTATATCGAAATAACATTTCTTGGAAGGAATAAAACCAGAAATAATTTTCTAAGGTTGTTGGTGTACATTTACGCAATCTTTCTACGAGTTCAGTGGTTACAGCGATGTAAGCATGACTAGAATTTCTGAACATAACCCCGAATATTTATTTTTACCTTAGCACTTAAGAAGAAATAAATTGAATTTGGGTAGAAATGTTTAGTATATTTTATTAATCATTCTCCTTTTTATGGTAGATAAAAAGTAGTGACTTTACATTAAAAAAAATATAATCATCATTACATTTGTGTGTTTGTTAGTTTTTCTTCTTCCACGCAAAAATAGAATCGGATTAACGTATTATTTTACGTAGGCATAGACAAGTTTAAAGGGTTGGAAAGTGATAGCATTCTTTTTAGTAGGTATATGAAACACATTGCATGCATTGTTATGCATTGCATTGAGAATCCAAGGCAAAAATTGAAAAGTCTTTTCAGCCTATCAATGAAAAATATACCAAACATATCAAAATAATATATCAAAAAATCTTTTACGGTTTAAAATGCTATGCCATTCATGCTTAAGAATATAAACCTACTTTTCTACACAGTAATCGAATCTTGATCTCATTTGAATATTCTAGTTTCTCAATAACAGTGAGTTGACATTTTTAATTAAAAATTTCTTAAATTGCTAGCAACTTTTGAAAAAAGTTTTGCCAGTTTTCATCTCAAAAATACTGAATTTTGAGATTAATAGTTCAGCACCCATGAAGTGCTATCACGAAATTTTATTTACAACTTTGGATTTGGTATATTTTAGTTTAGTGAAATTTACTTATAGAGAAGCTGTTTTTTTTAAATCAATTGTTTGTTGTGTGTATGTCTATGCTATGACAAAACATGGTTAGTGGCTAACATGTATGGTTACAGATCCAGAGGCCGTGAGTTTTAGTTCCGGATTCGGTCTAATTTATCCATATAGTTTTTTTGTTTAGAAATTCTCATTAGCAGCCTGGAGTTGGGAAGTTTCTTACCACTGTGACTCGGAGAGCACGTAAAGCCGTCGGTCTTGCTAATTAACTTAAACCAGTCGTGTCAAAGTACCGTTTCATCGGAAATTGAAAGTGACAGGAATAGAGAATGCACTTTTGTCTGCGTGCACATGGTTATCTCGGTGAAATTCGCCGTGGACGAAATCGGTCAAGAGGAGAAAGAATACGACAAGAAACGTTACGTTTTAAACATAATTTAAATTTTAATCTATACTAATATTATAAAGCTGAAGAGTTTGTTTGTTTGTTTGTTTGGTTGAACGTGCTAATCTCAGGAACTACTAATTCGATTTGAAAAATTCTTTTTGTGTTAGATAACCCGTTAACTGAGGAAGTTTATAGGCTATCATCCTGGAAAAATGTACGGTTCCCGTGGGATAGATTTGTTTTTGTCTAGGGACGAACCCGAAGCGAAGCGAGGGTGAATCGCTAGTTAGAGTATAAGGAAGGAAGTAGAAGTAGTAGACTAAATTATTTTAGTAGCCAAATGTTTGGCAATGTACATTTTACAATGGATATTCAATTCATATTCTAACTTCACTGACGCACTTCATACAGATTAGCGAATAGATTTATAAGCATAGTTTGACATATGAATGTTCAGATGAACATCGTAATTTATTGTATTGTTAATCTGATTTATGCATATTGCTTCCAAGGATTGATACGTACTTTGTTTGAAAACGTACATAAATTATATTTATTTTTGAATCTATACTATCATCAATAATTTCAAAACTGAGCGTTTTGACAATTCTCTCAGAAGCTTTTAGCTATTGAATCAAAAGTAATATATAAAACAATAAATGATCTATGATGGAATATTTTAGTCAAACTTTTTTTCACGCAATTTAAGCCAAACATGAAGCGACTATTCTACTTTTTATAGAATCATAGCACTATTATAAATGCTTTATGCGAAGTTTGTACGTGTTTGTCTGTTTGTTGCTACTTCAGGCTGAAATTTAGTACTCAAATATACTATATATATATATATATATATATATATATATATATATATATATATATATATATATATATATATTTTCTGAACGTTAGGAACAACATTTACGCAAACCACCTGCATACATACAGGTGGTGCATGTCGAATTCACTAATCAGAAAAGCCAGTACTACCAACTAAAACCCATCGGAACCTCCCCCGTCTTAATGAAATGTCGCAGGGTCGCTTACGCACTAAACCACGACGTGGTCTGAGGAGACCACAACAACAAGGGCGTTGCTTCCATGGTGCAAAAAACATGTACCAGGAGCAAAATACTGTATATCTGGAGTTAACACAAATCATTACTTATTATTATAAAGTTAGTAATAAAATTTACTAAAAGGTCACGAGCTTTTAGTAAATAAAGGTAGTAAATAAAGGTATCTATACGAATGTTTTAAAGCTGAAGAGTTTGTTTGTTTGTTTGGTTGAACGCGCTAATCTCAGGAACTACTAATCCGATTTGAAAAATACTTTTTGCATTAGATAGCTCGTTAACTGAGGAAGGCTATAGGCTATATAACATCCCGGAAAAATGTACGGGTCCCGTGGGATAGATTTGTTTTTATCGAGGGACGAACCCGAAGCGAATCGAGGGTGAGTCGCTAGTGTAATAATATAAGTACAAAAAGCCCCCAAAGACGCATCCAAGCGAAGCGGAGATAAGTCGCTAGTGAAGTATAAAATAAAATTACAACGTATTGTGAATTTAAAAGTTCACAATAAAAATATTAAAAAATATCTTTCTCCTTACACCTAAAACCATTTTATGGCACATCCACATGTAATCACTAAGTTCATTGTCATAAAACATAGCAGAGGTAATTACAGTAGCGTGAAAACTATATACATATTTCTTACAACTAAAATCTTAAAAATGTTTCGAAAGACTCTAAGAATACATTTCTGTACAAAAACTTTAACTTTACAAAGTATTTCTGGCTAAAGACACTGAGGTGTCGCAATCTCGACGAAGATCTTGATATCTTTTTACTTTTGCTGAGTTTAAAGTAGGAAATCGCTGACTAAAAGTATACAATTTTCTTTGGGTTTTGAATTTCTTTCGTCTATTTTTTTATTTACGTCTCACATATTCTAAAATACAGGAAAACAAATGAAAATTAATATTGATATATACATTTTTAACCAACTTCACAGAAAGAGGCTCTATCCTACGGTACTGTAAGGACCGTTACAACTGTGGCATTGATGGCCCATTGGTAATGCGCTCGCTTGGATAACCAAGTTATGCGAGTTCAAAGCCAAGTTTCAGACTTCTGAGATTTTTTGAATCAATATTTTTTTTGAAATGATTACCACTTGAGGAAAGCAGGAGGAGGAAAGCATGCTTGTGAAACACGCTTGTATGAGAGAATCTAAATTCTATACGTGTATTATCCCTCACCTCGAATTTGGTCAGCGTAGTAGAATATGTCCTGATCCCATTCAAATTGAGTGGAAGAAGTTTAGTAAAGTACTAAAGGACAAAAAGGATGAATTATTATCAATATTCGAATTGCTTATCTATACAAATAAATAAAATTGAAGTGTCTGTTTGTATTGTCAAAATAACAGCTATATACTAAACGCATATGGAATTATATACAGTACTTATAAGAAAAACACAATTTTTATCTGTCTGTCTGTCTGCTTGTTCCGGCTAATCTCCGAAACGGCTGAAAATAAATTAACGGGACTTTCACTGGCATATAGCTGATATTATAAGGAGTAACTTAGGCTACTTTTATTTTCGAAAAAGAATTAGGGTTTTGCTCAAAAAAATTAAAACGTAGCCAAGGACGCACCCGAGCGAAGCGAGGGTAATTCGCTAGTTTTCGATATAGTAGAACATTTTGTTCTTCTAGTGATGATGTTTCGATTGAACGTTTGTGGTTCAAGGAAGAATAGAAGGCACTAGAGCACGTGGCAAAACGCCCATGAGGTGGATAGACCAAGTGAGGGCTGCGGTGAATGTTCCCTTACACGAGTGTACAAGGAAAGCAGCTGTTAGGAAGGAGTGGCGACGAATATTCAAGCGTGCCACAGTGCTTAAGTGAGACCACGACCATACTGTCAAGAGTGTAACGACTCAGAAGAAGAACATTTTACTTTATTTATCAACGAAATTTTTTTATCGATTGTCCTTTTTTTATAAAAAGTATTAAAAATCCGTGCCTATCTAATTTTGACTTTATATGTATGTATGTACATATAATGTTTAATTAATATGTTACGAATAAAATCTATGCAAAATGTAATTATAAATTTCACTTAATATTCCTATAGGTATACTCGTATTTTACGACAGTATTTTAGGGAAATATTCAAACATAGCAACAAATTATAGGACGGCGATGTAAACAATGCTTAATTTTGAAGTTCATCCGTAATTTACTGCAAAGTTAGGTAATTGTCATTTATGGCCAAAATATACTTGATTAAATGTCTGAAATAACTTGTTTATGTTTCGTACTTGGAGCATAATCTATACATGTAATAAGATTCTAAATGAATCGAATTTGTATATTAAATATTTTTTGTAAAATCTTATTGAAATAGTCTTTATTATCGATGCAGATACCAAATCTGTAGTTTTTAGAATTTTTTAAATTTTTGTCTGTCTGTCTGTGACGAGAAAACCACTGGATAGATTTTGATTTTGATAGAAATTTGGTATGATGATAGCTGGTTATCCGGGTCAATGTATAGGATTTTTACTGCGGGAAAATATATGGGAAAATATATCTCTGAGAAATTTATACTAAACTTTTAAAAAAAATATACCTGTAATATATAAAAATTGAATATATATATCTCGAAATGTACCTAACTTAATTTTATCTTTTTACTTAGCTATAACTTATCTGTATAAATATTATAAATGTGAAAGTTTGTGAGTATGGATGTTTGTTACTCTTTCACGCCAGAACGGCTAAACTTATCTGGATGAAATTTGGCACAGACATAGATTATAGTGTGGAATAATATATAGGCTACTTTTTATCCCAGAAAAATGTATGATTCCCGTGGGATAGATTTGTTTTTGCGTTCGCTAGTAATACATAGATTAGCAAGCTGTAGTCTCCTATAATTAAGGAGCGCACGTACTGTGAGTACTGTGAGTAGGGTGAAAATACTTTATGACCTATTCTGAAACCTACCAAATATACAAAAAAAAAACAATAAAATTGGTCAAACCGTATCGGAGTACGACTATAAACATTGTGACATGAAATATTTATTTACATATTAGACTAGCGACTTACCCTCGCTTCGCTTGAGTGCGTCTCTAGGTATGTTTTTTGAGCGTAACCCTAATTCTTTTTTTAAAATAAAATCAGCCTCAGTTACTCCTTATAATATCTGACAGTAGAAGTCCCGTTAAAAATTGGTCCAGCCGTTTCTGAAATTAGCCGGGGCAAACAGGCAGACAGACAGACAAAAATTTTAAGAATTGTGTTATTTCTTATAAGTATCGTATATCTATACATATTATAAAATTCTAACTAAGCCGAATCTGTACATTAAATATTTTTTGGAAAATCTTATTGAAATAGACATTATTATCGATGCAGAGGCCGAATCTATAGTTTTTAGAATTTTTGTCTGTCTGTCTGTCTGTCTGTCTGTCTGTCTGTCTGTTACCGCATCACAGAAAAACCACTGGAGGGATTTTGATGAAATTTGGTATGATGATAGCTGGTTATCCGGGTCAACATATAGGATACTTTTTACCGCGAGAAAATATCTCATTTCTGAGAAAAAGTACAAAAACCGGTTGGAACAAAATCACGATGATACTATCTGTAAACAGTTTAGCAAGGTAACTTACAAAATATGGTAAAAACTATAAAAATAGCTTATCTTGAAAATCAAATTATCAAAAGCGCTATTTTATCCATTAAAATAGTTATTTTAATTAATATTTATTTATGTGTTATTTAGATATTCGACAATAGATGTCGCCATGTGTTTTTAAAATACATAGTTTTAATCCCAAAAAAATTAATGTACAGATATGAACTTTTTCGATTTTATTAGAATTACTACTAAATCACCCGCGGCTCCGCCCGTGTTTAAATTATCAGTAAAGCAAACTTTTTCGCTTCATAAATTAGTAACTATACATACAATAAAATTGTAACTAAGCCGAACCCCTAAATTCAATATTTTTTTCGGAAAATTTTATTGAAATATTCATCATTAGCGATATAGAGCCCGAATCTATAGTTTTTAGAACTTTTTCTGTCTGTCTGTATGTGACCGCATCACAGAAAAACCACTAAAGGGATTTTTATGAAATTTGGTATGGTAATAGCAGGTTATCCGGGTCAACACATAGGATACTTTTTACCGCAGGAAAATATCTCATTTCTGAGAAAAATTACAAAAACTGGTTAAAGTAAAAGCACGATGATGCTATTAATATTTTAGCAAGATAACTTACTTATATATTATGTTAAAACTATTAAAAAAAACTTATCTTAAAAGAAATATTAACAGCGCTATTTTATTCATTAAAATAGTTATTTTAATGAAAATTTATTTATGTGTTATTTAGCTATTTGACAATAGATGTCGCCATGTGTTTTTAAAATACCTAGTTTTATCCAAAAAAAAAATGTACAGATATAACCTTTCTATGACTTTACTATAATTACTACTAAATTACCCGCGGCCCTGCCCGTGCTTAAATTTTTAATAAAAAGTTTTTGGCTTTATAAATTAGTAACATATTAGTAATATTTTGTTGGCCGAAACAATTTTCAAATGAGAATATTTGTAAATTTTTATTGTTTAGTAAATAATGTTAATGTTTTTTAATCTTTTAATGTAAAAATTGGGCAAATGTAAATCCAACTCGCGCATTTTAGGTTTCGTATAGCAAAATGCTATGTTGTTTTTCTTACTTACGTGTTTTGTATGGTTAACACTAAAATAAATACGAATAATATTTACGTTTCCACAATACCTACTCATTTTTTGCACCGTAAAAATAAGTTCAATTTATATTATTTTATAACATTTTACGGAAAACAAGTCTATGGCTGTTAAACTGCCAAAGCGGGTAACTAAAAATATTTCATATCTCAAAAACTATGAAAAAGTATTTTAGGAACTGTTATACCTCAACTTTTTCACTTTTTCTTGACACCTTTTCTTGGAAGGTAAAGGCTTAAAGGACACAATAAAATGCTTACGATTTTAATCATATTAGCAGAGGCATATGAAATAAAAAAATGTATTCGCTTAGAATTATTTACTTATTACACTTTCTTTGAAAATCGTTTTGGAAAATATTCCTAACAAGCGCTAATTAAGAAAAGTTATCATTATGTAATTTAAATAATCAGCTATATATTAAATTAATCTATAGCTCTATTAGCAAAAAATGATTAAAATTAATTCCGCAGTTTGAGAGTTTATCGTGAAAAACTAAAAAAACAAACAAAACAGAAGTATAGACATACATAAATGTTATTGCTAAAACAAAAAGTTCAATTTAACGGAGGAACCTTTGTGGTATTGTCAATCTCTGCCATTATTTACCAATCATGCGGTGCGCAATGAAAGTAATGTATAATGTAAGAGTATACTAATGTGTAAAGCCTAAGAATTTGGTTTTTGATCATCTGAACGCGGGCGGAGCCGCGGGAAATGCTAGTAATTCCATATGCATTTAGTATAAAACTGTTATTGTGACATTACAAACAGACACTTCAATTTTATTTATCTGTATAGATTATTTATAACAAAACATGACACTCAAATGTAATAAATGTGTAAGACACAAAATTAATCCTATTTTAATTTTCCTTGATATTTTTTAATTGGACGATGGGATAAATTAAAGGTACCCAAAAATAATTTTGAACTTTTGAGAATGTTCTTCTAT
This sequence comes from Fabriciana adippe, assembly GCA_905404265.1. Taxonomy (NCBI): domain Eukaryota; kingdom Metazoa; phylum Arthropoda; class Insecta; order Lepidoptera; family Nymphalidae; genus Fabriciana; species Fabriciana adippe. The sequence continues at coordinate 13,779,572 of FR989995.1, read as the reverse complement.
CTACCCAAACACTCATATCACCGGCAGTACGAATTTCATTCAAACTTCTTTCGCATAAGTTAAAGCTAAAATTAGTTTGGTGGATTAGATTTTACTTAGAGTAAATCCATACTGATAATATGAAACTTGAGGTTTCTGAAATATAATACCCATATTAAACGAAGGTTATATTTTGATTGTTGGTTAACATGTTCAAGTAAAAATTATGTCGTATTATTGCCTCATAATACGATAAATTGCGTACTATGTTAGAATTCACCGGTTCGATGCCTGTACATAGCATATTATATTATTTACTAGCGACTCACCCTCGCTTCGCTCGGGTTCGTCCCTAGCTAGCTTCCAATACAAACTATCATCCCCATTTTCAAAGTTCCTACGCATTTTTCTTAATTTTTTTTTAATGTAAGAACCTTCTTCTGACAATAATAAACACAATAAAATAAGAATTAGTGACATCGGTCCCGCCATTCACGCGTTATGGCGTGACCAAGGGAAATAGGGTAAATAAAATATATATATATATATATATATATATATATATATATATATATATATATATATATATATGACCACTTGTGTGGTGGACTGTATTAAAAGACTATTTATTATTTTATCATTTATTGCTATCTAGCTTACTTTACTAACACTGGAACTGGAATACACTTTACATAAAAACACCCCTATATTTATACCCTAATTTACATGCGCAACATACATACTACTGAGTGAAAACATTTCAAATGCCCCACTCTAATTGGCTTACACAAAGTAATCAATATTTACACGTAAAGACATGTTTCAACTAAATCGAAACAAGTCGGGCGGCGGTCGGGTCGCCGTCGGGTTTTCCGGGCTCGTCGTCGGCAACACACGTTGTCGCTCGGCGATTGTCGTTGCTCGCACCGATGAGTGTTCGGCAACAGTCGATCTTCGGGGCCTGTCGTCATTCATCGTTGTCGGCGACGGTCGGTCGTCGGGGTTCTTCGTTGCTCGTCGTTGTCGGCAACAGCTCTCCCCCCGGCGCAGCGCTGCGAGCCTCCTTCTTCACTAGCACGACGAGCTTCGTGACGGGACGCTTGAAGACGCCGGTCTTCGTTCGGACGTCCGCCACTCGCACGCCGCCATCAGGTCCCTTGTAGATCCGATCCACGAATCCCATCGGCCACACGTTGCGTGGCAGGGTGTGATCGATCACGAGCACGATGTCTCCCAATCGCAGCTGCTTGGTGTTGTTGGTTGGCCCGCCGCGAGGAACGAGAGTCGGTAGGTACTCTCGCACCCATCGCTGCCAGAAGTGATCGGCGAGCGCCTGGCTGGCACGCCAGGTGCGTCGGTCGTCGTCGCTGCATGGCCCAGTGGTGGGTAGGCCAGTGGATGACCCCAACAGGAAGTGGTTGGGGGTCAGCGCCTCCGGGTCGTGTGGACTCACGCTTACATGAGTCAGGGGTCGGGCGTTGATGGAGTACTCCGCCTCAACCAGTAGAGTCCACAGCACTTCCTCCGTCGGCTCCTTCTCTTTCAGGGTGGAGGCTAGTGCGACTTTAACTGATCGCACCAGCCGTTCCCATGCGCCCCCTTGATTCGGGGCACCTGGGGGTATGTATCGCCACTCCATGCGATGAAGTAAGCCCTCTTCTTTCAGCGCTGGCGCCCACTCTGCGTAGGCGGCCCGTAGCTCGTTGTCAGCGCCTCGGAAGTTCGTGGCGTTGTCCGAGTGCATGGTGCTCGGCCATCCTCTCCTGGCTGCCATTCTTCGCAACGCCATGATCGCCGAACTCGTAGACAGTGACGGGACGATCTCAAGGTGTACAGCGCGCGACGTGAGGCATGTGAATAGCGCGCCCCATCTCTTCTCACGACGTCGTCCGATCTTCACTATCATGGGCCCGAAGTAGTCCACCCCACAGTGGGTGAAGGGGCGGCGAAATGGTTCGAGGCGAGCGCGAGGCAGGTCCCCAGTCGCTGGAACCTGAGGCTTCGCTTTTCGCACTTTGCAGAGGGCGCACTCCCTTTCTATGGTGCGCACAGTAGGTCGCAGGTGGATGATCCAGTATCGCTGCCTCAGATCGTTGGTCACACGCTCACGGTTGGCGTGACCTGCAGCGCAATGCTCACGTAGCACGATGAGTTTCGCAGTGCGGTGGCGTCCGTCGAGGATGATAGGTCGCTTCATCTCAAGCGGTGCAGTGGCAGCGCCTATGCGGCCTCTCACCCGCAGTACGCCTTCCTCCAGCACTGGATCCAGCCGGAACAGTCGGCTCGTCTTAGGCAGGGGACGAGATGACTTCATACGTAGTAATTCGTCTTGGAAGCTATCTCTCTGCGCACGGCGTATGAGTGCGCGCTCGGCTTCCACGATGTGACGATGCTCCAATCCCGTAGCTCGGCGCCGACACTTGTCTATAAAAGCCAGCACCCTCGCAGTTGCTCTGACCAGTGTTTCGAATTTGGAGAAGCGCGCAGGATCCGGCAACCACTCGTCGCCTTGTTTGTCCTCTGTGGTCACGTGCAGCAGGACCTCCTCCTCTTCTGCGGGCGTTCCCTCGGCTGGCCACAGTTCCTCTGGGTGACGTAGGAACTCCGGCCCTTGGAACCATCGGTCGTCACTGGTGATGCGAGTGTGCGCGAATCGTGTAGCGTCGTAACTTGGTGGCATTCTAACGTCGTCTTGTTTCCAGGGCAGTCCTACCTGGTATCCACTTTCGATCTTCCTTAAGGTCTGTTCGACGATCTTCGTTGCCCGGGAATTCTCATCGCTCACTCGTGACTTGTGAGCAATGCCGAGCGCGTCGATTCGGAAGTGTTCTTCTACCAGGTCATGTAGGCGTTGATCTATCTGGTCGTTCACGTTTCCACCAGGTTCAGGGGTGAAGACGTGAAGAACGCCATCTCTGTTGTGGATCACACTGCGTGGTGCTGTTCCGTGCACCACCCAGCCGAGTTGTGTTCTGGAGGCAGCTGGTTGATTCGGGCCTCCAACTCGCAGCTCTCGGGATACGATGTATTCCCAGTGGTCTGTCCCCACCAGGATACCAGGGTGTGCCAGGTCGTAGCACACTTCTTCCCTTGGCAGGTCTCGCAGGTGATCTTGTTTCAGTAGTGCGCTGGGAATGAACTGCTGGTGAAGCTTCATGTTCTTGACTGTTCGTGCCCGAAGCTTGTGTCGCTTTCCATCCTTTCCCTTCAGGTGCACCGTGACCAGCTGACTGCCTTCCTCGTGCTGAGACATGTTGACTCCGTGCATGTGAAGTGGTGTGAGAGGTCCCCTGGCGCCGATCTTCTTTGCCAGCTCTTCGTCGATGAGGGTAATGGTAGCCCCTTCATCGAGTAGAGCATGGGTCTTCTCCTCCCCCCGTGGCCCGACGACGGTGACTGGGCACATCTTCAGCAGGACCGCTTGAGTCGACACAGTGGCTTTGGATGCCACCGACAGCACAGCTTCGGCTTCACTTGTCGTTGAGGGTCTAGGCGTCTTATCTTCCCGGTGCAGAGTCGGATGGTGAGGACGGCGACACTCGTTCACGCCGCACAGCTTTGCTTTGCAGCTGTTGCGTCTGTGCTTCTTAGTTATGCACTTGAAACATAACTTCTTTTCCTTCACCAGTTCCCATCGTTCATCTAACGTGAGCCCTTTATATTTGGGGCACTGTGGCAGTGTATGAGTCTGCTCACAACTAGGACATCGGCTGATTTGTTCCTCTTCAGCTTCAGTCACGTTGTACACGGCGCTCGTCTTCTTCCTTTGGGTCCCGGTGTTCATCGAGGGTCGGGTCTCCCTCCGGGTTGCAGCAGGTGTTGAGACGCTCGTATGTGGGGCATATGCATACTTCAATGCCCGGTCTGCCTCGCGCATGAGGAAGCGAGACAGCACTACAATCTCTGGATGTAGTGTCCCGTCGTGTTCTTCGGCGTAGTCACACCAGCGTGCCCTGATGTGAGGACTCAGTTTGTCCAGGACTTCCCTCGCCAGCATTGGGTTGTAGAGGTACCCCTGGCGTCCGATGCTGTTCAGGATGCTGACTACGCTTTGAACTTTCACTGCAAAGCTGTTCAGGTCTACTGCTGATGACCCAGGTCTCGGAAGCTTCTTCAGTTCCAGGAAGGCTTGATCTATGATGACTTCAGGCCGCCCGAAGCACTGTTCGAGGGTCTTCATCACGACGTCAGGATCTGTAGCGGCGTGTAACAGGCCAGCTACGACGTTTCTCGCTTCTCCCCGAAGGCAGCTCCTCAGTCTTTGCAGGTTCTCGTTCGCAGATATCTGGTATATCTTCGTAGAGTCTTGATAGGCTGCTCTGAACGACAGCCACTCGTTAGCTATTCCAGAAAAGATCGGTAGGTCAGTGCATCTTATTCTGGGTCTAGCCATCTTCTCCAGGGCTTCAGCCAATTGCTCGATCCCTGGCCTCGTTCTGGTTGGAGTGGGTGACCTTCCTCTTGTTTCGAATCGAAGGTGCCGTTCCCCTCCAGTCCGTCTCTGCTCCCCTTCCTCCCCCCGTGTACTGATGGGGTTGGTGCGGAGCCAAGCGTCCACCCTTTGTTGGTGGTCAAGAGGTTCTTCATGCAGGCTCTCCTGCTCCTCTTGGATGTTGCTGACGTCTGCGGCCAGCCGCTTTCTGATGAGTTCAGCTTCGATTTCCAATTCTTTTTTCCTCAGGTTTGCTAGCTTCTCTGCTGCTTCAAGTTCCGCCAGTCGCACCCTAGCGGTCACACTTGCCGTCGATCGCACTGAATGCCCTGGTGACCTGGTTCGGGGTCGGTCTCCAGTCTTCAGGGTTCGGTAGGCAGCGGAGGGTGTGGAGGCAGAGGCATCGTTCGTAGCCCCTTTTTTTTTTTTTTTTTTTTTTTTTTTTTTTTTTTTTTTTTTTTTTTTTTTTTTTACGTCAGGAAACCCTGTTGCCGGGTACCCGCCGCCTGGGGAAGAACGACGGGTTATGTGGGGCTCCTGCCGTGCAAAGATGGTAAACGCACGGCAGCCTACCCACTAAAACCTGACGGTGTCCACCTCGGTCGCCTTGAGGTCGGGGCCACGGGAACCAAAAGAATCATCCGCGAACCCCGACGGCGATTGCCCTTCGGCACGTCTCGGTGTCGGAGGGTGGAAGTTACACCCTCGACGTCCACCATCTAAAGTGGCGCGCGGCGGACACCACGCGCGCCTACTCGGGCCAGGTGATTAGGCGGCAGACTTCCCCAAGTCTACCGCCCTCTGGCCGGTGTTAGGGGGGGAGGCGGCGATCGTGCGCCGCTCTCCGGCGCCCGGTCCTTCTGCGGCGGATGGCGAGCTCGGCGTTAGCCTCCCTCGCTCTCTCCGCCGCCTCCTTCTGCGACATCACGTCCTCGCAGAAGGACAGGACGGCATCCCAGGACCTTTTGCTACCGACCATGGCGGAAATCACGGCCGGCAGCGTCAGATCCGCCCCCACAACACTGCGGAGCGCCTCGCGCTCCGTCGCCCAAGCTGGGCACACCTCCAGCGTATGCTGGGCCGACTCGTCCGGGCAGTCGTCGCAGTGGTGGCAGCGAGGAGAGGGCTCCCTCCCGGCGACCCGACACAGATACCCCCCGAAGCAACCGTGCCCCGAGAGGATCTGCGTGGTGCGGAAGGTTAAGACGCCGTGATGCCTGCCCAACCACTGCGCGAGAACGGGGCGAACTGCCTCGACGGTCCGTCGGCCAGCGCAAGGGTGCTCCAACCTGGACCTCCACTCTTCTATCGCGGCCTCCCGCTCATCTCTCCCGCGTGGTGCTGGGCTAAGGTCCCTGGACGCAGGGCCTCGACGCCGACAATAGATCGACGCCAAGGAAAGAGCATCCAGGTCCCAGGGTAAGACTCCTAGCCCCTAGCCCAACCTCCGTATCCAGGAGTGTGGTCGGTGAGGCTGGTGGATTCTGAGAGAATCTTCGTCTTCGCTCTAACTCGATACGTTCAGCTTCCTGGCTTCGATCTTCCATACGGGCGCGACCTTCCAGGTGGCGCTGATCTTCCAGGTGTCGCTGATCATCCAAGTGTCGCTGATCATCCAAGTGTCGCTGATCATCCAGGTATTGCAGGTGTTCCAAGTGTTGTCGACCTTCCAGGTGTCGTCGACCTTCCAGATGTCGTCGACCCTCCAGGCGGCACAGGTCGTCAGGGCGGCGCAGGTCGTCAGGGCGGCGCAGGTCGTCAGGGCGGCGCAGGTCGTCAGGGCGGCGCAGCTCGTCAGGGCGGCGCAGCTCGTCAGGGCGGCGCAGGTCGTCAGGGCGGCGCAGGTCGTCAGGGCGGCGCAGGTCGTCAGGGCGGCGCAGGTCGTCAGGGCAGCGCAGGTCGTCAGGGCGGCGCAGCTCGTCCTGGGCGGCGCCGGTCCCTGGGCGGCGCTGGTCCTGGGCGGCGCTGTTCCCTGGGCGGGACTGCTCCAGGGCGGCGCCGGCCCCTGGGCGGCGCTGGTCCTGGGCGGCGCTGTTCCCTGGGTGGCGCTGGTCCTGGGCGGTGCTGGTTCCTGGGCGGGTCTGCTCCTGGGCGGTGCCGGTCCCTGGGCGGCGCTGGTCCTGGGCGGCGCTGGTCCCTGGGCGGCGCTGCTCCTCCAGGTCGGCAGCATCCCCTTGGCTCCTGGTGATGACCATTCTTCAATCCGGGTCGATGGGCCAGCTTGTGGTGGACTGTATTAAAAGACTATTTATTATTTTATCATTTATTGCTATCTAGCTTACTTTACTAACACTGGAACTGGAATACATTTTACATAAAAACACCCCTATATTTATACCCTAATTTACATGCGCAACATACATACTGTTAAAGTGGATTTTAACTAAGTACTGGGGCGGACAACAAATGAATTATTTATTTTAATTTTAACAAAAACTATATTTCTTATAATTTACAATATGTATCGCTTGGCTGCTTGAATATAAGTTAAGATGTAAATCAGTGCGTGCGCCGGCCGGTCGACGCATTATATATCGTTGCCCCTCTCTGTCCCCGCTCCCCGCTCAGGTGCGTCGTAGACATTCTCCCTCCCCTCGAATATGTCTGATATTCGAGAAGAAAAAGCGAATAAATTGATTGATGGCGTCAGCGGGCAGACTTTGTTGATAGCTCGACGTACTATGCCCTTTGAAGTCTTGACGTCGACCACTCTTGAGACACCATCAGTACCTGGATAAAGAGTAGAAATCCGTCCCATGCGCCATTTGAGTGGAGGAAGGTTAGGCTCCTTCAGAAGTACCATATCGCCTACCCTTAAGGTTTGTTGATTGACCTTCCATTTGCTTCTTTGCTGTAGTTCGTTTAGATATTCGAGACGCCATCGCTCCCAAAAGTGTTGCCTCATTTGTTCAAGGAGTCTGTATCTATCGAGCTTGCTGGCCTTGATATCTACAAGTTCTGGTGAAGGTAAAGATGTTAGTGCTCTGCCAATTAGAAAGTGGCCGGGGGTTAAAGGAGAGAGGTCATTCGGATCTGAAGAGAGAGGAGTTAATGGTCGGGAATTTAGGATCGCTTCTATTTGTGTGAACAAAGTGGACAATTCCTCAAAAGTTAAATGTTGATTGCCTAGAATTCGTGTCATATGATACTTTGCGGATTTGACTCCTGCCTCCCAAAGCCCACCGAAGTGGGGAGAGTAAGCGGGTGAGAACCTAAATTTTATACCTTCACGAGCAGCAAAGGCAGATATTTTTTCATTGCTTGTTTTTAAAAAACTATTTATTTCATTGTTTGCACCTACAAAGTTTGTCCCATTATCACAATACAGATCACTTGGTTTCCCTCTACGAGATATGAAGCGCCGCAAACAAAGTATAAAAATATCGGTTGTAAGATCACTTGCTACTTCAAGGTGCAAAGCCTTTGAGGCAAAACAAACAAATAGACATAAGTAACATTTACTTATTCGACATCCGCGGCCCTTACGGTCCGTAATATGAAATGGTCCCGCAAAATCTACACCGCTAACATAAAATGGAAGATTAGGAGTCACTCTGGCAGAAGGTAAGTCACCCATTATAGGATTTAAGCTTTGAGCTCTTAATGTTTTACATAGAATACAATTATGAACAGTGCTTTTAGCTAAATTTCTACCTCTTAGTGGCCAATATTGTTGTCTTATATTGTTTAATAACAATTGAGGCCCACAATGTAAAAGAATTTTGTGTTCATGTATGAAAAGTAATTTTGTAAAATGGTGATTAGATTCTAGCAATGCTGGGTGTTTTTTTGTATATGTTTCAGATGAATTCCCGATACGACCACCAACACGAAGAATGCCCGTTTCATCTATGAAAGGATTTAACGACAGAATATGTGACTTGCTAGGTAATGCCCTGTCTTTAATTAATTTTGATATTTCTATTGAAAAGCATTCCCTTTGGTGTAATTTAATTAAAGTATTTAAAGAAGAGTTTAGTTCACTTACTGTGATGTATCCGACTATTCTAGATTTAGGGTTACGTAGATTGTATATGAAACGTAGGACATAAGCCATTGTGTATTGTAGTGTAGTGAACTTTGAAAATCGATTAAATGTTATAATATATTTATTAGTTAAAGTAGTAATATCTTTAGTATTATTAGTAGTTGTAGATGTAAAAGTAGTAATAGTAGTACTAGTATTTTTAGTAGGTAGTTTAGTAGTTTTAGTGTTAGATTTAAGATTAGTGTGGTTTCTTTTAGTATAAGCTTTTTTTTCAGGTACGTCAGCTATAACTTGAATATTTTGTGGCCAATTTTCAGATGTCAATTTTAAAAATTGCGGTCCATCCCACCATAAAGTAGCTTTATCTATGTGTTTAGGATCCAAGCCTCTAGATGCTAAATCAGCCGGATTTTGTTGAGAGGGAACATGTCTCCATGAATGAGATGATGTTAGTTGTTGTATTTCACTAACTCTGTTTGCAACAAAGGTTTGCAGCTCACAAGGTTCAGTTGATATCCAACTTAAAGCCACTGATGAATCTATCCAATGTACACTTCGAGATATAGGACAACGAAGTGCCTTAAGAACCTTTGAAGCGAGGCGTGCAGCTAATTGAGCCGCACATAGCTCTAGACGTGGAATTGTCACTGTCTTCAATGGTGCAACTTTAGTTTTTGCACATAGTAATTTTACTTTAACTTCATTCGATGAATTGATAGATCGTAAGTAAATACATGCTGCATATGCGTCTTGTGATGCATCTGAAAATGAGTGTAATTCGATAATTATTGGATCATCAATTATGACGCACCTTGGAACTTGGATCTTAGATAATTGGTTTAAGCTGGCAATGAAATCATTCCATTTCTCCTCTAAATAAGGTTGAATTGGATCGTCCCAATCTAAATTTGTTAACCATAACTTTTGTAATATTATTTTGGTAGTAATTGTGCATAAGCCAAGTAGTCCTAAGGGATCAAAGAGCTTTGCTGAGCTGGATAAAATCGACCTTTTTGTTAACTGTGGCGGATTTTGAATGTCCACTGGAAATTCGAAAACATCTTTAGTAGGATTCCATATCAATCCTAAGGTTTTTGATTCTGAAGATACATCAAAATCTTTAGGTGTGGAGATATAAACGTTATTTTCAAAAATTGTTGGTGCATTACTTCGAAATTTACGAAGGGGAAAGCAAGCAGTACTCAAAATGTTAGTCACTGAACTTATTATATATCGTAGTTCTTCCTCGGTTTGTGCCCCAGATAAAAAATCATCCACGTAAAAATCTTCTTTAATTAGTTGTGCCACTTTTGGATCTGATGACTCTTTTGATAATTGCAGAAGACAACGAGTACTTAGAAATGGTGCTGATGCGGTACCATATGTGACCGTATTCAACTGATATGTTTTAATTGGTGACGAATCGTGGTCTCGCCATAGTATCATTTGTAAATGACGTTGCTTAGGATCTACCAATATTTGACGATACATTTTCTCAATATCTCCTGAAACAACGAACTTATGTTGTCTATATCGCAAAAGAATCGAAAAAAGATCATCTTGTACAACGGGACCAACGTATTGTATGTCATTTAGAGATTTACCCGAGGTGGTCTTTGCTGACGCATCAAATACCACCCTTATCTTAGTTGTTTCACTTTGTTCCTTGATGACAGCATGATGAGGAAGATAATATGCATTAACTGGTTGAGTGATTTCAGTTAAATGTTGCAGCTGCTCATATTCCCGTATAAAATTACCATAGTCCTCGCTTAATTTTGGTTTATTTCTGAATTTTCGTTCAATCTGTAGCAACCTTTTCTCAGCTATGTTGTAAGAATCACCCAGTGTATCTGGTGACTCTCGAAATGGAATTTGAACGCAAAATCTACCATTCTCGTCACGAGTAGTCGTTTCAATAAATAATTTTTCACAATAATTATTGTCGTTGTTTACAATGAATTCTTCCTTTTGATTAACTGTTGTCTCCTCAAGTTCCCAAAATTTAGCTAATTGATGTTTAATATCAACGCTAAAATGACAATTAGATTTATTTGAATCATGTTGTAAGCTCCCTCCCATGGGACCAGCGATTATCCAACCTAGCTCGGTTTCTTGCAGAATTGGTTTGTTAGGTCCTAATTTCAATCGCTTCAGGCCCATTAAGTCCCAGAATACGTCAGCTCCCAGGAGAATATCGATTTCAGATGGCTGATAGAAGTTAGGATCAGCTAATTGTATGTTGTCTGGAATCCCTAAATCGTAGTATGATAATTTCGTATGAGGAAGCCTATCAGTAATACGAGGAACAATATAGCATTTAATAGAAATGTTGAATGAGTTGTGCAAGGATTCTAATTTTAAATTACAATGCTCAGTAATATTTGTTATGCTATTGTTTAAACCAGATACACAGTGGTAATGACTTTTATGTTTGTAGCAACCAATTTTCCCTTGAGCCGTTGCACTTATAAACGACGACTGGCTTCCGCTATCCAGTAACGCTCGTAACACAATTAATTTGCCATTGTTTGTAACTTTCACCAAGGCCGTAGACAGCAAAGCTTGATGAGAAGAAACAGCAGACAAAGTTACAGACGGCGTAGGAGTTTCCAATGCTATGGCGTTATGATTAGAATTTTGTTTATCGTTTGAATTTATTGTTAGTAGAGAATTAGTTTGTAGTTTGTGTTGTTGTTGTAATTGTTGTTGCTGTTGTGATTGTTGTTGTTGTTGCTGTTGTTGTTGTAACTGTTGTTTAGGTTGTTGTAATAAATGTTGCATGTGTAGTTCTGATTGTTGTATTTGTTGTTGACTTTGTTGAATATTTGATTGTTGTTTATGCAGTAACGTGTTATGTTTTCTTTTACAGATTTTACAGCCACCCAATTTACACTGAAAAGCTTGATGGCCTGCACGTAAACAATTAGCACATAAATTTAATTGAAAAACCTTTGAATTGCGTTCAATTACAGGTAACGTTTTAAATTTTAAGCATTCATGTAACTTATGAATTTGATTGCATAATATACACTGATTATGTTTTAAAGTTGGATCAGAATAAGAAATAAATGATCGTGTTTTATTTAAGCTATATCGTCTTTCATTTTTCACATTTACAATAGAAGATTTACCTGCATTGACTGTTTCTAAAATATTAGCTCGTTCTCGAAGAAATGTATAAAAGTCATGAATAGTGGGTATAGGTAACCTACTTCGATATTCTTCCCAATTTCTTGATGTAACTGTATCTAATTTTAAAGAAGCCATATAAATTATAATAGTATCCCATTTTTCTGTGGGTTCGCCTAGTGAATTTAAAGCACATAAATTTTTTGATAAAATATCAATTAAGTTACGAATACCTTTATCGGATTCCTTAAGTAGCGGTTCTATTGCAAATAAGCATTTTAAATGTTCATTAATAAGAAGGCGTTTATTATCATATCGATCACAGAGCAAAGACCAAGCGATACTGTAATTGTTTGCACAAACTGTAACAGAATTAATGACCATGCTTGCAGAACCTTCTAGATACGATTTCAAATAGTGAAATTTACTAATTGCATCAATTCTATCATTATTGTGTATTAAAGATAAAAACATATCTCTAAACTCCAGCCATTTATTAGATGTACCATCAAAAAGAGGTATTTTCAGTGGAGGTAATTTTAAATTATTAGTATTGCTATAACTTTCATATATTGATTCATTTTCCACTCTTTTTTCAGACCCAGTCCACAAATCGAGTAACTGCTGAGCTTGAGCTAAAAGTCTAAAAAATAAATTTTCTGTTATTTCCCTTTCCTCGATTTGTGCACTAGGATCTGGGTCAAAATTTTCAATTTTAGTTTGAATTTCATCGAAAGTGCAAGAAAGTTCCTGTGCTTTGTTAATGCGTAAAGATAATTCATTAATTTGTATTTTAGTAGCTAATGTGGCTTTAACATCTAATAACGGTTTTAAAAATTTCTCAAATAAAGTTAAACGGCAACGTAAAGAAGCCCTTTGCTTTAATAAATCCTTTAATTCACTCATTTTATAAGTGCAAACAATATAATAATTAACTAAGTATTAATATGATAACCTCGCAATAATTTAATTTACGTACACTTTTATAATTTATAAAAGAAACAAACAATGATTATAATATTTACCTTTTATCGTTGAATGTGTATTATTAATACAAACTGCTAAAAATGAAGAAACGTAGATACAACGTGGCAGGTATAAAGGTCAATAGGTACTCACACACATATTCCCAGAGAATCTGAAATCATCGGCAAAATACTGTTAATAAAATAGTATTTATGTAGTTAAACACGTTTCCTAATATATATATACTTTACAATTTAAAATATGTAATAATTATAAGAATGTTATCTATCATTCAATGAACTTTGTACCCTATGAATACGTTCTACCCTTTAATAATAGTTAAATATAGCATGTAAAAAAAAAAAAAAAAAAAAAATTGTCCACCTCATCAATAAATAGAACGGTAAAAACATAACAAGGACAGATAGGAACGGGCTCACCTCCCTTTTATCATAATCTTGTAGCATGTAGTAATAATCTCCTTTTATATAATTTTGTTCTTTCGGGATTGAGTTCGCCTTCCAATATTTGCCTTATATTTCCTTGTTATCACATCACGTCGGGGTCACCAAATGTTAAAGTGGATTTTAACTAAGTACTGGGGCGGACAACAAATGAATTATTTATTTTAATTTTAACAAAAACTATATTTCTTATAATTTACAATATGTATCGCTTGGCTGCTTGAATATAAGTTAAGATGTAAATCAGTGCGTGCGCCGGCCGGTCGACGCATTATATATCGTTGCCCCTCTCTGTCCCCGCTCCCCGCTCAGGTGCGTCGTAGACACATACTACTGAGTGAAAACATTTCAAATGCCCCACTCTAATTGGCTTACACAAAGTAATCAATATTTACACGTAAAGACATGTTTCAACTAAATCGAAACAAGTCGGGCGGCGGTCGGGTCGCCGTCGGGTTTTTCCGGGCTCGTCGTCGGCAACACACGTTGTCGCTCGGCGATTGTCGTTACTCGCACCGATGAGTGTTCGGCAACAGTCGATCTTCGGGGCCTGTCGTCACTCATCGTTGTCGGCGACGGTCGGTCGTCGGGGTTCTTCGTTGCTCGTCGTTGTCGGCAACAACTTGGTTTACGTATGTATGTATGTCCGGACTTTTCTGATTTTCCTATAGGCTTAGGGAAATATATCAGTATAGTAAAAAAAAAAGCGAATTTATTTGATGAAGATAGCACGTACGTAAGCAATTTATCAGAGCACGCCTGTCGCCACAACCCGCATAGCTCGTGAATTAACTCGGCTTGTAATTAATGGTGCATTTTATGTACATAAGTATGTTTTCATGGTATATAGATAAGGGATGCTTCCTTGAGTTATGGGGAATATTTCTCATAAGTTATAGTTATTTTTCTTTTATGTCGACTAATTTCTTTTACGCAGAAAGAAAGCTATAGTAAAAATATCGAAATTTTAATACAGTTATACCGAACGATCCTTTAATATATAAAATAAAAACTTAAGGTTAAACATAACGAAATACATAGAAAGATTTTAACCTCTAAAAATTTTACTTTATTTACCAAGAAAGTTATCTACTTGCTTTCATTTTCTTACTCTTATACATAATATACATATATTAAAAATTTTAATATACACCCTAAAAATTATATAATAAACTAGTATGAAAAAATATTGATTTCTATTTCTGGAAGTCATCATGAGGTAATTTTATCACAGAGTTTCCTCTAAGTCTACTTATTGCCAAAAATTCGGCTTCTTTTATTTCTAAAATATGGAACTTTACTCATGAATTAATATAGTACATAAAAAAAAAAGTTATTACACGCAAGATTTAGTTAGGAACTAAACAAAAATAGTTGCTTATTTTTAGCAATTTCAAATATTTCAATGCTGTATACATCCGAAATGTTACAAAAAAATCGGTTAAGTGTAGTTAATCTCTGGTGTTGCCAAAGTAATCGTCGAGTTCAAAAGCGTGTGTTTCATTTAAACCGCAATAAGAGGTTAAATCTGCTCTTTCAATGCTTCCTCTTCCATTATCTATGCCCAAACTGTGCTATTACGATTTAGCTAACATTTAAGCCTTACAACGAATATTTCCTGTCTTTTTGGACTATTCAAATACACTGTTGGAAAATCGACCTGAAATTATTACAATTTTTTTTTATACTTACAAAGATTTTTCTTTTATTTTACTTTGATTATTAAAAATTACTGTTATATAATAAACTAGAGACTCACCCTCACTTCGCTCGATTTTGTCCCTACTTACGTTTTAACGTTTAGTATAGATTTCTCAGAGATGAGATATTTTCGCGCAGTAAAAAATATTTTATATGTTGACCCGGATCACCAGCTATCATTACGCCAAATTTCATCAAAATACATCCAATGGTTTTCCGTGATACAGTCAAAGACAGTCAGACAGAAACAAAAATTCTAAAAATTATAATAGATTTGGCCTCTGTATCGATAGTAATGTCTATTTCAATAAGATTTTCCAAAAAAATATTTAATGTACAGATTCGGCTTAGTTACAATTTTGTTATATATATAAATAACACCTTGTAACAGAAATTTTTAACAATCCTATTTATTGTTACGTTTTATGAGATCTTGTTCAAAAAATTAAAGTACGTTTTTGGCACTATAGATGTTATATTGCTTTTGGTTCACGAGCTTCACTTAAGTTTTGGCTTAACTCAGTCTCTGAGCTAGATTATTTCCACAACTAAATTCACTAAGACTACATACACTCCACTTTTCATCACTTTTTCGTATTTCCTCTTAATTTTCTGTTAGCTTAGTTTAATTTCAACTGAACTCTCGACACAATACCGCTCTTAAACCAAAAACAGTCTAGTATTCGTAATTTCGAATATTTTCTAATTATTTCTTTTTGACGTCAAGATAGCTCAGTTTGTAATGACCCTACTTGCTGTGCCAGTTCGAGTCCCGCTGGGGGCATTCATTTATGTGATGAGTACGAATTTGTACTCCAGTCATGGGTGTTTATATTTATAATATGTATGTATTTAAACTTATTTATGTGTAGTGTAACAACTATCTGGTATCCATAACACAAGCCTCGTAGCTTACCATGGAACTAGATGGCGCTGTGTGTTAATGTCCTAACATATTTATTTATTATTTATCTATTTTAATTCCTTTCTGGAAAAATATTTGTTCCTCGCTCACTCATGGCAATTTACGATTAACTGTTCTTATCATTAATTGTCACAGGTTGGCATATCCGTTTTGAATTATTATTTTTGGTGTAAAGCCGACACACACTCTCCTCTAAGCGACAATATTAAACTTTATGTATTTTTCATGAGATATTACAAATTTTACTAAAAGGCGCGCTAGTTTTTTTTTTTTTTTTATAATAACTGAGTCATGGCACAGCTTTAGTCAATTTAAAAACGCTATTTTTGTAAAAAAATCAAAAACGAAATTGTAGAATAAAACGAAGGATGTTCGAGTATTTTCGATGAATTCAAAATTCTCAAGAAACAAAGGCAGTAAGTTTTAAAATGTAACACGAGGACGATTTATGTTCTCTCAGTTTAAAATTTAAACACATAGCTGTATAAATAACTAATATATTGTTCAGTAATGTTTTATACATAGAATAAAGCAGTAAATATATAGCACAGTCAAATAAGATTTTGATATCATGATAATTGAAGATAATATTTGTATTCAGGCCTTTGTACTTTACAAACTGCCCCACTATTAAGCATGGGCTTCCCTTCAATATTAGGGAAAGGGCCATAGTCCACCACGATAGCCAAGTTTGTGTTAGCAGACTTCACCATAAAACAATTAAAACTAACCTAAAAACTTGTACATAATTTTGTTTTGGCATTTTCTATATATGCTCAAATATCTTATATAATTTCGTGTTCGCGTCACATATTTTTTTTTGTTGTAAATAATTTGTTTCCTTCGAGTAAAATGAAATTTAAAGCCATTAGAAAATTGTAGAGTATAAAATTCTGTACAAAAGTCTTTGGTAGTATTTTATACGATCAACCGTTCTTGAGACAGAGAAGAATGGGAAACGTTTTGCCTCATTTTTAACCTTATTTGAGTGAAGTGTGTTAAAGTGAAAAAAGTATTTTAGGGATTGTCATAAATGTCTATATATCTATTAAAATTTTACTGTGTCTGTTTGTTTTTTTCTACGTTTTGCACTGATTAATTTTGAATTATAATATATTATACATAGTGTTTATAATTAATTTTACTTTATTTAAAATAAAGGAAATTATAAATATACTTAATTATATATATACAAAACAAATGTACTCTCCATTATTACTGTAGAAGTCATGTCCGCGTGGAATATTGGCTAGAATGCTATCCGCATTTCCCCGCTGAATGGCAATGCCGATTCTTTGGGAAAAAAGGAACCAGCTCTCCTATCACCAGTAGAGGCGATAAGATGAGGCTTTATATCTTTTAAGAATTGTTTAGCACTTTAATTTCATGGACTAAGAATTTCTACAACAATCATGATATGAATCGGCGGACTTTAGCTTATAGACAAACTAGCGTTTCACCCTCGCTTCCCTCGGGTTCATCCTTAGGTTGATTCCCCATACAAACTGTCATCCCTATTTTCAACCCCTTAAGGGATCATTTCCGGAATAAAAACCATTGCATGTCATTTCCAAGGTCTTGAACTATATTCTTACCTTTCATCTAAATCGGTTCCGTAGATCTAGAAAAAAACCCCTACAACCTCACAAACTCACAAACTTTACCTCTTTATAATATTAGTATAGATAATAAGATATGTTTCGGTAATTCAAATTCACTTTATATCACTACGTACCTCATAGGTCCATGTCATTATACTATGATGGCTTCCGTATATAACATTTTTTAAAATTTTTGTCTATCTGTCTGTTTGTTCCGGCTAATCTTCGAAATGGCTAGACCAATTTTAACGGGACTTTCACTGGCAGATAGCTGATATTATAAAGAGTAACTTAGGCTACTTTTATTTTAGAAAAAGGTTTCGCTCATAAAAATTAAAACGTACCTAGGGACGCACCCGAGTGAAGCAAGCGTAAGTCGCTAGTAATATATATAATTCTATAATATGCAAAACAATAGATACTACATAATATATACATAATATACTATACAATAAATATACTATACAGTAATCCCTAGTAAGTTAAATAAATAAAAATCTGCACATTAAATTTTAACCTTTGTCTCTCATCTCTGAGGTTTTTAATGTTCTAACATCATATTTAGTATGAATAGAAGCAGCTTATGACTGCTTTTCTACTTAGTTATCTAAAAACGTATGTATGAAGTCCGCCAATCTGAATCTGAAAAGCGTCATAAAGTATAGTTAATCTCCTTAACATTTAGATATTTAAAGAGCTTAATTATTATATATGTAACTAGCAGCTCTACACTCCCACCCATAAAAAACAAATCTATCCCACAGGAACCGTATTTTTTCCGGGATCAAAACTAACCTATGTGTTATTCTAATGTATGAGCTATATTATTGTAAAGTACCATTAAAATCCATTCAGTCTTTGTGTGAAAGAGTAACAAACATCCATACATCCATACATCCTCACAGACTTTCGCATTTATAATATTAGTATAGATTATTATTACCACATAATATATAAATGAAAGTATGTGCCTTTATATGATATATTTATTCTGAAGCCTGATTTTGATAAAAGTTTTTGAATTTTTGTGTACATTCGTTAAGATATTTCACACTTTTACGTTAACGAGCCTTATCCCATAATTTGTCTTATTAATACTTTTTTTCAGATTTACACGAATATTAATTGATATTTTAAATTAAACTAATGTTTTTTTAATTTTTGATTTTTGGCTCCCCAGACGTTTTGAATGCTTTACAGCAATCATAGTCACGGGAGAGACTTATGCCTTATTAGTCCAAAAAAAAAAACTGTTATGATAGGTTTTTTATTTTTGTGTGTATATAAACAAATTTAGGGTAGGTCACTATCCATACTAATACTATAAATATGAAAGTGTGTTTGTTTGTGCTTCTTTCACTTCGAAATAGAGTGCCGCATTGCCGTATTTTTTTGTGTGGAGATAGTTAGAGGGCTGGAGAGTAACATAATCTCATTCTCGTCAAAACACATTATAATACAATCCAAAAAAATATTTATGATCAGAATTACTTGAATCTAGGTATTAATGCTCTTCAATGCAATTAAATAAATATGTATTTTAGCATTTTTGGAAATTCATTCCTTAAGGGGGTAGAATAGGGGTTGAAAATTTGTATAAAACCTACCTTTTTAGAATTTTTTCTGTAGTTTTAGCGCGAACAAAGCCGCGGGTTCTGCTAGTAGTTCAACAAACAGCATATTAAAATAAAAATATTATGGGAATCAGTATTTATTCTAAGTTATCACATTCCTGTTACTGCAATAATACCCCCTAAGTACATTAAGACTTTAATTTTGGGCAAAACTGCAATATATGTATTTAGTCAATAGTAATATATAGAGAACCGCATAAAGACGATACGATATCATCAGACATGGCGAGATAAGTCCGAACTCGATAGCTACGGCAAAGCCTTTTACATATCAAACGAGGGATAAGTTGAGATTTTGCACCTAATTCTCTCCAAGCCGAATTGAAAAAGGAAAATTCAGTGCTTTACGCGAAACGCTTTTAGGTTTTAAATTGATTCAAACTGAGATAGTCTGGGGTTTTAGGTTTTATTTAAAATTCTTGTTTAAATGTGTTAATATTATTGTATAGGCTGTCATTGTTTTGTTATGCAAATAATGTATTGGATAATTTTAAGTCAACTTTAATATAGGTACTAGTCCAGTCGAATAAGGTCTTAAATCAAAATGTTGACACTCAACTTTATATTTTTGATATAATGTAGTTTAAATGATACAAAAACAATGTGTAAAGGTTTTCGTGTCCGCAACCCCCGGCAAGGATTCAAAAAAAATTTCGCAATTACTCGAAAACGGTAAAAATTAGACAAAAAAATTTTAGTAAAAATGTGTAAAGCTTAAAAGTTTGCATAAAAGAGGTTTTATGAATTTTTTTTATAGGCTATCTTATTAATTCATTGAAGAAAAATTTCAAGCTTTAACATTTTTATATATCTAAAAATGTTTTTATAAAAACCTTTGTAATTTAATTAGTTCGGTTTTTATATGAAATTAGATTTAACGTGTAAAATTCGAGATAAAATTTAAACAGTGAAATGTTAATTTAATTTTATTCAGCCATTTTTAACGTGCCACTGCTGGGCACTGATCTCCCTTGAATACGAGGATCAGGCCATAGTCCACCACACTGGCCAAGTGCAAGTTGGCGGACTACACATAACTTTCAAAAACTTGAAAAGTTCTCTCAGACATGCAGGTTTCCTAATGATGTTTTCCTTCACCGTAAGATAAGTGGTAATCATGTTGGATGGAAATGTTTCGTACATGAAAATATCAGAGGTGCCAGACCCGGGACTTGAACCCACTTCTTTCGGTTTCCCAAGCGAGCGCGTTACCACTGGGCTACCACTGCAATATTATTTGATTATTATGATAAAATTGTATTATATGTACGAAATATATGTTGAAAAAGAAAACTACTAATGCTTAAATTATGCATGTAATCCATATTTTACTTAAAAAGAACACCAGTTTAAAATCGCTTTATTATTATTAGCCTTAGAGGTGATGTATTTTTTGAAATAAAATATTCAATTAATATAAATCTATACTAATATTATAAAGCTGAAGAGTTTGTTTGTTTGTTTCGTTGAACGCGCTAACCTCAGGAACTACTAATACGATTTGAAAAATTCTTTTTGCATTAGATAGTCCGTTAACTGAGGAAGGCTATAGACTATATATCATCCCGGGAAAATGTACGGTTCCCGTGGGTTAGATTTGTTTTTGGCTAGGGACGAACCTGTAGCGAAACTAGGGTCAGTCGCTAGTAAAATAATATAATTAGACTTTTGAATCGTCAAAACTTATTCTAAAAAATGACATAGAGTGTCATAGAACTAAATATGAAGCCAAATAATAATGTTTTAAAATAATATATTTAACAATATTTTAAAACAGTATTCCAATATTAATAGAATACCTATTTCTGCGATATTTAAATAAATATATATAGCTAACGGATTTTATTATAATACTTGCGACTCACCCTCGCTTCGCTGGGGGCCCTAGCTTGGATATAATAAAATGGATATAGTATGTTATCCTTAAAAGATAGACATATGCCATCGCGGACTTTTTTGTAGACCTTTTTAAGGTGTATAATACTGTAGTACATTATTTTGATCTATCTCGTAGGGTTCAGCCAGCGTTTGCAATGTAAGCGCAGAAAAATGTGTTTATTTACGACATTACATTAGAAACCTCTAAAATTACCAAATTTTAAAAAATTACAAATTTCTCTACTATATTATGCATGTATTATACATATAATTCTTCCTCTTGAATCACTGTATCTATTAAAAAAACCGCATCCAAATCCGTTTCGTAGTTTTAAAGATCTAAGCATACATAGGGATAGACAGACAGCGGGAAGCAACTTTGTTTTATACTAAGTAGTGATAAAAAAAATTAAATAACCTAATAATGTGCTATCTCTCTTTCAAGGGTAAAAGAACTAATGCTTTTCTTAATTTTCATTATTATTAATTTTTGTTAGTAAAAAATGTAAATTAAGGACTAATATAACTATATTATGTATGACAAAATCGAGGATAGTAGCATATACAGCAAAATCACGCTACTATTTTTGACTTCCATTTTGAACAAAATATGTCAATTATTTGTCTTTTGCTAGACTCCGTCTACATTATCCTTTCGTCTGAGTCGTCAATTTAATTTGAAGATACTCAGTGTAGTACTCAGCTTGTGAGAAAGCTATCGACTCGGAAGACATTTCTGCTGAATAAAACCAGCGAAATGTGGTACCATTGGATTTAAAGTCGAACAAAATTAAAATGTACCACAGCATTGTTTTTTACACAACATGTTATAATATTAAATAACCAATTTTTGAATATGTATAGTTTTTTCTCGTATATCAGAATCAGCCTTAAAGATTTGGATCAAACTATGTATTTAGATAGTATTTTGCGTTTTTAAGTTGACCTATATGTTTTTTCTGGAAAAAAAAAATTTATATATTTTCCAAAAACCAAAAAAACCTAAATAAAGCTTGATCGCCCAGATACTTATTAAATATAATCCCCCAATGTGCGTTCACCTTGTTCGTGGTGGGAGGACGCATTAGCGTCCAGCAGTTCAGCCGGGCGTGAAGCCAAGAAACGCACAGGGAGGTGGCCCATTTCGGTGGGCGGTTGCTCCTGGTACTTCTCTGTCGACAAAGTGGACCGTTGGAGTAACCCCATAGTTGTTGTGGTCTGCTTCGGCAGACCTGCCGTCGAGGCGTCGTGGTTGAGAGCATAAGCGATCCTACGACTCCCCATTAAGACGGAGGAGGTTTTGTTGGGTTTTAGTGAGTAGTACTGGCTTTTCTAGCTGGTGAGTCCCACATAACCACCTGTATCCCTACAGATGGTATGCGTAACAGTACTATTAATAAACTAGATATTAAAAACTTGTGACAGCTGCATGGTATTTGCATTTTTTTCATTACACCACTATAATATTTGAATAAATCATTTTTATTATTAAATTAAATACGGAAGGAAGTTATTGGTCGTGTCGTAGCTATACTATAATTGACGTTTCTACTGAGAATGCTGATTTGCTTTCGTCGAATACGAGATGAATTCTGAATACAAATTTCATTTTAAAAATGCAATTTTCAACTCAATGTTACATTTCGTAATATAAATTTAATATATTTTTTCAGACTTATTAAGTACTTACAAATTAATAGTGAAAATTGTATTTGTTAATTTATATATTATTTTGTTTAAAGTAATAAAATAATGAAATATATTAAAATCAACAAGTAAAACCCAGTTTAAATCTTTTTATTGATTGATAAGGCAATTTTAGTGTCCCACTGTCCACTGGGCACGATTATGGCCATAATTCACCATGCTAGCTTAATGCGGGTTGATGGGTTTCATATGTCCTTCAAAATCTAGTTAGATCCTCTCGGCCCTGCAGGTTTCCGCACGATATTTTCCTTCCCCATAAGGCAAGTGAAAATTAGGGTGAAAATTATTCACACATGAAAATATCAGAGGCGTGAGTCTCCATTTTTGAATCTGCTTCACTTGGTTTTCCATGCAAGGGCCTTACCACTAAGCTATCCATACTAATACTTACTAATATTATAAATGTAAAAGTGTGCTTGTTTATTCGTTTGTCCTTCTTTCACGTCGAAACGGATTGACGGATTGGCGTGATTTTTTGAGTGGAGTTAATTGAATGGCTCTCCAACTCTACAGCTCTAGAGGGAGGGAGTGACGTAGGCTCCTTTATCGAGGGAAATTATTTCATTCCCGTAGAAAAACACGTTATAATAGAACCCAAAAAATTATATATGATCAGAATTACTTGAACTTGGTATGAATGCTCTTCAATAAAATTAAATAAACTACTATATGACTTGTTTAAGCATTTTTCGAAATTCATCCCATAAGAGGGTAAAATAGGGGATGAGGTTTAGCGCGAGCAAAGTTGCGGGTTCTGCTAGTATATTATAATTTTTGTAGGATATTTTTCTTTTAGATCAAACGGAGAGAACATCTACTCTATTCCTTCTTTGTTTACACCTAGTACTGAATGAATGCGTCGTAGCTGTCGATACCAAAGGCCACACTGTCTTTGACAACATAAACGTTTAGACATAAACGTTACGGAAATTAAGCCTACCATGCTTCACTGCACTACAATCAATGTCAAAGCTCATCATACTTAAAGCTCGAAGCTTAAATTAACCCTAATAATTTTATACGAGACTGTAATCAAGGTTTATTCTACTGTTATGCATTTTTGTTTTTTTCGCATAGAAATAATGTACTGGTCGGAGAATGACAATGACTGCCTTTTTAACAAGCTTTTATTAGCTTCATTTATAACTATTTAAGTTTTTAAATTATGGAAGTTTTGAATTCCGAATTCTGAAGTCTGAATAAAAAAATAATTTGATACCATACAGCTTATTTTATAACTAGCGACTCATCCTCGCTCCGCTCGGGTTCGTCCCAACTTACGTTTTAACGTTTAGTATAGATTTGATGATGATGACGGTGATGCGGTAACAGACAAACAAACAGACAAAAATTGTAAAACTATAGATTCGGCCTCTGTATCGATAATAATGTCTATTTCAATGAGATTTTCCAAAAAATATTTAATATACAGATTCGGCTTAGTTACAATTTTATTATATGTATAGATGAAGCCGATTTTATAATGAAGGACATAGCTGGCATCATTCGATTTGATTTACGAATCCCGTATACAGTTATATACAGATGGTCAAAATTATATGTGTTTGTGTATAAATAAAATTATATCTTGTACCTCAAATGATTTTTAGCTTTTAGAAAAAGATTATATGTTAATTCCTTCCATTTTCTAAGCTGATTAAAAATAAAATATATTTAAGAGCCAAACCCTCAGTAATAAACAGTGTCGTATATCTTTATATAGCATCAACAATTATTTTGCGCTCTGTTAGCGATGATATGGGCCGTTGATTATGAAACACATAAATTTGCAATTAGAAATAAAATTCGTATTTTATAATTAATTATACATGAAACCCAATGAAAGGTATTGAACTATGTGGTTTATTACGATTATAAAACAGATTTCACATACGTTTGTTTACGCAGCTTATTCCAATATGAACTAATTATTCCATCGTCAGGTATAAATTTACTTAAAATCAGCAATGGATAATTTTCAGCAACTTTGTTTGATTTGTGGCTCAATTAATTTCTATAGCGGTTACGAGTAGGATTTCAATTTGTGTTAACGGTTAGTTTGGAATAGTCGGTCTATTGCTCTGTGAAAAACAAAAGGAAGTTTATCCCATAGTACATATTTTCGGGATAAAAAGTAACATATGTGCTATTCCAGACTATAATCTATCTCTGTGTTTAATTTCATCCACACTCGTTAAGGTTTTCTGGCGTAATTGAATACCAAACATACATACATCCAAGCTTTCGTATTTATAGCTACTTTTCGACATAGAAAGCACATGGAGTTCAAAGCACTTAAAAATAATTATCCCACCCTTGGAGATAGTTTTTTTTTTATTATACGGAGTCTTTATGTTTATACAAGAATAAATAATTAAAAATTTTCTAAAAATAATTGTGAAAATCACAAAATACAGATTAATATTATTTTTGAAATCGGTCAATGGCAATCTTAGTCGACTCGTATTAAATACGAAGCTATACAACGTATAATCTATTTATGAGTACTTTATTATCAATCAAATATATTTAAACGAGCAATTCTTGTATATTTATTTATTTATACCGGCGATCTCGGAAACGGCTCTAACGATTTTGCTTGAATTGGGTACGTGACAGTTTTCGGGGGCGAAAAATCGATCTAGATTAGTCTTATGTCTGGAAAAATGCATGTTTTCGGGTTTTCATGGGCCAAGACTTAAGATTGACAATCACAAGTGTCCGGGTTCGACTTCCGATCGGATACAAAGATTTTACTTTAGTTTTTTTTTTTTTTGTATTTATTCAAGTTTTTAGTTTTTTTTATCTAAAAAATACGATATAACAAAAAAGAACTCTGAGCGAAGCTCGGTCGCCCAGGTACTGTTACTAATATATTATTCTTCTACTTTCACTCAGCAACATCCAACGATATCATGATTTTTGCTGAGACAGTTTACGAGCCGGAGAGATATTGGCTATTTTATATTCCGGTACATCGAGCGGCTCCTGAAGGTTATCAAAGTTTAACATAAAGTAGAGCAGAGTGAGCCGTAAAAAAACAAAGATTTATTACGAACTTACATACATTTTCTATATCTACTTATAATAAAATTCTAACTGAGTCAAATCTGTACATTAAATATTTTTTGGATAATCTTATTGAAATAGTCATTTTTTTGAAACAGAGGCCGAGTCTATAGTTTTTAGAATTTTTATTTGTCTGTTTGTCGTCTATCTGTCTGGGAACGCATCACGAGAAAACCACTGGACGGATTTTGATATATGGTGATAGCTGGGAACATTTAGGAAACTTTTTAGTAATAAATCTAGGTGTTAGTATACCGTTAAAACCTATCTAGCGATGAACCCGAGTGAAGCGAGAGTGACTCGCTAGTATATAAATATAGAGAGAAAATAGTTATTGTGAGCGTGCCTTAGGATATAGACACATCCTATTGCAGATTCTTTGTGGGTCTATTTAAGAAATACAATTTTCTGGTAAATGTTTTTTAAGTGTATCTCTAAAGGTTTAGCCAGCGTTAGCCATCTAAAAGCACGAAAACGGTTTTTTTGATAAAACATCGTCTAGACTCAATCATTTTGTACAAAATAATTATAAATTATGCACAGTAACCTTCCTCGTTTTAGCTCTTTCTATTTGTGAAAATTATATCAACATCCGTTGCATGGTTTTGAAGAAGTAAGTGGTGAAACAGGCAAACGCAGTCAACGATTCTGTTATTTAATGTCGTTTTACTAAATTTTGATTTCATTTAGATATTTTTAATTCTAAGAGTGCCATAATTTTATATTATTTAAATTTAACAGTAAAGTGAAGTTTTAATAAAAGACTCTAGTATTATAGTTGTATCCAGCCCTTGTTAACGACCCACTGCTGGGCATGGGCCTCCCTTCAATACGAGGGAAATCAGGCCATAGTCCACCACGGTGGCCAAGTGCGGATTGGCGGACTTCACATGTCTTTCGAAAACTTGCTAGGTTTTCTCAGACATGCAGGTTTCCTCACTATGTTTTTCTTCATCGTAAAGCAAGTGGTAATCATGTTAGAAATGATTCGCACATAAAAATATCAGAGGTGCGAGACCCGGGATTTGAGCTCGCTTCACTCGGTTTTCCAAGCGAGCGCGTTACCACTGGGCTACCACTGCCACGTATTATAGTTATTAAATAAAAAAATATTTCCTAATTTCGACCTAATCTAAGGTTTCAACTGAAAAATTTCAATTTTCCAACTCAATTCGCGTCAATTGCAAACGTGTCCGCAACGTAGGACACCGGGCGGCACACAATTATTTTGCAGATTAAGTTAAAGGAATAAAGCGATATAGTATTATTTTAAGCCTACATAACTATGTGGGCAATATAATAAATGAATAAATATGTTGGGACATTAACACACAACGCCATCTAGTTCTATGGTAAGCTACAAGGCCTGTGTTATGGATACCAGATAGTTGGCACACTAAATATATATAACTTTAAATACATACATATTATAAATATAAACACCCATGGATAGAGTACAAACATTCGTGCTCATCACACAAATGTAAACGCCCAGAGGGACTCAAACCCGAGACTTCTGGAACAGCAAGTTACTACAAACTGAGTCAAACGTGTCGTCAAAATAATAATACACAATTAAATAATTGTAGGCATTGTTAGCCCAATTGTAATGCGCTCACTTGGAAAACCGAAAGAAGCGGATTCAAATCCCGGGTCTCGCACCTTTGATATTTCCATATACGAATCATTTCCAATATGATTACCACTTGTCTCACGGTGAAAGAAAACATCGTGAGGAGATCTGCGTGTTTGAAACAACCTAGTAAGTTTTTGAAAGACATGTAAAGTTCGAAAACCCGCACTTGGCCAGCGTGGTCGACTATGGCCTGTTTCCACTTGCATTGAAGGAAGGTCCGTCGCAGTAGTGGAACGTTAAAAAGGGCTGAATACAGTACAAGTTAATTGTGAATACGATTCTCTCGGAAGATAAAAAAAAAATCTACATTACAATACGCGCAGACTGACCAAGGACTTTAAATAAAACTATTAATATTTGATTTTTGTTTATTGATCCCCGACGTTTCCAATGCTTTACAGCAATCATGGTCGTGGGAGAGACTAAGGTTGTGTAGATTATTATATCTACCCATAAATTATAACACGTCAGGAACCAGAAAACAAAATAAATTTGCGGAAAAATCCAAAAAGATAGTTCTAAAGTAAATCTATGAAAATATTACAAGGTATTTTTCTTACAGTACAAATGCGTTCAATCCCAAAAAAAAACCTAGAATCTAAGAAGAAGTGCCAAAAGATACTCAGTAAGTTCCTTTGATAACACAAATAAAAAGCGTAAATAAACGCTTCTACATTGCGCCAGGCAAGATGTCGCCTAGCAAATCCAACGGTTCGCTATTGTCCACAAGTCAGTAATAGCTGGTAATAAACAGTTATAATTACTGCGGAATGGAGCAGAAAAGGTCTTTGTGAGAATTGTTAAAAATTTTCTATATGTTCCACAGAAGGAGTTATGTACAAACAGCCACCATATACCAATGTAACCATATATACATTCTATATATGGTTACATTTAAAGGATATTATTATAATTAATATATTATTTATTATTATTATTGTAGAAATAAATGAGAAAGTTAATTATTATGTGTTTAATTTGTTTTAAACAGATAATAATTAACATACAGATTAACAGATAATAACAAACATTTTCTGTCAAATGTAGTTTTTTTATAAAAATGTTTTTATTAATATCTTGGGACATTAACACACATCACTATCCAGTTCCATGGTACACTACACATATATAACTTTGAATAACTTTGAATACATACATATTATATATATATATATATATATATATATATATATATATATATAAACACCCATGACTGGAGTACAAAAATTCGTGCTCATCACAGAAATGAATGCCCCCAGCGGGGCTCTAACCCGCGACCGCTGACACAGCAAGTAGGGTCACTACAAACTGAGCAAAACGTGTAATCAATTAAGTTAAATTCTGGTAACTTTATAATGCTACTTTGGAAAATGCGTGTTGGGTGGCAGTCTTTAGCTTTTCTTTTCACGTTTTTCCAAGCAAATATTTAAAACCATTTTCGAATCCTTTAGTATGAATACTTGATATATACAACTGGTACAATCTATAAGGAATATGAAAGTTTGTACGTACATTATACATATGCATGTATGTTATGTCGCTATTTAAAAAAAAAAGAGTACATGTATGAATGTGTACACGCGCAAGAAGTAAAAATTTTGTAGGATATCGGTACTCTTTATGAAATTCGATTTATGTTTTAAATAATTAGGATAGGTAAGATGCTAAAAATGACGCATATTATAATCATATATTTATAGAATATCGTTTAAGGAAAGAATACAATATTATATATCAACAATAATTCACCAGTTTACCCCCCCCCCCCGCTCCCCCCTCCTCCTCTCCCCCCGGTCCCAGTCAAGGAGGCGTAAAGAAGTTTTACTTCAAAAACTAGTATATACTTTGATAGAATATTCAGGTGTAATTTCTAGTAATCGTAAAATATTCTCACTAAGCTAGCAGAGAAGGTTGGTCTGACCGAGTAATGACTTTTGCGTTTGTCACTGTAGACGCAGAATGAATTATAGTAGGTCTTTTACAAATTAATATATTATTATATAATTATACCTAGATACGTTTAAACGGTAAGTATAGATTTCCCAGAGATGAGATATTTTCCCGCAGTAAAAAGTACCTTGTATAACCAGCTCTCATCATACCAAATTTCAGCAAAATCTGTCCAGTGATTTTCTCGTGATGCGTTCCTAAACAGACAGACAGAAATAAATTATAAAAACTATACATTCAGCCTCTGTATCGATAATAATGACTATTTCAATAAGATTTTCCAAAAAAAATTTTAATTACAAGTTCGCCTCGGTTACAATTTTATTATATGTATAGATTACATATTATAAAATACTATTTACTTCCTGAAGTTCCACTGACATGTGAATTACTTCGTGACCATGACTCGGGCTCCTTTAAGAGTGGTGAAAACAAGATGGGTTAGCTCTATTTACGTATTTATTTTGCCTATTGAATTGTCATTAGGATATTTTAAATTTAACATTATAAAAATATATTTTCAATTTCATATATTTTCAATTTTAACAAAAGAAATAGCTTAAAATATACTGATTTAAATTCCATCAACGTCCAATTTGTAGAGATAGTGTTACTTTCGCAACGTATTTTCGATGTCAGGGCGATTTCGTGTCACCGTAGCATCAACTAACAAATACATATTCAAAACTACCAATATAAAAATTTTATTAAATACAACTCGCAAACACCTATATACCGAGTGTATGTGTAATTTTTGAAGAAAAACTTCTTTACGCACGCTTGACTTGGGGAGTAAGCTAGTGAATGCGTGACGAGAGCGTTACGAAAAGTGTGATCGGGCGAGGCGAACGTTTCTTGCCATGGTAACCGTTGTTATTGTCTGACAAATGATATATAATAGTACATTCTTTCCTTAAATTCTATAAATATATGATTGTAATATGCCTAATATGCGTTATTTTTAGTATCTCGCCTATCCCAATTATTTAAAACATAAATTGAATTTCATAAAGTAATTAGTTTTTTAATAAAATTAACCATTCAACAAGTCTTTAATAATATTTTTCTTAACATTTTCAATTAAATGTTACAGAGAAATAACAACTTGACGTACAATATTAAATCTCTCAATCTATATCTCCAGAGTGAAATGTCGTTCAAACGTACATATATATTATTTATATCCCTTTTATCTTACTTGTAATTAATCCTTCTTTTGTTCTCGAATTGTTTTTTACCAAGTATTTATTCTTTATGACAATACGTTTCGGATATTGGGTGTAACGAATGAAATATATTATGTTCAAAGCGTAAAATTGGTAAAATGAAAATTGATGTCGTGTTCTTCTGAGCATTGTGAGTTTTAACCGACTTCCAAAAAGGTGGAACTCCTTAATTCACATATATATTTTGTGCGTATCTTAGACTATACCCACGTTAATTTTGAGCTCATTCAATTATTTTTAATGAAGAAATAATTGTATAATCCATTTCAAGAAAAATTTCTATCTCTAAGAATAGAATTACTTAAAGTTTTAATTTTGAAGTAGTCGTACATATAACAAATCTTAAAATACTTGTATATATACATTTATTTCGTGTATCTCGGAAACAGCTGTAACGATTTAGATCAAATTTTGTATTTAGACAAGGCACTGCTTTCTAAGTCTATATATATATATATATATATATATATATATATATATATATATATATATATATATATATATAAAATTATATCTTTCTTGACAAACCCTGAACGAAGTTCGGTCGCCCAGGTACTGTATAACTTAATAGCGACAACAATTTTAAGCTTTTTATAACATCATATGGCTAGCCTTTGTTGGCGATGTATAATTGAGAGCACAAAAATATTCTCCGTACTCAAATACCCCAACCAATTTTCAATTTTCATGTCGATAGGTTGAACGGTACGGAAGTTTATGTAGCGCCCTCCTGTGGCCAGTTACAGCAAAATGAATAACGTAAAATGTCTTCATATTTTGTCAATATTCTAAAGCAATTAGAAAGAATTATCGGATATATTTTTTTTTGTTTTTATTTATAATCATTATCAATATATATTCTTTATTACACAAATCTATACTAATATTATAAAGCTGAAGAATTTGTTTGTTTGGTTGAACGCGCTAATCTCAGGAACTACTAATCTGATTTAGATAAATCGGTTTGCATTGGATAGCCCGTTAATTGAGGAAGGCTATAGGCTATATATCATCCCAGAAAAATGTATGATTCCCGTGGGATAGATTTGTTTTTGTGGATAGATTTTTTGTTTGTTAGCGACGAACCCGAAGCGAAGCGAGGGTGAGTCAGTCGGTGTGCTTTGATTTGTATTGGCTGGCACCGACTTCGAAAATATCTGATTAGGTATCTATTCTAAATGAAAACCCACGTTTAATTATTTTTTAGTTTTCAGTGCCTGGAAGTCGGTTTTTTTTTTAAGTTTTTATTTTTCCATTTTTAGTGTAGACATAATAAGTAGGTAATTTGTAAGAAGAAAGATTTTTAAAAACATATTCGATTAAGCCATTTATTCAGACCCCTAATGACAGTCACAACCCATCTAGGTGTAAAGTTCTCATCAATACAAATTAATCGAACCCAAACACCAGGTAATTGCTGTAAGTCGTTGAGGAGTTCCCTCGACTGTCTTTCGGCTTCATCATCGGATCGACTCCATAATCTCGACCGACCTTCATTAAATAGTAGTGCTTTAAAATACTTAATGAAAAAAATTAACAAACGCACTAGTCGCCACTACGATTTTCGAAGGTTCCCTTCGACTTCTCTGGGATGCCATCATCAGATCCTGGTTTCCTTATTATGGTACCACCCTTGGGATATCTCATTTCAAACAAAAAAAGAATCATTAAAATCGGTTTATGAACGACGAAGTAACTCGCGAACATACATAAAATTACATCCACGTAAACAAACATTTTCATATTTTTTTTTTCATAAAATGAAAACTACTGGGCCAAACTATGTCAAATTTTTATGGGAACAAATGGCAAGTATTTTGCATCAAACAAAAGAAAAATCACGTAAATCGGTTCATAAATCTCAGCGTAATCCTCCTCCTTTTGGAAGTCGGTTAAAAATACATAGAAAGTGACGTGAACAAAGGTGGACTTACCTCTATAAAAGATCTCTTTCAGTCAACCATGTATGTGGGAAATAGTGTTAAATTATTTACATAATGGCTTTAAATGCAGAATACACACTAAAAGTATTTTTTACGGTTTAAGACGCAACTCTTAAATTTTTAAGGGCTCATTTTCTTGTAATAAAATATTAATTTACTTTCTGAAATTTAGAAAGCGTCATACATTTTTATTTTTTATTTATATTTAACATATGACCTTGGAGTGGAATTTTGTTTTGAATTTGGTGTATTTTTGAAATTGATCAAAATGTAGCGTTACGAATTTATAGATATTAAAGGATACATTTAACTAATCAGGTACAATTACTGTGATTAATTCAGTTTTAAAAATCAACTAGTACATACGTATATAAAACCCAAATATCCAGATCCGAAAATATCTACATGGCCAATACAGATATTTGCTATATCAGAATCGAACCTGCGTCTATTTTGTAAGGTCTGTTTTCTAACAATAAACCAATTTGGCGTCTTTCAAAATAAACTCTTATTATATATTTATATATATTTCAGAAGACTGTATGTCCGATAATCGGATGAAAAAAATATATTATTCGTCCGACTATTGTTGTTGTGTAATATATTGCGACTGCGACTGTTTTTGTTTCTATAAAAAACATTGGGATCTAAGAATCTAAGTTTTCAGCTCAGTAGGTTAAGGTTATTTAATTACTAGCAGAATCCGCGGCTTCGCTCGCGATCAAACTACAAAAAATACGAAATTTCATGCAAATACGTCCAAGGAATAAAAAGTTTCATACAAACTTTTATCCCTTATTTCACCCTCTTGGGGGTTCAATTTTGAAAAATCCTTCCTTAATGGATGCCTTCGTCATATGAGGAATACGTGGTTACGTATTAATGATTTAGCCTGTACGTTGATACATCAGTCAATCACTTTTGCCTTTTATATAACATATATATAGATTTGCATATAGAAACGCCTGCACCTTAAAATAACTTATTTTACATTAGAATACAAAAAAGTGGTAAACAAACCGACAATAGTCGGACGTATAATATATTTTTTATTCATCCGAATAATTATCGGATGTATACCAACAGCCATAATTACCCATTATTTTTAAATGACATTGCAAATATAAACTTTCAGTGTATATAAAGCAATCTTCTTAAAAGATTGTTAATTTTAAACCCATCCGTTACAGCTTTTAATTTTTAAAGCGATCTTTTAGTTCTACATCGCTAGTGTAAAGCCTCGTGGGACCGTTGTTTCGTTTGTTTGAACTCGAAAGTCTTTCTTAACCGTAATAATGTCCTCCTGACCGAATCCGGCCACGGCGGCCAATCTCATTGAGACTAGCCAACTGCGCAGGAGATATTATAGTGCACAAGTGTACGCGCAGACACAAGTGCACTCTCTATTCCTGTCACTCTCATACTCCGGTGGGACGACTATTCGACACGACCGGTGAGAGTTAAGGCGCAGGACCGACGGCTTTACGTGCTCTCCGAGGCACGGGGTTGAAACACCGCCAACTTTCCAACTCCGGGCTGTTACTGAGGCTTACTATACAGAAAGACTCAATAACTAAACTTGGCCCGACCCGGGACTCGAACCCAGGACCTCAGGATGTGCAGCCGTACATGCTAGCCACTACACCACCGAAGCAGTTAAACTTAACTTAACCGTATTGCCCTTACGAAAATGTGTTTTTAAAATGCATTAAGATTACTTTATATCAACGTAGCTATTTAGTTTAATATTCAAAGGCGGTTAATTGTTCATTCAATTTATTTTTTAATCAGGACATTATTATTTAAATATGGCGTAATTTAAAATTGTGTAAAATTAGAACGACTGTCAAAATAAGTTATCCATACGTATGAGAGAAATTAAAATTGTTTTTTTTTTCTTTTTGTTTGCTTAAACATGATGCGACAATATGGCGTATGTATTGATGATGTCCTATGACCATAGGCCATCTATCATTACTGTTAGACACCAAGGACCGTTAGATCCGAAACGTGGTCAGCCACTACATATTATAATATAAAACAAAGTCCTCCGCCGCGTCTGTCTGTCTGTTCGCGATAAACTCAAAAATTACTGCACTGATTTTCATGCTGTTTTCACCATCCAGAGTAGTTCTCGAGGAAGGTTTTAGTATATAATTTATTAAGTTTTTGTATACATTGGCTATAATATAACGATATTTGTTGGTGGTGTCGGAAAAAAATAAGCCGTCTGGGAGCTTTCCACGAAAACGCCACCTTAATCCTTTGAGATATAACAAAATAACGTATGGTGGAATTGTGTATCTTATATAGGTCTACAGAAAAGTCCACGATGGCATATATCTATCTCTTAAGGATAACATACTATATCCATATTAAACGTTAAAACGTAACTAGGGATGAACCCGAGCGAAGCAAGGGTGAGTCGCTAGTTATAAATAAACTAAGCGGCAAAAATGGTGATTGTATTATAAATTAACGAGTTAAAAGCACAAATCACGAACGGTTAAATTAAGCTTAGTAGCAAGTCTATTTTCGTCTACTTCCCTGATTAAGTTACAATTAATTGCTGTTCTCGGATGAATTAACTTCTTGAAAATTAATAAATATTTAATATTAAACTCGTTATAGGATTTAATTAAATAATTAATGGCAACATAAGCTTTTGCCTACTTAAATTTCTGAATAGAATTTTTTTTTTAGCTTTAAGCTATTTTCTTTATAATTTAAATACTTTCTTCAGAACTACTCATAGTCTTGCTAATATTATAAATGTAAAATTTTAGATGGATGTTTGGATGTTTGTTACTCAATTACGCTAGAATGGCTGAACGGATCTGTATGAAATTTGGCACAGAGATAGGTTATAGTCAGAAATAGCACATAGGCTAATTTTATCCCCGAAAAAAATGGGGTTCCCGTGGGATAGATTTTTTTTACAATCGAACTCAAGCGAAGCGAAGGTGAGCTAGTATGTATATTATATAAATAGTATATAAATTGATATATATAGTATATAAATTGATATACTTTTTAAGAAGTTACATCTGTAGCATTTGCTTTAAAGGTACATTTTATACGACCTAATAGTAGTGACTTAATGAGCAAAAATATAGGTTAGGATAAGGCGAGTCTTCAAATTCAACGTCACTTAGCACGCAATGGATCTCACGATGTTTTGAGCTTTTCTGGAAAATATCTGAAATTGTTATGTACAAACTATTCAATATTTATCGTCTATTTAATAAACAACTTACATGTAATTATATATTTTAATGTATTTAATACATATTCATAGTGATGATACACAAATAATAAATAAATGTTGGGACATTAACACACAGCACCATCTAGTTCCATGGTAAGCATGGTAAGTAGGCTTGTGTTATGGATACCAGATAGTTTATACACTACACATATATAACTTTAAATACATACATATTATAAATATAAACACCCATAACTGGAGTACAAACATTCGTGCTCATCAAATGAATGCCCCCAGCGGGACTCGAACCCGACACCGCTGGCACAGCCAGGGTCACTACAAACTGAGCCAAACGTGTTGTCGAAATATAATTCAAAACAAAATCATTCCATAAAGCACTGAAGTTCAATTGCGCTCAAAATTACCAAGCTGAAGTGAAAGTATTCCTTTCATGTCTCCTTACATATTGATGGTCGATAAAGCCGACACTATCGCATGAAACGGTATTTATATTTCTTTTTAGATAGACATTTTATTCAATAAAGATTACACTAATGTATTATTGAATACAATACGGTAAATATTTCTATTATTTACATTTGAACATACATAATATATAACACATATAATATATGTGTGCGCATAATATTATTTATAATAATAAAATTCTAACTGAATCGAATCTGTGCATTAAATATTTATTTGGAAAATCTTATTGAAAAAGACATTATTATCGATACAGGGGTCATCTACAGTTTTTTGGAATTTTTGTCTGTCTGTCTATCTGTTTGGGAACGCATCACGAGAAAACCGCTGAATAGATTTTGATAAAATTAGGTTATCCGGGTCAACATTTAGGATACTTTTTACTGTGGAAAAATGTGACACCTCTGAGAAATCTGTTCTAAAATTTAAAACGTAATTAGGGACAAACCCGAGCGGAGCGAGGGTAAGTCGCTAGTATACAATATAGTTATTATATTTTTGGCAATCAGAAGCGAAAAACAAATAAAAAAAAACAATTTTAAACAACCTAAAATTACTTTATTTCAAAATAGACTTGATTTTAACAATAATTCAATTAATTATCAAAATTCGAGCAATCACAAACAACCGTTAATATTCAAAACAAGAAATACTTAAAATAAAACGAAAAACCACTATAAAAACAATATGGAACGAACTTACTGCAAAGTAGCGTAGGTACCGATACCCTTACAGTCCAACGACTGAGCAGCAAATGACCTGCACTCTATCGAGCGCTCGCTTTTATTTGAATCGGTGGGTACCACCACTACCAACAATAAGTTCGGCTTATACGGCCTCTCCTGATCGTGCGCCGTCCTCGGCTGCACCTGAGACTTCTTTTTCGGGAGCACTGGCAGGTACGGCGAGAATTTGATCGCCGTTATCGTCTGATTTGGTCTCGTCCGTACTAGAAGCACCAGTAGAACTAGCAGAAGCATCTGAAGGCTCAGCCACATCGTCAGAGTTGTCGTCGTTGCAATCTGCATGAGGAACGAGAGGTTAATCATACGTGGCGACATACACCTTTGCCTATTCTGTCATTCATCACGCATACAAGGCCCTCATACAAAAATACACTTTCTCAACCCAAATTAAAGCACTTCGCTTTCAGAAGTATTCATACATCTTCATACATCAAAACTCACTCATACTCATACTTGAACTTGTACATGTACAAGTTCACACGTTAAAAGAAACGTGTTAACCAGGACTGCGCCTGCCAGGACAACACCTGATGCGTGTTCAGAGAACACGACTTCCGGGACAACACCCGATGCGCGTTCAGAGAACACGACTTCCGGGACAACACCCGATGCGCGTTTAGAGAACACGACTTCCGGGACAACACCCGATGCGCGTTCAGAGAACACGACTTCCGGGACAACACCCGATGCGCGTTCAGAGAACACGACTTCCGGGACAACACCCGATGCGCGTTCAACAACAGCGAACACGACTTCCGAAACCAGGCACCCCAGGTCGCTTGCCTTGGGAGCGCACTGCATCCGGTCTGCATCAGCCACCAGTTCCGATCAGTGAGGCAAGCACCCGCCTTACTGTCACACGTACGCTCGCACAACATACGTGCTACTAGAACACACAAAAAAAAAATAACAGTTCGGTTAAAACTTACTTTCAAAAAATGCAGCACAACTCTCAGGACACCACTCGCCTTTCCAGGGTACCATGTACTGAGCTGCGGCCTGAGTTGTCTTGCCTCTAGCTCCACTTAACAACTTTAGCTCGTAACGATCACTTGATAACACTTTAGTTACGCGGTATGGACCCCTCATACCAGGGTCAAGCTTCCCAGCGGACTGTGAATACTTTATGACGAACACCTGATCGTTAACCTGGAAAACTCTTGGCGGGTGTCTTTGACGATTTACTCGTACGTCTTGGCTATCTTGATTCTTGTCAAGAGATTCTTTAGCTGATCTCCTGCTAAGTTCCCTCATGGCTTCTCGATTTGGACTTGAGTTTTCAACGGCAACATCACGGATCAGTGCACGAATCACAGGAGTGGTCGCATTTGTACCGATTAACAGGTACAAAGCTGAGTACTGAGTGGTTTTTTGTTTTGTAATATTTAAAACTAACTGAATTTTACATAAACTATCAGACCAGGTGCAATTTTTACTATTACTCTCGACACGAATCATATTAAGGACGGTTCTTACATAACGCTCGACTTGCCCATTGGAGTGGTGCATCTCGGGCGTTATGTAATGGATTTCGCAACCCATTTCAGATATCCAACTGGTAAAAGCGGATGCCTCAAACATGCGACCACGGTCACAAACTATCAGTTTGGGTGTCCCAAATAAAGACATAGCGCTATTGAAAACTCGTTTCAATTCGCTCTTGCATCTTGTCTGTATATAGGATAGAGTAAACAAAATTTTGTAAAAGAGTCAACCAAAACAAATACAAATTTATATCCGTTGGACTCAGGTAAAGGACCTAATACATCAACATGAACCGTGTTGAAGGGAATGTCTGACTTTTCCCATGACGTAATAGGCTGACGAGGAGCTCTTGGAACACGTTTCTTGGAGATGCAAATTAGACAGTGGGAAGTATATTTTCTGACAAATTGTTTCAGACCAGGGAACCAAAAATGTTTTAGAATAAGGTCATAAGTTTTATCAGCCCCGATGTGCTCATGCTCGTCGTGAAAAACTCGCAATAAACTGAGCCGGTGCCCTTTAGGGACATAACATAGTAAGCGCGACTCCTCACCAACACGTGAGTAGCGATAGTAGAGCACATCGTTCTGACATACGTACCGATTAGAGTCCAAGAGACCATCCCTCAGTTTTTGGATGAGATCTGCAGTCTCAGAATCAGCCGACTGAGCCATTTGTGCCCAATTCAATGGTCTACAAATGTTATTGACTTGCAACGCTGGTGGGTTTCTGCTTAGATAATCCGCGTGACCCATCATCACGCCCTTTCGATATTCAATCTCAAAATTGAAATCCTGCAGATAAATCCACCAGCGTGCAACCCGTGGAAGAAGATCTTTTTTGCGTTCGGTGGCCTTCAAAGCATTACAATCGGTCACGATTTTAAAAGTTATCCCAATTAAATAATGACGGAAGTGTTGCAATGCCTTGACGACCGCCAACGTTTCAAGTTCGTACGAATGGTATTTTGCCTCCGCCCCCTGAGTAACTTTACTAAAATAGGCTACCACCCGTTTACCACCGTCGACGTGTCT
Source organism: Fabriciana adippe (assembly GCA_905404265.1). Lineage (NCBI taxonomy): Eukaryota > Metazoa > Arthropoda > Insecta > Lepidoptera > Nymphalidae > Fabriciana > Fabriciana adippe. The sequence continues at coordinate 13,740,382 of FR989995.1, read as the reverse complement.
TTGCATAAGTACAGCACCATATCCTGCACTACTGGCGTCGGTGTGCAGCTCTGTGGGAAGGCTCGGATCAAAAATCGCAAGTATGGGCTCGCTGGTTAATCGTTTTATAAGATATTGTCGGACTTGATCTTGATCAGGTCCCCATTCAAATTTTACGTCTTTCTTTGTGAGACGCGAGATACATGCGGTTTTTGTCGCGTAACCTTCGATATAACGCCGAAAGTAACCCGCAAGGCCTAAGAACTGGCGTACTTGTCTGACATTACAAGGGATAGGCGAATTAATTAGTGCCTCAATTTTGTGTGGACTCGGCCGAACCTGACCGTGACTAATCACACGACCCAGGTATTCTACGTTGGTAGTGAGAAACGAACACTTGCGCACGTTAATTGAAAACCCGGCCTCCGTCAAAGTCTTCAAGACATCGCTTAACAAAATGATGCCATCATCGATTGTTAAACTCAGTATCAGCACATCATCAATATACACCAGGACACTCCCTGCTTCTATAAATTTACGCAAAGTATTATTGATGATGCGCTGATACACAGTGGGAGAATTACATAAGCCATACGGCATTTTTAAATATTCATAGTGAGCTTCCGTGGTTACAAAGCCTGTCCTATGGATCGATTCCTCATCAATAGGAATTTGGTGGAAGCCTGACGCCATGTCTAAAGATGTGAAAAATTTCGAGCACCCAAGCCGATCAATGTGGTCATCAATCAAGGGTAGAGGGTATCTATCCTTGACAGTAATACGATTTAGTGCACGAAAATCTACGCACATTCTGTCTGAGCCATCCTTTTTCTTGACCAAAATGACCGGGCTTGCGTACTCGGAATTTGACTCCCTAATAATCTTTTTATCTAATAGATCCTGACATATCTCGCGAACCTTAAGTTTCTCTTGGTATGACAAACGATACGGATGGTATGCCACAGGTATGTCACTTGTCAGTCTGATGTGCATTTTGCCAGTTTTCACTGTAGTGGTGGCGGTACCGGATATTAAAAACGAAGAGAACTCATCTATCACAGTCATCAACTTAACTAGTTCCTCATCTTTGAGAGGCGTATTTATTTTGTTAGGTTCATTAAATTCACGGCATTTACATTTAATACCCTATCCGGTGTATGAGTCAGGTACTGTCCATGTTTTGTGCGAATAAACGTGACGCCATCGCGATTTAGTACATCAGTCCCTATGATAATAGGCGTATTCATACATGATGCGGGTACCACAACAAAATCTACTTCAAGCGCGATATTACTAAATTCAACAGTTAAAGTGATGTATTCGCGAGTAACAATCTCTTTATCGCTTATTCCTTTTAAAGAGCATTTAATTTGCTTACGCGACCCGGAAAAGTAATTTACTACCGCAGAGGATATCAAGGATACATTCAGTGCACCACTATCTATGAGAATATCAACCGGTATACCCTGTATCACGGCTGTACTTATATCCTTGTTATCCTTTGCAGTTGAAAGTTCGCTACATAAGTTCACTTTACGTTGATTGCTATTGTTACTTTGAGACTCAGTTCGAGCCTTAGCGAAACAGTTAATCTCTTTATGCCCTACCTTCTTACAGAAAGAACAGATGGGTTTAGCATTATTACTACTATCTGCCTTATCATTAACATAACGCTTTTTCGGGCACTTATCTTTATAATGCCCTGTTTGACCGCAATTAAAACATTTGTTTTCGGATTTACTAGAGCCGTTAAAATTACGCCTTTTAGTCGTACTACTGGATGAGACAGATTTATTAGGGTTACAATTATCAAATTTACGAAAAGGCTTTACATAAGTGGCCAAAAAGGAAACTAGGTTTTCTGAAGTTAGGTCAGCATTGATAGCTGCTGCGCGTACCTGTACATCACTAATACCGTGAACTACTATTTGAACCATAAGTTCTTCGCTTAACCCTTTGACTAAACGTAATCTTAATAATGAACGACGCGCATACTCCGCGTATGAAGAAAACTTGTCGGACGTAGTGTTTATAACCTCATGAAGAGTTTGGGCATAATTAATCTTTTGCGGACACAATGACTTAAATTCCTTAACGAAATTGGACCATGAGCGATCATTTGTAGCCCACTCATTTAACCAGGTTTTTGCGTCACCTTTTAAACAGTGAGCCACACGTGAGAAACACTCAAGATCATCCCAATGATTCGCATGCTTAGCCCTGTCCACTTCGTTACACCACAATTCAAAATTGTTTATAGCTGGATCAAAATTTGAAACGTAATAGTTATTAGATTTGTTTTTTGTTAATACTCCTAATGCATCAACAAGCGCCTGGGTTGTGGAGACATTATTTTTATCTAACGGAGGTGTGGTGTCACGAATTGACGGCGTAACACGCGATCCACTAGCGGTGTTTTCCTCAATAGCATTCAATCGCGTCATAATAGTGCCTAACACACTCTTCACAGAAATATCATGAGAGTGGGATCGAGATCTACTACGACGACGATGTGAATTAGCTATACGTAACCTAGATCTTTCACGCGAATTATGATTGTCACCCTCACGTGAGCGACTGCGACGTGATCGTGAATGAGTTCTGTCGTTACGCGAACGCGAGCGAGTCCTATCACGACGTGAACGCGAACGATTTCTAGTATGGCGAGACCGTGAACGAGTTTTATCGCGGCGAGATCGTGACCCATGGTTACGGTCCTGTCGCGATTCACTATGACGAGCCCCAGAGCGAGGCGGCGTCCTAGCTAGCCTTTTACGTGGCATTCTTATTTGAAATCAACGGTTGTTTGTGTAGATATCAAGGCTAATAATTGTGAGCAAGTAAGTTGAATCCCACTTCTGATTTTGGCAATCAGAAGCGAAAAACAAATAAAAAAAAAACAATTTTAAACAACCTAAAATTACTTTATTTCAAAATAGACTTGATTTTAACAATAATTCAATTAATTATCAAAATTCGAGCAATCACAAACAACCGTTAATATTCTAAACAAGAAATACTTAAAATAAAACGAAAAACCACTATAAAAACAATATGGAACGAACTTACTGCAAAGTAGCGTAGGTACCGATACCCTTACAGTCCAACGACTGAGCAGCAAATGACCTGCACTCTATCGAGCGCTCGCTTTTATTTGAATCGGTGGGTACCACCACTACCAACAATAAGCTCGGCTTATAATATATAATAATCAATAAGATTTACGTAATCATGAAGCAAACATAGTTAAACATTAGCCTTTGTGGCTTTTTGCCCTTTTCCATGTTATTTTAGTCATATTCATATTAAGTACTGTATAAATATTTGAAGATTCGGTAGTTTTAGAGATTATCTTTTATACACAAACAAATATATTTTATTTATAATAGTATGTATTCAGCCCTTTTTAAGAGTCCACTGCTGGGCACGGGCCTACCTTCAATACGAGGGGATTAAACCACTAATATAGCATTACTTTAAGCCTATACCTGATTCTGTAGAAAAAATAGTAGATAAAAGAGTTTGATAATTAACACCCAGTTCCCTATGTCGCATACATGTAAGATGTATGAATGGCGATTTTCAGTATTAGATATTTATCATATCTATAAATTATTTTGACGACACGTTTAGCTCAGTTTGTATTGACCCTACTTGCTGTATGAGAGGTTGCGGGTTCGAGTCCCGCTGGGGGCATTCATTTGTGTGATGAGCACTAATGTTTGTACTCCAGTCATGGGTGCTTATATTGATAATATGTATGTATTTAAAGTTATATATGTGTAGTGTATCAACTATCTGGTATCTATAACACAAACCTCGTAGCTTACCATGGAACTAGACGGTGCTGTGTGTTAATGTCCGAACATATTTATTTATAAAAGTTCAATACAAAATAACCATTTAATTCGAACTTACTGCTTATGTTTTACAATAAAAAAAATTAGAGTATCTCCGTACGAAGATATTGATAATATTATAACGTCACATGTAGAAATTATAATTACAAGTTCTTTTGATTACTACACAGTGTACAGGTTAAATAGGTGGCGAATAAATAAAGCCCACCCCCCCCCCCCCCCCTACTTTAGGGAATAAAAGTACTAGTAGCTATTATATTACTCCCTCAGTCAGTTTCCTCCTGGTACCTACTATTTGATAAGTCCTCTGTGCCGCTTTTCACAGGTGTTTTATCTTGAGTATTTTAAGTACCTCTCAACTCTAAAGAGAGTTTTAAGGAGGAAAATGTTTAACGATCAACCAAGTGATACAGGTTTAAATTCGGATCTCGCACCACTGACATTTACATAGGTGAATCATTTTGCTTGCTATTTGCTAATACGGCAAAGGAAAACAGTGTGAAATGAAAACTTTTAAACAAACCCCGACTTCCAGACACTAAAAGTAAAAATAGCTGAACGAGGGTGGGGAGGGGAGTGGGGTTCATTTACTATAGATACCTAATCGGATATTTGCAATTACAATTTAAATAAAATCGACCAAGCTATCTCTGAAAAATCAGTGAAATAAAAAAATACACACAAACATAAACCGCCTCCTTTTTGGAAGTCGGTTAAAAACCTGCTTCTCTGAGAGAATCTAACTAGTTCATAAAAAAAATGTGAAATCCGCACATCCGGATTCCAAAATATATGATCCCCCATCGCATTGAAGTGAGAGCAGTGCAGCAGGACATTAGAAAAGGATGAACTGTGTTTAACAATTATGTACGACACTTTGAAATTTTTAAATAACGTAAAAAAAATACACCATTATTGCTGTAAAAATGTACTCATGTTTATTAAACAGATAACTTTATTAATAAGTTGACACCCAACATGTAAAACCTTCGTTTAATTCTAAATTTTAAGGTGATGCAAAAAAAATATATGTGTACCCTCTCAAACCCACCATTTCGTAAATCTGTTATACTCTTAATATACAAAACTATTACTCAACAAACATAAAAGTATGAAAATACATATGACTATAAATAAATATGTTGGGATATTAACACATACCATCTAGTTCCATGGTAAGCTACGAGGCTTGTGTTATGGATACCAGATAGTTGATACACTACACGTATATAACTTTAAATACATACATATTACAAATATAAACAACCATGACTGGAGTACAAACATTCGTGCTCATCACACAAATGTACCCTACTGAGACTTGAACCCGCGACCGCTGGCCCAGCAAGTACTCTACAAATTGAGCCAAACGTATCGTCAAAAGTAACTCAATCCAAAAATTACCTATGCAATGATACGTTCATTGCATACGTATGTAATTTTTATAAATACGCCTCCCCATAGGGAACAATGCAAAGATCAAAATCTAAATTTCTACAAGGGAGTCTCCAATGTCATCAACAGTTTTGCGCGCGCCATGGTTCACCCCTCAGTCCAACTTAGACGGCGCTATTGAGCACACGTCTCTCCTACACCCATGTAATACGAATAAATTCGAAATTTTACTTAAAATTAAGAACAACTACTGTGCAAGTGAACGTGACTTAAAATGTGTATATTAGAAGCTGGATAATTTGTTACTATGATATGATGGTGACGAGATGATTAGAAGTCGTCAGCAAAAACTCTGAGGCTGTCGTGGCCAGGTAATTTTTTTTTATTTTTTTTATTGTAATATAAGTAACTAATAGTTGTTTTTTTACTACCTGTATAAATAATAATAGAAAATTATTTTTATTAGTGTTTAGTTTATAAAGTTTGGTGTCCTCGTAAAGGACACACAGGGCTTTAATTTCGTAAAAGGGCTTTCGTTTTAAATAAAAACTATATTTTTGAAAAATATTATTATTACTTTTACAAAAATTAAAATTACTATAAAATGTAATGCTTTTTAGTTTAGTTTATATATTTGTATAAAGTATTATTAGTTTTTAACTAAACTGAATTTCTTGAAGTAATATGAAAGTGATGGACAGATTTTAATGAAGGTTTGCTTTAACGAGCCCTGGTACAAATAAACTTAAAACTTTAATTTTCTATATAATATAAATAAAAACGTCCTATAATTTTAATATTTATATATATTTTTTACATTTTTTATCTTATATATATAAAAGGCAAAAGTGATAGACTGATGTATCAACGCACAGGCCAAACCCTTAAGGCTAGAAAATTGAAATTTCGCACACGTATAATTCCTTATATGAAGAAGGCATCCACTGAGGAAAGATTTTTCAAAATTCAACCCTCAAGGAGGTGAAATAGGGGATAAAAATTTGTATGAAACTTTTTATTCCTTGGACATATATGCATGAAATTTCGAATTTTGTAGTTTGATCGCGAGCGGAGCCGCGGGTTCTGCTAGTATATTATAAGTACAATAATATTATTAAATGAATTAGTTTTTAAACAAGGAAAATTAAACAACGATAATGAACTAATCGTAGTGTTGTTATCACATGTAATCACTTTGTTTGCGCAACAATCGACAAATATTACTTTTTGACCTCTATAAAATCGACGATAGAGTTAGAAAAAATATCAATTAGAATAAATTTATAGCTTTCATAAGCGAGCTTATATAAACTTATTTCTAAAAAACTACATAAAAGTATTATTAGAAAATTTTAATTATTTTTATATGTAAATAGATAACTACTAGGACTTTCAGTGGCAGGTATAGGACTGGATGGAGAGTAAAATGGCCTATTCTTTATCATCGTAACATCAGAGTGAGGTCACAGGCAAAAATTTACCACCTCCAAAATGAAATATTATTATTATATTTACGTTATAATTCTCATTCATTTTTGCTTTATATCAGGAAAAATTTGCCTTTATTTAAGGGATAAATTCATCACGTTAACACAAACTTCAATTTATTAGTCTAAGTACTAAACACAAGTATAAATACTAAAAAAAAAACTCCAGAAGATTCTTAAAAATGCTCTGCGATTACTGTTATTGTTAGCCCACATCCCACTGCTGGGCAAAGGCATCCCCTCTACGTTTCCAAGTTTTGCGGTTTTGCACAAGAATAAGCCAATTTGAGTCGAATTTGTCCAATTCATGTCGCCACCTAGTTCTCGGGCTGCCGCAACACCGCCTCCCTGTCTTAGAGTTCCACTTTATGGTAACTTTGGGCCACAATTCTGCAGGCATACAGCAGACGAGACCAACCTAATCCCATCTAAAGCTTTGCGATTATAGGAATTTAAATATGCGAAAAAGTAGCCTATTACTCAATTACTCAATCACAAAGTATACTTTTAGTAAATCTGGCATTTTTGGAGAATTACTCAAGAATCGTCAATTCGCTTCGCTATTGTCTTGTGTTCCATATCAATCTAATAAAATGCGAAAGTTTGTGAGTTAGGCAAGTTCTTCACGCTCTAACGGCTCAATGGAGTTCAGTGAAGTTAGGATTGGATTTAGGTACATCAGAATACTTTTTATCGCTAACCAACTGAGCAAAGTTACGAAATAAGTCTAGTGATTGGACTACTATTATAAATGCGTGTGCGTGCGTGTATGTGTGTATTTGTTACATTTTCTTAATAGATTTTAATTATCGCTGACGCACTGAACTACGACTCTCCGACGACTGGCCTAGCATGAGATAGACCACCATAACTATGGAGCTGCGTGTGAAGAGAACTCCATGCAGCGGTTAATAAGTTGAACGAAAAAGTCTTTGTTTGTTTGAATGCTAGCAATTACCTCCCAATTTAATTTTTAAACTTGTATTTTGTTTCATTCATTAATAATAAAATCTTATTGCCGACGGATATATATTACGCGATAAAAATCTATATATTGTATAATTTTGTACTTTGATATTTTCAATAAAACCTAATAATTGTAATAATTTTAAATATAAATATGTTGGGACATTAACACACACAACGTCTAGTTCCATGGTAAGCTACGAGGCATGTGTTATGGATACCAGATAGTTGATACACTACACATAAATAACTTTAAATATATACATATTATAAATATAAACACACATGGCTGGAATACAAACATTCGTGCTCGTTACACAAATTAATGCCCTCAGCGGGACTTGAACCCGCGACCGCTGACACAGCAAGTAGGGTGACTACAAACTGAACCGAACGTGTCGTCGTAAATTTTAACATTATATATTCATAAACTTCTATCTTTCTAGTTCGAAATTCGTAATTCATTTTTAAACTTGCCGACTTCTTCGGTGACAAGAAGAGTAACTCATAAATTATATTTAACTAGCTTATAAGTAAAAGCTTGTTAATTAACTTCAAAAAGGAGACGCTCAATTAGGGTGAATGTTTTTTTATGTACATTACGCGATGTCTTTGTCAATTTTAAGCCAATTTTTTAACTGCGCAACGCAAAGGAGGGTAATGTATTTATCAGTCTATGTATGTATGTATGTTTGATCCTTTGTGGCGTTCAAGAGACCAAACGCGTGGGCCGATTTTGATGATTTATACGTCGTTAGATTTATTTTAATAACGCGAATGTCATAAGCTATTTTTTTGTAGTAGTCGCCTGCAATCAGTCGCCAAACTATAACCCCGTTGAGCGGTAAAGACTGCCAGAACAGCAAGGCTAGTGTCTCGCTGTCTTCTCGAAACACGTGGTTTCTTTTCAGCCTCTGTGTCATAAGGTATATAAAAATATTTTAAAAATGAAAATGGTGGATCAGGTACGAATTTGTATATCTTTTAAAAAAATTCTTCCAAGCCAATGGAGTGGGGTATCAAAATAAAGGTTTTTAAGAGGCGATCACGAAAATATATACAATTTATATGTTTAAAAGTAATTTAGGATAAAAAAATTGCTAAATGTAACATCAAAAGTCTAATTGGCAAAAACTAAAAAGATGTAAATAAAATAATATACTACAAAAATAAAAAAAAACCGACTTTATAAAAGCTAACTAAAAAGATGAAAACACGTTGAAAAGTTTATTTAATCTATACTAATATTATAAAGGTTTTTTTTTTGTTTTTGTCTAGGGACGAACCCGAAGAGAAGCGAGGGTTAGTCGCTAGTCTTCTTATAAATAAAAATCAATCCCTAAATGTGTTGCTAAGCGCAAAACTCAAGAAAGTATGGACCAATTCGGCTAATTCTTTATTTCAAATATTCGTTGAAGTCTAAGGAAGGTTCTTATGAAGAGAAAAATTAGAAAAAAGTCACGAAAAATGTAAAAACACTATTTTTTTAATCGAGCCTGTTGCACACTTAATTTGATAGAACAAGGTCTGTCATGTTAACTGGATTAAAATAAATATGTGAGCAGATTTGTAGTTGACAGCGTCGCACTGTTTTTCACATATGGAAAAAATTCCCATGGCCATACGAAATTAAATGCGCTTATTTATCCTTTGAAATCCATATAAATGACTAGCGACTCACCCTCGCTTCGCTTCGGGTTTGTCCCTAGACAAAAACATCTATCCCACGGGAACCGTACATTTTTCCGGGATGATATTATATAGCCTATAACCTTTCTCAGTTAACGGGCTATCTAATGCAAAAAGAATTTTTCAAATCGGATTAGTAGTTGCTGAGATTAGCGCGATCAACCAAACAAACAAACAAACAAACTCTTTAGCTTTATAATATTATATATTAGAGATTATAATATTAGTTATCATCGTTCCTGAAAAAAACCCTGTTTATATGTTTTGGTAAATCATATATTTTGTCCTATTTTATTATACTGCAAAAAACGAGTATGAAGATTTAAGATTGCAATTTCGAAATTTTAAAGTTATATTTTAAAAAATTCATCACCATCCAATCGTTTTTGCTTAACACGTCCAATGTTTCAGCTATAAATCTACAAAGTTAGCGTTAATGATGATATAATAGAGTGGAAAGTTTAAAGCGTTTAATTCATATAGTTTTCCATTATTTTTCTTTCGAGGCTATAAAAAGAATGCGTATTCCATGAAACATAGTGACATAAGTTATCATTTCGTCTACCGTATTTTACATCCGAATCTATACATACGAGTACATACGAGTACCTATAATAAAATTCTAACTAACTCAAATCTGTACATTAAATATTTTTTAGAAAATCGAATTTAAATTGTCATTATTAGCGATATAGTGGCTGAATCTATAGTTTTTTAGAATTTTTGTCCGTCTGTCTGTCTGTTACCGCGTCACGGAAAAACCACTGGAGGGATTTTTGATGAAATTTGGTGTGGTTATAGCAGGTTATCCGGGTCAACACATAGGATTCTTTTTACTGTAGGAAAATATCTCATTTCTGAGAAAAAATACAAAAACTGGTTAAAATTAAAGCACGATGATAGTATTAACATTTTAGCAAGGTAACTTACTTATATATGTTAAAACTATTAAAAAAAGCTTATCTTAAAAGAAATATCAATAGCGCTATTTTTTCATTAAAATAGTTATTTTAATGAAAATTTATTTATGTGTTATTTAGATATTTGACAATAGATGTCGCCATGTGTTTTTAAAATACGTAGTTTTAATCCAAAAAAAATAATGTACAGATATGACCTTTCTATGACTTTATTAAAATTACTACTAAATTACCCGCGGCCCCGCCCGTGTTCAAATTAAGTCAACATATAGAATACTTTTCACTGCGGGAAAATATCTCATTTCTGAGAAATCTATACTAAACGTTAAAACGTAAGTAGGGACGAACCCAAGAGAAGCGAGGGTGACTCGCTAGTAATATTATAATTTATAAAGTTATAAAATCTTTTAGCATCTCCAGCCTTTATGAGGTCGAAGCAGGCATTGTATTTTCTAAAGAATATCGATAAACACCCATTCAGTCTGTTATTTTACAGCCGGCGTCTGAGATTAATCTCAAAGATATGACAAATTTTCATTCAAATTAAAATAGAACTTTATTACTGTTCTTATAGAAACAGATAATAAATAGCGGTAATTTGGTTATTTATTTAAAAGCTCAAAGGCTAACATTTTAACAGTGTATTTCTAAAAAGGTATTTTTTTTGTAAATTCTACCCCAAAATGAAATTGAAATTAGGATTTTATTACAAAACTTCAACCTGAAAAATTATTCTTCAGCAAATATAAAATATGGAGGGTACAAGTAAATCAATCGTAATTTTGGCTCAGGCGTGATTAATTAAATATATTTGAAAATATTACACCGCTATTTATTTTCAATATGAAAATTATAATTCCTTCTATATTTTTATTTCCATTGACCCAACAGAAGTATATATTTATTGCTTATGCGAATACATAATATAGTTAACTTAACTTTAACGTTTAACTGCCTTGGTGGTGTAGTGGCTAGCATGTAAGTCTGCACATCCGGAGGTCCTGGGTTCGAGTCCCGGGTCGGGCCAAGTTTAGTTATTGAGCCTTTCTGTATAGTAAGCCTCAGTAACAGCCCGGAGTTAGGAAGTTGGCGGTGTTTCACCCCCGTGCCTCGGAGAGCACGTAAAGCCGTCGGTCCTGCGCCTTAACTCTCACCGGTCGTGTCGAGTAGTCGTCCCACCGGGGTATGAGAGTGACAGGAATAGAAAGTGCACGTTGTGTCTGCGCTCTCTCTAACACGCGCTGCACTATAATATCTCCTGCGCTGTTGGCTAGTCTCAGTGAGATTGGCCGCCGTGGCCGGAATCTAGCAGGAGGACATTATTATTACATAATATAGCGGTTATATAAACTATAATTATGAATCATATATGTACATAATCTATGGGTACATATACCTAATAATTTCTAACCGAGTCGAATATATACAACATTAAATATTTTTTGTAAAACCTTATTGAAATAGTCATTATTATCGATACATAGGTAGCATCTATAGGTTTTGGAATTTTTGTCTGTCTGTTTGCTGTCTCTGAATGCATCACGTGAAAACTACTAGACAGATTTTGATAAAATTTGGAATGATGATAGCTGGTTATCCAGGTCAATATATAGTATATAGTATCTCATCTCTGAGAAATCTATACTAACCGTTAAAGCGTATCAAGGGACGAACCCGAGTGGAGCGAGAGAGTCGCTAGTATATTATAAATTTGTACTGCAGTTAAAACTATACGTGGAATTTGTTTATAGGCAATTATAGTAGCCCAGTGCAGAGCACTCGCTTGAAAAAAGTGAAGCGGGTTAAAATTCGGATCTAGTACTTCTGAAATTTTCATGTGTGATGATTTTCAACTTATTTATTTTATTATGCCGTACAAATAAATTTTTGAAGGATATATTGAAGTTCGCCAATCCGCACTTGGCTAGCGTGGGGTCTATATATGTACATCCCCCATATTTACATCCACCATATATTTACATCCCCCATATATGTACATTCCCTATAATTAATGAGAATGAATAATTTAGTCATCAGAAACTATAAAAGAAATTATTACACGTATCAAGTTAATCGATACAATAGCCTAAAGTAGCTTAAAATCGATCGATCGAATCGAATCATATAATAATATTTTTTTTACCATCAATATATGTGTTGTATATCTATCTAATATATTTAAACGAGGAATTCTTTTATATTTATTTATTTATTTAAACCAGCGATCTCGATTTCGCTGCAATCTGGTATGTGAGAGTTTTTGGGGGCGAAGAATCGATCTAGATTAATCTTAAGTCTGGGAAAACGCGTGTTTTCGAGTTTTCATGGGGTTTTCTATCGCATTATCCCACGCAAAATATGGTCGATAATTTCTTACGCTCGGGAATAAGCATTGCGGTCAAGCGGCCAAGTGCACGATTGACAATCACAGGTGTCCAGGTTCGAATTCCGGTCGGATACAAAGTTTTTAGTTTTTTTTATCTAAAAATACGATGTAACAAAAAACAACTACTGTTAATGAGAGTTGTTATATCATAAGATTGATGTACAATAAATTTTCATATAGTTGGTGGTTGGTTGGTTGAAGATATTTTTTTAAATTATATTAAAGCGACTAAAACATTATGTTATTGAAGGTAAATTAAGTCTTTTCCATATTCTTTATGATTTTTATTCTTTTACGTTTTGTATAGATTTCTAAGGGGTAAGATATTTTCCGGAAGTAAAAAGTATCCTATATGTTGACCCGAATAACCATACATCATAAAACCTAATTTCATCAAAATCGACAACACGTTTGGCACAGTTTGTAGTGCCCTTACTTGCTGTGCCAACGGTCGCGGGTTCGAGTCCCGCTGAGGGCATTCATTTGTGTGATGAGCAAGAATGTGTGTACATTAGTCATGGGTGTTTATATTTATACTATGTATGTATTTAAAGTTAATATATGTTTAGTGTATCAACTATCTGGTATCCATAACACAAGCCTCGTAGCTTACCATGGAACTAGATGGTGTTGTGTGTTAATATCTCAACATATTTATTTATTTATTTAATCTATCCAGTGGTTTTCTCGTGATGCGGTTAGAGACAGACAGACAGATAATAATGACTATTTCAATAAGATTTTCCAGAAAATATTTAATTTACAGGTTCGATTTAGTTAGAATTTTATTATAATATGTGTAGATTGTAGATATGTTGTTGACATCTTGTCTAAGATCTCTTAATAGAATCACACAAAAACCAAAGCTGTTGGCAGTTGCTAGTTGAAATTAAACTCAATTTAACTCCTCAACACTCATTTACACCATCGTTATTTTAAATCGCAGGTATTTAAAACTATACTCGACGTAATGAGTTTTATAAAAACTGTTAATTAAAATAGCCAGTTTATAAAACCGTAAAGTCTTCATATTAATTCATTATATCAAAGGTAAAAGTAGTAAAAGGTATTGAAAATATGGATGTACGTGATTTATATTTGTGCTATAGAAACTTTCATAAGGTTTCTCAAAACAGGTCATGGGTTTGAATCCTACTGTACTTGAAATGTAGGATAATTGATACAGATATTTGCCTAGATTGAGACAGCATTATATTCGTCATACTACAAATAGTATCTATATATACATATGCGGAGAAAAAAAAAACACACTTTGGAATTTCTTTTTTCTTTTAATTTTATTGATGATTTGTGATAGAAACAATAATTACTTTATTTAAATAATAAGTACTTTGAAACTCATATTCAATACAAAAGACTTGAATTAAAATAATAAGAATGTATTCGTATCTTCCAAAATACATATAATAAAACTGTTGAGGTCGAATGTCTGTACATAGAAAAAAATGGTAAAAACCGAGTCAGGGGGATGTAAGAAGAGAAATAGAACAAATCCAGTTTTATTTTTTAAATTTTTTGTTTCTCTGTCTCTTTGTCTGTTTGTCTGTTTTTACGAGCTAATCTCAGAAACTGTTTGACCGATTTAAATGAAATTTTGCATAGTGGTACCTTATATTCCCAGTCAACATCTTAGATACTTTTTATCCCGGAAAATTAAAGAGTTCCCGTGGGATAGTTAAAAAACTATAGTAACTTATACAGCTTAGTACACAAAAACTACTCATTGGATTTTAATACAACTTTACAATAATATAGTTCATACATCAGAATAATAATTAGGCTACTTTTTATCTCAGAAAAATGTACGGTTCCCGTGGGATAGATTTGTTTTTGTTCGTCTAGAGGCGAACCCGAGCGAAGCGATGCTGAGCCGCTAGCTAGTGCCAAATAAATAAAAAAAAGTTACTTTAATAAAAGTAATGTAGAAGAGTAAAACTTATAGTATTGACCATGTAATATAATGGTGTCAACATTGCATAGAATATAGTGCTACTTAATAACTATCTACTACATATAAATAGACAAAGACAAAACAGTTCAGTACCTTTTTCTCCTCTGTTTGTCAACTGATTTTCTTCTTTTTGTTTAGAAGCAATTAACGAGCTTTATTGTTATCAATAAAAAAATTTGGAAACAGTTTTTTTTTTATATAATTGATAACAAATGGACGATCGAGCACTAATAACAATAAATTACTGACAGACAACGCCTAGTCTAAACGATTGAGTCTAATGAGATTATAGGGGCGAGACCTCTGCCTTAGGGCTTAGACTTTTGAACATATTATAAGTACTTTACATTCTAATTGGCTTAAAATGGAATGAAAGTTTGCATTGATTTATTTTAGAAATCCTTAATGTTAAATGCTAATGTGTGTTTGATAGTTTATCCTTGTACACAGTGGGGCAAGGCTACATTTCCTTTTTTAACATCGGGAAATGCATTTACGAATACCACTTGTATACAAACAAGTGGTTATGTTGGGCTCACTGGCCAGAAAATCCAGTACTACCCTCTAAAACCCAACGGAACCTAAAAAACCTAAAACCACGCCCCGATGGCTGGCCTGGCGAGACAGACCACAGCAACCATGAAGTTGCTCCCACGGTCCACTCACCAAGACAAGGTGAACAAATGTACACACATCAGGGATGGGGTGCGAGTACATTTCCTAGCAGGGTACAGATAAATTGTATGCGGATCATTTTCAACATGATTACTACTTGCTAATACGTCGAAAAACATTGTGAGGACATTTGCATACTTTACAATACTAAGCACGTTTTCGAAAGACATGTGAAGATGGTGTAACACACAAGAAGGCTAAATACGAATAGATAACAACAGATAACATAGTACTATATCACTTAGTTAACAAATTCTTAAGTACATTTTCATAGTTAATGCTATTTTATTGAGTTACATTAAAAAAAAAGCAAAAATATTTGATATGATTATAAATTGATTTCATTTCATGCGGGAATCAAATCTGCGACCAAGACATATAAAGGTCTCGTACGTTAAATATTTAATTTAATCTATATTGTATAGAGCTAAACCAGCTTTTTATTTATAATTGATAGCTTTGAATCCACCCAGAACTTTCATAGGATATCCTCTAAATATAAATAAAGATCTAATCTTTTCATATAAAAGACTAGCATTTCCCGCGATTCATATGACCAAAGCCATTTACATATTAGTATACTCTTACATATAATATACCAATTTCATTGCGCACCCTATGATTGGTAGATAATGGCGGTGATTGACAATGTCACAAAGGTTCCTCAGTTAATCTCATATTTGATTTAGTAATATTGCACTTTTTGTTTTCTATACTTTTGTTTTATTTGTTTGTTTAGTTTTGGGCGATAAACTCTGAAACTACGGAATTAATTTTATTCATGTTTTACTAATAGACAGCTATTGATTAATTTAATATTCTAAGCAAATACTTTTTATTATTTTATATGGCTCAGCTAATATGATTAAAGTCGTAAGTATTTTACTGTGTCCTTTAAACCTTTACCTTCCAAGAAATGGTGTCAAAAAAAACTAAAAAAGTTGAGGTATAACAGTTCCTAAAATACTTTTTCATAGTTTTTGAAATATGGAATATTTTTAGTTAGCCGCTTCGTCAGTTTAACAGCCATAAACTTGTCTCCCCGAAAATGTTATAAAATAATATAAATCGAACATATTTTTTCGGTCGATAAAATGAGTCGATATTGTGGAAACATAAATATTATTCGTATTTATTTTAGTGTTAACCTAATAAAACACGTAAGTAAGAAAAACAACACAGCATTTTGCTATACGAAACCTATAATGCGCAAGTTGGATTTGCATGTGCCCAATTTTTACATTAAAAGATTAAAAAATATTAACATTATTTACTAAACAATAAAAATTTACAAATATTTTCATTTGAAAATTGTTTCGACCAACAAAATATTACTTATATGTTACTAAATTATAAAGCCAAAAAGTTTGTTTTATTGATAATTTGAATACTCGGGGGGCCGCGGATAATTTAGTAATAATTCTAATAAAGTCATAGAAAAGTACATTTTTTTTAGATTAAAACTACGTATTTTAAAAACACATGACGACATCTATTGTCAAATATCTAAATAACACATAAATAAATTTTCATTAAAATAACTATTTTAATGAATAAAATACGCTATTGATATTTCTTTTACGATAAGCTTTTTTAAATAGTTTTAACATATATAAGTTGCCTTGCTAAAATAGTAGTATCATCGTGTTTTTATTTTATCCAGTTTTTGTATTTTTTCTCAGAAATGAGATATTTTCCTGCGGTAAAAAGTATCCTCTATGTTGAGCCGGATAACCAGCTATCACCGTACCAAATTTCATTATCTATCGCTCTATATCGCTAATAATGAATATTTCAATAAGATTTTAAGTAAAATATTAAATTTACGGAATCGGCTTAGTGACAATTTTATTATATGTATAGTTACTAATTTATAAAGCCAAAAAGTTTGCTTTACTCAAAATTTGAACACGGGCGGGGGCTCCAGATAATGTAGTAGTAATTCTAATAAAATTGTAGAAAGGTCATATCTGTACATTATTTTTTTGGGAATTAAAACTACGTATTTTAAAAACTCATGGCGACATCTATTGTCGAGTATCTAAATAACACATAAGTATATATTAATAAAATAACTATTTTAATGGATAAAATAGCACTATTGATAATTTGATTTGCAAGATAAGCTATTTTAAATTGTTTTTACCATATTTAGTAAGTTACCTTGCTCAATTGTTTACAGATAGTATCATCGTGGTTTTGTTCCAACCAGTTTTTGTATTTTTTCTGCGAAATGAGATATTTTTCCGCGGTAAAAAGTATCCTATATGTTGACCCGGATAACCAGCTATCATCATACCAAATTTCATCAAAATCCCTCCAGTGGTTTTTCTGTGATGCGGTAACAGACAGACAGACAGACAGACAGACAGACAGACAAAAATTCTAAAAACTATAGATTCGGCCTCTGCATCGATAATAATGTCTATTTCAATAAGATTTTCCAAAAAATATTTAATGTACAGATTCGGCTTAGTTAGAATTTTATAATATGTATAGATAGTGTAAACTTTACGCTAAAGTTACTTTATGAATAAAATATTGCCTGAAAACAACATACCCGTGTTTCAATATTTATAAAATGCTTTACTTTTAAGCTTGCTTCTATAAAAAAAAACCTATTTAAAAGGATGTAGCCGTAAATAAATCTGTCAGATTCATATTGGAGATCCATTAATTAATGTAATTAAAGATCAGTATAGGATAAACGGATAAACTGTACAATAAAGGGATTCGAAGCAGACTTTTTAATAAACCCTTTTTAGCCGTGTTAAGCCATGGGCAAGGCAATACAATTTTATGGCTAATTTTATTGGACATCTTTCAAAATGTTAACTCAATTCGTTTATAGGTTAGCGATTTAAGCGTAAAAATTCTAGCGAACGGGTTTTAAAATTATTTTCCATGGTCGTTTCGCTTCGGATTATCTAGTTAACTTAATTAAATTTACATGTAGTTTCTATTTCATACTAAATTTTCCTCGTGACTTTGCTCGTTTTGTTATAATATTTAGCAAAGCCCTGTAACAGACTTATAACTTTATGCGTGAAACTTAAACTAAGTTACTGAACATATGAGAAAGAAAGGAACACGTATCTTTACTAATATTTAATGTCAAAAAGTTTCTTTGATAATTGATTAAGCTCTTAAAAAATCAAAATTATATTTAAACCTTTTGGCATATTAATTACTTACTTTAGCCCACTACTCCTCTCATGCAGTCTTTTATAACATAATTCATATAATAATAATAATAATTAATTGTAAAAAGTACACTAAATGTTGACCGGAATAATAAGTTATGATCACACAAAATTTAGTTAAAATCTATTCAGCACTTTTTGCATAAAAAGTAAATAGATTATATATTTGTATGATACGTATATATATAAATATGTACTCTTTCTACTGTCTGTTTATATATATATATATATATAAGAAAAAAAATGTTTGTTTGTTTGTTCTGGTTAGTCTCCAAAACAGCTGAACCGATTTTGACGGGACTGTCACTGGCAGATAGTAGATGTTATAACTTAGACTACTCTTATTTTATAAAAAGAAAAAGGGTTTAGAAAAAAAATTAAAACCAATGAAATTGTGAACAAAATCCGCATACCTAGAGACGTACTCGAGTGAAGCAAGGGTAAGTTACTTATAGCTACTATCCTAAATTAATATTTCTACCTTATTTCTGCTATTAACACGAACAATGAGGAAATACTTCAATTCAACACACCTACATATGTACCTGTCAAGGCCTGGAACTGCTGGAATAAATTACTAAGACAATAATGCCCTTTATACTCGTACCTAAGAGTATGTATACAAATATGGACTGGACATTTCTATGCCTGAAGGACAAGCTTTTAGATATTGACAAAAGTATTATATTATTGATAAAAGTATAGACGAATGCTTAGAACTTATTACTTTTTTGAATTATTATCATGTAGTATTATTTATATTATTGTAAAGTCATATTGTCTTTCCATTTCCTAAAACCGATTTCAAAAACCGATTTCAAAAACCAAGTTTCTTGGATTCTCTTTTTTTGGATGTTTCACAATATTTATCTATATAAATAAAAATGAATGTTGGTAAGCGCATAACTCAAGAATGGTTGGACCAATTCGGCTAATTTATTTTTTTCTATGTTCATTAAGGTCCACGGAAGGTTTTAATACTTAAAAAAAAACTATATCCATGTTACTATATCCAAGCTAGGGACGAACCCAAGCGAAGCGAGGGTGAGCCGCCAGTATATAGACAAATATACGTATAGTATAGTTTTAACTATACGAATATAAGTATATTTTTATATAAATAGGCAAAAACAAAACTCTGCTTGTCAATTGATTCTCTTTAGTTTTGTTTAGTAGCTATTGAGGAGTTTGTGTCATCAATAAAAAAATTAAAAAAGTTTTTTTTTTATATAGATAAAAAAAATCTATTCATATAGACACGTAATGGAAAGTGTATAACGTCATTATACCAAAAATAATAATTAAAAAGACACGTTTGAAGCATGATTTATGCATCCCAAGACAGTTGTCAAAATATTTCAAGAGAGGCATTGAAATTACTAGAAATTGCAAGATTTAGACAAGAACAGTTAATCCTATATTGCCGTGTGTAAGAGTGAGAGAAGAATAAAACATTCGAAATGACTAGAAAGTTTTCGAATTTTCGAATACTAGAATGTTCTTTGTTTATGCATAAAAAGGCGGGTATTGTGTCGAGAGATCAGTTGAATTTCGAATTTTAATGAAGTTTGAGAAGTACGAAAAAGTGAAAAATTGAAAAAAAGTGGAGTGAAGTTATAGTGGAAGTGTATCTAGTGGTGAAAATTAGTGCTCAGTGACTGAGTTTAACCAGAACTGTGTATATACTGTGCGTGTTAGTGAATCTCCATAAGTCACTCTTGTTAACTAAAAGCAATAAAACATAAATAGTGCAAAAGACGTACTTTAATTTCCGATCCCCGAACTCATAGAACATAACAATATTATAAAATGTTATCCTCTAATTTTTAGTAACGATTCAAACACAATAAACTTTCTGAAATATAATTATAATCTTTTTTAATATTGTAAGACCTAAAACTAAATTAGTGTTACTCAAATTATCAAAACAGCAATTATTTTACCATTTTCGACTTCAACAAAGGAGTCAAAAATAGTAGAATAATTGCTGAGGAAGGAGGAGCTGGAAAAGTTAAGTATGATAAGCGATGTGTTCACCGACTTTTATCGATTTCCATTGTTCTTCTTTTCTTCCATATTTTTCCGAAATTCCGGACCTAAAACAGAATAATTTATTTGAAAATAAATTATAAATACACAAAACATATTCATTTCACCACTTTTCTCTGAAACAAAAATACATACCTTTTAATATTGTCATAACTTTTTCGCCGATGACGACTTTTTACTATTCAGCAGTTCATAATACCGCACTGAATTTAAAATATGCCAAAGCAAATAACAATTAAATTAAATCTGCGACCTCAGCTTCTGTAAGCACTATCATTTAGACCCGTACAATGTACATGTTTTAGGGTTATGTAAACAAAAAAGGTGGAGATCCTGTTATTAATCTAAACCTATGTATTCTATCTTTATGTACTTTTTAGAGAATTCCTTGAAATATTTACAGAATACCAGCGCCCCCCCCCCCCCCCCCACCCTACTCCGCTCGGGTTCGTCCCTAGGTGCGAAATTTAATGGAAAAGACACTAGAAAATAGATCTTATATTAATAACTAGCAACTCACCCTCGCTCCGCTCGGGTTCGTCCCTAGTTACATTTTAACGTTTAGTTCAGAAATGAGAAATTTTCCCGCAGTAAAAAGTACCCTATATGTTGACCCGGATAACCAGCTATCATCATACCAAATTTCATCTAAATCTGTCCAGTGGTTTTCCTGTGATGCGGTAACAGACAGACAGACAGACAGACAGACAGACAGACAGACAGACAAAAATTCTAAAAACTATAGATTTGGCTTCTGTATCGATAATAAAGTCTATTTCAATAAGATTTTTCAAAAAATATTTAATGTACAGATTCAGCTTAGTTACAATTTTATAATATGTATAGATAGTTGAATTCATTAGCCCGAATCGGATTCTGTCAAAAGACTGCTTTTTATTATTAATTTTTTATCCTTTAGTTATCTAATCTAATATATTTAAACGAGCAATTCTTGTACATTTAGGTATTTAACGATTTCGCTAAAATTTGGCATGTGGGGGTTTTCGGGGGCGAAAAATCAATTTAGATTAATTTTTATGTCTGGGGAAACGCGTGTTTTCGAGTTTTCATGCGGTTTTCTTTCGTATTATTACACGTAAAATATGGTTGCTAATTTCGCACGCTTGGTCATAAGCATCGTGGTCAAGCGGCCAAGGCGCAAGATTGACAATCACAAGTTTTTACTTTTGTTTTTTTTTTTGTATTCATTTAAGTTTTTGTTTTTTTTTTGTTTTTAAGTCAAATTAAAAAGAAAACTATACTTTAGGCCAAAAACTCCGAGCGAAGCTCGGTCGCCCAGGTACTGTAAAATAAAGCTAGCATTTAGCTAATTTTTAAATAAACCCCATAAGGTTTTATAATTTAATTATATATTTTTTATTATATTTTTATATAATATTATATTTTTTTTTTGGTTTTATACTTTAATGAGGTTTTATAATTATTTTAATGAAAAGCAAGAGCTTTATTGTATTATGTGTATATAACAGCTTTAGAATATTTGATGCTATCTTATTTACTATATGCAGTTCAAACTTGAGGTAACATCCGACCACTTTAGTTATCTCGATATGTATGAAGACAAAGTTCACCTTCCAGCTTCAAGTCAAATCAATAGATTCTCCTATAGATGCTTAGTTTCAAATTGCTATTGGGTTTTAATAAAACTGATCTACAACTATATCGAACTTTTTGAATTCATTTCAATTTATATTGTTCAAATTATTTTTCTGGCTTATCTTCCATTATCTCGTTATTATATAAACTACTAGCTACTAGGTTATTTATATAAGCTACTAGCGACTCACCCGCGCTCCGCTCGGGTTCATCCCTTATTACGTTTTAACGTTTAGTATAGATCTCTCAGAGATGAAATATTTTCCCGCAGTAAAAAGTCCTATATGTAGACCCGAATAACCAGCTATCATCATACCAAACATCAAAATCCCTCCAGTGGTTTCTCAACAGACAGACAAAAATTCTAAAAACTATAGATTCGGCCTCTGTATCGATAGTAATGACTATTTCAATAAGATTTTCCATAAAAAATATTTAATTTACAGATTGGGCTTAGTTAGAATTTTACTATATGTATATATATTTTGATTTGATATATATCGAGGCGTTCTCGCAAGAGACGAGTATACAATGGCGTAGTTATGCCAATGCAAATAATCGGTTGCATCGAGCTCCTGATTCAAGGAAATCTCAGCGGGCCACAAACGATTCTTTTAATTCAAAACATTTTTTCAAGGACGACCTTCATAGAAGTTTAAAAAACCGCAAGAAGAAAGTGTCCTTTTCCTCGTACTATTTTTTACTAAAACCATGAGGAATGTGATTGTTACAAAAGGGTTAGTTACACTGCTAGTATATAATAATTTTACAAATTAAATTTTGTTTAAATACTAGCAAAGTCACGAAATACGTTAATCGTCAAACTAGGGTTCAACATCAGATACAGTCGATGGTTGCACTTTAACCGATCACTACAAGCCTTCTGTAGTTGATGCATTTTAAAATAATTAATTATTTACCGTTTAATTTTAATACTGTTTTTACCATTTAATTGTTAGTTACCATTTAATTGTTAATTACCATTTAATTGTTAATTACCACTTAATTCTCATGAATATTACATCAAAAAGCGTCAACAGTGAATAATTATACCAACGGTTATAATGTGAAGTGTTTCAAAACTTTGAAAATTTACTTGATGGATAAGATTAAGCTCCAACATAAGCTCAAGTTGACAACGATACGTTTGATTCAGTTTGTAGTGACCCTCCTTGCTGTGCCAGCAGTCGTGGGTTCGGTCCTGCTGGGGGCATTCATTTGTGTGATGAACACAAATGCTTGTACTCCAGTCATAGCTGTTTATATTTATAATATGTATGTATTTTAAATAAAACTATCTTTTCGGATTATTTCGCAGATTTATTTTGATTTATAGTTCCCGACGTTTCGAATGTTGTACAGTAATCATGGTCACGGGAGAGACTAAGGTGTTAGACATCTCAAAGGCGTTATATACTTGCTACAGACAGCCTACCTACAATTTTACGAAACGTCGGGAACCAAAAATCAAAATAAATCCGCGAAATAATCCGTAAAGATAATTTTATTTAAAATGTCAAATATTCGCGTAAATCTAAGAAAGTATAATATGTATGTATTTAAAGTTATACATGTGTAGTGTATCAACTATTTGGTATCCATAACACAAGCCTTGTGACTTATCATGGAACTAGATGGCGATGTGTGTTAATGTCCTAACATGTTTATTATTATTACTAAGTAATTATAAAAAAAACATTCAAAAACTACTGCTGGCTTAAAACTAAAAAAATACCTATATTCATTTTCATCGTATAATTATATACCAGTTACTGTATCTCGATAACGAATATGTAATGAACATTGAATTCATTAAAGTTTGATATAACATTTTTAGAGAGCTTCGAAATCGAAGCTTTTATACAAGCAAGCTTAAATTACAGACTGTATTCCAATAACATTGTATGGCAAACGTACAATTATTTCTACCTCAGGCCTAATGGAACTATAAAAGTATATGAACATATACGGAATGGAACCGTCCATTGACTACTTTCTATTTTGAAATCGTAACAATTTCAAGATTGTAGTTTAAAGACTTATGATTTTTATTCTTGTATTGTATTTCTATTTCCTTGAAGGCTTTGTTTTTGCTTTCAGGTCATCGGTAATCTAGGTTTTAACCTAGACCCTGGACCTATTTAACCTAAACAGACTATTTTACATTATATTTATTAAGTTTTACTTATTTATATTTTTCCACAGTTTCTATGCATTTAATTTAAATTTAAAATTTAAAATTTACGATTCAAAAGTGCTTGTAAAAGTCTATTTCAATAAAGTATATTATTTTGATTTGATTAGCGTCTCTCCATCCTTGGGTACCTATTTCCTATGATATATATCACGGCTGGCACATGATTAGAAGTTTAGGTATACATTTACGCATAAAAACCATCTACATACTTTAGCTCCGACCGATCATTATGCCCCCCTGCTAAAACGATGGGGTGGCTGACGGTCCAGTGTCATTAAATCTCCGAAAATTCTTTATCCATTTCTTCGAAATATTGACAAATATACATATAAATAAATAAATACGTTGGGACATTAAGACACGCACCATCTAGTTTTACGGTAAGCTACGAGGCTTGTGTTATTGACACCAGATAGTTGATACACTACACAAATATGACTTTAAATACATACATATTATAAATATAACACCCCTGACTGGAGTACAAATGTTCGTGCTCATCATAAAATGAATGCCACCAGCGAGACTCGAACCTGCGACCGCTGGCATAATAAGTAATGTCACTACAAACTGAGCCAAAATGTGTCGTCAAACATATATATATGCATTTTACATAAAGAAGATTTTTTATGCTGATTTATCTTGCTATAACATGCCGTAAAATGGCGTTGTAGCTCATAAACTTCCACACTGTACACTCGATCGTCATGAAAATTGATGCATATGTATTTGAGGACGGAAAATATTTTCGAGTTTACTACTTATTTATCCTTTCAGTTACGCAAAGCCACAGATAAAAGCTAGTAATAAAAAATCTGTTTTTCAAGATCAATCAAAATATTTATTTTTTAACATTTATTTACTAATCACGATAATGAGTATTTTATTAATATTTATATACTGTTGACCCGGATAACCAGCTATCATACTATCAAAATCTGTCCAGTAGTTTTCTCGTGATGCGTTCCCAGACTGACAGACAGACAAAAATTCTAAAAACTATAAATTCTTCCTCTGTTTCGATTATAATGAGTATTTCAATAAGATTTTCCAAAAAAACATTTAATGTACAGATTCGACTCAGAATTTTCTTATATGTATGTATAGATTTTAAAACATTATGGTTTGGCTTCATGTTTAGTTCTAGTACACTCTGTCTTTATTATTCCTTAGTCTGGGATTATTTATTTAATGTTTGTTATATAAAAAGTCCATAAAATCCAGACTTATTTTATTGAAAAATAAATATGCAAATTTATGAATCTCAAAGTTAAAAGTATGACAGTTTGTAATTAATGCCACTTAGGACTTAACCTGGGTCTAACGACCTATTAATGTTAGGGTTCATAATGATTATGAAATATGCCTTTCGTCCCTCTGAATACATATTCAAGCTTTGGTTTTATAGCGCGTTTACGTCATAAATTATTATTAGTTTATAGATGGTTTCTCGTAAAGGGAGAGAACGGTAGCCTTATTATTACAATACTAGAGATTTGCCCTCGCTTCGCTCAAGTGCGTGCCTACACCTGTACGTTTTACGTAATTTAAACAAAAGATCTGATTCGATTTTTTTAAAGAGGAATTTGCATGTACTAAATCAACTTTCAGTGGGCAGTGGTAGCCCAGTGGTAACGCGCTCGCTTGGGCAACCGAGTGAAGCGGGTTCAAATCCCGGGTCTCGCACTTCTGGTATTTTCATGTGCGAATCATTTCTAACATGATTACCTCTTGCCTTACGGTGAAGGGAAACATCGTGAGGAAACCTGCATGTCTGAGAGAACCTAGGAAGTTTTCGAAAGACATGTGAAGTCCGTCAACCCGCACTTGGTCAGCGTGGTGGACTGTGGCCTGATCCCCCTCGTATTGAAGGGAGGCCCGTGCCCAGCAGTGGGACGTTAAAAAAGGGCTGAATACAAATCAACCTTCACACATCTTGCGAAAAGTTATTTTTTTATTTCATATTATCGATTAAGTATTCAATGTCAAGATGTAAAGATGTAAGGAACGTTATTATGATAAAAATGTACTCTAATTAATTATGTATGTGAATAGCTAATCGAATTTTATCTTTTTCTCGACGACAGATAATATCATTATTAATTTATATTGCGGTCTCGGTCTTAATACCTTTTGTATTGGTTGGTTGAAATAGAAACGCAAAAATGAGGAGAAAATTACTAACGGGGTCAGTGACCGTGAGACTATTGAATAAATATTTAAACTAGTAGGTAATCTACCTTCGTTCTAGTAAGTTCAAAAGTTCCCTTTGTTTGACCTTTTGGCTAATTTATTAGTTGAGTAAAAATTACTCTCTGGGTTATAGTCTATCCATGTTTTCATCCCAATTCATTCAGCCGTTTGAGCGTGAAGGAAAAAATCATACACGCTTCAAAAATGTGAATTCATAAGTTTGAATAAGAGCTTTTGTTTCTAATTCTTTGCAAATATAAAAAAAAATTTTTAGACAAGCGCCTGACTTTTTAGAAATTTAAATGTTTTAATTTAATAGAGGTAGAAGAGGGGATTGTACTTTGTATGAGTCCCGTACTATTTCCCTTACGTACGCTTTTACTATATTATTTATGCTAGCGACTCACCCTCGCTCCGTTCGGGTTTGTCTCTGGTTACGATTTAAAGTTTAGTATAGATTTCTCAGAGATGAGATATTTTCCAGCAGTAAAAAGTGTTCTATGTGTTGACCCGGACAACCAGCTATCATCATACCAAATTTTATCAAAATCTGTCCTGGGGTTTTCTCGTGATGCGGTCATAGACAGACAGGCCTCTGTATCGATAATAACGATTATTTCAATAAGTATTTTATTATTTGCATTGATTATTAAGATTAAAATACATTTTTATTAGGTATAAATATTTAACATAATATTGAATACAGAAATCCCATGTAATATAATATTGTTACCTTAAATATCTTCTGAATAAACCCAACAGCTTAGACTTAAACCCTTCAAATCCCCCTTTACATAAGGGAGCTAATGATCTATTAGTTTTAGGGATCGATTAACTCTCTAGAGGTTTGTACATTATATTTGCAATCTATTGGCGATAAACTGGATAGAAGGGCCAGATTTAGTGAATATTAGTTTATGAAGTCATTTTATAGTCATAAACGGTTAATTCATTTATTACAAGTAAAAGGGGTAAGTTTTTTTCTTTT
Source organism: Fabriciana adippe (assembly GCA_905404265.1). Lineage (NCBI taxonomy): Eukaryota > Metazoa > Arthropoda > Insecta > Lepidoptera > Nymphalidae > Fabriciana > Fabriciana adippe. The sequence continues at coordinate 13,712,806 of FR989995.1, read as the reverse complement.
AATAAATAATAACAAGTTTCTCAATTGTAGCTATCGATCAAAAAAGTATTAGATACATAATCCCATACAAAAATTCTCTTAAAATTGTCAGCAAGTTTTTTTAAGGTAATTCTAGTCGAAATAAATTTACAGTAATGTAAATTGAACTTTAAATTCAACGCTTAAAGATGTTTTTACAAAAAAATGTTCAATTAACATTCAAAAACAAATGTTCAAATAAACGCTCATTCGGTGAGGACATTTTTTGTCGCTGACTGTGTATCTAGTATTTTTTGATAGGTGTTTGTAGCAATGAAAATATGTTACTTCAATATCTATTTCGAAAGTCAAGTTCAATTCTCGTATAGACGAAATATTTCAAAGTGAAAGCTATATTTGAAATAAAACTATCTTTTCGGATTTTTTCGCGGATTTATTTTGATTTTTGGTTCCCGACCTTTCACATTATAAAAATGTTTAAAATTAACAAATATTGTAATGTACTTTGGTGCCAATTTTCAAGTTTTTTGAATTCATTTTATTATTTTGTAGGTAGGCTGTCTGTAACAACTATATAATACCTTTGAGACATCTAACACCTTAGTCTCTCCCGTGACCATGATTGCTGTAAAGCAATCGAAACGTCGGGAACCAAAAATCAAAATAAATCCGCGAAAAAAACCGAAAATATACTTTTATTTAAAATGTCAAATATTCGCGTAAATCTAAGAAAGTATTATTGTGAAAGCTATAATTTGATTTATTTAAAAACAGTTTCAACAACTATTGTAGCCATATTGCATTAGCTCAATCTAGTTCTAATCTGCGAGATAGATATCACTGCCTTAGAATACAATTTTAGTAAGAATATCTGTCGAGAAAACAGCACGTACAATAGCCGTACAGATACTTGGTACGTACTACGTAGTCCTTATATTGGCGGATGGAACAAGGTTAATAATTTTATTTTACCGACCAATCTCCTTGGAGACTTCATTCTATGTGACCTTGGCAAAGTAATCTGTCCTCAACTGGCACGCTATGAATTCATTAAGAAGAAAATTGAATTGAATTGAATTGAACAATGTAAAACTACTGTTTTGCAAAAATGCATAAATATATTATGTATGTAATTATTTATTTTGTTAATAAAGGAAATAACACGTGCTCATATTTTAAAGATTTTAGGTTGATTTTGCTAAGCTTGAGTACATTTGCCTAGATTATCATGTTATTACGAAAACTTAAATAATATATAGTAATATTTTGTTTCTTGAAGGACTTCGAGAAATAATAAGTACTCAATTCGGATGTGTACAATATTGTCTGTTACGCGATATATTACCGCCCATCTTAGTGGAGTAGATTTTTTCAAATAAAATGGAACTAGTTTTTAATTTTAGAATTTAACCAAAAAATAATACCGAGAATCAGTTCACAATTGACGAAATTATGTAAAATACTAGCGACTCCAGGGTCGGACTGGCCATACAGTCGATTTGGCATTTGCCAGCCGGGCCCCAGCCTGCGCGGGCCCCCCACGGGCAAGCGATAAACCCCGCAAGCCAGGTGGTAGGTAGAATAGGGGGCCCAGTTCTTGCGACCTACATGTAAACTAGATCAGATAGTTCGTTCATTCAATTAGATAAGAATGAAGAAGAGAAATGAAATAGAAAAATTCGAAAATGGTTGAACCTGAACAGACTATTCCTGTTCCCTAAAACTAGCTTTGAAAATTTCAGAATGGCGATATCTTTTGATCAAATCAACTTATTTAGACGTGTATCATTATAGTCCGATCGGAATCCGGTTTGGGAACAAAAAACTAAAACCTGAAGTTTTATGTTTTTAAAACGTTAGTAGGTATATAAGGAACAAAAATCCGTAAAATGCCCCCGATGTCCCAGGTACCCTCGAGAAATGGAGGGATGAAAAACATTGAAATAAAATTTTATTTTAATTTTCGGCTTTGTGTGACGTAAATTGACCAAATTTTTATAAACTAATTACACCAATGTATTGCGGGAAAAAACGAATAAAATGATGTACGTAAGCTTTTAATTTGACGGTATTCTTTATACAATGTCGCCGTAAACATTCCAATTTTGCATTTGACTAGTCGTGAAAAAATAAAAAAAAGGAAATCTTATATTATATATATACCGTTTCTTTTGTATTTTTTCCATTAAAGTCTATTTTTGTTATTTTTTCGAGTTTATCGATATTTTTATTAATTTTTGATTGATTTTGGAGTTAAATTTAAATTTTAAATCTTTAACAATAAAAAAGTATGGCATAATTGACAATATTATGTACTGATAAATATCCTAAATAATTCATTAAGATGAAGCTTTAGCTTTATCGATTAGTTTTTATATTTTTCAAGTTTTTCCGCATAAATCTGCATTTTCTTGATATACTACTATAAAAAATCAAAGGATCGAAAAAATCCTAAATTTTTTAAAGATTTTTGAATGGCTGTATCTCAGCGACAAATAACAGTATCGAGATGAAAAAAAAGTATGTTATTGCTTCAAGTTTCTAGTTTTAAGGTATTTAGATATATTTTTTTTCAATGTACGGTTATTGCATAATCATAAAAAAAGTCGTAAAAAATTTTTGGAAACTTTGTTTTTTTTTATTCTATTTTTTATTACCCGGACTTAATTTTTTTTTAAGTTAAACCAATACATGAATTGGATAACATGATGATTCAGCTTTAATTTGATCTATTCGTCATCTCTTCACGTTGATTTTTTTCCGAGATAGTCAACTTTCAATGAAAAAGTATCCTTTTCTCTTTAATCTACAATAACTTAGCATTTAATGGATGCACAGTAGATTAAAGGGTAGTTTTAAAATTTTCCATAAATTTCCTACAAGGGTTTTTTTCATTTTTGACATTTTTTAATGATTTTTAACAAAACTGTGACTACATTTTGTAAATATCAACTTGTTTTGTTGTATTTTTGAATAATTAATAAGCAAGATTAGACTATGCATGATGAATTCCATTTCTTTCTGTTAGTACCTTAAAATCTAAATTTTCAGAAAAAAAAAACAAGTTAACTTTAAAAGTCGATCAAAAATTAATAAAATATCAATGATTTCGAAAAAATAATTACATAAATAGATTCTAAGGGAAAAATACAAAAGAGGTAGTATGCTTCACGTGATTCCCACTTTTTTTTTATTTTCCCGCAATATGCATTGGTGTAACCAGCTCATAAAAATTTGGTAATATAGTTCACAAAGTAAAAATTATTGATTTCTCTATTTTTTTCTATTTTTAAAGGTGTTTTTACAGGGTGACCATACAATGTTTTTATTTCTTCGAAAAATAAAGTTCAAGACAAAAAATTAACCCTATCTTAAAATCGAACGTTTTTTTTTTTAAATGTAAGCATCTTGAAGTTGGGGGCGATTTTCAGCCTCCGAAGACCATAAAACATTAATTTCTCGGAAACATTAAAATTACATTCCCCTAGTAACTACTGTCGTGAAAATCAAAAGATTATTACAGTGATTAAAAATAAAAACAAAAAAAAAAATTATAAACTAGGTCTTTTGCAAATATCTCAAAAATTTTGAGGTTATTGTAAAAAGTATAATTTATAAAAGTTGTAGATTTTAACTAGACTTACAACTTTTGTAGAGAACATTTTTCGATAGGACGTCACAGTAAGCCGGAAAATGAAAAAAACTATTTTTCAACGCTTTTCATCCCTCCATTTCTCGAGGGTAGCTGGACATCGGGGGCATTTTACGGATTTTTGTACCTTACATACCTGCTAGCGCTTTCAAAATATAAAACTTCAGGTGTTAATTTTTTGTTCTCTTAAAAATAAATGGATTCCGATTGGTCTATTTTAACATTTGACATTGTTTTAGAGGTAAAATGAAATTTAATTTTTAGATGTTCTTAAAAACTCTATCGATTCGGTACATATTTTTAAATAATGCGAAAGTTGAAGTTTTCAGTTTTCATAGCGTGAAGTTAAAAATTAATTATGATGAAATCTATTATCTAGTCTCGGGCCCCGAGCTTATGGAGCCACCCGGGCCCTTCCGGCCCAGTCCGACCCTGAGCGACTCATCCTCGCTTCGCTTCGGGTTCGTCCCTAGACGAAAACAAATCTATCCCACAGGAACCGTACATTTTTCCAGGATGATATATAGCCAGTAGCCTTCCTCAGTTAACGGGCTATCTAATGCAAAAAGAATTTTTCAAATCGGATTAGTAGTTCTTGAGGTTAGCGCGTTCCACCAAACAAACAAACAAACAAACAAACAAACAAACTCTTCAGCTTTATAATATTAGTATAGATAATACCTATACAAGTTAAAATAACAACAATTCATGTATATTTCAATAGCTAACAGCAACACTAAACATAAGGAAGCACCTATCAAAATATCGATGGAAATATAATCTAATAGCCCATACTTGGGGTTATGATAATCTGAAACCGACTGACGTAGTAACTATGATTTAAATTTTATTGGAGTCCAAACATCAATCATATATAACTTCAATATTTCTTTATAAATCTTCAGACGTCACAATTTAATTATTCTTATAGATGAACTAGTAATTCAACCTCGCTCCGCTCGGGTTCGTCCCTAGTTACGTTTTAAAGTTTAGTCTAGATTTCTCAGAGATGCGATATTTTTCCGCAGTAAAATGTATCCTATACGTTGGCCCGAATAATCAGCTATCATCTTACTAAATTTCATCAAAACCTGTCTAGTGGTTTTCTCGTAATGCGGTCACAAACAGACAGACAAAAATTCTAAAAACGATAGATTAGGCCTCTGTATCGATAATAATGACTAATTCAATAAGATTTTCCAAAAAATATTTAATGTACAGATTCGACCCAGTTAAAATTTTATTATATGTATAGATTATAATCTCATATTATTTTTGTTTAAAAAGTACAGGACCACTACACCATATAGAGCGCTTATCGATTTGGCATTGGCCATATCGAGAATAAATATCAAGGTGGAGGTCAATGTAGACTGAGGTGGTCATTCGACCGAACTTATTTACTGACATTAAGTGAAAGTCCTTCACGGCACACATATTAGTATCTAACGAAGTATTCTAGTACCTTGTCTATTGATATTATAAAAGCGAGAGTGTGTGTGTCTTCTATACACTATAACTCATCAACGGATTTGAATGAAATTTAGAATGGAGATAGCTTATATCCCATTAATAATTAATAATATTTTTAATTAATATTTAATATTAATAATAATATTAATATAATATCTTACTACTATGTAAATGCGAACGTTTGAATGTTTGGATATTTGTTACTCAATCATGCTAGAACGGATAGTTTTGTTTTTATCTAGTAAAGAACCCGAGTGAAGCAAGGGTGAGTTGCTAGTTTTAAATAAAAATATAGACTACTACGCAAATAGAGTTGCAAAAAATGTATTTAATATAATAATATTTAATACATTTTTTGCTACTTATATATAATAATAATAATAAATATGTTAAGACATTAACACACAACACCATCTAGTTTCATGGTAAACTACGGGGCCTGTGTTATGGATACCAGATAGCTGATACACTAGATATATATAACTTTAAATACATACATATTATAAATATAAGCACTCATGACTAGAGTACAAACATTCGTGCTCATCACTACAAACTGAGCCAAACGTGTCGTCGTATAATATATAAAGTATAAATAAAAACGTTTCCATATTTGTTTATACTTATTTAGCTGATTCAATTAGACAAAAAGTTTTCAATTAGCTATATTTCTATGACAGATTATGAATCAGTTTTAATCACTCTCTTTGTGATTATAACGCTTATTTATAGTAATAGTTATTCGTTCATAAAAAATCGTATGTAAGATTAATAGGGTGTTTTAAATCCTACATATTTTTTTCATTTTTCTGTATGTCTGTCTATCACGCGTCACTAAAACGCAATATAATTTATTATATTGTACAAATAAAACTCAACTAAAATAGATAAATATTACCTTCAGTTGGGTACGTCCGTAAATACTTGACCTTCACGTTCTATGCGCTCCCATGTTACACGACAGTCGTGCTTTGTAGTTGCGAACTAGATGGGAATGAACACGCAAATACTTTTACTAGCTTTAAATTTAACAAAATGGCAACAATCCGAAAGAATTTTGGGAGAATTCAGATTTTTTGTGATTAATATAATATATTGTCACGTAGTAGAGTGTCTAATGTTACTACACACGTCTGGAGCATGCTTTATACATCCTAAGACAGTTTTCAATACATAACATGTATTTAACAAGAACAGTTAATTGTAAATTGCCATATGTAAGAGAGGGACAAAACATTTTCCACAAAGAAATTGAAATTATCAGAAAAGTTTCAACTTTTCGAATACTAGAATGTTCTTTGTTTATGCATATAAAAAGGCCGGCAGTGTGTCGAGAGATCAGTTGAATTTCAAAGCTAAAAGAAGACTGCGAAGAAATACGAAAAAGTGAAAAAAAATCCAGTAAAGTCATAGCGAAAGCGTAACTAGTAGTGAAAAATAGTCTTCAGAGAGTGAATTAAGCCAGAACTGAGTTGCGTTTGTTTGGGAACTATCATAAGTGACTGTTGGGAACTAGAAGTAATAAAATATAGGTAGTGCAGAAGACGTACTTTAATTTTCAATACCAGAACTCACAGAACGTAACAACATATTATTATTATTAGTGCGGTAAATATAAACATAATTCAATAACTGGGAATCGAAGTTGTACCTATATAGTTCAGAATTCATAAAACAACTTCTGTAGTAAAAACTCATTTGCAAGTTAAATTGCATTAATTGAGGTGAAACCAGAAATCCGATATAAAACTTTATTCCGTCTAGTTTTGCCTCAGTGCTTAAATCTCAATGGATTTTAAGATCTCATTACGATACTTTAAAATGAGCGCTTTACACTTCATAATTTACACCGCTGAAACAATTTGTTACAGCTTTAAAGGGTTTTATCGAGTAATTTGTTTTCATCAAATAATTGATTTTGAACAAATGATTGATTTGTTTAAATAGAAACCTAAGTCTTGTTAAAATATATGTATATATGTATATATATATATATATATATATATATATATATATATATATATATAGTTATTTATACGTACTCGTACTCAATACCAAAAAAATGAGTTTCATATTCGTTTAACCGTTTTGGGGGTTAAGTGTTTTACCGTTTACGACTAGCTTCACATGTAAAATTTTAAGGTTACTCAAAGAGAATAGAAGAGAGCTATATTTCTTTTCCTGCGAGATTTAAGCAGGAACAAGAAGATACGCAGAAAAACCAATATGGTCACCAAATCTTCGTGCTGTATGATGTCCTTCTGCTCCTATCTGTACAGGAGATATTAGGTATGATTGTGTACAAAATTACAAATGTACTCTATATCTTTTAAAATAATCTGTGCGACAAATCGGAATGATTGATAAAGATACACATTTAACATGTAGTTTTGTTTGACGACACGTTTGGCTCAATTTGTAGTGACCCTACTTGCTGTGCCAGCGGTCGCGGGTTCGATGAATTCATCACACAAATGATGCCCCTAAATGGACCTCTGAAGGCGTTTATTTGTGTGATGAACACGGATGTTTGTACTCCAGTCATGAGTGTTTATATTTATAATATGTATGTATTTAAAGTTATGTATGTGTACTTTATCAACTATCTGGTATCCATAACACAGGTCTCGTAGCTTACAATGCAACTAGATGGTGCTGTGCGTTAATGTCCCAACATATTATTTAAGATATCAGTCGCAGTACTGGTACTTTACGTGCTTCTCAACTCTATAGCAGTTATATAAAATTTCTTTAACAGAATTTCCCAATGTCTATTACTGTATTTGGCCCATGGTGATATGAACGAACGAACCAAGAAATTTTTCTAATCTCGCACCTCGGATATTTCATTTTCAATGATTACTACTTTATAATTGGTTAAAAAAACGTGATGAAACCTGTATGCCTGACAGAACTTAAGTAGTTTTTGAGAAATGTGTGGAGCCTGCCAACCCTCATATCTCCAGGGTATCTTTGCTTTAAAATGCCTAACATTGTAGACACTATATTTGACCAACAAAACAGTTTAAATACATACATATCTTATTAACTGGTTATAAATTAAACAATATTATTTGTATAAGCTTATAGGAACAAATCAATATGCATTAGCTATAGTGACTTAGAATTTAATTGTAAACAATTACTTGCTAACTAACTTTTAATTCTAACATAAAATACTTATGAAGAATAACAAAATATTTTTATTTACGACTACTTTTATTAAAAAAGATGTGTAAATATTTATTTGTGGATAAATTCATAGAAAAGCGTAAAGGGAATTACTCCGCGACACATGAATTCGCCAGAATTGAACGAGCGGAAAAATTCTTTGTGAGGACCAAAGACGTATCTAAAATAAACTTGACGATATCTTATTTTCGACGTAGAGCTTCTAAGATGTGATGGTTGAGCTGTGAAAGATATATTTTATTTTTATTTTGTAAGCATGATAGTAATAATATTTAAGTAGATATTGACCTTTAAGTATAGTCTTTTATTGATTTACTACTTTATCAATCATGGTTTACTGCCATACCATGGGATGTTGGGTTCGAATCCCTGATCGGGCAATATGTGGCATTTAGTTTTTCTGCCAAGATATTCTCAATAGTAGCCCAGTATTGGGTTAGTGATGTTATCTACACCACTGTTTTAGAAAGCATGTAAGCCGAATGCTTAACTGCCTTCATATCATTTTATCCATCCATCAATCCATATCAAGCCATCTTATCAGACTATAAAAGTGACGAAATAGAATGCGCTTGTAAACGGGCAAATACTTTTCCTCTATAATAGGTAAATATTTGCCGGACAGATCACAAATCTTAGTGAAGTAGGATTCTGTAATGGGCATTTGGTTTAGAGGACACTTTATACTGTACTGTTACCTATGACAAAGGTTATAAGTTTGATTCCTGGAAACACATTAAACATGTTTTATTTGAATGAAATAAATTAACATATAAATAAACAGAGCGATGTTACGATGTCGTTATCTTTGTCCAATTTACGAGAAAATTAAAACCAAATAATCAAAATTATAATTAAGACTTGTGGGACGATCATCAGTGAGATAACTCGCATGTCTCCTTGAACTTAGCAATTTTTTTTCAATCATAGACGCTTACACATTAAAGTGCCTGGAAATGATAATAAACATAAAAAATGATGTGGAACCATCTCCAATTGGTTTTAAGAGAACTAAAACAATAATATAGAAGAAAAAATAAGTATCGTAATACAATTTAAGTAACATTTCTTATTTCAATAAAACTACCGCAGAATTCGTTATCGACCATAATAAAATAAACGGGCTTAGATTATCTCTTTAGAACTGTTCAATACTAAATTTCAATGCCCCAAGACAAAATCATTTCTGTTCATAAATTTTTGATATAATTACTTTTGAGTATTCCTATTGAATTCGCGGAAGAACATTTATAGGCTTACTGTAGTATTAGGATCTTCGTGCTCTAGTATTGAGTAACGATAGCAGAAAATGTAATAAATCTTAATCTGATTCTGAAAGTAAACGTTAAAATTAGATTAAATCAATAATTTTTAAGCTTAGTTGGTTGTTATTTTATTATAATTTATCTATACATGCTACCTCTAAGTATAGGGAGTACACTTTTATTTATCTAATATTATAGAGAAATAAAGTTTTTGAGTTTGTGAGTTTGTGAGGTTGTATGAGGTAATCTCTGGATCTATGGAACCGATTTAGACGGATAAAAAGATATTTTGAGACCCTGGGAAGGACATAGGATTTTATCCCGGAATTCATCCCTTAGGGGAGTGAAAATGGGGGTGAAAGTTTGTATGGAGAATCAACCTAGGGATGAACCCGAGCGAAGCGAAGGTGCGTCGCTAGTTGAATATAAAGTATAATTTACGAAAAATGGCTGGGTTATTTTGTTGACTTGTATTAATTTTCATTTACAAAAATTGTCGTAACGATTATGACGTCAAACTTTGCTACACGAGTATTATTTTTTATTATAAAGTGTTTCAACATTATTTTAAGGTTATTTATATTTTAAAGTTACACGCAGGCTATAAAACATACATCTGGGTGTAGGTACATTATTTTTGGAGGCGATTAAGTGCTAAAATATATTAAGTTTAAAAAATGACTGACAAATATGATGAAACAAATGATGCAAGAAAAGATGAGATTAATTGAATGTTATGAGGTCAATTTTCACTTGTGAGTCTAAGAGCCGTATATCAAGTCTGCAAATGGCGATCTGCTAAATCAAAGTAATATATTATCAATATTAAGAAAATAGAAACCTATTATTTTTTCATCACACAAATTGGTCAATGAACAATAAGCTTTTCATGCCATCGCTACTTTTCGGTGATTATGAAAAGATTTGGGAATAAACTTTGAAGGACGCTTTAAGTTAAAAAGTCTTTGTTCGTGAAGAACGTCATATTTTAACTTCTGATGAGTTGAAAGATAAATTACGTGGAAAAATGATAACTTCAATATTCAAGCTTCAGATTTTCAAACTATGTATATATATCATACTAATATTATAAATAAAAAAAATGTAACAAAGTCGATACCACACATCGACTTGAGTGAGAAGAATGTTTTAAATCAAAGTATCTTTTCGGATTTTTCCGCAGATTCATTTTGATTTTTGGTTCCCAACGTTTCGAATGCTTTACAGCAAATCTGATCATATCTCCCATAACTGAGTATTTGACGTGTCAAAGCTTCCCCAATACAGTTATTAGAGACGGCGTCTAACCTCAAAATTATTAATTTTGAAACACAGAGAAAGAGCACCGAAGTGTCTTATAATTTTAATTTTCTTTTTATTTTGTTTTTTTTTTTTTATAAGGTACTCTTTGGAAATAAAATCGTAAAGATAGTTTTACTTTACATGTCAAATGTTCGAGAAAATCTAAGATTATTTTAACGGAAATAGCTTCTTCATCTTCTTCTTCTTCTTCTTCTGCACGGCTTTTTCCGCACTTAGGCATTATTGCCCGTTGTGGGTAAGCTTGTGCTGTGTGTGGTGTTAGTCTTTCCATCCCAGGGAGTTCCAGTAGTCTAGCTGGCTGCCGGTGTCCAGGAAGATTTCCAGGAGCGATCTCCTGGTGCCAAGTTTTTCTGCGCGTAGACGTTCCAGTTCACAGCATTCTAGAAGAATGTGGGCTGGTGTTTCATCCCCTCTAAGGCATGCTCTGTACAGGGGGCTGTCTGTGATACCTATATTGAAAGGATGTTTGTTGAGATGGCAGTGACCCGTTATAAGTTCAACTACCGTTTTTGGAATGGAAATAGCTTATATGCTGAATAACCGTTACTAAAGCACCGAAAAAAACTAGTTTTATTTTTCACATAAATAAATATATTTTTTGGATAGCTCAAGTAAAATTTAAATTAAAAAACAAAATATTATAAAATATTGCGTTTTACAATAATATCGTACATTTTAGGCTAGAGATAGATACTTAGGTTTCGCATAATTAAATGCTTATCCTCAATAAGCTTACACATTTAACGAAAAAAATAGTTTTTTTCAGATCTACCTACATTAAAACAACATGTACTTTTTACGATATTTTAGGTTTATAATAGATATATATATCTCTTAACATATTCTAAATTCTTGGTAAATAATAAATAACTTAGGTTTCAAGTTATGTTCACGTAAAAATAACAAGCAACCTCTAAGGAAAGTAAAAAATGTGAATATCATTCTGTAACTATTTTTATTTTACATTATTTCGTAGAAATATTTTAGACTTTTACGTAAATATTATCTATATCATAATTTACTGTAATAGCACTACCCTTGCCAAGAAGTGTTGGCAAGATATTTTAAAAAATATACTGCAAATAGTGTCACGATTAACATATGTATGTATATACATACTTGCTTATTATACTTTCAGGAAACATATGCATACTATGCTTAGGGATGTGCCCATGGCAGTAAAGTAAAGGTGATTCCTGTACTTCGCTCAGGCACATCCCTAGACCTTTTTGTGCAACAGTCAAATATCCCACATAAATCGCTTGTAATTATATTTTTATATGGACACATCAAGATGTACCCGTATAAAATAGTCACATACCTAATCCTCCCCTTAATGTAAGATCAAACTACAGTACACCGCTGGCCAAATGCTGGTTGATGGACATCACACATCTTTTAAAGACTTATTGATTCTCCCAGATATGCTCATCCACAAAATGTTTTATTTTATCGTAAAACATCATATTCAGAATAATTTTCAAATGAAAATCTCAGAGATGTGACACCTGCTTCATTTAACTATCTATGTAGTATCTATGTATCTACACTCCTTATAAAATAAATATATTAGTTTTTCCGAAATGACATTAAAAAGGACGTAGCAGCAAATATTATCTTATATTTATAATAGTATTATATAATATTTTTCTTAAAAATTTCAAAACATGACTGCAACCCAAGAATTTAAAAATACAATTTATAAAACAAACAAGTTAATGCTTATAACCATTCACGACGTTTCCATCTCGCGGATCCGAGATCATCATCCAGTTGACAGAGATAAACGAGGCGACAGTTTACACTATACACATACATACACCACACAGTACTGACAAGCATACAGGGTGATTTATTTAAAAGGGCGTGGTTGAAAAAATCTGGAACTAAAGGTAAAACAGAAAGGTATTTGAAGCATTTAAAAAAAATCAGCCTGTATTATTACACCATCCGATAGAACCTATTTTAAAGGTATAAAAAACATAAGTAGCGACTATTATATACTAATATATAGCTAGCTGTATTTTTACTTGAAAAATGATTATTTTGTAAATTTTTTATATTATGAAATGTCTTGAATATGCACTTTCGAAATAAATGTTTATTGATGAAGTATATCTTAATCCCATTTAAAGTTTCAGCTCGCGTATTATATATGGCAATATTGAGATACTTTAATTTTTACTTAGTTGAAATTATTAATCTTTATATTCATAAACAAAATATATAAATAAATCTTCTGAAAATAAAGAAAAAATCATGACTAGCTATTGTTTTTTTCATGTTTTCTTCACTCAAAGATACTTACACACGATACCATTCCATAATCATTGAAGAATCGAAATGTAAAAGAATGTAATCCATAGTAATATATTAATATTAAATATTTATAAATTTTTCAAGTGTGTTTGTTTGTTTGTCCTTCTTTCACGTCGAAACAGAGTGACGGATTGGCGTGATTTTTTGTGTAAAAATAGTTGGAGATCTGTAGAATGTGTACTTGTAATGTACTTTACCGCGGGAGATTATCTCATTCCCACGGGAAAACGCATTATAATACAACCCAAAAATATATTTATGAACAAAATTACTTGAAACTTATGCTCTTCAATACAATTAAATAAATACGTGTTTTAGCATTTTTATGAATTCATTCTATTTGTATGACACCTACCTTTTTTGAGTTTTTTTAGTTTAAGCGCGAGCGATGCCGCTGTTTTTGCTAGTATCTTATGTATAGGTGACCATCATATAACGATTTAACTTGTTATTTCAATACAATTATTTCTAAAACAAAAACTGGTCTTAGGGAACAAACGTACCAATAACCTAAAGTATAATCTTTATAGTATGCTTGTATACAATTAAGAGATTCAATACAAGATATATCTATATTTGATTGTACCCATAAGCCTTGCATGGCAGCGCAGAAGGCCGGTACTCGGTCATGCGGCATAATCTCTCCCTCACTCATATCTCTTTTGACATGAGCTATATTGTGAAGTAATATATAAACGTTTTTATTAGTTTTCCAATATATTATTTACCTACATATGTACATATACACATGTATACATACATAGGTACATACTATATATGTACATTATTAAAAACAAATTAAAATATATTAATAAATAAATAAGTACATTCACTGATGTTTTAAATATTAAGACTAAATTTTTTATATAATTTTAATTTAAAATAAAAGAGTATACCTATTATTCAAAGAAACAATAAATCAAGGAAATTAGTACAACATTTCTAATGTCCCGTAAAGGTCACTCAATGTTATATCCGGCTTGAAGGATCAAATACGATCCAAAAATATAACCATTCATACTATATAGGGGGTTCGCTAAGATCAAAATTCTTATTTTGTGGCTACTATGTATGTATCGGTCTAACGGCTATCATGTACCATCGCATATTTATAGATCTAGGTTTGAGGCCGGGGTTGATCCAAATACAATTAATATTGGTACTTTCTTTAAAAAAAAATCTTAGTAACAATCTGAAAGGCGAAACTTGCCGGTATTTTCGGCACTTTGAGGAAACACGATGAGGAGCATGTAAAGCCATTGGCATTATCTCCCGTGATCAGTCATCTAATTGTTATCCCACAGGAGTTTGAGAATGAAAGGAATAGAAAGAGCACTGGTCTTTGCGCACATATTGATATATTAAAAAGCACAGATGGCTAGTCTCAAATAGATTGTTCACCGTGTCCGAAATAACCAAGGACTAAGAAAACATTATTATGAGCCACAAACACTGAAGAGTATCTGTATTTACCAAACAAGTACCATCAAATTATTATTACCTACTAAATAAAAACAAACTAACTCTCCGTACAAGTTACATTTAACATTTGTTTGGGATTTATTATATCATTGTTCAAAATCTACTTAAAAAGATAAAAGTTATGAACTGTCTTATTTATAAGCTTTTACTTATTCTTAGATAAATTAAATTATTAATGATAACAGTTTTGTTTCGAACAGAATCCAAAAACACCCCAGCAAAGTGAAGCTTAGTGAGTAATTATTGGATTAAGTACTGTTATATCTTCAGAGCAATATAAATGAGTGATAAACAAGAATCTTTATTTCAATTCTTTTAGTGGACATATAAATAGAAACTTTTAGTAATAAAAGAATAATAAAGCTTAAAGCTAAAGCTAAGCTGTGCGTTTTATATAACAACCAGCAGCTTTCGCTTTAAGTAATATTCGTTTATGTATTTTAAGTAATTTTTATATTACTTTAAAGGGCAATAAAGAATATATATATAAATTATTAGCAACTTTCCCTCGCTTCGCTCGGGTTTGTTCATAGGTACCGTTTGTATTTTCAACTAGTGACTCGCTTCGCTCTGGTGCGTAAGGACGCACCTCCTAAGTACGCAGATTTTGTTCACGTTTTTATAGGTTTTCATTTTTTGCGCGGAACTCTAACTCTTTTTATAAAACAAAAGTAATCTAAGTTACTCCTTATAACATTAACTATATGCCAATGAAAGTCAAGTATTTTGTAACAGCCATTTTTAAGTTTATTTTAGCTTTAACAGACATACAATCTGAAAGACTGGGATGAAAACAATTGATGCTAATTTTAAACACTAAATAAAATGCTAAATAGTAAAACTAATAAAATTTATTCCGAGTGTTTTTAACTAACATAAATAATACATACACTAAATATTTAATGAAAAACTTATACTATTATAGATATAATACGGTTAAATTATACCAATTCATTTTAAAATGTACATATTTAATTAATTTAAACAATTAGAAGTAATGGAACTTTATGCTTAAACTTTTGAAGCTTTAATTACAGTAAGTTTCGCCAGTTAAAGCTCTGCTCGAGCATATATCCGGACTTCAGACATACTTAGGTCTACAGTTTTAGAATAAAGACATTATTTATTTAATGTTTTGTCAAATTATGTACATCAAACAACCTATAAAACAAATCTAAATATTATCCTTTAAATGGAACAAAGAGTTTTAGCTTTTTATTTTGGGACATTAACACACAGCACCATCTAGTTCCATGGTAAGCTACGAGGCTTGTGTTATGGATACCAGATAGTTGATACACTACACATATATAACTTCAAATAGGTGCAAACGTATTATATATATTAATATCCATGATTGAAGTACAAACATTCGTTCTCATCACATAAATTAATGCCCCCAGCCGGACTCAAACCTGCAACCGCTGGCGTAGCAAGTAGGGTCACTACAAACTGAATCAATGTATCGTCAAATCACTAATAGAAAGAACGATAAATAAGTACGGTTAGTAGTCGTATAAATAATTTGTAAATATTTTATACAAAATAGCGAAATCTAGATGTTATTTTGTCAAAAAAAACTGTTTTCGTAAAGTAACATGTCTAACGTTGGCTGAACCTTTAGAAATACATCAAAACAATGTACTAAAAAATTGTAAAAAAAGCCCTACAGAAAAATCTGCGCTAACATGTATCTATCTCTTAAGATACGCTCACTATAACTATTTTTATTTATAAAACTTACCTAGGGAACAATTATTTATCTAAAATTTTAAAACGAATATTTACCATCGACTTTACGCGAGGAAACCTGCAGTCAAAAGTTAGTTAATTATATATTATTACATATAAATTATCCAATTTTTATTAAAATCAAGGTCTTGAAAGCATAATATAATCAAGAGGCAAGCTCATGAGAACTGAATTAGTTAAAAATTCTAATTTCGTTATAACCACAGCGGAATTCATAATGCCCAGGGAGACGGCAGGGCAATGTAATTAGGCTTTGCAATTTAAATGTCTTATATACGGACGTTGTAAGTAATATTTTTAAACGGAAAATGCATTGTATGTTGTAACATACAGAAATATCTTGATAGAGTTTTACACAGACCGACATCAAAAAAAGATTTTTTTAGATTTTATCGCGGATTTATTTTAATTTTTGATTCTCGAGGTTCGAATGCTTTACAGCATTTCATAGACATGGGGGAAACTAAGGTTTTAGATGTCTCAAAGTTATAATATAGATATTACAGATAATATCAAAATTACACCTTCACGACTACAGAGTTTAATTATTACGATTTTTAAGTACAGTAGAACGCCGATTATCCGAACGCCGATTAACCGAATCGCCAATTATCCGAATCGGTCCTAAACGAAATATAAAAAATTAAAACCAAGTACTGTAAGAAAGTAATGTAATTTTTGTTTTGTTTTGTTGTAACAAGTTGGAACTCGCTGGAGTCAAGATATATTTCAACTGTTATAGTTCAAAGCTAGAGGCAAGACACTACATGTTTTGCGTCGCGACATTTCGATTTTCTTTATTACCAGTCTATGTCCGATTATCCGAATTTTCGATTATCCGAATCGACCCCGGTCCTAATTAATTCGGATAATCGGCGTTCTATTGTAATACAAAAATAGCACCAAAGTACATTATGCAATATTTGTTAATTTTAATTTTTAAAACATTTTTTATAATTTGAATAAGTTCTATAATTGAATATTTATTATTGTTTATTTAATTTTGTTTTGTATTCAGCCCTTTTTAACGTCCCACTGCTGGGCACGGGCCTCCCTTCAGTACGAGGGGGATCAAGCCTTAGTCCACCACGCTGGCCAACTGCGGGTTGGCGGACTTCATACCGTATGTCACAACTTTCTGTTTATAAAAGGAACGCAGATAACTTCATCATGTCACTTTCAGCTAACTACATCATGCCGCTTTTTGGCTGTCGGTGTGCGCGCGCATCGTAAAAATTTTACTCTCATAATTTTTTCTAAACGTGCCAAAAAAAAATATAACTTCAAAAATATTCAATGGAAAACTTCAGCAACTAACAGACACGTAAAATTATCTATACATATAATAAAATTGTAACTAAGCTGAATCTGTTCATTGAATATTTTTTAGAAAATCTTACTGAAATAGACATTATTATCGACACAGAGGCCGAATCTATAGTTTTTAGAATTTTTGTCTGTCTGTCTGTTACCGCATCACGGAAAAATCACTAGAGGGATTTTGAAGAAATTTGGTATGATGATACTGGTCATTCTGGTCAACATATAGGACACTTTTTACTGCGGGAAAATATAACATCTCTGAGAAATCTATACTAAACGTTAAAACGTAAGTAGTTCAATTATAAATTTTAAAAAGATTATAAGGGGCACATTCTTACCGTCTTACACCAGCGTTGAAATTATGACACAATTACGATAAAAACGATTAATAAATAAAACTAAATTAAACAATAAAATCGATTCACACATCGCGAAAATATCGCATTAAATTCACAAAAAAATAAATCATAGAGTTAAATTGAATTCCTTACTTCTGAAATCGGTCATAAAAAAACAATTCTTATAAATAACCATGGGAACCTACTTGATAGAGGTATTTAGATAAACGCCCGACCTTTCACCATGATATGGCGTCGTGAACCCATTGTGCTTCTAACAATCTGACCGGAATCTAGATTTTCTTATTTCGTTAAAATCGTTTGTCTAAAACAAAGTCGCTATTTTTGTTTAGATCTGCGATTAAACCTAGGCACCAAAATATTTGGCTTTATTTCTTACTATTATTTGCAGAAATTTCTCGAAGCTTTAATATATGTTGGTAATTCATTAATATTAATAAGGCAGTAGTAGCTCAGTGGTAACACGCTCGCTGGGGAAACCGAGTGAAGCGGGTTCAAATCCCGGGTCATGATTGCCACTTGTCTTAACGGTGAAGGAAAACATCGTGAGAAAACCTGCATGTCTGAGAGAACCTAGCAAGTTTTCATGACATGTGAAGTCCGCCAACCCACACTTGGCCAGCGTGGTGGACTATGGCCTGATCCTCCTCGTACTGAAGGGAGGCCCGTGCCCAGCAGTGGGACGTTAAAAAGGGCTGAATACAATATTAATAGTATACAATATTTAATTCGTTTAGTTATTTAAGCATGAAAAATGTAACAAACATACCTACATGTCACATCTATACAGATAAATAAAATTGAAGTGTATTTTGTAATGTCAAAATAACAACTTTTTACTAAATACATATGAAATTATATACGGTACTTATAAGAAAACACAATTTTTAAATATTTGACTGTCTGTCCCTCCGCCTGTCTGTTTGTTCCGGCTAATCTCCGAAACGGCTGATTTTGACGGTACTTTGACTGGCAGATAGCTGATATTATAAGGAGTAACTTAGGCTACTTTTATTCTAGAGAAAGAATTAGAAATTCGTTAAAAAAATTAAAACGTGTCTAGGGAGGCAACCGAGCGAAACGAGGGTAAGTCGCTAGTTTGTAATAAATTAGTATTCACCCAGTGATCGAAATTCGACCAAAATCATTTTTTATTGATAACTAAGCGAACATTATACTAGAAATATAGTAAAAATTTACAATAAAATATCTTTATACACAACTAGCGACTCACCCTCGCTCCGCTCTGGTTTGTCGTGGTTAGTTTTAGCGTTTAGTATACATGTAGATTTCTCAGAGATGAGATATTTTCCTGCAGTAAAAAGTATACTTTATGTTGACCCAAATAACCAGCTATAATCATACCAACTTTCATCAAAATCTTTCCAGTGGTTTGCATGCGATCACAGACAGACAGACAAAATTCTAAAAACTATAGATTCGTCCTCTGTATTGGTAATAATAACTATTTTAATAAGATTTTCCAAAAAATAATAGTCAGATTCGACTCAGTTAGAATTTTATTATACGTATATATGTCAAACTCAGTCACTTGAACACTCAAAAGCCTAGGGAAAACATCATATACATACGTATATATGCAGTACGTACCAATTACCGTCAACAATGGTCTTATTTACCCTGCACGAATTGTAGTGCCAAGCCGATCGTATAATGCCACAGAAATTACAACCAACAAACGACAGTCACAACGTGACGTACAAGAGTAATGAGGTGGAAAGCTTCTCATCGACGATGCAAAACTACGAGTAGGTATCGCCTCTGATCGCATTTGCATCTTAATTTAGTTTGTAACCATTAAATTTTACCTAATTTACGAAAATTCAAGATACACAATTAAGGTCTCAAAAGTGTCCTTAAAAAGCGCACGATTCGAAATTGTGCCTTTTTCATTGCTTTTCGGGTGACAAAATTAAAAATCACGTTGTTTCGTTTGAAAAAGTACTTTATGTGGTGTACGTAAGTTCAAATTTGTGATGGCAATTAAAACTTTCGATTTTTTGATTTTATTCTTTGGTTTGATTTGTCACATGTCGACGTCACTTTTTGTTAGGAAATGTGTATCTATGTTTTTATATATCAACTAGCGACTTACCCTCGCTTCGCTCGGGTGCGTCCCTAGGTTTTTCAGCGAAACTAATTCTTTTACTAAAATAAAAGTAGTCTAAGATACTCCTTATAATATCAGCTATCTGCCCGTGAAAGTCCCGTTAAAATTGGTGCAGCCTTACGGCCCTTTAACGTAAGACAAGTGGTAATCATATTGGAAATGATTCGCACATGAAAATATCAGAGATGCGAGACCCGAGAGACAGAGATTTGAACCCGCTTCACTCGGTTATTCAATCAATCGAATCACCACTGGTCTACCACTAACCACAGCCATATATAACTATTAAGTTTGTCTCTTAAATACATTTTAAAATCTATTCGAAAAAAAATTATACATCACATATTGTCCATTCCCTGGGCTCTAATCTTATAATAATTTCACTTGCAATTTGAAATAGGAAACTACGTCGTTACTTTTATTGCCTGCTCTATGTGCACGCATCACCATACAGATTGAATCCTGTCACGACATATTGTAATTTTATTCATTTCTTGATTTATATGTGGTTTCATACAACTTATGCTTCAATACTTACTTCAAATTTGTTGGATTTCCTGTTCTGCCAAAATTCCTGTTTACATTTGTGTATATAGCTTTATATTGTATTTTTTTTTTATTTTAAGAAATACCCTAAATATTTTTTTGTGGAGGAACATTAAATCTTTAAAAATGAATAATTAAAAGTAAAAAATTGTATGTAATGCACTAAATTATTGAATTATGAATAAATTCTCAATTTGAGTTGAAAAATCAAAGGAAATAAAGTCCATTTTCTTAAAAATAACATCGATATTCATACAATTACCTTCATATAGTCAAAGAGCTTTTATATAATACCTTCTTGCTATGAAAGTTTCTTTCTATAAAGCACAAAGTTCCAGCCATCATCCCCTGAGGAAGTATTGTTTACTCTGGACATAAAATAACATAAATGTTGGTTCAAGCCTCAAGGAATCATGTCTAATTTTGTTAAAATAAATTAAATAGTTATTTACATTAACATATTAATTATATTTTATCACTTAAATATGCAATGTGTATCGAATTTAAAGCTAACAGATACACTTACAATATTATACTTCTGCTTCGTCCTCAATATTAGCATAGATTACCTGTAGTATCGCGCAGTGAGACGCTGAACTGGCACTATATTTAGAGCATTTTATTTTTTTAACTAGCGACTCATCCTCGCTCCGCTCGGGTTCGACCCTAGTTACGTTATATCGCTTGGTATTGATTTCTCAGAGATGAGATATTTTCCCGTAGTAAAAAGTATTCTATATGTTGAACCGGATAAACAGCTATCATTATACCAAATTTCATCAAAACCTGTTCTGTTATTTTCTCGTGACGCGGTCACACACAGACAGAAAAAAAAATCTAAAAACTATAGATTCGGCCTCTGTATCAATAATAATGACTATTTCAATATGATTTTCCAAAAATATTTAATATATTTTAATTTACAGATTCGGCTTACTTAAAATTTTATTATATATATATATATATATATATATATATATATATACAATATATAGATAGATAGAATTAAATGTAAATATCATATTCTCTGTCAATCATCATTCGTGTTTTTAGTGCTTCAACGTTGCGCATATTTCAAAATCCGTCTTAATTAATTGATTTTTTAGCAAAAATATGCTTAAAGTGACGGAGATATAACGACTGTTACTTATACTTCGAGTGAAAATTATGAAAATTAAACATTCACTTACACATAAAATTTATATAGATAAATCAAAAATTTACGGTCAAAGTTCGAAACTAACTTGGTCTATATAGTTCTAAATGAAACAGATTTAACTGTTGTGTAACTGGACCGCCTGATTGAGCCCTCAAGAGGCAGAATCAATTTAAAATTGAACATTTAGGACTATTTTCTTACCCTGAATATCTGGAACTGTTTGGAATATTAAATATACGTAATCGAAATGTACTTGACTTAGGTTTGTTGTAAAACTACGCTAGTTTTACTCATGCGATATATCGCTAGGTTATTGGCGAAGCGAAAATTTTCAGGAAAGTAAGCCGGTCACTCCGTTTTTTTTTTCATAATTAGTCATACTTGTGAGAGCACAACCTGAATGATATGGATTTTATTTTCAAAACTAAATATAGAAAAATTCAATTATAGAATATACATTATTATGCTATTTTTTTTAATATTTAATGATAGATGAACTGGATTACTGTAAGGTAAGCCGATGGGAATATTTTAAACATATAATAATAAATATATATATATACATAGTTTACGACATTTACCTATAAATTAATTTAAATTCAAAGTAATATTAAGAATTAACAACCAAAGAATGTAATAATAGCTTTCAAACATGAACTAACACAAAGTAATATTTTGTTATAAACAAATATTAATAAAAATTGTAGCACCAACAAGTTGTACTTACAGACTGTAATATTATAACAGCTGGTGGCTTTATGAAAAAACTTAATAAATTTTTGATGATATTTACACAGAACTTTCTGAAAACTTATTTTGTGGTCTTAATGCGGCTCAGAATGCCTTGTAAGAGACAAGGTCAGGTATTCTCATATAACACGACTAGCAACTCACCCTCGCTCCGCTCGGGTTCGTTCATAGTTACGTTTTGACGTTTATCTCAGAGATGAGATATTTTACCGCAATAAAAAGTATCCTATATGTTGGCCCGGATAACCAGCTATCATCATACCAAGTTTCATCAAAATCTCTCCAGTGGTTTTCCCGTGATGCGGTAACAGACAGACAGACAGACAGACAAAAATTCTAAAAACTATAGATTCGGCCTCTACATCGATAATTATGTCTATTTCAATAAGATTTTCAAAAAAAATTAATGTACAGATTCGGCTAAGTTACAATTTTATTATATGTATAGATATATAAAATGAAGTGAAGCCATCGCGTGATACACACTTCATTAGCCACGAACACCTCCGTTGTTTCTAACTTGTAATATGTGAAATGTATTCTGTAAACGTTATATCGCATGATTCTTTTTGTTTTTGTGCTTTATTATGTAATTAAGACATCTGTATAGTGGTTATTCTTTTTTATTCACTTAGACTTTTTCACCAAATTATTTTCGTGTGTTATTTTATTATATATTCACAATCGTTGTACGATTACTATCTAAAATGTATAAATCCTCTATTTATAGGGAGTGGAAAAAACTTGATAAGGTAGGATGTTCTGCTCCATTTTTGTTCACTGAAAGTTGAGCTTGATGAATTTATGGGAACGGCCACTTCTTTTCAAATACTTTATTTAATTTTATTTTACTTACAAGCTGATTTAATATAACGCAGATGAGTGCAGTATTCAGGATAATTGCTCCAATGCAAGATTTACTGCATGCCTGCTGTGATGTCTATAACACACCCCAAAGTACCTAAAACCCCAAATCCCAAAGGTAATGTTTGCTTTTTCTATTAATATTTATGATATGATCTGATTAAGTTACGATTGCCCCACAGATAATCTACGTCTACAAGTAGTACCTACTAGATTTGAAAAAAAAAATCTTTAAAGAGTTTTTATAGTCTTAAAAAATTAAAGTATATAAATTATCATAGTACTCATAAGCCTCTGGTTTAGAAATGATAATGCGATCACATGTTAACTTATCGTGTATTAGAAAACAATAATAATTCTTTTTAAATATATGTACGTGCAGTTTTAGCACATAAACTTACAATATTACGTCAAATGCTTGTGAATAGTACAAGAATAGATCCTTAAAGTACTCATTTAGATACTAATCAGTGCCAGATTTAAGCTTAATTTAATAAAGATTTTAACGCCGCCCTGGGCATAGTGAAAAATGCCGCCCTATTATCAAAATTTTGCATAAAATAACTAAAGTTTCCATAAAGTTTTAATTTTTTTAACTATATTTTTTTTGGAAAATACAAAAAAAATGTATAAATGATTTCAATTTTTCGAAAAATGTACTAGTTATATTTTTTTTTCATTATTCATTTTTTGGAAAATAAAAAAAAGCATTTTCGATAACGCGAAGAATAATTTTTTTCTGACCCTCCGAATTTTGCCGCCCTGAGCACTAGCCCCGAGTTCCCCTAAGTTAAATCCAGCACTGATACTCTACATGCAATATCTTGCAATAGGTAGTGCGTAAAATCAAAATAAAGCAACTCCATTCCATTTTAAGTCCTCAACAGCAAAAAAATTGGGATAAATTAATCATAAGTATTACAAATCAGATTAATTTAATAAACAAGTAATTTAAAACTTCCAACACTAATTACATTTCGTAACAAATAGGCGTATCGTAACAAAGTCATCGCCACACAAACTTGGCTGTTTCTATTGAATTAACTACAAGCCAAATTATTTCAACGTCAGCGCTCGACTAATCACTAATTGGAGCGAAAGATATTGAACCGAGAACGGTCAAGCGAGATCTTCAGAACTCGTGATTGAATAACTTAGAAATGATTAAATCTATGTATCTCTATCTATACATATAATAAAATTCTGAGTCGAATCTGTACATTATGTATTTTTTTGGAAAATCTTATTGAAATAGTCATTATTATCGATACAGCGGCCGAATCTATAGTTTTTTTTTGTCTGTCTGTCTGTCTGGGAATGCATCACGAGAAAACAATTGGACAGAATTTGATGGAATTGAGTTTGATGATAGCTGATTATCCGGGTCAACATATAGGATACTTTTTACAGCGGGAAAATATCTCATCTCTGAGAAATTTATACTAACCGTTAAAACGTACCTACAGACGAACCCGAGCGGAGTGAGTGTGAATCGCAAGCATAGTACTAAACTTAAGTACACAGACAACTACGAGTATATATAAATAGACAAAGACAAAACAGTTTAATATCTTTCTATCCCGTGTTTGTCAACCGATTTTATTGGTTTTAATATTATGAATTTAAAAAAAACTGTTTTTTTTTTTTAATTTTTTAGTATATGTAAATTTTATTCATATATGTTGTACTCGAACTGTTAATAATGAATATGGTCGAATTTCGACCTTGGAAAGATAACTTACTACTCTGGACAACTTTTGGGGTACCTTTTACTACAGTAAAATCTTTCTTTCCTACGGGATTAAACACCATTGGTTCTATCGAGTCGTCCTTAGGAAATACCGCTGACTAAGCCATAAGAGATAAATCAAAATAATGTCCTACAAAATTGTAGGTCTTAAAAAGGCCTATAGAAAAATCTGCAATGACATAAGTCATTTTTCCTAAGAACACATACACTCGCAATAACTATTTATATATCTATATAAAAAGTATCTAGAGACGTACCCGAGCGAAGCGAAGATAAGTCGCTTATAATAATAAAACATAGCTAAAAAGAAATTGCGAATTCTCGATTATAAATCAAACCAATGAACTAGATTCTTCGACAAATTTCTATAATCGACTTAAGAAATCTATATATACATAAAATGCTTTGTCCTGACTGACTGATCGATCAACGCACAGCCTAAACCGCTGGTCGTAGAAACGTGAAATTTGAAGAACATATTCCTTATACAATATAGGCATCCGCTAAGAAAGGATTTTTCTAAATTCAACCCCTAAGGGGGTAAAATAGGGGATACAAGATTGTATGAAACTCTGTTATTCTTAACGCGAAATGCACAAAAAGTGGTATTTAGCTTTAAGATGAAAAATAATAAATATATGTATTCGATTTTTTCGAAATTCATCCCTTAAAAGGGTAAAAAAGGGTGATGAAGTTTATATGGGCAAACAATTATTTATGATCAGAATTACTTGAAACTTAGTATTAATGCTCTTCAATACAATTAAATAAATACGTATTCTAGCATTTCTTGAAATTCATCCCATAAGGCTGTCAAATAGGGGATGAAAGTTTGTATGAAACTCTGTAATTGATGTGCGGAAAATGGTATTTAACTTTAAAATGAAAACTAAAATAATATAAATATCATTTTTTTCGAAATTCATCCCTTAAAAAGATAAAAGGGGGTTGTGCTATTTATATAAGAAAAAAAAACCTTATGATCAGAATTACTTGAAACTTGGTGTTATTGCTCTTCAATACAATTAAATAAACATGTATTGTAGATTTTTTTTAATTCAGCCCCTAAGTGGGTAAAACTGGGCGGTGAAGTTTGAGTTGTTGAATATAGTTAAATAGAGTAACATGGCTTAAGTGTGGGATATAAAGTAGAGTAAATTTATTTACAGAATATACGCTTAACATCTTATACATATTTTTGCAAGTAATAAAATATGTATTGCGAAAAAGTTTATATTTTTGGCAGTATGATCGCGGGCGAAGCCGCGGGTTCTGCTAGTAAGTAATAAATAAGTGAAATAATACGAGTATATTCTGACTACGTGATATAATTAGATATGTCATTTCTATACTTTATCTAGTTTTTTATTACCCAACTACAGCGAAGCATAAGGAGGGTTATGATTTTTATCGGTATGTACATATGCATGTATGCTTATCTGTTTTTTGTATGTTGGGACATTAACACACAGTACCATCTAGTTCCATAGTAAGAGGCCTGTATTATGGATATTAGATAGTTAGCATACTATACTTTTATATACATATTATAAATATAAACATCCATGCCTGGAGTACAAATATTCGTGTTCATCACACAAATTAATGCCCCCAGCGGGACTCGAACCCGCGATCGCTGGCATAGCAAGTAGGGTCACTACACACGCAACCAAATTTGTCGTCAATCTATTATCTCCTAACTTCTTAACTATAGTTATCATAATTTCGCAAATGAAGTATCGTTGGGAGCGTCTTGATCGCCCGCTGGTTATAGTCTACCCTAACAAAACAATACGTTCTAAAAGTAGTATATCATAAGCTTTAAGGCAAAGTGAACCTTAGAACATCACTATGAATATGTATTAAATTTGACGACACGTTTGGCTCAGTTTGTAGTGACCCTACCTGCTGTGTCAGAAGTCGCAGATTCGAGTCCCGCTGTGGGCATACATTTGTGTGAATGTTTGTACTCCAGTCATGGATGCTTATTCTTATAATAAGTATGTGCTTAAAGTTATACATGTGTAGTGTCACTATCTGGTATCCATAAAACAGGTCTCGTAGCTTACCATGGAACTAGATGGTGTAGTGCAGCGGTCGGCGACCTTTCAGCAGGCAGGGGCCACAAGGTGGCAATATCTAGTAAAGGCGGACCGGACTTTTGATATTAAAAAGGAAAAAACGTTTTATTTGTGTTTTATTTAAAGAAATGAGCAAAAAATAACAAAAAAATATAAACATATACCACAAATATATAACTACAAACTTCAGTATGACGATTGAGGTTGCACTTGAGCGGCTATTTGTTGTAAGTATCTTATCTTTCATGTTAGTAGTTACAATTCCTAAAATGGCTCTTAAAAGCTCCTCTGTGAGACGAGAAGCATGTTTATTTTTTCGGTAATTAAGAATAAAAAAAGTTTGTTCGTATAAATAAGTAAAATTCGCGTAAAGAGTACTTATAAAAGTTATATTTATAAAACAGTCACGGCCCGCATGGAGGCCGCACGCGGCCCGCGGGCCGCGGGTTGCCGACCGCTGGTGTAGCGTGTTAATGCCCCAACACATTTATTTATATTTATTTTAAATACATTAAAATGTAAGTTATTTATTCAATAGACGATAAATATTCAATAGTTTTTACATAACAATTTCTGATAAAAATATTATCTCGTTCATACTTTCTACAGCGTGATTTTTCAGTAGTCGGGTTTTAGTTTTTGGACCTATTTTTTATTAGCCAAAGCCCTTGTAGTATCATATTATCCAATCCCGACAAAACTAATTTTTTTTTTAACATTAAGTGCCAAATATTCTACTTATTATCATACAGACATAATGCAACGCAGTTTTTTTCTTGCAGAGTAGTGAATGGTACCTGAAGTAATTAGTTACTGTAGCCTGTATTTTACTCTTGCAAATATCAGGTCATAATTCAATTTATTGATTCATATATTTTAGTACTACTTTTTACCTGTAGCTTTTTATGCTTTTATGTGTTGACCACCCATTAAGTATTAAACATTCTTTAGCACATACATATAATATTAGTGAATAACAAAAAAAAAACAATTTCAAAAAAACCTTAAAAAGTAAAAAATAACTGATTGATAATTTTCTTTTACGCTAGATACCTAATCAGATTTTTTGAAGTCGGTGTGCTTTGATGTGTATCGGCTGGCATCGACTTCGAAAATATCTGATTAGGTATCTATAGTAAATGAAAACTACCGATCAGTTTTTTTTTTTACTTTTTAGTGTTTTTTGAAGTAGTTTTTTTAGTTTTTATTTTTCCATTTTAAATGTAGACATAGAAGTAGCGAAATAAAAAGAAAGTATTTCAAAAATTCAGTAGGTAAAAAATCAATCGTCCCCTATTTTCTACATTTACGGGAGGTTTTTTTTTTTTCAATTTTAAATTAGACCATTTCAGAATAAACCTCTTTCGAACAAAAAAAGAATTTTGCAAATCCGTCTACATATGACGGGTTATGCCCAAACATACATAAAAGAAATATATAAACATCCTAATTGAAAACCTCCTCCTTTTTTTAAGTCGGTTAAAAAGCAATCATACCAAGACTTCAGCATTTTAGCTTTAACTAGCAAAGTTCTGTAACATTAGTAATAAACCCAGTATCATGCAAGTCAGAACCAATATGTGAAGGTGGATAAATTGAAACATGCACGACCGCTAATACTGCTAATATTGAGTTTCAGTTTGGATAGCTCGCTCAAGTGTATTGATTTTATATTACACCTTAGGGTCTATGCACACGATAGCTTTTTACGGTTGAAACGCGCGTTTTTCGTGTATTTATAATATTAACACAAACACAAACAATCTGTATTTATATAATTTATGAACGTGGAATATGCGCAGGCGTCGTTTATAATATGCATCTCGTTAGTGCGTTATAAACGTGGTATGTAACGGCCCTTAGAAACTGAATCAAGGCGTAGTTGACTAAAGATAGTACATTAACTTCTTGGTGATCGTAAGTCTAATGGTGGCCATGGAATGACGGACGTATCTCTATATCAATTTTTTTTTTAATTCAATAATATAATTGTAAATTTTTTAGTGTGTATTTTAAACGATATTTACCTCAATTGTAAATCGATTTCACTTTTTTTTAATAAATAGTAATAAAATAAGTAATAACGTCCTCCATCCAATTTTGGTCTCAGCGGTTAATCAATCAAACCAATGAGACTAGCCTACATTACATCGCTTTCGAGTAAAAGCAAAATCCGATGGGATGACAATTCACCAACAATGAGAGATCTAATAACTTTACTTGCTATCCAAAATACGGTTTCATGAACTTTCAACTCCGGGCCACAATTGAAATTTATTTAAGAAAATAAAAATATAAAAAATATCCCAATAACTGTACTTGACCTGACCTGGGACTGGAATCCACATTTGCAGCCAAATATTAACTTAGTGCAAATTCTGAAATAAATTTTGAATTTACAAATTTATTCTCGTTGCCATTATAAATGGATAGATGTGTATATATATATTCATCAGTTTGGCTCAGTTTGTAGTGACCTTACTTGCTATGCCAGCGGTCGCGGATTCGAGTCCTGCTGGGGACACTCATTTATGCGATGAGCACAAATATTTGTACTCGAGCCATGGGTGTTTAAATTTATAATATGTATGTATTTAAAGTTATATTTTTGTAGTGTCAACTCAATCTGGTATCCATAACACAAGCTTCGTAACTTACCATGGAACTAGATGGTGATAACACACAGGTTAATATCCCAACATATTTATATTTATATTTATTTATATACGAAACAAGATGATATATTAGATCAACAAGTAATATCAAGCACCATTACAATTTTATTATAGGGCCCTTAAAACTAGGCACGGTTCTAATTATGCAAAATAAGGCATTAAACAGAGAATAATAAACCTTTTAATGAGCGTAATAAAAGGCAAAACGGTGGCATGGAATGCAAAAAATGCATCTCTGAAGTTTCTAGGTCACTTCTGGCTGTGAAATGAAGATCTTTTATCTCTCATCTAAATTAATAGAACCAGAGCTTATAGTCTTCATTTTCAATATCGGCTGCGATATTCAATCTAAGGGAATATTTGGTATATTATTCGAATAACGGTATGGAAGGTGACAACGTTGTTTTGAGTGAATCTTTGTTTGGCCATATATATCGACTTATGCAAGAAACTAGCATTGCCCGCGGCTCCGCCCGCGTTTAGATGATCAAAAATTAAATTCTAGGCTTTACACATTAGTATACTTTTACATACACCACTTTCATTGCGCACTGTATGATTGGTAAATAATGGCAGTGATTGACAATGCCACAAAGGTTCCTCCGTTAATCTCATATGTAATATTGCACTTTTTGTTTCAGCAATAACATTTATGTACGTCTATACTTCTGTTTTGTTTGTTTGTTTAGTTTTGGGCGATAAGCTCTCAAACTACGGAATTAATTTTAATATTTTTTCTAATAGACGGCTATTGATTAATTTAATATTTAGCTGATTATATAAATTACTTAATGGTAACTTTTCTTAATGTTAATTTGTCGCGAAACAGGGATTGGTTAGCGCTGGTTAGTAATATTTTGCAAAACGATTTTAAAAGAAAGTTTAATAAGTAAATAATTCAAAGCAAATACTTTTTATTATTTCATATGGCTCGGCTAATATGATTAAAGCCGTAAGCATTTTATTGTGTCCTTTAAGCCTCTATCTTCCAAGAAATGATGTCCAAAAAAAAAACTAAAAAAGTTGAGATATAACAGTTCCTAAAATACTTTTTCATAGTTTTTGAGATATGGAATATTTTTAGTTCCCCGCTTTGTCAGTTTAACAGCCATAGCCTTGTTTTCCATAAAATGTTATAAAAAATTATGAATCGAACTTATTTTTACGGTTGATAAAATGAGTCGATATTGTGGAAACGTAAATGTTATTTGTATTTATTTTAGTGTTAACCTGACAAAACTCGTAAGTAAGAAAAACAACACAGTATTTTGCTATACGAAACCTATAATGGCGAGTTGGAGTTGCCCAATTTTTAGATTAAAAGATTAAAAAATATTAACATTATTTACTAAAAAAATAAAAACTTACAAATATTTGCATTTGAAAATTGTTTCGACCAACAAAATATTACTAATATTATGTTATATGTTACTAAT
This sequence comes from Fabriciana adippe, assembly GCA_905404265.1. Taxonomy (NCBI): domain Eukaryota; kingdom Metazoa; phylum Arthropoda; class Insecta; order Lepidoptera; family Nymphalidae; genus Fabriciana; species Fabriciana adippe. The sequence goes on along the minus strand of FR989995.1, from coordinate 13,681,295 downwards.
TATAAAGCTTGTTTGTCTTTATTTTATTGAAAATTTGAACACGGGCGCGGGCGCGGATAATTTAGTAGTAATTCTAATCAAGTCATAGAAAGGTCACATCTGTACATTTTTTTTTATTAATACTACGCATTTTAAAAACACATGGCGACATCTATTGTCAAATATCTAAATAACACATAAATAAATTTTCATTTAAACAACTATTTTAATGAATAAAATAGCGCTATTGATATTTCTTTTAAGATAAGCTTTTTTAATAGTTTTAACATATATAAGTTACCTTGCTAAAATGTTAATAGTACCATCGTGCTTTTATTTTAACCAGTTTTTGTATTTTTTCTCAGAAATAAAAGACTATCCTATATGTTGAGTCGGATAACCTGCTATCACCATACCAAATTTCATCAAAATCCCTCCAGTGGTTTTTCTGTGATGCGATGCGACGTGATGTGGTCACATACAGACAAACAGACAAACATTCTAAAAACTATAGATTCGGCCTCTATATCGCTAATAATGAATATTTCAATAAGATTTTTCGAAAAATATTGAATTTACGGATTCGGCTTCGTTACAATTTGATTATATGTGTAGTTACTAATTTATAATGCCAAAAGGTTTGCTTTATTGAAAATTTGAACACGGGCGGGGCCACGGGTAATTTATTAATTTAGTAGCAATTCTAATAAAATTGTAGAATGGTCATATCTGTACATTCATATTTTTGGAATTAAAACTACGTATTTTAAAAACACATGGCGACATCTATTGTCGAGTAGGTACCTACATAACACATAAGTATATATTAATTAAAATAACTATTTTAATGGATAAAATAGCGCTATTGATAATTTGATTTTCAAGATAAGCTACTTTTAATAGTTTTTACCATATTTAGTAAGTTACCTTGCTAAACTGTTTACAGATAGTATCATCGTGGTTTGTTCCAACCAGTTTTTGTATTTTTTCTCAGAAATTAGATATTTTCCCGCGTTAAAAAGTATCCTATATGTTGACCCGGATCACCAGCTATCATCATACCAAATTTCATCAAAATCCCTCCAGTGGTTTTTCTGTGATGCGGTAACAGACAGACAGACAGACAGACAGACAGACAGACAGACAGACAGACAGACAAAAATTTTAAAAACTATAGATTCGGCCTCTGCATCGATAATAATGTCTATTTCAATAAGATTTTCCCAAAAATATTTAATGTACAGATTCGGCTTACTTAGAATTTTATAATATGTATAGATAACAATTTAACTCAATAATACTTTCCTTGATGATATTAATCTTTTCACGAATTTTCAAGAGGTTTTATTTTTAAAACCCAACGCAAAAAACGGAGTGTTATAAATTAAACGGTATATTTGTGTATCTATGTGTCTGTTTGAGGCATTATAGCGCCTAAACTGAGGACCTGAATTTAATTTTGGTTTTTTTTTGTTAGCTATAAATCAAGAAAATCAGTTCTGCCGTTTACAGGCCATCAGCTCCTTCCTTAACCTGTCAACAATCCGTCAACCGTCAACCGGTCAACCAAGCCATCCGTGGTCCAGTTAACAATTAATTTCTTAGAAATTAACCAGGAGGTGATAACCATGAAGGGATATGATCAACATCCACAAATCTAATCGACTCTAAACTTGGTCTTCCATTACTTCAATGATTTTGCAATGATATGGTAACCTTGACCTGATGCTGTAGCGCCACATAGAATAATCCCCTGTCTCCCAGTCAAAAATAATTCCCATTTAACAAGTCTAACTTAATGGCAACCAAAGTAACCAAGGGACTCATTTCCCATTTAATAGAAAAATATAACGTCGGGATACCCCTAAGTAAAAATTGCTACAATATTTTACTTTGTAGGTGTCGACATTTCCTTTTTGTTAAGATTTGGATAAATTTATTAGGCTTAAGCGTAGTCAAAAAGTAATTTCTTTATAATTTCCTTGCAATTTTCACTACTAATATAATAATATTCATGTCGCACATATTTAGTTCAATTACTTTTTCCGAATCTTGTTCTAGCGGACATAATATCTATACGATATCCATCATTATTATATGTTATTATTTTTAAATCGCATAAATTAATAAATACTTGCAAAACATGGGTGGAAATTTCCAAATTGAAAACCATTTTTTACAAAAAAATAGTAGGGCAGAAGCTGTGTCAGTAGATTAGTATTGTTGACTTTTGTGTGGTAAGTGCTTGGTTGTTGATAACTTTTGTGTGGTAAGTGCTTATTGGTTAGTGAGAAATGATAGTTGTAATTGCAGCTATTTACTTTATCAAAGCAGTATTCGCATCCTTTACAATATTATAACAATAAGGGAATTTATTATCTAAACGATGACATATTTTGTGGTGTCATTCTAACCGTGAGAATATACCATTAGAACAACAGATTATTTTCTGTTTTTAATATAATTTTATACAAAACAATTAAAACATTTTGAAACGTATTAGGGTCTTTCTTCTTTTCTAGCGACAATGATCTGTCCCTCACCTCATTTTGTGTCATATTAGAGTATAGATTATTATGTATTCATTGTTTGAATTTACATCCTCATCGCTTTATACCTTTTAATACTAAATAATCTTTAACTTCTGTAGCCAATAGTTTTTTTGCATGTGTTTATTTTTCATTAAATACCGTGACAGAGTAGTAATTCATAATGTTGTCCTACCGAAAATAAACCACCCTGTCACAGTGTTTTCTCGAAAATCGCCACAAAACATGAAAAATGAAAGGCATGAAAATAAAGATTAAATGATCCAAATGAAAATAAAATACATTTGCAAAAAAATATCTAACACTGAAATTAAAATATTGTTATTTGAAAAACTCGAAAAACTGAGTAAAACCAATTCATTGTCGCAAGAAAAGAAGAACGACCCATTAATATTTTGCCGACATAAAGAAAAAAAAAAGAAAAAAATCAAACATACCCTTTGCCACTAAAAATATTACCGAAAAAGCATCAATATCCTTGACATTATTTAATTAACATAAAATATTCATACTATTCTCTTACCAAGTCTGTATACAAAATTACAGTTACAATGTATTTTTCTACATAAATTTTCTGTAAGGTATACGAGTAGATGAATATTTCCATTATGCTTTATGTTACTTGAAAAGAAATGCTATTGAGTTGCTTGCTCCAATTGTTTTCAGATTTGTTTTATTTTTAGACCACTTTCATGAGTTGGTACCAGCATCTTGTGCAATGAGATGAGCAAGTGCAAAGCGATTAGTAGCAAGGAAACATAAAGCGGATTCAAATTGCTGATAGAAGATTTAAATCTCTTATAAAGATAAGTCATCCTTTGTCCACATACTTTACCTTCATTTTGTATAATATATATTTTATGGTGCATAAATATTTTTTTTTAACACAGAGCTAATTTAAGTTTAACTTTTAATAATAATATTTAGATAACAACATATACAAGTAAAATTTTATCAAAAAATGTATTAACTACATATAATATTGTTTTATTTAAGTAGGTATTTCAATAACCCGAGGCTCACACACGATCTGCCTAACAACTGAAAACAAAACATAAACAATTCATTTGAATTAGTTATTACTTTACGTACACTTGTGTTTGCCCCAATTTAGCATGAAAACATATCAGAAATCCAATTAAAAAAACTACGTATGCCAATGCCACACGTCGTCTGAATCTCGCGAGACATTCCTCTATTTTGTTGATTTTACCAATTTGTGGACAATTATTTTGAGTGCTCTCCATCCGAAACTGTGGTGGTTAAATTAATAAACTCGCGTCTCAGTCTCAGGGGTTCATCCTAAAATCTACTGAAACAATTTCATTGAGTGCTGACTCACATATTCGTACCGGAAACGCTAGCGTTACTCACTCACATTTTACAGTATTCTTTACAGTTTGAAAAGACGTTATATTTTTTGTTGTACGTTAAAAAAATACATTTCTTTTCATTGCGCTTGTTCTAGGTTGTACATACTGAAATATCTTGAAATGCTCATGTTAATTCATAAAAAATAGGACCGCTTGGCAACAAAAAATATTTCGAGTTGATTAAACGTTTTTCCGTACAAAATGTATGGGAAAAGATTTTGGCGATTTCTGTCATTTCTAGTACTCAAACCTTAAATGGTCCCATAGAGTCTTTTGATCCCTACATGTAATAGGATCGATTGACATGAAAAAAATTTTATTCGTATTTTAGCATTTTTCTCGCTGACTATACATTTTTTCCAAAATCTGTGAATGCAGTTCTAAATATCTCAAAAAGTTATGGATGGTCTCCTAGGAACGTTTTCCTGTAACTATAGTATTTAAGGTACCTGCCCTTACTGTCACGTCTCAAAAATCCACCCTGTATATATATAATATACATAATCTATTGTTAAATGTTAACATTTGTATTTTATATGTATATGCAAATTTCATTTTGTACGTAATCAACTTAAACCTTGTGCGTCCTTAGAAGCTTTTATAATATAGGTACTTATAATATATTAATATATTTCACAGTCAATCAGTCGAAGAATATTAAGTTACCAATTAAAATATTTTTTAAGAAAATATCTCTGTTTTTCAGTGTACTCCTTTGATAATATATACCTAAGAGGCAATATATACTCATAAACAGCTCTGACTTCTATGCAACCTAGTGTAATGTATTATAGCTAATACGTGTTTACAGTTACTTATGCTAACAATTAACAGTAAGAATCTTACTTTTCAATATTCTAACATACATATTCCATACTACATAATATTATAAATGTGTAAATAACTTTGTCGGTTACCATGTCACGTTAAAACCGGTAAACAGATTTTGATAAAATTTGGTAAGACTACCCTTCTATCCTGTCCCGATTATAATAATAATATCACACGAATGAAGCCGTGAGCATAAAGTAGTATAACATACATATATCCCTTTTTCTGGAGCAATTAAATGCATAACTGTCTGTAATAATGCACTTAGGTTTAAGGTTCCAATCAACTCGAACCTCAATACACTACCACCATTAATAAATAATAAATAAATAAATATGATGGTACATTAACACACAGCACCATCTAGTTCCATGGTAAGCTACGAGGCTTGTGCTATGGATACCAGATAGTTGATACACTACACATATATAACTTTAAATATATACATATTATAAATCATTGTTTCAACATCTGATATTCCAATTATTTCATCATATAGTACATTCTTTTATTCGGCACGAAAATTTTCTGTGCAAACTCTATACCTTCTTGAATATCTCACATTTCGCTTTCACAGCGATCCATTACCATGTGCGATCGCTCATATTTATGATTTCTTATACCATTCCATTTTGAACCCTATTTTCAATGGAATAAGTTATAATATCGTGATTTTCATAGGTAAGACGTTGTATACATAATTTCTATACAGCAGATGTGTTAGACCTTAAGGGTGTAGACTTCCAAATACGAATTTAACTTTTTATGTAGATGAGTATGTTTACGTCCCCATAATGGTTCAGAAGCTCAGCTCATTTTCTGCATTGGCTAGACTTTGTTCTTAATATATTTTTTTTAATATTTAACAACCTTTACTAGTTAAATAAAACTATCTTTTCGGATTATTTCACGGATTTATTTTGATTTTTAGTTCCCGACGTTTCGAATGCTTTACAGCAATCATGGTCACGGGAGAGACTAAGGTTTTAGACGTCTCAAAGGCGTTATATAAAACCACGTAAAATATGTTAATATTATATGTTATAATTTCGCACGCACGGACGTAAGCATCGTGGTCAAGCGGTCAAAGCGCAAGATTGACAATCACAGGTGTCTGGGTTCGATGCGAAGTTTTTAAAAGGCAGGAACACACTAGAACGATAATGTGTATTATTTGTGAAGAGAATTTATTAAAGCAGATTTATGCGGATGGCTGTAAATAAAACAAAGAAAATAAAACTATCCTGATGTATATATTAAAAAAAAATAGAGTTGCATACAATAAAGTAAAATTAAATAATAACCGGTCAAGCGTAAGTCGGATTCACACACGAAGGGTTCCGCTTCCGTACCATCGTATAAGATATAACACTATGTATTTTTTTTTCCCTTTTGTAGTGTAGTGTTGTTAATAGGACTGAAAACGCGTGCCTAATATCAGTTTAATCGGACATTTTTTTTTATTTATTGATTTTTTATTATTTGTTGTTATATGGGAATAGAAATACACAACTCTGTGAAAATTTCTACTCTCTATTGTATTAAATTCATGAGATTCAGCCCGCTGACAGACAGAAGGACGGATAGCGGAGACTTAGTAATACGGTCCCGATGGCACCCTTCGGGTACGGAATCCTAAAAAATATCACTAAATTGTTAAATATTTAGATGCAGTCTTATATTGCGAAATCGGATCGAAATTGTAATTTGTTTATTACGCAACTTTAAACATAAGTGTTTTTTTTGTTTATCACTTTGGTTTTTAGTAGCTTCTCAGTCGTTACGTTTTCCTTTTAACTTGTTCTCGTTGACTTTATAGAATAATTCCCAAAATGTCAGCCTTTGACTGAACGGACGTTTTTCCATTTTCAGCTCAGTATCTATGACGAGGTAACTGTTTGTGTCCTTGGTGGTAGGGACCCACTGTACGGGCAGCAAGTCTGATACTTCAGGTGTAGGCTCTCTGAAAGTTATTATTTTCTTTATCAGAGTTTTTTATTATAAAAGTTATGAAAATTCTAATGTTTTTGCCAATTTATGGGAAAGAAAAAGTAATAACATTAAGTTTTGAGCAATATTTTTTAATTTCATTTTTGAGGATTGCTGTCCGATATGCAATGCCTCAAAAACCACTGTTTTAAGATGACAAAAGTTATTTTGAACACAATTTTTCATAACAAGTACTGTTAGAAGAAAATATAAGGTTTTTGTAACTCACCCGTATTTAACGAAGTTTGTCCAAAGCGTGGTTATTTGATCAATGATTCGTTGATCAGCTTCAGATGGCTGCTCCTTGTCATAGGATAAATCAAACAAATATCCAATTTCATCAGCATGAGCTGCACCTCCTACTGTCACATTATCCCTATTCTTAACATAATTTCTCTTCCCGCTGTATGCAAATAAGTACTGATACACATCTTGAGCTCCATTTTCAAGGTACTTTTGTATGCTCTTCTGTACGGGGAAGTTATAATTGTAATCTGAGCTGAAATCTATTATGCTCCAACGTACAGCGTCGGTTATATCTTCGTCTCCAATATAAAAATGACGCATCAAATCTTCCATTTCTTGGAAATCTTCGTCGTAGTTAAATACTACGTCCAACTCGCTAAATATCTTCAGATCCTTGAAGTAATCGGCATTTTTATTTGCAAATTTAGCTAATTGTTCGTGATTGTTAAAACCAGATAAGATAGGTATACGTTTAACTTTAGGATAATCCATGTTAATTGGATGGTCTGACAAAATGCTTTCGACTTCTTCGAACTCTTCCTCAACGCAAACGTTAAAAGTTAAACCCAATTCTTCTGAGGCTGCGGTAACTAACTTAACGTCAGTATTTTTTAAGAAAGCTAATGCCTGAGATAAGTCGTCGGTCTGGAAACCTAAACGTTCAGCGATTTTCAAAGGTTTAGTAGTATCCGCATATCCAATAAACCGTGGACCGAAAACGCTACCGCTTTGCATTATAGCCTGATTGAATAATTTTTCCTGTTTGGCAATTAAATGGAATTCTACGGATGCGGCACCTGCGCTTTCTCCCATAATAGTTATCTTGTTAGCATCTCCTCCAAATGCTGCAATATTATCCTTAATCCAGCGCAGACCCAGGAACTGATCTTTCAGACCCTGGTTTCCAGGCACATCTGGTGTGTTGAGACACATAAAACCGTAAGCTCCCAATCTATAGTTTAAGGTGACAAGTATGACGTCATGTCTTATCAAAAATTTGGGACCATACAAATATCTATTTCCAAAACCATACATAAATCTACCTCCATGAATCCAGACCAAAACGGGCAGTTTGTTCTTTGAGCTCGCCTTGTTTGGGACAAACACGTTCAAATTTAAGCAATCCAAAGTTCCTAGAACAGAATTGCCGAATTGTTCCTTTTGTGGACATACGGCTGAATCGTCGTAGGCTTCAAAAACGTTATCAAATTTCGGATGAGGAGATGATGCCTGAAATAAAAAAAATATGAACGTCTATTTTAAAGTTCAAATTGGGGGTAACAAGGTTTTTTTGAATTAGCAAAACACAGTGATCTAAAGTAGTGATGATAGCGGTAAAGAGTTCGATTCTAGATGAAGCATATACATAAATAGATTGACATGAATATTCACGTTAATTTTTTAATGTTAATTATTATGTGTCTTTCATCGTAATAGTAAGACAGATAATATGCCCCCTGGCCTTTAGCTAAATAGTTTCAATTTATTCTATATTATTATTATTATTCTTTAGAAAATTGAAGATTCCTCTTATTGCAAACAAAACGTCACCTTTAAATCCAACTAATCATTGGCAAAATAAAAGTTTGCATTTTTGATAGCAAATTATTTTAGTAAAAGTTCACTTAGAAACAGAATTTGTAATCTCTTATCGATTGTCTTGAGATGTATTATTATCAATAAGTGGGTTGGTCAAGGATATATACTGTAATGAAACACTTAGTGATGTAACCACTGAATTTACCAACTAGGTTATACGCTGTAGACTGACGATCATTAGGTTCTGGGTTCGTTTCCTGAGTCTTAGAAAGTTTCTAGGTTTTTCTATAAAAAATTCTAAAAGTATCCCGAGTTGATATAATGGGTGTTACCAAGCCTCGGAGAAAAAGTAAAGCACTTGATCCTGCGCGTTTTTTCCCTTCGTGTCATTGTAATTTATTTTTCTTTATAAAACGTGACGTTTTGTTTTTACACATTATATCACTAGTGGTATTAAAATTTACAAATTGAAATATATACATATATATAAACTCGAGCTAAAAATAAATAAACTTACTCCAAAAGGATTGTTCTCATCAACTTTGGCATAAGGTATTCCAAGAAACATGGAATAATCTCCTTCATCAGCCCTCAGTCCTCTGATCAGACCTTGCTGAGTATCCACTAGAGGGTCTAACCTTGTCCTGCCCTGGACTAACCCGAGGGTTAAAAGTAAGAGACAACTGATCCCCCACATCTTGCTTCCACTAGATCAACCAACACTCTAACCACCCATGAACAATGGCGAAATTGATTTCGTTCATCTCTTATCGGATAAAAACGATATCTCTTAAGATAATGTCGATATCGGTTAAGTCAAGTGTTTTAACAAATATAACAAACTAGCGACTCACCCTCGCTTCGTTTCGGGTTCGTCCCTAAACAAAAACATCTATCCCACGGGAACCGTACATTTTTCTGGGATGATCTATAGCCTATAGCCTTCCTCAGTTAACGGACGAGGATCAAAATCTCAGAAGATTATTTTTAAGTCGTAAGCAATTTACATAATATGTGTATTTTATTATAAAATCAGTTTCCAAAAAAATATTAGATGTTCTTTTGCTCTTCGAACATCTTTATCTGTATTTTTATCATGATTTATCGAAACAAAAGTCTATGTTTTCATAATATACACCTTTATGTTTAGGAGATCAAGCTTAGTAAACAGTATCTATACTAATATTATAAAGCTGAAGAGTTTGTTTGTTTGTTGGTTTGTTTGCTTGTTTGTTTGAACGCGCTAATCTCAGTAACTACTAATCCGCTTTGAAAAATTCCTTTTGCATTAGCCTGTTTTTTAAGGAAGTTTATAGGCTATATATCATCCCGAAAAAACTATACGTTCCCGTGGCATAGACTTGTTTTTGTCTAGGGACGAAGCGAAGCGAGGGTGAGTCGCTAGTCTATGTATATAAAACAAAATCGGGTTAGTTACACCATATATAACTCAAGAACAGCTGGACCGATTTTTATGATCTTTGATTTCTTAGATTTGTCTCCGCCTCGAATAACAGAATAACTATTGAAACAACACACTCGTATATGACTAACGCTAGGTAATAACTATTTAAAACATATCCAAGAATGCATCCGAGCGAAGCAAAGGTACGTCTCTAGTAATTCATAAAAAGGACAGAGAAAAATGAATTTCATATTAACCTAGTTTCCTTAATATATGTAATACAAAATACGTTCAAAGCAATCTATATTCAAAAATATAAAGAATGGCAAAAATCTATGCATAGATATCTTTTGTAAAAACTGAATAGCAATGAATAAATAAATCTCCTACATAAATATGAACCGATCCAGACTTTCGTAAAGCCATCGGAAAAGTCATGAATTGAATATACATATATTTTTTAACTCAATTTGGCTGTTTGTGCATCACACTGAATATCAAGGATAGTTAAGCTTATACCGGCCAAACTAAATGTCAGGCCATACTGGTTTCTGCTAGGCCAAACCGGTTTATCCAAAGTGTGTCCGTATATACTAGTTTAGCATTAATACTTTAGGCTTAACTAGTTTGGCCTAGGCCAAACTGATTGAAATAACATAGCTCTTATGATATTGGGGGTTCTGAGTTTGAAATAAAAAATGACCTAGTCACATAATAATACCACCCACTCCTTCAGAGCCCGCGTCCCATATTAAAATCAGATCGACCTAGGCCGCACTAGTTAAGAGTTAAGCCTAAAGTATTTGGTATTTTGTCCGGGCTAAACTAGTGTATCCTGACACACTTTGGATGACCGGTTTGGCCTAGGACAAACCAGTTTAGCTTGAAATCTAGTTTGACCGGCAACGTATACATAAAATACCTATAAATATGCAGTAGAAACCACTATCTTTAAGCAAACTCATGTTGGATCCCTTATATATAAGCCTCATCGTTGTCTACTAATACCGAATCTTTGTTATGTACATACAAACCCGTTATACTAGCAAAATACAAATTTAAAGTGTACATGTTCAATTTCCGCCTAGGGTAAATTAATTAAGATATTTGTTTCCCTTAAAGTAATACAAATTAAGAATATAGATATATAACATGTATTGTTAAATATAAATGAAATACTATAAACTTCTGTCTACTCCTCAAGAAATCTCCAAAGTATAAAAAGAAAAATTCAAAAGGTATATATCCACTTCTACTTTACCTTTAAAAAGTTTAGGTTACTACTATTACGAATAACAACAAATCTATTCAAGTATTTTGGTTTTTAGGCGTACCAGTTAAGTAATTTTCATTCGCCAATGTCACATAAGAAATTCATTATATTGCAAGTGCGAGCACTATACTACTTAGCTCCAATAGCTGTTTCTACTAACATAGAATACCACAATTTTTATTTGCAATCCAAAAGAATATTCGCTATGATAACAAAAAAAATCTTAATCTGGACCTGATTAAGATCAAATCTAGGTAATGTACGACCTACATTATTCTAGATTCAACGAGACTAGACTAAGTAATTAAACTTTTTTTACTTACCAATACAATTTAAAAGTGAGTAAAAAAACAAGCAAACCTAACTAACCTAAGTAATTTTCTTAGATTTACGCGAATATTTGACATTTGAAATAAAACTATCGTTTCGGATTTTTTTGCGATTTATTTTAATTTTTGGTTCCCAACGTTTCGAATGATTTACACCAATCATGGGAGAGACCGTCTCTCCCATGATTGAATATAAAAAATAAAAGATAGTTTTATTTAAAGCCCAGAGTACTTAGCTATCTTCTAATAAACGTTCGTTCGTGCATTACCGTATATGGATAAAAGAAGAGCGAGTCGGTGAAACACGCTAGATTAATGCCATCATTACTTCTCGGTCGAATTCGAAGTGTCAGTAACGTATTAGGGGTTTATCGAAAGTCGATAGATAGTATATGTGCGATCTTTGAATCATTATTAATGTTTTGAGATGAATTTGCAGATCTTAAGAGAATTTTCTGCTTACTTTACAACTTTAGAATTATTTATGTTAACGGCAATCCAGCCGTGCGTAAAGCCAAAAGATATACTCCAGAGGTTCTCCTGGTACTTCTCTGATAACAGAGTGCACAGTGAGAGCAACCTCTAGAAATACAATTTTATATACATTACGCTAGATAACTAGGATATTTTTGTCCGGAATAATAAAGGGGTGAAAGAAATTTATATTAAGAAACTATAGCAGACATATTTAAGATAGATACTTCACTGAATAATACATTAAGATGTGCTAAAAATATTACTATATGTGGTAGTAGCGTATTTAGATGCCTATAAAATGATTTATGTATAAGCAGCCGTAATATTGTTATTCAAATGCGTAATGATTTTTTTATTATCTATATGTAAAAGGTGAAGACAAAACAGTTCAATGCCTTCTACTCATTTGTTTGTCAATCAATTTTCTTTTTTTTTTCTAGTTTAGAAGCTATTGATGAACTTTAGTCTTTAAGGTTTTAGTAGATCAAAAAAAACGTGTGTGTGTACTTATGTACGCACGTAAGAAGTTATAAGTAATATGGCGTAATAGAACAAAAATAGCTAAAGATTTCAACCCGTATGTCACAATTCTATTTGTAAAAAGAATGCAGCTAACTTCATCATGTCGCTTTTTTGCTGTCGGTGTGCGCATCGTAAAAATTTACTCTCATATTTTTTTTCCAAACGTGCCAAAAGAAGTATAACTTCAAAAATACTATTACGAGTACATTTATAAATAAATACATAAATAAATATGTTGGGACAATCACATCACCATCTAGTTCCATGGCAAACTACGAGGCCTGTGTTATGGATACCAGATAATTGATACACTACACATATACAGGGTGGATTTTTGAGACGGGACAGTAAGGGCAGGTACCTTAAATACTATAGTTACAGGAAAACGCTCCTAGGAGACCATCCCTAACTTTTTGAGATATTCTGAACTGCATTCACAGATTTTGGAAAAAATGTACAGTCAGCGAGAAAAATGCTAAAATTCGAAAAAAAAATTTTTCATGTTAATCGATCCTATTTCATGTAAGGATTAAAAGACTCTATGGGACCATTTAAGGTTTGAGTACTAGAAATGACAGAAATCGCCAAAATCCTTCTCCATACATTTTGTATGGAAAAACGTTTAATCAACTCGAAATATTTTTTGTTGCCAAACGGTCCTGTTTTTTAATGTGATCAAAAGACTCTTTGAGAAAATCATAATTGCATTGACAAATAAAAATAAAATAAAATTATATCATCTAAACGTGTTTTTTTGAAACACGATATCCGTTTTAAGCAATTTATTTTGTAGATCACCTAAATGTTACCTATTTACGTTTGTGTTAAGAGTCTTTTGATTACATTAAAAAATAGGACCGTTTGGCAGCAAAGAATATTTCGAGTTGATTAAACGTTTTTCCATACAAAATGTATGGGAAAAGATTTTGGCGATTTCTGTCATTTCTAGTACTCAAACCTTAAATGGCCCCATAGAGTCTTTTGATCCTTACATGAAATAGGATCGATTGACATGAAAAAATTTTTTTTCGTATTTTAGCATTTTTCTCGCTGACTGTACATTTTTTTCCAAAATCTGTAAATGCAGTTCAGAATATCTCAAAAAGTTATGGATGGTTTCCTAGGAGCATTTTCCTGTAACTATAGTATTTAAGGTACCTGCCCTTACTGTCCCGTCTCAAAAATCCACCCTGTATAACTTTAAATACATATTATAAATATAAACACCCATGACTGAAGTACAAACATTCGTCCTTATCAGATAAATGAATACACCCAGCGGGACTCGAACCCACGATCGCTGGCACAGCAAGTAGGGTCACTACAAACTGAACCAAACGTGTCGTCAAATAATATTACATTTTAAAGTAAAAAACAGTGAAAACCTTATTTAAATTTTATAAATTTCAGTATTCGCATTAAAATTCCCTACGAAGGAAAAGATCGAGACCGGTCAGCGCTCATCCCCTAATTGATTTAATATTGGTTTAACAAAATAAAAAACCTATAGAATGAGTATTCTTGAAAACTCGAACGTTTTTATATATACTAGAGTTCGGCTGCTGGTCTGAATTCAACCATTAGTCGGTTTATATAAATAAACCGACTAATGGTTATTTTTTGTTAAACAAAATTAAATATTTCAAATATCTTGTTAACTTGAAAAAAATATTATAAACATAATATTCAAATTTTAAAAACTTTCATGTAGTGATCTAATAAATGCATTTTCCAACATAAAAAAAAAGGTATAGTCTATCTGTGAATTAGCACGCAAAAGTTATAAACAAATAAAGATGAAAAACGAAGGTATTTAATTTATCGCAAATATATATTTCAAAAACATCAATAATGATGGTTTTAAGCTAATTTTTCGAAAAAGATAGGCGATTGTTAATTAACAAAATTTTGACAGTCCTTCATTATCATTGAAAACAATAAAAAATGTTTGAATAATTGGTATATAAATTTTTCGCTTCTTAGAGCCCTTCATATATATAGATACATATACTAGCGACTCACCTGGAAACATACGGGTGGTCATGTGGAGCTTAAACGCTAAAACTAAAAATATGAAAACAAGTTGATGAAGAAATATAGCATTATGCAGTCGGAAACATACACGTTTCATCCTTGCCGCGAGATGTACACACCCGTATGTATGTATGTCTGCGACTGCATAATACTATATTCCTTCCTCAACTTGTTTTCATCTTATTAGTTAGCTTTTATGCAGTCGGGTTTTTTTTATTTTTATAACATATTTGCTTGTTGTTGTTGTTACTATACATAACGTTGAGATACTGCCTCGGTGGTGTAGTGGCTAGCATGTACGGCTGCACATCCTGAGGTCCTGGGTTCGAGTCCCGGGTCGGGCCAAGTTTAGTTATTGAGTCTTTCTGTATAGTAAGCCTCAGTAACAGCCCGGAGTTGGGAAGTTGGCGGTGTTTCACCCCCGTGCCTCGGAGAGCACGTAAAGCCGTCGGTCCTGCGCCTTAACTCTCACCGGTCGTGTCGAGTAGTCGTCCCACCGGAGTATGAGAGTGACAGGAATAGAGACTGCACTTGTGTCTGCGCGTACATTTGTGCACTATAATATCTCCTGCGCAGTTGGCTAGTCTCAATGAGATTGGCCGCCGTGGCCGGAATCGGTCAGGAGAACATTATTAACGTTGAGAAATACATTTAGGCATGAGGTGTGGGACTCACTGGCAAAGCTAATACTACCCACTAAAACCCAAGGGAACCTCCCCCGTCTTAATGGGGCGTTGCAGGATCGCTTACGCACTCAACCACGACGTCGCGACGACAGTTCTGCCGAAGCAGTCCACAACAACCATAGGATTCCTCCAACGGTCCACTCTGCTATCAGAGAAGTACCAGAAGCAACCCACATAGCACACCGCCCACCGAAGTGGGCTACCTCCCTGTGCGTTTCTTGACTTTGCGCCCGGCTGGGCTATCGAATACTAATGAGCCCCCCACCACGATACGGTTGTTGGACATACAATATACCTGGAGTAACTCATCTAAGGCTAATGCTAGGTGTATAATTGAAAATCATTATATTTAGTTATAACTGTTAGAATAATTTTCTAAAGTAAAACTAGATGGCGCTGCCCCATTTTTAAACATGCTATCGTTTGGTTTTGTAAATTATATATAGTTTAAGAATATTTTTTAATAAAGCGCTACGCGTTTTCCGGGTAAATAGTAGTTTCATTACCCTGGCTCTATCGACTGAGTTAACACTAGGCATCCGAGCAAAAAGAAGTAAGTAACTTTTTGCTTGTTGTTGTTGTTTTGTGTGTAGTTGATAATTGTTTTAAAACTTTTGATATTACTTAAGAGTTCACTAACAATTTTATTATTGCCAAAAAATGAAGAGTACATGAGCGCGGTGACTGCTCTAATTAGGACTTTAGGTAACTGGGAAATTTATAGAAAGAATATTATAAACAATAATAAAATAGTATCGCCATTCCTTTTGTTGCAAGAAGCAAAAGGCGTAATATTAAATTGATGAGGAAAAACTAATGGATCTCTTTGTGCTTTGTTTTATAAAAGCGTAATGAAGATTCTTTATATCTATAGCAAATGGAAAATAAAAACAAACATGAAATTTCATAGCAAAAATATGTGAAATATCGATTTATAATTTTATTGTTTACGACTTGCTTAATGTCTTTTTAACACTATTTTTTAGCTTCACTCGTTCTTAAGTATAGAATTAAGTCTTTAGAATTAAATTTATTTAAATGTAAATAAAAGTTGGGACATTAACACATAGCACCGTCTTGTTCCATGGCGAGGCTTGTATTATGAGTACTAGATAGTTGATACACTACACATATATAACATTAAATACATACATTATAAATATAAACACCCATGACTGGAGTACAAAAATTTGTGCTCATCATACAAATGAATGCCCCCAGCGGGACTCAAACCCGCGACCGCTGGCACAGCAAGTAGGGTCACTACAAAATGAGCCAAATGTGTCGTCAAAACTAAAAAAATAAATAAAGCTTATGAAATTCGAATGTCTGAAGACAATTTCTTCATAGAAAGAAGGAATTATTGTTTCCTCGAACCGTGTCTTCACTATCCACATTCGCTTAAACTAGACACAAACAAAAACTGCTAGACTAACGAGGCAGAACTATAAATAACTTTCTTTGAGCTGTTTATACAATACTTATAAATACAAGTGAAGTATCCGCTTGTGATTTCAAAATAACTATTTTTATTTCATTTATATGAAAGATATTTTAACCGACTTCAAAAAAGGAGGTTATCAATTCGACACGTATGTGTGTAATAGTATTCTGCAAAATATTCACATATGATAATCCATTAGGGCTTCCAAACAAATATACCTACACAATTTTATAGGTGTATGTATGTATGTATGTTTGTCCACATATTTCTCGGAAACTGATAATCGGATCGTGATCATTCTTTTTTATTTGGTTACATTTTATTACTATATTAAAGTAATGAATAAAATTTTGTCTGTCTGTGTACACATGCGTACCTTTGGTTTTAAATAAAGCTAATTTTGATCAATTTTGCGACTGATGTAGTGAAATGATGAGAGATGGAAGTTTGTATGATTTTTTTTTAAAGTCAAGATAATATTTTAATATAAAATTTATGGACAAGTCATATAATAGACAATTTAATATAAAAATCATCCACAGTATTTTTTTTTCAGTACGATAAATTTAGGGTTCCAAGTCCAAAATCAGAATGGTAGGTGTCATAACAAAGTAAAAAGAAAAAAATGATAAAAAATAATTTAAAATACAAACTCTAAAGTAAAACAGCTACACAATACGGTTATAATTCAAATGAATTAAGAAAACTCAAGGGTTTCAATATCTAACCAATAATAATAAGGTTCATTGTATTGGTGGTAATATGGAACCCTCGGCGTGCACGGTGACTGTCCCGAGACCAACTCGAACTTGACCGAATCTATATATAAATTGGCAAAAACAAAATAGTCCAGTACCTCTTTCTCTTCTGTTTGTCAACCGATCTTTTTATTAAGCTTGATATTTTTTTTATTGTACGATATTATATTTTAATATTCTGATTAGCGACTCAAACTCGCTCCGCTCAGGTTCGTCCCTACGGTGGACAGCCCTTATCACTTTGGGTATGAAAAATAGTTTACGTCCTATTCTCGGATCTACTGAATATACATACAAAATTTCATAAGAATCGGTCAAGTCGTTTCGGAGAAGTTTTGTTACAGACACTATGACACGAGAATTTTATATATTAGAATTATTTATTAAAAAAAATAGCTACTGCTAACTAGCCCTTACTATACTTTTAAAGGTTTGAATGAAATCATCTATATATAAATAGGCAAAGACAATACAGTTCGATGCCTTTTTCTCTTGCTGGATGGATTTAGATAAAATTTAGTGCACAGATAGATAACCTGGAGTAGCATATGACAGGCACCTAGGGCCGAAGCCAAAATAAGTCACTAGTAATAATTTTTTATATACTACACTAGTGATTTAACCTCGCTTCGCTCGTGTGCGTCCCTAAGTACGTTTTAATTCCTCCTGGATAATTTCTAAGAAATTATGGACAATTTCTAAGAAATCAATTGCTAACTGATACGCCGGCGCGTACACATTCCGCAAGGGGTTAAATATAATATCTATATAAATAGTTATTGCGAGTGTACCTTAGGAGATGGACTTATGCTTGATATTGCAGATTTTTCTGTAGGCATTTTTAAGTTAAGCCTTGTTAAACCTAACATGTTTAGCCAACAGTAAATTTCTAAGGATGATGCGAACCAGTTATTGTATGTTCACGTGAAAACCAAAGATTTTCGTGTCTTAAAAGGTATCCTAAATGTTGAGCCGAGTAATAAGTTTTCACTGCACAAAAATTATTTAAAATCGGTCCAGTACATTTTGCGTGAAACGCGAACAAATAAACAGGCAAAAATTTTAATAACTATTGTTTGGTGTCTATATACTATACACAATACGTTACAGCTATTGTTTTAAAAAATATTTTATGTACAGATTTCTATAAGTTACTGTTTTATTATATGTATAGATTCTCTGTCACAAAAACGTCATGTTGGCATTCATACATCGCCTGACAGCCACTCACAGGCGCTATTGTTTCTTTAAACGACAGTGTATGTGAAGCTTTCGAGTCAAGTTAATTTATACATAACAACGAAACGAAGTTAAATACTCGTAAAGTATGAAAATATTTACTTTTACTTCATTTTGCTATTTATTATTTAAAATTCAAAAGGCAAAGGACTCATTATATTTATGTCATTTTTTTGATTTCACATCAGACTAAAATAAAAGCTACACTTGTCTTTCGAAACTAGTTAGATTCTCTCAGACAGATCCTAACGATCTGTTCATTAAATCATTCTACCAATACAATGTCCTCCCGGCTGATTTCGGCCATAGATTTCGGCCATGGCGGCCAATCACATTCTCTCAGGAGTTACAGTGCACAATTATACGCGTAGACACCAGTACATTCTCTCTCTCTCTATATATATATACACATATATATATATATATATATATATATATATATATACATATATATATATATTTCACGCTCCGATTCTGATGGGACGACAACTCGACACGACCGGTGAGAAATCAGGCTTTACGTGCTCTCCGACGCACGAGGATAAATCAAATGTTTTAACAGAAATCCTCAATACTATAATACTACCTATACTTGGACCGAACCGGGACTCGAACCTAGAACCTCCGGAACTGCCGTACAAGCTAGCCACTATACCACCGAGGCAGTTCTATCAATGATGCATCTATTAAGTAATGAATTACTATGAGCAGTTATCCGTCAATCTATGCAGATAAATTAAATTGAAGTGTCTGTTTGTAAGGTCAAAATAACAGCTTTATACTAAAAGCATATGGAATTATATACTGTACTTATAAGAAAAACACAATTTTTTGTCTGTCTGTCTGTTTGTTCCGGCTAATCTCCGAAACGGCTTGACCAATTTTAACACGATTTTCACTGGCAGATAGCTAATATTATAAGGAGTAACTTAGGCTACTTTTATTTTAGAAAAAGAATTAGGGTTCCGCTCAAAAAAATTAAAACGTACCTAGAGACGCACCCGAGCTAAGCAAGGGTAAGTTGCTAGTCTCAACTATTTGTTTTGCTTCAATATATTACAACACAATACAATTAACGTTGACACATGAATCTCTCTTTCCTTTCGTTATGCTTCCATGATTTCTTTATCTCATCAAAATCGTACCGAAACAAATCAATACGATCATGAAAACATTAATATTAACAGTTAAAAAGATTATGAGTATGAATGTAAGCTACAACCTCTTGAACCAATTTAAATATCCTAATAAACTACATCATATCTGAGAAAGTGTCTAGATAAAAGAAAAGCAAGGTGGTGTAATATTAAGCTTTCTAATTGAATAATTTAAAGTAAAAAGTTCTTTATTCTGCTATACACTTTGCAGATTTACATATGTGTATTTAATGTCCACCTGCTGGGCACGGGCCTCTCGGGCCTGATTCGTGACGAGGAATCAGGCCACGTAGGCCAAGTGCGGGTTGGCGGACTTCATATATCTTTTGAAACCTTGCTAGATTCTCTCAGATTCGTAGGCTTCCTCACGATGTATTCCTTCACCGTAAGGTAAATAATCATGTTGGAAATGATTTGCATACGAGAATATCAGAGGTGCGAAACCCGGAATTTGAACCCGCTTCCCCCTTGGTTTCCCAAGCAAACGCGTCACCACTGAATGATAAACCATGTGTATATTAATTATAGTTTATGAGTTAATAAGTATAAGAGTAGATATCAAGCTTAATATATTCTTGTTATCAAACTATTCTTCTGAGACAATTGAGTAAAAATTTTGTACTTAGTTACATACATATGTACATATACATATATGTAATGTGTATATATGTACGTATTTTAAATAAAAATATATATTCGTATTCGTTAAGCTTTTCAATGTAAACAAAGGCGCTTTTGAAGAATTTGCTTTCCCCATCTAGGACGGTTTATTTGAACGCTTATATTAAGTGTTTCGTAAACGTTCTTTTAAGTACTTAACGCCAGATTTTAAATTCCATTATCACTCTAGTGTATCGTATATGGCGGAATAACCATGTCCACAACCTCGACCGCCGCATTAACATACTTTCTGCATTATATATTTTATATATAGCAAGTAGATGGTCTTTTGTACTTAATAGATTTATTTACGATTATAATCTATACTAATCTATATAAATGCATCTATATATAAAAGCAAAAGAGATTGACTGATGTATCAACGCACAGGTCAAGTCCTTAAGGCTAGAAAATTGAAATTTCGCACACATATTCCTCATATGATAAAGGCATCCACTAAGGAAGGATTTTTCAGAATTCAAACCCCAAGGGGGTGAAATAGGGGATAAAAGTTTGTATGAAACTTTTTATTCCTTAGACATATTTACATGAAATTTCTTTTTTTTTTCGTAGTTTGATCGGGAGCAAAGCCGCGGATTCTGCTAGTAATATTATAAAGAGGAAAGGTTTTTTGGTTTGTTTGTTTGTTTGTTTGTACCGAATAGGCTCCGAAACTAATGAACCGATTTAGATAAAATTTTGTAAGAAGATAGTTTGAGAATCTGGAAAGGACATAGGATAATTTTTATCCCGGAAGTCATCCCTAAAGGGGGTGAAAATGGGGATAAAAGTTTGTATGGGGAAGCAACCTACGTACAAACCCGAGGGAAGCGAGGTTTAGTCGCTAGTATTTTATACTTTTATTTCCACAGCAAAATATAAAGTAACAACGATAGCTTATTATTAACAAAAATCAAGGTTCATAAAAAAATGGTAAAAGACAACAATTTTTTTCCTATTATGTGTAATTAAAACGATTCTTTATATATATATATATATATATATATATATATATATATATATATATATATATATATATATATATATATATATATATATATAATCCGATATAATCCAGGTGTTAATTAAAAACATATAATTAGCTTGCTAATAAGCTTGAGCTCCAGCTTCTATTAATCTCCTAAGCTGACCGCAAAGTTAGGTATTTTAATTAACCCACACCAAGAAAAGGAATGTCCAATTTGAATGTATGTACGTGTTTTTTTATATGTTACTGGATATCTTAACTGATTCTAAACTAGTTTTTCTAATTATTTTTTTAATAAGATTTTTATTACAAAATTCAAGATAATGATAAAATTATTTTATAGTAATTTTCAAGTCAACCTAATTCTTTCTTAAATTTACGCGAATATTTAACATTTTAAATAAAACTATCTTTTCCGATTTTAGTTACTTGTTAAGTAAATAAGTAATCTTAAATGAAACTATCTTTTCGGATTATTTCGCGGATTTATTTTGATACTCTAAAATTAAAATAAATCCGCAAAATAATCCGAAACGATAGTTTTATTTAAAATGTCAAATATTCGCCTAAATCTAAGAAAGTATGAAATAAGTAATCATTTAATTTATTAGCTTAGAACAGATTAATAGTTATTTAAAAAAAAAATATTGATTTTAACTTGTATTATATCTCAAACATCCCCCAAACACCATATTTTATAAAAAAAAATTAACTTAAAACTTTGACCTACAAAAAACACAGAAACGAATTGTCATGTTTTCATAGCATTAAATCCCAAGCTGTTTTATAATTATACTTTTAAGTAAATATCGGTGTCCCATTTCATTTACGGAACGAAACAAGTTAAACATGGCCCATATTTTATATCTCTTGAGTTTCTCACGCAATCATTTATATAATGTTCTTCCTTAAGTAAAATACATGAAATTAAAAAATATAGTTAAATTTTTTATCTATACGTACTACAGATAAATAAAATTGGAGTGTCTGTTTGTAATATTAAAATAACCGCTTTTTACTAGATGCATATGGATGTATACCTACACGGTACATGTACCAAAACAATTTTTTTTTACAATTTTTGACTATGAAATGACTGAACCGATTTTGGCGGGATTTTGACTAGCAGATAGCTTGATGTAATTAGAAGTAACTTCGGCTACTTTTATTTTAGAAAAAAAAGTAGGATCATATATCATATACTTTTATTTTATGAAAAGAGGAAAAATAGGATTTTAGAAAAAAAAAATTAAAACCGAATTAATTAATATTGTCTTGGGAAGCAACCTAGGGACGAACCCGAACGAAGCGAGGGTGAGTCGTTAGTCTTACTAATATTATAAATGTGAAAGTGTAGATGTTTGTATGGATGTTTGTTACTCAATCACGCCAGAACGGTTAAACGGATCTGAATGAAATTTGGCTCAGCGATAGATTATAGTCTGGGATAGCACATAGGCTACTTTTTATCCCGGAAAATGTACGGTTCCCGTGGGATAGATTTGTTTTTGTGTCTAGTAGTATATAATTTCTACAAACACTAATGAGAGTATGTCATACATATATTGTATCTGTTTTGACATAGAGTTTTTCGCTGCTTTGTCTCTATTTTATCCATAAAAATAAAAATGAGTCACCGAAATGTAGGTATGTACGCGCATAACTTCCGATCGACTGCACCAAATTGGATAATTCCTTTTTTTTTTGTTTGTTATTGTCAGGACAAGTTTTGTATAGAAGAAAATTTTTTCTTACTAAAATAAGTTATTTTTAAATCTCATGATTTGAAAAGTGAGTGAGTAAAATAGTTTTTATCCCGGAAATCATCCCTTAATCGGGTGAGAATGGGGATGAAAGTTTGTATGGGGAAGCAAGCCAGGGACGAACCTGAGCGAAGCGAGGGTGAGTCGCTAGTTTAAAAATATATTTACAAATAGTAATGAAAAAAACGATTTAGCTTAATGACTTAATGAAGCTTATTTAAAAAGGATTTAGCATAAAATCAAACATCTCACATAAATTCTCCTACGTATGACCAAATAATATTATCTGTTTAATGAATCGTTTACTTGACTATTGAAATTTAAATTTAATTTTCAGTATTAAAATTAAATTATTTTTTTAGCATTTAGCTCACACGACACGTTTAGCTCATTTTGTACTGCGCTACCCTACTTGTTGTGGTCGCGGGTTCGAATCCCGCTGGGGGCATTCATTTGTGTGATGACCACGAATCTTTGTACTACAGTCATGAGTGTATATATTTATAATATGTATGTATTTAAAGTTATATATGTGTAGTGTATCTACTATTTAGTATCCATAACACAAGCCTCGTAGCTTACCATGGAACTAGATGGTGCTGTGTCTTAATGTCCCAACATATTTATTTATTTATTATTGTATGCTCGCTATAATAAACAAGAAAAGTGTTTAGATATGAACAATAAAAAAATAGTACTTCTGTATCTATATACCTACTAAAGTAAAATTGGCAAGATATTCTAACCTACTGGTAAAAACGACCGAACTTAATGTGTTGTTGGTAAAAACTCGAAATGGAATGCAACGATGAGAAAACTTTCGAAGCAAACTTCAATTTATTCCCACATAAATTTTCCTCGCGCATCCAAATGTCCATGCAAAAAGCTGAGCGAACTTATATTAATGTAAAGTTTGAGTTATATATGAGTCTGATATATACTGATGGGTAGGCTTTCATTAAATAAAGATTTCAAGTTTTGTTACTTTGCTACTTTTGCTATTCATTTTTGAATTCGTGTCTCTGATTGGATTAAATATACGGGTTTTTCTGAATTACAAACAAAAAACCAAACCAAAAATAAACCAAAGAGATTTCTGGCAATACTTATTGATATAATGTATATTTATATTTTATATAATATATGTATATAATGGGCAGTGGTAGCCCAGCGCTTGGGAAACCGAGTGAAGTGGGTTCAAATCCCGGGTCTCGCACCACTGATATTTTCATGTGCGAATCATTTCTAACATGATTACCACTTGCCTTACGGTGAAGGAAAACATCGTGAGGAAACCTGCATGTCTAAGAGAACCTAGCAAGTTTTCGAAAGTCGTGTAAAGTCCGCCAAACCGCACTTGACTATATTTATTATACATACACCTATTTATATTTTTCACAGCCCTTATATATTTATATATGTACATCTATACATATAATAAAATTCTAAATGAGTCGAATCTGTACATTAAATATTTTTTGGAAAATCTTATTGAAATAGTCATAATTATCGATACAGAGGCCGAATCTATGGTTTTTGGAATTTTTATCTTTCTTTCTGTCTGGGAAAGTATCGCGAGAAAACCACTGGACAGATTTTGATTAAATTTTGTATGATGATAGCAGGTTATCCGGATTAACATATAGGATACTTTTTACTGCAGGAAAATATCTCATCTTTGAGAAATCTATACTAAACCTTAAGATTGTCAGAGTAATTGTATGATGAAGCCAAAAGATACATATTAGATTTCTACAATAACTGGTGAACCTCTTAAAGAGCTCATCTGGCTCGTTTAGAAATTTTTGACAATCTTGCTTAATTAAATACTTAGCCGTTATTTTTGATGTGTTGATACTGAAATTTATATTTTATTGTTTCAGGAGGACGAGCGACACGAACGACAGGTGATCATGAACGCGTCGCGATCACTCGGGTTCAATGACTCCAGTGGTAAGTGGTACTTTATAATATATTTGGACGGTTGCTGAAAATTTTTCGCATAGAGAAAGAATATGTCATCAAAAATGCCATAAAGTATTTTTTATCCTGATATACCAACTTTTTTACTGACATAATATACGGGTACTACAAAGTATTTCATAAATAATACATACATTTTCTTATAAATTTACAAATAACACTAACATAAGAAAATACAAGCAAAGTATTTAGTTATAATTTAAAGCTTAACATCGCCTTAAAGCTCGTTATTCAAAACTTTTTTCAGTTACAATCCAAAAGCTATATTTGTAAGCACAAACATTAGACAGCATCTGCATAAAGAACTCGAACAAAAAATATAAAAAGGTCGCTCATTGCCTATGCTTGGGAAACTTGGGTGCGTCCTTAATCCAATTATGGCTGAGTGCAAAGAACGTTAACGTTATAGAAGCGACATAAAATTTGTCAGAATATAATTAAATATACATATATAACACTAGCGACTCACCCTCACTTCGCTTCGGGTTCGTCTCTAGACAAAAACAACTCTATCCCACGGGAACTGTACATTTTTCCGGGATGATATATAGCCTAAAGCCTTCCTCGATAAATGGACTATCCAACACTAAAAGAATTTTTCAATTCCATCCAGTAGTTCCTGAGATTAGCGCGTTCAACCAAACAAACAAACAATCAAACAAATTCTTCAGCTTTATAATATTAGTATAGATTTAAAACTTTGTACCTTTTTGCAAATATTATGCTTTTCACGCCTTTTCTCGAATACCTACTTGAACTTTATCTTTTTACATAGTTTTAACTTATACTACACAAATGAGAAAGCTATGGTCTCCTATAAGTGAAGGAGCACACATATTGTTAGTCTTAATTACTTTTTATGTTTTTAAACCATGTAAAATATGTATCTTTTGTTGGAGATCTTTAAGAAAATAAAAATAAAATAAATAAAATTAAGAAAAATAATTAAAATTAAGCACATTAACATTATTTATTAATTATGACAAATGCCACAGTTGCATGTGTTTGTTTGTGGATATGTGTATTTGTATTTTGGATGAAACATACATACAATAGATTTATATATATATATATATATATATATATATATATATATATATATATATATATATATACCTGAAGTAAAACATAGTCTAGTAGGTAATTATTATACTAATAGTATGTAGTTAGTAATAAAAAAATCTAAACAATGGCTCTACCTATACATAATATTACCTATGAATACAAAAGGTATCTAAGGACCCGACCAAAGCAAGGGCAAATCGCTGGTAATTATAAATAACAATTAGTTAACGTTGCACTTAACCGTTTTTGGTTTAAAAAGCCTTTTTAGAGTTCCGTACCCGAATTGTGCCAACGAAACTCTATTACTAAGCCTCCACTTTCCGTCAATCCGTCCGTCCGTCCGTCAGAGGGCTGTATCTCATGAACCGTAATGAATAGAGAGTTCAAATTTTTAACATATTGTGTATTTGACGACAGGTTTGGCTCAGTTTGTAGTGACTCTACTTGCTGTGCCAGTGGTCGTGGGTTTGAGTCCCGCTGGGGGCATTCATTTGTGTGATGAGCACGAATGATTGTACCCCAGCCATGGGTATTTATATTAATAATATGTATGTATTTAAAGTTATACATATATTATGTGTAGTGTGTCAACTATCTGGTATCTATAACACAAGCCTCGTAGCTTACCATGGTACTATATGGTGCGTACTATATGGTGCTGTGTGTTAATGTCCCAACATATTTATTTATATTTATTTATTTATTTCTATTGCCGCTATAGCAACAAATAATAAAAAACTTAGGTGGCGAATTTCACAAAAACTGCCATGCAAATTAAAAATCGATTATGGTACGGAACCCTTCGTGTACGAGTCCGACTCGCACTTAACCGATTTTTAACTTTACTAAGCTATATTGTTACTAAAAAGTGTAGGAACCAGAAGTAAAAGAACCTATTTATAATTGCTTTTTTTTCTATGAATTCACACTCTACTGGTCGCAAATGCTGACAATTTCTTAATGAATTTAAAATATGCGCCGTCATTCTCTATAACCACTATTTATTATCGTACATTGCAATTTGTTTGGGCTTTATTTTATTCGTTTGTGGGATATAATTTTGAAGATTTATGTAAACCATGATATTTATTTCAACAAATGTTATTTCTGTATATTCTGTTAAATCAATATGGGAACATTTAAATTGTTTACATCTATACAGATAAATATAATTGAAGCGTCTGTTTGTAATGTCAAAATAACAGCTTTACACTAAATGCATATGAAATTATATACGGTACTTATAAGAAAAACACAATTTACACTGTCTGTCTGTCTGTTTGTTCCGGCTAATCTCTGAAACAGCTGGACTGATTTTAACGAGACTTTCACTGACAGATAGCTGATTTTATAAGGAGTAACCTAGGCTACTTTTATTTTAGACAAAGAATTAGGACTCCGCCCGAACGAAGCGAGGGTAAGTCGCTAGTTTAATATAATAATAATTGCTACAATTTTACTAACTATATTTCTTCCGCGACTCCATTCACGTTTGAATAAATAGGTATATGTACGTCACTTAAAACCAAATCCTATATCTCCCGTTACCATAGTTTCTTTATAATCGGCTTAGTCATTTTATAAATTAACGTCTTCAAATTATCTACCAGTAATTAATCAAATTTCTACTAGAATTTCTCTTAAGATATATAATGAAATATATATGCCGCAGGCAAATTGTCTCAGTCTGTTTGTA
This sequence comes from Fabriciana adippe, assembly GCA_905404265.1. Taxonomy (NCBI): domain Eukaryota; kingdom Metazoa; phylum Arthropoda; class Insecta; order Lepidoptera; family Nymphalidae; genus Fabriciana; species Fabriciana adippe. The sequence goes on along the minus strand of FR989995.1, from coordinate 13,653,310 downwards.
AATATTAGTTAAAGCTTTGATATTTTGGCTAACTTTCAATTGCATGCGTTTCGACGTGAAAGAAGGACAAACAAACACACTTTCACATTTATAATATTAGTATGGATGTGTTAACCAAGCAGAAAAAGTTCAAATATCTAACACACTATTATATCTACTAAAGTATTATTTATTAAAAATCTATCCTTAAATGATTGTTACCCTACTATGTTTATTTTGGCGAAATGAGTAAGCCTACAGTGTTTTACAAACCAGCCAGCGTTTGTAAACAAACGTCGCCGCTTATACGATGACAAATTATACAGTCTGTCTGCGGCATAAAGACCTGGAACATATAGCCTAGTTACATTACAGCCATACCATTAAGTAACCTGCCGATTATGGTTCGTTCTCGGTGTGTTATTGGTCTGGTAAATTATATTTTTTCAAGAAACTAGTAGTGCATTTACACTATCAGTAATAGTCAAGTTTTATTAAAATCACACTCGAGCAACGTTTCTTTTTTAATGTCACTGGAACCCGTATCTCTCCCGTGATCATAATCGCTGTAAAACACTCGAAAACCAAAAAACCAAAAGTCGGAAACCAAAAATCAAAATTTTGTACAAAAATCGGAAAACATAACTTCATTTAAAATCAATCAAATATTTGTGTAATATATGAAAATGTTCTATTTAAACTTAAGTTATTAAGTTTTTTTTTATTTATTATATAAAAAAATATACTAGTGTGATTTTCTCAATACTTCTCATGACAAGAAAGTTAAGAAAAAATGGCAAAAACAAGACTGTTTTTAAAAACCTTTGTCATAAAACCTTTTTCTTATTATATAAAGTGTACTAATAACCTAAGTGAAACATATCAAGTAATTTAAGTAGACAAAAGAGTGTATTTCTTTGTAATCTGTACTATTTTATTCAAAGGCTGTCTCAATCGGGACAGTTCTTAGCTTTTTTATAGAAAACCAATCTAGCTGTTTCAAGATTATCAGTTCTTTACTTAGTTAATACTTCTACTTTGTAAGGTTTATTTTCTTATTTATCAAAGCCTTTAGTGCACTGGATAAAGCACGTTATATCTTCGTAAAATAGTAATTGACTGTAATTTGAAATCTATACTTTAATATTATAAAGCTGAAGAGTTTGTTTGTTTGTTTGGTTGAACGCGCTAATCTCAGGAACTTACTAATCAGATTTGAAAAATTCTTTTTACATCGGATAGTCTGTTACCTGAGGAAGGCTATAGGCTATATGCCATCCCGGAAAAATTTACGGTTCCTGTAGGTTAGGTTTGTTTTTGTCTAGGGACGAACCCGAAGCGAAGCGAACTAGTCAATAATAAAGTTTATTTCCTTCAAAGCAATAATTACTTTTTATAATCACACTAGCGACTCACCCTCACTCCGCTCGGGCTCGTCCTTATTATACGTTTTAAAGGTTCGTATTGATTTCTCAGAGATGAGATATTTTCCCGCTGTAAAAAGTATCCTATATGTTGACCCGGATAAACAGCTATCACCATACCAAATTTCATCAAAATCTGTCAAGAGGCAGACATACGGACAAACAGACAAAAGTTCTAAAAACTATAGATTGGCCTCTGTATCGACAATAATGAATATTTCAATAAAATATTTAATGTACTCTGAATATTATTATATGTATCTATAATATTTTAGGAGCATTCACGTAAATTAAACTATAGTAAAAAAACGTGTGTGTGTACTTATGTACGCACGTAAGAAGTTATACTTTTTTGGCGTAACAGGACAAAAATAACTAAAAATTTCATCCCGTATGTCACAACTCTGTTTGTAAAAGGAATGCAGCTAACTTCATCATGTAGCTTTTTGGCTGTCGATGTGCCCTTTTACTCTCATATTTTGCTCTCATATTTTTTTCCAAATGTACCAAAAGTAGTGTAACTTCAAAAAATCATCTCGACTCATCATCGTTCACAATTTAAACTTTAACTTTTCTAGCTAACATCAATTATTAAGATAATAAGGCTTATTAAAACAACAAACTACATATATAGTAAGGCTAAAACTTAAATAAGACGAGTCAAAGTGAAATATCGCGCCGTTCTCAAGAGAGCACACAAGTTGCACTTTATAATTGAATCATACATACAAATTGCGCATTCACTACATTTGAAATTCATATATAATTTTAGTTTTCCTCTACACTGTTATTTTGAAATTCTGCAGAAATCTTGTCGGATTTTCTTTTTTAAGATTCTATGTCACATTCGTTTACTACTTTACGTTAGTAATAAAATAATTTATGCTTTTTACAATATCTTCTTAGGATTAGCTGAGTTTCTTTCGCCAGTTCTTCTCAGGTCTGAGGGTTCTTCTTTCCGAAATGGTAGTAGACTTATGACGTTCAGTAAAAGATTGTAATAATTTAATGCTGAATAAAATATTTTGAATTTGAATTTGATATTTTATATTTAGGTAACATAGTGGGAGTATTTTCGAAAAAGTAATTTAAAGTAAGTTTGTCTATCTGTCTCTCTGTACGTCGATTTCTATATATTTTTTTCGGTCCCATCGTGTTCTATTTTTTTTTTATTTATTTTTTTATTAGGATCTTAGTAGTTAGTACACAAAAAACTTACACTAATACATTAAAAAACTTAACCTATATGCACTCACCTCTATAGGGGAACACAACATGCTTCGTATTTTATAAAAATATCTTAAGACTTTACATTATATTACAACTTTAAAATTTTTAAGAATAATAATTATGTTTTAATTTATTTATTTGGATTTTGATTTAAAGCCCTTCATTGGCATCAAACATTCAACTTAATTAAGAGTTTACGAAAAAGAGCATTCATAAAAAAGACAAGTAGCCGATATTCGACCATAAACACTAACTATTGAGTATTGAATACATACATATATGAATACACTTTACCTGTCTACATAAAATAAACTGTTTCCGAAATTAGTTATTGATACTACAAAAGCTCGTCAATAAAAAAGAAAAAACGATTGTCAAACAGAGGAGAAAAAAGTACTAAATTGTTTTGTTTTTACCTATTTATATTTACAGATATACACTAGCGACTCACTCTCGCTCCGCTCGGGTTCGTTCTTAATTACGTTTTAGCGTTTAGTATAGATTATTCAGAGATGACATATTTTCTCGCAGTAAAAAGTATCCTATATGTTGACCCGGATAACCAGCTATCATCATATCAAATTTCATCAAAATCTGCACCCGGATAGAGTCTATATTTAGAATACTTTTTATTGAGGGAAAATATTTCATCTCTGAGAAATCTATACTAACCTTAAAACCTAGGGACAAACCCGAGCGGAGCGAGGGTGAGTTGCTAGTTTCATATTTGAATATACAAGAATTGCTCAATTAATATTATAAGAATAATAAGAATAGTCCATAATAATTAAAAATAATAATAATATGTGTGGTAGCTTTTAAAAATCTATAAAATGTTCAACTTTACTTATACAGATTATTTACGATTATTATATTAACTAGCGACTCACCCTCGCTTGGCTTCGGGTTCGTCCCTAGACAAAATAAACGTATCCCACGGGAACCGTACATTTTTCCGGGATGATATATAGCCTATAGCCTTCCTCGGTTAACGGGCTATCTAATGCAAAAATCTTTTTTCAAATCGGATTAGTAGTTCCTGAGATTAGCGCGTTCAACCAAACAAACAAACTCTTTTGCTTTATAATATTAGTATAGATGTTCAATTTTACTTATACGGATTATTTACGATTATTATATTAATATGCATATATTTTTTTTAATTTTATATAACAACTATTTTAAAAAAATACGATTGAGTTCCTCTTCCTTTATTTAAATGGGATAACATCTAAAAAATAAACCAACACACACACATTCATAATACGAGCAAGGCTTTTGCTCTAGTGACATGAAACAAATCGCAGGTATACAATGACTGACTATTCAACAAAGTTTGTAATCAAAGGGCTGAGTAATTAGCTGTAAAGTGTAAGATTACAGAGACGGTGTTTCACGATTTTGGATCGAGTTGAATTAACTTAGTATCTGGGTAGTAATTTACGAGCTGAGTAAGACGATTAGAGTAATCTTTTGATTCATCCCTTAGAACAACGAATATAGTGAAAATGCTATAAAAGAAGATAATTATAAAAATAATTATCAAAATAATTAGAAAATAATATATATTTAATTTTAAAATGGAATCTACACAGATAAATAAAATTTAAGTGTCTGTTTGTAATGTCAAAATAACAGGTTTTTACTAAATGCATATGAAGTATACACAGTATTATATTATACGGTATACATAAGAAAACAGAATTTTAATTTTTTTTCTGTCTGTTTGTTCCGGCTAATCTCTGAAACTGCTAATTTTAACGGGACTTTCACTGGCAGATAGCTGATGTTATAAGAAGTAATTTAGGCTACTTTTATTTTACGCATTTTGCGTAGACGAAGCCACGAATCAAAACGAATACTATACGAATCTTTAATAAAATATTCTAAACAATAATCTCTACTCTAAGGATAATTCCTTTACAAACTAGGATACAAGATTTATCTCTTAGGATCTATATATAATCAACTGTTGTTTGTTGGGATACATATATATTTATACATAACTAGCGACTCACCCTCCCTCCGCTCGGGTTCGTCCCTAGTTACGTTTTGACGTTTAGTATACATTTCTCGGAGATGAGATATTTTCTGCAGTAAAAAGTATTCTATATGTTGACCCGATAACCAGCTTTCATCATACCAAAATTTCCAGTCAAGTTTCCAGTAGTTTTCTTGCGATGCGTTCCTAGAAAGACAGACAGATAGACAGACAAAAATTCTAAAATCTATAGATTCAACCTCAATATCGATAATAATGACTATTCCAATAAGGTTTTCCAAAAAATATTTAATGTACAGATTCGACTCACAATTTTATTATACATATGTATAGATATATAGACGTATAAAAGCTATACAAGAACAAAATACTTTAGCTTTACATGTAACTATTAAGTAATAATCATTGATATACAAAAAAAAACTCAAAATACACAATTAGCGTATCAAAAGTGTACTCAAAAGAAAGGCGCACAATTCGAAATTATGCGCTTTACAACCGACTTCCAAAAAGGAGGAGGTTCTCAATTCGACCGTATATATGTTTTTTCAATTCTCTTTTGTTTGCTTGCTTTCGAAATACATTGCTTTTCGGATAACAAAATTAAAACGCGCGTTGTTTCATTTAAAAAAACAACTTTATATGGTTCGCGTATGTTCAAATTTACATTTAGATATTTAATAACGCTTATTGTTGTCTCGTTTTAGAAGCATTTTCACTATGTTTTTTTTAATTTTTCAATACCTGTAAAAAAAATTATTAGCTTTACGAGTTATTATACCAAAAACATATCTGTAAAGTAGATTTTATTGTTTTTAAAATTATCTATACAGATAAATAAAATTGAAGTGTCTGTTAGTAATGTCAAAATAACAGATTTATACTAAATTCATATGGAATTATATACGGTACTTATAAGAAAAAAACCATTTATAAAATTTTCGTCTGTCTGTCTGTTTGTTCCGGTTAATCTCCGAAAAGGCTGGACCAATTTTAACGGGACTTTCACTGGCAGATAGCTGATATTATAAGGAGTAACTTAAGCTACTTTTATTTTTGAAAAAGAATTAGGATTTTACTCAAAAAATTTAAAACGTACCTAGGGACGAACCCAAGCGAAGCGAGGGTGAATTGCTAGTTATTGTATAGATTTGAAACATTGTGTGCGAAATTCATATGACAATACAACAATCTGATCTAGCTATTCATATCTCATCAAGCCGATTTGATAATAGATTAAGTAAGTGGATAATGGAACTCTTCAATGGTAAAACCTTCAAGTATGGACGTGTCTAATCCACTTTAATGGTTCTCAAATATTACAGTCTATCTAAATCGTGTTTTTGAAAATAATATTTATTAATTCATCTTACTAATATTATAAATGTAAAAGTTTAGATGGATGTTTGGATGTTTGTTACTCAATCACGCCAGAACGGCTGAACGGATCTAGATGAAATTTGGCACAGAGATTGATTATATTCTGGAATATTACATAGATTATTTTTTTGTAATGTACGGTTCCCGTGGGATAGATTTGTTTTTGTTTTTCTAGAGGGGAACCTGAACGAAGGGAGGGTGAGCCGCTAGTATTTTAATAAAACTTGCAAGTTTACTCGAATGATATATTCATTAATTATTTAGGGTAACGTTCCATCAAACCAAAACCTACCTAATAATTTTATTTTATTCAAAAATATACCTACATATTTTATTTTAAATAAACATTTAAACAAATCTATATTAATAATATTATATTGAGTCAGAGTTTGTTTGTTTGTTTCAACGCGCTAATCTCAAGATCTACTAATCCGATTTTTTTTTTATATAGATAGCCCGTTAATTGAGGAAAGCTATAGGCTACGTATAATCCCAGAAAATGTACGGTTTCAGTGGGATAGATTTGTTTTTATCTATTGCTAGTGTTTCAATATGGTAGTTTAAACCCAAATTGTAATTCGCTATCTCCTCTCTCAAGCACATTGTAAGTCTGGAGTTTCATAAAATTATTATTTGATACTAAGTTTTGTTTTAATCCTTTCATTTCAGAATAATTAGTAGTTTGATGCACTCTCAATACATTCATTTCATATTCGAAATAGCTATCCTATAATGTCGTCCATTACATGTCGATTTAGGTTACAGCAGTCAAACTCACTGAGACTTGCCTACTACGCAAGACATATTAGGGTCGATACACAATATAGTGCCGAACACAATCCGTTCTCAGTCCAAAATCGGTCAGGTAAAGTATTTTTATACAAGAAACGTTGCTGGAAAGCGATTCGACCGAAACTTGACACTCACTGACAGTATGAACGCACTCATTAAATATGTAAATATGTTGGGACATTAACACACAGCACCATCTGATTCCATGGTAAGCTACGAGGCTTGTCTTATGGATACTAGATCATTGATACACTATACATATATAACTTAAAATATATACATATTATAAATATAAACAACATCTGACTAGAACACAAACATTCGTGCTCATCACACAAATGAATGCCCCCAACAGACCTCGAACCTACGACCGCTGGCATAGCAAATAAGATCACTACAAACTGAGCCAAACGTGTCATCAAACTCATTATTTTTTGTATAAAAATATTTTACCAGTCCGATATCGGATCGAGAATGAATCAGAATCTACAATATAGTGTGGTTCGATCCTTATAATGTACAAGTATCCATTGACACAACGTGCACTCTCAATTCTTTTAATTCACATATTCCGGTGGAATGACAACTCGACACGAACGTCAAACGGTGAGATATATTGCGCAATACCGACAGCTTAAGTGCTTGAACCACAACAGTGTACATTGCCAACTACCCCAATTCGAGGCTAAGTGTTTCGGTGACAAAAATCTAGTAATTTTTCGGCCTGACGCGATACTTGAACCCAGAACCTCACGGTCTGCAATCGTATGCTAGCTACTAGATCAATGAGACAATCAGGCCATTTTATTCTCATCAAACGCTCATATTTTTTTTATATTAAGCCCAACAATAGTTAAAAATAGTTTGTGTGTTTGTTTCTTCCCGCTTATCTTTCAAATCACTGAAACTCTTATATCGGAAAATTAAAGTGTTCTCGAGAAATAAAACATTTACGATTTATCTGATAAGGGACATTATGACGACCGAAGTGAAGCAAAGCGTGGTCGGACTTCAACATGTAATATTTTTTTCGTGGGATACAGTTTGTTCACCTTTCAAAATTTGTCGTAATCAACGGTGTATTCGTAATAGTTATATAAATGACTAGCGACTTAACCTTGCTCCGCTCGGATTCGTCCCTAATTACGTTTTAACGCTTAGTATAGATTTCTCAAAGATGAGATATTTTCCTGCAGTAAAAAGTATCCTAAATGTTGACCCGGATAACCAGCTATCATCATACCAAATTTCATCAAAATCTGTCCAGTGATTGTCTTGAGATGTGTTATTAGATAGACAGACAGACAAAAATTCTAAAAACTAATGATTCGACTTCTGTATCGATTCGATAGTAATAACAAATAACTATTTCAATAAGATTTTCCAAAAAATATTTAATATACAGATTCAACTCAATTACATTTCTATTAGGTACATGTATAGATTTAAAATGACATATCTTGTTAAATTTAAGTAAGATGAAACTAGATACTTAAAAGCACCAGGCAGAATGGTAAAGTAAATTAATTTGTGTAAAGTGAATAATAATGTACTTTAAGAATATTTTGGAAATGAAAATGACACTTATTACATAGACCAAGTGTGTTAGATTTTTTCAGACACGCAGGTGTCACGATGACCTCACGATGTTTTCCTTCACCGACGATTTGTATTAACTTATGGTAATCATGTTGAAAATGATTCGCACATGAAAATATCAGAGGTGTGAGACCCGGGATTGAAATCCGTTTGACTCGGTTTCCCAAGCGAGTATGTTACCACTGGGCTACCACTGCATTACATTTTAATACTGAGACTTACTCGTAGCTATATTTAAAATTCAGATCATTACAAACATTTTAAAAATCCAGCCAATCTCGATATAGTATTCAGCCCTCTTTAACGTCCTACTGCTTGGCACGCGCCTCCCTTCAATACGAGGGGAATCAGGCCATAGTCCACCACGCTGGCCAACTGCGAATTGGCGGACTTCACATGTCTTTCGAAAACTTGTTAGGTTTTCTCAGACACGCAGGTTTCCTCACGATGTTTTCCTTCACCGTAAGGCAAATTGTAATCATGTTAGAAATGATTCGCACATGAAAATATCAGAGGTGCGAGACCCGGGATTTGAACCCGTTTCACTCAGTTTCCCAAGCGAGTGCGTTACCACTGGGCTACCACTGCCTCCTCTCTCTCTCTCTCGATATAACCAAGTTTAAAAAGACAATCTGACAGAAATAGTCCAAAGTTTATAATATTATCAGAAAAATTCTATAAAACAAATCTTTTTAAATATATTGAATATATTACTTTGACCCAGTTACCAATTCTAGTTTATTGGATGTATATATTGAATAGTCTTTCTCTCTTAAGGAAGCCATAAAATGCTTATATCTTTCCACAGCGATTTTTGTATCAACTTATACTCAATTTTCTCATTAACTTCAAAAAATTAAGTTTTTAGATACCTATAAGATGTGAAACGAAAACAACAACATTCATAAATTTAATTTATCGTCCTAAACGCTTATTTATTTGAACTACAATATACTTGTTCTAATGTACTGTAAAGTTTTTTTTTTGCCTTATTTTAAAAACAACGTTTTATTTCTAAGATACATAATATGTGCATAAAATATATTGATCGAAAAAGTACTAGATATACAATCAGCGAAAAAAATGTCCTCACAGAATGAGCGCTCATTTAAACATTTGTGCGCGGTTCTTATATTTTTTTTTTGTTGTGAAAACAACTTTAAGTTTTGCATTTAAGGTTCAATTTACATTGTTGTACATTTATTTCAACTTGTATAATTATCTACACACAATTGGTGACAGTTTTAAGAGAATTTTGCAAGGGATTGTGTATCTAGTACTTTTTTGATCTATGATAAAATATAATTTTTCGGCATTATGAAAGAAAAAATTGTATTAAATACCAACAGAATTGACATTAAAAATTAATAATTCTATAATAAAAACTCTTTCGATAAATTGGTCATTTGGATGAATAAGCACTAAGACGACGTTATGTTAACCAAATTAGATCGATTACAGATTTTTAGTAATTAAAAAAACAAAACATTTTATTCGCAAAAATGTCAACACAACAAAAAAATGCATATCGTATTCAATAAGAGTCAACAAAGACTATTCAAATATGCATACATAAAGCTTTTTGTCCACTGAGTGTTATACAATATAGGCGTAAAAAATATCAAAGTAATGCCTCTAAACGAGGCAGTTTAACGACAGCCATAAAGGATGGCACTAAAAGATATTTTCCATCTCCATATTCAGTGCAATTTTAATCGAACAAATACCAGTAGTAAATTTTTGCATATATTTTTAATGTGTTTTCTAACCTTTACATTACAGCAAAATTACTTAGAATGTCATAAAAACCTTAGTAAAAAGCAAAAAACTTAATACAGTATAAAATAATTAAAAGTAGATTTGGAATTTAGTAAACAAAGAAAATGTAGCTTATTTCTTGATGATTATTTATTTACCAAAAACTAAACGTCTTACTGTCTGATAGTAATAAGAACTAATAATAGATGGAGGAGGATGGAGAACAGTAATCTAGTGGCTAGAATGTACAGGACCAGATCTGGAGGTCCTGGATTCGAATCCCGGATCGAGTCAAGTATAGTTATTGGTTTTTTTTAAGTTGGCGGTGTCCCAACCACGGGTTACAGCAACCTATCCTGCGCCTCAACTCGCAGTGCTCATGTCGAAGTATAGTCTTATCGGACTTTGCGAGTGAAAAGGCATAGAGAGTGCACTTGTGTCTGCGCGTACATTTGTGCACTATAATATCTCCTGCGCAGTTGGCTAGTCTCAATGAGATTTGCCGCCGTGGCCGATATCGGTCGGGAGGACATCATATTATATAGAATATAGATATTTCTACATGCTACAAAAGAATCCTACTACTCAACTTAAATACTATGGTAATAATTGCTTTTTGAATAAAATACTCGTAATATACGAACTTCAAATTATTCAGTTTCATTGTGGATTTTTGATAAGAGAAGGAATGAGTAGATTATATTAATCTATAAGCTATTAATGGAAAAAAAACCGGACAACCGGTTCGTTATTACAAAGACATCAAAATATATACAAAAAATAAAATAAAAATCGACGACACGTTTTGCTCAGTTTGTAGTGACCCTACTTGCTGTGCCAGCGGTCGCGGGTTCGAGTCCCGCTGAGGGCATTTATTTGTGTGATGAGCACAAATGTTTGTACTCCAGTAATGAGTGTTTATATTTATAATATGTATGTATTTAAATTTATATATGTGTAGTGTATCAACTATCTGGTATCCATTATACAAGCCTCGTAGCTTACTATGGAACTAGGTAGTGCTGTGTTTTTATGTCCCAACATATTTATTATTTATTTAACTGAACCTCCTTATTTTTCAAGTCGGTAAAACACTATCAAACTTTTATTTCGTTATTTGCATATTGTACCTCAATTATAAAGTAGCTTTTAATTTTCATAAACAACCCTCAGATTTTCAATTACATTGGCCCTTGAAATAAATTTTTAAGTGTTCAATAAAGCGGTTAAAGTAAATTGAGGGGGAGCTTAATAGGATTTGAACGATAAAGAATGAAATAGCGCTTGTAGGGCGTTCTCATATAAACAAAATTAAATAAAAAAAATTGTCAAATTAGACTTGAACTCGATAGCTTTTCATACTTTTTTGTCTTTAGTGTAGAATTGTCTTTACAATAAAATTGTAATTTTTATATTATTTAATATATTGCATTGTGTTACGGAACCCCTCGATCTCAATTCTAATCCACACTTAACTTTTTATGGTTCCGTAGCCTAAAAGCCAGTACGAAATCCTTATAATTTCGTAATATCTGTCAGTTCGTATGTCCTTATATCACAGCCATTTGACTAGGGGCCTATTAAAAAAATTGATACGGCACTCCATACATACAATAGAGAAATTTATTTTTGCAGTTGATAAAATTAATATTTTTAATGGGCAAATATTTCATTTTTCTCTAATGTAAGAAATTACGAATGCTAAGACAACTTAAACATAATGTTTCATGCTACGGAACTATCATTTTGCGAGTCCAACGCGCACTTGCAGGACTTTTAACTATAATCCTTTATTTCTATAGACGACACGTTTGACTGAGTTTGTAGTGACCCTACTTGCTATACCAGCTGTCGCAGGTTTGAGTTCCGAAGGGGGCATTCATTTGTGTCATGAGCACGAATGTTTGTACTCCAGTCATGGTTCTTTATATTTATAATATGTATGTATTTAAAGTTATATATGTGTAGTGTATCAACTATCTGGTATCCATAACACAAGCCTCGTAGATTATCATGGAACTAGATGGTGTTGTGTGTTAATATCCGAACATATTTATTTATTTCTACGATAACAAAATCGTTTTCCCATTCCAGATGAAGTCACAACACCTGGCGAGTGGTACGACGGCAACTGCTCGTGGGTTGATGCGGTGTCGTGGGGCTGCAATGGCACACTTAACGCCACCAACGCGACCGCTACCGACGTCACGTCGCTCGTCCTCATGGCGGTCACGTCTGTTGTCCTTGCTCTTATCATCCTCTCTACTATCGTCGGTGAGTATTACTACCATAATATAGGTACTATAGGTGTAACTACCACAGGGGTTTAGTGCTTGCATGTAAGGCCGCAAATCTTGAGGTTCTGAGTTCGAGTCCCAGTCAAGTATAGTTTTAGAAATTTTCTACCAAACAAATTTTCAGTAACAGCCCTAGTTGGAAAGTTAGCAATGTCTCAACCCAGGGCCTTGATGAGCACGTGACACATGATGGCCAGATGGCTAGTCTTATTCTTAGTCTTAGATTAGTCGCCGTAGCCAATTCCAATTAGGAGGAAATTATTATTTATAAGTGTAACATTTTTTCTTTCTGAGGAAACCCATCATATTCTACCGTATCGGAATACTCTTGTCATGATATTGAGGTAATATAGGTTCGAGCATACATATCTGACAACCACACCTCTATGAAATTGTTTTTTTCTGTTAATAAATTCTTAGTAGTAACCCGAAATTGGCAAATTGGCGACGGTACCCACCTCGAAAGGTACGTAAAGCCATCAGTCTTGCGCCTGATCTCTTACCATTCGTGTCAAATTCTTGTCCTCCCAGACTTTGAGAGTGATGAAATAGAGAATGTACTTGTGTACTCGTAATCGAACACATACTTGTGCATTATTAATTATTATAGCTTCACATAATACTTCAATAGATTTACGAGAATATTTGACATTTTAAAATAAAATTATGTTTTAGGATTTTTTCGTGGATTTATTTTGATTTTTGGTTCACGACGTTTCGAATGATTTACGGCAATCATGGTCACGGGAGATGTGTAGGATTAATATAAATATTTTAAATGTGTAGAATAAAAATCGACAAATATTTTGAAATCTTTTTGTGAAATTGTGGGTAGAGATTTTCTGTAACAAGTATATTCGTGATAGGTATCTCTGTAAAGCATTCGGAATGTCAGGAACCAAAAATTAAACTAAATCCGAGAAAAAAATGTTTTATTTTCAAATATTATAGTTTCTTTGCAGATGACTACTCTGTACACTATAATCTCTAATGCAGAGGTCAGATTTGTTAAAGATTCAAAGTGTAAAAATGCATAATATTTGTATAATACTGGATTCTTTTTTTTTAAGAAATTTTCTTAATAATAAACAATAGTTCCTAACGTTACCTACGTCATTATATGTACCTATATAGCAGGTTAGTTTTATCGTTCAGTAGTCTATGAGTGTTTCACCGCCGGGAACGATAATACGAGTACCTACTCTCGTACAGGCGTAGAAAGTAAATATCCAAACGTTAAGTCAATTTTATGATCATCATATTACGTGATATATATATCTAAAAGTTAAATACAACGGTGTAAATAAGGCATGTCTGTGTGTAAACGAATAATTTATGCGTATATTGTACTTATACCTTTCACGAGAATATTTTGATATATTGATTACGTATATTAGTATATATATATATATATATATATATATATATATATATATATATATATATATATATATATATATGTGTGTGTGTGTGTGTGTGTGTGTGTGTGTGTGTGTGTGTGTGTGTGTGTGTGTGTGTGTGTGTGTGTGTGTGTGTGTGTGTGTGTGTGTAATTTTAACACAACACTCTTAAATATATCCTGATATAAAGTAAAATTTCGGGTTGAAGATGTTTTTATTTCCAAAAAAGAACAATGTTCACTTACATTACGAAATTTAAGTAGTACAAGATTATAGTCTACAATTTAAACAGTGGTGATTCTAAACAAAATCTGGATTCTTACATGACATAATGTAATGTTTTAAGTTTTTTTTAAACATATTTAAAGTTTTTGAATCCTTAACATTATTTGGCAAAGAATTGTAAATCTGTGCTCCTTCAAATGTAATAATTTAGTAAGTAACTAAATCACCTCTATTCAATGTTCCTTTGGTACTTTAACAAAAGAAAAATCAACTAACTCATTTGCGCGTTTATAGCATTAGTGAGAATTTATTACACTTAAAAGTCTTGATTTAAAATATTATATACATAATTATAATATATACAACTAGCGACTCACCTTCGCTTCGCATTCGGTTCGTCTCTAGGCAAAAGCAAATCTATCCCACGGGAACCGTACATTTTACCGGGATAAAAAGTAACCTATGTGCTAATATTCCAGCCTATTATCAATCTTAGCGCCTTTCATCCAGAACCGTTCAGCCGTTCTGGCGTGAAAGAGTAACAAACATCCATCTATCCATCTATCCTTACAAACTTTCACATTTATAATACATATTATAAATATTAAAATGTATAGTTTACATAAGATAAATGTTTTATTTGATTACACGCCCTAAATAATTTATCGACAACGTGAATTATATATTTGATATTTTATATAATACTAGCGGTTCACCTCTCAACTGACAATCAGACAAACAGACAGAGAAATGACATATATGAAAAAAATCTAGATTTGTTCTATTTCTCTTCTTACATACCCCTGACTCGGTATTTTAGCATTTTTTTTTTCTATGTACAGACATTTGACCTCTACAGTTTTATTATATGTATAGATTACCCACGCTATCTACACATATTAAGAAAAATAGTAATGCTACTAATTTAAATATACTACATATAAAATCGACAGACTTATAATTTTAAAAGCTATAAATTTTGCTTCTATTTTATTCATAACATCCCCTAAATATGTTTCATAGTTCAACCCTTTCATCCCGCTACCATACTTTATTGTATGCACAGATGTCCCACACCATATGGTCCTCAAACCACACATATCCCAAAATTATCAAAAACATAACACTAACACCAATATTTTTCTAATCATACTAATATTATCAGCAAATTTGGCAACAGTGTACTGGCTTTAGTCCAAATTAGTAACAAGTATGGGAATCTGAGCAAAACGTACATAAAACAGCTAAAGCGAGCTATAATAATTCGTATTCAGTCTGTCCGTGCCAATTCAATCCTGCGCCGAAATTGGGGGAATAAATACATTTTTATATCAATGTAGTAGTTTCGTGTAGTTTCATGTAATAAGATAGCAATTTGTTATATATTATTGGTAAATAAAGTATATGTTATACTTTTAACTAGAGTAATATAAAACTATTGAACTATTGTAGTCTTAGGGTTCTTTGAAACAAAATTGTAAAATTTTGTGAAAACTCTAAAAAAATTGCACTCGGTCTTTTTGAATATTTTAAAAATAACAATCCTATTTTCAACATATATATATATATATATATTAAATTAAAAAAAAAAATAACAAATAGCGGACCCGGCAGCCAGACATTGTCTTGCCATAAACCTATTATGGTCCAAAAATAAAAAAAAAATCTGAACCACAACACCAGTGCCACCAACCGGGCATACCTATGACTAGGAACCACCCAACTAATCCTATAAGTTCACACAAAAAATATCAAAATCGCACAAGTTGCTTAGGAACCACGAACATGCACACCGGAATTTTACATATAACTAGCGGATCACGGAAATCAAAAACAAACCCATCCCACGGGAACCGTACATTTTTCCGGGATAAAAAGAAGCCTATGTGTTATTCTAGGCTATAATCTATCTCTGTGCCTTTCATCTAGATCCGTTCAGCCGTTCTGGCATGAAAGAGTAACAAACACACACTCACAAATTTTCACATTTATAATATTAATACGGAAGTAAAAATTCTAGGCTTAGCACTTTATAGATGCTATTGTTAAACATTCTTTAATTTTCTAAGACAAACGCAAGACATTAACTTACAACTTAGTTCATTTACATTCGCTAAATGACGAGCGTATTTAAATCCACTAACTCTGTATAAGTAACTTTAAACATTTTCTTTCTAGTATATTTGTAAAAAAGCAGGTGTATTTATGTACATATGTATGACTCCCGTCCACAGCAAAAAGATATCTATACATATAATAAAATTCTAACTAAGCCGAATCTGTACATTAAATATTTTTCGGAAAATCTTATTGAAATTAGTCATTATTATTATCGATACAATGTCCGAATCTATAGTTTTAAGATTTTTTGTTTGTCTGTTTGTCTGTTACCGTATCACGAGAAAACTACTGGACAGATTTTGATGAAATTTGGTATGGTGATAGCTGGCTATCCGGGTCAACATATAGGATACTTTTTACCGCGGGAAATATCTCATTTCTGAGAAAAAATACAAAAACTGCAAAGTAAGAGTATACTAATATGTAAATATTAGAATTTGGTTTTTGGTCATCTGAATGCGGGCGGGGCCGCGGGCAGTGCTAGTAATTTATATGGCAGAACAACGTTTGTCGGGTCAGCTAGTTTATCTATATAGAAATACAAAATTCATAAAATAAATTTTGTTTCAAAACAGATATGAAGTGAAACTTTTCTGCTTTTTCGCTTCCTAAAACACTAGTACCTAACACGCAAAGTTCAATATTTCATAACAGCTTTCAAAACCAAATAAACGTAAACACCAAAACTTTTTAATATAACTTTCTACCAAACATAAATAAATATTAATTAATTAAAATTAGTTTTGCTAATTACTATTATTATATTAACGTTATTTTTCGTACCCAATTTCTAAAGCAGCAGGTTATATATCCTATATCTTGACCCGGATAACCAGCTATCATCATGCCAAATTTTATCAAAATCTCTCCACTTATTTTCTTGTGATGCGTTCCCAGACAGACAGACAAAAATTCTAAAAACTATAGATTCGACCTCTGCCTCGAAAATAATAATGTATTCTATTTCAATAAGATTTTTCAAGAAATATTTAATGTACAGATTCAACTCACTTAGAATTCTAAGTATAATAAAATTTTATTATATTATGTTTAAATTATATTAATCATACACGTAAGGAAAACTACCGCCTTTCTTCTTTGAAATTTCTCCATGAAATAACACAAATGTCTTCATTTATTTTTATTACTACATATTCTAACATAGTATTACTCGTACACTCATTTATTCCAAAAATTGAAAAAGTTAATCAACACCTATTGATTTATTATCTAATCTTAGATAATTAAATACTTTTGTCCATCGCAGCGCCTTGCAAAGAAAAGCGACTAAAACAATGACTGTAACTAAGTATTTTTCCATCACCTCTGCTTTTGTTCCTTCAATTCAATTAGAACTAAATTTCGGAATTTCTGTTAAGACGCCTCATAACCTTAGTATAAAGTGGCAATAAGATTTCATTGAAGTTTGAAAAGTAAAAAAAGATCTTCCGGCTCCATCTTCAGACCCTCGTCATCATACGTAATGGAAGATACTCAAGAAAGCAGCAAACGAGCCCTTATTCGGCTGTCGTTCTACATATCATGAGGAAGTTCCAGTCCCTTCATCACGGCTCCATCATCAGATAAACTTGATGGTACCATAACATTACATTGTCACCAACATAACATAAGTATACCAAATTTCAGCTTAATTGGATACCAGAAAGTGGTTGAAAAATGGTTTGTAAATGAAACGGACAACTTACATACGAACATTGCAAGTTAATAAAAAGCTTTTAAAAGTCGACTTATATAAGAGACTAGCGACTCGCCACCGCTTCGCTTCGGTTTGTCTCTAGATTGATTCCATTTTTCATTCATACAAACTTTTATCCCCATTTTCAACCCCTTTAGGAATAATTTTCGGGATAAAAACTATCCTATGTCCTTCCCAGTTTCTCAAACTATCTTCTTATAATTTCATCGAAATCGGTCCAGTAGTTTCGGAGCTTATTCGGTACAAACAAACAAAGAAACAAACAAACAAAGAATCTTTCCTCTTTATAATATTGGTATAGATTGTTGCACTAAAAAATTATATATAACACTCATTATTTATTTCATTAATTTTACGTAAGAGTTTCGTGATGGACTTTCAACTTAAATATAATATGTAGTATTATTACCAACAGCAATATATATTCAAATTGTCATCGATTTTTATTGAACCATGTGGAAATTAACCAAATATTGGATAGCAAAGAACCAATTTATGATATTTGTTCATATAACTTTATTATTTTCAACCAACTTCGAAAAAGGAGGAGGTTCTCAATTCGACCGTATTTTTTTTTGTGTTTTCGTGGATTATTTCGTCGTTTATGAACGGATTTTGATTTGATTCTTTTTTCGTATCATGAAAGGCATCTCAGAGAAATTGAGATGAACCTTGGAAAATCGTAGTGGCAACTAGAGCGTTTGTTAATTTTTTTCATTAAGTATTTTAAAGCACTACTATTTTATGTAGGTCTGAAGTCGATCTGATGATGAAGCCGAAAGACAGTCGAGGAAACTCCTTAACGTTTTACAGCAATTACCTGGTATGTGTGCGTGATTAATTTGATTGAAGAGAACTTTTCACCTAGATGGGTTGTGACTGTCATTAGGGGTCTGAATGGCTTAGTCGAATGTGTTTTTAAAAATCTTTCTTCTTAGAAATTACCTGCTTATTACGTCTACACTAAAAATGTAAAAATAAAAACTTAAATAAAATAAATAAAAACCGACCGACTAAAATAAAAAATAACTAAACGGGGGTTTTCATTATAATAGATACCTAATCAGATATTTTCGAAGTCGGTGCCAGCCGATACAAATCAAAGTACGCCGACTTCTAAAATATAAAATAATAAATAAATATATTGGGACATTAACACACAGCGCCATCTAGTTCCATGGTAAGCTACGAAGCTTGTGTTATGGATACCAGATAGTTGATACACCATACATAAATAACTTTAAATACATTCATATTATAAATATAAACAACACCCATGACTGGAGTACAAACATTCGTCCTCATCACACAAATGGATGCCCCCACCGGGACTCGAACCCGCGACCGCTGCCACAGCAAGTAGGGTCACTACAAACTGAGCCAAACGTGTCGTCGTTAAATATATAATCTAGGTAATCCATACTAACCGTTAAAACGTACCTACGAACAAAGCGTACCTAGGAGCGAAGCAAGGTAGAGTCGCTAGTTCAAAATACGCTTTAAGGTTTTTCTTAACAACATTTATAACTATATAGTCTTCTTGCTATCCTAAAGGATTAATTTAAAGATCTATTGAATTACGTTAAGCCGGAGGAAAATCCTATAAACTGTTACTTCTGCATACATTGTAGTTTATTTTACACTAACAACAAGTAAACAATCAATAGGCAGATAAAATCTATTCATATACTAGCGACATACACTCGCTTCGCTCGGGTGCGTCTCTAGCTACGTTTTAATTTTTTTGATCGGAACCCTAATTCTTTTTAAAAATAAAGTAGCCTAAGTTACTCTTTATAATATCAGCTATCTGCCAGTGAAAGTCGCGTTAAAATCAGTGCAACTGTTTCGGAGATCAGCCGAAACAAACAGACAGACAAAAATTTTAATTTTTGTGATTTTCTTATAAGTACCGTATATAACTTCATATGCATTTAGTAAGAAGCTTTTCGACATTACAAAGAGACATTTTAATTTTATGTATGTATAAGTGTTTTTTTTTATTTTCAATAATGACTGTAGATGAATTTAAACCACTGGGCGAACTCTAGTATATTTAAAAGACCATCCAAAAACCATCTGAAAATTAATCAAACAAACAATAACATTGGGATTGGAAACGTTCATTAAAAAACTTTACGTAACACACTTCAACACATTGCACACTTTCAGTCGCCAGCACTGGATTGCTTTTGTACGCCGATACGAATGAATCTTATCTATGTTTATTATAGTATGAATATTACCTACAAATTAAAGACTAGTGATCCCCCCGATGTGCGTTCACCTTGTCGTGGGGGGGGGAGGGGGGGTCCATAGCGTCCGGCAATCCAGCCTGTCGCGAAGCCAAGAAGCACACTTAGAAGGCAGTTTTCCCTGTGTTGCTACCGGTACTTCTCTGATAGCAGAGTGGAAAAAGCAACCCCATGGTTTTTATGGTCTGCCTCGGCAGGCCTATCGTCGGAGCGTCGTGGTGGACGCGTAAGCAATCCTGACCCATTAAGAAGGTTCCGTAGAATTTTAGTAACTAGTAGGTACTTGCTTTTCTAGCCGGTGAGTCCCACATAACCATATGTATGTATGCAGGTAGTATACGTAAATGCATGTCCCAACATAAAAAAAATTACACTTGTAACAGTGCAGAAATATCGGGAGTTCAAAAAATTAATAGGAAACGTTCAACATAAAAGTATCGTTATATTTTTATATTAAATAAATACATAAATATGTTAGGACATTAACACAGCACATCTAGTTCCATTGTATGCTACTTGGTCTGTGTTATGGATACCGGATAGTTGATACACTACACGTATATAACTTTAAGTACATACATATTATTAATATAAACACCCATGACTGGAGTACAAACATTCATGTTCATCACACAAATAAATGCCCCCAGCGGGATTCGAACCCGCGACCGCTGGCACAGCAAGTAGGGTCACTACAAACTAGACTATTTAAATAGATTTTAGCAGCGTCTAGCCAAAAGGAATGTTTGATTTGAATCAATATGCCAATATAGGCCATAACACCCATCGAAGTTTGAATGATATGAAATCGATAGACCACAGTGTCGGGAAACGACTCAGTTTGCAAACAACTGTACAAAGTTATCCAGTCAAGTATCATTTTAGTTGAGAATTCTTCAGAACTTTTTTAAGTAGCTTATAAATGATTTCTTTTTGTAAATAACAAATTATGATTCAATAAGAACCATAAAAATATTTATCTTTTAGTTGTGCTTGCGACTTGATACGAGCTTTTTTCTTCTCTGTATAAGATATATGTTATATATACTAACATACTATAGTATATTTTATATATAAATGTGAAAG
This sequence comes from Fabriciana adippe, assembly GCA_905404265.1. Lineage (NCBI taxonomy): Eukaryota > Metazoa > Arthropoda > Insecta > Lepidoptera > Nymphalidae > Fabriciana > Fabriciana adippe. Next base: position 13,632,045 of record FR989995.1, on the reverse strand, counting down.
TAAATCTGTCAGTAACTTTTTCCGATGAACAGATTTCGTTTTTTGGCAAAGACATAAATAATTGCATCCAACCTCATTCCGGGGACGGACATAGGCTACCTTTGGTCCCCGCTTCACTTACCAAGCGAGCAAAATCGTGGGCAAAAACTCGTAAAACTTCTTACTAGTTTTGTTTTTAGCGTATGAATAAAAATGAATAATAATATGTAAAAACTATAGCACACTAGTGACAATGTTAGGACCTCGCACATGATAAGTCAGGAAAAAGAAAAAATATAACTAATTCAATCCAATACCACACTTGTCTATACATAATATAATAAAATTCTAACTGAGTCGAATCTGTACTTCTTTAAATATTTTTTAGAAATTCTTATTGAAATAGTCATTATTTTCGATTTAAAGGCTGAATCTATAGTTTTTAGAATTTTTGTCTGTCTGTTTGAGAACACGTCATGAGAAAACCACTGGACGGATTTTGATAAAATTTTATATGATGATAGCTGGTTATTCGGGTCAACATATAGAATACTTTTTACTGCGGTAAAATATCTCATCTCAGAGAACTCTATGTATATATGAAAATCTCCCTTCAGTTATTTTTTACTTTTCACTGTCTGGAAGTCGACTTTTTTGACATAAAATATTTTCAATTTTAGCGCATTATTAATCATAATTTAATTGTAAATAACCTATATAACCTACACTATGCAGATTTCACTCACTGATACTTCATACTTTGATGTTCGAAATACAAAACCAATAAACCGCAATTTGACGCTGTATCTGAATTGAAGTGCCATTCGCCAGTGAGGCGAGTACTCGTTACATCTTTCAAGTACACCAATTGCATATATATAGGCTTTTTAAATATAATTTCTGCATTTCTTTTTGTGAATTCTAATGATTTAGATAATTTTAATAATGGAGGGTTTCACGTGAAGCAGACAGTGAAAAAATTCCAGATTCTGAAAGATGACATTAGACCTAGTAATTATACTTATTTAAGGTTTATTTATACGTAAATACACAATATTTAATGCATAAGATTTACGAGTACATAGTTGATTGATGAAAATTATTTATAGTTAAGCCTAATATCAATGATCTCGAAAACCTCGAATTTTTTTCCCCTCCGCTTCACGTGACTCACTATAATGAAATGAAGTTTGTGAAAGTGGTAAATCAATAAACCATGCCAGGTGCATTTAGTGCACTTAAACGCACTTGCGGAAATTACCCCAATTTCAATGATTAATTTACAGAAACTACAATTTTGAATGTTTACTTTAACATTTATCGTTACTTTAACATTCAAATTTAATACTATAAACGTGAAAATTTGTGAGGATGGATGGATGTTTGTTACTCTTTCACGCCAAAACGGCTGAACGGATCTGGATGAAATTTGGCACAGAGAAAGATTATAGTCTGGATTCTGGAATAGCGTATAGCTTTTTATCTCGGAAAAATGTACGGTTCCCGTGGGATAGATTTGCTTTTATTTTACTAGGGACGAACCCGAAGCGAAACGAAGGTGAGTCGCTAGTTTATCATATATCCATGAAAGCAGTAAATATCATAACTATATTAGTATACTTAAATAGAAGTATGAATATGTATATCCATGTTATTAACACTGATTTAATCGAAATAGGAACAAATATATTCAATACTAGCGACTCACGTACGCGCATCCCTAGGTACGTTTTAATTTTTTTAAGCGAAACCCTAATTATTTTTCTAAAATAAAAGTAAAGTTACTCCTTATAACATCAGCTATCTGCCAGTGAAAGTTCCATTTAAATTGTTCCAGCCGTTTCGGAGATTAGCCGAAACAAACAGACAGACAGACAGACAGACAAACATTTTTAAAAATGTTGTTTTTCTTATAAATACCGTATATAATTCCATATGCATCTATACTAATATTATAAAGCTGAAGAGTTTGTTTGTTTGTTTGTTTGGTTGAACGCGCTAATCTCAGGAACCACTAATCCGATTTGAAAAATTCTTTTTGCATTAGGTAGCCCGTTAATTGAGGAAGGCTATAGGTTATATATCATCCCGGAAAAATGTACGGTTCCCGGGGGATAAATTTATTTTTGTTTAGGGACGAACCCGAAGCGAAGCGAGGATGAGTCGCTAGTTTAGTATAAAGCTGTTATTTTGACATTACAAACAGACACTTCAATTTTATTTATCTGTATAGATATTTTGTGAGAATTTTCCAAGTAAAGGTCAATTGTATGAGTTGAAATAGCGATGGACTAGATAGATATTTTAGACATATTTATTATACCTAAGTCCTAAACTATACATTACCCGTGTAGATGAAGAATCACATAATACAATCCATACTAATATTATAAATGTGTATGTATAAATAAGAATAAATCACCGAAATGTATAATATAATGTATGTATAATGTACGCGCATAACTTCCGATCGATTGCACCAAATTGGATAATTCTTTTTTTTTTTTGTTTATTATTATCAGGACAAGTTTTATATAGAAGAAAATTAAAAGAATTCTTTCTTACTAAAATAAGTTTTTTTTTTAAATTTCATGATATGAAAAGTGAGTGAGTGAAATAGTTTTTATCCCGGAAATCATCCCTTAAATGAGTGAGAATGGGGATGAAAGTTTGTATGGGGAAGCAAGCTAGGGACGAACCCAAGCGAAGCGAGGGTGACTCGCTAGTTCTAATATAAATACGCAAATAAAACGGTACTTTTTTCTCATCTGTTTGTCAACAGCTTTTTTTTGTATATCTATTCACAAGCTTTTTTTACAAAAAGTTTCTTTTTATAGAGATAAATAAATTCTATTCATACATTTTTTCCTCAAATTGTCAATAATGATTAAAGTCGAACTTCGACCACAGAGCGAACACTAGTAGAAAGTAATTAAACTAGTTATAGATGTTGTTTTGAAACATAAATCGTTGTTGACCGAAATATAAAGAGGTTCCAGATATGTTACGCGATATCTTCGCCAATTACGAATTGTTTTTAACTATCTTTATTGCCTTTTACGAATAGATTGGGCCACATCTAGGATGGTCTCATACATCTATACTATAATAAAGTAGTAACTTAGTGAAATCTATACATATTTTTTTTTAAAAACAATGATTGTAACGTATTATGTACACAATATAGACCCCAAAACAACAGTTATTAAACTTTTTGTCTGTTTGTCGGTATGTCTGTTTGTCTGTATGTCTGTTTGTCTGTATGTCTGTTTGTGTGTGCGCGTTTCACACAAAAAGTAATGAACCGATTTCAAGGAAATTTGGTGAAGTGATAACTTATTACTTGGGTCAACATTTAGGATACCTTTTACATCAGAAAAATCTTTCTTTCCCACGGGAAAACACAATAACTGTTTTTATCGAGTCGTCTTCTTACTTGAGAATATATAATAATTTTGGAGTCACAGACAGGCACTTCAATTTGATTTATATATATAGATTTAAATACAGGCAGATATCCAGCTTTCGTAGTAATTACTCTTCCACACATTACTCGACCATAGACGAGAAGCCCAATATTATTCGCCATCAATCAAAACTTTAATCACCTGTTAAGTATTCAGGAAATTAAAGCTATTCAAAGCCCACTATAAACATATTCTATAGAACCGACATTATTAGACGTAAGCTTCGAATATTTTGAACGCTTATAATAAATGAATGCATACTCAACGAGTCCCGCTGGGGTCCGGTTACTACATTGTGTTGGGGATTCGGAAACACACAGATGGCAAATACGTCAGACATTTATATTTACCAGTTCACCCAGTGGTATAAATTTGACCATAATCATGATTGAAAATCTATTTAATTATAATACTGAACGTTTTGTTTACTTATGTGTGTGTGTGTGTCTGCTCAACTGCCTCGGTGGTGTAGTGGCTAGTATGTACGGCTGCACATCCTGAGGTCCTGGGTTCGAGTCCCGGGTCGGGCCAAGTTTAGTTATTGAGTCTTTCTGTATAGTAAGCCTCAGTAGCAGCCCGGAGTTGGGAAGTTGGCGGTGTTTCACCCCCGTGCCTCGGAGAGCACGTAAAGCCGTCGGTCCTGCACCTTAACTCTCACCGGTCGTGTCGAGTAGTCGTCCCACCGGAGTATGAGAGTGACAGGAATAGGGAGTGCACTTGTGTCTGCGCGTACACTTGTGCACTATAATATCTCCTGCGCAGTTGGCTATTCTCAATGAAATTGGCCGCCGTGGCCGGAAACGGTCAGGAGGACATTATTATTATTATATGTGTGTGTATATATATACACATATATATATATATATATATATATATATATATATATATATATATATATATATAATTGATAACATTAAAGCTCGTGAATAACTATTTGTACTAAACAAAAAAAAGTTAATTAACCAACAGAGGAGAAAAAGGTACGGAAATGATTTGTCTTTGCCTATTTATATAAAGTTCACTTTATAAAATTTAAGTTTTTATTATATTAAATTTATTATATAACTAGCGACTCACCCTCCCTCCCCTCGGGTTCGTCCCTACTTACGTTTTAATGCTTAGTATAGATTTCTCAGAGAAAAGATATTTTCCCGCAATAAAAAGTATCCTATATGTTGACCCGGATAACCAGCTATTATCATACCAAATTTTATCAAAATCCCTCGAGTGGTTTTTCCGTGATACGGTCACAGACAGACGGATAGACAAAAATTCTAAAAATTATAGATTCGTTCTCTGCATCGATAATAATGTGTGGTGAACTATGGCCTGATCCCTCTCTTATTGAAGGGAGGCCCGTGGCCAGCAATGGGACGTTAAAAAGGGCTGAGTACATACCTATATAAATATATGTATATTATATTTTACATACCATTTCCAAATCTTGTACTCTCGTAATATCTTAGAGGAATTACGAAAAATATTTTTATAATCATTGGTTAGGCATTCAGCCCCTCAGATAAGACAAAAGTTACACGTACGCGTATTCGCTCTTTTATTTTTTTAAATCTAAAACGCAATGTTAAATAGTAGGTATGTTTTGAAATTAAAAAACAAAAAATCGGTCAAGTGCGAGTCGAATTCGCACACAAAGGGTCCAGTTTTGTACCGTAATGGTATATGTACTTTTTATTAATATAACTTTTACTCTATGTATGTTGTGTATACATTTTTTTTACTAATATGTTTTTAACTAATTGGTTCAGTTGGCGCTCTTCGGATATGGAACCGACCGAACGGATATGGAATTTATTGTAATATGTTAACAATAATTAAATATGAATTCAAAACTTTCTATTTTATCTTCAAGAAATTATATTGAAAAAGTTAAATTAAACGACGTTCTACGTCATTAAATGTCACGAAACGGAAAATAACGGATATGTCAATCATAACGTAAAATTAATACATTCCCATCCAATGACATAACCGTTTATATTAAACACACTAGGGGCTTACCCTCGCTTCGCTCGGATTCGTCGCTAGGTACGTTTTAAATAGATATTAATAGTTATTAGCCAGCGTTAGCCATATAAATTTTTTTTTTTTTTCGTTAAATTTTTATTTATTTTTTCTCTTTATTAAAACCTTCCGCGGACCTTAAGGGACATACGAAAAAAAAATAACTTTATGGTATGGTATTAAAGTTCAAATTGACTTTTAAGTATTATTACGAATCTTTTGTATGGGAATATAGAAAAGTGTTGTTTTTAGACTTTATCAAGCAATTTTATTAATTTATCTCTCCGTAAGAAGCATATTATTATAGAATACTTCGAGGAATATTATAAAAAAAGAATTAGCGAAATCAGATCAGCTGCTCTCGAGATTTGCGCTTAGCAACACATTCAGCGATTCATTTTTATATTATAGATTGTTCATAACACAACAGTATCATATTATTGAAACTTATACAGATTTATTGGCAACAGTATTTTACTTAGACCTCAATCCGTTATAATCATTAAATTAAACTCGTGAGAGATCGTATTTAATCAATTTAACAAACAGAAACCAGTAACGTACCAAATACATATTCATATGGGTCCATGAATTTCAGAGCGCGATTAATTTAAAATCGCCATCTGTATCTACAATGTCTTATGAATAGTGATAATATTTAATTTAATACAGTATCATGTTATACTTTGGTATAGAGATAAAAATATACCTCATTTTTGGACTCCAAAATGGAGGAAACAACTTCAAGGCCTCTTTTTATTATTTTCAATGATAATTCACATCCACTATTATGGTATAGTTGCTTTTAAAGCAATTTAAAGTCGATGTATATTTTTTAATTATTTATTTAATACAATTTATTTATGTATTTATTAGTTTATTTATAATCACAGTAATACACTTATCAACTTAAAAATATAATAATATGTAATAAATAAATATATTGGGACATTAACACACAGCACCATCTAGTTCCATGGTAAGCTACGAGGCTTGTGTTATAGATACCATATAGTTGATACACTACACATATATAACTTTAAATACACACATATTATAAATATAAACACCCATAACTGGAGTACAAACAATCGTACTCATCACACAAATGAATGCCCTTAGCGGGACTCGAACCAGCGATCCCTGGCACAGCAAGGGTCACTACAAACTGAACCAAACGTGTCGTCAACAAACAATAATAGTAATATTAACATCATATAAAAATCAAACTTAAAATATCCAGTAATAACTATAGCTATATTCTATACATATAATAAAATTCAAACTGAGTCGAATCTGTACTGTCTGTGTGAAAATCTTATTGAAATAGTCATTATTATCAATGCAGAGGCCGAATTTATAGTTTTTAGAACTTTTGTCTATCTGGGAACACATCACGAGAAAACCACTGGACAGATTTTGATGAAATTTAGTATAATGATAGCTGGTTATCTGGGTCAACATATAGGATACTCTTTACTGCGAGAAAATATCTCTGAGAAATCTATACTAAACGTTAAAACGTAACTAGGAAGGCACCCGAACGGAGTAAGGATGAATCGCTAGTAATTTAATATACCATAACTAACTATGAGAGCTTGTCAATATTGTAGATAACAATATCAATGGAACAAATAAATAGAACTGTCTCTCACCTTGTGATTTATACTACCGCGTCTTTGTGGTGAATTAAATGAAGATCTTATTTGTGTTAGATTTAAGCGGATTACCGCTTAGTTATTGTGAATATGCGATCGGAGTTTATGATAGATGATGATAAACATTCCAGTCTATATTTTAGAGCTCGACATTCAGCTCATTCATTCAGCTTCATTCATTAGAATGTCTGACACGGAGTTACTGATCTATACATACTCGTACAATAAAATTCTAAATGAGTTGAATCTATACATTAGATATTTTTTGGAAAATCGTATTGAAATAGTCATTATTATCGATACAGAGGCCGAATCTGTAGTTTTTAAAATTTTTGTCTGTCTGTCTGTCTGGGAACGCATCACGAGAAAACCACTGGACAGATTTTAATAAAATTTGGTATGATGATAGCTGGTTATCCTGATCAACATATAGGATACTTTTTGTTGCGGGAAAATATCTAATCTCTGAGAAATCTACACTAAACCTTTAAACGTAATTAGAGACGAACCCGAGTGGAGCGAGGGTAAGTCGCTAGTCAATCTATATAAAGTGACTCTGACGACTTGATCTTCCATGTCGCATTAAAACGATCAATTAGGCTACTTAATCACAAATATACGCAACATTGGAATTTTGTGATTTCATTTCAATCTCTTGACGGATTTAGGCCACAGCGTATAACGCACAAGTATGAGTGCGAACATACATATGTTAGTGCACTCTCTAATCCTTTCATTTTTAAAGTCCGTTGGGATCACAATTCACGACCGGTGAGAGATAAGGCGTAGAATCGATAGTGTTACAAATTCTGCGAGGTACAGAAATGTAAAAGCAAAAATTCCCCAACTTTGGGCTGTTACTGAGAAATTCTTGACAGAAGTACTCAATAGCTATACCAAGCACGGTCCGGGATCCGAATACTAACCACTATACCAAACAAGGAGTGAAACAAGTCACATACACATATGTATGTATAACTAGCGACTCACCCTCGCTTCGCTTCGAGTTCGTCCCTAGAAAAAAACAAATCTATCCCACGGGAACCGTACATTTTTCCGGGATGATATATAGCCTATATAGCCTTCAGCTTTATAATATTAGCATACAGAAAAACGTGACAGTGTTAATCTTAATAAAAAATGTTTCCAAAGGGAGATTTAGAAAAGAAAGCCTAATCAAATTTTAGATTTTTTTAACCGACTTCTTTAAAAAGGAGGAGGTTCTCAATTCGGCTGTATGTTTTTTTTGTTATGTTTTGTTTTTTATTATTTATGTTTGTTACCTCAAAACTTCGTTATTTATTAACCAATTTGGACAATTTTTGTTTTGTTTGAAAGTGTATACTTCCAGATTGGTCTCATTTAAATTTCATAACAAATATCTCCCCTAAGGGTGGCAAAATAGCTAATGGTGAATTTAACCTACTTCTAATTGTCATATTGACTTGAAACTTTGCAAGTGTTTCTATTTCCGTTGAAAGTGTAGTGGTTCGTTATTGTCAACCTAATCTGATGGTAAGGCCAGAAGGTAGATAGGTGGAACTCTTCAACGGCTAATAGTAGATACTTTGAATTTGGGCTTATTTTGTTTGTTTTGATGAGCCCAATACGTTAGAATTAGATTTTAGAGTCATATTTTTTAGTGTTACTAATAAAAGCGAATTTTAGTTTGTCAGTCTTCATATAAATATTGGCATCAAACTAACTTTAACGGATTAAGCGCATATTTTATTAAAGTACTTTCTTCTTACTTTGCTACTACTATATCTACACTAAAAAGGGAAAAATAAAAATTTAAAAAAACCGACTTCAATAAAAGCACTAAAAAGTAAAAAATAACTGATATGATCGAAAATATCTGATTACGTATCTATAGTAAATTAAATCTACCAATCAGTTATTTTTTACTTTTAAGTGCTTTTTACGAAGTCTTTTTTTTTAAGTTTTATTTTTCCATTTTTAGTGTGTTTTAGTTTTTCTCAAAAAATACTACCCGAGTTTAATATCTATTATTAAATTTTATTAACGAAACACGTCATCTAAGTTTTATGTTTATAAATTCAGTAAATATAATTGAAGCATACCTCTTTAAGCGGTGCCATACAAAGTGAACATAAATTACACGTGTGGTTGAAGCCGCAAGAAACACCTACTTATACTAACGTGTTAGTATAAAGTACCAACACATCTCAAATAATAGACTTATAAAGTATAATTCAAGTCATTTTTCCAGCAAATTTTGTTACTTGTTATGTCGAAGAAGTAAAAGAATAAGTGTTTTTTTTTTTATTTCTTCTCCTTCTTTATTTTTAACTAGCGACTCACCCTCGCTTCGCTCGGGTGCGTCCCTAGGTACGTTTTGATTTTTTTGAGCGAAACCCTAATTTTTTTCTAAAATAAAAATAGCCTAAGTTACTTCTTATAATATCAACTATCTGCCAGTGAAAGTCCCGTCAAAATTGGTCCAGTCGTTTCAGAGACAGACAGACAGACAGACAAAAATTAAAAAAATTGTGTTTTTCTTATAAGTACCGCGTATAATTCCATATATATTTAGTATAAAGCTGTTATTTTGAAATTACAAACAGACACTTTAATTTTATTTATCTGTATGTCTCCTGCATGGAGATCATAGGAGATATTTTATACTCGAGAATGTGGAATTGGCTACTTTTTAATCACCTTAAGATGTTAGATTATTGTAAAAAGGTACTTAAGACCTGAGTGAAAACTACTATTATAAATGCGAAAGTTTGGATTTTATATATATGTATGTATGTTTGTCTGTTAATCCTTCACACTAGAATGTCTGGATAGATTTGGATGAACACAGATACACTATGACATGGAGTAATGCATTGGCTTCTGTAATGCACATTTTATACACTCGAAAGAAAAAAGGGTAAATCGCTAGTATACTCGTAAATGTATATGAATCTTTTCAGGAACCTTAAAAATCTATATGTACATCTATATCTATACATATAATAAAATTGTAACTGATCGCTGTCTGTACATGAAAGATATTTGAGAAAAACTATTATGGGGATCTTTATTAACGCAATAGAACGCAAAACAATGACTTTTAGTTTTTTTGTCTGTTTGTCGGTTTGTCTGAGCCTTTGCACGCTAATCTTAGAAACGGCTTAACCCATTTGGGTGCGGTTTTCACTAATGTATTGCGATAAGCTTCACTTAAATTTTAGTATTTGTTTTATTTCAATCGGTTCCTAAATAAAAAAAAGTTATGTCAATTAATAGAATCATCTAGGGGCGAACCAGAGCGAAGCGATGGTGAGCCGCTAGTATCATATAAGTATGTATTTATGTCTTACACTTATTAAAATATTTAAACATTTTTATTAACATTATTATTGTTTTTGACAGGAAATGTGTTCGTCATAGCAGCGATTATAATAGAAAGGAATCTGCAGAACGTCGCAAACTACCTCGTAGCTTCTTTAGCGGTGGCCGATCTGATGGTCGCCTGCCTTGTCATGCCTTTGGGCGCTGTTTATGAAGTAAGTTTTATGTTTATTTGTACTATGTTAATAAAAATAAAGTATACTTTTTAGGCTATCGCATGTATCTCTAAAGACTTTATAGTCTTCTTTTAAATCAACTCACCTGTCCCGTATATCTATCTGTCTGAACGCGATAAACTCTAAAGAAAGATATTTTCATACGGGTTTTATCAATGGACGGAGTGATTCGTGAGGAAAATTTTGATGTATAACTCATTAAAGTTTTGTATAAATTGGCTGAAATATAATGATGATTGTTGAAGATGTCGGAAAAAATCATACCATCTGAGAGGATTTACTGGGGTGCACCGCGTAAACCAATAGAGTTATATCAACATATTTTTTGTGGAATTATTCCTCTTAAATTGATTTATTAAAGTATAGCAACACTTCATGTACGTGCGCTACGTACTACTACGAGGGATATCATTTAGCCGCTAACTACATGGCGCCGTTTAATGAAAAAGCTAGGCTGCTAATCAAACGGCTGATTCAGCAAGTTGGCTGCGACATATACTTCATATTGCGCTTTTGATTTATTAGAACCCCACACCTTAATAGATAGATAAATGTAAATGTGTTGGGACATTAACACACAGCACCATCTAGTTCCATGGTAAGCAACGAGGCCTGTAAATATATTATATTACTATTAATATATATAGATATTTTGCTAATTTAACTTAATATATTTTTGATGAAAGATAAATAATAACATATACGTATGGACATAACCATTAAAAGCTCGTAACGTTTAAGAAATACAATCATAATGAATGTGCGTGCCCACATGGCACATGTTTCATCGTCACATTTAATTATAGAGCTATATATACATCATTTTGTAGGCAGCGGTAACCCAGTGGTAACACGCTCGATTGGGAAAAAAGTGAAGCGGGTTCAATTTCCGGGTGTCGTACCTCTGATATTCTCATGTACGAATCTTTACCAACATAATTACTACTTGCCTTAAGATTAATAAAAAAATCGCAAAAAAACATGCATTTTTGATAGAACTTAGCATGTTTTCGAAAGATGTAGGAGTCCGCACACTCGCATTTGACCAGTTTGTTGATATATTATGTCCTGACTCCTCGCTTAGAAGGAAGGCCCGTGGTTAGCAGTGGGTCGTTAAAAAAGAGCTGAATACATACATACATACATTTACTTAATTTCATAGCATATAAAGCTACTAAATAATATTTCAAATCAACAGGTCAGTCAAGGATGGATCTTGGGTCCTGAACTCTGTGATATGTGGACTTCTAGCGACGTACTCTGCAGTTCTGCTTCAATACTTCACCTAGTTGCTATTGCTACTGATAGGTAAGTTCTAAATAATTACATAAAAAGTAAATTTCCATTTTTCCCTTTTATTAAACTACAAGCTTTGATTAAACTTTTTTGACCCTCAAAATAACAATAGAAAATCCAAAGTATAAAAGTTCTAAAACTCGAGGTCTATAAAGTTTCAATTTTCATAAAAAACTCGTGAATACTTGACATTTTTAAAAGTAATCTTATTACAAAATGAAATGATATATTATCAGAAAACTTTATTCTTTTATATTTCTTTTTAAGGTACTGGGCTGTGACAGACGTAGACTATATTCATATAAGAAATGAAAGACGTATCTTCACAATGATTTTCCTGGTGTGGGGAGCCGCTTTAGTAGTTTCTCTCGCACCTCAATTGGGATGGAAAGATCCTGATTATCTAGCAAGAATAACCCAACAACAAAAGTGTCTCGTGAGTCAAGATCTTGCTTACCAAATATTCGCGACGTGTTCAACCTTTTATGTTCCCCTTGCGGTAATTCTTATTTTGTATTGGAAGATATTCCAAACCGCTCGAAGACGTATACGAAGGAGACGAGAACCTCCTCCTCCAAGGCCGACATCAGCAGATGGAGCTCCACCTTCCGGAAGGCCAATCCAACCAGCCAGAGATAGACGATTTGTAAAGAAGCGATTTCTCAATCTAAAGAAATGTAATCAAAGAACTCGTGCTGAAACGCTAGCAGCAGCTCTTTTGCTTACTGAAGGTCAGAGTACATCAACTGTAGATACCCTAGACGAAGAGCCTCGTACAACAGCGTTTACGATAAATGAAAAGGTGGTTCCTCCATCGGTTTCTCCAGAAAAGTCTTCCTCTACCGTCACGAACGGGTCAAAACAAGAACGAACTATCGTGCCAGGGCCTTCCCACAAAGAAAAGAAAGAATCTCTCGAAGCAAAAAGAGAAAGAAAAGCTGCCAAAACGCTTGCAATAATCACAGGGGCCTTCGTCTTCTGCTGGCTGCCGTTTTTTATCATGGCATTAGTTATGCCAATATGCCAATCGTGTGTGATCAGCGACTATCTCGCAAGCTTCTTCCTATGGCTTGGATACTTCAACTCGACCCTTAATCCAGTTATTTACACGATATTCAGCCCCGACTTTCGTCAGGCATTCGCCCGAATCCTTTTCGGCACTCACCGGCGAGGTCGTAATAAAAAATTCTAACGAAAATGTCACTACTACGTGTATACCTGAGTACATCTCAGATGGACTATATTTACCCTCTCTTTGTATGATGTTTCGGCTTTCTGTATGTTATACATACTTTAACGTCTGTAGCTAGTGTAAATAATTAACTTAGTTGAATTGTAAATAATATAAAGATATATACATACGATAGCAATGTTGACAGTTGTTTTTTATAGTTTATGTAGCCGCGACGGCGTCGCTCGCGAGTCCTAAGCGTCACCGCCGCCCGCTCTTATGTTGTTTCCAGTGACATTACGAAATAAATATTCAAATTATATCACATAAACGACTTTTATTATCTCCCTTTATAGATGATCGTTAAAACCATACGACCTGCTATTTTCAGTACTTTGGCTTTGATAATGGATAGAAGCGATAATACCGAATATGGTAATTGAATCATTTCCACCATAATTTATTTCCTGTATTCCTTGTAGAAGATATTTTGTATTTTTTTATTTATTTATATAATGTATTGTTACTTAAATAATTTTCATCAGAAATGAAGTTAAGATGTTATTTCGTAATATTTCTAAGATTTTTTTTTTGAATGTGTATGCTGTTTTGATTACATTTTTTTGAGTATTAGGCATTTATTTTTAATCACTTTCTCGTATAAATAAAATAGAAAAACAAAAACAAATCTATCTTACGGGAACCTACATTTTTTCGGAATAAAAAGCGGATAACATATGTGCTATTCCAGACAATAATCTATCTCTGTGAAAAATTTCATCTAGATCCGTTCAGCCGTTTTGGCGTGATTGAGTAATAAATATCCATACATCTAAACATCTAAACTTTCACATTTACAATATCAACTAGCGAATCACTCTCGCTCCGCTCGGATTCGTCCCTATTTACGTTTTAACGTTTAGTATAAATTTCCCAGAGATGAGATATTTTCCCGCAGTAAAATAAGTATCCTATATATTGACCCAGATAATCAGCTATTATGAGTATCATACCAAATGTCATCAAAATCTGTCAACTGTCAATGGATTTATCGTGATGTGTTCCCAGACAGACAGACAGACAGACAAAATTTCTAACAACAATAAATTCGGCGTATGTATCGATAATAATGTCTATTTCAATAAGATTTTCCAAAAAATGTTTAATATACAGATTCGGCTTAGTTACAAATTTATTATATAAGATGCCTTACTAATACCTTTTTGATAAAATTAATTAAACGACACCCGTCACATACCTTATAAATATAATGCTATTACTTTAGGTATTGATTGAAGCCATCAACGAGAGAGCTGAATTGAATTAGACATTGAAAATTTAATTTATAAGGATATCTAACGGTAATGTATATGCATATAATACTCGTACCTATAATTATTTTATAAAACCGGAGTGTTTTTCCGATTGTTCCAATTATAATCGGAATAAAATTATAATTGCTACATTTTGTAATAATGTGTGTATGTGTGTATAATATAACAACACATTTGGCTCAGTTTGTAGTGACCCTACTTGCTGTGCCTGCGGTCGCGGGTTCGAGTCCCGCTGGGGGGATTAATTTGTGTGATGAGCACGAATGTGTGTACATGTACATGTCATGGGTGTTTATATTTATAATATGTATGTATTTAAAATTATATATGTGTAGTGTATCAACTATCTGGTATCCATAACACAGGCCTCGTAGCTTACCATGGAACTAGATATTGCTGTGTGTTAATGTCCCAACATATTTATGTTTGTTGCTCCTTAAACGATGAAACGGCTGGACAAACACACATACAACTTGTCGTTCAAATTATAATAATAGTCCCAATTATTTAAGAACGATATCAAATACACGCGACACGACCTTGAGAAAAAAGCAATCTATTCTAATGTTATAAAGAAGAAAAAAATGTTTTTTTTTTAATTGTTTGTTAGTATCGAATAGGCTCCGAAACTACTGAATCGATTTAGATGAAATTTAGTAAGAAAATAGTTTGAGACCTTGGGAAGGACATAGGATAGTTTTTATCCCGAAAATTATCCCTTAAGGGGTTGAAAATGGGGGTGAAAATTTGTGGGGAAGCAACCATGGCACGAACTTAAGCGAGGGTGAGTCTTTAGTTATACATAAAACATCTACGAGAACAGAGCCGCTGGCAAAAGCTAGTGAACTTATAATATCATATCTGTTACCATCAAAAGCAATTTCTCCCAAATTGATTAATTTTGCTATGATTATAGCAGCGAAGAAAAAATAACTCGCAATAATAACGTTTCTAGTTATCAGTATTAACGTTGGGAAAGTAAAACAATAATATCCTCAATCCATTATTTTCTACCAACAGTAGTGACTCGTGTATGTAAGAAAAATGTAACGCAATAATTCGGTTCTCATTGTGTATTTTCAGTTATAGCTTTATTTTATACTACTTGTAGCTTTTACCCGCAGCTTCGCTCGCGTCAACTTTGATTTTTAGACGTTTTTTACTCCCAGAAGGGGTTGTTTTTGAAAAAGTAAACACGTGTTTAATTTTACTAGA
Source organism: Fabriciana adippe (assembly GCA_905404265.1). NCBI lineage: Eukaryota > Metazoa > Arthropoda > Insecta > Lepidoptera > Nymphalidae > Fabriciana > Fabriciana adippe. Next base: position 13,616,361 of record FR989995.1, on the reverse strand, counting down.
GTAGTCCTGCAAATTTCGAATTACTACATCTCTATTATATGATTTCTTCATACAAATTTCGAAAATTGAACCCCTACAGAGGTATCTGTAGGGGTTCAATTCGTCTCTCAATTCGTCGGCACCTTTTTTTATGTATGTTCACCGATTACTCGAAGACGCCTGAACCGATTTGAAAAATTCTTTTTTTGTTTCAAAGGGCGTGCTTTGATTTGTACTGGCTGGCACCGACTTCGAAAATATCTGATTAGGTATCTATTCTAAATGAAAACCCCTGTTTAGTTATTTTTTACTTTTCAGTGCCTGGAAGTCGGCTTTTATGTATTTTTAAAAAGTTTTTTATATTTACAGACTACGGTGCTCCTCCAGCTCCGCACACGTAGTTCAATTATGTATAATATATACTTAAAAAATATAGTCTATGTGTTACTCTGATATTATATAATACCACGGTACATTTTCATCAGTTGTGTTTTACGTGAAAGAATAATAACATACATTCATCCATACATCCAAACATTCACGCTTATAATATTTAGTAGCATTTCTTATTTCCAAATTACACAAATGATAAGCAAAGCCGAGATATATGGGAAGGTCTAAAATCATCCCTCAAGAAGGTGAAAATTGGGATGAAAATTTGTATGGGGAATCAACCTAGGGACCATCGCAAGCGAAGCAAGGGTGAATCGCTAGTGCCTATATATTTTTCGTAAGAAAGCCGTATAATACGGCGTACCCTCCGTTTATTATAATATAGCGGGTGGTTTAAATTTCACTACCCGGCTTCAATTTTCTCCATTATTAATCCTACACGTATTGGTAGTCTATACATATTATAAAATTCTAACTAAGCCGAATCTGTACATTAAATATTTTTTGGAAAATCTTATTGAAATAGACATTATTATCAACGCAGAGGCCGAATCTATAGTTTTTAGAATTTTTGTCTGTCTGTCTGTCTGTCTGTCTGTCTGTCTGTCTGTCTGTTACCGCATCACAGAAAAACCACTGGAGGGATTTTGATGAAATTTGGTATGATGATAGCTGGTTATCCGGGTCAACATATAGGATACTTTTTACCGCGAGAAAATATCTCATTTCTGAAAAAAAAAATACAAAAACTGGTAGGAACAAAACCACGACGATACTATTTGTAAAGAGTTTAGCAAGGTAACTTACAAAATATGGTAAAAACCATAAAAATAGCTTATCTTCAAATTAAATTATCAAAAGCGCTATTTTATCCATTAAAATAGTTATTTTAATTAATATTTATTTATGTGTTATTTAGATATTCGACAATAGATGTCGCCATGTGTTTTTAAAATAATAGTTTAAATTCCAAAAAAATTAATGTACAGATATGACCTTTTTTCGATTTTATTAGAATTACTACTAAATCACCCGCGGCTCCGCCCGTGTTTAAATTATCAGTAAAGCAAACATTTTCGCTTCATAAATTAGTAACTATACATACAATGAAATTGTAACTAAGCCGAACCCATAAACTCAATATTTTTTCGGAAAATCTTATTGAAATATTCATTATTAGCGATACAGAGCCCGAATCTATAGTTTTTAGATTTTTTTCTGTCTGTCTGTATGTGACCGCATCACAGTAAAACCACTAGAGGGATTTTTTTGAAATTTGGTATGGTAATAGCAGGTTATCCGGGTCAACACATAGGATTCTTTTTACCGCAGGAAAATATCTCATTTCTGAGAAAAAATACAAAAACTGGTTAAAGTAAAAGCACGATGATGCTATTAATATTTTAGCAAGGCAACATACTTATATATTATGTTAAAACTATTAAAAAAAACTGATCTTAAAAGAAATATTAACAGCGCTATTTTATTCATTAAAATAGTTATTTTAATGAAAATTTATTTGTGTTATTTAGCTATTTGACAATAGATGTCGCCATGTGTTTTTAAAATACGTAGTTTTATCCCAAAAAAAATGTACATAATATAACCTTTCTATGACTTTACTATAATTACTACTAAATTACCCGCGACCCTGCCCGAGCTTAAATTTTTAATAAAACAAACTTTTTGGCTTTATAAATTAGTAACATATTAGTAATATTTTGTTGGCCGAAACAATTTTCAAATGAGAATATTTGTAAATTTGTATTGTTTAGTAAGTAATGTTAATGTTTTTTAATCTTTTAATGTAAAAATTGGGCAAATGTAAATCCAACTCGCGCATTTTAGGTTTCGTATAGCAAAATACTGTGTTGTTTTTCTTACCTACGTGTTTTGTATGGTTAAGACTAAAATAAATACGAATAATATTTACGTTTCCACAATACCTACTCATTTTTTGCACCGTAAAAATAAGTTCAATTTATATTATTTTATAACATTTTATGGAAAACAAGTTTATGGCTGTTAAACTGCCAAAGCGGGTAACTAAAAATATTTCATATCTCAAAAACTATGAAAAAGTATTTTCTGTTATACTTCAACTTTTTCACTTTTTCTTGACACCTTTTCTTCGAAGGTAAAGGCTTAAAGGACACAATAAAATGCTTACGACTTTAGTCATATTAGCAAAGCCATATGAAATAAAAAAATGTATTCGCTTAGAATTATTTATTTATTACACTTTCTTTTGAAAATCGTTTTGGAAAATATAATAAATAACTAGCGCTAATTAAGAAAAGTTATCATTATGTAATTTAAATAATCAGCTATATATTAAATTAATCTATAGCTGTCTATTAGTAAAAAATGATTAAAATTAATTCCGTAGTTTGAGAGTTTATCGTGAAGAACTAAAAAAACAAACAAAACAGAAGTATAGACATACATAAATGTTATTGCTAAAACAAAAAGTGCAAATTAACGGAGGAACCTTTGTGGCATTGTCAATCTCTGCCATTATTTACCAATCATGCGGTGCGCAATGAAAGTAATGTATAATGTAAGAGTATACTAATGTGTAAAACCTAAGAATTTGGTTTTTGATCATCTGAACGCGGGCGGAGCCGCGGGAAATGCTAGTATACAATATATGTACAATGTTCCTGTTTATAACACAATATAGTATTGCGAAAAAGTAATATAAGCTTCCCTCTAAATTTCATTGAGGGTAAAAAATGAATATATTTATCTAATACTTTATCACTAAATTATTTTTAGGCTAAACCTATCGATACAGTAAATGTACGAATACTTTATTATTATTAATGCAGTTACTGTACAACTAATATTGTTTTTATTAGTCCGGTTATTGATTATTATTATTTTTTTTTTATTTTTACTTAACAATGAGGATAATAGATAAAATATGGGAATTTACAAATCTAAGGCCGCCATCTTTAATTTAGAGCTTTCGAAAGAGACACAAAATATATGTATCTTGTTCTCATTCTTACAAAAATTACAACGTATCGTCAAAAAATACATTTGACATTTCCAATTTATCTGATACTGTCCGACATCTCACCAAATCTTATATAACATAAAGCAGTTATGATATAGGGAGTTCAGGGTTTCAAATAAAAAAATCTAACGAGAAGGCTAAGGTGGGAGCTACGCCACGTCTTAGCCTTCTCAACCTACGTTATCCAAGTCAGGCCTATCACATAGACAGGCCAGTCTATGTTTTAAACGACTCAAAACGACCAGTGAAAGTTAAACCGCAAGACCTACGGCTTTACATGCTCTCCGAGGCACAAGGGTGCAACACCGCCAACTTATCAACTCCGAGCTGTTACTGGGACTTCCTTAACAGAAAAACTCAATAACTAAACTTGAGAACGACCCGGAAATCGAACGCAGGACCTCTTATGTTTGGTGGTTACGAAATAAGATAATTTAAAAAAAGACTAAGGTGACGACTACACGTTATAATATATGTACGTATAATAGCTATTAAAAACAAAATGTTACGTGTACCCAACGTCAATTTTAACTTTCTTCAAACTTCCATACTAAATTAACTTTAACAAGAATGTAAAATTTGAAAATGTTTGAATATGACATCATTAAAACTTTCGACTGTATCGTCTTCTAGAAATAAAATATAAATGAAAATTCTAGCTTCACACGATGTTCTTTAGTTAGATGTGAGATTCCGTTAACTTTTTTCATCTGTTTTTTGAAGCATATTGGCTAGTTCAGATCGTCTTTCTTTTGCATCAGAGTTTGCGCCCACCATAACTTTTTGTTGCGGCAACAATTTGTCTCTGTCTCCTATTGACGCTTAGGATGCACCTACTACAATTGTTACCAAGAAAATGTCCACATTTAAGAAATGGACTTCAACGAGATTTCTGTTTTTAATGGAGAAAAAAATAAATGCAGAAGAAGAAAAAAATTAAAATAATATAAGCAATTTTATTGTGAATTACAATAAATATTTCATCAGGTGTAGAATCGGCTGCAGTAAGTACAGCCTAGTCGCAGTACAGAGCCTGAAGGTCAATGATCCAAGAACAAGTAACGTCCAATACGAGCACGAATTCGTGTAGTGCGGATCGGCTGAAGAGCCTCGAACGAGCATGCCTCGAGCGTTTGGCTCGTGCTCAACTCTCTTCCGCCAATTATCGTTTTTTTTTTTTACTAAGACAAAGGAATTCGCATTTCTTAAACACTTAAGACTTTCTTAAAAGCATAAACAAAAAAAACATGCTAATTTAAGAACCAGGTTAAGAATGACACACTTTCGAATTTACAATACTATTACAAATCAGAATTACTTATTTTTGTAAAATAAATCCCTAAAAGTTATTTAAGCTTTTCTAATTCTTCGATATCTTACAAAGAGAAAACTTCCATCTCAATCTCCTAAAACAATTTACTTTAAATCGTACGTTTTGATGTATTGATACCCTGCACACTAATTGGTATCGCCCACAAGACCTACAAAGAGAAATAGGGCTTTTGCCAAAATATCTATACAAAGAACATCCAATCTAAGATTTATATTGAATTTTCTATTTTTAGACTACATTTCTGCTTTACATAGGGACTGTAATTTTAAACTTCTTATGTTTTTCTAAATTGTATGATTTAGAAAAGTTCTGATAGTAAAACTTTTTTGATGTGAAAATCATATTAAATACATCCAAAAAGTTTTTTTAAGAATACAACTTTTTATTTGACTAGATCAGACAGCATGATTGGTACTTCTTCACGCTATAACAGCTCAACGAATTTGAGTGACAGTTATGGAGATCATTAAAACTCCTAACTTTGCAAGGGGAACTAAGGGGAAAAACTAGTTAGATACGATAAATATGATTTAAATAATATTTCTAACAAAAATTGTATATTTTCCGTTCGAAAATAAAATAAAATACTTCAAACGCTCGTGAAGTCATAAACAATGGCAGACAGCACTCATAGCCTTTGCTATGCATTATTTAAACGCTCGAAGCAGGACTTAGTAATTTGTTTTAATGATGACAACCTTTTGTATGGGTCCAGTTTTTCAGGACAAGCTCGCAATCAATTTTACAAAGGCCAGACTTGTAATCTGATGAAAATCCTAAATAAAACAACTTCGACGCTTTTTCCCTCGAGAGACAAACATAGAACAACTCACATCACTCAGTTTTTTGCCAAATTGCTTTAAAAAATGCTTTACTTTGAAGAGAAATCCAACTTATTTTTATTATCAATTAACAAAATCTCAAACTTCTTTCTATTTGATGATACTTTCATAACTTAATTAAAAGATTCTTTTGTTTGGAATAAATTATAAAAGATCTGCTGACAAGAGAGAGGGCTTTTGAAAAATCTGGAAATCTAAAAATTTTACTGATAAACGAGATTCGAGCTGATCTAATTTAGAAAATATTTAATGATTAAGTAACTTTATTAAACCTTGTAATAGCAATCTACAGAATATGTTAATTTATTATATTTTGGGTTTCTCGGGTGCGTCCCTTGATGCCTTTTGAAGGTGTCTGACTTTAATTAAGGTCATTTTGATTTGACAGTAAACACATTTTTATCAAAGTCAAAATAGCCTTTAGTACTCGGGGGTAATGTAGTCCTGTTAATGAAGGAATATTTAGAATCAAATCAGTAGTTTCAGAGATTATCCCCAACATCCAAACATACAAATTTTACGTCTTTTTAATATTAGATTACATTTAATGGAGATCACTTTAATCTTGAAACTAGAAAATCACTGGTTTGAATTAAGAACAGAGCTATGCTTTATTTAAACGGTCGAATAAATCTAAAAGTATTGATTGCTTGAGCTCCCCATTACTTCCTACATGCTCCCATAAAGCGGTCATGTTTCATGGTTGGAAGCTATATATACGTACAGATATATACACAGGTGATTGTTCTGACAATGACAGATATTTGAGCAAAATATGTATTCAGCCCTTTTTAACGTCCCACTGCTAGGCACGGGCCTCCCTTCGGTACGAGGGGAATCAGGCCATAGTCCATCACGCTGGCCAAGTGCGGGATGGCGGACTTCACATGTCTTTTAAAAACTTGCTAGGTTCTCTCAGACATGCAAGTTTCCTCACGATGTTTTCCTTCACCGTTAAGATAAGTGGTAATCATGTTGGAAATGATTCGCACATGAAAATATCAGAGGTGCGAAATCCGGGATTTGAACTCACTTTACTCGGTTTCCAAAGCGAGCGCGTTACCACTGGGCTACCACTGCTTACACAAAATAGCAAAATATATACAGATATAACTTTAATGATTGGCCTTCAATTGTATGTATATGACGGACGGATTAAATGAAGTTAAGTACACACAGACTGTAGACATAGACCTGGAGTAATACATAGGTTACTGTTAGATACCTAAAGCCGTATCCGAATAAAGCGAGGTCAAGTTGCTTGTAGGTAATCATATGAAAAGACAGCTTTGTATTTCGCTTTTCACACATCTCAAATTTTCGACGCACAATTTTAGTACTATTATTAATATGTGTGTTGATATAGTAAAAACAAAGGATATTAATATCATATTTTTTCATAAAGCCTCTTATGGTAATTGAACTCGTATCCCCTGAAATAGGTGTTTTTCCATCACTTAAGTAATCGCTGTATAAAAGAAAATATAATTATATAGTAATACTAGAGTTTCCCGCAGCTCTGCTCGCGTTATATGTATTTTATGGATAATTGCTCCACTCCTTAATGTCTCAATGTGATGCTAGATTATAACTTCATCCACAAATAAGTTATAGAATGCAAAAAGAATTTATTAATTGATCCAAAAGTTTCAGAGATCAAAGCATTCCGAAATACGACGCCCTGCGGCCGGAAGTCCTCCTTCATGAACTATCTTTTTGCAAATCCTTTAAGGCATTATAAAACAATAATTAAAAAATGATATGAAAATCGATTCATAATTGCTGTAGATATCGAGTAACATACACAAAACAAAATGAATTTGTTATCTTTTTGGACTCCATCAAAAAGAAAGACAAACCAACAAACAATCTTTCATATCCATAAGTGCACTCTCTATTCCTGTCACTCTCATACTCCAATAGGACGACTGCTCGACACGACCAGTGAGAGTTAAGGCGCAAGACCGACGGCTTTACGTACTCTCCGAGGCACGGGGGTGAAACACCGCCAACTTCTCAACTCCGGGCTGTTCTTAGACTTACTAAACAGAAAGACTCAATAACTAAACTTGGCCCGACCGGGGACCCAGGACCTCCGGATGTGCTACCGTACACGCTAACCACTACACCACCAAGGCAGTTTATAATCTACGCTATAATCAGATCATATAATACACTAGCGACTTGCCCTCGCTCCACTCGGGTTCGTCCCTAGACGTCCCCTTACGTTTTGACGTTTAGTATAGATTTCTCAGAAATGAGATATTTTTCCGGAGTAAAAAATATCCTATATGTTGACCCAGATAACTAGCTATCATCATACCAAATTTCATCAAAATCCCTCCAGTGGTTTTCCCGTGATGCGGTAACAGACAGACAGACAGACAGACAGACAGACAGACAGACAAAAATTCTAAAAACCATAGATTCGGCCTTTGTATCGATAATAAAGTCTATTTCCATAAGATTTTCCAAAAAATATTTAATGTACAGATTCGATTTAGTTACAATTTTATTATATGTATACATGTATAGATTTATTCGAAGTCATGCGAGAAAACGTGCGTATCATTGAATAAGTAAGGCACATTAATCGACCTCCGTGTATTTTAGTACGACTGTTACACGTCGTTATGGAAGCAACGTACCCCTGCTTTAAACAAAACTCCAGGCTTTACGCGACTTTTCTCGCAACTGGTAACATTATTTTTTTATAATATGGCTATAATAATTGAATACGTATATAAAACTTCGTATCTGTACGGTTGAATGTTAAGAAGGTGCTTCGTACGAAACTAATCCTAGATGGCTATAATTATTATAAAAGACTAGCAGAACCCGCGGCTGCGCTCGCGTTCAATCTACAATTAAAACTCTTTGGCTTTATGTTATACAGCGACTCACACTATATAAATACATAGCGATGGTACGTCGCTATGTATTTATATAATATTGTTTATACAAAAATACTAAAATTGCGATTAAAAAATGGGGGGTGAGTATAGAAGGGTGAAAATTACTTTACGACCTATTCTCATACCTACCAAATACATATATATAAAAAATCATTAAAATCGATCGAGCCGTTTCGGAGGAGTGCGACCACAAATACCGTGACACGAAATATTTTATATATTATACAAGCGACTTACCCTCGCTTCGCTCGGGTGCGTCCCTAGGTACGTTTTAATTTTTTTGAGCGAAACCCTAATTCTTCTTCAAAAATAAAAGTAGCCTAAGATACTCCTTATAATATCAGTTATCTGCCAGTGAAAGTCCCATCAAAATTACTCCAGCCATTTCAGAGATTAGCTGGAACAAATAGACAGACAGACAGACAGACAAAATTGTGTTTTCCTTATAAGTACCGTGTATAATTCCATATGCATTTAGTATAAAGCTGTTATTTTGACATTACAAACAGACACTTTAATTTTATTTATCTTCATAGATGTATACATTAGATTAAGGTTGCAAGTTAAATAGAAGCTTGTAAATATCGAAATAATTACCGATTGATTAAACTTAACTAGTTGACATAGAAATTACAATTAGCCAGTTTGAAACAAAATTATTGGTTAATTAATTAAATTACACTACGAATTTATTCTAATCTATATATGTATATATATATATATATATATATATATATATATATATATATATACTCGTATATAAAATAAAACAAAATCGTGTTAGTTACACCATTTATAACTCAAGAACAGCTGGACCGATTTTTATGATATTTGATTTTTTTGATTTCTCTTAGTCCGGTATAGGATAATAAGTATTAAAATATCAAAAAAATTAAAAAAAGAAAATTTATATGGCTATCGCTGGCAAATAACTATTTTAAATATCTATATAAAACGTACCTAGCGACAAACCCGAGCGAAGCGAGGGTTTGTCGCTAGTCGAAATATATAGGAGATGTAGTGACATACTTAAAAAAAATATTATCTACTTGTTGGTTTTGAACACTTTAGTATTGACTACAGTAAAATTCAGTAAAACAATTAAACAATAAAAATTATATATATATATATATATATATATATATACATATATATATATTAAGTAAATCATCTTAAATACAAAGTAAACTCATAAATAATACTTAAGGCGTTACCATATTTAGACAAACTTTCGTAATTTATAATTTTCGTTTGCCTTCACGAAAACAAGTCGTGAAATTAATTTGAAAGGAAATATTTAATTTCTAAGCTAATCAATCAATAAAATATGCTAAATTATATTGAAATATGCGAGATTAAGAATCTTGTGGTTGTTTTTAACCGATGTCAAAAAACGTCAAACATCCTCTAAGTTTAACTCATATTTTTTATCTATGTATATTCACTGCCTGTTCTAAAATGGATCTGGCTGGTTTAAATTGTACTTATAAATGTAACATTAATACAAATAATTTATTCCGGTTTTTATAGCTCAAGGAAAAAAGCGTAAAGTACGGAACACAATGTTCCAACACAATCTAAGAGAAGTTCTTTCTTAAACATAATACCATACTAAATTCACGCTCTTTTGCTATTATTTCAACTAATTTAATGGATCATACATACTTTTTATCTAAAACTTAGTTCTTACATCTACGGTACGCTATAAAAAATATATATTGTATTGTATTCAGCCCTTTTTAACGTCCCACTGCTGGGCACGGGCCTCCCTTCAGCACGAGGGGATCAAGTGCGGGTTGGCAGACTTCACATGTCTTTCGAAAACTTAGGTTTTCTCAGACATGCAGGTTTCCTCACGATGTTTTCCTTCACCGTAAGGCAAGCGGTAATCATGTTAGAAATGATTCGCACATGAAAATATCAGAGGTGCGAGACCCGGGATTTGAACCCGCTTCATTCGGTTTCCCAAGCGAGCGTGTTACCGCTGGGCTACCACCCCCTTATATATAAAAATGTATTTATCCAATTTTATTATTATGTCAAGATCCTTAAAACCCTACAGTAATATTAAATATGCCCGATATTGATATATTTTGGCTCTGTTTTAACTTAAATAGATACCTATAAAGCTAGGGTCTTAGACATGATAATATTACTCTAGAATCGTCGAAGATTTCTTTTTATTTCAAGAAAAAACATCGTAGTCTAAATTTTTACTACGAATTATCTATACTCGTACATATAATAAAATTCTGAGTCGAATCTGTACATTAAATATTTTTTGGAAAATCTTATTGAAATAGTCATTATTATCGATACAGAGGCCGAATCTATAGTTTTTAGAATTTTCATCTGTCTGTCTGTCTGTGATCGCATCACGAGAAAACCACTGAACAGATTTTAATGAAATTTTGTATGATGATAGCTGGTTATCCGAGTCAACATACATATAATATATATATGTACATATATAAACCATTTAAACGTACCGAGAGACGAATAATAAGTCGCGAGTTATTATCATAAAATCGTAACATATATTTCTTATATGTTTTTTTTTTTAGATTTATATTTTTCAAGTATTGTATAATAACATTTTATCTAAATCCCCTGACATTTTAACGTTAAATAGAACAAAAAACGGTTTTTCGCTACCTTCGTTCGAGCTTCTAACATGATTGAAGAGGTTACGCTTAGATAAGTTAATGACAGCGCCCGCATCTTGAAAAGATAAAAGCCTATGGACCAACTAGATACATACGAATGGGATTGGATAGAAGACCTTTTAATTTCCAACTCTTGAATAAAAGTTCTCTATATACTATACTATGTAAGTATGTACATTGTACATATATCCATATAATAAAATTCTAACCGAGTTGAATCTATGCATTAAATATGTTTTGGAAAATCTTATTGCAATAGTCATTATTATCGATACAGAGGCCAAATCTATAGTTTTTAGAATTTTTGTCTGTCTGTCTGTCTGTCTGTCTGGGAAAGCATCACGAGAAAACCACTAGACAGATTTTAATGAAATTTGGTATGATACTTTTTACTACGGAAAAATATCTCATCTCTGAGAAATCTATACTAAACGTAACATAAAACGTAACTAGGGACGAATCCGAGCGGAGTGAGGGTGAGTCACTAGTACTGTATATAAAACAACCACTATTTAACTTAGCTTTGAAAAAAAAAACATTTTAAACTAAACCATTTCTCGACAGAAAATAAACCCTATAAGCTTTTCTTAAAAATCGTGAAAGTGTAGTACTAAAAGATTTTTATTGTTGGCTTTATACTACCTACGTACAAACGTATCATGTTATAGTAAAACTTCTCTGAACATTGTTCTTCCTGCGCCCGTTTGCCCCCATTCCATTGTTTATGTCGCACTTTGTTCCGATGTTAGATATTTTATCCCCGACAAGAGCTTCGCCTATATAACCAGTATTTAACGCATTCACATTTTAAGTAGACTGACTTGTTAACTTTACAAGTTCCTAAGTATGCTTAATATTATAAACAAACAAAACCTGTGGCTTTGCTCACGTTCAAACTACGAAAAATACCAAATTTCGTGCAAATATGTGCAAGGAATAAAAAGTTCATACAAACTTTTATCCCCTATTTCACCCCCTTAGGGGTTGAATTTTGAAAAATCCTTCCTTAGTGGATGCCTTCGTCATATGAGCAATACGTGTGCGAAATTTCAATTTTCTAGCCTTAAGGGTTTGACCTGTGCATTGATACATCTGTCAGTCACTTTTGCCTTTTATATATATAGATGTGAAAGTAAGTCTGTCTGTTAAACTGACACGCTTAAACGGCTGAATAATTTTCGATATAATTCGGCAAGGACATAAATTGGATCCTGGGAACAGACATATACTATATATATGACCCCCGTCTTACCACGTGAGCGAAGCTGCGGATGAAAATTAGAATTTCGTAAAAACTTAAGAATATTAATTAATTAATTTTAACTAAAAAATTGCACTAACTTAAAAATGACTGATTTTAAATTAAATGTTTATGACTCATAATGAGATTTGTTTTCTAATGTGCACAAGACCTTCAAGATGTAACCTATTTTTTTGTTTTATTTCATTTTTTGCGGATATACGATCTCACTGCGACCATTCCTGGTCTATTGTGATCGCCGCATTTTATACTAGAGTGAACCACTAAACCCTGCAGATGTTAAAAACTGCAGGATTTTCTTAGCGTTACGCTTTTTTTCCTCTAGGCCTAGAAATTCTTTGCCTAGACGAATGCTGCGTTTGTGCATGAGCGGTCCACATTCCCATAGAAGATGAAGTGGCGTTTCGTCTGCCTCCATACATATTCTGCAGGTCGTGTTTCACTCAGCCCCATATTGAACATATGCTTGTTTAAGCAACAGTGTCCCGTAAAGGTCCTTACCAGTATGCGTAAGGTTTTTTTATTTAAAGCCAACCTTTAAACCCTTTTTTAAAACCTTTTGTCGTAGGCTTTAATTAGTGTCTTGGAGTGAATCATTCCATTTGATTCAGTCCGGACCTTGTTTGCAGTCTTGAGACATGCTATCATTAGAGTTCTTTGAGCTAAGCTCTTGGGTATTTCCCAGAAGTGCTCAGGACCCTGCTGCATACCAAGAGCTCCATCTCTAGGAAGCAAAGTGGTGCATTCGTTGCTAATTACCCCTGCATGACCCGGTACCCACCTTAACACTACCTTGTAGATCAACTAAGATGTTACCTATTTAATATTTATAACAGTTTATTTTTTTATTTTTTTTTCTTTAATTAACCGCCTACTTACATTTATTATTAAATAAAAACCGACTTAAAAAAAACACTAAAAAGTAAAAAATAACTGATTGGTAGTTTTCATTTACTATAGATACCTAATTTTATTTAACTTTATTCATTCATTTACCTTTATTCATTTCCCAAATAAAAATATCATTTGGTTTATTTCGAAATTAAAATGAACGCATGTTAAATTTAATGCATAATTTGTTTAAATACGCAACATAAAGCTGTAGGATCAATGAAATGAGGCATTGAGTATTTATTTTTGAGAGTACACAAATTATATGAAATTATTACACCACGCGTATGAAGTCTCGGGTAACAGTTAGTAAAATATATTTGTAACACCATCGTAAAAACAACTTAACCGATTTTAATGAAACTTTATATTACTGATAATTTAAACAAAAATCGACCATAATACATTAAGTTATATATGTAATGTCTTGCGTATATTACAATATTAATCTATTCTCAATTTCACCACAGACTTTAACAATAAACAAAAGAGTATATATGCGTGTGTGTGTCAAATACATGGTGGTGTGTGTAATGTTTTTTTTATTGATTTAATGTATTTTTATGCATAATTTAAAAAAAATATTAGCATTCTGCACTCCTTCTCTATATAAACTATACCTAAGTGTGGGAAATTTCATACTAATCCGTCCGCGCAATTTTCGTAAAAAGGGGTACAAAGTTTTTGCTTCTCGTATTAATATATAGATCACGTCTAAAACATAGCTATTCATTTTATTTAAAACCAATCACATAAAATAAAAAGCCTAAAATACTGGTTCAGATTGACCTTTCATGCGCTGATATAATAAAGCTCATAATTGTATTCAGTTCTTTTTGAAGTCCCACTGCTGGGGGTGGGCTTCCCTTCAATACGAGGGGGATCAGGCCATAGTCCACCACGCTGGCCAAGTGTGGATTGGCAGACTTCACAGTTTTCGAAAACTTTCTACGTTATCTTAGACATGTAGGTTTCCTCATAATGTTTTCCTTCACGGTAAGACAAGTGATAAATTGACCTATTGGAAATGATCTGCACATAATAATATCAGAGGTGTGAGACCCAGGATTTGAATCCATTTCACTCGCAATTACATTTCGCAAGCGAACATGTTATCACTGGGCTACCACTGCCTTACTCATAATTACTTGGTGTCAACTGAATTAAAATACACACACAAGCTTTGAAATATCAGCTAGCTATTTGAAAATGAGATTAGTTATAAATATGAACTTAGGAAAAACTTAAAATTGTCTATATTTTAAACCTATACCTATAGAAATCGAACTAAATTGTATCAACTTTTGAGTAACCTATGTGTACTCTATATAATTTCCCTAGGTACAGTACATATCTAACAATATTAATCACTACGCCATTATCATGCCCTGCAGTAGTCAGTACTCTTGATATTCGTTAATTACCCTCTACACAGTCCAAGCCACAGTTAATTGTGACAGATCCCTCGTAACTTCTATTACAACGCGTTCAATGCTAAGCACAAATTATTCTGTATTAAGCAAAATATACATTTATAATAAGTCGCAAATTCATATTGGTACGTAGATAAATAACACATAGTATGTATGTATCTACAAAGTTTTTTTCCAAAAATTAAAATAGCTTTTCTGAAGTTATTTGAAATATGGCTGATGTAGACTTTTGTAGAAAAATTCAAAGAAATTATCACAAAAATAAATTTATTTTTCGAGAGCCAAAAATGATCTTTTTAATGAATTCAATACTTGTTCTAAATTCTAGCAGTAATCTGCTCTCACGTACAGGTCTATCTGCCCTTATAATCAATCCTTCATGATTTGAATTCCTGGTGGAATATTTCTTCTATTTTATTACTGTGGACGTAATTTTCAGGAAATTGGTCCTGATAAGGGTTTAAATGAATTTTTGCGGTCATGTTGCAACCAAAGTTTTTCAAGCGTATTTTAGACCAATTTTGGTAGTTTAATCTAAGCTTGAATTTCCTTCTTAACCTTTTAGGGAAAAAAACCCTTTGTGCCTTTATTGCCTAAACTAATAGTAGATTAAATACCTTCTAAAATGAAATAGAACATTTAACGTAATATTTAAACTAAACTATCTTCTATACTTTTTACGATAATATTATTTTTCATTTAAGAGAAAATAATGCGTGACCACTGTTTTATTACTATACCCTAAATAATTATTTTTTTACCCCCAATGCCATATTGTAATTACTTACATGTATTGCAATCTTTTTGGTCGAAAAATTTAAATGTCACGTCAAGTTATCCCGCAAAATTGAGGTAGGTCCCTAAAATATCAACAGTTATTGCACGTGTTTTTAAGAATTGCAGAGTTTAAATCTAAAGTGAAAGCGCTAAAGTAAATCAACGGATAATAAAAACTGGTCAAATCTATACTATATAAAGCTGAAGAGTTTGTTTGTTTGTTTGGTTGAACGTGCTAATCTCGGAAGTACTAATCCGATTTGAGATTTTTTTTTGCATTAGATAGCCCGTTAACTGAGAAAGGCATTAGGCTATATATCATCCCAGAAAAATGTACGGTTCCCGCGGGATAGATTTGTTTTTGTCTAGAGACGAACCCGAGGCGAAGCAAGGGTGAGTCGCTAGTGTGATATAAAATCACGTTGAAATCGTGCTATTTATTCTAAACTCATAACATATTGGTTAATATTTTCTGCCTACCGCAAATAAAGATATAGAACTATACTGACTGTAAGTAAATTCAAAATTTACCTGATTGCATTATATTTTTTAAAAATTCCATTCGTTTTCAAATTTCGTTTAGTAGTTGATTAAAAGTGAAAAATGACAGTGATAGCGCAGTGGTACCGTGGCTGGCACTGTCTGCTTTGCCGAAGGTTGAGCATATGACATTTAAACTCTGCAAATCATTGATTTCACTAATTTTATTTTGTTTTTAAATATTTACTACATTTAGGGTGATTTTTAAATAAAATATGATAAAAACTTGGTGAGGTTTTAGCTTGAAACAGAAGCATTCAAATATCAAACTCAAGGCCCGAAACTTGCTCCATACAAAAAAAAACATCAATCAAAATTAACTTGTGTGTGAATTTTATTATAACCTATTTTACAGTGGAAAATACATATTTTTACGCGACAGAATTTAACCTACATCTCTCACCAGCCTTCTCTATACAAAAAGACATATTAATCAGTCATTTCGTTTCAGCTTGAAAGACAAACAAACAAACAAACAAAAGAGCACACTTTCACATTTATAGTATTAGTACAAATGGTATATATAATACCGTATCTGCTAGATCAAATCACAATAAAAGTAAATCTATACTTATACAGACGGAATGTAAACATTTACTGTTCAGGTCATGTCCGCGTGAAGTGGCAGTGAGAAAGCTAGCTAAGTTTCTAAGCTTTGAGCTTATTACGAATAAGCTATAGTGTCATTTAAATTCTATAATCTTGCAAAAATGAGGGAGCTTTTAGGACTTCGCCTCCGTAATCGTTAGGTTACTGCAAATAGTGTAAAGGAATTAATTTATTTTAGGGAATCCTGCTAAGTAGTATTACCAGTTTATTATTATCAAAATATTAATATACGAATAATGATAATTGTAAAACAACACGAATTTCACTTAGAAAGTAATTATAATTTAACTGTAATTAATGAACATTTTCTTATAATTTATATGGGACTTTGAAATTTTACCTATTCATCAAAACAACCACAAATTTTGGCTCACTCTTGATGAAAGCATAGCATACAAACAAGAAACATACACCTCAAACGAGAACTCCTTTTGAAGTCAACCAAAAACAAGTTTAAAATGGATTCTGAATTCTTATAATGGTCTACCACATCAACTCTCAAAGTCTTCACACCCAGCAGGTACTCGCCATTAACGGTACATTTTACGTACACCATTGTAGAAAATGATAGAATTTATCAAAGAAGTAAAATGAAACGAGACGAAGAAAACACGAGAAAATGATTTCATAAAACATGTTTACGAGTATTTGATTCGCGTCTCGATTAGACCCGTTTAATGTAAGCAATAAAAGTTTATTACGAAATTGTAAGCACTCTCAAATAATTAGGCTGCTTGAAGTGACAGAGTTATTTATTTTATTAAAACGTTAATATTTATAAAAAGTTTATGGAACATCTGGTGCTAGTTGACTGAAGACTTTCAGTTTGATTTCCAGCTGGTTTCATTGAATACCATATCACACGTACGACTACGTACGACTACGTACAACGTTGCAAGTATGCAAACTCTTGAAAATTATCATCTAGATTAGAAATTAATTTGATAAACAAGCCATACACGTGACAATAACACACATAACCACATATTTTAACGTCGATGTTAATCCCTTTATTAATTCATTTGGTACTCGAATGTACCAAACCAATGATGCAGATTAGCAAATGAAATATTAGTGAGGATAAAACAAAGAGAGATGAAAGAAGGATGGTCCATAGAAATTATTTAATGTTATGTTATCATTGTTAATTGTTACATTTTATTTAATTAATTTATAGCGGACAGTGAGGTCACGGGTACGAGTCACGGGGTGGGGTCAATATAGTTTCTGGTTTGCCTGCCTTAAAATCAGCAGCAGCCCGGTGTTGGAAAATAGGCGATGTGTAAATCCGTGTACCGGAGAACACGTTAAGCCATTGTATATCTACCTGATCTGCCATTGTGAGTATCGAATATCCACCACGATACCTTTTTTTAACGTTGGAAAATGCATTTGTGCATACCATCTGCATGCATACAGGTGTACAGTAAGATGTAGTGGAGATTTGATTTATCCTCCATCTCTTTATGTTTACGAACGAATTATTAATATTATGCTTAACAGCTTCATTCTTAGCGATTTATTAGTTTACATAGTGTAGTAGCGCCCTCACGCTTCAGCCTTGCACGGATGTTTAAAGGTAAGTACATTTCTTTTTTTTTTTACTGACAACACCTAACTTGTAACTGTCAACCCGCCCCGCCAATAGTCTATAAAGGGACTGGGAATGGTCGTCCTGCCTCATTGTTCGTCTTCGTGCTCAAGCCTTCGCACGACTCCAAAACCCATTAAATATTTTTTGGAAAATATAATTGAAATAGACATTATTATCGACACAGAGACCGAATCTACACTTTTTAGAATTGTCTGTCTGTCTGTCTGTCTAACTGTCAGTTACCGCATCACGGAAAAAGCACTGGAGGGATTTTGATGAAATTGAGTATGATGATAGCTGGTTATCCGGGTCAACATATAGGATATTTTTTACTTATATCTCATCTCTGAGAAGTCTATACTAAACATTAAAACGTAAGTAAAAACGAACTCGAGCGGAGCGAGGGTGAGTCGCTAGTTATAAATAGAATATTATAATTAATATAGTATCAAGAGAGCAATCCGTGATGTTTGACACATAATAACTGAGATAAATAACAACTCATCGACACTCGGTTGACGTTAATATGAAAATATTTATCAAAAGAAACTGGAAAGACAGTACTACCCCCGTCATAGAAATGGGCATACGTTTCATCCATTTTTTCTTTCTCCTTGACAGCCATGAGAAATGATTGTAGGGAATACAGTGTATAGGCGACAGCGGAGAATTACATGGGATATAATAATTTAACTATATGTATATATAATTAAATTATCGTGTACACCCTGGCTTCGGTCAGATGTAAGGTTACACGTATATACATATGTAAGTACATTCACGTAATTTGTTTATGTATAACTAACGACTCACCCTTGCTTCGCCCGGGTTCGTTCCTAGGGTAGGGTAGGTTCCCAAAACTTACCTACTTTTCTATATATATATGTATAATCTATACTAATATTATAAAGAAGAAGGATTTGATTGTTTGTTTGTTTGTTTGCACCGAATAGGCTCCGAAACTACTAAACCGATTAAGATGAAATTTGGTAAGAAGATAGTTTGAGACCCTAGGAAAGATATACGATAGTTTTTATCCCGGAAATCATCCCTTAAGGGAGTGAAAATGGGGATGAAAATTTGTATAGGGAATCAACCTAGGGATGAACCCGAGCGAAGCGAAGGTGAGTCGCTAGTATTAAATAAATATTTTTTATTAAACCATGCTACCTTTTTTTCTAAGTTAATCCTCAAAGTGCGAGAATAACTTAATAACATTCTTATAACTTGACTTTACCGCTACCGTCAAACTAATACTCAAGTCTTATACTCCCATCTGTCGAGACAGACGGCTAAAATAAATTGTGGTTCAACATTCCGACCTCTCGCAATAACGGTGACAACTGATTTCACTATGCCAAGCCATAGTCAGCTGATTACATTATGTTGGGATACTTTTATTTGATATACTGTTTATACAACTTATTTTTATACAACTCCCTTCTTATTTTTGTTAGTAAGTGTATTTTATCATACATAGTTTATCTTTCCATATAAAAGGAAATGAGTGTTTTTTTAAGCTTACATTTATTATGTCGCTATATTAACGACTTACTTTCGCTTCGCCCGGGTCCGTCTCTAGCTTTTTATATCTTTTACTAGCTTTTCACCCTCGCTCCGCTCGGGTTCGTCCCTACTTACGTTTTAACTTTTAGTATAGATTTATCAGAGATGAGATATTTTCCCGCAGTAAAAAGTATTCTACATGTCGACCCGGATAACCAATCCATATCAAATTTCATCAAAATCCCTCCAGTGGTTTTCCCGTGATGCGGTCACAGAAAGATAGACACAGACAAACATTCTAAAAACTATAGATTCGGCCTCTAGGTCGATAATAATGTCTATTTCATAAGATTTCTCAAAAAATATTTAATGTACAGATTCGGTTTAGTTACAATTTTATTATATGTACAGATAGATTTTAAAGACCGAAAACGTCAACTTAGCCTAATAGCTTATGTTACTACAAGTATATAGTTTATCTGTACTTAATTTCACCCATATCGGTTCAGCCATTTCAGAGTGAACTCTCGCAATCTTTTTCATTGCTTTAAAAATACAAAAAAATGTAGTATTATCTTCATTATTCATATTTTGATCTCCAAAATTCTATAATAATTTAATTAATACATTTACAAAATTTCCCTTATTCTTTAGAAAAAGTAAACTATAGTAATTATGGCAAAATCGAGAATAGTAAGCATAAACAACAAATCACGCTTTTATTTTTGACTTTGACATTTGTTTTGTAGACTCCATCAATATTATTCTTTATTCTAGGAATATATTATGAATAAAACAATAAATAAACAAATATAACGACGACACGTTTGACTCAGTTTGTAATGACCCTACTTGCTGTGCCAGCGGTCGCGGGTTCGAGTCCCGCTGGGGGCATTCATTTGTGTGATGAGCACGAATGTTTGTTCTCCAATTATGGTTTATATTTATGATACGTATATATTTAAAGTTATATATGTGTAGTGTATCAACTATCTGGTATCCATAACACAAGTTTCGTAGCTTACCATGGAACTAGATGGTGCCGTGTGTTAATTTCCCAACATATTGATATTTATTTATATTTATAACGCAGATGGGTTGCAAATGAAATACTATAGTGAAGGGTACATTTAATTAAACTTCGAACTTTTCTATGTACCTTTTTAAAAAAACATGTTTGTGTCTTAAATTTCTAATATTTAGAAAATAATGTCTACTTTATATTCATTTACGTGTGAAAGTTTTTTTACGTATAGTTCATACCTAATCTAAATTATCATATCGTATATTACATTACAATACACTATTTACATAAAAATATAGCTTTTGTGTGATCACTTGTATGTTTTTTTTTTATTATAAATGGGCTTACTAGCAGACTACTAGAAGGTATAGATAAGGTCTACGATCTAGCGAGTTTGCCTAGGAGAAGCCTGTTAACAACGCACCTTAAATATATTATATAACTAGCATTGCCCGCGGCTCCGCCCGCGTTCAGGTGATCAAAAACCAAATTCTTGGTAAATAATGGCAGTGATTGACAATGCCACAAAGGTTCCTCCATTAATCTCATATTTGATTTAGTAATATTGCACTTTTTGTTATAGCAATAACACTTATGTATGTCTATGCTTCTTTTACTAATAGACAGCTATTGATTAATTTAATATTTAGCTGATTATTTAAATTACATAATGATAACTTTTCTTAATGTTGCGAAACAGGGATTGGTTAGTTAGTAATATTTTCCAAAACGATTTTCAAAAGAAAGTGTAATAAGTAAATAATTCTAAGCAAATACTTTTTATATTATTTCATATGGCTCGGCTAATATGATTAAACTCGTAAGCATTTTATTGTGTCCTTTAAGCCTTTACCTTCCAAAAAATGGTGTCAAAAAAAAAATGAAAAAGTTGAGATATAACAGTTTCTTACATAAAATTTTTCGTAGTTTTTGGGATATGGAATATTTTTAGTTACCCGTTTTGTCAGTTTAACAGCCATAAACTTGTTTTCCATGAAATGTTATGAAATAACATGAACTTATTTTTACGCTTGGTAAAATGAGTCGATATTGTGGAAACGTAAATATTATTCGTATTTATTTTAATGTTAACCTAATAAAATACGTAAGTAAGAGAAACAACACAGTATTTTGCTATACGAAACCTATAATGCGCGAGTTGGATTTGCATTTGCCCAATTTTTACATTAAAAGATTAAAAAATAATTTACATTATTTACTAAACAATAAAAATTTACAAATATTTTCATTTGAAAATTGTTTCGGCCAACAAAATATTACTAATATGTAACTAATTTATAAAGCCAAAAAGTTTGTTTTATTGATAATTTGAACACGGGCGGGGCCGCGGGTAATTTAGTAGTAATTAATAAAGTTATAGAAAGGTCATATCTGTACATTTTTTTTGGATTAAAACTACGTATTTTAAAAACACATGGCGACATCTATTGTCAAATATCTAAATAACACATAAATAAATTTTCATTAAAATAACTATTTTAATGAATAAAGTAGCGCTATTGATATTTCCTTTAAGATAAGCTTTTTTAAATAGTTTTAACATATATAAGTAAGTTGCCTTGCTAAAATAGTAGTATCATCTTGCTTTTATTTTAACCAGTTTTTGTATTTTTTCTTAGAAATGAGATATTTTCCCGCGGTAAAAAACATCCTATATGTTGACCCGGATAACCAGCTATCACCATACTAAATTTCTTCAAAATCCCTCCGGTGGTTTTTCTGTGATGCGGTCATATACAGACAGACAAAAATTTTAAGAACTATAGATTCGGCCTCTATATCACTAATAATGAATATTTCAGTAAGATTTTTCGAAAAATATTGACTTCATGGATTCGGCTTAGTTACAATTTTATTATAATATGTATAGTTACTAATTTATAAAACCAAAAAGTTTACTTTACTGATAATTTGACCACAGGCGGGGTCGCGGGTAATTTAGTAGTATTCTAATAAAATCGTAGAAAGGTCATATCTGTACATCCATTTTTTTGGAATTAAAACTACGAATTTTAAAAACACATGGCGACATCTATTGTCGAATATCTAAATAACACATAAATGTATATTAATTAAAATAACTATTTTAATAGATAAAATAGCGCTATTGATAATTTGATTTTCAAGATAAGCTATTTTTAATAGTTTTTACGATATTTAGTAAGTTACCTTCTAAACTGTTTACAGATAGTATCATCGTGATTTTGTTCCAACCAGTTTTTGTATTTTTTCTCAGAAATGAGATATTTTCCCGCGGTAAAAAGTATCCTATATGTTGACCCGGATAACCAGCTATCATCATACCAAATTTCATCAAAATCCCTCCAGTAGTTTTTCTGTGATGCGGTAACAGACAGACAGACAGACAGACAGACAGACAGACAGACAGACAGACAGACAGACAAAAATTCTAAAAACTATAGATTCGGCCTCTGCATCGATAATAATGTCTATTTCAATAAGATTTTCCAAAAAATATTTAATGTACAGATTCGGCTTAGTTAGAATTTTATAATATGTATAGATATGTGTCTGTCTGTCAAAGCCTTTTTTCTCTGAAAGTTAAAATTTAGTCTACACTACTATTATAAAGAGAAAAGATTTGTATTTTTGTATGTTTGTAACAAATAAACTCAAAAACTACTACATCGATTTAGATGAAATTTGGTAAGAAGATAGTTTGAGACCCTGGAAAATACACAGGATATTTAAATTAGACAGACAGACAAAAATTCTAAACACTATAGATTCGACCACTATCGGAAAATAATTTTAGATAACCACAACATGATCAAATTCCTCATTACGTTAGAAACATTCGATAAACAATTTATCAATAAACGACCGCTGCGAGCGTGATATTGACATTTTATAACCTATAATAATAATTAGTTTTATTCAAATTTCCATTGAAAGCTGATTATAGTTATAAAACTTTTAATTCTAAAGTATAAATAATATTATAAAACTATTAATATTATAAAGAATTTATAATAAGTGAGATTAAACTCAATTTATATTTCTACTTTTGAAAGATCGTAGAATAACATCTTGTCTAAGTCTGTTGTTTAGCTCATAAAAGATTTTAAACGTAACATGTAGGTATACATATAATAAAATTCTGAGTCGAATCCGTACATTAAATATCTGTAGTTTTTGGAAAATCTTATTGAAATAGTCATTATTATCGATACAGTGGCCGAATCTATAGTTTTTAGAATTTTTGTCTGTCTGTCTGTCTGTGACCGCATCACGAGAAAACTACTGGGCCGATTTTAATGAAATTTAGTATGATGATAGCTGGTTACCCGTGTCAACATATAGGATACTTTTTACTAGTTAGTTCCAAATTTAAATTCTGTTTTCTTTTTTTTTTGCTAAAATTCTCAATAATAAGTGACATATAATTATCATTTTTTTTTTTTTTCACTAATAATGAGGTATAATCCCTAAGTGAAATATACTACTTTTTCTCAATGTATATATGTCAAGTGATTTCAAAAAGGTTACTTTTTTACTGATCAAGCTCACATGTACATACATATATCCCATTAACATTATAAATGCGAAAGTTTGGATGCCAGATGTTTGTTAATCACGCCAGAACGGCTGAACGGATCTGGATGAAAGACACAGAGATAGATTATAGTCTAGACTATTCTAGACTATGTGCTATCACTTAGATTACTTTTTATCTCGAAAAAAATGTACGGTTTCCTAGGGATTTGTTTTTGTTTTTCAACAAAAACAAATCTATTGCTAGTACTAGTATATGGCTCTTTTACGGTAACTGCCTCGGTGGTGTAGTGGCTAGCATGTACGGCTGCACACCCGGAGGTCCTGGGTTCGAGTCCCGGGTCGGGCCAAGTTTAGTTATTGAGTGTTTCTGTCTAGTAAGTCTCAGTAGCAGCCCGGAGTTGGGAAGTTGGCGGTGTTTCACCCCCGTGCCTCGGAGAGCACGTAAAGCCGTCGGTCCTGCGCCCTAACTCTCACCGGTCGTGTCGAATAGTCGTCCCACCGGAGTATGAGAGTGACAGGAATAGAGAGTGCACTTGTGTCTGCGCGTACATTTGTGCACTATAATATCTCCTGCGCAGTTGGCTAGTCTCAATGAGATTGGTCGCCGTGGCCGGAATCGGTCAGGAGGACATTATTATTATGGCTCTTTTAAAAAGTGCATGGTGAAGTTAGATTCCGAGCGAAACGAGGGTGGGTCAATAGTGCCTTGTAACTATACATATATTTACTTGTACCATATTATACAAATAAATATATTTCCACTAAAGCAAGTTTTTAAACGCGTGTGGATTATGACACCTCTAAATGATATAAAATGAAACGTGCTCGCTTTATAAATTAATTTTGTAACCGCGATGTAACACCTGCGTTTTATTTTTTGCGGTTTAAACATTTTATATAAATTTTCACGTATTCGAAAATTTTTGGCAGCTGTCCTTTAGTTTTCTGTTTTAATTAACTATGTATATTATGAACATTTTTTTACGAAATTGTCATACATAGATTATCTCATATTAATATTGGATTGATGGAAGTATGTAATATAGAACTGATCCAATACCTGAAATTACACAAATATTAAAAAGAAATAAGTTTGAGTTTGGATGTAGTGGGCAATTTGAAAATTCGTTCTCTAGAGTAGTGCAATTTTAGTGAGAAAATCAAAACAGACCAACCAGTACTATTTTATAGATTGATTTATTTTATAACTTGCGAACAATGCCAATTATTAACGCCATGACAGGAAACTAATAAAATATAATTAGGAGCAGACTGCAGAGTACTATAGTAATTATAAAGATTATAATATTTACCACAAATTATAACACGTTTGATTTAAAAAAAATATGTTTTGTTTTGTTAGAAAGCTACATTACCGCCAAATACTATTTTTAACCGACTGATATTTATTTATTAATTTTTTTATTTAATCATTTATTTCAGGCAATATTTACAAAAAGATCTTAAATATGTAAACAGAGGCCCATAAAATATATACCTTAATAACTAACATATATATATAATATATAAACTATTTAATACGTAGTGTCTTCTTCTTAACTTCCGAAATACGACGCCCTGCGGCCAGAAGTCCTCCTTCATGAAAGTTGGCAGATGATGAGTAGGCACTCTCACCAAAAACGAATTGAAACTCGTTTTGTGACGACGTACCAGCCGTTCAACCCTCAATTTGAAACTGGACTTTTTCTGGACGTAGTCTACGACATCTTTTTGTATTTTTATGTATGTTTAGCGATTTCTCCGAGACGGCTTGACCGATTTTGCTACTTTAAACAGTATTGTATGCTAGTAGGTCCCGTTTCTTTTTTTTTGACACACAATTTACCGTATTCGAGAAAATGTGAAAAAACCATCAAATTTGAACTATGTTAACAGATCTAATTAGTCTTTTTTACCTTCTTCTAATTTTCATATCGACTTGAAACTTTGCTTTATATTTCTGATGATAACACAGTTATTTGGTATCATCAAACTGATCTGATGGTGAGTCCAGAAGATGGTTACTGTAACTCTTCAAGGGCTATTAGTAAATACTTTGAGTTTGAGCTTATTAGGTTTTATTAGACAAGCCCAATACGTTAGAATTGGATTTTAGAGCCTAATTTTTAGTGTTAATAAAAGTGAGTTTTTAGTTTCTTAGTCTTAATATAAAATTTGGCAGCATACTAACATAAATAGCTTAATCGAATATGATATTAAAAAACTTTCTTCTTACAAATTAACTGCTTATACCTACGTCGACACTAAAAATGGAAAAATAAAAACTTAAAAAAACCGACTTCCGACCGAAAAAATAACTGAACTATAGAAACCTAATCAGATATTTTTGAAGTCGGTGTAATATTATGAAAATTTGAATTCAATAATTTACTTTAAGGTAAAGAACTAAAGCTACTATACATTCAAACTTACATGAAGATGGACAAACCACTTTCTGATGTCGTGGTAACGGCTTGATAATGCTTAATCATCTCTTGAATACTAAACTCAGGTCTTATTTGAAACCACATTACTGACGCCACTTGATCTATGTAACCGCTTACATCGCAATAGATCAGAACATACTGTGGTTAACCACAATCGCTATAGTCCAAGATCCAGCAGTTGTAAATGCTATATACATTGAAATTTAATACCATATTTAAAATTTAAACGTTGACCAAATATGTTTTGCTAATGAAGTTAAAAGCAAAACATATATAAATATATAATTTAATAATAAATTTACAAAATCGCTTTTTATGTTAAATCAAAGTAAACATATATGGGTCGTACTTCTTTTTTAGTGACAATGATCTGTCACTCACCTCAATTTGTGTCATATTAGAGTATAGATTATTATGTATTCTGTAGCCAATAATTTTTTGCATGTGTTTATTTTTCATTAAATACCGTGACAGAGTAGTAATTCATAATGATGTCCTACCGAAAACAAACCACTCTGTCACAGTGTTTTCTCGAAAACCGCCATAAAACAAACAACATTACGGGCGTGAAAACAGAGATTAAATGATCCAAATGAAAATTAAATGCATTTGGAAAAAAATATCTAACACTGAAATCAAAATATTGTTACTTGAAAAACTCGAAAAACTGAGAAACACCAATTCATTGTCACAAAAAAAGAAGAACGACCCATATCCCTACATAATATTATATAAATACTCAAAATGAAACAATTTTTTTTTTCTTATTTTGCTCAATAATATTACTACAATTTAAATAAATTATATTGTTTTTTTTAGCTGAGATTACTTAATTGTTAAATTTGAAATCTGTAAACATATATTTTTAATTTAGAATTTATTATAGAAATACCCATTAATAACATGTTACGTGTTCAATTATTAAAAGTCACAATAACAGTTATTTATAACTAATCAGTAATAGAGTCAAAACTGAACAAACAACTAAAATTAAGTGCCAATAAATTAGAACAGACCTCATACATTGTGCAAAGAATATAAAAAAAAGGGCCATATCGTTATTCTTCTCTTCCGAATTGATATTTTTAGGAACAAATTAAAGAAAAAATTGTAATTTAGTGTTGTAATGATTAAAAATGAAAATTAATTTCTCATTTATTAAAATTCTAAATTATAAATTACTATATAATATCAAACAAATGTGCTCCGTTCAAATATCAATATATTTTTTTAAATATTCCGTCTAACTTAAATTTAATTTTTTTTTTTATTTATTTTGAAAAAAAATCTTAATAAATAATCGTAAAAACCTCTAAATTAAAAAATAAAACATGTATATATAAACTATTAAGGATTAAAATAAAATAGATAAAATCCTTCACTAAATTAATTGTTTTGAGAGCTGTTGTCTTGTTCATAATTTTATCAATAGCATAAATGTAATAAGACAACAATGTAATAAAATTAAATTACATATCAATATATCACATAAAATTTCATTTTTAACATTCTTAAAAGTATAAATTATTCAAAATGGTGGAAAAACCAATACTTTTCTTTTATTAAAAATCATTAATATTACCCCCTAGTCTATAATGCCCAAAATAAAGCTAAAGTATTAAGCGGTCCTTTTGAAACAATTTGAAGCATTGCAGTCTTAAATTAAGTAATTTAGATAATATAGATGAATTAGTTGAAGAGGTCCTTTCAAAGGCCTTTATTGGACGCAATAAAAGTTACATTCTAAATAATAGTGACCGAAATCCCATTTACTCGGAGGTAGCTTTACGCTTCACAGATGTAAAGTACGTTATGTATTTTAATTCGGAATATTTGGAATGTGTTACTTTTTAACCCGGGAAAGGAAAAGCTTTCCCAGAGGATAGAATATAGACAAGAGAGGACTCACCAATTTTGACGAGATAGAAGATTAGGTTACATATTTAATTTCCTATCATTATAACAAGGAGTTTTTGTTTTCAATACTTTTTTTGTTAATTTTGTTGTTTTGTTTGTTTTGGCTTCAAAGCGTGCCATTTGAGCACAGATTACTTCTCCAAGAATTTTTGTTTTATTTGTTTTTAAAGGTTTAAAATGTTTGTTGTCAAACAAGTTTCAAATACGGATTTTTTCTACAATTCATTATTTTTGAAATTTTATATATGCAGCAGTAGTATATTAACTTTATCCTTATTATAAGTTGTTACCATCCACACAAACATTGAAATTTTTTAAAACGCATATTTTGAAATTTTAAACAAAACAGAAATTCAGACCAAAACTTTTCAAAGAAAAACAATGACAGACAAAACCTTTAAAAATTCGTAGTATCATCGTAATCTTTCTTTCGTATATTAAAGCTAACATAATAACGAAATTTATTTAGCTGGAGCTTCTAGAGGCAGCATTTATTGGATGAAAACCGAGATCTTGCCTGTAATCTAAATAATATTTACGCAGTCTCCAACCTATTTTACTCAAATTGTACGCTTCTGAATAGAATTTTCTATGCATATTTTTAAAAACCTTTGTTATAATACTTGGAAGAAATACTGTGTTATTTCAAAGAACAGCTTACTTCATAATATGGTTGTAGACTAATAATATAATATTAAAAAACGGTAACTAGTAGTTGGATTCTGTTGAAATAAAGGTTTACAAGTAATTTAAAAATTTTAAACGCAATTTTTGAATATTATCTTAATTAAAAGTCTTAAAATGTTTAATTAACTTCAGTTAATTTCAGTTGGGAAATGCTTTAACGCATACATGTGGGACTCACCGGCTAGAAAAGCCAGTACTACACAATAAAACGCAACAAAACCTCCACCGTTTAATGGGGCATCGCAGGATCGCTTTTGCACTCAGCCGAAACATACCACAACAACCATGGGGTAACTCCAACAGTCCACTCTGCTATCAGAGAAATACCAGGAGCTACCCGCATGGCACACCGCCCACCGAAGTGGGCTACCTCCCTGTGCATTTCGTGCGCCCGACTGTACTGTCGGACGACAATAAGAGCCCCTCCCCCCCCCCCCTCCCCCCACCTACACCACCACCAAGACAAGGTGAACGTACGTTAGGCGGGATTTTTGTATTATCCTTAATGAAGTACTTTAGATCTGTTTTTTTTTCACAATAAAAAAAACATTTCGAAAGTTTAATCGTAAAATCGTAAATAATTGAAAGACAGACAATCTATACATATAATAAAATTCTAACTGAGTCGAACTGTACATTAAATATTTTTAGAAAAATCTTATCGAAATAGATTTTATTATCAATACAGAGACCGAATCTATAGTTTTTAGAATTTTTGTCTATCTGTCTGTTACCGCATCACGGAAAAACCACTGGAGGGATTTTGATGTTTGGTATGATGATAGCTGGTTATCCGGGTCAACATATAAAATACTTTTAACTGCAGGAAAATATTTCATCTCTGAGAAATCTATGCTAAACGTTAAAACATATGTAGGGACGAACCCAAGCGGAGCGAGGGTGAGTCGCTAGTACGTAATAAAAAAGCAATTTCAAAATACTTAAAAGCTCAAAAGCTCCTAATCCGATTTCGCAGAAATACTTACATTGTGGATCTTCTCAACTGCGTGCTTTTTAAACCTTCAACTTCTCTTTGTTTGAAAGAGCGTGTAGAATTTCTGAGTGAACCTCATACCCGTTCACTTCATTTTGATCAGAACCTCACTTATAACATTTCTAAGCAATTTTCATGTTTTTCAAACGTTCTTTCACTGTAAAAGCTGCTCAACTAGAATTCTCTTCCTGTGAACGTTAGAAGTGTTTTAAGTCTAGATCAATTCAAGACTTTAAAACAACATTAACTATATCTTTAGTACTTTCTTTTTATACCTACATTATATACATTATGTCTTTATTATTATATATTAGTGTCTGTATGTACATATATATGTATAAATAAATATGTTGGGACATTAACACACAGCACCATCTAATTCCATGGTAAGCTACGAGACCTGTGTTATGGATACCAGATAGTTGATACACTACACATATATAACTTTTAAATACATACATATTATAAATATAAACACCCATGACTGGAGTACAAACATTCGTGTTGAAACAAATGAATGTCCCCAGCGGGACTCGAACCCGCGACCGCTGTACAGTAAGTAGTCACTATACAAACTGAGCCAAACGTCAAAATATGTAAACATATTATATATCATAAAATAAGATCACATTGAAATACACTACACCACGTTAAAATTACCTAGACGAGAACATAATAATGCCTGCTCTTCACAATAAGGAATATCTTGACATCGCTTTCCAAACAAGACAAAAGCTAATATTCGTGTAAAGTACGAGCATACAACAAACTTTGCACTTCAAAACTGTGCTTTAAAGGTTACATTATTTCCACCTTTAGTTAAACGTAATAGCTTATACACTAAATATGTTGAACCACTTTGACAACACACCGTCTTCCGCGATAATGTTATTAATTCCGAACAGAGCATCGTTATAACCTAATTTTCTATACGGATAGTAGGTATCTGTTCGTATCAACAGTCACAAAGTTCTATTTTTATGATGAAATTTTCTATTTATTTTGTACTAACGTTTACTCGACTGCAGCAAAGCACAAAGAAGAGTTATGTGTTTGATCTGTATGTATGTGTAATGAAATAATAAAAATATTTTTTAGAGTTAAACTTAAATTAAAAATGTCGTGTTTATTTCTTTATTTGCAACGGTTCGGCCTAGGCCAAACTAGTTAAACCTAAAGCATTTAGGCCTAACTAGATTGTCGTGGGCTAAACTAGTATATCTAAGACAAATTAGTTTGACCTGGATCATAATTACTAAGCCGCCTAATCGATTTTAATGAGTCATATGTCAATAGATTATCGCGAATGCTATTAGCTATATGGATATTATTTAAATTCAAAATGGCAGACTTTAGGCGCTAATTTATGTATCTAGATTTTTTTTAAAGAATTTTATTAGGTGATCACAAAATACACAACTTACTTATAAAACTATAGATAGAAAATGTATAATATACAACTTAAAAATGTTTTTTCCTCCCTGCGAGTACGTTTATGTACGCCTCCTATCGCATAAAACTTGTCCTATTAGTTTGCTTTTTATGCAGTCAGATTTTTATTCTTATAATTTAAAATTACTCCGCTCTCGTAGGTCATTTGATACAAGATATTCTATAACCTTGCTCAATAAATATGTAGGCTACATAACACAAAGTGA
The DNA here is from genome assembly GCA_905404265.1 of Fabriciana adippe. Taxonomy (NCBI): domain Eukaryota; kingdom Metazoa; phylum Arthropoda; class Insecta; order Lepidoptera; family Nymphalidae; genus Fabriciana; species Fabriciana adippe. The sequence continues at coordinate 13,584,333 of FR989995.1, read as the reverse complement.
GTGTATGAAATGAATGAAATGAAATCGAACCAATAGATCCGGAGATTAGCAAATTCAAAGAAATACACAAAACCCTTCAGTTTTATATATTACTAGCGAGTTACCCTCGCCTCGTTCGGGTACGTCCCTAGGTACCTTTTTTTTTTTGAGCGAAAACCTAATTATTTTTTTTAAATAAAAAATCAGTCCAGCCGTTTCAAAGATTAGCATGAACAAACAGACAGAGAAAATTTTTAAAAATGCGTTTTTCTTATATGTACCGTATATAATATCATATGCATTTAGTAAAAAGCTGTTATTTTGACATTACAAACATACATTTCAATTTTATTGATCTACTAGCGTTGCCCGCGGCTCCGCCCGCGTTCAGATGATCAAAAAGCAAATTCTTAGGTTTTACATACATATTAGTATACTCTTACATATGTATACCACTTTCATTGCGCACCGCATGATTGGTAAAAACTGGCAGTGATTGACAGTGCTACAAAGGTTCCCCCGTTAATCTCATATTTGATTTAGTAATTTTTGTTTTAGTAATAACATTTATGTACATATGTCTACACTTCTGTTTTGTTTGCTTATTTATTTTCGGGCGATAAACTCTCAAACTACGGAATGATTTTAATCATTTTTTACTAATATATAAGCTATTAATTAATTTAAGATTTAGCTAATTATTTAAATTACATAATGACAACTTTTCTTAACGTTAATCTGTCGCGCAACATGGATTGGTTAGCGCTAGTTAGTAATATTGTCTAAAACGAATTTCAAAAGAAAGTGTAATAAGTAAATAATTTTAAGCAAATACTTTTTATTATTTCATATGGCTCGGCTAATATGATTAAAGTCGCAAGCATTTTATTGTCTCCTTTAAGCCTTTACCTTCCAAGAAATGGAGTCAAAAAAAAAACTGAAAAATTTGAGGTATAACAGTTCCTATAACACTTTTTCATAGTTTTTGAGATATTAAATATTTTTAGTTACCGGCATTGTCAGTTTAATAGCCATAAACTTGTTTCCCATAAAATGTTATAAAATAATATGAATCGACTTATTTTTACGGTTGATAAAATGAGCCGATATTGTGGAAACGAAAATATTATTTGTATTTATTTTAGTTTTAACCTAACAAAACACGTAAGTTAAAAAAACAACACAGTATTTTGCTATACGAAACCATAATGCGCAAGTTGCATTTGCATTTGCCCATTTTTTACATTAAAAGATTAAAAAATATACACATTATTTACTAAACTATAAAAATTTACAAATATTACTAATATGTTACTAATTTATAAAGCTAAAAAGTTTGTTTTATTGAAAATTTGAACACAGGCGGGGCCGTGAGTAATTTAGTAGTAATTCTAATAAAGTCATGGAAAGGTTATATCTGTACATTATTTTTTTTTGGATTAAAACTACGTATTTTAAAAACACATGGCGACATCTATTGTCAAATACCTAAATAACACATAAATCAATTTTCATTAAAATAACTATTTAAATGAATAAAATAGGGTTATTGATATTTCCTTTAAGATAAGCTTTTTTTAATAGTTTTAACATACAGAATTAAGTTACCTTGCTAAAATGTTAATAGTATCATCGTGCTTTTATTTTAACCAGTTTTTGTATTTTTTTTCCAAAAAATGAGATATTTTCCTGCGGTAAAAAGTATCCTATATGTTGACCCGGATAACCAGCTATCATCATACCAAATTTCATCAAAATCCCTCGAGTGATTTTTCTGTGATGCGGTCACATACAGACAGACAGACAAAAATTCTAAAAACTATAGATTCGGCCTCTATATCACTAATAATGAATATAAGTAAGATTCAGTAAGATTTTTCGAAAAATATTGAATTTACGGATTCGGCTTAGTTACAATTTTATTATTTGTATAGTTACTAATTTATAAAGCCAAAAAGTTTGCTTTACGTATAATAATTTGAACACAGGCGGGGCCGCGGGTAATTTAGTAGTAATTCTAATAAAATTGTAGAAAGGTCATATCTGTACATTCGTTATTTTGGAATTAAAGCTACGTATTTTAAAGACACATGGCGACATCTGTTGTCGAATAACTAAATAAAATATAAATGTATATTAATTAAAATAACTATTTTAATGGATAAAATAGCGCTATTGATAATTTGATTTTCAAGATAAGCTATTTTTAATTGTTTTTACCATATTTAGTAAGTTACCTTGCTAAACTGTTTATAGATAGTATCGTCGTGATTTTGTTCCAACCAGTTTTTGTATGTTTTCTCAGAAATGAGATATTTTCCCGCGGTAAAAAGTATCCTATATGTTGACCCGGATAACCAGCTATCATCATACCAAATTTCATCCAAATCCCTCCAGTGGTTTTTCTGTGATGCGGTAACAGACAGACAGACAGACAGACAGACAGACAGACAGACAAAAATTCTAAAAACTATAGATTCGGCATCTGCATCGATAATAATGTCTATTTCAATAAGATTTTCCAAAAAATATTTAATGTACAGATTCGGCTTAGTTAGAATTTTATAATATGTATAGATATAGATAGATAACATTAATAAGATAACATTAATTTTATATGTTTACTGTGACAGAAATCGCAGGTTCGACTTTATTTCGATTCAATTTCAAGAAAGTCTCAACTCTCAAGATTGGATATAAATACTGTCTTACTAAAACAAAATATCTTTATGTTGTAAGAAGCCAGATCATTTTAAATATAAAAAAATATGAATGCACTGAAATTAAATTTATATTATTTAAGATATAATGTTTTTAATATTTTAAGTACCAAATATACATACATATATAGAATATTTTTTGTTCGTACCTACTATTGTATTGCAGTCAGCCCTTTTTTAACGTCCCACTGCTGGGCACGGGCCTCCCTTCAATACGAGGGGGATCAGGCCATAGTCCACCACGCTGGCCAAGTGCGGGTTGGCGGATTTCTCATTACTTTCGAAAACTTGCTAAGTTTTCTCAGACATGCAGGTTTCCTCAAAATGTTTTCCTTCACCGTAAGGCAAGTGGTAATCATGTTAGAAATGATTCGCACATGTAAATATCTGAGATGCGAAACCTGGGATTTGAACCCGCTACACTCGGTTTCCCAAGCGAGCGTGTTACCACTGGTCTACCAATGCCTTCCTCGTACCTACTAATACGAATTAAATCACATCACACAGAGTCCCATATATTTAAATAAAAAAAAACAGTTAATCAGTTTTTTTAATTATTTAAAACTATAATTATATAAGTATATTTATTATTCTAATTAAACAAAGATGTTTATTGTGAATTAAATTATAATCTTCTGTTTTTATTATATTAATGTTAATTTTTTTTTTTTTACTTATTGCATTTTATATAACTTTTAATATTTTCAGTTAATTATGTTACAAATATTGTTAATGTTTTTTTTTTATATATATATATATTTTTGATAGTGATGTTTTGTTTACATTATTTTATTACATGATGTGGTAACCTGTAAAAAAAGTGCATTTATCTCTAACTTTATAAACGTAATAACACATGAATTAATGTAACTTTTGTTGGTTATCCTGATAAAAATAAATAAATAAATAAATAGGTATACGATTACTAAGCCTTTGGTGATTGGTTGATGTTCTGGAATAAACAGGAACACACGTAATACTCAAGCGGAAGCTAGTATTTAAATAAATCAATAAACAGTTCGGTTCTCATTTACATATTATATCAACACACCCAGGTTCGGGACTAAAACCTTTGGGTAATATTGTATATTACTAGCGTCTTTCCGTAGTTTCACCAGCGCAGTACATTAATATATTACTATTATTATAATGTTTATAATAAACTAGCAACTTACCCTCGCTTCGCTCGGGTTCGTCCCTAGGTAGGTTTTTTTTTGAGCGAAACCCCAATTCTTTTTCTAAAATAAAAGTAGCCTAAGTTACTCCTTATAATATCAGCTATCTGCCAGTGAAAGTCCCTTTAAAATAGATCCAGCCGTTTCAGAGATTAGCCGAAACAAACACACAGACAGACAGACAAAAATTTTAAAAATTGTGGGTTTCTTGTATCTACCGTATATAATTCCATATGCATATAATATAAAGCTGTTATTTTTACATTACAAACAGACACTTCAATTTTATTTATCTGTATAGATGAATACAGGGTGGATTTTTGAGACGGGACAGTAAGGGCAGGTACCTTAAATACTATAGTTACAGGAAAACGTTCCTAGGAGACCATCCATAACTTTTTGAGATATTCTGAACTACATTCACAGATTTTGGAAAAAAATTACAGTCAGCGAGAAAAATGCTAAAATACGTTTTTTTTTTTTTTATTTCAATCGATCCTATTTCATGTAGGGATCAAAAGACTCTATGGAAACATTTAAGGTTTGAGTACTAGAAATCACAGAAATCGCCAAAATCTTTTCCCATACATTTTGTACGGAAAAGCGTTTAATCAACTCGAAAATTTTTGTTGCCAAACAGTCCTATTTTTAATGTGATCAATAGACCCTTTGAGGCAAACTGAAGATTGCGTACAGAAACTACGGTAAGTCATAAGACCGGGTTTACACGCAGGCATTTTATGCAACGAGCATAAGATAAATTTTTTTAGTGTTTCTGTACTCAAACTTCAGTTGGCCTCAAAGAGTCTTTTGATCACATTAAAAAATAGGACCGTTTGGCAACAAAAAATATTTCGAGTTGATTAAGCGTTTTTCCGTACAAAATGTATGGGAAAAGATTTTGGCGATTTCTGTCATTTCTAGTACTCATACCTTAAATGGTCCCATAGAGTCTTTTGATCCCTACATGAAATAGGATCGATTGACATAAAAAAATTTTTTTTGGTATTTTAGCATTTTTCTCGCTGACTGTACATTTTTTCCAAAATCTGTGAATGCAGTTCAGAATATCTCAAAAAGTTATGGATGGTCTCCTAGGAACGTTTTCCTGTAACTATAGTATTTAAGGTACCTGCCCTTACTGTCCCGTCTCAAAAATCCACCCTGTATATAATATGTTGGGACATTAACACACAGCACCATCTAGTTCCATGGTAAGCTACGAGGCTTGTGTTATGGATACCAGATAGTTGATACATTACACATATATAATATTAAAAACATAAATATTATAAATTTAAACACCCATGACTGGAGTACAAGCATTCGTGCTCAACACACGAATAAATGCCCCAAGCGGGACTCAAACCCGCGACCGCTGGCACAGCAAGTAGGGTCACTACGAACTGAGCCAAACGTGTCGTACATAATACATAATTTACGAGTTTAAATCACAAAATAATTCCCCATTTAAAACTTTCAGTAAATATTAAGGTAAATAAAATTTAACTGCCAAAACTTTAACTTTTAGATTTTCAATCAATGTCTTTAGTTTTAATATAGCGCAAACGTATACTAAATGTTGAAGGACGCGCGTGGTTGCAACCATAAAGCAGTACAAAGTGTAAGTCTGTTTTATCACATTGCCTCGTAAAATATGAGCGCAACCAGACCATAGCGTATAACGGAATTTGGCACTAAAATGCGAGAGTAAATGGCTTAAAATGTATATCCGAAGGCGAAATTTAACAAATTCTTCAGAAATGTACAATAAAACAAAATCCTCACTAATGACACTTAATAACTGTAAATGGCTTTATTTTATTTTTCTTATATTGTACTAGCAACTCACCCTCGCTCCGCTCGGGTTCGTCCCTAGTTATGTTTTAACGTTTAGCTCAGAGGTGAGATATTTTCCCGCAGTAAAAAGTATCCTATATGTTAACCCGGGTAACCAGCTATCATCAAACCAAATTTCATCAAAATTCGTCCAGTGGTTTTCCCGTGATGCGGTAACAGACAGACAGACAGATTGACAGACAGACAGACAGACAAAAATTCTAAAAACTATAGATTTGGCTTCTGTATCGATAATAAAATCGTACAGATTCGGCTTAGTTACAATTTTATTATATGTATAGATGTCTATTTTTAACATATAAGGAAAGTAATATAACAAATTAATTTATATGTGGAGTCAGGTTTACATTAAAAAATCGGTCAAGTGTGAGTCGAATTTGCACGAAGGGTTCCGTCCCATCGTTCATGTAGTTTTTATTAATATGAGTTGTACTCTCTATGTATGTAGTTAAGTTATCTTAATCTATTAAAAAATACGAACGTTAAAAAAAATGTTTCTTGTAATTTTTTTTTTGTATTTTCATTATTTGTTGTTAAAGCTGCAATAGAAATACACAATATGTGAAAATTTCAACTCTCTACCTATTACGGTTCATAAGATACAGCCCTCTGACAAACGGACAGACTAACAGCGGAAGCTAGAAAAACTTGACGTAAAATGGACTATTTACCATATTTTTCATTTCCTCTATGAACTTGCGATATTTTGGCAATGTCGTAAGCGCCATCTTGTAATGCGGCGCACAGCTACACTTAGTATACCTAATTCTGAAGTTATCAGTGACTATAAAAGCTTAAGAGCTTATATTGTTTTACAAAGTTTTTAAAATTAACTGACTGCAATATTTATCCCAAACGAAAAATTTAGATCTAGAAGCAGTTAATATATCCTTTATATTTTTTTTCAAGTTTAGTTATTGAGTCTTTCTGTATAGTAAGCCTCAGTAACAGCCCGGAGTTGGGAAGTTGGCGGTGTTTCACCCCCGTGCCTCGGAGAGCACGTAAAGCCGTCGGTCCTGCGCCTTAACTCTCACCGGTCGTGTCGAGTAGTCGTCCCACCGGAGTATGAGAGTGACAGGAATAGAGAGTGCACTTGTGTCTGCGCGTACATTTGTGCACTATAATATCTCCTGCGCAGTTGGCTAGTCTCAATGAGATTGGCCGCCGTGGCCGGAATCGGTCAGGAGGACATTATTTACCTAAAAGATAGATATAGAAAAACAAGCGACTCATCTAGGTTGATTCCCCATACAAACTTTCATCCCCATTTTCACCCTCTTAAGGGATGATTTCTGTAATAAAAACTATCTTATATCCTTTCCAAGATCTCAAACTATCTTCTTACCAAATTTCATCTAAATCGGTTCAGTAGTTTTGGAGCTCATTCGGTGCAAACAAACAAACAAACAAAAAAATCTTACCTCTTTATAATATCAGTATAATAAATGAAACTTTGCAAAAGACATTCTTGTAATATAACAGCGGTAAGCACTAAGAAAGATTTTTAGACAATTCAACCTACTAAGTGCTTAAATAAAGGAATCCAACCCGCACTTGGCCAGCGTGGTGGACTATGGCCTGATTCCCCTCGTACTGAAGGGAGGCCCGTGCCCAGCAGTGGGACGTTCAAAAGGGCTGAATACAAAGGGCTGAATAAAAAACCAACCTGAAACCTCACTAAAGAATACTCATTAAAGAAATTAATTAAGTAATTAATTAGTATTATGAAAATTGATTTACAAATGCCAAATATAAGGCCAAATTAAGTATCTCGTTCTTTTTGACTGTGGTAAAAAATAATAAATAACTAAATTGGTTTTTTCAATAATGGGATCAGACATTTTTGTCGATGCCAGCCGAAACCAGCCAGCTTTATAAAGAAATAAAAGCTTGTAAAATATAAGCGTAGCCAGTCATTCATTCATTATTGCAATTTAAAATAAAACTTTATATCTGTTTGGACGAATACTCCAACGAATTGCGGAAGATTGTAATAAAATTATTTGACTCGTTAAAAGATGCATATATTTTTACGACAGTAAGTTTATATTATACTGCACTAGTTTCTATATCTTAGTATCTTCTTTCTAAAGTACTTTATATATATATATATATATATATATATATATATATATATATATATATATACTCAACTAGTAAATCAATTTCAAAGCGAAATACTCACTAGCCAGAATAATAGAATTTTGTCAGATGATACTTTGTGTGCATTCTGAACCGGTGGTAGATTCCTCACGGGCTTACATACTGAGATTCAATTTAAATTTTACAAATGTGAAAATTGACAAAAGTGCTTATATATGTATGTGTATTTTTATAAAGTATATTTTGATTTGATTTGTGAAGCCGATTTTGAGTGGTGCGAGATAAAATCAACAGGATAATTATACTCCTAAAAACTCTAATTAAGAAATTATTATTTTTAGACTATAGCTTTGAATCCCAAACACTTAAACCAAATTCAAACAAAAAAATTACATCAATTTGTTTGCTTGAATTTGGTTTCATCAATTGGAATCTCATAACGTAACTGTCTCATTACAATGTCGTCATATACTTTGTATTATTAGATATGAATTGAGTATTTATCGGTTTTACATGTGTACTCAATTTGGCTATATGTTTGTACGTGTAAAACTTTTACAGAAAACCGTATCTGAATCGATCAAACTGTTTTGGAGATAAATAGGAACATTCGTGCGCAAAAACAACCTCTCACCCTAAACGCACATACCTTCTCCTTTCTGTCGTGGGTAATTTTACCACCCATATAAAAATTTCAAGAAAAACTACTCTCTAAGGTAATAATATATTAGAAAAATTTAAAATCAATGTACCTTTAAAAAGTAATTATAACAATTATACCATAATATAAAGATATAAACCATTTTAACTGAAAACCGCAGATAAGAAAATCTATTGAAAACACAAATGCAAGTAACTGTCCGACGCAGACTGCAAGTCCGATACATATGAAATATATTGAAAATGCTGCTGTAGCGAATAATTTCTACTTTAAAAATAAAACTTAGCTGTCACTGAGCCATATATATTTTTTATTTGACCCAGTTATGTAAAACGTTTGGTTAATTTGAATCTTCTATAATTTTTGACATTTTATTGTGATATATTTGTTTATTTGTATGTTTATTTATTAGGCAGCTAACGTTATATACTAAAACGTTATTACCTAAAAGATATAGAAGAACTGGCAGGCATAAGGCAGTGGTAGCCCAGTGGTAACGCGCTCGCTTGGGAAACCGAGTGAAGCGAGTTTAAATCCCGGTTCTCGCACATCTGATATTTTCATGTGCGAATCATTTCTAACATAATTACCACTTGCCTTAAAGTGAAGGAAAACATCGTGAGGAAACTTGCATGTCTCAGAAAACCTAACAAGTTTTCGAAAGACATGTGAAGTCCGCCAATCCGCACTTGGCCAGCGTGGTGAACTATAGCCTGATTCCCCTCGTATTGAAGGGAGGCCCGTGCCCAGCAGCGGGACGTTAAAAAAAGGGCTGAATACTACTATACTATAGAAGAACTAGCGACTCACCTAGGTTGATTCCCCATACAAACTTTCATCCCCAATTTCAACCCCTCAAAGGATGATTTCCGGAATAAAAAATATCCTATATCCTTCTTAAGGTGTCAAACTATCTTTTCACCAAATTTCATCTAAATCGTTCCAGTACTTTTTAAGTTCATTCAAATCAAATCAAATCAAAATATACTTTATTCAAATAGACTTTTACAAGCACTTTTGAATCGTCAATTTTACATTGAAATTAAATTTAAATTAAATGTCAGTGTAGTCAGTCCGTGAGGAATCTACCACCGGCTCGGAAGGCAGTTCTGCTGAGAAGAGCCGGCGAGAAACTCAACAGTTGCTCTTTTAAAATAATAATTGTGTACAATGTTGTAATACAATAATTATTATATATTTATCTTACGTGAGACCCAACCAGATTAGTTCCACACATTGATATCTCCGAAGTATTCTGTGACTGTATAATAAGCCTTATTCACTAATACATTTTTAATTTTAGTCTTAAATTGTTTAAGTGGCAAGCTCAAAATCGATTGTGGAACTCTATTATACATGCGTATACCTTGCCCCATAAACGATCTATTCACTTTTTGAAGGCGAAAGCTAGGCGATACCAGTTTTTCCTTATTTCTAGTGTTTATTTCGTGTCTATCACTGTGTTTTAAATAACAATGAATGTTTTGTCGGACAAACATAATATTACAATATATATATTGCGATGCTACCGTAAGTATACCAATTTCCTTAAACAAATCTCGTAGGGTATCCCGAGCTCCGATGTTATAAATTGCCCGAATGGCCCTTTTTTGGAGAATAAATATAGATTTTATATCGGCTGCATTACCCCACAACAAAATTCCGTAAGTCAAGATGCTGTGAAAGTAGCTGAAATAAACAAGTCTAGCGGTATCAACATCTGTTAGCTGCCTGACTTTCCTAACCGCGAACACAGCAGAGCTCAGTCTACTCGCGAGAGATGACAGATGGGGGCTCCACTGAAGACCCGAGTCCAACGTTATGCCCAAGAATACTGTGGAATCTACAGTATTAAGAATGTCATTATTTAAAAACAAACTAAAATTTTGTCTCCTTACATTATTTATTACAAACATACAAAAATTAGCTAAACAGTAGGCGAGACGGTGCGGGGGGTCGGCGATTGCATCAAGCGAAGCAAGGCATTTGAATTTTATTCTCGCGTCAGTAATTTTTTTGCGATTACTCCTAAGATACTCATTTAAATTATATGGTGTAAAAGAGTAAAATAATGTGCATGAAATGCTTAAAGCCTTTAACTTATTTTAAATGATAAGGATTAATACTTTTATTTAATTGTTTTGAAAAGCTTTACTACCAAGTTTCAAGTAATTCCGATCATAATATTTTTTTTGCCCATATAAACATTATTTCCCCCTTTTACCCCTTTAAGGGATGAATTTCGAAAAATAAATAAACATATTTCTTATTTTTTATTTTAAAGCTAAATATCACTTTCTGTATATTTCACACTAGCGACTCACCCTCGCTCCGCTCGGGTTCGTCCCTAACTTGTTTTCCCATGCAAACTTCCATCCGCATTTTCACGTCCTTAAGGTATGATTTCCGGGATAAAAAGTATTCAATGTTTTGCCCAGGATCTCAAGCTATCTTCTTACCAAATTTCATCTAAATCGATTCAGTAGATCCGAAGATTACTCCCTACCACCACACAAACTTACAAACTTTACCTCTTTATAATATTAGTATAGATTAACAATGACAGTTTCATACAATCTTTTATGCCCTGTTTTACCCACTTAGGGGATTTCGGAAAATCCTTTCTTATCGGATGCCTACGTCAAACAAAGAACACACCCTCCAAGTTTCAGATCTCTACGTTCAGCGGTTTAGGCTGTGCGTTGATCCGTCAGTTAATCAGTCATTCAGGACAAAGCATTTATGTATAGATAAATTAACTTAATACATTTTATTATTATTAGATTAGACTTTTACAAACATTTTTTATGGTCAACTTAATTTAAAGAGAGTTTGTGTCAGTTCTTGAGCAAGCATCGTCGCGGAATACAGTTCTAGTAAAGAGAGCGGGCGAAAAACTTAACAATTGCACTATTTAAGAAGGCGAGTTTCATTTATTTTAACACAACGTAGTAGCTACAAGGCAATTTACGTCCGCATACAAAACAATTTATTTTAATTCCACGCATTGTTAATACAACTTATAAGAAAAAATAAATCAACTTATAAGAAAAACTTGAACAAATATAGTTTTGAAATACATATGACTCGCTTATGCCCATCTTCTCGGTCGCGATCTTTTTGGTTGATGCTTAGTTGGTTTTTAATAAGTTTGAAGATACAGGTATGCAGCTTATTACGATTCGGTATCGGCCAATGAATTTGGGTAGGCTACTTAATTTATTTTCGAATTTAAACTGCTCGTTCACGAGTGAAAATCAGTACGGCATGTCATCTACTCGCCGTTGGTTTGGTTGGCCACCTCAACCGGTAGCTATTGACCGTTACGTGGAAAATTGTATCTTAATATTTTAGTATAAAATTGACATTGCATCACAGCAGTAGGTACAATAAATGTAAAAATGTAAATTATCAACATTTTGTGATTTGTTTGTGTGCACTGTGCGCGAGCTGCACAAGTGTGTGTCTGTGTGTGTGGGTGGGTGTGTGTGTGTGTGTGTGTGTGTGTGGTGGGTGTGTGTGGTGGGTGTGTGTGTACGTGTGTGTATGTATGTAATGTTTAGTACACAAACAGCTAGTATCTTGAATAATATAAAGACTACTGTCATATACCTAGAAACGCACACGAGCGAAGCGAATGTAAGAAGCTAGTCTATAATATCACATAAACATCTGAGGACATAAAGTTACCTATTCTGCTTCTGGTCTAGAATTCATTATTGCCACTGCTACTACTTGATAATTAAATTATGTCGGACGGTTATAAGGCCTATCCAGTCCTCATATCTGTCTAACCAAAATCTTGAATAACATTCTCAGAAATGTTTGCAGAAAGTTAACAACTTTTATCAAAATATCTCCACACAGCTCAACTGTATAATATAGAATGATGTATGCTAAATAATGATGTAAAAGTTTTGTCATCACCAATCTCTCTTTTTTGATCGACTACAAAAGAACAGGAACCGTTTAATTTGAGTGGATGATTTGTGGGAAAAAATCATCGCCTATAGTAGCATAATAGGGATTATGGTGAAATATTTTTTTATAATCTTTATTGCTTTTGAATTAAGCCTATATTAATATATTTTTAATGTAACTTCTTTTTGATTAAAAAATAATTATTAAAAAGTGCAAAAATAGATGAGAAATTCAAAGTAGTTAAAACAAACGCCATTGGTCAGACCGAATATGACGTCACAGTATATTATAACAGAGCGATTAGTGATTTTATCGCTTACAAATTATGTTGTCATTTCTCTGTGTATATCATACTGTGACGTCACGCCAAACGCGCGAAATGGCGAGCGCTTAAAGTATCCGTAACGATATGATAGTTTTAAAAAAATACTAAGTTTTAGTTTATTGGAATTGGATATTTTTTTACTGTTATATAACGATATCAGCTTTGTATACAAAATAAAAAAATCATGATATTCCCTATTATTATTATTATTATTTTGAAACATGGTGTGTATAGCTTTTTAGGTTATTAGACGGTACCTTTACCTGGACATCTTCCCCTTCTGTATTGGACTATAGTTGTGCTATCTGCTTATTATAAAGTAGACATGATTAATATTTAATGATTAAAAAAAATGAAATAAATTAAAATAGATATATTCCAATGTAGTTAATCAATATCGAGTTACTGTATACCTCTATTAATGTGATAGACTGTAAAAGCAGCCATTTGTAATCTATACTATAATAAAGCAGTAACTTAGCGAAATCTGTACATGAAATATTTTTTAAAAACAATGACTGTAACGTATTATGTATACGATATAGACCCCAAAACAATAGTTATAAATTTTTTTGTCTGTTTGTCTGTTTGTCTGTTTGTCTGTTTGTCTGTTTGTCTGTACGCGTTTCACGCAAAAAGTAATGAACCGATTTCAACGAAATTTTGTGAACTGATAACTTATTACTCGGGTCAACATTTAGGATACCTTTTACTTTAGAAAAATCTTTGTTTCCCGCGGGAAATCGCAATAACTGGTTTTATCGAGTCCTCCTTAGGAACCCTCCGCTGGCTAAACCTAAAGACATACATCAAAACAATTTACTTAAAAATTGTAGATCTTGAAAAGGCCAACAGAAATATCTACAACAGTATATGTCTATCTCTTAAGGTACACTCGCAATACCTATTCTTATCTATACCTATAACAAAACTAACTTAGTTAAATCGATGTGCGCGTTTCACGCAAAAAGTACTGAACCGATTTCAATTAAATTTTGTATAGTGATAGCTTATCACTCGAGTCAACATTTAGGATACCTTTTACTACAGGCACATTTTTCGTTCCCGCGGGAAAACGCAATGACTGGTTCTATCGAGTCGTCCTTAGAAATTTCTATGGCTAACGGTGGCTGAACCTTAAGAGATACATCAAAACAATGTACTAGAAAATTGTAGGTCTTAAAAAGTTCTACAGAAAAGTTCTCAACAGTATATGTCTATCTCATAAAGTACACTCGCTATAACTATTTTTATTAAATGATATTACTGTTTTCTTATACGAGTACGTTATCTATACTATAATAAAGCAGTAACTTAGCGAAATCTGTACATGAAATATTTTTTAAAAACAATGACTGTAACGTATTATGTATACGATATAGACCCCAAAACAATAGTTATAAATTTTTTTGTCTGTTTGTCTGTTTGTCTGTTTGTCTGTTTGTCTGTTTGTCTGTACGCGTTTCACGCAAAAAGTAATGAACCGATTTCAACGAAATTTTGTGAACTGATAACTTATTACTCGGGTCAACATTTAGGATACCTTTTACTTTAAAAAATCTTTGTTTCCCGCGGGAAATCGCAATAACTGGTTTTATCGAGTCCTCCTTAGGAACCCTCCGCTGGCTAAACCTAAAGACATACATCAAAACAATTTACTTAAAAATTGTAGATCTTGAAAAGGCCAACAGAAATATCTACAACAGTATATGTCTATCTCTTAAGGTACACTCGCAATACCTATTCTTATCTATACCTATAACAAAACTAACTTAGTTAAAACGATGTGCGCGTTTCACGCAAAAAGTACTGAACCGATTTCAATTAAATTTTGTATAGTGATAGCTTATCACTCGAGTCAACATTTAGGATACCTTTTACTACAGGCACATTTTTCGTTCCCGCGGGAAAACGCAATGACTGGTTCTATCGAGTCGTCCTTAGAAATTTCTATGGCTAACGGTGGCTGAACCTTAAGAGATACATCAAAACAATGTACTAGAAAATTGTAGGTCTTAAAAAGTTATACAGGGAAGTTCGCAATATTATACGTCTATTACCTAAGGTACATTCGCAATTACTATTTTTATTCACTACTCGCGACTCACAGACTGACTTATCAACGTTTAGCTCAGTTCAGCAGTAAAACGTAACTAGGGACGAACCCGAGCGAAGCGAGGGTGAGTCGTACATAATATAATATGTATTAAGTAGATGTTTAAATAAACATTTCACTTCTAAGGCTGGTATAATGATTTTAAAGTTAGAAATCTAATTAGCAACCCTCGCTTTACTTTGGTGCGTCGCTAGGTGCTTATTGTATTTATAATAATCTATACTAATATTATAAAGAGGAAAGATTTTTTTGTTTGTTTGTTTGTACCGAATAAGCTCCGAAATTACTGGACCGATTTAGATGAAATTTGGTAAGAATACAGTTTGAGACTCTGGAAAGGAGATAGGATAGTTTTTATTCCAGAAATCAACCCTTAAGGGGGTGAAAATGGGGATGCAGGTTTGTATGGGGAATCAACCTAGAGACGAACCCGAGCGAAGCGAGGGTGAGTCGCTAGTTATCTATAAAAGTGCAATTAGCATGGTTATAATTGTTATCTAGTTTTAATTAGTTTGATATTGTAACTTTTGTTTGGTAGTTCAATAAATCAATAAATCGATATGTATAAATGTTTACTGAATTTTAATTCAATTCAATTCTTTGTTCTGTAGCTTATTGAGTGGTTGCCATTTGAGCACAGTGTACTTCACCAATGTCGTGTAGGATGGAGAAGACACGCGTACAGAATTTGTATCTATATAAAAATTACAGTGCCTTCATAAGTAAATCAAACTATTCATGCCTAACACAATCTATAAAAAACCGTCCAAGTGCGAGTCAGACTCGCGCACGAAGGGTTCCGTACCATTATCTATAAAAACGGGAAAAAAATCACGTTTGTTATATGGGAGCCCCCTTAAATATTTGTTTTATTTTCATTTAATTATTTATTTTTAAAGTGAATATATTATAACTAAATATTCTGTGAATATTTGAAGGGTCTACCTGTTGCCGTTATCAATATCGAGCAGAAACGAGCAAAAAAATCACGTTTGTTGTATAGGAGCCTCCTTAAATATTTATTTTATTCTGTTTTTTAGTAGTTATTAGCGGAAACAGAAGTATACCATCTGTGAAAATTTTAACTGTCTAACTATCACGGTTCATGAGATACAGCCTGGTGACAGACGGACAAACAGACAGACGGACGGACAGCGAAGTCTAGTAATAGGGTCCCGTTTTACCCTTTGAGTACGTATCATAAAAAACCAAAATGAATTGGATAAACAAAACTTCTGCTCTTATAAATTTCGTATATAAGCTTAAGATGTTAAGATCCGATACGTTGTAATACAAAACTTAACCTCATTGACGAGTCCAATCCCAGAACACAATTATCAGTTGAAAACTTTGAAAGATACTGAAGTAAAACTTTAGGTATAAAGATCTAACCCTATTGAATGACTGAAGCGAACTCAGCAAACTATTGTCTCACTGACCCAATAAGTACATCAAGCCACTTGCCGAAGCTTTGTTCTATTATACCGTATTGGCAAATTATCAGCAATAACTATAACTACTGATAATTGCTAACAAGATTATGTATAGTCGGATATTCGTGCGAATCTATGTAAAACAAGCTTTTGCCTTCAACTCCACTCGTAACTTTAAAATCATTGGGTTAATAAAGGCTTAACTTGAATCTCGCTTTTCAGTAGAGCATTTTTAATCAGACCTTTACAATAAAAAGGTCCTATTGAATTAAGTCACAAAAAGAAAAAGATTGATAAAATTTTTGATAATGGTCTGTACATGAAATGTAATAGCCCAAGATTCCAGGGCCACCAGACGTCACGTATTTTCTGACGAACGAAATGTGGACGATTGAGTAGTGTTAGTATGTACTATTATCGTATGCCTACGTGCTAGCTTGGTTAGACGGACAATTTCTAGTTATCAGGTAATCAAGGTACATAAAAACATTCCTTACCTCACGTAAATTCGTTCGTCAGAAAATACGTGACGTCTGGTGGCCCTGGGATCTTGCTCTATAATACATTTCCAGATTCAGTTATTATTCAAAGTATTTTTTAATGTATGAATATATTTTTTAACCCACCAACTGCTGAGCACGGGTCCCCTCTTATTACAAGGAAAATCTGGCCATAGTCCAACACGGCCAGGATGTTGGATTATAGCTAGATGTACTATGGCCAATGCCAGTGCGGGTTGGCGAACTAATTTTTAAATATAAAAAAACGTATGTGTGTACTTATATATAACCGTAAAAAGATATACTTTTTTGGCGTAACAAAACAAAAATAGCTGAAGATTTCAACCCGCTTATCATAACTCTCTATTTGTTAAAGGAATGTAGCTAACTTCACCATGTCGCTTTCAGCTAACTTCATTATGTCGCTTTTTAGCTGTCGGTGTGCGCGCGCATCGTAAAAAATTTACTCTTATATCGATTTCCCTAGTGGCTATTTTGGGAATTAACGATAGCATTTTACGAAACTACTTACATTATAGCTCTAATTACTTTGTTTCAGTTGTTTTATTCGAAGTTTGTTCTGTGACTTGCTAGTAAATAATCTGATGACCGTCATTAGCATAACACTGATTGATTAAAAAATACCCCTGTTCGCCCAGTGGTTGAAATTTGACCATAACATATTTTTTTTTGTTATTAAATAAACCAAAAAAAATGAACTCAACAAAAAAAAAATGAAAATCAGAAGAAAAACAGAGTAGAAAAATGTACTGAATTGTTTTTTCTTTGCTCTTTCTTCTATTATTTATTTATATTACATTATATTTATATCTATATAAATAAAAATGATAGTTCATATGTTTGTCCTCTATGCGTTCCTAAACCATTAATCCGATTGTGATGAAACTCTGGTGGGTTATTCTGTATACGCCTGCAAAGATTCCTCGCGCTAAAAAATCTTTGGACATTCTTCTTTTGTGCATTCTTCAACTCTTCAAGCATAGGGCCGATTAAGTTGCTAGTTCATATATACATCAATATTTATATTTCGATGGTAGAGTCAGGGCATTTTACTTGATTACAATGACGCGAGAGATCGGACTAGTAAATAAAATATAAATACAATAAATTCAGAGGGCTGTTCCCACAGATATAGATATAAATAGATAACGCAAATGCATGTACTTCGCGTGTCCGAACCCCGACCAAGCGTCCAGGTTGGTTGTCGCTAACTTCAGTCCGCGCGCGTCCATTGTTGCAGCCAGAAGGCCGCAAAAACTAAAAAAATGCCTCGTTGCGTGATAATTAATTGCAATAGCCCAAAAATTTCGAGCACCCAAAGGCAGGAACATATTTCCTATCACAGGTAAGTTATTTTAAAATTATATTATGCGTAAATTAATATTAAAACTGTTTTTTAAGTATTCCAAGCTGTGTGTGAGTCCCAGAATATACATAACTATAAATTCACATTACATTGCCGCGTTTGCTTTGGACGTTTGATCTGACGTTGTGTGTAAGGAGACGATGAATATCGGAACAAGCGATACTGTCGCGCATCGCTTCGACTTCGTGATACAGGCAATTTGTCATTCTTCTGTAAAATCTAGCGACTAGTGTTGTTCGTTCTACAATATATATCAATAATCGATATCGGACGGACATATTATAAAAAAAAAAACAATTTAGTAGATAAAACAAGCTCATGCATCACCTAATTTTAAACGACAGCTTTAAAAAAAGGAGGGTAATATTTTTAGGGTTCATGTATTCAATGTGTTTTTGTTTATCCTTTCAACATATACGAGTATGTTTATATATTTAATGTGTTTATAAATTTCTATTGTGTTTAAAAATTGTTTTTTTAGTTTCCCACATGATCCAATCATAAAAGAAAAATGGATTGCGGCCACGGGACGGAAAGACTGGTTCCCGACTAAACACAGTACTATTTGTTCTATACATTTTGAAAATATTAGTTTCATTGAAGGAAAAAAGTTGAAATTGTTGAAAAAAACGGCATGCCCCACTAAAGATATACTAAAACTCATTGACAATGAAGATGAGGTCAGTGCATTCATGTGTTACAGTGTTTTTAATTAATTAATAGCGTATAAAAATATCTGACATACACTCATTTGTGCTTTACAGAATAAAGATACACCACAAAAACCTTCATCATTGTCAAGGAAGAGAAAACTAGAACAGGCATAGTATATATTTTTCATGTAAATATATACACAATGTGATGTACATAAGAATAATAATGTAAGCTAGTAGCAAAACTTAGATCAAGAGCGAGAGGAGATTAAGTAGAGACAGGAACCGGCAACTAGAAGCAACTATAACTTACTTTACCTTCCAGGATGTCAATGAACTACCCACATCAGGAGGGAAAAGCGTAACGGAAAAGAAATTATTAATTAAAATAAACAATGCACAAGAAAAAATAAATCAACAAAACAAGGTAATAAAAAGAGTAAGGGAGCAGAACCGTCGCAAAGTCAATAAAATTAGCACTCTGATGACCTTACTGAAATGTTTAAAACAGAATTCACTTATTAATGATGAGCAAGCTAATTTACTTCAATCAACCAACGTTACAACTCGAGAATTATATTCTAGACAGCAGAACAACAGAAAAAAAATCAGTACATCGAAATATTCACCAGCACTCCGCACTTTTGCTTTGACTTTGTACTATTATTCAACGAAAGCATACAGTTATGTCAGAAAAGTTTTTAATTTATGCTTACCACATCCTCACACCATTCATAAGTGGTATAAATGTATAGATGGTAGTCCTGGTTTTACAACTGAATCTTTGAATGCTTTAAAATTGATTGCGAGTAAATCAAAAAAACCTTTATATTGCTGTCTAATGATAGATGAAATGGCAATTAGAAAAAAAATCGAATGGGATGGGAAAAAATTCCATGGATATGTAGATTTTGGTGGCAGTTTAGATACAGATGAGGCTCCCGAAGCAAAAGAAGCACTAGTAATGTTAGTTACTGGAATAAATGCCAGTTGGAAGGTAATACATATATTTAACTGGATTATTTTGTTTTATGTTAAACGTTATTTGTTGTCTTAATTATTATTTTTATTTACTTTTGTTTACAGGTCCCTGTTGGGTATTTTTTAACAGATGGGGCAAATGGTCGGCAAAAAGCAGATTTAGTGCTGCAGTGTCTGCGACATTTAAACGAGTCAAATATAAGCATAGTCGGCCTTACTTTTGATGGATGCCCATCCAATATGACAATGGCAAAATTGTTGGGTTGTAAATTACATCCAAATGACATGAAAAGTACGTTTGAACATCCTGTTACTAAACAACCCATAGCAATTTTTCTAGACGCGTGTCACATGATGAAATTAATTAGAAATTGTCTTCAGGTATATGGAACGATAGTCGATAGTAATGGAAAATTTATTTCATGGGAATATTTTGATGTTCTGCACAAACTTCAAACAACTGAAATGTTCCATTTAGCTAATAATTTACGAGCGCAACACATAAACTTTCACAATCAAAAAATGAAAGTCAAATTGGCTACCCAACTTTTAAGTAAAAGCGTTGCCGATTCTCTCGATTTTTGTAGAGAAAAATTGAGAATTTCAAATTTCAAAGATTCGTTAGCTACAGCTGAATTTATACGTATTTTCAATAATTTGTTCGACGTTCTAAATTCTCGAAACTTAAAAAACTTGGGTTATAAGCACCCACTTAACTTAAGTAACAAAAAAACAATTATGGATTTTTTGGAAAAGGCCGAAGAATACATTAAAGGACTGCGAACTTCAGAAGGAGATTTGTTGACTAATAGTGGTAGAAAGACAGGATTTCTTGGTCTTTTAGTATGCATAAAAAGTACAAAGGCTCTGTTTCAGCATTTGATTACAGAAGATAGAATCAAGTTTATGTCAATGTACCGATTTAGCCAAGACCACCTTGAATTGTTCTTTTGTAATGTACGGGCTCATGGTGGGTGTAACAACAACCCTACTTCGCGGCAGTTCCAATCTTTTTATAAGAAATTATTGACTCACGTTGAAATTAAAAATTGCAATTACTGGTAATTGTGTGGAACTGGAGCAAATTTCAATTCTGAATTGTTCTTCGGCGATTCAAACGATTAATGTTACTACACAAGGTTTTCTCCCTTATGATGATGATGATGCAAATTGTAGAGAACTCAATATAAGCAGTGTCCGTTATTTTGATGATTTTTGTAAAACATTGCCACAAATGACAGAATTTTGTGATCAAATAATTACATATATTGGCGGATATGTTGTAACAGCAATACAAAAAAAAATTAAATGCGATGAATGTAACAGTGCGTTGGTATTACTAAAACCAGATATCGATCGTACATATGAATTGGCGATTTTTAAAGATGAAGGCAGTCTTGTTTATCCCACTAAAGATGTTATTCAGATTTGTAAAGTTGCCGAGTTAGAAATCCGTGACATAATTAACAAATCACAAACGTTCAACATTAATCCGTCAATACGTAAACCTCTTCTTATCACTAAGATTTTACGTTATTTTGTAAATAGCAACATCTTTAGTAGCATCGCCGTTCACCAGTTTGATCAATCTCCAACGGAAAATCATTTAGTTAACTTAATTAAAGTAGTCGCCAGCACATACATGGATGTGCGTTTTCATTATTTGACTAAATATATAAAATCTACTTTGACAAAGAGACAATTGTATAACAAGCTTATTTTGTTTCAAGGGCAATAAAAACCTGCTTTTGTACTCATTTTTTTTTATTCAAATAAAATATTATAATACAATAAATAAAATTCAAATATATCATTCATCTGTTAGAAAATCGATGTCATTCATATAAATCGATTTGTAATTTTTTGGTTATCTAAAACTACTGTTTCTTATCATGCATGTCTATACTAATGCCTTGTGTTTCAAAGAAATATCAACAAATATATTTTAGTAAACTTACTTAAGATTATGCGAAAGTTTTACATCACTAAATGTCTGCTGTGACGTCACAGTAGGTGTTAAAATGTCGGCACGCTTGGTTTCAATACAAATTGTGATACTTGCGTTATCTATTTATATCTATATCTGTGGCTGTTCCGCTTGTCAAATATTTTAATTGGAAAACTTTCAGATATGTCAATTATGTTTACAGAATTTGCATTTCAAAGTAAATTTGCTTACTCTGTATGTTACTGATTTATAATTAACATTTTTAGTATTGGACTATGAATATAATAACGATGCCCTATTATAGACCAATTATGATCCCAATGACAAATATTAATGATGATTACTATGACTACAAGCTCGATCTACTAGCCGGCTGCGCACTAAATATAGTAGCGCATAAATATGAACGCAACCGCTTTCCTTTTCTTTTTTCTCATAGAATAAAAAGCAATATGATATGATAAAAAAGGCATTAGGACCTTTATTGAGTGTTGCCATCATGTTACCAGGAAAATCCATAACTTTTTCAACTCGATACTCGCCTCAAAATCTATGTATGTTAATACTTTCTTAGATTTATATGAATATTTGACATTTTAAATGATCTCACGATCTACAGCCATTAAAGTCATTTTTTATTATAATTTTTTTTTTAACTTCAATAGAATAAAATGCGTGATCTTTAACACAAATACTTTGTAAAGCACATGCTGCAGCTCACAAAAATTATTGCTAATCTATGTATAATAAAAATGTAAAATATTTCTTGGTCTGTTCATAACGTGGAATACGTTTTCATCATATGTTAAAGCATTAGTATATTTAAAATTAATGCAGTGATTTACAACAAAAATAAATACAAAGAAACTAAATTTTGATACTCTGACAAAAATACTAGCAGGACTCCTGTGCTGAGTCACAGCTGAGTCTTTGAGTAAAAAACGAGCCAGCCTTTTTCTCACCGTCAGATTAATATGACTTTTAAGACTTTTTTTTATACTATTCTGAATTAGTGCTTGACTACGTTTCACCTGATGGTAAGTGGTAACGCAATCGTAGATGGTAAGTCGCACTAATTCAGTAGCCACTCTTGTCACTCTTGACTTGAAGAAACCCATATTGTAATCGGATGGAAACACCGACGCAGGCAGGTTGTTGCAATCCTTAGTCGCACGTATAATAAATGACGTAGCGAAACGCTTCGTCCGGATGAAATGTCCACGACATAAAGGAGTCTGCCCACTACACCGTCTCATACCATGACCGTGCTATGAACGTATCAGGCACGGAAACGAGCACGGCACGGACTACTATGCCCACTAGACCGTATCAACAGCGTATCATGCCCGTACATAACGGTTATAGTGGCCGTAGCATCCGCGTATCATCCGCGTATCATCCGCGTATCATCCGGGTATCATCCGCGTATCAACCGCGTATCAACCGCGTATCATCCGCGTGTCATATCCGTAATATAAATAATATGATACTGAGTGACATACCTGAGATAAATATCACTAATATTGAAGTATTAGTTACAATATTATAAAATTGCCAGACGAATATATTAATATTAACTAATCCTGAGAAATATTGGTACAAACCCATCTTTAATAACGATTATCGCCCATCTCTACAAGACAAGCGGCAATACGTAACGGTCTTAGAACGGTCATCATACGCGGTTGTAACGGTCATCATACGCGTTTATAACCCGTATGCTCACCGGTTCAACAACGTCGCGTGTCAGGCACGGAGCGTACCGGCACCGGCAAAATATTCTCGCCGACAATTGTTGACGCTCCGTGCACGGCACGCGACGGTGCCGGTCGGTGACGGAACGGTCTAGTGGGCAGAGTCTCATACATTTCAATACAAAGAATATTTTTTTGCCTGACACGCTCCTAGCACGGTCATGGTATGAGACGGGGTAGTGGGCAGACTCCTTAAGGATGGAGACCAACCGTTTGACGAGTTGTCCGATGATGGAAAGGGAATGGGGGAATTAAGCCGTGTAGTTCCTAAAAACAATCTGTGCTCAACTGGTACGCTTTAAAACCATTAACAAGAAAATTGAATTAAATTGAAAAACAATTAATGTACTCGTGCCTAGGAAAAGACTTAGTAACGTAAAGAAAGGTAGGCCGTATCGGATAATTTTAGATTTATCGTTCAGATGACAGGTATGACAGGTAAAACCATATTAATTTAATAATATGTTTGTGTGTTTGTAGGTACTTGTGACAATTCATGCTGATCGAGATCACTGGGGTGTTATAAAGTTTAATAAAGCCACAACAGTCCAATCAATTACGTATATTCTATTTCAGTTTGATATTAATTACGCTTTTGCTTTATATGTTTTATTGACAATTTGTGTCGTAACAGAACCGCTTATCCAATATTTATTTTAATTAAAACGTAGTTGAGTTATTGATACTCAATTTTATTCACTAAGCATCTGGCAATAGATAGTGTGAAGTCATGTTTCTATAATAAATAGAATTTTCATGCCTTACAATAATACTTACAATTATGAATTATTATTTTAAACTAGCGACTTACCCTCGCTACGCTCGGGTTCGTCCTTGGGTTGATTCCCCATACAAACTTTCATCCCCATTTTTACCCCTTTAAGGAATGATTTCCGAGATAAAAAGTATCCTATGTCCTTTCCAGGGTCTCAAACTATCTTCTTAACAAATTTCATCTAAATCGGTTCAGTACATCCAGAGATTACCCGCTACAACCTCACTAACTCACAAACTCACAAACTTTACATCTTTATAATAATATTACTAAAGGCTGACCCTCGCTTCGCTCGGGTTCGTCGCTAGGTACGTTTTGAATAGATACAACTAGTTAACAGCCAGCGTTAGCCATATAATATTTTTTTTTTTCGTTAATTTTTCTGATGTTTTAAGGCATATTATCCTATTCAGGACTAAGAGAAATCCAAAAAAATCAAATATCATAAAAATTGGTCCAGCCATTGTTGAGTTATAAATAGTGTAACTAGCGCGAATTTGTTTTATATATATATTAGATGTACCTAGTTTGTATCATAAAAAAAAGCCACAGCAAAGTAAGTCAGTATGAACTCTTTATCCTTAAAACGGATATGAATAAGAAAAACCCAGTGACATTTAAATATTTTGTCATTTCATTTTACACGAACAAACTATTTGATATTCGTATAAATTGAAATATCCTGTACAAACTTAATTTTCGAGCTCGAATGGGCTGTTTATTTTGCAATGGTCCCAAATTTACTCGACAAATTGGCCAAATTGAATCAAGTGACAAATCTTATAACCAATTCTGATTGATACAAAAGGTATTACGTAGAAAGAATAGCTGAATGTTTGATGTTCCTCAATATTACAATATGCATAAGATTTTAAAAGTTATTTTTATCTACAATTCTGATGAACAAACAATATAATTATGTAGTTGGACATAATTTTGAAATGTTCGAATATTTACTAAAATATTAATTTTTCTTAGCTTTTACTTGCGACCATGCTTGCATAATTGGGCCATAAAAAATAATCCAGTATATAAATTATATCAGTTTTGCAATTTAATATGTATGTATTCAGCCCCTTTTGACGTCCCACTGCTGGGCACGGGCCTCCCTTCAATACGAGGGGGATCAGGCCATAGTCTGCCACGCTGGCCAAGTGCGGGTTGACGGACTTCACATGTCTTTCGAAAACATGCTAGGTTCTCTCAGACATGCAGGTTTCACCACGATATTTTCCTTTACCGTAAGGCAAGTAGTAATCATGTTAGAAATGATTCGTACATAAAAAATATCAGAGGTGCGAGACCCGGGTTTTGAACCCGCTTCGCTCGGTTTCCCAAGCGAGCGAATTTAATAAAATCATTTGAATTGTACAGTGTGAAAAAGTAACAAACAAACATATTTCATACAATCTTTCGAATTAATAATATTGGTGATAACTTAAGATTGTTAACTCAAACAGTGAAACTGAATGGGTTTTGTTAAATATGGCAAGATGTAAATCAAACTGTTGTGAAACCCGATATCAGTCTTTATTATTTGTCAAATTAAAATATGAAGAGTATTTGCTGATTCGTTCCTTTTATACCTTAAATATTTTTATAAAATCTTATTGAAATAGTCATCATTATCGATACAGAAGCCGAATCTATAGTTTTTAAAATTTGTGTCTGTCTGTCTCTCTGCAACCGCATCACAGAAAAGCCACTGAAGGGATTTTAATGAAATTGGGTATGATGATAGCTGGTTATCCGGGTCAACATATAAGATACTTTTTACTACGGGAAAATATCTCATTTCTGAGAAATCTATATCTAAGCGTTAGAACGAAAGTAGAGACGAAGTGAGTCGCTAGTTATTCAAAAAAACTCATAGAAGTCAAATGCTCTTCATACCATATACACCATATTTATATTTTAGATATTTTTCAGCACAAGTTTTACCGTCCAATAGTTGATTATTCAACAAAACCACAGAAAGCTTATTTCCAAGCGACATTTGTCGCTAGCTCGAAACAAGGTGTAACTTCATTCTCTATGTTTGAATAATTAAACCGAATTGCATAGATCATAAATACACAATATTTTACACAATTCCAATAGAAATACTAGCCTTTCAATATATCTATATATATACAGGGTGGATTTTTGAGACGGGACAGTAAGGGCAGGTCCCTTAAATACTATAGTTACAGGAAAACGTTCCTAGGAGACCATCCATAACTTTTTGAGATATTCTGAGCTGCATTTACAGATTTTGGAAAAAATCTATAGTCAGCGAGAAAAATGCTAAAATACGAAAAAAATTTTTTTTTATGTCAATCGATCCTATTTCATGTAGGGATCAAAAGGCTCTATGGGACCATTTAAGGTTTGAGTACTAGAAATGACAGAAATCGCGAAAATCTTTTCCCATACATTTTGTATGGAAAAACGTTTAATCAACTCGAAATATTCTTTGTTGCCAAACGGTCCAATTTTTTAATGTGATCAAAAGATTCTTTGAGGCCAACTGAAGTTTGAGTACATCTCCAAATTACCGATTCCGGGTTGTTATGGAGGATTTCTTGATAGAAAACCCCATTAACTAAACGTAACTCGAGCCGGGGCTCGAACCTAATACCACAGGATCTGCGTCCATTCATTCTGGCCACTACACCAACGAAACAGTTATTATAAGTGTATTTATTACCTTAACTTTTTAAACTCTAAGTTACTTTAAGTCCAAGAAAAACACTTTAAGCCAATCAATGACCTGTAACCAAATTTTACTTAAAAAATAAGAAAAATAAGCATCTAATTATAAAAACGTCGCTCACAAAACCATGGATTAAAAAGCGATTGCATGTAAATTATGTCCACTGACGGCTCCTATAGATCTCGCAAACTAATTACCCGTCACAATCTCCTGACGTAAGGCTGTTTCACACTGATAGGTTTTCCATTTATTTTTTGGAACCATTCTATAATTGCAATTATTAAGGATGTTACACGGGGCGGGTCTGGGCCTGTACTTCTACGGTTCCCAGTACGACATGTTTTTGCTTTTGCTTATGCTTTGCTTTGCATGGTAATATAGGCGCAGGCCTACCTCACTGCCTCCTTCAGAGGCGGTGGGGGGGCGTGGTCTTGGGAGTAGCACAGGTCGCTGAGATCCCCAAGGCAAGTCTGGTGGACTACCCTTCAAGAGGTTGCCAGCCCTGTTATAGGTCTAATGCCTTCAGCATTAGACACAACTGAAACCACCAGGCGCCCTATTGCAGGGATGGAGAGGTCATGTCCTTGCGAGTTCATCATCTAAAAGAACAAGATGGTGGATAGCCAATGACCTCCCGCGTGTTTGTGCCGTGCGCGGGGACCCGTACCGGAGGATGAAGGAGTCCTGGAAGTTGAGTGGAGCAGTGGGCCGGCAATAGTTGCACGCTGCACACAACACACTTCTTTGGTCTGGATTTCTCCTCACACGGGAGGCCATGGAGTAGCTAACCATGGTCAATCGGCTGCGATATCCCATAAGCGGGCTATCAAGCGAGAGTCGGTGTCTGGGGGGGGGGGGCAGTCGGTGCTGCACGGGGCTTGGGGCGAGCGTGTATCATAGTCTCGTGGTACATGCAACCCTGAGTTCCTTTGGGGCATGCGGACTCGTCAATCTCCCAACATACTGGCTCTATACCGGAAGAGTAGCTCTGGCCATCATCTGCTGAGCAGATGACGTCCCCGACTTGAGGACTCCGTGGCGGGTGGAGAGCTCTAACGGTGAAGAATTTTCAACACCTCAATGGATAAAGAGGCAAAAAAACAAACAACCAACAACCCAACACAGGCAGCGTCATCTGATGCGCCAAACCCTACCATGGCAAGGGTTGCGTCTCGAGATGCACCAAGGCGTTCATCGCCCGAAGTGACATTTCAAGATGCCCCTACGACCACAAACACAAAGGATGCGCCAAACCAGGCAGCGTCCTCGGACCAGGCAAGGAGGAAAGCGGCCAGAGATGCGCCAAACCGGGCTGCGTCTCAGCATGCTACCTCTGCGCCAAAGTCCACTACCTCAACGACGACGAAGGGTGCACACGCTACTGCACCTGGGACGGCTCCTAGCACAGGCAAGCCAAAGAGGGCTGCGCCTAAAGATACGACGGTAACGTCTGCGTCTGAGGGTGCGGCATCTGCGGCGAACCTGATGGGGCTGACCCAGGCCGCACGAGTGAGTATGCCCTCAACCTCCAAAACCAAAAGCGAAACAACAATGGACATGTCGGCACTGAGAAGCGCCATCCAGGTGGAACCCGTCTTCACAGAGCATCTGACATCGTCCAAGAAACGACGCCTTAAGAAAGCCAGAGCGGCGGCGCAGCGTGCAGAGACAGCTGATGCCGCGAGGCAAATTGAGAATCCCAACCTTCTTCGTGCAGAGGCTATAGCTTCAGCGCCTAAGGATGGGGCACCTACCCAGGCGAAACCAAACACTGCGCCCGTGCAAAACTTGCGCAAGCGCAGCTTAAAGCCGAGAGGCCGTAAAAAACCAACGACCAACACGCAAACAAACGAAGGAATAACAAAGGGGCAGAAGCGTATACGGCCCGAAGATACCGTTACACCAACCGGGGAAAGCAAAAGGATAAAACCTAGCAAACCCCGATTGATGAAAGGAACCTCGGTCAGTTACGCAGAAGCAGCGGCGTCCTACAGAGCGAACGAGCTCTGTGTTGCTGTCATGACTGAACCCTTCTCGGAATTGACACCGGAACAGGCGGAGGACATCCGCGTTACCATCGCGGGGAAGTTACGGGACGACCTCATGGCTGACCCTGAAGCTACCCTTCAAACAGAACCAAACCATCCGGTTTCGGGGGAGAGCTCACTTTGCTGACGGCGTTCTCAAGACATGGTGCGAGGATGCCTTCACGCTAGGTTGGCTGACCCGAACGGTAGACAACATTAAGTCACCAATAACAGACTCAAAACTGGTGGTGCTGCCTCAATCAGCAATACCGAAGAAGATTCCCTGCATGCTCTATGTCCCGGGAGACACCGGGAACACGGAGACGTTAAGGAGACTTCTCATGAGGCAGAACCGCCACCTCAACATGAAGGCCTGGTCTCTGACACACGAGAAAAGTAAACAAGAGCCACCAGGAACTCAACTCTTTTTCCGTGTGCCGGAGAGGGACGTTAAGAAACTTAAGGAACAGGACAGGCGCATCTACTACCTTATGGGTATATACGTATCTAATACCTACCTTAAATGTACGATTTCTGGACAAGGAGGACCCCACACAGGAGGATGCTACTGCACCAACCGCTCCCACAGCACCGGGACCAGACTCCTCGCAGCCTGTGCATCCGGCACCTCTGACGGAGGCCGTTGCGCAGGCCACCGAGGGGACTGGGGCACCGGCTGCAATGGAAGTAACGCACTCTTCATCACCAGTGCCAAACACAACAGATGAAGAATGCTTTCCGGAAACGGGGGGGAGTGAACTCAGCGACAGCTGTCTCCGCTCCTCCCCCATCCCGGACTGCTAACTTCATACAAACAAACCTCCAGCACAGCCAAACTGCGACGGCTTCATTACGCAGGGTGCTGGAACTAAACCCGAAGACCATAGCCTTAATCCAAGAGCCGTGGATAAGGAATGGCCGAATATGTGGTCTTGGCAACATCGGTGGGAAAATACTACTTGATACCTCCGTAAGTAACCCAAGAACCTGCATATTCATGCCGAAACATGTACCAACCCTACTAATAAACGATTTATGTTCAAGGAACCTAACAGTAATAAAATTACCAAGAACCAACCAGCAACTCCCCGACATTGTCCTTGCCTCTGCCTATCTGCCGAGTGACGAGGACACACCGACTCCAGAGCTCAACTCATTGGTTGAGTACTGTGAGAGGGAGAAGCTGGACCTAATCATCGCGGCAGACTCCAACGCACATCATACGTTGTGTGGGAATGCCAATACAAACAACCGAGGTGAGGATACACTTAACTTTATCTTTAGCAACGACCTTACCCTACTCAACAAAGGCTCGGAGCCAACATTCATAAACGCTCGATCACAAACTATTATAGACCTAACGATGGCGACGACAAATCTGTCGAACTACATCCGCAACTGGCATGTTTCTAACGAACTATCCTGTTCGGACCACAGATGGATTCGTTTCACCATCGATATGAACCTACCTAAGCCATTACCTAGAAGAATACCACAAAGGACGGATCAATCTAAGTTCATTAGGCTGATCAGTACCAATATAGGTAATCGACTGACAACAACAAACAACCTGAACGTAACCGACATAGACAACTACGTAGAAAGTCTCACGACACTACTCCTGGAGAGCTATGAACAGTCCTGTCCCCTTACCATACCTAGATGGGGAGGGAAGCAACACTGGTGGTGCCCCGAACTTGAGAGGCACCGCCGGAAAGTCAGTAAACTTTTCAATAGAGCAAGGAACAGTCGAACGCAAGGCGACTGGGATACCTACTCGGCAGCCAGGAAACAATATAAAAAACTCATACGCCTCAGAAGGCAAGAATGCTAGAGACACTTTTGCTCCAGCATAGAAAACAACAACCAGGCAATCAGAGTGAAATCATGCCTCTCCAAAGAGACAGATCACTCAATTGGTTGCCTCAAAAAACCAGATAACTCCTATACCAAATCAGATGCGGAGACCAGTGAACTACTCTTAACAACCCACTTCCCCGGCTGCCAAATTGCAAACACGCAACTATGGGAACCGTACGGAGAGAGGGCCACTAGTAGTCTAGACTGGAACGCAGCCAAAAACATTATCAATAAAGAGAAAATAATATGGGCCATAAACACTTTTCTCCCTTTCAAAGCCGCCGGCCTTGATGGTATCTTCCCCGGACTGCTAAAGTGGAGCGTGAACATCGTGGCAGAATATCTGGTAACGCTGTTCCAAGCCTGCATAGCGCACCGCTACATACCGTTGAAATGGAGAGAAGTAAAAATAATGTTCATCCCAAAACCGGGCAGAGAGGACTATACCCTGGCTAAATCCTTTAGACCCATTAGCCTCACCTCGTTCTTTTTAAAGACGTTGGAGAGACTGGGGGATAGAGAGATAAGAAGCCAAATATCCCTCCAACACCCATTACACCCAAACCAACACGCCTATAGCGCAGGCAAATCAACTGAATCGGCACTCCACAGCGTAATATCTCGCATTGGAGGATCGTTGAACCTGAAACAACCAACCCTAGGAGCCTTCATTGACATAGAAGGAGCCTTCGATAAAACTAACTTCACCAGTATAAGCAGAGCTCTGCATAGAAGTGGTGTAGACCCAACACTAATAGAATGGATAAACAACATGTTAAAACAACGAGCTATACAGTTTACCGTAAATACCACAACGCGTGGCATCGTAAGTAGAGGTTGCCCACAAGGCGGAGTTCTGTCTCCGCTCTTGTGGAATCTTGTTGTGAATGAGCTCATAACAGAGCTCAACGACAACAACCTTTACACGATAGGGTACGCTGACGACATAGCCATCTTAATATCGGGTAACTTTGAAGGCATCCTATGTGACCTCATGAGGAAAGCCTTCAAAATAACGGAGAACTGGTGCTTGAAGCATGAACTCTCTGTTAATCCCATGAAAACGGAATTGATCATGTTCAGCAACCGAAGAGCTCCCGGACCACACAAACTTCCGAAACTCTTCAACACTGAACTGAAACTTAAAGAAACAGTCAAGTACTTAGGTATAATTCTAGACAGCAAGCTGTTGTGGAATAAACACCTTGAGTACAAGCTTAACAAAGCAACCATTGCGTTTTACCAATGCAAAAGGATGCTAGGTAACAAATGGGGACTTTCTCCGAAAATAACTATGTGGCTATACACTGCTGTAGTAAGACCGATGCTAACCTACGGGGCCCTGGTTTGGTGGACCAGAACGGAACTCCGGACTGTCATCACCAAACTAGGACGTTTCCAAAGGTTGGCACTATCCGCAACCTGTGGTTGCATGAAAACGACCCCCACAGCAGCTATAGAGATAGCGCTCCAAATAACACCCCTGGACCTATATATACAGCAAGAGGCAACTATGGCTGCCATTAGGCTGATGCATCTAGGCCTATGGGGGAAAAACAACAACAGCCCACACGCATCCATTCTGGACAGAGCAATTAAGCAACAACCGCTTATTGCCGCCCCGTGTGATAGAACACATAATAAACATATCTTTAACAAAAAATATAACATAAACATGAACGAAGAGAGAAAAGACCAATCAGCAGCAAATGAGCTACGAGTCTATACTGATGGCTCTAAGACACAAAAAGGCTCTGGAGCTGGGATATTCTCGCTCGACCTAAACATAAACATACACATACCACTAGGCATACACAGCTCGATCTTTCAATGCGAATGTGTAGCCATAACAGAAGCCGCAAGAGCCGTGCACAGACGAGAGGTAAATACCAACAACATAAAAATCCTCTCCGACAGCGCGGCTGTCCTGCAGGCATTAGCAAATAAACAAACCAACAACAGACTAATAATCGAGTGTCACCATGCCCTTGATACACTAGCATCGACTAATCATGTTACGATTCAATGGATCAAGGGGCATAGCGGTTCACTTGGCAATGATGCAGCTGACGAACTTGCAAAGAGGGGGTCAAATTTAGAAGTAAATGGCCCATATCCACTTCTTCCCCTACCTTTTTCGCAGATTCGCACCTGGATCCGCCAAAGATCCATGACACTTCAAAACAACAAATGGTCGCAAATGGTAGACTGCAGGCAAGCCAGATCAGCTCTACCCGCAGTAAACCCGCGTCTAACTAAAAGGTTACTAAGCCTATATAGAACCAATCTCAAAATAATGATAGGGACGATAACGGGCCACTGTCCCTTGAACAAACATCTATTTAACATCGGTGCAACGGACAGCCCTCTGTGTAGAGGATGTTTCAGCGCCGTAGAATCAGTTGCTCACGTAACCCTGGAATGCGTTGCAGTAACTTGTCAACGAAACGAAATCCTCGGACCAGTGAGGTCGCTCCGTGAAGCCTGTGAAGTTCCCAGGAAACTTCTGCGCTTTTGGACGGAGTTGGGCTGGCTGAATTAGCCAGGATTCGCAACGTACAACGGACCGAATGCGAGTCTAAGTGCGGAAAACGAGTCCAATTTACATTACAAGGGTGTTACACAATCTTAGGTAGTGGAAGCCCAGTCGTAAAGGTTTGCTTGAGAAAGCGGGTTTAAATCCCGGGATTTTCATTCCTTCTTCTGATATTTTCATGTACAAATCATTTTCAACATGATTACCACTTGTCTTACGGTGAAGGAAAAATATTGTGAAGAAACGTCCTGTATGTCTGCAGTTTTACCTAGCAAGTTTTCGAAAGACGCATAAAGCGTGGTAGATTATGGCCCGATCCCCGTCATTTAAAGTACGGCCCGTGCCCAGCAGTGTGATGTTAAAAAAGGCTAAATAAATAACCGTTAAATAAAAGTTATATTAACAAAATTTTAACCTGAATAAATAAAATTAATGACAAAATTGTTTTTTTTATTATTACGAGCATCTGTCTATTTGAAAACTTACTAGGTTCTCTCACACAGGTTTTCCCACGATGTCTTCTTTCACCGGAAGACAAGTGGTAATCATATTGAATTAGATTCAGATATGTGAATATCAGACGTGCGAGACCCGGGATTTGAACTTGCTATACATGGTTTCCCATGCAAATGCGTTACCATTTCAAGGGTACTACTCATTTAAAAAAAAATCATTAAATCGCGAAGGTCATACGAAACCTTAACAAAAATACACAGATTTATACCTCCTTTTTGAAATCGGTAAATAAGAAATCAAATTTATCTTAATACAAAACGAATATATTAAAGATAATTATTCAATTTTCCACCGTCTACGAGACACTGAACTTTATTGGCTTCATCGCTGTGATATAAGCGATATTTCAAACCTAATAACGTATGCTCAATATGAAATGGAAATTTCATAATTTTATGATATTCGTTCATCGAACCTGTCTGTTATACCCTCGTATTTTTTCTATTTTTAACACATACTTTTGTTATCTGATTAACATAAATAAATTCTTAATATAAAATAAATAAAATTCGACATAGACAAATTGAAAATAATATTATCTGGGGGCACGGCATTGCCCCCGCCAAGTCGAGCGAAAAAGGCACATCCATACCGTCCTTTTCACGAAGGCATTTGAAACATTTTCGACCACCCTGTAACTTCATTGTGGATAAAGCTAGAAGCCTGACTTTTTAGTGCTAAGAGAAAAATATTACAAGGTATATTGCCAAAATTACATTCAATTTGAATGATTTCAGTTTGAGAACTATTGCAGGTCAAAGTCCTCTAATTTCGTTACTCACTCACTCACCGATCATCAAAATTCTAAGGAACTTCTAGCAGACACGAAAGCTTCAAATTTTGAACACAATTATTAAGCCTATAAAGCAAGGAAAAACTAAAACATCTCGCAATTCCACGCCCGTTTTCTAGATATACAACAAACTGCTTAAATAACTTTGTAATCCTATATAAATAGATTTGCGATATATGCGATTACAAATTTACTTTTTATTTATTTATTTATTTATTTATTAGGTCTACCAGCGATTTTACATAATAAATATTTCTTAAACTATTTACAAATAACATTACTTGCACAGGGTATGTAAAATCATTTAAAGGTAAACACTACATGCTAATTTCGCTTATTATTCCTTAACAAGTCTAAAAGTGAGTTAAAAAAGAAATCAAACAAAACCAGAGACAAGAAACTAATACTAAAGTAATTTGGTAAAGTCTGCAAAACCTTATCAATTGAAACAGTGTGAAAAGAAAATAATAATTGTGAAACAAATAATTAGTGCATGACATTAAAGTAGAACTAGATTTAAAAATAAAAAAAATCTTAATCTAACCTAACTAAATATATATAAAAGAAACTAAATTAAAGTAAAAATAAAAGTAATAATTAACATGATAAAGTGGCCTATCTCACTCAGGATGACTGGTTGACTAGGTTTCTGATAATTAATTTGCGAAACGTGTAAGGGGAATATTGATTGACATTAACATTGGTTAATGTCAATTAACGAACTAAATTTATTATATATTTTACATAAGCGAGGGATAGCGCAGTTGGCGCCGAAGACTGTTCTGGTGCGTGGAGGCACGACCGGAGTTATAGCAGTACGCGGATATCTGCGTGGTACTCGAAAATTAATTTTACGTAGTAAACTGGGGCAGTCTAAATTATTTCTCAGTAATTTATATAAAAACATTAAATCCAAATATTCTCTTCTTTGGTCAAGAGTCATCATGTTAAAGTATTTCAGTCTTTTATTATAGGACACCACCGTTTTGTAAATCTTCGCTGAGTATGATAGATGCCACATGAATCTTTTCTGTACACGTTCCAGTCTTAAGTGGTTTGTAGAATAATGTGGGCGCCAAACAACGCTACAGTACTCTAGATGACTGCGGACAAGGCTGTTGTAAAGACAGATTTTTGTTTTAGCTTCTTTAAAAGTTCGACCTTGTCGCATAATAAAACCTAATAATTTTGAAGCTTTGTTTATTACACTTTCTATGTGGTACAGATAAGTCAATCTTCTATCAAGCATAACACCCAAGTCCCTTATGACCTCAACTTCCTTGAGACTATTACCATACAATTTATATCTTGTCGGGATAATATTATTTTTACGAGTAAATTTAATATGCAGACATTTACTGCAGTTGAGTTGCATGCCATTAGATTCACACCAATTGGTAAGTTTATTTAGATCGTTCTGTAATAGAATCGAATCACTTGATGAAGAAATTGTTCTCATTATTTTTAAGTCATCGGCATATAAATATGGTGTGGAGTATTCAAAACAAGAAACAATGTCGTTTACAAATATATTAAACAAAATCGGACCAAGATGCGAACCCTGAGGTATACCTGACGTTACCAAATTGGTTGAAGAGCTAAAACCATTAACGACTACATAAAAAGAACGGTTCTGTAAATATGATGAAAGCCATTTCAGTACCGGGCCTGAAAACCCATAGTACGATAATTTTTCGATTAGTATTCTGTGTGGAACTTTATCAAATGCCTTTTTAAAATCGGTATATATGGTGTCCACCTGTTTCTGCGAGTCGATAGCTTCAGATATTGAAGAAGTGAAACTAACCAAATTAGTGGTGGTAGACCTACCTGGCAAAAATCCATGTTGATGTTCAGAAACGAAACGTTTAAAATGCATTTGAATTATCGGACAAACTAATGATTCGAACACCTTTGCGAAAACCGAAAGAATCGATATAGGCCTATAGTTGCGTATGTCTTTCTCGTCTTCACTCTTATATATTGGAACAACTTTTGCTTGTTTCCATAAAGCTGGAAAAGTGCCCGAACGCAGCGAGGCTTTAAAGATGAGATATAAAGGCAAAGTTAGGCTAGTAGCGCTATTTTTTATGAATGCCGGTGGTACATTGTCCGGTCCCGCACCTTTTGCAATATTGAGACTTTTCAGCTTTTCGAAGATATCGTTCTGATTTATTTCTATACCTGCAAGATTTTCACTAATGCCCAAATAGAGAATCTTTCGTAAATAAAATGAAGAATCCAAATGACAAGAATTATTTGAATCATCATATACCGAAGCAAAATAACTAGAGAACATATTGCAAATTTCAACGCCGCTAGTAGAGGTTTTAACTCCGTTCATCATAGCAGCTGGATACGAATTAGAATTACTACGTTTACTCTTTAGGAAGGTCCAAAAAGCTTTTGGATTATTCTGAATTTGCTTTTCCAGGTCTTCATTATAATTGTTGTAGGCATCTCGCGTTATTTTATCACAACGGTCACTAAGCACTCTTAGTTCTATTTCATCCATTGGATTATTATATTTTTTAAAACGTTTTAGTATTTTGTGTTTTTCTTTAATTCTTTTTACAACCTTATGATTCATCCATGAAGGGTACCTACTACTCTTAACTTTTTTTAAGGGAACATAATCTGTGATAGCAACATATAAAATCTCGTAGAATACTTTAACCATTTCATTTATATCATCTAGGTTCAATATCTTGTCCCAATCAATTCCCTTCAAGTACTCATTAATAGAACCATAATCGGCTTTATAAAAATTGTATCGCTCGTGTGAAGTATTAACCCTAAGTCTATGTTGTCTCACATTAGGTATACTAATTTCAAGGGGGGGATGCATTGGGTCAATATTACTGATTGGACTATAAGAGTAATTAACGGAACATACAGGTAAATCTACGAGTACAAGATCAAGTATTTTTTGCCTATTATTAAGAACAGAATTACATTGGCGCAAGCCATTTTCTGATATGAAATCAAGTAAGCTCTGTGCTGCTGGGGGTAAGCTACAGTCAGCTGGGTTTAAAGATGCATTCCAGCTAATACAGCTAAGATTAAAGTCACCAATTATACATGTTAACATATTATGTTGCTCCGAAACTCTATTACAATTATTTAAAAAAATACTTAATAGCTTTTTATTTACAGCAGGTGGAGTATATATACCACATAAAGCTATATGGCGTATACTGTTAAAATGGGGCACATCTACAACCACCCACAAATCCTCACAATCGCTTTCCCAATTACTAACTCTATTTGAAATTATGTTGGTCTTGACAGCGATTAGAACGCCCCCACCATCAGACTTAGTGCTAAGCTTTGCAGTCTCTCGGTCTCTTCGATACACATTATAACGTGTATCAAACAGTTCACTACTTGAGATTGAGCTATTCAACCAGGTTTCAGTCAAAATAATAATGTCATAATTATTAACCACTATGTTACGGTAAACATCTTGGGTTTTGGTTCTAAGTCCGCGAACATTCTGGTATAACATATTAATCGACGCGCCTTTTTAACATTATGACACCATTACGTGACCTCAACCTTACACTCTAACTTAAATTACTAAGAAAGTCTATATTTTTTACTACTTTATAATCAGAATTATCGTCCTTGCGCATTAGTATACGACCATTTCGAACCCAAACATATCTGTAACCTTTTTCTTTAGCTTTAAGCCTCGCCGCGGCATGTAGAGCTTTATTCTCAGGTGACAGATGTTCCATGACATAAATCGGTTGTTTTTCTCCATTTTGCAGTTCGCACTTTTGCAGTTCATATAATTAATTTGTCACTTAAATCGTCACTTTAACTAACCATTTGGTTAGGTATGTAAATAGTGGATATATAGCACAGTAATTCAGTCACAGACGATGTCTCCTTTATTATTATACCTATACTATACTTATAATACGGCGCAGTGGGGCAAAGGCAAGCAATGAGATAGAGAGATCTTGGCTATCTTATAGCAGACTAAATTAAGATAGATATTATATGCACAAGATCTAAAGATTAAGAAGATGAGGGAATAATTTATGACAAAGTTGTTGGACAGATGCTTCCATATATCCAGATGTACTGAATGAATTAACCGACTTGGTTTTATATTAGATCTCAAAACTTTTTACGGTAGAAGAACTGCGTTGCGAAGCTTGTATTTTTTTTACATGTTATGTTTTTGATGGGATTGTTGATTAAATTAGTTCAATTGCTTAACTTTTATATTCACTCGTGCTGTAATTTGTTTGATGGATGGACTCTAATTTGACAATTAATTAAGTAATCAACCCTAAAAATAACATAAATAAATACGTTACTTCACACAACCTAAAAATAAAAAGTAGACACGTAAAAATCATTACATTAAATATTTATATTATTTTAACACTGTAGAGATACATTGCTTCCTTTTTACTAATTTCTTAAACGAATTAGTGGTTGATTTTCAACTAAGGGTAATCGAACTCGCGATTGATTGCATCGTAATGTTAGACAGATCTGTACCACTAAGCCAATGTTTACACACTTATCAACTAATAATATTATAAACAATAAAGTTTCCAGTTAATGAATGTGTGTTTTTGTTACTTCTTCGTATTATGTATGTACTATGTTTTGATAATACGGCGTAATAAATATAAATAAATATGTTGGGACAATGACACACAGCAACATCTAGTTCCATGGTAAGCTACAAGGCTTGTGTTATGGATACCAGATAGTTGATACACTACACATACATAACTTTAAATACATACATATTATAAATATGAACACGCATGACTGGAGTATATATATTCGTGCTCATCACACAAATTAATACCCCCAGCGAAACTTGAACCCGCTACCGCTGGCACAGCAAGTACAGGGTCACTACAAACTGAGCCAAACGTGTCACTAAAGTAATAGGTTAAATATATTTCATCCAAAAGTAAAGCTATGAATCCTGTAAAAAGTAGAGAATCTGCTAATGAGCCCTCTATATTACTACTATTATTTAAAAGAAAATTTAGCTTCTCTAAAGATTAAGAGTTTAAAATACTTTATGCCTTATCGTCAAAAATCGTCCTCCTATGGCAGTTAGAGTGTCACGTCACACTTTGTACAATAGAAAGACAGAAAACTTTTTACAGTATAAGCATACTAAAATCTTATTAGTTGCTTAAAAAAGCCACATTTTTGACCAACTTTAAAAAAAGGTACTAAATTCCGGTCTATGTCTTTTTCATTGTCATTGTCTTTTTGACGCGACACTTCATCAAATGTGAAACGTTTTTCATGATTTTTTAATAAATACATTCACACAGAATACACTCAGGGTGTAATAATATCATTTAAATTAATTTTAATCTCTACGTGTGTGTGCATGTAAAAGTGAGCTTGCATTCTTCTCTATTTTTGAATTAAATCATTTTCTTCTCGGTATAAAAAAAAACCTATGTCACGCTTACTTAAATTCTAGTAGTAGTAATCTAAAATTGGTTCAACCTTCCGAGCAAATATAGGCATAAACGAACATACTGAACAATATTTTTCACGGTTACCAAAGTCCGGTAATTTACGAAGAACTATAAGGTCTCTGTCTGGGATTCCACATTATCTCCATTATCTACGTAGATGATGTGAAATCCCAGACAAAATTTAAGTTTTATTTATCTCTCTCATTTCATTTAGCTTTATTAACGTCCTACTGTTGGGCACGGGTTTCCCTGACATTAAAGAATTTAAGGGTGATCAGGCCATAGTCCACCATGCTGGCAATATGCGGCTTCACAAATTAAACATGTCCTCCGAAAACTTGTTAGGTACACTCAGCTTAAGTTTTCTTGCAATGTTTGTCTTCACTGTGTTAACTCTGTTAAAAAAATGAAAATATTTGAAGTGTAAAATTCGAGATTTTACACCGCTTCACTTAGTTTTCCACGCGATCGCGTTGCCATTACGCTACCACTTACTCATGCACGTTTTATTCTATCAAGCTATAAATTATTTAATTAATCCCCATTACGTTTTGAGATCGTAAATTAAATAACAAGATCTTATTGCCTTCGCTTTAGAGCGATGAAAAGTTTAAATGTATTTGCCAATATATAAAAAAAATGATTTGCCAAAAATAAATATGCCCATTTTAATATTTTAAATAAAACTATCTTTTCGGATTATTTCTCGGATTTATTTTGATTTTTGGTTCTTGACGTTTCGAATGCTTTACAGTAATCATGGTCACGGGAGAGACTAAGGTGTTAGATGTCTCAAAGGTATTATATAGGTACTTGTTACAGATAGCCT
Organism: Fabriciana adippe; assembly: GCA_905404265.1. NCBI lineage: Eukaryota > Metazoa > Arthropoda > Insecta > Lepidoptera > Nymphalidae > Fabriciana > Fabriciana adippe. The sequence continues at coordinate 13,543,312 of FR989995.1, read as the reverse complement.
ACCCACAAATAACAAAATGAATTCAAACTTTTTTTTAACAAGATCTTATCTCCTCCGCTTTAGAGCGATGAATAGTTTAAATGCATTTGCCAATATATAAAAAATCGATTTCCCAAAAATACATAATATGCCCATTTTAAATTAACACCTGCAATAAAATGCAGACTGATTGCAAATTATAGAAATCGGTGAAAAATTTTATTACTTGCCTTCATGAATGCTTCATTCGTTCTTTTTTAATTAAATTTCCTTTTGTTACGATATTTTCAATAACTCTTTTTTTTGTCTTTTTTAAGCATACCTTTTATTTCTTCAAGCTTTTATTTAATTTACAATGCCTTTTAGTTGATATGTTTGTATGAGTTTGATTTTGAGTGTGATTTTAAGTTGAAATTTTGTTTGATAGTTCAGTTCCGATGACAATGACTTTTTATGGTAAGTACGTGGGCGACCGAGCTTCGCTCGGAATTCTTTTTTTTTATATCGTATTTTTTAGATTAAAAAAGAACTAAAAACTTGAATAAATACAAAAAAAAACAAAAGTAAAAACTTCCTATCCGAACCGGGATTCGTACCCGGACACCTGTGAATGTCAATCTTTCGCCTTAGCCGACAATAATTCTTAAGACAGAGCGTAGAAAATTAGCGACTATACTTTGCGTGGAATAATGTGAAAGAAAACCGCAAGAAAGCTCGAAAACACGCGTTTTCCCAGACATAAGACTAATCTCGATCGATTTTAACGCGCCCGAAAACCCCCACATACCAAATTTCAGCGAAATCGTTAGAGCCGTTTCCGAGATCGCCGGTATAAACAAATAAATATACAAGAATTGCTTGTTTAAATATATTAGATATGTGTGTGATTGGTGTAGATGATTAGTTTGTAGTGTGCAAAAGGTAATATTTGATTTAATTTGATATATGTATGTAATTAAAGTATAACAATATGTTAATACTGTAGTAATAAATTAAATATTGGAGCAAATTGAGACATTTATGTACATTTACATATTACAAGCAGTGAGCTCGATAGGATTTCCCATTGGCAATATAAACGGAAGCTTTAACCATAAACTTTCATATTTCTAGCTTGAGAATTTTCCCTATTAAAGCCCTTTAGGAAGAATTTCTAGAAATTCTATCTTTTTACTTTTTTTAATATTTATTTAACACTAGCGACTCACCCTCGCTCCGCTCGGGCTCGTTCCTGCTTACGTTTTAACGTTTAGTACAGATTTCTCAGAGATGAGATATTTTCCCGCAGTAAAAAGTATTCTATATGTTGACCCGGATAATCAGCTATCATCATACCAAATTTCATCAAAGTCACTCCAGTGGTTTTTCCGTGATGCGGTAACAGCCAAACAGACAGACAAAAATTCTAAAAACTATAGATTCGGCCTCTGTATCGTTAATAATGTCTATATCAATAAGATTTTCCAAAAAATATTTAATGTACAGATTCGACTTAGTTAGAATTTTATAATATGTATAGATTTACAACTAAAACAGTAAATAAATGTTTAACACAATGCATTACAAAATCCACTGAGTTTTGACTTAAATGCACCTACATACTAATTTACGTTAGTATTAAGTTTTACATATTTTGTAATTAGTGTAAAGCAAAAGTGAAAAGAAAAAATATTAAAAGTACAGCAAATTGTACAAAATAACACCTTGATTCTACAATAACAAAAGGAAGCGTTAATGCAGAATAAATTATTTTTTTTTTTTCATTGTATACGCAACGTTTGTGGGATTTCATATAGGTACTTCTAAATCCGGCTGGTGGTTTATAAATAAACCTTCAACTTCATGTGTTAGATTAGTGAATTAATAAGAAATTTTATATCTATACTAATATTATAAAGCTGTAGAGTTTGTTTGTTTGGTAGAACGCGCTAATCTCAGGAACTACTAATCCGATTTGAAAAATTCTATTTGCATTGAATAGCCCATTGACTGAGAAAGGCTATAGGCTATATATCATGCCTGAAAAATGTACGGTTCCCTCGGAATAGATTAGTTCCTAAATTAGTCCCTAGACAAAGACATTGTTTAGGGACGAACCCGAAGCGAAGCAAGGGTGAGCCGCTAGTTTTATATAAAACATTTTTTTCGGATTTATGCGGAGGTATTTTGTTTTTTCGGTCCCGACGTTTGGAATGCTTTACAAAGATCCGGAAAGATAATTTTATTTAAAATGTCGAATATTCGCGTAAATCTAAGGAAACACTAAGAAATTATTAAAAGTAAAATACATAAAAATTCACCGTGACCGTGGGCATAATTAATAGTCGATCGAGTCGTAAGTTTCTCTATCTACCTCCGAGGCATAATTACGTCTTGAAACTAGGTATAATTTCCAAATTAATATTATAAATGTGAAAGTTTGCGAGTATGTATGGATGTTTGTTTCTCTTTCCCGCCAGAACGGCTGAACAGATCTGGATGAAATTTGGCACAGAGATAAAGTGTAGTCTGCAATAACACATATGCTACTTTTTATCTCGGAAAAATATACGGTTCCTGGGAGATAGATTTGCATTTGTTTTTCTAGAGCCTAACCTGAGTGAAGGGAGGGTGAGCCGCTAGTCTTATTATATAAATTATCATAAACTCTTATTTTTTTAAATATGTCAGTTTGTTTGTTTTTTTAAATACATTCATTCATTTCAAGGTTATATTCAATTCATTTCATACATTAAAAAAATACGTCTACTTTTTACTCGCCCGCACATTTCGATAGAATTTTTTCTTGTTTTTTTATCGAAAAAGCTTTTTTTTATGTTTTCACCAAATCGTGACCTGTCTAAGATTTTCCATAATATAACCATTTTTATAAATTAACACTATAATATAACAATGATGTCCTCCCGACCGGCAATGGTAGCCAATCTCACTAAGACTAGCCAACTCCGCAGGAGATATTTGTAGTGCACAAGTGTACGCGCAGACATAACTCTCTAATCTTCTTCACTCTCAATTTTCGATGGTTACGATACTTTAACAAGACCGGTGAGAGTTAAAGCGGCTACGGCTTTACGTGCTCTCCGAGGCACGGATGTAAGACGCCGTTAAATTCTCAACTCCGGGTTACTAATAAGGATTCCTTAATAAAGAACTCAATAACTAAACTTGGACCGACGTGGGACTTGAACCCAGGGCTTTCGCATCTGCGGCCGCACATGTTACCACTAAACCACCAAGGCAGTTTAGAATTTAGTTTTTATATTAGTAGATGTATAGCAAGTATTTGGAAAAAACTTGAAAATTGCTAAGCATTACTCTTTCCAAACAAGACAGCTTTGTAAACTACAATATAAAAGTTTGTTCTTTCGCTACAGTTTCAAACTCGTAATAGGTTCGACAATAGATTAATAGCTGTCATATATTTTTACAACAATTTATCTAACAACTTTAACCATTTTAAACTCCGCCATAGCGAGTTTTACACTATTTGTTATTTTTCGACTGCGTCTTTATAATACATGGTTTTAAAACTTTTTCATAACCCCTTTTTACTATTTACTATAATAATAATTAATTAAGCGAGTTTTAGTTTAGTTTTTTTTGTCTTGAGGTGTGTGTGCGTGCGTGGGTATGCGTGCATGCGTGCGTGCGTGCGTGTATGCAAGTGTGAGTGCAAATGAACGACCAAGAGAAGCGGGTACAAAACCCGGGGACTCGATATCTCTTAGATTTTCATGTTCCCATACATTTTCCATCTCTTTTCTTACGGTGTAAATAAACATCGTAATGAATCCTACATGTCTGAGAGAAACTAATTAGTACTCGAAAGACATAAAGACCGTCAACCCGCATTTGGCGAGAGGTAAATTGTGGCCTGCCGTAAAATGTTAAAAGGGCTGAACTATTATGGATTATATTATTTATCACGAACTTAAATCTATACAGAGTAAAACAAACGAACAGAAATGCAAAAAAAATATTTTAAATATTGACATTTAAAATCTTCGCTCGGAGTTCTTTTTTGTTATATCGTATTTTTTAATACAAAAAAAAAAGTTATATTAAATATTTTGTATATTTAATTTACTTTCCATGCCCAATACGTTTGTTCCACGATGTTAGATGTGATGTGGAAGAATTGAAAAAATGGTTTTCTATAATTGTAAAATACATTATTCTTTCGAGAGATTTTATCCTTACCATAGTCCCGATGTCGATTAGTTCGATAGAATAGTGACGGTGTCTCTTTGACATTTTTAGTTGGTTTGATTACCAGCTCAGGTAAAATTAAAAGTTTTTTTTAAACACAAGCTTTTATTTAAATCCTGGATATCACGTAACACAAGAGTGTTTGTCAAGACTATTCAAACGAGTACAAACGCGATGGTTTTATCTTGTTTAGTTTAGGAGTTCCTATGGCCACCTTCCGACGCCATCTTGAGACCAGCTTCATGGTACCATATTATTGCATTATCACCGAAGTTACGTAAGTAAACCAAATTTCAACCTAATCCAAACTCAGGAAGTGGTTCTAATTTAACTCGCAAAATTTGTCAATAATAATAAAATAATAAAAACAATAATAAAAGCTTGTAAAAAAATAATATTTGTATTCAGTTATTCTTATTTTAAAAAATAAAAGAATGTTTCATTCTTCTAAATCTTCAATATTTAAAATACTTTTCTTCCATGTCCCGTTTGTTCCATTATATATAAAAACAAAAGGAAATGGTAAATTTACGCATTATTAAAAAATCAACAAGCCCAAAGTGTTTCAGGCTTGAACCAAATAACAACATTCAATATTATAAAAGCTTGCTGAGGTATACGTTAAAAATGATTAAATTTTTTTAGAAGTGACGCCATTTTGTTTTAATTTTATCATTAAATTATTTCTCCCACATGAGCTTATTTTAAACTAGCGACTCACCTTCGCTTCGGTCGGGTTCGTCCCTAGGTTGATTCCCCATACAAACTTTCATCCCCATTTTCACTTCTTTAAGTGATGATTTCCGGAACAAAACATATCCTATGTCCTTTCCAGGGTCTCAAACTATCTTTTTACCAAATTTCATCTCCATTGGTCCAGTACTTTTTGAATATATTCGTTACAAACATACAAAAATACAAATATTTCCTCTTTAAAATAGTAGTGTAGATGTAGATTGGATTGAAATAAGATATTTATTTTAAACTTATTATAGTATTGTTAAAACTGATACATTTAAATGTACGTTTTCTTGGACAAATTCCAATCAGATAGGAAGGTAAGCCCTGTTATCTGATTAACTGTACCATATGTTCACTTGACCATGTTGAATTTTCTTTTAGAACGAAAAAGCGTCTATAATACTATATTTCCAAGTTCAAATTCTACTGTACAAAGATATTTTTTAACACTGAAAATGTTGTTTTTGTCGATTCGGTACAGGCCCGAGTTTCAGCGAAAGTGCGACATCGACCTGGTGATCTGGATGAAATTTGGCACGGAAACAAATTATAGTCTGGAATAGCACATAGGTTATTTTTTATGCTAGAAAAATGTACGGTTCCCGTGGGATAGATTTATTTTTGTTTTTCACAGAGCAAGCGATCGTCTATCTATCCATACTAACAGTTAAATCGTACCTATAGACAAACCCAAGCGAAGCGAGGGTGTGTCGCTAGTCTATATCTATACATATAATAAAATCCTAACTGAGCCGAATCTGTACATTAAATATTTTTAGAAAATCTTATTGAAATAGTCATTATTATCGATAGAGAGGCCGAATCTATAGTTTTTAGAATTTTTATCTATCTGTATGTTTGTCTGTCTGTTACCGCATCACGAGAAAACCACTGGACAGATTTTGATGAAATTTGATATGGTGATAGCCGGCTATCCGGGTCAACATATAGGATAGTTTTTACGGCGGGAAAATGTCTCATTTCTGAGAAAAAATACAAAAACTGCAATGTAAGAGTATACCTACTAATATGTAAAATCTAAGAATTTGGTTTTTGGTCATCTGAACGTGGGCGGAGCCGCGGGCAATGCTAGTTATATATAATATTATATTCATTCCTTAAATGATATTTTATAAATATATGATTATAATATGACTAATATGCGTTATTTTTAATATCTCACCTATCCTAATTTAAAACAAATTTCATAAAGAGTACCGATAACCTACAGAAGTTTTACTTCTTGCGCGTGTACACATTCATACACGCACTCTTTCATTTTTTCAAATCTAACACTTCTATTTTAACTTTTGTTCTATGACCTAAGCCCCCTAATGGACAGCTGAGTTCCTCTGATAAAATCCTTATGGAACAAAACAAGTTAATGCAAACACATAAACTAAATAAGAATTTATTTTTTTGATAAATATATAGACAGCGGATTAAGCTTGCTGAGAAAGAACGAGATAAATGTATGACAAAAGAAATTCATTTTCGACTTCATTTTTATAGTTTTACTGTGGCGGACTAGGTTTGCTTGAGTAAATAAATCTGCAACCGCGGAGTTGAAGGCTATATTACAAAAAAACCTTCTATATATATATATATATATATATATATATATATATATATATATATATATATATATATATATATATATATATATATTACGTGCGCGTGTGTGCGCATGTGCGCGTGTGCGCGTGCGCGTGCGTGTGTGTGTTACGAATGTGCTACCAGATTATTATTTATAGTAAAAAATAAGTAAAACATATTTAAGCCTGTTTTAACTTCCCTGTCGCTTTGCCCCTATTGTTTACATATACAGTGACACGATCATATAGCTTCTTGTATTGTTTTACAAATTCTTGTCCACAGCTTCGTTCGTGTGGGCGGCGATCAAAGGAAGCCTACGTCCGTCCCCGGACTACGATTTATGTACTTACCAAATTTTATCGAAATTTGTTCAGCGGTTTAAGCGTGAAAAGGTAACAGACAAACATTCACATTTATAACATTAAGTATGTATACACTCTATCTTATTCTCTTAGTTTTAGAGTGCTAGCTAAAATTGAATACATTTTTTTTATTATAGCTTTTTCTCTTTTGCAAGTGCATCCCTCACAACTGCATTTCCACTTTGTATAGAAAATATCATTTTAGCTGTAAATGTTGAAAATGTAGCACAGAACAATTTCAATAGACACTACATTTCAACAACGCACTCGACAAATATCAACTGAACAAATGCCATTTATCACACGCAAACTTCATTATTCCGTCGGTTCGACCAAACTAATGCTATACAGCAAAATACTGGTATTTCAAAATGCAGTAAAGGCAATGGTAACCCAGTGGTATTGCTTGCTTGGAAAACCTAAGTTCAAATCCCGGAACTCGCATGTCTGATGTTTTCATATGCGACTCTTTTTTAACATGATGATGATGATGATGATGATGATTAGGTACCACTTGTGTAACGGTGAAGGAAAACATCGTGAGGAAATCTGCATGTCTGAGAGAACCTAGCAAGTTTTCGAAAGACATATGAGGTTCGACAACCCTCATTTGGTCAACATTAATTAATACCAAATTACTGTTATATTTATAATACTAGCGACTCACCCTCGCTCCGCTCGAGTTCGATCCTTGGAATGTTTTAACGGTTAGTAAATTTATCAGAGATGAGATATTTTTCCGTAGTAAAAAGTCCTATATGTTGACCCGGTTAACCAATTCATCAAAATCTGTCCACTGGTTTTCTCGTAATGCGATCCCAGACAGACAGACAAAAAATCCAAAAACTGTAGATTAGGCCTCTGTATTGATAATAGTACTATTTCAATAAGTTATAACCGCTGGCACAGCAAGTGGGGTCACTACAAACTAAGCCAAACGTGTCGTCAATATTGACTCTACCAAGCCACAAAAACTATAAAAAATATAAAATGACTAACGTTGGTATTACTGTAAAATATTCCATTACTCTTATACATACATATAGATTTGAGTAAAAAAACGTATATATTATAACGTTTTCACAACATAATATTTACATATTTAATGATCAAACGAAATAAAAATTAAATAAACTTAAATACAAATTTTGAATTCAATTTTATTTAATATCCTATATAGATTAAAATCTAAAATTTATATGAGAGCATATCGAATTTAGAACTCAAAATGTATCCTTAGATCTATTCGACTGATTGAAGTTAAACTCAGTTATGTCTAAAATTCAGACTTTTTATGATTTCTATGTCTATACACCTATACGAGTATATGAAGTTAACGTTTTAAATAAAACTATGTTTTCGGATTATTTCGCGGATTTATTTTTATTTTTGGTTCCCGACGTTTAGAATGAAGAAAGGATATATTACTTGTTACAGACAATGCCTACCCTTTATCTATACAGATAAATAAAATCGAAGTGTCTGTTTGTAATGTCAAAATAACAGCTTTATACTAAATGCATATAAAATTATATACGGTACTTATAAGAAAAACACAATTTTTTAAATTTTTGTCTGTCTATCAGTTTATTCCGGCTAATCTCCGAAATGGCTGGACCAATTGTAACGGGACTTAAACTCAAAAAAATTAAAACGTACCTAGGGACGAACCCGAGCGAGGGTAAGTCACTAGTAACCATATAATGCCTTTGAGACGTCTAAAACATTAGTTTCTTCCGTGACCATGATTGCTGTAAATCATTCGAAATATCGGGAACCAAAAATCAACATAAATCCTCAAAATAATCCGAAAAGATAGTTTTATTTGAAATGTAAAAAATTCGCGTAAATCTAAAAAAGTATTATATGAAACTAACGTTTTATTTTCTTTGTTTGAAGGCGCAAATCTCTGGAACTTCGTGTGAGATTTGGAGAATTCTTTTTATACTTTATAACTTCGACAATTTTAATAAAGTTTGTAAACTTTATGTCTTACTATCTAAAATTCTATATAAAATAAGCACTTTCTTATATAAAAGCTTTTCGATATTTCGCCTATAAACCTTATTCGCAAAATTAAGCACGTTTTTAAAACAACGCTAAATAGGTCCAGCTGCTATCAACTACTATCAATAAACAGCATTTCATTTTTGAAGTGAAAACTTCTATAGGCAGGTTTGGATGGGGAGTAAATTCATGTAAGTCGTCATCGACATGGTCACGTGACGTGTTAACGCTAACACTCAGAGTGCCGATAGATGTCGAAACCAGATAAATGTAAACAGTTTTAATTTACAAGATCAAACGATTAATTTGAATATCCAAAAATAACAGCTGTTTGTTTATAGTTTTAAGTTTACACTTCTGTTGGCAGTCTTCATGACTGCTTTTTTTATAAAGGTTATCTAACATATCGCCATACCTCTAGTTAATTAATTAATGATATTAAAAATACAATAAAAGAAAATTCATTGAAGTCCATGCAATACTTCTAGGTCATTGCGACTACATATAATATTTAATTACGATTTTAGTCCCTTTATGATTATGTAAGTATTTTTTCATCATTTTTTTTTCATGGAAACAATTAAAGAGCAGTGGTATAATATATGTATATAGGTTGCCTGCCAAGCTATGTACACTTGGCCGGATTTGTGATTTGTGAGCTGGTTGGTCCCCCTCGCATTGAAGGGAGGCCTGTGATCAGCAGTTGGACGTTAAAAAGAGCCCAATACATACAAACATACACAAATACACAGATACACATATACACACATAAATACATTAATTCATATAGGCTACGTTTAATATCGACGAATCAATAAGATTCCTTGGGATATTACAAATAGCGTTCGCATTTCGCAATAAGCAAAAACGGGCAACTAAGACGCCGGCAAGTATGTAATCTCTTTTAAACAGTCATGATTTATTGAATATACTAGCAACTGACAAACAAAAACAAATCTATCCCACGGAAACCGTACAATTTTCCGGGATAAAAAGTAGCCTATTTGTTACTCTGATATATGAACTATATTATTGTAAAGTCTCATTAAAATCTAATAAGTAGTTTTTGTGTACTAAGCTGTATAAGTTACTATAGTTTTTTAACTATCCCACGGGAACTCTATGATTTTCCAGGATGAAAAGTATCTAAAATGTTAACCGAGGATATAAGGTACCACCATACAAAATTTCATTTAAATCGGTCCAACAGTTTCGGAGATTAGCCCGTACAAACAGACAAACAGACAGAGAAACAAAAAAAAACTGGATTTGTTCTATTTCTCTTCTTACATCCCCCTGACTCGGTTTTTAGCATTTCTTTTCTATGTACAGACATTCGACCTCTACAGTTTTATTATATGTATATATACAATTTATATATACACCAGTGTGTAAACTTTCAGCACACAATTATTCCTGCAAATATGCATAAAACAAATAATTAAAATTGAAATAAAATTATATAACTTTACGTAATTCAAGTCTTAAAATTTCATGACCGCGAACGTCAAGAACACTTCGGTAATAACGGCAATCCATCGTGCATTTCAATTTATACGAGCGGGATATTGGAATAGATTCGCTCGTTCATCATTCCAAACTAAACCAGTAATAAAGAGATTTTAAACCCCATATTTACATTGCAGCTACACATACGTATTAACTAAATGTTAGATAGGTGAAATTTTAATTAAATTTTAACTCAACTGTCATATGTAAGAAGAACGGTGTAGAAATGTCTCGATAAAGCATTTTTGGTGATATACAATGTTTCAATCTAATCTCAACATACTCATAGTTAAAAATATTATGTTTCCAAATTGCATATTTATTAACTTTTAGGTGAAGACGATTAAATGATTAATTTAAAAACCTAAGAAAATAACCCGATCAAGTGCGAGTATAATTCGCATGCAAAGGCCGTACCATCGTACATGTACTATTTATTAATATGACTTTTACGCTATCTATGGAGTATATTAACATCGATGATCGATTACGACCGTTAAAAAATGTTTGTTATTTTTTCATTATTATTATTTTGTTATAGCGGCAATAGGAATAGGTACATACTCAGTGAAAATTTCAGCTCTCTACCTATTACGGTTTATGAGATACAGCCGGACTTCCTTATTCAGTCCAACCCATAAAAACTCGAAAAACTTCTGCTATTTTAATCGATTGTATGTTCTGATATTCGATGACGCCGTCGAGCATTTCGAGTGGTATTTGGCGAATGACGCGAGTTGTTTTGGCTTCCAATTCCTCTATCGTAACCGATTCAGATATGTACACTTTGAACGTTACATAACCTAATCTATAGTTGTCACATCACATGACCTAGGAAGCAAAACAAAAATAATGTTAGGTTTCAAATTTTAAAAATAAATTACTCTAAGCGCATCAAACACTTTCTTTGTAGAAGACGGGCCTTCATGTTACTGTTGAATTTGGCTTTAATATCTATGATGTTTAAGTCATTCTAATATTAAATATAGTTTTCGAAAGACATGTGAAGTCCGCCAATCCGCACTTGGCCAGCGTGGTGGACTATGGCCTGATTCCCCTCGTATACAAGGGAGGACCATTCCCAGCAGTGGGACGTTAAAAAGGCTGAATACAATAATAAATAACACGATTAAGGCAACTATCATCCAATTAGTTAAAAATTAACTCTAAATGAGTCACCCTTAATACGACATAAATATTCCCTTTTGGGCCATAAGCAAGCGTATCGCTACATATCCTGTAATAGAAACTCATTTTCTACTTTCCCGTATTAATTATTAACGATCTAACCTCTTTAAAACGAGGTCTTGTGTAATCAAAGCGGAAATTTCCATCTATAATGCCGCCAGGAAATGGGTTACATATGACGTATTCACGTTATTAATCCGCACCATGAAGATTTGTTAGCGTTATCGGTGACGCCATATTACATTTGAAGGAATAACTAGCGACTCACCCTGGCTTCGCTCTGGTTCGTCCCTTGGTATGTTTTATCGGTTAGTATAGATTTCTAAGAGATGAGATATTTTCCCGCAGTGAAAAGTACCCTATACGTTGACCCGGATAATCAGCTATCATCATAGCAAATTTCATCAAAATCTGTCCAGTTGTTTTCTCGTGATGCGTTCCCAGGTAGACAGACAGACAAAGATTCTAAAAACTATTAATTCGGCCTCTGTATCGATAATAATAAGTAGTTCAATAAGATTTTCCACAAACTATTTAATGTTACAGATTCGATTCAGTTAGAATTTTATTATATTATGTAAAGATAAGTAATTTTTAAAATCACTAAGCAGAAAATGTCGTAGATTTTATACTGTATTCTTAATTTTGTGCTATTTAATTTATGCCGTACGTTTATTTACATTTGGGACTTTTCTTTAATAATATTTTAACGTTTTTTATTTATTTCATTACCAAACACAAAAATCATTTATACAAAACTAAGAAACTCGTACGAAGTGAACTTGTATTACGAGCGAATATCTAAGGCCTCTTAATATCCTATATCTTGCCTCAAGTACCTACTACACTTGTGGTCTAATGGCTAAGATATATTGCTGTACATCTATCGGTCCTGGGTTCGAATCTCAGGTCGGCCAAGTTTAGTTAACGAGTTTTTATGTTAAGAAATACTCAGTAACTTTTCTAGATTTTGGCCACGGCGGCAATTTTATTGTGTTTTGTATATTTTTACTCTTAGTCTGTCTGTCTGTCTGTTATTATTCTACTCTTAGGGATGTATTTGTATGCATTTTTAATTGAATTGTGTAAATAGTTTCGTCATTGGCCAACATATCGCGTAACAACAAAAATACATCTACTCATTTTTGAAGTCGGTTAAAATATATCAAGAAGTATTCACGTTATATAGTAACGTAGAAGATAAATTAAAGAAAAAAACCTCTCAAAGCTCTGAGAATAGGCTCCGCAATCAATTGTACAGTTGAATGCAGATCGGAAGCAGAAAATTGAAATGTAATCCCTCATTCTTCACCCGGAACTGGAGTCGATACTTGAGTGTTAGACGTTCCCTTACCCATACAGAGATTATTAGATCTATTACCGATTTATACAAAAGCTTTGAGGATGATACTTTCTTATATTTATGGGAATATTTAACATCTATACCTACTAATATTATAAAACTAAAGAGTTTGTTCGTTTGGTTGAACGCGCTAATCTCAAAAACTACTAATCCGATTTGTAAACTTCTTTTCGTATTGGATAGCCCGTTAACTAAGGAAGGCTATAGGCTATATATCATCCCGAAAAAATGTACGGTTCCCGTGGGATATATTTGTTTTTGTCTAGGGACGAACCCGAAGTGAAGCAAGGGTGAGTCGCTATTTTAAATAAAACTATCTTTTCGGACTATTTCGTGGATTTATTATGATTTTTGGTTCCCGACATTTCTATCTATAAATGTGGCAATAGTGTTGCTTAATATTTTAACTTTAAGTAATAGCAATCTAAATTAAATTTTAACTTTTTAAATTACATATATGTATGTATGTATACATACATCTATACATATAATAAAATTGTAACTAAGCCGAACCTGTACATAAAATATTTTTTTAGAAAATCTTATTGAAATAGATATTATTATCAATACAGAGACCGAATCTATACTTTTTACAATTTTTGTCTGTCTGTCTATCTGTCTGTTATCGCATCACGGAAAAAACACTGGAGGGATTTTGATGAAATTTAGTATGATGATAGCTGGTTATCCGGGTCAACATAATATAGGATACTTTTTACTGCGGGAAAATATCTCATCTCCGAGAAATCTATACTAAATTTTAAAACGTAAGTAGAGACGAACCCGAGCAGAGCGAGGGTGAGTCGCTAGTCTATCTATAAAGGTGGCAATAGTGTTACTTAATATTTTAACTTTAATAGCAATCTAAATTAAAAATTTTGCTTTTTAAATAACATATATGCATGTATGTATACATACATTATGATACAAGTTTGCTAAGACTGTTGTGACGAAGGAGCCAGGGTTAGATAATAAAACATTTTAATAAGGTACTAGTAAAGTCTTGAAGTTTGGACTCATTTGATTTATTTGACCATAACACATTAAAGTTATTGGATATAATAAACTATATTTTTACTATCTATAGTTTCTTATCGTTATCTTTCACCATCTTTCTTATGGTATTTACGTAAAACCAAAAACCTCTTATAATTCCACTAAGCGTATTTAAATACAAGAAAGCTATCCTTAATTTAACCTAAATCTGAACTTATTTTTACTAAATCTGATTATCTTGTACGTCCAATGCCTTAAAATATTTTTTTGTGAAATCACTAATAACCTAATCAACTTTTCTTTTAATTTTTAGAGCTCTTTAAGAACATAATAGGCCTAGATTATGAATTTTTTTAAGATAACACTAATAAAATATGTAAAGCTTGCTTAAAGAAAATTTATAAGACAAATGTAGAAAATTATATTTTACCAGATAAAATTTTATATAAAAATCATACTTATATTATATAACTAGCGACTTACCCTCGCTTCACTCGGGTGCGTCCCTAAGTACATTTCATTTTTTTGAGCGGAACCCTAATTCTTTATCTAAAATGAAAGCAGCCTAAGTTACTCCTTATAAAATCAGCCATCAGCCCAGACGTTTCCGAGATTAGCTGGGACAAAAAGACAGTCAAACAGACAAAAATTTTAAAAATTGAGTTTTTCTTATAAGTACCGTATATAATTCCATATGCATTTAGTAAAAAGCTGTTATTTTGACATTACAAACAGACATATCAATTTTATTTATCTGTATAGATGATCTATTACTTTTAAATGTAATATTATGAGTAGGCTATTGCTCATTAGGACGTCTCGGCTTACGTATTTCAATCGTTTGATCTTTTAATATTCGGACCGTACTTGACAGGCCCGACTTTATTGCAATCCAAACTTTCTACGCCCACACAGAGTAGATTATTTACAGACGTAACAAATGTTACATTAAATTTTTAAACTTATATATAAGAAATTTTTTTAGTAATTAGTTTATGTAATTAGTGTATTGAATATGGAATATTATTTATATAATTTTAGCTGTTATAATTATAATTATTATAATTTTTTAGATAACTTTATTGATTTTTTAATCTACATTTAGTGTTGCCATTATTATATTATACTAGCGACTCACACTCGCTTCGCTCGGTTTCAGCCCTAGGTTGCTTCCCAAAACAAAATTAGTTAATTAATTTGGTTTTAATTTTTTTTTTTCGTGGGACCCTATTTTTTTTTCTAAACTAAAAGTAGCCGAAGTTATTCCTTATTACATCAGCTATCTGCCAGTGGAAGTCCCGTCAAAATCGATCCAGCCATTTCAGAGATTAGCAGGAACAAACAGACAGACAGACAAAAACTCTAAAAATGTTGTTTTGGTATATGTACCGTGTATACGTATATAAAAAGCGGTTATTTTAATATTACAAACAGACACTCCAATTTTATTTATCTGTATAGATAACCATAAAGAAAAATAAAATATTATTTAAGCCACATTATTGTTTTATGTGTAATTTAAAAAGGTAATATTCATTAAGAATTACTTTTACAAATGAAAAATATTAATTTGAAATACTAATTTGAATTACTGTTGTTTTGATCCGCACAGTAAGATTAAGATCTTCAAATATAAAGTAATTAAAATTATGAAAGTATTTAAAATTAAAAACAAAAAATATTGTAAGGTACTTTGGTGCTAATTTTCAATTTATTTGAATTCATTTTGTTATTTTGTGGGTAGGCTGTCTGTAACAACTATATAATACCTTTGAGACATCTAACACCTTAGTCTCTCCCGTGACCATGATTGTTGTAAAGCAATCGAAACGTCGGGAACCAAAAATCAAAAAATAAATCCGCGAAAAAATCCGAACAGATAGTTTTATTTAAAATGTCAAATATTCACGTAAATCTAAGAAAGTATTAATAGAAAAATTCTTATTTACCAAAATATGTAATTCTGACACGTTTTAATGATGAAATTTGAAAATAAATTTTTGTCATACCTTCTCTCTTCTTATTTACTGACAATTTTGAAACCAATGAAATATATTTTGTACGACTTTGTTGGTCTGTTGTCAAGTAACCCCTTTCTACTCGTAACCCAAGATTTCCAACTTAACTAAATGGTAAATCCACATTGACCGTACTTGGTTGGGTCGACTAGATGGTATTTTCAACTGTGCCCTTTATATAGAGTAAATGAAATCAGAGATTGAAAATTAATAAAAAAAATAATTCGTGTTACGCGTATATGTCAAAACTATTGAAAAACTAATAAAATACATAGTATGACTGTATGTCTGTTACATCTTTACTCTGAAACAGATTTGAAGTTTTGTGCACAAATAGACTATAACCTAAGTCCTAGAGTTAATACATATGCTACTTTTAGTAATATTTGCTAAAAGGTAGCGCTACCTGTGCATCTATACTAATATTATAAAAAGGAAAGATTGTTTGTTTGTTTGTTTGTACCGAATAAGCTCCGAAACTACTGAACCGAATTAGATGAAATTTGGTAAGAAAGAAGTCATCCCTTAAGGGGGAGAAAATGGGGATAAAAGTTTGTATGGGGAAGCGACATATGGAAGAACTCGAGCAAAGAATATAAATAGGTACAAAGGCACGTAGAGACGCTCGTGAGCGAACCGTCTAGTGTTTAAAAAAATTCTAAGTAACTTCTCACAGCACTGTATACACATTTTATATATATATATATATATATATATATATATATATATATATATATATATATGTATATATATATATGTATATGTATATGTATATGTATATATATATATATATGTATATATATATATGAGTTAATTAATATTAATAAATTTAATAATAACAACGACTGTAAGGCCAGCTGGAGAAATAAACGTAATAATAGTAATTGAAAAATAATACAATTAGATACAAATACAATAAAATTACATTTTAAACAATATTGTTATTAATTTAATGAAATAATAGGCAACAAATATTTATATTCTACTAGCGACTCACCCTTGTTTCGCATAGGTTTGCTTGTTCGTCCCTAGGTCCCTACTTAAAAAAAACTTGAAATCATCCCCTATTTAACTTTAATTCTTCAGAAACGCCGAAATAATAATTTTTTTGTCCTTGAGAAATGATTTATTCCCAATACAAACTTTGAACCCCTATTTCACCCCTTTCAAGTTTCATTTTTACAACAAAAAGTATTTATTATATTAAACTCCATCAAAATTGGCTCAACGGCTTAGATGTGAAAACTTAACAGACAGACAGAGTTTCTTTATGTTTATAATATCAGTATATTTTTTTTTTAATTTAACAACAAAATTAAATGAAATCCTCTGATATTGTTATATGTATCTACCAAAAACTAAGTATCCGTTTTCTTCCTCAGAAGAGGGGTTTGAAGAACATTCTCTTATATTCAGAATGTCATACGTATTGAGAATTTCTTGACAAAAGGCTCCGATAATTCTTTATCCCTATCGAACCTTGGTCTTTATGACTTATGGCTATAATAATTTCCAATAGAACTAGGCAGTTCAATAAGTGAAAAAAATCATGTATGGTATACCTAATAAGATTGTCAAGAGTGACATTCTTATTAGGTGTGTGTGGTGGTTACACAGTGTGTGTGTAATTTAAATTATATAATATAATGTTTTGCTTAACTATTACTTATTATATTATATTTATAATAAACTTGTAGTGACATCCATTTTATGTATTACTAGAGACTCATCCTCGCTCTGCTTGGGTTCGTCCCTAGTTACGTTTTAACGTTTAATATAGATTTCTCAGAGATGAGATATTTCCCCGTAGTAAAAAGTATCCTATATTTTGACCCGAACATTTAGCTATCATCAAACCAAATTTTATCAAAATCTATCCAGTGGTTTTCTCGTGATGCGGTCACAGACAGATAGACAGACAGACAGAAATTCTAAAAACTATAGATTCGATAATAATGAATATTTTAATAAGATTTTCCAAAAAATATTTAATGTTCAGATTCGACTCAGAATTTTATTATATGTATAGGTTAATATACAAATTAAAATAAAAAATATTTAAAATTAAATTATATAAAATAAATGTTCAAAATATAGTTTGACAAACGAACTAGCATTAGTTATTAGTTAATCGCTATCGCTTGTGGGTGGAGCAAATTGCGCGGCTGCAAAATTACCACTCAGTCCGCTCATACCTGCTTTCGACGAGAGGCTTATATCGCTTTATACTCTGCTGTTAGTTAGCTTAATCACTTCTATCTTATAACTTACGCCATCTTCTTTTGTGTTCTTTCTGTTATGTATATAGACTATCTTGTGTAACTACTATTTTATTCCTTCTGTTTCGCATTTAGTGTCTTTTTTTTTATTTTGGGAAATGCATACCACTTGAAGACGTACAGATGGTTATGTGGGACTCACCGGCTAGAAAAGCCAGTACTACCCACTAAAACCCAACAAAACCTCCACCGTCTTAATGGGGATACGCAGGATCGCTTAAGCACTCAACCACGGCACCCCAACGGCAGGTCTGTTCAAACAGACCACAACAACCGTAGGGTTGCTCCAACGGTCCACCCTGCCATCAGAGAAGTATCAAGAACAACCCGTATGGTACACCGCCCACCGAAGTGGGCCACCTCCCTGTGCGTTTCTTGGCTTCGCGACCGGCTGAAATGCCAGACGCTAATGAACCCCCTCCCCCCTCTCCTCCCCCAACACGACAAGGTGAACACACATTGAGGACGATTGACTATCTAACTATACTGTACGTGTGCCTACATCTTGTACAATTAACTAAAGTTTAAAAGTTTTGGTTTAATTTAATAACTTCTGAAAATTTAATACATCAATCAACGCGCCCAACAACCAAAAACTTTTCCTTCATTATTTCATAGCTATATTCTAAACAACTAACCAACAGAAACCAAATATTTGTTTTGTAATGTTTGTAAATAAAGCTGTGTGCTGAAGAAAATAATTTTACAAAGTTTCACGATTCAAACGTATATTAAAGTTCAAGGAAATTTTACATTCTATTTTATTTTCCCGTACATTTTCCGAGATGTTGGCTTGACGTTACTTATTACGTATCTCCAGTGGAACAGCGTGGCAAGTTGAGATGGGTTGTTAGGATGCCCGGAAGTATAAAAGTTTAGACAGACTTACAGATTAAATATTATATGGCAAAAGATTTATCCAACAGAAAAAACTACGAACAACTTTTCTAATATTTTAGTTTTAGTTATTTTGTAACTTTTAACTAACTTTAAAAATATATCTTCTCCAAATAAAAAACGATTTTTATAGCACTTTTCGTTGTCTTTATTAAGATAGATATTGTGCAAATATCTATATTTATATATGTAATAAAATTGTTATTGATCGCTGTCTGAACATGGAAGATATTTGAGAAAAGCTATTATTGTTGGTCTTTATTAACGCAATAGAACCCAAAAAGAAAATTATTATAGAAATTTTGTCGGTTTGTCTGTGTGTTTGTGCGCGCTAATCTCAGAAAAGGCTTAACCGATTTGGGTGCGGTTTTCACTAATATATTTTAGTAAGCTTCACTTAATATTTAATGTTAATTTTATTTCAATCGGTTCATAAATAAAAAAGTTATGTTAATTTAAAGAATCACCAAGTATTTTCATAAAATCTTGCCGCTCCTAGTAACATAGTATTTTAGCAAGGCGGTGTGGATATGAAGAAATAATAACTGTAAGGTATACTTCTATTATACAGGGCAGGTACCGAGATTGAATGATGAGAGAACGATATACTCCATGTGGAATACGAAAATTCCATTTATAATTATGAATAATTTATATAATACTAGCGACTCGCCCTCGCTCCACTCACGTTGAAATGAGATATTTTCCCACAGTAAAAAGTATCCTATATGTTAACTCGGATAACCAACTATCATACCAAACTTCATCAAAATCGCTCCAATGCTTTTCTCGTGATGCGTTTACAGACAGACAGAGATGTATATAATGTACAGATTCGACTCACTTAGATTTTTATTATATGTATAGATATCATTTTGAGACAATTATCTAACCTACTGTATCTACACATAATATTTAGTAAAACTGTTGCATTGCTACACGCATGAACAATTTAGATTAAGACTAGAGACACACCCTCGCTCCGCTCGGGTTCGTCCCTACTTACGTTTTAACGTTTAATATAGATTTCTCAGAGATGAGATATTTTTCCCCAGTAAAAAGTATCCTATATGTTGACCCGGATATCCAGCTATCACCTTACCAAATTTCATCAAAATCCCTCCAGTGGTTTTTCTGTGATGCGGTAACAGACAGACAGACAGACAGACAGACAGACAGACAAAAATTCTAAAAACTATAGATTCGGCCTCTGCATCGATAATAATGTCTATTTCAATAAGATTTTCCAAAAAATATTCAATGTACAGATTCGGCTTAGTTAGAATTTTATAATATGTATAGAAGTTAATTATTTAATTTTTAATTTAGTACTTAATTATTTATAAGTTAATTTTTGTTTATAACTTTAACATTTATAACTATATTACATCACTAACATGGCTAAGAAATGATGAAGAAACTTACATTCTGCAATTTTTCTAATAAAATATTTTGAATAGCTAATCCAATATTCTTCACATGGAAATTCCATACTAATAATATAAATGTGAAAATAACTCAGCCTGTTACGTTTTCCTGCTTAAATCGCTAAATAGATTTCGATAAAATTTTGCAAGTACATAGATTGCATCCTTATACGTAAGCACGTGATTTGACTTAAGCACGTGAACGAACTAGTAGTATAAGAGAATAATTCAAGTATAATAAACAGGCATTATAATATAAATAAATATGTTGGGACATTAACACACAGCACCATCTAGTTCCATGGTAAGCTACGAGGCCTTTGTTATGGATACTAGATAGTTGATACACTACACATATATAACTTTAAATACATACATATTAGTAGGCAGTGGTAGCCCAGTGGTAACGCGCTTGCTTGGGCAACCAAGTGAAGCGGGTTCAAATCCCGAGTCTCGTGCCTCTGATATTTTCATGTGCGAATTATTTCTAACATTATTACCACTTGCTTTACGGTGAAGGAAAACATCGTGAGGAAACCTGCATGTCTGAGAAAACCTAGCAAGTTTTCGAAAGACATGTGAAGTCCGCTAATCCGCACTTGGCCAGCGTGGTGGACTATGGCCTGATTCCCCTCGTATTGAAGGGAGGCCCGTGCTCAGCAGTGGGACGTTAAAAAGGGCTGAATACATACATACTTACATATTATCAATATAAACACCCATAACTGGAGTATTAACGTTCGTGCTCATCACACAAATAAATGCCCCCAGCGAGATTCGAACCTGCGACCACTGGCACTGCAAGTAGGGTCACTACAAACTGAGCCAAACGTGTCTTCATGTCCAAATATTTAGTTGAACATAGGTTTGTAAATATTAGGTTGTATATATAAATAGTTGGCTTCATCTCTTTGTAGCGATCGGAAATTACTTGCAATTTGCTCAACTTTCAACGAAACAAAGAACAGTTCTTGGCAACTATATGAGAATATATCGATACACCTGCCAACACTGAATGTTGTCCTTTAACTTTGCTAATTCAAAGAAGAAAATTTAAAGAATTCTACTCGACAGAAAAGTTGTGACTTACATTTTAAATTTTAAAGAAACCAACACGTAACTAGTGAAATGCCCGGCTTCGCCTGCTTTTTTCAAGTTTCAAAAAACATGTTAAGTCCGCCAATCCGCACTTGGCCGGCGTGGTGGACTATAGCCTGGTTCCCCTCGTATTGAAAGGAGGCCCGTGCCCAGCAGTGGGACGTTAAAAAGGGCTGAATACTAAAAACTACTACTAAATAAATTTATTGAAAAGATCGAGTATTAAAATTAAATATTTTTAAAACTAAGTATCAAGTAAATAAACAAACAGACTTCAAGATTGTGTGTTTTGGTCTTAAATTAATTTAGTCTAAGCTCTTTTAGTCAGTCACGTTATATGTTACATAAGTAAAATAGGTCGACTTTGTTAAATATTTTTGTTTTTTTTTTTCTAACTTTGTGAGATATTTGAAATAGAGAGCAAGCAACTTCCAAAAAGGAGGAGGTTTTATATTCGTCTGTATGTATGTTTTTTAATGTACGAATATGTTGATCGATTTCTCAGAAACAGCTTGACCGACTTTGCTACTTTACACGGTACTATATTAAGGTCCCCAGATGGTCCCATAAAATTTTCTTTGACTTCGAAAATATCTGATTAGGTATCTATGGAAAACCCCTGTTCAGTTATTTTCCACTTTTTAGTGCCTGGAAGTCGTTTTTTTTTTAAGTTTCTATATAACATATTTTTTTATTACTTTTTGGTGGTTATATAAATTTGGCCTTTAATTATAAGAAAAATTGATTTCTTTTTCCATGCCATCTTAATACTTCTAGATAAAAGAAGAAATACTTATTTAACAAAAAAATATGTCATTATTTCTTTCTTATCTGATTAAATATTTTTTAATAATGCTTGTATAGCTGGATGAATCTTAATTTGTTTTCGTCGACTTTAAAACGATTAACGTCATTAAAACGACTTAAATTTCAGCCTAAAGCTAAAGCTCTTATTCTACACGCTCTTTAACAAAATATATTATTATTTAGCGTCTGTTAAGTTTACTATT
Organism: Fabriciana adippe; assembly: GCA_905404265.1. Lineage (NCBI taxonomy): Eukaryota > Metazoa > Arthropoda > Insecta > Lepidoptera > Nymphalidae > Fabriciana > Fabriciana adippe. The sequence continues at coordinate 13,520,633 of FR989995.1, read as the reverse complement.
TTAAATAAATTATATTTAGCTCTCTGTTTAACCCCAAAAACCTACTTTTAAGAAAATAGGAGTTCTAGTAAAATTGATATATCAAAATAACAAGACCGTAGTTTATTTTGAAATTCCTCTTAATCATTGGGTATTTTATCTACTTTCTGTGTATAAGTTGGTATGGTATAGCTGCCATTTATGACAGTAAATCAAAAAACGGTTTTCGTAGGTTGGATCCATTTTGCATAACTGCGTCCAATTGGACTAAACAGAGGGACTAAAATGTAGACAACGTTGCGGTCAATAGCTATGTTTAATGGAATCCCAAAACAACAACGCTTAGTATGGTACAGGCATTAATGTACTAGTTTACCAAACCTAGTCCAATAGTATCAATCGGAATGTGTAATATAATCAGAAATTCTGTATACGATATACGTTCTTATCTCCACAACATAATGTTATACGGTAGGTATATGGTACGGTATACGGTATGTATATAAATGTTGTAGTGAAGTAACAGTAATTTAGTGGTTTCAGAATCCAGAAATTGCGTCGGCAAAATTCGGAAATATTCAGTTAATTCCGAACCAGTCACATTTGTAACTAAAATTTAGTATTTACTAGCGACTCACCTCGCTCGTAAAATGGATATAGTATTTTATCCTTAAGAGATAGACATATACCATCGCGGACTTTTTTATAGACCTTTTTAAGGTGTACAATACTGTAGTACATTATTTTGATCTATCTCGTAGGGTTGAGCCAGCGTTTGCAATGTAAGCGCAAAAAATGTGTTTATTTACGGCATCACCTTAGAGACCTCTAAAATTATCAGTGTTTCTGTACTATATTATGCATTTATTATACATATAAACCTTTCTCTTGAATCACTCTATCTATTAAAAACTGCATCAAAATCCGTTGCGTAGTTTTAAAGATCTAAGCACACATAGGGACAGACAGACAGCGGGAAGCGACTTAGTTTTATACTATGTAGTGATTTGTTACTAACTACGCATATGTAAGCAGCTTTTTGAATTAAAATAACCTCACCGGAAGTGTTTAATGTCTTAAAATGACAGGTATATTCAATTTCAATTTTACATTTTTTTTACATATTCAAGCTTTGGAAAAAATATTTTAATCTGTTCTTCTATTGGTGAATGAAACATGGACAAACTAACATATTTTCGTACTTATACCTATATAAAAATAAATAGTTACGTCCACTGCTAGGTACTCTCCTAGGGCGAATTTGGCCATAGTCAACTCAGCGGGGTAGTTGTCAAATGCAGGTTGGCGAATTTCATACGTATTGCGAAAACTAGTTAAGTTCTCACTGATGTAAGGTACAGGGGTGGAAGTTTTCTCACATGTTTTTGTATACCGTATCACTTTATTTTCGATTAAAACTAAAAGAAAAAACGTGATAGGAATATTTTTTTTTACTAAAATTAAAGGAAAGTCCTCCCGATATAGAACCTGCGAGAACCTAAAGACATTTATATGATTCTATTGTTCACATTCCACATCCAACTATCAGTTAGATTTATGCCGGCGTGGTATTATACCTGCAATCCATGATCAAAATAACTAAGGTATAAGTATTAAGCCCTTGATTTTTTATATAGTATAAAGTTTTTTTTTTACTAATTTACTTGTAAGCCTATTTATTTTTAGGTTTCTCACTGTGATAGGAAAAATATAACTTTTCTATCGCTTGGTTGTCCCTTCATTTGTCTGTTTATTTGTCATGAACTCATTCTCAAGAACGGATGTATGTAGGTATTAATAATTATAAACAATTTGTACATTTTTATTGCGAACTCGGCAGGCAACTGCAACAAACCTTATGTGAAAATGAAAAAATATCTGGTTCAAGACAATGGCGTCACTTACCAGATTCAACTGCAACTATAATCATCCAGGACCCCATGTAACCCCATGATTGTACCCCACAAAAAACTTTTTCAAAGCCGTTTAGGAGGAGAAGAATTATAAACAAACAGACTCTGAAATTTTATATACATATGATGTACATATATATGTATAAAGATTAATTAATCCTGTTGGTTTATACATAAACTAACAGTGAGGGTATGAACTTAAAATATTTTACGTTTTAAATAGTAGTTGTCTACGATCAATACCTACACCTTGTGTACGTTAACTAATTTATTAGGGCACTGATGCCTGAAGTAATTGTAAGCTAGAGCGTATCAGTCGTAATAAGTACCCGTTTGATCGCAAAGGTATATCAAGTGTGACGATATATTAGACATATGAACTCACGTGTAACTTTAAATGTATTCTTGAAAATTCATGCTACAGTGCTCAGAATATAAATTAATAATTAAAATTAAACGTTCTAAATAACGTTTCATTATTTAAAATCTAGTAAAAATATTTTTTCCTTGACTAGTAGTGAGTCGTCCTCGTTTTGCTTATTCTTGCAGAACATGCGTCATCACGCGATTTGTCTTCAGCTTCGAATGAAATTAATACTGCCTATAATATTATATATAACTTATTTAGTTTAACCGACCGCGTAGCGTAGGCGTAGGCTTTCTACGCCTACGCTACGAGGTCATATCATATATGTATCTATATACATATTTTATTTACTATAACAATTGTTATTTTACCAATTTTAGTATTAGATATTTGATTAAATTTAAGTATAAATTTGATTAAAATAGGTGACTTAAGGTACCCGCCGATGTTTGTGACCTTGCTGTGATGGGGGGGCTCATTAGGGTCGATCCACACTATAGTGCTGACCACAGTCCGTTCTCAGTTCTATATCGATGTGGTAAAGTATTTTTATATAAAAAACGTTGCTAGAGTACCGGAACTTGATTTTTACTGATAGTGTGAATACACTTATTGTTTCTTGTATAAAAATACTTTACCAGACCAATATCAGTACGAAAACGACCCGTGATCGGCACTATAGTGTGGATCGGGCCTTAGTGTCCGACAATCCAGCCGGGCGTATTCAGGAGGCCTCGGGTTTCGAGAGCTGTACCATATGGTCTACTCTTGGTACTTCATAGCAGAGTCAATCGTGAAAGCAACCCACTGGTTGTTATGGTCTTCCACGATAAGCCAGCCCTTGAGGCATTGTGGTTGATCTTGCGGTGCCTCATTAAGACGAGGAAAATTCCGTTGACTTTTGTTCGAACTGACCTTTCTAGCCGATGAGTCACCAGATTAAAGCATTTCCTAAGGTTAAATTAAGGTGACTAAGATTATTGTTTAAAATAAGTAACGTAATGTACGTAACGGGGGTCGCCGGTTCGAGTTTCACTTGAAACAAACATAATATTGCCTATATCCGTATTTGTCGGCAGTCCTGGTTATAGGCACATGAGATTTAGTCCTACAAAATCTTTTAACCATTATAAGCAATTTCACGTTTAATATGTAACGTTATATTGAACGTCCACATATCAAGTTCATATGGCCTTAATTCGATAGACATTAACTAATTAAATTTTAAATTTCAAGATCAAATAAAATACAAGCGTGACGATACTTTTGTTAATAATTATTTTTTATATAGAAAGATAAAAATTTACACGGAACCATCTTTAATGTATACCTTTTAATTGCCCAACCCCTATGTGTTGTTTTCCACCTTGTCGTGGTGGTGGGGAGGAGAGGGGGGGGGGGTGTCATTAACGTCCAGCATTCTGCGACGTCCTATTAAGACGGAGGAGGATCCATTGGGTTTTAGTGGGTAGTAGGCTTTTCTAGCTGATGAGTCCCACATAACCACCTGTATATATGCAGGTAGTAGGCGGAAATGCATTTCCCGACGTTAAAAAAACTTTTTAATTAAAAAATGAATCATGAAAATTGATTTATAAAATATACATACATCTAAATTGGCTACCTTCTTCTATTTCAATTCGGTTATAAATTTCATTATCCATATCATACATATAATATGTAGTTCTCAATAAAATATGAAATACAGCTACCAATTCGATATCAGCCCATTTGACACTTTGACACCTAATCTTTCGCTCTCTATAGCCAACCGTTTTGTTGCTAACAGGTTTCTATTTATTCATGTGAATTTAATGTTTATATATAACTAGCGACTCACCCTCGGTCCGCTCGTCCCTAGTTGCGTTTTAACGTTTAGTATAGATTTCTCAGAAATGAGATGTTTTTCATCAGTAAAAAGTATCCTATATTGACCCGGATAACCAGCTATCATCATACCAAATTTCATCAAAATCCCTCCAGTAGTTTTTCCGTGATGCGGTCACAGACATACAGACAAAAATTGTAAAAACTGTATCGATAATAATGACTATTTCAATAAGATTTTTCAAAGAATATTTAATGTACAGATTCGACTCAGTTAGAATTTTATTATATGTGTAGATAAATAATATTGTTGAATTGTTTATTTTCAAATTATAACATTTTTATATAATACAATTTATTATATTTTATATTTATACATATCCGTTTTAAAATATGTATCTGGCAAAATTAAAACATCTTTGTGTAATTTCAAAGCAATTACCTTTTATTAATAATAATTTGCACATTATTTCAACAATTTTTGATCCATTTGTCCGAGACCAATATTCTAACACCATATAAGCCATATGTTTGAAAACCTATGGATTAAAAAAATAAATATGAAAATCGACTTACGACTAGCGCAACATATCTAGAAACAAGCACAAAAAAATAGCCGAACTTAAGATGAACGATGTCTCTCACCATCTCAGGCGCAGGACCGACCGCTTTAGGTGGTCTCCATAGCACAGGAGTGAAACACCGCTAATTTCTAACTCTGGGATGCTTTAGAAAATTTTTAAACAGAAAAATACGACCCAGGATTCGAACCCACAACCTTCAGACCTGCAACCGAAAATATTTTAATAATATATTCAATTAACTACATACTAACTAAATACATGTATGAATAGAGCAATATATCAAGATATACAATATGTATAGATGGGTCTACCGCTCTCAAATATTAACACTAGTGGCTTACTCCACTGACAGACAAATTAGCAGTGAAACCGCATACAAATAGCGTTAATTTGACTTGTAAATGTTTTTAATTTATCAGACCTAATGACAGGTGTTTGTTTATTTATGGAAACCATACCCAGTAGGGGACTATAATATAATTAGTTTTTGATCTACATAAATATAAAGGTTATTTAAATATTTGCTGCTATAATTATAAATCAGTCATCAATTTTTAATTAAACTTTTATGATACCATTTTGACGAATTGGAAAAAGGTAGGCTTTTTTTTAAGTTGAATTGTTTTCAATAAATTATATTTTTTAGTTCATTTTGCTGTTTTTTTTTTATTTTCGATACTAGCGACTCACCTTCGCTTCGCTCGGGTTCGTCCCTAAGTTGCACCCCAAAACATACTTTTTTTAATTTTTTTTTTTTTGGTTTTAATTTTCTTTCCGTGGGACCCTATTTTTTTTTAAATAAAAGTAGCCTCAGTTACTCCTTATAACATCAGCTATCTGCCAGTGAAAGTCCCGTCAAAATCGGTCCAGCCGTTTCAAAGATTAGCCGAAACAAACAGGCAGACAGTCAGACAGACAGACAGACAGACAGACAGATAAAAATTCTAAAAAAAATTGTTTTGGTATATGTATCGTGTATCCATATGCATTTAGTTAAAAGCGGTTATTTTAATATTACAAACAGACACACCAATTTTATTTATTTGTATAGATTATTATTTTTGAAATATCTAACGAAGGGGGTTCCGTTGGGTTCACTTGGTGTGGGTAGTACCTACTTGCTTTTCTGGCCGGAGAATCCCACATAAACCCCAGTATGTAGGCAGTTAGTATGCGTCAATATATTTAACATATTAAGCATGCTTAATGTTCAGCACTAATCGTTCACCGATCGAGTCTAATCCATCAGAATTAATTCAATAGATCCTCTATTTAGCGTATACAATATATAATGAAGAATAGCTTGTTTAAATTCAAATGCGGGCTTTTATGCCATTGTTGGAATGTGCATGTTATATGGCATATTCTATGGTAGACATTTTTTGATTATTAAATTTTAGGGGATTATGGTATTCCAGTTTCCCCCCTAGTTTTATATCCAAAAATAACTTAAATTTTTTAGGAATGTATTAAAAATAACCTATTGTTTATAGCAAATGTAACTTAACATCATAACAATTATTTTGAAGATAACAAATATTAGTCCAGTCAAGTAAGGTCTGAAATCAAAATTTTGGCACTCGGCTTTGCATTTTTGATATAATGTAGTTTTAACGATACAAAAATAATATGTGAAGGTTTTCGTGTCTGCAACAGCCGGCAAAGGTTGAAAAAAAATGTCAAAAGTGTTTTTTCGCAATTACTCGAAAACGGTAAAAATTAGACAATTTTTTTTTTCATAAAAATGTGTATAGCATAAAATTTTACATAAAAGGGTTTCATTGCTTATTTCGTCTGATCAAAATTAACTGAGTTAGGGAGGTTTTAAGTTTAAGGCATGAACGAAAATTTTACAAAATCGTAGGTGTAGTAGAAAAATAAGAGATTTTTTTTTATTACTCAAAAAAATCTAATCATTATTTTAGGGATACAGATTGCTTTTTTTATTATTAGAATATATATATATATATATATATATATATATATATATATATATATATATATAACAATTTGAAATTTTCTAATTGAAATTTCAATACTTAAAAATTAATAAATAATTTATTTTTTGCCATATTTAGATTCCTCGTATTTCCTAAATTTTACGATTGAAAAAATATTTTTACCTGGTATTTTTCGGCAGGTGTAAATTTCTCGGAATCAAATTTTGTATTTAGGTTTTGCTTTTAAATTTTATCTATATAGATTCATTTCCTGGAAAAAAAACGCATTTTTCAACCGACTTCAAAAAGGAGGAGGTTCTCAATTCAGTTGTATTTTTTAATTTTTGTTACCTCAGAACTTCATCATTTATTACCAGATTTAGACAATTTTTGTTTTTTTTTAAAGCGTATACTTCTAGTTTAGTCCCATTTGAATTTAAAAAAAATACCACCCCTAAGAGAGGAAAAATTGTTAATTAAAATCTAACCTATTTCTAATTATCATATTGACTTCAAACTTTGCAAGTGTTAGTATTTCCGTTGATAGTGCAGTGGTTCGGTATCGTCGACCTGATCTAATTGTAAGGCCAGAAGGTTGATAGGTGGAACTCTTCAACAGCTAGAATAATAGATAGATTTCTAGTAGTAGATACTTTGAGCATAGGCTTATATTGTTTGATTTGAAAAGTTCAATACGTTAGAATTGGATTTTAGAGCATGATTTTTTAGTGTAACTAATAAAGGCGAATTTTAATTTGTCAGTTTTTCTATAAAAATTGGCATCAAATTAACTTAAACGGCGCGAATATTTTATTAATATACTTTTTTTTATAATTCTGCTACTACTACGTCTACACTAAAAATGAAAAAATAAAAACTTCTTAAAAAATAAATAAAAACCGACTTCAAAAAACACTAAAAAGTAAGAAATAAGTGATTGGTAATTTTCATTTACTATAGATACCTAATCAGATATTTTCGAAGTCGGTACCAGACGATACAAATCAAAGCACACCGACTTCGAAAATATCTGATTAGGTATCTAGAGTAAATGAAAACTCCTAATCAGTTATTTTCTACATATTTTTTTTGTTCTTTTTTTTCTGGAGTCAGTTTTTATTTTTTATATTTTTTCCGAAAAATACCAACCGAAGCTCGGTCGTCTATAAATAGGCACAGACAAAACTAAAAATTTATAATCATTAAAGGCAAATTTATAAATATTCTTCAAACAAAAGATTTTACATATTCCGCATAAACTATTACCAATTCAAATATATTTTTTCTAAGCGATAGTGTTTTAATAAAACGTTTTTAATACATAGATATTACATTCCACGTCTCCAGTATTGCGCTTCGACGATTCAACAGACATTTCCGTCGGAAAATATTGGTTTCGATATGTTTAAAGCGCGAGAATCTCATCTGAATATTTGCGATCTAATATGCAATTGTAGCGGTTGAGACTGTTACGAATAAATATTTAATTTATACGAGCGACTTACCCTCGTTTTGTACGAATGGGTCCCTAGATATCTAGCAGCAGACTGTTACTTCAGGTCGGTTATAATCTATTTGTGGGCTAAGTTTTGTCTAAAGCCGTCTTCATCCCAGCGTGAAGAAGTAATAAACAAACACATATATCCTTTTTGAAGTAAAAACTTCTATAGGCAGGTTTGGATGGGGAGTAAATTCATGTAAGTCGTCATCGACATGGTCACGTGACGTGTTAACGCTAACACTCAGAGTGCCGATAGATGTCGAAACCAGATAAATGTAAACAGTTTTAATTTACAAATTTTAATTTAAGATCAAACAATTAATTTGAATATCCAAAAATAACAACTGTTTGTTTATAGTTTGAAGTTTTCACTTCTGTCGGCAGTCCTCATGACTGCTTTTTATTGTTTTTTATTACAATTGTGTCAAAATCATATTTTATATGGGATAGCTTACATTAAAAACAGGAGAATTATTCATACTTTCAGTTCTTTAATGTACTGTATATACTATATAACCTATTAAGCCTTTGTTTAGTTTGCAATATTTGTTAGTATGCTTGTATGAATCAAATCTTCCAAACTGAATTCGAACGCCTTCTTTTATCATACAGAGTTGAAAATTTATATGGTTGGCATGGTTCCAAGGACAAAGAATTTTTATAAAAATTTTGACTTGATTCTCCATCCAGCAACAGACGACATGACTCCTTAACGGTTAACAGTTCAGATACAAAATTTTATATACTCATTCAATTCAATTATCATAGCCCGTTCTAAATTCCGCTATAACTAAGCTGCATCCAGGGCTAGCTCCAAGTGAGAGATTTCCTCGACTGTCAACATCACAGATATGAAATTTTGTATACGTTTTCAATTATAATAGCTTTCTAAAGTCCACCATTGCCTGTCTGCTGATCTCCTCAGCGGTCAACGGCACAGACACAACATTTGTATGCGCATTTTATTATAATTCAATTCATAAAAGGGCATCTACATTAAGACTTGTTAATAACATGATTTGTAAACTAAAAAGTTAAATAAATTAATTAATATTTAATCTATACAGATAAATAATACGTATGACAAGTATATACGGTACTTATAAAAAAAAATATCTGTCTGTCTGTTTGTTCCGGATAGTCTCAGAAACGGTTGGACAGATTTTGAAGCGACTTTAAACAATAAAATTAAACCCCAGAAAATTGCTAACAAAATTTCGTGCCTTGGGACTAGCAATAAATAAAATCATTTTTAATGCGCTTAAAATACACTTATAAAAGCTTTTTACATATATAATATATTATTTTCACTGTAGTGAAACAAATAAAATATGTACGCAAAAGTTTTATAATAAAAGATAGCACTTACGCAAACATTTGCTCTAAGTGAATCTCGCCGGCGTTTGCAACACGTGCATTACTGTAAATAGAATTATTACAAATATAGAGTAACTCTATGCTAGAGAAAATATACTCTTATATCATAGAAAGAGTTTGTTGGAGAGGTTTGTTATTTTTTAAGCTGAAACTTCTCATCGGATTTGAGTGTCACTGAAAAATAACGGTAAATTAAATTTTTCTACGGTTCCTATTAATCAATATTTAATATTATAACATTTTTTGAACAAAAGTAGTTCAAAATTATCAATATATATTTTATTGTCACTCGTTTTGTTGCAGAAGGCTTCGCCCTTATGCTTAACATATACATTTAAATGACATTATAAAAAAGCAGAAAAAAACACCAAAAAACAAAAGTAAAGCTAATTATTAACTATTCTGCATACAACGCGTACGTATATGTGTGTTTGTGTTTTCGTACATGTGCACTATTTTCTAAGGATATTTCCAAGGATTTTTAAGGACTCTTATATCTAAGGATGATAGATGTGAACCCACACATAAAATTATTTTTAAAAAATCATGGAAACCAATTAAAATTGAACAAAAAAGTATCTAAACATATACTCTTACAAACACACAGTCAACACAACACATAAGAGAAGGCAGAATAACATAAATATAAGGCAGAATAAATGCATTCAAAGCTTCACTAAACTTAGTCAATATTATTATTGTCTCTTGTGAAACTGCTCTGTGTATAATTTACAAGACGGTCGCAAAGATTAAGTTACCAGAACTATTATGTGGTAGCGATATTAACACGGTGTGTCACTCGTCTAAATAATTTTGGTTAGATTTTGTTTTTTTTTTTTTTTATTATTTTGTTTTCTTTTTTTGAAGTGAAACTTCTTTAGAATCGTTGTGATTTGATTTTGATTTGACACTAGAAAGAGACAAACACATAAATATATAAAATTAAGCCGACGAAAGAATGAGATAGAATACATTACACTGAAAGTGAAAAATAATACTGAATAATATGTTATGTAATATATGTAAAATAAAATGTAAAATAACTTTTAAACTTGGTACAAAAAACTAAAAATATTATTATAAAAATGAATATTTATTACTGTGGGATGAGTGTGCATAAATTAAATAAAAGCTATTATGACTAATTGTTGTCATGGTAACCGTTGTTTAAAAGATTAACTTCTACTGCGTGTGAACTGCACACGTTTTAATTTTTTTTTTTATTATTGTTCTAAGTTATGACTTTTAGAGCTTCGTATTTGGAATGAAAAAAATAAATTCTTAAAGGAATATGAATGTCCATCAATATCGTTCGATATATTGTAGATAAAAAAATATTTAAAAAATTGATAATATAGTATATAAGACTAATAAGATACATAGATAATCTTTTGTATTTAGTCTAAAACCTCTACACTCAAAACTATGAATTCTAAAATAAATAAATATGTTGGGACATTAACACACAGCACCATCTAGTTCCATGGTAAGCTACGAGGCCTGTGTTATGGATACCAGATAGTTGATACACTACACATACTTATATAACTTTAAATATATTGACTAGCGACCTACGCATAAATTCATTAAAGTTTAATATTAAATGTTATAAATAAAAAAAAATCTGTTTTAAAAATTATGTATTGCCATTGATAAAATAGCTAATACGTAATATTTTCAATTTCCACATACTTAATATAAGGCTGTCAGCTTAAAATGAAAGGCGTCAAATAAGATGGATAACGGTCCCTTTCAGTACTCGAACAGTTGCCCTAACTTTAAAGTCTAGCCTAAATCTATTATCGCAATTTTATTGAAATGAAATTAGAAAATATATAATAATATTTGTAAAAAAATATAATTTATTAATAAAATAATAACTCATATTGTCTAAAAATACATGAGATTAAAACACATGTGATACATAGTAACATGAAAATCAAGTTTCTTTAAAATGTTTCTAACATTTTATAGCTTGCATGTTTGCGTTCCCAAAACAATCTATACATATGTATGAGTATAATAAAACAGCGAAATCGATATGCGCGTTTAACGCAAATGTACTGAATCGATTTTAACTAAATTTTGTGTAGTGATAACTTATTACTCGGGTCAACATTTAGGATACCTTTTACTACAGAAAAATCTTTCATTGACACAGAAAAATATAATAAGTGGTTATCGAGCTATCGAGTCGTTCTTAGTTTACATGTATAACGCTAAAATATACATCAAAACAATGTACTAGAAAATTGTAGATCTTAATAAGGCCTATAGAAAAATTTGCAATAGCATAAGTCCTAAAGTATACTCGTAATAACTATTCATATCTATTTAAAACGTACCTAGAGATGCACTTGAGCGAAGCGAGAGTAAGCCACTTGTCTTACATATTTTCAAAATCAAAACCTTAACTAAATAAAGCGATTTTTCTTGTATGTTTTCGTAAAACTGCTTTAAAGGCTCTGAAACACAAACTAGAAGCTAAAAACGTATAGGTTATCAAAGGCTATAGTAAGACGAATGAACGTCCCTTTTCAGTCAAATCCATTCTTCGCTGCGGGCCCCGAGGCATCACGCCCCAGATTTAGTCCTCAAAGCTAAAGTTCCCTGGGACTGAAAAGCAGAATATCTTTTATACGGGACGTGTGTTTCGCATCCTTCCGTTTTAGAGATTAAGCTTTAGGTACTTTAAATAAAAGCTGTGAAAGCTCCTACAGAAAAATGAAATTTTTTCCAGTACTATCCATACTGATATTATAAATGTGAAAATGTGTTGTTTGTTTGTCTCTCTTTCACGTCGAAACAAAGCGACGGGATGCCGTGAATTTTTGTGTGGAGATAGTTGGAGGACTGGAGAGTGACATAGGCTACTTTTTACTGCGGGATATAATCTCATTTCCATGGGAAAACACGTTATAGTACAACCCAAAAAAATATTTATGATCAGAATTACTTGAAACTTGGTATTATTGCTCTTGAATAAAATAAAATAAATACGTATTTTAGCATTTTTCGAAATTCATCTCATAAGGGAGTCAAATAGGGGATGAAAGTTTGTATGAAACCTACCTGTATAAGTTTTTTTGTAGTTTTAGCGCAAGCAAAGCCAATGGGTTCTGCTAGTATTATTATTTAAAAATAAAATTAAGAAACGGCATAAAGATAATTAAGATATTTTATTAATTAACACGAAAATTTGACATCTCGAATGATATTATTGACTATCTTTCGTGTTTTTTCGCGGATATATTTTGATGTGTGGTTCCCGACGTTCCGAATGCTTTACAGCAATCTTCCGTGACCATGACTGCTGTAAAGCATCCGAAGTTAATCTGAGAAAAATCAGAAAAGATAGTTTTATTTAAAATATTTTATGGACTTTAAAAAGTAGATCGTACCTACTCAATTTGGGTGTGTTTTTATCTAATAAGTCGTTCTTAGGAAATTGTTTGTATTGTGTAATTATTTTTTTTCTTTTAAGCACAGTTCCTTACTACGAATAAGTTCCCATGGTAAACATAATAATAATAATAATAATAATAATATAAAAAAGAACACAAAGAAAAGATGCACAGCAATTGGAGTAAGTTCTCATGAAAACGGTAGGCAGTGTACTTGCTTTGACACGTTTACATATATAAATACTTATAGATTAATAGATACATATATAAATCCATATATAGATACATACATACATACATGAAGAAAAATATCAACCACATAATATAAAGAATAAATACTTGAACATAATAGAGGAAATAATAATAATAATAAGGATGATATTAGGAGAAAGGACTAAGCATACATAGCTTATACGATAAAGTTACTAATAGCAATGAGAGGGTTTTCAATCTATTATTCTTGGTTTATCGACTATCTTGCTATTATAATACAATACCAGTAGTATTCATATTATCTATACAGATAAATAAAATTGGAGTGTCTGTTTGTAATATTAAAATAATCGTTTTTTACTAAATGCGTATGGATGTATACACGGTACATATACCAAAACAACATTTTTTACAATTTTTGTCTGTCTGTCTGTCTGTTTATTCCGGCTAATCTCTGAAATGGCTGGACCGATTTTGACGGGATTTTTACTAACAGATAGCTAAAAAAATAGGGTCCCACGAAAAAAAATTAAAACCAAATTAATTAATTAATTTTGTTTTAGGAAGCAACCTAATATCTACATATAATATTCCATAAACGGTGAGACCTTTTAAATAACTTTTGTCAAAGAACTTAATAAAATAGTTGTATTGTTGAAGCAAAGCAAGGAATTCAAAAACTTAAATGAGAATAAATCTCAATACTTATTACGTAGCTGCGAAGTTTTTGCGGCTTTCTAAGTTCTGATAAGACCAGTGAGATCGACGATAGTTACTAACTCGTCTTAAACTTTGGACGATTCTTAGAATTTCTTTCATACTTTTTACATTGAATAGCATTTTAAGGAAAAAAATTTGATGTAATATGACGGTATGTCTAGGTTCTTAAGATATCTGTTCGGAAATAACAAGTAATGGCACTGCTCTCTAAGGCACAGGGATGTGCACAACGCCTAATTTTAAAACTTCTGGCTACAACTGAGTTCCTTTGTAAAGGAAAACCCTAGTAATTATTTTGACCCGACTCGGAACTTGAACTTACATATAAATTATAAAACATTTCAGACTTCATCTCAGTAGAAGATATTCCTTATACTGAATTGAAGCCTCTTATTCTTTTAATCTTAGTTTCTAAACTAATACGGTTATCTGAAATAGATTTTTTACTTAGTAATATATAATACTAGCATTTCCCGCGGCTCCGCCCGCGTTCAGATGATCAAAAACCAAATTCTTAGGTTTTACACATTAGTATACTCTTACATTATACATTACTTTCATTGCGCACCGCATGATTGGTAAATAATGGCAGAGATTGACAATGCCACAAAGGTTCCTCCGTTAATTTGCACTTTTTGTTTTAGCAATAACATTTATGTATGTCTATACTTCTGTTTTGTTTGTTTTTTTAGTTTTTCACGATAAACTCTCAAACTACGGAATTAATTTTAATCATTTTTTACTAATAGACAGCTATAGATTAATTTAATATATAGCTGATTATTTAAATTACATAATGATAACTTTTCTTAATTAGCGCTAGTTATTTATTATATTTTCCAAAACGATTTTCAAAAGAAAGTGTAATAAATAAATAATTCTAAGCGAATACATTTTTTATTTCATATGGCTTTGCTAAAATGATTAAAGTCGTAAGCATTTTATTGTGTCCTTTAAGCCTTTACCTTCGAAGAAAAGGTGTCAAGAAAAAGTGAAAAAGTTGAAGTATAACAGAAAATACTTTTTCATAGTTTTTGAGATATGAAATATTTTTAGTTACCCGCTTTGGCAGTTTAACAGTTTGGCAGTTTAAACCTATAATGCGCAAGTTGGATTTGCATTTTCCTATTTTTTACATTAAAAGATTAAAAAATATAAACATTATTTACTAAACAATAAAAATTTACAAATATTACTAATATGATACTAATTTATAAAGCCAAAAAGTTTGTTTTATTAAAAATTTAAGCTCGGGCAGGGTCGCGGGTAATTTAGTAGTAATTATAGTAAAGTCATAGAAAGGTTATATTATGTACATTTTTTTTTGGGATAAAACTACGTATTTTAAAAACACATGGCGACATCTATTGTCAAATAGCTAAATAACACAAATAAATTTTCATTAAAATAACTATTTTAATGAATAAAATAGCGCTGTTAATATTTCTTTTAAGATCAGTTTTTTTTAATAGTTTTAACATAATATATAAGTATGTTGCCTTGCTAAAATATTAATAGCATCATCGTGCTTTTACTTTAACCAGTTTTTGTATTTTATCTCAGAAATGAGATATTTTCCTGCGGTAAAAAGAATCCTATGTGTTGACCCGGATAACCTGCTATTACCATACCAAATTTCAAAAAAATCCCTCTAGTGGTTTTACTGTGATGCGGTCACATACAGACAGACAGAAAAAAATCTAAAAACTATAGATTCGGGCTCTGTATCGCTAATAATGAATATTTCAATAAGATTTTCCGAAAAAATATTGAGTTTACGGGTTCGGCTTAGTTACAATTTCATTGTATGTATAGTTACTAATTTATGAAGCGAAAATGTTTGCTTTACTGATAATTTAAACACGGGCGGAGCCGCGGGTGATTTAGTAGTAATTCTAATAAAATCGAAAAAAGGTCATATCTTTACATTAATTTTTTTGGAATTTAAACTATTATTTTAAAAACACATGGCGACATCTATTGTCGAATATCTAAATAACACATAAATAAATATTAATTAAAATAACTATTTTAATGGATAAAATAGCGCTTTTGATAATTTAATTTGAAGATAAGCTATTTTTATGGTTTTTACCATATTTTGTAAGTTACCTTGCTAAACTCTTTACAAATAGTATCGTCGTGGTTTTGTTCCTACCAGTTTTTGTATTTTTTTTTCAGAAATGAGATATTTTCTCGCGGTAAAAAGTATCCTATATGTTGACCCGGATAACCAGCTATCATCATACCAAATTTCATCAAAATCCCTCCAGTGGTTTTTCTGTGATGCGGTAACAGACAGACAGACAGACAGACAGACAGACAGACAGACAGACAAAAATTCTAAAAACTATAGATTCGGCCTCTGCGTCGATAATAATGTCTATTTCAATAAGATTTTCCAAAAAATATTTAATGTACAGATTCGGCTTAGTTAGAATTTTATAATATGTATAGATAGATGTAGATACATTAGAGTGGAACGAAAAAAAAAAATTTTTTTTTCTTAGATTGGGGGTAGAATTTGTAGCTTATAAAAGAAATATTAAAAAATGTATACTCAACATTTTGAGGTGGCCCGGCCCACTAATTTTTAAAATAAATAATTAATTTAAATTTTTGGTTTAAATTTCATAACTATTAATTAACATTATATATTTCAAAAATTCATGGGCCACCTCAAAATGTTAAGTAAAAAATTTTTATCTTTTTCAAAAAAAATAGTTTTTTTACAAAATCTACCCCCAAGGTAAGAAAAAAAAATTTTTTTCGTTCCACACTAATATACGTGTATGTAATAAATAATATTTTTTTAAATCCCTTACCTCCGAAGTAATGGTATAATTTACGAAAACTTTACTCAGAAATCTATAAATTATGCACTTGACGGCTCAATAGCTTTATGCTTCTGCAATCGAACTGTAATACCTTTATAATGAGGCTAAGATGTTGAAAATATGAGCAATGTGTATCGAATGTTTTTAAAATACCTTTCGACTTGTTAAAAATAACTCATGTTACTGATTACTGTCAAGTTTCTGAGTATCTATTATACATATAGGCACAATGTTGTGCCAGTGACAAGTACTCGTAGTTGTAATCTAGAAAACTTTGTACATATGAAAATACACGCATATTCACATAATATTATGTTTTTGTCAGAATATACCATAATCAACAATTATATACTCGTAATACTTTAAACTAAATTCCATGTCAAATTTTATTTTTTTATTTACAACTAGCTACTTACCCTCGCTTCGCTCGGGTGCGTCCCTAGGTATGTTTTATTTTTTTGAGCGAAACCCTAATTCTTTTTCTAAAATAAAAGGAGCCTAAGTTACTCCTTATAATATCAGCTATCTGCCAGTGAAAGTCCCGTTCAAATTGGTCCAGCCGTTTCGCAGATTAGCCGGAACAAACAGACAGACAGACAAAACATTATTATTTTTTTTTTGTTTTTTTTATAAGTACCGTATATAATTCCATATGCATTTGGTATGAAGCTGTTATTTTGACATTACAGACAGACATTTCAATTTTATTTATCTGTACACTATACACTTATCTATTACGTACAAGTCATGTCCGCGTGGAATAGTGCCAAGAATGCTAGCCGCATTCCTTTTCCCAAATCGGCAAAGAATCGGCATTGCCGAATAGCAACCCAAACCCAAATCATTTTGGGTTTGGGTTGCCATTCAGCAACGCCGATTCTTTGGACGAAAATTGCGCCAGCTCTCCTGTCACCAGTAGAGGCGATAAGTCAAGTCATGAAAGTTTGTTAGCTAATATCATTCCATCATTTCATTATGTGCTACATAGGTTTCGTTAAATTAACGCCAAAACCTATTTTCTATGACATAAAATTTATAATTAATATTTTACCATATTGTGTGTATCGTCCATTATTTCAAGAATATAATAACGGGGCATATAATAAAAGTAGGGACTGAGGTCGTTCATAGCGAACTTCCGAAAGGATTCGCCTAAATCACTCTGTGACGAGGGTTGGGCAAAGTCAATACAATTTTTGGTCGAAGTAGCCTTAATGTTACCAATTTTTTTTATTTATTAGCCAAAGAACTACGTGATTCATTGACCATTTTTATATCATAAATTCATCTTAAGTTTGTAAGGAACGGGGTTTTTTTGATAGAAAAGTGTTTATGCGTTGCCTAAGTATATAATTTACGAGTATTAATGTATTATGTAGATATGGAGAAAGTAGTTATTACCTGAATTTCACACATCACTAAGATAATGATAGAAATTAGAACAAATCTTGATTACTCGATAGGTAATTACACGAAGCATTATGCACCCAGCTAAAGTTGGTAGTTTCTATACTTCAAAAATAAGAAATTAGGTACTTAATTAGTCTGTGTTTTTTGAAGGACATAACGCGATATCCTTAGGAATTGTAAATAGATCTCAATAGTTTTTTTAATAAATAAGTCCGCAAGGATCCTATATAAATTAAAGAAAAAACAGTCTCGTAATTACTTGATAACTTATTTAGTAATTTTATTATGAACTTGGTCTCAAGACAAAACTTCAAACATTTGGATTGCGATTAATTTCTGAATGCCCAAAATTTGGGACTGAGCATTCTGATACAGGCATTCAGGACCCTTTGCAGAGGTCATACTTTAAATTTCAATCCATTGAGGAAATACCAATTGGATAAAAGACTTCTGAGTTTAGCTGGACTCTAAGTTGGATGTTTTAACAAATTTAAATGATCGTATTCAGTGTTACATTATTAGCGTACATAGCTTCCGTAGAAAATCTGTCTTGGTTTGAAACGACCTCGTATGAAGTATACCTATCCTCGTCACAAAATTCCAAACATTACCGCCCTTCATAATTTTAACGAAATTATATGATTTTTGTATTCGTAGGCTCTGACCTAACATTTGCTCTGTAGAAAATAAATTTACGCGTTAGATGCCCTTCAAATTGTTCGGTATCTATTGAGGAGGAGGACCGTTGTAATGCTAAAATGTAACGACGGTCGTTTTATTGCTTTCGCTAACAGACTGATTAAATTACATTTAAATTTATATGCCAACTTCTTTATCGAACCCTTCTTTTGGGAACATTTTTATGGGTTTTTCTATCAAGAGACAATTGATAAAATGTTCCTTCAATTATTGAGATTCGTATTTTCATGCATATTCTGAAAATATCAGTATCTTAAATTTCATGTTATCTGACAGAGTTTGTGGCATTGCAAAAAGCAACTACATTTTTGGAATACATATACCCGCATCACTATCAGTGATGTAAAGAAAATTTAACTACCAAAAGATGAAGTATAAGCCTTATGAGATATTATATAAGTATCTAGTTTTTAAACTTTCTTTAGGAAACTTTAAAAGAAAGTTTCTTATCTATACAGATAAATAAAACTGAAGTGTCTGTTTGTAATGTCGAAATAATAAGTTTTTACTGAATGCATATGAAATTATATACGGTACTTGTAAGAAAAACACAATTTTTAACATTTTTGTCTTTCTGTCTGATTGTTTGTTCCGGCTAATCTCTGAAACGACTGGGCCGATTTCACTGGCAGATAGTTGATGTTATAAAAATTACATATTTAGAAAAAGAGTTACGGTTCCGCTTAAAAATATTAAAACGTACCTAGGGACGTACCAGAGCGAAGAGAGGGTAAGTAGCTAGTACTTCACATAAATGTCTAATAGATACGTATGTAGATAATGAATTAAAAACACTATTTTGTGGGCATTCAGTATAGATATAAATTATCTAAGGATATACCTATTGATAATCTACATCGATACTATATCGATACTAATATTATAAAGAGGTAAAGTTTATGAATTTGTGAGGTTGTAGGGGGTAATCTCTGGATCTACTGAACCGATTTAGATGAAATTTGGTAAGAAGATAGTTTGAGACCTTGGAAAGGACATAGGATACTTTTTATCTCGGAAATCATTCCTTAAGGGGGTGAAAATTGGGATGAAAGTTTGTATGGAGAATCAACCTAGGGACAAAGTGAGTCGCTAGTAATTGATATTTCGAAAGATGATATCGATACGAAGATTATTATAGAATTTAGTGACAAAATACGCGTCTATAATATGCGTCGCACCTCATTACCATGCTCGCGATATAATTATTAATTAATTAATTTAGAGGATGCATGAGATATTATGGCGAATGAGATTATAAAATTTATATAATATCCAAACTTAGCTATAACGTCCTTTCGGTTTTGGTTATTACTAGAAACCCTCGATGACTGTACGATTTATTTTTATTTTTTATGATCTGCTAAACTATCAAAGTGACATCCACAAACAAAGCAAAGAGGTATTTAATGTAATAGAATTTTTTTATTCAGTATTTCCTAAAGTCGACAACAGGCTTGACTCAGTTTGTAGTGACCCTACTTCCTGTGCCAGCGGTTATGAGTTCGAGTCCCGCTGAGAGCATTCATTTGTGTGATAAGCACGAATGTTTGTACTCCAGTCATGGGTGGTTATATTTATAATATATATGTATTTAAAGTTATATATGTGTAGTGTATCAACTATCTAGTATCCATAACACAAGCCTCATAGCTTACCATGGAACTAGACGGTGCTGTGTGTTAATATCCCAATATAGTTCCTACATTTGAAGATGAAATGATTTATTTTCATAAGGATTAATATTTTTTATTTCAATTAGACATTTGAACATTACTTAGTCAAAAATACTTTTAGTAAACATAAGATAACAATAAACAATATCTGCTAAGAAAAAATAAGATTTATAGAACTATGAAAGATCTATCTATAATTTATGATACATTGTTTTAATTTATATACAATCATTTGGTCACTAATACAGCATCCTAAAAGCGTTTTTTCTGCCGATTCGATTAAATAATACCAATTACTATTGATCGCCGCGTAGTTGAAAATCAACCATAATTCATTAAGTTATATATTTATTGTCTTGCGTATATTACAATATTAATCTATTCTCAATTTGACACACACGCACAACTTTAACAATAAACAAAAGAGTATATATGCGTGTGTGTGTTAAATACATGGTAGTGTATGTAATGTTTTTTTTTATTGATTTAATATATTTTTTATGCATAATTTTAAAAAAATATTAGTATTCTGCACTCCGTCTCTATATAAACTATAAGTGTAGGAAATTTCATACTCCTCCGTCCGCGCAATTTTCGTAAAAAGGGATACAAAGTTTTTGCTTCACTTATTAATATATAGATTCTCAACTCTCATAAGTTCTAAAGCCATTTTAAATGTAGAATATTATTCTACAGAAATGACATGTTATACGAGTAATAGCAAAAACGCATCCAAATTCATTCAATACTTTTCGAGATTAACACTGTATACGTACAGACAGATGCTTACCGGCGAATTTTTTCAGTGTATGATTAGAGATTAACTTTTTCCTGCAGCTTTGTTTACGTATATATTGTGAAGACAAAACCAATTAGCATTTGTCTTGCGGTGAAGGAAAACATCGGTAGGATGTCTTAAAGAACCTAGCAAGTTCTCGAAAAACATGTAAAGTCCACCAACCCGCACTTGACCAGCGTGGTGGACTATAATTTGATCCCCTTGAAGTAAAAGAAGGCCCATGCCCAGCAATGGTACATTAAAAAGTGCCGAATACGAACTAATAGTCCAACATGTACTCATTCAAAGGAAGAAAGTTACAATTGATACAGGTTGAATTTACTAAAGCAATTTAAAAAAAATACGTTTTATTACAAACTATAATAACCTATAATTTTTTTTTAATCTGTTTAAAAATTAACGAGTGATGCTCAATTAAACAAACTGACATACGATACATTACAATATCAATTAGAATATAAACTAGGTCAATTTGCGAATTAGCCTCTAAAACAGGAGATAAAGCCTCCATGATTCCTCTATATCTGACAACATTCCCTAAACTACGGCTTCTGATTTAGGGGTGTCACTATTAGTTATTCTCTTTTAAAGCAGACTACTTACTACTATCAACATACCATAGACAATGTAGTGAAAAGTGCAGCCTTTAAATTTGTATAGTAAATAAATATGTATAAATCTAATATATTTAAACGAGCAATTCTTGTATATTTATTTATTTATACCGGCGATCTCGGAAACGGCTCTAACCATTTCGCTGAAATTTGATATGTAGGGGTTTTCGCGGACTCATGTCTGGGAAAACGCGTGTTTTCGAATTTTCATGCGGTTTTCTTTCGCATTATTCCACGCAGAATATGGTCGATAATATCTTACATTTTTTTCTTTACATTTTTTTTGTATATATTTAAGTTTTTTGTTTTTTTTTTCTTATCTATTTTTTTATTATTCAATTCATTCGTCATTATCTAAAGAATACGATATAACAAAAAAGATCTCCGAGCTAAGCTCGGTCGCCCTGGTACTTTATGTATTAAAGTCAATACTTATTTACGTAGGTCTAGTAACTAGCATGTACGGCTGCAGATCCAAAGGTCTTGGATGTGAGTCTCTGATCGAGGCATATACATAAAGTTATTTTTTTTTGTCAAAATAATCTCAGTAACAGCCTGTAGTTAGGTAGTTGGCGGTGTTGTGTCACCTCGGAAAATAGCGATGTTATTAAGCCGTCGGTCCTGTAAAATGTGTCACTGGATATATTAAATTGTCTCAGTGGAGTTTGAGAGTCAAAGAAATATATTGTACCTACTTAATGGCAACACTAGGGTTTGCGCGATCTCTTGATGAACTTAGCCGTATCCGATATCGACCAAGACATTATTATTAGAGTCACTTTAAGCCTGCGCGAAGCCAAATCGAATTAGTAGTCTTCAGTGTAAAAGTCGTGCCATTAGCACAGCTCCCTTCTTTAATTACTGTTGTTTTTAAAATACTTACCCCTTTTCATGTCATCACCTATTGTACATGACAATTGACAATGATGTCAATTCATTATGAAATGAACTGTGTGTTAACTGACTCGCCTAAAGAAAGGAACATTCTATAGCACAGTACAGTATTTATTATCATCAAGTTGTCTAAAATTGTATTATCTATACTACAGATAAATAAAATTGAAGTATCTGTTTGTAATGTCATAATAACAGCTTTATACTAAATGCATATGGAATTATATAAGGTACTTACAAGAATAACACAATTTTTAAAATTTTTGTTTGTCTGTCTGCCTGTCTGTCTGTTTGTTCCGGCTAATCTCCGAAACGGCTGAACCAATTTTAACGGGACTTTCACTGGCAGATAGCTGATATTATAAGGAGTAACTTAGACTACTTTTTATTTTAGAAAAAGAATAAGGGTTTCGCTCAAAAAAATTAAAACGTACCTAGGGACGCACTCGAGCGAAGCGAGGGTAAGTCGCTAGTTATTAATAAAAAAATATAAAGCCATAAGATTAAAAATTAAAAAAAAAGGAGCTTTTAACGCATATAATGATTTTTGTGGCAACCCTAACCAGAATTAGCATTATTTAAGCACTAATAGTAGCGGAAAAGTGGCTCAAGTCCTATTTGCAATTCATATCCTTGCACTGCTTCACACAGCTCACTAACACTGTTTGTATAATTTGTCAAACATTCAATTATACCACAGTGGCTGTTGCTAGTGAAAGGTTAGAATTCGTAATGACACAACGAGTGTACGTGTATTGATCTGTGAATTGTATTTTAGCTGTGAGGACATATGAAAAAACTAGCAACTCACCCACACTTTGGTCTGCTTCGTAACGTTAATACGTAACTACGAAAGTTACGTATTAACGGTTAGTATGGAATAGATAAAGAGACTTATATACATAGGTATGAAGAGTAGTTGTAGATTGTATTATACATATTTTCCTTAGGGAATGAAATAATCTGACGCTGTAAAAAGTAGCCTATGTCATTCTCCAGCCCTCCAACTATCTCCACCCAAAAAGTCACGCCAATCCGTCACTCTGTTTCGACGTGAAAGAAGGGCAAACAAACATACAAACAAACACACAAACAAAGACATTTTCACATTTATAGTATTAGTAAGTTAATATGGATCAATGACTTACAATCGCTTCGCTGTAATACGCCTCTTGGTGCCTTTTCAGAGTTTATTTTATTGGGATTTTCTCGACGTATCTACATATTATGTACAACATACATATATGTAGGTACCAACAAGCGCGGATCCAGGGGGGGGGGGGGGCATGGGGGTCATGACCCCCCCCAAAGCCAAAAATACGTCTTTAAGAAGTTTGAAGTTTAAGAAAAGAAGGATTAATACAAAATTATTTTGTTAAGTACCTAATTCGAAACAAATTAAGTTATTATTCGTTACTACTTCGCGGTTAACCCTTGCTTCGCTCGGGTTCGCCTCTAGGAAAACAAAAACAAACCTATCCCACGGGAACCGTAGATTTTTCCGGGATAAAAGTAGCCTATATGTTATTTCAGACTATAATCTATCTCTGTGCCAAATTTCATCCAGATCCGTTCAGCCGTTCTGGTGTGAAAGAGTAACAAAGATCCATACATACTCACAAACTTTCATATTTATAATATTAATTAATACGGATTATACAGATTTAGCCCAATCGAAATGCGGTTTGGGAACAAAATATTAAAAACCTGAAGTTTTATGATTTTAAAATGTTAGCAGGTATATAAGGAATAGAAATTCATAAAATGCCCCCGATACTCAGCTTCCCCCGAGAAATGGGGGGACGCAAAGCGTTGAAAAATAGTTTTTTTCAATTTCCGGCTTACTGTGACGTTTTATCGAAAAATGTTTTTAACAAAAGTTGTAGATTTAGTAAAAATCTACAACTTTTATAGATAACACTTTTTACAATAACCTCAAAGTTTTCGACATATTTGCAAAAAACTCAGTTTTAAATTTTTTCTTGGTTTTTTATTTTTTATTTTTAGAATAATCTTTTGATTTTCATGAAACTAATGGAATGTAATTTTCGAAATATTTATAATAAACAAAAAAAAAAAAATGAAATTGAAATGTTTAGCCATTTCTGAGAAAAGTATGTTTTATGGTCTCGAGAGGCTGAAAATATCCCCCAACTTCAAGTGGACGTTTACATTTAATTTTTTTGTTTTGTACAATTTTCAGATAGGGCTCATTCTTTTCGTCTTCAGCTCAGTAGAGCTTAAGACGAAAAGTATTTTAAAAAGCATTTTATTAGAAATAAAAACATTGTATGGTCGCCCTATAAGAACACTCTTAAAAATTGAAAACATTGGAGAAATCGACAATTTTTACTTTGTAAACTACATTTTTTTTTCATTATCATTGAAAAAGTGTACTTTGTTAACTAAATTTTTATACACTAATTACATCAGTGTATATTTCGGGAAAAACAAAAAAAAAATGGTATCATTAAGTTTTTAATTTGACGCATATTATTTATACAATGTCGCCGTAAACATTCAAACATTGCAATTTGACGAATCTTGAAGAAATAATAAAAATTGGAATTCACGTAAAGTATCCCGTACTCTTTTGTATTTTTTTCAGTAGAATCTATTTATGTTATTATATTTTCGAATTATCGATGTTTTATTAATTTTTGATCGATTTTGGAGTTAAATTTATTGTTTTTTTCTGAAAAATTAGATTTCAAGGTAATAACAGAAAGAAATAAAATTCATTCATAGCCTAATCTTGTTTATTCATTAGTTAAAAGTAAAATTAAAAAAAATTAAGTTGATATTGCCTTTTTAAAACGTTAGCAGGTCCGCTGTCCAATTACACTCGAGAAATGTGAGGATGCAAAACATTGAAAAATAGTTTTTTTCAATTTTCTAGCTTGCTGTGATATCCTATCGAAAAATATTCTTGACAAAAGTTGTAGGTCTAGTAAAAATCTACGACTTATATAGATGACACTTTTTACAACAACCTCAAAGTTTTCGAGATATTTCCAAAAAACGTGTTTTTTTTTTTTCAATGATTGTTAAAAAGAAATTTAGTTTACATAGTGAAAATTATCGATTTTTCCAGTTTTTTTCATTTTTAAGGGTGTTTTTACAGGACGACCATACAATGTTTTTGTTTCTTCAAAAAGTAGAGTGCAAGACGAAAGAAATTACTAAAAATTGAACGACAATTTTTTTAAATGTAAATATCCACTTAAAGTTGGGGGTGATTTTAAGCCTCCCGAGACCATAAAATATAAATTTATCGGAAATGGCTAAACATTCCAATTTCAAAAAAAAATTGGTTATTACATGTATTTCGTTGTGAATAAAGAATATTTTTCGATAGGATGTCACAGTAAGCCGGAAATTGGAAAAAAACTATTATTTAACTGTTTGTATCCCTCCATTTCTAGGGGGTAGCTGGACAGCGGGGGCATTTTACGGGTTTTTATTTTATATATACCTGCTAAAGTTTTAAAGTCACAAAAATAAACAGGTTTCTCGATAAAACCCGATATTGTATTTTCCCGTGGGAATAAAGATTTTCCTGTAGTAAAAGGCATCCCTAATGTTGATCCGAATAATAAATTTTCTCTACACAAAATTTGGTTAAAATCGTATCAGTAGGTACTTTTTGCGTGAAACCGCACACACAAACAGACTTAGACATAAATTTTGTTTTGGATTCTATATTCTGTACACTATACGTTACACGGTTACAGTGATTGTAACTCGCTAAAACCCAATCCGAGCAAAACTCAATCCTGCGCATTTCACCTTCGCAATAGAGAGGCAGGGCGTAAACTAAGCATTGTCTGGGGTGGGGTGTCTATTGAGCACAGCAACTTCCCCAAATACCTCGGCATCACTCTGGATAGGTCACTTACTTTTCGTAAAAACTGCGAGAACATCAAGCAGAAAGTCCATAGCCGTAATCAAATCCTGCGCCGACTAGTCACATCCAAGTGGGGTGCCTCGCCTGATGTTTTGCGGACTACTGGCTTAGCCGTTTCCTTTGCTGCTGGTGAATATGCCTGCCCCGTGTGGTGCCGTTCTTCCCATGCCAAACTGGTGGATACAGCACTAAACGAAACGTGTCGTATTATTACTGGCTGCCTGAAACCGACTCCGACACCAATGCTGTACCCACTGGCAGGAATTGCGCCTCCAGAAGTCCGTAGAGCAGTGGCGAGCTCCAGCGAAAGGGCCAAAATGGAACAAGACACACGACACCCCATGCACGACAACATCCTGGTGCCACAAAGGCTAAAAAGCCGAAAAAGCTTTATGAAGTGTGTCTTACCACTTGGAGGTGAACGACCACAGGCAAGATGCAGGATGTGGCAGGACAGTTATGGTCCCTTGCCAACTCCATTCGTCCCACCGTCTGAGAATCTTGCGCCTGGACATAGTTTGCCTTGGCAGACCTGGAAGTCTCTTAACAGACTCCGGACACAGGTTGGTCGAAGCAAGGAAAACTTGTCCAGGTGGGGATTCGCAGAGGGTGGCTTGGAGTGCAGATGTGGTACTGTCCCACAAACGATGAGGCACTTACTTGCATGCCCTGCTTGCCCTGTTACCTGCAACTTACAGGAGCTTATGGACGCCACTGATAAAGCTAGAATGGTGGCTGAGTTTTGGGCTGACACAATTTAAACTTGCCATCGATACGAGAAGAAGAAGAAGTGATTGTTTTTAAAGAATATTTCATGTACCGATTTTGCTAAGTTACTGTTTTGGTACCTGGGCGACCGAGCTTCGCTCAGAGTTCTTTTTTGTTATATCGTATTTTTTAGATGATAATCTATATAACTTAAAACTAAAAACTTGAATAAATACAAAAAAAAAGAACACAAAAAAACAAAAGTAAAAACTTTGTATCCGACCGGGATTCGAACCCGGACACCTGTGATTGTCAATCTTGCGCCTTGGCCGGTTAACCACGATGCTTATGCTCGAGGGTGCGAAATTAGCGGTCATATTATGCGTGGAATAATGCGAAAGAAAACCACATGAAAACTCGAAAACACACGTTTTCCCAGACATACGTCTAATCTAGATCGATTTTTCGCCCTCGAAAACCTCCACATACCAAACTTCAGCGAAATCGTTAGAGCCGTTTCCGAGATCGCCGGTATAAATAAATAAATGAATAAATATACAAGAATAGTTCGTTTAAAGGTATTATGTTAATAAAATATATTAGATATAGATTATATGTATAGTTCAGCATGTGACCCCCCCCAAAATGTAACTCTAGATCCGCGCCTGGGTACCAAGCGAACTGAGCCGCCAGCAAAAAAATAATAGACTAATGAAAAGCGTAATAAGTAGATCAAATTTAACGCTCAAACGTTTGTTCAAAATATATTTATCTATATACATAGAAATCGATGTGTATGTATGTTCCTTATGGACTCCAAAACTGCTGGAGCGATTTTGATGAAATTTTCATGCAATATTCGAATTAGCCCAACGTGTGATCCTGTGTTGTTTGATAGCGATTTGAAGTGTAAACGCAAGCGAAACCGCGAGTACTGCTAGTTATTTAATCTATATATAGAAAAATGAATCCCTATATCCCTCGATCACGCCATCACGCGTGAACGGCTGGACCGATTTCACTAATTCTTTTTTGTTGTGTTTGTTATTGTCAGGAGAAGGTTCTTACATTAAAAAAAAAATAAGAAAATTGCGCAGGAATTTAGAAAATGGGGATGAAAGTTTGTATTGGGAAGCGAGATAGGGACGAACCCGAGCGAAGCGAGGGTGAGTCGCTAGTATTTTATATATCCCTCTCAGTGTAGAAACTAAAGTAGTTTAATCAGTAGTTAATAAATACTTAATTTAAGCTCAACCTCTCGGGATATAAGTTCATTATCATTCACAATTTTGTGTAACATTAATTATGTTGATACTAGCGACTTACCTTTGCTTCGTCCGGGTACGTCCCTAAGTAGGTACGCGGATTTTGTTCACAGCATCATAGGGTTTAATTTTTTGCGTGGAACCTTAATTCTTTTTCTAAAATAAAAGTAGCCTAAGTTACTCGTTATAACATCAGCTATCTGCCAGTGAAAGTTCCGTCAAAATAAGTCAAGCCGTTACGGAGATTAGTCAGAATAAACAGACAGAGAAAAATTTTAAAAAATGATTTTTTTTCTTATTAGTAACGTATACTCGTTCATGTGTATTTAGTAAAAAGCACATATTTTGACATTACAAACGGACACTTCAATTTTATTTATTCGTATAGATAACACTGTAATACTAAAAATACGAAAGGTTATAAGTTTGTGCGTATTCGGTACCTATCTCGTTACGTTATAAGAGTTTAAATTTCCAATTTAAAGTTTAACAAAATAAATTATTACCGTCCTTCATTAGTCATCTAAAGCCCAAATAAAGAGAAAATTAAAATGTATATTTTATACCAATAGAATTGACATTTAGACGTCATTAATTTTGTACTAAAAACAATTCTTTCAGTAAATTGGTTTGGACAAATAAGCACTAAAGCGACAATGTACCGTGGACAGGACATGAACCTGTTACATTACACTAAGCATTCATAGCTAACAAATATAATATTTGTAAATAATTTACTTATTCTTTTATATTCAATTAACTAGCAACTCACCCTCGCTTCGCTCGGGTTCGTCCCTGGGTATTTTTTAACGGTTAGTATGGGATAGATGGACTGCAAAACTGCCCAGTGGTAACGCGCTTACTTCGAAAACCGAGTGAAGCGGGTTCAAGCTCGGGTCTCGCACCTCTGATGTTTTCATGTGCGAATCATTTCCAACATGATTACCACTTGCCTTACGGTGAAGGAAAACATTGTGAGGAAACCTGCATGTCTGAGAGAACTTAGTAAGTTTTCGAAAGACATGTGAAGTCCGCCAACCCGCACTTGGCCAGCGTGGTGGACTATGGCCTGATCCCCCTCGTAATAAAGGGAGACCCGTACCCAGCAGTGGGACGTTAAAAAGGGTTGAACACACACAAGTTGGACTATATATTATATACATATATTTTTTTTTCTAATTTAAACTTGACACATTTTTTTTAGATGGTGAGCTCGTCACTATTGTAAGTAATCTGAAGTAGTGATTCCCATACAAAATAAACAGTTCTCAAATTTTCTATTTTTCAGCTGTTCTTATGGGTTTTCCTTATTTTTTTATACTTGAACCACCCCTGACCCACCCCCAACAAAACAAAAAAAGAATTACTCAAATCGATCCAGCCATTTTTGAGTTTTAGCGAAACTAACGAACAGCAATCGATTTTTATATAAATAGATTATTACAATTTACCCTTATCGGTGGTAGGACTCTGTCAAGCCTGAGGAGTCCGACTGGATGGGTACCAACTCCTTATCTATTTCTGCTGCCAAGCAACAATCATTGCATGGTTGTGTTCCGGCTTGAAGGATAAGGTAGCCAGCGCAATTACAGGCAAGAGGCATATCATATTAGTTCTCACAGTATCAACGCATCTGCGACTCTGCATTTGTGTTACCTAAAACCTAAGTGCATGAACCGTAGGTGTTATGGGCGACAGGTACTGCTTTCCATCAGGTAGTCTCTCTGCTCGTTTGTCACTGAATCTCATAAAAAAAAAAGTGTTCATTTTTTAACCACCTAATTTAATAATCTATTTTTTGTCATCTAAGTAAAAGAGGGTCAGAAGAAAAAATAAAAATGCCAAATATTATCTAGTATCAAAATATATTAACACTCTATAAAATTTCATACAACATAGTGATATCTTACATTTTTTTTAATATCACAGCGCCTAAAACAAGCAACTAAGCAGCGAGCGAGGAAAAAGTTTCATCATTCAATTCAATTTTTTTGTTAGTGGCTTTAAAAACTTTCATCATATTTCATTATAAACTAAAAATGTCTTAAGTAGAAAAAATTATCGCAAGACACGTTATTTTGTAAAAAAAGCGATGTTAACAGCTCCAATTTTAATAAATTATAGTTTTTGGTAAATAGTATATGAGAATTACTCTCCATGGTAACTTAAACATGGTAAAAAATTAGCATAAGCATATCGTATTTTTTAAAACTTATATAAAATTAAAAAAATACATAGCTATTTTTACAGATTAAAAAAACGTTTTAATTCCTAAAAATCACAAACTACAACTGTGCGAATAAATATTAATTCTAAATAATGTAAATTATTAAAATTAACTATTTATAAAGTACGCAATTTTTTCATAAAAATAAGGTCTAAATAGCCTATGTCTTTAAATAACCTGTCACAGAAACCTTTCATTGAAAGAAAACTTTAAAATCTAATAGGAAACCCCTTTTAAGTCATAAGACTTAGAAATTTTAGAGTAAAAAAATTTTTGAGTATACTTAAAAAATGTGCCATTTTACTTTTAATCTTAACATTTAATTAAATTTAAAAAAAAAAAGATTAAACAATAACATATACGTAGCAAGTTATACTGTGTTAGTTATTAAACATAGAGTAAAAAAAATACGGTTACAAAATTAAAAGAAAATATTAGCTTATACATTACTACAGATCTAACACAAAACTCATTAAGACAATAATAAATGCAATAAAAATGTCTTAATTTTATTAATTTATTACCAAAAATATGAAATATAATATAATAAAGATTAGATTACAGCATTTGCATATTTGGCCCATTTTCGTCGGTTATTGCATATTTCACCTAAAATCTTATACTCGTAATGATACATATTTTCGCTATATGTATTTGCAATATTCCTGGGTAGTGATAATGAACAAATGAAATCTTACGTTTATATAGATTTCTAAAATTCTCTGTGTTTCCAACTCTCTACCTATTTACGGTTAGTGAGATACAGCCCTCTGACAGATGGACAGCGGAGGTTTAGTAATAGGGTTCCGTTCCCTTCGGGTGTGGAACCCTGTTACTAAACCCTATTACTAACTTACGGAACTTTAAATAAACGATATGTATCGAATCGAGAATAGTAGCATAAACAGCAAAATTACGCTACTATTTTTGACTTTGACATTTTTTTTGGCGGGCTCCATCTATACAATTCTTTAGTCTGAGCTTTTGACAGTCTTTAATAGTATGTTTCAAACAATTTCACTCTATTACAATAACTATAACAACACAACAGACAACGTAATTAGAATACCGCGCAATTAATATATATAAATACTTTATTGACTTAGGGCAGAATTTCTTTTTTATAACATACTAAAAAAAAAACAATTTTATCTGTGACATAAGACAGATGCACATTTTAAAATAAATGATATATCATCTGTATCCTAAAACTTACGCTTGACATAATTTTTAACACATATTTTAAACAATTCGAAAAAAAATTCAAATAATTACATATTTCAGATTTACATTTTTTCAATACGAAATTAAAAAATAAAACGACACACTCACTAAAATAAGTGATTTTTCTTTAGAAATCATGAAAAAAAAAACAAATACAATATTAAATTCATCTTAAAAGGCATAGATCAATCTTTTTCCTACCTGCTATCTAGTTACGAGCTTCGCAAGTCAGTTCGCACGTCGACCGGAGTTCTAAGAAAAATGGTCCTTCTTGAGCCGGATAAAAGGTGGATGGAGTCAATGTGTAACGTCCCGCGGGGAGGTTGTGTAGTTCCAAATATACGAAACCGGATCTAAAATATTATGTAAAGATTTATATTTTGTATGTATGTACGATTGTGTGTTTGTTTGTCACTATTTTATGTAACAACTAAGGAATTGATTGAAGTGATATTTGGCTGAAATACTCTTTAAAGAGTGACTTCTTCTTCATTGATTTGATACAACATGAAGAAAAAAGGAGATGTCAGCAGTCCCACAATCCCATAATAAATATAAATATATATAAATACGAAAGTTTGCATGGATGGATGTTTGTTACTAGATCACACCAAAACGGCTGCACGGCTCTGGATGAAATGAGATGGATTATTTTATAGATTTTATCACGGAAAAATGTATGGTTCCCGTGGGAAGAGATGATTTTGTTTTTCACAGAGCAATGGATGATTGACTTTCTATTCCATACTAACCGTTAAAACTTACATAGAGACGAACCCGAGCGAAGCGAATCTAAGTCGCTAGTAGTATTATAAATATAAATCTTTTACCGGTAAAAGCCACAAATAAGATGTAGTTTATAATATTTCTAGTTTCTACCCACATCTCTACTCCCACAAAGGTGCATCGATTAAAAATATATTATCGTGTTAATAATATAAATAAGGCAGTAGTAGCCCAGTCGTAATGCACTCGCTTGGTAAACCGAGTGAAGCGGGTTCAAATCCCGGACCTCGCACCTCTGACATTGTCATGTGCGAATCATTTCCAACATGATTACCACTTATCTTACGGTGAAGGAAAACATCGTGAGGAAACCTGCATGTCTGAGAGAACCTAGCAAGTTTTCAAAAGACATGTGAAGTCCGCCAACCCGCACTTGGCCAGCGTGGTGGACTATGGCCTGATCCCCCTCGTATTGAAAGGAGGCCCACGCCCAACAGTGGGACGTTAAAAGGGTAGAATACAATATAAAATATGATGAAGAACCCTCACCTATACGGTCCAGAGGATTCTTTCAAAAATGGCGCAGTCACATTCGGATCGTCCAAACTTTCAACCCTCGCGTCTATCCCTATCTGGTACTGTTTAGGCCCCTTGAGTTCCGCCACCATGTTGCAAGGGGTCCGACTGTCAGGGACGGTTATGGTGTATTTAGGGTTATTTGGATATGTTTGTCGATGGTTTTCGCACCCACCGGCCGTATGACCCGACCATTCACCTCGTATCTGTGGATGAAGTTATTTATAAGAACGTACTCTGCTAAATCGTTTTACTTCTAAAGAGAAGGAGAAAAAAAATATTCCACTATTGGATTTTTTACGTTTTTTTTTTTTAAGATCAAAAAAACATTAATATCTTATATATAAATATTTCGTGTCACGGTGTTTATGGTCGCCGCACCTTCGGGACGGCTCGACCAATTTTAATGTTTTTTTTAGTAGGTATGGGAATAGGTCGTAAAGTATTTTTCACCCTCCTACCCTCACCCCCATTTTTTAATCACGATTTTAGTATTTTTGTATGAACAATATTATATAAATACAAAGCGACAAACCCAAGTAAAGCTAGAGTGAGTCGCTGTATAACATAAGCCAAAGAGTTTTCTTTTGTAGATTGAACGCGGGCATAGCCGCGGGTTCTGCCAGTAATATTATAATAAAGAAATAACACAACCTCTTTCAATAATTTTGAAACAAAACAACCATAAACAACTTACAGTTTTCTTATACGGATACGGCTCTATCTTGCCCATAGAGAAGGGACACGTAGCGTACGCCCTCAGAGTATAAAATATTGTTCTAGTTTTTTCATACTGAGACACCACTAACGTGTATTTGTCGCAAGTTGTATCACCCACGATGATTTTACATAAATAATGTGGACTATTTATTCTGATTCCATCTATGTAGGGTGGTGGGTCATCTGGAAAAAGATACGGATTTATTACTACTTAGTTTTGGCTATGATTGCTTTTCGAAATATTGAATGAATATTAATTTTAAATGGCAAAATAAATTTAGTAAATAATAAATAAAATTGAAGTGCCTGTTTGTAATGTCAAAATAACAGCTTCATACTAAATGCATAAGAAATTATGTACGGTACATAAGTATCGATTAAAAAAAAGAATGTGTTCTTCTTATAAAAGAAGAATTCTTTTTTTTTTTAATCTTGTCTATTTGTCTGTCTGTCTGTTTGTTCCGGCTAATCTACGAAACGGCTAGATTGATTTTGACGGAACTTTCACTGGTAGATAGTTGACGTTATAAGGAGTAACTTAGAATACCTTTATTTTAAAAAAAGAATTAGGGTTCCGCTCAAAAAAATTAAAACATACTTAAGGATGCACCCGAGCGAAAAGAAGGTAGGATGCTATTAGTAAGTAAATTCGAACTGGTCTTAAAAACTTGAAAAATATTATTGTATATATGAAATGTACCAAGAACTGAGGGTTCGATTATATATTCTTATCACGCCTAACTATCTAGCTAGTTGGTGTAGAGGCCAACATGTACAGCTGCAGATCAGGAGGTCCTGAGTTCGATTCCCAGGTCTGGCTAAATATACTTATTGCTTTTACTGTTATTGTCAAATAGCCCGCAAAGCACGTTAAACCGGTCGAATTGCACACCCACTACAGTTTGAAAAAGAAAGAAAAAGAATATGCACTTCTCTTTATTTACTTGTACAATAAAATATCTTCTACGTACAAGCTAGCCTTATTCTTAATCTCTTTTCCACTTTTCCCCCTATAACCCACCACTCTTTCTCTATCCCCCACTCTTTTCCGTCTCTCTCCCACCCAATACTCACAAGGATAATACACCCGTTTGCCATCCTTATACACCAACAACGTGATATACTCCTTATTATCCCTAAAATCATCTATCTTCGTTATATGTCGAGTTAGAAGAAGCCACACAGCGCCTTTTCCCTGCACGTGCAAACTGAATTGGGGGTTTTCGCTTATGTTGTACGCATCTTTAACTGGACCATTGCCGGCATCCCACTTTCTGTTTAGAATAGGCAAATATAATTTTATGTTAGTTAGATTAGTATGAAATAGATAGACTATATATATAATATACTAGCTGTGCCCGGCGGTTGCACCCGCGTTAAATTTTTTTGATTATAAACATCAGTTTTACAATAATGTATTTAAGTTTGCCCGATTTGTTGACATTTATGATTACTGCTCCGCTCTTTTGGGTAGTAGCATGATGATATATAGCCTATAGCCTTTCTCAATAAACGGGCTATCTAATGCAAAAAGAATTTTTCAAATCGAATCAGTAGTTCCTGAGATAAGCGCGTTTAAACAAACAAACAACCAACCAAACGAACAAACAAAGAAAAACAAACAAATTATCTATAATAATTGCTTAGAAATTATCTTTAATATCTTAGAAATTATCGAGGAGGTGTTAATTAATTATTAATATAAATTATTAAAATACAAATTCTGAACAATACACAACCAATACTCACTGATGTATGCAATACGTAAATTTAAACAGCTCTGGGTTCCAATTCAAGTAGAACACATCAAAGAACTTGAGTATACTGGCGTAGTCTATCCAGAAGACGCCATTATCGTACTGAGACGCACTGTCGGGGTCATAGTTGAGAAGACCACGTAATTCTGGGGTCCAATGGACCGTGTCGAGCTCGCTATAGTTTCCTCTCCAACGGAGATGAGACCATGGGTTTTTGAGTTTTAGCAGTTTTATACCCTAAAAGTTGAAAAGAGAAATAATTAGATTCATTTGCGACATTTAATGGTTGACAAAAACGAACGAATGAGTTCCAAAAAAAAATTTTTTCATGGACAAGGTATGGAGAAAATATAATTATTTGTCACAGAATAAAAATGCACAAATAAATCATTTTATTATAAAATATTAAAAATTATGGTTTTTAATATTAACATATTAAAAACCATAATTTTTAATATTTTATAATAAAAAATCATAATTTTTAATATTTTAATATTAAAAATAATAATTTTTTTTCTTTTAAAAGAACGTGGATGATGAAAAGGTTATACAACTCTTTGGCATCATTTTTTTTTACTTTTGCCAGTTATTAAACTTACACTATGTAAGAAGTCTATTTAAGAAGAAACTAACTCGCTAAGCCATAATGTACCAGAGATATAATCTACCGTCATAACAAAGAAGGCCCTGACTAACAATTTGGTCAAAAATGACTTAAATGCAGATTCGGAATTAGCAAAAAAAAATGAAGTACTTGATAGTCTTACTCATAAAGCTCTAAGTGTTATGAATCCGGAGATACCATAACCATTTTCATCGTAACTACGTACAAACTACTACTATATACTAAGAAAAAACTTCAAATATCTCGACATCAACATTGACGAAGTTGCGGTCTTGTTTTTTATGACGGTCGTATTGTGTTTGCTATTCCTTTTTTATCAGGCGTTATTTTTTAATAAAAACTACTTTATTCTACTCAACCAGCTTACATAGAGTGATTCGACTCCTTCCTAGATAATATACAAATGTTATTGCTATATTTGGTTAAAGATCCTCTTCACTTGAAGAAGAACAAGAAGACGCTTTTATTAGACGACTTTATAGGTTAATGTATGTGCCTCTCAAATCAAATCAAATCAAAATATACTTTAGTCAAATAGACTTTTACAAGCACTTTTGAATCGTCAATTTTACATTTTAAATTAAATGTCAGTGTAGTCTGTCCGTGAGGAAGCTACCACCGGCCCGGAAGGCAGTTCTGCTGAGAAGAGCTGGCGAGAAACTCAACAATTGCTCTTTTAAAATAATAATTGTGTACAATATTGTAATACAATACACATGTACTCACATTGACCATTTTAACATCCAGCACAGCATACGCATGAGTAGCGACCAGCCCAGTCCTCTCTGCCTGCAGATCGTCCAGCTCCCCAGTGGCCGCCGTCGCTAGGACTTCGCCCCTCTCTAGTCTGGTGCGTACGGTCTCGTATAGGGCTTCGGCGTTGAAGTCTGTGTCACCGGCACGGAGCGCACACCGTTCTGGGATCCACCCTGTTAGCGCGTGCAGGTCTATATTCTAAGGGATAGTGATGAAGCGTATTTTATATTTTAGTACTAGATATCTTCAAGGTTTGATTTGAACGAATGAATGTTATAATATAAGTATTTTGCTATTTATTTCGGTTCGGGTTCGTCCCTAGATGAAAACAAATCTATCCCACGGGAACCGTACATTTTTCCGGGGTGATATATAAGGCTATAGCCTTCCTCAGTGAACGGGCTACCTAATGGGAAAAGAATTTTTCAAATCGGATTAATAGTTCCTGAAATTAGCGCGTTCAACCAAACAAACAAACAAACAAACTCTTCAGCTTTATAATATTATAAGTATAAGTATAAGGATAGATTGAGAAATTCCAACAGAAGTACATAATAAAATGAAAATAAAAAAAACTAAAAGAAAACGAAAAACTATAACTGATAAGAAGTACACAATAAATAATGCATATATATAAAAAATACTGATTCCTAGCTATTAGTAAGGTGTCGACATTATATTTTGTTACACGAAAATATTGGTATTTGGTCTCGAGTTTAACACTTGCGAAATCTTATATAATATTAAATGAGCAATTCTTATAATATATGTATATAAATTTATTTCGTATATTTTCAAAACTGCTCTAACGATTTAGATCAAACTTTGTATTTAGATAAGGTTTTGCTGTAAGTTTATAGGTAGGTGTCTTTTACAAAAAAAAAAAAACACAATTTTGATTATCTTTTCCGAAAAAAAAAACACCGAGCGAAGCTTGATCGCCCAGGTACTATAAATATGTTAATTAAGCAATTATTCTCATACTTACACTATTAGATCCTGGAAAATCATATCCTCCCATCACCTTCATATAGGCTTTTTCTAACAACGACACCCAAAATTCATTTTTGTTACTCGAATACGAACACAACAACCGTCCATACCTGCTATATGGCAAGCGATCATCAATTATTATCTAAAATTAAGAAAAAAACACTATTCATACCCTAAAAGAATCGCATCCAAATCAGTCTAATTTCAACACTTTTTTTATTTTAGAAGTTATACTTCTTTTGGCACGTTTAGAAAAAATTACGAGAGTATTTTTTTTTTTTTGACAGCCAAAAAGCGACATGATGAAGTTAGCTGCATTCCTTTTACAATCAGAGAGTTGTGACATACGTGATGAAATCTTTAGCTATTTTTGTTCTATTACGCCAAAAAAGTATAACTTCTTACGTGCGTACATAAGTACACACACACACGTTTTTTTTATACAATACCTTTCTTCTAACCCCATTTAAATGTAACTTGACCATATATTTGCCAAACGGATTATATACAGGCTGTTTGTTTTTGTTCTTCGGATATATTATAGAGGTTATTATTTTTTTGTTAAACCTTCGCTCATATAACGCGCTGACCGCTAAAGACGCTACAAACGAACAATCAGAAACTACCTGAAAAAGTAAAAGTGATTTAAAAATTATGACAAGCAATATATATTTTTTAAGTATCAATATAGTTGCAGTAAAGTAATGACAAAAAGTTAAGGAAATTTTGCACTTTAAAAAAACTAAAGTCAATTTTAAAAAACTACAAAAACTAAAGTAGTAAGTACAAAAACTAAAAAAAAGAACACAAACTAGGGTTTTACTAATAGTTATCAAAGAGTTCCACTATATCATAATTGGAAAGGTTCAAATAAAAAATAAAAAAAACTTTATGTCGTACGTACAAAGGTTCATATATATAATATATATCTATACTTATCTATACTAATATTATAAAGAGGTAAAATTTGTGAGTTTGTAGGGGGTAATCTCTGGATCTACTGAACTGATTTAGATGAAATTTGGTAAGAAGACAGTTTGAGACTTTGGGAAGGACATAGAATGGTTTTTGTCCCGGAAATTATCCCATAACAGGGTGAAAATGAGGGTGAAAATTTATGTGGGGAAACAACCTAGGGACAAACCCAAGCGAAGGTGAATTGCTAGTTAGGCATAAATTAAACTTTACTTTCAAGATTTCATTACATAGTATACTTAAAAAACAAGGATAAAATATAAAACTAACCGTCTGTTTAATACTAAAACAATCGACATGGTCGCCAACAATCATCTTTGGGTCACTTGACACTTCATGAGGTCTGACCCATCCATCAAACTCCTTCTCTTGCTTCGAAGACAACTTTAATTCACTCGCCCTATCTTCAAAGGGCAGTGCATATTGAAATTTCTCCGATAAATCAACATCCATAAATGGCATAAAATAATTATTATTAATATTTGATGTCATTCTTAATACTTCTTTTTCTTCATCCGTATAACTTTGTTTACCGCTCACTTTCAATTGTATGCTTTGTTCTCGTTGTAATTGAGCTCTATTTGGTGATATAGCTGTTAAGTTACGAATTTTGATTAAAATATTGGATATTTATGTTTATATAACAATTGTTCCAGGTTTGATTCTTGTGGACAAATGTTGCTCATTATTTGTATATTCTTATTTATTTCAGTTATGTAAAACAAAATGTAATAAACTAATTTCAAAAATTACTTCATAGATGTTTTTAAAGTATATATATATAGAAATAATGTATTACATAATAAACCGTTTTCATCAGCACCAGTACCAATATGTGAGTGAAGTTAATTAAAGAAACTATTGTATATAAAATTGTTTTTGTTCAAAAATAATGAAATAATACAAAAGTTAGAACACATTAAAATTAATCAGCTTAAATTTTTTTTTTTTCTCTGTGTGTATTTGCAATCAGCCCTAAGACTATGAGCAAATCTGGACTTAAAATATAAATTAAAAACTTACCTGGTTTCTTTGGTTCGGTTATTGACAAAGCACCCATCTTTTTAATTCCTTTAATCTCCTCCGCCCTGTCTAATGCTTGCGCTGCTAAGCCATTTATTTTTGTTTTTATATCTGGATTAGTAATTTTCTATAAGAAAAGTAAAATATATTTAAAAAAATCATTTTATTTATTTTTTTATCCCCTCGAGGATTGCATACACGCCAGCGTGTACAATAATTGAATTCTCGGAAATTCGCATGGATTTCTTAGATTTTATCCTGGAGGGTTAATGTCTTTGCCTGTAATTTGCATATAATTAAAATTTTAAACTATATCATGCTTGACACATTTGAAATCAAAACTGTTATATTCTCGACATCAGGCCCGCTGTAAGGCACTGGCACGTCCAGGCAGGTAATTCACGGGTACAGTGCTACCAGCAGACGCCCTAATACTCTGTACATGATGCATATCCGAACAGAGAAGGAATATCTCATCAGCCAAGGTTACGAAGAAGAGAATTCATGCACCCTCACAATCAATTAAGTGATTGTCGTCATCACAAGATACAGGTCAGATGTATGTACTGTATGTACTGTATCAGACACCGGTAAGCTGAATAGACTTTCATTAGGGCTATAAAATACTACAATGACTAAAGATGACAATAATAAAATAACTAACAAATTTTTGCAATGTAGCTCTAATTAGTCTTGAGAGTAAAAAGGCTGGACGTAAATTAAATAGATGAAGGATGATGGCAGCAAAATTGTCAAGGTCCCGTTTGAGCTATTTGACTAGGAAACCCTATAAATGAGTAAGTAAGTAATAAAATTAAATATTTTTTTATCAAGTATTTTATAATTATTTACAACATTACATTTCAAAACAAAAAAATTATCTTGGTGATCTTAGCCCAATAGCTTAAATAGGGGGCAATATAATCAGAATTGCACATGGGTGTTCAAACAGTTATTGGTGGGCCTGTATGTATGAACAATAATATGTATAAAAAATTTAAGTATTTAAATATTATAATACTGAAATTCCTTTTTTTTCATCTTTAATATTATACTTACAACACTAACTGCCAATTCTACTGCCTGAGTATACAGTTGCAAAGCTAAATCTGTTAGACTGGCTTCATCTGCATCTAAAGCTTGTTGCATAAGGAAATAACATTTTTGCATTATTCTCTCACTTTCTTCTTGTTGTGCTCTTTCTGAAAAATAATTTAAACAGTTTTGTACTTTATACTTTTAAATATAATTCCTTAATATTAACTTCTTAATTCTTCTTAATATATAACTTATTTATTAATGGAAGTAACATTTTAAATTCACTATTTTTGTTATGTATAGACAACTCATTTTTTTTTATCTGCACTGCATTCTATCCTTGTGTGTTAGAAAAGCAGTAATACAGAATACTTTCTATTTTAATAATATGCTAGTAATTCATAATTATCAACGCATTATAAATGTTTAATATTCCAAGATCCATGGTCTCTTTATCACTTTCACTTTATTATTTCTTTCTTATCTTATTAAAAAAAGTAAAAGGGATGAAATGGAGTGATATACCCATTTTATATTGAAACTATTACCGTGTCAATTGATCTATATTCATCTGCAATAAAGAATATAAAGCTATATAACAATCTATTAATTAAACAATAAACAGCTAGCGTGAGTCATCAAAGAATAGCGGTAAAAAGATGCACGTTTCTTATTTATATATTCTTAAAAAAATAAAGAACCTTTTTGTTCCTGCAAAAATGTGGCTCGTTTTAAGTATTCTTTAACTTTCTGTCGCAAGTCTCCTTCTCTTTCTGGTGATATTTGACCACACACTCGATCCAGCAACCTCGCAGCTGTTCGATAACATTCTACAGCTTTGTCAGTTTGTCCAGTTTGATCAAAAGTCACAGCAAGAGAAGCTGCTTCTGTGGCATTCATAAAATCACTCATTTTCATTAAAATTCAATGGTATTTTAACAACAATATTATAATCTTCATAAATAAACACTACTATTTTCACTCATTTCTGTTGACTGTCACAGTCAAGTGTCAACTCTCAACAATCGAAACTTATTTTCTGTCAACTGTCAACTACTACGATTGCGGATTGAACTTGACATAATTATTATTTTAAAATGTGATGAATTCTAGAACATCAAAATTAAGCACTAGTACATTTAAAAAATTGCTTTAATATACCAACAACTATTGCAATACCTAAGAAATAATATGTATATCTTTTTTTAATATAATCAAATAAAAAAAATAAGTTCTTCTATAAAGCGAAGTGTACACCTATCTTTATATTTGTCATTTGACAATTGACATTAGCAAAATGTCTTCTTTTGATTTCCTAGTTCTATTTCTCATCTAGTATTCATAAATCGTTGTTCATTAATTCATTTGTAGGTCGTAATCGTGTACTGTGACTTTTTATATATGTTCTATTGTGAAATAAGATAGTGAATTTAATATTTAGTTTAATTGTTATTTTTTTGTGATTTTTTTTCATACTGGTTCAGTGTAATTCGTTATTCTCTTCGTTGTCAAAAATTGCGAAGAATTTCGAAATGGCTTCAGATGTTTTATCAACTTCTGAAACTGGAATTCGTGAGAACTTGGTGATTATCTCCATTTAATTATTATTACCATCAATTACGTTAAGCTTGTGTTTGTCACTTTTTATAGAAATTTTATTGGCTTTACCTGTAAAAAGATCATTAGTAGTAAAGGCACAACTAATATGACCTTCACACTACAAAGAACATACCTATTAAATAAGCAAGTTGTAATAAATGATTTCAAATTACATATTTATAGTTACACCAGCAGAACTTTATAAACTATACATTTATTAATTAATATTTTTATTGTATACAAATTAATAACTGATCACTCAAATAAGTATATTATTTTAGAAGTTTTTTTTTTTTAAAGTGATTATAAATTGTGTCATTAAATAGTACCAACAAAAAATTTAATGAATAGCAATTTTAGCCATTGTTCATATAAGACTTATTCCATTATATTTTGTATGAAAATATATTACTCCTTAATTGTTACTTTATTTATTAAAAAGATTTACACATTTTTTTTTAATTTTATTAACATAAACATGGTGATTTTTATGTAAAAATTTTTACTTCATAATATTTTTTTAACAATGGTCATTCATCATCTATATAAAAACAGAAAGGGTGTTGGTAGTAATTTCACTCTGTTATTTAAAATTATTAAACAATTTCATGAATAACTTGAATAATGATAAATAAATAAAATAATTAATTATGTTGGGACATTAACATGCAGCACCATCTAGTTCCATGGTGAGCTACGAGGCTTGTATTATGGATACCAAATAGTTGATACACTACACATATATAACTTTAATTATGTATGTAACATATTATAAATATAAACACCCATGACTAGAGTACAAACATTCATGCTCATCACACAAAAGAATGCCCCAGAGGGTCTTGAACCCATGACCTCTGGCACAGCAAATATGGTAACTACGATCTGATCCAAACATGTCATCTAAAGAATA
The DNA here is from genome assembly GCA_905404265.1 of Fabriciana adippe. Taxonomy (NCBI): domain Eukaryota; kingdom Metazoa; phylum Arthropoda; class Insecta; order Lepidoptera; family Nymphalidae; genus Fabriciana; species Fabriciana adippe. The sequence goes on along the minus strand of FR989995.1, from coordinate 13,476,850 downwards.
ACATCAAATGAATGTTTAGTATTAGTATTTACAAGTTTATTGAATAGATGTCAATACATTTATTGTACTGCTAAATGTATGGGTAATCTGTAACTAAAGTGAATTAATATGTGAAAATTATATTATATGAGTTTAAAAAGCTATCGTTTAGTTTCAGGTAACAACAGCTGTCAAATTTCTCTCAAACCCCAATGTACAAAGATGTACTATGGAAAGTAAAGAAAGATTTCTTAGGAGCAAAGGTCTTTCTGATGCAGAAATACGCAAAGCGCTTGAAAAATGTGGAGACCTATTAGATGTTCCTTCACTGACTTCAGAATTGATGATGTTTCATCATTCAAGAAGATCATGGTTTAAGGAGAAGATTCTGCCATTGATAATGTATGGTGGATTCATCTATGGTTGCTACTGGCTTTATAAGGTATCTAAATATTAAATAATAATGAATAACCAATTAAATGTTTTTTTTATTAATATAATAATAAATATCAAAAAATAAAACATTTTGATTGGAACAGCTGGATATTTTAAGTTTAACTATTGCTATGAGTGTGTCCTGATAATAATTAAATTAAATAAATACCTATTGGAATATAAGTACAATACATATGTATCAAATAATGTAGTTTGACAATTTGTGGATCAACAACATCTATTGTCTATTCAAGCAAACAAAAATATTCTCATTTTAATTAAAACTATCTTTTCGGTTTTTTTCGCGGATTTATTTTGATTTTTGGTTCCCGACGTTACGAATGCTTTACAGCAATCATGGTCACGGGAGAGACTAAGGTGTTAGATGTCTCAAAGGTATTATATAGTTGTTACAGACAGCCTACCCACAAAATAACAAAATGAATTCAATAAACTTGTAAAATGGCAACAAAGTACATTACAATATCTGTTAATTTTAGTTAATTTTAGTATTTGCGTAAATTTAAGAAAGTATTATAAATTCCCAATTAATAATGTCCAATCGCATCATTTTTAATGGGGCATTTGTTTTTGTATATTCTTTAATCATCTGTGTCTATTGATAAGACTTTATAGTTTATATTATTATTTTATTCAACAGAATAGTATGGCATAGATAGACTATATATCTATATATATAATAAAATTCTGAGTTGAATCTGTACATTAATTATTTTTTGGAAAATCATAATGTAATAGTCATTATTATCGATACAGAGGTCGAATCTATATAATCTGTCTGCCTGGAAACGCAGCACGAGAAAACCACTGGATAGATTTTGATGGGTATGATGATAGCTGGTTATCTGGATCAATATAGGATACTTTTTACTGCAGGATAATATCTTATCTCTGAGAAATCTATACACGTTAAAACATAACTAGGGAAGAACCCGAGCGGAGCGAGAGAGAGTCGCTAGTTATATATATACTAACTAAACATAAGGAGACCCAATAATGTTTGTAATTTTATTTTATTAGACCTGCCCTTAACACATTTCTCTTCTACCCCACTTCTGATTCCAATTTCGATTCTGACAAAACAAATTTAAAAACTCCGATTCTGAATTCGGTTCCGATAAAACCACCTCCATAACATCCTTATTACATTGTAATCACAAAGTATAAGAGTTCGATCCACCAGGGTCAAAGGTTCTAACTCTGGTTAGTTCCTAAAATCGAAATCACAGATAAAATATCATGACTTCCAATACCTATAGTTACTCTATTCTTTATGAATTAATTGGATAACCCTAATTCACTAATTTTTGGACTAATTTGTTTTGGCGCGAAATAAAGATGGCGGTCATCTGAAAATTGATGAATTGATAATTTTATAAAAACCTATATAAATACTACCTATAAAATTCTAACTAAGTCGAATCTGTACACTAAATATTTTTTGGAAAATATTTAAGTGGTCATTATTATCGATACAGAAGGCGAATCTATATTTTTTTTTTTGAATTTTTTTGCTTTTGTTTTGTCAGTCTGTCTGGGAATGCATCACGAGAAAACCACTGGACAAATGATGAAATTTGGTATTTATTTTTACTGTGCTAAAATATCTCATCTCTGAGAAATCTATACTAAATGTTAAAACGTAACGTATATTATACTTTAAAAAACCGCACTTTTGCCGTGTGCCTAATTGCGTGACATCTTTGCTGTCAATTTGGGTTGTTATCAGAAGCATTTTTTTTTCAAGTTTGATTGATAGGTCCTAGGATTAAGCCACAAAATCTACAGCTTTATAATATTATGTGCTATAATTTAATATTATGTTGATATTATTAATACTTGTTGCATACTGGCTTGTTAAGCGTATAGATAAAATAGGTCAATGTACGATAAATAACAAAAATTTACTGCCAAATTTTCTTCATACACGAGCACGTCTATTGATATATTCATAATACATATGCAACATCTGTGTGTGTATGTAATATGTATATAGAAGAGGTTGTTATATTTTGTACGATAAGAAACGTATTTTATAAACATATAGGTATATGTCACACGATCGAAAATTATACAAAGAATGACCTTGCACAATAATTTTCTGATATATTTAGCTGTTATAAATAAATAATTAAAGATATAACTATAAATAAAATTAAAAAAATCATTTTCTATAGACACTTATTCTTTTTATAAAATAAATATATATGTATACCTACTAGCGGCTCACCCAAAACAAAAATAAATACTACGGTTCCCACGGGAACCGTACATTTTTTCGGGATAAATAGTAGTCTATGTGCTTTTCCAGACTTTAATCTATATCTGTGCCAAATTTCATCCATTCAGCCGTTCTGGCGTGATTGAGTAACAAACATCCATTCAATCATCCAACCATCTAAACTTTCATATTTATAATACTAATAAGATGTTTAAATTCGATTCTTTCAATTCAATTTCACATTTCTTTCAACATTTAAGAGGTGTTTTTTTTTTAATTGAGAAATAAATATTATTTACAATCTCAGTTTACTGCTCCCGTGTGAAAGAAACCCTTATAGCTTCTTTTCATATACGAGAACTAGGTAGCGACTGACCCTCGCTTCGCTTCGGGTTCGTTCCTAGACACAAACAAATCTATCCCACGGGAACCGTACATTTTTTCCGGGATGATATATAATCTATAGCCTTCCTTAGTTAACGGACTATCTAATGCAAAAAGAATTTTTCAAATCGGATTAGTAGTTCCTGAGATTAGCGCGTTCAACCAAACAAACAAACAAACTATATATATAATATTAGTATAGATATTAGTATAGATAACGCAATTTTAGGTTAATAATTTTGTTATGTCTATTGTAATAAATCGCTTAGATTTACTCTTGAATAATTTCAACTAAGTATGTAATTTATTATCAAGTAGGTAAGTTAAATATTCTATTATGGAATTAATTAACATTGTTACCAGTACATTTCTTTTAGCATGTTGATTTGCATTTTATACCTACTTAATTACATCAGTTCTTCATCAGTGAATAAACTCAAAATAAACATTATTCTAATAGACTTTTAAAATTTGTAGTTTACAATAGGTACGCAGAGTTTATTTGTTTGTTTGTTTGTTTGTTTAAACGCGCTAATCTCAGGAACTACAAAGTTGTGTTAGTCACCTTACTCCTCCGAAAAAGATTTCCCCGATTTTCGAAGTCGGTGCCAGCCGACGCAAATCAAAGCACACCGACTTGGAAAATATTTGATTAAGTATCTATACCAAATGAAAACTACCAATCAGTTATTTTTTCTTTTTTAGTGTTTTTGTCGTTTTTTTTTTTGAAGCCCGTGAAACATAAATGTTTAATTCTTACAAAAGCCTCGGTGTGCGAATCGGACTCGCACTTGTCCGGTTTTTTTTTTGTTGCAATTTTTTCCAATCTACCACATACTAAAGGTTTTAAATAAAGAAAGCTATAGAAGAAAATCTCTAGACGTTCTCACGCTACAATTCTCAGCCTGTACATAAAATTTCTTATAAAACATTCACTCAACATGAAAATTGATTCACAAATTGCAATGTTATCGCGTAACGTACAAGTAAAAAACACGCCCTAATGGAGTATTGTAACTCTTAAGATTATGCAATTTCATTGACTTTAAACGCTTATAAGCGTGGTAAGGTAACGTAAATAGCGCCATCTACATATGAATATGCAAAAAAATATGACTAAAATTACACAAATATAATTAAAAAACAATACTTCACGTTCCTATTTAGATAATTTATTAAAAACCCAATATACCTTTTTGGGTCTATCGTATTTATAATTTTGTCTGTCTGTCTGGGAACACATCACGAGAAAACTATTAGATAAATTTTGATGAAATTTGGTATGATGATGGCTGGTCATCCGGGTTAACATATGGGATACTTTTTACTGCCGGAAAATATCTCATCTCTGAGAAATCTATACTAACCATTAAAACGTAACAAAAAGAGAGGGTGAGTTGCTAGTTTCACATAAATATCGATAGCAAATCGATATCGTTTTCGATTTAATTTTCTTTATTTTTGATTCTCTTTTATTATAAACTTCTTTACAGAATTGCATCAGGCATCTTCTATTTGTCGAACAACCGAAACCAAAAACAACAGCGGAATGTATAGAAGAGCTCCGTAAATCATTAGACGTTATGAACTCAAGCATTTGCTCCCTACGAGGGGACGTACAGTCGTCGTTGAAACGCAACGCGATAAGATCAGAATTGGACAATTTAAAGGCAGATATCGCATCGGTTAAAGGCATCTTGCTTAATAGGTAAGCTGTTATTTATACCAGCTCACCCCTTTTTTATGTTGAGAAATGCATTTACTCATACCACCTGTAGACATACAGGTGGTTCTGTGGGACTCACCGGCTAGAAAAGCCAATACTACCCACTAAAACCCAACAAAACCTTCCCCGTCTTAATGGGGCGTCGCAGGATCGCTTACGCACTCAACTACGAAGCCCCGACGGTAAGTCTGCCGAAGCAGACCACAATAACCATGGAGTTGCTCCACAGTCCACTGTGCTATCAGAGAAGTACCAGGAGCAACCCATATGGTACAGCGCACAACGAAGTTGGCCACCTTTCCGTGCGTTTCTTGGCTTCGCGCCCGGCTGAGCTGCCGGACGCTACTGAGTCCCCCCACCAAGACAAGGTGATCGCACGTTAGGGGGGGGATACTAGCTCACCCTACATACTTTGTCCTTTCCAAAAATTAACAAATTTTGATGTTGACTTTAATTCATTCTGTGAATATCTATCTCCTGTACAATAATGCATTTTCAGCTATTCCAAATTTTCTCTAAAAACTCTTGCACTAATTTCCTTTTTTCCGTACAATTTTTGTATAATTTCAAAGATCATAAGTAAAAAATTAAATTTATGTTGAAACAAGACATCTGTCGTCATTAGTTTATCAAAAAAAAAACGCTTTTATTAGGTCACGTTTATCTAGAATTTGATTCATACTAATATGCTTAATCTAAAATTGTCTTTCGTGATATTTTCTATTCACGCAAATTGAAAATATCAATTTTTCACAGAAGAACATTCACGAAAAATATTTTTTTAGTCACGCACTTCAAATTTGTTAGGATTTCTTCGCAACCAAGGGTAAAATCTGTTATTACTTAATTATACTCCTTATAGATATCTTTCTCCGCAAGATTTTTTTGATAAACTTACGTATGTTGAATTATCTTCTTACCGTAATAGATAACGCTTTGTAAAAAAATGCGATAGATATTGTTTTAGGTGTTTCGTTATGTTTGAAAGTTCCTTAATGTTACAAGCTATTTATTGATAATTAATTGCTTCTAATACCAAACTGTTCCATACTCGGATAAGGGGGATGAGCCCTCTGACATTTTCATATGAGAATCCTTTTCAATATGATTACCACTTGCTAATTAAGCTGGTGAAGAATAACATGGTGAGGTAATCTACATGTTCAAGACTTGAGAGAATCTAAGTAGTTTTCAAGCCATGGGCAGAAACTTATATTATATAATAAACATAAAACGCTGGCGTTTAGCGCAATGCATCATTCAAACATCTTTTGATTGATTGACTGTATGTCTAAAGCACCGCCATTTATCTCTCGATTTTGATAAGTCAACCCAATATAGAACTATAATATATTATTTAGATAGCTATCATTTTTTGACATTTCGTGATATTGACACAAAAATTTTAGTTATAAAAAGAAACAAACTGAATTCTTATGGCACACTTGTTTCTTGTTTCCTTGCGCTTGTCACACTTTGTTTCCTCCGAATCTCCATAGATTTTTCTAATGATCTTTTTTATTCTACCCTATAGTGGAAAGCCAAGCATTCCCAGCTAATCCAACATTTCGGGCCGATCTCCGAAACTATTGAACATCTAGGCTCAAAGAATAATAATTATATAAGACTTTATGTATAGTTTACTGATAAAAACATGAATACAACTACAACATTTTCAAACGCCTTATCTATCTAATATATTTAAACGAGCAATTCTTGTGTATTTATTTATTTATGAAGCGTTGTGGTCAAGCAGCCAAAGCGCAAGATTAACTATCACAGGTGTCCGGGTTCGACTCCCGGTCAGATACAAAGTTTTACTTTTTTTTTGTATTTATTCAAGTTCTTTTTTGTTCTTAAGCCAAATTAAAAAGAAAATTGTACGTTTAACCAAAAATTTTGAGCGAAGCTAGGTCGCCCAGGTACTTCCCTTAATGTGCGAAACTCTTTATTTTGCGAGGCTGACTTCCAATGTTAGATTACCGAAGAATGACATATACCATCATTTTTCATTGTTATTTTGGTCTTATGTTAAGTTGATTTATTAAAATCTATTATGGCATTAATACATAAAATAATGAAGGCGCCATTAAGACCAGTCTTTCTGTCCTTTGCCTTGATGATAAGTGTGACAAATATAATGTTTGCTTAAATGGGTTTATTCACTATATTAATTCATAGTTTTGTTCGCTATATTAATTCAATATTTTGACGGCACGTTTTACTCAGTTTGTAGTGCTACTTGCTGTACCAGCGGTAGCGGGTTCGAGTCCCGCTGGGGGGCATTCATTTGTGTGATGAGGACGAATGTTTGTACTCCAGTCATGGGTGTTTATATTTATAATATGTATGTATTTAAAGTTATACATGTGTAGTGTATCAACTATCTGGTATCTGTAACACAGACTTCGTAGCTTACCATGGAACTAGATGGTGCTGTGCGTATTAACAACATTGGTCCCAATATATTTATATTTATAGTTGAATTTCAACAGGAACCAGTTTCCAGCATTAAAAACCCGTACAGAACCCCCATCAATACCGGCCTGGCAGCGTCAATCAGAAGAAGCGTCGTCCACAGACCCCGTAGAAGAGAAGAAAAAGCCACACAGAAGTAGAAGTCAAAGGTCCGAGTCAGGTGGTTCCAACTCCAGTGAAGGAGAACAAGCTACAAAGAACAGTGATAGCAGTTTGGAGATCATGTGAGTAAATTCTAGATTGTTCTAAATAGGTCTGGGTTAATATTATTATTATTTTTTATACTTCTTCCGACGAAAATCTCGGCCATGGTCTTCCAGTCTGCGGCTGTAATTGGGAACCCAAAACAAAGTTTAAGTTTAAGTTATCAGTAACAAAATGGTTTTATTTGTCAATAAATTGTCAGTAATAGCCCAGAGCTGGGAAGGTGGTGAATTACACCTCGTGTTTAAGAGCGGAAAGTCGGTCGTGCGCGTAATCTTTAACTGGTCGTGTTGAATTGTCGTTCCGCCGGAGTTTGATAGTGAAATTAATAAACAGCTCTAGCACTATAGTGCACTTGTTATAATATACTAGCGACTCACCCTCGCTTCGCTTAGATTCGTCCCTAGGTACGTTTTGAAGCTTAATATGGATTTTTTTATTTCAAATATTTTTTTCGTGATTTTTTTTTCGATGTTTTAATAGTTATTCTGCTATTCGGGGTGAAGATAGATCCAACAAAACAAAGATCATAAAAATCAGTCCAGCTGTTCTCGAGTTATAAGTATTATAACAAACCCGACTTTGTTTTATATATACTATATAGATTATAACATCTACGCATATGGATAGTTTCAGTGAGATTAGCCGCCGTGGCTAAAATCTGCTAAGGGCGAATGGATGCATAATCAAGAGTAGTCCTCAAGGTCCAGCTGGACTGAAGACGTTGTTATAAAAAACGTAACCAGAGATACACTTGAAGGCGGTGGGATACTCCTGGTACTTCTGTTATAGCAGAATGGATCGTACGAAGAATCCTCTAGTTGTTGTAGTCTGCCCTCGTAGCCCCGCCGTCGTTGATATTAATTTTATCTATACAGATAAATAACAGCTTTTTACTGAATGCATATTATGAAATTATATACAGTACTTATAAGAAAAATACATTTTTTTTTAATTTTTCTCTGTTTGTCTGATTGTTCCGGCTAATCTCCGTAACGGCTAAACCGATTTTGACAAAACTTTCACTGGCAGATAGCTGATGTTATAAGGAGTAACTCGGGCTACTTTTATTTTATATAGAAAGGATTAGGGTTCCGCTCAAAAATATGCTCATAAATATGGACGCACCCGAGCAAAGCGAGGGTAAGGCGCTAGTTTAAAAATAAAAATAATGTCAATGACCTGTTAAATTATAACCCGGATTAACATGTAATCGATTTACAATCGGTCATAAATATTGATTTTATTACTTAGAAATATGTGTACACATACAGTGTGAAATTGTGATAATATACGTTAGGCACCAAGTAGGCATTTATCGTCGTTGCAAAATGATTTTTTGAAAAAAAATATTGAGAAAAAATATTTTCAATATACAAAAAATACTCATTTATATTTTGGGAAACGTTTGAAGAAAATGAGCTCTCATTTTACTTATGACCCGGTTTTACTTCGCACGTGTACTCCTAAAGTATTTTTTTTTTCCTAAAGTGCTCTTATTGATAATTTCTTGACAGAAAGACCTACCTTAGACATAATATATAATAAGAAATAACTATCCTTAGGCTCGGCTATGGGACTCGAACCCAGGTCCCTTGGATTTTGTTTATAATATCAACAACGATTTTTTGAAGTGAAAACTTCTTTAGGCAGGTTTAGATGGGGAGTAAATTCATGTAAGTCGTCATGGACATGGTCACGTGACGTGTTAACGCTAACACTCAGAGTGCCGATAGATGTCGAAACCGGATAAATGTAAACAGTTTTAATTTACGAATTTTAATTTAAGATCATACAATTAATTTGAATATCTAAAAATAACAACTGTTTATAGTTTTAAATTTTCACTTCTGTCGGCGGTCCTCATGACTGCTTTTTATTCTTATGAGCACGTTTTCTACCCAGAGTTTATAGAAAATAAATGACATATTATTATGTAATTTTTTTTTTTTACAGAACATGAGTTCCAGCAATAGAAAACATCTGTTTTAGACTTTGTTACTGCTATGAAATAACTTTAGCTTGCCTTTATATTTTTCTATTCGTTCCTAACATTACGCGTGGTGTGATTTTTTTTTGTTTGGTTTTTGATAAAAATAAATGGATTTTATTATAAATATAATATTTTAAATTGTTTATAATATTTTTTTTGTCATCCAAATAATGTTATTATAAATAATTTTGTTAAAAAAAAAACTATTTTTAAAGTATATTTTTTTCTATTTGAATGCAATAAATGAAATATAATAAAATTCCAATTAAATATCTTTTATGTATATTTTTTTACATTTGACCTTCGATGATAAGAATTGTCCTTATCACGAATCAATTCAATGTCGTATTTCAATAATCTTGTTATAAAAATGAATACGCACTATTATTGTTATTATAGTAGATATTTGCAATACTTTACATGTTCGATGTTAGTTGTATTCATTTTTAGGCAACTCGAGTTATTTTACACCATATATCCATCAAATATGACGCCATTTTACTTTAAACATAAATAAGAAGATATAGGCCTTTTTAACATTATTAAAATTTATTTTGTAAATTAATCATAATATGCCAAAGGTCGAAAACTATTTTTTTTTTAATATTTTTTTAACTAAGTTATGGTATTTTGGTATTGCTATATATAAAAAATTAAATGTACGTTTGTGTAAAACCGCCGATCTCTTGAAATTCTACACTGATCACGGAACTTTTGACACGTTAGTGTTGTTAAAAAATGATTGGGCTTATAACATATAAGTCAATTAAAAATAAATAAATAAACAAAATGGAAGGGGAGAGATAAGAAAAGAATTTAAAAAAATACTAAAAATAAATATTATTAACATTTGATTTAAACAAGCGTATCTAAGGATAGGTATGGGCTTTTTGGTGGTGTAGTGTTTAATATATGTATATATACATATGCATATTATCTATATTTTCTTCCACGCTTGATGTCAATAAGAGTTCATTTATGCATAAAGAAACCAAGTGATAACGATTTTTTCACATTTTAGAAAGATATGAAATTATTTGGTTGTTTTCGCATAAATAACTCATACATTTAGGTTAATCGAAAATCTAATTTGTAATTATAGTAGGAGAGCCCAAGAGGGGATTTTGGGATTTACTCGAGCGCGGCAGATTAACATTAGGGGGGGGGGGGGGGGGGGGGCAGCGTACCTTGCACTCTGTTAGTACCTCCAACATATATCAAAATCCAATCCAACATATATAAAAAAGAAACAAAAATGGTCCTTAAAGTTTACGCTGAAGTACCTATTTCTAACTTGTCAACAAATTTTTAAACATTTTGATCGACTGCCGTAGACGCGCGACCTTAAACAGACAACTTATGTATGTTGGAGGTACTCAACAGAGTACAACATAAGGGGGGGATCCCCTTTTTTAATCTGCCGCGCTTGAGTAAATCCCAAAATCCCCTCTTTGGCTCCCCCACTATTATAAATACTTCCACACCTAGCTGTCACAAATTAAATGTAAACAAATGTAATTTTAATTTCATCACAACTTCCAATATCTTTACATTGATACTTTTAAAACCTATATTTTGTAATATTCTTTAGCTATAAGTTAAAGACGCAAGTAGAATATATTTACATCTAATAAATTCAGCTTCATTCGTTTTGAAACTTTTGGCATTTTTTTTTTAAATTGTAATATAGCAATAAATTTATGTAATCTAAGTGTGAGTGTTTAGCGATTCATTTCGTTATTGGATATAAAACATAGCTGGTTTATAACTAATATATGCAGGTCTCAGTGTTGCCAGATCGTTTGCATACCTACTTAAAAAAATATTATAATGTCATTCTAAATGCTTAAATGTCAAAAAATATTCTTTTTCCCGCTTTTAATCGAATTTAGCAGATTTTCATGTCGTGATTGAAGTTAAGCAATTTCTGGCAACATTGATGCAAACGTATTTTTATTTTTTTTCTCAAAATGACATATTTTAATAATGACAGAGCTTTGTAGCAATTAAATTATTATAACTAGTGTTGTAAATTCTGTTTTGTTATTATTTTTTGTAATAGTTTACAAAAAAATTAGTCTTAAACGATACAGTGTAAATATTTTGTGATTCTCTCTTGTATTTTAAATGGTTGTAACTTTAGTACAACATTCCGAATGTTTGTGAATGTAATAATTATATATAATCTATGGGTGATAAATAAACCAATGATGATATTCGCTTTTATTTTATTAAATAAAACATATCCTTTTGGACAACACAAAAACTCGTAATGACATATGAAACAAAATGGTGTTGTGGGATGTCGCTAAAGAATTAATTCAAAAAAGGAATAGTTTAAACTTTTTCTTTTTAAGAGTAAAACCTTTTAATAAAAAATAACTTTAAAAGTATGACTAGGACAGCATCAATCTGCGTACTACTGCTTGTAAACCTAATCTTCGAGAGAGATACGAAGTATAATCTATGGGTGATAAATAAACCAATGATGATATTCGCTTTTTTTTTTTATTAAAATAAAACATATCATTTTCTCGTTCTATTTTCAAGAAAAGTTAAATTGTGTCAAATATAAAATATAATACAACAATATTAAGGATTGATATTTAAAACCAAATACTAGTATTAAAAAATTTACTGAACTAAATAGCGAATTTACTAGTGAAAGGAATTTCAGCTAATATAATATTTACCTATGTATACATATAACAAAATTGTATCTAAGCAGAATCTCTACATTAAAATTTTTTTTGGAAAATCTTATTGAAATAGACATTATCGATAGAAGCCGAATCTGGTTTTTAGAATTTTTGTCTGTCTGTCTGGGAACGCATCACGAGAAAACCACTGGAAGGATTTTGATGAAATTTGGTAGAGTAATAGCTGGTTATCCGGGTATATTTTTTTACTGCGGGAAAATATCTCATCTCTAAGAAATCTATACTAAACGTTAAAACGTAAGTAGGGACGAACCCGAGCGGAGCGAGGGTGAGTCGCTATTACTATATCATAGCACGAATAGAAGTAGGGTTGTCAAAAAAAAATACAAAAATCATTCAAGACAGTTTTATTTACAAAAATACATCACAAAGTATATATTGAGCTTAAAAGTCCTGTATAATGATAGAACACGTTCACTCCATTAGTTTGGAATTGAGATCAATGAAGGTACACGTAAGGAGATATGGACAAAAGCCGCCTCATTCGGTTCGTACACAAAATATAGCATATAAAATTCAACGACCCTACATATCTATTAAACATTTAAATAGATCTACGATATCACTTAATCGCAGCTCAAACACGACATTTAGATAGTGTTAATGATTTTTTTAATATAATACTGTTAATCCAAAAGTGGCCTATCCTATACTGCCGTCATAACAAAGGCCGCAACTTCGTCAAAGTTGATTTCGAAATATTTGAAGTTTTTTCTTAGTACTTAGTAGTAGTTTGTACGTAGTTACGATGAAAATGGTTATGGTATGTCCGGATTCATAAGACTTAGAGCTTTATGAGTAAGACTATCAAGTAGCATTTTTTTTTGCTGATTCCGAATCTGCATTTAAGTCATTTTTGACCAAATTGTTAGTTAGCGCCTTCTTTGTTATTACGGCAGTATATATTTTTTTAATTTCAAAATGTCATAATTTTGTTAATCATTTTCACTCTATAATTACTATTAACATGTTCAATAATGTAACAAAATATTCAGTATAGACACTGTTGGTCATTTCTCGAGTTAGGCCACTTTCGCACTGACAGTCCCCAATTATATACATATATAATATAAAAAGAGTATAACAATATATAATAACATTGGAAAAATACAGTATTTCTTATCCCTCAGTCACAAATGAAGCGGCGGAACAACCGTTATACATTTTGTATACAAACACCATCCACTATGGCACGCTAATGTAAAGTATGAATACACTGATATAAATAAGGGAAATAATCTACGCACTATTTTTTTTAACGTTTCAATCATGCATGTATTCATAACCTAATATCAAATAAGTTGTTTAAAATACGATATTTCGACCCAAACACAAAGTACTAGATATTTTTTATTAAGAATCGATTACAAATTGATTAATTTAAAAATAAAATCGATATTTCAAAACTAGACTTTTTTACATCATCTAAGAACGAGTGTTGACGTTACTAGTCATATAACATTATAAAGTAATATGAGCTTAAAAATAAATAAATCATTATTATATACCAGAAACCTATTATTTATTTTAATATATATTATCTTTATAGAAGGCAGTGGTAGCACAGTGGTAACGCGCTTGCTTGGGAAAACAAGTGATGCTGGTTCAAATCCCGGGTCTCGCACCTCTGATATTTTCATGTGCGAATCATTTCCAACATGAATACCACTTGTCTTATGGTGAAGAAAAACATCGTGAGGAAACCTGCATGTCTGAGAGAACCTAGCAAGTTTTCGAAAGGCATGTGAAGTCCGCCAACCCGCACTTGGCCAGCGTGGTGGACTATGGCCTGATCACCCTCGTATTGAAGGGAGGCCCGTGCCCAGCTGTGGGACGTTAAAAACGGCTGACAACAACAACTTAAATGGAAATAATTAACATATTAATATCGTCATTTAATTAGAAGCATCATAATCTTACTTTTCGGGATATCCCAATTGAATCGAAATATCGAATCAAAATTCATAGCACAAAATACAAAGAGTCCAATATAAGCAAAGTTTATGAAAAAATATTAATAATAAATTTAAATTTAATAACAACTCTTTTTAATGAACATAAAAACAGCTAATAATAATGTCATTTTGCTGTCCTCTCATTATTGATCAGAAGAAAAAAGATGCAAAATTAGACGTATGATGACGTATGACGTATGATTTTTACTAATAAAAACAATAATAGCAAGTTGTAAGGATTAAAAAAAAAATACTGTCCATATTTTATAAAGCTCAGGTACTTTTGTTTTTGCAAATTTGTATCAACTAACCCTTTATATCAATCTTTACTGACCAAAATATTGACTTGATAAGTTAAAATGTATATTAATATTATAAAGACGAAGAGTTTGTTCGTTTGGTTGAACGCGCTAATCTCAGGAATAATTAATCCCATTTGAAAAATTCTTTTTGCGTTAGATAGCTGGTTTATTAAGGAAAGCTATAGGCTATATATCATCCCGGAAAAATGTCCGGTTCCCGTGGGATAGATTTGTTTTTGTCTAGGGACGAACCCGAAGCGAAAGTGAGTCGCTAGTAATACATAATATTAGACATTAGACTGTCATATAGATGAAATAAAAATTTACACCTATATATAATTGTGACAGAATTTCCCTTTTTACTCAAGAATCAAACAAATATTATAACGTATTTAATTTGCAGTCATTTTTCCAATATTTAATGATCGTTATATCTTTAGAACAATGATTTATTTAAATATAACTCTACTATTAAATTAAAAAAAAATTAAAAGTAACTATAATAATAAAACGCCTTTACTGTATTAATAATAATATAATAATGTTCTCCTGACCGATTCCGGCCACGGCGGCCAATCTCATTGAGACTAGCCAACTGCGCAGGAGATATTATAGTGCACAAATGTACGCGCAGACACAAGTGCACTCTCTATTCCTGTCACTCTCATACTCCGGTGGGACGACTACTCGACACGACCGGTGAGAGTGTCGGCGCAGGACCGACGGCTTTACGTGCTCTCCGAGGCACGGGGGTGAAACACCGCCAACTTCCCAACTCCGGGCTGTTACTGAGGCTTACTATACAGAAAGACTCAATAACTAAACTTGGCCCGACCCGGGACTCGAACCCAGGACCTCAGGATGTGCAGCCGTACATGCTAGCCACTACACCACCGAGGCAGTTCTTACTGTATTATTTAGTGCATTTTAGAAATAGCGAGAAAATATTATTATAAAGTTTCCAGACTGAAATTGTTCGAAACACTTATCAATATATAACGTAATGTAAATATATAATATCTAAATTTATTCCTTTACAATTACCGACATATAGATGAATAACATCACCCTGTATATACATATATAATCATAAATAAAAAAATACCAAGAAACATAAAATTTATGTATTTTGTTCATAGCTTCTTATCTATACTTAATATTATAAAGCTGAAGAGTTTGTTTGTTTGTTTGGTTGAACGCGCTAATCTCAGGAACTAATAATCCGATTGAAAAAATCTTTTTGCATTAGATAGCCCGTTAACTGAGGAAGGCTATAGGCTATATATCATCCCGGAAAAATGTGCGGTTCCCGTGGGATAGATTTGTTTGTCTAGGGACGAACCCGAAGCGAAGCAAGGGTGAGTCGCTAGTATTAAATAAAATAATTGTTTTCTCTTACTAATGGTTTGAAAGCGTGCCAGTTGAATACAGATTACTTCGCCAATGTCACGTAGAATGGAGACTACACGAAGGACTGATCGGTAAAATAATAATAAAAAAAAAACAATTTTATTACATTAACGTAAAAAAAACACATGACAGCGTATATATTTTTAGCACCATACGATATATTAGAATTTTTCAATTAATTGATTTTTTTATATATAATACATTATATATAATCATAATATTTATAGGACAAGACTATACAGGGTGACGTAAGATAATGAGGATCTACATTAAGAAACAACTGGGTTTAACACGATTATATATAACCACAAAAATATTTCAATTACAACTAATTTATGCATTCATATCAACATATTCTGTAATTTAAATTGTCAACACTGGTAACAATTATTAAAATCTATACTAATATTATAAAGCTGAAGAGTTTGTTTGCTTGTTTGTTTGTTTGCTTGAACGCGCTAATCTCAGGAACTACTAATCCGATTTGTAAAATTCTTTTTGCATGAGATAGCCCGTTAACTGAGGAAGACTATAGGCTATATATCATCCCGGAAAAATGTGCGGTTCCCGTGGGATAGATGTTTTTGTCTAGGGACGAACCCAAAGTGAAGCGAGGGTGAGTCGCTAGTCAGTAATAAAAGAAAAAAAAACAGCCATGAGGACCGCCGACAGAAGTAAAAACTTCAAACTATAAACAAACAGTTGTTATTTTTGGATATTCAAATTAATTGTTTGATCTTAAATTAAAATTTGTAAATTAAAACTGTTTACATTTATCTGATTTCGACATCTATCGGCGCTCTGAGTGTTAGCGTTGACACGTCACGTGACCATGTCGATGACGACTTACATGAATTTACTCCCCATCCAAACCTACCTATAGAAGTTTTCACTTCAAAAACTTGAATAAATATCAGTGAAGGCCATAGATATACAAAAACTCAAGATACAATTAGCGTCACAAGTGTCCTCAAAAAACAGCGCACAATTTCGAATTGTGCGCTACTTTTTGAGGACAATTTTTTTTCAAATCTCTTCTGTTCATTGCTTTTCGGATGACAAAATTAAACGCACGTTGTTTCGTTTAAAAAAAGTACTTTATGTGGTTTGCGTAAGTTCGAATTTGTGTTGAGACAATTAAAACTTTTCATTTTTGAATTTTATTCTTTAGTTTGACTTAACGTCACATGTCGACGCCAGTTTTTGAAGAGATATTTGTTAGGAAATGTGTATCTATGTTTTTATATATCAATGGCGAGTACCTAATATTTCATAATTGTTTGATACTCGAATTTTATTTTGTAATCTTCGAAGTCTTATGACTCCTTAGAAAACCAAACACCATCTTCGTTTAACCTAACATCAACTTACAATGTAGCCCAGTGGTAACGCGCTCGCTTGGAAAAACGAGTGAAGCGGGTTCAAATTCCGCTTCTCGCACCTCTGATATTTTCATGTGTGAATCATTTCTAACATGATTACCACTTGCCTTACGGTGAAGGAAAACATCGTGAGGAAATCTGTATGTCTGAGAAGACCTAGAAAGTTTCCGGAAAACATATGAAGTCCGCCAATCCGCACTTGGCCAGCGTGGTGGACTATGGCCTGATCCCCCTCGTATTGAAGTAAAGCCCGTGCCCAGCAATGGGCTAAAGGGCTGCATACATAACATCAACTTACAATATCTATTCTAAAAAATACAGAATATATCGATATGTCTCTATATAATAATACCAATGATATAGAAATTAATCCACTAATAGGTTTTTGAATATTTAAAGCAATGTTCCACATTTACTTCATCACACATCGATTTGCAAGTAACAACTGATCCTATACATACCCCTCCTTCTCCCCTCCATTTTCCATCAATTCCCACCGAATTCAAACATTAGATCCCCCCTTCCCTCCCCTCCATTATTACTTAAAAAGGGGGAGAGAATCGACCATCAATTCACACGGAATTCAAACATTAGTTCCCCCCTCTCAATTTGAATTCCCGTTTGAAAAGGGAGGGGTCGGTCATCAATTCGCCCCGAATTCAAAATTAAAACCCACAATTCGTTAACACACAATAATCTACACAAAATCTCTCGAAATTGCACAGCCCAGCTATATACCCCATTACATGACCTTACCATATCATTACTTCTTACACCAGTGACGTCATACGACAATTCATTCCATAAACGTCCTTCTCAACATATACCAATAAGAACATCAATTTACATCAAAAGAAGAACAAGAAATAATTTTCAAAACCAAATCTACCACCTAAAACTCTTTTTCTTTATTTGCACGAAAAATTAAAAGTCAAAGCCTTCAAAATTTCGCAAAAAAAAAAAAACAAATCTCCAAAAATCAGCTCAAACCGAAAATTACAGTAAAACCTTCTTTTCGAATATATTCTTTTCACATCTAACTATGACGTCATCGTTTCGACCGTTCAAAAACTTCTTGGCCCTAGACAAATCATCGAGGAAGCAACGTCCTTTCTCCGTTCGCATTATCTGCTTTTTGGGCAACAAATTTTTAGACAAATGAGCGATTAACTTCTGCCAATCTTTGAGTAAGAAAAACACTTTATCATGCCTAGTTTCAATTGGCACCGGACCGTTGGAATATTCAAAGAACACATTCATTATCTCCTTAGGGCATCTAGAGACTCGAGTTTGTTTTAACAGAGAAAGTAATAATTTATCAACATCTTTATGCGCTATAATGGGTTTATCATATATATTATTATATAGATTAGAATTTTCAGTTGGACCGACAACATAAATGACGTGGGATGCAAATTCTAAGGCCTCCCCTGCCCAAATGTACGGGTCACCGTGGGTAGTTTTAGATATATCATCGTCATACATTACGTCAAAACCGTATTCCGAACGTAAATACGTGACGAAGGATGAAACGCACTCAGCGTGCAATCTATTCGCTGGAGAATAGATCACTAACACTTTTGTTGGTGGCGGTACTTCTGTAACAAAATAGATATATATTTAGTGCCTACCCACTATTTTACAAAAATGAATTTAAAAAATTAAAAAATGGCACCAAAGTACCTTACAATATTTGTTGATTTTAATTCTAAACATTTTATTTTTTTTTAATATGTATTATAATTAAATATAGCAATATTATTTACTTAATTTTAGCTGTTATTATTATAAATATCACATTTTTTTTAAAACTTTATTAATTACTAATATTATTTAGTGTTGCTATTAATGTATTATCTATAACCATAAATACTTAAAAAAAATTTTTATGTGTGACTAATAAAATGTGTGACTACTTTTTATAGAGAAAATTAAATTTGAAGGGGATGAAATAGGGGTTAAAAGTGCCCGTCGTCGTGCCGTTGTCGTGGAGGGTGGGCTCAGTAGCATCCGGCAGTTCTGCCGGGCACGAAGCCAAGAAACGCACAGGGAGGTGGCCCACTTCGGTGGGCGGTGTACCATGCGGGTTGCTCCTGGTACTTCTCTGATAGCAGAGTGACTGTGGAGCAACCCCATGGTTGCTGTGCTCTGCTTCGGCAGATCTGCCGTCGGGGCCGGGTAGTTGAGTGGGTAAGCTACCCTACGACACCCCATTAAGACGGGGGAGGTTTTGTTGGGTTTTAGTGGTTAATACTGGTTTTTCTAGCCGGTGAGTCCCACATAACCACCTGTACGTCTACTAGTGGTATGCGTAAATGCATTTCCCAAGATTAAAAAAGGGGGTTGAAAGTTTGTATTGGGCACAAATCATTTCTCAAAGAAATAAAGTAACGTTATAAGCTATAATTTTGGTGTGTGAGGATATATATCAGCACAAACTCACCATGTCCGTACTCCTTGCACCAGTACCTCCTGACGGCGCGCAACACCACGTAGTACGCGAACAGCGTGGCCACCACCAGCGCGCTCACACTCGCTATGCAAATGTTTATTGTGCCTGTTTCACTGCCTGTGGGATATTGGTAACATTGTAATCTATACTAATATTATAAAGCTGACGAGTTTGTTTGTTTGGTTGAACGCGCTAATCTCAGGAACTACTAATCCGATTTGAAAAAATCTTTTTGCATTAGATAGCCCGTTAACTGAGGAAGGCTATAGGCTATATATCATCTCGGAAAAATATACGGTCCCCGTGGGATAGACTTGTTTTTGTCTAGGGACGAACCCGAAGCGAAGCAAGGGTGAGTCGCTAGTATTCTTATACAATCACAATAAAATACAAATATTATAATTACTATTATTTGTCAGTGTATTTGTTTGCTTCTTGATGTTTCTTTTAATCTTTAATAATTTAAAATTTTGTCAAATGTGTGTGTACTCATTAACTCAACTCATTTTAATTTTTGGTTCTCTACTTTGATCATAATTGCTGTAAAACATTCGTGACATCGGGACTCGGTAACCAAAAATTAAATCCGCGAAAAAAATCCAAATTAAAAAAAAACCTAGAAAAGTATTAAAAAAATAACATTTAAAAAAAATATTTAAAATGTCAAAAAAAAAGTGCTCAAATCTCACCTACAATAACAATCTTTGGACTTTTCACCGACTGACATGCATCCAAATTGTTTTTACACATTTCATGTACTGGTTTCACAACAAAGTAGTATAAGCCGGCCTTAATCAAAAGACTGTGATCATATGTCACTTCTCGAGTACAATTTTTCACTTTTATATATACACTTTTAACTTTCTCTTCACATTGACTATCTTTGTCGCAACTCCTCATAATGTCTATTTGAAAAGCACTAATTTTTTGGGCTAGCTGTGGAGGTGGAGGCAATATGTTTAACTTCATGGAGCTCGTTAGAATTGCAATATAAACAAATGGTTTCCAATCCTCCTCATTTATTGTTGGACCTGAAATAGATATAATTTTTTTATTAATCAATGAAAAATATCTATTACAATATAAATATCTATAGAAATAATCTATAATATTTTTATCCTACTAATATTATAAATGTGAAAGTTTCTGAGGATGTATGGATGTTCGTTACTCTTTCAGGCAAAAACTACTGAAAAGATTTAAATTTAACAATAATAGAGCTCATACATCAGAATAACACAGGCTACTTTTTATCCTGGAAAAATGTATGAATCTCATGGGATAGACTTCTTGTTTTAGATGATAGCATATAATATTTATTCTAATAAAAAAAAACTTAAAAATCTTTACATTCCCCAATTTAAAAATATTGCCATGTAACACTAATGTTCCTCTTTTATAATTAAATTGCTTCCGTTGCTCAAAATAAAGTCATCTCTAACCTCAAATATTTATTTAAAAAAAAGTTATTCTTTTACACTTAAATGGCTGGAGATTTGAATGACATTTCATACACAGATGGAGTATAATTTAGAGTGAAACATAGGCTATTATTAGGCACTTAGGGACACAACTGTACATAGCAAAGTATTTAGCATAATATAAAATATATATATATTTAAATTAATCAAATGGAATAATTTAAAACATAAATAACTAAGACTACAAAGAATTAAATTAAATATACTGCATGTTTTCCTTTATGTTAATATATTTACTTATAGTGTATATACTATATATTAAATATACACTTCTTAATATAAACATTTGGTTGTTGCTATACAGATATAATAGTAGGAGGAAAATATATCATTAGAAAATACACACAATTTTCTTATAATTAAAGATTATTATATCTTAAGAATTTCTTTAAGCCATGAATCTATACATATAATAAAATTGTAACTGAAACGAATTCTACAGAGGCCGAATCTACAGTTTTTAGAATTTTTGTCTGTTTGTCTGGGAACGCATCACGAAAAAACCACTGGACAGATTTTGGTAAAATTTGGTATAATAATAGCTGGTTATCCGGGTCAACATATAGGATAATTTTTACTGCTGAAAAATACCTCATCTCTGTGAAATCTATACTAAACGTAACTAGGGACAAACCCAAGCGAAGCAAGGGTGAGTCGCTAGTAAATATATATTAATAACAAACAAAATAATGCTCTGTTATTGAACATTTATATCATGGAGTGACTTTCTGACAGACTTTTAAGGGTTTCATATCTTGTATATTTATAGGAATAATGATTGTGATACATGAGGTATTTTTGCATAAATAGATACAAATAATATACTAGCCTATAATAAAGTAAGAATAACAAGAAAAAATAATAATATTTGCAATGTATCCAGCCCTTTTTAACGTCCCACTGCTGGGCACGGGCCTCCCTTCAATACTTCAGGCCTAGGGTATATTTTCAATTATTTTGTATTTGCAATACAAAACAAAAAATAATAATCTTTGTTTTGTATTAAGTTTGACCGTCAAATATTTTTCCTGTTACCGACAAACATATCAATTAATATAATTTATGCATAAAGTAACTTAGAATTAATTCATAATTTTATTTCATGCTACTAAGGTTTTCTTATATAATGTATTTTATATATAGAAACTTATAATAAAAAAAAAATTCTGCTTTGCAAAAGATTTTAACAAGTAAGTTTTTTTAGGGTTCCGTCCCTGAATGGTGCCAACAGCTATACTAAGTCTCCACTGTCCGTTCGTCCATCCGTCCCTCTATCTAGCTGTATCTCATAAACCGTAATATATTACATAAACACACATAAACCGTAATATACCTATTGCCTATATAACAACAAATAATAAAAAACCAAGATGGAGAATTTCAAAAAGGCTGCCATGCAAATTAAAAACAACTATTATGGTATGTAACCCTTCGTGTGCAAGTCCGACTCGCACTTAACCATTTTTTAACTATCATCAACCCATAATCTAATTAGTTCATGTAGATTGTGTTAATTAGTTTGATGCCAATTTTTATATGAAGACTGACAAACTAAAATTCGTTTTTTTTAGCAACACTAAAAACCAGGCTCTAAAATCCAATTCTAACATATTGGGCTTGTAAAATCAAAAAAAATAAGCCCAAACTCAAGTATCTACTATTAGCACTTGCAAAGTTTCAAGGCAATATGACAATTAGAAGTAGGTTAAATTATAATCATTAGCTAGTTACATTTCTTGAAGAAATAGGTTGAAAAATTACAAATATTATATTTATATTGTATTTGTCTAAAGATCTGAGTAACTGACAAAACATAATATAATAACTCCTTCCTTTATGGAAGTCAATCAAAAACTATAATGTAGGTATGACGTCTCATCAGAAGACTAACACTAATATTTTGTATGTGAATTTTGTGTTTGTGCATTTGTTATCTTTTTCAATTTGTATAATGGATAAATAGATTTGAGTAAATTTCAGAATGGAGAGCTTCCAATATATTACTTTTAACTTGCAACACCCAGGGTATAAACTAGTTATATAAGGAAACAACACCTCTTTTAAAACTATGTAGTAGACATGGAATTTACAATATTGTATTTTAGACTGATTATTAAAAAATGAAATGACATTACTATTTTTGTAAGTTAGTAATAAAAAAGATTATTGATACTAATATTATAAAAAGGCAGAGTTTGTTTCAATGCACTAATCTCAGGAACTACTAATCCGATTTGAAAAATTCTTTTTGCATTAGATAGCCCGTTTATTGAGGAAGGCTATAGGCTATTTAGTATATAATATATAATCTATCTATTTCATACTAACCGTTAAAACGTACCTAGGGACGAACCAGAGCTAAACGAGTGTGAGTCACTAGTATACAAATAATTTTAACATCTTATGTTTACATTTTTCTGGTAAAAGCTTAGGTTAAGTCTATAAAATTAGCAGAACACTTACTTAGCATTTCAGCAGTTGGTATATTGAAATAATAGCGTCCTCTATTGACAACAACATCGTCTGTAGCTTCAAAATCCAGTATGTGGCTCTGACCTTTATAATTTTCATCAGTGAGAGACCAATAACAGTCGTAGTATAAAACGGATTGGTCATTTATAGTCACATCGTTAGAAATAACTATATTTCTGCAGTGACTCTCTTTATTGTCATATTTTTGAAACCGAAACTTCATGGCTAAAATGTTAAAAATATAATACTTATTATTATAATCTTTATTGCACTTTAAATGTAATACAGAAAAAAATTAACAATAAACTTAATTAACAAAGGTGGACTTATACCTGAAAGAGATCTCTTCCAGTCAACCCCTTATAACCTACTTATAATATTATCAAATAATAATTTTAGCTAAGGGATACTACTTTAGTTTTAGACTATATTTCTGTTTGATAAAAAGGGTAGGACTACCTTATTGCCACTTAAAATTTAAATTTAAATATGTTACACAACATGATGTAGGTCTGACAAATTTATTTATGTACATTGTACATACCTATATATTATCAATACAACATAACAACTGAAATGGATTAATGTGCAAGTTACTTCTAACAATTATAATGAGAGAATTCCATAAATCCATACTAATATTATAAATGTGAATGTTTGTAAGAATGGATAGATGGATGTTTGTTACTCTTTCACGCCAGAACACCTGAACGGACCTGGATGTTTGGCATAGAGATATATTATAGTCTGGATTAGCACATAGGTTACTTTTTATACTGGAAAAATGTATCGCTTTTGTACGACACATTTTTTTTTTGTTTTATTGCATTTGTTTTTGTATAAAATATATATAAAATTCCTAACTAAATAAATTTAATCAATTATTCCTTATATCTCTATTACTTTCTTTTTTTTCTTAAATATACAGTCTAATCATTTTCTTACTATTTGAACATTATAATTTTAAATATAGAGAGCACTTACTTTTCCATTTTATGTTACTAAAGGTTATATTGAGGAGAGTATAGTTGACAGAATAATAACTTCTATTATCCCGATGAACCAAAGGTAAGATATATGGTTTAAGACTGACTCCACCAATATGAGAATTTGATGATATTGGACCAAAATTGTTCATGCAATCTGAACTGTTTGGTGCTATATATTCAACTTTGCATCTATCATCATCTGAATACTCTTCACCTAGTATCTAAAACATTATTAATTCATAAATAAAGACACAAGAATTGAGACAATATATGAAAATACAAGACATTATAGTTATTAAGTATAATCAAACCTGAAATTTGATTAAATAAATCTATTGAGATACCAAATTTAATCTATAATACGTAACAGATAACAATAATTGAAAATAATTCATTTAATAGGGTTTGTATGAACGACAACCGTCATTTCAAGGTTGGACATCTGGTTCGTTAAATCAATAACTTAATATTGTATTTTAAAAGCTAATTTTAAACGTATAAATGAATATAGATAAAAGAAGCCTTTACCTGAGTTGTACAACTGCGAGATATTTCTTTATTATTTTCACAAAGCTGATAATGTTGTCCAGAAACATAATGAAAAATAAACATTAAAGCGATAAAAAGTAATAGTCTCCCCATTTTCAACCCGCAAATAAATTAGGGACGAAATTTATAAAAATATAATACTTCCATAGCAGCAAAAGATCAACACATAATTAAGATTGAATATTCACTGATTAGATCAAAGCAAATATTATACCCAACGTAATAAAACTGTTTACAATACGACGACCATTTCACTACAAAAACAATATGGCAGATTGCAGAATGCAGAATACATTCACAGATGATTAATAAAGTTCAAAAATATTTTTTAAGATTTATTTCATTTTCTTTTTTTTTCTTTAGGTTATCAAAAAATTATAATTTTTGTACGACAAATTGCACATAGATTGATTTTTTAGAATTTGACAGAACTGAAAAGTATAAATGACTAAAATTATTTTAAAAGTTAAAGTTAAAAATTTGTATTAATATATTATCAAGAAATTTTTATTAAAGGCAAACAAAACAAATAATCCGGTCAATATAGGCATTTAAAATAACAAAAATTCCTGGAAAGCCAAATATTGGTGGAGAGCTAGGGTTTACCATTACAAATAAAGTTTTAAAAAGCCCCATCGATCCTATATGTGCTACAAAAGTTATTCGGGGTCAAGGGTCAAAATTTGCGGGTTTTGTAGATTTTTCTCGAAAACGGTAAGTTTTATCAAAAAAAAAAACCTCAAACCAAAGTTGTAGATCTTAAAATTTTCTACAAAAATGGTCCTTATGATTTTTTTCTAAGAGTTACCATTCGTGAGATATCTCGATTCTAAGTGTCACATTATACATGATATGTTATGATATATTATATTTGAAATTGTAAGAAAAAGACGTAATTTTTCTGAGTATGATATATTTTGAGGTAACGCTAAGCGCGCGAAATAACGGGCGTTTAAAGTATTCGTATTGGTATGTTTTTTTTTAAACCTATACCTAATTTTAGTTTTTTGGAGCTGGATATTTTTTTATAATTATGTAACGATGTAAGCTATTGTATAAAATATAAAATAAAATCACGCATATTTCCTAATGAGCTTTCCGTCAAATGTGATATTAATTTTACTATTTTGTCACTCACTCATGCACTTAATAAAAAAATGGGCAAGGCACAGCACTCGAAGAACAAATAGTCAATAAGAACGAAGTCTACGTATGAATAACTTTGAAGAAGGCAGCCACGTACCAGAGGGTGAAACATGGCACTGAACCAATGAATTGGTGAAC
Source organism: Fabriciana adippe (assembly GCA_905404265.1). Lineage (NCBI taxonomy): Eukaryota > Metazoa > Arthropoda > Insecta > Lepidoptera > Nymphalidae > Fabriciana > Fabriciana adippe. The sequence goes on along the minus strand of FR989995.1, from coordinate 13,450,413 downwards.
GTTGCCGAAATCCACTAGATGGGGCTAGTTCAAAACAGACGGTTTTCGTCTGTGACAACAATTCTTATTGTTTCAAGGTGTATTTATACTTCCTGTTTGGTTCCACTTAAAAAAGAAAAAATATCACTCCTAAGGGTGAAAAAATAACTACTGAAAAATTTTACCTATTTCTAATTGTCGCATTAATTTCAAACTTTGCAAGTATTTGTATTTCCGATGAAGTGCTTGTATTCAACAGGCACTAAGTAGATACTTTGCTAGTACTAGCTTATTTGGTTTGATTTGACAAGCCAATAAAAAATACGTTAGAATCAGATTTTAGAGCCTGTTGTTTGGTGTTACTAATAAAAGCGAATTTTAGTTTATTAGTTTTCATATATTATTATTATATTATGCTTTAAAATATTATATTTAATAGATAACTATGATAAGATATGAACTTTCATTATAGTTAAAATATTATACATTTTGTGATATACCTATTTATACATATCGATTGTATATGTATACATAAATAAATATGTATTTTCACATTGGCTGACGCCGACTTTGAAAATATCTGATTAGGTATCTATAGTAAATGAAAACTCCCCTTCAGTAATTTTTTTCTTTTTAATGTCTGGAACTACATTCTTTTTAACAAGTTTTTAATCTACCATTGACTGGGCTATGGAGGGTAGTAAATCATATCGCAGCTACAAAAATAAGAAATTTTTAAAATTTACACAATACTCGCAAAAAAAAACTTCGTTTATTGAGTCCATAGCCGCCTGCTTGTAACAAAATATAAAGAATTTAACTAGTGGTGTGACTGATATATTAGTATTCGCTAAGAGATTAGTAATATTGAAGGATCTGTGTATTAGTAATCTGACAAATTCTGATATGCTAATATTTCATATTCACATAATCTTTGTGATAACCATTCAAAATAAGTCGGATAATATCGTTCGGATTCATTGTCAGTTAGGATTCTCGGATTCGTCAAGGGAATGTCAAGCAAAAACTAACCTTATTACTTGCTAATTTTATTTGTCATCCATGCTTGCTAATACGATCATAGTGTACCTACATTCAATTATTACCATAGATGACAAATAAAATTTATTACAAATATTACATGATATTCCTATATTAGTTCCAATTTTAAATACTTAGTAACAAACCTAATATAAGTATTATTGAACAGGAATACGATAGTGAGTGACATACCTGAGATAAATATCACTAATATTAAAATATTAGTTACAATATTATAATATTGCCCGACGAATATATTAGCTAATCCTGAGAAATATCGGTATTAACCCATCTTTAAATTTAACTATTAATTGCAATCTGTGATGACAATATCACAGACCACAGCTGTCAATTTTCATCTGACACTGACAGTCGCGTCATTGATGTCTCAGATTTGTGTACTATATATTTTTAAGTTGAAATTGCTGTGTGTCTTTAGCCGCCTCTTGTAAATAATATAAATCATGTAGGAAAATTGAATGTTAAATATTAATTAATTAAAAAATGAAAAACACAATAAGTTGTCACTGGTAATTACATAGTTCAGAAAACTTGATTGCAGGATGACCGTGAGTAGATAAATTTCTATTATTATGAAATCGTAGCTATAATATTGTAACTTATCCAATTCATACATCCCATATCTGCTTCCTTTTGATAACTGTGTATAATCATTTGTGAATAATGAATATATGTTTTTATGTCAGTAACATTTTGTCCAGTGTTAATATTAAAAATAGTTTCCATATTTTTGATTGAAAAAATATATTTATTGATAATTTACGCTATTGCTGCGAAGTTTGAATCAGCTTAAAAATATATACATTATAGTATATCATTGGACATGACTATATAAGTATTCTTATTGTTTAAAATTTAAAGTTCATACAGTATTACTAAACTGTATGTACTTTAGTACTGGACTGTAGTAATAAAAAATACAATAAAAAATGTAATTTTAATTGGTCAATCAACTTTTAACTAAGCTATAATACTTTAACTTCAGTTCTTTAAATTGTTTAAGAAAAATGTTAGAATATTTTGTTGATATTGTAAGTATACTTAAATATATTTTTTTTTAAATTAAACATTTTTTCTGTACAGAGATCATACTTATAGGTACTTCTATATGAAACACAAAATTGCACCTACTGTGAGCAATTACAGCAATGGTGATGGTCAGTATCTTATTTAAATGTACAATATCTACATATATGTAATATATCTACATTATATATCATTTTAATTATTCACAAAAAATATTAAGTAATATTATTTTAATTTGTTTATATATTGTCATATTTTAAACTGGAAGTCTCATTTCTTACAGGGGATCTGAATAACTTATCTGTTGTTTTTCTTAGAAGATATACAAAATTTGATGTTTTATAAAAAATCTTATGACAAATAAGAATACCACTTTATTGATTATAAGGGTTCACAAATAGGTTAAAATAATTGGTAATAATAAACATAAATAGCATAATAACAAATAGCCCATCTTAAAATAGTATTAAATGAAGAAACAGATTGAAGTGTAAGTTGTTAATAAAAGCTATGCTTGTAAAAAAATAATGCAATATCCATAAAATGACAACCCTGATTGGTTTTATATATTATTATGTTATAAGTTATTATATATGTAGTATAAGTAGAAAAATAGATGTCAATTAACAAACTTTACAATTAAAAACACATTGTACTTGTAACTAATTTTCAACTTTTAATTTAATAATTAATATGAAATATTCTAAGATATGTGTAAAAAATTACAAAAATTATATATATATATATATATACACACACATATATACATACAGTTATGTACATTATGAATGATATCTATCATTTTACAAATGCATTTCAAGACTCCAGTTTAAAATGTTACAGCTAAATCTGTAGGTACCACATACAAAAATGAAAAATTGTTTTGACATTTTGAAAACATGCCTCATATTGCAGACTTAGCATTTTGTCTTATAAACTTGAGCTTTATTATAACCTCTATGAAAGTAGAAAAAATAAAATATTTTTAATTTATGCAAAGGGGCATCCCATTATTACGTGAGCTTAAAATGAGGTGGGGAGAGGGTAGGTAGAAGGTGGGGGGGAGGTGTTTATTCCAGTAAAATCTCATCATTTAAACTGAGGGGGATATAATAGAAAATTTCACGTCAACTTTTAAAAATATATATATTACACAGATAATAAAAAATATTAAATTTTGCTTTCAATTTTTTTTAAAGTGTCCTATTTTGCCCACTGAAAAAAATATCTGAACGCTGTATTATTTCAATACTCTAGAAAATAATTGTCGTCCTTTAACAACTGTAGCGTAAATCTCACGTGAGGGTAAAAAGGGGTTCTACCAAATCTCACTTAATCTCACTAAAGGAGTCTAGATTGAAAGGAAAACAGCTCACGTAATAATTAATGGATGCCCCTAAAGGTATATTAGACAATATATATTTATTTAACACATCAAAAATGTTATTTAAATATGAAGTTTAAAAATCAACAAAGATTAAAGAAATATATTATAAAAAACATAATTTATTAAAGACATTCTTTTTTTAAACACTAATAAGTGACATGCATTCAACAAGACCAATACACAAAAAATATAATTTATAATACACTAAAAAAACCTTAACCTCATTAGTATAATTACAATGTGTACAGATAATAAATTATAATAGGTATGTATCTAGTCTGCAATATGCGATACTCATAACAATCGCACGTGAACAAACACAAATAACAAACTACTTATGTATATTGTAAACAAACAAATGCTTTTAACTGTTTAAACAATCTTTTCAATGTCTATTAACATTTTCAGTATCGGTGGTGGTTAGCACTCGGCTAAAATCCTTTGTAGACATTTATCGTATTGTGTTCCCGCAACGAATTTACCATTTTGAAGCGTTAAATTAGGAAAAAAAAGATATTTTTCGGTTAAATGTGCTTATTTTACGGTTAATTTATATTTTATGCATTTTTGTATTAGTGAAAATTTTTGAGGACGTATGGATGTTTGTTACTCATTCATGCAAAAACTACTGAATGGATTCCAATGAAACTTTTTATCCCGGAAAAATGTACGGTTCCCGTGGGATAGATTTGTTTTTGTTTTTCTAAAGGTGAACCCAAGCGAAGCGAAGGTGCGCTACTATTAAGCATTAAAATTTTAAAGGAAATACAAACACTTACGTACAAAACGTTTGTTTTTTCAATATTAGTGTGATTTTGTGATTTGATAAAAGCAATTATTTACTTACTTTTCTCAAATTTTGTTTAAACTAGGTAGTTATTCCTATTTAAAAACTCCGATAGGCAAAAAAATATTTGTTTCTATGTGGCTTTTGTCGCTTTTGGTGAGATCCTATTGGAGTTTTTTAATAGGGATCGTCATAAATTATATATAAATTATAAGTAGTAAATAAATATATATTGTCTGATCCTGTTATATATTTTTTTTATTATATGTTTTTGTCAATTCAATTGAATTGAAACAGCTGTGTACATAATAAAGTGCGTATGTTTGTTTAAAGCTAGATTGCGACCAATGAGACCTAATTTTGTACTGTTGAAAGAGAATTCAGAATTGATAGCTAAGTCATTGAACTATGGTCATCGTAATGTATAGACGCAAATATTTTTCATTAATTTATGGTTGAAGGTTAGACTTATATATAAAAATCAGAGGAGCTTGATAAAAGTATTAAATGTGTAAAAATTTATATAATAGTAAAAAATACGTCGTTTAACAGTAGATATAAACGAATATAAAGTTTTTTGTCTTGTTAAATATTTTTTTACTGTAATTTTTTTTTCAATGAGGTTGAATTGATTTAATACTCTTTTCGCAGCGGAATTATTATTTATGAGTGTTATACATATAATATCCTAATACGAAAGTGTTCTTCCTTTGGAAATAAATAAGCCAGGCAAAATCGACGGGTGTCACAATATCTTAAAAATGTCATTGCCGAGAGCAAAAATAATGTCGAACTATTAAGGGGAAAAATAGTTTACAAAATAATTATTTGACAAAAGATAAAATTCTCATAACTTCATTGTTATGCATCCGCTGTGCTCGTCACATTCACAACTATTCACCGCTATTTTAATGAGAAAAATATTACAACACTAATATAAAATAAATTATTAATAATTTACAATTCGATGCATTAGTGTAGTGTATATACTAAAAGCAAAAAAGCTGTTACTCCATATTTATACAACGTTGTAGATTGAATAATATTTTTATTGGTATTTTCACAAATTAACAGTCGTGGCATTTCGTTGCGTGAACACAGTTCGTTAACGGCAAAAAAAAAGTAAAATAAAATAGTTTGTCTGTGGTCAATTTTCGCAATGTACACCCCTGTGCAGGATGGCAGGGTGATGGGGCGTCGCTTTGTGCTAACTCTGGTGATCGGGATATCCGCGGGTTTTAGTTTCGCGTATATTCTGCTAACCTCGGCCGGATTCACGCGGGAGGTAGCTTGGTCCTACAGGTAAAGGCATAACTTTCTACTTCTTCCATCTGTATTATTCTGTATCTGTGCTTTGTTTTTGTCGCATGGCGCCTTTTTTGTGCATTTTAAATTAATTTGTAGATCAATTTCTTGTTCGCACTGCATGAAAATCTAAAGGTATGTATGTATTGTTTTATTATTTATAAACATTTTAGGTGTCTTCAAATACCAATTTGTAAATTAAAATTTTTATGTTTTGTTTTAATTAAGTTTTAAAGTATTTTATACATATCTCTTTAACCAAAAATTTTTTTTGACATTATAAAAGCGTCAATTAAATTGCCAAGTGGAAATGCTGTAAAAAAAATATTTTCATGAAAGTTATTATTTTTGTTAATTATTATAATTATCACGTTTGCTAGAAAATATCATTTGCCCAATATTAAAGTGAAATGAACTTAAGTGACAGCACATCTATGGGTGTGTAACATGACACTAATAAAAGTTCGAGATATTCCTTGCATATATTCTTAAATTCAGTCTGTCCGTGTGGTAGCTACCACCGGTTCGGTAAGCAGTTCTACTGAGAAGAACCTGCGAGAAACTTAACAGATATTCTTTTAAATAATGAGTTACATAATTTATAATAATAATTTACAGTATCACAAATTATTCATGACTAGTCACTACAACTCAGTACCAACTGACATTTCTATTTTCTGTGCAAAAGCGCGGGAAAACAAATAAATATCCGGGTCCTTTTTTTTAAATACATTCCTATCGGTCAAGGTCACATAACTAAATGCTTTATGATGTCAATCCTTCAAATCAATCCTATAGGTAGGTATATTTACCCCATTATACTTTACCCGTCACTGAAAGCTCGGTAAAAACAGTTTTGCCGTTTTGTAGATTATTGGGTAGTGTCTACAAAACAGATAATTTTATTACATTATATGGTTAAGGCTTAGGAAATCACGGTTATAATACATAATTTATTTTCAAGTTTGTGATATTTGTGCCAGATAAGAAATATAAAAACCCGAATGCGTAATAAATTGTTAACTGAGATACCTACTGTTTAGTATTTGTGCCAAAATGATAGCACAAATTGTTTTTTTTCAATTGGATATGCATGGTGAGGTTCAGAGTTATCAAGAAAAATAGAAAAAGATGGATTATCGATCTAAAAATATACAAAAGAATTATGAGACGGACTAAAAAAATAATTAAAGGATTTTTATATGGATTAAATCTTACAAAGTATTGTAGGTATATGTGATATAAGTACTAAAAGAAAAGTTGCCCTTTCAAAAAAAAAAATAAATAAAAATAAGTTGATCAAGTCTTACAATTAACTCCCAAAGTTTTAGATAACAGACTATGGCATTGATATCTAAGACAGACACACGTACAAAAAACATCTTTAGAAATAAAAAAGGACCATAAACGAGCTTCAAAATCTCTTTCAAACTTAACTGAACAGCTTTTATAATACAATAGAAAATCGACCTATGAGGTCATAACTTATAAAGTCAAGCGTCAAACTACTTAACATTTTCTTGACTCCAATAAGGCATCACAAAGTAGGTACTTAATTTGCATACTTCTCTTATTGTTACTAAATTGTAGAATACTATGTATGTAGTATACCTACTATTTAGTTATTATACAATTGGTGATTTTATAGAATAATAGCGACTTACCCTCACTTTGCTCGGTTGCGTCCCTAGGTACGTTTTTGTTTAACGGAACCCTAATTCTTTTTCTAAAATAAAAGTAGCCTAAGTTACTCCTTATAACATCAGCTTTCTGCTAGTAAAAGTCCCGTCAAAATCAGTCCAGCCGTTTCGGAGATTAGCCGGAGCAAACAGACAGACAGACAGAAATATTTTAAAAATTGTGTTTTATAAGTACCTACCGTATATAATAATTTCATATGCATTTAGTAAAAAGGTGTTATTTTGATATTACAGACAGACACTTCGATTTTATTTATCTGTATAGATGGCACGTCGTGGTAATGATATGATCGCCTCCAGGCTACTTCAATGTTGTAGAATTATTGTAATTTATAATTGTACTCACAAAAAAAAGATGAAATTGTTGATTTTTAATTTTTCAATTAATATTTTGATTGAATTGCAAGTTAGTAGTAGCGTCATTTAAACACGTTGAGTTAGCGTTTAATTGGAATTTACATTGTAAATTTTTGTACTTATTTTAAACGTTTATAAAAATTTTATTTCAAATTTTTTTAAACATTTAATTTTTTTTTAATTAAGATTCTTTGTATATTAGGTAATGTTTTGGGTTATTTATATAATTTTAGTCCAGTTGAGATTTTTTCGCCAGTTCTTCCCAGGACTGAAGCTTTCTCTTTTCGAACTGCTGGTACATTCATAACGTTCACTAAAGAATTGTAATTATTTAATGCTGAATAAATATTTATATAATACAATATTTTGATTTTTTAGTAGGTACGGTGTTTTCCAATGGTTTGGGCTATCATGTCTCCATCGGTAGTTCATATCGAGTATACTTACGTATATTCTGGTAAAATTACTAGAATACGATACGAATATGGTGTTATAATTTAATACCTTTAACTTTGCTGTGTAATCTATACATCAATACATCTATACATATAAATAAAATTGGAGTGTCTGTGTGTGATATTAAAATAACCGCTTTTTACTAAATGCATATGGATGTATACACGGTACACATACGAAAACAATATTTTTTACAATTTTTTGTCTGTCTGTCTGTCTGTTTGTTCCGGTTAATCTTTGAAATGGCTGAACCGATTTTGACGGGACTTTCATTGGCAGATAGCTGATGTTATAAGGAGTAACTTAGGCTACTTTTATTTTAGTATAGATACCTACTAATATTACAAAGCTGAAGAGTTTGTTTGTTTGTTTGTTTGGTTGAACGCGCTAATCTCAGGAACTACTGATCCGATTTGAAAAACTCTTTTTGCATTAGATAGCCCGTTAACTGAGAAAGGCTATAGGCCTATATATATATATATATATATCATCCCGGAAAAATATACGGTTCCCGTGGGATAGGTTTGTTTTTGTCTAGGGACGAACCCGAAGTGAAGCGAGGGTGAGTCGCTAGTATGTATAGATAATTGGGATAAATAATGAAATAAGTCATACAGTGAAAACTTAAAAATCCATTACGTCATTTTCTTTTTTAATTGGAATGTACCTACATATTATGTATATAACAACATTTTTTTTTTATTAATTTTATTGTGTTTTTAAACGCAATCTTTTACCATTTATTAGACGTTTTTTTATTAGACCTTTTATTTCAGCGTCTTTTGCATTTAAATTGATAATTGTAGTTTAAAACTGAAGGTTAAAAAACTAACTGAAATAAGTTTATCCAATCAAATGATAAAGAACATTAAAAAAATAAATATTTGACTAGCAAAAAAGAAATGTTAATTCAATATTATCAAAGAAGTTTTTTAATCTGATTATTTTTTGTAGGTATTATTCGAAAAAATATCGTAATTAAAATAATCTAGATATATTAAAAAATACTCACATGTAAAAAAATTACTGGCGCGAAATGATTTTGATAAAATATTATTATTATATTACAGAATGACGTTTTTATCTGCAAACATTGATCAAAAAAGTACTAGATACACAATCAGCGACAAAAAATGTCCTCACCGAACGAGCGCTCATTTGAACATTTGAACGCGCTTTTTTTTTGTGAAAACAACTTTAAGAATTGCACTTAAGGTTCAATTTACATTGTTGTATATTTATTTCAACTAGAATAATTACCTAAACACAATTGGTGACAGTTTTAAGAGAACTTTTGCATGGGATTGTGTATTTAGTATTTTTTTGATCGACGTCTGCATATTAGGTTTGCTCTATTGATATTCTTACAAGGAACATTTTTAGGGACTCCGCGAGAGATTTGGAAAGACATCCCATACCAAATGTCATCGAGCATGGCAGTGAAGAGCCGGCACATAGAGACGAAGATCGATCAGTCGCTGATGAACTGGCCAAACGCGTCAGAGTACTTTGCTGGGTGATGACCCAGCCTAATAATCACAAGAAAAAGGCGATACATGTGAAGGCGACGTGGGGGAAGCGATGCAATAAACTACTGTTCATGAGCACTTCTAACGGTCAGATGTTTAGAATTTTGTATCTTTTTGTAATTTTGGAGAAGTTTTTATTTAATCATATTTAAAATAACTTCTTTGTGTTAGCTCTTTTTATAAGTTTTCATCATGAACTTTTTTATAATTTTTCATTAAGACATTTTAATAAAATACTCTACTATAAAAGCAAAAATAGCCTAAATTTAATAGAGTAAGAAGATAACGTTTCTAAGAATTTCTAAAGATTTTTGCCAAAGACAGCGGTAGCCCAGTGGTGACACGTTAGCTTGGGAAACTGAGTGAAGCGGGTTCAAATGCCGGGTCTCGCACCTCTGATATTTTCGTGTGCGAATCATTTCCAACATGATCTTACTAGTAAAACATGGTGAGGAAACCTGCATGCCCAAGAGAAACTGGCAAGTTTTCGAGGTAAATGTGAAATCCGCCTACCCACACTTGGCCAGCGTGGTGGACTATGGTCTGATCCTCCTCGTAGGACGTTAAAAAGGGTTGGATATAAAGGATTTCATGAATATTTTGTATAGTAAAGACTTCAAAAGTGTGAACTAGGCTATTTTTGCGCTGATAATCTAAAATAAAAAAATCTAATTAAAAAAAAACCGGATCTTTTTTTATTATACAACACTATATATAACTTTGCAGATACTTCATTGCCATCTATAAAGCTGCCAGTGTCGGAAGGTAGGGACTATCTATGGGCGAAGACTAAAGCAGCGTTTCGATATGTGTACGAGCACCATAGAAGAGACGCGGATTGGTTCTTGAAAGCTGATGACGATACGTATGTATATCAGATTATTATTATTATTATTATTGGGAAATTTGTACGGGTATGTGTTTGTTTGTGTGTTCATTTGTTACTCCTTTACTCTGAAACGGTTGGATGGATTTTGATGAAATTATGTACACATGACTATGACACCTAGTATCCGAGCGAAACTAAGGTAAATTGCTGGCGTCTAATGATTTTTGTTTTATAGTGAATGATTCCAAAAAATATATATTTACAATGTGAAATATTCACATTAATCTAAGAAAGTATTAAAATTGACTACCAAGATTTGATAATAAGTGAAGTAATTGAAGTGTATCATAAAAAAAACGTGTGTGTGTACCTATGTACGCATGTAAGAAGTTATACTTCTTTGGCGTAACAGAACAAAAATAGCTAAAGATTTCATCCCGTATATCACAACTCTATTTGTAAAAGGAATGCAGCTAACTTCATCATGTCGCTTTTTGGCTGTCGGTGTGCGCGCGCATCGTAAAAATTTTACTCCAATATTCTTTTCCAAGCGTACCAAAAGAAAGATAACTTCAAAATGATGACACATTCTCGTACATAGTTAAAAACTTTATAAACCTTTAAAAATACATTATATCTCGTAGCAAATAAATTTCAAGAAATAAATCCACTTTACTGAGTGGTAGTCAAGAACAGACAAGGCTAGATAAATTGAGTGCTTGTGAAGACGTATCTAGTTAGTTGCAAGTATATAAATAAAAACAGCTTCAACTAATTCTAGGATTGCTTTAACAACGTTATCTGTAGAGATAGTGTAGGTCATTAAATTTTATTACTAGACTGTTACATTTTATTTGAACATATACCTATGTGAAACAGTTCTTAGCAACACATAAGGGGCCATTCAAGTATTACGTAAACACAAAATGAAGGGGACGGGAAGGGGGAGGGGACGGGGTGGAAGGTAAGGTACTTTGGTGCCATTTTTGGTATTTTTAAAAATCATTGTATAATTTTGAGGGTAGGTGCTGCCTGAAAGGTAGTTGTATTTAAAATTTCAAATATTCGCGTAAATCTATATAAGAAAGTATTAAGTCATGTTAGTTTAATGGTGTTTTTAAATATAATTATTTAATTTGTGACTGAAGATACGGTGGCTGAATGTATATTTTGTTTATATATTTCGTGAGTTATTTTAAAAGTAATAATTGATTTCCAGGTACGTAATAGTAGAGAATCTCAGGTACATGCTCTCTGAGCACGATAGTAATGATCCCATTTACTTCGGATGTCGCTTTAAACCATTCACTTCTCAGGTGAGTTGTCAAATTTTGTTATATAATTTTTGTTTTGTTTATTTTTAATATCGAAACGAATTATCATATATTCACTTATTGAAAATGATTTGAAATATGTATTTGATACTGACAGTATTGTGATAACGTGTTTAGGTCAGATGTACGACATCTGATATTTTCATTTCTAACATCGGTGAAGAAAACATTGTTAGAAAACTTTCATATATGAGAGAATCTTGAGCTTTTAACTAGTTTTCGTGCACGACAGTATCCTGTATACTGTATCCTCATCATTATCATGACATAATTATTCCCGAGTCTCGCACCTCTGATATTTTCATGTGCGAATCACATCTAACACGATTACCACTTGCCTTACGGTGAATGAAAACATCGTGAGGAAACCTGCATGTCTGAGAGAACCTAGCAAGTTTTCGAAAGACATGTGAAGTCCGCCAATCCGCACTTGGCCAGCGTGGTGGACTACGGCCTGATCACCCTCGTATTGAAGGGAGGCCCGTGCCCAGCAGTGGGACGTTAAAAAGTGCTGAATACAATTATTATGTTAGCTGTTATTTTGGTTGTCAATGTATGTATGTGTGACTGTGAAATTCTTCTATAACTAGGTACTAGAAAAGCTTTCAAGTTTGGGTTCATTTTGACAAGTCCTATATAAAAGTATGTTCTTTTTAATATGTATTTAATTTGTGAGTGAAGATAACGCGCTGTCTGTTTGTCTGTGAGGCTGTGTGGCGTAGGGTTTACATGTTTGGTGGGGCGGGCTACCTGTTGTCTCGCATTTCGAAAGCGGTGGATATTAAACTGTGGAACCCTCCAATAATATTTATGTTCTTTTAAATAGTTACTTCATTCGTGTGTGAAGTTAACGTGTGTGTCTGTTTGTCTATATGGCGTAGGGGTATATGAGTGGCGGTGCGGGATACGTACTGTCCCGCGCCGCGCTCGACCGCTTCGTGTCGCGCGGGCTGCCCTCGCCGCACCTGTGCAAGGCGAGCGACCACGGCGCGGAGGACGCCGAGATGGGTATGTCTTTATGTAGTTTGGTAGTGGATGTTGATATTTATTTTGTACTATCGACTTACTCTCGCTTCGCTCGGGTGCGTCCCTAGGTAATTAGGTAATTTTTTTGAGCGAAACCCTAATTCTTTTTCTAAAATAGAAGCCTAAATTGCTCCTTATAATATCAGCTATCTGCCAGTGAAAGTTCCGTTAAAATTGGTCCAAACGTTTCGGAGATTAGCCGGAACAAACAGACAGACTGACGAAAAATTTAAAAATTGTGTTTTTCTTATTAGTAACGTATATAATTCCATATGCATTTAGTATAAAGCTGTTATTTTGACATTACAAACAGACACTTTAATTTTATTTATCTGTATAGATTAGTTTGTTAGAAATTAGTAATAGGGGAAGATTGTGATGTTTATATTATTGCTTTATTGAAAATTTGCTGAGACGTCGTCGTGTAAAAAGGAATAAATTAGATATCTTTGTGTTTGTAAAATTCTGACAGATAACGTACTTTCGTTTTTTTTTTCATTTCATTTTTATCTATACGAGTATAGACTAACGACCTGTCGTATCGTCGACCACGCGAAAGCCGTGATTTTTTTTTGTGGTTTACTTAACTTAGAAAATTGGTCTCCCAAATTGATCTTTTATTTAACGAAATAACATCGACTGTACATCCGGAAGGTCCATTCAAAATATTAGTGAATACCATGCAATCCCATGCAAAAGTTCTCTTAAAACTGTCACCAATTGTGTTTAGGTAATTATTCTACTTGAAATACAATATATACAACAATGTAAATTGAACCTTAAGTGGAATTCTTAAAGTTGTTTGCTACTAAATTAAAAGCGCACCCAAATGTTCAAGTGGGCGCTCATTCGTTGAGGACATTTTTGTCGCCGATTATGTATCTAGTAATTTTTTGATCGATGGTGTAGATAAAGATTTTGCCACCAAAATTAGGTACTTACATATAATTAATTTAAATTATCTTCCACATTAAAGATATAGTACCTGAGCAACTAAGCTTCGACGTTAGCATTTTTCTCGCTGACTGTACATTTTTTCCAAAATCTGTGAATGCAATTCAGAATATCTCAAAAAGTTATGGATGGTCTCCTAGGAACGTTTTCCTGTAACTATAGTAGTTAAGGTACCTGCCCTTACTGTCACGTCTCAAAAAGCCACCCTGTATAGACTTATTTAATATTATGAGACCTAATAATCATGCCGTGTCTGTAAACTAATAAAACTAATATAAATTTTTTCGTTCCAGGCATATGTCTCCAACACATTGGCGTCAAAGCGATGGACTCGAGGGACTCCCTCCGCCGAGGCCGGTTTTTCCCCTTTGTGCCCAAAGACCATCTCTTCCCAAACAAGGACAAGGGCTTCTGGTACTGGCAGTACATTTACTATCCCACTGATGAGGTGAGTTTAAATTGTTTTAAAGAGTTTGTTCATAATTTGGACACGCATGAAAATATCAGACGTGCGAGATTAGGGATTTGAACCCACTTCATTTGGTTTTTAAACGATAACTGGACAAAATGGTGTTTAAAAATTGCTTTTAAAAAATGTTATGTTTTTGCCTATTTGTATATACTTTCGAATTTTCATTTCACTTAAAACCAAAAGTTTAATGAATATAAATGCTCTCCATCGTTCGTTTTGATGACACGTTTGGCTCAGTTTGTAGTGACACTACTTGCTGAGCCAGCGGTCGCAGGTTCGAGTCCCGCTGGGGGCATTTGTGTGATGAGCACAAATTTTTGTACTCCTGTCATGGGTGTTTATATTTATGATATGTATGTATTTAAAAGTTATATATGTGTAGTGTATCAACTATCTGGTATCCATAACACAGGCCTCGTAGCTTACCATGGAACTAGATGGTGCTGTGTGTTAATGTCCCAACATATTTATTTATTTATTCCAGGGTCTCGACTGCTGCTCCGACCACGCCGTGTCCTTCCATTACGTGGAGCCAGAACAAATGTACGTATTGGACTATTTGATATATCACCTACGACCTTACGGCATTAGCTACGGTGGAGGCACTCTGCCTAAGAACGACACCCGACTTGAGGGCTAGATGAGAGAATGATATTATATAATATGCTCATTTATTGATTTTGTTGGTTAATTTGCAGAGTAAATTGTTTTTTTATATATTTTGATGAGAAAATGACGGATTTTGTATGTAGATATCGATATCGATATTGAATTGAAAATCGATTTTTATTAGATTAAAAATTTTGCTAACAATTGTATTTTCGTAATAGCTCGATTTGCTTGAAATATGTGAGATTATTAAATCTCATTAGAGTGTTAAAACTTAAAAGTAAGTTAAAATTATACGCTCGACTTTATATTGCGGTATACAAAATAACTTTGTATCAATCATTCAGATATCTTACATTGTGTAGTGAAGAATATTTTATATTTTGCACATTTATTTCAATAAAACAGATTAAAATTAGATTTTTCAATGTGCATAATAACAAAATAGCTAGAAAAAAAAATATAATTTTTAATATTATAATTTTTTAAAGAGCGGTAAGTATACGAAACCGATATGTGCATTAAAATCTTATGACTTTATGACGTTTTTGAATGGAACTAATAAATTCGATGAGGCTTTGTATATACATGACAATTGCTTTCTCGAATAGTTTAAATTAAAAAAAAAAAAGAAAAAAAGTCAAATGTTAATGGCAACATTGGCTTTGGAATACTTTTTGTCTTAGTCATTTGTCACAGCATCGTTTTTTTTTTCATTTTATTTTATTCAGCATTTCATATAGTTAGCAGCTTTTTCATTTCGTCTTAAAGGCAAGAAATCAATCATATTTGTAAATATTTTCGAGAATGTGTGTAATAAAAGGAAATTAATATAATATTAAGCTAATTCCAAAATGTAAAATGGAAGTAAAATGGATCCTAAAATAATTTTAGAATTTCAATAAGAATTTCTATAGTTAATGTGTATTTAGATCTTTTTACAATTTCATATGAAAATCTCATCTACATATTATAGTTATAATCTCTTAGTAACGTGATGTAAACGAAACTTGCCATATATAATATAACTATTTATATAAAGCATAATATATTGAATATTTACATTTAATTTTTAAGTATTTTTAATTGTATTTATAATATTATTATTTTTTAATTTGACTTTGTGTAAAAAGTTTAACATAGCTCAGAGAAACGTACAGACAGATTGTTTGTTATTTAAAAAATCAATCAAACAAAACATTTATGTGGAATTTATGTAAAGGATATTATTTATATTTTGGCAGCTTTCATCGACTTGTCAAGTTTGACATTGACATATTCAAATAAAAAAAAAATACAAACTTCATTTTTGTAAGAATAAATGTCATTTCTGAATTATTCTTGAGCTATGGAAAATGGAAGCTTCATAAATTTTCATGTGATAATTAGAATTTTATATCGCTGCTATAAATTTTTATTCAAATAACATTTATTTACTATTTTTTTTTTATTCAAGAGGCAAAAGTAATATTTTACAATATATTTCTCCTTATGGAGATAACAACAGGGAATATGCGTGTTAATTAAATAAAGGTAATTTTTTTTTTATAATCTTTATTGCTTTTAAATTAAGCTTATATTAATATTTTTAATGTAATTTATTTTTGGCAGCACTGGCTGTTATTATAGACTATGACGTCACGTTATACCAAAAAAGAGGGCGTTTAAAGTATCAATATCAGTATGATATTTTTAAAGAATTTTTATATATTAAATTTTAGTTTTTTGGCGCTGGATTGCTTTTGCAAATATATATCGATATAAGCTATTGTGTAAAAAATAAAAATAAAAAAAAATCACGCATATTCCCTATTGTTCAAAAAAAATTGGCAATATTCATGGCATTTTTAAATTTAGTTTGAATTTTATGGTACCAATGTTTTTTTAAAGCATTTATATATAATAGTTTTTTTAAAGACAACAGAGGCATCTTAGAAAGACAAATACTCAATATGAGTAACTTAGACCTAAGGAAATCTACACACGAAACAATTTGTATGTAAATAATTAAAAAAAAATTACCCGCAATGTTTATATTGGCGTAATCGCGTTTGAATTTCGATCTTATCGTTTTGATATTAAGGTTCGATTTCGTGTAATGTTTATATTGACGTAATCGCGTTTGAATTTCGTTCTTATCGCTTTGATATTAAGGTTCAATTTCGTGTGTAAGTAATGTAATTAAGAAACTAGTCGTTACATTCATAACATAACCAAAGAACTCTATTTGTTTAGATTAAGTGAAGCACATACATATTTACATTATTTACATTTCTTTATATCATATATATTATATTATTGTATTTAGAATTCTTTTATTGAATTTTGTAATAATTGTCATATTTTATATAAAAACGTGTGTCTGTACTTATGTACGCACGTAAGAAGTTATACTTCTTTGGCGTAACAGAACAAAAATAGCTAAAGATTTCATCCCGTATATCACAACTCTCTGTTTGTAAAAGGAATGCAGCTAACTTCATCATGTCGCTTTTTGGCTGTCGGTGTGCGCGCGCATCGTAAATTTTACTCTCATAATCTTTTCCAAACATGCCAAAAGAAGTATAACTTCAAAAATATGTATATTCCAAAGAGTAATGTCTGACAGGATTAGTTTATTATTTTGAAAATGATAGAACTTTTTTAATCTATACACTATATTTTTTAAAGAATCTCAATACTTTATGAAACGGTCTCAGAACTGTACGGTGTATTTTTATTTTATATAACAAAATCTTCGAATTGTAGCAAATATTGATGTTAAAATCTCGATTTTTACAGCTATTTTATTCTTCAGCTTGCCATTATATGTATTTTTATAATAGTATATAATCAAAGTTAGTCATTGTTCCAAAATGCTATTAGGTGATTATCCGTTATTAAATTATGTGAACCTAATTCATATATGTAGTATGTTTTATATATCTAATATTAGCGACTTACCCTCGTTTCGCTCGGGTGGTTTCCTAGGTACGTTTTTTTGTGCTGAACCCTAATTTTTTTTTTTTATAAACGTAGCCTAAGTTACTCCTTATGACATCAGCTATTTGCCATTGAAAGATTCATCAAAATGAGTCCAGCTGTTTCCGAGATTGGCCTAAACAAACAGGCAGATCTGTCTGAGCGAAGCGAAGGTAATTCGCTAGTTATATATATATATATATATATATATATATATATATATATATGGGTGATTCCACAAAAATAGGGCAACTCTATGTCCGCAGCATATTTCATTTGATAGAATTAATAATTATTAATTCCAAATTTGCTAAGTAACAGTTCACAATGTGTATTATTCATGACCCAATTTTTATTTTTAATAATAATGTAATATACTTCAGAAATTCTTTTTATTGACCCCTAACATCAGTCCCTAGGCATGTCCGCCCTCCGAAATTTTGTGTTTGGGCATCCATATTTCTAAAAAACATTAAGTTTATATTTACATTGATTAACATTTTTTTAATGATAAAAGTACTTACTCCTAATTCTATCAATCTTTTGCAGTTTGAACAAACAGTCAATGTGTTTCCTAAAGCGAAATTAGTGTCCACAACTTTAATCATCAGACCCTAGCTATTAACGGATTTTAAATTTTGCGGCATAATTTGAATGTACAGTAAATGCTAACTAGTTCATTTTAAAGTAAGACATGAAGTTATCCATAGACTGCACTCGCTTTGCAGCGGCCATTTTGTAAATCAGTGCAAACGCGGCAGTTGTTGCAGAAATACGTGTTGATCCAGTCACTTTGTCAGTCCCTAGATAAGGAATTTTATTGTTTAATAATAGGAAATTGTTATTAAATAATTAACATTTATAAGTGATTTGTCAGCCTCGTTCTGTACATCGTATTAAATAACTTAGTATGTAGTCAAACAACATTTTGTGTTTAATTTTACTCGGAATCGTCAGTCCCTGAACCATCAGGCCCTAGGTTTTAATGGGTCTAGGGACTAACGGGATAGTTTGGGACTGACGTTTATTATATTGTAGTATTAATAAGACCACTAAATATATTGACTAATTCTTAAATATGATGATAATTATTATTTTATTTTATTAAATTATGTTATGGAATAAACTAAATATTAAAGTGACTGGCCCTTTTAGATAGTATACAATCAATTAAAAACCTATCGTATACACTAATTGAAAATCTAACAGCATCTTAAATATGATTAAGACAAATTACTTCCAAAAGTTGCCCGATTTTTGTGGAACCACCCATATATATATATATATATGTTTTCTACAACAAGTCATACCTGTTAGCATTTTAGAAAAATTATAAAAATATGTAACTAATATTTTTTGTTTGTACATTTTAATTGCTAAGTAACAGTGTTCCTTTTTTTACTAAGATAGTAAAATTTTTGATTTGCTCAATTGGACATTTAATATATTTATTTTAAAGTGTATATTGTGATTTCATTCCGATTTGTTCTCATAAAGCATTTTCACTTGATTTTGTGTTTTTATTTAGTTACCCCTTTTGAATTTATTAATTTTATCATCAATTATATCAACTTCGGCATATGGCGCTCAACTCTGGGGTAGCGCATGTGACCGGGCGCGGTCGCAGCCTGAAATTTTGAAGAGGGTCATTAATAATAATACATATGTTGAGTTAATTAGACTTTATTGCACAATACAAAACTTTCAACTTTGCTTATGGTCAAAAGACTGATCGAAAATTATACCAGGAAAAAGAAAATTATATGAACCATTGATTGACCATTGATTTTAAGCAAAAGTCATAAGAAAGAAGGCCGTAACTTCGTCAAAGTTGATTTCGAAATATTTGAAGTTTTATCTTACAAAATCTATACATATTAGTGTTGCCCAAATGCAAGAACAAGACTTAGCCAGTCTTGGTCTTGGTCTTGCAGCAAGAGTCTTGCAAGTCTCGCAATTACATATTGGCCTATTACTATTTATTAAATGTTACTTTAGATCTCAGAACAAAATAACGGAAAAGGTACATTTTGAGCTTGAATTAACATAGCCATAATAAAAACCCACTAAATTAAGAAATGTCTTAATTTTTAATGAGATATTCGAAAAAATCAACCGAGACCGGGTGGGGTTTGAGAACCCACAACCTAAGCGATCCGTGCCGATGCTCTAACCAACTGAGATATCTACCGTATCCCACGGGAGTCGGTCTATTTCTTAATAATAATAAGTTAGATATATTTATGACATAAAAAAGTTTAAATATTTGCGAATCAACGACATCTATTATCTATTCAAGCAAACAAAAATAGCCTGAATTAACGCTATCCAATTTCTTTGTATGGGATGAGGCATCTATAGGTACTAATATAGTATTCTGATCTGTAATATGGTGAAGTACTCAACAGAGTGCAAGGTATCCCCCTTATGTTAACCTGCCGTGCTTGAGTAAATCCCAAAATCGCCTATTGGGCTCACCTATAATACATACGTACAATAAAAATGTTTATGAAATCTATACTAATATTATAAAGCTGAAGAGTTTGTTTATTTGTTTGGTTGAACGCGCTAATCTCAGGAACTACTAATCCGATTTGAAAAATTCTTCTTGCATTGATAACCCGTTAACTGAGGAAGGCTATAGGCTATATATCATCCTGGAAAATGTACGGTTCCCGTGGGATAATTTGTTTTTGTCTAGGGACGAACTCGAAACGAAGCGAGGGTGAGTCGCTAGTATGAAATAACAAAATGCAAAAACAAGTTTCGGTGAATATAACAGTTTGTGAAACTAAAATTAAAAAAAAACAGCGCCATCTATGAAAACGCAGTACAAACTTAGTAAGGATCAAATAAATTATCGACGAGTGTGCATATTATGGCAATTTTGCATCTAGACATCGTTATTTGTCTCAGAATCTGTGAAAGTTACCACTTTGATATTTAGGGAAATGATGCTTCGCACTTTTGAATTGTTAAATTTGAAAACACGATTGGTGAAAATTTTCTCGATAATATTTTTTTTTTTGAATAATACATATTTTGCACACATTTTGCTATTTATCTCAGAAACAGCTACACTATTTTTGTTCTAGGAATTTTGTTTTGTCAGGAAGTCTAGAAGTATTTCTTCAGTTACCGAATTACATTTTTCGATTGGTTGTTTAATTTGTAGTGAATTAAAAATTGTTTTATCGCTTAAACACGTTGAGCATCTATCGTTCTATACTTCTCACTCACGATAGAACATTATCTTGACGACATGTTTGACTCAGTTTGTAGTGACCTTACTTACTGTGCCAGCGGTCGCGGGTTCGAGTCCCGATGGGGGTATTCATTTGTGCGATGAGCACGAATGTTTGTACTCCAGTCATGGGTGTATATATATTATATAATATGTATGTATTTAAAGTTATATACTTGTAGTGTATCACCTATTTGGTATCCATAACACAGGCCTCGTAGCTTACCATGGAACTAGATGGTGACGTGGTAATGTCCCAACATACATATATACATACATATCTTGTCATCCTGCTCCTAGAACTCCAATCATAACGGTCTCATGGCGCACTCGTAAGAACCCACTTTTCATTTACTTTTTCCTTATATAGGGGTGTAATAAAACAACAAATGCGTTTTTATATGATTTTATTATTTCCTAATTAGTCAATAACTAAAGAATACAATGTCAATGTATTTTCAAACTAAATACAACATAGTTTATAGAAAAAAAAGACGATAAATGCATTTAACTAGTCGATGACTAGGAAATTGTGATATATATTATTACATATAAGACGATAAAATATGAAACAAAAGTGCCTTTATAGAAGTAGAGAAAAAACTTAATATAAATTATAACTAACATAACCTAAGAAATACGCTCATTTTCGCATATATTATTAAATAAGTTTACGCATTTCGCATTTTTACGAACAAACTGACAATAATACAATGTTTTAATAAATCGAAACTATTCTACATAATTTGAAAATTATAGAACGTGAAAGAAATAATGTATATATTTTGAAAATTACATCTTCATGTAATAAATTACGAACGTCTGGATATCAGTTTAGGGAGATCGCGAGATCGAATCCCACCTGCGACAACTAATTAACGATATAAGTAATTTTTTTTTATATAAAAATTAATTTGACATGGTCTGGATGTATATCCATTCTGCACTATGCTATTACAAATAATGATTGGCGACATATTTGAAAAAAATCTTGAAGAGTAATACAAATTTTTTATCTCCATCAACTGAAGCATACAGAAGAAACCACCCCCGCCCACCGCCCCCCCCCCCTCTACAATCACTCTTTACTCAACATTTTCACCAATCAAAGTTCTTCAAAATATCAAAGTCCAAACCTTCAATTCAATTTTCCTGTTAATGGATTCTAAAAGATATGCATATTTTTCTCATCAAATTATCAATTCTGCCGTCATAATAAAAAAGACCCTAACTAAAAATTTGGTCAGAAACAACTTAAATGCAGATTCGGAATCGGCAAAAAAAATATGCTATTTGATAGTCTTACTCATAAAGCTCTAAGTGTTATGAATCCGGAGATACCATAACCAATTTCATCGTAACTACGTACAAATTACTACTAAGTAAATAAATAAATAAATATAAATATGTTGGGACATTAACACACAGCACTATTAAGTTCGTGTTTCGGTTGTGTTTCGGATACCAGATAGTTGATACACTACATATATATAACTTTAAATACATACATATTATAAATATAAACACCCATGACTGGAGTACAAACATTCGTGTTCATCACACAAATGAATGCCCCCAGCGGGACTCAAACCCGCGAACGCTGGCACAGGAAGTAGGGTTATTACAACTGTACAAAGTACTAAGAAAAAACTTCAAATATCTCGAAATCCACTTTGACGAAGTTGTGGCCTTCTTTTTATGACGACAGAATTCTCTTTTATGGCTTTAAAGCGTCCCAGTTGAGCACAGATTGCTTCGCCAGTGTCACGTAGATAGAGAAGACACGACTCATCGAATTATATGACAATTACAAAAAAAATGTTTGTTTGAGTCAAAATACAACAGCAAATTATAATATCTATATAATATATAAAAGGCAAAAGTGATTGACTGATGTATCAACGCACAGGCCAAACCCTTAAGGCTATAAAATTGATATTTCCTTCGTATTCTTCATATGACGAACGCATCCACTAAGGAAGGATTTTTCAAAATTCTACCCCCACGGGGGTGAAATAGAGGATAAAAGTTTGTATGAAACATTTTATTCCTTGAACATAATATGTATTTGCATGAAATTTCGTATTTTTCGTAGTTTCATCGCGAGCGAAGCCGCGGGTTCTGCTAGTATTAGTATTATACAAACTTATTACTTCAAGTGTCTTTGTAAGATGACACTCGATGTAGGTTAGTGGTTAGTACAAAACTTATAGATACGTTAATTTATTAACAAACAAAATTACAATATTCATAAATAAACAAATATTTACAAAAAAAAAAAACACCCGAACGCACTTAAATATAGCTTAATTTAGTTTATACTAAATTTACGTGTAACGCGTGCAGATAAAGATTGAGATTATCTATCGCCATCTTTAATTAACTCGTCTGTCTGTCTTTTCCGACTAATCTCCAAAACGGCTGAATTGATTTTGAGGGGACTTTAACTGGTAGATACCCGATGTTATAAGGAGTAACTTAGACTACTTTTAATTTAGAAAAAGAACTAGGGTTTCGTGCTAAAAAATCAAAACCCTTGAAATTGTGAACAAAATCCGCGCCCAAGCGAGGGTAAGTCGCTAGTTTATAAAATATTAATACATTTCAAGAAATTAATGATATCGAATGAATACAATTTACATTTAGTATTACAAAGATGAGAAATCTTGCCGAAGAACATTTAATATTAACATATTTATGTACATATTATACTGTTATCAGTGAAACAACTTAATTAAGCGGTAATATGCCTATTATGCACTAAGTACTTGATAGCGCGGCACGTCGTGATTGGCGGCCATTTATAATCTCTTTCTTTATCTGCACTAACATTACCATTATACATGATAATTTAGAAAAAAATATAAGGTTTTCATTTATATCAATCATCATGAGACTAATATAATACATCAAAAAAGTACTAGATACACAATCCCATGCAAAAGTTCTCTTATCACCGATTGTGTTCAGGTAATTATTCTATTTGAAATAAATATACAGTACAATGTAAATTGAACCTTAATCGCAATGCTTAAAGTTGTTTTCACAAAAAAATATATATATTAAAAGCGCGCTCAAATGTTCAAATGAGCGTTTATTCGGTGAGGATATTTTATGTCGCTGATTGTGTATCTAGTACTTTTTTAATGCATGTATAAATATAATAAAAAAATACAAATTATTATTATATTAAAAAAAAAAGAGCTTTCCGCATCGATTTTAATTTTACTTAAAAAAACATGACTGTAAAAATGGCCTATCAAATCATATATATATATATATATATATATATATATATATATATATATAAATTTATCTAGATTACATAACAATTAGCCTTTTCTATAGTAAAATTTAGGGTTTTTTTTCTGTTAAAATTAGGCCACTGTTACATAAGTCTTAATTTCAGAATTTGTCTGTAGTTTGTATTTAGCCTAAAAACAAATATAAAGCGGTGTTCGTGCGACGGGAACTAAAAAAACAAAAGGATACCTTCTAATAAACCATCTTAGGCGGTGGCTTGACGTCACGATAACGGAAAATTATTTTACCTAACAAACTGATACTGTATCTAAGATAATATATATATGTCACAGTCAAAAGATTTTTGAAGTAAAACTTCTTTACGCACGCTTGACTTGGGGGGGGTAAGCTGGTCAACGCGTTACGAAAATATGTACGTACATTTATTGCCATGGTAACCGTTGTTATTGTTTGACAAATGATATATATTATTATATTCTTTCCTCAAATATTATATTCTTTCCTCAAATTGTAATATGACTAATATGCGTTATTTTTAGTATCTCACCTATCTTAATTATTGAAAACATAAATTGAATTTCATAAAGAGTACCGATAACCTACAGAAGTTTCACTTCTTGCGCGTGTACAGTGTACACATTCATACACGCACTCTTTAATTTTTTTAGTCAAAACAACTTTTGACTAAAGAGGTTGGTCAAAAGTAGTTTTGACTGGTATATCGATCAAAACACTTTAAAAGTTAAGGAGTTAAATAGGTTGAAAGTTACTCGGAAAAACCCTTTCTTTCTAGGTTAGGTAAGAACAGGGACCATAAAGCTTGGTTGCTCCTGGTACTTCTCTGATAGCAGAGTGGACTGTGGAACAACCCCATGGCTGTTGCGGTCTGCTTCGGCAGACCTACCGTCGGGGCCGAGTACTTGAGTACGTGAGCGATCCTGCGACGCTCCATTAAGGGGGAGGTTTTGTTGGGTTTTAGTGGGTAGTACTGGCTTTGCCGGTGAGTCCGACAGTCCACACCTCTAAATGCATTTCCCAACGTTAAGAAAAAAGTGACCACAACGCTCGAGTGCCGCGGCTGCGGTCAAGCGAGTGATATAATTTTAAGAGTTTTAACCGATATGTCAGTCATAACTGCTATTGACCAAAGCCTACAGTCAAAATTACTTTTAACTGTTTTAGTCAGTCAAAAGTAGTTTTGACCACAAAAGAGTTCTGACTGTAACATATACATATAATAATATTATAAATGTTTATTAAATCATATTTTACATACTGTGCCTATTTGACAGCAGCTGAGGGATGAATATTTCTATTCTACAAATATACAAAAGTTCTAAATATTTCAACATTTATAGAAAACATTGTAACTCAAATTATGGTAATTTAAAACGAAAATAATCCATTCCATATCCCATAGTGCTATGAGCTCGCCGTATCCCGTATGAGGTATTGTAGTGCTATAAGCTTTGACAAACTAAGTCTAAGTTTAAAAAGCTAAGTCTTACGGTGGAGCGAATATGTCATCTATATATATAATAAAATTCTGAGTCGAATCTGTACATTTAGTATGTTTTGGAGAATCTTATTAAAATAGTCATTATTATCGACACAGAGGCCGAATCTATAGTTTTTAGAATTTTTGCCTGTCTGTCTGTCTGTGACCGCATCACGAGAAAACCACTGGACAAATTTCGATGAAATTTGGTATGATGATAGCTGGTTATCCGGGTCAACATATATGATACTTTTTACTGCGGGAAAATATCTTACCTCTGAGAAATCTACACTAAACGTTACAACGTAACTAAGAACGAACCCGAGCGGAACGAGGGTGCGTCGCTAGTTCTCATATATTTTTAAAGTTTTCTATTAGCGATATAGATTATTATCAATGTATCTGAGTTACAATGTTATTCCTTGCAAGTTATTTCGATATCAAAATGTCGATAATTTCTTGTAATTTTATCTAAGCACTGAAAAGGTGTATATTAATATATTATATAATTAATATATTTGCTCAGCGAGGTTTATTCGTTGGGAGGTTTTCCTATATTTAGGCTAGGACTACATTAATTCTAACGTTGAATCCTAATAACCTATCGACCTATCGTTCTTCTTACTAAAGATTCGATATGCTTTGCTTGTTTAGTGGCTTCTAGCAGTGCCGTGTTGGAACGATTACTTCGCTAAAGTCGCGTACAATGGGTAAGATAAGTTATATTTATAATGACCGGTAAGAGTACGGTATTTGACATAATTTGTATGGAAGTTATGTATGTTAGTATGAAGCGCCTAGTTCGATATTATGCGCTTTTTTCGAATCTTTTTTGTTTATTGCATTTCGTATAATAATATAACGCACGTTGTTTCGTTTAAAAAAATACTTTATGTGGTGTGCGTAAGTTCGAATTTGTGTTTAGAGGCCATTCAAGTATTACGTAGGGGGGGGGGGGGGGGGGGGGGGGGGGGAAGAGTCTTTGCTTTGCTTACTTTTGATGACATAGGGGATGGGGGAATCCGGATTATGATTACGTCAGCAATATTTATTTATTTAAAATGATTAAAATTTAGTAAATTTTGTCAAATCAATGTGTTTAGAACACACACGACAGTAGGGTCACTTGTCTATGCTCAAAAGTGAAAAGCATGTCCAGGGATTCCCCGAAATAATTGAGACGTAATGTAATTACGTACCTAAGCATAGGAGGGGGGAGTAAGAGTATTGCTTACTTTTGCTGACAAGGGGGAGGGAGGGGTTAATAGTTACTAAATTTTTTGCTAACGTAATACTTGAATTGCCCCTTAGATAATTAGAACTTTCGATTTTTGAATTTTATTCTTTAGTTTGACTTAACGTCATATGTCGACGCCAGTTTTTGAAGAGATATTTGTTAGGAAATGTGTATCTGTGTTTTTATATATCAATAGAACCGCCGTAAATGCCACTTACGATAGATTAAGTAAATGAATGAAGCGTTTGTGGTCACGATTTATTGAAGTTATACTATACTGGTGTTTGTAGTGCTGTTGCAACAAAGCGAGTGTAATTAACCCCTTTTTTATATAAATATTGATTATTATCTAGGATATATTTAAATAATAAACTAATTAAGTACTGTATGAGGTACAATTAAATTATAATTACTTAATATTCTATTATTATACGTTGTATATATGAATAAAGTAAAAACGACTGTTCTGTCTTTTATATAACGATAATCATACTAATATTATAAATGTGAAAGTTTGTGTGTATGGACGTTTGGATGTTTGTTAGTCTTTCACGCAAAATGTACTGAATGGATTTTAATGAAACTTTACAATAATATAGCTCATATATCAGAATAACACATAGGCTACTTTTTATCCCGGAAAAATGTACGGTTCCCGTGGAATAGATTTGTTTTTTTTTTTCTAGAGACGAACCCGAGCAAAACGAGGGTGAGCCGCTAGTATTATATAAACGATTGGTTATATATTGTATGTTTGTTAGTTTATGAATACAAAATTGAAAGTAAATGTGTTTTTGTGAACCATACACTGTCTTTTTTTGTAATAATACAATAATGTTAACAGATACAAAATATTCTGCCAGTGTTATATTGTGTGGAACAAACGATTGAGTTTGAGAGATTATTTTGAAATTAAGTGTAGTGAAATTAAAACTATGTATGAATGGAATCTAAAGAACAATCTACAACAATAGAGAGACACTCTTTTCTTATCCACAGAAAGACATACAATACTGACATTTATATTAATAGTAAAAATTGATTAAAATTTCTAAATGAAATTGCTAGTTAATTTATAAATTTCTGAAGTACATCCTGAGTTTGACTTAATTAAAGTCATGGATAATTTATATTTTGAAATTTGCAAAGAACAACATTGTAGCTCAGTATTGAGAAAATTTTAAACTTTCTCAAACATTTAAGTCGTAATTTAAAATAATACTCAGTTACAATGATGTTCCAATCATCTCTTAATATATGGTTATAAGAGAAATTAGTTGAAAAATACGTCAGCATTCAAACTGTTATAAAGTGGTTTACAATATTTACAAAATTTAAATGAGAATTTGTAACTTCGATATATTAGAAGTTATACAGCTGCATATAATCTAATATTTTATTATTATAGGAAAATTAAAAAATTACACTAAAGAAAATATTCTAAGGAAGTTAAATTATATATATATTAAAGGCACAATGGTTAACAAACTGCTCTTTGACGAACAAACTTAAGTATTCTACAATATATTACGTGTTTAAACCTTTTTTTTTCTTTTCATTGAAAGTAGTTCCGTTTCTTCCTTGAAATTCTGAAAAAAAAAAAAATTAGATGACTTTTCATTATATATATTTTTTAAATATTACATATTAAAATACAATAGATTTAGGTGTTATTTACCTTAATTAATATTTTAAAGATCTTTTTTTTTAATGAAAATTAAAATTATAAAGATTATGATTTTGAAAATAATATATTTATCGAAATTGTAGACCAGTAACAAGATTGTGTTATTTCATCTTATTATATAAAAGGCAAAAGTGATTGACTGATGTATCAACGTACAGGCCAAACCCTTAAGGCTAGAATATTGAAATTTCGCACACGTATTCCTCATATGACGAAGGCATCCACTAAGGAAGGATTTTTCGAAATTCAACCCCCAAGGGGGTGCAATAAGGGATAAAAGTTTGTATGAAACTTTTTATTCCTTGTACATATTTGCATGAAACTTCGTATTTTTCGTAGTTTGATCGCAAGCGAAGCCGCAGGTTCTGCTAATATGTAATAAAATTAATATAGTGATTTTTTAATTCAAATTAATTTATTCTTTAGAGACAGATTTTTCCTATAAAATTTTTATGAGACCAACTGAGATATATTTTTTGTATTAAAAATATAACGTCAGTTCATTATAAGATAAATATAATTTAGAACCGCTTTTTAAATCGTTGCAAGTCGCTGAAAAATACAATTATATGCACAATCTAAGAGCCTATAGATACGTAATTTTTTAATGTGTGTTATGTTTGTATCAATACGAACCAAATCTATATATCTATACATATTATAAAATTCTAACTAAGTCGAATCTGTACATTAAATATTTTTTGGAAAATCTTATTGAAATAGACATTATTATCGATGCAGAGGCCGAATCTATAGTTTTTAGAATTTTTGTCTGTCTGTCTGTCTGTCTGTCTGTCTGTCTGTCTGTTACCGCATCACAGAAAAACCACTGGAGGGATTTTGATGAAATTTGGTATGATGATAGCTGGGTATCCGGGTCAACATATAGGATACTTTTTACCGCAAGAAAATATCTCATTTCTGAAAAAAAATACAAAAACTGGTAGGTACAAAACCACGACGATACTATTTGTAAACAGTTTAGCAAGGTAACTTACAAAATATGGTAAAACCTATAAAAATAGCTTATCTTGAAAATCAAATTATCAAAAGCGCTATTTTATCCATTAAAATAGTTATTTTAATTAATATTTATTTATGTGTTATTTAGATATTCGACAATAGATGTCGCCATGTGTTTTTAAAATACATAGTTTTAATCCCAAAAAAATAATGTACAGATATGACCTTTTTTCGATTTTATTAGAATTACTACTAAATCACCCGCGGCTCCGCCCGTGTTTAAATTATCAGTAAAGCAAATTTTTTCGCTTCATAAATTAGTAACTATACATACAATAAAATTGTAACTAAGCCGAACCCGTAAATTCAATATTTTTTCGGAAAATCTTATTGAAATATTCATTATTAGCGATATAGAGCCCGAATCTATAGTTTTTAGAATTTCTTCTGTCTGTCTGTATGTGACCGCATCACAGAAAAACCACTAGAGGGATTTTTATGAAATTTGGCATGGTAATAGCAGGTTATCCGGGTCAACACATAGGATTATTTTTACCGCAGGAAAATATCTCATTTCTGAGAAAAAATACAAAAACTGGTTAAAGTAAAAGCACGATGATGCTATTAATATTTTAGCAAGGTAACTTACTTATATATTATTTTAAAACTATTTAAAAAAACTTATCTTAAAAGAAATATTAAGAGCGCTATTTTATTCATTAAAATAGTTATTTTAATGAAAATTTATTTATGTGTTATTTAGCTATTTGACAGTAGATGTCGCCATGTGTTTTTAAAATACGTAGTTTTATAAAAAAAAAAATGTACAGATATAACCTTTCTATTTCTACTAAATTACCCGCGGCCCTGCCCGTGCTTAAATTTTTAATAAAACAAACTTTTTGGCTTTATAAATTAGTAGGTAACATATTAGTAATATTTTGTTGGCCGAAACAACTTTTAAATGAGAATATTTGTAAATTTTTATTGTTTAGTAAATAATGTTAATGTTTTTTAATCTTTTAATGTAAAATTTGGGCAAATGTAAATCCAACTCGCGCATTTTAGGTTTCGTATAGCAAAATACTATGTTGTTTTTCTTACTTACGTGTTTTGTTAGGTTAACACTAAAATAAATACGAATAATATTTACGTTTCCACAATACCTACTCATTTTTTGCACCGTAAAAATAAGTTCAATTTATATTATTTTATAACATTTTATGGAAAACAAGTTTATGGCTGTTAGACTGCCAAAGCGGGTAACTAAAAATATTTCATATCTCAAAAACTATGAAAAAGTATTTTAGGAACTGTTATACCTCAACTTTTTCACTTTTTCTTGACACCTTTTCTTGGAAGGTAAAGGCTTAAAGGGCACAATAAAATGCTTACGACTTTAATCATATTAGCAGAGCCATATGAAATTAAAAAAATGTATTCGCTTAGAATTATTTACTTATTACACTTTCTTTTGAAAATCGTTTTGGAAAATATTACTAACTAGCGCTAATTAAGAAAAGTTATCATTATGTAATTGAAATAATCAGCTATATATTAAATTAATCTATAGTATAAATACTAATATTAGGTACCAATACTATTAGTAAAAAATGATTAAAATTAATTACGTAGTTTGAGAGTTTATCGTGAAAAACTAAAAAAACAAACAAAACAGAAGTATAGACATACATACATGTTATTGCTAAAACAAAAAGTTCAATTTAACGGAGGAACCTTTGTGGCATTGTCAACCTCTGCCATTATTTACCAATCTTGCGGTGCGCAATGAAAGTAATGTATAATGTAAGAGTATACTAATGTGTAAAACCTAAGAATTTGGTTTTTGATCATCTGAACGCGGGCGGAGCCGCGGGAAATGCTAGTATATATATAAATTTATAAACGAGACGTCGGCGAGTTTATGGAACGTGCATATACTCTTTTACGTTTATCAGCACAGAATACACTCATTATAAAGTGTACAATATACATAGGCTTTAAACAATCGGAGTGAAATTAGTAGACGTAGAGAATGGACTGAGTAATACCGTCATGAAATTGACCACTCTCTAGAAAGAGAGAAAGCGAACGTGTGGTCAATACCTGTCTTTTATTCCTATTTGAATTTATAAATAGAATGTAAAAAAACAAATTATATCATTGTATCATTAATCATATATCAATTAACACAGAGGACTTTTGGCCACACATTCATTTTGTCTCTGTAGCCTTTCCGAATTTTTTTACTGACGGCTGGCAAAAAAATATTTTGGGATATTAACACACAGCACATCTAGTTCCATGGTAAGCTACGAGGCTTGCGTTACGGATGCCAAATAGTTGATACACTACACCTATATAACTTTAAATACATACATATTATAAATATAAACACCCACGAGTGGAGTACAAACATTCGTGCTCATCAGACAAACGAATGTCGAACGACAAACGAAAAACCGGGACTGGAACCCGCGACCGCTGGCACAGCAAGTAGGGTCACTACAAACCGAGCCATACGTGTCGTCGATAACAAAGAAACACTCAATCCACTATCTATATGTAGTATCTACGATAAAAAACAAAGTACACAAGTACCCACCCGGTGTCGGCGGGCGAGAAGAAGAATCCGCGCGGCTTGGCGGGCGACGCGTCGCGCTCGGGGCACGCCCACTGCGCCCAGTACTCGCCCGGCAGCCGCAGCAGCAGCTGCATCACCTGACGCCGAACAACAACATACCATAATATCTTATAATTTGTAACGCCACACGACATTGTATAGCCGAGCCTTATGACGCCACGCCCTAGCCAAGCTAAGCCAAAGCCAAAGCCATCCTGTTCGATAACTGTCTGCCGGTTGGGAGTGACGTCACTTCCTACCGCCAAAAGGAAGAGCGTATAAATGTCCAGATTGTTCATTTCTCTGATTATTCTTGTGTAAGCCTCGAAATAAGTAAAAACTCTGCCAGTTTTTATAGTGTGAATTAATAAACTAATAGTTTGTAAAGTACGTGTTTGTTTAACCTCTGTCGTTTTAATATATTTATTTATATTACTAGCGACACCCCCGCGCTTCGCTCGGGTTCGTCCCTAAGTACATACGTTTTAACGGTAAGTACAATGTACATACATACGTATAGAAAAGTAGGCAGGTTATTTTATATTTTTTCTCTTTATCAAAACTTTCCGTTTACCTTAAGTAATATTAACTCATATGCGGATTATTTATATCGTTATGTTAATAAAATAAATTTAAATTTAATATTTAAAAGAGCAACTGTTGAGTTTTTCGCCGGCACTTCTCAGCAGAACTGCTTTCCGAGCCGGTGATAGCTTCCTCACGGACAGACTACACTGACGCTTACATTAAATTGACGATTCAAAAGCGCGTGTAATAAGTCTAATTGAATAAAATTTATATCATAATAATAGGCTCACACTGAACATCTGCGCGGTGGCGGTGTACATCTCGGAGGGCTGCGTCATCATGCCGTAGCCCACGACGGTGGGCGCGAAGATCTTCGCCAGATTGTCTATGCCCATCTCACACTCGGGACTTTCTGCTACTCTGTGGTTGGAAAATGATATTTTAATTACATTGATATGTTAAATTAGAAGTTTATGAGAGATGTTTAGATATCTGGTTTACTATATAGATTATGATGAAACATAAGACTATAGATAGACTATATTTTGGTATATTTTCAACCTTATAACATATTCTTGTGGTAATAATAGTTTAAACTTATTGTAATTTATTACTATATTCTAGCATTATCAAATATCAAATTTTCTGGCACTATCCAAGAAAGTTGAAGATAAAAACAATCCAACACAAACCACACAAGCTTTTGTGAAATGCAGAACGAGGAAGGCCAGCGTGCCTATTAAGTTGCGATAAAACCTTAAGAGGCCTATTACATTTTGACCGTGATTTTTCAATTTATTGCCCATCTTTGATGTTCTTATTCAGAGAAACTGAAACACTTCGACAATTTTGACTTATAATATGATGAAGAATAGTTATGAATATAGTTCATAGCGGCCGCGCTTTTCGCAAATTTTCATTATTAATTGAATTAAAGCCAAAATTCCGAAGCAAGTTTTTTTAATAAAATGCGCGACGGCGCGTTTTCAAGTTCATGGATTGAAATACTATATTAAGCAAACGAAATGAAAAATATATAATAATATCTCGTAGATAGTGGTTGAGTTCATAGCGGCCTTGGAATTTGACAATTTGTATTGGATTTCTACAAAAAAAAAAACTTTTCAATATCTTAAAAACTACTAAAAACGTTTAGAATTAGTTGTAAATATGTATATCCTTACAACATTAATATTATTAAGTAAAATTTATACCAGAATATACGTCAGTTCAAAAGAAACGTAATGACATACTTTTCTTTTAAATAATTTATAATAAAACTTTACATAGAAGTAATTACAACTGCAGAAAATGCTAGAAACAGCGATGCGTCGGCCGCTCGAACTCAATACTATAGAACTTAGTACATTTTGTGATAGGCTTCTTAAGAACATCTATATAGTAAATTTATATAGCTATAAGTTACAGTGTACTACAGACTTCTAAAGGTGCAGCACGAGGGAGGCGAGCGTGTGTTTAGATTACGACAGCTGGCTGAAAACCTCAATTACATCTATACTGTATTTATCCGCTGATGTTAGACATGAACCAAATACAAGTAAATTCGCCATATTATTAAAAAAAAAACACTATATGGACAGTTCAACATAATTAAACATACTTAGAAGCCTTAAATATTACAACCTAAGTTTATCGTGAGATTCTGATCCCACAGACAAACGGTGCAAACAGTTTTGTGGGTCTACTTTTTGTAAAAATTCTGTATTAGTACATACTATAGTAATCAAATAAATAATAAATAAAATAACAATAAATATAGCTACAGTATAGTTAAACCACTAACTTTCCCCTAACGTATGTTCACCTTGTCGTGGTGGGGGGGGGGGGGGGGGGCTCATTAGCATCCGGCAGCTCAGCCTGGCGCGAAGCCAAGAAACGCACAGGAAGGTAGCCCACTTCGGTAGGCGGTGTATCATGCGGGTTGCTCCTGGTACTTCTCTGATAGCAGAGTGGACTGTGGAGCAACCCTATGGTTGTTATGGTCTTCTTCAGCAGACCTCCCTTCAGGGCGTCGTAGTTGAGTGCGTAAGCGATCCTGCGACGTCCCATTAACACGGGGTAGATTTTGTTGGGTTTTAGTGGTTAATACTAGCCGGTGAGTCCAACATAATCATCTGTATGTCTACAGGTGATATGCGTAAATGCATTTCCCGACATAAAAAAAAAAAACTACATACTTCTGCAGATGCAGCACGAGGAAGGCGAGCGTGTCGCGGTTGGGCGGCGGCAGCTGCGACACGGCGTGCACGGCGGCGGCGGCGGCGTCGGCGCGGTCGCGGCGCGGCGCCGCCATGAAGTCGGCCCACAGCGCCGCCGACACCAGCGGCTCGCGCAGCCCGCGCAGGAAGTCCTTGATGCAGCCGCAGATCAGGTGCACGTCCTCGCCCGCCAGCGACGGCGACCCGCAGCCGCGCAGGAACCGCTCCTGGAAAACACGGGTGAAACTTGTTTACGCACGCTCGACTAAGGGGGGTAAGCTGGTGAATGCGTTACGAAAAAATGTGTACGTTTGTTGTTATGGTAACCGTTGTTATTGTGTGACAAATGATATATAATATTGTATATTCTTTCCTTAAATAACATTCTATAAATATATGATTGTAATATGCCTTATTTTTAGTATCTCACCTATCCTAATTATTTAAAACATAGATTGAATTTCATAAAGAGTACTGATAACTTACAGAAGTTTTACTTCTTGCGCGTGTACACTTTTGTACACGCACTATTTAATATTAATATATTTTTTTAAACAAAACAGCTTGCATTTAATTTTGTCATCCAAAAATTAATGTACAAAATAATTTTGAAAAAAAAGCGCATAATTTGGAATTGTGCACTTTTTTAAGGACACTTTTGAGACGCTAATAGTGTATCTTGAGTTTTTGTATATCAACAAGCTAGCTATAGCTTTTTTAAGCGTTTTCAAATAACCTTGAGTCGTTTGACGTCCTTGTCCACAGCACTGAGGCGGTAGAGGCCGCGCTCGCTGAGGCCGCGCCGCTCCACCTCGTTGATGCAGTGCACCAGCAGCGCCGGCACCATCGGCGGCGTCGACGGCGCGTAGTCCGCTATGCTGCCTTCCTGTATACATTATTCGAATCTATATATATATATATATATATATATATATATATACAGGGTGGAACAAATCGATGGGACATGGAAGAAAAGTACCTTAAATATTGAAGTTATCAAGATTTACTCAAAGGAAACATTACCTTATTTTTAAAAATAATAATAACTGCGTTTAATTTTTTTTTTAAAAAGCTTACCTGAATCGGGAATCGAACAAAAAAAATGCAAAAAAGGACACCGTCACTATTTTATCGAATTAATCGATAGGCTCTATGGTAAGGATAAAATCTCTCGAACAAACAAACATTGCGTCTTAGAATTAAAGAAAACGACGAAATCTTATAAATTATACATATCGACTCTAACATCGTGGAACGAAAGCATAGGACATGAAAGAAAAGTGTCTTAAACACTGAAAATATCAAGTTCCTCTCCCAAGAAACATTATTTTATTTTTAAGAATATGATAAACTGCATTAATTTTTTTTTAAAAAAAGGTTACCCGAACCGGTAATTGAACCAACGAAATATGCAAAAAGGTACACCGTCACTGTTTTATCGAATTAATAGATAGAGAGGATGAAATGTTTCGAACGAGAATTCTCTGTTACAATTGATAAAAACGATGAAATCTTACAATTTATACGTACATGTCGACTCTAATTAACATTGTGGAACAAACGCATAGAAAGTGGAAAACACTTTTCTTCAATTTTCTACAATTTTCGTCGATAAAATAGTAACGGTGTACCTTTTTGCATTTTTCGCTGGTTCGATTACCGGTTCAAGTCCTGTTTAAAAAAAAAAATTAAATCCAGTTTATCATATTCTTAAAAATAAAATAATGTTTCTTTGGAGTGAAACTTGATATTTTCAGTGTTTAAGACACTTTTCTTCCATGTCCTATGTTTTTGTTCCACGATGTTAGAGTCGATATGTATAATTTGTAAGATTTCATCGTTTTCTTTAATTCTAAGACGCAATGTTTGTTCGAGAAATTTTATCCTTATCATAGAACCCTATCGATTAATTCGATAAAATAGTGACGGTGTCCTTTTTTGCGTTTTTATTTTGTTCGATTCCCGGTTCAGGTAAGCTTTTTAAAAAAAAAATTAAATGCAGTTATTATTATTTTTGAAAATAAAGAAATGTTTCCTTTGAGTAAATCTTGATAACTTCAATATTTAAGGTACTTTTCTTCCATGTCCCATCGAATTGTTCCACCCTGTATATATATATATATATATATATATATATATATATATATATATATATATATATATATATATATATAATAAAATTGTAAGTAAGCCGAATCTGAACATTAAATATTATTTGGAAAATCTTATTCAAATAGTCATTATTATCGATACAGAGGTCGAATCTATATGTTTTTAGAATTCTTGTCTGTTTGTCTGTCTGTCTGTGACCGCATCATAGAAACATCATTGGAGGAATTTTGATGAAATTTGGTATGATGATAGTTGGTTATCCAGGTCATCATATAGGATACTTTTTACCGCGGGAATATATCTCATCTCTGAGAAATCTATACTAAACGTTAAAACGTGAGAAGGGACGATTTTCCGTGATGCGGTAACAGACAGACAGACAAACAAAAATTTAAAAACTATAGTTTTGGCCTCTGTATTGATAATAATGTCTATTTCAATAAGATTTTCAAAACAAAAAATGTACGGCTTAGTTAGAATTTTATTACATGTATAGATTCTGTTTTTTACTATATCTATGTATCTATGGTATATAATATGTATAATGTGAGGGTGTGTGACCTGCGCGGCGTGCAGCTTGCCGGGCGCCACGCAGGGCAGCGGCAGGCGCTCGCGGCACTCGGCGTGCGCCTGCGCGCGGCAGTGCTCGCACTTCACGCCCAGCTTGCCGAACCAGATGCTGAGGATTACACACAACACAACATATTTATATAATGAAAAAATAAAAACAAAAAAATTGGTCGGTGTCTAGTACAACCGATAGATATGTAGTTTCATTCGCTGTATGTCCTTGGCTCATACATTAGCTCATTACCGTTGTCACGAGTATTACTTACTAGGGTATCATAATCATCAAGCAACGTACATTGTACATGTTGGAGCTCGTCGAAAAAAGACCTGCACGTAGTGCACACAATATTCTTACAACATACACTCCTTAACACTTATGACCGCCTGGTACTTGTGATGACGTCACATTATGGGCTGCCCTTAGCTCATAACATCTAATAAAAATAATTGTCAGGAGTACTAGGGGACCACAAATGACCACAAACACACAGCTCTATCTAGTTCCATGGTAAGCTACGAGGCTTGTGTTATGAATACCAGATAGTTGATTCACTACACATATATGTATAACTTTTAATACATACATATTATAAACATAAATACCCATGACTGGAGTACAAGCATTCGTCCTCATCACACAAATGAATGCCCCCAGCGGGACTCGAACCCGCGACCGCTGGCACGGCAAGTAGGGTCACTACAAATTGAACCAAACGTGTCGTCAAATCTTAAGGAATGTCTATTATATATGCAGGACCCCGCCATAAGTGTACATACATACAAATTACTCCTTAACACTTTATGATCGCCTGGTACTTGTGATGACGTCACACGGGGCACAGTACTTTCGACTAGCTCTCATTAGCCAAATATGCCGAGTATAACATGCGAAAATGAACTTCATTCCAATAAACATTGAGATTACAATATGGTTGGTAGCAACAAACTAATACATTATAATACCTCTGGAAATGTTAAAAAAAATTATCAAATGTCTTATAATAATTGATAAACACAGATATTTGGGAGATTAAGCGCTTTATGCCGTAATACAGATCTCCTAGAAAGGCAACAGAGGCTACCATATCTTTTTGTCCAATCCAAATTATGTATATATATATATATATATATATATATATATATATATATATATATATATATATTTTTTACTGTTTATATACGTGTTATAGCGCATAGCGATAGGTGGAGCGCTAACCTAACGCAGTACGCTGGCGACACGAGCGGAATCAGCATTCCCACGTTCACAGCCATTTGCGTCATAACGTAATTCTATATTTGTTTGTTTGAAGTTTACTTTAATATTAAAATTATTTTTTATATTCAAATCTAATCGTTACATCGCGTAGCATTAGACATATTAATTATAATTTAAATTTGAAATATAGTTTTAAATAAATAACTAAGTAAATTTTAGTTTTTTTGGGGATTTCTGGCTGTGCTACTCTCAAGAGGCCTATCACAAAATGTACTGAGTTATATGGTATTGTGTTCGAGCGGCCGACGCATCGCTGTTTCTAGCATTTTCTGCAGTTGTAGTTACTTTTATGTAAAGTTTTGTAAGTGTTTAAAAAAAGTATGTATTTACGTTTCTTTTGAACTGACGTATATTCTGGTATAAATACTTAATAATATTAATGTTGTAAGGATATATTTACAGCTAGCTCTAAACGTTTTTAGTAGTTTTTAAGATTTTGAAAACGATCTTTTTTTGTAGAAATCTACTACACATTTTCAAATTCCAAAGCCGCTATAAACTCAACCACTATATACGAGATATTATTATATATTTTTCATTTCGTTTGCTTAGTATAGTATTTCAATCCATGAGCTCGAAAAAGTGTCATCGCGCATTTCATTAAATACTTGCTTCGGAATTTTGTGTTTTATTTCAATCAATAATGAAAATTTGCGAAAAGCGAGGCCGCTATGAACTATATTAATAACTATTCTCTACCATACAATAAATCAAAATTGTCGAAGAGTTTTTAGTTTCTCTGAATAAAAACGTCAAAGATGGGCATTAAATTGAAAAATCAGTCATAATAGGGCTTGTAACGTACGTCTTCCCGCAGGGGCCGCACGTCTCCCGCTTGTAGAAGTGCTTGGCGGCGAACACGTGTTGGCGCGCGTGCGGCCGCGGCGACGCGCCGTACGCCGCCGACACGGCCGACGGCGTGCGCTGCGGCGCGCGCGGCGTCGCCGGCTGGCTCTCCGACTCTGTTAGACACATTCATATCATTTATTTACTAGCATATTAAAAAAAAATATTAAAAGAGTGTGTGTATGAATGTGTACACACGCAACAAGTAAAACTTCTGTAGATATTATTGGTAGGTACTCTTTATAAAATTTATGTTTTAAATAGTTAGGATAGGTGAGATAATAAAAATAACGTATATTTGGCATATTACAATTATATATTTACAAAACATCATTTGAGAAAAAAATATAATGTTATATATCATTTGTCAGACAATAACAACGGTTACCATGGCAACAAACGTACGTACATTTTTTTCGTAACGCATTCACCAGCTTACCCCCCAAGTCAAGCATATATAAAAAAGTTTTACTTCAACAAATCTATCCCACGGGAACCGTACATTTTTCCGGGATAAAATGTAACCTTAACCTATATGCTATTCCAAGCTATAATCTTTCTGTTGTTTATCCGTCCGTGTGCATCATGCATCATGCAGAGGACGAAAGGTGCGATAACCAGCACAGGGTCCTTAGATATTTTAGTTGTTGCACACTTGTAACTTCACTTGTAGTATTTAATCTTGAGGTTTTTTTATTTGTCGTGACATTATAAAATTATAAACAAATACAAATTATCATGTATAATTTAGATATTAGTACCTGATAGCGGTGGGGCGGACGGTACCTCCTGTTTCACGCAGTTGGAGAGCCTTGTGTTGGACTTGCGCGGCGGCGGCGCTTCGTCACTGCTCTCCGATATCGGTTGCTGGGAATTAAGTTATAAAATATAATATATTACTATAGACCATAAATAAAAAAAAAAAACATTTTGTCTCACTGTAGTGATCCCAACTTTAATATTATTTATGTGAAAGTGTGTTTTTTGTTTGTTTGTGTGTCCTTCTTTAACATCGAAACAAAGCGACGGATTAACGTGATTTTTTGTGTGGAGATAGTTTGAGGACTGGAGAATGACATAGACTAAGTAGTCTATGTCACTCTCCAATGAAATTACTTATATATATTTATTTAACTTATATATATTTATATAACTTATATATATTTTTAACGCGGGAGATTATCTCATTCCCACGGGACAACACGTTATAACACAACCCACAACAACTAATCATACCTATGTATAAATATAATATATAGTGAATAGTCTATCTATTCCATACTAACCGCTAAAACATACCGACGGATGAACCTGAGCGAAGCGAGGATGAGTCGCTAGTTATGATATAATCCTTAACATTTCTACCACGGCGGCTAATGTGTACCTACGCGCAAACAAAACGTCTACTTCAATTCATTTAACTCCCATACTCTGGTGTGTTAATTCGATACACGCAGTGATAGATCAGGCGCAGCACCATTTGCGATAGCTTAACATCAGTTTTAGCCCATCTCAGAAAAATTGGCAACTATGGCGAAATCGGGCAATAGGACCTCATTATAACTCTATAATAAAGTATCTTAAACCTTCAATAAAAGAGCCCTAAAACTATAAATAAATATATAATGAAATGGTAGTGATAGCCCAGTGGTAACGCGCACACTTGGGAAACCGAGTGAAGCAGGTTCATCCTGGGTCTCACACCTCTGATATTTTCATGTGCGAATCATTTCCAACATGATTACTACTTTTCTTACGGTGAAGGAGACCTTCGTGAGAAAACCTGCATGTCTGAGAGAACCTAGCAAGTTTTCGAAAGACATGCTGAGTCTGCTCGCACTTGGCCAGCGTGGTGGACTATGGCCTGATCCCTCTCCCTCTCGTATTAAAGGGAGGCCCGTGCCTAGCAGTGGGACGTTAAAAAATATCTGAAACCATCGATCAAAAAGTACTAGATACACAATACCATGCAAAAGTTCTTTTAAAACTGTCACCAATTGAGTTTAGGTAATTATTCTAGTTAAAATAAATATACAACAATGTAAATTGAACCTTAAATGTGATGCTTTAAGTTGTTTTCACAAAAAAATAATTAAAAGCGCTCTCAAATGATCAAATGAGCGCTCATTCGGTGAGGCCATTTTTTGTCGCTGATTGTATAACTAATACTTTTTTAATCGATGGCTGGATCACTTACAAAGTTTTGGGGCGGCTTTAAGTCCTGCGTGGTGGGGTTGCGCTCCAGCGTCAGCGTCGTGGTGGCGGTGGCCAGCACCTTGCCTCCTTGCAGTTCTACTGTCTGGATCAAAAAATATATTGTGAAGTGAAAAACAAAAATAATTCTATACCACGGGAACTGTACATTTTTCGGACTATAATCTATCTCTGTACCAAACTTCATCCAGATCCGTACAGCCGTTCTGGTCGTGACTGAGTAACAAACATCCATCCAAACTTTCGCTTTTATAATATTATATAATAAAATAATAAAAGGATGTACTAATTATTAAATTAAAAAATATATATATATATTAATTTCAGCAATAAGTCTAGGCTAACTAAATATGAAATATACTTTAATTAGATGATTAGATAATACTTTCTAAGATATAAGATCGTGTAACGATTATTTATTTGACGTTTTAAATAAAACTATATTTTCGGATTATTTCACAGATCTATTATGATTTTTGGTTCCAGACGTTTCGAATGCTTTACAACAATTATGGTCACGGGAGTCTTACGTTAGTTAGACGCTTAAGAAATGAATTTTAATTTTTTAATCTACTGGGAAATATTGATTTCACTTTTAATTTTGAAAAAAAAAATGATCTCTAACTAACCTTAGTCCAGGAATAATAAGTATAAATTAAAAAAA
This sequence comes from Fabriciana adippe, assembly GCA_905404265.1. Taxonomy (NCBI): domain Eukaryota; kingdom Metazoa; phylum Arthropoda; class Insecta; order Lepidoptera; family Nymphalidae; genus Fabriciana; species Fabriciana adippe. The sequence continues at coordinate 13,407,695 of FR989995.1, read as the reverse complement.
AACCATACCTTAGTCTCAGAAGACCTAGAAGACCGACGTTTCTTGCTAGCAGGCGGCGTTTCCCGCGCGTTCCACCCGCCTCGCTGCACCCACGACCGTCGCGTCGATACCAGGGATAGGTCAAGATCATCCTCCGAACGGGAGAATGACATCTCTGACAGGAGAGTACCTGTTGAATACGTGTAAAATATTGATATATTACACTATATTATTATAAAGACGTAAAGTTTGTAAGTTTGTTTGTAAGGGATAATCTCTGAAACTACGAATCCAAAGCTGAAAATTCTTTTACTAATAAGACCCATTACGTAGTTCTATATGCTATTTTGTATTGCATCACATATGTATTTACTATTGAAATTTATTGAATTTCTTTATACGATATTGTTAGGGACGCACCCGAGCGAAGAAGGATATGTCACAAGTATATTATTATTAGCAATTTCCGTGCACCCTTAGGTGCCTAGAAATAGCCTATATGTTACTCTAGCTCATAGCCAATCTGTTTAGACAACATGTTTGGCTCAGTTTGTAGTGACTCTACTTGCTGTGCCAGCAATCGCGGGTTCGAGTCCGGGGGCATCCTTTTGTGTGATGAGCAGGAATACTTGTACTCCAGTCATGGGTGTTTATATGTATAATATGTATGTATTTTAAGTTATATATGTGTAGTGTATCAACTATCTGGTACCCACAACACAAGCCTCGCATCTTACCATGGAACTAGATGGTGCTATGTGTTAATGTCCCAACATATTTATTTATTTATCTGTGTACTCAGTTTCACCCGAACTCGTTTAGCTCTTTAAGGGTCAAGGAGTAACAAAAAGTAGTAGTTTGATTAAAATGATACAAGTAATTTTGAATAGATTTTTATGACAATATGAAAAATCCATATGGAAGCTTCTTGACGTACATTTGAAGCTGTATAAGTTGGTCAATGCCACATAGGTACACTCACTATTCTTTTAAAAAATGACCAACATAAAATGCAAGACCGACAACTTTAAATGCTTTTCAAGGCACATGCATGTAAACACCACCAACTTCTCTATTCCAGGCTGCTACTGAGATTTTCAAATAGATCAACTCAGTAACAATTTTGCCTTGACATGGGTATAGAACCCAGAACCTTTCAATCTGTAGCTGTACATAATAGTCCTTAAACCAATAAATGTATGAAACAAATTAAAAACATGAATTTTATCTCTGCATTATACATGAGTTGGAGATAATGACAAACTATGAGCCTTATCAAAAGAGCATATCCTTTCTGGACAAAAAATATGCCTATGTATATGTATGTTTGACGACACGTTTGGCTCAGTTTGTAGTGATCCTACTTTCTGCGCCAGCGGTCGCGGGTTCGAGTCCCGCTGGGGGCATTCATTTGTGTGATGAGCACGAATGTTTGTACTCTAGTCATGGGTGTTTATATTTATAATATGTATGTATTTAAACTTATATATGTGTAGTGTATCAACTATCTGGTATCCATAACACAGGCTTCGTAGCTTACCATGGAACTAGATGGTGCTGTGTGTTAATGTCCCAACATATTTATGTACATATGTGTATTATAGAACAATTACTCATTAAATAAAATAATACTATAAGTTGGTACAATAAGGTGGAATATAATGATGAAATTCGACAGTGCAACATGGGATCTCATCTACTACACAAGTGATTATTTTTTAAGTTTATTTATTACATATCCATAGAAGTCATAGACTACTAGTAATACACATGTATGGAAAAACAAATGCCTGTGAATCTGCATTTGGCCATGATGGGTGGAATATAACCACAGTCTATAAAAATATACAGTCATCCAACGAAGCCGTCTAGACAGGGCAATCGTGCGGGGTGTGAGAGGTGAGACGCGGGTAGGCGAGCCCGAGCTGCATACATTTCTGCCGCCCGAATTAGTAAGCAGTTCGGGACACGACTTTAAGGGCTATCGCGCGTTTATTTTAATTTGTAAGCAATTAAAATGGTTCATACTACCTGTGCTATATTATATATTTTTTGCTAAAATTATTTATTAGGATGAGGATTTTTTACATACATTTTTTACATACAATCTAGAAACCGAAAATATTTGCCCGTTGCCCATTTATGATAGGTGATTTGGAAATCTATTAATTACATTATATCATATAAAACTAACTTTGCTAAAAAATTGAAAATAATGATAAATTTATATATAACTAAATTCAATTTAACTTTTGCTAGATTTAATTTATTTTTATTATAACTTAACTTAATTTATTTCATTCTAATTATCTAGTTATTCATTAAATTAATTATAATGTCGCTTAGAAATATCCATTTAATCAAATCAAATAATGGTTAAATCAATTGTATATTATATTTTTTATTAAAGAAATAAAAGGCTTATTATTATTATTATATGAAATTTTGTAAAACTGTATTTGAATTTGCCTCCGCGAAATGCCTTTTTGTATTCTTTGCTATGAAGAACTTCGATAAATAACTAAATTATAATATTATATTTTAATTAAATTACAAAAAAAAACTGTAACAACCCTGCGTAATGCGAAGTACGCTACGCGGTGTCGGCTTTTCTTCAAACATCAAAGGCGATAGCCCACTGTTATTTTTTAGTACACTGTGATATAACCTAATCCCCTTGATATTGATGCTAGGCATGAGCCCAGAAGTGAGATGCTAAAAGGGTTGAATTATTATTATTGTTGTAATGTTGAAAAACAAAAACAAATCTATTCCACGGGAACTGTACACTTTTCCACAATAAAAAGTAACCTATGTGCTATTCCAGACTATAATCTATCTTTGTGCCACATCTATATTGTTTCAGTCATTCTGTTGTTATTGAGTAACAAACATGCATACATCCATCCAAACATTCTTATTTATAATATTAAAAATAATGGGATCAAACCAAAATGATCAAATCTTTTACCAGTAGAATTCATCTCTGGAACACCACTAAGTTTAGCATTATGGTCCTGTTGGGCCGTACCATTGAGAAATGCCAATTTTTGTAATGTTTCATTGTTCAATTTAGCTCGATTGTCATTGAAAAGTAAATCTCTTGCCATATCTAGGAGTTTGCTCTAAAATAAAAGTTTAAATTAAATTAAGAATTGTTTTATTTTTATTAGCTTTTTTAAATGTGCTTTTGTAACATAAAGATTAGGTAATGCGATTAAGTATATATAGTTTTTTTAAGTTTGTGAAGATACAATAGGAAATGGAATGCAAGAGAAGTTCATGTCTTTCCATAAAAAATGTAATGCAATAATTATATTTCAATAAATTTAATTATTAACTGAAAATCAATACCGTTTAATAAGTTATTATGAATTCTAAAATATTCAGAAGTCAATATCATAACCTTCTGTTAAGATATATATTTCACTATATGTATGGATATTTAAAGATAACACGCAATTAGCAGCCCAGGAACTTACCAACTCCTTATACTTTTTCATAACAATATTCCTTTCTCTCTTTTCAGAATCAAGGAGCTTACGAACATGAGCAAATTTAGCTTCCCACTTAGCAAGTGTCTTCAATGCCTCATCCAATTCTGTTTGGAGTCGGTTGGCTTCTGCCTCTGCTGCAGCCCATTGAGTTCGAACCCATTCCATTTGCTTTACAAATGCTAGAAAATCTACATAGAAAAGTAGAATAATCAATAAATATAGTTAAAAATTAGAATGTCAATAAGTAAGAAAATTTTAATGCCTAAAAAAGATATCACAACCACAGTTTTAATTAAGATTTGTTTAAATTGATATTATGATCTAGCTTGACCAGCTCCAATTAGATTCAAAATTCATTTTAAGTTATTGTGTACTTTTATTATTTGTTATTAATGTTAGCTTAACAGGTTAAGAAAATAATTACATGTATTTGTAAGCTGGCCACAAGTTTATTAGTATTATGCAAAAATAACCTACCTTTATTAAAGTATATATAATATATATGTATATATATTACATATTGTTGAATATATAGCAACAGCTGCTACCAAGAATCTTAAAATTACATAGATGTTATTGTGTATAAGACGTGTAATATTAAAATAAAACGAATTAAACCGGTTCCGGTGACAAACAATCACAGCAAGTTTTAGGGCTATAATTCAAAGAAACTTATTACATATTTCTCTTGCACTTTTTTGTAATAAATATTTTTAATTTCATTATAATACTATTGAAGAATGTTATTCATTCTTTATCCACAGTATAGTGCAAATTATAATGCAAATAACTAAGAAACTCAAGGTAACCATAAAATATTTTGCATTATTTACATGTACCGCCATTTTACATTTATGAAAATATTACACATAGTACAATTTAAAATATATGAATACTTACATTCTTCTGAAGATCCATCGTTTAGAACATTGTTTAAACGATTTATATCATCAAACTGGGCTACCAAAGAGAGGGAGATGCCTCCCGCGTCCGAATTTTCAGAACTCATAGTTTATTTACTGCACTGCTCTCTTATAATGATATATTCCAATTAGTTTGCAACAAATCAATATCCTCCAATATTTATAAAATTTACAGAGAACACTACATAGCACAAAATGCGAATATTGTGAAACTTTTTAAATAACGACTACCTGTCGGTTGCTAAATTTGTACAAGTCAATGCCAAAACTACTGGCCAATCAGGCTCACGCTCTACAACCGTCATTGACGCGACCGTTTTAATCATGCGTTCATTATAACCTACTAAATAATATGTAAATTTAATTTATAATTGCAATAAATATAGCACCATAGAGACATCCTAGAGATTCATTAATTTGCTAAAAATATATCTAAACTTTTTATGCCATGAAAGAGAAAAAACAATTTCTTTTAGTCTTTCTTATTTTATGCCACATTTTGACTTTACAGGTGTCTTCATTTTATGGATATATATGGAGTAAACTGTAAGTATTGAATTAAATTAGGATTATCTACTCGTGACTTGCGAAGCTATACAAAATTTCGAGTTACATTGTATCACTATAATCTTTTATCTCCACAGGATTAATCAATATATTTCATTAATATTATCATTTCTATTTTTATAACAATACATAATATGTACGTTTTTAATTTTCGTTCTAGTCTGCTCTCTTCATTATGTATAAAAGTTCCAAAATATTTATTATAGTTTTTAACTCTCATTTTTAAATAAATCTTAAAATCTAATAACATATTTAACAATATTAAGAAGAGAATTTTTAAATAAGTGGTAGCTTACACAAAGTTTTTATTAGATAAACGTTATAAAATCAGTTAATTTCATTCTAAAAAATGCACCGGGGTAATTGATTTGTTCTATTTTTTAAGACTGATAACATTTGTATTCATTTTCTTTTATTGAATTTGACAACTGACATTGACACAGCAGCCAATTTGTGTGTCAAAGCGCGATGACGTTCGGTTGAGAACGGTGGTTCGTTCGTGCGGGTCGCATATCCTTGCGAATTTATTGTGAGATAATAATTATTTCCGACTGCACCGGCGTATAATCGCAAGGAAGTCACTATGGCGGACGAAGAAAATAATTGTGATGATGGTGGGGGTGATATTAAAGGAGGGATGCGGCTTCGAGGCCGAAAGGGTGCTCTGAAGAAGAAGAATGTTTACTTGGTAAAAGACCACAAATTTATGCCGAGATTCTTCAAACAACCAACATTTTGTTCCCACTGCAAGGACTTTATATGGTAAGTTTATTTTATCTATCTATATATTCGTAGAACTTGCTTAGTACTCGATCATTGATGGGTATTATAAATAGGCAATGTTTACAATGCGATGGTGAGTCGGATGAATGCGCGGTTTCCTCGTGATAAGGCAGATTACGGTGTAATGGTGTAATTTAAATCTGCACATACATAGGTGTTCGTCCAGTAAATATATGGTGCGTTCAAGTATTCTCTAACTTTTAATTGTATTTTGCCGCGTATAATTTATTCCATGCCAAATTGGAATTGTCTTGCTTCGATTTCTGAATTAAAACAGGTTTATTTTTTAATTTATCTTGAACTAAATATTTCAATTATGATGTTTTATTAGTAAAAACAACATATATTGCATTATTGCTTAGTACGAATATTAATTCTGTAAAAATTGTGCATTTAAAAAAAAGATCGCTTTTATTATTTTATAAGTTACATATATTTATATGTAACATATTTTTTTTTATTTATTTGTAACATGCGTACAATTATAATTACTTAAATATAGGTATTTGTTTTCTATTAAAAAAATAAAAATAAAAGAAAATACGTAATATTTCAAATGCTAGCGATAACCCTACAGTAAATAGATTTATTACAAAATATAGATTTATGAATATTACAAATATCTACATGACGAAAAATTATTAAATGTTGTAATTAAAGCATATTTGCTAAAATTACGCGGATTTTAATTCATAAAAGTACCAACAGAAACATTCTGTTCATATACATATAAATCAAAGCTAATTAGAAAACCATATGTTGTTTGTTATGACAGGTGTCATCATAGTGCGTATATGTTTGTGCTGTGTTGCCAAGTTTAATAGTTATTATAAAATAAAAAACTAGTGATCCAGCTAATTCTATGACGATATAAGAATTTGTTAAAAAAAATCGTGTATTTATTTTTATTTAAAGAAGCTCCATCATAAAGCAGAACTAACAATTATATACATATTTATATATTTTTTATTTTACGTTTTAATTAGTAACATTTACTATATTATTTAAAAATATATACATATATTGCTTTTAAATTAAGTACGAAAGTGGCGGAAGTAATGTTTTCGTCCGTTTTATCGAAACTTTTAAAATGGCCACCTATTGTAATACTCGATCCTAATAGATACCAACGATTTGCTAACTGACAATACTCTGAATTTGACAATTCCAATGACGGATCCCTGACCCAATAGCAATCGTTTAATTTGGTATTTTCGTTGAGACCGTGACCTACAGTAAAATAAATAGCTTTTTAACGAGCAACACAATAGTATGAGTGCAGATTACGTTTGAGAGACAAGTTGAAAATAATATTCAAAAATATATGAGAGCCTTCTAAAATGCGGCTTAATATAAAAAAATATATCTGGTGGTCTTCTAAATCGTAATATTAAATATAAGTATTCGTTAAACCAATATCGAAATAAATGGAAACGCTTTAGTTAAAATAACAAATTACGTAACGTTTTGTATGTATCTATCGAGAGTACTAAAAGGGAGACCTATAAATCGGTTAGAAATAAATAAAAGAGTTCGATGACATTTACTTATATTTTTTTAGTCTCAACTCTCTTTTTTAAACATTCATCTTGAGAAATTTAACCCGCTATCATTTTGTAAGTTACTGCCAGTGCACGTTGGTTGTCTTTAATTCTTTAATTTATCAAATGCCACTACCAAGTATATTATAAAACTTTATATATTAAAATTTTCGCGTCGCTGAAAAATTGTTAGTAATTAGGCAGAACACATTTGGCCTCTATTTAAAATTAGACGAATGCAATAAAATAGTGACGTATTTTATACGTCTGTATCTACATAATAATTTTAACAAGGTAAATTTTGTTTTATAATAATGTTACGAGCCTGGATCAAATGTAAAGTTGGCTGAAGAGATTTTTTGTCTAGCTTTGTTTTTTTTTTCATTATAGTTAGGTACTAGGAATTGAGTCTTGTACATTTGCGCTAGAGGAATCTATTCTGTATTGTCTGTATTGTAAGATAAGCCTTCATCTTCCGTCGCGCGTGATGTAGTCCATACACTGATTGAATAGTAAGGGTCTTAATGGTGATCCTTGATGTACCCTTATTCTAAATGGATCGCTGAGGCAAAGTAGCTGGGGCCAAACTAGTATTCTAGTCAGTAGTACTCAGTCAAAAGCTTTTTCCAAATCAATAAATAAAAGGTATAGGGGTTGTCTTTATTTGGGCGATGTTTTTCAATTACTATTCTGACGGTTTGAATAGCTTCTTTTATAGATTTTTCGAATGTAAACCCAAATTGGTTTTCTATTATGGCACAGAGCGTAGCAATTTAGATGAAATTTTATTATAATTTTGTCGTTTATACATATAATAAAATTGTAGAGGTCGAATGTCTGTACATAGAAAAAAAAAAATACGTAATTATCTTTTCTTTTTCAAATATTTCACTGAAAAGAAGCTCTTTATATTTTACTCGTAACAATGTAATCAAAAGCATGTGTGAAATTTATAAATATTTTGAGTAAAAGTGATATTGGGAACCATTTATAGGATTCTAAAAATTATTTTGCAAAAAGCAAGTTACAATATCTTTTATAAGATATCTTTTATAATTAAATTCTTTAAGGCTTTATCGAAGAAAGGGCGCTTGTTATCTAAATAATTTTCGTTGAGAAATAAAGTAAAATATCTGAACATCGATATCTATACAAATAACAAATTTCTGAGCCGAATACATATTATATTAAATATTTCATGGCAATTCTTATTGAAATAGTCATTATTATCGATACAGAGGCCGAATATGTAGTTTTTAGAATTTAAGTCTGTCTGTCTGTCTGGGAACGCATCACAATAAAAACACTGGACTGATTTTGATGAAATTTGGTATGATGATAGCTGGTTATCCTGGTCAATATATAAGATACTTTTACTGCGGTAAAATATCTCATCTCTGAGAAATCTACACTAAAAGTTAAAACGTATTATATATTTATTATAGTGGTAAACATGAATACTGTATGTACAATATCTTTTAAAAGGAATGGTTATGCAAATGCATAAGATCACTTCGCATGTTGTTGTTATTCTCAGTTGTTCCTCCTTTTTTTTTATCGTCAGGAAAAACCCAGTTACGGATACCCACTCGCCAATGGGGAAGCCAGGCGGGTTATGTGGGGCTCCTACCGCGCAAAGATGGTAAACGCGCGGCAGCATACCCACTAAAAAACCTGACAAAAATCTTCCTCTGTCGCCATAAGGCCGGGGTCACGGGTACCGTTAGACTCTTCCGCGAACCCCGACGGCGAGTGCCTGTTAAGGCCCGTCTCAATATCAGGGGCTGAGGTGTTCGACCACCCCTGACGGCCTCCTCGGGCCAGACTAGTGGACGGCCAACCTCCCCAAGTCGACCGCCCACTGGCCCCCTTACCGCCCACCGAAGTGGGCGGCACCTACATCCGGCTGCAGAGTACAGGGAGAGCGGCAACGACACACCAACGCTCCTCTTCCCCTGCAGCCTCACCGCGTCCGCCATCTAACGGTAGCGGCCCCGCCGAGGCCGCGGAAGGTAAGGAGAACGGCGCACTGTAATACCGGCACTCTTCTCTCGCCGCGGCCTCCCCCTCATCCGGTTGTGAGCCTATTACCACAGTCCCGCAACCGGCTCCCCCCTATCCGGTTGCGCCACCGTTGGCCGCAACGTCGGAAGCCGAAGTCTCGACAACGAGCGGCTCCACTCGGGCCTGATCCCCCTCGTATTGAAGGGAGGCCCGTGCCCAGCAGTGGGACGTTAAAAACGGCTGAATACAATATGAAGTCCGACAACCCGCACTTGGCCAGTCTGGTGGACTACGGTCTCTTCCCCCTAATATTGAAAGGAGGCCCGTGCCCAGCAGTGGGACGTTAAAAAGGGCTGAATAATAGTATCATGTAGAAACTAAAACAGAGCATTAGGTACGCCACTGCATGTATGATGAATTATAATATATATAGCTTCAATTTAGAATTCTATAAGCAAAAAATCAGGTGTAGGTGTATATTGTACTTACATGCATGTTTTCTTCATGTGTTTTATTGCCAACATTATAAGACTCTCAAGACTTATTAACTAGCTTAAAAAAGAGATATTTTGTTTGACCGTGTAATAAATATCCAAATAGATTTATATAATATTTAAACTGTGACCAAACCAATGTTCATAAGATCTTAGTACAATTGAAGCCTAAGTAAATATTTAGCCAAGTGTCCGTCTTAACGCCTCAACTTTTAATCAAATAAATGTTAGCACCGTTACGTATCCTTGGGTTTCGGGGATTTCCACTCAACTAAAACTAGATGACTTGATCTCAATAAACTATTATTAGGCACTAAAATACTGAGAAAATGTGTTAACAGAATTATATCTGTGTAATGGTCTAAACTGTCTTTGCTCAACTTATACGGATAACTATTCGATATATTATAAAGTTATGAATACTATTGTAGTGAGTGACTGTTATTTTAAAAATATTTTACCTTATTGTACCTACATATATCTTATATGATTACTAACGACTACTAGCGAAATTTTAAAAACTATAGATTCGACCTCTGTATCGATAATAACAACTATTTCCATAAGACTCGGTTAGAATTTTATTATATGTACCTTTAGATTTTCACGGCACAAAAGCTCAGACAGAAATTATTTTCGTCGTTTCTAGAGTAAAAACTAATTTCCGGATTGCTTCAATCGATATCGGGAACTTCTCAGGGTTCCCGCGGGTTAGGAGAAGAATGGCTTAAATTATTTGCAATGACGGGTTGAGGATTCGAATTTAGAATCAGAGTGATATAGGCTATTTTTATAATTATACCGCGGTTGAAAGCTAGGTGACCTAGGAGGGAATCGAACCTACGGTCATTCTGATTAATTGCCATTAAGCCAAACCACTGGCTAGTTCAGTAAACATTATAAATACAGACGTTTTCCTTTATAGGGTTTTATGGCCATAAGCAAAAATTTAACGACGAAGTGTACTTGTCAAGTCCGTATGTCAAAATCATTGTAATCGGACTCTATTAGTACTGTAGCTATTATTCGATAGATAGAATATTTTCGAGAATTTGGTATGGATTAGAGAGCATCCATTAATTATGTGAGACAATTTTGGCGATTTTTCGATCCACTCTACCCCCTTGGTAAGATTTCGTGAAATATTGCTGTTTGTTATACGGTTAAAATACAGTAAAAAGTATTCTATATGTTGACCCGGATAACCAGCTATCATCATACCAAATTTCATCAAAATCTGTCCAGTGGTTTTCTAAAAACTATAGATTCGGCCTTTGTATCGATAATAATGACTTTCAATAAGATTTTCCAAAAAAATATTTAATGTACAGATTCGAATGAGTTAGAATGTTCTTATACATGTATAAGATGGTTGGTTTTTTAATGGTTGGTTGGTTGTATGCAATATCTTTGCTATACGAGTTAGGTCGCATTTCTCTTATTTTTTCTATTAAAAGTGAACTGGAATTACCACCTTGTGTGTATCATCAATGAATCATCGAGGTTTTTTTTCTTAAAACTAATAATGGATTAGTAGGCATTTTTGTATGACTGTTAAAGTTACTGTTAATATTTGTTTTTAAAAGATGCATATGTAGTGGGGCTCTATCCGCTGTACATGGAAGATATTTGAGAAAAACTATTATTGGGGGTCTTTATTAACGCAACAGAACTCAAAACAATTTATATTTTTTTTTCTGTTTGTCTGTGCATATGTGCGCGCTAATCTCAAAAACGGCTTAACCGATTTGGGTGTAGTTTTCACTGATGTATTGTGTAAGCTTCACTTAACATTTATTAGTTTTTTATTTCAGTCGGTTCATAAATAAAAAAGTTATGTTAAATTAAAGAATCAGGGACGTACCCGAGTGAAACTAGGGTGAGTCGCTAGTACATCTATACATATTATAAAATTATAACTAAGCCGAATCTGTACATCATACAGAAGTCAAATCTATAGTTTTTAGAATTTTTGTCTGTCTGTCTGTCTGTTACCGCATCACGGGAAAACTACTGGACAGATTTTGATGAAATTTGGTATGATGATAGCTGGTTACCCGGATCAACATATAGGATACTTTTTACTGCGGCAAAATATCTCGTCTCTGAGCTAAACGTTAAAACGTAACTAGGGACGAACCCGAGCGGAGCGAGGGTGAGTTGCTAGTATATAATATAATTATAACTTAAAGAAGAAGGTAAACGTATAAAATGGTTTTTTAGTGATTTATACCGACTTCTGATCCTCTGGTTAAGCAAAATTGTGAGTAAGAGTTTTGAAACTCTAGGAGATTCTGAGATTCGTTCCTGCCAATACATACATTATACTTCATTTCAGTCGTACAAAATATGTGAGTATGAATTCCTAAACGATTGTGTCGTCGACTGTTTGGTGTTTAAAATAATACAATTGATTCAGAGTAAATTTATCCTTATGTAAATTAATTTAAAGTATGATTTAATATGGATGCGCGTCTCTGAATTTCGCCTTCATACAATTCAAACCCTTACTTTGATATTTATATTGGTAAATAAACAGGCAAAGTTAAAACAGTTTATACCTTTTTCTCCTCTGTTTGTCGACCGATTTTCTTTTGTTTAGTAGCTATTGACGAGCTTTAGTGAACAATAAAAAGGTTTGAAAACAGTTAGTTTATATATATATATATATATATATATATATATATGTATATATATAATAAATTTTCAATATTGGTTATGGCCAAATTTCGACTAGTAGGCGAACACTAGCATTGCTAAATGCGCTGCAATTTGCGGTTTTTTCAGATTCTTACTATGACGATTTTGTTACTATACCTTGTAATTTTAAAATAAATAGGTAATATATAATATTTCTATGTGCGGATCCAATCAATTTGTTAGAAATAATAGGCGATTATTATTATTCCAACGTTTAATGTATAATGTACGTGTAATGTACAATTTACATGTTACGCTTTATATTAAAAGTACCTAATTGTTTTGTTTTTTTCCATTTCTTTTCTTTATCAAAGTATTCAAATAATGTTTGATATAAAAACTACAACAATATTTTCAAGAACACAAAATTACTTCATAAATCTTGAGGTTATACTCGCTTAAGAAGTGATATATTGTATTAATTTACATTTTGGGTTTTATTAAGTCCAAAAAGGCTAAAGGGGCTACATTCAGGTGTATAGTTTTGTTTCAATGATATGATATGAATGACATATGTTACGCAATATCTTTGCCTATTGTTAAGCGTCATGATGCGTAGACTTTACAATCTTTATGAAAAAATCCACCCATACTGGACGACATTTTAATGATAATTTTTAAGGGCGGTCCCCAGTATGTATGTACTCCACGTACATATCACGGTTTGGTAAAGTATATATAGTAAAAATGAGGCAGTGGCAGCCCAGTAGAGGCAGTGGTAGTCCAGTGGTAACGCGCTCGCTTGGGAAACCGAGTGAAGCGGGTTCAAATCCCGAGTCTTGCACTTCTGATATTTTCGTGTGCGAATCATTTCTAACATGATTACCACTTGTCTTACGGTGAAGGGAAACATCGTGAGGAAACCTGCATTTCTGAGAAAATCTAGCAAGTTTTCGAAAGACGTGTGAAGCCCACCAACCCGCACATGGCCAGCGTGGTGGACTATGGTCTGATCCCCCTGGTATTGAAGGGCTGAATACATATAAAGTAAATACATTGATTTTCTATGTAATACAACATTTTAAACTTTAATGAATAATGAAATTCGTATGGATTCTATCTTCACCTTTTCAAATATAAATAGATATTTTCTCTCAATGCTAATGGAAAGTAATTAACATGTGAAAGGGAAGATTAATTTTCGGGAAACGTGAATTCGCTTATTTACTTCGGCCTCGTGAAATTTTCGTCTTACATTAACGTTTAAATTTAGTTATGTTATTATTTATTCGGCACTTACTCTTTATTTATTTATTACATTTCAATAAATATTTATTCATTATATTTCAATAAATATTTATTCGGTATATTATATTTCTCATATAGTAGGTGCCATTAATTCGATCGAGTTTTTTTAAATCTTTATATTCATATCGTTGATAAATATTTAAGGATCATGTATCTAATATACTAGCGACTCACCCTCGCTCCGCTTGGGTTCGTTCCTAGTTACATTTTAACGTTTAGTATTGATTTTTCAGAGATGAGATATTTTCCCGCAGTAAAAAGTATCCTATATGTTGACCCGGATAACCAGCTAACATCATAACTCATCAAAATTTGTCCAGTGGTTTTCTCGTGATGCGGTCACAGACAGACAGACAGACAAAAATTCTAAAAACTAGAGATTTGGCCTATATCGATAATAATGACTATTTCAATAAGATTTCCCAAAAAATATTTAATGAACAGATTCGATTCATTTACAATTTTACTATATATATGTATAGGTTAAAACAAAATATAATGCCAAATCCTCAATGATTCTCTGTCTCACTCGAGAACCATTGACGGTGGTTAGTCAAATACGCCAAGAGCAAAAACAAACACACTGCAAATAAGAGTAGAAATCAAACTCGTAAGATTGACATAACCCACAATTATGGCTTAGTGCTTTAGACATGTGCCATTAAAACTTAAGTAATAATTAAAAAAAATATCATAAAAGTATAAAACAGGGCTAGCTCATATCCGAACTAATATAATAAATGTAAAAGAGTTTCTTGGTTCGTTATTGGTTATCCTTCTTTTATGATTATCGTGAAAACTATTATTTGTCATGATGTACCAAATATATTAATTGTAACTTGTTATTATTTGTATGAGTGTCATCCTTAGAATTAGTTTTTGTTTAAGAACCTATGTCCTGATTGATGATCCTTGTGAAATATTATATGTAGGTATAATAAGCAAAAGTTACTAGCATGCCGTTTGTAATACACCCGTAGTTCGTTAAATCCTAATTAGGTTTGAACGAAGAGATCGCTATTTAAACATAACAATAAATTAAATTAAAAATGTAAGAAAACCCTAACACAATAACCTATTCATTGAAGCCATTTTTTTTTATCTCTGCAGTATTTTAGTAAAGAGTTAAGTATCCTATAGATTCCAGATGTGAGATGACACTGCAGCATCAGGCCAAAGACCATATCCTTGCAATGTCATTGAAGTAATGTAATACTAAGTTTCGAATGGATTAGATCTGTGGAGGTAGCCCATATCCTTTATTGTTTGGAAAATAACAGATAGCCTGCGAAAGTCTAAATAAATTTTTATTGATTTATAGCTAAGAACACTCGATTTAGTCACCTTTCAAACAAAACAAACTAAATTAAAATCGGTTTATCCGTTTGGCTGTTACGATGCCATAGACAGATACACACCTTAAATTTATAACGCCTCTTTTGGGTCGAGACTTAAAAACAAGACTAGATGTAATCAGACACTATATATACTGTTATATTTAGGTATATAAAGAATAATTATATCTAAGCATAATTTGATTATGGTTTTAGGGTCAGACCTTTTGCGAACGTTCGGTATCGACACCGAATTGAGATCAATGTCATAATGACAACGAACGCAGATAATTAAATTAGCGGCCGACTAACACATTTTAACTTGGATATTTATGTCTGACAATATCCTATTAGTTGACCACAAGTATATATTGAGGTAGATTCATATAGCAAAAGCCACTGGCCTTCCTTGGTCAAGTTGTTTTTAATCTATACATATAATAAAATTCTAACTGAGTCGAATCTGTACATTACATATTTTTTTGGAAAATCTTATTGAGATATTAATTTTATTATCGATACAGAGGCCGAATCTATAGTTTTTAGAATTTTTGTCTGTCTGTCTGTCTGTCTGGGGACGTATTACGAGAAATTCACTGGACAGATTTTGGTGCAATTTGGTATGATGATAGCTGGTTATCCGGGTCAACATATAGGATACTTTTTACTGCGGCAAAATATCTCATCTCTGAGAAATCTATACTAACCGTTAAAGTACCGCTAGTAAGCTTATAATATTAAAGCACTAAAATTTAACGAGCAGTAATAGTTTAAGAAAGCCTATATTATGTCTGTTTAAGTTTGTTTAAAGGTTTTAATCAGATCTTATGCTATTTATTTAATAATAACCGCTCGCCCTCCCTCACTCAAATTTTAATTAGGTATGGCTATATTATACTAGCGACTCACCCTTGTTTCGCTTCGGGTTCGTCCCTAGACAAAAACAAATCTATCCCTCGAGAACCGTACATTTTCTGGGATAATATATAGCCTATAACCTTCCTCAGTTAACGGGCTATCTAATGCAACAAGGATTTTTCAAATCGGATTAGTAGTTCCTGAGATTAGCGCGTTCAACCAAACAAACAAACAAACAAACTATTCAGCTTTATAATATAAGTATAGATATACGGTTAGACCATTAACATTTTGCAATAAGTTGCTAATATTACACATAAGCTTATTTAAAACCTAAAACTTTTAAACAAAAATCCTGACTAAAAACCATTTGAATAAAAATTTCAAGCTACTTTTTCACCCTTAGAGGTGAAATTTTTTATGTTTGAGTATACCATCATACCTCCTCCGAGTATACTCTATTGAATGTATTATTAGTCTTTTTAGTTCTACCTGTAATAGACCTTCGTCTATATATATATATATATATAATGTCATTTCATATCTAAATTCCAAAGGCATACGATGACCATATATGGGATGATGCCTTATAAGGGTCGATCTTTTTTAATCTTATGAGTAATTTACTCTAGCTTAGTGTAATTAATTATATTAGTGCTTACTTCATATAATCCAACATTAAAGCGAATTCCAATTTGACACTTTGAATCTATCAAATATAGTAGGTATTAAATTAGGCAAGATTAATATATTAACTAATACGTAATATAGGTCGATCAAGTAGGATTCGCTGATTGATAGATTTCCATCACACGGCAGTCGTTCGAGAACGATTAAATAGTGTACACTGTACACATGAACGCACTTACGTTATTAGTATTTAACTAGATGTTTTACCACGACTTGCCCTCCTTTATCATTTTTACTTACTTATTTTAATTTTATTTTTTAAATATATTTGGGAAATATACTGTATAGTATTACATAGAAATAAATAATCTATACTAATGTTATAAAGCTGAAGAGTTTGTTTCTTTGTTTGTTTGGTTGAACGCGCTAATCTCAGGAACTACTAATCCGATTTGAAAAATTCTTTTTGCATCAGATAGCTCGTTAACTGAGGATAGCCTTCCTCAGTTAACGCGCTATGCAAAAAGAATGTTTCAAATCGGATTAGTAGTTCCTGAGATTAGCGTGTTCAACCAAACAAACAAACAAACAAGCAAACAAACTCTTCAGCTTTATCATATTAAGTATAGATTTAATTTTTTAAAAGAATTAAAAACTTACAGAATTTTCCTAACATTATAACAGTCTTAGGCGATCACATCATTCCAAAGATGTTTTAACCCAGAATATAATTATTGTATAACTTTGCGAAAAATATCATCTGGTATAAGCAAAGAGCTGGTTGGTGGCGTTGATATGTCTGCTATATTAGTAGATACATCATGTTATGACAAAAATTAAATAAAAATAATATTGTGATAGCGATGCCTTTACAAATATACGTTTTTTATAAACTTAAACAACAAAGTAATATTTTACACATTTTTCAGTGTCATAAGAATAAGACGGTCTGTCGGCTTATCAGGGTTTCAATGTGAACATTTAATCTATGAACGTCCACTGAAGCTCATTCGTGTTACATTTACGCGTAAATATTTGAATGTGTTTTAACACAGTACCTATCATAATATCTACAGTTTTAATATTTGTATTAAAGAGCGTTCATGTCTGTATTAGCGTACCTATAACCTAAGCCAGTCTTTTTAACAGACTAATATTCCACGGGAATTATTTGATGTTGATGGGATAAAAAGTGGACTGTGTCCATACGAGTCTAAAAGTACAGGTAGTTTGCTTGTGCCACAGGTGGTAGCTCAGTGGTAACGCGCTCACTTGGGAAACCGAGTGAAGCGGGTTCAAATCCCGGGTCTTGCACCTCTGATATTTTCATGTGCGAATCATTTCTAACATGATTACCACTTGCCTTACGGTGAAGGATAACATCGTGAGGAAACCTGCATGTCTGAGAGAACCTAGCAAGTTTTCGAAAGACATGTGAAGTCCGCCAACCCGCACTTGGCCAGCGTGGTGGACTATGGCCTGATCCCCCTCGTACTGAAGGGAGGCCCGTGCCCAGCAGTGTGACGTTAAAAAGGTTGAATACAATAAACAAATCTACAAGCGGCATATTTGCAATAATAAATAGGTGTTAATATCTGGTTAAAAGAATATATTGCTGCGTGAGATGTCGCAAGCACGCAACATTTGAGCAGAAAGAAACTTTGTGATTAACTTAATATGTACTTATGTCATATGTGTTGTTCATACGATTTGACCTAGCCAAAGTGATGAAGTGATTTTTTATCTATATTTGTACAATGTAAATATCTATCATGATTGAAATTTAAATTAGCGTAACCTTGAGAACGGTAGTATTATACTGTTATATCATTAACAAATAAAGGCTTTTTATTTATTGTATGCAATAAAAACTATATAATGTTATTGTTACTGTAATGTAATGCTTAATTTTTTGCTTTAATATTCTTATGATTCATTAATGTTATCTTATGCAATGTTAAGCAAACAACGCGAAATACTTGAGTAAAACACACATGATGTCAAAATAAATCTTTGAATCTACATATATCTATACATATATGTAAGTGTAACTGATCGCTGTCTGTACGTGGAAAGTATTTGAGAAAAACTTGTTGGGGGTCTTTATTAACGTAATAGAACCCGAAATAATAATTTTTAGAATTTTTGTCTGTTTGTCTGTGCGTTAGTGCGCGCTAACCTCAGAAACGGCCTAACCGATTTGGGTGCGGTTTTCCCTAAAATATTGTGATAAACTTCACTTAACATTTAATGTTTGTTTTATATTAATCGGTTGATAAATAAAAAAAGTAATGTCAATTTAAAGAATCACCTAGGAACGAACCCGAGCGAAGCGAGGGTGAGTCGCTAGTTAAGGAAATAAATAATATGAGTATTTGATCATTTATGTACCGTATATGCCTGTTACATCTTGTATGTGGGCATATATGACGTATATATATATATATATATATATATATATATATATATATATATATATATATATATATATATATATATATACAAAGACGGGTTTGTTACAACACTCGACATCTGCTGGACCGGTTTTTATGATCTTTATTTTGTTGAATTTCTCTTCACCCCAAGTAGAAGAATAACTATTAAAATACCGGAAAAATTCACGAAAAAAAAAATTGAAAAAAAAAACTATTCCATACTAAGCGTCAAAATGTACCTAGGGAAGCGAGGGTGTGTCGCTAGTTTTATAAACAAAGGTAACCACATTTTTATTTTTGCTCCATTCAAAAAGGAGCAGGTATCCAATTCGTGGGTTTTGTAGGTATATTATCCAATATCTTCGCCAATTGTGGAAATATTTTTCAGAATTCTAAAGAATTCTAATTCTAAGAACGACTCGATATGATCACTTATTATGTTTTCCGTGAGAATGAAAGGTTTTCCTGTAGTAAAAGGTATCCTAAACGTTGACCCGAGTAATAAGTTATCACTACACAAAATTTAGTTAAAATCGGTTCAGTACTTTTTGTGTGAAACAAGCACATCGATTTCGCTAAGTTACTATATTATATTATAATGTATAGATAATGCGGAATCCTTGTAAATATATACTTGATCAAATGTAAAGGCCAATCCATATAAGTTTTATATATTATGTGTGTTCTGTCCTATGTTTGTACTAAGAATGGAGTATTAACTATAGTTCTCGTCACATCGAACGTCACTATGACGCGGGTGATTATTTAGACAATACATATGGTATCGTTTGTTTGTTGTTGACCGACCGTATATAAATATGTATGTACCTACAAGCATAGTTATCATAGACTAGCAACTCACCCTCGCTACGCTTCGGGTTCGTCCCTAGACAAAAACAAATCTATCCCACGGGAACCGTACATTTTTCCGGGATCATATATAGCCTTATAGCCTTCCTCAGTTAACGGGCTATCTAATGCAAAAAGAGTTTTTCAAACCGGATTAGTAGTTTCTGAGATTAGCGTGTTCAACCAAACAAACAAACTCTTCAGCTTTATAATATTAGTATAGATTAATTATGGTAGGATAGAAATACCATTGAGAATATCTGTTTTTTTTTTTTTACGTAGTTTTTAGATAATTATTAATTTTTATCGTAATGGATTTTAGATTTTGAAAGTTCTAGAGTACCTATTAAAACCAAGAAATTGAAGCTGTTAACTAATTACTAACTTAATGTTTTTATTTTTATTAGAGATGTCTTTAGCTGGTGTTTATTTCTAACTTTCAGACAGCTGTGACTTTATCCGAACAGATAAGGCGAAAACTGTTTAAAATATTAATTTTAATAGCTAAAATCTTTAGGAAAACATCCTATTAATGTTGTAAATGCGAAACTTTGTGAGGATGGATGTATAGATGTATGGATGTTTGGTTATGTTACTCTTTCACGCAAAAACTACTGAATGGATTTTAATGAAACTTTACAATAATATAGTTCATACATCGGAATTACACTTAGGCTACTTTTATCCCGGAAAAATGTACGGTTTCCGTGAAATAGATTTATTACTGTTTTTTCCCGGACCCCAGCTAAGCGAGGGTGAGCTGCTAGTAATAACATAAATGTACAATTTTAAATTGGGTGTTCCTTCTTTAATTGAAAAGGAATTATATTATATATTTATTTATTTATTTATTTATGTACCATAAATATATGTTATACAAAATAAAGTAACAGAATGTCGACAAAGGATAACTTATCTCTTTAAGAGATTTCTTCCAGAAACCCTTCAATAGTGAGAAAATAAGTTAATTTAGAGCGGTGTAGGTACAGTATAGCATTAAATGTTTATAAACTTAATATTAAAATATAACAACTAAATATTATAACTATACAAAAGTAAATATATTTATATACACATACATACATACATACAAACACATACACTTACATATACCTACATATTTATATGCTAAATTTTATGTCTGATTTGATAAATAGTGCTCTTTAATTCTAAATTTAAATGTAGTAAGTGAGGGATCATCTTTAAAAATATAATCAGGGAGTGAGTTCCACAATCTTGCTGCCATAACAGAATATATGTGTTGGTTAAAGAGTATTTGATCTAAATATTATCAAAGGCAGTGGCTGTAACGCGTTCGCTTGGAAAACCAAGTGATATGCGGGTTTACATCGTCGGGTCTCGCATCTCTTTTCATGTGTGAATCATTTCCAACATAATTACCACTTGCCTTACAGTGGAGGAAATAATATCCTGAGCGAGTGTATTTCTGAGAGAATCTAGCAAGTTTTGGAAGGACGCACTTTTTAAATTAAATATATACTAAATTTATTTTAAAAGTGTCATGTAGCGTGTGTTAAATTAAACACAATGTATTACACTTTTGAAGTGAGTTTTGAAGTGAATTACGAGATGTTACATTACAGTTCATCTGTTCGATTTGAGGAATGAAGAGCTTTTATGTTGTTGAACTTTATAAATTATTAATGTACCAAGTGAAAGTTGATTTCATGAATATTAGATTCGTACATACGGCAAAGACAAACATTGTTCTACATTGTATAATATTAAGCTTCGACATTAAACTTTCAAGCAAATATTGCTAACGTATTGAGTGGCATATAATTTTCTAGGTTTATTTTTAGCCCAAGCACATACATTTATGTGGAGACAAGAGTATATTTTTGTTTGTCTTCCACATGTAATAAAACTGTAACGAGGTTAAAGTTTTATATTAAACAAGCAGTATGTAAACCCGATAGGATTTTCCATCCCCAACATAAACAAACGCTTTTACACATAAATTTCCACATTTTAACTTCAAAATAACAAACTTCTATACGAACTTTCATCCCCTATTTAACTTTTAATAAACAATATTTAAATCCTTGTAAAAGGGTATTTACAACAATGATTTTTTTGTGGTAATTTTCCTTTTTAAAGAAACTTCTTCAAAATTATTTGCTTCTAGATCGAAAAGTTAAGTAATGGTGTTATACTCCGATACATTTTGACGACACGTTTGGCTAAGTTTGTAGGGTCCCTTTTTACTGTGCCAGCGGTCGCAGGTTCGGTCAGTAATTCAAATTAATAAATGTATATTTTTATCTGTAAAAACAGCAAGTGGTATTGCTTAATATTTTTAACTTTAAATAATAGCAATTTAAATGAAATATTAAATTTTTAAATTACATATAAAACAATAATATTTCAGTCTAAAACCTTAGTCCCTCCCGTGACCATGATTGCTGTAAAGCATTCGAAAGGTCGGGAACCAAAAATCAAAATAAATCCGCGAAATAATCCGAAAAGATAGTTTTATTTTAAAATATCAAATATTCGCGTAAATCTATGAAAGTATTATTTATATATAGATACTACAAGTTTAAGTAGACTTTTGTTTGCTTAATTGTCAGTAGCAATATTTAGTTATTAACTTTATTGCACTTAAAGTTTATGGGAAATTTACATTGCACAAGTTCCAAACTCATCTTAACTGCTACGTCAGCTGCCACCACTTTCGGCGAAGTCTGCGTAAATCACATGACCGTGATGAATATGAACGTTAAACTGAACATCCCAAGTTTGGAATTTGAGAGTTAAATAAGGCTCTGTCAAGTACTTGTGTGGAAACTTGGTTTATTAAATTAGATAATACAAGGGATGTTTTTTCATATGCTAGTATCTCAAAGATGGAGTCAAAGTCCTGGTGTAGTTTCATTTATACTCCGGCCTATCTGTGCACAATATTACTCTTGTTCTTTACGTTTAGTGATTCACAGATTTGAAGAAGAAAATCCATTTACATAGTGTTAAATTATGGTTCTCCAATAATAGACAGATACTGTATGTTCCTTAGAATCATTTATTGATGTGAAATTAAACCTATAATTACAATATACATTTTTAAACTTCCTTACACACAACCTCCGTCCTCTCTCAATTTTTATCAACAACCCACATCCATTTTCTTTTTTTTTACCCTCATATTTTATTAATGTCAAAATTTATAATTTTTAATCATTGCTACCTTTAAATTTATTTTAATCAATGTCACAAAAATGAGCATAATAACAAATAATAAATAGTATCGTTAACAGACGGCCGTCCTGCAGAAGGGATGTCCTCATCACTAACACAGCTCGGCCGTCCTATACCGAGTATGGCCTCATACTCAATCATTTAATTTCAAATTACATTTTTCATAGTAATTAGGTAATTACTTTTAAAACAATCATATAGATAACTTAGAACAATACAACTGTAACAGTCTACTTAAAAAAAATAAAATAAAAAATACTTCATCATTTTCATTATTATAAGAAAAATATTATTTTAAAGTCATATTATCCGATTTATGCATCTATGTAATATCACAATCATACAATACCGTTTGCCAACCGAAGGACACGGGCTAAACTATTAACAAATTCATATACTTAGTGTTTCCAAATAACAATAATATGCTCCTCTTCGGGCTGCCTTAATAGTGAAATAACCGTTTGCCACCCGCGGGACACGGTCTGAATGTTTAATGGTTGTCCGATAAGCTGCCGTTTGCCACCCGAGGGTCACGGTCTGCTCTCCATCTCTTATTGTAATACTGTGTAACATGCTTCCGTAAGCATCTTTCTCATAAATAGGTAGTCCCTCCGTAGGAACTGACCGTACCTTTCTAACCTGAAATGGTGGGGATAGGAAATTACAGGGATATCATTTATAATGCATTATTTATATATTTAATAAAAATGATTAATTCATATCACAGATATCACCACCTTCATCACCGCTACTACTACTTTTTTCACTCCCTTGTGGAGATGATTGAAAGCTAACCCATGGTTTTAACTGGTCAGCAGCATAAATATTTTTATATTTCCGACGACTATGCCCTTCAATACTAGAGACTTCATATCTATCTTTATCTAAAATAGCAGTAATTTTAAATGGTCCGCGAAATTTTGGTGCTAATTTCTTACTTTTTCCTTTGTCAGGATTGTGGTTAGGTATCATAACTAAATCACCATCTTTAAATATCCTCGTTGGAGCCCTTGATTTGTCATAAGATTCTTTCATTCTTTTTTGCTTCTCAGCTATTGTATCCTGAACTGTCTGTCTCATTTCTATTCTTTCATTTTCTGTTATGTTATCGTCTGTTATATCTAAAATAGCTCCTTTTAAAATATTTTCAGATTGTCCACTAGTTCTATGTCCAAAAACAATTTCAGCTGGAGATTTATTAGTGCTTTTATTTAAAGTATTGTTCAAGCTCCATTGGAGTTTAGATATATTGGAATCCCAATCCTTCTCATCCAGTCCATGGTTCATTGATGAAAGAGCGCTCAAAATAGTTCTATTGTATCGTTCTATTTGACCATTTGCACGTGGAGTAGCAACGGCATTACAAACATGTTTAATACCAAGTAAAGTTACAAAATTTTTAAATTCGTTTGATGTAAATGATGTACCCTGATCAGAGATGATAATTTTAGGATAACCAAAAGTGGCAAATATTTCATCCAAAACTTTAATTGTGGTTTTAGACTTTGTATTTTTAACCGCTCTAATAAGTATGAATTTGCTGAAGCCGTCAATTATTCCTAAAATGTATGAATTACCACATTTACTCTTAACAAATGGACCAAGATGATCCATATGAATTGTATGGAATATTGAATTAATTTTAGGTATCGGATGAAGATATCCCGTCTTTTTACCACTAATTTCTTTATTATATGCGCAATTTATGCAGGCAGTTACGTATTTCTTTATAAAACGTTTCATTTTCGAGAACCAGTAATCAGACTGAACTTTTTCTAAAGTTTTCTCTACTGAAAAATGCCCTGCCTCATCGTGATTTAGTTGGCATATACGCCAACGAGCACCATGAGGCACTACCCATTTTAATTTATTACCAACTCGCCTGTATAATTTGTCATCACGTAAGACATAATTATTTTTAATATCTTTTATATCTTCATCGGTCTTGTTTAATATTGTTTTATTTTGTTTTAACCGTGTATCTGTCATTTGAACCGTATGTAACCAATTGCTAGTAGAAATATTCAAAATATCTAATTCTTCCGGATCGCTCGGCGGTAAGACAGGATTTCGGCTCAGAGCATCAACGTGTTGCATGTTGTGCCCGGGTCTATATTCTATCGTAAAACTATATTCTTGCAGCATGAGCCACCATCTCGCTACCTTTGGTATCAAATCGCGCTTAGTTAAAGTTGTTCGCAATGCGTTGCAGTCCGTAACAACTTTAAATTGTAATCCGATCAAATATACTCTGAATTTCTTTAAAGACTGGACAACAGCCATAGTCTCTAATTCATGAGAATGCCAAAACTCCTCTTCACGGGTGGTTTGCCGACTGAAATAAGCTACCGGTCGTAAAGGTGTATCACTATTTGCTTTTTGAAGCAAAACTCCACCAATACCAACTTTGCTTGCATCGCAATGTACTTCAGTTTCAAATGAATGATTATATAAAGCTAGTACTGGTCTATCCGTGAGTTTTCGTTTGATATCTTGAAAAGCCTGTTCTTGTTCAGGACCCCACTGCCAATGAACATCTGCTTTAGTCAATTTAGTTAGTGGCTTAACAATTGCAGCGAAATTGTAGACGAACCTCCTGAAGAAGCTTGCAAGGCCAACAAACTGCCTTACTTGATGGACATTTGTTGGTGTAGGAAATTCCGAAACAGCCTGAGTTTTCTTACTTCCAGGTCTTAATCCTGATTCAGAGATCTCGTAGCCAAGATAGTCTATCTCTGATTGGAAAAAATAGCATTTCTTAAGGTTTAAAGTTAATCCTGCGTTAGTTAACAGATTTAATATTTCTTCTAACATTTGAAACGCATTTTCAAAATCTTTACCTGCTGAAAGTAAATCATCTAAATATGGAATAGCAAGTTCAAAACGTCTGTTTCCTAAAGCCTTATTAATCATATTTTGAAAAACCGCAGGTGCGTTAATAAGTCCAAATGGCATTCTTGTGTACTCATAATGGCCATCCGGCGTTACGAATGCTGTAATGTGTTGAGACGATTCACTTACTGGAATTTGATAATATCCCGAAGCTAAATCCAAGCTCGTAAAGTAAGTCTTACCACTCAAGCGATCAAGCTGATCATCAATTACGGGCATCGGATAACTGTCTTTAATTGTCTTCTTATTAAGCGCTCTATAGTCAACACATAACCTGTACTCATTATTTTTCTTACGGACAAGTACTATAGGACTTGCATACGCAGAATGAGATTCTTTTATAATATTATGGTCAAGTAATTCACCAATCATCTGTCGTACTATGGCTCTTTCACTATATGGTAGACGATATGGCTTATATGTAACTGGAGTCTCATCATTTAAACGTATCGTCATTTCACTAATATTAGTCAAGCCAAGTTCATGCATATTAAGAGCAAAACAGTTTCGGTACTTGTTTAGTAATTCTAATAATTGGTGTTTCTGTTGCATCGATATTTTAGGACCTACATTCAACATCTCCATAGTTATTCGATCTTTAGGGATAGAATATTTATCAGAATAATTTATTGTAGAATTATTGATAGTATTAACTTGCATCTCATTATTAACATCTCTCAAATGTACTAATTCTGAATTAGGTAACTTTATGGCACGAGCTACGACTTTACTTTTATAGATAGTAAAAATGTTATTTGAGAAATTAATCATAAGAATATTTCCGATTCCTTTTTCAAATTGATATACACCTTGTAATGTACAATATTCTTCACCAAATTTTGTGCATACGTTTCCAGGAATGAACAAAAGACCTGTATACTCACCGTCAGTGTGCACTTTAACGGTTTGAAATCCTTTAAAACTAATATCTAATGAATTATATATATTTATACGGTCTAAGTTAGATTTATCGCAATACAAAATCAAATCAGAACTCGTTTTATATACAGTAACGCTTGGCAATTCGGTCAATGACTGACCAATGAGTACATCTGTTCTCAATAAATCATTCGTGACAACGTATGCATCTACATTCGCTTTTACAGCATCCACTTCAATATTTACTGTAACTTTTCCTAGTGGAAGTACACTGCCAAAAGCAAATCCCTTGATAACAGGTAGATCGATTTTATTAAGAATAAGATTACTCTCAGAGGCTACTTCCTCTTTGATTAATGTGCACTGACTACCAAAATCAATGTAAGCTGTTTTGATAGCTCCATTCAATTTAATCGACTTGTAATACTTGCCATTTTTTTGATCCTCATTTGTAATTTGTAGTACCCTTTTTGTATCCCCATTCGACTCAGATGAATTTTTATCTCCTATCTGATGAGGTCTATTATTACCTATCCGTTGACAGTCTTGCGTCTCGTGTCCAAGGCGCTGACATTTATCACATCGCTTAATAGGTTTCGTGCAATTCTGTGCAGTATGACCGACATCAGTGCAATTATAGCACCGGACTGTCCTGAAACGATTTCGGGATCCAAAGCTTGTTGATGCATTCATATTAATTGTTCTATGTGTACTACTATTATCCCTATTGCTTAATGTGTTATTTTTAGATTCTGGAATCATTTTTCGAGTAAGACCGATAGTCTTCTTAGATATACGTCTTAAATATTTCAACAGTTGCGATGGTCTTTTAAAACTGGATCCTTGCGCATTTAACCTTATATTATTATCGAAGATACCGTTTATGATACAATCTACTGCATTTCTACCTCTAATACCACACATTTTTACTAGTCTTGCTTTATCATGATAATATTCTTCTAAAGATTCATCTCTTTTACTTTTCCGTTCCAACATTTCATATAATCTATCTGCATAATTTCTATCATCAGGAAAAGTTTTGAGGATTTTCCTCTGCCACTGACGCCATGATAAATTTAACGTGCTTCTTCCTTGATACCATTTACGAGCATATCCACAAAGTTTAGGTATAGCATAATAAATTATTTGTTTCTCATTCCAATCGTATATATTAGCAGTTTCATTAACTTTACGTATCCAGTCGATAGCTGTCTGGGAATTAGCGTCTGGATCAAACTCTGGTATTACATTGTGAGCACCTTCGAATGTGTTACGTTTACAATCCATGAGTTTGCTGAATTTTTTAAAGAAATCAATTTTAAAGAAAACAAATAATAAATAGTATCGTTAACAATAGATGAAAAGATACTTCAAAGTAAATTATCTCTGAATTTGCTGAAAAATTCGCAGATAAGCGTGATTCTGGTTTACACATCGAGGGTTCCGTAACACCATACAGTATAAGACTCGTGTTGGATAATTACACATTGTATGATTAGTACAAAGGAGTTCTCACAAACAAAATGTTTTTTTTTGAAATTAGAGTTTAAATTATTGTTATTTTGTGTTTCGAGTAAATCATAAAGTTTACCAACGCCCATTTACGTTTAAAGGGACCACACGTATAAATAATGTCAGTTCGGGTCAGATGTATGCTAAAGGGTATAACTTGAGGCTTGATCCCAAATACGAATATGTATATTATGTGGCACATAATTTATTTTCATAGTACAAAGGGCTCTAACTATTAATAAGTATCAGATTGTAGAGATCATGAATATTAAATTTATTATGTACAGTAAAAATATCTATACCTATCGAAAGTTTTGTTTTTGTTTGTTTGTTTGAATGCGTTAATTTCGGTAAGTAGTTACCATGAAATTATATGGACTGTGTATTGACGCTATGACCTGTTTTATTTATGAGATACTTCATCATAAATTACCTAAAACCCATAGCATAGTTGACCACTATTAGCCAACAATAGTAGGTCTAGGTAGGTACTAAGTACCGACGTAAAAGTCTAGATTTTTCCGCAACATAAAAATCATTTAGTTGGTCACATATACACTTAAAACACTTAAAATAAACTAGGTTTTGTAAGTGTACCTGCTTAATTTAAAGTTTTACATCAATTAAGAAGATTTTATCGTGAGACGTGTGGAGCAAGTGTTAGACAGCCGGTTGGTTTAGTAATGAAAAATGTATGTGCATTACGATTTTTATGTCACAGTAAGTATAATAAACAATGAAATTCAAGCTCATGTGAGTGGAGACGTTTCTCCGTGTAACGACTTGTGTTGTATTGTAAAAATACCGCCAGAATATCAAATATTTATGACCCGTTTTATTGCTGTGTCTCAAGACATAATAGACTGAAACAATGCGTAACTTGATTTATTTATTTTGTAAGCGATTCACGTTTTAAACGAGATAAATGTAATAAAAAGGAAGCGGGTGCTATGGTAATGCTATAACGCCTTATAAAGCGATATTTTACGAGAGAATTGCGTTTCTGCTGAACCTATATTGTTCTAGAAACACAATAGTTTATAATGTACCAGCAGAACCCGCGGCTTCGCTAGCGCTTAAACTATAAAAAAACTGTAAAAAGCTAGGTTTCATACAAACTTTCATCCCCTATTTTGCCCCCTTATGGGATGAATTTCGAAAAATGCTACAACATATATTTATTTAATTGTATTGAAGAGCATTAATACCAAGTTTCAAGTAATTTTGATCATAAATATTTTTTTGGGTATTATAACGTGTTTTCTTGTAGGAATGAGATTATCTCCCGCGGTAAAAAGTAGCCTATTTCACTGAAATGTCACAGAAAAAATGTCACAGTTTATACTAACCGTTAAAACGTACAATAAGGACGAACCCGAGCGTAGCAAGGGTGAGTCGCTAGTTATATCATAATGCTATTTAAAAATATATTGAAATATAGATTACAGTTAAATTAATTTTCACCCAAGGGTCGGGCATTTTATTATAGGTTTTAAAGAAAAAAAAACGATGAGAATATTTTAAAGATTTTCCTTATCTGATGTAAATATTGATCTTTCAATTATCTTAGGTGCCATCATCTAAGACACTGTAAGCAATGAAATTTTTCTTTGTGAAATAATGATTCAATTTAAAATTTTGCGATTAGAGATTAAACGTACATATAAGTTAATTTAAGCATTTTAAATAAAAAAAAAATACTACGACAATATTAAATTAAAAAAAGTTAAGATTTATTCCTTGGTGAATGATTACGAGACAAAAAAATTCTAAGTTCCGATCATCTATACTGGTATTGAGATGTAAAGCCATCACATAGCCGTGATAAAGCCGCAGTCTATATTATGCACTAGCCACTCACCCTCGCTTCGCTCGGGTTCTTCCCTAGGTTGCTTCCCAAAACAAAATTAATTAATTAATTTGGTTTAATTTCTTCTCGTGGGACCCTATTTTTTTTTTCTAAAATAAAAATTACTCCTTATTACATCAGCTATCTGCCACTGAAAGTCCCGTCAAAATCGGCCCAGCCATTTCAGAGATTAGCCGGAACAAACAGACAGACAGACAAAAATTGTAAAAAATGTTTTTTCGGTGTATGTACCGTATACCTATACATCCATATGCATTTAGTAAAAAGCGGTTATTTTAATATTACAAACGTACACTCCAATTTTATTTATCTGTATAGATAACTTTATCGATCTTTCCCATATTTGGAAAGAAAATCTTAATTTAAATACTGTTTGTAAGACGACAAGTAACTGTCTACAGTCCTTAATATTATAAATATTTAAATAATGTATTTATTACATTGTTGGATCATTAACTTGTTTTTGCAAAGTGGGCACGTAATACCTACTATCCACGTTTCATCTAACAAATAATATTAAGCACCGAATATATGACCATTAAATTAATAAAAGAATGTGTTTTGAATATACTATTAGGTACATAAGTATTCCGTGGATGCATATTTATGAAATAGATGCATATTTAGAAACTACTTGGCCGATTTAGATGAAATTTGGTGAGAAGATAGTTTGAGCCCCTGGGAGAGTTTTTATCCCGGAAATTAACCCTTAAGAGGGTGAAAATGGGGATGACAGTTTGTATGAAGAATAAACCTAGGGACGAACCCAAGCGAAGAAAGGGTGAGTCGCTAGTATTCTTATATAAGTTTATTGGCCAGTGGAGAATTGCTTTGTTATATTAACATCTGGCTTGTCTAGTCTATGTCACGTTTGGAGTACTTTGGAATGGAATAAAACAGCTGTTTCTTAATATATTGGTTATAATGACTCTAATAGTCGTTGGCAAGTGTAAGTCAAGTCTTCTGATTTGATTTATTCTATTTCGAACTTTGCAAAAAATTAAAATTAAAAAAATAAAACATAGTATATTAATAAAAAAAGTATATTGTTGTCATGATAATAATATAATTGTATCTAAAAATACAGATATTAAACGTTCAAAAGGCTTCTATTGGTAAATTAAAAAAATGTGAATGAGCGATTGCGTACTAAAAGTTTATTATATAAAAAAATAACATGATAACCATATAATCATTTGATAATAATAACATTAATTGGATATGGATATGAGCGTCCGGCAATCCAGCCAAGAGTTACCCTGGAAGGTGGCCCACTTCGGTGGGCGGTGTATCATGCGGGTTGCTCCTGGTACATCTCTGACAGCAGAGTGGACCGTGGGAGCAACCCCTTGCCATTGCGGCATCGTGGTTGAGCGCGTAAGCGATCCTGCGACGCCCCATTCATTCTGGGAAGGTTCCGTGGGTTTTAGTGGGTAGTACTAGCTTTTCTAGTGAGACCTACATAACCTCTGTTTTTTTTTTAATTTAAAAAATATAAAAGAAAATATTTAATCCTTATGAGTTTATTTGGCCAATTCTCAGGAAAGAGATTTTTTCTTTCCGAACTGGTGGTAGGCTCATGACGCACGATAAAAATAATTGTAATAATTAAATGCTGAATAAAAATTTTAAAATTTAAATATGTCAAACACGTCTCAATTGATTTAGCTCTAGTATTCTCTTGGTTATTATAGTATACTAATTCGTTTCTGTCAAAGGAGCTATTATTCTTTGCCGGAATTAAAGTGCCAATATTTTTTTATTTGAATAATTGCTTTCGCCAAAAATAACTTAGCTAAGAAGATTTCTAACTATATTTCATATACTAATTCCATATATCGTCCGTGAATTTCTGATACCTCCTAACTAGCATTTTATCGCAAAACTTTATTTTAATGCCATATTTCATTTGGCAAAAGCAACATAATACATTTAATTATGATATCATAAAAAGACGTAAATACAAACCAACTACTGATTTGTTTTACCAAAATTCAACCACGATTTTTTAAAGTTATACTTCTTTTGGCACGTTTGGAAAAAATTATGAGAGTAAAATTTTTACGATGCGCGCGCATACCGACAGCTAAAAAGCAACATGATGAAGTTAGCTGCATTCCTTTTACAAACAGAGAGTTGTGACATACGGGATGAAATCTTTAGCTATTTTTGTTCTGTTACGTCAGAGAAGTATAACTTCTTACGTGCGTACATAAGTAGGGGAGACTGGGTACGGTTGTAACAGGGTACGGTTGTAACAACTCGAATATCACCGAACCTATGCGTGGTAGGTGCAAGGTACAAAGGGAGGAAATACTCGGGGAACAAGTCCCGACACGAGTCCAGCGTTGCTTCGTCTTTCGCGCGGTGAGTGCGCTTACGAGGAGGCCTATTGTCTTTTGCCAACCAAAAGTAAGTATTTTTGGCGAATTTATTTATGATATAACTTAAATATTGATATTATTATTATTGTATTTCAAAATGTATTTACGTAATCCTCGTATTTTAGAGATTATAATACGCTGATTCATTTTTGTATAGGTTATGTTATCTCGTTACTATGACAGCCTTATGACCAAAAAAGGGGTGTGGGGACGGTTGTAACGATTTTCATGGGGACGGTTGTAACAGTAATTTTATAATATTTTTTATTGCAGATACCTTGGAAACGTATAAGAAATACTTCGAGAGGTAAAACTGATATAATGTCGTATAAGAACGCTTACGATGAAGTCAAATTAGGCACTTCATTAAGACGAGCTGCTTTTCTGCTCAAGAAGACTAACCCACCTCCCGAATTATCTGAAGAATAAAAATATTATTGTCTTTTTTGCCAAGACGTATTCAGCGAGTCGATCTGGAGAGTGTTAAAACCAGTGTCAAGGGGGCTGCAAGCAATGGTCTCACGTAGCTTGTACTGATGGGAGTAAATATTATATATAACATAACTGCGATGAGTCTGAGTAAATATTACATGGAAAAAATATTTTGTTTTAACTTAGATTTTGTTGATTAGTTTTTTTTTAATAATTATTTAGGAATTATTTTTGTTTGGCAAGTCTAATAATAAAACTACTCCAGTGATACACTCCAAAGAAAGAAATATTATTTCTGTTGACTTGTTTTAGTTTAGTTTTAATAATTATCTATCTTAAACGTGCCTTAAATATTTTTAATATGTTTTAAGTACACATTTTCAGTATTCTTAGGTATTAAAACTGATTTTAAATGCTTGAGTTATGTATTATTTTTGAGTGTTACAACTGTCCCCCATTGGTGTTACAACCGCCCCTGGTATGGGGGTCGGTTGTAACAATCGCACACACTCATTAAAATGACATATTCCTGCCAAACAGTTATACCTGAGCTATTGGTTTTGACATTATTTTAAAGACTAATAATTATGCTTTCATCGCAAAGGCTTTAATCGCTGCTTATAACTATAATAGCTTTGCTGTGGACATTTAAAGAAAAATTGTTACAACCGTACCCAGTCTCCCCTACACAAGTTTTTTTTTTTAAATTTATAAATTAGTTTTATGTTCGTTCTGTAAAAATTGTTTTGTAAGTGGATAGAAGAACTCAAGAAGTTCATGGACGATATTTCTAATTGACCCGTGGTTAACAACTACTACATCGATGTTCAGTTATTGACGATTGATCTTGATAATGATTTTCGATTCTTATTTCAATCGATCATTCGTATTGAGTTTCAACCATATCAGATGTAACTTTGTTATTAATCATTGTTTCTAATACATCTTGGTATGATAGCGACTGTGTATTTGTTACGTATCTTGCTCCTTTAATTATTGCGGTGGTCGTGCGGTTCCAGACTCATAAATGAAAAAGCCTTAAAGCATATATAAGCTATTTTTTGCATTAGGTACTTCAAGGATAACTTCTTTTTTTTACGGTAATAATTAATTGTTCGCAATTTACGCAAGCGGTATTCGGTCAATTCGGTCATTCGGTCAAGCATGAAGCACCTATAACAGTAGCGAAAAACTGTAAAATAGAATTATAAACTTATGACGACATGCTTGGCTCAGTTTGTAGTGACCTTGCTGTGTCAGCGGTCGCGGGTTCGAATCCCGCTGAGGGCATTCATTTGTGTGATCATCACGAATGTTTGTATTTAAAGTTATATATGTGGAGTGTTACAACTGCCTGTTATCCATAACACACGCTTCGTAGCTTACCATAGAACTAGATGGTGCTGTGTGTTAATGTCAACATATTTAAACTTATATAAATTCACAAATAATGAAAATGTGCCGGTTTATTATTCATAGTTAAATTAATATCGGAAAATATGATTTAATATATTTTTTTTAATTTATTGAACATTCTTGTTTATGTTAGAGAGATAAATATTTAAGTTGTAGTTAAGAATATTGTTTTTGCTTGTAAATGTTTAAATAACATGGCAGGCATTATGATACAACGCTGTTCTACGTAATGTTATCACAGGTGCTGTGTGATGCTCAGAAATATAAAGATACACTACATTATAGCGCTATAAATTGCCAATACTATGTAGCCTCGTAGAAATTTCAATTCGATGTACTGAATTAGAGAGGGAATTGTAAGTATGTATATGATTCTAAAGCATCGAAAGAAATTCAGTCTAAAGAATATATAAACAGTGTGTCATAGAACTAAACATGAAGCCAAACAATAATGTTTTAAAATAGTATACAAATGACAATATGTATACTGAGTGATAATAAAATAAACAAAAATACCTAGCTAACAGATTTTGTTATAATAAAAAATGTCAAGTTCTATGGAAACGTGTTAGAAGTAAATCTTCATTCATTATTTACATATATCTATGCTAATATTATAAATGTAAAAGTTAACTCTGTCTGTCTGTCAGTCTGTCTGTCTGTTACCTTTTCACGTTTAATCCGCTGAACCGATTTAGATGATATTTGATATGGAGATAGTTTGAGACCCTAGGAAGGACATAGAATAATTTTTATCCCGGAAATCATCCCTTAAGGGGGTGAAAAGAGCGTTGAAGTTTGTATGGGGAATCATTTCTCAAGTAAGGGATATATTATACATTTTTTTAATTTTTAAAGTATGTACTTACTTTTCTATACCTTTATATGTA
This sequence comes from Fabriciana adippe, assembly GCA_905404265.1. NCBI lineage: Eukaryota > Metazoa > Arthropoda > Insecta > Lepidoptera > Nymphalidae > Fabriciana > Fabriciana adippe. Next base: position 13,372,359 of record FR989995.1, on the reverse strand, counting down.
CATATATATTCAGTTTATTCTACACTAACCGTGAAAACGTACCTAGGGACAAACGCGAGCGAAACGAGCGTGAGTCGCTAGTTTCAAATATGTAAGGTAAATAAATTAATAATAAAGGATAGATGTCAGAGAATGAGGTAAAAAGTGAGATATGTGGGTATTCAAAGGATTTAGAAATAATATTCGAAGGACTTACATAAGAATAATAAACACACATTTTAAGTTGTATTTTTCTAATTTAATTTTGACATTTTACTCTCTGCGCGCAAAAAAGTTTCACTTTAATAATTAAATAGGCTAAGATTATGCTTTGTCTCTTTCAAAGGGAAGAGAACTAATGCTTAAAAAATACAAAAGAATGCAGTATTATTCTTATTATTCATATTCTATTCTCAAAAATTATATATTTATTTAATTAGTACATAAATAAAATTTCCTTTATTCTTTAAAGAAAGTAAACGATCTGTATAATAAAATTTAGGATAGAAACATAAACAGCAAATCACATTACTATTTTAGACTTTGACATTTTTGTGGCGGACTCCGTCTATATATTTTTTTAGTCTGAGGCTAGAAAGAACAAAACAAGTAATTTTAATTCGATACTAATTTTTGCTCGCGTCTCCTCTCCATTTATAGTTACGTCGATAAAAAGTATAATATGGAAATCTAAGATATAGACTATCTTCATTCCTAATTTTACTTAAATCCTTTACAGTCGTATACCTACAAATTTTATATTGTTATAATTATAACTTAACTTTTTTTTGTACTTTGAACCCGCGGCTTAGCCCGCGTTCAAAGTATAAAAAAAATCTCTTTTTATAATGTATGGAAGGCTGCCCGATTTGTTGACATTTATGATTACTGCTCCGCTCTCTTGGGTAGTGATGATGATGATATAATATAGCCTATAGCCTTCTTTAATAAACGGGCTATTTAAGGCAAAAAGAATTTTTCAAATCGGATTATTAGTTCCTGAGATTAGTGCGTTCATAGAAACAAACAACCTGCCTCTTTATAATATTAGTATAGATTATGCATTATAGTGTGATTATTATTAAATCCACATTATGTTTTGTTAAATAAAACAACTTCAAAGGTCACCAAGCTCATTAAAACGGCGAATGTTTATCCTCAATCTCTAAGAATATGTAATATCAAGATTGACGCTAATTTGATATCTGATTATTGTTAGATACCTTTGTATTTTAATTTATATCAAACTTTTAATTATTAAAGTTAAAAATTAATTAATTAATTAAAATAAAGATAAGCTTTTAAACAAGCTGATCAAATTATGGTGCCAGACGATGGGAAAAATCTTGGTATTTGAGCCATTTTAACGTATGAGGCACCATAGTAGTCATAGTCGTTGTTTTTTTAGTTGCTTCAAAACTATTTACATTTGTCTAGATTTTTTGACTTAAGATAAAACGGATAGATAAAACTTTTTGTTTTGACATTTTTTCAATCCTTACTGCAAAAATATATTTTAATAGACTTTATCAATATTAAGTTTTGGATTCCGTTATATTTTTTAATTTCCGTATTTTATACTGTCTCTCACTGTGAAGCAAGGTTTTTTTCCATGTTTTTAACTACGTAATATAGAATTTCTTGTAGGTCTTTGTAAAAGCTAAAAATAAATAAGCGATGATATAAATATTTAACTTTCGTTCAAATACCATTTAATTATTATAAAACTAGCATAACCCGCGGCTTCGCTCGCGCTAAAATTACAAAAAATATATGAAAAAACGTATGTACATAGGTTTCATACAAAATTTCATCCCCTATTTTACTCCTTTATCGGATGTATTTCAAAAAATGTTAAAACACGTATTTATTTAATTGTATTGAAAAGCATTAATACCAAAATCAAGTAATTCTGGTCATAAATATTTTTTTGGGTTCTATTTGTAACGTGTTTTCCCATGGGAATAAAATAATCTCCCGCAAAAAAAGTCTATATCACTCTCCAGCCCTCCAACTATCTCCACACAAAAAATCACGCCGAACCGTTGCTTTGTTTTGACGTAAAATAGGGACAAACAGACACACACTTTCACATTTACTATTAGTATGGATTAGCTTTATGTTTGCTTGCACCTAAGAAATAACTCTGTTAGAGTGATGATGTCCTCCGGACCGATTCCGGCCACGGCGGCCAATCTCATTGAGACTAGCTAACTGCGCAGGAGATATTATAGTGCACAAATGTACGCGCAGACACAAGTGCACTCTCTATTCCTGTCACTCTCATACTCCGGTGGGACGACTACTCGACACGACCGGTGAGAGTTAAGGCGCAGGACCGACGGCTTTACGTGCTCTCCGAGGCACGGGGGTGAAACACCGCCAACTTCCCAACTCCGGGCTGCTACTGAGACTTACTAGACAGAAAGACTCAATAACTAAACTTGGCCCGACCCGGGACTCGAACCCAGGACCTCCGGGTGTGCAGCCGTACATGCTAGCCACTACACCCCGAGGCAGTTTCTTCTGTTAGAGTATTTATTATCTATACAATTTTATTAACCTGCTCGTAACCAGAATGTGGGAGTAGATTAGAAGTTTAGTATTTCATGGTTTCTTGTGAATACTTGTATTGAAGTTAATGTTATTTCCTTGCCGCTATCCTGCGGTTGAGACCTTGCTAGTTTGTTGTTTGGAGTTTATAGGGAAAATATAAGCTTTGTTCCTTATTAAAGAGATATAATTAGTTAAAATTCAACACAAAGATTAATTATTAAGCATTAATTATGTACAAGTTTTGTTTTATTTTTAACGTTATTCTTGTTACGTAGATAGGAATTATTATTATTCTAGTTTTAGTTCTATCATACTATGTGGCTTTTAGAAGTGATTTGTTCCGATGTGATTAGAAGTAACGTATCGGAGTTAACTGTATTTAATGAAAATCTTCAGAATTTTATGTAAACGAGTTAGTAATCCTTTTTTCACTAAGTTAAGTTAGAGGCTGCTGCTAACTAGACAAGTTTCAGATGAATCTGCTTCCAAATATAGCCTTCAAATCTTCGTTAACGACTTTTGACACAATCAAAATTTCTAATACGACAGCGATTAGACTACATCACAAAAACCTTATCATGCATGCCTTTACATGCAGTGCAGTATCTGGCCCAGATACGTCGTTAATATTGTACCCATGTGTCGCCACGTTGATGAATGAGACGCGTAAGTTTTTCTGATTTTTCTACAATCTCAAACAATGATATTGAACAAAAATAATAAATTGATTCTATAAAGGATTTTTAATTATTTGCTAAGGCAAGAATTTTTCATAAATTTTGTTATGAAATAAAAAATGGATAATATTGAGATATTAAATTCGAAGAAAGTGTGCTGTGCACAAAACTGACTAAATTCTGGCAAACATTATACTTCGTTTCACTTTCAAAATTGTAATTGCAATAAAATTGAACTACACTGTTAAAGTTTTTTTCTTCAACAATCAACATTAATTAGATAAAATTCCAGATGTCCGGAAGTACATTGTATTTATACAAAACTAGCGACTCACCCTCGCTTCGCTCGGTTTCGTCCCTAGGTTGATACCCCATACAAACTTTCATCCCCATTTTCACCCCCTTAAGGGATGATTTCCGGGATAAAAACTATCCTATATCCTTCCCAGGGTCTCAAACTATCTACTATAGATGTATCAAAAATCGTCGATGGACATTTTGACGAGTGCCTAATGTCTAAACACTAAATTAATGGCAATACGTAAATGAAATTTCGTATACATATAGTATACAAAATACAAGCGTCAGCAAGATAATTGAAATGCAAATGTACTAACATTAAGTTTTTATTAAGATACTAATTTGAACTAAATCAAATATAAGTATTACTTTAATCCAGTCTAATTATTCTGATTTACCACACCGGGTTGGGTTGTGTAAGCATTAAGCAGCTCTGTTCGGTTGAGATAAGACCTGTAGTATTAAGCACGTAGAAATCCTTTGTTAAATCACTACTTGAATATTGTTTTCATACACGGTTGAGAACACTCTTTATACTACTTTAATTAATCTATTATATATTGTGCATATAGAAATATGAAATTATGTTCTGAGTGACTGATTCATCAGCACCCTGCTAGGCCTATGGCTTTAATATTGCAATACTAACAAAGACTACTTCGTGAAGAAGATTTTATCAAAAATATACGTAATAAATTTCTAAATATACACAACTAGCGACTCACCCTCGGTTCGCTTCGGGTTCGTCCCTAGACAAAAACAAATCTATCCCACGGGAACCGCACGTTTGTCCGGGATGATATATAGCTTAAAGCCTTCATCGATAAATGGACTATCCAACACAAAAAGAATTTTTCAATTCCATCCAGTAGTTCCTGAGATTAGCGCGTTCAACCAACCAAACAAACAAACAAACACTTCAGCTTTATAATATTAGTATAGATTTATAAAACATATCTCTATTTCTATAGAGCATGAATGTATTATATATTCGTAGGAAGCTAGGTTTTTGCCGTTTTTGCCGTTTCTGAAAAATAATCAAGTAAAACCTTTATTGTTTTTATTATTTTAATTGGCTTAGAATCTGTTGGTAACTGAATCCATGGTCTTGAAATCCAAAAGTTTTCAACAACAGGTACATGAGATGAATAATGGCTGAAGCTATGTTCTAGTTGAGAGAAATTTACGTATGCTTTAAACTCATTTTACATTCTAGTTTGACTATAAAATGTTAGAATACCTATATAAAATATTTACAACTGGTACGTATGTACAGCTTTGGGTTAGCACGTACATTAATTTGAAACATAAAAAGTATATGACGGAAGTTTATGTGGTGACAACACAAAAATTGCTTGTATAACGTTTATTTTTATATTGGGACGGCGTTAAAATGCTCTGAAGCGTTTAAGTATTTGATAATCCTATTTTCTAATTTTTTTAACAACGAACTCTGTTTTTTATCGATTTTGAAATGGAGGAGGTACACAATTCGCCTGTATCACACGAATGAATGCCCCCAGCGGGACTCGAACCCGCGACCGCTGCCACAACAACTAGGGTCATCACAAAATGAGCCAAACGTATCGTCTATATTGAAAACAAACACACATAAATATTTTTATTTATTTTATAAATTAGATTTAAATTTTATTTTACTAAGTTAAACTTTATTTTGACTTTAATCATAGTCTTATATGAAAACAAAAAAAAAATTGTATACTTTTTGACCTTGTTCCATTTTTTATTGTTTTATTTTTAATAAAAGTTGACAGATTTTTGTGTATTACTCACGGCATTGTTTTTGATTTTAAAAATTGTAAATGTTACTTAACGTTCCAAATCTGAAATTGCCCTTGTCAAAGTTGTCATTACGGAAATCAAAAAGAATCTAAAGACAAATACGAGGGTCCCCGAGCGTTCCTATTGCGAAATCCATATTTAATGACATCCTCCATCAAAACTTTCACTAGCAATTTCACTCGACATCGGCCGAGAAATAAAATATTTACCAACTGCAGTGGTGAAATGACACACACGCATACGCATAGATATGTATTATATTATGTATATATACTATCTCGGTTATCTAGTGGTTAGTATGTCGGACGCAGATCCGGAGGTCCTGGCTTGGAGTCCCGGGTCAGGCCAAGTTTAATTATTGAATCTTTCCATTTAGAAAGTCTCAATTACAGCTCGAAGTTGGAAGGAGAGCACGTAAAGTCGCCGGTCCTGACGTCCCACTGAGTGTGGTCCCACGGAGTATGAGAGTGACAGAAATAGAGATTGAAATTTTGTCTGTGCGCATCCTTGTGCAGTATAATATCTCTTGTTGGTTAGTCTCAGTGAGATGACCATCACGCTGTGTACAAAATTGATCAAGAGGACATCATACGTATACGTATATTACAAGCGGTTTCAACTGCCTACTTATAATATACATACATATTATGTACATATATTATATACATAATATGTTGTATAATTCATGTGACTATCACTCAAAAAGCTATATCCTAGGTTAAATGTATGTAACATTGTAATCTATACATATAATAAAATTGTAACGAAGCCAAATCTGTACATTAAATATTTTTTGGAAAATCTTATTGAAATAGACTTTCTTATCGATACAGAAGCCATATCTATAGTTTTTAGAATTTTTGTCCGTCTGTCTGTCTGTCTCTTACCGCATCACGGGAAAACTACTGGACAGATTTTGATGAAATTTGGTATAATGATAGCTGGTTATCCGGGTCAACATATAGGATACTTTTTACTGCGGGATTCTCATCTCTGAGCTAAACGTTAAAACGTAACTAGGGACGAACCCGAGCGGAGCGAGGGTGAGTTGCTTGTTAGTAAAATAAATCATATATACATTAAGAAGAGAGCGCTTTATTGTATCCGAAAAACATGTACATACTCTATATACTTTACTTTATGTTACGTATTGTATATAAGACTTGTATAGTCTATCTGCTTATGTAGAACCCTTCTCAACAGAACAACGTGATTGAGTAGTAAAGCTGCATCTAACTTTCGTATTCCGCCTAAATGACATACAATCCCGAAATAAAAAGTATTCTAGGTGCAAATCCAGCTTATCGAAATGATTTAAGGGTTTTTTTATTTCGCCGTATCGAGTAGCTTTTGTGAGAGATTATTTGTTTAAAATATGTTATATTTATTTAAAGATGCAATATCATTTCATAACACGTTTGGCTCAGTTTGTAGTGACCCTACTTGCCGTGCCCGCGGTCGCGGGTTCGAATCCTGCTGCGGGCATTCATTTGTGTGATGAGCACGAATATTTGTACTCCAGTCATGGGTGTATTTAAAGTTAGTACCTGGGCGACCGAGCTTCGCTCGGACTTTTTGGGTAAGAGCACATTTTTTTTAATTTGACTTAAAAACAATAAAACAAAAGTATAAACATTAAACTTTGTATCCGACCTGGATTCGAACCCGGACACCCGTGATTGTCAATTTACGCCTTGGCCGCTTGACCACGATGCTTATGCCCGAGCATGCGAATGGTATAGCGTTGTTACACCAAAACATCTACAGACTAGAGGTTTTTTAATTAAAAATAACCTGGAGCAAATTTTTGTTGACAACCCCCCTGGGTCGTGTTTGTTACTATATGTTATTGTTTGTTTGTTTAAAAAATGTTTTTCACCTACACAAAGAGTGGGGGGTCCACCCCACCACATAGATCGGGATCTCCGACTGTAACTATACATACTTTCGTATTTCCAGTAGTAGGATATCACGAACTGTTTTGATGTTGTCTCCTAATGAGATTTTAACTTGTTCATTTTAGAGTCAGGTGCGACCTTGGCGTGTGCCTCATTTTTCATTTCCCTAGATGACACAGCTTTCCTCATTTCCATAGATTCTTCCTTTAATTTCTAGAGAAATTGGAATTTAAACATCTGGGACGATGAGTTTTGGGTGAGCGAAGTATTTATCGGTTGCTAATTAATTTGAAATTGGAAACTTAAATTATAATGTTAACCGGAGATATAAGGTACCACCATGCAAAATTTCATTTAAAGCGGTCTAGCAATTTCGGAGATTAGCCCCTACAAACAGACAGAGAAACAAAAAATTTGAAAAAAATCTGGAGTTGTTCTATTTCTCTTCTTATATCCGCTTGACTCGGTTTTTTTTATGTACAGACACTCGAGCTCTACAGTTTTATTATATGTGTAGATAATAATGCGAAAGTTGAATATAAAAGAGAGCTCTAGAAATGACATTTTATGCTCCATAAATGGCGTATTATGCTCCTTTATAAAAACCATAAACAAACGTCGAGCTTAATTTGACAATTGATATCTATTATATTATGAATCTAATCTATCTGAACTAATAATACCTTTAAACGAGCAATTCTTGTATATTTATTTATTTATACCGGCGATCTCGGAAATGGCTCTAAAGATTTCGCTGAAGTTTGGTGGTTGGGGTTTTCGAGGGCGAAAAATCGATCTAGAATAGTCTTATGGCTGGGAAACGTGTGTTTTCGAATCGATCACAGGTTCGAATCCCGGTCGGATACAAAGTTATTACTTTTGTTTTTTTTTTGTATTTATTTAAGTTTTTACGTTTTTTTAAGTCAAATTAAAAAGAAAATTGTATTTTTGGCCAAATACTCCGAGCGAAGCTCCGTCGCCCAGGTACTAAATAATTAAATGAGTCTTTGGAACACTAAGTGTTTTAATACTTAAAGAAGGTCAAGTCAAAAGTCTAAAGATCCCCTAACATGATAACAATAGAAGAAGCGAAAGATGTATATATGTATGTACTATGTAGAGATCGTAGCGTTCTATTCTCTTTGCCTACCCCTTAAAGGGAATAGCGTGAAATTCTGTGTATTTGTGAACGGGATGGTATTTTATAGTATATGGCATATAAATTAATTATTTAGATTTTAAAATTATGTATTTATAAATTAACTGTAATAATATATAACTTTTTACATTTGTTTTCAGGTAAGCATACTTTCTTGGCGCAACACAGATTTATAAAGTAAGTAGGAAGAGTAAGAAACATAAATATGATGTCCAAATAACATCACAGAACTTAATAGTAAATACTAAGTACCTATATCGTTGAGACGCGTATTAAGTTGAGACTGTATTATTTAAACAAGCTGTTAGTCTAAGAAAATGTATTGACGTATTTAAGAATCTTGTTTAGGTGATCTACAGACTATTCTGATAGCAGCGTCAGGTGCACAATATCACAATTTTATAACCATGTATCAAAACCTAGTCTTCAAAATACTAGTAAAGGTACCACATTGAAAATGGTCAAATCGTTTGGGAGATACACGGACGTAAGACGGATCTTATAACGCCCCTCGTTTTACATCGGGATCAAAGAAAAAAAGATATTCATAAACTACCTTTACATGTACGTTTCATTTTTTCATTCCGCGTAAAATAGAGTTTTTCTAGAGATTATCAGTCAACTTCCCATTGAAGTTAGGTGAAGGCAAAACTTGTACAATGCGGGAAGAGACAATGACTCTGATGTCACAAATCTCATGACTGAAACGGATCGCGATGAATGGCTTTGTTCGGAGCCATCGTTATAATAAACAGTTATTGTATGAAGTTAGGACAATCATCTTATTGTTAACTGATATTGAAAATATGTGTTAGATCACTTAACACAAGGTTAAATAATAATTGAGAGGGTTTCTTTGTGGTAGTAATAACACTCATTCTCTAAACATCTCAGCAATTATAGAGATAGATTATTAAAATTACAATCAATCAATTTCGGTGTATGTTTTTTGTCTATATACATATGTTTAAAAATATGTCATTGTAGTTATGGCTCTATTAGTGGAACCTATTAACATTTGTATGTATAATATTATTAGGAAAAATTTATGCTTAAAGTTGACATTTACTAAAAAAACAAGAATAACTTTAATGAACATTGAGAAATATGCTTACGTACACCACTACCTTTATACAGAAGGTTAAATTATGGGTAGAAAAGTACTACTCACTCAGGCATAACGCATAGGAACGACCCTTTTTCGTCTTTATAAGGCCTACCACGGTAGATCTCCTGAGCGATAAAGTCGGCTTCCCTCTGAACATATCACCTCGACTGACCCGAGGCTCTTCCTTATTGTCATCAACAATAATAGTGTTGATCTTACGGCTGACCAATTTAAATCTTAATTATAATATGTATTTAATCTTCTGTTATTAACATACACCGTTACAATGCTTATGGACAGTTATAGTTTAAAATTTTGTGGAACCTAATGCTATTATAATTTGAATTGTAAATAAAGTCACTCTTGTATCGTACCATTACGGACATATGCGTATAATTAATGTTATTAACTAAATGGTTTTTGCTGTTGTTTCCAGATGTGTATATTTTGGTCGAATAACAAATTATGGAAATGTTAAGGCCGGCCGCATATCATAGGATTTTTTCTGTCAGTAAATTTCTGACGCCCGCCGGAAGGTAGTCTGTTCATATGTTTTGGTCTAGACCCATACTATCAGAAGTCTGACGTCCGCTTCTGATGAGTCCCGGATGCTACCGATAGGACGTCAGATTTTTTTCCGATAGAACGTCGCTATACGTTTTATACTAGACCCCGCACACTTATCAGAAATTCGCATCAGTTGTCGAGCAGACACCGCGAACTAAACTCAGAATCGCTGGAGCGAAGTTTCTGATAGGTGTGCGGGGTGGTACCGGCTGACGTCAGATATTTTCTGACAGAAAAAATTATAACATATGCGGCCGGCCTAAAAGCTGAATAATGTAGTTGGTTGGCATTTTGCGTATATTAGACTTTTTTGTCGTTGACGTTGCCTTAGATTTTTTTTTTATTAAAATTGGCTTTAGTTAATTGTGTTGAACGTCTTAGGTCTTGTTTTTTTGTAGATATCGTATATTTTGATAACATTGTATTTTTAAAAACATATAATATTTATTTGCACATATTTTAATCAAATCCAATTCACTTTTGGTCACTTGATATCATCTCTAATCCTCTAATATTATTATCTATTATTACGACTTGTTAGCAATAAACCTAATTAAATAAACGATTGTAATCGCAATGCCATTGTATTGAATCGCAATTAAGGCATCATGCGTTAAACCCATTAATTTATATCCCATATAGCTGTCACATAAATCTGAACGCAAGGTCGAGTATTAAAAGATGCCCATGAATGAACCTTATACGTTCACGTCATTGACCGAATTCAAACTCTTTTTGACCGATTTTAAAAAGGGGATATTTTATTCGGGTGTATATTTTTTTGATTATTATATATTTTATTGACACCCACACATAGGCTATATATAGCCAAACATACCTATATTTTCATTTTAAAAAAATTGTACTGAAAATTGAATATGACTGTTTAAATAATTTACAAGATGGCGTATCTTAGGGCATAATTATATCTTTATTAAAAAATAAGTATAGTAATTATTTTTATATAATACTAATAGGATAAATACGAAAAAAAGTAAGGAAGAACCTGAAATGTCGAATAAAGCTCTTACTGACGGTTATTATATCGAAGTAGGGTTTGCTATCTGCACTCGCGTAGTTTATTTATGTTATATTTTATTCTATTCTGTATAATATATCGCTTTGTTCGTACCGTGATCTTAATAGTCTACAACCTTTTTCGATAAGTGAAGTATTAAATGCAATAGGAATTATCTATTAAATGCATTTTTCTGTAAGTTTGTCGATTGTAAGCCAATTTTAATGATAATTTTTTTCAGTTAGAATATTTTAAAGCAAAAGTAACATTTCTAAGAGTAGATTCGCTGTCTGATATTTTCATGTGCGAATCATTTCCAACATGATTACCACTTGCCTTACGGTAAAGGAAAACATCTTGAGGAAACTTGCATGACTGAGAGAGCCTAGTATTTTTTTTGAAAGATATATAAAGTCCGCCAATTATCACTTGACCAGCGAGGCGGACTATGGCCTGATCCTCGTATTATAGGGAGGCCCGTGCTCAGCAGTGGGACGTTAAAAAGGACTGAATACCAGTACAACAGTACATTAATTTTGAATTGGCAGTCAAATTCTTCATTGAAGTAGCACATAATATGTATATATTTATTTCTTGCTTACTTAATCTAAATATCTTTACATAATTCAGTTATCTTCTTAATAAGCTATTAACGTTTGTGATCATATAATTAAGTATCTAGGCTTATAAATACAATGGAGTGTTTGCACTCACTAAATTTGGTTGATGAAAACGTTTCCATTTACTTTGTAGAAAATGTATTTAAATTTTCTTGCGCGATGGGGTCACTTAAGAGTCACTTTGATACTGAGTACACGCAAATTAGTGTTTATATAATAAACGTTACGTTTTAAAATTTAGTATACATTTCTCATAGATGAGATATTTTCCCGCAGTAAAAAGTATCCTATATGTTGACCCGGATAACCGGTTTTAACCATACCAAATTTCATCAAAATCCCTCTAGTGTTTTTTTTTGTGATGCGGTAACAGACAGACAGACAAAAATTCTAAAAACTATAGATTCGCCTTCTGTATCGATAATAATGTCTATTTCAATAAGATTTTCCAAAAAATATTTAACGTACAGATTCGGCACAGTCACAATTTTATTACATGTATAGATATAACTCATAATGTTTGGAAATACGGAACCTTCAATACGTGTGTCAGACTTGCGCTTATCCGATTTTTTAATTAAGGAATCCAAACATGTGCTAATTTTGAATTGATATTGTATTTACGCCACAACAATACTCTTCGTAATCAAATAAATTAGTTTAGACTCAAACGGTTGGTACTGTTATCCGTAACAAATTTGATTTGCTCGGTAACTCTGCAGTTGCATCCATCCCCGCTCCAAACGCAGTCAATGTGCGGATCTAATTTCCTTCACAATCGAATTTCTTGTTAATTTTCAGTTAGCAGCGACTGCTAAGCGGATACGGACTTTTAACTATTAGCGATTCTAAATGGAAATTTTGTATTTACTATTTCTATAATTCTTGCTTTGGAGGATATGCTAATGTTAAGTCTCTAAGTACGTAGTAGTCGAGGCAGTGGTAGCCCAGTGGTGACGCGCTCGTTTGGGAAATCGAGTGAAGCGGGTTCAGATGCCGGGTCTCGTAGCTCTGTTATTTTCATGTGCGAATCATTTTCAACATGATTACCAACTTACGGTGAAAGAAAACATCTAGAGGAAACCTGCATGTCTGAGAGAACCTAATAAGTTTTTTAAGATATGTGAAGTCTGTCAACTCGCACTAGGCCAGCGTGGGGGACTATGGCTTGATGCCTTTCGTATTGGAGGAAGGCCTTAAGGATTTTGAAAGTGAATGAAAAGAGAGGGCACTTGTATTTGCGCATAAACTTGTATACTGTAATATCTACTACGCAGTAAGCTAGTCTCAGTGAGAATTGCCGCCGTAACCGAAATTGTTCAGGAGGTCATTATTTTATTTTTACCTTTACCTTTGTTCTGCCCTTGCTCAGACTAAATAGTGATATGTTTCAGGTGAGTATACACTTGATATATCCAATTAGAAAAAGAATCGTGTGTGTGTGTGTTCTTATGTACGCACGTAAGAAGCTATACTTTCTTTACGTCTTTTCTTTTTCTTTACGTCTTCTTTACGTCTTTACGTCTTTGGCGTAAAAGAACAAAAATAGCTAAAGATTTCATCTCGTATGTCACAACTCTCTGTTTGTAAAAGGAATTATAAATCTAATATATAAAATTCTCGTGTCACAGTTTTCGTTGCCATACTCCTCCGAAACGGCTTGACCGATTTTGATGAAATTTTTTGTGCTTATCCGGTATCTATGAGAATCGGCCAACATCTATTTTTCATCCCCCTAAATGTTAGGGGTAGTCCACCCCTAAATATTTTTTTTATGCTTTAGACAAAATTTTTAATTTCTATTTTTTTATGATACAACATACAAAAATACATACAATCCTCAATTTTCACCCTTCTACGATCAACCCTTATTTTTTAATAGCCATTTTAGTAATTTAATCATTTTTCCTCTCCGGTCGAAAACTGATCAATCGTGATTTAATGCAAGCTAGGGACGAACCCGAGCGAAGCGAGGGTGAGTCGCTAGTCTATCTATATAAATAAAAATGAATGTTGCTAAGCGCAAAACTCGAGAACGACTCGACCAATTCAGCTAATTTTTATTTCGTATGTTCCTTAAGGCACACGGAAAGTTTTAATAAAGAGAAAAAATATAAAATAATCTGCCTACTTTTCTATACCTATGTATGTACATTGTACTTACCGTTAAAACGTGTCGTTAGTTAATAAAAATAAATAAGGCATATCAGATATATTACAATCATATATTTATAGAATATAATTTAAGGAAAGAATATAATATTACATATCGTTTGTCAGATAATAACAACGGCTACCATGGCAACAAACAGTTGTCAGCTAACTTAATCAATAGTAATTTGTTTGGCAGAAAAGATTATTTGATCTTCTTTTGAAAACTAGTCAAAAAATATATAACTAAGAGTTCAATTATATTATACTCAAGTACCTAAAAACAAATATCAGGATAAAAATGTTAAGATTTAAACAAACTCTTAATTACGTTTATACGTTTTATTTTTTTAAATAAAGTTTCTATTTATTTTTTTAGTAGCAAAACGATATTGCAGAGGTAAACTAAATTATACAGTATACGGCAAGTAAGTAGCGTCTGCTCAAAAGCAAAGTAAGCAGTGCTTAGCTCTACAGAGCTTATCTTGTAGCAAGTACTGGAAAATATAACTGATGCAAAATATAACTGTTGTTGCGTAATGGAAGATAAAGTTTGTATACTTTCCGAAAATATTGCAATATTTCCGGAAAATATTATATTAAATAATTATTATGGATATAAATGTAGGCAGGCAAAGACAAAACAGTTCGCTTTTGCTCCTCTGTTTTTCCACCGATTTTCTTTCTTTTTGTTTAGTAGCTGTCGAGCTTTAGTGTATGTATTCAGCCCTTTATAACGTTCCACTGCTGGGCACGGGCCTCCCTACAGTACGAGAGGAATCAGGCCATAGTCCACCACGCTGCCCAAGTGCGGGTTGGCGGACTGCGAGCTTTAGTGCTATCGATAAAAAAATGATTACGGAGCGTATATTAGTTAATTTAATAATATTTTCAGTGTTTTAGTTGGTATATTTTTACTGTAAATCGGACGGTTTCAAAGATATCTAAAGAAATAGAAATTAAACGTCTTTTTTAAATTGCCTTTATTGTCATTGCTATCCTTTAATATTATAGTCGGAGAGACGGACGGACAGGGAGACGGTGTTCGTTTAGAAATAGGATCCCGTCTCGCGCGTACAGAATAAAAAAAAAAACAATCCGAGTGAAACGGAATGTTGTAATTAATTCTGAAAGCATTTTTAATGATGATATTCTGATAGTAAAATTTGTGGTCAATGGAAAACTGCCAAAGAGTTCCAACGGTCATAAAAATGTAGTTTTGTATTGTTTGGTGAAATGATAAATTATTTTGTTCTATTTATTAGGTGCTTGTTTACTTTAGCTACAATAAAATGACTTTACACAAGTAATACTCGTATAATGTCTTAGAAATATTTTATAATATTTTGTTGTAAATTTTCAGTACAATCAAGACTTTATCTCTAAAAAAACATACTAACTTGTCGTGTTTCTTATTTTTGTCTATATAACAAAGAAGGTTTGGGTTATAACTATTAGTAGGGATATTGAATATATTATATTATAATCTATCCTTTACGATTATAATTAATATTCGCTCAATTTCAAATATCTTCTTAACTATGCAATAACTAATTAATAGTCTTAATATCAGGGCTGCAAGATCGTATAAATGGATATAAAAATTGTATAATATGGTTATCTTATGTATCCAGCTTGTAGGTAAAGTAGATTGTCTTGTATAATTGGATACAAAAATGAAGATTTCATTTGTCCCGTAAGTTTAATAATGTAAAACAAAAAAGTATCGAGAGATTGAACGTTTCTTAATTGTAGATAGGAAGCAGGCGCCATGTACGATTATATACGACCCGAGTAATAAGTTATCACTACACAAAATTTAGTTAAAATCGGTTCCTTACTTTTTGCGTGAAACGCGCACACCCAAACAGACAAACAGACATACAGACAAAAATTTTAATAACTATTGTTTAGGGGTATATATTCTGTACACAATATGTTACAGTCATTGTTTTTAAAAAAAGTATTTCATGTATAGATTTCGCTAAGTTACTGTTTTATTATGTGTATAGATATTAGTTATTAGTTTAAATACCTATTTATTTATTCATAAAGAATCACTTCGTTCAAACACATAATCATGCTCCAAAACATTTATTCATCATCACCACCGCGCTCACGCGCTTTTCGCGCGTAGACTCTGCGTCACAAAGGTACAACTTCTGAATAACCCAGCCATGATACGCACCTCCAATGATTTTAAATGTAGCCCAAAATCGTATCTCTAGGGGTTTTTTTCATTTTTTCGATGTTCCGATGCTAAGGACCTTTTATTTACACTCTTATTGATTTTTACAATAAGATTTGATTTCGTATAATTTCAGTGACCCAACGGTGTATAAAATAAGTTAGCTCTAAACTGGCAGCCCTGCTTAATATATAATTAATTAATTGTGATTGCAAACTAAATTAAAGCAGAGCGCGTAACCGCTGACTTATATAATTTAATAATCAGTTATGTTAACACATAACCAATATTTATATATAGAAAAACTTAGGCTATTTTCTAACTAGGGAAAAAGGGTTCTCGTGTGTGAAAGGACAGAAGACATCGGCTTAACTATTTTTAACCGGCCTTACAGATTTATTTCTATCGTCGTAATAAGTGGCGTAGGAAGCATAAAATAGTCCATACTAATATTGATTTTTTTGTATAGAAATAGTTGCAGAGCTGGAGACTAACTTATAGGTACTATTATAATACTGAGTGCTTATAATCTATATATACATAAAATGCTTTGTCCTGACTGACTGATCGATCAACGCACAGCCTAAGCCGCTGGTCGTAGAAACGTGAAATTTGGAGGACATATTCCTTATACAATGTAGGCACCCGCTAAGAACGGATTTTTCTAAATTCATCCCCTAAGGGGGTAAAATAGGGGATAAAAGATTGTATGAAACTCTGTTATTCTTAACACGAAATACACGAAAAGTGGTATTTAGCTTTAAGATGAAAAATAAGAAATATATGTATTAGATTTTTTTCGAAATTCATCCCTTAAAAGGGGAAAAAGGGGTAATGAAGTTTATATGGGCAAACAATTATTTATGATCAGAATCACTTGAAACTTGGTATTAATGCTCTTCAATACAATTAAATAAATATGTATTTTAGCATGTTTTGAAATTCATCCCATGAGGCTGTCAAATAGGGGATGAAACTTTGTATGAAACTCTGTAATTGATGCACGAAAAATGGTATTTAACTTTAAAATGAAAACTAAAACAATACAAATATCATTTTTTTCGAAATTCATCTCTTAAAAGGATAAAAGGGGGTTGTGCTGTTTATGTAAGAAAAAAATCTTTATGATCAGGATTACTTGAAACTTGGTATTATTGCTCTTCAATACAATTAAATAAACACGTATTGTAGATTTTTTTTTAATTCAATCCCTAAGTGGGTAAAACTGGGCGGTGAAGTTTGAGTTGTTGAATATATTTAAATAGAGTAACATGGCTCAAGTGTGGGATATAAAGTAGAGTAAATTTATTTACAGAATATACGCTTAACATCTTATACATATTTTTGCAAGTAATAAAGTATGTATTGCGAAAAAGTTTATGTTTTTCGTAGTTTGATCGCGGGCGAAGCCGCGGGTTCTGCTAGTCTGTACATATAATAAAATTGTAACTAAGCCGAATCTGTACATTAAATATTTTTTGGAAAATCTTATTAAAATAGATATTATTATCGACACAGAGACCAAATCTATAGTTTTTAGAATTTTTGTCTGTCTGTCTGTCTCAGAAAAACCACTGGAGGGATTTTGATGAAATTTGGTATGATGATAGCTGGTTATCCGGGTCAACATATAGGATACTTTTTACTGCGTGAAAATATCTCATCTCTGAGAAACCTATACTAAACTTTAAAATAAAATTGATACAAATGAAGTTTCGATTGATATGATTTCATGTAAGGCGAAAGCGATGGTCGGAGACCTCAAGAGTGACATATATATGTTTTT
Source organism: Fabriciana adippe (assembly GCA_905404265.1). Classification (NCBI taxonomy): domain Eukaryota; kingdom Metazoa; phylum Arthropoda; class Insecta; order Lepidoptera; family Nymphalidae; genus Fabriciana; species Fabriciana adippe. Next base: position 13,354,549 of record FR989995.1, on the reverse strand, counting down.
ATTTACCTAGGGACAACTCGAGCAAAGCGAACATTTGTATAATAAATACTTTTATTCTGAAATTGGGGATAACAAAGAACATATCTTCATATAATAACTCATAAATTATTTCCTAATCTCAGCGTGCCTCTTGAAGTTGACCTCTTCTAGCAGTTTCCACTGTAGTCTATCTCGAGCTACAGGTCTCCACCTTGGGCCAGCGGTCTTTTTGACATCGCCCTCCCATCTCAGACACTGTCTACCGCGATTTTCTCGTCTCTCAGACATCAGTCTTTCACTGTCTAAGCAAGGAAAGTGGAGCAAGACAGTGATATGCGTAATAAATATCAAAACTAATAGATTTAATATTTGTAATGTTAAATCTAAAGCAACACAGCTTCTTTGACCCACTTTTAAAATGTTCACTCTTAAAGTATCTGAAATCGGAAACTTGGGAGTCGATCGACGGCTAAGTGTGTTGAGAAAAACCTTCGATTTTCTTTTGAATTTTGTTTTGCGAATTCGCTTGAATAATTTATCACCTCAGATCGTTCTTTAAAGGCATTTTCTAATATGTTCATTGTTCATATACTATGAGTGATTTTCTAAGGACTTACCAACGTGAAGGCTTAATACTTTTCTAGCTTTACGCGAATATTAAATATTTAATTTTATCAAATAAAATAACTTTTATCAGTAAAAAAAAAACATTGTTATCTATGGCTATATACATTACTGAAATTTATTTTTTACTTTTGAAATACTGAAAGGAAATTGGGCAGATTTGACCCGGTCTTGATATTGTGACGGTCAGTTATAAAAAATCATAGCTTTACTTAATCTAATATGTAAATTACAAATATAAACATAATTATATACCTTAAAGAATGCCAATTTTAAGATATAACTCTTCTTTTGTAATATTTTAAACGAATCTGTCTTTTACTATGACGAATAAATACTTAAATAAATATATTTCGTATAAAACGTTGTTTTATTTTTCACTAGCGACTTTCTTTTTGAGGGTAACTGACTTAAATTAAAGTTATTATGATTTTTGATTGATTATGATTTTGATTGTTAATATAGCTTCCTATAAGTGAAAAAAAAATCGGATCAGTAGTTTCAGAGATTATCCTCTACATACAAACTTAAGCTCTTTATAATATTAAGTATGGATTACTCTAGTTTCAAAATAGGTCGTGATATGTATAAAAAGAAAAAAAATCCACGATTTTCTATCTTATTTCTTACTATACTTCTATATATATATATATATATATATATATATATATATATATATATATATATATACAAAACAAAGTCGTGTTAGTTACACCATTTATAACTCAAGAACGGCTGAATAAATTTTATGATATTTGATTTTTTGGATTTCTCTTAGTCCGAAATAGGATAATAAGTATTAAAACATCAGAAATATTAAAAAAAATATATGGCTAACGCTGGCAAATAACTATTTTAAATATTTAAAAACGTACCTAGCTACGAAACCGAACGAAGCGAGGATGAGCCGCTAGTAATATTAGAAATGTGAAAGTTTAGATGGTTGGATGTTTGTTACTCAATCACGCCAAAACGGCAGAACGAATCTGGATGAAATTTTACAGATAGTACAGAGATAGGTATAGATATAGTCTGAAGCAGCACATAGACTATTTTTTATCTCAGAATTTTTGACATTATTTATAAACAAATCTATCTCACTATTATAAAGATAATAGTGGGATAGATTTATTTATAAATAATCGCAAAAAATTATTTGAAAAATAATTTAGGATTATCTGCTAGAAATAAGATTTTTTTTCAAGGTTTGAAGAAGTCAAAACCTAAAGATAAGTTTCATAAGTGGCTGCACTGGGTCACGATGCCACACAAATTCACCCAAATTACGTTTTAATACTATTCTTTGTAAGTACGTATACATATGTATGTAATATAATTGTTTATGTAACAAAAATAACATACTTTTACTGTCACAGGCTGAGTATATCCATTTATTCTCGAGATCTTGTTATTTTGCTAAAGCCGTAAGTACAGTTTTGTCACTTCTTATCGCTTGGCGCTCGTTCCCTTGCGAAGGGTTACAAAGGACTATGATACAACTTTTTCAATACAAAACCTTGATGGAAATCTCATATTCTGTACTTTGTAAGTTTTGTCATAGCTATTGTGTGTGGAGGTTCATAAACAAAAAAAATAGAAATAAATTTTAAATATAAAATATGTATGTACGTATGTATAGCATATCATGCACATACTAGTATCTCGCCCTTGCTTCACCACACTCTTTCTTCCTTCGTCGTCGGGAGTTTATGAAAACACTTGACAACTCGTTTGGCTTAGTTCGTTGTGACCCTACTTGCTGTGCCAGCGATCGCGGGTTCGAGCCCTGTTGCGGGCATTAATTTGTGTGATGAGCACGAATGTTTGTACTCCAGTCATGGGTATTTATATTTAGGTATAATATGTATGTACATATGTATTTAAAGTATCGGGTGTCCATAACACAAGCCTCGTAGCTTACCATTGAACTAGATGGTTGTGTGCGTTAATGTCCTAACATATATTTATATTCATCTTCTCTCCAATTACTACTATAATTAATGTTGGTGGGATCATTCTAAACCATGAATTTTATATTTTTCGAGGAACATAGTTTTTTAAACAACGGTTGAATCGGTTCCGATGGAACTATTTTGCTGTATAAGTCAATTAAAACCCAAGTAAGGTAATTGGTCAAGTGGGTTTAAAGATAAAAGTCAAAAAACAAGAGTTAAAATGGATTTAGAGTAAATAAAACTAAACGCAATGTCACAAGCATTAGCTTATCAAGTAATAAATATATTTTAATATTTAACTATAAAAATATACCGAATGAAAGTAATCTTGACGATTGCGTCTCCGTTCATGTGCAGATATCTCGTGCGACATTCAAATTGAATATTTATACCTTTTACTTAGACTCATGCATTATGTTAATGTATTCGTTCAATTTTGCCTGTGGTTTAATTGTAAATGTTGGAATAGTACTTATGAAAATCTGTTATACTTTTAATTTTATGAAGTAAAAAGAAGGTAATACAGGTCTAGTATCTTAATATATTATTAACCCAAATATATTTGTTGTAGTTTGTCTAAAGCCAGGTTGAATGGAGAAAGTAAAAGCTTAGTATTAAAATATGTTGTATAAACTAGCGAGTCCCTAGGTACGTTTTAACGGTTAGTATGGAATAGATAGATATATCATATGATATATAGCCTATATCCTTACTAAACGGGCCATCTAATGCAAAAAGAATTTTTCAAATCGGAGTAGTTGTTTCTGAGATAAGCGCGTTCAAACAAACAATCTCTACCTCTTTATAATATTAATGTAGATAATAATATTATTTAAAAGCAAAAAAGTATCTTCTGCTATTATTACTACTCTATTAAGTTTTTTAAATATAGTTAATTATCATACATTACCATTTGTGCATATATCATGTGGGTGTGGAAATCTTTCCAGAAGTTACAGGATTTTGATAAAAATTTAAAAGATGTTATAAATTATAAGATTATTTTTGATTTTCTAGTTGGACAAAACTATTCTTTTTGAAATTAATACATGGCAGTTTGTGAATTTGCCATTTTCATGCACTGAATTCGTCCTGTGAAAGTATAATACATTCAAAAGGACCAAGTTAACTTAAATTGAATTTCCATTAAAACGCAGATGTGCTATCTAAAGTGTAGGGGTTGTTGAATATTTATGAGTTCTGTTTGCGACTCTTTCAAATCATGTGAAAACCACTTTTTATGCTACCAGTTTAAGTGGAGTTGCTTCAGACTTTTATTTGGATTACTGCCATTTGAAATTGCAACAGGTTACCATCTGTACAGTTAAAATAATTAGTATGACGTAGGGCACTTTATATAATCTAGAAAAACAAAAATAAATCTATCCCACGGGAACCGTACATTTTTCCGGTATAAAAAGTAGCCATTGTGCTATTCTAGACTATAATCTATCTTTGTGCCAAATTTCATCCAGATTCGTTCATCCGTTCTAGCGTGATTGAGTAACAAATATCCATCCAAACTTTCATATTTATAATATTAGTAAGAAGTAAGATAACGAAGAACATAAGAATCGATTAATGAAAAATTGTTTTTTAAGTTAAAATTAATGCAGAATAAACAACGTTTGTGAAGTGCATTATTTAATATCTAAATAAAACTATCTTTTCGGATTTTTTCGCGGATTTATTTTGATTTTTGGTTCCCGACGTTTCGATTGCTTTACAGCAATCATGGTCACGGGAGAGACTAAGGTGTTAGATGTCTCAAAGGTATTATATAGTTGTTACAGACAGCCTACCCACAAATAACAAAATGAATTCAAAAAACTTGAAAATTGGCACCAAAGTACCTTACAATATTTGTTAATTTTAATTTTAAAACATTTTTATAATTTTAATTACTTTTATATTATATAATTTTATATTATTTATATAATTTTAGCTTTATTATTATAATTATTACAATTTTTTTTTTTTTTTTTTTTTTTAAATAAATTTTTTATAAAAAAAAAAAAAATTGTAAAAAAAAAAAAAAAAAAATTGAAAAAAATTGTAATAATTATAATAATAAAGCTAAAATTATATAAATAATATAAAATTATATAATATAAAAGTAATTAAAATTATAAAAATGTTTTAAAATTAAAATTAACAAATATTGTAAGGTACTTTGGTGCCAATTTTCAAGTTTTTTGAATTCATTTTGTTATTTGTGGGTAGGCTGTCTGTAACAACTATATAATACCTTTGAGACATCTAACACCTTAGTCTCTCCCGTGACCATGATTGCTGTAAAGCAATCGAAACGTCGGGAACCAAAAATCAAAATAAATCCGCGAAAAAATCCGAAAAGATAGTTTTATTTAAATGTCAAACATTCGCGTAAATCTAAGAAAGTATTATTTAATATCTATTAAAAAGACATTATGAACGATAAAGTATTTTTTATTATTAAAAAAATGTTAAAAAACATCTATATATACATAAAATGCTTTGTCCTGACTGACTGACTGATCGATCAACGCACAGCCTAAACCGCTGGTCGTAGAAACGTGAAATTTGGAGAACATATTCCTTATACAATGTAAATATCCGTTAAGAAAGGGTTTTCGAAATTCATCCCCTAAGGGGGTAAAATAGGGGATAAAAGATTGTATGAAACTCTGTCATTCTTAATGCGAAATGCACGGGAATTAGTATTTAGCTTTAAGATAAAAAATATGAAATATATGTATTAGATTTTTTTCGAAATTCATCACTTAAAGGGGTAAAAGGGGGTGATAAAGTTTATATGGGCAAACAATTATTTATGATCAGAATTACTTGAAACTTTGTATTAATGCTCTTCAATACAATTAAATTAATACGTATTTTAGCATTTTTTGAAATTCATTCCATAAGGCTGTCAAGTAGGGGATGAAAGTTTGTACGAAACTCTGTAATTGATGTACGGAAAATGGTATTTACTTTTAAAATGAAAACTAAAATAATGCAAATATCATTTTTTTCGAAATTCATCCCTTAAAAGGGCAAAAAAGGGGGGTTTGCTGTTAAATCAGGAAAAAATTGTTAATGATCAGAATTATTTGAAACTTTGTGTTAATGCTCTTCAATACAATTTAATAAAAGTGTATTGTAGTTTTTTTTTAATTCAGCCCCTAAGTGGGTAAAAGTGGGCGGTGAAGCTTAAGTTGTTGAATATATTTAAATAGAGTAACATGGCTCAAGTTATCTGAAAGTGCACACTTACTGTGTGGGATAAAGTACAGAATCTCAGAATCTCAGAATTATTCTGAATCCAAAGGAAAATTATGTATAAATTTTCGGCTGGCCACTACAGCGACAACTATAACATATACATTCAATAGAAATTAAAACTGAGCAAATTTTTCAGTCCACGCGAGCGTAGCCGCGGGCAAAAAGCTACAGCAAAATAAGAATGGCACTTTATATGTGTAACTTAAAAAAGGAGGAGGGAGACTGTAAGCTTCAGGTGTACATAGCACTGGGTCTTTAAAAATAACGTAGATGTTAGCCTGTTAGTATGTTAGTTAAAAAACCCACATTAGCGGAGTTACAAGATTCTAAAGTCGTAAATATTGTATGCGATTGTATTATTGTACTCTCTTCCTCTAACTTTGGAAAGGTGGAGTACAAAAATGAGCAAAAAACACAGGTAGTGGAGCTTGCTAAATACCTAAAGTGTAAATTTATTTACAGAATATACGCTTAACATCTTTTAAGATACTGGATATTTTGAGTTACAATCGCTAAAATTTATATTGTTTTTCATATATATTTAAGAAATAATAAAACTTACACGAACTTAGTTTTGCAAGTAATAAAGTATGTTTTATTGCGAAAAAGTTTATTTTTTCGTGGTTTGAACGCGGGCGAAGCCGCGGGTTCTGCTAGTCAACGTATATTAGAAATTATAGCTTGCATAATTTCGTGATTTTTGCTGACCATACAAATATCAATAATAATATGTAGATACCCTCATCTGCACTTATATGGCTAGAGTTAACCGGATAAACGAATGAAAACAAGTATTTGCATGAAATGTGCTCACAGTATGCTGCCGTAGCAGGTGTCGTAGCGCTACGAAATTACGTAGCCTTTATTTGCTTGAGTAAGCGAGCGCTGTTAACGAGAGCAATTTGATCTCTCTGTCTAAATATAAATTATAAATATATATCTATATATATAAAATAAAGTTTTATTAATAAATAAATTAATAATTAAGAAAAACACTCAAGTGAACAAAGATTATATTTATATTATAACTTTAATTTATCTACATTCTTTGTTTTACGATAGATTTTCTGGATATCGTGAAAAATAGCTATTGATTATGGGAAAACAAATGATGTTTTAGAGAAATCGATAGAGAATTTTAGTATAGAGCTTAAAAATATAGTTCTTATCTTTTATATGATGAATTTATTACTTCTACAAGAAAGAGTTTGATACAATAATTTGAAGAGTAAAAAATGTACAAAGACTTTTATATGAATGAACACTGTTACAAAAGAGAAAATATATATTCATCTAAGTCTCGTAGCAAGTAAACAATAGGATAGACACAATAAACACAATGACAATACGAATTCATGTTTTAGATTAGATTTCCAAACACGGAATACGGATGTGGAGTTCCGTAAACCTAGCGCAGACGATTTGAATGTTTCCATACTATCAGTACAAACTAATGCTTTCATAAGCGAACAGCAAGTTGCATGATAACGAAAAAATGTTATTGTATTTTTGCTGTGAACTGAGATGCAGAGAAAATATTTTTTTCTTTAATTCGATTCTGAATCAAGCACAATCTGATTCAAGTACAAGACGGAATCTGTAATTCCTTCTTGTGCATCATGACATCCTGAAGGATGTATTATTTTCTATATAAATGTCCTTTCGACCGATTTCGGCCACGGCGGCCAATCTCATTGAGACTAGGGCCATCTGCGCAGGAGATATTGTAGTGCACAAGTGTGACACAAGTGCGTTCTCTATTTCTGTCACTCTCATACTCCGGTGGAACGAATACTCGACACGACCGGTGAGAGTTAAGACGCAGGACCGACTGCTTTACGTGTTCTCCGGGGCACGGGGGTGAAACACCGCCAACTTCCCAACTCCGAGATGTTACTGAGACTTACTAAACAGAAAGACTCAATAAAATATGTAATATTAACTTGGCCTGAACCGGGATTTGAACCCAGGACCTCCGGGTGTGCCGTCGTGCTAGACACTACACCACCGAGGCAATTTTCTGTATAACAAATACTAGAGCTTGTTTTTGAAACAAATAGCAAGAATTGTTTCTGAATGGGAAATATAAGAACATATTCCGAATGTGGTAATAAGATTCGGAAATATTTTCATCAATCAAATCAAAAATCAAATAACCGTACATGTGCGTCCGGCTTTAAACCGTTTAGTCAATGAATGTTTCCTAATGCATTAGACAGCGCACTCGTGCCAAGCCGATTCGGGACTCTCAATAAACGGTGGAGGATTTGTCTATACGCTCTATACGTCTACTTGAGTGTTGGACTGTATTTGGAAACGTATAAAACTTATATTAAGCATACACACACACCCTATCCTATTATTTTCTATGATTATTTGGACAAGACATTTGTTAGAAAATCTACTTCTTTGTTTATTTTACCGCTGAGAAGACGAGTCGATTTTATTTTCACAATTAAATGTATCGAATCGGTTTTATTTATACTATGTAACGGCACGTTTGGCTGAGTTTGTAGTGACCCTACTTGCTGTGCCAGCGGTCGCGGGTTCGAGTCTGGCTGGGGGCATTCATTTGTATGATGAGTACGAACGTTTGTACTCCAGTCATGGGTGTTTATATTTATAATATGTATATATTTAAAGTTATATATGTGTAGTGTATCAACTATATGGTATCCATAACATAGGCCTCGTAGCTTACCATGGAACTAGATAAATAACAAGTAAATAATATTTGATACGAAGATACATGCTATAAATAAATAAATATGTTTGGACATTAACACACAGCACCATCTAGTTCCATAGTAAGCTACGAGGCTTGTGTTATGGATACCAAATAGTTGATACACTACAGATACATATATATAATTTTAAATATATACATAATATTATAAATATAAACACCCATGACTGGACTACAAACATTTGTGCTCATCACACAAATGAATACCTCCAGCGGGACTCGAACCCGCGACCGCTGGGACAGTAAGTAAGGTCACTACAAGCTGAGCCAGCGTGTCGTCGCTATATCTTCCTTTAAAATTTGAAATGTCTGCTTTGTTCATCGATTACATAATGATGTTTTCATGTAAAAGTTTAAATTTTTGAACTTAAAATGGCATATTCGGTGAGAACCAAGTATAAAATAAAATTTAAACATGATCGATAACACCAAACACTTTTACAATAGCATACAAGTCAAACTTTAAATTATTACTTTTAGTTAGTCAAAAGCTCGAGCTCGAGTTTCATTGAAAAATATTCCTAACATTGACTTCGTAATAAAAGTCGAGTTTACCGAGAATACTTAAAATATTTTATGTTATTATCGTCTTCATATATTTAATATAAACATTATGAGGTGTTATCGTTCTTTAAGTTATGTCGCCTTTAATCGGCTTATATTTATTTTATAGACACTTGGATATGACATTTTGCGTTGTGATGTGTTGTTAATAGATTTTACATTACTTTATCGCATATATATTGATGTATTTTTCTCTGATTACTATCAATTTTTTTAATATATTTTTTTTTATAATGGCATATGATGCAATTTTGAATGTTTATGTTCTTTTTCAATCATTCTATGAGTATTTGTATATTTGCATTTTGACCGACTTAAAAAAGATGAGGTACCTGCTCAATTATCTTCAGTGTATACTTTTTGTGGATATGTTACTAAATATCTTCGCTAAGTCAATATCGATTATCATATTTCTTTTTTATGTGTTAGTTATACCTCAAGGTTGGTTCACATTTAAATTAAAAAAAAAATCGCTCCTAAAGGTGGTCTCCACAAGTATTTATTAATATACGAGCTGACAATACAGACGTCGTTCTATCAAAAGGTGTAAGGTCTACGACAGCTCCAAAATTTCAGATTTTTATCTTTTTCCGTGAATTTTTTTGTAGTCTCTTCATAAAAACCTTCCTCGGACTTCAACGAACATTTGAAAAAAAAGTTAGCCGAATTGTTCCAACCGTTCTCGAATTTTGCGATTAGCAACACATTCAGCCATTCATTTTTATTTATAAGAAGAAGAAGAAGATTAGTAACAGTATTATTCTCCTTGTATGCTTTAAACCGAACACGTTCTGAGTAAAATACTAAGTGTTGCCTTCAAGTACAATTATTTGATAAAAATTAATTTGGTCCCCATATTTTTACAAGCTTTTATTTAACTTGCTGAGTTTGTATGTACGTTTGTCCCGGTTTTAAACCTTGCAAATAAATTTTAAAGCAGTTATCCTCAACCGATTGCGCTGAAATTTTGCACCCATGTTTAATTTAGATGACAACACATGGTTAAATAAGTGACGCCATTCTAAATCCAACATGGCGGACTTTGCTTTTTTTATGCACTCCTACGATATGGATATTAAATGAAAGGGTTCGCTGAGAAGAATATGAATAAATACCAAAAAAAAAAAAAAAACAAACTTTAAATTCAATCAAACCCATTTATTACATTACACAATGTATATGATATAAAAGCTTGTTTTTAAAAATGTTTTTTTTTTTTAATATAAATTTTTATAACATAAAATTTACTTCTGTGACGCTTAAGATGATCGAGAGTGGCGGAAGACGAAACGTTAAGGGCTTTGAACCTTACAATTCTAAAGATAGAATTGTTAAATAACGAGTGGCCAATTAAACCTTCACTTTATGTTCCGAGAGCTTTCTAAGTGGATTCAAGATAAGTTGTGCGAAAAATTATTTTTTCTTCGAGAAGTTCAAAGTGGTTTATATGTTATATTTACTAGTATCTTACTAGCGACTAAGTAGGGACGTACGTAGACGTACGTAGGTATGTATTCATTTTATTGAGCGGAACCCTAATTCTCTTTATTTAAAGTAGCGTAAGTTACTCTTTATTAACATCTGCTATCTGCCAGTGAAAGTCTCGTCAAAATTAGGAACAGACAGACAAAAATTTTAAAAATTGTGTTTTTCTTTTGTACCGTATATAATTTCACATGAATTTAATAAAAAGTTGTTACTTTGACATTACAATCAGACACTACAATTTTGTACATACAGACAAATATTATAAAAACTAGATTCGGTCTCTGTATCGATAATAATTACTATTTCAATAAGATTTTCCAAAAAAATATTTAATGTACAGATTCGACTCAGAAATTAGAATTTTATCATATACCTATGTATGAATAAATAAGTTTAGTAAAAGTTTAACAAGAAATATTTAGGTATTTTCAAGGTTCGCTTGGCATAAAATAATAAATAAAACTTAAAAAAAAATAAAAAGTAAAAGCTTACTAAAAATGTATAATTCAATTAAAGTTAACCTTCGACCTTTATTATATATTAGATAGAATAAAGGTCAAACATTTGAGTTTTTTGTTGAAGTACCATTTTCCAATAACAGAGCTACAATGTAAGAGTGATTTTAAAACACGTGTATAGCTCCATTGTAAGTAACCTTGAACGCCAAATTATGGCCTCTGAAGAATGTGGACATAAAATACAGCAATGAATCTAGAATACTGTTAGAAAATATTTTTTATTAGAAAACTATTTCTTTTATATCTATACTAATATTAAAAAGCTGAAGAGTTTGTTTGCTTGTTTGTTTGTTTGTTTGTTTGTTTGTTTGGTTGAACGCGCTAATCTCAGGAACTACTGGTTGGAGTTGAAAAATTATTTTAGTGTTGGATAGTCCATTTATCGAGGAAGGCTATAATATAATATCATCCCGGAAAAATGTACGGTACCCTTGGGATAGATTTGTTTTTGGCTAGGGATGAACCCGAAGCGAAGCGAGGGTGAGTCGCTAGTATAATATATATTTGAATTATTTATTAATTGTAATATAATACTTTCTTCGATTTACGCGAATATTTGTTATTTTTTAAATAAAACTATCTTTTCGGATTATTTCGCGGATTTATTTTGATTTTTGGTTCCCGACGTTTCGAATGCTTTACAGCAATCATGGTCACGGGATAGACTAAGGTTTTAGATGTCTCAAAGGTCATTATATACTTGTTACAGACCGTGCCTACCCACAATTTTACAAAATGATTTCAAAAATTTAAAAATGGCACCAAAGTATCATACAATATTTGTTGATTTTTGTTCTTAACATTTTTTTTAATAAGTATTATAATTAAATATGGCAATACTATTTATTTAATTTTAGCTACTATTATTATTATAATTATTCAATTAAAAAAAAACTGTATTAATTATTAATAATATTAGTGGTAACGCGTTCACTTGGAAAACTGAGTGAAGCGGGTTAAAAATTCCGGGTCTCGCACCTCTGATATTTTCATGTGCGAATCATTTCTAACAAGATTACCACTTGCCTTATGGTGAAGGAAAACATCGTGAGGAAACCTGCATGTCTAAGTAAACCTAGCAAGTTTTAGAAAGACATGTGAAATCCGCTAACCCGCACATGGCCAACGTGGTGGACTATGGCCTGATCCCCCTCATATTAAAGGGAGGCCCGTGCCCAGCAGTGGGACGTTAAAAAAGTATGAATACAATATTATTTAGTGTTGCTATTATTATAATAGTTGCTATTATTATATCAGCTGGCGAATATATCGCGTAATGTGCGTACAAAAAAAAACCCAAACATTTTATATCGAAGTGGTAGTTCCAGATAAGCGCGTTCAAACAAAAAGAAAAAATAAACAAACAAGCAAAAAAAAATTAAAAACAAATTCTTCATACAGATATATAATCTAATATATAAATATCTCGTGTCACGGTGTTTGTAGTCGCACTCCTCCGAAACAGCTTGACCGATTGTAATGATTTTTATTGTATATTTGGTAGGTATGAGAATAGGTCGTAAAGTATTGTACATCCTCCTACCCCCACCCCCCATTTTTAATCTCAAATAAATACATGAGTCGCTGTATAACGACATAAAGCAAAAGAGTTTTTTTTTGTAGATTGAAAGCGGGTGTAGCTGCGGGTTTTGCTAGTATTAGTATAGATTTGATACAAAGAAATTTTCATATAAACAATATTATAAAAACTTTTCGAGAATTATTCTTGAATTTAATTTAATAAGTTAATGCTTTGAGCTTTACATGTTATTTAGAAACTACAGCACTTCGTCTAATCTACTCAAAGTAATTTAAGTGGAGATGCTCTCCATACAGTATTTCGTTAAAGGTTAAAGTAATAAACGTATTTGACCTTTTTATATGGACGTTCTGCAAAATGTTTAGTCCATGTATTATATTACCAATTAATTATACTTCACATTTAATCACATTAATTGAGTTTATATAAAATATATTGTTTTTGGCTAGAGTTTGCTCGCGACTAATGTTATATGGCGTAAAAATGAGCTTCCTATAAGGAACAGGGTTTTATATGGTGCATGTTAAAATATGTTTTGTGAATTTCTCTATATTTGGCACAGGGTATGCCAAATATGCTGAAACTAGCAGAACCCGCGGATTCGCCCGCGTTCAATCTAAAAAAAACTCTTTCGCTTTATGTTATACAGCGACTCACCCTCGCTCCGAGTGGATTCGTCGCTATATATTTATATAATATATATAGTTTCACAATAATGTATGGAAGTCTCCCCGATTTGTTGACATTAATGATTACTGCTCCGCTCCCTTGGATAGTAGCATGATGGTATATAGACTATAGCCTTCCTCAATAAATGGACTATCTAATGCAAAAGAATTTTCCAAATTGGATTAGTAGTTCTTGAGATTAGCGCGGTCAAACAAACAAACAAGCAAACTGCCTCTTTATAATATTAGTTTAGATTACTGTAAATGAAAATACTGATAAAAAGGTATTTTGGTATAATTTTAAAAATTGGGATGTGTTTATTCCGAAGTATTCCAAAGTTATTATATAGGTACTCGTATTTTAACTGTGGAAAACTTTGCACACTTAGCTGGAACGGATATTTATTATGAAGGACGTTAGTAACCGCAAAATTTTCTCCAATACCCACTTTAAGTTTAATCATGCATTTAAACTTGCCAATAAGTGATAAAATCGAGTTAAGCTCTCGTTAAGATGGTGATTTGCACATATTAACAGGATTTAGGTCGTGCTCCGAATAAAACCCGGATCCCAGTTGGACGATAATAAGAACGACCCTATATCCCGTGTATAATAGAATTACAGGCTTTATATCTTTTTAAGGCTGACTAGTGAAATGCTTAAATGAATGATTAGCCTCTTAGCGAATATTTATGAGAGTCGGGAAAAATTACAAGCGCGGCTTTTGAAAGTCCCTCAAAAAATTCTAACTGATATTTATGTGTGCGAACTTAAAAAATCTTTGTTCCACAAAGTGTCTAACTTTGTTGAATCCTTTTAGAAGTCAAATTATTTATTTTGGACTCTAGATGTTGAATTCATTGGGTATTTATCTATACTAATATTATAAATAAAAAAAATTACTAATATTATAAAGAGGCAGAGTTTGTTTGTTTGTTTCTAAACGCGCTTATCTCAGGAACTACTAATCCAATTTGAAAAATTCTTTTTCCATTAGATAGCCCGTTTATTGAGGAAGGCTATATATAGGCTATATATCCTCATGCTACTACTCAAGGGAGCGTAGCAGTAATCATAAATGTCAACAAATTGGGCAGACTTCCATACATTATTGTAAAATTGATGTTTTTAATCAAACAAATTTAACGCGGGTAAAACCGTGGGGCACTACTAGTGAATGATAAAGTAAAATATTTTATCATGAAGTTGTATTTACTAACACTCTATACTAAAATATATAGAAGGGTAAAGTTTGTGAGTTTGTGAGGTTGTAGGGGGTAAACTCTGCATATACTGAACCAATTTAGATGAAATTTGGTAAGAAGATAGTTTGAAACCCTGGCGAGGACATAGGATACTTTTTACCCGGGATGAAAGTTTGTATGGGGATTCAACTCAGGGACGAACCCGAGCGAAGCGAGGGTGAGTCGTTAGTAAAAAAATATAATCATTAAATAAAAATAAAAAATATAATCATTAAATAAAAATAAAAAATATAATCATAAATTATATGTAATGACTTAACCTTTGCTCATACCCTAACTACATACTCGTATATTCGATTTATATTCCAATATCTTTTAAAATAATTATATCTCACGGGAATCACTTCATGTGCCGTTATGAAAAAGTATCTTATGACTCTTTAAGCTTAAATCTATAATTTTATTTAAAAACAACGTCAATCCGTTACTACGTGGTACATATATACTCATATACTGCTTCGTTCGTAGATAAACTGCATCAAAAATGTTACATCGATCGAAAATCTGGATGTCTTTTACTAACTAACTAATTATAAAGGACTAATATCCCTGATCATATTACATTAAACACTCCTAAGTGACATATTTGCTTATATATTATGTATGTCTAATTTAAAATACATAAAAAAAAATCATTCGGTAAGATGGGTAAAGGACGACCTAACTCCGGATCTTAGACTATGAAATATTTGTATTAATCTATATTTGATGCGTTGGTTTTTTTTTTATTTTAAAATATACGAGTATACATATGTATTATGTAATCTACTTTAGGACGCTATGCAGATTTGCTTTGTATATACTATAACTGATGGAATCAAGTTAAGGGATTTAGATGTTAGTAATCTGCATGTATTAAAGTACATAGTTTAGATCGTGCCCAGAGTAAAATTATCTTTCAGTCTTCAGATGTAATTTACCAGATTAATGACCGCCTCATAAGTTAAAGACGAAATGTATTAGAGGATGCTTACGTTTTAAATTTTACTGTAGTTCTATTTAACGTATTTAAGCAAAATATATTAAAGTACTACTCGCCTTAAATGGTTTTTATTATGTACATGCGTCTTCTTAATAGTTAACTTGAGATCGCTTTATAGAATCTCTCTTTGAGCCTCGAGTACGCTGGTATAGAATATCACAGTATGAGTACTCTACACCAATTGCCCTTTAAGAACAATATACACATATAAATGAAATGCTTAAATTTTTATTCTGCATATTTTTGTTTTATGGGGAAAAATTCCAAAAAAACAAAGTGCCTTTTCTATAGGACCACCTAGTTCCATGGTAAGCTATTAAGCTAAGCGAGGCTTGTGTTATGGATACCAGATAGGGATTTGAACCCGCGACCAAAACACCAAGTAGGGTCACTACAAACTGAGCCAAACGTGTCGCCAAAAAATAATAATAATAAAACTTTTTATTGTACACGCAAGAGAAGAAAACATATACAAAAAGCAGTTAGAAAATGTACCTGCAATGATTTAATATTGTTAAAACAGCGTACAAATCTCTTCCAGACAACCTTTAGATGTAGAAAATAGCAAACAGTAAACTGGGAAGGGGTGTGAAAATAAAACAGAGTTAATAAAATATTACGTCCCATCTTATGCCCTTTCCTTTGCTGGTAGGGCAAAGAGCAAGTAATAGGATAAGATCTTGCACGATAAGTATTTTATTGTACAACATAATATTTGATTATGACTTTTATTTGAGCGGACACTTGTTTCGCAGTGTAACAAGTATTACACAGCTCTACAAAAAAAAATTTTTTTTTGTTGCCCTGGATATCTTTGAAAATTTTTATGTTTTCAAGTGCTCAAATTACGAATACGTTCATGAAAGTACTGCATGTGCTCTTGTTCTTTATGATATTCAAATATCTTATATTTTAAGTAATTATTGGTTTGTTAGCAATAAAATTTATTTTCTCATACATGATTAGGCTTCTGCGCAACTTTTTCGCGCCTACAAACATCACGTCATCCCCACTCTCAAACCCCTTGCTCCGCAGAACAGCTGAGATCTCAGTCATTTGATAATAATGAAGTACTTACACGTGAATCTGGATAAGTTGTCATGTTAACATTTTGTTTTAATTGCTGAATGTCAATTCTAATATATTTGTCTTGTCTTTTAAAACATGAGTTCGTCACGAAGAAAGTGTAAATATAGTAGTGATTTATTTTGTTATATTTGCGGTGTTTATATAACAAAAAACAAAAAAGAAATATCACAGATTTTGTCAAGGAGACTTATGCTGAATATTTTGGTTTTAAAATGGACAAACTAGATAAATCATGGGTTCCTCACAAAGTTTGTAAGTCCTGTGTTGAGTCTTTACGGTTGTGGAAAAAAGGAGAACGTTCTGGATTAGACTTTGGTATTCCTATGATCTGGATGGAGCCTAAGAATCATTTCGATGATTGTTACTTTTGCGTAGTAGATGCTAAAGGTTTTAATCGAAATCAAACGTGGAGATATCCAGACTTACAGTCTACAAAATGTCCTGTTCTACACAGTGAAAATCTCCCTCGGCCTATTTACAATTCAAAAGTAGTTCGCATACCCTCAGAAACAATGATGTTGCCAAATTCACAGAAATCGGGACAGTCTACCAGTGAAAGTGAATGGGAGGGTGAAACATCTACACCAAAGTTATTTTCTCAAAATGAACTCAGTGATTTAATACGTGATCTCAATTTATCAAAACAAGGATCAGAACTGTTAGCCTCAAGATTGAAAGAAAAAAATTTATTGGCACCAACAGTAACAATTACAACATACAGAACGCGAGAAAGAGAGTTATTACAATTTTTTAGTGAAAATGAAGGACTGGTGTACTGTAATGATATTGCGAAGCTGCTTCTAGACATGGGTCTAAAAGATTACAAACCTACTGAGTGGCGCCTTTTTATTGACAGTTGTAAAAGAAGTTTAAAATACGTCTTACTGCACAATGGAAATAAATTTGTATCAATTCCAATTGCCCATTCAACAAAACTCAAAGAAGAATATGAGAATATAAAGTTGGTTCTAGAAAAAATTAATTACTCGGAGCATCAATGGCCGATCTGTGTGGATTTAAAAATGGTTAATTTTTTACTTGGTCAACAAAGTGGATACACGAAATACCCTTGCTTCATTTGTATGTGGGACAGTAGAGCAAAGCAACTTCATTGGGAACAAGATGTTTGGCCTGTAAGAAATTCTTTAACTGTCGGTAAAGCCAACGTAATAAGGGAGCCGTTGGTGAGCAGAGACAAAATCATACTTCCACCATTACACATTAAGTTAGGAATGATAAAGCAATTTGTAAAAGCGTTGGACAAGGAAGGAGATTGTTTTAATTACATTTGTAGAAAATTTCCGAAGCTTAGTATGGAAAAGTTGAAAGGTGGAATATTTGATGGTCCTCAAATACGACAATTGATGAAAGACACAGATTTTATTAAAGTTATGACTGTTCCGGAAAGTGAGGCTTGGAAAAGTTTTGTGTTGGTAGTTGAAAATTTCCTAGGTAACCATAAAGCACCAAATTATGAAGAAATTGTACAAAATATGCTGACAAACTTTCAGACTCTAGGAGCAAATATGAATATCAAGTTACACTACCTCCGCAATCATTTGGATAAATTTCCGGATAATCTAGGAAATTATAGTGAGGAACAGGGAGAGCGGTTCCACCAGGATCTAAAAGTGATGGAGGAAAGGTATCAGGGTCGATGGGATTGTCACATGATGGCAGGTTAATTCTGGTCTTTAAAAAGAAATTGTCCCCTGAAAAATTATAAAAGAAGAGCTCATAAAAGGCGTTTTATGGAAATATAATATATGTTTTGGACATTTTTCTCTCTATTTTCTTACATGTATCATAATTTTTCAAATCAAAACTGACATTACAAATATATCTATTTCTTTTTCTTGTTTTCGATTTTCGTCATGTAAAATAAAAATAAAGATTTAAAAAAAAACGAAAGCAAATCTTACAAAATCATTGATAGTTTCATGAATTGTGAGCATAAATATGTATATCCAAAATCAGTCTTATATCTAGGGCAACAAAACCACTGTAGACCAGTGAACGTAATACTAAAGTACCCATAAAACTTGTATCTCCTACTCCAAAACCCCTTTTTTTTGGGGTCAAAAGTAACCTATTCTGTATAAATATAAGTTTAGATCGAATACCCTGTCCGCGTTAAAGGATCAACTCAACTGTTACAGAAATTAGTCATAAATTAATTATAAGACATGAGACGACACGTTTGGCTTAGTTTGTAGTGACCCTACTTGCTGTGCCAGCGGTCGCGGTTTCGAGCCCCGCTGGAGGCACTCATTTGTGTGATGAGCACGAATGTTTGTCCTCCAGTCATGGGTGTTTATATCTATAATATGTATGTATTTAAAGTTATATATGTGTAGTGTATCAATTATCTGGTATCCATAACACAAGCCTCGTAGCTTACTATAGAACTAGGTGGCGCTGTGTGTTAATGTCCCAACATATTTATAAGAATTAAGACACAAAATTCTTCAATTCAATTCTCTTGTTAATGGCTTCAAAGCATGCCAGTTGACCACAGATTAATTATTTCGCCAATGTCACGTAGAATGGAGAGAACACGAAGGAGGTTGGTCGGTAATGATCATTATAATTTATTATAATTAATCAAACAAAATTCCTATAATGTTGTTTGGACCTTGGTATAGTGTAAAAACCATCTGAATTTTATCTTATAATATTAAATTAGAAATTCTTGTATTCGTGTGTAGGTATGTATATAAATTTATTTCATATATCTCGGAAACGGCTCTAACGATTTGGATCAAACTTTGTATTTAGGTAAGGTTTTGCTTTTTAGTTGTATCTATATAGATGTCTTTTCTGGCAAAAGCATTTAAAAAATACGCCAAGCGAAGTTGGGTCGCTCAGGTTCTAATCATATTGACATGACAGACAAATACTTTAATTCTATATGAAACTAGCGACTCACCCTCGCTTCTTTTCGGGTTCGTCCCTAGACAAAAACAAATCTATCCCACAGGAATCGTGCATTTTTTCTGGATGATATATAGCCTATAGCATTCCTCAGTTAACGGGCTATCTAATGCAAAAAGAATTTTTCAAATCGGATTAGTAGTTCCTGAGATTAGCGCGGTCAACCAAACAAACATACAAACAAACAAACTCTTCAACTTTATAATATTAAGTATATATTAAGTTATATTTTATTATATATATTTTGTTATGTTTATGTATTTTATAGTCAATATTGATTTATAGCTTGTATGATGAATTATATTTCAGTCTGAAGCATCATAGCTGTATTGTGTTCTTCCATTTCATAATAAGGATGCGGGCTTGATTGTACGCCCAACGCCTCTGTCATTTGGTTAAATTGCTAGCACTTAATGTCGTGAACACGAATCATGTAAACACAATAGAATTTCTTGCACATAAAATAGATAAATAATAATAATAATAAATATGTTGGGACATTAACACACAGCACCATCTACTCGTAGTTCCATGGTAAGCTACGAGGCTTGCATTATGGATACCAGATAGTTGATACACTACACATATATAACTTTAAATACATACATATTATAAATATAAACACTCATGACTGGAGTACAAACATTCGTGCTCATCACATAAATGAGTCCCAGCGGGACTCGAACCCGCGACCGCTGGTACAGCAAGTATGGTCACTACAAACTGAGCCAAACGTGTCCTCAAATATTAATATTATAAATAATATCGGTGAAAACAATATTGTGGTAATTAAATAACCAAAAATTACTAAAACTCGTTTTTTACGTTATCATCAAACTTTTCATATAATTTTCCTCAGTAAAACGCCTTATTTTCATAGCGATTCTTCTATTCTGCCCTTTTACAGAAGACATTAACATATTCCCGAAGTAAAATATTTGCTAGTAGGGTGACGTCGTAATTTCCGGCTCGGAAGTGTCCATTAGTGAAAGGGACGAAGTGAATCAATTTGGCAGCGTATACGGTAGACTTTGGAAAAATTTTGTCACCTTTTATAAACTTCATTAATTCAAATAACACTAAAATAACATTATTGATTATTGAAATAGATTTTAATAATAATAATAATAAAAACTCTTTATTGCACACACAAAAGAGAAAGAAGAAAAGAATAATACATTAGTAGGAAAATGCACAAGAGGCGGCCTTATCGCTAAAACAGCGATTTCTTCCAGGCAACCTTTAGGTGTAGGAAATAGCATTGTGAAGTGGAAGAGTGTGAACAAATAACAGATTTAGGAAGAATAAAAATGATACATACATATATACATACATATGATGTTTTATATACATATATAAATATATAAATTATGTATAACAAAATAATATAAATAATATTACAATAAGATGATTACAATAAAATAAAATAATAATATCAGCTTGACCAAATAAATAAATTAAAAATAAATAAAAACTGTAACAAAAAATATAATAATAAAAAAGTGTTTTAATAAAAATGACGATTTTCTTCTCATAATCGTGTAAAATGCATGCTTAAATCTAACGCATCTAAAGACAATATTGTTCTCAGCCTGAGCGTCTAATGTATTCAAACCCCACCATTACATGTTTCGCTTCACTCAATCCAGCGGGACTTATATAAAATCTCCTTTTAACCTTCGTACACGTATATCGAGTCAGATGATCGTTCCTTTACCGTAGAATAAGGTTTTATATAAAGAAATATCCATTGTATGAGATAGGTCACTACACATTTATAGCATGATGGGTTCGTATGTAAAATTGATTCTAAAGAGTATGTATTGAATTTTAGAGTTGTTATTACTATAAAAAAAATAAGACGACAAAGGAACTTAGTATTATGCAGTCGGAGATATACATTTGTATTTGTTTTATTTTTTAAAGTGAATGTATAGCTAAATATTCTGTGAATATTTCAAGCGTCTATCTGTTGCCGTTATCAATATCGAGCAAAAACGAGCAAAAAAATCACGTTTGTTGTATGGGAGCCCCCTTAAATATTTATTTTATTCTGTTTTTTAGTATTTATTGTTATAGCGGCAACAGAAATACATCATCTGTGAAAATATCAACTGTCTAATTATCACGGTTCATGAGATACAGCCTGGTGACAGACGGACAGACAGACAGACTTCTTCAGAGTCTTAGTAATAGGGTCCCGTTTTACCCTTTGGGTATGGAACCCTAAAGAATCGATTTTTATCAAGTTGTTTTGGCGATAATGATAAACTAATAAATTGAGTTGCATAAACTCTGAAATTTTATTTCTGACACACTCGTATTTATTAATTTTCAATAAGAGATGTATTCAGCTCTTTTTAACGTCCCAATGCTAGGTACGGGCCTCCCTTCAATACAAGGGGGATCAGGCCATAGTCCACCACGCTGGCCAAGTGCGGATTGGCGGACTTCACATGTCTTTCGAAAACTTGATAGGTTAAATAAGAGATATAGCATGATATTGAAAACTCTTGTTTGAATGCTCTGAGAAGTTTTTTGAAAGTTTATTATATCCTTCGTTTGACGAGAACACATTTTATTAATTTGATTCATTATATAAAGAATAATTATAGAAGGACATGTGGTACGAGTATATACACTAGTAAGCAAGAAGTTGTATGACCTTTTATGGCATTATGTTGCAGATACGCTTAGTTGAACCATAAAAATATTCATTCTTGTAGATAATTAAAAGTTCTTAGGTTAAAATCACACCACACTGTTCTACCTATACATATAATAAAATTATAACTAAGACGAATCTGTACAAATAGACATTATTATAAATACAAAGGCCGAATCCATAATTTATAGAATTTTTGACTGTCTGTCTGTTACTGCATCACGGAAAAACCACTGGAGGGATTTTGATGAAATTTGGTATGATGATAGCTGGTTATCCGGGTCAACATATAGGATGCTTTTTACTGCGGGAAAATATCTCATCTCTGAGAAATCTATACTAAACGTTAAAACGTAAGTAGGGACGAACACGAGCGGAGCGAGGGTGAGTCACTAGTTGTAAATAAAAATCAATATGAAAATAACGGTAAAAATTGAAAAATACTTTTATAAGTCACATTATAGGAGATTTTTTTAAACATGATACGATCATAATTGAAAAAACAAAATCCTAAAGTAAAATAAGTAAGTTTTTTTTTTCATATTTTCAACCATAGCTGTTTACTCGAGTTGATAGTCGTTTAAAATATCTCGACCCGAAACAGTTTTGTTCACTCCTATTTATTTTATACGCTCGAATCCCCAGAGATTGTGTTAGATTGTAATATATATTTATTTTACGCCATAGGCGTTTCGATTTAGGTTTTAGCTATTGTACACATAAACAGTTATTTGCAGACTTTAGTACACACAGATTAATCCCGAGCTACAAATTTTCTTAGAATTGACGTAAACGATTACCAGACTCCCTAACAGCGTGTGTCACATGAAAAGTGAAGTTCCATCTATATATATAAAAATCAATTGCTGTTCGTTAGTCTCGCTAAAACTCAAAAACGACTGGACCGATTTAAATAATTCTTTTTTTGTTTTGTTGGGGGTGTGTCAGGGGTGGTTTAATATAAAAAAAATGTTGCGAAAATAAAAAAAAAAACTGCTGGAAAATCAAAAAGTTTAGAACTGTTTATTTTGTATGGGAATCACTAACCGTTAAAACGTACCTAGGGACGAACCCGAGCGAAGCGAGGGTGAGTCGCTAGTAAAAAATAAATATTCTTTACATATGAAAGTTTTAGCGGGCAATATTTATTTATCAAGTAACTTTTTTGTTTGATACAACAATACCCACATCAGACTTATTAAAAGTTTTCACTTGTCACAACTTTCGCTAACGTACACAAATCTTGTATCTCAGTGTCAGTTTTCTTCTCTTATTAATTTACGTATTTAATGTTAGTTATGAGGTAGGTTTTTGACGCAAATAAATAAGGGATCAAGTTTGAATCGACTCAAATTAATTGTTAATGAACTCGTCCCAAGTGACATTAACCCCGTCGTCTTAGTAAATGTAAAGAGGCTTGGAATTTAGGGAAATCGCCTTCCTTTGTAGTTAGTTTGCGGTTCGTAAGTAAACAAGTTGTAATTTACCCCTAAATTGTCAGCTACATTAATTGTACATATAAGTGTTTGAGAACCAGTTTTTTGACCGACTTCAAAAAGGAGGGTCGACTTCGTATTTATTGTGTGTTTGTAGTTGTGGGTTTATTTAATACTAGCGACTCAACCTCGCTCCGCTCGGGTTCGTCCCTACTTACGTTTTAACGTTTAGTATAGATTTCTCAGAGATGAGATATTTTCTCGTAGTAAAAAGTATCCTATATGTTGACCAGGATAACCAACTATTATCATACCAAATTTCATCAAAATCCCTCCAGTGGTTTTTCCGTGATGCGGTAACAGACAGAGAGACAAACAAAAATTCTAAAAACTATAGTTTGGGCCTCTGTATCGATAATATTGTCTATTTCAATAAGATTTTTTAAAAAATATTTAATGTACAGATTCGGCTTAGTTACAACTTTATTATATGTATGGATTTTCCCTAATTGTGAATCAATTTTCATTTTTTTTGTAATAATGAATAAGTTATGCTTCAAGGTCCGTGTCCGATATAAATGAAAAATATAAGATATCAACCCTTGTAAAGTTATTTTTATATCGAGTTATCGATTGATTTAAATAAGGCTTTCATATAAAGAGGATACTTTAATACGCGTACCTTTATTCTACAAATATAAAAACAAAACAGGATATAGAAAGAGGACTTCAAATCCTATAGAAAGCTAAACAAAACTAGGATAAATCACTAGTACGTATGTGCAAAATTATTGATTTAACGGAAATAAGTAGAAACACATTATTATATAATAATGACAATTTTTATTAAAGTAATTTAAACCCTACCTATTACAACTGTTGTTATATATATATATATATATATATATATATATATATATATGACTTAGGTAAATATTAAATAGTCATTTAGAAATTATTAGTGAAATGTACTAGCAGCTGTGTCTGTCCCGGAGGCATCTGAACAATTGAAATCATAAATCACATATATCGACGCAACTACGAGTAGAACACACTTCGAATGTTTTATTTATAACGGATAAAGGGAATATGTGAAAGGCCATAATATTTGCGTTAGTATTTTCCTCACGGGTACAATATTTTATGGGGAACAAGACATCTAAGCGATCTCAAATAAAAGTTTTTGGATGGATTTAAATTTGCAGATCGAAGATCTATATTTAAGACTAGCGACTCACCCTCGCTCCGCTCGGGTTCGTCCCTAGTTTCGTTTTAACGTTTAGTGTAGATTTCTCAGAAATGAGATATTTTCTCGCTGTAAAAAGTATTCTATATGTTGACCCGGATAACCAGCTATCATCATACCCAATTTCATCAAAATCAATCCAGTTGTGTTCTCGTGACGCGGTCACAGACTGATTATCCGAGTCAACATATAGGATACTTTTTACTGCGGGAAAATATTTCATCTCTGAGAAATCTATACTAAGCGTTAAAACTTAACTAACTAAAAAGCTTTAAATAATATGTAAGTACATACAAAAAAAATGTGTTAAGTAGCAATGATATGATGATATCACTTGTTACATTTTTTTTTTCTAATCTTTCAACATGAATCGTATGGTGTAAGCCAAAATCTTTTGAACTTGATTCAGAATAGCAACAACGTGAATTCCGGTACGTTTTATTATAAATACGAGTAGAAACGTTTGAAGTTCATTGATATGGGTGCTCGGTGACGTGTGGAAATAGTCATGTAATACTAATATACGTCACTTTCGATCTAGACATCTCAACTTCGTTTGTAAGTAAAGGGGTCTCTTATGATATTAGTACCTGGGCGACTGAACTGCGCTCGGAGTTCTTTATTGCTATATCGTATGTTTTAGATAAAAAAAAAACTAAAAACTTGAATAAATACAAAAAAAAGGAAAAACTTTGTATCCGGGCGGGATTCGAACCCGGATACCTGTGATTGTCAAATTTGCACCTTGGTCGCTTATTGAACATATTTTGCGTTTCGTTTATATTCTTAATGCGAAAAAAAACCACATGAAAACTCGAAAACACGCGTTTTCCCAGACATTAAACTAAGACTTACTCTAGATCGATTTTCCGCCCCCGAAAGCCCCCACATACCAAATTTCAGCGAAATCGTTAGAGCCGTTTCCGAAATCGCCGGTATAAATAAATAAATATAGCAAATATTAACTTAATATATAGAATTTAGCAACAAGTTATTTAAACTTTTTTTCTTATGCGTCTGAATTTTTCAGTACTTATATACTAGTGTTTTCCAGCGGTTCTGCCTGCGTTGTTTATTTATGCTTCGCTCTTAATGGTCTCCTTATTTATATTTTCTTAAATATATAGGCTATAAAAAAGAAACGATTATTTTAAAACGTACTGGTAGTTCCAGAAAGGAAGGGTGTCGATAAGGCCTCATTTGCGCCCCGAATAACGGAAAAAATTTAAAGACTAAAGTTTGGCGTGTCACAAGTAGTATTAATTGTAGTTATTTTCTCACAAATATATTTTTTTATCAGGCACACAGTCTATTTTCAGAATATGTAAAGAAAAATCAAATCGTATGACATGATTTTTTTTGTTATTCAAGGGCGGAAATGAGGCCTTATCGATACCCTTGCTTTGTGCGCTCAAACATACTTATAACAAACTCTTCAGCTTTATATATTACTAGCAGCTCACCCTCACTTCGCTCGTGTTCGCCTCTAGAAAAACAAAAACAATCGTTTGAATCGATGTTTGTTACTCAATCACGCCAGAACGGCTAAACGAATCTGGATGAAATTTGAACACAGAGAAAGATTATAGTGCGGAATGGCATATAGGCTTTTCATCCCGGAAAAATTTACGGTCCCCGAG
This sequence comes from Fabriciana adippe, assembly GCA_905404265.1. Lineage (NCBI taxonomy): Eukaryota > Metazoa > Arthropoda > Insecta > Lepidoptera > Nymphalidae > Fabriciana > Fabriciana adippe. The sequence goes on along the minus strand of FR989995.1, from coordinate 13,327,948 downwards.
GGATAGACTTGTTTTTGTTTGTCGAGGCGAGCGAGGGTGAGCCGCTAGTTTATAATATTATAGTAAGTAAGCCTTCTTCCATAAACGCGCTATCTAATGCAAAAAGAATTTTCCAAATCGGGTTAGTAGTTCCTGAGATTAACACGCTCAAACAAACAAACAAATTCAGCCTCTTTATAATATTAGTATAGATATGTATCAAATATATCAGTTAATTAATAGGTGTATATATAATATAAGTGCGACTAGTAGGTGATGTTTTCATTGAAATGTATAGAAAAATTACTGCCAATACATGTTATCCATTCGATCTGATTATATTAAAATGGGATGCTCATATACTAGATCCGATTAAGGGATAAAGGAGTAAGCAATCGGTCGATCATAGTATGATTACGGGTGGCTGAGCTCATCAGTTTGGGAATTGGGCTTCGCCGGTAATATATGTACCTCACGCTCCTCTTTGATAAGACTTGTGATAAGAATTTTTACGTAACTGTTTTGTTAAAAATCCTTTTATTTTTACATAATAAAAGTTTGGGTGAACACGAAATTGTTTAATCGAATACTAAAATTGAAATTACTTTCTAGTTTGTAGTCTAGTTTATTGATTGTACAATATGCTTTTGCATACTGTACAATCAATAAACTTTACTTTTAAGGAGTCTGCCCACTACCCCGTCTCATACCATGACCGTGCTAGGAGCGTGTCAGGCAAAAAAATATTCTTTGTATTGAAATGTATGAGACTCTGCCCACTAGACCGTTCCGTCACCGACCGGCACCGTCGCGTGACGTGCACGGAGCGTCAACAATTGTCGGCGAGAATATTTTGCCGGTGCCGGTACGTTCCGTGCCTGACACGCGAAGTTGTTGAACCGGTGAGCATACGGGTTATAAACGCGTATGATGACCGTTATAATCGCGTATGATGACCGTTCTAAGCCCGTTACGTATTGCCGCTTGTCTTGTATAGATGGGCGATAATCGTTATTAAAGATGGGTTAGTACCGATATTTCTCAGGATTAGGTAATATTAATATATTCGTCTGGCAATATTATAATATTGTAACTAATACTTCAATATTAGTGATATTTATCTAGAAACAACAGGTAATACTAAAACGGGAACTATACGGATATGACATGCGGATGATACGCGGTTGATACGCGGATGATACGCGGATGATACGCGGTTGACACGCGGTTGATACGCGGTTGATACGCGGATGCTACGGTCACTATAACCGTTATGTACGGGCATGATACGCTGTTGATACGGTCTAGTGGGCATAGTAGTCCGTGCCGTGCTCGTTTCCGTGCCTGATACGTTCATAGCACGGTCATGGTATGAGACGGTGTAGTGGGCAGAGACCCTTATTTTTAATTCTAATTAAGCCGAATCTGTACATTAAATATTTTTTGGAAAATCTTATTGAAATAGTCATTATTATCGATACAGAGGCAGAATGTATAGTTTTTAGAATTTTTATGTGTCTGTCTGTCTGTGACCGCATCACGAAAAAACCACTGGACAGACTTTGATGAAATTTGGTATGATGATGCTGGTTATCCGGCTCAACATATAGAATACTTTTCACTGCGGCAAAACTTGTCATTTCTGAGAAATCTATACTAAACGTTAAGACGTAACTAGGGACGGACCCGAGCGGACCGAGGGTGAGTCGTTAGTTTTATATAAAATTAAATTTGGACAGTAGTAGATAATTTGTAGTAAAACGACGTAAACCAATTGTAGCGTCTAAATGGGGACCCTTATTTATGAGCATTCGGTTCTTAGTAGGGTTTCGGGCCACTGGTCAGGGACTCTTTGAAATTGGTTTCTCCGTAAATGAGCACTACCTCTGATAGTTTTGTTTATTTAACTTTGAGATCCACACATAGTATTTCGATTAATAATAATATTCAACATCTATATCTATATAAAACAAAGTCGTGTTAGTTACACCATTTATAACTCAAGAACGGCTGGACCGATTTTTATGATATTTGATTTTTTGGTTCTCTTTTAGTCCGGAATAGGATAATAAGTATTAAAACATCAGGAAAAAATGTATATGGCTAACGCTGGCAAATAACTATTTTAAATATCTATGTAAAATGTACCTAGCGACGAACCCGAGCAAAGCGACGGTGAGCCGCTAGACTATATATAAATAGGCAAAAACAAAGCAGTTCAGTTCCTTTTTCTCCTGTTTGTCAACAGTATCTATTGAGGAGCTTTAGTGTTATCAATAAAAAAAATTGAGGTCGAATTACGACGATCACTGAACATTAGTTTTTATAAATGTTTGAGACATATTTACAGCTAGTACCAATTAATGTACTTACTTTTTTATTGAAAGGTCAAACATAGTTCATTTTAATTATTGTTCATGGAGTCAGTACAGATAAAGCTAAATACATATATCTATACATACATATAATGAAATACGTCTGTCTTTAATCTATTTTGTATAAGTTTCATTTGAATTTATCTAAACCCTTACGACCTAAATTATTTAGATTCTTTTTTGTTAATAATGCAAACTTATGTTTCTTATAAAATGCAATCTTCTTTATATATAAAAATCAATTGCCGTTCGTTAGTCTCGCTAAAACTCAAAAACGGCTGGACCGATTTGAAAAATTCTTTTTTTGTTTTGTTGGGGATGTGTCCGGGGTGGTTTAAGTATAAAAAATAGAGAAAACCTACAAAAATAGCTGGAAAATCGAATTGAAAAGTTTAGAATTTATCATTTTCGTAATATTCTTATAATAAACTATACATTGTATATTTTCAATATTTAAACGTAAACTCAAAAATTTATTATAGAAGCTGTTTTTCACTACTTATGTTTTTAGGTAACTACTGTTTATGATTGTAATCATTAATCATTATATTAAAATGTAATTGTAATCTCATTATAAGTAAACTTTGTTCTTAAATTACCAAATAAATGATCTTTTATCTCAAAGAGACAAATTATTTAAATGTATATTAGAAAGTTAGTAAAGTGTGATTCGCTAATTAAATATAAATGCTGTATTAAATTCAAAATATCCCACAAATTAAACCAGTTATAGCAATTTAGATGTTCATCCATGAATTTACTGTCGCCGCCATTTGCAATCAATTCAGTGTAGGACAACAATTTCGAACTCCTTCAGAGCAATTTGGCTTTGTTTGTGTACCCTGGGAATATTTGATAATGTCCCTCGATTGTACCACCTATTCGTATTGCGGTTTTAAACACATTATGAAATATAATAGGAAATGTTGGTTAAATTAATCGACATGAAACCAGATGGTGGAAAATTGTTACATTTAGTTTAGTTTTCCAATTAGATGTAATACTACAATACAATTGTTGGAGAATATAATTTATAAACATAATATGGTCATGACATATAACTAGTATTTTCCCGCACGTATAGAGTAATATTATGTATTACTATATCTTTCAAAAAAATGCCGCCGAATGGAGAACCTCCTCCTTTTTGAAAAAGTCAGTTGAAAAATATAGCCTAAGTGTTACTCTCATGTATAAGCTCATGAATACTGTAGTTTCATCAAAATCCGTTTAGTTTTTTCGTAAAGGAGTAACAAACATTCATCCATCACGCCAAATACCTAACCTGTTCATTGGTATTAGACGAATAGAACATGATACGTACTGACAGCATATATGATAATTATGATGTAATTGTTAAATATATGATTTACTGATTGCTGGTAATGAACATAACTATAGTCTCCAACCTCCCCTATAGCCACCCCGAGCCCCGCTAAACTGGTAACTGTTCTGATTTTATAAACTGATTTAACTGATTTCACATCACTGGTCTGATTAACTGAGAACATGTTAACACATGTCTATGCTGAATCTAATCTCTGAATCTGATTTCTGATCAAGCAATCTGCTCACACGCAACAACACTGAGTATTCACATACTAGTAAAATAAATTCACAACACACGGTGTTGCGCCTGATCTGCCTCGCTCGCGTCTCGTCCGCGTCTGCGTCAAATCTCAATCTATCCTATCGAACTCTTTTCGTACTAACCTCATGTTAATGATAAATAATAATTTGAATAATTAAACATTTATTTCGCGATTACCCTACGGTATTCGCGATATATCTATCCATACGTCTATCTATCCACCCACCCATCCATCCATTCAGTCATCCATCCTTCCATTCATGTATTCTTACAAGTTTTCGGGTTTATAATATTAGTAGGATAAGATGATTGTATGACATGACGATTCAATTTGTCATTTCAATACAATGTAAAAAAAATGTTCTTCAACAACTGTGGAATGACTTCTTGTATACCTAGATAGGGTTTTAAACTGATAGGTTTTTTTTTAAATTTACATTAAATCTAATAACCTTTAGGTAAAAGAATTTGAAATATGTACATTGTGCATATTATTTAATTTTTTTCTTAATATCAGTATCTAAGTTATAAAACTTAGCCCGTTATACTTTTTATAAGTCTTCATTGCTTAAAAAAGCACAAGAGAATATTACTATTTGTATACAATCGTCCTCTTAGTTTTTGGCTTTAATAGAAATTTATTGCAGTTGTGCGCGTGCCAACACCGTTTTCTTTTATCCATGGCGACAAAGATATGCGTTGGGTTTTATTAGAGTTCTCTACGTTTTAACAATATGTATTGTTGCAATGTAGCGACATTGTCTTGGCCTTTTACTAAATACTAACAATTTACTGCACAAATATTCACAAATTCTTTGACATTGCCTATAATATTTCGTGATTCTGGTGTTATCTATATTATGGTTGGAACGTGATATTATCTATACATATAATAAAATTCTAATTGAGTCGAATCTGTAGGTACATTAAATATTTTTTTGGCAAATCATATTGATGTAGTCATTATTATCGATACAGAGGCCGAATCTATAGTTTTTAGAATTTTTCTCTGTCTGTCTGTCTGGGAATGCCACGAATGTCACGAGAAAATCACTAGATAGATTTTAATAAAATTTGATATGATGATAGCAGGTTATCCGGGTCAACATATAGGATACTTTTTACTGCGGGAAAACATCTCATCTCTGAGAAATCTATAGACTAAATGTTAAAACGTAACTAGAGACGAACCCGAGCGGAGCGAGGGTGAGTCGCAAGTTTAAAATAAAGTGCATAGTCGTAAATCTGTTTCTTAGAAACGGGTTATTTTCATGTAAAATTTTTGCTTTTGCATCAAATAAAAATCATGTAAAGGGAAAATAGCACTTTATGTCAAAGTAACTTAATAAAATATACATATACTATTGATAGCTAGCTATCTACTTTTGGTAAAAAATAATTTTCTTTTATATTATTTAATAACATAATAATATTTCAATAACAAAATTTGGTAGGGTCAATATAAGCAGGCATATCAAATCTACATCGTTGTCTTTGGTCTACATTCACGCATCTGTTGTTACAAACACTGTCGACCGCTCAGAATCAATGATATTAAACCTTTAACCAAAGTAACCCAATTAGTTATGTTACATAAATAGCATTTACATGATTTCAAAACAAATTGTTGATATCATTAATTAACTATAAGTTAGTCGTAATAAGCTTATAAAAATGCATCCGCTTAAAATATATTATGTTTGTGCATAGAGATTTAGTTTCAAACATAATACAATTAATGTACATTTTTTTTAATAGATCTATCGTATAATTTTTTATTTTATTTTATTATTCCTGTTTTTTTTTGTAAAACTTATTATTATTTATTATTTAATGTAAATAAAACACAAAAACTTACATACACGTAAATATTTCAGTGTAGGGCGACCTCATCATTTAAAGTGATCTCTTCCAAGCAACTTATATTAAAAAAAATAGGTTTGCATGGACAATGGTTAACACTTAAAAGATAGTAAAATCGGTCAAGTGCGAGTCGGACTCGAAGAACACCAAGGGTTCAGTAACATAATCGTTTTTTTTTAAAGTTGCATGGCAGCCTTTTTGAATTTCGCCATCTTGGTTTCTTATTATTTGTGGTTATAGCGGTAATAGAAATACACACTCTGTGAAAATTTTAATTCTCTATCTATTACGGTTTATGGGATACAGCCCTCTGACAGACGGACGGACGGACAGCGGAGGTTTAGTAATAGGGTTCCGTTGGCACCCTTCGGGTACGGAACCCTAAAAAGTAAAGAAACAAAAAAAGTGCGTGTGTGTAATATATGTGTGAGATATTTATTTTATTTATATTTTATTTATTTATTTATTACAGGGAAACAAACAGTATTATAGTGCAGACAATTTACATTAAAAAAATAAACACATTTACCAATTAAGTTTCCACAAATAAAAAAACACATAATTAGAGGAAAGAGTAGAAAGCATAAGACTAAATTAAACAACTATACAATACTATATACTATATACTATAAACATAATTAAGTATTAAATATTATGAAAATTATTGGACTATGTTATTAATAAATTTCTTGAAATTTAAAAAACAGTTCATTATATCTACATGGTTAAAGTGAGTATTATAATCACGACATGACCTAAGTAAGAACAGATTAGAAACAAGATTTGTTTTGGTAAAAGGTACATGGAATAGATCATTTTTACGTGTGTGGAAGCTTGGACATCTAAAGTAAATATTACTCAAAAGATATGGAGAGTCGATAAGGTTGTTAAGTAATTTAAATAAAAATAATTGATCTTTCATTCTGCGACGATTCAATAGAGACTGAATAATAGGACACCTTTGTTGGAGGGAACGATTTCTAAAAGTCAAATGTTTAATAAACTTACTCTGTACTTTATCAATTGCATCGATACTGAACTTATATTGAGGGATTAACTTGATGTTTTATACTAGCTGCTATTCTTGCTACGTGTATTGTGTCTTTGACTGCATCGTCAGAATCGGTTGAGCCATTTAGTAATAATGAGGGAACATAGGATTGGACATACATACATACAAGTCAAACACATAACTTTGGGCTTCGTAGCAGTCGGTTAAAAATAAAAATTACATAATATTGTTCCTCTGACACTTCAAAAGGGCTGTTCTGATTAGTTTTTTTTTCAATTTATTCGTGATATACTCAAAGAAGGAATAAGGTTTTAGAAAAATAATTGGAAAAGTTTTCCGCGAATTTTGCAATTCGAGAAAATGGAAGGTACATTTTTTTCTATAGTATCTTTGTATAAACTTAAAGATCACAAAAAAGAATTTGGGCTATGACAACGTCTGACGGGTCAATTAGTTAAAAAAATTTTAATATGTACGGAAATAATATTTTGTGTAGTTTTTGGCACTTAATGTTTTATAGTTTAAACTTCGAATACTATTGGCACGGTCTCGTACCAATGTATGCAACAAGTGGCACAAGCTAAATAGTAGCTTACGTCACCAACACAAATAACCTAGCTATATCAGTCGCTTTGATGCGGCTCAGTGGGCTGGAATATACCCTGTTAGCTCAGCAAAAAATGTACTCGATGTTATTGTATACCGTTTTGACAATGTCACGCATTTCATCCTATTAAACTTTTCATTTGGTTTGAAATTGAAAAAGGAAAAGATAACAACAGAAAATATAATTTAGAAAATGTTATATTAATAGTGATGGGATTTTTGTATGGGTAGTATAAGATCCGAAGCATAAACTAACAATAAATTGAGTCGTATTCGCTAGAGCTTGATATAAACATAAAATTACTAGCGACTCACCCTTGTTTCGTTCGGGTTCGCCCCTAGGTTGCTTCTCCATACAAACTTTCATCCCTATTTTTACTTCCCTTAAATGATTTCCAGGATAAAAACTATCCGGGATAAATTCTATGTCCTTCCCAGCGTCTTAAACTATCTTCTTACCAAATTTCATCTAAATCGGTTCAGTAGTTTCGGAGTTTATTCCGTCCAAACAAACAAAAACATCTTTCCTCTTTATAATATTAGTATAAAAGTATAGAAAAGCACAGTATACAAGTAAGTATACAAAATTATACAAAAGTATACAAAATTAAGACGTTACTACTTTGGTATGATCAAGCAAAACAAACATTTTACGTTATATTATTACCTAGATATTTTTGTATTTCATTGAACTTTATAACTTGTTTAAGCACAGCATTTACTGTCTCTATATCGATAAAATGGTTCAAGTTTTTGAAATATTTTTTTTGTATCTATACTAATATAACAAACTAGCTGTATATGCAGCTATAAGCTGAAGAGTTTGTTTGTTTTTTTTTGTTTGGCTGAGCGCGCTAATCTTAGGAAGTAGGTACTTATCCGATTTGAAAAATTCTTTTAGCATTAGATAGCCCATTAAATAAGGAAGGCTATAGGATATCATCCCGGAAAATGTACGGTTTCCGTGGGATAGATTTGTTTTTGTCTAGGGACGTACACGAAGCGAAGCGAGGGTGAGTCGCTAGTTATAATAATATGAGAGACAAGCAAATAACAAACTGTTATGTTTTATAGTTAGTTTTTGACCCCTAATCTAAATTTAATACTTGTATAAAATATACTAAAGTCGTTGTAATTTCACTTCAACCCCAAAAACTCTCCGAAAAAAGAAGGACATTATGAGATTATTTGTAGACCTTATTTAGATACAATTTTTCATAATTATGTTCACATAAATTCATATTGTGAATAAAATAAAAATCAAACTATTTTAAGTGATCCAAGGCTAAGACCCTTTTGTATAATAAGGTTAAGAGCTTAACTCACCTCGACCTAACGGATATAGTATTCTTGAAATTTCTTTATTAAATAAACATGTAACATCTCTTACATTGTATTACATTTTACAATACATAAAAGAATATATATATATATATATATATATATATATATATATATATATATACATACGCTATGAACATCTAATATTATTCCTTTCAAAAGCCCAAAGCTGAATCCTTATTTATCTTTTCCTTTCATACAGACTAATCCTAATGTTGCTTTTGTACTATTCTATACACATAATAAAATTCTGAGTCGAACCTGTACATTAAATATTATTTGGAAAATCTTATTGAAATAGTCATTATTATCGACACAGAGGCCGAATCTATAGTTTTTAGAATTTTTTTGTGTGTGTGGGGAGCGCATCATGAGAAAACCACTGGACAGATTTTGACGAAATATGGTATGATGATAGCTGGTTATCCGGGTCAACATATAGGACACTTTTTACAGGAGGAAAAATATCTGAACTCTGAGAAATCTATACTAATCGTTAAAATGTACTTAGGAACGAATCCGAGCGGAGCAAGGGTGAGTTGCTAGTACAGAAATAAAAACTTGTCACAAAATATGTGTTAATTCAGAGTTAAAGCAATTGGCTATTTTTTTATGGAATCTCTAATTAATGGGATTAGTCAATTATTGATGCCATTTTGATTTACAAAGTAGGACAAAAAATGATGAAACTATATAATATGACTGGGTATGTACTATGTATGTATTGTATATATTCCGTAATTATTATTTAGAGATTAAGATTAATATCATAATAAGTATATCAAGTAATGACGATGACAATTATTAAGAGCGAACTAATTACAGCGGTTGATGCAAAGTTTGAATGCCACAAGGTTCTATCCCATTTAAACATTCAGATGTTTCGAATTCCATACTAACTTCACTCTTACTTATTGCCACTTTACAATTCACTTGGTTGCTGTGGGAAATAGATGTATTTACCTTCAGCGTTTATGTTCGTAGGGACAGCTTTTTCCCCGTCGGCATTTATTGCTTGTTTATCACGATACGTTTCCGTGGACGGATGACAAATTGTGATCAATGGTTCCTTTTTTATTCTCAAATGTCACAGTTGCTCAAATATTGAAAGAGAGATGAAAGACGTTTATTTATACATATAATAAAATTCCTAGTAGAATATTTACATTAAATATTTTTTTGGAAAATCTTATTGAAATAGACTTTATATCGATACAGAGGCCGAATCTATAGTTTTTAGAATTTTTGTTTATCTGTCTGTCTGTGACCGCTTCACGGAAAAATCGCTAAAGGGATTTTGATGAAATTTTGTATGATGGTAGCTGGTTATCCAGGTCAACACATAGGATACTTTTTACAGCGGGAAAATATGTCATCTCTGAGAAATTTATACTAAACTTTAAAACGTAACTAGGGAGGAAGCCGAGCAGAGCGAGGATGAGTCGCTAGTTTAATAATAAGTATTTAATAATAATAATAATATGTATTTATTTCAGAGCAATAATCCATAGTAAATAGTTACTTATATTTATGAACACAATTTTAATAATAATAATAATCTAACAAATAGTTTATCCCCAATACTCGAGGGTAGTTACTTGACTGTGTACAGTAGCATCTAGCGCCCAAGCATCGGAGAGTCCCAACGGTCTGCTGTAAAGAATCGCATAAAAAACACAGTTCTCTTATAAGAAATTAAAACAAATTAGATATTTATTTTGATGTCCTTTGGATAATGTCTAATGAATTATTAAGTTTCCATTTTAGAAATATTATATTAATATTAGCTTAGTAGTTCAAACTACGAGTACGTTCTTAATCGCTTAGTCATGTACGAAAAATAAAAAAAATATATAAAAAAATAAAATTAAATAAAAAAAAAAAGATTTCAACATTCGTTTTAGTGAAAAATTCGCGCTCTCAATTAGATAAGTTTATATAAAAATCCTAAATGCGATAAAAACATAAATCTGTAAAATAAAATGATATTAAATGTAAATAAATTTGAACGTAAAAATAGATTTGATTTAAAAAAAAACGAAGCACTAATATATTTCGATTTTTGTTTTCCGACGTTTCGAATGCTTTACAGCAATCGTGGTCACGGGAGAGACTAAGATTTTAGACGTCTCAAAGGCGTTATATACTTGTTACAGGCAATTACTACCCACTATTTTACAAAAATGTTTTCAAAAATTCAAATATGGCACCGAAGTACCTTACAATTTTGTTGAATTTGTTTTTATTTAAAATTTCAAATATTCGCGTAATTCTAAGAAAGTATTACTAATACATATATCGTGAAACATTTATATAGGTATTGGTTTTTGAATAAATTCATCACACCGCCAGCAATTTATTTCTCTTGGTATTCGTATTCACTCACCTTCGAAAACTAATAACGCTCCATTATTTATAAGTTAAAATGGCAATTTCTTTTCTACCGTTTGGGGTTTTTTAAATAATCCCTTTAGCCTTTTGAAGTAATGTTGTATTTAATAAACTTTTTAAGCAATTTTTAATGTTAGCATTTATAATGGTATTCGAAATTATGAGATACTAGATTTTGTCCGCGGCTCTGCTCAAAAATAAGCTGGGCGATGATAAAAAGTGACCTATACCTTCTGCAAGATGTGATGGCTTAGACAAATTTCATCGAAATCTGTTCTGCACTTTAAGCGTAAAAGGGCTACTAACAGAGCCAGGGCCGGATTTAGAGGTGTGGAGGCCCCGGAGCAACAAAGGAGTGCAGGCCTCTAATTATTTTCCGAATAAAATAAACAATTTTTTTAGTCAATTGATTTAAATATTTATTGCGAATCAAATTAAATTATTTCAATAAACATATGTAGATAGATATATTCAAATACAAGAATTATTCGAAATTAAATTACAGCGTTAAAGAATGGAACCTTGCGAGCTTTTCTCCATGAAAAATAGTTGATGAATTCGCTGAACGTTAATGCTTTTTTGTTATGGATAGATTACAGAGCTACTAATTTATAATACCAATTATAATATTAGTATGGATAGAATAAATAAAGATTAGGTTAAAAAATAGCGTCATTAAGTTTTACAAGGAGTCCTCGATTTTTTATCCGATCGAATCCTTAATTTCTTACCCGACTGCGGTGAAGTCCAAGGGAGGGCTATGTGTTTGTATATATGTATGTCCGATCTTATATTCTGTCATAATTACAAAACGGCTTAAATGATTTTAATGATTCGTACCTCATTAGATTCGTTTTGATTTAATGCGAATGTCCTAGGCTAAATAGATATTATTAAAATTTAAATTTTGTGTGTCTTGATATTTTTTCTCTTCCAAACCTATCAAATGGAATACCTATACAAATGAAGGTTATTAAAAGGCGATCACAATAATGTATGCACATTATATGTTTCAAAGTTATTTAAATTGTTAAATAAAATTTTAAATGTCCAACTGGCCAAAAATAAAAACCGGTAAATTAAAGAATAAAAAATCTGTCTGTCTAAAAAGGGAACTAAAATTCGCCCATAGTATTAAGCAGTCAGAGGCATACATACATGTAAAAAATACAAAACATTTGCGCAAAAATATTTGCGCTCTCCGTAGACTATTCTGAACTCAATGAGTTTTAAAGTAGTCTAAGCAGAGGGCCTAAGATAGATAAATGGTATATAATTTTAACACAATAATTATTTCAATTGTATTATTTCAGTTTTCAAGCGAACTTGACCTAAGAAAGTACTCGCGTAACCACATTTCAATAGGTTCGAATTAGGCCGGTCTCGAGGTGGGGCTTCCGAAGCCGTTTACATTCTCTTAACAATTCCCAGCTTAACCTCGAACTTACTTTTTTATGGTTGCCAACCTTGTTAATTGATTGTCTTAAAGTGTTTATAAATTCGAATATTTTGATATCCTGATTAAAAAATATAAATATAGATTTATTTTTGTATTTTTTTATATTCTAGGTTGTAATAGAGTTTTTTCTGTATATTTTCTTCTCTATTTTTTTTCTCGATCTTCTTCTTTCTCTCTGCCCAAAGGTTGATTGGAAGATATCGCTCACTTAGCGATAAGGTTGCCTGTTGTGTTATTTCTTTTTTCATCTATTTATGTCATGTAAATTTGTGGTGTGCAATCCACACTTATTAATATAAATGTGAGTGTTTGTATGTTGTTTGTTTGTTTGTCCTTCTTTCACGTCGAAACAGAGTGACGGATTGGCGTGATTTTTGTGCGGAAATAGTTGGAGGGCTGGAGAGTGTCATAGGCTTCTTTTTACCGCGGGAGATTATGTCATTATCACGGGAAAACACGTTATAATACAACCCATAACAACTCATCATATGTATGTATATACATAATTTATTATAGTCTATCTATTCCATACTAACCGTTAAAACGTATCTAGGAACAAATCCGAACGAAGCGAGGGCAAATCGCTAGTAAAGAATATTTGTATTTGCAATTTGAAATAATAATTATCAATTACAATTTGAATAGATTCACGTTTATGCTTATAATTTCAATTAAAAGTTCCAAACAGAAGTTTAATTGATTCTCTTAATGAAGCGACTGATAATATAATTCTATTATTTACCCAAAATTTAGGCACCCTTTTACTTTGGAGAATTTTCCGTATACAAAGATAATGCATACTGAATGATGGTTATCAGCGTTTTGTGTTTGTCATTGGTGGAAATAAATGAGACTAGTCTTTTCATATCTCATCTCGATATTGAACGCGTGACCTCCGAAGTATTAGCGATGCCAGTCATATTTAATATTTATGCTCTACTGTGCTACGATGGCCAAATTATTTATGTACATAAATTGAGAAAGGTTTGTTTACACTAATAACAATAACGAAACAAAACAAGCTCTGTATAATTTGTTATTTTGTTATATTTAGTAAAAAGCAATTTGTTTCACGATGAAAGTAAAATTGGTCCCTGTTTTTATATATTTGGTTCCAACAGAGAAATATCTAATCTACGAATCATCTCCCACATAACAGAATATAATTATACATTTTCCGGCGAATCGGCTCGTATAATTTCCCGACATCTTATTTCTGTAGCCGAAGGATCTTAGTACACAATTACAGGATGTAATATACGGTCCCTCGCATAGATTATGGCGCGTGTTGGAAGTGGCATATTTATGTGAAACGGAGACTGTTTGTCTACAGTTCTTGTATTATAATTTTGCCATTCTGTGAAATTGGGCTTGTCAAACATCCGCAAATAGTCTATACATATGTATAATAAAATTGTAACTAAACCGAATCTATACATTAAATATTTTTTGGAAAATCTTATTAAAATAGTCATTATTATCGATACAGAGGCCGAATCTATAGTTTTTAAAATTTTTATCTGTCTGTCTGTTACCGCATCACGAGAAAACTGCTGGACAGATTTTGATGAAATTTGGTATAGTGATAGCTGACTATCCGGATCAACATATAGAATACTTTTTACTGCGTGAAAATATCTCATTTCTGAAAAAAACAAAAACTGTAATGTAAGAGTATACTAATATGTAATACCTAAGAATTTGGTTTTTGGTCACCTGAACGCGGACAGAGCCGCAGGCAATGCTAGTTATGCTATAATCGCAGTCTGCTTGATTTACTTGTAATATTGATGATTGCGCAGCCATCTTCTGCATAAAATACGAATTTATTTGTAGCAATGCGTATACTAATGTTGTTTGTGATTCTTTTATGTTTTTGTTGTTATTTTTGACCGACTTTATAAATGTGGTAACAGAAGGAGGTCATTATCTTCGTAGTATGCGATATTTTCGCCAATTGCGAATTGATATTCGTAGATATGATAATTCTTAACGTATTTAATTTTATTTTTTCTCTTTTAAATACATGTATAATACATAATTAGTTTTTTAAAACCACAATAGTATTACATATATATATTTAAACGAGCAGTTCTGGTATATTTATTTATTTATTTATATATACCGGCGATCTCGGAAACGGCTCTAACGATTTCGCTGAAATTAGGTACGTGGGGGTTTTCGGGGGTGAAAAATCAATCTAGATTAGTCTTATGTCCATAGCATTGCCCGTCAGTCGCAGCCAAAGCTATGGTGACTCGTATACAGTCAAAGCTGTAATATTATGGAATGCTTTACCACATGATATTCGCCCATCAATCAATCAGTGAACTAGATGGTGTTGTGTGTTAATGTCCCAACATATTTATTATTTATTATATATATATTTTTCCGTTCAAAAAGCCAAAACTAAATTATTTATATACAAATGCATAATAATGCAGTCTAAATTAAATTGAATGTCACTTTTAACTCTCTGTTCTTAGGATACGCCTGAGGCAAATTAATAGTCTGGTCCGTGTATCGCGTTGCATGTAGGTAGGTGTAGGTGTACTGTACATAAAGTCTACATTTCAACAAGTTTGTTTATGTAACTTATGAAAATGGCAAATGGAATATTGGACTGCTAAATTATATTTCTGATATTTATGTAGGGCTTTATATTGTAATATTTATGTTTTTGTATATCACATAACATCATTATATCGCGCTAGTATTAAAAATGGGAAAATTTGTATGTTTGTTGGGTGTATGCTTATTACGCCTTCACACTGAAGTAACTGTTCGGATTTGGTTCACCCAAAAAAAATCTGAAAAATCATGACCAAAAAGGTTAGCAAAATGCAAAAGGCAGCCAGGGATGCACCCGAGCGAAAAGAGAGTATAGACGTTAGTTCAATTTTCTTCTTCTATTTGTCTATATAAATAAAAATTTATGTTCATATGTTTGTCCCCGATGCGAAATTCTGATAGTTTATTCTATATACGCCTGCGTAGGCCTAGCGCAAAAAAAAATGTTTTTTTTTGGACGTTTAGCTTTTATGCGTTCCTAAACCATTCAAGCTTAACGCACCCGAGTGAAGCAAGGGTAAGTCGTTAGTGATGACATAAATACATAATGATATATTGGGTAATGTATAAGTAAAAAAATTACCTATTTTATAATTTCATTCGAATACTAATACTGTGGTCAATTTTCCGTTAAAATTATAAATATTCGAGTGACCTATAACAAATGGTTTTCTCTTATGCTCTTAATCTTATAATGCAATCATTTGTACTGCAAATATAACGTACTCTGTGTGAAAATTAAATTGTAACTACGCGCCTATTAATGTAGTGCGAACTATAAACCATTTCAATTCATGTAGTATTCTTTCTCATTAGTCTATTCGTCAAATCTAAACACTTGTTAGAAATAATATCTAACATAAAATTCTTAACGCCATATGAATCATATTCAATGTATAAAAATTCCAAACCTACGAAAATAAACATTATATAGCCCACTACATCGAGAAAGTAATTTCTTTGTTACAAAACTGAAAACGCCCACGTCTTATTTCTATTAACGAAAATATATTATACATTATACATATTACATAAATTGATATATGAACGTGTTTTCATATTATCTAATGTTCTCAACGTATTCTTGTATTTGAAATATTTTGTCTACATATATAAATACTTTCTAATATTATAAAGCTGCAGAGTTTGTTTGTTTGTTTGGTTGAACGCGCTAATCTCAGGAACTACTAATCCGATTTGAAAAATTCTTTTTGCATTAGATATCCCGTTAACTGAGGAAGGCTATAGGCTATATATCATCCCGGAAAAAAATACAGTTCCCGTGGGATAGATTTGTTTTTGTCTAGGGACGAACCCGAAGCAAAGCGAGGGTTAGTCGCTAGTTACTCATATGCGGGCTATCTATATTGTCATGTTAACAAAATAAATGTAATTTTGATATTTAAAAGAGCAACTGTTGAGTTTCTCACCGGCTCTTCTCAGCAGAACTGCTTTCCGAGCCGGTGATAGCTTCCTCACGGACAGACTACACGCTACAGACTACTACGCTTACATTAAA
This sequence comes from Fabriciana adippe, assembly GCA_905404265.1. Classification (NCBI taxonomy): domain Eukaryota; kingdom Metazoa; phylum Arthropoda; class Insecta; order Lepidoptera; family Nymphalidae; genus Fabriciana; species Fabriciana adippe. The sequence goes on along the minus strand of FR989995.1, from coordinate 13,311,241 downwards.
TTGACGATTCAAAAGTGCTTGTAATAAGTCTAATTGAATAAAGTTTATTTCATTTCATTTCTAAGTATTTAATTAACCAATTTTGAAAGGAAGGAGTTACTTAATCCGGATGCCTTATTACTTATTTTGTGTTACGCGATATCTTCGCAAATTGTTTGAATTCCAATTAAAACCATTTCATAATTCTTTTTTTAATGAATACGAGTAGGTTTATACTTAGTGGCTTATATAAATAAAAAGAAACAAGAGCAAAGGATGGAATAATTGCTTTTAAAGATTTTTTTAAGTAAATAATTAGGTTTTACTGTAGGGACATCAAAATAATTATGTTAAATTGTGTTACCTATTTCTCCGGTCTAATCAGAGTTTGTTTTGAGTTCTGAGAATCTGCGCTTACACTGATGCGCAAGCCTTATTTACCATAGATATATTTTAATTTTAATTAATATATTCAATCCTATTGTTAAAGTAAAGTACAAACAAGTAACAAGAACAAAAACAAACCTATCCCACGGGAACTGTACATTTTTCGGGATAAAAAGTAGCCCATGTGCTATTCCAGACTATAATCTATCTCTGTGCCAAATTTCATCCAGATCCGTTAAGCCGTTCTGGCGTGATTGAGTAACAATCATTCAAACATCTAAACTTTCAAATCTACATACATATATATAGAAAAGGCAAAAGTGATTGACTGATGTATCAACGTACAGGCCAAACCCTTAAGGCTAGAAAATTGAAATTTCACACACGTTTGTCTCATATAACGAAGGCCATCCACTAAAAAAGGATTTTTAAAAATTCAACCCCTAAGGGGGTGAAATAGGGGATAAAGGTTTGTATGAAACTTTTTATTCCTTGGACATATTTGCATGAAATTTCGCATTTTTCGTAGTTTGATCGCGAATTCTGCTAGTTTATAATATTAGTAAGATGTTGTTCATTTTAATTTGTATCCTGTATTTTCTCTGTGATATTTATTTTATATTAATTTTAATGCTGAATGTATTATATATGTATATATGCAAAGTTTGTTAGAATCTAAATATCATACTTAATGCTAATTTATGTAATTGTAATATTTTCACAAAATTTATTCCAATATTTGCTTATAGTGAATAAACATAGTATATTATTTTTGTTATTCCACACTAAAGCAGTTTTGTATGTTAAACGTGACAAGAATCGTCTTGTTGAATTTCAACCAATTCAAATATTCAGCTTTGAATGTGATAAAAATCTTGTATTTATTTAGTACTAGCAGGAGCCGCGGCTTCGCTCGCGCTAAAACTATATAAAGAAAACTAAAAAGAGAGGTTTCACACAAATTTTCATCCCCTATTTTACCCCCTTATGGGATGAATTTCGAAAATTGCTAAAACACGTATTGAAGAGTATTAATATTATACTAAGTTTCAAGTAATTTTGATCATAAATTTTTAATTTTTTTGAGTTGTAGGACTATTATAACTTGTTTTCCCGTGGGAATCAGAATATAATGCCTCGCGGTAAAAAGTATGTCTATGTCACTATCCAGCCCTTCAACTATCTCCACACACAAAATCACGCCAATGCATAACTCTGTTTTGACGTGAAAGAAGGACAAACAAACAAACACACTTTCACATTTATAATATTAGTATGGATATATACATAGGTACATTGTACAATGAACGAACGCAAGAGTAAAAAAAATATTGGAAAACTCTAAACTCATTGTTTTCTTCAATAACACTAGTCATTGTAAATATTTCACCTATTCAAAAAATTCATTGAATACATCTTCAATCTAACTGTTTTTTTTTGTGCATGCTACCTATCTATACATATAATAAAACTGTAGAGGTCGAATGTCTGTACATAGAAAAGAAATGCTAAAAACCGAGCCAGGAGGATGTAAGAAGAGAAATAAATCCAGTTTTTTTTTTTAATTTTTTGTTTCTCTGTCTGTTTGTACGGGTTTATCTTCGAAGCTGTTGAACCGACTTAAATGAAATTTTGTCTGGTGGTACCTTATATCCCCGGTCAAAATTTTAGATACTTTTTATCCTGGAGAATTAAAGAGTTCCTGTGGAATGGTTAAAAAGTTATAGTAATTTATATAGCTTAGTACACAAAAACTACTGATTGGATTTTAATTAAACTTTACGATAATATAGTTCATACATCAGAATAATAAATAGGCTACTTCTTATCCCGGAAAATGTACGGTTCCCGTGGGATAGATTTGTTTTTGTTTGTCTAGAGGCGAAAACGAGGGAAGCGAGGGTGAGCCGCTAGTTGGTAAATAAAGTTGGTCATTGCGACCTAGTCAACGTTAATGGCTGCTCTCATTTAACCGTAAAAGCATTTGAATATATATAAGGATATAAAGAGTTTTTTTCATAAGTAGGACGTCATGAAATGTTTCAGTAATTTTAACAGAATATTAATGAAGCGTCCATTCATTATTCATGTGGTTCGTCGTAGCGATGCTAATTTTTCACTTACTTTATTTGTATTTCCAATTCCTTTCACCTTAAAGTGGCCCTTTTAAGGGTCTAGGGTCTTTTTTCTAAATCATCCCTTGTTCACTTGAATATATTGTAATGGACTACATATAAATATTTGTTTCATGTTTAAGTGGTATACAGTAAATAAGAACCTAAACTTTCACCAGAATATACATATGGCGGTCGGTAAAGTTTAAGTGTAATAGTTGTTTAGAACAAGTTGATCCCCTTGCACCACCAAAATTTGTAACCGTGTAATAGTTAACCAACTACTTAATTCCACAAAAATATTTTTACTAAAATACAAGACCAATATTTACGTTTAATACTACAACATAAACAGCTAACCAACAAAGTACAAGACTTTTTAATGAAAGTACCTGGGCGACCGAGCTTCGCTCGGAGTTCTTTTTTGTTATATCGTATTGTTTAGACAAAAAAAAACTTGAATAAATACAAAATAAAAAGACAAAAGTAAAAACTTTGTATCCGATCGTGATCAGAAGTCGGATCTGTGATTGTTAATCTTGCACCTTGGTCGCTTGACCACGATGCTTATGCCTGAGTTTCTGAAATTATCGACCATATTCTGCGTGGAATAATGCGAAAGAAAACCGCATGAAAACTCGAAAACACGCGTTTTCCCAGACAAAAGACTAATCTATATCGATTTCTCATCCCCGAAAACCCCCACGTACCAAATTTCAGCGAAATCGTTAGAGCCGTTTTCAAGATCGCCGATATAAATAAATGTATAAATAAATGTACAAGAATTGCTCGTTTAAATATATTAGATAAGTAATAACAATATTTTTAAAAGAAAATTTTCTTTCGCATGTTGATTATACCTTCAAGCTCAATGAACTCAGAATTTTTTCATCTTATTCTTTATCTGCACGGACGAAACCTCCCTATTTAATTACTCGGTATTCATTACATTTAACACATTTACATTTTACTTTTGTAGATAGGTAACTGTCTATCAATACATATAATAAAATTCTAACTGAGTAGAATCTGCACATTAAATATTTTTTGGAAAATCTTATTGAAATAGTCATTATTATCAATATAGAGGCCGATTCTATAGCTTTTTGAAATTTTTGTTTATCTGTCTGTCTGTGATTGCATCACGGAAAAAGCACTGGAGGGATTTTGATGAAATTTCGTATGATGATAGCTGATTATCCGAGTCACCATATAGGATACTTTTTACCGCGGGAAAATATCTCATCTCTGAGATATGTATACTAAACGTTAAAACGTAAATAGGGACGAACAAAAATTCAATTCAATTTGTTTAGCGGCTTCTAGGAGTGCCGTGTTGGCACAAAAAGTCAAAAATAATAGCGTGATTTGTTGTTTATGCTAGGTTCTATTCTCGATTTTGCCATCTGTGTCGTTTACTTCCTTTAAAGAATAAAGAACATTTTAAATACATATGTACATGTATACATATGTATACATATGTATTACATTAATATACAATTTTTTTATAAACATAATTCTTTTTTATTTTTTAAACATTAGTTCTCTTCTCCTTGACAGAGAGATAACATAATCTTATCTTATTTAAATCATTTCTTTCTCTGTCTATATTATTCCTTAGTCTGAGTTTATATATTCTACTAATATTATAAACGCGAAAGTGTGTAACAATGTATTGGATGTATGTTTGTTGCTCTTTCACGCCAGAACAGCTGAACGAATCTGGATGACATTTGGCACAGATATAGATTATAGTCTGAAATAACACATAGGCTACTTTTTATCCCGGAAAAATGTACGGTTCCCGTGGGATAGGTCTGTTTTTGTTTTGCTAGGGACGAACTCGAGTGAAGCGAGAGTGAGCTGTTAGTTATACATAAATGGATACGTAAATGCGAATAGTTGACTTTTTCTAAATTAATAGTACAATATTATGTTTCATGTATCTCTAGGGAAGGGTGGTTTTAACAAATTAGCTTTCATGAAATATGCTTGGTGAAATTTATAAGCAAGTATATAAATAATAGATGAGTTTTATATTTTATTAGTGTCCATAAATTGCTTCAAGTTTATTTTTCCTTGTTTTTTTTTTATATTATACTAGTTATGCGCCATGGCTTTGTTCTAATTTAAATGATCCGCCTACAGACAGCTAAGATACTTACTGGTTGTGGCTGTTATATTTTAAATAAAACAATCTTTTCGGATTTCTTCTTCACGGGAGAGACTGAATGGATTCTCTCCCGTGAAGAAGAAATGACCATGATTGCTATAAAGTATTCGAAACGTCGGGAACCAAAAACCAAAGTAAATCCGCGAAAAAAATTAAAAAGATAATTTTATTTAAAATATCAAATATTCGCGTAAATTTAAAAAAGTAATAAGAGTTTCATCGCAAATAGTTTACTATATGTCGAGACATATATATAAAAAACATCATATGTTGCCAAGTCAGATATTTGCTATTGAAAATAAATAAATAAATATGTTGGGACATAGCACCGTCTGGTTCCTTGATAAGCTACGAGGCTTGTGTTATGGATACCAGATAGTTGATACACTACACATATATAACTTTAAATACATACATATTATAAATATAAACACATATGACTGGGAGTACACACATTCGTGCTCGTCATACAAATAAATGCCCTCAGTGGGACTCGAACCCGCGACCGCTGGCACAGCAGGTAGTGTCACTACAAACTGAGTCAAACGTATCGTCAAACTCAAAAACTCTGAAAAGAAAAGTTGGGACAATTTCGTTTATCAGTTTTAGACTAACAGTTTAGCTGTTTTTTTTTTTCTTTTTTTTAGAACGTTTGAAACATTCTAAGCATTCAAATATAATATAATGGCATGACATTCAAATATAATGGCACTAAAATAAACGTTTCATGTTCAAAGAAAAGACATTTTTTGAACGTAATCGACGTCATAACTTTATGACAAAATATTCTTGAGTAAACACCAGCGTCAATAACACTAATCTATACAGATAAATAAACTTGAAGTGTCTGTTTGTAATGTCAAAATAACAGCTTTCTACTAAATGTATATGGAATTATATACGGTACTTATAAGGAAAACACAATTTTTAAAATTTTTGTCTGTCTGTCTGTTTCTTTGTTCCGGCTAATCTCCGAAATGGCTGGACCAATTTTAACCCGACTTTCACTGGTAAATAGCTAATATTATAAGGAATAACTAAGGCTACTTTTATTTCAGAAAGAATTAGGGTTTCGCTCAAAAAAATTGAAACGTACCTACCGAACGAACCCGAGCGAAGCGAAGGGGAATCGCTAGTATTTTATAAAATTACGAATAATATTTGAAAATAGGTAATACATACTTTGTTCATCAATAAATAGTTACCAAAAATATTTTAGCGCAATAAAAACTATCTGCCAGTGCAGTTACTGAAAAATAATAAATTCATTTCCCTGCCAAAATTTGCGACGGTGAAAAGCAAAATATTCATTTTAACTTGTTTGGTTAGGCAAGTTTAATCGCATGCTTTTGTAAGCTTTTTATTGGATGACTCGAAAAATATGGAAATTATTAACTGTGTTTATTTTGGCGATTATTACCTGCTACATTTCGTTTTCGTATAATTAACTATTATATTGTTATGTAGTGTTGTTAAGTTGTCACATGCTGGATTAATAGGAACGTTCAACGCGTTCACCTTGTCGTGGTGGTGGGGGGGGGGGGGAGGGGGGGTGTCATTATCGTCCGGCAATTCGGTGAAGCCAAGAAACGCGCAAGGAAGTGGCACACTTCGGTGGGCGGTGTAACATGCGGGTTGCTTCTGGTACTTATCTGATAGCAGAGTGGACCGTTGAAGTAAATCCATGGTTAATGTGGTCTTCTTCAACAGACCTGCCGTCGTGGTTGGGTGCACAAGCGATCCTGCGACGCCCCATTAAGACGGGGGAGGTTGTGTTAAGTTTCATTGGGTAGTACTGGCTTTTCTAGCCATAACAACCACCTGTAAATCACATAACCACCTGTATGTCTTCAGGTGGTATGCGTAAATGCATTTCCCAACATTAAAAAAAAGGATGTCAGTGTCTATCTGGGCGACCGATATTCGCTCTGCGTTTTTTGGTAAAAATATAAAAAACTTTTTTTTTTTTCAGAACATACACTTATATAGGGTAAACGTAAAAACCTTATCTGAACACGAAATTTGATCCAAATTCTTAGAGCCGTTTCCGAGATACACGAAATTTTATATACAAGAATTGCTCATTTAATAATAAGAGTACCTGGCGACCGAGCTTCGCTCAGCGTTCTTTTTTGTCATATCTTATTTTTTTAGATAAAAAAAACTAAAAACTTGAATAAATACAAAAAAAAGTAAAAATTTTGTATCCATCCAGGAATCGAACCCGGATACCTGTGATTGTCAATCTTACACCTTGGCCGCTTGACCACGATGCTTATTACCCGAGTATAAGAAATTAGGTATCGATCATATTTTGCGTGGAATAATGCGGAAGAAAGCCGCATGAAAACTCGAAAACACGCGTTTTCCCAGACATAAGACTAATCTAGATCGATCTTTCGCCTCCAAAAACCCCCACATACCAAATTTCAGCGAAATCGTTAGAGCTGTTTCCGAGATCGCCGGTACATATAAATAAAGAAATAAATATACAAGAATTCCTCTTTTAAATAGATGAGATTAGATTATTAAGATAGTTATAAGTAGATAAAGTATCAATGAAAACCTCATATGACCTTTCGCTTGCAATCTATTTCCGTCTTTACGCACAACAGCAAAAAGTGGTATTTTTAATAATATTATGTGTATATTGTATATGGTTATATATTGTATATGGTTATATATTATATATTATCAATCTTCGAAATTAATCAAAAATATTATTTTATCGTTAACTTCTAAAGTGGTACTTTCGAAATAATTTACATTCGATCTTAATAAATTAGTTTTCAGATAGTCTTACCTCAGCTAAGATTGTGAAACCGTAAATATCTTCGCAAATATTAACTTAAGACAATAATATCGAATATTCTAGCAAAAATGTTGAAATATAATGATATGTAAAAAAAAAAGAGGCTAAAAGCAGTTGCTAACCTGTCCAATGTCTATGAAATTAAATTTGTAAATCACCGAGTACTAAAATAAAAGACCGTCTGTATGGGTAATATATGAGGTTGTCGACGTACGTGTCTAGTCGCATTCTATGCAGAAAATAATAAGATGTAAACTAAAATAGCTAGTTGGTTATTTTCACACTCGTTTTAGCTCGCAGTTGCGTTTGTGTTGTTAAAATATAATACACTAGCAGAATTGGCGGCTTCACTCGCGATCAAACTACGAAAAATACGAAATTTCATGCAAATATGTCCAAGGAATAAAAAGTTCCATACAAATTTTTATCCCCTATTTCACCCCCTTTGGGGTTTAATTTTGAAAAATCCTTCCTTAGTGGATACCTTCGTCATATGAGGAATACGTGTGCGAAATTTCAATTTTCTAGCCTTAAGGGTTTCGCCTGGGCATTGATACATCAGTCAATCACTTTTGCCTTTTATATAATAAGATTATGTTTTAATATAGGTTGTAAGGTATAATTATAAAGTCATTAGCTCGCGAAGAAAAAACAAACACAATTACAATAGTAGTGGGATTCTAAAGAAATTTTAATATTTACTTAATCTTTCTAGTAAAGTGAGATGAAAAGGATCTTGGATGAGGAATTTTATTTTTTACGAAAGTTTCAGTAAGTACCAACTTAAGTTCGCTTTCATTTGTTTTTTTAAAATTCATAGCAGGAACAGTTTAAGCTGCCACTTTGTATCAAACTCTATAATGGTAGTTTTTATAAAACCAGGAAAATCTAATAAAAAGTTGGTTGTCTTAGTTTTTTCATATGTTAAGAAGAAGAAATTGCTTATTTCTTTTTCTTATTTGGATAACTTTTCTATTATACTCTAATATTACTACATTCTAGTCCCTCAGAACTGAACTATCACTTGTAATTTATGTAGGACCGTCTATTCAATAAAAATATCATGAATATCTGTTCACAATCGAGGGAGATGTCACGTAAAATACACGAACAGAAACATATGTTCCAAAAAAAACATTCAGCCGAATTGAGAACCTCCTCCTTTTTTAAGTCGGTTGAAAAAGTACTTCCGTCTTTTTTTTCATATCGGTCAATATACGAGTACATATGTGTATATATATATATATATATATATATATATATATATATATATATATATATTGTATATACATACATATATGTATATGTACCATATTAGCTTCTTTTACTATGTATTTATCAAGTTTCTAAAAATATCTATAAATAACGTAAAGTGAATTTACACTCAGCTAAAAAAACGTCTAACTTATGAAATATTATACAGCATACTACAATTTGAACTCATAAAGTCATATTAAGTGGACTTTACCAGACTTATGTAGCAACTAGCTCTCATGAATAACTTAGCCGAATTAATAGTCCATGAAATATGCTGTCGAATCTAATTCCATCAGTCTAGATTATATCGTAAATGTATTCTAATGTTTTAATTGAATACTTACCATTAAAACAAATCTATACTATATTATAAAGAGATAGAGTTTGTTTGTTTTTTTGTTTGAACGTGCTAATCTCAGGAACTACTAGTCCGATTTGAAAAATTCTTTTTGCATTACATAGTCCGTTTATTGAGGAAGGCTATAGGCTATAATATATCATCCTGGAAAACTGTACGGTTCCCTTGGGATAGATTTGTTTTCGTATTATAACATTTATTTATTAGGACTTTTATTATACAGGTTTAGTGGCTAGAATGTACGGTTGTTACGATACGGAAGTCCTGGATTCTAAATCTGTGTCAGTGCCAAGTATGAGTAAATAGACTAAGATCTCTAGTCTTCTTTAACTTATAGGGTTTTTTTGTCAAGAAATTCATAGTAAGGGCATTATGTTTTAGTTGAGAGTGGAAGATTCCGAGGTCCACACTCGCTAAGGCGAATTTTTGTATTAATTATTTATTGACTGTAGTTAAACATGTCCTTTGTGCATCTTCTATACATATAATAAAATTCCAACTGAGTCGAATCTGTACATTAAATATTTTTGGAAAATCTTATTGAAATAGACTTTATTATCGATACAGAGGCCGAATATATAGTTTTTAGAGTTTTTGTTTGTCTGTCTGTCTGTTTGTCTGTCTGTTACCACATTAAGGGAAAACTACTGAATAGATTTTGATGAAATTTGGTATGATGATAGCTGGTTATCCAATGTCAATTCCAAAGGTTTCTTAAATATAAATTAGTAAAAAACTTTTTACATATTTCTAAGAGTGTACAAATAAAAACCAACAACTAAAGCGTAGGTACCGATTTCATACCCCTAAAATACTACAAACGTAAAGGCAGTGAAAGCAGATGTTTCATATTTATGTAAAGTTTCAGGTGTACTAATATAAACTTATTTGGAAGCATATTTTACCAACGAATTTACATAATGTATTCGTATTATAAGAAAGTTATGTCTTATTAAATATTTTGATTTAGGTATAGAGTTTGTATGTTTTTTTCTTTGTTTAGATCTTAACATTGAAACCCGCGTTGGAAAGATACTATTAGTTTATTAACTTTTATCTGGTTTATATAATCAATCAAAATGCCGGTACCTGTAAAATAAGATTAAAAAAATACTCTTTAAATTCATGAATTTGTCTCAGAAAGTGTAAATTAAAGTGAAAAAAAAAAATGTTAATTAAAGTAATTTTTAAAGTTACAGTGACCAAAATAAGAATAATCTTTCTAATTAAAAATGGCGACTTATTAGAAACGACAAAGTTTTAGACAGTCCCTTATGTCCTCTGGGGGATAAAAAATAGGGGATGAAATATGAAACTCAGGAGCTGAGCAATTTTAACTGCTAGTATCTTATATTAATTAATTAGTAATTAGACTAAAGAATTACATATATAAACGGAATTCGCCAAAAAACGTCAAAATCAAAAATAGTTGCGTGATTTTGCTGTTTATGCTATACAAAATGGGGATGTCCATTTTTACTCCCTTAAGGGATTATTTCCGTGATTAAAAAGTATCCTATATCCTTCCCAGGGTCTCAAACTATCTTCTTACAAAATTTCATCTAAATCGATACTGTAGATCCAGAGATAACCTCACGAAACTCACAAACTTTACCTCTTTATAATATTAGTATAGATGGGTATGTCCAAGGCTTTTATCATGAGATTTTTGAACTAAATTTAAAATAAGGAATGTTATGTGCTTATTTGGTTCGATTATTTACTATCCCACTCCCATAGTCTAGTGGAATAAATATGTTGGAACATTAAGATACAGCACCATCTAGTTCCATGGTAAGCTACGAGGCTTGTGTCATGGATACCAGATAGTTGCATAGTTGATACGCTACTCATATATAACTTTAAATATTATATACACATTATAAATATAAACACCCATGACTGCATGACTGCTCATCACACAAATGAATACTGCCAGCGGGACTCGAACCCGCGATCAATGTTGCCATATAAATTGATAACTTATTCCAGAGTATAAGGGAAACTTTATTAATCGTTAATCTGCAATTTTCGAGATACAAATATGAACAATAAAAATAATAAGCCTAACAATTCTTTTGTATTTTTAATCATTAGCTTCAGCTATTACTTTTTTCCTTTAAAAAAACACTAAAATGTTTTTTTTTCTTTACTGCAATAAAAACTGTACGCTGCTTTGATTTGTAAGCATTTATTTACTTATCAAAGTAAAGAGTATTTTATTAATTTTGTAGGGAAAATATATTTTTTTCAATATTTTTATAATTCAATTTTAAACATGTTTGTAATAAAATAAATAGTAAATTCAAAGATTATAAAATTTGATTTGTAAAATCCATTAAAAATATTATTTTTTCGGGAGTTTATTTCATTGTCTGATAACTCTACTAATACATTGATATTTTTGCTCGACTTCATGTTGAGTTCTATGACATTCTGTCTATATTATTTCTTAGTCTGAGTCTATTTTTCTTACTGCATTTTGGCACGTGGTCCTCCGTGGCCTTTATAAGTTCTCGTTAGCAGTCTGCCTCTGTTGAATTCGAACATTGTGTGTACCTAATAAAATCTATACTAATATATAATATTATAAAGCTGAAGGTTTGTTTGGTTGAACGCGCTAATCTCAGGAACTACTAATACGATTTGAAAAATTCTTCTTGCATTAGATAGCCCGTGAACTGAGGAAGGCTATAGGCTATATATCATCCCGAAAAAAATGTACGGTTCCCGTGGGATAGATTTGTTTTTGTCTAGGGACAAACTCGAAGCGAAGCGAGGGTGAGTCGCTAGTACTGATATAAAGCTGCTCAAAGTTTCCTTTGTTTTCGCAATTCACATATATTTTAGTTAAACCAAATGTGAGTAAATAATTAATGAACTATATATTCAAGTTTGGAGCGAAGTCACGCCTAATTATTTATGGGCTTTATAACGTATGCAATTTTAATTACACTCTAAAGGCAATTTACAACTAATTATAAGATACATACATGAAACCTAAAGCATACATTGTATGTATTCAGCCCCTTTTAACGTCTCACTGCTGGGGGTGGGCCTCCCTTCATTACGAGGGGGATCAGGCCATAGTCCACCACGCTGGCCAAGTGCGGGTTGGCGGACATTTGTATAATACTTTGTATATGATTATTATAAAGAAATATAAAAAGCACAGTTTGGTATTTTGGTAATCCCGTAGCTTTTAAGCTTGCGGGTTCGAATTAGACAAATATTCATAGTATTACATAAGTGAACAACCTGTAGACGTGATAAATATTTTAAAAACTTAAATAACTTCTATCTAGCTAATTTTAATAGAACACTAGTTTTTGCCTGCGGTTTCTTGCTCGCGTGATTCCGAGGTCGGGAATCAAAGGTACAGAGACTTGAGTAAGACTCTACTTTTCTTTTACTTTTAAAAAGTACTATATTCACATACAATTGTGTATATTTTTACCCGACTGCGGCGAATCCCAATAGAAGGTTATGTGTCTAACCTGTATGTATGTATGTCCAACAACAACTTATATGTTTAAAAGTAATTTAGAATAAGAATTTGTTAAATAAAACTAAAAATGATTAACTGACCAAAACTAAAAAGCTGTAAATAAAAAAAAATGTTTACAAAAATAAAAAACAAAACCAACTGCGTAAAGAGCCAACTAAAAAGAAAAGATCTACTTGACGAAGGAACAGAGTAGGGGAGACCGGGGATAGTTGACTATAGGGGTAGGTAGACTAACTGCCAATAACTCATCGGCAGTCTAAGTGTTGCGTCATTTAATCACAGCGGTGTATTAGGCTCCACACCCCGCAACACTGTCCAAAGCACCGCATCGCTGTCGCACGTCGTTTTGGAGCAGTGACACGATTTTTGTTTTTTTATCATGTAAGTAATATTTTCACATAGCATATTTTTTGATCTGATGCCTACACGTTTTATGTGAGCCATTTGTCTATTAGTCAAAGTGTTTGATGAATGTATATTTATCATGTTTCGTACCTTATTTTTTAAATCGGCGGCAGTGTTTAGGTTAACCATGCCATCGAAACATAAAATGGCGCCTGGGGCTGGTAGACCAATTTCTTTCAGGGCTGGTTGAATACATAGTCAACCAACCCCAATGAAATTTGGAGTTGAAAACAACACGCAAAATAAACCTTTTATTGGATTTTTAATAAGGATAGCAATTTTGTTGTTATAGAACAATGAGGACTTATAAAAGAATTACTGAACGAGTCGATACACCAAAAGATATCGTAGAAAGAGCTGGTCATGTAATCATTTTTGACAAGAATAGCATTAATACAACTTCAAAAAATATAAGATTCCTTATAAAACATTACATCGTTACGTGGCTAAACTAAAAAAAATTAAAACATAATCCGAACTTGACGAGAACAGAATTAACCTTAGACTAAGTGGGATATATCAAACATAGTCAAGTTTTTACTAATTCAAAAGAGGAAGTTTTAGCCAGTTATTTAAAGAAGGCAGCTGATGTTTATTATGGATTGACGCCATATGAGACTCGAAAATTAGCATATCAGTTTGCAGAAAAAAATAACAAAGCTATGCCTGATTCTTGGAGAACAACATTTTTTTATTGGTGAAGATTAGTTTGGCTCTTTCCTCAAACGTCATCCTTCTTTTTCCATCCGGTCACCTCAAGCAACAAGTCTATAAAGGGCTACAAAGTTTAACATTTAACAAAAATAATGTTAATTTATTCTTCGCTAACTTGATTGCTGTTTACAAACATTTGAATCTATGCCCTGGAATAATCGATACTAGAACGTTAATGTGACGGATCTTACAACCGTACACGTACCTAATAAATTTATAGCTCGACGTGGTATTAAAAATCTGGGTAAAATGATATCTTCTGAGAGGGGTACACTGGTGACAATTGCTATAGCTATCTGAGCTCTTGGAAACATGGTACCACCATTCTTCTTATTTTCACGGGTACATTATAGTCCCATTTTATTGAAGGCGGACCCATAGGATCAAAAGGTGCTGCTAATCCATCTGGCTGAATGAAAGAAGAAAACTTCATAAAGTACGGCAAATATTTAATATGTTAAGCTAAGCGTGCAATATGTTAAGCTCAGTAAAGAAAACCCCGTTCTTCTATTCTTAGATAACCATGACTCTTAATCGATCGAAGTGCTGGATTACTTCAAAGCTAATGGGGTAATAGTTTTGTCATTCCCTCCACCTGTAGCCACAAGCTACAACTCTTGATAGATCTGTTTATGGACCTTTGAAAAAATATTTAAGGCTTTTTCTAATCTAAACATGAAGAAAAGATTTGACAATTTTATTAAAGAGTATATAAGAAATGTCTGTACCTGATTCAAATTGTTGTTGTTCTTTTTTAAGTAAAGGGCTCAATTATATTAAATAAATGTTATATTATTTGATTCTCTTCTCATGATTTGACGCTCATTGGTACATAAGTCAACTTACCCCTGGCATATAGTCTACCTACCCCGGACCAGGGGTAGATTGACTAAAGAGTTAGTGCTCTGTAAAATGCATTAAATCATCACCATTATATTAAACTAAGAACTAAATATTATTCTTTTTTATTAGTTTAATAGTTTTTCTATCGATTATTGTGGTTTTATTGTCTATATATATTAAAACACAAAAAATATGAATGATTTAGTAAAAAAGTAGTCAACTAACCCCGGTCTCCCCTATTATGCAGTCGGCGACATATATACATACTACATATGTATATTGTACATACATGTTTTAGGATAGCTGCGTGTGTGGGTTTTTCTATTTTTGTAAATAATTTTTTTTGCAAAAATAAGTAAAAAAATACATATTAGACATAAAAGTTTTTTACTTTTACATCAAGTCAGCAAATTGAGTCTAAGTTCTTTTATACGTATGTGAATAGTTTCTATCTAAATTCTATTAAGCATTCACATTTCACTGTCATTTTGTCCCAAAGGTCAAGTCTCTGTCAGATCGAAACCGACCTTGGTATCTTTAGATAACATCTCACCTAGAAACTGCTAAAAGATACCTCAAGAATGTATTGTGTCTTTTAAATAGCAAAAAGATGAAAGATAATATAACTGGAATAAAGATAACAACAACAAATGAAGGTTCTTGTGGTTTTTTCCTATATAACTTTACAATAGAGTATTCCCAAAAGGGAAATTATTTCGCTCCTAAAGAAATAGAATTTATAAACTTAAATTTTTCTAATTTTCGAATTACGATTTTTAGTTTAAATATTCTATAAATCGAAATAAGCATCGATTACCAGTAATTTCTTAAAAAAAATCTGCCATACTCAAGTGCATCAACCTTTTTAGCATTTTATGTAAGAGCAACAGGTATTCTAGCCCATAACGCCTTTTCTTATCTATATATCTACTGGACTGCTAAGACTTGGAATAGTCCTCGGCCTATTTTATTTGGACTTACATAATATACGACAGATGGCACATGCCCTTAAAGATTACTTTGAAGAAGAATAAATAATTTATAAAATGCATGGAGCGCTATTTATGATTACGGGTCTATTTTTTGAACATAAGTAAATTTATAAAATTATAAATATATGATTACGAAACCCATTATTACATTTTCTATTTTATTATATTACAGGATCCATTTTTTCAATAATATAATGCCATGTACTTATCTACACAGATAAATAAAATTGAAGTTCTGTTTGTAATGTCAAAATGACAGCTTTATACTAAATGCATATGGATGTATACACGGTACATATACCAAAACAACATTTTTTTAAATTTTTGTCTGTCTGTCTGTTTGTTCCGGCTAATCTCCGAAACAGATAAACTGATTTTAACGGGTCTTTCACTGGCAGATAACTGATATTATAGGGAGTAACTTGGGCTACTTTTATTTTAGAAAAAGAATTAGGGTTTCGCTCAAAAAAAAGTAATGAGTCGCTAATATATTATATAACCTCAGCAACCGCACAATGCTATAAAGATGTTCGCTTTCGGACCGAGAACATTCGAAGTGCTATTCGGCGTGAACGCGATTACATTCCATTCGTTCTGTCGCATTCAACGGGCATATTTCCTCAATTCCATTTCAGCATTCACATGTAAATTGGTACGCCTCTGCTTTTATTAGCGTTGCAGCTATTCATTTCCATTCAACATCCCAGAGGCTTGCGTCGTACAAAGTTGACGAATGATATACTTATTTGAAAATATTTTTCTTTTCGCGACGTGACTTTATAACACACGTTGTAGCCATATTTCGTTCTAAGATTTTTCAATCAATAAAAAAACAATACAATATAACGTAGACTTTTAAAGGTTTAGGACAAAACCAGTTTTCCAGGCTACAGCCTAAGCTTTTTTTCGGAATTCTCAATCGTTTTGTAATTTAGCAGATACAAAGAAACAAGACACTTTTTCAAGTAAGTTGTTTGGCTTTTTAAATAAAACTATCTTTTCGGATTTTTTCGCGGATTTATATTGATTTTTGGCACCAAAGTAGGTACCTTACAATATTTATTGATTTTAATTGTAAGAAAGTATTAAGTTGTTTTGGCTTTATGAATCTTGCAAATAAGTAATACAAGCTCAATATTTTATTACTGATAAGCGAATTTCCCTCGCTTCGTTCGGTTGCAACCTTAAGTATCTTTTAAATATATAAAAATAGTTATTGTATCAGACTTTTTAAGACCTACAATCCTGAAATATATTTTCTAATACATATATTGGTTCTTTTTTAATACATATGTTAAAATCAAATATATAAAAAAATATATATATTTGTCACAAAAGTATTAAAATTTTGTTGTAACAAATATTAAGTTTATATAATTGCTATCAAATGTTATGATTTCATTAGGATAGTTGGACCTAGATATAGTAAAGATAGCGAGGGTAATCGATTTAAAAGTGATGAATCGACTCGTGCTGATCCCGTCGCTCGCGTGATATATTGCTTCCTCGCCCGATAGACGTGACTTTTCACTTATCACTTTGCGTGTCTGGATAATGATTCAATTCTGAAAACAACAGTTATTATAATCGGACTACTCGGACTGCTATTATAAATCAAATATTTATATTTGTGTATGTTTGTTTCTTACACCTTCTTACGAGACTTTTGGATGAAATATAGTATGTATATAGACTACTAGCTAGTCATCCTCGCTCCGCTCGTGTTCGTTCCTACTTACGTTTTAACGGTTAGTATAGATTTCTCAGAGGTGAAATATTTGTTGCTGTCCCGGATAGCCAGCTATCATCGTACCTAATTTCATTAAAAAAATCAGGAAACACTTAAGGTTTTTATGTACTCGCAGTAGGTACTTTCTTAGATTTACGCGAATATTTGACATTTTAATTAAATCTATCTTTTCGGATTTTTTCGCGAATTCTATTTAAAATTGGTTGCGTTTTATTTAAAATACTCGTAGATAGATAAATTCTATATGTGTATGTCCTAAAATTTTCAATAATGATTATAGTTCAATTTGGATTACTAATCCAACACTAGTTTTCATAATTCTCTTTTAATGAATATATGTATATATATGTACATCGGGTGGTCAACACTGTCTAAATAAAAAAAATCACCCTTGTCAAATAATTACTTTTACCTAAATGATTTTGAAGTCAATGTTCTCTGAATGATAATAAATATTACATAATATTCTGTTGTAGGCCAGGCCAGTACTTCCAGGTTCGAGCCTGGCCGTTCATAATTACACCAGCAAAGCTCTTCATATGTTATATTGTTGGGCATATCTATATAGATAAATAAAATTGAAGTGTTTGTTTGTAATGTCAAAATTACAACTTTATGCTAAATGCATATGAAATTATATATGGTACTTATAAGAAAACACAGAAATTTTTGTCTGTCTGTCTGTCTGTCTGTCGGTTTTTTCCGGCTAATCTCCGAAACGGCTGGACCAATTTTAACGGGACTTTCACTGGCAGATAGCTGATATTATAAGGAATAACTTAGGCTACTTTTATTTTAGAAAAAGAATTATGGTTTCGCTCAGAAAAATTAAAACGTACCGAGGGACGCACCCGAGCGAAGCGAGGATAAGTCGCTAGTTAGAAATATAAACTAAACGAGCTTGCATGGAAATGAATGTACTAATTTATGAAAGTTCGACGCATCTATCAACTGTTGGCAACACATGCCAACACCACACGAAACGGTCTTGATGTATCCGCCCCACGTGACAGTTAACGATTACTTATTTAGTTAGTTCCCACTGAATCCAAAATTAATCTGTTAATTTTAATATTACTTCTAGTTCAAGTCAATTGATTCATTTCTAAAGCTATTTATCATGCCATAAAATTGCCAAAAAAAAATATGGATAAGCTTACTAAGTCGCCTGAGACCAGAGTCACAAAATATGTTTTAAATAATATTCTCTCTTATAAGGCAACACTAAATAGGGAAAATTACGGGCATACAAATAAAATTAAACTTAAATCAGTTGATTTTGGCTTCTTTCACATAAATGTCGTCTCTCAAACACAGTTTTATAAACATGGTGTCTCTCCCATACAAGGGAGTAAAAAAGAGTAAAAAGTGAAAATAGTAGCTATCCAGACCAGGCGGTTTTCTACCAATGGTTAATTATTAGGTCAGTCTGAACATTTAATTATATAGACATAATTTATTGCACTTTAAATGTGATACAGAAAAAAAACAGCAACAATAAACATAGTTCACAAAGGTGGACTTATCTCTAAAAGAGATCTCTTCCAGCTAAACTCTGGATGTGGAAGAAGATGTCAGCGGGCAATATAGTGCAAAAAAATATACTAGATGCCTATATGTATACTAGAAATAAAGGTAATAATCACATATACATAATATATTATTGATAAAAGTATATAATACTACGCATATGTATATAATGCTTAATGTAAAGACTCTACTTATACATACCTATATACATATACATACACATATACATATATAATATATAAAATATGGAAACAGAAAAAGGTGCTGATTGATACTTGTTTATATTTGTGCTAATAAATAGTTTTTTAATTTACATTTAAAGATATGGGTAGATGGGCTCTCGTGGATTTATCATGTTAATAACAAATATTCGTATGAAATGTAGCCATAAAGGTTTGCATACAAGAAAGATGTAATTTAACTCAACAAGAGTATATAAAGATCGTGTACTCGTTGGGTTAATAATAAAGATACTGTTTTATTGGCGACATACTCTCTCGTCGCACGTCTTACACGTTATAGAACAAAAACAAAGAAATAGTACGTATACAAAGTCTTACAAGTTTAATTCATGGAATTCGTATTAGGTACGTTTATTTAAACACAAGGCAGTGGTAGTTAAGTGGAAATTCGTTCGCTTGGGAAACCGAGTAATGCGGGTTCAAGTCCCGGGTCTCGTACCTCTGATATTTTCATGTGTGAAACATTTTCAATATGATTACCGCCTGTCTTACGGTGAAGGAAAACATCGTGAAGAAACCTGCATATCTTAGAAAACCAATACTAATAATGTAAAACGATCCTATACGCAAAGAAGTAGAAAGAATAGCAACCAATGGCTGGAAGAGATACTGGGACTTGAAAGAGGCTATGAAAGACAAAAAGCTACATATTAAAGTTAACACATCAAAGCTACATACTAAAGTTCTTATGTACAAATGGCAGCCAAACATAGGCCTTTACACAAGCAATCTCGCAGCCTGCCAGCACTTCATGGAACGGAGTATGTTATATGTGGAGAAGTCTGTATGTCTGCTGATTGTATGCGTAAATGCATTTCCTAACATTAAAAAAAAAAAGAAAAGCCTTTGCTGATTGGCAAACAGATCTGCAGAAAACAACCAAAAATCAAATATTGGACCAGACTAAGTTTTTATCTTTATAGGTAATACATTACTAAGTAGATCTGAATAAAAGGCTATATCATTAATATTATTATATGTACACTTTTTAACTTAGTATCAAAATAAAACATTACCAACATTATTATTCTAGAAGAAGAAGAGAAATAAAAAGAAGAATAATAAATTTATGCTCTTGGTACCTACACGAAAATAAATAACCGTATGTCATTTCTACAAAATTTCCATTCTGTGTCTCATCTCTTATGTCTCACATCATAAACTGAAATGAGCTCGCATTCACGTACCATTGTTAAATCTTTATTAATCTCATAATGGATGCGAGGGTGTTTTCACAATGTTTACAGTTTTGAGATTTTAGAGTTTAATTTCATTTTTGAGTTTAGTCAAACTAAAAGGACCTTTTAAAAAATTCAGAATTTGGCGAAGTTTAAATCCATTTGTACATTAGGTTATTTTTACCGAACTAAATGAATTACTTATATTAA
Organism: Fabriciana adippe; assembly: GCA_905404265.1. Lineage (NCBI taxonomy): Eukaryota > Metazoa > Arthropoda > Insecta > Lepidoptera > Nymphalidae > Fabriciana > Fabriciana adippe. The sequence continues at coordinate 13,290,789 of FR989995.1, read as the reverse complement.
AATTTTAGAATTTTATTTCTCGCATATTTCACTTACAAGATAAAATATTATTTTGTCCGTCCGTCCGTCTGTTCGTCTGTCAGAGGGCTGTAACTCAAGAACCATAATAGGTAGAGGGTTGAAATTTTCACAGCGTATGTATTTCTATTGCCGCTATAACTAAAAATAATAAAAAAATATGTAAAAAAGATACAAGAAACAATTTCTTAACGTTTATAATCAATCATCGAAGTTAAAATACTACATATGTAGAGTAAAAGTCATATTAATAAAAAGTACATGTACGATGGTACGGAACCCTTTGTGTGCGAATTCGACTCGCACTTGACCGATTTTTATCATACAGGTCAGTCTGATTTCAAACAGTTTTCAAACAACAGATTTCAAATTTTATTTTAGTTGGACAAGTTCAAACAAAACATGCAGCTGGAATTGCAATTTTTGTAATTCTTTACAATAAACAAAGATAGGTATGTATAGCTGTTATGAAGTCTGTTTATGTAAAAACTAGCAGCTCACCCTCGCTTCGCTCGAGTTCGCCTCTAGGAAAACGAAAACAAACCTATCCCATGGGAACCGCATATTTTTCCGGAATAAAAAGTAGCCTATGTATTATTCCAGACTATAATCTATCTCTGTGCCAAATTTCATCCAAATCCGTTCGGCCGTTCTGGCGTGAAAGAGTAACAAACATACATACATACATACATTCTTACAAACTTTCGCGTTTATAATATTAGTAGCATATATAAGCAAAAGAAGACGCTCGTAAAAACTAGTGATATTAAAATCAAAAAACAAGATTTAGAAGTATACTGTAATTATATAACGCACGAGGTCGATCTGAATAATATTTTCGAGGTCAGTGTCATTAGTTTTCTCATTTCCTCACAGTTGGTCGTTTCATATTTCTCTATTGTGTTTTCAGGGCGACCTTTTAAATTTCTGTTTTGTTTATTCAACAGCCTGTAATATTTTGTAAACCACGCGTACCATACTTGTTTTATCTGTAAACGAATAAAAATATTGTCTTCCATTCATGTACTGAAGTTACTGTTTTTTGTATTAGATATTTATTTGCTGTTGATCACTTCTGTTCATTGATGATGTCCTTCATTCAAATTTGATTTTTTGCACATCTTTTTTAGGAAGTTGTGTATATCTATAAAATAAGTTATGTATATATATATATGTATGTACATATATCACCTATACATATAATTAAATTGTAACGAAGCCGAATCTGTACATTCCATTTTTTTTTGGAAAATCTTATTGAAATAGACGTTATTATCGATGCAGAGGCCGAATCTATAGTTTTTAGAATTTTTGTCTGTCTGTCTGTCTGTCTGTTACCGCATCACGGAAAAACCACTGGGGGGATTTTGATGAAATTTGATATGATGATAGCTGGTTATCTGGGTCAACATATAGGATACTTTTTACTTCGGGAAAATATCTCTTCTCTGAGAAATCTATACTAAACGTTAAAACTTAAGTAGGGACGAATACGAGCGGAGCGAGGGGAAGTCGCTAGTATGATATAAATTAGATATAAGTTTAATTTTGATTTTAATTTAAATAACGTTTTTAAATAATTTTTTTAAGTTTATAAACCAACTGTAAAAAGATTTATTGCAAGCCACAATCTATTTAATAAAAATAAATATATTTAACTTAAGCAATTGGCTTTGTGTATGTCCTTTGAAATAGCACATTGACATCAGTTAATATTACAAAGATATTATGTTCTAACACTGGAATCACTTTAAAAGGAATGATTTGGATGAAAATATTCTTGGAATTTAGATGAGACCTTTGAAGTTATAGCATTCTAGCGACTCACCCTCACTTCGCTCGGGTTCGTCCCTAAGTTGATTCCCCGTACACAATTTCATCCCCATTTTCACCCCCTTAAGGTATAATTTCCAGGATAAAAAGTATCCTATGTCCTTCCCAAGGTTTCAAACTATCTTCTTACCAAATTTCATATAAATCGATTCTGTATATCCAGAGATTACCCCCAACTACAAATAGATTGTTTGAGAAAGGATGTATAAAATCGGTTCCAAAAATATATAGCGTAACATAAACAAAAAAAAAATACAAAAATAAAAAAACGGACAGCGCAAAAAGTGGACTAAAAAGAAGAGAACAAGTTGACGAAGGAATATAGTATTATGCAGTCGGAGACATAGGTACATATACTTAGAATAGTTTGGAATAGCTGCATGTATTATAGCTTAAAATTAAAAAGTTATGCTATATAATACCGACTTACCCTCGCGTCCCTTAGGTATGTTTTCAGGTGTGATTTATATTTATAATATGACTCACCCTCGCTTCGTTTCGGGTTCGTCCCTAAACAAAAACAAATCGCACCGAAACCGTACATTTTCCTGGGATAATATATAGCCTATAGCCTTCCTCCGTTAACGGGCTATCTAATGCAAAAAGAATTTTTCAAATCGGATTAGTAGTTTCTGAGATTAGCGCGTTCAACCAAATAAACAAACAAACAAACAAACAAACAAACACGGAAACCTCTCTGAAGTCGTGCCTGCCTCTACTAAATGTACAGTAATAATAATTATTATTTATTTTTATTCAAGCAATAACATGAACAAAATCCATTTTTTTTTCAGATGGTTTTTCCTCTACATGTATTCATATCAACAACGTTTCCGTTATATTTTGTAATAAAAATAACAATTCAATTTTGTATATTTTATGTATGTACCAGTTACGTTTTACCGTTTAGTATAGATTTCTCAGAGATGAGATATTTTCCCGCAATAAAAAGTATCCTATATGTTGACCCGGATGACCAGCTATCATCATACCAAATTTCATCAAAATCTATCCAGTGGTTTGGTGATGTGGTAACAGACAGACGGGCAGACGAAAATTCTAAAAACTATGTATTCGACCCCTGTATCGATAATAAAGTCTATTTCAATAAGATTTTCCAAAAAATATTTAATGTGCAGATTTACAACTTAGTTACAATTTTATTATATGTATAGATATTGTGCACAATTTTTATATTACAAAATATTGATTTGGGCTTATAGGTTTGTTTTAGTTCAATTAAAACGGTTAAATTTTACGACACGTTTGGCTCAGTATGTAGTAACCCTACTTGCTGTACCAGCGGTCGCGTTCATTTGTGGGATGATCACGAATGTTTGTACTCCAGTCATGAGTGTTTATGTTTATAATATGTATGTATTTAAAGTTATATATGTGTAGTGTATCAACTATCTGGTATCCATAACACAGGCCTCGTAGCTTAACATGGAACTAGATGGTGCTGTGTGTTAATGTCCCAACATATTTATTTATTTATTAAATATAGCTTTTCTCGGTGTTTTTTACTAACACATTTTATTTGAAAGATATAGGTAAACTTTTCTCCTGTCGGAATGTAGGTAACGTCGTTCATAAGTTATGAATTGTGAAATTAATTCGGAATTCGCTTTTGAGTTATTCTCTGCTCGTCGAGGAATTTCATCTTAACGTACAACTTGTGCGATTGAATTCTTGTTAAATGTATTGTAGGAAGTACAGATGAATGGAGTGAGGTTCTTTAATGAATTAGATGATCTTTATTGTTTTATATAGTATTTTACTTATATATCTATATCTTTTATTTTTTAGTGATTTGCTAGGTTTAACCGATCTATGATTTATTTGACGTTTCAATGAGTTAAAAGTTTATTTGTTATGACAATCGGTACAACTTATATTTTTTTTAATAAAAACAAATGAAGTAATGATAGTAAATAATAAAAATAATCGGCCAAAGCGGCTAATCTCGTTGAGACTAGCCATCTGCGCAGGAGATATTATTGTGAACAAGTGTGCATGCAGACACAAGTGCATTCTCTAGTCCTGTCACTCTCATACTCCGGTGGAACAACTACTTGACACGATCGGTGAGAGCTTAGGTGCAAAACCGACGGTTTCATGTGCTCTCGTAGGCACGGGGCTGAAACACCGTCTACTTCCCAACTTCGGGCTGTTACTGAGACTTACTAAACAAAAAGACTCAATAACTAAACTTAGCTTGACCTGGGACTCAAACCCAGGACTTCCGGATATGCAGCCGTACATGCTAGCTAGCATGCTAGTAAATTTTACATTATACATATAATATATACTATACTTTAAATAAATCGACGTACTGGATAATGCCATGGCGAAGTCACCTTTAACAGAAAAGAATATATTTTTAAGTATAACTTTTGTTCTTTAACGTATTTTAGTTTCAGAGATCGTCCAACATTTATAATGTAAAAACTAGCGATTGTCAAAAAAACACAAATATCTGAATTTATTGCCATGATCGAGCTCTTAAAAGCGCTTGAACTTTACAAAGTCGTTTCCTCAAGCTGTATTTAAAATTTGTGGAAAATCTTCATTTTCAAATGGTCACATTCCAACCTCGCTTGTACTCGATCGAGCCTTCCGGTACACTAGCTCTCCCCGATATTAAATCGCTGGGCCGGATGTTTCTTTATTACCCTTGCAAAAATGCCTTCTCATTTCGCTGTACCGCAATATTACAATTTCAACCCTTTAAACTTGAGGTTATTTTTGATTAAAAGAATCTGTTTGTTTTATTCCGAGGTAAAACCGAGGTTTTTTTAAAATTACCGCTTTAAATAGCAAAGTTACAAATAATTAGTTGACTTTTGAATTTGACTGTAGTAACTTTCTCGGTCCTTTATTGCAGTATATTTTTCACTAAAGTCGATAGAGTCGAGCAGCAACTATAAAATTATTGTACTCAGCTCTTTTGAACGTCCTCACGGGAATGGGCCTCCCTTCAATACGAGGGGGATCAGGCGATAGTCCACCACGCTGTCCGAGTTCGGGCGGACTTAATGTTGGCTAACATGTAATGTTAGACATGTGAAGAATATGTAAAACAAGTGGTAATCATGTTGAAAATGATTCGCACATGAAAATATCAGAAGTGCGAGACCCGGGATTTGAACCAGCTTCACTCGGTTTCTAAAGCGAGCGCGTTACCACTGGGCTACCGCTGCCTAAAATTATTCTTTATTCTTACTTTTGTTACGAAATCTCATTTAAAGTTATCGACTTAGAATATACATTTTATTAGTTTTAATACGTTACTATGATGAACTCATTTATGATCTTGTACACAATGCCCACATTCAACTAACAGAATTTACTATTCCTGGCATAAATTCACAGATGACTGCAGACGAATGGCCGCTTTAATGAACGGCTGGATGAGTAACGCTCAAACTATTCACATATTAGTGTATTCGAAGTACAATCCTTTGGTATAAGCTTTACTTTGATCTATCCCTTTCATTGTGGTTTTAGTTTTCATTGTGTAATGGCAAAAGTACCAAATGACTTTGTTCTGATCTCTCCAGATATATTTATTATTAGCGACTCACCCTCGCTCCGCACGATTTCGTCCCTACTTACTTTTTAACGTTTAGTTTAAATCTTAGAGATGAGATATTTTCCTACAGTAAAAAGTATCGTATATGTTGACCCGGATAACCAGCTATCATACTAAATTTCATCAAAATCCCTCCAGTGGTTTTTCCGTGATGCGGTCACAGACAGACCGACAGACAAAAATTCTAAAAACTATATTCGGCATCTGTATCGATAATAAGTCTATTTCAATAAGATTTTCCAAAAAATATTTAATGCACAGATTCGGCTTAGTTGCAATTTTATTATATGTATAGATATAGCATGGCCTATCTCTGTAGATCCAAATTTATCCTTCTTGAAGTAACAAACATTAAAGTAGATACAAACATTTTCTTTTGCTTACAGTAATGTGATTATTTGACTACAGCGCCACCTATCGCATACGTTGTCGGCAACAGGAAAATCTCTTAAAGGAATCATTGATATGATTTTGGTACAATTGCATCGTTAAATTGTATAATTAGGCCCGTTATATTTATATAGCGACTCATTCTCGCTTCGCTCGCGTTCGTCTCTAGGTGATTCTTTAAAATGACATAATTTATTAATTTATGTTAAGTGAAGTTTACCCCAATACATTAGTGAAAACCGCACCCAAATCGGTTAAGCCGTTTCTTAGCGCGCACAAACGCACACACAAACAGACACACGGATGAAAATTCTTATTTTGGGTTCTATTGCATTAACAGAAACCCCAATAATAGTTTTTCTCAAATATCTTCCATGTACAGACAGCGATCAGTTACACTTTTATTATATGTATAGAAAAGTTCTTGCTTATATAAGTTTCAATGTACCCACTCAACTCATTTGGAAGAATTACCATTTTTATAGAAATACTAAAAATACAGCTTTATTTTGTAATGGAATTGTAGCGTTTTGTAACCTGCGAACGTGTCGGTCGTATAAAATTTGTCCTATTCAAGCATCAAGCTTATTTTGTTATGTAACATATTTTAAGTTACCTACGCTTTTACTCAATTTTCTTCTAGAATATTATAATACTTTCTTAGATTGACGCAAATATTTGACATTTTGATTAAAATTATTACAATTTAAAAAATATATAAATTAATAATCTTATTTAGGTTTTTTTTTAATTGTAAAAATTATAATCATTGCAACTAAAAATATACTAAACCTATCAAAATTATAAAAATAATAATAAAATTAAAAATTAATAAATATTGTAAGGTGTAATTTTTGTGTTTTGATAATCATTGTATAATTTTGTGGGTGCTGTTTGTAACAAATATATAAGGCCCGTTGAGACTTTTAAAACCTTAGCCTCTCCCGTGACTATGTGCGCTGTAAAGCATTCGAAATGTCGGGAACCAAAAATCAAAAAAAAAACCACGACAAAATAGTTTTATTTAAAAGATACAAATTACTGTTAAAAAATCTTAAAGAAGACTATACAGGATGGATTTTTGTGACGGGACAGTAAGCGCAGGTACCTTAACTGTTATAGTTACAGGAAAATGTTCCTAGGAGACCATCCATAACTTTTTGAAATAGTCTCCTAGGGACGTTTTCCTGTAACTATAACAATTAAGGTACCTGCCCTTACTGTCCCGTCTCAAAAATCCACCCTGTATATAAAATACTAATCATATTTTCTCTATTCAAAATGGTTTTACTGCTAAACGATAATAAGGTTTACGAGAACGTAATACTTAATAATGATATTCTTGTCTTTTCAGGTAAGTCATTGAATCCCAGGAGTCGGCGACTTTGTTAGAGCTATAATCAGGCCAAGGTATGGTACAAGTTAAAAGCTTCTAAGGGACATCTTACTACAATTTATTTACTTATTTTTTTATTATACTTATATTTAGTAATCTATATAAAACAAAGTCGGGTTCGTTACAATACTTATAACTGTACAACACTAATAACAGAATGGCTGGACCGATTTTTATGATCTTTGTTTTGTTGGATTTGTCCTCACCCCGAATAGCAGAGTAACTAGTAAAACATTAGAAAAAACCATGAAAAAAAAATTGAAAAAAAAAAAATCCTAGGGACGAACCTTAGCGAAGCGACGGTGAATCGCTGGTTTAGTATAAAATTATTACAAATAAAATATATTTTTATATGTATTCGCTACACAAAATAAATGAATCAAGTAAAAAGTTACAGTTTAACCTATTTTACATTTTGAAATTTGAAAATGTTGTCAAAAATTGATTAGTCTTTTATAATGGCACTATGCTGTTAGCAATATTTCAAGTTTTGCCGATTAATCGTTGAGACAGCAAAAAAGTTGCTCAGTCAAATAGAATTTTTAATTGAATATTATTTTCATTGAATTTAATTAGCTATAACATTAAAATTTGATCATAAGAATTTCTTAACTTGGACCGCTGCAAAAACTTGCACAGCTAAAAGTAGGCCTTAATGAATGGACCAAAGAGTCACTGTTCTAATTAATACACGTCTTTAGGCGAAAATTTCACTTGCACAGCATTCTAACCTTTAATGGCTAGATCCTGATAATTAGGATTGCTAATTATAATATGATTACCAAATTGCGTTATCTTTTATGCTTAGCCATCTATTTAAGTTTGTATAGGTTCGATTTTATGTTTTGTCGAGGTTACTTTTCACCTTTTTTGGATAAAATTTCTTTAAAACTTATCAGCTTCCTTTGAAAATATGAAATCTATTTTGGAAAGATGACTTTTAACCTTTCCCTAATTATGATAACGAAATCCGAATGTTAGTACAAATATTGGTAATTGGTTTGTTTGTTACATGAAAAGTTGTTAATTTAAAAAATGTTATCATCAAAGTTTGAGAAAAAAACGAACATAAATATCAAACGACAATTCTCTAAAAGTACTAGTTCGTCCAGTGATCGAAATACGGCCATAATCATTATTGGAAAATTTGGAGGAAAACATATATGAATAGAATTTATATATCTATAAAAAAAAAACTGTTTCCATATTTCTTTTATATTAATAATATTATATAAATATTAAAGTTCGTTAATAGCTACTAAACAAAAAAAAAAAACAACATCGGTTGACAAGTAGAGAAGAAAAAGGAACTGGACTGTTTTGTCTTTGTCTATTTATATATAGATAACCCACCCTCGCTTCGCTCGGATTCGTCCCTAGGTTGCTTCTCAAAACAAAATTAATTAATTAATTTAGTTTTAATTTTTTTTCTTGGGACCCTTTTTTCTAAAATAAAAGTAGCCAAAGTTACTCCTTACTACATCACCTATCTGCCAGTGGAAGTCCCATCAAAATCGGTCCAGCCATTTCAGAGATTAGCCGGAACGAACAGACAGACAGACAGACAGACAGACAGACAGACAGACAAAAATTGTAAAAAATGATGTTCTGGTATATGTACCGTGTATACATCCACATGTATTTAGTAAAAAGCGGTTATTTTAATATTACAAACAGACACTCCAATTTTATTTATCTGTATAGATAATTATTGTTAGTACCTACTTTCATTTTTCCAAAATTCGTTAAATTCCTGAAGGGATTTCGTTCCGATATAGGAACAGAAAAAAATAAATTGTAATTGTAAATCCGCATAAAAACAAACAAAGCGTAATATCGCTGTTATAATTTATTCCCGAGTTCCGGCAAGACTGGCTTATTATAAAATTAAAAACACAAAAGTTAATAAGATCGCTGCCGCAGGTTATAAAATAAGGAGTTTGCCTTCAGAGCCCAATTAGGCGGCCATTGAAGATGCGACGTTTTACAAAAACGTTCTCTGTTACATAAGCAATTTTTCATAGAAATAGACTTTACAGGGCGAATGAATGCCATTTCAATCACAACTTTTGTTATATTGAAAAAAAATGCTGTTAGCTTTTCTAGTCTGGTAACTATTTTTTTTGTGTATTTGGTAAAGCTTTGTTCGCTTTTCATAGAAATAATTTATTTTGGATAAATTAATTAAAATTGTTATATTTTGATCAAAAGTAGAATATAATTAATTAACTTAGTAAATTCTGTATTTCCAACTAGCTAGCTAAAATTAAAACTCTTGCCACCTTCTTTCGAATCTTTTGCACCAGCGAAAGTTCTGTTAAAATCGGTCATGCAGTTCTTCTATCCCACACAGACTCTTTCTCCTTTTCCCGGAAAAAAATCACTATGCTAGTCTAGATGTATTTTATCCTTTATTAACTAATAAAAATTTTGACCCTTTAAGAAGTTTCCTTAAGAATTCCTTATATCATGAAAATTAGCACTAACGGGCGATTTTCTTGAAGTCATCTCCCAAGGGGTTTTAATAGGAGATGAAAATATGTATGAGAACTCGTCATATTTGAAGTAAGATATATGCTTTTTAGTCTTAATTGTTTACTGCCGAGGGGAAATCCCATCGGGCTAATTGCTTGTTAAATAATAATTTCTGCAGACAAAAGCATCCTGTAAATTAATATACTATTTTTAGACGCTAATTAAGCACGCTTACAATTGCTGTAGTTTTTTAAACTCATTTGATGCTTAGCGACTTGAAAGCACTTAGTACTTTTTAAAATTTCAATTTTCTCGCCCTAATCCTATCGGAATTAAACTTGCATCGGGCCGATTATCGATTTCAACGTTTTCAACACTTAGCTTTTACAGATCTCAGGGGAACGAGATTATTCTAGAAGAGCTCGGTTTAAAAAGTGCTCATATTGATAAATATTTTATCTACTTAGGTACATATAAATGTACGGTGTACCTGTCTGTTCATAGTGTAAGCATTCTGATAAATTCATCTCGTAACCCATTGAAATTTCGGACTTAGTACAACTAATTTACGGTAAATGGCGAGTGAGTCGTGTCGCGCATAATTATAAACTTATTAATTACTTATATCATACATATGGACGAACATAGAACCTTATCCTTTTTGGAAGTCGCCTAAAAATACAATAGGTACAATGACGGAATAAATAGATTGTTTAGTTTCATTTTCAACATATTCTTAAATTGATTACTAATTAATATGTACCTTTGCTATACATATTATATACATAAGTACCAGACCCATTTTTTAAGCATAATAATTATTAATTAGACTAGCAGAACTCGCGGCTTCGCTCGCGATCAAACTACGAAAAATACGAAATTTCATGCAAATATGTCCAAGGAATAAAAAGTTTCATACAAACTTTTATCCCCTATTTCACGCCCTTGGGGGTTGAATTTTGAAATATCCTTCCTTAGTAGATGCCTTCGTCATATGAGGAATACGTGTGCGAAATTTCAATTTGCTAGCCTTAATGGTTTGGCCTGTGCGTTGATACATCAATCAATCACTTTTGCCTTTTATATAATAAGATAATAATATAGATAATTCTTTATTTTTTATATCAACTCAATAAAAATTTAAATACAATAAACACATTTCCAAACTGCCCTTTAAATGGAAAATGTGCTTTCTAATGCGACGGAAACCATACGCTGTTATTAGTTTTAATAAAATGAAAACTTCAGTAGGCCCCGAGGGGCATCGCTAAGTAGGTTAGCTAACGCTTTCACCATAATTAATTACATAGCTTTAAGTCATGACTTGTTTCGTCTTTTTTGTTAGGTTTATTGTTTGCCCCAAGGTGTTATGTTTGGGAGGAAGATTGATGGGATGACATACTAATGGACTGTGAACAAAGACGTCCCGCAAGCACATGAGTCCTATTACGACGTCGCTTTCCATACAAATATTTTATGTAAAAACGCCATCGTTTTTTTTCTTAATTTTATAGACATTTATGTTTTTTAACGTTTAGTATAGATTTCTCAGAGATAACATATTTTCAAAAAAAAGTATCTTATATGTTGACCCGGATAACTAGCTATCATCGTACCAAATTTCATCAAAATCTGTCTAGTGGTTTTCTCGTGATGCAGTCAGTATCAGAATGACACATAGACTAGGTAGGTACTTATTATCCCGGAAAATGTACGGTCCCATGGTATAATTTGTTTTTGTTTTTTCTATTTGAAAAGAAATAGCTAATTATTAATAAAGTAGCTAAAGCTAGTAAATTAGAATAATAATTTCGATGTGTATACTATACAAATATTTTTAAGAATTAACTTGGACATTTGCGATAAAAATATACATATATATATATTTTTAAACTCCCTTATTCCGTTTTCCTCATACAAGTACGTTCAAGGAGATTTACGCAACAGCATGTAAAAGGTCCTTTATTGCCAATAATTAAACCGATCGATTTTCACGGCGCTAAACATTTACGGTTCATTTTATGGCGTGTTTAGTTAAGTTTACAAATATGGCGTCCAATAAAATGCAACCGACACAGTTGAACAGTTTGAATGATTTTTTGTCACCATTTTAGATTTTAAAGATAAAAATAAGCTTATGTATTAATTTAACCCTCGAAAGATTTATCGTTTTAACTTAATGAATATAGAAACTGTATATATTTATTTTTTCTATTGAATTTAAAGTGACCAGTTGGTGTCAACTTTCAACGCCTTTAAGTTATACTAAGTTTATTATAACATTTATTTTAATATATAATCAAATATCTGAGGTCTGGATTTTTATAATTTTATATTAATTAAGCTAAATAATCTCATAAAATCACTATAACTTATCTACCCCTTCTTCTTAGGCCTAAAATTCATTTTCTGTCACTATTAAAATATTATATGTTACTAATGATTTGCACTTGCTTCGCTCGGGTGCATCAATGGGTGGCCTGGCCCAGGCCACTGTAATACTAACAGTCTGAGTACTAATCAAAAGTATTCATCCAGTTTCATCAAAATCTGTCCAGCCGTAACAGGGTGAAGGATCAGCAAATATGTATACACACCTATTTCGCATTTATAATATGTAGTAGTGTCACAGTGTGATACTCTCCTAACCTAAAATATTCTAGTATGACAGTAACAATGAAATGACTGATTTTATTTGTAATCGTGTGAATGTTATTGTGTATAGTGAACTTATATAATAAATGCTCTGTCTTCAGCAAACGTCGATCTTTACTTGGTTGTGGGGTCCAAAGCTTCGCTTTCTACTGGCAAAATATCTGTTTGGTCAAATAAAATATACCACTAGCGATTCACCCTCGCTTCGCTCGGGTTCGTCCCTAGGTACGTTTAAACGGTTAGTATTAAATACAAATCTTTGAATTTCTCGACTTTTCTGTATACTGTATACATATAAACCTTTCTCTCGAATCACTCTATCTATTAAAAAAAACGCATCAAAATCTAAAAAGATCTAAGCATACTTAGGGACAGACAGACAGCGGGAAGCGACTTGTTTTATACTATGTAGTCACATAATATTTTTTTAACAAGCATAGTTGTGAGCTCAAGTAAAAATTAAATATGTTGCCATTAGAATTACATTTATTGGAACAAGCGGTCATTACCGGCGCGTAAATATAACTGTTCTCCACACTATACTACATAACACAATTAGATATAATACATAACCTACAGTAAAATTATAAATATGATATTATGTCTTAGTTTATTCATTTTTACGCACAGACGAGGAGGTAGATCGATGAAGTTTTTTGTTTAGAGATGTGTAAGCAGAAGATTGACATTGGCTACTTTTTATGGGCATGTTAAGGAATTTTGCTGGATATTAGCACGTTAAAAGACTCATTAACATGATCTTAATCACATTTGATACTGCACGTCACGAGTCAACAAACATTCATAATTAAGTCCGATTCAGGCCACCAGGCTCATTGAGACTAGCCAACTGTGCAGGAGATATTATAGTGCACAAGTGTAAGCGTAGACACAAATAAACTCTCTATTTCTGTCACTCTCGTACTCCAGTCAGCGGTGGGACGATAATTCGGCAATATTGGTGAGGGATCAGGCGCAAGACCGACGGCTTTACGTGCTCTCCGAAGCTCTCCTGGGTCAAACACCGCCAACTCCCAAGTCCAGACTGTTTCTACGAATTTCTTGACGGGAAATCCTAACAATAATATTTAGCTTGTACTCGAACCCAGAATTTCCGGGTATTCGGCCATACATTCTAACCACAAGACCAACGAGGCAGTTTATTTTAATCTATACTAATGTTATAAAGCTGAAGAGTTTGTTTGCTTGTTTGTTTGTTTGTTTGTTTGAACGCGCTAATCTCAGGAACTACTAATCCGATTTGAAAAATTCTTTTTGCATTAGATAGCCCGTTAACTGAGGAAGGCTATAGGTTATATATCATCCCGGAAAATGTACGGTTCCTGTGGGATAGATTTGTTTTTGTCTGGGGACGAACCCGAAGCGAAGCGAGAGAGAGTCGCTAGTATACTATAATAACATTTTGGACTTACTGTAGACCTTTTTAGCGTTTGATCATTCCATTTTTCGAATGTCACAATAATAGAGAACACAATATTGTGGAACCTTAAGCATTAGGTATCATAGATCTTCATGCCTTTGAAATTAGTTCTCTAATTGTACTTATATTTGCCACAGTCTCTGCGGGCATTGTTTGAATCCATTTAATATGAACCTCTATAATGAATGAGGGTATGAACGTTATAAGCTCGTGTTTTGACCTAGTTAATTTATAATAGTGTCATCTGGACTCTAAAGCCTTTATATTAGAGAAGCGAACAATATTGAATTAAATGATAATATTTTAACATAATGTTAGTTGGAATATTTGCTTAGTTATTTTTATTAGTCGTTTGTTTGAAAAATATTCTTCCAAAAATATATTCCGAAATAAAAAACGGAGTTTTTGATTATAATAAAAAAATATCTACGACCCTACGCAAATATGTTAAATATTAACATTTCCAATATTTCGATAAGTTTTAGACGATGACAAAAATATTCTGGTTCAATCTATACTAATATTATACAGAGGAAAGATTTGTTTTTTTGTTTGTTTCTTTGTACTGAATAGGCTCCGAAACTACTGAACCGATTTAGATGAAATTTGGTAAGAAGATAGATTGAGACCCTGGAAATAACATAGGATAGTTTTTATACCGGAAATCATCCCTTAAGAGGGTGAAAAAGGGGATAGAAGTTTGTATGGGGAAGCAACCTAGGGACATAACCGTGCGAAGCGAGGGTGAGTCGCTAGTAATATAATATTTAGGCTACTGCCTACACAAACAAGGTGACCCATACGCATGTTCAGGACTCGCCGTGGTCGCAGTGACCGAATTCGTGTGTTACAGCGTTAATAGTTGGTCTTTAGTGACCATGGTTGCGGACGTGGAAATTATGTTGTTAAAGTATATAGTAATACTAGCAGAACTCTAACTACAAATAAAATCTCTTAAAAATTAGGTTTCATATGAACTTTCATCGCCTATTTTACCCTCTTAAAAATATTTCATGCAAATATATCCAAGGAATAAAAAGTTTCATACAGAATTTTATCCCCTATTTCACCCCCTTGGGGATTTGAATTTTGTTAAATCCTTCCTTAGTGGATGCCTTCGTCATATGAAGTACCTAAAGGTTTGGCCTGTGCGTTGATACATCATTCAATCACTTTTGCCTTTTATATATTAAATAGATTATTTTTAATTCTGCGTTTTCTTAAAAAAATACAATTTAGTAATTAAATAATAGTCTAACGGTCTAATCTATAATACACATGTGCGTAGTTATCTAGTATTTAAACGTCACACGATATAGTTAACTAGCCACTTACCCCCTCTTCGCTCGGGTGCGTACGTATTTTTATATTTACGCGGATTTTATTCGCAATTTCATGGGTTTTAATTTTTTTTTGCGCGAAACCCTAATTCTTTTTTTAATAAAAGTAGCCTAAATTACTCCTTATAACATCGGCTATCTGCCAGTAAAAATCCCGTCAAAATCGGTCCAGCCATTTCTGAGATTAACCGGAACACATAGACAGATAAACAAAAAAATGTTTTTTTTTTTATTATAGCTACCATATATAATTTCATATGCATTTAGTAAAAAGCTGTTATTTTGACATTACAAACAGACACTTCAATTTTATTTATCTGTATAAATGTATAGATGAAAACGTTAAAAATATTATCATTTAGAGATATATCAACGAAGTTTTATAATCAGTAATAGCGACTCACTCTCGCTCTGCTCGGATTCGTTCCTAGTTACGTTTTAACGTTTAGCTCAGAGATGTAATATTTTCCCGCAGTAAAAAGTATCCTATATGTTGACCCGGATAACCAGCTATCATCATAATATCAAATTTCACGAAAATCAGACCAGTGGTTTTTTCGTGATGCGGTCACACACAGACAGACAGACAAAAATTCTAAAAACTATAAATTCGACCTCTGTATTGATAATAATGTCTATTTCAATAAGATTTTTTTTTTAAATATTTAATGTACAGATTCGGCTCAGTTAGAATTTTATTATATGTATGTACCACCTACTCGTAAGTGTTTGATGAATGTACTTAGGTAATAGATATTGGCTCGCCGTGTAAATGTCCGAGTTTTTTAACGCGTTTCATGTCACAAGTCGGGCAATAAATGCCAGTCAAGCTGGTCCTAGGTATTTAGGTTGAATAGTGACAAGTGGAACTCTTAATACTTGCTAAAAATATATATTTTACTTAAAATTGTCTTATTATTCATCGGATCTTAAGAATTTTTTTTCGACAATGATCTGGATTGTCGAAATTATTATTAAACTAGCGACTCACCCTCGCTCCGCTTGGGTTCGTCCCTGCTTACGATTTAACGTTTAGTATAGATTTCTCAGAGACGAGATATTTTCCCGCAGTAAAAAGTATCCTATATGTTGACCCGGATAACCAACTACCATCATATCAAATTTCATCAAAATCGTCCAGTGATTTTTCCGTGACACTGTAACAGACAAACAGACAGACAAAAATTCTAAAAACTATAGGTTCGGCTTCTGTATCGATAATAATATGTATTTCATTAAGATTTTCCAAAAAATATTTAATGTACAGATTCGGCTCAGTTACAATTTTATTATATGTATAGATAATGGGTATTATTCGTATTTTTTTTTCATATAGAGGAATTGAAAAATTGTTATGTAAATGACGAATTCTGGTAACTTAACAAAAATTTTGTGGTTAGTTGAACGATTTTCGCTTAGATACTTAGTAGACAGTGGATTTTTAAGTTTTCACAAAAATGTATAATCCAAAAAAATATAAATTAGATAATAATAATATGACCTATATTTATTATACCTACCTACATCGAATTGCGTGATAAAAAATAAATAACACGAAAATTTATACATTTTTATTGCTACATAACTTTTTACTATAAAGCAAATCTGACTCAGATTAATCTAATAATATTTTGTGACAAAACTCACTAAACAAATGAATTGTATACAAACAATTTACTTCCAACTCATGAATTTGGTGCACAATAGCTTAGTAGTTCATTTATAGTGCAAGGTTTCTCGCAGCACTCAGAGACTATTCCATTCCTCTTGAATCTATTCAGCTTATAAGCTCGTTCGGACGTGATCCATGGCCATCCGGAAATACCATCATTATTTCGTACAGATCTTTTAAATAAACTACCGTTGCAAAACCAATCCAAAGCCATTGAGAGACGTCTCCCACAATACACCTGTCCCTCATTTTGAGACGACACTAACGTTAAAACTCCAAAAATCACAACTAAAATAATGTAAAACTTCATTTTGATCTTCTCTTAGCGAAGTTCAAACTGATAATGTGCATAAAATGACGTTTTGCAGCTTTTATAGGGGTTGGTGGATAATGTGCAATCATATATCTAGTGTTTTAAGTTAATGCGACCTGAGTTCTTCGTAGGAAGCTTGACGTCACCCGACTTACCTGTTAGGGAACGAGGTCGATGGTTTATCGAAATTATAAAGTTATATCAAGTGACATATTTATGGATTGGTTGACGCGTTCATCTATGCGATGGCTTAGGCCTACCGCATATATACAACTGTTACATCGACTTAACTGTTTAGTCGAGTTGTTTGCTTCTGTCGATTTCATGACGACCAAACAGTTTAGTCGACGAGAGCGCGCATATAATCAATTCTGTCGTAATAGATTTATTTTAGTTTTCTTTTGTTTCGTCTCTTAAGCGGTTGTTTCGTAGACCTCAATTATGTTCGAATACAAGGGCAATGGTAACTAAAAAGAGTACATACTTGTGCTTTGCTTATAATAAATATTTATTTTTATAAGTAATAATTATTATAAAATATATTTATTAAAATATTTATATTTTTACAATAATAATTATTTATAAAAATATATTTATACTAATTATAATATGATATATGTTGGGACATTAAAACACATCGCCATCTGGTTCCATAGTTGATATACTACACATATATAACTTTAAATCCATACATATTATAAATACCCATGACTGGAGTACAAATATTCGAGGTTATCACACAAATAAATGCCCCCAGCGGGACTCGAACCCGCGACCGCTTGTACAGCAAGTTGGGTCACTACAAATTGAGCTAAACGTGGCAGCATGACTGTCACGCATCGACTGTTTAGTCGAGCGTATGCGTGCTCCAATACATTGCAATACACATTGAGTTGTCGGTCGATAGTTGTTCGACTGATTAGTCAAAAAGCAGTCGATGTGGTTTTTTGATTATTTTGTCGAGCAACTATCTAGTTGATAGTATGCGGTCCTCCATACATTTCCATATACTTTTGACATACAACTAAACAGTTGTTCGATTAAAAGTTGTATATATGCGGTAGGCCTTACGCCCTTTACGTATAGGTTTTACTAGATATCATCGCTTTACATGCGTGAATTTGCTTTGTACTATTTTAATGTTTTATTATTAAAAAATCAAAATTATCTATACATATAATAAAACTGTAGATGTCGAATGTCTGTACATAGAAAAAAAAATGCTGAAAAACCGAATCAGGGGAATGTAATAAGAGAAATAGAACAAATCCAGTTTTTTCAAATTTTTTGTTTCTCTGTCTATTTGTCTGTTTGTACGGGCTAATCTCTGAAACTGTTGGACCGATTTAAATGAAATTTTGCATGGCGGTATCTTATATTTCCGGTCAACATTTGGATTTTAATGAAACTTTACAGTAATATAGTTAATACATCAGAATAACAAATAGGCTAATTTTTATTTCGGAAAATGTACGGTTCCCGTGGGATAGATTTGTTTTTGTTTGTCATCAAATAGGTATAATTGAAAATTCGAACAACAGAGGTTATTTCAATTTTTTTTTTTTTTTATTTATGTGTAAACTAGAACAAACAGTACGTCACTAAGCATTTAGAGTCTACGATACTAACTTTGAAAAAGGAAATAATGGTGACGGTTAAAAATTCAATGAACACCGATGTTAATTTAATAATGACGGCAGGTTTGGCTCAGTTTGTAGTGACCCTACTTTCTGTGCCAGCGGTCGCGGGTTCGGGTCCCGCTGGGGGCATTCATTTGTGTGATGAGCACGAATGTTTGTACTCTGTATGCGAATAATAAGACAAAATAAAAAGGTTAAGTCATGAATTATTGTAACGGTCGTCGTTATAATTTTTTTTTACCCGACTGCAGCGAAGCCCAAAGGAAGTTTATGTGTTTGACATACATATATGTACGTGTTTTATACTAGCTGCGAGTCTTGTTACGTGTATTGAATGTCTGCGACTGCATAATAATATATTCTACGTTATCTCGTTCTCATCATTTTAGTTCGCTTTTTATGCAGTCAGGTTTTTTATTTTTGTAAATTATTTTTTCGTAATGATGATCATATATCTAATTATTTTATATTTTCGAAAAATAATTACTCTTCAGAATTCTCGTCAATGTAAGTATATATTATGTAAGTTGTTAATGAAATACAGTTTTAAAAAAATAAACCCAAATAATAATTAATTTTATTTCGTAAAGTAACTTAATCTTAATATTTTATATAAAAAATGGATTTGTAAAAAATATCTTTGCTTAATTTTTTTAAAGCTTTTATTGTATTATTACTTTATTTCTGCTATAAATAGAATTGTATTAGCTTTATAACATCATAATCATGCGGTCACTGTGCCGTGTGATGAATATTTTACTTTGAATGAGGTGTGATGTAGATAAAGGTCACTGTGTCGCTGTGGACTTAAATAGCTTTGTATTCAGCCCTTTTTAACGTCCCATTGCTGGGCCTTCCTTCAATTAATATCTTTATTTTGTTCAATTTAAAACATATAGACGTATATTAAGATTATTTTTAACCCCTCGAGGACCGCGTACACGCCGGCGTGTACGATAACAATTGAATTCTCGGAAATTCGCACGGATTTCTTAGAAATTATCCCGGAGAGAGTAGCATGGCAAGAAAATAGCTTATATTATTATTATCTATATGATATAATAGTAGTCCGATATATGCAAGATCATGGATTAAACCTACGCACATAGCACACAATCTACATAAGGACAAGTTACAGACGCCATATTAAAAGGTGCAGTTCACCAACTGTTTCTAAGTTTTTTGAAGTAAAACTTCTTTACGCACGCTTGACTTGAGGGGTAAGCTGGTGAATGCGTTACGAAAAAATGTACGTACGTTTGTTGCCATGGTAACCGTTGTTATTGTCTGACAAATGATATATAATATTATATTCTTTCCTTAAATGATATTCTATATACATATGATTGTAATATGCCTAATATGCGTTATTTTTAGTATCTCACCTATTCAGTGGAGGCAATTTATGAAAATACGGCTTAATTTTAGTGCCTGCTGTAAGTGTTGTATGGAAGTTCCCCATCGATCCGAGTGTTGCGGTATTAATTACGCGGGGTCAAAGGTTGTGTTACTTCATGTTTATCATAAATAGTTCTAGAAAGTTTGGACTAAGCATTCTATTTATGATTGTCTATACTAATATTATAAAGAGGCAGAGTTTGTTTATTTGTTTGTTTGAACGCGCTAACCGCAGGAAATACTAATCCGATTTGAAAAATTCTTTTTGCATTACGAGTAGATAGCCAAGGGAGCGGAGCAGTAATCATAAATGTCAACAAATCGGACAGGTTTTTATTGTAAAACTATATATAATATATACATATATACATTGTGAGTCGATGTATAACGTAAAGTCAAGGAGTTTTTTTGTAGATTGAATGGCGGACCCTGAAGCCGCGGATTCTGCTAGTACACTATCAAATAAATCTCCTTCTATTATAAAGAATAGGATAGACCCTGAGGTCTATTTATTTATCTCTTTCTGTTTTTAAGTCTACTTCTGAAAGTAGATTTAAAATAGAAAGAGATAAATAACTTACCTAATTGAAACTAGTGTCATGCATTTAATTTAAAAAAAAATGCTTTGTTTTTTTTAAAGTTACAGTGAATGAAAATACTTATTGCGTGAGTGCGTGTGTTATAGTTGTGTGGAAGTAGGCATAGTAAAATATCGACATCCAATGAATATTCTGTTTAATTTACCATACATAAACATACAAAGATTATATTGTTTAAAACAACATCAGTTTCTACAGTATGACATATGTTCATTTACTGTGTAAGGCTTTTCGCAACACTCGGAGGCCACAAGTCTCTTGCTGTGGCTCATACTGAGCGCTCTATGCGGTGCGAGCCACGGCCAGCTTGTATCCACAGCCGCCGCACTGTAACGCGTCTGCGATCTCTTCACCAAATTATTTCATCTTCTTATTCTATCTTCATTGCATAGAACTGCCAAAGTTGCCGCCAACTATCTCCCGCAGTAGACCTGACCTAGTTTTGGCACGCCACTGATGCCATCAAATCTGAAATGGCAAAGAAAATAATAAAATGTGTACCCTCACCCTGTTAGCTGTTTGATGGTTAGTAAAGAAATGTACTAAATTCTTAAATGAAGTAGGTTTTATAGGCATTATAGCTTATTATTATTCAAATATTATATATGCTTTTTATAGCTTGTCATTACCATGTTCTATGTATAACGCATATATTTGAATATTAATTAATTCAGCAACCTATAAAGCTCGGGATATGTTCTAGTTCTGGCACACTTCCCCACAAGCTATCAAAGGACAAACAAGATGAAGACTCAAACACTACTAGTATTTCTTGCTTTATCAGTTTGTGTGGTGATGGTTACTTCTCAAGATTTCGGAGAGATCTTCTGCGGGAGACGACTAGCCACAGCTTTGGCTTTACTTTGTGACAACAACTTGATCAAAAGATCCGATACACATCACAGTATAAACGAAGTGGACTCGAGCTGGCCCTGGCTTGCGCCGCACAGAGCGCACGTCATGGGGCGCCACAAAAGACAGGTGGCTTCGGAGTGTTGCGATAAGCCTTGCACCGTGAATGAACTTCTATCCTATTGTGGATAACAATTTTTCAAAAATTTAAATCTGCTGCTACTTTCTAACAATTCTGGATGTTTATCTAAAAAATACAATTGTAAATATTTTGTACTTATGTTTTACTAAAATAATGTCATCAAAATTTGTAAATCAAAACATGTATGATGTAAATAAATAAGTTTAAATATAAGAATTCTTTCACTCCTATATATGAAACAACTATGAAAAAAGTAGCGGCTTACCCTCGCTTCGCTCGGGTTCGCCTCTAGTAAAATAAAAACAAGTCTATCTTACGGAAACCGTACATTTCTCCAGGGTACAAAGTAGCCTATGTGTTATTCTGATGTATGAGCTTTACAATAATATATGTAAAGTTGCATTAAAATCCATTCTGTAGTTTTTGCGTGAAAGAGTAACAAACATCCACACATCTATACATCCAGACATTGATAGATCCTCACAAACTTTCGCATTTATAATATTAGTAGGATATTTGCTTATATTTTCTATGACATTGACATGGCAATCAATGAATGAACAGGTCTAGATTGTTACTACCAATCGCAAACACTAAACAACAGCGCTCTGTTATAATAGACTTTGACATCACATTCGGTCTGACCAATGGCGTTGCGTTTCAACTACTATGAATTTCTCATCTATTATTTTTTTTTTAATGAAAATGAAATGAAAAAGAAATTCTTTAAAAATATTGATATAAGCTTAATTCAGAAGCAAAAAAGATTATAAAAACCTTTATTTAAATCACACGCATATTCCCTTTTGTTTTTATCAATATAAAACTGATATACATTTATTCGACCTGAGGGTTCGACAAATCAATATGTCAAAGTAGCAAAAGTTAGCATCTAAAAATTATTGTAACGCTAAAATCCGTTGAGATGTTAAGGCTCTGGACTAACGAACACGTACACTTACTACTCGTAATTTCTCATCTATATATCTATACAGATAAATATTATTGGAGTGTCTGTTTGTAATAATTAAATAACCGCTTTTCACTAAATGCATATGGATGTATACACGGTACATATACCAAAACATTTTTTACAATTTTTGTCTGTCTGTCTGTCTGTTTGTTCCGGCTAATCTCTGAAACGGTTGGACCGATTTTGACGGGACTTTCACTGGCAGATAGCTGATGTTATAAGGAGTAACTTAGGCTACTTTTATTTTAGAAAACAAAAATAGGGTCCCACGAAAAAATTAAAACCAAAAAAAAATTATTTTGTTTTGGAAAGCAACCTAGGGACGAATCCAAGCGAAGCGAGGGTGAGTCGCTAGTTTATAATATAAAATATGCATGATTATTTTGTTGAAAATTCATGACCTTTATTTATTGGTATACAAAAACTCAAGATATACAATCAAACACAATCAACGTCTCAAAAGTTTCCTCAAATGAAGTGCACCATTTGAAATTGAATTGCGCTTTTTTCAAATCGCTTTTGTTCATTGCTTTTTGGATGACAACGTTAAAACGCACGTTGTTTTGTTTAAAAATGGACTTTATATGGTGTGCGTAAGTTCGTATTTGGGTTTAGGCAATTAGAACCTTCGATTTTTGAATTGTATTCTTTCGGTTGACTTAACGTCACTCACGTCACTTTTTGAAGAGATATTTGTTAGGAAATGTGTATCTATATTTTTATATACCTATCGATGTTTTTATCACTCATTATATCTAAATAAAAATAATTATAGCTATTGGTCGTAATGTGCACTTCGAATTTCAGTATTTACTTTTTCATTAAATCTCGTTATAGACTGCTACGACTCAAAGTATATATTCGAAGTTTTTTAAAAGGTTTGTGTAGAAAATTAAAAAAAAAATTATAGATATGGCCTTTTCTTACTTTATAATTTGGAACAAAGTATAATGATTGTGACACTTTCACTATCTTTTTAATTTTGTATGGATTAAATATGTTCATTTAATAAATGTTTGAATAGCTTAATACTTATTATTGTGACTAAAATTTGCGAATATTAAACTTGCAAACTTTAAGTGTTTTTCTAAAAATAGAAAAAACTTAAAAAAAATTGTATGTTATGTGTATGTATTTATTGTATGTTATTGTAACAAAATATAAATGCATAATATTTATAAATATGCCCATTTATTTTATATAAATGTAAGTATCAAAGTATAATATTAATTAAGATCACACATTTTATCATCACATATTGTATGAAGAGATGAAGCTTTCGAAATGTATTTAGTAAGTCTTACAATTATATCAATAACACAGAAAGGTTAAATAAAGTATTTTTAATATTTATTGATAAAATATATTTCAAATTTTCTTCATTTCCATCTTCCTCAACTGTCACAGTATTAAAACATTTAAGAAAAATCCCATATCACGTTTTTCATTAACAATATGATAAGAGTTCATCTTCTGTGCATGGCTTGTCACAGCACTCAGAAGCGACCTGCGTCTTACCGCGACCCATACTGTGTGCTCTGTGCGGCACGAGCCAAGGCCAGCTCACATCCACGGCCGCCGCATTGTGACGCGTCTGTGACCTCTTGATCAAGTTGCTATCGCACAGAACAGCCAGAGCAATCGCCAACGGTCTCCCGCAGTAGACTTGCCCTACGTCTTGGTACGACAATGCTGCCATCAAACCAGAGATGGCAAGCAATATTAATGTGGTCACAGCCTTCGTCGTGTTACCTGTTAGATAAATGATAAAGAAGTGTGGAGAATCCCTTAAGTGATGTAAGTTTTATAAGATAATACAATTCATGAATATTCAAATATATGTGGTTCACTTAACTGGATAATGCGACAGGTCATCATATGACGTAGTTTTAAGCATTTAGGTGGTGAACTGAAAGTAGGCGTGTAATAAACGGAGGTAAAACGACGCCATAGCGATCTTGAAGTATTTTCGATCTTATTTATTTAACTATGCTCAACGCATATATTTGAATATTAATTAATGCAACAACCTATAAAGCTTGCTATATCTTCTAGTTCCAGCACACTTCCCCACGAACTATCAAAGGACAAACAAGATGAAGACTCAAACACTACTAGTATTTCTTGTTTTATCGGTTTGTGTGGTGATGGTTACTTCTCAAGATTTCGGAGAGATCTACTGCGGGAGACGACTAGCCACAGCTCTGGCTTTACTCTGTGACAACAACTTGATCAAAAGATCCGATACACATCACAGTATAAACGAAGTGGACTCGAGCTGGTCCTGGCTCGCACAACACAGTGCGCACAGTATGGGCCGCAGCAAGAGACAGGTGGTCTCCGAGTGTTGCGACAAGCCTTGCACTGTGGATGAACTTTTGTCGTATTGCGGGAATTAACCGTTTATTTACACTTTAGTGAAATTTAATTTTTTATTTGTTACTTTTATGAACCAAAATTAAGTTTTTTAAATTTTCGTAAGCTTCAGCAGCTAAAAAGTTAACTGGTATAATAATATAGATGTCATTAATATTTAATAAATAGTTATATAAATAAAATGACTGAAAATACTTTCTTCTTATTTTTTTCCTATATATGTATGTATGTATATATATATATATATATATATATATATATATATATATATATATATATATTGCTATAGTTTTGAGAGTCCGTTTTATTTATTGTTTAGAATGACGTTTAATAACAATTTCCTTTACCAATGTCACGTAAAATAATAAAGGTAAAGATGGGAGTGCCCTTCATGGATGTTTATGTATGTTCCTGAAAAATTCAAACAGAAACTGAAAATTCTTAAAGCAAAATTATTTTATAATTGCGTTCTCAAAACTAGAATACAACTTTCTATATTAATCTTCATAAGTATTTCTGCTAACTGGTAAAGATAAAATTCAAAAATAACAATATCTTTTCTACAAAATCACCGATTTTGTCATTATATAGGTATTTTTGCTGTTACTTAAACTTGTGTAAGTACATACGAAGTTTTAGTTCACAGCACAATATCTCGTGTTACGGTGTTTATGGTCGCACTCTGAAACGGCTCGACGGATTTTAATAAAAATTTGCATCTTTGGTATGTATGAAAATAGGTAGGAAGTAGGCGTGGCTTGCGCAAGTCAGAGCAACCGTTTTAGGCCGTATTTTCATCCCTTTGAGAACATCATAAATATTGGTCCTACAGTTCCGGAAGTTTAGACTTTTTTTAGGTAATCTCCTCTTCTTTATGAATATTATCTTAGATTTGAAAAATCTCAATTTTTGAGATATTTGTAAAAAACTAAACCCCTTATTTATTTTTAGTTAATTATTTCTAACTTTTGCAATTTTTGTGAGCGGGACTAGATTTTTTCATTCTCATTCATATTTTTCCGAGACTGCTGAAAAAAGTTGACCTAAAAGGCACTTGTTGACTAGACTATGTTATTTCTTATAGGTTTGTAAACGTAGTAATTATTAAAGAAGTAAAGCAAGCTTACGAAATGTAACATATAAATACAACTAAACTGGGCACGGGCCTCCCTTCAATACGAGGGGAATCAGACCATAGTCGATTGGCGGACTTAACATGTGTTTCGAAAACTTGCTAGGTTTTCTCAAACATGCAGCTTTCCTCATGATGTTTTCCTTCACCCTAAGGCAGGTGGTAATCATGTTAGAAATGATTGGCACATGAAAATCTGAGAGGTGGGAGACCCGGGATTTGAACTCGCTTCACTCGGTTTCCCTAGCGAGCGCGTTACCACTGGGCTAACACTGCCTATTAGAATATCAATATGGATTTGTAATAGTTTTAAATAATGTCAAATTCTTTTGTAAATGTATATTATGATGCCAAATATATGTCGTTCACCACTTTTCTTTAGTTTACTCTTTATATCTATATACGTAAAAATAAAATGCTGTCCCTTGGTAAGCGCATCACAGTTCTAATATAACTACTTTGAATAACATTTTAGTGAAAAAAAAGTTGGAAAATGTATACGAAAAATTGAACAATTTGGGAAAAAATTGAAAGTGCCTATTTGGTGTAGGATTTTTAATTATACTCAAAGTTCGCAAACTATTGAAGACACAAAAATGTCTGCTAGTAATTAAAAATTTAAAATGTGGTAATGTGATATTTTAAGGGCTATTTCTAGCCACCTGATTGTACCCGCATATTTTCTGATATAACGTAAGCAATATGGACAGATAAATTATTTTATAGGTGTCAGCCATTGTAGAATTCCATTTATATTTACTAGTAGCGACTCACCTTCGCTTCGCTCGGGTTCCTCCCTCGGTCGATTCCCCATACAAACTTTCATCCCCATTTTCACCTTCTTTTAAGGGATGATTTCCGGGATAAAAAGTATCCTATGTCCTACAAAGCCTTTCACACTATCTTCTTATCAAAATCTAAATCAGTTCTATAGATCCAGAGATTACCCCCTACAACCTGACAAACTCACAAACTTTACCTCTTTATAATATTAGTGTAGATGTCAATATTCCTTGAGAATTCCATAATATCGTTGTCAAATCTGCGACACCTTACTCAACCATAGTTTGATATTCATCTAACAGTTAAAATAAAAAATAATATGTTGGGACATTGACTCACAGCACCACTTAGTTCCATGGTAAGCTACGAGGCTTGTGTTATGGATACCAGATATTTGATACACTACACCTGTATAACTTTAAATACGTACATATTTTAAATGTAAACACCCATGACTGAAGTACAAACATTCGTGCTCATCACATAAATGAATGCCCCCAGCGGGACTCGAACCCGCGACCGCTGGACGAGCAAGCCAAACGTGTCGTCAAAATAATTGTAGTTTATTAAAAACTAGCAACTCACCCTCCCTCCGCTCGGGTTCGTCCCTAGTTACCTTTTAAGGTTTAGTATAGATTTATCAGAAATAAGATATATTCCCGCAGTAAAAAGTATCCTATATGTTGACCCGGATAACCAGTTATCACCATACCAAATTTCATCAAAATCCCACCAGTGGTTTTCTCGTGATGCGGTGACAGACAGACAAAGAGAGAAAAATTCTAAAAACTATAGATTCGGTCTCCGTATCGTTAATAATGTCTATTTCAATAAGATTTTCCAAAAAAATATTTAATGTACAGGTTCGATAAATGAGATTATTTTCCCTT
This sequence comes from Fabriciana adippe, assembly GCA_905404265.1. Taxonomy (NCBI): domain Eukaryota; kingdom Metazoa; phylum Arthropoda; class Insecta; order Lepidoptera; family Nymphalidae; genus Fabriciana; species Fabriciana adippe. The sequence goes on along the minus strand of FR989995.1, from coordinate 13,262,876 downwards.
ATTTTATATTTATATTTTGATTTGTGATTAATAAAAGATAATTTACATGCTTATTTATTTTATTAATTAAATTCAAATTTGTAATTTTTCCAATAATAAGAATACAAAGATAATTTACTATTAAAATCGCATATTATGTAATAAGAGTAGAGATGTTGTTTATTTACTAAAGCGTTTGAGATGTAAGAAAATCTACTTTATTCATATTATAGTAGCCGGAGAACCGGATACACCACGACCTTCACCGATCTGTTAAGCAGATTAAACGTATTTTTTATAAAGTTTCAATAATAGATAAATACGCTTAAAATAGCTTGCCTATCTAAATACTGACCAAGCTATTTTTAAATTAATGAATCATTTTTTTTTATTTCTTTTTTTTCACCGTTCTGTTAACCAGCTGAATTTTGTTCTAACCGACAGTAAATAATACAAAAAATATGCCTAGACAGTCTTATAGTATTCGTGAAGTTACCTATAGTAACTTACCTGTATATACCCGAATGAGTAGGTATGGCTACATAGACATATTCTTTATATTATTTACTATCGGTTAGAACAAAATTCGGCTGGTTAACAGAACGGTGAAAAAAAAATATATTAATTAATTTAAAAATATCCCGGTTAGGATTTCGATAGGCAAGCTATTTAAGCGTATTTATCTATTATTGAATTTTTATAAGAAATATGTTTCATCTGGTTAACACATCGGTGAAGGTCCTAGTGTATCCGGCTCTTAGACTGTCAAGCCATCAAGTAAAAAGAAAAACTAGTAGAATAAAATTAAATTGTATTTCCACATTATTATTTGTATAGCTATTAAAAATACAGATATAACTTCTACTGATGCCACTATATACTAATGTTGATTGCATATATGAGTGTATATTACAAGAAAACCTCTACACGAAATACACATCTTAATACACGATAATAAATACACGATATACACATTTTGCTTTGGAAATTTTAATTTCTCCTGTGTTGCTGGTTTAATAATTTCCGCAATAGGACATAAGTTCATCTTCTGTACAAGGCTTTTCGCAGCACTCGGAAGCTGCCTGTCTTTTCCTGCGACCCATGCTGTGTGCTCTGTGCGGCGCGAGCCACGGCCAGGACTTATCTACTGCATTTGTAGCGTGATGTAACTCAGACCTTTTGATCAAGTTATTATTACAGAGTAGAGCCAATGAAACTGATAGCCTCCTTCCACAGTAGAATTCTCCATAATTTTGAGAAGTGGTCAACATTATGCAGCCTGAGATAGCAAGCAAGAACAACAGAATTTGAGTCTTCATCTTGTTGTTGTTTGATGGCACTTGAAGGAGTATGTTTAATTAAATTATCTTCGAACCTTTTATAGGTGGCTTTTCTCATTAATATTCAAATATATCCATTAGGATATTTGAATAAACAAAATCTAAATATATCCTAAACTGTTTGTTGTTATTGGGCTTACACGCCCACTTTCAGTATACAACCTGACTTGTTCATTCATAACGTCTAACGTGATGTCATGTATTCTTTAGACATTAAGCAAATAAAGATGTATCGGCATATTAATGAGCTCGAATATTTCTAACGCCTACTTCACTTAGGCACATTTCTTCAGACACTAGGAATGAGTACTGTCACTGTATTGTTGCCATCTCTGGACTAAAAGCAGCAATATCGTGCTAAGATTTGACAACAGCTCTCGCTGTTCCCTGCACTTGATTAAAAGGGTCGTAGAAGTCTCATTGGTTCTTCAACAAATGTTACTAGCCCACTACTACTTCAACTTTTTTTTTTGGCTATGCCGATCAATCAGATCAAATCAGCAAAGTGGCTGGCGATTGGATGCGTAAACCTGAAGATCGAGCTCAGTGGCGTGCCCTATGCTTGCTAAACTTGCGAAAATTTTGTTTTATAAAATGATAATTATTTTTTAAAGTAATTTTGAAGAAGATACGTTTTACTTTCAGCCGTTGGGTTCCAAAATAGAAATATTTTGAAATACAGAACTATTTAGATTCATATTTTAATTTAAACGTAAAAATTAGGCAACAAATCTTTCGAAACGATCTTTACCAAATATTTCGAAAATTTTAGGGAACCATTTTGAATTTTTTATTCATATAAGTAACTATAAATAACAACAAAAAATATATGGCAGACGGCTATGCCACAAAGGTCCTAGATTCCCTTTTACGTCTAGGTTGATTAATAATAAATGATTAGAAAAAAAATACATTCTTAAAAACAAGCTGTATAAAAGTTTTAGGTAAGTTTTTATCATTTAAGCGCATTACAATAAAAGCTTATTCATGAAAATTTGTTTTTTTACTATTAATTTAATGATCTAGTTTTTTAATTTTATGTCATGGTACTATTTACAAGTAATAGTGTGGGTGCACTATTTAAGTTAATATATAAATTAATGCGTATACAAAATTTCGTGTGTGTGCCGTTGCCTCTCATAACCTCGGTGCAGGCCTGACTTTAAAACGTTGTATTTATAATTTAATACGTATTCAAAATGTCGTGTCTTTACTATTGACAGACTGAAAAATTGCTACATCTAAAAAATCCTACAAAGAGAGACAGGTCATAATTATTAATTATCATAAGTCTTTTTCATCGAAATTGAGCCAACATGTAAAATGTCGTCTCTGTAAGATAAGAAGTAGTGGTTCTAATTCAGTTTGCAAGATTTGACCCTTACAAATATATCAAGTTAAAAAGCTTATAATACTAACACTGCTATTATTTTGTTTATTCAATGTACGCATTAAAGAAAAGTCACGAATGGCGTTATGTAAACATATACATATTTATTATTCAGGTCTTCAAAAAACTTTCTTAACGAAACGTACATTTGAATACTCCGATGTACAATAGTAACTGTTGTAACACGAAATTTTACTGACTTTAAATCATTTTTGGAGTTAAATAAATGATTCCTTATCTATACAGATAAATAAAATTGAAGTGTTTGTTTGTAATGTCAAAATAACAGCTTTATACTCAATGCATATAGAACTATATACGGTACTTTAAGAAAAACACAATTTTTAAAAATTTTGTCTGTCTGTCTGTTTGTCTGTCTGTTCCGGCTAATCTCCGAAACCGCTGGACCAATTTTAACGGGACTTTCACTGGCAGATAGCTGATTGTATGAGGAGTAACTTAGGCTACTTTTATTTTAGAAAAAGGATTAGGGTTTCGCTCAAAAAAATTAAAACGCACCTAGAGACGCACCTGAGCGAAGCGAGGTTGAGTCGCTAGTGTATATTATAAATTTATATAGGACTAAATTTAAATAATAACCTATTTAGTAAAAATGACATTAAAATCGGTTCGCCATTGGTGAAAATATCGAGTTAACAAGACGGTTAATTCAAAATACATGTATTCGTATGCTTTCGGAAACGAAGTAGTTAGCTACTAGGTTTCCGAAGTCTATTATAAACTTAAAGGAGATGCGTCTACTCGTTGGATACATTAAGCTTTAAACATAGTTTTCCCACTAAATTACAAAAAGATACTCTTATAGGCACTTGCACTAAAATGGTTAGTTTCATTTAAATATCCTAAATATGTTTAGCAAACGTCAAACAGTCTATATTTTTATATTTTTAAGAAATTCCTTCCACTATTGTGACTTGATCATACTAATATTACAAAAAGGGAAAGTTTGTAAGTTTGTGAGTTTGTTGGTAGGAAGTAATCTCTGGAACTACTGAACAGATTTAGATAAAATTTGGTAAGAAGTTAGTTTGAGAATCTGGGAAGGACATAGGATAGATTTTATCCCGGCAATTATCCTTTAAGGGGGTGAAAAAAACCCAAGCGAAGCGAGGATGAATCGCTAGTTTTAAATAAAAATCATTTTATTTTTAACTACCGAAAAGATTAAAAATATATCATATAGTATTTATAATTTTTTTTAGAGTACGTTGTGTCACGTACTTTTGTTACACTATAAGATTACAATGAACTCTTAGCAATCAAGAAATTTTATAAAATGTAGCAGTTTTCTTTCTTGAAACTTTGAAATGGTTAATAATAAAAAAATAAGGCAATATTTGAGAAGTTAAAAATGGTTAATTTATTTTATATATAATTTGCCTTACAGCTCATTAAAATAGTGAATGATTAAACATCGGTTTGTATTAACATATATAAATTTCAAACGGTTTTCAACAATATGCCGACATTTCTTCATGTGAACAACGCTTCTCGCAGCACTCGGAGACAATTTGTCTTTTGCTGCGACCCATACTGCGCGCTCTGAGCGGTGCTAACCACGGCCAACGTAATTGTACAGTATCTAAACTGTCGTACATTTCTGACCTTTTTATCATATAACTTTCACATACAACAGCTAAAGCTGTTGCGAGACGTCTTCCACAATAGAAATCTTTGAATTCTTGGGAATTTGAAGCCGTAGATGCAGCACATGAAGCGACAAGAACAATAAGTAACGTGTGTATCTTCATCCTGGCTCTCCTTTGAAAGTCTCTGCAGAAGTGTTTTGTAAACAATAAATTCCTATCATTTTATAGGTGATAAAATTCATAAATATTCATATATGTAATTTCTGATTTGAATTAATAAGATGCAAGCTTACCTAAAGACGTCTTGAAAGTTGTTATGTTTGCTTAGAATTAATTTCATTATCACACCCATCGCTTTCAACAACACCTACTTGTTTATTTGTAATATTTTCCTCTTTTAGCTGATGTCCTTCAATCTATATATTGATACGTGAAGCAAAAACTTTGTACCCCTTTTTATGAAAATTGCAAGGACGGAGGAGTATGAAATTTCCCACACTTATAGTTTATATAGAGAAGTAGTGCAGAATGCTAAAAGGTATTTTTTTTTTAAATTATGTATAAAAATACATTAAATCAATAAAAAAAACATTACCCACACTATCATGTATTTGACACACACACTCGTATATACTCTTTTGTTTATTGTTAGTCTGTGGTCAAATTGAGAATAGGTTAATAACTTAATGAATTATGGTTGATTTTCAACCACGCGGCAATCACTAGTTAGTCTAAATAAGTGAACCATCTTTTGTTTAAATATTAATAGCTAAATCCTAATAACACCAGCAAAAGCTATTTCAAATAAGGTATAAGAATTTGTGTCTGAATTAATAAATTAATCCTCAGTTAATATGATCAGGAAAAACTAACTGTACCGTATTAATTTTTCTTGCTTTTCCAGTACATCACACGTACATAGTACCTGTAGGTACTATAGCAAACTCTTGGGGTAAATCTACTGCCGAAAGCTGTCTACGATAACTTTAACTGTTTGAATATTTAAACATGACTATGAAGATATAGAATAAACTTTTGCCTGCGCTTTTCTGAAGTTTTGTTAGGATTTAAAATTTACATTTAAAGGAACTTAAGAATAATAACACTTAAAAAGTTCTCGATAAGTTCTATATTTGTGAATAAACATTATATATCTGTTAAATTTATATAATTATTATTATTATTATTAACTGCCTCGGTGGTGTAGTGGCTAGCATGTACGGCTGCACATCCTGAGGTCCTGGGTTCGAGTCCCGGGTCGGGCCAAGTTTAGTTATTGAGTCTTTCTGTATAGTAAGCCTCAGTAACAGCCCGGAGTTGGGAAGTTGGCGGTGTTTCACCCCCGTGCCTCGGAGAGCACGTAAAGCCGTCGGTCCTGCGCCTTAACTCTCACCGGTCGTGTCGAGTAGTCGTCCCACCGGAGTATGAGAGTGACAGGAATAGGGAGTGCACTTGTGTCTGCGCGTACACTTGTGCACTATAATATCTCCTGCGCAGTTGGCTAGTCTCAATGAGATTGGCCGCCGTGGCCGGAAACGGTCAGGAGGACATTATTATTATATTATTATTATTATTAGAAATATGCCTCTGTTGTTAAGTAATTGATATAGGCACAGCTAATGAGCTGTGACTAGCCAATGAGTTAGTTAGGGTTCAAATAAAAGTTATTTTAATAGACTAAGTAATTAATTACCAAATATAAAGTGGTGTTCTTAAATTATTTTTTTAGAAATATTTTTAATGCCTTAACCTAACCTTTAACACAAATATTTTACATAAACTCTTATAGGTAATTTTGGAATACTTCAATAATTCAGCTTACAACTAAAATTTGTTCATTTTACTAAAATGTTCATTTCAGAATTTGTTTAGACTATCTTATTATATAAAAGGCAAAGGTGATTGACTGATGTATCAACGCAGAGGCCAAACCCTTACGGCTAGCAAATTGAAATTTCGCACACGTATTCCTCATATAACGAAAGCATCCACTAAGGAAGGATTTTTCAAAATTCAACCCTCAAGGGGGTGAAATAGGGGATAAAATTTGTATGAAACTTTTTATTCCTTGGACATATTTGCATGAAATTTCGTATGAATTAAGTACGGCAAAAATAATGAGTTACGTATTTCAGCGTTTTCTAAAATTTAACCCCTAAGAGGGTGAAATGGGTGATAAAACTTTGTATGAGACTTTTTATTTCTTGGACATATTTGCATGAATTTTCCTATGAATTGAGTACGATAAAAATAATGAGTTACGTATTTCAGCGTTTTCCAAAATTCAACCCCTAAGAGGGTAAAATAGGGGATGAAAGTTTTAAGTAAACGCACAAGCCAAACCCTTAGGGCTAGAAACTTAAAATTTCGCACACGTATTTATCTTAAGACGTAGGTATCCACTAAGCAAGGATTTTTCAAAATTTAACCCCCTAAGGTGTGAAATAGGGGATAAAAGTTTGTATGAAACTTTTTATTCCTTGGACATATTTGCATGAAATTTCGTATTTTTCGTAGTTTGATCGCGAGCGAAGCCGCAGGTTCTGCTAGTATTTTTATAAAATGGGTATACGAAATATGTAGCAATTAAAGATTCTTTCATTTTAAATAATTTATTTACATCATACTTATGTTTAAAAAAAATTATGACTATATAATACAACTAGATATTATTTACTATTATAAATTCATTAACCTACAGAATTACCAGAGTAACAGTTATGTATTTGCAATTTAAAGGTTAATTTCCGCAATACGACAATAGTTCATCTACCGTGCAAGGCTTATCGCAGCACTCGGAGACCACCTGTCTCTTGCTGCGGCCCATGCTGTGTGCACGGTGCGGTGCGAGCCATGACCAGTTTGAATCTACTGCGTATGTATTGTGATGAGCTTCGGATCTTTTGATCAAGTTGCTATCACAAAGTAAAGCCAAAGCTGTGGCTAGTCGTCTCCCGCAGTAGATCTCTCCGAAATCCTGAGAAGTAACCATCACCACACAAATTGATAAAGCAAAAAATACTAGTAGTGTTTGAGTCTTCATCTTGTTTGGTTGTTGTTTGTGTTGTTGTAACTTTGATAGTTTGTTGGAAAGTGTGCCAGAACTAGAAGATATTCCAAGTTTTATAGGGTGCTGAATTTATTAATATTCAAATATATGCGTAGGACTTTTAAGACTGACAGTTTTTTAGACTTTAAGTGGTTTAGACGTATGATATCTTTCCTTCCTACACGTCCACATTCAGGTCACCACGTGATTGTTCATTCATAATGTTTAAAAATATATCACATAATCCGCTCCTATCGTATTGAAAAAATGTGCATTATATACATATATTTGAATATTAATTAACTGTAGTATCTATAAAGCCTACTACGTTCAGGCATTCAGCACATTTCTTCACAACTCATCATACAACTAACATGATGAAGACCCAAACTGTATTAATTATCTTCGCTATCTCTATTATAATGGCCGCAGTAGTGGGCCAAGATTTGGGGCAGATTTACTGCGGGAGACGGTTGGCGACAACTCTAGCTGTTCTCTGCAACAGCGAGCTGATCAAGAGGTCGGAGTCACCTCATAGTATCACGGCAGTGGACCTCAGCTGGCTCTGGCTCGCGCCGAACATAGCCCACAGTATGGGTCGCGGCAAGAGACAGGTGGCTTCAGAGTGCTGCGACAAGCCATGCACAGAAGATGAACTCTTATCATATTGCTGATAGAAATTGCGATGAGTTGATTTTGTTTGATAAGTTTTAATGTCTCGATTTGTAAATAAAAATATTGAAATCCACTGTTTTTTGTTTATTGTGTTGTGTTCTGTTTTATAGAAGAAATACATATATGATTAAAAAGAAACGTGATAGTCTCATCACCAATTTCTGAAACTGCAACTTTTAAATTAATATCATTTTAAATTATTATTATTTAAATGAAATGAATGTTATTTTTGTATATGAAAATTTCTTAATACTTTAAAAGTTAAAACACTTCAATAGGTATTTTTAATTAGTCTAATAAATGCAAAAGTTGGGCACATAAGGAGGAAAAATTATTTCGTTCAAATAATCAAATATTCCTTCTCTCAGACATATACTTATACATACCTGTACATATAATAAAATAGTAACAAAGCGAAATCTGTACATGAAACATTTAAAAAAAATACTGTCACGTATTTTGTACAGATTATAGACTGCAAAACAGTAGTTATTGAAGTTCTTGTCTGTTTATCTGTGTACATTTTACGTAAAAAATACTTACTGAATCGATTTTAACAAAATTTTATGTAGTGCTAACTTATTACTCGGGTCAATATTTAGGATACGTTTTACTACAGCAAAGTCTTTTATTCCTACGGGAAAATAATAACTGGTTCTGTCGAGTCGACCTTAGCAAAGTACATGGCTAACGTTGTATAAACTTTAAGAGATAGATACATCAAAACAATCTACTAGAAAATTGTGGGTCTTAAGTTCGCAATAGCATATGGTTATCTCCTACGACACACATTCCGAATAACTACTTTTATTTATTTAAAACGAACATACCAAACCAAACGGTGGACGAATCCGCGCAAAGCGATATGTCAAACCATGTATACAATGTTTTTTTTTCAGGATCGCACTTTATCTTTATTCGACTGCCATATTGCTAGTAAATAGTAAATTCTTTAAACTCGTGTATATACACTTTTATACTATCATGTAATTGTTTCAAACTTTTTAATTTTTCAATATTTGGTATTAGTTACTCGGTTTTTGCAGAATAATATGAGTTAATCTTAAAACACCATTGATTTTGAGAGAAGGCTCAGTTCTACTATAAATTACAAAAATTATTACCTCCTCAGGTTTTCCCTAAACGCTATGATATGGGGATGCACTTTAAAAGTCGTGTCATGTCATTAGGTTGATTGTTTGCTCATTTGCCCTTTTTTTCTTTAAAAAAGTAGATTACTGTAAAAAGAAACAGAACACTAGTTTTGGAATATAATTAAGTACTATTATTAATTTAATATTATAATGTAATCATAGTTCATAAATAATACTTTGTTTTCGTGACAGGCTATCACAATCAACAGAATCATAAAAATTAAATATGTATGTACCTACTATGTAAAAAAAAACAACAATATTTATCCCAAATGATAATATTTATTTTAAGTATTTTCAATTGGGATAAATATAGATTAGTCTCAAGTCTGGGAAAACGCACGTTTTCGAGTTTTCATGCAGTTTTCTTTTGCATTATTCTACGCAAAATATGCTCGATAATTTCTTAACTCAGCCATAAGCATCGTGGTCAAGCGACCAAGGTGCAAGATTAACATATCCACAGGTGTATCTGAGATCGGATACGAAGTTTTACTTTTTTTTTTGTATTTATTCAAGTTTTTAGTTCTTTTTATCTAAAAAACACGATACAACAAAAAAGAACTCCGAGCGAAGATCGGTCGCCAGGTACTTTTAAATAATGTAAGACGACAGAAAAGTTTGATGGGACAATTTTAATCAAATTTTGACAATTTGGATCAAATTTTATGTTAGCACTAGTCCCTATTTACATTTTAACGTTTTACGATTTCTCAGAGATGAGATATTTATACTATATGTTGACTCGGATAACCAGCTACCATCATACTAAATTTCATCAAAATCTCTCCAGTGGTTTTTTCGTGATGCGCTAACAGACAGACAGACAGACTAAAATTCTAAAAACTATAGATTCGGCCACTGTATCGATAATAATGTTTATTTCAATAAGATTTTCCAAAAAATGTTTAATGTACACGTACAGATTCGGCTTAGTTACAATATTATTGTATGTATAGATTATGTTAACAGGCATTTGACAATTTGCAAAAGTAAATTGTCAAATCTTATCTTAATGCTTAGTCATTATCACATTTGCTAATTATTCAACGTCATAATTATCATATCAGCAGACGTCTACTGCTAAACATAGACATACCCTAAAGATTTTTACGACTACCGGTCTTGCGCCATCTGCATCTAGTGTCCGCATATACCGTCAACTCTGATCAAGTCGTCGAGTCATCTTATGGGTGGCCTGTCAACACTTTGCTATCCAGTATTTAGTAATTAATAAAGTAAGTAATTCGTAATCCCCAACGATCGTCAGTGCTACAAGCGATATGTCCATATCAGCACTTAAGCCTCACATCGACGTGACAACCCGTCCTTTCTGTCTGCAGTTTGTGTGAAAATCTTCTGCTTCGGTAAGGTTCAGTACACCGAGACCAGTTCACGGCTGTGTCCACAGTGTACTAAAAAATAACAGTGGGCTATCGCCTTTGATGTTTGAAGAAAAGCCGACACCGCGTAGCGTACTTCGCAATACGCAGGTTTGTTACAGTTTTTTTTGTAATTTAATTAAAATATAATATTATTATTTAGTTATTTATCGAAGTTCTTCATAGCAAAGAATACAAAAAGGCATTTCGCGGAGGCAAATTCAAATAGTTTTACAAAATTTCATATAATAATAATAATAAGACTTTTATTTCTTTAATAAAAAATAAAATATACAATTGGTTAACAATTATTTGATTTGATTGAATGAATATTTCTATATGACATTATAATTAATTTAATGAATAACTAGATATTTAGAATGAAATAAATTAAGTTATAATATAAATAAATTAAATCTAGCAAATTATATTACATAAGTCAAATTGAATTTAGTTATATATAAATTTATCATTATTTTCAATTTTTTAGCAAAGTTAATTTTATATGATATAATGTAATTAATAGATTTCCAAATCACCTATGATAAATGGGCAACGGACAAATATTTTCGGTTTCTAGATTTACTGGATTTGAAATTTCTGTTATTAAACTTAATTATGTAAAAAATCCTCATCCTAATAAATAATTTTAGCAAAAAATATATAATATAGCACAGGCAGTATGGACCATTTTAATTGCTTACAAATTAAAATAAACGCGCGATAGCCCTTAAAGTCGTGTCCCGAGCTGCTAACTAATTCGGGCGGCAGAAATGTATGCAGCTCGGGCTCGCCTACTCGCGTCTCACCTCTCACACCCCGCACGATTGCCCTGTCTAGACGGCTTCGTTGGATGACTGTATTGTTTTATAGACTGTGGCTGTGTCATACGCAACACTGGATATAAAATAATATTTTGTAACAATCGGCCGCTGCCATCGTGGACACTGTCACGGGCAGCAAGTGCGCGGTTGAGATTATATTGATTTTAAATACATCTTACGCCAATTTATTACATTATTTTATTCTATACCGATACGGCTTGAAACCCATATAATATATAATCTTATTTTTCAAAGATTAGCATAATTAATATTTACAGCGACGAACTTATTTATAAACTTAATAATTATATTTAATTCTTCTTATAATTTTCTCTTAAAAGTTTTGTACTGTGTTAAGGCCGTAATAATATTATTATTACATGTGTTTATTGCATGTATGTTGAAGAAAAAAATATATATTGGAAATTAACTATGGTGAAGCGATAACAGACATCATTGTCTTAAAATTATTTATTAACTAGCGACTCACCCTCGCTTCGCTCGGGTTCGTCCCTAGCTTGATTCCCCATACAAACTTTCATCCCCATTTCCACCCGCTTAAGGGATGATTTCCGGGATAAACAGTATCCTAAGTCCTTCCCATGGTCTCAAACTATCTTCTTATCAAATTTCATCTAAATCGGTTCAGTATCCAGAGATTACTCCCGAGAACCTCACAAACTCACAAACTGTACCTCTATAATATTAGTAGTAGATGTTATAATGTTTATTACGTACAAAATTGGATGATTCATATATCGTGCAATTACTAAATAATATTTACATTTATAAATAAATTAAGTGTCAGAATTATAATAGTAATAGTTAATAACAATTAATTAAAGATTAATTTCCGTAATAGGACAAAAGTTCATCAAAGGTGCAAGACTTATCGCAGCACTCAAAGGCCACTTGTCTTTTGGCCAATACTATGCGCGTTGTACGAAGCGAGCAGCGGCCAATCTAAGTCCACTGGGTTTATACTGTCCGTTTGACTAAGTTGTTATCGCAAAGTAAAACCAAAGCTGCCGTAGTAACTATCATTGCACAAACTGATAAAGTAAGAAATATTAATAGTGTTCGAGTCTTCATATTGTTAATCCTTTGATCACTTGTGGGGAAATGTGAACTAGAAGATATCCCAAACTTTATAGACAGTTTAATTCATACATATTTAAATATTGGCATAAGTACTTAGTTAAAGGAGATCTAAAAATAAGTATTTTTAATATTGCATAGTTTATGTTACACCTACATTCACTTTACCACCTAAAGGCTTAAGATAACGTCATACATGAACTATCGTATTATCCAGATAAGTGAACCACATATATTTGAATATTAATGAACTGGTAATATCTTATAAAACTTACTCCACTTAGGGCAGTCTCCACACTTCTTCTCCAATAATCTAACAGGTAACACGATGAAGGCTGTGACCATATTGATATTGCTTGCCATCTCTGGTTTGATGGCAGCATTGGCGTACCAAGACGTGGGGTAAGTCTACTGCGGGAGAAGGTTGGCGACTGCTCTGGCTGTTCTGTGCGACAGCAACTTGATCAAGAGGTCACAGACGCGTCACAGTGCGGCGGCTGTGGATGTGAGCTGGCCGTGGCTCGCGCCGCACAGAGCACACAGTATGGGTCGCGGTAAGACGCAGGTCGCTTCTGAGTGCTGCGACAAGCCATGCACAGAAGATGAACTCTTATCATACTGTTAATAAAAAGCGTGATGAGCAATTTTTGTGAAATGAAATTTAATTGTTAGTGTGATAGTTGAGGAAGATGAAAACGAAGAAAACTTGAAATATATTTTATTAATTAAAATTAAAAATATTTTATTTAATCTTACTGTTTTATTGATCCAAGAAGTATTGTATTCAACTCTTTTTAACGTTTCATTGCTGGGCACCGGCCTCCCTTCAATACGAGGGAGATCAGACCATAGTCCACCACGCTGGCCAAGTGCGGGATGGTGGACTTTAACATGTCTTTCGAAAACTTGCTAGATTTTCTCAGACATGCAGGTTTTCTCCCGATGTTTTCCTTCACCGTAAAGCTAGTGGTAATCATGTCAGAAATGATTCGCACATGAAAATATCAAAACTGATAGATCCGGGATTTGAACCCGCATAACTCGGTTTCCCAAGCGAGCGCGTTACCACTGGGCTACCACTGCCTAAACCCACCAAGAAGAATATAGTATAATAAACATTACATACCTTCAAACGTGATGTTATGTATATTGTTTACCTATATATTTATAAAGATTTTTTTTAAATGGACCTTGATATAGTATAAATATATTTACACTTGTTTTGTATACGATTAAAGATCTTGCATAAAATAAATAGTTTTTAAGTATCCAAGTGTAACATGTACATACATGTTTCAATTTACATAAAATAATTCTTTTTTTTTTATGTTTTGACACTAAAAGAAAGTTACCATTTAAAAACATTAAAATGGCGCAATTACTTATGTTTTTTTAAATATTTCGAGGTGATTCTTTTTCCTACAAGGAAAGACAGGTTCGCTAGTTTATAATTTGATATTTAAAAACAATTATTAGTAAATAAACTATTAAAATTTACAAAGAGAGATACGTATGGTTATCCAAACATCGTACTGAATTATGGGAAATGCATTTACTCATACCACCTGTTTAGATACCGGTGGTTATGTGTACTGTCTAGAAGAGCCAGTACTGCCTACTAAAACCCAACAGACCCTCCCCTGTCATAATGGGGCATCATAGGATCGCTTACGCACTCAATTACGACGCTCCAACCTGACGGCAGGTCTGCCGAAGCTGGCCACACAACCAAGGGGTTGCAGCCACGGTCCACTCTGCTGTCAGAGAGGTACCAGAGCAAACCGCATGGTACACCGCCCACCAAAGTGGGCCACCTCCCTGTGTGTTCCTTGGCTTCGTGCCCGTCTGGGCTACTGGACGCTAATGAGCCCCTCATCACGACGAGGTGAACACACATTCTTACTGATCTAGCTAACTAGATTTTTAGGAGATATTATACACTTGTGCGCACAAGTGTGTTCTCAAATACAAATGCATTTTATCTATTTCTTTGACTTTTATAAACCAATGGGATAGAAGTCCGACAGGGGCAAGTACAGGCGTAATACCGAGATCTTTGCCAGCTCTCCATGATATGGGCAATGGGCATGTAAAACTGCCAACATAAAAAAAGCAGGAAAATTATATCTTGAAATCACAAACAAAGATGTAAACCGTATCTCTCTCTCTCAATCATCTATACTAATATTATAAAGAGGAAAGATTTGATTTTTTGTTTGTTTGTTTGTACCGAATAGTCTCCGAAACTACTGAAGTGATTTAGATGAAATTTGGTATGAAGATAGTTTGAGACCCTGGGAATTGCATAGGATAGTTTTTATCCCGCAAGATACAGAGATTTAGAATTTCATCCCCATTTTCTGTATGGGGAATCTCTACAGTCTTAAGTCTATTGTATATACTATACTATTTGATTGACTCGACGTTAATCAAACGTTATCTCTAGTTTGGGCTAAATGCTTGAATTTGCAATAGTTAGAAAGAGCTTAACCATCAAGATAATGATGTATTGTATATGTTCATTCTCAGACTAAAATTGACGTATACGTATAGACGGATACGCCAAAATAAATGTCAAAGTCAAAAACATTAGCGTGATTTTGATTTGTATGCTACTCGTATTATTCCCGATTTTGCCTAATACCTACATTGTTTATTTTCTTTAAATGATAAAGGAAAATTTAGTATATTATAGGGATTAGTCGTCAATTTACATATTTTGATAAGAAAATATGAATATGAAACTAGCAGAACCCGTGGTTTCGTTCGCGATCAAACTACGAAAAATACGAAATTTCTTGCAAATATGTCCAAGGAATAAAAAGTTTCATACAAACTTTTATCCCCTATTTCACCCCCTTGGGGGTTGAATTTTGAAAATTAAAAGTATTCTCTGAATATGCATAAGAAGAACATACAGAAATATTTCCATTACAACTTCCTGAAACATTTGCTAAAATCGACTTTCCTTAATTATTTTATACTTTTCTTTACACGTAGAAGTAAGTAAATTTTTTGCATATTATTTCGATATAAAGTGGTAGCTTTTTTTTAATGAAATCTTTTATTTACGAGCTTAATTTTCAAACATTTTTCTTTTATCATTTAGTTATTTATAACTACAGAATATTGTATAGCGATTAGAAAACATATTTCAATTAAGAAAAAGTTATGTTATATGGAGAAAAAACTACGATTACTTAATTAGGAAATATTTTTTTTTGCAAGCTTCAAGCTTTCCCTTATAACAGTGAAAAAAATATATCACATAACTCAAATTAAAATAATTATTATTTATTTACATAACACTTATTTTTAGTTACAAATTTTAACGACTTTATTAAAAGAAAAAATTAAGTACAATATACATATTTACAATTAATTTTTTTTAGATAAACATCCAGAATTATAGGAGTAGCAGCAGATTTTGATTTTAAAAAAAATTACTATCCGCAATAGGACAGAAGTTCATTTACGGTGCAAGGCTTATCGCAACACTCCGAAGCCACCTGTCTTTTGTGGCGCCCCATAACGTGCGCTCTGTGCGACGCTAGCCAGGGCCAGCTCGAGTCCACTTCGTTTATACTGTGATGTGTATCGGATCTCTTGATCAAGTTGTTGTCACAGAGTAAAGCCAAAGCTGTGGCTAGTCGTCTCCCGCAGTAAACCTCACCGAAATCTTGAGAATTAACCATCACCACACAAACTGATAAAGCCAGAAATACTAATAGTGTTTGAGTCTTCATCTTGTTTGTCCTTTGACAGCTTGTGGAGAAGTGTGCCAGAACTAGAAGATATCCCGAGCTTTATAGGTGGCTGAATTAATTAATATTCAAATATATGCGTTGGACATAGTTAAATAAGATCGAAAAATACGTTTAGATCGCTATGGCTCGTTTTACCTCCGTTTATTATACGCCTACGTTCAGTTCACCACCTAAAGGCTTAATGCTACGTCATATGATGACCTATCGCATTATCCAGATAAGTGAACCGCATGTATTTGAATATTCATGAATTGTATTATCTTATAAAACTTACATGACTTAAGGGATTCTCCACACTTCTTTACCAATTATCTAATAGGTAACACGATGAAGGCTGTGACCACATTGATATTGCTTGCCATCTCTGGTTTGATAGCAGCATCGATGTACCAAGACGTAGGGCAAGTCTACTGCGGGAGACGGTTGGCGACAGCTCTGGCTGTTCTGTGCGACAGCAACTTGATCAAGAGGTCGCAGACACGTTATAGTGCGGTGGCTGTGGATGTGAGCTGGCCGTGGCTCGCGCCGCACAGAGCACACAGTATGGGTCGCGGTAAGAGGCAGGTCGCCTCTGAGTGCTGCGAAAAGCCATGCACAGAAGATGAACTCTTATCATATTGTTGATAAAAAGTCTGATGTGGGATTTTTGTTAAATGAAATTTAATTGTGTGATAGTGGAGGAAGATGATGAATACTTGAAATATATTTTAGTAATTAAAATTACATTTATTTTATTTAACCTACCTGTTTTATGGACACAAGAAGAATATATATGTAGTAAATAGCAACTCACTTGCTTCGCTCGCGTTCGTCCCTAATGAGAAACAAAAACAAGTCTATCTAACAGAAACCGTATATATTTGCGAGATAAAAAGTAACTTATGTGCTGTTCCAGACTATAATCTATCTCTATTCGAAATTTTATCCAGATCCATTCAGCCGCTCTGGCGTGAAAGAGTAACAAACATTCACCCATCCATCCTCACAAACTTTCACATTTATAACATTAGTTAGGAATAATATCAAACGTGACGATTTTTATTCTTATTTATAATAGATTTTTTCTAAATAAACCTTGATATCGTATATCTATATTTATACATGTTTTATATACGATTAAAGATTTTGAATAAAATAATACTTTTTAAAGTTTTTAGGCATATTTCAATTACATACAATAATTCTTTTTTTTTTTTTGTATTTTGAACTAAAATAAAATAATAGTGTCGTGTACTGGAGTGTGTAACGTCATTACACCAAGAATAATTAATTAGAAAGGCACGTCTGAAGCATGATTTATACTTCTTAAGACAGTTGTCAACACATGACAGTTAACAAACAAGGACAGTTAATCATAAATTGCGCTGTGTAAGAGAGTAACAAAACATTTTCAGAAAGGCATCGAAATTATTAGTAGTTTCGAAATTCAGACAAGAACAGTTAATCGTAATCGAAAAGTTTCGTTCGAATTTTCGAATACTAGAATGTTCTTTGTTTATGCATATAAAAAGGCCGGCATTATGTCGAGGGATCAGTTGAATTTCAAAGTTAATAGAAGACTGAGAAGAAGTACGAAAAAGTGAGGAAAAGTGGAGTGAGTGGAGTGAAAGTTTATCTAGTGGTGAAGATTAGTGTTCAGTGACTGAGTTTAACCAGAACTGTGAATACTGTGCGTGTTAGTGAATATCCATAAGTCACTCTTGTTAACCAAGAGCAATAAAACATCAATAGTGGAGAAGACGTGGTTTAATTTCCGATCCCCGAACTCATAGAACGCATAGAACGTAACAATACCTTTAAAGTTTTTATACATGTTTCAATTATATACAATCGCTTTTTTTTGTTTAGAAGTAAAAGAAAGTTTATATTGAAAACAATAAAACGTTACAATTCTTGCGGCGTTTTTAATATCATTACAATATTTTCAAGTGAAGTTCAGTGGATGGATGCGGGCTGCCCAGGACCGGGATGGTTGGCGCTCATTGGGGGAGGCCTTTGTTCAGTAGTGGACAGCGATACACTGATTGATTGGTTGATTTTCAAATACGCCATAACTAACATTTGTGACTTGCCTGATTAGTGTCCTTGGCATTATTATATATTTCGATGTTAGTCCTCTTCCTACAAGCGAAGACAGGTTCGCTAGTTTAGAATATCAAACAATAACAACTATTAATTACTAAATAAAATGTTATAATTTTTATAATTAAAATAACATGTTGTTATGAACATAGATATATTCAAACAAATTAAAAAAGATAAAGTAGGACAGTCATTATTGTAATTTGTGCTTTTATCAAACTCCTTCCGGCCAAACAGTCACAGTGGATCATCTTACTGACTTAACTAACCAGATTTTATCACTAGGAAATATTATAGCGCAAATGTGTGTGCGCAAACACAAGTGCATTTTACCTATTTCTATCCTACTAATGCGAAAGTTCATGAGGATGTATAGATGTATGGATGTTTGTACTCTTTTACGCAAAAACTACAAAATGGATTTTAATGAAACTGTACAATGATATTGTTTAGTATTTTTTATATATGGTATTATTGTCTTAAGTCATGATTGAAATGACAGTTGTCAATTGAATTCGGGATGGTTCGGTCGGTGTAACGAGTGCTCCTCTCTTTTGAATTGTTTCGGTTACAAAGTAAAATAAGTATTTTCGGTCGGATTAATTATGGGCTTATATATTTATACATCACATACACACAAACACCCCTAGTGATCAGTGCCTACGCAGGATTAAGGATTCCGGGCCCGGCAACGCTTCCACGGCTAAGTCCACGTACAAGGTACACTTTATATTATAATTTATTAGCGTTAGTTTTATATATATTTTACTCCGCGTAACGAGGATCATACATATATAGTTCATATATCGGAATAACACATAGGTTACTTTTTATCCCGGAAAAATGCGCGGTTCCCGTGGGATAGATTTGTTTTCGTTTTTCTAGAGGCGATCCCGAGTGAAGCGAAGGTGAGAAGCTAGTGACTTTAATAAACTAACGGGACAGGAATCTGACTGGGGCAAGTAAAGGCGCAATACCGATATCTTTGGCGGCTCTTTGTGGTATGAGCATGTAACTCTGCCACCATTCTCAACTCTGCTATTGAGAAGTACTTGACAGAAAAACTCAATAATGGCTTTACTGATCTAACCCGACTCAATTCTCAAAATCTGAAATAGTCATGCTAGATTCTAGACCAACAAGCCAACAATTTTTTTCTTAAATTCATAAAGAATGATAGATGTAAAAAGTATCTTTTTCATTGTCTAGAAAAAAATTCTTTTTGAGTTTTCTACGCAAACCTTTCAAATGCCCTCAAATATATCTATATACTTCGTAGTAGTCAATAACGAGAGAAGATTTATTCAATAAGGAAATACTTATATCCGAAATTCACATTACGGCCAATATATTTGACTGACTCGACGTCAATCAAACGTTTATCTCTAATTTGGGCCAAATGCTTGAATTAGCAATGGTTAGGAGGAGTATAATCATCAAGTATATTATATACATTCTCAGGCTAAAAAATTATATAGACGGAGTCTGCTAAAATAAATGTCAAAGTCAAAAATAGTAGCGAGATTTTGCTGTTCACATATCTTTTACTTTCTTTAAATAATTAGGTAAAATTTATATAGGTACTAGCGACTCACCCTCACTTTGCTCGGATTCGTCCCTAGGTACGTTTTAATTTTTTTAACGATAGCCTAATTCTTTTTCTAAAATAAAAGTAGCCTAGGCGGCAGTTTAGTTTATGGGACGCGGCCCCTGGAGGAGTAGGTGGTATTTTCGGATAGGGGAGGTGACAGGGAGCCCAAATATGTAAAAATTCTTTTAAGGAAATGTAAGAGTAAAAAGTTATTGAGACTTAAAGTTGTAACATTTTCATACATTATTATGACATTACTGTCATTTTGACACTTTGAAATGTCAAAACATTACTTTCAATTGTCAAAATAATCTTCAGATCTATAAGTCAGATCTATCACCGAATTTTAAATTAACATAAAGCACTTATAATAGCAGGGGTTCTGGGTTTGAAATAAAAAAAAAGACCTAACGAGAAGGCTAAGGCGGGAGCTGCGCTCCCGCCTTAGCCTTCTCCAACCTAAATTATCCAAGTCGGACTGTCACCTAATCGAAAATTAAAAACCAAAAATAAATAATACACTTAGATTTAAAAAATAATCTACTCACGTTTATAAATTGCATTCTTGTAATGGATATACAGTTTTGATTGCGTCATAAATGTATGTATGAAGTGAAAATAACATATTTCTATTTTAAAATCTTAATAATCTGACGATAATATTTATTTTTAATAAGCATAACTCATAACTAATTATTAAACGATAATCTGTTGTCATAAAAGCGGTAATGTAAAACAAAAATTGACAGTTTGTCAAAATATAAGGTCATTTTGTTTAGAATATTGTTATATGTGAAATTATTAAAATATTAATACAATAAAGCCTTAATTGTTGTGAAAATATGGATTGTATATAAAAAAAGGATGTTTACTATTCGTTAAAGGTATGTTTATCTTTTGTAATGACTTATTTAAGTATAAAAATGTATGGAATTGTTGCAATTTTAAGTCTCAATAACTTTTTACTCCTACATTTCCTTAAAAGAATTTTTACATATTTGGGCTCCCTGTCACCTCCCCTATCCGAAAATACCACCCACTCCTCCAGGGGCCGCGTCCCATAAACTAAACATGTGCCGTAGCCTAAGTTACTCCTTATTACATCAGCTATCTGCTAGAGAAAGTCCCGTCAAAATCTGTCTAGCCGTTTCAGAGATTAGGCGGAACAGACAGACAGACAAAAATTGTAAAAAATGTTGTTTTGGTATATGTACCGTGTGTACATCCATATGCATTTAGTAAAAAGCGGTTATTTTAATATTACAAACAGACACTCCAATTTTATTTATCTGTATAGATTAGTCGTTAGCTACAAGCTTTCTCTAATAATAGTAAAAAAAATATCATAAAACTCATTATTATTTATTTACATAATACTTATTTTTATTTACAACAACAACATTATATATAGAAAACTTAAGTAAATACAAGAGATTTAAAATTATAATTTTTTAGATGAATGTCCGGAATTGTTGGAAGTAGCAGCAGGCTTAATTTTATGAAACTTTAATTATCCGCAATAGGACAGAAGTTCATTCACGGTGCAAGGCTTATTGCAACACTCCGAAGCCACCTGTCTTTTGTGGCGTCCCATAACGTGCGCTCTGTGCGGCGCAAGCCAGGGCCAGCTTGAGTCCACTTCGTTTATACTGTGATGTGTATCGGATCTTTTGATCAAGTTGTTGTCACAGAGTAAAGCCAAAGCTGTGGCTAGTCGTCTCCCGCAATAAACCTCTCCGAAATCTTGAGAATTAACCATCACCACACAAACTGCTAAAGCAAGAAATACTAGTAGTGTTTGAGTCTTCATATTGTTTGCCCTTTGATAGCTTGCGGGGAAGTGTACCAGAACTAGAACATATCCCGAGCTTTATAGGTGGCTGAATTAATTAATATTCAAGTATATGCGTAGGATGTTGTTGAATGAATATGATAGAATATTTTAAATGAATAGCCGTGATGAGATTAACCGTGGCATGTTTTGTCTTGTCTTACAACAGCCTAGAATTAGGTCATGACCTGATTATGACGAGTTCCAGATGCATTATCCAAAAAAAAATGAAGCGCGTATATTTAAATATTTACTAATCATAGTATCCATATTATAGTTTACTTTTCTAATGTATTAATTTCTTAGCCAATACCAAAAACACTCTGTACTAATTTTCCATGCTATCGCTAGTTTAGTAGCGTACCATGCCAAGACTTGGGGCATGTCTACTGCGGGAGATGCTTGGCGACAGCCTTAGCTATTCTTTGCAACAGCAACTTGAACAATACGTCTTATAGTTGACAAAGTGTGGCGGTTTTAGTTATGTATGAGTTGACGGTGGCGCGAGTCGCACAGAAAGCACAGTATGGGACCACAGGAAAAGGGAGGTGGTCTCCGAGTGCTGCGACATGCCTTGCACTGTAAATGAACTATAGTATCATATTGTTAGTGAGAATTTATTATTATCAATATTTTATACGGTTTTTTTATAGAAATGGCTAAGGAGCGTATACTCAATTTAGTAGTGATTTACCCTCACCTCGCTTGGGTGCACCCTTAGGTACGTTTTAGTAAATATGAATAGTTATTGCGAATGTATCTTAGGAGAAAGACTTATGTTATTGCAGATTTTTCTGTAGGCCTTATTAAGACCTACAATTTTCTAATAGGTACATTGTTTTGATGTATCTCTTAAGGTTTAGCCAGCGTTAGACATGTAAATTTCTAAGAATGACTCGATACAAAAAGTAAAACTCTATAGTAAAAAGTATCCTAAGTGTTGACCCGAGTAATAAGTTATCACCACTACATAAAATTTATTTAAAATCGATTCAATACTTTTTGCATAAAACGCGCTCTCACATCGATTTCGTTAAGTAACTGTTTTATTATATGTAGGTATAGATTATATTTTACTGACATACAATTTCATCTGGAATTGTCAAGACATTATTATTTAATCGTATACTAAAAAACATATAAACTGTAGAAGATATAAGTAATTACTACAGTTTAGCTATATTATTAAAGTCTACTTTTAAAGCATTCAGTCATCGTACTGCTCACAGTAAGAAGATTGGCTGTATAGATTTCCTTGCTATCTAAGATTTGATAGCAGTAGTGCGGATGGAGATGCTCTACTGCGGGAGATTTTTGGCGAAAACTCTACGAGTCCTTAGACAGATTGACAGCCTACTAGTGCAATAGGCTGTCAATCTGTCTTAAAAAGTCCATATGTCATTTTATTTTTTTAACGTCCTAATGCTGAGCACGGGCTTTCCTTCAATACGAGAGGGATCAGGCCATAGTCCACCACGATGACCAAGTGCGGGTTGGCGGACTTCACATGTCTTTCGAAAACTTACCATGTTCTCTCAGACATGCAGGTTTCCTCACGATGTTTTCCTTTACCGCAAGGCAAGTAATTATGTTAGAAATGATTCGCATATAAGGTCAGAGGTGCGATACCCGGGATTTGAACCCGCTACACTCAGTTTCCCAAGCGAGCGCGTTACCACTGGGCTACCACTGCTTTTTTATAAAAATGTAAATAAATAAAAATATGACAATGTTCTCGTTGATCTAGAAAGAAGTACATAATGAATTTTTACCCTTAAAAGCCATTATTGCTTCCACACATAAAATTATTTATTACTTTAAAATTAGCTAAAGAAAGTAATGAGTTTCCATCACGCACACGTCCGCTTAACAGTTGTTTTATTTTTTACATTTTTAATACAATCTTGTTTTTGTTGCTTTTTTATTATTGTTTTAACCTACTTGATATACTAGTATGTAACAAAAAGAAACAATTTTTTCACGGGAGAGACCGTAACCATATTTGCTGTAAAGCATTCGAAACGTCGGGAACCAAAAATCAAAGAAAATCTGCGATAAAATACTAAAAGATACCTTTGTTTAACCTCGCTCCGTTCGGGTTTGTCCCTAGTTACGTTTTAACGTTTAGTATAGATTTCTCAGAGATGATATATTTTCCCGCAGTTAAAAGCATCCTATATGTTGACCCGGATAACCAGTTATCAATTATCATCATACCTTTCATTAAAATCTGTCCAGTGTCAGTTGTCTCGTGATGTGGTCACATACAGACAGACACACAAAAATTCTCAGACCTATAGACCTATGTATCGATAATAATTTCTATTTTAATAAGATTTTTCAAAAAATATTTATTCTACAGATTCGATTCAGTTAGAATTTTATTATAAACTGGCTATAGAAATCTTTATTAAAATTATAAGGAAAAAGATTTAGACAGAATCGATTTTAACGATTCTTACGTCACTCGTATGCTTCATCATCTAAAAGTGACAAAGGCTATATTTACTTTAGTAATAATAAGTTTTTTAGAAATATTCCCTAGTCTATTCTAGTGCCTAGCATAAAAAGGCTTTCCCCCTGCACCCCTTGGCTCTTTATTATTATGCGAAGCTTTAAATCAGGCAGTTATAATATTGAAAATGTAACAACCTGTAGATGACGTTTTTATTATACAAAAAGAAAATAAAGGATACGTATATAGTTAATAAGTATGTTATCTGTTTGTTTATTTTTTTAACAATTATGTATTTGATAACATTACATTTTGTAAGTACCTTTCGACAGTATAACAAAACTCGCATAATATGTATGTATATACACCTAATACCTAAATTAAACGGACAATCAAATTACTCGAAGGCTTTCGAAAGTACTCGTAGCATGAGAAATACAATTTAAACAAAAATGATATAATATTAGTACATAGCTAATATGAATTTCATAATGCTAAATGTCACGACATTTTAGAAAAATCTAACGTTAACATATTTATATCGAAGCTTGGATGTAAAAGTCAAGGTTCTGAAAATTATTTACGACATATACATAATACAATATAATAAAGATGTTGGGAAAAATTTTCTAAAGATATTTGAGGTCCGCAAGACCGCACTTGTCCAGCGTGGTGGACTAAGGCCTGATTTTTCTCGTACCTATTGAAGGGTGGCTCATACCCAGCAATGGGGAATTAAAGAAAAGCGCTGAATACTAATATTACTACTTCTAATATTCTGCTGACTCTACAAAGATTTTATTTTCTAACGCTGTGTAAATGCTACATTTGAAATACAAAAATCCAATAAAAAATTCTTCTCTAAATTATTCATTAGTTTTAATCGCCTATTGTGGAACGAAAACAAAGCTCTTATATAAAATGCGGTCGATGTAACTGTTTTAATAACTTTGGTAATTATGGCAACAATAGGCAATATAAAAACTACTTTAGTTTTATTAGATATATCTATACTAATATTATAAAGCTGAAGAGTTTGTTTGTTTGTTTGTTTGTTTGTTTGGTTGAATGCGCTAATCTCAGGAACTATTGATCCGATTTGAAAAATTGTTTTTGCATTAGACTTAGCCCGTTAACTGAGAAAGGCTTTAGGGTATATATCATCCCGAAAAAATGTACGGTTCCCGTGGGATACATTTGTTTTTGTCTGGGGACGAACCCGAAGCAAAGCGAGGGTAAGTCGCTAGTACCTACATATATATAAAAGAACATAACCAAAGAAATAAATCTAAGTACTAAATAAAGTTAAGTGTTTTGATTCTAATAAAGAATATTAATTTTTAATATTTTTCTTATTTTTTAAAATACCGATTTTTTAAATAATTTCACAACCACATGGCTTATGGTTTTTTGAGTTCCGTACCCGAAGGTTGCTAACGGAACTCTATTATTAAGCTTTCGCTGTGCGTCCGTTTGTCACAGGAATGTATCTCATGAACCGTAGTAGGTAGAGAATTGAATTTTTTTTGAGTGTCTAATCCTATTACTATTATAACAACAATTAAAAAAAATCGATATAGTACGGAACCCTTTGTGTGCAAGTCTGACTCGCTCTTGCCTGATTTTTTTTCGCTTCTAATTCTTAAAAGTTTTTGTTTGATCGGTAGGCTAGAATGATTTTTTGTGCCTAAAAAACCTTTTTGAAACGATACGTCATAGCTTTTCGGTTATATCAACAATTTACAGATTTTATTTATCCCAAATATTAGCGACTTACCCTCGCTTCGCTCGGGCTCGTCCCTGGGTACTTTTTAATGTTTTTGAGCGAAATCCTAATTTTTTTTCTAAAATAAAAGTAGCCTAAAGTACTCCTTATAATATCAGCTATTTGCCAGTGAAAGTCCCGTTAAAATTGGTCCAGCCGTTTTGGAGAGTAGCTGGAACAAACAAACAGATAGATAGACAGACAAAAAATTTAAAAATTGTTTTTTTTTCCTATAAGTATCGTATATAGTTCCATATGCATTTAGTATAAAGCTGTTATTTTGACATTACAAACAGACACTTCAAGTTTATTTATCTGTATGGATTACGAATATACTTATCTTTGTTGCCTAATATGTTAGGCTTTTTTAATAAATTGCATCAAATAAATCTTTCCAACCTGCGAAGTAAAGGTCGTTCTTTATCGAAGTACAGAAAAAGTAGCAGTTTATTATTATCTGGCGAAATCCTTTATTCATCCGATTATCGTACGATAAGCAAGAGATTATATTTTGTATATGTGTTACGTCGGAAAATTTATGTGCTAAAAATGAACTCAACGCCTTGTTGTTGACAACCTGAGAATATATAATTATGAATGAAATCTGAACTCATTCAAGTGAGTGAATCATTGATAAACTCCGTAGACTGTTACGTAGGTTGTGGCTCAATGCCAGGAGCTTTGACTTAAATACTTTTAAGTGTAAACATTGAATAATTATTATGTAAGAAATATATGAGGTATGTGTAGTAGTTTTATTTCGTAGAACTTAGCAGCATTTTGAAACATGGTATTTAAACAAAACTATCTTTTCGGATTTTTTCACGGATTTATTTTAATTTTTGGTTCTGACTGACTGACCTCTGACTGGTCTCTCCCGTAACCATGATTGCTGATAGCAATCGAAATGTCGGGAACCAAAAATCAAAATAAATCCGCGAAAAAATCCGAAAAGATAGTTTTATTTAAATGTCAAATATTCACGTAAATCTAAGAAAGTACATGGTATTTAGACAAATCTGTTTTTTAACGTTGAATTTTATGGTTGTACACGTGATTATGTGTAGACTTACCGGCTATAAAAGATAGTATTACTTATTTAAACCCAACGGAATATTTCTCTTCATAATGAGGCGCCGCAGGATCGCTTAGGCACTTAATTACGATGCCCCGAACTACCAAGCCCAATTAGAGGGTTACTCTCCCGGTCCATCCGCTCTGCATCAAAGAACTGACGAGAGCAACATGCATGATACATCCCCCGAGGTAGATTGACAACAAGATGACATAACACACAATTCAAGTGGGGTTCTAGAAACACACCCCTAATTAGGGATGAAATTTTATTTTGAAATATAAAAGTTTTAATTAAAGGCTATAAGAATATTTTCTATACAGACTTTGCCATCAACTTTTCATGTCCAGCTGTTTGAACTGGGCGTAAGCGAGGACGGACAACGATTCTAAAGATTAGAATTTTCTAGTGCGCTTAATGTTATAGTACTTCTCTTATTTTAGTTAAATATATGTACCTAAAAATATTATTCAAACATTTTATAATATACTAGACAAAAACGAATCTATCCCACGGGAACCGTACATTTTTCCAGGATGATATATAGGCTATAGCCTTCCTCAGTTAACGGGCTATCTAATGCAAAAAGAATTTTCCAAATCGGATTAGTAGTTCCTGAGATTAGCGCGTTCAAACAAACAAACAAACAAAGAAACAAACAAACAAAGTCTTCATCTTTATAATATTATATAGTATAGATTTATTATATTTTTTAAATTCATATTTTATTCTAACGCTATATATGTACATAGCGTATACATATAACTTGTTTGTCATAAATGTTTTAAGCGTTTAAGTTTTTTTGTTAGTATTTTTTTTTTATAATTTATATTTCTCGCTTATAATTTGAAAATTTTCATATTTAACGATTCATTAATTACAAATAAGTATCTGAACATAATTTCTTTTGACCTCATAATAGTCTAACTTTAAATGGACACTTTCTTACCGTTCATAAATTGCCCTAACATTATTGCAAGCAACTCAATTACGTGGATCACGTGAGCTTTTCGTTTTAAACTTCATGACGTCATGCGTCATTCTAGGAACTAGCTTTTCGTAATACATTTTACACTGAACGTAACTGCATGGTAATGAGTTTTTCCACCTATAAAAGCTTGGGAATCTCTTTCTAATGCACATAACTTCGAAGTTGTTGCACACTGAAACAATGAAAGCGCAACTTATATTTTTAGTAGCTTTCAGTGCATTGGCGATTTGTTCTCAAAGTGAAAATGGTCAGATTTACTGTGGCAGGCGGTTGGCAGTGGTCTTAGCGTACCTTTGTGATAGTAGTCTGGTGAAGAGGCCGCAACGTACAATAGAGAGGTTTTGGCCTCGCCCCATACGAGATATGGCAAGAACTAACAGGCAGATAGTCTCTGAGTGCTGTGATAAGCCGTGTACTATAAACGAACTGTTAAGTTACTGTGGAAAATAGGAAATATTTGTGAACAAGTTTTTGTAAAATACACTTGTAATAAAGTTTTTTTGTAACACATTTTGTTTTATTTAATCAATTCAACTTCAAATATACGTGTCTTTTGAAGTGACAACAGATAAGTACAACCACATTATGTAAATTCAAGTTTGCTTTTTGTACGCAAGGACGTGTAATGTAATATATTAAAATATTTTTATTATTTTCAATGTGACATTGGCGGAATGATTTGTGCTCAACTGTCACGCGTTAAAGCCATTAAATAAAGCATTGAATTTAATTGAATTTTTATTATTCTTTTATATAAAAATTTTATTGACAAAATTATCGATGTTAGTCCTAAGTAAACAAAATACTAAGAATAATAATAAAAAGGGCCAGAACAAAATGAGGGATGTTGTAATATGTCAAATTATAATAAAGCCCAGATTTTGTGAAGGTTGCTTATCTCGAGGGAAATATATTTGTTTTTTTTTTTTTTTTATCTTCGTGATTACATCAGATTCAGACGTAATTAGAATGAAATGTTTTATTCATAAATTGTTTGATTTGAGGATAGTTAAATTTTTTTTGCCGTAGCAAAGCTCATGTATATTTTTGTTCGATTTAAAAAAGAAAGTGCTCAATTCAGCTGTATTTTTTGTGGGTATGTAACGCGATGATATCGTGAATCGTTAAAATATTTTAATATTTTTTTTAATAAATAGCCCTTACATTTATTTCGAAACCATCTGGTTTGACCCACATTTTTTATTAGCAGTGATGGCATTTCCATAGTGGCTGTTTACATTGTAAGTACATAAAAATATGTTGGGACATTAACACACAGCACTATCTAGTTCCATGGTAAGCTAAGAAGCCTGTGTTATGGATACCAAATAGTTGATACACTACACATTATATATAATTTTAAATATATACATATTATACAAAAACATTCGTACTTATTACACAAATGAATGCCCACAGCGGGACTCGAACCCGGGACCGCTGGAACAGCAAGTATAAAAAATCAAATGAATATAAATCAGTCGCTTAAATCAAAACATATAACTAGAGATTAACTATATGCTAGATTCTATTGGCGTGAGTAGATTGTTCCTATCAACATGGGGTCACATCACGAACAAAGTGAAATTAGTTAAAAAAAATGATAATAGATGGCGTTGTATGTATCGATTTGTTTTTATGTTCATGTTAAATTCAAAATTTGAAAAAAATTAAATGCAAAAAGCATATATTCTAACTTTAAAAAAATACCTAAAGTAAGAAAAAAGGAAGTAATGGACAAAGGTATAATGTTTTTGAAGTTTTATAAAATTCAATAATATCGTTATATTTCTGGCGGCAATAATGGGTACTACATTGTGAAAGCACGATCTTTGATAATAATTATGTAAGCTGTGTTCATAGATGGCGCTCAATATAATAAAAAGTTTTGTAGCACTCAAAGACAATATCTCAAAAATATAGTTTGTAATTGTCATAGTAGCCTTGAGAGACTTTACATAGTTACCTACAACACTGCGCAGCGGCAGCTCGGGGATAGATACCCTTAGCTTTTAACGCCATCTATCATTAAGAGTTGCAAGATGTCGCCTTATTTTTAATTCTCACTTGCGCCATCTATTATCATTTTAGGACAAAAAAAAATAGTGTGTCCAATAGCGTGAGTTAGCGATGTCCAAATATTTGTATGGGATGCACTATCTGTACCACAGATATAGATTTATATAGATAACGCAAATGCATGTACTTCGCGTGTCCGAACCCCGACCAAGCGTCCAGGTTGGTCGCGGCTAACTTCAATCCGTGCGCGTCCATTGTTGCAGCCAGACGGCCGCAAAAACTAAAAAAATGCCTCGTTGCGTGATAATTAACTGCAATAGCCCAAAAATTTCGTGCACCCAAAGGCAGGAATATATTTCCTATCACAGGTAAGTTATTTTAAAATTATATTATGCGTAAATTCATATTAAAACTGTTTTTTAAGTATTCCAAGCTGTGCGTGAGTCCCAGAATATACATAACTATAAATTAACGTTAAGTAAACGGTATTCAAATTACATTGCCGCGTTTGCTTTGGACGTTTGATCTGACGTTGTGTGTTAGGAGACGATGAATATCGGAACAAGCGATACTGTCGCACATCGCTTCGACTTCGTGATACAGGCAATTTGTCATTCTTCTGTCAAATCTAGCGACTAGTGTTGTTCGTTCTACAACATATGTATATCAATAATCGATATCGGACGGACATATTATAAAAAAAAAGAATTTAGTAGATAAAACAAGCTCATGCATGACCTAATTTTAAACGACAGCTTTAAAAAAAGGAGGGTAATATTTTTAGGGTTCATGTATTCAATGTGTTTTTGTTTATCCTTTCAACATATACGATTATGTTTATATATTTAATGTGTTTATAAATTTCTATTGTGTTTAAAAATTATTTTTTTAGTTTCCCATATGATCCAATCATAAAAGAAAAATGGATTGCGGCCACGGGACGGAAAGACTGGTTCCCGACTAAACACAGTACTATTTGTTCTATACATTTTGAAAATATTAGTTTCATTGAAGGAAAAAAGTTAAATATATGTGTATGAGCGAAACGATCACGGCGGCGGCTCCAGCTGAATCGTAGCGGGGCGGAGGGGCATCGGCGGCATCGATGTCTTTGAATCGGTTTGGATTGTCCGTCACTAAATTTCGGCTGTGACGTCACAGTAGGTGTTAAAAAGTCGGCACGCTTGGTTTCAATACAAATCATGATACTTGCGTTATCTATTACATCTATATCTGTGATCTGTACTCTATATATGATCTGTGCTATCAAGTTGCAGAACTAACCAATAGGTAAACTAGAGACACTTAAGTAAACAGTAGTTAAGTGGGTAGAAATGTAAACAGCGACGACACGTTTGGCTCAGTTTGTAATAACCTTCTTGCTGTGCCAGCGGTCGGGGGTTCGAGTCTGCTGGGGGCAGTAATTTATGTGATGAGCACGAATGTTTGTACTTTATAATTGGGTACGTACTTTCATTAGCTTCTACTCTTCGACCGATAAACTATCATTACTCAACAATGGTGTCAATCGGCTGGTGATCTAGAGAAACACAGATATACTTAAATAGTTATTTTTAATTTAATTGTGCGTTTAAAATAATCATTTCATCATACATAATCATAAATAATCATACACAACACCTATAGTTAATTAACGAGGTAAATATTTTCCATAACACATTCAATAACATATTCAGATTATATCTAAAAGTTGAGCTTATCCAAGTGTATATAATGGAATATTAATGAATCTCATCATGTATAAAAGCTCCCGCAAATGTTGTCTAAAGCACATTACTCCACAAACTTTCATCCAACAAATATGAAGATCCCAGTAATATTCTTTCTGGCCTTCTTTGGTCTTTCAGCAATCGTATCTTCTCAAGATTTTGGAGAAGTTTACTGTGGAAGAAGACTGGCAACAGTTTTGGCTCTTCTTTGTGATAACAATTTGATAAAGAGATCCGAAATGCACCAAAATGTTCCATCCGATGTAAGTTGGCCGTGGCTCGCTCCACATAGAGCTCACAGGATGGGTCGCAGCAAGAGGCAGGTGGTCTCCGAGTGTTGTGACAAACCTTGCACTATAAATGAATTAATGTCTTATTGTGGTGCCTTCTAAAACGGACATTCCGGGAAAGTTTTTTGGCATCGTAAAGATGGACCTAAAGATTGTATAAAACTGTGTCATATAAATTATTTTAAATTATAATAAACGATCTATCAGTATACACTTTGTATTATTTTTCTATTGTAAACGTTATTCCTTAACTCATGCGTATATTATCTATACTACTATTATAAAGAGAAAATGTTTTTTTGTATGTTTGTTTGTAATGGATAGACTAAAAATCCTCTGAATCGATTTAAATGAAATATGGTATAATTTGAGACCCTGGGAAGAGATATGGGATAGTTTTTAGCCCGGAAATCATCCCTTAAGTGGGTGAAAGAGGGATGAACGTTTGTATGGGCAATCAATCATTTTTTAAGAAAGGGATATAAAACTCATCATACCTATGTATATACATATATTATATACTAATATGAAGTTTATCTATTCCAAACTAACCGTAAAAAGATAAGAAGCGAAGCGACGGTAAGTCGCTATTTATTTTATAAACTTAAAAATCCTATTTTTTAATCGTAGAGTAATTATCATCTCAAATGTTTTCGATTTGGTTTTCAAATCTCATCTTATGAAAAAAATAATGGTGATACCAATGCTATATAATATATTTGTAACTTTTTTGATAACTTTCATAGATTTTTTAATAGATTAGGTACTTATACATTATGATCGTTATTTACAACAAAGAAACAGTAATATTTATAAAATATAAGTCAATTAATTATTATTTAGTTGAAGAAATTTTTTATTTGTTGTAAAACACCACTTTTAAAAATTGTTTTTTCGCTTTATTGGTTATTTATTGATGGAAATTATATGGTTATACTAGCAACTCACCCTCGCTTCGCTTCGAGTTCATCCATAGACAAAAACAAATCTATCCCACGGGAACCGTACATTTTTTCGGAATGATATATAGCCTATAGCCTTGCTCAGTTAACGGGTTATCTAATGAAAAAAAATTTTTCAAATCGGATTAGTAGTTCCTGAGATTAGCGAGTTCAACCAAACAAACAAACTCTTCAGCTTTATAATATTAGTATAGATTTATTGAAAATTAATGCTATACTTAAATATTCATACGAAATAATAATAAAATGATTATTATTACTATACACGTCATATACACGTGGCAAGAGAGCTAGCTGCTTTCCCGAAACCCAGTACCAAATCCCAGTTTTTCGAGAATACGCGCTTGCCGCTTTTGTTAAAAATAGCTAGTATAATAATTCCTTTTTTAACTGATTTCATAAAAAAAATATTTCTTCCTTAGATTTGTTTTTTTTTTCTTGGAGCCCCCTTTGAGGCATATAATCACTATAAATAAATATGTTGGGACATTAACACACAGCACCATCTAGTTCCATGGTAAGCTACGAGGCTTGTGTTATGGATACCGGATAGTTGATACACTACACATTTATTACTTACATTTTTATTTTTCATATCGCACACCTAGATAAAGAGTGCGATATGTCTTCTATGTTCGCTTAGACGTAATCACCTATCATTTTTTCACTATACTACATACCTGATGACGTCGTTCAAAGTCCATCATATCTTAGTGAAAACGCTCTTCTTGCTCTTCTGAATATATCACCCATTTTATCTTTAAAATGGTCCAAGTGAGCAGATAGCATAATCATGGTATTTAAAGGACTGTTGTTTTGAAGCTTAAAAACGTTCTCATACTAATCAATCTATATCTAAATAAAATTCTGAGTCGAATCTGTACATTAAATATTTTTTCAAAAATCTTATTGAAATAGTTATTATTGTCGATAGCGAGGCCGAATCAATAGTTTTTAGAATTTTTGTCTGTCTGTCTGGGAACGCATCACGAGAAAACCACTGGACAGATTTTGATAAAATTTAGTATGATGATAACTGGTTATCCGGGTCAACATATAGGATACTTTATACTGTGAGAAAATATCTCATCCCTGAGAAATCTATACAAACCGTTAAAATGTATCAATTGGGACGAATCCGAGCGGAGCGAGGGAGAGTCGCTATATATCAATAATTATTATACTCTATTATTTCCTAGAAAACTATAAATTAGGTACTGTTTTTAGGTTGTGGAACAACTTGCTTGCTTTTGTTTATTTATTTTCACAAATTGTTTCGTCGGGCCTTTCTTACTCTCTACTATTGATTCTCATATGTCATTGTGGTTCCCTATCTGGAACTGCTCGTTTGTGTTATACATATGTACCTACATGTTTTTGGAAAGTAGGCTTCGTAAGCTTCACAAAGCTTTAAATTTGCTGCCAAAGAAAATTTAGGGCTTCTTGTTTTAATAGTTTTACATACATTACGTGAATGTTATATGATTTGCCGCAGTTTTATTTAAAACTAGCAGTACCCGCGGTTTCGCCCGCGTTTAAACTTCCGATCGCCGATTTTATAGGATCACCCGCTGGGCTAATTTGAAGATTGCCTGAAAATTCATCAAAATCGCTCCAGCCGTTTTGGTGTCGATAGGGAACATACATATACATCAATTTTTATATATATACATAGATAATTATCTAATTAAATATCAAATTATAATTTGCGACATGCATCTACTGCTTATACTATCAACCAAAATTGTCAAAATTTAAATATCGAGATAAAACAGACAAAAGCAAACCTTTTAAGAAAAAATAAAAATATTCGTATTTTTTCGATCTATAGAATTGAAATATATGCATTAAAAACGGTACCTCTAATTTTTTTTGTAGACTGATGTTTTGTAACCGTATAACCTTTAAGCTTTATTCATCAATAAGATGATTGAGGATTGAACTTAATTAAAATCTTAAACTTAACTGCAATTTTTGACCTATCGATGGGTATTTTTAATATAATAAATTAATTGTTTAGGTGAAAATCTTAAATTGAACAAGTCTTTTTATAAGCTTAAATAAGCTTTATATTCCAGCTAAATATTTCTTGTGGGGGGGTCAAGATCCATCATTTACTTAACGAGTCACACGTGGACGAATTAATCATTGATTAATTTACTAGCTATTTTCGTATTGCATGTGTTACATCGATTAGGTCTCGGACTGTACTCAATTAAGTTCAGACACCACATGTTTATATTTTAAAATGCTATAAAATGAAATGATCTAATTTAAAGACGGATATATGAAGAAAAAATTACAATATATTAAAAATCTGAATATATTGACGATGGAATATTTATTAAACCTTATACATTTAGTACATGTTATTTAATAATCCGTTTTGTAACGATTACAATCTAATAACCAAAGTATCTGAAAAAGACTTCTGTACGATGCCGAAACCTTGCCGGATCATCAGTTAGAAGGTACCACAGTAAGACATCAACTCATTAATAGTACAAGGTTTGTCGCAACACTCGGAGACCACCTGCCTTTTGCTCCTGCCCATACTGTGCGCTCTATGTGGGGCGAGCCACGGCCAACTCATATCTGCTGCAGCGTTTGCATGCATTTCGGACCTTTTTATCAAGTTGTTATCACAAAGAAGAGCTAAGGCTGTCGCAAGTCTCCTTCCACAGTAAACTTCTCCGAAATCTTGAGAAGATACAGTTACTAAAAGACCTAAGAAGGCCAAAAAGAATACTGTTGGCATCTTCATATTTGTTGCAAGAAAGTGTCTGGAGTTATGTGCTTTATACGATATTTGCAGGAGCTTATATACGTGATGAAATTCATTAATATTCCATTATATCTAGTTGATTAAACTCGGTCAACATTGTCTAAATTTATCGTCTGATAAATAACAAGTGGAATAACTGTAGGGTGTAGGTGTAATATGTTAGGAGTACTTAAAAAGCCTAAATATAAAATATTTAATTAAATTATATATAATCTATATATATATATATATATATATATATATATATATATATATATAATAAAATAGTAACTTCGTCGAATCTGTACATTAAATATTTTTTAGAATATCTTATTGAAATAGTCATTATTATCGATACAGAAGCCGAATCTATAGTTTTTAGAATTTTTGTGTCTGTCTGGGAACGCATCACGAGAAAACCACAGGACGGATTTTGATGAAATTTGGTATGATGATAGCTGGTTATCCGGGTTAACATATACGATACTTTTTACTGCGGGAAAATATCTCATCTCTGAGAAATCTATACTAAACGTTAAAACGTAAATAGAGACGAAACCGAGCGGAGCGAGGGTGAATCGCTAGTTTAAAATATAAAAATAACATAAGGATTTAAAAATGTGATGTTTATAATTAAGCATTAAATGGATACTTATTTTGGTAATAACAAAAAAAATAAGTATTAAAAATCGAACAAGCACTAGTCTGCCTCGCTTACCTGGGTTTCCTACCGTGATACTTTGTGCATATGTTTTAACTTGTAACTTAGGCTTTAAGTATACGGTCAAACAGGCTTATGATGAAAGTGTTTCGATTTTGCCTTTTGCCTACGGAACCCTAAAAATGTACCTAACCAAGTATGTGACAAAATAACATACATAGATGGTTATAAAGATAACGTTACATTACTAATAAATATTAAGGAAAAAATGTCATCTCTAAACTTCTTAATTAATTTATAAAACCTGGGGGACCTAGCTTCGCTCGGAGTTCTTTTTTATTATATGGTATTTTTTAGATAAAAAAAAATTATAACTTTAATAAATACAGAAATAAAACAAAAGTAATAGTAATATAACATAAGTAATATACTTTGTATCGAACCCGGACACGTGTGATTGTCAATCTTGCGCCTTAGCCACTTGACCACGATGCTTATGCCCGAGCGTGCGAAATTATAACTATAACATTAACATATTTTGCGTGGTATAATGCGAAAGAAAATCGCATGAAAACTCAAAAAAACGCGTTTTTCCAGACATAGGACTAATCTAGATCGATTTTTCGCCCCCAAAAACCCCTATATATCAAATTACAGCGAAATCGTTAGAGCCGTTTCTGAGATCGCCGGTATACATAAATAAATAAATATACAAGAATTACTCGTTTAAATACATTAAATAGATTATTGGATTTCTCCTAATGATTTTTTTGTTGAATAATAATTGTAGTATATTTTAATAGTATTGGTTTTGCAGTTTATTTTACGATTTTTTTTTTTTAATATTTTATATGTCCACACCTACGGTTCATTAGCGATAGATCATACTTGAGTTTACCCAAATAGATATATTGGAATATTAATGAATCTCCTTACCTATAAAAGCTCTTGAAAGTGTCGTCTTAAGCACACAACTGCAGATACATTCATCCAAGAAACATGAAGATCCCAACATTATTCTTTCTTGCCTACTTCGGTCTTTCAGCAATCGTATCTTCTCAAGATTTTGGAGAAGTTTACTGTGGAAGAAGACTTGCAACAGCTTTGGCTCTACTTTGTGACAACAATTTGATAAAAAGATCCGAAATGCACCAAAATATTGCAACGGATATGAGATGGCCGTGGCTCACTTCACATAGAGCACACAGTATGGGCCGCAGCAAGAGGCAGGTGGTCTCCGAGTGCTGCGACAAGCCTTGCACTATTAATGAGTTAATGTCTTATTGTAGTGGTTTCTAAAATAAACATTTTGGAAAAGTTTTCGACGAATGTAGGCCTTATTGGGTTATTCTAAGTTATTATAATTAGGACCTGATATCTGTTTTATGTACATAAATATATTTTATAATTAATAAAAAATTATAATAATATCCTTTTATTATTATATTGTTTACGTAATATAATCTTTAAGCTTTTTTTACTTTTTTTTGTATGCTGTATGTAAGGTGTAGATATTGGTGGCATTAATCTGTTTATTTTTAAGTTAGATAAAAATGAATGGGCAAATGTGTTTCTAAGCGCAAAACTCGATAACGGCTGGATCAATTAGCTATTTTTTTTCAAATATTGGCTTAAGTCCGAAGAAGGTTCTTATAAAGAGAAAAATTGGAAAAATTCATGGAAAAACGTAAAAATCAAATTTTTCTTTTTCCTTACCACTACTTTATAATTATGAACGTAACCTTAAAATTAATATAAAATACTTGAATGCATTTGTATATTTGAACTTTCTCTTTCAACAATATACAGTTTGACTTTGTCAGTTTGTCAGTTATCCTTGGTTGTTTTTAAATCTTCGCTTCTCAGTCGACTAACAAGATCCCCAATTTACCTTTAATTGATTGGTTTATATTGTATGTGTTTCCATTTATACTCATGCCTCCTTATAAGATGCGGGCGGAGTAATTTGGGTCGAAGAAATGTATGCGAGGGTCGTTTGATAAATCAGTGACTTTGAAAAGAAAAAAATCTTTTTTTCGGCAAAATTTGTTTTATATTCCTACATATTCTCCTTTCAATTCTACGAGTACATACTTAAATTAACGATATTATAACATTTTGAACCTATCAAAAAATATTTTTTGTCTAACCGTAGAAAACGGAGGCTCCGTTTCAGCTATCACATCCTTATTTGATGAAAATCTTATCTTGTTTTAAATCAAATCCGGCAAATAGGGAGGGTATTGCAATAATTGATATCGTGATTCAACGAATTTTGACGACGTAATTGCAGACGACTGTGTCAGTACATTATCATGGTCAAGATGATTTTTTCTTCGCTAGGTTTGGTCGTATTTTTAACCAACTCATTATTAAACCTTTCTAACAACGCAGCTTAGTAAAATCTGGATATTGTCCTGCCTTTCTTTAAAAAAATATTGTAAATTCTTGACTATCCCTAAAAAAGTAGCCATCACTTTACCCGCCGAACAAACAGTTATTATCTTTTTTGGAATACGTTCTTCGGTTCAGATCCACTTTGACTGTTGTTTAATTTTACTGGTGTTTAATAATGAAACCACGTTTCATTAACGGTTATGTACTGACGAAAACTTTACTTGGATTGCGATAAAATATGGTTAAACATTGGTCTGACGTTCTTACGCGATTACGTTTTTGGTCGACTGTCAGTAACCGCGGTACCCCTGTTGCAGAAAGCTTTTCCATATCCAGAATATTGTATAAAATAAAAAAAAAATCATTTAGTCAAGATGTGTACAGCGTCAGCTATCTCGCTTGTCTTAACTCTACGGACTGCCAAAAAAATATGGGCAATTTTATTAACCTTATCCTAAGTGGTGCCTTCAATCGGCCTTCCTGGTCTCTCGACGTTATTAGTTACTTCCAACGAAACTCAGTAAATCACTTATGTCTATATCTTTCTATAAAACACAGCAGATTTTCCTTAATATCTTTAATGTATTTTTCGTTTGTCCTCAGTTTGCTTAATTTTTTTTCCAAATTAAAACTTATGTTTATTACGACTCGAAATTCGTTATTATCTATTTTCACAAAATGTTTCTAACGCACCTAGTGTTTCTAAAAATTTTATTTGCGCATTTATATTTAAAAAAAAAGATCAGCAATAGTTTTGTTAAATTTTCAAAAAAGTTTTTTATAAAATTTTAAAGTCATTGATTTATCAAACGACCCTTGTATAATATATACATAGGTAGTCTATTCCATACTAACCGTTCAAACGTATCCAAAGATGAATCCGAACGAAGCGAGAATGAGTCGCTAGTACCTAATAATTTTAAAATGCTATACACTAACCTACTATGCAATTGTGTATCATATATATTGTATGTATTTTATAAAAAAATAAGGCTAATAAAATCCTATGAATATCTAAGAAATGATGAATCGTGAGAATTTTCTTGATCTTCCACAGGATTTAAACAAAACTATAACTAAAGACAATCTAATAGACAATACTAAATGAAAACGAAAAGATCAAGCGCAACTTCATTTTAGCAAGTTTGCGCTCCGTTCAAATTGATTCGTATTATAGTATTCGTAAAGCAAGATAAGAAACTTTGTCTCCTCAGAACTATAACAATGAGTACAATTATTTGAATGGTCTTAACAAAATTTAATGGACAATTTATAAACCCTAAACGTTATATATATTTTTATTAATATATACGAGGCTGAGAGATAATAAATACTAAATCCTCAAAAGTTCAAATGGTAATGGTAAAAAAAACAGACATGTTTAAGTAAGAGACATATAACATGAAAATAATGTTTGTGAATTTAATTTATATTTATAATATGTCTGTATGTAAAGTTATATATGTGTAGTGTATCAACAATCTGGTATCCATAACACAAGTCTCATAGCTTACCATGGAACTAGATGATACTGTGTTAATGTCCTATCATGTTTATTGTTTATTAAACACATATTTAACCGACTTCAAAAAAAAATATATACTAAAAAGTAAAAGATTACTGAACGGGGGATTTCATTTACTATAGATACGCAATCAGATATTTTCGAAATCGGTGCCTGTAGCTATTGTACTGTGATATATTTTAGATCTTTTAAATAAAGTATTATGACAAACCAGTACATACTTTTTTACTCAAGTCTCTTTTGAGTAGATTTTCCCGAAACTTTTGAGAAGATGCCATTGCTGAAAGATCCAAAAGGGCCCGAAATAAAATATTAAGATTTTCATATTTGTTGAATGAAATTATCTGAAGTTATATGCTATAAACGATATTTTCAGGAGCTTTTATACGTAATGAGATTCATTAATATTCTATTGTATCTTGTTGGGTAAAGTCGACGAATGTGACCTTAATTTTTCATTGAATGTCTAATTTTAACCTTCCACCTCATTGCGTGCATATTATATTATATGTAATGAAATATTCAAGTTTAAATCTATACATATAATAAAATTGTAACTGAGCCGAATCTGTACATTAAATATTTTTTGGAAAATCTTATTGAAATAGACTTTATTATCGATACAGAAGCCAAATGTATAGTTTTTACAATTTTTGTCTGTCTGTCTGTCTGTCTGTCTGTCTGTCTGTCTGTTACCGCATCACGGGAAAACCACTGGACAGATTTTGATAAAATTTGGTATGATCATAGCTGTTTATCCGGGTCAACATATAGGATAGTTTTACTTCGGGAAAATATTTTATCTCTGAGCTAAACGTTAAAACCTAACTAGGGACGAACCCGAGCGAAGCGAGGGTGAGTTGCTAGTTTAAAATAAAATAAATAAAATCCGACGATATCCTGTTTTAACTTGCAATTTTTTTTCAAATACGTAGTATTTTTTTTCATGGTCATGTCAATAACTTACAATAAATAGTAGCCGTAAATGATATTTTTGTGTTAAAAAAATGTGTTTTACTTTTTTGGTAATTTTTGAAAAACTCTCCATTCCTTACGCTGTCCATCTGTTTGGCGCTACAACTTTAAAGGCCTTACCTGGATGAAATTTCGAAGAATACATAAAATAAATTTCACAAAATATGTTATTATAATGTAATGTTTGTTTGTTTGTTGGTTTGTTTTTTTTGTACCGAATAGGCTCCGAAACTATTGAACCGATTTAGATAAAATTTGTTAAGAAGATAGTTTGAGACCCTGGGAAGGACATAGGATAGTTTTTTTAAGCGGATGAAAATAATAATGAAAGTTTTTATGGGAAAGCATCTTAGGGACGAATCCGAGCGAAGCGAGGATGAGTCGTTAGTATAATAATAATTAAGTCACATAAGATGGTCAATGAAGTGATGGTAGAAGCAATAAATTAAAATGGTCTGAACCGCAAATAAATAATCATTTTTTTCATTAGTTACTCATAAATCTTTACAAAACGTGAGGGTATTTAGGTTCATGTAATAATATTTATTATCCTCATTACGATCCAAGTCTAGGTAATGGTACAAGAATATATTACGTTTAAAGATATTCGCTTTCCCAAGGCTTTGTTGTAAACTACCTAGTTTATTCTCATCCATTCTAAGGGTTAAACATATAATATACTTACATCTGAAGTAAAACGATACTTTTTTTCTAACAATTGGGTACATAATAAGTCATAAGTTTACATTTAAGAGCGTTACAATTCTTAAAATAAACACGATAAACTATCTATCTATAAGCCATGGTTTGTACTCGATTTTGTTCGCGCCCTCGCACATGTATTACGTCTCTATATAGAAATAGTTTTTAATAAAATGACTATAATTTGTGTTATTCCAAGACAACAACTATCTCCGATGCCATTTATGTTTTATATTTTTTACAAAAAAAAATTAAGATCCTTACTCTATTGTGTAATAAATAAATCAAAAACATATTTGAATTTTTATATAGATTTTTTATTCTTATAATTTCGGTTTATTTTTATGAATGAAATACAAAAAAGGCTCATAACTTATTTGGCACAGTAAGATAAAAGTTCGTTGATAGTACAAGATTTGTCGCAGCACTCGGAGATCACCAGTCTCTTGCTGCGGCCCATACTGTGCGCTCTGTGCGAAGCTAGCCACGGCCAAGTTGAGTCCACAGACTCTATATTGTGCCGAATCACAGATCTCTTCATTAAGTTGTTGTCGCAGAGGAGAGCCAAAGCTGTTGCTAATCTCTTCCCACAGTACACCTCGCCAAAATCCTACGAACAAGTTAACGCTGCTAAACCTAATAAGGTAACGAGAAAAAACCCTGAGTAAATCTTCATATTGTTCTATTGTATTGCCTCCGTGACAAGTGAGATGTTTTCGATTATTGATGAAGCTTTTATACTTAAAATCATCATTAATATTCAAAACATTAATTATCCCGAGAAGATTATCAATGTTCAGTCACCTGCACTAATATGACCTGAATTTACCGACACATTAAGCCCAAGTACAGGTGTAGCGATTCAGTAAACAATAATCTATACATATAATAAAATTGTAGCTAAGCGAAATCTGTATATTAAATATTTTTTTGAAAATCTTATTGAAATAGACACTATTATCGATACAGAGGCCGAATCTATAGTTTTTAGATTTTTTGTCTATCTGTCTGTCTGTCTATTACCGCATCACAGAAAAACCACTCGAGGGATTTTGATGAAATTTTATATGGTCATAGCTGGTTATCCTGGTCAACATATAGGATACTTTTTACCGTGGGAAAATATCTAATCTCTGAGAAATCTATGCTAAACGTCAAAACGTAAGTAGGGTTGAACCTGAGCGGAGCGAGGGTGAGTTGCTAGTTATTTATAAATATTTTGCATTATTCCGCGCAAAATATGGTCGTTATTTTCGCACACTCGGGCTTAAGCATCGTGGTCAAGCGGCCAAGACGCAAGATTGATAATCACAGGTGTCCGGGTTCGAATCCCGATCGGATACAAAGTTGTTACTTTTGTTTTTTTTTTTTTGTATTCAAGTTTTTAGTTTTTTTATATAAAAATACGATATAACAAAAAAGAACT
The DNA here is from genome assembly GCA_905404265.1 of Fabriciana adippe. Classification (NCBI taxonomy): domain Eukaryota; kingdom Metazoa; phylum Arthropoda; class Insecta; order Lepidoptera; family Nymphalidae; genus Fabriciana; species Fabriciana adippe. Next base: position 13,219,367 of record FR989995.1, on the reverse strand, counting down.
CCGAGCGAAGCTCGGTCGCCCAGGTACTTTATATAATCGAACTGCCCCGCCTCAGATAGTGCCCAGACATTTTCTTCTAAATTAAAGTGTTTTACGATCATATCGAAGAAAATTCTCATTTCTAGAAGAACTAACTTTCCTGAGATCTTCTATAGATGAACTCTTAATTACTTTTTATGTAGCAACTTTCATTAAGTTATATGGAGCGTATTTTATAAGGGCTCTACGATCATATTTATTGCTAGGTGCTCGTAGAACCGTATTATAATGTTCAGACAGTTCTTTGTTCGCCGTTTCTATACATACATACATATATGTGCTTGATCCAGTTGCAGAAAATATAAAATTGTAATGTATTTATAATACTGTCTTAAATTTACGCGAATATTTAACATTTTAAATAAAACTATCTTTTTGGATTTTTTCGCGGATTTATTTTGATTTGTGGTTCCCCCGTCTCCGATACTTTACAGCAATCATGGCCATGAGAGATAAAAAATCATGGCCATGAAGGATAATGTAAAGCATTCGAAACGTCAGATGATTTCTTCTTTTTTATTTGTGCTTGGCTGGTTTGGTAACAACACGTTTGGTTTAGTTTGTAGTGACCCTCCGTGCTGTGCCAGCAGTCGCGGGATCGAGTCCCGCTGGGAAAATTCATTTCTATGATGAGTACTCCAGTCATGGGTACATATTATAAATATTTATAATATGTATGTATTTAAAGTTATATATGTGTAGTATACTAACTATTTGGTATCCATAACACAAGCCTCGTAGCTTAGGTACCATAGAACTGGATGGTGCTGTGTGTTAATGACCCAACATATTTATTTTTATTTATTTATTTATTCTTAGTTCCGATTGTATAGAATTTTATACAACGAAAAGAACATTATACAAAAAAACTTTTTGCTACACGTTCTACGATCAACTTATTGACTTAAAATTCCCAATAAAAAGAACTTTATGTTCTTGTTTGAAAGAGGAAAAACAAGATTTGCTGCTCTATTTGCATTGTATCAATAAGACAAGAACGTTTCTTGGAAAAGTTTTTATTTAAAAAGCGGTAACATTTTCCACCGCGTGTTCGGGACATCTCTTAAGTAATTGTGCACAACATTTCTTAAACTCGAGAAGTACTGTCTTTTTATTTTATCTTTTAAAATGCGTTAGAGTAAAAGCTGCAGATTTTAATAGACTAGTGTTCGCCCAGTGGTTGGAATTCGACCGTAATCGTTATTGAAAATTTGAGGAAAACATATTATATGAGTATAAATTACCTATCAGTATTTAAATAAAGTAACTGTTGCCAAAAATAAAATTTTTTTTGCTAATATTGCGGATTTATTTTGATTTTTGGCTCCTGACGTCTCGAATGCTTTACAGCAATCATGGTCAAGGGAGAGATAACTTTTCTGAGAGGTGGAGGTCAAAGGAAAAAATACGAAAAGATAGTTTTATTTGAAATGTCAAATATTCGCGTAAATCAAAGAAAAAAACATTATTTTAGCATAAAATTAGAAAGGAAACAGATTTATGTTATACGTATAATATATTTCTATATATAAAAGGGATGTGTTCATAGAGCCGCAGTAAAGGATATAATAAGATTTTCACAGAGCAGAGCTTTGTCCCTAACGAGAACTATTTATCACCGGCACCTGCACGATTGTAAAGGTGGTTGACAAGAGGTAAAATATTTCAAGTCAAGCTGTGACTATAGCTTTTATATTTAATGTTTTAATTAAGAATTACGTTTGTAATACTGTAAGTTATTATTATGTATAACCCGTCCTCACTTTGTTCAAGCCTCTTAACCCCATAAAACTTTTATCCCCAATATTGCAGGAAAGGCCTATGTATGCATAAGCAGGCAGAAACACGACGCAGTGACACAAGCCTCGTAGCTTACCATGGAACTAGATGGTGCTGTGTGTTAATGTCCCAGCAAAAAGAAAATTGCCTTTGGATTGTTTTTTTTTATTTATAATGTAATTCTAACTGTGTCGAATCTATACATTAAATATTTTTTGGAAAATCTTATTGAAATAGTCATTATTAACGATAAGGCCGAATCTATACTTTTTAGAATTTTTGTCTGTCTATCTGTCTGTCTGTCTGTGACCGCATCACGAGAAAACCACTGAACAGATTTTGATGAAATTTGGTGTAATGACAGCTAAGGACTAAGGACAAACCTGAACGTAGCGAGGGTGAGTCGGTAGTAGTGTTTTATATTTGACATAGAAAGGTATAGATACAAAAAATAGTTTTATGTAAGTTAACTTGTTGTGTATGATGTTCAAATCAATACGAGTATATGTAGATCACATGATATATGATCAGTATAATACATTTTTTTTTTGCTTCCTATAAACTTTGTTTTGTCATTAAACATTAAGAAATATTTATCACTCTTACGATATACCCTATATACATTTCTATTATTGGTAAACATTCAAACGTTACGTTACATTACGTAGCTTACAAAAACTTAAATTTGATTGAGTACCCAAGAGGCTCTTTTGATGTAGGTGAAAAAGACGTTCGCAATTAAGGAAACTTTAAGAAAAAAGGGAGAAAAGACAATGGACGTCCGAACCAATGATTCTATTATGTGTAGATACGAACAATTTGAAGCATCTGACGCAAAAAGTAATTAAAGATTGCTAGTGGTCGAAGTTCGACCGTATTCGTTGTAGAAAATTTAAAGATACATATATGAATTTATATTTTTATAACATTTTTTTCTTTTATTCTTTTACATTCATTCATTGTTTGTCTAAGAATATACACTTTTATATGTACTTACAATACAAAACAGTTCAGTACTATTATAATTAAACTGTTTTTTCTTTAAAAAAACTGTTTCCAAAAGTTTTTTATTGGTTATACTAAAGCTCGTTATAGCTACTAAACAAAAAAAAAGAAAATCGGTGGACAAACAGAGAAGAAAAAGGTACTAAACTGTCTTTACTAAACTGTCTTTGCCTATTTATATATAGACTAGCGACTCACCCTCGCTTCGCTTAGGGTTCGTCCCTAGACAACAGTAAATCTATCCCACGGGAACCGTACATTTTTCCGAGATGATATATAGCCTATAGCCTTCCTCAGTTAACGGGCTATCTAATGAAAAAAAAAATTTTTTCAAATCGGATTAGTAGTTCCTGAGATTAGCGCGTTCAACCAAACAAACAAACAAACAAAGTTTTCTGCTTTATAATATTAGTATAGATTACTGAAAGTATATGTAATAAAGAATTAAACACAATTTAATTATATTTCCATGTATATTTTAAATACACAAAACTTACATATCTATGATGATTACAGGTATCTTATGGTCAATAACTTATCTCATGACTACTATCACATATAAATGTTTGATTCCACAACTAGCTACTGTTAACCGTATGTGTCTCGTAAGCCGAACATTTAAAATGTAGGGTATTAATAATCCCCTCTGAACAATGAAAAGGTAGATATTTACAATGAATTGAAAGCTTACTTAAACTATATATGTATGTATAAATCGAATGTATACTTTCGGCACGTTTACGGTTCGGTCGGTTGGTTTCAATTTTGTTGAAATTAATTACTTACTTAATTTTTGTTTTATTTTTCGAAAATATATCAGATAAAGTCAAAAAAAGTCAAAAAAATATTTCATTTTTCGATTTTTGAATATCGATATCTTATTCTTACTTTTTGGCGTATGTCGTCGAGATCTATGCGAATCAGCCTTCAAATCGTGGTGCTATAGGAACCGTAGAATCCCCATGCTTTCTTTAAAAAGTTTAGTTTCCGCAGTAAGATAAAAGCTCGTTTATAGTACAAGGTTTTTCACAGCACTCTGAGACAACTCCTCTCTTACTCCTGCTCATACTATGGGCCCTGTGCGGGGCAAGCCAGGGCCAACCCATATCTATTTTCGCCATATCATGATAAGAAGTTCTCTTGATTAGATTATTATCACATAATAGAGCCAATGCTGTTGCTAGTCGTCTCCCGCAATACACTTCGCCAAAGTCTTGAGAAGAACAAATCGCTATAAGCCCAAAGAAGGCAAGAAAGAATGCTGTTTGTATCTTCATATTGTCTGCTTGTGAAAGCTTTTGAGTTATGTGCTTAAAAAGCGATTGCAGAAGATTTTATACCTGACTATAATAATGAATATTCAATATTCAACCTTATTTAATACTTGTCAGCTTCACTAACCTGAACTATTATAATAGGTCTTGACGCCGGTTGAACAAAGCGGTTATGACGGGATATTTCAAGGTATTGAAATAGTTCAATATTAATTTTAATATTATTCGCTTTAGTAATTTTTGTTTAAATATTGGTTGTATTTAATTCGGATGTAAGTTTTCGAAGAGATTTTAAAAGGTGTATCTACATAGATTTTTCAAAAACAAATTCTTTAACAGTGGAATAATCTGTACATATAAAATTGTAAGTGATTGCTGCCTGGACATGGAAGATTTTTGAGAAAAACTATTATTGGGGGTCTTTATTAACGCAATAGAATCCAAAATAGTAATTTTTATAATTTTGGTATGTTTGTCTGTGCGTTTGTACGCGCTAATCTCAGAAACGGCTTAACTGATTTGGGAGCGGCTTTCACTAATGTATTCTGGTAAGCTTCACTTAACATTTAGTGTTTGTTTTATTTCAATCAGTTCATAAATAAAAAGTTATGTCAATTTAAAGAATCACCTAGAGACGAACCCGAGCGAAGCGAGGCCGAGTCGCTACTCACCGAATACTTTCTTACCTATATTGAAGCCAATATTTCACATTATAATTATTTAAAAAATAATTTCGATTGTTTTTTTCGCGGTTTTATTTTAATATTTGGTGCTGACCTTTTTGAATACCTATCCATCAAAACTAGAATTATTAAAATCATCCTCCAATAGGTGAAGATAATGTCTAAGATACTCGAAAGACAAGGGCCTACGCTCAAATTGCTAACCTCCTTTTTTGAAGTCAGATAAAAACCGTACATAAAATACCAGATATTTCCGTTGTATTATTTCACCTCTTCAATATTGGAATGAAAAATACCGTACAAAATATTCCGTCGCGTTAAAACAATTGTGTTGTGCACAGTTCAATCTATGGGATTAAGTTTTTTTTTTATAAAGCGTCGAGGCTAAGTGATTAAGCAAATAGTCGGCGTGAAGTGCGTGTTACTCGGTCTATATTTGTATATATGACTAGCTTTGGCCCGATACATTACTCGCGTTGTTTATTTAACTATAACTAGCGTTTTTCCGCGGCTCCGCACGCGTAATTCAATTAGGTATTTCTATATCTTTGAAAATTTTAGTTTATGTGTGTTACTCTGATGTTATAAGTTGTATCACTACAGGTTTATGAAAATATGTTCAGTAGTTTAATCGTGAAAGTGTAACAAACATCCATACATCCTTATTCCTTACAAATTATATATATTAGTAGGATAGGGTACAAAGAGAATATTTCAAACTAATATTTAAATTACCTAGATAGCTAGTTAAAACTCTTTATTGCACGAAAAGTAGCAAATAAAAATATAATTTTCAACAGAAAATAAAATCTAAGTATATATTGACCAATAATAATCAGATAAGTACTCAGAAATTTAAGGCCAGTCCTCAATTATCTATACATATAATAAAATTCTGAATGAGTCGAATCTGTATTCTGTACATTAAATATTTTTTTTGAAAATCTTATTGAAATACTCATTATTATCGATAAAGAGGTCGAATCTATATATGTATGTACATATGTAGTTCTTAGAATTTTTGTTTGTCTGGGAACGCATCATGAGAAACCCACCGGATAGATTTTAATGAAAGTCCTGGTTGTCCGGGTCAACATATAAGATACTTTTTACTACTGAAAAATATCTCATCTCTGAGAAATCTAAACTAAACTTTAATAAAACAGCACCTCCGTAGTTTATTTCTTTAATTTATAAATATTATTGACAATATGATTAACACTTTCCAATTATATAAGTTATAACCTAGTCTTACTTTACTTTAGAATGTTACTCCTCCAGAGCTCAACAAGAAGTGTCCACCTCTTTAATCATAAGCTTACTCATTACATTTGTTGGCGCTAACTTCACATGACTACTCATTTCCGTTAGTAAAATACAATGGCTAGAAGCAAGTCAAATAACTTTCTTTATAATTACTAATGAATAAAAATATGTTAATTTCAAAATCATGACATTATTCCCGGTATCGATTATTATAAATATAAAATCTTAGTAAAATACAATGGCTAGAAGGAAGTCAAATAACTTTCTTTATAATTACTAATGAATAAAAATATGTTAATTTCAAAATCATGACATTACTTCCGATATCGATTATTATAAATATAAAATCTAAGTAAAATACAATGGCTAGAAGGAAGTCAAATAACTTTCTTTATAATTATTGATAAATAAAAATATATTAATTTCAAAATCATGCCAAAACGTTAAAATGTAAGTAGGGACGAACCTGAGCGCAGTTAGGTCTAGTCGCTAGTTAATAATATAATACTGTATTTTATATTTTTTACTCCTAAATAGCATTGTGAATTCTGTGAAAGGACTAAAGAATTTGAAGTCGCCAAAAGTAGAATCAACATCCTTTCAGCTATCATTTGCAAACTTTTCTCATTTCTCAAAAGGAGGTCCAATTCCATTCTTGAAAGAAAGGAATCGCCCGCCCCTTCAATAAGTCACGTAACTGTCAATCAACAGACCATTAGTTCTAATGGAAATACTTCTCATTTTTGTTTATTATTTACTAATGTTAGTTTCTTCCCCCGGCTTCGCTCAATTCTTACCCATAATAAATATGACTTCATATCATGCAACTTGTGTGCCATAAAGCGTAGCAGTATTTTTTAATTAACTATATATTTCTTGTATAAATAATTAACTCTTGCCATTCTGAAGAGAAATAAAAAAATATCAATAACTTCTTTTTTTTTATTATTTTAAATGTACCATTGTCAATGGAAAACTTGTACTCGTTACTCGTATATGTATAAAGTACAATGTTTTTTATAATTTTTATTTTCGAGAATAGGAATCGAACCCATGAATTATGATTTACTTAAGTCTGTACATATTGAATATTGAGTATAGACGACCGCTAATAGTCGTTACTTTTCATAAGTACCTATTTATGTAAATATTGTATTCGTATTCAGCCCTTTTTAACCTCCCACTGCTGGGCAAGGGTCTCCCCTCAATACGAGGGGGATCAGGCAATAGTCCACCACGCTGGCCAAGTGCGAGTTGGCGGACTTCATATGTCTTTCGTAAACTTGCTAGGTTCTCTCAGAAATGCAGGTTTCCTCACGATGTTTTCCTTCAACGTAAGGCAAGTGGTAATCATGTTAGAAATGATTCGTCAAGAAAATATCAGACCCGGGATTTGAACCCGCTTCATTCGGTTTCCCAAGTGAGCGCGTTATCACTGGGCTACCCACTGCCTGTGAATATTACCTTAATTCAAATAATATCGTGTTCTTAAAACACGGCATTTGTTACACGTGCAAAGCTTAGTTGAATTAATAAAGAAAAGACGATTAATCTATAAAATTATTTACTTGGTTTTAATTTACATAGTAATAGAATTCTAACATAAATATTATGAGGTCTTATATAATAAGTGAAACGTGGGCGGACGCCCCTGTTGCAGGATCGACCTTTGAATAACGACGCCCACTACAACGTCTTTCACTTATGTAATGTCGTTGATCATTTTGTCTTAGAGGTCCTTCTAATACTTTAACTTTGGAAACTTCCAAGTTTGGTATTTTATCCTTTATACTTCTTATAATGATTAATGAATGGAGTAATTAATATTACTTATAGATGAAGATCGTAGGGTCAAATTTTCTTCTAGTCTATACATATAATGAAATTATAAAGGTCGAATGTCTGTACATAAAAAAAAAATGCTAAAAACCGAGTCAGGGGGATGTAGGAAGAGTAGTATAGGAATATATACAGCTTAATACACAAAAACTACTGATTGGATTTTAATGAAACTTTACAATAATTTGTTCATATATCAGAAAAGCAAATAGACTACTTTTTATCCCAGAAAATGTACGGTTCCCATGGGATAGATTTGTTTTTGTTTGTCTAGAGGCGAACCCAAGCGAAGCGAAGATGAGTTGCTAGTACATAATGTAAATAGTAATCTGTACAAAATGAAAATATACGTCTCTAAAATATTTTTAAAGTTTTAAATAACCAAATTCAATTCTTTGTTCTGTGGTCGTATAGTCGTGCCTTTTGGAAACAGTTTCCGATAATGTCGTGTAGAATGGAGATGATACTTGAAAACAAATTAAAGTTAAATAACTAAATGAAAACTTTTGGTTAAATCCATATTATACACTATAATATTATAAATGTGAACGTGTGTTTGTTTGTTTGTATGTTTCTCCTTCTTGGAACAGAGTGAAGGATTGGCGTGATTTTTTGTGTGGAGATAATTGAAAGGCGTGAGAGTGACATAGGCTTTTTACCGCGGGAAATTATCTCATTCCCACGGAAAAACATGTTATAATACAACCCACAACAACTCATCATACCTGTGTATATATATAAAAATATGTTGTCTATCTATTCCATACTAACTATTACATACTAATATAATAAAATATTACATAATATACTAACTTCCATACTTTAGAACGTACATAGAGACGAACCCGAGCGAAGCGCGAGTGAATCGCTAGTGTAATATATGAATGTCGTCAATACGAGTCTAATGAACACAACCTCGTAGGTTATAAAAGAGTTTCACGAATAGTATCAGATTATTGTCTTTTCATTTAAACTTTAGTACGAAGTTTTTAATCAGTTCGACCGAAGCTGATTAAAATTGACTACCAAGATTCGACGGCATATTTAATTAGTTACAACAAGCCAAGTTAATAACGGCTTATTAAAAACATCCTTTTTAAATTTATAAGTGAAGTATAGCAGTTATAGCAATACAAAATAAGATTAATTAGTAAAGTTTTATAAAAAATGTAAAAATCATAACGATAGCAATAAAAATTAAAATATAAAATTTAATATTCAATTATAAATAGAATATATATAAAACTAGCGACTCACCCTCGCTTCGCAAGAGTTCGTCCCTAGTTACGTTTTAACGTTTAGTATAGATTTCTCAGAAATCAGATATTTCCCCGCAGTAAAAAGTATCCTATATGTTGACCCGGATAACCAGCTATCATCGTACCAAATTTCATCAAAATCTGTCCAGTGGTTTTCTCGTGATGCGGTAACAGACAGACAGACTGACAGACACACAGACAAAAATTCTAAAAACTATAGATTTTCCAAAAAATATTTAATATACAGATTCGGCTTAGTTATAATTTTATTATATGTATAGATTGAAATCCTGAACTGTCTTCTCTCTCAATCTATTTCGCTAGACTCCATATGTCTAAAATCCGTTTATCTAAGCGTCGGGATCGCAGATCAATCATGTGTCCAGCCCATATCACTGTTTACAAACGCAGTGGGAGCTCGTACAAATATTTAGAAATGTTTCCAATTGAAACTGTTCCATGTAATAATTCTACTTGGGTTGTTTAATGTTGAGTTTTACACGTTATTTTTTAGGGTACCCTATATAAAATAATATTTTGATCATTATATAATCACTATTTTAATAAGATTTATTTTGTCCGCGTGTGTATTTTTGTTTTGGCTAAAAAAAGTAGTATGACCTCTAGATATATATGGCGGTTTTGGATCTTCTTGATCGATAGTTAGAATGGAACTTATTTTACTAATATTTTATATTAATGATAATTTATTTATACATATAATAAAACTGTAGAGGTCGAATGTCTGTACATAGAAAAAAAAATGCTAAAAACCGAGTTAGGGCGATGTAAGAAGAGAAATAGAACAAATCCAGATTTTTTTAATTTTTTTTGTTTCTCTATCTGTTAGTCTGTTAGTCTGTTTGTACAGGCTAATCTCCGAAACTTTTGGACCGATTTAAATGAAATTTTGCATGGTGGTACCTTATACCCCCGGTCAACATTTTAGATACTTTTCATACCGAAAAATTAAACAGTTCCCGTGGGATATTTAAAAAACTATAGTAATTTATACAACTTAGTACACAAAAACTACTGATTGCATTTTAATGAAACTTTACAATAATATAGTTCATAGATCGGAATAACAAATAGGCTACTTTTTATCCCGAAAAAATGTACGGTTTCCGTGGGATAGATTTGTTTTTGTTTAGTTAATTTGAATACGATTACTAATTTATTACAGTGTATTTTGATGTATGTAGATGAAATTCACGAGCGATGCTTGTTTCTACGAATATAATAATTGGGTAAGCAGTTTATTCATCCTAAAATATTCGTACTTTCAACACAGTCCTCGTTAATATGCATTCGATATGAAATTACAATATTCAGGTAAATTGCGGCATTTGTAAACGCTTGCAGCAAAGTGTTCACGTCAAATTACAAACGAAATCTCGGCAGATATTTATTCATATTTTGAAATATGAAACATATGTTTATCACTTAAATTTTATTTATTAGAAATGTGAACTCACGCTTATAAAATTTTTCATTGCCTCAAACAATTATTGAAATAGTTGATTTTTAATTAAAACTAGCGACTCACTTTCGCTCCGCTCGGGTTCGTCCCTAGTCTCGTTTAACGTTTAGTACAGATTTCTTAAACATGAGATATTTTCCCGCAGTAAAAAGTATCGTATATGTTGACTCGGATAACCAGCTATCACCGTACCAAATTTCATCAAAATCTGTCCAGTGGTTTTTTCTTGATGCCTTCCCAGACTGACAGACAGACAAAAATTATAAAAACTATAGATTCGGCCAACTTATCTATAATAATAATGACTATCTCAATAAGATTTTCCAAAAAAATATTTAGTGTACATATTCGGTTTAGTTAGAATTTTATTATATGTATAGATTAAAACAACTTCACAATCATTTAAGAAGTAAATATTTCAGTCTTAAAAATACATTAGTTTTTTCTTGAAAATATCTTGAAAAAAAGAATAAAATTGATTACATATGTATTATGTACCTATATTTTACTTGGTTTTACAAAATCGTGTCTCTACTGACTCTTTATGAACATACATAAAGAGATTCATCCTATGCATACCTACGGCATATAATAACATCGTAATAAGTTTAAAGATATATGTACGTTTTCGAAACTTTAAAATAAAAACATTTAAGTTTACTCACGTACACACACTCGAAAACTTTCATCCCATTATTAATTAATTAATAATATAAAAGCGAAAGTTTGGGTGGATGAATGTTTGTTACTCAATCACGTCAGAACGGATCTGGATGAAAGGCACAAGGATAGATTATAGTTTGGAATATCACATAGGTTACTTTTTAACCCGGAAAATTTTACGGTTTCCGTGGGATAGATTTGTTTTTCACTAGGGACGAACCTGAGCGAAGCAAGGGTGAATCGCTAGTATTTAATATGTTATTGTGACAATTATAACATGCAAAATAAAAAATATATATATATATTTTCAAAAGTTTCATTTGAAATATTAGGGTAATTCCAAAAATTTCAGTCTCACCTTTCTACTTTGGCCCATTAAAGGAGGATAATGCCATTCCTATTAATGGAGCTTTTAAAATGCTGAATATTATATTACTAAATAATTTGTTTAAACAAAATATATCCTGCCTCATATTCAAACAAAATCGATGCTCCTAACCTCTAACCTTTTCTATTTGATACGATTCGTATTAGAAGTATAACGGTTTTAATAGTTTTATTTCTCTTTCAGGTACGTAATCACTCGAGTTGAAGCTAAAGCTCAGTGAGCTTATTGGATTAGTACGAAAATATCCAGGTGAGATTAATTTTCCAAAGCTGCAACTGCAGAGATTTGAGAATTTGCAAGTTAGTTACTGTTTTATGGATTCCTAGTTAATAATCTTTAGGGGGAATTTCGACTGCTATGAACAGCGACAAAGGCTTTATCATTGTACTGCACAGTGTGCAGTATTCCTATTAAAACTAAGCCGCAGTGAAATGAGTTTGTCAAATATTATTGAATCTAAATAATTATTATAATATTAACCTAATTAAAATCTAAATTCTCTTTAATTAACGGTTCAGTGGTAACGCGCTCGCTTGGGAAACCGAGTTTCGCACCTCTGATATTTTCATGTGCGAATAATTTCTACATGATTACCGCTTGTCCTAATAGTGAAGGAAAATATGGTGATGAAACCTAAATGTCTAAGAGAAACTAGCAAGTTTTCAAAAGACATGTTTAGTCCGCCAACCCGCACTTGGCCAGGGTGATGTTTGACGCACTTGGCCAGCGTGATGGATTATGGCCTGATCTCCCTCGTATTGAAGGGAGGCCCGTGCCCAGCAGTGGGACGTTAAAAAGGGCTGAATACAAATACAATATGGTATTTCTAGATTTTTATAATAAAATTAATATTTTTTATTATTAATACAAAATATTAACTCTCAATTTTAAATTACACCAAAATTCGTTTAAACGTAAAGAAATTCATACTTCAGCATTTATAGTATTATATTATTTATAGTGTTATCCTACTAATATTATAAACGCGAAAGTTTGTAAGAATGTATGAATAAATGTATGGTAATGTATGTTTGCTGCTCTATCACGCCAGGACGGCTGAACGGATCTGGATGAAATTTGGCATAGATATAGATTACAGTCTGGATTAACACATAAGCTACTTTTTATCCCGGAAAAATGTACGGTTCCCGTGGTATAGGTTTTTTTTTGTTTTGAACTCGAGCAAAGTGAGAGTGAGCCGCTAGTTAGTTTATAAATCTACAATCGTAGATATTGAGGAATTCAAGATTGTTATAAGATGAATAAATGTTTCTATATCGAGACCGCGAGAAAACGATGCTAGCGGTGAAATAAAATATTGATATACGGTAAAGCAATAGAAAAAATATATAAATGTCACTTATCCTACAATTTATTATCCAGCTCTACAGAAAGTCCGCTCGCACGGAATTCCAATAATTGAAAATTGAGTTCATAGCAACAGGTGAGAGAATTTTAGAAATTGGCTATTTACTTGAAGCAATTTTTAGTGACTCACTAAAGTATTTTTAAGTTTTTTTGAAATAACTTTCTATTGTAATAAATATTAATATGTTTGACTCAGTTTCATAATCAAGTTGGCTAACTATGGTGTATTAGATACAGTGATTTAAACATACATATATATAGTGTACTAGCAGTACCCGCGGCTTCGCCCGCGTTTAAACTCTTTGACATACCGACTGCAGCGCCACCTACCGGGTCCATTTGCATTTACAAAATATCCAGGAGCCCATTGAAATATACACACAAAATTTCATCCAAGTCGGTCCAGCCCTTTAGGAGGAGTAAGGTGACAAACTCACGTACAGAAGAATTATATATGTATATATTAAGATAGATATCAGTAGTCGTTTTAAATCGATAAATATTTTTTTTTAATAAATTGAATTAATGTAGCCACATAATTTTTTGCGTTTATTTCACCGCATGATGACGGTTCCAATGCCTATCAGGCAGATTTCCCAGTCATATGGTCTAAGGAGGAAGAATATACGTCAGTGTTATCCACATACATATGTATGACGGACACGTTTGGCTCAGTTTCTAGTGACCCTACTTAGCTACTAGCGCTGGGGGGATTCATTTGTGTGATGAGCACGAATGTTTGTACTCCAGTCATGGTTTATACTTATGTATGTATTTAAAGCCATATATGTGTAGTGTATCAACAATCTGGTATCCATAACACAAGCCTCGTAGCTTACCATGGAACTAGATGGTGCTGTGTGTTAATGTCCCAACATATTTTATTCATTTATTATATGTATAGTATATCTGTATAGACTTATAATTTGCGGTTGGTCGCGATAGATATTCTGTGGTCCTTTATCCATTAATATGTACATGTATGTAGCATTTGATACATTTACATATTATATAATATTACCTTTTGCCTACGACTTTGCTTCTTTAGTTTCTTTGTGTATAATAATTTCTCTACTATTAACTTTGAAGTGTGATGATTTATTATCAATAATACTTTTTTAGATTTACGCGAATATTTGATATTTTAAATAAAACTATCACCGAAAAGACAGTTTTATTTATTACTAGCGGCTCATCCTCGCTTCGCTCGGGTTTGCCTCTAGGAAAACAAGAACAACACTATTCCACAGGAACCGTACATTTTTCTGGGATAAACAGGAGCCTATGTGTTATTCCAGACTATAATCTATCTCTGTGCCAAATATCATCCAGATCCGTTCAGCCGTTCTGGCGTGAAAGAATAATAAACATCCATACATACCTACTCACAAAATTTCACATTTATAATATTAATACAGATTAATAGGTACTAAACCAATAAAATGACAACATACATTTTCTTTCAAATGTGATTGTTTGCTCCAGACCTAACCTAAAATCTTCTCAGCTTATATAATATTAGTATAGATGAGTCAACCCTTTTATCTTTAACTAGCAGGGAACCCTATGGGACTCCTATCGACAATATAAACAGGAGCTTAAACAACAATTTCCATATTTCTCACTTCAAAAACAAGTATTTCAATACAAAGCCATCATACCCAACGGCTTATATTACTTTGTCAGTTATTTTTTTTATTTCTGTCAGTCAGTGTCAGTCATAACCTTAATTCGAATCTTCGGTTAAGTAGGAATAGGTTTCTTTTCAAAGGTAATTCATTATATTTAGACTATTTTGATATTGGTTTTTTAAATAAAACTGTCTTTTCGGATTATTTCGCGGATTTATTTTGATTTTTGGTTCCCGACGTTTCGAATGCTTTACAGCAATCATGGTCACGGGAGAGACACGGGACAGTCTCACAGCCAACAAGATAGTTTTATTTAAAATGTCAAATATTCGCGTAAACCTAAGAGAGTATTATATTGGGTTTTATTGAAAAAATAAACAAATTTTGAAGTACTTATACATACATACATGTATCATATCATAAATACCTAAGTAAGTTAGGAGTGCCGAGCGTTATGATCCCTATACATTTATGTCTTCCGTTTCTTCCAGATAGTTATTATTATCTTTACGCTCTCGGTGGGTTTCACTTCTGACCTCACCGCCATTAAGTGAATTACATACTTGGCTAGCAAGATTATTTGAAACTTACCCCTCATTTTCTTTGTGACCGAAACATCCGTGCAAGTTTTCCCTTACTTTTAATATCATTAAGGCCTGAAATATTATATATCCCTTTAATACGTCTTTTATCTATACAATGGTACAAGTACATGAGTTATTTGACAAATTCACCTATATGTTAGGTTTTTAAACAAATTTTACCATCCTTCACACAATTAGTGTGTAAAAATGTACAAAATGATTCACCCCTTTAACCTTTGATATCTGAAGCAATCTCTAAATCAGTTAATAAAGTGTTGCCGTTTTATAATTATAAATCTATACAGATAAATAAAATTGAAGTGTCTGTTTGTAATGTCAAAATAACAGCTTTATACTAAGTGCGTATGGAATTATATACGGTACTTATAAGAAAAACACAATTTTTAAATTTTTTGTCTGTCTGTCTGTTTGTTCGGACTAATCTCCGAAACGGCTCGACCAATTTTAACGGGCCTTTCACTGGCAGATAGCTAATATTATAAGGAATAACTTAGGCTACTTTTATTTTAGAAAAAGAATTAGGGTTTCGCTCAAAAACATTAAAACGTACCTAGGGACGAGCCCGAGCGAAGCGAGGGTGAGTCGCTAGTATGCTATAAAAGACTGTCTAAAAGTCTTAAGCTTGCAGTAACGCATTCATTGTTTTGAGTTTAACCATATTTTGTTTTCTTAAACTTAACCGAAAATACTCAAGTTTTACTTTTTTTTAAGTTTGAGTTGTCCGCAAAGTTGCAACGAGTTGAAAGTCGTTTAAATATAAAAGAAGCTGTGTGATTTGTGGTTGGACGGCGAGTGCCCACTGGCTGTGAAGCAGGTTAATAGCGAAATTACTGAAGCGAGCCTATCGGGCTACGTTCAATGCAAGTTAATTTGAAATAGCTCGGTGAATTCTATGCGAGCTATACTGTCCTATACTGTCTTGATATATCTATATGTATATAATAAAATTGTATCTAAGCCGAATCTGTACATTAAATATTATTTGGAAAATCTTATTGAAATAGACATTATTATCGATACAGAGGCCGAATCTATAGTTTTTAGATTTTTTGTCTGTCTGTCTGTCTGTGACCGCTTCATGGAAGAACCACTGTATCCATTATGATGATAGTTGCGTATCCGGATTAACATATAGAATACTTTTTTACTTTTTACTGCGGGAAAATATCTCATCTCTGAAAAATCTATACTAAACGTTAAAACGCAACTAGAGACGAACCCGAACGGAGCGAGGGTTACTCGCTAGTTATATATGTATATAGTAATAGAAAAAATATAATAAGGACTTGAACGTCTGTCGCTGTATAATTTTTCTAGTTTATACTGTTGTTACACAATGAAACCAATTATTTTACTAAAATATTATAAAAGTGATACAAGATTAAATACATATTACATATTATAATACATCTTTTTGTACATGACTGATAACTCTATACCAAAATATTATTCTAATGAGAAAACCAAGTTTGTTTTTTTAATGAATACCTTTAAGGTTTTTCATGATAAAAATTAAGTTTTCTTTGTAAAAGGAATAAGAAAATAATATTAAATGAATCGTTTCGTTCATTTGATATTGTTTACTTGGCCTTAATTGAAAGAGAATCCCAGGATAATTATTTTTTACCAAAAAGGTAAACCAACTTCAAAATCACTTTGAATGTAATTACTGGTGTAATTACCTTACCCTTAGGGGTACTATTTTTGTTAAAATATATTAATTTCATCCCTAAAGGTTATCGTTGATTTCAGATTCATAATTGCCGAAGATATTGCGTAACATACACACAAATATACAAACAGACAATCAAAAGTGTTACCGCTTCCCTTGCGCAGTCGGTTAAAAATCAAAATAAAAGAAAATAAACCTGACACTTGAAAAAAGTAATTTTATACTAGAAGATGCATATTAAAAATGTTTCATATTTCAATCTGCGTTGGCAGCTCGAACGGATTTTATTGAAAGACGTCTTTGATATTGCGATCGGAGTTTTTGTACAGGGATTTAATTTCCTACGGGCAAGATTAAATCTATATCATACTAATAGGTATAACGAAGTAAATGTCAATGTATTTGTGAGACTCGAAGATCATTTATTTGATTGGAAGGTACGCGTGAATGAATTAACATGCATATAAGTATTAATATTGAAAATGTAAAAAAAAAAATATGTGTGTATTTATTACTAGCGACTCATCCTCGCTTCGCTCGAGTTCGTCCCTAGCTTGATTCCCCATACAAACTTTTATCCCGATTTTTACTCCCTTGAGGGATAATTTCTAGGATAAAAAGTATCCTATGTCCTTCCCAGAGCCTTAAACTATCTTCTTACCAAATTTCATCTAAATCGGTTTAGTAGAACCAGAGATTACCCCCTACAACCTCACAAACTCACAAAATTACAAACTCACAAACATTACCTTTTTATAATATTAGTATAGATTACTTGTTCACCTTAAAATGACTGGATTTGGATTTTTTTCATGATGGAAAATGCATTTATGCATGCCACCTGCATACATATATTGCCGGACGCTAATGATGCTAATAATGATCTCGTCATATAAACGCCGAATATAAACCAAAAACAATATCTTTTTGAAACATTGTAACATAAAAGTCAAGTTTAAAAATTCTTAAAATATGTCCCATTTATGACGGCGTGTCCTTGAATGGGACATTGATGGTCATGAAAGGGACATATTATAAACAAGTTCTTAGCAATAATTATAGAAGCTGTTGTGTTTTGTAATCGTTTATTAATACACCACCAATAAATAATATACCTATAATATACCATACTTAATTATAATCTGGCCGATGCGTTTATAGTTGGGAAATGCATTTACGTATACCACCTGTATGCATACAGGTGGTTACGTGGGACTCACCGGCTAGAGAAGCCATTAGGTACTAAAACCCAACAGAACCTCTATGGTTTTGATGGGGCGTTTAAGTCCTTTTTTTTCTTTTTTTTATGTTGGGAAATGAATTTACGCATACCACCTGTAGACATACAGGTGGTTATGTGGGACTCACTGGCTAGAGAAGCCAGTACTACCCACTAAAACCCAACAAAACCTCCCCCGTCTTAATGGGGCGTCGCAGCATCGGCGTCAGGCCCAACGGCAGGTCTGCCGAAGCAGACCACAATAACCATGGGGTTGCTCCACAGTCCACTCTGCTATCTGAGGAGTACCAGGAGCAACCCGCATGGTACACCGCCCACCGAAGTGGGCCACCTCCCACCCACCCTCCTATCCTCACAGCGAAAAGATTTTCGAATAACTTTGTATTATTGTGCACTCACCTTTTAAGTAGTTAAACCAATGTTCAGTTAGCGATACAATAACTATTAATTATTATTTAAATAATTTAATTAATGAACTTCACAAACAACGAAAAAATACTTTTACTAAATAGTTAAACTACGCCTCGCCATTTTCTTTGTTTTGAAAAGCAAATGAAATTGACGTCAATATGGTTACTGAGTCAATGTTATACTTTCTTAGATTTAATACTTTCTTAGATTTACGTGATTTTTTAGAATTTATTTAGAATGAGTCAATGTTGTTAGAATGTAGAAAACAAAAATCTACTACTTGATTCCTAGCGCCGTAAATTTAATTTGTCCCATTCTGAACTTGTCCGTTTCATAACACTTTTCCCCTACATATTTTTATTTAGATTTTATAATTTATTTAAGTATATGTATAATACATAATATATGTATCTAGGCTCCGTGTTATTATTTTTCTAGTGACAGAATCCAAAGATATTATGATTAAAAATAAAAAAGTAAATTATTGATTTAGTGCTTATTTAAAGTCACGCAAAGTCACAGGAAAATGTTGCTATAATAAAAAAAACTACCGTATTTTATTTTATTTTTCGAAATATTATTATTTTCTTTATTATTTTTAATCTGTATTAGAGGTCAGTTGGCAAAAAATTAAATGAATAATACATAAATAAATAATAATTAAGAACTCGGGTCCGGCCGGGGCTCACCTGTTGCGGCGCGCGCACATCGACCCACGCTATGTGGGTCGCTACGACCTACGTGTATTGATATTAAAAATATGAACTTACGGTTATTGTTTAAAATTTTAAATGAAATTAAAATCTTAATTTTTGTAAAATAATTTTTATCATGTAGATACCAAGTACCTGCTTGTTGAATTTTACGTTTATTTTGCGTTAAGGGTTCCGTACATTTAAAAAGAGTCACATTTTTGAATATATATTTTAATAACTAAGATTATCTCCAAATTTATTTTGTGCAAATTTTAAAGACAAAGGCGCGATTAAAATTATTAATTTTTTGACGACAAAGTTATTTATATTTGAAATCGATACATATCGATTCTCTCATTATCGTTTTGCTACAGAATTGTCAAAGTAAAAGAAACAGTTATTTTTGAGGTTAAAAAGTAGTTTGAACTTTTTGATTTGTCATAATGTATTGTAAATCCAGCTCTTCTCAGCAGAACGGCCTTCCTAGTCGGTGGTAGATTCCTCACGGAACTACATATTGACATTTAATTTAAATTTCGAATATGTAAAATTGATCATTCAAAAGTGCTTGTAAAAGTCTATTTGAACAAAGTATATTTGACGACGCGTATGGCTCAGTTTGTAGTGCCGTACTTGCTGTGCCAGTGGTCGCGGGTTTGAGTCCCGCTGGGAGCATTCATTTGTGTGATGAACACGAATGTTTCAAGTACTCCAGTCACGGGTGTTTATATATATAACATGTATGTATTTAAAGTTATATATGTGTAGTAGTATCAACTATCTGGTATCCATAACATAGGCTTCGTAGCTTACCATGGAACTAGATGGTGCTGTGGGTTAATGTCCCAACATATTTATTTATTTACATATTTATATTTTGATTTGATTTTATTTAATTTGTATTAAGTATGAATAAAACGTTAGATATTATGAATTTATATTATACGTACAATAAACGATAAAGAGATAGAAAATATTAATAGTTTATATGTATATTATATAAATATAAATAATTAAATAAATATAATATGCACACCGCGAAAATTTATACAATTTAGTAATTTTAACTATAGTTCCTGTAACCTTTGATAGAAATATCACCTTCAAAATAATACTAATATATGATTAAAAAATACTACACATTGTACAAAAAATAATAGTCTTAAACTAAGATGAAACCAATATATTGAAAGACAATACGGAACCCTAAATTCACGGAACCAACAAGCACTTGACCGCTGTTATAATGTACATTAGGTACCAAAAATATTTTCATAATTTCTATATTTTCAACTTTAATTGTACTATTTACTTTGTTAGAGGCTTCTCTCTCATAATTTTAACATAAATCTTACATTTTATTCAGGCGTTTGAGAGGCGATAAAAATTGTGCGGCTAATTTGTCCCGTCAACGATGTCCTCACTACCGGCTTATCCCCGCTTAACCTTTTCTAGATAACGTATGAGCAATTCATTTAATATTAAAAGTACTTTATTACACAGTTTTTTGTTTACCGATTTGACATAAGAGGAACTTAATTTTGGTGTATGCTTTTGTTTCTTAAGTGAAGACGCGAGATTATTGTGAACCATCTTTATTATAAGTAATAATGAATGTTAATGGTGAACCTTTAAAACTGAAAAAGGCGGTGTACCTTTTTAGTTAAAAGTAATTATTTCATAGTGAACTAGCGTTTTCCCGCGATTCTACACGCGTAGTTCGATTATTTATTACTATATCTTTAAAAATTCTAGCCTATGTTTTAATCTGATGTATAAGTTTCATCGAAATCAATTCAGTCGTTTTTGATTGAAAATCCATTCCTCCTCTCAAACTGTCACCTTTATTATATTAGTAGGATGAGTTGTGCCCAAAATATATCATTAAATATTTTTTATCATTGCCTCAAATAAAACTTGAGGTTAGCCATATTTTACAACGATTAGGTAGATAAAGAACAAAGTTCATATAAAATTAGAAATTTAAAATTAATATTGTGTAATTAAACCGTTAACGTTAAACAGGGGTGACACTTGACAAAACCTTCTTTGTACAACAAAAAAGGCTTTTTGTAATATTCATAGAGTTTGAGTCTAAAATTTTTTTTTTGGCAAAAAATATTTCGGACTTCTAGTAGATGCGAAAATCTGTATGTATGTATGTGTAAGTTTGTTATTTCTTCACGCTACAACGACTGGCAGTGGTAACCCAGTGGTAACGCGCTCGCTTGGGAAAGAAGCGGCTTCAAATCCCGGGTCTCGCATCTCTGATATTTTCATGTGTGAATCATTTCCAACATAATTACCACTTGTCTTAACGGTAAAGAAAAGCATTGTGAGGAAACCTGCATGTTTGTGAGAAGCTAGCAAGTTTTCAAAAAATGGCAAGTGAGGTCCGCCAACCCGCACTTGGCTAGTGTGGTGGAGTATGGCCTGATCCCCCTCGTACTGAAGGAAGTCCCGTGCCCAGCAGTGGGACGTTAAAAAGGGTTGAATACGACTGGACGGATTTGGATGTAATTCTGTACACTGTCGTGGTACCTAGAGTTGTACATATGTACATGGTTAAAAGCAAAGCGAAGCGAAGTCTCCAGTTTCACATTAATAAAATATTTTTTTATTAATACTTACACTAACAACTTTAATATCTATATATATAAAAATCAATGCCACTTTTCGTTGAAATTTTATAACTCAAGAACGGGCTCACCTACGCAAACCAAATGTTTAGGTTTTGTTCGGATTATTTAGTAGATGGTTTATGTGAAGTTTGCACAAAATCGGTCGAGCGGACTATTTAGTCGATGGTTTATGTGAAGTTTGCACAAAATCGGTCTAATCTTCGAAAATGGTTCGACCGATTTAAATGAAATTTTGTATGGTAGTACCTTATATCCCCGGTCAACATTTAATATTTTATTTTTAATATCCCGGAAAATTAAAGAGTTCCCGTGGGATAGTTAAAAAACTATAGTAACTTATACAGCTTAAAACACAAATACTACTAATTAGATTTTAATGAAACTACTATAATATAGTTCACACATCAGAATAATAAAAAGGCTACTTTTATCCCGGAAAAATGTACGATTCCCGTGGGATAGATTTGTTTTTGGTTGTCTAGAGGTGAACCCGAGCGAAGCGAGGGTGAGCCGCTAGTATTATATAAAATGAGCCTACAGCTTCGCTGAAAACTTAATTAAACTCGTCGCGCGTCGCACAGTAACTTTTATATAAATATATTATGATCCTCAGGGAGTTCAACGGACCGAGATAAATAATGCCCTATGTCATGCCAAATGTCGTGCATTTGTTGGAATGATTAGAGATTACATAGAAACTAACTCATTTTCCACTAAAATTTCTATACTATAAATAAAAGGTTTTTCTGTTTTTTTTTTCCAAAATATCTATGTGGTGATGAGTCTTTATGGTTTATTTACACAAAGTTTGTTCATTCAATTTCGAAGCCGCCTAAACAGCTTTTCATGGGATTTTTACAAGCAGATAAAGAATTCGGAATATGATTCTCGCGAGATATTAGAGTGAAGTTAGACTTTTTTTAACAAAGTGTTGTGATGCCCATATTATACTATTATAGAAAATGTCGGGCTTAAATCCATTAACAAGAAAATTGAATTGAACGTGGGTAAAAAACAATTTAAATCCGCTTTTTTACCCTTTAGGTATATTATGATGACTAAAACACAATTTTTAATGTAAACATTCTCAATGTGCCAACGCTAACCAAAAACATGTAAATGTAAGTATTTCTTCTGCAATGAACATTTTGAACCTTTTCAGGGTTATATCCCATAAAAGTTATGTATTCAAATACCAGACGTAACAAGTTTGTTTTGGTTTTCAGCACATTGTGTGTGTTTTATTTTTAAAACATTGTTTCTATCGTCTTAACTCTTGCCTCCGGCTTCTCGCGTAGTTTACGTATAAAGCTGCTTAAAATATTAGTGTGAAGTAAAAGTAAAAAGCCCATATTCTTTCTTAATACTTTGCAAAAACTTTCAAATCTGTTTTAAAGCTTGCAGTTCCAGAGATTAATACGTTCATTTATCACCATCATCTAGGTCTTTTGAACTTCCTACTGCTGAGCTCGGTCTCAATTCAATACGAGAAGCATCAGGTCATAGTCCACCACGCTGGCCAATCGCGGGTTGGCGGGTTCACATGTTTTTCGATAACTTGCTAGGTTCCCTCAGACATGCAAGTTACCTCACGATGTTTTCTTTCACCGAAAGACAAGTGGTAATTTATCATATTGAAACTAAATGCCCATGAAAATATCAGAGTTCGTTTATAGGTTCTCATATATCACGACAATCAGGAGCATAACGTACCTAATACAAACACTATGTATGTATTGTATGTATTCAGCCCTTTTTTTAACGTCCTACTGCTGGGCGCCGGCCTCCCTTCAATACGAGGGGGATCAGGCCATAGTCCACCATGCTGGCCAAGTACGGATTGGCAGACTTCACATGTCTTTCGAAAACTTGCTAGGTTCTCTCAGACATACAGGTTTCCTCACGATATTTTTCTTCGCCGTAAGGCAAGTGGTAATTATGTTAGAAATGATTCGCACATGAAAATATGAAGGTGCGAGACCCGGGATTTGAATCCGCTTCACTCGGTTTCCCAAGCGAGCGCGTTACCACTGGGCTACCACTGCCTACAAACACAATACAAACTGAAAATAAACGGCAAATGCCAGTATTCTTATAAAGCGCTACAAACATAAATTTTAATCCCATACATCTCCTCTATATAAAAGCCAGTGCAGCCTGAAATTGGATAGTTGTAAGATATGAGCTCGCGCGTCTCTGTAATTTTATTTCATAATAAATCTCCTAACTTGTTACCCATCGTGATTTCAATTTTAAATGGAATTGAAAACTAACGAGCTAAATGTGCTTAACGAATCTTTAATAGGCGTGTATATTTTGTGCATATGCAAATGAATTCGTTTTTAATTCAACATATTTGTTTTAAATACTTCTCTTAGTTTACATATAACAAAGTCTTTCTAATCGCACGGAAACAATTATAAGTAGAATGTTGTATACACCTGTAAAGGCGAATTGTACTGAATTGCATGTATATGCTACAAAAATTATAGTGTCATTATGGTGTCATGGTAAGTCGATGGTGTATCTTTCTAATAAATGAAAAAAAAAAAAATATAATCCAGCAAAATTTACACAAATCTCACACATATGTATGTATATATAGTTTATATATGTATGTTTGTGTGTGTATGTACTTATGTGTGTGTGTATATGTTTGTTACTCCTTTAGACTGTAACGGGTGGTAATCTAAACGGTAATTTTTGTTACGCTTAAAAATAAATACAGTAATTAAAATAAAATTTTTGTTTGCAAAGGTGGACTTATCTCTAGAAGAGATCTCTTCCAGCCAACCTATGGTAGTGAGAAATATAGTGAGTTATAAAGCAGGTTAAAATCTTGCAGTTGTAGTCGTATAAATAATATATAGATACTCAATAATAAATAACTAATTAAATATTATATATAATTTAGTACACAGATGAAGTTTAGCCTGGAATAACACGTAGGCTACTGGTAGACACCTAGGGACGTACCCGAGTAAGATGACGATAAAGTCTTTGATAATAGCCAAAAATCTAGGGATTATTTCATTTTTTTTTTTTTAAGTTTTTTATTTTTTATTTTTTTTCTAAGAATGTTACATAATATTGAATTAAATAGGTAACTATTTCCATGCGAAAGATATTAAAGCAAGTTGTAAAATTTAGTTCAAAGTTAAGAGGTTAAATACTCGTAAAGTT
Organism: Fabriciana adippe; assembly: GCA_905404265.1. NCBI lineage: Eukaryota > Metazoa > Arthropoda > Insecta > Lepidoptera > Nymphalidae > Fabriciana > Fabriciana adippe. Next base: position 13,194,242 of record FR989995.1, on the reverse strand, counting down.
AGGATATTTATTAGCCCTATAATTTGTACGTCTCGACCATTGATCGTATCAACCATTGTTTTGGCTTAATTTTAACTTTACGGAAAACTAGTTTCTTTAAGTATGTACGTATGAGTATGTACATTTTTACCCGACTGCGCGACGCAAAGGGGGGTAATGAGTTTATTTTATTATTCTTTTTCCTCCTTCACGCACCCGTGATAAGATACTGTGATTTAGATGACAATAATGTAACATAGATATCCCCTTCGATTATTATCGCTCCTTTTTTCTTGCATTGTGTGGCTCTTAGTATTTTACTCCAAATGTAACTTAGTTTTAAACAAGCAAGATGTACATTGTACAACATCCAGCGCTGGATTTACACTAGGGGCACTCGGGGCTAGTGCCTAGGACGGCAAATTTTTAAGGGCGGCAAAATTCGGAGGGTGGGAAAAAAAATTCTCTTCGCTTTATCGAAAATGCTTTTTTTATTTTCTGAAAAATGAATAATTAAAAAAAATAACTAGTACATTTTTCGAAAAATTTAAATCATTCAAAAAAAATTTTTTTTGCATTTTTAAAAAAAATATTAAAATTTAAAAAAAATATATCGAAACTACCCATTTTATGCAAAATTTCGATAGTTAGGCTGCATTTTTTACTATGCCCAGGTTGAATGGCGCTGACAAAATCAGTGTACAATTTTTAAATTTTGTACGCGCATGTCATATATTTTTCGTAATATATAATTCATATATTACGCGAGCGTTAGTTTTTATAATACTTATACTTTATGTGAATATTAAAAAAAAAATAAGTTTTCTTTTGATTTAGTTTTTTGTTTCCGAGGTTTTGAGTGTTTTACAGCAAATATAGTTACGGGAGGGATTTAAAGTTGTTGACATATCAAAAGTAATAGTTATTTCAAAGAAAATTGGCACCAAAGTTACAATACTAAACTAGTGCTAAACTTTGGGAACAAAAAAAATTATAAAACCGCGATAAAGTCCAGAAAGATATTTAAAATGATATTTTTAATTTACAGTGCCAATTCCACAAAATGGGTTACGCAAGAATTTAATATTAAAACGTTATATAGTGGCATTCGTCTTTTATAATTAATTATTATCTTTTTTCACAACACTTTGTGTTGCCAAAAAGCCAATTAACATTTGCTCCAGCGTAAATAACTCATTAATCAAATACAAATAAAAGTTTTCGTTTACCAAGCAGCAGTAACACAGTGAACCAGGTGAAGGGGATTCGAAAGCCAAGTCTCTCACCTCCTATATCCTCATGTCCAGATCATTTTCAACATTTTGCCTTACGGCGAATGAAAACGTCGTAAGGAAGCTTACATGTCTGGAAGAGTTTAACTAGTATTTGTAGGATATGTGAAATTCACCAACCTGCATTTGACTAGCGTCGTGGACTATAGCCTGATCTCCCTCGCATTAAAAGTAGGCCTGTGCGAAGACTCGCACATGAAGGGTTCCGCACTATAAACGTTTTTTTTTAATTTGCATAGCAGCCTTTTTTAAAGTCGCCATCTTAGTTTTTTATTATTTATTCTTATAGTGGCAAAAGACATACACACTTTGTGAAAATTTCAACTCTACCTATTACGTTCATGACATACAAGCCCTATGACAGACGGACGGACGGATTAACGGATGAATAGCGGAGGCTTAGTAATAGGGTTCCGTTGGCACCCTTAGTACGGAACTCTAAAAAGGAATGAGTATATGAATACATATTTTCGTTTCCATTTAATATCTTTTTGGGGACCGACCTGCAAACTCAGCACAATGTGCAGGCAAACCTGATTGATCTAATTCTGGCACCACTCTCTCAGCTTCTCCGACGATTGTCGGTCTATTCTCTACCTAATCTGGATGAGAATGAATGATTAATATAATAAAAAATGTATATTAATTGTGTAATATATCTGCACAAAAAAAAACACAATTCAGCGACAAAAAAAATGGAAAATTTCATGTCTGAAACAGCTGGCTGCTAAACAGATTAAGATAGAATTGTTATTGTTACTATTATTAGAGGACTTCAAAGACATTTACACCCCTTCAAGCCATTAATACCCTTTGAGTTTTATGTAACATAATTTAAAAGGAGCCGTTAGGTATCGGCAATGGATGATCGTCTGGCATATTGTTAACGTTTTTTCTCTACTTAGTACCTATATAAGAGGCTCGCTTCGCATCTTATTTTTGCATTGCTATATAAAAATATAGAAAAATGAAACGTAAGATTGTTTGTTTTCGTCAACTACTTATACTTTTTATATGTCAATAATTAATAACCGCTACACTGGTTTTTCCTGTGTCAAATCTGCTTGTTACTAGCGATTCACCCTCGCTTCGCTTTGGGTTCGTCCCTAGACAAAAACACATCTATCCCACGGGAACCGTACATTTTTCCGGGATGATATATAGCCTATAGCCTTCCTCAGTTAACGGGCTATCTAATACAAAAAGAATTTATCAAATCGGAATAGTAATTTCTGAGATTAGCGCGTTCAACCAAACAAACAAACAAACTCTTCAGCTTTATAATATTAAAATAATTTAGATTGTAAATACTACCCTATACGGGACTCGAAGCCGTGATCTCCATAATATTAAAGCCGCCGGCCATTAATCACGGGATACATTGATATTATATAGATGGTATTTTTATAATATAAATAAATTTAGCTAATTAAGATATACTCGTAATTCACATAACAATCTTAAATAAAATAAACGCCTTAACAGCTTCTCATGCTTATTTAATGTACGTAGTTAGGTATTGTCTTTCCACGTTTAAAACTTGAATATTTTTCCTCAAGAGCCTGTCACTTACATTTTTATAACACCTCGAAGTATAATGAATGTAGGTCAACGTTTGAAACCATTCTGTGTTCCAGTTGTGCTATGCTCATTTTTTACCCCGGCCATTTCTATGTTCCTCTTCCATTTTAAAGAAGGGTTGTGAAAAATTCAAACGCATTTTTAATGGAAAAATGTGAGAATTTTTTATATTCTTGGTAAAATTGTTTATGAGCGGAACTCGGGTCAAAATCATTTGTTTCTCTCTCTGCCTCTTATTTGTTCAGGTACCCGAAATTTGAAATAACACGGCCAGCGGCAGCCACCGCAAGATGAACTAGCTTTATATTCGGGACTTTGTTATCGAGAGGTCATTTGTAATTTGTAATGTAATTATGTATTCTGCATTTTTTAATGTCTCGGTGAAATATGACACAATTTGAAATGATTTTTGGAAGCTTTTATTTAACTTGTGGTATGTTTGTATGGATCAAATCTGGAAAACAGAATTAGAACCACATCCTCTCGATAAGAAGGGGTCCAATGGAACCCTATTACTAAACCTCTGTTGTCCGTCCGTCCATCCGTCTGTCAGAGGGCTGTATCTCATGAACCGTAATAGGTATAGTCTATTTTTTCTTACGTGTCTTAAATAGTAAACAAATATGGCGTACAGGTGACCAGAGATAATTCATAGAGATGTGCATGACGAATGAATGACTGAACTTAATGGTTTTTAATTTTTATGCAGTGAACGTAAAGTATTGGGTAGAAATAATACGACAAGTTATTTTAATAATTTTATTAGTCTGATTCCGATGATAAATTACTCGACTCTTCTGATATATGTATTATAAAATTAGGGGTCGGTGTATCTGTTGCAGCATCTATTAAGCCGTCAAGCTGCAACATTTTGTCTTCTTCTTTTTTCACATGTTCAATAAATTTATCCAAGACGCCGTACCAATTTTTCTTAATCCTTCTCTGACTAGCTCCTTGACTTCAGCCATTTTAAAACTTTTATTATTTTTTCCTACATGTGATTTTAATTGTGCCCATATTAATTCTATTGGATTTAATTCACAATGATACGGCGGAAGGCGCAGAACAATTATATTTTTATGAGCGGCCATTTCATCAATAACTTTTTTATTATAATTGTCTTTATTAAATTTTAATAAAAGTTGTCAAAATGTCACTTGTCTATTTTAAAATCAATGACGTGAAAGTTTTTTTAAGATTTTTTTGGCCTTAATATAAACTCATTTTTAAAACTTTAACCTAAAAAAGCAAAAAGCGGTCGGAAGTCCCTCACTCCGTTTTAATAAACTGTGCAATAAGATACGAAATAATAATAATTACAGTAACAAATAAATAATAAGTATAAATTCATTAAAAGCAATTAAAAATCTTCTATATTCTACAGAAGACATTACTATTTTTAAGCCTAATAACAATTTGAACAAAATATCGTACTTTGTAATTTAAAGATATTGTTATTTTTAATAAGTTCAGTTTTCATTCTCAATAATTCATTCTAAATGTACATCTCTATAATTCAAAGACAAAGTAGCGTATCGAAACGTCAAAATGTTGTGTTCATATTTTTTCTGTGGAAGTTGGTTCTGTCAATATTTCAATTTTAGCAAAAATAATGTGTTTAAATCAATAATTAACAGCTTTTATTAGTGTAATTCGTAGCGTGTGTGTTTCTGAAATAGTTATAAACGATAAAACCAAATCTAAAATGTATGATTGTCCGAAAACAAGTGATTTTCGTTCATGGTAGTGTTTGTTTACCAATTAGGACACGTAAGAAAAAATGGACTATAGAGAGTTGAAATTTTCACAAAGTATGTATTTCTATTGTCGCTATAACAACAAATAATAAAAATAAATAAAGATAAAAATACAAGAAACATTTTTTAACGTTCGTAATCGATTATCGCAGTTAATGTACTACAACATACATAGAGAAAAAGTCATATTTATAAAAAGTATATGTACGATGGTACGGAACCTTTCATATGCGAATTCGACTCGCACTTGACCGATTTTTTTATATTTGTATGATATCAAAGATCATAAAATTTATTAAAATTAAGATAGTTCAACATCTGTCGGGTCAGCTAGTCTAAAACAAATACACCGATATTATAAATATCATACTAAAATGAAATCATTTTCCAAACATAAATTTAATCTATGTGCCATTAATGTAATCGTTTCACGAAAGCAATAATATTTCTATTTAAGTTTAAGAATCGATTCCATTCGAAAATTGCAGTTTCCTATTATTTATACACTACACTACTATTCGCGTACTATGAATAGTGCAAAACTAACGTTTGCAGACTGATTGTTTATTTGTTATTCACTGACTTCCTTCCTTCCTATAATTTTATGTGAAACGACATATGGCGAATGGATATTGAATTAAAGTTTTATTACACCTATTTGCTTCAATATCGGTATGGAAATACTGCCTAGTCTAGTGGCTATGTACGACTTCAGGTTCGGAGGTCCTGGGTTCGAGTCCTTTTTTTTGATTCGTGGGGAAACCCCTTTACGGGTGCCCGAGCGCGGTTTATAGTTTCGATTTTAAATAAACAAAGTACACTTACTTGTATTACTTATTTTAGTGAGCGTATAAGTAGATTTTTAATTTTAAACCATAATAAATTTAAATAATTTACTTAAGTAAAAGTTACTTTATAATATATTATAATAACCATTAGAATTAATGTACCATATAAATGATACGTCTCACTTCATATCATTTACGAGGCCATTAAATGTAATTTACGCAAAGACATATAAGACGTTTATACAAAACCATGTGCTGCAATATTTGCAGTTATATTTTACGAGCATGCGTTTACGTATTTCGTGCGAGTGATAAGATTTTTATTGACTAGTTTGTTGAAAAATCTAGATTTAGTTAAAGTTGTGTTTGTACTTTCTTGTAGATGTTTTTTAACATAGTTAATACTAATAGTAATAATGTTGTTCCTGACCGAATTCGCCCATGGCGGCTAATTTCAGTGAGACTAGCCAATTGCGTAGGAGATACTCGTAATATAGTGCTCAAGTGTACATGCAGACACACGTGCACTCTCTATTCCTGTCACTCTTGTACTCCGGCGGGACGACTACTCGACACGACCGGTGAGAGTTAAGGCGCAGGACCGACGGCTTTACGTGCTCTCCGAGGCACGGGGTTGAAACACCGCCAAGCGCCAACTTCTCGACTTAGGGATGTTATTGAGACTTAATTTTAACTGAAAAACCGGTTTCTTCGGATCTGCAGCCGTTTTTGCTAGCCACTAGACCACAGAGGCAGTAAGGTAAAGTACCTATGTACTGGAAGTAACGAGATCAAATAGCAATAATATAAAAAGGTGTGTTTCGGTTTGTTAGTTCTTCAAGTTGTATAACTGTTGAAAAATATTAATAAATTCAATTGGAGTTTATATTCTGAATTATCTAAACTTTGATTTAATTTATGGTTTATTCCTTCGATCTTATAATATTATGATGTTTTAAAATTATGCTATCAATAATTTTTACTAATTATGTAAATAAAATGTGAATGTATGTGTTATTACAATAATCTTTCGAAAAACCAAACGAAGTTACGAAAAATACTTATTAACTTATTAAATTTTAAATACATTGAAGCTTAAAGCATCTGTCAACAGCAGAAAATAAGGCTGCCTATTCACTATTAAACTTCAACGTACCAATCAAACTTCAAAGGAGTGATTTCAATGCGAAAAACTTGAGATGAAGCTGTTTAAACTTGCATCTAATAGAAAAGTTAAGATTTTAGACTATTTTAGATTTGCAAAGTAATCTCGTCATATTAATCTATCAAATTTTGTCGAATCTGAAAGATTCATAATATAAGTTTATTAATTATGCAAATACTTTGCTACTTACTTTGAAATTTAATTTCTAGTTCTTGGTTATAATCAGGTAGACTTTAGAAGTGTATTAAATTATAAATTGTATTACAGATGATACTTTAAATTGACATAACTTTTTTATTTATGAATCGATTAAAATAAAACAAATACTAAATGTTAAGTGAAGCTTATCACAATGCATTAGTGAAAACCGCACCCAAATCGGTTTAGCCGTTTCTAAGATTAGCGCGCACAAACGCACAGACAAACAGACAAATCGACAAACAGACCAAAAAACTAAAAATCATTGTTATGGGTTCTATTGCGTTAATAAAGATCCCCAATAATAGTTTTTCTCAAATATCTTCCATGTACAGACAGCGATCAGTTGCAATTTTATTATATGTGTAGATATACGAGTTCAAGTTTTGTGAAGACGGTTAGGGAAACCCTCCGGTGTTATTATTCAACAGAAGCATAACTTTATTTTAATTTATGAGCCATTTATCGTAAGTAGGTACGTAATTTGTCTTTGCTTAAATTCAAAATAAAGGTGGTAATTAATCCGGTTGTAGTCTTGGTATATCATTCGTTTAGCCTTAAAAGCAAACGTGGAACACTTATAATGTCTATCCGTATGTCACAGTTATTTCTATTGGAGCTATATTAACGTGTTGACTAATAGATATATATATATATATATATATATATATATATATATATATATATTATTTACTAGCGACTCACCCTCGCTTCGCTCGGGTTCGTCCCTAGGTACGTTTTTTTAGCGAAACCCTAATTGTTTTTCTAAAATAAAAATAGCCTAAATTACTCCTTATGATATCAGCTATCTGCCAGTGAAAGTCCCGTTAAAATTGGTCCAGCCGTTTCTTCTTTCTTACAGAGAGACAAAAATTAAAAAAATTGTGTTTTTCTTATAAGTACCGTATATAAATCCATATGCATTTAGTATTAAAACTGTTATTTTGACATTACAAACAGACACTTCAATTATATTTATCTGTATAGATTTGTAATTATAAAACAGCAACACTTTATTGATTTAGAGATTGCTTGAGATATCAAAGGTTAAAGGGGTGAATCATTTTGTACATTTTTACACACTAATTGTTTGAAGGATGGTAGTTTAAGAACCTAACATATAGTTGAATTTGTCAAATAACTCATATAGTTGTACCAAGCAAGTATCCATATCATTTTTTTTTATTTCTTTAAGAGGGACAAAAGAAAAAGTGGAGAAAAATATCATATCTTCGCTTCGAGCGAAGTATATAACAGTATTCAATATTCGCGGTTAACTGAATAAAAACTGCGAAATAAAGCGTATTATCTAGAATTCTAAAGGATCCAGTGAAATTAAAATTTTCTTAATACCCATCATTATGTATACTTAATTAACATTTTTATTGATTTTTTTCTCATTTTCCTCTCCCTCGTTGGAGCTTAATGAAGTATTATGTTCCCTCACTCTGAAAATATTATTCCAATATATATTAGTAATAGTGGTTAGTACTTTTCTACAGAATTCTCATAGTTAATGTATAAATTTGAATAGGAAACCGAAGAAAAATTGTATTTTAAAATGTTTTTAATAGCATGAAAGAATTTTCTACCTAGTCTTTATCAAACTCAAAAATAATACTGAAGCTGAACCCAATCCACAATAAAAATGATCATAAAAAACTTAAAAGCTTATAACACGTTTAGAACTTAATATAATTCTCATATATTAGCAGTAATAAATATATAAATATGTTGGGACATGAACACACAACACCATCTAGTTCCATTGTAAGCTACGAGGCTTCTGTTATGGATACCAGATAGTTGATACACTACTCATATATAACTTTAAATACTACATATTATAAAAATAAACACCCATAACTGGAATACAAATATTAGTGATCATCAAAATATATATAAATAAATGCCCCCAACGGGACTCGAACCCGCGACCGCTGGCACAGCAAGTAGGGTCGCTACAAACTGAGCCAAACGTGTCGTCAATTTGGATGATTTTGTTTCTTTCAATTGGATTATCACTATATTTTTTTTTTTATGAGCCGTTTTAGCGAGCTTTGCCTTCAAAATGACGAAATGAACTGAAGTTTGTATAGAAGAGAATGAACTAAGTTATAATAAAGCTATATTCTATAAGAAAAAACATGCTTTTGATTTGTGACAATTTTATTCGACGATCAAAATCAATTTATCTATGGGAGTCTTTATTATCCTTATATATTACTAGCGACTCACCCTCGCTTCGTTCGGGTTCGTCCTTAGGTTTAATTTTTTTTGAGCGAAACCCTAATTCTTTTTCTAAAATAAAAGTACCTAAGTTACTCCTTATAATATCAGCTATCTGCCAGTGAAAGTCCCGTTAAAATTGGTCCAGCCGTTTCTTCTTTCTTACAGAGAGATAAAGATTTAAAAAAAATGTGTTTTTTCTTATAAGTACCGTATATAATTCCATATGCATTTAGTATAAAGCTGTTATTTTGACATTACAAACAGACACTTCAATTTTATTTATCTGTATAGATTTGTAATTATAAAACAGCAACACTTTATTGATTTAGAGATTGCTTGAGATATCAAAGGTTAAAGGGGTGAATCATTTTGTACATTTTTACACACTAATTGTTTGAAGGATGGTAGTTTAAGAACCTAACATATAGTTGAATTTGTCAAATAACTCATATAGTTGTACCAAGCAAGTATCCATATCATTTTTTTTTATTTCTTTAAGAGGGACAAAAGAAAAAGTGGAGAAAAATATCATATCTTCGCTTCGAGCGAAGTATATAACAGTATTCAATATTCGCGGTTAACTGAATAAAAACTGCGAAATAAAGCGTATTATCTAGAATTCTAAAGGATCCAGTGAAATTAAAATTTTCTTAATACCCATCATTATGTATACTTAATTAACGTTTTTATTGATTTTTTTCTCATTTTCCTCTCCCTCGTTGGAGCTTAATGAAGTATTATGTTCCCTCACTCTGAAAATATTATTCCAATATATATTAGTAATAGTGGTTAGTACTTTTCTACAGAATTCTCATAGTTAATGTATAAATTTGAATAGGAAACCGAAGAAAAATTGTATTTTAAAATGTTTTTAATAGCATGAAAGAATTTTCTACCTAGTCTTTATCAAACTCAAAAATAATACTGAAGCTGAACCCAATCCACAATAAAAATGATCATAAAAAACTTAAAAGCTTATAACACGTTTAGAACTTAATATAATTCTCATATATTAGCAGTAATAAATATATAAATATGTTGGGACATGAACACACAACACCATCTAGTTCCATTGTAAGCTACGAGGCTTCTGTTATGGATACCAGATAGTTGATACACTACTCATATATAACTTTAAATACTACATATTATAAAAATAAACACCCATAACTGGAATACAAATATTAGTGATCATCAAAATATATATAAATAAATGCCCCCAACGGGACTCGAACCCGCGACCGCTGGCACAGCAAGTAGGGTCGCTACAAACTGAGCCAAACGTGTCGTCAATTTGGATGATTTTGTTTCTTTCAATTGGATTATCACTATATTTTTTTTTATGAGCCGTTTTAGCGAGCTTTGCCTTCAAAATGACGAAATGAACTGAAGTTTGTATAGAAGAGAATGAACTAAGTTATAATAAAGCTATATTCTATAAGAAAAAACATGCTTTTGATTTGTGACAATTTTATTCGACGATCAAAATCAATTTATCTATGGGAGTCTTTATTATCCTTATATATTACTAGCGACTCACCCTCGCTTCGTTCGGGTTCGTCCTTAGGTTTAATTTTTTTTGAGCGAAACCCTAATTCTTTTTCTAAAATAAAAGTACCTAAGTTACTCCTTATAATATCAGCTATCTGCCAGTGAAAGTCCCGTTAAAATTGGTCCAGCCGTTTCTTCTTTCTTACAGAGAGATAAAGATTTAAAAAAAATGTGTTTTTTCTTATAAGTACCGTATATAATTCCATATGCATTTAGTATAAAGCTGTTATTTTGACATTACAAACAGACACTTCAATTTTATTTATCTGTATAGATTTGTTATATTGGACCATCCTAAAGACTATATAATATTATTTTCCCCACCTGCAACTCTTTTCGATTTTCGTTTGACCCATTTTAGAAAATGTCGGGCAAATGAATAACGAAGCATTTTTTATGAGCATTTTTTACAACGTATTCGCTTACATTGCGGAGGTTTTTATACTTTATTTAGAAATAGATTAGCCTTTGTTACCTGTTGTTGGTTTTGAGTTTTCCATTATTTGTCTTGCAATTGTTTTTTGGCCTTATTATTATGGAAAGGGTTTTTCCAATTATAAACTACAATCCTTAGTAACGTATATATAAAATATGTGCGTGTGTGTGTGTTCGGCTATAAACGGCTTGACCTTTGATGATTTTGTTTTGTATTACCTATAGTTAGACCCGTTAGGTTTACCTATATATTTTTCGCAAGCTTTGCTGGAGATCCACATTTGTATGCATGTATGTATTTTAACGTCCCACTGCTGGGCACGGGCCTCCCTTCAGTACGAGGGGAATCAGGCCATAGTCCATCATGCTGGCCAAGTGCGGGTTGGACTTCACATGTCTTTTGAAAACTTGCTAGGTTCTCTCAGACATGCAGGTTTTCTCACGATGTTTTCCTTCACCATTAAGAGTAGTGTTAATCATGTTGGAAACGATTCGCACATGAAAATATCAGAATTGCGAGACCCGGGATTTGAACTCACTTCACTCGGTTTCCCAAGCGAGCCCGTTACCACTGGGCTACCACTGCCTTACTTCTTTACTTGATCCACACTTACTATATTTACTCACAAACTTCAACAATAATATTAATGTAATCCAATATAAAAGTAACGAAGCAATGAATTGATGAATTTTTTTGCAATGAGATAGTTTGGACGCTGGAGGGTGACATATGCTGCTTTTTATTTCGGAATATCAAGTGATTTTTATATAAGTATACTAGCAGACCGGGTCACCCGTTGCTGTGGCACATATATGACAATCCGTAACTTCGCAATAAAAAAAGGAAATAATCGGGATAAAAACTATCCTGTCTTTTAAGTTGGAGCAAATCACACATTTTGAAGTTAAGATCGAATAATCAAATAAGTAGTTTCAGAGTTCATCCCGGACAAACATTGTGACACAGGAATTTTATATATTAATACAGCAAAAGGCTCTATAACATTATTAAAAAATATGACATAAAGTAAATTATATTCTATTCGAAAATCAATGACCCAAGCATAAGTACTCTCTCGATTCGACGCCTTACATATTTGAAAAGCTCTAAGTGTAGCTCCATCGACTTATAAAATTCTTTTATTCCTAACGAATCAAAGGAACTCAATGCGCTACTTGCGCCAATTGTTGGAGAAATTCAGTCGTAAATCTGTCGAATGAGATTTCTCAAGCGGTAAGATCGTCTAACAATGAACGACTAATGTGTATGTATAGCTATGTAATTTGAATTAAATTTATGGCGATCAGCTCATCAATTTTTCTTTTACTTAAACGTTTGTAAGGAAGATTATGTATTTAAAAAAAAAAACTATCTTTTCGGATTAATTCGCGGATTTAATTGATTTTTGGTTCCCGACGTTTCGAATGCTTTACAGCAATCAGGGTCACGGGAGAGACTTAAAAAAGATTATGTAGTAAATACTGCCTCAAGTTGCCTTAACGTGTGCTAGATATTCTGATATAATTTTTGAAATAAATGAATTATAAAACTGAAATGGTCTAAGGTACCGTACAGGTGCGATAATAAAACGGGACTCTCATAAAATGACTTGTATATTTTTCGTAGCCTGTTGTAGTAAAATGTATTGAAATTTAAACTTTAAATAGCTGAGTTAGTTTTGTATAAGGATTAAGGAAAATTATATTACACTCTATTGTTTGTTCATCTTCAGGACGGTCGTGACTCCTGGAGGAAAAAATTATTTATTAAAATTTACATAATTTCTGTTTGCTAAAATTACTCCAGGCGAAAGTTCAATTAAATTTTAATAAATGATATTATAATCTTCGATTTATTAAATACTAGCGGTTTAACCTCGCTTCGCTCGGGTTTGTCCCTAAGTACGTTTAAAAGACGTAAATGTAAATAGTTATTAGCCAGAGTTAGCCTTGTACTAATTATTTTTTTCTTGAACTTTTCAGATGTTTTGATAATTATTCTGCTATTCGGGGCGGAGACAATTCTAACAAATCAAAGATCATAGAAATCGATCCAGCCGTTCTTGACTTATAAATGGTGTAACTAACCCGACTTTGTGTTATATATATATATATATATATATATATATATATATATATATATAGATTTATGTTTTTAAAAAGAAACAAGAAAGAATAAGCGATACAAAGTATACTTACAAAATATATTCTATTTTAAAGATTAATTTATTAATTTTTTCGTTTTTCTGACCTGAATAGATTCAGGTCAGAAAAACGAAAAAAAGCCTAAATTAGAGCAGTCCATTTTTTATGCCTGAACGTTCATCTGGGATCAATCTAATAGCTACACGTAATAGAACATTCCTTTAGGTTGAGGACCCAAACATCGCTGGGATAACCCATGGCTCTCCAAACAAAGAAATCATGAACCGTTGCTCTTCATGGTATTTTAATTTTATCCATATTCCATACTAGCGACTCACGCTCGCTCCACTCGGGTTCGTCTCTTGGTACATTTTACGGTTAGTATAGATTTCTCAGAGATGAGATATTTTCCCGCAGTAAAAAGTATTCTATATGTTGACCCGGATAACCAGCTATCATCATACCAAATTTCATCAAAATCTATCCAGTGTTTTTTTCGTGATGCGTTCCCAGACAGACACAGACAAACATTCTAACAACTATAGATCCGCTCTCTGTATCGATAATAATGACTATTTCAGTAAAATTTATCAAAAGATATTTAATGTACAGATTCGACTCAGAATTTTATTATATGTATAGATGTAAGAGTACAATAAATAATGAATTTCGTCCAAACAAAAACATGTATGTATTTGATGACTCACTCTCACTTTGGAAAGATCTGTTTTATGTTTGTGTTTTCTATCTGTGATGATTTACTTATAGTTTATACTTTATATATAATCTGTTTTGAAACGAAGACGAGATATTGAATCGATCATTCGACATCGACATTTTACACCTGTATTCTGTATAAACTACTTTAAATAAATAATTGAAATAAAATAAATAATTTGACGACACGTTTGACTCAGTTTGTAGTGACCTGACTTGCTGTGCTAGCGGTCGCAAGTTCGAGTCCCGCTGGGGGCATTCATTTGTGTGATGAGCACTAATGTTTGTACTCCAGTCGTGGGTATTTATAATATGAAGGTATTTAAAGTTATATATGTGTAGTGTATTAACTACCTGGTATCCATAACACAAGCCTCGTTCGTAGCTTACCATGTAACTAGACGGTGCTGTGTTAATGTCCCAACATATTATTTATTTATTATTATTAATTTTCATAGTAAAAAAAGGTGCCTCGTCAAGCGAAGCTGCTCGCGTGAATTCACATATCGAGATCAAGAGATTGATATATTATACACTTAGTGATCTCTGACTTATAGTTAAAGCATTGTACTATAAATATAAACCTAAAGAATGAAAGCCATTTTGGTACAATCGGCCAGAAAACTCGACATTAATCCGCTGACTCTCGACTCTGAACACTGATTCTCGAGTGCTAAGTGTGCCTAACGACGGTCGGGCAGCGGCGGATGGGGAGTCGTGATCGTGATTAAATGTACATACAGTCGTATAAATGGTTGGCTTAACACTTAACGTTACTGCAATTCAATGGAAAAAATATTTACTCCCTACTGTTTTCCTCGCTGCTCCGCCCGTGTTGATCAGCTGTGTAGTATCTACTATATCTTTATAAATTACTAGCGACTCACCCTCGCTTCGCTCGGGTTCGTCCTTAGCTTGGATATAGCAACATGGATATAGTTTTTTTTTTAAGTATTAAAACCTTCCGTGGACCTTAAGGAACACACAAAATAGCCGAATTGGTCCAGCCATTCTTGAGTTATGCGCTTACCAACATTCATTTTTATTTATATAGATTATTAAAAACAAAAACAAATGTATCCCACTGGAACCGTATATTTCCTGGATAAATAGTAGCCTATGTGTTATTCTGATGTATGAGCTATATTATTGTAAAGTTTCATTAAAATCCATTCATAAGTTTTTGCGTGAAAGAGTAACAAACATCCATACATCTATACATCCATACATCCTCACAAACTTTCGCGTTTAAAATATAAGTACAATACACTTACTCGTATGTACTGTGACGTCGACGTGATTTAGATTTTTTTAATTAAATAAATGCAATGGAGTTCAATTCTTTCTTTGGATTTTAGATGTGTCAGTTCAGCACAATTTACCGTGTTATATCTATGGCTTTATGTATTTACATACATACTTGTATAATAGATTAAGTCATGTCCAGTGTATGAAACATACATTTAAATAGTCTACTCATATTTCACACCATCCTTCTCCTTACGTTAATGTTATATAATTAGAAGATCAAAAACTGTAATATCTGAAAAAAATTACATGTTGCATCAAACCTACGACCCCTGTCGCATATATGTATACCAATGCGCAACGATAATGTTATAAATATTATCTTTATCATAAGTAATTTAGCAGGTATTTTGTTTGTGCAGTGTAAATTAAATAAACATGTGTTTTTAATTTTATTATTTTATAAGATAACATAAATCGTAGCTCATAAGGCGATGTGATAATATCCACGAGCGTATAGTAAACAAAGGATTAGCGTTCATCCTCTCTAAATTTTTGTATTTCATAACACTGTCATAACAATTTATCTATTTAATATGGAAGCTAATTCTCACTCATCCATACTAATATTATAGATGTGGAAGTGTGTTTGCTTGTTTGTTTGTTTGTTTGTCCTTCTTTCATGCCGAAACAGAGTGACGGATTGGCGTGATTTTTTGTGTAGAGATAGTTGGAGCGCTGGAGAGTGACATAGGCTACTTTTTACTGCGGGAGATCATCTCATTCCCACGGGACAACACGTTATAATATCATCTACAACAACTCATCACACCTATGTATAATTTATATATATAATAATATATTAGTCTATCTATCCTAAGCTAGCCGTTAAAACATACCTACGGACGAAACGGAGCGAAGCGAGGATGAACCGCTTGTACTTAATATATTAATTGTTGCCAATTACATCATGGACTTTTTATGTAATTAAATGAAATTTTAATACAGTAAATAATAATTTTTAGTTTATGGAACGACTTATGGAGTAGATTTTGAACTTTATGGGCCGGATGATGGTACATTATAAGGCATGATTTTGTTCCTGTGGGCTGTTCCCATGAGAATGTTTTCGTATGGAAATGTAATACCTAGATAAAAATATTTTTTTAACAAAATATATTTTTATTAACGACTCACCCTCGCTCCGCTCAGGTTCGTCCCTAGTTACGTTTTAATCTTTATTATAATAGATTTCTCACAGATGAGATATTTTCCTGCAGTAAAAAGTAGTTATAATCATATATTGAGCCGAATAACCAGTTATCAAAAGTTGTCCAGTGGTTTTCTCGTGATGCGTTCCCAGACAGACAAAAATTCTAAAAACTATAGATTCGGTCTCTGTATCGATAATAATGTCTATTTCAATAAGATTTTCAAAAAAAAAATTTTATGTACAGATTCGACTCAGAATTTTATTATATGTATAGATTAGATTGATTATTATCGAATGCTTTTACTACAAATACATATGTACATTGTACATTGTACATGCTTATATATGAAGATTTATTCACCTTCATCAACATGTACTATAATAAACTCTAAACAATCGTTATGTTTATTTTTAGTGTTCGTTAATATGATCGCGATGTTTATGTAGGTCCAAAATTCAAATGAAAAACAAGTTTTTGATATACTTCTTTAACATAAACACAAAATGAATACGAACAGACAATTATGTTTTGATTTAATTAATTATGCTTACGTACCATCAAATTGCTCCTTGTGCGTGGCTTAACAAATTTATCACGAAAAGTGAGCTTGGGCCTACATTACTACATCTCTTTTATCTGTGTCATTCTTGTGTGTTAAATGGAAGTAACGAAATGAAAGGTTTCTCTCAGAAATATCTAGAGAGTATAATTAAATAACAAAAATACTAAACATTAATAGAGTCAAGACTATAATATATCATGAAAGGTCTATAGGAAAGAAGTTCGAACGTTTTTGTATGGGAGCTCTCATTAGCCCGGCCATTTTATTTTTGTTTCAATGTACGACGCGTGATGAAACTGATAGGTATCTATATAGAAAAAAAACTGTGAAAGGTGGCACCTTTCCGATATATTAATTTGGGTTGATATCTATAGGTACTAATATTACAAGGGGGCAGAGTTTGTTTATTTGTTTGAACGCGCTAATCTCAGGAACTACTAAACCGATTTGAAAAATTCTTTTTGCATTAGGGAGCTTGATTATTGAGGAAGGCTATAGGCTATATATCATACTGTAAATAGTCTATCTGTACCATTTGAGTTCTATGGAAACTTTTTTTTACTACAACTTTGTTTCTCACAGTAATACCATAGTATTATGAAGTATAAACTTATTTATACCGTCAATGAAAGAAATACTTAGGTTAATATTTTGTTAACATTTACTTTTAACGTAACAAATAAGCATGTTAAAGCATAAAATGAATTAAATGTTTCATGAACCCTCGGCGTGTGAATGAGACTCGCGCTTGTTTTCTAAGTATGAATTTAAGATGACACATACATTATATATTATAGGTACGTTTTAAGAAAAATTTAAATTTCTCTAAGCGTAGAATAATTACTTTTAAAGGCGATTATCCCTCAATTTAAATAGCAATTATTTTGTTAATCGTTATTTTAATGTTATTATTATTATTTAATTGAGATTCCTTATCGTTAAATTGAAATTTCGTCATAGTTTTTAACTCTTACTTGAGAAATGATTGATTCTCTATACAAACTTTCATCCTCTTTTTACCCCCTTAAGGGATGATTTCCGGGATAAAAACTATCCTTTGTCCCAGGGTCTCAAACTATCTTCATACCAAATTTCATCTAAATCGGTTCAGTAGTTCCAGAGATTACTTCCTACAAACAAACTCACAAACTTTACCTCTTTATAATATTAGTGTAGATTAATACATTTTATATTAATAATCTGAAATGATCTATAGGACTCTTACCAAACTAAACTCACACTATCTGCCTAGAAACTGAATAGTGTATGCCGCTTTAGTAAGGTTACTAATAAAAATATTTAGACTTAGAATTGTGCATCTATGATCTAGCCAAGTTCGAAAAAGATATGCAGACTTCCACACTGGTTGCGCAGACATTCGTCATATACTTAATTGGCCATATTCTATATAAGTCAAAACCTTAATTTGCCAAAATCGCGATTAGTCAAGTTACTGTACAATCTCGCACTTGTTATATATTTATTTATATATATATATATATATATATATATATATATATATATATATATATACTATTATTTTTATTCGAAATCCCCTAGGAAATAATTTCAGGGAAGTGAGAAAAGATGCCTGTAAAAACCGGAACACTTAATGTTAATATTTAGAGTATCTTTTATCTAAATTAAGGAATGTGAAATATAAATCAAAGGTTAATTCATGAATTATTTTAAAATAACTTAATCATGCTATTAATAGGTATACATTACTCAAGTATAAGGCAAAGTAAGTGAATTAATACCAGAAATCTCAGCTACATTTTAAATGTACTGCTCACAGTAAGAAACTGAGCGTTACTATTGATTCAGAAGCGAACCATTCTTTATTCATCGAGCGCTCGCTATTTTGCAAGGCTTTCTCCATTGTTAGCTCTCTTGAAATGCCTTATTTTATTCGTAATAATATATTACGATTAAAGAAAAGCTACAATCACTTTTTTACCAAGGAAATATTGGTGAGTGGCTTTAGCCTATTATTCTGACTGCCTGAAATATAATTGTAGGCATCGAAAAACAATAGTAGTACTGAAATGAAAGTTTAAATCCTAGTTTCAACCTTATAATGTTTCAACGGAGATCAAGATTACATTTTTATATATTCATATACTAGCGACTTACCCTCGCTTCGCTCGGGTTCGTCCCTATGTGATTCTTTAAATTAACATAACTTCTTTAATTATGAACCGATTGAAATAAAACAAATACTAAATGTTAAGTGTAGCTCCATAATACGCTAATGAAAACTGCACCCAAATCGGTTAAGCTGTTTTTGAGATTAGCGCAAACAAACGCACAGACAAACAGGCAAAAAATTCTAAAAGTCCTTGTTTTGGATTCTATTGCAATAATAAAGACCCCCAATAATAGTTTTTCTCAAATATCTTCCATGTACATACAGCGATCAGTTACACTTTTACTATATGTATAGATGTTATGCTGATCTACCGTAACTAATTTTATCAAATCGAAATTAAGTACGTTTTTTTCTTACATCCTAATGTTTTAACTTATGAATCTATCAAGCGTTCAATACTTTTTATATCTATCTATCTATCTAATATATTTAAACGAACAATTCTTGTATATTTATATCTTTATATCTTTATTTATTTATACCAGCGATTTCGGAAACGGCTCTAACGATTTCGCTGAAATATAGTATGTGGGGACTTCGGAGGCGAAAAATCGATCTAGATTAGTCTCATGTCTGGGAAAACGCGTGTTTTCGAGTTTTCATGCAGTTTTCTTTTGCATTATTCTACGCAGAATATGCTCGATAATTTCTTAGACTCAGAAATAAGCACTGTGGTCAAGCGACCAATGTGCAAGATTAACAAATCAATAGGAGTGTCTGAGATCGAATCTCGATCGGATACAAAGATTTACTTTTTTTTTGTATTTATTCAAGTTTTTAGTTCTTTTTATCTAAAAAATACGATATAACAAAGAAAGAACTCCGAGCGTAGCTCCGAGCGTAGCTCGGTCGCCAGTTATCGCCATTAAGTGCGAAGCGCTTAGTTGTACATATATTAATGAATTTTTAATTTAAATTCAAACCGTCAACATAGTCGTAATACTTTCTAAGATTTACACAAATATTTGACATTTAAAATAAAACTACCTTTTCGGATTTTTTCGCGGATTTATTTTGATTTTTGGTTCCCGACGGTTTGAATGCTTCACGTCAAGCTTAAGAATATATTTATTATAAGATAAAAAAAAATTATTTTATAAATAAATAAATCAAAAAAGGTACCAACATAACATTTAGCATATTTATGATGAGTTTAGTTGCTAGTTTTAATAATAGAAATAATCATGGTCTACTTATATTTGGCATGTGTATTGAAATTTCCTATAATATATATAACTAAATTCTCGACATCTCTTTACTCCTAACTACACTCCCTGTGTGAGAATATTTAGAAACGTGCGCTGCAATTTTCCTAACGACATAAACACAAATAGTCAATTGTAATACCCCAAGTAAACTGTCTCAACCGTATTGATATTATCTATACATATAATAAAATTCTGAAACGAATCTGTTTATTAAATATTTTTGGAAAATCTTATTGAAATAGTCATTGTTATCGATACAGAGTCCGAATCTAGAGTTTTTAGAATTTTTGTCTGTCTGTCTGTCTGTGATCGCATCACGAGGAAACCACTGGACAGATTTTGATGAAATTTAGTATGACGATAGCTGGTTATCCGGGTCAACATATAGGATACTTATTACTGCGGGAAAATATCCCATCTCTGAGAAATCTATACTAAACCTTAAAACGTAAAGGACGAACCCGAGCGGAGCAAGGGTGAGCCGCTAGTATACATATATATATCGTAACATATTGCTATTGTGATAAAAAATGTTCATAGAAATCGTATCAATAGTCTCTACTTTAGTTATAAGCGCACAAACAGACAGCTCCATAGTTTATTTAAAGATATGTCCCAGAAGAAACTGTTAAACGAGAACAGTCACTATTGATTCAGAAACATTTTTAATTCATCAGACTCACGCCATTCTGTAATGTTCTCAACGCTGCTCATGATCTAGTTACACCTTGATGTAACCCACTTTAACAGTGTTTATTTGCTTAGAGTATATCGTAGTATCGCAGGCAGTGGTAGCCCAGTGGTAATGCGCTCGCTTGGAAAACCGAGTGAAGCGGGTTCAAATACCTACTTGGTGTCGCACCTCCGATATTGTCATGTGCGAATCATTTCCAACATTATTATTACTTGTCTTACGGTGAGGAAACCTACATGTCTGAGAGAATCTAGCAAGTTTTCGAAAGACGTGTGTGTGAGACCGCCAAGCTGCACTTGGCCAGCTTTTGTGTGAACAATATCTAAATAACTTAATATTATATAAATACATAGAGATGCGAGGTTGAGTCGCTATATAACATAAAGCCAAAGAGTTTTTTTTTGTATATTGTACGCAGGCGAAGCCGCGGGTTTTGCTGGTGAGATATAATATTTATACTTTTGTGGCGCTGTATAACTAAATCTGAAATCTTCAGATGTTACTTTGACAGGGTTATCTAACAAAACTACTTAAATATTAACACACTCGCCAAATTAAGCACTTAGAAGTGATCAAATCTAAAATAGGTTGGCTTAAATGTGGCACATTATATCGTTATTTTTTTCAGTAGGTATTTAGTTTCGAATGATTATAATACTCGTTTGATTTTTATATCTAACGAAAATACGTAAAAGTTTATTACACCTACTAAAACTGCCGTGTGCCAAAAAATATTATTGGTAGAAAAGCAAGGTATTTTGAATAGCATTAAAATTCGCTGATGTACATGTGTACGTGAAATTTAAATAAATAAATAATATTTTTCGATTATATAAATTAAAGGTTTACATAAAGCTAGCGACTCACACTAGCTCCACTCGGGTTCATCCCTAGTTACGTTTTAACGTTTAGTATAAATTTCTTAAGACATATTTTCCCGCAGTAAAATATCCTATATGTTGACCTGGATAACCAGCTATACTACCATACTAAATTTCATCAAAATCCCTCCAGTGGTGCTTCCGTAATGTGACCGCATCACGGAAAAACCACAGGGAGGGATTTAGATGAAATTTAGTATGATGATAGTTGATTATCCGAGTCAACATATACGATACTTTTTACTACTGGAAAATATCTCATCTCAGAGAAATCTGTACCAAACGTTAAAAC
The DNA here is from genome assembly GCA_905404265.1 of Fabriciana adippe. Classification (NCBI taxonomy): domain Eukaryota; kingdom Metazoa; phylum Arthropoda; class Insecta; order Lepidoptera; family Nymphalidae; genus Fabriciana; species Fabriciana adippe. The sequence continues at coordinate 13,172,151 of FR989995.1, read as the reverse complement.
GTATGTAGGGACGAACCAGAGCGGAGCGAGGGTGAGTCGCTAGTCTACTACTATATTTAAACTAGCAACACGTGACAATAAGGCGTCCCGGTGAAACTATAAACTTAGTGCATAAACATAAATCATAACTGTGATTTGTTTATAGCCCATGAATTATAACTAATGACATGATTAATGTACAAGATAAAACATTGTTAGGCCCTTTCCCATTACACATTAGCGACTGGCATATTTTTTTTTTACTTGTATATATTTTTTTTTTAATATTATTCAAGTGAAATTTCTTTAGAATCGTTGTGATTTGAAACTCGATGAAACAGAAATGCGGCACGAGAAAGAGACAAACACATAAATATATAGAATCAAGCCGGCGAGAGAATGAGATAGAATATATTACACAGGAAGTCAAAAATAATACTGAATAATATGTTATTATGTAACGTATGTTAAATAAAATGTAAAGTAACTTTTGAACTTCGTACAAAAAAACTAAAATTATAACTTATAATAAAAATGAATATTTATTACTGTGGGATGAGTGTGCATAAATTAAATAAAAGTTGTTATGACTAATTGTTGCCATGGTAACCCTTGCTATTGTCTGACAAATATATAATATAATATTTTTTCCATAAATGATATTACATAAATATATGATATTATATAAATATATGATTGTAATATGATTCATTTGTTTTAATTTAATTACAAAATTTGCCAAAGAAGTTTCACTTTTACCGTGAGTGAATTGCACACATACACACTTTTTTTCATTTTTACAACAAACTGAAAACCCTAGGAACTGCTTGATGTACCGAGATAAAAAGTAGCTTTATACTACTCTTAATGTACCTTGTAGCCACTGTATAACCAATTAGAATAGATCACCTGGGCGACCGAGCGTTGCTCGGAGTTCTTTTTTGATATATCGTATTTTAGATGATAGTCTAGTTTTTGGACAAAGTACAATTTTCTTTTTAATTCGGGTTAAAAACAAAAAAAAAATTAAAAACTTAAATACAAAAAAAAACAAAAGTAAAAACTTTGTCTCCGACCGGGATGCGAACCCGTAGATTGCTAATCTTGCGTCTTGGCCGCTTGATCACAATACTTATGCCCGAGTGTGCGAAATTAGCGACCATATTTTGCGTGGAAACTCGAAAATAGGCGTTTTCCCAGACATAAGACTAATGTAGATCGATTTTCCGCCCCCGAAAACCTCCCATGCACCAAAATTTCAGCGAAATCGTTAGAGCCGTTTCCGAGATCGCCGGTGTATATTAATAAACTAGCGACTAACCCTCGCTTCGCTCAGGTTTGTCCCTAGGTTGATTTCCCATACAAACTTTCATCCCCATTTTCACCCCCTTAAGGTATAATTTCCGGGATAAAAAGTATCCTACGTCCTTCCCAGGGTTTCAAACTATCTTCTTACCAAATTTCATCTAAATCGGTTTAATACATCCAGAGATTACCCCCTACAGCCTCACAAACTTCCAAACTTTACCTCTTTATAATATTAGTATAGATAAATAAATATGCAAGAATTGCTCGTTTAAAAGTATTAGATTAAGGGAAACAACGGCCACTTCTGACGCGATCATGGGATTTTGCCATCGACAATAGGAACCGAAGCTTAAACAACTATTCCCACTCCTTTCGAATTTTTAGAATTGTCAAAAATCTTCCCTTAGTGCTCGCCGATTATAACAATCAATAAGGAATTCTTTTAAATTGTTTTTTACTAATTCGGCTGTAACACGCACCGTATCAGTAGGTAAGTTGACTTTAGGTCTTTTAATATTATTTGTGTATTGTATTCAGCCCTTTTTAAAGTCCCACTGCTAGGCACGGGCCTCCCTTTAATACGAGGGGGGTCAGGCTGAAGTCCACCACGCTGGCCAAGTGCGGGTTGGCGGACTTCACGTCTTTCGAAAACTTGCTAGTTTCTCTCAGACATGCAGGTTTCTTCACGATGTTTTTCCTTCATCGTAAGGCAAGTGGTAATCATATTAGAAATGATTCGCACATGAAAATATCAGAAGTGCGAGACCCGGGATTTGAATCCGCTTCACTCAATTTCCCAAGCGAGCGCGTTACCACTGGGCTCCCACTGCCTAATTATTACTTAAGACCCCCAAAATCGATCAAGATACTTAAGACAATTTACGATTAAAATTTATATGAATACAAAAACTATTGTATAATGAGAATTATGTCGGTCTTGATCGCGTACCGTTTGGTCGGTTTCAGTACTCTTGGCATCGAATGCCTCATAAATTTGACTCTGAATTACTCGTACGTGGTGCAGTAATTCGTTGTCAAACGAGTTTTAATAATAATTTTACGATAAATATCATATTATGTATATCTCTACAGTTTATATGAAATTATCCGTCTGTGATATCAAAGATTCTACATCAAAAATTCTGTGATTGAGAAGGTAAAAGCTTTAAGAATTTTTTGTTATAGGTATAAATATTACTGTTTTATAAAAGTGGTGGATGCGAGCTTTAAAACAACCTTTGTGACAATCCTATCGCCTGCCACTTGTTATAGTTTTAAAAGATACTAACAACTTACCCTCGCTTCGCTCGGATCTTGTCGGCCCTTGTCTTAAATGGTTTAGTAACGCATAAAAGGCATGTCCTCCATTGTCCAAAGGAACCTTCACACGCTTATAATAGGATTAATGATTTAAAAAGGCATAGAGGACAAACACACTAACATTTATTTTTATTTATATGTATATAATAATAATAATGATAATAATAATAATGTCCTCCTGACCGATTCCGGCCACGGCGGCCAATCTCATTGAGACTAGCCAACTGCGCAGGAGATATTATAGTGCACAAATGTACGCGCAGACACAATTGCACTCTCTATTCCTGTCACTCTCATACTCCGGTGGGACGACTACTCGACACGACCGGTGAGAGTTAAGGCGCAGGACCGACGGCTTTACGTGCTCTCCGAGGCACGGGGGTGAAACACCCCTATATATAGAGAATATAAATATAGCATATAATCTTAATTATATAGATAAATAGCAGTTCACTTAACCTATTGTGTTGTGTTGTGATTGTGATGGAAACATAATATATACCAATTACTAAATAAACACTTAAGTTTTTTTCATTCGCATACCTACCACGTGAATAGAGCCACGGAAAAAAGTTGTAGATTAATAATACTGAATCGCAGATGAACAGTAAGTTTGAGAATGATACGACAAGCGGCTGAAGACCACAAATTGATGTGCGCCACGATTCGTAATGACTTAGCAAAACTTGGGCCATTAAAAGTTTAGCTATAACAAACTCCTATTTCATTTCTTATTATATTCCTAGAAGAACACCACTACAGTTGCACTCTGACTTGAAAACTTTCAAGAGCACTGTCAATTGAAGTCTACAATACTTTATGAAATGGCTCTTTATGTAAATACAAATATATTTTTACAAAATATAACTACTTATATACGTATGTTTGTTCCTTTATGCGTGCCTAAACCATTGATCCTATTATGATGACACTCTGGTGGATTTACTCTGTATACACTTGCGAAAGTTTCTGGACCAAAACAAAAATCTTTGGACTTTTTTCTTTTATGCATTTATTAATCATTCAAGCTTAGGGACGCACCCGAGCGAAGTGACAGTAAGTCGCTAGTATATAATAAGGTATAATATGAGATTTTTTAATGTAACAAATAATATTGCCATCCACTTTCTAACAGTTTCCATTGTTTTATAAATTATTTAAAATATAGTTTTTAAGTATCTATACATATAATAAAACAGTAACTTAGTATAATCGATGTGCGCGTTTCACGCAAAAAGTACTGAATCGATTTTAGCTAAATTTTGCGTAGTGATATTACTCGGATAAACATTTAGGGTACCTTTTACTGCAGGAAAATCCTTCATTTCTACGGAAAAACACAATAACTGGTTGTATCAAGTCGTTCTTAATTTACATTTCTAACGCTGGCTAAACCGTAAGAGATTCAAAACAATGTACTAGAAATTTGTGGGTCTTAATAAGGCCTACAGAAAAATCTGCAATAGCATAAATCTTTCTCCTAAAGTACACTCGCAATAACTATTCATATCTACTTAAAACATATCTAAGGACGCACCCGAGCGAAGTCAGGATAAATCATTTGTATTTAATAAGAAATAATTAAAATCGTAGCAAAATAAGAAGAAAAAATTTTTTTCATCACAATTATTATAATTACAGTTTAAATTGAAAACTATGTATTGTGCATTTACTCATTTTATTTTTAGCGTGTCTCTACTGTGTTCTTTAACAAACTACGATTGATGTTTCCGCTGCCTAAGACCGTGCCTGAGTTATAGGCATTGTCACTTCATTCTTCCTACTCTATAGAAAAAAGTAGAGTAAGATTAACTTTATATTTGTAATGCATCAGGAAATATAGAGCAATATTATTAATCGATTTCTCGCTTGCTCGCTTCTACTTTTAATTATTTCTTGTGTAGTTATAGTATTCTGATCTATGTGGTGGGTCTTTTACTCTTTTTCCAGGTGAAATATATTTTTGACACTGGTCACCCTGGTCACCAAAAATTGGGGGGTCACCAAAAATTTGCTCCAGGTTTTTTTTTAATTAAAAAATGTTTATTGCTTTTTTTTAAAGTACAAGAACTCTTTTCTTGTGATGAATTAGTGTCAATCGATAGTAAATGACTTGTAGAAAATGTCATCATACGGTTGGTGGCCTTTTTCGAGTCCATATTACCTGACTTACAGGTATAAACAGATAAATTGAAGTTAATTGCTCGTATCGGATCGTATTTTCCGAAACCAACCAAGTATCGAAATGTAGATAATTTTATTACAAATTGAATATATAGGGTTATTATACCAAAACATCTCTAGGCTAGAGTTTTTTAATTAAAAATAGCCTGGAGCAAATTTTTCATGATAACCTCCCTGGGTCGTGTTTGTTAATGTTTTATAGTTTAAAAAATATATTTCGCCTGCAAAAAGTGAGGGGTTCACCTATCACAGTATAGGATAGATCGGGATCTTAGACTATAACGATATATGGAAATCTATACTAATATTGTAAAGCTGACGAGTTTGTTTGTTTGTTTGAACGCGCTAATCTCAGAAAGTACTGGTTGAAATTGAAAAATTATTTTTCTGTTGCATAGTCCATTTATCGAGGAAGGTTTAAGGCTATATATCGTCCCGGAAAATGTACGGTTCCCGTGGGATAGATTTGTTATTGTCTAGGGACGAACCCGAAGCGAAGCGAGGGTGAGTCGCTAGTATTAAATAAACAAAAACCAATAATAGAGATCTATTCAACAACAGTTTTTAAGTATCAATAGTTTTAGACGTGCAAAAGCAAATTAAGATTATGCAAAGATTATATATAAGTCGTAAAATTCTAATAAACGTCATCGCTTCATTAGCAACGTAGCAGATTGAGCGTAAATCACAAGTGGGAAATTATGAAACATACCGACTGGACAATCGCCAATAGACGCGTCTGTCTGTGATATTAATATTGGTTATAATGTCAGTCTAGTTTTCGACTATGAAATAGCACTAGGTACAGTGTAGATGTTTAACCAACTTTAAAAAAAGAAAAGATTATCATTTATCAACTCTTATTATTTAGTTGTTTGTCAGAATATGATTACTAGTGTTTGCTCAGTGGTCAAAATTTGACCATGACCATGATTTACCTATTTAGATAAAAAAAAAAATGGCTGTTTCCAATTTTTTTTCTAAACTGAAGCTACTAATAAAAAAAAAAGAAAATCGGTTTACAAAAAGAAGAGAATAAGTACTGAACTGTTTTATCTTAGCCTATTTATATATAAATAAAGCAAATGCAAAAAATACATGCTAAAACGATAGCAAGTGAACATGTATAATAATTTGACGGTGTAACACTGTGCCTTGGAAAGCAGACATCGCGTTGGTCCTGCATCTAATATCTTATCAGTCAAAAGTGAAAGGAGTAGAGAGTGCACTTATGTTTGTGTATACACTTGTGCACTATATCTGTTGCGCAGATGGCTAGTTTTAATAAATAATAAATAAATAAATATGTTGGACCATTAACACATGACACCATCTAGTTTCATGGTAAGCTACGAGGCTTGTGTTATGGATACCAGATAGTTGATACACTACATATATATAACTTTAAATACATTCATAATATAAATATAAACACCCAGGACTGGAGTACAAACATTTGTGCTCATCACACAAAAGAATGCACCCAGCGGGACTCGAACCCGTAACCACTGGCACGCCAGTAGGGTCACTACAAACTAAGCCAAACGTGTCATCACCATCGTTAATGATATTGGCCATTGTTGACAACATCGAATTTATTATTATAATTATTAGTGTCGAGTGAACTACTCCTTAAATAAAACTTTTTTAAATGGGCTACAAAATTCAAAAGTATTTAAAATATAGTGTAATTAATTTTGCGATTCGGAATTTTAGTATTGTTGTTTGGCGTGAGCTACGAATAGCTCCACCGCATGAAACCGTTAAATGAACTTTTCTTATGTGACACTATATTAATATTCTTTACTACTTTTGTTTAAGATTTTAAAATATTTGACTGCTAGCGGCCAGCTTCGATTTTGCCCAAAATCTTTTTTTAATTTTACACTTTATCTATTTAATTAATTGTATCGAATAAATTACGTCAGATAGTACTATCTGACAATTACATGAATGTAATGTTTGGTACGGTTAAGATTTACACTTGCCCTTTTATTGATTCTTTAAGCCTGTAACTGATGATAATGTTCTAATCGAATGGGGATTAAGGAAAGTAAGCACAACTCGGCACTTTAAGTGTTTTATAGTATTTCTAAGTCCTCTGAAAACTCACATAATTCAAGCTCGAGCTTCCGATAACTTAGGGCGGGAAAAGTAGGCATCATAATAGTAATTTTTGTGTTATTAACAGTATATGAGTATATTTATTGTGAAGGAAAATAGAAATGTTTTAAAATAAGAAAATTGTTATTCATTCTCTCTGTAGACCGTAAAATGAAAATTAGGTTCAAATACTACGTAAAAGATTTAAGGAAATCCAACGGGAACGAGTATGAAATGGACGGAGGTTTTTATAAAAATTCCTGCCTTTATTTCTCGGGAGATCATAAATTTAAATAAGCATTCATCGTAGCGTTTAATTTCCCGCTTTATATGATTACTAGACTTGCCCTCGCTTCTCTTAGGTGGGTCCCTAGGTGTCTAACATTAGCCTGTATCCATCGATCGAAAAAGTACTAAATACATAATCAGCGACAAAAAATGTCCTCACCGAATGAGCGCTTATTTAGACATTTGAGCGCACTATTAATTCTTTTTTGTGAAAACAACTTTAAGCATTGCATTTAAGGTTCAATTTACATTGTTGTATATTTATTTCAAGTAGAATAATTACCTAAACACAATCGGTGACAGTTTTAAGGGAACCTTTGCATGGGATTTTGTATGTAGTACTTTTTTGATCGATGCCTATATATTAGTTTAGGTCGTAGTTTGTACTAAATTTCATCCAAAATAGTTCGGTAGGAAGAATCTATCTAATATCTAAATAATTTATCTAATATCTAAATAAGTACATTTATTTAGATATTAGATAAATTGTATTCATACTTCATAGTCTTTAAGACAAACCGAATTAATTGTATTAGAAATTTCAAATTGCATTGTCGATGCATTCAATACATAGCGACTAAGATCTTGGTGATTCATTCTGAGGCATTCAATAATAATTGTTGTAACATACCTTTGTCCGTTGCCAATGGAATTTCATTTAGTAAATTTAATGCGTTCTTGCTTGTATTAATACCTATATTAATGACATAAATCTTATTCAACATATATGTGAAACATTGTGACGTGAAATTCGTAATTAAATAAATAAATAAATATGTTGGGACATTAACACACAGCACCATCTAATTCCATGGTAAGCTACGACGCCTGTGTTATGGATACCATGTAGTTGATACACTATACATATATAATTTTAAACACACATATTATAAATATAAACACCCATGACTGGAGTACAAACATTCGTGCTCATCACACAAATGAATGCCCCCAGCGGGACTCGAACCGGCGTCCGCTGGCACAGTAAGTAGTGTCACTACAAACTGAATCAAACGTGTCGTCGTTATAGATTATACCCTAAATTTTAATGTCAAAAAAAACGAAATAATTAAGGCCATTTTGACTTCTTTTGATTGTAAGTACATGGGCGTTTTTTGGAAAAGACACTTATAATATAGTTAAATTTAAAAAGCAAAACCTTATCTAAATACAAAAGTTGATTCAAATAGTTGGAGCCGTTTCCGAGATACATGAAATAAACTTATATACACATACATATGTACAAGAATTGCTCGTTTAATATTAGGATACCTTGTTAGAAAGATATTAAAGTTTTAAAAATTAATTTGCCCAAGCGACATTTTACATTTCAATTTATATACAATCAATGAAAATCGTTTAGGAAAACTTGCAAGTTCCGTAAGTTCTTCACCAATGGCTTTGAAAATCGATTTTGTTCTAACTTCCTAGTAAATTGCGCATCAACTTCTACACCGTTTAACCAATGATCATAAAAAAAGATGCATATGCCATATGTGTATTTGATGTCAAAAAATATTTTCAAGTTATCAATTAAGATGTGTGTAACCGCGATAATATGCTAGTGAAATATAAATTATTAAAAATAATGATTGGATTAATATACACATATGTTTCTTGTTGATAATGACATTATTGTTATTATTTTTGCCACTTTCTTACGGTGAAGGAAATCTTCGTGAAGAAACCTGCATGTCTGAGAGAACCTAGCAAGTTTTCGAAAGAAATATGATGTCCGCCAACCCGCACTTGACCAGCATGGTGGGCTATGGCCTGATCCCACTCATATTGAGGAGAGGCTCATGCCCAGGAGTAGGGCATTAAGAAGAGTTAAATACAATACTGTAAAATACAATGACAGTATTATTTGGTTAATTTTGCCATTCTATACTCTTCATCTACTTTATTGTTTTAATCTGAGTGTACGAAATAACAAACTACGCGATATTTTATCCTGTTATAAGCATATATACTGTGATGATACAAATTGTATCTTTCGTATGCCTGATTAAATGTAAACAACGAACTCTGTCGCCTACTCATACCTACAAGCTGATATTTTTTTATTATAACATAATTTCCCTACATATTAAGTTAAGTCGGCTACACGGGTTTCAATTATATTTTCGTGGCGCTTTTATTATTTTCTTCAATTCGACCTTTTCAACTTCGAAAGAGATTAAATAATAATAAATAAATAATAAATAAATGTTGGGACATTAACACACAGCACCATCTAGTTCCATGGTAAGCTACGAGGCCTGTGTTATGGATACCAGATAGTTGATACACTACACATATTATATAACTTTAAATACATACATATTATAAATATAAACACCCATGACTGGAGTACAAACATTCGTGCTGATCACACAAATGAATGCCCCCAGCGGGACTCGAACCCGCGACCTCTGGCACAGCAAGTAGGGTTACTACAAACTGAGCCAAACGTGTCGTCCAATGAAATGCAAAGTAGATTCTACAATGACATCGTTTATTCTATTTTAGTCGACTTTAAAAAAGAAGGAAATACTCATCTATTTAAAAAGTACCTAGTAGTATAAAAACTGAGTAGATATATGTAATTTAAATTTTAAGAATAGTTACAGAAAGTGATTTTAAAGTTGGTACCTATTTATGTTCAATGAATTAAAAAAAAAACGTTTCAATTAAAGTGGTTCCAAAATGTTTTTTAGAAAATCTTAAAACTTAAAATACTGACCATAGTTTATGTTTCTTACATAACTAAAATAGTATTGTACTTGACTGTTTAATAAACAGTATATTTTCAGGAGAACCTTTGCCGGGATCCTTGTATTCAGACATTTTTTTAATATCCCACTGCTGGGGACGGGCCTCCCTTCAATACGAGGGGGATCAGGCCATAGTCCACCACGGTGGCCAAGTGCGGGTTGGCAGACAACCGGGATCCCCGGGATTATCCCGGGAATTTTCTAAAAAAATAGAGGCGTAGTTTCACATACAAACATACGTGGAAAATAATATATTCACTGTAAACTGGCTGGAAATTCGCTCGTTCGTGTATCACACAATGGCTTAAAATTTTGCAAATCCTAATAAAACGAAACTTTGAAAGTTGAGCATTTGGATTACGATCCTGCTTAGCTTCCCTAAAGTTTTATAAGGGTATGGAGTTGAATAGTTGTTAGTTTTCATGTTTATGGATCAGGGTTTCAAATATAGCCTGTTAACTGATAGCCGGATACTTTCGATAATCAATAACTTTATTTAACATATTAAATGACCAATCTATGTTTAAATTCAATGTTTGCGTTTTAGGGTTTTGTGTTTTTTTAATAATAAATTGCTTAAAGTGAAAATCAAAATCTCCTATACAAGAGGAATTTCCTCTCCTCCTTATAAAGTTTTTATAATAGAGTTAATGACGTAATAAATTTCTAAGTTTTCACTCTTGTATTTTTAAAAATCAAAAAAAGTGAAACAAAAAATAAATGCGTAATATTCAAATTATAAATCAGATCGCAAGAAAATTCGAAGAAAGACTACGTATTGCCGTATGTAGAGACTTAAAGTATTCGTATTTATTTAAAAGTAAAATTTATTTTAAAACAGAATTAATTTAAATATTGTTTTGAAATTTTAAAACATCATTGTAATGTGTACTCAGACTAAAGAATAAAATAGACAAAGTATCATAGAAATAAACATGAAACCAAACAATGTTTTAAAACGGTGTACAAATATTAATATTATACTTATTACTGGGATAAATAAATATGTGTCAATGAATAAAATATCTAACGAATTTTATATAAGGAGAAAAAAAAGCTAATTTTGTGCTATCACTTTATTAAGTGACAGAGTATATAAGGTACTAGCATTGCCCGCGGCTCCGCCCGCGTTCAGATGATCAAAAACCAAATTCTTAGGTTTTACACATTAGTCTCTTACATTATACATTACTTTCATTGCGCACCGCATGATTGGTAAATAATGGCAGAGATTGACAATGCCACAAAGGTTCCTCCGTTAAATTGAACTTTTTGTTTTAGCAATAACATTTATGTATGTCTATACTTCTGTTTTGTTTGTTTTTTTAGTTTTTCACGATAAACTCTCAAACTACGGAATTAATTTTAATCAATTTTTACTAATAGACAGCTATAGATTAATTTAATATATAGCTGATTATTCAAATTACATAATGATAACTTTTCTTAATTAGCGCTAGTTAGTAATAGTATTTTCCAAAACGATTTTGAAAAGAAAGTGTAATAAGTAAATAATTCTAAGCGAATACATTTTTTTATTTCATATGGTTCTGCTAATATGATTAAAGTCGTAAGCATTTTATTGTGTCCTTTAAGCCTTTACCTTCCAAGAAAAGGTGTCAAGAAAAAGTGAAAAAGTTGAGGTATACAGTTCCTAAAATACTTTTTCATAGTTTTTGAGATATGAAATATTTTAAGTTACCCGCTTTGGCAGTTTAACAGCCATAAACTTGTTTTCCATAAAATGTTATAAAATAATATAAATTGAACTTATTTTTACGGTGCAAAAAATGAGTAGGTATTGTGGAAACGTAAATATTATTCGTATTTATTTTAGTGTTAACCATACAAAACACGTAAGTAAGAAAAACAACATAGCATTTTGCTATACGAAATCTAAAATGCGCGAGTTGGATTTACATTTGCCCAATTTTTACATTAAAAGATTAAAAAACATTAACATTATTTACTAAACAATAAAAATTTACAAATATTCTCATTGGAAAATTGTTTCGGCCAACAAAATATTACTAATATGTTACTAATTTATAAAGCAAAAAAGTTTATTTTATTAAAAATTTAAGCACGGGCAGGGCCGCGGGTAATTTAGTAGTAATTATAGTAAAGTCATAGAAAGGTTATATCTGTACATTTTTTTTGGATAAAACTACGTATTTTAAAAACACATGGCGACATCTATTGTCAAATAGCTAAATAACACATAAATAAATTTTCATTAAAATAACTATTTTAATGAATAAAATAGCGCTGTTAATATTTCTTTTAAGATAAGTTTTTTTTAATAGTTTTAACATAATATATAAGTAAGTTACCTTGCTAAAATATTAATAGCATTATCGTGCTTTTACTTTAACCAGTTTTTGTATTTTTTCTCAGAAATGAGATATTTTCCTGCGGTAAAAAGAATCCTATGTGTTGACCCGGATAACCTGCTATTACCATACCAAATTTCATAAAAATCCCTCTAGTGGTTTTTCTGTGATGCGGTCACATACAGACAGACAGAAAAAAATCTAAAAACTATAGATTCGGGCTCTATATCGCTAATAATTAATATTTCAATAAGATTTTCCGAAAAAATATTGAATTTAGGGGTTCGGCTTAGTTACAATTTTATTGTATGTATAGTTACTAATTTATGAAGAGAAAAAGTTTGCTTTACTGATAATTTAAACACGGGCGGAGCCGCGGGTGATTTAGTAGTAATTCTAATAAAATCGAAAAAAGTTCATATCTGTACATTAATTTTTTTTTTGGATTAAAACTATGTATTTTAAAAACACATGGCGACATCTATTGTCGAATATCTAAATAACACATAAATAAATATTAATTAAAATAACTATTTTAATGGATAAAATAGCGCTTTTGATAATTTGATTTTCAAGATAAGCTATTTTTAATCGTTTTTACCATATTTAGTAAGTTACTTTGCTAAACTGTTTACAAATAGTATCGTCGTGGTTTTGTTCCAACCAGTTTTTGTATTTTTTTTCAGAAATGAGATATTTTCTCGCGGTAAAAAGTATCCTATATGTTGACCCGGATAACCAGCTATCATCATACCAAATTTCATCAAAATCCCTCCAGTGGTTTTTCTGTGATGCGGTAACAGACAGACAGACAGACAGACAGACAGACAGACAGACAAAAATTCTAAAAACTATAGATTCGGCCTCTGCATCGATAATAATGTCTATTTCAATAAGATTTTCCAAAAAATATTTAATGTACAGATTCGGCTTAGTTACAATTTTATAATATGTATAGATAAGAGAAAGTAATGCTTAAAAAATACTAAAAAATTTAGTATTTCACAAGCTTTTATTTAACTTGCAATGTTTATATGAATGTTTGTTCCGGTCAAATCTTGCAACTGAATTTTTAAGCAGTTATCCTCCAACGATTGAGCAGAGGCTTTTTAAATACATGTTTAGTTTGGATCACCATATATGGTTAGATAAGTGACGTCATTCTAAATTCAATATGGCGGACTGCGAACGATGGCGGACTACGTTTTTTATGCACCCCCATGATATGGATATCAAATGAAAGGGTTTTCTGAGAAGAATACGAATAAATACCTAATAAATTAACTTTAACTTTAATCAAACCCATTTATTAAATTACACAATTTATATATATAAAATATGTTTTTTATGCATATTTTCTTCTCAAAAGCTGTAAATTAACGACTAATACCTATATAAAATTTCTCTCACTCTTTAAAGAAAGTAAACATACAGCAAAATCACGCTACTATTTTTGACTTGGTGATTTTTTTTTTCGCGAGCTCCGTCTATACAATTCTTTAGTCTACGTATGTATGATAATAGAAAATGTTTTCTTTTTTACTCTAAATTCCATTATATTTATATCATAAAATATGCCAATTCAATCCACTAGTCAGTGGTGAAAATCGCCGGAAATAAACCTGTGTGCATGTAAATAATGTAACACCTACTGTCGCGTCGCGCCGTTACGTTGGCAACACTCCAAAACGTATAATAATTATTATAATCTATATACTCACAAATCGTTATTTATTTTTTATTACAAATATTATTTTATTAAAGCGCATATTTTGGATAATAATAAACTTTAAATATATTTTTATGACAGTCTTAAACTTTTGTAAGGATATTTGTTATAGATTAATACGATAGATTCCTGTGCGTCAGGAACCATGTGATGTTCGAAGAGTAAATGTACCCTACGAGAGTATGTCACTGGCGATCTCTATGTAATAATTATCTATACTAATATTACTGAGAGATAGAGTTTGTATGTTTGTTTGTTTGAACGTGCTAATCTCAGGAACTACTAATCTGATTTGAAAGTTATTTTTGCATTTAGCCCGTTTATTGAGGAAGGCTATGACATTACATGAAATAGGATCGATTGACATAAAAAAAAATTTTTTCGTATTTTAGCATTTTTCTCGCTGACTGTACATTTATTCCAAAATCTGTGAATGCGGTTCAGAATATCTCAAAAAGTTATGGATGGTCTCCTAGGAACGTTTTCCTGTAACTATAGTATTTATGGTACCTGCCCTTACTGTCCCGTCTCAAAAATCCACCCTGTATATATATATGTATATATATATATACATATATATATATATATATATATATATATATATATATATATATATATATGTGTGTGTGTGTGTGTAGTCTATCTATTTCATGCTAACCGTTAAAACGTACCTACGGACGAACCCGAGAGAAGCGAGGGTGAGTCGTTGTTTTATAAAAGAAAAACAGTTTGCTTTTACTCAAATTTCTAAGAAACAGAAAATCTCGTAGGATTCACTTATTACTTAAAAAAGATGACTTCCAAATTTAATTAAAGGTGAAAGTATGAAAAACATTAAAAAAAATGTTATTTCTATGTTACTGCAAAATTACGTTCACTCGAATATATGGCACTACATTTTGTGTGTTGACATGTTATCTTAATGTAATCCTAATACAATATACATATTTAAATAATTCCTCGCTTTTCCTTTGACGTATATGCAAATATGATAAGGATTCCTTTGACATTTAGATATTAGAAGTGCTGCCAAGTTTTTATTTAGTTTTCTAACGAGTCTAGATATATTGTAGTGAAAATATAGTATTGTGGTGATAAACAACGGTGCTCACCAATTTTACGAAAAAAACTGTACCGTAAGTGTAATATATGTGTTCGAATATAGAACACTTCAATATTTTGATAGTTGTCAATATTGATTTAGTAATAAAAAGGAATTTGAAAGCAAATGGATTTTTACTAATAATTATCCAAACATTTCATTGGCGACGAGAAATATCGAATTCACGTGGATTGATTTATTGTGTTTAGCATAATTTGGTGACTAAACAAAGAATAAATAATGGCAGAACGTAATATCGTCTCGACGTTTGGTGGTAATGTTATTTTTGATCATTATACACAAGATTGGAGCATTTTTAGAAGTCGATTTATACAATATTGTGTAGCGAATAATGTACATGATGAGACTGACCAAACTGGTGTGAGGCGACGGGCCCTTTTGCTGACATCTCTAGCTGAGAATACTTACCGCGTCGTAAAAGATTTAGTTTTTCCTGATGATTTAGATGTAATTCCATTCAAGCAGCTAATAAAAACATTAAATAACCATTTTTCTGCAAAGAAATGTACCTTTGCTGAACGATACACGTTTTATAAGGCGGAACAACATCCAGGTGAGGATTTAGTAGAATGGGCAGCACGGGTGCGCAGATTATCACAATTCTGTGGTTTTAAACTAGAATTGGAGGGTGCTTTGCGGGACAGATTTGTGTTAGGATTAGAGAATTTAAAAGAAAAAGAAAAATTATTTGCTGCAAACATAGAACTATTAACTTTTGATAAGGCATTCGAGCTAGCCCAAAGCGTGCGATGCGCACGACAAGCAATACAGTCTACCCAACATCTTGATCGTGATCAATCTATGATGCAAAGTCAGCCAGTTTTCGCTTTGCAACGTCGGCAAGCAAGAAACAGTGATAATAGTGCTGCTACCCAATGGCATTGTGATGTGTGCGAAGGTGACACCAGACTTAAATAATTAAGTTTCCGATGATGAATTTCATTATTTAAATACTTTAATTAGGGTTGGAGGAATGTAATATATGTGTTCGAATATAGAACACTTCAATATTTTGATAGTTGTCAATATTGATTTAGTAATAAAAAGGAATTTGAAAGCAAATGGATTTTTACTAATAATTATCCAAACATTTCAGTAAGTAAAACCTCCTTACTCTGAAAGTCGGTTAAATAGGAATATTTCTTCGTTAAAACTCCAATATTGTTAATCAGAGGTCATAATAAGTTAATATTCTAAACTCTACGAGAATCTAAATATGTCCTCCTTACCCATATTATAAAATTCAAGAGCTTATTTTTTGTAATTCTGTTTATTTGAACGAGCTTATCTCTGGAACTACTGGTCAGATTTGGAATATTCTTTTTGCATCTTATAATTTCATAGCCTATGCTAAAGGTTTGTTGAATAAAGTTATGGGCTATCTTACATCGCTCTACGATCAAAAAGCTAGTAATTTAACAAAGTAGAAATCCTCACCAATCGGTTGACCTATAAACTTGAAATTTGAGTGAAAAATCCTTCTCCAATAATTGGAACAGTATTTTTTTTTTGTTTTATTCAGTTAAAAATGATTTTTAGGTATGTGCAATATTTATAGTTTATTCTTTTTTTGTAATGGAACACGAAAACGAAAGAAAATTAAAGTAAATAGTCTATATATGTTAAAATGTAATAAATTATTCTTCAAGGTTAGTGGAAAATTAAGAGGAGTTGCCATCGAGACCCCAACTGTTGAATACTTTATTACTCGCAACTTGGCGTAATCTATAGAGTACGCTTCTAGGGCACTATATTTTATATTTTACACATGTTAGTTTGATCTTATAATAAGAAGATTTTTCTCTTTTTCCTTAACAATGTAGGATAAATTAGATTAACATATATTTTTTGAATGTGCCCTCTGCTTAGAAATATATATTTTGATTATTATATTTTCTTATAAAATAATGTTATCTATAAGTATGTGGACTCTCCTTTTTAATGTTGGGAAATGCATTTACGCATACCATCTGTATACATACAAGTGGTTATGCGTAAATGGTAGTTATGTGGGACTCACTGGCTAGAAAAGCCAGTACTACCCACTAAAACCCATCAAAACCTCCCCAGTCTGAATGAGGCGTCGCAGGATCGCTTACGCACTCAACTACAACGCCCCGACGGCAGGTCTGTGGAAGCAGATCACAACAGCCATTGCTCCAACGGTCCACTCTGCTATCAGAGAAGTACCAGGAGTACCCGCATGGTATACCGCCCACCGAGGTGGGCTGCCTCCCAGTGCGTTTCTTGGCTTCGCGCCCGGCTGGGTTGCCGGACGCTAATGAGTACACGACAAGGTTAACGCACGTTGGGTGGACTCTCCTGAACTAACGTATAACGGTTCATGAAACAGATTTATGCGCATATTTATGTACGTATAAATCTCGTCAAAATCTCGTAAATCGTTTCATGAACCAATCTATCTTAAAGAAAAAAATATATATATAATTCGTGCAGATAAAGATAGAGTCGCCTATATTCTACTCGCTCGATCGCTGTTTTTACTTTACTTCGCCAGTACAGACAGCAAAAAATTAATGGTATATATTACAATTTATTATTTTGATTTATTTTATAAGCTTCGAAGAAATAGTATTAATAAAAATTTAATAATATAAAAATTACTTTATATACCATTAGTAGCGAAATATTTTTTTATACTATTATTGTTGTAACAAATCAAAGTCGCCTAAACTGTACTATGCTAACAGTACATTTTTAAAAAAGCCGCCATTTTATGTTTGCAAGAAAAATACAAAATATTTCAGAATCCAGTTATTAATAATTCCACGTAAAGACATATGAACACTCTTTTTCACGGAACACAATATAATATCCACTCTCTGTACTCTACTGTTTTTACTCGTATACGTTCAAACCTTTCTCTTATAAAAAAAAATGAAATTTAGAGTAATAAAAATACACTTTATTTATGGTATTTTTAAGTTTTTTTCTAAAAAACAACATAAAAGTTTTGCACAGTATACTTTATACTGTAGACGTTGAAAACTACGAGTATCATAGTCTATTGTAACTGCGATGGTATCGTCCCTTCCGGCGTGTTGCGCTCAAAGCGTGTCACTGCAGTACGCGATTATGAACGGTACGTAGGTACGTCTTATAGGAGCGCCAGCTCGAAATAAGTATTAGTTTTATTGAAGAATATTAGTAATAAGATACTGAATCATTATCATTATTGTAATATATACCATTATATTATACGTATAGATCTATTAATCCCTCCCGGACAAATTCTAAGAAATCCGTGCGAATTTCCGAGAATTCAATTGTTATCTAGCAACCGGTGTGCTCGCGGTCCTTGAGGTGTTAATATTATTATTAATAATTTTATACTTTGTAGTCAGTATGAGATTAATTATAATTTTATAGCGACTTACCCTCGCTCCGCTCGGGTTCGTCCCTACTTTTTAAGGTTAGTATAAACTCAGAGATGAGATATTTTCCCGCAGTCAAAAGTATCCTATATGGTTGACCCGGATAACCAGCTATCATCATACCAAATTTCATCAAAATCTGTCTAGCGGTTTTCTCGTGATACGTTCCCAGACAGACAGACAAAAATTTTAAAAACTAGATTCGGCCTCTGCATCGATAATAATGTCTGTTTCAATAAGATATTCCAAAAAAATATTTTAATGTAGAGAGAGATTCGGCGTAGTTACAGTTTCACTATTTGTATAATTTTAACTATTGACATCGCAAGTACTTTTTTCACTTGACAGGCGCGCAAACTAAAAGACAGGCGAATAAATTATTTTTTATTAATGGTTTTTAATTTTTCTTGCAACATTAATAGATACGTATATTTGTTAAACTATAACATCTTCTCTCTCCCATAAAATAGCATCCATCGAGACCGACAGATATTCCTAACCTACTTACAAAATCTTCAGTAAGGAATATTTTAAATTAGCAACTTATCCTGGCCTCGCTCAAGTGCGTCTCTAGATGCCTTTAGTATTTATAATATACTTGTGACTTAGCCTCGCTTCGCTTGTAGCACGCTTCGGTGTGTAGGTACGCGGATTTTGTTCACAATTTCATGGGTTTTTGTTTTTTTTGCGCGGAACGCTAATTTTTTCTAAAATAAAAGTAGCCTAAGTTACTCCTTATAACATCGGCTATTTGCCAGTGTATGTCCAGTCAAAATCGGTTCAGCCGTTTTGGAGATTAGCCGGAACAAACAGACAGACATTTTTTTCTTAAAAGTAAGGTACTATATATATTTTCATATGCATTTAATAAAAAGCCGTTATATTGACATTACAAACAGACACTTCAATTTAAGGAGATCAAATTTAAGGAGAACGTCACCTTAATTTTTACTTGTAGGGAGACTGGGTACGGTTGTGCCAATTTTTGCTTGATCGCCAATAATTTTGTTTATTTACTAGTTAGCTCGTAGAAAAGCAACTTGTATCGTAATTTGAACATTTGTCTGCGTAAAAACACTAATATATTGTACCTAAATACGATATATTTATTCATAAAATCAAATTTAAAAAAAATGGGAAAGTGTCACAACCGTCCACATACCAAGGACGGTTGTGACAGTGTTTGGGGTCGGTAGTGACATGCAATAAACATACACCAAAATGGTCTAGAATGTCTTTTATTGCTAGAAATATTTAATATAATATTCTTTCAGACATAGTTAATAGTCTTAGGTATAGCAAATGAACTAAAATTTGAGATCACTTCAATTTTTATAATTAATACCTAAGGCACTGTAACATGTCATGTGATTATAACAGTATTTTTAGAATCAGACAAAATGCTTAACAAATTTTAATAAACGGAAACATCTAACGTTATTACAACAGCCTTCTTATAATCAGTCAAAATTTTGCAACGACATGCGATTAATGTCATGCATTTCCGCGGCTCTTCGTGAAGAAGTCCCGCGTTTCACTTCTTCATAGGCATCTTCATATTTGCTGATGTCACACAGCGCTCTTTCGATCTTCCGCAAACGTATTCTGGGCGTCTAAAAGCAAAAAAAATAAATTATATATATGTCACAACCGTACCCAGGAAAATTGTCACAACCGTACCCGACACACCATTTTAAAAACAAAAAATTACCATGACTTTGCCAAATGAGTTACGTAAAAAGTAATCATTCGCAATTAACTATTAATGTTCAACTTATAACAAAAAAAAATAACGAGATAATCTATCTGTATACAAATAACAGTAATTATGAAAAGAAATCGAACAAAAATACTTACTTTTGATTGTTGAAAAGCAATGTGGGCTCCTAGTTACGTTAACATCGCGCGCTGGCTGACGCAATGCTGGGAAACATGTTTAGACTTGCAAGATGCATCTCTCTTCTCTTACATCCTCCCTCGTATTCCGTATAGTTTTGCTATTATTGCGACTGTCACTACCGTACCCTGGCACAACTGTACCCAGGTTACCTACTCTCTACTTACTTTAAGTCGTAGTAGGTATATTTGTGTACAACAATTTTTCCAAATCAGCCATATCAGTATGAAGTAAAACTTTCATATTGTGATTATATCTTGCTAAACATAATTATTTAATATTTTTCTTCAATTTAATATGAAATCAAGAAAATATTGATATAAAAAATTCTCGTGTCACAGTGTTTGTAACAAAACTCCTCCGAAACGGCTTGACCGATTCTTATGAAATTTTGTGTCTATATTCAGTAGGTCTGAGAATAGAACGTAAACTATTTTTCATACTGCTAAGTGATAAGGGTGGTTCACCCTAGGGACGAACTCGAGCAAAGCGAGGATGAGTCGCTAGTATTTATATAAATAACTTAGTTAACAAACCTGCGTCCTTAATTCCAGTCGTGCGTTATGTCAATAAAAACGTTATCTTTATATTACTTAGGGATAGGGGAGCTTCTTAAGAACTTTTAAGGCAGTTCAGCGCTTCCTGATATATTCCTTTACATGTTTAGATATATTTGTTTAAGTATAACAACAACGAATAAAAAAATATTTTTAGTAGATAGTAGAAGATGGTCTTAAATCTATACTAATATATAAAGCTGAAGGGTTTGTTTGTTTGTTTCAACGCGGTTATCTCAGAATCTAGGGCGATTTAAAAAAATCTTTTTTCATCATGTAGCCTATTTATTATGTAAAGATATACAATTACACCTACGAGAGCGAAATAATTCTACAAAATTAATTGGTACGGGCGGAGTCGCGAGAAAGCACTATTATTACGTAAATTTAAGAATATTTATTACCACCAGGTAAGTAAATCAAATAGAAAACAAATACCAAAGTAATCTCATTAATATTATAAATTTGAAACTTTAGATGTATGTTTAACTCAATCACGCCAGAACGGCTGAACGGAACTGGTTGAAATTTGGCACGGAGGTAGATTATAATCTGGAATAGCACATACGTACGTCCGTATAAGTTGCCGTGGGATAGATCTGTTTTTGTTTTTCACAGGGACGAACCCGAGCGAAGCAAGGGTGAGCTGCTAGTATAAATATATATTTTATAAGAATTTAACCCATAGTTGTTGGCACCGGCTTAAGTGCCAAGAGAGCGTCGATAAAAGTCTATGTATTGATACAGATATAACCTACTCGTATGTCCATACCAAATTTCATCAATTTCGGTTGAGCCATTACGAGTACTACGTTAAGACAATTAAATACACACAGTAACAAACATTCGCATCTATACAGATAAATAAAATTGAAGTGTCAAAATACAGCTTTTATTACTAAATGCATATGAAATTATATATGGTACTTATAAGAAAAACACAATTTTAAAAATGTTCGTCTCTCTGTCTGTCTCTTTGTTTCATCTAATCTCCGAAAGGGCTGGGCTAATTTTGACGGGACTAATTTTCACTGGTAGACAGCTGATGTTATAAGGAGTAACTAAGGTTACTTTTATTTTAGAAAAAGGGGTTTATTAAAATTAGGGTTCCACCTAAAAAATTAAACGTACGACGCACCCCGTTTATAACATTAGTTTGATGAATTTAATTAGTAGAATCTAACTAAACCTTGCCTGTCAATGATAACAACGCATCAAACGCAGAGCACATCGTGTATGTAGCTGACATGCATGCAACTAATAATACCCTCTCGATGTTATCGATTGATAGCTTGAATTACTTGACGTGAAATAGAACCCTTGGGAATTTAAGTACCATAAAGAATTAGATAAAGTATCGATTACATATTATTATTAATCACTAACGACTTACATTACACCTTCCGTTCGGGTTGTAGGCACTTAGGGTGCGTCCTTATGTATCCTATATATATATATATATATATATATATATATATATATATATATATATATATATATATAGCCTACGTACTTCACGTCATAGTCTATCTGTGTACTAAATTTCATCCAAATCTGTCCAGCCGTTTTGATGTGAAGGAGTGACAAACAAACTCACACATAGAAACTTACTCATACATAACAGAAGTCCCATATACGAGTATAACAGTCCCACATATAACATATCAAATATATTAATTATCCATATATAACAGAAGTCCGGTTACTAAGGTATTGTATATGCGACAATGTTTATTGATTTGTCGTTTTGTCTTCTTTTGACGTAAGTTCAGATCTATTTCTGACCGATTTCAAAAGAAAGAGATGCTCGAGAACTACTTTCGGGTTCTTTTTTGGGAACCAATTTCATGATTATTATTATTTTTTTAATAAAAATGACCTTTATTACCTGCGTAGTTACTTTTGAAGTGATTTAGAAATTAATGTAGGTGTATCTAGTTTAAAAAGAAATTACATTGTTTAAGAGTTAGGCGTAGGCTTCATCTTGTTTCATTAAGCGGTTCCCGCAGGATATTAGTACACCCACACGGTTTAAATAAATTTATGTTATACATTAATATTAACTCAGACTTACAAATATTCGTAAAGTAAGTATAAAGCAAAAAAAATTTTTTCTGCTAGCTTTTAGGATCAAAAATCAATGCAAAATGAATTTCAATCGTACTTATGTACCCAAATTATAGAAATAAAAAAAGGTTAATTGCAATAACATGAGCAATATAAACTCATAATATATATAAGTTAATGTATCAAACCAAGAGTTTTCTGCTTTTAAATTCAGATAAAAGATACAAAACAAGTACCTTGAGCATGATGACTGTGTGAATAGAATAATCTCAGCACTTTGAATTTTGATGTCACGTTCGCAACTACGCTGTGACATCTCCATATCGTGTATACATTATGTTAGATTGTACGTTTATAGTCGCAACATGTGGATCTGTGTCGTCTCATCGTAACACTACGAACAATATAATATGTGAAATGAAATGAGAGGAATAATGTAGGCAAAGTATGTATATAAACTAAACGTCTAATTATTTTATCATATATTCAAAGATATTAACGCTTAGTGTGGATATCCCACGGGAACCGTACATTTTTCCGAGATAAAAAGTAACCTATGTATGTGTTATTCCAGACTATAATCTATCTCTGTGCGAAATTTCATCCAGATCCGTTCAGCCGTTCTGGCATGAAAGAGTATCAAACATCCGGGATTCGATCCGGTAAATATGTGATTGTCTATCTTGCGCCTTGGCCGCTTGACCACGATGCTTTTGCCCGAATGTAAGATATTATCGACCGTATTTTGCTTGGAGTAATGCGAAAGAAAACCGCATGAAAACTCGAAAACACGCATTTTCCCATACATAAGACTAATCTAGATCGACTTTTCGCAACCGAAAACCCCCACATACCAAAATTTTAGCGAAATCGTTAGAGCCGTTCCCGAGATCGCCGGTATAAATAAATATACGAGAATTGCTCGTTTATATATATTATATAGATTAATATGTAGTGTTACTCATAACAATACCGATAGATTTTGACTGCGTATCATTTTTGTCAAAAAAAAACTTTAGTTAAAGAACTAAATTTAATTACATAGCTGCAATAGTTGCAGTAGGTATAATTTTAACTGCAGTAACTGCAATTTAATGTAACACTGACGT
Source organism: Fabriciana adippe (assembly GCA_905404265.1). Classification (NCBI taxonomy): domain Eukaryota; kingdom Metazoa; phylum Arthropoda; class Insecta; order Lepidoptera; family Nymphalidae; genus Fabriciana; species Fabriciana adippe. The sequence continues at coordinate 13,148,003 of FR989995.1, read as the reverse complement.
CAACGAGTTAATATCAGAAATTCACAATCTTTCAAAACCCCCTAATCACCAAGCTGTGGTTTAGAAACTTCATAAAGCATGAAAGCGAATCGAAGTTGGACTTGAATATGAGCTCAAATATTCTAGTTACGTAAGCACGATGGAATAGCCGGTATAATTGAGGTAATACCTTGAGTGCAAGCGAGAATTCAATACCTATGCTACGCCGAATAATACAACGGACTATGATTTTACTCATTAATTATTAATGTAATAAGCTTCACATAGTACTTTTTTAGATTTACGCGAATATTTGACATCTACCTATACATATAAATAAAATTGGAGTGTCTGTTTGTAACTTCAAAATAACAGATTTATACATATAAATGCATATGGAATTATATACGGTACTTATAAGAATAACACAATTTTTTAAATTTTTGTCTGTCTGTCTGTTTGTTCCGGCTAATCTCCGAAACGACTGGATCAATTTTAACAGAACTTTCACTGGCAGATAGCTGATATTATAAGAAGTAACTTAGGCTATTTTTATTTTAGAAAAAGAATTAGAGTTTCACTCAAAAAAATTGAAACGCACCCAGGGACAAACCCGAGCGAAGCGAGGATAAGTTGCTAGTTTTAAATAAAACTATCTTTTCGGATTATTTCGTGGATTTATTTTGATTTTTGGTTCTCGACGATTCGAATGCTTTACATAGAGACTCTGCCCCGTGACCATGATTGCTGTAAAGTATTCGAAACGTCGGGAACCAAAATAAATCCGCGAAATAATCCGAAATTATAGTTTTATTTAAAATGATAAGCTTCAATTTTAAGTTTGTTTGAAATTCTGTAACACATCTACTATTACTGCCAGGCACGTGCCTTCCTTCAATGCGTGTGGGGCCAGACCATAGTCTAGCACGCTGGCCAAGTGTTGGATGGCGAACTTCATGTCTTTGGAAAACTTGCTAGGTACTCTTCGCCAATTTTAAACAACTATAAGGATTTTTTTAATTAGACGTTATTAACGTCAAGGGTGATCCAATAAGAACAAGTAAAGTCCCCTCACTCACTCACTCACTAAATTTGTGTCTTGCTTAGGTAAATATTTGTGTAGGCCTCACAAATGGTCTGTAAAGTGTTAAATGTAAGAGAAGTGCTAAGCTAAGATAAAATACAGCGCATCAATATTGTGACAAAGGAGTAAATGTATACTGTAGTTTTTTTTTATTACAATGAATACTAAAAATTCAGTAAGTAAAAATCGGACTCGCGCTAAGTTTCGATATACAGATCACTTCATTTATTTCCGATATAATGTTTTCCTTCTGTTAGTAAATAACTCTGTATGCATTAATATATTTTATTTGTACGGAACCTACCAGTCGTATTTCCAACTCCCACTTTACTCATTTATATTCTAAAAAATGATACGTATTAACTTATTTTTATTCCTTAAAAAAAAAGATGAAGAAGATTTGATTAAGATCTATAAAGCAAAATTTTATAACGTTTTATAAAACACTCGTATCCATTCAATGGATTTTATTAAATTTCCTAATAAGCAATTCAATTACCTCCGGAACGGTAACGACATCATATCGTTCAATCTATGTCTTCGTAACGTGAAAAATACACATGTTTGATGGTTTTGTTCTTTTTTAAAAACTTTTATTTAACTTGCTTTTATTTAAGTGACAGTGGCAGCCCAGCGGTAAGTGGCAGTGGTAGCCCAGTGGTAACGCGCTCGCTTGGGAAACCGAGTGATGCGGGTTCAAATCCCGGGTTTCGCATTTCTGATATTCTCATGTGCGAATCATTTCCAACATGATTACCACTTGTCTTACGGTGAAGGAAAACATCGAGAGGAATCCTGCATGTCCGAGAGAACCTATCAATTTTTTTCGAAAGACATGCTCAGACCGCCCGCACTTGGCCAGCGTGGTGGACTATGACCTGATCCCCCTCGTCTTGAAGGGAGGCCCGTGCCCAGCAGCGGGGCGTTAAAAAGGGTTGAATACAGTTTAACTCGCAATGTGTGTTAGCTGGTATGTTTGTATGAGTCAAACGTTGCAAGCTGAATTAGAACCACTTTCTCATATCCTACAGAGTTGACATTTTACATATTGATTCAGTTCCGATGACAATGAATTTTTATGATAATTATGGCCTGATTCTCCATCTAAGACTGGCTCCAGACGAAGCAACTCCTTAACGGTCAACAGTACAGACACGATTTTTTTATACGCATTCAACTATTATAATTTTTTTCTAGTTCAAAATCTACGATGACTTGGCTACTGCGTCCAGGATTGGCTCCAAATGAGACATCTTCTCAGCGGTCAACAGTATTTTTCTTCTTTATAACGCAGTAAAATAAAAGCTTATTATTAAAATTTTATATATTAACTTGTTACTTAAAAAGGTTTTACAAGAACTTACCACAGATTCTAATTATATAGATTTTTTAAAGTAGGTACTTGTAGTAGTTATATATAACCCTACATATTATAAAATAAAGTCCCCCGCCGCGTCTGTCTGTCTGAACGCGATAAACTCAAAAGCTACCGAATGGATGTTCATACGGTTTTTACAAATAGTGATTCATGAGGAAGGTTTAGGTGTACAATTCATTAAAGTTTTGTGTACATTGGCTGAAATATGACGATGATTGTTAAAGATGTCGGAAAAAATCATGCCGACGGGAGCTTTATTATCGTGCGCCGCGTAAACTAATAATGAAATGTTATATGAAAACAATGTATTACAGAATTATTCCTTTTAAAAAGATCTTCCTATTAAACTGTAGCAACGCTATGTGCACGTACCTAGCGACGCACCCGAGCGAAGCGAGGTCAAGTCACTAGTGTTTTATAATTCGTTATTCCCTGTGATGCTTAGGCAAGTAAAAATAAAGAAATTGAAGGCCTACTCTAAAGACAATTTCAAAATAAACCACCTTTTTATATTCGGTCGAGTAATAGGTTACTTTATTCATCAAGTGATTCCTTTGAAATATTTATAAGTACATATTATATTGTGAGAAACGGCTATCATACGCGCAAGCTGTAGTTTAAGCTTGAACAGAATGGTTGAATGAAACCGAGATTAACAAAATTATTTAAATATGTAATTTCTTTTGAACGTAACATGAAAATGGCTTTTAAAGATAAAATATTTACATAAATGATGATGGGACGCGCTTTTATAAAAGATTTCCCAACAGTAAAATAAATATGAGTACGTCAACCCGTTAGCTCTGACATGAACGACCCTAAATTTTACTTAAAAGATTAGCAAAAAAATCAAATTAGGTAACATTTTTTGTGTATGTAATAAAATATTTTTTTTATAATATGGGCTCGCAGATTCAAAGTAAAAGCTGCTAAAGATTTCACACGCATTTAAAAGATTGAACTGAATTTTGATAAAATTTAAATCTTCCTCTTAATCGCAATATAACGCTATCCTCAAACGTATTAAACAATAGGGACGAAATCTACAAGAGGATAATCGCTACTTATAATTATTATTTGTGTGATTCCATAAACTCATAAGCGAATCGACCGAAAACTTAGATTTAAGTAAGAAACAAGAATATCCATTAATCTTACTTCTTACTAATATTATAAATGTGAAAGTTTTGATGTTTGGATGGATGTTTGTTACTCAATCACGTCAAAATGGTTGAACGGATCTGGATGAAATTTGGCACAGAGATAAGTTATAGGTTATATTTTATATCCTGGATAAATGTATGGTTCCTGTAAGATAGATTTGTTTTTGTTTTTCTAGAGGCGAATCCGAGCGAAGCGAGGATGAGCCGTTAGTAATAGTTCATCGACAGCCCTAGCTTACGGCCGTCCCACAATATCATTAATGGCATTTCAGGCTGCATTTTATATTATGGCGTAGTATAATGGGTGATTGCATTAGCTTTATTAATGCAATATTCAAGATTACCTTCTCTTTGTGTACTGAAAATATAATCACGTGGAGTCTCTCTAAGAACCATATGAGACTTTTTACTAGAACGACTTTTTAATCAACGATTACTGTTTAATTTCAAAGTAGGTACTTATCAATGGCTTTGTGTAATTCATATTTTAGTAATGATTTCTTCAAAATCTTAAACACGATGCTAGAGTGTAACTGTTTACATTCATAATCATGATTATTTTTATTTGTCATGACAAAGCGAAAAAGGAGCTCAAAAAAGGCACCGATGGTACTATGTCTGTAGAATCCGACATACTCGATAATAAAAAAAATTGTCGGATTTTTATCATACACAGTTAATAACAGCTTTTTTTAAGCCTAGCGCTCAAAAATGTAGGCGACAAAGTTACTCTTATTTTTCGATATCGCATCCTCAAAATTTAGACAAAAATTTAAATTGGTTATTCATTTATTATTTTATAATAAGATTAATCTAAACATAACACAATGCAATTAAAAAATGAAATTAGATATTTAAAGCACAAAATTCTTTATTCATATATAACAACAGAGCAGCAACAGAGTGTTAGGCTATTTTTATTTTAGGAATGTTGTCCCCACAGATTACGGTTAGCCTTGTTTGAATACACTAGGATGGAAAACTTTTTCATTAAATTAAGGGGTTTGAAAAGGAAACATTTCCATCTAAGCCACTAGGTTTTTAGAAAGCCGTTCATGTGTTCGAATAGGACACAAGGTTCATTCGAATAGGGATTGATTAGTGTATTATTAAGTTTCTGGTTGCAATGATCTTGGGGATGTTAATCTAGTATTATTATTTATTATTATAGTATAGATTATACTTTATTAACTGACTTCAAAAGGTGAAGGTCACATTCAAACATTTGATTTTTTTTTTGTCTAAATGTACATCCACTCATTGATGTAGGTATGTATGTATGTACACTGTCTAAAATATCTATGGTAATTTAACAAAAATGTGTTGGAAGTATATTTTTTAAACAGTATTGTAATTTCATAAATCAGCTGTTGTAATTTTACAAAACATCAAAGATGTAAAAAGAATATAAAGTTATGTTAACTTCAAAATTAAAAAAAAAAATCATTGTAATATGAATTACAATATTAGTTTGTGATTTTAGTTAAGATTCTAATAAATAGAATCGCAAACAATGCTTGTAAATGAAGAACTTTTTGGATGGGCAACCGAATAATTGTTTTGTAAAATTACAACACGTGTATGGTTTATACAAAAGATTTCTAAAATTACAATTAATTTTTGTGATTTTCTTTACATTTTTTGTAAAATTACTTGATCTGAGTAGTAATTTGCATTAGTTTATGTTAGTTTGTAATTTTGCTTAACCATTGTTTTGTAATATTGTAATTTCACAAATAATTTTAACAGTGTACCTACATATGTGTGTGCATAGAGACTTACAGAGTGGTTGCTATATTCAAATTTACGAATATCTAACGAAAAGTGTTGAGGAAAAAATATAATACTTGTTTAGTAGCAATATTTCTATGGTCCCCGTTGACACATTAAACATATTAAATTATAATTTATTTTGTTTCAGGGGTTTCGGGAAACAAGGGTTCCAGTGTCAAGGTAAGGCTTTTCTTGAAATACTTGAATATTTATGTACTATATAATAATTATAGAAAAATAAATTAATACATGTTTTTTTTTAATATGATATGTGTAGTGGGTATCAAAAGAATAACCTTTGTCTTATAATTGAAAATAAAAACAACCGTAATTTAAATTAAAACGTTAGTTTAATAAATTCAATTTTCCGCGCTATTCTATTATTTGGACATTATAACCAATCCATAATATAATCAATCACCAGAAGATGGCGCCAACGTACCCCTCACTCATACCAGAAGCGCGGGAAGAAACAAAATTCCCGCCTTTTTCTTTAAATTAAATTTTCATCGGCCATTTTATATCGTTTTGTGAAATATAATAATAATTAATTATTATTTTTAAACATTTTCATGCAAACAGTAAAATTAAAAAGCTTATATTTTATCTTTTAGTATGCAGCTTCGTGGTGCACAAAAGATGTCACGAGTACGTCACTTTCACATGCCCCGGCGCAGACAAAGGCGCGGATTCAGACGTAAGTTTGAGCTGTTTTTATATACGTATATTATTTAGCATTAAGTATTATCTCCAAATATTATCGCAGTGTAAAACATAGTTAATAATATCAATAATCATAATATGTTGGGACATTAACACACAACACCATCTAGTTCCATGGTAAGCTACAAGGCTTGTATTATGGATACCAGATAGTATATATCTATATAACTTTAAATACATACATATTATAAACATAAACACCTATGACTGGAGTACAAACATTTGTGTTCATCACACAAATGAATGCCTCCAGCGGGCTTCGAATCCGCGACCGCTGGCACAGCAAGTAGGATCATTACAAACTGAGCCAAACGTGTCGTCAATCAATCAATATAATTATTATCATAATATAATTATTCGAAAAAAATATTTGAATTGAAAGTTTACTGGTACACTAATTTCGATGGCAGAAAAAAATAAACTAAAAGGTTAAATTTCGTATAACAACTTTTTTCTAATATAGTTAAAAGATATCTACTAATGACATATTGTGCTTGTAAGTGTAAGTTACCACTAATAACTAATATACAATGTTTGTATGTACATATGTATAACAATAGAATATATATGTATGTTTTAAGGATGTCAAATACTCGCATTCCTTATCCCACCCGATAGCAAATATTATACAAGACTAGCAACTGACGCTCGGGTTCGACCCTAGGTTGATTCGCCATACAAACTTTTATCACCACTTTCACCCCCTTAAGTGATGATTTCCGAGATAAAAACTATCGTACGTCCTTCCCAGGGTCTCAAACTATCTTCTTACCAAATTTCATCTAAATCGGTTCAGTAGTTCCAGAGATTACTTCCTACAAACAAATTCACAAACTTACGAACTTTACCTCTTTATAATATTAGTATAAGATAGTCAATTAAAAAGTTTCTTTCTTGCCAGTATTATTTTGTTTCCAGTAACACAATGGAAAATCAAAATAATTTATCTGTTTTTCTTTTTTAATTATACAACAAGCCGAATTTATTTAATGAAAGTTTTCCGCCGTTTTCATAATTGATTCTCTTAATCAACACGTTGATTGGGTTGAAAGAAATATTTGTAAAATTGCCACGTTTTAATGAAATTTCAAAGTGTAGTAAGTTAAAAATATTTTCGGACCGAATGTTCGAAATCTTGTTTATTTCCTCATCTTATTAATTCATTTATGTTGGAATATTCTAAATAAAAGTATTTTTTTGGATTATTTCGCGGATTTATTTTGATTTTTGGTTCCCCAGAACCAAACATCAAAATAAATCCGCGAAATAATCCGAAAAGTTAGTTTTATTTAAAATGTCAAATATTCGCGTAAATCTAGTTGAATTCTAGTATTTTTATGAATATATTCAATGTTTTATTTTAAGACGTTTAGTGTTTTAGGTAATTACGTCTTGTTATGATATTTTTATAATCTCATTTTTTATAATTTATATTTTTTTGAAAAAAAAAACTATATAATAAAGTGTTATATAAAATATGGGTCACATAATACTTTCTTAGATTTACGCGAATATTTGACATTTTAAATAAAACTATCTTTTCGGATTATTTCGCGGATTTAGTTTTGATTTTTGGTTCCCGACGTTTCGAATGCTTTACAGCAATCGTGGTCACGGGAGAGACTAAGGTTTTAGACGTCTCAAAGGCGTTATATACTTGTTACAGACAGTGCCTACCCACTATTTTACTAAAATGATTTCCATGATGATCGTCGGGAATCAATAATGAAAATAAATCCGCGAAATCATCCGAAAAGATAGTTTTATTTAAAATGTAAAATATGAGTGTTAACATTTTAGTAATACGCGATAGTCCTGCAGGAAAGTGTGGTCAGAACAAGCTTTGGTCTCAATAATATGATATATTCAAACTTTTGACCTATAGATTAATAGAGGACTCTACGAGGATATAATTTCATGATCTATACATTTAATAAAATTCTAACTGAGTCGAATCTGTACTTTAAATATTTTTTGTAAAATCTTATTGAAATAGTTATTATTATCATTTACCTGTTATATAGTAGGAAATAGATACAAAAAGTTTATTACTCATCAATTTTTCTTCACTCTTTGAAGAATTTGTATGAAAATCAAAAAGAGAAGTCTTTAGTCTTAGAGCGTAAGCAGTATTTATTGTTCTCTAGAAGCCATTAAGCCTTTTAATTAAACTGAATGGCTTACACCAGACTATTTCTTTATTTATTCATATTCATTATTCATGAAATTTACGATTAGAATTACTTCTAATTTTCTAAAAAAGCCTTAGGATAAGGTCACTGCGAAAAGTTCTCTTGGCACGTGTAAGTAAACTTTAAAAGTAAATTGCTGTAGGCTCGATTAAGAGGGTAAAGGAGGCTGTAGCCGCAATATGAATTATCAATTTTATTGGGCCACTATTATAAATTATATTTGAAAGTGTGTATGTTTGTTACTGATTCACGATAAAATGCCTGAACGAATTTGGTTGAAATTTAAAACATAAATAGACTACGATCTGGAGTAACGCGTAGGCTACACTTAGGAACCTGGGGATGCAGCCGAGCAAAGCTAAAAGAAGTCGCTAGTCTATATCTATATCTTCTATACATAAATAAAAGTGTAACTGATCGCTTGTATATGGAAGATATTTGAGAAAAACTATTATTCTCTTTATTAACGCAATAGAACTCAAAACAATGATTTTTAGAAATTTTAGTCTGTTTATTTGTGCGCGCTAATCTCAGAAACGGCTTAACCGATTTGGGTGCGGTTTTCACTAATGTATTCCGAAGCTTCACATTTGTTTTATTTCAATGGGTCTAGAAATAAAAAAAAATATGTCAATTTAAAGAATCACCTAAGGACGAACCCGAGCGAGGGTGAGTCGCTAGTTAAAGATAAAATTTACAGTGAGCAAAATTTACTTCTTTATATAACATGATAGCGTCTGACTGAATGAACTGAATTTACGGATCTAATTAAGTTTTACTTGAATTGTAAGGATAATAAATTAACAGAGCTCTTCTTAAATGTATTCTTTACTATACAATTTCACTGTGAATAGATAGCATAACCCTTTTCAATTATTTGTTCCACTTTGATAACAACTCATATATAATAAGATATGTATGAAGCCCTTTTTACCGTCCCACTGCTGGGCATGCGCCGTCCTTCAATACGAGGGGAATCAGGCCATAGTCCACCACGCTGGCCAAGTCCGGATTGGCGGACTTCACATGTCTTTCGAAAACTTGCAGTTTTCTCAGACATGCAGGTTTCCCCACGATGTTTTCCTTCACCGTAAGGCAAGTGGTAATCATGTTAGAAATGATTCGCACATGAAAATATCAGAGGTGCGAGACCCGGGATTTGAACCCGCTTCACTCGGTTTCCCAAGTGAGCGCGTTACCACTGGGCTACCACTGCCTAATCCTATGATATATCCTATCTATATAAGTTATCTAAGTATCTCCATATTATTCCAAGTTTTTCCACGTATGTATAAAGGAAAGAAAAGATGTCCATTGACCCTTATCTATTTTCCATATAACTGAGAAACTCTTTTGATGAATACATTATTGAAAGCAATCCTCAAAGTAAATATACATATTATCGAATAAAAAACTACACAACTAACTTTTGGGTGTTATTTCTATACATATAATAAAATTGTAACTAAGCCGAATCTGTACGTTAAATATTTTTTGGAAAATCTTATTGAAATAGACATTATTATCGATACAGAGGCCGAATATATAGTTTTTACAATTTTTGTCTGTCTGTCTGTCTGTTACCGCATCATGGAAAAACCACTGAACGGATTTTGATGAAATTTGGTATAACGATAGCTGGTTAACCGGGTCAACATATAGGATATTTTTATTGCGGGAAAATATTTCATCTATGAGAAATCTAAACTTTAAAACGTAAGTAGCGACGCCGCCCGTCTTTGGTCACCAGTTCTATACTAATAGAATTTACACAAATGTGTAAAATGTAAAAAATCATATTTTATTTTATTTACTTATTAAGTAATATGTAATCGATGCTATCAATGTTATAAGTCAATAAAAACAATGAATTTACAAGTGTATGCACTGTAAGAGACATCCAATTTAAAATATATCTTTCTCAGGGTTCCGTTTGCCATCACTAAGTATTTAATTTGTTAGTCAATCACTCCACTATAACGACGTCAAGGTACGCTAGAAGGCTTAGGTATTTTTTTATTTAATGGTAATGTTCTTATATATGAAAATAATATTTAACAATAAAATAGCATATAATATAAATATTTTGACATAAATAAACTTCATCACAGCTCGCTATAATTTGCCTCATTGATGTCAAATATAAATTTCATTTGAAAATCATAAAATATTTTAATTAAATTTACGATATATTTTCTTTTTACTATTTAAATTAAAAATCATTTTCAATACCGATAATTCACTTTTAGTTTTTTTCACCTCATTCATATATTCTTATAAAATTTACAGTAAAGAAACGATTAATTTGATAGTAAATTAATGAATTATACAATGGCTGGAATGTAAACATTATTTTTATGTTACCTCTGTGTCTTTTTATTCCAATTGCGGCGAACCCCAAAGGAGGGTTATGTGTTTGTCCTGTATGTACATATTACATGTATGTGATCATTCCATATGCATGGTTTGAGAGCAAACTAAAAACTCATAAGTAATAGTGATGAGCGTACACCGTAATAAGTGCATTTTCATGTTCAGGGACGGGGGGTTACCAATGAAAAAAAATTATATACGTCAAAAATAAAAAAAATATAATCTTTTTTATTTTTAAATTAATTTATTATTTTTTTATTATATAAATATAAATTTAAAACACCATCTGTAATTACGCTATATAAAATAGTATGAACTGCGGCTGACCGTAGGCATGTAATAAATATTCAACAAAGGGTAATTAAAGTAGAGTAGTTGATCGCGAGTGGGAACACGCCACAGCGACACGCCACTCAATTACTTATAATTATTGCGAACATCATATTTTTTTTAAAAACTAGCCACAAATCCTAAGACATTTCGTAGCGTAACCTGAGAAAATATGATCAATGCCCTAGATTGATGAGGAGACCTAACTATGTTTTTAAAACTAATTATTAACCTAATTATTTTTTAACATACTAAAAGTTAAACTAACGTACTAAACATTATCTACATCATTATTATCTTCCTTTTAAATAAAACCGTCTAACTTAAAGAAAAACACATATTTTATTTAAGAACTAGCGACTCACCCTAGCTATGCTCGGGTTCATTCCTACTTACGTTTTAACGTATAGTATAGATTTCTTAGAGATGAGATATTTGCCCACGGTAAAAATTATTCTATATGTTGACCCAGATAACCAGCTATCATCATACCAAAATTCATCAAAATCTGTCAGTGGTTTTTTCGTGATACGTTCCCAGACAGACAGACAGACGGACAGACAGACGAAAATTCTAAAAACTATAGATTCGGCCTCTGTCGATAATAATAACTATTTCAATAAGATTTTCTAAAAATATTTAATGTACATATTCGACTCAGTTAGAATTTTACAAATAAATATTCTCCCTTGAAAATTGTTACATTTAAATAAATAAACACAATTTATTATTGTTACTTTCCAGTGTTATTAAGACAAAGTACTGCCAAGTGAGATTTGCGTAGAAAGATATGAAAATAAAGCGTTTCTCATTCTATTAAGAAATAAAGAGTTCATTTATTTGTGAATATAATATTATAAGAGGCGTATAATATGACTTCATTTATTTAAATATAAAACATAACTTAACTTTAACCATATAGACATAATGAACTGTTCCGTTCTAAATTTCAAGAAATTTATTAATAACATAATCCAATAATTTTTATAATATTTAATACTTAATTATGTTTATAGTATATAGTATTGTATAGTTGTTTAATTTAGTCTTATTCTTTCTACTCTTTCCTCTAATTATGTGTTTTTTTTATTTGTGGAAACTTAATTGGTAAATGTGTTTATTTTTTTTTAATGTAAATTGTCTGTAATATAATACTGTTTGTTTCCCTGTAATAAATAAAAATAAAAAAATAAAATAATTATTGTACGTAACATATGTTTACTCGATAGAGATAAGCTTAAGTTTTCTAAATTTTAGATTTTTAGGTCTTGATTTAAATGGTAGGTAAATTAAAACATTCTCGAAATAACTTAAAAAGTACGAGTTTAGGTCACACAGTGTTATAAAATAATTTAAACTTTACACTAAATAAATATGTTGGGACATTAACACATAGCACCATCTAGTTCCATGGTAAGCTACGAGCCTTGTTTCGGAAGTACTAGTAACATGAGAAGTACAAACAAAAATGATATAGTATTACTTAGCTAACATGTAATTTCATAATGCCAAAACGTCACGACATTTTAGATAAATCTAACGTTGACATATTTATAACGAAGCTTGGAAGTAAAAGTCAAGGTTCTGAAAATAATTTACGACATACATATATATAATACGATATAATAAATAATAATAAATATGTTGGGACATTAACACACAGCATCATCTGGTTCCATGGTAAGCTACGAGGCTTGTGTTATGGATGCCAGATAGTTGATACAATACATATATATATAGAACTTATTATAAATATAAACACCCATGACTGGAGTACAAACATTCGTGCTCATCACACGAATAAATGCCCCACAGCTGGACTCGAACCCGCGACCGCTGGCACAGCAAGTAGGGTTACTACAAACTGAGCCAAATACGAGTATGTGGTGGAAAATATATAAAATGAGAGAATTTCTTTTTGCAGTTAAAATATAATCATTTTTCGTCGTACTTTATATCATTTTTGTAGTACAGTTAAAATAATCTATTATTTCAATTTTCTTTGACTTTGTCTAAATTTCTAAGAACTTCGTCGGTAAAAAAATGAAAGGACGAGACAAAACTATAGTATTATGCCATCTGTTTTCAGAACTCTTATAAAAACAAGTCACTAAGACAATTTTCTTAATTCCTACTTTATTGTACAGTAGTTGAATATTTATCTATAAGGTTTTATATTATTTTATTTAAAAAGTACTTTTTCATGGAATTTTCCTAGAATAAGAAAATGTTTATTGTGTCAGTGAAATATTATAAAATTTGTTTGACCTATTTCAGTTTGGGACATCTTTTATCAGAGATCCGTTTTAATAATCTCGTTATTAGAATAAAGGTAAATTGTTTTGTGTTAGGTACAGAAACATTTTATTTAATGAACAAAGGCATATTATAAAGAACGATGATCGATTGCGACAATGTAGAAAAATAACTATATTGATTATTACTATGGGCATAAACGGGGGAAAATTGACATACTCGTATGTATTTTAGCCTATTACATTTTAAATGCTATTTTTTGTGAAATATATACAAGACTAGCGACTTACCCACGCTTCGCTCGGGTGCGTCCCTACGTACGTTTTAATTTTTTTGAGCGGGACCCTAATTCTAAACTCCGTATTCTAATTCTAAAACTCCGTATAATATCAGCTATTTGCCAGTGAAAGTCCCGTCAAAATCAGTCCAGCCGTTTCGGAGATTAGCCGGAACAAACAGACAGACAGACAGACAAAAATTTAACAAATTGTGTTTTTCTTATAAGTACCGTATATTATTTTGATATGTATTTAGTAAAAAGCTGTTATTTTGATATTACATACAGACACTTCAATTTTATTTATCTGTATAGATGTATAGACTAGACTAGGATCTTACGATTAGGATCTTAAAGATTGGAGGCTTTAAAAAGAAATTATTCTTTATTTAAAATTTAAAAGTATCTTGGCAACATAAGCACGGCGTGTTGGTAAGAAGTGCATTTAATAGCTCTCTCCCCCTTTCTCTCCTCTCTCTCCCACTCACCCTCTCTTCTACACTCTCTCTCTTTTCAATCTGTAAAAAGAAGTTTAAGATACATTATTAATTAGAAAGTTAATGTAGCTGAGAAAAGATATTGGATTCTTTCTATATTTTAGAAATCTTTTATGAAACCCATTCGGTCTGATTAATTTAAGACTAAAGGGGAAGATAGTAACAACTTTCATTTTGTCAGAGGTTAGTTTAACAGAATTTTATCGAATCTGATAAAAAGTTTTATTAACGTTGACATTATTGACAAAGTTTTTGTTTCTAGTGAAAAGATATTTACTTAGCACAGATAACTTCCTTCGCTGTATTTTTACATTAAAAAGTTTCCAGTCTTTTAAACAAGCAATTTTATCTATCTTTAGAAGAAAATGTATATATACATATACGTAACTTTAAAGGGTATTTTATTATTTCTTACTAGCAGAGTGTTACTTTGGTACTAGAAAAATAAAAACAAATCTATCCCTCGAGAACTGTACATTTTTCTGGGATAAAAAAAGCCTATGTGCTACTCCAGACTATCTGATCGACTATATCATCTATCTCTGTGCTAAATTTCATCCAAATCCGTTCAGTCGTTCTGGCGTAATTGAGTAACAAACATCCATCCGAACATCTAAACTTTCACATTTATAATGTTAGTAAGATTAGTTTTTTCAAGTTAATAAAATTTATACTTATATGTGCGTGTGTTAGTAATTTTTCTTCTCTTAAATGGCTTGACTGATTTTGTTGAGTTTGTGTACCTATGTCATTATTATGGTCACTTGGATGGTTCTTAATTATAATCGGGATAGCTAAGTGGCATTGTAATCAAGATCCAGCTTTTTTTTTTAATTTTCTCACGAAACGAGATCTTTGGCAGAACTACGTTTATTCTATATCTATATTATTCTATATTATGGCAAACTACAAATATTTGTAGTTACTTTTAATTTGTTTTTATTCGAAGATAAAATAGATGGTTTTAGGTACATTGTGTAATTGTTCATGCTATTTTTTGTTGATCTTGTATAGCATAAAAGTCCTCTAAACATGTCAGTTGGATAGTAAATATGGGGAGGCGGGAAACATCACTATTAAACAAGCATCACAACATAATTCACTTTGAAAGATATCGTACGGTCCCAACATATAAATTTATTTTGGGTCGTCCCGTGCTATATACGAGTATGTACGTACACTTGTAAAGTTTCTGACAGATATAATGTATCTAAAGATATTGAGAATTTCAATGAAGCTGGAGTAACATAAACGTAACTTAACCTCAAACGTTAATTTAATTAAATCTTTTATTTCATGGCTTCTAGGAGTGTCATTTGGGCACAATTTACTTCGCCAATGTCACGTAGAATGGAGAAGACACGTTATATATAGAATGACCGGTAAAAAAGGAGAAATAAAACACTAGATCATACGTATTTGATTATACGTAAAAACAGAGCGAGAAACGTTATGTTAATAATTAATATTCAATTAATCATTTAATTTTAGTTATTTTAGTAATTATAATTTGAATTTTTTATAGTATTTTTTAAGTGAAAATATATTTGATTTCCATCTTTTAGTATTTGTCGTTGTTACAATGACTGGCATTTTCAGATAAAAAATTGTGACCTCATTCGAACAGAACGGCTCTCCTAAAATAGTGCTTTGACAATGATTAATAACTTCCGCTATGTCATTTTTATGTATAAGAAAAGCCAGTGCGAAAGAAATGTTTTATCATTTTATCTATGATACCGAGAGAGACAAAGGCTAAAAACATAAAACTGTATACAAAGTAAAAATAACAAAATTACGTATTTAACAACTGCAAAATAAGACCGTTAAGTTACTGCTGACTCAAAATACAGTTCTGCTAAAAAGAGCCAAAAATAACTCAATAGTTGCCTTCAAAACTTTGAATCAGTGTATTTAATATAATTTAACAGCTTCTGGGCACAGAATCAACTTGCCTTAATTCTCTAAATAGTTAACTACGGGAAACTCTTGGATAGAATAATAGGATTTACGTAATCAACTAAAGTTACTAATATAACTTAATTTTTTGTCCATAACAAGATTTCACACCCGGTCACATAAAAATTTTGTATGTTTATAACCGTTTACTAAACAGGATACCCGTACCCGTCACAACTTCAAGGCTACAACATATTCCTCACCGACATTCTGCGATCACTGTGGATCTCTCCTCTACGGGCTGATCCATCAAGGGCTCAAGTGTCAAGGTACAACGACGGCGCGCTACAACTGCTATACTTGCTTACTGCTTACTCTTCTTCAAATCTATTACAGCTTGGTGGTGGTCATGCTCATGCCGTATATCGTCATTCTTTTCTAACATCTAGCATTTGACAACGATATTGGAATATTTTATTATTTTTCTATGTAATGGCTTATTTTTTTTTAAGATCAGTAGATATTAATTTGGTTTTGGTGTTCTTGCGAAGGCCGCGCACGCCCCCCACAAATGGAACACGTGGACGTTCCTTACTCCAACATTTTGTGACCATTGTGGCACGATGCTCCATGGTCTCGCACACCAGGGATTTAAATGTGGAGGTATATTTGGGTACATGAATAGGCACCCGAGGAACTTAGTTCCTACGTATAACCCCTTAGCGGCAATGGATGTCACGGGAAGAACCATGTCACAGTGTTGTAGATGCATAAAAGTTACATTTTTCGTTCAAAATAATAAAATCCCTTTCCAATCGACGAGAAAGTTCAGTGAATTTTAAAATTCTTTCAATCTGAAGATAAATTTAGAAACGATCCCTGCACGATTGAATTAATCGAATATCCAGACTTGATACAGTTTCAATATTGAATAAATCGTCCCAACACTCAGTCGATTAACTGATTTATTGAATGTAATTTATAACTTCTGAACTCCTAGTTACAGTGTTCTGTATCGCATTCATCCCATCTGTTCGCTTGAAACTTTGTAAATCGCATGCATTTTATATGTACACACATTGTTCGCTTGCAACTTGTAGTTTTCTATTAACTGTGGTATTTCCACTCCCAGCATTATGCAGGAAAGTAAATTACTACGATCTTGCCTTTGCAACTTGCCTGATGAGCACATTCTTTTAATTATTTTTTTGCATGAACTACTTTATTCATTGCTTTTTTCTTTATTCACTGTTTATCTTTAAGCATTTGCCTTTTTTGTATTTAAGTATTAGCTAGATTGTTTATTCATAACTCTATTAAACTTGTTTTGTTTTGCAATTTAAATTTTGGTGGTTTCCTGAATTAATATTTCATACAATTGTATTTAAAAAAAACATAACTCACATGAAAATGCTTTTAAAACGACTATTAATTGTGAAATCTGTGAAATATACCGACTTAAAATATGGTCGACATGGACCTAGTTGGAATTGTAAATGATGAAAGCAAATTTATGCACAATCAAAAGTCAATTTCACGCCCTGGACCTTTATTATTAAACCAACATTCATTTTTCATGCCACCCTCGTTCCTGACGTTCAATTTTATTAATTTAAGAGTGATTCTCCTCTTGCATGTAAATTCACTTACTTAAAGTGCACTTTAGATGAATGTATAAATATATTATGAAACTCTTACTACAATATTTTATTATAAACAACATGTGGAGAAAGATATTGAGTAATTACTTATGCACTATGAAAAGCTAAAATATAGTTATGCATATTTTAAATACTTTATATTATATACATATGTGTTAATGAAAATGTCTGACAGTATGTGACATGAACGTGCACAAGCGATGCGAGGAGTCTGTACCGAATCTCTGCGGTTGTGACCACACCGAGCGACGCGGACGCATACAACTCTCCGTGTCTTGCGTTGGGAACAAGCTTACTGTTATCGGTATGTAGACATTTACCGCCAAATAGCCTGTCCTTTAATCATCTAATAGAAATCGATAGAAACTCCATAGTAGCAAATAATACCGTGCCTTACTGGCACGTATATATGGATTTTTTTTAATAATTTCTATGATATCTTTAAATTAGTAATAATAGACTGAGCATTTAATAGATAGGCCTATAACCTAAAGGCAGTGGTAGCCTAGTCGCTTGCTCGGGAAACCGAGTGAAGCAGGTTCTTATCCCGAGTCTCGCACTTCTGATTTTTTCAATGTGTGAATCCTTTCTAACATGATTATTGTTTGGAATTTGAATCCCATTCTAGGCTATAGTTGTTTATATCTACCGCATTGTCTATTGCGGTATTTCGAAGTTATATGTATATATCCAAGAGTGACGTTAGTTGTCGATTTAATATATGTTGTTTAACATAGAAGAACTGTAGGTAATAGGTATACTTGATATTAAACAAATATTATGCCATATTTTCAGTTAAGCAAGGCCGAAATTTGATCCCCATGGACCCGAACGGCCTCTCCGATCCCTATGTGAAACTTAAGCTGATCCCGGATTCTGACAACGTCAAGAAAAAAACTAAGACCATCCGTAGCACTCTCAATCCTGAATGGAATGAGACACTAACATTCGACCTCAAGCCTGAGGATAAAGATCGTAGACTTCTCTTGGAGGTGAAAAAACTTTTGTATGTCGTCATGTAACAAAAAGTTCGAGAATTAACGAGTACTTACGTTTTATAACATACAAATAATATATTTAGGAGATTATTTTTTAGAAAGTAAATTTCTTTAGAAAAAGCATCTTAGACAAATGTACTGTGTGGACTGCGAATGAGGCTTTGTTATCTAAAGTAAAATAGAAATATGTGGTACGTCTTAATTTAGTATAATATCGAATTTAATTCGATTAAAGCTCTTATAATTTTAAATATAGCGCTTTATATATTAAAGATGAGCTAATTCCCCAATGGCAAGTTGCAGAAATAACTTCACGTTAGGACACATATTTTTGTCTACATTAAGTGTCTACATCAAAGTATTCGCAGAAAAACTGAACTTTTACTGGGTCTATTAAGTATATACGTCAGAAAATGGCCACCTGGGAAATATAACAACCACCAAGAGATATTTTACGTTTTAATTTATTTATTTATTTATTTAAGTCTATTTTATTTTTATACTAAGTAAGAATAAATTGTAAATAATATCTTTCACTTATCCAGGTTTGGGATTGGGATAGAACATCCCGTAACGACTTCATGGGATCGCTGTCTTTCGGGATATCAGAGGTGATGAAAGCACCAGCCGATGGGTGGTTCAAACTTCTCACTCAAGAGGAGGGTGATTATTACAACGTGCCAGTACCAGAAGAGGGCGCTGATTTGGCCCAACTAAAGAACCAGATGAAGGCGACTAACCTCGGGAACAAGAGACCACCACCCCCGCCAGATAGAGAAGTACCCCACAATATGGCGGCCGCAGACGTTATTAGGGCATCCGATTTCAACTTCATAATGGTGCTCGGGAAAGGGTCGTTTGGAAAGGTATGATTTTATTTTGAAATTAGTGATTTTATACTAATATTGCGCTGGACTTAATGTGTTAGGATAAAAAGTATCCTACGTTATCTCTATCCCGTATACTATCTACGGAAAATATGCGGGCAGAAGAACTTTCCTTTGTTAGTTAGTTAGTAGTTAGTGTTAGGTAGTTAGTTGTTAGTTTCTGCATTAATAAAGCAAAGAACACAAACGTACTTACATATATATATAATTTCGGTAAAGAAATCTCATTATGTAAGTACCTACTCAATCTATACGTAATAAAAAAATAAAATATAAAATAAAATTTTCCGAGTCGAATCTGTACATTATAATTTTTTTTTTTTTTGGAAAATCTTATTGTAATTATCATTATTATCGATACAGAGGCCGAATCTATAGTTTTTAGAATTTTTGTCTGTCTGTCTGTCTGTGACCGCATCTCGAGAAAATCATTGGAGGGATTTTAATGAAATTTGGTATGAATATAGCTGATTATCCAGGTCAACATATAGGATTTTTTTTACTGCGGGAAAAGATCTCATCTCTGAGAAATCTATATTAAACATTAAAACGTACGTAGAGACGAACCCGAACGGAGCGAGGATGACTCGCTAGTTATTTAAAAAATAACTAACTATGAAATTAAAATTCCATATTAATTTTAGTTATAATAACTTTGTCTAAAATGATATAGAATATTTTGATAGAAGTTTCATAGAATAATAGAGGAATAAAATATAGCAGATGATACAAATACAAATACTGTTTATTCATAAAGTTTTGTGATGAGGTTTTTACGCGCGGCTTAACGAGCTCCAGTGGCGCAATTGGTTAGCGCACGGTACTTATAAGACAGTGTTCGTGTGAGACATGCCGGGGTTGTGAGTTCGAGCCTCACCTGGAGCAATATATTTTTACATCTATTCTTTTGAAATATTTAATAGAAATAGTCTATATGATATGGAGTATGTTATAGAAATACGATTTTTTATTTTATAAAACGCTTTTATATCGATACAATAAAATAACTTCATGGAATTTACGGATTTTATATACTTTTGTTTTATTTCTTTTGTAGTTTTTGTCATTTATTGGATAAATTGAAGTAACTTATGCCGAGACGTAGATACCAAATGTATATTAATATTCGGAAAGCAATTTTCAGTGAAATCTCCATATTTATATTTTCACTTTATTTCAAATACATTAATTTATTATTCCATATATTTAGTAGGTAATTAACCTTTTTTGTGTTATAAAAATAGTTCGTTAGTATAAAATCAGTTTCAACAGTCAGACTTATTTTCGCATAACTAAGCCTAAATAATAACCTTCTTTTGCCAAGTCGGTTAATTTTCAAAATCCTTTGAAGTTAAAGCAAATTTCGCAGGATTAACGTTAGTTCCTAGTTGAAGCATTTGATACATAAATGTTCAATATTTTTATTTCTTGGTAGGTATATTCATAGCACCGAAGACTCATATTTTAAAAATACTATGAAGAATTCAAAACGATAAATTCAAGTCTGGATGAAATATTACGAGACATTTCGAATGCATTTTAATACTTGAATATAAAATATTTACAAAATATATTTTTAAAGGTAATGTTGGCGGAGAGGCGCGGAACGGACGAGCTGTACGCCATTAAGATTTTGAAAAAAGACATCATAATTCAAGACGATGACGTCGAATGTACGATGGTTGAGAAAAGAGTGCTAGCCCTTAGCAGCAAACCGCCTTTCCTAGTGCAGTTGCATTCGTGTTTCCAAACTATGGTAAGTTTATGTTATTTTAATGGGATTTTTCTTAGTTTTGTATAAAAACTTCGTCACTGGCAATGGTAGCCCAGTGGTAACGTGCTCGCTTGAGGACCCGAGTAAAGCGGGTTCAAATATCTCTGATATTCTCCTGTAATCATTTTCAACATGATTGTCTTACGGTGAAAGAAAACATCGTGAGGAAACCTGCATGTCTAATAGAACATGTCGATGTCGGCGGACTTGTGGAGTCCGCCCGCACTTGGACCTGCTTGGTAGCCTATCCCCCTCGTATTGAAGGGTGGCCCGTGCCCAGTAGTGGGACGTTAAAAAGAACTGAACATAATACAATGTTAGATCACTTACCTCCTCATTTACGTATTACAAGTTGTATATATTTTTGTGATTGCCTCCTAAAAACCTTCATCTTGATACAACACTCAATAAATTTGGAAGTTTTTTTTTTTTTATAAAGACACAAATTGATGCCTGAAATCCGCCATTTTGATTTTTATTATTATCCATATACCCAGTGACACCCGCGATATCAAGCCGAATCTGACGGCGCATGAATCATCAAAATCGGTGAAACCGTTTAGCAATTACGATCCAACATATGATCGGACATACGTACATACATAGGTATGTCGGCTAAAAATATAATTACAACATACCTACAATGTTTTGCATTTATACACATTTATAATAGTAGTCTAATAAATATTACATTATTAAAAATATTCGTGTTATCTATGTAGATAATAATCTATCTATATCAATAAAAATAAATCGCTAAATGTGTTGCTAAGCGCAAAACTCGAGAGAAACTGGACTGATTCGGCTATTTTTTTTTTTTGCAAATTCCCTATAGTCCGAGGAAGGTTCCTAACTTCCTATGAAGAACAAAATTGGAAAAAATGTCAGGAAAAACGTAAATACACCATTTTTCTAATCAGATCTGCTACACACTTGATTTGACAAAACGAGGTCTGTCGGGTCAGCTACTATTATAATATATAGATAACATTTATTTGTTTAAATAACCTATTTATTTATTTAATTATGTATTAATAATTCAATTAATTATTTGGAGATATTATCTATGTTATGACAATTTGTAATGATAGGAAAATGAAGAATTGTTTATTTAATTTTAAATATTTTACTTTACATATCTCTACAGATATAACAAAACAATAAGGTAATTTTATACCTAGCAGTTTAGAAACGTAAATTCGAGTTTTTCGATTTTTGCATTGGAACCCTAAATGGTTCCAACACGATCGAAAACTCGGAGTAAAACATACCCTATATTATATAGCCCTGAAAAGTCGTCTATCTTTCAGTGAAAGTCCTATTACAATCGGTTAAGCCATTCCGAAGATTGCCCCGGGATAATCGATACGTAGATAGCGTACGAAATAAACAGAAGTATATACATATTGATAAAAGAATAAGATAAGCGTTTTAGTAGTATCAAAAGTTATTCCACGACATTCAGATATCGTTTTAGACCATTTTTGAAATTTTCTCTGAAAAACACTCAGTGCTTAAAGTAAAAAAACCTATACCTTCGAGGTAAATCCTATATATCGAGGTAAATCTATACATACTATTACATATAATAAAATTGTAACTAAAAAGAATCTGTACATTAAATATTTTTTGGCAAATCTTATTGAAATAGACATTATTATCGATACAGAGGCCGAATCTATAGTTATTAGAATTTTTGCCTGTCTGTCTGTGACCGCATCACGGAAAAACCACTGGACAGATCTTGATAAAATTTGGTATGATGATAGCTGGTTATGGGGGTCAACATATAGGATACTCTTTACTGCGGGAAAATATCTCGTCTCCAAGAATTCTATACTAAACGTTAAAACGTAACTAGAGACGAACACGAGCGGAACGAGCGAGCGAGCGATATACATATAAAAACTCGTCGATGTACTAGTGTAAAGATATCATTAGTATATTAGCTAGGAGGGATCTGTAACCACAGATCCGGAACTCGTGAAGTTTAATTCTAAATCGGACTAATAGTTTTTGGGGTTTTAATTAAGTTGACTGGGTTTTACTTCACCCAACTGTCTCAAAGCTTGATGTCTCCCTAGTGGTGATCCAATCGCCGTTTTATTAGAGTTTGAGAATGAAAGGAATATACTAATGCACTTTTGTTTGTGCACATACGTACTGGACTATATCTTCCGCACTCTTGGCTATTTTCAATGAGATTGGCCATCGTAGATGAAATCGATCAGAAGAACTGTCTTTACATCTAAAAATATATTGTATTCAGCCCTTTTTAACGTCCCACTGCTTACTGCTGGGCACGAGCCTGCCTGGAATATGGGGGATCAGGTCATAGTCGACCACGCTGGCCAAGTATGGATTGGCGGACTGCACATGTCTTTCAAAAACTTGCTAGGTTCTCTCAGACATGCAGGTTTTACTCACTATGTTTTACTTTACTGTGCCAAGTGGTAATCATGTTGAAAATGATTCGCATATGAAAATATCAGAGGTGCGAGACCGCGATTTGAACCCGCTTCACTCGGTTTCCCAAGCGTGCGCGTTACCACTGGGCTACCACTGCGTCTATAAATATATCTATATTAGGGAAAAACATTTCTGTCAGTAAATCGAACAAATATTTTTGTGTAACGATGAAATGGTCAAGCTAATGGTATCCTTTATTTGATTAGGGATACGTGATACTTTCTTATCATAGTCATAGTATACGTCCAAAGGAAACTTTTCTTTGTCGTAGGTAACTTAAGATGAAGTGTTTTTTTTTAACAAGTATTTACCTCACTAACTGAAGCTGTTAGGTCTATCCGGGAAAATTAGGATATGGAAACTCAGCTAGATGTGATTTTTTTCTTAAATATTATTAGAGTTCCATACCCGAAAAGTGCTAACGGAACCCTATTACTAAGCCTCCGAAGTCCGTCCGTCCTTCGGAAAGCTGTATCTCATGAACCATAATAGGTAGAGGGTTGAAATTTTCACAGTGTGTAATTCTATTGCAGCTAATAACAACAAATAATAAAAAACTAAGACGGCGCATTTCCAAAAGGTTGCCATACAAATTTAAAAAAAATGATTATGGTACGGAACCTTTTGTGTGCGAGTCCGACTCGCACTTGTTTTAAAATATTATTTTTACCGTGTCAAACTAAACTAACTTAATACTTGTCTTTTCTGTTCAAAAGGGATTTCCAATGATTCACTTTCCAATGATTCATTTTTTAGCGTATGTGATAATAAATATGAATGTTCTTCCCCTATTATATTTTCAGGATCGACTGTACTTCGTGATGGAGTACGTGAACGGTGGAGATCTAATGTTCCAAATTCAACAATGCGGCAAATTCAAAGAACCAGTTGCTGTGTGAGTTTCTCACTCATGTATAGTTCGTTTCTAGTTATTAGACCTAGGAAATTTAGTTTAATAAAAGGACAAAAAAGTGATATAAGAAAGAATGACATTATTTTTATTATTTAAATAAGTAAATTATTAAAATGATTATTAATATTATGAATAAATTATTAGGAATATTTATTGATTTTAAAAGATAATTTATTAATTACGTAGGTCAAAGGCGGTGTCTTTTAATTGCGACGGCGGTGCCTTTTGTTTGAAATAGTGAAGCGGGTTCGAACCCCGGATCTCTGATCTCTGACATTTTCTTGGGCAAATCTCATTTAACATTATCATCTCATTAACATAATTATGACTTATTAGTACTTACGATTAAGAAATTTATAAGAGATTTGTTAGGAAATATGAATTTCTACGAACTAGTTTTCAAAACACGTTTTAAATATGTTTCTATAGACCCGCTTAGTTTAAGGGATTAAATTAAATATAATTATATAAAAATATAATACATTAATCTTACTTACCTATATATTATATTATTTTATCCTTTAAATATGTTCATGTTAAAATTATTACTGTTCCAAACTATGATTATTAAAGAAAGATTTATTTATATATTACAGTTTCTACGCAGCCGAAATAGCCATCGGTTTATTCTTCCTCCATTCCCGCGGGATAATCTATCGCGATTTGAAACTCGATAACGTCCTTTTAGACCAAGACGGTCATATTAAAATCGCTGATTTCGGCATGTGCAAGGAAGGTATCACCGGCGACAAAACTACTAAGACCTTCTGTGGCACACCAGATTATATTGCCCCGGAGATCATTTTATACCAGCCGTATGGGAAGTCGGTTGATTGGTGGGCGTATGGTGTGCTTTTGTATGAGATGTTGGTCGGACAGCCGCCGTTTGATGGTGAAGATGAGGAAGAACTGTTCGCGGCCATTACTGATAATAGTGTGTCTTACCCAAAAACTCTTAGCAAGGTCAGTCGTATACGGATTTGTATATTATGTTAATAATTTCGTGTTTTTTTAGGAACTAAGCAAAAATAACATAATGGCCTATTTCGCCCGCTTATCTTATCCCTCTATTATTTATAGTTACTTTTTATACAGATTTTTAACAAAAGACGTGTAGAAGAATATGACTTTTAAAAGTGATATATGTATGTAATGAATTATTAAATTAAGCCATCTAAAAAAGCAACATCCCTATTCCTTGAAAACCAAATTAAAGGCGTGAATCTCACCCAATATTCACATTCACCACCATACACTTATAATCAAATTAAAATTGCAAAATCTCATATTGACTTTACTTGACGTACTTTTTTATACCAGGGTAATAATAGGTAGGGATACTATTTACTTTATGGCTAATAAATATGAAAAAATAATCTTGTCCGTTGCAACATAAGGGTAAATAAATATGTTTTGGGATTTATATATCATTATGTGTTTTACTAACACTTACCAGGAAGCAAAGGACGCGTGCAAGACGTTCCTAACGAAGAACCCGCAGAAGCGCCTCGGGTGCGGCTTGCGCGGGGAGGAGGACGTGCGCACTCACCCCTTCTTCCGACGCATCGACTGGGCGCGCGTCGAGGCGAGGGACGTGCAGCCGCCATTCAAGCCTAAGATTGTGAGTTATCTTGCTTATGAAACATACTAGTACTCGCTTCGCTCGGGTTCACCACTACAAAAACAAAAACAAATCTATCCCACGAAAACCGTATTTTTTCGGGGATAACCTATGTGCTATTCCAGACTATAATCTATGTCTGTGCCAAATTTGATCCAGATCCGTCCAGCCTTTCTGGCGTGAAAGAGTAACAAACCTATCCCACGGGAACCGTACATTTTTTCGGGTAAAAAAATAGCTTATGTGTTATTCCAGACTAAATATCAAAATCAAATATTTTATCTTAAATTTGATTATATAATATAACACAACACCTGTCTAACTTTCAGAAACATCGCAAAGATGTGTCCAATTTCGACAAGCAGTTCACCCAAGAGAAGACGGAACTGACGCCGACCGACAAGCTGTTCATGATGAACCTCGACCAGACCGAGTTCATGGGCTTCTCCTTCCTCAACCCTGAATACGTTCAACATGTGTGAATTGATTGTAAGATGTTTTCTTTTTTTTTTTTCATTTTGTTCTAGAAAAAAGCACTGTCAATTGTTATCCAATTTCTTAATTTTCCGGATAAGTTTTTAATTTATTTCACCTAAAAACCTCATCCGGATTTTAAAGAAAATTATAGAATAGCCAAATCGATTTTGCCTTTTGCAAGTAATGCGCTATGCCAACGAAGCCTAGTAAAATCTTTTTAAGATCTTTACTAAATACATTAATATCAATAAGGCAGTATATTATAGTGCCTTATAGATTTCCCAGATTTTCTCAAATAAAAAAATAAACTTTAAATTAAATCAAACCCATTTATTACATTACGCAATTTATATGATATAAAAGGTTGTTTTAAAAAATGATTTTTTAATATTATTTTTTTATTTATTAGCTAGTTTTCATCAAAATCACTATAATATTAAAGCACGAAGACATCAACTTATACTTCCGCATTTATTATTCTTGCATTGGTTCCAAATTCTATACATAAATAAATATGTACAATTGTGTACAAAATATGTACAAACAAAAATGCTAAAAATTATTTTATTACGCTAATATTATATTGAATAAAATAATCATTAAAAGAAATCTAATTATTTTTCTATTATCCTCAGTAAATGTACCTTTTGTTTGTTTCAGAAACATCTTCCTGCATCATTGAAACTCAGCGCTATCGTTATGGTGGCCTCTGATAATTCATTTATCTCTTTCTGTCACTCTTACGATGAAATCGTATTGCTGTCTCGCTCATCGTTTCTTTCTTTCAAATCCGAACTTGGTTCTTCGAAGGTGAAACTAATTTATTCCACTAAAGGGATTTGGGAGATCATTATTTGCTCATTTTCCTTGTAGTTTTTAATTAATTTAAATGTTAAACCTGAGTATTACTCCAGTATTGTTTCACCATCCGATGCGACATGGCCGTAACGTTGTGTTTGTATGCAATAAATACCGTTATCTCAACGAATTATTCGAAGCAATACTATATGGTTAAAATAATGATTAATAAAAATCGCTCTCTATAATTTTTAGTCTGAATTTTTTATAAGTGGTGATTCCGTTTTTAGCATTTTCAACGGATGATATGAATCTTAGGCAAGGCTTCCATCGTCAATGAATCTTCCAGTAATATGAGAAATGTTTATTTTTAAAATTTACGAAACAAATAGTTTTCTTCGTAGTAGAAACTTTTTGGATATCGTGATCTTGGGGCCACTTGGTAATAGTGAATGTTTGTAGTAGCTATATACAAAAATTGCCAAAACAAAAACGTTGCAAAGTATTTTCGACTTTATTCCAAAGTGATAAGGTCTAAATTACTATGCAAATTTTGTCATACCACTTGTGCGTCTGTCCCTTTATATTATATAATAATTAATTTCTCATTCACATATCAGTGTTTTTAGCTAGATTATTGTATGTCGTGTCGTGTGGATGGCGCTAAATTTTAAGTGTTAGTCAACCATTTTTAACTTTTAGTACGGCGTATTGATATCTTCCATGTGCATACTAAAATAAATATTTTTTTTTATTAATTTGTATGTATATCTAAAGCCAAATCCGCAATTTTGTCTCATTAAACTCGATTAGAAGAATCTCTATGGAAATTTTATATAGTTAGAATATTTAATTTTATTCTATGACATTAGTTTTGTAATTAACTGTTTAATTCGCAGCGGCTGTATGATGGCTGTCATTAAGTTTTCATTGTCTATGGTATTAAGTTTGTTGTGTTTATGCATTTATGTATAAATTATCTATGGTTACCTTGTGTCACGTGTGTGTTTGTTTGTATGTGTGTTGCGAGTGTCATGTCGTGTGTGAGTTCTATAATTGAAAGTTGCGGTTGTTGTAGACGATGATGTCAAATGACTTGTAATTTATCTACGTTTTAAAATATTTTATAATCTGTGCCTCGTGGTGTTTTATTTTGTTTTTAATTATTTTTAATATTTGTTGTATCGTCTACAATTACCGCAAATGTCAGCTGTCAGCTATTAATAATCGTGTAACTAAATAGCCTTACTAACTTAATTTATAATATATAAACTAAAAATACATATAAAATCGTATAACTCTTGCTAGGTATAAAAATGTGAATTTAAATGAAATGAAAAAGCAGTTGATTCTAAATTGAAAGTAATAAAATGACATTTTAGATGTTAATTTTTAAATGTAAGTATTAATTCTTGTGTTATTGAAGAAATTACTCAATGTCAATGACGTAGGGTGCATTTTTGTTTGTAATTTTTTCAATAACAAAGTCGTCTAAGCCGTTAGCGTATTCAAAGGGACGGCTTTTTTGAATCTGTATTATAGATTTAATCGTTTTCTTTTTAGATGTAATGGTAAATAGGAATAACATGCTGACTCATTCTTTAATATTTTATTATATAACTAACACTATATCATATAATATAACCTGATCAATAAACAAAAAAAAATATATCATTTGGTTACTAAAATTTGGATTTTAACTTAAAAGTCAATGATTAATAGATTTTTTGTAACAAAAATGAGTTGGCATTATATAATAATCAGCTGGAGAGGGAGTCAAGTAGAGCGCACTCGCGCCTTCCCACCCCCGTGAGTCTGCTTCACAAGCACGTGTATGACCTTGGTTTTTCAAAAATACTAATAAAATCATTAAAATAAAAGCTAATAATGTTGAAAAATACACATGTATTGCGTATAATTATATAAATACCGGATAAATATCTTGAATATAGACATCTCACTATACGAAAGGGAGTTTTAACGACTAACTTCACATTATAGCCAATAAAGACTGACTTCATACTGTAGTCTAAATCTCTGTAGTAAAAAAAAAATCAGTCTCATCATACTTTTCCCTACCGCGCCAAAAGAAGTAGAACTTCAATAAACAAATCTCTTCTACGATCCTTGCCTTTTTGAAATATGATAATGGAAAATAAAAGAAATTTAAAATCTTAAACTAGATCGATAATAGCATTATAAAGGTTCATAATACAATATATTTTTTAAGTTTTTTTGGACAATGGCATACACGTGTTTAAGACGCAGACTCACTATCCTTTAACACCCCTTTAGTATTAAAAACACTTTTAATAATAATATTTACAATTTTATATATCACAACTGTAATAGACATTGTATATGAAATTAAGACACACATTTTCGTGCCGAGTTTTTAACTTCATTTTGTCACTAATAAAAAAAAATATGGCCGCAATTTATCAATGCTGTTAAAAATTTAAAAATGAATTTTACTAAAAGTGTTTCTAATAAAAAACACCCAGCAACACTAGCTTATATAGTAATAGCTTAGATAGTATTAAACACTTGTATCGCGACACTACGTTTTGTTGTTCTCAATTATGCCCAGAAGAGTTTGAATGACATTGGAAAACAAATTGAATTCCATACTCTATAATATGGAAGTAATTCTTTACGAATACGTTACGCCATTTATTCGTGAGTTCTATTACGTCCTGGGCAGTGGTAGCCCAGTGGTAACGCGCTCGCTTGGGAAACCGAGTGAAGCGGGTTCAAACTCCGGGTCTCGCACCTCTGATATTTTCATGTGCGAATCATTTCCAACATGATTACCACTTGTCTTACGGTGAAGGAAAACATTGCGAAGAAACCTGCATGTGTAAGAGAAACTAGCAAGTTTTCGAAAGATATGTGAAGTCCGCCCGCACTTGGCCAGCGTGGTGGACTATGGCCTGATCCCCTCGTATTGAAGGTGGGCCCACCCCCAGCAGTGGGAGGTTAAAAATGACTTGATACATTAAGTTCTAGTTTTCGAATGTCATCCGAAAACAAACTGGGGCTCTGTTTAATAATACTCGGTATACTTAAAGATTGAGGCAACACAGAAGCTATAACACTATACAAGACGCGACCAATATATATCGAGCTTATTCTGGTAATAAGTGACACAGTATATAGCAAATAATGTTAGTTAACGTCGAATCATTAACTGGACTGAGTTTTATGTGTAATACATAAAATCTGTACCCGAGAAGCATAACACTGTAACTCCGTTTTTTACGAGTTTGTTTGAGGTATTTGTGTATTATTTGTTATGTATTTGTGTATTGTTTAACTGCTCCACCCCTAAATCATAGCATAATGCTAGATAGCCTTTATATACATAACATAACATTTCTAAATAATTAGGCCATAAAAAGCAAAAAGATTTTTTCTAATCGGACTGTTATTTCCAGAGATAAGCGCGTACAAACAAACAATCTTTTTAGCTTTATATATAAGTATAGATTAAATATTTAGAAACACAAAAGAAAGAAATCTTAACAAAATTGTCCTTAAACATTCAATATGTAACTAAAACGCATATATGTAATACAAATATAGAGATCTCGTGAAAAGTAATATAATTCCAATCAATCTAAAAAAAACGTCATTTCAATTTTGCTACCGACAAGTGCTCGAATTTTGCCTTCATATCATACTGTATGTATGTATAGTATATATATCTCGTGAAAATAAATAATCTATACTAATATTATAAAGCTGTAGAGTTTGTTTGTTTGTTTGGTTGAACGCGCTAATCTCAGGAACTACTGGTTGGAACTGAAAAATTCTTTTTGTGTTGGATAGTCCATTTATCGAGGAAGGCTTTAGGCTTTATATCATCCCGGAAAAATTCCCGTGGGATAGATTTGTTTTTGTCTAGGGACGAACCCGAAGCGAAGCTAGGGTGAGTCGCTAGTGGAATTATAAATGGCGTCGCCTATGTTCATTTCTCGCTTGAAAATGAATTATATGGATATTATGTAAATATGCATAAACTCAGTCCACACTTTAGCCTGTATCAGACAAGTAAATCATCAAGTGTGAATCGCATTAGGTTATAGCTTGTGCGTTTCTCCTCACATAACTCATAATATAGTAATAATTTTCTCGTTATATATGAGATATGGCGGATGCCACTGTATTCTGAACACCAATTCTGATAGTTTCGTAATGGTAATGTTAGTTTGTAGCAACACTGAGGCATAGACAAACGAATGCGGATGTCAATATCTATTTTTTTTTTTTTTTATTTAGTCAACGGTACCTGTAATAATGACTAAGATCTGTTTTTTTTTCTAATTATATTTTCTTTTTTAATGGCCATTCGTCTGTCTATCCAGTGTATAGACGTTTGACTACTATCCATCAGATATATTAATAGTAGTGTTGCTAGCTTACGCCTTTACATCCACTTCGCTCTGACTTGGTCAGTATAGATATAGAAAGTTTAAAAAACTTATAGCTTATAATCATTATTACTAAGATCTCATTTGTATATAGCGTAACTATGACGTTGCGATTTTAAAAATATAAGCTTTTCTATGACACTCATTATGACGCTCTTCGACCGCTTTTTTGCTTTAGCTTATTAACTCTACTTATGTAGAGTCTATCATAATATCGTACCCTACCTTAACCTGTCGATACTTGTGTATAAAAAAGTAATAATTTAATTATTTAAAGTTGCCAGATTAAATTTTAGTTTAAGGTACAGTGTTGCCAATATAAATTATTGTAGTTATTATTATATGTTTAGATTTTCAAAATGTCTGAGTAATGATATTAAATTGCGTAGTTTAGTCTAATTTGCTCTTCCTTTAGCATTTTTTTTTTTTTTAAAAAAAGATGAAAATTTCTCCTTTTCCTTGTGTAACGTATAAAATTTTAAATTTAGAAAATGCTGTCGCTGGATGTTTTCCAATGAATCGTCGCAGTATAGGCCTAAAGTCCTTATAGATTAAGCCCGTAGTTATTACAGGTATACTCTTTAATATTTAAACATAATAATGGTGTCGTCTTCGCAGTTTGCACGTCGCCTGTGCCAAAAATGTATATATATATTTTGTCTAATATAATACAAAGTCTAGTTTCCAATTATAAAATTCGATATTTTACTAGTGTTTATATTTTTTTTGGTACCAAGTCAGTATTGAACTTTTGTACTACCAAGATTTTAGATATATTTGTAAATTATTTTTATTTTCCACCAGCGACTTACCCCCGCATCGCTCGGGTCCCTAGGTACGTTTTAATTTTTTTTAGCGGAATCCTAATTTTTTTCTAAAATAAAAATAGCCTATGTTACTCCTTATAACAACAGCTATCTGCCAGTGAAAGTCTCGTTAAAATCGGTCCAGCCGTTTCGGAGATTAGCCGGAACAAACAGACAGAGATAAAAATTAAAAAATTGCGTTTTTCTTATATGTACCGTACATACTTTCATATGCATTTAGTAAGAAGTTATTATTTTGACATTACAAACAGACATTTGGATTTCATTTATCTGTATAGATTTTAATAACCGAAATGTTATAAAAAAAAATTTAAACACTAGTTAATTGTAATTGAAACTTTGTCTCACCATAAATAAATGTTTAAGATTATTGCACCTTTTTTTAAAGTTAAATAAGGCGAATCCAAGGCTTATTACAAATGATATTTTAATAACTTAACTAAAATCTCCTAAAGCATATGTGATTCAAAAGAACTTCTTTCAGTTTTTACTGACTTGGCATTAGGACCCCTAGTGCGAATTTTGAAAGTAAATGTGACAGTAATTATCTATTAGTAATTTACATACATATATCTCCATCCATTAAGGCAGTGGTAGCCCAGTAGTAACTCGCTCCTTAGGAAACTGAGTGAAGCGGATTCTAATCCCGGGTTTTGCACCTCTGATGTTTTCGCCTTACAGTGATGGAAAACATCGTGAGGGCATCTGCTTGTCTGAGAGAACCTAGTAAGTTTTCGAAAGACATGTAAAATCCCACACTTGCCCAGCGTGGTGGACTATGGCCTGATCCCCTTCGTATTGAAGGGAGGCCCGTGCCCAGCAGTGGGACGTTAAAAAGGGCTAAATACTTATCTCCATCTAATCTAATGTAAACAAAGCTATACTAGTCGATATCGATTGTCGAACATACTAGCACTAGGGGCCCTAATTTTAAGCGATCTTGGATAATAACTGTGTAGTTTCAAATATAATACATTAAGTAAAATGTGCTGCGTGATCGATATAAAGACTCTGACTAAAAGATTTGTGTAAAGAATATTAAAACAAAAATGTGAAATTTTACCAAAAGTCAACTATTAACAAACATCTCCTGTTTTGACTGAGACGCGCAGTCCATGGTGTTTAATGTGTGAAAACAACGGTTTTATTAATTTAAATTATATTTTCCTCAGACTAAGGAATACTATAGACGGAGTGTCATAGAACTACCCTGTTGAAAAACTCCAATAGGATCCCATCAAAAGCCACATAGAAACCAATAAAAATTTATTGGTTTCTATGTGGCTTTTGTCGCTTTTGATGGGATCCTATTGGAGTTTTTAAACAGGGTAATCATGAAGCCAAACAATACAAATTACAATTAAAGTATACAAATTACAATATATACTGAGTGATTGAGTAAATAAATGTTAAGAAATAGCTAACAGATTTTTTTTTTATATAAAAAATATTTAATGAAGCTATTATTATGGTCTCATTTCAACGGAAAGAGAACTAAGGCTTAGAAAAAAAAGAATATAGTTTTTTACTATTATGTATTAATATTTTATTTAAAATTTCACTTATTGTTTAATTAAAGTAAACGAACTGTATGGTAAAATCGAGAAGAGTAGCATAAAGAGCAAATCATGCTACTTATATTTTAGAATTTGTTTTTTTTTTTTTTTGACAGACTATCTATATGTTCTATAATTCTTTAGTCTGAGTAAACTTCATATAAAATCATTGCTATTTGATATGTTTTGAATGTTTTTTTTTTTTTTGTCAAGTTGTTGTATACTGATAATAAAGGTGATTAAAACTTTCACAGTTTTCATGAAATTTCAGAGCAATGAGTTTAAAAAAAATAGATTTTATATTATTAATTATAATATCAAATAAGTAACGTTTTTATCATGATATCAATATTAACAAAGTGTATGTACCTTTTAACCATGTAAAGATATTTTCCATAATCTGTAAAGCTTAATGAATTTACTTCACATTATTGTAACTATCTCTGTGATATGATCATTCTTTCACGTTGACGTAAAATAGTTTCGCAGTTCGCGCCATTTTTAGTGTCAATAAGTGACAGACAGATTTGAGTTTTATAATGTGCCAAAAAGGTTTTTTTATTTATTTACAAATATTGGTTTTCTAAGAAATTTTACTAATTTTAGCTAATTTGTTTATAATTATTATTATAATTCTTTGTGAACATTTTGTATGTTTATATCGGATTTTACTCACGAAACTTTTCTACGTCACGCCAACTTTAACTCTTAAAATAGCACTTTGTATTTGCGTTATATTGTACTGTCGTCGCCTCTCACTAGTTTTTAATGTATTATCAAGTTTTGAATTTTAAACTAATTTGTAAGATTGTGAGCGGAAAATTTTATTGAAATATAAAAATGAAATTTTCTGCACACAGTCTTTTTTGAGATTTTATTGCATATACCTATAATTAATATTAATAGTGTAGTGACAGAATTTCGATTCGTAGTTACATTTGTCATTTTCAAATGTAAATTGTCATTTTCGATTTCGAGGTGTGTAGTGT
This sequence comes from Fabriciana adippe, assembly GCA_905404265.1. Classification (NCBI taxonomy): domain Eukaryota; kingdom Metazoa; phylum Arthropoda; class Insecta; order Lepidoptera; family Nymphalidae; genus Fabriciana; species Fabriciana adippe. The sequence goes on along the minus strand of FR989995.1, from coordinate 13,112,676 downwards.
GGGGAGTTCTCAACTCATTGATCCGTTGGATCTTGGAATACGTGGTTTTCTCAAAAGTGGTCGTGCATTGTACCTACTCAATGATATAAATTTCTAATCCATTAGATTTAAGTGTTTTATTTCAACTGCCATAGAACTTTCCTTAACAAATAAACATAATCATAATAAAATCATAAAATGTTAAATAGTCTCCTCATATTGTATTAAAATTTGATGTCTTTTTCTCCTTTCATCACTTGACTCAGCATTTGGTTGCAGAGCGCTGCGTAAGGATTCAGTTCCACGACCTAAAGAATATTTGTTTCATTTAAAAATACATAATAATTATGATCAGTAATGTAAATATGTAAATGTTAGTACAAGTATTTAACAATAGCGAATATGCGTGATTTTTTTTATTTTTTATGCAATAACTTACAGCATTATATAATTGTAAAACAATCTACTACTTACTACTAAACTCCAAACAACTAAAATTTAGTATAATTTTTTTTAAATATCGTAGCGATACGGATACTTTAAACGCCCGCTTTTTCGCGCGCTTGGCGTGATGTCACAGTATGAAATACTCATAAAAATGACGACTCCATTTGTAGTGAATAAAATCGCTAATCGCTCTGTTATGATATACTCTGACACTATATTCGGTCTGATCAATAGCATGCGTTTCTTTGAATGAATATAGAATAAAGATGATAAAAAAAATTCGCCTTTCTTTAAATCACACGCATATTCCCTATACGTAAAACTTGTGATAACTGATAAATATATAAAAAAATCAGTTTAATTTAATTTCTAAAAGAAAATAAAATGACAGAAACTCAAATTAGGCAAGAATTCATATATATATATATATATATATATATATATATATATATATATACTGATTAATATTTAAAATGCCACAATATGATAATATTATTTAAGCAATCATACCTGTTTCTTAGCGAAAGCGCTCCCAAGTTTAGCAGCCTCTTGGAAACTCGAACGTGCGCTATCATCATCGCCTAGCTTACGGTAAAGCACACCTTGTTGACAAAGTGCGAGTGCTCTTGCGCGAGTATTCTTGCCCTCCGTTAGTTTTAATGCACGAGATAAATCTTGCATTGCATCTAAAAATGAAAATTCTTAGATAGTAGTTAATTTGAGCAGAAAAATAAATATTTTAATGATTAAAATATATACACTAATATTCCTTATTCACGTTTTACATTTAGACTATCGTACTTGATGCACCAAGACAGGCAATAAGAAAGACTTTTTTGCCTGTCTATATATTTATTAGCGACTCACCATCGCTTCGCTCGGGTTCGTCCCTAGATTTTCACCCCTTTGAGGCATTATTTCCGGGATAAAAATATATTATGTCCTTCCCAGGGTCTCAAACTATCTTCTTATCAAACATCTAAATTGGTTCAGTAGATCCAAGATTACCCCTTACAACTTCATAAACTCACAAACTTTACCTCTATATGATATTAGTGTAGACTTAGAGTTTACGTTGCTATGAAATTTACTGACTGAAAAGTAAAATATTTTTATATGTAGTACGTATTCAGCCTTTTTTAACGCCTCACTGGTGGGCACAGGCCTCCCTTCAATACGAGGGGGATTAGGTCATAGTCCACCACGCTGGCCAAGTGCAAGTCGGCGGACTTCACATATCTTTCGAAACCTGGCAGGTTTCCTCAGGATATATTCTTTCGCCGTTAAGACAAGTGGTAATCATGCTAAAAATGTTTCGCACATGAAAATATCAGAGATTTTGAACCCGCATCACTTCGTTTCCCAAGCGAGCACGTTACCACTGGGCTACCACTATCTTAGTTATAATAATACTTAAATGACAATTACCATCGACCCTATCCATGAGTCGGTACAGCTGTGCTCTATCATTGTACGCTGAAGCCCGCTCCGGTGCCACTTCTATGCTTTTATTTAGCAGTACTAAAGCCTCTTGTAGCTTCCCCGCCTCAGCCAATTGCACTCCTTGAAGACCGAGAGACTTAGATTGTTTTTCTATTTCGGTAACATCTGTAAGAGTTTTTTAAGAATTTATAAAAAAAAGTGTAAAAAACTTTATCGGTTTTAATTATGGCTGTTGTCGATGAACTTCCTGTCACGCACGGGTAAGCTGATATGTAGTATATTATTCATCATTATTCATACGTTTTTAAAATAGAAATTATGTATATATTTTTTATCTTTAAATCTAAAATTAAAATTCTTAAATCACATTTTGGTAATATGTACGATTATAAGTAAAAATAATACAATCATAATTTCCCAATATTATTTTATACTCATAACCCAGTCATTTGGTGCTCAAAAAAGAGGTTTCATGGAAAGTTTTCCGGGAGTTTTGAAAATTGGCGATTTTATAAATTTCGACGGGCTCTTTCCGAATTTATATTATGCCACCTCGTATCCTTGACTATTGATGGCTTGGATGATATTTTAAAAATAGCGACAAAAAACAGTATTTTGACAACATCTCCTTTCCTATTCATTTAACGATGAAAATAATAAAATAAAATAAAGTTATGTTATAAATGAAACTTTTCGAAAATGAACATTTTCTTTAATTTATACACTAACCTTTTTTTGGTAAAATAAATAGTTTAGCGTATGAGTGTTGCAAAGTCGACTGAACACGCGTTTAGGCCAAAAAACTAATTTCCAGACAACCATGTGAGATAGAATAAGTGTTACGTTTTTTTATCATAGAGCTACAGTCTTCAAATTTTCACAGTATAAGCATCTTATTGACCCAAAACCATGTAAATTTTCAAAAAATATTTTTATATGTTTTAAGGAGGGATCCCATGTAGCTAAAAGGGGAGGGGGCGAAAAAAATGGGCTATCGTTATTTAGAGCTCGTTAGTAGAGAAACACTGTATTTTTTGTTTTAAAAAATATTGAACAACTAAGGAATGAAAAGCCATCAAAGTCAGCTTTTTTACAAAATTTTGTTCTGGAAAATTCATTAACATCCTATTGACCTATGAACTCGAAATTTAGTGATAATGTTTATTATTACGTATATTTTACTAACAAAATTAATTACTAATTAAATTAACAAATTAAAAAAAAGTCGATTATGGTAAGGAACCCTTCGTCACGGTAATATTATATAATATGTAAGTTATATATATAACATTACCGTGTACCTTCGTGTACGAGTTCGACTCGAACTGACCGATTTTCCAATATGACGGCGCGAGCGGCAAAGATACGAGGTGGCAAAGTAAAAATTCGGAAAAAGCCCTTCGAAATCTATAAAATTACCAATTTTCAAAACTCCCGGAAAACTTTTCAAGTAAAACTACCAAATGACTGGACTATTACGCGTAATTATTTTGTTCCTATATAAAACGCTCACATCTTGTAGGTACGACGTACTCAAGTAGGCAAGAATAAATATTTATTGTGCCCTTAGGAATCCGATTAAGAATGAGCTCAAAAATAACATACCTTCATCTTCCACAAATTTGTCTCCTTCATCGAATACATTAGCGATAGTCGCCGTTGGATCGAAAATGCTTCTGAGGACAGCGCGATCTCTTTCGCTTAAATTTTCCAAAGCCGCCATATTCAAATAAAATAAATAAAGTTTATCAAGGCGTCTATCATAAACAGGTTGTTCACGAATAACTGAACGCCAAGTTGTGTTTTATAAAGTTATTTTAATAGTGTTTATGAACCAGTATGCAAATCACTCGACTCGCAGTATGCTTATGGCGAAATATGCTTATCTGGGAAAATCATTGATAATCATGCATCACATGTACGTAGTTCATTTTTTTGTTGATACATATCTAATTAATAATATTTTCTAAAGACAAAAGTCTTTACAAATTAATGTAGGTATGTACATATATTTTATTATTTGTTCTCCTTTTCACTTGCTACAAATGTTAATATTGGTCATATACTTATTTACCGCAGTCTGGTTGTACGTTAATTATATGTCACTTTATGATACTTATTGATTTTAACACCTCAAGGACCGCGAGCACACCGGTGTGCTAGATAACAATTGAATTCTCGGAAATTCGCACGGATTTCTTAAAATTTGTCCGGGAGGGATGTACATTCTTCATGTATTTGTATGATTATAAGTACATTTAAATGTCACTTTATGATGCTTATTGTTAGACTAGCGACTCAACCTCGCTCCGCTCGTGTTCGTCCCTAGTTACGTTTTAACGCTAAGTGTAGATTTCTCAGAAATGACATATTTTCCCGCAGTAAAGAGTATCCAATATGTTGACCTGGATAACCAACTAGCATCATATCAAATTTCATCAAAATCTGTCCAGTGGTTTTGTCGTAATGCGCTCCCAAACAGACAAAAAATCTTAAAACTATATATTTAGCCTGTGTATCGATAATAATGACATTCAATAAGATTTTCCAAAAAATACTTAATATACAGATTGTACTCATTGTCACTTAGAATTTTATTATATGTATAGATATATTATTTACACCAGTTTATGTGTGCTTGTCACTTCTTCACGCTGTAACGAATCAACGTATTTCAGTAGGTAAAATTCCGAATGGTTATTGCGTATATCATGGATTAACAGGCAACTTTTTATTGACGTGCCTACATGGCTCTGGTTGCCTTTAACTTACTTTCATTCCCTTTTAATCACTAAGATTAAACTGCCTTTTTAATTCACCTTTAGGAACACATTCTATTAAAGAAACAGTCCCTTCAAATGCTAAGCGGAGACACTAAAATTTAACATAATTCTCAACCGCTCTAAACACTTGGTTACCTTGGTCCATTCAGAATAAATCAATTATATTTTTATACTAGCGTTAGCGACTCACCCTCGCTTCGCTCGGGTTCGTCCTTAGTTGATCTTTAAATTGACATAGCTTTTCTATTTAAGAACCGATTGAAATAAAACTAAATGTTTAGTGAAGCTTATTATAATATATTAGTGAAAACCGCACCCAAATCAGTTAAGCCGTTTCTGAGATTAGCGCGCACAAACGCCTGTGCGTGTCTTCTTCTTTTTATTTTAGTCTGTACAGACAAAAATTCTAAAAATCATTGTTTCGGTTAATACTTTCTTAGATTTACACAAATATTCGACATTTTAAATAAAACTATCTTTTCGGATTATTTCGCGGATTTATTTTGATTTTTGGTTCCCGACGTTTCGACCGTGTCTCTCCCGTGACCATGATTGCTGTAAAGCAATCGAAACGTCGGGAACCAAAAATCAAAATAAATCCGCGAAATAATCCGAAAAGATAGTTTTATTTAAAATCATTGTTTTGGGTTCTGTTACGTTAATAAAGACCCAAATAATAGTTTTTTAAAATATCTTCCATGTACAGACAGCAATCAGTTACAATATGTATAGATGAGTGGCTCGATGATTTAGTGGCTAGCATGTACGGCTACAGGTCCGAAGGTCCTGGGTTCGAATCTCAGGTCGAGCTAAATATATAAGGCATTCGGTTGTTCTGTGAAGAAATACGCAGCCACAGCTAGCAGTTGGAAAGTTGATGGTGTTACATCCCCGTGACGGGGCAGACTATGTGTCGCGTCTGTCCTGTGATCTCTCAACTGTCAATTTGTGTTTTCGTCTTACATTTGAGTGAAAGGAACAGAGAATATACGTTGTTTAATGTTTTTTTTTTCCTGCGCAGTTTGCTAGTGTCATTGTCAATAAAATTTACGGCGCCATATACGAAATCGATTAGATACTTCTAATCGATTTCGGATTATTATTACGAGTATAATTTAACTTTTATATAATGAGTTTAATAAGAAGTAAATAAATAATAAGTATTTAATATTTTTTTCAACAATTTTAATAATCACTTCGTTTAAAATATAAATCCATAAACTAACATACCTATTACTTATAATTATTAGAGTACCAAAATTTAGCTATGGTCATATCATCATGGTATTTTGATTTTGTTTGGAAACCCCAATCTACTGAGCCGTAGGTCGCGGATTCGGTCTTACAGGTGTTTAAATTGTACATATAAATCTATACCACATTTCAATTTAACTAAGCTTGGTCTTTTTAACTCCCTGGTACGTAAAAGAACAAAGTAATGAGACCGTTCTTTCTAAATATCATATCACTAATTAATATTTATTCGATTATTTCAATATTGTGCCATTAAGAAACTTTACATATAAAAAGATAATTTATTTTAAAAAAGAATTATTACACTAAGTATTAGGTAAACATCAAAACATTCTTATATATTTATTCGACCATTTGCCAATAAAAATTAAGCACATCTTCATAACAAATCCAATCCTAATTAAAATTTTGGCTATAACTTACAATAGTAAGATAACCAACCATAAACCGTTCAAATTATACGAATTTAGTGCAAAATATGCAAACTCAACTTGCTTTCTTACAGTATCTTGTAAAAAAAAGCACGAAAAGTTTTAAAAGCTTATGAATATAAAGCATATTTTTATTTCACATCTGCTTTATTATGTCAATTTGGTAGTAGCTTGACCTTTTTCAATAAATCATGGCCAATTAGGTAATAAAAAAAAGCAGTCATGAGGACCGCCGACAGAAGTGAAAACTTCAAACTATAAACAAACAGTTGTTATTTTTGGATATTCAAATTAATTGTTTGATCTTAAATTAAATTTTATAAATTAAAACTGTTTACATTTATCTGGTTTCGACATCTATCGGCACTCTGAGTGTTACCATTAACACGTCACGTGACCATGTCGATGACGACTTACATGAATTTACTCCCCATACAAACCGGCCGTATAGAAGTTTTCACTTCAAAAAAAACATTTTTTTTGACTTCCAAAGACTAAATAAATGCCTTGTGATGGTTGATCAATCATATAATATCTAAAATAAGCAATAAATATGTTATTGGCACTAAAAATAGTCATATTACAAAATAAATACTTATTTTTGTTACAACTAAAATATCGTCAGATGTCTGAGAATAGCATAGACTATAGATTTAAAAAAAAAAACAAATAAAGGAAAACTTTAAATACTTTTTTAATTTTCCGTTAGAAGCTTTTATAGAAATTATTTTTAAAATATTTTTTTCTTACGTGAGGATGTACAAATGTTTTTAAATAACAACTTGATAACATTTCTTTATGTAATTAACATAAATTATAGGATTCTTGACCTACATATTAAGATGTCGTAAAGACACGACTTTTACCGTGTTTTATTTAGTTTAATATTTAAGAATAACTTATAAAAACCAGGTAATGCATATACATATTTATAATTTTGGTATGTACTGCTAATTACAAAAATATGCAAGCCATATCTAAAGTTAATTGTTTATGGTATTCTCTTTCTTTTTTAACTTCCAAAAAATAACATCTTCAAAGTCTTGAAACTATAGTCTATGCAATATCTACGCTTTACAGATAAGAAATAAAAAACTTTACATGCATGATACTTAACTGTAATGTCACTTTAAACATGTAAACATTGTCAATAGATAAAATGTTATATTTACAAAAATAGCTTAGTTGACCCATCTTTTTAAGCTCCTTTTTTAGAATAATTGAGTGCTTATTACATTTTCAACGAACAATTTCCTTTCATGACACTACCTTATATAACGTGATTACTAATATACAGGATATACTAGCGTTCACTAGCAATTGAGTCCATAACATGTATCATAAAGACAAAATAAATCGTTGTAACTATATTTTCAATATGAAATCCAAATAATTTCACATATTCTTTTAAAAGTTCTATAAAAGATGGGATAAGGCTTGCTATAGATTATTCTATATCACAATCCTCCAAAGTAACTATAGTAAACTATACTATTCGTGCGTCAGTTTTATTTAGATTATAAAAGATGATTATCACAGTTCAGGCCAAGTATATATATATATATTTTTTTTTAATAAAGTAGACTACAAAACAATAATCATGTAACCAAGTCCTACTTTACTTATTTTAGAAAAAAAATATTCAGTGTTACCATTTTTATTATTTTTAAACCGGCCAGTGTGAAAGCACATCATTTACATATAATATTAATAATCCAAATAAAGCCTGCTCGACTAAAACGCAAGCTATATTAGAAAATTAAAAGTTGCAAGAAAGTAAGCTCAGCATAAAAAAAAATTAATGAGTTTTGTATATGTAACTACATTAATATGTATAATTGATGTATAATTCAAATATGAAAAAAAGTGAAATATTTATACTATTTTTGTCCAACTTCATAAGATGGAGGAGCATGTACTCTATTCGAGTGGTATTTCTGCAAATATTACACAGATTTTCGTGATCCTTTCTTTAATGAATAGATCAAAACTTTTAAAATATTATGTGTTTTTAAATGTCACCTGAAACTGAAATCACCTGAAATCAAATCACTTCACTTCCTTAGTTAAAAATATAAATAAAATTAATTCATCACATTGATAAAAACTAACTCGCAAGCTTTTAATTTCTCTAATATAGCTTTCATATGCACCACAAATCAAAATTATGATAACTGCTTTAAAGTTTATTAATAAATCTTTATTATACATGAAGGTATGTTGTATAAAAGTTAAAAGAATAAAAGAAAAAAGAGCCAATTAACGTATTAGACTAGATGCATCAAAACTGACTTTCGTTAATGTGGTGTTAAGCAAATGTTAAAAAAGCTCTTTTATTCCATATATTAAATATAAACTAAATCTCATTCACAGTTTACTTCAAAGAAAAGATAAAACTGCTACTTCGTTACTAGAAGTGAGTCCTTTAAATAAAGAAACTCTTTAAAAGCAGAACATCAAAATTCTGTCTGTTATAACTCACGTACATGTACATTGTCCAGGGGCGTAACTGGTTTTTTTGGGCCCCAATGCAAAAATAATGGAAATTTAAGACATTTTTGTCTTGTGGTTTTTCTTTAACTTCTATGAGGGCCATCCTTGAAAAAATACTTTGAAATAAAAGAATTGTTTGTGTCTCAATGAGGCCCCCTTGAATCAGGGGCCCCATGTGAGCTCATTGGTTACATTGGCACCATACGCCACTGGATTTGTCATTAGTAGTACTTATTGAATTGTGAGTTCTTGAACTAGTTCTTTCATAGAATCTTTAAGCAGAGAACACATGAAAAATATAAAAACTATAACAAATTAACCTAAGAATATACAATTAAAATTAACCTTACACTAAAAATATCTAGAAAAGTTATAAAAAAATGACTTTTGTCATCAGCACATGATCTTTTAGGGCAAGATGTATGAGAAATACATAAACTTGATAGTTAATATCTATAGTTATTACATAAATATATGATATATTTTAAAATGGAAATGAAGTTTATTTATATATTTTAATTTATAATCTTAATTTTCAAAAAGTGATAAATGTACAAAACAACAAAATGTGTGAACTTAAAGAAAAAGTATAACAACTGTACTTAAGAATTTTAATTTGCTATTTTTGAATTATGGAGTAATAAAAAATTTATATTATAATGAAGTAAGCAGCATTACACATTTACGTTTACTTAAAAACTTACTTAGAAAGATTGTAACTTAAAATTTATGTAAAAACTATTGATAATTTATTAAGTTAACTGATATTCATGAGTAATACTTATCTTGTACTTAGCCCTTTGATCGAGTTTCAAGTCAATCTCACAATTTTTTGACTATCTAAAGTATTGTAATACATTACAATTAGATAAAATTTGTTCCCTGAAGTGAGCACACATGATCTACTTTATTCCACAATTTCTTTTTTTTTTACTTTTGGCTAAAGAATTGTCTATATGCTTAACATTAGGCTCAAGTAATATACATAAGTACTTGATAATAGATAGATCTTAAACTGTAATTTCTAAGCTAACAAGTAATGGAATATTTGCTACAAATATAGAATAGAAATATTGAGAAATTGTGAAATAAATACCATTTTATACCTTTCTGATACATATCCACTTCTTTATGTTAGATGAAGTTATTGGATGGATTATGATAATGAATAAAATATATTGATAATGCTACCTCCTCATAAAACCTTTGGTTCCATCTGGACCTCTAGGGGCTCTAGGGGTTATAACTAAGACTCCAGGGGGTGGGGGAGAAGGAAATATCCCAGCAGTAGTGGCACCTGGTGGAAGCCTCACTAACACTTTTTTTTCTTTAGCTTTGGTATTTTCATTGTGACAGTTTTTCACTTTACCACCACTTTGATTGTCATCAATATTAATAACTTGTAATTTGTCTTGCAACCGACTTAGACTGAAATATAAAGAAACATCACAGTCAATTGATATTAAGTAAATAAATATTCTATAACTATTCACATACATATTCAGTATAAAATATAAGCAACAAACTATACATACTTATCATCAATGACGTCCTCAGGACTTCGAGCCTCACCAAGTATACGTAATCGAGCTTCTTCGTACTCTTTTCGCCTTTGTTCCAGCGTCTTGACGGGTCGAGCGCGACTTTCTCCATTTAGTTGGCCACTACCCAAAGATGATGGCCGTTTTAATATACGTATCGCTGGCTCCGGCATTACGCACTGGGATCCTATACACGCGTTGTCTTCTACAATTACGTTAGTAACCTTGCAACCTTTGAGTGGCGGCACAGTTGACATCAGTTTAATTTTCTGGTCTAACTGAAACCAAGAATTTTAAATGTATAACTGTTGTTCGACCTAGGAGTCAAGGACACGCGACGTGGGGATCAGTTTTCACTGATAAACTTACGCCAATTTCGTCCATATCTTCCCAACTTTCACATACGTCAACTTCATCCTGCGCCGCCATGTTGCCGTTTGATTTTTGAGTTTTGACTGACTGATTTATAATGTTGCTGTTACTAAAAAAAATGGCAGCATAGTCGCTGCTGTAATATTATAATATATATTTTTTAATTCTATTCATTAAATATTAATAGTAAATTTAATATTCACCATATATTTTGAAATAAACAGGTACATTTTTTATGTTATGTTAAAATTATTTTTGAATTGACTCTATTAATATGTTATTAGTGCATAATTTTTTTTTATTTATATATACCTACAGCACTTTTCCTTGAACTATAATTTAAAATAAATACTAAAGAATTAATAATTAAATTCGACACTCTTGGTAAATATTAACGGAAATACTTAATATAATTATGAACAAACGATAAACAAACGATGTGTGAAAATAAAAATTCAAAAATTACAAAAATGTAATCATGGGGGCCAAATGAAAATTGTTAATTAAACGAAAAATAGGCACTTTAATGATAGAACAAACGCATTTTATACAAGAACAAACATTAGTGAATATTTAAAGACACCTAGTAACAAGAAAAATTATAAATTTCGATTGAGGGGGCTATTTTGAGGGTACATTTTTGTTTATTTATTTATAAATAAACAATTTACGAACAAACAATTATTTATGGCGACCAATCAAGAGCAGACAACGAAGAAACGATATGTGAAAATAATAATTCAACTATAGAAATAAAATAATCCTAGGGAGCCAATTTTGGTGAGCCCTACGCATTAGTCAACACAGACCAGAAACAACAAGACAGTTATAATCATGGATGACAAATAAAGTTATAATCTAGTACTCTAGTCTCTACTCTCTACTCTCTATGGTCAAAAATCAAAATACGACCAAGATCAACTTCAACAACCATGTGAATGTGTTTTGACAACCTATAATATAAGTTTATAAAATATACCGTAAGAAAATTAAATTTCAAATACTTCAAACATTATGTTAACGTGTATATTAAACGTTCTATAGAGGCCTATATTTTGGTAGATTGTAACTATGTAAGTATATAAGACTTTTTTGTGCAATAAACATTTTCAGTTGTGAGGTTATAGTGTATAAAAAAACGACTTATATTATTTTCAGTTAAGAACAATAATGGACTTCACCTCAAAATTTACCGCCCTATCAGGGTTGACATCTGTTGACCCAGAATGGATCCAATTTCTTATGTTTGATGATGAAGATATCAAAAAATTAAGTGTGGCTAAGATTACTAATACAACATCCTTCGATGCAATGGGTAACCCGATAAAAGGAGGTCTATATGACCCTGCTTTAGGACCTATAAGGGAAAGAAATGATTTTTGTGTTACATGTTCCAATTCTCTTCTTAATTGTCCAGGTCACTTTGGCCACATAGAGCTGCCTCTTGTTGTAGTGAACCCATTATTTATAAAGAATATTTATACATTATTTCGTATCACATGCCTAAAATGTTTCAAAATCCAAATGGATGATCGCTTGAAGTTCATATTGAAATTGCAATTGGAACTCTTAGATGCTGGTCATGTCACTGCTGCTTTAGATTTAGAACATTTTGTAGGGGACGTTAAAGATTATAAAAGTGAAACATCACCAGAAAAGCCAAATAAAGTTATTAGAAAGTGCCAAAAACTTCTTAAGAAAAAAGATCCAATTTGCGAAATGTTTCAAAACAAAAATACAGATAAATTGAGAACAAAAATTATTAACAACTTTTTTAAAGCAATAAGCATCTCTAAAACTTGTCTTTATTGTACAGCTAAATTGATAAAAGTCACAACGTCAGATAATAAAATTATGTACAATTTAAGTTCTGAAGGTGGAGGCAAAGGTATTAAAATATTAATGCCTGATGATTTAAAGCGCTATTGTAAAGCCATAGAACAAAATGATGAAGAACTTCTCAAGCAATGTGTACCAATTTTAAAATATGCTAATGTAAAGCCTATTACTGACATATTTTTTATGCAAGTCATCCCAGTGTTGCCACCTAATGTCAGACCATGTAATATTTTAAATGGAGAACTAATTGAGCACCCTCAAACAAATGTTTATAAAGGAATAATGCAAACTGCCTACAATTCAAGAGCTGTCTTACAAGTTCTAATGGCATCAGACCATCAAAAAGCAATTGATGGTCTTGATCAACAGCCAAGACAAGCTTATGAAAGCGTTATGGGCAAGACTGCACCAGAAAAACTGCACACTGTGTGGCAAGATTTACAAAGACAAGTCAACCATTTGCTTAGTTGTGAAGGTCAAGGGGTTGCAAGTCAAGGATTGAAACAGATACTTGAAAAGAAAACTGGTGTAATAAGAATGCATATGATGGGTAAAAGAGTTAACTTTGCTGCTCGTTCTGTTATTACACCTGATCCAAATGTAGATATTGATGAGATAGGTATACCTGATGCATTTGCTACTAAACTTACATATCCTGTGCCTGTAACTGAGTGGAACGTTGATGAATTAAGAAAAATGGTAATAAATGGACCAAACAAGCATCCTGGAGCTGAAAAATTGGAAGTGAAAAATGGACGAATTATAAGAATACCTCCTGATTCCTTACAAAAACGAAAGAGCTTGGCAAAAAAGTTGTTAACACCTGATGAATATAAGACTTCTGGATTAAAAATAGTTCACCGACATTTAGTTAATGGTGATGTACTTATACTTAATCGTCAACCTTCACTCCATAAACCTAGTATGATGGCACATAGAGCAAGAATTCTTAAAGGTGAAAAAACTCTAAGATTACACTATGCTAATTGTAAATCATACAATGCTGATTTCGATGGTGACGAAATGAATGCACATTTTCCTCAAAACGAAATTGCGAGAAGTGAAGCATATAACTTAATGTCTGTTACAAGACAATACCTTGTACCAAAAGACGGTACGCCATTGAGTGGTCTGATTCAAGATCATGTCATATCTGGGGTGAGAATGTCGTTAAGAGGCACATTTTTTACAAAATCTGATTATCAGCAGCTAGTATTGCAAGCATTATCAAATTTTAAAGGTGAAATAAAGTTATTGCCTCCGACAATTTTAAAACCCGTTACCTTGTGGTCTGGTAAACAAGTTTTATCTACAATAATAATTAACATAATTCCCAAAGGAAAGCCTCTTGTTACTTTGACTGGGAAAGCCAAAATTGGTGCGAAAGCCTGGCAAAAAGAACCGCCGAGACCCTGGAATGCTGGAGGCACTCCTTTTACAGATCCTAATGAAATGTCTGAAGCAGAAGTAATAATTAGAAAAGGAGAGCTTTTAAGTGGAGTATTAGATAAAACGCATTATGGTGCAACACCCTATGGCTTAGTTCATTGTATGTACGAGTTATATGGCGGGGATAGCTCTAGCGCACTTCTGAGTTCTTTTTCAAAGATATTCACTTTCTACCTACAATGGATTGGATTTACCCTTGGTGTGAAGGATATTCTAGTCGTTGAAGAGGCTGATGAAAAAAGAGAGCATATTGTTTATCTCGTTAGACAGGCTGGTAGACTTGCTGCTGTAAAAGCTACTGAACTACCCGCAGATGTTGAAGAAAGCAAACTTAAAGATACAATTGGTGAAATGATGATTAAAGATCCTAAATTCCGTGCTAATTTGGACAGACAATATAAAAATATGCTTGATTCTTATACTAATAATATCAATACCGTTTGTTTATCTGAAGGATTGTTAGAGAAATTCCCATCGAACAATTTGCAACTTATGGTACAATCAGGTGCGAAAGGGTCAACTGTGAATACTATGCAAATTTCATGTTTATTGGGTCAAATTGAGTTGGAAGGTAAGAGACCGCCACTAATGATATCAGGACGATCGTTGCCCAGTTTCCCTCCTTATGATATATCACCCAGAGCTGGTGGCTTTATTGACGGCCGCTTTATGACGGGTATTCAACCTCAAGAATTCTTTTTCCATTGTATGGCTGGAAGAGAAGGTCTTATTGATACAGCTGTCAAGACAAGTCGTTCTGGTTACTTACAAAGATGTTTGATAAAACATTTAGAAGGATTAAGTGTCGCCTATGATAATACAGTTAGAGATGCTGATAGTAGTGTGATACAATTTGCTTATGGAGAAGATGGACTTGACGTTCTAAAGTGTCAATTTTTAAAACAAGATCAACTTACGTTTCTTGATGTCAACTCTAACGCTGTTGTGGGTAAATCGGTCATAAAGAAACTTAAAGAAGAAACTGATACGAAGGCGATTGTAAAATCTAAAAAATCCCTCAAAAAATGGAAAAAGAAAAATGGCAGTCCGTTCGAAAAAGTGCGAACTAGTGCTTTTGCTCAGTTTTCTGCAGTCGCTAGAAAAGATATCGTTCTTGATGACAAACCTACAGACCAAACTCGAGATCCTTATTACTGGGAATTGGAAAAAATGTGGCGTGAGTTAGACGATGAAGAAAAACAGCAGTATTTAAGAAAGCCATGTCCAGATCCTATTCCTAGCAAAATGTCACCTGAATTTAAATTTGGTACTATCAATGAACATTTGGATGGTCTTATTCAAAACTACTTGAAAAATCGCAATGAGACTAATAACAAGGAAATTACAGATAAAGATAAATTCATTGAAGTAATGAATGCTAAATATTTAGCTTCAATGGCAGCACCGGGTGAGCCCGTCGGATTATTAGCAGCTCAATCTATAGGTGAACCCTCTACTCAGATGACACTTAACACATTCCACTTCGCTGGAAGAGGAGACATGAACGTTACACTCGGTATACCGCGTTTGCGTGAAATATTAATGACGGCTTCTGCAAAATTGAAAACACCGAGCATGGATATACCCTTCCTACCAAACATTCCGGATTTAAATAAAAAAGCTGAGAAATTGAGACAGAAAATGAACAGAGTAACAGTAGCTGACGTTCTCGAAAAGATTGACGTGCAATGTGAAATAGTAACTAGCCCTGAAAGGCAATTGAAGACTACCATGCGTTTTTCATTTTTACCATACTCTCAATACAAGACTCAGTACGTCGTAAAACCACCTCAGATTATAAAACACATGCAGAACAAATTCTTTAATGAAATGTTTGCAATGATTCGGAAGCAAGCTAAAACAACTTGTGGCGTGATGTGGGCAGCGGATGAGAAGAAACGTCGTAAAGCTGCTAACGACGATGATGACGAAGATTTCATTAGTGCTGAAGCGCCAGAAACAACAACTGTCGACCCGGATGCTGACAGCTCAGACGAAGAAGGACCGAATGATGATGATGACAATACTGATGTAAGTATATATATTTTTATCTACACTATTGTCTATTCACATCAATAAAAAATAAAACCGCCCGATATTTAGAGGTCATATCAAGTACCGTTTATTCTTATAAATATAGATCACTAATAATTGCAAGTTCGCTCGTTTTATAGGGACGCTTATAAAAAGTAAACTATATGTTAATTGAGTTTGTAGCTTCTTATTTTTTAAACTTTACCCAAAGCTTTTACAGCGTGA
The DNA here is from genome assembly GCA_905404265.1 of Fabriciana adippe. Lineage (NCBI taxonomy): Eukaryota > Metazoa > Arthropoda > Insecta > Lepidoptera > Nymphalidae > Fabriciana > Fabriciana adippe. Next base: position 13,096,386 of record FR989995.1, on the reverse strand, counting down.
AAAAAAAAATAGATTTATGTTACTTACTCGTAAATTTTCACATTTATAATATTAACGTAGTGATGACGTAACAGAACAAGATCATGAAACCGTATTATAAAAAAATAAAATAAAAAATAGATAGACTTTTAACATTTCTAATTTTCACTTTGCAGGTAAGAATACGCAAAAAACGTTCTGAAGAACAAGAGTATGAAGATCCAGAATCTGAAGAAGAAGAAAAATCAGAAGACGAAGCGGAACCTGAGGAACAGTTAAAAGATGACGATATAGAAATCACTCAAGAAATAACAGATGAAGATAGTAAAGTGATGGCCAATGTTGTAGATAATTTGAATAACGCTACCAATTATAGTTTTGATACAAAAACACACAAATGGTGCGAATTGACAGTACTATTCCCAATCGCGTTTCTACGTGTCGATTTATCACAAGCTCTGCGGGATGCTGCAACGAGATCTGTTGTCTACGAAATCAAGAATATTAAACGCGCAATTACAAACAAAGAGAAGAATGTTCTATATCTAAAAACCGAAGGCATTAATATTGTTCAAATGTCTAAATATGATAATTTACTGGACCTAAACAAGTTATATAGTAACGATATTCATGCGATTGCAAACACATATGGTATAGAAGCGGCAAACAAAGTGATTATAAAGGAAATTCAAAATGTATTCAATGTTTACGGTATCACAGTGGACCCTAGACATTTAACGTTGATCGCAGATTACATGACTTATAACGGTGTATTTGAGCCAATGAGTAGAAAAGGTATGGAGGCATCGACTTCTCCACTACAGCAAATGTCTTTTGAGTCTTCTCTAATATTTTTGAAGGAAGCGGTTCTAAATTCTAAGAAGGACTTTATAAGGTCTGCCTCAAGTTGCCTGATGCTTGGGCAGCCATGTCGTAGTGGAACGGGCGCGTTCAGTTTGCAGCATTACAGTAAAATTGTGAGTTAATATTTCTATTGTAATTATGTAAATAAATGTTTATATAACACAATCGTCTTTTAGTTTTAAGAAAATGTTACTTTTCATATTTTGTATTAAGTTTTTTTTTTCATTATTACTTGTCAAAAATAGCTGCAAAAGAATATAGATACTTATTTTTTGTTTCTTCTTTAAATTGCAATAAATGATGTATTTAAACTTAATTATGGTTTATTTTTACTGTATCTTTTGAGGTTGACCCCACATGTTCCGTGTGAGAGATCACATGACAATGTGATTTCTGAATACATAATAAACACTGGATAGTTTACGAAACGAACATCGGGAATTATTTCCGAAAAAAAAAGAAAAACAAAAATAAAAATCCGACTGCGTAAAAAACGAACTACCTAAAAAAATGAAAACAAGTTGACGAAGGAACATAGTATTATGCGGTCAGAGACATACATATGTACATGTTTTATAATAGCTATGTGTGTGTATGTTTCCGACTGCATAATACTGTGTTCCTTCGTCGACTTGTTTTTAATTTTTTTAGTTCGCTTTTTACGCAGTCGGGTTTTTTATGTAAATATTTTTTTTATTTGTTTTTTAACATTCCAAATTACATTTAAATACATAAGTTGTATATAGTATTTTTGTGACCTATTTACAAAGACCTTTATTTTTAAAACCAACTCGTTAGGTTTTGAGAAAAAAAAATTTGAAAAATCGGCCATTTTAATTTTTATAAGTTTTAATACGCCAGTGTCACTCATAATTAAGACAAATCTAACGACGCCCCTCAAGCTAAAATCTATCATGCTGTTAGGCTACAGAACGTGCCAAAGAAATATACATACACATATATACAATCGAAAAACATAACCCTTCTTCTGGCGCAGTCGGGTAATAAGAATATATGGGCATTGTAAAATTAAATTTCGGAACAGAGTACCTGAATTTGGAAAAGAGCAGGCCAACTTCCCATCCAAGTTGGTAAAAAGGGCATTGTCACATTATAACGACTATGTTTTTATAAAAAAAATATCCTTAATGTGTTTGGGTAAATAAAACAAAAAAAGCAATTATTTCTTTTTTTTGTATTTCTCCAACATTTTAAAAGTAGAGTATACAAATATGTTTAAGAATAAGTATTTCATCAGCATGGATACCACATAATATGTATTGTATTCGACATTACGTTATTCATCTTAATCTAGACTCCTGTAAGATGGTCATTGATCATAGACAATAATTATTATTTGGTAAAATATGAACAAAATACTCAATAGTTGATAATAATAATCAATAATTAAAATTTATACACACAAATTACTTACAAAATGAAATATATTTTAGTATCATATAAAATTGTATTTGAAAGTTGTTGATTTTAGTTGTTATAATTTCATTTACAGCATAAACATAGGACATTTGTATTCAGCTCTTTTTTCAACGTCCCACTGTTGGGAGTGGGCCTCCTTTCAATACGAGGAGGATCAGGCCATAGTCCACCACGCTGGCCAAGTGCGGGTTGGCGGACATTTGTGTGTAATTGGTAAAAAAATCCGCTTAAAATTACTTTAAACAGAATGATCACATTATTTCTGGGCACACGCCGTCTTTAGACGCCGTGTGTACTACATAAAACTAAAACCATAAATAACTTACACATTACTATTACTGCTTAATTATCCCAACATTCGCTTCAAGCGAACAGAGAAGGGTTTAAAAAATTCACAACTCATCATTACCGTTTGGCATTCGACATTAAGCATAGACTAACTTTTGAAGTAGGTTTTACCTTAAAAAAGTTATTTAGTCTATGACATTTTATTTCGAAAAGTTACATTGTATTCGAGTTCAAAATTATAAAAAAAAATGCAATTAATGGCGCCTTAAATTTTTATAAGTCAATATATTTTAAAATTGGATGCGAGGCTTATCAAAGTCACTGGCTAGGACGGTAACGTTTATTTTCATTAAAAATCTTGGACCCATCGTCACTTACATCTTTCACGCGTCTCTATTATTCTATACTCAAGCTATAAAAATCATGAATACTAGTATGGTACTTAAATAATAACACAATATTAATATATATACAGCTGTTTGATGTTACGATACAAATTCCAGGTTAATTTTGTTGTATAAACGGGATATTATCACAGCCGTATTGATGTGCGTCTCTCATGTATTTACACTAAAATACATTGAACAGAATTAAAAGACTGTATGCAAAATTTTACTTCAATGAATACAAAGGACCAGCTGTCATTACATTCAAGGTGTCAATCAAAGTTGAAACCGTGAACGTTTTAAGCTGATTCGTTTAAAAATAACTAAAAAAAAAAAAAAAAAAAAAAACAAAATTATAAGAAATATCTACACTATTTTGCACACTAAAGTCTCACCTAAAATTCGTAACAGTGGAAATTCTATCGTAACGTTAGCTCAAAGCAAACACAACCTACAAAATTATACAAATATAAAAATTTAATTTTTAACATTAAAACTTGTGGAGTGTTATATAAAGTAATATAAAGGGGGGGGGGGGGGGGGGGGAAGGGGGGGGGGATTTATATATTAATTTTTCACAATTATGAGTATCACCTCTCTTTCATGTAGAGCGCTATCTCTGTCTTACCATTTAACAATATTCAAATAGACTTCAGTAAAGTTGTGTTATGCTGAGCGTTTGTAAACGTGCTATTGCGCGGTTTCCGCTGTGTTCTGGTTGCTTGCCGTTCTCTTTTCTAGTTTCTGCGCTTTTTTGGCGGCGGCCTTCTTAGCTAGCGCTTCGTCTTCAGCCGGATTGTCCCACTCTTGTCGTCGTCCTGAAGCGAAGACGTTGTAGAATGTCGCACAGAATATGTACACGCCACCCGCGATGTAGAAAACTATCCTCCATTGGGCTTGAGTTGGCTGTGGGATTAGAGAAAGTATTAGACTTCTTAAGTATATTGTTTTGAGAGAAATATTTCTGAGAATTGTAGTAATAGTTAGCAATGAAAATTGGACTATTTTGCGATTTTATACGTCCGTCCTTTTCATAACTACGGGTCATTTTGACGGACATTTTTAAAAGAAAAAAAATATATCTATATTTTTTTTTCAAATTAAATTCCAATAAACTAATATCTATAATCTAAATCAGCCCTCAGATTTCATAATCTATTGGTCATTGGGCAACCGTGTCGCGCGTCGTCACGCTGCGTACTTCTACTGCACACGCAGTGGTGGAGCTCCCACGCCCGGCGCGCGACACACCCCTCTAACGTGAATTCTCATCATTGGGCAATGTAGAAAAAAACTACATTTGTTTTAATAATATTTTTTGTTAAATTTGTCTGTTTACATCCTTATCTTACTACTATTATACATGCGAAAGTTTGTACGTTTGTTACTACGTCACGTTGAAACATCTTTGGATGTAGTATAAAGATTACAGATACAACACGTACCTACTAATATTTTTAGGCAACAAGAAACGCGACCGAGCAAAACAATGGTAAGTCACTGATTTAAAAACACTAACATCGTTATCATTTATTTAACTGTCTACAATAAAAATGTATACAATTTGTATTTAAAGCAAAGGATATTTCTATTTTAAATAGTTTTTAATACATACCCTGCCCTCGATGATATATCCGGCGACGATGGGCGCCAGAAGACCTGTGAGGTTGGCGAGGCAGTTAGTGAAGGCCATTAGAATGCCGGCGAACCTCGGCGAGATGTCCAAGTGGTTAACCTGTTGAAAGAATCAAGTGTAAGCGTATTAGTAATTTATATAATACAAAGGAGAATAAATATTTCATGAAGGGGAATAACTTGGTGAAATTTGCGGAAAGGCTAACACAAAGAACCTTTTTCTTTTATAATGATGATAAGTATTTCAAAGGACTTGCTATCAACAACTTTCGCAATATACTACATATAGATATCATATACGACACGTTTGGCTCAGTTTATAATGATCCTACTTGCTATGTCAGCGGTCGCGGGTTCGAATCCCGCTGGGGACACACATTTGTGTGGTGAATACGAATGTTTGTACTCCATTCATGGGTGTTTATATTTATAATACGAATGTATGTAAGTTATATATGTGTAGTGTATCAACTATCTGGTATTCATAACACAGGCCTCGTAGCTTAACCATAGAATTAGATGATGTGTGTGTTAATGTCCTAACATATTTATTTATTTACATATACCTATTCTTATTAACTACTAGCTATGTTTCTCTGCAGCTTTTTGATGACTAAGTCGCTATGTGGATATTATAAATAAGTACATAATAAGTATATATATATATATATATATATATATATATATATACATATATATATATGTATAATATATATATATATATATATATATATATATATTTCTTTATCGTTACGATAAAATATTATATTCTTATAAAATTAAAATGAAATATTTTTTATAAAGTTACATACCTTGAAACCGGAGTAGATACCACCGTTTAGGCCGACACCGACAGCAAGTATCGCGACGGTAGCGGCTGGGTTGCAGCCGGTGTTCGCAGCGATGAACAGACCGAGCGCTGGACCATATTCACCTGGAAAAATCACATTTACAATAATGTTTTAAATGTGAAAATTCATGACCGAGTGTTCGTCATTTCACGCTGTGACGGTTTAAAAGATTTTAGTTGAATTCAGAATGGATGGAAGAAAGCTACATCCAAGATTATTTTGGTTACTTTTTCATGTAAGTTCCTACCATGGAAGCGAGGCCGCGGGTCAAAAAACTAGTATGTTATAAATAATAAAAAAACCAAATGGATGCGTAAACTTATTTCTTTTAAGCTATTTTTCTAGGAATGTCTAAACGAAAATTTGAATTTGAGTAAGATGTGTCCAACTCGCATTAGGCCACTGTGCCCGATCCGTGGACGTGTCATGGCCGTGGTGGTATGTTCGAAGCCCCCTGCGTTGAAGCATCGCCTATACCCAGTGGGACAGATAGCTAATATTACTGACATTGGCGAAAACCAAAACAAGTCCAAAAAGACCAGTCAGAAACTTAAGTATAAACGTAATTATTGCAATTGAATATTTATCCTTAATAGCTGTTTGTTTCCCTAAAAAGTAGATACAAAATCACATCTTTTTGTCAATTTAAATATGTATTTTAACTTACCAATACTGTTAATGATTTTCCTGACTTGGGTATGGTTGAAGCGTCCGCTTGACAACATCCAGTCGGCGACCACGGAGATGAACATTGAGAAGAACCACATGCACAAGTAGGGCAAGGCCGAAACGAAACCGTTCTGAAATTATATGCAACATTATTATTATTATTATTTTAAAAATTCGTATACTCAACAACCTTAGGACTTTCTGTTGTCACTGTAACATGACAGTCCTTCTTTTATTTTACTTTTTTATGTTTCTGCCAGTACTAAATATTAATTGTAGTATAGATAAAAACAATCCTATGTCCTGGGTCAGGGTCTCAAATTATCTTCTTACCAAATATCATCTAAATCGGGTTAGTAGTTTCGGAGCTTATTCAGTATAAACAAACAAAGAAACAAAAAAATATTTCCTCTTTATAATATTAGTACATATGTATACATATGTATACATCCTATAAACAAAAATTAAAATTAGAAGCATCGATATGGATCGATCGATTACTACGTATGAACGTAAATAAACTACTTATGGATTAGGTAAATATTAATCATAATTTTTATTACCTTTCAATCACATTTATCGATATTAGCTGTGATGTAATTTTTTATCTGTAGATTAGATTGTATCGCTGATAATAATAACTTACTCAACTAGGTCAACTAATAAATGACGATACATAAATTAAAAATACTTCAGATTCCTAAGCGTAGTTATATATCTGTTTTACTATAAATCTTTTTAGTTCATTTATATTTGAAGAAGTTAATACTATTTTTATTCTAGACTAAATGACCCAACAGACGTTGTCCTGCTCTAATTTCAATTTTATTTAGGATCGTCATCATACAAAATTTGCATAGAAAAAAGGGACTCTCATTTTTTCCTGAATTTCCCAATTTTCCATCTTGCCCAAAAATTTTTTCTAAAACCCTAAGGTACTCATAGACTATTACGAACATTTAAAAAAATCATTTGCATTTGGCAGTCCATCCGTTCTTAAGTGACTTGCTTGATAACGGACACCATTTTATTTTTAATGTAAAAAATATATTTAAATAAATAAATAATTTAAAAAATCACAATAACTAAATCATATAAAAAATCACGTTCCCAAAATATGATTTGGCTTAACTTCAAAAATGCCGTTTAGCCAATTAACAATAATCTTGTAGTTTTTTTTTGTTCCGGCATACAGAGTTCGACCTATTTTATAAAATCGGAATACTTTTATTCAAGGTTTCTCTTCGAATCTTGTCTATGTAGTATTACAGTTTTTTATTGGCTATTTAGTAGGTAGGTACTATGCCAAAGGTTACGGGTTCGAATCTCATACGCAGTGAATTTGTCAACTGTCAATTCTAATTAAAATATGGTTCATATATGTAATTATAATGGACACGTTAGAGTAGGCACTTAAGACTAATAACAATAGACGCGTGTGTTATATTAATTTTTACAGCAGAGCAAGAAATTTACTTAGGTATATCCTTTAATGTTTTTTTTTCTCATATTATATTTCATTTATTTATTACTTTTCGAGCTAAAATAAGAAGATTTAAAAACATAATAGGCTCAGTTCGTCATAATAGGTTCAGAAAATATCTCTAAAAATAAATATCTTGTCTATTAATAAAAAAAATTAGGCTACGATATTTTATTACAGGAAAAAAATAGTTTAGTCGTTGAGTGTAGTTTAGTCTAATTGAAAGCCGCCAGAGTCATGATTCCAAAGGGTCAATTGAGCGACTCGCCTCTTGACCTCTCGACAGCTGAGATGATTAATGTGAATGAAATCGTACTAGTGCGTCCTGCAAATATCCTAATGTTGTTAGCCGATCGCATATTTTTCAGCTTTAAATTGTCTCGCCATATGTGTACTTATGCCTTTTTTGTTTTATAAAAATATATAAGTTTATTTAATAGAATAGTCTTTGTATATTCTTAAGTATAAACATAACAGCTAACGCTTTATACCTATTCAGCATTCAATTTTTGCTAAACTTTAATTTTTTGTTTATTTTTGAGAAAGTTAGAGTATTTGAGTAAGAGTTTGTTTATTGAGAAAACGACCTCAAATGTAAATCTAAACGAAAGTAACGTTTTTAAAAATACAAGGAAAAATATGAATTTTCAAATTATATCTATTATTATACAGTATAATTAATACTAGGCAGTGGTAGCCCAGTGGTAGCGCGCTTGCTTGGGAAACCGAGTGAAGCGGGTTCAAATCCTGGGTGTCGCGCCTTTGACATTTTCATGTGCGAATCATTTCTAACATGATTACCACTTGCCTTGCGGCGAAGGAAAATATCGTAAGGAAACCTGCATGTCTGAGAGGCCCGAGCCCAGCAGTGGGACGTTAAAAAGGGCTGAATACAATTAATACTTACATCCTTGATAGAGAAGTGTAGGACTTGACGCATGAAGGTTGGCAGCTCTGTCATGAGCGTCTCGTAGCCATAATTTTGTCCCATGTGTGCCAACATTATCGCCCAGAACGGCATCGACATCAGGATCTTGCTCCATGGAATAGGTGGAGACTGTAAAATAGACGAATAACGTTATATAAGAATTTAATTTTAAAAGACTTCATTCATAAAGGCAGTGGGTTGCCTGCGCCTCGAACGCACTCTTAAATCTAAAGGCTACTCTTAAATCATTCGTATTATACAATTCCAACTTTAAATACTTTAAAACAACAAAAAATACAATAAGTATTAAATAAATATGTAACTAATATGAAAAAATTAAAAAAATATAAATATCACTTACGCTGGAACCGGCAGCGCCCCACAACGAGCTCAATATGTACTTCTTCTCCGGCTCCTTGATCGTGGGACATTTCTCAGGGTCCTCATACACGAAGAAGAGGAAGGCCAGACTCCACACGGTGCCGACGATGCCAAATACGTAGAAGATGGAAGGCCATCCACCAGCAAATCCGTATGCAGAGAGCAAGCCGGAGAGCGGCATTGATATAACCGTGCCGAATTGTGCACCTGTATAAGATTATTTGCAATCTATAGTAATCGGAATGCTATTATGAATGCGAGGAGGACTATGCAACCTTTTATATGGATTGGTGGCATAATTTTTTTCTTTCGCCTGTAGCATCGATCAAAAAAGTACTGGATACACAATCCCATGCAAAAGTCTCTTAAAAAAAAATCTCTTAAAGCTGTCACCAATTATGTTTAGGTAAATATTCTAATTGAAATAAATATACAATAATGTAAATTGAATATTAAACGCAATGCTTAAAATTGTTTTCACAAAAAAAACCTAAGCGCGCTCATATGTTCAAAGCGCTCGTTCGTGAGGACATTTTTTGTCGCTGATTATATATCTAGTACTTTTCTAATCGATGGTCAGTAGAATGATACTTACTTAGAAGACTATGTAAGAAGTCTATTAAAGAAGAAACGAATTCGCTAAACCGTGACAAACCAGAGAATATTCTGGTTCTTATTGCTTTGCTTCCGTTGAAACGGTGATTTAGTCTATCTGTATGCTAATATTTAGCACACAAGTCTAAGTCGTTAGGAATAATATCAGGTGTAACTATAAAGTTATTTTTTTATATCATTGTAATGTTCAAATTCCATTTATTTTTTGGAACAATGTTTTAACCAAATAAAGCGTTGGCAGACTTTAGGCTGACTCTCCATGATTCTATGTAATTAATTTCATGCATAATTTATTACAGTTTGTCCTTGTTTTAAATAGTATATTTCGTTATTCGGTTACTTTGAAGTAGTTTTACTTTGGAGACTGAAGAATGATGCAAAGTACTCATATTATATAATTTAAAATATACTTTTTGTAGGCAAGAAATTCTCTAAAATGAATCAAGCAACTGACCTAAAATAAGAAGGTACACCAACAAAAAAATATTTTAATAGTCATTGCTGTTATATCCACATTCCTAAATCATGAAAATTGGTACCCTATTGACGTTAACTTTCTCTACTTTGTTTTTAGACATATGTTATATCAGAAACCTTTAAAATTTAACAGCACTTACCAGCATATACAGCTGCACCCATCCTACTCCTCTCGTTGGGCGGAATCCATTTAGCCAACATAGCGTGAGAGCATGGTACAATTGGTCCTTCACCAAGACCCTGTATGAATCTCACGAGGATCAACCATTTGTATCCAGCTTCTGCAGCCACCGGTACAAGAAGACCAAACACTGAGTTGATCAACATGCCCACCCCGAGGAAAAGACGTGCACCATATCTGAAAGAACGATAAATATTTTAAGTTTTAGTTAACGAGTAGGTACATCGATACATTTATACTAAAATAAATATACTAAGCAACAGATGACTTCGTAAATTACTTAGGCGATAGTTGTAAGTTCGATTTTTCGAGGAAGATTAACTGTTTATTTAAAAATTAATTACACAATTTATTTAAAAAAAAAGGAAGGGCTTAAAATGGGCTTTAAAGGAAATCATTACCTATCCCGTCCACTCTAAATCGCGTATTTAAATTTAACGCGACTCATCCTGCTAATAATATATACACGTGTAACGACTGAAAACTGTTGTCTTTGAAAAATTTTCGTATTTGGAGATTCTATCGATGAATTACCATCATACGTGCCAAAACTATTTCAAGTTTATTGTAGCTGTTGATGATATGTACATTGTACAAGGCGTTTATTTAAGAGTCCAACGCAAAACCAGATGATTTAGTTATAATATAATACGGACTTTCAGCTGTTTATTGTTTTTAATTTAAAAAGTTATACATTGACTTAGCAACTGTTTTATAGAATTTTTTGGTATATTTTAATGAAGATATAACAGATAAATTAGTAAGCGACAGATGACAGGTATCCAAAATTGTAATTTCCTGGAATTTGTTTGACATATTTTTTTATAAATACTTTACCACAGCAAATATTAGAGGAGCCCATACCTAGCTCTATTATGTGGAGGATACTTTAGACACTATTATCATTATATAAAATAGAGTCATAAATTAAACGATCTATGAGGAAAACTCGATTATAATTCCGAACGTTTATAAACCATACGTTTTAGATGTTATATACTCGCTATTGTTGATTGTACGATGATGTACTACAAACGCTATAAAGGAGACTATAAAATGTCATATATATCATAAAAACCTAACCCACCGTCAATAAAACAAATTGATCGACGAAATTGAAGCGACTCTACATTCAATAAAATTAACCCATTAACCTACATAGAAGAATGGAGTGTCTCGACATGAAGAGTGGTCCCATAAAAATTATACCATAATAGCAAATGAAAACTACCAATCATTCCCTATTTTCTACACTTAGAGGGACTTTTTTTCATTTAAATGGGACCAACTTTGAGGTATACCCTATCCAATAAGAAAAGAATCATCGAAATCACACTACACTGTACAATGCATGGTCAAACATTAAAAAATATACGTGTCGAATTGAGAACTTCCTCCTTTTCTTCGTCGGTTAAAAATCATAATCTACATGTGCAACTACAAAACGTTTATAAGTGAGTAGCGACTCACCCTCGCTTCGCTTCGAGTTCGTCCCTAGACAAATCAAATCTATCCCACGGGAACCGTACATTTCCGGGATGACATACAATAGCCTATACCCTTCCTCGGTGAACGGACTATCTAATGCAAAAAGAATTTTTCAAATCTGATTAGTAGTTCCTTGCGATTAGCGCGTTCAACCAAACAAACAAACAAACCCTTCAGCTTTATAATATTAAGTATAGATTTGGTTGCAGTATTATTTTATTATTTTGCATATATCAGATACCTAACTAAAATTACTTTAGTAATAAAAATATTCTTTTAAACTAGTTGGAAGTCTGTTATTAAATAATATAATATATATTATATATGTATCTTGAAATATAGAGTTGATATAATCGGAAGTGTCGTTTTAACATACAATGGAAGACGTAAGATAAATCATAATTACCTATAGAAGGTTACGGCAATGAAAGACGTAAAAGTACCTATTTCTAACCATGAAATTAAACCAGAGAAACTGTAAATTTTCCTAATTTACTTTTGAATGTAATTAAAAAAGTTCATGCTTAGTAAATTAGCTAAATTCGTTCTCCAACAAACACTTGGTTTTTTCATCGAGGTATATCATTCGAGGTATTTGTATTCAGCCCTTTTTAACGTTTCACTGCTGGACTCGGGCCTCCCTTCAGTACGAGGGGGATCAGGCCATAGTCCACCACGCTGGCCAAGTGCGGGTTGGCGAATTTCACATGTCTTTTGAAAACTTACTAAGTTCTCTCAGACATGCAGGTTTCCTCACGATGTTTTCCTTCACCGTTAAGACAAGTGACAATTAATGTTGGGAATGATTTGCACATGAAAATATCAGAGGTGCGAGATCCGGGATTTGAACCCGCTTCCCTCGGTTTCCCAAGCGAGCGCGTTACCACTAGGCTACCACTACTTTCTATATCTATATGTATAGGTACAGTCAGAGATCGTAGATCGTACGATCTCTGGGTACAGTAATATGAAAACAAGATACCTAAGCATTCGTCTCGCGAAAATCGAATCTATAACATGTATACAGTGTCAGTCAAGAACATAAAATTGAGCAAGAAGTTCATATAAAATCCAAAACTAACCTCTTAGACAGGATGCCAAAAGGAATTTGCGTGATGACGTAGCCATAGAAAAAGGAAGATAGAATGTAGCCTTGAAGCGTCGAACTCCATACGAAGCTCCCGTCTTGCAAGACGACCTAAAATAACAACACATGTAAAATTGCGAAAATTCTTAATAAATGATAAGAAAAAAATAAATAAATAAATTATAATCGATGTAATATCTTATATAATCTCTAAAAATATCTATACTAATATTATAAATGTGAAAGTTTGTGAGTATAGATGTATGGATGTATGTTTGTTACTCTTTCACGCCAGAATGGTTGAACGGATCTGGATGAAATTTGACACAGAGATAGATTATAGTCTAGAATAACACATAGGCTACGTTTTATCCCGGTAAAATGTACGTTTCCCGTGGGATAGGTTTGTCTTTGTTTTCCTAGAGGTGAATCCGAGCGAAGCGAGGGTGAGCCGCTAGTTATTTACATAAAGTATTTAACTCATAGATAGCTACAATGTCTCTTGTAATATGGTTATCTTTGTTGATTAACAATGCGAGCAGAACTGCGGACGAAGACTAGTTTTTTATAAAGTAGTGTGTATAAGACTATATTAAATAACTAGCGACTCACCCTCGCTCCGCTCGGGTTCGTCCCTAGTTACGCATTAGCGTTTAACTCAGAGATGAGATATTTCCCCGAACTAAAAACTATCCTATAATATGTTGACCCGGATAGCCAGTTATCATCATACCAAATTTCATCAAAATCTATCCAGTAGTTTTTCCGTGATGCGGTAACAGACAGACAGACAGACAGACAAAAATTGTAAAGACTATAGATTCGGCCTTTGAATGGATAATAAAGTCTATTTCAATAAGATTTTCCAAAAAATATTTAGAGTACAGATTCGACTCAGTTAGAATTTTATTATATGTATAGATTAATTAAAAATACTTGAAAATCTTAATATAATTGTAAAAAATATTTAGCTCCAAAAAACTAAAATTTAGTTTTTTTTTAATATATCATACCGTTACGGATGCTTTAAACGCTTGTCATTTCGTGTGCTTGGCGTGACGTCACAGCATGATATACACAGAGAAATGACGACTCAATTTGTAACGACAAAATCGCTAATCGCTCTGTTATGATATACTCTGACGTCATATTCAGTCTGACAAATGGCATTGCTTTTCAACTACTTTGAATTTCCCACCTATTTTTGCACTTTTTAATAATTATTTTTATAATCAAAAAGAAATTACATTAAAAAAATGTTAAAATAGGCTTAATTCAAAAGCAATAAAGATTACAAAAAAATATTTCACCTTTATTTAAATCACACGCATATTCCCCATTCTAAGCCACTCAATTCGGGTGATTGTTTTGCTTTTTTTTATATATATAAGTATAACTTTATATTGTGTCCATGTGACGTGATAATATGTAATCCATTGTAAATCGACTTTCATGATATTCTTAATAAATAAGTTGTATGTTAAATTATAACGTATTCTTTAAAAAAACTTTTTTTTTTTTGAAAATTAAAGTGGTACATTGAATTGAGGCTCTTAATCCTTAGCTACTAATGAGTCTTTACTTACAAAAAATATTTTTCCTCAAACTTCATTTTCATGTGTGAAAGATAACTTTGGAGTGTCATAAAGAATTAACATGACACTTTTAATAGAGCTGATAAAAAATTAAAATAGCTTAATACTCATTTTTATCAGATTTGCTTTTTTAATGTAATTATACAATTATATCAGATATAAAGTAAGTAGTATTCAGATATAAACAAACTTACACTGGTAGCATTAGGATCGACGGGGCCACACTCAGTGTCTATTGCCTCCTTATCCACAGGCAGAGCCGTGTGATTCACCATAGCTACGATGGCAACCGACATGTTTGTCCTCATGATGTATGCGTTAGCCATGCCCAGGAACAACATGAACGTCACCCAGTGACGGGTGCCGAGACCACCTGTTGGAGAGAACATTATTAATAAGCGATGATATTTATACTTTTTACCATAAATCTAGTCATTTTAGATTACTTTAGATCAAACAAGTAAATACTAAGTTTAAATTATTAAGCTATCATACGTTAACATATCTAATATCTGTAATAATATTGTAAAGAGGTAAAGTTTGTGAGTTTGTGAGGTTGTAGGGGGTAATCTCTGGATCTACTGAACCGATTTAGATGAAATTTAGTAAGAAGATAGTTTAAGACCCTGGGAAGGACATAGGATACTTTTTATCCCGGAAATCATCCCTTAAGGGAGTGAAACTGGGGATGAAAGTTTGTATTGGGAAGCAAACTAGGGACGAACCCGAGCGAGGGTGAGTTGCTAGTAATATTATAATATAACGATATGCAAAACTTGTGTGTGTATGTTTGTTATTGCTTCACAAAGAATCAGCTTAACGGATTAGGACTACACAGATAATGTGAGCTGGAATTACATATAGGTTACTGTTATAATATTATATCATCTGTGCTGTTAGGCACTAAAAAACGCAACCGAGCGAAGCCAGGGTAAATCGCTAGTGATGATACAAAATAATGATATGAATAAAAAAATCAGTTTATGCATCAATAAAAAACATTCTAAAACAGAATTAAAACAAAGGAGCAGATTACACGAAACAATACATGTACATACATTGTACATTATGTACATACTCGTATGTACAATATTTTAAAATATAACTTCCGAGAAATTACTTACAACTCTTCAAATTTGATATGCATGTAACGAAACGCCCCACGTCTTAATAAATAACCTTGTCTCAAACTAAGCAAAAAAATAATCAGTTCCGAAAATGTAATTTTACCTTGCGCTTACGCATCGTTTCATAATATACTAATATTATAAAAGAATATTTTCTTATGGTCTCGTCAAACCGTACCTATCCAAAAATTTAAAAAATATATAAAAAATCGTCTCTCTAAAACTATTAAGGCTTGTATAATAAAATTAATTACTCCGAATGTGTTAATAACCCTCTCTATCGCCGACATTTCGTTGGTCCACTCCGTACGGGACACCCTTGTATATTATCAAAAACGAATCGCTTTTATTTGACTTTTTTCCCCAAAAAATAATGGAAAATAATAACTAATAATTAAGGATCTATAATATATATTAAAAGTAAAAAAAAAATAATAAGTGTTTTTTGATTTCGAAATATATTATTTTATTACTAACGTCATGCACTATTTTGTTAATAATTGTTAAATGTGTAAAACAATATAAATATAATATAAGATTATCTTTTAAAATGCAACTTATATGTAAAAAATCTTTTACGTTCGTACATATGGAGACGATCGGTTTTAAAATAGACCGTGGTACATGAAATAGCGGCCAAAACGTCAATTTCTACGTGTTTTAATTAATGAACAGAATTAATTATAATTTTTCGGATCATAACAGATATGGCAAGTAAATATATGTTGAAATAAAGCATCCGGTTAAGAGTGAAAGTTTAATATCGATTTTTAATTAAAATTTTATTTATCCAAAATATTACCTTTACACACACTTTTTTTCTTGTTTTTCTCTTGATAAGTTTTTTTTTTTTATTTTTATGTACATTAACTTACCTCATTATAATCTGTAATTTCATGTACATACGTATGAACATTGAATATGTACGTCTGATACAGTTTTCAAGTTCAGGAGTTAGAGCTATGTGCATTTGATACCATTTTGTTATTTGAATAAAGTCTGATTTTTTTTCCCTTTCGATAAGAGAAATTAGTTACTTTTTTATATAAAAAATTATATCCATAATTTATTTTGAATGTATAGTTATGTGCAACGTATAGAATGTAGAGTATAAAAGGTTATTGTTTTTTTTTAATCTCATTGCTAGAGCTGAGTTATTTGGGTGGCTTTTTTTATGTATTTTTTTTTTAATTAAAGATTAGTCAATGTATAGAACTAACAACATCTCGTCGAAAATGCTTTAGGTTTATATTTAGAATATATGGAAACAAACTTGTGAAGTAGAGACGTCTTTAGAAAAAGCAATTATGTAATTCGTTACAAGTAAAAAATGTCCATTCTACATAGTATATTAAATAAAAATATTTTTTATTTGCTCAATCTTAAGAGCTATAGCATAATAATAAATAAAAAATAATAAATAAATACGTTGGGACATAAACACACAGCTCCATCTAGTTCCTTGATAAGCTACGAGGCTTGTGTTATGGATACCAAATAGTTGATACACTACACATATACAACTTTCAATACATAATATGTATACCTATATTAAAACTTACATAATTATTCGGAAAACATTAAGGAACACAGTGAATACATATATAAACTTCTTATATATATATATATATATATATATATATATATATATATATATATATATATATATATATATATATAACTTTTACGTTAATTCCCATGATAAATCACGAAATCAGTGTAAATCACGAAATGAGGATGTTAACCAATCAATTAGCTGATATATTTAGCATACGATAATTTATCAAAGCTTTTTTATAAGTAAGTGCTAATCTTGCCTAAACCTGGCAAATATCGTCATTCACGTCAACATATTTTTCTTACATCATTGACTACATTAGACACACATGAATATAACCGTCGTGAAATGACGTGCAATATGTTGAATTAATACGTGCAGCAGTCGTGTGTGGGTTAGATTTGAGTCAAAATTTGTTATTTACTAGCGATTATTAGAAGATTTAGCATCCGACCGAAATGAGGATTCATTTCGCTGGGATGTAAAATCTTCTATTTACCTTTTTATTTATATAATTGACGGCACGTTTGGCTCGGCTTGTAGTGACCCTACTTTCTGTGCCAGCGGTCGCGGGTTCGAGTCCCGCTGGGTGCATTCATTTGTGTTATGAGCACGAATGTTTGTACCCCAGTCATGGGTGTTTATATTTATAATATGTATGTATTTAAAGTTATATATGTGTAGTGTATCAACTGTCTGGTATCCATAACACAGGCCTCGTAGCTTACCATGGTACTAGATGGTGCTGTGTGTTAATTTCCCACCATAAATACATATTTATTTAATGTTATAACAATATTATGTACTGACAGAGCCATCTTATAGAATTTTTTATTATAACCCGACGGATATTCTTGGTTTTTTTATTAAGTTTATAGGTATATGAATATATTATTGCCACATCTACAATCATCGAGAGCCAAATCGATAGGTACGTAGGGAAGTGCTATGAAAACTGATACTCTATTGTTTACACATATGACCGACTCCCTTATTATTTTATCCCTTATCAATTATTTTTAACCGTCGTTGGTTTTTTCTAAGTAACTTACTTCTGCAAGAGATAGCCCTTAGACAAATTTAAGTAAGAATTCAAATGAATTCCTGATAGATATCTTATTTTTAAATCTTTTTATTCTAATCAGATGTAATATAAGATAATAATTAAAATATAAGTCAACATCAATCTTACTTGTCGTATACACAAAAAAATATATGGCATAAGTTTAAATACTTTACCGGAGGTACGTGTAGGCGTTTGCTTCGCTTGCCAAAATAAAGTATTATCTTAGTATGACGTCAATGGATGTGGTAAAAATTGAAAAGTTAAATATCGTATTTGAATGCATTTGCTATAAAATATATTAAAAAAAATAGTTTAGTTTTACCCTCGGCTTCATTCGCGTAGTGGATACCTACTTGTGTTGATAAAAAATATCGTATTTATTAATTCAAAACAATCAAAACTATCTTCACTATAAATTTTAGGCAAATTCATAATACTTTCTTAGATTTAAATACGCGAATATTTGACATCTTTATATATAAAAGGCAAAAGTGACAAACCCTTAAGGCTAGAAAATTGAAATTTCGCACACGTATTTCTCATATGAGGAAGGCATCCACTAAGGAAGAATTTTTCAAAATGCAACCCAAGGGGGTGAAATAGGGGATAAAAGTTTGTATGAAACTTTTTATTCCTTTAACATATTAGCATGAAATTTTTTATTTTTCATAGTTTGATCGCGAGCGAAGCCGCAAGTTCTGCTAGTTTTTAATAAAACTATCTTTGTGGATTATTCCGCGGATATATTTTAATTTTTGATTCCCGAAGTTTCGAATACTTCACTGCAATCATGGTCACGGGAGAACCCTAAAGTCGTTTAAAATGTTTGTGAAGAATTAATGTTTATTCTTACACTAACTCTCAAATTTTCCCATTTATATTATTAATGTGATCATAGGCTTATTTCAACGCCTGATTTTATTATATACTTAATATTATATGATAAAATGATTATAATAAATAATCATTAATTCACTAAAAACACTAAAATCTTTAAGCGAAAGCCAAAAATATTAACTAGTTTAATTATATTATTATTAGAAAATAATGATAAAAATATTCCAATAGTAGTTAATTAGTACTTTAATTAATTATATATAATAGGTATATAACCTGTTTTATATATAATTATTTAGAAGGTCCAGAAAGTATGAAGCCAACAAGTTCCGATGCGTTAGGTCGCATTCACCAGGCTTCAGTCGATACATCGCGGTTAACAACAGTTAATGAATATGTATAAAGCTTTGTTAGCATACTTTTTTTCTTTTTATGTTTTCATTTACATCTCTTGTATTGAATTAACAATATAACTTAGTAAAATAATTTCTCTCTCTAGGGAAATTATAATTATAATTTAACGGATCTTACAATTTCCCTGCGACATCCTACTAATATTATAAATGCGAAAGTTTGTATGTATGTATGTATGTTTGTTACTCTTTCACGCCAGAACGGCTGAACGGATTTAGATGAAATTTGGCACAAAGATAGATAATAGTCTGGAATAACACATAGGCTACTTTTTATCCCGGAAAAATGTGCGGTTCCCGTGGTATAGGTTTGTTTTTGTTTTCCTAGAGGCGAACCCGAGCGAAGCGAGGGCGAGCCGCTAGTATTATATAAGAAAACGTCTCCCTACTCGTTTATTAAGTTATATTGTTAGTTTAAGGCAGTGGTAGACCAGTGGTGATGCGCTCGCTTGGGAAACCGAATGAAGCGGTTTCAAGTCCCGGGTCTCGCACCTTCTGATATTTTCATGTGCGAATCATTTCTAACATGATTACCACATGCCTTACGGTGAAGGAAAACATCGTGAGGAAACCTGCTTATTCGAGAAAACCTATCAAGTTTTCGAAAAACAAGTGAAGTCCGCCAACCCGTACTTGGCCAGCGTGGTGGACTATGGCCTGATCCCCCTCGTATTGAAGGGAGGCCCGTGCCCAGCAGTGGGACGTTAAAAAGGGCTGAATACAAAGCAGTTTCACAGTGAAGTTCAGTAAAAGTAATTGGTGAATGATACACACCCGATGGAATCGTATCATATCGTTTCATCGCGGTGGCCTATTATTTTCAGTAAAATACGTCCGTATATCTTATAGTTTTTTATAACTTGCGTTGAAATGAAAAAGGGTCTAGAATTTATTTTTTTCTCACAGTTTCAAAAAGTAATCAATGTAATAGAAATTAAGTCTAAAATTACATGTTATATACAATATACATGATATAAATATAGTTACATTGTAACTTTTCCAGTGACTTGAGGAACTGCAAGGCTGCAAATATAAAGCCCAAGCTAATAATAATAAGTACACTTCTACACATTTTATGCTATGAGCACTCCAATATGTATTTATTTTCTTTGAAAATTTTGACAGCTTTAATTTGACAGATTATAATTTTATAAATAGCCCTTTTAAGAAAAACCTTTTTTAAGTAACTAATAAACTTTTTTAATAAACAGTCCTATAAAAACATAATATCCGTCCGACCGATGTAACATTGTACAAGCGTCTATTATTTTCAGTGTTCCTATTTAAATTTTACTTTGAAGCAATAAAAAGTCTTAAAATTTTTTGGATAACGCTTGAATCTTTAGGGACTTTAGTGTTATATGTATTTTTTTTAATATTTTTACAATTTTTAAAATCATTAAATTAAGAAAATAATATGTTCATCATTGCAAAGTTATGTCGATCAGAAAAAATATCTGTCAAAAAGATCGAGCTAACTTGTACAGGGTATAGAGAAACAGAAAGGATAGCGTAGTTTGTATGATGAAGAATAACATGAAAAACGAATACCTGTTAATGTATCGTTTCTTTTCATGCGAGGGCAAAGTACGATGTCGTCAGCAAATAATTAACGCCGTAAACACTGTTACGACAACGTTTTAATTCTAAGTACCTATTTTTCATAACCTTGATCTATTTTTAAAAGCGAATAAAATAATAACTTTAAGTTATTTTAGCTTCAGATTATTCTATTTGTATATTTAACTAGCGACTCGCCCTCGCTTCTCTTCGGGTACGTTCCTCGACAAAAACAAATCTATCCTACGGGAGCCGTTCACGGGATGATATATAGCCTATAGCCTTCCTCAGTTAAGGGGCTATCTAATGCAAAAAGAATTTTTCAAATCGGATAAGTACTTCCTGAGATTAGCGCGTTCAACCAAACAAACAAACTCTATAGCTTTATATTATTATTAGTATAGATTAGTATAGATTTGTTATTTACATAATTAAGCGAGTCGAAGCGATAGTTTTTGATTGTTTATAACGTAATTAATTTTAAGTAATATCCACACGCATTGGAAGTCAGTTTTCATAACAAAGACAGTTAACGACAGATTTCTAAGAAGATTACTATGAAATGCATATACATCAGTCCACGTTGTCAGAAATAATTTTTGTGTAAGTAAATTGTATAAGCAATAAACATTTATTTTGGAAGTGCCTAATTTTCCATCTCAGAACCCAAGGTTGTAGCAATGTTATTAAATTAATACATATTTACTATTTAGAATTCTAAATAAAAATATGAAATCTTGCTAAACTCAACTATGATAGTCACGTGTTACAAATATTTCGGTAGTTCATGACGTCGTGTTGTGTAACGTTGACGTTTAGAAGCGTCTACGATTTGTCTATCACATGGTCTCGTAATGTTAGTTTAGTATTATATTAGTTTATAAATTATTAGAATTTAGATATCGCGATTTAGTAATAAATAATCAAGAATAAACATTAAATAAAAAAACTGCATAAATTATATATATTTTTAAATCTTTTGGTATCTATATCGATTTTTTTTTGTGTTGAATAGGACTTCAGACTGTGGTCTGTATTCGTAAAAAAATATTATGTAGTTTCGTAGTGTTGAGTTAAAATGTTTATTTTAGTTATGGCTTACAGTAAAATTAAAAAAATATATTTTATATTAATGTGAATTTTTACCCCCCGACGCGAAAAGAGGGGTGTTATAAGTTTGACGTCGATGTCTGTCTGCGTGTGTGTGTGTCTATCTGTGTGTGTGTGTCTGTCTATGGCATCGTAGCTCTCAAACGGATGGACCGATTTCGATGCGGTTTTTTCATTTGAAAGCCAGTTTCCTTGCGGTGGTTCTTAGCTATGTTTGGTTAATATCGGTCCAGCACTGTAAGAGTATTATTCTTTTCCAAAATGATGAAAGGCATTTTGGCGTATGTTTCCTCGATTAAGTGCTTCACGCGTGCCAGTGTAATAGTTAAATGACAATTAATTGATAACTTCGACCTGATGCTGCAACATATCGTATTTTTTGGGTTCAATAATTAGTTTCAATGGGTACCTTGCAGGTTATTGCGTAAAGATTTTTTTTAAACTTTAATTTAATTTTTATTTTTAATGTTTTTATTTTATTATTTTAATTAACCGTCAAAACAGTCAAGTCATTCCACGTCAAAATGTCTCGTCGACAACATGGCCTAGAATCATGTTGGCGGTCACTGATTCCATTGCTGACTGGAAAAAAATCGAATATTTTTCCGACCTAATAATAAATGGAAAGGACATGTAAAGTCCACCAACCCGCACTTGGCTTGGCTGTACAATGTACATACATACATATGTATGTACAGAAAATATAAATAAAAAATATAAATTATTTTATATGACACTTTTACTGTAGATAGGTACATATGTGTAGAGTAAATAAAAAAATTACATGCAGGCATAGTAACGTTTTCAATTATAAAAACAAAGTTAATTTCGATATCAAAAAAACATCAATGTAATATATAATAGTGATCCACAAATAAGTATAAAAAAAGCTTTCATCATTCAATCACAAAACTAAGATAAGTGATAATACTATTTGAATTTTCCCATTGCGCATGTGCAATAATTACACCATGATAAAGTAAAAAATAAGTATGATTTATACAATCTACTATGTTTTAGTGTTACATCGTACATATGTTATCGTGAGTGACGCCATAATTTTATGAATTGCCTTATTTTTATAAAATTTATAATGAATTTTTATTTTTAACTGACGAAAATAAGGAGGAGGTGCTCAATTCCACAGGTATATATTTTTTTTATGTTTGACCACAGATAACTTTTTACTGTGTGGTCCGATTTGATGATTTTTTTTTATTGGATAGGTTTATACATATACCTCAAAGTTGGTCCCATTTAAATTTGAAAAAATATCCAACGCTAAGTATTTCTATAATTAGCGGTGGATATTTTTTAATAGGGGTGTACCCCTATTTTCTTGATTGATTCTTCACCAACTGAAATGAAAAATGGAAAAAAAATAATAAAAAAAACCGACCTCAAAAGAAACATATAGTCATATATTTTCGAAGTCGGTGCCAGCCGATACAAATCAAAGCACACCGACTTCGGAAATATCTAATCAGGTATCTATAGCAAATGAAAACTACCAATCATTTATTTTTTGCTTTTTACAGTTTTTAGTGTTTTATTTTTTGAAATCGGTTTTTATTTTTTTCATTGTTATACATGTCTATTATGAAACCGGAGCGATAGAAACCTAGTTTTGCCTACATCTTTATAGGTATTTGTTTTTTTCCTACCAATTACAGGATATATTACTGAACTACTGAAATACATTCAAATGGAGTGCGAATAAAAAGCCGTCACACCTTCTGATCATCCACAATGGTGCACATGGCCTTGATTACGAGTTAAAATTTATGTACACAAAAAATAAAACATTAGATTTATTGCACTATTACGAATATACTGAATTTCTTTAATTATAGACTCAAATTCGAAGTGACTTTTGGAAATCAAGATGAGAAAGATTTAAATAAGATGATATTTACTATTACATATGTATTAGTGGATATTAAATTTTAGTAGTGTTTACTGCTTATTATTGTGAAAAAAAACCATCTAGCTACTTACAGAAATTAAATTCATGATATTTAGACTAGTAAGTAGCTGGCGGCTTACCTTCGCTTCGCTCGAGCGCGTCCCTAGCTACCTAACAGTAGCCTATGTGATACTCCAGATCATAATTTATCTGTAAACTAAATTTCATAGTAATCCGTAAACCCGGTCCATCGTGTAGGGGCAACAAACAAACAAACAGACATACAAATAGATAGATAGACAGGCAGACAGACAGACAGACAGATAGACAGACAGACAGACACACAAACATACAGACACACAAACATACAGACACACAGACAGACAGACATACATACAATCTTTCACATTTATAATAGAAGTCCAATTATCTTCTTTTGCGCAGATCCTAAATATCAATTTGGGCTCGAGATCAAAGGCAATAGCCGGATATAGAATTGCTCAAAGATAGCGACAATAAAACTTAATTATTTACCGACACTCGACCGGATTATTAGCTCAGTCTGGGACGTCTATCTTATCGCAATAAGTACCTACTATGATTAAAAGAATATAAACAAACTTAGTGTATGACGAGCCGATGGGCGTGACTCAAGTTATGCTTCCGTGTTAAAATTTCGTCATTATTTGCTCAGCAATGTTATTTAGTACAAGACTGATGACAGAAAGATTAAACAAAACTATCTTTTCGGATTTTTTCGCGGATTTATTTTGATTTTTGGTTCCTGACGTTTCATCATGGTCACGGGAGAGCATGGTTACGGGAGAGTCTCTTCCGTGACCATGATTGCTGTAAAGCAATCGAAACGTCATTCAGGAACCAAAAATCAAAATAAATCCGCGAAAAAATCCGAGAAGATAGTTTTATTTAAAATGTCAAATATTCGCGTAAATCTAAGATAGTATTACAGAAAGATTACTTAAAAAGTTGATAAGTTACAATTTTGTTTCTCCTTACATTGTAATCATTAGATCATGTTTGTTTCTGAGTAATTCGTATTTCGTAACTTTATAGTCTGGTCAATATAGACATATCAAATAACAAAAAGTCCGACAGAGCTAAATTTTGCTAGAGACCTTATTATGTTTACTTAACACATTTAAACGATTATTTTAGGACTGGACATTATTATTAGTTATAGTTATATCTATTTGACTGACTTTAAAAAAGGAGGCGTTACTCAATTTGTTTTTTTTTATATGTTATGCGATATCTTCGCCAACTGTTAATCTATATTCATAATTCTTTTTTAATATATTGCACTTATACGTCAAGGATGGTTCCATAAAAATCAAAATAATATTTCATTAATTTTAAGTTTTATTTGTTTAATTTCGCTAAACGCTACCTTCGTCGGTTTTTCGCAATTATCTCTCTAACCGTTCACTTACTTATATGCAATTTTATAAGACGATCTCGAGAAATATTAATTTCTCTCTCGAGCGACCCCTCAAACTGGGCTTTAGACTTAGAAAATACCCCTTTATCTAAATCATCATCATACATCAAAATAACACATACCTTCGATGCCGGAAAAATGTATGGTTCCCGTAGGAGAGATTTGTTTTTGTTTTCCTAGTATAATAAATAAATAAAATATGTTTTATGGTAGTTATTAGGTATTATAAAAAGATTTAGAAAAATATGTTTTGTAAAAAAGAGCTATAATCTCTTGAAATTCAAGAATTTTAATTATAAACAAGGAAACTTTAATTACAAAATGACAAGTTCTCAATTTATCTAAAGTTTTAAATGATTACTTTACATTTTAATGTGTTTTACATCACTTACACACACATACACTTTAATGGTACATTGTATTATATACATTAAAATATAAGTCTGTGTAAGTGTTCTAACCATTGTGTTTATAAACATGCATGTACATAGGAATTCTAGTAAGTGTATAGCTCACTCACTCACTCACTCACTCATGTAGCTCACAGGCTTAAGTACCTATTAAAAATATTGGTAATGAAGAATATAAATTAATAAAATATTTATCGATAAATAAGGTTCAAGTCAAAGTCAGGTTCAAAGTCTTGTATAAATTAAAGAATGATAATAAATCAATGCCGTGTAAGATTCATAGTTATTTTATATTCGCGGAACTCTTAAACTTTGACAAGCGTTAAAAAGAGAAGTGTAGTTGCAGCATACATTTGTGATAAGTATAAACTTTTTATTTACTTAAAGAATTAAAGCAACTTTTGACAAAATGAGGTTTTGTTTGCATTTGAATTTCTGTATTGAATAATCTAGAATTGTATTTGAAATCTAGAAACTGTAACTACACTGTACGTAATAAGTAATAACATATATTTTACGGTTTACCACCATATAGTCTGTAGAAATAAAAGAAACCTAAAAGAAAATGCAACTTTCCCTGCCTGGCGAAACTTCTGTGGAAAATTTTGTGGGACAGATAGATCGAGAAGTTTGACCAACTTCTAAATGGGAGATGACTCAATGCGTTTTAAACCTTCGCAACTTGATGATTGATAGTTTTTTTCAATGATTACGATACATCGCTCAAAGCTGGCCCCGTATAAATTTCAAAAAGAAATTCCACTTCTTGAAATCGGTGTAATTTTAAAGTTTAAAAGTATCCCATTAAAAATATTATAAATGTGAAAGTTTGGATAGATGTTTGTTACTCAATCATACGCCAGAACGGCTGAACGGATCTGGATGAAATTTGTTACTAAGATAGATTATAGTCTGCAATAGCACATAGGTTACTTTTTATCCCGGAATAGTATACGGTTCCCGTGGGATAGACATGTTTTTGTTTTTCACTGGGGACAAACCCGAGCGACGTGAGGGTGACTTGCTAGTAGGTATAGTATATATTTTTTATTCTAATATTGAAATAGTTGCTTAGGTTCGGTTTTCGTATCAGGTGAAAACATTCTGTAGAATATATTTATTTCTAGATAGACAGAGATAAGTCTACCCTACAAGGGAAAGCGCGTAAAATTATATGAAGGGTGCGTAAACTCGACGCGACTTTTGTCGCGACACTCGTACTGTGTAAACGGAAAATATAAGCGTCCTGCGTAGCGTTAAATTAATATGCATTGAAAATAAATACGTTTATTTTATAATTTATATGTATATATTATATGTGTATGTTATTTAACGATCCATTTTATTTCGCTATATCGATTGATTATAAAATAACAATTATGTATTATTTATTTTTCTCTGTTAGTAATCAACATTAATTGATTTAGTTATATAGATAACTTTCTCTCTCTCTCTCTCTCTCCCTCTCTCTTTCTCTCTCTCGCTCTTTCTTAATTTCCCGTTTTTTTTTTTTAATATTTGTTATAAGGAAACATATACTATGAGAACTATAGAATTATATTAGGCATATAAAATTGAGATAAAAGATATATATTTTTTAAATAATTCTTATAATTAAATGATGTGAGTATTGTATACAGTTTATCATCAAAAATGAACTAAGGATATTAAATGGTCGTAAAAATATAATAGAATAGACGTGTCTCAATAATAAATTCCATCTTATTAATATGCATATTAAAATTAATATAAAAATAAATATAAAGCGTCGTCTAAGGTATCTTTTGAATTTTGAAAAACGCTTACGTGTCGCTTATTCACGTTTTCATAAAACACACTGTATGTATTAATTTTAATTGCATTACCTATTATCTAGTTTCAAAGAAAAAACCTAAACGCTTTCAGACAATAATTACCAAACAGGAAAATACAGATTATAGCCACGTGGTAAGAAAAAAATGTAATTCTTCCGTACACGTGAATTACTACAAAGTTATGTTAAATTGAAGAAATTATAATAATTCTAAAATTGAGAATATTAGATACATTTGATATTTCCAGAAATAGAATGGAGGCCATGAGTGAAAAACCATAAAGTTGAATCTCATGACATATTGATTTAATACCTGTTTGATTTACTGTCGAATAAAAGGTTTTCATTCATGGCCTTTGATGTTATTTGTGGCAATGTACATACGAATATGACCGATTTATCCTAAATAATAAACAATCTATGCCAATGGTATCAGAATATTCGAATCTGGCCTTAGGTAAATTTTATCACAATGTTATCCCATAACAGTAAAGGCGGCCCAGATTTAACCTATCAAAAGCAACGCCGGCAATACAAAACGAATGCAAACTGATAGCGTTAACATAAAAATGGAGTATTCCAGTGACGTCATTCTGACTCACCGCTATAGCTTTTGGGTCTCTGATCTTCCAATCCTGGCTGTTCCCAGACCAGCACGTGCGTTCCACGATTCGATACCATATTGCTATTTATTGATAGAGTTAAAGAGAAACCGAACACAGAAGAAAACGCAGCAACGTTTACGTTTTACGTGACGCTGGTGTGGGTACCAACGTAAATTACTGGGTGGAAAGTCATCGCGAGGGGTTGTTGTAAGAACGAGAATCGGTTTACGACTGGCTAGTGGCTCGCGACTACGTACTAGCCGGTGAGACGCGAGTGGTAAATATACGTGCGGGCGCGGGGGAGCACGCGGATCTGGCGTGAGCTGACGTCACCCTAACTTTTTACTGAACTACTGAAAGACTATGGAACGGTACTAGCAACTGGACTGCTCTACATAGAGCATGGAGATAAACATTTTAATTTATTAAAACTAGTCACAATCGAGATAATAAAAATGGAGTATTTATATACTAATATTAATTTAATTAAGCCCTTGATTTATCTCATCATCATTAAATAACTTTAAGGATAATAATTGTGCCTGTCCATTCACTGCCTGGCTATTAGAGGCCGCAGATTCGATTTTCGTATTGTATAAAGTTTGTTTTTATCATAGTACCTACCGACGACGCGATGTTTGTTTCGGTCTGTAAAACGTACGGTTTGAAGTACCGATACGCAACAGGTGTACGACATCGGCTGAAAACAAGATGCGATGGGTATCACTGAACAAATATAGCTATAAGTATTAAGTATTTATATAAATTTCATAAAATAGATTTTGGTATTTCTTTGAATCGTCCCTTGGTTATGAACTGATATAATATATAGATACATTGTACGAATAATAGGCAGTAATAATAAGTATAAAGTTATAATAGGACAGTGGCAACGCGCTCGCCTTTCTAGGTTGGGGTTGGGGTTCGAACCCGGTTGATCTAGTTTTTTAACTAAGTCAACCGGGTTCGAACCCCGGGTCTTGAGCTTCTAAGATTTTTATATGAATCATTTTCAACATGGTTACCAACCACTACACTTACGGTGAAGGAAAAAGTCGTGAAGAAACCTGCATGCCTGTAAGAACATGATTGGTTTTCTAAAGATAGTGAAATCTGTCAACTTTACTTGGCTTGCTTGGTGGACTATGGCGAGATTCCTCTCGCATTAGGGTACGCTCGTCCCAGCAGTGGGATATTGGGACGTTTAAACGATTAAATTATTATGGCTGCTAATGAGGCTTCCTCATATCTATGAGCGAAACGGGGTCGTGTCACAAGTATACTATATAAGCGACTCACCGTCGCTTCGCTCGGGGTTCGTCCCTAGATTGATTCCCCATATAAATTTTCAATAAAAAATATCCTATGGCCTTCCCTGGGTCTCAATATTCTTGCCTTTCATCTAAATCGGTACAGTAGTTTTTGAGTTTATTCATTACAAACATACAAAAATACAAAACATTTCTCTTTATAATATTAGTGTAGATAAGACATACTAGTATTAACTAATTAATAAAAAAAATAGCAACACCTTATTTATATTAAAAAAGCACATATTTTAATAATAAGACGAAATTTCCAAGTAAGTATATAGTATTATTTAATTTAGAGAGGTACGAATAGATAACACAATTCTATGAAAAAGTTGTATTCTCAAAACCTATTAACATACAAAAGGCAAGCTCGGTTCCTTAGTTTTTGTGTGACAGTGTTAAGTAACCAGAATATTTGTTGGATAAGTATAAGGTATTTAAATGCAAGAAAAACCTTATATTCCTTTTCTCCAACGATAACCAATCAATCAATTTCTCAGAGATGAGATATTTTTCCGCAGTAAAAAGTATCCTATATGTTGACCCGGATAACCAGCTATCATCATACCAAATATCATCAAAATCTGTCCAGTGGTTTTCTCATAATGCGTTTCCGGACAGACAGACAGACAAAAATTCTAAATACTATACATTGGGCCTGTTTATCGATAATGACTATATCAATAAGATTTTCCAAAAAATATTTAATGTACAGATTCGACTCAGTTAGAATTTTATTAGGTAGGTATATGTATAGAATTAGTTTTGTACAACACTAGGCGTTGTCATGGAAAAAGGCACAATTACATGAAATTAGCAAAAAGATATTATACTGATAGTGATAACTGATGGCGTTATCCTCATCCATTAATCTATACAGATAAATAAAACTGAAGTGTCCGTTTGTAATGTCGAAATAACAGCTTTTTACTAAATGCATGTGCAATTATATACGGTACTTATAAGAAAAACACAATTTTCAAAATTTTCGTCTGCCTGTTTATACAGGTCTGTCTGTTTGTTCCGGCTAATCTCCGAAACGGCTGGACTGATTTAGACGAGACTATCACTGGCAGATAGCTGCTATTATGAGGAGTAGCTAAGGCTACTTATATTTTAGAAAATGAATTAAGAGTTCTGGTGAAAAAAATTAAGCACGCACCCGGGCGAAGCAAGGGTAAGTCGCTAGTACATTAATATAACCGTTACTATCAAATATAGCGTTAACAAATCGCTCCCATACGATTTGACGTCATGGAGAAGTCGATACTGAATAGCCGTGTATGATACGAGTCTTTAACCGAAGCATTGCTATTTTCCATTTTAATATTACAGTACAAGTGGCTTTCCCCTTACTTTGCTCATAATATAATTAAACATACTATAAGATAAATGAAAAATTCTTCAGTTTTTATAATGTTTACTAGTTAATAACTAATATAATAAATAACTTTTTCATTATGACATAAGAGGGCCTCTAAAAAGTTTTAGATTTTTAGCACAATTATTTAAATTTTATGTTGATTTTTATATAGAGCATTAGGAAAAATGTATTAATTAAATAGAAAAACATTCTTTTCCACGTAACTTGACTCATTATAGTGTCCAGGTTACACCATTTTTTTTATTTTTAAATCAATATTTTACATTAAAAACAATATTTCGCTCATACCAAAGGAACTTTTATATAATCTGTGCTTATACTCTCTCTAGCGGCGACACACTTGAGCCTTAAGAAATGGCCGGCCCATTTTCGACGATGGATTAAAATGATTAATTAGGGCTTGAGTTCCGGGAGTCGTGACTTTTTTTAGGAATTACTATTTCAATAAGATTTTCCAAAAAAATATTTAGTGTACAGATTCCACTCAGTTACAACTTTATTATATATGTATAGACTATAATTTATTAATATCTAGTAGGTATAATGAGATTTTATTTTATTTTTTTTTTCTTTTAAAGAGTAAGAATATTATTACTATTCCAGTAAACAGTTCTTTTTACAGGCTCTAAATACTAAATCTGCCACGAAAATTCTTACAAATTGAATTTCTTTTAGGTATTTCAGACATCATTTGTTACCAGTCTCGGTATGTAGTTTTTTAACATGTCGAGATTCCGATGAATTATGATTCAAATCAAAATTAAAAAAACATAGGTCAATGTCTTGTAAATTTTCAAGTATGATTTCGTTTAGCTTTATTCAACTTTAAACGCTAAGAGCAATAATCAAGTGCTAAATCCGCGTGGACAATAAAGAATTGAAAATTCTCATTGAATTGTAATGGCTATGTATAAAAATAAGTAAGGCTTAACGGTATTACGTCTGGGGAATGTAATTGAAAAATCCGTTTACGCTTAATTTTAACAAAACAACTAAAAAAACGATAATTGTATTTATTTTTAAAAAGAACGCGTGTGCACTTTATTATCATTAATCATTGCCGAGCCTCCTATTTACGTACGAATGACGACATTGTTAAAGGAAGGCAAGGTCGTCCGTCATACATTGAAACGATTTGCGACATCTAGCGGCATAAAGTTGAAAATAAATGTGTTAATAAAAGCGCCATCTATTGGTCCTCTTGTAAACCTCTTAGTAGAAATTTACTAAAATGTACTGTAATTTTATTACAGATGGCGCTTGAAATCAAAAATAGATATTATAAAAACTAAATACAAGTTTATTCACATATTTACTTAAGGTTTATACATATAATAAAATTCTAAGCCTAATTTGGACATTAAATATTTTTTTGGGAAATCTTATTGAAATAGACATTAATATCGATACAGAGGCCGAATCTATAGTTATTAGAATTTATGTCTGTTTGTCTGTCTGTGACTGTATCACGAAAAAAACACTAACAGATTTTGATGAAATTTCGTATGATGATTGCTGGTTATCTGAGTCAACATAGAATACTTTTTACTCCATTAAATATCTCATCTCCGAGCTAAATGTTAAAACGTATTATATATGGGACTATATTTTGTATTGCTATCCTTACTTTCAAATTCACTATAAGAATTCCCTATTTTCCACACTGTATAGAAGCGGGTCGTACAACAAAAGAATAAGATTGCCCAGGTTCTAGGAGTAGAACAAAATCATGATGGCGCACTAAGTTGGTAGTTGGTAGTTGGTACCTATTTAAATTATATATTATGTAAGAGAAAGTTAAAAGTTAACACTCTCTACTCATATCAGACACACAGTATCACAGATGATGTAGTACTAAATATACATACTTAGTACTTACTACTATCCATATAGGTTCTTGTTATGACATTCCTTAATAAACTAGGCAAATTAAAATATTTTATACTTTAACCAGGTAGACGAACCGGTAGCGAAGGCTGTGTACTTTGTAGAAAAGTTTCACAACCCTTTAGTTATGTATCCTTAAAAAAGGAAGCCAAACTTAATTAATTTGTAAAAAACAAGTTATTTCTTCATCAGGAAACGTCACATGACCTTTCACTGTGACGATTAATAATATTAATGATTAATGTGTAAAAGAAATGATGTAGATTGTAGATATATATAGGTACTATATAAAATTCACCATGGAAAAACCAAATACCTACATCAAAACACTAAATAAAAACCACAGATGACATAATACCATAATTAAACTAACACAGCACGTGCCGCAACACACGTGTTCATCATTATTATAATTATTAATTACTTAGAACGAGAGGCGAGAGGCGAGAGGAGAAATTTGAAAAAAAAAAGAAGCTATTTTGGCTGTCTTTATTTTTGTACAATTGAATATTATCCTTGTGGTAATAATACATTTTTAGGGAAACAAAACTTCTTAAAAATAGTAAAAGTTTACGTATTAAAAAAAAAATCATTTTTTAGCTTATATATTATTATATAGCCCCAGCTTTCACTATCAGTCGCATTAATTCTAGTAGTAGTTCCACTATGTGCTATATCGATACCTCAGTTCCAAAGAGTAACAATCCAGAAAAGGGTTATTAAGAGATAATTAGAAAATTTCCTGTTGAAAAACTTTAATAGGATCCCATCAAAAATGAAATTGAAATGTTATATTATTATAAACAATGCCCATAATACAATGGAAAAAAATAAAATAATGAAAGACTTATGAAAAAATATTGGATGTAACAACTAAACTGTATTCACTTATCGATTATTGTTATCGATATTTTTTCTCTTTGGTAATGGTGGATTATCGTTTATGGAACAATTTCTCATGCTTATTTAAAACTTACTGAATTTCAGACTTGTTACACTTTGGAACTGAGTTATCGATATGCTATTGCTATACCCTGGCTACTTATTCAGACCAAATCAATGGTAATGAAAGATTATACCATCAAATGAATAACATACGTCGTATGTTAACTTGATACGGTAATTAAATGTATTTAGGTGATAATCGATTTCTTAGATTTGTTTATAATTGACTCACTTAGGTAATTAATAAGTTAAATACTTTGAAGATTAGTTACATAGATACATATAAGTTATGTTAATCTATATAATATGTGCAAATATGCAAAGACAAAACAGTTCAGTATTTTTCCTCCTCTGTTTGTGACCGTTTTTTTTTGCTTTGTAGCAATTGACGAGCTTTAGTTTTATAAATAAAAAAAAACTGGATACAGCTTTTTTATAACTTGATAGGTATTGATAGATGAATCTATATACTAATATTATTATAAAGCTGAAGAGTTTGTTCGTTTATTTGTTTGTTTGTTTGGTTGAACGCGCTAATCTCAACATCAGATAGCCCGTTAACTGAGGAAGGCTATATGATATATATATATATATATATATATATTATATATATATATATATATATATATATATATCATTCCGGAAAAAAGTACGGTTCCCGTGGGATAGATTTATTTTTGTCTAGGGACGAACCCGAAGCGAAGCGAGGGTGAGTCGCTAGTTCTATTCATATACATGTTTTCCTCAATTTTTTAATAATGATTATGATCGAATTTAGACCTCGAGGCGAACGCCGAAAACTGATAATAATATAAAAACCAGCCAAGTGCGTGACGGGCCCCACGCAATGTAGCCAATCACAATAATGCGGACTAAGAAGAGGGCTTTTTGTTGTTTCATACTATGAAATATGAACATTTAACGTTAACGATTTCAGCGGCTTATAGTAACACGTATATTTTATAAGCTGGTCGACTATTACTCGTAAACTTGTACAGCCTACTTAACTATAATATTTTTCCTTTCCTCTTCCTTATATATGTATGTATACTACTACCGTGAATTTTTTTCACATATCCAAAAACAACCATTTAGCTGGCAGGAGGTAAAGGGATGTACTCTCTCAACTCTAACAAAAATTAGCACTTTAAAGCTTCATATTTTACAAACGGATCCCGTAATCGAAAAATTGTTTTCACAAACCCGCAATATTTTTTAAAAACTTTAATCAATGACACCCTATAAGTATAAGGGTTCCTTATTGATTACGAAACCCTAAAAATGTACCTACAGACTAACAATATAACAAACAGTGCATATCTAAATTGTATAAAACATTTAACATACATATACCTAAGCTATGTGAAATCACGAGCGATAACTAGTATATAAAATTACAAAGCAAGTACTAAAGGTGGGTCAAACAGTGTAACGCGATACAGCATCATTGAATAACGAGCACTGCGACTCATTTTGCCGGATGCAGGTAATTGTGTGGTGCCCACACCTAGAAGTTAGACCTGTGTGATTCTTTTAAGTACATGATTCACTTTATCCTTATCCAATCTTTACGTAATGTACTAGCGACTCACCCTCGCTTAGCTTCGGGTTCGTCCCTAGACTAAAACAAATCTATCCCACGGGAACCGTACATTTTTCCGGGATGATATATAGCCTATAGCCTTCCTCAGTTGATGGGCTATCCAATGCAAAAAGAATTTTTCAAATCGGATTAGTAGTTCCTGAGATTAGCGCGATCAACCAAACAAACAAACAAACAAACAAACTCTTCAGCTTTATAATATGAGTATAGATATGTACATACGAATTACGAAGTTGATTTGTTTATTTATCGATCTTTAATGAGGTAAAAGGGAAGCGTATTATTTGCAGAGAGATGGAAACTACTTTATATAGAGGTTCTCTGTTGATGCTACATAATTTGGGTTTTGTTTTATATTAAATCTAACGATTTACCCTCGCTCCGCTCGGTGTGTCCCTAAGTACGTACATATAGGCTTTGCTACAGTTTAATAGATCTTTTTAAGAGGAACTCGCCGCGTAAAGCTAACAGTCGGCTCCCAAATATTTTTTCAGACCTCAACAATCATCGTTTTATTTCAGCCAATTTACACAAAACCTTAATGAATTATACACCTAAACCTTCCTTATAAATCATCCCGTCCATTGGTAAAAAGTGAAAACCATTGACAATACATAGGTATATTCTACCGAAGTACATATAGATCGCTGGTAAAAAGCGTATGAAAATGCGTTCGGTCGATTATGAGTTTTTCGCGTTTAGATAGCAACAAGCAAGCTTATTGTAAGTAAATAAATAAATAAATAAATATGTTGGGACATTAACACACAGCACCATCTAGTTCCATGCTAAGCTACGAGGCCTGTGCTATGGATACCAGATAGTTGATACAAAACACAAATATAATTTTAAATACATACATATTATAAATATAAACGCCCATGACTGGAGTACAAACATTCGTGCTTATTACACAAATGAATGCCCCCAGCGGGACTCGAACCCGCGACCGCTGGCGCAGCAAGTAGGGTCACTACAAACTGAGCCAAACGTGTCGTCTACACTAAGTAGTAGTTAAAGTCAATTGAATACGTTGTAAATGATATAACTGCGAATTGCTACGAATTAGAGACAAAAAAGAAGACGTTTGAAGAGCGTAAGCTATAACATGTCTGTGTAATATAACCGAATTGCATTCAAATAGGTTTAGCTGAAAATAAGGTCAATTTGTTAATTTAAGAAATAAGTTATCTCCATTGTGAATTTCACTCAGTATCGTCGGGCGTTTACAGCGTCGAGATGTAAGAATCCCAAGAACTTGCACGTTTTAATACGGTTGCGCAGACATTCGTCAAATACTTAATTGGCCATATTACCTCTATAGTTATCACTTATATATTATACATAGTATTTATACATATATATTTAATTATTCTACTTAAATTGATATATGCAAATGAGGAATTCTATCTCACTAAAATTATAAACGCGAAAGTTTTTGAGGATGAATACACGTAAAAACACCTAAACGGATTTTAATGAAACTTTACAGTAATATATGTAACTTAAACATCAGAGTAACACATAGACTATATTTTTTTAAATTATAGTAATACATAGGCGATTGAAGTACGTGTGCGAAGTCGCGGGAAAACGTTAGTATATGTATAATGTAATTGATTAAATTATAAAAACATGCATACGGCATGGAAATAACGTCTTTACGGGCATAATATTTTCGAGTTAGTTCTTGACAATGTATAGTTCAATGTAGTCGTATAAAGCTGATATTAGCTTTGTCATAAATATTTATAGCAAACCAGTGGCTCACCATCGCTTCGCTCGGGTTCGCCTCTAGAAAAACAAAAACAAATCTATAAATCTATTTTTTCGGAATAAAAGTAGCCGTAGCCTATGTGCTATTCGAGACTGTAATCTATCTCTGTATCAAATTTCATCCAGATCCATGCAGCCGTACTAGCGTAATTGAGTAACAAACATCCAAACATCTAAACATTCACACTTATAATATAAGTAAGATTAAAAATCATTTTTGACGACCAATGCCTTTGATCTACATACTTTAAACGAGTATCGCAGTCAACAACATGTATTCCACTGGCGTTGCTTTAGTACTCGTATAACAATAGGAAACGGGACTCTCATGTAACAATACCTCGACCTAGTTACTTGAAGGAACCACTTAGCACTTGCGAATAGCGGTTAAGGATAAGATTAAATCAGATATTTTAAACGTAAACTCAAAATACACTTTAATCTAAGAGACTAAAAAGTGAGAGCTTGGTTCGATTTTTGATAAAACATTTAGAAATAACTAGTGGCTCACCTTCGCTTCGCTCGGGTTCGCCTCTAGAAAGACAAAAACAAATCTATCCCACGTTAATCATACGTTTTTCCGACATAGGAAGTAACCTATGTACTATTCTAAACTATAATCTATCTCTGTGCCAAATTTCATCCAAATCCGTTCAGCCGTTCTGGCGTGATTGAGTAACAAACATCCATCCAAACATCCAAACATCTAAACTTTTACATTTATGACAATAGTAAGAAGTAAGATTACAATAAAATAAAAAAGTGTATTGCAGTTTAGTGTAAGTTTACTTCAGTTAAAGTAAAGCGAGTTCTCAGACCCGCTGAGTTATTAGGACGAATTTCATTTTCAACATATGACGAAGAAAACATCTGCATGTCACTGCAGAGAACATAACTAGTTTTCGAAAGACGTGTGAAGCCTTCCAACTCGCGTTTTAGTTAACACGGTGGATTATGACCTGATTTTCCTCGCATTTTTTTTATTTCATTACATAATGTTGATATTGGGTAAGATATTATAAGGCATATCTGTTTAGCGATCGAATGTCGAGTTTATATATTATTAGAAATACCCAAAGCACTTCGTTGGCAGATATTTGAATTTACATTTTGTAAATATTTAAATAAGTTGAACTCGCGTAAAGAGGGGGACAAACTACCACACATTAGCTAAGTATACCTATTTATGTTACGTATTACCAAAAAAATCTTATATATAAATATCTCGTGCACAGTGTTGTGGTTGCATTCCTCCGAAACGGCTCGATCGATTTTAATGATTTTTTTTTGTATATTTAGAAGGTATGAGAATAGGTTGAAAAGTTTTTTTTCCCTCCTACCCCCATCCCCCATTTTTTAATCGCGATTTTTCATTTTAGTACTTTTGTATGAACAATATTGTATAAATACATAGCGACGAAATTGAGCGAAGCTAGGGTGAGTCGCTGTATAACACAAAGCCAAAGAGTTGTTTTTTGTAGATTGAACGCGGCCATAGCCGCGGGTTCTGCTAGTATAATATAATATTGAATATTAACCATAACTCAAACCAATAAAAAAGTTACTTTTTTATTGGTCTAAGAACCATAATTACATTTTTAGTGCCGACCCGACTGAAACTTGGTGCGTTTTTATAACGGTAAAAAGACGTGGAATAATTTACTTTTGCTGTACCTACTAAGCATGTGTGGATAATATTTACATAAATATTTAATCGAGCATGCTCCGAAAGTACCAAGTCTAAGAAAAATTTACAATAAAAATATAACTATATTTATATAAGTAAGGTGTTTAATTTCCTTTAAGCCCTCCTTAGTGTCACACAAGTTCCACGCTCGCTCTTAACCATTATTTATTTAAAAAATAATAGGTATCTATACAATCAATTTTATTGTAAAATGGAAATTTTTCTATGTAAAGTACGAGGGGCTTCAATAAAAAGTGGTAATGAGTATGTTGCTGGTAACTTTTATTAAATGCTATTTTATTTTTCGATATAGTCGCCTTTTAGCCTCAATACACTTCGAATATCTTTTTTTAAGCTTAAAATTTCTTAAAAAACTCTTCATCATGAGCGCCTAAAAATTCCTGTACTGTAGCGACTACTGCTTCATCATTTTCGAATCTCTGTCCTCTCAGAGACTACATCAACCTTGGAAATAAATAGAAATCACTAGGGGCAAGATTGGGTGAAATTATGGAGGATGCTCAAATATTTCGAAGCCAGCATCTCAAATTGCAGCCATAGCAACGGCGGACCTATGACCCGGGGTCATTATCTTGATGGAACAAAACAATTTTTGCTAGTTTGCCTCGCCGCTTCTCGCAAATTTCATTACGCATTTTTTTATTTGTTCTGCATATAAAGAACCTGTAACAGTAGCTTCATGGTCGAAACATTCTACCATGACCACCCCTTTACTATCCCAGAAAGAAGGGCCCATGATCTTTCCGGCGGAAAGACTCGCATTAAATTTCTTAGGGGTTGGAGATGATGGTCTTTTCCAAGTCATAGACTGTAATTTTGTTTCTGGTTCGTGATGGTGAAGCGACGTAAACAAAATTTATTGTGTGTTCAAAATTTATTTCAAAATATATCAAAAAATGTCATTAGCTTTGAGTAATACTATACGAGTATAAAATGTTTTAAAAGAAAACAATATGAAATATGCATATTACAAGACTACAATAATGACACTAAATTAGACATGCTGGTCATCGCACCTTGGGTCCTTTCCGCGATAAATAATAGCATTCCCAAGGAGGGTTAATGTCAGCCAGGCGGCCGGTTGTAAAACTTTTGCCAAATCCTATCAGCAGTACGGAAGATGTACTGTGTCGACCCCAAGTGATTGGAAAATTAGCAGGAAGATGATGATGGTGAAGAGACGTTTTATCCAAGGTTATAACCCGAGACAAACGATCATGATTTTGTTGTAACAATTCCAAAACAGGCCTAGAAATGTTCAGCCTGGTTTGTTTTTGTGTATCGGTAAACATTCTGGGGGCCCAGCTCGTGGATACTTTTATAATCCCCAAGCGTTCGTGTAAAATGCTATGCACACTACCAGTCGTAAATCTTTGTTTCTTCGGCTATAAAAGGTACCGTAAAACGACGATCTGCTAAAACTTTGTTTTCGTCACTAACGTTGTGGGACGACCCGAGCTAGAGCATGGACACCGGTTTTCGGTAATACCGAAAAACCGGTATTACCGGACTATTTAAGCGTCATCCCTAGACCCGACCCGACAGTAACCCGAGAGGTCATTTTTAGTGATGTTCTTCCAAGTCTAAATTCGGCGACATGCAACTGTAGAATACGATGGAGTATTTGCTCCTAAAGTATCCTGTAAGTCTTGATTAACACGTCCCGTAGTGAAATTAATTTTTAAGCACAGATAATGAATAACCGCGCGCTATTCAATTTTTTTTTTCATTTTCGACAACACGCTACGACAGACTGCAAACAAAAAAAAAACAAAAGATATCCAAAATATTTCCTTTTTTTTAATCTAATCAATAACCCAGCTTTACAAGCCAGTATTAAATTTATTATGTTCCATAGAGTTTGTACGTCATTCTCACTCTATAATCAACGCTCTACGTATACAGCTTGTTTTCGATATTAGTTATTATACCTATATATAATAAAAATCCGGTTTAATAGTGACGTGAACGTTGAATATTTACCATGGCTTATTAAACATTTAAGCGTCGCGTCGTGTATATTTTTCTATTATATAAATAACTGGCAGATTTGGCAAAAAACGAAGGAATTTCCTAAGAAAACAACATCGTCTAGTTGAAGATCGTAAAATGTCTATACCATCACAGCCAGACTACCTTTTCCTATCTAATCTAATCTTCATTTTTTTCATTTTGCCTTTTTAATCTAATTGGCTCTGATTGTCTTACCACTTTTTTACTTATGTTATTGTAGGTGTGTGTTCACCTTGTCGTGGTGAGAGAGCTTATTAGCGTCCGGCAATCCAGCCAGGTGTGAAGCCAAGAGACACACGAAATTATCAAATTAGGGATCGAGCCGACTTCGATGGGTGAAGTACCATGCTGATTGCTCCTGGTACTTTTCTGATAGCAACCACTTGGTTTTGTGGTCTGCTTTGGAAGACTTACCGTCGGTGCGTCGTGGTTCGTGCGTAAGTAATTCTGCGACGCCCCATTAAGACGAGAGGTCCTGTTTGGTTTTAGTTGGTAGTACTAGCTTTTATAGGCGATTAGCCTCACATAACCACCTATATGTATGCAGCCGGTTTGCGTAAATACATTTCCCATTACGTACATTACGTACATTTACTTTGAAAAGTGGGGAGGTAAAATTTAATTTGTAATTATAATTGCTAGACTCGGGCCTTCCTTCAAAATACGAGGGGGGATCAGGCCATAGTCCACCACGCTGGCCAAGTGCGGATTGGCGGACTTCACATCTCTTTTGAAAACTTGCTACGTTCTCTCAGACATGCAGGTTTCCTCACGATGTTTTCCTTCACCGTAAGGCAAGTAGTAATCATGTTAGAAATGATTCGCATGAAATATCAGAGGTGTAAGACCCAGAATTTGAACCCGCTTCACTCGGTTTCCCAAGCGAGCGTGTTACCACTGGGCTACCACTGCCAAATAAAATATATTTCTTTTATATTTTCATAAATCTAAATATTTTTTCATACATCATAACTAATTTTGTCTAATACTATTCATTTAGTATAATTTTAGGGCTTAGTAAATTTCATTTTAAACATGCGATTGTATCACGCGATTATTTCTAAAGAACCTTCAGGTCTCATTGTATTAAAACAGATGGTAATGTAATATTTTTACGTTATCGTGGGCCTATTGTTTTGCGCGTGGTGGTGGTGGTGGGGGGGGGGGAGGGGTGCTCCTGGTACTTCTCTGATAGCAGAGTGGAATGTGGAGCGACCCCATGATTGTTGTGGTCTACTTTCGGCAAACCTGCCGTCGGGGCGTCGTGGTTGAGTGCGTAAGCGATGGGGGAGGTTTTGTTGGATTTTAGTGGGTAGTACTGGCTTTTCTAGCCGGTGAGTCCCACATTACCACATGTGTACAGGGGGTATGCGTAAATGCATATCCCAACATAAAAAAATACACAATAACATTATAAGCTCGACCACTTAACAGGTTTGAGAGAGACCCGATTTAGTGTCCTTTTTTATTGTTATTTTTTACCCGACTGCGGCGAAGTCCAAAGGAGGTTGTCTCTTCGTCAAATTGTTCTCATCTTTTAGTTCGCTTCTTACGCAGTGGGGTTTTTTTTATTTATGTATTTTTTTTTTATTAGATATAGCGCCATAAAGTAGGAAGCTATGTCATGAAGATGTAATTATTATACATTTAAACAAAAAAAAATATATATAAAGGGCGACAATGTTGACTATCCAGTAGGTATCCATTTCGAACGCGTTTAATAACCTTTAAGGTAAAGTACACGTAAAACCTGATCCCACTTGCACTTTTGTCATTCCACAGTTTACATTTATAAATAAAATCTATGATTATAAATGTAAATATTTATGTTAAAATTCACGATAAAGAAAATTACAAATATAATTAATTATTATAAGTACAAAACAAATGAATGGCAATGCCGATTCTTGAGGCGAAAAATGCGCCAGCTTTTCTGTCACAAGTAGAGGCGATAAGACGAGGTGTTATGTTTTTTAAGAAGTGCTTAGCATTTTGACTCCATGGGCCAAGGGTTTCTACAGCAAATGGAATAAAAACATAATCTTGACTAAGGGAAGCGTTTTGTTAAAATTTATTAAGCAACATTTTCGTAACTTTATGTTATAAATCAGTTATCCAAAGTTTTAGCCCCCTATAATTAATTATCGATAATAATAATAATAAATTTCCGATATCGGCCACGATGGCCATACTCACTGACTTTCATTTACATGACTATGAAACCCTTCATCGGGTTCTTTAGGAACAAATGCTAATTAATAAGCTTAGTGTTAGAATCGGAACCCTAATAATTAAAATAATAGCTTTTATAAATTATTATTTATACATATAAAAAATTCTAACTGTGTCGAATCTGTACATTAAATATTTTTTGAAAAATCTTATTGGAATAGTCATTATTATCGATTCAAATGCCGAATGTATTCTTTTTAGAATTTTTGCCTGTCTGTCTGTCTGGGAACGCATCACTAGAAAACCATTAGACAGATTTTGATGAAATTTGGTATGATGATAACTAGTTATTCGGGTCAACATAAAGGATACTTTTTACTGCGGGAAAATATTTGTATTGATAAAACTAAAAACTTTCACCTTTAAATCACTTAAAGTTACTTACACGAAATTGGTAGAATAAAAAATAACCTACACTAAAATAAACGAAAAAAAATTGTTACAATGCTTTTAAGGTTAG
Source organism: Fabriciana adippe (assembly GCA_905404265.1). Taxonomy (NCBI): domain Eukaryota; kingdom Metazoa; phylum Arthropoda; class Insecta; order Lepidoptera; family Nymphalidae; genus Fabriciana; species Fabriciana adippe. Next base: position 13,052,854 of record FR989995.1, on the reverse strand, counting down.
GTAATTTTTACCAACAAAGTTAAGTAAGGTACCTAAGCGTTAAAACGATCTATAAATACATTTGTACAATTGTTTACACTAAATAAAAGGCGAAGGCAACATTTTATACTTATTTTCCTTTTTTTAACTCGATATATATATATATCTATCTAGTAATTAGTAACTAAAAAATTAAGCTTTTTTATGAATCATGTATTGAGATGAATGCATATTAAATTATATACGTAAGAACAACATAATTTTGAAAATTTTGCCTGTCTGTCTGTCGGTTCCGGCTTACCTCCAAAACGGCTGGACCGATTTTGATAGAATTAGGGTTCCGCTCAAAAAAGTTAAAACGTACCTAGGGACGCACCCGAGCGAAGCGAGGTTAAACCGCTAGTTATAAATATAATGATAAAATCTGTAGCTAAGAAAGGGTTTTTCTGAAATTTAAGCTACAAAAGGATGAAAAGGTTATATAGGAAATATTTTTTTGGCCAAAATTTAAAATTAGATTCGAATATCGAGAGAATATCTGAGAATGAAGAAAAAAATTCGAGTGACGTGTGTAGCAATGATAAATCAACAAGAACAACAATAAAAATTTAAAACCACAAGCAAAATACGCACTACGCACTTATTAAAACATGTAAATATATTCATACATAATATGTATATTGTATAACAGTGAAGATCTTGAATATCTTATCAAATCGCTGAATTATAATATATCCACGCATATTTAATTAGGCATTTATGAATAAACTAACACTATGTTTAAAATCTTTTAAACTGATAAGAACAGAACTGTAAAAAATTAAGTTTCTGGTAGGTATCAAAGATTTTTATACATTGATGAACTGAGGAAAATAACAAAATTAAATGCTATTTAAACATATGTATGTTTTCAACTAGTTTTTTTAGGTTAGGGACGGTTAGGCTCGAATAAACGAAGGAGGCGGAAAAAATCTGAATCGTGTATATTGATGGCGAACAATATATGGATAGTATATAAAACTATAAATATATTCTGCACATAAAACATTATAGCTACACTAGCGATTTACCCTCTCTCTGCTCGGGTTCATCCCTACGTTTTAACGATTAGTATAGATTTCTCAGATATTCCCGCGGTAAAAAGTACTCTTAATGTTGACCCGGATAACCAGCTATCATCATAACAAATTTCATCAAAATCTGTCCAGTAGTTTTCTCGTGATGCGTTCCCAGACAGACAGACACACAGACAGACAAACAAAAATTCTAAAAACTATAGATTCCGTCTTTGTATCGTTGTATAATGACTATATTTTACATATGTACAGATTCGACTCAGTTACAATTTTATTATATGTACCTATAGATAATATGTGTCAAAATTTTAAGGCAATCAATGTTTTGCGGTTTTGCACAAACGAACATTTACATATTTATTTCATGTTTGTAAAATATATACATAAAATTATCATAAATAACACCATAAATGTCGTCAAAATTAATAAAAATATGTTTTTTGTGAATATCTTTACCGCGCCTGGCAGTTTTCGTAATTTCTTAGTGGAGCAATACATTAATGTTGACCTCGGATATCCTCGCCACATAAGACTTAAATCCTGTGTACATATATTAATAATAATCTTCATATTATATCAGACTTACAGACATACAAGACAGTTATATATAATAACTAGCATTGCCTGCGGCTACGCCCGCGTTCAGATGACCAAAAACCAAATTCTTAGGTTTTACATATTGGTTTTTGTATTATTTCTCAGAGATGAGATATTTTCCCACAGTAAAAAGCATCCTATATGTTGACCCGGATAGCCAGCTAACACCATACCACATTTCATCAAAATCTGTCTAGTAGTTTTCTCGCGATGCGGTAACAGACAGACAGACAGACAGACAGACAAAAATTCTATAAACTATAGATTCGGCCTCTGTATCGATAATAATGTCTATTTCTATAAGATTTTCCAAGAAAAAAATTAATGTACAGATTCGGCTTATTTAGAATTTTATTATATGTATAGATAGATAGATAAGACAAAAAATATACATAATAGATGCTCGCGCTCGCTTGGGAAACCGAGAGAAGCAGGTTCAAATCCCGCGTCTCGCACACCTGATATTTTCATGTGCGAATCATTTCTAACATGATTACCACTTGTCTTACAGTGAAGGAAAATATAGTGAGGAATCCTGCATGTCTGAGAGAACCTAGCAAGATTTCGAAAGACATGTGCAATCCGCCAACCCACACTTGGCCAGCGCGGTGGACTATGGCCTGATCCCCCTCGTATTAAAGGGAGGTCCATGCCCAGCAATGGGACGTCAAAAAGGGGTGAATACAATCACACTTACTGCTATCAGAATATTTCGAGCACTTATTTTTTATTGATGCCAACTTACCTGCAAATAAAAAAAAGCAATCATAGGTTAGACATTTTTCAAAAAATAAAAAAAAATTGTATAAAATAAATAATAAAGGAAAATAAATCAATGTTGCTATTATTTGTATATAATTGCAGAATTTACGACTTCAAAACTTAATTTCCTACCAATATACTTAGGTAGTATAAGAATGACCTTATATTAAAAAAAAAATTAAGCTAAAAAAAATTAATCTAATTAAAAAAATGTTGGTAGTGGTTTATAGAAGTCATTTATTACTGCAATTTACACTTCCACGGGATGTCGATTAGGTGATTCAGATTAAGTGGACGTTCTAGATCTTTTGTGTGGAGTGCGTGACCTCAGTAGGTAGATTTCTTTATCCAGACCAGAGGCAAAAGATTTTTTGAAATAAATTCATTTGGTTAATTCATTCTGTTGTATAAATTTTCTAATTGTCAAGTTATATCCATATTAGTAGGGCGGGGCGGTCATCTAACCGGCATCAGCGTCCAGCAATCTAACCGGGCGTGAAACCAAGAAACACATTGGGAGGTGGCCTACCTCGGTGGGCGGTGTACCATATGGGTTGCTCCTGGTACTTCTCTGACAGCAGAGAGAACCGTGGGAGCAACTTGGTTGTGTGGTCTGCTTCGGCAGACCTGTCATCGAAGTGTCGTGGTACTATATTTCATCCTATATCGTCCAATCGTTTCATTGTGTAGGAGTAACAAATATACAAACACACATACAAACTTTCGCATGTGTAATAGTGATTCCATTATACATAATACATATACATCATATATATATATATTGAATATATATATATATATATATATATATATATATATATATTTAACTGCCTCGGTGGTGTAGTGGCTAGCATGTACGGCTGCACATCCTGAGGTCCTGGGTTCGAGTCCCGGGTCGGGCCAAGTTTAGTTATTGAGTCTTTCTGTATAGTAAGCCTCAGTAACAGCCCGGAGTTGGGAAGTTGGCGGTGTTTCACCCCCGTGCCTCGGAGAGCACGTAAAGCCGTCGGTCCTACGCCTTAACTCTCACCGGTCGTGTCGAATAGTCGTCCCACCGGAGTATGAGAGTGATAGGAATAGAGAGTGCTCTTGTGTCTGCGCGTACACTTGTGCACTATAATATCTCCTGCGCAGTTGGCTAGTCTCAATGAGATTGGCCGCCGTGGCCGGAATCGGTCAGGAGAACATTATTATCATTATTATATATATATATATATATATATATATATATATATATATACACATATATATATATATATATATATATATATATATATATATATATATACATATATAATGAATATGTATTGTGTATAATCACTTTGCATCTGGGAGAGTCACGAGTCGCTATGCCTTTAATAAAGAATGCCTTTGTATACCTACAGTAACATTTTATATATAAACAAAATATAATGAATCATAAGTAAATACATCTGTACGGTACCTATGTCAATATTTACACTTAACTTGTGCAGTGAGAAACGAGCAATCCACTTTACCTTATTGAAAGAAAGTAAATAATGATGCCATTAAATAAATGTGTAGTGTTTTATATACAGTATATAAATATATACATTATACAGGTATTAGTACAAGATGAGCTGTCTTATACCTTTTTACTTTAACAAGCATATTTGTATTGAAAAGTATAAATAAGCATTTCGCAGAAATTGAAATGTATATAACAATTTATGTATCTACTAAAAGCGGACGTGGATAATGAAAAAAAAACAACACGGGACTGATTTTAATAAAAACTTGCGTTATTCGATTAATTATTGAATATTATTTTTTCTATCCGGAAACCGAACTAATAACATTGATTTCCGGATTTTATCAGGATGTCTTTTTTTACAGCCCACCAAAATTGCATTATTGCATTATATATAATATAACACTTAGGTAATACTAGTATTGATTTCTCATCTCATAGTACATAAGCTTAGGCTATTCTTTACCTTTTTTAATAGATTGATGATAGATAGCCTAATCAGAAAATTGCCGGCATATTTTACGTTTTTGTACATAAAATAATTTAAAATAAAGCAAAATACGTAAACATTAATAACAAAACCACACCTATAACGCCATCACCATCAAAAGCTTTTATTTAAACTAAATTTTCATTCTAATAATACCCCAGAATAATAGTACGCTTATTATATTTACCTATACATAAAAAATATATAAATTCTGCGTGGCCGATTTACAAACTGATGACAGCTTTTAAATCTCTATATGTACTTTAAAAATCTATTTCAACGTACATACATAGATCATCCATTATTATCATATATAAATATTAACAGAACCCGCGGTGTCGCTCGCGCTAAAACAAAAAAATCTCTTTGGCTTTATGCAAAAGGCATTTTTGAAATGGGCTCAGTTGTTTCTGAGTTTAAAGGACTTAAACAAATTATAAATATCAGTTTTACTATAATGTATGGAAATCTACCTGATTTGTAGAAATTTATGATTACTGCTCCGCTCCCTTGGGTAGTAGCATGATGATATATAGCCTATAGCCTTCCTAAATAAACGGACTATCTAATGCAAAAAAGAATTTTTCAAATCGGATTAGTAGTTCCTGAGATTAGTGCGTTCAAAACAAACAAACAAACTGTATCTTTATAATATTAGTATAGATTCATAAAGCTCATAAATATAGTGAAACAAATTGCATATATGCAAATTGCATATATAAACATTTCTATCTACCTACACGTTAATTATGAACGTTCAATTACTATAAGAAAGCGTTCTCCATAATTATATGAGTTTCTTAGAAAAATATAACGAAACTGTTTACAATGAATGTTAAGATTTTAAGCAAAACTAATCGCTAACCTTGTCCGACACGCTATTACTCATGAAAAACCATGAAAAGAGTCAATTAAACCTTCACCCGTCAGTGAATTTAATGTAAATATAAATAAACTACTAATTTTGTGAATGAGAGGTAAATTAAGCCTCTTAGTGACTCGAGTTTTTAGATAACTAGCGATTCAACCTTGCTCCGCGTGGGATTTCTCAGAAATGAGATACTCGTATTTCCCCGCAGTAAAAAGTATCCTATATCTTGACCCGGATAATCTGCTATCATCATATCAAATTTTATCAAAATCTGTTCGTTTTGTTGATTTTCTCGTGATGTCTCGAGACAGACAGACAGACAAACAGATAGACTGACAGACAAAAATTCTATAACTGTAGATTCAGCCTCTGTATCGATAATAATGACTATTTCAATAAGATTTTCTATAAAATATTTAATGTACTGATTCGACTCACAATCAGAGTTTTATTGTATTGATAATATAATATTAATCTCTATATATAACTTAGTGCATATTATTTACGTGGTTGTTATAATTTATAACAACCCATCGCTAATCACTGCCGATCTCGTACAACTTATGATAATCGAGAGCACACGACATTTTCTCTGAGATCCATCTCAGCGTCTAACCTATATTTCCATATATGAAAATTAACATAAGAATACTTTAATTTAATCTGTACTTATACATGCTTATAAAAAGTTATTAGCAAACTGATTAATTAATGATTAGAAAAAACCGTAGGTACCTTCTGTATGCTGAAATATTTACCGCGTAGGTATATTAGGTTACTGGTAGAAATTATATCTCAACTAAAACTCCTAAAAGATGGAATAAATATTGCAAAATTTGTAATGCAAAGAAAAAGTGAATTGTACAATTTGTATATAAATAACCTCCTCCTTTTGGAAGTCGGTTAAAAATAGATTCAGTGGCTAGCTCAAATCAAAAGCATCCTTGAAATAATTAATTTTTAATGGGTCCTAAACGAGAGCCGTAATAATACGAATATATTCTATATATAATATAAAAATCAATTGCTGTTCGTCAGTCTCGCTAAAACTCAAAAACGGCTGGACCGATTTGAATAATTCTTTTTTTGTTTTGTTGGGGGTGTGTAAGAGGTGGTTCAAATAAAAAAAAAAATTGCGATAAACAAAAAAAAAACAGCTGGAAAATCAAAAAGTTCTGAACTGTTTATTTTGTATGAGAATCACTAACCGTTAAAACGTACCTAGAGACGAACCCGAGCGAAGCGACGGTGAGTCGCTAGAATATAAATATATAAAATAATTAGTATCGTAATCTCCTCAAGAGACTTCTGGGTTTTTTATTTCAGTTTAAAAAAAGGTGAGAATTTCTACACGCTGTATTTGTATTTTTATGAGCTAGATAACCAAAAGGCAAAAAAGGATCAAGGAAAATGTTTATTTTTAACCTACTTCAAAAAGGAGGAGTTTCTCAATTCAGATGTTTATATTTTTTTATGTATGTTCGGGCATACTCCGTCATATGTATTTCAAAATACCGACTTCAAAAATATTTGATTAGGTATCTAAAGTAAATTAAAACTACCAATCAATTATTTTTTACTTTTTTTTTCTGAAGTCTATTTTTATTTTTTTATCGTATATATTTACGTGATCTTATAAAAAAACGTTATTTAGTTGAATATACGGAAGTACAAAAAGTATAAAGTAACACTTTCAAATATTGAAGTAAGTAGTAAATAGGTATATATACATTTATATAAATAAAAACAATATAAATATTTAAAAATGAACAAATTATATTTCTAACTGAAGATTACACCTATATTTTGTTACAGCGAAATATGACCAAAATGTCGTAAAAAAAAATCGTTTTATTAAAGTTGTTATGGTCCATATTTATCTTAATTAGAAGAAACAAAAAATCCTATCACATTTATGATAATATTTAGTAGCTTTCTAAAATAAATTACTAAAAAACGTACAAGATTTCTAATTATAACATCCGGGCATATATTAAAGTGTTTAGGCAACGCTAAGCCACTAAAAAAAAAAAGTCTAAAGTATTACGCTCAGATTAAAGAGTTGTATAGGTTTATGGATTCCGCCAAAATAAACGTCAACGTCAAAAATAATAGCGTAATTTACTGTTCATGCTACCACGGTAATATTTATATCATTACCGTGATGCTAATATCCTCAATTTTGCCAAACAGATCGTTTACTTTCATTAAAAAATAAGGGATTTTTATGTATTTATTAGTTAAAGTGATATACAATTTTTGGGAATGAAATATGAATAATAAAAATAATACTATATTCTAAAGAATATTTTAAGTAGAAGAGTATTTTAAGTATTAGTTCTCTTTAATTAGGTTATTTTTTTCTTTATTGTAATAATATCAGTTTGCACTTTTTATTTATTAATATTTATGTACTCATCGCTGAGTATACAATGTCATTTGTATATTAATTTAGAACATTATTGTTTGGCTTCCTGTTTATTTCTATGACACTCCATTTATTTTATTTTATAACTAGCGACTCACCCTCGCTTCGCTTCGGATTCGTCCCTAGGACAAAAACAAATCTATCCCACGGGAACCGTACATTTTTCCGGGATGATATATAGTCTAAAACCTTCCTCAGTTAACAGGCTATCTAATGCAAAAAGAATTTTTCAAATTGAATTAGTAGTTCCAGAGATTAGCGCGTTCAACCAAACAAACAAACAAACTCTTCAGCTGTATAATATTAATAAGTATATAATATTAATAAGTATTAGTATAGATATGAGTTTCTATAATATAATTCGATCGTTGAAACTATAGCTTTTATTTCGTCGCACCTGCAGGTTGAATGTAAATGAAATGCGACACTACCTACATTTTCCTGCTAGTAAATGGCATCTTAGACCTACGGAAATTGTGTACAGAATAATTCGTCCTTCTGTACGGGACTTTACCTTCTACACCTTATGAATTTAAATGGCGTTTATTATACCACAAACCACTATAACATATTCATGGATGTTTATTAAAGCTTTCTATAAATTGAATTAATGTCATAAATATATGAAAGTTATTACATATAGGTATAATCTAAGGCAATATAGATAAATTAATATTTTCGCAATATTATTAACATAAGGAGTGTATTTTAATAGATGTGTTATTTTTAATAAGGTTTATTTATAAATAAAATAATTTTTCGCAACAGTTGTAATGCAGTTCAGTGAAAGAGTGACAATATTTACTATTTCGATGCTTACGAGTTCGATTCTCAGTACCTATCAAGTTCGGAGTTTTAGTGTTCTTTATTTGAAAACGATTATTTGGATGCTATGGATGGAAGTGTACACTTTATTAAGCACTTGATCTAGGTATTTCGAAAGTTTAATATGTACCTATACTATTATTAAATCTAGATTGCATCGATCATTCTCGCATATAATTGGTGATATTAATCCATATTATAATATATTAATATTATAAAACTGAAGAGTTTGTTTGTTTGTTTGTTTGGTTGAACGCGCTAATCTCAGGAACTAGTAATCCGATTTTTAAAATTCTTTTTGCATTAGATAGCCAGTTAACTGAGGAAGGCTATAGGCTATATTTCATTCCGGAAAAATGTACGGTTCCCGTGAAATAGATTTGTTTTTGTCTAGGGACGAACCCGAAGAGAAGCGAGGGTGAGTCGCTAGTAAAATATAATTTCATTAAGAAAAAACACACGAAAAAATGTTTAAAAAAGTTAGTCCTCTGCAAGACACAGGTCTTCATAATGTCATTTCTTGCCATACATTGTTACAAATGTATAATTATGTATTTTATGTCTAAGCGTACCTAGACTTATAATATTGGCGATAAGTAGGAAGTAAATGAGGAGTCGTTAATAACTTATATTCGCTACACTACATTAAAAATACCGTTACGATAACAATAAGTAATTTACATTGTTATACATACATATATTATTATTCTTAATCTATTTTATATACCTACATTATATATTATATATTATAGGTACCATGAGATACTCAAATAAACCTACTGTTAGGTTCGGCCTGTTTTTTTTAAACAAATTCATTTACGCATATTCATCTAATTCTAATATATACCTAAATATCTTGTGTCACGGACCACGGTGTTTGTGGTCGCACTGCTCCGAAACGGCTCGACCGATTTTAATATTTTTTTTTTGTATATTTGGTACTTATGAGAATAGGTCGTAAAGTATTTTTCACCCTCTTACCCCCACTCCCCATTTTTTAACGCGATTTTAGTATTTTTGTATAAACAATCTATACTAAATTTATGAGTTTGTAAGGTTGTAGGGGGTAATCTTTGGATCTACTGAACCGATTTAGATGAAATTTGGTAAGAAACTAGTTTGAGACCCTGGGAAGGACATAGGATACTTTTTATTTCGGAAATCATCTCTTAAGGGGTTGAAAATAGGGATGAAAGTTTGTATTGGGAAGTAAACGCTAGTATTATATAGATAGCTGTTGCAAAATCGCTGTATAACATAAAACCAAAAAAATTTTTTTGTAGATTGAACGCGAGCGTAGCCGCGGGTTTTTCTAGTATTTCTACGTAAAAATGGCCGAAAGAAATTGAAAAACTAACTTGGTTTTAAATGTATACAAGCAGTAAATTATCCTACATTAAATCTAGAAGTAATATAATTGAGAACTACTTGTATTTTTACTACGAGAATACGACCATATCTTATTAGTCATTTGCAAGACTATATGAACAGAAGTAATAGCTTATAAATAGTGTTATCGTGACTTCATAAAACGTGTTAAATGTATATATATGGTACGTTTATTCTACCTCATTTCTATTCAATATATTAAATCACCTGCACTTAAACGAACAAAAATATTAAGAAGTGATTTCGTTCAAAATTAATTAATCTTTTCTTTCTTAACACAATATATGATAAATTATTAGAAACGTAGACAAGTTTCATTTGAATCTGCGTAGTTCTAATGACACTAGAGCGCTCTGTTCTTTGAGTTTGATGTTAGAAACTAACGTGTACCTTTTTTTTATGCTGAGAAATGCATTTACGCATACCACCTGCGTACTTACGAGTGGTTATATGGGACTCACTGGCTAGAGAACCCGGAACTACCCACTAAAACCCAGCAGAACCTCCCACGTCTTAATTGAGCGTCGCATGATCGCTTACGCACTCAGATAGCTAAGGATAAAGTAAGTAGTATAATTTTTAACTAATTAACTAAATAAGTACACCCCGATTTCAAAATCATTTAAAGGTAAAAATATTCATTAAAAAAAGAATTATAAAAATCGAATAATGATACATACACAAAAAACATATAATCGAATTGAGTAGTTATGTCCTCTTTTATGAAATCGGTTAAAAACACAGGTAGACGAAATCGCTGATTCCGATTAGTACGTATAGTCCGTGAACTTTTGACAATTTCTAACTAGCATTTTTGCGCAAAACTTTATTTTAATGTCATTATTTAGCAAAAGCAATATAATACTAACTGCATATTTTAATTATGAGTACCTGGGGCCTGGGCGACCGAGCTTCGCTCGGAGTTTTTTTTTTGTTATATGATATTTTTTAGATAAAAATAACTAGAAACTTGAACAAATACAAAAAAAAAACAAAAGTAAACACTTTGCATCTGACCGGGATTGTCAATCTTGCATCTTGGCCGCTTAACCACGATACTTAAGCCTAAGTGTAAGAAATTACCGACCATATTAATGCATGGAATAATGCGAAAGAAAACCGCATGAAAACTCGACAAAACTTTTCAAGACATAAGACTCATCTAGATCGATTGTTCGCACCCGAAAACCCCGACATACCTTTCAGCGAAATCGTTAGAGCCGTTTCCGAGATGGCCAGAAAAAATAAATAAATAAATATACAAGAATTGCTCGTTTAAATATATTAAATATCATAAAAAGACGTAAATACCAACCAACTACTTATTTGTTTTGCCAAAATTCTCCACGAATCCTTTTTAATTAAAATATATTAGTTTTATGGTCCTGTAAAATTTGTTTGTAAGTAGATAGATTTATAAGATTTAAAAGTTCACGAACGATATGTCATTATATGCTACTCGTATGGACAGACATACATAGGTTTTTTAAAAATAGATATCGAGATTACATATGACTTTTTAACGTAACAACTTAATCTTTTGAATTGCTAGTTCTTCTGAACCTAGTACCTACTTATTACTTTTTAAAGCACTTATCCGGAAGAGACACCTTCAAATTACAACTTGGTTATCAATTTTGTTACCTACCATCCGTAAGGAATCTTTTACAACGACTTTCCTCACTTTGACCTCGCTTTTACAGCAACGCAAATGTACGAACCTATGAATCATACATAAACAATAGCAATAGGATGACATTAAGTTACTTTGTTTGTATGACTTTAGAGTCATGAGAAAAGTTTGCTTCCATTTATAATATCCATGTAATATGTATATACCTTTGTGAAATTAAAAAAAATATTAACAACAAGTACGAGTTACGACTCTATATAACACTAAAAATTTCAAGTTCTATTTTTAGTGGGCTTAAAATAACTAAGAGTGGAATCTTTACGTAAATAACCTGTGAATCTCAAAAGGCATGCACTGTGGCATGTATTATACATTTGAGTAACATAGCTCTCTACCAAAATTGCAAGTTCGATTTTCGCTCGCTTAAAAACTTTATATAATACGTTTGTTTCTATCTGGACCAGCATCTGAATAATGGATGGAAGAGATTAAGCTCCCATTGTTCTCCTCTAAATTAAAAGTTACGGGAAACCTTAAGTCTATAAAAAGCAGTTAAAATTTGCAAATAATAAATTGTTCTTAGGATTTTCATATTTATAATAAATAAATAAATATGTTGGGACATTAGCATACAGCACCATCTAGTTCCATGGTAAGCTAAGAGGCCTGTGTTATAGATACCAGATAGTTGATACACTACATATATATAACTTTAAATACATACATATTATAAATATAAACACCCATGACTGGAGTACAGACATTCGTGCTAATCACACAAATGAATGCCTCCAGCGGGACTCGAACCCGCGACCGCTGGAACAAGTAGGGTCACTACACACTGAGCCAAAGGTGTCGTCAGTCAGCCAAACGTGTTTATAAATAGTATTTGTATATATTTTTTTACTGTTACTACAATTTTAAATACTCTTCACTTAACATTACACATACAATAGTTTGCTAACACTTTATATGGAAAATAGGTACATACAATAAATAAAATATATTCATTTGAACGCATGGGGAATACCTCGATGCATTAAGTAGACTGTAAAGTTCATATAAATTTAAAAAAATCGGTCATGTGCGAGTCGATTTCGCACACGAAGGGTTCCGTACCATAGTACATGTACTTTTTATTAATATGACTTTTACTCTATGTATGTAGTATATTAACTTCGATGATCGATTATGAACGTTAAAAAAATGTTTCTTGTTTTTATATTTTGTTTTTTTTTTTTTATTTATTTATTTTTATTATTTGTTGTTATAGCAGCAATAGAAATACATACTTTGTGAAAATTTCAACTCTCTACCTATTACGGTTCATGAGCTACAGCCCTTTGCCAGACGGACGAACGGATGGACGGACAGCGGAGGCTTAGTAATAATTATTAATGACCTCCCGATCGACTTCGGCCACGGCAGCCAGTCTTATTGAGACTAGCCATCTGCGCAGGAGATATTATAGTGCACAAGTGTATTCGCAGACACAACGTGCACTCTCTATTCCTGTCACTCTCATGGTGAGACGACACGAGACACGAGTGAGAGACGGTGAGAGTTTAGGCGCAGGACCGATAACTTTACGTGCTCTCCGAGGCACGGGAGTGAAACACCGCCAACTTCCCAACTCCGGGCTGTTACTGAGACTTACTAAACAGAAAGATTCAATAACTAAACTTGGCCCGACCCGGGACTCGAACCCAGGACCTCTCGATGCGCAGTCGTACTTGCTAGCCACTACACCACCGAGGCAGTTAAGTAAGGCTTAATAATAGGGCTCCGTTGGCACCTTTCGGGTATGGAACCCTAAAGAGAGTTTAATGCAACAGATTGTATATCTGATAAGCTTGCGAATGCAATGAGCGAATGCTAAAAAACAATATTTATATTCCTTTGAGAAAACGTAAAGGAAAATAAACAGTTTACCGGTTTACTGGAATATGTTTCGAGATTCGTGAAATCCTACAATAATTTTGTCCATAGTTTTAAGAACTTTCACAAATAACCAGTTTGTCAATATAGGTGGTTAGATTAGTTCAAAGTACAATAAGTTGTCATTGCTAAGCAATGTCCACATGAAAGACGTTAGATAAAGATTAAACTAAAATGTTACAGGTATCGATTAACGATAGAGATTTTCACAAAAGTCAATCCTAAATCGATCTAATAGATCGATTAATACCGTTTTCAATTATGTATATGCTTTTATAAATCTAATTACACGTGCCTATTTATTCAACTTAAGCCAAAAAAGTATAAAATATCTATTATTAAAATAGATTTTTACGAGCCCTACTTTATTTTATCGAAGTTGTCAGTCTGACGTTTTCATATGAAGTCTTGAACAGACTATCAGACTAGAAAGATGGACTATTAGTAAAATTTTGCGAATTTTTACCAATTCCAAATATAAAGATGTCCTCCTGACCGTTTTTGCCAACGACTGCCATCTGACTGAGAGTCAACTGCGGAGGACTTATTATAGTATAGTGCATTACTGTGTGATGTATACAGACACAAGTGCACTCTATATTCCTGTCACTCTCATACTCTGGTGGGACGACAATTTAACACAACCGGTGAGTGATCAGGCGCAAGACCGACGACTTTACGTCTTCTCCGCGACATGTGGTTGAAAGATCGCCAATTTACCAACTTTCTAAACAGAAAGACTCTAAACTTAGCTTACCTAAAACTCAAACATAGGACCTCCAGATCTGAAACCGTACTTACTAGCTACTAAACAACCGTGGAAATTATATCCAAATAATATCAACATAAATCCCTATGGCCTTGTGACTTAATTTCGAAAAAAGCACATTGCGTGATATCACAAAATCACTTTCACATAATTAATTGTACAAAAGTTCAATATAACTTTATATTTGTAAGCTTTATGTAAAAATACTTTTTGCTTACTTTCTAAAGTATATTTTCTACGGAAGTTTTGTCCTAGTAATACAAGAATTTACCATATTTGATAAAAAAACATATGGCGAAGGAAAGTTTACATTACGCGTCGGCCAACAAGTCTTTCCCGTTTCATTGTTGTTAACTTTATGCAAGCGGATATCGAATGGCAATAAATAAAAAATAACAACAATCGATTAACGTCAATATCGATAATTATACGTAGGTATTATTTTATTAGTTAGCCGCTGTAATGCCATAAAAAATAATTATTTTAGATTAAAATTTGCGAGTTGTTCGACTTGTTTATAATTATATGCGAAAATGTGTTTATTCGTTGATTTAATTGGTTTGTCCTTCTTTCAAGTAGAAACGACGCATCCAATCGACGTGGTTTTTCGGACAAGGATAGTTTAGATGAGGGAATCAATCAAACAACTTTTTTGGACGGGTCACTAGTAAAATACTAATTCCAAGAAAACTTAATTTGATATTTAACTGCTATGTATGTTAACGCAATAAAAATTATAGAATATAAACGAATATCTATACTAATATTATAAAGCTGAAGAGTTTGTTTATTTGTTTGTTTGGTTGAACGCGCTAATCTCAGGAACTACTAATCCGATTTGAAAAATTCTTTTTGCATTAGATAGCCCGTTAACTAAGGAAGACTATAGGTTATATATCATCTCGGAAAAATGTACGGTTCCCGTGGGATAGATTTGTTTTTGTCTAGGGACGAATCCGAAGCGAAGCGAGGGTGAGTCGCTAGTTGCATATACGAGTATAAGTAGATTACATTTACCTACATATAATATGGTCTTTTACTTACATTAATTTTATAAATTTGTCAGTAGCAATTTACAATTAGATTCAAACTCGAGTATTTTTAATACACTAAAGTACAATAACTTCTCAATAATTTGCATAAGAATAGAAAAATATATATTTAAAAAAATATTACTTCTTCTCCATTTCAAACACTTGTTTTATTAAAATACTACCCTCGCTTCGCTCGGATGCGTCCCTAGGTACGTTTTAATTTTTATGAGCGAAAACCTAATTCTTTTTCCAAAATAAAAGTAGCCTAAGCTATTCTTTATAATATCAGCTATCTGCCAGTGAAAGTCCCGTTAAAATTAGTAGAGCCGTTTCCGAGATTAGCCGGAACAAACAGACAGACAGACAAAAATTTTAAAAATTGTGTTTTTCTTTTAAATACCGTATATAATTCTATATGTATTTAGTATAAAGCTGTTATTTTGACATTACAAACAGACACTTCAATTTTATTTATCTGTATAGATTCATAAAACTCTGAACACTAAGCGTTAGATACTTGTTAATATGAATGAAGCAAATATATTATCAGTAAAATATCATCCTACATGAGCAGTAGTTTAATGGTTACGACGCGCAAATATTTCGAATCTCAATTTTTGGGTCGATGTGCAAATTATCGGGGTGAATGAACTACAACAGGTTTCCATAGCTGCTGTTTTTCCTTAAAGTTGGTAATTTAACACCCTCGATACATTTTATTTATTAGTCACAGAAAGTAAATGTTAAAAAAGCTTTTAAGATTAAAAGTGAAAAATGTTTTAATCTTAGGTAACGCCATCTATTGAACATTAAATTAATATAAAGCGGAAATAATATATGATAATACATAGTATCATATATATTCATTCATGAGAAGGTCCATTTGTGTGTTGAATTTTATCCAAATCCATATAACGGATTTCCCGTAACTATATAGTAACAAACATCCTCACAACCCTCCACTTTTCTAATATTATTTAGTAGGATTAGGCATAGCATTTTATTTGGTTATTTGTCATAATATAAATTTCAAGGACAAAGCCAAATTTTACAAGTATTAAAGAAGATTAATTGTAATTAAGGAAAAAATAATGTTCACCGTAAAAAAATCATTTTGATTGACGCTAGTTTGCACTGTGCACGGCTTGATTTGAAAACATGTTCGTGAGAACGTAAAAATTGTATAGCCATGATATTAAACACGGATTCGATGTAAATATTTACACGTTTCACATACACGAAGGACACAAATTTTTATTATATTATTACATATTGTTTTTACTTCTTATTTTATGTCAAGCAGTCTTTATCATGGTAGCGCGATACCACACCTTTCGAAGGCTAAATACTTTCATGGCTATTTAGGGCAGTAGATGATATAAAAATCGTATCAGACGGTAGAATCAGTTTAAAAAGTGACGAAAAAAATTCATGTACTACTCTGTGTAATTACTAAAATAATTTAGATAGGTACCAACTACCTACATAGGTAATGTACTCATTTTGTCTAAAATGATAATATGAAATATGTTAAGTAACTAGCGGCTCACCCTTGCTTAGCTCAGGTTCGTCGATAGGTACGTTTTACATAGATATTTAAAATACTTGTTAACCATATAAATTTTAATTTTTATTTTTTATTTTTCTGATATTTTAATATTTATGATCCTATTCCGGACTAAGAGAAATCCAAATCCAAAAAATCTAATATCATAAAAATTGGTCCAGCCGTTCTTGAGTTATAAATGGTGTTACTAATACGACTTTGTTTTACATGTATAAGATGTCATAAATTTTAGAACATGCTAAGCCTATAATAAAGTTACTTTAGTATCTACTCAAATATTTAATCTGAACTTACTTATGTTATAATAATTGCTAAAATAAATATAGCCTTCACGCACCGCTAGGTGATGCGCCTCATTATTTAAGTCATCATATTCTTTTCTGGGTTTCTGCGTAAATATAATTTGAGTAAAATGATAATATCATCACTATATAGTATAAAACAAAGTCGCTTCCCGCTATCTGTTCCTATATACGCTTAGATCTTTAAAACTACGCAACGGATTTTGATGCGGTTTCTTAAAAGATAGAGTGATTCAAGAGGAAGGTTTATATGGATAATACACGTATAATGTAGTAGAGAAACACTGATGATTTTAGAGGTTTTTAATGTGATGTCGTAAATAAACACATTTTTTTGCGCTTACGTAGCAAAAGACGCTGGCTGAATCCTACGAGATAGATCAAAATAATGTACTACACTCTACAGTATTGTACACCTTAAAAAGTCTACAAAAAAGTCAACTATGACATATGTCTGTCTATTACGGATAACATACTATATCCATTTTGCTACATCCAGTTGCAGTATGAAATAAAATAAACTTTATTCAAAAAGACTTATTATAAGCACTTTTGTATCGTCAATATAATTTAAAGAGCGTCAGTCCGTGAATTCTAAATAACTGTATAGGTATAATAAATAAACAAATATATTATTTATAAAGTACGGTACATATAACGAGTGGATCGATGTACTAGGTTCGATTTCTCTCGAAGTAATTATTTGTATTCGTTGTACAATTACCTATACACTTTTAAGGATATTGTGAATTAAATCAAATAGAATCAAAATATATTTTATTCAAATGTGTATAACTATTAAATAAATAAATGTATATAATAAATATTATGTACATATCTTAAACGATAATTAATTGCTTAAAAGAGAATATTAATTTTATACAGAGTAGGAAATCCTTCTTTACTCGTAAGGGATCTAAAATGTATAATTAACGGAAACATTAAACAATACAACATATTTATCGTGATGTTGCCTAACAATGGCTAGAACTCAGAAAATTACCCATTAAACGGTATGAACTACGTGACTAGAAACGATATGAACAACCAAGCCTATGCTATACCGTAGTGAGTAGTCATATATTTATCACAACGAATACAAATCTATCCCAGGGGAACAGTACACTTTTCCGGGATAAAAAAGTAACCTATGTGCTATTCCAGACTATATATAACCTATCTCTGTGCCAAATTTCATCCAGGTCTGTTCAGCCGTTCTGGCGTGATTGTGTAACAAACATTCATTCATCCAAACTTTCGCATTTATAATATTAATGGGATTCGTTTATGAAAACTACTTATTTTTGTTCAAAACTCCAAAAAAATGAAGCAAAAAGATCAAACGTTTATAAAATGTCATAAAAACAATCTAGTAAATTATAATAAAAGTAGAGCAATATCACTCTGTATTAAAAACAAAAACAAATACAAAGACTATTTCCTTTTTAAAATATTCATGATCTTAATGTAAAGTAATAAGAAAATTACTTTAAATTAGAGGAAAAATGTTTAACTTCCTCAAGAAGTGCGCTATTATAGAGCTTACAATGGTATTAAAAAGTATATAAATAGACTACATTTAAACATGAGCTACTGAACTCCGGATTTTAGTTAACCTTTCACTAAGCTTAAGAAAAGACTCACTGGAAAAACCGTGACACATATTTTAATCATGTACATTGTACATATATATGTACAGATAATTTATTTTGATAAAAAAACATTATATTTTATTTGTATTTTTTTTACTTCCCTACTTTTATTGTTTTTTTGTTCATATTATTTAATTATATTTTATAATCCTAGGTTGCTTCCCCAACTTTCATCTCCATTTTCAACCCCTCAAGGGATGATTTCCGGGATAAAAACTATCCTATGTCCTTGCCAGGGTCTCAAACTACCTTCTTATCAAATTTCACTTAAATCAGTTCTGTAGTTTTAAAGCTTATTCTGCACAAACAAACAAACAAACACAGAAAAATCTTACCTCTTTATAATATTGGTATAGATTATTATTATTAAATTTTAATTAGGCCTATGCCTTCGCTTAACTGATATGCGACTTTTTAAGATAGCGTATGCTGCTGCGCGCTGGTTGAAGTATTCTAATAATGATAATCGTTAGTTAAATAATGTAGACATATTTATCTATACATATAATAAAACTGTAGAAGTCGATTGTCTGTACATAGAAAAAATTGCTAAAAACCGAGTGAGGGGGATGTAAGAAGAGAAATAGAAGAAATCCAGTTTTTTTTTTCAATTTTTTTGTTTCTCTGTCTGTTTGTACGGGCTAACCTCCGAAACTGTTTGACCGATTTAAATGAAATTTTGCACGGTGATACCTTATATCCTCGGTCAATATTTTGGATACTTTTTATTCCGGAAAGTTAAAGAGATCCCGTGGGATAGTTAAAAAACTATAGTAACATATACAGCTTACTACACAAAAGTTACTGATTGGATTTTAATGAAACTGTACAATAATATAGTTCATATATCAAAATAACAAATAGGCTACTTTTTATCCCGGAAAAATTTATAGTTCCCGTGGGATAGATGTGTTTTTTTTTATCTAGAAGCGAACCGCAACGAAGCGAGGGGGAGCCGCTAGTAAAGAATAAAAGTCACTGACTTGAAAGAAAAAACAATAGTAAATAAAATCATGATGAGTAAATTTTAATGTAAGATATGATTTCTTGTTTTTTCAAATCTTTCAAACGTTTTAATTCTAATATCTTGTTCCGTAAACTTAATATCAAATAATAATTGTATGAACAAGACTTGTGTTTCTTTTACTTTATATGTAGGTATATATTTTTTTACATATTTACAATAACGTTAAAAAAGACAATTATTCTGTTATCGACATATTAAACCTTATTGCTGCGTTAAAAGTCAAGACTATAAAAGCATTTCAATACGACAGGTAAAGTCAAAGGTCATGTGAAACGCCTGACTTTCGAATGTCTGGAATGCTTTAAAACTGAGACTGGATGTATTATTTCTATAAGTGACCAATAAGTGATTCGCCATTGCTTCGATATAACCCTGCCTGCGCTTTTGGGTCTTTTAGTATTTTTTGAAGTAAAACTTCTTTACGTACGCTTGACTTGGGGGGTAAGCTAGTGAATGCGTAACGAAAAAATATACGTACGTTTGTTGCCATGGTAACCGTTGTTATTGTCTGACAAATGATATGTAATATTATATTCTTTCCTTAAATGATATACTATAAATATATGATTGTTATATGCCTAATATGCGTTATTTTTAGTATCTCACCTATCCTAATTATTTAAAACATAAATTGAATTTCATAAAGAGTACCGATAGGCGATAACCTACAGAAGTTTTACTTCTTGCACGTGTACACATTCATACACGCACTCTTTAATTTTTTTTGATGTAGGAACTTGATGTTTCCGGATAAAAAAACAGCATATTTCGCTATCTATCTTATAAATTGTCTTTATCCGAAAAATAACATCAATCACTTATCCAGTCCCTACATTAAAGAAGGCAGAAAATACTAAGAGAATAAATGCAAGTGAGTGACGCCGAGCAATGTATAAATATACAATAACTAAAAAAAATAGTTTAATGACCTATTTCAATCATGATTTTTTTTATCATTTTCATGATTATTTGATTTTTTTTAATTCTAATACATGTATTTTTATAAGCTATGCCTACGAGTATATTACTAAACACTACTTGTTTTTCTCCTGCACATATAATAAAATATATATATAAATACATATAATAAAAATCTAACTGAGTCGAAACTGTACATTAAATATTTTTTGGAAAATCTTATTGAAATAGTGATCTTATTAAAATAGTGAATCTATCGTTTTTAGATTTTTTTGTCTGCCAGCCTGTCTGTCTGGGAACGCATCACGAGAAAACCGCTGGACAAAGCGAACTAAAGCAATTAAAACCCCCTTATTTTTTTTAAATGTCAAAAAGACTAACGCTAAAACCAATAAATACCTACTTTGGCCTATTTAAAATGAGTACGGAGTAGTAGTCCTTACGTAACAGTAAAAACTTACCGGAGTTTCCTTATAAACCAGCAAATTTTATTAGAAATCTCCATTAATTTCTGTAAACTTATATTAGCAACCACAATAAAATCGATTATGCAACAATATAAAAAAAATTTCCACATCATGAAACAGCATCTTAAGGATATAGAGATTATGTCAGTCAATTGATTGCGACATGAAATCGTACCTATCGATATCGATCTCGTCGAATGCATTTCCTACTAGAATTCCAGGAATGGCACCAGATAATTGGCTGACGACAATATTATTTAATATACACATTAGATTGTAAGCGTCAAAGTTGCTCAATAGGTATGTTTTAAAAAGGTTTTATTCAGTCTATTTAAATAAAAATTAAAAACTGTTTGTTGGTGCGCATCACTTGAGAGCAAGGTGACTGATTTTGCAACTTTTTTTAATTATTCATAAGAGTCTGAATAACGTTTTTAGGTGAAAAACTTAACTATCCATTCGTTCTCTTATCTATAATCTGTATCACACACAATACGTCACTTGAGAACGACTGAACGGATCTTAATTATCTATTCTAATATTATAAAGAGGAAAATTTTGTTTTTTTGTTTGTTCGTTTGTACCGAATAGGTTTCGAAACTTTTTGTTTGAGACCCTGGGAAGGACATAGGATAGTTTTTATCCCGGAAATCATCTCTTAAGGGGGTGAAAGTTTGTATGGGGAAGCAACATAGGGAACGAACCCGTACGAAGCGAGGGTGAGTCGCTACTTTTTAATAATAGCTTTATGTGTACATAGCTAATAGGTATGTATTTAATTTATCGTATCATATATATTTCGGAAGCGTCTAAAAACGCTTTGTATAAATACGTAGGGAAGAGAAAAGTCGAACATAAATAATTAGTGTAATTAATGAATTGGAAATAACTAGCATTATAACAAGTTTTTGCTCGCGGTTCCATTCAAGTGGTATAGGATGAGATAAAAAACCTATGTTTTTACCAGGTATGTTATAATCTATAGATCAATATAAAATAATATAAAAAGAAGAAGTTCATCAATACTAATATTATAAAGAGGCAGAATTTGTTGGTTTGTTTGTCTGTTTGTTTGAACGCGCTAATCTCAGGAGCTACTAATCTGATTTGAAAAATTATTTTTGCATTAGATAGCCCGTTTATTGAGAATGGCTATAATACAGTGTGTAGTCTATCTATTCCATACTAACAGTTAAAACGTACCTAGGGACGAACCTGAGTGAAGCAAGAGTGAGTCGCTAGTTATTTAAATAAAGTTCTTGTCACTTAATCTGTATCATGTGATATATGTAGGATTTCGAATAAGTTAATTTTTTTTTTCATACAGCCTTGAGCGTGATAAAATTGCTACACAATACGTACATACTCGTACTATGTTCAGTTGTTATAATCATGCGTTAATAAATGTAATAATCTGTAACAGTAAAACATCATCTATACATACAATATAATGGTAACTAAGCCAAATCTGTACATTAAATATTTTTTGGAAAATCTTATTGAAATAGACTTTATTATCGATACAGAAGCCAAATCTTTTTTAGAATTTTTGTCTGTCTGTCTGTTACCGCATCACGGGAAATCCACTGGACAGATTTTAATGAAATTTAGTATGATGATAGCTGGTTATCCGGGTCTTTTTACTACGGGAAAATATGTAGGTAATCTCTGAGCTAAACGTTATTATGTAACTAGGGACAAACCCGAGCGGAGCGAGGGTGAGTTGCTAGTTCATTATATATATTTGCATAAATATGAATCACGTCATGCTCTGAATAGTTTTCTTTAATTATTACACGTTATATTCCAGTAATATTTTGAGAATGTTTTATGTATTATTTGTTGACCAAATTATATTTATCTTACTAGCGACTCACCCTCGCTTCGCTCGGGTTCGTCCCTAGCTTGCATTAAATCACGATTGATCAGTTTTCGACCGGAGAGGAAAAATGATTAAATTACTAAAATGGCTATTAAAAAATAAGGGTTGATCGTAGAAGGGTGAAAATTGAGGATTGTATGTATTTTTGTATGTTGTAACATAAAAAATAGAAATGAAAAATTTTGTCTAAAAAATAAAAAATAAATTTAGGGGTGGACTACCCCTAACATTTAGGGGGATGAAAAATAGATGTTGGCCGATTCTCATAGATACCGGATAAGCACAAAAAATTTCATCAAAATCGGTCAAGCCGATTCGGAGGAGTATGGCAACGAAAACTGTGACACGAGAATTTTATATATTAGATTTTGCGATTTTTTGACAGCATTAAGATAAAAGTAAATACATTCAACAAGCTGTTGGTTAGTTGTATCGTGGTAATTATTATATACGAGTATAACTAACGACTCACCCTCGCTCCGCTCGGGTTCGCCCCTTGGTACGTTTTAACGGTTAGTATAGATTTCTCAAAAATCAAATTTTATCAAAATCTGTCCAGTAGTTTTCTCGTGATGCGTTCCCAGACAGACAGTCACACAAAAAATCTAAAAACTATAGATTCGCCCTCAGTATCGATAATAATGACTATTTCAATAAGATTTTTCAAAAAATATTTAATGTACAGATTCGACTCAGAATTTTATTATATGTATAGATTACATAATTAACATTATATAAGAAAAGCATGGTAGAGTTTAGTCCATCGTTTTTTTCTTATGGGTTATGGGCTTTATACAACGCAGCGTTAACAAGTCATGACTAGTGATATAATTTCGTATAGGTATTAAGTAACTTACTTACTTGTCTTAATTATATTCTAATATGAACTAATTATAAGAGACACGTGCAAAACCAGATTGATCTTAGTAAATATTTACACATGATCGCGTCGCACGCGCACCGGAAAGCGTAGTATTGCATAACTTTGAAAGTACAAGTAAATGTATTATCAACGAAATCATATATAACTAACATTTCCGATCGACATTGACAAATATTTGTTACTAGCGCCTCACCCTCGCTTCCCTTGGGTGCGTTCCTACGTGCGTTTTATTTTTTTATTTTTTTGAGCGGGGCAGGGCGGAGGGGGGGGGGGGGGCAGGGATTTTACTTTTTGTAAAAATAAAATTTACCTAAGTTACGTCTTATAACATCAACTATCTACCAGTGAAAGTTCCATTAAAATGAGTGCAGCCGTTTCGGAGATTAGCGGGAACAAACAAACAGACAGGCAATCGAAAAATTTAAAAATTGTGATTTTCTTATAAATACTGTATAATATAATTTCATATGCATGTAGTAAAAAGCTGTTATTTTGACATTACAAACAGACACTTCAATTTTATTTATCTGTATAGATTTTATGAATCAGGTGTGAAAGAAAAACTTGATTAGAATTTTACTATATATACTTAATATAATACATTGTTTTATAAAAAATTATATTGTTTGTAAATTTACTTACATTTAATTACCGTGTTACTTAAGTTCAACAACATTTGTAAATTTTGCCCGCATGGCACACAGAGATTAAACTCAACACATTACCTCTAACGGTTTTACTCAAGTCCATTCTGTTTGATAATAGAGGTCACTAAAAATGAAAAAATATGAAAAAAAAATATATAATCATTGGTGTTTTTTTTTAATTTTACTTATGATTAAGTAGAGTTATTTTTCTTCAAATTATTAAATAAAGGCGATAATGTCAACTTTACTACCTAACAGTTTAAAACCACGCCATTAAGTTATTGAACTCTTATGGCCTTTAGCTATGTTGTACTTGTTTCATTAATTTTTTTGATTAATATTGAGATATTGAGATAATTTCGATAAAGTTTAATTCTTCTACACTGGCAGCCCAGTAGTAATTCGCTCGCTTGGAAAACCAAGTGAAGTGGGTTCAAATTCAGGTCTCTCACCATTTTCACGCGCGAATCATTTCCAACATGATTATCACTTGTCTTATGGTAAAGGAAAACAACGTGAGAATACCTGCATGTCTGAAAAAACCTAATATAGTTTTCGGAAGACATGTGAAGTCCGCCAACCCGCACTAGGCCAGCGTGGTGGACTATGAACTGATCCCCCTCGTATTGAAGGGAGGCCCGTGCCCAGCAGTGGAACGTTAAAAAGGGCTGAATACAATGTTCCTAAACATTCATAATAGTTATACATATATTTATGGTTATCAGTACAATAAGTTAATATTCTTTTATAAAATAGGTGGTTGTTACTAAATATTACCAAATCAATATCTATTGGCTACGTGAAGAATTATACCTAAAGAGTGTTATGAATACGATAAAGAATGTTTGCATGAACTCTACCAACTGTAATTTGATTTCAACACTATTGGTTTGAATACATAACTTCATGATAGTGTCAAAACAGGTAAAATAAAATAAACATTCACTCACGTACTACATTCGAGCCACTGTCACAAACATTAGGTCAAATTTCGGCTACAGACAACGTTAGAATATAAAATTTCACTATATCCTATGTAGGGTAAGGTAAGAGAATGTCAATTTATCATTATTTACTCTGTTTCTATTGAATGTACGAAATTGATTAACATTTAACTGTGTCTCGACAAATTTTACAGTTTATGGAAAAAAAATATTTTTGTAAAAAACATCCATCTTGTATGAAAATGAAAAATCCAACGTAGAAACGACACTAACCCAGATAATAATCTTAATATATAAAATTCCCGTGTCACGATGTTAATCCGTGAGAAACTCCTAAACTATTTGTCTTAACGTAATTTTTTTAAATGTGTGGTTTTTTTCAACTTAAAAGATGTGATAGTTTTTATTCCGATCATTTCCTTTTTTTATTACAAAACTAGCGACTCACCCTCGCTTCGCTCCGGTTCGTCCCTAGATTGCTTCCCCATACAAACTTTCATCCCCATACTCACCCCCTTAAGAGATGATTTCCGGAATAAAAACTATTTCACTCACTCACTTTTCATGTCATGAGATTTAAAAAAATCTTATTTTATTAAAAAAAATCATTTAACTTTCTTCTATACAAAACTTGTCGTGACAATAACAAACACCGAAAAAAAGAATTACCTATCCAATTTGGTGCAGTCGATCGGAAGTTATGCGCGTACGCCGTACACACATTTCGGTGGTTCATTTGTACCATCAACGCGTGGCCGGGTCTGCTAGTATTTTTTTTTACATGTTGAGACATTAACACACACCACCATCTAGTTCCATGGTAAGCTACGGGACTTATGTTATGGATACAAGATAGTTGATACACTAAACACATTATATACTTTGAATACATACATATTATAAAACACCCATGACTAGAGTACAAACATTCATGCTCATCACACAAATGAAAGTCCCAAGCGGAACTCGAACCCGCGACCGCTGGCACAGCAAGTAGGGTCACTACAACCTGAGCCAAAGGTGTCGTCAATATATTATATATCATCGTCAATATAATGCTTTTTTACTACTGTGTCACGGCACTTGTCATCACCGATTAGTAATAATGTTGTAAAAAATAATTTTAGTGTCTCATTAGTTGCTACACTAGCGTAGATAAACACTACAACCTTCAGTTCCTGAAATTACAATGATGAATAATCGTTAAAAACTATATATATATATATATATATATATATATATATATATATATATATATATATATAATGGCATCATCATTTATATATATATATATATATATATATATATATATATATAAATGATGATGCCATTGTCCTCTTTAAAAATATCAAACGTGAAATAATGTGATTCATTACTTAAAAAGAGACAAGCTTATATCTTACTTAACGATATCAAATACATAACCATCTTTTTGGGCTTCACGCTGTTGGGTAATTTAATTTCAGTCAAATAAATTCAGATTTACTACCCCTAACACACTCCCAACAAAACAAAAAAGATTATTCAAATCCAGCCGTTTTTGAGTTTTAGCGAGACTAACGACTACAGACGATTAATTTTGTAAAGGCTAAGTAAAAAACATGATAATTCAAATCGCCTCGTTAGGTATAAAGTGCCATTTTTATTTTTTATTTATTATTCATCATTTGATTGCAGCAATGTAATATAATTATTCACATAAGACCTTCCAAGTTTTACCTATAAACAGTACCTACTAATAGCCTCCAAGAAAACTGGTTGTAATGTAGCGGAAGTGAATATTAATAAAGGAAACCTAAAGAAATTACCACGCTGAAAATAATCGACCTTTTTTCAAATATATATGTTGAAAAACCTTAACATAATTGCATATTAATATTGTAATAGTTATAATAAGCTCTAGTTTTAGTTGGATTTTTTATTATAAATATTTGGAAAAATACTAATATGTTATTTTAATTGCTATAATTTTGAGTTATAAATTAATCTAATGTAATATATTAACTGTGTCCCATAAAAAGAATTAATTTGAATAACCTATACAGATAAATAAAATTGGGAGTGTCTGTTTGTAATATTAAAATAACCGCTTTTTACTAAATGCATATGGATGTATACATGGTACATATACCAAAACAACATTTTTTACAATTTTTGTCTGTGTCTGTCTGTTTATTTGTTCCGGCTAATCTCTGAAATGGATGAACCGATTTTGACGGGACTTTCACTGGCAGATAGCTGACGTAATAAGGAGTAACTTAGGCTACTTTTATTTTAGAAAAAAAAATAGAGTCCCACGAAAAAAATTAAAACAAATTAATTAATTAATTTTGTTTTGGGAAGCAACCTAGGGACGAACCCGAGCGAAGCGAGGGTGATTCGCTAGTTTACACTAAAATAACATTTAACTCACTCGTGTAACAGTGCTATTTGAATAAAACTAGGCGTGTTTCTATTTAGTATTTTCCTGTACACAATATGTATATTATCTTTTATGCTTTGACAAAGCTTTGCCGACGTTAAACACACGGATGAGTGATTCACTATTTGTAGATAACTCTGTTGTTTACATTCTTACCGCACGTGGGTAAATAAAGCAAAATAGCACTTTAATTGACGCAAAAAATATTTAGATTTTAGACGTAAAAAATGGTCTCCATTTTGTTTTTCTTTTTTACTCAGCTACTCCGTAGGAATGTTTTTCAAGTATCAATATATCCATACTAACATTATAGAGAAGTAAAGTTCGTAAGTTTGTACGTAGGAGATAATCTCTAAAACTACTAATATGATTCTGAAAATTACTATCGGCTATCTTTTATTGTGATAAAAACAACACTAAACACTTAGTGTCTGGAGTTGAAGCTTTCGTCTTATTTCTTGTTTGTTATGTCTATGTCATTTCTTTGACAAGCTCTGATGTTGAAAGGGCTTAAAAACTAAAATCATTGTTATACGACATTATAATAATTTCATACAATATTGCTGGCACAATTTACCGATTACAATTTAGGTCCAAAGTACCTATAAGCAATAATAATGAATATTCTTGTGGATTGTACCTGCGACCCATTCGAAAGACTTTCCAACTGCGCAATATTATCTTATCGCTGAACAGTCACATTTTAGTTCAGTAAAGAACCTATATTTTTTTTATCTCAACCAAATAAAAAAACTTACTGACTAGCATTATTCTGCTAGACAGATCCGTGTAAATGGGATTATGTAATAAAACACACATAACTGAGTAAATAATTATGTCTACATACTTTTACTTATTACATAATGACACGGTATAATAACACTAAATGATAATACATTTATGAAAAAGTTGCTTCGTACCTAAATTACATTTTAACAATTTTACGATTAGTATGGAATAGACAGAATATGTGTTATATGATGTTACATAGTCTTAGCCTTCCTCAATAAACAGGCTATATAATGCAAAAAGAATTTTTCAAATCGGATTAGTAGTTCCCGAGATTAGTGCGTTCAAACAAACAAACTCTGACTCTTTATAATATTAGTATAGATTAAATGGACGTTATAAATCAGGCCATTTTACGTCCCTCTGGGAGATACGCTGGCACGGGCAAGGGTCTTCCTTCAGTAAAAGAGGGATCATGCCATAGTCCACCACACTAGCCAAGAGCGATTTGTCGGACTTCACATGTCTTTTGTAAACTTTAAAAAGTTAGGAACTCACAAATATCTATATATCTACCAGTTTCCTCACGATGATGTCCTTTATCGTACTAGCAAATTGTAATTAGGTATATTGAAAATTATTCGCACTGACAATTTATTTAACTGGTTTTTTATTTAATACCTTCTTATTTAGTTAATTTTATGAAATGATTTACATAGCCTTGATAATAATTTTTGGGAAATCTATACTAAATGTTAAAACCTAAGTAGGGACGAACCCGAGCGGAGCAAGAGTGAGTCGCTAGTTTTTGATAATTTTTTAATTAATTAAAAATCCTTGACATAAATTTTTACATGTTGAAAATTGTGAATTCTAGAGACATTTCGTAACTTGTTATCGAAGTAATTGTTAATATCGATAAGCTTATTTGAAATGTTTGTTTCGTAAGTCGAACGCACGTGAAGTAAAATGAATGGTCTTCTAAGGACCGAACCACACTATATTGCCGTTCATAGTTCGCTCTCGGTCCGATATCGGTCTGGTAAAATATTTTAAATAAAACTATCTTTTCGGATTTTGTCGCGGATTTATTTTGATTTTTGGTTCCCGACGTTTCGAATGCTTTACAGCAATCATGGTCACGGAAGAGACAAAGGTGTAGGATGTCAAAAGGTATTATACAGTTGTTACAGACAGCCTACCCACAAAATAACAAAATGAATGAATGGTAAAATATTATTATACAAGAAAAAATGCGTACATTCACTATCAGTAAGAGTCAAGTTCCAGTCGATAGTGTAGCACGGCCCTAAAAGGGTCAGTAAAGTCATCATACTCATACAATTTATTTATCTGCGAAATGTTGACTGTGTGTTGTTACTTCTTCATACTTTAACTGCATAAATTATATTTTTGCTTACCTTGGTCACTTTTTATTGACCTACCTTACGCTTTCTACACGAACTGTGCCGAAGGCAAAATGTGTCTTTACTTTAATATTATAAATGTGAAAGTGTGTTTGTTTGTCCTTCTTTTATGTCGAAACAGATTAACGGACTGACGTGATTTCTTGTGTGGAGATAGTTGGAGGCCTGGAGGGAGACATAGGCCACTTTTTCTTTGTTAGTATCTGTGGAATAGTATATATATATATATATATATGTATATATATATATATATATATATATATATATATATATATATATATTCTATTCCATAGGTACTAACAAAATATTCCAACTAACCGTTAAAATATATCTAGGGATGACCCCGAGCGAAGCAAGGGTGAGTCTCTATTATTTTAAATTATAGGTATTGCCTGGCGTTTTCAACATTAATAAATACGTAATAATATCTTGACCTAGAGAAAGTGTACGAGTTAAGAATGTAGAAGATGAGTGTATGTCATAACTACTGGTTTGATTCAAAAAATGTTACCAACAGGTAACTTTATTTTCTCCTGTCCGCAGTTTTGTATATAGGTGTAGTACATGTTTATTATATAAAGTTTCTAAAGTACATGTGGGATACGTAAAGTAAAAAAAGGAATAGAACAAATCCAGATTCTTTTTTTTGTTTCTCTGTCTGTTTGTCTGTCTGTACGGGCTAATCTCCGAAACTGTTAAAACGATTTAAATGAAATTTTGCATGGTGGTACCTTATATCCCCGGTTAATATCTTAGATGCTTTCCATCCCGGACAATTAAAGAGTTCCCGTGGGATAGTTAAAACTAATAAATAATACAAATTATTCTTTGTTAATAATATTTTAATAATATAATAACTTTATACAACGTATTATTTACTGAGATTCACGGTTCACCTTGCATTACATGAGTTTGGCTGAGCGCTGCGGGCTCTCTGCCCTCTATCTCAAGAACGGTTGGCCGTATGAACATTTTTTTAAGACAAAATTTGTCACAAATTTTATGCTCTACAATTTTTATAATAAACGTTAACATTATTGGAGCTATAGAAACCGAGATAATCGCGAAAAACTGATTTTTGTGACCTTTGACCTTGAATAACTTACGACGCGGACACGAGATTTTATGAGACTTTTGACACAGCTTTTAGAACACCAAAATGAAGGTGTATACGAGTTTACAGCTTATTATCTCTCATACCGAGATTGACCCCTTATTTTTGCTTATTTGACTGGACTACGAGTAATATACACAAAAAATAGAGCCGAAATGAGTACCCACTTCCTTTCTTAAGTCGGTCAAAAATAGTTTTCACATTCCCTGCTATTTTATGTATTAATTTTAACTAGGGTTCGCTCGGTGATCGAAATTCAACCATAATCATCACTTAAAATTTATTTAACTATTTTAATTAAAAAAAAAACCTGCTTTGAAAACTTTTTATTAATATGACTAAAGCTCGTCAATAGCTACTAAAAAAACTATTTTGCCTTTACCTATTTATATATGTATGGATATTGACGTACGTTAAAAATATAGATGTTCTCGTCTCAATCCCTCAAGACTTACAACATAAAGTTTGGAATAATATGAAAACGTACATCTAAGGTTGTAAAATACATTTTAATGTCGATATTAGAAATTAATATATTCTTATATCATATTAACGTAACAAAATAAAACTTTTCCATTCCCTTTCATAGTGTGTTGAAATATTTTATTGTTACAGCTTTACGTAATATGTACAATAACGTAGAATATTATCGAACTATCTAGATACAAATAGGTAAATAAAATTGGAGTGTCAGTTTGTAATATTAAAAAACCCCGCTTTTTACTAAATGCATATGGATGTATACACGGTACTTATACAAAAACAACATTTTTTACAATTTTTGTCTGTCTGTCTATCTATTTATTCCTGCTAATCTATGAAACGGCTGGACCGATTTTGACGGGACTTTCACTGGCAGATAGCTGATGTAATAAGGAG
This sequence comes from Fabriciana adippe, assembly GCA_905404265.1. Lineage (NCBI taxonomy): Eukaryota > Metazoa > Arthropoda > Insecta > Lepidoptera > Nymphalidae > Fabriciana > Fabriciana adippe. Next base: position 13,020,711 of record FR989995.1, on the reverse strand, counting down.
TAACTTAGGCTACTTTTATTTTAGAAAAAAAAATAGGGTCCCACGAAAAAAAATTAAAACCAAAAAAATAAATAAAAAAAAAGTTTGTTTTGACCTGGCGACGAACCCGAGCGAAGCGAATGAGTCGCTAGTTTCTTATAAAACTGAACAATTGATTTCTTGACGCTCTTGACGCATATACACCTGTTATATACCTCGTAAATAAATATTGGGAGTTATTTTTTAGGTATATTTCTCTATGGGTTAATTTATTTTAAACAAAAGTTTATTTTGGTAAATACCTATTCATCTTGACTTTACGACTAGGCTAAATGTAATGAAGTTTTCAAAGAAATAATACTACTTATATCAAGTATTGATACTACTTTTCCAACGGTAATTGTAATCATAAAAACAAGTACAGACAATTATTATGTAGATGTAATTAAAGCCTTGCCTCGTTTTGTTCTCTACGAAACGTTGAAGAGAATCGTAAAACCTTCCATTATCGTGCGCTTATCGATCATTAAAAGGTTTAATTTTATAAAACATAACAGAAACGAGTCGTACAATAAAGAGATTTTACTTTAAAGTAAATACGTTTTACTATATTTGTTATTCACTTATTCCTTAATTAAAGAAAATGAAGACGAAAATATATTTATACAATTAAAAATATGAATACGTACTAATAATATTAAATTTTGCAAACTTTTACGTTTTAACGTTTAGTATAGATTTCTCAGAGATGAAATATTTTTCCGCAGCAAGAATTATCTTATATGTTGACCCGGATAACCATCTATCATCATAACAAATTTCATCAAAATCTGTCCAGTGGTTTTCTCGTGATGCTGTCCCAGACAGACACCTTCAGCCTCTATATCGATAATAATGATTATTTCAATAAGATTTTTCAAAAAATATTTAATGTACAGATTTGACTCAGAATTTTATTACTCGTATATGTGTAGATAAAAAACGCCTGTGATACATATAAAATATTAGTTGCATAATTTTTATTTCAATGAAGTATTTGATGATCTATTGTTGGAAATGAAATATAAGATGCTGAAACCATAAAGGCATCTATTATGGCCGGTAAATGAAATCTATTGTATATTATAGTACGTATCACGTGTAAGTTACGCCTTTATGTTTTAGAAAAATAGTTTTGCAGTTGCCGACGTTTTAAATTTGTCTTTAACCATTTACTTACTTTCTTAATAATAATTCAATTAGAACTTAAATATGTATATAAAATAGAAAACAGTATGACCGAGATATTTTTGACCGCCTTTAAAAAGGAGGTATTCAATTATGCTCTATGGGTAAAATTTATTTTTAAGTGATTTTGAAAACGGTGTTCTTTATTAACCGACTTCCAAAAAGGAGGAGGTTCTCAATTCGTCGGAATCTTCACGGATTTCTCGAAGACGGCTGAACCGATTTGGAAAATTTTTTTTTTGTTTCAAAGAGTATTCTTCCCCGGTGGTCCCATATAAATTTTATCGAAATCGGTCAAGCGGTTTTTAAATAAATGGCTTAATCGAATATTATGTTTTTATTAAAAATCTTTCTTCTTACAAATTACTTGCTTATTACGTCTACACTAAAAATGGAAAAATAAACACTTTAAAAAAAAAAAATAAAAACCGACTTCCTGGCACTGAAAAGTAAAAAATAACTAAACAGAGGTTTTCATTTAAAATAGATACCTAATCAGATATTTTCGAAGTCGGTGCCAGCCAATACAAATCAAAGCACACCGACTTCGAAAATATCTGATTAGGTATCTATTTTAAATGAAAACCTCTGTTTAGTTATTTTTTACTTTTCAGTGCCAGGAAGTCGGTTTTTATTTTTTTTTTTAAAGTTTTTTTAGTTAAAAAGTAAAGCTAAGTAATTATATTTCCATCCATTATAAACTATTTTTCGAGGCCTATCACAAAATGTACTGAGTTCTATGGTATTGTTTTTTTCGTTGTTCGCTATTTCAAGCGTTTTTTGCAGTTGTAATTACTTCTATGTAAAGTTTTATAATAAATTATTTTTTTTAAAAAGTGTGTATTTACGTTTCTTTTGAACTGACGTATATTCTGGTATAAATTTTACTTAATAATATTAATGTTGTAAGGATATATTTACAGCTATTCTGATTGTTTTTAGTAATTTTTAAGATTTTGAAAAGGATTTTTTTGTAGAAATCCAGTACATATTTTCAAATTCCGAGGCCGCTATAAACTCGACCACTATATACGAGATGTTTTTATATATTTTTCATTTAATTTGCTTAGTATAGTATTTCAATCCATGAGCTTGAAAAAGTCGCGCATTTTATTAAAAACTTGCTTCGGAATTTTGGCTTTATTTCAATTAATAACGAAAGTTTGCGAAAAACGAGGCCGCTATGAACTTATTAATAATTATTCTCCATCATAAAATAAGTCAAAATTGTCGAAGAGTTTCAGTTTCTCTGAATAAGGACGTCAAAGATGGGCATTAAATTGAAAAATCACAGTCAAAATGTAATAGGCCTCTTAATATAAACTTAACTACTTATAGTGTATACATTTCGTTACGTTAGTATATTGCAAGTAGTTTTACGGAACAGTTATTGTTGATAAGGAATGTCATTGGAAACACATTTGCATATGGTATACACACTCGTGATACCAGAACACATCGGTACTAACTTTGACATTATGAAAGTACCTATTCAAAGTAAAACGACGTGATTATGAATCAGCTATTATAACTTTACTTGCTTCTTTTCTTAACAAAATTAATAATTGTGACATTTTAAAACGACATCGATTTTAAATATTACTAAACGTATGTACTAATGCGCTATAATGAAAACAATAACCTATACAGATAAATAAAATTGGAGTGTCTGTTTGTAATATTAAAATAACCACTTTTTACTAAATGCATATGGATGTATATACAGTACATATACCAAAACAACATCTTTTACAATTTTTGTCTGTCTGTCTGTTTGTTCCGGCTAATCTCTGAAATGGCTCAACTGATTTTGACGGGACTTTAGATAGCTGATGTTATAAAGAGTAACTTAGGCTACTTTTATTTTAGAAAAAAAATAGGGTCCCACGAAAAAAAATTAGGAAGGACTTTAGAACAAGGGTAGTTATATATCTATATATTTGGGGGTGGGGAGGGGTGGGGAAAGGCGTGTAGATCACTCCTATGCAAAAGAAAAGTGGAGCAAAAGCATAGTTTTTTTTATGAAATTTAAAAAATCTCATTTTGAGGTTATGTTTCGTCATGTTTTTATTTATATTTTGCGTGAAATTCGATTTTTCTAATTTTCTAGTTTTATGGAATTAAGAGTTTATGGCGTTGTTTTAACTGTTCTAACCTAACCAAGATCAGTCGGCAGTTACCCAAGTTCTAACCTAATCTTACTTGTCAAAATGAATAACTTAATGTAAAGGGCAAATTTTATTTGTATCACATATTTGTTATTAAAATACGCGTCAACTTATTATTTGTAAAATTAAAACGCATAATTAAACCTCCCTAAAATGGCAACACTTCTGTCTTGCAAAATCAAAATGCATAATTAAAACTCCATAAAATAGCAACACTCCTGTCAAAAATACGTCAAATGCAATAAAATAGTGCAGATTGAGGTTATATTTATCAAACTTTGATATTTTTTTATTTCCGAAAGTTGTTATTTGCTCCACTTGAAACTATGTGGGATTACTCAAGATAATAAGTACTTTGCACAATAAATAAAACCAAGAGTCTACTGCACATCCTGGATACTAGAGCTGAGCCAAAAATTAAAACCAAATTAATTAATTAACTTTGTTTTGGGAAGCAACCTAGGGACGAACCCGAGCGAAGCGAGGGTGAGTCACCAGTAAAATAATAATTTAATCACGAAGGATATATGTATGTATAAGAACATTTCAGATTTTTCTTAATAATAATTTTAGAGCTATCAAATAGTTTTAATAAGCCAATATCATTATATACTAATTAATATTGAGTTAAACACGCAATCACTTTCATTGTTAAACGTATTAAAATATTTATAAGTGGTAATTGTAAATGACATCAGTAATTATTCTCATTGAATATGGCGGTATGAAGAAAAAAAATAATAATTTATCTTTTTGAAGATTTATCTGTTACCAAAAACTGACTTAATTTTTTTTAATAAATTAAATTAGTACATAAGTACGTTGTTATATATTAAGTATTTTAATTTAACTAAATACCTACGATTTAATATATAACAAACTTAAATTATTTTTAATTAGTAGCATAATCATAAATAAGTAAAAAAATAATAATTAAAAAATTACGTGAAAAACTTACGTGGTGTGTCTGACATGTCCTCCATAATGGCCAGTTTGCTGGGTCTTTTATCATCTTCAGGCTTCAACCCCATTTTCACAGAGAAAAAAACGTCAAATTAAAAACAAACCGCACTCAATAACAAACACAGTTTATTTCTGGCCTATATTTTTAATGGGAATTTTATTTAACATTTAATTTTTAAATTGTATTTTTAATCGTAAATTAATAGCGTCAGTTTGTCATGCTGTCGGCGGCACGCGTTACACCGCACGAAGGTTTCTGTGGACTGTCACGGCAGAACGGTGCAACCTTGTTTTTATACCACGCAACTAGCAGCCATGCCTCGATAACTCGAGAGATCAGTGAAATTGACATGTGAGAAGTGAATCTTATCCTTGTGATATATCACGCTTATCATATTCTATAGAATTGCGAATTATCGATGATTCCGTTTATTTTATAAAGTTGTATTTTAGGAGTATACTTAATTGACATAATTATGTTTACATTTTCATACTGATATGTATATATAAATAAGTTAAAGACCTTTGGTAATATTTTCTGAATACATTATATACCATATCAATAAAAATACTGTTAAGAAAGTGCAGTTTAAAAGCAATGCAATCAGCAATTGTCATAAAGTAACTTACGTTTCTTGTTAACATTTTTATATATTACGCAGGTATTTTATGAGTCACAAGGATTATGTTAGTATTAAAAATACATGCTTGACGGAAAGTGTTCATCTAAGATATTGTGAGGCGTGATCGGCACTCAAATTGCATACAAGATGATGTTTTATTGATCTCATATAGAGTCTACGCATGGATATAATCTAAAGTAGATTAGATTATTAGATTTTCTTCATTACATTGTAAAGATTTTATGCGATAATTATAAACATAAAGATTTATATTCTATAGATTGAACTTTGAATTGAATTGAATTCTTAGAATATGGCTCAGTAGTTTGGAACCCTCAATACAAGTTCAGTATCGATGCAATTGATAAAGTACAGCGTAAGTTTATTAAACATTTGACTTTTAGAAATCGTTCCCTCCAACAAAGGTGTCCTATTATTCAGTCTCTATTGAATCGTCGCAGAATGAAAGATCAATTATTTTTATTTAAATTACTTAACAACCTTATCGACTCTCCATATCTTTTGAGTAATATTTACTTTAGATGTCCAAGCGTCCACACACGTCAAAAAGATTTATTCCATGTACCTTTTACCAAAACAAATCTAGCTTCTAATCTGTTCTTACTTAGGTCATGTCGTGATTATAATACTCACTTTAACCATATAGACATAATGAACTGTTCCGTTCTAAATTTCAAGAAATTTATTAATAACATAATCCAATAATTTTCATAATATTTAATACTTAATTATGTTTATAGTATATAGTATATAGTATTGTATAGTTGTTTAATTTAGTCTTATTCTTTCTACTCTTTCCTCTAATTATGTGTTTTTTTTATTTGTGGAAACTTAATTGGTAAATGTGTTTTTTTTTTTTTTTTTTTTAATGTAAATGCTCTGTAATATAATACTGTTTGTTTCCCTGTAATAAATAAAAAAAAAAAAAAAAAAAAAAACATAGCCATAGGTAATGTATGCACTGTGTACATTCCTAAAAAAGTAAGAGGTACCTACCTATTTTTCTGCAGAATATCAACAAACAATTGTATTCAAAGTCGATATAAAACAAAACAAAGCGGTATAAAATATTATGTACTTATCTTTAATAATAATAAAATTCAAATCCATTTACGCAATAATATTATAGGTATAGTAAAGTTATACTTTGACCGATTTCATAAAGGAAGAAGTGTTCAATTCGCCTATGTTAGGCGCGGATCTCAAGTTAAATTTAAGGGGGTCATCAGAGACTGATGTATCTCGGAAACTGTACATCAAACATATTATAAACTAGCGGCTCACCCTCGCTTCGCTTGGGTTTGCCTCTAGAAAAACAAAAACAAATCTATCCCACGGGAACGTACATTTTTCCAGGATAAAAAGTAATCTATGTGCTATTCCAGACTATAATTTATCTCTATGCCAAATTTCATCCAGATCCGTTCTGGCGTGATTGAGCAACAAACATCCATCCAAACATCCAAACGTCTAAATTTTCACCAAGTTTTATACCAAATACAAAGAAGTGAGATAATAAAAAGAAAAATATAGTTTCTTAGAATAATTAATAAACAATAGGAAAAATTATTGAAAGATTATCATACTCGTAGCTAGCTTAAAAAAGAAAAAAATATTTTGTTAAACACTATAGGTATTATGTATTATGTTAAATGATAAATTCTAATCTTCTGTTTTTCGGTTTTGCGAATAACCTGATAATATCACCAACATCAATCACAATGTCTCGATGGATATTTAGTAATGCTAGTCTTCACCCATATTCACACGTAGCCATGTTTTAAGACGTCGTAAAGTAAAAAATAACCGTTCTGCTGTTGCTGCACTAACAGGAAGTGTAGCAAGTATTTGCAACATGACTCTAATGTTTGGATACAAATCGGAGATCAAACTTCTTGAAAAAATATTATATAATTTGGTTATTGGGGGTCATGACCTCCATCATGGTCAGGCCCTGCCCCTAGATACGCGCTTGCTGCATGTACTTTTAAATAAAAAGTATAGGTTATATAAATATGATATTAATTATCTAGCAAGATTTTTTTCGATCATCAGTACCTACGTCTGGAAACATGACCGGCCCACTTCCACTTCAGTGAGCTAATTCTGCGCTCGATGTCGGTCACTTAAGTACTCTGGCGAATGACTTCATTTCGAATTTTGTCTGCCAGAGAAACCACAAGCATCGCGCGTTCCATTGCTCGCTGAGCGATCTTGAATTTGTGGACCAGCCCTACGGTGAGTGTCCACGTATCAGCTCCGTATGTCATTTTGGGTAGGACACACTAGTTAAATACATGGTCTTAAGGGATTGTGGGATCGATGACTCTGGAATAGGACATCGATAGTCGATGGACCCGAGACGTGCTAAAGTGGAGACCGCGATTAGGCAAGCGTAGTGTAGAACGCCCTGCAGCACGATGTACAGATGACATAAGAAAGGTGGCGGGCAGTGGATCGATGCGGACTGACCAGGACCGGGATAATTGGCGCTCATTGGGGGGGGCCTTTGTTCAGCAATGGACAGCGATAGGCAGATTGATTGATTGATAATTAATTGAAGATTTTTTTACGTGTTATTACAAAAATACTACACACTATCGTAACATTATTAGGATTTTAAGTGGTGGACATGAAACTTAACACGTTATAGAACCAAAAGTAACCTTACTTTTAGTATACGTAACATAACTGCGTAAATAAGCATTTCAAGTATGAACCTTATTTTTAAACAGTCATTATTCTTATCATATTTGACATATTTTGTTTAAGATGTCTTGATTACGATATGACATTGTCTTTAAAACTAACTATTAGTGTCAAATTAAATGAAAACAAAGCCACAATAATTTATTGAATTAAGCATTCAAAGCTCAATATAGGGGAGCTCTTTTATTATCTCTCTTATGGACAGACATTCCCATTTTAATATATACATAATATAAAGGAAGTTACATATTATAATAATACATTATAATAGTTTGAGCTATTTATTATGAATTGCAACACGCAGTGTCCCTATTTTTTGCATTTTAGTCGATTATTAATATTCGTCATTGTAGATTAAGGAAAACGGTTCTTTATAAGTACATAATTTACCAAATATGAAATATTATAAAAGACACGCAATGGATATCTGCGTTGTATTTTTGAAGCCCATTAAGTTTTTTTGTGTTATTGTCTAGCGGTTGTTTTTATATCATATATAATTTTGCTAACGAAGTAAGCTAGAATTAAGTATAAAGTTTTTATGGCACAAAAATATAACCAGAAAATAACAAATAACAAAATAGATATAATATATCCCACGGTATCCATAGCAATAGCTTCAGAGCGAGCCAGTTCCGTGAGTCGGTCGAATATAATATGTAGTCAGTATGTTTGGCGTATTTTTTTTTATTACCTAATATTTAAATTACTTAAATATTTAAATATTAATTTAAAAAGAATTATTTTAAAATTAATATATGCTAAAAAGGTTTTTTTTTATAATCATACATAATATTGTAAATAAAACAAACACTAGACTTGTGTAAGAATTATTTATTTACAAAATGGCGCCATTTTGATTGTGAGTGATCGAAACGGTTCGGCCGAATATATTGTAGCTGTATATTTTGGAGCGAATATTTGATCAAGTATTCGCATTCGGTTAAACGCAGATTCGAAGCATCTCTAGCACATTAGTATTATAAGTTACAACTTGCAAGTTAAGCAATCACTTGTAAGTTGTAACTATGTAATTAAATACTGGAAGTCGATTTTAAGCTACTCCTAAATGTCATCTATACATCTTATACAGATAAATAAAATTGAAGTGTCTGTTTGTAATGTCAAAATAACAGCTTTTTACTAAATGCATATGGAATTATATACGGTATTTATAAGAAAAACACATTTTTTTTTTAATTTTTGTCTGTCTATCTGTCTGTCTGTCTGTTTGTTCTGGCTAATCTCCGAAATGGCTGGGCTGATTTTGACGGGACTTTCACTGGCAGGTAGTTGATGTTATAAGGAGTAACTTAGGCTATTTTTATTTTTATTTTTTATTTATTTATTAGGTCTACCAGCGATTTTACATAATAAATATTTCTTAAACTATTTACAAATAACATTACTTGCACAGGGTATGTAAAATCATTTAAAGGTAAACACTACATGCTAATTTCGCTTATTATTCCTTAACAAGTCTAAAAGTGAGTTAAAAAAAGAAATCAAACAAAACCAGAGACAAATAAGAAACTAATACTAAAGTAATTTGGTAAAGTCTGCAAAACCTTATCAATTGGAACAGTGTGAAAAAAATAATAATTGTGAAGTAAATAATTAGTGCATGACATTAAAGTAGAACTAGATTTAAAAATAAAAAAAAAAATCTTAATCTAACCTAACTAAATATATATAAAAGAAACTAAATTAAAGTAAAAATAAAAGTAATAACTAACATGATAATGTGGCCTATCTCACTCAGGATGACTGGTTGACTAGGTTTCTGATAATTAATTTGCGAAACGTGTAAGGGGAATCAATGTTAATGTCAATTAACGAACTAAATTTATTATATATTTTACATAAGCGAGGGATAGCGCAGTTGGCGCCGAAGACTGTTCTGGTGCGTGGAGGCACGACCGGACTAATAGCAGTACGCGGATATCTGCGTGGTACTCGAAAATTAATTTTACATAGTAAACTGGGGCAGTCTAAATGATTTCTCAGTAATTTATATAAAAACATTAAATCCAAATATTCTCTTCTTTGGTCAAGAGTCATCATGTTAAAGTATTTCAGTCTTTTATTATAGGACACCACCGTTTTGTAAATCTTCGCTGAGTATGATAGATGCCACATGAATCTTTTCTGTACACGTTCCAGTCTTAAGTGGTGTGTAGAATAATGTGGGCGCCAAACAACGCTACAGTACTCTAGATGACTGCGGACAAGGCTGTTGTAAAGACAGATTTTTGTTTTAGCTTCTTTAAAAGTTCGACCTTGTCGCATAATAAAACCTAATAATTTTGAAGCTTTGTTTATTACACTTTCTATGTGGTACAGATAAGTCAATTTTCTATCAAGCATAACACCCAAGTCCCTTATGACCTCAACTTCCTTGAGACTATTACCATACAATTTATATCTTGTCGGGATAATATTATTTTTACGAGTAAATTTAATATGCAGACATTTACTGCAGTTGAGTTGCATGCCATTAGATTCACACCAATTGGTAAGTTTATTTAGATCGTTCTGTAATAGAATCGAATCACTTGGTGAAGAAATTGTTCTCATTATTTTTAAGTCATCGGCATATAAATATGGTGTGGAGTATTCAAAACAAGAAACAATGTCGTTCACAAATATATTAAACAAAATCGGACCAAGATGCGAACCCTGAGGTATACCTGACGTTACCAAATTGGTTGAAGAGCTAAAACCATTAACGACTACATAAAAAGAACGGTTCTGTAAATATGATGAAAGCCATTTCAGTACCGGGCCTGAAAACCCATAGTACGATAATTTTTCGATTAGTATTCTGTGTGGAACTTTATCAAATGCCTTTTTAAAATCAGTATATATGGTGTCCACCTGTTTCTGCGAGTCGATAGCTTCAGATATTGAAGAAGTGAAACTAACCAAATTAGTGGTGGTAGACCTACCTGGCAAAAATCCATGTTGATGTTCAGAAACGAAACGTTTAAAATGCATTTGAATTATCGGACAAACTAATGATTCGAACACCTTTGCGAAAACCGAAAGAATCGATATAGGCCTATAGTTGCGTATGTCTTTCTCGTCTTCACTCTTATATATTGGAACAACTTTTGCTTGTTTCCATAAAGCTGGAAAAGTGCCCGAACGCAGCGAGGCTTTAAAGATGAGATATAAAGGCAAAGTTAGGCTAGTAGCGCTATTTTTTATGAATGCCGGTGGTACATTGTCCGGTCCCGCACCTTTTGCAATATCGAGACTTTTCAGCTTTTCGAAGATATCGTTCTGATTTATTTCTATACCTGCAAGATTTTCACTAATGCCCAAATAGAGAATCTTTCGTAAATAAGATGAAGAATCCAAATGACAAGCATTATTTGAATCATCATATACCGAAGCAAAATAACTAGAGAACATATTGCAAATTTCAACGCCGCTAGTAGAGGTTTTAACTCCGTTCATCATAGCAGCTGGATACGAGTTAGAATTACTACGTTTACTCTTTAGGAAGGTCCAAAATGCTTTTGGATTATTCTGAATTTACTTTTCCAGGTCTTCATTATAATTGTTGTAGGCATCTCGCGTAATTTTATCACAACGGTCACTAAGCACTCTTAGTTCTATTTCATCCATTGGATTATTATATTTTTTAAAACGTTTTAGTATTTTGTGTTTTTCTTTAATTCTTTTTACAACCTTATGATTCATCCATGAAGGGTACCTACTACTCTTAACTTTTTTTAAGGGAACATAATCTGTGATAGCAACATATAAAATCTCGTAGAATACTTTAACCATTTCATTTATATCATCTAGGCTCAATATCTTGTCCCAATCAATTCCCTTCAAGTACTCATTAATAGAACCATAATCGGCTTTATAAAAATTGTATCGCTCGTGTGAAGTATTAACCCTAAGTCTATGTTGTCTCACATTAGGTATACTAATTTCAAGGGGGGGATGCATTGGGTCAATATTACTGATTGGACTATAAGAGTAATTAACGGAACATACAGGTAAATCTACGAGTACAAGATCAAGTATTTTTTGCCTATTATTAAGAACAGAATTACATTGGCGCAAGCCATTTTCTGATATGAAATCAAGTAAGCTCTGTGCTGCTGGGGGTAAGCTACAGTCAGCTGGGTTTAAAGATGCATTCCAGGTAATACAGCTAAGATTAAAGTCACCAATTATACATGTTAACATATTATGTTGCTCCGAAACTCTATTACAATTATTTAAAAAAATACTTAATAGCTTTTTATTTACAGTAGGTGGAGTATATATACCACATAAAGCTATATGGCGTATACTGTTAAAATGGGGCACATCTACAACCACCCACAAATCCTCACAATCGCTTTCCCAATTACTAACTCTATTTGAAATTATGTTTTTCTTGACAGCGATTAGAACGCCCCCACCATCAGACTTAGTGCTAAGCTTTGCAGTCTCTCGGTCTCTTCGATACACATTATAACGTGTATCAAACAGTTCACTACTTGAGATTGAGCTATTCAACCAGGTTTCAGTCAAAATAATAATGTCATAATTATTAACCACTATGTTACGGTAAACATCTTGGGTTTTGGTTCTAAGTCCGCGAACATTCTGGTATAACATATTAATCGACGCGCCTTTTTAACATTATGACACCATTACGTGACCTCAACCTTACACTCTAACTTAAATTACTAAGAAAGTCTATATTTTTTACTACTTTATAATCAGAATTATCGTCCTTGCGCATTAGTATACGACCATTTCGAACCCAAACATATTTGTAACCTTTTTCTTTAGCTTTAAGCCTCGCCGCGGCATGTAGAGCTTTATTCTCAGGTGACAGATGTTCCATGACATAAATCGGTTGTTTTTCTCCACTCATCCCGATTCCAATGTGTGAGGTATTCAGTTTATTTCTAGGGTTGTTTTTATTATATTTTATCACCGCAGCCAAAACACTGTCCCTAGTAAGAGGAGAATTGAATTGTACTATGATAGATCTTGGTCGAGTACTTTGACGGTTTACCTTAGCAACTCTCGTAACATTCATGATTTTCTCGGTGGTTATATCTAACCCTATGACACTGCCCAACTGCTCCACAATTTTAATCAAATTTTCATTTTTTCTCTCAGGAACACATTGCAATTCCAAGTTGTTGTATCTAGATCGCTGTTCAAGTTCGTTTACACGTATATTTAGGGTGTTTATAGTCGCCTCTAATTTAGTATTATGTTCTTTAAGATCTTTCACGGCTGTTTGATTTACACGGTGTTCTTTCAAGAAATCCTCGTATTGGCTGTTTATAAAATTTATAGAATTTTTCATGTCTGCGATTTCCTCCCTTATTACTTTCAACTCACTATTTAGTACGCTTTTTAAAGAAGTCCGCATCTGTGTCAGCATTTCTCTCATTTCGGCCCTTACTGTTTCACTCACCATCTCACGTATTTCATCCAGCTGAGAGGATTTCTCTGTTTCTGGTGACGAAACAGCAACTCTTTTAGTGGATCTTTTCGTGACATTCTGATCGCTGCCTAATAGTGTGTCTTTATTACGCACGGGTGTATTCTCACTGTTGCCTTTCGGCCTTCTTGACGTACAAGCGGGGCACGTCCACTCATTTGCGGATTCTGTATCTGCGCTAAATTGCCCGGTCGACTTCAAACATGCGCGGTGGTATCCGTTTTTACATTTCGTACAACACATATAATCTTCATCATCATTCGCTTCGTTACAACAGTTCAAGTTTACCTTGGACATTTTTAAACTTCTTCAATTTTGTTTTATTTTGTTAAAGTTTAACTTTATTTGTATTTTAAGGCTATGATGGACTCCACATTCAATTTAAAAATTGAAAAAAGCTTATTCAACCTGAGGCTCGAACCCGTGACTTTTACCTTTGTAGTCAAAGAGTTGCCCACTGAGCTACGAAAGTATGAGTAACTGTGGCGAAAATGTTGAACGTAAGACCACACTATTTTTTATATTTTTGTAAGTGGGTAATCACACAAAATCTCTTTAAAGTTCAATGGCCAAGCACAACATTTGCAATAATAGAATAATATAATCATAAAATTTGTGCCACAAACATATTGAATCACTGTTTAATAGTCTTTTGAAATTGTTACAGATATAGTGTTTGATTTTAATATGCACTATTGAACGGTTTTGTTGTTTTCAACTTCACTTTCAAAATAATAACTTAACAAGAACACGAACACACGTCTTGCTTACACGGCGCTCGCGCGCAAGAAGGCTACTTTTATTTCAGTAAAAAAATTAGGGTTCCGCTCAAAAAAAATTAAATATACCTAGGGACGAACCCGAGCGAAGCGAAGGTGAGTCGCTAGCTTATCAATATGAATCTAAAAGTACGTGAAATGCGGACGACAGCACAATTACAATTTGTTGCCATCGCCTTGAGCTGAAGAAGAAATCCAAGACATAAATAGAGAGACTTTTCAATAGCTAGTATAGTATTTTTGTTTAGTCGAGTTTCATAAATTTGGCTTGGTGGTGGGCTAACATGTATAGCTACAAATCCGGAGGTTTTGAGTTCGAATTCCGAACCGGGACAATGAAGTTAGGTAATCCAATTCTAATGAAGGACGTAAAGTATTAATATAACTAGGGTTATTTTTAAAAGATAATTTTAAAAAGGCAAACAAACATCGTAAATATTCAAAAAAAAATACGAATACCGAACATTATCGATCTTCTGCTTACACGATTATTAATTTATACTATATGTAGGTATTATTACTGGTGTAAATAACAGCGCCGAATTTCATAAGATTACAATTTACAAAGAAACAGATTTAAAAAATCAAACATTTATGTTACGACAATATACTCGTATATATTTAAAATAAAATATTTGTATAAGTTTTCAGATAATAGCGTTGTCTATGCATTGTATTTAAAGAGATCACTGATGAGGTCGCCCTTGCTTGTTTATCATTAGAAAAAATCGAATTCGTACCTTTATTATTATATTTTTTCATTTTATATAAGTATAATAATTTATAGTCAAGTTTTTAATTATATCATAGGTGGATGATTTAAAAAAGCTTTTTATATACTACCATTTTAGCTCCTTTTCCTTTACGTTTCCTTCAATAACATTTAATTTTATTTCGATATGTTATAAAGTATTCCTTTAGATGATATTGGGAACTGTCTTGACCAGTGAAATCAATACCTATAGGTACGTATAATCTTTATCGCCTATGCCTTAAAAGTTAAAACTATAACTATAGCCTCGCGTCCTTTGGGCTTTTTTATATTAAAACATTCACTATTTATAGCAAAACTAGCGACTCGCCTTGGCTTTGCTTCGCTTGAGTTCGTCTCTAGGTAAATTCCCCATACAAACATTCATCCCCATTTTCACCCCCTCAAAGGATGATTTCCGGGATAAAAACTAACGTATATCCTTCCCAGGGTCTCAAAATATCTTCTCACCAAATTTCATCTAAATTGGATCGGATAGTTCCAAAGATCACTTCCTACAAACAAACTTACAAACTTTAATTCTTTATAATATTAGTATTACATGATTTATAGTTTTATAATAGATATTTATGAACTTGCTAGAATATAAGGTTGTTAATAGAAGCTCTGGTAAGAAGCAATATATCTTTTCACTTATAGTTTCTCCATATCAAAAGCACACATAACTCGGGCATTAATTTCTTTATGCAATATAATATTAATTAGGATTAGGCTGGTGTTAGATTTGTCTCATATTTTATGTGTCATTTTGTTAATCAGTACCTGGACGACCGAGCTTCGCTCGGAGTTCTTTATTGTTATCTCGTATTATAAGATTAAAAAAAAAAAACAAAAAACTTGAATAAATACAAAAAAAACACAAAAGTAAAAACTTTGTATCCGACCGGTATTTAGACCCAGACACCTATGATTGTCAATCTTGCATCTTGGCCGTTTGACCACGATGCTTATGCCCAAGCGTAAGAAATTACCATATTTTGCGTGGAATAACGCGAATAAAAACTTAAAAACATGCATTTTCCCAGACCATAATAAGACTAATCTAGATCGATGTTTCGCCCCCGAAAACGCCCAAATTTTAGCAAAATCGTTAGAGACGTTTCCGAAATTGCCGGTATAAATAAATAAATAAATATACAAGAATTGCTCGTTTAAATATACTAGATTTAAGTTACATAAAATTTAGAATTTTATACGTAATTCCTTATCGTCTCAGCAGTTCGCAAACATTGTTCTTAACGTATTCAGGCGATGTCAATCTCCGGGTGAAGAAACGGGTCAACTTTACCAGCTACCTAATTTGGGGTCGTCGATCATGCAACAAAACAGGTTTTCTATTGTCTTACGTATACTGTCTCATCATGTCAAACTTGTTACTTTTTGTGTTTTTATACTATCCTTTGTTATGGGGATTTGCACACAAAACTGAGCAACTAAATTATTAGATAGGCAAAATGTCTACCGAGTCATTTTTTTTTTATTTTCGTCATATTCATACATATGTCATAGGAGACTATTGGTTCTGTCTTTTATTTTATATTATAACTAGCGTTTTAACGTTTACTATAGATTTTTCAGAGATGACATATTTTCTTGCAGTAAAAAGTAACCTACGAGTATATGTTCGACCCGGATAACCAACTACCACCATACCAGGTTTCATCAAAATCCCTCCAGTGATTTTCCATGATCATACATCATAATGTTTCATCTGAACGGGTGCGCAACTTAGACCAGCTTGGCAACTGGCTTCCCTCAAGGCGGCGGATCCCTGATTTTCCATGATGCGGTCACAGACAGACAAAAATACTAAAAACTATAGATTCGGCCTCTTTATCAATAAAAATGTCTATTTGAATAACATTTTCTAAAAAATGTTAAATGTATAGATTCGGCTTAGTTACAATTTTATTATATGTTTAGATAAGAATGTATAGATAAGAAATTTTGTTCACTGTGGTGTTGAAAGTGCCAATATTTTTATCGCAGTTTAGTCAGAGAACTTAGTTGTATCCTTTTTAACGTCCCACTGCTGGGCACGGGCCTCCTTCATATATGAGGGGGATCAGGCCATAGTCAACCACGCTGGCCAAGTGCGGGTTGGCGGACTTCACATGTCTTTCGAAAACTTGCTAGGTTCTCTCAGACATGTTTCCTCACGATATTTTCCTTCACCGTAAGGCAGGTTGTAATCATCTTAGAAATGATTCACACATGAAAATATCAGAGTTGCGAGACCCGGGATTTGAACCCGCTTCACTTGGTTTCCCAAGCGAGTCCTTTACCACTTGGTTACCACTGCCTACCTGCTGCCTACCTACTGCCTACTGCCTGAGAACTTAGTTAATATAATAAAAAATAAATTTAAATAAATACATTAACTAGCACTATGCTATCGCTTTACTTGGATTGCACATACAGCAATGTTTACGTAACGAGATTGCACAACGGATGGAACAAGCCAATTAGTACATGTTTCAGACCACCTACATACCTACAATGTATTTCTCAATGTAGCTTAGATTGTCTATGACTAAATCTGCTGTGACAGATGAATTGTCTCTGAAGTAAACAAACTTTCGGTATAGCACATACATAGAACTATAGCCCTTACTCTAAAGGATTAGTGATAACTAATCACGAAGGACTCCGGCCATTGCAATAAAAATCGAAATTTAATAGAGAAAGTAACTGTTTTAGCTCGATCCCAAATTATTTATCTACATATTTTTATGCAGTTGTACACATTGCGAGTATGTAACATAAATTGCACAATAGACATTTATTTTACCTAATACATTTCTTCTGCTAAATTCGATATCATTGCTGTCTAAATCTATACTATATATATATATATATATATATATATATATATATATATATATATATATCTATACTAATATTATAAAGCTGAAGAGTTTGTTTGTTTCTTTGTTTGTTTGGTTGATCGCGTTAATTTCAGGAACTACTAATCCGATTTGAAAAAATCTTTTTGCATTGGATAGCCCGTTAACTGAGGAAGGCTATGGATAGACTATATATCATCCTGGAAAAATGTAACGGTTCCCGTGGGATAGATTTGTTTTTCGCAGGGACGAACCCGAAACGAAGCGAGGGTGAGTCGCTAGTAGGTACTAAGGATATGCGGTTAGTCCCTAGAAAGTCAATAAAAAAGTGTTTAATAATGCGACGTTTTCAATATATACCCACATATACATATCTATATTACAAAACTTTTATATATGCAATATGCATATTATAGCAGATTTATTGAAGAAAGTTAATAAAGCTGTACCTCTAGCCATATCACTACGACCTTTATAACAAAGTTAAAATTTAAAGTAAAACACTGTTAGAGAAGTCTAGCCCTTAGTCCTCATTGTATGTATTCAGCCTTTATTACGTCCCACTGTTGGGCACAGGCCTCCTTTCAATACGAGAAAGATCAGGCAATAGCCAACTACGCTGGCCAAGTGCAGGTTGGCGGACTTCACATGTCTGACACAGCAGACATGTAGGTTTCCTCACGATATTTTCCTTCACCGTAAGTGGTAATCATATTGAAAATGATTCGCACAAAAAAATATCAGAGGTGCAAGCTGGGATTTCAACTCGCTTCACTTTGTTTCCTAAGCAAGCGCGTTACCACTGCCCTAAAGAACTTTCTATTTGTATGTAGTAACTACAACATATCTAACTTATATTACATCAATTATACGACTAGAAAGTTCTTTGATAATTATGTATTTCTATTAATTTATTTACATCCAACAAAGTAAAATTACAAATAAGTAGTAAAATATTATACGAACATATCCTCTGTATTTATTATCTAATCATAAGTGTACAAATCTCCGGAAGGCTCAAGTGGAATAGTACATTGTTGGGCTTGCAATTAATCCCTAAATACTTATTGACATGCACCGACAGTAGAATAGGTTGTTAATCGACGTTTTCAGTCCTTATCGTAATATTTACACAAGTCCGGCAGACGACATGACCGTTCATTATTTTATTTCTTTAAATTGTTATATAATTGCTTAAAGATATAAAGTTTTAATTAGATGATACGTTTGGCTCAGTTTGTAGTGACCCTACTTGCTGTGCCAACGGTCGCGGGTTCAAGTCCCGCTGGGGGCATTCATTTGTGTGATGAGCACGAATGTTTGTACTCCAGTCATGCGTGTTTATATTTATAATAATATGTATTTATTTAAAGTTTATATGTGTAGTGTATCAACTGTCTGGTATCCATAACACAGGCCTCGTAGCTCACCATGGAACTAGACAGTGCTGTGTATTAATGTCCCAACATATTTATTTATTAATTATTTATTTATTATTATTAATTACATTTCTAATGTCATTTACATGTTTTTTAATGTAGGTAACAAAATTATTGAGTCGCGTGCCAGTCAAACTAGCTTTTTCTTATAGACTTTAATAAAAGGCCTACATTTCGTATTATCTAAGGATTTTAGATAATATAATAATAAGTACCTAGCTACTAGTAATAACATATAACATCCATGTAACATTAACATGCCCCGGTAGATATTTTGATTTTCTTTAAGTAGACAGATAGGCGCTTAAGATTCTATAAGGATCGTTTTGCCTATAAGGTACGGAATTCCAAAATAATTTACTTATATTCTTAGTTTAATTAAAAATAATTACCTAACTTTGTCTACATGTCAATTGTTACTACACTTTGAGATTAGCCATGGAACGTTTTGAATCGTTTAATTGACTTCGATAAAATAGAAAACATAAAAGTAGAGTACAAATAATTTGTGATAGTTTTTATACATAATTTAACGTTTATACTTAGTACAGTAACAAGCCCTTCCTACTGTTGGACACGGGCTTCCCTTCAATTCGAAGTAGGGATTGCAATCCGGAAAACGGATCCGGTAATCCGGCGGATCCGGCACCATTGAACGTTTACCGGATCCGGTACCAATATACCGGATCCGGCGACCGGATCCGGTGCTAGCAATTTTTGGCAAAATAATAAAGATGTTGCATGTATAGGCCCTATGCAGAAGAGATTCGACCCTGTTAAAGGTAGACTTTCGAAGCAAGAGTCAATAACGCGGCGTTTATAGCGTTACAGACGCCGCGTAAGTTGACTGGTGTCAGTGACGCCTTGGTGACTTTGGATGGCCACGACAGACGTCCATCATCGTATCGCCTTTGCCGCGCCCACCACATCTCCACAGCTCTTTTAAAAGTATTTCCGTCAGTGACGCTGCGCTCGAATGTCGTTCCCTACATTTACATAGTGCAAGCGTCAGTGAGGTCGCGACAGGGCGGCAGATTAATGCACTATGAATATGTAGGAAACGACATTCAAGCGCAGCGTCACTGACACCGTGTCAGTGTCGCTGCGACTGTGATGTTAGACCCTAGCGTTACTGCAGCGCTCATGTTCGCAGTGTCGCCGCCGCCCACGTGTATTTTGAGGTATTTTCAATAAAAAATCATACAATGGCATCTGTTGAAGCGTTTACTGAAAATGATGAAATTTTAATTACACTGGTGTCCCGATTTCGACTTTTTGATGAAAATTGGATGAGTGGAAGGCCCTTTTTACACTGAGATATTATCGAATTAAAAGGTCATCATCTTCTTCCTCTTCTATAATCAATTCAAGATAATCCATAATGAAATACTTTTATAAGAGCTGTCGAAATGTGGTGGGTGCGGCAAAGGCGATGGAAGTCTGCCGTGGCTATCCAAAGTCACCAAGGCGTCAAAGTTGTTTTTATATATGTTTTATTTTTTATAAACTACCTATATTAAGTACAATGACACTTGATTAACTTACTAACAGTTCATTTTGAACCAAAAAGCGAAAATCATCCTGATTTAATCAATCCGGCCGGATCCGGTCGGATCCGGCCGGATCGATGGGAATCCAGTCCGGATCCGGCCGGACTGAAAATGACGCCGGATTGCAATCACTAATTCGAAGGGGACAGGCCATAGTTCACCACCATGGCAAAGTGCGGGTTGTCGGATTTCACATGTCTTTCTAAACTAGTTAGTTATCTCAGACATGTAAAATTCCTCGCGATATTTTCCTTCGCCATAAGACGAGTGGTGATCATGTTAAAAATTATTCGCACAAAAAATATTAGTGTACCTACCTCTAACAGTTTCATATACGAAGTTACTAAGAGTAAATAAGAATTAGACGCGGGAATTGAACATGCATTTCATATTTTTCAATTAAGCGTTTTACGACTGAACCACCCTTTTTTTAACGTTGGGAAATGTTAGGCACAACGTGTGGGGCTCACCAGCAAAGCCGGTACTATCAACTAAAACCCAACGGAACCTCCCCCGTCGTAATGGGGCGTCGCAGGATCACATGCGCACTCAACCACGACGCTCCGAAGGCAGACCTGCCGAAGCAGACCACAACAGCCATGGGGTTGCTCCAATGGTCCACTCTGCTATCAGAGCAGTACCAGGAGCAACCAGCATGGCACACCGCCCACCGAGGTGGGCCACCTCCCTGTGCGTTTCTTGGTTTCACGCCTGGCTGGATTGCCGGGCACTACTGAGCCCCCTCACCACGACAAGGTGAACGCACGTTGAGGAGGGGGGGGGGGCGGGGGGGATTGACCACACTACCTTACTTCATAATTTTACCGTGAATTAGGTTCTACTATAAATAATGGAAAATGATAAAGCACTGAAAAGATTCAGTATTATCAAAAATCATGTACGTCATTTTTATATGAATTCACATGATTTTATGACTTATCTAAATTGTTATCGTATCTGTTACGTATAACAAAATACTTAGTTTATGTTACTCCGATCAGTGATGCATTCTACTAATAAAAAGACTTTTGAATATTATATTTATTAATAAAAGTTTTTTTTTTAATTTAATTATTATTATTAAAATAATTATTAAATTTAAAAGAAAATTTTTTTGTAAGTACCTCTATCTTCATACTTATGTACGATTTATAAACATGGCTTAAATGAAGGCCGAAAGAAAATTTGCAGAGTATGTATGTTACTTCTGAGGCAAAAAATTATTTATGTAACGTGCAAAATTAATTTTAATTTTTATTTTAAAAGTAAATTGTTTTGACATTTTAAATAAAACTATCTTTTCGGATTATTTCGCGGATTTATTTTGATTTTTGGTTCCCGACGTTTCGAATGCTTTACCTACAGCAATCATGGTCACGGGAGAGACTATAAGCGAAATAATCCGAAAAGATAGTTTTATTTAAAATGTCAAATATTCGCGTAAATCTAAGAAAGTATTAAATTGTTTTGAATTGAAAACGTTAAAAAAAATATACGGAAAACCTCTTATAATGTATAAATAAATACAAGGCCTTCCACTTTTAATAGGACTTAGTAGGTAATTATAATAAAAATATCATTTATAACCTATTCGTATCAACCATTAAACAATAAAACATACTCGTACATACGTTTGCTGGTAATGACTCCATAAGCATTGCTGGATAGCAATGTATGTCCAAAGCAAAATTTATTCTATTACAAAAATTATTTGTATTTTTAATATAATAGAATAATATTGTAAAATGAGAATATACTTAATGACACACAGACTTATCTACAGATAGCTAGCAATTAGACAGGTATGTATACATTGCATTTGTCAATTTTTTTTCTGGTACGTATTTAAAATATGATTATTGTTAGTCCTTAGATAAGTGTATCTACGCAGTGGAGCAGGCTAATTTTGAATTCGTTTAGTATTTATATTACTACTAGCGGCTCACCCCTGCTTCGCTCGGGTTCTTCCCTAGTGAAAAACAATAACAAATCTATCCCACGGGAAATGTACATTTTACAACCTTACATAAAAAGTAAGCTATGAGCTATTCCAGACTATAATCTATCTCTGTGCCAAATTTCATCCGTTCAGCCGTACTGGCATGACTGAGTAACGAACATCCATCCATTCAAACTTTCGCATTTATATAATAATAAGATTTTGGAAATATTTGTTTTACCAGTATTTTGTTATATGCACAGGAAACAAAATTGCGCACATGTAAAAGCTTAAAGCCATCAAAGATTAAGAATGTCAAAAATAATCTTGACTGTTTCAGTCTTATCAATCAATACATATTTACATATACATAAAATTGAAGTGTCTGTGCGTGATTTTTAAATAACTTGAATAATACATTAAAATAAAATTATTAAATTATATAATATACCTAGTAAACTTTGACAGATCTACTTTTAAATGAGATAATATGGACAATATGCTTGGACAATAAATCATTAATCTATACTAATATTATAAAGCTGAAGAGTTTGTTTCTTTGGTTGAACGCGCTAATCTCAGGAGCTAATAATCCGATTTGAAAATTTGTTGTATTAGATAGCCCGTTAACTGAGGAAGGCTATAGGCTATCCCGGAAAAATGTACGGTTCCGGTGGGATAGATATGTTTTTGTCTAGGGACGAACCCGAAGCGAAGTGAGGGTGAGTCGCTAGTATTTAATATAGTATGTACGAGTACGTACCTACTCACTTCTTGTAATGAAAATGAATTCATATATATAATAATAGTTTTTGCATAGACACGTAATTTTCATATAATTTTTTCGGTCTGGATAAATCTAGTCGCAAATCAATAAAAAGGCATAATGCAAAAATATTATCTGTACTCAGATACCAATTTTTATGGCGAAAGCTCAAATGTTATAGAAGTTGATGCATTGCATGCAAAAACACTTAGATATAAGTGCCGTTTAAAGTTTAGTTTAAGACAACTGTGAAATACTTTCGGAAATTTACGGTTTTCCACAAGCAAACCTTTCTATTTCTATTGATAAATATTGGTTTCAATACAGCAGAATTAATTTCAACATGTATTTTGTGTATAACAATAAAATATCAAATAATTATCATTATTTATTTCAATTATTTGTTTAACTCTAAACCGAAAAGGTTTAATTTTCCTTAATAACTTAAACAATCATAATAGCAATTAGTTAAAATTTAAATTTTATATCATCAGGTTACTCAAAAAAGTGCTTTATTAAGTTTCTATATGAACACGTGTGTGTTGATCTTCAAGAGCAGACCACTCTGCAACTGAGTGGTAGATAAGATGTTATCGTTTTGATTGAGCTACAAGTTAGATAAAATGACACAAATATCATCTCCTGAAAAGACTTACTTATTAGCTTACAATTTTTTATCGTTTATATGATTTTCTAAGTAATGAAGAAATTAATTGAAGTATATTTTAAATGAAACTATGTTTTCGGATTTTGTCGCAGTTTTATTTTATTTTTTCTGGTTCACGACGTAGATATAGATGATGTAGGTAGATACTGTTTGAAACAATTATATAATAACTAGCGGCTCACCCTCGCTTCGCACGGGTTCGCCTCTAGGAAAACAAAAACAAATCTATCCATTCATTTTTCCGATATAAGGTATCAGCATGTCTTTTACTAAATTAGGTGCATAAGTTGTTGTGTACAAAGCTATATAAGCTACTATAGTTTTTGAACTATCCCACGGGAACTCTCTAATTTTCCGGATGAAAAGTATCTAAAATGTTCATCTTCTGTCAAAATTACGTCAAAAACAAAAAAAAAATAATGCAGAATTGAGGTTTTACTTATCAAACTTTGATATTTTTTATTTCCAAAAGTATTTATTTCTCAAGAAAATAAGTACTTTGCACAAAAAAAAATTCAAGTGTTTACTGCACATCACGTATATAAAAGCCGAGCTCTCAATTCTTATTTTTTCTATTGTGGTATGTTCGCCAATTACGAACTGATTGTAATGATTCTGTCATTATCACAAGTGCGGTCTAATATTATAAATTTCAAGAAAAAGAACTACCAATATGAGTACATTTTTTCGTTAAGTTTATTATATTTGCAAAATAATTACGAAGTTGATATACCTATTAAATTAAAAGATAATCATTGAATTAAATAACACCACACCTATTATTAAATGTATATTATATAAAGATTTTTACTATACCTACTGCTTCCGATAGCTAGACTGGCTTTTACCACCGGTGTGCATTATCATATACTATTTATTTAGCATTTCTATTAAGTAACAGATTAATAATAACGACGTTGTAAAGATATCGTATTCGTATCATTGCTAGTGTTTGATTAGCGATTACAGGCTTAGAAAGCAGAGCTCTTCAATTCTGCGGGGGAGTGATATGCGAATGAAAACTTTCAATGTGACACTACAAGCTTTTTCACAAGACCACATTATCCTATTTTTGTTTTTCTTGTTAAAGAAGCTTTTTTTGTTAAAGAAACAAAATATAATTAATTAAAAAAAAAATCATTTTCTTCTCTTTAATTTATCGAATTTTATTTTGTGTGTTTTTTTTTTGGAACAAGGTATTTATTTCTTTAGTACACACTATAGTTTTGCTATCAGGAATTAGGAAAGGAATTAATTCTTTTTAAAAGTAAGTAGATAATTAAATGTGCGCTTAGGTACGTACCTACTTTTAAAATTAGTAATTTTACCTTTGAATAAAACGTATAGAACAGATAATAAACCTCTTAAATGTTAAAGTTGCGCTTCGCCAATTAAAATAAAACTACTCGTAAAGTTATTCTAATTATTTTTTTAATTTTTAATTATTAACTTTTTGTTTTGTCATATTTCCGATGTTTTATTTGCGGTAAACATGAGGGAATCATGGTAGGGGCTTAAACAGAATAATACTTTTATTTAAAATGTCAGATATTCAGTTTTAATATATTATTTACACGAAGAAAATACAATTGTAATCCGTCTAGCCGTTTTTCGAAAATATGCGATTATATAGAAAGATTTTCTTTCTATTCTTTCTAAGAAAATAAACAGTTGACTTCATTGTAAATAAGCCACAAATCCGCTAAAGCGAATATTTAAAAATTTGTATTCAATAATCAATATAAAACCACAAATCTATATAAATAAAAAGCACCTGGGCGACCGAGCTTCGCTCGGAGTTATTTTTTGTTATATTGCATTTTTTAGATAAAAAAAACCGACCGTTAATCGAACCCGAACGCCTGTGACTTAATCTTGCGCTTTGGCCGCTTGACCACGATGCTTATGCCCGAGCGTGCGAAATAAGCGAATAAAGCGATAAAAACCGCATGAAAACTCGAAAACACGCGTTTTCCCAGACATAGAACTAATCTAGATCTATTTTTCACCCCCAAAACCCCCACATACTAAATTTCAGCGAAATCGTTAGAGCCGTTTTCGAGATCACCGGTATAAATAAATAAATAAATATACAAGAATTGCTCGTTTAAATATATTAGATAGATATATTAGATAAATGGCTAAATGTGTTGCTAAGTGCAAAACTCGAAAACGGCTGGACCGATTTTTTTTTTTCAAATATTCGTTGAAGTTCAAAGAAGGTTCTTATATAGAGAAAAATTGAAACAATTCAAGTAATAACGTAAAAAATAACATTTTTCTTTTTCCTTTTACTACTTTATAATTATGAACGTAACTTAAATTTAATAAAAACTACTTAAATGCATTTTTAGATTTGACACTTTCTCTTTCTTTATTTGACTTTGACAGTTTTTTAGTTATTCTTATTTCTTCGTTGTTTTTAAATCTTCGCTTCTTAATCGACATACAAGATCCCCAATTTACCTTTAATTGATTTGTTTATTTATGTGCGTTTCCATTTATACTCCTGCCGCCTATATACTGTGCAGCGGAGTAATTTGGGTCAAAGAACTCGAAATGTATAAAATAAATAGTCTAACTATTCAATATTAATCGGTAAGACTTAGCGAAGCGGAAGCGAGTCACTAGTACTAAATAATTCTTGGTGAAATTTTAACCACATTGTAAATTTATTATAGCTATACCTACTATATACTACCTATAGATAATATGTACGTACTTGGAATGATGTTTTCTCCGTTACAGCTTTGCGAAGGTTGAGTGTTCTCGGACATCGTTAATACTGAATTTTACTATTTTACGATTGTTAATTAAAATTAGCGATGTTTATACTGTCATAAACTTTACTGTTAACTATAGTGAAGTAAGAAATTCAATCGAAAGCCGAGTCTACATAAATCTCGTTACACATTATTTTCGTTAAAAATATATATTATGTGTAAATAAATCAACGGTTTCTATCATAAACTCATTATTTTTTGACCGATTCCAAAAAAAATACTCAATTAGCATTCTTATCTTTTTTTTTAACTTTTTTTAAAAGGCATCAAAAGTCATGTCACAAATGTGAACAAAAGATTCCACCTCTAGGGATGGAAGAATTTTTAGTTACAAAATAAATATTGGTGGTGTTATTATTAATTTATTTACTTAATTATTAATTAAACTAATTATTGTATGCTCTATAGACAACATCTAAAGTAAGAAAAATTAAAAATTAAAGATCATATCTCTGAATATAATGTCAAAAAATCTAGACTATCTTTTTTATGACAAGGGTGCACTGACATTGCAATATGCTTACGTCATTAATGTACGCGTGACATCGATCCATCGTCGATTGCACATTACGTACGTTTGTTTACAAGAATTTAGAATGAAAAATATTATTTGAGCAAAGCGAATATAATTGATAAAAATATGAATGCATATTTTATATTTTCGTTTTTTTATTTTTTCCCATTACTTAGCCATACAATTATTTCATTGGTGTGAACTTGGCTTATAGTTTTACGTCATATGATTAAAAATTTGACAGTTTAAACAAAAAAGGTAAAATATCGACGTAGGTTTTATACCTATGGATTTTTATTTACAATTTGATCAGTTTATTTGTTAATATAACTATATTATTCCTTAACGTTCTAAAAAGTTTTCAAAAAAAAGTCCACTTTTATATTAGGTACTCTTAATTCTCAAAGACACTAATGCTGCTGGAATTATAATGAAAAAAATCATGTACCTACTAAACAAGATATGTATGTAGATAAAAATATTTTACATATATTCAGATTTTTTACCTTTTGATACCTGACGTTACATCAATCTAATTATCCTTGCATAGAGGGGAGATCCGTGCCCAGCAGTGGGACGTCAAAAAAGGCTGAATAAGGTATTGAAGTATTAGAAATGAGGACCATTTTTTAGAAACTACGGGTATTTACTGCTAAAGTTCCAATTCTTGAATGAAAAAAAAAACAACTTTAATTTTATCTAATAATACTTAATCAATTCCGTGATCTTCTTGTATCTTAACTCTTAACTTTAGATAAATTCTAACAAGGGCAATAAGATAAATTTAATCTTGAATTTTTTTTTTCTGAAATTTCGAACAAATCATATACTTATCATCTTCGTTAAATTTCAATATCGCTTTTTATACAAAAAAGGGATTTTATTGAAATTATTTAAACACATTTTAAGTAAATAATTTTATAAATGAAATATTAAAGATGTCTATTCACAAAATATTACGTAGATTTAATAAAATCTATACATACAAACATAATGGTTTTTTCAATAAGTTTGTAACTTAAATAATATTGTGACTTAAATTCGCTTAAATATCCGTTTAATTGTAAAGCAATAAATATTTATTCACTTCCTATCTATCGAGTAATATAACTATCACGTTATATTACTCTACTAGCGACTTCCGAGCGAAGCGATTACCTTCGCTTTGCTCGGGTTCGTCCCTAGGTGATTTTCTAAATTGACTTAACTTTTTTATTTATGAACCGATTGAAATAAAACAAATATTAAATGTTAAGTGAAGCTTACCACAATACATTAGTGTGAAAACCGTACCCAAAACGTTTAAACCGTTTCTGAGATTAGCGCGCACAAACAAAAAAATAAACAAACAGACAAAAATTCTGAAAGTCATTGTTTTAAGTTCTATTGCGTTAATAAAGACCCCCAATAATAGTTTTTCTCAAATTACTTCCATGTACAGACAGCGATCAGTTACACTTTTATTAAATATATACATACATAGATTGAATACCTAATACTCTTCTTCGTAAAGCTATAAAATTTCAATTGGTCTCATATCATTAAACAAAAGCTAAGATTATGTTGAAAATAGCTTGAAAAATTATAAATTCTTATTTGATTACGTATTGTTTGAATCATCGCTATTGTTTTTTTAAGTATGATGCGATGGAATGGCAATGCTGTACAAATCCAAAAACAAATCCATTTTCTTACGATATAATTATCAATCAACAGTATCAACATCCGGTTAGCAATTCCACAATAGTATTGTGAAAATTTTCTTCTTAATCGTACTAACGTAGAATTAGAGAAGGGAATAAGTGCAACATTTGTCCCCAGCTAGGACATTTTTTAATAATAAATATGTCGAGACATTAATATACAGCACCATCTAGTTCCATGGTAAGCTACGAGGCTTGTGTTATGGATACCAGATAGTTGATACACTACACATATATAATTTTAAATACTTATGTACATATTATAAATGTAATATCCAACTAGGACTTGCTTTCGTTAGCGGTTCAGAATAGGATGTAAAAATTAAATACTTTCGTACTCAAGGGCCCAAGTACTTTTGCGTAAATGTACCTACACTACCTATATAAAATTCGGAAACATGATCGATACGTAGGTATGTAGGTATTTATATATTTAGTAAATCCAAATTTATCGAATATGGTTGAGGATTCTGCCGATTTGAAATTAATTTCATAAGTCAAAATATCTATTGTTAACATGATAAAGAAGTAGTAATATCATAGAAGTGTATGGTCAAATTAATTTTGAAAGTAAAGGATAAGAGGGAGAAGAATTGCACGATGGACGTAATGATATAACAACAGTAATCATCTTTCTTACTTCGCATACTCATAACTTTGTAAGTCATTTATTATCCAATATAACTACAAAATCTCTCTCATTGACATTAAGAAAGATTTATCCTACTAATATTATAAATGCGAAAGTTTGTGAGGATATATGGATGTCTGGATATAAAGATGTATGGATGTTTGTTACTCTTTCACTTTTATATGATTTGATTTTAATGTAACTTTACAATAATATCTCATACAATAATACATCAAATTAACACATGGGCTACTTTTTATCCCGGAAAAATGTACGGTTCCCGGGAATAGATTTGTTTTTATTTTTCTAGCGACGAACCCGAGCGCAGCGAGGCTAAGCTGTTAGTCTACTATAAGTCTACTGTTAATCTTGAACTACTTGTAACGGTCAATGAACCGGTTATAGTGATATTCCATAGCCGAAACTTAGAAAAATAATTAAATGGTCGATAAAAAATAGGCTAAGTCCTACGTTATTTGGGGATAACATGCGAGTAGATTTCTATCAGTGAAGCTTGCGATAAGTGAACTAAAATTAATTTGTTCATTCAAACCCTAATCCTCAAATAGCTTTGTTAAAGACTCAAGAGTACTCGAGTATAGAGACTCGAGAGATAAAAGTAATCCCTAAAGACGAGAGAGTATCGCAGTGACTCGCAAGACCCGACCAATGGGAACGTCGTATGCAGCACGCCTCCATCTCATGAGCGTCATGCTTTGAAGCCATGCACGCTGCATGCCGTCATGCTGCCTACAGATGTGTCAAACGTGAGTCGTGAAGTAATACCGCTAAATCCCTGTGCCGCGCCTCCTAAGGTTGTCAGCAAAGAGGCCTAACTTTAAATAGTTTTTATCAAATGATATTATTGTCTTCGATTGTGTGTGCAACATAATTTAAAAATATTGAAAATTTATTTTAACGTGTTTTATAATTTACGTATTTCTTGTTTTTTTTTTCATTTTAGATATAAGTTGATATTATTAAATATATATATATATATATATATATATATATATATATATATATCTAGGTATATGTATCCATAATTTATGTTTAACTATCATACAACAATGAATAAAAAGACCTCTGACTAAGTATAAAATCTTTTCTTCTAAGGAATTTCAAAAAGTTTTTTAGAATACCATCAAGTTAGGTATACCTTTCATAAACTGTTGTCGAACATACATATACATATACATGTATATACATTGTATGTAATTTAAAATTTTATGTTTATGAAAATTTAGTAAGTATGGTATAGATCATTTTTACCGCAACGGCTTTACTTGAAGTAGGTAAAACTAATTTTTAGTTTGGTACATTTGATAATGGTAAATGATAATATTATATAATCCTATATTATACTATTGTTTCATTAGGACTTTTAGATGACTAGGTGTTTTATTTTCTTATTCTAATTTAAATATTAGAACTAATTTAATCTTCTCTTATGTATAATTTTAAAACTGCGGATTTGGGCTTTGCATTGATAATAATATAATGATAGCTATTACAATAAGGTTTTCCAAAAATATTGAATATACAGATGCGGTTCAGTTACAATGTTATTTATTATATTATGCAATAATTGTTATCGTAAATTATTTTAAACAGAAGTCGCATAAAATTTTTGTGATCGCTTTTAAATCCTTTCATTTTAAAACCCCAAACGATAAGTCTCAAAAAAAAACAAGATTTACGATATCGAAACGTAGTACAAAACGGGGGAGTATTGATTGCCTAGTGAACCCTTAATAACTTAATTTTTATTCCTTATTATAGTATAGATTCCGGTGATGGATGAAATTTGAAAAAGACCTATGATTAATAATTTTCTTTGATATTACTCGACAAATATCTACTTAGGTATTTATATCCTCATCTTTTATCTACCACGTGACCACTCACAACCCCACGACTGCAGGCAATAACTAGTATTTACTTAACTTAATAGTAGATACTATGTAAGATTAAATGATTTAAAATTTCAGAGATTAACAGATTATCTTAATTACATCTATCAACTATGACGAATTTTATAATTTTATTACAAAAATCCAAAATAGTGAGCAACTTAGCACTGTGGACCCTAAGACAATTTTGTCAAAATGCCTTAATTTCTCAATAAATACCATACTTTTTAAGTTTCATTTATAAAACCCTCATTTTTACCTTTTAATAACGATTATCATCTACTGTGGTTTTGAAATATAAAAGAATATCAGGAACTTTTATTGATAAAAATTGAACCAATCCAATTGGCTTCCTACATTTCAGTAAATGTTCTTGAAATATTTTTTCACCTGTGGCTTCACAGCACTTATGATAATCCTAGTTTCTTTTTAGTTCACAAAGTTGCGAACTAAAGGCGAAATAAAATAAAATTTTATAAAAAGCACTATCTATTTTTTATCATAATGCAGATATGTATTAAATAGTATAAGACAAATATCCAAATATAATAAGATTCGCTTCTACTTAATACCTAGGGCTAGGTATAAAATATTTAAATAATGAAATAATTAAAAAAAATATCTGTTAAATGCCTCTTGAGTGTTTGAATATATAACAAAAGTCGTGTTCATTCTAAAATGAATAGGGCAACTTAAATAATTTTAATAATGTAAATATTTTGTTTCCATATTTAAAAACTTATTATAGTCCTTTACTTTAAAAATAAATATATTTATCACTCTTATATCAAATGGTTTAAAGTGTACACTTGTCTAACAGAATAATCTCACGTAATGGGAATACAATTAGCGCAACAATTGCAATACTTTGTGTAACCAAACTGATATTTTTATATGAAACGTGTTTAATCATCTCTAATAGACAAGCTTGACCATTTTAATATTCAAACTCATTGTTAGGGAAGCTTAGGCAATATATCAATATTACAGTGAAGGATTTCGCTAAAATTTCTATTTCGGATTTTATCTCCTAAAATTTATTGTGAATACCTACCTAAATCGATAAATATTATTTTAATAATATGCATAACATATCACAAACAGGAATTACAAATTATTTAAGATACTAGTGGTCTTAATAATTTGATATTAAGGTATATTGATATTCGAATATTATATATTTTTTTTACACATTTATGTATAATGGTATTAAATTTTAAAAGTTTCATAGATAAATGAAGTTTTACCAACCATCAAATAGGTGTAAAAACTTCTCTGATTAGATATACTATATTTAATATTTACGGTTAGTATTCGTTTCAATTTCATAAATTTTACTCAATTTAGTTTTATTACTAATAGGTTTTACCAGATTGCAAACAGCCAAATAGTTTTCAATTAACATCACAAGTTAAAAGAAACGAGATCAAACCAAAAATACCAAATCTTCGTTTTTGAAAATAATGATTTGTCTTGATTTTAGGCATAAACGTCCATACCTTTGCTAATATAGAATAAAAAAAAATGTCTATGGTCAATATATCAATTTTATCCAATGAAAATAGTCTACTCTTGTAGTCCTGATAATCATTGGCTAAAATACGGTCACTATCAAAATCGTTACTTCCAATATGGCGTGGCGATTTAATTGTCAAAATATTTAGATTGCCAGTTAAGCTAGATTACCACATTTATTGATAAAATATACTCTTAAGATCTAAATACTTTATTTTTAATTTGCCATAATTAAAATTAATTTTTGGCGAAATAAATAAAAGTAAAATCCTTTTTTTATTTATGTTGTTAAATAAAAGGCATTAAACAATATTGTTTTCTATTCTCCTTTTCAAAAATAATAGTTATTTTTGAAAACAGATTATTTGTTCTATTTATTTGTTGTTAATTTACATTGTATATACTAATATTATTTTTACTTAAACTATCTAATACATTGATCAAATGATTTCTTTTTTATTTTTTGAGACAGCGAAGTTATTTATTTGAAAATACATTAGAAATTATATTATTATATATTTAATAATTTCTTATCTAAACATAAAGAACTATTGAAAGGAAAAACAATTCTTTTGCTTGGTAACATTAATATGACAGTGACAGCGCTGACAGCAGACAGAACAGTAACAGTTTGCAAGTGGTGTCTTTGAAAGCAAGTTGAAGTAACAGAGCGTTCGATCAGTGATAATTTCTTTGGCCGCCATTTTGCATTGCTTAAACATTGTGCGTCGTACATAGTTTTGTAATTATTAGAATCTGAATTGAATCAATCTGTGATAATTTAGTATTTAAGCGTAGCCTTGTAAATTAGTTATTTTCATAGACTTTTATAAGTTTATTTGTTAGTTTAACAATGGGTAGAAAGAAGAAGAAGGCATCCAAACCCTGGTGCTGGTATCCTTTTTAACATTTATATGTGGTTTACAATACAATCTGTGAATGACCTTCGTGTAAAGCAGCTGACCTAGATATTTTATTATTCACATTCACATATATTTCGCTTGTAATTTTCTTAACACAAAATTTAGGTACTGTAATAGGGAATTTGACGATGAAAAGATTCTGATTCAACACCAAAAGGCAAAGCATTTTAAATGTCATATATGTCACAAGAAATTGTACACGGGACCCGGACTGTCAATACACTGTATGCAGGTATGTCCGCCCTATATTCTTGGCAAACGCCCCGCCCGCCCACGCCTTTCCTCTGCAGTATTTTTTCTGTAGTCTGCTTAAGGTTGAGATATTTTGGCACATATCACGCGCCATATTGTGCTTCATTATTAGTAAAACGTAAATATTCGGCCTTTTTCTACGACATTTTGTGCTAATAGTTGTTTAATGTATACATTTTTGTCTTTATTTCAGGTTCACAAAGAAGCCATAGACAAAGTTCCAAATTCATTACCAAATAGGTCAAATATAGAAATAGAAATATATGGAATGGAAGGTATACCCCCTGAAGATGTAAAGGAGCATGAGAAACAAAAGACAGGTATAAAACAATTTTTATGGGTTTTGGCTGTTTTTGGATCATAAAGTATGTACAATCATGTTTTATCTTAAATTACTTATGCTTGGGACACTGTAGCCATAGATGTAAATTGATGTGTAGCATTAGTGTTCCAACAAGGTAGGTTCGTTGAAAGTAAATACCTGTGCAAATTTTACCAAAAGTCAATCCTTTAGGTGGGGGGAAAGGTTCAGACAGTGACGACGATGAGCCTGCAGCAAAGAAAAAAGCAACTCCTGCACTGGTAAGAGCTATTTACATACTTTAACTTGAACAACAGACTATTAATAAGTTAATTGGATTACAGGCTAAAGTGAAACCAGTAAGTAATTGCATTGAATTTTTACT
The DNA here is from genome assembly GCA_905404265.1 of Fabriciana adippe. Classification (NCBI taxonomy): domain Eukaryota; kingdom Metazoa; phylum Arthropoda; class Insecta; order Lepidoptera; family Nymphalidae; genus Fabriciana; species Fabriciana adippe. Next base: position 12,985,873 of record FR989995.1, on the reverse strand, counting down.
AATCCCTATATTTACAAGTTGTAAATATGAATGTTAATCAGGCAATAAATAGTATTTTCATGCAAAGTATTCCAACTTTAGATAGATTTTTTTTACTGTAATTTAGTCCTTTTTTTAAAATTGTTATTTATAACATTTTATGTTATAGGCAATATGAAAGAGTGCTCTTGTAAGTTATAAATATTTTGATTATATGAGATTTCATTTTTACAAAATTATTTGATTTAATTTTGCTGATCGTATTGAAAGGTAAATTCTTTTTTTGTGATTCGAATTATAATTTTAATAATGAAAATTAAATATACTGTCAAATCAATGTATTGCATACATAAATCATGAAGTCCTGCTATTTATTTTTGCTGTGACATAGAGATGTTTTGTCAACATATAAGGTTTTATGTCACAGTTGGGTCCCGGGCCATCAACAGTGACACCTGGCATTCTGCCGACCCCCATGGGACCTGTGCCGCCTGGGATGTACCATGCACCTATGCAAATGAATCCTATGATGCAGCACTTCATGCAGGCACCTAGGTGAGATTGTTATCTTAATACATTCTAAATTTATGTATTTGTGCTTTAATAATATTTTAATATATTTATATAAAAACGATAAACAATAAAAAAAAAAAAACATTTTTAAGCAATTATTAAAATAAAAGAGTATAAGTAAGCAAACCTTTGTGCTGTAATAGTAACCACTTTTATTTTTTTATTTTTCTATACTCTTGTAAAGTATAGTGAGACTGGTACAAAGGGATAGAAGGCAATTAAACAAAAAAAGCAGTCATGAGAACTGCTGACAGAAGTGAAAACTTAAAACTATAAACAAAACAATTGTTATTTTCAAATTAATTGTTTGATCTTAAAATTTAAATTTGTAAATTAAAACCTTTTACATTTATCTGGTTTTGACATCTGTCGGTACTCTGAGTGTTAGCGTTAACACGTCACGTGACCATGTCGATGACGACTTACATGAATTTACTCCCCATCCAAACCTGCCTATAAAAATTTTCACATCAAAAAAAGACAACAATATTGTTCCATGTCGCATTTTCAAGATATTCATTATGTACCATTAATATATGAAAATATTACAATCATTAAATATAAGGCATTAGGTTTTAGTTATTATAAAATAATAGTTCTTATAATGGCATATGGCAATTTTTACCTCTAATATGAAAAGAAAGCTTAGGGTTCCACATGCTGATACTTTTTGCTTGTCCTCTATCCCAAATACACCAGTCTCACATTGCTACAATAAAAAAAAAAACTAAAAAATGTATTATATAATAGACTTGCAACGAATAGTATTATTATTATATAATGAATAGTATATTATATTCGGTGGGCTTTTTGGCCGAATAGCCAAATATTAGGCAAAAGTATTCAGTCAGCACGTGGCGGTAAAACTTGTATCAGCGTATTTGTTTCTTGTTTGGTGCCAGGAAGTATGTATTTAGAACGTCTTTTCTCTAAAGCCGAGATTGTTTAGAAGTAAAGTACTGCCTGAAAGTGCAGAAAAATTAGTCTTTTTGCATCATAATCTTCCACTTCAAAATTTAATTATGATAATGCAAGTGCATAGATATTGATTTGATTGTTTTTTTTTTTGTTAATTTTTGTAATACAGAAGTTATTATGTACCTATGACGTCTAATGATTATAAGAATAATGTATTAATTTAAAAAAAAAAAACAATGTTTTCATTTTACCAAATTAAAAAAATTATCTGATTACGACAAAACGAATTGACCGAATAATAGCCGAAATATTCGTTGCAAGCCTAGTATATAAGTAAATTAAAATAATATTATAAACATAAACAAAATATTTCATTTATTCTGTTCGTTTGTATTTCCAGAATGATGATGCCAGGTATGAGGCCACTATTCCCCGCGGCGAGCGTGCCCACGTCACAGCCTAGCAAACCTACTTTTCCGGCATACAGGTTGAATACTAATTAAAACAATTTTTTTTTTGTCTATATTTTTTCATGCTATGGGGAAGAAAGATGTAGTTCTTTTTTGTCAGACTTTTTAATATTGCAAATAAAGTAAATAAAATTAAATGCTTTGCTTGGTTTTACAATACAAATAATTATTTTACTATTCAGTGAATATATACATTTCAATAATCAATTTATAATTATTTATGATTTTTTGTTGGAAAAAGCATATTATGTACATTTTTAGGCGACAGGTACTTATTTCAGTTTATTAAAAAATGGTATGACTTATCAATTTCATTTAAAATATCTTTATCAAATCTCAAAATATTTAATATATTTGCATAACTATTTTTACATAATATAAGTAGCTTAATTTAACTATTCTATCCATAGTAATGCAACAATAAGTGCACCACCGACCACTTCAAGTTCGGATCCAAAAGAAAATGGCGACGTGAAGCCTCCAGCCGCGAACGCGTGTCCCCTCGTCACTGCCACCGGCGCGGGCTCCAAGATAATACACCCGCCCGAAGATGTATCCTTAGAAGAGATACGGGCTAGAAATATAAAGTATAGACCGAAACCTAAACCAGATGCACCCGTCACTCCAGCACCACCCACAATGATCACACCGAGTACGAGTCAAGCAGAGGTGTGTATTTTATCTACTTTGTTAGTCTAGTGGCTAGTATATAGATTGTTGCCCTGGGTTCGAGTCCTGAGTCATGCCAAAACAATTATTTGGTTTTTTCTGTCATAAAATTGGGAAGTTGGCAGTGTTCCATCCCAGTGCCTCATAGAGCATGTTAAGCCGTCGGTACTATGCCTGATTTCTTACAGGTCGTGTCGAATTTTCGTCCCACCGGAGTGTGAGAATGACAGAAATAGAGTGCACGTTGTTTGAGCGCATATTTGTGCACTATAAATATCTCCTGGCAAGTCTCGGTCAGGTAGACGTTAGTTATATTATGTTATGTTTATCTGTACAGTCTAGTATAATTTAACCTGCATAACTAATTTTCACCTAAAGAATCGGTTTAAGGGTATTTATTCCCATAAAAAAAATGAGTTTCAGTAGAGACAGGTGTCTTTCGTAAAGCTATTTATTTTAAGTTATGTACTCATTTAATGTATTTTATTTTAGAGTGGGTTGTTTTGAATAACATGATCCGAAAGCCTAGTCTTAAATACATTAAATAACCTTACAAGTTTTAAAGTAAACGGTAAATCATTATGGAGTTGTTGAAAGTGTGCATTCTTATAGGTAGAAATTATTTTCTGAATTGGGTTCTGGTTTTAAGTAAAACTAATAAATTTTAATCATTCTTTTTTATCTACAAATCAAAAGAAATCATTCAGCAGTACATTATTATTTATTTTATTTAATCATTTATTTCAGGCAATTTTTATAAAAAGATCTTAAATATGTAAATGGAGAGTGTATTATGTGTGTGTATCAGTTGGCAGTGCACATTTTGAGTGTAATCTAATTTTATAACAGATTTTCACTAAAGAATTTCACCTCTATCTATTTAACTTTGTTTATATTAAAGCAGAATGCTCTACAAATCAAAATCATTAATCGAGCAGATAACTTCACGCTTTATCCCTTGTACGGTAGGCAGAGAGCCGATAGTGCCAAGTGCTATGATCTCTACTATCTTTTTCTCCATTGTTATCATTCTCTTCATACACGCTCATTGGGGAATCATATGTCTTTTAACTTTTTAAAGTATTAAAATACTTTTTTTTTTCAAAAGTTTTTCGAAGTTTCCCCTTCCTCTCACTCACAACCCTCCATTCACTCTCGCACAGTATTCTTTTGGCCATTTTTTCGTATATGTCGTAAACGTCTCAGCACATTGAACTTCATCGCTTCCAATCCAACGCTCTAATTTGACGTGAAAGTAGTACAAACAAACACACTTTCACAACTATAATATTATACTAGCGATTCACCTCGCTTCGCTCAAATTCGTCCCTAGGTTGCTTCCCTAACAAACTTTCACCCCCTTAAGGGATAATTTCCTGGATAAAAACTATCCTATATCCTTCCCGGGGTCTCAAACTATCTTACCAAATTTCATTTAAATCGGTTCAGTAGTTTCGAAGCCTATTCGATACGAACAAACAAACAAAAAAAAACATATTTTTCCTCATTATAATATTAGAATAGATATACGATTATATGACACAGGTGGCTGCGCACATGTCGGCGGCGGTGGCGGCGGCGCGGCAGATGCGGCGGCCGATGATGCAGCAGGTGGTGCTGCCGCAGGTGCGCGTGGGCGTGCCGGTGTCGGTGCCGCCCGTCATGGGCATGCTGCCCGTCATGCCGCAGTTCAACCTCATGCGGCCCTTGCAGCCCGGTCAGTATCCTTGTCACCGACCTCATTGATCTCGACAATAGCTGGACGTTCTGCTTTAGATCGGCGGTTCTCAAATTTTTTTTGGCTGCGGAACCCTAATCCTATTAGTATTATATGCGAAAGTTTGGATGGATGTTTGTTTGAATAATGAATTTAGAGAGATAGATTATAGCCTGGAGTAGCACATAGGTTATAATGTCCCGGAAGATTTACGGTTCCCGTGGGATTTGTTTTTGTTTTTCACTAGGGACGAACCCATATGAAACTAGGGTGAGTTGCTAGTTGATCATAATTTTTTTAACGGATCGTCATTTTGATAATAACTAAACTGATTGTGTTGTAGTTAGAATACTTTCTTGTTTAATTTGAAAGAACAAATCATAAATGAGAATATCAATATTTATTGTACCAAAAATATAACCTATTTAATGTAATGAATGAGACATTTTCACATATTTATTTATAATAGCACTAAAATTAGGCTTTATGTTTGACAACGTTTTAACTCTCAGACGAAAATCGATACCCCACGGAACCCTAGGGTTCTGTGTACCACCATTTGAGAACCGCTGCTTTAGATTATTGGTACTATATATACTCTATTATATTATAGAGTATAGTGGGAGGTTTCAAAGTAATTGATTGACTGATTGTGTATGATTTTGATGAGAAAGAAGTGCAGTGCAAAGATTGAGAAATGTTGTTTAATCCCTTATTCGATAGATGGCGTTAGTAGTATTGCGCAGGCGTTGCGTTCTGATCGAGATATTATATTATCCTGTATTATATGATATTTTTAGCAAGTTTATTTAATTAATTAATAATCGCACTAAATCATTGAAAAATTGACTATATTGTCAGAGAACCTTCTGAGCTATTTATATCATTATTAGCCATCACTAAAATGGAAAATGGAAAGAATATTTACAAATATGTACACATTTTTTTAATTTTCTACATATACTTGTAACGCTACAACTGGTAATATTTGGAATGAAACCTCCCATTAGAAATAATCGATTTTAATTCAATTAAATCAATATAGTGACTTATCTAAAATCAGAACGATCAGCGATCCATCGCGAATGATGCATTCTTCCAAGGCCTAATGTGTACCTCTCTTGTAGATGATATTGAATGTCTATGCTATATTAGGTCATATGTTATGTCTCGAATATAGTCTGACCTAAAATTGTTTGATATATCAATTGTTAGTATGTAAATCTCGTTCATATCTTTATGAAATATTTTATGTGAAAATCACACTATTAAAAATTTGTATTTTTGATGTTAAACTTAGGTCTCAAGTTTGTTATTAATCTAGTGTTAAGACAAAGTATTTTTGTGTCATCCTAAAGCTAATATAAGACTGCGAATTGGAACATTCCAGAACACTTTCAGATATATTTAGAACCTACACCCGTATTTTTTTACATTGGTAACTACAATTATGTACCATCGATTGTCACGGTACTGACTAGGGCATTTACTTACTCTAACGTGATAAGTGGTTGGATTTGTTAGTGCATAAGTATTTTAAATAAGAATTTACCTAGCATCACTCAACCAATGTAATACTGTACGAATCAGAACTTTGTTAACATATCGGCGTGGAAAATGGAGTGGCTGTTGCATCTAGTTCTGAAATAAACTTTAAGACTTCGTGTAATTTTATTTCTGTTTTCCACGGCAGCTCCGAACAGTTCTCACATGGTTCATATAAACGATTGATGGATTGTTTTAAGAGCGCGGCCGAGCTCGTGACTTAGTCCGGCGCCGGCCCCGCCGCTAGCGCCGCGAGCGACCGACCGACTTACTAACGGTACTAACCGCCCCCGGAGGTGCGAGCGGTAACCTTTCACTTCGATGGATTCGCTTACACCGTAGTAGCTCTCTCAGCTATCTCATTACTGTCTCGTTCTCTCGTAGTCTAAGTAAGACGCGACTGTCGGTCGACGGGTGGGTACACTAATATTATTTACGTACAGTAGTTTTGTCGCTTTACAATGTGCATGTCGAGCCGACGGGCGCCTCCGCCCCGGCCCGCCCGCCCCCGGGGGCGGCAGGGCGGCGCCCCGGGCGGCGGGCGGCGCCCCCGGGGGCGGCGGGGGCGGGCGCGCCCGCGCGTCACACGGAACGTGCATGAGCGGATATATCGGCGAGTACTTTGAAAGTGTGACTTTTCATGTGAACTATATTATATATTTTGTCAGTGGCGGATTTACAATACGTCGCTGTAGGCCACGTTTCACTTTTTTTTTAGATCTTATTTTGACTTCAATTCTTGTATATTGTACTTATTTTAGTGAAAATGTCATATTAATGTAACCGCCACGTCGATGCGGGGATGACGCACATGACAAATTTTCAAGTTTGCACAGTAGGTAAGTTCGTGAGCACTCGTGGCGATCAACTCCAAAAGTATTGCAGGACTTCACAAGTTTTCGACTATTCATCAACGTTCCGATTAATATGACACGTTCACTATGTTTCGGGCCGCATCAGATGCGGCCCACTGTTTTTCTAGTAAAATTAACCTTCCACCTAGTACTAGACATACTTAATATATTTCCCGTGTACCCGGTGCGTGGTGAATCCGCCACTGGGCGAGGGCGGGCGGTTTGGGCGGTACGCGACAGGCGATTGTTGACTGCGCAGTCACCGCGGCTCGCCGCGCGTTGGACGAGAGTCCCCTGTTGCGTGGCGCCCGGCCGCCGCTCACGCGTGTGCTTGTGCAGGGATGCTGCTGCCGGGCGGGATGGGCGGCATGGGCGGGATGAGCGGCATGGGCGGGATGGGGGGCATGGGCGGGATGGGCGGCGTGATGCCGGTGGGCGTGTTCCCGGGCGGCATGGGCGGCATGGGGCTGCCCGTGATGCAGCCGCGCTACCGGTAGCCAGGTAAGGCTGGGCCGGCAGTTCCCTGCCACGCAGGCGACTCCGTCACAACGCGCGTTGTTGGATTGGCGGCCCCCCGTGTCGTATCGCCCCTTCCGACGTGTGTTACGACGTTCGTTCGATTTTGCCTTGAAATTTTTTCTTAAGCGTTTCCACGTGAAGTTGTGACGTTTGCCTATTCTTGTAGAATTTTGACCGTTTTACTCAATAAATGCTCTCGATTTGAATGTGCGCTTTTTATTTGTTAGCCCGTCGGCTAATTATGTCTACATAATATGCACCTTAGACCTAGTGCTTACGACAAATCCGTCATCTGCCACATCACGTAGCGAACACACACACACATGTCGTCGGTGACGGATTTTATTTTAGAGAATGATTTACTTATGGCATATACTTTTAACTTTTTATGTATATTCCAAATTAGATAACCTTGTTTTTTTTTGTTATTTAATTAAACTTCATATAATACTTAATAGTGTCGTATATTTGTAATTGTTATAATAAAAGGTCTCGAATGTATACATAACACTTGTATATTACACATCTAACTGCTAGACTGTCTGAAGAATATCGGTACCAAAACCCTAAGTAACAGGTCTAATAATAATAATAATAATTAATCATTCTAAACATCTAGTATCACCATCGAACCAACGACAGAATTAAACATCCCAGTAAAAGATCACAACAGATATTTTAATAATTAAACAATATCGCTATAATTAAATTACAACTAAATATTTCAACAAATTATAAAATTCTAGAATACATACACGGGCAACTCTTTAATGCTTTCGTAATTCCAATATTGTAAATATTTGTAAAAACAGTCTGGGATATAGCCTGCATTTACTAAGCGATTGCATCATTTTATGCGCTATTTGGTCTGAATATATCCAATATGTAATACAAATTACGTTTAATTTTATATTATTATCAATATAAAACTACAAAATTTGAGCGCTTACAAGATCACAATTCACAATACAACACAGTACACGACACCCACGATAACACTCACTAGTCCTATAATATTGCTTGTACAAAAATGTGGCTACGTAACTAAAGCTAACCAATCTTTTTCGATATGTAATTGTTCGTTTGAATGCGAAGTGAATAAATTAAATCACAACCCTTCTATTTAAGAACACCCTAAAGGCATGTTCGTCGGGTATCTGTTAAGGACTAGCAATGATTACACTTTATATCTGTCGCAGATGGATTGTCAAATCCGCTGTTTTACAAAATCGCTAGGTGTTTTATACAGCTCCTTTATATAATATAACTGAACGACGTTTAGATTTTTTTTTATAATCACTATACTTTAATACGCAGAATTGTGAGCGTTTTGTATTTATCAAAGCAGCGGGTCAACGATTTGTGGTTATTTAAAACAGCGAGAAATGAAACGTCAGACTGTAGATTTTAATAATTTTTGATTTCCGACTTGGATAACGTAGGTTGAGAAGGCTAAGGCTTAGCGATTTACCCAAATTAAACCCAAAACCCCTACTATCAAATACTACTAGCGCAATGGCAATCCAGCTGAATGCTGTTCAATTGTTTAACTTACATAACAGAGCCGTTATGTAAAACAACTAGCGGTTTTGTAAAACAGCGGATTCGACAATCTATCTGCGACATATCCATTAAAATACATGTGGGAGACTAATCTAAAGAACCATGGTTAGATCTATGGCACCATATAAGAAGAGATTTGTGGATTAACGATGAATACGGTAAGCTATATAACGTCGTAAGTATATAAATGTTTGCTACCACCATTACATGAGTTAATACCTCACTGCAAACTAATCGTTATTTTATACATTTTGTTACAAAGAATCAATTAAAAAGGACCAAAAGAGAACAACACTCGATAGTTTGCGATGAGATGGAAACTTAACACTTTATAGGATCGTTCCTGCAAAATATAAACTTATAATCTCAATCTACCTACACAATAACTAGGAACCTACATTTTCATACCCCTCACATTTGGTATTTTAGTAAACATTTAATAATTGAATATTTATAAATAGAAATGTTATCGAAGATTACACTAAGATCTGTCAAAAAGGTCGGGAGAAGTCGAAATGTTTCTAATTACTTCAAAGGAAGGCGATAAGGAGCGTATTAAATCGGGGCAAGGGGTGTTCGTTCTGGTCATGCTCTCGAAGCGCTCCCTCATAGCGGCCACGTGGCCCGCCATCACACTGTTTCTATCATCTCGCTCCTTATCCGAGTCCTCGCTTTGGCCTCTATCTAAAAAATCTGTATCAGAAAGCAGGGACACTTCTGAGGAGGCCGTATAGTACATTTCACTAATCGGCTCGCACTGCGCCGCTTCTACTGTGATAGGTTCAGAATCAGAAACCATAGATTCTTCAACGGAAGGATCACTCCACGTCTCCGCCACGAACGTTTCCACTTTAGTGACAACCACTTCTGTTGGATCAACTAGCACATGCTCCAATTCAGAACAGTCTTCATATTCATTATCGTCGTACGACGTCTTCATAGTCTCGCATAGTTTATTGATGGCATCGACGACGTCTCTCAAGTCGCTGACATCTTCCGTGGGCATGGATACTTCATCTATCGGTAGGATTGTTAGGTCTCGTTTAGGTTCGGATGCCACGTTAGTGGGTCGTATCACTTCATCTATGGGGAGGACAAGGTCCGGTTTGGGGTCGGGTTTGCGGGCCACAGTGCTGGCGGGGCGCAGCAGCGCGTGCGCGACCGACAGCAGTGCGTGCGCGGGGTGCGCGTGCAGCAGGGGGGCGGCGGCCCCCCGCGCGGGCTAGCACGCCGACGACGTGCCCGACCAGCCCTCCAGCGGCAGGCGCAGCGGCGGCGCCGGCGCCTGCGCCTTGCTCACTGCATCACACACATGTACCTTCATTATGTCATCTATACACGAGATCGATTATGGCTATTTACATTATCGATTTAAAAGTACCAGCACAGTATATTAATCCATAGATTATAAAACTTCTAGATAGTCATTACTTACTTTTATGACATTCGGGAAACGGATTTAGAGTTGACGGGTATAACTTTGAAATCGTTCGCCATGAAAATTGGTATTAGACAATACATCCGTTAAAATCAATGGGCGATTACTGTTTGGATTTTTATACTGTGGTACTTACTAGTATAAACAAAGTAAAACATATTAATTTTCCGTAAACACTTACCGCCACTTTGCAATGTATTTTAAAGTTAGTTAATACTTTACGAAGTGGCAAAAAAAATGTGTTATTACATAATTAGTGTATGTACACAATAAAAAAAAATCATAATTAGATCACTGGTAAGTATAATTATATTTTTAGTTAAATGTTTGGCAATCGGTGTTTTGTGTGTTAGGTATGCAATGTGGGATGCAATTAATGTGGTTATGCACAGCAGGCTTTCTCACATGCACTATTTATTAAACTAAGATCTACACGCATTCAACATACATTATGTTACGTAAATTAAAACTAAAAACTAGGAGTAAATATAATGTTAGTACATAATCTATGATAACATGCAAATAATGCATCATGCTTTGAAGCTATTTCATCGAAACAACATTCCCTATATCGAAAACAGAACTTACCCATGCATACATTTTGCTGATCGACCAGTAAACAGACGAATAAAAGAAACATTATCTAGTTTTAAAGTTATTTAGAAAAGGGTAATTTAGATAGTACAATAAATGTACAACTATTTTTTTTTTTCTTGAAAAGTTAGCTGAGACGTCCACATCGAAGCGACACAGTGTTTTAGGTTTATCAATGAAATATTTGACGTTTCAATAATTACTCTTTTATTGGTTAAAATTAATTTAAATCAAAAGGATCATAGTACAATCGTAACATGTATCACAATAACAGTTGCATTTCAATGCAAAAGCGCTCTCCAAGCAGCCACCACAAAATGGAGATTTTAATCAGCCCATTTAAAAAAAAAATAAGCCATCAAGCAACTACCATGTTATTATACTCGATTGGTATATGCGAATATATGACCGAGAAAAATAAACAGTTTGCAGTAGCGCTTTAGCTTCCAACTATTAAAAAAAAAAAAAAAAACAATTTGTTATGGCAACCCTTACTAATGTACCTGTCACATGCGGACATGTGACATAAAACGGGCGTAAAATTCAAAAATAATATTTTAAAATACATCCCAAAAGGTTATACGAATTAAGAAATTAAATTGTATTTAAGTGATAAAAGTATTTTTATAAGCAAATTGCAATAATGGCACTTTACTACATTAGACAAAATTACAACATTTTTATAGACATTTTATAGGTATAACATTCCTACGTGCAAGGTTGTAGGCGCAAATTATACGTACAAAAAGGTAAGAAATAAATAATAAATATTGAAAATAGAAAACAAAAATAATTAAAGATAATGATTATTAGACGAAATATATACCGTTTATAAGAAGCATGGTGGATAAATAAAACTTGCCTTCAATACGTAGAATAAACGCCGCAACCTATCAATCTACGCGGACATAAATTCAACTACAGATAATACGAATATTATGACTCAATACAGTACTACCACATCACTAACGTTAACAACAGAGCTAACAACACAGAACGAGAAAATTAGCCTTTTAAATATAATTTTTTCTTATAATATAAAAATATATTTTGGTCTAATGTGACTCAAACATGAAGATACATGATACATGAAGTGAGCATGATTATTATGCGAATGGAAAGTAAAAACACGCATTGCCATTCAAATAGTAAAAAGTTTCAAATTTATATATTTACTAAGAGGCCACTTGTATAAAATTCTTGATTTGAATTAAAATGCCCAAAATATTATGTTTAGTAAACGTCAAATGCTGCAATTGTAACTAAAAATATTAAATAAATTCAAATCAGGAGCCATTAAACAAAAGGATTGAATTTAATTGACATTTACTCATAAATCAAATCAAAAATTAAGTGCGAGTGGTCCTAAATTTGGAATGATAATCTCAAAATGCATTTAATTTCGTTCTCTTTAATTGTACTCTGGTACTTTATACTTATGAGCAAAAATAGAAAAAGAAATACTATGCTAATGACAAACATATTAACATAAAATTTTTAATCTATACCTCGTTTATAATCTATAATATTGTAAAAAAATATAATATTTTAATATTACCAGGACATCACACATGCATACAATCATGCACCATAATCGAGACTAAACTTGCTTAATAATAATTAATAACAACACCCCTATATATCCCTATGGAGAATTATTTATTATCAATTTGATATATGCCATCGTTGACCATTTATTTAACTAATAAGTAATAACATAAAAGTTAAAATGTACATATTTAATTTTAAAATATAAATATTTAATTTTATAACATCATTTTATATTTATATATCGACTTTTTGTGGTTTTTTCTCCATTATGATTATTGAAAACTTTAGTCCTGACTTGTACCTAACAACTAACCTATATGTACAAAATTCTATAAGTTTGATGTACATTCACTACGACAATAATGTCGGCGCCAGACAAGTGCAAATACACATAACATGTAGCTCTATGAGCATATTTGAATACATACCTTTCTTAGGTTTCTCATTTTCTTTAATAAAATTAAAAAAAAAACTAAATCCCAAACTTTTTAATGTTCATGCACATTGATAAATGTTGCCAGATTAAATTCAATGATATAATCCCACGAGGAAAAATATAATTGTCAAAAAACTACTTTCAGGCAAAAATTAATACAATTATTTGTAACCTACTCAAATATCTTGCATGCATTGACATTACATTTCTGGCGCCGGTCTAAAGAGCAAAGATTATGTGCGTTTCGCTCTTACTTAATGATCATGCTATGGGGTATTGATTTTTATTTATTAAACTACAATTTTTTAATCTGGCGAAAATCATTTCTTAGATTTTAAATCATCTTTAACTAGTTTGGACGTTTGAAATGTAAGTAGTTTAGGCTAGATACGATATCTAATACTAAAAATATTAAAAACAACGAGGCCTTGTAAAAAGAAATCTTAATTATAAAATATAGATAAGTAATTGCAGTCAGACTAATATAATCATACTTTATCTTATCAATAGCTTGAAAAATAAAACTACTATATATTTAATCCAATTTTTGAAAGGCATGTATGCGTCAATAGAAATAAGGGCATAACATGGATGTCTAAGCAGCACAAATTGGACAAAACTGCTATTAATAAATTTATTCATCACCATACAATAATATAACATAGTATACATAAAGCTCATTTTATAATTTCAACATAACAGCAGTTTTGCATTAACCAATGTTGCCAGATACCAATCAATCGTTTACAAAACAAATTCCATCAACGAGAACACACCAAAAGCTCCCATAAAAATTCTACCAAACTCCCAAAATACTATCATATCTGGCAACACCAAACGTCATCGCTGACACGTGACGTTACGGCCGTGACGCGTCACGCGTACTTACCGGCGACGGTGGAGCTGCTGTAGGCCTTGGCGATGCGCAGGAAGGGGTCGGGCAGCGGGAAGCTGTGCGGGGGGTTGAACAGGTCCGCGAAGCGCGCCTCCAGCTCCGAGCGCATGGACGACCCGCGCACGGGCGGCGGCGGCGCGTTGGCGTCCTCGTTGGCTGTGTGCTGTTGGAGGATTTCCTATTAGTATTATATTATACAAGCCACTTCCCACTATTATGTATTACTATATCTTTATGAATTATAGTTTGTGTTTCTGATATATATAAGTTCTCCTGGCCGAATCCGGCCACGGCGGCCAATCTCACTGAGAATAGCCAACTGCGCAAGAGATATTATGCACAAGTGTATGCGTAGACTCAAGAGCATACTCTATTCCTGTCACTCTCAAACTCCGGTGAGACGACTACTCGATACGATCAGTGAGAGTGTCGGCGCAGGACCGACGGCTTTACGTGCTCCTCGAGGCACAGGGGTGAAACACCGCCAACTTCCCAACTCCGGACTGTTACTGAGACTTACTAAGCAGAATGACTCAATAACTCGGGACTCGAACCTAGGACCTCCGGATGTGCAGTCGTATATGCTAGCCACTACACCACCGAGGCATTTGATCTCTAATATACAAGCTTTATTATTGTAAAGTTTCTTCAAAATCCGTTCTGTAGTTTTACCTTAAAAGAGTAATAAGCATACATCCTCGCAAACTTTCGTGTTTATTATATTACATAGGTTTGGTTACATAGGTTTAGGATGTTTTACACATGTACATACATTCACGATGTGTTGTTGGAGGATTTCCTTTGAATGTTTTGTGCTAGTGACTTACAATATTTTCGCTCGTGTGCTTCTGTGTGCTAAGTGCCTAACAGTAGCCTATGTGTTACTCTAGGTCAGTCTATCTGTGTATTAAGTTTTATCCAAATTCGTCCAGCCGTTTTAGCGTACGATATTTAGCCTATATTTTGTCCAGGGAAGATGTACTTGCCTGGCCTGCCTTTTTTTTGGGATTTATTTTGATGGATGGATTACAAAATAAAACACACAGCATATATAGTTTTACATTTTAGATAACTGCAATACATCCCGAGGCAGACGTATGCAGCCAATGCACATGATGTTATGACTTTTATAAATTTTGATTATAAAATTGATACAATGGATTTTCTAAAATGTTATTTAATAAAAAACATTGTTATTTTGCGTGTGATTTTTGGACAAAAAATGTCCTCCTCGAATGACACCCAATTGCGAATTATACAACCCTCTGGGCGAGTGAAAAAAAAAACAAAATGTTTCTGTGAATAGGAGGATTTATTCTTTTTTTAGGGATACCACCATCGATAAAAAAAAGTAATAAGGCAGGTATCAGTATGATATTCCCTATACCACCAATGTGACAGACATTAGTATGATATCTCCCATGCTACCAATGGGATGGTTATCAAAATGATACCTCGAACGACATGACCCATGCCATCAATATGACATTTATAAGTATGACATCCCAATGCTACCAACGTATCAGTTATCAGTATGATATCCCCAATGCTATCAATACAACAGTTAATAAATAAATATGTTGGGACATTAACACACAGCACCATCTAGTCCCATGCTAAGCTACGAGGTCTGTGTTATGGATACCAGATAGTTGATACACTACACATATCTAACTTTAAATACATACATATTATAAATATAAACACCCATGACTGGAGTACAAACATTCGTGCTCATCACACAAATGAATGCCCCCAGCGGGACTGGAACCCGCGACCGTTGACGCAGCAAGTAGGGTCACTACAAACTGAGCCAAACGTGTCGTATGTGTGTATGTACGTACATGCAGACGGTGGTGCGGCGGCGGCGGCGGGTGCGCGGGCGGCGCGGCGCGCGCGGGCGGCGCGGGCGGCGGCGGCGGCGCGCCGGGCGGCGGCGGCGGGCACACGCCGGGGGGGCGCAGCCCGCGCGGCGCGCGCATCGTGCCTGCGCCCGATACACACACATTATTCATTTATGTATTTATATATTATTTAATGCCTTCAAGGATTTCGTTAATGGCGGCAAATGTCAGTGAAACTAGCCATGCGCAGGAGATATTACAGTGTACAAGTATGCGAAAACACAGGGTCAAATTAAAGATAATTAACTTAAAGGTAGAACACATAAATATTAAAGATATGAACTATAAAGTAGAAGGGATAACGTATATAGGAGCGTAAACGCATTATATATAAAAAGACTAATATGATATGCACAATTATGATAATAATGGCATAGAACACGAATTCGATTGATATTGATTTGATATTAAATTTTTACATACAAGAAACACTTTTTGTGAAATAAGTACTGGGTAAAAACCATGACAGCTGAGCTAAAACGTACAAATAATTTATAGACTAAATGGGTTCAGTATTTTCGGAGTTTACCGATTACAAACAAACTCTCTATTTAACTTATATTAGTACAGATTCTATTATAGCAACGGTTATCAAATACTCAACACCATGTAAATCAATATCGCCATTAATTCGAAAATAAATTAAAAATGTTGAAACACTCCGACATTTACCAAATAGGGAAGTTTGATTCTTCGTAGCTCCAGAGCTGGTGAGTGGCGGCGGACGAGAGCCGGGCGCTCCGCCGCCGGGCGAAGACGGCGATACTGGCGGGGATCTAAAAACAATATTATATTGATTAAAAACTAGCGATTTACCCTGACTTCACTCGGGTCGTCGCCAGGTGCCTAACAGTAGCCTATGTTTTACTTTAGGTCATAGTTTCTGTACAAAATTTCATCCTAATCCGTGTGCAATAACTAATAAGCATACACACACATAAACAGACACTCTGATGTGATAAAATCAATTTTCTTAACATTTATATGGGAATGTATAACCTATTCATTAAAAAAGTGATTAAAATCAGTTCACAATAGGTGAATTTAACAAGTAAAATATACATAAAAATGTTTGAAGAACATTTCTATTGTCATTCATTCAAATGTAAAAATCGTCTATCTTTCTACGAGGTGCAATTACGTAATTGGTCCATCACACTTAGCGGGCTCTCGAACTGGCTGATCTTAAAGAATGCCATGTTTC
Source organism: Fabriciana adippe (assembly GCA_905404265.1). Lineage (NCBI taxonomy): Eukaryota > Metazoa > Arthropoda > Insecta > Lepidoptera > Nymphalidae > Fabriciana > Fabriciana adippe. Next base: position 12,969,044 of record FR989995.1, on the reverse strand, counting down.
AAAATACATTTCATTTAGATATATTCATCAAGAAACAATGTTTAAATTATCAACACCAAAGTTCCGAGATGCCCTTCACATTTATAATATTACGGAAATATTCAAATAGGGTGATTTTTTCCGACTTAATACAAAAATTTAATTATATACAGTATAATAATTTATAAACATATTAACTACCGGTCGGTAGCTTATTTTTGAAATAAGTTTATAAATTACTAGCGACTAACCCTGGCCTCGCTCGGGTTTGTTCCTAGGTTGATTCCCCATACAAACTTTCATCCCAATTTTCACCCCCTTCAAGGATGATTTCCGGGATAAAAAGTATCCTATGCCCTTCCTAGGGTCTCAACCTATCTTCTTACCAAATTTTATCTAAATTGGTTCTGTAGATCCAGAGATTACCCCCTACAACCTCACAAAGTCACAAACTTAACCTCTATAATATTAGTGGGTAAAGATTACTTGAAATCCTAGAGGATTCCTCTTTCCATTTAAAAAAACCGCATGAAAATCAGTACAATAATTTCTGAGATTAATCCAAACAAACACAAACTCAACACGGACCTTTAATTAATATTAATATGTAGTAAGGCCCTATACATGCCTATTATTAGTGGTAGCCCGTGGGTATCGCGCTCGCTTGGAAAACCGACTGAAGCGAATTCCAATCCCGGGTCCTGCACCTCTGATATTTACATGTGCGAATCATTCCAACATGATTACTACTTGCCTTACGATGAAGGAAAACATCGTAAAGAAACCTGCATGTTTGAGAGAACCTAACAAGTTTGCGAAAGACATGTGAAGTTCGTCTACCTGCATTTGACCAGCGTTGTAGACTGGTTCGTATTAAACGAAGGCTCGTGCCCAGCAGTAGGACTTCAAAATGGGCTGTATAAATATATGTATGTAATGATAGTATCTTCAAACATACCTGGGCATCCTCATACTTTGCGCTCTTGCAGCCAATTTTCCATTGGTGATGAGCTTCTTGGGCGGGGGCGAAGGCCTGTCCGGCGCCGGGGGCAGTGCCGGGGGCTTCGGGGCCAGGTTGGGCTTCCCGTGGCTCACTCGCGGTCGTTCCGATAGATCCGACGTAGAGAGGGATGCCGCTGGCGTTGGTGTGGGAGGCGCGGATGATAACGAAGTCATTGAACCTCCTAGAATGGAATTACATAACATAATGTTACCACAATGTAATATTACTATTGTGGTAAAAATTATCTTTTATCTTTTTTACTTTGTCGACGTGCTTTGTTTTCAATTACTGGGTCGTGCATTGTCTTCAAAAAAGTACCTACCTAATCAATTAAATATTTTTAGTGTTGTTAAGTTTCTTTCGCCAGTGTTTCTCAGTCGAGTTGTGATAATTTTATGCTATTTTTTTAATTGAATTGGTATATATAAAACATTCGCGTCACACCTGAATTGAACTGGCGACTAAAGAAATAAATGGCGCCAGATAAAAAACTAGAAACAGAACAGTGTCAATTAATATTCTTACAAAATATTATTGGAGGTTTTACTACTACTACATCAATGGATATATATTTAGTTGATATAAATATTATTAGGTATTGTTTTTATTGAAATTTTGGTGTAAACGCTTAGGTAATAACCTTCATACAATTTGAATATAATGTGTACGAAGTAATTATGGCGGACATGCTTTTATGGTCAACTTCAATCTTGATCGTGCTGTATTAGGAGTTCATTAAAATTGACTACTTATTGTTTAGACGAAGCCGTCTTCTATGTCTTGTTATAACATAAAAAAAAAGAATATCATAAAAATTTTCTACATAACATGTTACTTATAAAAAAAAAAGATAGCAGATTCAATTCCTTTACGTATTCGTTAAGCATATTATGTTATTGTCGTGATGTGTCAATTCGAGAACCGTGACAACGTACAATGTCTTATGGAAATAAACGCAGGAAAATAGGGGGCACTGCGATTAGGTATTACTGTAACTGGGCCAATGCTACAAGGGAGATGTAATGAGGATATGCTATATATATAAACAGCGAATATATTATTTATTATGAATTATTTCATCTTCACACTTTTCCTTTATGAAGTCGACAGTTAGATAATAATAGTGATTTCTCAGTATATTAGCCGCCGTTTGCCAAAATAAACACAAAAATTTATGTTCCATATCAAAAATCTATTTAAAAATGAGAATCTTCCTTCGTTTTGAAGTTGCCTAAAAACATTGGAATTTTTCGTCTAGTATTAAAGCTATTCAATACAAGCGAAACGCGTCAGTATAAAAATATTCAGTTAGTATGCAGAGACAATTTGGCGGATAGCGTAAAAAATATTTTTAGATTCCCATAATAAGTGAATCAAATGTGTAGTTGAAATGACATATTTTGTAACTAGCTACTCATCCTTGCTTCGCTCAGGTTCGTCCCTATATAGATACGTTTTAACGGTTAGTATGAAATACAAATCTTTGAATTTCTCGGATTTTCTGTACTGTAATATGCATGTATTATACATATAAACCTTCCTCTTAAATCACTCTATCTATTAAAAAAACCGCATCAAAATCTGTTGTGTGGTTTTAAAGATCTAAGCATACATAGGGACAGACAGCGGGAAGCGACTTTGTTTTATACTATGTATTGATTGAACAAAAAAGTCAAAATCATCAACATAAACAATATACTACTTACCCAAAGAAGTCTGGCTTCCGGAATGTAAAGTGCTCTTGTTCCGGTGTAATGTAGAGGCGACATGAGACGGCAGCGTTTGTTCCGACGTCTCATGTATTTTTTTTAATCGATCCGATATAGAACCTGTCGTTAGCACTGAGTCTGATGAACTCTGAAACAATATAACAGAATTATTACTTTATAAACTATAATAATTGTATACAAAATAATTGTCAGTAGGAAAATGAAAAGAATGTCATACTGTTGTCTTAAAAAAAATCGTAAACATATAAATAGCCCTGTTAAGTTTCTCCTTGTCGTGAAAGCGTCGTAAATCACACTTCATTTATATGTAATGGATTCGTTTGAATAAAGTATTAGAACTTAGAAAATATGCGAGTAAAACAAATTATTATAAAAGAATTTTATACTATTCGTTATAAAAACATAAAAAAAAGAATGGATAAATAATGAATTTCGATTAATGTTGTCGATATACATATTACTTCTGTTACTACTTCTTCACTTTCTACTTACGCTTTTAAATAACTTAATGGTCTAAGCATCTGTGATTTTAAATAAAACTATGTTTTCGGATCTCTTTGCGGATTTATTTAGATTTTTGGTTCCCGACGTTTCGAGTCTCTCCCGTGACCATGATTGCAGTAAAGCATTTAAAATGTCGGGAACCAAAAATAAAAACAGATCCGCAAAAAAATCCGAAAAGATACTTATGTTTTTTAAATGTCAAATATTCACGTAAAACTAAGAAAGTATTAAGCAACTATAAGCTTAATTTTTTTTAAATATAGGCACTTATGGAAAGACTGTTTTATATTTATTAAAATGAAGAATAATATATTCTATTTTTATAAACAAATAAATTATTTTAATAATACTCGACTACAGTATTTCAAAACCATTTTTTATACTTTTAAGTTTTACTTTTAACTTTTAAGTAAGGACGCGGATCGAAGGTTTTGCTGGAAGTCATAAAACTTAGAAGGCCTCACTTCCTGGCTATCATATTCAAATTATTGTGTGGCTATCTGATTTTCTCATTTTTTATATCGATTTAATCAGTTACATATCGATACGATCATAACGAATAGGTTAAAATCGGTTTCAATGATTTGATTACTAGATGCTTGTTACAAGTGAAGCTAATAAAAGCGTGATCAGAATAATAAATAAATAAGTAAAATCTAAAAAGCTAACACTGGAAAGAGAACAGCAAACAATTCACAAAACTTTTTAAAAAATATTATTTATTATTGTCAAGTTGAATATACGTATTGACGAGACGTACGAAAACTATCTGTAAAAATAGATTGATGTACCTAAATCTCGTCGAATGGGTATCGGATGGGCTTGGATTATCGACACTTTATTACTCTATTTTAGGATAAGTTAAACAAAATGTTTGTCCTAAGTAATGAATGATTAACAAAAAACTAAATTAAAATCGGTTTATCCGTTTGGGCGCTACGATGCCACAGACAGACACACAGATATGAGATACACCTATTAAACTTATAACACCCCTCTTTTTGCGTCGAGGGTTAAAAACCGCTGGCCCCTACCAATGTGTACTAATAACTAGGTCATAAATGATTACTAAGCAAACCTCCCGTCAAAATGTCTAAAGCTATTAAGCTGAAGCTACTCATAAGGACTTAGTTTGATAATAATCATTTTTAAAACTAACGTCCGCTGACTAATAGTGTAATGGCAACGTAATAGTATTACTTAAATAGATTAAGCTTACTCTATATCAGATTTATTTATTTCTATTCTAACAAAGCAGCATTTGTAAGCTTTGGGAAGATACTATTTGGAAAAATACGTAAAACTATACTTCACGAAAATATAACTTTACTAGCGACTCACCCTCGCTCCGTCTTTTTCCCTAGCTATGTTTTAACATTTAGTATAGATTTCTCAGAGATGAGATATTTTCCCGTAGTATAAAGTATACCATATTATGTTGAATCGGATAACCAGCTATCATCATACCAAATTTCATCAAAATCTGTCCAGTGGTTTTTTCGTGATACGGTCACAGACAGACAGACAGACAAAAATTCTAAAAACTATATATTCGGCATCTATATTGGTAATAAATAAGATTCAATAAGATTTTCCAAGAAATATTTAATATATAGATTCAACTCAGAATTTTATTATATGTATATTGTATAGATGAAAAAACCATAAAAAAAAATAAGGCGAATGTGCCAAAATTAACATCTTATCTAAATAACATGTAAACACTGAACGTACAATTTCATTCATAACAAACATTCAGGCAATCATATGTAACGGAAGAGCATGGCTGTACAAATTACAAATGTAGTAATAGTGTGATTGTAAACAATTTTTTTTATCAATCACTAGTGTTCACAGCGGCTGGGTTTAAGGTCAGGCTGATGTCGCATCTACTGCGTTACGACAAAGACCGGTTTTGCGTGACTCATCTCGAGCACATGTCTGTCGGTGAATAATAAGTAGTGAATGAATAATTTAAGGGAAACGGAACAAACACTTAACATTTTATTAATAAATAACAAACGTTACAAATAAAATAATATTGCTATTTTCTGGCTTCTATTAAATATAAAGGATACTATTTAAATCTCCATACATATGTTAGTATGTATGTATATCACGAGCCCTATATTACTCCTTTAATACCTTATCTCCACAAAGGAACTAGAATAGTACTAACGGTTTTTTATGCTTTATTATTAAAATCTAATTTAATTAATTAAATTTATTTAAATCCATATAGTTTTTATAGTATACACGGCGCACGCAATATGTCTCCATGCGCAGGACGTGCACTTGACCAATTTTCGTGCAACACCTAGGTATATCAAGGTAAAATAGCTAAGATAATATTTCAAATAATTTATAACATTTCGCCTACACAAATATTTAATTGACTAGAACATCCAATTTTACCAATTATGGATTAAAATAATAAATATATCAGTCACATAATGTGCAAAGACAACAAAGACCGAAGCCATAAATCGGAAAATACGATAGATATTTGTGTATATTCCTATAAATTACATTTAACTTTAATTTGACATATTGGGAAACGAAGCAGTATCGGAAACGTATCGTGGTTTTGTGAATCAACAGATTGACTCATTGCGATGACTCAAATGATCACTTATTACGATGTTACAAGGAAAACAAAAGGACACCCAACCTTAATGTGGTCAGTTAAGTCACCAGACAATAACGCCATAGCGGCATGGACGTGGAGGAAACTTACCTAGTAAGACGATCTAAGTACAGGACAACACATTTTAATAATTCCATCCAGGTATTTCGTTTAGGTAAAAATTTGCATCCATGTACTAAATCTACAAACACAAATTCACCTAACAAAATTATGAATAAATTGTATTGGTAGTAACTAAAAGCAATTTTTCCCAATTATGGTTTAAAAAAGTCATAAAAACAAACAGATCTCCAATTTTCTCAAAAGGAGAACTCATCCCATAAGGGGTTGCTAAGAGCTGCTTCCTTCTTGGCACGATTATGTTCCGCAAGTCTGTTGGCACGCTTTCAGTCGAACCGTCGCGTCGCCTTACAAAGTATACTGGTCAAATGTTTTAATGAGATACGCCTGCTATTTATGTGGTTTTGTTTGAACAACTTGTTTATTTTTTGCTGTTTGAGAAACTACTGGCTGGTTTTAGGAGAGAAATTTCTCTTGTAGAAGTAAATATTACCAATGCAAAATTTATCACATAGAGAAAAACAAATATCCAAGGGCTGCTAACATAATAAGAAAATACGTACAACTTAAGTAATAACCGATTGATTACATGACCCTCAAAATCTCTAAAAAATTTAACAAAATTCTTAACCTTTTCAATAGATGTAGTAAATATTCATAACTTGTAACAGTGCTATTTAGAAAACAACATCACATCAAGTACACATCTCCACCTAGTGTAATCACTTTAACACATCAGAGTCTAATTAAAAACTGAGTCTAGCTACCTTATAAAGGAAAAAAAATCTAATAACATGAAGGCAACAATGGAAGTTAGAACTTCAAGTCAATATAAACCCATGCTATTAATATTCAATGCCATGACAGTATCTCATGACTAATCTTTACCAAGTGACAAATTTTTAAATAAAATACATGAGAGCCTGCTATTAAGTAATCTTGAACATAACGTACGCGATGACTAACCTAGTGTAATAATTATATTGCCATAATAAAGATACTAATAAAATAAACACTGTTATTAACTCAAGTGACATTTTGTAATTAAATTCGAAGAAAATATTGATTGTTACTACTTACATATAATTGCAAATATATATAAATAATATAATATTAGTATGGATTACACTAATATTCGATGTGAAAGTAACTGTCTGTCTGTTACCTTTTCACGCTTAACCCGCTGAACCGAACTAGATGAAATTTTATGAAGATAGTTTGAGACCCTGGGAAGGACATAGCATAGATTTTACTATCGGAAGATATCCCTTAAGCGGGAGAAATAGGGGTGGAAGTTTTTACGTGGAGTCAATCATTTATCGAATAATAAAACTTATCATAATTATGCTAAGAAATAATAAATATTTCTGCATTTTTGGAGTATTAAATTAATTATGAGATGATTTCAATTTTCAAGTACTTGCCTACTTTTCTATACTTATGTATATAATGTAGTCTCCATACTAAACTTTAAAAATAAATAAAAGTACCTAGAGACGAACCCGAGCGTAGCGAGGGTGAGTCGCTTGTACAAAATACAAGAGTCTATGTGTAAGAATTCTTTCCATCGACTTACAACTATTAAACAATTTTGCTATATTACTCGTATTATTTATATTATGACCCATAAACTTTAACCTAAGCTACATTACATCTTCTACAGATAAAAAAGTAATAAATAAATACAAGATAATTAGAATATAAAAAATTGAGTTTAGTAAACATAATCACGATTCACCATTGTTACAGGAAATTTCCACAAAACCAACTCTGAATGTATTGTTAATAGCAGATAATGAAAGTGTACTTGAGACAATCAATACACTGTACTAGTTTTATGCGAATACAGATAACAAATACATCCTGAAGATTTTTTTAGTTCCGTATATAAAAAAAACGAAACCTGTACCTATACATACCTATAATAAAATTCTGATTGTGAGTCGAATCTGTAAATTAAATATTTTTTGGAAAATCTTATTGAAATAGTCATTATTATCGATAGAGGCCGAATTATAGTTTTTAGAATTTTTGTCTGTCTGTCATCTGTCTGTGACCGCATCACAAGAAAACCAATGGACGGATTTTGATAAAATTTGGTATTATGACTACAGTTGGTTGTGCGGATCAATATTTAAAATACTTTTAATTGCGGTAAAATATCTCATCTCTGAAAAATCTATACTAACCGTCAAAACATACCTAGGGACGAACCCGAGCGCAGCGAGGGCAAGTTGCTAGTAGGATTATAATATCTCTAGTGTGTCAGTCTGTCCGTCTATCATATTGGACTGAGTTTCTCCAAATCTTCTCATGCAAACGGTTAAAATTTTGCACAAGGCCATGTAGAGTAAGGTGACACGGATGTATAATGTAATTAAATTAATTCTTTACGTTTTGAACGATAATTTTCAGGTCTTTCTTATAAAATAACAGCTTTCCAAGTCAAATAGATTTATTATAAGCACTTTTGAATCGTCGATTTAATTTAAAGTACATCAGTGTAGTCACTCTGTGAGGAAGTTAGCACCGGCTGTAATATACTCGTAATTAAGAAATAAATACAATATAGTAATATTATAAATGTGATTGAAATTTAGAGTCGGATGGCTCGAGAGTATCATTGGTATACTTTTGTTTTCCCAGAGACGAACCCTAAAAAAGAAGGGTTTGGTACGAATATTTTTTTTTATTATATTATTATTTTTTACAAAATGCACTAAATAAAGTATATATTACGAAAATTAATTCTTTTTTTATCTCTAACTCTACTGAAATAAGCCTAGAACTCCGGAAATACTACTAGTCTTCATTATTACTTAATACTGAAAAAATATAACAGAACACCTTTCATTTTAATCAAATTTTATAACATAGTGAAAAACAAAAACAAATCTATCCCACTGGAACCGTACATTTTTTTCGGGATAAAAAGTAACCTATATGCTATTCCAGACATCCGTTCTGGCGTGATTAAGTAACAAACATCCATCCAAACTTTCGAATTTATAATATTTTATAATACTAGCAGCTCACTTTGCCTCTAGAAAAACAAAAACAAATCTATTTCACAAGAACCGTACATTTTTCGGGATAAAAAGTCGCTTATGTGTAATTCTGATGCATGAGCTATATTATTGTAGTTTCATCAAATCCATTCAGTAGTTTTTGCGTGAAAGACTAACAAACACTTTGCCTTTATAATATTAGTAGGATTAATGGGACTAGGTCACGTGACTTCAACTAGCACTTGATCAATTTTATTTTAACACTAGCGACACACGCTCGCTTTGCTCGCGTTCGTCCCTAGGTACATTTTCGCGTTTAGCTATGTTTATACATATATAGTAGCTTGCTACTCCTAAGATAATCATTTAAATTATATAGCGTTTTACCCTCGCTTCGCTCGGGTGCGTAAGCCGTACGCAGATTTTATTCACAATTTCATGAGTTTTAATTTTTTTTTGCGGAACCCTGATTCTTTTTCTAAAATAAAAGTAGCCTAAGTCCTTATAACATCAGCTATCTGCCAGTGAAAGTCCCGTCAAAATCAGTCCAGCCGTTTCGGAGAATAGCCGGAACAAACAAACAGACAGACAGACAGACAGACAGACAAAAATTGTAAAAAATGTTTTGGTATAGGCATGTACCGTGTATACATCCATATGCGTTTAGTAAAAAGCGGTTATTTTAATATTACAAACAGACACTCCAATTTTATTTATCTGTATAGATGTATAGATTAAGTAATTGTTTTAAAACTATGATTAAATCAAAACAAAAGAAGCTATTTACACTTTAAAGATGTCCCGTTTTTATTACAAGAAACAAATGTTTTTAGATTGACAGATACCATATGGTAAGCGTTGATTAAGTACTGCACTAAATATATATAAAACAGCTACTACGCTTCGAAAGCGATTTAAAATTCCTTTATGTTGAAATGGAAACAAAAGAGGAGCTTGCACGTTTTCATGAAAAAAAAAATCAAATAATAAAGATAGTAAAATAGGTTGAGAGCACTACCCTAGTTAACGATCTGTTAGCAATGCGAATTTTCCCTACATAACCAAAGCTTTTTATAAAATATAGCATAATATGTTTTTAAAATTATAATTCAAACAAAACTTACTCTCTTAAAACGAAGTATTTCCATGATTGATTTACAGAAATAAGTGGAAGTAAGAAAAAAGTTTTATAAAAACAAAATGTAAGCAACGCACAGATTAATTATACAAAACTCACGCTTTTAATTCTTGATAAAATTTGCAAAATAAAGTACAATATGATTACAAAAAATTCTGTCGCAAACATTCGGAACTGCGATTGGAGTACTGATAATAATCGAAACGATCCTGTTTATCATTAAATTTCGTTATACGTTATCTTCGATTGCGTATCTGTACCTTGGATAGGATTTTCAATTTCCTTTATAATCTTAGAGGCTTTATGCCTAGAATAAAATAAAAAAATAATATGTTGGGACATTAACACACAGCACCATCTAATTCCATGGTAAACTACGAGGTTTGTGTTATGGATACCAGATAGTTGATACACTACACATACATAACTTTAAATACATTCATATTTTAAATATAAACACCCATGACTGGAGTACAAACATTCGTGCTCATTACACAAATGAATGCCCCCAGCGGGACTCGAACTCGCGACCGCTAGCGCAATAAGTACGGTCATTACAAACTGAGCCAAACGTGTCGTCGCATATTTTTATAGTACAAATAAGTAGTAGTAAGTATACTTGAATGGGCTTCATTTTAAAACGCATTTAAAAGATTATTATAGCAGAGCTCGTGTCCTGTATTCACATTTCAATATGCCGCTTAGGTATGTACGGGGACGGGGTCAATCGGTCGCATCCTGAAAAGCAATCATTCAAATTGCTCCATTAAAAGATATGCGATCCTATTATCTTAATTGTAAGCATGAGTTTAAAACTCCATGACAGTTTAAAATATTATATTCATATTAAGCATTAAAATATTTTTTAAACAAAAAAACTACCAAAATTATATATTTTTAGGTCTGGCAATCCTAATGTCATTCGTAGAACAAAAGCTGTGAGTTGTTACTCACCTCTTGATACGTTATCACTAGTTATCAGTTGACGAGGGACATGATATTGGAATATCTCTATTTATCAACAATTCTTAATTATTTAGATTTTACATACATACTCAAAAGCCTACTTGTTTTAGAACACGCTCATAATATAATTATTGAGGACAACGAAACAGTGTTACTATTAAAACTGAGCAAATCTATACAAACACTAGCTGACCCGGCAAACGTTGTTTTGCCATATAAATAATTTCCTATTACTAAAATGGCTATTAAAAAATAAGGGTTGATCGTAGAAGGGTGAAAATTGAGGATTGTATGTATTTTTGTATGTTGTATCATAAAAAAATAGAAATTAAAAATTTTGTCTAAAAAATAAAAAAAAAAAATTTAGGGGTGGACTACCCCTAACATTTAGGGGGATGAAAAATAGATGTTGGCCGATTCTCATAGATACCGGATAAGCACAAAAAATTTCATCAAAATCGGTCAAGCCGTTTCGGAGGAGTATGGCAACGAAAACTGTGACACGAGAATTTTATATATTAGATTAGCAGTCAAAATCAAACATTAATTTTAATATGGCATAGATGCCATGACATTAATGCATTTAAAATTGCACAGAAATATCTTTTTGAAAATTGAGAAAATAGCTTAATGTTAGATGCGCTTCATTTAAATAGACCCAAAATTATGTGCAAACTTCATAGACAGTAGATATTTTATATTCAGCCACTATATAATCATATTCTCTTTCCACTGATTTTCGACGATGGGATGTTGAGTAGCGGTTTCCAACGCTACCGTCTTTACCAGACCGTGACAGATACTACAGCAATTTTATTTAAAAGCAAAAATTAACCCTACATTCTCGACTTACTATACTATTAGACTCTTTTGATATATTTGTTATACGTTCTACCATATTGTATGAAACTCTATAACTTATTTAGATTTTAAAGACATTCAATATTAATAGGTTGGTCCAACTTCTACGCAGCAATAAATCAACAAATCGACATGACTTTTTACATTCATACTATCCATACTAATATTATAAATGTGAAAGTTTGTGAGGATGGATGGATGGATGAATGGAGGTATGTTTGTTACTCTTTCACGCCAGAATGGCTGAATGGATCTGGATGAAATTTGGCACAGAGATAGATTATATTGTCTGGAATAGCATATAAGTTACTTTTAATCCCGGAAAAATGTACGGCTCCCGTGGGATAGATTTGTTTTTGTCTAGGAACGAACCCGAAGCGAACCGAGTGTGAGTCGTTAGTAAGAGATAATATAGGGCTGAAGATGATCAGCGACAGTAACACAGACTGTTTTTTGTCTGTTTCTAACACATATTTTCACTGAGACTTGTCCACTGTTAAAGATTTTTTTAATAAAATCAATAAGTATAAATCGGTAATCGATAATTATACATTTATATGTTCGCCGAATATCGAATACGTGTGGAAGTTGCGAAAAGGATTGCACCGTTGGAGGCAAGGTGAACGAATCTGAATATAAAACGCGTTACCAAATCGACCCCACCTACGAACTATATTTAGTTTATCACCCGCCAGGGTTATTTTTATCTTTAAGAATCAGTGTGGGCCGCGTGTACTTTAATATGAACTATGTGTTCCTAATTAAAGCTCTTCATGGTGGTTTTTTTTTTGGTTATTACAATACAAAATGTATACAAATAATTTATTAATAAAATTGCTACTTTATTAATTTTACACTCCGCGTAGGTCAAATTTTTTGAACATTCTCGTAAGAATACTTTTTCATGCTACAGACTAGGGCTTTCATCCCGGGAGTCTCGGTCTCGAAAATTTCGAGAGTCTCGACGATTTTTTCGAATTTTCGAGATTCGAGACTGCTACCGCCAGTCTCGGGAATAACGAGACTTTTGAGACTTTACTTTTCTAACGCGGGTTACTTTTGTTATAAAATCGGATCCTCTCTATCTGAAAGTACATTAAATACTCTTTATTTTTACGTACCTACTATAAAAATGAAAAAAACTCATAAATATTAGGTCCTTACATATGAAATTGGCGTTTTGTCAAACTGGCTACTTTGATCTAAAATATCTATATCTTGCGTTTGATTAGGAATTCCAATTTCAAATTTATTTCAATTTTAGGCTCGTGTATTTGTTTTTCGAATTTAGAGATTCATTTGTTTTCGCGCTATTTGATTTTTCTTGGACATCACTCTTTTTACAATATGGAAAACTTAAAATACCTCAGTGGCACCAGCGCTGCAGAAACAGCTCGAAGGATTAATGACGTGTATGGGGAAGCTACTGTAAAATAAAAACCAGTTTTGGTTCCAGCGTTTTTGTTCTGGAATTTTTCGACCTATAGAACAAACCCCGTGGATGGCCAAAGAGCCTAATTGACAATTAATAATTAAAAGTGATAGTGGAAACAGATTCATCGCAAACCTCCGATGTGAGTAATTAAGCTATTTTAATTCATTTGAAACAAATTGGAAAAGTGAAAAAGCTGGGAAAATGGGTACCGGATGAATTGATGATGCCCCACAACAAGCATGCGTCGAGTGCTACGTTACATTACTCATCCGTCACAATAACGTAAGGATTTTGAATCCCATCGGATCCTGTACAATAATCGGAAACGCTCATCACAATGGTTGAATCCAGGAGAAATCCTGCCCCAAGCGACAGTTAATTCAGAAAAAGGTACTGGTAAATGTCTGGTGAACCAGTGCTGGTGTCATCCACTACAGCTTTCTAAGATCTGGGAAGATCTGTACTGGCAACAAATGCAAACCATTATGGAAAAGCTAGCCATTAAACAAGCTAGACTGGTCAATTGGTCTAACCCACTGTTGCTTCAGGACAACGCTAGACCACACACTGCACAACAGACGGTCGCTAAATTAGAGGAGCTGCGATTGGAATGTCTCCGACACCCACCATACTCCCCGGATCTTGCTCCAACAGATTACCGCCTTTTTCCGGAATTTGGACAATTTATTGCAAGGAAAAAAATATAATAAGTGCATAGCTGATAATACCGGTACTTACTTTGACTGATTAAATATATAATTAATAATTTTTTTTCGTTTTGCTTTTTCCATATAAAACCGGTAATTTTATATGTAAGGACCTAATAATTGTTAATTTTACTTGTATTTGAGTTTGTAACAATATGATTGATAAAGTACTTTATTGAAATACCTTATATCGACTGCCTAACTGCCTAGTCTATGAGTATGAAACCTATTTTTGAAGTAGTCTCGAAAGTCTCGTTTTTCCCGGGAATTTCGAGACCATATCGAGTCTCGATTTTTTTTCCCGGGACTCGCAAATATAACGAGACTGAAAGCCTTACTACAGACTACTTGCATTAACTCGTTTCATATATCGCGTAATGTAAAAAATAGTAAATTATATACAGTGGAGAATCTCTAATTTTAACTAGCCCAAAATGTATTGCACTGACGCAACTACTTAAACTCACGTGCCTCGGAGGTACGTGAAATGATTGCATTTTTAGATTTGATCGAAAATTACGACATTCCATATAGGAGGCCAACTACTTGTTAAAATAATTAAAAAAATATATATATAAGAGAAAAAAGTAAAAAATAATGTACTTAATAAATTTTAAGTTTTTAGCATAAAACCTTCATCGTCAGATTTTGTAGGAAATACCTACCGTTAAAGTAAAAAGTAATAGTAATACCTATGACTATAATGTAAAGCAAATCCTTTTGTCAGAAATAGAGTTAAGAAAGGTGTCAAAAATGTCATTGTTCGAAATAAAAAACCTCATTTTCTCAAATTATTTTTTCTTTTTTAGTACCTTGTCATCGTCAAACAGTTAACTTGGCAGGCTAACGAGTACTTTGTTTATAGGTTAATCGAGGCTTCCTCTTACCTAGTTCTCTCATTTATCCATCATACCGCATATGCGAAAATATGTTTTTTATTACAGTTACCTACATAGAGCTAAGTAAAAACAAATTGTCACATCGCATTCGTTTATCTCGCCACAAACAATATCGAGTAGATAATAATGATTTGAACCATTAGTCAGCTAGCAGTTCACAACATTATATTAATAATAATAATTGCTGAGTTTTTTTCAATCTCTATTGAAACAATATATAATAAATAAATATGAAGTAAATGTCATATAATTACTTTTAATTTATTGTATAACTAGCGACTTACCCTCGCTTCGCTCGGGTGCATTCCTAGGTACGTTTCAATTTTTTTGAGCGGAATACTACTTAATTCTTTTTCTTAAATAAAAGTAGCCTAAGTTACTCCTTATAACATCAGCTATCTGTCAGGGAAAGTCCCGTCAAAATCAAGCCGTTTCGGAGATTACCCGGAACAAACAGACGGGCAGACAAAAAATTTTAAAATTGTGTTTTTCTTATAAGTACTAGCCCTCCAACTATCTCCACACAAAAAAACACGTCAATCCATCACTCTGTTCCGACGTGGAATAAGGACAGACAAACAAACACACTTTCGCATTTATAACATTAATAGTATGGATTTATGTCTCTTAAGTCGAAAAAAGTCGTCTCCTTTAAGGGCGTATCCGAGCGAAGCATGGGTATGTTACTAGTTTACGCATACTTGCTCTTTTAGTTTCGATTAATACATAAATAATAATAAAATCCATTAATGTGGATGATTATCATAATATATGTTTTGTAGTAAGACTAAAAAAAAGAAATACATAGTATACAAGAATGTACAAACAACTGACTTTTAATTATTCTAGTTAAGGGCGGATTTTCTTAAAAATCTATAATATGGAGCCACACTTGAGGTATAACTTTATTTTTATTTTTAATAATTAATAATGATTTATTAAAAGTAGAATCATGATTTATGAAAATCGATTCACAGCTGGTAAAAAAAATCACGTAGCATACATGACACAAAAAACGATTTAGAACCTCCTTCTTATTGTCCCATTTTAATCAATCGATTAATTATCGATTTCGGTCACATATGTATAATAGATATAACAATTAATTTATTCATACGGTAAAAAAAAATATTTTGAATTGCTTATCAACTTGCAAAACTAGTGTAAGTACATGTAGATATATAAAAAGTTGGGTTAAATGATAGGTAAGCAGCGTCTGATTAATAGATAAGCCATTATTATATTATACAATAGCGGCTCACACCCTCGCTTCGCTCAGGTTGGCCTCTAGAAAAACAAAAGCAAATCTATCCCAAGGGAAACGTACATTTTTCCGGGATACAAAGTAGCCTATGTGTTATTCTGAAGTTTCATTAAAATCCATTCAGTACTTTTTGCATGAAAGAGTAAAAAACATCCAAACATCTATACATCCAGACATCCTCACAAACTTTCGCATTTTTAATATTAGTAGGAAGTAGGATACATACAAGGTTTGGTTTACGCAAAAATACATTACAGTAAATTGTATATTATTAGTAGTAACCGTATCTATACTAATATTATAAATGTGAAGGTTTGTAAGTATGAATGTATGGATGTTTGTTACTCTTTCAGCCAGAACGGCTGAACGGATCTGGATGAAATTCAGCACAGAGATAGATTATAGTCTGGAATAACACATAGGCTAACTTTTTATCCCAGAAAAATGTACGGTTCCCGTGGGATAGGTTTGTTTTTGCTTTCCTAGAGGCGAACCCGAGCGAAACGATGGTAAGCCACTAGACTAGTATACAATAAGTTTTAAAATAATTACGCATCAAAGAATCTGGACAGATGTTGATGAATTTTTGTATAATGATAGCTGATTATCCAGGTCAACATATAGGATACTTTTTACTGCCAGAAAATATCTTGTCTCTGAGAAATCTATATTAACCGTTAAAACGTACCTAGGGACGAACCCGAGCGGAGCGAGGTTGAGTCGCTAGTATGTAATATAAATAGGCTAAGACAAAACAGTTCAGTACCTTTTTCTCTTCTATTTGTCAAATATATTTTCCTCAAAGTTTAATAACGAATTTACCACTACTTTACCAATAAGGTGATCTCTAGTTATTATAATTTATGTGCATTAACATATGTATGTATATTTGTGTGTATAGACATACATACATACATATGTATGTTTAATTTGTATTTGAAGTATATTATTATTTATTTTTAAAATATCTCCGTTTCATTAATAAGTAAGAAATAATACATGAAGAAAAAGATCCAGCTATAGGCTAAAATAATTCATTTTGAAATGGTTTTCTTGTATCATGCTTATACTTTAAAAATCTTGTATAATATGTAGGTATGTATGTATGTATGTATAAAATATTTCACAATTACAATTTGTTTACATACTTAAGAGGAATGGCGATAAAAGACAAAGATGCATTATCTTATCTAAATTTACATTATTGCATTAGGAGACAAAGAATGTTAATATGAAAATTGAAAATAAATGAAAAATAAAACTTTGAAAAAAAAAATGTATAAAACCGTTGTTCTCAGCCAATCTTCTGCTTTTCCGTGTATTTGCTATAAGCATTGAGTACTTTTTTCCACAATGGCGTCACGATTTCTAATACCTACCTACCACTGTGTTTCTACTAAATAATAATATAATAAAATGTCATTTTTATTCATACAGTTCATATGGCAAATACTTTTAATTTTATCTATAAAGTTAAATAAAATAGAAGTGTTTATTTGTTATGTCAAAATGACAACTTTACTTAATGCATATGAAAGTATATATATGGTATTTATAAGAAAAACACAATTTTTAAAATTTTTGTGTGTCGGTTTGTTCCGGCTAATCCCTGAAATGGCTAGACCAATTTTAAAGGGATTTCCACTAGCAGATAGCTGATGTTATAAGGAGTAACATTGGCTGGTTTTATTTTAGAAAAAGAATTAGGGTTCCTCCCAATAAAATTAAAACTTATCTAGGCACCCATGCACCCGAGCGAATCGAGGTTAAGTCGCTTGTTACCAAATAAATTATCTACTAGAAATCAATTCACCTATTAGTTATAATAAAAAGAATTTTTAGAATTTGTTCAGTGAAAAAAAAAAACAAATTTTATAATATTTTAAATCTCACAAAAATAATAGTAACCTACAACGAAAATTAACATCAAAATAACTCATTGCCAGTTTAGTAAAATTATATATGACACTGTTTAAAAAAAATAGAAAAATGTTAATAAACACTACTCTGGCAACCCCAAATATTATATAATGATAATTGATAATATAAAATTATCTGTCCATTTTACTAATGAAATATTATTAATAATCAGTGCATACACTTTTGCAACTATGTAGTTTAAAACATTTAGAGCACATAAATTCTCACGGTCTCATTGATGTGTCACATAATCATATGTAAAAGAAAAGTTCATTCATTATAATGACAAAAATTATATTACAATGATTAATTATTACTATCAAAAGCGGAGAGAAAATATTTTATCTATATACCACTTAGGGGTAAAGCCTATACAATGAACACTGATTATTATTAAAACCATTCAACAATAGGTGAAAATGCCCCTTTAAATACACACCAGGAATTAATACAACCAAATTGAGAAGCTAATTTATAATTATACTAGTGGCTCACCCTTGCATATATAACTATATATAAATACAACCTTTAGGCTAAACTACTCACCAAAGGCATCTGCTTCTGCTGCGCAGGAGGTTCAGGAGGAGGACCCCTCACTTTAACCTCACTAGGTTGCCTCCTCACCATAGGTCGCGTTGGAGGAGGTTCATGTTCAGAAATCTCAGTATTTCCACCTAGAGGGGAAGGCCTACTTTTTTCTGGTGACCTTTGTGCTTGTGCAGGAAACCTAGGCACATCTGATCTTATTTGTCCATTGGGTGTTGTACCTGCAATAATAAAAACAATGTATACAACATTTTAATTAGTCAAGTATACTTATAAGCTGTAATCATAACATTTAATACTTCCCAATAAAACAACTTAAAGAATTATCTTATAAATAATATAGTAAATATGCAATTTTTGAAAGAAAGCAATTTAAGCAACTATAACATCCACAGTAACAGTTTTACTTTCTAATAGATGATTCCATTTTATTTATAAATGATATCAAACTTATATATTAACATTAAAAATACTAATTTGGTATATAAAAATCTTATTCAGTATAGAACTAGGGAAAATATGAGAAAAGCAGGTGGATTAAGTCAGGCAACTTATTCCAGGCAAAGATTTGTTTATATATCATAGTTGTTGCTGTCAGCCCAAATATTAACATGTTAATATATTTCTATTTTATATGTTTTGCATTATAAAATAGGATTTTTTTATTTATAGTCCAAAAGTTTTATGTAAGAAAATAAAATTTTGACCCACTATTGAAAATAATAAATTTTGTAATAAGCTAGATAAAATTTAGATAAGAAAGAACTTTTATCATTAATCTATTACATTCAAATAACTAATTTGTTACATATTTTTAGTCTATCATTAACTACATTGATAAGGTGTTAAAAACATTAATAATAGTAAGACATTTTACCTGCCAATTTTCCAGTAGGCCTCAATTTAGGCATGCCCCCAGCAAATAGACCTCCCAAACCAGGCATTGGACCACCTCCATTTGGCACAGGAGCTGTACTCTTCACACTATTTCCTACTGGAGAACCACTGTTTGGCACATTTGAAACTTTTCCTGGAATATATGGTCCACTTTTGTCTACTGTTACAGTCTTTTTTAATTTTGCTCCTTGCCGTATAGAGCTTAATAATGCATTGCGATTGTCAGATGAACCACCTTTCGAATTGCCGAAAACTGGTGGCGGTGGAGGCCCAGGAGGCGGTGGAGGTCCAGGAGGAGGTGGTGGTCTCGGAGCCATAGTTCAATTATAAACAATATTAAACACAATATGCCATAGGAGCCAAGAACACTAAACTGTTTACTTGTGTACACTCGTTGTCCTCACAACACGAATGCACGGTGATACTGAAGCGTGATAAAAACATTCAATCGACGATACGTCATTCCACACCGACCCATGCTAATTTACATAAAATACTAAGAGCCTTGCCCTAAAAGATTAATCATTGTAGGAAGTACGTAGGCACGAGAAATTGTTTTTAACTGGTATCACCTCATTGTCGTTATCTATGAATAAATAAATAATCAAATACCATTAGCTAAGGTGCTTCCTACTTTTCAAAAATTTTAAAATTAAAAATCCCTTAAGCTTTATGATAGTTCTTCCTAAATTGGTTACTCAAGCGACCGAGAATGAATAAAATTCATCAAATTCACAAATTGCAATATGGCTGAACACAGCTGTCATGGTAGTGTTGCTAAGTAAGAAAAAAATAATAATTTATGGTAGATTTAAATTATTAAAAAAAATATGCATCGACTAAAAAGTAAATACCAATCCTAATGTCTTCAGAAACTTTATGTATAGAGTAATTTTTATAGAAACAATAATTTTTAAAGCTCGTAGAAATTTTACTGGTATAATTATTTATTCTTCAACAATAATTCGTGCAAAACTTATTGCGCCTGTGACCTTCCTACAAGTCAATGCATACGATAACTAGATATTCGAGGAAGCTATGTTATGGTTAAAGGTATATTGTAAATAAAATACTAAGATATAATCTCATCTAATAAATAAAAATGAATGGCTAAATGTGTTGCTAAGCCCAAAACTCGACCAATTCTTCTATTTTTTTTTAATATTCATTGACGTCCTAGGGAGGTTCTTATGAAGAAAAAAATTGTTTAAAAATAATTTATTAAAAAGATTATCATTTTAGGCAGAAAGATTTAAGATTTTAAGAACATTAAAATAAATTTCAAATGCAAAAGAAATGTTTATTTTATTTGAAATGTCTTATGTTGTCAAATGGCTTTCAAAGGTACCAATTGAGAACAATTATCATTTTTAAACTAACATTTTAAACCATTAAGAAACTTTATATAAGATAAATAATTATGATTATATTAATGAATTGAACTAGCAGTTGCAGACATAGTATCATCAGGGTGCATAGAAGTATATTTCAATAGATTAGAATCATAACTAGCTTCACTTCCACCTTGGGTAAAAAAAGCAGCCTGCAAGGCAGCATGCTCAGCTGCGGCCCGTTCTTCACCAATTTTTATTTCTCTTTCAATATCTAATTCTTCTTTTTCCTGGGCTAATTTTTCCTTAAATTCCATGTTTTGTCTATATTTAACCAAACGAGATGATAAATATTTAATTGGATCAGCTGGCTGATGTAAAATAACATCAGCAATGCATTCACGTAACGCTTTTCCTACAGTTGTTTTAAGATATTTAAAATCTTCAGTAACAGGCATGTCGTCTGGACAAGGTTTAAATATATCCAAATGACTCCGAATACGGACAAGATTTCCTAAGCCATCATTTTCGTATTCGCTAACTGAGTCAGATTCACGATAAATATGTTTTCCTTCGTTATTTATATAATAACGACCATAATTATCATAATAATAAATTACTCCATCTCTTTCTTCTTTTGTTTTTAAAAGTACACCAGAACTGTCCATCATATATTCACTAGCAGTTTCATGAGCTTTGTAAACCCTTTGTCGCGTTTTTTGATCAATAAAATATCTGCCGCACTCATCATAAAAGAATATATGATCTTTATCATCAGTTAATGGTACTAGCAAGTTATGCTCATTTGGTTGATAAAGAGTCTCATCATTAGGGAGCCTATAAATTTTTCGGCTATGTTCATCAACATAAAACGTACCAAGTTCGTCAGTAAATTCTTCTTTTATATCTGCGGCACTAAGAATAGAAATAATAGATTTGTGACTACGTTCACCGTAAACGGCTATGTCCCATATATAACACAGTTCTGTTACCAAGCGTTCGCGTTCTTCATTTGGCAGAGCATGATTAAATATCCGTAATTGATAAAAATCCTCACAAACACAAATTTCATCTTCTATTTCTTCCAGTTGTGTACCGGTCCGCTCTTGTAATCTTTTCAAAGTGGTTTTTAAATTTTCAAGAGATGCAAGTCTATTTTCCAAATATTCTTTTTTATGTTTCAAAGCCATTAAAGCCGGTGAGGTAGGTTCATGTTCTAATCTGGAAATACGATCTTCTAAGATGTTTATTTTTTCTACAACTTTACATATTTCCAGACTATGAACGGCAGTACATCGTATCATTGAACTTAATTCTCTTCCTTTTTCTTTTAAATTTTCTAACAATTTTTGAACTGACGAAGATTTAGAAGTACGTAAATCTTCAACAATCTGTTGTAATGTTTTAGTTAAATCTCCACTTAGATGAGGAACATTGATATTTATATATTTAGTTAATTGCATCGATAACCCATCATATATTTTATCAATCCAATTAAGAAGCTCTTCTATAGCATCTCTTACCTTAATTTTAAATTCGTCATCACTAACATAACTTCTAAAACACTTTAATTTTTCTAAAAGTACCAGAATTACATCTTTATGCATTTCTTCGACAATTTCTATATCAGACATTAGGTTAACCTGATTTTCATTTGATAATAACGTTCGATATTTTGCCATATATTTTTGATAATATTTTAATCTATTTGTCATTGCGTCTATAGTGTAACTTACAGCTTGAAATATTTCTTCTCTAGGAATTTCATCGATTCGTTTATAATATTGCTCTATATCTTTGATTGCATGTAGCCATTGTAAATGAAAGTCAACAATTATATTCATTATTTCAGGTTTCGAACCTTCTAAAAGAGCTGCCCGCATTGAACACATAGTGTTAAATATAGTGTCTGAATAATCATTCTTGGTTAAAAATATAACTGGCGCTTCATACAAATGTTTTACTTCTTTGGATATATCAAAAAGGAAAGTAATACTTGTTTCTTCATCAATTGCAACTTTTACTGAGCGCCTAGAAGCCATTATAAATATTGACCAGCATAAATATCACAATAAGTACTATTATTTTCTTTTATCAAAATCACTATCTAATAAAATCAAAAATATTTTTATAGATGTCACTATAATTATTTTTAAATTTAAACATTTCTAAGACAAAAGGTTATTGAAACGAGGTTTAATATATTTGTTATACATATATTATACATATTTAATATATTTGTTATACAATTTAGTAGAAATTTAACTGACTTTGGTAGAAATTAAAAATACTATACGTTTTAGAAACGGTAACCCCGTACGCGTCTACGATTTGTTTCTGAAAAGGTCGTCGATGACTTTGCGATTATACAAAATTACAAAGAAAGTGTAGCTGTTGTTGTGTCATTTTAATATACATTTTTTAAATAGTTAACATATACATTATGGCCGGTGCGATGTTATTTGAGAGGTCACGAGTCTCATCGTCGAACAGAGACGAAGACGTACGCATGACTGACAAAATGGTTAGCACTGGAGAACTTCCCGAAGATGACGAGGAAAATATTAGAGCAAAGGAGCAAGGCATATTAAACCTCGGCGAGAAATATAAGAAAGAAGGCAAAGCTAAGGAACTCGCTGAATTGATAAAAGCAACGAGACCGTTCCTCAGTCTGATAAGTAAGGCTAAGGCTGCAAAATTGGTTCGGTCCCTCGTGGATTTCTTCTTGGATTTGGAAGCTGGTATTGGAATTGAGGTCCAACTGTGCAAAGAATGTATAGAATGGGCCAAAGAAGAACGTCGTACGTTCTTGAGACAATCTCTCGAAGCCAGGCTCATCGCACTCTACTTCGATACCGGTATGTACACAGAGGCTTTAGATTTAGCCACTGCACTTTTGAAGGAATTAAAGAAGTTAGATGATAAGAATTTATTAGTGGAAGTACTGCTTTTAGAAAGTAAAACTTATCATGCACTTAGTAATTTACCCAAGGCTCGTGCCTCTTTGACATCTGCAAGAACCACAGCAAATGCCATCTACTGTCCTCCTAAGATGCAGGCAGCACTTGATTTGCAATCTGGTATTCTCCATGCTGCAGATGAGCGTGATTTTAAAACTGCTTACTCTTATTTCTATGAGGCCTTTGAAGGTTATGATGGTGCAGACAGTCCTAAAGCACTAACTGCACTTAAATATATGTTGTTATCTAAAATAATGCTTAATCAAGCTGAAGAAGTTTCCACTGTTTGTAGTAGTAAAACTGCCCTTAAGTATGCAGGCAAGGAATTAGAAGCTATGAGAGCTGTGGCTACTGCATCACACAAGAGATCTCTTGCCGACTTCCAAGCTGCATTAAAAACTTACAAACCAGAACTTGAAGAAGATGCAGTGGTGAGAGCTCATTTGGGGGCTCTATATGATACTATGCTGGAACAAAACTTATGTCGCATTGTAGAGCCATATATGCGTGTTCAAGTAGATCATGTAGCCAAATGTATCCGTCTGCCAGTGGTTCAAGTAGAGAAAAAACTATCCCAAATGATCCTTGATAAGAAACTAAATGGAATTTTGGACCAGGGAGAGGGTGTATTGATTGTCTTTGACGAGTCCCCTCTCGATAAGACCTACGAAACTGTTCTAGAAACCATCCATCATATGAGCAAAGTTGTTGATACCCTCTATCAGAAAGCGAAGAAACTTTCATAGGCCCTTGTAAATTTGTTGTAGCATTAAAAGTATAAAATATATATCAGATAACCATAAAATTTTTCAGTTCAAATAATTGTAAATTAATGCTATTTTTTAAATGCTAAAATTCATTAACATTATAATTTTCTATAAAGCTAAATGAGTTGACACTACTATAGATTAATAACAGAGAAAATATATCTTTTTTTCCTTTGTATGAAATCTAAAAATGTTAATCAGTTAAATATACTAATTTCATTTTAACTTTCTTTTTTAACTTAAGCTAGTGAAAAATTGTAAAATTCTGTTTTTTTTTTTGAGAATAAACGATGTTCTCTAAAGATTGTTGTTTACTTCGGCTAACACCCACTGTAGTTTTGCAAGTCATTTTATTTTAAGTGTTGGCACACATTTGTTTGAATCACCGGTACACTGCACTTCAGGCATATGACCTTGTATTTGTGTACATAAACTTCAAAATGAGGCAAAATTTGAGTATATTCTTAGTGATTTTGTTGACAATAACATTCCTTAACACAAAGAGTAATTTTGTAATTAAGTTATTAATTCAGGCATATTTTTAATACTAGCAAATATATGAATTTAATAGGGTATTTAGGCAATGTTTATTTGTGCAGTTTTAGTGAATGCCGATCAGAAATCAAATCAATATTTTAAAATTAAAATGTTATATTAAGACCATATTTAACCGACTGCGGCAGAAGGAGGGTTATGTTTTTCGAGTGTATGTATATATATTTGGCACGCTCTGTAGTCTAAACGACTCGATTGATTTAAGCTCGAGAGGTGTCGCTAGATTCGTCTTAATTAGAGATGAAACGGGTATCCTGTAACTATCACTGTCCGGCCTTATTTTACTATCTGGCCGGATACCGGATAATAACGCAATATCCGGCCGCATACTGGATATTTAAAAACTTCTTTTATATTTTTTTAAATAATGCAAAATTATCTTGTAAAGGCAGCAAAGTGCTGAAATGTACACTCTGGCACACTTTAACATTTGTAAGTACTCACCCACACTTGTCAAAGTATTGTATGTGTGCTTGGAGTTAACCGTCCACCAACTATAAGGGTTGCAAAGTGATTGAGCAAGTAGACGATCTACTTTCGCTAATCACTAAGTCATTATGAATAAGCCTAAATTCTTACAGTAACATATATGCTCTTGTCGCAACATACAATGCGACAACTGGCTCATTATCCGGCTGCCGGATATGTGCCTTATAGTGCGCCGGATATCAGGTATCCGGCCAAACAACTATCCGTTTCATCACTAGTCTTAATTGGGTTTTGTTAGTTGTTGTTGGTGTGCGGTTAATGTCCCAACATAATGTTATAATGTATAGCGGTAGACAAATCGAAAGGTATCTCGTCCTGGCTTATCTAAGAAACAATGTTAATGATTTTATTGAGATTTAAAGATTTGATGTGACAAAGTTTATATTTGAATACAGTAAGCAGTTGCCTTGTAATAAAAATATTAATTATTAATACTGATTTTAATGTTAGTTAATTTAATTATTATTATTCTATAGTCAATATTTATTTAAGACAATGTATACCAGGACCTTAACAGTACATATGAAAACTTGTGTTAAATTAAAAATTGTTTTACCTATGCATATCTATCTATCTATCTAATACCTTTAAACAAACAATTCTTGTATATTTATATGTACCGGCGATCTTGGAAACGGCTCTAACGATTTCGTTGAAATTTGGTATGTGAAGATTTTCGGGGGCGAAAAATCGATGTAGATTAATCTTACGTCTAGGAAAACACGTGTTTTTGAGTTTTCATGTGGGTTTTCTTTCTTATTATTTTCCGCAAAATATGGACGCAAATTTTGCACGCTCGGGCATAATCATTGTGGTCAAGCGGCCAAGGTGCAAGATTGACAGTCACAGGTGTCCGGGTTCGAATCCCGGTCGTATGGAAACGTTCTTTTTTTTATATTAATTCAAGTTTTTAGTTTTTTTTTGTGCTAAAGCCAAATTAAAAATGAAAATTTTATTTTATCAGTTTACGTTTTACTCTTTAAGTTATATAGAGATTATCATCTAAAAAACACAGATCATATAATACTATAATAGTAATATAACAAGAAAGAACTTCAAGCGCAGCTCGGTCACCCAGGTACTCTATATAACATAATACACATTCTTACTACACTTCATACTTAGTTTTTAATTTCGCAGGAGGAAATTTTTCTGACCCATACAAATAAAAGAACTGTTCATAGTTTAGACTTCTGTCATGATTTTTGAAACTGTAGATTTGACTTGGAAGAAGGTAATATAAAAATATTACTTGAAAAAAATTAAAATAAACAGGAGAATGTCTTAAAGTGTAAAAAAAAAGAATTATATGTTGCATTTCTTTATTAAAAGTAATCTGTACAGCATCCCTATTGAAAAACTCCAATAGGATCTCATCAAAAGCTACAAAAGCCACATAGAAACCAATAAATATTTTTTGGTTTCTATGTGGCTTTTGTCGCTTTTGATGGGATCCTATTGGAGTTTTTAAATAGGGATCAAATGTTAATATTCGAATTAATAATTATTGTACAAATGTGAAAATATTCATATAAAAATAGCACTGTTATTTTAAAGTTTCCTTAAAAGGCACTAGTTTTGAGCTTTGTTTTAAATAATCATTACAATATTTCTTTAACATGGAAAATTACAACTTGTAAGTTGTATATTTAAAAAGTAAAAACAATATGGCAGCATTCTTAATATTCAGGCGAATTTTTAAGTAAGCGTAGATAGCTTAATTTTTCAGCGAAAATACTTAGACTTGTTACTAAATATTTTTCTAAAAATATTCTATTCAGTAAATTGAGAAAATTCTAGATTATTTACGCTTACTTAAAAAAATTGACCTTTTATAAGTAATTTAGTAAAATTGATGTACACATTACACACTAAATTACACTACATACATACTACATATTCCTTATTTAAGTATACTATAATACTAACTGAAATTTTATTTCATCATTTTCACATTGACTTGATGAAGAATTATTATATATCTATTACGTATACACACTAGCGACTCACCCTCACTTCGCTTCGGGTTCGTCTTTAGACAAAAATAAATCTATCCCACGGGGACCGTACATTTTTCCGGAATAAAAAGTAACCTATGTGCTAATCCAGACTATAACCTATCTCTGTGCCAAGTTTCATCCAGATCCGTTCAGCCGTTCTGACGTGATTGAGTAATAAACATCCATCCAAACTTTCACATTTATAATATTAATAAGATTATTACTTATTTAGACCGCATTGTTTTTTACAATAAGATAAGTATACACGTTATAACCAAGTGGCTTGTAATATTTTCATTGAATAAATACTTATAGTATAGGAAAATTATTCATTACATTTTCTTACAAACAAAATTGATGTAATAATATTAAAAATCAGAATTTGTGCTTATTTTCTTCGTTCAACTAACTTATTAGATGTGTAGCGTATTATCATCTTATGAGTGAGTGTATGTTTGTCACTATTTTACGCTATAATGGCTAAACCAATTTGAATAGAATTCGGAATGTAGATAGTTTATAACTTAAATTAAACAATAGTCTTCTTTTTACCGACGTGCCTATGCGAATGGAGTCTCCTAAAAAACTTCCTATTCCTTTCCTTACGATATTTTCCTTCACCGTAAGACAAGTGACAATAATGTTGGAAATGATTCGCACATGAAAATATCAGAGGTGCGAGACCCGAGATTTGAACCCGCCTTCCATGGGAGCGCGTTACTACTGGACTACCACTACCACAGTATGAGAGTGACAGAAATAAATATATTTATGCATATAATATCTTCTGCAAATGGTTAAGTTTTAGTGAGACTGATTACTAAATATTATAATTAAACATCATTGCGTCGGTTGAATTCCTCCGTGTCCTCAGGAACCTCCCACCGCGGGTTCCAGAAACCATCAGGGGTTTTTGGCCTGACGGGGTTGCAGCGGCCGCGGTGTTTCGAACAGTCCTCCATTTTCTTCGCGAGCATCTCCGGATCGTCTTTGTATAGATCGTCGTAGAACTGTTGGAAATATATATTTAAAGCATTTTTTCTTAACTAACATCAGATAGAAGAACAAATAGATAAAAAAAAACTGGCAAATTATGAAGCCATTACAAGGTAATTGAATTGAATATTAAAAAATATTTTAAATTATAATATCCTCCTGTCCTCAAAATGAAGTGCACAATTCGAAATTGAATTGAACTTTTTTCAAATCTCCTTTGTTCATTACTTTTCGTATGACAAAATTAAACGCACGTTGTTTCGTTTAAAAAAGTGCTTTATGTGTTGTGCGTAAGTTCGAATTTGTCTTTAGACAGTAAGAACTTTGGATTATTGAATTTTATTCTTGGGTTTGACTTAACGTCACATGTCGACGCCATTTGAAGAGATATATGTTAGGAAATATGATATAGATAAAATAACAGAAATAAATAAAATATCTAGTTGTGCCCAAATATGTATAAAATAACACTTTGTATATGGACAATGATTATATAATATTAATCAGTCATAAAATAATTATATTAATATGCCTCAAAAGCTTCGACATACATACAGATTATTTAACTATATACCTAATATATTTAAACGAGCAATTGTCGTATA
This sequence comes from Fabriciana adippe, assembly GCA_905404265.1. NCBI lineage: Eukaryota > Metazoa > Arthropoda > Insecta > Lepidoptera > Nymphalidae > Fabriciana > Fabriciana adippe. The sequence continues at coordinate 12,939,777 of FR989995.1, read as the reverse complement.
TTTATATCGATCTCGGAATCAGCTTTAACGACTTTGCTGAAATTTGGTATGTGGAGGTTTTCGGGGGCGAAAAATCGATCTAAATTACTTTTATGTCTGGGAAAACTGGTATTTTCGAGTTTGCATGCGGTTTTCTTTCGCATTTTTCCCCGCAAAATATGGTCGATAATATCTTAAGTTCGGGCATAAGCATCATGGTCAAGCGGCGAAGGTGCATTACTTTAGTTTTTTTTTTGTACTTATTCAAGTTTTTAGTTTTTTTTTTTTAACTAAAAATACGATATACAAAAAAGAACTTTGAGTGAAGCTCGGTCGCCCAAGTACTGTATGTATATTTGCGATAAATTCTACACTCTGTGGTCTCACCAAACCCGCATTGCCATATAATTTTAATACAAATAATTTGTATATTATTGTGACACTAACCACATAAATATAAAAATAAAAAATACAAAAGAAAAAAAAAATTAAAATTTTTCTATGTAACAAATAGATGCTGCATCCTAATGTTTTGCTTACACTACAAGCGAGGGAGCGACTTTACGCGAGGAATACTGTCCTACCGTCATACTACGTTTAACTAGTACGGAGGGCAGCGTTTCATCGTATTTTGCTAGCTTAGCCTTAGTATTAGAGTTCATTTTGCATTATATAATATGATATAGCTTGCTAAATATACCTTACTAAAAATTGTAACATTACAAATTAAGTAATCTAAGCTGTTCATGTATATTGAAATAAATAAATAAATAAATATTGTTAATGTCAAAGTGTGTTTGTTTGATGTGTGTATTTGTGTGACTCACACAATAACGGTTCAGGTTCAACTTGAAATGCGTGTAACTTGGAATAGAGATATTAGCATATTGTAAAATTAACAAATAGGCTACAATTCACCAATGTGCCTGACACGAGCCGGCTCACGAGCAGGCACTAGTAGCACAAAAACATACCTGTTTACAATCATCACAACTCCAGCCCGGTAACGCCTTCTTCTCCGCCTTCTTACGAGCCGCCGGCTCTTTGTACAATGGCTCCATATCTGATTTGAATCTGTATAATACATATATAGTGTTGTAGTTACTGCTTAAATTAATTTTATTAATTATTTTATCTTTATGTGCATTATCAAATTCCAAAAATACATTGCCTTAAGTGCTTATTTGTTCATACAACCAATACTTATTTTATTTTCTTCTATTGTAAAAACATAAAATTTTATTTCATAATTTATATACATATATGTATAGAGAAATACATTTTTCGGTTTTATTAAAATAAAATGTGCAATTAAAATTGACATTTAAAAATCAATAATTCATTCGATGCATTTGATTCAATATCATGCGGGTTCTATTTCCGCTTGTGGTATTGTGATAAAGTTTTATCTATACTTATGGGTAAATATGTCTATTGGATAAGGGGATGGAAAATTTTGTATGAGAAATCATATTATTCTGGTGTTTACTTGAAACTTGATAATGATAATATTCTTATTTGAATAAAAACAGTGGCAAAGGTACGTTTTAAGCAAGCAATAAATTAGGTCCATACATTATGACTAAAATTATAAATACATTAAGTGATTCTTCTTTATTATTTGTTAAAAAACCGTTGCTAGATTCACGACAATCCTTATTAAATACTCCAAAAGAACTAAAGCCCTTAATACTTTAGAATCTCAAATAAAATGAGGGTCTCCTTAAATATTGGGTACTTTCTACACAGTAAGAACATTCATACTTACTTATATAATATTATAAATGCAAGTATGTATGAAATGTGATAAAAATTATATGTATGAAAGTGTCTGTTTGTTTGCCTTCTTTCACGTCGAAACATAGTGACGGATTGGCATGATTTGTGTGAAGTTGGAGGGCTATAGAGTGACAGAGGCTACTTACTGCTACATTTCCCACGGGAAAACAAGTTATAATACAACCCACAACAACTCATAATACATATGTATTTATATAATATATAGTCTATCTATTCCATGCTAACCCCAGCGAAGCGAGGGTGAGTCAGCTAGTAAGAAATAAATAACAAACAAAAAATATAAAAAAACTAGCGACTCACGCTCGCTTCGCTCGCGTTCGTCCCTAGGTATATACGTTTTCACGGTTAGTATAGAATAAACTATATATATATATATATATATATATATATATATATAATATATATATATATACATACATCGGTATAGAAAAGTAAGTACCTATTTTAAAAATTAAAAAAAAATATATATCCCTTACTTGAGAAATGATTCCCCATACAAACTTTCATCACCCTTTTAACCCCCTTTAGAGATGATTTCCGGGGTAAAAACAATTCTATGTTCTTCCCAGGGTCTCAAACTATCTAAATACCAAATATCATCTAAACCGATTCAGCGGATTAAGCGTGAAAAGGTGACAAACAGACAGACAGACAGAGTTACATTCGCATTTATAATATTAGTATAGATTATGAAATACCAACCTTTTATTAGCTTCAACAAGTATAATGTCTCCCTGGAGTATGGACATGCTCGCCTCCGCGTCGGCCGGCTGCGTGTTTGTTACATTTATGTTTTCTATCAAAGGCTTTTTTGGACTGAAACGTAAAGCATAGCTATAAAAATAGCTGGAATCATTTTATTTTCATAAAATTGCAACTTTTCCAAATAAAGATTAGAATAAAAAACACAAAAATTGATTTACTAATACAAAAAAGACAGGAAAAAATAATACATTTTTAAATAAAACTATCTTTTTTGATTACTATCCGGATTTATTTTGTTTTTTTTTTTTAATTCATGTTCACAGTAATGATTGCTGTAAAAAAAAAAATAACAAAAAAAAAACCGAAAAGATAGTTTTATTTAAAACATAAAATAAGTCAGGCAGACGGCATATATATTATATTAGAATCTCTAAAGATGTGAAAGCTAAAAACAAAAAATTACTGCAAAATTTATACATATATCTTACCTGATTATATTTTTCTTGACAACTATATTTACACGTTGCAAAAGCGATATGCTCTCATCCGGACACATGGTTTCATCGTTACATTTCTCTTGCTTTATTGGCGTATTGAGCCTACAATAAGAAAATAAATAAAAATAATTTTCAAATTTCCGCCTTCGAGTTGTAATATTAACTTATAACTTTCTATCGACTCACCCTCGTTTTGGTTCGGGTTCGTCCCTAGACAAAAACAAATCTATCCCACGGGAACTATACATTTTTTCGGGATAAAAAGTAACCTATGTGCTATTCCAGACTATAATGGATCTCTGTGCCAAATTTCATCCGTTCAGCAGTTCTGGCGTGATTGAGTAACAAACATCCATCAATCCATTTTCACAAACTTTTACATCTGTACAGATAAATAAAATTGAAATGTCTGTTTGTAATGTCAAAATAACAGCTTTATACTTAATGCATATGGAATTATATACGGTACTTAAACCTTCTAATATTCAGAAGTGGTCACAGTAAAAACGAAAAAGAAATTTACTTTGGTGGATATTGTTGCAAGATATTGATTGATTCTTCCATTTGCTTCACATCGATGTCATTTATTAAGGGCTTGTTTTCTTCATTGTTTCCTTCAATTTTAATCTTTGACATGAATGGCTTCTTGTTTTTATTAGGACTCTCTCTTAATATGGATTTACATCTGGAAATAAGTAATGATGTAAATAATATAAAATCTATACAGGCAAATTAAATTGAAATGTCTGTTTGTAATGTTAAAATAACAGTTTTTTACTAAATATACAGGGTGGAACAAATCGATGGGACATGGAAGAAAAGTACCTTAAATATTGAAGTTATCAAAATTTATTCAAAGGAAACATTTCTTTATTTTTAAAAATAATAATAACTGCATTTAATTTTTTTTTTTAAAAGCTTACCTGAACCGGGAATCGAACCAGCGAAAAATGCAAAAAGGTACACCGTTACTATTTTATCGACGAAAATTGTAGAAAACTGAAGAAAAGTGTTTTCCACTTTCTATGCGTTTGTTCCACAATGTTAATTAGAGTCGACATGTATGTATGTATAAATTGTAAGATTTCATCGTTTTCATCAATCGTAACATACAATTTTCGTTCGAAAAATTTCATCCTGTCTATCTACTAATTCGATAAAACAGTGACGGTGTACTTTTTTGCATATTTCGTTGGTTCGATTACCGGTTCGGGTCACCTCTTTTAAAAAAATTTTAAATCCAGTTTATCATATTCTTAAAAATAAAATAATGTTTCTTTGGAGTGAAACTTGATATTTTCAGTGTTTAAAACACTTTTCTTCCATGTCTTATGCTTTTGTTCCACGATGTTAGAGTCGATATGTATAATTTGTAAGTTTTCATCGTTTTCTTTAATTTTAAGACGCAATGTTTGTTCGAGAGATTTTATCCTTACCATAGACCCTATCGATTAATTCGATAAAATAGTGACGATATCCTTTTTTGCATTTTTATTTTGTTCGATTCCCGGTTCAGGTAAGCTTTTTTTAAAAAAAATTAAATGCAGTTATTATTATTTTTAAAAATAAAGAAATGTTTCCTTTGAGTAAATCTTGATAACTTCAATATTTAAGGTACTTTTCTTCCATGTCCCATTGATTTGTTCCACCCTGTATATATATATATATATATATATATATATATATATATATGTAATATATATGGTAGTTATAAGAAAAACCATTTTTATTTTTTTTGTCTGTCTGTTTGTTCCGGCTAATCTCCAAAACGGCTGGGCCGATTTTGACGGGACTGGCAGATAGCTGATAAGGAGTAACTTAGTACTTTTATTTTAGAAAAATAATTAGGTTTCTGTAAAAAAATAAAAACCCATGAAATTATTAATAGAGAATCCGCGTACTTAGGGTTCACCCGAGCGAAGCGGGGGTAAGTCGCTAGTATGAAATATGAAGTGAATACTTATTTCATGTATCCATTGTTTTTTGTTTCAAAATAAACTTACATAGGCTGAAATATGGGTCCGCTTGTAGGTGAAGGTAGTATTGTATCATCATTGTCTATTATCTCCTGCTTTATGTTTTGCTGAAAATTAAATTATATAATGAATTTGTTATCATTCAGTAAATTATTATGTTCATAGCATTGCACTTTTAGTCCCAATGTGCTTTCGGCCACATCATTCAGATCATAGTACATATTTTTATAAATGCCATCCAAATGAAGTTTCATGACTGCTCCACACTATAGTGCTGATCACAGTCCGTTCTCAGTCTGATATCTCTGGTAAAGTATTGTTATACAAGAAACAATAAGTGCATTCACACTATCAGTAAAACTCACATTCTGGTCGAATCACACTGCAGCGAGGTTTCTTGTATAGAAATACTTTAATAGATTGATATCGGAACGAGAACACTGTGATCGGCACTATAGTGTGGAGTGGCCCTAAATGTGCAGGACTAATAAACACACGCACACGCACGCGCACGCGCACGCACACGCACACGCACACGCACACGCACACACACACACACACACACACACACACACACACACACACACACACACACACACACACACACTTACATGCGACTTTTGCAATTATAATAGTAACTTGATGTGATTACACAAAATGAACATTAAAATATTTTTTATTTACATACCTGCAAATTATTTTCACTGTAACACCTTCCAATTACCTCTGGGGAACAGGTGAGGTCTACAACATTACTTGTTTTCACTTTGACTAAGTTCAGCCTGGCTTGCTTTAATCTAGAACTAGACGCTTTATTGCTGGGCCTTGTAGGTGTTGGAAATGTTAGCTTTATGTTCTTTTTTTCTGGGGTTGGCCTGATAACATCAAAAAGATATATAAGAAAATAAAAGATAGAAATAAAGAACTAATTAGAATAATTATTGTTAGAATTTTAATAGAAAGGTAATAGAAGTGTAACATTCAATTTGTTTGTTTGTGTTTTTTTTTTCACTTCTCACAATACAAGAGATAAAATAAATTTAAATTTAATCATAATTAATAAACCAAAACAAATTTAAAAATGTTTAAGAGTTGCATAAATATAACATAATAGTATGGGAAAATAGGCATGATTTAAATATCTATTGCTAGCTCATTAAAGAATGCGAAGAGACTAAATTGCCATTTCAAATATATTTAAAAAAAATATTATACATAAATAAAACCATGTATGTTCAAACTAATAGCAATTAATATCTTGTTTATTATGTACCATGATTCCGGGCACTTCTTCTTATCTTTCAAACTCAATGAATGAGTTGAAGTTTTCTTTTTGCTAAAAATTATGGGACTCTTTCGACCTATTAAAGTACCTTCAATTTCAGAGACTGATTCATCATTGTTATTATGTAATTCTTCATTGGGACTAGGTTTATTTATTTCTACCTGTTTTTCTTCAGTAATCTTGTCTCTAATAGGAGACAATACCTGTGGTGGCTTCTGAATTAAGTCAAAAATCCTATTTAGAATGTTAAAATCCCGTGTTTCATTTAATTTGTGTAATGCTGAAACTGTAATAGGATGTGAAAAAATACATTGGTATTGTCTAATATTAAAATGTTAATATTATTATAGCTAAAGCATATTTTTCTTGCAATAAAAATAATAATAAGCAAAAATAAATAAAGGAGACTAACAATGAATCTTACCAATTGATTTTAATATATTTTCCTTACTAAAGATTTCTTTCCTTAAATTTTCACATCCATTGCAATTATATCTGTAATACAATAAATTAATGTAACGTGTATAGAAATGGGAGGAAGGATGGGTAAGTATAGATATTTAAATAGCTTAAAATATCTATTATAATATCTCTCTATGGTGTTTTTCTTTAGTGCAAGAGTGAATATAACAAAATACTTACAAATCGCATTTTTCTTTTTGCGAAAGTAAACTTCTATAATTTCTGTTTTCTAAATGTAACTCTTCAATTTCTACTACCAGATCTAAAATATAAAACAGGTGCTGTTGTTAAACAATCTTTACATTGTATCAAAATATAAGTTACCAAAAAATGACCTTTAAATTGTTTTATTGTTTGTTGTAATGTTGATTCCACTGCTATAATTTTAGACGTTGGAAACTTTTTTGTATCTAAATAATCGTGTTCGACAGATGTACCCATTTTGCATTACTTAAAAAATAAAATAAGATCTTTTTACCGCCAACATTTAATTTATTGGACAAAATTGACGATCATAGATAAAATAAGTTATCTTATGTCAACCGATGTCAACACCAGAGACAAGGTCAACACATTACAATAACAATTCAGAGTAATGAATGTAGAGAGATAACTACCAATGTCCAATAGACGTAACTACTGACCGCAAGCAGAAGAAATCTATCGTAATTCTTTTATAAATAAATGTATATGATATCACATAATAAAATATAAAAAATAAATAAAAAAACTGTGAACTTTTATTATGCAAAAGTTTAATTATTTTGTTTGTAATTATTTTTTCCTTATGGTAATTAAAGTTTTCTATAATTTGTCTATTCACTATTGTCAAAACACACGAATGTCAAAAAACAGGAACAGGCAAAGGAAGAAAATATATATGCCAAAAGTTTGTTTTTATTTAAAAATATTGCACTATATATGAGGCGTAAGTCAAACGAATTAAATTGTTACACTTTGGGTAAGCAATTTATATTAAACCCGGATAAAATCGAAAATTATTGACTCATCACGATAGCTTTTTAAAATTTTTTTAACAATTACTTTCATTGAAAAAAGGTATGTTTCAATCACTTCTATTTTGATTAATTTTATTGCTATTTTTCAAAAGAAACAATGTTATGTTAAAAACTAATTCTTTGTTACAAAATTGAGTAAATTATCTGATTTCTTCCAAGTTCCAAGATGTATAGCTGTAAGCTTTTGCCTTTATATTAGTATTTAAAAGAAACATGTCAGACGAATAATTACGCTCAAATTCTTAAAACGTAAACAAATTCTGTATTTAATTATTTTATTTTACTATAATTTCTTACAATATTATGTATGGAAAAACATTTACATTACAGTTTTTAAGAGATTATCAATATGGAAACCGACGAAGATATGGTTATTGTTATTGTGGAAGATGAAAATGAAGGCGAAGCATTTCCCGCGCCAATTGAAATTAAAGAGGAAATATTAGAGGAAGACGAAATGACTCAAAATGTGGTGAATTTACTTAAGAAACTTGAAAGTGGTACTGAGTTTGATATATCTATCGTAAAAGACGAGCAACTTTCAGATGAATATGATGAATATAGGACAGAAAATGAATATGAATACTCATATCTTGAAGATGCTGAAGTCGATCCTGATGATCAAGAATATGTACCTGAAAACCTAGAGGAGTCATTAGATGAAATTAGCTTTAGCAGTTCAGATGAAAGCAAAAATAATAAAAGACGAAAAAACGAAAGACATAGAACAAAAATGCTCAAGCCATCTGAAAGGAAATCTTATGTTAAAGATTTACAAGAACAATATCCTGAGTTAAATGAAGATCAAGACTTGCTTATAACTTGCTTAGTTGAAATAATGAAGGGCACTAAGGCTCCAGCTCCACCTCAAGACTATTTTATCATGAATGGGATTATGTTAGAGTATGTTAAATCAACTAGTTACTTTGATTAATAAGAATATTATATTTTATCTCAATTATTAAATTAAAATCTTGTATTTACAGATGTGTGTATTGTGGTGTTCAGTCTGAGTCTATACCTGCAGCTAGTCGTCATTTTCAAGAAAAACATGGGGAAAGATATTTGTATTGCTTTGCTTGTGGAGTAAATTTTAGAAGGTTACCCGATTATTTTTTAAACTTAATTTTTTTTTAAATGTTGAATATTATTTTTTACAGTTGTGCATTCTTTGAAATCGATATATTGATTATTTTTGATTATTGTGACTTTATAGTAGTTTAAGTTGAATATTAAACTTGAATATTTTCTTTCAGTACAACAAATCTGTACAAGCATGAAAAACGCTGTACTGCTCCAGACATAAGAACAGTATTGAAGGCTCGAGCAATTTCACTTGGACGAAAAGGCCGTTCTAGACCTTTCATTCCCAAGATAATCGAACAAGCCCCTCAGAGGTAAGAAATTGTGTTTGACTGAAGCATATATATTAAAATAAGGTTTTTTGAAAACATTTTGGCTTCAAGCAACCTCCACTTATGATGTATAGAGGCCCTTTATTTTATTTATTTATTTATTTAAGGCCCTTAGTACTCCCTAAAAATTATATAGGTTTAACAGTTATTGTTATTAGGCATATTAAATTCTAATTTTTGTGGAAATTCATTGAATCAACCATTATGTTACAACTATTCCATAGACTATATTAGTATATATTACTTCTTGTTTCATACATATTTCATACAGCTGCAGATTCTGAGGTTCTGGCTTTGAGTTTTATCTTGAGTCAAATTTAGTTATTGAATATTTTTGTTAAAATGTCTCAGTATGAGCCAGGAGGTTGGAAGTTGGCAGTGTTTTATCCCTGAGCCTCAGAAAGCATGTGTTGTATCAATCCTGTCCATGATCTCTTGCAGTGAGTATTTGTCATTCCATCAGGCTTTGGGGTAAATGGAATAGAGAGTGCACTTGTGCTTGTGCACACAATTGTACACTATAATATGTCCTACGCCCATGGGCCTATAATTTGATTTACATACGAGAATGACTGTCGTGACCGAAATTTGTCAGGAGGACGTTATTATTATTATTTATTCCTTTCTTTCTGTCCCGCTATTTAATACTATTTCCCACATATATACACGGGTTGATTAGAAGAGATCTCTTATAGCGATAAGTTCACCTTTCTCCATGTCATTTTATATGTATTTTTTTTGTATTATGTACTGTTTTGTGCAATAAAGAAATTATACTAGTAGTTCTGTGAACTTCGCGAGCACAAGCTGCACTTTGAGGAGTTATTCTGCTCATCACGCCGAAGATCCTCATCAGATCTTCACTATTTTTTCAAATAAAAAAGAACCATCGAAATCGGATTTCATAAGGCGTAAATATCCAGTAGCTGCCTTTTTGCTCTTGTTTTCAGGAAGTATCAATCCAATTAAAAATCCCCGATGACAAAAAAAAATCTATAAAATGGTAAAACCTGTATACCAAGTTTCGTCTAGATCAGTTGTAAAATACAATCCGTAGAGGAGTACCAACAAACTGACAGAGGAAAGCAAATTTTGTCAGACTTGAAGCAGGCACTTCGCCCGCTCGGTCAATTATTACGTAACACATGTTGTGTTGTGCAGGTACTCGTGCACCGAGTGCTCTGCGACGTTCAGCAGCCGCTACACGCTGCGCGCGCACACGCTGCACCACCGCGGCGAGCGCCCGCACCGCTGCCGCCACTGCCCCGCCGCCTACACCTCCTACACCGCGCTCTCGGTGACGTATACACACACACGCACACACACACACACACACGGACGCACGCACACACACACGCGCGCACACACACACACACACACATACACAAACGCACATGCATACATACACACACGCATACACACACACACAGATACACGCTCACACACTTACACACGCAAACATATATGCCACGTGATATGGTGTTATCTGTAACACGATATACAGCCTAGCAAGTTTCTGTACCCAATTGAATGGTATTTTGGCCAGTCTAAAAGGAATAAGCGTGTTGAGAAGTGGTGGGGGTGGTGGTTGGGTACATGCACACGTGCAAACATATTACATCGTTTAATCGGTGTCATTTTGTATGCAAATCTATACAGATAAATAAAATTGGAGTGTCTGTTTGTAATATTAAAATAACCGCTTTTTACTAAATGCATATGGATGTATACACGTTACATATACCAAAACATTTTTTAAAAATTTTGTCTGTCTGTCTGTTTGTTCCGGCTAATCTCCGAAACGGCTGGACCGATTTTGACGGGACTTTCACTAGCAGATAGCTGACGTTATAGGGAGTAACTTAGGCTACTTTTATTTTAGAAAAAAATCAGGGTTCCGCGAAAAAAAATTAAAACCCTTGAAATTATGAACAAAGTTTGCGTACGGCGTACGCACTATTAATATTTATAATTTTAATGAACATCGTAGGAGTAGCAAGCTACTATTTATGTATAAACGTAGCTAACTGTGAAAATGTACCTAGGGACGAACGCGAGCGAAGCGAGCGTGAGTCGCTAGTGTTTTAATATAAACCATAATATTATAACTTTTTAACGTCCTACTTCTGGGCACGGGCTTACCTTTAATATGAGGGAGATCAGGCCATAGTCAACCACGCTGGCCTGGTTTCCTCACAATGTGTTTCTTCACTGTAAGACAAGTGGTAATCATGTTGGAAATGATTCGCACATGAAAATATCAGAGGTGCGAGACCCGGGATTTGAACCCGTTTCACTCGGTTTCCCAAGCGAGCGCATTACCACTGGGCTACCACTGCTTTTGCTTGGTAACACGAGTCGGTAAAGTGATGGTGGCGGTCGGTTGCAGCGGCACGTGAAGAAGCACGGCGACGCGCAGTTCGTGTGCGAGCACTGCCGGCGCAGCTTCAAGCTCAAGGCCGCGCTCGCCACGCACATGGACACGCACAGGCGTGAGTCTTATTGTGCTATCTTGTATACACTATACATATATTATAAGTTACTTATTTATCTATGATTTATCTTAATTATGATTTTTCAAATACATAATATTTTTCATAAACAACCCGTTTTAAAATATTAAAGGTTCTGTTGAGTTATATTTCGTTTAATAATAATAATAATTTATTAAACAATATTACATATATAAACAAATATACATATATTATTATACAGAATAATCTTAGTTTTTAAGCTCAGTTTAAATTAGGCTGTGTCGACTCAAAAGATATGGTAGCCTCTGTTGTCGTACTAGGAGACCTGTAATAAAACATTGATTTGATTTCCTCTTTTATATTTATATTTTACAGCGATGAAGAAGTTTGGATGCGAGCTGTGTCCCAAACGGTACTCGCAAAAGGCGGCTTTGCTCCTACATGTGAATAAAGTGCACAAAAATTTACCACCCCCATGTGCTTGCCAACTGTGTCCGAAAAGGTAAACGTGTAATAATATAATCTTTACGGAATAATATATGCATATATGCGCGCGCACACAAAACACACGCACACAGCCAAAAAGCATGATGAAGTTAGCTATATTCCTTTTACAAACAGAGAGTTGTGACTTGTGACATACGGGATGAAATCTTTAGCTATTTTTGTTCCGTTACGCCAAAGAAGTATAACTTCTTACGTGCATACATACACACACAACCGTTTTTTTTTATTTTTTTTTTTCTTTTGACTTTAGTTAAGAAGAAAACGAATACACTCAATTATTCACAAATTATCAAATTTAAATAATTTGTGTGATTTCCAGGTATCCGCGAATGTCGTTACTGAAGGATCATATGAAGAAAATTCATGGCATGAACATCATGACACGAAAGGTACCTATTTATGGAGCTCAGAAAACCATCTAGTTTTATTTAATCTACGGTGTTTTTTTGACTGACTTTCAAAAAAGACGATTCAATTTGAATATATTTTATTCTTTGCTAATAATCTAAATAGATATTTATATATTTTTTTTAATGAACAGCTTATTTTTATGGGACAATCGATATAAACTAAAAAAGTCCACAAATTAAGTGATTTTGAAGTCGATATAACTTTTTTATTTTATTGAATGTCCTTAAAAAAGGAGGAAATATTAAATTTCAGCGCTTGGTATTTTTTGTTTGTAAACCAACTTTACATAAATCAAATCAAAATATATATATTTTATTCAAATAGATTTTTACCCTTTTGAATTGTCACTTCTTACATTTTTTTTAATTTAAATTAAATGTAATTAAAAATAAAAAAAATTAAATGAAATATTCTTAATAATTTTCAGATGTTCTTTAAAAAACTGCCGACGATGTCAGAGACACAAGTGCAGCAAGCTAAAGTTATCCTTAAAAGAGAAGTGGACGACCCCAACTATGACTTGGCTAACTTTAACGTGCAGTACACAGTGTGAAGTGCATTTACATCATTAAATATTTATTATTATAAACATACATATGCACATACATTATTTATAATTATAAAATTGTCGCGTTGTTTGTTTGTTCGGGCAATCTCAGAAATAGGGAATATGCGTGTGATTTAAATAAAGATGAAATATTTTTTTAATAATCTTTATTTCTATTCTTTTTGATTAAGAAAAGTGCAATTATAGGTGGGAAATTCAAAGTAGTTGAAACGCAACGCCATTGGTCAGACCGAATGTGACATCAAACTCTATAATAACCTCTCATCTGTTAGACCGTGCTTATGAAGCAGTGCGTCAAAATAAACGTCAAATGTTCGTGCATATTAAGCACGTTTATCATTCAAATTCGGCATCCTCCATGTAAGTGAATAACATTTTTCAAATTTAATTTGTATCGCTCTAATTTTCACACAGTATACTCAAATAAATAAGCATAGCATAAGACTGAAGACAAAGTTTATAAAATACACTATTATTGAGATATAATCTATACAAAGTCGCCCCTCGGTTTCGTCGAAACGCGCGAGCCGTGCGCATTGTTCGTGTGTTCTTTTTGTGATAATATCTATTGTGTGTGGAGTGAAAATGATCGTAAAATGGATTTACATTATGACTGGGTAAGTAAAGATCAATATTAATTACATGGTTAGGACAATTGAATAAGATTTTGTATAGAAATAGTGATTTTAACAAACATCGCCGCCATTATTCGCGGCAAAATGGCGTCATTCTCGTCGATATTTTTTGTAAACTTTATTAAAAACATTATGTATTATATACGTTATATATAATATATTATATACGTAGTCTATTATTTTTATGATCTTTACGAAACATTTAATTTAAAAACAAATGTAAAAATAATTCGTATTATTGTAATAAAAAATACCATGTTTTAAAAGAAGTCTACACAGATGGTGTATTCTATTTGTTTACTTTAGAAATATTTCAATATGGAAGCGTATAATATTATCGTTGTGCTTAAAACATTGTCATTATAATCATATTTTAGGATGTCAATTAGTGTTTAAAATAAATGCAAAGAATTTTTCAATTATTGCGAACATTTGAGAGACCTTTTTTTTTGTTTTTAATTTCAAGTGCTTGGCTTGTAGTTTGATTTATTGTAAACTAAACACTTCAAACACTTGAAACTCTGTCTGTAACAAGTATGTGGATCATATTACATAAAAAGTTATTACCCTAAGCCACTTGACCTACAGTGTTTTCGATATTGAAAAGTAATGGATTTTATTATTTTATTTCACTCGCGCGGGTGAAAAAAAAGGGTAAAATTTTCTAAAGCTTGTGTGGTGAAAAAAATATATGGAGAGGTGTGTTCTTTTTGTTTATTAATGTGAGATAATATAGTTTTTATGAAATAAAAAAACAAAAATTTGAAATAATGGTTCTATTTTTAAGTTACAAAGGTTTTTAGGTAGATTTTTGGGTAACATCGGGTTCCCTGACTTCCAGGTCGATTTACTAATACATTGTAAGGCAGTTTTTTTTTGTGGTTTTTTAATGTGTTAGGTTATTTCATAACGATTCCAACGACATAAGTTACTATAGCTCCCATACAAAACTTTACAGATGTCGTCATATTAAACACCCGCGAGAAAGTTTTAGGGGTTGTTTAAAACCACCCTACACTAAGCTGCATTTTTGACATAAAGCTTCATAAGTGGGCAACACAAATGAGTGGATAACAGAACCAGTGTTGACAATTTAGCGATTTTGTCGCTAAAAATTGTTTAAGCAAAAGTCATTTTTAGCGCGGCGTTAAAGTATCCGTATCGGTATGTTTTTTTTATTTATACTTAGTTTTCTGAAGCTGGATATTTTTTTTTTACAATTATATAATGCTATTGTATAAAAAAATCCCATCGCGCATATTTGTTATTTCCATATTTATACAGATTTTTATAGGGTTGCCTCTAAGAAAAAAAAATATAGGTTATAATTTAGTTTTGAATTTTCGAAAATGGTTACGGCTATTGATTATTTAAATTAATAAAAGTCGTCCCTTCTGAGAAGTTCCGTAATATTATAAATGTACAGGGGATCTGGGGACATTTGAGGAGGGATGGGCGGGAGGGGGAGGAGGTTTATTGTATGGGAATTTTGTAAAAATGTTATTGTTTAAGTACCAAATAAAAGACTTCTACTATATAATATTTATTTATTATAATTATAATATATTTTATTTATTATAAAGACATTTTATATATTTACTCTTATGTCGTAGTAAATTTGTAGAATATAATATTCCTAATTTTTTCAATTAGAATTCCAGTTTTCAATGAATTATACACACATTGTAAATTAACAGTAATATAATAAATAAAACTAAAATTTTGTTTTCGGATTATTTCACGGATTTATTTTGATTTTTGGTTCCCGACGTTTCGAATGCTTTACAACAATCATGGCCACAGGAGAGACTAAGGTTTTAGACGTCTCAAAGGCGTTATATACTCGAAACGTCGGGAACCAAAAACCAAAATAAATCCGAAAAATAATCCAAAGATAGTTTTATTTAAAATGTCGAATATTTTCGTAAATCTAAGAAAATAATAATATGATTATAATACCTCATACTATGTTAGTATTGAAGAGCATTTGTGGCTTCTAATAATATATAATTTTCTTATAATCCATCCATATTAAGAAAATAAGTCATAATAAGTACATTTTGATAACATATTGCGTTGCTTAACTTTAAATAACGGTAAATTCTGTATGTTTTTTGTTTGGGCGGACTTAAGGTAGTTGAATACATGAGTTGTGTTAGAAAACAGATATGATATTCAATAATTATATGAAATTGTTTTTTTTTTAAATTAATTAAAAACAATACAGCTACGATTATATTTTTATCAACTTATTTTTATATAAATTTGATTGACATTTTTTTGTCATCTATTGACACATTTGTTATTGTAGACATTAATAAATGAATTAAAACTTTTTTTTTGTTATGTTGCTCTCTCAGAATATAAAATAAATCCATTTTGATTTTTTATTAATACGTAAGGGTTGGTTAATTAAAAATATATATAATTAATGTAACTTTGACAAACAGGGATGTTAATTCAAAATAAAAAACATTTTAATACGAAAAAGTGTTTTATTACGCACTTATTATTTCAACCAAATGTTTACGAAATACTCTCTATAGCATAATGCATACACGTCATAGAAGACACCACGTAATTTTATAATGCTTCGTTACATACTAGGAAAATACAAAAATATTAAGCGGTATTGGTTCTACCGGATACCTTCGTTATATGCGAAATATCGAAGGTAGAGGTAAGGAGAACCATCTTATATGGGAGACAACTTGAAAAAGTGTCCACCTTGTGGTAAATAACAGTTCAAAAACCCACCAGAATGGCGCTAGTGTAGCAAGAGGGTATACGAATTTAGCAGTTGTAAACGGAGTGAAGTGTGCCGAGTTAAAAAAAATAATATTTTGAATGACTTGAGTAGTTATTGAAACTATTTATGTAGTCCAAAATAATACAATAAATAAGACCGAAAAAACTGTGGAAACACTGTTTTTTATGAACTTTTAATAATACCTTTGTTGTTTTTTTTAAATGTCCCCACTTGCTACCGTGGCGCCGCCTAAATTTAACGCATTTCGACGGACACTTTTTCATCACAGAGATGGTTCTCTTTACTTCTACCCTCCATAATGCGAAAGTACGTACGACGTACGCGCACCGCCATCTTGGTCAGTTAACACTCCGAGACCGAGGCTTGGTATTTCTAGAAGGCGGGATGACATTTGCAAATGATATGTCAATTATTGTGAAAACGACGATGAAATGAAATATGAATAGAATGATGCTAAAATATATCCGCGAAAAAATCCGAAAAGATAGGTTTTATTTAAAATGTACAAATATAAATCTAAGAAATTATAATGCTAAAATGAATGGATGAAATGTTTTAATGATGATGATCATGAATGATGGTCATGGGTTTGGCTAAATGATTTCTACTTGCTTTACCTTTTAGAAATACCATAGTTTTAATATTATTGGGTGCATATTTTATTGACAGCTGGAAAAGCGCATATTTACTCTTATCTCGAACAACCGATATCGGCCAACATACACGAAAACTAACATTTATTTTTTTTTATCTCGCCAATACTGATCGCAATCTTAACAATGGTCCAAAAATATCTAATAGCATCCCTAAACGATCGAGTAGAAAAATACTTTATGCCTCACAGAAATCTAGCTTTTTTTTTTAAATTTCTCACTTTAAACGTCACCATGATATTTTTTTTGTCGAACGGCAAAGATCCGAGATACATTAGGTCTAAGAGTGTTAATTACAAACTACTGTGACAATCTCAATAAGTTCGATAGTGATTGCATAATGTTCATGAAAATGAAAAAAATATAACACCTTTAAGGTTACAAATATGTATGTAGAAGTATGAACACCACGAAATTGTACCAGAGATCTATGATTTGTCAAACCGCGCGACGGGACTATGAATTATTTCACTATTCTATTCACTATTATCAATAGAGTTTGTTTATTTTTTTGGTATATTTTATATATTTTTTACGTACTATTACAACACGGGCCTCGGACAGTGTCTCTTCAGCAATTTTCATAGAACATTGTGCACGTGTACTTAATGTTTAACCTATGTTAACAGATATACGATTACACAAAACAAACATGTGAAATTGCAATGCGTCTATCGATTAACCTTACGATTAAATTAAAAGACTTATCTGATCTCGATTATCACAAAATACATATACCATATTGAACACCAATAGTTTTATCGCGTCTAAAAAGCATATTCAGAATGCCATTTAAACGAATTTACAATTAATTAACCTCTAATATGAGTTAAGGTTTCGTTTCAACGAGTGCTTTTCGTGGCGCTATAATGAAAAGCACAGGTGATGTCAATCAAAGTCTCAATTGGTATGGGAACATCACAGAACTTTTTGCTTAAGGTGAATAATTTAACACTTAAGATTAAAGCCAAACTGAGCCTTCATATGTAAAAGAAAAGATTAAAAGCGTCATAACATCCAGATATTTTAGGCCCGTTCTTGAATAATCGTGTCTTACAGATCTAGGGGAATTTGGAACATAGAACATTTTTTTATAGTGTTGCCAGGTTCAATGTAAATATAAAAATATTTTCACGGTTGGGCATATTGACGATGTAGGGCAAAAAATTGGAAAATTGCATATATCATTTGTCATATTTATTATTAAAACAACTACTGCAAAAATAGATAGGTATACTATCAAAAACTCATTTGTAATTTTTAAAACCTGGCAACATTACTCACATTGTGCAACGTAAAAAAATACCAGATTTTTAAATAGTTACATTCAGTTTCTTACTCTTCCATATAATTTTAAAAATAAATTTCAGATTCCGGTATTTTCTTATTGAATACAACAGTTTAAAGAGTATGTTACAAGTACGTGTTTCTTCTCTAGACATTAGACGGCTGTCAATATTGATCGGGAAACTAATTTAGCCATTTATTTTACTTATTGTAAAAATAAACTTTATCGTCAAACGAGCGTTACTTACGATGAATTTATTCATTAATTAGTTATGTATATTACAAATGTATAACTCTAGTGGCAGTTTCAACGCTCTGATATAACAGCGATGGCAAAAGTTCATTGCTTGTGATATTTATTAATTTAATTCTACACACTTTTGCTTTAGTCTGAACTAATATTATTATGGCGATGTAAATACTTCTAATTTTTTAAAACATAATTATTTCAATCTTAATATTTTTTTAAATTAATAATTTGGAGCTTGTACTTTGAATGGCACATTAACTAACTACTTCACGACGTTAATGACATAAAGACAACATTACAAAAATAAGCATAGCGAGTAGAATTAATTTAATACCACACGTCGTACATCCGACTGCATCATGTATAATTTAAAAATAAACACTATTACATAAGCAAAAAATCACTTTCTAAGTATGAAATTAAAAATTTTACAATATTGCTGTTGGATAAGAAAATATTATACTCGTACATTCTATAATATAAAGTTAATATTAAAATGCAGATTAGTGAAAATACCTTTGACTATTACATTAAAAAAAAAAAACAACACAATTATTTATAATGGTATAAACTATTCATTTGTTAAATTAAGTGTAAATATAATAAGAAAATACATTTTATATTACAAGTTCAGTACATGGACGCGCAGTCGGATCGACGTGAACAATCTTTACTCTATATAATCGGACGTCAACATCATTAAAAACGCATTAGCGTTTCGTTTCTATTAAATCCAATGTTACTAACAATGGCAACATTGACTCACACTGGCATTGACATAAATATAATAAATACGACATTTTGGCGTAAATTTTATAACTTTTATTGAGCTGTAAAAAATAAGGTATTATTTAAATATTTGATATTATTTATAAAGACTGTTTAAAGTTGAAATCATTTTTTTTATTAAAACAAATAATATGAATATAAATATAATAATTAGTGTAGATGTTGCATTGTTAGTCACACAAGGATACAGGAGTATTCCGACGTCGATATATCGATATCGATAGATAATCGAAGCTCATGCATTTCTTACATAGATAACATCATTATTATATATAAATGAAGTACCATATGCATATTAAGATAAAATATACGGGGTTAAATGTCTACTGATTATTATTACATTTTTATAGAAACAATAAATGAATAATAAAACTCCTCACTCCTAACCTTTCTCCTTTATATAAAAATCATTCGATTGAATCGATTCCTCCGACTATTTATTATCACTTTCATGAGAATATCAAATTTAACTAAGATTTTGTAAGTATTCCTCCTTCATAATAATAGAGATGACAAAAACAAAACCAGAGGAACAGTCGATAAATATGTCTTAATTAAAACTCATAAATCAAAAAAAGAGCGCAAATCAAAATAAAATTGCATATAACGGCATATGCATGATTTCGACTAGTTTCCTCGAAAAAAAAAAAACAAAAATATATATAAAGCAATCTTGTACAGCTGAAATCATTAGGAACATACATCTGACATCTCTGAGCAACTCTTGAGAAAATCCTTCAAGAAATTCAAAATTCTACACTAATATACTTATCACAGGTTAAGGGGACAAGAGAAAGTATTAGTGTTCTCTTAATACAGCAATTATTATATGTAAATATAAAACTAATACAACTTAAGATATCCGCCAGTTTACGTTCGAGCGGTGAAATGAAATCGTTTGGATAAAACTAGAAATTAGTATAAATTGTAAGCCCACTTGCCCGTTTGGGCGGCTGAGATCGATTACTTATGTATATGTAACCACTTGCGATTAAGCGCTGAAGCCAGAATCACGTCACTAACAGTCCAACCGTATCTGATCAAACCCACACTTGCACAATCCCGCGAATCGATTACCGACTATCCCAATAATAATTATGTTTGACAAAAATAATCTCTTTTGTCGCTAATCGATTCGCGAGATTCGAGTTCAAACATCGATAACAATGGTTAGGCGAGTGAGTCTCGCCTGTGACGTCATCACGAGGGTTCGCGCGCGCGTGGCGAGCTCATGTCGGCTCACATCGCGACACCGAGCATCGATATCGATATCGACATCGATAATAACAAGTTAATTGACAGTTCGCGTCACAGCACTATAGTCCGAGCGCGGTGGCGTTCAGTCCCACCCGTTCTCTTTCACCATGTGAGCAAGCTCTATTATGAACTTGCCTTCTTTGTATTTTTGACTGGATTCGAACGCGTACTCCTGAAACATTAAGTCAAAAATGTACACAACACAAAAACGCAAAATTACGCAAATTAATATAAATAAAATTGGAATTATAAGATTAGTTCATTGACAGCGAATATAAGACCCAATTCAACAGTGAAATTGAAAAATTACAGTTAATATACTATAAAACCTTCATGTTACTGAAATTAAAATATATTTAATTAAATTCACGATAAAGCGACGCAATTTATAGTGAATCGTTAATGCTTAGTATATAAGTTATCTGTATTCATAATACGTATTAATAAAACAATAAAGAACTTTGCCAACGCATATCGTAGATATTTACCTAAAGACAAAGTATCTTATAATTATTGTTCTAAAGAAACACTGATTAAACCTAGATATGTACGTAGAAGTATTAACTTTTATGTTAATATGTATACCTACTAACATAATATTATATTTATTATTACTTTGAAAACTGTTTACATATATAAATAATAATTACTATTATAAACAACACAAGAGCACTCTCTATTCCTGTCACTCTCATACTCCGGTGGGACGACACGAGACACGACCGGTGGCTGTTAAGACGCAGGTCCGGCTTTACGTGCTTTCCGTGGCACGAGGATGAAACATCGCCAACTTCACAACTTGCGGGTTGTTACTGAGATTTCTTTACAGAAATATTTCATAACTGAATTTAGCCTGACCCGGGATTCGAACCCAGACTTCCGGATCTGTGGCCTTACATACTAGCGACTGGACCACCGAGGCAGTTAAATGATTAGTACATGTAGGAACTTACATATTTCCAACCCAACATGGTCTTGCAACACTCGCAGTAGATGTCGGCGACGGCGTGCAGCCCCGTGAGCAGCACGCGCTCCTCCGCCGGCCCACAGCCCACGTTTACACTGTAAATGCAATAATTTTATTATAATTACTAGCTGACCCGGCAAACGTTGTTTTGCCATATAAATAATTTCCTATTACTAAAATGGCTATTAAAAAATAAGGGTTGATCGTAGAAGGGTGAAAATTGAGGATTGTATGTATTTTTGTATGTTGTATCATAAAAAAATAGAAATTAAAAATTTTGTCTAAAAAATAAAAATAAAAAATTTAGGGGTGGACTACCCCTAACATTTAGGGGGATGAAAAATAGAGGTTGGCCGATTCTCATAGATACCGGATAAGCACAAAAAAATTCATCAAAATCGGTCAAGCCGTTTCGGAGGAGTATGGCAACGAAAACTGTGACACGAGAATTTTATATATTAGATTTCTTCAATTTAATTCAATTCAATTCTCTTGTTATAATGGCTTCAATGCGTGCCTGTAAAGCACAGAATACTTCGCCCATATCACGTAGAATGGGGAGGACTAATTATTTTTTATTAACTTATATAATATTTTTGAACGTTTTAGAAATATCGCATTACGAAATATCACGAAAGTTACTAATTATAACTAAGTAATTTGTTTGTGTAATAATTTCAGTAATAATTTATATTTTTATACTTAAAATTCTCAAAGAGGCTAATATCTTGAATTGGTCTTTGTCTATGACTGAGGGCCGAAATTCGATTTTCAATTGAGGCAATTTTCTTAAAACTGTAGAGGATAAAGATTTACCTACTATACAAAGATATCTTTCACGAACTAATATTACATGCAAGATTTACTGAGAGGTTTCCCATAATATGCTTTTTTAGAAAGACAATATACGTCTAAATTCTTATAATCTTATTATAACCAACACTCTTACACTCTTTGAATCTTATTGAAGTAAAACAATTTTATTGGAGATTTAAAGTTTTATATTGGATTTTCTTATAAAATATCTATTTTCAGACGCTTCGAGCGTGCTTAATACACTCAGTATATCGATACCATAAAATAGAACCTGCTACTTAGTGAGACGTAAACAGCAAAGAGAGCCTCGTAAAATCAAATAGCTTTTGTTAGAAGTTAACTTATCGAATAAACTATTATTTTCTCAGCCAAATAAAACTTGTACTGTCTCTACATTGTATACAATAGGTATGTATAATAGTTAATGCGCATTAAAATGTTATAAGAAAATTAATTATATATATTGATACAATATTAAATTCCTTTATTATTTTATTCTATGAGTATGTAGGTACTTTTGTTTACATAATCGTAATAATCTAATCAAATACATTGCTACGCTTAGATTTATGACTTAGGTACTCTCATATTACAATTCAGAATAGATACTTTATGAATGTATCTGAAAATGATATTAGGTATTTGTAACAAACTATGTTCTACTGAAAAAGCAAAAAAACTTTTTGGAATACGCGAGCGAACTGGAGTTGGTAATATCGAAATATTTTATTTAGTATTAAATTATTACATTTTTTACTGAACGTCATGAGTCTACCACCAGTTCCGAAAGAACAAGCCTCAGCCTGAAAAGAACTGTCGAGAGAAACTCGGCGGTTTACTGCTACAGTCTACCGCCACGGTTAACTTCATGACTGCATTTATTCTCCATAGACACATCAAATAAAATAGGAGTCGCGTGAAAAATATATAATATGTATGAAATATGCATGGCGGTAATTCAACGTAAAGAAATAGGTCAAGTGGTGAATAACTTATTATATTCAATTTCAAGTTTTCTTTATTTATTAGTATTATAGCTATTATAGGTATGATTCATTCACTTAAGAGTATAGGAATATATACTTATTTTTTTGAATAGCATCTAACGAGAGTAATCACGGTGAATAGGAACATCAAATAAGCTGGTTATTATGTACGAGTGACTCACCCTCGCTTCGCTTCGGGTTCGTCCCTAGACAAAAACAAATCTATCCCACGGGAATCGTACATTTTTCCGGGATCATATATAGCCTATACCCTTCCTCAGTTAAGAGCTATCTATTGTAAGAATAGTTATTCAAATCGGATTAGTAGTTCCTGAGATTAGCGTGTTCAACCAAACAAACAAACAAACCCTTCAGCTTTATAATATTAATATAGTATAGAAGATTAGCTATCTTTTTACACTTTTTGAAATACAACGTATAGCAATGGAGGAAATCCAATTAATCGATCAATTTTTATTTTATACTAGCGACTTACTTCCCTAACTTAGGTACGCGGATTTTATTCACAATTTCATGGGTTTTATTTTTTTTGCGTGGAACCTTGATTCATTTTAAAAAATAAAAGTAGCCTAAGTTACTCCTTATAACATCAGCTATCTGCCTGTGAAAGCCCCTTGAAAATCGGTTCAGCCGTTTTGGAGATTAGCCGGAACAAACAGAAAAACACACAAAATAAGAAAAAATGTTTTTTTCTTATTAGCACCGTATATACTTGCACATGCATTTAGTAAAAAGCATGTTACTTTGACATTACAAACAGACACTGCAATGTTATTTATCTGTATGGATGATTAATTAAAATATATATATATATTTATTATATAAGTTTTATTGGATTACAAATATTTAGTCAAAAAAAAACTTTTTTTTCTTAAATTATAGTTTATAAAGTATGTAAGTCGGTAGTTTACTTACACTGAATTGAATAGATACGCGCGCCCCTGGCTGCCTTGGAACGACTGTAAAATAACAGTAATAATGTTAAATTACCAAGTAAAAACTACAAATGTTTTTAATGATCTCATTTATGTACATCACGATTTGCGGCTATAAGCAGATTGAGTGTATGCGTCGTAAAATACTTTTACGTCACTTTGTTGCCTAGAATTACAGCTTCTTTATATAGCACTTAGCTTTCTTCCTTCATTCAGTAAACACTTTATGGTATAAAAATAGCCGATCTACTTAGTGTCTTGCGGGAACTCTTTTATTCTGTCAGGATACAAAATAGCCTGCCATTATTAACCTGATCCTCTATACGCCAATAAAAGTCACATTATATTTGATTCCGCTTGTTCAAATCGGTTCAGCGAAATAAGCGTGAAAAGGTGTCAGTCGGACAGACAGACAGACAGAGTTCCTTTCGCATTTATACATTAGTATGGATTATTACAGGACATATGTAGACCAGTAACCATGTGTGCTAAATATAGAGTAGATCGATGAAATCGCTTAAATTTAAACTTTAAACGCGATAAAATTAATTTAAAATGAAGTATCCCTAGCTTAGTAAAGTGTTGTTATAACTAAAATAAGTGGAGTAACCTACTTTCTCTCGAATTCCAATAGAGTGCTAGTAAAATGCTAGTGGATTATTATTTTGCAATAAATTAATAATTTATTATTACAATATTATCCCGATATGTTCTTATTGTACTCTTAAATATGTAGGTAATAATTGTTTGAATTCAGATTTCAGTGCCAAAATAATACTTTGTAATAGAAAACTAAAATAGAGAAGATACACGTCATTTAAACATATTTTCCTTCTTCATACATACATAATATGTGTAAAAAGAAAAATATGTATAACTGAACGCATAGGAACATATACGGAAATGCGGTTTATAAGTTTCAATACCATCAAATTGGCTTAGCTAACATTAAAATAGAATGATTAAAAACGAAAGCAATACCGCCGCATTCTATTAAGAGTGAGCAGGTACCATGGGTTTTAGTTCTAGTATCACTTGTCATAAATGCAGTTCTTAACATTAAAATGGTTTAATCGTAACTACTATTACGAATGCGAAAGTTTGTATTTGTGTGTATGTTTGTTACTCCTTCGTGATAAAACAGCTGGACCAATTTAGATGAAATATGACTATATAGGTAGACAACTAGCGACTCACCCTCGCTCCGCTCAGGTTCGTCCCTAGTTATGTTTTAACATTTAGTATAGATTTCTCACAGATGAGGTATTTTCCCGCAGTAAAAGTATCCTATATGTAGACCCGGATAACTAGCTATAATCATACCAAATTTCATTAAAATCTGTCCAGTGGTTTTCTCGTGATGCGGTCACAGACAGATCGATAGACAGACAAAAATTCTAACTATAGATTCGGCCTCGGTATCGATAATAATCTATGGAACATATTTAAACGAGCAATTCTTGTTTATTTATTTATACCGGCGATTTCGGAACCGGCTCTAACGATTTCGCTGAAATTTGGCATGTGAGGGTTTCTGGCGGCGAAAATTCGATCTAGATTTGTCTTATGCCTGGGAAAACGCATGTTTTCGAATTTTCATGCGGTTTTCTTTCGTATTATTCAACGCAAAATATGGTCGCTAATATCGCACGCTCGGGCATAAACATCGTAGTCAAGCGGCCAAAACGCAAGATTGACAATAACAGGTGTCCGGGTTCGAATCTCCGTCGGAAACAAAGTTTTTACTTTTGTTTTTTTTGTACTTATTCAAGTTTTTAGTTTTTTTTTTTTTTAAAGAAAATTGTACTTTTGGCCAAAAACTCCGAGCTAAGCGCGGTAGACCCGGGTACTGTCTATTTAAATATGATTTGTCAAAAAATATTTAATGTACAGATTCGACTCAGTTACAATTTTATTATAGATATGTATAGATGACCTGGAGTAACTTATAGGTTACTGTTAGGTGTCAAGCAAAGCGAAGTGAGTCGCTTATGGTTTAAAATCTCACCTTTGATATAAGCTCGTCATGGCTGGCGAGGTGCGCGCGACAGTGTATACAGCTGTATGTGCGATGCGCCGGCGGCAGGTACGCCTGGAACGTCTTGACAGGGGTGCGCGTTGCGCCGCCCTCGCCTGCCACCCCGCCACGGTTAGTCACCCCGTCACGCATGAGTGCCTGCTAGCTACCAACACACACCCAATGTACATTGTACACCCCCCGCCGTCATTCATACAGCCCTAAGTGCACTATCCGCTGACCGCCATTGGGATTCATCGCGATCAAATGTGTTAGCGCCACGTCTTTAGATAGTTATGGAATAGTGAATAATATTATATAAAAAAAAATAATAATAAAAATTCCGAACCTTCTCCTTTTTTGTACAAAATACTTTATTGACGTTTGTTTTTATAAGGTATGACATTTCTATAATGATTAAAATCACAGATAAAATATCATTTTTTTTTATATCTACGAAAGGAAATGTAATACTTGGCAACCTGTCCAATAAAAATTATAATCAATAAGCATTAATGAAAGCTTGTTTTGGCTTATGATAAAATTTGCAACAGGAGGCTTACAAAAATTAAAAGCTTTTAACGGCTTGTTTTTAATCCCAATCGCGGTTTTTCCTTCCCATAGTGCACGTGGGGCATTCGGTAACAGCACTCATGCGGTAACAATCAAAATAATTAAACTTAAACATAAAACGCCTAACAAAACAGCGAATACAATTTAAATATAATAATATTAAAGAAACTTCAAATAAACATCAAAAGGATACGTTTAAATAACTTAAAAAGGAATTTTAAGCGAGCGTTTCAGATTCCTTAAGTAACAATATAATAAAAATTTGCTGTAACAATTTGAGAAAACATATATTTTCACGTTTAAAAGGTTTCTACAGACACCTCATTCGACGCGTAGGAGTTAAGTTCATTAACTTCTTAAAAACAAATTTGATTTAACAAGAGAATAATATCATCGTTTACTCAAACAATACGTCTGATCGCACAAATTAAAATGCATCCAGAACAATGGAGTATAAATAAGCTCAGTTGACTTTAAGTCATCAAATTGTCGTCAATTGTACCAATTAGAATCACTGTTCCTAGACATTTGCGCTAGTTACTCGCAGTTTGCATGGAAACCAGCTACGGCATCTACATTTATATAGGTTCTTCGTACAGATAAGTGAATGTAGTTCCCAGTTCGAATGAGACGTGTTAAATTTATGAGAGTTATGAATTTTTACTTCTATGTTGTAAAATTGTTATTTATTAGGTAAGTACGAGTACATATTCAGTAAATTGAATGAAATTTGCCAGCGATACTGTAATGAACAGAAAAATCGTAGAAACAAAGCTCAAAAATATTAAAACAGAAAAAGGTGCGGTTTAATCGTGTAAGTCAGCTCTATCTATTGTTATAAGTTTTCTCTTTATCTCTGGTCTGCAACATGTTCCATGTCTACAGTCCAAAGTTTTGTACAAGCGAAACGAAACTAACTTGCGTTGCGTGACATATGTTCAGTAGACGTTCTGCATGAATATCTTATTTTATTTTTAAACTTTACTTAAGAGGGGTTTAGCAACGAAAATTTCATAATTTTCATTTGATTTTAGGTCTGCATTTTTACGATCCATGGCTGTTCGTGATATCAATTTTGTATGAATTTTATTTGACATAACTGACGCATTTTTTAGATTGTACTCATTAAGTGTAATATTAGGGGCGTTCAATCTTAGGCTTAGGGCGCCATTTAAAACACTTTACTCCCTACAGGGCAGACTATAAGTAAAGTACGTAGAGGTACCGTACCTGCTTGGCGTGAGCAGCACGCGCCCGCCGCCCACATGAGCCGCGCGGACCGCCGGTCACCTGCCGCGCGCGCCCTCGCACCGCGCCGCGCGCTCCTTCCTACCACCCGCCACCCTCTGCTGAAAAAGAGAAACACTATTAAAAATGCGAACAATTGTGTATGTATGTTTGTTACTCTTTCATGGTAAAACGACTAGACAAAATTCGATTAAATTAATAGGTAATGATTATTTATTTATTATTACTTAATTAAAAAATATTATATAGGTATAAATGATGACGTGGGACGCACTCGAGAGAAACGACGGTATGTCGCTAGTATGCTATATTGTTTCATAGAACTCATAGAAAGGAAAAGGTCTTTATTCATATAGAAATATTATGGAAATGCATATGGTAGGTACTTTTTATTCTTGCTTTAACTACACATGGACCAAAGTGACCAGTGATAAAAAAATATAAAAAAAAAAAAAAACAATCCAGAAACGACCCTTTAATAATGAGGAAAAATATTTTTTGTTAAGCGTAAAGTTTTGTTAAAACTTTTACCTAAGTGTCTAAACACAAAATAGAAAGTACCAGTAAATACGACCTGTCTGATAAACAAGCATGTCATGTAAAAAGTTGATCGGCCGAAAGTAGATAAACCTAAATGTCTATGAACGGTTCATTCAGCAGTAAGGCCGATAGCCCGCACGGTCCGCTACCTCTACCACATCCTATTAAGAAAATCATCCTATCTATATATAATATAAAACAAAGTCGCTATCTGCGTCTGTGTGTTTCTCCGCTTACTTTTTCTAAACCACGCAACGGATTTTGATATGGTTTTAACTAATAGAAAGAACGATATACGAGGAAGGTTTACGTATATAAGTTGAAATATTTTGTACAAAAAGACTGAGCCTAGAGGTATTTTGCCCAAAAAAAAAAAACTGTTTTCGTACGATTACATGGCTAACGCTGGCTAAACCACAGATTACAGATACATCAAAACAATGTACTAAAAAAATGTCCGTCTCAAAAGAGACTTACAGAAAAGTTTGCGATAGCATGTGTCTATCTCTTAAAGTACGCTCACAATAATTTATATGTTTATAAAAATAGCTCATAATAATTTTTATGTTTATAAAACGTACCTAGGGACGCATCCGGGCGAAGCGAGGGTAAATAGTTTGCATTTTAAGTTTATTTATATAGATATATAATCTGAAAAAACTCAATTTTTATATCTTTACCGAAAAACGCCGAGCGAAGCTAATAATATATGTAGATACACTTAGAATATGGATACACTTAGTTTATAGAACTTATTCCAAGACAATATAATACCTATAAGAATTTATTGAAAAATCAATATAAAAAAATTGATAATTCAATACAAGAGCCATAATTATTAAACAAAAGAGCTTTCTATAAATTCAACTACAGCAGTAGATACATATATAGCAGCAGGTAGATAGTAGGTATATTCGTACAGCGTATTTAAATACGCTTACAAATTGAAGTTTACATGTGGCTATGTTTATGGCGTATACAAACTAGAAACTAAATAGAGGTGAAAATTAATTACTTAAAACGTAAAATGTTAGAATTGGAGCGGATATTAGGTTTATTACTCATGGCAAATGTCATCAGTGTAATTGCGTGCATATGGACCTCGTTAGCCAATAGCTAACACGGCACTGTACTGTACAATGGCTGTACTGTACAAAGCAGAACCTAGAAGCACGATACTATCATTTATAGATCACAATACAATAGGTGAATTATATACGAAATAAATAAAACTATCTTTTCGGATTTTTTCGCGGATTTATTTTGATTTTTGGTCAAAATTTTTGGTTCTAAAATGAAATTATTTTATAAATTTGTAAGTGGGCAATGTCTATGACCTTTGAGACGTCCAAAACATGTCTCTCCCGTGACCACGATTGCTGTAAAGCATATGAAACGTCGGGAACCAAAAATAAAAATAAATCCGCGAAAAAATCCGAAAAGACAGTTTTATTTAAAATGTCAAATATTCGCGTAAATCTAAGAAAGTGTTATATATACGAAGTAATTTATTACAAGATTTTATTTTTATACGTACAAGGGTAGAAAGAGAGTTCTCATTATCGTTTTGATAGAGTTTAATTTTTTAATTAAGGAGTTCGCAATAACTCCCGCTTTAGACTACCGTCTTTGTATTTTCCACGACTTTCTTTCGCGACTTTGAGGTTTTCTTCGTATAATTTTCTTCTGCTGACTAAAGGATTTAGAATAGACAGCTTGTTAGAAACTAAAATTAGGGAGCTAGCTTTTGTTGAGATATCATAAATATGAATAGTAGTTCAACCTTGAACTTTATTATTGAATTTTTCAAATGTACTTTACTTAATAACAATAAATAAAGTCAAAATATAGTTTAAAGATATTTATTTTTATACAAAAAGAAGGACTATCGTGCTTATCACTACTTACACACAAAAATAAAGGTATACACAGACTCATAACAAGAAAAAAAAACATGTTTACATAAAAACCCGTACCACTAGCGACATTAATATATGGGCTGTCTAGAAGGAGCTTAAATAAGCTTCAGAACTTATTTTTTGCCGCGTTTTATAAAAGAATAAATTGATTTGAAATGAATAAAACATAATCCTTATGAAATTGGCGTGGAATATTCTGCCATCTGAAAAAAAGCTTGGTAAATAAATAAATTCGTTAACATGCCGGCTGAAGACTTAATGCCAAGCGTCAAGGATAACTCGTAGAGCGGTGCTCGGTGGGCCGGTCACGTTTACTTCTGTTTGTTTAACTTGATTCTACTTTTATATTATGAAACATTATTCTATTTTTGTGTCGCGATCTGATAGTGTCACGTCATGTTATATAACTTAATTAAAAATATTGTCGGAATAGCCTTCGCTTTGCGTTTGCCCTTACTAAGCGTCAAAAAGATCATAAAACTTCTATACCTTCTCTCACAGAGGCACTTATTTACACAAATAAAAGGAGCCTATGTCAATTTCAGATCCTCTATACACTTAAAATTGACGAAAATGTTCTTTATTTATTATATCCATCATTGTCGGGATAAAATATAGCCCATGACCTAGTCTGTCCATCCGTGAAAACCCAGACCGGTTAAAACTCAGTTATTATGGAATGAAGATGCAAAGAGGCAGAAACATTTAAAATATAGAGAATACATAGAGACATTTAAAAGATATCTCATACATATAATAAAATTGTAACTAAGCCGAATCTGTACATAAAATATTTTTTGGAAAATCTTATTGAAATAGACATTATCATCGATACAGAGGCCGAATCTATAGTTTTTAGAATTTTTGTCTGTCTGTCTGTCTGTTACCGCATCACGAGAAAACCACTGGACAGATTTTGATGAAACTTGGTATGATGATAGTAGGTCATCCGGATCAACATATAGGATGCTTTTTACTGCGGGAAAATATCTCCTCTCTAAGGTAAACGTGAAATAGCATAAGTAAATTGATTAGAAATAATTAATGAAGTCAGCGCAGTAAATGCGTGTCAACAGGAAATCGCAATCGAATAAAGATTACTTTGGTCATTGTAATTCATAAATGCAACATACCGATATATTATTGAAGTTTTAAACAAAGATGGGAGTTACATATGTATACTTATACTTATTAATACATTAGTTGTTACTAGTTCTTATTATATTTATTATAATACAGTGTTTGTTGTCCTCCATGTCCGTCACCAAGATGCAATCTATGCCATTGCCAAATTTTAACGAAATCTGTTCAGCGGTTTAAGCGTGAATAGGTAACAGACAGAGTAACTCACATTTATAAATTACAATATTAGTATGGATTTATAAGTAAACCAAACTTCAACTTTTTTCCCAATATATAATTACGTATCTAAAGTAGAAATTCTATTATTTGAAAATTATTAGCGCTAAATAAACAAAGTCAATTATAACAAAAATCCTATATCTGACAAAAGAACATTGAAAAAAAAAAACGATTGTTGAATAGGACCTTTGATCCTTTAGCTAGAAATTATGCAAGCAAAATATAGACTCGCTACAAATTGAAATAAAATTTAATATCGGTTAATAAAATATTAAGTTTCAATATAACCACGCACAGACAAACACACAGATATTTTCACACTTATTACACCCCTCACATCGGGGTTGGAGATATTAGATATTGTAGATTCTTCATATAGTAAGAACGTAATTAAAAAATAAATTTATGTATATCATTGATATTTATGTAACGCAATATAAAACAAAGTATGAAGCCATATGATTGACATGATATATTCCGATATGAATACGAATTAATAATGACTAGTGATCGCCGCGTGGTTGAAAATCAACCATAATTCATTAAGTTATATATTTATTGTCTTGCGTATATTACAATATTAATCTGTTCTCAATTTGACCACAGACTAACAATAAACAAAAGAGTATACATATATGGGTATGTGTGTCAAATACATGGTAGTGTGTAATGTCTTTTTTATTGAATTAATGTATTTTTTATGCATAATTTTAAAAAAATATCAGCATTCTGCACTCGTTCTCTATATAAACTATAAGTGTGGGAAATTTCATACTCCTCCGTCCGCGCAATTTTTGTAAAAAGGGGTACAAAGTTTTTGCTTCACGTATATAGATATGACGACAAAATACTAAGCTCAATAGATGTGCAGCGTACCTACAATTTACGCACTAAACCATTGATGAATCTTTTAATATTAAGATAATTCCAATTTAGTTTGGGTTTCTCAGTAAAAATCTATAGCTTAAATTGTTTTTGATCGACTTCAAAAAGGAGGAGGTACACATTTTGAATTTATTTTCTTGTGTATCATGCTATATCATCGGAATTTGTAAACTGATTTTCATCTATACTAACATTATAAAGAGGTAAAGTTTGTGAGTTTGTAAATTTGTGAGTTTGTGAATTTATGAGTTTGTGAGGTTGTAGGGGGTAATTTCTGGATCTACTGAACCGATTTAGATGAAATTTGGTAAGAAGATATTTTGAGACCCTGGGAA
The DNA here is from genome assembly GCA_905404265.1 of Fabriciana adippe. Lineage (NCBI taxonomy): Eukaryota > Metazoa > Arthropoda > Insecta > Lepidoptera > Nymphalidae > Fabriciana > Fabriciana adippe. Next base: position 12,906,434 of record FR989995.1, on the reverse strand, counting down.
GAACATAGGATACTTTTTATCCCGGAAATCATCCCTTGAGGGGGTGAAAATGGGGATGAAAGTTTGTATTGGTAAGCAAGCTATATAAATATAGCCTTATATAAATTTTAAGTAAGGTATCCGTCCCTGAGGGATGATTATAATGTGATTTTAAAGCCGCTGTAACTTTTTAGTTAAAACTAATTTCATGTCACTGGCTATTTTTACTAAGAGTATGTAGGAGGTGGTGTAGAATTAGTAGTTAAACCAATATTCATACTAATATTATAAATATAAAAGTTTGTTACTCTTTCCCGCCAGAATCGTAGAATGGATCTGGATGAAATTTAGCATAGAGATAGATTATAGTCTGGAATAGCACATAGGTTACTTTTTGTCCCGTAAAAATATACGGTTCCGTGGGATAGATTCGTTTTTGTCTAAGAACGAACCCGAAGTGAAGCGAGGGTGAGTCGCTAGTAGTATTACCTATATTTGGATCCGACAGACAGACAGACAAAACTTTTATAACTGTCGATTTGGACGAAATCACATCAAAAACATGTTTCTTTTTTATTTTCTATTAACATAAAATTTTGTGTACAAATCGTAATCTAATTCGTGTGAAGCAATGACATGATACCGATGTTAATACCAAAAGAAAGAACCAAAAAGCATTTTTCACTCATTAAAATATTAGTTCGTGCGGCATTAGACGCGAACTCATTTACCTAATAGTGTGACTTTTCATTCGGCCTCCGTCAGACGATCTGGAATAAATCCAGTTAAGTTAAATCTAGGTTAAGGTCTTTGTAAAGTTACTCTTATAAAACCATTGTTTATGAGCACGCGAAAATTACAGTTTCTACGTGCTGTATATTTAGATTTCGTCTGCATAAACGAAAAAATCGTAGTCACTTTTCTGTGGAAAAATATTTACAGTTTAAAATTGCAATTTCTCGAACCATCTAGCAGAGTGTTTGAAGCCAAGACAAAGTAGGTTTGATTGTCATACGGGATAAACATTTGTATTAGTACATTTCTCCATAATAATCAGGAAATAACAGAAATAACGTGAACTTGCCAACAACACATCGCTTAAATACTAGTACCTGGCGACCGAGCTTCGGTCGGTGTACTTTTTTGTTATATCGTATTTTTTAGATAAAAAGAACTAAAAACTTGAATAAATACAAAAAAAAGTAAAACTTTGAATGCGATCGAGATTCGATCTCAGACACACCTATTAATTTGTTAATCTTGCACCATGGTCTCTTGACCATGATGCTTATGCACGAGTGTAAGAAAATATCAATATATTCTGCGTAGAATAATGCAAAAGAAAACCGCATGAAAACTCGAAAACACGCGTTTTCCCAGACATGAGACTAATCTAGATCGATTTTTCGTCCCCGAAAACCCCCACATACCAAATTTCAGCGAAATCGTTAGAGCCGTTTTCGAGATCGCTGGTATAAATAAATATATAAAGATATAAATATACAAGAATTGCTCGTTTAAATATATAAGATACTTTTTACTTTTCACACAGATATCTTGCCTCTGTGAAAAGTAAAAAGTTGCGAGAGTACTTTTCTTCCTATATTCTTTTTTCTGTTATGCTTTTTTATAAAATATCTACAATTTTTTTTTAATATCTGATTTAATAATATGGGAATTTTCAAGTAAATGAATATCCTTTCGAACCAACTACATATTATGTATTTAAAAAAAATACCATAAAATTTTACACACCATCATCAACTGAGGCACTTTGAAAATTATCGTAGTAATGCAAATAACCATATGAGTTGATTACTACACATAGGTATAGCCGTACCTTTAAAGTTATGATTGTTTTAGTCCTATTAAAGTTATAATGGAATGAAACTGTGAATATCTTATAAGATATGCTCAAAGGATACATATTATATACTATGTATATATAGATACTTTGTACGTGGATATAATTTAAATTACTAGACGGGTGGTCTACGTTGAGAATACGTTTGGCTCTATTTTAAATGCGCGTCATGTTAAAAATTCAATTTAGTATCCACAGTATGAATAGACGAAGTATAACTCGTAGCATAATTAACTGCAATCTGTTTTTGGTTTATTCCTTTCTGAGAATCTCGAGATTTACTCGCCCGTATTACAGAAAAACAAATATTGATATACTGTTGAGTGTGGGAGGTAAATACTGTATGGTGAAAAATTATTAACTGTTTTTTTGATATACATTATTTTTTAATTAATCTACTTAATGCTAGTAGCGAATGTAAGCTGTAAATCTATATTTTAATACAAATAAAACCTTGTTATAATCCGTCTTATTTTTCCGTAATATTATTCTTATCTATACAGAAAATAAAATTGGAGTGTCTCTTTGTAATATTAAAATAATCGCTTTTTACTAAATGCATATGAATGTATACACGGTACATATACCAAAACAACATTTTTTTACAATTTTTGTCTGTCTGTCTGTTTGTTCCGGCTAATCTCTGAAATAACTGGATCGATTTTGACGGGACTTTCGCTGGAAGATAGTTGATGTCTTAAGGAGTAACTTAGGCTACTTTTATTTTAGGACAAAAATAGGGTTCCACGAAAAAAAATTAAAACCAAATTAATTAATTAATTTTGTTTTGAGAAGCAACCTAGGGACGAACCTGAGCGAGGTGAGGGTGAGTCGCTAGTAATATTATAAATGTGAAAGTTCGTGAGTATGGATGTTTGTTGCTCTTTCACGCCAGAATGGCTGAACGAATCTGGACGAAATTTGGCACAGAGATAGATTATAGTCTGGAATATCACATAGGCAACTTCTTATCTCGGAAAAATGTACGGTCCCCTAGGATAGGTTTGTTTTTGTTTTCTATAAGCGAACCCAAGCGAAGCGTGGGTCAGCCGTTACTTCAATATACTTATTTAAAAATAAGTACATTCACCAATAGTTGTAATAAAACATGAGACGAAAATTTAACTGAATAAAACTCAAACCTAAAAGCAAATTCTGCGCGTTCAAGTGATAAAGCTAAGGCAATTTATTATTATTTCGGGGCCCAGACACGTTATATGAGTCATACACTTTGATCTACTGTCTGATATCTGGGTTTATGTTGTGAATTTTAAATTAGGCGGCGAGTATAAAACAATAGAGACCCTAATAAAATAAATAACATATATGTATGATATAGCTGTACGTACGTTATGACTTTTTTATATTAAACTAGCGACTCACCCTCGCTTCGCTCGGGTTCGTCCCTAGGTTACGTTTCACTGCTGAACTGAGCTAAACGTTGATAAGTCAGCCTGTGAGTCGCGAGTAGTGAATAAAAATAGTAATTGCGAGTGTACCTTAGGTGATAGACATATAATATTGCGAACTTCCCTGTATAACTTTTTAAGACCTACAATTTTCTAGTACATTGTTTTGATTTATCTCTTAAGGTTCAGCCAGCGTTAGCCATATAAACTTCTAAGGACGACTCGATAGAACCAGTCATTGCGTTTTCCCGCGGGAACGAAAAATGTGCCTGTAGTAAAAGGTATCCTAAATGTTGACTCGAGTGATAAGCTATCACTATACAAAATTTAATTGAAATCGGTTCAGTACTTTTTGCGTGAAACGCGCACATCGATTTAACTATGTTAGTTTTGCTATAGGTATAGATAAGAATAGGTATTGCGAGTGTACCTTGAGAGATAGACATATACTGTTGTAGATATTTCTGTTGGCCTTTTCAAGATCTATAATTTTTTAGTACATTGTTTTGATGTATGTCTTTAGGTTTAGCCAGCGGAGGGTTCCTAAGGAGGACTCGATAAAACCAGTTATTGCGATTTCCCGCGGGAAACAAAGATTTTCCAAAAGTAAAAGTTATCCTAAATGTTGACCCGAGTAATAAGTTATCAGTTCACAAAATTTCGTTGAAATCGGTTCATTACTTTTTGCGTGAAACGCGTACAGACAAACAGACAAACAGACAAACAGACAAAAAGACAAACAGACAAACAGACAAAAAAATTAATAACTATTGTTTTGGGGTCTATATCGTATACATAATACGTTACAGTCATTGTTTTTAAAAAATATTTCATGTACAGATTTCGCTAAGTTACTGCTTTATTATAGTATAGATTATTCAACAAAGCCCAGACCATTGTGTTCTGTGGTTATGGGCATAAACTCTTAAGAGATTTGGACGTATCACCTTTTTTTTTAATGTTGGGAAATGCATTCCCATATTACATACAGGTGGTTATGTAAGTAGTACTGGCTAGAAAAGCTAGTGCTACCCACTAAAACCTAACAGAACCTTCTCCGTCCTAATGGAGCGTCGTGGTTGAGCGCGTAAGCGGTCTTGCGACAGCAGGCCTGCCGAAGCAGACCACACAACCAAATGATTGCTCCCACGGTCCACTCTGCTGTCAGAGAAGTACTAGGCGGTGTACCCGCATGGTACGCCGCTCACCGAAGTGGGCCACCTCTCTTTGTGTTTCTTGGCTTCGCGCCCGGCTGGGTTGCCATACGCTAATGGAGCCCTCCATCATGACACGTCAGGGGGGTAGGGGGGGGGGGTATGGGCACCTACTACCTTACCTACTTTGTATTAACTACCACTTTACTTAACTTTACCAAGCTTAGCTTCAACATTGAAAGTAAATATATTATGTACATATAACAAAGAATATGAAAGCAGCATAAGCCGGGGAGCAATACACGATAATTTTTAATATTCACATTGTGCAATGACCGCAAGCATTTTTATTGGAAAGTAATAAGCTTTACATAATATGTACGTATATGATTTTATGGAAGCCTAGAAATTTTTCATTATATCAAGATTCTTTTTAGATATTTGGAATTTATTTTGATCACACAATTTTTCATAACTTTAGCAAGCTTTGGCTCAACATTGGACGAAAATGAAGATCGAAGTTTCATTTCTCCATTTCGCAAAGTAACATTACTCTAAAATTTTTGCAATGAATATGACTCCAGCGTAAGAATAAGAACAATAGATAGCATATTCTTGTAAAATATAAGAACGTCGTTTTTATTATTTACATAACACGCGATTATTCAACGATGAACCATAAAAAATGGATAAAATGTCGTCAACGTTATTCAAAACAAAACTTTGATGATAATAAAATTGTAATAAATATTATATATAATTATTACTGTTTTCTCGCGGCTCTGCCTGCGTCTTTTATTATTTTTTTTAATTAGTAGGTACTCTGTAACATAAGAACTTCCTCAATACATACGAGTATAAGACACAAAAAACAATTTCTCAAATTGACTAGCAGTTTTAGAGATTGGCTCGTTCAAGCAATCAAACAAACAAGTTCTTCAGATTCATATATAATAATATAGAAGTATAGATGGACAAAACTTACAATTCTAATAATCTATTCTAATATTATAAATAGGAAAGATTTGATTGTTTGTTTGTACCGAATAGGCTCCGAAACTACTAAACCGATTTAGATAAAATTTGGTAAAAAGATAGTTTGAGACCCTGGTAAGGACATAGGATAGTTTTTATCCCGGAACTTATCCCTTAAGATGGTGAAAATGGGGATGAAAGTTTGTACGGGGAATCAACCCAAGGACGATCCCGAGCGAAGCGAGGGTGATTCGCTAGTATTTTATAATACTATTAATATTTCATATTACTCTATCTATATAGTATAAGTTGCGAGGAGTTTTTAGCGACAGAACGTTAAAAAGTATTCAGAGACTCCTAAATGGCGGCTATTACATCGTTTACGTCGGATTACTCATTTTGCACGGTACGGGGAGCGAATCGTTTACGATCTGTCCGTAGCAATCTGCCATGTAGAACAGAAATAAAAAAGGTTTATATTTAAATGTATTGCCTTATCGTGAACATATAGCATAGTTAATGGTTAAAACAGATCGTAGGCGACGATTTTTATGAATGATATTTTTATGGGAGTTGGACTTCTTAATCTAAAATTGATTATTAAATATCTTTTGTTTCAATATTCTGAATACAAGCATTTTTATAAGAAACTAATAAGTTTTTATGATCTTTAATCTATCGTTACTTGATTAAACTTAAACTAGCAAGTAAAAAACGAACCTCACCAAAATAAATATGGATTCATGTTTTAGACGCAACTTTTCCAAAGAAACAAAGAAATAGTGTAAAATCCTGAAGAAAGAAGCTGCAGATCGATCGTCGTTAGAGCTTAGCTTCGAAGAATGACATAAAAAGAACAACAATGCACTCTTTATCAGATCTTTAGGTATAACTCTACATCTTCGATCGTTTAAATTCATTGCTACTTCTTTAATCATTTCCTTTCACTTTAAACTTGTTTTTTTTTTAAACTTTAGCAATGATGCTTAAACGAAAAATATTAAGAAAATTTCTATAAATATATTTGAAAATTATTTCATCATCATCAATCAGCCTATCGCCGTCCACTGCTGAACAAAGGCCTCCCCCAATGAGCGCCAACCATCCCGGTCCTAATTATTTATTATTGACAAAATAATTAATCTAAATAGTACCTAATAATGTTTTAAAACTTATTTTTTTTAGACAAATTATACCCAATAGGTACCTTTTATAATGACTTAAACAAATATATTCTATATCAATAGAAAAAAGTAAATATGACTTAAGATTCGCTATCAATTTATTTTCACGCTTCCCGGTTCATTCAACCCGATGACACATATTCCAATCTTTGTTGCTAAATCGTTTTAATTAAACCCGTTGTATTAATGGAACGGTGTCGTGAATATTTATTGCAATTATTCCCAGCTGGATAGCCTGAAAGTGGTAGCAGCATAAATTACTTTATTATTTTATATTAAATAAAACTATCTTTTCGATTTTTTTCGCAGATTTATTTAGATTTTTGGTTCCCGACGTTTCGAATGCTTTACAGCGGCCATGGTCACTGGAGGAATGTCAAATATTTGCGAAAAGAAAGTACATATTATTGCTTTATATTATTCTATTATTAATATAAAATATAATATGTTTATTCATAAAACTTATGTACTTAAAAATGGATAATAGCCAATTTTATATGTATGTTTGTACGTAAATTAAATAATATACGTAATTTATTTAATAAATTAGATTGCCTAACATTAAATTTAATGGGTAGATAATAACAACTTGTATACTAGATAAGTTATAGAATAACTAAACTCAGTAGCCTGTAATATTAGTTAAAAATAACAGCAGAATTAACTTCATTATTTGCACAATATTTCTCACTGGTGTTCTAGAGACACGTGCATTGGCGTCCTCGTTTACTTTAGTAGATTCATAGATTTTGTAAACTTCTTGGAAATACAGTTTATGCAATAATCTCTGGTGAGTTGCTAAACGTGTCTCACAAATTGACTGACTAGAAATGCCTCTTACTTAGTCTTTATATGATTAGTGATACGGGGTTATAAATTTAAAAAAAAATCTAATCTTTTTTAAAGTGTAGAGTTCGCGTGGCAATTTTTCAAATTGGTAATACAGAATGTATATTAGTAAAATTATGAATATCTTCTAATGTTATTCATATATTTGTTTTGTTTATTTGTATTAATAAAATAAACTTTAAAAAAATATTTTTCAATAAGAAACAGAGTATAATTTGATACCTTGCGCTATAAGTATTCTAAGTATTTATTCTATTAAAAAAAAAACTTAAAATGTGAGCCAGACATCATAGGTCCATAAGTTTAAATGTCAAGTGGTTATCTTGACAGCTGTCATACTTATTGGTTGTAAATATTCGACAGAACGCGTTAGAGGGCAGTGAGTTTTTTAAAAACTATATGAAGGCCAAGAGTCGTCCAGCTCTAGAGTATAGGCATAAGTGTCAAGTGGCGTCGCTTAGAAAAGGTGTCCCACTAAAAATAACAAGACTCTATTTAAAGCGACTTCTAGGAATAATATATTATGTTACGGCTTTAGAATATAAACCTCTTCAATACATGTTGTACTTTATGAAGATAATTAAATCTATATTTTTGAAGTTATACTTCTTTTGGCACGTTTGGAAAAAAATATGAGAGTAAAATTTTTACGCATCGTAAACGCGCGACAGCCTAAAAGCGACATGATGAAGTTAGCTGCATTCCTTTTATAAACATAGAGTTGTGACATACGGGATGAAATCTTTAGCTATTTCTGTTGTGTTGCGCCAAAGAAGTATAACTTCATACCTGCGTACATAAGTATACACACAAGTTTTTTTTTATAATATAAAACTACTTATTCACATAATGGTCAGTTTGTGTGTGTCTAGCATTATTATGAATACCAACTAATACTATAATGTGCATTCTACATGTGAAACTATACACTGTAATTTTGTGCCATTAATATTACTCAGTAATCTTTTTAATCTACATATTTCATTTGACGTTTTATTTTTATTTATCTGAAGGGCGATATATGTAGATAAAGAAATAACAATGAAAATAATAAGAGAAACGTAGCTATATTCACGTCTGTCTTGTTTATTCTAATAATATGTTCTTTATTTGGAAGCTCTTTGTATATAGACAATTTACAACTAATTGTAAGTCATATTCTTGTATCTATCTCAATTTTTTTTTATTTATTAAATAACTAAATTAATTATTTGGATTAAAGCATATTTTGGAAACAAAAGAAATCTTTAAAACAATTGTTTTTAAAGTACAAAACTTTGCTACATATACCTAGTGGTGATATATTAAAAGAAGATTACGTACGGTTCATTCGATATATTTAAATGTCCATCGTTCATTTCTTGATTTCTTCTTCCTATGGCCATTTGTAAAGACACAAGTATAGCTGAGTGTGCTGCCATTATGAACACTAAATTTTATAGTGAAATAAAATCAAAATTATCACTTTGAAACTCTATAACTCGATATGAGGAAGTGTAATTGAATTGTGCAAAACATCGGGTCTCGCCAACGCCTAATATATTTCAGTCCGTTTAAAATTAGACGCGAGATCATCTGCAACAACCTTGTATCTAATTCCAAGTCAAGATCAATAACTATTTGTTTATTATTTCATGATTTCAAACGCAATTCATATTAAAGAGACCGATTTGGCTAAAACCGCAGTAAAAAGAGCGTAGTAAGAATATTTAATTTTGACGTATTTGCAGATTATTATTATTTCAGGCCCGATGAATGTTCTGATAATCCATACTAATACTAAAGAGGTAGAGTTTGTTTGTTTTTATTGTTTGTCTCTTTGAACGCACTAATCTCAGGAACTACTAATCCTATATGAAAAAATCTTTTTGGATTAGATATAAAGCAAATAAACATATTATGGTTTTCATGTTTTCTAAATCCTTGAAATACTTAGTGTTGCCTAGTTACTAATAGGTAGTAGGTACCTATGTAGTGTGTGATAACATACTCTTGTAAAACGGGTTATTTAAATAACACAATATCATATTAGATATAATTACTTTCTATATTAAAACAGAATCTTCAACATATTTCCATATTAATTCGCTTATCGCGTGACGCATTTAGTGTGACAGTTCTTCAATTTAGTTTAATCATGATTAGATTAAGATAAAATGGTCCGAAAAAATATTATTTGGGTTTTCGTGTGTTTGGTTAACATCGATTTATACAAAGTTGTGATAACGCTTGTTTTATTATTGTATATATATAGGTCGATTGTGTGTGTGGATCAGTGGGTTCGCGCTTACATAGCAGCTCTAACTGATAAGGACAACTTATGCAACCAGATAAGTGTATGCGCATTATAAAATTGCGCACAATTTTATTCCATATACAATTAATATTAAGAGCTAGAATTCTATGAGTTAGATAAAACACTACTAGAATCAGCCATGCAGCTGCGTACATTTACATAATCTGACGACGCACAATAACCGACGATGCACGGAATAATGATCCTAGCAGCCAAGGTGTTAAAGATTATTTTTCATCGCCTTTATAAATAAGTTTATTGACTTAGCTTGTTATGGTACTTGCTGAAGTGACTTCCGCAATCAGATCAACTTGAAAAGGATCAAACACGTGAGGCTTATTGCTTAATGATTTAATTTTAAGAACGCAATGCAATGAGTCCCACGTACACGTGATATATTCACTTGTATTCAGGCCTTTTTAACGTCCCACTGCTGGGCACGTGCCTCTCTTCAATACGAGGGGGATCAGGCCATAGTCCACCTCGCTGGCCAAGGGCGGATTGGCGGACTTCACATGTCTTTCGAAAACTTGCTAGGTTTTCTCAGACATGCAGGTTTCCTCACGATGTTTTTCTTCACCGTAAGGCAAGCGGTAATCATGTTAGAAATGATTCGCACGTGAAAATATCAGAGGTGCGAGACCCGGGATTTGAACCCGCTTCACTCGGTTTCCCAAGCAAGCGCGTTACCACTGGGCTACCACTGCCTATATTCATTTATTATTTTCATATATTATTGTCTATATTCATATATTATATTCATTCTTATTCACTTGGCAACAGGATATAAGTAGAAAATAGTAGGTACCGAGTAGATAGGTAGGTAGGTATGTATGTATAATCCACATCGGATAAGCATTATAAATGCAAAAGTATGTATATGTATAAATGCGAAACTGCTGGAAGGATGTGGATGAAATTTAGTTCAAAGATAGGCATAGACTACTGCTAAGAACACATAGCTTCATCGAAGTGGGTATAAGTCGCTAGTCGTTCATACAATTTCTTCTCCGTAAAGTTAAAACTTCAAAATATGTAGGTACCTATGTTCCGGCAAAGAATAGGGAAAGTTACAATTTTTTTTGTTTTGTATTAGTAACAAATTTATGTCAATGGTAATTGAATTCCCAACCACTAGTTTTTATAAATACTCAAAGGATGTCGCTAGGAATACGTTTTTGTCTATGCCCAAAGCGAAAAGAACTGTGAATGTCTATGACATACCGAAAAAGAAGGAGGATTGCACAAAAATGTACATATATAGTTAAAAGTTACAGCATATTTTGATTTCAATAAAAATATTATAACTTCTAAACTTTAAATTGCTTTTTTCTTATAATTTACTAGCGACGCACCCTCGCTTCGCTTCGGGTTCGTCTGTAGACAAAAACAAATCTATCCCACGAGAATCGTAAATTTTTCCGGGATGATATATAGCCTATAGCCTTTCTCAATAAACAGGCTATCTAATGCAAAAAGAATTTTTCAAATCGGATAAGAAGTTCCTGAGATTAGCGCGTTCGACCAAACAAACAAACAAACAAACTCTTCAGCTTTATAATATTAGTATAGATTCATTAGGACATTCTCTGTTCTTTGCTTGCACCCTTCAAATAGTAAAAGATCTAGAATCGATTTTAAACAATAACTATTTTCATATTTCAAGCACTCCAACAAAATACATATTATGTCAAAGTAAACACTGATTTAAAAAACAACACATAAATATAGAAGAACCAATAAAAGATTTGTTACTTATTTATAACAGCAATTAACGGATATAAAATATAATGTAAACAGAGCTTTAGATCAGCTTTAAAGCTCTAAAGCTTTATACTATTTTCTGTAGACTATTACGCAATATAAATCAAGCTTTAGTCCACGTGTTAAGCTCAGTCCATATACAAGCAAACCTGTTTCCATATTTACAGTGTTACGACTTTATGACTTATTTGCATTTTTTATATCACTCCACCATTTTCTTTGTATAGTACAAAGTAAATGATATATGTGTGTCCTATTTGTTTTTTAATCTGTAATGATAGACTCGCTGGAAATTCCGATTTCCGCGGGTAATTTACGTAAGTTGAGTAGAGATTAGAGAGACGTTATTATATTAATAATAATAATGTCCTCCAGACCGATATCGGCACCGGCGGCCAATCTCATTGAGACTAGTCATCTTCGTAGGAGATATTATAGTGCACAAGTAGGTATAGGCGCAAACATAAATGCACTCTCTATTCCTGTCACTCTCATACTCCGGTGGGACGACTACTCGACACGACCGGTGAGAGTTAAGACGCAGAACCGACGGCTGTGCTTTTCAAGACACGGGGGTAAAACACTGCCAACTTCCCAACTCCAGGCCGTTACTTAGTATTTTTTGACAAAAATGCTTAATAGCTAAACTTGGCCTGACCCGGGACTCGAACCCAAGACCCGGATCTGTGCCCGTACATGCTAGCCACTAGATCACCGAGGCTTTTATATTACCATGTTATTAAAAATACAATGATGCCTGTCGCTTTCTGTTTTAGAATTCAACTAATACTTATTAACTATGAGCTTTGTCGCAATTAGAAAATTTTATTTAAATTTTACTTCGAATGTCAGCTATTTTAAGCAAATCAATTTTTAAATTCGATGCAAGCTTAAATATTAACATTTTGCCCAAAATTAAGCTATACGTAGGTACTTTATAATAAGTAAAACGTCGCATTATATTTACCCTACTTCATCTTGCGTTTAATCTTATCGCAATAATAAAAGTAAATAAATAATTTGTTAGCAATATTCTTAATGTGTTTGTATAATTAATGACTCTCCCTATTAAGATAAAATGTATTGGTTTGTAATCGATATCATAATACGTATTAAATTTAGTTTAATTAGAGTATTCGTTTATTTTAAATATATTTTTATCATAATCATATGGATAGAACAATGATTGTTAAAAAGACATACTAAAAATATAAAAAATTATGCTTTATGGAGCTAGAAAAAATAAACATAATAGCCTTTATTTCCTTTCTAAACATGAATTAAACTATATTTTTAACTATATAATTTTTAATTCTTAATATGTATCTTGTAACTTCTATTAAGATTTATATTTATCAGCTACCAGGTCCTCTTCTTCCTCAAGTTCCTTCCACATGTGCCTATCTAGCGCTAACCTGCTCCAGCTCTTAGGCAGATTGTCTTGCCATCTTTAAACCTACCTTCTTCTAAGTCTTTCTCATTTCTCTAGTACCATTCTGTAATTTTTTTGGTCCACTTTCCCGTTTTAGTCATATGACGAGAACGACGATAGGTCATATGTTGAGAACAGGTTATATGGTATGGAGCTAGTCATTTCAATTTTAATACAAGCAAATTTAATTAAAACAAAAAATACCGTGTGTGTGTACTTAGTATGTACGCACGTAAGAAGTTATACTTCTTTGAGGTAACAGAACAAAAATAGCTAAAGATTTCATCCCGTATGTCACAACTCTCTGTTTATAAAAGGAATGCAGCTAACTTTATCGTGTCGCTTTTTGGCTGTCGGTGTGCGCGCGCGTCGTAAAAATTTTACTCTCACAATTTTTCCAAACGTGCCAAAAGAAGTATAACTTCAAAGATGTTGAGTACATTTTATCCTATGTGTGTGTTTATATAGACACACAGATCAGACAAATTTTAGATAGAACGTTTTTTAATGAGGCAGTGTTATCAAACTGCCACATCACCTACAGGATAAATGGAACACAACCATTTAAGCCTGTCATTACTACACGTAAACCTTTTAATCAGCATGCCTAATAACGGTCATAGTCATATATCATACGTGTGATAATTTCATTTTATGTGACATCAAACCAAATGCAATGAATGACAGCGCTTATTGCGATACATAAAATATGTTTACGTAAAATTATACCATAAATATAGTATTTTAATATAACGTCAGAGTTTAAGGATTTATTAGTCGATTCTAGTCTATACATCTATACAGATAAATAAAATTGGAGTGTCTGTTTGTAATATTAAAATAACCGCTTTTTACTAAATGCATATGGATGTATAAACGGTACATACACCAAAACAACATTTTTTACAATTTTTGTCTGTTTGTCTGTCTGTCTGTTTGTCTGTTTGTTCCGGCTAATCTCTGAAACGGCTGCACCGATTTTGACGGGACTTTCACTGGCAGATAGCTGATGTAATAAGGAGTAACTGAGACTACTTTCATTTTAGTAAAAACATAGGGTCCTATGAACAAAAAATAAAAACAAAAAATAATAATAATAATAAGTTTGTTTTGGGAAGCAAGCTAGGGAAAAACCTGAGCGAAACGAGGGTGAGCCGCTAGTATGAAATATAAGCTTTTAACTCTTATATCGTAATACAAATGCGCGTTTCATTATACATTTTTCCGAAATATTGATAGCTAACCATCAAATGGGGATCAAGCAAGAATAATCTAGGACCATAGCCAAATTATTTTAATTCATAGACTTAATGTCTCATACAATTTGTATTCAATAATCTAAGATCAGGACAATAGTATTTCGAGATACGAGTACCAAAGCACTGCAAAGCTTTTCCATAATATGACTAAGTTAGGATGGAAAAGTTTATTTAAGTGAACTACTTTAAGTTAATCAGTTACCCGGCTCTTTACAATTTAAATTTTTCGTTGGAAAGTAGATATAATACAGTTCCAGGAGTAGGATTAAATTTAACTGAGATAAAGATTAAAATAAAAGAGAGGTTCACTCTTCATGGATGGGTTACAAAAAGGACCGAAAATAATATACTGTATAAATATGTAATTATGTATATGTATGTATGTTTATCTTTATATAAATTATAAATGTATTTAAATTAAGTTTTAAGTAACTTGCACTTTATGCCTTTCTGCTTTTTACATTTATTTTCTATCCTTCTCTAACGGTTACTTGTAAGAGATCGCTTAGGTATACTCGTAGTATAAGGCCGCCATTGCGCATCTCTATAATTATATTTTTTTCTTGTACCATTTTTACTGTGCAATAAAGTGTTAAAATAAATAAAATAATATATAGCATTCTTTTTTAATGATGGACGAAATCTCAAAATCCGGATCGAAAATTTTATCGAAAAACAATATCAAAGAGTCGTTCCAAGAAGCATAAGAGCTCGCTTCAATACAGTGAAGTTGGAATGCAGGGCTTATTCAGATACTCTTACTTTGTAATTGCTACTTTTCATTTTGGTTCTTTAGAAAAACTGGAGAACAGTTCGCTACGAAATATTTCAAACGGGAACTTGCAACAAGTTTTTATGAACTTGTTGAAAATGAGAAATGTTTTCAATAAAAAATAATTGACTTTATGTATATATAGTCAGAAATCAGAATATACTTATGTATAAACTAGCGACTTACTTTCGCTTCGCTCGGGTGCGTTCCTAGGTACGTTTTAATTTTTTTTGAGCGAAACCCTAATACTTTTTCTAAAATAAAAGTAGTTAAGTTACTCCTTATAATATCAGCTATCTGCCAGTGAAAGTCACGTTAACATTGGTCCAGCCGTTTCGGAGATTAGCCGGAACAGACAGACAGACAAACAAAAATTTAAAAAATTGTGTTTTTCTTATAAGTACCGTATATAATAATTCCATATGCATTTAGTATAAAGCTGTTATTTTGATATTACAAACAGACACTTCAATTTTATTTATCTGTATAGATTCAGAACACCGACTTTTATTACAAAGTTATTTTTAAGAGAGAAAGAGATATACAAAGAATTTCTATCAAATTGAGAGTAGGTACTCACAGCATCTGGTCGATATATCCAAGAATCCAAATTTAAAAAATTACCTGAAACAAATAAAAAAATATTAATATAGATGTTACCTAAAGTGATTCAAGAGTCGAAGTCATACAACAAAATTATTATCGTGGTAGGGTCTGACTGCTCCCCTCTTAACTTTATTATCAACAGTCCTCACAACTATTAGAGAGTCCACTAAACTTATTTACCGTTAAGAGCTTGCATTTTCAAATACCTAACGGAATCTACATTCAAATAAATCCCTATTTTAGATTTGTTTATGTACATACTAGTATGTTATTATTACTCCTACTACGCCGAAAAAGCTGGAAGGATGAAATTTAGCGCACAGATAGACTATGATTTAAAGCTGGCAATTTATAGGCTACTGCAAGTAATAAAATATGCCAAATGGTGTAGCTGCCCGTATACAACAAATGTACTTAATTATATATTACTAGCGTACTAGGTACGTTTTACTTTTTTTGAGCAAAACCCTAATTCTTTTTCTAAAATAAAAGTAGCCTAAATTACTCCTTATTACATCAGCTATCTGCCAGTGAAAGTCCCGTCAAAATCAGTCCAGCCATTTCAGACATTAGCCGGAACAAACAGACAGACAGACAGACACAAAAATTGTAAAAAATGTTGTTTTGGTATATGTACCGTGTATACATACGGATGCATTTAGTAAAAAGCGGTTATTTTAATATTACAAACAGACACTCCAATTTTATTTATCTGTATGTATAGATGTAATTAGGTTCCTATCAAAAAGTTTCTACATAAAAACCTTAAACATACTATAAACTTCAGCCAGAACTAAGCAAAATCGGTGTATTAGTCAACAATAAATCCATAGGTACACAACAGTGATGCGGGTGGCCTATATTATTAACCTCGGTGGGAGGCGGGACCCCCGTCAATATAGTTCGATAACATTCGCCCTTTGCATTTAAGTCAGCTGTTCCTGTGTAAACAAAAGAGTTGCTGGAACTGCCTGATAAAAATGTAGCTTACTTGCACGTGTTTTTTTAACTAACCTTTTTCATAAAGATTATATTATTACTCAGGTATATTAAATATTTGTATAAGAATTAAAAGTATCTGTACTATATAATATTATAAATGGGAAAGTAACTCTGTTTGTTTGTTTGCTTGTTACCTTTTCACGACTAAACAGCTGAATCGATTCAGATGAAAATTAGTATGCAGATAGTTTAAGACCCTGGGAAGGGCATAGAATAGTTTTTACCCCGGAAATCAGCCCCTAAGCGGCGCAAACGTGGGTGGAAGTTTGTATGGGAAATCAATCATTTCTCAAATAAGGGATACCTATCTATTCCATACTAAGCGTCGAAACGTACCTAGAGACGAACCAGAGTGAAGTTGTTATTTTTGAATATTCAAATTAATTGTTTGATCTTAAATTAAAATTTGTAAATTAAAACTGTTTACATTTATCTGGTTTCGACATCTATCGGTACTCTGAGTGTTAGCGTTAACACGTCACGTGACCATGTCGATGACGACTTACATGAATTTACTCCCCATCCAAACCTGCCTATAGAAGTTTTCACTTCAAAAAACGTTTCAGTTACAAGACTTTAAAAATCTTGTGTACAATGTAGCATGTATAATAGAAATTGTACTTTCTTTAGTACTGATAGACCATTATGAAGGTGGCCTATTTCAATGGAAATTTCTTCATTGCATAGAAAAAATTTTGAATTTAAAATATTTTCATCGGGTTTTATTTGATAAATACTATAGTATATATATTTACAGTTTCTAAATCAATCAAAAATATTTACTAAGTATCATAATTGCATACCTACTATAAATCATCTAATATTAAAAGGATTTCCTACATCACATTAGGGTTAATGATTTATTGCAAGCGTATACAAATACGTATGTAATATGCAAATAATGTCGATAATATTAAAAGCAATATCAACTGGTTTGACCTGTTTCTATGTGGGTCGATAGTCTTCCTGCTTTACCAGACACACGTGGAGTAACAAAATAATATATTTTATGATTACACGCCTTTGGCTCTATTTCGTATACATATAACGAATATGTTGTAGTTCGTGTATTGAATACAGATAATAAAATTTTATACTTTACCAATAATTTTTCTGTCAGTCACTAGCAATACGTGCATATTTATGTGTTTTAGAATTTTTATCCATAAACACAAATGACAGCAATTTTTTCTACAAAATAAATAGAACAATAATAGAATAGTTATAGCTACAATTTTCGCAAAAGTTTCATTATAAACTAACCAAATGATACGTGTGCATTTTTAAATAAAAAAAAAAAAAAATGAAATATGCTTGTTAAAAAAAAGGTATTTCATATAATCAAAAAATTCACACTGAATTAAGCTGCTAAAAATTACGCTTCAATTATGCAAATGATTGTTCTACTTAAGTCATTTTAATTATGGCTCTATGAATTTGTTAACTCTACGTTAATGGGTTTCGTGGTTATAATGCTGACGTCGCATATGCGCCAAAGGTCGCATGTTCTCATGTATTTGAATAAAAATTACGGACATATGTAAGTTTGTTTTCAAATCAATTTGATTATTTCGCTATACAGTCAAATAGTTTTTTTACTAATTTAGAGATATCTAAGATTATAGAGAACAGTAATTTTAAATAGTTTTTTTTTTTAAGTAGGAAAAATATTAATTAAGTTTATTTTATAAAATATTCAAAACTCGAAATGATGTAATAGTATTTTTATAATCTATATACATAAAACAAAATCGGGCTACAAGAAAGGCTGAACCGATTTTGATGATGTTTGATTTGTTGGATTTGTCTTCGACCTGAATAGCAGAATAACATTCAAAAACCGGAAAAGTTCACGAAAAAAACTATCTATATCTATTTAAAACGTACCTACCTAGGGACGCACCCGAGCGAATCGCCGGTAAGTCGCTAGTTGTAATAAAAATTACATCTAACTGTCACTTTTAATTATCCCCTAATAATAAGACGACGTTGAACATAAAGTACCACAATCTTCAAATAAAACATTCATATAATTATTAATGTAATCTACCAAACATCAACACATAGTTAAATCTCACGGCTTAATTCCATAATTTAAACAATCGAGGATAATTCACGGTTATATATCACAGTTTCATATCAATTCGGTTAATTACAAAACGGTAAACGTGCAAAAACACTCTTTCCAAGAGTTCGCGTTTTAAAACCTAATTATAACTGTTACATAACTGTACTTCAGCTTTACGATGGCGGAATCATGTGGGAACGTCGCATTGTGTAGATTTCAGCGTAGAAGAAATTATTATATCAATGTGTGTCAAAGGTTATTTATTTTTAGCCTCATTTACATAAACAAAAATGGAATGTTGTTCGTTGGTAGTTGGAAGCGTATTTCTTGAGAACGGCTCAATCAAATTGTAGTTTTTTTTATGTTAATAATAGTCCGCATAGGTTTTTAAGGGAAAAGAAATTGGAAATTTCGAGAATAAATGAAAGTGCCTTTTTTTATAAGTTTTTTATATGAACACAGAGATTACTAAAAAATGATGGAAATCTAGAGGACACTGTCTGTTGGGACAGCTAGTTTATTCGTATTTATATCTATTGTATTATTTTACTTAAATATTTGCTAATCCTGTTAGAATATATATAGTATCTAATAGTTCGCTTATAAAAATTACTGAGAGTTAAAACTTAGTCCATTTTCTTTAATATGTGTAACGTGTATAGTGAGAAAAATATAAAACGTTATGCCTTTGCCGAGACGGTAATGTTTATTCTAAAGTATCATGACGTAAAGATAGCAATAAATGACAGATAAACTGAGAACCTTAGTAAAATGTCACAGAGCTAATACACTAGAGCCGGCAAGGTATTCACAAATGCATTCTGCAAACAAAAAAGCACAAAAATAAAAATATTCACTCTCCATCCCTTTTCCTCAAGTACCATTAAACAAAGAAAGAGATGTCTAGCCATTTACAGTCTTTTTTCGACGGGACTGATAAGTTTCCAGATTTACCTACAACATTCAAATGTCTCGACATAACAATGCGAGATCAGTCAATATCTAGTACAATTAACCTTGCAAATATAATTACAGAAAATTTGCCTCTTAATTATATATGTCATTTACAGGGAAAAATATGCTTAATTATTAACTGTATTATCAACAAATAATTAATATGTAAACAGGAGTGGGATAAGCAATAAGCATGTTAAAATGTAGTTTTATGAGAGCATCAGAAACGATGAGTTGATTGTCGATGTATCGAATGCAAATTAATTTTGTTAAGTACTGGTTGGCCCTCGCCAAAGTTTACAAAGAAACAGTCTTCCACAGATAAATTTGTCCGGATATCATAAATTAAATGTTTCATCCGGTTTCGGTACTCTCTACTTCCTATTTAAAAGAAAAGGACGATAAGGCAATTATTCGTACCTTTGTAAGAATGTAGAGCAGTTTGCATTTAAACTAAATGTAAATCGAAACGAAGTTTAATGAACTCCTACAAATATAGTGTAGCTTATCGCTGCGCACGCGCCGCGCCGTACAAATTTCCGGATCAACGTACGTTTATTTGAAGAGTGTAAGAGGAAAATATATTTGGTTATTTGAATACACGTAAAAATGATGCGCAATTAGACTAAAAATAATGATATTAAAACGTAAACATATTTAAGTATCAATATTTATAATATAATTTGCAACAGTTAAAATAATATAATGTATACAATTGTTTTGTTATAAAGATAACGTTCCATGATTACAACATAATAATAATATATACTCATACATACATATATATATCTATAATGGCTAAAGATTGTCGAAGCTGTTTATTAATTTAATTTTTTGTTACAGTGAAGCAAATAATAACATTGATTTACTGTATCAGAGCGTTAACATTCGTATTTTATGTTTATCATAAAATTGTTGGAAGTGAAACAAACAAACGGAGACTTATATAATATATGTACATGCTTTAGAATAGTAGCGCGTGTGTATGTCTTCGACTGCATAATACTATGTTCCTTCGTCAACTTATTCTAATCTTTTTAGTTAGCTTTTTACGCAGTCGGGTTTTTTAATTTAAAGCAATTTTTTATTAAAAGATAAAAGCCTACATTTTAATTATCAGAGGTAATTAATCCACGTCAACTATAAATAAACATTTATCGGTTTATTTACAATAACAGTTAAGTTAAATGATAACGAATGGACATAAATTGTATTATTTGTTTATTATATATTCATTGTGATTGGTGTAAATTAAGGCATTATCCCATTTATAGTTGATAGTTGATTTTTTGTGAAATTATATTTTTTGTCCTTAAAACGGTTAATATATATATATATATTCATTTATTTATTTATTATTATTACATTTTTGTCCTGTGTTTGTCAATTGATTTTCTTTTTTTTTGTTTAGTAGCGTATATAGCTTTAGAATTATAAAAAAACCACCACCACCACTGCACAAACACTGGACCACTGGACAAACACTAGTCTTAATAAAAAAGGTACACCGACATTAAAATCACTTAAAATTCATTAGTCCACCCTTAAGATGACTTTTTTAAGTTTTCATGGTACCATCCATCCTTCTGTCTAAAGTCGGTCAAAAGACGCGACCGTATTTAATTTATATAATCATATGATAAAACAAAACGGCCCCGTTACTTTCTCAATTCATTATTATATAAATTCTACCAATATAAATATCCATTTTCTAAAACCGCTAGCGACGTGGAAACAAATGAAAGAAGTTGTAGTTATTTATAGTTTACTTGGACACGCAAACTGAGTCGAGTGAACGCGCATTCAATTAACCATTACAGTTTGACTCATTAACCTTACTGCTTATATGTAACAACCACAGTAATAGGAGAAGTTTTAAGAATTACGACGTGCGATACATTTTCCATGGGTTTACTTAACTTTATATCACGTGATTGGTATTAAGAAATACATATAAAAGCCGGCCAAATGCGAGTCGGACTCGCGCACGAAGGGTTCCGTACCATTATTTATGAAAACAGCAAAAAAAATCATGTCTGTTGTATGAGAGCCCCCCTTAAATATGTTTCATTTTAATTTAAATATTTATTTTTAAAGTGAATATATAACTAAATATTTTGTGAATATTTCAAGCGTCTACCTGTTGCCGTTATCAATATTGAGCAAAAATGAGCAAAATATCACGTTTGTTGTATGGGAGCCCCCTTAAATATTTATTCTATTCTGTTTTTTAGTATTTGTTGTTATACCGGCAACAGAAATACATCATCTGTGAAAATTTCAACTGTCAAAGTATCACGGTTCACGAGATACAGCCTAGTGACAAACGGACAGACAGACGGACAAACAGACAAACAGACGTACGGACAGCAATGTCTTACCCTTTTAGCACGGAACCCTAAAAAGTTAACATTTATATGAACTAAATTATCCTAGAGTCAAGTGCTAATACTACCAGGTACAAATTCCCTTTCTCAGTTTCCTAGTACTGAAAGCGTACATAGGCTACACTTATTGCTTTTCATCAGGCAAACTGTAAGTATACATCAATGACGACTAAATGACGAATGAGACGAAACGTTTGGCTCAGTTTGTAGTGACACTATTTGCTGTGCCAGCGGTCGCGAGTTCGAGTCCCGCTGGGGGCATTCATTTGTGCGATGAGCACAAATGTTTGTACTCCAGTCATGGGTGATTATATTTATAATATGTATATATTTCAAGTTATATATGTGTAGTGTATCAACTATCTGGTATCCATGACACAGGCCTCGTAGCTTACAATAGAACTAGATGGTGGTGTGCGTTAGTGTTCCAACTTCCAACCTATTTATTTTATTTATTAATGTAAAATAAAACGAGTCCATAAATTAAAGAATGAATGAATGAACAATGACGAGGGAACGTAGAATCGGACATACATACATACAGGTCAAACACATAACCCCCTTTGGGTTTCGCCGCAAATGGGGGACAAAAATAATTTGTTTTTTTCCTTTTTTTTAATATTTACTACCTATGATACCTACATTCCCTAAAAGCCGAATATACAATGTCCATGTAAATATTAGGTAAGCCAAAGTCCTCAATATTCAAACTCAGTTGTATAAACAGATAGCTATTAATACACGAATTGTAAAATCCACATGAAAATTATAATATTTCATTACGTAGAATTTGGCACGAGTATTTCAGTCACTACACAAAACACATATTTCTTTTAACGGGGAATTGCATTCGATACGATGTAAAATATATAAAATTCTCGTGTCACAGTGTTTGTAACAAAACTCCTCTGAAACTGCTTGACCGATTCTTATGAAATTTTGTGTGTATATTCAGTAGTTTTGAGAATAGGAGTACCCCTAAGTGATAAGGGTGGTCCACCTCTAAAATTTTTTTTTAATTTTTTGGACAATTTTTTTTATTTTTATGATTCGGAATTAAAAATACATACAAACCTGAATTTTCATAAATATATTTTATAAAAATGGTGGTACCAGTGGTAGCCCAGTGGTAACGCACTTGCTTTGGAAACCTAATATAGCAGATTGAAATTCCAGCACTTGCACCTTCTGACATTTTGATGTAGGAATCATTTTCAACATGATTGTCACTTGCCTTATGGTGACTTGCTTAACGGCAGTTTTCAAAGGGTATGTGAAGTTTGCCAACCCTCATTTAGCCAGTGTTCTGTATGATGGATTATGACCAGATCCCCTCGCATTGAAAGGTCCATACCCAGCTATGGGTCAAATATTCTAAAGTAGTAGTAGGTAAGTCTTTTTCTATCATCTATACATATTATAAAATTCTAACTAAGTCGAATCTGTACATTAAATATTTTTTGGAAAATCTTATTGAAATAGACATTATTATCGATGCAGAGGCCGAATCTATAGTTTTTAGAATTTTTGTCTGTCTGTCTGTCTGTCTGTCTGTCTGTCTGTCTGTCTGTCTGTCTGTCTGTCTGTCTGTTACCGCATCACAGAAAAACCACTGGAGGGATTTTGATGAAATTTGGTATGATGATAGCTGGGTATCCGGGTCAACATATAGGATACTTTTTACCGCAGGAAAATATCTCATTTCTGAGAAAAAATACAAAAACTGGTTAAAGTAAAAGCACGATGATGCTATTAATATTTTAGCAAGGTAACTTACTTATATATTATGTTAAAACTATTAAAAAAACTTATCTTAAAAGAAATATTAACAGCGCTATTTTATTCATTAAAATAGTTATTTTAATGAAAATTTATTTATGTGTTATTTAGCTATTTGACAATAGATGTCGCCATGTGTTTTTAAAATACGTAGTTTTATCCAAAAAAAAATGTACAGATATAACCTTTCTATGACTTTACTATAATTACTACTAAATTACCCGCGGCCCTGCCCGTGCTTAAATTTTTAATAAAACAAACTTTTTGGCTTTATAAATTAGTAGGTATCATATTAGTAATATTTTGTTGGCCGAAACAATTTTCAGATGAGAATATTTGTAAATTTTTATTGTTTAGTAAATAATGTTAATGTTTTTTAATCTTTTAATGTAAAAATTGGGCAAATGTAAATCCAACTCGCGCATTTTAGGTTTCGTATAGCAGAATGCTATGTTGTTTTTCTTACTTACGTGTTTTGTATGGTTAACACTAAAATAAATACGAATAATATTTACGTTTCCACAATACCTAAGTACTCATTTTTTGCACCGTAAAAATAAGTTCAATTTATATTATTTTATAACATTTTATGGAAAACAAGTTTATGGCTGTTAAACTGCCAAAGCGGGTAACTAAAAATATTTAATATCTCAAAAACTATGAAAAAGTATTTTAGGAACTGTTATACCTCAACTTTTTCACTTTTTCTTGATACCTTTTCTTGGAAGGTAAAGGCTTAAAGGACACAATAAAATGCTTACGACTTTAATCATATTAGCAGAGCCATATGAAATAAAAAAATGTATTCGCTTAGAATTATTTACTTATTACACTTTCTTTTGAAAATCGTTTTGGAAAATATTACTAACTAGCGCTAATTAAGAAAAGTTATCATTATGTAATTGAAATAATTAGCTATATATTAAATTAATCTATATCTATACATATTATAAAATTGTAACTAAGCCAAATCTGTACATTAAATATTTTTTGGAAAATCTTACTGAAATAGACATTATTATCGATACAGAGGCCGAATCTATAGTTTTTAGAATTTTTGTCTGTCTGTCTGTCTGTATGTCTGTCTGTCTGTTACCGCATCACAGAAAATCCACTGGAGGGATTTTGATGAAATTTGGTATGATGATAGCTGGGTATCCGGGTCAACATATAGGATACTTTTTACCGCGGGAAAATATCTCATTTCTGAAAAAAAAATACAAAAACTGGTTAAAACATAACCACGATGATACTATTTGTAAACAGTTTAGCAAGGTAACTTACTAAATATGGTAAAAACTATAAAAATAGCTAATCTTGTAAATCAAATTATCAATAGCGCTATTTTATCCATTAAAATAGTTATTTCAATTAATATGTATTTATGTGTTATTTAGCTATTTGACAATAGATGTCGCTCTGTGTTTTTAAAATACGTAGTTTTAATTCCAAAAAAAATTAATGTACAGATATAACCTTTCTACGGTTTTATTAAAATTACTACTAAATTACCCGCGGCTTCGCCCGTGTTTAAATTATCAGTAAAGCAAACTTTTTGGCTTAATAAATTATATTAGTAAATATATACATATAATAAAATTGTAACTAAACCGAATCTGTAAATTCAATATTTTTCGAAAAACCTTATTAGAATACTCTTTATTAGCGATATAGAGCCCGAATCTATAGTTTTTAGATTTTTCTGTCTGTCTGTATATGACCGTATCACAGAAAAATCACTGGAGGGATTTTGATGAAATTTGGTATGGTGATAGCTGGTTATCCGGGTCAACACATAGGATTCTTTTTACCGCATGAAAATATATCACTTCTGAGAAAAAATACAAAAACTGGTTAAAATAAAAGCACGATAATACTGTTAACATTTTAGCAAGGTAACTTACTTATATATTATGTTAAAACTATTAAAAAAAAATATCTTAAAAGAAATATCAATAGTGCTACTTTATTCATTAAAATAGTTATTTTAAAGAACATTTATTTATGTGTTATTTAGTTATTTGACAATAGATGTCGCCATGTGTTTTTAAAATACGTAGTTTTAATCCAAAAAAAAAATGTACAGATATGACCTTTCTATGACTTTATTAGAATTACTACTAAATCACCCGCGGCCCCGCCCGTGTTTAAATTTTCAATAAAAGAGGAGCTTTTTGGCTTTATAAATTAGTAACATATTAGTAATTTTTTGTTGGCCGAAACAATTTTCAAATGAAAATAAATTTGTAATTTTTTATTGTTTAGTAAATGATGTTAATATTTTTTAATCTTTTGAATGAAAAATTGGGCAACTGCAAATCCAACTCGCTCATTATAGGTTTAGTATAGCAAAATACTATGTTGTTTTTCTTACTTACGTGTTTTATTAGGTTAACACTAAAATAAATACGAATAATATTTACGTTTCAACAATATCGACTCATTTATGGAAAACAAGTTTATGGCTGTTAAACTGACAAAGCCGGTAACTAAAAATATTCCATATCTCCAAAACTATAAAAAAAGTATTATAGGAACTATTATACCTCAACTTTTTCAGTTTTTCTTGATACCATTTTGTGGAAGGTAAAGGCTTAAAAGACACAATAAAATGCTTACGACGTTAATCATATTAGCCGAGCCATATGAAATAATAAAATGTATTTGCTTAGAATTATTTGCCTATTATACTTTACTAGAAATATTACTAACTAGCGCTAACCAATCCATGTTTCGCGACAAATTAATATTAAGAAAAGTTATCATTATGTAATTTAAATAATCAGCTAAATATTAAATTAATCAATAGCTGTCTATTAGTAAAAAATGATTAAAATTAATTCCGTAGTTTGAGAGTTTATCGCTAAAAATTAAACAAACATACAAAACAGAAGTATAGACATACATAAATGTTATTGTTAAAACAAAACTGCAATATCACTAAATCAAATATGAGATTAACGGAGGAACCTTTGTGGTATTGTCAATCACTGTCATTATTCACCAATCATGCAGTGCGCAATGAAAGTGGTATGTGTAAGAGTATACTAATGTGTAAAACCTAAGAATTTGGTTTTTGATCAACTGAACGCGGGCGGAGCCGCGGGCGATGCTAGTACATATATAAAATTAATAAGATATTTTTACTTTATTCAAAATTATGTAAATTTTCCAAGGGCCATAACGAAATTATATCAGCCTAACATAAATTGCAGGTAAATTGTAAAACAATACATAAAAGGCGTACTGGAAAAACCAAAACTACGTGGAAAGATAATAATACTCGTAATAATAAACAATAGTGTCAAGATCGATCAACATTATTATCGGTCACAGTCATGTCAGTCTTCTAATGTCTTAAACTGGAAAACAATAACATATTCTATTAAGTAAACTATCTATCTATACATATAATAAAATTATAAGGAAGCCGAATCTGTACATGAAATATTTTTTGAAAAATCTTATTGAAATAGATATTATTATCGATACAGAGACCGAATCTATAGTTTTTAGAGTTTTTGTCTGTCTCTCTGTCTGTAACCGCATGACGCATGACTGGAGGGATTTTGATGATAGCTGGTTATCCTTGTCAAATATAGGATACTTTTTACTGCAGGAAAATATATCATCTTTGAGAAATCTATACTAAACATTAAAACGTAACTTGGGACGAACCCGAGCGGAGCGAGGTTGAGTCGCTAGTAAGTAATAACACGTTATATTCCTATAGTAAATTCATAGTACTAGTATATATGTGCATAAAGATGAAGATTATGGCGTGATTTTAATCACTTAGGCATCTTAAGTATTAATGACGTTATGACATCTATTTGCGATGAACCTCCTTCTTCCATTGGCGAGTTTCTGCTGGTGTGTCAAGAATTAGCATAAAAACTTAAAAAATAAAAAATAAAAACCGACTTCAGGAACAACACTAAAATGTAGAAATAACGAATTGGTAGTTTTAATTTACTACTCGCGACTCACCCTCGCTTCGTCCCTAGGATGATTCCCCATACAAAATTTCATCCCTATTTTCTTCCCCTTAAGGAGTGATTTCAGGGATAAAAACTATCCTATGTTATTCCCAGGGTCTCAAACTATCTTCTTACCCAATTTCATCTAAATCGGTTCAGTAGTAGATACAGAGGCCGAATCTATAGTTTTTAGAATTTTTGTCATTTTGTTTATTTGTGACCCATCACGAGAAAACCACTGGACAGATTTTGATAAAATTTGGTATGGTGATAGCTGGTTGTCCGGGTCAACATATAGGATACATTTTACTGCGGGAATATCTCTCATTTCTGAGAAACCTATACTAAATGTTAAAACGTTACTATCGCTAGTCAGATATAGGAGTAAGAGTCAAATATCACATTCTGAACTTGAATATTCCCATGACAATATCAGCTTCCAATTTAAATATTTATACTTTAGAATCATTTATTCAAATTCACAAAGAAATCGTGAGGGGTGAACGTAATCTAAACGAGTGACGTTATCGATTCATCGCTTATTCTCGGGTCAATGGAACAAGCTAATTGACTATTTTTATGCCTGATAAACCTTAAAGCCGTCTAAGAATATAGGTGGGTATTAAGACGATGTTCGACTGAGTTATAAGGTTTTCGTAACAAATTATATAATTTACAGGCATTCCTAAGATATATAATGAAGATTCTTTATACCTATAGATCAATTTACTCCAGTTAGTTATTACATGCATGTATATTTTATATATATATATATATATATATATATATATATATATATATATAGTACGAATTGAACTCTATTGAAAATTAGAATCTTAAGAATAAGGATTACTAGGAAATATCCCTTATATTACTAGCAGTACCCACGACTTCGTTCGCGTCGTTCACGTGGACCAACAATGGCAAATAATTTAATTAAAAAATATTACTATGTTGGGATAAATTAATATGTTATGACATTAACACACAACACTATCTAGTTCCATGCTAAGCTACGAGGCCTGTGTTATGGATACCAGATAGATACACTACACATATAATATGTATATGTTATGTTGATACGCTACACATATATAACGTTAAATACATACATATTATAAGTATAAACAACACTCATAACTGGAGTACAAACATTCGTGTTCATCACACAAATGAATGCCCCCAGCGGGATTCGAACCCGCGACCGCTGGCACAGCAAGTAGGGTCACTGCAAACTGAATCAAACACGTCGTGTTAATACAATTTTTAATTCCTCTCTTATTCCATTTAAGAGCTAAATTTCCTCAAGCGGGCCTCTACACCAACTTTATTATCTCATGACCAAATATCTTAATCCTAGCTTTACTTAATGCGTATTCGTGATTAATTAATCACTTTGTTACTCATTAAAAGTAATATTTATTACTGACCAAATTTTACGATAAACTCATTAATTTTAGTGTTTGTATTATACATAGATAATATAATACTTCCAGAAGCTCACAGAGCACTTACACTTCTAATTTTATCATTAATAACCTAGACGTTAGTACGAATAACCGATAAGTGATATTGACTTGTAGAAAGCAAAATTGCAATCTTGTAGACAGTTCATAAAAATGTTTTTGTGATATGTTTATTTATCTTTTATAATTATAGATATTCGTGGACGTATTATAGATATTAAGCATAGCATGGAATTAATGAGAATGTTAGTTTACTCTTTTCAATAAAAACAATATTAATATCTTATTTTTTACTACATAGCACATAGGTATTTACTTAAATTAAAAAAAAAAAATGTTTTTTAACTAAAAAAAATTACCAAATCCAATATTATTTATTATTACACCTAGGAATCGTATCTTGTAACGTCCTACTTCCTACTAATATTATAAATGCGAAAGTTTGTGAGGAGATATGGATGTCTGGATGTTTGTTACTCTTTCACGCGAAACTACTGAATGGATATTAATGAAACTTTACAATAATATAGCTTATTCATCAGAATAACACATAGGCTACCTTTCATCCCGGAAAAATGTACGGCTTCCGTGGAATAGATTTGTTTTTGTTTTTCTAGAGGCAAACCCGAGCAAAGCGAGGCGAGCAAAGTCGCAAGCAAAGTACAGCATGAAAAAAATTTAATAAAGTAAGTACCTACGTAATTATATTACGGTATATTTAGGTCAGACACCGTAAAGTTCAAAAAAACTTCAACGCATTATCGTTTATCGGCCTCTTTATTATAATCGACAGTTCGTATCCTCGCGTCGTGTAGCATAATCCGTTTTAAATTAATTTCATTATAACGCATAAATTGTGTGATATCTTAAAATCGGTCAATGTTCAATATTCTTTGTTCTGTGCATCAAAACAGGAAATGTTTACTTTCCAAAAAATATTCGTAGGTAACAGTTTTATGTAGGTGTACGTACGTAGTGTGTACGTACGTAGTGTGTACGTACGTAGTGTGTACCTATTTAGTTGTAGTATTAAAATTATTGGTGGAATTCTGATTCTGACGAGAAAAAGTATGGCTATCATCATACTTTAATACTAACGACTTACCCTAGCTTCTCTCTTTCTTCTCTCTTCTTATGAACGAAACCCTATTTTTTTTTCTAAAATAAAAATTACTCCTTATAATATCAGCTAACTGCTAGTGAAAGTCCTGTTAAAATTGGGCCAGCCGTTTCGGAGATCAGCCGGAACAAATAGACAGACAGACAAAAATTTTAAAAATTGTGTTTTTCTTCTAAGTACCGTATTTAATTCCACACGCATTTAGTATAAAGCTGTTATTTTGACATTACAAATAGACACGTCAATTTTATTTATCTGTATATATCAATAAGATTTTTTTCAGTACCTTCTTTAAATACAAAAATTTAATTAATTATCCCGTTTAAGTAAACGGTAAAATATTAGCAGGTAAATAAATATTTCAGAAATTAATAACCGTATACATTCCTAAAACAGACGAAAGATATATAAATTTGCATTACCATCTGGTGCTTTTATAATTAATTATCATAATACTACGAACAAGAAAAATTCTAGAAAATATAATGATTGAATATTTCGCATTAAATCGATTCACAGAACTTTTTATTTTGCGGAAAACGGCGTAACCATAAATAACAAAAGACTTTTTTATTCGTTTTTATTTACACTCTTTGTGACTATTATTAGTACCTACATAAAAAAAAAAATCATTGACTTTTTGTATACAAATATATAATATTTATTAGTTTATGTTTTTAATACTTAACTTTCCTGTCAAAATGAAGAAAAGGGTATGTATTATATAACGTATCTTTATATTGTAACATAATTTTTATATACTACCTACTAGCGACTCACCCTCGCTCCTCTCGGGTTCGTCCCTAGTTATGTTTGACCCGGATAACCAGCTATCATCAAACCAAACTTCATTAAAATCTGTCTAGTGGTTTTCTCGTGATGTGTTTCCAGATAGACATACAGACAGACAGACAGAAAGACAGACAGACAGACCGACAAAAATTCTTAAAACTATAGATTCGGCCTCTGAATCGATAATAATGACTATTTCAATATAATTTTTCAAAAAATATTTAATGTAGAGATTCGACTCAGAATTTTATTATATGTATAGATTACGTATATAATAAGTAAATAAACCGTCTTTGTTTATCCTTCTTTCATGCAGTGACAACTTGATGTATTTTTTGCATATTTTATGGATGATAGGCTACTTTACTGCTGCTACCCGAATACCTAGAAAGGCTTGTAACAAATTTTATATGAGTATCAAAGGAATAAAAAAATCTTAGAAGTATACAATTGTACATTGTTTAACTAAGGAAGTCAGTCAAGCTGTGACTGGAAAAATATGCTATACAGCCTTAGTAATTATTGTTAGAACAGAATAAAAAATGTAGAATAGGGGCAGATACTAATAAATAATATGCAACTTACCCGTTAAAAACGGATGCGCTAATTCAGGAATTAGATAGGGTTTCAAATAAACTTCAATTGGTTCAAAAGGCTTTCATACCGGCGCAAATCGAGCCAGCATTGTTAAGCTCGACACCTTTCTGCCGCCTTCACTACAATGGACCTACGAACAGTCGACTAAATACTAATAGTAATATAGCCATTTTGAACAGAATTTCCTTTCTGAACAATTTCTATTGAAGTCCTTTGTAGTTTGTCATAGTAAGAAAATAATAAAATTTAGAAGTAGAAGTAGAATTTTAGGGCCTAAAATTTAAACACTAAATACTACTAGACTAATATTTGTTAAAATTAGACAGCTGTGTATTATATTTTTGTTTTAAAAGAGCTTATATTTGACTCATAATGTTACGCAGTTGGCACTTCTATATAGTTAACTCCGCAGCAACTTTTACGTTCAATTCTGAAGTCCTTACAAAAAGAAGAATGTATGCTATAATTATATTACTTTTTATTATTATATTATATTTAAAAATATATATGTATATATTATTCAGTTAAAACAGGTAAAATATACGATTACTATATTCATTAAACAATAATTATTCGAAAAATCATATTAATAAATATGAGGAAGGTTGAGTATACGTTTTGTTTTGTACTACGGATGTGTATACTCTATAGACAGCTCGTTAAAAAAAAGCAAAAAGGATTGGTAAATATTTAGTTAATGTTCAGATGGAAAAATTTTTTTTTGTAGAGAGCGATTAATTTAAATACATAATGGTATTGTCTCTTTGATCAGTGTTGAATCTCTAAAGAGAAATTTAAATTAAATTTTAACTTTTCCAAAGGTTTCTAGACGTGTAAATATATTTAAGAGTCTAGAGGTACGGTGGGGGTTACCCCCTGGGTTAGTTGTAAAATGCACGCACGTCTAGACAGTCCCACTGAATTGGCAAAAAGATTGTTCATTTAAGTACATTAGTATTTATACAGCGCACAAAATAATATGGGCACCTTTGTCGAATACTGATACATAAAACATGGAGTGTGTTGAAAATATTTGTGTATTATAAATGCTATGGGAACTAAGAAATTTTACGTAAACAAAATTCGCAGAAGACATGTGAGAGAGATGGAAAAGTAAGCTTAACAGCATTTTCTTTACACAATATGTTATATCGCAGAAATAAATTTGAAATAAGTATATAATTAAAACTAGCGACTCACCTTCGCTTCGCTCAAGTTTGTCCCTAGCTTGGATATAGTAAAATGGATATAGTATGTTATCTTTAAGAGATAGACATATGCCATCGTGGACTTTTTTGTAGACCTTTTTAAGGTGTCCAATATTGTAGTACATTATTTTGATCTATCTCGTAGGGTTCAGCCAGCGTTTGCAATGTAAGCGCAAAAAAAATGTGTTTATTTACGACATCAAGTTAGAAACCTCCAAAATTATCAGTGTTTCTCTACTATATTATGCATGTATTATACATAATATAAACCTTCCTCTTGAATCTATCTATTAAAAAAGCCGTATCAAAATCCGTTGCGTAGTTTTAAAGATCTAAGCATATGTATATAGGGACCGACAGCGGGAAGCGACTTTCTTTTATACTATATAATGATGATGATAAAATATAAATAAGTCTAACAGCGTAGTCACATTACCACAGAATAGTACATATGAGTTGATCTTTTTTTAAATTTTATATTTGAAACAATATGTAGGTAGATATACCACAAAAAAAGTACATTTAATAAATTATTATGATGAGCCGTAATGGGCCATGTGATAAATCTTAATTTATCGAAGCTGCCTTTCACTCTATTGTTTGTGGACGAGTGAGATTTTGGATCTAATTAGTTCTTTGTTCGTTTGTTAGTCATTTTATTAATATATTCAACTAAGAATAGTGATTCACGTCCCGTTACGTTTTTGTGAAGGTCTTCTTTATGAGAAAATTACGCACAATTTTAACTTCGTGAAATATCATATTATGAGCCTGAGTTTTTAAGGCACAAAGAATTTTTATTTACGTCTTATCTAGCTATAATATATGTAATATGACCTGAGTAAATATAATCGATGTTTTAAAAACATGCACATTTTTTTATATATTTAATGTAGGTCTGGAGTAATATAATATTTAATTATATATCTATTACATTTAAAAACATGTACACAATGTCTGTTATACCTATTTAATTATAATATATTACAATCGCACCTTGCACTTGACACAAGTAGGTAATTTCTATTAATTAAGTTACTTATAATTGTTAAATCATACTAATTGAATATTAAAAGTGTAGGAAACAATGCGTCACTTTTTGTTTTCAAACGCGCTGCGCACTTCGTGAAAGGAGTCACGTAGATGCGATCGAGAGAACAAGGAGTTTTAAAACTTTCATCAGACAAATATTTCTTTAACTGGAAGTCGGCCAAACTCTCTCAGACGTTTCCTTCCAAAATTTCAAGTTAACGAAGTTCCAAATTTTATAACGGTTGAAGCTGCGAAAGCATAATAATTAATACACAATTATAAATACAAAATTTTGTATGAGTGTACATTTGTTACTCCTTCAAGTTGAAGCGGCTAAGATTTGTTTTTAATTTGCTATACGGATAGATTACGGAATAAGACATAAGTTACTGTAGTAATAAAACTTGCTAAAGGAGGGCGCTAACTGTATATAATCTATACAAATAAATAAAATTAAAGTGCCTGTTTGTAATGTTAAAATAACAGCTTTTTACTAAATGCATATGAAATAATATGCCGTATTCATTAAGAAAAACGCAATTGATAAAATTTTTGTCTGCCTGTCGGTCTGTCTGCTAAATACATATGAAATTATATACGGTACTTATAAGAACAACACAATTTTTAAAATGTTTGTTCTGTCTGTTTGTTCCGGCTAATTTCCGAAACGGCTGGACTGATTTTGACGGGACTTTCACTGGCAGATAGCTGATGTTATAAGGAGTAACATAGGCTAGTTTTATTTTGGAAAAAGAATTGGGGTTTCGCTAAAAAAAATTAAAACCTACCAGGGACGCACCCGAGCGAAGCGAGGGAAAGCCACGAGTATTCTAAATATAAAAAGCACCTGGGGACGCACTCGAGCGAAGCGTAATAATTTCTAACGCTGCTTACCTATTTGTCCTGGCCAATGAATGGACTTTGCTACATGGTAACCGTCAAATATTTGAAAATAAAATTTAAATATAGCAAACGTTATCTTACGTATAAAACAAAAAAATGAGCGCAAGATTATAACAAGTACGAAAACATTTTATAGCTGTAATTTAATGATGCGCAATCAATGTTAGGAGGACGTAACTGTCAGTAATGATATGTTGTATTAACGGCGCAGTTTTCTCTTATCATCTTCGTTCGCTTCCTTATTGTGGCATATTATGTTTGTATGGGATACTGCTATATTCAATTATTACCATCAAGATGGATGTATTTATTTACTTGGTATAATTAAGTTGCCTAGTTGTCATGGAAATGGCTAATACTATACTTAATACTGTCTTTTAAAATATTAGTCTATTCTCACTTCGATCATAGCTAAAATTATATTAAGTTCTACTTTTAAGTTTTATAAATCGAGCGCTATAATAATCTAAAATATTCCTACGATATGTAATAAGTTGTATACATACGTTGATGCAATATAATATGCAAATTATCGTTATAATAGATTGTGAATCGTTATAAGAGATACGGTGAAGGAAAACATCGTGAGGAAACCTGCATGTCTGAGAGAACCTAGCAAGTTTTCTAAAGACGTGTGAAGTCCGCCAACCACTTGGCCAGCGTGGCGGACTATGGCCTGATCCCCCTCGTATTGAAGGGAGGCCCGTGCCCAGCAGTGGGACGTTAAAAGAAAGAACTGAATACAATAGATCGTATACTGTTAGTTATACAATATACACGCAGTAGACGTAAACAAAACCTACTAAAATATTGCTAAAGCCTCTCTATTTATGTGTGATTTAAATCTTGACGTTTATTCAACCTTTGGAATTATAAATAAGATATTTATTAACCTAATATTTTCTTAGCTCTCTCGAGACCAGTTCGAGAGCGTAAATAAATCAACTATATCGATTCGAGGGATCGCTATTACTTAGCTGCATAAACATAATACTTTCACTTGTGTGTTTCTTGAGTCTTTTATTGACTTATCGAACGATGCTAGATAAAAATGAACTGAAATATTTCTAGTAATTTCGTTACCATTCTCGTTTGCATTTGTTTAAATGAATATTGAGCTTAATACCTGTTGATTGTTTGAATTTATATTGTGATTTATGAGATATTATAAGATATTAAATCTACATACATATGTATGTAACAATATATGTGTGTGTGTATGTTCCCTATAAACTCCAAAAAGGCTGGGGTGATGTTAATGAAATTTTCAGGCAATCTTCAGACTAGCCCAGCGGGTGATCTTGTGAAATTTGAAAGCGATTGGAAGTTTGAACGTAGGTGAAGCCGCGGGTACTGCTAGTTATTTATAAAATAGCTTCTATGTATGAGTATCAAAGATCAGGTGGATCTAGACTGACCTGGAATGATATATAATATTCTACTTCCTATGTAATTATTTTCTCGATCACGCACTGTGGACTTTTTTTCAAAAGTACGACAACCTGTGGTTGCAGTAGGACATTCACCTATCTAATATGCATGCAGTAGGCACTGTAGGTCAGAAATTTGTTTTCCTAACGGACGAATATTTTTGTTCGCTATACAAATATTTATGGTAGTTATTAATAGAAAGTAAAGATAAGATTTTGGGGTCTCGTTGCCTCCCGGAACAAACACAGGGCACGTTTCCCATGACGATATTCTTAATATTATGAGAGCAAAATTGTGTATGTTTAGTCTTTCTACCACGCAGTAAAGTAAATCCTTAATCTTTTGCACATATTGTGGTCCGAAGTATAAAAGATGGTGAAAGAGAAGAAGATAGGCTTTTTTAAATATGTTAGGACATTAACACACAGCAACGTCTACTTCCAATGTAAGCTACGAGGCCTGTGTTATGGATACCAGATATTTGACACACTACACATATATAACTTTTAAATACAAACATATTATAAATGAAAACACCCGTGACTGGAGAACAAACATTCGTGCTCGCCACACAAATGAATGCCCCCAGCGGGACTCGAACCCGCGACCGCTGGCACAGCAAGTAGGGTCACTACAAACTGAGCCAAATGCGTCATCTATTTTTTGCCTCAACACAATAAATATTTTCGATGAAAAATGAAAGTAAAGCAAGGATACGTTACTAGTGAAATATATAATTGTAGAGAAGGTTTCTACACTAAATTGCTTCGAATTTGGAACAGGTCATTTTCATCCTTGTTATACAAGTCGGCTTTATTAGCGACCGGTTATAATATCTCGGGTCAATATATAATTTACCCTGCAGTTAGTCCGCAGTGAAAGTTTTGTTAAAACGTGAACAGGACACGCTAATTTTAGTGAATTTTTCGAGGTTGAAATTAATGTCGATTTTCGACGCCATTAAAATATCATTTTCTTTTCCGTTCTAATTATTATAATACTAGCGGTTCACCCTCGCTTCGCTCGGGTATGTCCCTAGACACCTTATGACAGTTAGTATGGAATATAATATATATATATATATATATATATGTGTGTGTGTGTGTATATATATATATATATATATATATATATATATACATACACACATAGGTATGAGTTTTAACAGATTAATACCAAGTTTCACCCTCCTTTTCACCCCCTTAAGGGATGATTTCCAGGGTAAAAGCTATCCTATGTCCTTCCCAGGGTCTCAAATTATCTCCATACCAAATTTCGTCAAAATCGATTTAGACAGACAGAGTTACTTTCGCATTTATATAGTAAGGATTATTAACAAAATATATATTGTGTTATATGGAGGTTTTTTGGTGGTTTCCACTAGTTGCTAGGTCAAATTTTCGAGGATTAACAAATTATAGGAAATATATTAATTAACGGTCTTTTTTAAATAATATTTCGATTTCTTTTGACCTACTAGACATACTTCATCTAAATAATTCACTCTACAGCATCATATCAAACATTTATCTCTGTTACATAGACTAAACAAACAAAAGAAAATTAAAGTTTGTTAAATTTAAGATGAAAATATTATGTACTTAAAAATACCATGATTTATCTTAATATAAGCTCTTTTGCATTTATAATAGAACTAGGTAAGTTTTGACGGTTAACATGGAATAGATAGACTATTATATATACATAAGTATGATGAGTTGTTGTGGGTTACATTATAACGTGTTTTCCCGTGGGAATGAGATAATCTCCCGCGGTAAAAAGTAGCCTGTGTGACTCACCAGCCCTCATACTATCTCCACGCAAAAATGACGCCAATCCGTCATTCTGTTTCGACGCGAAAGAAGTACAAACAAACAAATACACTTTCACATTTACAATATTAAGTATGGATATGGAATGTAATTTATGATAATGCTAATAAGTATCCATTAATTAAACAATGTGATTTTTATGGGTTCACATATCACTAAGTAAATCACACAAGCAGTAATATCGGTCAAAAGGTGATTTATCATGGTGTGACCAGTACTGCACGTGGACATGTTACATCGATACATCCCGTTACATAAAGCTGTTTGTACACATGTCACTTGAACGAAAGTATTTTGAATGATTCAACACTCATACAGCCTTTCTAATATTATAATATTTAAAAAAAAAAAATTTAATTAAATGATTTCTAAAGGTAACTGAAATAGAGTCATAATAAATGATTTCATTTGTATGATGGTACATATATTTAAATAAAATGTGAAATTTAGATAAATAAAAGTATTTGTTACACGAAATAATAATACCACCATGTGTGTAGCAAATTGATATTATACGATACCCGTAAATTGTTAGAAAAAGTACAGTAAAAAAACTTCTTTATTGCTTGGCCGAGGACATTTCGTGTGTAATAGTCTTAACAAGACCAGACATACGAGGTACCGTAAGCCGCCTTGTAAGGCGACTGGCCAAAATAACTGTATCTAAATTGAGGCGAAGAAAAACAGCTTTAATCTCTAACTAATATGTACATCGTGAATCTCATTAGCGTAATGAAATCCTATACGGAGTTATAGTATTGTTATATAAGCATAAACACCGCTAAACTTAACTTACATTGGCGACGATTTCATAATATTATATTATGACGTCTATTCGTGTAGGTTATAAAAATAATAACGATCAATCATTCGCTTCTTATCAAATGTCACGAAAAAATGTTTTGTTTTCTTTATAGATATAACACAAACACATAAAATAAAAACGTCAAAAATATGCTTTAAATTTAAAAAATATCTGATAAATATACAAAGTATTGTATATATAAATATAAATATCTATTAGTACGGACTGCATAAAATATAAATCTCATTATGCGCATAAGTCATTGTATAGTGTACAGTGTTTACCTAAAAATAGAAAAAAAAATACACCAGCCTTATCTGCTGGTTTTGATAGTAAACAAACTCTAATTATATCTTACCTTTTGGCACAAATGTGTAAGAGTAATAATTTAATTTGTCGATAACACAATGTTCAGTCACAAACACAAAGCACTTGCGCAGAAGCGAAACCTAAATAAACCATACTAAATTTAGCGTAAATAGCACGAAAGTAACTTCGATAAAATAAATTTTTAATATTGTGAACACGTCCGATGCGTTTGGAAGCAAAACAGAAACAGAAAACAACATTGGCTCGGCTTGTCAACAAACAAAGAGGGCTCGGTCGAGTCGTCTGCGCAGGCGCAAGTCGAGACCACGCTGCACGCACACTACCACGCATGTGAATGGAACACGTAAATAATGAACGCTATTATATTAAACAGAACGCGATGTTTTTAAGTAAATAGATATAAGTATGTACTACGTTGTACAGTATTTTTTTTAAATTGTATGAAGGTTGAAAAATATTTACAATTGGATTTTGGATTTTTTGAAATTTTTAATTCACTTGTATTTTGCTTCGTCTATATTTATAATTTTCTTGCTTTACATGATTTCAGTTTTAGTTAAACTGTCGCCATTAACACTAATACGCTAATATTAAACCCTTCTAACTACCATGTGACTAACTACTTTCTACGTAATCCATATTCAAATTCTTCATTTACATTTGAACAAAATACTTTATTAAAGTCTAATTACTTACTTGTACATTTATTATTATTAAAAAAAGGTTAAAAAAAACATAATATAAATAATAAATATAGCTATAAATATATACTAAGGGACGGCTAGGTCATCGGTCTTAAATACGAGAAGGTCAACAATAAAATATTATGTAGAAGTATTATGCAGTAATAGTAGAGCTTCTGATATTATACAGCATGATATCAATTACGAAACCAAAAATCTTAATGTAACTTATAACATTTTACATAATATAGTAAGTAAACTGCGCAAAATTATGTCCTAAACAGAACGTCACATGGCACACGAGTGCATCAAAACAATAACAATGCTTATCGCTGTTCCTTATCGGACGTTATAAAACGGTGTCGCGGTCTCACTCTAACTGTAATCAAATATTCATTGCTTCTACCGCAGTAGACACACTCGATTGTCGATAGCGAAAGCGTAGAATATTTTAATACGTGCCCATCATTTGACGACACGTGTGGGTCAGTTTGTAGTGATCTTACTTGCTGTGCCAGCGGTCGCGGGTTCGAGTCCCGCTAGGGGCATTCATTTATGTGATGAGCTCGAATGATGTGTAGTGTATCAAATACCTGGTATCCATAACACAAGCCTCGTAGCTTACCATGGAACTAGGCGGAGCTGTGTGTTAATGTCCCAACATATTATAAAAGGGTCACTACAAATTGAGCCGAACGTGTCGTTCTACTACCCCTAGGTAGTAGGCATTATGTATTAGCAAAAACATCAAATAACATGATGATTTGACAAAGGACTTAGTGACAAGACTGACATCTTGATCTTGTCTCTATGACAACTTGATGTCATTAAAAATGTATAAATATTAAATACTAGCGACTCGTATAGGTTGATTCCCCATACAAACTTTCGTTCCCATTTTCACCCCCTTAAGGGATGATTTCCGGGATAAAAAGTATCCTACGTCCTTCCCAGGGTCTCAAACTATCTTCTTACCAAATTTAAGATTCAAAGATTACCCTCTACAACCTCAGAAACTCACAAACTTTACCACTTTATAATATTAGTATAGATGTGTATCTGTGCTCAACACTTTGAAGCAAGTCAGTAACAAGAAAATTGAATTGAATTAAATATGTGTAATATTACAACGATTTAATTTGTCATTCCTATACGATTAAAAAACAACAAGTAGGTATAACCAAATGTGATAAACTCGAATTATAATTATTGCAGTACTATAGGTACTAATATAATTATATAAATATTATTGAAGGTTATCAAGAATCACGATAGCAATTCACTGTCAGTGTCATTGTCATGTTAAAAAAGCGATATTTCTGTTTTAAATGTTGGCAGACATATTGGCCGAGAACTTGAAACGCGTAGGAAAGAGATCGGGCGTGCGTAGGCGCTTAATTTTGGACTAAGCAAAACTTCTTAGCTCTGTGAAAACAAACAAAATAAAATTAATTAGTTGAGACGAGATAATTGTTTATTAGAAAAAAATATGTTTGTTTGTACCGAATAAGCTCCGAAACTACTAAACCGATTTAGATGAAATTTGGTAAGAAGATAGTTTGAAACTTAAACTTTGACGGAAGTCAAATCGGGGGTGAAATTGTGGATGAAAGTTTGTATGGGGAAGCAGCCTAGGGACGAATCTAGTCTTATATATTATATGTTAATTATTTTCCTGAAGTCAAAACATTTAGATTCTAGTTATGAGAGGAATGGTTTTATCAACGGTGTTTTACTGAAAGAAATTATAATACAAAGGAATGCATATTTTTGTTATCCTCATATCTAAGGATTTGGCATTTGCTTTAATTTAGGTCGTTAATAAAATAAAAAAAAAAAACTTTATTGGAACACACTGAAATAGAACATTAATTTAATATTTACGTTTAAGACGTTCCAGTAAGTCCATGATAAAGTGGTTTACATGTAATTTTTATATATTTCACTACCGTTTTTTTTATAAATAGTATTCATAAAAGCATTGCAGTCTTTAAATTTAAATATTATAGAATTTATTTATTAAGCAAATTATTTACATAGATTTACTTTTTCAAAGTGTTTTTTATGTTTATAATTAAATTTAAAAAAAAATTACATACTTGCATTTAAATTATATTTTTAAATTGTAAATTTCGGTATTGTGCATTCAATACATATTTCATGAACTTTTGATTGATTAACCTAAGCGTACTTCAAAGTTGCAAGAATTAGAATTCTACTAACTTCAAGAGTTTGAATTGTTGATTTTACTACAGCTACTCGTATTATCTTTTACCTAATTTAATACTTCCACAACAGTTGATTTTGTTTAAAAAAAGCTTTTCGAAGCATTTTCCTGTAATACTTATTATTAGGCTACCTTTTTGTTAAATTGGTTACACCAGGTGCATAGTCTCGGTCAATTAAGTTTTTTTTTGCGTTACTGTAAAAATAGGTTTATATCCAACTATGAATCACTAAACGTATAGTTTTTGTTTGTCTGACACTGGCCATTGACATGGCAGGTAGCAATCGAAAATCAATATTTGTTGAAACCAATAGACTCGTATTTGGTATATTTGCGATTTAGCTTACGTTTCTTGTGACTTTAAGCATAACATTTTCTTATTTATGTTAAAAATCAAAACATATACATAATAAATTACAAAAGATTTCGAACAGTAATATTGTTTGATTGAGTGGAATAATTATATACAAAAACGTTTTAGATTAATTTAATCTCAAAGCAAGGCTGAATATTGTAAATATTTTTTTAAGTTGACTTCAAAAAAGGAAGTTCTCAATCCAACGCGTAACGTATTTATCTTTTTGATTGTAAATATTATTTATAGATATGTATTGTGTACTGTATCTAATAAGAACAGTAAATGTTAATGAGCAACAATACTTAACATAAACTAGCATTTGCCAGCGTAGTTTAAAAATAACAGATTTTCATACAAACTTCCAATCCCTTTTGTACTCCTTTAGTAGTGAAATTTCCAAAAATTCTTCCTTAGCCGAAACTTACTCCCTATAACGAATCTACCAGCCAAATTTTAAGTTTATAATGGTATTAACCAGTTAGTGGTGTTTCAATTTTATCTTATAAACCAGTCCCCAACCAGGGGGGCGCGCCCCCCTAGGGAGGCATAGTTTATTTTGTATAACTTAAAATTAAAATAAATAAAAATCGTTAAAATAATGTGTTTTATTATATTAAAAAAAATAAGGGGGCATGAAAATTTAAATTGTTAAAATAATGTGTGTTTTATTTATTGTAATAAAAAAAATAAAGGGGGGAATGAAAATATTTTTTATCATTCGGGTAAGTTCAACAGAAAAAAGGTTGGGAAACCCTGTTATAAACAGATATTATGTTTATGAGTTATAGGAAAACAAAAATAAGACAAGTAACGTAATTTAAGTAAGTTTCTAATTACCATGGAGGTCAAGGTTATTGCAAGGTTATGCTTTTAGAAATCAGGCTTTTAGGGTATCGTTATAAGAAAGATATAAATTGTTACATATAATGTATAAATATAATAAAATTGTAATTTGTAACTGATCGCTGTATGTACACAGAAGATATTTGGGAAAAACTATTATTGGGGGTCTATTATTAACGCAATAGAACCCAAAACAATGATTTATAGAATTTTTGTCTGTTTATCTATGCGCGCTAATCTCAGAAACGGCTTAACCGATTTGGATGCGGGTTTCACTAATGTATTGTGGTAAGCTTTATTTAATATT
Organism: Fabriciana adippe; assembly: GCA_905404265.1. Taxonomy (NCBI): domain Eukaryota; kingdom Metazoa; phylum Arthropoda; class Insecta; order Lepidoptera; family Nymphalidae; genus Fabriciana; species Fabriciana adippe. Next base: position 12,862,787 of record FR989995.1, on the reverse strand, counting down.
AATATTTGTTTTATTTCAATCGGTTAATAAATAAAAAAAGTTATGTCAATTTAAAGAATCACCTAGGGACGAGCCCGAGCGAAACGAGTGTGAGTCGCTAGTAATAAACATAATAAGAAAATCAATATCACGTACATATGTATCACAATAATAAATATAGTCCATATTCGACCTTCTCATCGGACGTTGTACTGTAGCAAAGAATCGAATTAATTAGCATACATTGTGTCCACTCATAGTGTCAATAAAAATTTTTTTATACCCACAATCTTTCAAGAAAATCCTATTAAGGTAATTGAGAAGATGGAATACTTTCTTAGATTTACGCAAATATTTGACTATTTTTTTATTTTATTTTTAAATGTTTAGAATTAAAATCAACAAATATTGTAAGGTACTCTGGTGCCATTTGTGAATTTTCAAAATCGTTTTTGTAAATTGTGGGTAGGCACAGTCTGTAACACTTGTTACAATGTGTATATAACGCCTTTGAGATGTCTAACACCTTAGTCTCTCCCGTGACCATGATTGCTGTAAAGCATTCGAAACGTCGGGAACCAAATATCAAAATAAATCCGCAAAATAATCCGAAAAGATAGTTTTATTTAAGAACATAGAAGTTTATAATATTTTTATATTTCAAGACATTTCGATTAGATTCACAACATCATAAAAATATTTACGAGTAATTGTTATTGTTTATTAAGTTTCACTATAAATGGGAATGATCTCAGTAGTCATATAATTTTTATCATATAGTAATAAAAATATTATTTTTGTTTTGGTATATTTATAAGTAAATATTAAGTTACATAAAATTTTGTCTTTCAATTCAATTCAATTATTTTATTTGAGTCCTAGGTGTGCCTTATTGGCACAAATTTTGTCTTTTGGAACTTAGTTACCTTGTATTTCCATAAAACATATTTTTTAAATATTATAATAACTTTAAAAATATTATATGTGTATAATAAATCCCGGTTCCTTCACTATTGAATATTTCATTTGTTTAATACTTAATACTTTCTTAGATTTACGCGAGTCTCACGGGAGAGACTAAGGTTTTAGATGTCTCAAAGGCGTTATATACTTGTTACAGACAGTGCCTATTCACTATTTTACAAAAATAATTTCAAAAATTCAAAAATGGCACCAAAGTATCTTAACATTCTAATCATTTAAAAATAATTTCAAAAAATATTGTAAGGTACTCAGGTGCCGTGCCGATTGCCGTTAAGCATTTGAAACGTCGGACACCAAGTTCAAAATAAATCCGCAAAATAAATCCGCAAAATAATCCGAAAAGATAACTTTATTTAAAATTTCATTTGTTTTTATTATCCCCCGCATTTAGAATGCCAAGATCACTATCATATAAATGTCAGTAACCTAAGATGTAGAATCTTTCAATATTTGTAATAACGCCGTATAACATATATATACGTATATTTTATATCTGTATCCAGGAAACGCAGTGGCGAATGAAATTTTTCAAACGAATAACTTCGTTCTTCGAAGTTGGAAAATATGTACAATTTATAAATAACGAGCAATTCGATAGATCGTTGGAAAATGTGAATTCAAATTGAATTTGTGTCAAAATTGTACACTGTATGATATCCGCATGCAATGTAAGGGACCTTGAATTTATTATTGGTTTCAAGTTACCACTCGCTACCTATTGGATGAAATGTGTATATGTATGTATACATTATATTGTAGAAAGTATAATTTTATTCGGTATATCCATCTATATTAAAGTGTGTATATGTATATTGTAGGCCTATCTACTATCTAGACTTACTATTTATTTTTACTGTAAATACAGATAAATAAAATTGAAGTGTATGTTTGTAATATCAAAATAACAGCTTTATACTAAATGCAAATATACGGTACTTATAAGATAAAACACATTTATTTTGTCTGTCTGTTTGTTCCGGATAATCTCCGAAACGGCTGGACCAATTTTAACGGAACTTTCACTGGTAGATAGCTGATATTATAAGGAGTAACTTAGGCTACTTTTATTTTAGAAAAAGAATCAGAGTTTCGCTCAAAAAATTAAAACGTACCCATAAGCGAGGGTAAGTCGCTAGTAAATAATAATATTTAAACAAAAAAATATAAGTTTGTAACAAACTTATATTTCAATGTCTATCTGGTGATTTTTTAATACTTTCAATTACAAGTAAACAGTGAGGGCAAATAAAAACATCGTAGGAAGGAAACATTTTTAAGTTACAAATAATAAAATATTAATAAAAGAAGTTATGAAATACCATGAATGCCTAAAGCCTTTTCTTCGCCTAAAAATATGGCTTAGCAAGGTTATATCAGCGTATGTTACAAAGCGTTACTTTTAAGCTTGTTCAATAGTAATAATAGATTGCAAAAAAGTGATTTGAAATAAATTATACGTTCAATCACATCGTAGAGTGACAAAAAGTCGTAATCGAATTGTGGTATCAAGTTAGCAATGTGGAAAAAGATTCGTTTCGAATGATACTGAATTTAAATAAAATTTATAAAAATTTAAATAAGACTGTCACTGTAAAGCCAAAAATACGATTGTTGTTCTGGCGTAAAGTTTTTGCTGAGAGTTTTCATTTGGAAGCTATAGTGATTATATATAGTAGATACGTAAAGGTAATCTATACTAATATTATAAAGCTGAAGAGTTTGTTTGTTTGGTTGAACGCGCTAATCTTAGGAACTACTAATCCGATTTGAAAAATTCTTTTTGCATTAGATAGTCCGTTAACTGAAGAAGGCTATATCATCCCGGAAAAATGTACCGTTCCCGTGGGATAGATTTGTTTTTGTCTAGGGACGAACCCGAAGCGAAGCAAGGGTGAGTCGCTAGTAATAGCGTAATGCAATTATTACGATTTATGAAATGTGGGATATAGATGGGACCTATAAATTGACTGCCTCGTTAGTCTACTCTAGTGGCAAGCATGTTAGGCTGTAAATCCGAAGGTTCTGTATCTATAAATTATTCAAAGAATTATTGTATGTAAGTATTCAGCCCTTTTTAACGTATCACTACAGGGCACGGGCTTCCCTTCAATACAAGGGTGAGGATAGCCCATCCCGCTGGCAAGTGCTGGTTGGCGAACTTTACGTGTCCTTCGAAAACGTGCTAGGTCTTCGCCGACATGTAGATTTCCTCACAATGTTATCCTTCGCCGTAAGAATAGTGGTAATCATGTTAGAAGTGATTCGCACATGAAAATATCAGAGGTGCAAGACCTGGGATATGATCCCGCTTCACTCAGTTTTCCAAGTGAGCACGTTATCACTAGGCTACCACTGCCAAATAAATTATAATTAATACATGTATATTGTACCTATACGTGACATTAAATAAAATGTTTTAAAAGAGTAAAATAAAAACGTGTGTATGTACTTATGTACGCACGGAAGAAGTTATACTTATTTGGCGTAACAGAACAAAAATAGCTATAGATTTTATCCCGTATGTCAAAACTCTCTGTTCGTAAAAGGAATGCAGCTAACTTCATCATGTCGCTTTTTGGCTGTCGGTGTGCGTGCGCATCGTCAAAATTTTATTCTCATATTTTTTTCCAAACTTGCCAAAAGAAGTATAACTACAATAATATAGTGCAAAGTATGGAGTTCAAAAACAATAGAATCTACATTAACAGATCTATGGCAAAAGTAGGCTAGGTCGAGTGTATTTCACATCGGTCACCAACGGGCTTATTGCGGGCACTTGACCCCATTGTGTATCGGTATTCAGATTGTTTAGTTTTCAAAATTATATTGTTTTTTTTTTTTATAGTACCATCTGATTAAAATAGTTCAGTTTTGGTACGTCAGCACTTCCTAGTATATTCGAGACCCTGAATTCGATTACATATCATGTTTGTTTCAATTTACTTATCATGTCTGATAAATAAAACGCAGAAAAGCGGAAAACATAGATGTCACAAGCAATCTCGTGTTTGTTGTGAGGTTACTTTTTTATATAATATGTAGGTACTTCCTATGTAGATAAACGTTTATTTTATCTATACAGATAAATAAAATTGAAGTGTCTGTAATGTCAAAATAACAGTTTTATACTAAATGCATAAGGAATTATACACGGTACTTATAAGAAAAACACAACTTTTAAAATTGTTGTCTGTCAGTCTGTTTGTTTCGACTATCTGAAACGGCTGGACTGATTTTGTCTGGACTTGCACTGGCAGATACCTGATGTTAAAAGTGAGGTAAGGAGTATCGTTGGCTACTCTTATTTTAGATACAGCATTAGGGTTCCGTTCAAAAAATTAAAACGTACCTAGGGACGCTCCCGAGCGATGCGAGGGTAAGTCGCTAGTTTTACATTAAAAATAGAAGGTAGTAGGTACATAATGTTTTTTAACATAAAAACTTAAAAAAATAAAATAAAAACCGACTTCCAGGCACTGAAAAGTAAGAAATAACTAAACGGGGGTTTTCATTTAGAATAGATACCTAATCAGATATTTTCGAAGTCGGTGTGCTTTGATTTGTATTGGCTGGCACCGACTTCGAAAATATCAATACACCATACTGCCATAAAAACACATTTAAAAACCTCTGAAATATTTTCCTTTATCTTTGGAATAATGATAATTTAAATATTATAAAAATATATTAAAAAAAAAATGCGATGCGATGCAGAACTCTCGAATACATTTCGATGACTATCAAGAATATTCGAATTTCTCCTATCAATTTGAAAGCTAACGAACCGTATATGATATAAGTGCATAATATATTTCATCGCTTATTATATCACATTTATCTATACAGATAAATAAAATTGAAGTGTCTGTTTGTAATGTCAAAATAACAGCTTTGTATTAAATGCATATGGAATTATATATAGTACTTATAAGAAAAACACAACTTTTATAATTTTTGTGTCTGTCTGTCTGTTTGTTCCGGCTAATCTCCGAAATGGCTGGACCAATTTTAACGGGACTTTCACTGGCAGATAGGTGATATTATAAGGAGTAACTTAGGCTACTTTTATATTTTTAGAAAAAGAATTTGGGTTTCGCTCAAAAAAATTAAAATGTACCTACCTAGGGACGCACCCGAGCGAAGCGAAGGTAAGTCGTTAGTTGCTTATAAATGGATTTTAAACAATCGATTCATAAAAGGTTTGAGTTATATTATATACTAGCAGAACCTGCGGCTTCGCTCGCGATCAAACTACGAAAAATACGAAATTTCATGCAAATATGTCCAAGGAATAAAAAGTTTCATACAAACTTTTATCCCGTATTTCACCCCCTTGGGGGTTGAATTTTGGAAAACACTGAAGTACGTAACTTTTTATTTTTGTCGTACACATTGCATACGAAATTTCAAGCAAATATGTACTACAAAAAACCTGTTTGGCTTTTTGCTATTAGTAATAATTTGATGGCTGTAATGATTTGCAAATGTATGATTTTGACTCGCGCATCGAGAGCTCCGTACCGCCGAATATTGTGTTGTTGTTACTTACACATTTACACAGAAATATCTATACAGATAAATAAAATTGGAGTGTCTGTTTGTAATATTAAAACAACCGCTTTTTACTAAATGCATATGGATGTATGCACGGTACTTATACCAAAACAACATTTTTTACAATTTTTGTCTGTCTGTCTGTCTGTTTGTTCCGGCTAATCTCCAAAACGGCTGGACCGATTTTGACGGGACTTTCACTGGCAGATAACTGATGCTATAAGGAGTAACTTAGGCTACTTTTATTTTAGAAAAAGAATCAGGGTTCCGCGAGAAAAAATTAAAACCCATGAAATTGTGAATAAAATCCGCGTATGGCGTACGCACCCGAGCAAAGCGAGGGTAAATCGCTATATAATTTAAATGAATATCTTAGGAGAAGCAAGCTACTATTTATGTATAACCGTGAAAGCGTACCTAGGAACGAACGCGAGCGAAGCGAGCGTGAGTCTCTAGTATATATACATATATTTGTTTTCGCAATACATATTTTATTAATTGCAAATATAAGTTCGCGGTTAGGTTAAAAACTTAAGTGATCATAACTCAAAATATCCAGTATCTGAAAAGACATTTTACGTGTATTCTGTAAATTCATTTATGTTTAAAGTATTTAGCACGCTCCACTACTTCTATCTTTTCAAAGTTGGAGTAAGAGACTACAATGATAGAACTCGCATATAATGTTTACGACTTAAGAATCATGTAACTCGGCTAACATATAAACAGGCTAAAATCTACGTTATTTTTAAAGATCCTTTGTCAACCTGTTCTCACCTTTTAGTTCGGTTTTTACGCCGTCGTGGTTTTTTAATTAAAATTATTATTTTATTAGTATTTTAAGGTCAGTTTTTTTTAAGTTTTTTGTATTTAGAAGTATGTACATCAAGTTGTTTTAGGAATATGTCCATACAAACATTCTAACCCTTCGAAACAAACATAAATAAATTCTCGCCCCTTTCCTCGTCTAAGAGATGGAATTTTGAATTTTTTTTTATTTTCATACTAATGTTTTCACCCTATTTTTCACGTTTGGGGTTGAATTTATAAAAACGATGAAATACGTATGTATTTATTTTTATTGAGAAGCTTTAATATTAAATTTCATTCTTCTTACATCAAAAATGACGGACTCCTCATATAAAATTACATCCCCTATTTCACCCTCTTAGGGGATAGATTTTCAACAGCTCTGAAATACGTACTTATTTATTTCTAACCAGAAGCTTGTATAAGAAATTTCATGCTTCTTACTTCAAAAATGACGGACCTTCCATATAAACATTCAACCCCTATTTCATCCTCTTAGGGGATAGATTTTCAAAAACTCTGAAGTACATATTTATTTATTTCTAATCAGAAATTTGTATATGAAATTTCATGTTTCTAATTTCGAAAATGACGGATTTCCATACAACCGTTCATCCCTTATTTTACCCCTTTAGGGGTGGAATTTCTAAAAATCCTTTCTTAGTGGATGCCTACGTTATAAGAGGAATACGTATGCGAAATTTTAAGTTTCTAGCCCTAAGGGTTTAGCCTGTGCGTTTACTTAAAACTTTCATCCCCTATTTTACCCTCTTAGGGGTTGAATTTTGGAAAACGCTGAAATACATAACTCATTATTTTTATCGTACTCTATTCATAGGAAATTTCATGCAAATATGTCCAAGAAATAAAAAGTTTCATACAAAGTTTTATCCCCCATTTCACCCTCTTAGGGGTTGAATTTTAGAAAACGCTGAAATACGTAACTCATTATTTTTGCCGTACTCAATTCATACGAAATTTCATGCAAATATGTCCAAGGAATAAAAAGTTTCATACAAACTTTTATCCCCTATTTCACCCCCTTGGGGGTTGAATTTTGAAAAATCCTTCCTTAGTGGATGCCTTCATCATATGAGGAATACGTGTGCGAAATTTCAATTTGCTAGCCTTAAGGGTTTGGCCTGTGCGTTGATACATCAGTCAATCACCTTTGCCTTTTATATAATAAGATAAGCGGTTTTTTTGGCATTTGGTATATAATTAAAACAAATGTATTCCATTCGTTGTTCCTACAATTCTAAATATAATTTTAAAATGAAAATATATTCTTATAAGAAAATAAGATTACGGGATAATTTGTTCAATTACTGCGATCCCTTCATTTAAGCACTCAGTACCTTTTTAAGGAAATTAGAACCAGGCAAATTGGAAGAGACAAATTAAGAATATAAAATGATGATACAAAGACCGCAAAATAAAAACTGAACCCAACCTAATTTCACCCAAGTGTGATATACCAACAAGTACATGTACACTTTAATATGTGGTAAAAGGTACATTTTATATGCGAACTAATAAACTTTAAACTGTCTAGCTATCTAGCGACTCGCCTGCCACCAATTTTGTGAGTTAAGGGCATTATGTCACAAATGTTTGCGTGCGCACGCGCAACAAATCACCACAGTCTCCGCCAGATAAATAATATAAGAATGATTATAGATTACACAATTACAAACAGAAACACATTCATTTAATGTATCATAAGCATTGTCTATTTTAATGGAAATAAATGTAGAGTTAGCAAAAGGAATCCCCAGACTTCAAGTTACATTTTTCGACGATTCACTAAACAAATGGCCTTGGCATGGTCACCGTTCTTGGCAAGTGTTGTCGCTTTAGTTTAAAAAGCTAAGGGAATCTTTTAAAATTAAACCCATATATTCTAGGTCTAGACACATTTAATGCTCTACGTTAAAGATTTTAGTACACACAAGTTTTTAAAGAGCTAGAATTATATTTTTGGGGCATTTCACCTAGGATTATTTCTACTCAGAATACATAAGAATATCATAATCCCTTGTGAGATACACTGCCCTTTGGTCGTTTTCTCACAATTTTTAACTAAGCAGTTCTATTACTGTTTTATTTACATAAAAGTCTAAAAAGTAAGAAACAAATTTTGTGTACATATAATCCAGATGATAGCTTATAATAATAATAATAGCTTAGCTTAGTTTAAGTGAATAAAATGGCGAAGTAATTACAACTGTCTGTGTCTGTTCGTGATATTTTCTATTTTGTAACGAGAACCATTATTTTTACTATTGAATCGATAACACTGACGTCACGAGTCAATCCGATCGAACTGATGTCAACAGCTCGTGTAGTCGTTTAATGGAAGTAATAGTTGAAATCTGAATTGGAGAAATAAGGTTTTATATTTACATTCGTTAAAATCTACACTTATATTATAAAGAGGTAAAGTTTGTGAGTTTGTGATGTTGTAATGTTGAGGGGATAATCTCTGGATCGAATGAACCGATTTAGATGAAATTTGGTAAGAAGATAGCTTGAGACCCTGGGAAGAGCATAGGATTTTGACTTTTTATCCCGGAAATCATCCCTTAAGGGGGTGAAAATGGGGATGAAAGTTTGTATGGGGAATCAACCTAGGGACGAACCTAAGCAAAAAGAGGGTGAGTCGCTAGTTGTTAATACATTAAAAATAAAATTTACATTTTAACGAAATATTTTAACCATTGTTGTCTAAGTCGTGATTAATTTTTCTTCAATACTCAAGTTTCCACTTGATTTTAAAAATAGACACGTGATATTCGGAATTTTTAAACCATTTACCATTAAAACATAGATAACTTGATTACAGTTCAGTTTACAGCTTTTCAGTTCAGACTTCATGTATTTAATAGTAACGGCATTCAATATTTATTACCAAAAAATCTTTTTTTTTTTTTATTTATAAATACAACAAAAAAGTCGGCACAAAAATTACGAAAGAAATGAAATGTCACATTATTTTCTAACCTCTCCATGAGGTAATTTTACAGACAGTAGATAATCTTATACCTAATATTATACCTAAATATGAAATTTTTCACGTTTGGATTGATGTTTGTTAATCACGCCAGAACGGCTGAATGGATCTGGATGAAATTTGGCACAGAGATAGATTATAGTCTGGAATAGAACATAGGCTACTTTTTATTCCGGAAAAATGCACGGTGTCCGTGGGATAGATTTGTTTTGTATTTCTAGAGACGAACCCGAGCGAAGCAAGGGTGAGCCGCTAGTTATTTATATTTTATCGTGAAAAGACTTCCGTACTAATTATCTGTATTATAACTATAAAACATTGTTGATGTTAAAACAATATAAATGATACAGTCGACAGGCGATGAGCGAAATAAGGTGAAAGTGATTATATTGTTTCACTTCAATGCCTCATACATTGAACGGTCTTCACTTTAAGCTTGCCATAATATACTACATTTGAAGTTTTCAAGAAGGAGGACATATTTAATTAAGTTGAATGTGTATGTTATATATAATTTTATTTATAATAAATAGGTATACTTTCAGAGTCCTAGAGAGGTGCTATATAAAAAAAAAACACCATCACATAAGGGTAGATACCTATTTATATTAAAGTTTTGAAGTATTGTACGGTGTAGAAGAGGAACCTATTTATATTAAAGTAGTTTTGAATTCAATGTACGTTTTTAGTTAGAAAGTAATTTTATTATCAAATGAAGGTATTATTGTAAAATCTTTTAAGGACTTTTTACAGGTAATTTAAAAACTTTTTTGCATACATAACATCTGGTATTGTAACCGTGGACTTGCTTACTCTCTTTTTATAATTGCCAAAAGAGATGTTCGTTCAAATATACGAAATCGTTAAAAGCGAGTGGTCTAGTACTGTTAACCTCAAAAAGGATATTGCGTTTTTTTATAACTACCACAATATAAAGCACTAATTAGTAACTTTTTATAGTATTAATTTTCACTTCATTACCAAATAATCACAGCTTTAAAAAGCTTTTACTCCTATACGTTATTTTTAATAATTAGAACCTTTTGACACGTAAACATATAAAGAAAAAAATATAATTTACAATAATAAAAGTTAAATTATGATGCTTACTATAATCTATTTATATTAGCTAAAACAAATCGGAGAATATCCTTCGTATCTGAGTACCAAATATGTGTAGTTTAACACGTAATATATTAATTACTATTAAAGTAAAATACTCGCGGGAATCAAATTATACTAAACTTTCTACCTTCGCATTTTGCTAAAAATTAGTTATGTTATTTACTTAAAGTCTCGGTCAATATTTTATTCGAGAAAAATTATTATGTATTTAGTAGTTCTTTAACTTTTTCAACAGAACTGTTTCATTTCGTAACTGAAGCTAATAATTTGCATCGTAACTTGATAACAACTCGATGATATCACAACAAAGCGGCCGCAGTTATTTAATTTACAAAATGAATAATGTTGAAGCGGCACAAATACAAACCTTCTTTACACGGAGGCGTCGTTATCCAATGTAATAAACAAGGAACAATAAAACACAAACGAAAAGTTTTGGAGGAGTCGCAAACTCGCGGGGCGATGTGAAAGAGCGCGTGGCGCGTCGCGACCGCGACACAGCCGGGCGTCTGCTCAACTGACAGTGCAATGTGCACCGAAGAAGAATTTGTGCATCGATTCAACACTACATAGCTACGTAGTTACATCCCCTATATAATACCTGCTCCTTTTCCCTTCACATTGGGATCATATTTGTATGACAAATCCACGTAAATAAGTGGTAGTGTACGCTCGTACCGGAGCAGACACATAAAAATTGTAATATTCTTTTATTTTCCCTCTGGTAATTTATTGTTCACTTGGAAGACGTGAAAGTTTTCTTCGACATTTATTATGTATATGAAAAGTATTATTTTGATTAAAAATATCATATTCAAAAGCTGGAAAGATTAAAATTTTACATATCTATTAGGTTGATTATTAAAAAAACAGCCTCTAATAATCGTACAATACAACCTTAGCATACATTCACTCATTTATCATGTAAATTACGAACGAACAAAAAAGAAAAAACCAAAAGTCCCTTTTAAGTATATAGTATATGTCTGAACAAAGTAGCAATAATTACAATTGATGTGATCGAATGGTAATGATACAATTGCCGCATCCGATGGTTCGTGCGTGGGTGTTGCAGATTGCAAAGTACTGCAAGACAAAGCGGAGTCAACGTACCGCGTCCAGGCGATGACCGAAGGAAATGCATGAAGTATTGCGAATTGCTTAAATGTTAGACTAGGATATAACTCGTATTAAATTCTACGAAATTCTGTAATGTATTTATAAATTAGTTGATCAAAGATTTATTATTTGGAACCACTTATTAAAAATGTTTCAATACCATGCATAGTAGCAGTTTTTATTGTTTTTTAAACAGTTTTTTCATAGATTATTAGATAATAGATATAGCTTTCATAGTTCCGATTTGAAAAATTAAATTAACATTAAATTTTAATTTTACTTTCCTTCTGAAAACATTGAATGAAATAAATTCACGGTTTATCAGAAATAGGTACTTAAAATGTGCAAACATGAAGTCATCGTGTTTTTTTAACTTTCGATTTTAAAGCTTTCAGACTCAAATTGTCTAGACAGGAGACAATTGCTGAGTCTTCGTAAGTCCGTTGGTCCGTCTTTATTAACTCACAAAATATTTATACTTCCCGTTGAATTTAAGAAATAATTGTAAACAATGTACTTTATTTAGACCATAAAAAACAATTCAGAACCAGATTTAGTCTACACAGTCAAAATAACAGCTTTTAACTAAACGCATATGACATTATATAGAGTACTTATAAGAAAATTTAATTTTTAAATTTTGTCTGTTTGTTTGTTTCGGCTTATATCCGAAACGGCTGGACTGATTTTGACGGGACTTAGCTAATATTATAAGGAGTAACATAGGCTATTTTTATTTTAGAAAAAGAATTAGGGTTCCGCTCAAAAAAATTAAACCTAGGGACTTACCTTCGCTTCGCTCGGGTGCGTCCCTAATAATATTAAAATAGCCTTATCATATTAAACCATAGTTTTCTAATAATTGCGGAAGTATTATCAAACGTATCTACTTGATTCATATTCAATTAAATATATGAGATTATAAAAAAGCCGGTCTGATGACTTTAAGATATACGAGTAACAGGATAAAAAACGTTTAAACAAATTCATTTTAATAAAGTTTATTACGCACTAACCTTACATATTTGTCACTAGCTATAACATGTTAATGGTAATTGTATATAATTAAGCAGTACATTTTTTCTGTCCACATACTACGAGTAGCACAGATTATATACATATATCATACTACTACTTTGGTTTACTTAGTCTTTTTAATGAAACGTAATGTAAAATGACTAATGTTGGTTGATTCTCCATTATACTTTCTTAGATTTACGCGAATATTTGACATCTATACAGATAAATAAAATTGGAGTGTCTGTTTGTAATATTAAAATAACCGCTTTTTACTAAATGTATATGGATGTATACACGGTACATATACCAAAACAACATTTTTTACAATTTTTGTCTGTATTTGTTTTATTTGTTTTTATCTGTCTGTCAGTCTGTTTGTTCCGGCTAATCTCTGAAATGGCTGAACTGATTTTGACAGGAGTTTAAAAAACGGTCCGACGAAAAAAAAATAAAACCAAATTAATTAATTAATTTTGTTTTGAGAAGCAACCTAGGGACGAACCTGAGCGAAGCTAGGGTGAGTTGCTAGTTTTAAATAAAACTATCTTTTCGGATTAGTTCGCGGATTTATATTGATTTTTGGTTCCCGACGTTTTGAATGCTTTACAGAAATCATGGTCACGGGAGAGACAGTCTTTGTATAGTATTCGAAACATCGGGAACCAAAAATCAAAATCCGTGAAATAATCCGAAAGGATAGTTTTATTTAAAATTACTCTCCATTTTCAGCCTACCATTATTGTTCCCTATTAAGCTCATCTCAATCACTGTGTTACATGTCTGCGATTCCTTAATAGCCGTCTCATTTTGAGCTCGTGAGGCTATTAATGTCAATACAGAATATCTAGTAACTTAGAAGATTTAGTTGACAATGAGTAAACGATATTTATATCGTAGGGGCTTCGTTCGGGTGCATCTCTAGGTACGTTTTAAATTTTTTTAACGGGATTTAATTGTTTTTTTTTTTTTTTTTAAATAAAAGTAGCCTCTATATAATCAGCTCTCTGCCAGTGAAAGTCTAGTCAAAATCAGTCTAGCCGTTTCGCAGAATAGCCAGAACAAATAGACAGACAGACAAAAATGTTTTTCTTATAAGACTATATATAAAAAAACAAACTATATATAAAAAAGAAAACAAAAACTTATGTTTTTCTTATAAGACTATATATAATTTCGTATGCATTTAGTAAAAAAGCTGTTAATTTTGTCATTACAAACAGACACTTCAATTTTATTTATCTTTATAGATCAATAATAATATATCTGCATTATCCAGTTATAATAGAAAGTACGTCATAACAGTGTTTCACATTGTTGTTCATCATCAAGCTTTTAGACGTAACTAATTATTCGTATATATATGAAAAAAAAACAATCGATGTAAAAAGCCAACCAGGAAAATGACGGTCATTATGAAATCCTATTTGTAGCTAGCTGGTTGCACGTGTAGTTGAAGAAAATTAAAATTGTACTGAAAGTCTTATTCGGCCTTGAAGGTTTTGCTTTACTTGTCTCGCCAACTGTACACCCTGACACCGATATAGAATAACTTAATGTGAAGTAAATGCGCCTACTTTGTAACATGTAGGCGTAATTCTACACTTGAGTGCACAAAGATTTGACAAATGCATTGAAATTGATATAGTAACAGTATATTATATTAAAATTTTAGATCAGTTCTTACTAACACATATAGAATAAGAAGGATTTGTAAATGAAAATATGTAAATAAGTGTTTTGTTTTTTCAATTTCCAATTTCATGAATTTAAATTCATGTTGTTTTAAAAGCATTCGTATTTTAAACAACAATAAATATAGTAATGATTTTAAAGGTAATTACATTTCAAGTATGTGGCAGATCGTAGGGCACAATGATACTCAAACTTCAGAAATAATAAATATTTTTCGGTCGAACTTCCATGTTCTGGGTGAGCGATAGCTGAAAGCTCAATTTATAAGCAATTCAAATCGTTAACAACGTCATGAAAAAATGCCTGAACGAACCAAGGTCTAACATAAACCAGCACGTTACCAAACACAATCGATACACTTGCAATTAGACCAGCATGTCAAGCCAATAATGTAAATAGGAGTGCAACATGCGAAATATGAATACGATACTATTATACTACAGTTATAAGTAGGAGATAAGGAGAATAAAGTGTTATGCAATTATATTAGCACTAGCGAGGCGCTAGACTTCGTCCAGGTTTTTTTTTAATTTCGCATTTTTGATTTAAATTAGTTTCTAAACAAAATTTAGCTTTCTTAGATTTACGCGAATATTTGACATTTTAAATAAAACCAAAACTCAAAATAAATCCGCAAAACAATCCGAAAAGATAGTTTATTTAAAATAAATTTAGCTTCATAAAAATACATAACAAAATCTTATGTTTCTAAATAAACTGTAATAAGTCTGCAATTGAAATTACTAAAATTATCAGCACAGGAGGCATTATAGGGCTCAAGTGTATGTAAGCACGAGTGCACTCTCTTTTCCATTCACTCTCATAGTCCAGTGGGACGGCAATCCGACAAACCCGGTAATAGATTAAGTGCAGGAAGGAAGGCTTTGCTCTCTGGCACGGTGGTGAAACACCGCCAACTTCGTTAAGTCCGCTCCTAGATTTTTTTTGACGGAAATATTCAGTAACTATTTTAGTCCGACACGGGACTCGAACCCTCCTCGTATTCAGGTTTCTTACGCTCTGTAGCCGTACTTTCTCTCCTATATTATACCTACCAGCGAAGCAAAGCAGTATAAACAAAACAGTATGTAAAGTGACATAACATGAATCTATTTTAGTACACAACTTCTCAGCTTTACAGAAGACGACGAGAAGTGAACGACCATTGAATGTTTGAGATAATTTAATCTAGACTGCATTCAATCTAAACCGTTCTGCTATGCATCGTATTTTGCTCGCGCGAATTAGCATATCTAACATACACCGGATCTGTACTAATTCCTCTTACGCCTGCCCGAACAGAAATAATGCTTGTTTGCCAAGTACTCTAGTCTTACTAAAGATAGATGTAAATTTATATGTGAACCATCTACGCCTTTTCTATTTACGAGTATAATATGGAATGCAGTAAATGTGAGCTTATTAGTTGGCATCGCTTTGTTTGTGATGTATTATAAGATTTAGCGTAAAAAACTTTTTGGGAATATCTCCAGTACTAAGTCGTTTCTAAAAACAATCTCAATAAAAGTGAAAGCTATATTATCTTTATGTAATAGTAAGATTTAAGTATTACTTTCTTAGATTTACGCGAATATTTGATATTTTAAATAAAACTATCTTTTCGGTTTTTTTCACGGACTTATTTTGATTTTTGGTCCCCGACGACGTTTCGATTGCTTTACAGCAATCAACGTCACGGGAGAGACTGAGGTGTAACAAGTATATAATGATGACCTTTGAGACGTCTAAAATCTTTTATTTAAGTAGTAAGGATTAAGCGAAGTTCATTTTTAGGTTTTAGAATTCCGTTTCCAACCAGTACTAATAACATTAAGCGTCTCTTTTTTAATTACACTAATTCAATCTAAGTAATTATAGGCTTAAGTTTTGTATCGATCGAAAGCGGTATACGACAGTGACGTCAATGACAGTACATAGTAGTGTTTTTATCACTAATCAATAATAGAAGAAGCTTATTATTTTATTTCCGCATTTTTATTCCTGTAAACTGTGAATTCTGTATGGTGTTGCAGCAATGTTTCGAGTATTTTGAAATAGTCGATTCCTTTCTTGATTGTTTTACATTATATTCATATATGTAGTATCACTCATCTCATTAGCACTAGTAATTATACCGTCTTTATTCAGATACAACATTTTTATACGAATTTAATTAAAATTGACGAATGCGGTGATTCGCTAACATCGACAACTTGATCTGTTTACCCAATTTTGGCAAAGATATTCTCCATATTTTCTCATTCTGTCCTGTTTAGGGTGGTTCTAGCCCATGTTTTTCTCGCTGTTGCCTTTATATCGTCCTGTCCTTTATTCGATACTATCTCCCGCGTTTCCTTATTCTGTCTCTTGGTTACCATAATACCATATATTTATTCAACTTTTCAGTACGTCTTATAATTAGATCTAATAGTATACCTCAATTGATGGAACCAAAGGAAAAAGTTTGAGAACCATTATTCGTTACGTGCTTGCTTTGCTTGGCTTATTTGTAAATAATATTAAACGTCGTAGATATTATAAGAATATAATAAAGTAAACGCTTGAAACAAGTGTGATATTTAAGAACAAGTATCTTGGCATTATTTGGGAAAATTTTAAAAAAGTGCGTTTTTTTTTTTCAGAAAAGACACCTGTATAGATAAACTTAAAAAATAAAACTTTATCTAAATACAAAATTTGGTCCAAATCGTTAGAGCCGTTTCCGAGATACACGAAATATATATATATATATATATATATATATATATATATATATATATATATATATATATATATATATGTATATATAACTTGTTTAATATATGTAGTAAGATATCTATTGATTATAATTTATTTAAACCAGGAAAAATCTAGAAATATATCTGTCGCGTATTAGAGATACTGTAATGAATCTGTTTTTATATTGGCTATACATATCTTGCAAAGCAGAGCTTTCGAAACTCCGGCATCATCCAGCATACATTATCCTAACAACCCGTTGAAACGGAAAATAAAGTGATGAATCACTTCCCACTTCTACTCTACAAGGGATATATACTATATAGTAAAGTTATAGGTTATCTTTGCGGGTTTGTTCTGTAAAATTTATCTCAACGAATTCATTCTAGTAAAAATATATTGTAAATAGTCCTTTTTTAACGTCCCACTGCTGGGTACGGGCCTCCCTTCAATACGAGGGGGGTCAGGCCATAGTCCACCACGCTGGCCAAGTGCGGGTTGACGGACTTCACACGTCTTTCGAAAACTTGCTAGGTTAAAAATATATTATTTCATTGATATTTGTGAAGTTATACTCGTATCTTATCTTAAGAATCAGACTAATGATAAATAAACAGCTTTATTGTACAGAAGTCGACGTCCTTTCGTCCTTGACAGCTAATAAAGTACAAGTTTAACTAGACACATACATTTAAACAACTTAAAAATCTATACTTGATATTTTCAAAATATAAATGTCAAATTATGTTAATGAATTTTTAATCACTGTCTTATTTTATTTTAATCTCATTATTATAGCTTTTAAAATGTGTCCAATTTCAATTTTAAATAGTTTTACTTGTCTATGTTAGAGTACATTTTTTAATCACTAAATACCTATTCAGGTCGCTCATATATTCCACTAGCAACTCAGGTCGTCCCTAGGTTGCTTCCCAAAACAAAATTAATTAATTAATTTGGTTTTAATTGTTTTTCGTGGGACCCTATTTTTTTTCTAAAATAAAAGTAGCCTAAGTTACTCCTTATTACATCAGCTATCTGCCAGTGAAAGTCCCGTCAAAATCTGTCCAGCCATTTCAGAGATTAGCCGGAACAAATGGACAGACAGACAGACAGACAGACAGACAAACAGACAAAAATTGTAAAAAATGTTGTTTTGGTATATGTACCGTGTATACATCCATATGCATTTAGTAAAAAGCGGTTATTTTAATATTACAAACAGACACTCCAATTTTATTTATCTGTATAGATAAATAATAACACTGTTGATGCTTTGAGATAAATTAGCTTTGGCATTGTGATGCAGCAGTTCAACATTCATTAACTAATCACCCAACACATTGGCGCCTGATATGGGTCAAAAATATCCTGTATGCTTAATTTATATCTAGGATTTAAAATTTTGAGACTACCATTTTACGAAGATACCTCAAAAAAATATCGATTTTCTGGTATTAATTGATATTTAATAAACAATTTTCTCTAAAGTCAGTAATTTGAAATTCATACGGTATCGGAAAACCTGTCATGTATCGATGAAAAACAATCGCGTGCTCAATATACTTGTATGTGCCCGCATTTACATAAATCATGGGTATGACGGCTAGACAGACTATTTAGCTGACAGAAAACGAATAGATCGCACAATTCTACATTAGGAAGTATACTGAATATTTAAACAATAAAATGTGTTTAATGAGTTTATACTAAAATGATGAAATTCTAATATAGATCAGTTTAGTAATATGTTACTGTTACAACAAAATTAACATAAAATCTATATTGTGTTAATGCTTAAAGCAAGTTTTAGTTCAAAAAATATATTATTAAAAATATTAAAAACTAGCGGCTCACCCTCGCTTCGCTTTTAGTCAAACAAAAACAAATCTATCCCACGAAAACCCTTCATTTTTCCGGGATAAAAAGTATCTTAAATGTTGACCGGGGATATAAGGTACCATCATATAAAATTTCATTTAAATCGGTCCAATAATTTCGAAGATTAGCCCGTACAATCAGACAAACCGACAGAGAAACAAAAAAAAAATAAAAAAAAACTTGATTTGTTCTATTTTTCTTATTACATCCCCCTGACTGATTTTTAGCATTTTTTTATGTACAGACATTAGACCTCTACAGTTTTATTATATGTATAGATAAGATAAAAATTAACTGTAATATTACGGCTACTAGGGAACTTATGTACATTAATAAGAGGTAGCTAAATATATAAATTGTGCATAATTTAACACACCATGTATCTTGTGTGGTCTAGTGTACTGTAAGCAGCTGCAGTTACTGCCCACGCTCGTCTCAATTATCCCACTATTAGATGCAATATTAACGTCATGGATGAATTCAATTGGGTGTTTGAACTTCTGTATGAAAATTAATTTATATATTCGGTAACAAAAGGTATATCCCAGATTCGTTAAATTAGATATGATAATTTCGAGTACATCAAATCATCATCGAAAATGAACTAAATACATGTGACGCAAGCATAAGATTATTATCGGATTACTATTATAAATGCGGAAGTTTATTTGTTTGTGTGTTTGTTACTTCTGATACTGCTGGACGGATTCGGATAAAATTTATTAAACAGATAGACTTTGACAAGGCCAGTAAAAGATAGGCTACTATTATGCAACTTCATAGTATAGCATACAGATTACGAAAAAATAGTATAAATGTAGTTACGAAATAAATATTATTTACAAACTATACGTACATTGTTATTGCACTTCTTTAAAATGACTATTTCCAGGTATTCAGATCTATCTATCTATATTTTCTTGAAGCCAATGACTTAGGGTGTATAAAGTAACATTGTTAGAACTGTGTATGGTTCAACAAGTGCCTTAAGGTTTAAGACGAAAACTTCTACACAAACGAATACATTTTTGATGTAAAACGTATTATAACAAATTTAAGAGGATAACCCTGAGATTCTCTTGAGTCGCAGGTGTGCACAACTTGATAAAGAATTCATATTATAAATTCGCATTTCAAATAAGTTCACTGACATTGTACAATATGTTTAATATTAGTTTAAAATATCTTTATTACCCAGTCAGAACTATTTCATTACATCGCGAAAGCTATCCAAATGAAAAACAACAGTCAACGAAGTGTCTCTACTTTCAATTACACCAGGTATCTGTTTGAAATCCATTGCATAATTATTGGTGAGATGTGCCAGACAACAAAGGACGCGCGCAGGGAGTTTAATACAGAATATTGGATTAAACTTCCCGTTGGGTCTACAATATTCAAGATAAGCGTATATAATTTTATTTTTTAGTCATTTATCCATATTTTAGGAATTAATAACTTTGTATTATGCAATTTTTTTTTCTTTTCGGGTCAAAAGAAATAGCTACATTTCATGGAAATCGAATCTGCGAGTGCAGTAAAAGATTAGAAGAAAAAAAGGTTTTAATGGGCAGGAAAATTTCTGCGAACCCAATTGGCCACTAAATTAACTCTATTTATGTATAAGTAATATTTTTTAAATGCAACCAGTATCTAGTAAAGCAATAAAGCAGTCACAACACCGGTGTAAGTACAAGTATTGTTAAGACTGTGTTCCAGACAACAAAGGACTCAAAAAGCGCACGGTATTATATGTGTTCTAACTTAAGCAGGAAAATTGGTAGAGATTCGCTTTTGTACGAGAGTTTCTGAATGTAACGTCAGTCTCGGTATACAAGTTGAACGTAGATTTAGTACGTACGTATACGTATTTATACGTACCATAATTTAGCGCTCCGTTCGTTTTTCACAATTATTTATATAATTTATATTGAAATGATTGCGTTATCCGAATATAAATACGTCGAATATATTATATTGGTTACTGTTTATAAAATCAACTCAGTTTTAAATAAAACAAGGTCATCATCTTTTTTCATACCAAAAATATTACAAGAGCTCTGTATATAGATATTTTTCTTTTACAATATATTGTAAAAGAAAAATATCACAAGCGAACCAAATTAATGATTCATTTATTTCACATATTATATTTATTACTTAGTAATCGTGTAAGCAACAAGTACACTAAAGAGGAAAAAGAGCGGTTAGTGACCGTCCCGACGAAAATCTATCGAACAAAATCATGTCAAATGCATATTTATTATAAAAGCGGTGCACCAGACAACAAAGGAACTCAACAAGTGTGCAAGGTTTAACAGGGAAGTTCGTGGGGGGTCACCCCTTCGGAATTTAGAGGGAAGCGTCTGCTGTGGCAATTATTATTTGAGAGGATTTATTCACACGTGTGCTTTGTTCCGGAGTAGTGTCTAGTCTGGTCTGGTTTAGTGTGCGGTGCACGTAATATGATAATGCACCTGCTTTCATTGTTTAAATTTACACTGTTAAGCACTAGACAAACGTTGCTGTGGTTTTTGTGTAAATAGTATCAGTATACCTACTATTTTCGTTTTATAAAATATAGGTACATAATAATATTATTAATTATAATAATTTTATGTTGATAATCTATTTGCACGTTTAAAATATAAATGAAGTAGGTACTGAAGTGGCATTTAATTAATGACGGCAAAAATTATAAGGACATCACAAATGTTGACCTATATTCAGGGCTCGGAACCTATTTAAAAAAATCGGTTTATTTCGATAATGGTAATGGCTAATTCATTGCTCGTTCTTTAACCGGTTAATGAAACCGAACGGTTTAACTTTACGAAACCGAAATAAATAATGGTTAACGGTTATTCTTAGAGAAAGGTTGTATTTCGGTTTTGATACCGA
The DNA here is from genome assembly GCA_905404265.1 of Fabriciana adippe. Classification (NCBI taxonomy): domain Eukaryota; kingdom Metazoa; phylum Arthropoda; class Insecta; order Lepidoptera; family Nymphalidae; genus Fabriciana; species Fabriciana adippe. The sequence continues at coordinate 12,840,970 of FR989995.1, read as the reverse complement.
AATAAACCGGTTAATTTTGTTAATGGATTATACTTATATTGTATGATATATAACCAATAAATAGCCTTCTTCAATAAACGGGATATCTAATGCAAAAAGAATTTTTCAAATCGGATTAGTAGCTACTGAATTTAGCGCGTTCAAACAAACAAACAAACTCTTTATAATATTAGTATAGATTCTATATTTATATTTATATTAGTTAGGTTTTGTGCTTCAATACGAAAAATTGAAACCCTTATAAAATCACTTCTGTGTTTACCTATCTTACCCTTTTTCCCTGTGACCTAATGGACAGAAAAGGTTAAAATTTGTTTGTTACATATTTAGAGCTCAGTCACATTTAGATCCAATCACGAGATATTTACCGTAATTAAAGGTATTCTAATTCTGAGTTACTTTTTTAGGTCAAAATAAATTTAAAAAAAGCTTCATCAAGCGTACATTACATAAATATTCCTACATATTTTCCTAACTTTTAAAATTTCTTTAAAGTCCAATATATTTAAAACCCTCCTTCTGAGAAGGCCAACAGGTACTTAATCATTTTTCAAACAAATAAGTAAATCTCAACACACTCGTAATTAGAATTAATTTACCACAAATTATAGAAAAAATCGTCTGAAGTAAGTAAATATATATGTATGTATTTATGTACATCGTAACGAGCCTTTTCAATTGATATGTGAAATAACGCCAGCCAATACAAATCAAAGCACACCGACTTCGATAGTATCTGATTAGGTATCTATTCTAAATGAAAAACCCCGTTTAGTTATTTTTTTAGTTTTCAGTGCCTGGAAATCGTTTTTTTTTTTAAGTTTTTATATAATTTTCCAATGGGTATGATGCAGTGGCGAAGGGTGAAATTTTAGCAGAGGTAAGCCGTTCCAAAAAAATAAACAGACAAAAATCATTGATACACTATTTTTATATATCAATGCAAAAAAAAGACATGTAATTGTGAAGATATTTTTCTTTTTTTTATAAGGCTATTGTGTTTTTTAAATACATGTAAAATATTCAAGCAAAATACATTTAACATTTAATATAATAATAAAACCTCATAAAATATTAAAAACGCCATGTATGAAAAATCATTACGCATCACTTAGTACGAGTATTCGTAAGTGAAAATACGGGAATTTGATTTTATTTTTCTTTATTAAAAGTGTATTACATCCTATATTTTTTGGGATTCAAATATTATTATTTTTTTTTTTGTTAATTTTACATAAATATGTTTGATCAATATAATATTTAATATAAATACCGCCATCTTCTTAAATCTCATTAAACTACTTCGTCTTTCTTAGTGATGAAATTGATCTATTGTTTTATTGTATTTTATTTATCAAGCCAAATTGGACGAAAATTATGAAATAATACACAAAAATGAACAATGAGAAGCGCAGGCGTAATATCCTATAGCGATACGTCCGTTTTTAAAATGTCTAAATAACCTATTTAGTATTTAGCTTAATTCGTCAAATTATATTGTTAATTAATGTAACATTTAAAATAACATATTGTTTTTCTCTCTAAACTTAAATAGAATCAGAATATAATAAACATGGAAAACGAAATATTATTTTAATTTAGCACATTCACATATTTTAGCATATCTTTAATAAAAAGTTTTATGAAAATATATAGGTAACTCATTTCATGTAATAATTAAATCATATTTCAATCAAATAAGTATCTTGATGACATGCTTTTTAATTATTGAACAACTAAGTTTATAAAACTAAAGTCAATATTGTGCAAATGAATGCCATAATGGCTAATCGAACTCACCGAAATTAACAAATATGTGAAACACTCACTTTCCACAAACAAACAGCGCAAAATGTCTATATATTACACTAAAATCAAGTTAAAACTCAATAAAACAAAAAAATTCTTAAGCAATGCACTAGTAGACAATAACAATCCGCCGTATTATAAAATTTATATTAAATCTGAAATCATTCAAATAATAACATTGCTCGTCTGACGCTTCGCTTGTCAAATTAGGGACGTTTTGTAATTTTTGACCAATCACAGGCAGGATAAGACGTAAAGAAGCAGCTTTTCGAGCAACAAAAATTTGATTAGTGCGCATGCGTAAAATACTAAAAATGAATGAAGTCACGTGACAATGTTCAATCCAAAACATTGAATGAAACACAATTTTGTATGAACGCGGTAAGCTAAAATACAACGTCTTATCGTCGCATTTCTATGAAGAAACGCGTAAGCAATTTGGAGCGCAAAAATGTATTTTGCATTGCTTGTGATTCTTTGCGTTATATTATTTTCAGAAATTAACGTAGTGATAATAAATAGATTGTTTATTAAGGGGTTAGGCCACTCTAGAATTTTCAAAAAATCGATTTTCTTTTTATTGTTTTAAATGGTCCCTTAGGACCTCAAAAATGATGCCCCAAAAGATTATGGCCGGGAAATATCTCTAAGTACTTGTTTTTCAAAGTACAAGGTGGCCAGGTAGGTAGCGAGCCTCTTACGACCGGAACGAGGGATGGTATTTTAAGGGTCTAGACTAGGTATAGGTACGGCAGATGTTTTTGAAGCTATTTGCTATGTGTTTAGACTATTGCTTGTTTTGTCTTTAGAAATGTGAAGCTTCAGTCTGTTTTGTGCAGTAAAATAATCAAGAAGCCCATTTTTATCAATATTTGTGCTAACTTTTTTTTGTTTTGTGAGTTTTACTTATTCCTTTTTATAATGAGTGACAATGTATATTGTGGTCAAAAGATGTAAAAGAGACACGTACATACAGCAAAAGACCTAAAATATCTGGAAGAACACCGCAGAATCCACGTGAGTTAGAGGCACCGAGTGAATTGCTAGTACATCCGCGAAAAAATTGAAGCATAGTTTGTCGGAGTACAAACATAAGCCACCTCTTCCAATTGAAGTGTATGAAGCAATCAAGTCAGTTTACGATTCACGACCAGAGACGATCTTCTTACTCGATGCATCGGCAGTTACAGTCAAAACTATAGTTAAAGTTTTAATTCGTCTGTGTGGACATTGGCACCAAAATTCATTTCTAGTGGTAACACTGTGTTAAATATAGCTTAGGATATTGCAGTTTGCGTGTACAATGACGGCTTTGCTTTAATTTTGCATATAATGAAAGAGGTGGATTTAGAAATCGGCCCAAACAGCTACGAAATGTGCTTGGAGATTGACAAAGAGCGCATAAAGCTTGCAGAGAGATCGCTGCAAGAGGGGAGGATCGCTTTAAAATCCAATAGAAAAGAAATAGAAGAGCACAACAATATTCTAGAAGGCCAAATATATGGCACAGGCATCGCGAATTAGAGGAACTATAAAAATTTTCATGATTTTCTATAACTTAAAACTTTAAACGCGTCTTTCTCAAAACTGCATTTTTCAAGTTGGCCGCACCCATAACTCAATCAATTTTTAACCAATTCACTTCAAATTTTAACTATATCTTTAAAAATATATTGTCTATATAAGTACGTAGGATTTTTTATTTATATGGCATAGTTTATTTTTTATTAACAATTTTCTGGCAATTTTTGTGCGAATTTTACAAGTTTTGACTTTGGATGTGCGCCATTCCGCCAAAAATCAATATAGCAAAAAAATTCTACGTACTTCTCTAGCTGTTGTAATGTACAATAAAAAAAAATTAGTAACTCATCATAATTCAAAATTTACAGTAGCTGTTGGTACGGCCGTGGGCCCTTCCAAAATAGAGAGGTCATCTGAGAAATGCTGTACAGCCGCCATTTTTAAATAAATTATTTTATAAAAAATATATTTTACAGTTAATCATATGTACAATAAACTACTATATTTGTAAAATCGATTTATTTTATATTTTTACTAAAAAAAAAAATCACAAAAATGCCTATTTTTTTCGGCCTCTAGAGTGGCCTAACCCCTTAACTAATTATGTTAATTCAAAAAATAAATATTTATAATGAATGAAGGATTATTAGATTTCTAAAAGGTAAGACGGTGGGAATCGTCTTGTATGGACCCTTCGCCACTGGTATGATGCATAATATAGGTATAGGTTGTACTTTCCATAATTCAACTTTAAAAATGTAAAAAAAAATTATCCGTATTATTATTAAATTGAAATGACTTAAAACGATGTTTTGTAACAATATAGTTAATTTAAAATGAAAATGAATATGCACTTAGATTATAACATACCTATAGTAGACCGTGACCTCATAACTTACTTGAATTAACACGCCGAATGATAAGTCAGAATATGTACATACATTTAATTTAAATGGAAATTAAAATTTAAACACTATATATATATATATATATATATATATATATATATATATATATATAACTATAGTTCTTTTTACCCGATAAGCCCTGTATGTACGTTTGTCCAAACTTACATTTACAATTTTTTCATCAGTCAGCCAATCTACCTCCAGTGTCACTCTGGCATGCTATTTTTCGGACACCTGTATATTCTTTTTTCACTTCTAATTGTCAACGGATTACTTATGATGACATCTTGTGTAAATGCCAATGTTTAAAGAACTAATATAAATATTATCTATACCTATATTATATAAAAGGCAAAAGTGATTGACTGATGTTTCAACGAACAGGCCAAACCTTTAATGCTAGAAAATTGAAATTTCGCACACGCATTCATCATATAAAGAAAGTATCCACTAAGGAAGGATTTTTCAAAATTCAACCCCCAAGGGGGTGAAATAGGGGATAAAAGTTTGTGTGGAACTTTTTATTCCTTCGACATATTTACATGAAATTTCGTATTTTTCGTAGTTTGATCGCGAGCGAAGCCGCGGGTTCTGCTAGTTTTAAACATAGAGTACAAATGATTCTATACACTTAAATATAAAACAATTCGTGTAGTTAAAATGAATTTTTAGTTCGTGTTAATACAATCTTATACACACCTTGTTCTCAGTTTGTTGAAAACGACCATAGACATTGTTGAATACGCATTTTTAAATAAGCAAAAAAACAGATAAAAAGAGATGGGAGTGACGGAGCCACTATCGTATACTGAATGGCATTGAAAGGACAATAGAAAATAGTGTACGTACTACGTAGCATCATCACATTTTTTCTCTTCAAAACAAAATGAAGCTTTTTCATTTCAATTGCTACGTATATCTAAAATTGCAACTGCTTTCAAAACACGTAAACACTTTTAAATAGTATATGTATGAATTATTTTTATAAAAGAAAAATAAACGTGAACAGCCCGCTTGAAACCTCTGAATAGTTCAGACTCAAAGCGGATCGCTTCACATATACGAGTAAATGCAGAGCTACAAAATAAAATATTAAATCCGTTTATCTCTTTACTCATATTTTTTTGATTCCTTTAAAATTCGCCACGTTCACGTATTAAGTGTACTTATCAACTACCAGTAACCCTAGCTTTGCCTGGATGCGTTGAGGGGATTTTTTTCAACAAGCAAGTCTTCATCGCAAACTAATTCTTCAACCGGAAAAAAAGGATCTCATTTGTTTATTCAAAACATAATCTATCTGTGTGCAAAGTTTTATCTAAATCCATTCAACAGTATACGCGTACTTGAGTAACAAACACCCAAACAATAATAAAACAACTCGAATTCTATTTGATATTTTAGTAGGATGAGAATGAGTATGTTTGTACCTATGTAATTATCATGATATACGTTTAAGCACGTCATGAAAGTGAAACTTTGCTTAAGTTTTCATCCTAGGACCTAAGTAAGAAAATGATTTCCAAAAAAATCCAATATCGTAAAGAGTTGTTGTGGTAACATATAACGTACTAGCTACTCACCCTCGCTTCCCTCGGGTTCGCCCCTAGATGATACTTTAAATTAACATAACTGTTTTTATTTAGGAACCGATTAAAATAAAACAAATAGTAAATGTTAAGTGAAGCTTACCACAATACATTAGTGAACCCCGCACCTAAATCGGTTAAGCCGTTTCTAAGATTAGCGCGCAGAAACGCACAGACAAACAAACAAAAAAACTAAAAATCATTGTTTTGGGTTCTATTGCGTTAATAAAGATCCCCAATATTAGTTTTTCTCAAATATCTTCCATGTACAGACAGCGATCAGTTACAATTTTATTATATGTATAGATTTTAGAGAAATCGTCACGATATTTCACGTTCACTTGATAGCGTGGGTCGGAAACTAATTAAATAATATTATAACACTGACGCTCAGTTTACATAAATTGAATGTTAAGTTAATTAATTACTTAAAGATATCATATACTTATATGAGTATAAATAGTTAAAATCTGTTTGCTTGAATTTCTGCATGTATATAAATTCTATCTTAAATAAAAGTTAAGTTAAAACGAGTAAGTTGATAAGTTGATTAAAATAGTAGGTAAAGCTATTTTAATCAACTTACTCGTATAACGCAAGCGAAGTTGCGGTCGGACGAACATTTCTTATAAGTTTTAAGAAGAAAGTTATAGCTGTTTATGAACAAAATGCTAAATAATCCACTTTAAAAATAAAGAATACTCATAAATTAACAATACACGTTCCACATTTGGGACAAGAACCAATTACATGTTGAAATACTAAAATGATCGTTTAAATAAATTTATATTTAGAAACACTTTATCAATATGTCCTTAGCTTGTTTAAGAATTGAAATCAACATTAAATCTCTTGAACAGTATGATCTGGAACAGTATACACAAAATTTTTTGCATAAAATTCGTTAATTAATGTTACTCTCCTGTTATACTATAAATACCGGGATAACAGATATGTTTTGGTTTTGTGATAGGTACTGTCTGCTGCAAAAACTATATAATGTCTATATAATGTCGTCTAAAACCTTAGTCTCTCCCGTGACCATGATTGCTATAAAGCATTCGAAACGTCAGAAAACGAAAATCAAATAAATCCGCGAAAAAGCCCGAAAAGATAGTTTTATTTAAAATACCAAATATTCGCGTAAATCTAAAAAAAAGCATAACATTATGTATATGTCATTATGTATTATTATTATACTAGCAGAACCCACGGCTTCGCTCGCGCTAAACCTACAAAAAAACTCTGAAAAGCAAGGTTGTATAAAAATACAATCTTGCATCCCTTATTTTACGGGATGAATTTCGAAAAATGCTAAAACACGTATTTATTTAATTGCAATGAAGAGCATTAATACCAAGATTCAAGTAATTCTAATAATAAATAATTTTTTGGGTTGTATTTTTTCCCGTGGAAATGAAATGATCTCCCACGGTAAAATATAGCCTGTGACCCTCTAGCCTTCCAACTATCTTCACACAAAAAATCACGCTAATCCGTCGCTCCGTTTCGACGTGAAAGAACGACAAACAAACAAAAAAACACACTTTCACATTTATTATAATATTAGTATAATATGGATGTGGTCAAAACAATTTTCGATTTCAAAAAAAAAACAGTTAAAACTACTTTCAACTGTAATTTAGGCCCAGCGCTCATTACAGCTTTTATCACTCACGTCCATTGGTTTATTTAAAGAGTATTAATATGTGATGTTCGTATGATTTTTGTTATGTGCATTAAAACATACAATAATTTAACAAACACTTTACAAATGACTTAGTGAATATTAATCTATACTGCTTTCAGCCTAAGCCGCTGGCATGGGAAATAGGGGAGGGGATACGAATAAAATCTAATACTTTGTATAAAGAATACTTAGCATATAAGCTTATAACGCTGAGAAAACTATGAAAATCACTATGACTTATGAGTTTTTATATACAGGATGGAACATATAGATGGGAGATAAAGAAGAACCTTAAATATTGAAAATATCAAGTTTCACTCAAAGGAAGCAATATTTTATTTTAAAAGATGAGAATAACTAACTGCATTTTTTTAAAAAGATGTTACCTGAACCGATAATCGAACCAACTAAAAATGCAAAAAAGTTCTTAAAAATTTAAATGCAGTTATTATAATAAAAAAAAAAAAAAAAAACAAAGTTCCATCTGAGTAAAATTTGATAACTTTAATATGTAAGATTCTTTTCTTCCATGTCCCATCCATTTGTTCCACCCATACGTATGTACATTTTCAGAAGTAGGTCTTATAGAAAATGAGAAAACATCGACCCATTTTATGCTCACTGTGAAGGGCTTTCTACATGTGCACCTTTTTTATGTTAAGGATGAAAATGACTGATTTTTAAACAATGAAAGGACACTTCCTCAATATTTATTAGTTACTAGTGGTTCACCCTCGCTTCGCTCGGGTTCGCCTTTAGACAAACAAAAAACAAATCTATCCCACGGGAACGGTAAATTTTTTGGGGATGATATATAGCCTATAGCCTTCCTCAGTTAACGGACTATCTAATGCAAAGAATTTTTCAAATCGGATTTGTAGTTCCTGAGATTAGCACGTTCAACCAAACAAACAAACTCTTCAGCTTTATAATATTAGTACAGATTGCTATAATAATAAAATCATGTAAATGCCGTTCGTCTCCCTCCTAATGTTAAAAACGTTTAAACGTTAAAGAAACAAGATGTTTGAGATTGCTATATTATGATCGTTATTGTTATTTATTCAAACTTCAATAGATGTAATATCAAAACGCTGTTATTCTAAAATAGTCAGTTCTATAAAGTAGGCATAATTAGAACTCATCAACATAGTAGTTTGTACCCAAAACTAGGTAAATACACTTTAAAATATTTTTTATCTAGATTTTTTTTTCATACGATGTCTAAATATTTTCTCTACATTTCGACACTTTGGTAGAGTCAGCACTATTTTTTTCATCATCGTTTATAATTGAAAGCGGTTTATTTTGGTTAGCGACCCTGGATATGACCTGTGACCTAGTTTACTGGAACATGACACGGGTTGACCTCTCGCTTAGGTCGGCGACGCCCGCATCTCGCATCTGCTATCCTGTTAGCTTTCACCTAAAATCTATTAAGCTGTACTTTCATTCACTCATCTTGCCACTTCGACGTAGCCGATTCTTAAAATAAACAAATTCATTGATATTTAATTATTATGACTAATAATTAACTGGTAAAAGCTTATGTTTATATACTTTTATATGAGAGTTTAAACCATAGATATATATCTAATAATAATATTTAAAAAGGTGAAATATAATAAGTATGAGAGCCTATGCGAAAATTCTATAAAACATAAGTACAAAATTGTTGTGGGTCGCACTGGGCGCTGTAACTAATGAAAGCAAGCTATTTCTGGTTCACTGCAACATTAACTGGAACAACCAGAAACGATTGGATAGTGCATATGTAAGGATCTTGCAATCTTAGTAATTGATAATGGTCTATAAATCTTGACTTTAAGCCTCGAAAAATCGACGTAGTTTAAAAGGGATCGTCGACCTACTCGCATTGGATCGCTGATACTCGCAGTGTTGGTAAGCTGTGACCTAATTACAATGAACCGTATATCTTGACCTGCATCGTGATCCCCTGATAAATCGCTGCCACTGTTGTCTTTAATGAATTCTTATTACCTAAGATACTTAATATTCTATTCTATTCTATTAAATACTTTAAGAACAAAGACTGAATTATAATATATATATATATATATATATATATATATATATATTTTCCCGCAGAAAAAAGTATCCTATAGGTATGTTGACCCGGATAACCAATCATCATCATACCAAATTTCAAAATTTGTCTAGTGGTTTTCTCGTGCTGCGTTCCCTCCCAGACAGACAGATAGAAAAACAAAAACTCTAAAAACTACAGATTTGGCTTCTGTATCGATAACACATAGTTACAAGGATTTTTTCCCGGACGGTTAATTAGCTTTTATGTAGACATATGGCACCCTGACTCTGAAAATAAAAATTGTTTTCATCTATCAGCTTTAGTTTTTGAGATATGGCATATGTGTAATTTTGTGGAAAAATACAAAAAATTAATACCATAAAAAATATTTAATTTTTAGAAGTAGCCAAAAATGATCTTTTTAATGATTTTCTTGCATGAGATGCTTGTGGTAGGTCTCGTTTCAAACTCCAGCAATAATCTGCCATGAAATGCACATCCCATCTGCCCTTATATCGTTCCTCCATGGTGCGAATTTCTTGATGGAATCTTTCTCCTTGTTCATCACTAAAGTGGCCAAGATTTTCAGGAAAGTGGTCCAGATGAGAGTGTAAATAATGAAGTTTTACGCTCATGTTGCAACCAAGATCTTTCAGACATAATAACATATGTTGGACCAAGTCTCGGTAGTTTGGTGCTTTAGTATTACCAAGAAAGTTTTTCATTACTGACACAAATGATTTCCATGCTTTGGACTCTTTTTCATTCATTGTTTTAACAAAATTTTCATCATTAACTAGCAGACGTATTTGTGGTCCATCAAATATTCCAGCTTTTAATTTTTCTGTAGTTAGGCCAGGGAATTTCTGTGCAATATACTCAAAACAATCACCATCCGTATCAAGCGCCTTGACAAACTGCTTCATTATACCAAGTTTTATGTGCAGTGGTGGCAAAATAATGTGATCTTTGTTAACGAGAGGAGAATGTATTATATTCTGCTTTCCAGGCACTAATTTTTCTCTTAGAGGCCACTCTTTCTGAGTCCAATGATGTTCTCTATCTCTGCTGTCCCAAAGACAAATAAAACACGGATACTTTGTAAACCCACTTTGCTGTCCTAGAAGAAAATTTACCATTTTAAAATCCACACATATTTGCCAGTTATGTTCATGGTATTTGATTTTCTCTATAACAGAAGAAATATTTTCATAAGCTTCTTTTAATGTCCTGGAATATGCAATAGGGAGAGAACCGAATTTATTGCCGTTGTGTAACAAAACACATTTCAAACTTCTTTGGCTGCTGTCTATAAAAAGACGCCAATCATGTGGATTATACTGTTGTAAACCCATGTTATTCATTAAGGCTTTGATATCTTGACAAAATACTAAGTCATTTTCTTGCGAAAAATATTTTAACAAATCCTTTTCGCGCGTACGGTATATCGTGACTTTAGTATTGGGTGCAAGTACTTTTTTTTCTTTCAGTCTAGAGGCGAGTAACTCGGACTGTTTTTTTGTCAAATTAAGATCTCTTATTAGGTCATTCAACTCGTTTTGGTTAAAAAGTTCTTTGGTCGGGACATTGGGGATAAAATCAGGATCATTCGACTTATCATCGTCTATTATGTCGTCTGTTTCCATTTGGCAAGAAGCTGCTGCAGATGTCGAAGGTAAAACTGGTGGTATACGCTCTTGAGCTAGAATAGGTAGCAAAGTTGGTCGTTTAGCAGATGGTAAATCAGGATAAATCCATTTACTGCGATTATTTGAATTAATGCCGTTTACATTAACGACGCAAAAATAACAATCATCATGATGGTTTTTCGGTTCTCGCCAGATCATGGGGGTTTTGAACTTCAGGGAACTTCTTTTTTCACATGACCATTGTCGCAAACTAACAACACAATTTTGGCAAACAGTTTTAGGCACCCACGGCTTGTCCAAATTACACACTTGTACTTTAAAATAGTCGGTATACGCGGTTTTTACGAAATCTGTCACCGATTTTCTATAATTTTTAAAAACATATTCACCACAAATAAAGCAAAAACACTCTGGATCGTTTAAACAACGTCTCCTTGATGTAGACATCGCTATAATTTTATCTTAACTGATATCAACACTGTGTTAAATTCGTAAATGTGCGCCTACCCTCACATAAAGTATCAAAAAGCTGTGTACGGAAAATAAAAGCTGATAGATAGAAACCGCTGGTAGATTTGAGTTTACTGTATCAAAAGATAAAGGAAAAGTGAAAAAAACTTCTGGAAAATTTTAAAAAGTAAAATTTTGTAACTATGTGTAATAATGACTATTACAATGATTTTCTAAAAAATATTTAATTTACAGATTCGACTCATTCTCAGTTAAAAAATTTTTATATGTATAGATCTAAAATAGATTTAGCTTCTAGTTTCCATATTAATTTTATTCCTACTAATATTTGTTTAGTCAAAGGTACTTAACTGTGTCGAATGGTACCGCCTTCGTCTATGTGTCAGCAATACTTTGGCGAATTGTATGACTAATTCCATTATGTCGAAAGACAAAGAACGACAAGACTATACATAAATAATGTGTTAGATTTCAAGCATTAACTAGAAAATGTTAAAGGTATACTGGATAAAGGATGACTTTTGACCAAATAGCACCCACACTGTGCTTGCACTACAAGATTGTGAGGCGTGCCTTTAAACGTGCAGTTTGCGTCATTCGCCCTATAAATAACGCAAGAACGATGCAGAAACAAGAGAGTTGAAACGAACGCCAACAAGCTACACAATGAGGCAAATTCCTCGAAGATAATGATGGCCAGTGCAATAATATCCTGCTGTCCTCGATCTTGATTATCCACAATTTTATAAATGAGGGTTCCCTGTTATTTCTTTATCGTACATAACTTTTTCATTATGTACAATCAGCAACACCCTTAGTGAAGATTGATCAATGAAAAGCAGTCAGAATTTCTACTCATTTTAGAATTGTACTATACTCGTATATGTAAATAGCAAATGAACATTCTTGTGACAAATCCTTTTGAGACATTCGCATTAAAATACAATTGAGGTCAGTTCCGCTCGAAAAAAAGATTAACTTGAACTGAAGAATAAATGTTGCAATTAGAAATACATTAATTTTGTGTTTTGTTTTATTTCATACTCTTTTTGTGGGATCGAAGATAATTACGTCTATCTATATATTTCAATATCCATATACAGAATATTGCAAACGCACCTATATACTTATGTACATCTATACAAATAAATAAAATTGGAGTGTCTATTTGCAATATTAAAATAACTGCTTTTTACTAAATGCATATGGATGTATACACGGTACATATACCAAAACAACATTTTATAGAATTTTTGTCTATCTGTCTGTTTTTTCCGGCTAATCTCTGAAACGGCTGAACCAATTTTGTCGGGATTTTCACTGGCAGATAGCTGATGTAATAAGAAGTAACTTAGGAAACATTTATTTTAGAAAGAAACAGGGTTCCACGAAAAAAAATTAAACCCAAAAAAAAAAGTTTGTTTTGGGAAGCAACTTAGGGGGGAACCCGAGCGAAGCGAGAGTGAGTCGCTAGTCTATACATATAATAAAATTCTGAGTCGAATTTGTACATTAAATATTTTTTTGGAAAGTTTTATTGAAATAATCATTATTATAGATAGAGAGGCCGAATCTGTAGTTTTTAAAATTTTTGTCTGTCTGTCTGGGAAGCACTGGACAGATTTTGATGTGGTATGATACTTTTGACTACGGGAAAATATCTCATCCCTGAAAAATCTATAATAAACGTTAAAAGTTAAAAGGTAACTAGGGACGGACGAACCCGAGAGGAGAGAGGGTGAGTCGCTAATACAAATAAAGCTATTACAAAAAGCAGACCTAAAAATAAATTTAATATGACACTAAGTAACAACACAGCAAGCTGTGCAATATAATATAAAACAATAGTATTGTTTAGTATGCCTGATGTGTGGACAGACATTTTAATAATAATATTATGCAACGTGATGTTGACATCTCTAGAGCGATTAGATAAGCTTTATCTGTATCAAATTATCGGTTTATACAAAAGGATAGTATGACTATTTGCAATAATAGGGGTAATATCAAAAGCTTATTTTCTTATCTGTAATAAATGTTCTATTTGTTTTTGTGAAACACTTAAAATAGGCATTTGGATAAGCACATCTACCATAATAATTGTGGCTAATTTCGGAATTGATAGAACAGTACAAAGGCTTAAATTATAATATAAAAAAAATATTCTAGACGAGTATTAATTTTTTTAAGGTTACATCTAAATTGTTCGAAAAGATTTTTAATTTAAAAAATAAAAAGTATAATAAATATATAGACAAGTAACAAATGATAAAACATAATTATGCCTGACGTTAGTCATTTGAGGGCCTCACCCATATCCGCCTACGAAAAGTAAGCAAGAAGTTTATTGATATCTGCAACAACACGATATGTAAATTTTAAAAAAAGACTACGTAACGTAACATAGAGGGTTTAAGTCTAACTCTCTTGCGGTGACCCTTCATGGGCTACTCATAGCTTTGCACAGTAATATTGCAGCCTTATGGGCTACTCATAGTTTTGGACAGTAATATTTGAAAATCCATAGAGGAGACTTTTACCTGAAAGGGCTCCTTTCTATGGGATTAAATTATTATTATAATGTAACATACAAGCGCAATAAATTTTAAGCTTTTAGTAACGCGATTCAGTTTATTTCTGTAATATCAGTTTTTCAAATGCTCATTTGTGTTTGTAAATCTCGGTTTACCTCCTTAAAGAAACATAAAAACACTAAAAACGTTTTGTTTCTGAAGTAAAATATACCATTAAAGTTTAGCGAAGACCAGTACGCCAGTTCGTCAATTATTTTTTGCCGTCATTTTATTGTTTAAATATTCTGAATAATGTGAAACGGTGATTTAATTACAGTATTCAGTATATTATTACATCCTGACACAGCTAAGTATAATTATGTTAGCGTTGGCTTCAATCATTATACACTTTCTCTATCATTGCATCTATCCGCATTTGTGTCGCATCTGCCCTAGTTTCTGCCCTCCAAGCCCTTGACATGCCGAGAGTGGTCGCATTCGTGACTTTACCAAATGCACAATGCTTTTTTCGTTCACATACGTGAAGTTTCAGACTTCAAAAATAGATCCTAATTTTACTAATGATAGCGAAAGTGCTAAGTGCATGCTATTTCTATGATTGGATGGGTAGAGGTAATGTAATGACAACTTGCACTGCCAATATTGGGTTTAATTATAGTCATATTGACATACAAAATATAATTAACCCCGCACGGGAATCGAATTTCACTACCGTAATTAGTCTGTTAATTACCATTTGTTTTTTAAAATCACAGTACAAAGAAAATTTTACGTAATTATACGCATTTTAGGAGCTAAGTTAAATGAGATGTAGCAAGAGTCGAGCGTTCTATGATTACTCCCTGGAGAGGTTGTCGACTTTGAGCGATTTTGTTCTAGCGCGAGCAATCTTAAGTGCTAGTCAGCGACTTTCATGTCTGCATATTCTAATTTCAGATATTTTTATACTTAGAATTTCTTTTTTATAATTTCATCCCTTTGAAATTAACAGTTTAACGTTGCGAAATAACAGTACAAGGTTAAATTGCATCCCCACTACGACTACTAACATATTTAAAAACAGATACATATGTAGATACCTTCATATTATTAGAAGGAAATACAGTTACTGAGTTAAAATAAAAATCACTTACGGAAAAGTAAACACGTTACGAAAATGAGTGAATCAATAGCCACCGTTGTCCAATGACACCTTTGGCGCATTTGAGAAGTTACATTTCTGAAACAAACATAATGTACTTTGACTGTGGGCTTCGACTTATCCACGTTTAGGAATGGAATAATTAAGCACGCAGGTGAAGTTTATAAAAACTTAGCGTTAACCTTTATTTATAAGGTTATTGCTCTAACACCTGACGTCCATTTTTATATTCCACTTTAGCCAGAAGTAGCATGACGCATTTTACATAATTCAACGCTTCTATTAACGACCCTTCGTACTTTTAGTTTTTATCTAGCTATTTTCAGATGTTTTCCGTTTATATTCATTACGTGAAACTTATTATTGTCGTTAGTGTTGTGTAAATACCTTTTTGTTGAAAATAAAGTGCATTTTTAACTGTTATTTTCTTCTTCGTGCGATTTAAATTTGCTACAGCATTAAGTGATATTAGTTTACTGGATATTGTTTTTTCGTCTGAGCGCCAGACGTCTGGCTCGTATCTAAGTAGTTGTCTTTTATCTTTGTCGCCAAATTAACTCCCACGTTGGATATACAACTAGATTCAGAGAAGTAATAATTCCACAGTTCCGTTGCACACAATCATAAAACATATGGAAAGCAATATTTTCATATTTTTTAGGGGTTCGTATCCGAAGGGTTCCAACGGAACCCTATTACTAAGCCTCCGCTGTTCGTCCGTCCGTCTGTCAGAGGCCTGTATCTCATGAGATAATAAGTTGAAATTTTCACAGAGTATGTATGTATTTCTATTGCCGTTATAACAACAAATAATAAAAATAAATAAAAAAATAAAAATACAAGAATCATTTTTTTAACGTTAAAATAATATAGGTACTGCATACATAGAGTAAAAGTCACATTAATAAAAAGTACATATACGATGGTACAGAACCCTTCGTGTGCGAATTCGACTCGCACTTCTCGATTTTTCTTATCATGCTTTTGTGTTTTGTTGTTATTATATTTTCTTTTAATCCAAAAGATCTTCAGCATTTAAATAAGTAAGTATTAGTATTTCTTGTAAATTTAGTGGCCTTAGCATTAATTAAAATGTACTCTAACTAAAATTATTCAATATTTTTCCACGGATTTCTTTACATTAATGAATATCGCGTACCTAAAGGTACTTTAGGTACTTAATTGATGTAATAAGTAGACCGGTCATTATTAAATTCAAAGATTTTTCAGTTATCGCTTATACACATGTTTTCAAATAAGGTCTGACTTATTACGAGTATAACAAGTACTGATTCATTTACTGATCCAAATAATCTATAATATATAAAACAAAGTCGGGTTAGTTACACCATTTATAACGCGAGAACGGCTGGACCGATCTTTGATTTGTTGGATTTGAATAGCAGAATAATTAAAACATCAGAAAAAATGGCTAATAATTATTTATATCTATTTAAAACGTACCTAGGGATGAACTCGAGCGAAGCGACGGTGAGCCGCTAGTTTTAAATAAGTCCAAAATATTATTTAAATTTAATTCATCCATTTGCCAAAGTGAACTGCAATGTTTTATCTACAGGTATTTACAATTTTTATTTTATTCGTTTGTACATTCATAAAATAGAAAAATATCGCGTGTTTTAAGGGATTTCTATTAATTACATTTATTCTGTGAGATCTCCGAGGGTATATTCGTCTTATTAAGTACACACTTTCCAATTTACCAGAAAAGAGGCAATGTCGGTCATATTTTATATTTATTCGACGGGTAGAGATTTACCAGGGCTTTGCATTATGAACATGCAAGTGGATCGTAACCTAAATTCTCTTATTTGCTTCCTAAACAATTTAAATAGTCTTTAGGTATTAAATTAGTATTGTTTAGTACATAAAAAAAATAAGAATTTTTAACCATACTATGAACTAGTAACGTGACCTCGCTCTGTTCGGGTGCATGCTTAGATGATATTTGTTTTTCTTCCAAATCATTTGAGTCACTCCAAACATACACATACACACACACACACACACGCACACAGACGCACGCACCCGCGCGCACGCACGCATACACGCACGCACGCACGCACACACGCACGCACACGCGACATCTCCCACATACTTTCACATTAATTATAAAATGCTAAAAATGAGCAACCAATCCATCATATTAAGTATAAAGGGATCATTCTCAAAAAGCTTTAAAACAATGTACACATATAAACATTATTTTGCCATTAATATAAAGAGTAAGCCGTCCAATCTTTCCAATGACGCACAAAAGGAATACCACAGTAAGAATGCGGCCAAAATGCGGCGGATATGCCAAAAGATGAATAATAATAATCGGGGATATTTTTAACGTAAACATGCATGAACCACTTGACTGGTGGGGACAACGATTTCAGAATTTTCGACAACTTCCGGAACGGTGAACCTAAAAATGTTTAAGTGTAATTTTTTTCCTTCACAGCATATTGTTTTTAAAATTTTATAATCATTAAATTCTTAAAGTGTAAAATGAACAAAAAGATAAACATTCACATATACGATCCACCAATCAATGAATCAAACTCTCAATCAATTCTTGACAAAGTGTTTATTTAAAAAGTCCAACGTTACTACTATAATGATGTAGAATAAAAATATTTTCCCATAAGTTGAAACCAAGAGTTATATGTGACAAAACATACATTAAAGAACAATGGTTGCAATACAAAAACAGCAGGTGAACGATTCAATGATTACGTAATACATTGTGCAGCTTTATTTAACCACAATGAATGGGGCTCGTCGTAAAGCCACCTTCAGCATTCGCTAGGAGTTGTTGAAAACATAATATTGTATAATTAACGCCAGTTCATTGTATTAATAGAAAAAATGGACGCTAGAAATCGTTATCGTAGTTTATTTCAAAGCACGTTGTTTTTAGAATATACCAGCACACCAAGGTACACGATACTGTTAAAGTTTGTTTAACCTAGTTTGTATAAAAATAATTCAGCTTTTTCTGAATCTTCTAATTGATCCCTTTGGGCACGGGCTGTCCATAAATGCAAGGGGGATCAGGTCATAACAGCCTCCCGTGCGAAGTGCTGGTAGGCAGGCTTAGTCAAAAGTAGGTTCTCTTAAATATAAAGATTTCCTCATGGTGTGTTCCTTCATCGCAAGGCGAGTTGTAATCATGTTAAAAATTATTTGCAAATGGAAGTAACAGAGGTGCGAGACACGGGATTTAAACCCTTGGTTTACCAAGCAAGCGATTTATCACTTTGTTACCTTGTTTATACTTATATATTTTCTATTTCATTTAATGTACGTTATTGATTCTCAATAACATCATTAAATATTCGAGACAGTCTTTGGATATAAGCAACGTTGGTATACAATTCTGTAATAAGATTGAGCCGTGGGTTGTGACAGAAAACCGATAAATAAAGCATCAAATGCCCTGCCATGAAACAGCAATATTTGCGAATTGATATGTGCGATACATCAGGATAGTTATTATTCATACCTGAAAAAATATTAGCGATACAATATGAAAAATTTTTCATTGTTTATAAAAATTGATGGGTTTTGTTTCATTTACCTCTTTTATACTTTACTAGCGACTTACCCTTGTTTCGCTCGGGTTCCTCCCTAGGTACGTTTTAACTGTTAGTATGAAATGATTATATATTAGTATATACATTTACATAGGTATGATGAGTACCTATTATATCCCTTACTTGGGATATGATTGATTCCCCATATGATTCATCCCCCTTTTTACCCCCTTAAGGAAAGTTTTCCGAAATAAAAAATATCCTATGTCCTTCTCAGAATCTCAAGCTATCTTCATAACAAATTTCATCTAAATCAGTTTAGCAGATTTTTAGTTTATCCGTTACAAACAAACTCACAAACTTACACACTTTACCTCTTTATAAGTGTATAATATAGAAAATACCTATGACGAACATATCAGGTTTTAGTTTCATATTAATCTTAATTATTCGAATTAGGTGAATATATTAAACACCACAAGTCCATTAAAAGATTTAAATGTAGATCGCTTAAAATTACTATTTGAAAATAGCAAATTGATCCTCTCTAGACCTAGCTCTCCGTAGTACATTTAATACATTACGGGCGGTATCTGCCAAGGCAAGTGGTCACGATCGGAAGCATCAGTCAATTCCGCGCAATAAGCAAATTGAACGGAGAAGTCTATTGCTTTTTCACATTTCTCAATACATTTCGAGGCACGTGTTGGGAACTGATCTGAGAATTTTCTTTTAATATAATACCTATAAACTTTTTTTTTTCAACATTTCTAGTTTTTTTTATGATGTAATTATCTATTACATATATATATATATACATATGTATATATATATATATATATATATATATATATATATATATAATAAAATTCTAACTGACTCGAATCTGTACATTAAATATTTTTTGGAAAATCTTATTGAAATAAACATTATTATCGATACAGAGGTCGAATCTATAATTTTAGGATTTTTGTGTGTCTGTCTGTCTGTTACCGCATCACGGAAAAACCATTACATCAACATATAGGATACTTTTTACTGCGAGAAAATATCTCATCTCTGAGAAATCTATACTAAACGTTAAAACGTAAATAGGGACGAACACGAGCAGAGCAAGGGTGAATCGCTAGTATTTAAATATATATAAATTCCGACAATCTTTTAAAATCTGATGAAATCTAAGCAACTAACAAACTTGTACCTACTCAAATTACGCTACGAGACGTTAACGTCCAATGGAGTTAATGACGTTACGAAACACTGACATCTGTTTCCACCAAGACTTCACACCCACACGGCTGAGATGTTTGACTTTTATTACCAGTAAAGTAACACCTCGTAATGAGCCTAGGAATTGTGTCGCAAGAGGAAGCTCACAGATTAGATGTCCTACTTAACGAACGTAAAATCAACCAGCCGTTTCGTTGATACGAGTATGTGTAGTAACACGGTTCGAAAACACAAATCAAATTTATACTAATACTAGAGATTCACCCTCGCTTCGCTTCGGGTTCGTCTCTAGACAAAAACAACTATCCCACGAGAACCGTACATTTTTCCGGGATGATATATAGCCTAAAGCCTTCCTCGATAAATGAACTATCCAACACAAAAATATTTTATTAATTCCATCCAGTAGTTCCTAAGATTATCGCGTTCAACCAAACAAACAAACAAACAAACTCTTCAGCTTTATAATATTAGTATGGATTATAAATGCGAAGGTAACTGTCTGTCTGTTACCTTTACACGCTTAATCCGCTGAACCGATTTAGATGGAATTTGATGTGGAAATAGTTTGAGATATTGGCAAGGATATAGGATAGTTTTTCTCCCGGAAATCATCCATTAAGGGGGTGAAAAGTGGGTGGAAATTTCTATGGAGAATTAATCATTTATTAAGTAGGTAAGGGATATAAAAGGGAAAGTATAAAACAAAGTCGCTTCCCGCTGTCTGTTCCTATATACGCTTAGATCTTCAAAACTACGCAACGGATTTTGATGCGGTTTTTTTAATAGATAAAGTGATTCAAGAGAAAGGTTTATATGTATGATACATGCATAATATAGTAGAGAAACACTGATAATTTTAGAGGTTTCTAATGTGATGTCGTAAATAAACACATTTTTTTGCGCTTACATTGCAAACGCTGGCTGAACCCTACGAGATAGATCAAAATAATGTACTACGATATCGTACATCTTAAAAAAGTCTACAAAAAAGTCCGCGATGGCATATGTCTATATCTTAAGGATAACATACTATATCCATTTTACTATATCCAAGCTAGGGGCGAACCTGAGCGAAGCGAGGGTGAGTCGCAAGTATACATACCTATAGTCTATCTATTCCTAAGCGTCAATAGGTATACTTTATTTAAATAGACTTTTACAATCACTTTTGAACCGCCATTTTATTTACATTTTTAAAAATTAATTAAATATCAAATTGAAGTCAGCAATATACACAAATAAACCCTTTTACAAAATTTAATTTAAATAAATTACTTATGTACATTGTCAAATTTCAAATAATGGATCGAAATAAAACAACAGAAAGAAGACAATGGATCTTAATATTTATGATCGGAAGCTTTACTTAAATAACGATACTGACACAGTTACTTGTGATTTAAATATTGAGTAAATCGAGATTGATAAAAGTAAGAAAAATCATTCTATTTCGATAAATAATACATTGGCACTTATTTTGCTTTGAGTTCGAAGATGTTATGGATATATCGCGTACGCTTATTTTAATAGTAGATACGTATATTTAATACTATACTATCTAAATATTTATACATACACTAGCAACTCACACTCGCTTCGCTCGGGTTCGTCCCTAGCTTGCTTCCCCATACAAACTTCCATCCGCATTTTCACCCTCTTAAGGGATGATTTCTCTGTCTCAAACTATCTTATTACCAAATTTCATCTTAATCGGTTCAGTAGTTTCGGAGTCTATTCGATGCAAACAAACAAACAAACAATCAAATCTTTCCTCTTTATAATATTAGTATAGATGTATCAGAACAAGAAATAAAATACATCTCGAAGCAATCTTAAAAAGTGTATCATCATTTTTCTTTATTAGAAATGGGCTTACTCCTAACCCTCATCTGGGAGTATAAATAAGGTCTATGATATAGCGAGTTTGCCCAAGTGAAGCCTTTTAACACGCTAATACGCACTCGGAAGAACAGACGCAGGCAGGGCATTCCACTTCTTGCCTGTACGCATTATAAAAGATGATGAATAGCGCATAGTACGAGTGGTCGGAATGTCAATCAAGAAAGGATGGTATCCTACAGTATCCTGGTATTTTTATCATATACATACATATAGGTAGTATTTCATGATGTTGTTAATATCAAATTCAATGGAATTATAATATAAATAGATCATAACTAATAAATCAGTGAAAAACATTTTGAAATCTATCAATAAATGGCTGAGAAATTAATTTAAATTTCGGTCGTTCAGGTCGTGTGACGTCACGCAATTATTGTTACATAGCGCAACTTTAAAGTTTCGTAACTTGATCATTTGTTGAGATATTTTAATAATTCTTATATATTTTTGTTATATTTTACTTAAATTTTTATAATTAATACATAAAAAATATTGGAAACTTCTCCACTATCAAAGATTTACAGTAATCTGTATTAATATTATAAATGTGAAAGTTTGTGAGTATGGATGTTTGTTACTCTTTTACACCAGAACGTCTGAACGGACCTGGATGAAATTTGGCACAGAGATAGATTAGATAGTCTGGAATAACACATAGGCTACTTTTTATCCCGGAAAAATATATGGTTCCCAAGGGACAGATTTATTCTTGTTTTTCTAGAGGCGAACCCGAGCGAAGCGAGGGTGAGCCGCTAGTTTAAGTATAAAAAGACAGATACATCAAAATATGATATTTATCAACATCTACTTCGTAAATATTCAACGACAGCACTCGCTATATCGTATTTGAGAGCTGACAAAGGTTTGTTTCAAACAGTGACTCTGAAAAAAATACTATTTTACTTATTTTTCTCGAGTAAGTGTTGACAATATTGAATAAGTATTCAACGACTCCATAAAGTTATGTAGCGAATTCACAAAAATAATTTATTTTCGCTCTTTTTAGTTTGGTACGATGCGAAGGTAAATTAAGTGAACATATTTTATAGATATTTTTTAAAAAAATAACAACAATTTAACAAGTGCGAGTCTGACTCTCATACCGAGGGTAGCATGAAACAAGGACCGCGTACACTCCGGTGTGTACGATAACAATTGAATTCTCGGAAATTCGCACGGATTTCTTAGAAATTATCCTGGAGAGATTAAAATAAGTTTATAATCGCAAAACAATTTTTTTTTTGTGATGTAACTACAAATTTACGGTTTTCGGATTTTTCCCTTGCGCTATACAATATTGCTTCTTGCCAAATTTCACGGTTCTAGGTCAAGTACTCTATAGATTTTGATTCTCTTGGGAGTGTCAAAATATGCGGAATAAACGGCCGTATCTTTTGATTGCTTTGACGTAGAAGTTTGACTTTTTCAGAGCTCCAAGGGATTGCAAACCTAAGTATTTAATATTCATTTCAACTTGATAGCTTTACGCGTTCCTGAGAAAAAGGGTCTTAACAGACTGAAAGACAGACACGGACGGACAACGAAGTGATCCTATAAAGGTTCCTTTTTTCTTTTGAGGTGCGGAATCTTCAAGAATAGTAATTATAAGTTAGAATTTAACTTTACATATAAATGAAATAATTACGCCAAAACATGAATCAAAAACGTATCAAAGTAAAACTTTTACAAATTTTAGCAGAATACCACAATTGTGTAAAAAATACAAACATTAGGTATTGTGTAATAAAAATAACGATTACATATTTTGGACTAAATGATCATAAAAGTGTTTAATCATACTTAAAGTAATATTCATATATATTTCTTTAAATGAATTTCAGTAGTATCCCCAGGAAATATTTACAGCTTAATTTCATAGAGCTACAGGTCCTTTAAGACTTCATAAAAAAGTTGATTTAAAATCGATGTTTCATTACTTGATAAAATAAACCATAACCTATAAAAAATAACACTTTTACAACTTCGACGACCGTTTACTAGTGCACTCCAAACTTTACGTCTGATCGTAAAACCCCTAGACTGCAAAGTTTGAAGACCCCGCCGTCTAACGATTCGTAAAAGTAATTAATATGAAGTGTTCTGGAAGGTGTCACTGTCAGGCTATACTTAGTACAATGAAAAGTTCATCGCACCTTTCTAAATATAAAGATTAGTACAATACAAATGTATGTAATCTGAGATGTCCAAAGGAAACCGCAGCGCATTGCCGTGAACATTGTGAACGAGTTAATTTATAGGCGGCTTTGTTCTTCGCGGTATGAGAAACCGCAGGATGGATCTATTGCTCGGTGAAATTAACTGTCCACGTTGGTTGCTTTATGGTGGCCGCGATCTGTTCGGATTAGCCCGATGTTATTATGCTTATCATTTTTTTTTAATTAAAAATATATATTTTTTTAATTTAATCTACGCCTTAATAATTTTCACAAATTATCTAAATATTGTAATAGTATGTACTAATTTCCTAAAATAGATTTCGCAGATTCAGTTCACAATTACAATGAAGTACATTTTTCCCTTATTAGCAATATAAAATAATTGAATTAATGTCATATAAACAGTAAGGCAATAAGTGAAGTCCATTTTTTTCTTCTTTTCACAATACTTGATACAATAATTTATATAACTACATAGGTACTTAATAAAACTACATATTATGCTGTCTGACTCACAGACTTAGTCACTTGGTCTAGAAGCATAAAGTACCTACACAAGAGTTCATTATAAAACGATAGTCCCAACATAATGAACACTAAGGAAGAATTTTCGAAGTTTTTGATTTTTGAATTTAAATGGAATTTCTTGTTTAGAGAAATATGGGAGAACATCTGAAACATCTGAAACAAAACCATGAGATGGACTCAAAGCTACAGCGAAACATCCTTTAATTTGTCAATTTTTAAGGTTGTTGTCATCTCTTATCATCGATACATTGTTGAGTTCAACTCGCACTTGACCAGTTTCTATTATTTGTCATTTTAATTGCGGGCTTGTTTCAAGTTAAACAAATACGTATATTTGTGGCTTGCATACCAATTAGTATAATAGCAAAAATATAAATACTGTGACTTTCAATAAACCAATGATGAATGCTGTTGCAATCTCCACCACAACCTCGATTTTTATTTGACCGACTTCAGAGGAGAATCTTATTTATTAGTTTGTTTTTTAAGTTACAAAAATTTACGTAGGTATTATTTGTTTTAGAATTTTATTTTTTTGAGCTTGTTAAAGGTGACATTTTGTCATTTTAATAAGGTCAACAGAATGTTCCTCACAAATTAAATTCCTATTCAAAACCTTTATTAAGCTAATGGTTATTTGCGTTCAAAGTCCAAATAAATATTAGAAAAAAACTATTATAACCTGTCTGTTTTTATTGGTACTTGTTAATCTCCGAAACTCTTGAAAATTATTTCCGGAAAGAAAAAGGTTTCCCTCAGAGTAAAGGAAGAAAAAGGAGAAAGGCAACTCTTTCGAAAGCACTTCTTACCTTGAAACGACTTATTCCATTTCCATCCATAGGATTTAGGGCGAGCGAGAGCACATCGACTATATACTTTTTATCCTTGGAAAAGAAAATGGCTTTAACGGAAACTGGTAAAGTAGATACTAGATTTATGAAATTTTAAAAGATGCTCGAGATTTATTGAAGAGCGAAGCAAACCGATTTGATCGCTAGCGAGGAATAAAAACATTACTGCCAGAGCGTGTTGCTATTTTGCGGATTTCCACGTTAGAAGCTTAGAAACCCGTAGATGCGCTAGTTTGCGGCTTCTATACACTGCTTATTCACAAAGGATTACTTCGAACACAACGACTCTATCCTGAAGACTAGTTTCCTTTTTGAAGCCAATACTTGAATTTTATCGTTCTACATTGTCTTCATAGAGTATGTGTTTAAAGAGACAAACAAATTTTCTGTTTTACAATTTAAAACTGTAGACCTAGAGAATGGACTGAGTAATACTGTCATGAAATTGATTACTCTCTCTTTAGAAAGAAAGAAAGCGCTCGTGCGGCCAATACCCGTTTTTTATTCCAACTTGAATGCAAAAAAAAAATTATAATTTCATAATAGGATATAAAATAGTTACAAATATTTATTTTTATATATTTCAATTAATACAGAAGACTTCTGGCCGCACATTCGTTTTGTCTCTGTCGCGCCTTACCGCCATTTTTGCTGACGTCTGGCAAAGAAACTCTCAGTCCACCTCTATGTTTGTTTAAAACATACTGTAGACACAAAGAAGTACATACTTTTTATACTTTTTAATACAATTAATTACAAATTAAAAACTCCTTTGATAGACATTTTACGGATGCCACAATTCGGCCTCTTGGAAGTTTTCGTTCTTTTAAATAAATTTCATTTTAAATAAAAATAAAATTCTTAATCTAATTTTTATGTCTCTTTTTTGTTAGTAAAAAGTATAAAAATATGTACATATTTATGCTTACAATACGAATGAATATTCTTTTTATATGTCATCAAAGTGAATTGCGATATTACATTTATATTGCGCGTTTCATTGATTTTTTTTTTAATCCATAACACTTTAAATTTTAAATAGCCACTAGATAATAACAGACTGTTTTTTAATGCATCTACATTTTATACAATTCTTCTATAACATAACGATGCTAATATATGGTGTGTGATAAGTGTGACTGCATTAGTAATAGATTTGATGCCTGCAGGAGTCGATTATACTGGCCATAAAAGTGTTTTATTTGGTCTGCTATCTTAAAGCGATGCGTTAGAAGTTAGGAAATGCTCAAGCACTTAGAGGTTCGCTAGTAGAATATATATAAAATAATATCATATATCATGTCTATATTGATTTATGATATATTTGTGTTATATACTAATATTATAAAGTTAGTATAGTATTAAGTTTTGTTTGTTCAAACGCGCTTACTTTACAACTACCTACTTTAGATCTGGTATTTTTTTTTTACATTTCATAGCCTGTTCATTCGAGATTATAGATTCCACCAATACGATAGACTCTTGAAACTGGCGAAATTATCTTACACCTCGAGGACCGCGAGCACACCGGTGTGTACGATAACAATTGAATTCTCGGAAATTCGCACGGATTTCTTAGAATTTGTCCGGGAGGGACTAATATTATAAACGTGAAAGTTTAGAATTAAATGTTTGGATGGATGTTTCTTACTCAATAACGTCAGAACGGCTGAACGGATCTGGATGAAATTTGTCACAGAGATAGTCTAGAATAGCACATACATTTTATCCCTGAAAAATGTGCGGTTCCCGTGGGGTAGGTTTGTTTGTTTTTCTACATAAATAAACAAGGCGAGTGGATCTGCGGGCAATACCTAGCTATTTCCTAATACAAAAGATTATAAGTTGCAAATTTATATGTAATACATAGTATAATTTTAAATATATTTTTTCACTAATAACGTGAAAATGCTTGGATGAATATTTGAAGTTCCTTAGGTATATTAGAGAAAAAAAAAAAAATGGAAATCCATTATCAGTTATCGGATCGCTTGTTATGTGTCTAACTGTCAATCACAGTCCAATATCTTTGAATTGGAAAAAGTTGAGATTTCATCCATAAAATAAATTAGGTTTGGTCCATAAATGAATTTTGGAATTATAAGATTATTAAAAAATGTTTGCACGAAACGTACAGGAGCTATCAGTTTCATTAAATGGATGAGAAGAAAATAAAGTACCTACTTGCTGTTTTCATTACAGTAGAAATTGTGAAACAAAGGTTCATTGTTTAGTTATTAACTTATAACCAACTTTGCGGAACTGCGGACTAAATCATAAGTACCAGTTCAAAGTCATATGTAAATGTATTCAGCCCTATTTAACGTCCCACTGCTGGGCACGGGCCTCCCTTCAATACGAGGTGGATCACTCCATAGTCCATCACGCTGGCCAAGAGCGTGTTGGCGGACTTCACATGTCTCTCAGACATGCAGGTTTCCTCACGATGTTTCCCTTCAAGGTAAGGCAAGCGGTAATCATGTAGAAATGATTCGCACATGAAAATATCAGAAGTGCGAGACCCGGGATGTGAACCCGCTTCACTCGGTTTCCCAAGCGAGCGCGTTATTACTGGGCTACCACTGCCTTGAATGTATATACACCATTATAATGTAAAAGGTCATAGCGTATCCAAGTGCGTGCGGCTCAACACTCCACTACCCATAATAGTTTATATTGAGAAATTATTATCTTTATTAATGAGTGAATAAAAAATATTTGTATACATTTTTATTAATAAAGAAATAAATTAAATAGGAAGTTTTAGTTCTTACGTCTATTTTAGTATCGCATTATAGTGTTGAAGCCGTCCATGTGCATAGTGCATAGCTAAGACGGTTCCCATATGACGAGATTAGAATGTGCACAGTACAAACGGTTACGAGTTATGAGCGTTAGTCATTTTTTAGTAACAATTGCTATAATTCTTTTGTATTTGCTTACTGCTTAGTAAGCTGAGGGGCTATTTGAGTATTTTTCTTAATAAGATGTTAGTAAACACTAAACACCTCAAACTTTTAATTCAATTTTCATGTTAATGGCTTCAAAGCGTGCCAGTTGAACACAGATTACTTCGCCAGTGTCGCGGAGAATGGAGAAGGCACGAAGGAGATAGTCGGTCACCTCCAACTTTAAAACCTTTTCATTTATCCAAGAAATTTTATGCAAAACTTCATCTATCCTTGGGGGTATTCGTTCTTTTTTTTTGGAAGACGACATGCTCTATATATTAGTAAATTATTGGATTGGATTAATCAGACAAAATCCATTAAAACGTTATTGTATTATCGACAAAAATGTCACACGTAGTACGTACCTACGTCGCAGGAATATTTTCTTTATAACCTTTTATGTAAAAAACATGTAATAAGAATATCTTGTAAATAATGTATAATACCTATAAAATATTTATCGTAAGGAGGCAACTTGGATATAGGCAAATTAAGTTTCTAAGAACAATGAATAAAACGTTAGCACATTTATTGGATTGCTTGGAAACGTTTTGATACCCACATTGTTCATACATTATAATATGTTATATGATCTTTAATGAATTTTATTTTATAGAATCCACACGTTGCTTATATTATTGGTAGAAGATAAATATGGAGATACTTCTATCAGTTCTGTATATCGTTATTAAGAAATATTTCCAATACTAATAAATCAATAACAGCAGACTAAGCGGCCTAAAATAGAGTATGTTTGTTAGGTACTGA
The DNA here is from genome assembly GCA_905404265.1 of Fabriciana adippe. Lineage (NCBI taxonomy): Eukaryota > Metazoa > Arthropoda > Insecta > Lepidoptera > Nymphalidae > Fabriciana > Fabriciana adippe. The sequence goes on along the minus strand of FR989995.1, from coordinate 12,811,650 downwards.
CCTACGCTACGAATTACAATATTGCTTTAGCATTTAAGTATTCCGAGACAGGTTTTACATTAACATTATCGATAAAATACCAAGTGTTTAACATCAAAGGTTTAAACGCGCCAATTTCTCGAAACGACTTCGTCGATGCACTTCGCAATACATAAAGAAAAGCATAGAAATACACTTCACTTGTTATATATTACATAGGTATTAGGTATTTATTACGTCGCTATGTGCGGGACTGGTTACACCAGTTTATCCCCACCCTGTCTCCATGCAGTGAACAGCTGATCTAATAACAAAGAGAATAAAGGACTTGCCCATATTGTGTTCTTAATCCTAGTATTGTTTAGATATCGATTTAAGTGTTTGTAATAGCTAAAACTGGCTTGTTTTCCAACGATTTCGTCGTAATGTATTTACGTGACGCATACGTTTCGTAATACACTCGCTATTGCGTTTTAGTCTAATGATTTTATCGATACAACAGATGGAACATGAAAACTACAAATATGATTATGAATCCTGAAAATGATTTAATCGACCTAACAAAGGGCATACTTGCCTTTCTGTTCATCCAATACACGGAGTCCCTTGAGATATTTTACTCTGAAAAACTAATGTCTTTTAAAACAGTCTTGTTACAGTCGACAAATCACGGATTCATTTTATTATTATTATATACGAGTCGATTGTCACTTGTGTCGTAGTTTTTCACTCTATTAGATGTTTTTATAACTTTCACGACACGTTCGTTTTGACATTTAATGTTGTAAGTACATAATAGTCTTTGTTTACAATGTTAAGAGTTTTATGTATTATTTACATCACTTTCCAGTGGCCTGCGAACGTGATGATCGTTGCACTGCCTGCGCACTTTATTTGCGCTGATGCGTCAAAAACAGTCGCTCGGTTGGCGAAAGGGAAACTCGTTCGAACGAACTTGTTTTCGTGACGATTTTTCGTCTCCGTCTCTAGTTTAGACGGCAACCATTTTATCTCACTTGCGCATTTGACGTTTTGAACGCTGTGTTGCTATTTCTGTGATTTATATATTCTCTATCTTTATTTATTTTTTTCATACATCATAGAAAGCGAGTGAAAACAGCTAAATTTATTACTAGAAAAACACGGTACGGTAGGTTTTACCGTTCTGTTGTTTTTATAAATGTTTTTCACGTTACTTTTATTAGAGATTACAAAATATGTTTACATTATGGTTTTCTAGCCTAATCGCAATCAAGTGTATATGAATCTATTCTTAAAAAAAGACAATTGTTTATACTTGATTAATTTCAAGTGCAGTGAGAAACAGAAAAACTCTCCCAGAAACGGGAAAAATAACTGGAAAATGTTTTCAAAGATAGAGCGATATTATTGGAAGGACATGCATGTATATAAATACCTAATATAACTAAATATATTACAATATATATTTAGTTGGTATGGCAATACCAAAAATATTAAAAAAAAAAAGCTTAACAGTGGCGATTTCAAATTGCAGCAAATATTATAGATTGGAGGTAAATAAGACACTGAACAGACTATAGTATGTATATTTTCATTTAATATAAAAAATTATAGGTATCCACTATATATGTACACGTAAGTAAATGGCAAACAACTTGTAAGATCCAACAGAATTAAATTTATATCACAGTTTACGAATTCAAAATCGTATTCTGTGTATTTAATTTACTATGCAAAGGTAATACTGTGAAGCAAACATGGAGTAATGCGTACGGAAGCACTAAGTTGTTGACACTAGTCACCGAAATTTCAATACATTTATTCAATACATTTGTTATAAGGTAAGTTTCCCCAATAAGATCCAGTTATGATAAGGGCCGTCTTTTCAAACTTTTCGCACCAAACAATAATAATAATAATTTTCTCAATACATTAGTTTTGCACAATGCTTTCATTTCTGATTAGTACAATTTTAATATGTTTTATAAATGAAAATACTTCACAAAATCGATTTGTAAGTATTTGTAAAAACGTGGTCCATATTAGAGAAACTTACCTTATTTGTAAAAACATAGTCCTTACCTTACTCTTTGGCGATGTGTGTAAATAATAAAATATAAACAATTTTAGATGACGAGTCGAACCAGCACTCATCAAGCGAATATCAAAATTACTAATTTTATTTAATAACAAACAGTATATAATTTTAATTGACATATCTTTAAAAACTGTAAAACGTAAAAAAAAAACAAATTTATGTTCGACGCTCCTTAGCTTCATAGTCTTATGAGAATACACATTAAACAACAAAATGGACATTCACAAGTTACAAAATAAATTATTTACAAAATATTGGTAAAATGATAACATTTTAGTGGCTTTTGATATTTTTAGACATAATATATTTTTTTTGTTGATTGTACTTTTGTCAACACGTCGGTGAGCTAGTTGTCAACATTCGATACATACTCAGACTTGAAGTTAGTTGATTCCCTATCACAGACTAGACACAAATAAATTCAGAATAAATCGTTAAATATACAAAACAGTATCTGCTGTTAGATATGACAGGCATTTGTGAGTAAAATTATAAAAATACATTTGTTTAATATACACTGCCAATGCCCATTCAAGATATAATCTATAATTGCAAAGAAAAAAATATATAATAAGTGATAAATTGAAGATTGTAAACAAATTACTTGTAAAAAAAAAAATAAACTAAACATCCACAAATGCCTGTCAAATCTCATATATTTGGATATAGGGAAAAATTGTGCCACATGGCGATTTATATAAATAATAAAGTCAGATCTAAAATAAAAATCTGGAATTTCGATTGCACTACCGATTCCTGCCATATTACAGAACAACTACTTATTCGAAAAGACCTTTGAAATAAAAAAAAAAAAAAAACTTAAATGCGTACGGACGACTGAACCTACAAAGGATTTAATAGATTCCATAATATTATATAATTATATATATGTTAATTTACAAAATAAAACCAGAGTTACAAAAATTTGATATGTACAATAAAATACACCTAATCACCTATACCTTATAGTACGCTATACACCGAACTACTGTATGTATGTCTTTTTACACACCACACGCTCGTATACTCTAAATTTTAGAGCATTCCAATCACACGTATATTAGTGATTTATTGCCTTTGATAAGTAGTCTTAATATTGTAACAGTAATGTTTCTGGCAACCGAAATTTTAGTCTACAACAACCGATAATAAAAAAATAAAAATGTACGTACCAATTTTCAACGGAAATTTACATAACAAAATATCTGTAAACTTTAAGTTTTGAAAGAGAGTTGTACTAAATTCGGTTAACCATAACATGTACTGTTACAAAATGTCTTCAATAAAAACAACAAATTAAGGCTGTAGTGTAAGGCTACTTAATAAAGCTCTATTGTTGAATCTAATTAGGCTTAGTACATACTTGGCTGTATATTGGACCGTTAAGTTTCGTTATCCGAAACGTTTCCCAGACAGATGAGGCTAGAAAAGGTAAATAGATGTTAAAATATATATGACTCTTTCACTCGTAAGAGAAAAATTGTTTACTATAATAAGCATACCTGTCCCTTCCATATCCGAATGCTTTCACTAAATTATATCACATAGATAGGCAGTTAGGATTTTTTTTTCCATATCATTCGCCTCCCATTTTATATTAATAATATAAAATAAAATATACATAGAATTACCTCTGTCATAAAAAAAAATAAACCCATCCATTTACCATTTTCATCTCATCGCAGACCCAAAATTGAAATATATATACATAGGAAGTTTAGATTCAGTCGAGCTGTTGCACTTGCACTACAGATGTGGGCGGCGGGATGGATATTTCGTACTTGATGAGTCCCGTCCCTCGCCCGGTGGAGAGCACTAGGCCGCCTACTTCTTTTACGTCACCACTGAAAAATAAAATTATATTATAAAACTGCTTAGGTAGACGTGGGGCCTCGTCACGAACAAAGAAAAATTAGTTCAAATAAATCCCAACTAGTAAAATTTGGTCTTTTTTTTTTTTATTTGAGTAAGTCTAAAGCCCACAGACATACGTCCATGCTTTTTTTGAGCTATTTTTATGTTTTGTTGTTATTTTTATTTTATTTGAGATGGATTCGTGCGTGTACAATTTCAGAATCAAAAAATAAAACAAGTATCCCAAGAACACATTTTTCTTCCCCTTATAGTATACTTACAAACGTTGGCAAGTGTGGAATTGGGCGCACTTAGTAAGAGCGTTTGCCCTTACTGTTATTGTATTAAGGTCTTATGAAGAATATGTTGCGTTAAATCAGGGGTTCCCAAACTTATTTTGTCTACTGCCCACTTTGACAATAAATTATTTTTTAGCGCCGCCATTTTTTCACCTACTAAGAGTCCTCCTAGCTACATGAAATTACAAATCGCCCCCTAAGCCTCTACACAATGCCCCCATTTTTTCTCTGGGTCTCTTACCGCCCCCCTTTAGGCCTACAGCGCCCACAAGGGGGCGTTATCGCCCACTTTGGGAACCAGGGCGTTAAATTAACAAAAGATAAGAAAATAGATAGATCCCAAACAGGTGTATTACTGTTTAAAAAAAACATGTAAACAAAAAGAAATAACGCGCGCGTAAATCGAATTTTCGTAATTGTACTAATTATTGCAATATCAGCAATCAGATGATGGGTTTGTTAGTGTATATTCACAGATGGCGCTTTTACTATTTATAAATCTATACTAATATTATAAAGCTAAAGACTTTGTTTGTTTGGTTGAACGCGCTAATCTCAGGAACTACTAATCCGATTTGAAAAGTTCTTTTTGCATTAGGTAGCCCGTTAACCGAGGAAGGCTATAGGCTATCATCCCGGAAAAATGTGCGGTTCCCGTGGGATAGATTTGTTTTTGTCTAGGGACGAGCCCGAAGCGAAGCGAGTGTGAGTCGATATTGTTTATAACGGTTAAAAACTATTAAAATAACTGAATTTTTTATTTGAATGCAGGATAAATTTAACAATGCTTACCATACGTTAGTTTGGACACATTTATAAAATAAAACAGTGTAACTATTTGCGAACCAAAGACAGTACAGACAGACAGTAAATGTAGTCAGTCCGTGAGGACGCTACAATCGACCCGGAAAGCTCCTTTATATTATGTAAGTATGTATGTATGTATCAGCCCTTTTTAATGTCCCACTGCTGGGCACGGGCCTCTCTTTAATACGAGGGGGATCAGGCCATAGTCCACCGCGCTGGCCAAGTGCGGGTTGGCGGACTTCACACGTCTTTCGAAAACTTGCTAGGTTTTCTCAGACATGCAGGTTTCCTCACGATGTTTTCCTTCACCGTAAGGCAAGTGGTAATCATGTTAGAAATGATTCGCACATGAAAATATCAGAGGTGCGAGACCCGGGATTAGAGAGCCCGTTTCACTCGGTTTCCCAAGCGAGCGCGTTACCACTGGGCTACCACTGCATTACGTAAGTACTAGTATAATATTAGTATGACGACACGTTTGGCTCAGTTTGTAGTGACCCTATTTGCTGTGCCAGCGGTTGCGGGTTCAAGTCCCGCTGAAGGCATTCATTTGTGTGATGAGCATGAATGTTTGTACTCCAGTCATGGGTGTTTATATTTATAATATGTATGTATTTAAAGTTATATATGTGTAGTGTATCAACTATCTGGTATTCATAACACAAGCCTCGTAGCTTACCATGGAACTAGATGGTGCTGTGTATTAATGTCCCAACATATTTATTTATTTATTAATATTGATAAAGGTTATCTAACATCATGCTACATATTTTAGAAGTGAAGTAATTATATAGAAATAAAATATGCGAGCGGATTCGCGGGTAAAAGAAAGTCAATTAATCTTGGCTTTCTGCAGTCCTTCTCTATATAAACTTTAACTATGCCTAAGCTCACACTCCTTTGTACATGCAATATGCTTAAGAAGTGTTTCAAAATTGTCTCTTCACGTATTAATATATAGAAGACTAGCGACTTACGCTCCTTTCGCTCGGGTGGGTCCCTAGGTACGTTTTAATTTTTTTGAGCGAAACCCTAATTCTTTTCCTAAAATAAAAGTAGCGTAAGTTACTCCTTATAATATCAGCTATCTGCCAGTGAAAGTCCCGTCAAAATCGGTCCAGCCATTTCAGAGATAAGCCGGAACAAACAAACAGACAAAAATTAAAAAAAAAATGTGTTTTTCTTATAAGTACCGTATATAATTCCACATGCATTTAGTATAAAGCTGTTATTTTGACGTTACAAACAGACACTTTAATTTTATTTATCTGTATAGATTATACTGTGTCAGTATCAGTGAGTGTACGGTACATACACGTGCCTCTTATGCGCGAGCTGCGAGAGAGCCTTGTCGCGCGCCACGATGTGCAACGGCGAGCCCAGCAGGCGGCGCCCGCCCACCGTACCCACCACGATCTGGTTGCCGATCACCTGACCCGATCTGTTTGTTACCTGCAAGAGAAATCATAAGAAATAAATAAATATATATATGTTGAGACATTAACACACAGCACCATTCTAGTTCCATGGTAAGCTACGAGGCTTGTGCTATGGATAACAGATAGTTGATACACTACATATATATAACTTTAAATACAAACATGTTATAAAAATATAAACACCCATGACTGGAGTACAAACATTCGTGCTCATCACACAAATGAATGCCCCCAGCGGGACTCGAACCCGCGACCGCTGGCACAGCAAGTGGGGTCGCTACAAACTAATCCAAACGTATCGTCAAAATAAAGCAATGATGTTATAAAATTAATTTATTAAGAAAAAAACGTGACTGGACTTATGTATGCACGTAAGAAGTTATTCTTCTCTGGCGTAACAGAACAAAAATAGCTAAAGATTTCATCCCGTATGTCACAACTCTCTGTTTGTAAAAGGAATGCAGATAACTTCATCATGTCGCTTTTTTGCTGTCATACTACTACTCTCATATTTTTTCCAAACGTCCCAAAATAAGTATTAACTTAAATAAATGCTAGAACATTACCACTTGTATATGCCTAGTTTGATGATCCTGCTGTTCTAATTCTAAGTTTTGATGTTGCACTTGTTGCTGATGTTGCTGCTGCTGCTGCTGTTGTTGTTGTTGCTGTTGCTGCTGTTGCTGCTGTTGTTGCTGTTGGACCTGTTGTTGGACTTGTTGGGCGACTTGTTGCGCCGCCTGTTGGGCAGCTTGTTGGGCCGCCGCTTGTTGCGCTTGTTGTGTTACTTGTTGCACTTGTGTTTGTGTCTGGTAGATAAAATAAGAGATTATATTATAGTTATTATTATTATATATTATTTATAGTATCGCTTTATTGAGTTTTTATAACGATTAAACGTTAAGTAATTGCACCAGGAACAAAATACTTTATGATTGACGACTCTAACAAAAAATGTCGGTCTTTATATATCGGCAAATATAATCCACCTAATAATATAATTAAATCATATGTATTAATTTTACAGCGATTTAGCGATCTGGCATAAACCCTAAGTCTCATACAAAAAAATATGTATATTCATAGCATATTCGAAATAATTAGATTTTGCCGTCACTTTCTCATTCTGTTTTAAATTTTAATTGTAAACAATATTTATATGTAATAATATCAGTTCCTCACATTTCTGGGTGGTAAGTCCATATGTTGCCTCTGATGTAGCATGAGATGATTCTTCTGGAAGAAAGCTTTGCCGCACTGGTCGCACACATGCGTCCGCAGCGTGCAGCTGCCATCGGGATGTCTACAAATATATAATATAAAAAAAAATTATAAAATGTATGTAATATGTATGTATGAAATAAATGTATGTGTTTTAAACGAGGTCTGTGCCTTCCGGATAAATAATTTATAAGTTTATTAAACTATCAACAAAGAGTAACTAGCCCCATATCAATAATATAAGGATACATCCTTAACATATAAGGCTACGACGACTAAATGGTTTTAGAAAACACTCATATTAATCGACCCGTTAAATGAATTAAGAGCGAAAACTATTGTTTTGGTTGGGAATTTAGTTGTACTAATATCAAATGAGCAATTCCAATATACCTTTTGAATTCATTATCAGATCAGCCCCATAATGTCCAGTTTATATTACCATCAGGTTTTCACATATGTATGTACTTAAAAAGTTACTAGCGACCCTCGCTCCGCTTGAGTTCGTCCCGAGGTACGTTTTAAAAATTAGTATGGAATAGATAGACTATATATAAATAGGTATTATGAGTTTTATATCTCTCCCTTACTTGAGAAATGATTGATTCCCCATACAAACTTTCATCCCCCTTTTCACCCTTTTAAGGGATGATTTCCGGGATAAAAACTATCCTATGCCCTTCCCAGGGCCTAAAACTATCTTCATACTAAATTTCACTTAAATCGATTCAGCGGATTTTTAGTTTATCCATTATAAACAAAAATACAATTTTTTTCTCTTTATAATATTAGTATAGATAAATGGTTACGACAGTGAGAAGTACTTACCTCCTATGATGCGCTAACAGGCCGTGCTTCGCCGCGAATCCCTTCCCGCATTCTACACAGAAATGTAATTTGGGCCGCGGTGTCGATATGTGATGGGAATTCTGCAAAGAATATTTCTAAAGATATATATTTTACTTAGTATATAAATATTATATAGCTTTATTCTATATAATAAGTAATAGTCCCACTGCTGGGCACGGGCCTCCCTTCAATACGAGGGGGTATCAGGCCATAGTCCACCACGCTGCCCAAGTGCGGGATGTGGGACTGAGCATGTCTTTCGAATTTGCTAGGTTCTCTCAGACATGCAGGTTTCCTTATGATGTTTTCCTTCGCCGTAAGACAATTGGTAATCATGTTGGATACGATTCGGACATGAAAGTATCAGAGGTACGAGACCCGAGATTTGAACACAGTAACTACTGTCTTTTAGTCGCATAATATAGAGATATTATGCGACCAAATGTAAAGGGTCATGTTAACTGTTTATAAGGCTAAATTAAATAAACTTAAGTGTTGTTTTGGTCAGAGGATATTTTCATATAGAAATATATTTTCTATATTATAATATAGTCTTGTACAACAAACAGACAATTTGATATTTTATTGTAATATACATATAAATAATGTAAATAAGTAATTGATAAAATATAAACATACTCACTGTTGCTATTACTTGTGTGTGCACTACATTGTTGGGGTTAGACGAGATGATCTGAATTGGTTGATCTGAATATACAAAAAAATATACATTTAAAAAAAATGACGATTCATCTTACCAAATTGATAGATATAGAAAATAATTAACCAAATAATAAAAAAGTTTCATAATAAAAAATAAAACAGCAAAAATACATTAAACTATATGTTTTAATGTTTAGTATAGATTTCTCAGAGATATTTTCCTGCAGTAAAAAGTATTCTATATGTTGACCCGGATAACTAGCTAACATCATATTAAGTTTCACCAAAATCTGTTCAATAGTTTTCTCGTGATGTGGTAACAGACAGAATGACTGACAAAAATTCTAAAAACTATAGATTCGACCTCTGTATCGATAATAATGACTATTTCAATAAGATTTTTCGAAAAATATGTAATGTACAAATTCGACTTGTTAGAATTTTATAATATTATGTATAAACTAGCAACCTGACATATGATAAGAATAAAAATAATTCTGCATTAAAAACAACTCTTTAGATTTTGTTGTTTGAACAAATAAGTACTGAAACGACGAGAAGTAATTATAACACATTAAGTGTATATATGTTACCGGCCAAATTATCTATACTATAGTATATCCTAACACATTTTGAATAAACCGGTTAGGCCTAGAACAAACCAGGTTGGCCTGAAATCTAGTTTGGCCGGTAACATATATAACAACACGAGTATCGGTGTAGAGTATAGTGTAGTGTTTGACATGTACAGCTTAATTACTTATTATTTGATCAATTTTTAATTTAATTTAAAATTCAAAAAAATTTAAAATTCTAAATTCTAAATATTTTATTCAGCATTAAATTATTACAATTTTTTACTGAACGTCATGAGTCTACTACCAGTTCGGAAAGAAGAAGCTTCAGACCTGAGAAGAACTGGCGAAAGAAACTCAGCGGGATTAATATTTTTTTAATAAATTATAATTTACAATATTACTATAAAGTTGAAGTAGCCTGGAGGCGATCACTTCATTCCCAAGGCGTGCTATCTTCTATAAAATCATTTATTGTATAAATAGCCTTTAGCACACAAACGTTTTTTAACAATTTTTTTGAATTTAGCGATGGAAGCTTTTTGAACATTTTCTGGGATGATTTAATGATGATTATGATTGAAGATGATTTAACTTATATTATTTGATTTTCCTTTTTTTTTTACAATATTTAAATTAATTATTTTAGCTGACAGGTGTTGACTTATCCTCTCATTTGTGTTGCCCACTTATGAAGCTTTATGTCAAAAATGCAGCTTCGTGTAGGGTGGTTTTAAACAACCCCTAAAACTTTCTCGCGGGTGTTTAAAATGACGACATCTGTAAAGTTTTGTATGGGAGCTATAGTAACTTATATCGTTGGAATCGTTATGAAATAACCTAACACATTTAAAAAATCACAATAAAAACTGCCTTACAATGTATTAGTAAATAGACCTGGAAGTCAGGGAACCCGATGTTACCCAAAAATCTACCTAAAAACCTTTATAACTTAAAAATAAAACCATTATTTCAAATTTTTGTTTTTTTTTTTATTTCATAAGAACTGTATTATCTCACATTAATAAACAAAAAGAATACACCTCTCCATATATTTTTTTCACCACACAAGCTTTAGAAAATTTCACCCTTTTTTTTCACCCGCGCGAGTGAAATAAAATAATAAAATCCTTTACTTTTCAATATCGAAAACACTGTAGGTCAAGTGGCTTAGGGTAATAACTTTTTATGTAATACGATCCACATACTTGTTACAGACAGAGTTTCAAGTGTTTGAAGTGTTTAGTTTACAATAAATCAAACTACAAGCCAAGCACTTGAAATTAAAAACAAAAAAAAAGGTCTCTCAAATGTTCGCAATAATTGAAAAATTCTTTGCATTTATTTTAAACACTAATTGACCTCCTAAAATATGATTATAATGACAATGTTTTAAGCACAACGATAATATTATACGCTTCCATATTGAAATATTTCTAAAATAAACAAATAGAATACCCCATCTGTGTAGACATCCTTTAAAATATGGTATTTTTTTATTACAATAATACGAATTATTTTTACATTTGTTTTTAAATTAAATGTTTCGTAAAGATCATAAAAATAATAGACTACGTGTATAATATGTTATATATAACGTATATAATACACAATGTTTATAATAAAGTTAACAAAAAATATCGACGAGAATGACGCCATTTTGCCGCGAATAATAGCGGCGATGTTTGTTAAAACCACTATTTCTATACAAAATCTTATTCAATTGTCCTAATCATGTAATTAATATTGATCTTTACTTACTTAGTCATAATGTAAATCCATTTTAGGATCACTTTCACTCCACACACAATAGATATTATCACAAAAAGAACACGCGAACAATGCACACGGCTCGCGCGTTTCGACGAAACCGAGGGGCGACTTTGTATAGATTATATCTCAATAATAGTGTATTTTATAAACTTTGTCTTCAGTCTTATGCTATGCTTATTTATTTGAGTATACTGTGTGAAAATTAGAGCGATACAAATAAGATTTGAAAAATGTTATTCACTTACATAGAGGATGCGGAATTTGAATGATAAGCGTGCTTAATATGCACGAACTTTTGACGTTTATTTTGACACACTGCTTCAGAAGCACAGTCTAACACATGAGAGGTTATTATGAATCATTTTTATTATATTTGAATTGTATTTATTAATATGTAATTATAGCGAATGTTATGTACACTTGTAAAGACATACATATCAGATTACTCATTAATGTTTTCTAAATGTATATAAATGTTTTAATATGTGTGTTGCTAGTGTATTTTTCTAAATAAATAAAAACAAATAGCGCAGTGTACTCACTGTGCGCGGCGACGAGGCCGGGCTGCAGCGCGGCGGTGAGCGCGCACAGGTCCGTGACGCACGTGCGGTCGCCCGCGTGCAGCCGCACGTGCAGCGACAGCGCCTCCTGCACACGAAACAAAATATATTTTATTCAAATACACTTTTACAAGTATTTTTGAATCATCAATTTTACATTTTAAATTTAAATTAAATATCAGTGTAGTCAGTCAGTCAGTCCGTGACACACACACACACGTGACGTAAATACATTACATAGACAGGTATAACAATAATAATTCCATAATTTCATATCTATTACTCGTCCGACTTAACTGTGCACCTCGCTGGAATGCGACCCCTCTCCCGCTTCCCTGCGCGGCGCCCCGCGTTCGCCTCGCGCGTTCAGTAGCGATAGCATCTTTGTTATTGTTGCGCGTATATCCGTTTTGAATTGTTAATTGTTGTTAAGTTTTTTGTTGTTATTTAGTTGTTATTGTTTGTTTTAGTTAAGTTTTAATTTATTTGTTGTATTTGAAGTTGTTTATATTTATTACTGCAATAAAAACTACCTATGAATGCTGAATAAAAATGGTACAAAATAAATATTGAATAACATCACATATGTACATTGCTCTGATTCCAAATTAAGTAACTAAAGCACTTGTGTTATGGGAATCAGAAACAATGACGGTACCACAACACCCAGACCCCGAGTCAATATAGAAAAGTTAGTTTTCTTTATTGGACCGACTGGACGGACAACATGAAAAGCGGTTTTGTCAAAAATATTTAAAAAAAATTATCTTTTTTGCAAATTGTACGATCCGAGTGACGTCACAGTGCCAGGTGCACAGTTAAGTCGGACGGGTTGTATACTAATATTATAAATGTTAAAGTTAGTGAGTATGGATGTTTGTTACTCTTTCACGCCAGAACGGCTGCACGGATCTGGATGAAATTTAGCACAGAGATAGATTATAGTCTGGAATAACACATAGGCTACTACTTTTTATCCCGGAAAAATATACGGTTTCCGTGGAATAGGTTTGTTTTTGTTTTCCTAGAGGAGAAGCCGAGCAAAGCGAGGGTGAGCCGCTAATAAATAATAAAAATGAAAGTTTGGATGGATGGATGTTTGTTACTCTTTCACGCCAGAACGGCTGACCGGATCTGGATGAAATTTGGCACAGAGATAGATTATAGTCTGGAATAACACATAGATTACTATTTATTCTAGAAAAATGTACAGTCCCCGTGGGATAGATTTGTTTTTGTCTAGGGACGCACCCGAAGCGAAGCGAGGATGAGTCGCTAGTCATAAATATTTCCGTATACATAATTTACACCTGCTAAATAACACGAAAATGTCTATTACATAAAAACGTATGCAAACGCGGTATTATTTAACGTATTTAAATGGAAAAATCGTATATATTCAACTCTTTTCAACGTCTTTTCAATCTCCTTTCGATGTAGGGAGTCAGGCCATAGTCCACCACGCTAACCAAGTGCGAGTTAGCGGAATGTAGCGGATGTCTTTCGGAAACTTACCAAGATCTCTCAGAAAACATCGTGAGAAGCCTTGTCTAGCCACTTGCCTCATGGTGAACCATGAGGCAAGTGGCCAGAGACGGGATTTGAACCCGCTTCAATTGGTTTCCTAAGCAATTACCTTACCACTGGGTCACCACTGCCTATACAAATTCTTTTTTTATATACAGATTCATTAAATATATTCATGCATTACTAAATAGCGTCACATACCTTAGTATTGAAACATGAACCGCACTCAGGACAAACGTATCCCGGTGTAGCCTTCTCTGTAATTATTTGCCCGTCTGCACCAATAACCTATAAAAATATATCATTTTAATAATAATAATGATTTTATGGAGAATTCTTGCTAAATAGTGACACCATAGTAAAACCCATAGAATACAGGCAGAAACTACATGTTTCTACCATCTCTTGGCTTGCCTTCTATGGCTGTTTAAGGTGAACACGAAAGCTAGTATTCCATTAAAAATAACAAGAAAACCCATTTACTAGGTTCCTTGCAATATTTAAACCAGTATATACCTCTCGACACCCCACAAACCAAAGTCTGGATAGACCGAAAGTCTCCATAGTTGTTGTTATGTATTAGCCAGTCACTATCTTTGAAAAAAAAATATACTCAGAGATGGATCGTAGCTAGTGCGTTATATAACATCAAACTTAAAACGGCCTTAAATGTATGAACTCTAAAGAGATACAAAATAATAATTAAAAAAATCAAATTAGTTCAATCTCAAAGATTTTATTAGTCACAGTCAGCTTTGCTCACTTATCAGATAAATTCAATGGTACCAAATTAGAACGCAAGATTAATTCAAAACTTTAAAACCCTTAAGTTGAGGGTTTTAATCCTGTGAAAGCTAAAAATACTTATATTAAAAATAAATAAATAGTTAAATCATAATAGATACTAACTTGTACTATTTGTGGCTTGAATTCATCTTGCTTGATAACAGTTGTTTGTTGCTGCTGCTGTTGCTGTTGTTGCTGCTGCTGCTGTTGAGCCTGTTGCTGAGCCTGCTGTTGTTGCTGAGCTTGTTGTTGAGCCTGCTGCTGAGCTTGTTGTTGCTGCTGTTGTTGTTGTTGTTGAGCCTGCTGTTGTTGTTGCTGCTGCTGCTGTTGTTGTTGCTGTTGCTGAGTTTGTTGTTGAGGTTGAATTGAGGAAAGACAGTGTCTTGTCATTTTGCAATGCTGTTGTAATTCTGATTTGCATTTAAAGGCGTCGCCGCACTCTAAGCACGCTACTGCACCTTCTCCTGTATGGATTCTAAAACAAAAAAGATATGATAATAAATAAACATATGTATCAAACTCTAAATTACCAACTCAATTGAAAAATAGTTTTTGCATTATATCTAACCCAGTTCAGTTGACTATGTAAACCAACTACAACTTATATTTATAGCAAAAATTGATAGTCCATTTGTATCAAGCTCACTAGGAATATCAGGTGAAACGGGTTCAAATCTTAGGCCAGACAAATCTGAGGTTTCCATGTCTAAATCATCTCATCTTTAAGTAGAGGAATTTTTATAATGAAAGTTTTTTTTTAAATAACCTAATTATTTTTTTAAGACTTAAGTCCTCCAACTTGCTTAAGACCATTACTTAGGACCTAGGATTATAACCCTCTTAAATTGACAGAACTGCACTATCTAGCAGTAGGATGTTAAAAAGACATATCAATAAAAATGTTAAATTCAGGACATAAGCGTTCAATTCCAAATTTCCAATTCGTTCAGCCATTACAAACCGTAACACATGGGCTACTGGTAGTGAGCTAGCTACACCCGAGTGATGCGAGAGTAACAGTTTATATTAATGCGATGGTAATAAGGACTACCGTTTTTGGGGCAGTCGGCGCCACTGGTGAGTAAGGTCCTATCGCTGTCGTTAAGAAAACTATATGTTAGTGCGACAGGACCAATAATTTTAATATAATAATAATTGTTAGCGCGGAACTAGTTTATCAGATTTTTATTAGGAATAATCGATAATAACCAAATAAATAAAATATTGACTTTTTATTATGTCTTCTTTAAAAGCACTAATATTCATTAAGCCATACCATATGTCTGTCATAATTAACGACACAATGTTTAGAATAATCTTGAATAATTGGTGAAAATCCGCGATGAAAAGCTCGAAAACGGTAAACATTCAATGTCATATGACGCTAGAGACTTCACACTAGCGCCTCTCGCGGCAAATTCAAACGCGGTATTCATATACTTAGTAATTCATATCATTAGCTACAATCAATAATAATATATCTGATTATTGTGAACTTGTCTTTATAATTTTATGCGACCCAATCGGGAAATACAACGATGACAAACTATTTTCTAAACGCACATATATTATAGTGATCGACTAACTTCATATGAGCGACGAGGGTCCGTTTCTGCAGGAACTCCTTCCCGCAGACGGGGCAGGCGTGCGGCACGCGGCCGTGCACGCGCCCGTGGTTGACCAGCTGGAACTTGCGCGCGAAGGCCACGCCGCAGTCTGGGCACACGAACGGGGACAGCGAGCCGTGGAATCGACTGTGCATCACCAGGTGCTCCTGGAATGTGGACAATGAATTTAAATCTATACTAATAATAATCTATACTAATATTATAAAGCTGAAGAGTTTGTTTGATTGTTTGTTTGTTTGGTTGAACGCGCTAATCTCTAGAACTACTGGTTGGAATCGAAAAATTCTTTTTGTGTTGGATAGTCCATTTATCGAGGAAGGCTTTAGGCTATATAACATCACCCGGGGGAGAGCTGACTCCTACCGGGCGCGTCCCCAGGTGGCGGATGGGGGAACGCCACCCGCTTGCCCCACAGCGGGTGGTACCGGAGAAATCCGGCGCGGACCAACAGCAGGGGGGGTGCCTCTGGCCGTGGGCCGTCGAACGCGGTTGAGGCACCGCCCGAGTGGGGCCGCTCTCCGTTGAGGCTTCGGCTTCCGGAGTTGCGGCCACCGGGGGTGGGGCCGCTTCGGCGGTCTCGCAACCGGATGGGGGGGGCCCACTTCGGTGGGAGGGGGTTGGAGCCTCTCGTTAGTGGCTGCATCTGACGGCGTTGCGGCCACTGACGGGGGGATGGTGGTGGGTGCCTCTGGCCGTGGGCCGTCGAACGCGGTTGAGGCACCACGAGGACGGCGATTGGCGGTTGTGGCCCACTTCGGTGGGGGGATCGTGGTCCACTTCGGTGGAAGAGTTGGGGGCCTCTCTCTCGTCGTGGCTGCATCTGACGGCGTTGCGGCCACTGGTGGTGGGGTCGCTTCGGCGATCCCGCTATCGGATGAGAGGGGGGCGAAGGCGGTGGGGCTGCAGGGGAAGAGGAGTGCCGGTGTGTCGTTGCCGTTCTCCCTGTCCTCTGCAGCCGGATGGAGGTAGCCCACTTCGGTGGGCGGAGAGGGGGCCAGAGGGCGGTCGGCTAGGGGAGGTCGGCCGTCCACTATTCTGGCCAGAGGAGGCTGTCAGGGGTGGTCGGCCATCTCAGCCCCTGACTCCGAGACGTGCCGAAAGGCAATCGCCGTCGGGGTCGCGGAAGAGTCTTTTTGGTACCCGCGGCCCCGGCCTTATGGCGACGAGGAGGAAATTCTGTCAGGTTTTTTAGTGGGTAGGCTGCCGCGCGCTTACCATCTTTGCGCGGCAGGAGCCCCACATAACCCGCCTCGCTTCCCCGATTGGCGAGCGGGTACCCGTAACAGGGTTTTTCCTGACGATAAACAAAAAAAAAAAAAAAGGCTATATAACATCACGCTACGACCAATAGGAGCGGAGCATAAATGAAAAATGTTGCAAAAACGGAAAAAGATGATTCCTTTTTAGAGCTTCCGTTGCGTGCGCTGCGTAAACGGTTAAAGTTTACGCAGCGCACGCAACAGCATATGCCTATCTTTTAAGGTTGACTCAATATAACCCTTTTTGGTAATCAAATTTGTTCTAAAATAATGCATTACTTCCGAAGGTGTTTTTATAAACATGATATTAATCCTTATCCAAATAAATACGTTATTCATCACAAGTATTTAATTTTGAGTAAAATTGCCCTTGACACCATTTGATTTCAACAAATATCTTAGGAGATATCATAGTTTTAAAATATACATATTTAACTTTACGCGGACTATGGGTGAGCGCGCTCTCAGCCCGATGCAAGGCGAGGGCGGGGCGGTCGTGAGGGGTACTCTGCAAGCAAAGTCACTATTCCACGCGGACGAAGTCGCGGGCAAAAGCTAGTATATTATAAAGAGGTAAAGTTTGTGAGTTTGTGACGTTGTAGGGGGTAATCTCTGGATCTACTGAACAGATTTAGATGAAATTTGGTAAGAACATAGTTTGAAAACATGGGAAGGACATAGGATACTTTTTATCTCGGAAATCATCCCTTAAGGGGGTGAAAATGGGGATGAAAGTTTGTATGGGGAATTAAGCTAGGGACAAACCTGAGCGAAGCGAGGGTGAGTCGCTAATATAATATAAGCATTAGTCGTAACCATTACATACAACACACCTTCTGCGCAAAGCTCTCCCCGCAGTCGGTGCACACGTAGGGGCGCTCCCCGGCGTGGTACTTGCTGTGCGTCACGAGGTGGCGCTTGAGCGGGAAGCCGCGCCCGCACTCGCCACACACGAACGGACGGTCTCGGCTGTGCACCTGCGACGGGTTACGTTTAGTTTACACTAAAACACTATACATGGTATGTAGATGCATTTAAAATATTTAAATATATTTTTTTAAATATGTTGCGATATTAACACACAGCGCCATCTAGTTCCATAGTAAGCTACGAGGCTTGTGCTATGGTACCAGATGGTTGACACACTATCCATATAACGTTATATACATACATATTATAAATATAAATTGTAGTGATCCTACTTGCTGAGCCAACGGTCGCGGGTTCGAGTCCCTCTGGGGGCGTTAATTTGTGTGATGAGCACAAATGTTTGTACTCCAGTCATGGGTGTTTACATTTATAATATGTATATGTATATAAAGTTATATATTATGTATAGTGTGTCAACTACCTCTATCTTACCATGGAACTAGATGATGCTGCGTGCTAATGTCCCAACATTTTATTTTTTTATTTATTTATGATATGTACACTTAATTTCTGAGTAATTTGTTTTTATTTTAAAACATTTTCATATGGAATAACTCTGAGATAGACCTACTTTTGCAAGAAAAGAAATTGAACTTATTTATTTATTTAAACTAAAATTCACAGCTACATACAGAAATAAAAAGAATTTAAAAAAAGTTCTCTAGTAACTAGTTTATCTATTATATAGGAAAAGAAAAATAATAATCAGATAACTAGGTTCTGGTAGGTAGATATTTTTTATACTGGTAAAATATCAGTTTCTCATATACAGCATGAATGTCAGATAGGTATCTAAGGGCTTCTTACTAATGACATAATAATTATTTGGTGAGAGTACATATATACTCACTCTTGAATGTGTAACGAGATGGTGTTTTAGAGTAAATGCCATTTTACACTCATGACATCTGTACGGTCTGGCTGCTGAATGCAAAAGCAGATGGGTATTGAGACAGTGCTTCCTTGCAAATGCCTTCCCGCAATGGCCACAGACGTGAGGTCTTTCACCTGTAAAGAAAAAAAATAGTACATATTTAATACATATAAATAAATATGTAGCCCGTAAGTTATGATAAATAACTGTTTAAAACATGTGAAACTTTCTTAGATTTATATGAATATTTGACATTTAAAATAAAATTATTATTAGTTTTATTTAAAACATGTAAAAATTAATGTAACAATTTTTATTATAAAAAACCAAGAATAGTATTTATATTTGTGAATTTCCATATCTATATATTTTGATATACATTGTATGATGGATATATAATAATTAATGCCATCATTCATAATAATATTATAAATGTGAGGATGGATGGATGGATTTGGTTTGTTACTCTTTCACACCAGAATGGCTGAACGGAATGAAATTTGGCTCAGAGATAGATTATAGTTTGAAAAAGTACCTATGTTGCTTTTTATTCCAGAAAAATGATGGTTCCCGTGAGATAGATTTGTTTTTGTATAGTGACGAACCCAAAGCGAGGCAAGGGTGAGTCGGTAGTGTATAATAAAGTAAGATAGTGATGTTGTTTATTTAACTTTGATCAGGTTTAAGTAATATAGCAATACCTACCAGTGTGTACTCTAGCATGTGTAGTAAGATGATGCTTCAGAAGAAATGATTTCCCACATTCATCACAAGAATATGGCCGTTCTTTAACAGGCGGTGCTACTGTCATCACTGCATTTGTCATCAATTCTGTCTGAGAGTACACAGTCTGTAAAATAATGTTATTCAAATATTAACACTGTATGTAAGTACTTTAATAATTAAATATATTAATTAAATCATGGTATGATGTTGAGCATTTTTATTAAAAATAAACAAAAACATTACAAATCAGTTATTTTTTTAACATTTGTTCTTTTCTTTAACAATAGATGTTAATATTTTTAAGAAACTTTGATAATAATTAAACAGTTTGATTAAATTGAATTGCATGGCACAAGTCAGGAGTATTATAACATGCTATACAAAGTAGGGACATTTAATACCAAAGATATTTTAAATGAAAAAAATTACTTAAACTCTTATAAAAACAAAGAAAATTACATTTTTAATATAAAAAACTTTTCAAAACAAAGAATAATACTCACTTTGGGAGAATTATTTGCTGTACCAGGCTCTTGCTTAGCATGTAACAAATGATGTTGGTGAACAGTTGTTGTTGGTATTGTGTCTGTTTGTGACTGCTGCGAGGTTGCTTCAGCCAAAGTTTTTATTGTACCATTCAATATTGAATGATTTAATTGTGAAGCATCTATTACTGGAGTGGCAATCCCTTGTGCCTGTAGGGCTCGCTTCATTAATATCTCATTACATTCTTCCGCTGTTAGTTGTATTGGGCCTATGGGTGTCATGAATGGCTTTGATGCTAAATTTGCAGCTGTAAAAATATTATACAATTATATTAATATAAGGAATAATACTATGACAAAAACTGTATAATATATAATTAAATACAAAAAAATGTTTAAAAATTTCAACATTGAAATAAATACAAATTTTATGTCGCTTTTAGTAAACAAATTACAAAATAAAAATATATATAAACCCTTACACTCACTCTGTATGGTTGCAGTTTGATTTTGTTGTGACACTCTGTTTATAGTATGGGTTGGTTCATTTAAAACAAACATAGCCCTTCTACCAGCTACAGGGGTACCTGTAGTCACAACCCTTGTTACTTGTGTTGCTGCATTAGTTACTGCCACAACTGTACCTACTTTTTCTTGAACTTGTGGACTCTTATTGGACATAACAGTCAATGTTGTTTCTGGCGAAACCTAGTAAATAAACATCTCATGTCATTTCGATATAATATTTTTTTCAAATTTGAAGAACCCATAAGATTTAATCTAGAACTAATGTAAAAAAAAATTAATTAAGATGTATATGTTGGTAAATAAAGGAGAAAAATACAAATGTAACTCACCGTGTTACCTAAAGTATAACTTAAACTACTAGGAGTATCCACTTCACACTTCGTGAGGTCCGCGGTACTTGTAAAGCCCCAAGAGTACCCGAAGCCCGAGACATTACTCGTAGGCATACACATTTTCACTGATTTCTATACACTACATTAAACTAAACTGACTAAAACATATCCAGTATCCGAATAGTAAACACTACTCATGACAGCTTTGCCATTATGAGCATGTACGTACGCTTTCACAACTACTAACGCACAACGCACCCATCAATCAAATCGCCGAAACATCTACAATTAAACTTATTTCAAACATCGTAATAGAGTTTTATTCACTTATTTTATAATACAACATGAATCTAATCACAAAAACTTATAAATTAAAGTCTGCAACTCATTGAAAAAGGCGGCACGGGACGCTAAAGGCTACATTAACACACACGTAATCTGAGGTTAACAGCAGCTATAATCAAATTTTTAATGTAACACTAAACTAAATATTCATATTTACTATCAAAAAATAATACAAAAACGACGATACACAATTACACTTGACGATTTCATGAAAACAATAATTTTATCGCACACACAAAAAACCGGACGCCATTTTATTGTTTATGGTCAATTAAGTTTTATATGTAGGTATTTTACAATATTTGTATATTATCAATGTTAGTATTCATTTAAATCTAAATATATAAAATATTAATTTCATATTCATTCTGCTTAAGCGAAAATAATTTAAATTTCACAAAATTGGTAAGCATATAATGAAATTGAAAAATATACGAACTAGAATAAATAAATTCAATCTTAATATGAAGGATTAGTTATAAATTTAAAATAAAAACTAGCGATATTAATGATAATGAGGAGTGGGATTTAATTTTATTTCTATATTTTACATTATATTTACAAATTATTATAGTAATATTTGATAGTTATACAGTATGAAAGTCTATCTAGTCTATGTATTTCTACTATTTAGCCTGTGGGTACATTCATGATTTCATCTACCGTCTATGAGCTACCGTCAAAATTTGTCAACTTGTCAATGATTTTTCCAAAAAATTGTAGATTTTTCATTATTCAATTTTGTTTAGTCGTAAATATATATTGAAAAAGAATCTCTATTCATATAAAATAAATAAATAATTAATCATGAATCCTATGTCCATGGATAGAGATGAGCCGTCTTCTTTATCGTCGTTTTCTACAAATCATCCTCTTGAACAGTTTACTTTACTCGCTAAAGGTGCCAAAGGATCAGCATGTGCAGAACTTATTAAACAAGTACTTGAAGCACCAGGGGTTCATGTGTTTGGTGAACTACTTGAAATGCCCAACATTAAAGAGGTTAGTTTTTAAACCGTTTATTTAAGATAGCCGGTAGGAAGACAAAGGATACTATTTATTAGATACGTACCATAATATAATACATTACGTTAATATTTTATAGGTAGTCTTGTAATTTTTCAGAAGTGGAAAGTTTTAGAATACTATTTATAACATTATAATATCTATTTAAAATTTCAGCTGGAGACTGGACCATATGCTACACATTTGAAAACTCTTAATCTATTTGCCTATGGTACATATAAAGATTATCTAGAGAATAAATCTGAATATTTAGAACTTACTCCTGCACAGTGTAAAAAATTACAACATTTAACAATTGCAACTCTAGCAACACAAGAAAAATGTATCCCATATAGTGTATTACTCAAAGAATTAGATATTAAAAATGTTAGAGACTTAGAAGATTTGATCATTGAAGCTATTTATGCAGGTAAGTTATTTTTAATTTTGCAGGTTATATGTTTATATAATAATAAAACATTTCACCAAATGTTGATTTTATTCATGACATAATGAACTATTATTACTCATAACATTAAATGTTAAACATGATGATGATTTGTTTATTTAACATTTGGTCCGTCAGATCTAATACTGAATTTCACATATTGAAAAAATTTATTTTTAATTAATTTAGAATAAAAAACAATAGTTTTTGCCTTATTTCGTTAAACAATCATTATTTCATGTATTTCTGTTAATAAAAGAAATCAATAGTATATAACAAATAATAACTAAAAATAACTTATAGATATAATTCATGGTAAGCTCGACCAAGAATGCAAAAGAGTGGAGGTAGATGTGGCTCTCGGTAGAGATGCAAGGTTAGAAGATGCATCGGCTATTGCCGATGTTTTGGCAGATTGGTGCAATGCATGTGAGGCAGTGCTCAACTCTGTAGATAGACACATTCAGAGAGCTAATCATCATAAACAGAGGGCTATTAGACATCAACAGAATATTGATGAAGAGGTATGTAATGATAATAATAATAATAATAATAATAAATATGTGAGGAAATTAACATATTACACCATCTTAATTTTCCATGGTAAGCTATGAGGCTTGTGTTATGGATACTAGATAGTTGATACACTACACATATATAACTTTAAATATATACATGTATACCCATGACCGGAATACAAATACTTATGCTCATCAGAAATGAATGCCCCCAGCGGGACTCAAACCCATGACAGCTGGCATAGCAAGTAGGGTCACTACAAATGGAGCCAAATGTGTCATCAAAATTCATATGTATTCAAACTTATTCCTATGTGACGATTGCTCGTGTGGGATGCGAGTAGTAATAATAATTTTTTAAAATTGTGTCTCTTGGTCCAGAGATTATTCATTATACACAAACAAACAAATTTCTTTAGAATAGTATTTCCCGATATAGGTTACAAATGTATTAATGTGTTGCCAAGTAACCACTTTCCAATTAGAAGCGTTGTTTGTTTCTTTGCAATCTAGTGCCATATAAAGAAAATAATATTCATAAAAATTTCTTATTAGACAAATTGTAAAAAAAAAAATGATATGTTTTGGTGAAATAGGTTCTGTAGAATTAAACTTTGTGTTGAACACCATATGCTCAATAGTTTATTTTGTTTTTAAAAAGTACTTTTAAGTATAGCAAATGATTTATTTATATATTTTAATAAGGTTTGCAAGTGGTTTACATGTTATACAAAAAATCATTTAAATTAAATCAAATATACAGAGCACAATTATGCATGATGGTTTAAAAGCAAATACAACTTGCATATTCTTGTGTCCGTTTTCACAATGATGACTTTAAAAACATAGTAATTAATATTCTAGATTAAGCATTCGGTTAAATAAATTAAATGAAAATATAGCAACAATAACAATTTACAAATGATAATTAATTATATAAATATCTATAACTAGTTGTACCCCGCAGCTTCGCCAGCGTTCAAACTTCCGATACAAACATCAGTTTTACAATAATGTATGGAAGTCTACCCGATTTGTTGACATTTATGAATACTGCTCCGTTCCCTTGGGTAGTAGCATGATGATGTATAGCCTATAGCCTTCTTCATTAAAGGGGCTATCTAATGCAAAAAGAATATTTCAAATCGGATTCTAAGATTAGAAGTAGTTCCTGAGATTAGTGCATTCAAACAAACAAACTCTGACTCTTTATAATATTAAGTATAGATTTTACTATGTATATGAATTATGATAATCAAGGTAATGGCGATTAAAAGGAACTATTGCAATTTTGGATAATACAAAGTTTAATCCTAGTATTATTGTTGATTAATTGATTATTATAATTTATAATAATTATTTCTCAATTTAAGTATCCCAAAATATTACTGGTGATTAGAAAATCAGTGATTAGTTAATATGTATTGCATATTCATAGATGGCGCTATTTGCATTTTATAAGTTAACTAGCAGTACCCGCGGCTTCGCCCGCGTTCAAACTTCCGATCCCTACCAAACTTCACAGGATCACCCGCTGGTCTAATCTGAAGATTGCTTGGAAATTTCATCGAAATCGCTCTAGCCGTGTTAGAGTCCATTACCACACATATACACATCTTTTTTTATATACATACTAACCTTAGCCGTATATATAAAACGGCTAGGGTTAGTTAAAAATAATGTAAAATAATGCCCGATCCCACGTGTTTGCCCGCACGACTGGCAGCATTGCAGACATAACTCTGCTGCTCCCACTTCCAAATTTTATTTAAAAAATCAAATATAATATAGCCTATAGCACTTGTGGAGTGTTAAGGTATTTTAAAAAAAAAGTTTTATTGAAATCTGTTGGATATTTATAGTTAAATCTGTTCAAATATATGTACATACAAAGAATTTTACACAATAGTAGTAGGTATAGATTAGTTACAAGTAAACACTTAAAAGAGGTTAGTCATTGAAATTCTTTAACTAAAAGTTAAAAATGTTATATTTTACATATTTTAGTACATACATAATAAAAAAATAAAATAGTTTGATTCAATACTTTGCGTGATAATGCCATCTATCATTTTTTAAGCAAACAAAATAGCCCAAATTAGGGTCCTTCGATTTCTTTGTATGGGATGGGGTGACTGTATGATTATTATTGTGTCATCTATACGTAGATCAATGAAGTAAATTATAAGATCATATCATAACATAATTGAAACAAAATCTTAAAGCAAAATAACTCATTACAGATAATGTACATAAAGAAGACATTAAAAACTCAAGCAGAGAATGAGGAGTCGGCATCAGGTGGCAGTGAATCCCACTCAGTTCCAAAGAAGAACTCTGGCAAAGGCAAAATCCCACGAAACACGGCTAAATTCTGGCAAAAAAACACATAACTGTATATAAAATTTGTGATATAATAATAAACTTTTAGGTATTTACTGCTTTCTTTTTTTATTAACTATTTTTTTTAGGAATAGCTGTTTTGATCCTAAAAGTCGCAGCGTGATTTTAGTCTATAACCTTCCTAAAGAATTGGGCTATCAAATGCAAAAAAGATTTTTCAAATCCAAGTAAAAAAAAATTTTGCGTCTTCAAATATAAAAACACTATTCTCACCACTGTGCTAGGAGAATATGCAGAATCACACGAGAAAAGAATTTAAAATGGTTGTACAGATAATTATGGAATAATAACGACTCACCTTCGCTTTGCTTTTGTTCGTCCCTAGACAAAAACAAATCTATTTCCCGGGAACCGTACATTTTATGGGATAAAAAGTAATCTATCTGCTATTCCAGACTATAATCTATCTCTGTGCTAAATTTCATCCAGATCCGTTCAGCCGTTTTGGCGTGAAAGTGTAACAAACATGCATCCATACATCCATACAAACTTTCACATTTATAATATTACCTTGTAGTGACTTTTCCTGGCTTCGCTCGATGCGTCCCTAGGTGTCTTGGGATTCAATAAAAAATACATTTATATAATAAAATACGTAATATCATCTTTTGGCAAACGATCAGCGCCATCTTTTGGCAAATCTTATAACTTAACCTAGTCCTTATTTGTCATCCCAGTTTATGGTATATACTTTATTCTATCTTTATTCTACTACACACATAACTTTGTAATCATTGTGTGATAATTAATCTATACAGATAAATAAAATTAGAGTGTCTGTTTGTAATATCAAAATAACCGCTTTTAACTAAATGCATGTGGATGTATACACGGTGCATATACCAAAACAACATTTTTTATAATTTTTGTCTGTCTGTCTGTCTGTTTGTTCCGGCTAATTTCTGAAATAGCTGGATCGATTTTGACAGGACTTTTACTGGCAGATAACTGATGTAATAAGGAGTAACTTGGAGTAACTTAGGCTACTTTTATATTAGAAAATAAAAATTGAGTCCTACAAAAGAATTAATTTTCTTTTGAGAAGCAAGTAGCAAGCTAGGGACGAACCCGAGCGAAGCGAGGGTAAGTCGCTAGTATGTTAATAAAGTTTCTGATATTGACAATTAGGTATGTTTAGTAGCATTTATTGTTTTACTAGCGACTAACTCGCTTCGCTCGGGTTCGTCCCTAATTACTTTTTAAAGTTTACTATAGATTTCTCAGATATGAGACATTTTCCCGTAGTAAAAAGTATCCTATACGTTGACCCGGATAACCAGCTATCATCATTCCAAATTTGATCAAAATCTGTCCAGTGGTTTTGTCGTGATGTGGTCACACAGAAACAGACAGACAAAAATTCTAAAAACTATAGGTTCGTACTCTGTATCGATAATAATGTCTATTTCAATAAGATTTTCTGAAAAATATTTATTGTACAGATTCGACTCAGTTAGAATTTTATTATATGTATAGATTTGCCGCTTTTAAGCTTAGCTGAGATACAATTAGTAATGTAGTGATTCGCTTGCAAATGAAGTATTGTTAAAATAATATTAAAGTTGATAATACTTTCTAATAGCTAGATATACCACTTTTTAATATTGGGGAATTTTACGCATACCACCTATATATTATGTACACACAGGTGGTTATGTGGGACTTACCGGCTAGAAAAGTCAGGACTACCCACTAAAACCCAACAAAATCTCCTTCGTCTTAATGGGGCGTTGTAGGATCGTCTTTGCACTCAACCACGACGCTACGACGGCAGATCTGCTGAAACAGTCCACACAAATAAGGGTTTCTCTCTCGGTCATCTCTGTCTGTCTGCTGTCAGAGAAGTACCGTGAGCAACCCGCCTGGTGGACAGTGTCAATCGAAGTGGGCTATCTCCCTGTCTCTTGTATTCACGCCCGGCTGGATTGCCGGACGCTAATGAAATATTAATAATTTTTATTAGTAGTTCCACAATTTATCTTACATTATATTAGGTATAGCTGGGAAACTGTTATCCATATTTTTTCATTAGGGAATAGTATACTTAATCGATACGGGATTGAAAAAATTTCAATGTGCTAACCAGTAGGTACACAGTTTACATTGAAATTTGTTCAACAAAAACATGTAATTGCATAAAAAAATAAGGAACATTTTCAAAAACTTTTACTTTTGCTATACTAATAGGATGATGAAAATAAAATCCTATATTCACCGTAAAGCCAAAAGCCGTATGTAAGTACCTACTCAAGCGATTACCGACATAGGATGAAGAATGATTGATTTATGTAGAGTAAGATATCACAGCCCCTATACCTCCTACATCTTTTTAGCAACGCTAAAATTTTGAAGATAAATTGTCTAACATAAAGAGAACGTACGTCAACTTGCTAACTTGAAAACTGTTACCTTCATCACTCTAGCTTCCGCTAGGCGCTTTCAAGTTCTTATTACAATTTAGATAATCTACTCTGTAACTCCCAAAGTTTATTGAAATAAGTTTCAAAATTTTGTACTTTGTAATTTTTAATGTATTTTCTACCTATGTATCTATGTATATATGTATCTATAGGTAGTGTGGTAGGGCAGTGGTGCGCGCTTCGTTGGTAAACAAAGTTAAGCGGGTTCAAATCCAGGGTTTTTCACCTCTGGTATCCTCACGTGCGAACTTTTTTTAACATGATCATCACTTCCCTTACGACGAAGGAAAATATCGAGTAAACAATACCTGTCCTGTAATAGTATAATCGAGTAAACCTGCACGTCTGAGAAAAAAAGCAAGTTTTCGGAAAATATGTGAAGTCCATCAATCAGCACTGCCTGCTTAGTGAACTATGCCATGATTCCCCTCATATTAAGTGGAGGGTCGTGCCCAACAGTGGGACGATAAACAAGTTGCCCAGTTAGAAGACATCCTCGAAAAGCTGGACTTTCGTAGGTACCTAACATTGTTTTAAGATTGTGGCGTAAATAGCGTCCGTTTTAAGCTCTAAAGGGAATATTAGTATGCCAAATTCGAACCCTCCATTGTCCATTTTGAACATAAATAGAAAATATTTTCAGAATGGCAGAATGTGTCTTGTTCTTTTCATGTATCCCGTCAGTATAATTAAGATATTAAGCACCTACCTACTTTATATTTTACTATCATGACTGATGGTAACTACGAAATATTAATGTAGATATTAAAAATAAAACATTTCAGCTTTTATGGCGAGGAATTATAATATAATGATTCATAATTTCTTGAATGTTCTCTCTTAAAATTGAACGAGATCATTATGGATATTGTAGAACAATAAAAACTCTTGTTACAGGTTTTTAGCTCCTAAAGTTTTAGAGGAATTCTATAAAATAATAAAATTACTGCGTTTAAGCGTATTACCAAGGTAATGTTATATTACCGTGGTATTACGGAAAATAAGCGAAATTTTTCAGGAGTTCATGTTATTTATGTTAAGGATTATATTAGGACATAGGTACGTACTTAAAAAGGGAATTTTTGTTTCAAATTCTGCATTATTCCGCGCAGTAATATTGTTTTGAAATATAAGATAATCCAAATGCAGATCCAAGGATTGAGAAAAAAACATAACTTATACATAATAACATATTTAACTAGCAATTCACCCTCGCTCCGCTCGGGTTCGTCCCTAGTTACGTTTGAACGTTTAGCTCAGAGATGAGATATTTTCCCGCAATAAAAAGTATCCTATAATATATGTTGACCCGGATAACCAGCTAACATCGTACCAAATTTCATCAAAATCTGTCCAGTGGTTTTCCCGTGATGCGGTAACAGACAGACAGACAGACAGACAAAAATTCTAAAAACTATAGATTTGGCTTCTGTATCGATAATAAAGTCTATTTCAATAAGATTTTCCCAAAAATATTTAATGTACAGATTCGGCTTAATTAGAATTTTATAATATGTATAGAAGAGAATTTGCGTATCATATCCACTGTAAGAACCTTTTCCTTTTCTGATTTAAAGGGTCGCTTAGATATAAGTTTCCAGAACTTAAGCGGCTTGTATCTTCCTCTTTGTCAAATCGTCAAGTTATAAAGATCTCAGTGATTTAGCTGTATGGTTAGATTAGGAATCGTGAAAATGGCGAATTGAAATATGATATTACAACTCCGGTTTTATCTATACAAATAAATAAAATTGGAGTGTTTGTTTGTAATATTAAAATAACTGCTTTTTACTAAATGCATATGGATGTATACATGTTACATATACCAAAACAACATTTTTTACAATTTTTGTCTGTCTGTCCGTCTGTCTGTCTGTCTGTTTGTTCCGGCTAACCTCTGAAACGGCTGGACCGATTTTGACGGGACTTTCACTGGCAGATAGGTAGCTGATGTAATAAGGAGTAAATTAGGTTAATTTTATTTTAGAAAAAAAGGGTCCCACGAAAATAAAATAAAACCAAAAAAAATAAAAAAAGTTTGTTTTGGGAAGCAAGCTAGGGACGACCCTCACGAAGCGAGGGTGAGTCGTTAGTAAGTTTAATGTGTATTGTATTTTTTGTTAAATGTGTATTGAAAAATACTGAAGCAATATCAATTATGATTGGCAACAAATTGTTGAGATAATACTTTCTTAGATTTACGTGAATATTTGACATTTTAAATAAAACGTCGTCGTCGTCGTTTCAACGAAACGGCGGTAACCAAAAACCAAATTAATCCGCAAAATAATCCGAAAAGATAGTTTTATTTAAAATTATTGAGACTTATGTTAGATAGCCATAACTAAAAGAAGATAAATATAACAGAGATTTTCGCATTTGCATATTGAGAGGATTTTTTTTAATGTGACGATAAAGTATACATTGAATTCAAATAGTTTTCACGTTTCTAATAATAAAGTTACATTTACTGGTATGAGGTATCATTTATTTTCCTTGTGAATCTCAGTATATAAATTATAAATCTCCATTGACTTTGTTTGCTTGGAAACTGCAGAGATTAAGTTTTCTACCTATTTATTAATTAACTAGCGACTCACCCTCGCTTCGCTCGGGTTCGTCCCTAGTTACGTTTTACTGCTGAACTGAGCTAAACGTTGATAAGTCAGTCTGTGAGTCGCGAGTACTGAATAAAAATAGTAATTGCGAATGTACCTTAGGTGATAGACAAATAATATTGCGAACTTCCCTGTATAACTTTTTAAGACCTACAATTTTCTAGTACATTGTTTTGATGTATCTCTTAAGGTTTTGCCAGCGTTAGCCATAGAAATTTCTAAGGACGACTCGATAGAACCAGTCATTGCGTTTTCCCGCGGGAACGAAAAATGTGCCTGTAGTAAAAGGTATCCTAAATGTTGACCTGAGTGATAAGCTATCACTGTACAAAATTTTGTTGAAATCGGTTCAGTACTTTTTGCGTGAAACGCGTACAGACAAACAGACAAACAGACAAACAGACAAAAAATTTAATAACTATTGTTTTGGGGTCTATATCGTATACATAATACGTTACAGTCATTGTTTTTAAAAAATATTTCATGTACAGATTTCGCTAAGTTACTGCTTTATTATAGTATAGATAGATAACGTACTCGTATAAGAAAACAGTAATATCATTCAATAAAAATAGTTATAGCGAGTGTACTTTAGGAGATAGACATATACTATTGAGAACTTTTCTGTAGAACTTTTTAAGACCTACAATTTTCTAGTACATTGTTTTGATGTATCTCTTAAGGTTTTGCCAGCGTTAGCCATAGAAATTTCTAAGGACGACTCGATAGAACCAGTCATTGCGTTTTCCCGCGGGAACGAAAAATGTGCCTGTAGTAAAAGGTATCCTAAATGTTGACCCGAGTGATAAGCTATCACTGTACAAAATTTTGTTGAAATCGGTTCAGTACTTTTTGCGTGAAACGCGTACAGACAAACAGACAAACAGACAAAAAATTTAATAACTATTGTTTTGGGGTCTATATCGTATACATAATACGTTACAGTCATTGTTTTTAAAAAATATTTCATGTACAGATTTCGCTAAGTTACTGCTTTATTATAGTATAGATAATTTTATGAAAAATTATATAAGTTGGTTAATGCTGCACTATTTACCACGGAATTTATAAACAAATTGTATTCAACCCTTTTTAACGTCCCACTGCTGGGCACGGGTCTCCCTCAATAGGAGGGGGGAACATAGTCCACCACGCTGGCCAAGTTCAGGTTGGCGGACGTCACTTATCTTTCGAGAACTTGCTAGGTTCTCTTAGATATGCAACTTTCCTCACGATGTTATCCTTCACCGTAAGGCAAGTGGTAAACGTGTTGGAAATGATTCACACATGAAAATATCAGAGGTGCGAGACCCGGGATTTGAGCCCGTTTCACTCGGTTTCTCAAGCGAGTGCCTCTCCACTGGGCTACCACTGCATTAATAAATAACTTAGTTACTTGGTAAAAATTAAAATAAAGTGGCTTTCATTTAAAATAATAAAATAAAGAAAAATGTAAAGGAATCTTACTAGTTCTTAGTAACCTATAAATATATAGGCATTTCGTTGCAACATTCATCTTTTTGAAAGTGATGAAACGATCTATCGAAGGAATTTTTATCTAAGCATGATATACGATGTAGGTAACAGCGCAAGTTTGAGAGTTAAATGTAGAGGGTAATTTACGAAACTATATCATATTCTGAAGATTATTGACGTGAAACATTCTTAAAATCACACCAAAACATACGGCTATCAGGTCAGAAAAGTGGACCGTAACGAAATAGGTTGCTATAGTAACCGTTGTTATTGTCTGAAAAATGATATACAGGCTGTCCCGTTAATAGTAGTCTAAATAAATGAAAAATGGCGAGAGATGAGATCGTGCCCTATGAGAAAAGCCAAAAAAATTTTAATAAAACTGTTACAGTTTTCAAGATTTTCTGATTTTCATGATTTTATTGGAAATTTATTACCTTAATACTTATGCCATTATATATGCCGTATAATTTACGCCATTTTAAATAAAACTATCTTTTCGGATTTTTTCGCGGATTTATTTAGATTTTTGGTCACGGGAGAGAGGAACGGAAGGAGGAGGACACGGGAATCACGGAGAGAGTCTCTCCCGTGACCATGATTGCTGTAAAGCAATCGAAACGTCGGGAACCAAAAATCAAAATAAATCCGCGAAAAAATCCGAAAAGATAGTTTTATTTAAATGTCAAATATTCGCGTAAATCTAAGAAAGTATTATGCCATTTTATTGATTTATAGCGAAAACGTAATTTTTTTTTATTGAATATTATGTCTGACTAGATATGTAACTGGATGTCTATTGCTGTTTCCCAACAACATAAACAGTTTCTTTAGAAAAAAATATTAAAGTTGCGAATTTCAATCAGACAACATTTTTCATCCAAGTTTAAAGTACTGTGGTGTTAAAAAAAGTACTTCATAGATACTTGATGCCTATTGGCTTGATAAATAGTCCAATAAACGAAGATTTAAAAAAAGTAAACAAAGAACGAAATTCAAAAAAACAAAAAAATTATAGCTATTTCATTGCCGAAGATCATAATTTTTCGATAAAAGTTTTCGGTCTGATTTTTGCAGTAAAGTATTATAAAACTTAGAGATTGTGACCAAATCAATCAGAAAATCTTGAAAACTGTAAAAGTTATACTAAACATTTTTTGGCTTTTCTCATAGGGCACGATCTCATCTCTCGCCACTTTTCGTTTGGACTACTACCTAATTAACGGGACAATTATTCTTTCTGTTGCTATCTTTAAAGAGTATTATTTTTACTGATATGTTTTCAAATATGCAAAATA
Organism: Fabriciana adippe; assembly: GCA_905404265.1. NCBI lineage: Eukaryota > Metazoa > Arthropoda > Insecta > Lepidoptera > Nymphalidae > Fabriciana > Fabriciana adippe. The sequence continues at coordinate 12,777,945 of FR989995.1, read as the reverse complement.
TTTATAAAAAACAAAAAAACTAAAAGCTACTTGCTGATATAGACGTCTCACGTTAAACCAACGGCGGTGTGCCCCGACACTGCCCCACGTTTTGTTCAAATGTGTTAACTGTGAGAAATCATAATAACTTTAATTGAAGTCAGAGTCCTACAAAAGGGAGCAAAAAACGCACACGAGCGAAGTGACAATATATCGCTAGTGTAGCTGTAGGGATAGAAAATAGACGAATCTAAACGAATTGGTCTCAGGGGGAGTAAAGTAAACGTGAATGTAAAATGCGTGAGGGAGAAGAGTGTCCCAAACGTATTCACACCACGCATCTTACATCGAGTCGTTGCTCGATAAATCTAACAAAGTACCCTTGTAGAGCAAATATTGGGTAAAAAGATAAAGTTGGGTCTACATTTAAACTTAGAGATCGGTGTATTTCTACCCGACTGCGGCGAAGCCCAAATGTGGGTTATATGGTTAGCCTGTATGTATGTACGTATATACATACATATGTATGTTCGATCCTATGTGCTCTCGTAATTACTAAACCGATTTTGATGATGCATGCCTCATTAGATTCGTCTCGTTTTTGTTACCTGTTCAAGCTATAATTATTATTGTTATTTTAATATAAAATCAAAAGTAATCGTTATTATGATTTGAGTTTATTTTTTATGGTAGAGACAGAAATCTTTAAGAATGATGATAAATAACATTAATTTACTTAATAACTCTAAATATTTTACTATTGAATAAAAAAAAGTATTTCAATAGGTAATAATACGTAATATCTCATGCTATATTCTTGTCATATTTTTTAAATGAATTTATATAAGGTGATCATGAATACTTGAATAATATACTTATTAATAGCCTTGTTTTTTACTGGCTCCGCTTGCGTGCTAGATCCCTTAATGAAAATTTTTGCTCATCTTCAACGTTCTTCAACTTTCGCTTAACTTCAACACACAGAAATTCAATTATAATACACTCGTGAGCAAAAAAATCGACTCAGACGACACATCTGTAGTCGCAAGTCACTGGAAAAAAAACTGAAAGCAAATATATTTTTTTCATAGTAAAATCTTAAAGCTGCTAGTATTAGCTTCAAAATGATATAAAATATTGTAAGGTTTATTGCTCACACAACCCAACAATATGTTGTGATCAGTAACCACCCTTTTTACGCTTGTTTACAATAGTGCTAATTAAGGGTTACTGACCCATATAAAAGGTTATCTACCTGACCCACCCTTATCAGTTAGCCGTCAAACGTCAACCGATACACATCTCCGTTATCAACAATCAAGAATTCTATCTGAAAATGGACACAACAAGCGATTTAGCAGCTCAAGCGATCACCCTATTGCGACAAGGCCAGAGTCAGCGTGAAGTGGCACGTGCACTGAACATGAGCCAGTCTGCTGTTTCCAGAGTTTACCGTCGTTACCAGGAGACTGGTGGCTTTAATCGAAGACGCGGTTCCGGTAGAAAAAGGTGCACGTCAGAGAGAGATGACCGATTTATTGTCAGCACATCGTTAAGAAATCGGGCCCTCACTGGCGTTCAAGTCCAACAAGAGCTCAGAGAAACGCGAGGAGTAGCTGTGAGTGGCTGGACAGTCAGAAGACGACTTAAGGCAGCTAGGCTTGAGCCAAAAAGGCCAGCTACTGGCCCCAAATTAACCCCAGACCACCGAGCAGCCCGCCTACGTTTTGCTAGAGAACATGTTGATTGGACTGACGAACAATGGAGCACCGTTCTCTTCTCAGACGAAAGTAGAGTGTGCTTGCATGGTAGTGATAGAAGAGGACGAGTCTACAGAAGACCTGGGGAAAGATTCGCGCAGTGCTGTATTAAAGAAAATGTTGCTTTTGGAGGAGGTTCCTGGATGGTGTGGGCCGGCATTTCAAGTGAGGCAAAAACCGAGTTGGTTTTTATTGAAACTGGCGGTCGAATGGGAGGATTGACGGCGATCCGATACATCGAAGAGATTTTAGAGGATCACGTCGTTCCCTACGCCGGTTTCATTGGCGAAAACTTCGTCCTAATGCACGACAATGCCCGTCCACATACTGCAAGTTCCGTCCGGCAGTATTTACAGGAGGTCGCAATTGCCGCTATGGACTGGCCAGCGCGTAGCCCGGACTTAAATCCTATCGAGCATTTGTGGGATGATCTTAAAAGAAAAGTTCGGGCTAGAAATCCTGCACCAGACACGATGGCGGACCTCAAAGCAGCGCTAATCGTCGAATGGAATAGCATCGAACAAGATCGAGTAAGGAAACTTATTCGATCCATGAAAAAGCGATTGGAAGCTGTTATTAGGGCCAGGGGGGGGGGCAACACTAAATATTAAAAAAATAATTTTAATTAAATTATTGTTTTGACGAATTTTACGTGGTATTTTCTTTACCGTCAACCATCACTTTTTTTATTGCTTAAGACTCCATCTCATTCAATATTTTTTCTTTACCAGAAAACATTTTTTAATAACAACATAGACCACTCATTTTAAAGCTAAAACAAAGAACTTTCAGATGTTAAAATCAGAAATATAATAAAAGCTTCCGATTTTTTGCTAGAGCTTTTTAACCGCAAGCATGCGTCCTGAGTCGATTTTTTTGCTCACGAGAGTATTTGTATTAAGTAGTGTAATTGTATACGGGGACCATTTGATGTTCCGAGATAAAAAATACTATTTTATTCATTTTATTTGTACATATAGCGCAATCTAGCTATGTTGTAGAGTGCGTTATGTTCTTTCTTTTCGTTTGTAAAAATGGCGGTTTGCAAACGTTACGGCGCGATGGACAGGGGTCGTTTTATCTTGAAGTCATTTCGGATGATGGCGTCGGCTTAATCTCAATCTTGATATATATCGTGGCGCCTTGCAATTTATTTTAACAACCTAACTCAATTTGTTTGTGCATTTACTATAAAAAAATGCTTTATATTTAAAACTAAGACACAGGATTTCTGTTATTCACTTCGTTGCTCTATTAAATATACTTAAATAAATAAAATATAAAGCCCTTTATCTCTCATATTTATGAAAGTAAATTTGTATTGTATTCAGCCCCTTTTAACGTCCCACTGCTGGGCATAGGCCTCCCTTCAATGCGAGAGGAATCAGGCCATAGTTCACCACGCTGGCCAAGTGCGGATTGGCGGACTTCACATGTCTTTCGAAAACTTGCTAGGTTTTCTCAGACATGCAGGTTTCCTAACGATGTTTTCCTTCATCGTAAGGCAAGTGGTAATCATGTTAGAAATGATATGAATAAATCATGTTAGATTCGTAAAACAAAGCTTTATAGATTTCATATAATATAAAGTTAACATTATTATTAAGATTTCATATTTGTAAAAAATAACATGTAATTAATACATTTGATTCTATTTTAACATCTAATAGATTTCGATTTATTCTATTAATGAAAGCATTTACCTATTAAAACAAAGTTACAGAAGAACTTTACGTTGTGAGTCATGATATGTAGAGAATACCGTCACTATGCTTTTTAAGCTAGTGTGACTTAAGCCAGTTAAATCGTTTTACGTTATATTAATAGATTATTTAGGTTCTACAAACTTTCATTTACTTTTAATTGATTACGAAATTTAAAAATCAAATGTCAACAATGTAAGTGAACTAGTGAACTTAATATTAAGTAATGCTTATATTTATCTAAATTGTTATTTTTTTCATTGTGAATATGAGTAGTGTGCATTTAAGATTTTTGAAATGGTTTAAATATTCAATTTAATATTTAACATGCAGACATGCAAGAACCCCTCTTTTTTGAAGTTGAAGGCCTCCTCCAGACTATTCCAGTTTTCTCTATCTTTGGCATTTATTTTCAAGTCTTTACCTGCTATTTTTATTATATCGTTTCCTCAATGAGTTACTGGTTTTCCTCTCTTACTAATGCCCGCAGGACCCCGCCATAACGTCAGTCTAGAAGTCCAACGGTCATCGTTCATCCTGACTACATGGCCTGCCCAGCGCCACTATAACTTTTGTGCGAATTTAATAATATACTAAATATACTTTTAAATATATACTAAATATAAAGAGTTTGTTTTTTGTCTGTTTGTATGACTCGCTAATCTTCGGAATTAGCCGTTTAATTTTTTGAAAATGTTGCATTTTATAGTCTACTCATTAAGGAAGCTTATATTAGCTTTACCTACCTATCTTAGCATATTATCTATTATCATAAGAAGCGAACCACATTTTATGAATTAGATATATATGTGGGCGGAGCCATGCGCAAATGCTGCATTAATAATATGCTTGATGTTCTTGACACTTTAATGGCTAATGAAAAGACGTTTTTGTTTTGACGAGTGAAATAGTGCATGAGTATTTTCGTGGAAGAAAATAAATACAATAAAGCTAAATAATTATAAATTATTGACTACGTATAATTATTATTATTTAATACTAGGAGCTTACCCTCGCTATGCTTCTGGTTCGTCCCTAGACAAAAAACAAGTCTATCCCACGGGAATCGTACAATTTTCCGGGATGATATATTATAGCCTATAGCCTTCCTCAATAAACAGGCTATTTAATGCAAAAAGAATTTTCAAAGGATTAGTAGTTTTTGAGATTAGCAACAACAAGCAAATAAACAAACAAACTCTGCGTCTTTATAATATTAGTATAGATAATATTACATAAGTAAGTTTATATAGCCAAATATTTATACAGTAATCAATTGTTTAATTTAGGAGCAAGCTAACATAGTCTCTAGTACTAAACTAGTGTTTTCATTACCCTTCCTAGGTTACAGACATCCCTAGATTTCCCTTGGGCGAGGATACAGACATGAATCGACGACAATATTTCTTGTTAAACGCATTCGTATGTGAAAATTCTTATAAAATACACCTTTTATGATTTTAGCTCTATAAATAATAAAATTATAATGAGACCTAAGTGTTCTTTAAAATTTGAGAAATTCGTGTAATTATTGTAAAATACTTTACGGTGACACTGCAGCATAAAACTTTAGAAGTTTAGACGAAATGAATAAAAAATGAGTTCATTCTTCTCCAAAAATAAATAAATATCATGAGAAAAATATAAAATAGGGAAGGGCGTGAAATATTCCTAGTAATCTATACTAATATTATAAAGAGGAAGGATTTGATTGTTTGTTTGTTTGTTTGCACCGAATAGGCTCCGAAACTACTGAACCGATTAAGATGAAATTTCGGAAGAAGATAGTTTGAATATCTTATTATATAAATACGAAAATTTGTTTGAAGGTTTGTTTTTGACTACCGGAATATATTACACTAGCGACACACCCTCGCTTCACTCTGGTTCGTCCCTAGGTTGATTCCCCATACAAATTTTCATCCCCATTTTTACTCTTTTAAGGGGTTTGAAACGCCTAAAAAGATCCTCTATAAACGAGGGGTTTGAAACCCCTTAAAAGAGTGAAAATGGGGATGAAAATTTGTATGGGGAATCAACCTAGGGACGAACCAAACTGAAGCGAGTGTGTCGCTAGTGTAGGTAATATATTCCGGTAGTCAAAAACAAACCTTCAAACAAATTTTCGTATTTAAATAATAAGATATTATTGAAAAGTTTATAGTATATCAGGATTTAAATAAAAAAATCGTAGACAAATAATTTCGTTCTGATCTTAGTCAATCACAATAAAGCTTTGGCAGCGCCACTGCTTAATGCACTCGTAAAAAGAAATGTGATTGTTCTGTAAGTACGCGTAAAGGAAGATTGATGACTCAATGAATAAAGATCTTAGTATTTTAGTACTAGATTTTGCTTAAAATGTTGGATTATTTGTGTTTAAGTCTATACATATAATAAAATTCTGAGTAGAATCTGTACATTAAATATTTTTTGAAAAATCTTATTGAAATAGTCATTATTATCGATACAGAGGCCGAATCTATAGTTTTTAAAATTTTTGTTTGTCTGTCTGTTTGCCTGGGAACGCGTTATGAGAGAACTGGACAGATTTTAATGAAATTTAGTATAATAATAGCTGGTTATCCGGGCCAACATATAGGATACTTTTTATTGCGGGAAAATATCTCATCTCTGAGCTAAACGTTAAAACGTATCCGTACCCGGATAACCAGCAATCATCATACTTCAAAATCTGTCCAGTAGTTTTCCCGTGATGCCGTAACAGACAGACAGACAAAAATTCTAAAAATTATAGATTTGACTTCTGTATCAATAATAAAATCTATTTCAATATGATTTTCCAAAAAATATTTAATGTACAGATTCGGCTTAGTTACAATTTTATTATATGTATAGATGTACGTGTACTGTTCTAAAGCAAAATAGCTTAAGCCCAAACAACGCACTTAATTTGTATTCCGAACCACATTCCCCATTAATATACGTAAGGGCTCATTTAGCGAGCTGATGTACCCTTTTGTACTGGAAGGGATGGTATAATGCGTGACATCAAACATCTTCAGCTCCATTATGTCAAGAATTTGTCATAAATTGTCGCTCAAGCTCTATTGATGTAGCACTTTCGTTCTTATATATTGTCATCAGAAAATTATATTCCTTGAGTATTAAATAATGATTTATGATATGAGAAATGGAACTATTTTATCGAAATACATTCATCTACAAAATTATATGTTAGCTATACTATAGGCAATGTATAGGTATGTTAATAATAAAGTCCTTACTAATTATTACTGCCTACGGTCGCCAATTTCACTGAGACTGGACAAAGCGGGCGTTGGACACACAATTGTGTGTACATAAGTACACTCTCTAATGCTTCTACTTTCATATTCCTTCGGGACGATATTTGATACGTATAAGGCGTAGGACTGAAAGCTTAAGAGGATTTTGAAGTTGTACATTTTCATACAAAAAGAAATAACGTTTTTCCCTCCATTAACATAGTCTAATTTTCATAATTGTTGGAAATGTTGTAGATATATTGAAAAAAATAGGTCCGTACGTTTTTATTTTAAAGAAATATTGAGTATGATAGAAGTTATTTATATCAAAATATCTGTATTTTTGACTTAATAACTTCCTCAAGCATTGTTTTTTAATTAAACTAAACAGAATTATTAAAAAGAAAAACGTACAGACCTAGATTAAGGTGTACTGAATCTAATGAGACCAAAATTGTCTCATTACGTAAATGTTTAGGGGGGTGAAAACGTTATCGCCCAAAACAATATTTCAAACAGGAAATATAGGTAATTGCCTCTAAGATTTGCGACTCTCTCTATCGCACCATACGGGTTGGCAAAGCGAGCGGTATGAAACAGATAGTATTTTTTTTAAAACCTTCTCCCGCCGCGTATCGACACTTCACAATCCTTTTAACGTGCTTTCTGAGGCGCGGTTGAGTATACATAGGTATATCGCTGACTTCAAAACTCAGAATTGCTACCGAGTATTTCATGGCAGAAAAATTCTGCAAAATTTTTGATTAGACCAGGGATTTGAAGCCAGGACTTCACTGTGATACATGTTAGCCACTAGACCTATGAGGCAGATCATATCACTATACTAATGGCAATAACTTAGAAACGGTCGATATTTTTTTTTTTTTTTTTTTTTTTTTTTGTCGCTCGACAAGATGACTCCATGACGCCTGATGGTAAGCGACAGTGGAGTCCAGGAATGAAGTCCATCGGTTCCGGGACGTGATCTCGACACCGATCAACCTCACCTTGTCGGCCCGCATACGTGCTTTTTCACGCTCCGTTTAAAAGACCCAGGATTGTAGGAGGAGGGAAACACGTGAGACGGTAATGAATTCCATTTCCCAATAGTGCGGCACAGGTAGGAGTTACCAAACCTTTTGGTACGAGATGGTATGGGTAGTACCGTGTGAGGATGGAATTTCCGACCAGCACGTGTGGTCTTGGAGAGGAAAGGAGAGGAGGGTATAAGATGGAAGAGCTCTTCAGAGCACTCGCCGTAATATAGGCGGAAAAAGCGGCTAGTGAAGCAACATCTCTACGCAATTGCAGAGATTCAAGGTTTTGAGTAGCCTCAGCTTTATTAATTATGCGGACAGCACGGCGTTGAAGTCTATCAAGAGCATCTAACAAGTACTTAGCAGAGCCATCCCAGAGGTGAGAGCAGTACTCAACGCATGAGCGCACTTGAGTCTTGTACAGAAGGCATAGCTGCTCAGGCGAGAAGAAGCGCTTCACCCTGTTCAGGACCCCGAGTTTACGTGAAGCTAACGAAATGACACTCTCGATATGGCTTTTTTGGTTCAGATCGCTACGGATATTAACTCCGAGGATGTTGATGCCATCCTGCAACGTAAGGCGTGTGTTCTGAAGAGAGGGAAGACAAAGGAATGGAGATTTTTTAGCCGAGAACGCGCATACCTGCGTCTTCTTGGCATTGAACTCGACCAGGTTCTTTGAACCCCATTCTGAAACGCGGTACAAGACATCGTCGAGCTCACGGACAAGTTCGGTTCTCCTATTCTCAATCTCGGTTCGATTTGCGGCGGGATGGCCAAAGTATCGACCGTGGACAGTGCTATCATCTGCATAGCAATGAATGTTACCCAGGGATAACATGTCATTGATATGCAGAAGAAAGAGTGTTGGTGATAGGATAGACCCCTGAGGCACACCAGCATTCACCTGTAGGAAGCTAGAAGCTTGTCCATCGCAGAGAACACGGATACTGCGCTCATGCAGGAAGTCAGCCACCCAGTCGCACAAGCGAGGAGGTAGACCGTAGGCCGGAAGCTTGGAAAGAAGAGAACGGTGCCAAACCCTATCGAAGGCTTTCGAGATATCAAGGCTAACGGCCATCGATTCGCCATGCTTGTCCATAGCCTCGCCCCATAGATGCGTCATAAAAGCTAGAAGATCACCCGTCGAACGTTTTGGTCGAAAACCATATTGACGATCATTGATAAGGGAGTGACCCTCTAGGTAGCGGACGAGTTGCGAGTTTATGATCCGCTCGAACACCTTACAGAGTACTGAGGTGATGGCTATGGGTCGATAGTTGGCAGGGTCAGATCGGTCACCTTTTTTAGGGATCGGCTGAACGTTCGCCACCTTCCAAGCCTCTGGCACAATCCCCGAAGAATAGGAGGTTCGGTACAGGCGCGTCAATGCTGGAGCCAATTCTGCTGCACAATTTTTGAGTACAATCGCTGGGATACCATCAGGACCACTTGCTTTCCGGGTGTCGATCGACTGTAGTAATGCCCGTACATCACGCTGCCTAATCTGGATATCAGGCATAGTTGTGCTGCAGTAGGGTATAGTGGGAGGTTGGGCACCACAGTCGTCGAGATGGGAATGGGCCGCAAAGATAGAGGCCAATAAATTTGCTTTTTCCTGAGCGTCATGGGCCAGAGATCCATCAGGATATCGAAGCGGGGGCAGCGAAGGCTGGCAGAAGTTGCGTTGCACGGCTTTGGTCAGTCGCCAGTAGCTACGGCTTCCCGTAGGGTGCGAAAGAAGTTTTTGACCAAATCGTGCTACGCGCTGAGTATCTGCTCTAATGTAAGCCCTCTTGCATGCTTTGGTAGCCGCATTATAGGCAGCTTTGAGAGATTTGACATTGGGATCACGAAAGGAGCGGGCCCTTGTCCAAGCACGATAAGCCGACTGTTTCTGCTCTACAGCATCGGTACATTCGCGGTTGAACCAAGGGCGAACTCTACTCCCGCCGACAACATCACTGAAGGGAATATAATATTCCATTCCCAACAGTATTTCGTCAGCGATGGCGAGTGCACTCTCGGACGGATCTCTCTCACCAAAACAGCGTGACGACCAAGGGACAGACGCAAAGAAATCACGTAAGCCATCCCAATCTGCTGATAAGTAGTGCCATAACCGTCGCTTCACCTCCACAGGACGTGGGGGAGTGACATATGGCACAGTAGCACTAACTAGACAGTGGTCAGAGGAGCCCAAAGGCGCTCCGACCTTCACGTTGTATCTAGTTGGGTCATTTGTCAACAGAAGGTCTAGTAAGGAGGGCGCTTGACCGACAATGTCAGGTATCCTGGTGGGCTGGAGTACCAGCTGTGTCAGGTCATGCGTGAGAGCAAAAGCGTGAGCAGTTCGTCCCGCGTGGTCTGTTTTTGAGGAACCCAACCAAGTCTCATGATGAGCATTAAAATCCCTCAGAAACACCAATTCCGCATTCGGGAACTGCTCCTGCGCATCATCTGCCGCCTGACTGAGATAATCAAAGAGTCGAGTTGTCTCAGTAGTAGTGTTGTAGAAGTTGCCGCTGTAAAACCTGAATGTGGAATTTGCGCTGTCATAATAGGACGGAGAGGATAGAAAAAAAAAAACGGAGCACAAAAAAAGCGGCAAGATGTTATAGCAGAAAAGGAAAAAATGGTAGCTAGTCACTATACAGTGCATGCAATGACACAGGCCGGTCCGTCGGACGGAAGGGCTCCCGTACCCCCCCGGAAGTAGTCGCCGGGTCCCACATCCGGTCACCATCCGGCACGACGAGCTACTCCAAGATTATGCGCGGCCTGGTGGGGCAGCCTTCTGGGGTGGTTAGTCCCAATCGGGCCCCTGTACTATGCCGCGGGCGGCCAGCGGCACCACCGTTTCTACAGGTCTCCCTGGCCGACGGGCCGACTGATGCCATTTAGAACATGCTTTTTAGCTTAATCGGTCCCTCATTCGCTACAAAATCCTACCCACTTGCCGGCTATACAGCGCTGACTCCGGAACGCGATCCGACATACGCCAGATCACTGTGGCGGATGTTTCGCAACTGCACGGTGGTACCAGCCCGGTCGATTTGCATCTACCACCAGTGAAGCAGGTGCTCTGCTAAATGAATCCCTTAGCCGGCTCTTACGGCACCCACGGGAATGACAGGGGTGGTGGATTGTATTCTAAAGCCGCCACCACACGGCAACTTGTTTTAAATCGTCTTATATCTTACAAAGTATGCTGTATGTATGCGTAAGTGATTAGTTATGTAAATTACCCATGCTGCTCGTAAAAGGCGGATTCTACTTTTGATCTTTTAATCCTCGAACGTCTTAAGGGTATCTTATTATGAGTTTAGTGTACACTTCTGAGTTTTGGTGATGTCTGTATGAAGACCATGATAGTACGTACAAGTATATAAAGTTTTAGCGGGTAGGCTTATCCCATTACAGGAGCTCTAAGTAGATTGCTCTGAACTTTAGGTTGGTAGATATTTTTACACCATGTAAATCTATACTAATATTATAAAGTTGAAGTTTGTTTGTTTGTTTGTTTGTATGTTTGGTTGAACGCGTTAATCTCAGGAACTACTAATCCGATTTGAAAAATTCTTTTTGGATTAGATAGCCTGTTAACTGAGGAAGGCTATAGGCTATATATCATACCGGAAAAATGTACGGTTCCCGTGGGATAGATTTGTTTTTGTCTAGGGACGGGCTCGAAGCGAAGCGAGAGTGAGTCGCTAGTTATAATTATAAGTGTTATTATAATATGTTTTTTTGCGTAAGGTAATACCATTTTCACAATTTCATACCATATTGTTACGATTTGTTTTCAAATAATTAAATTGTATTTTTTTTGTATATACCTCGGTCGGACTCTACCTTATTTAAATCCCTCATCAAACTTAAAGGTGCTTGAAAATATTTCTGTTGCCAAATTAAAATATAACTTTATATAATTTTAATTAAAGCATATTAGTTTATTATTACTACTAGCGATTCACCCTTGCTTCGCTCGGGTTCGTCCCTAAGTACTTTTTAACGGTTAGTATGAAATACAAATCTTTGAATTTCTTGGCTTTTTTACTATAATATGCATGTATTATACATACAAACCTTCCTCTTGAATCACTCTACATATTCTGAAAGTAGTTTAAAAGATTTAAGCGAACAGACAGTGGAAGCGACTTCATTTTATACTATGTAAAGATGTATAATAGTACGATAATCTCGAATCAAATTATGTAATCGGAATTGGTGCGTATTCGCTTCTGCTAGGATAGTTTGTGTAAATTGTGTATGCAAGATAATAGTGTATTTAATCTATTTGATGTACATATTGTTGAAATGAGCTTTTGTAGGCAATTTGCTTATTTTCATATATTTGAAAGTAAGCTAACGATAACTCACTATTTTCCTAACGCGAATAAACTTTTTTATGTGTGCCAAATTTCATCTCAATCGGACACTGGGAAGTGGGAAGTGCCCCAGTTTAAAAACTCCAATAGGATCCCATCAAAAGCGACAAAACCCATATAGAAACCAATAAATATTTATTGGTTTCTATGTGGCTTTTGTCGCTTTTGATGGGATCCTATTGAAGTTTTTCAACAGGGGCGTCAAATTTAACTTGCAAGATTCCATCACACAGACCGGGACAGGTAAAACTAAATAAAAGCTTGTAAAAAGGATATCAAATTTGGAATAGAAACTCATTAATTTATGTTTTTTTATTACAAACAAAATAATGTTGTACATTGGAATGCTTATAAATTATTATTTTTTTCTTACAAGACATAAACTTAGATTAGCGTTAACAATGCAAATAATATTATTTATAATTTTATCAATGCATTATTTAATATTTTTATTCATTGATATATAAAAAATCAAGATGCACAATAAGCGTCTCAAAACTGTCCTCAAAAAAAAGCGCATAATTCGAGATTGTGCACTTTTTTCAAAACTTTGATCATTGTTTTTTGAATGACAAAATTAAAACGCACGCTGTTTCGTTTAAAAAAGTACTTTATGTGGTGTGCGTAAGTTCGAATGTGTGTTTAGACAATTAGAACTTTCAATTTTTGAACTTTTTTTTTTTCTTTGGGTTGATTTAACTTCACATGTCGACACTACTTTTTGAGGAGATATTTGTTAGGAAATGTGTATCTATCTTTTTATATACCAATGTTTTTATTATATTAATTATTTTCATATTAATATAACATTTAAAATAATATGATACTGGAATTCCTAAAATACTGTGCTTATTCTATACAATGACTATCACGAACTCAACGAGTAGGCGGTTTTAGAAAATATTATTATCATTTTATATATTCTCTAACTCCATTATTTATTTATAAAACTTAAGTCGCATACATAAAAATAGTAACTTTAACCAAATTGAAACAACTTTATCAAATATGTACTATTTAATATTGTGAAGACCGTTTACATGTAAGATATAAAATAAAAAGTTGTATCGAATCGTATAAACGGTCTTTGATAAAGATTTTTATCACTATTTTCTTATTAAAATCAGTTAAGCGCACATTATTATAGTATTCAACATAATATATTTTTTTAATTTAAAAAAATGATAAATCAAGAGATTCAGAAAGTAATTTGATAATTCACTGGCGCTTTAAGGCATTAGTTTTTAAGGCTTAGTTAATTTTATACAAAAAAAAAAAAACAATTACACAAAGACTTACTATTAAAACAAATAACCAAATATTGGTATAAACTAACAAGCATTTTGCAGAACAAAATAATAAGGAGGTTGTATTTTATTTACTCCTGCAGTAACAGTATTGGGAGTGGATCCATGCCACTCTATTCTATACTTATCTAGAACTCTTGAAGCCAATGTTGAGAGTATCTTGCCAATAATGCCAGTCGCTGGGCAAGTTTCTCCTAATGGCATATAAGCGTAGGGATGAGCCCTTGAGGCTTTTAAGGGTTCCCAAGGTTGATGATTCCACCGGTCAGGTATGAAGGAGTTCGCGCGGCCCCACTCTTTTTCATTCTTACTTGATACGCCGTGGGCAAGGACAATGTCCACCTGTGGGATTAATTAATTAATTTATTGTTATTTTGTATGTATAAACTATATATGGGCGATTCCGCTATAGAGGATTCTTGACTTTAATTTTTAAATTACATTATTTGTTACTTTTTTTGATATCAGTGCAAAGAAGAAAGATGAAATTTAATATTCCAAAAAAAATTATTCCATTTTACTTTAAATATTCAAATTTACGCACTTGCAAAAATTACCATTCGAAGAATTAGTTTAAACTGCAAAATCACACCTGGCTACACACACGGGAAACAGCTCTTGCCGACCGTTTGAGCTTATGTTTTACTAGCTAAATGTGAAGTGATAATATTAATTTATTTATATACGCCAAAAAAATGTAAGTACTTGTTATACTTTTAGCACCATTAACATAAGAAGATAGTACTGTTAGTTTGTTGCACCCGCGATACAAAAGATATAAAAGTTTGTGTTTTTCACAGAAATAAAGTGTTACAGTTTTGAATCTTTGTAAAAGTAAGAAGAAATCAAAAGTAAACTTAAATTAATCGTTTTTAAGAGTGTAATGTTACTTGAATTGAAATAAACATTAAGTTAAATTGGTTGCACCCGCGATCGTTATTAGAATCGCGGGTGCAACTCTTTGACAACTAACCTTATTGTGTGACTTATTACATATATTATAGTTTTGATATACCTAGAATAATAATATATGCTGTTTATAATTGATGATATATATTTAATGTGTGTTAATATTATAAATTCTACTTTTTATAGAAACATCGGTTAAAATGACAGAAGAGTTACAGAAAATTACCAGCAGAAGCGTGCCCTAAAACTGGTACTATTCGTGCTACTGTCTTATCGAAAGATATTTGCACTGGTTTGTACGTGATCGTACGACTACTCTGAAAATCCGACAAAAATACTAAATATCGTTATGTGGGCATGGGTCAGAGCGATATGGATGAAGATGGAGAAATTAGAGTACAATTTTTGGCGACGATTGATGGCAAATGTTTCACTAAAATTGTGAATGACATAGAAGCGTGCAATTTAAAGACATTACCACGAAGTTGGAAGTGCTAGAGAAAAATATTGATGGAAATAATATAATCATAGAGTTTTCGAAGAATATTGACGTATTTGAAAAGAAATAATTAACGTTAGTTACAAAGAAGTGTACTAATTAGTAATAAACATTGTTTGATCTCTTATTTTGTTCCTATAAATGTTTTTATTGATATTTATATTCATTTAAATTAAACGAGTTGTACCCGCGATAATTTGATGTTGCACCCGCGATTGCTTTAAAAGTGAATAATTCATTGTTCATTTTTGTTTTCCTTAAACTTCTTTATTTTTATACTTGATTAATGTAACACCTTACGAAATATCAAGGCAGAACATAATAAATGTTACACAATTAAGAAACTTTTGTGTTGTTTTCTTATGACCTAGAAGGGTAGGGCCGATTTTGTTGCACCCGCGATAGCACTTTGAACCTTCCTCCTGGCTATTTAAATATTACATTAAAATTCTTGTAAACGAATATAAAGTGAACAAGTTAAAATGTAGTTCTTCCAAGATTATTTTTATTAAGAATATTGTTTATTTTATTATTAAGAAACATTATATGCGTCTAAATGTTGCACCCGCGATAATGGAATGACCCATATGGTAGCTGTGTTTTTGTAAGCGAGTTTGTATGTGAATGATATTTGTTATAGTCTGGAGAGATAGTTCGTCGAAACCTCTAAAGATTCATTTAGCGCTTACAATGCACAAAAAAAATCCATTTCTTGTTAGATAAGAATTTTTAGAAAGTTATCAATATAAGTTTTTGCCCGATTTAGACTTCTACAACAATCAACACCAAATTGAAATTAAATCCCACAATTCTGGCTCCTGCAACACAGTTTTTAACGAGCGCAGGGGCTAGGGAAATCATTATCACTTTTGTATGTATGAAATTAAGTCAATAAAGATTTTATTTATTATTTATTTAATTAAAAAATGAATTAGTTAACGACAGTACCAATTCATCACAGAACAAAAATAATAACCCAACTCACCCCAACAGGCACTTCATATCCTCCCACAGCCAGCTCCTCAACACTCCTCCTCACAACTCCCCCGGTCGCTGGGTACATCCTCATCACTTCTTTCACACAGGAGGAAATGTATGGGAGGTCCTGAACATCCAGACCCTCAGCAAGGGAGGCTTTAGCCCAGATCACTTCGTCGTGGGCTCTTTGTTGCCGCGCCGCGTGAAGGGCGAGTTTGTGGAACATGGTTATTGCTGTTTGGGCGAGCTGTAGTAGAAAATAAAGAGAATATGATTTGATGGATATTGATATACATCTGATTTTGTTTACGTAAGAACTAAATATATTAGATGAATGTATGTGAGAATCGAATCTTGATCTTAAGAATTGATATTAGCTATATTTTTTGAACACGAAAAAGAATAGATTTTTGTCTTCCGTCGTTTCGTCGTTCATGTCAAGAAAAACAGAAAAACAGAACTTATTGAGAATATTAAGCTGTTCTCTCTTAGATTTCTCTTAAATAGATGTATTCAATGTACAACATTGACCCAGTTTCTATTTAATTTATGTTGGTATATAATCTGTGGGATAAAGGATTGCTCCTAATCATATTTGAAAGTTGGCAACAGCACCGAGTTAATACTATCATTAAGTTAATTTACAATTTTAAAGTAGATTGTATCGATGCTGCAAACTTTGTACGTAATGTAATAAAGAAAAGGCATTATAAAAAAAAGACGAATTGTTGTTAAAGGATATAGAATCTGTTCGGCAACTAACCACTGCCATTTTATTTTTGTCTAATCAATTAGAGTTATAACAAAAATAGTAAATGTACCATTTAGTTCATTTACTTTGTGAAAATTATTTAATGGCTAATATAATAAATGCGACAGTTTGTCAATGAGTGTATGTATGTTTGTATGTATGTATGTATGTATGTATGTATGTATGTATTTGTCTCTTCTTCAAATAACTCCTTGGACATAAAAACAGAAATAATAACATATGAGTGTAGCCGTATATAATTTCCAAATATTAACCCTTTCATATAAATTAAATAATACTTACTGGATCAACACCCGCCAGGAACACGTCAGCGGCGAGAGGGAGGATGCGTCGCTCGAGCGGCCGCAGCTTATTGAGCAACACTTGTTCTGACCGTAGTTCTGTGTTGTTTAGTTCGTTTAAAGCTTTTAACAGGAAATCTTCTGTTAAGCTGTAAAAAATGAAGCTGTGATATTTTATCAAGGATTTAATGTTATACTACAATACTAGCAACTAGCAAGTACCGACTGAGCTTCGCTTAGGGTGTATTCTTAGATGCCTAACAGTAGCATAAATATACGTGTTATTCCCAGTCAAAGTCGACGACACATTTGGCTCAGTTTGTAGTGACCCTACTTACTGTGCCAGCGGTCGCGGGTTTGAGTCCCGCTGGGGACATTCATTTGTGTGATGAGCACAAATGTTTGTACTCCGGTCATGGGTGTTGAAAGTCTTATTTACATAAATCCTGTAGAAACAGGAATGAAAAAGACTTATTTGAAGAATAAATTTAATATTATGTAGCTATTTAAGTCTCATGCTAATAAAGATATGAATTCAATATGTAGTTATTTTAAAATATTAGATTATGTATAAGCGATCCCGACCCCGACCCCGATCTATTATAAAGCCCGGAAAACATTTTTATTTTATTATACCTCTTACTAAGCCTACACCGCACACTTTGTTTTGCCCTCGGGGTCTATTCTCGCTCGTGCGACATAATCTCTATGACAAATGTCAGTCTATTTTCGGAAATAGATATGGATAGTGGGAATTTTCTCGTGATATTTTTGAATACTATAAAATGTTAATAGCGTATTAAGCATTATGACGTAGTAACTCTTAGACTTAGTAGCTCTTATTTACAAAATACTAAAACCTCAGTAACCATTTAAGCTTTTTTTATCAGTTCTTGTTTGTTTCCGTTTTAATCGGACTTTTATTTGCTAGTAGATCTATCGGATGATTGAGATTTTTTTTCATACGTCGAGACGTGAGCTATATATATACATATATACGAAATATGCGAAAAGGTACACCGTCACTGTTTTATCGAATTAGTAGATAGAGAGGATGAAATGTTTCGAACGAAAATTGTATATTACAATTGATGAAAACGATGAAATCTTACAATTTATACATACATGTCGACTCTAATTAACATTGTGGAACAAACGCATAGAAAGTAGAAAACACTTTTCTTCAATTTTCTACAATTTTCGTCGATAAAATAGTAACGGTGTACCTTTTTGCATTTTTCGCTGGTTCGATTACCGGTTCAGGTCCCCTTTTAAAAAAAAAATTAAATCCAGTTTATCATATTCTTAAATATAAAATAATGTTTCTTTGGAGTGAAACTTGGTATTTTCAGTGTTTTAAACACTTTTCTTCCATATCTTATGCTTTTGTTCCACGATGTTAGAGTCGATATGTATAATTTGTAATATTTCATCGTTTTCTTTAATTCTTAGACGCAATGTTTGTTCGAGAGATTTTATCCTTATCATAGACCCTATCGATTAATTCGATAAAATAGTCCTATTTTCCGTTTTTATTTTGCGATTCCCGGTTCAGGTAAGCTTTTTTTTTAAAAAATTAAATGCAGTTATTATTATTTTTAAAAATAAAGAAATGTTTCCTTTGAGTAAATCTTGTAACTTCAATATTTAAGGTACTTTTCTTCCATGTCCCATCGATTTGTTCCACCCTGTATATATATGTATATGATTACAAATTAACACGTTCATGCGAACACTTCAATATCGTAGTACTTCAATATCTCTATGCGATATGGCACATCATTTTTTCATACAAACCGAACCGGCGTCTAATGACGTTGTGCAAATACCTGATGATATTAGTATTTGAATAATTGCGCTGACGTCCTAAGACGTTGATGTTCGTATACCCCGTGGCGCGCACAAGTTGACGGATGTAATGAAGCTTCTTAGGCGAAACGACGTATAGTGACGTTGTGCGCTAACAAAGTAGGCACTTAGTACCAGGACGGAATGTCATAAAAGAAGGCAAAAAAAATCGGTGCGGTGTAGCACTACAATTTTGAGAATTCGATATATTGTGGCACAGCAACCCAACTTTTGAACATTAGTATGGCCGGACACCGTACCATTACGTTGTGCTCAATAAATCGAGTTTTTGCTGAACGCAATAGTACGTTGTGCCATATCATATCTACCAATATGTGACGTACATATACGTTGTTCGCATGAACGTGTTAATTGGGTCCGTTTTTAAAAGATGGCTCTGGCTGTTATGAATATTTCATAGTAACAGCTAATTCTGGTGATTTCAGAGAGGTTATACATCTGTGAATAATATAGAGTTCATATTGCTTTAAATTTTATACAAAACACCTATTTTTTATTGTGAAATTGATTTGTGAAAGTGTCAAAATTTGTGGTAACTAAGTAGCATTTGCGGGAAGTTTTACTTTTCTGTTTTAATTGGAAGAAAAATGCAGCTGAAGCGCATAGAATGCTTGTGACAGTTTACGGTGAGAATGCTCCAACTGATAAATCATGTTGGGAAAGGTTTCGACGTTACAAGGATGGTGATTTTAGTATTGAAGACAAGCTTCGCCCTAGACCGCTAAAAAATTCGAAGACAAAGAATTGAAGTTATTACTCGATGAAGATCTGAGTCAAACTCAAAAAGAGCTTGCAGAATCATTGGGAGTGATACAACAAGTAGTTTCAGTACGATTAAAATCCATAGGAAAGATTCACAGGTAGGGAAATTGGGTGCCTTATGAACTGAAACCGAGAGACGTTGAAAGGTAATTTTTCACTTACGAGCAGCTGCTTCTAAGGCAAAAAAGAATGGGGTTTTGCATCGGATTATGACTGGGGATGAGAAGTGGTTATTCTGTGATAATCTCAAGAAGAAAAAATACTACCCTAAGCTCGGTCAATTGTCGCCATCGACCTCAACATCAACACCAAAGCCATGGTTCATGGTTCGGAGGTCATGTTGTGCATCTGGTGGGACCAAAGGGGTGTTGTATATAATGAGTTGCCAAAACCTGGCGATTCCATTACGGGCACTCGGTATAGACTGTAATTGATTTATTTGAGCCGGAAATTATGTCAAAAAAGGCCAGAATACGAGAAAAGGTACGACAAAGTTTTTCTTTTGCATGATAACGCTCGGCCTCATGTAGCAAAAGCCGTGAAAACTTATTTAGATACGCTCAAATTGAATATTTTACCGCACCCGCCGTATTTGCAGGACATTGCTCCTTTCAGTCACTGGTTGTTCCGATGGATGCAGCACGATTTGGCAAGTCACCGGTTTACTTCTTTCGAAGAAGTCGAAAATTGGCTCCAAACGTTTATCGCCTCAAAAGACGAGACATTTTTTCGAGATGGAATTCAAAAATTGCCTGAGAGATGGAGAAATGTAGTAGCCAGCGATGGACAACACTTTAATTAATCTATTTATTTATATTGTTTTG
This sequence comes from Fabriciana adippe, assembly GCA_905404265.1. NCBI lineage: Eukaryota > Metazoa > Arthropoda > Insecta > Lepidoptera > Nymphalidae > Fabriciana > Fabriciana adippe. Next base: position 12,757,626 of record FR989995.1, on the reverse strand, counting down.
AAATAAATGCACTTTTTACATCAAAAAACGGACCAATTAATTAATTAAGTTTAATTTGTACTCCGAATATATATATATATATATATATATATATATATATATATATATATGTACCTACTCTAGTCAGTATATTTGTATGAAAAGAAAGAAAAGTATAATCTTATATTAAAATTCATATCACACTGGTATTTGAACTTCCTTACAAAAAGCAAGTAAAAATAACATAACAACTGGAACGATCACGCTCGAATTTTAGCATAACAAGTTTGAAACGCAGTAATTGTCGTCCACTATCGCGTTCGCTTCTCGCTATAAAATTTGCATTGTATAATTTTTGGCATATATGAAATAAAATTCGTACGTATTTTCATGCTTCAGTTGATATTTTTGAATACTTTTAATAATAACTGTTAAAATTTCTTGTTTTAATATAATAAACAATAAAAATATTTAATAAATTGGTCACTTTGGTGGTTTGTCTATATATACTACTAGCAGCTCACACTCACTTCGCTCGGGTTCGTCGCTAGGTACGTTTTACATAGATATTTAAAATAGTTATTTGCCAGCGTTAGCCATATAAACATTTTTTTTGAATTTTTCTGATGTTTTAATACTTATTATCCTATTCCAGACTAAGAGAAATCTAAAAAATGAAATATCATAAAAATCGATCCAGCCGTTCTTGAGTATTAAATGGTGTAACAAACACGACTTTGTTTTATATATATAAATTATATCTCGATAAAAGAGCTCGGAAAAAAACGGCGTTTAATTTTAGAACAATTTAGAGTCAAAAGTTATTATATATTGCAGTAATACGAGAGAAGACTCGCGGTATCAAATTAGTCTATAAATGAAATATCAGGAAAATAATTAATAGTGAATATAGGTTGATATAATTAGATGAACTACAATTGTGTACAGTTTCCATATCTACAATATACTTATAGATATTATCATATTAGTGTTGTTAATATTGTGGTCAATGTACCAGCAAGTGTAGATTACAGGGAAATATCTGATGCATTACATAAGTACTGCTCCTAGTTCAATACATCATGTAATTAATACTTGGCTAGCAACTATTATAAATAATTTGTAAAGTGTACGGAACTTAATAAGAAATATTATACTACTAGTTATCAGTAATAGTAAATGTGAGAGTTTGTATGTGTGTCTGATCGTTGCTCCTTTACGGTGTAATGGCTGAACGGATTTTGATGAACTTTAGTAGACATTTAGACTATGACTTGGAGCAGTACGTACCCTTTTGTTGATAGTAAAATTTGCCGAAATAAATACAAAAGTAAAGTGGGGTCCCGATCGAAGCGAGGTTAAGGCGCTAGCAATAATAATAATTAACAGATATTGTATTCAGCCCTTTTTAAAGTCCCACTGCTGGGCACGGGCGTCCCTTCAATATGAGGGGGATCAGGCCATAGTCCACCACGCTGGCCAAGTGCGGGTTGGCGGACTTCACATGTCTTTTGAAAACTTGTTAGGTTCTCTTAGACATGCAGGTTTCCTCACGATGTTTTCCTTTACCGTAAGGCAAGTGGTAATCATGTTAGAAATTATTCGCACTTGAAAATATCAGAGGTGCGAGATACTTTCTTAGATTTACGCGAATATTTGAAATATTTAATGAAACTGTCTTTTCGAATTACGGGAAAGATTCTCCCGTGGGCCGTGACATTGTTTGCTGTAAAGCATTCAAAACTTCGGGAACCAAAATCCTACTTATATTATAAATGCGAAAGTTTGTGAGGATGTCTGGAAGTATAGACGTATGGATGTTTGTTATTCTTTCACGCAAAAACTACTGAATGGATTTTAATGAAACCTTACAATAATATAGGTCCTACATCAGAATAACACATACGCTACTTTTTATCCGGGAAAAATGTACGGTTCTCGTGGAATAGATTTTTGTTTTTAACCGACTTTAGAAAGGAAGAGGTTCTCAATTCGATTTGTTTTTTTTATTAGTATAAAATAAAACCGCGATAATATCCGAAAAGAGTTTCATTTTAAAATATTATTAAGTAATTAATTTACACATATCTTTTAGCTACTTACCTAAAATGTTTGTCAAAGGCTTTCAAAGCACTATTAAAGGATTTAGATTCAGGCTTCAATGTGTGTTCGCTTCTTACTAAATAGTTTTCATTGGCAATCTCTAAGGAACATCGTACGAATTGTTCGGCTGGAGTAAGTTCGGTCAAACAACGTTTCGAGAGCGAGCAAAGATCGTGTATGTGGTCGTCCAATGAGGTCTTCTCTGGTTTTCTGAAAGATATATTATTGTTAGACAAGGTATATTTTAAGTACTAAAACTGTACATACATGTTAAAAACATCTCTTAGTAGCTGTGCGTAGAAGTTTTTGCACTTTCATCAATACCGCGTAGTTGCAGTAAGCAAAACTTGTATCTTTAAATGTTGAACGTTCCATAAAGTAGTAAAGTTGAAACTAAAGTTTTTTTAAGTACCTAACAAAAAAAAAACATTGAATATATCCCTTTCCATCCATTCCTAAATAACGTACTGGATTTATCCGTCTTAACTTTAAGGGGATAACCCCTTATCATCATCTATAGGTAGGTACATATAATAAAATTGTAACTAAGTCGAATCTGTACATTAAAGGTTTTTTGGAAAATATTATTGACATAGACATTATTATCGATACAGAATCCATCTAATCTATAGTTTTTAGAATTTTTGTCTGTCTGTCTGTCTGTGACCGCATCACGGAAACACCACTGGAGGGATTTTGATGAAATTTGGTATAATGATAGCTGGTTATCCGGATCAACATATAGGATACTTTTTACTGCGGGAAAATATCTCATCTCTGAGAAATTTATACTAAATGATAAAACGTATGTAGGGACGAACCCGAGCGGAGCGAGGGTGAGTCGTTACTGTATTATATATGTAACTGTTAATTGTTATGGTTATTTAAATACTGAATTTAAAAAATCAATAAAATGTTATTTTTAATTAAATTATATATTAAATATTTATTGTTCATTTTTCTAAGATCTGAATGGTATTGGGTAAAAAAAAATTAACTCAACAGCTGAATCAGTTATAGTATCACGTAAAAGTTCCTACATAATATTAATATTCCTATATAATACATATGTAATACTGAAGTCTAACTCATATTTCTAACTTTGGGCTAAGAAGACCCTCATTATAGTAAACATTATACTTAATTCTTTTTGGCTTGAGCAAGGAATAAAATCTAGAATCTAATGAGTGGCAGTCGCAAAAAACAATAAGAGTGCTATTTTGTAATGAACAAAATGCATTTAGTAAATGTAAATTGTAAATTCTTAAATCTCCACGAAAAAAGTCATAAAGTAAACGACATTCTAGGTGATATCTATACAGATATGTAAATAAAATCGAAGTGTCTGTTTGTAATGTCAAAATAACAACTTTATACTAAATGCATATGGAACTATATATGGTACTTTTTAAATAAAACTATCTTTTCGGATTATTTCGCGAATTTATTTTGATTTTTGGTTCCTGAAAATAAATCCGCGAAATAATCCGAAAAGATAGTTTTATTTAAAATGTCAAATATTCGCGTAAATCTAAGAAAGTATTAGATATGGTACTTATAAGAAAAGCACAATTTTTAAAAGTTTTGTCTGTCTGTCTGTCTGTTTGTTCCGGCTAATCTCCCAAACGGCTTTACCAATTTTAACAGGACTTTCACTGGCAAATAGTTGATATTATAAGGAGTAACTTAGAGTACTTTTATTTTAGGAAAAGAATTAGGGTTTCGCTCAAAAAATTAAAACGCACCTAGGGACGCACCCGAGCAAAGCGAGGGTAAGTCGTTAGTTTTATATAATATTTTAAATTAATTACATACATTAGTAATATTAATTATACAATAGGGTATATATTTCAAAACCAGATATTTCAATTAAGATGTCACGATAGCGAGATAAGACGCTGTTAAATTTAGTGTAAACTTTTCTTTTACTGAAGATTAGAAATCCTCGGAAATTAAAGCATCAGTTACATTTTTTCAATTTTATGGTTCGAGTGTCTTTAAAATATGGGAAATTTTTATCATTTTTAACCCCTGACATAAAAAGAAGTGAGTTACAAGTAATAATTTTAATGTATGCAAACAGAGTGTCTGTGTATCTGTCTGTGGCATCGTAGCGCCGAAATGGATGAAGTTGTTTTAATTTCGTTTTTTTTTGTTTGAAAGTTGACTTGATCGAGAGTGCTCTTAGCTTGAATGAAATGAAAAATGTCCGTTTAGCCGTTTGCAGGCTATCAGGCGGCTCTTTCTAGACGGTAAAAGGATCTGAACAAATTCCACAGATCCAATCGATTTTAAACTCGATATCCCGTTATTTTAATGACATTGCAATAATATTCTAACCTAGGCCTGACGCTGCAGCGTCACCTGGAATGTGAATGATACTGAACTCTACTAAAATATTGCAGAATTATCTCGCTTAGGCTCATCGAAATGGCCTCAATGATTAGGCTATTGTGTTGGTGATTAAAAAAAAAAAAAAAAAAATTAAGAGTTACGAAGACATTTGCTCCTTTCTATCTCGGAACAAGAGCTTTCAAAGAAAAAGCTAACTTACCAATATCTATTAATAGACTTTAAAAAGATATATTTTTAAAATTTTCTTACTATGCATAACTACCTGCTTAATATTTGTTCCGCACATTCTAGTAATATACCATAGTAGATATGAATTTCTTTACGACACTCTAAGGTTTCGTGACGGATGATATCAAAGTTAGTACCTACGTTATAAAAATATGTTTTAACCGAAATGTTTCACGTAATAGGTTTTGAAGCACACCCGAGGGATTGTGTTTTTTCTTGTAGAAATAAGTTTAGAAGATTTTTCTTGGATGATTGATGATTATATGTCGGTCAACGTTGGAATTGTTTTGACTTTATGGCTTTACTTTTATATGCCATAAAAATATTATTCCAAACCAGTACTATTATTAGTCTTATAGCTAGCTATTAAGTAGTATTTGTGTTTATAATTTTTACTTAAGTGGATTTTAGTCTTGTACATATTTTTTCTAAATAAAAATACTTGTATAATTTCTCGTCAAATATATTCTAAGTTTGTTCATTGAAATGGACGATGACTCTTTCGATGTTGTGATTTCTTAAAACATAAGATATAATTATAAAGTAAAAACCATGAATTTAATATTATACATTAAAATACTTACCTACTATCCTCAGAAGGAACGTGTACGTCGCCATCCAGACATCCCAAACGAATGCCGAATATCATTACTCCAATAGTCTCAATTGCCCAGCGATATATTTCTGTCCCTAATTCTTCGTTTAATGCATTTTCAGCGTTGCGAAGTTCACCGAGCCTGAGTATGTAAAGAATTTTCAAATAAATTTATATTCTAACATATTTTTATATTTTTGAAAAACTCATTGGTCTAGTGGCTAGCATGTACGGCTGGCAGATCCGGAGGTCCTGGGTTCAAGTTCCGAGTCGGGCAAAGTTTATTTACTGAGTTTTTTTGTTAAAATATTTTCAGTAACAGCGCGGAGTTGGGAAGTTAGCGGTGTTTCACCCCTATTCACTGTACTGTTCACGTAAAACCCCTCAGCTAAAGTTCGTTCTGCGTTTCAACTCTCACGGGCACGGGTAAAAGAAGTAACGGAATTAACGGTTTTGTCGAATATTTCCTGCGCATATGGCTAGTTTCAGTGAGATTGGCCGCCGTGGCCGAAATCGGTCAGGAGGACATTATTATTATTAGTCTATAATAAATTCAAGTAAATTATATAATTGGTAGATGTTTTTTAAATTTTAAGTAGGTCATTGATAACGATTATGATAAAGGAAAAGAAAAATGTAAATTAGGGACCAAAGTTTAACTGTCGGAACCAAAATCCATTCAATTTATGAGATGGGTCTTGTCTTGAAGGATTAATATAAATTAGGATGTCTTCAAACAAACCGGATAGGGTACTAAATGAGAGCTTAGGCCATTATTACAAATTACATCAAATTTTATAATATTTGATGTTATATAACGTAATATTTCGAGTTATATTCTATTTTTAACTGACTTGTAAAAAAACTTACTTGTGTTTTGGGAACGCGTAAGTATGTATGGGTGTGGTTATTTCGTTTTGTCTCAGAAACTATAAAAGGTCAGGGACAATTTTTTCCTTTAATAATCTAGCCAAAATTGGTGCCACTTTATAAAATACAGACTTAGAAATTATCTCATTAAGTATCTATTACTATAGTAAATGAAAATCCCTTTCAGTTATTTTTTTACATTTTAGTATGTAGCAGCTGGTTTTTATTTATTTTTTTAATGTCTGGAAGTCGTTTTTTTTTTAAGTTTTTATATTAACTTATGGTACCTACTTACCTATCATTTAGATTTTAGATTGATTTTGTATATATCGCACATCGGCTACGAGAGCGTCACAACACAATAAATGTAGTTTTTGGGAAATCACGATTTAATTTTTTTTGTAACTTATAATTCCATTTAAATTTTTCTGGGAAAGCGTATCAAAGACTTATGACATATTTAAGAAGATTATTTAATGCTCTATTATGTTTTTATGGAAATTAAAATCTAAAGATATTTGTTCCATTTTATATTTATTTTTTACTTTTAAATTCCTCTAATGTGTCACTTTTTCAGACAAAATTATCAAACATTTCATGAAATAAAACACTTTTATTTGTTAATACTTTGTATTGGTTTTTTTAAATAAATAGTAATTATTACCCGTTATATTAAAAACAAACAAATAAGGTATCAAAACTAATCATATAACATCAATATAGCACATGTTCAGACAATAGATAGTCTAGAAAACTATTATTAAAATTTTCCAAATAAAATTAAATTGTATTGCATGATTTGTGTGAACTTAACCTTAAGCCTAGAAGTAAAAAATAACAAAAATAGCTTTGTGTACTTGCGTTATACTTGTTCTAATAACTAAAACATTCTAAACGTGTAACAAAATGAAAAAAATCAAACCTTTAACAAAACAAAAGTGGAAATCTCTATAAAAATACAATAACTACTCAGTTAAAATTTATAGGAACATAGATCAACAGTCTTCAGATAAGCAAATCTTCAAATAAAATAATGGATATTGAGAAATCTGTAAAACGACTCATAGAATTAAGGAATGTGATTACTTTCAACCAAACCTAGTAAGTCATTTATTTTATTTGGTTTCATTTTAGGTTTAGTTCTGAAGGCTGGTTTCAAACTTATCTCACCCAAATTTATTTTTCGAGACAACTCTGCTGTCAGGAACACTGGTTGGTTAAACGAAGTTTCATAAAACCTTTCCTTTCCTAAAACTTGAATTCCTAAAACTGGAATTTGAACGCGAAGTACTAGAACTTAGAAGAACTTGAACCAGAAGATAAGCTAGAACTCGAGGATGAACTAGAGCTCGACGATAAGCTTGAAGACGAATCGGAGTCATAGTTAGGAATCTTTTCAGAATTGAACTGAAATTCCTCCTGTAGAATATTTATAGATTTAAACGATAAGTTATCAGTTCTTTCTTCCTGGCTATTACAACAAAATCTTCTTCTCAGCAAACCTTGACCAATAATAAAATCGGGATCCTTTACGCTGTCGTCGTCGTCGCAGAATAAGCTCGCTGAAGTGGAAGTGGGCCGGTCATGTCTCCAGACGTACTGATGGTCGATTGAACCGAAACGTGTTAGAGTGGAGACCGCGTTTAGGCAAGCGTAGTGTAGGACGCCCTGCAGCATGATGGACAGATGACCTAAGAAAGGTGGCTGGCAGTGGATGGATGCTGGCTGCGAAGGACCGGGATGGTTGGCGCTCATTGGGGGAGGCCTTTGTTCAGTAGTGGACGGCGATAGGCTGATTGATTGATTGATTGATTGATTGATTGATACGCTGTCGTCACTATTTTATACAAAAAAAAAAACTATCACTTACGTATTACTCGTCAATATTAGAAAGTTTATTGTATTGTTGATATTTTCTTCATAAGTTTCAGATTTATCCAAGCCAACGGATACTTCTGGAGTGTCATTGCATAAAACTAAATCAATTATGAACTTGTTCCTTGAATTCCTCTTCATTATGTCCTAATAAACTAAAAATAAGTATAGTTGTAACAGTTGTAATGCGCCCTAAGATAAATTATAAACACTATATACAGCAGAATTAAAGACACATTATTAAATAATACCCCATTAAATACTTATTTTATTCGGCAATATAGTTATATCACATGTTAAAACACTTTCTACCCATATAGTAACTAGGTATCAACTAACGCTAAAGCAAGAAAATTGTCATTTCACATGATATGACAGTTCTATTCTCTAATTTTAAAATACTTAGTGAGAATAACTCAAAAATATGGTCATTCCACATGATGTGACTGTCTTTTTGCCGAAATCAAAGCAATTATATGAAAATTACTTACCGTAATAGGGTCGTTACACAGGTTATGACAGTACTACACACACTAAATGCACGACCGCTCTGTATCAACTTTGATGTGACACTGTTTACGCCGCAAAAGGTAGGAAAGTGGCTCGGTGAAAAAGGGTATTAAATGCCATCTCTCGGCGAGGAATCGCACTATAATTATGACGTTTTTTTAGCAGATAAAGTTTGTGATTGCCTTTCTAAAGGGATACTTATCTCAATTTCGTATTTTTATGTGATATGACTCTCTTGTTGCCGATGTGCGATATCATAAGATTTATAATCTCATCGTTTTAAGTTAATCGAGTTTTAAGTTTTAATTATTCATTACCTTCTTGTTACATCAGCAGCTATATCATCGAAAGCCTTATCATAGTTTCTAAGGAGCGTGCCATCTTGCAAGAGTGTCCTCATACCAGCCCATATGGCTTTGGTTTCATTACTGAAACAAAATAATTATGATAATATGAAAAATGTGTATGTATTGGTAAATTAATTCTTTTGTCATATTAAGTGTTTTATTTTTTTAACTCGTACTTATGTCATAGATTGATTTGGATTTCGATATCATAAAAATTATATAAATTCGCCCATTTTTTTGTTATGATACTCACTATTTTTTTATATTAATGATAGGTATACACGTTTTTTGTGATAGGAACTAATATACATTATAAATAAAGTAATATATTTCATAAATAAAGGCAGTGGTAGCCCAGTGGTAACGTACTCGCTTGGGAAACCGAGTGACGCGTGTTCAAATCCCGGGTCTCGCACCTTTAATATTTTCATGTGCGAATCATTTCCACTTGTCGTGAAGGAAAACATCGTTACGAGACCTACATATCTGATAGAATCTAGCAAGTTTTCGATAAAACTACCCAGTCCGCCTTGGTCAGCGTGGTGGACTATGGCCTGACCCCCCTTCATGTTGTAGGGAGACTCGTGCTCAGCAGTGGGACGTTAAATAGGGCTGAATACATACAACTACATTACATGTACTTATGCACGTTTTTTTTAACTACTTCTGAGGGCACGGCAGTGTTTCCGCCAAGTCGATTATATCTTCCTAAAATAATTAAAAATATTTTACTGATTTTTTTTCTTAACAAAGCTCATTACTTCAAATGGGAATGCTATTAATTAAAAAAGTTAATCTATAGCATTTTTCTGAATACTTTGTAAAAATTATTCATACGCAAGAATACTTTTCCGGATCAATAAAAATAGTATGAATAAATCAAAACTTAAATTAAAAAACCTCTGATATAAAATGAGTGCCTAAAAAAATATGTCGGCGACGGTACCCCGATCTAAATAAACATAGGGTTAATTCGCAAAATTAATCAGAACTGAAGATAGATTTGTGCTTATGTTTACAGATTGTAACTCATTTCCACATAATATAATATATTACATTAATCCTTTCACCAAAGGTTGTGTGTAGGAGTTTGCTCATACCAAAAAGATCGTCTTTATTTTTTTTATTTATATTCTGTACTTTTTTTGTGTGTGAAATAAAATATTTATCTATGTATCTCTATCTGTTATTTGATATATTTTATTTTTACAACGTAATATCCATTATAAATCAAAATAACTCCAATCCAAACTAAATGTGCACTTTTATATTCAATTTTTCTTATAAAGTTAAGTATGTACCTATGAGTATGTACGTTTGCACATCTTTTATTTCTACAAATATGAAATAATAACGTTTTAAGAAAATCTCATATAAGAATTTCATTTTAAATAAATCCTCAAAATCTATATTAAAAAAAATCACTTTTATCTGTGGCGATATAAACACTTAAGTTAACCTTTTTTATTATTTAGGAAGAAGTTTAATTTTTTTTTAATTTTGATTAAGTTTATTTAGCTTCATTATTATGACTAACCTGTGCATAGGACATTGAGTGCCAGCGTTTTTTCTTTGTTCAGACAGCGGCGATTTAACCCACTGGGGAGATTCCGTAGCATTGCTTTGATATACCTGAAGTCAATATATACATAGGTAGTTACTGGAATTTTATTTATTTTTTCGATATCTTACTACCTATATTATTTAACGATTTTGAATTCGATAATTTATTAAAATATTTTAATTAATTGTATGTTAATATAATTAAAATATTTTTATATAAGGCAATAATTTTATTATTATTTTCAAACTAATAATTAATAAATATATGAAATAATTAGTGTTGCAAGAAACAAAAATTAGGTGTTTATTGAAATATTTTTTATTCATTCAATCTAAGTATTATAGATGTAAAAACATATGTAGTTTATAAATTACTAAGGGTTGTTCCTAGATGTCATGACATGTCATAATGTATCAGTGTCATCCCTAGAGGAACTCTATTAACATGCAAATAGTTGGCCTTTATCAAAACCCCTAATTTCCGAAGATAGCACCAAACACGTCGTGATAAATGGCTTTACACAATGTCACATAATATGTACATTATACAATATACATACATTACCTAATACCTAGTACAGTATTATGTCATTTGTCATATTATTACTTAAGTAATTTTTCGTAATATACTAATAAGCTACGAAAACTACTCGTGCTAATTTTACCAGAATAATAAGAACTCTGTGTATAAATATTACATCAAATTATACAATATTAATAAATGCCAAATTTTGTATGTGTATATGTTTATTGCTTGCTAAAATAGCTGGGCTGATTTAGTTAAAACTGTAGACTATTAGGAACGTACTCAAGCGATGTGAGGATAAGTCGCTAGTATGTGTATATATTACATATATCTTCAACCATAATTCCACACCAGCAAGAAACAACATTATATAGAAATTAATTACCTTATATATTTTAATACCAAATTCAAAATTGTTACTATGTTATTCTTTGTGAAAAGATTTTTTCCAAAAAAAAAAAGTCTAACAAATGCGTTTTCGTATCTAATATAATAATTTAAAAAAGTATGATCCTAAAATGTGACTTGATATTTTTAATTTTATGATGATTGTATACTGATGATTGTATACTGATTATTATGATTTTTTATTCCGTCCGTCTGTCAGCGGGCTGTATCTAATGAGCCGTAATAGGTAGAGAGTTTTAATTTTCACAGAGTGTGTATTGCTATTGCCACTATAATAATAAAAAAACTCAGGTGGCGAATTTCAAAAGACCGCCATGCGAAACCAAATTAAAAAAAATCGATTATGGTACGGAACCCTTCGCGTGCGAGTTCGACTCGCATTTTGACTGATTTTTACTAAAAGATTTTTTCAAGAGTCCCGAAAAAAAAGTCCATTACATAACTCGGTGTAATTAAAGTACCTGGGCGACCGCCTATAAGCCACAAAACAAAGAAAATTGCACATCAGATAAAAGAAAAAAATAAAAACTTGAATAAATACAAAAAAAAAAAAACAAAAATAAAATCTTTGTATCCGGGATCCGAACGCGGACACCTGTGATTGTCAATCTTGCACCTTGGAAGCTTGACCATAATGCTTATGCCCGAGCGTATAAAATTATCGACCATATTTGGAGTGGAATAATGCGAAAGAGAACCGCATGAAAACTCGAAAACACGCGTTTTTCCAGACATAAGACTAATCTAGATCGATTTTTCGCCCCCGAAAACCCCCACATGCCTAATTTCAGCGAAATCGTTAGAGCCGTTTCCGAGATCGCCGGTGTAAATAAATAAATATACAAGAATTGCACGTTTAAATATATTAGATATACCTAAGAAAAAGAAGTAATTATTTAGTCTACTGATGTCATTGGTCTTGGTTGTCGAAATCTTCTGCAATACAGTTTTTGGTACAAACAATGGAACGTAAATCAGATAGATAGCTTCACAATTACGATACGACCGATTAGTATGACGTTGTTACGGGGTCATGTAGCAAATTTATTGCATAGGGATCGGAATTTGGTTGAAAATATACGTTATACTACTACGAGATAGATTATATCTAAATTTATATTTATTAATTAAACTGATGTGTCTGTGCGTGAATTTAAAATTGATAGTCCATGTCAAGCTTATGGTATTTGGACGACAGTTAGATACACAAACAAGTATTAAAAAAGGAACCGGTTTTCTGTAGAATTGCTAAACCGATTTTACAGGATTTTTGGTGGCAGATAATAAGCAAAAGTTATAAAGAGCACAATCTGGAGATATTAGCATAAGCTTCACTTTCCCAAAGAACAGAAAAAAAAACGGAATGTATATTCTTTCTTCTGATAGTAACCAAGGCGCTTAAGGTATTTAAAGGCTGCATGCGAAACCTGAACTATTTTACATTCTATAAGGCAAATGTATAAACTTCTCAAATATTTATAAGCATAATATTATTTTAATAAAACTTTACAAATCAGTGTTGTTTACACTGTACCTGGCGGCTGGCGATGTGTCACCAAGCCTAACAATCAAACGTCAGCTGCCATATTTATTTATAAGTAGTAATGACATTGGACGTGTCGTTTACTGACTTAATAACTTTATTATTGAAAAAAAAATACTAACGTGACTAAAAGAGCTATAAAGTAGGTATATATGTACAATGTACATATGTTTCTCTCAATATTTTTATTCAAAAATTATTGATCGGATTGCAATATACCCCAGATATCAGTTTAGTTTATCGAATATGGACCATTATGTTACTAGAAATTATTTATATAATAAACTAGCATTTCCCGCGGCTCCGCCCGCGTTCATATGATCAAAGCCAAATTCTTAGGTTTTACATATTAGTATATTCTTACATAGTATATACCAATTTCATTGCGCACCATATAATTGGTGATTGACAATGTCACAAAGGTTCCTCAGTTAATCTCATATTTGATTTAGTAATATTGCACTTTTTGTTTTCTATACTTTTGTTTTGTTTGTTTGTTTAGTTTTGGGCGATAAACTCTCAAACTACGGAATTAATTTTATTCATGTTTTACTAATAGACAGCTATTGATTAATTTAATATTCTAAGCAAATACTTTTTATTATTTTATATGGCACGGTTAATATGATTAAAGTCGTAAGTATTTTACTGTGTCCTTTAAACCTTTACCTTCCAAGAAATGATGTCAAAAAAAAAAACTAAAAAAGTTGAGGTATAACAGTTCCTAAAATACTTTTTCATAGTTTTTGAGATATGTAATATTTTTAGTTACCCGCTTTGTCAGTTTAACAGCCATAAACTTGTTTTCCATAAAATGTTATAAAATAATATGAATCGAACTTATTTTTACGGTTGATAAAATGAGTCGATATTGTGGAAACGTAAATATTATTCGTATTTATTTTAGTGTTAACCTAACAAAATATGTAAGTAAGAAAAACAACACAGTATTTTGCTATACGAAACCTATAATACGCGAGTTAGATTTGCATTTGCCCAATTTTTACATTAAAAGATTAAAAAAATTAACATTATTTACTAAACAATAAAAATTTACAAATACTTTCAATCTAAAATTGTTTCGGCCAACAAAATATTACTAATTTATAAAGCCAAATGTTTGTTTTATTGAAAATTTGAACACAGGCGGGGCCGCGGATAATTTAGTAATAATTCTAATAAAGTCATAAAAAGGTACATTTTATTTTTTGGATTAAAACTACGTATTTTAAAAACACATGGCGACATCTATTGTCAAATATCTAAATAACACATAAATAAATTTTCATTAAAATAACTATTTTAATGAATAAAATACGGTATTGATATTTATTTTACGATAAGCTTTTTTAAATAGTTTTAACATATATAAGTAAGTTGCCTTGCTAAAATAGTAGTATCATCGTGTTTTTATTTTAACCAGTTTTTGTGTTTTTTCTCAGAAATGAGATATTTTCCTGCCGTAAAAAGTATCCTCTATGTTGAGCCGGATAACCTGCTTTCATCGTACCAAATTTCATTATCTATCGCTCTATATCGCTAATAATGAATATTTCAGTAAGATTTTAAGTAAAATATTACATTTACGGAATCGACTTAGTGGCAATTTTATTATATGTATAGTTACTAATTTATAAAGCCAAAAAGTTTGCTTTACTGAAAATTTGAACACGGGCGGGGGCTCCGGATAATGTAGTAGTAATTCTAATAAAATTGTAAAAAGGTCATATCTGTACATTCATTTTTTGCGAATCAAAACTACGTATTTTAATAACTCATGGCGACATCTATTGTCGAGTATCTAAATAACACATAAGTATATATTAATTAAAATAACTATTTTAATGGATAAAATAGCACTATTGATAATTTGATTTGCAAGATAAGCTATTTTTAATAGTTTTTACCATATTTAGTAAGTTACCTTGCTAAACTATTTACAGATAGTATCATTGTGGTTTTGTTCCAACCAGTTTTTGTATTTTTTCTCAGAAATGAGATATTTTCCCGCGGTAAAAAGTATCCTATATGTTGACCCGGATAACCAGCTATCATCATACCAAATTTCATCAAAATCCCTCCAGTGGTTTTTCTGTGATGCGGTAACAGACAGACAGACAGACAGACAGACAGACAGACAGACAGACAGACAAAAATTCTAAAAACTATAGATTCGGCCTCTGCATCGATAATAATGTCTATTTCAATAAGATTTTCCAAAAAATATTTAATGTACAGATTCGGCTTAGTTTGAATTTTATAATATGTATAGATTACTTTTTACTTAAAACAAATAAATAAAAAAGTAACCTTTTTACTTAAAATAATAAACTTTTTGTTATGCACAAAATCAATCTAAAATCCAAAGCAAAAACTGTTTTTTCAGAACTTGATAAAAGAAAAAAAAACTCTACAAAGAAAAAGTGCATTAAGATTAGAATAATGAATTAAATAACAACTTCAACGTAAACTCAATTAATGCAATAGATAGAAGATGAGATATAATTATTTACAATATTGTGTCTTTATTTATATAAATACATGATAAGTGGTTTGTGCGATTATTTTTTATTATATAGCGATCAATCAACTATTTTATATAAACATGACCTTTTATTACGTAAATTGATATGTATACTATTTATTAACGGTAAATAAAAAAACATACGAGTTCCTCTTCTTTTTTATGAATGATCGTCTTCAAAAAGCTTGGATTCAATTATTTAACTGTATGATTTGTTTTATGTACGAGTATATAATTATAATATATTATAATTGTAAAATTGTACTATAATCTATACTAATATTATAAAGAGGTAAAGTTTGTGAGTTTGCGAGGTTGTAGGGGGTAATCTCTGGATCTACTGAACCGATTTAGATGAAATTTGGTAAGTTTGAAACCAAGGTTTCTTGTCTCCTTGTTTGAAGGACATAGGATACTTTTTATCCCGGAAATCATCCTTTAAGGGGGTGAAAATGGGGATGATAGTTTGTTTGGGGAATCAACCTAGGGACGAACCCGAGCGGATCGAAGGTGAGTCGCTAGTTACTAATATTCTGTTTTTTTGTGACTACTACTCGATGCTAAAGATTAAGAAAAGATGAAGTTGTGAGATACATAATATAGTTATTATCTTTTTAATATCTTTTGTACAAGACCGTTACGCTTTCTAATGTCAAACTTTCTACGAATTCGATATTGCCACAATGTAACGCAGTTAATTAGCAATTCGCAAATTCATTTGAAAAGATTATTATTTTTTCTTAAAAAAAAATTAAGTGTTCAATTAGCAAAATACATTTCTCGATAGGGAAAAAAAATAACTACTATATCTGGCTAAGAGGATACACTGACGTAAAACACGTAAATACGAATAAACAAAAAACACATAGGTGATTGAGTAAAGGAAATTAGGATAATACTTTCTTAAATATAATAATATTACGTGAATATTTGATATTTTGAAAAAAAAAACATATATTTTTGGAATTTTTCGTGAATTTATTTAGAGTTTTGGTTCCTGACGTTTTACATCAATCATCAGGAACTAGAAATCAAAATAAATATGCAAAAACATCCGGAAAGATAGTTTTATTAGAAAATATTACCGATGGTTAATAATATATTCCAGTTTCATTTAACAATGCGTAGTCTAGGAATGTGTTTAGATGATCACTGTTCAATCAATATAATAGTGCTAGATACTATCGGATATGCTCTTTTCCTTGACACCTAAGTCGTCTCACGTGCCAACAATTGTAACTACTGATTAAATTAGCCTTCAAAACGTTCCGTGGAGCGGCATCATCGCTACGTATATTATAAGCTAGCGACTTACCCTCGCTTTGCTTAGGTGCATCCCTAAGTGTGTTTTGAGTTTTTTCAGCAGATCCCTAATCTTTTTTCTAAAATAAAAGTAGCCTAAGTTACTCCTTATAACATCAACTATCTGCCAGTGAGAATCCCGTCAAAATCAGTCCAGCCATTTCAGAGATTAGCCGGAACAAATAGACAGACAGATAAAAAAAAATTAAAAAAAAAAATGTTTTTTATAAGTTTCGTAAATGATTTCACATGCATTCAATAAAAACCTGTTATTTTGACATTACAAACAGACACTTTAATTTTATTTATCTGTATAGATTACAGTTGAGTTTGTGTTTTATTCGGGCTAATCTCAGAAATTACCTAATTTTCATATGGTTTTCAATAATAGAAAGAGGGTTTATCTAGAAAGGCGTAATGAAGAAGAATATTTTGAAAAAACGAGTATTTACTTAGTGGATTTATATTTTTTTATTGTTCTTCCGGAAGCAGGATTTTTCGAAGTGACATTTTTATTTTATATTGTTACTTATAATTCAAAGCATCAACTACGTCGCGTCGTAGGTATAGACGAAAGCAAAAACATCATAAATATTAAAATTTTGCATTAGTATTTATGGCTATATGTTTAAGTTACATCCTGTCATCTATACGTATAATAAAATTGTAATTAAGAAAAATCTGTAGGTACATTAAATATTTTTTGGAAAATCTTATTGAAATATACATTATTATCGAAACAGAGGCCGAATTTATAGTTTTTAGAATTTGTGTCTGTCTGTCTGTCTGTCTGTCTATCTGTCTGTCTGTCTGTTACCGCATCACGAGAAAACCACTGGATAGATTTTGATGAAATTTGGTATGATGATAGCTGGTTATCCAAGTTAACATATAGGATACTTTTTTCTGCGGGAAAATATCTAATTTCTGAGAAATCTATACTAAACGATAAAACGTAACTAGGGACGAACCCGAATGGAGCGAGGGTGAGTCGCTAGTACATATATAATTTATTATACAGTTTACTTCGTAATTCTCATCTGTTACTTTTAATTTTAGGACAGTGGCAACATGTAGTTTTTGTTAACGATATAAAAACAGGAAATATATACAAAGGTCTTATCTTTCCCAATATTAACTCAACATGCAAACAAACAAAGAAAAAATTATTTATAATAATTGTATAGATAAAATAGATACATAAGTGAGACTCATATTATTAACTAGCGACTCACCCTCGCTTCGCTCGGGTTTGTCCCTAGGTTGCTTCGCAAAACAAAATTATTTAATTTGATTTTAAATTTTTTTCGTGGGGCCCTATTTTTTTTCTAAAATAAAAGTAGCCTAAGTTACTCCTTATAACATCAGCTATCTGCCAGTGAAAGTTCCGTCAAAATCGGTCCAGCCATTTCAGAGATTAGCCGGAACAAACAGACAGACAGATAGACGGACACACAGACAGACAGACAAAAATTGTAAAAAATGTTGTTTTGGTATATGTACCGTATACACATCCATATGCATTTAGTAAAAAGCGGTTATTTTAATATTACAAACAGACACTCCAATTTTATTTATCTGTATAGATGGTATAAATAGGTAGGTAAGTACCCTATATTTACGTATACCTAAGCTCCATGCTTTAACATATTTATACAACATAAAATATTCATATTTACATTAATTACATGTTATATGGTCTTTTGTATAATATATTGACCTTTACGATATGGACACAAGATATTTTTGTATCGAATACATGTTTATCTTTTTTTTTACAATAGTGCGATTTGCGAGTCATATCTATTGACAGCTTCATTAATGTACGAAAAAATATTTTGAAGCACTCTTTTTATTTTTGTTTTTTTTTCGTGACATACTTCATTTATGCTAAAAATATTATCCATTCAATTGCAATAAAAATACTATCCATAATCTAAAATTAAAAACCTAATATTTAAATTGATTTAACGTTTTATATTTATCTATATTCAATACTAGCGTCTCACCCTTGCTCCGCTCGGGTTCGTCCCTTGATACGTTTTGACAGTTAGTATAGATTTCTCAGAGATGTGATATTTTTCTGCAGTAAAAAGTATCCTATATGTTGACCCGGATAAACAGCTATCATCATACTAAATTTCATCGAAATCTCTTCAGTGGTTTTTCCGTGATGCGGTCACAGACAGACAGATAAAGATTCTAAAAACTATACATTCGACCTCTGTACCAATAATAATGACTATTTCGATAAGATATTCCAAAAAATATTTAATTTTCAAACTCGACTCAGAATTTTATTATATGTATAGATAGATGTAGCATGCTATTGACATAGCTGTTTACGTTTTTTGGGTTGTGTTCATATTATCTATTAGCGGAACTGTTGCGCCAAATATGGCCTCAATATTGTGAATCTTAAGTAGTTTATTTACAGTAAGTAGCTTTCTCTAATGTTTATTTTTAAATTTAGTTACTTATGTCGCTTTCATTTATTCTTATTCTCAAAAAAAAAATATGTAAATATTCTCACATAAGATATTGTCTCCTTATTATATCTAAATCTTATTTTAGCATTAAAATATGTATCTCCATGTAAAATATACATGTATGTATATTTTGTATACTATTCTTTATTGCACTTAAAAATAAATACAGTGATTAAAATACAATTTTTGTTTTATTACATAATTAAAGTAAAGAATTATCTATAATAATCTGTACACATAAATAAAATTGAAGTGTCTGTTTGTATGTTAAAATAACAGCTTTTTAATAAATACATAGGAAAGAAAATACGGTTTTTATATAAGAAAAAAAAATATTAGATGTTATAAGGAGTAACTTGGCTACATCTATTTTAGAAAAATAATTAGGGATCCGCACAAAAAATTAAACTCGTGAATTTCGAGCGAAGCGGGGGTAATTCGCTAGTAAATAATAATAGGTACCTTTACTTTTACTTACTTCTCGCATAAGCTCTGGATCGAAGACATAAAGCACAGGGCGTGATCTTGTCGCCTTGGCTAGACGCACTAGGTCCCCATAGCGCTCTCGAAGTCCTTCTAGTAGGCCCAGACCCACAGTGTGATGAAAGCTCCCTAGAATGATATATAACTGTTAATTTATGATAATTATTAACAAAAGGTCCTAAAATACAGTTTCATAATGCGGCTTTGTTCCTGTATTAGATAAATCGATGAAAACTGGATGATATCTTATGCGTTACTAAAACATATAAGCTATCGTCATTTCCAATTTCATACAAATCCACTGAGCCGTTACAGCTAAAGAGTAATAAAGATACAAGTTTTCGCATTTTCAATGTTAACGTGATTACCGTCAACGGTGTTTGGTGTTCTCTAATCAGTTTAAATGGGATTTGGCAGACTCTCACTTAAACAAAACTAAACCAGTTAAAAATCTTAAAAGAATCGATAAATGAAAAAAATGTATATATATTTATATTATATAATATAGTACTTATAATCTACATACATAATATGTATAATATAATAGTATTTGAAAATATAAAATGAAATGTTAAAGATAAGTTATAAATAAAACTGTAAAAAGCTTCAATATGAATATATATGACATTATAAGAGATAAAAAATATAAACAAACAATTTAATTTGATTGAGAATTAAGTAAATTTACACAGGTAAATCCTGTTTTATTATATTGCAACTCTGCCGAGCACGTGGTACTGAGATGTTTCTCAGACCGACGGGCCGTGATCATCGTAAAATTGCCAAACACGATAAATGTTCTTTTATGACGTTTGTAGTATGTCATTTGACGATAATGTCAATAGATAATTATATAATAATAAGTAGCGACTCCCCCTCGCTTCGCTCAGATTCGTCCCTACTTACGTTTTAACGATTAGTATAGATTTCTCAGAGATGAGATATTTTCCCGCAGTAAAAAGTATCGTATATTAGCGGTTCATCCTTGCTTCGCTCAGGTGCGCCTTTAGCGAAAACAAACCTATCCCACGGGAACCGTGTATTTTTCCGGGGTAAAAAGTAGCCTATGTATTATTCCAGACTATAATCTATCTTTGTGCTAAATTTCATCCAGATCCGTTCAGCCGTTCTGGCGTGAAATACTAACAAACATTCATACTCACAAACTTTCACATTTATAATATTAGTATAGATGTTGATCCGGACAACCAGCTATCATCATACCAAATTTCATCAAACCCCTCCAGTAGTCTTTCTATGATGTGGTGACAGATAGACACAGACAAAAATTCTATAAATTCGACCTCTGTATCGATGATAATGTCTATTTCAATAAGTTTTTCCAAAAAATATTTTATGTACAAATTCGGCTTAGTTTCAATTTTATTATATGTAAGTATAGTAACATGTAATAGATAATGTTATGAGATAATAGTATCTTACGCTTTGTTCGATTGCGTACTTGCCTAACAGTAGCGTATGTTTCGTATGCGTATATGTTACTCCATAGTCCTTCATAGTACCTGTGTACTAATATGTAAAAATAATGTATGTATTCATTCCTTTTTAACGTCCCACTGTTGGGCACGGGCCTCCCTTCAATACGAGGGAAAACAGGCCATAGTCCACCACGCTGGCCAAGTGTGGATTGGCGGACTAAAAAAAATTATGTATTTCATCCAAATCCGTTTAGCCCTTTCCGCGTGTATGAGTAACAAACATTCACAAAGACGCACAAAGACTCAAACAACCACGCTACACTCACAAAGGAACAATGTGTGATTTAACATGTATTTATTGAGTTCATAAATATAAACAAAAGGTTTTATTGATTAATTAAGAGTCATGATATTAATATTTCATTTGTATATGTTACTAAATATAGTTGGAAAATGAAATTAAGTTAAATAATAATATTGATAACGACATTACGTTTTAAATAATAAAACATATTACATTTTCAAATGCGTATTTAAATAATCTTAAAGTATGCGCAGACATTTTCTTAGACGTTGTTGATTTTGTTTCATCTGTAGTCGTCTTTGCTTATGGATCAAGATCCGGCTTGAAATGTTAATGTTAGCGGCACATTTTAATAGGCACCCTAGTCAAAACATATTGTTCCTTTTATTATTGTATATAAAAAAATGATTTTGATTAAATACGCTATGAACGTAGCAATCTTGCAGCCGGACCTTAGTCCATTAGAGTCTTTTAAAAAAACGGATTAGTTACGAATCTGCCTAATAAATTGACATAGACAAGAAGGCCACTAATTACATGTGAAACATTTTCGTATTTATTAAATTACTAGCAGAAACCCACAGCTTCCCTTGCCCTAAAACTATAAAAAAACTCTGAAAAGGTTGGTTTCATACAAACTTTCATCTCCTAATTTACCCTCCTATGGGATGAATTTCAATAAATGTTAAAACACGTATTTATTTAATTGCAGAGCATTAATATCAAGTTTCAAGTAATTCTGATCATAAATATTTTTTTGGGTTGTATTATAACATGTTTTCCCGTGGGAATGAGATAATTTCCCGCGGTAAAAAGTAGCCTATGTCACTCTCTAGCCCTCCAACTATGTCCACCCAAAAAACACGCCAACCGTCACCCTGTTTCGATGTAAAAGAAGGACAAACAAACAAACAAACACACATTTATAATATTAAAGTATAGATTAATACAGAATATGTAATTACTAATTAGTTATGTAATATTAAGTACATATGAGCGACATGCGGCAAAAATAAAGCTTTTTTAAGATAACGTTAATGACAACATTTAAAAACTTCAAAACAAAGGAAATTGCTACTTCATATTATCTTTTTATTACGTTTAATAATGCGTTGACGTTTTTATTATCATTATCAAAAATATGTTTCAATAATATTTACTAAACTTTTGATTTTTAATTAGGTATCTATTGAAACAAAAAATTACTTTAAGATTTTTAAGATTTAAGAAATAAGTTTTAAGATTTTGTATCGCTATAGATTATAATAAAAGTGGTCAAAAAAAACAAAATGCCGTATTTTAAGAAAATCTTGCAAAAATTCATCATTTATTCAGGTCCGAACTTTTATAGCTTTTTATTCGTCGCATTCCTATCCAAGCAAAAGGGAGTCTACTCGCAGTATCAAGTAGTACATATAATAAAATTGTAAATAAGTCGAATCAGTAAATTTAACAATTTTTGAAAATCTTATTGAAATAGAAATTATTATCGATACAGAGGTCGAATCTATGGTTTTTAGAATTTTAGCTGTCTGTCTGTGACCGCATCACAGAAAAACTACTGGAGGGATTGATGAAATTTAGTATGATGATAGCTGGTTATCCGGGTCAACATATAGGATACTTTTTATGCGGGAAAATATCTCATCTCTGAGTAAACTAAACGTCAAAACGTAAATAAGGACGAACCCGAGCGGAGCGAGGGCGAGTCGCTAGTAGAGTAAAATAAATTCATAGTTCATTAATAAGTTAAACTTACTCGTTTGTTATTAATGTTCAATAAACATTTTACAACTACAATAATAATTCATTTTAAACCTCTTGTGAAAGCTAGAAGCTTTATATAAGTGTTTGGTAGAAGTTGAATGGTTCTCGATAAAAGATATGATAATAGTTTATTGCCTTAAGCGATATCAATTTATACACTCGTATAGACGAATTGTAGTCTACTTAGATACAACTACAAGTGACCGCTGTGGCGTAGTTAAACAACGTTATGATTAGAATGCTAATACAAACGATATGTTGAACGCAGATTCGATTCTCGTGTAGGGCAAATATTGCATATAACATATTATATAACATACATTATTACATTACATACATAATAATTTAAATCCACTATATAATTATTCGTTTTATTGTCGAAGATATAACATATAAAGCCATTAGAAAAATTAAAAAATATTAAAAAGTAATTTTTGAAAGTTATCACATTCGATTTGTCAAACTAATAGCAATATTAAATAAATTAAATGTAATCATTCTATCATTAGGCTGAAAATTTAAAATTGATTGGATAAATGGATATTGATATGGATGAATAATTATGAATGGATTAAAAGGAAAATTGTGAAAATTAGCTAATAATTCAAATTGAATACCTAATACTAGTCTGTTCTTAAATACCTATACTACGAGTATATTAGCGACTCACCCTCGCTTCGGGTTCGTTCCTAGGCAAAAATAAATCTATCCCACGGGAACCGTACATTTTTCCTGGATGATATAAAGCCTATAGCCTTCCTCAGTTAACGGGCTATCTAATGCAAAAAGAATTTTTCAAATTGGATTAATAGTTCCTGAGATTAGCGCGTTCAACCAAACAAACAAACAAACAAACTCTTCAGCTTTATAATATTATTATAGATTATAGATTAGAATAGCTACAGCTCAGTCAATGCAATTTGCATGAGCATCAAATTCGCTTGATTCTCACTGAGCGCTCTCATCCGCGACCTATTGAATAATCATGTAGTTAGTAGGAAGATATGGAAGTAGTGTAAAATATACAGCATACATAATGCCGATATTAAAACTTAAAAATTACTGTTTGTTTGTATATTTAAATACTAACATTTACCTGTGACTTCACACGTAATAGGGCTTAAGTTGTTCATATTTCTTTATTCAATATTTGTATTACAAAAATACACTCATTGTTTGTCAAAAACTCTATCAGTAGTCATACTCGTAGTCGTAGTTTCTATATAGTAAAATTCTATTATAAATTATATACATATTGTATTGACAACACATTTGGCTCAGTTTGTAGTGACCCTACTTGCTGTGCCAACGGTCGCGGGTTTGACTCCTGCTGGGGGTATTCATTTGTGTGATGAGTACGAATGTTTATACTCCAGTCATGAGTGTTTATGTTTATAATATGTCTGTGTTTAAAGTAATATTAGTGTATTGTGTAGTGTATCAACTATAATCAGGTATCCATAGCACAAGCCTTGTTGCTTACCATGGAACCAGATGGTGCTGTGTGTTAATGTCCCAAAATAATAATAAAAATAATTCCTTATTAAGTTACATATTTGTAAAAAAATCGAAGGGACGCGACAGAACATTACAATTTATTATAATTTCCTCCTCTCCTTGCTGCAGAATCTTAATTGGTCCATGGGATCCAAATGTTTGCAATAAGACGATTATATTCTTTAATACTGAGACCAACATCTGCTTGGAAAATATAAAATCTTATGCAAGATTAAGTTTTAGCCCACTAACAAACGGTTAAATTAAAAGAACTGGCAGTTGAATAATTTAAAACTATCTCTTTTTTTAATTGGTGGCACAGATTAAAATTAAATTAAATAATTAATTAAATAAAAATTATATATAATCTGTTATAAATTTGACTTTTAGCTACTAAAAAAAGTAATCTATACTAATATTATGAAGCTGAAGAGTTTGTTTGTTTGTTTGTTTGTTTGTTTGGTTGAACGTGCTAATCTCAAGAACTACTAATCCGATCTGAAAAAATCTTTTTGAAAATCCGAAAAGACAGTTTTATTTAAATTTAAAAGTAATATGTAATTTACAATTTCATACGACGTTAACCCTGATTTCAAGTACTTTAACTATTACAAACAACTATAAGAGATCATTAAGGGAATGATAGTACGGGAAAAACGATACGTTTTAATGCTTCTATAAACAAATCCATTAAAGCTAAGATGAAGCAATCAAGATGAAATTCGAAACTTTAAAAGCGAAGACTTAGACAACAATCAGTCACTTAGATATTAGATAGGACGTGCTAGTCTAGAACTAAAAGCTAGATGTGGGAAGCCTGTATTGTGAGACCGGTTTAAAGATCTCGTTGGCAACTTTCTCTTTATTTACGATTGTTGTTATTTTTAGATTAGGAGAGAGTGTTCTGAACTAAAGTAATGAATGGATAATTTTAATTGCTAATTATAATATATTTTACTAAGTGTGCCCTGCGGTTTCCATCGCGTTAAATTTGTTTGATTATGAACATCAGTAATAATGTATGGAAATCTGCCCGATTTGTTGACATTTATGATTACTGCTTCGCTCCCTTGGGTAGTAGCATGATGATATATAATAAATAAATATGTTGGGACATTAACACACATCACCATCTAGTTCTATGGTAAGCTACGAGGCCTGTATTATGGATACCAGACAGTAGATACAATACACATATATAACTTTTAAATACATAGATATTATAAATATAAACACCCATGACTGGAGTACAAACATTCGTGCTCATCACTCAAATGAATGCCCTCAGCGGGACTCGAACCCGCGACCGCTGGTACAGGAAGTAGGGTCACTACAAACTGAGCCAAACGTGTCGTCAATATAGCCTATAGCCTTCCTCAATAAACGGGATATTTAATGCAAAAAGAACTTTTCAAATCGGATTACTATTTCCTGAAATTAGCGCGTTCAAACAAACAAACTCTGTCTCTTTATAATATTAGTTAAGATGTTAAAATATGGATGAAGTACGTCTCGGATTTAAATAGAGTTCGCTATATTATGGTATTAAATTATTTTTTTTTGTTATATTTTTAATGCAGACAACTAAGAGGGTCTTACGTTTTATATATTTTATTTAAAGTTTTGTGTAACACGAAGATAAGGTTGTTGGTCACGACCGCGTCGCAATACGTTAAGATTTGGTAGAAAATTTGTTTGTGTGAATTATAAATAAGCTACCAACTTGTTAATATTACGGGTTTACTTAAATTCTTAGATCTTAACAATATTAAAAAATACTTATGAGTAAAAAATAACGTATAGCACGGACGCTTCTTGTTTTTAATATAGGATTAAAAAAAGAAACATTAATTTTTTTTCTTTGCTTAAAATCTACTTAATACTATTTTTATGACACACTAGCAGAACCCGCGGCTTTGCTCGCGCTAATACTACAAAAAAAAAACTCTTTGGCTTTCACTCCCACGCGTTCAAACAAAAAAACAAACAAACAAACAAACTCTATCTCTTTATAATATTAGTATAGATTGTTGTACACAAAAGTAAAAATCTTTTAATTACCTAACTTAATTAAATTTAATTCTTTTAACGTCAGTGCTAGCATACCGTGAGGTAGCCTATTACGATAACATATGAAAGTCTGCCCGATTTGTTGACATTTATGATTACTGTTCCGCTTCCACGGGTTCAAACAAACAAACAAACTCTGTCTCTTTATAATATTAGTCTAGTATGTTGTACACAAAAGTAAAAATCTTTTAATTACCTAACTTAATTAAATTTAATTGTTTTAACGTTAGCGCTAGCATACCGTGAGGTAGCCACTATAAAATTCAATCCATATATGCATCAGCACATCTCATTATTATGCATCGTACTTTGTCATGCGATCTTTATTAGCCGCTAGGAATTACAATAACAGAGATAAGGACATTCTAGATAATATGTCAATGTACCGGTTCACAATTGATATTGTGTAGTAATTTGATACTTTATTGGATTGTATTCAATCCTTTATGACAGCGGTCGGCAACCTTTCAGCAGGCAGGGGCCACAAGGTAGCAATATCTAGTAAAGGCGTCATTTTATTTGTGTTTTATTTAAAGAAATGTGCAAAAAATAATAAAAAAATACAAACATATATCACAAAATATATAACTACAAACTTCAGTGCGACGATTGAGGCTGTATTTGAGCGGCTATTTGTTGTAAGTATCTTAGATTTCATGTTAGTAGTTACAATTCGTAAAATGGCTCTTAAATGCTCATCTGTGAGACGAGAAGCATATTTATTTTTTCGGTAATTAAAGATTGAAAAAGTTTGTTCGCATAAATAAGTTAAGTTCCCATAAAGAGTACTTTTAGAAGTTTTATTTATAAAACAGTCACGGGCCGCGTGGAGGCAGTTCGCGGGCCGCATGCTGCCCGCGGGCCGTGGGTTGCCGACCGCTGCAGTTTATAACGTCCCAGGCACCGGCATTCAATAAGAGGGGGATCAGGCCGTAGTTCATCCTTCATTGGATAATTTAATTTATTTAATAACACTCTACATTTTAAAATTTTAAACTAAATTAGTGCGATTAATGTTTATAATTGAGCTTACTGTATTATCTTTTCAATCTCTAACTACTAGCGTAACGAGTGAAAGGTAAGAGTATATTATGTAAAATTCTATTATGTAAACTTTTTTTTAAATCTGGCCAATTACAAATATTGAATGGAAATAAATAATAGCTTATTATCCAAAGTCATCGTTTTTTGTGACTGTACTGCGAGTAAACTTATGCCTAAAACAAACTCATTTTCATTATTACCTCGACAGTATTAGCACAGATTAAGTAATAGTTCCTTGTATTAGGCTTATAAAGAGAGGCTTTGTACTGTGTG
This sequence comes from Fabriciana adippe, assembly GCA_905404265.1. Lineage (NCBI taxonomy): Eukaryota > Metazoa > Arthropoda > Insecta > Lepidoptera > Nymphalidae > Fabriciana > Fabriciana adippe. The sequence continues at coordinate 12,729,532 of FR989995.1, read as the reverse complement.
ATGAGCTTAAATCAATACAAATTATAAATTAAATAATAGAAAGGGCGATTAGCTCGGTTGAAGGGTTATAATCTATAAATATTTTGCAAAAATATTCTATTGGTACGAAATCTGTGAATTAAGCTTAAGCTACTAGTCTACATATATACATAAAACTGATGTGTGTATTTATGTTCCCTATGAACTCCAATCAAGATTACCACTTGCCTTACGTTGAAGGAAAACATCGTGAGGAAACCTGCATGTCTGAGAGAACCTAACAAGTTTTCGACAGACATGTGAAGTCCGCCAATCCGCACTTGGCCAGCGAGGTGGACTATGGCCTGATCCCCTTCGTATTGAAGGGAGGCCCTTGCCCAGCAGTGGGACGTTAAAAAGGGCTGAATACATGAACTTCAAAACGGCTGGAGCGATTTCGATGAAACTTTCAGGCATCCTGTGAAGTTTGGTAGGAAGTTTGAACGCAGGCGAAGCAGCGGTTACTGCAAGTGATTAATAAAATAAAATATTTTTCTTTCTTACCAATTCTAGGTAGAACATGGGCGTGGTGCCTTAACATTGGCAATGCTATCGGCCCTGGTATGTCTCCGAATCGTTTGTAGTTATTTGATAAAGCTGGTGCAGCAACATTACGTCGCTGAGGTGATGTGGACGTTCTTCCTACTGATGATGTAGATAGATGCCGTCTGGATGGACGAGTAAGCCTAAAAAAAATTAATTGATAATTATCTAGTTTTTAACAAAAAACGTTCACAGACTTTAAAATCATTTGTTATGAGAACGAATAATACGTTTGTGTAACTCATTGATTGATTTATAATTAATTCATGAAAAAAAAAACATGAGAAACGCTTAATAAACGGCGAAGATATCGTATTATACACAAAAAAACGTAATCTTTCTGAGGCGGTTCAAAAAAAATAAAAAAATGGTCAAGTGCTAGTCGTATTTGCACACGAAGGGTCCTGTACTATCGTACATGTACTTTTTATTAATATGACTTTTACTCTATGTATGTAGTATATTAAATTAAATGATCGATTACAAACGTTAAAATATGTTTATTGTATTTTTATTTTTATTATTTTTTGTTATAGCGGCCATAGATATACATACTCTGTAAAATTTCAACTCTCTACTTATTACGGTTCATAAACCTATTATCTCATGAGATACAGTCCTCTGACAGACGGAAAAACAGCGGAGGCTTAGTAATAGGGTTCCGTTGGCACCCTTCGGGTACGGGACCCTAAAAATGTCTAAGTATCTCTAAGAGTTTTTTGAGCATAGATCATAAAATTGCTTATTTAAAATGAAAAAACAATTAACAATTATAATGGATAATATATACGTACTTTTTTGTTTTGGATCTTTAAAAAAGATTAATAGCCAATAAAAACCCTATTGAAAGGTCATCATATTATATAATATGTCTTGATTTAAATCTATAGGTACGTAATATATAATATAATAAAATTCTAACTAACCTAATCTGTATATATATGTATATTAAATATAGACGCCGAATCTATCGTTTTTAGAATTTTTGTCTGTCTGTCTATCTGGGAACGCATCATGAGAAAACTACTGGACAGATTTTGATGAAATTTAGTATGACGATAGCTAGTTATCCGGGTCAACATATAGGATACTTTTTACTGCAGGAAAATATGTCACCTCTGAGAAATCTATACTAACCGTTAAAACGTACCTAGGGACTAACCCGAGCGGAGTGTGGGTACGTCGTTAGTTTTCGTATAAGTAAGTGTAGACTAGTTTTGATTTTAGAATACAAAATGCAAGATTGACATTTACATGCTCAAGTTGTAACGTAAAAATCATAACAAACAGGTTTTATTATTAGTAGATATTTTTAAGATTACTTTATCTAGAGCAAAATTATTATTGATTTTAAATCGATAATCACTTTGCCGTGTTGTTATTTTGCATCACGCAAATGTGATCCAATTCTTTTATTACTGTAATACTTTAAATAGTTTACGCTTTGAGCTTTAAAGGTTATTATGCACCTACATTGTACAAGGATAACATGAGCGTATAAATAGAATACTAAGGACGCTAATGTGGACAGGAAATTAAATAATATCTTCAATCCGTGTTCCAAATAGGTTAGCACAGAGAACTGGAAATCGTACTGCTAGAAACAGTTGTATAATATCTATGCCCATTTCTTGTATTTTCGCGTCTATTTCACTTTGGTGCAATGGTTACAAAATATACTTTTACACCATTTGGTGTAAGTTTGATTCGCGCACATTGAAATTGTCTATGAACTATATATTCGTGATTATTAGTCATAGTCTGAGTGATTATGATTGTTTCTCGATCTAACAATATAAAATTTGGTTCAGTTCATAGTGACCCTACTTGTTGTGCCAGCGTTCGTGGGTTCGAGTCCCGCTGGTGACATTCATTTGTGTGATGAGCACGAATGTTTGTACTCTAGTCATGGGTATTTATATTTATAATATGTATTGTATTTAAAGTTATATATGTGTGTAACGCATCAACTATCTGGTATCCGTAACACAGGCCTCGTAGCTTACCATGGAACTAGATGATGCTGTGTGTTAATGTCCCAACATATTTATATATAATTATGTATCATACTGTTAAAAGAGTTATTATAACAATTATTTTTTTAGTATTAAAACCGTATGATAGATAGAGAGCATGTGGTATTAATCACACTGAGCAAAGCCAGGGCATGTCGGTAGTTTATTTATTATATTTATTTTATTACTATAATCATTAAATTCAAAAGTGTTTTTTTTTTAATTTGGTTTTTATTTTTGCGCTAGTTAGCTACACCCAATACTGCATAAATCTTAATTCTCGATCACGCTTATGGCTAATACAATAATTTCCTCGGATGAAGAATAAACCCACGAACTCCGGCTTAGTAAATATTACCAGTTATTGTATCTTAATAAATATATTTTAGAGTTTTACATGCCTTATTTATGTCCACTTTTCTAAGCTAGCACATAATAACTGCGTAGATTGATCAATATTTTCCTGATAGTTTTGCTTAGTGCGCATTAAATTGTTAGCAACCATTTATAAATGATTTCATAGTAGGTTAGTATGTTCTAAACTAGTGATTTAACCTCACTTTGCTCGGTTGCGTTTGGTCGTTAGAGTGTAAATTTTATTACTAACAGAGTAGTATCAAACATAGAAACATTCCCATTTATATTAGTAGTGCGATATGTACATATAATAAAGTGCTAATACACTGTCAAGTAAACACGATAATCTTGATTGAAGTAATGTAAATATTTTCGCCAGATTTGTTGCTACAGTAGGTACCTATATACAATATATATTCTATTGTTTTTCTTTCGGATGCCGGTCCGCCAATATTATAACAGAGCATCGGAATCGAGAAAGTTAACTGCTAAATGGACTTTATTAGTAGATAATACGGTTTATTTTTCTTTGTTAATCAATGCTTTGGTGGGTACTGCGTAGAATGTGGTCCGTAATGAATGCTAACTGGATACGAAGCCTGATGCATTCAAGTTCAAGGGCGATAAAAAATAATATGGCGAATACTTTGCTAATTGGTTAAATATTTTCTCACATAAAATATAAATGACTACAAGATAAGATGTAGGTTTTATTATTATAATTATTATATAAAACTCGTTTAAAAAAATTATTATTAAGTTATATCTATACATCTATACAGATAAATAAAATTGGAGAGTCTGTTTGTAATATTAAAATAACCGCTTTTTACTAAATGCATATGGATGTATACACGGTACATATACCAAAACTACATTTTTTACAATTTTTGTCCGTCTGTTTGTTCCGGCTAATCTCTTAAATAGCTGGACCGATTTTAACGGAATTTTCACTGGCAGATAGCTGATGTAATAAGGAGTAACTTAGGATACTTTTATTTAAGAAAAAAAAAATGGGTCCAACGAAAAAAAATTAAAACCAAAATTAATTATTTTGTGGGAAGCAACCTAGGGACGAACCCGAGTGAAGCGAGGGTGAGTCGCTAGTATTATTACTATTACTAGCGACTCACCCTCGCTCCGCTCGGGTTCGTCCCTACTTACGTTGTAAAGTTTAGTTTATATTTCACAGAGATGGGATATTTTTCTGCGGTAAAAAGTATCCTATATGTTGACACGGATAACCAGCTATCACCATACCAAATTTCATCAAAATCTCACAAGTGGTTTTTCCGTGATGTGTACTCAGACAAACAGACAGACAAAAATTCTAAAAACCATAAATTCGGCCTATGTATCGATAATAATGACTACTTCAATAAGGTTTTTAAAAATATATTTAATGTACAAGTTCGATTCAGTTAGAATTTTATTATATGTATAAATAATACTTTTTTAATTAATTGTACGATTAATATATGTATATATTATGTAGGTAAAAACTAGAAATGTTTTGCATTGTTATAATTTTTTGTTGCATAGTTAATTTCGTTTTTAGTTCTTATACTTTGTAATTATAATTAGTACAAAGATAATTCTCGCGTTGTTTTTAATTTTCCGACGCAAAAAGAGGGGAGTTATAACTTTAACGTGGGCTGTGTGTCTATGTATCTGTTTGTGGCATCGTAGCGCCCAAACGAATGAACTGATTTTAATTTAAGGTTTTTGTTTGAAAGCTCAATTGATCAAGAGTGTTCTTAGCTATAAATCAAGAAAATCCGTTCAGCCCTTTGCAGGATATCGGCTCGTTTCTAGACGGTAAAAGGATCTGTACAATTTTCACAGATTTTCACTAAGCAATTCGAAACTTGGTATCCCGTTATTTTAATGGCATTGCAATGAAATGTAACCTAGGCCTGATGCTGGAGCATCACCTGGTGATGTGCATGATACTTAACTCTTTACTAAAAACTTGTTGTTGTTCTGTTGTTGTCTTATTAGAATGCAGTGTTGCTTATAATTAGGGCATCATTTAGTCTAGATTTTTCTTTTGTTTATTAACATGTACAATTGTAAGAATGCTATGCTCTCTTAGCGACCTATGTAATAAATAATAAAAAAAAAACAACAGAGATACCGTGCTTAGGCTCATAGAAATAGTCTCAATGAATAGGTTGTATTGAGGGGATTTTTAACTTTAGAGCTAGTTATACATGTATCTACTATCTCTTAGGGAACACCTACCGTTGTGACTTTTTTGTAAGGATTGAATAAAATTATATGCTTAATTAATATAACTAATTGTGAAGAATCCCGCTCGAATAGTTTAAGACAAAGCCGTCGGTATATTATATGTATTTAAACTAAAATAAAATTAAATTAAAATTTAAAAAAAAAACCCCTACGCAAAAAATACTTATTGTTTAAGGAACAACCCATAAAAGTTAAAAATAATTGTCTTTTATCAGTAGTTAGAAACCAAATAAACAATCTGGAGACCATTCTGATTGCAGCATCAGGCATGCGTGAAGCACTTAATCGAGTAGGTAATCATACGCCAAAATGCTGTACATCATTTTGGAAAAGAGCTGATACTCTTACACTGCTGGAGCGATATTAACCAAACATAGCTAAGAACCACCGCAAGGAAACTGGCTTTCAAATGAAAAAAACCGCATCGAAATCGGTCCATCCGTTTGAAAGGTACGACGCCACAGGCAGACACACATACACAGACAGACAGCATCGACGTCAAACTTATAACACCCCTCTTTTGGCGTCGGGGGTTAAAAATAAGGGGTGATTATTATTTATCATCAACAATTAATTATACTATATATATTAACAACTCAATAGGTAATAGGTTTATTTAAAATATATATATATATATATATATATATATATGTTTCACTTTGATATTTATTCAGTCAGGTAATTTTCAGTCAGGATTTTTATCTGATTATTGTAATAATTGTAAAGTTAAATATTATTTTCGGTATAATATAATTAATATATTTTATACTGCATATGGAAAATTAACAAAATATAATTGAACTAACCAATTATAATTGAATAATTTTCATACTAATAACATATAATTTAAATACAAAAAAAAATATGTAATTTAAGATATATCATACGTTAACTAATTTATCGTATTTGTTAGTAAATGTATGAAATTAAAAATATCACGTTCAATCTACATGTACAATTTTTAAATGAAATACTAATAATTAATATGTAAGTATATTTGCGAGCACGCAGTTGTTACATGTATGATGTAAAGATATTATAATAGATTCGTAACTTGCCAAATTTAAAGTCATGTACAAAAAGACGACTGCTCCTCCGACGTTGATTTAGTTCCTTGATATTAACAGGTTCCAATAACGGATACGGACGGACGGTAAACATTTAATTAAATGAAGTAGATCAATAATATTAAATATGAAAACTAAAGAAATTAAAATTAATAAAAAAAAATGTACTTCGTTCATAATTTAACTACAAAATTTTGTCGAAAATATTCAAAAGTTTTTTCACCTAAACTATCATTATTTATAATTTTCAAAATTCTAAACTTTTAGAAATTTTCAAATTTCGAAATTCAAAATCAATATGAAAATGACAACAGATAATAAATAATTTGTAACCTTTATTTCAAGTTGTCAAAATTAAACGCAACATGGTCTTAATATATTCAGCCAATTAAAATTAAAGGAATACTAAATAAATAAATACCTTCATAAAATATGAGTATGAGTTGATATTTTTTATTTAATTACTTACAGGCATTGACGAGCAATAACGTTCTTCATTTTCACACAATGTTCTATTTACACTGCACAAACTTAAACTACACTAAGCATTTTGTTATTAAACAATTTAAGAGTCTCGGTTTTTATTTACGATACGTTCTCTCTCGTTGACTTGATGCGAGTGTTGTAGACCGCGTGTATGGCGTTACTTGATAGTGATGTGAGTGACCAGTCGATGATTTGAGGATTTACACAAATATATTGTTTATGTTAGTGTAAATTGTGGGTATTTTGTGACGTATTGCGTAAATAAAATTATTTCAGATAACGTTATACTTTCTTAGATGATACCTTTTCTTATTTAAAATGTCTGATAACGTTCTAAAAATAAAAGTGTATTACGGTTTTTTTAGTATTTAATTTATTTAAAAAATAAATATAATTTAATCGGAAGAAAAAAATGAGTGGGAAGTATTATCATCAGTACCTATTTGTTATTGTTATTTTTTTTTAATTTAAATTAAATTCTAGTTATCTTTATTTTAATATATCACTTACCAACTAAAGGACAGAATACATTATAATAACTGTCTTTTTTATGTATTTATTGTTACATGCATTATTATTATATTGTTACATGCCATAAGGTTACTTAAAAATAATTTATAACAAAAAATCGTAAACATTCATATTTGTGTGTACAGATGCTCCTAATAAAAAGACAATGGTAGCTATTATATGCATAATCATATATTATAACTAGCAACTTACCCTCGCTCCGTTCGGGTTCGTCCGTTACGTTAGCGTAGATTTCTCAGAGATGGGATATTTTCTAGCAGGAAAAAGTATCCTATTTGTTGACTCGGATAATCAGCTATCATCATACCCATCAAAATATGTCCAGTGGGTTTCTCGTAACGCGATCAGAGACGGACAGACAGGCAGAAAGACAGACAGACATATATTCTAAAAACTATAGATTCAGATCGATAACAATGAATATTTCAATAAGATTTTATAAAAAAAAATCATATGTACAGATTTGACTCAGAATTTTAATATAATATGTATAGATAAAAAATATTTTATCGATATGCCAATCATTTTTGCAACACCGATACATGATCTTTGGACCATGGAATTTGTTTACAATTTAGATCCAATGAATTGGTACCAACGTTATTAATTCTCAACGTATAACGGGATAACAGCGTATAACCTTTTTTATTTGTGCATATTCTGGCGTTTCTTATTGCGAAAAAAAGGCACGCATATATAATATTTATAAGCAATGCTAAATATCCCGTTACGTACTGATAATATAGTCAATATTATAATTTTGTTGTGTAAATAACATTTTTAAAAGTTTCATGTACAAAAGGTGCAGTCGAAATTCTAGTAATAGGGCCTACACTGTCTATATAAGAGTCTTTGTTCTTTTAACGTATGTACATAATTAAGTAACAACAAGCTTCTTTTTATACTTAAATCATTTATTGTTTCTCGCGGGATAAAAAAGTCAAATGCATATAGATGTATAGGTAGGTACACGGTACATGAGACAAACCAACATTTTTTACAATTTTTGTCTGTCTGTCTGTCTGTTTGTTCCGACTAATCTCTGAAACGGCTGGACAGATTTTGACGGGACTTTCACTGGCAGATAGCTGATGTAATAAGGAGTAACTCAGGCTACTTTTATTTTAGAAAAAAATAGGGTCCCACGAAAAAATAATTAAAACCAAATTAATTAATTAATTTTGTTTTGGAAAGCAACCTAGAGACGAACCCGAGCGAAGCGAGGGTGAGTTACTAGTATAATTTATAAACACAGAAAACACCATAACTCGCACCCGTGCGAAGCAGGGCTAAGACGCTAGTAACAATATATAGCAATTAAAATTAATTCAGCTATGTGGAAAAAGAACGATTATAATTGTTTTACCTGTATAGACATTACTTATACGCTCTATGTATTAATATCTTCTTTATTTTTTTATCACATATTTTATTAAATTACCTATTCAAGTTGGAATAATAAAACAATTGTTTATAAATAATATTACTCATGACAATATCATAATTGCTAATTCAAGTATAAGAATAAACGTGATCTATCTATTTTTTCATTGCGCCATGTTGTTACAAGATGGACGACATGCCACAAACAGACTTAAAAATGATTAAGAATAAGTAAATTGTTGAAATTTTATTACTTTGTAAATACTAGTAGTTACACAAAAGAATATTATAATCTATATCATTGTAGACTTATTTTTTATTTTTTACTAGCGACTCACCCTCGCTTCGCTCGGGTTCTCCCTAGGTACGTTTTAATTTTTTTGAGCGAAAACCTATTTTTTTTCAAAAATAAAAATAGTCTACGTTACTCTTTATAATATCAGCTATCTGCTAGTTTTAAAATTGGTCCAGCCGTTTCGGAGATTTGCCGGAACCAACAGACAGACAGACAGACAAAATTGTAAAAAATATTGTTTTGGTATATGTACCGTGTACATATCCATATGCATTTAGTAAAAAGCGGTTATTTTATTAAAGATTACCTACCATGATACCATAAAGAATGAATGAATTTCACCCAATTTTGAACCAATTTTCATATTTATTTAATGAATAGTTTATATCTCAATTACCCTGTATAAATTTTAAGGAAACATTCATCCCTTATAGGTAAGAATAATTCTTATGTTCATTTTGAATCAGTTTATCAAAAGTAAAAAAAAGTATTTTATTGGATTTAAAAAAAACATTTTGCTACAATAACCAGTAACAGACGAAAAGACCAACAGACACACAACTCAGGCGTATACGCAAAAGGCTCTAGCTATTTTTTTTAATTGAGTTGTATACCTTTTTTTATTTTAGATTGACGTTACAAATAATGACATGTAATTAAGTGTGGCAATTTTAAGTAAAATCACCTTTTTATTTTTTTATTAAAGTAATTTACCTTTTATTAAAGTAACTTCAATCGATAAAATCTACATTTAAAGTATCAAAGCATCCACATACAATCAAGTAATTAGAACTGTTATATACTACAATACATTATACATAAACTACAGTTGTTAGTTCCACTAGGTAAATCTAATGACCGTCTGTCTATATAGCATCAATTGTGATATTTTTTTATCGTTATGATATTGAACTATAATGTTATTCTTTTGAGGTGTCGATGTGTTAACTTGATAGTAGTGGAAAGTTGTATAACCGATTAATTTTTACCAACATTACCCCTCCTGAGAAGAAAAGGAGGGTGATTATTAAGGATTATGAGGGTGAAATTAAAGCAGAAAATCTATACTTAAAATTAAATTCTGAGTAGAATCTGGATATTAAATATTTTTTGGGAAATCTTAATGAAATAGTTACTATTATCGATGCAGAGGCCGAATCTATAGTTTTTGTCTGTCTGTCTATTTGTCTTGGGACAGATTTTGATGTAATTTGGTATGGTAATAGTTATCCGGGTCATATAGGATACTTTTTACTGCAGGAAAATATCTCATCTCTGAGAAATCTATACTAACCGTTAAACCGTACCTAGGGACGAACTCGAGCGGAGCGAGGATGAGTTCGCTAGTATTAGATAAAGTCATAACTTGTAGCAATCGGGGAAGCCAAAGCAAATACTATTTCACCATTATTAAACTTACTCATACAATATTAGGAAGCGAAAACGTAGAGCTTCTTACATCTAGCTCTAATAAAGTTACTGAAAGAAAATTTGCTACAGAACTTTTGTTGGATTTCATCGTTCTCTAGAGAATTTCATCTTGTAATACTGTGTTGTATAAAACTACTATCTTCTACAATCATAGAAAGTACAACGAGGAACAGTAAAATAAAAATATTTTTAAGTTTTCATTATACAAGCTTTTTCAATAAAGCTTGAAAGCTCTAGATTAATGAATAACATTACTGTGAATGACAGGCGATTTGCGGAATTTCAAGGATAAAATTATAATGTATAAAGAAGTTTAGTTATTGTAGTGCTATTTGCATTTACATGCAAGTCGGTATTTACCCGTTTAATAAAAACAAAGCAAGATTAGTTCATATTTAACATACTACGTATTTCTACCTGACTGCTACAGGAGGGTCATGTTTATCGAGTCTTCTGACTCAACAGTCCCAAATGCCTTTGTTTTAATAGGTCCAGCCTATCAAAATAAAGAGAGTTATCATTGAATTTTCAAAGTCAAAATATTACTTTAACGTGTACCTATTATTACAAAGTGAAATAATGTAAACATATCGTTAAATGTATAATTGAAACGGTTCGTTTCAAATAAAACTGAAAGTTTTGAAGTTCATAGAATATTTTTTTTTATTTAGTATAGATGGCTAAATTTCAGGATGTAGGGAATATCAATAACGTTTAAAGGAATCTCGAGGTCGGTTACGATACTAAAACTGAATTATTAGATTTATTAAAATACTACTTTTCTAGCTACTAACTACCTAAGCTACTATTTTAGATTTATATATATGGTAGTAAGACGAAAAAAATTGCATGCTTGCTTTGATTTACAGCATCATGGTCACGGGAGAGACTGACATTTGATGACACGCTTGGCTCAGTTCGTAGTGACCCTACTTGCTGTGCCAGCGGTTGCGGGTTTGAGTCCCGCTGGGGGCCTTCGTTTGTCTGATGAATACGAATGTTTTACTCCAGTCATGGGTGTTTATATTTATAATATGTATGTATTTAAAGTTCCAAATGTGTAGTGTATCAACTATTTGGTATCCATAACACAAGCCTCGTTGGTTAACATGGAACTAGATGGTGTTGTGTGTTATGTCGCAACATATTTATTATTTATTTATTCAAAAAGCCGGGAATCAAAAATCAAGATAAATCCGTGAAAAAAATCCGAAAAGATAGTTTTGTTTAAAATGTCAAATATTCGCGTAAATTTAAGAAAGTATTATGATTAACTAGCGAGTCACCCTCGCTTCGCTTCGGGTTCGTCCCTAGACAAAAACAAATCTATCCCACGGGATCCGTTAATTTTTCCGGAATGATATATAGCCTATAGCCTTCCTCAGTTAACGGGCTATCTAATGCAAAAAGAATTTTTCAAATCGGATTAGTAGTTCCTGAGATTAGCGCGTTCAACCAAACAAACAAACAAACTCTTCAGCTTTATAATATTAAGTATAGATACTTATATTATAAGAGATCTAATGGTTAACAAATCTCCTCTAAGTATTTAAGAATAAATTGATCACCGTTTCAGAAATCATTACTTGTTAGTTGGGAAGAGGTAAATAAATATTTAACCATATCACCCTTCCTGTACATTATAAAGGTCTTACATACCTAAATATTTTAACAGATTTTGAATGTTATTTTGAAAAGCATAGGGCTTGAATTTGTAAGGCAAATATAGTTAATGCCTTTATGAATAGCATGTCACAAGTCACGTGCGCCCTCTGAACAAATTTTTATTTCCCTTTTATGCAGTAAAATGCAGTCGTTGACATTAAGAAGAAATGTTTAATTTTTACGCATTTCAGTATTAGAATTTAGAATTGCGAAAGTTTGTGAGTAAGTGTTGTTACTTCATGAAGCCGTAAGCCCTTAAAGGACATGAGTGGATTGGTAATCGCTTATGTAATGGACTAACATATAGGCTGCATGTTTTATAACTACCTAGATTAGTAGATTTGAACGCAAGAACCATTTAGATTTTTAACCGACTTCCAAAAAGGAGGAGGTTCTCAATTCGTCGGAATCTTTTTTCTTTTTTTTTCTTTTTTTTTATGTATGTTCCGGATTACTCGAAGACAGCTGAACCGATTTGGGATTTTTTTTTTTGTTTTAAAGGGTATTCTTCCCCGGTGGTCCCATATAAATTTTATCGAAATCGGTCAAGCGGTTTTTAAATAAATGGCTTAATCGAATATGTTTTTATTAAAAATCTTTCTTCTTACAAATTACCTGCTTATTACGTCTACATTAAAAATGGAAAAATAAAAACTTAAAAAAAACCGACTTCCAGGCACTGAAAAGTGAAAAATAACTAAACAGGGGTCTTCATTTCGAATAGATACCTAATTAGATATTTTCGAAGTCGGTGTGCTTTGATTTGTATTGGCTGGCACCGACTTCGAAAATATCTGATTAGGTATCTATTCTAAATGAAAACCCCTGTTTAGTTATTTTTTACTTTTCAGTGCCTGGAAGTTGGTTTTTTTTCTAAGTTTTAAATGTAAAGCTAATATAAAATCTTGAAAGTTAAATGTATGAGACAAATATGATACCTAAAGCAGTAATCTGCCTAGTTTTGTTCTATTTTATAAAATACTAAGCTAATAATGTAATCTAATGGTAATGCTTCAAGACTTCGTCTATATTTGAACGGCACTTCACCACATTATCCGTGCATGTTTAAATGAAAATAAATTCATATTTTCAAGTAACTAATCTACTATTATCCACTAAATACATCCTTTTCGGTTGAAAACCCTATAATATCTATTTTAAAAAACAACAAAATGAAGTACAACAAAAACATATAATAAATCAATATACCTTATACTTTCTTTTTACAGGAATATTTGACATTTTAAATAAAACTATCTTTTTGGATTATTTCGCGGATTTAATTTTGATTTTTAGTTCCGCGACGTTTCGAATGCTTTACAGCAATCATGGTCACGGGAGAGTTTAAGATTTTAGACGTCTCAAAGGCGTTATATATGTACTTGTTACAGACAGTGCCTACCCACTACTTTACTAAAATGATTTCAAAAATTTAAAAATGGCACTAAAGTACCTCACAATATTTGTTGATTTTAATTCTAAAAATTTTAAATTTTTTAATAAGTATTATAATTAAATATAACAATATTATTTATTTATTTTATTGTAGCTGTTATTATTATAAATATTGGAATTTTTTTAAAAACTTTATTAATCAATATAAACTATAAGTTAAAAAAGGTATTGCTTTGTTTGTCCCCCGATCATACTCATAGATGCATGAGCATGAGCTAAGTCACGTTCGCGCTCCCAAATAATTTTAGATTCACTTTCTTTGTACTACTGCTGCATTGAAACGTGTGCGGGCGCATGTACACCGGTGACTCACAGGTCGATGACCAAAAACTCAAGTATTTTTTTTATAGTAAAAGGGGCAGATACAAAGACAGACAGACATTACATACTCTATGGGGGCAGACGAGCAAATTATCTACTTGATGGTATGTGGCTACCGTCACTCATAGACATCAAAAGTTAAAGATAACATGGGAAAATTATAAATTGTTTTAATTAAATGTTGCACTTTTTATGTTGCAAGTTGAATTTTAGTGAATATGAATTAGATATTATTGATTTTAAGTTCAATTTTATTTGTTATATTATGGCGTTTGCTATTGATAGACCAAACTGCATAATATTTTACTTCCCCAATGTGTTTAGTTTAATAGATAACCATCATATTATTGGTTTTAAGGATAGACACTAACGTAGTAGGAAAATGTAAACAATGAGTAGATATTATATGACCTAAGTATAGGCGTGAAAGCGATATGTTTTTTATGTTTTGATTATTTGTTACCTTATCATTTAATATGAAAAATAAAATTTTGAAATTTCAACTTCAAAAAAGCAAGAGAAGGAGATGAGCTGTATTTGATTTTGGGATAATTTTAATTTTGCTTATGCATTTTTTTTTAAATATGTTTTAATTTTTTTTTGTGTTATTAAGGAAAGGAAAGAAAGTTGATTTATACATATAATAAAACTAAAAAAAAGCTAAGTTATACTGTAAAGGTTGATAAATAATTAGATGCTTTATTATCTATTATGCTTATGTAGTTATAGTTTCTGGTGTACACATTTTGTTTTTGCTCCTTTTCCTTATGACGTTAAACCAACAGGTCTTCATAGTGTGCAACTACGTATAAAGAAAAAATAATTATAAAGAAGTAATATTATAATTGTTGAAAACTAAGATGCAACGTGCGCCTTTGCATGTAGTAGGTATGTCGATTCAACGACCTCAGTTCACTAACAACTGCATGCTTTTATATACATCAACCAATTGAGCGTAATAGTATGATTTATTGTCTTTTAAACTTGGTTTATTTTATTATTATCATATGATAATAACAAAATAAATGAATATGATGAATTGATAACCATAAAAAAAAAATAGTTTTAATATCTTTGTAGAATCATTTCTTACGCTCGTGCATAAGCATCGTGGTCAAGCGGCCAAGGCGCAAGATTGACAATCACAGGTGTCCTGGTTCGGATCCCGGTTGGAAACAAAGTTTTTACTTTTGTTTTTTTTTATTTATTCAAGTTTTTCATTTTTTCACGAATAAATACGATACAACAAAAAAGAACTCCGAGTGAAGCTCGGTCGCCCAGGTACTTTGTTTATTTATCACATACAGTTATATATAGACTGATATAACGAAGAAGGGTATTGACTATTGACTATCTTTTAAATAAAGCAAAATTATAACAAGTATTTTTATTTTATTTGCTTCTACAATTTCGGACGTAATTTGCATTGTCTGTAAGATATAACAAGATAAAATCTAAGAAAATTCATAAAATACATTTTATTACATAATGTTAAATGTTAATTAAGAATTCACAAGTATGCAAATTGTGCATAATATTTAAATGTACATTTTAATTTGCAATTTGTATTAACGATAGATGAATTAAAATAAAATTTTAATTTATATCTGTATTTTGTATTGTTTTAGAAATATTTTTTATAGAAGGGTACTTTCATTACTATACAAAATCAAACTTTACTTCTAAAGTTTCTGAATTTCTCTGATAAGAAGCTTTTAGCAAAGCTTCCGACGGTTGAAAACCTTAGAACTAAACAGCCCGTAGCCTATTATCAATTCAACCTTTCTTAATACTTCGCTTATCTTCTACCAGAATTTTGCAGTATTTTGAACTATCAGGTGATATCACACTAACAGTTCTTTTTGTAAAGCAAAACCTTGTCTAAATACAAAATTTGATCTAAATCGTTAAGAGTTATTTCGAGATATTTAGGTACAAGAAACAAATATTATAGAAACAAAAATTGCTAATTTAATATTATAAGATGTTATGTGTGTTATTTTGTCGTGGAAAATTATATTATAAACAATGCACGTAACATACGTTTAGTACATGATCTAAGAATACATTTTTTTATTTTTGTTGTCCGGTCTCTAAAAATATCTTATAATACTAGTTTTTTATGTTTAAAATACAATGTAATATAAAATTGTCGACTTTGAATTAGTTTATAACATTTTTAACCGATTTCTAAGAAGAAGGTTTTAAGTTCGTCTGTATTTTTATTAATTTACTTTTAGCTCCATAGGCATTATAAAATATCTTATTTACGTACGTTTGAATAAATCGTTAGGAATATGTATAGGTATGTTGTAAACAACATAATAAGTATTTTAAATATTTATTGATATTGACATTAAATATATGAGCCGAAGACTTATTTGCATTACCATATTATAAAAATTTAATTTATCATGCAACATTTTATTACGTATACATATCAAATACGAATACGTATAAGTATACATATGTGTATTATTTATGTTATAAAAAATGTATGTGAAAAACTTCAGATAAATGAGCTTTGTATTTCTGCCCGAATTATTTCAGCAGCATCTATGATATGAGATTTTAACTTAAATCTAGTATGAAACAAGCTTTAATAACTTTGGAACATTAGTTTATTTATCTCATATTTGAGTGTTTTCTGGAGATATGAATACATGGAGTAAAGATGAATTAAAAATTATATTTAAATTATTTTTAATGAGTATATTTTTTACTCATATATCTTCCTATGAAATGCGCTGTAGGTACTTACCTATAAATAAATAAATTTGTCATAATCTAATAAACAAAGATAAAAGAAAATGCAGATTTTCAAATGATTAATTGTTTTTGAACTTGTGAAAAAACGTTCTAAATCCAACATGGTGGACTCCCAACATGGCGGACTTTGTTTTTTATACACCCCAATGATATGGATATCAAATGAAAGGGTTTATTGAGAATGATACAAATTAAAAAAATAAAAAAATTAAATTAAATGCTCTAAAAAAACAAAGAAGTATTATAACTTCTAACGTGAGTACATAAGTACACACTCACTTTTTTTTTAAATAAATTGTCTAATAAATTATATTATTGAAAATAAAATTTCAAATGAATTGTTGAATACAAAAAAATAACGCTTTAAGATCTTCTGATTAAGATAATATTACAATTTATCCAACCACTTACTTGGAAATTTGTAAGCTGAGTGAATTTCTTTATTTTTTATTTATTATGTTATATCTTATTTACAAGTTGCAAAATCGAGTAATTTCGAATTGACAAATACGCATAGGTTCCGCTATTATTTGCCAAAATTAAAATAATAATAAAAAAAAAGTACAGACAAAATGTCCGTGGTGTTAAATATACTCACATTTCATGTGAAAAAAAATGCAAAGCCGAATATTTCGTACAATTTCTTTCACGAATAGCATTTTAAATTACATAGTTAGCAACTTTAATTAAGTGTTGCTGGATCATTCCAGCAATACTTAATTCCAGTATTCCAGCAATAATAAATTCGATGTTCAACATAGGTACATAAAGATTTTAATATTTTAACAGTTTCTTAGGAGCATTGACGTCGCGCCGGGCAAATAACCGTGTTGTTCACGTCAATAATAAATACTTAACGATTTCATTGGTTAGACTTCGTTGTCTAAAGTAGATAAGTGATGACCCATTTTTTTTTATTACTCGTATAATTTGAAAGTCTAATTTTGTTGTTCGTAATTATTATTTTAGTAAAGAGTAACTATTTACCAAAAAACGTATCGGTTATTATAAATGTGAAAATCACAATTTAGGGCAAATTATGGTTTTGTTAAAGTTTTTTTTTTAATATTTGTCATATAGATATATTTTTTTTGGCTCGCGTTTGAATGGCACAGTTAAAAATACAGATATTTTCACCATTTCCTTAAGCAAGCATTTTGTTGCCACAATAAAAGAAATGTCTCGATGGAAAGTAGCGATGGAAATGAGATTCCAATAATATTGATAGCAACAAAGAAACGTCTCTGTATTTAATCGAAGTTGATAGGAACATTTTTAAATTTTCTCTAAAAAAAATTCAAGGAGGGATTACATCCTGGAATTGAATGTGGGGAGTCCCCTTTAAATGAATTTAGAGTGACATGACAAAGCTTTCATAATTACACCCGCTCCGAGCTCATAACAAAGTGTACCATCACAGTAATCTTGACTAGCTCCTTGTTACACATTATTTAGATTACTGAGTTTATGAAAGAAAACGTTAAAAAAATCAGAATTTCAGAATTTTTTACAGCGCGATTGCGTTGTATAATAATTTTATTTACATACAAAATGTTATGTGTTTATACAAAATCGTTTGTTAGGATGAGAGCTATGTAGACATATATTTTGAACGAGTTTTGAAACAGGCCTCGGTGTTGAGTGGCGAGATATTTACTTAAGAAGTACCATTGCCTAATACGCTAAAAGACGCAGGTTTGATTCTTTATAGTGTAAATGTTTGTTTATTAATTCTTGCTAAGCTATGAGCAGAGTGAATTCCGAGTAAAATAATTTCAATATTCCATTCAAAACTTTTCATCTTCCAGTAAATTATAAAGCCTCATTATTACAATATTTAAAGATAATGGACTGAAGTAAAACCACATTGCTCCGCTGCGGTCGGCAGGCGTTGAGCAAGTTTTGCGATAGAGAATGAGTTAATTGCAAATATAAGTTACCCACTGCAACAAATGATTTTCATGTTGAAGTATGAAAGTCTATTATCAATTTAATAAACTTTGTTTTAACTGGGACTAAAAGTATACATACTAAGTAGTTTATATTTATATACGTTAAATCCATGATAAAATTTACTTTAAGAATGTGACTGCTTTTATTCTATGGTGCAAAATTTGAAAATGGTGGAAATTATGGTGGAAAACCAATAAATATTTATTGGTTTCTATGTGGCTTTTATCGCTTTTGATGGGATCCTATTGGAGTTTTTCAACAGGGGTGTGCATAATTCTTTAGTCTATTTCAGTGAAACTGAAGTGTTAATACATCAACATCAAATCAGCTGCTAACGTAGATCTGAAAAGACTCCTGCTATTTCACATGATTTTATCTTGTGTCACAAAGTGAATAATAGTAGCCAATAACTTTTTATAAATTATTTTTATTATATTATTCCAAATGAGGTCGTTTAGATTACTCAAGTATAAATATCGTCAAATGAATCATAAGCGTAAACAAATACTTATATTAAAATGTGAGTCTGGGCTCTCAAACGTATAAAAGAGGGTTTAGAACACTATCAGATTTTAAAGACTTAGAGATTTCGTCATATTCTATAATTTTTATAGGAGTTCATGGCTTAGTAGTGCCTTAGATAAGGTAGAAAAGATGTTTTATAGTAAAAACTACTAAAGAAATGCATTTCTTTACTAACTTTTTGCTACTTTGAGCCCTTTCAGTATATTTTTAATTTTCTATTTTAATTAAGTCTTAAAATATTTTGTTTTGATTTACATGCATATATCTTATCATTATTGGGTCATGAACACGTACCTAATAAAAAACTTCTGCGTACTAATAAGCAGAAAGACAAAAACATAACAGTTAAAAGAGCCTGTAAAAAACATATAAAACAAATCTTAAAGTGAGCTTACCCTTGCAATCTTTTTCCTTTTAAATCGCCGACTCCCAAGAGACTCGTATATTTTACTTCGCTCCCTTATAATGAAAACAAACACGGCTCTACCAACTTCCGAGGCCTGAGATTGTTCCCACTGTATGAAATTTTAATCATATTCCGCTTTGTATTGACATTGGGATAATCTTTGTTAACCAGGCTTAAGAAAACGAAGGTTAAATATTTTTTTGTTGTATTTACTGTATTAAATGTTAAATTTTGTACTTAGTATTCTTTTTATTAAGAGTCGTATCATACGAAATTATTATTTTGATAGTTGACATTTTATTATTTGTATTTATAGTAATAACTTTTTATATTTTTGGGCAATTTAACTAACTTATAAATCTATCGTAAAATAATAAAAAATGCCTGAACAATAATTCTGAGCAATTACGTTCTTACGAGTATAACGTATTCTCTAAGAGAAGCATTCTGCCGTGATAATTAAGAACGCAGTACTTGCAAAATGGCGGTTTCGAGAAAAACGCGGAAAACATATTTTTAGACATCTGAGCAAGATGTTCATATTTTATGACCAAAAAAATATATCAAAAAATTCAAAAATAAATCAAGCTTTTGAATCATAATTTTATTTTATTTAATTTATCAATCTATCTAAATATAATGCGTATTACTGCGTTTAGTTTTAGCATCAGGTCTTGTGAGAATCATAGGATACTAAAACTAAATGCAGCAGTTGCGTATATTACTGCATTATAGTCTAGCACATGTCGATTACTGCGTTGTTGGTTAGTATTCATTTACATTTTTTATGCTCGGGGCTAAGTGCAAGTGGTCTTAAATTATTATCTCTCATTATTATCTCTCAAACAATTACACAGTCCTTCTTAAATGTTTGCTGTGAGGTTGACGAAAACCTACTTCATGTTCTGTACGTATTATATGCATTATCAGGGTGAAATAAAAATGAAACATTTTTGTGTAAATCTACTTTTATTTAGACAATATCTGTCTTTATGAATATCTAAAGAAATACAAATAAAAATCACAATATTCAGTCAGACTGATAATAATTAACATTAATTAAATATAACTGATTTACTAAAACAAAACGCGGCACTGGATCGTACGGCCAAGATCTTGCAAGCCTTTACTACTCTCAAATGCAGTAATATGGAGTACTGCGTTTTGATTTAGTAACTAGTCTATTGATTTTAAAAGAAAATGCTGTAGTAGTGGCAATTACTGCACTTAGCTCTAGGGTATTCTTGTTAGTACTGCATTCTTTTTTAGCACATGTTTAGTGCTGCACTCCTCCTTAGTATTGAAACTATTTTCATGCAAGTACTGCGAAAACCGTTAGATAGAAAACATACTTCTAGTGAAAATTTTTATGAAAATATATTTTTTCCATATAGGAGAACCCTTTGGAATGCCATTTCCAGTAAAAAGTGAAAATCCCAAAAATGTTGATTACTGCATTCTTTATTATCAGGGCAGCATTGTAATTCATCCTAGTAAGATTGCTACAAAACCGTTCATCGCATCGTACATTATAGTTTTTTGCGAAAGGCCGGCCAGCTGACGGCCATTTCCGCAGCTTTTAGTGAGTTACTGTTTTCTTTGCCACTTTCCTCTGCAATCGTGCCATCAATAACGTTTTCTTAATCGTACTTCAAAAATAATAAATTATATTTGAAATTTAAGTTCATTTTTTATTTAAATTGTTTTAAATCTATACATATTATAAAATTCTAACTAAGCCGAATCTGTACATTAAATATTTTTTGGAAAATCTTATTGAAATAGACATTATTTTCGATGCAGAGGCCGAATCTATAGTTTTTAGAATTTTTGTCTGTCTGTCTGTCTGTCTGTCTGTCTGTCTGTCTGTCTGTCTGTTACCGCATCACAGAAAAACCACTGGAGGGATTTTGATGAAATTTGGTATGATGATAGCTGGTTATCCGAGTCAACATATAGGATATTTTTTACCGCGAGAAAATATCTCATTTCTGAAAAAAAATACAAAAACTGGTAGGAACAAAACCACGACGATACTATTTGTAAACAGTTTAGCAAGGTAACTTACAAAATATGGTAAAAACTATAAAAATAGCTTATCATGAAAATTAAATTATCAAAAGCGCTATTTTATCCATTAAAATAGTTATTTTAATGAAAATTTATTTATGTGTTATTTAGATATTCGACAATAGATGTCGCCATGTGTTTTTAAAATACATAGTTTTAATCCCAAAAAAATTAATGTACAGATATGAACTTTTTTCGATTTTATTAAAATTACTACTAAATCACCCGCGGCTCCGCCCGTGTTTAAATTATCAGTAAAGCAAACTTTTTCGCTTCATAAATTAGTAACTATACTTACAATAAAATTGTAACTAAGCCGAACCCCTAAATTCAATATTTTTTTGGAAAATCTTATTGAAATATTCATTATTAGCGATATAGAGCCCGAATCTATAGTTTTTAGATTTTTTTCTGTCTGTCTGTATGTGACCGCATCACAGAAAAACCACTAGAGGGATTTTTATGAAATTTGGTATGGTAATAGCAGGTTATCCGGGTCAATACATAGGATTCTTTTTACCGCAGGAAAATATCTCATTTCTGAGAAAAAATACAAAAACTGGTTAAAGTAAAAGCACGATGATGCTATTAATATTTTAGCAAGGTAACTTACTTATATATTATGTTAAAACTATTAAAAAAACTTATCTTAAAAGAAATATTAACAGCGCTATTTTATTCATTAAAATAGTTATTTTAATGAAAATTTATTTATGTGTTATTTAGCTATTTGACAATAGATGTCGCCATGTGTTTTTAAAATACGTAGTTTTACCCAAAAAAAATGTACAGATATAACCTTTCTATGACTTAACTATAGTTACTACTAAATTACCCGCGGTCCTGCCCGTGCTTAAATTTTTAATAAAACAAACTTTTTGGCTTTATAAATTAGTAACATATTAGTAATATTTTGTTGGCCGAAACAATTTTCAAATGAGAATATTTGTAAATTTTTATTGTTTAGTAAATAATGTTAATGTTTTTTAATCTTTTAATGTAAAAATTGGGCAAATGTAAATCCAACTCGCGCATTTTAGGTTTTGTATAGCAAAATGATATGTTGTTTTTCTTACTTACGTGTTTTGTATGGTTAACACTAAAATAAATACGAATAATATTTACGTTTCCACAATACCTGCTCATTTTTTGCACCGTAAAAATAAGTTCAATTTATATTATTTTATAACATTTTATGGAAAACAAGTCTATGGCTGTTAAACTGCCAAAGCGGGTAACTAAAAATATTTCATATCTCAAAAACTATGAAAAAGTATTTTAGGAACTGTTATACCTCAACTTTTTCACTTTTTCTTGACACCTTTTCTTGGAAGGTAAAGGCTTAAAGGACGCAATAAAATGCTTACGACTTTAATCATATTAGCAGAGCCATATGAAATAAAAAAATGTATTCGCTTAGAATTATTTACTTATTACACTTTCTTTTGAAAATCGTTTTGGAAAATATTACTAACTAGCGCTAATTAAGAAAAGTTATCATTATGTAATTTAAATAATCAGCTATATATTAAACTAGCATTGCCCGCGGCTCCGCCCGCGTTCAGATGATCAAAAACCAAATTATTAGGTTTTACACATTAGTATACTCTTACATATACCACTTTCATTGCGCACCATAATCATATGATTGGTAAATAATGGCAGATATTGACAATGCCACAAAGGTTCCACTGTTAATCTCATATTTGATTTAGTAATATTGCACTTTTTATTTTAACAATAACGTTTATAGTATATCTATACTTCTGTTTTATTTGTTTGTTTAGTTTTGGGCGATAAACTCTCAAGCTACTGAATTAATTTTAATCATTTATTTACTAAAAGACAGCTATTGATTAATTTATATTTAGCTGATTATTTAAATTACATAATAATAACTTTTCTTAATTAATAGTTAATTTGTCGTGAAACAGGGATGGGTTAACGCTAGTTAGTAATATATTCCGAAACGATTTTCAAAAGAAAGTGTTGGGGAAAGCGAAAGATTCAGAAGTTCGTAATTAAAGTAAATAAGTAAATAATTTTAAGAAAATTCTTTTGATTATTTCATATGACTATATATACTTATATATATACTTAGACTATATGATTTTATTGCGCCCTTTAAGCCTTCAAACCTTTCAAGAAAAGGTGTCAAAAAATCAGAAAAAGTTGAGGTATAACAGTTTCTAAAATACTTTAAATATACATAAATTATTTTGCAGATATGGAATGTTTTTAGTTACCCGCTTTGTCAGTTTAACAACCATAAACTTGTTTTCCATAAAATGTAAAAAAATAATACAAAACAAACTTATTTTTACGGTTAAAATGTGTCGATATTATGAAAACGTAAATATTACTCGTATTTATTTTAGTGTTAACCTAAAAAAAATACGTAAATAAGAAAAACAACACAGTATTTTGCTATACGGAACCTATAATGCGCGAGTTGGACTTACATTTGCCCAATTTTTACATTAACATTATTTATTTTAGTTAAATTACAAACATTTTCATTTGAAAATTGTTTCGGCCAACAAAATATCAAAACAAACGTTTGCTTTATAGATAATTAGAACACGGGTAATTTAGTAGCAATTCTAATAAAATCATTGAAAAGTTATATCTGTACATTCAATTTTTTGGAATTAAAACTACGTAGTTTAAAAACACACGGCGACATCTATTGTCAAATATCTAAATAACACATAAATAAACATTTTTAGAATTATTTTAATGAATCAAATAGCGCTATTGATATTTATTTTTTAAGATAAGCTATTTTTAATAGTTTTTGCCATATTTAGTAAGTTACCTTGCTTAAATGTTTATAGTATCATCGTGGTTTTAATATAACCGGTTTTTGTATTTTTTCTCAGTAATTAAATATTTTCCCGCGGTGAAAAGTATCCTATATGTTGACCCGGATAACCAGCTATCAACATACCAAATTTTATTAAAATCTCTCCAGTGGTTTTTCTGTGATGCGGTAACACACAGACAGACTAAAATTCTAAAAACAATACATTCGGCCTCTGTACCGATAATAACATCTATTTCAATAAGATTTTCCAAAAAATATTTAATGTACAGATTCGACTTAGTTACAATTATGTATATAGGTAATATAGGTATATATTAATTAATATAATAATAAATAATAAATATTAATTAATATAATAATAATTTTTAAACCATATACTTAGATTTTTTTAGTTATTTGGGCACAGGCATGACCGCGTGTAATTCTAGTAATTCTAATAAGACCATAGAAAAGTCATATCTACAGATAAAATGTTTTTTTCGAATGAAAATTACTTATTTTAAAAACTCACGGCGACATCTAGTAATGGTTTTCTAAAGTACACCTTACTAAATATTTGTAGAGTTATTTTTATGTATAAAATATCGCTATTGATATGTTTTTTTTTCGAGAGAAGCTATTTATAATTATTTTTGACCTATTTTGTAAGTTGCCTTGCTATAAATGTTCATAGTTTCAGCGTGGTTTCATTCTAAGCAGTTTTCGTATTTTTTTTCTCAGAGATGAGATATTTTTCCGCAATAAAAAGTACCCTATATGTTGACCCGGATAACCAGCTATCATCATACCAAATTTCATCAAAATCCCTCCAGTGGTTTTTCCGTGATGCGGTAACAGACAGACAGACAGACAGACAGACAGACAGACAGACAGACAAAAATTCTAAAAACTATAGTTTCGGCCTCTATATCGATAATAATGCCTATTTCAATAAGATTTTCAAAAAAATATTTAATGTACAGATTCGGCTCAGTTAGAATTTTATAATATGTATAGATTAATCTATAGCTGTCTATTAGTAAAAAATGATTAAAATTAATTCCGTAGTTTGAAACTTTATCGTGAAAAACTAAAAAAACAAACAAAACAGAAGTATAGACATACATAAATGTTATTGCTAAAACAAAAAGTTCAATTTAACGGAGGAACCTTTGTGGCATTGTCAATCTCTGCCATTATTTACCAATCACGCGGTGCGCAATGAAAGTAATGTACAATGTAAGAGTATACTAATGTGTAAAACCTAAGAATTTGATTTTTGATCATCTGAACGCGGGCGGAGCCGCGGGAAATGCTAGTGATTATATAACTTTTATGTTTAATTTTTTTTTTACTGGAATTACAATGTTTCGTGTGAACATCTACGAATCGGTATCACCGTTCACCCTATAAACTACTAGCGGCTCACCCTCGCTTCGCTCAGATTCGCCTCTAGGAAAACAAAAACTAACCTATCCTACGGGAACCGTACATTTTTCCGGTATAAAAAGTAGCTTATGTGTTATTCCAGATTATAATCTATCTCTGTGAAAAATTTTATTCAGATCCGTTCAGCCGTTCTGGCGTGAAAGAGTAATAAATATCCATACATACTCACAAACTTTCACATTTATAATATTAATACGGATTTTTATGCTAAAATCAAGGAGGAAAATAAACAAATACTTTAGCATTTAGGTATATATTTTTCTTATAAAAATATTCGGGTATAACCTATGCGGCACATGCGAAAATCCGCGTATTTAAAAGAAGGTTTTCCACAAAGAACAAGATTTGAAATATTATTTATTAGAATGCACATGTCTGAATTATCCTTTGGAAAATCGTACTAAAGAGGCCCTTATCAATCCTTTCCAGAAAGTAGACGTCTGGCTTTGAAGACATAATATTCAACTTTACTTAGCTCAAAAGCCTTTTCAAGATTCACTTAAATTACAATAATCTAGTGTTTATCAAACTTATCCTTAAATCCTATTTACGTCTGAATGAGACAAAACACTTTTGTTCAATAACAACGTATTTCGTCATGAGCTTCGATTTAGTTTGCCTTCTATACAGATAAATAAAAGTGTCTGTTTATAATGTCAAAATAACAGCTTTTTACTAAATGCGTTTGAAATTATATACGGCACATATAAGAAAAACACAGTTTTAAAAATGTTTGTCTGTCTGTCTGTTTGTTCCGACTAATCTCCGAAACAGTTAGACTAATTTTAAAGGGTCTTTCACTGGCAGATAGCTGATGTTATAAGGAGTAACTTAGGCTACTTTTATTTTAGAAAAAGAGTAAGGGTTCCGCTCAAAAAAATTAACATAACTTGGGCGCACTCGAGTGAAGCGAGGTTAAGTCGCTAGCTACATTTATTATATAAAACATTTACAGTCTTATGCATAGTAAAGTAGTCAAAACATTTGTCTCTTTCTTACTAAAATAAACTGCATGGGAACAGATAAAGACAAACAATTTATAAACCAAGTTTAGTTAAAACAGAGATAAAATAGGTTTATAATACTTTAGGTTCGTTTAGTTTAATATTCATTTTATTTAGTTAATTCATCTTAAAAAAAATATTTAATGCCAACCCCTTAAAAATTATATGACTTTATTATGTAAACATTTTAATACTAAACACATGGTGTTAAAAATTTTGTCACTGCACCACACAATAATCCATAAAGCAATTATCAAACAACTGAGATGGAGGGCCCAACTTCCGAATAATCTTGAGAATTCAAAGCCAACTTTTAATTTAATTTAAGGTTTTCAGAGTCTTCAATGTAAGGGCTGATTTTAAAATCATACTAAAGCAAAAAAAAAAAAAAAATATACCTTGAATAGAGAGTTTCTTTCAGTTTCAATTCTTCTCAGGATTGAGACATTTTTCTTTAAGCCTTTTGATAAAAAATTTGTGTAATTTGAATTGAAACAATTATTTTATTTAGATTTATCCCAATGTATAATCTGTAAATACCAGAATTCACATAAGTTTTTTACAACATATTGTATTTTTAAGATATTTCACTTTATTTCATTGTAGAATATTGTATTAAGGACTTAAAAACAACTCCAAAGTTTTTGTTTATATTAATCGACTAAAGTATTCCAAAGTTCAAGGGATAATTAATGGTGTTGAAAATAAGCACAAGTTCCGTTTCCGCTTTGACTCGCTGATAAGAAAGTTTAATAAACGATGTCACATGGAAGAAAATTCGCTTAAATTTATATGCTCTTATTTAAAACCAGGGAACAATTTATATGAGTTGACTATGTGAATATGTCTAAAGTATATATATTTTATGATATTATTTGAGTTGCCTATGGTTCAGCCCACGTAGTTTATTTATAAAGTACTAATGTTACAAATATTCTTAATTATATATCTATTCAAATAAATAACATTGGAGTGTCTGTTTGTAATATTAAAATAACCGCTTTGTTAATTGCATATGGATGTATACACGGTACATATACCAAAACAACATTTTTTACCATTTTTGTCTGTTTGCCTGTCTGACTGTCTGTTTGTTCCGGCTAATCTCTGAAGCGGCTGGACCGATTTTGACGGAACGTTCACTGGCAGATAGCTGAAGTAATAAGGAGTAACTTAGGCTACTTTCATTTTAGAAAAAAAAAATAGGGTACCACGAAAAAAATAATAAAAAAAAGTTTGTTTTGGGAAGCAACCTAGGGTCAGTCGCTAGTATAAAATAAATGTACACTTAGTTACTACTGTACAAGTCATGTCCGCGTGGAATAGTGGCAAAAATACTAACCGCATTCCCCCGTTGAATGGCAATGCCGATTCTTTGGGCGAAAAATGTGCCAGCTCTCCTGTCTGTTGTTGTTAACTAAATTTTTACATTTATAATATTAGTAAAATTGCTATGTGTTTGTTTCTAAAGGTCGTAAGATTATGTCTTCTTCAATAAAAACCTAAAAATTGCAAAAATATTTTTTAAAAAAGGATTGGTAGGTAGTTCAAGACATTAGCACGTTCATACAAAATACAAACAAATAAACTTTCTATATTGATTAGACTATTTAAAATTCGTAGTATTCTTTTTATTCGGTACATGGATACCGACCTGAGTAGACCTGATAACAAACCTGAGTATTAATCAGTTGATATGGATTATTTAAAAAAAACTCCTTACTAATATTACAATATTTACTTCATGGTGGACTCTTATTCAAATAAACAGAGGGCTTAGACAAGTGGCAAACGCTCCATATCGATTCTTCTTCGATAAACGCTAACGCCTTGGCAATTTCCATAACAATTTGGACGTAGTCATGGTTTTGTTTGTGAACCTCATCTTGACATTGTGAAATGCACTAAAATTTAAACGTATACGAGCAACACATAGGATTTTTAGGATTTCTTTATCAAAAATTTACTAATTATAAGGATTATTTCGCCTAGCAGTCTTTTCTACAATAACAATAAATACAATAATATATATTTGTCAGACAATGACAACGGTTACCATGACAACAATTAGTCAATTAGCCAATTACAAATGCGATACGTTGAGTCAAATTTGAAGTCGTAAACATATGTCAGTCCAATACATTGATTACTCTATTCTACTAGCGTTTATGCCACTTGTCTAGGCCCTCAGTTTTTAGTTAGAAAACGAATATTCTAAGCCATATGGTTATATCATTTTTAAGATGTTTTCTACACAAATCCATTTGAATTCTCAGCGTCGTTCATGAATATATAAAGTGCTTCCTATTAATTATATGTATATTCAATGCTTTCTATAATAAAATTCACTGATACCTATATCATTAATTTTGAGAACTTCATCCATTCATCATATTGACAGGCGTATCATCTATACAAAACGGGTCACGTTATCCTAAAAAGTGATATATTATGTATGTATAGGTCGAAGGGTCATTTTAGTGCTTACATTTATAATCAATTACTTTTACTCTCTTTTTAATGAAAAAGTTTTTTTTTCTTTTTCCAACATATTATGTGTCGACGCGGAGATTATTCGCCTGGTTAACTAAACATATTATATCATATATGTGTATTAAAATAATTTTTTACTTCAAAATAATACATCATGAAAAAAATTAAGCATGTTTGTAATGTAGATGATTTCATATTTTGTTTTGGCATTGTAAAATATATGCAAGTCAAAAGATTACTACAGATTTATCGGGAGCTTAAGAGAATTTAATCGGTTCAGCAGTTTATAGTGAATGCTATTAACTGGCGAACCGTCAATCCATTGATCAAAGTATGGGTTTCGAGACATGGGGTGGGATAAAGCTCTATGGGATTGAATGATGCCTCAGCATGAAGAGGCAAAAAGATTATCGAAGAGTTTTTTTTGTCATTGAACATTAATTTATGTTAAGAATCGGAATTTACGCATAATTTTTTCAATTTATCATAATATTAATGTATGTACTTCAAATTAATTTCTAAGAGACTCGACGTTCTTATGAGGCCTGAAAATTCTTCTTGATTTTCAGTAACTTATGCAATACATTATATTATGGGATAAAGAGCATCCTAAGTATGCCACTTTCCGCGGCATAAAGTATGTTATAACATTACGTTAATCCTTTATTGTTGTTGCCTATATTAATAAGATTAGTAATGATTAAGCGTATGTAAAAGGGATGATGGAATTATCCAATTTCAATATAATTATAAATCAATTGAATATATGACGAAATATGAAATTCCATATTTCTAAGTTTTAAATCGACAAACTTTCATACGAAATATACGTATATTAATATTTAAACCAAGTAATAAGGTAACAAAATCGTTAATACAAACTTTCATCCTTTAAACTCCATTTTAGTGTGTGAACGTTCCTTAGGGTTTACCTTCGTCATAAAAGGAACTTTTGTATAAAATTTTATGCTTTTAGGTCTTAGGGCTAAAGCTGTCAGTGAGTCGGTGAAGTCCATTTAGGTTTTTTAAGTCGATGTTTCTATTGTGGTTATCTTGTACGGGGTACGTTTTAAAAGTTAGTATGGAATAGATAGATTATACTCATATATTATATTATATATTATAGCCTATAGCCTTCCGCAATAAACAGGCTATCTAATGCAAAAAGAATTTTTCAAATCGGATTAGTAGTTCCTGAGATTAGCGCGTTCAAACAAACTAACTCTGCCTCTTTATAATATTAGTATAGATTAGATGATAATTAACGACGTTAGAACCATAGTGGTCCAAGTCACATTTTCAGTGTGGCATGAAAAATATATGTTTGTTTGGGATGTTAATGACAAAAAGTTCCTTTTGACGAAAATGTCGCTTGGATCACTATGGTTGTGACATCGTCAATTGCAACATAGAGCAAATATGTTATTAATTTCTCTTTTCATAAAGTAAAAATATTTATACAACGTTTCTAAGCACAAACACTGTTGGAAAAATACATAATATTGAGATAGTGCAATTGCAAAACAACATTGCTTTTATAAAGTAGAATGGTAAATAATGTATAATAACAAAAGGGAAAATTGTAACTATGGTTATTTGTTATTCTGTCTTGAACGATATTGTGAGTAAATACTGTACCTAAACAACTTTAACCGTGGAATAGTTCTACCGTATCAACTTGTTTATATTATGCTGTTATTATTTAAGAATTAATTTAACTATATAAATAATTTAGAATTTCTGTTCATTCGTAGAATGCTAAGTATAAACCTGAGTGCTTTCGGTGATAGAAAATTTTACCAAATACCTATTTAATAATACAAATAAATATTTAATAATATCTTTTACCAAAACAAATTTTGCTTCTAATCTGTTCTTACTTAGATCATGTCGTGATTATAATACTCACTTTAACCATGTAGATATAATGAACTGTTCTGGTTTTAAATTTCAAGAAATTTATTAATAACATAGTCCAATAATTTTCATAATATTTAATACTTAATTATGTCTATAGTATACTTATATGTGTATACGTATGTGTCAACTTTTTGTTTAAGTTAGCCTTATACTTTCTACTCTTTCTTCTAATTATGTGTTTCTTATTTGTGGAAACTTAACTGGTAAATGTGTTTATTTTTTTAATGTAAATTGTATGTACTATAATACTGTTTGTTTCCCTGTAATAAATAAAAAAAAAATAAAAAAAAAATCTAAGAAGAATTTAACTGCCAGATCCAAGCCATAACATGAAAACAAACATAAAACGTACAGAAATAAAATATAAGTGTGAAACAATATATATTTCCTAAAAATACATAACGGTTGAATTTAACAGTGAATAAAATCCAACGCATTGCAGCTGCCAAAACATCAGCTGGGGGCAATGAGCTAAACATTACGCCTCGAGGGATCGTTCGAATGGCCTAGCACCGGCTAATTTTGTACCAGTCTCGCGGTTTGCCGCACTTTCGCATTTTATTTGTTAAATAAAACAACTCCCCCCTTTCCCTCCCGTTTTAATTTAATAACTTAACTGCATTTTCTTGGCAATTCAGGGAATATCCAAGTCTAATCTAGACGTAAAATAGTTGTATTGGTGTAAACTTGTTTTTGTTTTGAGTAAATGTTTAGGATCTTTAGCTGATTTAGATTTATTTTATACTAACGATAGACCCTCGCTTCGCTTTAGGTTTGTCCCTAGACAAAAACAAATCTATTACACGGGAAACATACATTTTTCCGGGATAAAAAGTAACCTATGTGCTATTCCAGACTATGAGCTATCTCTATACAAAATTTAATTCAGATCCATTCAGCCGTTCTGGCGTGAAAGAGTAACAAATATTCATCCATCCAACCATCCATCGTCACAAAATTTTACATTTATAATATTAGTATGGATTAGGACGAACAATAACAAATGTTTACAGTTTAAGATATGTTTGTTCAGAAAAAAAAAACATATTTGAATGCCAATTTATATTATTTTGATTAAGTAACAAACATGCATATTTGTTTTTGAAATTTACGAGATTCTTTGTGTTGTCATTTTTTGAAGTTATACTTTTTTTGACACTTTGGAAGAAAATATGAGAGTAAAATTTTGACGATACGCGGGCACACCGACAGACAAAAAGCGACATGATGAAGTTAGCTGCATTCCTTTTACAAACAGAGAGTTGTGACATACGGGATGAATTAATCTTTAGCTATTTTTGTTCTGTTACGCCAAAGAAGTACCTATAACTTCTTACGTGCATACATAAGTACACACACGTTTTTTTTAAATAAACAAAAAGTTAATAAGCAAAAGAACTAACTTATTTAACATAATTAAGATTGCAGTGAAGGAAGCAAATAAAGAAATTCAATTCAAAAGGACAACAGGGGGAATGTTGAACTGACGGCTACAGTTGCCAACGTTTATTAAACTTTTTATATCCAAGTTAAAGCATAATGCGACTGCTTGTGTTTGGTGAAATCAGTGCCAGCGGTGCCTCTAACTAAGAAGTGGACTATTTTACCAAGGTTTTTACCCAGGTTATTTTCTTATGTATATTAAAGAATTTTAAAGTTTACAATTCGCTTTTTGTTCTAACGTCATTACCAGAATAAAATAAATGTTTGAGTGATACTATTTCAGCACTATATGCTTTAATTTTTTTTAACAATAGAGTGAAATCATAAAAAAAACATTAAAACACGTCACATTCACATTTTTTACGGCTGGTACTTAAAAATTAGTTACCTTTTATGGATTAAAGCAGCGGTCGGCAACCTTTCAGCAGGCAGGGGCCACAAGGTGGCAATATCTAGTAAAGGCGGGCCGCACTTGTGATATTAAAAACGAAAATACATTTTATTTGTGTATTATTTAAAGAAATGAGCAAAAAATAACAAAAAAATATAATCATATACCACAAAATATATGTATTGTATTGTATTTGAGCGGCTATTTGTTGTAAGTATTTTAGCTTTTATGTTAGTAGTTACAATTCGTAAAATGGCTCTTAAATGCTCATCTGTGAGACGAGAAGCATTTTTATTTTTTCGGTAATTAAGGGTTGAAAAAGTTTGTTCGCATAAATAAGTAAAGTTCGCATAAAGAGTACTCATAGAAGTTTTATTTATAAAACATTCACGGGCCGCATGGAGGCAGCTCGCGGGTCGCACGCGGCCTGCGGGCCGTGGGTTGCCGACTACTGGATTAAAGTAACAGCAACATGGCGTTATCCAAATATAAATCAACTAAAATGAAAAGTTTAGGGTTGACAGTAGTAAATAAAAAAAACTTCGTGAGAAGTCTATTTTCGAAAAATACGTAAGAAATGTATAAAAACAAAAAGTGGTAACACAGAAACTCCATTATCTAAGATATATTTAATTATAAGTGGACTGTATCTTTGTTTGAATAAAGCTTGTTATTTCATCATGTGATTTTAGGAATAACGAGTTAAATTACATTTCAATATAATATATTATGCGTTATTTTCCTTTAGAAGTAGAGTTAGATGATCTAAGAATAATAGTTAATATTATCAATTAATTATTGTACGAGATCCATTCAAGTTTCAGTTTGGCTCTCATTGAATCCCAAAAAAATAATCCAAAACCTATAAAAAATTTCTATACATTGTCCCTTTACTTTTATATATCCGGCATATCTATACTAATATTATAAAGAGGTAAAGTTTGTGAGCTTGTGAGGTTGTAGGGGGGTAATCTCTGGATCTACTGAACCGATTTAGATGAAATTTGGTAAGAAGATAGTTTGAGACTCTGGGAAGGACATAGGATACTTTTCATCCCGGAAATAATTTCTTAATGGGATGAAAATGGGGATGAAAGTTTGTGTTGGAAAGCAAGCTAGGGAGGAACCCGAACGAACCGAGGGTGAGTCGCTAGTGGGATATAAGGTAGACTTGCTACTTTTTTCTAGTGCTAGGTACTATTCTTTATCTTACGTAAATCTTCTTGTTGTAATCAGATTTGTTGTTTTGGAGATAAGAAGACACAAACAGAGGCAATTTAATTATAACAGTTTTGGTAACATGTGAGTAACCCTATGTCCTATATGGGGTCGTTATTGTAAAATCATACGAAAAATACTATATGTAGAAAAAAGAATGAACTGAAGAAACAGTTCTTTTGTTATATTCGTAAGTACACTGTAAAGACTTTTGAAACATTTGGGAACGTTCCATATTATTATATACGTATTTAAAGAGTCATTAGTATTCTACCCATGTACTCGCGGTTGTAGGTAAGTTGGCACTTAGGTTTGTTCTTAGAATACGCGAAAGCTTTAGATAAAGTTAGTTTAAAATAAACTTAGACAATGCTTGATTATGAATGTCTGAATATCTGGTAAAGATAATATTATAAGAAAACAATAATTATAAATAAAAAAAATGTTATTTTGCATGATATTTAAAATTTTTTGGCATGTAACTTTATAATATGTATGTATTTAAAGTTACATATGTGTAGTGTATCAACTATCTGGTATCCATAACACAAGCCTCGTAGCTTACCATGCAACTAGTTGGTGCTATGTGTTAATGTCCCAACATATTTATTTATACTTCCCTTATTAAAATTCGATTTACATACATGCAGGTAAAAAACACTAGTATGTTTAAAACACAACAGTAATTTTTGGATACTTGATCATTGATGAACTAAAAGGTAAAGAAGCACAATGTATTATTAAAATCTATTTAAAAACAAACAAACCTTATTAAGTCTATGTGCTATTTTTCTTCTTCTTTTTCGTCTTCATTTAATCTCTTGTTCAGAAAAAAGGGCTCGAACCATTAACGTATGTATATACAATACATATGTATATGTACAAATACATCTGCGGAACTTTCATCTAGTATAAAGTTGTACATTACACGTGCTAAGATTAACTAAACACTAAGATTGAGTAAAGAGCACTGTGTAGTTTAAATATTTATGTTACAGTCACGTTTAATCCATAAAGTTTGAGGAAGAGTGGCACATTTTTGTAAAATTCAGTGTACGTGATTATTAGCTTGCGTGAAATCATGAACTGGAAGGAGGTTAAAAAATTCTTATGGCTGCTATGCTTAAAAAATGTATATAAAAATAAAATAGTGATAGTTTAAGTACTAAATGAGCAAATAAGCGATAACATTTAGAAATACGGTTAACGGATTAGCTAACTTACAATATAAGCTCTATAATACTTAACAAATACGAATATATATTAGACTACTTAATAACTAAATACTAAAGTTTGTATTTTTGTATGTATGTTTTTTACTCTTTCATGCTGAAATGGCTGAATGGGTTAGGATAAAATTTAGTAGATATACAAATAGACTATGACCTGAAATAACTGTTAGCACGTGAGCGAGGCGTGGATAAGTCACTAGTGTATTATACACTTTTTTTAACGTTGGGAAATGCATTTAGGCACGAAGTGTGGGACTAACAAGCAAAGCCAGTACTACTCACTAAAACCCAACGGAATCTCTCCCGTCTTAATAGGGCGTCGCAGGATCGTTCACGCATTCAACCACGACACCCCGACGGCAGGTCTGCCGAAGCAGACAACAACCATGGGGTTCCTCCATAATTCACTCTGCTATCAGAGAAGTACCACGAGCAACCCGCATAACACACCACCCACCGAGGTGGGCCACCTCTCAGTGCGTTTCTTGGCTTCGCGCCCGGCTGGATTGCCGCTTATATTGGCTGGAAGTCATATATAGTTATAAAAAATAACAATATTAGGTATTTTTTAAACATATTTATAAAGATAATATAAAGTTACTCATTTAAAGTTAAAAAATCGCAAAAAAGTGTCCTTCACTAACATAAAATATTTTCTCCGCTACTTATCATAAATAAAAAATTCATTTATTATTTTAGAACATTTTTCAATTTAAAAACGCTTACATGACTTAAAATCGTCTGTGTGTATTTGACAGCGCGAAATTTATATATCAAAACTCCTTCGCAAAGTTCGCAGATGTCTACGAGCCACAGCTCTTTGTCATTTTTGTATATGCCCGCCCTTTTATTTAAGTACTGATGTCTAACATAAATCACTAAAGAGAAACAATACTTCTGTCAACTTTCGAAACAGTCTTTTCGAAAGAAAACTTTCCTTGCTGATAATAAAAAGATGCATTTAGAACGTATTTTTTAGTAATGAGCAAGGTAAAATATTAAATACAAAATTAATTCTCACAGCTTTTCTTGTAGTGTTTCTACGTCGCGTCGGTAAGAATTTGTAGCTTCATACTAATATTATAAAGCTGAAGAGTTTGTTTGTTTGTCTGTTTGTTTGTTTGGTTGAACGCGCTAATCTCAGGAACTACTAATCCGATTTGAAAAGTTTTTTTTGTATTAGATAGCCCGTTAACTGAGGAAGGCTATAAGGCTATATATTATCCCAGAAAAATGTACGGTTCCCGTGGGATAGATTTGTTTTTGTCTAGGGACGAACCCGAAGCGAAGCGAGGGTGAGTCGCTAGTTTAAGATATACGCTCTTTCCATTCCGAATTTCAAATCTGTTAAATCATTACAATGTAAAGAAGTAACAGGCATACACTCACTCGCTCACTAACAGACTTTCATACTTATATATTTTTTTAATTTGTTAGTTAGGACCACAAACAGGCTTACAATGCGATTTATTCAAATATATATTTTAACTATTTAAACATTATCGTAAACAACAATTTTACTTACAATTTTATGATTTATAAAAAAACTAAAAAGACACGCTTCATTGATGAACCGAACTTTTTTAGTAAAACTAAACTAAAAAGTAAAAAATAATTTTTAGTATAACAATAAAGTGATTAACGACAAAATTAACGATACGAAAATGATCAAATGCCAAAGTGAATATATTAAAACTTTTTGTAACGCCATTTTAATGTACTTGACACCGTACTCTCGATTTAACTTTTTACCGGAAAAGCGTGGAAAACGTGAAAAACTAGTTGGCCTTTTCTTGTTTTATTCATAATATTTACATATGAATGCACGGTCACATTGACTACGTAGAAACCAATGGTATATGTCATTGCTAGAATTGAGCCTAGCAGGCATGATTAAATAAATATTTCTTTGAAAATATAATAAAAATCTGAGAAAATAAAGGTTCGTTCGTGTAGTATTAGCTAATGGTCTAACAATTTTATTTTAGAAATAATAGGAAATTATCTTCGATGTGATGAAATCTAATGCTATATTCATGTTTTCTTATAAAACTAGATCACATTAAGAATAGAATGGGTAGGTATAGTAGATGTTCGGTTCAGTTTATTGTATAATAGATCATTAGAGGTTACAACGGTGAGGAAAATGTACTAAATATGTTTATTAATTTTTTTTTTCCTTTTTTAATAATGAGCGTCTATTTAATATAATAAGGAAAATTTAGGTTTTTTTACAGTATATTTATAGGTCTGCTATTATTACCCTACGGACAATTTGTAATATTCACGTTTATAAAAAAATTATGGAGATAGCTGTTTAAATTTTTCTCAAATTTCCTAATTTTCCTGGCAGTTTTCCAATACTTTTCAACATAAACTTTATTTGTACTAATATGCACATTTTAGAAAAAATCCAGATTCAGCCATTTTCAAGTGATGTCTTACCAACGAAAGGCATTTCATTTCTATTATATATACGTAGATAGGGTAAATTTCAAAGCAATAAAACTGTAGCCTCGTATTTTTTTCCTGTAACATAACGTAATGGTGAAGATGCGATCGTTTCCTCGTCATTCGTTTTATACTTCCGGAAGAGCAAGGGATATATTAAATTCTGCCAGTGGCTTTTAACTTTATAGAATAGATTTATTATAAACTAGCTGCTTACCCTCACTTCGCTCGGGTTCACTTCTAGGAAAACAAAAACAAACCTATCCCACGGGAACCGTACATTTTCCGAAATAAAAAGTAGCCTATGTGTTATTCCAGACTATAATCTATATCTGTGCCAAATTTCATCCAGATCCGTTCAGCTGTTCTGGCGTGGAAGAGTTACAAACATCCATACTCACAAACTTTCACATTAGTATAGATTGGAATGATAAGATGTTTTAATGTATGTTCCTCATAGACCATAGTTTGACATAAAGATACACACAGTAAAATATTAAATATTGTACTGAAAATTTAAGTCTAGCCTAAAAGCTATCTCTATAGACTATAATTTGTTTTTAAATAAAACTATCTTTTCTGATTTTCAGCCAAAAAAAAAAAATCCAAGAGATTTATTTAAAAGTAATAAATATTTGCGTAAATCTAAGAAAATATTCCATAATTGGCTGTCAGCAACAGTGACATTAACAACGTTACTGCCTAAAATAGGAGAAAACCAACTAATGCTTTCGCCATTATAATACTAGAATGAACGTCGTGGGTAGCTGTTGCTACTCCACATCTACATAGATACCTATTGAAGTAGTAGTTTGGTAGGTTGATCAAAATACGTATGTCAGATAAAACCCCTAAAAAATTTGGCAGGAGCATGCTAAAGTGCAATATGATCAAAAATATATTTACATTCATGAATAAATTAAATGATATTTGTATTCCGAGCTTCTAGTTTTTTCCAAGTAAGCTAAAAAGTTAGTTTTATAATTTAAATGTAAGTATTTCTTTTAAACATATCGGTCTAGATTGTTTAGTACATAAACAATATTTTCAATTCTTATGTATGTTGGGAGTATGTTGGGACATTAACACACAGCACCATCTAGTTCCATGCTAAGCTACGAGGCCTGTGTTATGGATATCAGATAGTTGATACACTACACATATATAACTTTAAATACATACATATTACAAATATATGTATATTAGTAAATAGAATAAATGTATAAACAAGTAAATGAAATATAGAGCAAAAATTACAGGTCATATATACAAAAATAAAAAAAAGCTATGTGCGAATTGGACTACCACAAAGGTTTATTTGTTTTGTGTTCACCGCAATGTACTTTGTACAAACAGACTACGAGCAGCTGTTTCGAATAAGGGTGGAAACCTTTATTTTACCCTTACGTAAGGGTTAATTTGACGACACGTTTGACTCAGTTTGTAGTAACTTAACTTGCTATGCCAGGGGTCGCGGCTTCGAGTCCCGCTGGGGGCATTCATTTGTGTGATGAGCACGAATGCTTGTACTCCAGTCATGGGTGTTTTTATTTATAATATGTATGTATTTAAAGTTATATATATGTAGTGTATCAATTATCTGGTATCCGTAATACAAGCCTCGTCGGTTACCATGGAACTAGATGGTGCTGTGTGTTAATGTCCAAACATATTTATTTATAATTAATATTACTAGTTGTAATACTGCAGCGTTTTTACTATAATTATTATTCTTTTAGGATAGATAATGAAAGATATTTGGCTTTCTATGGGAACTGTATTACTAGTACACGATATCGCAGCCGGAGACAAAGGAAACGCGCGTACTAAGTTGGCTGTTTATTGAACGACTACGGATTAGCTGTACAAGTTCATTACACCCGCCATATGATCAACATAAAAATAAAACTACCTACATACATCACAGATAGATCAAAATTAAACACCACTGTTTTCTTTTCAATTCTTACATGGATAACTCTTTTGATATTTACTTTTGTCTTTATTATTGTTTATATCTATACTAATATTATAAAGTAATATTATAAAGAGGCAGAGTTTGTTTGTTTGTTTGTTTGTTTGTTTGATTGTTTGTTTGTTTGAAAGCGCTAATGTCAGGAACTACTAATCCGATTTGAAAAATTCTTATTGTATTAGATAGCTCGTTTATTGAGGAAGGCCATATGCTATATATTATTATGATACTACTCAAGAAAGCGAGGCATTAATCATAAATGTCAACAAATCGGGCAGACTTCCGTACATTATTACAGATAAACAAAATTAGAGTGGCTGTTTGTAATATTAAAATAACTGCTTTTTATTAAATACTAGCGACTCACCCTCGCTTCGCTCGGGTTCGTCCCTAGTTACGTTTCACTGCTGAACTGAGCTAAACGTTGATAAGTCAGCCTGTGAGTCGCGAGTAGTGAATAAAAATAGTAATTGCGAGTGTACCTTAGGTGATAGACATATAATATTGCGAACTTGCTTGTATAACTTTTTAAGACCTACAATTTTCTAGTACATTGTTTTGATTTATCTCTTAAGGTTCAGCCAGCGTTAGCCATATAAACTTCTAAGGACGACTCGATAGAACCAGTCATTGCGTTTTCCCGCGGGAACGAAAAATGTGCCTGTAGTAAAAGGTATCCTAAATGTTGACTCGAGTGATAAGCTATCACTATACAAAATTTAATTGAAATCGGTTCAGTACTTTTTGCGTGAAACGCGCACATCGATTTAACTATGTTAGTTTTGCTATAGGTATAGATAAGAATAGGTATTGCGAGTGTACCTTGAGAGATAGACATATACTGTTGTAGATATTTCTGTTGGCCTTTTCAAGATCTACAATTTTTTAGTACATTGTTTTGATGTATGTCTTTAGGTTTAGCCAGCGGAGGGTTCCTAAGGAGGACTCGATAAAACCAGTTATTGCGATTTCCCGCGGGAAACAAAGATTTCCCAAAAGTAAAAGTTATCCTAAATGTTGACCCGAGTAATAAGTTATCAGTTCACAAAATTTCGTTGAAATCGGTTCATTACTTTTTGCGTGAAACGCGTACAGACAAACAGACAAACAGACAAACAGACAAACAGACAAACAGACAAAAAAATTAATAACTATTGTTTTGGGGTCTATATCGTATACATAATACGTTACAGTCATTGTTTTTAAAAAATATTTCATGTACAGATTTCGCTAAGTTACTGCTTTATTATAGTATAGACAACAACTAAACACACAACAATTGGCTTACAAAAACTAAATATACCAAAACAACATTTTTTACAATTTTTGTCTGTCTGTCTGTCTGTTTGTTCTGGCTAATC
This sequence comes from Fabriciana adippe, assembly GCA_905404265.1. Lineage (NCBI taxonomy): Eukaryota > Metazoa > Arthropoda > Insecta > Lepidoptera > Nymphalidae > Fabriciana > Fabriciana adippe. The sequence goes on along the minus strand of FR989995.1, from coordinate 12,688,246 downwards.
TCTAAAATGGCTGGACCGATTTTGACGGGACTTTCACTGGCAGATAGCTGATGTGATGAGAAGTAACTTAGGCTACTTTAATTTTAGAAAAAAAATGGGGTCCCACGAAAAAAAAATTAAAACCAAATTAATTAATTTTGTTTTGGGAAGCAACCTAGGGATGAACCTGAGCGAAACGAGGGTGAGTCGGTAGTTGTAAATAAATACATATATAGCCGCTGTACTTATAACATAAAGCCAAAGTTTTTTTTTTGTAGATTGAACACAGGCGAAGCCGTGGGTTCTGCTAGTATATAATAAGGATATTTGCTACAATAGCAGGTTTTATTAAATTTTAACGTGTTACAAGTTACGGTTTAAATTACATAGGCTATGCTTAGTAATGAAACCCAACGACCCGGTCCCGACCGGACGGATATAGGATCTAAAAGATTACTCAGATGACAAGCTCAAAAATCCTTGTTCCACCAAAATAACATTTTTTGCGTGGAAGTGGGATTAGGGGCTCAAGAATAAAGTTATCTTGAGTCCCTTAGTTTTATTTGTTAGAAAGTAGCTACTATTATTTTATATCTCTCTCTAATCATTCGGATAGTAAAGGAAGGACATATCATGCCATAAACATGAGGGTAATTTCGTACTGGTAATGATATGGTGTCACTTTACTATCTATATCTATACATATATATAATAAAATTGTAACTGATCGCTGTCTGTACATAGAAGATATTTGAAAAAAACTAATATTGGGGATCTTTATTAACGCAATAGAACGCAAAACAATGATTTTTAGTTTTTTTGTCTGTTTGTCGGTTTGTCTGTTTGTTTGTGCGTTTGTGCGCGCTAATCTTAGAAATGGTTTAACCGATTTGTATACGGTTTTCACTAAAGCATTGTGTTAAGCTTCACTTAATATTTAGTATTTGTTTTATTCCAATCGGCTCCTAAGTAAAAAAGTTATGTCAATTTAAAAAATCATCCAGCGGTGAACCCGAGCGAAGCGAGGGTGAGCCCCTAGTTTCTTATAACTTTCTTTGATATGTACTTTTAATGTACGAGTATTTACTCAAAAGAATAATAAATAAGATGTGAATAAAAAAGCACGTAATAATAATAATCTACACATACTACCTATGTATGTATATTATGTAACTAACTTGAAATGCTGTTCGTTCGTCATTTGAGAATGGCTGTACCGATTTAGCCATATTTTTTTAATGTTGGCGATATGATAAGACAAAAAAAAACATTAGAAAAGTGTTTCCTTGGAACAACGAGAAAGTTGGTACAATGTACAAATATATTTTCAGAACAACGTCGGATCAGCTAGTAAAATAATAGGAATAAATAAAAATTGGCAAATATTTTATTTTGTAGGTAACTGGTATAATATGTTATGATATGATATTATGTTATGATTTATGTTGTTATTTATACGAGTATAACAAGAAAAATTACACTTCATCTGCCCCGGCTTAGGATTTGAGCTTAATTGTGTTTATAAAAAGTTTGTTGTTGGAAACGAGTTTCGAATCGCAATATTTAGATTATATGTAGGCCAACTTCACCTTCTTCGTAATTTTTTTTTTGTCTAAATAAAAAAAAACACCCTGCCTTTGTCTCCTCGCGATTCAAGCTATCTAAAATCATTAATTCAAAAATAATCGATCCAGCCGTGAACTCAAAGCTGATAGAAGGGACCTTGACCTTAACAGAATATAAAAAAAGTTATGTTTCTATGAAATATTATAAACTAGCTAACCCTTGACCATCTCGCGCTAAAACTACTAATCGTTTTATGCTATTAGTAATAATGTATAGAAATCTGCACGATTTGTTGACAGTTATGATTACTGCTCCGCTCCCTTGAACAGTAGCACGATGATATATAACCTATAGCCTTTCTAATAAGCGGGCTATCTAACGCAAAAAGAAAAAAAATCCAATCGGATTAGTGGTTCCTGAAATTAGCGCGTTCAAACAAACAAACTTTGTCTCTTTATAATATTAGTATAGATAAAAAAGTATTGTTAAAACTTCATCAATAATGTAAGTTTAATTATAGATACATATATCTTCTTGCCATTTTTCATCTGGGACGAACCGACTTTTAGGTAAGTATTGACATTCCAACTTCACCCTTGATCTTTTACCAAACAGACCAAAATATGCTTAATAAAAACATTCATCTGTAAAGGAATTCGGTCCGCAATTTTACGGCGTATTAGAATATAAGTTGTTCTCAGGAGCGAACCACATTCAGTCACGTCGATTGACTTTTAAAATTTATAAGCTTCTCTTTATTACGATCATCCTATAAATATTCAGTAGTAAAACTGGTACTTTAACCTTTGTGCTATACTAGAAAGTGCTTTGAATCGATATTCGAGTAAATCACGCTAACGTAAATATCTCGTCTGGCATCTAAAGACACTAATTGTACACTCTTTAAATTTATATATATAAAACGAAGTCGTGTTAGTTACACCATTTATAACTCAAGAACGGCTGGACCAACTTTTATGATATTTGATTTTTTGGATTTCTCTTAGTCTGGAATAGGATAATAAGTATTAAAACATCAGAAAAAAAAATACTAAAATTTATATGGCTAACGCTGGCAAATAACTATTTTAATTAAATATCTATGTAAAAGAGCCGCTAGAATTTTATACTAGCGAGTTATATTTTACATTACTAGATACGTTTTAATAGTTAGTATGGAATAGATAGTAGATCCCTTGCTCTGTGTAAAACAAAAAAAATATATATATATATATCCCACGGCAACCGTACATTTACAGTTAAAATCATATTATTTATTTCTATAGTGCATTTATATATTGAAGTTCTTATACCTTTTCATCTGATCTACATTTACGTATGTATGTACTGTATATATGCATATACGTATGTATGTATGTATGTATGTATTTAGGATATGCATTTGTGTGTAGTAATTACACTGCCTACCATTTCATATAATTTCTCCTACGCCCTAAAGTTGCCTGCAAGAGATCGCTTATAGCGATAAGGTCGCCTCCTGTGCATCATCTATTGTTTATATTTTCTTTTTGTATATTTCTTTGTGGTGTACAATAAAGTATCTATCTATCAATCTATATTTTTCTGGGATAAAAAGAACCTATGTGCTATTCCAGAATATTATCTATCTTTGTGCTTTTCATTAGCCGTTCAGGCGTGATTGCGGAACAAACATCCATGCATCCAAAACTTTCTCATTTATAATAATAGGTCTTTACCTATGAAGATGCTGTTTAACAATACTGACCATTTAAAACGTAATTTATGAATGGCCGGCGATAAATTCTAAATTCAAATGAATTTTATTTAAAAATATGGAGTATATTGAAATTCAGTCATTTGTTTATTGATTAGTGTTTTGTTTTCACTACATTTGTATCTTTTTCATCAATATGGAGACAATAAAAATACGAGTAATAATGGAATACAGTTCCGTCGCGGTAGGAATGCCGTACAAACGGCTCGCAAAATTAATGACGTGTACTGAGTGAACACTACAAACGAATGCATGACTCGTTATTAGTTTGAACGCTTTCGACATGGAAATTTTGATCTAAAAAATGAACCCCGTGGTTGTCCTAAAACTTTAATCAACAACGACGAATTACAGGAGATAGTGGAAGCTTGACGATACTCAATCTACGGCTTGAGTTTGCAGCAGCTTTCAACGTTAGCATCAAAACAATATTGGTCTATTTGCGTTAAATTGGCAAGGTACTTGATAAGTGGGTGCCGCACGAACTGAACGATCACCAGCGCGACGTACGTGTTGAGGTATGCCTTGCGACAGACACAGAAACGTTGTTTATACATACAATAAAATGTATTTTATTAGGTATTAGCGACTCACCCTCGCTTCGCTTTGGGTTCGTCCCTAGACAAAAACAAATCTATCCCACGGGAACCGTTCATTTTTCCGGGATGATATATAGCCTATATAGCCTTCCTCAGATAACGGGCTATCGAATGCAAAAAGAATTTTTCAATTCGGATTAGTACTTCCGAGATTAGCGCGTTCAACCAAACAAACAATCAAACAAACTCTTCAGCTTTATAATATTAGTATAGATACGTATATAATTAAAAAAAAGTAAAATTTTTTTGTTGGGCAACAAATAAGGGGTGGAAATTCGACCATAAACATTATTGAATATTATATATATGGATGGAATTTGTAAGGAGGAAATCCTGTTTGTAATTTGTTTTTGTAATATACTACAGATATTTAAAAAAAAAAGGTTCCCTAAATCAATGCATGGTGGGGTACAACTGTTCTGGATGTTCGATTTTGGCGCTTAATTGTTGAACCGATTTAGATGAAATTTGGCATGGAAATAGTTTGAGACCCTGGGAATGACAAGATAGTTTTCATCACAGAAAACATATCATATATTATAAGGGGGTGAAAAAGGTGGTGGCAGATTGGATGGGGAATCAATCATTTCTCAAGTAAGGGATATTTTTTTTTGTTAACTTATGTTTAAAATATTTGTATTTACTATGCATAAAACACTTAAAAATTATTACTTAGTGGAATTTCTTCATAAAATCTATATGAAACTAAAAAATACAATTAAAATTGTCGTAAATATTGTAACATACAAGAATAACATTTACCCACAATTTAGTACCTTTTTCTAGATGTTCCCTGGTGAAATAAAGACGTCTCATCAAGAAACAAAACAAATTGCGGCCCTGAAAAGGGCCTTGTTTATAAATATATTATACCATCAATTAAATAAATTTATTAAATTATTACTTTTAAAATTAACCTCCGAAGCCGTACAACGTGCGTCCTTGTCTCTTTAACGCGTAAACCACGTCCATTGCAGTAACAGTCTTTCTTTTTGCATGCTCAGTGTAAGTCACAGCGTCCCTAATAACATTTTCTAGAAAGATCTTCAAAACTCCTCTAGTTTCTTCATATATTAACCCAGAGATTCTCTTCACTCCACCTCTTCTAGCGAGCCTCCTTATAGCAGGTTTGGTTATCCCCTGAATATTGTCTCTAAGAACTTTTCGATGACGTTTCGCCCCCCCTTTTCCGAGACCTTTTCCGCCTTTGCCTCTTCCTGTCATGATGGCTGCTTCTCAAATGAGTCGAGTTGATGATTTGACAGCTATTTATAGGTTTTTTTATTTTTTTATCTGTGGGTAGATTTTTTTATATGATGTTGGTATAAAGGAAAAAGTCATTATGCTATGAATGTTTTAATGATTCATGTTAAACGATAAATTAAATATATTTTATCGTTCGTTAATATTAGACATTACATTTGTTTATATATTTATTAAAGTATAGATTTTAAATTTCAGTTTATCATAATATTTTTGGTATTTGAAAATAAGCAATTTAGCTTCCACTCTGAGTATTTTTTGTTGTATAATAAAAAGAAGTTATTGATTTTTTTTTAAATATAATATATCATTGTACTTTTTAAATTATTAACCACGATTTATTAAGTGGGATATTTGCAATTTTTCAGAGTATTATTTTTTAAAGAAAATTACACCTAAGTATATAAGATTTTTCTAGAAAATACCGTAGTTTAAATCGCCTCGATTTTTAAGTATTTAGGTAAATATTTAACGCTATTCATGTACCTATACTTATTAGTTATTATTATATTCTTTATTGCACTTTATCTATACAGATAAATAAAATTGAAGTGTCTGTTTGTAATATTAAAATAACAGTTTTTGTCTGTTTGTTTGTTCCGGCTAATCTCTGAAATAGCTGAACCGATTTTGACGGGATTTTCACTGGCAGATAGCTGATGTAATAAGGAGTAACTTAGGCTACTTTCATTTTAGAAAAAAAGGGTCCTTCGAAAAAAAAATAAACCAAATTAATCAATCAATTTTGTTTTGGGAAGCAACCTAGGGACGAACCTGAGCGAAGCGATATATATATATATATATATATATATATATATATATATATGTATATATATATCAAATCCATTCATTATAACTGGTTCCATCATTTTTCTTTTATAATCACTAATTGTACTCGACTACAAGAGAATTGATGATATTGATGTGGATAAAGGATTAAAGGTAGACTTAGGGATCTCTTCCACCAACGTATAGAAGTGGGAAATTGTGATAATTATTTTCAACCGACTTCCAAAAAGGAGGAGTTTCTCAATCCGACCGTATATATGTTTTTTTTTAAATAGAAAGATACACAGATTTCAAATTAAAATTAAAATTTATTCTACCGGATCTTTTAGCGGATATTTTCATTTAAATTAATATTATCCTTGAGGTATACAATTAAATATTCATTTAAAAAACCAAGATTCGACAATTTGCGAAGATACTGCGTAACGCGCAAAAAACATACACCCAAATAAAAAATAATATAAAAAAAATCAAGAGCATTAAAAACAAAAAAATGTTTTGTGTGTGTTTTTTTTAATTTATTCTCTAGTAAAAAAATTGATTACATATATGACTTCAAATATGACCGCAATATTATGTAAATGTTTATGAGCATATACAAATACATACATACAAGTGTATAGGCATAGAAACAATGATGAAAACATTTTTATTTTTTTACCAATAAAAATAGATTGTTATATATTTATAATTTAAAATAAAAGAACGATGAGAAAGCCTCCGTATGATAGGCCGACTCGCGCTTGGCCAATTTTATTCTCCATATAGAGAATAGCATTCACAATACACACAGTATCCCCTCCATTTTTAATTCTCGCAACTACACACAGTTGCGCGTCAACACACGCTATATAAACCGACAAATAACAATTTTTATTCAAAGCATTACAACTACTCAAAATGTCCAAAGTCAAGAAGAGCAGAACACGGTCTTCTCGAGCCGGCCTCCATTTTCCAGTTGGGAGGATTCACAGCATCCTTAGAAAAGGGAACTATGCGCCTAGGGTTGGTGGAGGCGCTGCAATATACTTAGCTGCAGTATTAGAATACCTTTCCGCTGAAATTCTGGAACTTGCATCTGAAGTCGCGAAACAAAACAACAAAAGCAGGGTTGTACCTCGGCATATACTTTTCGCCATCAAAAACGATGAAGAATTGAATAAAATGCTAACCGGTGTTACCATATCTCAAGGTGGTGTATTGCCAGCTATCAATGCTCAACTTCTACCCAAAAAGACCGTGAAAAGACTATAATAGAATGGATTGGACGATACAGAATATTTTAAATAATATATTTTGATGAAGGCTTAATTTATTCACCTGAAAGACAAAGTCCTTTTCAGGACTGCATATTTACTTAAATGTTTCATGGACAACGTCTTACTAGAGTAATACTTGTTGTTTAATTATCTATTATATATTAATATTATAAATGTGAAAGTTTGTAAGTATGGATGTTTGTTACCCTTTCACGCCAGAACAGCTGAACGGATCTGGATGAAATTTAGCACAGAGATAGATTATAGTCTAGAATAACACATAGGCTATTTTGTATCCCGGAAAAATGTACGGTCCCCGTGGAATAGTTTTGTTATAGTTTTTTTAGAGGCGAACCTGAGTGAAGCGAGGGTGAGTCGCTAGTATTTTTTAGTTCTAAAAGCATTTAGCACTTATTACTTTATTTTTTCATTCTAGAAGCTTAAAAAGAAAAATAATAATTGTAAAAATATATATGCCCCGGGTGAGGATCGAACTCACGACCTTAAGATTATGAGACTTACGCGCTGCCTACTGCGCCACCGAGGCTCTTACACTTTAACTATAAATAAGTTTATTCAAACACACATAGTATTATGTAAATTAACGAGGAATTGACGAGCTTTAGTGTGATCAATGAAAAAAAAATACACTAGTAGATATAAATGTACATAATATTAGTTAAATAGTACAAATAATAAAATATATATAAAAAATATAGTTCAAAAATGTATACATATATAAAATATAAAACAAACATAACCTAAATAAATATAAAATTAAAACATTTTAAACTAAATGAGACGTTTGTCAAGAAACAATAAAATTGCAGCCCTGAAAAGGGCTTTGTCAAAATTCCCACCAGAAGCTCACGCCCTTTCTCCCCTCACTCTCCGCGCCAACTGAATGTCCTTCGGCATAATTGTCACTCTTTTCGCGTGAATGGCACACAAGTTGGTATCCTCGAAGAGCCCTACTAAATATGCTTCACTTGCTTCCTGCAAAGCCATTACTGCGGAGCTTTGGAATCTTAAGTCTGTTTTGAAGTCCTGAGCTATTTCTCGAACTAGACGTTGGAAGGGCAGTTTTCGGATGAGGAGTTCCGTACTTTTTTGGTAACGTCTGATTTCTCGTAAAGCAACAGTTCCTGGTCGGTATCTATGGGGTTTTTTTACCCCGCCCGTAGCGGGGGCACTTTTTCGTGCTGCTTTGGTAGCTAACTGCTTTCTGGGCGCCTTGCCGCCGGTGGATTTACGTGCGGTTTGCTTGGTACGAGCCATGTTGTTGACTGGTTGATGTGTGAGGATTTTGAGCGTATTTATAGTATTTTTTGTGCTTTTTTTTTTGTAAACTACCCTCGATTTTTTTCAATTTAAATCCAAGTATCGTGCTTAATATTATATTTTACATTGTGTCGTTTTTATTTTATTTTTTGTTACGTATGTATATACAATATGTTTATAGATGAACGCGTGTTTTTTTTAATTGTAACTAAAAAGTATCAAACATAACGATTATTTTATATGCAAAATTATAAAATTGCATTAGTATATTATGTTGTTAAAATTCTATTGATGATTTGGAAAATGGTAAATACTTTTTTATTTAAAACCTGCTTGGATTGTGAAAAATATATTTCCTAAGAAAATATTAGATTAAGTAACAAAATCTTATAAAAGTTTACCAAACTTGGTAATTATTCTAGAAAATTATAACAAATAAATAGCATCCGTTATCAAAATTCGGTCGATTGTCTTTAAAAATTGTATTGTAATCTACATCTACACTACTATTATAAAGAGGAAAAATTTGTATTTTTGTATGTTTGTAACGAATAAACTCAAAAACTACTGGACCGATTTAGATGAAATTTGATAAGAAGATAGTTTGAAACCCCGGGAAGAACATAGGATATTTAATTCCGGAAATCATCCCTTAAGGGGGTGAAAATGGGGATGAAAAATAATTGGATTTTATATAATTAGCCTCATTTATATTTTAATTTAAATATATCATTATATAATTATTAAACAATAAGAACTACTAGTACGAAGAAGCTACTCAATTCGAATGTACATATTATATGTATATCTGTATGGTATTTTATATATGCAGCCAATCGAACTAAAGTACAAGTTACGTGGGAAACAAACGTCTTTGAAAATATCAACATTAACGTTCGCAAAAATCTTCTTGTAAATACATGGGTCAAAACAGTTCAGTACCTTTTTCTCCTCCGTTTGTCAAACATTTTTTTTTGGTTTTGTTTTGTAGCTATTGACGAGCTTTAGTGTTATCAATTTATCAATAAAAAATGATTATGGTCGAATTTTGGCCAACGAGCAAACAAATACATACATACATATGTCGAGAGAAACTTTGTACCCCTTTTTAACCATATTACGCATATGATCTTTGGCTTAGTTGCGAGTACTATGACATTGAGAAGGACGGCAAAAAGCTAACGTTTATTGACATGCTTTTTCCCGTAGCTCCGCTCGCGTAACTTATTTATATTCGCTTTTTTAAAACTAGCCCGTGATGTTAGACAGCTAATAACATTCATTAATTTTATATTAATATATAAAGCTGTAGAATTTGTTTGTTGGTCTGCGTTTTATAGTTCATTTATTGAATTGTTATAAGCTACCTATGTAACTTTGACAAAAGAACCTGAATAACGTTCAAACTTAATAAATATGGTCGATATTCGAAGACGATCGCTAGTATAACTAAAATATCTTATGTTAGTCGTTATTTAACAAAATAATATTTTCAAATTATTATAATAATAAATTATTTGGTTTTCTTTTAATAAAATAAGATTGTTCCTATAATATAATTATTTGATATGGGAAACAAATAGAAATATGTGTCTATAAGTACTATTTATCTATATATGAAGTGTTCGTTTAATTATGAAAACTGAATTTGAAGTGTTTTTGCATTGAAGAGTTTATTTATTAACAAAGGTTACAGGCTATCTAATATGACGTTCCTAAGGAGCGGAGCGACTACACTTACATAAATATGGGCGGAGGCGCGGGCAAATGCAAGTATAATAAATATTAAAAGTAATGTTTTTTTTATTTAAAAATAAAAACAAATATATTTTAACTTGAAGTACACGATTTCTTCTAAACTGCATTATGATTGGCTCATTCTTGCTCACTCCTTTAATATGCTACAGTTGTGCGTCCTTTAAAATCAACTTAAGGCTCTCTTTGAAGGAGTATAAGTCAGAGAGTAAAAAGAAAGAGAGTCCCCACAACAGTACAAAGAAAACCAGCGAAGAGAACACATGTGTTTAGTTAATAGATTAATATATAATAATAATTAAACAGCGTATAAAAAGAACAACAGTGAAAACAAAATGGTACCAAAAAAACCAATGCCGAAAACCAAGAAAGACATAATAGAGAAACCGATAACGAAAATAAAGAAGATGAAAAAGAAGAATTACAAAAGCTTCTCCATCTACTTGTATAAGCTACTTCGGAGTGTTACAAAGGATAATTTCGGTATTTCTACACAGTCTATGTTAATTATGAACAATTTCGTGAATGATATGATGGAAAAAATAGCAGCAGAAGCTGGAAGGCTGGTGGCTCACGGAAAGAAGACGACTATGGGGAGTAGAGAAATACAGACCGCGACAAAACTTTTAATCCCGGGTGAATTGGCAAAACATGCAAATATAGAAGGTATGAAAGCCATAACGTTGTATCAGAAAAGCCAAGCACAAGAAGATCTTTAAAAATGGAGATCAAATTTCGAAGTTTATTAATTTAATTATTTATTATTGACTTTTTAACAAGGCCCTTTTCAGGGCCAACATTTTTTTTTGTTTCGTGTGCGAGACGTCATTTTTTTATTTAGATTATTGAAGTACTAGTGTCCAACAGAAATAGGAGTTTTGACTGGACCGAAACCAAAACTCGATCGTGAATTTTCGTGCGTCTTCGGCAGTCATCGGGTTCGAGCCGATAACTATATATTCAGTACACAATACGAGTATATAACAGTCATTGCTTGTAAAAATGTACAGATGTACGTTAGGTATTTTTTATTTCGAACCCAGATCCTACCAGGTACTACCAAAAACTACTAGCGCAATGGCAATCCAGCTAAAAGTCGTTCAGTCGTTTTACATAACGGAGCTGTTAGGTATGTAAAATAACTAGCGGTTTTGTAAAACAGCGGATTCGACAATCCATTTGCTATAGATTTTCAGAGTAAAATACACACCTTTCTAATAATTGTTTATCGATTTCTGACAAAAGTAGAAGAGAAATCGGAATTCGTTTATAACAGCGTTTTCATATTTTTAATTAACCCTCGATGCAAAAAGAGGAGTGTTTTCAGTTTGACCGCTACGTGTGTGTCTGTGGCACCGTAGTTCTTAAACGAGTGAACCGATTTGGATGCGGTTTTTTTATTTGATGGCTAGTTTATTGTTGATGGTTCTTAGATATGTTTCATCAAAATCGGTGCAGTTATTTAGTAGATATGTCAAAATGTGTATATTACAATTAAACATTTTTTATCAAAATCGGTTCTATTATATCAGACATGGGGGTGAAAGAGGTGATGAACAATCGATTATTTTCAAATATACCCAAGTGGGGTATCAAATGAAAGGGCATGATGTGTTTATTTAACCCCCGACGCAAAAAAAGGGATGTTATAAGTTTGACGTGTCTGTTCGGTGTGTGTATGTGTATCTGTGTGTCTGTCGGTGGAATCGTAGCTCCAAAACGAATGAAGCAATTTTGATGCGTTTTTTTTTAATTTGAAATCTGACGTGATCGAGATAATTCTTAGCTATAATTTATGAAGATATGCTCAGGCGTTTGACGATCATCTCTCATTTCCAACTTGAATTCAAACTTTCACAAATCCAATTGTTTTGAAAATTGGTGTACTGTTACTTCGGTGGTATTTCCAAGACATGCTAACCTTGAGTAGATACTGTAGCATCAAATAGTCTGCAGGAGGCTCAATTCCTCAGAATCTTACAGCAGTTATAGCATGTTTGGGCTCATAAGAATAATATCAATGAGAGTTATCTATTAGAATTAGTGTCCACGAGTAATTTAAAAAGAATGAAATAAAAATAAAATTATAAATTTTAAGTTGCCCCCGATACAAAAAAGACCTATAAAATGTAAAAAAATAAAATTTCTCTCTTGTCCTTTTAACTTCCCCAACCCCGCCAACCTTCCCAACTTAATAGTCACACATTTAATATTTTGATGATGAGCATCGCCGCGTCGGGGAAGTGCTAAGTAAATAAAATTTAAACCAGGATACTAATAAAAAGAAGATTGATAATGATAAACTATTAGCAGTTACTTTTTAGAGTTCTTTTTTTGTGTCGGGGCAGTGGCGTAGCGTGCACTTATGCCGCCGGGGGCCGAAGTCAAATTCGCCGCCATCTTCTTTGGGCAATTAATTTAAGGCCAATAAATCGGGACCATTTCCGATTAATAAATTGGCAAGCGATTCGACCAGATCAAGTGAGAATCAATTTATTATGGATTCATTATTTAACAATAAGGCCCAATGCTTTTGCTATTCCAAATCAATAAGAATTTAATTGCGCAAAATAGGTTAAAATCTATACCTAATGCTACAGGTTCGGGATCACAAATTGTTTGGTAATTAAATGACAGCGATCAAAGAATATGAGAGTACAATATGCTTGAATTATGCCATGTTATCTGCTGTCTGATGGAATGGTGAAAAGGTTAAACTAGACCTTGGAACGGCATCTAGCAAAGGTTGTGACTTGTGGATAGAAATTAAAGAATTAGGTCGAACCTTTATTATTAATATATAATTCATTCATCGTAACGAACTGCCGTACACGAAAGTAATTTACATGAGCTTATACTATCGCCAGTCTGCTACGCATATGATCGGGGGAGATCCCCAGAAACATTATACCACATATCCTAGTGACGTGAAAAAAGTAGCGCAGAACGCCTGCAACAGAAGATGCCTGCCATGGCGATTGGCGATCACAGTAGGCTTACGAAGCGGGACGTAAACAAAGCCACAAATAGTCCCAAACACCGATAAGCCTGGTGAAGCTAAAAGTGAAAACTACAAGGAAGACAAATAGGACAGGAGCCGACACGGGACAGGTTCTTACACCAAACCTCTCACCAACCAAAGAAACCAGATACCACCTGCAAAACGCCTATATATAGCGGTTGTGAGAGAAACTGGGAAAACGCACCTTACAACATGTGAAATATCAGACAAGCCTTTCGAACTTGGAAACGAGGGTTTGCTGAAAGCATTACAACATCAGAATACATTAGGAGCAACAAACCATGGAGCAACGCCGCCAATCACATGGCGCTCTATAATGTGAAGCACGGTCTCGTGCAACTAGAAAAGTTGGAAGAAGGAAGAACCGAACCCCTTAAATAGGGCTATAATATACTACAATGACTAAAGATGGTAAGACGAAGAGTTAATCAGAACGCTAGCATCCTAAACCAAATGTGCCAGCATAGGAAGCCAAAGAAACCAATCGGGAAGCTGGCAACCTACACCAATAATGTCAGGATCTCACACCAACATCACCTGAGAGCACCATGAGAAAAAGAGGAAATCTCACTCTGGCATACACACCAAAAATGCCAGCATTCTACACAAAGAGGACCTGAGAGCGCAGTACCAACTTATAGCATAACTGCTCTCAAAGCTCTTAAAAGTTGCAACGATGGGCTCATTTAGCCTGAATTAAAATAAAAAATCTCAAATAATGGCACGGAAAAAGAGTATGTGGTGTTCGCATATTCCATAAAAAACGTTCTCTCTGAGGCGTTCTTTGAGTTAAGGTGAAGCATTGTCAACTTCCCAACTTCGGGATGTTACTGACAATTTCTTCACAGAAAAAACGAATTATTATGTCTTGTCTAAACTGGGACTCGAACACAGAATATTCTCAAAAATATATATTTTCAATTTTATACAAACCAAAGTTAATCGTGGAAAAATAACCGATCAGTAATTGCAAAAATGATGCAAAACATTTGCTTTTTGTTTAATAATAACTGTAACTACCTACTTCTTATCACACTATAAGAACTAAAAAAATATAACTGTGTGTTATAATTTTGCATGTTTTCCACTTTTCACGCCTTTTGCATAGTATGAAGATTCACCCAGGGCGGAAAGGTTTTTTTTTAATTATTTATAATTAGTCTTCGAATAAAATGACTGAACTTCCAAGTAAAATTAAATGGACGAAAGATGATGTCGATGTCAAAATTTTAAAGTTCGTTTGAGCCATTTATTTATGAGATCTCATAATTTAGTAAATAATAACAATGGTGTTATAACCTCATTGAATAATAAAAATAGGTAGTTCTTCTTTGTCAAGTTTTTTTTAATTTTTTCGCACCGTTATATTTCAAAAGTAAAAATTCTTTCGTAATCTAAGTCCAGTAGCTTATATAGGGGGCGGCATGATCAGAATTTCTATTCAGCAATGAAAATTACTTAGCAATAACCCGATAGAATGTGTTGGTAGTGATTTTTGTGACAAATAATTAATTTTCTCTATTTCATGTTGGTACACAATATTTATTGTGAAATTTTGCCGCCACTTTAAAAATGCCGCCTGGGGCCGCGGCCCCCACCGCCCCCCGTACGCTACGCCACTGTGTCGGGGGTTACTTAAAATTTTTAATTTTATTTTTATGTCAAAATGTTTTCGGTCGGATACTAAAATTCTTCTTCTATTTTTGTATAACTTCTTATTTATTCTTATTTATAAAGTAAATTTAAAACATAAAGATAAATATTATAGTTATGCAGATGATTTTGCAACTCCTTAGGGTCATGAAATATGTATGATCGTTTTCGTCATTTGTTATTGTCGGTCGTCGTGACGAAGTCGCGTGTACAGCTAGCATTCGGTTTAAAGATGCTTTATTTATTTCTCAAAAGAATAACATTCACTTAATGAGAAAAAATTACAAGTAGGTAGTTGAATATTGTTTACATCGTGGTTTTTGAGTAACAACTTAATACAAAACAAAAAATATTATATATGTACACAAACATCAAATATGAGTTTATTAGGCAATAAGATTATTACAAAATTTATATATTTAGTCAAATAATATCATTTTTATAATACTAATATTGTGGGTAGAACGGTGTTACAATTAGAATGCTTATGTACCTAGTTGGTGAACACAAAGATATAGAGAGCTTGTTACTATAAGAGATATGGACAGAATTTAATAATAATATGAGTAGGTATAATAATAAAATGTTATACTTTCTTAGATTTACGCGAATATTTGACATTTTAAATAAAACTATCTTTTCGGATTATTTCGCGGATCAGGATGATTCGCGAAGCTATTGAAATTAAAAAACATCCAAACTTCAATAGGGAAGATGGCTGGGTACTACCATCATCGTGGGATCCTGTAATAAACATAATAAAATCTAATAGCAAAAACAAAGATAACAGACCTGTAGATGTAGTTAGTTCATACTGTGTGGATCGCTATAACAATGATTCAGATTAATATATATTTTATCTGTGAAGATAGTGTTGCTTAATATTCTAATCTTAAAATTACATTAGAAATCTAAATTAAAAAATTTAATTTTCTAAATTACATATAAAACAATAATAATACTTTAATAAATAATTAGTATTTAATAAATAATTAATATTTTGATTTTCTTTGTGGTTAGACATATTATAGTAATAGCAACACTAAATAATATTACATTATTAATTCTTAAAGTTTTTTAAAATATTGTAATATTTATAATAATAACAGCTAAAATTAAACAAATAATATTTAATTATAATACTTATTAAACTTTTTAATATTTTTAATATGTTTAGAATTAAAATCAACAAATATTGTAAGGTACTCTGGTGCCATTTTTGAATTTTCAAAATCATTTTTGTAAATTTGTGGGTAGGCACTGTCTGTAACAAGTATATAACGCTTTTGAGATGTCTAATACCTTAGTCTCTCCCGTGACCATGATTGCGATGTAAAGCATTCGAAACGTCGGGAACCAAAAATCAAAATAAATCCGCGAAATAATCCGAAAAGATAGTTTTATTTAAAATAAAATGTTAACTATAATATTATATATATTCAATTTTATTATATTTTGATTAGATTAAATAAATAAATAATAATAATAATAATACGTGTATAATATGTATTTTTAACCGACTTCAAAAAAGGACCTTTTTTTGTTATTTACATTATATGTATATATATTTTGTTTAGTTGTACAAGTATTTCATTTAAGATTTTTTTTTATTATTTGTTAAATTATACTAGGTAGGTATGTTTTTTAACATATGATTTTTTAAAAGTTTTTTGAATTTATAAAATGGTTTTGTTAAGTCCAGGATAAAAACTATTTCACTCGCTCACTTTTCATATCATGAGATTTGAAAAAAAACTTATTTTAGTAAAAAAAATTTTTTATTTTAATTTTCTTCTATACACAACTTGTTCTGACAATGACAAACACAAAAAAAAAAAGAAAAAAGAATTATCCAATTTGGTGCAGCCGATCGGAAGTTATGCGCGTACATACATTTCGGTGATTCATTTTTATTTATATAGATTATTTTAACGGAAGCTACGCAAACAAAATATTTTTTTGTTTTAAAGTAGAAAACTTTTAGTATACATAATGTGTATATTTTATTTCTATTAAATAACAATTTGAAAATCGCAATTATAAATATGTAAAGGTCTATTTATATTTGAAGTCGTGTTTTAAGATTTCGCTACTTTTTATGCTTCATTCAACGAACCCATCTCCAGAATTATAGTACGATTTGACAGTCTCATTGTATTTTATAGCTTATTAAAGATTTACCCTTGCTTTGTACGGGTGCGTCCCCTGCTGCCTAACAGTAAACTATGTTATTAACTTAACAACTTAAACTTATCAGTAAATATATTACTCTTTATATTTTTCATTTAAATTTGTCCACTGTCCAGCCATTGCAACGTGAAGGCTGGACACACGCGTGCACGCATACGCGTGTTAACACACGCAAGCAAACACGCTACTATGCTGAAAGAAAAGCCAAAAAAATTATAGTTACTTAGTTATTTTAGGCTAATGTTGCTCTTTATTGATAGGAAAAAATCGGAATCTAGTTTCAGAGATTATCTGCTACATACAAACAAACAAAATCTCTTTATAATTGTGTAAGATAGTTATTGATGTGAAACACTCAAATTCAAAACAATCTATTGTTATACTTTATGAATAGAGAGTTAAGGTACTTTAAGAAAGAAATACCTATTCAACTTTTTTATTATTCGACGAAGTTACAAAACTAATATAAAAGCGGTCAAATATTAAAATGTATAAAATATGAATATTATCTAACTCCAAGTTTGCTGCAATATAATAACACTTTTTCAAACTTATTATTAATTTCTGAAACTTATGGTTAAATTGCATTACGCGTTTATATCGATTGTGGACTTGGGATTATTCTTATTACACTGTAGGTACTATATAATCCTTGTATTGAGTAAATCAATATAAATATACTAGCGACTCACCCTCGCTCCGCTCAGGTTCGTCTTTACTTACGTTTTAACGTTAGTGTAGATTTCTCAGAGATGACATATTTTCCTGCAGTAAAAAGTATCCTATATGTTGACCCGGATAACCAGCTATCATCATACTAAATTTCATCAAAATCCCTGCAGTGGTTTTTCCGTGAAAGACAGACAAAAATTCTAAAAACTATAGATTCGGTCACTGTATCGATAATGTCTATTTCAATTTGATTTTCCAAAAAACTTTTAATGTACAGATTCTTAGTTACAATTTTATTATATGTACAGATAACATTATATTATGAAAACAAAAGGCAGAACCGCCATTCATCTTTAGTCAACGGTTCTATATTAATAAAATTTACGCAATATTTAAAACTACGTATGTATACAGTGTTATTAATTACTATTCTCTAATAGTAAAAACAAATTTAGAACTAGATCTTATAAGGAACTGTAGAGATAAAAACAAAAGAATAGATAATAAGTAATCTTTAATCAGATTGATATAGATTTTACTTACAGTGCAGTTCTTCAGAACTCAGGAGCAAAGTGATTTCTTTTCTCCAGGCTCCACGTTATTTTGAGGCTACAAATCACAATACAGAGGGCGTTACAATATGGCTGGCATTACGACATCTTAATATTTTAATAATTTTTAACCAATATTATAAGACGCTATTAATTATAAATCAATCTTTTAAAAATGCATAGGTTTTATTTAAACTATTTTACAAATAAAACCATAACTAAAAAGTGTCGTAACAATTATTATAGTTAATCAAATGACAATCAAATGAATTGTAAATATTATAATCTAAAAGATTTTAGTAAGCGAACTAAGACTACAAATATTGTAATGAATTTATTAGTTTTTAAAAACAATATTCATAGTTATTTTAATGAAAATAAACTCTTTTAAATTTAATTAACCGAGTATAGTCAGGACTATATTAGTTATAGATGGCGTTACTGTACATGTGGCGTTACAATATCCCGATACCTACTTAAATAACTTTACAAATCACTTATTTTTAAGTTATTAATAACAAAACAATATCCTAAAATTATATAAGATTTAATAAAACTAAGTTATAAATAAAATAGTAACTAAAGCGTCTGTAAACGTTAATTCAAGTGTATCAAATGAAAAACAATTAAATTATAATTATTTAAACCTGCAATGGTTTTACTTAAGAACACAAGGTTTTTAAAATGATAAATTTGATTTAATTAAATAATTAGTATAATTAATATTCATAACTATTTTAATAAAAAGAAAGTCTTTAATTAATCGACCGAATAAACTATGTATCGGTTGGCAGTATAGATGGCGGGTTACTGAGTAGTTAGCAACACTTAATATAGAGGGCGTTATGAGATCCAAATCTATACAGATAAATAAATTTGGAGTGTCTGTTTGTAATATTAAAATAACCGCTTTTTACTAAATGCATATTCTGGATGTATACACGGTACATATACCAAAACAACATTTTTTACAATTTTTGTCTAATCTCTGAAACGGCTGGACCGATTTTGACGGGACTTTCACTGGCAGATAGCTGATGTTATAAGGAGTAACTTAGGCTACTTTTATTTTAGAAAAAAAATAGGGTCCCACGAAAAAAATTAAAACAAAATTAATTAATTTTGTTTTGGGAAGCAACCTAGGGACGAACCCCGAACCCGAGCGAAACGAGGATGAGTTGCCAGTATTTTAATGTTTAATTAACCAGGCGAATAATCTCCGCGGTGACATATACAATACTAGCGACTCACCCTCGCTTCGCTCGGATTCGTCCCTAGGTTGCTTCCCCATACAAATTTTCACCCCCATTTTCACCCCGGTAAAGGATGATTTCCGGGATAAAAACTATCGTATGTGCTTCCCAGGGTCACAAACTATTCTCTTACCAAATTTTATCTAAATCAGTTCAGTATTTTCGGAGCCTATTTGATACAAACAAACAAACAAAAAAAACACATTTTTTTCCTCTTTAGAGTAGGTAGATGTTGCACATACTACATGTACTATATTATGTATTAAAGTCCTTAAGAATTTCTAAGAGTTACCTGGGTCATTTTCCATAGAGTCAGGGCCCATGGATATATATTTACGTTGAGCGTCTCTGCAAACCTTCCTGCATTGATTACGGAATACGGATTTGTCTATATTTCAACAAACATCAGTGGGTCTTAATCTATATCTATATATTATATATGTTTAGACATTATGAAATGAAATAAACTTTATTCAATTATAAGCACTTTTGAATCGTCAATTTAATTTAAGCGTCAGTGTAGTCTGTCCGTGAGGAAGCTACCACCGGCTCGGAAAGCAGTTCTATTGAAAAAATCCGGCAAGAAACTCAACAGATTCTTTTTTAAATATCGAAGTTACATTTATTTTATTAACTTAACAATATAGATAACCCGCATATGAGTCAATAATACTCAATTCTACACATTTTCATCAACAAGAATTAAAGCTTTAGCTTAAGTCTTAACCTTTTTGATACCCTGCGTTAACCATGAGACTTGAAGAGGTTTTATTAATGTTCAATGTTCTTTGTTCCGTAGCATATAGATGTTTTAATTTAATGGGACATAGAGGAGTATGCGTATCACAGAGGTTATTTAGGATGGAGTTAAAAATATCAAATATTTTATCATTTATATTGATGGAATTGAATGTCGACTGCCAGTCAATATTGCTAAGGCCCTTTATATACCTAATAGTAAATATGTATACCTACTTAAAATACTTATAGATACGTTTGTCATAATTTACACGAACGGATGATTATATTTAGAACACAAATAGTGTATTTGTTAAAAAAAGTACACAATTTCAATTGAATTTAAACACGTATTCCAATAATATGTTTTTTTCAATAAAAGGTTTGAACATAAATATAAAATAAATTAAGTAAATAAAATGGCAACACTATTGGTTGCTCAGACATTCGTCAAATACATTTTGTATTAGATCTATTTTCGTTGGTATAATAAGGCTTGTATGGCCTGTAATACTGTAAAGCATATCAATCAATATCTCCTTTAAAATTAATAAGGCTTCGCGTGGCGGTTGAAAGGGATAGGTACGTACAGCTTGTTATTATTATTGGTGATTTTGTACAATGCCGAAAGCAATGGATATAAGTAAAAATTTTATTTTTATTATATGTCAGTATATTAATATAATTTAAAAAACTGAACATTATTATATATATTAATGAAACGCTCTCGCTTCGCTCAGATTTTTACTTTTAAAGTATTTTTTGTATATAATATAGTCTAGTATATTCTTGGGAGTACAGAAACAAAACTAGTCTGTGTCATATTCTGACCTTTAAATATGTAAAGAAATTATTTTGATTTGTTGCTTTATTACTCTATGAAAGCTTATCTTATACAGCAATGAGCAAATCTACAAACAACTTTTCACATTAATCCTTTTAGTAGGAATTATTAATTGAGCGTTTATTTTAATTTTTTTCATTCTCTTTGACTTACTGTATCTAATACAGACCTACGAGTATAATATACATAAAATAAAAATAATATTAATTTTCATTATTATTTCTATGCTATAATCGTTTTTAAAAATAAAAAATACTCTATGGTTTTACAAAAAGTTAACAAGAAACGATTTAAATTTTAAATATGTGATTTATACGCAATATCATAATGCGGATTTCTTTTTGGCGAAACGCCAGGAACATGTGCTCTGTACATTGTTGAATTAATAAGGAGAATAAGAATCGAGGAAATTATACATTTGGTAAATCGGTCTGATTAATCAACGAGTGGATAAAATCGTTTTTCAATAGCTTTTTCGTTACTTTCATTTGTGAATATTAATATGCCTGATTTTTATTATGTGATAGAAACTCTTTGTCAGTTTGATATTTTATTTTTACTTTATTTACAACGTAAATTTTTTGTCTAATCAAGTCATATACAGATAAGATGACATAATTATGACTAATTCTTTATTGCTAAGACACATAATAAGAAACAAAAAAAAATCGAGGGCTACATTATTACATGCCATCGCTTAATATTTGTGTTATGAAATTACTATCAAATTAACTTTTACTATATTCGAATTCTTTATCCAATATTAGTTATTTAAAAATCTATATAGAAACAGACAAAGGCAAAACTGTTTAGTACTTTTTCTTCTCTGATTGTTTTGTTTAGTAACTATTGACGAGCTTTAGTGTTGTCAATGAATAAAAAAAATTAAAATTCATATATTTTTTTTCAAATTTTCAATATTGATTATTTTTAAATTTTGATCATTAAGCAAACACTTGACTTATGTTCCTATGTTTCCTAGGTGAGCACTTAATAGCATTTTTCTCGTTATTATAAATCTTTTGATCGCTATAAATACATAGTTCTCATAACTAGTGTTTTATTAATAAAAGTCTAACGTCAAATTGATACTATGAACTTAACATTAAGTTACTGAGAGGGAAGAATGCGTAGGTATTTGTAACTGAATGGGGCTTATTACAAACAATACTGTGTTATTGTACCTACATAGTTTTGATCATGACTTATGTTTTGTATTTTTTTAATATGTATATAATGTAACAAGGAATAAGATAGTAAACCTAACCTGAACATTATGTACCAGACTCGCAGAGGTACAAAACAAAACTTTTCAAAACTTGAACCCATAATATATTGTTTTCAAAAGTAGGTTATTACTAGTATGCACGCAACTACACCTATTAAATATTATTAAGCTAAGGTGAAAAATCTCTCATATAAGTTTCCTCTTTAATGTGATCGTGGATAAGTGCATTTTTATCTATTTTATTTTTTATTTTGTAGTTTATGGTTTCGACATTTTTTATCAATTTTTGACGCAAACTTCACACAGGTCAGGAGCAGAGCACGCACTGATCGACCGTTGTAAAATGACGTCACAGCGGCCGATGACTCCCCGTCGTCAACACCTAGATAAATGGATAGACAGAGCAAATTTAGTTGAAGCTCTAAAACCTTCGAGAACAAAACATTAGAAATAATATATATATATATTTAATTTTTAATTAAACTTTATTTTAATATTTAAGATTATTTAAATTTTCATCTGAAACGGATTCTAAGTTCAACATTTCCAAATGTATTTTGAATCTAAACATTTATTTTGAACTGTATCGCTGCTGGCAGTCGTTTTGTTAAGCTCATAATAAAATCTCATAAAAAAATACAATACATTAACATCAGGGGTATTTTTACAGAAAAGGGGAATGCGAAATTATAATAAACTAGCGACTCACCCTCGCTCCGCTCGGGTTGGTTCGTCCCTTAACGTTTTGTATAGATTCCTCAGAGATGAGATATCTCATCTCTGAGAAATCTACTACCGCAGTAAAAATTATCCTACATATTGACCCAGATAACCAGCTGTCATCATACTAAATTTCATCAAAATCTGTCCAGTGGTTTTATCGTCATGCGTTCCCAGACAGACAGACGGATGGATGGACAAACAAACAAACAAAATTTCTAAAAACTATAGACTCGGCCTCTGTATCGATAATAATGACTATTTCAATAAGATTTTCCAAAAAAATATTAAATGTAGAGATTCGGCTCAGTTAGAATTTTATTATATTGTTGCGTTATCTTAATCTATTAATAAATAAAATAACTATATTAGGATACAACAATTGTATATCGAAGTATAAACTAATCTAAACAATAAAAAAATCAACGAAGTTAATATTCGTAGGTATACCAAAAAAGTCTAGTAATTACAAAATAATAAAAATTAAATACTACTATCCTGGCTAGCAATACTGCTGGTGTAGCTTTGAAATTGAGTATTGTAGTCCAGTTACATCAGCACTCTTTGTCTGGATAAATCTGTAGGTTCGTCAGGACAGGGGACAGCTCGAGGAATCTTTGCAACGCCCTCGTAGACACTTCCGAAGTGATAGGTACAAAAACCCTGTAACGTTATTATCAGACATTTTAAATAATGACTGATTTTGTACACCTGACTGCAACATTCGATTACATCAAATGCAATATGTGTTGTTACTACACAAGGCAAAGGAATAGTAGTGAACAAAATATATAGATGAGGCAGTCCAGGTGAAATTACATCAGTTTGTAATAATTATATTTAATAATTAAAAAGTACAAAAGGACAATTACGATAAAATGTACGTGTATAACATTAAAAGTACATAAAGCAAAGTACATTATTTATTCGAATATCATAAAGAGGAAATATTTGTTTTGTTTGTATGTATATTTATTTATATCGAATAGGCTCCAAAACTACTGAACTGATTTAGATGAAATTTTGTATAAAGATAGTTTGAGACCCTGGAAAGGACATAAGATAGTTTTTATCCCGGAAGTCCGGTGACAATAGGGTTGAAAGTTTGTACGGGAAAGCAATCTAGGGACGAACCCAAGCGAAGCGAGGGTGAGTCGCTAGTAATTTCATAAAACAAAATAAGTAAAAGTAATAATAAACTAGATAAAAATAATAGTTTTAAAACAGAGTAGGTACACGTAAAATCAAGCTGACTATTAAAACCTATTTCTATTACAATGATAACATCGTCTTACAAATTACAACACATACCCTGTTTGGAGTTTTTACACTTTCGTTTAAATATTACGAATGCATAGTATACAGTAAAAATATGAAGATTAACTAGCTCACAATTAAGGCGTTGCTTATCGCATCTTAGCTCATAGTATTCTGTCTCAACGGCGACGATGACGCGACGTCGACCAACTAAAATACCGTCAGCCGTTATTATTCACTTACCGTCCAAGATTCATATAATAAAAAAAATAATAACAAGTATCAAAATTAGAAATAATCATATTTTATTAGAGCATGTTACAATATGTATAGATAAATTCTCCGCTTAATTCTTATAAGCCACGCAGCGGATTTTGATACGGTTGATATGGTAGAAAGAGCGATAAGCGAAGGTGTATATAATATGTTAATATGTTGTATAAGATAACTGAGCCTAGACGATATTTTGTTATATACACTTAAATAACTAAATCTGGCTAAATCTTGAGAGATACAGCAAATCAATGTACTATAAAATTGTAGGTCTTAAAAAGGTCTACAGAATAGTCTGCGATAGCATATGTCTATTTCCTAAGGTACACTCGCAATATTTATATAATATTTTTATCTATTCAAAACGTACTTAAGGACGCACCCGAGCAAAGCCAGGGAAAGTCGCTAGTACTATATATAGATACTAGCGGCTCTGGTTCGTCGCTAGGTACCTACTCGTACGTGTTACATAGATATTTAAAATAGTTATTTGCCAGCGTTAGCCATATAAATTTTCATATATATATATTTTAACTTTTATGATGTTTTAATACTTATTATCCTATTCCGGATTAAGAGAAATCTAAAAATCAAATATCATAAAATTGGTCCAGCCGTTCTTGAGTTATAAATGATGTAACTAATACGACTTTGTTTTATATATATATATATATATATATATATATATATATATATATATATATATATATATATATACAGGGCCGGATTTAGGGGTGTGGAGGCCCCTAATTATTTTCCGAATAAGGTGAACAATTTTTTTAGTCCAGTGATTTAAGTATTTTTTGCGAAACAAATTAAATTATTTCAATAAACATATGTAGATATAGTCAAATACAAGAATTATTCGAAATTAAATGACAGCGTTAATGAATGGAACCTTGCGAGTTTTTTCGACGAAAAATAGTTGATGATTTCGCTGAACGTTAATGCTTTTTTGTTATGGATAGAAGTCTTAAATTACCCATATAAATAAAATGACTATATACATTATTGACTTAATGTAAGTTCTTTAATGTCACTTTTTAAGTAAAAGAATATACATTATTTTAATAAAATTAAATATTATACTGAGATAGATAGTTGATCAACAAATAATTTAAAACTATGTTTTAGTTCCATCAATTGATTAGATGAAGCCGGAGAGCTATTTTTTATATTGGAATAGACACAAATAATTTTGAGATGTGGATAAGGGTTGTTTTACTAAAACTACAGAGATTTTTGATGGACAATACACACAACCACTCCAGAATTTAAAAAAAAAAAATAAAAAACCGACTGCAAAAAAACGACCTAAAAAGAAGAGAACAAGTTGACAAAGGAACATAATGTTATTATTATTTTGTAGTCGAAGACATACACGCACGCAGCTATTCTAAAACATGTAGGTACATCGTATATGTATGTCTCCGACTCCATAATACTATGTTCCTTCGTCAATTTGTTCTCTTTTTTTTAGGAGAGTTAGACATGTTTAGTTTTATTTAACAATTTCTTATTCTAAATTATTTTTGAACATATAAGTTGTAAATATTTCTACAATCGCCTCTTAATATATAGTAGTAATATTTCGATACCTCACTCGATTTATTCGAACGAAAAGTTTTTTCAATATACACAAATTGGCACCTAGGATCCACCATTTTGACTTTTAATAATGTTTTTATAACCAATGACACTCGCATTATCAATACGTATCGAATTATGTATGAATCTTAAAAATCGGTTAAGCCATTTAGTGATTACGAACGAACATAGAATCAGAGTACATACAGGTTAAACACATAGCTCTGTTTCGCCGCAGTCGGGTAAAAAAGCAAACATCTATATTATGTAATATCAACCATAGCATATAAATAAACCTTAATTACTTGTTTTAACATGATATACCATAATATGGAAACTTTTAAATTTAAATACGGTGGACTGCATTTAAGGGTTTTAAAATGAAACTTTCGTTGGTTGATTCTTCCTTATCTTTTCTTGCTAGTTGCCTCTTCTATGGCTATCCTACGAATGGTATACAATGAACAAAACCTCGTTTTTTTTATTTCTAATTAACAATACTATTGGATAAGCATGTAATCTTTTAGATATGCTCCTGTGAGTCTAAATTCTTATTGTATTTTACACCTCGCGTAGACTCGTCGTCAGTAACATACATAATCAATTTAAATATTATATTCTATATGAATTTGTATAAGTCTAAATCAATTTTAGTTATGTTTTGATTGTGGTTTATTGTGGGTAAATTCAATTAAAAATGCAGTTATTTTATCTATACCTACAGATAAATAAAATTTACATGTCTGCTTGTAATATCAAAATAACAGTTTTTTACTAAAGGGAATATGAAATGCATATACGGTTTAAATTTTAAAATTTTTGTCTGTTTGTTCCGGCTAATCTCCGAAACGGCTGGACTGATTTTGACAAAACTTTCACTGGAAGATAGCTGATGTTATAAGGAGTAACTTAGGCTACATTTATTTTAGAAAAAAATGAGGAATCCGCGCAAAAAATTAAAACCCATAAAATTGACCCGACGTACCCGAGCGAAGCGAAGGTAAGTTGCTAGTTGACAATATGTGTTAAAATGTTTATAATAAAAGGTTAAATCCCCATGAGCTCTTTGTTTATCTTTAGTTAACTACCTAAACCTATGGAGTAAATATAGTTATGTGCTTGCATTCAAAAATACGAAACACAAAAATAGAAAAGGATCGAAGAATTTTTTTTTTCAAATTTGAATTAATAAACGTGAATTTACCTATAAAACATTGGCATTTGATGATAATATGGCCGACCTAAAAATTATAAAATAAATAAACTCACGCGAAACCAAAAAAAACGAATGATAATTAATTAATCATAACCGCTCTGTAACTTCTTTTTACCCAACTGCGAGGAACTGCGGTGAACGAATATGGATAAATTGTTTTTAATATTAAGAACAATTGTATTATATAATCAATCATATTTGCAGTGGCGGATTTAGGCTTGATGCCGCCCTAGGCCCCGATTGATAGGCCGCCTTTTTTGCTTTGTGAGGGAGTGATTATTATAACAATATAAATTAAAAATTTAAAAACTACGCACGTGAAGCACTTAATCAAGTAATCATAAGCCAAAATTCCTTATCTCATTTTGGAAAAGAGTTGATACTCTTACACTGCTGGACCGATATTAACCAAACATAACTAAGAACCACCGCAAGGAAACTGGCTTTCAAATGAAAAAAACCGCATCGAAATCGGTCCATCCGTTTGAGAGCTACGATGCCACAGCCAGACAGACAGACAGACGACGTCAAACTTATAACACCCCTCTTTTTGCGTCAGGGGTTAAAAATTAAAGATTTAATTTTCAAATGTTAAAATTTTGATCGATAAAATTTTATTAAATTAAATACACTTCTTATTGATTAATCTATATTAATTTATTAAATAGAATTCCGAATATAAATTATAAATATGGACATAACTTTTTAAAGATGAATAATTAACATCAAGACACGCGGTAGCGTGTCCAGCCAAGTTCAAGCCAAAAGAAACTGGCGACGCAGCACCGAGTGTATATTTTACACGAACCATTTGGAGCCACTTTTCACCTCGTAATAACTCAAAATCTATTTAACATATGATACATGAACATGAAATTTGGTTCATTATTTAATCCATGTAGATTAACAATCCCCAATTTCATAAATACAGCACAAACGGTAATTGAGATATTAACGTCTAAAAATCGGCATTTTTATCACTGACTGACTGATATATAGAAGTAAAACCTAACTCACTTCCAGATGACCTAGAAAGCTAAAGCTTGGTGTCCAGATGGGTAACTGTATGCATATAAGGGGAAAAATCCGAAAACAGTGAATTCTGAAAATTTGATATTTTTTTTTCAATTAATTTTTATGAACACCTTGCCCGCACCTTTCACCTTCCAAAACATAAAAGCAATAGCTTAACACCTAGTGCCTTTTGAAATATCGGATATAGGATTCATAGTTATAGCAAAAACTTTTTCTATCTCAGGAGAAAAGGGAAACTAATCGTTAACATATACGACCATCAAAGGATTAAATAACATTTTTTTATTCCGCCTTATCGACTTACGAATAGTTGCAAAATTTTGAAAAAAAAAAAGTTGAATTTACAGGTCACTTTGGAATTATGAATAATAATAGTTTCTTTACATAAAGTCATGATATCCCATCAAATTTATTTAAATTATCATTTATGGAATCAGTTTTTTCTTCCTGGCTTTAGTTCTCGCAAAATCGTCGATTATATCTTCAGAATCAATTTCTTGCACTAATTCAGCTTCAATAGACAATAATGCAAGAGCATTAAGTCTATCTTGACCCATGCTTGCTCGTAAGTAGCTTTTTACCCTTTTCGGAGTAGAAAAAGATCTTTCTCCTGAGCAATTTGTTGCTGGGATGCTCAAAAAAATACGTCGAGCAATATCTACATTAGAATAAACATCCCGAAGATTTTGTGAATGCAATATATTGCAAATGTTTTGTGCAGAGCGCACATCTTCATAATTTGCTAACTCTTTGAGTTGATAATGTAAGTGAATATATTCATCCCCCAATGTCTCTTCTAAGTCGTCAGGATACTTGTTGACGAGTTTATTTGCTTGATTTTTCAACTCGTTCGTATCAATGTCAGATAAATTATCAAAAAAAACTAAAGTTAACATAAAGCTTATCATATGCATTTCTACGCCCAGCTAATTGTACAGATAAGGTATCCAAAATTGGGTGATAAATATTTGTACGGAAATTTTCTTGTCCAGAAATAGGTGCTCTTTCATTTGCCTGCGACTCATCTGACTGAAGCTTTCTGATTTTTATTGGTCTTGCTTTCAAATTTTCGAAAACAATCGAAAATTTCGCTCTTTAACTTATATTTATTTTGAATAATTTTTATGATGCTACAGATTAAATACGGGTAAATATTGCTTTCACAGGCAAAAAAAGTTATAACATGAATAAAATAATTTAAAAAATATATATAACTCTCATTAGCTTACCTAAGCCTGACTATTTATATTTAATATTAAAAATAAATTTAAAACTTGTTTCAGGGTGCTGTACAATGTACAGTGAAATTTAATTTTACTGAAAATACAAAAAATATAGAAGAACATTTCTCAAAATTTTTCAACTTATTATTCCTTTTTTGTAAATAAATCAACAGCATTTTCCGATAAAGACTCATGTTAATAAAAATCTATTGATCTATTATAAAAATAATCTTGCGATTAATTAAAAACTAAATTCAATCGTTATAATATTATTCAATAGTACCTGACTAATAGTAACTCGCTCAGATTCTTTCTTGTTATATCGTATTTTTTAGATAAAAAAAACTAAAAGCTTCAATAAATACAAAAAAAAAGTAAAACTTTCTATCCGATCAAGATTCGAATTCGGACACACCTCTTGATTGTTAATCTTGCATCTTGGTCGCTTGAGAACGATGCTTATGCCTGAGTGTAAGAAATTATCGAGCATATTCTGCGTAGAATAATGCAAAAGAAAACCGCATGAAAACTCGGAAACACGCGTTTTCCTAGACATAAGACTAATCTAGATCGATTTTTCGCTCCCGAAAACCCCCACATCCCAAATTTCTGCGGAATCGTTAGAGCCGTTTCCGAGATCGCCGGTATAAATAAATAAATAAAGATATAAATATACAAGAATCGCTCCTTTAAATATAGTACCTGGCGACCGAGCTTCGCTCGGTGTTTTTTTTTGTTATATCGTATTTTTTAGATAAAAAGAACTAAAAACTTGAATAAATACAAAAAAAAATGTAAAACTTTGTATTCGATCGAGATTCGATCTCAAACACACGTATTGATTTGTTAATCTTGCGCCTTGGTCACTTGACCACAATGCTTATGTCTGTATGTAAGAAATTATCGACCATATTCTGCGTACAATAATGCAAATGAAAACCGCATGAAGACTCGAAAACACGCGTTTTCTCAGACATCAGACTAATATAGATCGATTTTTCGCCCCCCAAAAGCCCCCACATACCCAGCGAAATCGTTAGAGCCGTTTCCGAGATCGGTGGTATAAATAAATAAAGATATAAAGATATAAAGCTATAAATATACAATAATCGCTCGTTTAAATATATTAGATTAGATATTTTACTGGATTTTTTTAATTTTTCATATTTCAAAGAGAATCTAATATAATCGATTTTTGAAT
This sequence comes from Fabriciana adippe, assembly GCA_905404265.1. Lineage (NCBI taxonomy): Eukaryota > Metazoa > Arthropoda > Insecta > Lepidoptera > Nymphalidae > Fabriciana > Fabriciana adippe. The sequence continues at coordinate 12,657,336 of FR989995.1, read as the reverse complement.
TCGGATTGCCTTTGACTTTTTTCGCCTTTAGGATTTTGACGTCTCCGAAAATTTTGCCGCCCCTAAAATTATGCCGCCCTAGGCCCGGGCCTTACGGGCCTATGGGTAAATCCATCACTGCATATTTGTTAAAAATGAAAACAAAAAAGTTATCGACCAGTCAGAATGATCGTTAGGTCGTTCGAGAATGGCCAGATGATAGCAATCGCACTTTTTTGTTCTACAGAAAAACGGCTTAGTAAAAAAAGCATAGTATACTTTAATTTCAATTGGTCAAATCCAAAGACACATTTTCGCATTCAGCACAGATATATGTACGTATATACATATATATTCAGACCTTTTTTAATGCGAGAGGAAATAAGCCATAGTCCACCACGCTGGCCAAGTGCGGGTTGGCAAACTTCACATGTCTTTCGAAAACTTGTTAAGTTTTCTCAGATATACAGCCTTTTTCCCGATGCTTTTCTTCACCGTAGGGCATGTGGTGATCATGTTAGAAATTATTCAAACATGAAAATATCAGAGAGTGCGAGACCCGGGATTTAAACCCGCTTGACTCGGTTTCCCAAGCGAGCGCGTTACCACTGAGCAACCACTGCCTTACAGCAATAAAAAGTGGTTATCAATATAACGGTAGAAATCCCAGTATATTTGCAGAATTAAAAAAGCTTTCCAGCGTTACTGCGTCACAGGAAGTGAAGCGCGTTTGTCAACGGGAAGTTGCAATTTTGCTTTGGCAACGCGATGCGAGGGCAGTAAAAGTGATTTATTAAAGGACCGTATATATTACATGTAGACCTTCTATGAAAATTAAAATTTTAAATGAAATTCACCGGAAAATATTAATATCATGTGTGGTGACCGTTTTTTAATAAAATATTTATTTTAAAATTTTGCTAATTAGGTTTTATTGTCAAAAGTGAAGTATAAAACTTAAGCTATTTGAAATATATTGTCGTAATAATGTGGTAAGAACAAAATTCATGTTGGGCCGTTAAGATAGAGTATTAAGTAAGTCAAGAAAAACAGTACAATATACAAATTGTTTGTTTCAGTATACGCTTGGATACGCTTGGATAACTACACTACGGGACTTAACGCATGAATTCGTAAGTGGCTATATCCTTGTTCCCGATGTTTCGACTGGGTTGCACCAGCCGTGGTCACGGGCAGACTGGCGGTGTACGGCATCCCCCTGCTGCGATCGGAGATCTTTTTCGCAGGCACTGTCACTTGATTTTCACAATTTATAAGAGCCGCTACACACTACACAAATATTATCCGCCGGTGCGTTGGACGGATAACTTAATTTTTCTATCAATGGACTCCACGCAGATGATAACCTGTATCCATCCTAAGGATTGAAATATTTATGTTTCTTAATCTCAATCGCCTCGCGAACCATTCTTCGGTAGTATCGACGATCGGTGGACAAAACCTTAGGCTGGTGGAGCCCAATCCAGGGATTCGAATTGGACTTGAGCAGATGTTCTGCTATTAATGATTTTACCGTCTGGCGATTCTTTACAGCTGCGATATGTTCCTTGACCCTCTCTGCGATGGTACGCTTAGTTTGAACAATGTACGAACTACACGTGGGTGATTTATGATGTGAAGGCATTCAGGTATCTGTAAAATCTTACATATTTTCACCTAGACAAATACTGTTTCTTTTATATATCTACGAGTATACATATAATAAAATTCTGAGTCGAATCTCAACATTAAATATTTTTTGGAAAATCTTTATGAATCATTATTATATTATCGATACAGAGGCCGAACCTATAGTTTTTAGAATTTTTGTATGTTTGTCTGTCTGTCTGTCTGTCTGTCTGTCTGTTTGTCTGTCTGGAAAGGCATCACAAAAAACCATTGGACAGATTTTGATGAAATTAGGTACGATAATATGTGGTTATCCGAGTCAACATATAGGATACTTTTTACTGCGGGAAAATATCTTATTTCTGAGTAATCTATACTAGCTGTTAAAACGTACCTAAGGACAAATAAATGACAATGAGTCGCTAGTGTGAAATATAACGAAGGTAAGCATTAAGGTTTTCGAAAATTCAATCCCTAACGAAGTTAAATAGAGGATGAACTTTTGTATGAAAGTTCGTAAGTAAAGTCAGGAGTTTAGAATTTGGTATAGAAACCTGGCACGGCCTGGCTGGTGATAAAACCGCTAACAAGATTTTCTTTGTCTATCTATCTAGTATACAAACTACGTCAAGGTAAATAAAGAAAATACCGGTTATATGTTTACTAACAAATAAAGTCACTTTAAGTTTTTCCCAAATTTAGAAAGTTATTAAAAAAATAATGTCTTATAAAGAAATTATTTAATTTTTCATCTTTACGTTTGTACTATAATCGTATTACACTGATGCTAATATAATTTACAAGAACATCTTACTAATATATTAAATGTGAATGTTTAGATGTTTGGATGAATGGATGTTTGTTACTCAATTACGCCAGAACGGCTGAACGGATCTGGATTTTTGGCATAGAGATAGATTATAGTCTAAAAAGGAGGTACATAGGCTACTTTTATCCCGGAAAAAATTACGATTGTCGTGGGACAGATTTGTTTTTGTTTTTAAGTGTTATTTTTCGTTAAGTGTTCGTTCTAGTTCGTATAAGTTAAGTTTTTGTTAAGTGTTATTTTTCGAATAATAAAAAATTTAAATCTATAATATATAAATAGGCAAAAACCAAACAGTTCAACACCTTTTTTTTTCTGTGTGGCAATTTTTTTTTATAATACATTTAGAAAACATGAAGATTTAAGACATTAAAATATTTAACTTTACCTCAGTAATAACATAAAACTTATAGTGAAAAGATAGTTTTTTTTCATATTGAGAGGTATATCATGTATGTTTTCCTCAAATGTTCAATACTTATTATGGTCGACTTTCGGCCACTGGGCGGACACAAGTATTAATTAATTAAAGGAGAAGAGATAGCAAATCTTAATTATATTTGGGCCACCCAAATGTACCCTTACATTTCTGTGTTATCGTATTTTAATCAAATGCGGGCAGGAAGTTAGATAAGTCAGATCAGTCAATATTCGCAAACTAAAATGTAATTGTTGCGATAGAGAGGAAAGTTCTGTTACCAGGATTTACGGTTATTTGAATATACTAAATGAAACGTAATGGAGGTTTATACTTTACTCTCTAGCTGTGTGGTGTACCGGATTTGATACAATAGGATAAAACATATAAACTATTTCTATGGAAAAATCTTCATTCTTCATCTGCTTTAAAGAAGAATATACAAACACACTTTCTAATCTATACTAATATTATAAAGAGGAAAGATTTGTTTGTTTGTTTGTTTGTTTGTTTATTTGCATCGAATAGGCTCCGAAACTACTGAACCGATTAAGATGAAATTTGGTAAAAAGATAGTTTAAGACCCTGGGAAGGATATAGAATAGTTTTTAACCTGGAAATCATCCCTTAAGAGAGTGAAAATGGGGATGAAAGTTTGTATGGGGAATCAACCTAGAGACGAAACCGAGCGAAGCGAGGGTGAGTCTCTAGTTTATAATATCGCAGTCAGCATCATGACAAAATATTATCGAAATCTTAATATTATGTTACTCAGTGACAAAAATTTAAAATGTTGTTAAAATATACTAGCGACCCTCCCTCTCTTCGTTCGTCCCTGGGTTAATACCCCATACAAACTTTCATCCCCATTTTCACCCCCTTAAGAGATGATTTCCGGATTAAAAAATATTTTATGTCCTTCCCAGGGTCTCAAACTATCTTCTTTCTAAATTTCATCTAAATCGGCCGAGTAGTTTTTGAGTTTATTCGTTACAAACATAGAAAAATACAAATCTTTCCTCTTTACAATAGTAGTGTAGATTTTTTCCTAAACTAGAAACTAAACGAAAATATTTTATGTGATACTTTCAGTAGTATGTGATATGTTTTGAACCATAACTAATAACAGGAAAATACAACGAAGATTATAATATAAAAAAAAATGTCACGGCAACTTTTATATATAAATTCAGTAATCTCGACTGAGCAAAAATTAGAAAAGGGATGATTACATTGTGAAGGGTTAAAATCAATTCTGGACTCGAAATGGGATAAAATGAACTTCAATTACAGGTTAAAACTGGTGTAAAATAAGGTTGAATCCAAAGACAATTACATGCTTTATTACTATTGCTATACTAGCAACTAAGCCTTGCATAAATGTAAGATAATACACACATACTCGTACATAATATGTACATATATAATATGACTTTTTTTACTGCAGTTCTTCTCGGAACTGTAGAAATTTATTTGAATGCTGGTAGGCTTTTTACACACACACACACACACACACACACACACACACACACACACACACACACACACACACACATATATATATATATACTTTGACCCGACCGATAAAAGTTAAGGCGCAGATCTGGTGGTAGGTAAATGGTCCTCGACGGGAATTGCCCAACTCCGAGCTGTTACTGAGAATTTTTTAACAGAAAAGCTCAATAACTATTGTTGGCCCGACCCCGGACTCGAACCTATGACTTCCAGATCTACAGCCGTACATGCTAGCCACTAGACTAAAGAATTTTTGTAATTTTGATATCGTAGATTAATTTTATGGGTAGGCACTGTCAGTAACAACTAAGTATATAATGGCATTTGAGATGTCTAAAATCTTAAGTCTCTCCCGTGGCCACGATTGCTGTGAAGCATTCGAAACTTTGGCAATCAAAATCAAAATAAATCCGCGAAAAAATCCGAAAAGATAGTTCTATTTAAAACAGACTAAGGAAGTCATAAAAACACTATGCAAATAATGATAGATTTCATTGTTAAAATGTGATACACTATATTTCATATCCTATTAAATTCTCCGTATTTGATTAGTCCAGTAATTCTCTATAGCTGACCGATATTTCTAGCCGACGTTACGACTAACGTTTACGACCCTATCCTGCGCTATAAAACAGCTGAAATGCTACTTAGACTTGAAGGACAAGCTGGCGTAAAACATTTATTGCAACTCTTTCCGCAGCCATTACCAATCCGAATGGGGTAAAGTTAATCGAGTGCGTTATTTTATATAATCACTTCCTTTTAATTTATTTTATGCCTCTAGTATTTAATTAATCTGTGTTAAGTGATTTTTTTTATGTTACGTAGAATATTAAGTACTACACATTATGAACATAAGTAACAATAAAGGCAGTGTTAGTCCAGTGGTAACGCGCTCGCTTGGGAAACCGAGTAAAGCGGGTTCAAATCCCGGGTGTCGTACCTCTGATATTTTCATGTGCGAATCATTTCTAATACGATTACCACTTGCCTTACGGTGAAAGAAAACATCCTGAGGAAACTTGAATGTCTGAGAGAACTTAACAAGTTTTCGAAAGACATGTGAAATCCGCTAACCCTCATTTGGCTAGCGTGGTAGACTATGGCCTGTTCCCCCCCGTATTGAAGGGAAGTCCGTGTTAAAAATGGCTGAATAGAGAAGTATCACTAGCGTTTACCTACGGTTCTACTTGTCATTTCATTTATAATATATGTGTATTATATGTAATTAATGACTTGTGAAGTCCACCAATCTGAACTTGGCCGGTGTGGTGGATTATGGTCTGATGCCTTTCGTATTGAAGGCCCATGCTCAGAAGTGGGACGTTTAAAAAAAAGGGTGAATACAAATATTATATATTATAATCAATATGATTTTATAGATACGTACGAGTATATGTATGTAGTCTTAGCGTGATTTTTCATAGCCTACAATTATCCTGAACGAACAAGATATAAAGATTTTTTCAGTTCCAGTAGTACTTTCAGAGGTCCATGCATTCATTTAATAGCGAAACGAGCTCGTTGACTTTCATATAGCTTCCACTGACAGTTATTTCTTTTCATAGACTCAGTAATACATATATCGATACAGAGGCCGAACCTATAGTTTTTAGAATTTTTGTCCGTCTAGCTGGTCATCCAGGTCAACATATAAGATACTTTTTATTGCAAGAAGATATCTCATCTCTGAAAAATCTATACTAAACATTAAAACGTAACTAGGGACGAACGCAAGCGAAGCGAGGGTGACTCACTAGTTTGTTAATAAAAGGTATCGAAGAAAACCTTAAGATTCAAGCAAAACGATCATTTGATGTCATTGGTTTTATAAATATATTTATTTTCATAGATGGTATAAAAGTAAAGAAGGTTTTATGACAGCTGACACCTGGCACTATATGGAATCGTTCAGTCAACATATTTTATTACATAAGATGCTTTATATTTTGCCACTTAGATTAAGATTCAAAGGTTTTTATGTAGAATTTTATAATATCAAACTTTATATACTATGAATTTTTATTTTTTATGACTATACTTTTCAAAACAAGCCATAAAATATAGTTCTTTAAAATATAAAATGTTACTTTGAGCGGTCACTACCGCTGTGCTCTTTTCACTTCCAGCAGTTTTACTTTAAAGCCTCCACTCCATACCGAGCTTATAATAGATATTATACATGTATATACAGATTATATTGTGTACTTTTTAACTAAAACATGTAAATGACTCTAAAATAATTTACATGGCTGCAAAAAATATTCAAAATTTTATTTATTTTCAAACATAGGATGTCTTCTTCTTCTCCCTGCCCATTTCCCAAATTACTTGGGGTCGGAGCAGTACGTCCATACTGTTTATTGGGTTTGGCAAAAATTTTCTGACCGGCCGCCTGCCTGATGTAAACCCTTTTTAGGAATGCTGTTGTTCGCCCGTTATCGAGCAACAGACTTAAGGTACGATGTCCCTAGATCCTTTAGTCGTCCTCTACGATACTTACAGGAAGAGATGGTGTAGCCCTATTCTGAGCCGGGCGCTACACGGCTAAAATTTAGTGGTGTTGATGAGCAATTTTATTTTAGCTGGCGTTGTTAAATATATCAGTATTAGTTGCCGTCAATTCATAATAACCACACCTTGAGTGTAATTTAACTTAATCATACCAAATGTTTCTCTTAACCATTTTCACTGGCATAGACAATTGCTTGCCTTTATCTAGGTGTTACTTATTCCTCGGGGAGTTCCTAAATTCAATTCTGGTAGTGGGCACATATTTGCGTATGTTCCCATAATGTTTACTCCCTCCACAAGGCAGTAAGTAATTTTCGATCCCTTTAACGCGAGAACCTTTAAATACATTTTATTATTAAAAATTTTGAGCTAATTTTTTATATATTTTTAAATTTTGAAGACATTATTATTTTGACATTTGACTTTGAAATTTTTTTCCTTTTTACAAACATAGGATGTACGAGTATGTAAATTGTACATTACCTAAAATGACTACACCTATTTATCACAAGTTAGTATAAATATGAAACAACTAAAAACAAAACAACAATAAATAAAAAACACTTTATTTTGTCCATTTTCACGGTTGGTATAGAATAAACTATATATATATATACATATATATACACACACGCACACACACACACACACACATATATATATATATATATATATATATATATATATATATATATATATCCCTTACTTGAGAAATGATTCCCCATACAAACTTTCATTGCCCTTTTCACCCCCCTTAAGGGATGATTTCCGGGATAAAAACTATCCTATGACCTTCCCAGAATCTGAAAGTATCTCCATACCAAATATAATCTAAAACGGTTCAATGGTAAGGTAAGGTAAGTAAGACAAACAGACAGACAGAGTTATTTTCGCATTATAATTGTAAATTATAATAGTACTCGTAGTATAGATTTTCTAGTTTATTAAATGGACAGGGCTCATGTGTTCGCGTTTAATAGAATTCAATTTGAATTCAGAGGATTCCTTGAAGATGTGAATTGAATAATTTGTGTGGAATATGGGCACACCCGCTTAATTAATTCGGGATACCTAGGCTTTATGTACTTTGAAAAGGTTTATAGATACTATGAGACAGATAAAACCACAATTAGGTTTAAACATTTTGTTGAATATCGTACCGAAGTAAAATTCTGCAACATTTCGTGGGAACTACTGATATATCGGAAAAACGACTAGTCTATTTTAGACGAACCTATAGCTAATCTTTGTGCAAAAAATAATCTCCCGTTTGTTCTATTACTTTATTATGATACTAGCGACTCACCCTCGCTTCGCTCGGGTTCGTCCTTAGCTCGCTTCCCAATACAAACTTTCATCCCCATTTTCTAAGTTCCTGCGCAATTTTCTTATTTTTTTTTAATGTAAGAACCTTCTCCTGACAACAACAAACACAACATGATGGCGTGACCAAGGGATATAGGGATTCATTTTTATATATATGTATAGATGAAATAATCCAGCTAAATAGGGATTTAGCTTTCAAATTAATGCTACTAATAAACTCGTGTATACCTTCGTTTTGGCATTTTAAATGTTTGCTCAAAGGTCTCATTTAGTCACGTGTCCACGTTCAATCAAAGGTTAAAGGTTACGGAAATCAGTTTTTTGTAAATAATTTGGTTCCATTGACTTTTCGATTTCATTTGCGGATTTATTTTGATTATAGGTTTTTCAACGTTTTGAATGCTTTACAACAAGTATGTATGATTATGGGACATTTAAAATATAAAAGATTCGCGTAAATACAAGAAAGTATTATTGTTTCTATTGCTCATAAGATTTGACGTCGCTAAAAACTATTACAGCATAAAATTCTCTGCACATTTAGTGTAAATAATATTTCACACGATCAACCTTTCTCGAGATAGAGTGCAAATAGTGGGAAGCACTTACGTATAATAATGGTACAACTGTGTAAATATTTTCATTTTGAGGTTTTACCTCTTAACATTTTTACCATATATGATAATACTAAAAAAGGACAAATCGACTTTACCGCAGTATTACATATAATATTAAAAAAATATAATTATTGATAGCAAAGTTATAAGTACTAGTGATTACAATTTTTCGCCACAGTTCGATTAGATTTCTATTGAACGTCTTACTATTTAGTATATTTAATTAAGAAATGAGACGTGTAAAGATACAATGAGTGTTTTTGAGATTGATTGTCTCACGTAACGTTAGATGTGTTACATAAAGTAAAATTGTAATTTGATTGATGATTATAAATAAACTAGCGACTCGCTCTCGCTCCGCTCGGGTTCATTGCTTCTTACGTTTTAACGTTTTACTGAACGTATTTCTCAGAAATGAGATATTTTCCCGCAATAAAAAGTATTCTATATGTTGACCCGGATAACCAGCTATTATCATACCATATTTCATCAAAATCCCGCCAGTATTTTTTCTGTGATGCATTCCCAGACAGACAGGCAGATACATAGATAGTCTATTTCAATAAGATTTTCCAAAAAATATTTAATGTACAGATTCGGTTTAGTTACAATTTTATTATATGTATAGATATTCTGTTCTTGTAATTCATCATAATGAAAACGATAGTATAATAATTAATAATTAATTATTTTATTTTCAAAGTAACATAGTACGTTTAAATAGAAAGGAATTTCAATCGTATAGAGTTCTAGTTGATACTTATATCGTTTAACGATTCGGAGAGCGAGTGGAAAAAATAAATCACACTGTACGTTTAATTAGCAGAAAATAGCTTTTTTTGAAAGATTAGTTGTAGCAGTTCCAATGTAATCGAATGGAGGAAAAAAATCGATTGGATTGTAAAATAATTTAGTACACTTTGCTATCTTAATTGAACTTAAAAAAATAGATTCTTTGCTTCTAACTCACATATCGAGGGTTCCGTACAAAATGTTCAACTTTAGAATTATATTTTTTAGTCATTTTGTCTGCATATATTTTTTAAATGATCGTCTTACGATCGAAACGAATCGTTATTACGTTATATTACAGAATATTATCCCCAATTTCTTCCCCTTTTTGCATTATTTAATAATTATATAAAATAACACAAATATCATACAATAACGTAGTTTATTATTATTTCATTCTTAAAGCAGCCTAATACATTTGCATGTACATAGACACAAGTAGACATATAGACAAATGGATTGATAAGAGCTGGCATAAATTAGCGCCTAAGTAATATATTTCCGAGCGGCTCTACGAGTATAAAAGTCTTTATGAAAAATTATGATGACCGCATTGACTATGAAAAATGTAAGTCTTACTTACTACCTTACTTAGACTACCGTCTTACTTAGACTACCGTCTTACCCTCGTCGCTTGAGTTCGTTACAAGTGAAAAATAAAAACAAACCTATCCCACGGGAACCGTATATTTTTCCAGGGTACAAAGTAGCCTATATGCTATTCCAGACTATAATCTATCTCTGTGCCAAATATCATTCAGATCCGTTCAGCCGTTCTGGCGTAATTGAGTAACAAACATCCATCCATCCAAACTTTCGCATTTATATAGAAGTAAGATTGTCACTAATTAATATTTCAATAAGCCAGTATTTAAAGAATTGAGTATGATAAGAATTACCAAATATATATTAACAAAGAGTTAAGAGATTATATCACAACCCTAATATACAAAAAAAAGGTTTTATTATCCGGATGTGTGTTTCCCTTTCTCCTTGCGTGTAAAATATGTTACAATACTATCTAAATGGCCCGTATAAAGTAGAAGCCCTTTATTCGGTAGCTGTGATCGTTATTGAACTTTTCTGAGAATTTATTATGATATTTCAACAAAGTTTTGTTTGAAACTTCAATATGTATTTATTATTTTTATTAAAGAACTAGCATTGCCCGCGGCTCCGCCCGCGTCAGATGACCAAAAACCAAATTCTTAGATTTTACATAGTAGTATACTCTTACATATACCAATTTAATTTCGCACCGTATGATCGGTAAATAATGTCAGTGATTGACAAAGCCACAAAGGTTCCTCCGTTAATCTCATAGTTGATTTAGTAATATTGCACTTTTTGTTTTAGCAATAACGTTTATAGTATGTCTATTCTTCTGTTTTGTTTGTTTGTTTAGTTTTGGGCGATAAACTCTTAAGCTATTGAATTAATTTTAATCATTTATTTACTAAAATATTGATTTTTTGATGATTGATTAATTTCTATTTAGCTTATTATTTAAATTACATAATAATAACTTTTCTTAATTAATAGTTAATTTGTCGCGAAACAGGGATGGGTTAGCGCTAGTTAGTAATATTCCGAAACGATTTTTAAAAGAAAGTGTTGGGAAAAGCGAAAGATTCAGAAGTACATAATTAAAGTAAATAAGTAAATAATTTAAAGAAAATTCTTTTGATTATTTCATATGACTCTGCTAATACACTTAAAGTCGTAACCATTTTATTGCGCCCTTTAAGCCTTCCACCTTTCAAGAAAAGGTGTCAAAAAATCAGAAAAGGTTGAGGTATAACAGTTTCTAAAATACTTTAAATATACATAAATTATTTTGCAGATATGGAATATTTTTAGTTACCCGCTTTGTCAGTTTAACAACCATAAACTTGTTTCCCATAAAATGTTAAAAAATAATATGAAACAAACTTATTTTTACGATTTAAAATGTGTCAATATTGTGGAAACGTAAATATTATTCGTATTATTTTAGTGTTAACCTAAAAAAATACGTAAGTAAGAAAAACAACACAGTATTTTACTATGTGGAACCTATAATGCGCGAATTGGACTTACATTTGGCCAATTTTTACATTAACATTATTTATTTTAGTTAAATTACAAACATTTTCATTTGAAAATTGTTTCGGCCAACAAAATATCAAAACAAACGTTTGCTTTATAGATAATTTGAACACTGGTAATTTAATAGCAATTCTAATAAAATCATAGAAAGGTTATATCTGTACACTCAATTTTTTGGAATTAAAACTACGTAGTTTAAAAACACACGGCGACATCTATTGTCAAATATCTAAATAACACATAAATAAACATTTTTAGAATTATTTTAATGAATCAAATAGCGCTATTGATATTTATTTTTTAAGATAAGCTATTTTTAATAGTTTTTGCCATATTTAGTAAGTTACCTTGCTTAAATGCTTACAGTATCATCGTGGTTTTAATATAACCGGTTTTTGTATTTTTTTCTCAGAAATCAGATATTTTCCCGCGGTGAAAAGTATCCTATATGTTGACCCGGATAACCAGCTATCAACATACCAAATTTCATTAAAATCTCTCCAGTGGTTTTTCTGTGATGCGGTAACACACATACAGACTAAAATTCAAAAAACAATACATTCGGCCTCTGTACCGATAATAATGTCTATTTCAATAAGATTTTCCAAAAAATATTTAATGTACAGGTTCGACTTAGTTACAATTATGTATATAGGTAATATATAGATATATATTAATTAATATATTACTAATTTTTAAACCATATACTTAGATTCTTTTGGTTATTTGGGCACGGGCATGACCGCGTGTAATTCTAGTAATTCTAATAAGACCATAGAAAAATCATATCTATACATAAAATGTTTTTTTGAATAAAAATTACTTATTTTAAAAACTCACGGCGACATCTAGTAATGGTTTTCTAAAGTACACCTAACTAAATATTTGTAGAGTTATTTTTATGTAAAAAATTTCGCTATTGATATATATTTTTTTCGAGGGAAGCTATTTATAATTATTTTTGACCTATTTTGTAAGTTGCCTTGCTATAAATGTTCATAGTTAAAGCGTGGTTTTATTCTAAGCAGTTTTTGTATTTTTTTTCTCAGAGATGAGATATTTTCCCGCAATAAAAAGTAGCCTGTATGTTGACCCGGATAATCAGCTATCATCATACCAAATTTCATCAAAATCCCTCCAGTGGTTTTTCCGTGATGCGGTAACAGACAGACAGACAGACAGACAGACAGACAGACAGACAGACAAAAATTCTAAAAACTGTAGTTTCGGCCTCTGTATCGATAATAATGTCTATTTCAATAAGATTTTCAAAAAAATATTTAATGTACAGATTCGGCTTAGTTAGAATTTTATAATATGTATAGATATTGAGTGAGATTATCTTTTCATTTTGTTAAATGTATGGGGAATTTTTGGATTTTTAGTACTGCTTACTTGTACTTATTATTATAATGCTATTGACTAACAAAGTGCTTATTTTCTGAGTATGTACTCTATTTAGACTATTATATATATATATATATATATATATATATATATATATATATATATAGAATTTGGTTTTTGGTCATCTGAACGTGGGCGGAGCCGCGGGAAATACTATTATATATATACTAGTATTTCCCGCGGCTCCGCCCACGTTCAGATGACCAAAAACCAAATTCTTAGGTTATAAATATTAGTATACTCTTACATATACCAATTTTATTGCGCACCGATTGATTGGTAAATACTGGCGATGATTGACAATGCCACAAAGTTTCCTCCACAATTCATTTTGTTATTTTGTGGGTAGGCTGTCTGTAACAACTATATAATACCTTTGAGACATCTAACTCCTTAATCTCTCCCGTGACCATGATTACTGTAAAGCAATCGAAACGTCCGAAAAAATCCGAAAAGATAGTTTTATTTAAAAAACAGCTATTGATTAAATTTTATTTAGCTAATTATTTAAATTACATAATAATAACTTTTTTAATGTAAATTTGTCGCGAAACAGGCTAGTTAGTAATATTTTCCGAAATGATTTTCAAAACAAAGCGTTGGGGAAAGTGAGATTTCCAGAAGCACATAATTAAGGTAAATGAGTGAATAATTCTAAGCAAATGCTTTTTATTATTGCACATGGCTTGGCTAACATAATTAAAGTCGTAAGCATTTTATTGCGTCCTTTAAGACTTCCTTCCACCTTTGAAGAAATGATTCCAAAAAAATCTAAAAACGTTGAGATATAACAGTTTTTAAAATACTTCTATCGAAAATTATGTTGCAGAATATATATACGTTTCGTAGTTTTTGAGATATGAAATATTTTTAGTTTAACCCGCTTTGTCAGTTTAACAACCATAAACTTGTTTTCCATAAAATGTTAAAAAAATATATGAAACGAACTTATTTTTACGGTTGATAAAATGAGTCGATATTATGGAAACGTAAATATTATTCGTATTTATTTTAGTGTTAACCTAACACAACACGTAAGTAAGAAAAACAACATAGTATTTTGCTATACGGAACCTATAATGCGCGAGTTGGACTTACATTTGCCCAATTATTACATTAAAAGATTTACAAACGTTAACATTATTTATTATACAATACAAATCTACAAATATTTTCATTTAAAAATTGTTTCGGCCAACAAAATATTACTAATATGTTACAAATTTATAAAGCTAAAAAGTTTGTTTTATTGATCATTTAAACACGGACGGGGCCGCGGGTTATTTAGTAGTAATTCAAATAAAATCATAGAAAGGTTATATCTGTACATTATTTTTTTTACAATTATAACTACGTATTTTAAAAACAGGTGGCGTCATCTATTGACGAATATCTAAATAACACATAAATAAATATTCATTAAAATAAATATTTTAATAGATAAAATAGCGCTATTGATATGTTTTTTTCAAGATAAGCTATTTTTAACAGACAGACAGACAAAAATTCTAAAAACTATAGATTCGGGCTCTGTATCGATAATAATAACTATTTCAATAAGATTTTCCAAAAAATATTTAATGTACAGAATAAACGACTCAGAATTTTATTATACGTATTTAGATATAATTAAAAAAAATACAAAAATAAAAAAACCCGACTGCGTAAAAAGTGTACTAAAAAGAAGATATGTAAAAATAGTAACACAACATAAACACCTAATAAAATACAAATAAATAAAAATAAAAGTATACGTAGCCGACTCAGGAACCAAACCCAGGATCTGCGAATCTGCAACTGTACATGCTAGTCTATACCGGCGAGGTAATCATCAAAAAAAAATAGGCAGTGGTAGCCCAGTGGTAACGCGCTTATTTGGGAAACCGAGTCCCGAGTCAAATCCCGGGTATCGCACCTCTAATATTTTCATGTGCGAATCATTTCTAACATGATTACCACTTGCCTTACGGTGAAGGAAAACATCGTGAGGAAACCTGGATGTCTGAGAAAACCTAATAAGTTTTCGAAAGACATGTGAAGTCCGCCATCAGCACTTGGTCAGCATGGTGGACTATGGACTAATCCCCCTCGTATTGAAGGGAGGCCCGTGCCCAGCAGTGGGAGGTTAAAAAGGGCTGAATATCATCATCAAAAATATTGACAGACAGTAAACAATCCATATCTTTTCCCTTATTTATATTCTGTCATAGCAAATTATCCCTTAGTAAACATAATAACACCTAGCCCACTTTAAACAGTATGTGCTTTGTAACCCGAACTTGAGCGAATGAAGATTAGCCGCAAGCGTAAGTCAAGCTTAAGTAGTTATTAAATAATTAATTACGTATTATTCAAAAGCGTTTAAACGATGAAGCAACGAGTTCGAATTTAGCGTAAAGTAAACACGGTAAAGATTTTGTATCCGTAAGAAACAAACAATTCACATAAGAGCTCATAAGAAATAACGTATGGACTTTTTAATAGCTTATGCTCGCAGACTGTTTTGGTTTATTTATATAGATAACTAGCGACTCACCCTCGCTCCGCTCAGGTTCGTCTAGATACATTTTAACGGTTGGTATAGATTTCTCAGAGATGAAATATTTTCCCGCAGTAAAAAGTATCCTATATGTAACCTGGATAACCAGCTATCATCGTACCTAATTTCATCAAAATCTGTAGTGGTTTTCTCCTGATGCGTTACCAGGCAGACAGACAGACAGATAGAAAGATAAACAGGCAGATAGATAGACAGACAGACAGACAGAAAATTCTAAAAACTATAGATTCGATCTCTATATCCATAATTATGACTATTTCAATAAGATTTTCCAAAAAATATTTAATGTACAGATTCAACTCTGTTAGAACTTTATATGTATAAATTATTTGGCTCTTTATGGTCGTAGTGTAACGTTTGATAGCCTATAACAATCCTCAATGAATAAACTATAATGCAAAGAGAACTCTTTAATCGGTCTGGTAGTTTCAGATGTGAGCGTGTTGAAATAAATAAAAAACAAAACACTTCAGCTTTATATATAAGTATATATTTAAGACACTGTGATGTGAAAAGGTATATTTTGTGCTTTTTGGAACAGATTAATAACAATAATAATAATAATAATAAAAAGCAAGTAGAAGAGTAGAATCTTCACTGTTCTTCGTTGGAACTTCATAATTTCTTTTTTTTTAATTCTAATTTTATTTTCCTGCATACATACAGGTAGTTATCTGGGATTCACTGACAGGGGAAGCCAGTGTTAGCAACTATAGCCCAACAGAACTTCCCCCGTCATAATGGAACGTCACAGGATTACTTAAACACTGAACAACGACACCCCGATAACAGGCCCTAAGTAAGTCACACGACCAAGAGGTTACTCAAACAGTCCACTCCGCTATCAGAAAAGTACTAGGAGCAACCCGCATGGCACACCGAAATGGACCACTTCTATGTTACTCCAGGGCATAGATACGCACATACGAGTACATATGTACGTATGTACATACGAGTACATACATGTAGATAATAATATAATATAATTTTAAAAAAAATCAAAAGTTAACTATCTTTTAACTCCACTTAATTTGTCACGTTTAGTATCCTTCATATAACAGAAGTTTTTAAATACAAAGGTATTCGTTTATGGGGATCAATTTCATTAAGACTAACGAACTATGCGGGATTTTTATAATACAGCGCATGACACAATGTGCAGTTTCTATTTCTTCAACTCACCTATTTCGATAGGGCGACAATTTTACACGACCGGTGAAGGAAAAGGTTCAGGAGGGCCAACTTCTTAATTCTGGAAGTTCCTGTTCGAGACTACTACTGAGTTTTTTTAAACCTAGGACTCCTCGATCTATAGACCTTCATGCTAGGCACTAGATCAACGAGACAGATGCTAATTAACAACACCAGCTGCTGCAGTCTGCAATATTTGGTATTAATTGCTTAAAAGCAACGAATCAGATTTCAAGAAAAATATTATCTTATAAACTTTCTTTATTAGATGCTAGCTTTCGGTTGCGGTTTGCTCGAATAATTTATTTATGACTGAGTGAATAATTTATTGAGTCTTGATTTCATAAGGAATAGTCTATAAATTCGAAATTATTTTATTAAAATTTTACTGCTAAGTGTAATTCATTAGTACGTTCAAACAAACAAAAATCTTACTCTTCAGTTATACAATATTGGTTAAGGTAAGGAGCTATTTTAGTAAAGCATACTTACTATTTCACCCTCACTTTCAGGTTTTTAGAAGTTTTCTACACCAATATTTTAAGAGAAATGGCAATAAAAATACCATGTGTCACCCCCCGGCCTATGAGATATATCTATGGAAAAAACAATGGATGTTGTCACTACTTGTGTACTAACAAATAACTTTAAAATTAATATTATTTCTATGTAATCGTTTACTTGGGTTGCATCAATACATAGTATAAAACAAAGTCGCTTCCCGCTGTCCTTCTGTCCCTATATATGTTTAGATTTTTAGAACTACGCAACGGATTTTGATGCGTTTTTTTAATAGATAGAGTGATTTAAGAGGAAACTTTATGTGTAAAATATATGCATAATATAGTAGAGAAGCACTGATAATTTGAGAGGTTTCTAATGTGTTGTCGTTGCGCTTACATTGCAAACGCTGGCTGAACCCTACGAGATAGATCAAAATAAGGTACAGTATTGTACACCTTGAAAAGGTCTACAAAAAAGTCCGCAATGGCATATGTCTATCTCTTAAGGATAATATACTTTATCCATTTTACTATATCCAACCTAGGGACGAACCCGAGCGAAGCGAGGGTGAGTCGCTAGTTTAAAATATTTAGTTTATTATTTTTTGTAACGTACAAAATATACTGATACTATATTAGATTTTTCCGAGGTTGTTAAGCTTTTCCTATAGTCGATCTCGTTACTGTAATAACTTTTTTTATTTATGAAGTGAGACGTCCATAAAACTTATTCAATGACAAATGCAGATAAGATGGCAGATACTTAAGAAAATATTCTATACACGAGTTTATTTTTCGTTCACATAAATTGTATAAGTTAAGAAATGGCTTTTTTACTGTTATTGAAAACTCAATTAGAATTTTTTACTAAGTTTCTTTCGAGGGCACAGCAGATGCTTAAAAAACTTGCAGCAAAAAATACTCGGTTAATTGTCATCAAGAGAGTCATCATTTATCATGAGATTATTTGTTTTCATTATATTAACATTGAGATATAAAAAATAAGGCAGTGGTAGCCCAGTGGTAACGCGCTCGCTTTGGACACTGAGTGAAGCGACTTCAAATCCCAAGTCTCGCACCTCTGATATGTTTATGCGCGAATTATTTCCAACATGATTAACACTTACCTTATGGCGAAGGAAAACATTGTGAGGAAACCTGCATATCTGAGAGAACCCGCCAACTGAAGCCCGCCAACCCGCACTTGGCCAGCGTGGTGGATTATGGCCTGATTGCCCTCTTCTATTGAACGTGGCCCTTGCCCAGCAGTGGGTCAACAAAAGGGCTGAATGCAACAAAAAAGAATCATGAGAAAAAAGAAAAAAAACATGTAGCAACTTCTTTCTGGCTGATTGGTTTTATAAATGCTTGTTATGTTGTGTCGTCGGTATGTTTTTTGTGTGTTAAATAAAAATCATCAAAAAGTAGACTTTTTACTTTATATGGTCATACGTTTTTCACAATAAATATTGTATTGGCCTAGATTTGGTGTGGTTAATAATGATGTACTCGAATATCATCTAATGGAATATCAAGTCAATTGTGTACGAGTATATATAATCTATACTAATATTATAAAGAGGGAAAGTTTATGAGTTTGTGAGGTTGTGGGGGGGGGGGGGGGGGGGGGGGTTAATCTCTGGATCTACTGGACCGATTTAAATGAAATTTGGCAAGAAGATAGTTTGAGACCCTGGAAAGAACATAGGATACTCTTTATCTCGGTATAATCCTCAAAGAGGTGAAAATGGGGATGAAAGTTTGTATTGGGAAGCAAAGTTATAACATAAATCGTTTATTTAAAGGCAAATCTTCAGATAATAAAATATTTAGAGCGAATAACGTGTCGAGACATATTACTGAATTTCAGGATATTCAGTGTCTGCCTGTAGTTCCTTATTCAGCAGAAATTCTATTTTTAACCGACTTCCAAAAAGGAGGAGGTTCTTAATTCATTGGAATCTTTTTTTTATGTATGTTCACGGATTACTCGAAGACGGCTGAACCGATTTGGAAATTTTTTTTTGTTTCAAAGGGTATTCTTCCCCGGTGGTCCCATATAAATTTTATCGAAATCGGTCAAGCGGTTTTTAAATAAATGGCTTAATCGAATATGTTTTTATTAAAAATCTTTCTTCTTACAAATTACTTGCTTATTATGCGGTGTGCTTTGATTTGTATTGGCTGACACCGACTTCGAAAATATCTGATTAAGTATCTATTCTAAATGAAAACCCCTGTTTAGTTATTTTGTACTTTTCAGTGCCTGGAAGTCGGTTTTTATTTTATTTTTTAAAGTTTTTATTATACTCCAGTATCTCAGTGACCCTTAACATTATCTCTTCTGAATCCGATCTTTTACGGGTCAATTTAATAGAAACTTTATTTATTTATTTATTTAAACACAATAATATTAAGAAAATAAGAACTATAGAACGCTCTTATGTTTATATACTCTGAAGTCTTCTTAAATAATCTTAAATGAGTTCGGTCTTTTCAGTTACATTGCCCATTGTAATCAAAATCAACCGAGAGAAGAAATGAAGTAATATAATGAAATATATACAAATATAAATTATATATGTAATTTTTTCGCCGATTACGCTAACTAAATGAAGCTTTGAAAGCTTATTTAAAAATAAGCTATAAAAGCTTTTTTAAGACAAACATTGTTTATTTAAGAGAAACATTTTCATTGTAACTTTATTTAAGAGAAAAGTGGTACAGTACATTATTTTGTACTTAATTACTTAGCAGTTTGAGGTTCGTGTATGCACTTTATCCGGTCAAAATATGCTTAGTTTATCATACCTAGGAAACAAGAGGGTGATAGTGAAATTTTCAGTGTAATGTAAATAGAAGATAAATAAATAAATAAATAATAAATAAATAAATCGTTTATTTCATTAAACAACAAGTACATGATAGTAACAAGGTTGAAATCCTCTTTTAAGTAACAATACCTGTGTCAGAGGATTTCGCTCTTCCATAAATAGTAAATTTTAGCTTAAATTAGTTGAGATGAAATAATTTAACGTTAAAGTAACTAATTGAGAAAAAAAAATATCTTACAAAAATATAAAGAAAATATATTATTTTCTAATGTGTTTTTAAGTATATTATAAGGATAAGTATATTATATGAATGATTTGTTTGTGGCATGTGTATGAATGAAAGTATGTACAATTTTATGTGTGAATGTGTGTGTGTGTGTGTGTGTGTGTGTGCGTGCGTGCGTGCGTGCGTGCGTGCGTGCGTGCGTGCGTGCGCGTGCGCGTGCGCGTGCGTGTGCGTGTGCGTGTGTGTGTGTGTATGTGTGTGTATGTGTGTGTGTGTATGTGTGTGTGTGTATTGCGTGGTTGAGTGAGTATAGTGTATTTACACTTTGCATATGAAGGTCTGAATTTTCAAATAGATGATTGTTTTCAAATAGATACTCATTTACATATCTTCTACCATCCACACATATATATTGGAAAAACATTTTTACGATGCGCGTGCACACCGACAGCCAAAAAGCGACAGGATGAAGTTAACTGAATGCGATACAATGAAATTCACTGCATTCTAAAGAAGTATAACTTCTTACGTACTATAAGTACACACGTACACACATACACACACGTTTTTTTTATTTTTATGTTTTTATTTTTTTATTTTATCAATATATTAATGATCACCATTGCGCAGTTTGCATATAATTCGCAACGAAAAATACGTGTGGTTGGATACAGTTATGACCAAATTGTACCAAATAATACGAAAACTTTTTTCATTGTTTACTATTTTTTGTTTGACCTATATTGCTTTATACCGTTTGTGGTTTAAATAATTTTTACGGTTTGTTAGATTTATTTTTTACTCTAGGGCACAATATGTTTACGAAATGTAAAAAAAAAACATTTTTGTTTTATTACTTTTTCAAGGTTTATGTGAATATATTATATAAAGTACCTAAAATAATTGACTATCATTACCAATAAAATGATTAAATCAAAACAATAGACATTTTTGATTAATTTAAAAGCACAATATTGTTATATATCGCTATTATATAAGCAAATAATATAGATATTTAGTGAATACGTAATGTTAGAAAAAAATATCATATATCTTTTATTCAGCCCTTTTTAGCGTCCCACAGACTGGGCACAGGCCTCTCTTCAATACGAGGAGGATCAGGTCATAGTCCACCACGCTGCCCAAGTGCGGGTTGGCGGACTTCACACGTCTTTCGAAAACTTGCTAGGTTCTCTCACACATGCAGGTTTCCTCACGATGTTTTCCTTTACCGTAAGGCAAGTGGTAATCATGTTAGAAATTATTCGCACATGAAAATAACGACAAGTGCAAGACCCGGGATTTGAACCCGTTTCATTCGGTTTCCCAAGCGAGCGCGTTTCCACTGGGCTACCACTGCCTTAAAGGGCTAAGTACATACCTTTTATGGGCCAACGATGTCAAAACATCTTGAAATATATGATCTGAATTAGTTGTCAAAAAAGATATAAAAGATAATGTTAATGTTGTCACTATTCTCAAGACCCACAAGATAGTATACACGCGTCAAGATAGTATATAGGTGTCATGTCAACGTCATTTACTGAATGTGAATTTGCTTATATTATTTTGTTGGATGTAATAGAAACTCAAAGGACTAGGGACGTGATTTTTCCATTCTGGTCCCATTGTTAGTTCTTTATTTACTTTATCTTTGAAATATACATTAGCCGAATCTATAAATTATATATTTTTTTAGAAAATCTTATTGAAATAGACATTATTATCGATACAGAGGCCGAATTTATAGTTTTTAGAATTTTTGTCTCTCTGTCTGTCTGTCTATCTGTTACCGCATCACAGAAAAACCATTGGAGGGATTTTCATGAAATTTGGTATGGTGATAGCTGGTTATCCGGGTCAACATACAGGATACTTTTTACTAAAATAGCTCATCTCTAAGAAATCTATAATAAACGTTAAAACGTAAGTAGGGACGAACCCGAGCGGAGCAAGGTTGAGTCGCTAGTTAATATATAAATTGTCGGGTCTTCATTAGTGTACTTCAATTATTATTATCATTTCTTCTATTATGTTCTAGTATCTAATTCTATATATTATTTGGTTGATTTTTCCTTTTTATGTATGTATATGTATGAATGTATGTATGTATGTATATATATATATATATATATATATATGTATATATGTATGTATATATGTATGTATGTATTTATATATGGATGTATGTATAATGTATCTATTTATCTATAAGTATTTATATATATAAACGTGTAAAAGCAAGTACACCGCCTACCGTTTTTATGAAACTTACTCCTCTACCTGAAGGTTGCCTGGAAGAGATCGCTTCCAGCGATAAGGCCGCCTGCTGTGCATCTTTTCTTTGTGTTCTTTTATGTATATATTGTTTCTTTTTTGGTGTACAATAAAGGATATTATTATTATTATTATTATTATTCAATAATAGATGTGGTAGCATTAGAGATATTCACCTGGTATGTATTTTTTTTCGAGATAGTTTATAATTTTAATATTGTATTTTAATTTTCCGTCGTCTAAGCTAAATGAATATTAAATTTTACATTTTTAACCGACTTCCAAAAAGGAGGAGGTTCTCAATTCGTCGGAATCTTTTTTTTTTTTTTATGTATGTTCACGGATTTCTCGAAGACGGCTGAACCGATTTGGAAAATTTTTTTTTTGTTTCAAAAAGTATTCTTCCCCGGTGGTCCCATATAAATTTTATCGAAATCGGTCAAGCGGTTTTTAAATAAATGGCTTAATCGAATATTATGTTTTTATTAAAAATCTTTCTTCTTACAAATTACTTGCTTATTACGTCTACACTAAAAATGGAAAAATAAAAACTTAAAAAAAAAAAATAAAAACCGACTTCCTGGCACTGAAAAGTAAAAAATAACTAAACAGAGGTTTTCATTTAAAATAGATACCTAATCAGATATTTTAAATGAAAACCTCTGTTTAGTTATTTTTTACTTTTCAGTGCCAGGAAGTCGGTTTTTATTTTTTTTTTAAAAGTTTTTATAAATTAAACAATATTTTCGGATATTTCGCGAATTTATTTTGATTTTCGGTTGCCGACGTTTCGAATGCTTTACAGCAACTATAGCCACGGGAGACATCAATTATTTGTTTGGTTATATTAAAATATCTTATAAATAATGTAAAGCATTTTATCTTTTAGAACGCTTTTTTGTTATTATTTAAAACTTAAATAATTTAATTTTAAGCAAAATGATAGAATCTTAAATATTTGAAAGGATTAAAATGTTTACAAGTATTAATATTTTGATTGAGGGTTGTAAAGTTACCGAGAATACGGGTTCGTAGCCAGTGCTACGTCGTAGGCTGGCGTAGCCGCACGTCGCGTCCTAAGCGTAAGCTACGGTTATATCGTACACAAACACGCTAGAACAATTTTGAATTAAAAAGTTCGAAAAACTTTCGTCTTTTATTTAGTTTTTTAACGTTAGGTATTTTATTTTTACGAAAGTGAAGTTTATTTCACTTCTGGAATAAAAAATAAATTATAACAAATATATAAGTTATGTTAGACTTGTTTAAGTGTCTTTAAAATGAGTGTAGAGTTAATGGATATATTGAAAAATGAGGTTAAATCAGCAAGTGACAGAAAAGGTATGTTTTATAAATGTATGATTTAATTTTTTAACTTTTAAATTGACTTAAGAAAGTGTCGATTATTTTGTTAGGTTTACAAAATCATTAGATTTACCTAAAATTTAAAATTCAAAGAAGATAACAAACTTATACAAACATAAAAGTAATTTATATAAAAAATACAAGTTTTTTTTTTAAAACTGATACGTATTTCTTAATTATTATTTTTTCTTCACGAGATAACTTTTGAACTTTTCTTTGAACATGCTCTACATAAGTGTTTTTATTATTTTCTACATTGATGCTGTATACTGTATAAAGTATTTGATATATATGTATATATATATATATATATATATATATATATATATATCTTATATTAACATTACACTACTAAGAAGTGGTAGGAAAGCATAGTATACCCGGAAAGATCCTTTTGTGCACTAAACCTTAACAAGAACACGACACAATATGAGGATATAAAAACGAATGTACGTCTTATCCCGTGAGGATACTTCCTCCATAACAAAGTGAATTGTACTAAGTTACATGAAAATGCAGGACTCAATATATGGTAGTTGACCATATAAATATGTATTTTTACTCTCGATGTTTTTATATAGACTTATTTGATATATATTTATTTAATCTTTACCTTTTATATTTTAGGGAAGGGAATTAATTTTTATTTGTGGGAAAATTTGTTTGTTTTTACATTAAAAATAAATTAAAAATTATAAAAAAATCTATCTATGAAAAAGTAATCCTATATATACATATAATAAATTACTAACTGAGTTGAATCTGTACATTAAATATTTTTTGGAAAATCTTATTGAACAGTCATTATTATCGATACAGAGATTTTCGATTCCACGCGTTCGGCCGTAAAATCAACTTTGTTTCTCATAGAAATATACTATAAAATAGAATCTTATTTATGCTGCCAATAAAATGAATATTGTAGATGATAAATGAATATTGTGGGTGTTTTACTATACTTATGTTTGTGTGGAACCCTCAATGTGCGTCAAACTAGCACATGTTGATTTTACTATATAAGATATTCAAGTGACGTTTGTTTTTTTTTAATATAGCATTACTATTAATATTGATTATTATTATTTTCTATGACATGTACATACATATTACGGTCTATAAAAAGAATTCTCGTATACTTTTTTCTAGAACCTGTTGTAATTTTTGTGTAATACAGTAAAAAATTCTTCGTTTCTTTAGACTATAGTAAATAGCAAGCAAATACAAGGCAGTGGTAGCTTAGTGGTAACACGCTCGCTTGGGAAACCGAGTGAAGCGGGTTCAAATCCCGGGTCTCGCATCTTTGATATTTTCATGTGCGAATCATTTCCAACATGATTGCCATTTGTCTTTTTCACGTTGAAGGGAAACATCGTGACGAAATCATGTCTGAGAGAATCTAGCAAATTATCGAAAGACATGTGAAGTTCGCCAATCCGCACTTAGCCAGCGTGGTGTATTGAAGGGAGGCCCGTGCCCAGCAGTGGGACGTTGATTAGGGCTGTAGACAGTAAAAACAAATGTGTAAAATAAATATTGAAATAATTAACTTTATAAACTCACCTGTATATATGTACTCCTCCTTCTGTTTGTTTAAATCTATATTTATAAATAAATGTTTACATAGAAACCGTTGGTTTTATGATATTAGCGGCGCTGCGTATATTTTATGAGTTAACAATCACACAGCTTATCACATTTACGAATGTACGAGATTTATTCACGTCTACTGCGCTATAATCCTCTAATTAGGAACAGGTTCAGTTTTATTAGTACCTACATAAAATGAATTTTCTATTAATACAAAATTGTTTTATTATGAGGAGTAATTTTATCTGATTTTAATCTATGTGTGTGATGTAAGGCATGTTAAAAAGTTTTACTATTAAAACGAAGTACATATATTTGACAACACGATTGGCACGAATGTTTGTACTCCAGTCATGGGTGTTATGTATATTTATAATATGTATGTATTTAAAGTTATATAGTGTAATGTATCAACTATCTGATATACATAACCCAAGCCTCGTAGCTTACCATGGAACTAGATGGTGCTGTCTATTAATGCCCCAAAAAAAAATTGTAATAAATTTTAATATGCTTCTCTGTTCATGTGAAATGACAAAATTAGCAATATTACTCAGAGAATTGGTTTAAAATATATTACCTACTGCTAGTGATTTTCAGTGACTCTGCTTGCGTGGTAGAACGTTCATAACAATTAGAAGTGTCTTTATAATTTAGCATATAAGCTACAACTTTTTATAAATTTTCTAAAATTTTCCTATTTAATTATATTAGTTTATAATATTAGTGCGATACACAAAACGTAAACAATGACATAAAACAGATTTTTTATAATAAAGTAACATATTACTTTAAAACTGCATAAAGACTTATAATATACGAGTATCTATCTATACATGTAACAAAATTCTGAGTCGAACCTCTACATTAAATATTTTTTGGAAAATCTTTTTGAAGTAGTAATTATTATCGATACAAAGGCCGAATCTATAGTTTTTAGAGTTTTTGTCTGTTTGTCTGTCTGTCTGTCTATCTGGGAATGCATCACGAAAAGCCACTAGACAGATTTTGATGAAATTTAGTATGATGACAGCTGGTTATCCGGGCCAGGTAGGGCTGGGATAGGTACTTTTTACTACGGGATAATATGACATCTCTAAGACATCTATAGGTACTAACTATTAAAACGTATATAAGGACGAACCCGAGCAGAGTCATTACTATATCTAGACAAGTATAACAAAAATATATTGTTTTACCTCCCATATAAATCTTATATCTGCAAAGTATAGAGCCGGAAACCCGCGGCATGATGATGCCGCTATAGATGTATAGTGGAACATAAAAAGGCTTTATGCGGACTTTATAGAATATCAACGTTACTTCCGTCTAAAACCACAAAGGAATTGCCAAAATTATAAATTATCACGCACCTCTGTAGTGAATATTCTTAAAATGTGTAACTAAACTTAGGAAATGTGTCTAACGTTACCAAAATGCCGATGGTCATAGGTTCAAATTCATTAAAAATATTTGTTAAAAACTTGCGTATTACTTCTGCAGTCGATTAAGACGATACGCGTCATCGGGCACTCACATTGTATTAGAGGTCGTACTTAGTGCTAGTTAAGCTTATAGCTACCTTTTGTCGGCAACTTTATTAAGATTTCTAATATAAAAATCAATAAAACATGTAATGCTTGTTCACAAATTTACTTTTTCCGTTTATATTGTGAACATATTGTCTAGCTTTTGTACTGATCGTATTTACTATATATAGTACTTTATATATAGTTTTCATTTTCGTTGCAAAGTTTTACAAAGTTATCTTTTAATAAAAATTAAAGAGTATGTACTCTTATAAAATTCAATTTATGTTTTAAATAATTGGGATAGGTTAGATACTAAAAATAACGCATATTAGGCATATTACAATCATATATTTATAGAATATCATTTAAGGAAGAAATATAATATTATATCTCATTTGTCAGACAACAACAACGGTTACCATGGCAACAAACGTACTTACATTTTTTCGTAACGCATTCACCTGTCACCAGGATAAGTGATTTTGTACAACAGGCTAATGAAACAGAGGAACTATTTGCAGCTCATAAACTATGTTTACGTCACAGTTACGTTTCTTACGAGTAGAAGAAGAAAAAGCCCACTAACACATTCGATTTCTTATGTTGTTAAATAATAATTAGTTCTCCTACTTGCCATTGTCATTGTATTTGCTATTTTTTATTATAAATGGATACTCATCTATACTAATATTATAAAGAGGCAGAGTTTGTTTGTTTGTTTGAACACGCTAATCTCAGAAACTACTAATCCGATTTGAAAAATTCTTTTTGCATTAGATAGCCCGCTTATGGAGAAAGGCTATAGGATATATATCATATAATATATAGACTTTCTATTTCATACTAACCGTTAAAACGTAGCTAGGAACGAACCCGAGGGAATTGAGGTTGAGTCGCTAATTTTACAATACGATTGAGGGGACTACTTTTGAAAAACGGCAAATTAATAAAACTCGGTCGATGTTGAATCAAGCTATTAGTATTACTTTACGAATAATGTGTATTTTCATCTCGAAAAACTTTTTTAACTTATCCATTGAAATATTTAATATATTCTACTCTTTTTATTTGAACACAAGTAAAGTGGACTTATTAAGTTAAATCAGCAAACATTTCTAGTAAACCTTGTATAAGATTTAGAATAGCGAAAACTATTTAGAACTCGTTTGTAATTTGGACCAAAGCATATTGTAGAATTTTTACAAATGTTAACAAAAGTTTTCTCTTTAGACGAGGTTTTTGGTAACTATGTGCCCGATAAATAAGGGCCTTTATTTAGGTATTTCTTCAAAGTTATGCGTAAAATTTACTAAACAGGGAAGGTAGGTATTTAATTTAAGGTAGAAAAAGTTTAAGAAACGTTTTTAAATATATGAACAGGCAAAGACAAAGCAATTCAGTACCTATTTCTCCTCTGTTTGTCTACCTATTTTTTTTTATTGACGAGTTTTAGTGTTATAAATAAAAAAATGATAAATTAAATAATCTGTTAGGTTAGTAGTACTTTAAGTAGTTGTATTAGTTCCGAAAACAGGTACCTATTAGGCAAATACGAAATGGGGATCAATTATGATTGTGTAATGTCCCCTTGAGGCCAATATTGGCCATGGCGGCCAAAAGGGCACTAGTATGCACGCAAACACAAGTGTTCTCTTTATTCCTGTCATGTTCTCATCTTCCTGTGGGATGACACAACTGGGGAGAAAAGGCTTTATGTGCTCTCTGAGACACGAGGGTGAAACTCCGTCAACTTTTCAGCTCTGAGTTGTTTATGAAAAGTTCTTGACAGAAACTCTTAATAATTAAACTTGGCTCGACTAAGTTAAGCTCTGGGACTCGAACGCAGAACCTTCGGATCTGCAGCTGTACATTCTAGCCACTACACTATCGAAGCAGTTAAATGATTATGCACTATATGGGTAAAGATGAGGGGTTTAGTTAGCTAGTTCCTTACAAAAGGAAAATGACAAAAACATTTAACAAATATTACCTCCAAATGTTATATAATTACGTACCTATGTAAAATTAGAACAATAATATCGAGCGATTTATAGTCACGCAACAATATTCAAGATGACCTTTCCATACATCTAATATTCAGAAAACGTATGAGACGGGTGTCAATATTTATAGACCCTTTGCACACTTCGATAATTTGGCTGTAAATCAAATCGAATGTAATATTATTTTGAAATAAATTTACACTTTCTAGAAGTCTTTAAAGTTATTCTAAAACTTTTGTTTTTATTTTCTTAATAATAATAATCTATACATATAATAAAATTCTGAGTCGATTTAAATTACATTTAATATTTTTTAGAAAATCTTATTGAAATAATCATTATTACCGATACAGAGGCCGAACCTATAGTTTATAGAATTTTTGTCTGTCTGTCTGTCTGTCTATCTATCTGTCTGTCAGTCTGTCTGTCAGTCTGGAACGCACAACGAGAAAACCACTGGACAGATTTTGATGTAATTTGGTATGATCATATGTAGCTGGTTATCCGGGACAACTTTTTACTGCGGGAAAGTATCTTATTTCTGAGAAATCTATACTAACCGTTAAAACGAACCTACAGTCGAACTCGAGCGGAGCGAGGGTGAGTCGCTAGTTAATTATAATTATTTTTAAATAATGCTTTAAATCATGTTCCTACGTATGAGTAATTTTAAAATTTGGAGATTTGTTCAAACTATAACCTCATTAAAATAGAATTTGGTGTAAAAGCAAACAAACGTGTTATTAATTAGCATGGATTTCGTTTTAGTTTCAATAAAGTATTAGAAAAGTATATTTGAAACTCGACATTCACCTACCAACATAAAATAATTTCAAAGCTTTTTTAAGGCACTCATTAGTGTTAGTAATGAAATTCTCACGCTAGGTGCTTATTATTCATTTATATATTCATAAAAATACATAACTTTAATAGTTCTTCTAATATTTGAAAATTAACTAAAATAATATATATATATATATATATATATATATATATATATATATATATATATATATATATATATATATATATATATATATATTTCATACAAGAAATGTAAAGACGCCAAAATTATGAATATCATATAGCTTACCGACATATAATTATATGGTTATGTCTTTAAGTTTATTTTAACGGGCATTGTTCGAGGACGGTTGGACGGTATTTTATTACCTTTTTATTATGTCGGTAATGTTCCCATTATTATTTTTTATTTCAATCCCTTTTCTAAAGATTTCATGAGCTCTTATGAAACGGGGAACGTGTTCACTAGATCTGAGCCATAGATGACATATACTATACTAGCGACTCACCCTCGCTTCGCTTGGGTTTGTTCCTAGATACGTTTTAAAGGTTAGTATGGAATAGATAGATAGGTATAGAAAACTAGGTAAGTACTTTAAAAACCCGTGCTTGAAAAATGATTAATTCCTTATACAAACTTGCACCTCGTCGTTTTCATCCCTTTAAGGGTGTTTTCCGGGATAAAAACTATCCTATGTACTTCACAGGGTCTGAATTTTATCTAAATCGGTTCAACAAATTAAGCGTGACAAGGTAACAGACAGACAGACAAACAGACAGAGTTACTTTCGCGTTTATGATATTAGTATGGATTAATACAGGTACCGCCCATACCTTACAATGAAATTGGACGGCTCTATTCCGAATTATTAATTATTTGGACTATTTAGCTTTTCATGAATATACGATAAGATGGTGTTTGCCCGAAAGCTGTGAATCTATTGTATTATTCTAATATCAGAAATGTAAACTAGGATCATTCTTTTAAGGATTTCATTCAAATGAAATAAAACTTAACTTTATTCTATTAAATTTTTAAGCTTTTTGAAACTATCCCTAAAGAAACTGTCGCCAGCTCGGAATGCAGTACTGCTAAGGAGAGTTAGCGAGAAACTTAACAGTTGTTCTTTAACGTTAGGTTACAGTATTTTAACGAACTTTAAGAGAGCATTGACCTTCTACACATTTCATCTATAATAAACATACATAGTAATATGCTGTATTTTGTAATTGTTTGATATAATCAATATATGAAATACGACTATTTCGGCTCGTGTCTTTTACGCGTCCATTGCGTGTCAATCTGACCTGGGTGACCTTTTATCAATACATATTCAATGTTAAATATTGGTATATTAAATAATTTTATATTATTTCGGTAATTCGTATCGGACCGAAGGAAATGATTATTTTAATTTACTATTCGAATTAAATATTTGCTGGCAAGTACTAATGACGTTCTAATGGTAATGGTATCCTTTTTGCTTAATGATATTATATGTACTGTATTCAAAAGTCAAGGTCAGACTTTTTATATTTTTCAGTTGTATACTACTGACAACTGAAATATATCTATACTTTATATTATAAAGTTGAACAGTATGTTTGTTTGTTTGGTTGAACGCGTTAATCTCAGGAACTACTAATCTGATTTGAAAAATTCTTTTTGCATTAGATAGCACATTAATTGAGGAAAGCTAAAGGCTATATATCATCCCGGAAAAATGTACGGTACTCGTGGGATAGACTTGTTTTGGTCTAGGGACGAACCCGAAGCGAAGTGCTAGTGTAAATATATGTACCTACAGCCTCTTTAGCTGTCTTTGTCGAACTAAACGCGACGGTTATTGTTACACTAAGTGGTTATTTTAAAAGACAGTAAGTTATAGGTAGGTACGTATACGTCCATTCAAGTTTATTCTAACAAAGTCTTCTATATAACATTTCCTAGTGAAATATAACATTCATAAAAATATTATAGAGTAGTATTATAGAGACATCAAGTTACAAATTATTGTAACTATTTTTTTTTTGATTTCTGTTATCGTGAACAAAAATACAATTTGGTAGGTTAAATCTTGAAGTGTCGCACACTCTCTGCAATTAGGATAACCCTCCGAAAATGTCTAGATATCACCATTATGCAGCATTAGTCGTGTGAGATAAAACCTAAGATTTACCGAGTGAATACTAATAGAAGTCGTTCAGAACATTTAGGGTTTTAACCATGTAAGAGTTAATATATAATTATAATAATAAAAACTCTTTATTGTGCACACAAAAGAGGAAGAAATAAAAAAAGATCAATACAGTAGTAGGAAAATGCACAAGAGGCGGCCTTATCGCTAAAACAACGATTTCTTCCAGGCAACTTTAGGTGAAGGAACTAGCAAAGTGTGAAGTGGAAGGGTGTGAACAAATAACGGAGTTAGGAAAGATAATAATAAAAATAATACATACATATGATATTTTATATACATATATAAAATATATAAATTAGGTATACCTAAATAATATAAATAATATATTTTAGATTTAGCTGAAAAATCTTAGAATTTCCAATAGCTTAGTTAACTCATAGCTCGTTTATTGATCGGGGGAATTTATCCTGTGGTAAAAATATATCGTTTGACATACAGCGCTTAAATAAACTTATAAATAAACATAAGATCGTAAAGTCAATAATTATTCAAATTGGGTGTATTATGCATGAGGCTGAAGCTGTTTAGTAAGTGAGGATTATTTAAATCTCCCAAACAATTCGTAAAAGACAAGATTAAATAATTATTTAGAAAAAGTATATTTCTAAGAGTTAATATTATTTTTTTTTAACATTGGGAAATGCATTTACGCATGCCACCTACATACATGATGGTTATGACGTGGCAGGATCGGTTACACACTCAACCACGATGACCGGCAGGCTTGCCGAAGCAGATCACAACAACCAAAGGGCTGCCCCCACGTAAACCGTGTAACCCCTTGGTATTTGCTATAAGAAAAGTACCAGGAGTAACTCGAATGGTATACCGTCCACCGAGGTCAGCCGCTACCCAGTGCGTTTCTTGGCTTCGCGCCCGACTGGATTGCCCGGGGGTGAAAGGTTAATAATCCGCAAATATATCCTTTTTTCTTTCGGTTTTAAATTACTATGCGGTCAACATTTACAAATAATAAAGGCTTTAAATTTTATCTGAAAAGCTTTAATATTTCCCAAAATACCTATTTTGAGAGCTTTCAGCAATCAAAATAGGTGTTTTGGGAATTTAGGAATCAATTCATTACATATATTTTTATCACAATTAAAAAATGGCAGGCTGAATCAGACCACATCACTATTCGAGACGACACCTATTCGTCGAGTGTTTATTACTTAGTTTTTTTTTTCTCTATTCGAATGCAAAGCTTTATTTCTAAGATATTTGTATAGGTACATATGTATTATACCAATGTCAATAATTCTGTATTAATTTTTTCTGGTAAAGTGGTACTTCGGACAAATATGCACTGAGACGACGCATTGTTGGATGTTGTTGCTAGTTAGTCACTGACAGGGTCGGACTGGCCATACAGTCGATTTGGCATTTGCCAGCCGGGCCCCAGCCTGCGCGGGCCCCCCACGGGCAAGCGATAAGCACCGCAAGCCAGGTGGTAGGTAGGATAGGGGGCCCAGCTCTTGCGACCTGCATGTAAACTAGATCAGATCGTTCGTTCATACAATTCGAGAAGAATGAAGAAGAGAAATGAAATATTAAAATTCGAAAATGGTTGAACCTGAACAGGATATTCCTGTTCCCTGAAACTAGTTTTGAAAATTTCTGAACGACGATAACTTTTTATCGAATCAACTTATTTAGACGCGTATAATAGTCCGATCGGAATCCGTTTTGGGAACAAAAAACGAAAACCTGAAGTTTTATGTTTTTAAAACGTTAGTAGGTATATAAGGAACAAAAATGCCCCCGATGTCCCAGCTACCCCCGAGAAATAGAGGAATGAAAAACGTTAAAAAAAAATATTTTAATTTTCGGCTTAATGTGACGTAAATTGACCAAATTTTTATAAACTGATTACACCAATGAATTTTTTTGCGAGACAAAACGAAAAAAACGGTTTGCGTAAGTTTTTAATTTGACGTTATTATTTATACAATATCGCCGTAAACATTCCAACTTTGCATTTGATGAGTCGTGAAAAAATAAAAAAATTGGAAAGCGTATATATACACTTTTGAATTTTTTCCATTAAAATCTATTTTTGTTATTTTTTCGAGTTTATCGATTTTTTTTAATTTTTGATTGATTTTGGAGTTAAATTTAAATTTTAAATCTTTAACGATAAAAAAAGTATAGCATAATTGACAATATATACTGATAAATATCGTAAATAATTGATTAAGATGAGGCTTTAGCGTTATCGATTAGTGTTTATATTTGTCAAGTTTTTCCGCATAAATCTGCATTTTTAACCGACTTCCAAAAAGGAGGAGGTTCTCAATTCGTCGAAATCTTTTTTCTTCCTTTTTTTTATGTATGTTCACGGATTACTCGAAGACGGCTGAACTGATTTGGAAAATTTTTTTTTTGTTTCAAAGGGTATTCTTCCCCGGTGGTCCCATATAAATTTTATCGAAATCGGTCAAGCGATTTTTAAATAAATGGCTAAATCAAATATGTTTTTATTAAAAAAATCCTTCTTCTTATAAATTACAAATTACCTGCTTATTACGTCTACACTAAAAATGGAAAAATAAAAACTTTAAAAAAAAAAATAAAAACCGACTTCCAGGCACTGAAAAGTAAAAAATAACTAAACAGGGGTTTTCATTTAGAATAGATACTTAATCAGATATTTTCGAAGTCGGTGCCAGCCAATACAAATCAAAGCACACCGACTTCGAAAATATTTGATTAAGTATCTATTCTAAATGAAAACCCCTGTTTAGTTATTTTTTACTTTTCAGTGCCTGGAAGTCGGTTTTTATTTTTTTTTTAAGTTTTTATCTTGATACACTAGTATAAAAAATCAATGGATCGAAAAAAAATCCTAAATTTTTTAAAGATTTTTGAATGGCTGTATTTTAGCGGAAAATAACTGTATCGAGATGAAAAAAAAGTATTTTATTGCTTCAAGTTTCTACTTTTAAGGTATTTAGATATATATTTTTTTTTCAATGTACGGTTATTGCGTAATCATAAAAAAAGGTCGTAAAAAAATATTTTTTTTAAAATTAAACCAATACATGCATTAGATAACATGATTATTCAGCTTGAATTTGATCCATCCGTCATCTCTTTACGTTAATTTTTTTCCGAGATAGTCGGCTTACAATGAAAAATGATCCCTTTCTCTTTAACCATCAATATCTTAGCATTCATTTATGACATTTTTTAATGATTTTTAACAAAACTGTGACTACATTTTGTAACTATTAACTTGTTTTTTCTATGTTATGTTTTTGAATAATTAATAAGCGAGATTAGACTATAATAATTATTATAGTCTAATCTCGCTTATTAATTATTCTCGCTTATTAATTATAATTAATAAGCGAGATTAGACTATGAATGAATTCCATTTCTTTCTGTTATAAACTTACAATTTAAATTTTCAGAAAAAAAAAACAATTAATTTAACTCCAAAATCGATCAAAAATTAATAAAATATCGATAATTTCGAAAAAATAATAAGTTAATAACACAAATAGATTCTAAGGGAAAAAACACAAAAGAAATAGTATACTTTACGTGACCGCCGCTTTTTTATTTTCCCGCAAAATGCATTGGTGTAATCAGCTTATAAAAATTTGGTCATTATAGTACACTTTTTCAATGATTATTAAAAATAATATAGTTTACAAAGTAAAAATTATCGATTTGTCTATTTTTTTTTTTTCAATTTTTAAAAGTGTTTTTACAGGATGACCATACAATGTTTTTATTTCTTCGAATAGTAAAGTTCAAGACAAAAAATTAACCCTATCTTAAAATCGAACGATTTTTTTTAAATGTAAGCATCCTCTTGAAGTTGGGGGCGATTTTCAACCTCCCGAGATCATAAAACATTAATTTCTCGGAAACGGCTAAATATTGAAAAATTTTGGTATACGTATTTCGTATATACGTAAAAACCGGATTTTTTGTAAATATCTCAAAAACTTTTAGGCTATTGTAAAAAGAGTCATTTATAAAACTTGTAGATTTTTACTAGACTTACAACTTTTGTAAAGATAATTTTTCGATAGGACGTCACAGTAAGCCGAAAATTGAAAAAAACTATTTTTCAACGCTTTTCATCCCTCCATTTCTCGAGGGTAGCTGGACATCGGGAGCATTTTACAGATTTTTGTACCTTACATACGCTTTCAAAATATAAAACTTCAGGTTTTAATTTTTTGTTCTCTTAAAAATAAATGGATTCCGATTGGTCTATTTTAACATTTGACATTGTTTCAGAGGTAAAATGAAATTTAATTTTTAGATGTTCTTAAAAACTCTATCGATTCGGTACATATCTTTTAAAAAAATGCGAAAGTCAAAGTTTTCAATTTTCATAGCGAGAAGTTAAAAATTAATTATGATTAAATCTATTATCTAGTCTCGGGCCCCGGGCTCGTGGTGCCACCCGGGCCCTTCCGGCCCAGTCCGACCCTGGTCACTGATGGTCTAACTGATGAAAAAAAAAATCTTTAATATTTTCATTTTATCTATACATATAATTAACTAAGCCGAATCAATACGATAAATATTTTTTGGAAAATCTTATTATCTTATAATTTAATCTTAATAGACATTATTATCGATACAGAGTATATATCTATAGTTTTTAGAATTTTTGTCTGTCTGTCTATTTGTCTGGGAACGCATCACGAGAAAACCACTGGACGGATTTTGATGATATGATATTTAATGATGATAACTGGTTGGGATTAGATTAGATTGGTTAGAATGCTTTTTAGTGCAGGAAAATATGTATCTCATCTCTGAGAAATCTAGGCATACTAACCGTTAAAACGTATCTAGAGACGAACCCTAGTGGAGTGAGGGTAAGTCGCTAGTTTTATATAATAGAAATAAATAAAATTTATTTAAAATATTACATAATTGGATAATTTAAGAAATTCTTCACAATAATGTGTTACCAGTGCTATTTCGTAATTAGACCAGAACTTTGTTCATTATACTTACATCTGTCTTGGGCGGGGATAGAACCTGTGACCACTAGTTTCGTAGATAGATCAAAATCAGTGTTTCAACAAAAAAGTTTCAACAATTTCAAAATATGTATTTTTATTTTAGATACCACCATCGAAGGTAATAAAGAATGATGATTTAATCATATCGCGTAAACTACAGAATATTTTTTTTTCTAATAAACTTTTTGAAAACAGTATAAAAATTGTTATGCTACTGAACAAATATTGACCGAAAATGCAAATCCAATTATTTGCAATAATTGCCAAAGGAAAAACATATGCCAACTTTCAAGAAAGAAATCTTAAACTTTAAAAAGTAAATTGGAGAAGATAAATAACAAATGATGCGCCCTAGTTTCTGACCTAAAAATAAGGCCGAAATCAATACGCTGACTATTTTAATTAAGCTTATTTTGAAAACTTCCACAAAGTCGTATCTTGTACAATATGTTCATTTATTATTTTCATTTTCGCGATAAAAAGAACTAAATTTCTCTACTTAGGACGCGAGTTCGATTCTTACTCAAAGCAAATGCTTTTAGAAAAGTTAAGTAACTTTGCTTTAGATTAGTTTTGTTGAAGTTCTATATCCATTACCGGTTGTAGTTTAAAATTAGAATAGACAGACTTGACACTAGCTTAGATAGTATATCTGTATGTAAAAAATCTCTTCGCTCTGTTACTAGTTTTGTCTGCAGCGTGAAGCATAAAATGTTAAAAGGTAAAACACACAGTTACCTATACTAATATTATAAAGATACTGAGTTTGTTGGTTTGTTTGAACGCGCTAATCTCAGAACTAATAATTCGATTTGAAAAATTCTTTTTGCATCAATTAGCGCGTTTATTGAGGAAGACTATATATTATATATCATAATATAATATATAGTTTATCCATTCTATACTAACCGTTAAAAAGTACCTAGGGACGAACCCGAGCAAAGCCAGGGTGAGTAGCTAGTTTTTACATAAAAGCATATTATTTATGTCAATATAAATTTGAAATATTAAATATTATTGTGTCTAATTAAGAGTAATGTAGGAATTATTTATTATGCTTTTTATACATAAAAATATGAAGAAGAAAAAATTAGTGAATAATTCAATTCCAAACTTCCAATATCAATTACATAGATTTTTAGTTTTGTTATACTGCGGAACTTTTCTCGTGTCGCAACTTGAAATGAGTTTTTGGCGGTCCGTTTCGCGTCACTTTGAGATAAAGTTTTATTTTGTCATTTGCTTTTTGGCTTCGTAAAGTGTAAATAATTTCCGTTATCTACACGCGTTTGTCATGTATTGTTTATTTTACGTCTGTTTTTTTAGTGGCTAAGTAAAAGTTTACAAATTATGTATAACTTTCCTTGTTATTTGAAACATAAATAAAATAGTTATTTTTCTTCTCTCAATCTTGGTTTTATTATACAGTGATACTTAATATATTCAATTGTATAGTCATCAGAACTAAATGTCAAATATCAGATCAATCTGTCAACAGAAAAGAGGTAAAAATTCAATTACTAAATTTGGGGGGAACAGGTATTTTTCATTAGTATTAAAATAATTCAATATTAAAATAAACTCATAAAAATAAAGAAGTTAACTAACAAAAAACTATACCTATAAATAATAATAAAATACTAAGATTTTAAAATTTAAGCTCTGGAGTTAGGTTGTGGTCTAAGTGTAGATAAATCTGTTAGTCACAATGAAACTTTATTGATACAGATAAAATTTTTCTTTATATCTGTAATGTGATATTATAGTGTATGGCATTAAGTGCTGAGTAATAGAACAAATAGCCCCTTACAAGATCATATAAATAACTCGATAAAGAATACTATGGGCCGAGCGAAATTAGCGCGTTCTTTACATATGAGAAGTCTGGAATTTAGACACGGAATGTCTTAATGAAAGCCCCGTCGGTTATGTCAAATTAACACAATGACGGTGGCATTGTTGGAGAAATAACTTATTCGTATGATGTTAGCGCTGTCAAAAGTAGACATTTGTCACTCGTAGCGTTACAGAAGAATTCTTTGTGGACAAAATTATAACATTGCTTTCAAAGAAAAATTATCATACATATTTTGTGTATTGTATACATTGCTAAAATAACTGCCTCGATGGTCTAGTGGCTAGCATGTACGACTACAGAATCGGAGGTCCCGGGTTCGAGTCCCGGGTCGGGCGAAGTTTACTGATTTTTTCTGTTAAGATATTCTCAGTACATACCTGTGTCTGGAGAGCACGTAAAGCCGTCCTGGCTTCAGGTCCTGCGCCTTAACTCTCACCGGTCGTGTCGAAGTATCGTCTATCGTAATTGAGAGTAAGAGGAATAGAGAATGCCCTCCCAAGCACTTATGCACTATAATACTCCAATCTCCTGCGTATCTGGCTAGTGACAGTGGGATTGGCCGTCGTGGCCGAAATCGGTCAGGAGGAAAATGTATTCAGCCCTTTTTAACGTCCCATAATAATAAACATTTTTCATTTTCGTAAACTACATATTATATTGTTAAGAACTCTCTAAGAAGGGTCTAGTCGTTGATAAAGAGTGGAGGAAATACACTATGTAACGCTATGATTGTCGTCGTTATATTTGAGAATTTTTCATTCAATACTGGCAAAGATGGCATTGTTGTCTTGGACATACAATTTGATACAATATTTAATATATTATTAAAAAGACAGAGAGCAACTGTATTAAATATTATAAATGTGACAGTTTGTGAGTATGGATGTTTGTTACTCTTTCACGCCAGAACGACTGAATGGATCTGAATGAAATTTGGCACAGAGATAGATTATAGTCTGGAATAACACATACGCTGCTTTTATCCTGATAAAATGTTCTGTTCCCGTGGGGTAGGTTTGTTTTTGTTTTATAAAATACTAGTGACTTACTCTCGCTTTGCTCGGGAGCCTAGGCGAAGGAGTAACAAACGTACATACACAAACTTTCGCATTCATAATAATATTCTGACTTGTTTTTGCCCGCAACTCTGCTCGCATTGCAAGTGGGACGAGGATAGTAGATAGCCTCATGTCCTTGACTACGTGCTCACAATTAAAATTATTTAATAGATATACAAAAGGATAAAGGCTGGTTTAGACTAAGACACTATTTACGCTATACTCTGTCTTAGTCTAAACCGGCCTTAATAATGTACCTAATTGTATATTACATATATTTATATAATATAGTAGCATCATAAATATTTTCGAAAAAGAAAACGTATAGTATCTTCAAGTTATTTTCAAGTTCTAATAACTTGAAAAATAACGATTATATTCAGCGTGAAAAGCGGAAGCGACCACAGACAAAATATACAATTATTAAAAGATGTTTAAGGTATACTCTACACTATATGAGTTAGATGTATTTACATCATCTGTAGTAATATTATTTATATATAAACAAACAGTATCAAATTGGTTGGTTCAACTGGTTGGTGGCTTCAACGATGATTCCAAGACAAAATAGGAATTTACAGAGAAGCTAGGTGATCAATTTAAAAGATTATACCTAAATTTTCATGAGAGTGGAATAATTACATCTTGAGTTATTATCGTAGTTCTACTTTTCAATAAAAAGTAATTAATGATATGTAGCAAATTCAATTTTGTGTCATCAATCTTCAGAAAGACAGTGAAGTGAGTGATAAATATATAATAAGTGTGCCTAACCACTTTATTTACGAGCATAAGATGCACTTATAAATTGTAATTTCACTGAAATAAGTTAGGTTTCATACAAAATAATAATATTTAAAATAGCGCTGAAATAAAAACAATTCAATTAACTTCATCAACATGAAAAACAGCGGCAATCAAAACATTACGTTATTACATAAGCTTCAATTTTCACGCCGCAAAAATGATGAGATATTTTAATTACTTTGCTTGCAATTATTTCGGAATTTTCAATTCACTGTTAAAAACTGATATTTACATATATCTTTTTGTTCTTGATATTTTAGTTTGTATACCAGAAGAATAATGTCCTCCTAACCAATTTACCGACTTGCCAATCTTACTCAGACTCACGCAAGCGCACGCGAACGAACACGCACATGTATACACACACGCACACGCATGCACACATGCACAAACATATACACTCAAAAATAAACACACACAAGTGCACATGCGTGTGTAAATCTACTTGTGTGTTTAATAGAAAAGTTACCTACATAAGTGTTATTCCAGACTATAATCTATCTCTGTTCCAAATTCCATCATTTCTGGCGTGAATGAGTAACAAACATCCATTCACCCATCCTTACAAACTTTCACATTTATAATATTAGTAAGAATATAGATAAATGTACCGAATGTAAAATTGCAATAAGATATAAATAAGATCCCTGCAAATAAAAGTTTTTAAATTAATTTGATTCGTTCTTTTCATAAAGAGATTGCTTTTTTTTAAAAAGGCAGCTTAATATTTAAAGGTATTTTACCAAACATCAAAATAAACTCTGACTTTACAATCGTAGTAAATAAAAATTGTCACTACGAATAGTATACATGTAAAACAATATGGATGTCATAGCTTCTGCCAGCGACATTGCTTTAATTTCGTATTCTAGAGGAGAACGCACTTATTATAGAACATATACTTACATATATGCAATATCTATTAGGCCCATTTCTCGAATTGATAATGTACTAAAATAAGAATAGTCCAGCTGTATGAGGCTATAAAGTATTATTATCAGCATAATCACATAAATGGAAATCACTGTACAGCATTGTATAAAACTATTTACTTAAACATACAGGACAGTGCCACCTAACGTGTACCCTCGTCACCGTGACTCTAATCGCAGACAGGCCATGAATCTGTCCGATGAAATTATTTATTAGTATATAACCTAGGTTTGTTTATTTTGATCACAATTTTTACGAACAACCTTTTTTTTGTCCCAAAATCTTAATACTCAAAATTTTACTCTCAAGGAGTTCCACTATTACACTATTTATAACTCAAGAACGGCTGGACCGATTTTTATGATCTTTTATTTGTTGTCTTCGCCCCCAATAGCAGAATAACCGTTAAAACATGTAACGTTGTGTCATTATACAAACTGAATTTTATTATTTTTTAGGGTTCCGTACTCGAATGTGCCACCGGGACCCACCCTATTGCTAAGCCTCCGCTGTCTGTCCGTCTGTCCGTATCGCATTTACCGTAATAGGAAGAGAGTTAAAATTTTCACAAAGCGTGTATTTGTATTGCCGCTATAACAACAAATAATAAAAAAACCTAGATGGCAAATTTCAAAATGAATGCCATATAACTTTAAAAAAATCGATTATTACATAGTGCCATACAACGATCTCTACGATGGAGCGAACGCTTCGTTACGAGTCCGACTCGCACTTGATTTAATTTTAAAATGTATTATTTACATCTGTACATCGTTCTTAATAAGTGTACAGCGGAAGACAAACAACCAATATTATTAGTACTCATAGTAGATTTAAAATGTTATAGTAGTCACTCGTCATCAATTTAGTATTTGTCAAATAAATTGAGAACAAGTGACTTTCGTAATATTTTTTTATATCAAATAAATTCGCATTACTATACCAATGTTTTATGATTTTGAAAGAAAATACAACAAAAAGATTCTTTAGCCATTTTGGACTGCGATCACTGCGATGCCTTTCCCGACGCCGCGCCGCGGTCCTCTTGTAATAATCCTGCTCGAGTTTTGTAATACAACAATAATAGTTTCTATTGATTTAGTTCTGGAAATAGAAGGATTCTATTTAATTAATGAAATCGATAGATGTAACAGAAAGCTACTAAAAGCTTACTCAACCTTGAGAAAAGTGCAGTAAATGCTAATATCGAATGTTCCATTTTTAGGGTTCCGTATACGAAAGGTGCCAACGGAACCCTTTTACTAAGCCTCCTCTGTCCGTTCCTTTGTCTGTCAAAGGGCTGTATCTTATGAACCTTAATAGGTAGAGAGTATGAAAAAGAGTGTAAAATTTTCACAGAGTATGTATTTCTAGTCCCGCTATAACAATATATAATAAAAACACG
This sequence comes from Fabriciana adippe, assembly GCA_905404265.1. NCBI lineage: Eukaryota > Metazoa > Arthropoda > Insecta > Lepidoptera > Nymphalidae > Fabriciana > Fabriciana adippe. Next base: position 12,614,087 of record FR989995.1, on the reverse strand, counting down.
ACTCGCACTTAACCGATTTTTGTTTTATTTTGTAGCTTTCGTGAAAAAATTGAAGAACTAGCTGATCTTTACCTTATATTAGCACATAGCACCTGTTATCATCTCAAATTCCTCCATAGCATTTTTCCGTGTGCATTTGAATGAAATACCAAATAGATTCGCCCACCATATTGCTTGGATTGCGTCTATTCTTATATGAAATCTTACAAGAATACGAGAAATTGGAAAAGGATACCTTTTGTAAACGCTGGCATCTTGATATCTATGGACCATTCAAACGATTTTATATTTAATGTAAAACACCCTACTTCTATAATTTGAAGTATATTGAGTAGCTATATTTAGATATATTTTATTGTATAATACTTTCTTAGATTTACGCGAATATTTGACATTTTAAATAAAACTATCTTTTCGGATTTTTTCACGGATTTATTTTGAGTTTTGGTTCCCGACGTTTCGAATGCTTTACAGCAATCATGGTCACGGGAGAGACTAAGGTGTTAGATGTCTCAAAGGTATTATAACTTCAGGTATATAGTTGTTACAGACAGCCTACCCACAAATTAACAAAATGAATTCAAAAAACTTGAAAATTGGCACCAAAGTACCTCACAATATTTGTTAATTTTAATTTTAAACATTTTTATAATTCTAATTACTATACTTGAATATGGAATATTTTTTATATACCGATACAAATCAAAGCACATCGACTTCGAAAATATCTGATTAGGTATCTATAGTAAATGAAAACTGCCAATAAGTTATTTTTTACTTTTTAGTGCTTTTTTTGAAGTCGGTTTTTATTTTTTTCTTAAAAAGTTTTTATATTTATGTATTAATTAAATTAATAATCAATTTTTGGGAATAAAATATGAGTAATTAAAATAATACTGTATTCTTTTGTATTTTTAAGCATTACTAGCAAGGGGAAGACCCTTGAAAGACAGATAATATAATATTAGCTTATTTTTTCTTTATTATAATTAAATCCGTTAACTAATTTTATTTATTAACATTTATTTACTTATCACTCATTATATAAATTATCTTTGTATACTATTATTATATAAAATAATTTATAATGTTTTATATACACACACACACTTATATGTATATTATATAAAACATTATAAATGTAATCTAATATATTTAAACGAGCAATTCTCGTATATTTATATATTTGTTTATTTATTTAATTAAATTTATATATATTATTTAATAAAATTAAATTTAGTATATGGGGGTTTTCGAGGGCGAAACATCGATCTAGATTAGTCTCATGACTGGGCAAACGCGTGTTTTCGAATTTTCCTGCGGTTTTCTTTTGCATTATTCCACGCAAAATATGGTCGATAATTTCTACCAGGCATAAGCGTCGTGGTCAAGCGACCAAGATGCAAGATTAACAATCACAGTCAGATACAAAGTTTTTTTTTTTATTATTAAAGATTTTAGTTTTTTTTTATCTAAAAAATACGATATAACAAAAATGAACTCCGAGCGAAGCTCGGTCGCCCAGGTACTTATTTTAAAATATTATTTGACATATAAACAGTGTCATAAAACTGTTTAGTTCTACATATGATACTCTTGTCTATATTATTCCTTAGTCCTAAGATCGGAACACATGAAACTCAAACCATTAATTTTGAATTAGTAACGAGCGTCTCGATTTATGGACCAACTAGCAGAACCCGCGGCTTCGCCCGCGATAAAACTACGAAAAAAATAAACTCGCAATACATGAGGTATGTATTACTTGCAAAATTAAGTTTGTGTAAGTTTTATTATTTCTTAAAGATGTATGGATAACAAATTAAATTTTAGCGATCGTAACTCAAATTATCCAGTACCTTAAAAGATGTTAAGCATATATTCTGTAAATAAATGTACGCTTTAGGTATTTAGCAAGCTTCACTACCTGTGTTTTTTGCACATTTTTCTACGCCATCTTTCCAAAGTTAGAGGAAGAGAGTACAATGATACAATCGCACACAATGTTTACGACTTTAGAATCATGTAACTCGGCTAATATGGGTTTTTTAACTAACATACTAACAGGCTAACATCTACGTTATTTTTAAAGACCCAGTGCTATGTACACTTGATGCTTAGTCTCCCTCCTTCTCCTTCTTTTTTAAGTTACACTTATAAAGTGCCATTTTTATTTTGCAGACCCGCGGCTACGCTCGCGTGGAATAAAAAATTTGCTCAGTTTTAATTTCCATTGAATTCATATATAGTCATATTGAATATTTAATATTATGTCTAGAGTAAAACTCTAGATTAACTTAACTTAATCTACGCAAAAAAAAAACACAAAATTCAACGCCCAGTTTTACCAACTAAGGGGCGGAATTTAAAAAAATCTACAATACATGTTTGTTTAATTGCATTAAAGAGCATTGATACCAAGTTTCAAGCAATTCTGATCATAAATAATTTTTTCCTCATATAAACAGCACAACCCCCTTTTACCTTTTTAAGAGATGAATTTCCAAAAAAATATATATTCGTATTGTTTTATGATCATTTTAAAGGTAAATACCATTTTCCGAGCATCAATTACAGAGTTTCATACAAACTTTCATCCCCTATTTGACAGACTTATGGGATGAATTTCAAAAAATGCTAAAATACGTATTTATTTAATTGTATTAAAGAACTTTTACACCAAGTTTCAAGTAATTCTGACCATAAATAATTGTTTGCCCATATAAACTTTATGACCCCTTTTTACCCTTTTAAGGGATGAATTTCGAAAAAAATCTTTTACATATATTTCTTATTTTTCATCTTAAAGCTAAATACCACTTTCTGTGCATTTCACGTTAAGAATAACAGAGTTTCATACAATCTTTTATCCCCTATTTTACCCCCTTAGGGGATGAATTTAGAAAAATCCTTTCTTAGCGGATGCCTACAATGTATAAGGAATACGTCCTCCAAATTTCACGTTTGTACGACCAGCGGTTTAGGCTGTGCGTTGATCGATCAGTCAGTCAGTCAGGACAAAGCATTTTATGTATATATAGATAAAACTAAAACTAACTTAATATATGTACGTATAAATATGTTTAAGATAAGAAAATTGACATCATGAATGTGTTCAGCCCTTTTTAACGTCCCACTGCTGGGCACGGGCCTCCCTTCAATACGAGGGGGATCAGGTCATAGTCCACCAAGCTGGCCTAGTGCGGGTTGGCGGACTTCACGCGTCCTTCGAAAACTTGCTAGGTTCTCTCAGACATGCAGGTTTCCTCACGATGTTTTCCTTCACCGTAAGGCAAGTGGTAATCATGTTAGAAATGATTCGCACATGAAAATATTAGAGGTGCGAGACCCGGGATTTGAACCCGTTTCACTCGGTTTCCCAAGCGAGCGTGTTACCACTGGGCTACCACTGCGTATAAACCTAATATAATATACGTATAAATATGTTTAAGGCAAGAAAATTGATATCATGAATACTGTAGTAGTATTTTAAATGTTAAAGAAAATATGACTTTATATTTTATTTGTTAAGAAGTAAAAAATATTTTTTTCAAGATAGCATGGTTTGCAATAACCTGAATATATTGGGCTCATTTACACTGAGAGAGTTTCATCTTCGAGGCATAAAACTTAAAAGAATAAAGAAAAATTGAACAATGTAAACTGTATAAACTGTATCATATTGAGTAGTACTTACGGCATTTATTAAATTTTTTCTTCGATATTCCTACCTTCGAGGCAAGAGACTTTGTCCGTGTAAATGCGCTTGTTAAGTACTTACTCGTAGTTTCCGCCCACTAGCAGAGTATTTAATTTATTCATAGGATTCGTTTTATTTGATACTAGCGTATCACCCTCGTTTTGCTCTGGTTTATATCTAGAAAAAAAAACAAATATATTCCACGGGAACCATATATTTTTGCGGGATAAAAAGTACCCTATACGTTATTCTGATATAAGAGCTATATTATTGTAAAGTTTCATTAAAATCCATGCAGTAATTTTTGCGTAAAAGAGTAATAAACATCTATACATCTATACATTACAAACAAACTATCTCACAAACTTTCGCATTTATAATATTAGTAGGATTATGGGATTTACATAGTAGTAGAGCAGTAGATCTGAAGGCTGAGACAAGATCTCGTTCTATAATGATTAAAGTATAGCCATTTCATTAATTGTATTGAAATAAAATCAATATGGCCATAAATTATTTATTAGAACTATGTGTATGTGTCAAGTGTATTATTACACTTATAGTTATCATGATAATGATGAAACAAAAACAGATATAGATGCCACATAATAATTTCTTACTAAAAAAAAATCGACTCCAAAATTGACATTTTAAAGGTGTTTTTTTTTATTTACACAAGACCACACTTGAGGCATAATTTTAACTGATAAAAGTATCGCTTAAGTTTGTATAACCTATATAACAACACGTTTGGCTCTGTTTGTAGTGACTCTACTTGCTGCGCCAGCGGTGGCGGGCTCGAGTCTCGCTAGTTTCATTTGCGCGATGAGCACGAATGTTTGTACTCCACCCATGAGTATTTATATTTATAATGTGTATATATTTAAAGTTATATATGTGTAGTGTACCAACTACCTGGTAACCATAACACAAGCCACAATGCTGTGTATTGATGTCCCAACATATTTATTATTTATTTATATTTATATAAATAAAAGTTACAGTCGAATTGAGACCTTCTTTTTTGAAACCAGTCAAAATTTACCTAACTACTAATGTATAGATTAAACAACAAATATTTTTCATTATAACTTAAGACTACTTCTCGAAAACTCATAATAAAAGGTTAAAGTTAATTAACATGTCCTCGATCTGAAAAGGCGCTTTGTGCATAAGATTATACGATGTCTTACACAAAGCCTTGAACTTCTTTACACGAAGTGTAATTATCATACGTAGTACTGCTTATTACTATGTTTTCACTACTATATAATGCCCATATATCACATTACATTTGTCACGTTCTAATACGTGCTTTTATTCCTTTAGTATTGAAGAGGTATTATTGGTTATCTAAACAAGTCGCTAAAAGAATATTTATACATACCTATAATAAAATTGTAACTGAGTCGAATCTGTACATTAAATATTTTTTTGGGAAATCTTATTGAAATAGATATTATTATCGATACAGAGGCCGAATCAATAGTTTATAAAAATTTTGCCTGTCTATCTGTGTCTTTCTGTCTGTCTGTCTGTCTGTCTGGGAATGTATCACAAAAAAACTACTGGAGGGGTTTTTATGAAGTTTAGTATGATGATAACTGGTTATCCGGGTCAACATATAGGATACATTTTGTTGCGGGAAAATATCTCATCTCTGATAAATCTATACTAAGCCCTAAAACTTAACTACTTACGTTTCCTACGAACGAACCCGAGCGGAGCGAGGGTGTGTCGTTAGTAATAAAATAAGAGTGTAAGATATAGAATTTTCTTTTAAATAACCACATGGTTAAGAAATCAGTTTAAGTAAAATTCCATGATCTAGTAGCTACATACACAAATATTTGTAACGTGTAAAACTCCAGTATAAACTATTTCAGTTTTTGTTGAAAATTACAAGCTAATTTTCGCTTTACTTTTATATATATATATATATATATATATATATATATATATATATATATATATCTATATCTATACATATTATAAAATTCTAACTAAGCCGAATCTGTACATTAAATATTTTTTGGAAAATCTTATTGAAATAGACATTATTTTCGATGCAGAGGCCGAATCTATAGTTTTTAGAATTTTTGTCTGTCTGTCTGTCTGTCTGTCTGTCTGTCTGTCTGTCTGTCTGTTACCGCATCACAGAAAAACCACTGGAGGGATTTTGATGAAATTTGGTATGATGATAGCTGGTTATCCGAGTCAACATATAGGATATTTTTTACCGCGAGAAAATATCTCATTTCTGAAAAAAAAATACAAAAACTGGTAGGAACAAAACCACGACGATACTATTTGTAAACAGTTTAGCAAGGTAACTTACAAAATATGGTAAAAACTATAAAAATAGCTTATCATGAAAATTAAATTATCAAAAGCGCTATTTTATCCATTAAAATAGTTATTTTAATGAAAATTTATTTATGTGTTATTTAGATATTCGACAATAGATGTCGCCATGTGTTTTTAAAATACATAGTTTTAATCCCAAAAAAATTAATGTACAGATATGAACTTTTTTCGATTTTATTAAAATTACTACTAAATCACCCGCGGCTCCGCCCGTGTTTAAATTATCAGTAAAGCAAACTTTTTCGCTTCATAAATTAGTAACTATACTTACAATAAAATTGTAACTAAGCCGAACCCCTAAATTCAATATTTTTTCGGAAAATCTTATTGAAATATTCATTATTAGCGATATAGAGCCCGAATCTATAGTTTTTAGATTTTTTTCTGTCTGTCTGTATGTGACCGCATCACAGAAAAACCACTAGAGGGATTTTTATGAAATTTGGTATGGTAATAGCAGGTTATCCGGGTCAATACATAGGATTCTTTTTACCGCAGGAAAATATCTCATTTCTGAGAAAAAATACAAAAACTGGTTAAAGTAAAAGCACGATGATGCTATTAATATTTTAGCAAGGTAACTTACTTATATATTATGTTAAAACTATTAAAAAAACTTATCTTAAAAGAAATATTAACAGCGCTATTTTATTCATTAAAATAGTTATTTTAATGAAAATTTATTTATGTGTTATTTAGCTATTTGACAATAGATGTCGCCATGTGTTTTTAAAATACGTAGTTTTACCCAAAAAAAAAAATGTACAGATATAACCTTTCTATGACTTAACTATAGTTACTACTAAATTACCCGCGGTCCTGCCCGTGCTTAAATTTTTAATAAAACAAACTTTTTGGCTTTATAAATTAGTAACATATTAGTAATATTTTGTTGGCCGAAACAATTTTCAAATGAGAATATTTGTAAATTTTTATTGTTTAGTAAATAATGTTAATGTTTTTTAATCTTTTAATGTAAAAATTGGGCAAATGTAAATCCAACTCGCGCATTTTAGGTTTTGTATAGCAAAATGATATGTTGTTTTTCTTACTTACGTGTTTTGTATGGTTAACACTAAAATAAATACGAATAATATTTACGTTTCCACAATACCTGCTCATTTTTTGCACCGTAAAAATAAGTTCAATTTATATTATTTTATAACATTTTATGGAAAACAAGTCTATGGCTGTTAAACTGCCAAAGCGGGTAACTAAAAATATTTCATATCTCAAAAACTATGAAAAAGTATTTTAGGAACTGTTATACCTCAACTTTTTCACTTTTTCTTGACACCTTTTCTTGGAAGGTAAAGGCTTAAAGGACGCAATAAAATGCTTACGACTTTAATCATATTAGCAGAGCCATATGAAATAAAAAAATGTATTCGCTTAGAATTATTTACTTATTACACTTTCTTTTGAAAATCGTTTTGGAAAATGTTACTAACTAGCGCTAATTAAGAAAAGTTATCATTATGTAATTTAAATAATCAGCTATATATTAAATTAATCTATAGCTGTCTATTAGTAAAAAATGATTAAAATTAATTCCGTAGTTTGAAACTTTATCGTGAAAAACTAAAAAAACAAACAAAACAGAAGTATAGACATACATAAATGTTATTGCTAAAACAAAAAGTTCAATTTAACGGAGGAACCTTTGTGGCATTGTCAATCTCTGCCATTATTTACCAATCACGCGGTGCGCAATGAAAGTAATGTACAATGTAAGAGTATACTAATGTGTAAAACCTAAGAATTTGATTTTTGATCATCTGAACGCGGGCGGAGCCGCGGGAAATGCTAGTATATATATATATATATATATATATATATATATATATATATACATATTAGTAAAGAAATTTCGTTAATAACAAAAAAAATTATAGTTTTATCAAATCAAATGTTTACACGTATATATAATTTCTTGTATATTTATTTGGAATATTGCGCCGCAAATAACCTTATATGAGTTTTTTATGGTTGTGATTTTGAAATCATGGAGTCTATGGTATCACTCTAGCAGATTGACATTTTAAATTAATATGTTTGTACGACATTTAAGCACCAAGATTATTATCGTATTTATACATATATACACTCACTATATATTCATATATAGAGAGAGTAATTTGAAAAAAAAAACCAGACATACTATATAACATATACCTATATAATATAACATTTCTTCTAGGCAATCCATGAACGTGGAAGATAGTACAATGTAACACCGCCTACTATTTCAAACAATTACTCCTACGCCCCTAAGGTTGCCTGGAAGAGATCGCTTATATCATCTATTTGTTGATTTTCCCTTTTGTATATTTCTTTGTGGTGTACAATAAAAATTCTATGTAAAATAAAATCTATCTATTTATATAGTTGGTCCATTTAGTGTTAAACAGGTAAAGATTTGAAAATATTTCGTTAGCGATTCACCCTCGCTTCGCTCAGGTTCGTCCCTAGGTACATTTTAACGGTTAGTATACAATAGATAGATTATATATTATATGATATATAGCCTATAGCTTTTCTCAATAAACAGGCTTTCCAATGCATAAAGAATTTTTCAAATCGGATAAGTAGTTCCTGAGATTAGCGCTTTCAAACAAACAAACAATCAAACAAGTAAACAAACGAACGGACGGACGCACGGACAGACAGACAAGCAAAGTCTTTATAATATTAGTATAGATATAGTGTAGTTTCGATTGTATCACTTTATACCTATACATTATTTCATGAATTGTTTCTCTACTTTCGAGACACATAAATATATCTGCGACTTCAGCACAAGCTCTAAATTGAATGTTACCTTCTTCGCATAGAGAGCATTGAATTTCTATTCCCATTTATAAATAATTAAATTGTGCGGTTCAATTTTATATAGCTTTAGTTTCAAAATGTGATTTGCTGGTTATATATTTAAAAATACATAAAAATAGTATGATTTTTAGGAATTAGTCTATTTTTTCTCTCGTTTTATGCCGCGTCGTCTTCTTAGGTATTGTTATTTTATTTAATACTACCCTCGCTTCGCTCTGGTTTATCCCTAGGTTGCTTCCCAAAACAAACATTTTTTTATATTTTTTTTTAGTTTAATCTTTTTTTCGTGGGACTCCATTTTTTTTCTAAAATAAAAGTAGCTTAAATTACTCCTTATAACATCAGCTATCTGCCAGTGAAATCCCCGTCAAAATCGATCCAGCCGTTTCAGAGATTAGCCTGAACAAACAGACAGACAAAAATTGAAAAAAATGTTGTTTTGGTATACGTACCATACATACATCCATATGCATTTAGTAAAAAGCGGTTATTTTAATATTACAAACAGGCACTCCAATTTTATTTATCTGTATCGACAACATTTCTTAGCAATATAATAAACTAAAATGACTTGAGTAATCTCCTTCGTGTCTTCTCCATTTTACGTGACATTGATGAAGTAATCTGCGCTTAACTGACACGCTTTGAAACCATTGGGAAGAAAATTGAATTGACGATTTAAAATAAAGATCAAAATCAACGTTTAGAAACAAAGTTGGATCAAAGTCAAAGCAACTCTAGATTTTTATTAAGAAAATAATATATATGTATATGAAAGGCTATTTCAAAATGTTTGATTTGTGAAATTATATTTTTAAAATTTAATATAAGTATGTAGGAATCTAATGTTAAATATAAAAACCAACATTTCTACATAATACTTCAGTTGGAGAGCATTTGAGTGACGTTTGCGCTATTTGCTCCACTTCCATACGCTTACTTGTTCTATTGATGGTTGGATAAACATGAAGAGTTTCTACCTCGGCTATCCGGTGTTATCTATGTTATTGAAGTAAAACTTCTTTACGCACGCTTGACTTGGGGGGTAAGCTGGTGAATGCATTAAGAAAAAATGTACGTACGTTTGTTGCCATGGTAACCGTTGTTATTATCTGACAAATGATATATAACATTATATTCTTTCCTTAAACAATATTCTATAGATATATGACTGTAATATGCCTAATATGCGTTAGTTTTAGTATCTCATCTATCCTAATAATTTAAAACATAAATTGAATTTCATAAAGAGTACCGATAACCTAAAGAAGTGTTACTTCTTGCGCGTGTACGCATTCATACACGCACTCTTTAATTTTTTGTTACTTATTTTCTCTAATATTTGCAATTAAAAAAAAGTTATTTATTTAAAGATTTTACCAGCCATGTCCATACAAACTTTTCTCCCTATTTTACCAGCATGATGGACGATATTCAAAAAGCACTGATACAATTTAAATAAAACTATCTTTTTGAATTTTTTCGCTGATTTATTTTGATTTTTGGTTCCCGACGTTTCGAATGCTTTACAGCAATCATGGTCACAGGAGAGACTAAAGTTTTAGACATCTTAAAGGTTGTCAATTATCATTATATAGTTGTTACAGAGATTGCCTGCACACAAAATTACCATACAATATTTGTTATTTTTAATCCCGTGACCGTGATTGATGTAAAGCATTCGAAACGTCTTGAACCAAAAATCCGAAAAGGTAGTTTTATTTAAAATGTCAAATATTCGTGTAAGCAAATCTAAGAAGGTGTTCAGTGCTAACACACTGAGACTTCTAATTGAAACAGAAGTGTAAATACCACGTACGTGAACGTTTTATGTACGTTTTTACATTTTTAACATCAAAAGTGATGAACTGTTAAAAACTTACTCCCTTTATTCAACCCATTTCGAGGATCAATTTTTAAACATAATTTTTTAATGCTCATAACCTATATTAACCTAATGTCATTTTGTAATGAATAGTGAAAGTATATAACCAAAAAGTCGTTTTTACATTATCTAACACGAAATAGTCAATAAAAGTAAGTTTAAATATGTAAATAAATATATTGGGACACTATCACACACCACCATCTAGTTCCATGGTAAGCTACGAGGCCTGTGTTATGGATACCAGACAGTTGATACACTACACATATATAACTTTAAATATATATATTATAAATATAAACACCCATGACTGGAGTACAAACATTCGTGGTCATCACACAAATGAATGCCCCCAGCGGGACTCGAACCCGCGACCGCTGGCACAGCAAGTACTACAAACTGAGCCAAACGTGTCGTCGTTTAGGTAATAAGAGTTAAAAAGCTCTTTTAAAAGCTCAAATTGTCATGTTCAAGATTTAGCGGATTAGCAAATGCAAAAAATAAACTATACCTACAGTGATAAAAATTCATTTCATTTCGAGATGAACCTTGTTATTATAAAATTTACCTTTTCATGCAACGACTAATTAAGCGAAACCGTAAACTTGAAATTCTTGACTCTCATATAAAAATAAAATAACATTTTTTAAAATATATTTTTAAATTTAATTACTAATTATTTAGTTGTACTTTTTAATGTATAAGAAGTGTAATACCTCTCCGAAAGTAATATTTTATGCTTTATAAAATGTTTGCTTTTGCAAAGGGAAGCGAAAACGTAGGTATCTAAAATAGATCTTCCAATTTCTTGTTCATATTGAAATTCATACCTTATCATTAAAAACTTATTTTGTATCATTAGTTGCCCTTATTTTATTTTATTTAGTAATCAAACCTGCTATTTCCACTTAATAAGCAGTAAAAATTAGCAAATATTTCTAACATTATATTTCTATGCTTTAGTCAGCCATCCATTTATTGTAAGTATAAATGGGAAAGATTTTTATTCTCTTTTAAACAACTATTGAATGTTGAATGCAAATAGCTTTCATGGAAAAAATATAGGTTACTTTTACCCTGTTATTTTAAATAGTTCCCATAACTTCAAAGTATATTGCGACAAATTACCTAAGGCAAGGTAACGATATCGAAGCGAAGCGATAACAAATTAGTAGTGAAATCTATACATATAATAAAATTGTAACTAAGCCGAATCTATACATTAAATATTTTTTCGAAAATCTTATTGAAATAGGCATTATTAATATCGATACAGATGTCGAATCTATAGTTTTTAGAATTTCTGTCTGTCCGTCTGTCTATCTGTTACCGCATCATGAAAAAACCACTGGAGGGATATTGATGAAAGGGTATAGCCGGATATACATATGAAATTTGCCCCCGTGGAATTTTCTCTTCATACTTTGGGGATCGTTTAGGTACCAAATAAAAATAATTCTGTCAAAATTTCAGCTTTTTATCTCAAGCCGTTATCGAGATATTCAAAAAAAACTATTTTTTCGATTTTATTTTTTTATTCATAGTAAAATTGAAATTTGATAATCGCCGATTTTTTCGCTAATACTTACGAGTAAAAGGCATGAAAAAAAATTTTTTTTATGATTCCCAGACCAAAAGCCAATTTTTTAGAAAAGAAATAAAACTAAAATTATTTTTTTGACCGTATTTTTGAAAAGTGTCCACCTCCAAATTTTGTCAGAAAATGTCTTTTGTACTCCTTTATACTCAGGATTTTTTTTCAATTTTTTTGATGTGGTGGAACAATGTGAAAAAAATTAAAAACATTTTTTTTCTCACATTCCAATGTAAGAAAAAAAATTATATATATATGTATTTTTCTATCAAAACTAATATTTTAACATTGATAGAAAAATACATAAATAAATATTTTTGACCGTAAGAACATGTCAGTTAATCTTCGTCACTATCTTTATTTACTATAACATTAAATTTTTCATCTATAAACAGATGACTCAATATTTCGGCAGGTCTTATTATCTTAGCCAAATGTCAAACCTGGGCAAGATAATATATAACCGCTGTAATGTGAGGGCAGCATCCAGTAGTACGCCTTCCATTAGCATTGTGCTTAATATCTGAATCAAGTCTCGTACCAAATTCATTGTGTAGAAAACAGGAAACTCGACAAAAAAAACTAGTTTTAGGAAGTACTTTATTGTCTAGATTATGATCAAAAATTTGGACTCTTGCTTGATATTACCATGACCTGCTTCAAATACCCAGCGCACTTTGGTAACAAAACGGAATTGATTTGACTCGACTATAATAAGCTGATTTCGTTTCCCTTTAAGAGCCGGCATTAACACTTTGAATCCTAGTTGTTCCTAATATTCTGTTAAATCACGAAAGCCTCGATCTACTATGATAATATCATCTTTTTTTAAGTAACTTAATGAGACCATTAGGCTTGCTCGAGACGATTTTTATAATTTCAGCATCATTCATGTTAGCTGTGTAAAGTAAGCCCCAAGCATAACTAGAACAAAACCATTCGTAGTGCTTATTGTAAATGGTTTGAACAGAGGTACTTTTTTTTGATAAGAATATGATTTTTTCTGGTATTCATTATTTGTACTTTTTTGATGGCGAATATGTGTTCCATCACAAATACTCGTAAATACCATTTACCAACCATGAAGTCGGAGGAGACTGTTTACGCTCCTCTATCTAGCGAAATAGTTTGAGGACTGGATTGGACTGGGCTTATGTATACAATTTTCGTTCTGCTGATTTTCGAACCAACATTCTCCAGTCTTTGTTGCCATTTTTCCAGTCTGCTCTGGACCTCGCACCCATCTTCACCGATCAACACAATATCGTCTGCAAACATCACGCACCAAGGTAACTCCCTCTGTATATCCGTTTTCAGAGCATCCAATGCCAACAGGCAGAGGTATGGACTTAAAGCCAATCCTTGGTACAAACCTACTTAGCAGGCACTCCTTCTTCTGTTTTGACAGAAGAGCCCCACCACAAAACCTCTCGGGGAATCTTATCATACGCCTTTTCTAGATCAACAAACACCATATGCAAGTTTTTGTGTGCGCGTCTGTACTTCTCACATAGTTGGCGCATCGCGAATACGACATCTATTGCCCCGCGTCCTGGCATAAACTTAGCACAGAGCTTTATTCCCCGATAATTGTTGCATTCTTGTACATCTCCTTTATTTTGTGATTATGTGATGAGCACGAGAGAACAGGGACACTATTCCTCAGCGATTACTTTTTCAAGCAACAACTTATTGAAGAATAAAGTCTGCCACTGATATCCGTCCTCTTTCAATAACTTCCAAACTTCAACTGGTATACCATCGGGCCCAACTGCTTTACCATTTTTCATACTTTGTACTGCCATTCTAACTTCGTTCATACTAATCTTATTCACTAATCCAATATTCACAAGCACATCGTTATACACCCCACTCCAGTCATTATCCTCATTCATAAGTTTTTCGAAATAAGTGTTCAATCTATCTTTTATATCTTCATCTTTTATCAACACCCTTTCCTCTTCATCTTACATACATCTCACATGCTTAATGTCTTTTGCCCTCTCTTTCCTGCTCTTTGCAATGCGTTATATTTCTTTTTGTCCTTTTGGTTCTTGAAGATGGCTGTACATACTGTTTTGAGCCTAAGCTATGGCTATTGCTACCGCTTTTTTGCCTTCTTTTTCCGCTCTTTGTATACACACTTTCTAACTTCCTTAATTTTTTCACTCCCTTACTCATTTTTCCATGTTTTAAATGCATCTTTTTTTTCTTTTCGAGCTCTCTGTACCTCCTCACTTCACCACCTAGTGTATCAATAGTACCGTTCCCTTTCGTTTCTCCAAACACTTCCCGCGCTATCTCACTTATATAAATTGCCATTTCATTCCAACATTCATCCACTTATCTTGCATTTCATCCATTTCTATAATTTTTTCCACTATTTTTTCCATGAATATACTTGCATACTGCTTTTTCTCTAACATTCGCCACCTGGTCCTTTACTATCAATAATAAAATATTACTTCGTTGAAATGTAAGAAAAAAAAATGTTTTTAATTTTTTTCACATTGTTCCACCACATCAAAAAAATTGAAAAAAATCCTGAGTATAAAGGAGTACAAAAGACATTTTCTGACAAAATTTGGAGGTGGACACTTTTCAAAAATACGGTCAAAAAAATAATTTTAGTTTTATTTCTTTTCTAAAAAATTGGCTTTTGGTCTGGGAATCATAAAAAAAATTTTTTTTCATGCCTTTTACTCGTAAGTATTAGCGAAAAAATCGGCGATTATCAAATTTCAATTTTACTATGAATAAAAAAATAAAATCGAAAAAATAGTTTTTTTTGAATATCTCGATAACGGCTTGAGATAAAAAGCTGAAATTTTGACAGAATTATTTTTATTTGGTACCTAAACGATCCCCAAAGTATGAAGAGAAAATTCCACGGGGGCAAATTTCATATGTATATCCGGCTATACCCTTTGGTACGATGATAGCTGGTTATCTGGGTCAACATATAGGATACTTTTTACTGCGAGAAAATATCTCATCTGTGAGAAATCTATATATACTAAACACTAAGCCATAAGTAGGGACGAACCCGAGCGAAGCGAGAGTGAGTCGCTAGTTATATATAACATTCAGTAATTTTGACATATACTATCATAGTTAGTCGGATATCAAATATATTATTTCAATAAACTTGGCAATCTCAGATGAGATACTGAGCTGACAGCTAACTTTGAAATAAATTAGTATTCACGTCACAGACGTTTGAGTTCTGACCAGACCTCCGTAGTGTAGTAACTTTAGCTAATTTTGGTAGTCGCATTGATCTTTGTGGATGGTGCAAATTATTTTACACCCTTTGTTTGGTTAGTGTCTTAGAAATGATGTAGGTAATAGCAGTATATCACCATATTTTCTAAAGCCCAGATAGAAAAAAAAATACTGCATTATAATTTTCTTCAAATAAATAATTTGACACCAATTTGTAACGAATAGTGAAAAGTATTTTTTTTTTTATTTGTGATGAATACAAAGATGTTAAACATTTGTACGGACTGAAGAAATTGAACTTATTTTATACGATTGCATGAAAATCGCAAAAAAAAACTCATTTTATGTTCCTGGAATAAAACTTATGTTGTAGTCACTTTGGTTATAAATAAAATAGGTATATAAATAATTATTTAATTTTTTTTTTGCATAATTTTTTACTACTTATAATTAGATAAAGTTTGAACTCTGGTATTTTTTACATTGTTCTCCAGCCAAAGCTCGAGACAAGCTTTTTTTAATAGATTTTTTTAAATATATTTATTCCAGACTTTTGAAATGAATGTTACATTTTAAAACACTAAAACACATTTCCATTGGGCAATCATTTTGTAATGTTTGAAGAAAAATTTTGTAGGAAAAATTAATCTTGTTACTTGGCACAGTTTTCAAATGCAGTATGCATAACGCTATTGTTATTTTTTACACAAAGAGTCCCAAACAAAAGATTTCGTTCAAAGATAATCTGGTGTCGAAGTCTAGATCCAAAGAAATATTTACATATAAAACCGCTGTAACTGATTTTATTTACAGTTTTTAGTTCTTTTTATAATGGAATGTGCTCTAATATAATATGTTAAAAGAACTACGTATTATGTAGCTATACATGAAGATACTTATTATTATTAGATATATAATATTATTTGCAAAACAGTATATAAGCAAATCTTGTATTGTACAATTTTTATAAGTGGCAGTGGATGACGAAATCCGATAGCGTAGAAAATAGCCAAAATTCTTTAAAAAGTCAACAGGATGGTTTTTATAAAAACAAAAGTACCTATTATAATTTTTCAGTTTCCTAGCTGAAAATCGATATAGCTATCTTTTGATAAAGAAGCACATGCCATTTTGTTGGAGTGTATAGAGATGATTGTTACGATTAAATTCATGAAAGTAATCATATGCAAGAGGTTGGACGTTGTACGCAGTGCTGGATTTATTCTTAGCGCTACCACTGGGCTCTATGAAAAATGCCGTCCTATTATCGAAATTTAATTTTTTAAAACTATTAATGTTTCGAAAAATTCAAAAAAAATATTTATAAATGATATCAATTTTTCGAAAAATGTACCTACTAGTTATTCTTTTTTTATTTTTCATTTTTTGGAAAATAAAAAAAGTATTTTCGATAACGCGAAGAAATTTTTTTGTCGCCCTCCGAATTTTGCCGCTTCTAAAAATTTGCCGCCCTGGGCACTAGCCCCCAGTGCCCCTAGTGTAAATCCAGCGCTGGTTGTACGGCTATAATCATAACGTGAAATAACTGACCAGTGAAGTTTCTTATAAAGTGAATTTTCTTATAAAGTGAAATTGGCAAGAGAAAAAGAGAATAAGAAAAATAAAGAAATCAGAAGTTGGAGTTATAGTAACAGTTTATTAAGTATACAGAGAAGAAAAGCGTGTTTATGATTTGGCAATGTATACATACATCCACCTACTCGCCTTCTACCAATGCATGAGATTATATAGGACTTGCCAAACCACGATGCATGAAAATCTATATAATTTTATTTTAGCGTTTCAAGAAAAATGCATAATTTTTTTTACTTACCGGGCTACTACAAAAAATTAATAATCTTAAAAATAACTACTTATTAAACGAATTATGTTATTTGAATAGCGTTATACTCGTATATAGGTGAAATGAGACGAACCCATACAAGTGTTTTATCACTCGATTTTATCCGCCTAATTATCTATTCTATATCTATACGTATAATAAAACTATAATTGCTCTCTGTAGATGAAAGAATTTGACAAAAAAATTTATTTGGAGTCTTTATTAACGCAATAGAACCCAAAACAATGATTTTTAGAATTTTTGTCTGTTTGTCCGTGCGTTTGTGCGGTTTTCACTAACGTATTGTGGTAAGCTTCACGTAACATTTAGCATGTTCTATTTCAATCGGTTCATAAATAAAAAAGTTATGTCAATTTAAAGAATCCAGGGACGAACCCGAGCAAAGCGAGGTTGAGTCGCTAGTTCTAAAAATATATTTCCCGCTTTTCATATGTAGTTGCATACCTTCGATGTACACTCCTGAGCTTATTTTACTTATGTATCTGCAAATCCGTAAACGATATTAAAATTTTATTACAAATCGAATCGTTCCCAGTTTTACTACCACATTCAATCATTTTATACAGTTTACTGAACTTATTTAGTTTACTTATGACTTTGCTCGTTCTCTTATCGTCTGCATTCATGAATAATAACTTCTCAAAAATACATTTGACTTATAGTAATAAAAATTACATTATAATAAATGTGAAAGTTTTAGCGACTAAGTGAATGTCTGTGTTTCTTACTTCTTTTTAAACGTATGAATAAAGATAGTTTGAGAAGGGGTAAAGAATGCCTATACGATACCGTTGAAGAATAAGTAAAAGTTTTTATAGTATGCCTAGATAGGTAACTGTATTTACATTATTGGGCCGTACGCTGATTTTATTATCTACCAGCTGACTCGACAGATGTTGTTCTGTCCAAAATTTCAATAAAGTTAGTGACTTTTGAGTTCATATAAAAAATCTATAGAAAAAGCATAGTTTTTTTCGAATTTCCCAATTTTACGGGCAACTTTCCTATTTTTCCTCTTTTTCTCTAAAAACCTTATTCGGCACATTATGAATATTTTAAAATAAAATTGATAGATCGCTTACCTATAAGAGCGCTTCATTTTTATTTATATAGATAACTAGCGACTCACCCTCGCTCCGCTCTGGTTCGTCCCTACTTACGTTTTAACGTTTAGTATAGATTTCTCAGAGATGAGATATTTTCCCGCAGTAAAAAGTGTCCTATATGTTGACTCGGATAACCAACTATCATCATAGTAAATATCATCAAAATCTCTCTAGTAGTTTTTCCGTGATGCGGTCTCAGACAGACAGACAAAAATTCTAAGAACTATAGATTCAGTCTTTGTATCGATAATAATGTATATTTCAATAAGATTTTACAAAAAATATTAAATGTACAGATTCAGCTTAGTTACAATTTTATTATATGTATATAGATTATTATTTACCTATAATATATAACCGATAGCATTATTCGCGCATAATATGTACTAGATTATAATAATTAATAGCTTTTAATTCTTAAATGTTTGTTTTATTTGTTTAATAATTAAAGCAATGCATTTATAATTTAATGCTGATAATTATTATTGAAAACTTAGAAAACATATACCAAACGTATGTAAAGAGATATTTTTATATTCTTTTTTTATCTTTATTTATCTATATTCATTTCTCTCTCTTTCTCTTCTCTTTCTTTTTTCCCTAACAGATAATATAATACTTGTTTTAGTAGAATGAGATTTTATATTTATGAGAAAATCGTGAAAATGGTAAAAAGTGGAAGTATTTATAGGACAATTTTACGATTCATTTTTTATAATCCACATAAAACCTGCACACAAAGTATTTGTATCATTATATATTATTTTTAATGTTTATCAACTTCAGTCACACCTCCTTTGTCGTAAAGCAATGAATATTATACATTTTATTTAAAAAATGATTAAATTAAATAGTAAAAGTGCCACTGCTGAATGCCTGAATATGTTAGAGATATCACAGATTTAAAATTGTTAACCGCTCGCAACGAAACGACTAACGCTGGCTAAACCTTTAGAAATATATACATTAAAAAAAATACTAAAAAATTTTAGGTCTTAAAAAGACCTAGAGAAAAGTCCGCAATAGTACCTATGTGCAATCTATATAAAACGTACCTAAGGACGAACCCGAGTGAAGCGAGGGTAAGTCGCTAGTAATAAGTAATCATAAGTAATATTGTTTATTATATTCAGCCCTTTTTAACGTCCCACTGCTGGGCACGGGACTCCCTTCAATACGAGGGGAATCAGGCCATAGTCCACCACGCTGGCCCAGTGCGGATTGGCGGACTTCACATGTCTTTCGAAAACTTGTTAGGTTTTCTCAGACATGCAGGTTTCCTTACGATGTTTTCCTTCACCGTAAGGCAAGTGGTAATCATGTTAGAAATGATTCGCACATGAAAACAGTCATGAAAACAACAACATCGCTTCACTCAGTTTCCCAAGAAAGTGTGTTACCACTGCGCTACCACTGCCTTAAATTTATTAAATTTATATTGTTGATTATATAATTAAAATTAAATTAGTGTACTTATGTAAATTAAGCCATATCTAGGTACTCTAATCTTAATTGTAGTGATAAAACTGTAAATATGTGTGGTCGAGTTAATAAAGTAAGTGAAGCGTCGGATGTACGTCTAGACGTCTGATAGATTGTGTTTGATATTCATATGAGTTAATTCCCGATTCTGCTTGATCTTGAACTTCAAATTCAATATTCTAAGACTTACGAATGAATGAATGAATAACTCTTTATTGTACACCCAGAAAAAGAAAAGAAAATATACAAAATATAGAAGAAGTTACAAGAGGCGGCCTTATCGCTAAAAGAGCGATTTTTTCCAGGCAACCTTTAGGTATAGGAAATAGTACTAAAATAGAAGGGGCGCGAGTAATAAATAAAGAAACAGTATAAAGATATATATTTATACATATACGTATCATACAAATATATAATAAAAACAAAATAAATACAAGTAAAATAAAATTAATAAATAAGTACATTTATTTACATGTTAACAGTTTCTGATATAAAAACTGGCAATAATTGTATGCAACGAATAGCGCGCAATTGTAAAAAAAAATTCAAATTGTACAATTTAATTTGAAATATCACGTATGAGTTGTCAAGACAAGCAATCTATGAATGATAAATAGAGTGAGCTGTTTGGAATTGTAAGATCCCACAAGAAACAAGTAACCACGATTATGATCGAGACCATCGTCGCATCCAGTGGCGTAGCTATGCCAATGCAACCAATGCATGGGGCTACTTATACAAAGAGGCCACGGCGGGCCACAAACGATTCTTTTATTTCAAAACATTTTTTTGAGAACGGCCCTCGTAGAAGTTAAAAAAAAAACAGAAACTGCAAAAAAAGTATTTTAAATTTCCGAATATTATTTCATAATAGGCAAATGGGGGCACTTCCATTTTTTTTTCCTTTTCGTTTTTAGCCAAAAAGGCTAGTTACGCCACTAGTCGCATCATTGGTCGATATGTCATAACATTATTGTATGCAATATACAAAACTGGTATGGTATAAATAAGCCATACGAAGGAATAAGTTCTTTTAAAATTATTAATCAAATGGAAAATTGGAATTTTTATTTATAAATATATATTTGTTCATTTAAAATGTATTTTTATTTACTCGCTTTCAGCCAAGATTTACGATAACTTCAGTAATGATTTATTATTATAAAAAAAAAGATTCTATTTATGTAAATTTCCTTTTATTAAAAGGAGAATCTATATTTAATATCATAATTTCATATTATAAAGCTGAAGAGTTTGTTTGTTTGTTTGGTTGAACGCGCTAATCTCAGAAACTACTAATGCGATTTGAAAAATTCTTTTTGCGTTAAATAGCCCGTTAACTGAAGAAGTCTATATATAAGCTATATATCATCCCGGAAAGATGTACGGTTCACGTGGGATAGATTTGTTTTTGTCTACGAAAGAACCTGAAGCGAAGCGAGGGTGAGTCGCTAGTATCAAATAAAAATTGAATTGAAAAAGTAATATAAAATATGAACTAAGAGATGCTCTCGTACTACTACGGTTTCTCATATATTAAATGAGTCTATTCAGCAAGATACATACATATATTGTGAAAGACTATGAAAGATATAATGATCATATATATTAAGCTTTTAAGACTTACAATATACCGTAAAGTTATTATTATACAAGGGTCAGTGAAATTGCAATGTAAATAGTGTACACTAAATGAAATTCTCTCGAGAAAGTCCTCTGAATGCTCCTTTATCTTTATCTATTATCTTCATTGGCATTCACTTTCGTACAAATTGTTTAAATTTCTTACAAGCTTTATTTCTATTAGATAATAGAAGAATGACTTAGGAATTTTCTTCAAAAATTATATTAAATAGTAATGTACTATTCTATAACATAATACTTTTTAAGATTTAGGCGAATATTTGACATTTTAAATAAGTCTTACCCTATTGATACAGTAACTGTCTATTACTAATAACTATATGACTAATATTATTTTTATTAGTCCGGCTATTGATAATTAAAAAATATATATCTCTACTAATATTATAAAGAGGTAAAGTTTGTGAGTTTGTGACGTTGTAAAGGGGTCTCTGAATGTACTGAACCGATTTAGATGAAATTTGGTAAAAAGATAGTATGAGACCCTGAGAAGGATATACCTTTTAGGCTACCTTTTATCGCGGAAATCATCCCTTAATGGCGTGAAAATCGGGATGAAAGTTTGTACTGGGAAACAAGCTAGGGACGAACCCGAGCGAAGCGAGGTTGAGTCGCTAGTTATTTTTTCTGGGCCTAAAATAAAAAAAATCTAACAAAAAGGCTAAGGCTAGCCTTCTCAACCTAAGTTATCCAAGTCGGGTCTGTCACATACCTAATCGAAAATTAAAATTTACAAATAAGTAACCTTTTTTCCAGATGCTCTAAATATGAAATAAAAATTTGACGACGCGTATAGCTTAGTTTGTAGTGACGCTACTTGCTGTGCCAGCGGTCGTGTTCATTTGTGTGATGAGCACGAATGTTTGTACTCCAGTCATAGGTGTTTATATTTATATTTATAATATGTATGTATTTAAAGTTATATTTGTGTAGTGTATCAATTATCTGGTATCCATAACACAAGCCTCGTAGCTTACCATGGAACTAAATGGTGTTGTGTGCCAAAGTCCCAACATACTCGTATATTTATTTATATATTACTCGTACAGTAACTGGATTAATAGTTACATTCTTTAAATAACTAATAACAATCTAGCTTTTTGGATTTTTTCTCTCAACCTGTTTGTATACTTCATATTCTTCAAACATAGACCATCATGGTCTACTTGAATATGAATTAAGCATATATTTAAATGACATGCCCAAGAGAATCTGTTCCGTCTAATATTTTAGTATGACATAATATGAAACATGTTATTGTTGATTACACCATTTAAATAGTTTAATTAGTTAATTATAAATCATGATAAACTAAATAAGTTCGTACTAGATAAGTACTAGTATAGAACCTGCTGTAGTTTTTTCACAATGTATTTCTTTATCGCAAGGCGAGTGACAATCATGTTGAAAATGATTTGCATATGAAAATACTAGCGGCACACCCTCGCTTCGCTTAGGTTCGCTTCTAGAAAAACAAAAACAAACGTATCCCATAGGAACCGTATATTTTTCCAGGATAAAAAGCCTATATGTTGTTCCAGACTATAATCTATCTCTGTGCCACATCCAGTTCCGCCATTCTGGCGTGAAAGAGTAACAAACATCCATACTCAACAACTTTCACATTTATAATATTAGTATAGATTTGAACTCTCATCACTTGGTTTTCCAAGTAAAGCAAGCGCACTATCACAACCTTGTAAAACTATCGTTAATAAATATAATTAAAAGGTAATCTTATAATATTAAATGAGCAATTCTTGTTTGTGTATGCATAAATTTTTTTTCGTGTAATCTAATCAAATCTAATGATTTGGATCATATTTTGTATTCAGATAAGGTTTTGCTTTTTAAGTTTATCTATACTGGTGTCTCTACTGAAAAAAAAACACATTTTTTATATATTTTCCGAAAAACACCGAGCGAAGATCGTTCCCTCAGGTACTAGCGTAATAATACGTGTAAGATACGATAAAAAAAAAACTAAATACATTTAAATATACTACTAATTATTGCCCGCGAATTCACTCGGTACTAACATCGACAAAAAAACCTGTGTGTGTACTTATGTACGCACATAAGAAGTTATACTTCTTTGGCGTAACAGGACAAAAATATTTAAAGATTTCATCCCGTGTGTCACAACTCTCTGTTTGTAAAAGGAGTGCAGCTAACTTCATAATGTCGCTTTTTGGCTGTCGGTGTTCGCGCGCATCGTAAAAATTTTACTCTCATATTTTTTCCAAACGTGCCAAAAGAAGTATAACTTCAAAAATACTTTTAGCTAGCATACTAATGTTAAACCAACACTATCTCTAACCCTAACCATCTAATTCTGAATTTCACTGAAATGCGTGAACACAGTGTGAACTGTGAAGATGTAGAAACACAATTATTCATAAAGTTCTGCCTTAATAGTAATAACCTTTATTTCAAGATATTGCATCCATAGTTATTTGTCAGTAAATATGTAATTTGACCTATTGATTTAATTTAAATTAAAATTGAAATAGTTTTAAAAATTTATTTTTTTGTAATATGGGTTAGATAACAATGTCGTTACTTAATGCTTACTTTGAGTGAAGCGAAAGAGGTGCATATATATGTATGCTAAGATTATGGCACTTAGTGTTCCACCATCTCTAGAAAGTAACGATTCCGCAAGAGATATAAATTAAAATGTAAAATTATGCATATTACAAATAGTTTAATATTTTAATATAACTATTATAACAAAAATAATATAAAAGATATTTAATCATTTGTACAGTATCTTATTATTTCCGGCTATGCAGATCCAAAAAATAATTTCCCTTACAAGTGTTTCATTCTTTTAAGGGTTCAAGTATAAAAAATCGATTTATAGCTATACTAAAAAGAATTTTAAAACTACATTAAATTTTCAGACTTTAGGTATATGTCATAAAGCATGTTTTTCATAGTATTACTATGAGAAACAATATAATATAAATAATAGAATAATATAACAAAAAAAGTCGCTAAGAAATCTCAATATTAAAGATTTATCTAAAAACTCGCAACTTTTTTATATCACTTTAACTAAGTGCATGCATGAAGTACTTTTTAACCCCCGATGCAAAAACGGGGAGTGTTATAAGTTTGACCGCTGTGTGTGTGTGTGTGTGTGTGTGTGTGTGTGTGTGTGTGTGTGTGTGTGTGTGAGTGTGTGTATCTATCTGTGGCACCGTAGCTCTTAAACGAGTGAACCGACTTGGATGCGGTTTTTTTTTTTGCTTTTTTGACTGCAGAATTGTTTAGCGGTATACATAAGACATCTACGAATATTTACTAAACTTAGGATACATAAATGCAGCCTCCAATTAAAATGGTTGTGACATACGGACATGATGAATTTATAAGGGTTCCATTTTTGCCTATTGATTATGGAACCCTAAAAAATAGTATCAAAATATATTTTTTCAGCATGTAATACCTACCAGTAATTATTGCTATGTAGCAATAATATTTTTGTAAATATTATTGCTATTTAGCAATAATTATTCGTATGCAAGTCTGTGCTTTGAGTAAGTAAAGGCAAAACTTAATTATACATGCAAGCAGCGGCGGCAGCAAGCACGCGATCTTGACTCACCGTTGGAGATATGTCGTTCCACCACAATTGTAATAAATACTATACTGTGATATAGAGTACTTATTTACTTTTTATATTTAAAGTAGGTATTTAAAGTTCTATTTATATAGCCTTTGCGTTTTAACCCAGTCGGGTTGTCGAAAATATGAGCCTAAAAGATATCGAGGAAAACCGATTTCTCCTTAAAATCAAGATGGCGGCTAGCACGCCATTCGATTTTGGTCGCGATTTTAAATGTACATTCCCATGTGACTCCCCCCCTCTAAAGGCTTTTGAAATAATGTTGACCTACATTTTTTTTTGGGGTTCAATGCTAACCCGACTGGGCTATTTATTGGTGAGGAATGTTACTGAATTTTTTGGGTCGATAAGGATGTAACGATGCTAAAAACTTTATTATTTTAATTGCATTTTTTTAAATTACTCAGTGAAATATCTTTAATTTGCGAATACATTCAGCGAAATAAGTTAACTTCATAATAATTTTAAAAGCAATTAATTTAAAAATTTAAAAAAAACCCTACACAATAACCTGCAAGGTTACTCAGCCTACTCATTGAAACTATTTATTGAACCTAAAAAATACGATATGTCTGCTGTGAGTTTTCGAAGAGTTGGGTTCTTTGGAGACCATTCGGTTGCAGCATCAGGTCGAAGTTATCAATTAATTGTCATTTAACGATTACACTGGCACGCGTAAAGCACTTAATCGAGTAAACATACGCCAAAATGCCTTACATCATTTTGGAAAAGAGCTGATACTCTTACACTCCTGGACCGATATTAACCAAAATTAACTAAGAACCACCGCAAGGAAACTGGCTTTCAAATGAAAAATTCGAAATCGGTCGATGCGTTCGAGAGCTACGATGCCACAGACACACACACATACACACACAGATAGACAGACATCGATGTGAAACTTATAACACCCCTCTTTTTGCGTCGGGGGTTAATAAAATAAAAATAATTATAAAATAATTATAAATTATAAAATAAGATCAAAGCGATTTTAAATTCTGTAAATAGGTATTTTTCCGCGTTCTTCTTGCATACACTTTTACAACCACTTCTAACTTCTTCTAACGGCATGTTTATAGATTACATCTATTCTATGGATTATTTCGATTGAAATAAAACTTAACATGATTCTTATGAATAGTTTTAATTTTTGTTTTGATTTTGCTTATTTATTTTAATTTAATTTTCAGATGGCGAGAGATGGGTAAGAAGAAAAGAAGCTCTACGTGCGAGAAAAGGACCACAATATGGTTTAAGAAAAGAAAGAGTGAGACGACAAATAGGTAAGACTATATTTTTAATCCAATGCCGGTACAATCCAATTGCAGTATAATTCACCCTCCAACAAATGCACACGACACAACCAAGTTTATAGCTGCAAAGGAGTAAATAGACTAACTTACCAGCCGTTGCATTGTTTTCAAAATAAGCTTTATAAAAATAAATTGGTTATAGAGTTTATGGACAATAGTGAAATACCATTATTTACTATTTGTAGTAGTTTCCACCAGATTAGTAATTACTGAGTGTTCTAAGTTTGTTTTATATAAAATACTAGCAGAACCCGCGGCTACGCCCGCGTTCAGTCTACAAAAAAAAACTTTGGCTTTATATTATACAGTACATATGTATTTATATAATATTGTTCATATTAAAATACTAAAATAGCGATTAAAAAATGGGGGGGTTACAACTACTTTACAACCTCTACTAAATATACAAAAAATATCATTAACATCGGTCGAGCTGTTTCGGAGGAGTGCGACCACAAACACCATAACACGAGATTTATATATATTACATTTAATATAAATTATGCTTAGTAGGTTTATTAACAAAAAAATAAATTCAAACCTTAAAAAACCTCAACATAATAACCTATTCATTGAGATCATTCATTGATTAATTCATTGAGACAATTCATTGATTTTAGTTTTGCGAAGAGTTTTGCAGATTCCAGGTGACGCTGCAGCATCAGGTCTAGATTACCAAGTTTCGAATGGATGGATAACTTATGCATACTTTTTTCATAACCTTTTACCGTCTAGAAAAGAGCTGATAGTCTACAAACGACTAAACGAATTTTCTTGTTTTATAGCTAAGAGCACTCTTGATTAAGTCAGTCACCTTTCAATAAAAAAATAAATAATTTAAAATCGGTTTATGCATTTGGGCGCTACAATGCCACAGGCAAACACGGTAAGCTTATAAATTCGTTTTTTGCGTCGGGGGTTACAAAGGTTTTATTGTTGTCATATTTTTATCTATGCATAAGCGTGAGCTGAAAGCTATCAAGATCTCTGACAAGCATCAGGTCGTTAATCTACATAATAAAACTAACTTAAGCTTTTTAACAGAACTTCTATAAAGATATATAAATATACTAGCGACTCACCCTCGTTTCGCTTCGGGTTCGTCCCTAGACAAAAACAAATCTATTCCACGGGAACCGTACATTTTTCCGGAATAGCCTTCCTCAGTTAACGGGCTATCTAATGCAAAAAGATTTTTTCAAATCGGATTAGTAATTCCTGAGATTAGCGCGTTCAACTAAACAAACAAACTCTTCAGCTTTATAATATTAGTATAGATTTTGTTCAGAGTCGTTTTTGTTAATAACTAGGAATTTTTGAAGTGACGCAACCATATTATATAATTGATTACGAAATATTATCATTAATAATATATTTATGATAAATGTCGCAAAACATTTGTCGAATACAAACAAAATATATCAAATAAAAGCTATCAATATTTGTAAACGGTAAACAAATTATATAACATATTTGTTGATCAACGGTACTGTTTATTTAATAATATTGATTATTGAATACTAAAACTAATGATATATTTTTTTTTAATATATAATATTACATGATATGTATTTATGTATTCATCATTTTTTAACGTTCCACTGCCAAGGTCTCTCTTCAATACGCTGGACAAGGGCGTGTTAGGGGAGTTCACATGTCTTTTGAAAACTTACTGAGTTTTTTCACTCATACAGGTTTCGACACGATTTTCTTATACCGTAAGACAAGTGGTAATCATGTTGGAAATGATTCCCACATGAAAATATCAATGGTGCGAAACCCGGCAATCAAAAGTCGCTTCACTCGATATCCTAAGCGAGCGCGTTACTCTTGGCTACCACTGCCTTTTTTATATATATTATAATATTTTTATCATCTTTAAAAAAAGGAATAAGTATGTTTATACCACCAAGTTTTTAAGATAATCGTATATTTTTATATTTTTGTTTGATTGACTTTAAAAACAAGAAAGTATTCAATTTGACTGTATTTTTATAGCGTAACCAATTGTAGAATACTGAACATCTTATCTAAGATCGCTGTTAAGCATTACGCCACGTGAGCAAAACATGTTTTTTCACATACATTCAATTTTCTATCAGCGATCGATTACAGAGTCAACTTTGCTAAGGGAGTGGAAATATCACAAATCATAATCCGATGACTATAATAGCATAGCATATATAGGGGGAGTTCACAGGTGTTTAACTAGTACGGCCAACGACATCGCAGGAAACTTTGAACTCACACAATTATTACGGTTCACCCTCGCTCTGTTCGGGTTCGTCCCTAGTTACGTTTTAACGTTTAGCTCAGAGATGAGATATTTTTCCGCAGTAAAAAGTATCCTATATGTTGACCCAGGTAACCAACTATTATCATACTAAATTTCATCAACATTTATCCAGTCGTTTTCTCATGACGGGATTACAGACAGACAGACAAAAATTCTAAAAACTATAGATTCGGCCTCTGTATCGATAGTAATATTTATTTCAATAAGATTTTCCAAAAAATATTTAATGTACAGATTCGGCTTAGTTGAAATTTTATTATATGTATACATGAAAAAGTTTCTACATATTATGTGAGTGTATATGTGTTTAATGTGCATGTGTTTATGATTGTTATTATTGCATACTGAAATGGCTGAGCGGAGTTGTATAAAATTAAATATATAGAGAGGCTATGAATTTGAATAACAAAAAGGCTAAACTTAGTAAAAAAATTGCCGAAAGTTGGCGCAGATAACGCTATAATAGATTTTACTCTATAACGGATATTATAAAAACAAAAGACAGCTAGGGATGCACCCTAGCGAGGCAAGACGCTCGCGATTACATAAATGTTTATTCCAGTCTTTTTTATACAAACATGGGCTTTCTTCCTTCCTTCTTTATCCTTTAACACACTACGACTTAGTAGTGTCGGAAAATATACGGAATTGAAAGTAGTAAGGTATTTCAGTAAGTAAGTAGGTTTCATTCGGAAAAAATAATACTTAGTTTAGATATTCAGAATTATAAGGCATATTTTTTTTCGTTATTATGATTTTATTTATTTCTACTTACGAGTAATTAGATATAACTATAAATTACTGTAATAGCTGATGCATTTGTTATTGAAGCCTTCTCCAATATTGAACTTAGATATTTTCTATTTAACCCACTATATCTCTTAAACATTCACTAAGTACCAAAAGAACCATAGAAAATGTATACCTCAGTGTTATTGGAGGCTTGTAAGTGTATATGCAAAACTTGTTAGTCTTTTTAACACGCTTTAAGAGGATTGTGAAGTGTCAATACGCGGCGCGAGTAGGTTTTTTAAAAAATGCTATCTGTTTCATACCGTTCGCATTGCCAACCCGTACGGTGCGATAGAGAGAGTTGCAAATCTCAGAGGCAATTACCTACATTTCCTGTTTGAAATATTGTTTCGGGCGATAACGTTTTCACTCCCCTAAACATTTACGTAATGAGCCAATTTTGGTCTCATTAAATTCAGTACACCTTAATCTAGGTCCGTACATTTTTCTTTTTTAGTAATTCAGTTTAGTTTAATTAAAAAAAAATAAAAACGCTCGAGAAAGTTTTTAAGTAAAAAATACAAATATTTAGATGTTAATTTTTTCTATCAAACTCAATATTTCTTTATAATAAAAACCTAGTTTTTCATTATATCTACAACATTTCCAAAAATTATAAAAATTAGACTAAGTTTCTTGGGATGAAAAACGTTATTGCTTTTTGTATGAAAATTCACACTTCACAACCCTCCAGAATAAGGTATTTCTAATCATTATATTGTTCTGAATCTTTGTAAATATGTGATCTATAATCATACAGATGACAATATATAAAACTAGCAGTAACCGCGGCTTCGCCTACGTTCGAATTTCTGATCGCTACCAAACTTCACAGGATCATCCGCTAGGCTAATCTGGAGATTACCTGAAAATTTCATCAAAATCGCCTCAGCCGTTTTGGAGTCCATGGGGAACTACATACACACATTGAGTTTTATTTGTATAGATTGTTACCAATAAGCTGATGTGACGATGGAGTTACAATGGAAACAGTGGAAGTTTTCCATTGCTACTAGTAAAAACTTCGAGTTCGATTTTTTTAAAGATAAATTTTAATAATATGATGAATATATGCTATACAATATACATAACTACTGCTCAAAACCGTACCTGTACTTTTTTTAATTATAATTATTCATAATAAACATAAAAAGCAAAGAGCAAGTACTTGTAATAGGATAAAAAGGAACTCTGTCAACATAAGCTAAGCTTGTTTTTAATCTCCTTAGTCGTTTAAATCGATAGGGGATATTGTTACATAACAAATTTTATTCCACCTCGTTTTGTTAGAATATTATATTACCATATTGTGGACTAGCGGTTCACCCTCGCTTCGCTCGGGTTCGCCCCTAGATGGTTCTTTAAATTGACATCATTTTTTTATTTAGGAACCGATTGAAATAAAACAAATTCTAAATGTTAAGTGAAGCTTACCACAATACATTAGTGAAAACCGCATCCAAATTGGTTAAACCGTTTCTAAGATTAGCGCGCACAAATGCACAGACAAACAAACAAACCGACAAACAGACAAAAAAACTAAAAATCATTGTTTTGGGTTCTATTGCGTTAATAAAGATCCCCAATATTAGTTTTTCTCAAATATCTTCTATGTACAGATAGTGATCAGTTACAATTTAATTATATGTATAGAATAGATAATGGAATGTTCAATCATTCAACAAGGTTATTTTACAAGTAAATATCCTATAGTTCCTTAGAACGGATTATTAATATTTATAAGTTGGAATAATTCTAATAAAGTATTTTGCACAGCTCTTGTTATTAAAAATGTATTCAGCCCTTTTCGCCCTACCGCTGGGCACGGGCTTGCCTTCGATATGAGAGGGATCAGGCCATAGTTCACCACGCTGGCAAAGTACGGGTTGGCAGTCTTCATATATGTCTTTCGGAAACTTGCTAAGTTCTTTTAGACATGTTTCTCTCTGGTTTCCTCACGATGATTTCCTTCACCGGAAGGCCAGTGATCACCATGTTGGAAATAATTCGCACATGAAAATATCAGATATGCGTGATCCGGATTTGAACCCGCTTAATTCGATTTCCCAAGCAAGTACGTTACCACTGGTCTACCACAGCCCATAGTTTGTTATTAACAATAGGAACAAAATTTTTCCAAAGGTTTCAATAACAGTAACTCTGATATAGTAGGTTACCTATACATAATTGCCACAGTGTATTATGCTGTTAGTGCTAAATGGATCCATTGAAATATATTCCTTGAAAATTGTATGGAGCTATCCTTAAGGTATCGTTTTATTAAAAATAGTCATGAAAATGAGTTTACACCTGTTGACAGGGTTATTTTTTGAATTGGCAAAGATGCGAAGATATCGCGTAACACACAAAAAATATACATCTGAATAGATTTTTGAAATTACGAACAATATTTGCTATTAAATACAAAATACTAGGGGCTCATCCTCTCTTCGCTCGAGTTCGCTTCTAGAAAAACGGTAACATTTATCCGGGATAAAAAATAGCCTATGTGCTATTGCAGATAATAATCTGTCTTTGTGCCAAATTTCATCCAGATCCTTTCAGCCATTCTGGCGTGATTGAGTAACAAACATCCATCCAAACATCTAAACTTTCACATTTATAATATTAGTATAGATTATGTTCCTCTAAGTTGGATTGATTTCTTTAATGTAGCGGACTTGTAATATAATTCAATCTCGAATCTCTGAAAATTAAAAAAAATAATGCAAAAGGTAATTACAATAGTACAAGATAAGTACAAAAATAATGCAAATTAAATTAAAAGTAATAATATAGTTGACAGTTTCCTTTGGCTTCATTTATGAAACACTCAAGTCCCTAATTTTAATCATTTTCTCATTTTAATTTTAATACGAAACCAAATATTAATTTAAATTATTACATATTAGTTCAGTTATGAGAGTAAGCCTTATTACTTCTAGGAGCCTTCTAAGTAGAAGCTTATCTAAACAGAGGGCAATTAATTACTTCGAAAACATAAGTAAATCCTGAGTACTCAAATTAAAAACATGATTGCAGATTGATTCCACATACAAACTTTCATCCCTATTTCCATCCCCTTATGGAGAATAAAGATTGTTGGAGGGCTGGAGAGTAACGTAGGCTACTTTTTATCGCTGGTGATCATCTCATTCCCACGGGAAAACATGTTGTAACGTATCCTAAAAAATTTTTTTGATCAGAATTACTTGAAACTTGGTATTAAAGCCCTTCAATACAATTAAATAAACAAATCCTTTAGCATTTTTTGAAATACATCCCATAAGAGGGTAAAATAGGGGATGAAAGTTTGTATGAAACCTACCTTTTTAGAGATTTTTTCGTAGTTTTAGCGCGAGCGAAGCCGCGGGTTCTGCTAGTAGAGTATATATTTTGCCGCATAAAGTATTTGCTAGCGTGTTAATAAATAACATAATTGTTCTCACATTATTGAGATCACGTAATGTTTTAGTGACCACATCGTGTAGAACCTAGGTATGCTTTTGACTGGTGGAAATATGGCACTTTTATTGAGCTTGAGCTCGCAGATTTAATTTTGATAAGTATAAAGTAACTACACAATCTAATCAATATATGGTACACTTATAATAAGCGGCGAAATATTTACGTTCACTACATACAAATATTTAATAGACATTTTTTGGTCATTTAAAATATTTAAAGTATAAAAGAATGTAAGGAAAAGCTTTATTATATAAGTAGGTACTGTTTTAAATAAAACAATCGTTTCGGATGTTTAATGTTGTATTTTTGCGGTTTTATTTTGATTTTTGACCCCCAACGTTTCAAATGCTTTACAACAATCATAGTCACGAGAGAAAAAAAAAATCATTAAATTATTTAAAATTTCAAATATTCACGTAAATCTAAAAAAGTATTAAATAAGTACTGATTTATATTTATAGATATTAAGATTCATGTAATAACAACTGTGTGTTCAACAAATAAATTCGCGTTCTTACATATATGTACATATATTGTATATGGATAATAAACATACATTGTACATTATATCTATAATATTATATTTACTAATCTATACATCCATAAATAAAAATAAAATGGAAGTGTCTGTCTGTGATTTCAAAATTGTACCTAAACAACCCTTTTTAAAATGTTTGCCTGTCCGGCTTTCTTTAAAATCTTTGGAGCGGCTTAATCGATTACAATGGGACTTTCACTGAAAAATAGAGTAGTTTGTATGAGTTCATATAGGGTATGTTTAATCCTCGAAATATTTAGGGTTTCAGCATGAAAATCGAAATCCCTTAAAAATTACACAAAATTCGAATTTCCGTTTCTAAGCTACTAGGGACCGGATCAAAGCAAGGATAAGTCGCTAGTTAGTAAATAATAAATAAGGGTTATATAATATTCTATGTTTATAGAATTATTTAGTAGTGTTTAGTAATTTTAGTTTTTATTACTTGTTTTTCCAGTTTATATATAATATTGTTAACATTTTTATTATTGCATTTACAGCGTTACATAAAGTCACTTAGATGTTTTAACTTCGATTAAAGTTTAATCATTCACGTTTTTGTTCTGAAAATTGAAAATTTAACACAATTCGGAAACCCGGTTGAATTTACTTTGCTTTATTTATTTTACTTTATTTGGATTTCGAATTGAAAATATATGTAATGTATATTCGCAACGAATTGTATAACAAAAGTATAAAAATATTATATACTAGCGGATCACCCTCGCCTCGTTCGGGTTCGCCCCTATATGATTCTTTAAATTGACATAACTTTTTTATTTAGAAACTGATTGAAATAAAACAAATACTAAATGTTAAGTGAAGCTTACCGCAATATATTTGTGAAAACCGCACCAAATTCGGTTAAGCCGTTTCTAAGATTAACGCGCACAAACGCATAGACAAACAGACAAAAAAAACTAAAAATCATTGTTTTGGGTTCTATTGCGTTAATAGAGATCTCCAATAATAGTTTGCCTCAAATATCTTTCATGTACAAACAGCGATCAGTTACAATTTTATTATATGTATAGATAGATTCGCGACCTTGAACTACACGCTCTTTCATATAAGTGAAATTTTACAATGTCTTTGAACCAAATTGAGCAAATAAGTTAAAGTATTTTACTTTGTTTTTCAATAAACTTAATAACCTATTCTTTTTTGAAGAAAATGAGATTTAACATTTACAAAAGCGAGATTTTTGTCTTATTATTTCAAGCACATAATATCTTTTAGGATGGATTAACTTTATTTCATAATATTGATAATATAACTTCATCAATTTCCTTATCAATTTATTTTGTTTCTCTGAGACATAGTAAAGCTTAATTTAATAAGAGAATTTCTTTTAGGGAAGACATTTCTAAGCCAGCTTCATTTTCCGGTCAGTGGGACAATTTTATTAAAGCCCACATAATTAAGTTTCATTGTGATTATGTTAACTTAATATATACTTAAAGGCAGTGGTAGCCCAGTGGTAACGAGCTCGCTCGGGAAATCGAGTAAAGCGTGTTCAAATCCCGGGTATCGCACCTCTGATATTTTCATGTGCGAATCATTTCCAATATGATTGCCACTTGTCTTAACGGTGAAGGAAAACATCGTGAGGAAACCTGCATGTCTGAGAGAATCTAGCAAATTCTCAAAAGACATGTGAAGTCCGCCAATCCGCACTTGGCTAGCATGGTGGGGCTATGGCCTGATTTCCCTCGTACTAAATGGAGGCCCATGCCTAGCAGTGGGTCGTTAAAAAGGGCTGAATACAATATATACTTGCATAGTTGTAACATATGTTATAGATAACTAGTGTCTTATCCATTGCTATAATATCGTAGTCTATTTGTGTACCTACTAGATTTCATCCAAATTCGTACAGCCGTTTCATCGAGAAGTAGTAACAAATGCACTTTCGCAGTCCGCAGTTAGTAGTCCGAAGTCCGATAAAGATTTTATACTATTCTAACTTGTTCGTGACTCCGCTCGCTTATGTATTTTATTTTATTTTTGTATAGCAACGTACAGAAAAAAAAGCTAAAACAGCTTTATAACAACATCAAAGATCAGTAGCGAGAGCAGCACTTTCCCAATTCCAAGCTGCTACTGTGAATTGCTCAATAGAAAAAACATAGGTACTAACTGTACTTTGCCCAACTCAGGACTCGAATTAAGGACCTCCGTCTAAAGTGAAAAGCTAGACACACGATACGAAGTATTTATATTATTTATACTACACGGAAGTAACCGTTTTAGAATAAATACTCGAATATATACGTAATAGCACAACCAAGACATTACAATCTCCATCTTATACAGTATTCACGATAGATTGCTTTCAATTTTAAGCAAATAGTCCAACAAAGAACAAATGTTCTGCGTTTATCGCAAATCTCTCACTTATTTGTCTTGACTCTTGATGTCTGAGAAATGGTACCCGAACCACTAATTACAACGCGGGCGTTGATGGATTGTATTATTTGTCTTCTAGAATTTATAAACTTTATATATCTATACTAATATTATAAAGAGGTAAATTTTGTGAGATTGTAGGGGGTAATATCTGGATCTACGAAACCGATTTACATGATATTTGGTAAGAAAATAGTTTGAGACCCTGGGAAGGACATAGGATACTTTTTATCCCGGAAATCATCCCCTAAAGGGGTGAAAATGAGGATGAAAGTTTGTATGTATTGCTTGTACTGCAAAAGACGAACCCAAGCGAAGCGAGGCTGAGTCGCTAGTCATCGATAAAGGGAATATCTTGACCTATTCATCAAGGGTGCCTGACTATTGAAGTAGCACTCGTAAAAGTTTTTATTAGGTCTTAACGTATCTTACGTTGTATCCAAGAGTAACTTATACATTATTAAATAAAAGTAAATATATAGAGTATAAATATGTCTATTGTCTATTGTTAAAATCCATTTTTTGATATAAGTACCTGGCGACCGAGCTTCGCTCGGTGTACTTTTTTGTTATATCGTATTTTTTAGATAAAAAGAACTAAAAACTTGAATAAATACAAAAAAAAAGTAAAACTTCGTATCCGATCGAGATTCGATCTCAGACACACTTATTGATTCGTTAAACTTGCACCTTGGTCGCTTAACCATGATACTTATGCATGTGTGTAAGAAATTATCGAACATATTCTGCGTAGAATAATGCAAAAGAAAACTGCATGAAAACTCGAAAACTTGCGTTTTCCCAAACATGAGACTAATCTAGATCGATTTTTCGCCCCCGAAAGCCCCCACATACCAAATTTCAGCGAAATCGTTAGAGCCGTTTCCGAGATCGTTGGTATAAATAAATAAAGATATAAAGATAAATATACAAGAATTGCTCGTTTAAATATATTAAATATAGATTTACACTTTATAATTTGCAAATTTAGATTTGGATAAGTTCCCAATATTTTTTGTGTATTAATTATAATATTTAAGTAAAATATAACAATAATATGAAAAAATTATTAATATATCTCAACAAATGAACAAGTTATGAAACTTTAAAGTTGCCCTTGTACAATTTCGTGACGCCACACGACTGACATTTAAATTGATTTCTCTGTCATTTAGTGATAGATTTCAAAATGTTTTTTACAGATTTATTAGTTTTGATCTATATTTCCTACCTATAATTCCATTGCGTTAAATATGATATTAACATCATGAAACTTCTCCATATTCATACTTTACCGTCTGGCTATATGATTATTTTCCAAGGACAAAATAAACTGATATCTATTGGTATTTTAATAAAAATGTCTACATAAGACTGATTTTCTTTTCTTGTATAGAACAACTTAAAAACTGTTAAAACATGTTATGAAGAAATAACACTAATAGTTTCCATAGAGATAGACATGATGACTATAATATAAGTAATAATAATACTTATTATTATCTTATTCAGTAAAATGTTAAGAACAAAAAATAATCCTACTCTTTTTAATACTATAAATGCGAAAGTTTGGATGGATGTTTGTTACTCGGAACAGCTGAACGGATCTGGATGAAATTTGGCATAGAGATAGATTATAGCCTGGAATAGCACTTAGGTTACTTTTTATCCCGGAAAATGTACGGTTCCTTCGAGATAAATTTGTTTTTGTTTGTCACTAGGGACGAACCCAAGCAAAGCGAGGTTGAATTGCTTGGGAGTCGTGAATATTTAATGATTTATATGAATATGTTTTATGATCAATTAATTATAATATGAGATAGTTAATAGTAGTTAATTTTGAACACAGAATGACTTAGATTTTCAGTTAGGTATCTATCTTTTAATAAGATGCCTAAATATGATTTGCTATATTATAGTCGTATAACTTGAAAATATGGAAGAATAAAAACATAAATTAATTTGAATTGCTTTTAATTCTTTTGTTCAGTGGCTCCTAGGAATGTCATTTGGGCACCATTTACTTTAGAATGGAGAAGACACGTTATATATAAAACTAGCGACTCACCCTCGCTCCGCTCGGGTTCGTCCCTAGGTAGGTTTCGCCGGTTAGCATAAATTTCCGCAGTAAAAATTATCCTATATGTTAACCCTGATAACCAGCTATCATCATACCAAATTTCACAAAAATCCTCCAGTGGGTTTTCCGTGATTC
Organism: Fabriciana adippe; assembly: GCA_905404265.1. NCBI lineage: Eukaryota > Metazoa > Arthropoda > Insecta > Lepidoptera > Nymphalidae > Fabriciana > Fabriciana adippe. Next base: position 12,575,723 of record FR989995.1, on the reverse strand, counting down.
GGTCAGACAGACAGACAGACAAAAATTCTAAAAACTATAGATTCGGCCTCTGTATCGATAGTAATGGCTATTTTAATAAGATTTTTCAATAAATATACATTACATGTTACAGATTTGGTTTAGTTAGAATTTTATTATATGTATAGATAAAACACTAAATCTAATTACATATAAAAACGGAGCAATTTTAAATTAATTTGAAACTTAGCTATGTTTTTAATTTGCATGTGAACGTACATGTTTTGCTTGACATGTTGCTTGACAACGTGAACATAATCTATACATATAATAAAATTGTAATTAAGACGAATCTGTACATTAAATATTTTTTAGAAAATCTTATTGAAATAGACTTTATTATGGATACAGAAACCAAATCTATAGTTTTTAGAAATTTTGTCTGTCTGTCGGTCTGTCTGTCTGTTACCGTATCACGGGAAAACCGCTGGACAGATTTTGATGAAATTTGGTATGATGATAGCTGGTTATCCGGGTCAACATATAGGATACTTTTTACTGCGGGAAAATTTTTCATCTCTGAGCTAAACGTTAAAACATAACTAGGGACGAACCCGAGCGGAGCGAGGGTGAGTTTCTAGTACATTATAATTACGAGTATATAGGTACATTTTACTGTCTGTCTTATAAGTTTTAAGCTTTATAACTTGTAATAATATAATATTCTTCTCATATTATAAATAATGTTTAATTACAAAAGTTTTATCTATAGCGACATAAAATCTATACATATAATAAAAATTTGAGTCGAATCTGTACATTGAATATTTTGTGAATAATGAAATAGCCTTTATTATCGAAACAGAGGTCGAATCAATGGTTTTAACAATTTCTGTCTGTCTATCTTTCAGGGAACGCATCATGAGAAAGGCACTAGACCGATTTTGATGAAATTTGGTATGATGATAGCTGGTTATACGAGTTAAAGATTTAAAGATTTTTATTGAACATAATAACATACATATTCAAAATAGTTAGATCGTAAGTAGCTGCATTAGTATAAACTGTGTCGCAGCTATTTACGCCCACCTCTGGACAATAGGGGCAGTTATGTTCTAGGGTTAGTACAAGTACAATTTAAGTTTATATTAGTAGAATTAATTACTATTATAACTATGTTAGTTTAGTTTCAGTTTATATTTATAGTTAAGGTAGTACAAGCAGGTTGGTAAATTTGATAGTAGAAGTAGTAAGTACTACAATAGACATATTCCTGCTACATTTATAAACATATAAATAAAAATTAGTTAAACGTAACCAGTGATAAACCCAAGCGGAGCAAGGATGAGTCGCTAGTATAATGATATAATTATGTTTATTAAAATATCATGGCAACTACCTGACAAGTGTCACTATTAAATTAATTGAGTGCCCGCTCCCATCGATCTGTGGTATCAAGGTCAGAAAAAATGACCTCATGTACGTGAAGGTAAAAGTTATGATCATACTTTCCCTCATAATTAAGCCCATATGGTATTTTCTGGAATTTCTATGCTACATAATATATACATACGTAACTAATATTATACTTTCATACTAATTTAATCCCTCCCGGACAAATTCTAAGAAATCCGTGCGAATTTCCGAGAATTCAATTGTTATCTAGCACACCGGTGTGCTCGCGGTCCGCGAGGAGTTAATAAATGCGAAAGTTTGTGAGTGTATGAGTGATAGGCGCTCTACATAACTATTAGCATAGTCTTTTTAACTATCCACGAAGAAAACTAAAATACTCCTAACACATAAAATAAATTATAGTTTCGAAAAAATAAGTTTCAATTAAAATTATTCAGTTAAGAAAACTTTAATTATTGTTTTAAGAGTACGAATTCTTCAGTTTTCTTTTACATAAGACTAGAAGTATTTATCTATCGCTTAATTAACTGCCCGCCAACCCGCACTTGGCCAGCGTGGTGGACTATGGCCTGATCTCCGCTCGTATTGAGGGAGGCCCGTGCCCAGCAGTGGGGCGTTAATAAGGGCTGAATACATACATACAATACATAATTAAATATTATAGGGATATTGACGATGATGATGTCCTCTCGACTGATTTAAGCCACGGCGGTCAATCTTAATGGGACAAGCCAACTGTGCAGGAAATATTATAGTGCACAAGTGTTCGCGCTGACAAAAGTGCACTCTTTGTTCCTGTCACTCTCACGTTCCGGTGGGACGACAATTTGATACGACCGTTGAGAGATCAGCCACAGTGGTAAAACACTTCGGGCTGTTTCTGAGACTTTTTTAACAGAAAGAAGAGATCTGCAATTCCTATAGAAAAAATCATATTGATTAAAGTATTAAAGTATAATAGTCTACAATAAAGGTAAATAAACCAATTTGATCAATTTTACCGATCTTATTCTTTTAATTTTTTTCGTTTTGTATTTACAAATTAAATTAATCATTAAATGATGATAATATATATCTCACAATTACATATTATATTAAAACGGAATTGTATAAGTGAAATATAAATATAAATTCTTCTAGACATTTTAGTAAGATTGTTCCAACATAGGAAGGCAACTTGTAAGTAAACAAAAAGTGAAAAATTTGTCGAATTAAAGATTATTTCCACTTATGACTCATGCTAGCTATATAGCGAGATGAATAGTCTCTATAATCTCTATGCCTGTCTTCGGGAAAAGCATGAATATGTGTAATATATGTGAGAGATCGTTAGAAAAAGAATAGGCGTCCATTTTTAAAATATACATTTTATTATAATGATAATATATTATTTAATTATTCAAAAGCAATAATAAACAAATTATTGAAAGTACTTTCAAAAACACTTTATACTTTAAAATATAAAAATAATAAAGTAATAAAGCAATTATTACAATTACATAAATATTGTAATAACGATACAGAGATTCTCGGACGATTCAGAGCACTTATGAGCAAAGTGCCGGGCTCACCACCGAGCCGTTTTTGATTCCTTGATAGAAACAGTAAGGGTATTTTTACCCGATTGACGTAGTGGGAGACACTGATAACAACTGTCAAATGACATTTCCAAAAAAAAAAAGAAGGTAGTGTTAAAAACACAATGAAATTCATTTTATCTCCCCCATATATTTTTTAGTAGATATTTTTTATTGTTATTTGGCCGAATTAAAAAAGGAGGGGTATTCAATTTTCATAATTGTCTCTATTACTGTGTGGTCCAATACAACTTTTCAAAAATATAACCCCTTAGTGTGAAATAATTTTAAGTGATTTTGCTAATGATTTTTTTCAAAATGTAGTCAATTTTGTTCATATAAATTATATTGAAAAACATGTAGACTGATTTCGTTAAGAATTTTAAAATGACATACTTCTTCATCGTCTTTGCTTTGTCCTTATCTCACGCTCCGAGAGAGAACACTTATTGTCTCCTTTTTCCATTCTATCAGCCGTTATCTCAGCACCCACACCTTTCACGCATATATACCATATATGTCACACAAAACATCTATACCTTCTTAGATTTACGTGAATTTTTGACATTTTAAATAAAACTATCTTTTCAGATTATTTCGCGGATTTATTTTGATTTTTGGTTCCCGACGTTTCGATTGCTTTACAGCAATTATGGTCACGGGAGAGACTAAGGTATTAGACATCTCAAAGGTGTTATATACTTGTTACAGACAGTGCCTGTACCTTTCTTTGTCTACCTCTACCTTCCTTATTTCTCAGTACCTTTTTGCATATGTAACTATCTTTCCTCCTCATGATAAGACCATTATTTTTTTTTTAATTATTTTTTAGAATGACATAACACTATAAGAAATAAATCAACGCTTTCTAAAAACAAAATAACAAATTACAAAATATCAGTTCTCATACTGTCAGCTACAAGCAATACATGTTTAATATATTTTAAAACAAAAATTTTAAAACTCGCCAAAACTCATAAAAGAAGTAATGGGTTAGGAAAATACAGATTTAAAAATATTGGCAACATGTCAAGATTTCATTTAGATACATTAATCGAGTTAAGCTTGCCAGAAACAAAATGAAATAAAACTTCACAAGCTGGACTAACTGGCGACTTTGTACTTCCGAATTTGCTTTTGATTTTAAACTTCTAACTGACAAGTGTACACTTGAAACTATTTAACAAATAACATCAAAAGGGCTTAACCCTTAAAAAGGGTTAGCAAAAGGGGAAGGGTTAGCACTTTGGTCACTTATCAATTTGGTCATGTATCCCATACTAATTTAATATACAAAATAGGGACCTCGAACTTTTTCTTTGAATTCACTTACATGATTGAAGCTAAACTGTTTTTAATGTCTTTAACTGAAGCTATTTACTATATAAGATTTTTCGAATTAAAAAATGCATTGTAGCTTTTTTAATTAATTTTCAAGTGATGTATGTCACCGTTAAATTGTAAATACCGCTAGATTATAATCTATCTAGTGAGATTGTAAACTGTCGATTTGACAGTTTACAATCTCGCGAGACAGATTACAATCTAGCGGCACTTAGAATTTTCCGGTGACATATACACTTAGGTAAACATGCAAAATTTTATTTTATCTGTACTATACGAATAAAAATTAAGCAATTTTTATCCACATAGTACAGAATTTATAAGAAAATTTTTAATCTTCATGAGGACAATTATATCATGTCTCTATCAATCTCTTGTTGAAAAATAAAAGAAGTTGTTCAATCCGAGGGTACCTTCTTTAAATTTTTGTACGAATGTTACGCGACTTTTTTGTCTGTTCTCTTTCACTGGATATTCATGCTTGTTTTTTTTTTGTTAATCGCAAGTTAACCTTAAAGGTCTCAAATATTTTAGAAAAAATGTTCATCCTTATGGGTTCACTCTTTTTACTTTTTAATCACTGTTAAAATGATTTTGATGTGGTTTTACATTTTTAATTAAATATTATTTATAAAAATATATATATTTATAGGTACATATAATAATTCTGAGTAGAATCTGTACATTAAATATTTTTTGGAAAATATTATTGAAATAGTCATTATTATCGATACGGAGGCCGAATCTATTGTTTTTAGAATTTTTGTCTGTCTGTCTATCTGGGAACGTATCACGACAAAACCACTGGACACATTTTGATGAAATTTGGTATTATGATAGCTGGTTATCCGGATCAACATATAGGATATTTTTTATTGCGGGAAAATATCTCACCTCTGAGAAATCCTCCTCCTCCAGTAATAAATATAATAATTATTTTAATCCTTTTCAATGAAAATCAGCTCATGTCTAAATATGGCTGTAATTGCCAATTGGTATTATATTTGATACATTTAAGCTTGCAAACATAAAGTATATTATTGTATATATGACACGTAATAGGCGATAATCCTTTGCAACAGATGTAACTGAATGCTAATATAAATCAGTATTAATAGACAAGATACGTATCATATGACGTGAACACGATACCTACTAAACATAGATGTAGCTTAGATCAACTCTAACAAACAAGTTTTAATTTGTAAATTTTAATGTTATTACATTGTTGAAAAGTTATACTATAATATATGTACATATAATAAAACTGTAGAGGTCGAATGTCTGTACATAGAAAAAAAATTGCTAAAAACCAAGTCAGGGGGATGTAAGAAGAGAAATAAAACAAATCCAGTTTTTTTTTTTAATTTTTGTTTCTCTGTCTGTTTGTCTGTTTATTTGTTTATACGGGCTACTCTGCGAAATTGTTAGACCAATTTAAATGAAATTTTGCATGGTGGTACCTTATATCCCCGGTCAACATTTTAAAAGAAGAATTAAAGAGTTCCCGTGGAGTAGTTAAAAAACTGTAGTAATTTATACAGCTTAGTACACAAAAACTACCGATTGGATTTCAATGAAACTTTACAATAATATAGTTCATACATTAGAAAACTAAATAGGCTACTTTTTATCCCGCAAAAATGTATGATTCCCATGGAATAGATTAGCTTTTGTTTGTCTAGAGGCGAACCTGAGCGAAGCGAGGGCGAGCCGCTAGTTTAAGATAAATTTTATCATTATAGGCTACCTAACTCTATAAAGCTTCACGTGTGACTAGGTTATCAAATTTTAGAAGTGAATTTAAACCTTTTTCTAATAGTCGTAGCGATAGGATATGTGAAAATTCTATAAATGTGAAATCAAAGGCAAAATCCAAAAAAAAACTGACGGGATCAAGAGGAGGTACTAGAAAAACTTTAAGATTGGACTCATTTAATTCGTTATGACGAATCCTATATATTACAGACTAGAGACAAAAACAATTTTATCCCACGGGAATCGTTCTGTCCGACTGTAATTAATCTATCTCTGTCCTAAATTTCATCCAGATCAATACAGTAACAAACATCCATCCATCCTCACAAACTTTCACATTAATAATATTAGTATGAATGGCGAAAAATGTGTTCATTCAGTTATTAAAATTATACTTTAAAGATCTTAGATCATTTTAATTACACAGTATGATAAAAAAATACATGAAGAAGACAAAACAAGAGACAATACTCGTAATTGCAATCTTAACGATGATAATCTATACATATAATAAAATTCTAACTGAGTCGAATCTGTACATTAAATATTTTTTGGAAAATCTTATCGATATAGTCATTATCATCGATACAGAGGCCGAATCTATAGTTTTTAGAATTTTTGTCTGTCTGTCTGTCTGTTACCACATCACGGAAAAACCACTGGAGGGATTTTGATGAAATTTGGTATGGTGATAGCTGGTTATCCGGGTCAACCTATAGGATACTTTTTACTGCGGGAAAATATCTTATCTCTGAGAAATCTATACTATACTTTAAAACGTAAGTAGGGACGAATCCGAGCGGAGCGAGGGTGAGTCGCTAGTATATTGATATAAAAATTAATATCTTACTTAATACCTACATCGTATGTCAAAAAAATCTATTTATAATGTTATTGTGTGAAAAATAATGTTAAGGATATATTACATCAATATAATATTTTTGAAGGCTGTGTATAAACTTAAATGTTAATAAAAAAAATATCAAAATATTAACTGTTACATTGTAATTAGTGGGAATTGCACACGACGTTATTACACTTGGGACATCATTCATTGGATTTTTGACATTTTCGCTAATAGGCCCAACCCTATAAAAATAAATATCTATAAATATATATTATACTAGAAACTCACCCTCGCTCCGCTCGGGTTCGTCCCTAGTTACGTTTTAACGTTTAGCTCAAAGATGAGATATTTTCCCGCAGTAAAAAGTATCCTATATGTTGACCCGGATAACCAGCTATAAACATACCAAATTTCATCAATATCTGTTCAGTGGTTTTCCCGCGATGCGGTAACAGACAGACAGACAGACAGACAGACAGACAAAAATTCTAAAAACTATAGATTTGGCTTCTGTATCTATAATAAAGTCTATTTCAATAAGATTTTCCAAAAAATATTAAATGTACAGATTCGGCTTAGTTACAATTTTATTATATGTATAGATAATTTTCATCATCTACATTATATGTATAGCAATGGTGAATGGTGAAGTTATAATGGAAGTAAGACCGTGCAAAGAAAACAAGGCAAAAAAAAGAAATGTAATTTTTAAGATATTGAACGATTTTAAATAAAACTATCTTTTCGGATTATTTCGTGGATTTATTTAGATTTTTAGTTCCCGACGTTTCGAATGCTTTACACCAATCATGGTTATTTTTTTTAAATTGTAAGTAGGCACGGTCTGTAACAAGTATATAACGCCTTTGTGATGTCTGAAACCTTAGTCTCTCCCGTCACAATCTATACATATGATAAAATTCTAACCCAGTCGAATCTGCGCGTTAAATATTTTTTGAAAAATCTTATTGAAATAGTCATTATTATCGATACAAACAGCGAATCTATAGTTTTTAGAGTTTTTGTCTGTCTGTTTGTCTGTTTGGAAACGCATCACAAGAAAACCACTGGACAGAATTTGATGAAATTTTGATAGCTGGTTATCCGGGACAACATATAGGATACTTTTTACTGGGGGATTGTCTTAAATTATGAAGATAATTTTATACAAAACCTCTATATTTTCAGAACTGGAACCTGTGACCCCTGCCAAGTATACCTACATAATACCTAAAACACAGCACTCGAAGTTGAAGGATTACACAAACTATAATTAAACTTTTATTTCTCATAAATTTAACATGTAAATTACTTTTAAATGACTTTATAATAGCAGTATATTATCACAGACTATAATTTTCCTGTCATATTGTCAATAAGTTGTATGAGTAACTAGAAACAACTCGCGACTATGTCTGCACTTAGTTCTAGAAAGAAAATAAGAACATATATCGAAGACATAAATTTGACTCAGTTCGTAGTGACCCTACGTGCTGTGCTGTACGGTCGCAGGTTCGAGTCCCGCTGGGGGCATTCATTTGTGTGATGAGAACGAATGTTTATACTCCAGTCATGGCTGTTTATATTTATAATATGTATGTATTTAAAGTTATATATGTGTAGTTTATCAATTGTATCCATAACACAAGCCTCGTAGCTTACCATGGAACTAAATGGTGTTGTGTGGTAATGTCCCAACATATAAATAACTTTACTTATATGAATTGTAAATAATGGAAAATGCGGAATTTATGCAAAAATATGTATTTCGCGCAAACTATTTGTTTCTTTAAGATATTTTTGAATGCATTTTGAGGCGGTAAAGCCGGTAGCTTTCTAAAGGATTTATACTACCGACACTTTTAAATTATACTTGGTAAACAAACTAAAGAATTATATAGACGGAGTCCACCAGAAAAAAGGTCGAAATCAAAAATAGTAGCGTTATTTTGCTGTATAGGCTACTATTAGAAAAACAAATACAAATCTATCCCACGGGAATGGTACATTTTTTCCGGGATAAAATGTAGCCTATGTGTTATTCTGGTGTATGAGCTATAATATTGTAAAGTTTAATTAAAATTTATTCAATAGTTTTTACGTGAGAGAGTAACAAACATCCATACTTCTATATATTGAGACATCCATACATCCTCACAAAGTTTCGCATTTATAATATTAGTGGGATTCTCAATTTTGCCACATAGTATATTTACTTCACCTTTGTCGTTAATTTACAAAATAAATCTTTTATATTTTTAAGAATTAGTTTTCTTCCCTTTTATAGAAAGATGACATAATATTAGTTTTTTTTTCTTTATTATAATAAAATCCGTTAGCTATTTTTATTTATTAACATTTATTTACTTATTACAGTAATGAGTATTCTTTTAATATTTGTATAGTTTTTAAAACATCATATATAATTTAAACCATTATTGTTAACTTCACGTACAGTTCTATGACACTCTGTCTATATTACTCCTTAATCTGAGACAAAGATCAATCTCTCTTCTTTTAGCCTTTTTCCATCTTTTTTTTCTGGGGTGTCGGCTCTCCTAATCATTCTTCTCCACAGATGTTTTTTCTGTGTTTTGGGTCAAAATTGTTGTTTTCCATGTTTTTTTTTTTACTAAAGACATCCACGTAAGTCGGGTCTTACGCGTTATGGTACTGACTTGTGATCAAGCACTTTCCTGGTCATGTGATCTACCGGCCTTCTCATAACATGGCCGTACCATCGTCGTACGTCGTAGTCGTACTTCTGCTAACTTATTCTGTATCAGTCGTACCTACCTCGAAAGTTCCTCTGATGTAGAGGAGACTGGAGACAAATATCCATGAAAATTCAAAATTTACAGTTCACAAAGTGGCGAAGATATCACGTTACGTACCAGTGCATAAAAAAATAATACACTCCCGAATTGAATACCGTCATCTTTTTTTGAAGTCGGTCAATATTCACGTTACAACGTGACGTCAAAGAGAATACATCAGCTAACAAATTCCGGATGAAAATGCTTTGGAAAAACTTTTATTCTGTAAAAAATATGCATTCGATATGATTTTGTATAGATATTTATTATATAGTATTTGGATGTGAAAGCTGAAAAAGGAAGTAAATAAATATTGAATAAAAGTTTCCTCTTTGGGATGACTTTCACTGGACTTTCGGTATTTAATAACAACACAGTTAGCTTGCATTAATTCCTTATTATTTCTTTAATTAATTGTAGTAAAATAATACTTTAAAAATATATAGTATATAACCCTATGTACACTATTTAAAGCGGAACCTTAATTCTTTTTCTAAAATAAAAGTAGCCTGAGTTACTCCTTATAACATAAGCTATCTGCCAGAGATTAGCGGGAACAAACATACACGCAGACAGACACAAAAATTGTGTTTTTCTTATAAGTTCCATATATAATTTAATTAATACACATTTAGTAAAAAATACTATTATTTTGACATTACAAACGGACACTTCAATTTTATTTATTTGTATAGATTTTTGATATATTACCTATATCCTAAATTGCTCTTGCTTCATGGCTTTTATGTTAAAAATCTTTAAATTTCTCGGCTTTTCTGTACTATAATATGCATGTATTATACATATAAAACTTCCTCTTGAATCACTCTATCTATTAGAAAAACCGCATCAAAATCCGCATAAAAATTTTACACTATGTATTGATAAGATAATAATAGAAAATATAGACTCGTTTTTTAGTAATTAATTCAATTTCCATTTTAATGATATAATTTTACTAAAGCTAATAAAGCATAAATGTGACGCTATTTAAAAATTCACATATATTTGTTACTTACAGAAGCTAATTAAGCTTAATCCACAAAGTTTCAAAAACAAAGCACATATAAGCGCGGTTATGATCTAACCCGCTTTCTACTAAAGCCTTTTCCTCCAAATAAGTGATGCAGAAAACAAACATTGAAAGAATCTTTACAGTAACAAAGTTTTACACTTATTTCAATACTAGCGACTCACCCTCGCTTCACTCGGGTTTGTCACGTTACGTTTTAACGTTTAGTATAGATTTCTTAGAGGTGAGATATTTTCTCGCAGTAAAAAGTATTCTGTATGTTGACCCGGATAAATAGCTATGGTCACATAAAATTTCATCAAAATCTGTCCAATGGTTTTCCCGTGTTGCGGTCACATACAGACTCACGCAGAGTCAAAAATTCTAAAAAAACTATAGTTTCGGCCTCTGTGTAGATAATAAAGAATCTAATTTAATTTTTTAGAAAGTCATATCCATTTGGATAAGATTTTCTAAAAAAATACAGATTCGGGTTAGTTACAATTTTACTATACTCGAAACTTTTTCGTTCTTCTCTGCAACGGATTATGAAGCACTCGATTATAAAGTTTTATTCCGGAGTAAATTATCCAGAAATTTTACAGCCTCATTTGTGTTAAAAGTTTAACTAAGTGCCTCAAAAGCTAGATGCTTTGGTTGGCTTGTTCCAGTTTACATAGCCATATATATATACATATATATATATATATATATATATATACATATATATATATATATATATATATATATATAAATTCATGAAATCAATTTGTTAGTTTGACGCCAATTATATAATTAGACCTTAAATCTAGCAAATGAACCTCTTGCTTGTTCACTCGTTTTAATCGTATTATTATTAATTCGAAAGTATGTATGTATTTCTATGTTTGTTGCTTCTGCAAGTTAAAAATAAGACGGCTGGATGGATGTGGGTTAAATTCAGCACCTACACATCTGTATACCTATGTATGTCTATCGAGACAGATGACCTGGAGTAACACATAGCTTTTAGTAACCTATGGACGCAAAATATGGACGTAAAATAATGGTATGTTACTAGTTTTATAATAAACTAGTAACTCACCCTCACTTTGCTTCGGGTTCCTAATTATATGTGCGCATTAAACCCCCCCGTCGAACGGATTGCGGCTCTTGGTTACTTTTGAAGAAATTCTTACTTTTAAAACTTATTTTGTTTGATTCGTTATATTTTTGTGCTTTCTATAGTAATCGCATTCGTATGATAAATGTAAAAGTTTATATGCGTGTGTATGTGCGTTTGTTACTCCTTCATCTGGAAATGGCTGGACCCATTTGAATGATATTAAAGTACATAAATAGACTACGGGCTGGAGTAGCATGTACTACTATTAGACACCAAGGGACGCACATATTAATTAAACTAGCGACTCACTCTCTCTTCGCTTCGGGTTCGTCCCTAGACAAAAACAAATTTATCCCACGGGAACCGTACATTTTTCCGGGGTAATATTAGCCTTCCTCAGTTAACGGGCTATCTAATGCAAAAAGAATTTTTCAAATCGGATTAGTAGTTCTTGAGATTGATGAAACGAACAAACAAACAAACAAACTCTTCAGCTTTATAATATTAGTGTAGAGGTTTTGGATCAATAATAATTTCTTGGTATTTTCCGATTTCCTCGAAATTATTTCACGTCAAACATTTATACGGGACCATCTTATATACCTTAATGAGAATAAAATTTAATCAAACCCGATGGATAAATCCGTCTCGAAGACGTCTTCGGACTCTGAATTAGAGAACATATTACATTAATAAAATATTAGCATCGAACGATGTTACGGTCCTGGTGGACGTATACATAAAAGTGGACTGTATACAATAATTTAAAACTGGCTAACAGTCGTCGTCATATATAAGTGTTTACAAAAAAGAGAAGAATTATCTATATTTATACACTAGCGACTCACGCTCGCTTCGCTCGCGTTCGTCCCTAGGTTCGCTTTCACGGTTTGCTATGTTTATATATAAATAGTAGCTTGCTACTCCTGAGATATTAATTTTTTAAATTATATAACGATTTACCCTCGTTTCGCTCGGGTGCGTACGCCGAACGCGGATTTTGTTCACAATTTCATGGGTTTTAATTTTTTGAGCGGAACCCTGATTCTATTTCTAAAATAAAAGTAGCCTAAGTTACTCCTTATAATATCAGCTATCTACCAGTTAAAGTCCCGTCAAAATTGGTCCAGCCGTTTCGGAGATTAGCCGGAACAAACAGACAGACAGACAGACAGACAGACCGACAGACAGACAGACAGACAAAAATTGTAAAAAATGTGGTTTTGGTATATGTACCGTGTATACATCCATATGCATTTAGTAAAACGCGGTTATTTTAATATTACAAACAGACACTCCAATTTTATTTATCTGTATAGATATAATAAAATTCTAACTGAATAGAATCTGTACATTAAATATTTTTTGGGAAGTCTACATCGATACAGAGGCAGAATCTATAGTTTTTAGAATTTTTGTCTGTCTGTCTCTCTGTGACTGCATCACGAGAAAACCACTGGACAGATTTTGATAAAATTTGATATGATGATAGCTGGTTATCCGGGTCAACATATAGAATACTTTTTACCGCGGGAAAATATCTCATCTCTGAGAAATCTATACTAAACCTTAAAACATAACTATGAGTCGCTAGTAAATGATATATTTCATTAAGTCGTCATCAAGTTCTCAGACGTAAGTAGGCTTTCCGTCACGCAGGTCGCTCGCCGTAGTTCTCGATGGTGGGGCTGCGCCTGCAGCCCTAGCGGTGTCTGTTGTTGTGTATATCAGAACGCAACAAACGGACCACCTCAATTTTTGAAGTCAGTTAAAAATATGTATATAGCCATCATTATATAAGACACATGGGGTTGTACCTACCTAGCGGTACATAGATATTTATACATATGTATATGTATTAGAGATGAAACGTATATCTGGTAACTATCCGGTATTCGGCCTATACGGCCTTATTTTACTATCCGGCCGGATACCGCATATTAAAAAACTGCAATTTTTTTTCTTTAATAAACAGTAAGAAAAAAATATTTGTGACGTAAATAATACAAAATTATCTTGTAAAGACAGCAAAGTGCTGAAACGTACACTTTGGCATACTTTGACAAGTGTAAGTACCCACTCATATTTGTCAAAGTATTGTACGTGTGCTTGAGTTAGCCGTCTACCAACAATAAGGGTTGCAAAGTGATTGAGCAAGTAAACAATTGATTTTCGCTAATCACTAAATCATGATGACACCCGAATAAGCCTAAATTCTTAGGGCGGTCCCTCACCGGAAGCATTCGCCTGTAATGTAACAGTTCACATTCGAGCATTTCGTTCGTTCTTCTCCCTCACTTACGTAATGGCCGAATCTGAACTGTTACATTACAAGCGAATGCTCCCGGTGAGGGACCGCCCTTACAGTAACATATGCACTTGTCGCAACATCCAACGGGACAACCGGCTTATTATCCGGCCGCCAGATATCCGTCCTTACTGCTCGCCGGATATCCGGTACCCGGTATCTGGCCAAATAACTATTCGTTTCATCACTAATATGTATATCATGTTGATAATATACTCATTCATTCGAATGAGTTTTGAGTCTACGTTAACCATCGGTAGCTAGCTCACGTGCCCCTCAATTGTTACTATTGTAAGTTACCTATGTAATTACAGTTTGCTATAAATATAATAAATTCATTCTTATATTGTGTTTAACTTACTGAGCCAGCACGCAACAATCATAAGATGTTCAGATATGTCCTCTCCATATATTTATTATTTTTTAACGTTTGCCCTTGTAGTATTTTATTTTGTGTAATCTACGAGTATCATAACAATGTCATCCACCACCCCGATATTATTTAAAATCACTAGGGAATGCAGCAGTGACCTGGAGTGTTAAAAAATTCTAACACAATTTAAGCATTTCCCACATCAAACCTCTTAACGTGTCCACCGTCTTACTAATTAATTAAATTAACATTCGCTAAGCGTAGTTACGCAGCTAACTTACCTGTTTTATTCATTTTTAAGTTTAATATATTAGTACCTGGGCGACCGAGCTTCACTCGGAGTTCTTGGCCGAAAACACAATTTTATTTAAAAAAAAAAAACTAAAAACTTGAATAAATACAAAAAAAAACAAAAGTAATAACTTTGTATCCGATACCTGTGATGGTCTATCTTGCGTCTCGGCCGCTTAACCACGATGCTTACGCCTAAATGTAAGAAATTACCGACCATATTTTGCGTGGAATTATGCAAAAGAAAATTGCAATTCGTAAACACGTATTTTCCCAGACATAATAATAATCTAGGTCGATTTTTCGCCCCCGAAAACCCCCACATACAAAATTTCAGCGAAATCGTTAGAGCCGTTTCCGAGATCGCCGGTATAAATAAATAAATATACAAGAATTGCCCGTTTAAATATATGTATTTGATTCTTAGTATGTATTTTTAGTATATATTTGGAGATTTTTTATTTTAATAAATAAGAATGAAGGGATCTCGAACTAATAACAACTCCGAATGAACTCCGACTCATCTAAATGTTGATGAATTCACAACATTATATGATATCATACCGTCGCTTATTCTCTCGTACAGTTCCTTAACAAAGTTGGTACCCGTGTACCGTAAGAAACTTGTTACGAACTAGATAATTGAATTATAACAATCTTCGCGAGGAACTACTGAACACTAAACTCGGTTTTTTATAAGCGTTATTTTGATACTATATTTTTTATATTTTGGCGTAGATGATTTTTAGGGTTCCGTACCCAAAGGGTAAAACGGGACAATATTACTAAGACAACGCTGTCCGTCCGTCTGTCTGTCTCTCCGTCTATCACCAGGCTGTGTCTCATGAACCGTGACAGTTAGACAGTTGAAATTTTCACAGGTAATGTATTTCTGTTGCCGCTAAAACAACAAATACTAAAAAAGAGAATGAAATAAATATATAAGGGGGCTCCCATACAACAAACGTGATTATTTTGCTCGTTTCTGCTCGATATTGATAACGGCAGCACGTAGACGCTTGAAATATTCACAGAATAATATCTGATTAGGTATCTGTAGTAAATGAAAACTGCCAATCAGTTATTTTTTACTTTTTAATGCGTTTTTTTTGAAGTCGGTTTTTATTTTTTTCTTAATTATAATTTTAAATTATGGTAAAACTAGCGACATACTTGCCCTCATTTCACTTATTATTTTTATTGCTTAACGGTCCGGCCACGACTTCTGGCCTTAGCGGCATGCGGAAGCGGGGTCTGCGAGCGAAGCGGTGGTCATGCCACGTACGCCTAGTAGCGTTAAGCGGCTGTGATCGAGGTGGACGTATTCAGTAATGGCATTATCCAAAGTGGCTCTGCTTTGCCTCGAAAGCAATTCGACGAGTCGCCGCTCAGTTCGTCCCTGCGTTACCGCTGCCCGCGCCGCTTTGTGTCGTGGCATCGCATTGGGTCGCGCGTATGTCTGTTCAAATTCGCTCGGCAAAAATCGCTCGCGTTGCCGCCTGGTGCGGTGTCTCGTGGCGTGATTCAACATTTTAGTACATTTGTTCTTACCGCTCGCCGCCCCGCGCTAAGCTGGCACTGATAGCGGCGTGTTCGTAGCCAGACCCTAACAGCGGCCTGTGAGTTGCTTCAGTTTCATAGGCTCTGTACTAAGCTTTATCCAAATCTGTACAGGCGTTCTAGCGTGAAAAAGTCACAAACACACATACACTAAGTACTTACATTTACACTATATAAATAAAAGAACTATAATCTATTATTTTTACATTAATCGCATGCATGTTTACAATGCCAAAATTTTTACAAGTCCCCCATAAAAAAAAGTTCTAAATTCGCATTTGGCAAGAAAGGCAGTGTAAGCTGATACACTGCCACTTTATCATATGGCATTGTGTACCATAAATCCTCGTCAAATGTCTCTTGGAATTGAGAATCTTGCTATTTAATATTTATCTATACTAACATACATAATATTATAAAGCTAAAAAAATCTTATATCATTAATTTCAAAGTGCTTAAAGATATATAATTTAAGTACTTTGTAGCCTAATTAATTATTGAGGCTATTTCCGACATTTAGTAATAGAAGAATTATCCATACTAATATTATAAATGTAAAAGTTTATGTGTATGTATGGATGTTTGTTACTCTTTCACGCCAGAACGGCTGAACGGATTTGAATGAAATAGATTATAGTCTGGAATAACACATAGGTTATTTTTTATCCCGGAAAAATGTACGGCTCCCGTGGGATAGATTTGTTACTCTTTCACGAAAGAATGGCTGGACAGATTTGGATGAAATTTGGCACAGAGATAGATAAGAGTCTGAAATAACAAAAAGGCTACTTTTTATCCCGGAAAATCGTACGGTTCTCGCGGGATAGATTTGTTACTCTTTCACGCCAGAACGGCTCGACAGATCTGGATAAAATTTGGCACAGAGATAGATTATAGTCTGGAATAGCATATAGATTACTTTTTATCCCGGAAAAATTACGGTTCCCGTGGGATAGATTTGTTTCTGTTTTTCTAGAGGTGAACCCGAACGAAGCGAGGGTGAGCCGCTAGTACATAAATAAACTAACTGCACAAGCAGAGCCGCGGGCAAAAGTTACTTATATATTGTATGTTGTAGTAAATAGGCATTAATTTGTATTAAAATATTAATATAATATCGAAACTACACTTAACTATTACTATATAAACTAATTTGTACAAATTAAGCCCGTAAACTTAAGACAACCAATTTGTACATATTGCGATGTTTGAATACTCTATTTAATTTCAATTATCTTAGTTAAGCTACGAATATTTACATTAATTAGTTTACTCTTAAACACATTATACGTTTTGATGCGTAGAATAAAGATCTAATGCTAATGGTATTAATAACAAATACCACCTTCAAAGTAATTATAATTATTATAATGTGGAATTGTATCAGGTAACATATCCACAAAATTAGGAAAATAAAAACAAACCTTTCCCACAGGAACCATACATTTTTCAGAAATAAGAATCCTATGTGTTATTCCAGACTATAATCTATCTCTGTGCCAAATTTCATCCAGATCCGTTCAAACAAACATCCATACTCGCAAACTTTTACATTTATAATATTAATATAGATTAGTACCTATAGATACTTGAAATTGAGTATCTCTTGGAAGAATAAATGGATAACATAAAAATTATCTCCTTACTTTAATAAAAACGTGTATACCAAGTATCGAGGCTATCGGTTAACCACTACTGCTTTTCAGCGTGATACAATGGAAAGTTACAGCAAAATACATATCATAAAAACCTTTTCTATGTCAATATACTTAAATAATATATAAAAGTATAATTTCCGAACAATCGCTGAAGTACTGTTTTTTTTGTTGAAGATTTTTCTTTTGAAGTAAAACTTCTTTACGCACCCTTAACTTGGAGAGTAAGCTGGTGAATGCGTTACGAAAAAATGTACGTACGTTTGTTGCCATGGTAACCGTTGTTATTGTCTGACAAATGATATATAATATTATATTCATTCCTTAAATGAATATAAATTATTTAATAATATTCTATAAATATATGATTGTAATATGCCTAATATGCGTCATTTTTAGTATCTCACATATCCTTATTATTTAAAATATAAATTGAATTTCATAAAGAGTACTGATAACCTACAGAAGTTTTACTTCTTGCGCGTGTACACTTTAATTTTTATTTATTAAAGAAACAAATAATATCCAAGTCCTGACAGCGCTATTGCTGAGTAAAAGAAAGACAAAAACAAACACTTTCTATTTTTTAATATATTTGTTAAATTTAACTATAATAGTTAAATTTTAACAAATATTACCAAAATTAATTACAAGCTTAATATCATATATGCGTTTGCGGAATCTTAGCGGCAGTAGCTGCCTGCGGTACGGTTTCATCGTGCTTCAAGTTCAGAACTTCGTAATTGGCTAACAGTTGCTATGTCAGACGTGTATAATAAAGTAATAAAACTTGCTTAAGCATAACTTTCATACTCTACTTCTAAAATATGAGACAAGCAAGTTAATGAAGGCTTCAAACAATCTACAGGTACAATATATTTTAATTGCTGCAAAGTTTCTTTATCTTATTTTTTAAGGATGTTATATTAGTATGATGACACGTTTCGCTCAGTTTGTAGTGATCCCACTTGCTGTGCCAGCGGTCGCGAGTTCGAGTCCCGCTGGGGGCATTTATTTGTATGGTGAATACGAATGTTTATACTCCAGTCATGGGTGTTTATATTTATAATATGTATGTATTTAACGTTATATATTTATAGCGTATCAACTATCTGGTATCCATAACACAAGCCTCGAAGCTTACCATGGAACTAGACGGTGCTATGTTAATGTCCTAACATATTTATTTATTTATTTATTAAAGCCGCGAAGCCGCGGGTTCTGCTAGTAAATTATAAATTACTAGCGGCTCACCCCCGCTTCGCTCGGGTTTATTCTTAGGTACGTTTTAACGATTAGTATGGGATAGATAGACTACCTATATATTGTGTATATATATTATATATACATAAACATAGGTATGATGAGTTGTTGTGGTTTGTATTGTAACGTGTTCTCGTGTTCCTGATTAAAATCTGATATACGTATTGTTTTATTTTTTATTTTAAAGGTAGGTTTTATATACAAACTTTAATCCCCTGTTTTACCCTCTTATGGGATGAATTTCTATAACAGGTATTCATTTAATTGTAAATTTTCAAGTAATTCTGATCATAAATATTTTTTTAGGTTGTATTATAACGCGTTTTCCCGTGGGAATAAGATAATTTTCCGCGGTAAAAAGTCTTTGTCACTCTCCAGCCCTCCAACTATCTCCACACAAAAAATCACGCTAATCCATCACTCTGTTTCGACATGAAAGAAGGACAAACAAACAATAAAATATTAAGTATATAATGATATAATGTCCTCCTGACCGTTTCCGGCCACGGCGGCCAATCTCATTGAGACTAGCCAACTGCGCAGGAGATATTATAGTGCACAAGTGTACGCGCAGACACAAGTGCACTCCCTATTCCTGTCACTCTCATACTCCGGCGGGACGACTACTCGACACGACCGGTGAGAGTTAAGGCGCAGGACCGACGGCTTTACGTGCTCTCCGAGGCACGGGGGTGAAACACCGCCAACTTCCCAACTCCGGGCTGTTACTGAGGCTTACTATACAGAAAGACTCAATAACTAAACTTGGCCCGACCCGGGACTCGAACCCAGGACCTCAGGATGTGCAGCCGTACATGCTAGCCACTATACCACCGAGGCAGTATTACTATATTAAGTATATACTTATATATAGTACATACTTAATATAAAAGTATTAAGTATGGATTGAAGCATTAAAATATGTCTAATATGATTTTACAACAACAGATAAATAATTTAAAAATTATTACAAAACCTTGAAAAAAATATTCATATTAATAAAAATCTCTCCCGTGACTATGATTGCTGTAAAGCATTCGAAACGTCAGGAACCAAAAATCAAAATAAATCCGCGAAAATATCCGAAAAGTTAGTTTTATTTAAATTGTTAGGTATTTTTGCTTGAAGATCACGAAGGCTAAAATGGTTCTTAAAATAAGCCTAAGTTCTTAAGATTTTTTCAATCTACTTGCTCTTTAGAACAGCATAAAAAAATAAAATAGCTATTTTAATATCAGTTAAATTCATAATGTTCGTATAAAGTCGATATCTATACTAATTGCTATAGCTGAAGAGACTGTTATTTGTTAGTTTGAACGCAATTTTCAAGTTCAAATTCTAATCTATAGTTCAAGTTTCAAATACTGTTCGATTTAAAAAAAAATGTAATTGTTTTTAGCCTATTTATTTTTATAATCTCTCGAACATTACACTGCGGCCATTGTTAACAATTATACATAAATTACATGAGCGGCGCCATTGGCAAAAGCTAATAAAGAATATAGTAAAGAATAATTTTGATTCTACTTTTCTCCTATATGAAGTCACGTTCAATATTCAATACGTCCACAGCTAAAATCGAACCTGTTATTCAACGCACGCACATGACATTAAAAAGTATGTATTGTTCGTATATACATATATATATATATATATATATATATATATATATATATATATGTAAAATTTTAAAATGTAAAACAAATTCCACTTTTAAATGAGTAACGCATCCATTAGAAAGTTTCGTTGTTAATAAAGTTTTAATTATATTTCGTATTTTCCACCCTTTTTATAAACTTCAATCAATTTGCACATTTTATGAACTGTTATAAAGGTAAGGGAGGATAAATTTAACGCTTGTTAGCTTTATCAAACCTATGTTATAGATTAAGTAGGTAGGTAGCACCTTTCGCGTGGTTCGACCCTTCGCTGAGGTGTTGCAGTGTGTGCGCAAGCGATCCTGCAACGCCATATTGCACTACAGCAAGTCCCGATGTGGGTTTTAGTAGGTAGGAGTAGGAGTCTCACAGTGCCCTGTCCGTTGACGGCCAGGATACTATGACGGGCAAGGTCCCCATGATGGATTTCCCCAACGTCAACAAAAAAAAGTTAGGTAGGACGCTTTTGTGAATAGTTGAATAAAAATGATAATGATAAATCTTTTTGGGTATTATGATAAAAGCTA
Source organism: Fabriciana adippe (assembly GCA_905404265.1). Classification (NCBI taxonomy): domain Eukaryota; kingdom Metazoa; phylum Arthropoda; class Insecta; order Lepidoptera; family Nymphalidae; genus Fabriciana; species Fabriciana adippe. The sequence goes on along the minus strand of FR989995.1, from coordinate 12,554,255 downwards.
ATTAATAAATACAAGTGCTTATAATATCTACTTAAAAATTCTAACACTGGCTGACTAACTTTTGATAAATTTTTGATGAACTGACAGTCTAAATGACTTTTTAAATAACTAAGGTAGGGTTTATTTAAGTTCATCCTCTTCAAGATTAAAAAGGCTATGGAAGTTCATTATTTCTGAAGTTAGAAAAATGGAGATTGATGTTTAAGCATCTACATTCTACACTGGCGGCTCATCCTCGCTTCGCTCGGGTTTGCCTCTAGACAAACAAAAAGAAATCTTTCCCACGGGAACCATACCTTTTTCCGGGATAAAAAGTAGCCTATTTGTTATTCTGATGTATGGACTATATTACTATAGTTTCGTTAAAATCCAATCGGTAGTTTTTGTGTACTAAGCTGTATAAGTTACTATAGTTTTTTAACTATCCCACGGGAACTCTTTAATTTTCTGGGATGAAAAGTATCTAAGATGTTGACCGGGGATATGAGATACCACCATGCAAAATTTTATTTTAATCGGTCCAACAGTTTCGGAGATTAGCCCGTACAAACAGACAGAGAAACAAAAAAATTGACAAAAAATCTGGATTTGTTCTATTTCTCTTCTTAGAGAGATGCCCCTGACTCGGTTAATAAGTAGTAAGACCCGGTAAATAAATAAAATAGTATGTATAGATACCTAAGAGGTTTATAAAAAAAGGGGCAATATAAACAGAAAAGGTATGGCCGGTGTTAAATTTCATAGGGTTAACTTTTTGTCGAATATTAATTTACATTAAAGTAAATTGTTGAGTTCATGCTCTATTCCTATTGAATTAGTACCTAGTTTGGAATTGAAGACATCTTTAATTTAAGTTTAAAAAAGTTCAATCAAGAGAAAAGCTCAAACTCTGTATCAGTCAATCTAGTTAATTGTCAGTCTAGACTCTTTATTGAAAATTAATCCTCCAGCTGTAGCTGCTACTAGTATATTTATAGCTTTTGATAAACTTGATAAAGCTATTTAAAATAATAATGTTTCCGAAATTAGAAAAAGACATTATAAAAAAGAATTAAAAAGTAATTCGATACTTTGTAATACAAAATTTACACAATTTGAAAAAAGTATAATTTCTTAGTTCTTGGACGTTTCCTTGGAATGTCTTGACATTTGAAAGTCATCATAAAAATGTTATATGGCAAGTTGTGAATCATTTTAGGACATATCTATTTACGTGATTTACAAAGTGATAAAAACAATAAAATACTAATAAGGAAATATTGTACTTTTAAATTATATTGTGATACTTAACACTTGTATGTTATTCCTTTACCTTATAAGAAGTCTCATATTATAAATCTTATACCTTGTCTCACGTAAATTTCAGAAAAAAAAATCTCAAAATGGAATACTTAATTGTAAAGTAATTCTTGAAGTCTAGATAACTTTCAATTAACTTAACTTTTAGTATAGTTATTGCTCGCGATTTTACTCACATTTTTTATAGAAATCATTTTTTCTCAAATTCAAATATTTTTTCTCGGTGCTATAGGGGTTTCCTACGTTATTGTATTCTATGGTAATGCTTATTTGTTATTTTTCATTTTTTTAATTATATATAACAATTAATGTGAAATGGAACTAATATTTAACAAATAGTATTTTTAAATAATAACATTAATATGAAGTACTTTCCAAACTCCTCTAGTCTCAATTAACCCTTCAATAAAAACATATTAAAACGCCGCCTACTAGTTATACAAAAAGTTCAATAGACTTTTTTACAAATAGCATAAAAAAATAAGATAAAGACCCCGCGACCAGAAGAAAATAGTTTTATTTAAAATATTTTTTATGTTAGAGCTAAATAATGTATTACCACATATTCACAAATTCCATTTGTTACAGAGAGTGCAACAGAGTCAAAGCTGGAAACGGGATCGCGTAAATCACCTGCGCATCCATCTCGCATCTCCGCCGGTGAGAGTGGTAAAGCTTTAATGATTGATGTCATAAATGTTGTGAGCTTTATTATATGTTCGAACAAAGCTTTCTAAGCTTAAACTCAAGACATATTTTATTAGAACAGGCTTTTATACGCTTTAGAATTTATTTACAGCGTAATTGCATATTATGGGCGCTGGCAGAATTATTTTTATGGGGGGGTGCATATTTTGATGGATAAATCCATCCAGGACTTCAGGAAGATAGGACTTTTAAAAATCTTTATAGCCTGGTAGATAAGAAATGTAGTGCTTCGTTTTACTGACTCTTCTTGCCTAATATTACAGTTTTCATAGAGATAATTGATTATCTATCTATACATATTATTATCTATACATAAGCCGAATCTGTACATATAATACAGTACAATATTTACAGTACAATATTTTTTGGAATATCTTATTGAAATAGGCATTATTGTCGATACAGAAGCCGAGTCTATAGTTTTTAGGATTTTTGTCTGTCTGTGACCGAACCATGGAAAATCCACTGGACAGATTTTGATGAAATTTGGTATGATGATAGCAAGTTATCCGGATCAACATATGGGATGCTTTTTACTGCGGGAAAATATCTCATTTCTGAGAAATCTATACTTAATGTTAAAACGTAAGTAGAGACGAACCCGATCGGAGCGAGGATGGGTCGCTAGTATCTATATACAATTAGGCATTTATGTTATAACATTCAAATTATGTCTTTAAATCCCCTTGTTTATATGTGTCATAAACTACAGTTTTATACCACCTGCATTATTAGAAGGAGGTTGAGATGGCTTAGTGACGATATATGTAGGTACATAGGTTTGCAATTTCCTTGGAGTCATAGAAAAAGGTATAATTTAAAAAGTGACAAAATTGCAAACGTGCTAAGGGAACTTTTCGATTTAATTTTTTTTTTCAGCTGATTAAAATGATTTTTATTTGATTTAAATGATTTTTGTAGGGTGAGCAATTGCACCCCATTGCATCCCTCTTCCAGCGCCCATGTTGCATATCTTTACTTTTACTACTATATGATCTGTGCTTTTACATATATACACATATTTCCTAAATTGTATTAAATAAATAATAGGTTTTTTTGACTTTGAATCGAGCTTCCATTTGAAGCAAGGTCACAACAGTCCGCATGAACTAAACTAAAAAATATACAAACGTAAGAGACATAGCGGACAGTAAATTTTAATAAATGTAAAATACAGAAAATCTTAAACAAATAGAAATATATGTATATGTATTACTAAATACAAAGCAAAGTGGCGAAGTCGAGCCGCTAGTTTTGTATAAAATTATTTTTTGGGATTTTTTCGCGGATTTATTTTGATTTTGGATTCTCGAAGTTTGATAAAACTTATTGTAATTATAAAAAAATATTTAAAATTCACATTAACAAATATTGTTACTTTGTTACCATCTTTGTATTTTAAAACTGTATATTTATAATTTTGTGGGTAGGTACTCATGGTAACAACTATATAACCTTTGAGACGTCTAAAACCGTATTCGCTCCCGTGACCATGATTGCTGTATGCTATACACGAAACGAAGCCTTGGAAACCAAAAATCTAAATAAATCAGCGTAAAATTCCTAAAAGAAAATTCATTTCCCCGATTTCTATATGGTTACTGGCGAGTCACACTCGCTCCGCTCGGGTTCGTGCCTAGGAACGTTTTAACGGTTAGCATAGATTTCTCAGAGATGAGATATTTTTTCGCAGTGAAAAGTATTCTATATATTGACCCTTAATCCAGCTATCATCACACTAAATTTCATCAAAATCTGTCCAATGGTTTTCTCGTGATGCGTCCCCAGACAGTCAGACAGACAAACAAAAATTCTAAAAACTAAAGATTCGGCCTCTGTATCGATAATAATGACTATTTCAATAAGATTTTCATATATATAATTATATATATATATATATATATATATATATATATATATATATATATATATATATATATATATATATATATATATATATAATATTCTTCGTCTTTCTTTCGTGGCATAACGGCTAACGATACATTTTTAGCGCACATATTGTTATAGGTCAAGATGTGTCAAACACTAGTTATTTGGTTTTTTAGTTTATTTGGTTTTTAATTGGGTATTTTTTCTTATATCTAAAGCCTTATTGTATAACGTAAGCGAATATTGAAATTGTCTTTTGTAGAATGGAGCGGAGTAACTGGAGGACCTCCAGCTGAGGTGGTACTGCGTCTACATCCATCTCCATCTCCTGCGTATCCAGGCCAAACTTCACGGACGAACTTGTCCACTGCTGAAATTGGTTAGCATGCTATTATACATTAAACAAAGTATATCTTATACTTTTAAGTCTTCCATAGTAACCTCATAAGTAGATGATACCAATTGGCTCCATCGCTCTCAAAATTTTTATTATACGAGATTTTATTCAGGTAAGTCCTTCGTTTTAATATACTCGTATGTACATATGTATTTATTTAAAGGTTCATGAATAGGTTCATAATAAAATCAATAATATACTCAGATCATGAGAATAAGGTCAATGGAGTTTGCAAAAGACAAAAGTTGACGACTGAAATGACATTATAATTAGCTATAGCTATATATACAGCATTGTTATATTGACCGACTTAAAAAAAGACAAGTTACTCCAAGCGGCTGTATTTTTGGGGGTATTTACGCGATCTTTGCCGAATGTGAATCGATTCTCTTTTTTTAAAGAAAAGTTTATTTGATCTCCACATTTCATGTGTTCTTATTGTAAGATTCGAAGGAAAGAAGAAACTCATCTGCTAGCCAAATTAAAAGCATTTTGATTCCGGTGAATCTTCATAGAATGATAATATAATGTTCCGGATTCCCAAGCTTTAATTTATGTATTTTTACGTCTGCATGAACTCTAATGTAATTTCTAGTTTCAAATCATATCAAATTTTTTAGTTGACCAAGATGACAAAATATGAAAAAGATTCTTTAAAATATTTAGTAACCCATGTAACCCATATGTAAATGCATTTTTTTTTCTTTCGGTAAGCAGATGAGTGAAAATGACCGTACTTTATAACTTTAACCATATAATCTTATTTATATGGTCTGAATTAGACATTAACTAGAGAATGCTCCGAAAGATGTAACCAAAAGGCACTTGTAACCATTGCGGACAACTTAAAGGAAAAAATAACATAAGGAAAAAAGGGAGGAAGGCGACACAGACGACGTCATTCCATCTACAATATCGTAGTCGACTTGTTTGGGATTTTTGTCGCTATATATCGAATAACCATGGCTTAGAACCAACAATAATAGATTCCTACATCCTACAACTTGAATACCCTAGATAGATAAGCCTAGAATATTTAACTTTGTCTAAGTTGCTATTTTTGTGCCTTTTTGAAGTTATACTTCTTTTGGCACGTTTGGAAAAAATATTAGAGTAAAATTTTTACGAGGCACGCGCAAACTGACAGCCAAAAAGCGACATGAAAATCAGCTGAAAGTGACATGATAAAGTTAGCTTCATTCCTTTTACCAACAGAGAGTTGTAACATAGGGGATGAAATCTTTAGCTATTTATGTTCTATTACACCAAAGAAGTATAACTTCTTACGTGCGTACATAAGTACGCACACACGTTTTTTTTTTGCAATATTTCACATGTGTATTGATACTTAAAAGATTTGATTTTACTCGTACATAGCATATCTTATGGTGAGTATCGCATGCTAGAATCATCGTTCCGGACAAAATGTAGCTGATCATCAACTAAGCGTATCGTCATCCATTACATGGTCTGTACGTAGTGATATTCATATTTGTTATTTCAGAACGGGATAAGGCAACTGACTGTCCTCCAGCAGAAGTCCTCCTACGATTACACCCAACGAGATCTACTCAGCCTGATATAACGATTGCGAATTTATCTTTAAATAATATTGGTTAGTAAATAGTTTGGAACATTTAAACTACTTTTAATCAAGATTAATTTTTTACTGTCAAAATTTCGTCCTTTTGATGGTTTTCTGAATGTAGGAGCTTAGATTGTTTTAAATATATTAATTATACTGTACGTATTTGTGCAGTAATGTGTGTTTCCAAAATTTAATAAAAATGATTGAATTTGTGAATTGGATATGAAATGTCACAAGACAAAATCTGTCTATTATATTGTTAGATGCATTTACATATTATGTATCAGTCATATATTTTTGGTTTTCTCTTACTGATGTCGACTGTTTTTATCTAGCATAGCTGTATCTATTATATATTAACATTTACATATTAGTTAAAATGTTTCTATTAAATTTATATTGAGAAATAATATTCCATTCCCTGGGTAGATTCTAAATTATTACAAAAGGTAAAGCAAAGTTCTAATTCGGTAGATTGTAACAGTTTGGTGTCCTCATTCTGAATTTTGGATTTTGGTAACATCGGTGGTTGCTGAAGGTCGTAAATTTGGAATATTAATGACACCAAAATGTAACAATTTACTAAAGAAGAACTGCTTGACCTTTTGTAGCGAAAGCGTCCTTTTATGTCTTTATCAAATATTCTTTATTGCACACCAAAATATACATGACATACATACATAAAAGAAGGTATAGCACAACAGGCAGCCTTATCGCTAAGTGAGCGATCTCTTCCAGGCAACCTTTGGACAGAGAGAAAGAAAAAGATTGGGAAGGGGTGCAATCAAAAATTTTACAGAATATATATGTATACAAATAATACATACACTAGTACATACAAACATATATACATACATACATGTAATTAATTGATTAAACTATAAATAATATAATTAAAATAATCATTTCTTACGTCTTTACACACAACATATTAACAGGTACATAATAACTTGCACTTGAAAAGCAAACTATAATAAAATATTCATCAGCCACATTATATAAAAGCAGTTATTATATTTGGAGGTTATCAAGATCTTTTACAGTCGATGAAATTCTGAGTCAATGAAAATTCTTCAGATATTAAACAATATATATTTAAATCAGTAAACAACTTCAATCAAATCTATTGTTAACCTTTTGTTATGCCAAATTAATTTATATTGAGTGACTTTTGAGGCAAAGGAATAGTATTTCACTCTGCTTGTAACTTTACATCTACACAAGGGATATATAAAGCGTGTTGGGTACTATAATATACTAGCGACTCACCCTCGCTTCACTTCGGGTTCGTCCCTAGACAAAAACAAATCTATCCCACGGGAACCATACATTTTTCCACAGATATTAGATGTATATAGATAACGCAAATGCATGTACTTCGCGTGTCCGAACCCCGACCAAGCGTCCAGGTTGGTCGCCGCCAACTTCAGTCCGTGCGCGTCCATTGTTACAGCCAGACGGCCGCAAAAACTAAAAAAATGCCTCGTTGCGTGATAATTAACTGTAATAGCCCAAAAATTTCGAGCACCCAAAGGCAGGAACATATTTCCTATCACAGGTAAGTTATTTTAAAATTATATTATGCGTAAATTCATATTAAAACTGTTTTTTAAGTATTCCAAGCTGTGTGCGAGTCCCAGAATATATATAACTATAAATTAACGTTAAGTAAACGGTATTCACATTACATTGCCGCGTTTGCTTTGGACGTTTGATCTGACGTTGTGTGTTAGGAGACGATGAATATCGGAACAAGCGATACTGTCGCGCATCGCTTCGACTTCGTGATACAGGCAATTTGTCATTCTTCTGTCAAATCTAGCGACTAGTGTTGTTCGTTCTACAACATATATCAATAATCGATATCGGACGGACATATTATAAAAAAAAAACAATTTAGTAGATAAAACAAGCTCATGCATCACCTAATTTTAAACGACAGCTTTAAAAAAAGGAGGGTAATATTTTTAGGGTTCATGTATTCAATGTGTTTTTGTTTATCCTTTCAACATATACGAGTATGTTTATATATTTAATGTGTTTATAAATTTCTATTGTGTTTAAAAATTGTTTTTTTAGTTTCCCATATGATCCAATCATAAAAGAAAAATGGATTGCGGCCACGGGACGGAAAGACTGGTTCCCGACTAAACACAGTACTATTTGTTCTATACATTTTGAAAATATTAGTTTCATTGAAGGAAAAAAGTTAAATATATGTGTATGAGCGAAACGATCACGGCGGCGGCTCCAGCTGAATCGTAGCGGGGCGGAGGGGAATCGGCGGCATCGATGTCTTTGAATCAGTTTGGATTTTCCGTCACTAAATTTCGGCTGTGACGTCACAGTAGGTGTTAAAAAGTCGGCACGCTTGGTTTCAATACAAATCGTGATACTTGCGTTATCTATTACATCTATATCTGTGCATTTTTCCAAGATGATATATAGTCTATAGCCTTCCTCAGTTATTGAGCTATCTAATGCAAAAAGAATTAGTAGTTCCTGAGATTAGCGCATTCAACCAAACAAACAAACAAACAAACTCTTCAGCTTTATAATATTAGTATAGATTCGTACTCGCTATCCTCGCTTCGCTTAGATGCGTCCCTGGATATGTTTGGAATCAATAAAAATAGTTAATGTGAGTGTACCCTTAGGATAGGAAATGGGTACATGTTAACACAGACGTTTTTGTATGCCTTTTTTGTTTTCTAGTAATACATTGTTTTGACATATCTCTTAAGGTTTAGCCAGCGTTTGCCGTATAAACATATGAAAAAAGTTTCTTAGCAATTTTGTACTAAATATTTACAAATTATATACGTAAATCTTCCTTATTTGTCGCTATCTCTATTAGTTTAAACTGTATTAAAACCCATTGTTTGGTTTAGAAGAAGTAAGCTGACAAAAAGACAGGCAGACAGCTATTTTGTTTTATACTATGTATATAGAAGCCTACACATTAGGTTATAAAGGTATATTCATTTGGCACATCTAATTTCTTTTATGCTTTGTTTGTCAGATGGTAGTGGAGTAGTGGTTCGAGCTGAGGAGGCCCTTATAGTCGCTTTCGTTTTGCTGCTGTGGGTAGCGGCCATAGCGCTCTTTTTCAACCGTTGGGGCAAGATCAGGTGCGTCTATAAACTGTACGTAGATTTTTTGCTTTTTCATTAATAAAATAGCTATTTAATATGTAGAATTTATATATAATACATCTGTCCGAACTTGTAGATCCATATTTAATGAAAGGAATAAAATTTTACAGTATTATACAAATATAATATGTAATAATTAAAATATTTAAAATATTGCCTATAGTATTTTTGGGAATCAAATCTATTTTAAAGATAGACAAAAAAATATTTGTCTATTATATAACCCTATATAATATCTAAAAATATAAGTTTCTCGTTCCAGCGTCTGGGGAATTAATTGCTACTGTATGTGAGTGACGTACGGAATGACTATAATATATTAAATTAATTATCAAAACTGAAATATCATGAACATTAAATTATTATGAATAATTAACAATGCTAACTTTTGTAGGATGTTAGAACCATACCAGCCAAAATTTCAACAACAACACAGACAAAGTTGTGCGCTTGCAGAAAACTCCGTCACAGTCCCTCCACACGTAAGTAGTTTCATTAAATTTTGACCAGTAAAATATGACATAATAAATATAAATACTTACACATATAACAGATTAAAAATATCTCCCTCATTAATTTACTGCCTTGCTCATATGCAGATGCAAATTATAAGATCGTGGGTTCGAGGCCCGGTTAGTCTAAAGGATTTTATGTTATTTGATTTGTTTCTGGCAAATTTCTTAATATGTATTTTTATACCTGCTTATACGTACATATTTATATATTCCTCTTGGCTCTTAGTTTATGACTCCTGCATAGTTTGTATCAAAACAATTTGAATAATTAGGGCTTTATTAAATAGAGAATTAATAATGAGGGTATATTATTTACACTATGAATCAAGTAAATTTCTTTAGACTTTATTTTTTTATATTAAACAAAATATTTTAAATGATAACCGGTGTAGAATGTTTTTGAGAAAATTGAATTTCAGTGCAAAAAGAATTGAATTGTCAAATAAACTACGGTGATTCACAATAAAACATGCTTTACTTCATACAACATTCCAATGAGGCATGTAAATTGGCGACACGATTGTAGTGACTGTAGTGACGAAACAGTTTGTAGTGACTCTACTTGCCGAGCCAGCGGTCGCGGGTTCGAGTCCCGCTCGGGACATTCATTTGTGTGATGAGCACAAATGTTTGTACTCCAGTTATGGGTGTTTATATTTATAATATGTATGCATTTAAAGATATATATGTGTAGTGTATCAACTATCTGGTATCCATAATACAGGCCTCGTAGCTTACCATGGAACTAGATGGTGCCGTGTGTTAATGTTCCAACATATTTTATGTCAGTCTACAATATCTACGACACATCAAATTATCCAAATTTGTCCACCATTAAGGGCAACATTCTGTCTGAAATTGTTATTTTTTATTATTACTTATTATACGAAATAGAAGAAGAATGTTTTGAAATTAAATTTCTCCATAGTAATAAAATGAACAAAATTAATACTACATTTTTGTCATATTGTCTTCAACGGAGCTTACTGATACAATACAATACATATTTCTTTATTGACACAAATTTTGGTTATTACATAAGCCTATTGAAGTCTCTTACTCTCAAATTAGATAAAACCTGTATGTCAGGAGTCAACGTTATAAAAGATCAAAATTGTCACATTGAATAAAATATAGCAATTATTACTAATCATTTTCTTAAAATAAATTTTATGCCTATTTTTTGGTAATGACAAATGATACATAGATAATGTATCTATATACATACATAATTCATATGTGTATATTCTACCTCTGGGGTCTAATCACTAGCATGTACGGCTGCAGATCCGGAGGTCTTCGGTTCGAGTCCCGAGTCAGGCAAAATTTAGCTTTCTGTTAAGAAAGAATGAATAAATATCGATAAATTTTATTTTACTTATTGAATTGAAATATCTTACTGCTTGCGCTTTTATATACATATTCATAAATCGTTATGTCATTTAGATGTGTGTAAATAAATATAGTAAACACCATCAGATCTGCAATTGGCTTAATAATAAAAAAATCTTGTATGATTAAACAATAAACCAATGTTTAAGTATACTAATTAAGTGTATAATATAATATATGTATAATTATATATAAAAATTACTATTTTAAACATTTTGTTATCTAGCACCGGGCGTCACTCTCTCGAGGCTGTGTGTCGTACGACTACGGTGCATCGTTTCCTTCATATCAGCCTTGTGGATATCTTGCTCATCGTCCTAGACAGGTAAAATATAAAATCCTATTTAAAGTAGATTTTTTAAATTACCACTACTTAAAATACAAGAAACAATAAAGAAAATCTAAATGTACCTATTATTTAAAAATTCGTAGTCCATCAATGAATTTATTTTCATACTAGAGACTTACTTACCTACTTAGGTACGTTTTAGTTTTTTCTTAAATAAAAGTAGCCTTAATTACTCCTTATAACATTAGCTATCTGTCAAGAAAAGTCCCGTCAAAAACAGTCCAGCCATTTCGGAAATTAGCCGAAAAAAACAGCCAGACAGACAAAAAAAATGTGTTTTTTCTTATAAGTACCGTATGTAATTGAATACGCATTTAGTAAATAGCTTTTATATCAACGTTACAAACATACACTTCAATTTTATTTATCTGTATAGATTATTCCTTTTAAATACACTATATACTATATAGACAAAATGATTACACTTACAAAACACTTTATTATTAGAACTCGGTGTTTGTGGGAAGCATGGGAATGGCTCTCATACCTGAGAGTCCACCACGAAGGTCACGTTCGGCAGCTGACCTCCCCGCCCTAGTACCTGACAGCGGTCACACCCCCAGATCCTCGAGGGCTGCAAGTCTTCATAGTGCTGTCGACCTTCGTGTGTGTGCTCCATCCCCCAGGACTTCACGAGCAGCAAGTCTTCATTCAGAAGCACACGGTTCTGTTCAAGTTCATGTCAGAGGTTCCACGACCAATATAAATCGGAGCCCTAGACGTTTGACTATTACTAACGTGTAATTATAAGCGTAGTTCTTCAAATTTTTGTTTTTAATGTGTGATTTATTTCTTCAATTTATCTACAAGTTTCTTAAATATATTATTAATAAGCTCACTTGCTCAGACCTACAAATGAAGTCATTTTAGTTTGTTATCTACGTTTAAATGTCTGAATTTAAATTGTAGCTATAAGGATACATTTTTAAAATTAAAGTTATTTTTATTGTATAACTTATGCATAAGAATTAAAATAAATAATACATATACTTAAAAATAATTTCAATATACAAATAACTAGGCTAAGATATAATCAAATTTGTCCTAATCGATATAAATTGTAGATAAGTTTAGCGATAAGATCTTCGACTTCTTCGTAACCAGTAGAAAATTTAGCGTCCTTATATCTTTCTCTTCATATCTTCTATAAATAGCTATTAAAACTAAAAAATAGATTACACCAGGCGTGAGGTGCTATTTCTAAAATAATTAATAAATTCTTAGATCTCTACCATTTTTCTAATCTACCTATATAGTTTGATGAAATAAGAACCGAAACTTACTCGTAGCATATTTTTAGTACCTACGTATAAACAGTTGTTAAAGTATGTGCAGAAATACTATACGTTAAGAAATAATAGAATGTCATGTCATGGGTATTTTACATATTTATAATATGTATGTATTTAAAGTTATATGTGTATCAACTATCTGGTATCCATAACACAAGCCTCATAGCTTACCTTGGAACTAGATGGTGCCGTGTGTTAATGTCCAAACATATTTATTTATTTATAACTAGCGACTCGCCCTCGTATCGCTCGGGTTCGTTCCTAGCTTGGATATAGTAACATGGATATAGTTTTTTTTTTTAAGTATTAACACCTTCCATGGACCTTAAGGGACATGCAAAAAAAAAATTAGCCGGATTGGTCCAGCCATTCTTGAGTTATGCACTTACCAACATTCATTTTTATTTATATAGATGATTCAAAGGAATAATTTTAAAAATATATATCTAACATAAAATAAAAGGAAATTTATATTTTTGTTGCAAATAAACTGTACTGATTTAACAACGTTTTATGTAAAAATTCATATGTAATAGTGAACAAAGAAAGTAATAATCAAAGCTGATTCGGTGCTACGCCATATAATTTATTTATATCTTCTCTCCTTCTTCACATTGTAGATAAAAATGTTTTAAAATCCACCATTTCTAGTGTAATCTATAACCTAATTTAGCCCTGTCGAATTCGTCCTAAAAATTTTTAGCTCCTATTTAATCGCACACTAAATTTTGTGTCCTTTGTCAAAATTTTAATAAAAATAGACCTTTCATTGTTAGCGTTAACTGCCACTGAATATAAAAAAATAAAGCTACTTTAAAGGATTTAATGCTTAGATTAATACATATTTGACATTTTAATTAAAATTATGACTTCCGGACTCGCAATCTCGGGAACGAAAAATCAAAATAAATCCGCGAAAACGCCTTAAAAACAGTTTTATTTAACGTGATTTCTTAGGGATGAGATATTTTCCCGCAGTAAAAAGTATCCTATATGTTGACCTGGATAACCAGCTATCACCATGTCAAATTTCATCAAAATCCCTCCAGTGGTTTTCTCATGATGCGTTCTCAGACAGACACACAAACAAAAATTCTAAAAACTAGATTCGGTCTCTGTGTCAATAATAATGACTATTTAAAAAAAAAGCAGTCTCTCTCAAGAGGACTGCCAACAAAAGTGAAAACTTAAAACTATAAACAAACAGTTGCTATTTTTGGATATTCAAGTTAACTGTTTGATCTTAAATTAAAATTTGTAAATTAAAACTGTTTACATTTATCTGGTTTCGACATCTATCGGCACTCTGAGTGTTAGCGTTAACACGTCACGTGATCATGTCGATGACGACTTACATGAATTTACTCTCCATCCAAACCTGCCTATAGAAGTTTTCACTTCAATAAGACTTTCCAAAAAATATTTAGTGTACAGATTTGACTCAGTTAGAATTTTATTATATGTATGGATAGTTTAAAGGAAACTTTAAAGAAAACATTATATTTCATCGATGATTTTGCTGATACATTAAATAGTACCTGGGCGACCGAGATTCACTCGGAGTTTTTGGCCAAATATACAATTTTCTTTAAAAAAGAACTAAAAACTTGGATTTTTATATTTTCACTTTGTATTTAACGAAAAAAAAAACAAAAGTAAAAACTTTGTATCGGCCCGGGATTCGAACCCTGTGATTGTCAATCTTGCGCCTTAGCCGCTTGACCACGATGCTTATGCCCAAGGTTGCGAAATTAGCGATCATATTTTGCGTGTTAAACACGCGTTTTCCTAGACATAATCCTAGATATATTCCTAGATCGATTTTTCACCCCCGAAAACCCCCGCATATCAAGTTTCAGCGAAATCGTTAGAGCCGTTTCCGAGATCACCGTTATAAATAAATAAATATACAAGGATTGCTCGTTTAAAGGGATTAGACAGATTTTTTTTATATTCCGACAAAAACTTCTGACACGAAACTTAGTGTGCATTAAAACTTAGCTTAGTTCCTAGACTATCCCTATCTCTTTTCTATTATTATCTATCTATACCTAACATAATTTTATTGCCAAATAATAAATATATCTTGTAAATAACGTAATTTTAGTATGATAAAGCAGTAAAGGTTGAAGGGGTCTTCAAAGAAATAAATTTTAAGAGGCCACTATCATTCAATCAAAATAGATTTTGGCTCTTTATTTTTAAGTATATTACTGTTACTGATAGCTTTAATATGATACAAGGCCTTGAAACTATAAAAATCACTAAAAATAATTAATGTTATATTCAAATAATTATATTACAATGTCTTATCAAAAAGATATTACCAGTTTGAATCTAAACTTACTTAGTAATTTTAGGAGTGTAAGTAATTGTTATTTCGAACGTCTATTTTAACTATAATATCATCCATCAAAAAAGTACTACATACACAATCAACGACAAAAAATGTCATCACCGAATGAGCGCTCATTTGAACATTTGAGGGCGATTTTAATATTTTTTTTGTTGTGAAAACAACTTTAAGCATTATGTTTAAGGTTCAATTTACATTGTTGTATATTTATTTCATCTTCAATAATTACCTAAACACAATTGGTGACAGTTTTAAGAGAACTTTCGCATGGGATTGTGGATCTAGTACTTTTTTGATTGACGTGTAATATTTAGGAAACAATTTGTGAAGTGAAACAAATCAACCGTGCCTAAATATTAGTATTTTCACAAGTATATACGTAGGGATTGTCATAACTCATAAACTACGTAAGTTGTAAATTACAACACCTCACAAGTTAATCAAAAATGTTATCATTAAAGTTCGACTATTCCAAATACTCGCCTGTGTTTTACTAAAAATGTGTTGTATGAAATTTCATTTGAAATAAATTATTTATGAATTAATATTTTTGTTTCATTTATAATACATACATAAAATATATTTAGTAGGTACCTACCTAACCACTTGTAGTTTTTAGGGTTCTGTACCCAAAGATTAAAACGGGACCCTAATACTAAGACTTCGCTGTCCATCTGTCTGTCTGTGTCTGTTTTTCCGTCTGTCACCAAGCTGTATCTCATGAACCGTGATAACAACAAATACTAAAAAACAGAATAAAATAAAAATTTAAGGGGGCTTCCATACAACAAACGTGATTTTTTGCTCGTTTTTGCTCGATATTGATAACAGCAACAGGTAGACGCTTGAAATATTCACAGAATATTTAGTTACATATTCACATTAAAAATAAATAATTAAACTAAAATAAAACAAATATTTAAAGAGGGCTTCCCTACAACTAACATGATTTTTTTGCCGTTTTTATAGATAGTGGTACGGAACCCTTCGTGCGCGAGTCCGACTCGCACTTGGCCGGTTTTTTACTTGTTGTTTTTCTTTAATAATATGAAACACAGTCCCTATTGAAATAGTTATTGTCAACCTGAAGCCCCTGCACTCTAGCATTATTTAGTTACTAGCGACTGACTTTTAACTTAATTTACCCGAGTTAAACGAGGATACCTAAAAGTAGTATATTCATTAAAATCCATCTAGCCGTTTCTGCCTAAAGGAGTAACAAACAAACATATGTACATACAATCTTTCACAAATTATTAGTAGAAGTCTAAATATTATTAACAACGCAAGTAAAGGTAGTAAATAAATCAATAAATATTAATATAAAATAAAAATTCGTAATAAGTAAATAGTATTCAGCCCTTTTTAAACGTTCCACTGCTCGGCACGGGCCTCAATTCAATACAAGCGGGAACAGGCCATAGTCCACCACGCTGGCTAAGTGCGGGTTAGCGGAATTCACATGTCTTTCGAAAACTTGCTAGGTTCTCTCAGACATGAAGGTTTCCTCACGATTTTTCCTTCTCCGAAAAGCAACTGGTAATAATCATGTTGGAAATGATTCGCACATGAAAATATATCACAGGTATGAGACCTGCGATTTGAACCCACTTCATTCGGTTTTCCAAGCGAGCGCGTTACTCACTGGACTACTACTGCTAAAATGAGAAAACAGGATTTTTTTAAATAAAACACATAATGTAATATCTCAAGAATCATTCCGTAACCGCAAGAATGTTTAGTTGCAAATTGGGCTCTCAGACCCGGCGTGTGTCACGTAACTTAAGCTGTCAAAGTTATAATAGAACTATCCATCAACAGTAATCTAAGGATAAAATATTTTGGTATCTAACGTTTGATAATTTAATTCATAAACTTTGAATATGGCGTCTGTATAATATCTTCCTTTCTTACATTAATATGTGTTAATTAAAGTGGTTTTATAGCATCACTATTTCCCTTAAGACTAAGAAAAAGTCTACCACAGAGAGAAATCACTCTAATTGGTGCTTTCCGATGAAATTACTTGTACAATATATTTCTTACTGAAATTCCCAATTTAGCTTTTATTATATCTTATGTACGACATATTTCGAAAGCACATGTTAACATTCATAAACCTTAAAATTTACGGGCGATAAGAAACAAATAACTATATATATGGGATCAGGAGGAAATTTTTATTTCGTATATATTTTCCTTTAGTATATGGCAATATTATAAAACTATTCAAAGGGATTTTCGGATTTACTCAAACGTGGCAGATTAACATAAGGGGAGATACCTTGCACTCTGTTGTGTACCTCCACCATATATTATAAGTCTTCCATCTCGGGCAACCGATCAAAATTTTAAAATAATATTTTGATAAGGTAGAAATACTTGAAATTATCAGATTAAGGTGTGGTAGGTTAATTACTTGCTGAAAAACGTGCAATTCAATAATCTACCGATTTCCACAAGCCGAATAAGGTTCCGTAAATCCTTAAATCTCCTCTTGGGCTCCCCTACTATAAGTATGCATATGGTTTTGCGAAGTTTAGGGATAATATGATTTTTATACCATTTGCTTTACTTTATTTTACTGTAAAAATTAATGATTATTATATTTTTGAAATTCTATGTAGACAGGTATTTTCTAAGCATTAAAATGTCAGTAACCTATTCATTGATAAAAATTGAACTTATGACCAAACTTCTCTAAGACAAAAAAATAACGCGAATTACACTATTAACCGCAATAATCATATTTTCTAATTGTTTAATCGTTATAATTATCAATATTATGATAATTATAGTAATTAATTAAGTTATCAATCTTAGAAAAGACTTAAAGTTAAAAATCACTCTACGATTTCCATATTTTTAGGCACACAAGAATAAGACATATAACATCACTAGCGTCCCCCTTTATTCCTCTGGAGTTTAACGAGACACGTGACATATTGTTATATGTATGTGCTTAAGGAAATTGATCAATAAAGCGACACTTAAGTTTTTTTGTAAATCTATTAGAAACCAATACATTTTGCCTTAATATATAAGTTTGCCTTATACTTAACAAGCCTTTGCTTGCAGCTCCGCTTGCGTAATTTATTTATGTATAAACTAGTGATTTAACCTAGCTTCGCTCGGATGCATTTCTACGTACGTTTTAAGTAAATATGAATAGTTATTGCGAATGTACTTTAGGAGAAGGACTTATGCTAGTACAGATTTTTCTATAGGCCTTATTAAAACGTACAATGTTCTAGTTCATTGTTTTAATGTATCTCTGCAGGTTTACCCAGCGTTAGTTATGTAAATTTCTAAGAACGACTCGACAGAACCAGTTATTGTGTTTTCCCGTGGGAATGAAAATTTTCCTGTAGTAAAAGGTATCCTAAATGTACAGCCGATGAATAAATTATCACTACACAAAATTTTGTCAAAATCGGTCCAGTACTTTTTACGTGAAACGCGATAATACAAACAGACATACAGGCAAATAGACAAAATTTTTAATAACTATTGTTTTGGGGTCAATATTCTGTACACAAAATGTTACAGACACGATTTTTTAAAAAAATATTTCATGTACAGATTTCGCTAAGTTATTTTTATCATATTTATTTTCATCATGATTACCACTTTTTCATATGGCAAATGTAAATATCGTGAAAAAGCGTGCTTGCCTGAGAAAACCATACTACTTTTTAAAAGACGTAGGATGTCCGCCAACCCGCATTTGGCCAGCAATCTGGAACCCTGAAGCCCTGCTGTGAAATGTTAATAATCTATACATATAAATAAAATTGGAGTATCTGTTTGTAATATTAAAATAACCGATTTTTACTAAATGCATATGGATGTATACACGGTGCATATACCAAATCAACATTTTTTACAATTTTTGTCTGTCTGTCTGTTTGTTCCGGCTGATCTCTGAAATGGCTGAACCGATTTTGACGGAGCTTTCACTGGCAGGTAACTGATGTAATAAGGAGTAGCTTAGGCTACTTTTATTTTAGAAGAAAATAGGGTTCTCGAAAAAAATTAAAACAAATTAATTAATAAATTTTGTTTTCGGAAACAACCCGAGCGAAACGAGGGTGAGTCGCTAGTTATAAATATAAAAAAAACCCGACTGCATAAAAAACAATCTAAAAAGATTAGAACAAGTTGATGAAGGAACATAGTACTATGCAGTCGGAGATATATGTATGTACTTGTTTTATACTTGTTGCGGGTCTTGCTACGTACATATGTATATAACCCTCCTTTGGGCTTCGTCGTAGTCGGGTAAAAAGAGATGAATTTTTAATATAAGAATAACATTTCGATTATATCAGTTA
Source organism: Fabriciana adippe (assembly GCA_905404265.1). Lineage (NCBI taxonomy): Eukaryota > Metazoa > Arthropoda > Insecta > Lepidoptera > Nymphalidae > Fabriciana > Fabriciana adippe. The sequence continues at coordinate 12,534,980 of FR989995.1, read as the reverse complement.
TGTACGTAATCAAACTACATGCAAGCTTTATGGTAATTTCAGCAAGAATTCGATATTGATCAAATACCACCTATATTCCAAGCGCTTTGCGACAAACGCGATTAAGTGTGAAAAGGAAGCTCTCACAAGATATAACCGTTTCAATACGAATAACTTGCTTATAAAATTTTGTCAGAAAATTTATTAGGTATATTTTAGTAAAACTTATACAACATTGAAAAAAAATGCTGTTTAATAAAAAAAATTATATTCCTATATAATACTAGCAGAACCCACGTCTTTGCTCGCCCTAAAATTACAAAAAAACTCTTTGGCTGTATGCTATTATATAATTTTATGGCTGTAATGATTTTTAAATGTATATGATTGTGAATGGGTATGATTTTGACTCGCGCATTGAGGATTCTGTAACGTCGAATATTGTGTTGTTTTTACTAGCATGTTGTTTTTGTCGCTTCAATATAGGCCCGTTTTTCAGCGAAAGTGCGACAACGCCTTGGTGACGTGACCTTTGGGACTACGTGGTAATTGGAATGTCAAAAGAAGCGTCTTGATGAAGGCTACAAAATGCAAAAAAAAATTTGAATAAACTCAATTACTTTTTATTAAATCGAAATAATGTGAAAAATGCGATCGTTTTTTGCCCGGTTTCGCTCAGAAAATAATTCATATCTCGAAAACGAAATGAGATATTGAAAAAATGAAAAAAAAACTATAGATACGATTTTGGCCTACATTTAAAAAATCATTGGAGGTGCGTATCATGACTGGGTTATTCAGAAATTGTACCTTTCGTGACGCGGAGTTTACAAGCTCGGTCGCCCAGGTACTATACATGTAATATTATGAACTTGATATGACAAAATATAAATTCCTTTGTTATGGACATATGAAGAGGAGGGATGAAACGCATATAAATGAAAGAATCGGAGAAATTTAATTTACAGAATATACGTTAAATATCTTTTAAGATACTGGATATTTTGAGATACGATCGCTAGAAATTAACTTGTTTCCCATAATATCTTTAAAAAATAATATGAAACACGAACTTATTTTTGTATATACTAAACTATCAATTTATTTTAGTGTGTAAATATTTTAGTAAAAATAACACAATATTCGGCGGTATGGAACTCTTGATGCGTGAGTCAAAATTTAGTTATCGCATAAAGCTAAAGACTTTGCTTTGCAGTTTGAACGAAGGGAGGCCGCGGGTTCTGCTAGTAATTAATATATTAAAAAATGATTTAATTCATTTGGCAAATTCACTTTCAATGTACCCGAAGGTCGTCGCAGACACGAGATCTGTGGATTTTTATATACAAATATATTTTTTTGTTTTCGCAATACATACTTTATTAAATGCAAAAATAAGTTCGCGTTATATACTATTTTTAAAGAAATTATAGAAAACAAACATTTTAGTGATCGTAACTCAAAATATCCAGTATCTGAAGTAATATTTTACTTATATTCTGTAAATTAATTTTTGTTTAAACTATTAAGCAAGCTTCACTATTTATTTAATTATTATTGTCAGTTGACAATTTTTTTTGTTCTCATCCTTTTAGTTCGCATTTTACGCAGTCGAGTATTTTTTTTTTATTATTTTTTTAGTGCTTTGAAGTTAGTTTTTATATTATTCTTTAAAGCTTTTTTTTGTATTTTGCATTTCATTATCTACACCTAGAAGTATGTCTATTAAGTGTTTTTACCGAATAAGTCCATACAAACATGCTAACCCTTCAAAACAAAAATAAATAAATTGCCACATGTTTTTAGTTTGTTTATCAGTTCAATCAAGCAACACAAATAGTAAATTTCAAGCAGATCAGACCATTTCCTTTTTCATTTTTATTCTAATGTTTCCACCCTATTTCTCCTGTTTGAGATTGAATTCCAAAAACGATGAAATACGTATGTATTTATTTTTATGTTTCTTACTTCAAAAGTGACGGAGTTCCCATATAAACTTTCAACCCACATTTCACCCTCTTAGGGGATAGATTTTCAAAAACTCTGAAATACATATTTATTTATTTCTAAACAGAAGCTTCTATATGAAATTTCATGCTTCTAACTAACTTTGAAAATGATGGATTTCCTTACAACCGTTCATCCTTTATTTTGCCCCTTTTGGAAGTGGAATTTCTTAAAATCCTTCCTTAGTTGGATGTTTACAAGATAAAATACGTCGACTGTCAAAATTTCAAATTTTTAACCCTTGTGGCTTAGGCTCTGCGTTGATAAATCAGTCAATATATATATATATATATATATATATATATATATATATATATATATATATATATATATATATATATATAAATATATATATATATATATATATATATATATAGTATATTCTTTATTGCACTTATGAAACAAAATATTGTAATTGCAAATTAGAAGACAAAGGCAAAGGTGGACTTATCCCTAAAAGAGATTTCTTCCAGTCAACCCATGGATGTGAAAGATAGTGTTAAGTTGCAGGTCTATTAAGTGCCAAAAGATACATCAAAGAGAAAAAAAAAATACTGTTACATATATAAACCTTACAAGTATAATATGACTATAAATATTATATACAAAAAAAAATACACATATACATACATATTATAATATTTAAATAAATATACAAATAATAAAATAAAAGTACAGTAAATGAATATATTTATTATGATGACAAATGAATAATTATATTATTGTGTCAAGGTAATGCTGCTTTAATCGTTTTTTAAAAGCGTTGATGGAGGGACTCATTTGAATAACTTTAGGAATATTGTTCCAAAGGGTCGCGGCACGTACAGTAAACGAATTCTGCATAAACCTAGTGTTACTTCTAGGGATATCCAGCATCGCTGTGATGCACGATCGCCTGGAACGTTCAGGAGTAGGGAGCAGTTTAAACCGGGAGCTGAGGTACGAAGGGGAATTCTGGTTATTAAGGATGTTGAAAAGAAATGAAAGGATGTGCATATCACGGCGAAGGCGAACTGGGAGCCATTTCAATTGAGCACGAAAGTTGGAAATGTGGTCATATTTACGCAATCCGAAAACGAAGCGGATAGCAAGATTTTGGAGACGCTCAAGTTTGTTTAATTGCTCCTCAGTCACATCCAAATAGCATACGTCGGCGTAGTCGAGAATGGGTAATAAAAGAGATTGTGCAAGCATAATCTTAGTTTTGAAAGGAAGGTAGTATTGGAGACGCTTAAGAGAATGAAAAGAGAAGTGCATACGTTTACTAACCTCGTTGACCTGAGGTGTCCAAGACATGTTGCCCTCCATGAGGAGGCCCAAGTTTCTGACTTTATCATAATAAGGAATATGATACCCAGAGTACAGAATCCCAGGCACAAAATCCCAATTTATTCTATTCCTAAGCCGGCTACTGCCAATTATAATAGCTTGAGATTTTTTGGGGTTAACTAAGAGGCCGAAAGATTCAGCCCAAGTCTTAATTGCAGCGAGATCTCTGTTTAAGGTGTTCACAGCCTCAGGCAACTCAGTCAACTCGCAGTGACGGTATAATTGCAAGTCATCCGCATACAGATGGAAGGGAGAAGAAATGACACGTGAAATGTTATTGATAAATATGGAAAAGAGCAATGGTGAAAGTACGCCGCCTTGAGGGACACCAGCTATGAGTTCCAACCAAGTTGATGAGTTATCATTGGCCTTCACACATTGCCGGCGTCCGAAGAGATATGAACGGAACCAGTCTAAAGCAGTAGGAGAAATGTTAACAGCGCGAAGAGTGCCAAGAAGGATGTCACTATCAACAGAATTGAAGGCGTTACTAAAATCCAATAGTATCAATGCAGTTAGCTTGGTATTATCCATCGCTTCCCGAATATCCTCCGTTATATTCAGTAACGCGCCAACACTGCTGTGGAAGGGACGGAAACCGGACTGATATGGACATAGAAGATTATTAGTGGTGAGATAGGAATAAAGTTGATCATGGACAAAAGATTCGAGGATTTTAGATAGAATGGGTAGGATAGATATGGGACGAAATTCTGTGAAACATGAAGGATTAGGGATTTTAGGTAAAGGTATGACAAAAGCATTCTTCCACAGTGAAGGAAAGACACCACTGGTCAGTGAGGTGTTGATAATGTGAGTGATCACTGGTGCAATGTCCTCCAACACAGGAAGAATCATCTCAAGGCTGAGATTGTCAGTACCAATGGCTTTAGTGGAGATAGAACGGACACACTTCTTAACGGCATCTTCGGAGACCGATTCAAAATAAAAAGAAGGTGAGTCTGGTGGGACAATTTGCGATAAATACGCAAGAGTACTTGACTTAATACTAGGGGTTAATGTAATAGGAGGGGTGACAAAATGTCTATTTAGGTCATTGAGATCCACGGAGATGTGACGAGTGTCCGTGGTTTTGCCCACACCTAGCGACTCTAAGAACTTCCAAACTTGCGTTTGACAAAGATCTTGAATAGTGGAGTGAATATAACGGCGCTTTGCATCCCTACACATTCTGTTGCAGATGTTTCGCAGTTTTTTGTATGCTTCTAAGTTCTCTTGCGATGGATATTTTTTATTTTTCAATTTGGCTCTATCGCGCTTATATATATATTTATATATATATATATATATATATATATATATATATATATATATATATATATACTATAATAAAGCAGTAACTTAGCGAAATCTGTACATGAAATATTTTTTAAAAACAGTGACTGTAACGTATTATGTATACGATATAGACCCCAAAACAATAGTTATTAATTTTTTTGTCTGTTTGTCTGTTTGTCTTTTTGTCTGTTTGTCTGTTTGTCTGTTTGTCTGTTTGTCTGTTTGTCTGTACGCGTTTCACGCAAAAGGCAATGAACCGATTTCAACGAAATTTTGTGAACTGATAACTTATTACTCGGGTCAACATTTAGGATAACTTTTACTTTTGGAAAATCTTTGTTTCCCGCGGGAAATCGCAATAACTGGTTTTATCGAGTCCTCCTTAGGAACCCTCCGCTGGCTAAACCTAAAGACATACATCAAAACAATGTACTAAAAAATTGTAGATCTTGAAAAGGCCAACAGAAATATCTACAACAGTATATGTCTATCTCTCAAGGTACACTCGCAATACCTATTCTTATCTATACTTATAGCAAAACTAACTTAGTTAAATCGATGTGCGCGTTTCACGCAAAAAGTACTGAACCGATTTCAATTAAATTTTGTATAGTGATAGCTTATCACTTGAGTCAACATTTAGAATACCTTTTACTACAGGCACATTTTTCGTTCCCGCGGGAAAACGCAATGACTGGTTCTATCGAGTCGTCCTTAGAAGTTTATATGGCTAACGCTGGCTGAACCTTAAGAGATACATCAAAACAATGTACTAAAAAATTGTAGGTCTTAAAAAGTTATACAGGGAAGTTCGCAATATTATATGTCTATCACCTAAGGTACACAAGCAATTACTATTTTTATTCACTACTCGCGTCTCACAGGCTGACTTATCAACGTTTAGCTCAGTTCAGCAGTGAAACGTAACTAGGGACGAACCCGAGCGAAGCGAGGGTGAGTCGCTAGTATATATATATATATATATATATATATATATATATATATATATATATATATATATATATATATATATATTGTAACAATTTAATTAAAAACAGTAAAATAGTGAAACAAGAAAAATGAGAATTTAATTTTAATTTTCTTTTTAATCTATGGAAGTGAACTAGTTTTATATTTTTACTTAAGAGCTCTAAAAAGACTCTGAAAACATTAAATTAAAAGAAATACGAGATAAAAACTAAGATTAAGAGCAAAGACCACTTTCCTCTCGTCAAGCATTGCCTGAAGACATAGCTCTAAGTTTACTAACGAGTTTGTATTTAAAAATAAAAAAATGTACAGAACAATGTTTTAATGTCAAAACGACACGCTTATAACAAGACTTTTTACACAAGATTCTACTCAATATTATAAATACGAAAGTTTATGAGGATGTATGAATGTCTGGATGTATAGATGTGTGGATGTTTGTTACTCTTTCACGCAAAAACTACAAAATGGATTTTAATGAAACTTACAATAATGTAGCTCATATATCAAAATAACACATAGGCTACTTCTTATCCTGGAAAAATGTATGATTCCCGTGGGATAGACTTGTTTTTGTTTTTCTAGAGGCGAACCCGAGTGAAACGAAGCCGAGGGAAGCCGCTAGTTTGTTTTATAACATTAAACAAGGATTTTTACTAAAGTCTGCTTAAGTGATCTTACGTGATCAGTCAATTGTCAAAATGTGTCTCTCGTCGATAGAGGTCTTTATATTGGTACATAAAATACTATCGTTTTGTCCATATGTAATATAAAAAATCTAAATACTTTTAAGGGGTTCCGTAGCCAAAAAGCTAAAATGTCCGTCTGTACGTATGTCATTTTACTCAAAGACTATTGAAGCTACATTGCTGAAATCCTTATTTTACCCCTTAGTGGCTTTCTATATATTTAAATGTTGATTTTTTAAAGTAGACACCTCATCAGGCTTCTTGGGAAGCGTGTAGAGTATTTCTGGATAGGTCTTTGAAATTTAGATCGTCGTTTATCAGTGACTATTTGTTATGCTAACCTTCACTTTCGTTTTATTTGTTGAAGAATGACGAGAGCTACTGACATCTCCCGTTTGACAATGTTTCCTTTAATGCATTGATCGAAACGTCGGGAAAAAAATCTAAAAATAAAATCACGACAAAATTCGAAAATATTCGGCGTAAATACGTATACTTGGCTTATATTTCCAAAGTAGTTTCCAAGTAAAAATATTTTATAATTGCTTGTGTTATTGAATTTCTATGATAGTTACTTCACGTTTAAACGGCTCAACGGTATCAAATGATATTCAGAATGAAGACAATATTTTTGGTATAGCTTAAGCTAATGCTTATTGGAATACTACACGAGCGAAACTGCATACAAAAACTAGTTTAGAGTATACACTGCGTACAAAAACTAGTTTAGAATAAGTACAAAGAGCAGGTTCTGCTCTGAGTTGTGCTGAGCTCAGCTGGTTGACTCAGTTTCTAGTGACCCTACTTGCTGTGCCAGCGGTCGCGGGATCGAGTCCCGCTGGGGGCATTCATTTGTCTGATGAGCACGAATGTTTGTACTCCAGTCATGGGTCATATTTATAATATGTATGTATTTAAAGTTATATATGTATAGTATATCAACTATCTGGTATACATCACACAAGCCTCGTAACTTACCATGGAACTAAATGGTGCTGTGTATAATGTCCCGACATATTTATTTTATTTATTTAATGTAATGTTAAAATTAAGAACAAAATCTTAAAACAACTTCATCAACTACGGCCTCGGGGTATCGGGCGCAACGTAACGTTAAAATTTAAAGGACGTGTCACGCCCAACAATAATATTGCTGTGATTTATGAAACATGATGAAGTTTCATTTATTTCTATCTTGTTCGTAGGCGAAGTTGAACAATAAGTTTATATTATTTTGTATTCAAACTTTAGCAAGTTAGCATATTTAAATCATATTAGATAAATTGCCGTACGGTGAAGGAAAACATCGTGAGGAAACCTGCATGTCTGAGAAAACCTAACAAGTTTTCGAAAGACAGATGAAGTCCGCCAACCCGCACTTGGCCAGCGTGGTGGACTATGGCCTGATCCCCCTGCTTATTGAAGGGAGGCACAGCAGTAGGACGTTAAGGGCTGAATAGATAGATAGATAGATAAATAAATATTAGGTAATGAAAAAACAGTATATCTCATTATGATATTTAGTATGCAAATAGACTGTGACTTGGAATACCATAAAGGGTACTGTAAGTAATAAAATTTTCCAAAAAATGGCACCGCCTATATATTAATATTATTTAAATAAAAGGCACCAAGTAATGAAGCGTCTCTACTCTGTAGTGCGATAATGTGATTAATTTTACATTTACATGGCCGATTTTGCTGTGCGACAGTACCTACTGTAATCATTAAAATATGCTCTCCATTGCGATTATGATAAATAAATAAATAAATGGACAGGGTACCTAGACAAGTGGCATAAACGCTAGTAGAATAGATTAATCAATGTATGGGGGATTGACATTGACTTCAAGTTTGATTTAAGATAAGCTTACACCCTTTATAGGTCACATTTTTATTATAATATTCTTGACTCAGCACAACAGTAATTTGAAATATCTAAAGTAATGTATAGATTAGTTCATATTATTATGTAAATTCCGTGATCATAGTTAGGATTTTTATTAATGTACCCGTTTTCAAAAAAAGTTTCTTGTTATATTTAATTTACAATAACCATTATACTAAAAAGATTGATTCCAAATGAAAAACGATGTTTTTGTAACGTTCCATTTAGTGGCCAAAATTGCGTAATAAATTCCTTCTCCGGACCCATCGGAAACATTAAGGGTTTTAAACGCAAAATATTTGAGGCATTTTCGAGTGCAATCAACGCTTATTGCGAGGTTTTGCGCATGTGGTGAAGGCTTTTGAAATATAAAATATGTACAGCTTTTATTTGGTGTGCTTACATATTTACTGTATTTTATTTAAAGTACTTGGATTTTATTTATTTTTAAACTTTATTAATCTAAAAAAATGATTTTAAATTGAGGTACTTCGTCCTTATAAAATATACTAAATAAAAAATAAATAGGTAAATCATTAATAATCACTTTTCAAAAGATCACTTCAGATTAATCAAAAAAAGAAAATTCATTCCTTTCAGCGTAATTCTAACTTATGATTAATCTTTTAAAAACCGCTCTGGAACGTTTATTTTGGCAATTATTTCTCAAAGTATTTAGCATATTTAATGAGAATAATTCGCATAAAGCATAAACGAAGCAAAGTTTTTTTCATCCACAATTTGTAAGAAATTACGCCTGTTATGGAGAACTATTAGGTTCAATTTAATCGACCTACGTATATATATCCTAGGTACAACCATACTTTTACTAAAATTATAAATGTGGAAGTGTGTTTGTTTGTTTATTTGTCCTTCTTTCACGTCAAAACAGAGTGACGGATTGGCGTGATTTTTTGTGTGGAGATAATTGGAGTGCTCGAAAGTGACATAGCTACTTTTTTACCGCGGAAGTTTACCTCATTCCCACGGGAAAACACGTTATAATACAACCCAAAAAAATATTTACGATCAGAATTACTTGACACTTGGTATTAATGCTCTTCAATACGATTAAATAAATAGGTGTTTTAGAATTTTTCGAAATTCATCCTATAAGAGGGTAAAATAGGGGATGGAATTTTGTATGGAACCTACCTTTTTAGAGTTCTTTTTTTTTCTAGTTTTATCGTGAGCGAAGCCGCGGGTTCTGCTAGTACCTTATATATAGAGCTTTATATAAAAAATATATAACAACATTATATAAAAAATATTGTTGTTATTTTCAAATTCAAAACAAATTTTCTTTTTTGATTTATCATATAAAGTAAATTAGATGTTTTAAACGTACATATCTGGTATGCATCACACAAATAGCGGTGTAAGATAAGCTCGCAAATTGGAGGCGACGAGGACTGAATGCAGAAATGGGGCGAGATTTATGTGAAACGGTTTTTTACTTTTAGTAAACTTTACTTTGTTTTATTTAGCTTTTCCTTAACATTTAAGAAATTGAATACACCATGCATTCATTTATTTTTATGATTCCTTAGTAAAATCTTTAAGCTCCTTAGAAGAAAGCTTTTTACTTAATGAAAAATTTATTTGTTATATTTTAAAAGAGATTTAAACAGATTTTTAATTAATTATACTTAACTAATTATAATGCTAAGTGCTGTAGAGACTTAGTATTTACTTAGTATTTAGATGGCAGTACATAAGTTAAGACATTAATCGCTAGATTTTAGAAACAGCTTTGTGCAATATTATAATATCCTAAGAAAATAACGGACAAGGAATCGCACCGTAAAAGTAACTTGTGTTGTTTTTCCGCCAATAAACAATCTGTGTTCAATAAAATCATGTTCACATCAGTCCATTGCTCTTTTATGCGTCAAAAAAGAACTTTATTTTTGTCGTAACTATAAGTAGTGATTTTTAATTTGTAAGCATTACAGTCATCTAATGTTACAAATTGTTATTTGTATTGTACTTATCTATACATAAAATAAAATTCTAACTGAGTTGAATCTGTACCTATATAATTTTTTTTTTGCAAATCTTAATGAAATATTGATAGAGGCCGAATCTATAGTTTTTAGAATTTGTGTTTGTCTGTCGGTCTGGGAACGTATCACGAGAAAACTACTGAACGGATTTTGATGAAATTTGGTATGGTGATACCTAGTTTACTGGGTCAATATATAAAATAATTTTCATTGTGGGAAAACATCTCACCTCTGAGAAATCTATACTAAACGTTAAAACGTAACTAGGGACGAAGCAGAGCGGAGTAAGGGTGAGTCGCTAGTGTACTTATAAATTCTTTTTTCACCTAATTTGTATGCAATACAGATCTATAAAACTATTTATAACCTAAAAGGTAAATTGAAATAAAGCAGCAAAAAAGTTCTTACGAGGCACGCAATTTAACGCTCTCGTCAAAGAACAAAGTAAATATGTAGAAAGTAGAATTAATATTTCTTTAGATTTTTTAAACTTTGTTAAACTATACCCGTTTGATCTCTGATACCCGTCTGATTATATTTTCAGTTAGTTAGGTTTTTAGTATTAACTATAAAGCTAATATACATATTATATTATTTTTTGTTTATTATTTGTCATTTGATTCCTTTGTACGTATCTAGAAAATATAGCTCAAGCTATGTCTATGGATGGAGTTACTCGGATGATGAAAATGAATTTTAGTTATTCTACTGAGATTACAACAGTAGATGACTTCACCCATAAAGCGCTTGTATTCAGCCCTTCTTAACGTCCGACTGCTGGGCACGGGCCTTCCTTCAATACGATCAGGCCATAGTCCACCGTGTGGGTTGGTGGACTTCACATGTCTTTCGAAAACTTGCTAGATTCTCTCAGACATGCAAGTTTCCTCACGATGTTTTCCTTCACCGCAAGACTAGTGGTAATCATGTTAAAAATGATTCGCACATGAAAATATCAGATATGCGCGACCGGGATTTGAACCCGCTTCACTCGGTTTCCCAAGCGAGCGCGTTACCACTTGACTACCACTGCCTAACAAACAACAAACACCTGTAGACATATTTAGTTGAAAATAATATAGAAAAGAAACATTGTCAACCATTTATTTTACGTAGGATTGAAGTGACAAGTGATTGACAAGAAATGTTTATTTTTTATGTACAACAGATTTTTAATTTTCTATGGAAAATTTTGATCATAATATTATAATTTGATTTATATAGATAAATATACTGCATGCTAACTATATTTAATATTAAGTTAATATTATGTTATAATTAGATATATTTGTAATTTAGTTTATTGCAAATAAAAATAAAAAAATAAAATAAAAAAAATTACGTGATTTAACATTGTCATTGATTAATATTAAATAACGTCCCATTTCTAGTAAATTTTGTAATCTTTGTAACAAACTTAATCACAATTTGTGGGAACGAGAGAAAACTAATCATCATTACACCAAGCTTGAACACCTGAAGCGTTGGGTCTACGTTAGCTTTTATTGTTAAAGCAAAGAGTTATGTGTGTAACAAGATTACAAACTTCTAACGTTTTACTAAACAGCAGAGCAAAAAGTAATACATATTATATAAACTGCTATGAATGCTTAAATAAATTTTTATATAAGATCCATACAAAATTTCCATGCTAATATTAAAAACCGACCAAGTGCGAGTCGGACTCGCGCACAAAGGGCTCCGTACCTTTATCTATAAGAACGGCAAACAAATCATGTCTGTTGTATAGGAGCCCTCTTAAATATTTGTTTTAATTTAATTATTTATTTTTAAAGTGAATGTATAACTAAATATTCTGTGAATATTTCAAGCGTCTACCTGTTGCCGTTATCAATATCGGACATAAAAATCACGTTTATTGTATGGGAGCCACCTTAAATATTTATTTTATTCTATTTTTTAGTATTTATTGTTATAGCGGCAACAGAAATACATCATCTGTGAAAATTTCAACTGTCTAACTGTCACGGTTCATGAGTATAGCCCGGTAACAGACGGACAGACAGACAGGCGGACGGACAGCGGAGTCTTAGGGTCCCTATGTAGAGGTAAATGTGAAAGTAACTCAGTATTATCTTTTCACGCTAAAGCCGCTGAACGGATTTCCATAAAATTTGGCAAGGACGTTAATTACGTCGTGGAACAGATATACAGGGGTTCCCAAACTTATTTTGTCTACTGCCCACTTTGACAATAAATTATTTTTTAGCGCCCCCATTTTTTCACCTACTAAGAGTCCTCCTAGCTACATGAAATTACAAATCGCCCCCTAAGTCTCTACACAATGCATTTTTTCTCTGGGTCTCTTACCGCCCCCCTTTAGGCCTACAGCGCCCACAAGGGGGCGTTATCGCCCACTTTGGGAAAGACTCCTACAGCGCCCACAAGGGGGCGTTATCGCCCACTTTGGGAAAGACTAAGATATAGGCTACCTTTGATCCCCGACCGACTTACCTATCACACGAGCGAAGCCGAAGGGTAAAACTAGTATGAATATAAACAGACAGATACGAATGCTTAAAAACATTGTTATATTAAATATTAATACTCAAAAAAAACTTTGATCGATTTCATTAACGAAGAGGTACTCGATTTGAGTGTGTCTTTTTGTGTATGTTACGCGGTATTCTCATATTTTGAACCGATTTTTATAACTCTTTTTTAAAAAATAATTCAAGGGTTTTATATTAAAATCAACAAAAAAATCTACTCAGAAGGATGAAATGTTCACTTTTAAAAGGATTTCTGAATCGGTTTACATTTTAAGTTAAATGAATACTTAAAACTAAACAAACAGTTGTTATTTTTGGATATTCAAATTGGTTGTTTTATCTTAAACTAGCAGAACCCGCGGCTTCGCCCGCGATGAAACTACGAAAAAAATAAACTTTTTCGCAATACATAGGTACTTTACTACTTGCAAAAATATGTATAAGATGTTAAGCTTATATTCTGTAAATAAATTTACTCTACTTTATATCCCACACTTGAGCCATGTTACTCTATTTAAATATATTCAACAACTCAAACTTCACCGCCCAGTTTTACCCACTTAGGGGCTGAATTAAAAAAAAATCTACAATACATATTTATTTAATTGTATTAAAGAGCATTAATACCAAGTTTCAAATAATTCTGATCATAAACAATTTTTTCCTTATATAAACAGCACAATCCCCTTTTATCCTTTTAAGGGATGAATTTCAAAAAATTGATACTTGTATTGTTTTAGTTTTCATTTTAAAGGTAAATTTCCATTAAAAAACCATTTTCCGTGCATCAATTACAAAGTTTCATACAAACTTTCATCCTCTATTTGACAGCCTTATGGGATGAATTTCAAAAAATGCTGAAATACGTATTTATTTAATTGTATTTAAGAGCTTTAATACTAAGTTTCAAGTAATTCTGATCATAAATGTTTGCCCATAAAATTTTTATCACCCCCTTTTACCCCTTTAAGGAATGAATTTCGAAAGAAATCTAATACATATATTTCTTATTTTTTATCTTAAAACTAAATACCACTTTTCGTGCATTTCGCGTTAAGAATGACAGAGTTTCATACAATCTTTTATCCCCTATTTTACCCCCTTAGGGGATGAATTTATAACATTCCTTTCTTAGCGGATGCCTACATTGTATAAGGAATAAGTCCTCCAAATTTCACGTTTCTATGACCAGCGGTTTAGGCTGTGCGTTGATCGATCAGTCAGTCAGGACAAAGCATTTTATGTATATATAGATTAAATTTTGTAAATTAAAACTGTTTACATTTATCTGGTTTTGACATCTATCGGCACTCTGAGTGTTGACGTTAACACGTCACGTGACCATGTCGATGACGACTTACATGAATTTACTCCCCATCCAAACCTGCTTATGGAAGTTTTTACTTCAAAAATAATAATTTATTGAACCAGTAAATATATCAATGAAAACACGGCTAAGTTTTCTGGGTATTTATGTATAAACACACATACATATGTTATAACCATATTAAATTATAAAGCTTAGTACACAAAAACTACTGATTGGATTATGATGAAACTTTACAATAATATAGTTCATACACCAAAATAATAAATAGGCTACTTTTTAAAAATGTACGGTTCCCGTGGGATAGATTTGTTTTAGTTTTAGCAAAGCGAGGGTGAGTCGGTAGTATATAAATAAAAGTTATATACATAATATGTTTGGTTGTTTTTATAAACTTGTTTTTTCTCTAGTAGGTATATATAGATATATTTTAGTACTAATTTTATTATGATCCTTAACATCAAGTAAGCTACAGTAATATATTTGGTGCTTCATTCTAAATCTATGTCGTGGGAACTCGTCCTTTGGGAACCATCAATTCGCATTAGATGTTAGATGCCAGATCTCGTAACTGGCCGAAGCAAACACTTTCAAGATATCAGGTTGTCTCTGTTTTTGTTTAGAAAGATAATAATAAGATAAAAATCTAAGTATAATTAGAAACACAACATATACATTGATTGTATTACTTTGACAAGTCACTTTTTTCTTGTTAGCAATCTTCTACCACTTATCTATTTTTAAGCGAATTTTACAGAAGAAATCGAAAAATCTTTCTTTTTTTTTCCCTGATGGCTTCAACATGGGGCTCTTCAAGAGTCGTGTCTTCAGTTTCATTAAAGGTCGGCGTTACAATGAAAAGTAATCTTATGTTGCAGATATCTATGAACGATAATAGCCACTTACCATGAGGTGAATCGTTTAATATAAAAAAAAAAAAAAAAAAAAAAAAAACATAAAAATGTAAAATTAGAATAGATATAGTCATGAAGTTTTAAGATATTAACAAGATTTTTTATTTTATTTATAACACTTTATTGCACAAGAAAATGGTACATTAACAGAAAGAAAAAAATACAATTAAAGAGATGTGCAAAGGCGGCCTTATCACTAAAAGTGATCTCTTACAAGCAACCGTTAGATAAGAATACAACAAAATAAGTGAGAAAAGCGGAAAGGTGCATAAAGTGCAAGTCATTAAAACTTAATATAAATAAACATACTAGTACATAAAAAAATACATATATAAAATTCTAATTTTACCATGTATGATGAAATTATAGCAATCACAGTATGAGAGCAGTAAATTAACATAGTAATATTCAAATAACATTAACTTCTCCCTTATTGTTAATGAAGTGATTTCACTCTTCCATTCCAATAAGTCGCTCAGCGAACGGGTAGATTTAATAAAGCAAAGGGTTAATAAAATCTTCGTCTGCTAGATCATTGAAATATTCTATGTAGGGAAATTTTAACATGTAATATCTGATGTATGCTATGTAGGTATGTATGTATGTATGTTTGTACATATGTATGTATATAATACTAATATTTCGTGCGATATTTTGTTTGAGCCTTCCCTTAGCAATAATCCAATCCTTCTTCAAAGTAATCCTTAATCGTAATCCTTCTTTTATGCAGACACGAAACGATAGACTGACGTCATAGTTTATAGATCATTAGCGACTTACCCTCTGTCACTCGAATATTTTTGAATTACCCTATGCTTGAATGGTTTAGGAACGCATAGAGGACAAATATACCAACAGACAAATATTTTTTGAAAAATCTTATTGAAATAGTCAATATTATAGGTACAGAGGCCGAATCTATAGTTTTTAGAATGTTTGTCTGTCTGTCTCTCTGTCTGAGAAATTTGCTATGATGATAGCTGGTCCGGGTGAACATATAGGATATTTTTTACTGCGGGAAAATATCTCATCTCTGAGAAATCTATACTAAACGTTAAAACGTTACTAGGGACGAACCTGAGCGGAACGAGCGTGAGTCGTTTGTTAGATATAATATGATTTAAGATCTTTTTTATCATAAGTAGTAAATTATATTCCTCAGGGATTAATAGAAGAAAAAAGTTTAACCACTCGCACGGCATTGTTACTACACCATATAATATAATATTACAATCATCCATTATAACCAGCCATTGATGTTGATGGCCTAATAAGCCATAAGAACTGAAACCGTTCCCGTACTAACATTACACCTTTCGTTCGTCATATCCATTGAAGTGGAAATTTTTGGTATTGTTATTGCTTTCAGCCATTTATTATTTACAGTTTACCCACTCATTATTTTTATTTTTACAAAATCTAGTTATGTTCCACAGTTAATGTTCAACTGCATAGTATAAACTGTGAGGCAATTAATTACGTTGAGAATAAGGACTTGGCAAGGATCATCCAACGCTGAGCCAAGCTGAATTTATAGCAATTCTGCCTTTGGAGCTATCAGACCACAGCAGTGTTGATTGAGCTTACGTAGTATGTACTTCTATACTCGTATGTAGCCTATATAAATGGTTTACCGTTAAAAATATAAAATAAAACAGCACAGACAAATAAAAAATTATAATGAATATTATTTTAATAGTAACATCCACAAGATTATCATTCTATAATTCTTTCTTCAATAAATATTCCCCCCAATCGGAGGACATCGAACCTGTAATATTTTCCACAATATCGATAATTATACTATTAAAAAAATTTAGGAATCATATATATGTTAATAATATATATATATATATATATATATATATATATATATATTAATAACATCTATAGGTAGGTGCTTTATATTGCAAAAGGAGTGAGAAATAAGCCTTCCTCCAGTAATCACGTCGCGGCGACACGAAATGACTCTACATTATCTGGCGTGGCTTCCTATCAATTACGTTAAAGATAAATCAAGTAGAATCCCTCGTTCGGATACAACCGTGGCACTCAATTTAGGCGAGCTTTGTTTTGATCCAACTGCCTCAGAAAGAGGGTAATGTTTTTGAGTATGTGTATTTATTTCTATTTATTTGGTCCAATCTGCAGATTAAATAACTGAACTCTGTGTATGTAGATTAGTTTCGTCTTAATCGTAAGAGTGATATTGAATATATTAACTTTTCTTTGTGTATGTGTACTGAGTGGCTCTATTATTTTTCTTTATTACTATTTCAAATTAAATTAAATGAAATAAAGTTTATTTATTATTATTAATACAGTTTGGTATCGACAATTTCATTTAAAGAGAGTGTGTGTAGCCGGTTTGTGAGGAAGCTACCATCGGCTCAGAAAGCTCTGCTGAAAACAGCCGGAGAAAAATTCTACAGTTACTCCTTCAAATGCTGAATCACATCATTTTTAATATCTATATATATATATATATATATATATATATATAAAACAAAGTCGTGTTACTTACACTATTTATAACTCACGAACGGCTGGAGCAATTTTTATGATATTTGATTTTTTGGATTTCTCTTAGTTCGGAATAGGATCATGAGTATTAAAATATCAGAAAAATAAAAAAAAATATATTAAAATTTATATGGCTAACACTCGCAAATACCTATTTTAAATATGTATGTAAAACGTACCTAGCGACGAACCCGAGCGAAGCGAGGGTGAGCCGCTAGTTTAATTATAGTTGCTTTGCATATATGTCAATTTATATTTATTCCACGCATTTTTATCAACAAGATATTCTAGAACAGAGAAATATGCTTTGCTCTATATTGCAATATACAGTGTAGTCGTATACTACAATCCATCCATATACTACAATTATCTATAATCACGCACAACCGTGTGTCAATGTTGGGCGGTAATAATAAATTGTAAGGTGAATTTATTGAAAAAGTGCCGCCCGCCCTGGAACCTGCCCAAAGAATTCGATTTTGATATATCACTAGAACGCCAGCCGTGACATTTTAAATATAGTTCCAAATATTCACATTTTTTTCCGCTGTTACACAAGTATTGTACATTTAAATATAATGAATGTTAGGAAAACGCTAACAAACATAATATTTGTTGCATAATTTCAAATCGACTATAAGAAATACGAGTAACTGGTATTCTTGTATGATGTAAATGCTTAAAAATAATTCTAGGTATATTATCACCACTCAATTTTAATTGTACTTTTACATACATATATATAAAACTGATTACTATTCGTTGTAAGTCAATCGACGATAAAACGTAAATAACCTAGCCTATACCCGTCCCCCGTATTGCAAAATTTCATGGAAATCTGTTCAGTGTTTTACAGACAGATTTACTTTTACAAATTTTGTAATATGAATATGAAATTGTTTAAACCTTAGCATAAAAAATGAATGTTGACTTATGAGATATACATATATGGCGCTCTTAATAGGCCTATTTTATAAAGTGCTGGTGACGCACTGGAAACGGTAAACAGAGGCATGGCAATGTAACTCTTGAACCTTTCGAGTACTTGAGAAATTATGTGTATATACACATTTTAATCCTTTATTTCACCTGCCTTAATTTTTTTTACGGCCAAAGTTAATATATGCCTATCCCAATGTCCAATCTATCTCTATACCAAAATTCAAAAATAAATATAAAAAAAATCTCGAGCGACATAGGGATGGATCACAAGTGAGGTATTTAATTTTATTTCTTCACAGACAAAATAAATTCCATCCTTGGAAGAAGACCCTATTCATTAAAAAAATAATTATGAAAATTGAATCACTCGAACAAAAACACGAAATCACAATTGACGAAAATATTCTAAGACATCTTACTCACAAAAATAAAATAAATATACTCAAATTGAGTACCTCCTCTCACCTCCTTTTCAAATTGGATAAAAATGTTCAAATATTCATACAGTTCAGTGCAAACTAGCACAAAATTGTATAATTAAGTCGTTAATTACACAAATATACTATCTATAATACCAGCAAGTGAATGTTATCGCTAAATTGCATTGCACGCATAAGCTACATGATAAAGATCATTTATAGCATCCGCAGAATCTTGCAGCATACAAAATATTGATTCCTAATGATATACTACAAATTGGTCATAATATTATATCACTTAAGGGATGTTATTTTTTTTTATTTTTAAAAGCATTTTTTTTTAATTTGTTGTTGCTTGATACTGCCAAAGACAACGTAGTAACTGCAACTTTGCCCCCGCGTATATTTCTGTGAAGGTTGAAAAAAAGGTAGGTAATAAAAATAAAAGATAGTCTATACAGATAAATAAAATTAGAGTGTCTGTTTGTATTATTAAAATAACCGCTTTTTACTAAATGCATATGGATGTATACATGGTACATATACCAAAACAACATTTTTTAAAATTTATGTCTGTCTGTCTGTCTGTCTGTTTGTTCCGGCTAATCTCTGAAACAACTGGACCGGTTTTGACGGAACTCTCAATGGCAGTTATCTGATGTAATAAGGAGTAACTTAGGCTGCTTTTACTTTAGAAAAAAAAAATAGGGTCCCACGAAAAAAAATTAAAACCAAATTAATTAATTCATTTTGTTTTGGGAAGCAACCTAGGGACGAACCCGAGCGAAGCGAGGGTGAGTCGCTTATAAATAATAAAAATGCAAGAAATTGAACAAAATAATGTAAAACCTAACTGTCGGTATTTGGCAAACTACTTATCTTCTTAAGAGGATTGTGAAGTGTCGATACGCGACGCGAGTAGGTTTTTAAAAAAATGCTGTTTCGTACCGCTCGCTTTGCCAACCCGTATGGTGCGATAGAGAGAATTGCAAATCTCAGAGGCAATTATCTACATATCCTGTTTGAAATATTGTTTCGGGCGATAACGTTTTCACTCCCCTAAACATTTACGAAATGAAACAATTTTGGTCTCATTAGATTCAGTACACCTTAATCTATGTCTGTACGTTTTTCTTTTTTAATAATTCAATTTAGTTTAATTAAAAAAACGCTCGAGGAAGTTAACAATTTTTGATTTTACTAAATTTGAATTATATTATATTCAGTTTTAGTTACCTATTAGTATTTACACAAAAAATTAACAATCCTAAACACATGTATTGATTTTCTTTATTTATTTAGGAAGTTACAGGAGGTTAATGTATCCCTCCCATCACCCGAGAACCACAAAACGTATTCAATCGCGCTAAGTTTCGTTTCGAACCATAGTGCGATAAGATAATTCATTAATTATTTAAAAATACATTTTGTAATACGTTCTTATATAACAAAAAAATATTTGGTCATTTATTAAGTTATTTTTTTCCAGAAGATGTTATATTTATACAATTTTAGCATTTTGTAATTTAAATTTTATACATTTCGAACATATCTCTTTGACAAAGGTTAATGAGCTAAAAATATAGTTGCAGTTAATTATACTTGGAGGAAATTCACTATCTTTACATCTATCAAAATTTAAAAATAACTAAAAATTGATAGTTAAAATCTTTCTTAAAAAAAAAAAAAACAAAAAAAAAATATTTTTTTTAATATAATACATTGAACTCACTTTACCACATCATTAGCAAAAAATTAAATTATAAAAATTAAAAAAAACGCGACTGTGTAAAAAGCGAACTAAAAGGGAAAGAACAAGTTAATGAAAGAAAATATTATTATCCAGTCGGAGACATATCTACACGTTTTAATATTGCTGCGAGTCTTGCTACGCGTAGGTATATACGAATATGTCTCCAGGACAGAAAGCCCTAACAACGACCTCAAAAACGTATTTTGGTCTGTCTATATATCGATGCATTTAATTTAGTCTGTCTCTCTCACTCATTCAGGGAACGTCTGAACCGATTTTATGAGACTATCACTGGTAAAAAGGGAATTCACTGGAAGAAGAATGGCGTAATTGTATTTAACGAGTCTTCCTCAGGCGTGTAGACGATATAATCTTGAAGCGACGTAAGCTACTTTTTATCCTGGTAATAAGGTAAGGAAAGAAATAGGTAGGTAATAGAAGTTACATATATGAATTATTTTATCCCAATAGGAGTCGGTCTTACCTGACCGAAGAGACGCATTGCCGTGTCGCTAATCTATACTAATCTATTCATATAAAGACCGACCAAATGCGAGTCGGACTCGAGTACGAAGGGTTCCGTACCATTATCTATCAAAACGGCAAAAAATCATATCTGTTGTATGGGAGCCTCACTTAAATATTAATTTTATTTTAATTTTTTTTTTAGGTGAATAATATAACTCAATATTCTGTGAATATTTCAAGCGTCTACCTGTTGTCGTTATCAATATCGAGGACAAACGAGCAAAAACAATCACGTTTGTTGTATGGGAGCTCTCTTAAACATTTATTTTGTTCTGTTTTTTAGTATTTGTTATTATAGCGGAAACAAAAATATGCACATCATCTGTGAAAATTTCAACTGTGTAACTATCACGGTTCATGAGATACAGCCTGGTGACAGACGGACAGACAGAGACGAACTGACAGCGGAGTCTTAGTAATAGGGTCCCATTTTACCCTTTGGGTATTGAACCTTAATAAAACTGTAACTGATCGCTGTCTGTACATGGAAGTTGTTTGAGAAAAACTGTTACTGGGGCCTTTGTTAACGCAAAACAATGATTTTTTTGAATTTTTCTGTTTGTATGTTTGTCTGTGCGTTTGTGCACGCTAATCTCAGAAACAGCTTAACCGATTTGGGTGCGGTTTTCACTAATGTGTGGTAAGATTCACTTAACGTTTAGTGTTTTCATGGTCTAATATTGTTCGTAGGAGTAGTACCTACATATTTTTTAACACACCACAGGGTTAAAGTTATAAAATGCAGTAAAGTGCACTTAACGCTGATTTAACAGCGTTGTTCCCGACGTTTCGAATGCTTTACACCAAACATATCTTCCGTCATAGGAGAAATTAAATTTTAAGACATCTCAATAGTTATTATATATTTAGTTGTTACAGACGGAATCTACCCACAAAATTACAATAATATAAAAAAATATTTTTTTATTACTACGAAATATATAGTACATACCTAAGTTTTAACTGCAGTATACCGATCGATACTGTAAATAATAGTTTTCGCGGTTTCATCATTTTTAGAAGCTCATTTACTCTACATTCAGTTTAAGCCAGATACAATTTTTTTATAAGTAGAAATATGTCTCTAAATTTTAAAAATATATCTACTCAATATTACGTCAATTATTTTTTAACATTGAAACAAGTCTTTAAGCATGGATAAACTTACAAGCTACTAATAACTGGCCCCAGTTTCACACGTTTTTTGTGTAATTTTATTATTATTTGGTAAGTAACATTTTGAATAACGAAAAAAAAACATTTGTTTTCGAATACATTTTGCCCTCTTTGTTATCCCTACATTTTAATTTTAAAAACCGTTCTTAATATTTTATACATACGTATGAATTTACAGTAAAAATTTTAGTCGTCTTTTTGGTCCAGGCGAAAATGAGTCACTCTGTAACAACATAAAATACTATAAAAAGTTATACTCTACAAATGAGTAAGGTATTAGCAAAATACTTGAATAAGAGCAGAGCTACCTTTAGAGTCTATAATTCCTTAGAATCTCTCCATTGTGGCCTATAAATTGAATAAAAGGTACCGTTCCTTGAAACCAGCAGCACATCTTTTCAACTGAATCAATCTTAATATTTTACGTGTACTGTATGTATCGTATTCGGAATGCGATATTAAAGCGAATACGGGCGTATGAAAAATTTTATACCTAGATATAGCAACTGAGTTCTATTTAGATTTGTTTCTTTATATAAAAATGCTGCTATGATTTTATTTTTTTATATAGAGTGAGTCCAGGAGAGACGCCTATAAGGGAGAGAAACCTATTAAATTTAAAAATTAAATTAATTAATTTTACGTGATCCGGAACGCATTCATAATACGTATAGTGTGGAAGTTTTTACACAAATATATATTACTTTTAATTAATATTTTGGTGTTAATTTGTAAAATAAGATAAGTGTAGTTAATATATACGTTAGAATATAATCTTTGAGACAGTTTGCAGTATTTTTTTCCTAAATTCTTCAGTTAAATAGTATTAAATTGTTTCATGATGTAAGAAAATAAAGTTTAATATTGAATTAAAATAAACTATGCGTATTTTATGTAGTACTAGTAGAACCCGCGGCTTCGCCCGCGATCAAACTACGACAAAAATAAACTTTTTCGCAATACATATTTTATTACTTTGAAAAATGAGTTCGTGTAAGTTTTATTACACTCACACACAGTCACACACTCATAGTCTAATCCCGTTACATAGCTTAGGTGACTTTTTCATTACAGTTGTGCCAACCTTTAGAAGGAGGATATAGATAGCAGGATACTCTCTAGCTAGGTTCTCTCTCTCGTGCTTTAGGTCTGTTATAGTTGTCACTGCTGTGGCCAGCCGAGAAATTATAGGTACATAATTTTCCTTTAGAATCGGAATAATTTTCGTTCTCTACTTTATATCTCACACAGTAAGAGTGCACTTACGAAGAACTTGAGGCATGTTACTCTGTTTTTAATATATTCCACAACTCCAACTTCACCGTCCAGTTTTAACCACTTAGGGGCTGAATTTAAAAAAAAAAAAAATACATGTTTATTTAATTGTATTGAAGAGTATTAATACCAAGTTTCAAGTAATTTGATCATAAATAATTTTTTCCTCATGTGAACTGCACAACCCCCTTTTACCCTTTTAAGGGATGAATTTCGAAAAAAAAATGATATTTGTATTGTTTTAGTTTTCATTTTAAAGGTAACTACTACCTTACGTGCATTAACATTCATACAAATTTTCACCCCCCATTTTACCCCCTTAAGTGTTGAATTTCAAAAAATGCTATAATACGTATTTATTTAATTGTATTGAAAAGCATTAAGACCAAGTTTCAAGTAGTCCTGATCATAAATAATTGTTTGCCCATATAAACTTTATCACCCCTTTTTACCATTTTAAGGGATGAATTTCGAAAAAAATCGAATACAAATATTTCTTATTTTTCATCTTAAACCTAAATATCACTTTTCGTGCATTTCGCGTTAAGAATAACAGAGTTTCATACAATCTTTTATCCCCTATTTTACCCCCTTAGGGGATGAATTTAGAAAAATCCTTTCTTAGCGGATGCCTACGTTGTGTAAGGAATATGTTCTCCAAATTTCACGTTCCTACGACCAGCGGTTTAGGCTGTGCCTTGATCGATCAGTCAGTCAGTCAGGACAAAGCATTTTATGTATATATAGATCTTACATATATAATTAATATTGATCTTTTTGTAAAACTATAGGCAACTCTCCCGGACTTACCATATGTACAAATAATGTGAAAAATACTTTGGAGCAATTTTATTTATGTTATTATATTATAGCATATCGCTAGTCGTTCCAGTTCAGTGGGTAGTATTGGTTTTTATAGATTACAACGAGATCTGTACGTAGGCAGGTGTTAGGCTAAAATGTATTTGCTAACTTCCTTATAATATTATATTATATGATGCGAAAGTTTGTGAGGATGCATGGGGTGTCTGGATGTTTAGATGTATGGATGTTTGTTACTCTTTCACGCAAAAACTACTTATTGGACTTTAATAAAATTTTACAATAATATAGCTCATACATCAGAATAACACATAGGTTACTTTTTATCCCGGAAAAATGTACGGTTCCCGTGAGATAGGTTTGTTTTTGTTTTTCTAGAAGCGAACCCGAGCGAAGCGAGAGCGAACCGCTCTTAAAAATAAAGTTTGTTAGTCGTTAGAATAGAAGAGGAACGAATATACCTACATAATATATAGCAACATATTCAAAGGATTCAAAGAGAAATTGCGCAAAACCTCTAATGTGAAACCATTGCTTACTTTCTCTCCCAGGCAATAAAAGCAATACCTTAAATGAGACCTAAGCAGTGTTTGTCCATACAGAGA
Organism: Fabriciana adippe; assembly: GCA_905404265.1. NCBI lineage: Eukaryota > Metazoa > Arthropoda > Insecta > Lepidoptera > Nymphalidae > Fabriciana > Fabriciana adippe. The sequence continues at coordinate 12,509,996 of FR989995.1, read as the reverse complement.
ACATTCACATGCGGATGGACTAAAACAATGCTCGTTTCTAAGAACGTTTACCTTTGCAAAGTGATCATAAAATTTTATTGGGTAGAGAATATAACTAGACGCAGACACGAAATAATATGTATTTCTCAAATACATGTAGCTAATATTAAATAAAAAAATCATACCTATACCTGTATCTATATCTGTTTTCCTAGAATTAATAACTATATCAGTTTTTCTTTTAGATTGTTTTTAAAATGAGCAAATCAAACACCATAGTAATTTAGTTCGTGTTTTTTTTAATTCTGTTTTATTAACGTGATTTTATTTTTATTATGATTTTAACGGTTAGCATAAAATAGATTAGAATTATATATAGAAAAGTAGATAAATACTTTAAAAATTAAAAAAAAACATCTCTTACTTTGAAATGCATATAAACCCACATGTAAACTTCCACCCCCTTGTTACCCCCTTGTTACCCCCTTGAAAGATCATTCCCGGGATAAAAACTGTTCTGTTTTTCACAGGATCTCCAAATATTTCCACACCGAACATCGAAATCTTTTTAGTAGATTAAATATAAAGAGGTAACGGACAGACAGACAGATAGATAAACAATCAGTCAGACAAATAGACAGGCAGAGTATTTTCGCATTTATAATAATTAGTATGAATATAAAAAGTTTACATGTTCTAGCGTTCATATTTTTTTTTAATATTTTCAAAAGTTACATAATTCAAGTCTAGTGGAGTTTAAGAGTCCACTCCATTTTTTTTATATGCAAAATACTATACATATACAAAATACTGAGCAACTTGAAAATTATAGGTTGATCTTTTTAAACGATCCTCGATCTCCGAGCAGCTGCCTGCCTACTTTTATACGGTATCCTATAACGTGGTTGTTTCTATATCCATGTACATTGTACAAGTAAAACTCGTCACAAGCTTTGCGCCATTCATTCCCCTAAAACGAAGATGCTATATTTCTGTCTTCGTCGTTAAAATATGACGTTACATTTTTGGGTCGGGGCTGTAAAATGTCTTCCGTTCGATACAGCCCCAAACAACAGCCCCAAACAAATCAAAAAATATTCAAGAGAATCTAAGTCTTATTTCAATGAATATAGGAATATTTTCAAGTGTACAGATAATTTTTTATAAATTTTAATGTTTTGTTGTATAACAGTAATCTTCTATAGCGTTTATGGCTAAGTTTTTATTGCATTTTCCGCTTTTAAGTCTAACTCATATTTTATCGTCAACAGCACGACAATTCTCCTCTCATAGCAAATGCGTAAACAATTTACGATTTACTCATATTTAAATATAAAATTATCTTTTTGTTATTGAAATGTTGATAGACTTCGCAAAAACTATATTTTAATATTTTTATTCCTAAAATTTTATCGAAATTGATCAATGATGATAACACATATTTAAGGCAACCCAACTTCATCCTAAGTCATCTGTCTTATGTATCATACAATTTAGTTAATTATTATTTATGTCTAATAGCGATGCCTGATTTCAATTAACTAAGTTCCAAAAAAAAGGAAGTTATATATTTTGTCGGTATCTTTTGTATTATAAATAACAAAAAAATTAAAAAGTGAAGTCTCTTATGGAAATTGAACCAGCGACCTGCACCCAGTTAGCTGCACCAATGATTTTTCAAGAAACATTGCTAAGCATCAAATTACAATTTAATCATACATGGGTTCAAGCCTATAGAAGCTTTTATAAATAAAGGTTAGGCTTTTGTTACTTTTACGTCGTTTGTCGAAGTCTAGCCCTAACGCATTGTAAACAGAAACACGATACTGGGCCCGCCTTTGACATGTTAGCACTTTATCACTGTTGGATAAACCTGGCTATGACAGTCTGGAAAACAGCCTAAATTCTAAACGCGCCAGATGAAATATAGAATATAACCATCATATTATACATCTATCTATAGAACATACAATAATACATACATATAATAAAATTGTAACTAAGTCGAATCTGTACTTTTTAAATAAAACTATCTTTTCGGATTCGAAAAGATAGTTTTATTTAAAATGTCAAATATTCGCGTTAATCGAATCTGTACATTAAATATTTCTTATTGAATTAGTCATTATTATCGATACAAAGACTCTATAGAGAGAGTCTATTGTTTTTAGAATTTTTGTCTATCTGTCTGTCTGTTTATCTGTCTGTCTGTCTGGGAACGCATCACGAGAAAAACCATTGGACAGATTTTGATGAAATTTGGTATGACAATGGCAGGTTATTCGGGTCAACATATAGGATACTTTTTTCAGCGGTAAAATATCTCATCTCTGATAAATCTTACTAACCGTTTAAACGCACCTAGGGACGAACCCGAGAGGAGTGAGGGTGAGTCGATAGTGTATAATAAAATTGTTTTATTTTATCTATTTGTTTTACGTGCCCCTTAACAAAGTAGAGATCATATTAAATTACATAAGAATAAACATAGGGTAGGTTATTTGTTATTGTTGTTGTGTGCTCAAAATTTTCGCACCTTTTCTTATATTTTCTACGTAAGCGTACTTCTATATCATCAAAGTCGCGTATCAGGTAACACGTAGCACTTTTTTACCCCAACCAATTGAAATATTTATATTATAATATAGATATAGACATTGTATATACATATTATATGTATTATAAAAATAATACTTCTTTTTCTGGGTAAGAAAAAAATTGGGATGAATCAGTTCATACGACGATCAACATGCTAAAAATTAGCGCGTAGGCACATACATAAGATAAATATGTTTTTTTTTTATGGATGTTGTATCTTTTGTGTAGTGTTAATTACAGTGTAGGCTGGTAATGAAAAAAGCTGAAAAAAGTTTTCCTGAAATAATTTTGATGGGACTTGTTGCACTGGTAGATAGAGATTTAGTCAAAAGGATTTCAGCATCATATGAGATAGCAATTGATGACCTGTTAATTTTTGCAGGCGAAGCAAAACAAGTGTTAATCATCAGTACAAAATATGAAGGGTTAAAAACAGCGTATTCAGCTCTTTTTACCTTCCCACTGCTGAGCACGGCCCTCCCTTCAATAAAAACAGGATCAGGCCATAGTCTACCACGTTGGCCAAATGCGGATTAGCAAACTTTACATGTCTTTCGTAAAGCTAGGTTTTCTCAGACATGTAGATTTCCTTATAATATTTTCCTTCACCGTAAGACAAGTGGTAATCATGTTAAAAATGATTCACATATGAAAATATCAGAGATGCAAGACCCGGGTTTTGAAGCAGCTTCACTTGGTTTCCCAAGCGAACGTCCTACCACTGGGCTACCACCACCTTTGCCAAAAGCGGTGAATGAACAAATATTTTAATTTGTTTGTTGTATTATCGTTATATCAAGAAAGGTAGCATTTTTTTGCTAAAACACGCTTATACAAAATTATCGTTATAATGGCTATTTTAGATTTCATTTCGTGAGTGTGCATACGTAATATCTTCCAATTAGATTTTAACATATAAAATTATTCTTCGCGTGTTTTACTTAAATATGACGAGAAATTCAATTATGTTTCGCTTTTGCATGCATTTACAATGTAGGTTTAAATTTTGAGTTCTTTATCCAGAATTTTTATCGTATATTCTTAATTACAAAAAGTAGAAAAGTTAAAACGACGCAGATTATGTAGTACCTAACTTTTTAGCATAAATATATTTGACCAAATTCGAAAAAAAAGAACTCTAAATTAGTTACGCGAGATCTTATTTTATATATAATTAGTATAAATAAATAAACGTTTTTTTATATCGCATTAAGTATAATATAGTGGCATTCTAAACTAAATATTATAATTGAGGGATAAAACAATCCATCTCCTACAAAATTGGAATTGAAGTTTGAATATAACTTTTTTATTTAGTCAATCATTGGTGATGTAGTATAATATGTACCTACGTTTACTAAATTATAACCAAATAAATCATAAATATGTATGACTAGCGACTCAACCTCGCTTCACTTCGGGTTCGTCCCTAGACAAAAATATATTTATTCCACGGGAACCGTACATTTTTCCGGGATAGTATATAGCCTATAGCCTTCCTCAGTTTACGGGCTATCTAATGCAAAAAGAATTTTTTCAAATCGGATTAGTATTTCCTGAGATTAGCGCGTTCAACCAAACAAACAAACAAACAATCAAACAAGCCAACTCTTCAGCTTTATAATATTAAGTATAGATTAAAACATTTCTTATCTATCAAACGACCTTAATTTTTTGTTTTTTTTTTTTCTTTTAAAAACTAGCGACTTACTCACGCTCAGGCGGATTCGTCCCGTTCGTTACGTTTTAAGATTTAGTATAGATTTCTCAAAGATGAGATATTTTCGCGCAGTAAAAAGTATCATATATGTTGACCCGGATAACCAGCTATCACATTACAAATTTCATCAAAATCTGTCCAGTTGTTTTCTCGTGATGCGTTCCCAGACAGATAGACAGACGAAAATTCTAAAAACTATAGATTCGGCTTCTGTAACGATAAAAATGACTATTTCAATAGATTTTCCAAAAAATATTAAATGTACAGATTCGGCTCAGTTAGTATTTTATTATATGTATAGATGTTCACCTAAGATCTCTTTATTTACTTTGTTAGATGGTCAAAATTTTAACTCGATTTCATTTTTAGTCTATGCTTAATACATTAATAAATTTTAAAATAGATTAAAAATCAAAAAGTTTTTACAATCACATGATGGCTAATAATTATAATTAAACTTTTTCATAAAGAAGCAAATTGCGTTCTATATTATGACGAAATGAAGTAAAGATATAACGGGACATAATGTTGAGATCAAGGGCCGTCCACTCAGCTTATCCTTAAAATGAGTGAAAATGACATTGTTTTTGAAAGCCGTTAAGTGGTTTTATATAAGCATAATGTAATGGTATTTAAGTAACAATAATATTAGAAATTATTTACGTATAAAATATTTAAAAAAATGTTTTTCAATTGCGTTTTGTAGAACACTAGTGGCATAACACTTTCTTAGATTTACGCGAATATTTGACATTTTAAATAAAACTATCTTTTCGGATTATTTCGCGGATTTATTTTGATTTTTGGTTCCCGACGTTTCAAATGCTTTACAGCAATCACGGTCACGGGAGAGACTAAGGTGTTAGACTAGTGGCATGTCCATTTCGCACATATGAAGAAAATTGATAGCGACTTACCCTCGCTTCACTCGGGCGCGCCCCTGGGTATGTTTTAAATAGATAAAAAATTGTTATCCTGAATATACTTTAGGTACATAGTTGGTTCCTTATATATAATTTCAACCCTATTTCACCATCTTTTCTTCACTGTCTCTTTCCAAGGTCTCATCAATCTCTATACCAAAATTCATTAAAATTTGGTTCAGTGGTTTAGGCGTAAAAACGTAACATTCAGACACACAGACACACAGAGTTACTTTCGTATTTATAATATTAAATAATATATTAGCTATTAAAAGTGACTAATAACTATTATTTAATGATATTTTGTGATTGTTATATATTATTTATTCACAACATCTCAGTAAATATTCAGAACGCGAGTGGCTTATATGTTAGTTGGATTAACCTATAGGTTTAGGTTTATCGACGTACCTACTCACCATGCGAGTAGAACTGCGGTTTTCTTAAAAATATTTCTTCTTATTAAACTCGCAACGCAATACCTATAATAATAATAATAATAATGAGTCACCGTCCGCCAAATATTCAATGTGAGACTGTTGAGCAGGCGGACGTCTGGTAGTCTCATCCAATAGCCCATTTTAGTCCATCCAAACTCCATTCCATAACCCTATATAGTTTTCCATATTTTCCATAGTCCCTACGCATTATCCGGAGGCCATCTATGGGCAATTCCCTATGGGTTACTCAGAGATGGATCCCGGCTGATGCGTCACATTAAACAAGCTTGAATCTCTTAAAGGGCCTCTACGTGTTGGACCTGTGTCCCCACGCAAGCCTTCCAAAGGACCGGGCTCCTTCGAGCCCGTGAATTACAAAGAGATACAAATAATAATAATAAGCTTTCATTTCTTGCAACTTAATAACAGAGTTCATCTAATATATAAAATTCTCGTGTCACAGTTTTCGTTGCCATACTCCTCCGAAACGGCTTGACCGATTTTGATGAAATTTTTTGTGCTTATCCGGTATCTATGAGAATCGGCCAACATCTATTTTTCATAACCCTAAATGATAGGGGTAGTCCACCCCTAAATTTTTATTTTTATTTTTTAGAATTATTTATATGGCAAAACAACGTTTGCCGGGTCAGCTAGTATATTTGTATAATTAAGTATCTTTATATATATATATATATATATATATATATATATATATATATATATATATATATATATATATATATATATATATTATAATAGTTCCTTTTTTTAATATTTTTATATATATTTATTTTGTGTTGGCTGCAAGCACCGCTCGTGCGGTAAAAGCCTCCTCCAAATACCTATACGTATACGTATACGTAAACAATAACATGTAGTTTTTGTAAACTAATATACACCAGGAACATGGTGTAAGGAAAATGGGTGCCTAAAATCAAAAGCTATACAAAGCGAGAGAGCCTCTTTGTTTGCGATGGAGAGCGCTCGTGTCGTTGCCTGACCGGACTAGTGACAAACATGTACACATTGCTATGTAGAATGTAAATCAAAATCTATCATATTTGAGGATTTCACACATTACCTAACATAATGTATATGAAAAATGGTGTCAATAATAAATATATTATCTATGTCTGTACTAATATTATAAATGTGAAAGTTTGTGAGGATGAATGGATGGATGTTTGTTACTCTTTCACGCCAGAACGGCTGAACGGATCTGGATGTTTGGTCAGATAGATTATAGTCTGGAATAACACATAGGCTACTATCTATCTAGGAAAAATGTACGGTTCCCGTGGGATAGGTTTATTTTTGCTTTGCTAGAGGCGAACACAATTGAAATAAAACTTAATTGTGTTTTTAAAATAAATAGGCTATGTCTTATGCATTAGAAACATAATATTCATTTTAGTTACACGACATTAGGCTTAAGCAGAAACTAGTTTTATTTCACCATTACAGATAAAACTTAAAGACGAAAATTAAAATAAAATGACAATAAACTGATTTCTTTTTCAAATATATGCCATGACATACTATTAAACTATGAATCCTATATAATATACCAGCAACTCACCCTCGCTTCGCTCGGGTTCGTCCCTAGGTTGCTTCCACATACAAGCTTTCATCCTCATTTCCACTCCCTTTAGAGATGGCTTCCGGGATAAAAATATATGTCCTTCCCAAGGTCTCAAACTATCTTCCTACCAAATTTCATCTAAATCGATTCAAAATTTATATAGTTCAATTTCGGTGCTTATTCGGTACAAACAAACAAACAAAAAATCTTTCCTCTTTATAATATTAGTATAGATACGTCATATGTATATATATATATATATATATATATATATATATATATATATATATACATACAGTGTATGTATGTATGTATATTCTTAAGAAATACTAATTTAAGGTAACATCTGTGTGTACTTGTAAAACGAGCCTTTATAATAGCTGAGTGTTGACGTCAGCTCAAAATTGAGTGCATTTTGTTAATAAAGCTCCTCATATAATCCTTCGTATTACGAAGTTCAAGTCAACTTTGGTCATTTTAAAGTTAACTTAAATTGCTTTAATTTTTGTTGTATTCCAAATGTACATTGTACATAATATTATAACGACCCCATAGTTAATATTATTTTGTGATTTTGTGAATAAAAAATGTTAGCACGCTTTAAAACTCCTTAGATTATTCATAGTGATGTTACGATTTTAGACTCACCTTTAATAAGCTAGGACTAAAGTAAAATTTTTATGCATTATGCTATATAAAAAATTAGATTGCTAAGTATCTTAGTTTAGAAAGAAACCTAATTTAAAAAAAAAATTAAAGGCAATTTCTAAAAACTGTTATTTTACCAATCTCATCTCATGAAAATGCTGTTTAAGTACATTTTTATATGATAAAATTACATCAAGCTGAGATATCAGAAAACCAAACCATTAGACCTTCTAATGCAGGGTGACATTTTCAAGGAAAAACGGCTTTTTCTGTATTAGGTGGTAATGGAATCATAAAATATAATATGCTATGTTCAGAATATGAATGAATATAAAAAATAATTTTGACTGGTGCCTAGTTTATACGAATACGTCTTGAAAAATGAACTTCAATCATAATTAATGTATTCATGTAGTATTAATATTCATATACATAATAATAATTAATTTGCCGTATTTTGATACACCATGTGATTGATTCGGACGAAATATATTTTTTTCAAGACACATAAATTGTCGCCTAAAATCCGCCATTTTGATTTTTAATAATATCTATACACTCTTTGATACTCCCGTTATCAAGACGAATCTAACGACGTGTGAATGATAAAAATTGGTTAAACCGTTTAGTAATTACGAGGGAACATAGGGTCGGACATACATATTATGTACAAACATACAGATCAAACATTAGACGCGGATCGCTACAGTCGGGTGAAAAGGTTATTGTTAAGGTACATTTTTACATTTAAGAAAACTTTTTAGTAAAAAAGTTATCATGACCTTTTTTAGTAAAAAACTTATTATGCCTTAAAGAGTTTGCCTCACTCTAGATAAAGTTTTAGTTTTATAACGTATAAATGAAATATAAAAAACTTATGAAAATGGACTTATTGTTAGATTAAAATAAAAAGTAAGAAAGTTCATTTTCTCGTTATTAAACAAAGGATTTATTTTTTAAATAATAAAAATAAATAAATCACCAAACTATTGAATTCCATTAAAAAATAGTGGTTTTTTTCGTGGAAAACTCGTAAAAATTACTATTTAGAGCGATTAAAAATGTCGCTTTATCCGAATGTTATCTTTTATGGTACTGCTAAACACCTCCTGGATAATTTCTAAGAAATTAATTGTTAACTGACACGCCGGCGTGTCCGCGATTCTTAACGGGTTAAGATTGTATATGTATGGAGTTGAGATTCTTACTGTAATGACTCTTCATATACAGAAGAAACAGAAAGTCAAATGATGCACAGACGGGACAATCTTACTTAAAATAATATTTCAAAAAAAAAAAACATTAACCATGCAAAACATTGTTCAAATAAAGATAAACTTGATAATATAACAAATCATAATTTTTCATACTTAATGAGCCAAATACGATTCGATCCCATTTCTGATGCACGCTTCATTGAATAATGCGAAAGACTGGAAAAGTGCTGTGAGATAACCTCTGATATTTGAGCTTAGACTTTCATAGTTTTATTCAATATTATGAATTCTAAAATTTATATATTGAAGTAAGTACTTGGATTTAATGGTTTAATGGCTGAATTGATTTTGATGAAATTTTGTATACAGAAAAAGAATAAAAAAGTTTTAATGAAAAATTATATTATAATATACTAATTTAAAAACTTATTATCTAATATATAAATATCTTTTTTATATTTGGTAGGTATGAGAATAGGCCGTAAAGTATTTTTCACCCTCCTACCCCCACCCTCCATTTTTTAATCGCTTATTTAATTTTAGTATTTTTGTATGAACAATATTATATAAATACATAGCGACGTACCCGAGCGAAGCGAGGGTGAGTCACTGTATAACATAAAGCCAAAGATTTTTTTTTGTAGATTGAACGCGGGCGTCGCCGAGGGTTCTGCTAGTTTCTACATAAAAATCGCTGTTAAAAATATTCATTCGGAATAAAAAATTTAAAATAAAAGAACCTCATCTTTTCATCGGAAAATCCAAATAGGTATAGTCGCCATAATTTAATTTAACAGTAAACTTGTGGCTATTATTGGGACTTCAAAACGTAATTTCAGTTAAAATTCAAAATAACAAAAAACACTTAAACTCATTTCTTTTGAACGACACGTTGGGATCAGTTTGTAATGATGGTGTGGTTCATTCGCGCAGTAATTTTGGCAGAAATCAAAACCCATGTCCATCCGCAAGATACAATCTATATAATTGGTAAATTTTATCAAAATCTGTTCATCGATTTAAGCGGGAAAAGGTAACAGATATAGTTATTTTCGGAATTATAATATTAGTATAGATTAAAATATACATTTTAACTTTTTAAATTTAATTCATCGTCATAAAGAGATAAAGTTCATTAAGTACGCTATCTAAGGTACCTAAGCTTTCTTTTAGTTTACGTAGCTTAAAGCTTTTAAATAATGTGTTATCGCAATATAAAGCACAGTATTCACTTAACGTAGATCCATTTCGAATTTACCCATTCAGTTAAAGATGCTCAAATTGTACTCATAATTTTCCTCGCACCAACCTCGTTTGTAGACCAATGCTCTAGATAAGTCCATAAATGAATGGAAGCTGATCTCTGTACGTGTCCAGACACTACTTACTATATATTGCTAGTCTGGTGATTTCAAAACAGCTTGCAACAAATGTTTGATCAATCATTTGTGACTTGGCGTTGGGAAATGCCAATAGTCAGACTATACATTTTTGAAAATTTATTTTAGACTAGCTACTCACCCTTGCTCCGCTTGGGTTCGTTTCTTCTTCCGTTTTAACGTTTAGTATAGATTTCTCAGAGATGAGATATTTTCCCGCAGTAAAAAGTATCCTATATGTTAACCCGGATGATCAGCTCTCAGCATAACAAATTTCATCAAAATCCCTCCAGTGGTTTTTCCGCGAATGTGGTAACAGACAGACAGATAGACAAAAATTCTAAAAACTATAGATTCGGATTTCGGCCTCTGTATCGATAATAATGTCTATTTCAATAAGATTTTCCAAAAAATATTCAATGTACAGATTCGGCTTTGTTACAATTTTATTATATATGCAGATAATCCTAAAGTTATTCTATAACTAAAGTTACTTTACTACAGTTACGGACTTCAAAATTACTCTAAAAGTAAGTATTCTTCTATTACTACGAATATTTTTGAAACTGTAGAATATCTTTTGAAATTATAACCTGTATAAAAAATATTTACTAAAATTAGTTCACAGCAAATGTATGTCGAAACAAATTCTAAAATAAATAAACATCCGCATTGAATTCCTCCTCGTTTTGAAGTCAGTCAAAAAGGTTATAGTACCCACAAATGTACCTTACAATAAGCGCAAAAAATGCATTTGAGTTATATCCATACAATTATATTATTTTATTATACATATATTTTATATACAAGAAATAGAATTGTAATTCTTTATATATCTAATTAAGTTATAAATAATAATAAATTATATATTTAAATTTTCTATTCAAAAACTATGCTTTATCGTGAACCTCGCTGAATATGCATAATGTAGCTCAGTGTTCGTAATTACTCTAATATCATATGAAAATGCAGTCTTTTAATATTCAAACAGCTATATTTACATACTGAACGTAAGAGGTATTGTAATAAATATTAATATACACAATAGGTATTATAATTAATTAGCACTTTTGTCTTTACAGACGATAAAAAAATCGGTTTAATCTATACTAATAATATTATAAAGAGGCAGAATTTGTTTGTTTGAACGCGCTAATCTCAGAAACTACTAATCCGATTTGAAAAATTTCTGCATAAATAGTCCGTTAATAGAAAGGTTATAGGCTATAGGCAAGGGAGCGGAGCAGTAACGTAATATATAGTCTATCTAATCCATACTAATGCGCGAATCGATGGTGAGCCGCTAGTTTTATTATAATTTGCTATCACAAGGTACTCTTCCTAGTCAAACGGTCCTAGCGACTTATCTAAATAACAGAGTACAAATGACTGCATTAATAGAAGGAAACGCTCTTTTTTCTGAATCATCTAATTACTTATAGTTTGAGAGGATGTCAGTTGCCAGATTGAAGCGCAAAATTGACTTCTTTACACACTCTGTGGGGCACGAGGATGAAAGATCTAACTTCCAATCTATGGCTGTTACTGATAATTTAGTATACAAAAAATCTAAAAATCATTTTTAATCCGACCTGGGATTGGAACCTTTGTAAGTTTGTACTAAACCAGTCATCTACTACGATAGAAGGCCCTTGTAGGTTTTCTTCAATATTTGAGACGACACGTTTGGCTCAGTTTACAGTACTTGTTGTGCTAGCGGTTGCGGGTTCGAGTCCCGCTGGGGGCATTCATTTGTGTCATAAGCACGAATGTTTGTACTCCAGTCATGGATGTTTATATTTATAATATGTATTTAAAGTTATATATGTGTAGTGTATCAACTATCTGGTATCCATAACACGAGCCTCGTAACTTATCATGGAACTAGATGCCTCTGTTAGTGTCCCAACATATTTATATAATTTATGGTATTTACTGGTTTGTGATAGACAATAGAAATAGCTCAAATTGAAGCAAAATAGAATAATAAATACCTAATCTTAAAGCTTTACTATCTACTTTATAAATTTAATGCTATATTATTTATGAAATATTCAAGGCTTCCCTCTTAAAAGACTTAAGCTCTGATTTCTTTTAACAAAAGCCTTTCAAGTTTTGTACCAAAATAAAAACTTCGATAAAAAAAAACCCTAAGCCTAACCAATCCTAAAAATTCTACGTAAGGTCAATTAGTGAACTTTCATTTCGTTCTATTGACCGCAACATCCAACGCCTGAAACGAGGCTAACAAGTAGAACAGACGTTTATTGCGTTTGTAAAAAAATTTTCGAGGAACTTTTATAGAAACATTTTAAAAGAAAATTGACAATACAAATGTTTGCCACGTTTCACACAAAGCTGAAATAGTTATAAAATTACGTTTTAATACCAAATTGTATTATAATAATGTATATTTCAATCTAAAATCAAAATTATAACGCCGGCCATCTTTATTGTTTGATTAATTAAAAAATCACTCGTGAAATAAAATTGTAAAATATATGACAGAAGCCTATTTTATTACATTTAGTATAATTTTCTCACAGATATTTTCCCACAGTAAACAGCTATCATCTGATGATACCACATCAAAAGCTGTCCAGTGGTTTTCTCGTGATGCGTTTCCAGACAGACAGACAGATAAAAATTTACAAAACTATAAATTCGGCATCTGTATCGATAATAATGACTATTTCAATAAGATTTTCCAAAAAATATTTAATATACAGATTCGACTCAGAATTTTATTATATGTATAGATTATTTTGGACTTAATTAAAAAGATTTGGAGATGAAAAATCTTTCGTTCTGTAATAAATATTTTACTGAATGTATAATACACTAGTGATACATCCTGACTTTCCTCGGGTTCCTCCATAGGTAAACAGATGCATACTTTCTCACTTTATAGGCCTCGTGCTATGTCCATACAGAAAACCATCAATCCAATTTTCCTGTGCAACAGAACGCCTTTTTCCCATTGGAATGAGGCATTTTTCTGCGGTAAAATTAGCTTAATTCACTCTCCGGCCATCAAACTATTTCGTTTTGACGTGGTAGAAGGACAAACAGATAAATACTCTTTCATATCTATAAATAAGTATAAAACAATGTCGGGTTGGTTACATCATTTATAACTCAAGAACGGCTTTTTATGATCTTTGATTTGTTGCATTTGTCTCCGCCCCGAATAACAGAATAACAATGAAAACATTTGAAAAATCAAGAATAAATAATTATGTATGGCTACGGACGAACCCGAGTGAAGCGAGGATGAGCTGCTAGTTTGAAATATTAGCAAGTATGGATTTAAACTTGAGTCATAATTTAAAATAAAACGAAGCCCTACTTCAAAATATAATGTCGGTAATTTGTTCTATTAAACAAATTAAAAAGCCCAAACTTAGTGTCTCCTTTGATTAAGACTCGTTAAGCTCTTTCTTGGCGGAGTCCTGATTATTACAAATTAATTGGAATTCTCCCCGTTAATTAGCAGCACCCTTTCGCCTACAATAATTACAGACACTTTTAATAATAGCCTAATTTAATTTCTTTGCAGTTACTAGTCATTTTGAAAGGTCAAAGATTTTAATAAAATTACATTTTATATAGCAACCTCTCTTATGACCTTAAGTGTTATAGTGTAGATTACATTAAAAATATAATAACATAAGAGTATACTCGTAATGTTTTTTGTCTATTACGAATACCAAAGTAATTTTTCTATATATTTAAAAATATTAATTACTTTCTATATATATATATATATATATATATATATATATATATATATATATATATATATATATATATACATATATATATATATATATATATAATACATTGAATTTTGCGAACCTAATTGAACACTAGCTATTAATTTCAACAAATTAAACATTTTATAGGTAACATAAAATAATCTCAAATAGTCTAAAAACAAGTTTGTATCGTGTAAATTGCAGATGACTACTACAATTTACAGTGGTAAATTAAACATAATGTACTGTTTTATTATTTCCCGATACAAAGATATATTTGTATTATATAAAAACAATTTAACTATCTAACATATTCTTATCCATTAAACTGATATATTTTAACGTACCTACAACAATATAGAAAAGAAAAGAAATTATCATAATAAGTTACTTTAATGTGAAAGTTTGTAAACAAAAATAAGTTGGATGTGGTTTGTCTCCTTCACGCTGAAACGGCTTAACTGATTTGAATGTAATTTAGTACAAAGATACAGTGATATAGGCCACTGAGCATCATGTATACCCTTATATAATTTATTGTAATATTATATTTGTTCCCAATACTAACTTTCAACCCCTGCAATGCTAAAATGAAACTTGAAAGGGTTCAGCCCCACAACAGGAACAAAAACTATCCTATATCCTTCTCGAAGATTCCATCCCTATCTATATCAAACTTTATCAAAATTGGCTCAGCGGTTTAGGTATGAAAACGTAAAAGACAGTCAGACAGATAGACAGATTTACTCGAATTTATAATATTAGTATGGATGTTCAAAGCACCATTAATTTCGCATGAAATATATCTAAGTACCAGTAACTAATTCGCGCAAAGCGTTTAAGCGATGCGCACGCTGGCTGCTTCAAATGACATGCATCCAAACGAGAAGTGCAATGCTAGTGTGATTATATTACGACGTTACGCATTACACAACTGTATTAAATGTCTTAATTAACAAAATTTTAATTTAGTAATTACCATATGTTCGGAACATTGGCATACACAGGGCAAAATATTATTTAATTCGATCTACGCGAGAAAATTGACGGTTAAAAACCTTTACTAGATGTAAAACTTAAACTGAGTGACTCTCTTAAACTGAGCTAAGAAACGACAACTTTTGCTCTTGTATCTCATATAAAACTGCAAAATCACATCTCTCTCTCTTCCACCCACAAGCTAGCTATTTATCGATTCGCTAACTAAATAATATAAACAGAACAAAGCTAGCAAATATAAATAAGTTAATTATTATCACAAATATCAAGTCATTTTGAAGTTATACTCCTTTGGCACGTTTGGAAAAAAATATGACAGTAAAATTACGATGTGTGCGCGCGCACACATATAGCCAAAAAGCGTCATGATGAAGTTAGCTGATAACTGTCATTTATTTTTATTAATTTATCATTCCTTACTTAAACAGAGTTGTGACATACGGGATGAAATCTTTGGCTGTTTTTGTTCTGTATACTGTTGTCGGATAGATGATTCCATAGATAGGTACTGAATAAATTAACCGACTTGGTTTTACATTACATCTCATAAGTTTTTGCGGTAGAAGATATGCGTTGCGAGACTTGCAATTTTTTACATGTTATGTTTTTGATGGGATATCTACTACAGGAACTCACTGTCACATTTTCTTACAAGAGAACTTCTACAACCGAATTAAGTAACTCTTCCTTTAAAGTCGGTAAAAAGGTAAAAACCATGCGACGCAAAATATCTACTATACATCTACTGAGCTGTCAAGCGGCGTAAGCATATTAAGTTCGTGATCCCGATAACAATTCTGGCGGTCCATAAATTTTACGCGATGAAAAATGATCACACTCTCCACTTATCGCTACCGTTGGAACCTCAAAGCAGTTTTTATCCTCCAGTTCGAGTAAAGGCCACGTATTGAATAAAATATCAGTTTACTTTTGAGTTTCGTTTAATTAGTTATAGTTTCAAATTTTGTTTTACTATCTACTTATAAACTAATTATAAACTAAATGACTCTTTTTGTTATCATTCACAGTGATGCAGTCTTACTTCTGTTTGCGGCTCTACTGTGAGCGAAATATGGACTATATAAGGCAGTGGTAGCCCAGTGGTAACACGTTCGCTTGGGAAACCGAGTGAAGTGGTTTCAAATCCCGGGTCTCGCACCTCTGATATTTTCATGTGCGAATCATTTCCAACATGATTACCACTTGTCTTACGGTGAAGGAAAACGTCGTGAAGAAACCTGCATGTCTGAGAGAAACTAGCAGTTTTCAAAAGGCATGTGAAGTCCGCCAATCCGCACTTGACCAGCTTGGTGGACTATGGCCTGATCCCCCTCGTACTGAAGGGAGGCCCGTGCCCAGCAGTGGGACGTTAAAAAAGGGCTGAATACTACTACTACTACTACTACTACTACTACTACTACTACTACTACTGCGATCAAAAATAACAAATATGTAGAATTAACGTTCCTTAACTAAAAGGATTTTAATAGCAAAAATAGATAGAATTAAAGTTCTTTTGGTAGTTCAGACTCTCTGTTCAAATCCTACATTGCAAAATGCGCCTTTTAGGTCTTTCTTATTTACGCTACAAGTACTTCCAGTATTAGGTAGTAACTTGGTAATTTTAGAGAAAATAGAATTTAAGTTACATTATAAAAAGTTAAGTTTTTACATATTATTTACGGAATCCTAAAGACTAATGGAAATTTGTATTTAATTGTTGATTCCATATAACTGTCATAACAAAAGGTATTACAATAATTAAATAAATCGTGTTCTATAAATCTTCTCTATTTTCTATATCGCGATTAAAATTGAACGCTCACATAGAAGCTAATTTTGCCAGTAATATCTATAAGATCTTTAAAAAGGTAGACCTACTTTGCAAATCTTACAGGGCTAACACTCTTTGCCTTAATAATAAAAGATTTAATAATATAATAAAATTGTTATTTACTTAAGTAATAGGGAAGTACACTAAATTAAATACACTGAATTAAAGAAGATAAACGATCACTTCATTTAAACCTTAATAGACATCGCGGCTTAATCGTGAAATATGAAGGCAAAGGCATTGTTTCAATTCAAACAAAACATTCCCTTTAAGAGTAGAACCCTGTGAGATAAAGAAGTGACGTCTATGATAGAATGGCAAAGAAAATGTATATTTATTATTTAAGTAATTATTTGAAATTACTAAGTTTAAATTTAAGTTTTAAACAGAGATATATTCGGGAAGCTTTTACGCGCACAAAATGTAAGCGTACAGCGAGATGTTATTACATAATTTTTTGATCCACATCCAAAAGTTGTACTAAATTCGGCTATTTCCATATCTTTAACAATAGTGAATCGATTTTCATATATTTTTAACGAGAACGATTTGCGCAGTCTATAAATAAATAGGTAAAGACTAAACAAGTACCTATTCACCTCCGTTTGTCAAACTATTTTTTTTTTGACGAGCTTTAGTGTTATCAATAAAAAAAATATTTTGGTCGAACTTCGACCACTGGCCAACACTAGTTATATCTAAAGGATGGTTCCATATAAATAAAAAAAATTAAAGCATTCGCGGGACACCTGGAAGAAGTGAAACATCGAACTATTTTGTATAGAAAAAATGCATGACGGGATGGTATTTAAAGGCAGTAAATATGACATACAGACGATAAAAAGTTGTAACTGTTTTGTCTATATAATAAACATAGATTTTACTTCTACAAAAATGTGCTATAAGAATTAATCCTTTACAAGAACTAAAGTCTCCCACGTGTAAAGTTTGCAGTAAATTTTATTTTATCTGTGGGAATGGATTGTTTAGCGTGTCTGTATTCGTAATAAAAAAAGATTAAGTTTATGATAAGTATGTAGAGTATGTGCATGTTCTATAATTCCTTTTCCATTTCGTATCGTTTCGAAATGTATTCGTGTAATGTATGGAAGTATCGTAAACTAATACTAGTACTTCGACATTGATTTGCAACCATTAAAGAAAACCCACGTTTTTATAGAGCTCCTAAAATTGGAAGCTCAACCTGCATTTCGTATATTGATAATAATTGATAAGATATTGATATAATGGATGGATAGATTTATTGGTACTACTATCAAACTCGAAATCAAAAAAACAAAGAGATAGATATTTTTTAACAAAAAATCTTTTAACTACTTAATAAAGAAATCTTTGCGCGGGAAAATAAGTGGAATACAGAAACACTTTAACGGTTTCCACGAGATCAATTGTATCAATTGTAAGTAGATATTTTATTAAAAACATCTATGTTAATATTAGAATTCATAATTAATAAAAACCTATAACGAAATATGGAGTAAAATAAAGAAAAAATAGGGTTCCGTTAGTAAAATCAATTTGTTTTTCTTATTTTTTATAATTATAATAATAATTGCATAATATATATTCATAAATAGAATAGTAAATATGTAAGTATTTTTTATAGAGACTGTTTTACAATGGAGCGTGTATGGAATTCGCGCGCGCACACAAAGAGAATCGAGGGCGGTAACGAAGAACAGGCATGACAGTCTATATCCGTCACGACACCGTTTGCCGTAATAACACAAGTCCGTTTTACTGCCAAGGCGCACCTATATACATAATCACATCAAAAAACCCCCAACAAAACAAAAAAAGAATTATTCAAATCGGTCCAGCCGTTTTTGAATTTTAGCGAGACTAACGAACAGCAATTGATTTTTATATATATATATATATATATATATATATATATATATATATATATATATAGATTTAAATAAATTAAACTGAATAACAATATCTTGATAAATCAAATCAATAATTTAAAACATTATTATACTACATAACAATAACCTCCCTTTACTGATTACTTATAAACTGTAAAAATACACAAAAGAATATAGAGATAGCGGACAAAGGCCTAACAAAAACCATTTTGATAGAAAGCATTGAATTGTGATGACCATAATGGATATCGACCTTTCTGGAACATTTAACGATATTCAGAAAAGTTTATGAGAGCTTCGACACGTAAAATATAGAAAAAAAAAATATCCTTGCTAATATTATAAATGCTTTGAGCTTGACTTGAGATAAAAATAAAAATAATTTGTCGTAGCTCGTTTTTTTACCCGACTGCGCGAAGGAGGGTAATGTGTTTATCAGCCTATGTATGTATGTATGTGGGTTTATACCTTTGTGGCACTATTTTGACCAAACGCGTGGGCCGATTTTAATAAATGATACGTCGTTTGATTCTTCATGACGGCGCGAATATTATAGAAAACATAAAAATTAGGAAAAATCAAAATGACCGATTTTGGACGTCATAATGAGAAAAAGTAAAACATTAAAATCGACGAACTATGTCATGTGGGGTACCGTTGAATAGGTATTTAAAAATCATTTTTAGGTTTCTTTCATCATTTTTCATTTTAAATAACAGTTTAGGATATATAATGATTTAAAGTTGATTAACAAATATTCTCGCTAATTTTAACTTAAAAATACTTAAAAAGGTGTAAATAAATAAATATATGATAATTACTCTTTTTCTTTTAAAGGGTTACGGAACCATCTCGAGAAACATCTGGGGTAATTTTATATGTATCAGCACTACGGGTTTGATTTATTTCAAGGATTATTTTCTTCTTTTTGGCGCATTAAAATAAAAGCTTGTTTTTAAAAATGTTTTTTTACTATTAAACCTCGATATTAATGTTCTTAAATACAATTAAATAAATACGTATTTTGGCATTTTTTGGAAATTCATCCCATAAGAGAGTAAAATAGGGGATGAAATTTGGTATAAAACCTACCTATACCTACCTTACCTTTAAAATTAAAATTTCAACTGCAGAAGTCTGGTTCGCGTGAAATTATGACAAGAATGCCAGCTGCATTGCTCCGCTGAATGGCAATGTCGATTTTTTAGGTGAAAAAACTAACTGCTCTTTATATTATTTGTAAACGCTTATTATTTTTTATTTTACTTTAAAATTTTCGCAATATTAGCTTATATTTAAACTTTAAACAATCTGTTTTACTGTAAATTAATTTAAAATATATGTACATATACATAAAATTAAGAAACACATGATACCAAGACTTTCAAAGGGAAAAATATTAACTCAAATAGCTGGCCACGTTGCTTTATTTTTTGACTAAAGTAACTCATACTTGTTAAATATACTTATGTCAGATAAATATTATGCCATATAGATAACAGTTTGCGTATTCTTATCCGGTCGGCTTATTTAGAAAACCGTGTACAATCAACGTAGCTCACATAACAATCTGCTTCCGCTGAGTTTCTTTCGATAGTTTTTTCTCTGGCATTTTTACCAAACTGCTGGTAAAGAAGTAGGATTTTTGACAAACAATAAGCGTATTTCTAAAATAAAAATGTTGGATAAGAGTTTGTAAATTTACATTTTTGACAAAAAATATTATATTTTATATAAAATAAAATAAAACTAGCGACTCACCCTAGCTCCGCTCGGATTCGCTTCCCTACTTACCTTTTAACGTTTAGTATAGATTTCTCAGAGATGAGATATTTTCCTGCAGTAAAAAATATCCTATATGTTGACCCGGATAACCAGCTATTATCATACCAAATTTCATCAAAATCCCTCCAGTGGTCTTTCCGTAATGCGGTCACAGACACAGACAGACAGACAAAAATTCTAAAAACTATAGATTCAACCTCTGTAACGATAATAATGACTATTAAAATTTTCATCAATGCATTGGAAACGTCGGAAATCAAAAAGCTAAATATATCCGCGAAAAAATCCGAAAAGATTGTTTTATTTATTACAAATATTCGCGTAAACCTAAAAGTATTATAAAACTTTATTACATTATTTATTATATAGGCTTTTAAGCCGTAGTCCAAACTTGCACAGTCTTAACAATAACAGTATTCAGTGCTTTTCAGTTTCTTTACAAAATGCACAGTTGATATACCATAGACACTTAGAAACTTCAGAAAAGTAACCTACGAGAGAATGAGACGAACATACATATTTATATAGAGTATCAGGAGTAAAATTATTGTAAGGTTTAGTTTTTTTTCACCAAGTTTAAAAGTTATTTTACATTCTATTTAACATATATTACATAACATATTATTCAGTATTATTTTTCACTTCCTGTATAAGGTATTCTATCTCATTCTTTCGCCGGCTTATTCTATATATTTATGTGTTTGTCTCTTTCTCGTGTCGCATTTTCGTTTCATCGAGTTCCAAATCACAACGATTTTAAAGAAGTTTTACTTTAAAAAATGTTAAAAGGAAGATATCGTTTATTTTAAAGAAAATTTCCATATAACAAAGGTCAGTGTATCTATTGCATAATACTACCGCTATAAAGTTTCGTTAGTGAAGGCAGATCGTATGGAATGCTCTAAGCTATTAGTGAAATAACTCCCACGGGTTTAGTGTTACATCAACGCATCTCTGCGGCACAAGACAATCATTCTATATTTTACGTAGAATCTCACAATGAAATTTTAATAGCATTTTATTTAACTATATTTCAACACCTTTGATAAGCTTTTTCATATAAAAAATGTGAAATGAAGATGTAGTTCATATAAAAATTAAACTTTGATTGAAACTTAGTACACAAAAAGACGAACACATAAGATATTTTTCTACCCCAATGATGTTTCCGTATACCTTTAAAGTTATTTTGACTATACATATATTTAATTTCAATTTTACTCGGGCGAAGCCTGGAAACAATGAACGAGTACCTACCTATCTTGTAATAACGTTGCGAGCTCATCGTTTATACGTTAATGTCTCACTGAGATTAACCATATTAGGATTATATAGCTTTGCAAGAAAATCGAACCCCCAACTTTTATCACATTAATGCCAATCGAATACAAGTTGGTCAACTATATTGCACATACTGCGTAACCTAACTATATCTGTAAGAAGATAAATTTACAGATAATTAAAAAAACAGCACCCCAAAAGCATTCGTGATATATTATTATAAGTCCAACGAATTATAAATTAAATCGAAGCTGTATGCATAATGGTAACCAAGGAAAAATATTTTTGACGAAGAGTTTACCAATAACTCGATTTTACTATTCCAGCTACTTTCATAAATTAAAGTCACTGATAACTTTAGGGATGAGAAAAATCATAAATTAATTAATAACTTAAGTTAAAATAAAGTTACTTAGGTTACTTTTGGTACTAAAGACAAGTGAAGAAGAGAGAGATTTAGAAGATTTATGAACTTCATTTTATGAAGGGAGGGTAATTTGTTAGTTTTAAATTGAAAATAGAATAAAGAAAATTTTCATAAATGCATTGAAATTTTCATAAATGCATTGCCGAAATTCGAAAAATATTTGGACTAATAAAAAAATTTGCGACACCGATTCCAGCTCGCGTTTGAACAATTTCATTTTTCTTAGTTTTAAATAATTTTGTATCTTTTAATCTAAGCGATATTATACGTAAAATAATCCTACAGGTAAAAAGGGTATAAGGTTTAATTAATAAACCTTTTCACAAGCCTCGTTTTAGAGAAATCCTTATAATTTAAAAACATGTTTATATTTTTAATCATATTACACATTTTTATTATCCTCCTTTAATGAATTATTACAAATATATTTTTTACATATTTTTATAATGGCATTGAACAATATATAAATTAGTTACGTGTTTTATCTATACTTATTGCTAATAAAAAAAAAAATTAAAACTTGTACACTTGCATGCTCAGTGCACGCAAATTTATTTGCAGTAGGCATGTGTCGTTCGCGATTGACAGAATCGAACGACCCGGGTCGCGAACACTTCGCGAACGATCGGTTAGCCATGAAAACTACGATTCGTTCTTGTTCATTCGATCTAATTCACAACTCAAATCTCTAGATCTTTTAAATTGAACGATTGAAACATACTGACATTTGAATGCGTCTATAGCTTTGAAGACCAAGTCGTGAACCGTCGAACGGCGAACCGTCGACGCATCGCCGACCGGTTGATTGAACTGAATCACTAGATTGATCTGAATTAAGCATGGCGCAGCGATCACCTCATCAATCAATCGATTGAACGGGTCGAACGAACCGGGTCATCTTCTGAACGGATCAGTATTGATCTAGATCTTTTAAATTGAACGATTGACACATACTTACTGCACTAAATTTGGCGCGGTTATAGTGAAGTCAGTAAATTTAAATTACTTTGTTTATGATTATAGTGAAAACCCTAAAGCACAGATCATATAATACTATACTAACGTAAAAAAATAAAATGTTGCAATAAAACAAAAATATTACAATAAATGTATGAAATGTGAATATAATCATTTATCATACATACAAATTAACTTCTAAAATGAAAATGCTTTCGTGAATCAAATTTTACCGAATCGGCAAAGTAATTTTTTCAAATATCTTCATTCAAAATTAAACCTTAATTCAATGAAAATAAGATTCGTTAACTTTTCGATCTTACAGAATAGGCATATTTGTAAAAGCATATGTTCTTGACTCGATCAAGAAAATGAAGTTTCCGTCTCAATTTCGACGAATTCAAAAATAAGGCCTCGGGGACAAATGTAAACGAGATTGGTTTTAGAATAGAAGTTACTATATATTGCAGCTGTTTTGACGCGTGTTTTTGCAACCATTTATTCAACTTATGTATTTCTCTCTCCAGTTTAAAATATATAGTCCGTGCATTCAATCCTTTTTTTTAATGTCCCACTGCTGGGCACGGGCCTCCTTTCAATAAGATCAGGGCATAGGCCACCACGCTGACCAAATGCGGGTTGGCGGACTTCACATGTCTTTTAAAAACTTGTTAGGTTCTCTAACAATAAGACATGCAGGTTTCCTCACGATGTTTTCCTTCACCGTAAGGCACCGTAAGGCAATCTTGTTAGAAATGATTCACGCATGAAAATATCAGAGGTGCGAGACCCGGGACATGAACCCGCTTCACTCGGTTTCCTAAGCGAGCGTGTTACCATTGCCTTATATAGTCCATATTTCAAGTATAATATGTAGTATAGTATAGGTAACTGATAATAATTAATTACTAAATGTGTAAAATAATTTACATTTAATTTGTGACCTTTGAACTTAATGTTATAAACAAAACAAAAACATTAATGGAATAAGGAAATTACGATTATCTAACGAAACAATAAAAAATAAATCGAATTTTGAATTAGTTGTCAAGATGACAGACATAGATTGATGAACACACATCAATGTGCAATGACTTTACAGCCTTGTGCGACTGTCATTGAAAATAATCAATATCTACTTTTGATCAATCTATTGATAATTAGTATAAAAATAACTAATAACATCATAATCTAAGCTTTTTATAGATCATAAATCATACTTATCACATCTACAATAGTAAAATGTACTAAAAAATGCTTATATCATTTAAAATTCTGTGAATGATCTTCGTCCACTATACTAAATGAAAATAACAAACTTAACTTATTTCCAGCCATCTAGTAACTACGGAGGCATAGAACTAAAATTGATTAATTAAGACACTTTTATTTCGAAAACCTTACGTTCTGGTTTGGTCATTAAGACCCTCGGGAATACCAGGGTTAAAAAATAAGATTAGATAATCTGAATCACGATTAAAGGACGAAGTTTGATTCGATAATTAAGGGGAAACTTGATTAGGGCTTCGAAATTGTTAATTACTCGTATATCCTAAAAACCTCACCGTTGGAAAATGTCGAGTTCAATGTGAGCACCTTATAATTAGGTACCCGTCCCCTACCCTTATTTTATTTATAGGAGGTATTTTCCCTCATTAAGTCTGACATCTCTTGTCTATATGTCTGAATTCTGAAGTATCAAATTTACTAAAATCTCTCTTTGATACAATAATAAATGAATAGTAATAAAACAGGCCTTTCTAAGATTATTATTTTCTTTTTAAAGCATTGAAATAAAAGCTTGTTTAGAAAAAAACATGTTGCACTGTTGACCGTTGAGAAGTTGTTTCTCCTGGAGCTAATCCTAAATGCAGAATCAGTCACTGTCGTCGGAACTGAACCAACATATAAAATTTCAACTCTATAGGATAAGACGAAGTAGTTGTGATTCAGCTTGCAAGATTTGACCCATACAGACATACCAACTGTCCAGTAAGTTAAATAAAAGCTTGTAAAAATGACAAAAGTAAAAAATGTATTACTTTCTTAATATAAATATCTAAATGGTAGAATTTATTATTTTAACTAAAATATGTACATATATATGTAAATCCTATATAGAATACGTCATGTATAAGAAACAACAGAATTTCAAACGTAAACGGTCTGTACGAAACATGTCTAAAGACTGTCAATTACTTAGACCCATGTCACACCTCACTTTCAGATTTCTAGATATTAAAAGATTTTAATAAATTGAAACTTAAAATATAAGTAATTTTTGGTGCGTTTGTTTTTAACGTTGTAGGCATTTAATTAAAATTTTATTTCATTATTAGCGACTCACCCTCGCTCCGTTTGGGTTCGTCCCTACTTACATTTTAACGTTTAGTATAGATTTCTCAGAGATGAGATATTTCCCCGCAGTAAAAAGCATGCTATAATTTGACCCGGATAACCAGCTATAATCATACGTTAAAAATCCCTCCAGTGTTTTTTTCCGTGATGCGGTCACACACAGACAGAAATTCTAAAAACTATAGATTCGGCCTTTGTATTGATAATAATGAGTATTTCAATAAGATTTCCAAAAAAATATTTAATGTACCTACAGATTCGACTCATAATTTTATTATATGTATAGATATAGTTGATAATAAAAAAATAAAAAAAAAATAAAAAATTAAAAAAACATTCTAAAGTTTTCGTGTATAACTTCTAAAGTTTATTTTTTACTAAATGATGAATTTCGTCGTGTAATCTATACAGATAAATAAAATTAGAGTGTCGGTTTGTAATATTAAAATAACCGCTTTTTACTAAACGCATATGGATATATACACGGTACATATACCAAAACAACATTTTTTACAACTTTTGTCTGTCTATCTGTCTGTTTGTCTGTTTGTTCCGGCTAATCTCCGAAACGGCTGGACCGATTTTGATGGGACTTTCACTGGCAGATATCTGATATTATAAGGAGTAACTTAAGCTATTTTTATTTTTAGAAAAAAGAATCAGGTTCAGCGAAAAAAAAAACATGAAATTGTGAACAAAATCCGCTTACGGCGTACGCACCCGAGCAAAGCGACGGTAAATTGCTATATAATTTAAATGAATATCTTAGAAGTAGGAAGCTACTATTTATGTATAAACATAGCTAACCGTGTAAACGTACCTAGGGACAAACACGAGCGAAGCGAGCGTGAGTCGCTAGTCTATATATATAAAACAAAGTCGTATTAGTTACACCATTTATAACTCAAGAACAGCTGGACCAATTTTTATAATATTAGATTTTTTGGATTTCCCTTAGTCCGGAATAGGATAATAAGTTTTAAAACATCAGAAATATTAATAAAAAAATAACGTATGTTATATTGTACAATAAATAGCAATAAAAACTATATATATAAAATTAACCACCTATTTTGTCACTAAGTCAGTATTTAATGTGCAGTAATTAATGATAATATACCTACTTATAGAAATATTATAAACTAGCGACTCACGCTCGCTTCGCTCGCGTTCGTCCCTAGGTACGTTTTCACGGTTAGCTATGTTTATACATAAATAGTAGCTTGCTGCTCCTAAGATATTTATTTAAATTGTATAGCGATTTACCCTAGCTTCCCTCGGTTGCGTACGCCGTACGCGGATTTTGTTCACAATTTCATGGGTTTTAATTTTTTTCGCGGAACCCTGTTTCTTTTTCTAAAATAAAAGTAGCCAAGTTACTCTCGTCAAAATCGGTCCAGCCGTTTCGGAGATTAGCCGGAACAAACAGACAGACAGACAAAAATTGTAAAAAATGTTGTTTTGGTATATGTAACGTATACACATCCATATGCATTTAGTAAAAACCGGTTATTTTAATATTACAAACAGACACTCCAATTTTATTTATCTGTATAGAGTATAGATGTATAGATTACAGAAGATTATTTTGAAAATGAAGAAAAAATTTCTTCTTATATTTTAGCTTTAATTGCGGTTATGAAGATTTAATTCGACCTATTGGTGGAGGGGGCCTTGGTGGGCGGTGTACCTTGCAGGTTGCTCCTGGTTCTTCTCTGATAGCAGAGTGGACCGATGGAGCAACCCCTTAGTCCACTAACTTGCCGTTGTAGTGTCGTGGTAGAGTGCGTAAGTGATCTTGTGACGCTGCATTAAGAAGGGGGAGGTTGCGTTGGAAGGTGAATCTCACATAACGACCTGAATGTATGCAGGTAATATGGGTAAATGCAATTCCCAGCATAAAAAAAACGAAACGAAACGAAAGAAGAAAGACACATAAATCCTCTTCGTAATTTCTAATAGATTGTTGCAAATCAAACCTCATAAGACCTTGTGGCGTGAAAGGAATATAGAGTTTACTTACGTCTGCGCATACACTTCTGCACTATAATATTTCCTGCACACAAATAGGCCATCGTGACTTAAATCAATCAAGAAACCATTATCCCTAAACTAGTTATTGATTTTTGATTAGAAACAATTTCAAACAAACTTATACATATCTTGGTTGTGTCTAAGCACTTTGATCTTTCCCCTTTCAGTCACAGAGTACGTAAAATGTGTATTTTACATGTATCTGTGAACACTGACAATTACTGACATCTGTCATAAATCATAATGTCAATGTCATTAATAATAGTGGATAATGGATACGTATCAATATTATTCATCCATATTCCATTTATTAGACTGAAATCTGCAAAGATAAGTTTGTTATTGTGCAGCTAGAGCTGTTTAACTTTTTCTGTATCTTTATTATTATCATTTCTGATTACACAAATATTTGCCATGGGTGAAAGCAGTAAATCTCTTCGAATAGATTGGTTTGATGGCACTGTTACACGAGAAACAAGGCCTAACCATTCACAATATTTAGATGAGGAGACCTCTAAACCAAAACCACAGTCAACATTACATGAAACAGAAAAGAAACCCATAGGATTCAAGCGATTGCTTGATCTTTCTCTATTGAAACCACCGATTTTGAACCTCGAACTCTCTAACAGGCCAGGGTTTTGGTATCTTTTTAATGGAAATCTAAAAGGCGACTTTATAGTACTTTTAGTTAAAATCATGAGTTCTGTTTACAAATCTTTAGAACCAAATGATACATCAAAAATAACTACATTACTACGGTATAAATTCCAAAAATCTAACTTTTTATTCAAACTAAAAGATTATTTGAATAGTATACCAAAAGTGAAAACTGTAGATAAGCGCATGAATATGCAATTATGGGATGATGTGGAGTCATTTTACTTTTTCGTTCTTGATTTATGTGTGGCAATTTTTAAGTCTGGAATAGCACCTAAAATATATTTAGAGCAATTATATGATATATTAGATGTAGCAGAAATTAGTGCAATTGAAGTGCAAGAAAATCATATGGAACCTATTAGAGAAAAATTCTATCAACAGTGTCATCAAGCAAAGATAGAATTAAAACAATCTATTAGTCCTGTTAGTATACATTTCTTTGCCAAACAAAAATTATATACATACATAATTATGCTTTATTTACAAATTGTAACATTTTAAATGCTTAATTATATAAAATTTAATTGCAGTTTATGGAGGAAATAACCACAAATACAACACAGATAACACCTGAAGAGAGTTATATTAAGAATAATTTTAGAAATCTTGATATCTTCCCAAATCGAAACGATCTTCTTGAAGAAAAAAATGTACAAATTGAACCAAATATTATTGATGGAGCATATCCAAGTGTTATGACTTACTTGGATTTACAGTTTAAGTTATTAAGAGAA
The DNA here is from genome assembly GCA_905404265.1 of Fabriciana adippe. Taxonomy (NCBI): domain Eukaryota; kingdom Metazoa; phylum Arthropoda; class Insecta; order Lepidoptera; family Nymphalidae; genus Fabriciana; species Fabriciana adippe. The sequence continues at coordinate 12,480,785 of FR989995.1, read as the reverse complement.
GATTGCTACGGCCCATTGAGAGAAGGACTAAGTTTGTAAAATTTGATAACAATATGATTTTGTTTTAGTTTTTCTTTTATTAATAATAATATATTTATGCAATGAATAAAAAAACTTTAAAAAAGTGTAGTAGGTACTTTAAAATTACACAATTGTTTTTAGTTAAACAAAAGACTTAAGTTTTTATATGAATATGCTTGTCTTTTTAGCTAAATATATGGCAAATCCATCTAATACAAGATACGAAAATATCAGGTAAGGTCTTAATATATTTTTATTTCTTTTGCTATGGAATATGTATTATAATAATAATTTTAAACCAAGATATTATATCCATATTTATTAAAGTAAGTTAGTAAAAAAACAAATCAGCCTTAATTACTATATTAGTAGATGAAATTGTTAATTAATTAATTTATTTATTTTTATATATTGAGTTCATTATAATAAATATCCTAATTTAAATAAACATTTCCAATAATTTAATACATTATTAATTAATTTAGTAAACTTTAAAAAATTAATTTAAGTACTTCATCGGGTTCTGGGAGCATGTATGCATGCATTCTTTTTAAAAGGATTATCTCATTAGTCTGATAATTATGTACTTTTTTAACATTTATTTATAACATAATATATAGAGTGATATAAAAGAATAAAGAAAAGTACATATTAAAAAAAATTAACCTACAATTTGCTATGTATGTACTATTTTTTTATAACATTCTTTTTTATTTTATTTGCAGAGTGTACCCAAAAGTGCGTGTAATACAAACATATGCAAGCAGAAATAAAGTAGGCTATCTGGTAGATATTGCTTGGAATGAACGTCTTAATAACAAGTCTGTGAATTTAAAGAAATATGCATACAATAAGTGGCTTATGTGTGGTTCACTGTTGCTCTTCACTAGTGATAATTTCCAGAACATTTTGTTTGCATCTGTACTTGACTCAAACTTGGATTTACTTAGTCAAGGATATGTAAGTATATTTTTAATATAATATTCTATCCCTTTTGAATATCGAAGTATATACTTATTATACATATGCAAACTGTATGCAGATCAAGTTTCATTCTGATTAAGTAGCATGCCTGAAATTGGTCAGGAGGAAATTATTTCTTTTTTTTTATTATACTTTATTTCCACCAATAAAAGGATTTTCAAAAATCTTTCCAAGTTTTAATCTGCCTGAAATATACTGGACGAATATAGTTAAAATTTGCTATATGTAAAAGACCAAAGATGAACATACCATACAACAAAATAGAACCTCCTCCTTTGTGGAAGTTCCATTGGTTGGTTGTTGGACGGCAGGCCTGCCGAAGGAGATCACAACAGCCATGGGGTTGCTCCAAGGGTCCACTCTGCTATCAGAGAAGTACCAGGAGCAACCTACATGGTACACCATCCACCGAGTTTAGCAACCTCTCCGTGCGTTGCTTGCAATTGCCATATGCTAATCAGCCTCCCACTAGAACTAGGTGAACACACATTGAAAGGGATCATATTTTTATCCCTATGTATCAAGTTCTCATTATTATATTGCTATATTGTATAGTATTGCTATAGGTCATTAGATACACCATATTTTATAGTTAAAAAACTTAACTCAGTCACTTTTATTTAAGATAACTGTCACATTTCAAAACCCAGTCACAAGTGAAATTTTCTCCGAGCAATACTTAATGGTGGAAAGTGAAGTGTTTTTTGAACCTTACCATAGAGTGTTAAAAGTTTTACAAACATTACCTTCTAATGACTTGCCAATGAAAAGGTATATTTTGGATGTTCAGGTATGTTGAATTTATTCACTTTCACATCTCTATACAAATAAATAAAAGTGAAGTGTCTGTTTGTAAAGTCAAAATAACAGCTTTTTACTAAATGAATACGAAAGTACATACAGTACTTATAAGAAAAAAAAAACAATTAAAAAAAAAATTGTCTGTCTGTTTATTCCGGCTAATCTCTGAAACGGCTGAACCAATTTTGCCGAGATTTCACTGGCAGATAGCTGATGTTATAAGGAGTAATTTAGGCTTCTAAGTAAGTTTGTATGGGAATAAGTCATTTCTCAAGTGAGGGATATTAAACTCATCATACCTATGTATATATAGTCTATCTATTCCATACTAAGTGTCAAAATGTACAAAAAAGTTATTTTTATATGTTTAAAGTATCCAAAATATATGAATACTTTTTTAATCTCTTTTGATATTATTATGATATGTCACTTCTCTATAGAAAGAAACAAAACCGCCTGGATATTTGACACCAAGCCAAATATATTCAATACTCAATCAAAACAATGAAGAAATATTATTCTCTGTGATATCAGATAGGTGGCCGTCAGAGAAACACTTCGGCTTAGACCAATCTCAAATGGAAGCATATAAATTCGCATTAACAAAAGAGTTTGCTGTAATCCAAGGACCTCCTGGTACAGGGAAAACGTTCTTAGGAATCAAAGTGGCTTCAACACTCCTTAGAAACTTATCCCTTATTGGAACCCCAATGTTAATCATTTGTTACACAAATCACGCACTCGACCAATTTCTGGAAGGTATCATCAAAGTCACTGGCGATGTCATAAGATTAGGACACCAAAGTAAAAGTGAAATTTTAAATCCATACAACTTACATAATATGCGAATGAAAATGAAGTCGCGACACTCGCACCTTTACGCGAAGAAACGTTCGGAATTGAACAGCGTGTTTGAAAAAATTACAGATGTGCAATCTAATATGGAAATGTGTGACAAAGAAATACTTACATATAAAACTATTAAATCGTATTTGAATCGCCATGAGAGAATGCCGCATTTAGAGTGTTTTAATGAGGATGCCATATTAACTTGGCTTTTTGGACATTTAGATAGGGCGGATGATTTAACGTATAGTTTGGACAATTGGGAAAAACAATACGAAGAATTCCAACTCACAGATAAAATAGAGAGTTGTTTTTCTGAAAAATGGGCATTAAAGGAAATAAAATCAATGTACAACAGTATAAATTACGTGAAAAATATAGAAGACAAAAACTTGCAAAGTCAAAGTGTGATACGTAAGTTTGAGATGGAAATAGACAAAATAAAGAAAAGGCTTCAATGTTTTAAAGTAAGTTATTATATTAGTTTTTATATATAATAAAATAGTAACAAAAGAAATTCTGTACATAAAATATATTTTAAAAAATGACCAAAACCATAGTTGTTGAAATTTTTGTCTGTTTGTTTTATCTGTGTGCATTTCACGCAAGAAGTATTGAACGGATTTTAACTGAATTGAATTTTGTGTAGTGATAACTCATTACTCAGGTTCACATTTAGGAGACCTCTTGGTACAGGAAAATCTTTCGTGCTCACGGGAAGACACAATAAGTTCTGTCGAGTCGTCCTCAGAAATTTATATGGCTAACGCTGGCTAAACCTTAAAACAATGTACTAGAAAATTGTAGGTCTTAAAAAGGCCTACATAAACGTCCATAATATCATAAGTCTATCTCCTAAGGTACACTGGCAATAACTATTTACATCTATTTAAAACGTACTTAGGGACGCACCCGAGTAAAGCGTGCGGAAGTAGATAATATATACATACTAGCGACTCACCCTCGCTTCGCTCGAGTTCCTCCCTAGGGTGGTCCACCCTTATCACTTAGGGGTGTGAAAAATAGTTAACTTCCTATTCTCAGACCTACTGAATATACACACAAAATTTCATAAGAATCGGTCAAGCCGTTTCGGAGAAGTTTTGTTACAAACACTGTGACACGAGAATTTTATATATTAGATATAAAAAAAAAAATCACTCGCCAAATAACTAAATGCTTAGTAAAGAAATACATAGAAACTCATATTATGAAAATGTTATTACAGAAATATATGGCGACATCGTATAATAAAAAGACGGGGTGTCTTTCTAAGATGCCTATTATAGATTTATATAAACTATCGACTGATGAAAGATGGCAACTGTATTTCCACTGGGTTGCACTTGTTAAGGATGATTTGATGATCAAAATGAATCAGTTAGTGGTAAGATGGCTTATAGTATTGAATATAAATCTATAACGAATAATCTGTCTATACATATAATAAAATTCTGAGTCGAATCTGTACATTAAATAGTTTTTGGAAAATCTCATTAAAATAGACATTATTATCGATACAGGGGCAGAATCTATAGTTTTTAGAATTTTTGTCTGTCGGTCTGTCTGGGAACGCATCACGAGAAAACCACTGGACAGATTTTGATGAATTTTGATGATAGCTGGTTATCCGGATCAATACATAGGATACTTTTTCTGTGGGAAAATATCTCATCTCTGAGAAATCTATACTAAACGTTAAATGTAAATATAAATAGATGTCATCACTACATATTATAGAACAAACTCCTTCGCCGCGTCTGCCTGTCTGAAAACACAATAAACTCAAAAACAACAGAACGGATTTTCATACAGTTTTCAACGTTGGACTGAGTCATTTATGAGGAAGTTTAAGTGTATTTTTTATTTGTGTAAATTGACTGAAATATGACGACGATTTTTGGTGGCGGAAATCACTACTATATTATATGACTGATAAATATCATTTTAATTTATTAATACAAAAATTAATTTTAGTAACAGCTGTATATTATAATTATGATGACACGTTTGGCTCAGTTTGTAGTGACCCTACTTGCTGTGTCAAAGGTCGCAGGTTCCAGTCCCGTTGGGGGCATTCATTCGTGTGATGAGCACGAATGTTTTTACTCCAGTCATGGGCGTTTATATTTATAATATGTATGTATTTAAAATTATATATGTGTAGTGTATGAAACTATCTGGTATCCATAACACAAGCCTCGTAACTTACCATGGAACTAGATGGTGCTATGTTAATGTCCCAACATATTTATTTATTATTTATATTTGTTTGTGGAACTGACGAAAGCTTCTCTAAGCTTTTATAAAACCAACAATTACTTAATTTCAGGAGAAGCATAATGAATTGAATCGTGAATTAGAAGATATATCGACAACGTTAGACACAGAGCTGATGCAAACCATACGAGTGGTCGGTGTGACGACGACGGTGGCCGCGCGCCGACGGGACTTGATGAACAAACTGAAGTCGCCTATTGGTTTGTATTGTTTGACTGTATTTGTAATCGGACTATTATTATAAATGTGTGCGTTAGTTTTGTGCGTGTGCCTGTGTGTGTGTCTTTGTTTACTACTCCTACACTCTGAAATACATAGAGGTTTTCGCTTCGAAGATTCTGAAATCGAAAAGATAATAACTGTTCCTTATATACTAAAACATACGTCTAACTTATTTACGTCTTTAGAGATGAAATGCTCAATTTTAGTTATGTCAATTAGGCCCCGTGACACGATTGCTGTTAAGCAAAATAAAAATCAAAATAAATCCGGCAGTAAATACGAAATTCTTTAAAATGTCAAATAATCACGAAAATCTAAGAAAATATTTTTTATTATATATGTATGTTACATATATATATATATATATATATATATATATATATGTACATAGAGATAAATAATGTTACGTTTACAACAGTTATAGTAGAAGAGGCAGCCGAAGTTCTAGAGGCTCATATTGTCGCTTCGATGACGTATTATTGCCAGCATCTCATACTTATTGGTAAGTAAAATCATTATAGACTTTAATATCATTATTCTATGTATTGTATTCAGCACTTTTTAAAGTCCCACTGCTGGACGCGGATCTCCCATCGATGTAGGGGTATTCCCCAATAGTCCACCACGCTGCCATGCAATTGGCGGATTTCACATGTCGTTTTAAATCTAGTTAGGTTCTCTCAGACATGCAGGTTTCCTCACGATGTTTTCCTTCACCGTAAGACAAGTGATAATCATGTTGGAAATTATTCACTTATAAAATATCAGAGGTGCAAGATCCGGGATTTGAACCCGCTTCACTCTGTTTCGCAAGAGAGCGCGATACGACTGGGGTGCTACTGCCTTGTGTAATAATATTTTAGACAAATATATAAATCTTAAAGAGTTTGTTTCAGTGAACGCTCTAATCTGTAACAACCAGTCGAATTTGAAAAATTCTGTTTTAATTAGGGGTGTTTTCTGAAAAAAAAAAAAGTTTGTTTTAATTAGAGGGGGTAGTAGGTGGAGGTGGGGTGAGGGAGGGGTAAAACCCATTATTACGTAAAAAAAATATTTTAGGTCAAAATGTGCAATTTCTGACATATAGTGACGGATATTTGAGAGCTAAGAGTTGTCGAGAATAACTCTGAGATCTATTTTTTCTTTTTTAATGTACAATTTCAACAATTTTAAAAATAAAAATCTTTGATTTACGTCAAATTATGAGTTTTAGTGCAATTGATCATTTTCTAAAACAAATAAAATCTTACATAAGAAGGGGGATAGGGAGTCCGAGAAATCTAATATGCTCTTACATGTGGGTAGTGTGAAGGGTAGGAGGGAGGGGGGGGGGGGGGGATTTCAAAATGGCCAATGTGTCCTTATGTAATTAATGAATTTTATATAGACACTTACCCTTATTGATACATTTTTAGGTGACCATAAACAACTGAGGCCTACAGCCGCACATTATATACTGGCAAAACATTATAACATGGAGATATCTCTCTTCGAACGTATGATACGTAACGGTGTTCATGCGCGCGCTTTGACCACGCAACGACGTATGCGTGAAAACTTTATGGACCTATTAGTCCCTACAATATACGAAAAATTGGATTGTCACCCTACTGTCTTGGACTATCCACCTGTGAAAGGAATGAAAGACACCCTATTCTTCTATAATCATAACGTGTTTGAGGATTCTAAGGTTTGTTTTTCAATTGCGTACTCCTATAATGATAATGACATCTGCTAAAAAAGCTTTGAAATTCATCCCCTTTAAGGAGTGAAAAGGGTAGTAAAATTTGTGTTTGTATGAGAAATAAATATTTTACGTGGTGTATTAACAAAAAGGTGTCTGAAGCTCGAGCAGACAATAAAATAAAAAGACTCATAGCCACTTTGAACAATTGATTGACATACTTAGTTTTATTTTATAGAATTGCCTCGTTAGCAAATACCTATGGCCAAAAGGTCCTTGGTTCGAGTCCTTAACCGGGCCAAGCATAGGCATATATTAGTTGTAGCGTTGGGAAGTTAGATAGTAAAAAATTATAATATAATACATTTTATATATATATATATATATATATATATATATATATATATATATATATATAATATATATATATATATATGTATATAATTCCTTCACGGTTTTTCTCAATAGTCAAAATTTTGCTACAAGCAAAGAAAATATAAGTATTTTTTTTATAGTATTCAAAAGAAAGTTGGAGTCACGTGAATACGTTTGAGGCTAAATGGTGTGTGTCCTTAGCGAACTATTTACGTAAGATGAAGTATGAAGCTCATGAGATCACTATTTTAACGACTTACAATGGCCAAGTTTCAATTATAGAAGAGGTGAGTAATCTGTATCTTACATATATTATATGTACTAGCGTTTATTCGTCCCTAGGTACGTTTTAAAGTTTAGTATTGATTTCTCAGAGATGAGATATTTTCCCGCAGTAAAATGTATCCTATATGTTGACCCGGATAACCAGCTCATCAAAATCTGTCCAGTGCTTTTCTCGTGGTGCGTTCCCAGACAGACAGACTAAAATTCTAAAAACTATAGCTTCGATCACTGTATCGATAATAATGACTATTTCAATAAGATTTTCCAAAAAAAAAAATATATACAGATTTGACTCAGAATTTTATTATATGTATAGATGTATATATGTTAAAGCAAAATAACACTCACTCTCTTTCTTATACAATCTTGAAATCTTAGAATATATAAATTAAAAATTGGCAATTACAAACATAATACGGAGCTGGTATCCGCTAAGAAAGGATTTTTGGAAGTTCAATCCCTAAGCGACTATAAAATGGAGTTAGAAGTTTTTAAGTTTAAGATTTCATGATTCAGGGAGTTTTAAATTAGAGACCAATATTGGCAATATTTCTGATTAAAAAATGATGAATACTCTAATTTAAAGTTTTAAACAGTACTTCCTATGAGGATGAAAAATAAGTAATAAAAAAATTTAAAAGCGGTTAAAAACGATTATAAACCTACCGCAATACGGACTTTATGCTTTACTATTTTTTCATTTGTAATTTATTTGCATTTGTAGTTGTATTGTAATATGTATAGTTTTTTTAATGTATGATTTTGTCTTTACAGATAAGCAAAAAGTATCCATTACTGAAAAACGTTAAAATAACAGTAGTAGATAATTACCAGGGGGAAGAGAACAGGATAGTGATATTATCACTAGTGAGGAGTAACAAGGACAGAAATATAGGCTTTCTGTCAGCTTCTAATAGGATTTGTGTCGCTTTGTCTAGAGCTAAAGAAGGTCAGTCGAAGAAAATGACATTAGTGTGTTACCAACCTTTAGAACTAAATTTGATCTAAAATTGTACTTTTGATCAAAAACTAGATTATCATCTAAAAATATGATATAACAAAAAAGAACTCTGAGCGAAGCTCGGTCGCCCAGGTACTAGCATTAATAATAGGAGCAAACACAAACTTTAATGCCCGTGAGTCGTTTATACAGAGTCAGGAATTCTCTTTATGAAAATTAAATACATATATACATACAATAAGATCCCAGAAAACGTTCAAAAAGCCATTAATAACTATTTAAAAAAATTTCTTGAAGAACGTTTGTGCGCTGAAGGTTATTTATACAATAAATGATTTTATAGAAGATGGCATGAATTGGGAATGATGTGATCGCCTCTAGGCTACTTCAATGTTGTAGAATTAGTCCAGATGAGTTTCTTTCACCAGTTCTTTCTAGGACTGAGGGTTTTTCTTTTCGAACTAATGGTAGGCGCCAGAAGCCTACCATTGAGTTTGAGTTGAGAAAAAATGTTATTAATTTAGAATCTATACTAATATTATAAAGCTGAAGACTTTATTTGTTTGTTTGTTTGTTTGGTTGAACGCGCTAATCTCAGATACTACTAATCCGATTTGAAAAATTCTTTTCACATTAGATAGACCGTTAATTGAGGAAGGCTATATATCATACCGGAAAAAATTTTACAGTTCCCGTGGGATAGAACCCGAAGCGAAGCGAGGGTCAGTCGCTAATGCTTAATAAAATATTTTAATTTCAATTTGCTTCACCACCCACCACACTACACCCATCTACACCCACATATAGGAAAACTGATGGGTTACATAAATATCTTCTTACGTGTATGCTCATGTCTTTTTCGATGACAATTCTGTACAAAAAATTAAAATATAAAAGTAAAAGTAAGCGAGATAAATAAGAAAAATGCTTGATTTTTTTTATACAATATCTTATATCGTTATATAAATGTAAAAAAATATATCCAGCTAGAAAAAACTAAAATTTAGTACATTTTTTTTAAATATCATACCGATACGGATTCTTTAAACGCCCGCTTGATATACACAGAAAAATGACTCAATTTGTAGCGACAAAATCGTTCATCGCTCTGTTATGATAAAACTTTGACGGCATATTCGGTCTGACCAATGGCGTGCGTTTCAACTGCTTTGAATTTACCACTTATATTTGCACTTTTTAATAATTATTTTCTTAATCAAAAAGAAATTACATTAAAAAATATTGATATAGGCTTAATTCAAAGGCAACAAATATTATAAAAAAAAAATTTCATCCATATTTAAATCACACGCATATTCCCTATGATGAACAATATATAATAAATAGGTTTATATGGAATCATGGAAACATATGTTTTGTATTAATTATTTTTTTATGTACATTTTTTTAGGTTTTTACATGTTTGGTAACATGGATGTTCTCCAATCGGCCAGTCCAATATGGCGGGCGATACATGAAAAATTAAAAACCCAAAAGGCTATAGGATCGGAAATAGTTTTAGAGTTGAATGAAAATCAGGAGAAAGTTATTGTTGTAAGTATTTATTTATATATAGTATATAATTTGAATCGTTATTGTATTATTTTAATAGTTTTCATAATAATTCGTTGACTGTGATTTCAAATAGCAAATACAACTAAGAATATTAAAAATACATTAGTTAAATCTATACTAATATTATAAAGCTCAAGAGTTTGTTTGTTTGGTTGAACGCGCTAATCTCAGGAAGTACTAATCCGATTTGAAAAATTCTTTTTGCATTAAATAGCCCGTTAACTGAGGAAGGCTATAGGCTATATATCATCCCGGAAAAATATACGATTCCCGTAGGATAGATTTGTGTTCGTCTAGGGACGAACCCGAAGCGAAGCGAGGATGAGTCGCTATTCAAATATATGTATAAATATCTCGTGTCACGGTGTGTGTGGTCGCACTCCTCCGAAACGGCTCGACCGATTTTAATGAATTTTTGTTTGTATATTAGGTATGAGAATAGATCGTAAAGATTTTTGCACCCTCCTACCCCCAACCTCCATTTTTTTAATCGTGATTTTATTATTTTTGTATGAACAATATTACTTAGACACAGCCACATAATATGAAGCCAAAGAGTTTTTTTTTTGTCATGATTTGGGTCAGAACCTAGATCATATATAAGTGGTATTACTATATTTGGCACGTTTGGCTCAGCCCTACTTGCTGTGCCAGCGGTCGCGGGATTTTACTTCTTACAAATATTATAAATGTGAAAGTTTAGAATTTAGATGGATGTTTAGATATTTGTTACTCAATCACGCCAGAACGGCTGAACGGATCTGGATGAAATTTGGCACAGAGATATATTATAGTCTGGAATAGACTATTTTTTATCCCGGAAGAATGTACTTTTCAAGTGAAATAGATTTGATCTTGCCTAGAGGCAAACCCGAGCGAAGCGACGGTGAGCTGCTACTTATGACCTTTTCATTACTAACGAAACAAAATGTAGGGCAAAAATAACATTTTCTATGTACCAGTAAAGTGATAGTATATTTTTTGTATTTTGAGTGAAAATTCTCCATTTTTATAAGTAATAATACTGCATATATTGGGGGAGGGGCGGGGGAAGGGGGAGGGGGATTGTCATAAAATACATTCGCGCTTATGGGGGTGAGGGGGTGTTCGCTTACTGTGACGAGAGTGACAAGCGTGGTCCGGGGGTCAAAGCTAACGTGATGTTCGCAGCTCATCAAACAATTTTGCAAATTTTTCTCTCGATATTTTTAAATTATATTTTTTTGTTCGTTTATTCGTTTCATATTCGTAAATATATAAATATTTCTACGTATATTTACTTCATAATGGATATTTCAAAACATTTGAAAAATCGTTGATTTATTAAAGTTTTATTATTGCAAATAATAAATATTTAAAAATATCGAAATTTGTGTAAATTTATATTTGTGTAAAAATATTTAAAAATATCGAAATTGGTATAATTGCCATATACCATGTTTGGGGAGATTTATCATTCGTGACGCAATATTGATAGGGAGGAGAAGGGGGGTTATTATGACCGGTTTTATGAATGGTAATGACGACCTTGGTAATGACACTTGCTTTTCTTCATTGTTTAGATGATATTATGTCTGACATATATAAGTATTTCCAAATAAAAAACCAGTATGAGTAAATAGTTTGAGTAAGACAAACATAGCTTTAAGTTTCGACACACAATACAAAAGTAGAAAAGGAACGATATAGAATAAAAGTTTTTTTTTTCTCCTTTTCTCTCTACTATTTAAATATCTTTTATTTCAGATTAACAACACTCTTACAAACATCAATGAACTGGACTCCTGTGGGCCCACAGATGACAGAAGCACATGGTATTATTGTCAGATTCTGTAATTTTAACTTTACTGCTATCGGATCGTCCATCAATCACGTGAGGCTCGAAAGAGGGGGGAGGGGGTTCGGAAAAATCACAAAACAACAGAAGCGACGTTGTAGTGAAATATCACGTGTATTTCAGTGAATTCAGATAGCTGGAGAAGTTCTCCCAGAAGTATGGAATAACACGGTTATCGACGGTCATGATGTCGTAGCAGAGTATGTCGAGTCCGATGACAGATTCATGTACCAGTATAATAATATGTTTTTCACATGATTACACCTTTCCTTTGTTATTTTTATGCCAGTCAGATTGGCAACGTGCAACCTTAATGTCTGTCTCGACATTATTATGACGGTGCTTAATTTTCTAGAATTAAATTATAAATGTATTTAAAGATAATATACTGATTTTTTTAAAACTTTGTACCAAAAAAATCCACGTGTTTTTGGATAGAGGGAGAGAGGGTACTCTAAAATCTCATCACATATCACCAGAGGAGAGGGTTGTGTTAAAAAGTTGCTAAAAAACATCACGTGATTAATAGACGACACCTATGGCGTAATAAATTAAGGAGTTTAAAGATTATTGATGTGAAACTTATTTGCATGAGAGTAAAATTTCAAGGCAGCGTCACGAGACATCGTCACGAAAAACCGTCATGCCCATGACGGTTGCATTAGGTTGCCATAGTAACCGTTGTTATTGTCTGACAAATAATATATATGATATTTTTTCCGTTACTTTCTTGAAAGATTACAATTTTTACTAATTTGTTTTCAAATATGCAAAATATTTACAACTAAGCGGCTTACCTTCGCTTGGCTCGCGGTTCGTCCCTTAGTGTAAATGCGATAGATGTAAGAATCCAGCTAAATAGAAAGAGATAAAATATGATTCTCTCCTCTTTGTGTGATATTTGTTTGAATCATATTTTTGTCTGAGTGTAATATTAAAAGTTTTTGTTAATTTATTAATCTGAAATATAAATAAATAAAGTTTCACTTCTAACACGTTTCCATAGAAATTTGATTGTTTTTTCTAAAATAATTTCATAATACCATGTAGTAGGCAGTGGTAGCCCAGTGGTAACGCGCTCGCTTGGGAAACCGAGTGAAGCGGGTTCAAATCCCGGGTCCCGCACCTCTGATATTTTCATGTGCGAATCATTTCTACCATGATTACCACTTGTCTTACGGTGAAGGGAAACATCGTGTAGCAAGTTTTCGAAAGACATGTGACGTTAAAAAGGCTAAATACATATAAAAAAAATAATCAGAACTAACACTATTGTATGACTTTATAATAACTATATGAAATACCTAGTTATACCTAGTACCTAGTACCTATGTATAAAAAAATAGATTTTTCCAATCATCATTGTTATTTAATATTTCTACGAATACTTTGTTTTGAACGTTTCAGATTGTCACTTCCTCAGAGTTTTCCAGTTTAAGTAATAATAATATCATATCAAAATCTTTACTTATTATCTATTCACACGTCAATGTAGAAAAAAAAATTCTCATCGTTCATCTTTGTTTATATACAAGCATAATTTATATAATAAAAAAATAACGTGAGAATCATGACTATTTTTAAAACAAGGACTTGTAGCAATAAGTTTTTCCTTATATTTATTTAAAGTTATATAAAATAAAATGTCATTATGATTTAGTGGCATTAATTTAATATGAAATATGATTATTATAATAACTAGCAACTTACGCTTGCTTCGCTCGCGGTCGTCCCTAGGTACGTTTTAATTTTTTTGAACGAAACCCTAATACTTTTTGTAAAATAAAAGTAACCTACGTTACTCCTTATAATGCTAGCTATCTGTCAGTGAAAGTTCCGTTAAAATTGCTCCAGCCGTTTCAGAGATTAGCCAGAACAAACAGACAGACAAAACTTTGTGTTTTTCTTATAAGTACCGTATATAATTCCATATGCATTTAGTATAAAGCTGTTATTTTGACATTACAAACAGACACTTCAATTTTATTTATCTGCATAGATAAATAAATATTATACTTTTAATATATTACTATTGGGACTTTAACACACAGCGCCGTCTAATTACATGGTAAGCTTGTGTTATGGATACCAGATAGTTGATACACTACATATATATAACTTAAAATACATACATACATATTATGAATATAAACCCATGACTGGAATACAAACATTCGTGCTCTTCATACTTACGAATGCCCCAAGCGTATATGAAGTACTACAATATTTTCATTTTAACTTTAACTGATATATAATTTAAATAATGAAATATTTTTAGTAACTTTATTTAACGTTTACAACTAAGACTATGTAACATACCATTATATAGTATTATAAAAATCACTGATACCACCAATACTACCAACCACTTCTAGCCTACTCTTTATAATTCAACCCTATGCATTAATAATATGCTCTCCTGGCCGATTCCGGCCACGACGGCCAATCTCATTGAAACTAGCCAACTGCGCAGGAGATATTATAGTGCAGCGAATGTACGCACAGACACAAGTGCACTCTCTATTCCTGACACCCTCATACTCCGGTGGGACGACTATTCGACACGACCGGTGAAAGTTAAGGCGCAGGACCGACGGCATTACGTGCTCTCCGAGGCACGGGGGTGAAACACCGTCAACTTCCCAACTCCGGGCTGTTACTGAGGCTTACTATACACAAAGACTCAATAACTAAACTTGGCCCGACCCAGGACTCGAACCCAGCACCTCCGGGTGTGCAGCCGTACATGCTAGCCACTACACCACCGAGGCAGTTACCCTATGCATTACTAAATAGTAGTCTTAAAGACCCACTCCGGTACTTAAGAGGCGTTATTACATTAAAACCGTGATTTTTCAATGCCCATCTTTAGTGTTCTTATTCAGAGAAACTGACACTCTTCGACAATTTTGACTTATTGTATTGTGGAGAATAATTATTAATATAGTTAGTTCATAGCGGCCTCGCTTTTCGCAAATTTTCAGTATTAATTGAAATAAAGCCAAAATTTCGAAGCAAGTTTTTAATAAAATGCGCGACGGCACTTTTTTAAGCTCTCGGATTGAAATACTATACTAAGCAAACGAAATGAAAAATATATAATAATATCTCGTATATAGTGTTTGAGTTTATAGCGGCCTCTGAATTTGGAAATATGTATTGGATTTCTACAAAAAAAAAACGTGTTTCGAAATCTTAAAAATTATGAAAAATGTTCAGAATTAGCTTTAAATATATCCTTACAACATTAATATTATTAAGTAAAATTTATACCAGAATATACGTCAGTTCAAAAGAAACGTAATTACATCCTCTTTTTTTGTAAATAATTTATTATAACACTGTAGGTAGGTACATAGAAGTAATTACAACTGCAGAAAATTCTAGAAACAGCGATGAGTCAGCCGCTCGATCTCAATACCATAGAACTCAGTACATTTTGTGGTAGGCCTCTTAACTGTAGTTCAATTAAATTCGGATTTCCTTTCAAACACCAATAGTAGTAGTTAATCATGTACCTGACGAAACGTATCATTCGCCGACAACTTATCTACACCTCAGATTAAAGAATAATATAGACGGAGCCTGCCAAAATAAGTGTCAAACTCAAAAATAGTAGCGTGATTTATTTCTTATGCTACCATTCTCGATTTTTCCACACATCCTCTACTTTCTTTAAAGAATAAAGGATTTTTTTGGGAATAAAATATGAATAGTAAAAATAATACTATTCTTTTGTATTTTTTAAGCATTAGTGTTAACTTATGTATTTTTTTTTCTTTAGCTATTAAAACCCGTTAGCAATTTTCTTTTATTAACGTGCTATATGCTCCGATGAATATGTGTGTCAGAAATTATAATAACTTTAACTGAAGTTGGAAAAAATGACAATTAAGATTCTGCGAAATGCCAAGCTAAGCGAGGGTAAGTCGCTAGTAGAAATATATATATATATATGTATATATGTATATATAATAAAATTCTAACTAAGTCTTAATCTGTACGTTAAATATTTTTTGGAAAATCTTATTGAAATACTCAATAATTATTATCAATACAGAGGCAGAAATATAGTTTTTAGAATTTTTGTCTGTCTGTCTGTCTATCTGTTTGGGAACGTATCACGAGAAAACCACTGGACAGATTTTAATGAAATTTGGTGTTGATGATAGCTGGTTATCCGGGTCAACATATAGGATACTTTTTACTGCGGGAAAATATCCCATCTCTGAGAAATCTATACTAACCGTTAAAACGTATCTAGGACGAACACTAGCGGAGCGAGGGTGAGTCGCTAGTCTTGAAATATAATGATATTTGTATGCATTGTTTAATAATTTTCTTTATTCTTAATTTTAAAGGTGTATTCCTCAAGAAGATTTAAGCAATTTATCGCTGAAGACGCCTGATGAGTGCGATATTATGTTTGAAGACGATGTTAATTCAAGTAATGGGGAGTGGGATCACATCAGTCAGGGGAGCGTGGCCGATCAATTAGATGAAGAAAGAGATCTTGTATCTGACACAGCGGAGTAAGACTTTTCTGGTTCTAAAATTGATGTTATTCATGTTAGCTTCACTTTAAGGACGTACATACTTACACAGGTAAAACTACATATTATACTGTATAGAAAACCTGCAAGATATGTCCGAAGGTAGAGTAAAAATGTAATAACTGTCATGAGAGTAAATTGTCAAGCCAATATTATATCTTCCTCGGAGTTTTTAATCTATTTATTAACAAGCTCATGTTACTATTGAATTAAAACGTATATTATTACTTGGATGTTTCTATGACGACACGTTTGGCCCAGTTTGTAGTGAACGTACTTGCTATGCCAGCGATCACGGGTTCGAGTCCCGCTGGGGGCATTCATTTGTGTGATAAGCACGAATGCTTGTACTCCAGTCATGGGTGTTTATATTTATAATATGTATGTATTTAAAAGTTATATATGTATGTGTAGGTATCCATAGCACAGGCCTCGAAGCTTACCATGGAACTAGATGGTGCTGTGTGTTAATGTCCCAACATATTTATTCATTTATGACAACTTATTGAACGGTAGTATTTTAATTTTGGCAAACAAAATGTATAAGACATAGGGCAATGATGGATGAGGTCGTGCAGAAAAAGCAGTAGTACATGTATTTTAAATAAAACTATCCTTTTGGATTTTTTTGATTTTTAATTTGATTTGATTTATTATATTTTTATTTTTTTTTAAATCCCGAAAAAATACCGTAAAGATAGTTTTATTTAAACAAATATTCGCGTAAATCTAAGACAGCATAGTACGTGTAGTCTTTGTTCTACGTATATTTAATTTAATCTCACTACTAATATAACTGTGAAATTATATGTGTGTTTGTATGTCTATATCTAGAATGTAATTTAGTAAATTTATACCCTATTGAAAAACTCCCAATAGGATCTCATCAAAAGCGACAAAAGCCACATAGAAACCAATAAATATTGGTTTCTATATGGGTTATGTCGCTTTTGATGAGATCGTATTGGAGTTTTTAAATAGGATAGACTATGATCTAGAGTGACACATGACTACTGTTAGTATTAAAATTTTACAAAAGGTAGTATTGTCTGTATATAATATTATAAATAAGAAAATCACCTAGAGACACCCGGGCAAAGCAAGGGTAAGTCGCTAGTGTTTATTATAAATATATAAATAATAAGTATAATCCAGTATGACTGTATTTATTTTTGTTGTTGTATAAATTGTGATAGCTAAAACAAATTTTACTTTTATGTTAAAAGTTAACTGAGTTTAATTAGATGTACTTCTTAATTATTAAAGTTGTTAATTCCAATTCTTCTTTTATTTCATCATCTAGTATATTTTCTTTTATATACATATATGTAGGTAAGGCAGTTGTAGCCCAGTGGTAATGCGCTCACTCGAGAAACCGAGTGAAGCGGGTTCAAATCCCGGGTCTCGCACCTCTGATATTTTCATGTGCGAATCATTTCTAACATGATTACCATTTGCCTTACGGTGAAGGAAAACATCGTGAAGAAACCTGCATGTTTGAGAGAACCTAGCAAGTTTTCGAAAGACATGTGAAGTCCGCCAATCCGCACTTGGCCAGCGTGGTGGACTATAGCCTGATCCCCCTTGTACTGAAGGGAGGCCCGTGCTCAGCAGTGGGACGTTAAAAAAGGGCTGAATACATACATATATGTGGGAGATTGCTAGAAAAAGGCATCCATTTTCAAAATATACATTTTATAATAATAATAATAATACATTTATTCAAAAGCAATAATTTATAGAATAACTAGTAATAAACAAATAATTGAAAATATGGAAAGTACTTGTTATGGTGCATAGCTAGGTATAGGTGGAGCGCTAACCTAGCGTAGTATGCTGGCGATACGAGGAGCGGAGTCAGCATTCCCACGTTCGCAAGCATTTATTTATTTATTTATTAAGCTTACCAACATAGATAACAACATTAATACAAAGATAAATTACATAATAAATTAAACACAGTATAATTGTATTTCTTTTTATAAGTAATCACAACATGAGCTAATCTATACAGATAAATAAAATTGAAGTGTCTGTTGAATATTACAATATTAAAATAACCGCTTTTTACTAAATGCATATGGATATATATATGGTACATATATTAAAACAACATTTTTTACAATTTTTGTCTGTCTGTCTGTCTGTTTGTTCCGGATAATTTCTGAAATGGCTGGACCGATTTCAACGGGACTTTCACTGGCAGATAACTGATGTAATAATAAAACGTTAGGCTACTTGTAATTTAGAAAAAAATAGGGTCCCACGAAAAAAAATTAAAACCAAATTAATTAATTTTGTTTTGGGAAGCAACCTAGGGACGAACCCGAGCGAAGCGAGGGTGAGTCGCTAGTTTTGAATAATAAGAAGTTAAGAACTGAAATGCATTATTGGATAGATTAAGAGGCCTATTACATTTTGACTGTGATTTTTCAATTTAATGCCCATTTTTGGCATTTTCATTCAGAGAAACTGTAACTCTACGACAATTTTGACTTATTGTATAATGGAGAAAAATTAGGGGGAGTCCGGGAGAGTATACCCGCCCTCCACTAAAATGCTCATAATTTTTTCTATAACCACAAGTTACTATTTTTTATGAGTTGTATCTTGAGCTGCATTATTTAGCTATATTTTCTCTTAAGAACGTTTCATATTACTTTAATAATTTCGCAGCTATTAGCGAAATCACCCAAAATGAGATTTGGCTAATTTCTCCCGCCTGGGTGGGAGACTTGACCCCCTAAGTAGGGAGACATTACCCGGTTTTAAAAATAAGTACAATAATCATTATATAACTATTATTTTATTAAAAAAATAATCCAAAAGACAAGGCAGTTAATATACATAATAAATTCTTAAGATGAGGTACTTTGATTATGTTTGAGGTATGTATATAAGGAATTAACTAGTATCACACATATGTATTTTGAGATATAATTTAGTACTATAAAAATAATAGGTATTTAAAAGATTTCATCACAATCATAGATGTTGTGATGTTCAAATTGGAATTTTCCTCTAACTTCCTTGAGATTTTTGGAGAAATCAGTTACGTTTTTTTTTGTTAAAGCTTGTGATCTTGACAAACTGATTGCTTCCAGGGTCCTCAAACTTAGTTCAGAGTTTCTTTGCATGAATCCTCTGAACCAATCTTTTCCTGCGCAGTTATTTGAAGTCTAAGACTGAGAAACGTTTTTGAAGTTGATTTTTGTATAGTCATTTGTTAGTTTCATAACCTCCTTTCTGGTCAGGCCATAATTCATTCTGCTACATGTTAGAAAATAGTTAACTAGCCTTTTTCTTCCTCTATTATAAATGTCACAAACGTTTTAAATTGGTTACCTAGTTCATTTATTTTGGCTAACTTGTTTCTCTGAAATAACAAGTAATAATAATAGTAAAAAAAAGGAAATTGCGGGAGAGATTACCCTGGGTAAAGTCTCCTCCAGATGCGTGGCTAATGTCTCCCACTCCACGTCAAACTGGTTGTTATTTAATTTTTACAAAAAACTATAAAACGTAGATAAAAGTTAACTACCGTAGGTTTTGCTAGGATAAGTACATTCACGATTTATATAGGTTCTTCGCTTAATTCTATTCACACAAAGCAACAATAAAGAAATATGTAAAATTGAAAAAAGTTACTAACCGGACGCGAAAATATATTATCACTTCTTAATTCCAAACCATATTGCCGAAAGAAATATCGTCGCGTGAGAAAGAAAGGGGAATTGTATGAAATCTAAAAAGTGCGACACTGTTGCAATGTCGTGTTCCACAAAGATTCTATGAGCAGTGGCTATTGTCTCCTCCCTGGTAAACTCTCCCGGACTCCCCCTATAGTTCATAGCGGCCTCACTTTTCGCAAATTTTCATTGTTAATTGAAATAAAACCAAAATTCCGAAGCACGTTTTTAATAAAATGCGCGACGACACTTTTTAAAGCTCATGGATTGAAATACTGTACTAAGCAAACGAAATGAAAAATATATAATAATATCTCGTATATAGTGGTTGAGTTCATAGCGGCCTCGGAATTTGAAAATTTGTATTGAATTTCTACAAAAAAAAACGTTTTTCAAAATCTTAAAAATTATTTAAAACGTTCAAAATTAGTTGTAAATATATCCTTACAAGATTAATATTATTATGTAAATTTTATACCAGAATATACGTCAGTTCAAAAGAAACGTAATTACATCCCTTTTTTTGTAAATAATTTATTATAACACTGTAGGTACATAGAAGTAATTACAACTGCAGAAAATGCTAAAACAGCGATGTGTCGGCCGCTCGAACTCAATACCATAGAACTCAGTACATTTTGTGATAGGCCTCTTAATATAAATTAGTTATTAAAAAGAATTAGTATTATTTAACAGTATTATAGTTTCATTATTATACCTACATTTGCCTCATAACGTAACTCTACACTTTTGTTTGTTCAATAGAGGTTCACGTTAATATTAAAATTATTTTATATTCAATTCTAATTATTACATCGCGTAGCATTAGTCATATTATTTATAATGTTATTTCAAGTATAATTTTAATTAAATAATTTTAAATAAATTATAACTTTTTTTGGGATTTCCGACTGTGTTACTCTTAACTTACTTCAAAATAATACTTTTATACAGCGACTATTATAGTTACAAAAATATATGTAAAAACGATACAGAGAATCTATACTACACTCGTGAGCAAAAAAATCGACTCAGTACGCACGCTTGCGGTTAAAAAGCTCTAGCAAAAAATCGGAAGCTTTTATTATATTTCTGATTTTAACATCTCAAAGTTCTTTGTTTTAGCTTTAAAATGAGTGGTCTATGTTGTTATTAAAAAATGTTTTCTGGTAAAGAAAAAATATTGAATCAGATGGAGTCTTAAGCAGTGAAAAAAAGTGATGGTTGACGGTAAAGAAAATACCACGTAAAATTCGTCAAAACAATAATTTAATTAAAATTATTTTTTTAATATTTAGTGTTGCCCCCCCTGGCCCTAATAACAGCTTCCAATCGCTTTTTCAGGGATCGAATAAGTTTCCTTACTCGATCTTGTTCGATGCTATTCCATTCGTCGATTAGCGCTGCTTTGAGGTCCGCCATCGTGTTTGGTGCAGGATTTCTAGCCCGAACTTTTCTTTTAAGATCATCCCACAAATGCTCGATAGGATTTAAGTCCGGGCTACGCGCTGGCCAGTCCATAGCGGCAATTGCGATCTCCTGTAAATACTGCCGGACGGAACTTGCAGTATGTGGACGGGCATTGTCGTGCATTAGGACGAAGTTTTCGCCAATGAAACCGGCGTAGGGAACGACGTGATCCTCTAAAATCTCTTCGATGTATCGGATCACCGTCAATCCTCCCATTCGACCGCCAGTTTCAATAAAAACCAACTCAGTTTTTACCTCGCTTGAAATGCCGGCCCACACCATCCAGGAACCTCCTCCAAAAGCAACATTTTCTTTGATACAGCACTACGCGAATCTTTCCCCAGGTCTTCTGTAGACTCGTCCTCTTCTATCACTACCATGCAAGCACACTCTACTTTCGTCTGAGAAGAGAACGGTGCTCCATTGTTCGTCAGTCCAATCAACATGTTCTCTAGCAAAACGTAGGCGGGCTGCTCGGTGGTCTGGGGTTAATTTGGGGCCAGTAGCTGATCTTTTTGGCTCAAGCCTAGCTGCCTTAAGTCGTCTTCTGACTGTCCAGCCACTCACAGTTACTCCTCGCGTTTCTCTGAGCTCTTGTTGGACTTGAACGCCAGTGAGGGCCCGATTTCTTAACGATGTGCTGACAATAAATCGGTCATCTCTCTCTGATGTGCACCTTTTTCTACCGGAACCGCGTCTTCGATTAAAGCCACCAGTCTCCTGGTAACGACGGTAAACTTTGGAAACAGCAGACTGCCTCATGTTCAGTGCACGTGCCACTTCACGCTGACTCTGGCCTTGTCGCAATAGGGTGATCGCTTGAGCTGCTAAATCGCTTGTTGTGTCCATTTTCAGGTAGAATTCTTGATTGTTGATAACGGAGATGTGTATCGCTTGACGTTTGACGGCTAACTGATAAGGATGGGTCAGGTAGATAACCTTTTATATGGGTCAGTAACCCTTAATTAGCACTATTGTAAACAAGCGTAAAAAGGGTGGTTACTGATCACAACATATTGTTGGGTTGTGTGAGCAATAAACCTTACAATATTTTATATCATTTTGAAGCTAATACTAGCAGCTTTAAGATTTTACTATGAAAAAAATATATTTGCTTTCAGTTTTTATTCCAGTGACTTGCGACTACAGATGTGTCGTCTGAGTCGATTTTTTTGCTCACGAGAGTATAATAAAGCAGTAACTTAGTTCGCGAAATCTGTACATGAAATATTTTTTAAAAACAATGACTGTAACGTATTATGTATATATATACGATATAGACCCCAAAACAATAGTTATTAATTTTTTTGTCTGTTTGTCTCTTTGTCTGTACGCATTTCACGCAAAAAGTAATGAACCGATTTCAATGAAATTTTGTGAACTGATAACTTATTACTCGGGTCAACATTTAGGATAACTTTTACTTTTGGAAAATCTTTGTTTCCCGCGGCAAATCGCAATAACTGTATTTATCGAGTCCTCCTTAGGAACCCTCCGCTGGCTAAACCTAAAGACATACATCAAAACAATGTACTAAAAAATTGTAGATCTTGAAAAGGCCAACAGAAATATCTACAACAGTATATGTCTATCTCTCAAGGTACACTCGCAATACCTATTCTTATCTATACCTATAGCAAAACTAACTTAGTTAAATCGATGTGCGCGTTTCACGCAAAAAGTACTGAACCGATTTCAATTAAATTTTGTATAGTGATAGCTTATCACTCGGGTCAACATTTAGGATATCTTTTACTACAGGCACATTTTTCGTTCCCGCGGGAAAACGCAATGACTGATTCTATCGAGTCGTCCTTAGAAGTTTATATGGCTAACGCTGGCTGAACCTTAAGAGATACATCAAAACAATGTACTAGAAAATTATAGGTCTTAAAAAGTTGTACAGGGAAGTTCGCAATATTATATGTCTATCACCTAAGGTACACTCGCAATTACTATTTTTATTCACTACTCGCGACTCACAGACTGACTTATCAACGTTTAGCTCAGTTCAGCAGTGAAACGTAACTAGGGACGAACCCGAGCGAAGCGAGGGTGAGTCGCTAGTATCTGATAAGTGTCTCGGATGATTCAGAGCACTTATGAGCAAAGTGCCGGACTCGCAACCAAGCCTCTTCTAAACCGTCGATAGGTAGGTACAGTAAGAGTATTTATAGCCGAATGTCGTAGTAGGAGTTATTGATAACACTGTCAAATGACATTTGTATAAAAATGCAAAGGTAGTGTTAATTTAACAAAATACATTTATCATACCACCACGCTGGCCAACCCGCACTTGGCCAGCGCGGTGGATTATGTCCTGATCCCCTCCTATTGAAGGGAGGCCCGTGCCCAGCAGTGGGACGTTAAAAAGGGCTGAATACATACAATATATACATACATTTTATCTCCCACGTATATAATAAGAAAACGTTTTATATTAAGGGATTGCTAATTAGGGTCCCACAGACCGTACCGAGCATATTGTGTTTTTATTAATTCATTGGTATTTGGTAGTGATTTAAACCTGTGCTAAACCGATACACAATGAGTATGAGTCATTTTGACTCATAAATGTAGAATTTCTTATTAACTGAAGACTAGAGCGAGGCGTGTGTGTGTGTTTACGTGTGCGTTCGTGCATGTGTGTATGTATGTATACATGTAAATACATACATATACGCCCTTCCCGAACGGTTGTACAAATTTTTATTTTATTTATTTCAGCTTTATTTTTCACTTAACAATTCTTACTAATATACACTCGTGAGCAAAAAAATCGACTCAGGACGCACGCTTGCGGTTAAAAAGCTCTAGCAAAAAATTGGAAGCTTTTATTATATTTCTGATTTTAACATCTCAAAGTTCTTTGTTTTAGCTTTAAAATGAGTGGTCTATGTTGTTATTAAAAAATGTTTTCTGGTAAGAAAAAATATTGAATGAGATGGAGTCTTAAGCAATAAAAAAAGTGATGGTTGGCGGTAAAGAAAATACCACGTAAAATTCGTCAAAACAATAATTTAATTAAAATTATTTTTTTAATATTTAGTGTTGCCCCCCCTGGCCCTAATAACAGCTTCCAATCGCTTTTTCATGGATCGAATAAGTTTCCTTACTCGATCTTGTTCGATGCTATTCCATTCGTCGATTAGCGCTGCTTTGAGGTCCGCCATCGTGTCTGGTGCAGGATTTCTAGCCCGAACTTTTCTTTTAAGATCATCCCACAAATGCTCGATAGGATTTAAGTCCGGGCTACGCGCTGGCCAGTCCATAGCGGCAATTGCGACCTCCTGTAAATACTGCCGGACGGAACTTGCAGTATGTGGACGGGCATTGTCGTGCATTAGGACGAAGTTTTCGCCAATGAAACCGGCGTAGGGAACGACGTGATCCTCTAAAATCTCTTCGATGTATCGGATCGCCGTCAATCCTCCCATTCGACCGCCAGTTTCAATAAAAACCAACTCGGTTTTTGCCTCGCTTGAAATGCCGGCCCACACCATCCAGGAACCTCCTCCAAAAGCAATATTTTCTTTGATACAGCACTGCGCGAATCTTTCCCCAGGTCTTCTGTAGACTCGTCCTCTTCTATCACTACCATGCAAGCACACTCTACTTTCGTCTGAGAAGAGAACGGTGCTCCATTGTTCGTCAGTCCAATCAACATGTTCTCTAGCAAAACGTAGGCGGGCTGCTCGGTGGTCTGGGGTTAATTTGGGGCCAGTAGCTGGCCTTTTTGGCTCAAGCCTAGCTGCCTTAAGTCGTCTTCTGACTGTCCAGCCACTCACAGCTACTCCTCGCGTTTCTCTGAGCTCTTGTTGGACTTGAACGCCAGTGAGGGCCCGATTTCTTAACGATGTGCTGACAATAAATCGGTCATCTCTCTCTGATGTGCACCTTTTTCTACCGGAACCGCGTCTTCAATTAAAGCCACCAGTCTCCTGGTAACGACGGTAAGCTCTGGAAACAGCAGACTGGCTCATGTTCAGTGCACGTGCCACTTCACGCTGACTCTGGCCTTGTCGCAATAGGGTGATCGCTTGAGCTGCTAAATCGCTTGTTGTGTCCATTTTCAGATAGAATTCTTGATAGTTGATAACGGAGATGTGTATCGGTTGACGTTTGACGGCTAACTGATAAGGGTGGGTCAGGTAGATAACCTTTTATATGGGTCAGTAACCCTTAATTAGCACTATTGTAAACAAGCGTAAAAAGGGTGGTTACTGATCACAACATATTGTTGGGTTGTGTGAGCAATAAACCTTACAATATTTTATATCATTTTGAAGCTAATACTAGCAGCTTTAAGATTTTACTATGAAAAAAATATATTTGCTTTCAGTTTTTTTTCCAGTGACTTGCGACTACAGATGTGTCGTCTGAGTCGATTTTTTTGCTCACGAGAGTATATTCAATTATAGTTATTTCCTTTCCATTTCTTTGTTATGTGGCCCCCTGATGGGTAAAAGCCTCCTCCATTCTTTTCCATCTTTCCCTGTCTTTGGCTGTACAAATTATCCAAAACCAAATTTTTACCGCAATCGAATGAATGGCTTATGCACCCAAATTAGACCAACATTCACTTCTTTATACATCAAGAACATTTTGTATTTGAAAACAACAAAACTTTCTTCATGCAATTACCACTCAAACATATCCAGTTTCTCAATAACAGATACATACATATATTTAGTTACAAAATATTATCTCTTGTACCTTAATTATAGGACCTAGATACTATGTAGTATGCACATTGTACATCCGCCCGATATGTTGAACACATATCAGGGGGAAGTACAATATATATACTACTTTTCGTAGGGTGAGACCCTTTATATGTTTACCTTATAAAAAGTTAAAAATATTCGCTATTTTACGTTTAATTTTATATCTAACAATAAGTAGTTCAATCGAATGATTCAATTCATTGTCTATTCAATTCAAGTGTTTTCGATAAAAAAGTTTTTATAACAATCACTTAAATGTTAATAAGTATGTGAATGACCTCATTAAATACTAATTAACAAATTTAATTTTTAATTTATTACGTCTATTTACAATCACATCCCATAAGGGGGTAAAATAGGAGATGAAAGTTTGTATGAAACCTACCTTTTTGGAGTTTTTTTTTTGTAGATTTAGCGCGAGTGAAGCCGCGGGTTGTGCTAGTTTTAATATAAATTATAAATATACAAGAATTGTTCATTTAATAATATAATAAATATATAATAATATAAGATATATAACTATATAGTACATAAAAAGAGAAGTATGGAAAAGAGTTATGTAGATAATTACAAAAAACCGCATCCAAATTCGTTCAATAGTTCTCGCAGACGACTTCTTTTAAAATTTTACCCGACTACGGAAGATGATTTCGGCAAGCTATGTATGTGTGTATGTTCATCATTCTTCTATCTACCTATAATAATTTGACGGATGAGGTATCGTTACAAGCGTCTTGATGGTCCGCTGGTTATAAGTTATATGACGTCACACGAAATTCAATATGGCACCGTCTAGAAGACAAATTTCTGTAGTAAAACAAAGACATTTTTATTTTATATATTACTAGCGACTCACCCTTGATTCGCTCGGGTTCGTCCCTAGTTACGTTTTACTGCTGAACTGAGTTAAACGTTGATAAGTCAGTCTGTGAGTCGCGAGTAGTGAATAAAAATAGTAATTGCGAATGTACCTTAGGTGATAGACATATAATATTGCGAACTTCCCGGTATAACTTTTTAAGATCTACAATTTTCTAGTACATTGTTTTGATGTACCTATCTCTTAAGGTTCAGCCAGCGTTAGCCATATAAATTTCTAAGGACGACTCGATAGAATCAGTCATTGCGTTTTCCCGCGGGAACGAAAAATGTGCCTGTAGTAAAAGATATCCTAAATGTTGACCTGAGTGATAAGCTATCACTATACAAAATTTAATTGAAATCGGTTCAGTACTTTTTGCGTGAAATGCGCACATCGATTTAACTAAGTTAGTTTTGTTATAGGTATAGATAAGAATAGGTATTGCGAGTGTACCTTAAGAGATAGACATATACTGTTGTAGATATTTCTGTTGGCCTTTTCAAGATCTACAATTTTTTAGTACATTATTTTGATGTATGTCTTTAGGTTTAGCCAGCGGAGGGTTCCTAAGGAGGACTCGATAAAACCAGTTATTGCGATTTCCCGCGGGAAACAAAGATTTTCCTGAAGTAAAAGTTATCCTAAATGTTGACCTGAGTAATAAGTTATCGGTTCACAAAATTTCGTTGACATCGGTTCATTACTTTTTGCGTGAAACGCGTACAGACAAAGAGACAAACAGACAAACACACAAAAATTTTAATAACTATTGTTTTGGGGTCTATATTGTATACATAATAAGTTACAGTCATTGTTTTTAAAAAATATTTCATGTACAGATTTCGCTAAGTTACTGCTTTATTATAGTATAGATTTATTATTTTTATTCGGATTTTTGTTTTTAAACCTATATCTTGTTATATGTATAAGGATTTTAAAATGAGTAAGCGTTCTCATTACTTATTAATTATATGAGTGAAATCGGTATTTAGGTTACGTACTTTACATATCGCTTTCATTTGCATAATTATACCTACAACTACTTAATTCTATCGTTTCTTTCGTTGGTTCGTGTAAACAATATGCTCCAAACAATTCCGACGGTCAAACTTTCAGAAAATAGTTCGCATACGTACTAGTGCACTCTGACCTTACTCAGTTACAGCTATAAATCCCCGCTGTAGGAATGTCCTCCTGACCGATTTTGGCCACGACGGCCAATCTCACTGAGGGTTGCTACGGAGCAATAGTTAAACTTTACCTAATCCGGGACTCGAACCTAGGACCTCCAATTCTGCAGCCGTACATATTAGCCACTAGAACACCGAGGCAGTTCGTTTATTGACAGGTGGGAATCGTTTGTATAATCGGGTGTAAATCCCTAAACAGATAGCATACAAGCACCATCTTTTCACAGATCTCAACAGTCAGTTTCTTAAATCGCATTTCGCAAATCTACAGATGTCACCAGTCGATTGTAACCGAAAATGTATCGGATATATCTCAACGGATCGACGTACAGGCTACTTATTTCATAAAGATAGAGTTAGCAGTACGCTGTGGCGGCGCTAGGCGTCGGCGACGTCGCGCCTCGCGCCTGAGGGGGCCTCGCAATTACAAATTTTTAAATAATTAAAATTTAGTTATTTATTATTATTTATTTTCATACACTTGCCCGAGTGATGTGAGTGAGTAGTACTTTACGGGTATTATCCAGAATCGTTTGGCAACACTATGAAAGTTAGGCAACGCGTCGTCGCGCGCGAGCAGTGTTGCCAGAAAATTTTTCGAGAGACCACTAGTGTCGACTCTGAAACCACTAAAAGATCACTAACGCTCTCTCCGAGCGAAGCTAATTCAAATATTTACAATGAGAAGGAAAGGAAAGCAATAATGATATAACTATTTTAAAAAAATAATGATATTAAAATATTAAATCATTTTTAAATCTGCATAGTGATTTCGAAAGCTTATACCGCAAAATTTACACCGAGGTACTTTATTACCTTTGGTATCAACAATAGCTTCTAACCAATCTTTTAAAATCACGTCCTGAAGCCAAAAATCTCTAAATTTTTGCTAATACTTTTGTTTTCCAAGCATTTTTTAATGAATATTACAGTAATCATATTCATAAAAAGTAAACTAAACTAATAAAATAAACTTTGTAAATAAAGATGATGTTATAAGATTTTGTAATGAATACATGATCTATTTGCTGGATCTGCAAAAAATTGATTGTAACTGTCAACTAAACAATCTTTTCTCTCTTTCTTCAAGTAAATCTATACAGATAAATAAAATTGGAGTGTCTGTTTGTAATATTAAAATAGCCGCTTTTTACTAAATGTATATGGATATACACGGTACATATACCAAAACAACATTTTTTTACAATTTTTGTCTGTCCGTCTGTCTGTCTGTCTGTTTGTTCCGGGGAATCTCCGAAACGGCTGGACCGATTTTGACGGGACTTTCACTGGCAGATAGCTGACGTTATAAGGAGTAACTTAGGCTACTTTTATTTTAGAAAAAGAATCAGGGTTCCGCGAAAAAAAATTAAAACCCATAAAATTGTGAACAAAATCTGCGTACGGCGTACGCACCTGAGCAAAGCGAGGGTAAATCGCTATATAATTTAAATGAATATCTTAGGAGTAGCAAGCTACTATTTATGTATAAACATAGCTAACCGTAAAAACATACCTAGGGATGAACGCGAGCAAAGCGAGCGTGAGTCGCTAGTTTAAAAATAAGATTGATTCGAGTTTTTTGAAGTCTTGAATGCTATTGTTACACTAACAATAATGAAAATTATTAATTATATAAAAATAGGATTCATTTATATGTATAATTATTGTAAATTAATTATTCTTCTTCAGATTCTTTAAGTTATTATTCTGATATAAAATACCTAGGTATTTGAGTTTTGTTGTCATTTTGAGTGGTAAAAAGGCGGGAAAAGCGTTGTTTTGTTTTAAGAACTAATGCAATACGTCCACAGATTAAGGAGAATACGTCATTCCTTTTAGTAATGTTGTTTGAGGCATTACTCTTGACTGTACGAAATAAAAACAGTGTGCCGTTACACCGAATTTTACTTGGCCTACTTGCCTTCATCTGAAATATTTCCGTATATAATAATGCTATTGATTCTATTTGTTCGATAAAGGTCACATAATTTGACGCGCTGATGTTTATTACCTTAATGAATAGTCGAACATTAAGACACAATATTTGTACTAATATTATGAAGTTGAAGCGATTATTTATACGCGGTAGTCTCTGAAAGAAGACCTCTTTACATTTTAAGTGTTTTTTTTTTATATTAAGGATAGGCTTAAGTAACTTTATACTTAGGTACTAACATTGTCTGGATTTCGCCATTCAGATTAAAATTTTACAGCCTACCTTGCTACTTGCCTTCGTCTCTTAAGTCCATAGGTATATGTCATAGCCTATATACTTATTACTCCAGATCAGTCTATCTGTGTTCAAACTTTCATCCAAATCTGTTCAGCCGTTGAGCGTTAAAGAGTAACAAACATAAACCCACGTACATACAAATTAGCACAATTATAATAGTATTCCGATTTATTAAGGAAGATTATAAGTTTTTGACAACTACGCAGCGCTGAATTTACACTAGACGCACTCGGGGCTAGTGGACGGAAAAATTCTGAGGTAAAAAAAAACTTAACGTTATCGAAAATTCTTTTTGTATTTTCCAAAAAATATTAATTAAAAAATAATAAAATTACAAGTACATTTTTCGAAAAATTTAATAAAATAAGA
Organism: Fabriciana adippe; assembly: GCA_905404265.1. Classification (NCBI taxonomy): domain Eukaryota; kingdom Metazoa; phylum Arthropoda; class Insecta; order Lepidoptera; family Nymphalidae; genus Fabriciana; species Fabriciana adippe. The sequence continues at coordinate 12,449,818 of FR989995.1, read as the reverse complement.
AATAAATCAATTTTATGCATCTTTCAAAAAAAAATTCAAAGGAATTAAAACTTTATCGAAACTTTATCCACTTTATGAAAAATTTCGATAAGGGGGCTGCATTTTTTACAGTGCCAAGGCCGGAATCCGGCACTGGAACTACGCTATCTTCAGCGAAGAAATTATACATAAATAAACTACATGAACGGAGCTGCGAGCAAAGGCTAGTATTATAAACAACTCTTTTCAATTTTCATGTAAAATTGAATGGCAGATTGTCAGTTTGTATATAATAGGGAAAATTATAAACTTCTGATCCAATTCTGAAAATTCTTTCATCGATAGAGAGCACATGTAACTTATCCAGAGGTAAGAATTACTATACACTTCCAGCTGTGCATTTAACAATAAAAACAAAACTTGCTTTTCGTAACTAGTTTATTGTAATTATTCTTTGCATTATTCATTATTTTTACATATGATGTTTATAATTAAAATTTAGTAACAGGAAATCGTTCTATTGTTTTCAAGTTTATCAATACTAATATTCGGCATGAATACTAAAAGTGTGTGATTTTTTAAAAAAACTAGTACAAATAACAATAAAAACTTAAATTAAATAAATTAATGTTCAATGCTCTTTGTTCTGTGGCTTAGAGGCGTGCCATTTGGGCACAAAAAGAAATACACATACAATTATCGCTCTCATCCTCCCACGTCCATATTTAAATTGGACGTATTTATGCAAAATAGATCCAACCACAAAAACTTACTTTTGAGAAAATAGAAGTTTTACTAAAAATGGTACAAAATAAAAAGACCTTAGTTTTTTTTTAATTGCTCTTAAATATTGGGTATTTTACCTACTTTACTATATATATATATATATATATATATATATATATATATATATATATATATATATATTGATATGTAGGTGCTATTTATAACAGTAACTCAAAAAACGCTTTTGTGGGCTAGTTCCATTTTGCACAACTAAGTCCAAATATAGCTGCTATTTCCAACGACACATATATCTCGTATATAATAAACCCTTACATCTACCCGTCAATGTAAATATACGTATAGCTTTTAAAAAGCATTCTATATATATATATATCATATTTTTCATAAAACAATGTCTTATGTATTAATGTTTTAAAAAAATAATAATTTTCCTCTCAATTATTAAGATTACCTAAATCTTTTTGAATCTTTTCGGATTATTTCGCGGATTTATTCTGATTTTTGCTTCCCGACGTTTCGAATGCTTTACAGCAATCATGGTCACGGGAGAGACTAAAGTTTTAGATGTATCAAAAGGGGTTAAAAAGCATTCGAAACGTCGGGAACCGAAAATCAAAATAAATCCGCGAAATAATCCGAAAAGATAGTTTTATTTAAAATGTCAAATATTCGCGTATATCTTAGAAAGTACATAAATCTTATTTTGCGATGGACAATATTTCATGAGATATGCGTTGTTTTAGTGATTATATATATTCTAAACGCGACTTTGTTCTACTGAAGCTACGACATATTATAACGTCATACCTTAAAGGCAAAAGGCAATAAATTACTATGTATTGTGCACTTGCTTAACTACTTGCATCACATTTAATATCACAATAGACTCAAAACTACCAATTCAACTAATATAATTCTAAAAAGTCCTCTATAAAAGTGACTATATTCTGCGGCGCGTTCAAATGTACGTGATGTGTTCCTTCCACTTCTACATAACTTACATCTGCAGTTTTCTTTAATTTGTCTATTACTTCCAAATAATAATCTAACCTCTCCCATTTCTGGCCTGGAATTGCCCTAATATTTAAAACTTTGCATATGACATTGCCGGCATATTCTAATGCCGTTTCTATGGACATCATGCCCAAACCAGCCACTTTTAATCGTGGGTCCCTTTTGAAATAATAACCCTTTTTCTTCATATGCGCAGGCGTTGGAGCCATACCCCTCTTCATCAAAACCTCACAGTTTTCTCTGGAAACTGATCCTTTGTACGCATCGCATACGATATCTATCATCTCCTTGTATTCATAACATGGTATTTTGTCTTCCGGCAAATTTTCGTATTCTAAATTCTTTTCGATTATACCGGCAGTATTTTTAACCATATGTGAAGGAGGTCGTACTGCTGGACTTGCTATATCTATGCAAATTATTCTATCTACTTCATCTGGAAAGGATGCAGCGTACATAAAGCTTAAGGCACCACCTAATGAATGCCCCATTAGGCTAATTTTTTCCCATTTAAAGTGTTTGACTATTCTCCGCAAAAGAACAACACCATCCCAAAATATGTAGTATAACATACCAGTAGGATAATGCGAGGAAAGCCCGTGGCCTGGCAGGTCGATGCAAAGGACTGACATATTTGGTGATAGAAGTGGTATTAGGTTATCCCAAGTTCCAGCATTGTCTTGCCAACCATGTATTGCGATCAACGGCTGCTTATTTCGAGGACCCCACCAGCGGCCAGCTACGTGACCCCATGGAACAGGTATTTCAATTTCTTCCACCTTAAAACCAAGGGGCAAATCTGAAAAGAAGAAAATATTAAATTTTAAATTATGATCTTTAAGAATCATAGTGAATAACGTAAGTCGATTTATTAATGTGCTAACACTAACACATGAATAAATCGACATAATAGCATTGTCCTAACTGTATTTTGTTAGGCATTGCCACCCTATTCTATCAATACTAGTGGATAGCTAAGTGTACCTATATGTATGTCACTTGTGATGCATAATAAATATTACTACTCTATATTTTCCTAATTGTAATCCCTTATATTCGATGGTTTATAAAATATCTCTAAGTTCCAACACCACACCTACATACGTACATGGCGACCCTGTCGACGGAGCTTGTTGCGCCGCGAATCTGACAGTATCTGTATATGAATCTTCTCAATAACTCGAAGAATTTATAACAATGGAGAGAGTGCAATTAAATTGTTACAATGGGTCACACGTGTGCATTCTAATAACCGACTTAAAAATTGGAAGCCCAGGATCTAAGGAGGAGACTGTAATAATATAAAACACGGGCGCTGGGGACAAAAATTCTACTACCGAGGAAATTCGTTTTAATATGTCCAGAAACAATACAATACTAGCTATCATCCTGTTTATGGTATTGCCTGGCATTATATGTTTTTTTGTATAAAAAATACAGAAAGTGCCATGTTAAATGGATAAACAAAGAAATTAATCGGACAACCATAAGATCCAAAGACTGTGTGAAGTGGAAAATCCAAAGACTTATAAAGATATTTATTAATATGCTGGCAACTAAATTTCTACGCGTGTTTACGTCTTAAAAGTAAATATGTGTAAAGTAAGTAAGTGTTTGTGCGGAAAATTAAAAAAAAAGAGCAAGGTTTAAACAAAAGACTTAGAAATAAAAACCTAATACAGTCTGCATATAATTATATAGTAAATTATATCTTTTATCTTTAATCGTGTACTCAAATCTTGCATCGTGTGTGTCGCGTGTCCGTGAACATTAAAGAATGCAGTGGCATACCTTATTTCAACATGAAATGTACGTATATTGTGTGAAATGACATTTGAACTGTAGAATAATGAGTTTTGTATAATAATTATTTGTAATAATTTATTGTAATATCAAATATGAAATACAAAATTGTTTTGAATTTAATTGACGTTATGGTGGTATATGGATATTATTTTAACACTACATGATAATTAAAAGAAAATAAGAGTATACTTGATTAAATTAGGACAACAAAAAAGTACTGAGATTGAGAGAGTGACTAAGAAATTAATGTAATTTAGGAACAGTATGAAACATGGCTAATTGATTTTAAAGTAAAGTAAAGTCGACACGTTTGGCTCAGTTTCTAGTGACCCTACTACGAGTAGCTGCGCCAGCGGTCGCGGGTTCGAGTCCCGCTGGGGGCATTCGTTTGTGTGATAAGCACGAATGTTTGTACTCTAGTCATGGGTGTTTATATTTATAATATGTATGTATTTAAAGTTATATATGTGTAGTGTATCAACCATTTGGTATCCATAACACAGGCCTCTTATCTTAGATGGAGCTAGATGGTGCTGTAGTTTTTTTTATTTTAAAGATAGTTTTAAAAATAATTAATAAATATCATAATAGCCAAGATATTTTATTAATAGAAAATTGCAAAATGTTGTCAATAATGTCAATTGTCAAAGGCAGAAATATTCGTTATCAAAGAAAGAATCAATGGTAATAACTAGCACAGCGTGTAGGTACTGCATTTGAAAAGATATATTTAGATATTGTTGGTCCCTTAGAAACTGATAGCATTAAATTTACGTATATACTAACAGTACAGTGTGAACAAACGAAATACGTAGAAACCTTTAATTTCTAAAAAATCTGTGGAAGTAGCGAGAACCCTACGCATGTAAAATAACATTGTATACAGGTTAAAACACATACATCTTTAGTCTATGCATAAAATAAAACTGTACAGGTCGAATGTCTGTACATAGAAAAAAAATGCTAAAAACCGAGTCAGGTAAGAAGAGAAATAGAACGAATCTAGATTTTTTTTCAATTTTTTTGTTTCACTGTCTGTTTATCTGTTGGTACGGGCTAATCTCCGAAACTGTTGGACCAATTTCAATGAAATTTTGCATGGTGGTACCTTATATCCCCGGTCAACATTTAAGATACTTTTATAAAACTATAGTAACTCGTATAGCTTAGTACACAAAAACTACTGATTAGATACTTGATAACATGTAAAAAGACAGACAAAAGCAAGCATTTGATGTCCTCCTGACCGATTCCGGCCACGGCGGTCAATCTCATTGAGACTAGCCAACTGCGCAGGAGATATTATAGTGCACAAATGTACGCGCAGACACAAGTGCACTCCCTATTCCTGTCACTCTCATACTCCGGTGGGACGACTATTCGACACGACCGGTGAGAGTTAAGGCGCAGGACCGACAGCTTTACGTGCTCTCCGAGGCAAGGGGGTGAAACACCGCCAAGTTCCCAACTCCGGGCTGCTACTGAGGCTTACTATACAGAAAGACTTAATAACTAAACTTGGCCCGACCCGGGACTCGAACCCAGGACCTCCGGGTGTGCAGCCGTACATGCTAGCCACTACACCACCGAGGCAGCAAGCATTTATAATATACAATGTAAGAATAAGAAAGGCCCATAACTTCGTATCACGTGAAAGCTTGTGGGTATTAGGTACGAACATATCGACAACACGATAGTACGTTGCGTTTTTATATGAAACGATATTATGATAAAGAGTAAAGGTTAATGTTAGTGTTATGTTAGCGTTATGAATAATCGTTATGCTAATTGTAAATGCCCTCATGTTAAATCTAAATCTTATGTAATCGTTGGATTATATGGGTACGTTTTGAATTGATAAAAGTATTTATTGCGAGTGTACCTCAGGAAATAGAAATATCCTATTGCGGACTTTTCTGTAGGTCTGTTTAAGATCTACAATTTTCTAGTACATTGTTTTGATGTATCTCTTAAGATTAAGCCAGTGTTAGCCGTATAAACTTCTAGAGACGATTCGACAGAATAAATAAATATGTTGGGACATTAACACACAGCACCATCTAGTTCCATGGTAAGCTACGAGGCCTGTGTTATGGATCAAGAATCAATTATTGTTTTGCCGTGGGAATAAAAGTTTTTCCTGTAGCAAAAGGTATTTTAAATGTTGACCCGAGTAAGAAGTTATCACTGTACAAATTTAGTTAAAATCCGTTCAGTACTTTTTGCATGAAACGCACACAGATATACAGTCAAAAATTTGAATAGGTATTGTTTCGGGGTTTATATTCTGTACACAATACGTTACAGTCATCGTTTTTAAAAAATATTATATGATGTATGTATGTTACGCTTCGTTATAATTTTTTTGTACGAGTATATATAAGTGATTTGAATTTTAAAGCATTTTCGGCTCTTAAAAACGAACCAAATGAGCACAACCTTCACAGTACTTAATTCCGCTATTTAAGAGGATTGTGAAGTGTCGATACGCGGCGCGAGTAGATTTTTAATAAAATGCTATCTGTTTTATACCGCTCGCTTTGCCAACTCGATGGTGCGATAGAGAGAGTTGCAAATTATGAGGCAATTACATACATTTCCTGTTAGAAATATTGTTTCGAGCGATAGCGTTTTCAATCCCGTAAAGATTTACAAAATGAGACAATTTTAGTCTCATTAGATTCATTACACCTTAATCTAGGTCCGTACGTTTTTCTTTTTTTGTAATACCAGTACCTGGCGACCGAGCTTCGCTCGGTGTACTTTTTTGTTATATCGTATTTTTAGATAAAAAGAACTACAAACTTGAATAAATACAAAAAAAAGAAAACGTTGTATCCGATCGAGATTCAATCTCAGACACACCTATTAATTTGTAATCTTACCTCTTGGTCGCTTGACCACGATGCTTATGCATGAGCGTAAGAAATTATCGACCATATTCTGCATTGAGTAATGCAAAAGAAAACTGCGTGAAAACTCGAAAACACGCGTTTTCCCAGACATTGAGACTAATCTAGATTGATTTTTCGCCCCCGAAAGCCCCCATGTACCAAATTTCAGCGAAATTGTTAGAGCCGTTTCCGAAATCGCTGGTATAAATAAATAAATAAAGATATAAATATACAAAAATTGCTTGTTTAAATATATTAGATATAGTTTCATAAAAAATACGCTCGAGGAAGTTTTTTTCTATGAAAATTTACAGCTTCACAATCCTCTTAACAGATTTGATTAAGTACGTAAGTAATTAACAGGTGAAATTAACAAAAACGTGTAATACAAAATTCATATATCACAAGTGATAAAGATTTAGCTTTAAATAATAAATTCTATATTAAGAAAACCTTTAAATTTTATTTTTAGTCTGATTAATGATAGATTACTTATAGATATTTATTATGTACTTATTTTTCTAATGACCTTTGTAACATGTTATCAAAATGCTCAACAAGTCATCGTGCAAAAGTGAATCGTGTACGTTGTCCCACTTGATATTATCCGATAAGATTAACAACCTTCTTACTATTTGCTAGCTCTATATAACTAAATAAGTATATAAAGATTAGCGTCTCACCCTCGCTCTGCTCGGGTTCGTCCCTAGTCATGTTCCTCAATCTATACTTTTAATATTATAAAGAGGAGAAGAGTTTGTTTGTTTGTTTGTTTAAACGCACTAATATCAGGAACTACTAATCCGATTTGAAAAATTCTTTTTGCATTAGATAGTCCGTCAACTGAGGAAGGCTATAGGCTATATGTCCTCCCGGGAAAATGTACGGTTCCCGTGGGATAGATTTGTTTTAGTCTAGGGACGAACCCGAAGCGAAGCGAGGGTGAGTCGCTAGTGTTAGATATTTTCCCGCAGTAAAAAGTATCCGGCAAATCTATACTAAGTAAACGTTAAAACAAAAGCGAGCGAAGGAGCGAAAGTGAATCACTAGTGAATTATACAGGGTGGATTTTTGAGACGGGACAGTAAGGACAGGTACCTTAAATACTATAGTTACAGGAAAACGCTCCTAGGAGACCATCCATAACTTTTTGAGATATTCTGAACTGCATTCACAGATTTTGGAAAAAATGTACAATCAGCGAGAAAAATGCTAAAATACGAAAAAATTTTTTTTCATGTCAATCGATCCTATTTCATGTAAGGATCAAAATACTCTATGGGGCCATTTAAGGTTTGAGTACTAGAAATGACAGAAATCGCCAAAATCTTTTCCCATACATTTTGTATGGAAAAACGTTTAATCAACTCGAAATATTCTTTGTTGTCAAACGGTCCTATTTTTTAATGTAATCAAAAGACTAATATTATACTAATATTATAAAGCTGAAGAGTTTGTTTGTTTATTTATTTGATTGAACGCGCTAATCTTAGGAACTACTAATTCGATTGGAAAAAATATTTTTGCATTAGATAGCCCGTTAACTGAGGAAGCCTGTAGGCTATATATTATCCCGGAAAAATGTATGATTCCCTTGGGATAGATTTGTTTTTGTCTAGGAACGAATCCGATGCGAAGCGAAGGTGAGTCGCTAGCGTATTAATAAAAGCATTTTGAAAAACAATTGACAAATAGCGAAGATATCGCGTAACATGTCAACAAATTTACATAACATGAAAACTTCCTCTTTTTCAATCGACTTCTTCAAAAAAGAGAAGGTTCTCAATTCGGCAGTATATTTTTTTAGTCGGTCAAAAAAAACCACCGTGGAGCCACAAATAGTATATAATGTAAAATAATTTAATTATTACTCATGAACTCTTAAATCTTGAAGTATCAAAGATCACTGGCATAGTATTTTTTATTATGTAATTGTCTACTGACCTCACTGAATAGATTTAATAGATTAATTATTCTTACCATGTGTATACTTTTTATGTAACTAAGTTATATGTTATAACACTAGCGACTCACCCTCGCTTCGCTTTGGGTGCGTCCCTAGACAAAAACAAATTTATCCCACGGGAACCGTACATTTTTTCGGGATGATATATAGCCTATAGCCTTCCTCAGTTAACGGGCTATCCAATGTAAAAAGAATTTTTCAAATCAGATTAGTAGTTCTTGAGATTAGCGCGTTCAACCAACCAAACAAACAAACTCTTCAGCTTTATAATATTAATATAGTAATATAGTATAGGATAGATGATAGAATGTAATGATTGACTGTTGGAAATACATAATATTGAGGCTTTGCACATCAATAAAAAATGTAATCACCTCGCCTATACCCATCACAGTATGTTTCCTTACGAGCCCAAATGGAGAATTATGGTCATTTACAGTAGCGCTCAAAAGTATTTTGACAACATAAAATTCATTATTATTCCTCTTAAAATAAAACACTATCGGACAGTGTCTTGAGTATAGTGGAGAGCATTATAACTACGATCATTTGAACGTCATGTTACGACTTGTTTCGACTTGTCACTTTGTGCTGCCTGACGAATGTGACTTTCAGCGAGCTCAAAAGTATTTTGACACACAGTTTGCTCCGTAAATTCGTGGATGTTACTTGCTTCTTTCTTCTGATTTCTACTGATATTTACTTACAGTAATTATTTCAATATGCCGAAATGTAAAGAATATTCCAGTGATTTTAGAAAAGCCGTGATAAATGCGCTAAAGCAAGGATTGAAACAAATCGAAGTTGCTCGTATTTTCAAAGTGTCTCGTCAGCTCGTTAGTGCATGGAATAAATTGTATAATAAACGAAAGATTGTCGAAAATAAGCCTCGCAATGGACGTCCAAAAAAAACGTCTCCTAAAGTCGATCGTATCATAAAAAAGTTATCAACAAATGATGTTCGCAAGTCGGCTGTAATGATACAAAGAGAATTAAAGGAAAAATATCACGTCGACATTCACGTTTCCACTGTCAAACGACGCTTGAAACTCTTTGGATTACATGGACGAAGACCGACGAAAAAGCTTTTAGTATCTACGAAAAACCGGAAGGCCTGACTTGCGTTTGCAAAACGGCACATATCATGGTCAAGTTCAGACTGGTCTAAAATTTTGTGGAGTGACGAAAGCAAATTTAGTTTAATGTCATGACATGACAAGACTTGTCACGACATGACAAGACATTAAATTAAATTTGCTTTCGTCACTCCACAAAATTTTAGACCAGTCTGAACTTGACCATGATATGTGCCGTTTTGCAAACGCAAGTCTGGCCTTCCGGTTTTTCGTAGATACTAAAGGCTTTTTCGTCGGTCTTCGTCCATGTAATCCAAAGAGTTTCAAGCGTCGTTTGACAGTGGAAACGTGAATGTCGACGTGATATTTTTCTTTCAATTCTCTTTGTATCATTACAGCCGACTTGCGAACATCATTTGTTGATAACTTTTTTATGATACGATCGACTTTAGGAGACGTTTTGTTTGGACGTCCATTGCGAGGCTTATTTTCGACAGTCTTTCGTTTATTATACAATTTATTCCATGCACTAACGAGCTGACTAGACACTTTGAAAATACGAGCAACTTCGATTTGTTTCAATCCTTGCTTTAGCGCATTTATCACGGCTTTTCTAAAATCACTGGAATATTCTTTACATTTCGGCATATTGAAATAATTACTGTAAGTAAATATCAGTAGAAATCAGAAGAAAGAAGCAAGTAACATCCACGAATTTACGGAGCAAACTGTGTGTCAAAATACTTTTGAGCTCGCTGAAAGTCACATTCGTCAAGCAGCATAAAGTGACAAGTCGAAACAAGTCGTAACATGACGTTCAAATAATCGTAGTTATAATGCTCTCCACTATACTCAAGACACTGTCCGATAGTGTTTTATTATAAGAGGAATAATAATGAATTTTATGTTGTCAAAATACTTTTGAGCGCTACTGTATATAATATACCATTACAAAACCGAGGTCTCTATACTGTGAAGAAATATACATATTAAAATATAGTAAACATTAAAAGTTGCAAAATGGTTGCACATGAAGTTTAGCACACAGTCTATTTTTTACTAGTACCTTACCCCCGCTCCACTCAGGTGCTTCCCTATAGTAGTCGTTATAGGTAAGTTTTATTTTTTTGAGCAGAATCCTAATTCTTTTTCTTAAATAAAAGTAGCTTAAGTTGCTCCTTTTAACATCAGCTATCTGCCAGTAATAGTCCCATCAAGATCGACGATTAACCAGAACAGACTGATAAAAGTTTTTAAATTGTTTTTCTTATAAGTACCATATATACTTTCATATGTATTTAGTAAAAAGCTGTTATTTTAACATTAAAAACAGACACTTTAATTTTATTTATAAGTCATTAACCTTTCAAACACCATAACATAAATTACAATATTTAAGGATAAGGAAAGATATTATATGTATTAAACCTTCCTATGAATATTAATTGAAAATGTACTACAAGGAAGTAAGATCATAAATAAATATAATTATATAATAATTATAAAGTCATCGAACTCACATGGTTACAATAAAGTCTTTGTAAAGCAATACCTCCTTATTTTGACCAACTTAAAAAAGTTTAAACAGTTACTCAATATTGTTGTATGTTTTTTTTTTTGTGCACATAAAATACATACAATTCAATATTTTTGCCAATATGTAACAAGGGTATTTTAGCATCAAGGGTAGTTTAAGAAAAAATTCCACCCCTAAGAGCATCATTGTTATATGGTTTCGAAGTCAATCTTTCTTTTTTAGTTATTTTATTACACTTACTGAATAAATAATAAATTACTGTGAAAATTTTTGCAGGCAATATTATGTTAAAGTGAATACTCATACAAAGAGATTATGTTTTTATGGTGTGTTTTAATATTAATATTCCTAAAATATTTTATTAACACAAAGTCTCACTTATACTTTCTATATTAACAGTTAAAAAGCCTGTATGAAATATAATGTGGTAGCGTAAAAAAGAAAATAAACACTTGAGAACTGTAATGGAGCAGTCAAATGGAACATTCGAATTTTAAGAATCATTATATTTCCACATACAATAAAAAAGGTTTTCTAACTTTGAGCACCTTTGATAATGTTTAAAAAAACAAGTTTAATGTCTTCTAACTTCCTAAATCGCCATTAATTCAATATTGCCCCTATGCTATATAGGTCAATTAATCCCATTATATAATGATATATAATTTAAAGTTTATAATTAAATGAAGTTTCTTATCATTATTTTAGTGTAGTTGCATTGTAACTTTTACTCAAATATGTATATACTATATGATCTTAAGGTATATTTTATCATAGTTATGCTTTATTATTATTATTTTTTTTTTAATATTTTAGACATATAAGAACATTCTTAATTTTATTAATTTATTTTTTACCAAAATGCTTGCAGTATTATCTATTAATCAATGATAAATTTTCTTAACACAATATGGATATATATTTAATTATATATAGAATTCTGTATACATATATTTTGAATTTATTTTCTCATTTTATTCTTGGGTTACATTTAATATTGTACTATGTTGTATCTAATAGTAAGTATATGCTATATGTATTAGTTTTCAGCGAGTAGGTACATTGGAAAGTTTGTGTTTGATTATATAATTTAATGTTTAAATGCTCATAAGAAAAATTATTTAAAAAGATGTAAGTATTCCATTCCACGATTTCTATAAGTATAATGTGATAAAATAAGTTATTATTAACTGAAAATATGTATTGTACTTTTTAAAAGCAAATAAAACTTAATAAACTTTCTTATATTGTTAAGTTACCTTCTTTATAATGTCCGTTGACTTTATCTTCAGCCATTCTGTAAACCGCAATAAATGGATTCCCAAATTTGTAGTATATGGAAACTATACCATGTAGAAACTAAACACAAGTAAAATACACCAATATGTTTATAACTGTAATATTACTTAAATTTTACAAAATGGACACATTAATATTACTTAAGACTGCAGAGAAAGCGACAGTACGCAGTAACCCACGCAAGCGCTTTAATATTTTAACCCGTGCCACTGCATTTGCCATTTAATTAAACTGACAAGGCCAAATACGTCAGTACTCAGTAGCCAGTGATAATTGGCCATGGATGAAGACTCAAGACACGCATAAGATGCGTGTATATATATTATATTACTTATAAATAACTAACATACTATAATTCATATTGCTAAGTAAATGGAAACAGGGAAATGAATACCTAGGTAATGAATATTCTCACTCTGAAAATATGGTTATTTAAATAATTTGACAATTATTGACAGTGACAGAATTATTGACGTTTTTTTTTTTGTAACAACAGATTATGAATTGAGACTGCACAAAATCATAGAAAAAATAATAAAAAACAACAGAATCAAGAATTCCATCAATTTTGACCAGACTTTTTATAATTCTTCGTTGATACAAGCTACAATTTTTATCACCATAACATTATTTCGCAATGTTATCTATTTCTATTTATTCATTTTACGTTATGTATTTAATTTAGATTACTTTTTAAGAGTATACGTCCTCACTCTACAAATTAACCCCCCGCAGTAAAAAGTTACCTACGTCACTCTAACTATTCTCGTACAAAAAATCACGCCAATGAGTCACTTTGTTTTGACATGGGAAAAGGACGAACAAACAAACAAAAATACTTTTACATTTTAATATTAAATATGGATATGAAAATGATGTCAGCATTAAGCTCATTTTTACAATTATTCATGACAATTTGTATGAAACTCTGTAATTAATATGTAAAAAAGTACAAAGAATAAAAAAAGATCATTTGTAGACGTGACATGTTGAGAGGCGCATACACACCCGTATGTATTTTAAAAATTGATTTCTCAGAAATTCGCACGGAAGCGTTAAGAGTTTTATAATCATTTTCTTCAAAATGATGTTCACATAGTCTTAAATATAAAGAATGTTGTTTCTCCAATTTTGATCGTCTTATTGCTGTGGCCCACAATTTCTTAAATTTTTGTCTTTTGGGAACAAATGCTATCCATTTTCTTTCATCCTGGCACTGCACATTTTATCATTTTAATTAAATTTTAAGTAATATGAAAAAAAAAACATCCCCTTTACAATATATTGGGGATCATAGAGGTTGCGACAACTGTCGGGAAAAAAAGACAAAATTCTTCCCTATTCGTTAGATTTATTATTTTTATTATAAAATTTACGTTTATTAATTCTTTTAAAAATCATGTAAATTAAAAAAAATATTTTAATTATGAAATAAAATTACCAAACAGTATACTATTCAGAGAAACTCAGATTATTTACTCTAAACTTAGAAAAAAAACACCCGTGAAATGTGAATGTGTGTTGTGAGTTATTACGTGGAGATATTTCTAAATTTGAATCTCCATTTTTTATATCTTCACTTTGGTATTATGAGTCTTCCAACGTTATTCCACGCAAATTTATTTGTTTAAAATAAATTAACCACTTGAACCCCGCGCTTTTTGACATGCAACACCCGTTAAACACCGAGCCCGCGCGTCATTTTTCCCCGATACAACCATGATTTAAAAAAACACCCATAATTCAAATAATATAGCACCGATTTAAAATGTATAAGCTGTTTTGGGTTTTTAAATAATATGAGCATTTATGACAATATACAAAATACACTTTAAACTATTGATGAATTATAAATAAGGTGACAATATATCAGTGTTAGTTGAAAATGTAGTAGTTGTTGTAATATATTGATTTCTGACAATACCACGGTTTAAACTTACATTAAATTTGAAACACTGTTTTATGAATAAACATGTAATCGCACAAAACCATTTCTTGATTTATTTATATTAGTTGTTAGTTACAATCAAATTCAAAACTTTATAGCACTCGCGGCTTGTTCGTTGTATTTGCGCAGCTCATCGCGCAATTTTCAAATCAATTATCCGAGTTATAGTAGGTGAATTCATAATAAAACTGATACTAAAATACAGAATAGTCCTTGCTTTACAAATATGCACTAATAAATCTTGAAAATAAGCCACTGTAATCAAAATTTGGATGGTTTTCTTAAAACATACAAAAATTGAGGTTATTTTTTATAGACGCTCGTGTTGTATTGTAATTAACGTTTCTGTATATAAATTTAGCTCAAATTATAAAAGAACAAGCTAAGCATAATCATCTACATGAAAACTTAACACTTTTTATTCAAAAAACTAAACATTTAAACATGTGAACTGTGAAGTTGACTGTAATAATGTATGTACTATGTAGTATGTACTGATAATATTTTGGTACGTAGTGATGTACCCCACAACACTAAAAATTATCGATTATTTTCGTGAACCGTTAAACACAAATAAACACAATTACAATTTTTATATTTATTTATGACAATAAAAAATAAGTATTTAAAAAATCAAAATAAGTGCAATAAAACAATGTAATTTTTTGGACAAATTAGATAAAAAAACATTAAATAAAGTATAATTTTCATAAAAATATAACAAATAAAATTATTATAAAAACATTAATAAATGCGAGAATAAAAGTTTTGGCCCGCAAGCTTTCGTATCACGAAAAATTTAATTTATGTAAATTAATATATTACGAAAAAGTAACATAATATATTAATTAAATATTAATTAATAAAAAGAGAAATATCTAGCTCAATTTAAAAAATTATACCACTTATATGGTACTTAAATACTATTTTTCACTAGTTCCATGTACTGGCACAAGAGATTCAAAGATTTCTTTTGAGAAATTTGCTGTTCTCGAGGATTGTAAACCCTTTTATTATCTTTTCCTCTAATCTAGAGAATCATTTAGATAGTCAAAGAAGACTTTAATTTACTCTAAATGCCTGTGTAATACCTCGCCAATATTCGAAGTAACCATGAATAGTTACGTTACTTAAATGGTAGACACAAGTTTAATACGTATATATTTTTTTGCCAACTGTTTTTGAAGTCCCACATAACATGAAGCGGGCGTTTTGCAAATTACTTAGTGCTTTTCTAAACTATTATTACTGAGTATTTCCCAGTAGATCAACTCAATAATATACCCTACTACTAAAGCTTTTTACAGTACTATTAGACCGACGAGGCAGTCAGGGAATGCTTATGTTATTTCAGACTAGCGACTCACCCTCGCTTCGCTCAGGTTCGTCACTAGATACGTTTTAACGGTTAGTATGAAATAGATATAACTTGTTTTCCAGTGGGAACAAGATAGTCTCCCGCGGTAAAAAGTAGCCAATTTCATTCTTCAGCCTTCTATCTTCACACAAAAAAATCACAAATATTCAGCACTTTGTTTCGACGTGAAAGAAGTACAAACAAACAAACAAACAAATAAAGTCAACGTCAAACTGTATATCGTAGAAAGAGAAAGTGTGAAATTTACAAATGTATTCAAGTAGTATATATTAATTTTAAGGTTGCGTTCATAATAATATAGTAATAAGTAAAAAGAAAAATGTGATTTTTACGTTTTTCCGTGATTTTTTTCTATTTTTTCTCTTCATAAGAACCTTCCTAGGACTTCAATGAATATTTGAAAAAAAAAATAAGGCTAATTGGTCTAGCCGTCCTGAAGTTTTGCGCTTAGCAACAAATTTAGTCATCCATTTTTGTTTATATAGATATGGATGAACGTCTGTAATAAACTACATTATAATGGGAATACCATTATAGTGTAGTTTATTATGTTTAACTTTGTATTTAGGTTTTTACATATAACTATTATATTTTACAATACATAAAAGTATTTTATTTAGCATTTTATTCCCCACTATGACATATTTATATTAAAATATTGATATTATCGATATCACATATCGACATGTGTCAATGTCTAACTGGTCTTTGATGAGAGTTCAAATATGCCAAATTTGACAGCTTATAGGTATTATTTGTAAATAAACATATTTTATATAATAAAAATATTGAAATATGCTACAAACAACTGAAAATATGAAATTATATTAGTTTTTCTTTAGCGATTTACCTTTATCAGGCACCAAATCAATGATTAATAGTCAAAATTCATGCTGTAAAATGGCGACTTTTTTTACGAATTTTATACATCCAAATTCGTTGGACCAAAAAACTAAATTTATAACGTGATTATAAACTTATTAGTATCTCAATAGTGGCAAAGAATACTAACAATAAATATTTATACGTTTACGGCACAAATTCACTAGTTTAAATATTTTAAATTACACAAAAACAATAGCGAACCGCGCGCTCTTCACTTGAAATTTAAACAATTTTTGACGCGTTTGTTTTTAACGTTGTCGGCATTTAATTAAAATTTTATTTTATTATATAATTGATAAAACTTCTAAAGTTTGCGTGTATCACTCATTTGGCATAAAATAAACTAATTTCGTCGTGTAATAAGTGATAAAATTGCAGCGGGCGAGGTGGTGCCTATGGGTACCAGCGGGGGTCAACGGTAACGCCGGAAGTGGTACCCATAGGCACCAGCGGGGTTCAAGTGGTTAACTAGCAACACTACACTTGCAATGCGTCATAAACTGAAGAAATAATATTTCAGTCAAGACCATAGAGTATGTAACCCGTCAAGACAACAATCGCAACGTTGACAATTTTGTGTTATAATAATGGCAGAGAAAAGGAAAACTAAAAAGCGCAAAGAGGTATGTATAAATCTTAAATGTATTGTTAAAGAGAAACATATATTCATACAAAACGAACATTTATGACTATAATTAAATATTTATTGATATTGCTATGCATTTCCATTTGCCGAAATATTTGTCGTTCTCATGAGCATGTTTCTATTTAATCGCAGTTTATTTTTCATTCAACGAAATGAAATATTGTTGTTTTCCGAACTGTGTTACACATTCCGGTCAATTTCGAAAATGACGTAGGTCGGTCAACAATTATCAAGTCGCTGAAAACAAACTATTGCGATTAAATCTTTATTCTTATAAACTAGCAGTTTTAATTGACTCGTGTTATTTAAAATGTCATATATTTATTGTAACATATTCCTATGGCGTAGTGCGCAGTATCCCTTATTAAAACAACAACATGGTATTTTAAAACATTTTAAAAATAAACCTCAATCCTTCCGGCTGTTCTTTGTTTGATCTGTGCCAACCGCCTTACGAATCATTTATTTTATTTGTTTACAGCGAAAGAAGGTATGTTGTAATTGTTCATATAAGTCATTTTATTAAAAAACTTTCTATATAAATTATAGTCTATATGTTTGTCTATCTTGATTAAAAGTTGGTGTTATTTATTTGACTTGTGCCACTAATTTCACTATTTCGTTATTTATATTATTTATTATTATTATTCTATTTCTACATTTAATATTTAATAGATACCACAATGAAATTATAATAATTATATAAAAACATTTCTATCCTATGGGAACCATCCATTTTTCCGGAATTATATATAGCCTATAACCATCCTCAGTTAACGGGCTATCTAATGCAAAAAAAATTTTTCAAATCGGATTAGTAGCTCCTGAAATTAGCGCGTTCAACCAAACAAACAAACAAACAAGCTCTTCAGCTTTATAATATTAGTATAGATTTAGTTGTGTATGATGTGTAGTCAAATTAGTCTACTTCTTTATGTTTTGATTGCTTATATTTCTAATTGTACATCATTGTTTTCATAGAGATTGTTTTAGAGACTAAAGTGACATTTTTGAAAATGAGACATTTATATTAATACCCTTCACACACATCCTTCAAGTTCTTTTTTCAATTTACACACATTCTATGAGAACTTTAATATTTCGGGGGAAAGCAGTAGTCTATCTCAGTCTCCACTTCTCTTATTCAAAAGGATCTGGATGGATCTTCCATTTAAAGAAATGAAAAACTAGCACATTTTTATTTTAAGAATTATGAAATGAAATGAAATAAACTTTATTCAATTGGACTTATTACAAGTGCTTTTGAATCATCAATTTAATGTAAGCGTCAGTGTAGTCTGTCCGTGAGGAAGCTACCACCGGCTCGGAAAACAGTTCTGCTGAGAAGAGCCGGCAAGAAAGTCAACAGTTGCTCTTTTAAATATCGAAATTACATTTATTTTATTAACATAACAATATATATAGCCCGCATATGAGTCAATAATACTCAATTCCACATATTTTCATCAACAAGAAAATCTTGAACAGTGTAATACGCTTTGCTCAATAAAATATTTTTAATTTTATCTTTAAATATTTTGAAGAGGTAAATCTAGGACATTTTATGGAATCTTATTATATATGCGTATACTCAGGCCAATGAAGAATTTATTCACCTTTTGGACCCGAAATCTAGGCGTAATAAGCTTTACAAATTAGTAGTCTGCCGTGACTCTTTACCGGAATACTTTTTTTCATAATAAATACTTCGCAACCTCTTATAACCATTACAGGGATAAAACTTAAAATATACCTTCCTAAAGTTACCTATAATTATTTAAACAGGTTATCAAAATTTCAGCCCTTTCTGGTTTTTATTCTGATCAAGCCGCATACAAAAAAAGATGATAAAATATTGAATTTACAAAAAAAAAGGTGTTTTTTTACTTAATAAGCATAAAGATCGCTATTTTTTACAGTTATTGTTTGCGATTTGTATAGCGAATATGTTAAGCAACACAAGTTATTCTTGTAGACCTAAATCTCGTCTATAAAATATATGTTGAGTAGAAAATGTCCCACTTTCACCGGCAATCGGCATAGTAGCGTTAGTCGCGAACTGTCATTATACCGCACGGGTGTTTACGTGTCTTTAGATTGATGATTGAAAATGCGAGATTTTGTGAGTAATATTTCTTTCTTTCTTTGTGAGTTTAAAGTGATTTCTTTAAACTTAGGTGACGATAAAGGATATTTTATTAAATTATCGCACTTCAAGTAATAGGGGACGTCAAGGAGTTTAAAAGTAAAAAACTTTTTTTACAGGATCGAAGTTTTTTATTACGCATAAAACCTATTTATATTTTATAGTTAGCTAAATTGCATTTTAAATTTAAAAAGATACTATTAAAACATGGTTTAAAATTAAGAAATTTGTATGACAAACATAACTTTACGCGGACTATATTTATTAGACAGCTTTCCTGTTTCGTAATGTTATAAAATATGGAGGCGAAAGTGTGTTCCTTGGTTTAATCTTTTCTCTCGTAGGAAGAGATCGATTTGGCTTATTATTTATAGAAATGGTTTACCTTTTAGTAATACTATATTGAAATGGTTAATTATGGCCAGGGCCAGATTTAGAAGTATGGGAGCCCAGGGCAACTAAGTAGTAGGAGGTATGCAATTTGCAATCAAAGTAAGCTGTTTTTAAATTTTTCTTTTTTAGTTGTCAAATTTCGAAACTTCAAAAGTTAACTAATCTTATCAACAAGAAAGGGAATTAATAGGTTGAAAAAATAAAATTAGAAATTACTATGTTAAGAATCCCTCTCTCCTTTTTGCACTACTATAAATCCGGCCCGCGCTAGGGATGTGCCTGAGTGAATGTATATTTATCTATATATAAATAAACAAAGACAAAACAGTTATTACCTTTTTGTCCTACTTAAAACAAAATAGGTCTGCTTATTTTTCATTGCGTAACATTAAATTATACAGGATGAATTTATGAGACCGGACAGTAAGGGCAGGCACCTAAAATACTATAATTACAGGAAAAGGTTCCTAAGAGACCATCCGTAATTTTTTGAGATATTCTGAACTGCATTCACAGATTTTGGAAAAAATGTACAGTCATCGAGAAAAATGCTAAAATGCGATTTTTTTTTTGTCAATCGATCCTATTTTATTTAGGGATCAAAAGACTATAGGCCCATATAAAGTTTGAGTACTAGAAATGACAGAAATCACCAAAATCTTTTTCCCTACATTTTATACGGAAGAACGTTTAATCAACTCTAAATATTCCTTGCTGCCAAACAGTCCTATTTTTTAACGTGATGGGTTTACACGGAGGCATTTTATGCAGCGGGCATAATATAATTTGTCTACTTTTTGTTAAGCCGGTCTCGTGGCATACTGTATCTAGAAGCAAAAATACTACCTAAGTAGAAAATTAAAACAAGAGTTTTCATTAAGATGCTCGATTTTGGGAATTAGAAATTATGTAAACATTATCAAAAGTAAAAGCATTTTTCTTTTTAATTTAATCACGATAACTAGCACTTATATGCAACGTGACGAAAAGAACCCTTAAAAGAGCTTCGACTAAAATCATTTAAAAAATTGTAGTAGTTGTATTGTCTCATTGTAGTTTGCAACTTCGCATAAAGTAAATAACTTTTAGTATAAACATTAAACACATACCAACTTTTGTATTTATACGAATATCGCATCAAGTGTTCAAGTTCGAGATGGAAACGAAACTGTTCTTATGTAACTGATTAGTTAATATATGCGGTTTTACTGGCAATCGCAATGTCAGGGCCAATGTTACGCAAACTTCTAACAGATCGTTTTATTTAAAGGGTCACTTTAGAAAATGATTTATTTGTATTCTTTTTAAAAAATAGAGTAGATATAATATTGCCGTTTAGTGGATATTGTAACGTCTTTACACCACAAATAATAATTCAAAATGTCACGTCTGTAGCATGCTTGTTGCTTAAACATATCCCAAGACAGTTATCAACGTGTGTCAATTAACGACAGTTAATCGTAAATTGCCGTGTGTGAGAGAGGAGCAAAACATTTTCCTGAAAGGAATTGAAATTACTAGAACATATTCGAAATGTTGAATACTAGAATGTTCTTTGTTTATGAAAACACAAAGAGCGGCAGTATGTCGAGAGTTCAGTTGAATTTTGGAACTAAGGATTGAATTTTCAAAAAACCTTAATACTCCGTCCCTATGAGGAATCTAACTGCTAAAGGAGCATTTTTGCTTTCTGAGATTTCGTGGTTAATCAGTGAGTGGAATTTCGCTCTTACATATTAACTAGTGACTCGGCTCGCTTCGGGTTCGTCCTTAGTGAAAAAACAAATGAATTAAATCTATTATGCAAAAAAATATATATTAAAACGAAAACAAATCTATCCCACAGGAACCGTATATTTTTCCGGGTTAAAAAAAAAACTAAAAAGTAGCCTATGTGCTAATCTGATGTATGAACTATATTACTGTACAGTTTCATTAAAATCCATTCAGTAGTTTTTGCGTAAATGAGTATCAAACATCCAGACATCCATACATCCCACTATGGAGTATTTCACTCAAAAAGCTGGCCAAAATTATTTATTAGTATTTTCCTATTATGTTGGTTATAGAATGCTATTATATAGACAAATATATTTTTTTTTGGCCCGTAAATATTGATATAGTATTAATTTTAACACAAAATAATGTATTTATTGTCGTTTTGTATTCATTGATGTTTTTGTAAGGGTTAAGTTTTCCATGAATGTATTTACTTATTACATATGAACTTTCCTCTAGAAACTCTACAAAATATTAGCGAAAAATGGAGCGAAATCCATCCAGTAGTTTAGGAGATATATTTCAGTAACACAAAAACGCAAATTGATTTTATTATGGAGCCTCTTTCACCAGCTGTAAAAGATGTAACTTAATGTCAAACAATCCTTTTTACATAGTGTTATAACAAAAATCGATGTTGAGTTTCATGAAGAAGTTTTATAGTAATATGGGCACTTGATTTTAAAACTACGAGATATATTTTATACTAGCATTTCCCGCGGCTCCGCCCGCGTTCAGATGATCAAAAATCAAATTCTTAGGTTTTACACATTAGTATACTCTTACATTGTACATTACTTTCATTGCGCACCGCGTGATTGGTAAATAATGGCAGAGATTGACAATGCCACAAAGGTTCCTCCGTTAAATTGAACTTTTTGTTTTAGCAATAACATTTATGTATGTCTATACTTCTGTTTTGTTTGTTTTTTTTAGTTTTTCACGATAAAGTTTCAAACTACGGAATTAATTTTAATCATTTTTTACTAATAGACAGCTATAGATTAATTTAATATATAGCTGATTATTTAAATTACATAATGATAACTTTTCTTAATTAGCGCTAGTTAGTAATATTTTCCAAAACGATTTTCAAAAGAAAGTGTAATAAGTAAATAATTCTAAGCGAATACATTTTTTTATTTCATATGGCTCTGCTAATATGATTAAAGTCGTAAGCATTTTATTGCGTCCTTTAAGCCTTTACCTTCCAAGAAAAGGTGTCAAGAAAAAGTGAAAAAGTTGAGGTATAACAGTTCCTAAAATACTTTTTCATAGTTTTTGAGATATGAAATATTTTTAGTTACCCGCTTTGGCAGTTTAACAGCCATAAACTTGTTTTCCATAAATGTTATAAAATAATATAAATTGAACTTATTTTTACGGTGCAAAAAATGAGCAGGTATTGTGGAAACGTAAATATTATTCGTATTTATTTTAGTGTTAACCATACAAAACACGTAAGTAAGAAAAACAACATATCATTTTGCTATACAAAACCTAAAATGCGCGAGTTGGATTTACATTTGCCCAATTTTTACATTAAAAGATTAAAAAACATTAACATTATTTACTAAACAATAAAAATTTACAAATATTCTCATTTGAAAATTGTTTCGGCCAACAAAATATTACTAATATGTTACTAATTTATAAAGCCAAAAAGTTTGTTTTATTAAAAATTTAAGCACGGGCAGGACCGCGGGTAATTTAGTAGTAACTATAGTTAAGTCATAGAAAGGTTATATCTGTACATTTTTTTTTTGGGTAAAACTACGTATTTTAAAAACACATGGCGACATCTATTGTCAAATAGCTAAATAACACATAAATAAATTTTCATTAAAATAACTATTTTAATGAATAAAATAGCGCTGTTAATATTTCTTTTAAGATAAGTTTTTTTAATAGTTTTAACATAATATATAAGTAAGTTACCTTGCTAAAATATTAATAGCATCATCGTGCTTTTACTTTAACCAGTTTTTGTATTTTTTCTCAGAAATGAGATATTTTCCTGCGGTAAAAAGAATCCTATGTATTGACCCGGATAACCTGCTATTACCATACCAAATTTCATAAAAATCCCTCTAGTGGTTTTTCTGTGATGCGGTCACATACAGACAGACAGAAAAAAATCTAAAAACTATAGATTCGGGCTCTATATCGCTAATAATGAATATTTCAATAAGATTTTCCGAAAAAATATTGAATTTAGGGGTTCGGCTTAGTTACAATTTTATTGTAAGTATAGTTACTAATTTATGAAGCGAAACAGTTTGCTTTACTGATAATTTAAACACGGGCGGAGCCGCGGGTGATTTAGTAGTAATTTTAATAAAATCGAAAAAAGTTCATATCTGTACATTAATTTTTTTGGGATTAAAACTATGTATTTTAAAAACACATGGCGACATCTATTGTCGAATATCTAAATAACACATAAATAAATTTTCATTAAAATAACTATTTTAATGGATAAAATAGCGCTTTTGATAATTTAATTTTCATGATAAGCTATTTTTATAGTTTTTACCATATTTTGTAAGTTACCTTGCTAAACTGTTTACAAATAGTATCGTCGTGGTTTTGTTCCTACCAGTTTTTGTATTTTTTTTCAGAAATGAGATATTTTCTCGCGGTAAAAAATATCCTATATGTTGACTCGGATAACCAGCTATCATCATACCAAATTTCATCAAAATCCCTCCAGTGGTTTTTCTGTGATGCGGTAACAGACAGACAGACAGACAGACAGACAGACAGACAGACAGACAGACAGACAAAAATTCTAAAAACTATAGATTCGGCCTCTGCATCGAAAATAATATCTATTTCAATAAGATTTTCCAAAAAATATTTAATGTACAGATTCGGCTTAGTTAGAATTTTATAATATGTATAGACAATATTGAATTAAAAGAAATATATGAACTCAAATTTTTATTGACTTTTTTAAACATTTAATGTTCAGTGTTCATTCTGAATCCTCTTCATCCAAGTTTATCAAATCAATCTCTCCGGGTAGAAACATCTGCATTGCAATAGTGGAGAACGGGCTTCACAAACGTTGAGGCTTGGGTCTCACACTGCTCAACAGAGTATCAGACGTTAATAAAAGCCTGTTAAGGAATTTTGATAAAATGCATTTCACATAAGCGTTGAACTGAGTGATTTACAAGTGCCTGAGTCTTATTTCAGCACAATTTTCTGTAACCCTGTAGGCATCTTGAGTAGGGTAACAGTCATTTTTAGGTTTTGTGAGCCCCGCTTTGGTTGCCTTCTTCGCGTAGCTTCATCTAACCAGCAAACAAAAGTTCGTTCGCATCAGTTTCTTCTCTTAACGGTTGTGTCTTAGGTCTTTTACTACATTCTGATAAATGATCAAAAGTCATGTGAGGTCGCCCAACATTAAATGCAGTATGGTGAGGTATATTAAATGTACCTTTTATCCATTCTCGGTTTTATTAAGAAAATTGCTTTCAGTACGAATTGTGGCTGTCCAACGAGTGTTCATTTCTTTCTTAAAATACGAACATTTTCGTATAAAATCAGCTTTAAATTCGTTTGGGAATAACGGATTTGCATGGATGACCTTTACTGAATCCAATTTATCAGCAAAATTTCGCTCCTAATATTTTTTAAGCATATTAAATATGTCCAAACGTGTCACTATCTTAACACCAGATGGCCCTAAAATAAGTAAAAAAAGACTTTAAAAAACATTGTCAAAATTAAAGTGGTTTTGGTAATACGCGATTTCAAAAAGATTAAGTTCTACTTTAGAAGGGGCACATTGGGGCAGCGTTTTTTTAATTAGTTATTAAGGAGACTCTCTGGGGATATCAAAAAACTCAAAATAACAACCGCATCTTACCCGCTTGTATTACTAATATGCTCATAAAAATTTTAAACTCAAAAATGTAAGTAAATTTTAAGTACACTTCAAATAATATTATTTTTACATGTTATGTGAGTATTTATTTCTAATATAATGAAATATAATAGTACAACATACCTGACTCAACAACATCCATTATAAAAAGCACCACGATTATCTCCACAAAATTAATAAAATATTTATTAAAAACTATAAGAATATCGTACTATGACATCGTAATATTTAGTCAGCACACGAAAGCAGTCTAATGACGACTGGTGGTCGAAAGTTTGTAAAGATAAGGACAAACAAAGGCGATGTACAGGTAACCTGGACTCTTTTGCTTACCCAGGTAACTTTTTTATTAATGAATTCAAATTTTTCTATAATTGAATATTGGCCAGCTTTTTGGATGAAATACTCCATAGTGCATCCTCACAAACTTTTGCGTTTATAATATTAATTGGACGTTAACAATTTTCAAGTGAAAATACTAGTTCCCAATGTTTTCAACACCCAGCTCTTAGGTTTATAAAATTAGTGGAGAACGTCTATTCAATCGGTTGAAAATCAACCATAATTCATTAAGTTATATTGTCTTGCGTATAGTACACTATTAATCTATTCTCAATTTGACCACAGACTTTAACAATAAACAAAAGATTATGTATGCGTGTGTGTCAAATACATGGTAGTCTGTGTATTTTAAAAAAATATTAGCATTCTGCTCTCCTCTATTATAAACTATAAGTGTGGGAAATTTCATACTCCTCCGTCCGCGCAATTTTCGTAAAAATGGGTACAAAATTTTTGCTTCATAGATAGCATGATATCAAATAATATGTGAAGATTACGTAAATATTTAAATGATTTGCGAATATTATTTATCGTGTAATTTTTCCAGTATAATCACATTCTTATTAACTACGTTTATCTTTAACAAGAGCTTAAAGAAATTGATAAGAAATTTATTATGTTTTCTTTTTTTTTTTTTTTGTTATTGTTATTATAAAGTTATGTGGTAACTAAGTTAAGTAATGTTAGTATATTATGTTATTGTTTTATAACGTATCTGTTACTTGACTGTAAGTTAAACCATTCCAATTCAAAATATATAATTTAGGCATTAAATTTTCAGTACTATTACATTGCAGCAATTTACATCTTGTAATGAAGGATGGATGAAAACATAAAAGGATTCTTATTCCTATTGCGCGAAAATGATGATTTTTTTTATAAATTTGCATATGGATTTGTAATTATAGTTATTGTTATAGAGAAGCAAAAAAATATTCTTTTTATTTCTTAAATTCGATAGAGACGATGCGACGGCTATTTTTACTTCTACGTTAATTCTATATATTACTATATTTTTTTTAGGAGTTCGGTGAACCACCTGTGCCTGAGAAGCCGACAAGTGAAGAATATTCAGTAGCAAAATGGCTGAAAGCGAACGTCCCCACCAAAAAAACCAAATTCCTAAACCACCATGTTGAGTATTTTACAGGTAGGTAATTATTTATAATATAAAGATTTTTTTTTTTTACTTATCCATAGGTACTTTAATTCGCAAGTCGGCTAACTACATTTCAGTGTACGTTTCAGGGGGACATAAATTCGGAAAGATTGAAATTTAATTTTTAGATTATATATTTTAAAATATTAATATCTATCATTTTTTTGTAATATAATTAAAATATTTATTCAGCATATTTCTCTCAGTGCCTCCTGACTGAAACGGACTTAACCGATTTCTAAATTAAGGTATAAGTAATACAACGTCATATTCGTTTTAATATTTTAATCAATCTCGCATACTGACCCACTTTTTAGGGTTATCGACAGTTTGCTTCTCATTTAAGCAAGTTGTTTATTTAAAATATAATGTTTAGTTTCTCACTTATTGTTAGAGATTGTTCTGATTGTGGATTAAATCCGTATCTAAAATGAATTTTCATGCATCGACGGAACATATTATGAAAATAATGCCTTTGTGAAGAAAAATAGTTTTCATTTTTGAATAAAACATTTATGATTTTTAACAGACTTTTTGCAAGACTGTTTTTGCTTTTAACAATACGCATGTTCCTTATTTACTACAACCATAAATGTGAAACACATGAAGTCTTCCCCACCGATTTCAGCCACGGCGACCTATTTCACTGAGACTAGCCACCTGCTCAGGAGATATTATAATATGCACTATAATGCACAAATGTACGCAGACAAGTGTACCTTTTCCTCTCAAAGTCCAATGGGACGATACTTCGATGAGACATGTAAGAGTTAAGGCAAGATTGACGGCTTTTCCGGCAGTATAGTCGGGTGCGAAGCCAAGAACTGGGAGGTACCCCACTTTGGTGGGCGGTGTACCATGCAGGTTGCTCCTGGTACTTCTCTGACGGCTTTATGTGCTTTATGTGCACGGGGGTGTAACACCGCCAACTCCCAACTCCGAGCTACTAAGAATATTTTAACAGAAACACTCAGTAACTAAACTGGGCCCGGTACGGGACTCGAACCTAATACCTCAAGATCCGTACATGCTAGCCACTAGACCACCGAGGCAGTTACAAATAAGTGTAATGACTTATCAAGTAAGTATATGATAGTTATCTTCTTATTCTTATCATTTCAAGGTACAAAGGCTGTAGATGCCTTACTCACATCAAAATGGGCGACGGGGAAGAACCCAATATTCACAACGCGACACGAGGTCACAGACTACTTGCACCAGATGCTCGTGCACAAACTATTCCACAGAGCTAAAAAGGTATGTCAACATTTGTTTTTTTTTTTTTAATTTCAGCTTCCTGCAGACCACAGATATACAGGTTAATCTGCCTTCATAGTTTTGGCTGTAAAGTTTAATGGGACACAAAGGGTCACAAAGGGTTACCATTTTCATTGCAGAAATTTCGTTAACTTAAGGTTTTAATCATACAATTAAACTTCGCGGCCATTTCAACATATGTTTGATGACATATTTGACGAGGGTATTTTCGTTATACAAAAAATAGCTTATAAATAAATTTTCATGTTTAAACAGGTTTCATTTATTTTTTTTATTGAATTCTATACCTTAAGGATTATTTTAAACTTTTTTATAAAAATATGTGTCCTTGTTTAAAGAATCAAGTTGTACATTTCCAGGTTCCGGTCAGTGAGCAAGAATTAAAAGGGAAATCAAAGAAGAAAGATATTGAAAAGTCGAGCAAGAGTGGGGACGAGAAGGACAAAGAGAAAGATGGAGAGAAGAGTGCTGCCGAAAGTAAGGTAAGAGTTCTTCAAGACCCACTCGCACTTGACCAATATTTCGTTCTAATAAAGACGAAATTTTAATATGAACTTACAACAACAGTATCTGTTTTTAACACTTAACTTTAGGCCCTTCTCTAACGTTGGAAGATGCATGTACGCATATTTGCAGAAAAGGTTAAATCGACTCGCCGGCTAAAAAAGCCAGCACTACCCACTAAAACCCAACGGAATCTTTTTTTTGGGGCGTCGCAGGATCACTAAAACCACGACGCCCTGATAGCTGTCTGATAAGGTAGACCTCCCAAATGATAATGCCGACTGCCCTGCCCTTTACAGATTCAACTCCTAATAGGTTATTTTTTAAAGAGTTTTTTTATCTCCCTGTCTACGGTAACCAAGAGGTTGCTTCCACGGTCCATTCTGTTATCATACAAGTATCAGGACGCAAATGGTACTACTCCCGTCTCCTAACTGTGACTTATTGTTAGCTCCGTTCCGGCTGAATTGCCAGAATTGTCCTTTACTAAACCTCCCCACCACGACAAAGTGAATACACATTTGAAGATCTGTACTTTAAAACTTGAACTAACTTAATAAATCTCCACTATAAATTTCAGGACCCAAAAGACAAAGACAGCAACAAAGAGAAAGAGAAGGAGAAGAAGAAACGCAAGATTCGTTTAGAAATGCACATGGAACAAGTGTTCCTGGACACTTTGGACGCCTATGTATGGATATACGACCCTATGCCGTGGTATTACTGGTTATGTGGGGCTTTAGTCGTTTTTGGTACTATCGGAGTGTGTATGTTCCCCCTGTGGCCTGCAACTGTACGGTTAGTAGATTACTTAAAAATTAGTTTTTAAGATTACTTATCATGCCATAATACCAATATATTTATAGTTTCTTTTTTTTATATCTGTTTTCGTTGCCGACACGTTTAGCTTAGTTTGTAGTGACCCTACTTGCTGTGCCAGCGGTCGTAGGTTCGAGTCCCGCTGGTATTCGAAAGACATGTGAAGTCCACCAACCTGCACTAGGCCAGCGTGGTGGACTATGGCCTGATCCCTCTCGTATTGAAGGGAGGTCCGTGCCCAGCTGTGGAACTTTAAAAAGGGCTGAATACATATATATGTAGATTTAAGTTAAAGCCACTTTTCCGTCTTTTCATCTCATTTAATAAAATTTTCATTTACAGTAAAGGCGTGTACTACCTCAGTGTGGCGGCGGCAGCATTCCTAGTAATGATAATAGCACTCGCAGTACTCCGGGTGGTTGTGTTCTGTCTTGTGTGGATACTGACTCTGTCCCGACATCACCTGTGGCTGTTACCCAATCTGACTGAAGACGTTGGCTTCTTTGCATCCTTCTGGCCTCTTTATAAGGTGAGAATCCATACTAATATTCTAAATGTGAAAGTTTGTATGTATGTATGGATGTTTGTTACTCTTTCGCGCCAGAACGGCTGAACGGATCTGGATGAAATTTGGCACAGAGATAGATTATTGTATGTTACTTTTTATCCTGGAAAAATGTACAGTTCCCGTAGGATAGATGTGTTTTTGTCGAGGGACGAACCCGAAGCCAAACGAGGGTGAGTCGCTAGTATTACTATAGAAGGTGTACTTTCGAAAAGCCCATACCTGCGATTGATCCTAGGGATCTTGACAGACAGACAGACGGATAGACTATGAAGTAAGCCTCGTAGCTTACAATGGAACTAGATGGTGCTGTGCTAATGTCCTAACATATTTATTATTATTATATTTATCATAAAAATTAAGTGAAGATCTGATGAGGATCTTCGACGTGATGTGCAGAATAGCTCTTCAAAATGACGTAAATTGCTCACATAACTTTAGTGGTATATTAATTGTCGCAAAAAATTATGTGCTCGCGAGGTCTACTGTTCATAGAACTACTAGTTTATAATATTAGTCCAATATCAAATTAATTTTATTTACAGTACGAATACCGCGGTCCGGGTTCTGAAAGCGATAAAGCGTCGAAAAGCAAGAAGAAACGTAAGAAAGACAAGCATTCGGATGACGATGAGGAGAAACCATTGATAACTGAGCCAGTTCAAGAGGCTAGTGTAGAAGCTGTTACTGAGCCCGAGAATAAAGAAACAAAGTATGTGTAATATTTAATTTAATTGTATTCAGACCTTTTTTAATTGTAGAGGATACAAAGTAAGCTCGGCCTTCACCCATCTGCTTACCAGATGAAAATCATATTTTATTAAATGAAATATGTTGCTGAACATATACTAATAGGGTTGTCGTTAAAAATATGTTCCTGGTTATTTAAGCATTGTACTTAAGGTTTAATTTACATTGTTGTATATTTATTTCAACTAGAATAATTACCTAAACACAATTGGTGACAGTTTTAAGAGAACTTTTGCATGGGATTGTGTATCTAGTAATTTTTTTGATCGATGCCTATGTGTTTACAAACATTCTTTACGAAATGTTATGAGCGTCGGGAATAAGGTATTCTGCCACTTACGTATTCACACGTTTAATCCCCGTAGTGTCATTATTATATAACTAATTTATTTAACTCTATTTTCCCAGGCAAGAGTCGCCAGAATCGCAAGAGTCACCAGAAACGCCAGAAGCCCCGGACCCAGCGACAGACAAGCATTCAGAATCAGAATCTGATTCTCAACGCTCTTCAACGGACAGGGACTTTGAAATGGTCGAGCCTGCAGATGTAGAGCCTGATTCTAAAGATAACACTACTTAGATTATAGTGTACGGTTAGTTTTATAATAATTGACTATTCTGGACAGGTACATTGATTATATTATAGACGAATATATAAAATTATATAATAATATTTTGTTTTTATTTGTTTTATTAGCAAAAAGTTGTTTAATTTTTTTTATATATATTTTTTATGGAAAAAAGAAAGCAGATAATATATATTTTTTTTATTATACCACTTGCATAATATGTATGTAGAATAGGAAATGATTATGATGTGTAAATCAAAGAGATGTATTATATAATGACATAAAAGTATGTACATTTTTTGATTTAAAACCTAATCGATTTTTTAACTATGTATTAATATTATAATAATATAATTTTCGATTAATAAATCTTCATTGATTGATAGAAGTTCATTTTTGACAACTTGAATTCGACTTTTATATAGTAAAATGAAATTGGATAAAAATGTAGTAAAATATATATATTACGCGACTCACCCTCGCTTCGCTCTGGTTCGTCCTTACGTACGTTTTGACGGTTAGTATGGTATAGATAAGACTACCTACATATATATTGTATATACATAGGTATTATGAGTTTGTTGTGGGTTGTATTATAACGTGTTTTCCCGTGGGAATGATATCTTATTCCCACGGGAAAGTACGTTATAATATATAATATTTACCGCGGTAAAAAGTAGCCTATGTTACTCTCCAGCCCTCCAACTATCTCCACACAAATCACGCCAATCCCTCACTCTTTTTCGATGTGAAAGAAGAATAAACAAAGACACTTTCATATCTATAATATTAGTATGGATTATAATATGCATTTAAAATATGATTTTGTGATTTTTTTATGTGTGTGGACCAATTTTATTGACTTTTTTCTTTGTAGAAATAGGGTTTTTTTCAATGTACCTGTCTCGGGAAAGTTTTTACACATAGATCGGTTGTTAGTATTCACAAATTAGAAAGGATTTTAAAATATTGCAATACACATGTATATAATTCTTTTTTTTATAGTACTAAAATAAAAGAAAAAAAACTGTTTTATGGGATATATTTTGTTTTAGTACCATAAAAAAGATTATGAATTATTTTGTGATTTTAGATAAATATTTAGTTATATATTTACGCAATTATTTTGCACATCATTTTTGTAATTTGCAAGTTTTAATCGATTTTTGTTTTACAATAAATTATTTTATTTATTGACACGAGTAATTGATAAATTGATGTACTAATTAATGTAACAAAATATATTATCGATTTAGCTGTAATCGGTAGCTGATTTTTTTTTTTGGTGCTGTAATGTTTTTTGTAAATTATAACAAAATCACGCATTTCATTTTCATATATAACGTACAACATAGTGTATTACAAAATGACAAGGAGATACTATGGAGGTGTTAGTTAGGTATTGTTTTTAATATTTAAAAAAATTCCACACTAAATTATATTATATGTACATTTTTTAATATATCTATCTATTGTCTTTTCTTATAAATTGTCTATCGATTTTGTTCTATACATGAAGAATATAGACATGGAGTCCAATCTCTGTATGTAAAAGTTGTCCCAAACACGTGAAAAAATAAATAAAAAGTGGAAATAAACAACTCTAATCTAATATTAGTATACACGTTTCACGTTATATAGACAGTTACTAACAACGCTTAAAACCAGAGCAACCAGACTTTGAAGTTTGACGTGCTTTTGACAGCTTAATAATGTTGCCATATCAAAACTTTTAAGAAAAGTCCAGGACACGCTTTTGTTAGCCAGACTCTATGTCCCTAGAGGGACAAGAAAGGTTCATTAAATTTACACTGATTTGTTTATCTAACTTCGCGCTACTGACGTACGGACAAATTGACCTGGTAACTACATCAATCAAGAAAGTACTAGATACACAATCGGCGACAAAAAATGTCCTCGCCGAATGAGCGCTCATTTGAACATTTGAGCGCGCTTTTGATATTTTTTTGTTTATAAAAACAACTTTAAGCATTGTATTTAAGGTTCAATTTACATTGTTGTATATTACAACTAAAATAAGAATTACTTAAACGCAATTGGTGACAGTTTTAAGAGAAATTTTGTATGGGATTGTGTATCTAGTACTTTTTTAGATCGATGTAGTTACTGCGTAAATCAGTGCGACTCTTAACTAAGTTCTATTCAAATCTTAACAAATCTTAACTTGTGGAAGTTTCTGGAATTATAGCTCTAAAAATTTTGCGAACGGATTTCTCATATGAAACCTTATGGATATTGAACTCCTTGTGTATATTCCTTCGTGGTTCCATATTCGCCATTTTTAATCCGTCGGCTTGTCAATTATTATAAGTTTTATTTGAAATGAAATTGTACTGCAATACTTTGTTTTGTAAATATCTCTCCCATTTCAAGATCTAATCAATGTTACATGACGATGTATGAGGTTACTACGTTAATCAAATAAAACGGTATACTCTTAAATGACTTTTATTTACAACTACATTAATATATACATTGTGTGTTTGTTACTTCTTCATACTAATGGTACAAACTAGTGTGTTATTTCTTCGCATTAATGGCTCAGCATTGGAATGAAAGTTTAATTCAATTCTCTTGTTAGATATTCTCTTATATTCATTATCTTAAAGTATTGTCGGCTGGCACCGATTTCGAAATATCTGATTAGGTATCTATTTTAAATGAAAACCCCCATTTAGTTACTTTTTAGTGTCTGGAAGTCGTTTTTTTTTTTAATTCTATTTTCTTAATTAATGGCTCCAAAACGTTTCAGTTGAGCACAAATTATTGCGTAAGAGAAAAAGTTTAAATTAAAAAAAAAAAGAATTTTTTTGGTAGACTAATTTTATTTGCAAAAAAACTAACGATAATCTACATAACGTACTTCCTATACAATGGCACAAAATCGTCTACATAATTTTCAATAAAATGATATTACGTTGGCAATTCATTTGCCTTTCAAATTCAATTCCATAATCGCTATCGTTTATAGAAAACGATATCATATATATCTTAATATATATAATTTTTCTGTACGTGTGTTTGTCACCTTACTCCTGCTAGAGGGCTGGACCGACTTGGATGAAATTTTGTGTGTATATTTCAATGGGCCCCTGGATGGTTTGAAAATACAATTGGACCCGGTAGGTGGCGCTGCAGTCGATGTGTCAAAGAGTTTGTTTTTTTAGTAGTTTTAACGCGGGCGAAGCCGCGGGTACTGCTAGTATATATATGAAATTTTTAGGCAATCTTCAGATTAGCCCAACGGGTGATCCTGTGAAGTTTGGTAGCAATCGGAAGTTTGTACGCGGGCGAAGCCGCGGGTACTGCTTGTACCGAATTTATGGGAATGATATTCCGATCCCGTGACATTTAAATATTTCCATACATTTTTAAGTTTTTTACTAACGATAGCGATTGTATAATATCTTATCTACGCTCGATGATCTTAAAAGCTACCTATTTATTTATTGTTAGATGATTCGTAATAAATTGTTATAAAAACAACGGATTTTTTTGTATTCATGTACGTGCGTACTATTATTTTAATTGGCATTGTAGTTGTATTTTAATAATATATCATGTTATTACATAACAATATGTGCTAAATATAATTATTTTAGTGTTAATGCGACGACAAACTTATCTACAGGTTGCCACGTTTATCTTGTTCTATTTCAATGGATTCGAAAAGTGTTTTGAAGTTGCCAGCCCCAAATCCCTGTATAAAAAAAAATAATTAAATGGTAATTTCTTAAAATGATTATAAAAATAACAATAATTACCTATAAAATTATTAGTTTTTTGTGTTTAAAATATAATTAAATTATTATAATGATATTTTTAAAATTTTCTTAAAAAGGAAACTTCAGTAGCTTAACATCTTTTGAGGGACAGACAGAGAAAACCTACATTCGATTCTTCACTTTATATTTATAGTCTTTATATCGTCTACTGTTTAAATGGAATTAGAAAAAAACATTGATATCCATTGCGAGATTCAAACTCGCGACCTTTGGTATAATAATTGTTTACTTTGGCTGGTTTTTTACGAAAAAAAAAGAAATTGTTTTCTTACGTTATGGTTTCTTCTCTGTATCACTTCTAAGAACAAAGTAGGTCTATCTTGCATGTTTTTGGTAAATATTTGCAAAAGGTAGCCATCATCGTCGTAGTCTATGAGAATATTTAAGCGTTCTAGCGTGTCTATGCTTTCGGCGACTCGCACTTTGCTGTGTTGTAATCGTTCACGTATTAGCTGGTAATATTTCGGTGATATTGTGAGAAATTCAACACCCCGTGCACGGAGATTTTCAATCTAAAATTATAAATAAGTATGAGTATAGAGTACGTACAGACCATCAATAAAAAAAGTACTAGATACACAATCAGCGACAAAAAATGTCCTTACCGAATGAGCGCTCATTTGAAATTTTGAGTGCGCTTTTAATTTTTTTTTTGTAAAAAAAACAACTTCAAGCATTGCATTTAAGGTTCAATTTACACTGTCGTATATTTATATCAACTAGAATGATTACCGAAACATAATTGGTGACAGTTTTTAGAGAACTTTTGCATGGGATTGTGTTATCAATAATACTCTTTTGATCGATGGTACAATTTTATAGAAGATGGTACAGACATATCTTAATCGCATGTATGGTATATTTTCGGATCGAATTTATTAAAGTTTTTATTTTTATGAATGGCTAACGTATTTACTTCGGAATTAAATTCACACCTATATTTATATTAATTTTATTTTGTACAGTACAAGGTCATGAATTCGTGATTCGTCTCCCTGCGCGATTTACGCGAATAAGTATGCACATCTACACTACTATTATAAAGAGGAAAGATTTGTATTTTT
The DNA here is from genome assembly GCA_905404265.1 of Fabriciana adippe. Classification (NCBI taxonomy): domain Eukaryota; kingdom Metazoa; phylum Arthropoda; class Insecta; order Lepidoptera; family Nymphalidae; genus Fabriciana; species Fabriciana adippe. The sequence goes on along the minus strand of FR989995.1, from coordinate 12,413,574 downwards.
GTATGTTCGTAACGAATAAACTCAAAAACTACTGGACCGATTTAGATGAAATTTGGTAAGAAGATAGATTGAGACCCTGGGAAGGACAGAGGATATTCCGGAATTTTTATTCTGGAAATCGTCCCTTAAGGGAGTGAAAATGGTAATGAAAGTTTGTATGGAGAATTAATCCGAAGAACCTCGAACGAATCCGAGCGAAGCGAGGGTGAGTCGCTAGTTTTAAATAAAATTACTTTTTCGGAATTTATGTGGGTTTATTTTGATTTTCTCCTTATATTAGGTACTATGAAGAATTAGAACCGTCATGAATCAAAAATCCGAAAGTCTAAAAAAATATTTTTTTAAGCTTACAAGATAAATGATATACATATATAGGTATAGATAGACGAAAGACATGAATACTTACCGTTGTAATTATATCTTCAGTGTTAATGGCTATATGCTGTACACCGGCGCCGCCATGGTACTCTACGTATTCCTGAATCTGGCTCTTTCGTTTGCCCACAGCCGGCTCGTTGATAGGCACTTTCACAGTTTCTTCCCAATTCGCCATCACTATGGATCGAAGTGCAGAGTATTCTGTGCATACTTGCGTGTCGTCGACCGACCAGAATCTGATTTTTGAGAAAAAGCAACAAATATGTACTTTTAAGTAAGTAGGTACGTGTGTATGCGCTCTAGAAAATTTAGTTTTATATTTCATTTTCTAAATACTAAATAAATACCTACTATACATATATGTTTGTCTGTTTGTATCATTTTTGTCATTCTGTATGTTTTGAAGTTTGAAGAGTTGATATTTCCTGTATTTGATCGATAAATTGATACATTTTATTACAGTAACACGTAGCTCGAGACATGGGTTTTAAGAACTGTGAATCAGTTTTTTAACTAATGCAGTTATTAATATTGGAATTGTTAATATTATATGTAAAATTCTTGCTAAATAAAATAATCTTATAAAGTATTTTTTAAATTTACTTTTTATGTATCTACGTAACAGGGAAAAACATTGATGAGTTTTTTATAGAGTAGGTACTTTTTACCTGTATCTTTAGTACCTGTGAAACTGTAAACAACGCTCGTACCAAGATGCCGCTTCCTCCATACCGTTGTCCGGCTGGTTTCCCACCACGTGGTCTATGAAGTTGATTTCTATTTTTGGCCTAGAAAATATTAAAATATATTATTTTTAGTATTAAAGCATATTATTTTTTTCTATTATACATTTTTTTAAACTAAGTGTGTTCTGAGTTCTAAAACCTACTAAAAAGGTGATGTACCAAACATAACTTATAAAGTGTAACTACCAACATTCACATATTATTATCTATTTAGTTTTCGAATTTCCACATCATTTTTTATCTCTTATTTAGTCTTCAGTGGATGAAATTCAAATATCCTTCCTCAGTAATCACTTTTGTTATGTCCATAAGGAATTCAAGTGCAGAATTCCTTGCTGCTAAATCAAGACAATTATGTCTATAGCATGGATGACAAATAAAGGTCTATAGTTTACACTTACATATATGGTACCCGCAGCTTCGCCCGCGTTCCAACTTCGGATATAAACATCGGTTTTACAATAATGTATGGAAGTCTGCCCGATTTGTTGACATTTATCATTAATGCTCCGCTCCCTTGAGTAGTATCCTGAGGATATATAACCTATAGCCTTCCTCAAAAAACAGGCTATATAATGCAAAAAGAATTTTTCAAATCGAATTAGTAGTTCCTGAGATTAGCGCGTTCAACCAAACAAACAAACAAACAAACAAACAAACTCTGTCTCTTTATAATATTAGTTAGACTACAATAATGAATACACTATTTCTTTATATAATTTTATATATACAATTTCCATTTTTATATTAATAAAACAACTCACAAGTATTTCTGTATAGGGTCCTGGGGTAAAAGTTCATAGCCGGGCAGGAACGGTCCATTATAATTTGACCTGTCTATTAATGTGTGGGTGTTATCGCCATACTGTGAGAAAGGAAAACCATATTTTTTATTGTATATGCTTATATTCATATTGTATTTACATTTGGAGCCCTTGACATATGACAAATAAGAAAAAAATCGTGAAAAAATGTGAAAAAAATCTAATGAAAAAGCGTGAAAAAAGCATTCTTCATGATTCATCTTATTTTACTATTTGTTTTCAATTATTATAGAAATAATCTATATATCTATATAAATCAATGAAATTGAAATGTCTATTTGTAATGTCCAAATAACAGCTAAATATAATAATGAAAGTATATACGGTACTTATAAGAAAAAAAAACATTTTTAAAATTTTTGTCTTTTTGTTTGTACCAGCTAATCTATAAAACGGCTGGATCAATTTCGACGGGACTTTCACTGGCAGATATCTGATGTTATAAGGAGTAACTTAGGCTTATTTTAAAAAAGAATTAGGGTTCCACGCAAAAAAATTAAAATCCATAAAATTGTGAGTAAAAACTTAAGAATGCATCCGAACGAAGCGAGTTAAGTCGCTAGTTTCATAATAAAAAAATAATAATTTGCTTACAGTTTTCAATACTGCCATTCTAACAACGCCATTGGAATCTTTCTCCTCCCAAATATCTTTAACTACGACTGCTCCTTGTTTCTTTGCATAGTCCACAATATAGTCTAGATTCTCTACTTGAAAGGCTACGTCCTTCACGAAATCACCATGATAAGCCACTTCGTTGACAAAATCAGTCTCTTCTGGATCATATTGGGCTTGAAATACGAAGATTATCTAAAAATAAATAACAAGTTAAACTAGTTATTGTAATAATTTCTTAGATTTAAAAGATGAATGGGCGATGAATTGAACACGACTATTCAGAGGTAATTCTATAAAAAAAAAGCAGTTATGAGGACTGCCGACAGAAGTGAAAACTTAAAACTATAAACAAACACTTGTTATTTTTGGATATTCAATTAATTGTTTGATCTTAAATTAAAATTTGTAAATTAAAACTGTTTACATTTATCGGCTTTTGACATCTATCGGTACTCTGAGTGTTAGCGTTAACACGTCACGTGACCATGTCGATGACGACTTACATTAATTTACTCCCCATACACAAACCTGCCTATAGAAGTTTTAACAATAATGTATATATAGAATCTTATAAATAATATTTTACCTTGTTTAATCTGACGACATGAGAAGCTATTTTTCTAGAACCAGTTTCCAAACCTTTATACGCCAGTGGCTGGAAACCGAATCTTGTTACGTAATAACTTGCTGCCTGTAAAAAGATTAAAAATATTTTAACTAACACATTCTATTGGAGCTTAGTTTTTTTTTTATTAACAAAAGACGCTCCACGTTAGATTTTTTGTTAAAAACATCTCATTTAAATTACAAATTAGCTTAGATCCGCGCAAATAAATTAAGCTGTTATTTATTCGTAACTATTAAAAATAAACATTTAAAAGTATGTACTGATTTAGATTAACCGGAAATTCTTGGTGTACAATTATTTAGATAACCAAAAGCCAAAAGGTAATAATACTTTAAATGCTGGTACGTCAAGATGATCACTGGCACACTAGTATGTTTTCGAGTAAGTAGGTACATTATATTTGTATTGTATTCAGCCCTTTTTTAACGTCCCACTACTGAGCACGGGCCTCCCATCAATACAAGGGGGATCAGGCCATAGTCCACCACGCTGGCCAAGTGCGGGTTAGCGGTCTTCACGTCTTTCGAAAAAATTAACTCGGTTTTCTTAGACATGCAGGTTTCCTCACGATGTTTTCCTTCACCGTAAGGCAAATGGTAATCATGTTAGAAATGATTCGCACATGAAAATATCAGAGGTGCGAAACTCGGGATTTGAACCCGCTTCACTCGGTTTTTCAAGCGAGCGCGTTACCACTGGATTACCACTGCTTAGTAAGTACATTGTAATTACATAAACTGTAGCCTACCTGTTTCGCATTTGAAACCCAAAAAGTTAGGTGATCGAATGCCAGAAACCGCCCATCTTCAGGTTTCCGTCCTTTGTCTGTGTATGATGTCTGAAAATTATGTTTGGATTTTAAGAGAAATTTCTTAATTATTGTTTTGGTTCAAGTTACTCTATTTATTTTTAACCGACATCCAAAAACAACTTCGAAAATATCTTATTAGGTATCTATATTATATGAAAACTCCACACAGTTATTTTTTACTTTTTAGTGCCTAAAAATCGGTTTGTAAGTAGGTAGGTAGGTATTTTAATTTTTTATTTTGAGTTCGAAATACAGCTAGCCGTGTTAATAAAAATCGGTCGAGTGCGAGTCGAATTCGCACATGAAGGGTTCCGTACCATCATACATGTACTTTTTATTAATATGACTTTTACTCTATGTATGTAGTATATTAACTTAGTTTATCGATTACGAACGTTAGAAAGATGTTTCTTGTATTTTAATTTTTATTATTTGTTGGTATAGCGGCAATAGAAATACATACTCTGTGAAAATTTCAATTTAATTACGGTTCATGAGATACAGTCCTCTGACAGAAGTACAGACGGACGGACGGGCGGACAGCGGAGTTCAGTTGGCACCCTTCGGGTACGGAACCCTAAAAATGCTTAACGCTGTTATGCTGTAAGCGTACCCGTTTTTATGTAGGTATGTTTGCTACATGTAATGGCATGTAATTTATACATGTAATTTATAGATCCAACTTCAACTTGGAACACTAATTTATATTTAAAATATATGTAGTTGAAACGTAGCTAACAATTTCTAAGAATTCTTCATTCGTCATGAATGACGACAATAAGAATTTTGTAATTTTCAAATTACAAAATAATATAAAAAATAATAAATATTATAAAATAAGTATATAAAAAATACTTAAATAATTATCTTTACTTATAAATATGCATAGCGTCATTATGATAAGATGATAAAACAGTCAAAAATTAAGGTTTTTATATTTAAAAAAAACTGTAGAGGTCGAATGTCCGTACATAGAGAAAAAATGCTAAATCCGGGTCAGGGGGATGTAAGAAGAGAAATGGAACAAATCCAGATTTTTTATTTTTTTTTTTGGTTTCTCTGCCTGTTTGTCTGTTTGTACGGGTTAATCTCCGAAACTGTTGGACCGATTTAAATGAAATTTTGCATGGTGGTACCGTATATCCATGGTCAACATTTTAGATACTTTTCATCCTGGAAAATTAAAGAGTTCCCGTGGGATAGTGAAAAAACTATAGTAACTATAGTAACAGCTTAGTACACAAAAACTACTGATTGGATTTTAATGAAACCTTACAATAATATAGTTCATACATCAGAATAACAAATAGGCTACATTTTATCCTGAAAAAATATACGGTTCCCATGGGATATATTTGTTTTTGTTTTTCTAAATCTAATTTTTTTTCGTGTTCTTCTGTATATGTATATTCCAGTGCACGTCACGCAAAAAGTGCTAAACGGATTTTTTAAAATAAAACTATCTTTTCAGACTTTTTCGCGAATTTATTTTGATTTTTGATTCCCGACGTTTCAAATGCTTTACAGCAATCATGGTATAATACGTGCCACGAAAGATGAGACTTGACGAGCGTCAGTAGTGGGGAGCCCGCGCAGGTACAGTCGTGTACGAAATAGTTATCTATAATTTATTTCTATATCTATTTTAGGGATTTTTCGACGTCATTCGGAATAAGGTGTATAGCAATATTATATTAAAATGATTAACAATATTTATTATGAAATGATACGCATGGTACGCAACGGTACGTATTTGTACCTGCTTCAAATTTTGTACACTTCCTTTGCTTCTTTTAACATATAAGTGTACACATCATAAACTATCTTCCTACTTTGTCTTCTTAATGTTTTATCTCGAGGAATAATCAAAATTTTACAAAATTGCACTCGTATATAACACAACTTTAAACAAAATAGAAAATAAACACAAGTTGCACTTGTCTGTATTGCGGAGTCAAGCGGGGGTTGCACGGGGTGAGGAGAACGGTAGGCAACTAACACGCATGCGCAGCGCCGTACCGCGCCTCCCGCGCAGGTTTCGACGCCCCGACGACGCCCGATCCCTTCCCGCCTCAGCCCTCGTACCGCTAAAGTGACCTATAAATCGTCTTCTGCGCAAGTGAAACCACGTGGTTTGTCAAGTCTCATCTTTCGTGGCACGAACTATAACGGGCGAAACTAAGGCATTATATATAGTTGTTACAGACAGGCTACTCACAAAATAACAAAATGAATTCAAAAACATTGAAAAATGGCATCAAAGTAATTTCTTACAATATTTGTTAATTTTAATTTTAAACATTTTTATAAATTTTATATCATATAAAAATTTTATATATTTGACGCGTTATCCATATACTCCATACACCATTTAATTAGGCAAATCACAATGTTATAAACTTGAAAAGGCAATTCTAACAATTTAGCGGAGCAGCGAGTTCATAGTCACCAATCAGACTTTCACATTCAATATCAAAGTATAATTCTCTATGATCCACCATGATCAACCAACGTTACTAAACCACGTATCTCCAATGAATATCTCACAATGGATGTCATGATGGCGTCTCGACCCCGCTCGAGATTAAAACTCTGCTCTAAATTCAAAATAACTTTAAAAGCAATAAAAAGTAAACTAAATAACATAGTGACTTTAAACAATAAGGTTTCACGTTCTAGCAGAAAAAGGTAACTAAATCCTCCTTCGTCATATTTAATATTTATTCTTAAAAAAAGAGCAGTACGAGCTATTCATGATCTAAAAGCTCGTGATTCCCTGCGAGATATTTTCAAAAAAAAAATGGTATTCTTACGGTTGCGTCACAGTATATACTGTGTAATATATTACTTAATTTAAATAATTATTTAAAAAACAAAGACACAATATAAACACTAGGAATAGAAATAAGCTTGTTACCCTCAGACGTCGACCCTAAAAGCTGAATAAATCCTTCAGAGGAGGCTCCCCAAATTTAACGCTGATTTGCCTGGATATTCTATGTATACCAGATATCAAATCAATGTGATAATTTAAACATATGATTTTTCAAACCTTTTTCTAACATTGTGCAAACATAGAAACACAATTGAACGAAATTTTCTCGAGCGTTTTATTTTTTTAAATATGCCTTTTTTAGAGATTTTTTGGATTTTCCTTGAAAGCTAGTTCAGTTATATATGTAAAATAAATACTCACATAAGGAAAATATAGTTTATTACCCACTGCCAAGGCAAAATTTATCTTGACCAATTATTATTCTCATAATAAATTAAATTAGATTTTAGACTTACGTCCTTTAGTTCTGTGCAAGAATAAGGTCGATCGGATATTCGATATTCAACCTTATTCGCTAGCAGCTTAGGTGCAACGGCGATAGTGATTCAGTCGGCCGCTAGCCCTTGACGAGGTAGGACCAATGTCGCTTTTGCTCGCGCACAATCCCCCCGCTAATTTATCGAAATATTTATTCTTGGACATAGTGTAAAAATCAACGTTTTTTGCTTTTTATACATAGCTTTGCCAAAACAACTTTAAAACGTACATACATTTAAGGTTGAATTTACATTATTGTATACTTTTTTAAACTAGAATTACCTAAACACAATTAGGTTTTAAGAGAACTTTTGCATGGGATTGTTTACGTATCTAGTTTAGTGATCGATGAAATCATAAGTAAACAAATTCCGATTTGCCGTATACTACGGGTTTCGCGCGGCTATGCTTATGATTAACATTTAATATGAATAAATAATATAATTAACAAATATGTATAAGTAATTTATTATACGCGTTGTATGTATGTTAGTGTGTGTATATAACATACATACGTATATAATATGTACGCTTATCACTTTCGTACTAGGTACTTTTCTAGAGTTTACAAGTGTGTTATCAGTATGAACTTTCGTTTCGTTTCGTGGTGGGATAAGTAGGTATGAAAAGGTTTTTATGTAAGATGTTAATAATATTGTAATCTCTGGTATTAGAGAATCCGATTATAAAAATGCTTTCTGCTAAAATGCTAGGAAGATATACTTCACGCACCCAGAACCGCTGCATTTTTATTTTTTTTTCTAAAAGTCTATGTTGCGGGACGCAGACATACACGCAAACCTCTATATATGATCTGTGCCCAAACACACTCTTACCGACTCTGCCACGACTTCATCAAGCGATTGTACGCGCAGGATTTGGCCGCGGGTTTCACATAAGTCTACATGTAATATACCTACCAAATTTCATAAATATAACGTGGACTTAGCTAACCGAAACTAGTACGGGTAAGTAGGTATATCATAATAAAACATAGGATATGTTTGTCCCTCAAGGATAATGCAGATTTCTATGACAGAAATAATTTTCAAATCGGACCGGTTGGTACCTATCTACATATGTAGATCAGAAGATTATCTTCATACTTATAACTTTACCTTTTATTATGAACATATGCCATTTTAAATTTACTGAAGACCTTTTGGAAATATATTATTCACATCATAACAACGTCGAAGTTTTTTATGTAAAATAAAGCAGTATGTAAAGTTAGTGTAATACCACAGTCTATAAAACAATACAGTCATCCAACGAAGCCGTCTAGACAGGGCAATCGTGCGGGGTGTGAGGGGTGAGACGCGGGTAGGCGAGCCCGAGCTGCATACATTTCTACCGCCCGAATTAGTTAGCAGCTCGGGACACGACTTTAAGGGCTATCGCGCGTTTATTTTAATTTGTAAGCAATTAAAATGGTTCATACTACCTGTGCTATAATGTATATTTTTTGCTAAAATTATTTATTAGGATGAGGATTTTTTACATAATTAATTTTTTTACATAATTAACAGAAATTTCAAATCCAGTAAATCTAGAAACCGAAAATATTTGTCCGTTGCCAATTTGTGATAGGTGATTTGGAAATCTATTAATTACATTATATCATATAAAACTAACTTTACTAAAAAAATGAAAATAATGATAAATTTATATATAACTAAATTCAATTTGACTTATGTAATATAATTTGCTAGATTTAATTTATTTTTATTATAACTTAATTTATTTCATTCTAATTATCTAGTTATTCATAAAATTAATTATAATGCCACATAGAAATATTCATTCAATCAAATCAAATAATTGTTAAACCAATTGTATATTTTATTTTTTATTAAAGAAATAAAAGGCTTATTATTATTATTATATGAAATTTTGTAAAACTCTATTTGAATTTGCCTCCGCGAAATGCCGTTTTGTATTCTTTGCTATGAAGAACTTCGATAAATAACTAAATAATAATATTATATTTTAATGAAATTACAAAAAAAAACTGTAACAACCCTGCGTAATGCGAAGTACGCTACGCAGTGTCGGCTTTTCTTCAAACATCAAAGGCGATAGCCCACTGTTATTTTTTAGTACACTGTGGTAATACTAAATATGTTATTTGAAGTGGCGTCCCTGGTGGAATAGGCACAGTGGTTAGTGAGCGCAATCAGCTGAGCCCGGGCGTCAAACGGTTAGAAAACCAAGCGTTTAGAAAAAAAATCGAATAAAAAATAAAAAAATATTTCGCACATTATGAACCACGTATTTCGCTTTACAAGCCAAGCATGAGTTGGTGTAGTGGTATGACCTCGGACTATAATAACGATCATCGTAGGTTCGATTCTCCGTATATATAGACGTTTTTTTTTTCTTTTTTCTCAATTTATACATTGAATTTTGAATTCTCGTGTACAAAGTTTTTTCGCATGCGTTTTAATTACTATTCCTTGTTGAAAAGTCCAAAATCCATTTTTTTATCATTTCTATGCCTTTTGCATATCTATACATATAAAAAAAACAATAAATGATAATAAATAAATAAAATATTAATTTCTCTGCATAATTGAAAAATGAATAATATATAAAAATTGAAAAAAAGAAAAAATCGTCTCAGTATAGGGAATCGAACCTACGACCACAGAGTGTCTAGACCGAGCTTTCACCGCTACGCCAATTCACGCTTAGTATGTAGTTTGTAATAAGTGGTTCATAATCATAGTCCTTTAATTGCTTTTCATTATTATTAATTCAATATTACAAAAGTTACATAATAATTTGTAAATTTCTAAACATCATACCAATAAAAACATAAGTAACGTCCTGATCAGATTCCTAAAGGACCCATATGAATATATAAATAAATAATTGAATAAAATATAATTTACATGTTCAATATCTACTCAAATTCATTTATTGCATAGGAATAAATGTCTTAGCTTTTCGCGATTACTAAGTATATACTTATTATAATAAAACAAAATGTTACCGGATCAATGCCCGTATTTTAAATTCCAATAATATTGAAAACAAATTAATGTAATAAGTTGGCCTACTGCCTACAGACGCGCTTGCGTACTCTGTGACGCTTGGCCTATAGTTGTGAGTTGAGAGTTCACGCTGGCGACGTGAGCGCACAGCTCGCTTTGCGGGAGGGGAGGTAGCGTTAAATGCCTACTTCGCCCGGACAGCCTGGTCTTCATGGCCTTGAGTATACGAATATCTTCTGTCTATATCTATACATATTATAAAATTCTAACTAAGCCGAATCTGTACATTAAATATTTTTTGGAAAATCTTATTGAAATAGACATTATTATCGACGCAGAGGCCGAATCTATAGTTTTTAGAATTTTTGTCTGTCTGTCTGTCTGTCTGTCTGTCTGTTACCGCATCACAGAAAAACCACTGGAGAGATTTTGATGAAATTTGGTATGATGATAGCTGGTTATCCGGGTCAACATATAGAATACTTTTTACTGCGAGAAAATATGTCATTTCTGAAAAAAATACAAAAACTGGTAGGAACAAAACCACGATGATACTATTTGTAAACAAATTAGCAAGGTAACTTACAAAATATGGTAAAAACTATAAAAATAGCTTATCTTGAAAATCAAATTATCAATAGCGCTATTTTATCCATTAAAATAGTTATTTTAATTAATATTTATTTATGTGTTATTTAGATATTCGACAATAGATGTCGCCATATGTTTTTAATATACATGTTTTAATCCCAAAAAAATGAATGCACAGATATGACCTTTTTACAATTTTATTAGAATTACTACTAAATTACCCGAGGCCCTGCCCGTGTTCAAATTATCAGTAAAGCAAACTTTTTGGCTTTATAAATTAGTACCTAACTATCTATAGTTTTTAGATTTTTTTCTGTCTCTCTGTATGTGACCGCATCACAGAAAAACCACTGGAGGGATTTTGAGGTATGGTGATAGCAGGTTATCCGGGTCAACACATAGGATTCTTTTTACCGCAAGAAAATATCTCATTTCTGAGAAAAAATACAAAAACCGGTTAAAGTAAAAGCACGATGATACTATTAACATTTTAGCAAGATTACTTACTTATATATGTTAAAACTATTAAAGAAAACTTATCTTAAAATAAATATTAATAGCGCTATTTTATTCATTAAAATAGTTATTTTAATGAAAATTTTATGTTTTATTAAGATATTTGACAATAGATGTCGCCATGTGTTTTTAAAATACGTAGTTTTAATCTAAAAAAAATGTACAGATATAACCTTTCTATGACTTTATTATAATTAGTACTAAATTACCCGTGGCCCCGCCCGTGTTTAAATTTTTAATAAAACAAACTTTTTGGCTTTATAAATTAGTAACATATTAGTAATATTTTGTTGGCCGAAACAATTTTCAAATGAGAATATTTGTAAATTTTTATTGTTGAGTAAATAATGTTAATGTTTTTTTAATATTTTAATGTAAAAATTGGGCAAATGCAAATCCAACTCGCGCATTATAGGTTTCGTATAGCAAAATACTATGTCCTTTTTTTTACTTACGTGTTTTTTTAGGTTAACACTAAAATAAATACAAATAATATTTACGTTTCCACAATATCTACTCATTTTTTCAACCATAAAAATAAGTTCGATTTGTATTATTTTATAACATTTTATGGAAAACGAGTTTATGGCTGTTAAACTGACAAAGCGGGTAACTAAAAATATTTCATATCTCAAAAACTATTAAAAAGTATTTTTTAGAGAGTGAGGTAGGTATAACAGTTTAAAAATAGAATGTGTGGAATTAAGATATATTGACTCATATGTGGGCTTTATATATTGTTATGTTAATAAATAGTCCAATCGAAATGCGGTTTGGGAACAAAATATTGAAAACATGAAGTTTTATGATTTTAAAATGTTAGCAGGTATATAAATAATGGAAATTCATAAAATGCCCCCGATGCCCAGCCACCCCCGAGAAATGGGGGGACGCAAAGCGTTGAAAAATAGTCTTTTTTTTTCAATTTCCGGCTTACTGTGAAGTTCTATCGAAAAATATTTTGTACAAAAGTTGTAGGTATAGTAAAAATCTACAACTTTTATACATAACACTTTTTACAATAACCTCAAAGTTTTCGAGATATTTGCAAAAAACTAGGTTTTTAATTTTTTCTTGGTTTTTTATTTTTAATTTCTAGAATAATCTTTTGATTTTTATGAAACTAAGGGAATGTAATCTTCGAAATATATATATAATAAATGAAAAAGAATTAAAATTGAAATGTTTAGCCATTTCTGAGAAAAGTATGTTTTATGGTCTCGAGAGGCTGAAAAATCACCCCCAAACTTCAAGTGAACGTTTACATTTAAAAAAAATTTCGTTCAATTTTCAGATAAGGCTTATTCTTTTTGTCTGGAACTCTACTTTTTGAAGAAATAAAAACATTGTATAGTCACCCAAAAATAATAAAAATTGGAATTCACGTAAAGTATAGTATCACTTTTGTATTTTTTCCCGTAGAATCTATTTATGTTATTATTTTTTCGAATTTATCGATATTTTATTTAGTTTTGATCGATTTTATAGTTAAATTTATTGATTTTTTTCTGAAAAATTAGACTTTAAGGTAATTACAGAAAGAAATGAAATTCATTCATAGTCTAATCTGGTTTATTCATTAGTTAAAAGTATAATTAAAAAAATTAAATTGATATTTACAAAATTTAGTCATAGTTTTGTTAAAAAATAAAAAAAAAATGTAAAAAATGAAAAAAAAAAAACTAAACTTTTTACGTCGATTTTTTCCTGAAATATTCGACCTTCAATGAAAAGGGATCCTTTTCTTTTTTATCATCAATATCTTAGCATTTAACAGATGCACCCTACATTAAACGGTAATTTTAAAAATTTAGATCAATTTTCTACAAGGGTCCATTTTATTTTATTTTTTTATTTGCATATCATAGTACAGAAAAGCCGAGAAATTCAAAGATTTGTATTTCATACTAACTGTTAAAACATACCTAGGGAAAATCCAAGCGAAGCGAGGGTGAGTCGCTAGTTTTTTTATAAAAAATAAGGTTATTAAAAAATATAACATAAGTTATTAAATATTATCACTTACCATATTTGTTTATTATTATTTCCAACGTATTATTTTTATTTAACAATGAAAAAGTTTACGCTCACGTCTGTCCGAAACACGAACTCGATATTGAATAATTCAAGAAAAACGTACATTTACGTAGAAAACGTGTATATATAGAAATAACAATCTAATATGAATTTTATTAAAAACAAGTCAAAGTAAAGTCATGTTCACATGTAAAAGTATCTACGTCTTAACTTTTCCGGGCAATAATTATGTTATTCCGTTGTTTTTCACTCTTTAGAAAATAAACGATTTAATATTATGAATAACGATTTAATAATAAGATAAATAAAAAAAGTAATTACTTACTTTACTTTAAGTAATTACTTATACTATAGTAATTTTATTATTTAGGGATTGGCGTGTAAACAAAATAAGAGACCCCGCTGATATAGTTTAAGCAGAATTGTTTTTTAGCTTCAAATTTAAGATTAAGTAAATAATATTGCCACGAATGTAACTTAACCTAAATATACATACAGACGAACATAGAAACTTTTCCTTTTTGGAAGTCAGTTAAAAATGATGTACTTTGACATACATGTATGTATATACGTACATATGTATATCAAAGTTATAAATATTTATTACAATTTAAAAAAAATATATTGGAGATTGAAGCTTTCCTTTGCTAATATCTACGGATTAGACATAGTTTAGTCTATGTAAGACAGTAGATAGCGTGACAAACTTGCGTATTCCATCTTACTCAAACTTCTTATGATCTCAGAAAAGACTAATAATGTGTTAACACGATTATTATACATTAATATTATTAAGCTGAAATATTTTATTAATAATATAACTGCCTTGGTGGTGTAGTGGCTAGCATGTACGGCTGCACACCCGGAGGTCCTGGGTTCGAGTCCCGGGTCGGGCCAAGTTTAGTTATTGAGCCTTTCTGTCTAGTAAGCCTCAGTAGCAGCCCGGAGTTGGGAAGTTGGCGGTATTTCACCCCCGTGCCTCGGAGAGCACGTAAAGCCGTCGGTCCTACGCCTTAAGTCTCACCGGTCGTGTCGAATAGTCGTCCCACCGGAGTATGAGAGTGACAGGAATAGAGAGTGCACATTGTGCCTGTGCGTACACTTGTGCACTATAATATCTCCTGCGCAGTTGGCTAGTCTCAATGAGATTGGCCGCCGTGGCCGGAATCGGTCAGGAGACATCATCATACATTAATATTTAATCTTTCATTAATTTCATTCATTAGCCTCCGACAATCCAGCCGGGTGTAAAGCTAAGAGACTAATTGGCGGTGGGGTACTTCTCTAATAGCAGAGTGGACTGTGAGAATAAACACCTGGTCATTGTGGATTGCCTGGTAAGCCAGCCGCCAGCCATCGGTGTCGTGGTTGAGTGATTCAGTGATCCTACGGTGCCTGGTTAATATTTATATAAAGTTTAGCTCAGATATGGAATATTTTCCCGCAGTAAAAAATATCCCATATGCTGACCTGGATAACCTGCTATCGTCAAACCAAATTTCATCAAAATCTGTCCAGTGATTTTTTCGTGAAGCAGTCACAGACAGACATACCGACAGATAGATAAAAAATTCTAAAAAGTATAGATTTGGCCTCTGCATCGATAATAATGTCTATGTCAATAAGATTTGCCAAAAAATATTTAATGTACAGATTCGGCTTAGTTACAATTTTATTATATGTATAGTTAAGACATTTCGTTAGATTTTAATGGGTAATAGTTACTGGCTTCTCTAGCCGACGAGTCTCACGTAAACACCTATATGTTAAATGTTGTAGTTGGTATGCGTAAAGGGATATCCCAACATTAAAAGAAGAGGAGTGGTAAAGTAACAGTGAGAGGTTTTAATCGCTTTAATTATAAAATTTTTACTTAATTTTTCATTAAATTTGAAATACTTCATATAATATTTTATACAGATATATGCCATATATTTTTTCATACGACTGACGCATAAAATACCTGGCCATTATACATCAGTTATTTATTGACAGTTTTTTTATCACTTTTATCATTTAAACGTTAATTACAACTCCTATAATTATTTTTTTGATGATGTACATTTTTAATGAGCTACAATTATTTTCACGAAGGCACATAATTATAAGTATCGATTACAATAAAGATTAAGCCACAGTAAAAAACGATATCTTATGGCCCTTGGAGTAAATCAATTACAAAAATCGATATCAAATCGATATAATGAAATGTTATATGAAAATGAGTCATTCAGACTTAATCTTTGGCACTTTTAAAAAGCCAGGAGCTATAATAATAGTAATTAAGCCCTTTTCAATTTCAATCCTAACTTATGTAGGTATTATTTTTGGAAACAAAACTTTTTGTTGATCCGAAGAATTTGATTAATTTGACAAGAATTGAATATAGGATTCTTAATAAATAAATTGGATTTTTCTGTCAAGAAATTCTGATAAATAGCAGTCTGGAGTTGGGAAGTTAACGGTGTTACCCCCGTGCCTCGAAAAACACTTAAAGCCGGTCTTATGGCTAACCACTGGTCGTGTTAAATTGACATTCTATCGGACTTTGAAACTGAAAGGAATAAATAGTGTACTTGTGTTTCCACAACCACTTGTCCTATATTTTATTATGAGATGATGCTGAAATCCTTTATTCTTAGGCTTGTGATTTCTTTCATCGTGTCGGTTCTATTGTTTATTGTCAATAAACCCGTGTAGGTATCCTGCCTATCAATCATAGCATATAATTTTGTAGATTGAAATTGAAAAGGGCCTAATTACTATTATTATGCCTCCTGGCTTTTTAAAAGTGCCAAAGATTAAGTCTGAATGACTCATTTTCACATAACATTTCATTATATAGATTTGATATTGTTTTTTGTAATTGATTTGCTATGCATTTCTACTATTAGGACATACCTTTTAGGTAGGTTACCGAAAACTACCTATGTAGGTACATATTTTTTTATTTCATATAATAATTAATTACTGTAGTAAATAGTTTTAATATTTATGTACAAAATGGCTTATATTATATATACTAAAATTAATTATGCCTAATATATAGTATCGAGGGATAATTGAGGATGGTTAATACTAATAATGTCGATCGCATTACGAGCTATGAGGTTATGGTGTAAAGAATTATTTTATAGTGTTAGTGTGAAATAAGGCTTAATTAGTTACCACTACCTATCGGTAGTAAGTATAATGAAGCAAGCCTCTAACCGGTCGAGGGCGAGCCTCCTTTGAATACTGCTATTCTTATACATTTTTGTAAACAAAATTTTATCTATTTTTTTATATTTTTCTTCAATTTTTATCTCACTTATTTAAATCGAAAAAGAAAATTAAATTAAAATACAAAAAGGTTAATTTGAATAATGTAGTGAAAGGGTGGCATCGAGTAACTATATACAAATTATAACTAAATAGTTACATATTATTATACATATAAATTAAATATTCAAGTTATGCTTAGTTAAACTCAAATGTTTAAGTTTCTTTTAAAGTAAATACATATTACTTATATCGTATAATATGCATTATTAATAATATATTAATCCTAAACTGATCATTATAATCCATTTGGCTAGAATAATATGGTTAGAGTCGGCATAAGACGCCTGCAAATCTTTTGTGGGAGTTATTGTACGTCTCCAAAGATTTTTTACAAAGTATCATCAACGTACGATTTGTATCAGATTTTGAAAGCTTGAGTGTATTAGTTTTCATATATGTGCATAATTGTCACTTTATTGTAAACTAGCGGACCCGGCAGACATTGTTCTGCCTGTATCCTTGGCTTTAATATAAATAAAAAAACCTAGAACCCGACTGTAGCGCCACTTATCTGGTCCAGTTGTGAATTTAAACAGTCCAGAGAACTTCTCCAACGACACACAAAATAATCATCAAAATCGGTCCATCCGTTAAGGAGGAGCTCAGTGACATACAGACGTACAGAAGAATTATATATTTAAAAATGCATTTGTGTCACTGTATGCAATAAATATTTAGAATCAGTCAACAACAAACAAGTTTGTTTTGTCCACATTTTATTCGATCTCCGTCACTGTGCTTATAAACAATATGTAAATGTCGGCTGGGCGAGGTAAACACGGGGACGGCGTCGGAGGAGCACAGAGGCGGGGTGGCGTAGTTTCGAAGCCGTTTTCACGGATATTGTAGAGCTATCGATACGATATCGATAGTAGTAACGTAAGTTGCGTTACAACGATAGGTAAATCGCTCATCAGTAAATAAAAAATAAAGTACACGAAAGTGTGATTATTATTGATTTATTCATAATGTTTGTTTTTTTTTTTCAAATATGTGTAAGGATTCCTAACGTGGGCGTTTTGGAAAATTATTCAATTTTAAACATTTTTTATTTATTTAGTATTTTTTTAATGTTTATGTTTTTAAATGTAAATACAGAGGAAAATGTTGTATAATTTTATAATTAGTTCAATTCATCTTGCACCCAAAGACATTTTTTCTAAAATTATATTATTTTATTTTTTTAAAGATCAGACTGCTATTACCTATGGATGCGAAAGTGTGCATGTGTGAGTGTATGCATGTGTGTGTGTATGTTTGATTATTACTCCTTAACCTTAAACGAAAATTCAGGCTGGTAAATAAAGCGTAATGTATAATAAACTTTAACATAATCTATACAGATAAATAAAATTGGAATGTCTGTTTGTAATATTAAAATAAACGCTTTTTACTAAATGCATATGGATGTATACACGATACATATACCAAAACAACATTTTTTACAATTTTTGTCTGTCTGTCTGTCTGTTTGTTCCGGCTAATCTCCGAAACGGCTGGACCGATTTTGACGTGACTTTTACTGGCAGATAGCTGATGTTATAAGGAGTAACTTAGGCTACTTTTATTTTAGAAAATGTATCAGGGTTCCGCGAAAAAAAATTAAAACCCATGAAATTGTGAACAAAATCCACGTATGGCGTACGCACCCGAGCAAAGCGAGGGTAAATCGCTATATAATTTAAATGAATATCTTAGGAGTAGCAAGCTACTATTTATGTATAAACATAGCTAACCGTGAAAACGTACCTAGGGACGAACGCGAGCGAATATAATACTAAAATAAAATCCACGCGCTAGTATATAGTAAGACGTCTCTACCCCACGTCAAAATATGTTTTCAGTGGAGAATAACTTGATTTCTGTCGATATTATTATTATTACTATTGCTACGAAATATTGCACAATATTTTGTAATATGGTATTTAAAAGTTTATTTCTTCACATTTTCGCTTTTCACTCTTTTACCAAGGACAAAAAGCGTAGGTATACAAAGAGTTAGAGTATTACATATGTACCCAATGAATAGATTTGAAACATAATAAAACTTAAGCAAGCACATAAGAAATGGTCAAGTGCGACTGTTGTGGACTATGGTTCTCTATTTATTTTATTTTCTTTTTAAACGATGATTATGATTCTATTTTTTCTCTATATTTTTGCTTATTGTTTCCATTTTACTGAGATTGTGTTTCCCCTAAGGGTGTCTGCCCACTACACCGTCTCATACCATGACCGTTCTAAGAACGTCACTATAACCATCATGTACAGGCATGATACGCTGTTGATACTGTCTAGTGGGCATAGTAGTCCGTGCCGTGCTCGTTTCCGTGCCTGATACGTTCATAGAACGGTCATGGTATGGGTCGGTGTAGTGGGCAGAGTCCTTAATACTTATTGAATATTGAGTATAGAGGTAGTGAGTAGTTTATTGCTTGTTTGTTTGTTGAAACGATATTATGGTTCCTATTAGATATCCAAAAAATGATCTCTATGCAAAATATCTCACCTATCTATTCCAGCTCGAAAGGAAAGGTTTGTCCTGAATTAAAACTTTCGCATTTAGAAAAAATTACACTTCGATAGCATTCGATTACAAAAAATGTTTTAGCCTTCATATATACCTTTAGATTTGCATACCGCTGTTGATGCACCGCATTGAGTGAGTGAGTCGCTAGTGTTACTATAAGTTTTAAGTTGTGAATAAATTAAATACCTAAGATTTTTAAGCACCATTTTATTTAAATAGACACTTCTGGTCTTAATAAAGAATTTAT
Source organism: Fabriciana adippe (assembly GCA_905404265.1). NCBI lineage: Eukaryota > Metazoa > Arthropoda > Insecta > Lepidoptera > Nymphalidae > Fabriciana > Fabriciana adippe. Next base: position 12,394,015 of record FR989995.1, on the reverse strand, counting down.
ATTTTATACTAATTATAATGCTAAGAATTATTTATTATACAGATTAATATAATACATACAACAGTTTTTATTGCCTTCTTATCTAACTTAATAGTAAAATTTAATTAAAAAAATCGTGATTATTTTATATATATCTTTTATTTTTAATTTTCTGCTTCAGATTTATCCAAGAGTTCAACCGCCTCGAAAACCCACTTATAGTTCATTGCACCGAATCCCTGAAAACGTAAATACAGTATAAGTTCTAGTTAGTTAATGACTAATATTCAAATTTTTCTCTTTAATGTTTTTTTTCATCTAAGGTTAAATCTAAGTAACTCAGCGAGCATCGAAAAAAGAACACAACACTAATATCAACTACCTAGAAAGCATAGATAGAATAATAATCAATAATCGATATCGCATAAAGAGTACTAAAAAAAATACAAAAAAAACCCGGCTGCATAAAAAGCGAATCAAAAAAAAAAAGATAGGAACATATATGCAGTAATAACGAGGGAACATAGGATCAGACATATGTACATACATACATAGGTACATTCAAGTCATATACATAATTCTCCTTTGGGCTTCGGCTCAGTCGGGTAAAAAATATTGAAGTATCTAAACGTTATGTCACGTGATTAGAAAATATCATTGCCATATATATTTTAGTCAATTTACCTAAGAGAAGGTAAAAAAAAACGTATTTATATATATATATATATATATATATATATATATATATATATATATATATATATATATGTATGTATGTATATATATGTGTATATATATGTATATATATATATATATATATATAATATTATATCTATGTATGTATATATGTACATATCGTTTTATTTATAACCCTGTGTTCACACCCTTTCCACTTTGCACTTTGCTATTTCCTACACCTAAATGTTGCCTGAAAGACATCGCTATTTTAGCGATAAGGCTGCCTCTTGTAGACTTTTCTGTTATTCTATTGTTTTTGTCTTCTTTTTGTGTGTGCAATAAAGAGTTTTTATTATTATTATTATTATACGCACATATGTATTATGAAGTTAATTTACATACCCTATGATTCCTTCTCTGTATAATTTCAATGAACAAAGTTGGGCGAACTTGTAAATGCTTCGTAAAGGCTTGCAGCATATAACCCTTCTCGTCGAAGTCTATCAAAATATTCTGCTCTTTCAATTCTTCGATGCCTTCAGCTACATCAACTGAACTGTTTTTGAGCTTTTCCTTAATGATATCGTAATATGTTGGCGGCCATGATAATATATCAGCACCTCGAGTCTTTAAGCTCTTCATCTATGGATAATAGTTAAATTTATAATTTAATCTTTATACAAATATCTACACGGTAAACATAATAAAAAATAAAAATGTCATGGACATATTAAAAGTGCTGGTAAGTTAAGGACCAAGTAAACGCAAAACATTTTTTTTTAAATCATATTTTTTTGTTTCTACTTTAATTTGTGATTGGTTCAGTATTTAATAGTTTGCTCCAGTGATTCACACTGATCCCTGTATCATAGACAAATATATGTATGTATAAAGGAGAATTCAATAAAAATATGGCCGAAGTCACTTTAGTTAATATCATATCTGCAAATTAAAATAACGGACGTGGACTGCGGATTCTTGCATTTTAATTAATTTAAAACCACAATAATTGATTTACATACATATAATTTAAATAGATAGCTATATTTTAAATAAAACTATCTTTTCGGATTTTTTCGCGGATTTATTTTGATTTTTGGTTCCCGACGTTTCGAATGCTTTACAGCAATCATGATCACGGAGGAGACTAAGGTGTTAGATGTCTCAAAGGTATATAGTATACGTCTACTATCAAGGGAATTCAAAATGAAATACAGATTACTTTGTAATACATTATCCTTTTACTTACAGTAGACACAATGTCGTCTGTGTAGAGGGCTACATGTTCGACTCCGGACGCGCCATGAGCTTTCACAAATTCAGAAGCTTTGCTTGTAGGACGAAGACCTTTTGCTGCTTCATTCAAAGAAAGCTAGAACAATAAGTAAATTTTAGTTAAACTCTGACGTCGATAGCGGAACTCTTGAATGGGTATATGTAGTCTTCGAAGTTGGGCTCCTTTGACTCGTTTTGATGATTTTCATATTTTACAGGTAATGAATAGCGTGTTTTTAGGGTTCCGTACTCGAAGGTTGCCAACGGAACCCTATTACTAAACCTCCGCTGTCCATCCGTTCGTCTGTCAGAGGGCTGTATCTCATGAACCATAGTAGGTAAAGAGTTGAAATTTTCACATAGTGTGTACTTCTATTGCCGCTATAACAACAAATAAAAAACCAAGATAATGAATTTCAAAAAGACTGCCATGCTTGGATGCCATGGTACGGAACCGTTCGTGTGTGAGTCCGACTCGGACTTCATCGATTTTTTAGTTTTTTAAATCTATATAATTAATATTAATCCGGTACATTAAGAGTAATGTACCCAATATTGAAATAAGTTGTTCGGAACTCAACTTCGGAATACAAATTTACGCAATGTGCACAATTAAGAAGTTAGAAAGTTTTTAAAAGAAATACTTACAAGGACTTTATCATTTTGATTGATCACCGAAGCCGAATTTATACAAGAGTAAGGCGCTATATCGTGGCTGTAGTCAACACACCAAAATCTGAAAATTCAATTATACGTGACGATACGTTTAGCTCAGTTTGTAGTGACCCTACTTGCTGTGCCAGCGGTCGCGGGTTCGAGTCCCGCTGGGGGCATTCATATGTGTGATGAGCACGAATGTTTGTACTCCAGTCATGGGTGTTTATATTTATAATATGTATGTATTTAAAGTTATATATGCATAGTGTATCCATAACACAGGCCTCATAGCTTACCAAGGCACTAGATGGTGCTGTGTGTTAATGTCCTAACATATTTATTTATATACAGAACCTCTATCTATTCTTTTCGACTGTCGTGAAACAAACGAAATCTGAATTTTCTGATTATGATGAATATTTCAGTTTCAGAACGATGTTTCTTTAGATCTCTGATATTTAAATTCAAATTTTAATTATCTTTTTGCTCTTTGCTTTCCTATTAGGTAGTTGATGCTACTTCGGACTTTTATTACAGCTATAATATCGGTCGAAAAAGTACCTACTAGATACACAATCAGCGACAAAAAATGTCCTCACCGAATGAGCGCTCATTTGAACATTTGAGCGTGCTTTTAAAATTTTTTTTAGTGAAAACCACTTTAAGCATTGCAGTTAAGGTTCAATTTACATTGTTGTATATTTATTTCAACTAGAATAATTACCTAAACACAATTGGTGACAGTTTTAAGAGAACTTTTGCATGGGATTGTGTATCTAGTACTTTTTTGATCGATGAGCTATAAAATCTAAATGAAATTAAAGTAGCCAACCTGAGTCTGGATAACAATTAGGCATTTTCTATCTAAAAAAAAATCATCGATTTCGATATCGATTCCCTTGTTTATGGCTCATTAAACCCAAGGAAGTAAAATACAGACGTGATTAAACCACAAGCAGTAGGTGCACTAAAAATATATACGTCAACTATCGCTAATCCTATCGAATATGTTAATATAAACTTTTAATAACAGTTACAATAAACTATTACCTTAGCATATTGAGGTTTTTCTCATACCAAGCCATAGAATCTTCCAGAGTCCCGTCCGCCATATTCCCTTCCACGTGGTCAACAAAAGATAAGTTTGTGTCCGGCCTAAAATATAATATTTATATATTTTCTTATATTTTAAATAAAACTATCTTTTCGGATTACTTCGCGCATTTATTTTTATTTTTGGTTCCCGACGTTTCGAATGCTTTATTTTAAATGTCAAATATTCGCGTAAATCTTTTATTTAATGAGTCGATTATATCTAAAAGGTTCAAATAAAACAAAAAGTGCTAGCCAAAGGAAGAATATTTATTCACTTTTAAAGTGATCTTGAATTCATCGTTAATTCCTAGTAAAAAAAAAATTAAGTGAATTTGAATTTGAGTACCTATTAATATGATGGTAACTATTCGATGTACGGCGATAATAAAAGTTTTTGTCGCTATGTGTCTACGTAAAAGAGTAATATTAAAAAATACAAATTGGATTGTACATTGTAATTAAAAAATATTTTTTTCCACATTGTGTGCTTTTGCCCTGGTTCAATTTACATTTTTTTTAAATTAGGAAAGATAATACAAAACTACTTTTTTAATAATAAAAATCTGACTTACAAGAGTTTATTAATGGGGTCTTCTTCCAAACCTTCGTATCCAGGGAAAAGAATCCCTGTGTATTTAGATCGATCGATTAAAGTATGAGTATTGTCACCGTACTGAAAAAAATAACGTTTGAAACGTGATATGTAGTAGAAAAAGTTGTTTTCTATACATATTATAAAATTGTAACTAAGCCGAATCTGTACATTAAATATTTTTTGGAAAATCTTATTGAAATAGACATTATTATCGATACAGAGGCCGAATCTATAGTTTTTAGAATTTTTGTCTGTCTGTCTGTCTGTCTGTCTGTCTGTCTGTCTGTTACCGCATCACAGAAAAACCACTGGAGGGATTTTGATGAAATTTGGTATGATGATAGCTGGTTGTCCGGGTCAACATATAGGATACTTTTTACCGCGGGAAAATATCTAATTTCTGAGAAAAAATACAAAAACAGGTTGGAATAAAACCACGATGATACTATTTACAAATAGTTTAGCAAGGTAATTTACTAAATATGGTAAAAACTATTAAAAATAGCTTATCTTGAAAATCAAATTATCAATAGCGCTATTTTATTCATTAAAATAGTTATTTTAATTAATATTTATTTATGTGTATTTAGATACTTGACAATAGATGTCGCCATGTGTTTTTAAAATACGTAGTTTTAATTCCAAAAAAATGAATGTATGAATGTATGTAGAATTACCTACTACTAAATTACCCGCGGCCCCGCCCGTGTTGAAATTATCAACAAAGCAAACTTTTGATTTTATAAATGAGTAACTATACACATAATAAAATTGTAACTAAGCCGAATCCGTACATTCAATATTTTTCGGAAAATCTTATTGAAATATTCATTATTAGCGATATAGAGGCCGAATCTATACTTTTTAGAATTTTTGTCTGTCTGTCTGTATGTAACTGCATCACAGCAAAACCAATGGAGAGATTTAGATGAAATTTGGTATGGTGATAGCAGGTTATCCGGGTCAATGCATAGGATACTTATTACAGCAGGAAAATATCTCATTTCTGAGAAAAAATACAAAAAGCGGTTAAAATAAAAGCACGATGATACTATTAACATTTTAGCAAAGTAACTTAATATGTTAAAACTATTAAAAAAATCTTATCTTAAAGGAAATATCAATAGCGCTATTTTATTCATTAAAATAGTTATTTTGATGAAAATCTATTTATGTCTTATTTAGATATTTGACAATAGATGTCGCCATGTGTTTTTAAAATACGTAGTTTTAATCCAAAAAAATAATAATGTACAGATATGACCTTTCTATGATTTTATTAGAATTACTAGGTACTAAATTACGCGGCCCCGCCAGTATTCAAATTATCAATAAAACAAACTTTTTGGCTTTATAATTTAGTAACATATAAGTAACATTTTGTTGGTCGAAACAATTTTCAAATGAAAATATTTGTAAATTTTTATTGTTTAGTAAATAATGTTAATATATTTTTTTTATCTTTTAATGTAAAATTAGGCAAATGCAAATCCAACTCGCGCATTATAGGTTTCGTGTAGCAAAATTCTGTGTTGTTTTCCGTACTTACGTGTTTTGTTAGGTTAACACTAAAATAAATACGAATAATATTTACTGTTCCGCACTGTCGACTCATTTTATCAACTGTAAAAATAAGTGGAGAACAAGTTAATGCCTGTTAAACTGACAAAGCGGGTAACTAAAAATATTCCATATCTCAAAAACTTTGTGAAAGTATTTTAGGAACTGTTATACCTAAACTTTTTCAGTTTTTTTTGACACCATTTCTTGGAAGGTAAAGGCTTAAAAGACATAATAAAATTCTTACGACTTTAATCATATTAGCCGAGCCATATGAAATAATAAAAAGCATTTGCTTAGAATTATTTACTTATTACACTTTCTTTTGAAAATCGATTTGGAAAATATTACTAATTAGCGCTAACCAATCCATGTTTCGCGACAAATTAACATTAAGAAAAGTTATCATTATTTAATTTAAATAATCAGCTAAATATTAAATTAATCAATAGCTATCTATTAGTAAAAACTAATTCAAATTAATTCCGTAGTTTGAAAGTTTATCGCCCAAAACTAAACAAACAAACAAAACAGAAGTATAGACATACATAAATGTTATTGCTAAAACAAAAAGTGCAATATTACTAAATCAAATATGAGATTAACGGAGGAACCTTTGTGGCATTGTCAATCACTGCCATTATTTACCAATCATGCAGTGCGCAATGAAAGTGGTATAGGTATGTAAGAGTATACGAATGTGTAAAGCCTAAGAATTTGGTTTTTGATAATCAGAACGCGGGCGGAGCCGTGGGAAATGCTAGTTTAAATATATGACAAATCATCAACATTTGTAAGGGAAAATGAAGAACTGCTACATTAAAAAAATTATGTAACTTATTGTTCGATACTAAATATTAAATAATAATTAAAAAATATTATGTTTAATTGTGTTTATTTATTTGTATTTGCTCATATAAAATAATTTGGTAAATATATTGAACTGTACTTTTAAGTAGCTATTCGAATTTATTTTATTTCAGTCCTCAGTTACATGCTGATGCATGGAGTGCCATGTGCAATTTGAAAACTTAATTAATAATTATCTAGCAGTATACTCGTAGGTACGGAATAAAGTTCAGCCAAATATGATATAGCCCCAATATGTTAAGCCCAAAAAAGCTCAAAAATGGCTGTCACGTAAGGACAGACGGGCAGACCCACATAACGAAATTATAAGGTCTTCGTCTTTTGGATTCGTTAAAAATCGGTCTAGCCTGTCTAATAATTGAATCTGCGACCTCTAACGTAGTGGTCACTGGTCAGTGCTTTTAAGACACTACACCACACCAGGACTCTAGTTAATTCAAACTTACTGTTCTTAATACTGCATATCGAATTGTCCCATTTTTATCGGTCTCCTCTGTAACACCTTTTATTATTTCTGCGCCTTCCTTTCTAGCCTTTTCTACAATTGAATCTAAGTTGTGTACTTCAAATGCTATATCCTTTACAAAATCTCCATGGGATTTTAAGTCTTTTGATATATCTCCATCAGCTGCTGGTGATTGAAATATTATTGTTATCTGAAATTGAGTAAATTCGTTTGAAATTCTGTTTTTTTTGTTTATAGTATCTTGGTTTGCCAGTAGTTAAATGTTTATTTTAGTATAAACAAAAATTTTACTATTCATTCATACTTATTTTATTATTATAAATTACTAGCGACTCACCCTCGCTTTGCTCGGGTTCGTCCCTAGGTAAGTTTTAACGGTTAGTATGAAATACAAATCTTTGAATTTCTCGGTTTTGTTTGTACTATAATATGCATGTATTATACATATAAACCTTCCTCTTGAATCACTCTATCTATTAAAAAAACCGCATCAAAATCCGTTGCGTAGTTTTAAAGATCTAAGCATAGGGTAAAACCCGGATAGTCGCCTCAGTTGGATACTTGCCCCGATTTTTAATACGCTATATTAGAGATGTCCCTGACGTTAGCGCTCTTCTGTAATTTGAAGCGCCTCTTCCACAGACCTTAGCTCGATGCCAGTAGTAGGAATAGGTACAAGTGTTTTGTATGTGTGAGCGAAAATCTTCCGCGGCAGGACGTTGACGAGCGTTAAATTAATATTCGTGAGTATTTTCTATTGAATATTTTTTGTTACGGTTGTCGGTTCAGTCAACTTTTTGCTTCTACGCTTGCAGTAAAGTTTAAATTACACTACTTATTACCTTATACTGTTAAATAGCTTTTATTTATTTTTTCAAAATATAAGGGTAAGTATCAGTACCGAAAAGGATAGTCGCCCCATATAATTTTGCGGATAGTCGCCCTAAGGGCAATTAGAGTTGCAAGTAGGCGAAATGCCTCACAAATATGAGCAAGAATTTAGCATGTCTAAAAGGGGTAAACAATCTGCAGAAGTTTTAAATTCCAACGAAAAATTGTCCAAAAAAGAATAAAGAACAAGAAACACACATTACTAAAGAACTAGAATGGAGACAAAGAAATAAAAAGATTATAAGACGATAGAAAATAAATCAGCTGATAACGAGATGAAAATTATGAAGAAAAGAGGTCGAAACGAAAGTAAAAGATCAAAAATTATGTCGATTTCTCTAGCAGTGTAACAGAATGTGAAAACATATATTTAATTAAACTGAACAAAGAAAGAGATAAAGGATGACAAATAAAAATTTTTAGTTCCGAGAGTGAAAGTAATAAAAGCATTATAAACACAAAAATAGCCAAAGAAAAAGCTACTAAAGGAGTACAAAAAAAGGAGTAAGAAATTAAAGACGATAAAAGACACTGAAAAGACACTAAGAGAGTTATAAACATCAATACAAAAATAGAAAATGCGAATGAGAAAGTTCAGTTGATGATTATTGTAAATCTTTTGAAAATTACAATAATACTAAATCCAAATCAGACTGGATTGTGTTTCCAGGAAACTTGTTCATCGTTCAAAGAATATTGTGTGAGATGTGGAAAATTGTAAGTTCTGGCTTCGTAATTGATTTTAAAAATTTTCTTGGTGATATCGGCTTACCCACTAATTTTAATATTTGTGCCAAAGTTGATTGCCATATTATTTTTATCTTTAAAATTAATTATTATTTATAACTTAGATTTTGGAGATTTTATTTGTATTTTAAAAGTTATATTGATTAGTATTTCGATTATTACCCACATAATAAATTGATGTCAATAATTAATAGTGGTTGATTACATATATTTGTTTTAATCCAAAAAAAATCGAAGCAATTCATAATGTGTCTTCTATCCCCGCATGAGGCAAGTATCCCCGAAAGCATTTTTAACATGTGACAACTATCCGCCACAGAGGGCAACTATCCGTTTTTGTAGAGGTCAAATAAAACAGAATTTACTGAAAAACAATATTGACTGTGTTTAAAAAAATAGGTCACAATGAAAGATTAAAGAGCAATGTTTTATTATACACGGAGCATGTTGTAAGTAGATACTTAATTTTTATGTAATTGAAGATTTTCAAAAGGTAGGGCAACTATCCGGCTCTTACCCTACACTAAGGACAGACAGACAGCGGGAAGCGACTTTGTTTTATACTATGTAGTGATACAGTATACGATTTTAGCATTTTAACATCTACAATAACGAGATTAAGTAATACGTTGCCATAATATTCTATCAGGCGTGATAATGTTTGAAAAGATTTCGAATCTTATCTCAAATATTTTAACAAAAAATAATTGGACTTAAATATTACTTTTAAAGTGACACGCCATTGGAATTCCATATTTTTTTTGTTGTTGTTGGGTATTTTAATCTTTTTTGAAGTTAATTAAGTAAATTCACTTACTTTATTAAGTTGCACTGCGTAGGAAAGTACTGGTCTTTCTTCAGTAGATTCTCTTACTGCTAGCGGTTTAAATCCAAACCGAGTCACGAAATAACTGGATGCCTTGAGTGACAAATATACGTTAATATATTTATATATATTTTACTAAATATGTAGTTTTATAACTTTTTATTCTTCTTCCTACTAATATTATAAATGCGAAAGTTTGTGAGGATTTCTGGATGTATAGATGTATGGATGTTTGTTACTCTTTCACGCATAAACTATTGAATGGATTTTAATGAAACTTTACAATAATATAGCTCATACATCAGAATAACACGTAGCTACTTTTTAACCAGCAAATATGTACGATTCTCGTCGGATAGATTTGTTTTAATTTATCTTTGTAATTTTTTCGCAATTAATAATTATAAGGAAAAAATCGTGCAAAGTGCTCTAATTTTAGTCAACTTTAGCAAATTGTAAGTAAAATATTAGTGAACTAAACTACTGAATATAGAACGATTTTAGATACGAAAATAAATATTTGCAAAGGCCCCGAAAACCTTAGCTGCAAAATACCATACAAATTATATACATATAAGTTGATATTCATGAAGCATAATATTTACCGTTTTCGCATTAGCCACCCAAAATGTGAGATGATCAAAATTTAAAACTTTGCCATCGTCGCTGATATTAATTACGCCCTTTTTAGTCATTTTTTCTGAAAAAAAAAATACTTTAATAAAATACAGGAATATATTTTTATTAAAATTTAGTAAAATTAGCTTTATTAGAAAAGCGTAGGTTTCGAAATCACAGTTCGAAGCAAATGTGATATTTATAGAAAAATTGTCGATTTTATGGCGTTTCTAAGTTATAATTAATTATTCCAATTTCCAGCCTAGAGCATTACTATAAGCACTTGTTGCTACAGTAGCGTACTCTGAATACAAATTATTGGCGCTATCACGAAACGCTATAACAAGTACTTTGTTATTATACAATATTCAATATTGTATATTTTTTTTATTTTAAGAATTGATTTTTCTATTACGCCAGAGATCGCTACATTACTGCTCATTTTGTATTATGTTATACGTATATAAATGTTTACACTTATGTACTTAAAAACAAGTAAGAAAAACAGTCCCTGTGTGTTTTATCTCGACATAATAATATGTAAGTATACAAGTTGAAGTTCATGTAATGCTGCTTTTTGATAGTTAATTATTTGACTACGAGTTTCTCACTTACATAAATTTTGGAAAAACATGAACGTCTGTATGTCAGTATTTTTCTCTAATTTAGGTCCCTAAATAATTAGAAACACAGTAAATGAATTACAAAATTAATTTACCTTAGCGACTTCCTTCCTCCAAATCATCCAATCATCCAAATATTTTTTTTTATACATACCTAAATATCCACATTTACTATGACAAAGAATGTCTACATCTAGTTTTAAGGAAAATCTTCAATCGTTATACGAAAATAATTATTAGTTCTGTGATAGCGCCAAGAGGATAACAAGGACGACTAGGAGCATTTATAACATTTTCTAAGGCATTTTTATGACTTAATTAATAGTCATGGTTTGTTGAAATGAGATGTTTTAACATACAATTAGTATTCAAAAAAATTACACGAACAGAACGTGTTTTAACGACACCTAACATTTTAATTTATCTACGTTCTACGTAGTTTATTTTAGTTTTATTAATGTGCTTGCTTATGTTATTTTTTTGTTTTTTTTTTGGATGTTTATAAAATCTACGTTGGTGCATTTATAATTTAGGCTAATTATTCGGTTATATGTAATTAAATTAATTATTATGCGGTAATTTATAACCACAGATCATATAATACTAGATGTAAATTATAATTAGAGAAAACACTACTCATTTAGAATAAAATTATAAATCTATACATATAATAAAATTCTAACTGAGTCGAATCTGTACATTAAATATTTTTTGGCAAATTTTATTGAAATAGTCATTATTATCGATACAGAGGACAAATCTGTAGTTTTTAGATTTTTTGTCGGTCTGTCTATCTGTCTGGGAACGCATCACGAGAAAACTACTGGACAGGTTTTGATGAAATTTGGTATGATGATAGCTGGTCATCCGAATCGACATATTGGATACTATTATATTTTTGCGGAAAAATATCTCATCTCTGAGGAATCTATACTAAACGTTAAAACGTATACATATTTTTATAAATTATGTTTACAGACATAAGATCGATGGACTGCGGAAATATATTTTTTGTTTAATACTACCTTCACACACGAGAGAAAAAAAAACACGAAAATCAAATGAACACAACTTTGTAACTGTATTTTTTCTACGATGACTCGATTTAAATACTGACTTTATCTTTCCATCGCATCTGTTATTAATTATGAAATATGAAGTTATGATGACTTTTTAGAATAAATGCATATATTTGTATTTAAAATTAATGTAAACAACTGTTGATAATGTGATGGCTAATGGTTTATTTACTATAGCTTTTTTTATGCAACTTTGCTCGCAAAAGTCTAAGTTTTGAGGGACTTCATTCAAAACAAATAGCCGATGCATATCAACAAAAATGAATGATCTATGTAAACATAAATTTAACTAATATTATAAATGTAAAAGTGTGTTTGTTTGCTCGTCCTTATTTCACGTCAAAACAGAGTCACGAATTGGCGAGATTTTTTGTGTCGAGATAGTTGGAGGGCTGGAGAGTGACATAGGCTACTTCTTACTGCGGGACATTATTTCATTCCGAAGGGAAAACACGTTATAATGCAACCTAAAAAAATATTTATGATCAGAATTACTTGAAACTTGGTATTCATGCTCTTCAATACAATTAAATAAATACGTGTTTTAGCATTTTTCGAAATTCACCCCATAAAGCGGGTAAGGTATGAAAGTCTTTATGAAACCTAACTTTTTAGAGTTTTTTTGTAGTTTTGGCGCTAGCGAAGACGCGGGTTTTGTTACTTATTTAGTAATTTTCAAAATATTATAAATCAAATTGTAAAATGTGTACATTCATATTATATTTGAATAGATTTGTTTTACATTGTGTGGGACGGCATCGACTCCGAAAATATCGAATAAGACACCTATTGTAATATACATACTAATCTATACATCTATAGAAAAATATCAAACAGTAACTTAGCGAAATCTGTACAAGAAATATTTTTTAAAAACAATGTCTGTTTGGGTGTGCGCGTTTCACTCAAAAAGTACAGAACTGATTTTAACTAAATTTTGTATAGTCATAAATTATTATTTTAGTCATAATTTAGGATACCTTTTACTACAGGAAAATCCCACGGGAAACGCAATAACTGGTTTTCGTTATAAAATCTGCAAATAACATTTTTTGACCCTCATTCTAAGAAAGAAAACTCTTCTTATAATCCGTCAAAGATATAGTTATGCGAAGGCTATTCCATATAGATACCTAAGTATAATTTTAAATTTGAAATTTCATATATAATAATAAATAAGAATAATTTACTTAAGTAATATCTAAGAAAAGATATCATTCTTTGGCGAGTGCAACTATAAATTTAATTTTTTTAGTAGGTATTTTCGTAGCGTATACATATATTTATTATTATGGGTACGTGTCCTGCAATGATTTTTATTAAAAAAAAAAGTCGAAGTCAAAGAAGATCCTATAATTTAATTTATATATAATTAGTTATAGTGAATATATTATGTATCGTTATGAAATCCGATTTAATTAATATGTAGACCTCAAGATGAAGAGATAGTAGATAATATCTCGTATATCATATTAATATAATATTAAGTATATAAATTAACCTTGATATTAATTAATATTTAAGTTGGTCACATATTATTGATTTCTAAAAATTAATATATAGTAATTAAAAAAAAATATTTACTAATAACTGTTAGATTACACATGACTGCTCTTTTTGTTATAGTTACATACCATTTATATATTGTTTTAATAATAATCTATACATATAATAAAAATTCTAACTGAGACGAATCTGTACATTAAATATTTTTTGGAAAATCTTATTGAAATAGTTATCATTATCGATACAGAGGTCGAATCTATAGTTTTTAGAATTTTTGTCTGTCTGTCTGTCTGTCTAGGAACCCATCACGAGAAAACCACTTGACAGATTTTAATGAAATTTGGTGTGATGATAGCTGGTTATCCGGATCAACATATAGGATACTTTTTACTGGGGGGAAATATTTCATCTCTGAAAAATCTATACTAAATATATTTAGTGCGTTTACATAACTTATCAAGATCAGTGGTAGTCCAGTGGTAACGCGCTCTTACCTCTGATATTTTCATGTGCGAATCATTTCCAACATGATTACCAATTGTCTTACGGTGAAGGAAAACATCGTAAGGAAACCTGCATGTCTGAGACACCCTAGCAAGTTTTCGAAAGACATGTGAAGTCCGCCAACCCGCACTTGGCCAGCGTGGTGGACTATGGCCTGATCCCCCTCGTACTGTAGGGAGGCCCGTGCCCAGCAGTGAGACATGAACAAGAGCTACATACATACATATATTCTTTTATTTATATTTTTATTTTTTATTTTATAGTAATGTTACACTTTAATTTTTTTTAAATATCAATTTAAGTTCCCATAAACGTTAAAATAACAAGTAATATTATTAATAATTTTCTAAGTAAAGCTACTGAGCTTCAGCAATTCCTCCTTTATTTATTACTTTTACAAAATGACTATCACAACTATTTAAACCGTTGGGTATAATGTGGCGCCATCTATCTTCTACAGATCACACATTACCCCACAGTGGATGACAATACTTTTAAAATATTAATATCTCTACATAAAATAAAATTCTAACTAAGCCGTACATTAAATATTTTTTGGAAAATCTTGTTTTAATAGACTTTATTATCCGATACAGAAGCCAAATCTATAGTTTTTAGAATTTTTGTCTGTCTGTCTGTCTGTTACCGCATCACGGGAAAACCACTGGACAGATTTTGATGAAATTTGGTATGAAGATAGCTGGTTATCCGGGTCAACACATTGGATACTTTTTACTGCGGGAAAATATCTCATCTCTGAGCTAAATGTTAAAACGTAACTAGGGACGAACCCGAGCGAAGCGAGGGTCAGTTGCCAGTTTAAAATGAAATTATAACTCACAAAATATGAAGAATCAATAAGATTTACAAATGATCAATTGACATACTATAATTAACAAGAATCAATGGGGCAACTATAACTACTAATAGGTAGGTACTGTTACGTAGTTCTGTAAATTGCTGTCGTTAGTTCCGAAAACAACCACTAGGGAAATCTAATTACTGCCAATTGGGCAGTATTCATAATAATAATATATTACCATGGGATCTCAATATGATAAAAGAAAAAATAGTTCAAATAAATGTACATAGATGGCGCCATAAGCATCGATTTGTTTTGGAGTTTGTGTCAAATTAACAAAAAAACTAAATGTATATTAAAGATAAATATGTCTATTGATAATTATCGCGATAATTGTCAGATAATTATCCGATAATTATAATCAAACAGATATAAACTTAGCAATCCTTGTGTAGGTATTGGTATTTGACTACTTGCCTATCATGATTTACGTTTTTAACTCTTTTATCAATGAAGGTAAAGTTTTATTAAAAGTTTTTCATAATTTTGACATATACAAACTTGGAAACAAAAACAGAATAAATTTAATCAACTATGTAGACACTACTTAATTAAATTAATGAATATATATATATATATATATATATATATATATATATATATATATATATATATATATATATATATAAACATTATGACAGGTGCTTATTATAACATCTATAATTTAATTTTTAGTACACAACTACATATATATATACATTATAAACATACATTCTATTTGCTATTTAACACAAGAAACAAAATTGACAAAAACAAAAGTTCAAAAAGCTAACCAAACCTGAAGAAGTTGATGACTGCGGTTCAACAAAGTCAGCTTTGGGTGCAGACGAAGCAGTATCTTGAGTGCCAACTTCAGACTGACAAATCGAGCTATGTTTTTTTAAGCGATGTATAATCCCCTGCATTTCTTTTTGACATTTTTTACATCGAGCCCAAAATCCAGTGTTTTTTGTTTTAATGCAGTCAAAGTTTGACCAAATAGGATCTCTTTTTCGTGGCATTATTGTACGGGAAAACAATAAATTATTTCTTTACTTTGATTTAAATAGCTTAAGGTCTCACTAAGAAATTAATTTTAAATATTTACTTTGTTTTGGGATATGAAACACGACGCGAGGAAACCCTCGCTAAAACGAGAAATGGCGCGCGCGAATACAGTCAGTCGTTTAATACGACAATTTGAAGAGTTGCAAATTAAATATATTTGATTATATTTATCAAAGTTAATTATCAACATATACTTATGATAAATATCATGATAATTATCAGTGATCGTTTCGAACCCTGATATTATGGTTTAAAAATATTCGTAAGTAAGGGAAAGTAGATAGATAGATAGATACTTTGTTGTACATCACAAAGAAATATGCAAAAAGAAGATATAAACAATAGATGATGCACAGGAGGCGGCCTTACCGCTATAAGCGATCTCTTCCAGGCAACCTTAGGGCGTAGGAGAAATTATATGAAATGGTAGGCGGTGTACTTACTACCCACAAATGCATGTCATAAATACTTACATAAGTAGGTACATACATACATGCATAAATACAATACATACATACATAAATGTAGATCAGATGAAAAGGTATTAGATGTTCAATATATAAAGACAGTATAGAGGTAAGTAATATGATTTTAACTGTAGCTTAAGATTATCTAAACTTTTGTCTATTGGAAGGGTATTCCATATACGTGCAGCCTTTATTGCGAAAAAGTTTTTAAGGAAACAGGAGGAGTGAGAAGGAATTTTAAGCAATAATGCTTCACTAGAGCGAAGAGCGAAGAGCGAAGTAAGTAAAATAATTCGCTTGTAAATCTTTGCCTAATGTTACTGATTGATAAATTTTAAGATATAAGATAATGGGTTTGTACCGCGTATTCATAGATGGCGCTGTTATTTTTACAAGCTTTTAACTTGCCGTGTTTGTTAGTTTGGTTCAAATCTTGAAGATTGCGCAGAAATAGGAATTTGAACGCGCTACATTCTTTTGAATTAATATAATAGAATATTAGGTACAATTCAGTGGCTGATTATTCTAACAATGTGCCTTAGATATACGTAGATAGTTTTATGCAGTATTTCGATCGATCTATTTTATTATATTCATTTATAGTACAGGGTCATTTTTAATTTACTAAAGACCTTTTGGGAATATACTATTTAGATCATAACAAACATCTGTAACAAAAAAAAATGTCTTAAATTTTTATTTTCATACAAAAATAAAAATATTTTTATTGCACCTTCTAAATGGTGATAGTCCTAGCATTTGGTTAAGTTTAAATGAGTAAGCGCCGCTTTCTGCACCCCTCCACCCCTCCCACTCCACTGGCCACGCGCTTGCTTTTGGTAATGCTGAAACTATTACCGTATAGAAGGTGCAATACAAATATTTTTATTTTTGTAAAATCTAAGAAATATTTTTTTTTCTTACAGATGTTGTTGTTATGATCTAAATAGTATATTCCCAAAAGGTCTTCAGTAAATTAAAAATGACCCTGTATAAATAACATTCATCAGCACAACCCATGTATAAAATTATTATTTTCGTTTTAGTGCAGCTGAATTTATTAATAAAGGAGTCTGCCCACTCATACCCCGTCTCATACCATGACCGTGCTAGGAGCGTGTCAGGCAAAAAAATATTCTTTGTATTGAAATGTATGAGACTCTGCCCACTAGACCGTTCCGTCACCGACCGGCACCGTCGCGTGCCGTGCACGGAACGTTAACAATTGTCATCGAGAATATTTTACCGGCGACGGTACGCTGCGTGCCTGGCACGCGACGTTACGGGACCGGTGCGCGTAGGCGGCGCAATGGTGAGCATACACAACACTAAAACCGTTATGTACGGGTATGATACGTTGTTGATACGTTCTAGTGGGCATAGTAGTCCGTGCCATGCTCGTTTCCGTACCTGATACGTTCATAGCACGGTCATGGTATGAGACGGTGTAGTGGGCAGACTCCTTAAAAGCTTATTTTAAAGAAAGGTTTTTTTTTAATATTTTTATTTATGAGTTTGTTTACAATCATTGAATATTATTACTGATTAATTTCTTTGTATGTGATGGACATGTATTACTAAAAAAAACTAAGCATTATGAATATCGAGTCATTTAAGTTTTGGATTTTCACTAATAAGAAGGAAATAAAACAACTAAATCTATAAAATAATTTCATTTATTCATTTATATTTTATACATCATACATATTTACATAAACAGTATTTTATTATTACGGAGTATTTACTTGAACCTATAATAAACACTTACAATAATCTATCAAAGCTAAGGCACCTTCAAGGAAGCTTTAAGTCCACCTCTGAGTGATGGTCGAAGGAAATAAAAGTGCAAAACAAAACCTAAACAATAAATATGAGAAATAAGTGTTGCAATATACAATATTAAAACTAAATTTATTTACAGATAAAATATTTTTGTGACTTAATGTCAATCCATTCCATGATTTATAAAAAAGAACTATTTCTTTATATATAAGATATGATCGTGAAAAAGTTTTTATATTTATTTAAAATAAAACTTTTATAATAGCTCATGGTTCTTTTTGATTATTTTTCTTACACTTAAAACAGTGATTATGATTGTTCTATAACATTCGACCACAAGTAAAATCCATTGAAGTTATATAAAAGATAATTAAAAAATCAGATACGAAAGACTAGTTTTATTCTGCCAATGAATTTTACTTACAGAAATCGACTTCGATAACGGGTAACTTAAAATACTATATTTACAATTTAACATTTACAAGGTTATAAAAATATGTTTTATTTATTCATCATTGTGACGATTTTATTGACAGTTGCGTTTATTTTTTCAAGCCTCATGTCAGTGTTGCTAATTGCAATTTTAATTACGCGAATACATTATAAAAATGTAAAAAAAAATATATATAATATTTTTTTAATCTAACCCATTAATTACACTGTACAAATAGAATTTCCATTTAACTATATCATTCAAATCTGTCAAACGCAAATTGTCAATTCGTATTTCAGTCATAGAAAAGCAAAAAAGTTTACTCACAAAATAGTATATAAATGGACTTATCCTGTCGTATACATTCGTCATTAATTCAATTTGACAAGGAAAGGCACAATTTCAATGAATTATTTCTTATTGGATTTTACGCAAGCAATTTATTTAGCTAATATCACGTAGAATGAAGATGTAAAAACTCCACACTTTTTTTCTATTTTAATCTTATTTTTCCTATTTTTATTACTGTCAATTTATTTGACACTGACAGTGACAGGACAAGTCCAAAAACAATGACTTCAAATCGCATAGATTAAATAGAAAATTGCACGAAATAATCTATTTTTTTTTTTTTGAGAAATTGTTGCGTAGATTAAAAAATCTACAACATGATAACTCTAGTTGTATTTATTATGCGATTATATCATTTAATCATTTAAATGCAATTTCTAGTCAAATTTCTTATCTGGATTATTGTAAATAATATCCATACAAGTATATAATATAAACTCAATCCGTACCTTAAAGTCGTGTCTGAAGGACTTGTTATAAATATATTTTTAGACACGACTACTATAAATAGTACGAATTCATTGTGTATTGTCACTTTGCAAATAAGTATGACATTTTGTTATCCTTTAGTATGTGTGAAGTGAATATTCAAAGAAAAAAAAAGATTTAACTAAAATACATGAAAGTTTACGCCGGTGCTTACTTAAAAAAAAAATTTACAAAATTTACCAAAATGTCACACTACCGTTTTAAACTTGGTAACTAACGTTACTCGATTACAAAAGAAGTCATTGAAAAAAAATTCGATTACAAATAAAGGAACACAAAGCTTATAATATTAACAGTTAAATATACACTGTGGTAATTTGGTATGAGCGCGCTGTACCGTGAAATGACGCTACTGAGATCAATAAATATTAGATTCAACGTGTTTAACTACATACATTTCTTAACCGTCAAAAAATAATCAATTTTGGTACAACATAATAACTATATTGATTTTACGTTGGCTATGTTTTTTACTAACAAAGAAAAATGAACTTAAACAAGATGTCATTGTACAATTGTTGAAGAATAGAAATTAAAAAAAAAATAATGACATATTATAATGATTTCAATACATTTTTTTGAATTTCCTTACTGAAGTCTTGTCAAAGCTTTTGAGTTTCAAATTTTTTTTTATTTTCTTCCCGTTTAAATTTAAGGAAAATTCTCTTTTAAGGGTTGTACATTTTTTTTTTTTTTTAATTATCTTTTAAGACGTTTAATTCCTTAAGAATAACAATCGTTACGCGATATGTGCTCTCAAGCTCATCAATCCCATCAACTACCTATACATCAAAACAAACCGACGGTACCAGAAACGTACAAAGCCAACTGTCCAAACAAACAATGATATGTCCAAAGCCTCAATCAAATCATTGTACAGACGCAGAGATTGCTCGCTCATTGGTCCCCTACCGTTGTATATCACAGAGCTGGGGTACGAGATGCGCTCGTTCTACCGCTACTAAGCAACCGTCGGGAGTCATTAGTAAGGGGGAATTACCTACCCATACTTTCTTAACGTCTTCTGTGTAGTTTTGTGGCGGGGACATATAGCCGCCTCTGCAATTAAAGGTTTAGATTAGTTATTTTGTTTGTTGTAGTTAAAATTATAATTTTATTTTTAGGGTTTTAGTTTTTAGGGTTTACAGTTAACTATACAATATTATTTTGAATTACCCGTAAAATGCTGTGAGTTTAATTCCATTCGATTGAATAATTATTTAAAATAAGCTGGAGTTTTTTGTTATGAAACAAATTAGAAATATAAGGAGACATTCTCTCAAAACTAGCGATTGGCCTATCCATATTTACAATCCATGTCAATGCATAAATAAGAAATACTAAAACAGAAATGAAAGTTATTGACCTATTAACAACTTTGTAGATACACGAACAGACAGACGGACAAAAAGAAATTATATTAACCAATTTTAAGCAATATGGAATAAATATTTGCTAATCTTAAATGTAAACGTAAATCTATACTAACATTTTAAAGAAGAAAGTTTTTTTGTTTGTTTGTATCGAATAAACTCCGAAACTACGAGTATTGGACCGATTAAGATGAAATTTGATAAAAAGATAGTATAAGACCCTAGAAAGGACATAGGATAATTTTTATCCCGGAAACATCCCTTGAGGGGGTGAAAATTGGGATGAAAGCTTGTACGGGGAATCAACCTAGGGACGAACCCGAGCGAAGTTAGGGTGAGTCGCTAGTTTTATATATAAAGATTTGCATATTTAGATTTCTCACCTTAATTTTCTATCAGCCTGAAGTAAAGCGTCAGCTCTTAACAGTCTCACAGCCACCGCTACCAAAAGAAACAATATCAATGCCCCGCACACCGGGACCGCTATAGTGGCCGCTTTGAACCAAACTTCACTGTTGTATGACGCGCCACGCTCGCTTGCAACACTTCCTTCTGTAAAAAAAATAATAATACTTTAAATAACAGTATATAATTGAAGGTAGTGGTAGCCCAGCGATAATGCGCTTGCTTGGGAAACCGATTGAAGCGGGTCAAATCCCGGGTCTCGCACCTCTGATATTTTCATGTGCGAATCATTTCCAACATGATTACCACTTGTCTTACGGTGAAGTAAAACATTGTGACTAAACTTGCATGTCTAAGAAAACCTAACAAATTTTCGAAAGACATGTGAAGTCCACCGACCCGCACTTAGCCAGCGTGGTGGACTATGGCCTGATCCACCTCGTATTGAAGGGCCCGTGCCCAGCAGGACGATAAATAGAGCTACATACAATAGCTATGATATAATTTTATCTTCCACGTAGTTTCTAATAAGTTTTTATTAAATACAGATCAAGTTAAAACTATTTCTTTTGTATTTGAAAACGTCAGACGTCGCATTGAAAGACTTAAAGAAAAAAAGGTTTCTCTTAATGTGGGTGAATTCATTTTGTCAGTCTCCTGCATCTTTGCACAATATTTACATGTATGAAACAATTACATCGTTACAAATTACAAAAAAGATTTAATTAATGAACAATTAAAGTTATTTGGAAGATAGATTAAGCAGAATTACAACAATAAAATGGCTACTGTGCACTTCTCAGAAAATGCATCAATGCATCTTATCGTGTGGGTCGGTAGCAGGAAATCATGCGGACTATATAGGATCGAATGTGTAATGCGTATAATATGACAATTAAATATATGACACTGAGTATATAAGCTAGGGTTGTGTCGTTGGGTAAATGATCTTGCGACGCCCCATTGAAACTGGGTTCTGTTGGGTTTTAGTGGGTAGTACTGGCTTTTCTAGCCGGTGAGTCCCCACATAACCTCTTGTATGTATGTACATAAGTAGTAGGTACTCGTAAATGCATTTTCCAACGTTAAAATAAGGATTCCACCTTTCGTTATGTCGTTGAGACGAATGTGTAGTCTAATTCAGGGATAGCGTGTTTAGTGCAACTGATTTCAGAACTGGGGGGTCATAAGACAGACGAATGTGTAGCCAAACCCTATATCTAGATCATAGATCTGTTATACATTTATGTTAACTAATTATTTTGTAAATATTTAATTTTATTATATAGTTGTTGTTTTTCTTTTATTTTTGATACTTTTCACCAGATAGTAGGAGTGGAATTTGTAATTTTACTAACGTTAAGAAATTTGATTTTGCCAACCCTAAACGAGCTAGTATTTTTGTATTTACACAGCAAGTGCTAAGTTAACATTTTATTAGATTGTCTGGGTTTTTTATAACAGTTCAATGCATTGTACCTACCTACTGATTTTACTATAGGAATCTTGACATTATTATAAACCTTTTTATTCAACTTGACGTTATTATTCAAATTGCAATGTTTGTATTGCAGCTGAATTAGTACCACTGTCTCTTATCCTACAGAGTTGAAATTTCACATGTTGGTTCAATTTTCATGACAGTGAATTTTGTTGATAATTATAACCTAATTCTCTATCTAGTTAGCTCCAACAACTCCCTAACGACCAACAGTACAGACACTAAATTTTATATACGCATTTAATACAGCTCATTCTAAAGTCTACCATGAGTTGACTGCTGGGTTCAGGGTTGGCTCCAAATGAGACATATCCTCAACGGTCAACACCGTACGTACGAAATTTGGTATACATACGTAATTTTACCTATAAAAACTTGTTTTAAAAAAAATATTTCAAAATTAATTTATGTTATTATGAGATCGTCTATATAGTTATAAGTTATTTAAAGTAATATTCGACGCAATCCTCTGTTTTAATTACCTAAGTGTTATATGGTGTTTTCGTATACGTGGGTAGTAAATAACGTAGGTTTAGAACTAGTTTACGAGCCTTGTCAATTGTAGTAGTACAGTTAATTAAGTTTGATTAAATCATAAACGCTTTATAGCTGATAATTTGTATTTAGAGTCAAACATTATGTTTATTTGATCGTAAACCTGAAAATGAAGAGAGGAGCATCTCGTGCCATAATGATGATGCAGAGTTCAAAACAGAAATACTTTATGGGAAAAGCATAAAAAATAAATAAGTAAAAACTCAATATGATATTTAAACAGTCATTTTTATCTACTTTTATTGACTTAACCTATCTCAAAATGCTATCAAAAGTATTTTCTTTCTCCTAAACACGTATTTTTTCTTAAAATTTATAACATTTATACATAAAAACTTACACGACACATAAAACCTATATTACCTCTTTTTTTTAAATCGGTCGAAATACCTACATTTTAAAACAAACAACAATTTGCTTTATAATACTATTTAATTATCCATCGCAAATACGTATTGCACAACAATTTAGTATGGTACCTACTAACTAACACATAAGTTCAATCTAATATTTTGTTATTCCGAAGAAGTACAGTTGACTCACTGTTTACAATTTGCATTAGATAAGAGACCGCTGGAATAATCTTTGTTCGCGGAAACTGTTTTATTGAAATCGTTAAATAGCCTGTCTATTTTATTATAGTTCAGAGAAACGGTTCACTTGATTGATTGTTTTAGCGATTATCTTACTCCACTGAGAGTATAAAAGGTGTCTGTCTGTTGATTTTGTAAATATTTCCCTGTGTTTTTAAATGCTATAATATATTGGACGTAGTTACACAAAATGGATTGTGAATGGACGGCACGTTTGGTTCAGTTTATAGTTACTCTACTTGCTGTGCCAGCGGTCGCGGGTTCGAGTCCCGCTGGGGGTCGAATGTTTGTACTTCAGTCATGGGTGTTTATATTTATAATATGAATGTACTTAATTATACATGTGTAGTGTATCAACTATCTGGTAATACAGGCCTCGTAGCTTACCATGGAACTAGATGGTGCTGTGTGTTAATGTCTCAACATATTTATTTATTTATTTATTTTATCCAGCCCACGAAAACGGTTTTTTGAGTTACTGTCATAAATGTCACCTACAAATCAACTTTAGTTTATTCAACAAATATCTAAGCCGCAAAGTGTCTTTTTTCTTTTGAAACATGGTTTTGTTATTTTGATAGACCAATTTCACTAAAACTCCTATTTTCTAAAAAGTAAATTTTTGTGGTTGGATCTTTTTTGCATAACTACGTCCAATTGATCTTAGCAGTAAAATACGTTTTAATCATAAAATATCTGTCTAAAATAGTTTATTTGGTGTATAGCACTTTTAGTTATTTGTTTACTTAAATTTATTACACCACAGTCAGATATAGAGTAAAATTTACGATCTAAATAATGGTACAACAAGCTATCGATATAAGTCCTTACTCCAATTTCTGCATCTTTTCTTGTGAAAAGACCTACGCTATAACTTATATAGGTACTAGTGATTGCCGGTGACTCCGCCTGCATAATAATTAATTATTATAATATTTATTTTATAGACCTATAACCTGTGTTATCTTACTAAATATAATCGCGAAAGTATGTTAGAATGGATGTATGGACGTGTGGATGGATGTTTATTACTCTTTCACGCAAAAACTATTGAACGGATTTTGATGAATCTTTATAGTTATACCATTAGGAGTGAAATATAGGCCATAAATTATAGTAATATAATACACGAATTAAATACCCGTGAGGAGCCGTAGAAAAATGCTAGTAAAGCTCCAAAATACAATATATATTTTTTTAAGAATTCACTAGAGCAAGCGTATAAACAAACACAAAAACAAACTTTTCACCTTCATACATAATAGTATATATAGATATGAAGCTTTATATCCATTGTTTCCTTAGTAAACCCTTCACGTATCTGAATATATAAGGATATACGTTTGACTGGCGGGCGGACAGGCGACAGAGACATCAATGTCTAGATTAAGTCACAGACTAGATATGTGATATTTGTATATTATACGAATTAACCTAGATCCAAAAAGATAATTTAGAATATCAAATAAAACTTTGTAGTTCTGCCATTTATATTTCGATTTGATAATGTTTTATTAAGATTTTATTGGACAACAACGCTAGGAACCACGTAATTAAAAAGAAGCAGTAATGAGAACTGCTGACAGAAGTGAAAACTTAAAACTAAACAAACAGTTGTAATTTTTGGATATTCAAATTAATTGTTTGATCTTCATAAAAAAAACTAGCTTTCTTAAAATTCTCTCTCAAAAACGTTGCTAGCTCTTGGGCTAATAAAAGTGTTCACTTCAAAAAATAATCAATACAATTAGTACTAATTTTTTTTTTAATTACGTAATTTCGTGTGGAGTAGGCGAAGTCTGTATTTAAATATATCTATACATATTAATATTTACCTAATTCGTTTGTTAAATTAAGTCTTGCTTTTGCCAACGGACTGTCTTCGTGGTTACAAAGGTCCTTGAAGCAGCAGAGTAACAATGAGTGTTCGCGTCGTGGCGGCCCTCCTTGACTGGGTGCATTCTGGCAATGAGATAACGCCTCTTCTACACTGAAAAAGTAAAAATATCGTGATTAGAATCACCTATATACTAAACAGTATTGATATAATTAAAAGCTTAAAACAAACGACCCCGTACATTGCAGTTTTTTTATCGTTAAATAACTAAGTTAAACTTGAAGCCTTGAATGCGTTACATGCAAGTAGAATGTAATTTTCATTTCAATACTGAATATGAACTCTATAATATTATTCTAAAGGGATACATATATATATATATATACTGCAGGGATCTATAATAATTAACTAATAAGGTTAGGCAATTTCTACTTTAATACTTTGAATCTAGTATTTTACTTAATTAAAATACAGGTACATTAACTTAGTTTAGTTGTTGTTTTAAATAATATATGAGGCTTAACAAAGTAAAATTTAAATTAAAAGCATTATTTAATAGCAGGTGGTAAATAGTACTAAAACTTTAAAGGAAAATGGCCAGCAATAAACTTATCGGTTTATGTATCTGTAAACCGTCCTTTTTAAACATTACATTAAATTTAATTATCATCCTAATTATAATAAAAACAGGAAATACTTGTTTCATTTAAAGTTAACTAGTTATTTGAACATGAAATTAAAATTTGTATTGTAAGTAAAAATAATTTATTACTAGCGACTCACATTCGCTTCGCTCGGGTTCGTCTCTAGGTTGATTCCCCATACAGACTTTCATCCCCATTTTTACCCCCTTAAGGGATTATTTCCGGGATAAAAAGTATCCTATGTCCTTCCCAAGATCTCAAACTATCTTTTTAACAAATTTCATCTAAATCGGTTCAGTAGATCCAGAGATTACCCCTACAACCCCACAAATTCACAAACTTTACCTCTTTATAATATTAGTATAGGTTATCGACATCAGAAATAACAGTAAGTAAATAACTTATTATAGTTCGGCTCGAATGCTACCATAATAAAAAAAATGCTAAGTCAGCCAAAAATATTTCACGGTAACTCTAATAGAGCGCAAATACATATGAGAGCTGATTATTGGGTAGTTATTTTAATGACATAGACAGACACTTTAATTTTGTTTAGAATTATAGATAATACAGTTAGCCTCATTCAAATTCAACGAAATGAAAGGCTGATTAATTTCAGTACGTAACAGCTTCAATAGTCCATGTCAATCCTGGCTTGTGCAATGGCGCCTCAAATGCCAAGACGGTGATTGCAATGTTTATCTTTCAAATGGCTTTTTATTGGCAATTACGTACTTTATTTACGATAGTATAAACGTAGTTTCGAAACATAACAAACTAGCAAATCACTTGTCACAGATAAAGTATCTATGGGTATTGCAGATTTTTCATTGGTAGTAAAATCGAGTTGCTTAATGGTTTAACTCAGGAGTCTTATTCTGTAAGAAATTATGTAACTCGATAGCTGAATTCGCGCAGATATTTTTCCATAGGTACATATAATAAAAATTCTAACTGAAACGAATCTGTACATTAGATATTTTTTGGAAAATCTTATTGGAATAGTCATTATTATCGATACAGAGGCCGAATCTATACTTTTTAGAATTTTTGTATTTCTGTTTGCGACCGCATCACGAAATAGTCACTGGACAGATTTTGATGATAGCTGGTTGATTCGGGTCAACATACAGGATACTTTTTACTGTGGGAAAATACTAATCTATACTAAACGTTAAAACAAGGAACGAACCCGAAAGGAGCGATAGTGAGTCGCTAGTTTAACATATTATTGAGATTAAAGCTTCGACTTACATAAAAGTTTTTACAGAATAGTACCTTCTACAGCTCCCACAGAATGAAATGATACATTTATAGGAATATGCGAAAATGTTTGAATTGTTGAAATATTTTTATTGTCAGAAACCCATTTGGCCTACATTATTTACACAACGTCGTTAATCCGACTAATTTAAGTAGGTACTAAACTGATAGCGTACACTATAAAATTTCACATCATACATTAATGGTACATTGGACACCGTGGAGTAAGGCGACCGAGTCATAATTTCTAACTGCAATGCTTATTAAAATGTGCAATTTGCGATGACTTTAATAGTTTTATATATATGTGAGCAATAATTTTGTATCGAATACGCACTGTCAAAAAACAAGGAATACACTCTGTACTGCAGCCATATGAAATATGTGCATAAATAATATGGATAGGTATGTAAAGATGTAAATGCTATGCAAATTAGCTTACAATTAATGGTGTCTTCAAACGTAATTTATCTTTTCGCATAAAATTGCTAGTTCTGATGGATTCATCAATTTCATCATTTTTAAAAAGCTGAATTTTTACAGCCTATAGTTGACATAGAGGTTATATTTAAGGTAGATCTTTTTGAAATTCAACCCCTTAAAATAAACAGTGAAAAGAGCAAAAACGGTGAACAAAATAAAATTCATTTCATTGTGTACCTACCCGACCGAAGTCGAAGCAGGTCGACATACCATAAATTATAAATAGACGTAAACTATATAAGATCTATATCACGGTAATGTTATATAAACATTACCGTGTCTATATTAGGTATATCATACTTGTAATTAGGTAACTATATCTATATTTATTAATAAAATAAATATATAACAAAATAAAATATTATAATAAGTGATATCATATCTATTACATATAATAAAAGTGTAAATAATCGTTGTCTGTACATGGAAGATATTTGAGAAAAACAATTATTCGGTGTCTTTATTATCCCAGTAGGACCTAAAACAATGATTTTTAGAATTTTTGTCTGTCTGTACTTATGTGCACGCTAATCTCAGAACCGGATCTTAACCGATTTGGATGCGGTTTTCACAAATGTATTGTGGTAAGCTTCACTTAACATTTAGTATTTGTTTTATTTTAATCGGTTCATAAATAAAAATAGTTATGTCAATTTAAAGAATCACCTAAGGACAAACCCGAATGAAGCGAGGCCGAGTCGCTAGTTTAAAATATGTTCTAAATAATAATACTACCTAGCATGAGGTTTGAACTTTGATGCCTACAAGCTCCACAGACGTGACGCGCAGTGCGAATATTCACAAACAGACCGACATATAAGTGGAATTGTGATTAGAATATAAATTGTTTTAGAATTTTGAATCATAATTTACTGTCTTTGTGTAAAAACAACTATATTTCATTTAGTAACGTTAATGTTAGTTTGGTATTATAAGGTAACTAAGTGACACTTTACACATTTTATTTTTTTCGGGATTTTTTAACTCAATGACATAATGTATGTCTACATGTTCCTGTCAAGCACCTGTGACCGGTAGGTTATATGCCTATATTGTTTTTGTATCATAAACCTCTAAACTCTAAGTAAACGCAATATTCATTTACATTTGGATAAATAAACATATTGAAATAACCAATTCTCACAATTGTCAAATGAATATAACGCTTATATTATAATAAAATAATATATTATGGAAATTAAATGTATTGGACAGCACAGCGCGAGAGTTTATTGTATTCTTTCCAAACAGTCTATCTATCCACTTCATAAAACGTTCATTAAAACTGATAGTTAACCTTGCAACACTGAGGCAGCTGGCACAATCTAAAATCCAACTAATTTGAATAGTTACGACCTTTCTCGTGGGAACTAAACGGTAAACGGTCATTCCAAAAATTTGATCAAACATTTTTATGCCTCTACGCTATTTGGAAATCGAATTGCCGTCGTTCGGCACTGGAATGCAAATAAAACATAGGTTTCGATGTCAGACTTTTGCGATGTCATATTTTTCTTCTTATATTGTTAGTATTAGATACTAATTTTTGTTTTGTTTTTTGCCTTTTTTCGCTAAGTTCGATTTTTTTTTCATAAGAAAATGTTTGTACACATGTTAGTCATAAAAAACCTTGTTTAAGACTACTTTTATGTACATAACTGTTATATTACATTTATTTTTATCTAATCCCTCCTCAAACGTCACAGTTGAAATTATGAAAAGCGACGAGTCTTTAAGGGATATTTAATTAACCTACATGGTTATTTATGTTATATACTAGCGACTCACCCTCGCTTCGCTCGGATTCCTCCCTAGGTACGTTTTAACGGTTAGTATGAAATAGGTACAAATATTTGAATTTCTCGGCTTTTCTGTGTATAATATGCATGTATTATACATATAAACCTTCCTCTTGAATCACTCTATCTATTAAAAAAAGCCTCAAAATCCGATGCGTAGTTTTAAAGATTTAAGCATACATAAAAACAGACAGACAACGGGAAGCGACTTTGTTTTATACTATGTAGTAATTAATCATTATTTATTTATTGCATAAGTATATATAAATTACCACCATACAGTAAATCTATACATATTATAAAATTCTAACTAAGCCGAATCTGTACATTAAATATTTTTTGGAAAATCTTATTGAAATAGACATTATTATCGATGCAGAGGCCGAATCTATAGTTTTTAGAATTTTTGTCTGTCTGTCTGTCTGTCTGTCTGTCTGTCTGTCTGTCTGTCTGTCTGTTACCGCATCACAGAAAAACCACTGGAGGGATTTTGATGAAATTTGGTATGATGATAGCTGGTTATCCGGGTCAACATATAGGATACTTTTTACCGCGAGAAAATATCTCATTTCTGAAAAAAATACAAAAACTGGTAGGAACAAAACCACGACGATACTATTTGTAAACAGTTTAGCAAGGTAACTTACAAAATATAGTAAAAACTATAAAAATTGCTCATCTTGAAAATCAAATTATCAAAAGCGCTATTTTATCCATTAAAATAGTTATTTTAATTAATATTTATTTATGTGTTATTTAGATATTCGACAATAGATGTCGCCATGTGTTTTTAAAATACATAGTTTTAATCCCAAAAAAATTAATGTACAGATATGAACTTTTTTCGATTTTATTAGAATTACTACTAAATCACCCGCGGCTCCGCCCGTGTTTAAATTATCAGTAAAGCAAACTTTTTCGCTTCATAAATTAGTAACTATACATACAATAAAATTGTAACTAAGCCGAACCCCTAAATTCAATATTTTTTCGGAAAATCTTAGTGAAATATTCATTATTAGCGATATAGAGCCCGAATCTATAGTTTTTAGAATTTTTTCTGTCTGTCTGTATGTGACCGCATCACAGAAAAATCACTAGAGGGATTTTTATGAAATTTGGTATGGTAATAGCAGGTTATCCGGGTCAACATATAGGATTCTTTTTACCGCAGGAAAATATCTCATTTCTGAGAAAAAATACAAAAACTGGTTAAAGTAAAAGCACGATGATGCTATTAATATTTTAGGAAGGTAACTTACTTATATATTATGTTAAAACTATTAAAAAAAACTTATCTTAAAAGAAATATTAACAGCGCTATTTTATTCATTAAAATAAGTTATTTTGATGAAAATTTATTTATGTGTTATTTAGCTATTTGACAATAGATGTCGCCATGTGTTTTTAAAATACGTAGTTTTATCCAAAAAAAAAAAAAAATGTACAGATATAACCTTTCTATGACTTTACTATAATTACTACTAAATTACCCGCGGCCCTGCCCGTGCTTAAATTTTTAATAAAACAAACTTTTTGGCTTTATAAATTAGTAACATATTAGTAATATTTTGTTGGCAGAAACAATTTTCAAATGAGAATATTTGTAAATTTTTATTGTTTAGTAAATAATGTTAATGTTTTTTAATCTTTTAATGTAAAAATTGGGCAAATGTAAATCCAACTCGCGCATTTTAGGTTTCGTATAGCAAAATGCTATGTTGTTTTTCTTACTTACATGTTTTGTATGGTTAACACTAAAATAAATACAAATAATATTTACGTTTCCACAATACCTACTCATTTTTTGCACTGTAAAAATAAGTTCAATTTATATTATTTTATAACATTTTATGGAAAACAAGTTTATGGCTGTTAAACTGCCAAAGCGGTAACTAAAAATATTTCATATCTCAAAAACTATGAGAAAGTATTTTAGGAACTGTATACCTCAACTTTTTCACTTTTTCTTGACACCTTTTCTTGGAAGGTAAAGGCTTAAAGGACACAATAAAATGCTTACGACTTTAATCATATTAGCAGAGCCATATGAAATAAAAAAATGTATTCGCTTAGGATTATTTACTTATTACACTTTCTTTTGAAAATCGTTTTGGAAAATATTACTAACTAGCGCTAATTAAGAAAAGTTATCATTATGTAATTTAAATAATCAGCTATATATTAAATTAATCTATAGCTGTCTATTAAATGATTAAAATTAATTCCGTAGTTTGAGAGTTTATCGTGAAAAACTAAAAAAACAAACAAAACAGAAGTATAGACATACATAAATGTTATTGCTAAAACAAAAAGTGCAATTTAACGGAGGAACCTTTGTGGCATTGTCAATCTCTGCCATTATTTACCAATCATGCGGTGCGCAATGAAAGTAATGTATAATGTAAGAGTATATTAATGTGTAAAACCTACGAATTTGGTTTTTGATCATCTGAACGCGGGCGGAGCCGCGGGAAATGCTAGTTAAATATAAAACTTTAATTCCAACAGTAATCAAGAACGTTAAAAATATAAAAGCGGATTTAACCTTACTGGTACCTATAATCTTCACACTAAAAACAAATAAAACTTTTATAGGTCTACGTATATTTCAACTTAATTAAAGACGTAAATTATACATCGGCCTGAGCGGCTACAGTAAAGCAAAATAAAAACAACGATAAGATAATAAAAATATGGAGTTTAAATAAGTAAGAACGAAAAATAATTAATCAAACAATGACTTGGTGCGACATGAACTAACAAGTTAGAACTTGGTGAAAAAAGAAGTGATAAGGATAATTAAAACAGTTGCAGCTCAACTAAAAAAAGATTTAGTTAAACACAAGTACCGTAGCGATAACGTTTAAAACAAAACAATAGATATGTCAAATGGTAGAAATGCACATTATCTATTAGCGAAATGCGAGTGTGACATTATCAGTAAGCGACATTCAAATGCCCTAAGCTCTATGCAATTGTATTAAAAGCTTTATGGCCTCGAGATAGGGAAAAGTATTAAATGTCATTTCAGGTTTATATATGGCGCATTGTTCGGGTCGGCGGCCGCAGTCCGCTATCTAGGATCCCGACCTCCGACTCCACCCCGTTCTACCGTCAGTCTTATCTCAACAAATGAGGACAAAGATCCGACATCGCTCTACGCAATTTATTAACAATAAATAATCCATACAATTAATTATCGATAAAAGCGCAGGATTTTAATTTGCGTCGAATAGGAATCTAAACGAAGAAGACTGTGCGATCGTTAACAAAGATAATGAACTACAGGAGATTGCCAAAAACAAGAAAAAGTAATTTAAAGCAAATAAAAGCGGGCATGTGCCCGTAGATGGAACCTGTTTTGTGATCAACGCTCGCGCTGATCTGAATAAGATAATAAACTGAACAGGTACTCTTGAAAATAAACAACGTTCAATCAACGAAAGATAAAATTATAGCTTTTTTTGGACTGTTTTAAAATATTTTAAAGGTAAATAATATTATGTGTGTATTATATTAAGGTATGATGTTTTTTAATTTAACATCATAGGATTAAGAAATCGAGAAAAATAATGTATATTATTTGGCAATAAACTGTGTTCAATTTATAAACCGAAAATTGAGCAGTATGATGAAAAATTACCACCATCAACTGTTTTCTATCGATGTGTAATTGTTCAAGCTGTCAGCCATGATGAAAGAGCTATAAAGTAATTTGAAATAACTGAAGACAAATTGATTGTAGTTGAATTTGATGATACTTGGAGCGCTACATATGAGATAGTCCGGCAAGCCGCGGGTTTCGAGCATGATAAGCAGAATTGATGGATGACAATGCTTCTCAGCATACCTTACCAACTCGTAACAAAAGAATAGTTAATTAATTCTAAGATGAAAGTTAACATGAAATATAAGAAACCATATAAACTATTTATAAATAATGGCTTTTAAGTTATAGTAAATACTAGCAGAACACGCAGCTTCGCTCGCAATAAAACTACAATAAAAAAACTCTAACAATGTAGGTTTCATACAAACTTTTATCCCCTATTCTACCATCTTATGGGATGAATTTCGAAAATGCTAAGACACGTATTTATTTAATTATATTGAAAAAGTTGTGTTATAACATGTATTCCCGTGGGAATGAGATATACCGTAAACCGGGGCTACTTTGACATTGGGGGCTACTTTGACATACCGTCTAATTTCATCAAAAGTCGATATTTTGCAACCGCAGGGCTACTTTGACACCTAAAAAATTAAGTTTTGTGTTATATTTAGTGAAAGAGACCATAAAAGCGTCAAAAAAATAAAAAAAATCAAGAAAATTAACGGATTTATTAAGTTCTCAATTTCTTACAGTTTAATAATTGTTTCATTTGCTTATAACTTCAAAAATAGACATACAAAATTAACAAGAAACTTCTTAACAATATGAACCCTGAAACCCTGCCTATGAGTGCGAGCGCTGTGAGGACTCGGAGTGACATTGTATTTTAGATTTAATTTGTTGATTTAGTGTGATGAAAGTTCCTATAATACCTGATGATCAAGCCAAAAAATGAGCCAATGGGCCTAATATTGTTAAGAAGTTTTTTGTTAATTTTGTAGTTTTTTCTTTTGTTAGTTTTGTCTATTTTTGTAGTTATAAGCAAATGAAACAATTATTCAACTGTAAGAAATTGAGAACTTAATAAATCCGTTGATTTCCTTGATTTTTTTTATTTTTTTGGCGCTTTTTTGGTCTCTTTCACCAAATATAACACAAAACTTAATTTTTTAGGTGTCAAAGTAGCCCTGCGGTTGCAAAACATCGACTTTTGATGAAATTAGACGGTATGTCAAAGTAGCCCCACACCCGGGGCTACTTTGACACCAAATTAAAAAAAAAAAATTGGTACTAAGCGATGCTCTGAACACCTTGGATTACTGCTAAACTTGTAGCCAAAACATCAATTGCTCAGACTAGAAAGAAAAAACAAGAATAGAAGACTTCAAAAAAAAGTTAATCCCCAAAAACCTTCCAAACTATGTCAAAGTAGCCCCGGTTTACGGTACTCCAGCGGTAAAAGGTAGCCTATGCCACTCTTCAGCCCTCCAACTATCTCCACACAAAAATCACGCATATCCGTCACTCAGTTTTAACGTAAAAGGACAAACAAACAAATAAATAAACACACTTTCACATTTATAATACTAGTATGGAAGTATCTATGTACGAGTAGGTGATGTTTCATTATATATTATTTAAAATTACCATCAGGGATTAAATTACCAGATGACAAATTTTATTTGATGAAATTAAACGCATATTAAGTTAACATTAGTTAAACGTCAAAGTCCCCTTTTAAAAGTTATTTAATGTTACTAATTTGTGTAAATGTGTAATTAGTTGCGATATAATCTCAAGGAATGCGCAGTCGAATTCCAGTTTTAAAATGAGAAGTTTATATTTATTTTATAAGGATCGATCTGATTTCAAATTAAAATTGGTGTATTATATTGGTTTCTGGTACACTTTGCTAATGAGATACATTTTTTGTTATCATTTTTATTGAGATAAAATGAATTATGGATTAATTGAATGTAAGAAAAATATATAATTCGACGTTTCGTAAGCATTAATGCAATTAATCAAACCTGAATACAA
This sequence comes from Fabriciana adippe, assembly GCA_905404265.1. Classification (NCBI taxonomy): domain Eukaryota; kingdom Metazoa; phylum Arthropoda; class Insecta; order Lepidoptera; family Nymphalidae; genus Fabriciana; species Fabriciana adippe. The sequence continues at coordinate 12,358,506 of FR989995.1, read as the reverse complement.
AATTATTATTTTTTGTATCAATGTGGCCTACATAATATTGATGTCAGTACACATTTGTCGCGTATTTAGGTGGGACCATAATATTGATCAAGCTACTTTATTTAATCTATACTAATATAATATAATATTATAAAGCTGAAGAGTTTTTTTGTTTGTTTGTTTGTTTGGTTGAACGCGCTAATCTCAGGAACTACTAATCCGATTTGAAAAATTCTTTTTGCATTGAATAGCCCGTTAACTGAGGAAGGCTATAGGCTATATATCATCCCTGAAAATTGTACGGTTCCCGTGGAACAGATTTATTTTTATCTAGGGACGAATCCGAAGCGAAGCGAGGATGAGTAGCTAGTATGATATAAACGTTTTAGACGACATGTCTAATTTTGTGAATGGTATAATATTGTCATATCTGTAGCATGAAGACCTCGTAACAGAATTGAGATTCTAAAAATATAAGCATTAGTCATAACATATTCAAATATTTTTATATATGTTACTAGTTTTTATTCCTGCAGTTTAAGATGTAAGAGGACCGGGGTTAAAAGTTATAGAAATTGCCAACTATGTCCGCCCCATGTTGCAATCTATGGTAAAGCAGCTACTTTCACATATATAATATTAGTACCTACTGATTATGAGATAAGCAATGCCTTATTCAGGCATTCCTATATTTAGTAATTATTCTTTTTCATCATTTTTGATAGATACTTACATTTCAGATAAATGATGAAGACAGCCGTGGCTGGCATGGTGTCTCCTTGGTGGCAGTTCACTGTAACAACCACCACCTTTACGCGCTCTGCACATATAACCTGTGCTTATACAATGAGCTGTGTTGCAATAACACCTTACACCTTCTGAATCTCCCTCTGCTGGTTTTGCATCTGAAAAAAAAAAATAATAATATTATGCAAGTATAATAACAAAAAGTAATACAACCTTTAATATTTTTAGATCTTATAATGTAAATCGTGTATGTATTTATGTATTCAGCCCTTTTCAACGTCCACTACTGGGCACGGGCCTCCCTTCAATACGAGGGAAATCAGGCCATAGTCCACACCACGCTTCACATGTCTTTCGAAAACTTGCTAGGTTTTTTAAACATGCAGGTTTCCTCATGATGTTTTCCTTCACCGTAAGGCAAGTGGTAATCATGTTAGAAATGATTCGCACATGAAAATATCAGAGGTGCGAAACCCGGGATTTGAACCCGCTTCACTCGGTTTCCCGAGCGAGCGCGTTACCACTGCGCTACCACTGCTTTGTGTAAATATAAATCATATGTACATATATTTGGTAAATGGATAAATTGTAAAGCCACAATAAAACATGATCAATGAATTTGTAAGAGATAAACAAAGCAACAATTTCAAGTAATAGTATTGAAGCTATAAAATTAAATCTAGCCACAAATAAAACTTATTTATAGACCATTGAACAGGAAACTGTTATTACGAATGCAAAGCGAAATGCTGCAAATGCTAGTAGTGAATCTAGTTACCGGCGTCGACCCTGTGGCGCCTTTGACTCGTAAACTTTGATAGTTTTCGTAATACAACTTTAATTCTTATTTGAAGTAAACGACAACCCATTGTTCTTTATAGGCAAATAAAATTATTAAGTGCAAAATAAAATATATATTTTAATGAATTGTAATACACAAGCCAATCTTTATTGTTAGTTATAGTTGCTCAATTGATTCTTGTTAGTATCTCAATTGATTGTTGTTCATTATTTGTAGATCATATTGATGCTTTATATTTTGTTAGTTATAATATTTTATATTATTGATTTGATGTTAGTTATTTGTATTTTATTATTTACAAGTTTATAATATTAATAGAGATATGTGTTTGTTACATTGTAATATTAATATTTTAAAAGTATTGTCATCCACCGTGGGGTAATGTGTAACCTGTATAAAGTAGGTGGCGCCACATTACACCCAACGGTGGGGACATAGTCTTTAAATACGTGTGATAATCATTTTGTAAAACATTCCGTAGAAGTATTTAAATAAAAGTGGAATTGCTGAATCTCTATAGTATTATTTAAAAATTATTAATAACAGTCAGAAGTGTTCGAATTTAATTGTATCAATACCACGTGCCAGTATAGACCGTTAGCATATCCAATTAAGAATTATGTCAAGCGACTCGGAGGACGAAGTAAGGGCTCCACCGCCTCCAAAAAGGCCCCGTAAAACACGTAACCCACGACGTCCAAACAATGGTGAAAGGCTAAACCGATTGGAGGAAATGTTGGAAAAATTAATCAATCAAAGCAATTTAATAATACCCCCATGTGGAAACGATACAGAATTGGTAACAAGTGCTCCACCTCAACAAGAACATAATTCTCAAGACGTCAGAATTACATCAGGTAACCAAAATGTTGATATTTTTGCGCCACATATGCCCCAGCAAACTACCCTCAATGATTCATGTCCAGTGCCTACTGCATCAAATCATGGTGATACAAACTCGTGTGTAACATCTGATCCAGTTAGCATTAATGTACAAATACCCTCAACCTCAGGGGCAATAAATGAGATCTTACCTACTGTATCACAAAGCTGTATACCTATAGACTGCAATAACACTATGAGATTTATAGGAAAACCGGAAAACGTTCCAAAATTTGATGGATGTACTAATACTTTGTCTGTTCACGCATGGTTACATCGATTGGAGTCCCTGGCGAGAATATACGGCTGGGATGAAAAAACGTTAATCTACCACATGACCGGCAACCTGGAAGGCAACGCATTACTATGGTTTGGTCATCAAGAGGACATAGATATCGGTTGGCAAGATTGGAAGAAGCTGCTTGTGGACTACTTTCCCGCTAATCGTGGGCTCGCTGCAAAGCTACACGATTTCGTTGCTACTACTAAACGTCGAGAAGAACAGGTACTAGATTTTTATTATAAGAAATTAGCAATAGGTAAATCTTGTAGTTTAAGTGATCATCTAATATGTGACGTAATCATATATACATTAGGAGACCCTTTGTTAAAGGCGGGAGCTCGTGGTGCAGGCTGTAGAGATACACGTTCTCTCTTATGTTATTTAAAAGACGCCGCTGTTGACCAATTACAGTCCCGATCAGAAAATTATCTAATTAACAAAGACTTCAACAGAAATAAATGTTTTCTATGTGGTCGTAGAGGTCACGTTTCAACCATGTGTAAAGATAGTTTACGTTGTAATAACTGTAATAAATTAGGTCATAAAGTAGATAGTTGTCGATTATTAAAAAAATGTGATCATTGTGGAAAAGTAGGTCACGAGCGTTCGGATTGTTATAGTTTAAAAAATTTAGATACCCCCAAAACATCAAACATAAAAATAAATTCTAAAACGGAAGAGAAAAAATCTAAACTATTTCACATTCATCCTATTGATATAGGTGACCGTAAATATCATAAGACTGTCATTGCAAATGGTATTGAATTAAGCGCGTATATCGATTTGGGTAGTGCTTGTAATACTATTACATTATCTGCTGCAAATAAAATTCACTTATCGTATAATATTCAGTGTAATACTAGTATAAAAGGGTATGGAGGTCAAGTTATAAGACCAAAAGGTGAAAGCTCATTAAAATTGAGTATAGATGGAGTTAGTGCTAACACGTCTGTTTTAGTGGTTAGTAATGATCTTCAAGAAACTGATATGATAGTAGGTCGTGCTTTTAGTGAGTTGCCAGGTATATGTTTAATCAAAACGTGCGATGAACTCATTTTTTCCAAAAATATTGATAATAACTTAAATAAAGAGCTTCCATTTTTTAATAATCAAGAAATTTCATTGTTAAAAATTAAACTGATAGTTCCTCATGACACAGTGATACTTCATGGTTTAAATAGAATAATGATTTGTACAGACGAACTTACAGACACAGACAGCATACACATTCAACGTTCGGAACATAGGTCGTTGGGTAAAGAAATAGATATTCCTGAACAAATTACAAAAATTCACGGAAATATTGGTTATATAAATGTAATAAATTTACAATATCAGTCACTCATGCTCTATTCCACAAAATGTGTAGGTCGTGGTTTGCCTATAGAAAATAAAATAAATCTTGACACTGATTTAAGAGACGACAATATCATTAATCTCCATAATTTGTTGCAAAAATTTAGCCATTGTTTTGATGATCATACAAGGGTAGGAGAATGTGATTTAGAGATGAAAATAGAATTGACTACCGAAGTACCATTTTATCATCGTCCATATCGAATGTCATTAAAAGAACAAGAAATCACTCGCGGTATCATACAGGATTTAATTGAAAAAGACATAATAGAACACAGTAATTCGCCTTATGCGAGTCCAGTAATACTTGTCCCAAAAAAATCAGGTGAATATAGGATGTGCGTTGATTACCGACAGTTGAATAAAATTACAAAAAAAGACCGTTATCCACTTCCAATTATACAAGACCAGTTAGATAGGCTGAGTGGGGAAAAATGGTTCACAAAATTAGATTTAGCTGCTGGTTACCATCAGATAAAAGTGCACCCTGATAGTCGTAAATATACTGCTTTTGTAACACCATTTGGCCAATTTCATTATAAAAGAATGCCTTTTGGTTTAGCCAACGCACCATCCATATTTCAGCGGAACATGAATCTTATGCTAAATAAATATAGATTTCAATTTGCCGCCTCGTTTATCGATGATATTTTATTGTTTTCCAAAACTATTTCGGAGGCCCTTAAACATTTAGAAATAATATTAGGCTTAATTAGTGAATCTGGGATGGTATTACGTCGGAATAAATGTTCATTTTTAAAAACGAGTATTGAGTATCTAGGACATGTCATAACTAGTGGTGAGATTCGTCCATCCCCTGATAAAGTAAAAGCACTTAATGAATTTGCAAAACCAGCGAATGTTCATGATTTAAGACGTTTCATAGGCTTAGCTAGCTACTTTCGAAAATTTATTATATCTTTTGCTAATAGGATACGCCCTTTAACAATGTTACTAAAATCTAATCAAGTATGGCACTGGGGAGATGAGCAACAAAAATCATTTGATGACATCAAAACTGTTTTAGTATCAGAACCAGTTCTTGCAATATTCAATCCTGAATTTGAGACCGAATTACATACAGACGCGTCAGGTCATGGCGTTGGCGGTATATTGTTTCAAAAACAATTAAACGGGGAATTAAAACCTATCGCTTATTTTAGTAAACAGAATACAAATGTAGAACAAAAATATCATTCGTATGAGCTAGAAGCAATGGCTGTTGTTTTAAGTATAAGAAAATTTCGTGTTTATCTGTTAGGACGACACTTTAAAGTTTTCACAGATTGTCAAGCTTTAAGTAGTACATGGACAAAAAAAGATATGTTGCCAAGGATAGGGCGATGGTGGCTAGAATTACAAAGTTTTGATTTCGAAGTACATTATCGGCCGGGTGTACGAATGCAGCACGTGGATGCATTAAGTCGTAATGCCCTACCTTTGCAACATATTACTGAGGAAAATTGGGTAGTAGCTGTTCAGAAGGATCATTTAAAGGTACAAAACATAATAGTAAACATTAAAAAACCAGAATATAAAGATATTTATATATTAAAAGACGATATTCTACATAAAAAGGTAGGAGATCAGTATAAAATTGTTATACCGAAATCTGTACGTTGGAGAATTGCTAAAATATTTCACGATGACAATGGTCACATGAGCGAAAATAAAGTTATTGAGTTAGTTCAGCGCCTATACTGGTTTGAAAAGCTTAGGCGTTTTATAACGAAATATGTCAGAGCGTGTATATCGTGTCAATTTTCTAAGAAACCTTCAGGCATACAACGCGGTTTTATTTATCCTATTGATAAAGGTAATATTCCGTGGCATACTTGGCACCTTGATCATTTAGGCCCCTTTTGTATATCTAAAAATAAGAATAGTCACTTATTGGTAATTGTAGATGGTTTTAGTAAATTTGTTTGGTTACAACCTGTACCTAATACTTGCACATATCATGTAATAGCTACTATAGATTTTCTTATTCGTGTCTTTGGTTTACCTACGCGAATTATAACAGACCGTGGTAAGGCTTTCACTAGTCGAGAATTTAGAAATTATACTATTTCCAAGCAAATTAAACATATATTGAATGCGGTTGCCTGTCCTCGAGCGAACGGGCAAGTCGAACGCTTTAATCGCACAATTTTACAGTCTTTAATCGCTTATACAGGAGAGAATGATAATGAATGGGAGCATTTTGTTCCTCTAGTAGAAAAAGGTATTAATACTTCTATAAATAGTTCCACTCAAAAATGTCCTTATGAATTATTATATGGCTTTAAGCCGCGGTTTGAAATGGATCTTATTCGTATACCTTCCCAGCCCCCAGATTTATCTGAACTGCGAGCTCAAGCCCAAACTAGTAATAAAAATGTATCTCATAAATGTAAAGAGCGATATGACAAGAATAGAATTCCTAGTTTAAAATATAAAATTGGTGATCTTGTTCAGGTTCAAAGAAGAATAATAAAAAAACGTTTAACTAGTGGAAAACTTGTTGATAAATATGCTGGTCCATATAAAATTGTAAAAGTGTATGATAATGATCGTTACAGAGTAGTATCTTTAAATAAAAGAGGTAGAAAATATAATAATGTAATAGCTGCAGATAAAATGAAAAAATTCTTAGTCCAATCCCTATGTTCAAGTTATTTGCAGTTAATGTTTAAAAATATAGAGGTATAGTGATTAAAATTATGTGAAGCTTATTATTTAAATTTAACTTTGATGTGTTTTAGAAATATATTTTACAGAGGTGTATTAATTAGAATTATGTGAAGCTTATTATTTATATTTAATTTTGATTAACTGAGGTGCACACATGAGTGTTTAGTAATTATTGAATGTTTTATATTTAGTTGAATAAAATTGGAAATTGTTTTCTTTAGCGACTATATTGGTGTGTCCGATAGTCGTATAGAAATTGCTAGACTGGTGTGTCCGCTAGTAAATATAATATTTGGGTGACTATCTTGGTGTGTCCGTTAGTCACATAGAAAGTACTAGCCTGGTGTGTCCGGTAGTAGTAAGGTGACAATCTTGGTGTGTCCGGTTGTTACATATGAACTTATTCGCTTGGTGTGTCCGGCGGTATCTAATTGTAAGACTATCTTGGTGTGTCCGATTGTCTTGACAGTATAAAAATAATAATAATAAAAAAAAAAAAAATAATAAAAGCATTCAAGGTGCATGTCAATATGAATATAATATGTGTACAGCTATTACGAGGGCGTAATCTAAGTATCAAGACGGCCGACTGGTTTAATCATAAGTGTTTACACTATTAATTTTATTTTCTATCATTGCTTACTGTGTTTAGCCGACAATTAAAACAAATAATTATTATAATTGTTAAAAATACAAATTAGAAAATAAATAAATAAATAAAAACGATTAAGTAAAATATATTTGTGCTATAATTCTTAATTAGTAATCTTGAACTTTTCTCTTTATAAAATTACGAGGTCGTAATGTGTAAATCAGGAAAGGCCGAGTGTTAGTTATAGTTGCTCAATTGATTCTTGTTAGTATCTCAATTGATTGTTGTTCATTATTTGTAGATCATATTGATGCTTTATATTTTGTTAGTTATAATATTTTATATTATTGATTTGATGTTAGTTATTTGTATTTTATTATTTACAAGTTTATAATATTAATAGAGATATGTGTTTGTTACATTGTAATATTAATATTTTAAAAGTATTGTCATCCACCGTGGGGTAATGTGTAACCTGTATAAAGTAGGTGGCGCCACATTACACCCAACGGTGGGGACATAGTCTTTAAATACGTGTGATAATCATTTTGTAAAACATTCCGTAGAAGTATTTAAATAAAAGTGGAATTGCTGAATCTCTATAGTATTATTTAAAAACTAGCATTTCCCGCGGCTCCGCCCGCGTTCAGATGATCAAAAACCAAATTCGTAGGTTTTACACATTAATATACTCTTACATTATACATTACTTTCATTGCGCACCGCATGATTGGTAAATAATGGCAGAGATTGACAATGCCACAAAGGTTCCTCCGTTAAATTGCACTTTTTGTTTTAGCAATAACATTTATGTATGTCTATACTTCTGTTTTGTTTGTTTTTTTAGTTTTTCACGATAAACTCTCAAACTACGGAATTAATTTTAATCATTTAATAGACAGCTATAGATTAATTTAATATATAGCTGATTATTTAAATTACATAATGATAACTTTTCTTAATTAGCGCTAGTTAGTAATATTTTCCAAAACGATTTTCAAAAGAAAGTGTAATAAGTAAATAATCCTAAGCGAATACATTTTTTTATTTCATATGGCTCTGCTAATATGATTAAAGTCGTAAGCATTTTATTGTGTCCTTTAAGCCTTTACCTTCCAAGAAAAGGTGTCAAGAAAAAGTGAAAAAGTTGAGGTATACAGTTCCTAAAATACTTTCTCATAGTTTTTGAGATATGAAATATTTTTAGTTACCGCTTTGGCAGTTTAACAGCCATAAACTTGTTTTCCATAAAATGTTATAAAATAATATAAATTGAACTTATTTTTACAGTGCAAAAAATGAGTAGGTATTGTGGAAACGTAAATATTATTTGTATTTATTTTAGTGTTAACCATACAAAACATGTAAGTAAGAAAAACAACATAGCATTTTGCTATACGAAACCTAAAATGCGCGAGTTGGATTTACATTTGCCCAATTTTTACATTAAAAGATTAAAAAACATTAACATTATTTACTAAACAATAAAAATTTACAAATATTCTCATTTGAAAATTGTTTCTGCCAACAAAATATTACTAATATGTTACTAATTTATAAAGCCAAAAAGTTTGTTTTATTAAAAATTTAAGCACGGGCAGGGCCGCGGGTAATTTAGTAGTAATTATAGTAAAGTCATAGAAAGGTTATATCTGTACATTTTTTTTTTTTTTTTTGGATAAAACTACGTATTTTAAAAACACATGGCGACATCTATTGTCAAATAGCTAAATAACACATAAATAAATTTTCATCAAAATAACTTATTTTAATGAATAAAATAGCGCTGTTAATATTTCTTTTAAGATAAGTTTTTTTTAATAGTTTTAACATAATATATAAGTAAGTTACCTTCCTAAAATATTAATAGCATCATCGTGCTTTTACTTTAACCAGTTTTTGTATTTTTTCTCAGAAATGAGATATTTTCCTGCGGTAAAAAGAATCCTATATGTTGACCCGGATAACCTGCTATTACCATACCAAATTTCATAAAAATCCCTCTAGTGATTTTTCTGTGATGCGGTCACATACAGACAGACAGAAAAAATTCTAAAAACTATAGATTCGGGCTCTATATCGCTAATAATGAATATTTCACTAAGATTTTCCGAAAAAATATTGAATTTAGGGGTTCGGCTTAGTTACAATTTTATTGTATGTATAGTTACTAATTTATGAAGCGAAAAAGTTTGCTTTACTGATAATTTAAACACGGGCGGAGCCGCGGGTGATTTAGTAGTAATTCTAATAAAATCGAAAAAAGTTCATATCTGTACATTAATTTTTTTGGGATTAAAACTATGTATTTTAAAAACACATGGCGACATCTATTGTCGAATATCTAAATAACACATAAATAAATATTAATTAAAATAACTATTTTAATGGATAAAATAGCGCTTTTGATAATTTGATTTTCAAGATGAGCAATTTTTATAGTTTTTACTATATTTTGTAAGTTACCTTGCTAAACTGTTTACAAATAGTATCGTCGTGGTTTTGTTCCTACCAGTTTTTGTATTTTTTTCAGAAATGAGATATTTTCTCGCGGTAAAAAGTATCCTATATGTTGACCCGGATAACCAGCTATCATCATACCAAATTTCATCAAAATCCCTCCAGTGGTTTTTCTGTGATGCGGTAACAGACAGACAGACAGACAGACAGACAGACAGACAGACAGACAGACAGACAAAAATTCTAAAAACTATAGATTCGGCCTCTGCATCGATAATAATGTCTATTTCAATAAGATTTTCCAAAAAATATTTAATGTACAGATTCGGCTTAGTTAGAATTTTATAATATGTATAGATTATTAATAACATTATATTCATCTTTTTAAATAAAACTATGTTTTCGTTTAGTGGATTTATTTCGATTTTTCGTCCCCGGCGTTTCGGATGCTGTACATTTACAGCAATCGTGTCACGAGAGAGACTGATCGACCAAAATATCCGAAAAGATAGTTTTATTTAAAATAATTCTCAATAAGGAAGGAAGGATATTGAAGGACACTGTGCAGATTAATATTGAAAATGATATTTTGTTACTATTGATTATATTATAAAACTGTCTTAGATTTTATTTTAAATAAAATAAGAAATGGTTTTATTTAATATAGTAATAAAAAAAAATTATACATATATAATTTTCAATATTAATCTGCTCAGTGTCCTTCAAGAATTACTCTTGAAATAATATCATATTTGATCCTTAAGTTGTTCCAACCTATCAAAAAGTCGATAAACCGGTAAAAATACACAGATGGTCCGCATCGAGTATTTGTGTATGAATAATGCGCACGTCACGTACCGAGGGCCCTTACATAAATATCCTACAAGCGGGCAGCCTCCGACCGCATTCAATGTAAATGCTTCGACTCCAGACGATGAAACAAAACGAAATTAATTTTAGAGGGACGCCGCTTTATTTGCTCTCGGGCCCAACTTAAGAAAACGCAATCAGACCCCCCTTGATGTCTAGCTTCATTGGAATTTCTTTCGTTCACGACATCAGCTTCATCATGTCTAATTTTTGGGTGATTTGTAAGTCAGATCCGATGGGAGATTGGCCAAGATTCAGTAATGGTCACCAATTTTGTAAGTTGTCCGTGGAAATTTACCCTTTGATGAGAACATATATTGTTTATTCTTTAATTAGATAAGAAAGCTACTGAGAAAGCTTGTATAAAAATCAGTCGAGCAAGCCACTTTAAAATTGTAATCTTGTTTTCATTTTTGGTATGAAAACACAATCGTACTGAAATATGTAAGTTTTTGATTTATGAATATTTGATTTTCTGGTCACTATATTCCTTTGTATGGCTATTGTAGTACAAAGCATTTTCGTAGTAATTTCGTAGTAATAATACATTAAGTCAAGTATATTCATGCATATAGCAACAGCAAAAATTCATCCTAAATAGCTTTTAAATAATATTAACAGAAAATTAATTCTAACATTTCCAAAGTTCTGAAAATGTCGCGATAACTTACTCATTAGCGGTAGAATTAGTTATCGAAACATCGTACATTAGATGGACGTCATTAGATCGGCTTTACAATCAATTTCGAATCAAAAAGAAATACAAACGGTGCACCAAAGGATAAGGTAAATAAAAAACAAATAAACAAAAGAGAAAGGATCCCGGCATGTTATTTGGAATTGATAAATGGCCCTCCGGAGGCGAGGTAGGAAAGAGATGAAGCGAGACTAGTGAAGGATAGAGACACTAATGAGTCGAAGACGGGATGTATAAAGGATAAAACAGTATAACATGGTAAAGCGTTATCGTCTTCAAGCTTTTGATTTTGTTGTTGAGATTATTCACATAGCTGTTTACGTTCGTTGGTTTATTTTTTTAAGGCGAGGCGGCGCCAGCGCAGCTTCACGGGACATTTGCCGGGATGGCCAATTCACGGTCGTAAATTTTAGATTTACACCTTTTCACGGGTTTTATGAAATTAATTTTGCGTGAATATGAAACTATATATATATATATATATATATATATATATATATATATATATATATATATATATATATATATATATATATATATATTTCTATAAAACAGAAGTTTTCAACCAATTTAACTACTTTCGACTATATATGTAGAATATTTTATACTGTAGGTTTATTATTTCATCACTGCTTATTTATATAATTTATGTTTTTGAAATCCTTAATGAAAATTCACTTTTTTAATACATATAGGTATATATCGTATGGGACAGAAAATAAATACAGAATAACGATTTGTGAATTCAGTCGCGATCACCGAATAAAGCTGGAGATGTGTTTATTATACACTAAAAACTCGCTCTAACCAGAAGCCGGTATTCTTAAATCGCGATTGAAATGTTCGCATGGAAGCACCGCTGCGCGTCGGCTGAGATCATAAGATCGAGATAAATACCATCGCTTCGCTTGCAACGTCTCTTCAATTTCATTAAATAAGGCCGCAATGAGTTCAGGATCAAGTTATGTTACCATTTCACATGAGTACCCCGTTCACTTCAGGGATATTCAATTAAGATCTATACAAAGATAGCACTTGGTTTTGCACAAATAGCTATTTCCGATACAATCGCTAGAGGCATTTAATTTTCCTGCAAGCACCGAGGCAATATTTCATGTTTCACATTTCATGTGTAGTCGGATGCAATAAAGCATTCTAATTGTCATTAAGCTATACGATCAAAATATTTCATTGGATTATATATAATTGTACGGAGCACATTCAACGAATAAGCGATTGAAGACGTCAGAGCTATCGGTTAGTAATAAGGTTACTAATGTTGCGACAACAGCTTTCTCCCGACGTTCACACGCTGTCCGACCACGTTTTATCTAGTACTTTATTACGTTAATAACATTTGTGGCGCGAGCCGAAGCCGGTTTGCTATTCTGATTGGAGTCACCATAACTGGCCATGCTGATTGGATGACGCGGAAAAAGCAAGGCTGTGTGACGGCCTTGTTGGCATTCCGATATTTGAATAACATAAGAAGTATCATCGTGCCAAATTATATGTAGGACGTTCACCGACGACCAATTATATTTACGACATAGCGAAACCTCCAATCGTATTTATTACCTAATTTATATACGAATTCTGTTTCTAAGCAGATTTTATGCTGTCATTTTGAGAATAAAATTCATACTATGGCTTATTATTTTAAAGATATTAAAAACGGTTACTCATAGATAATATTAATCAAACGATCGAATAACTATGACAAGATAATCTTATTCTTGAAGAAATTTATAGACTTGAAGTAAAACGAAGATCTAAATCCGTTCCAGTTAGATATGGTACCGGACATTTTGATGGTTGGCTAAATACTTGCGCCGTTTTACTGCCTGAATTTTCATTGGCTGGCTATCTGTCGTTTAAATCACGATTCATCTAATTGCACGGTGAATTATCTGCTTTAATAGATGTCGTCGCGGCGTAATTATCAATTGCAGCTCAGCCGGCGCCGGCTATTCCGTCGTGGGCAGTCGGGAATAGTGCTGCTTTGACCCGGATCATGATGATATTTTATATAATAATCCATCCAAACTTTCGTATTTTATTTATGAGTAGTATCTTTGTAATTTTGCTTATTAATGGTTTGTTTTATGCAATTCTAGGCTGGTATTATTATTATTGTTTCTAGTTTTCTTCGGGTGGTACATAAAGGAAATAACCCAAAATTGATAAGTTCGGAAAACCCCAACACACACTCATTTGTATTATATAATAATAATATTCTTTAAATAAAATCTATACTTTAGAATGTCATAATAATTATTATAAGAAGATAAGTATCTTCAAATTTCTGGTGTAGATTATAGATTACCACATACGGTGTACAGTGTACACTCTGTCGGTAGGTCGAGTAGCGTTTTTGTTATCTATTATATCTTGTATACAACCTGAACGACCAGTTGCGTATTGACCAATCTCACCGAGAGACTATGTATCACAACTCCAAAGCATATACTTATTACATCACATATCACTTTAGTATTAGATTTAAATATACTTACCTAAATCTATCGGCATTCCAAAGCAACATTAACATTTTACAACCAGTAATTACGACTCTCAGTTATTTTCTGTATCACTCGTTACAGTTTATTAGAATTTACAACAGCGGTTAGAAACACACGATGCTATCGATGAACTGCTTGCAATAATGCGAGCATTATTACATATAGCAGGCGTCTGTATCAAAGAACTCGATCGACTTCCTAGGAAAACAAGACCCGACCGTTTATTATAACATTCTGAAAGTAGGATGTGCTATGATGTAATCCTTGCGGTTTGATTAACGTAGCTGAAGCGTCGCTTTCGCATCAATGTAATGGAAATGAGCTGGCCTATCCGTTTGCGCTAACCATGCTTAGAAATTATAGCCTTTGTGATCCTAGGTTTAGAAGCGTAATTTGTATACATTAAATTCTAGTACGGGATCCACATGTACTATTCGTTCATTCCATCCACGTCCCGCCGTTGTCGAGGTTATCGAGACGCTTTCACGCCAAACGAATAATATTTGAATAATGAGATGCGTTCGTCGAACTTCTAAAACTGCAAACATGAGGAAGTGAGTTAACAATTTACCCCACCTGGCCGAAAGTCGACGCTTCGTTAAACCACAATAGTGGACTGTTTGCTACCTGACCGATGCAACCTTTTTTAAAAACCAAAATCGATTCGAGATAACCCTTTATATTGTGTGGGCGCCGTAAAATGTCATGCCGACAATGAGCTTCATTTAGCTCTCAATAGAGTGGCTTTAAATCATAACAATCCTGTCATCCACTGTTCAGTGCACATTGAACGCGTGCCGCTACTGGCTCTCCACAAACATGCCTTTTGTGTGGTTTTGAACATGTTCGTACTCGATTCACCGTTTCAATTTATTGTGTAAATATTTGAGAACGCGACGTGACAGTCGCGTATGTAAACATTTCCTAGGTGCAAACGGGCGCAGGTGGTAATTCAACGTTTATAAGTTTTGATGTGTAAATTAACGGTGGAAAGTCGGACTTTCGGTTCATCGACATGTATATTCTAACATGCATAAATATAAAGGAGTGTAACACGGCTCCAAAAGCCAAATCGATGTTTCGACATCGACCGCATTCCGCTCTTATCCGGAGCTTGGCTTTCAATCAGTTTAATTAGATCGTGAAAAAACATTACGAGTGGCCCGAGAATAAGTGCCTCGCCTTGCCGTGCGGGGTTATTGTGATTTATTCAATAGTTTTTTGTTAGCGAAGCATTGACATACATATAAGATATAAAAGTACTTAAAATGGTTTTTACACTCTAAGACGTTGAGTTACCTATTGATTTCAATAGATTTATTCATTTTCTCAAGATTAGAAATGGCAAGTTGCTTTCTAAAAGATTCGAAAGAATAAAATAATTTCTTTCTCATGTACGTATATTTAAAGTAGAATGGAATGCACTTGATCTTCGATGCGATGGATGGTCGCAAGAAGTCACAACCGGAATGCGAGGAAGGAATTCACGCTACTGCGGACTATCAGACAAGCTAGATTTTTCTAACATTTATGTTATTTCCTTTAGATAATTTTATATGCTGAACTATTTTCATTTTAACCAATAATTTTGCACAAAAATACACTTAATAAATAAAAATAGCAATAATAATTACTAATCATAACTAAAGTTTAAAAAAGTATTGAAAACGTTTAAAATCTTAACCATAAAATATAGTAACGGTACTTAAAATTGTGAAAGCAAGTGAAGGGACGGTTATAATTGTGCTAAAAAACTTTCAATTGCGTGATAGCCACTACCTATTGTAAAATATTAATAAGAACTTTCTTAATTAATTAACGCAATTAGATAGTCTAAAACATGCTAGCAACATTATTATACTAACATGAGCTTTGGAGTTTAAACAAAAAATCTGTGTTACTCGTTACTCGTTCGTGTGTAGAATAGTAATAGACCCCGCTAGAAAAGCCTATGAGAAACTCAATAGTTAACACTGAGCTCATATAGATATTTTCTGTTATAATAAAACCCTGTACATACGATACGTCCAAAGTAACATAATACACCGGAGGCAACAATTCCAATTTTCATTTTAATGATATTGAAAACACTAACATTAACAAGTACACAGCAATAAATTGTTCTGCCATATCTTGTCCAATGTTAGGACCGACATAACACGAGTTAAACCAAGATTATCCATGCCACTAAGCATTAGTTCTACCCTTAACAGTTTCTGTACGGCATTTAAGCGAGAAACAAACGTCAAGAACATAAGAACATTTACTTTGCGGTATATTCAAAGGAATTTTCAATGATGAACGATTTACATTTAGGGCTGCTACTGGACAGGTTAATTAGCAGAATGGATAAAAAATATATATAATGTGTGTTTAATGTATAAACACACATTATTTATATTTTTTATCCGACGTATGTATATATATGTATATCTTAATGTAAATATTTTAGTATTAAGATTTAACTGTGTAGTAAATATAGGCATGTATTATCTAATAATAATTCAACCCTATAAAGTTAACTAAAGCAAGAACAAAGTAAAAATTATAATCTCAAAGTCGGTTATTATAACTTATATAGTATAAAGGGTACGAAATCTTTTTAAAGTTGTGGTAATTTCAGTTAATTATGTAAGATTCATCCACAACCCTACCTATTCATTTTGTATATCTTAGCTACTTCACAGCATACTCGATGCGCAAGCGCATTCAAATGCAATCAATATGCGATGTAAATAGCGAGGGCTTAATGGATAATGCCAGTCTTTTTGAAATTCAAATGAAAATAGATACTGATTATTTATTCCTAAGCTTTACCTTTTACATGCGTAGTAGATTAGTAATGTTTTGTCGCTGTTAAACATATTTGAATATGCTAAAGTAAGAAGAGGTACAAATACGCATACTCTCGAGGACTGACGTTGTAATTTATTGAAGGCTATTTTAAATGCTATAAAATATAAATTAAATAAAAACTTTTGAAAATCATGAAAAGCGTAAGTAAAGATGACATGAATATACTAATTTACTATATCTTAAAAAGTTTATTATATACTAGCGACTTACCCTCGTTTCGCTCGGGTGCGTTTCAAGGAACGTTTTAATTTTTTTGAGCGGATCCCTAATTCTTTTTCTAAAATAAAAGCAGCCTAAGTTACTCTATATAACATCAGCTATCTGCCAGTGAAATTCCCATCAAAATCAGTCCAGCCGTTTCGGAGATTAGCCGGAACAAACAGGCAGATAAACAAAAAAAAATAAGAATTGAGTTTTTCTTATAAGTACCGTATATAATTTCATATGCATTTAGTAAAAACCTGTTATTTTGACATAACAAACAGACACTTCAACGTTATTTATCTGTATAGATACGCAGTATTATCGCCGTGTAATATACTTTCTAAATGATGAACTTCAAAGGAAAACCAATCTTTGACAATTAATATAATAATCTATATGTCCACACAATCTGAATATATTACACTAACTCATTATACTCTCACTATAGTGTTAAAATAAATTAATACCTTAATTATGTAGTTTTGTATACGATTAATGGCTTGAATTACAATATTTGTGGTATTCATAGTTATTTATTGGGAGATTATAAAAAGCAAGCTTAATTTTGCCGCTATCTTTTGGTTATTTTGAGAATAACCGACCTTTCTTCATCGTGTTAACGCCGTTATAACGATGGTGTATTCGTTATTTTTTCATAGAGGTCACTGACATGCTGACCACCGGTGATAGTGTTTTGAAACATTATTTCTCTTAAAATATTCAGTTCGCTAGTATTCTTATAATTTTTATTGAGTAGGTATAAGATATTTATTTCTATAATAATATTTTATAGTCAGGCGTTAAGTACTTTATCTACGTCCACCGTGAGAATTGGTCACCATGTAACCGTAGTTAAATGAATCTTTATTAAAATTAATATTATGCTCAATTCAATTGTTAAATTTTCTTTATAATTATTTTATAATGATATATAATTATCTTATAGAAACATTTTTTTATAAAACCGTTAGGTAATTTTAAGAAATAATGTATAAATTACTTCTCAGTTAGTTAGTAGGTCGCTTTAAAGAGCTTTCAGTCCATTCATAGCCTATTAGGAATTTCAAACGGTTCTTCGCACACAAAATAAAACTGCGATGGTAAATGAGCTGTCAACCCGAGCATAGACAGCGCACAGTCAACGTTGAATGTGTAGTTAATACATATTATTAATGTACATATAAACCTAATTCATAAGTGTATATGTATACCAAACAAGTAAAATTTATTCAATACGCAGAATATTGTATTGAAACAGTAAATAGGTATCTAAGCAAAAAGTTTATATTATATTTTAGTTCTGTTTTTATTTTCTATTAGCGGCTCATCCTCGCTTCACTCGGGTATATATCGAGTTCGCTATCCCACGGGAACCGTACATTTTTCCGGGATTAAAAGTAACGTATGTGTTATTCTGATGTGTAAGCTATATTATTGTAAAGTTTTATTAAAATCCATTCAGCAGTTTATGCGTGAAAGAGTAACAAGCATCCATACATCTATACATCCAGACATCCTCACAAACTTTCGCATTTATAATATTAGTAGGATAAAAAAAGTAAAAATTAAAGCTCTTGAAATCGATTTATAATATTTTGACTTCCAATACGCGTTTCATTTAGAGCATACCTATGTACAATTTTTATTACAGTAGGTAGGTACTATATAGATTTCATAGTTTTCTTAGTAAGATGCAATGTTTATTCGAGAGATTTTATCCTGACCATATAGATTCTATCTATTAATTCGATAAAATAGAGACGGTGTCCTTTTTGGCATTTTTACTTGGTTCGATTCCCGGTTCAGGGAAGCTTTTATTAAAAAAATACAGTTATTATTATTTTTTAAAATAAAGAATGAATTTAAAAAAAAAATTAAAATTAAAAAAAAATGTAAAAAAGAATTTTAAATAAAGAAGATGTTTCCTTCGAGTACAATATGATAACGTTACTATTTAAGGTACTTTTCTTCTATGTCCCATCGATTTGTTCCACCATGTATATTATAAATGCGAAACTTTGTATAAGTATAATATGTGTGTGTTTGTTTTGTTACTCTTTCATAGTGAAGCGGCGAGATGGATTTGGATGTATGACAGATAGTAATAACAAGTGCCAAAAGGTGGCGCTACCTACATCTATACAGATAAATAAAATTGGAGTGTCTGTTTGTAATATTAAAATAACCGCTTTTTACTAAATGCGTATGGATGTATACATGGTACATATACCAAAACAACATTTTTTACAATTTTTGTCTGTCTGTCTGTCTGTTTGTTCCGGGTAATCTCCGAAACGGCTGAACCGATTTTGACGGGACTTTCACCGGCAGATAGCCGTTGTTATAAGGAGTAACTTAGGCTACTTTTATTTTAGAAAAGAATCAGGGTTTCGCGAAAAAAATTAAAATCCATGAAATTGTGAACAAAATCCGCGTACGGCGTACGCACCCGAGCGAAGCGAGGGTAAATCGCTATAATATAATTTAAATGAATATCTTAGGAGTAGCAAGCTACTATTTATGTATAGCTAACTGTGAAAACGTACCTAAGGACGAACGCGAGCGAAGCGAGCGTGAGTCGCTAGTATAATACTATGAAAACAAAAGGCAATCACGGACGCACCTGAGCATAGCGAGGGTAAGTCGGTAGTTATTTCATCAGTTTAGAATATTTATTACAGTAGTTACGTAACAGAACCAGACAACTAGACAGTTTAAAACAAGAGATGTTTAACAAGTTGTCTAACCAAGTGGATGGTAAGCTATAGTAAGCAGTACTGTAAACATAACGCAACTAACCGCGCGCCGCTAGAACAGACCCTCGTTCATTTAGTACAAATATTTGACGAGTTCAACTTGTGAGCGAACGCGAAAGAAAAGTATTTTTTTTGTTTTAACTGCCGCACTGTAAGTTAAAACAAATTGCGACGATGCAAAATATTGCGATGATGTCGTAGGTTCGATATTCGCACAAGGCAATTGTTTCTTTAAATCACTTATATTTATCATGATCTCGTGAATAAAGATAGTGAGAGGCTAATAAAAAAAAAAATTATTTAGGCAAGAAAAATCATGTCGTTTTGTACGACTAACAAATTAAGTATAATAGTACTAACAGTACTAATCCGTCCCACAATCGCAGTAACATACGATTTGTGTTTTTTTATAAAGATATAAAATATTGTGTATAAATCAAATTTATTACTTTAACATAAAAATGGGAAGATAAAATTAATTAAACTTACGAATTGCTTTACAGAATTATATACCGAGTGTTACCAACTGCTACGTGTGGCCCGACTCTGCGGGAAGCTGGGTACTCGTTCTTAAATATTTTTTATAGCCTCTCCCATTACTCGCTTGATGTATTCAAAACAATACCGCAAAGTCATGCGGTTTTATGAAAATAATATGAACACTTTTGATATTTAAAGCTGGAGGACAAAACAATGGGGGATAAATTTTAATTAATGGCTTAGCTTTTTTGCAAAAATCCATTTGACGTATTGAATTACAGAGGCATACTAAAGAAGTACTATTTTTATATTACCACTAGCAATTTACCCTCGCTCCGCTCGGGTTCGTCCTAGTTACGTTTTAACGTTTAGCTCAGAGATGAGATATTTTCCCGCAGTAAAATGTATCCTATATGTTGACCCGGATTTCATCAAAATCTGTCCAGTGGTTTTCCCGTGATACAGTAACAGACAGACAGACAGACAGACAGACAAAAATTCTAAAAACTATAGATTTGGCTTCTGTATCTATGATAAAGTCTACTTCAATAAGATTTTCGAAAAACTATTTAATGTACAGATTCGGCTTGGTTACAATTTTATTATTATTACCATATAGCAATAAGTCAATGAAAGCGAAAACTTCAGAACGTAATACTATTATTA
This sequence comes from Fabriciana adippe, assembly GCA_905404265.1. Classification (NCBI taxonomy): domain Eukaryota; kingdom Metazoa; phylum Arthropoda; class Insecta; order Lepidoptera; family Nymphalidae; genus Fabriciana; species Fabriciana adippe. Next base: position 12,337,681 of record FR989995.1, on the reverse strand, counting down.
TAAGTAAAGTTTAATATTTTTTTTAGTGTTAACATATAGGTATATGAAAAAGTATTTAATAAGAGAAAAAATAACAATAATAAAATTTTGCAATCATGACAACCCTAAATTATGGCACCGCAAACGCTCCTATTGAACCTGCAATTATTCGCGGCTTTATTTAGAAGAGATAAATGCGTATATTTTAATAAAACTTAATAACTTTAAATATATGACAATAAAATGTATTTTAAATATGTTTTATACTGTAATTAATTTCTTATGTGTGTCCATTATTATTATACATATAATATACCTATAAATTATAATATCGTAAGGAGACTTGGCTAATTATTTATGCCTTTTAAATGCAGCGTAACTATGACGTAAAATATTTTTTTAAGTTAAGATAGTTATTAGTAATAGTTTCTAATTTCTATTTGATAATTGAAAAAAAAAACAAGCAAATAATAATGTTTCAATTTAATATTTAAGTGAATTTTCCTATATTTTAAAGTCACGGTATATATGTATGTATGTACATACCTCAGACTAAGGAATAATATAGACAGTGTCATCGAACTAACTAAGCTAAATAATAATGTTTTAAAATAGTATACAAATAATAATTTGTAAACTGGGTGATAAGTAAATAAATGTTTACAAAAACAACTAACAAATATTATAAATGTGAAAGTATAGATGTTTGGATGTTTGTTACTCAATCACACCAAAACGACTAATTGGAGCTGGATGAAATTTGGCACAGAAATAGATTATAGTCTGGAATAGCACATAGGCTACTTTTTATCCCGGAAAAATTTACGGTTCACTGGGGATAGATTTGTTTTTGCTATTCTAGAGGCGAACCCGAGCAAAGCGAGGTGAGCTGCTAGTACGCTAATATTATGCTATCTCTTTCTCTTTTAAGGGGAAGAGAACTAACACTTAAAAAAGAATATAGTATTAATATTGATATTATATACTCAAAAATAATATATTATTGTATGTAAAATTATATATCAATCAAAAATTACGAGAAAATTGGATAACCTGCCAAGAGATTATTTTACTTATTTAACTTAAAAGGGGTTTTTGAACTGTAATTTAAGCGTAGTTTGTTAGGATGTTTTGCTTTATTAAATTAAATTGCCCCCAGTCCTTTCTTAGTCACGATGTTCATGTTTTTACAGTCGCAATCTAGAAAAATAAAAGCGCAGAGTAAAACAATTCCTCATTAAACAGTGGTAAAGCGATGCACTTTAATTGGTTTTCTGTCGTTTCTTAGGCTTCCTTCTCCATTAAATATAATTACATTTTTTAAAGTTATTTCCACCTAGATATATTTTTTAATATAGCAGATAATTGTTTTTAAGTAGGCAGTTTACTAATAAATTATAAAATACGTTTTTAAAATTCTGTCATGTTATTAACAATAATTTTTTCCACACATTAATGTTTAAAAAAAGTTAAAATACATAAATAACTAAACCGGTTGTATATAACCTTTTTTTTTAAATTTAATAAATAATAAAGGTGTGAGTAACCTGCACTTAGTTATGTACATATATACATATGTATGCAGGTACAGTTTCTTTATCAAATAATCTAAATTTATTATTTTAGTAAGAAAAGCACTTAAAGTTTTACGATTAAAAATCGTAAAACATAAGATTAATAAGTTTATTAAAGAACTCTTACTCATAAAACTTTTTATTCGCGGCAGTTTCACATAATGGTATAATAGCCTCTTATCTCAAGAAGCCCGAAGGGTGAAGCCAAGTGCATTATACAATTATTCGCATTTCTTTTTACTTTTTATATCCTATTTTAGTTTGTATAATATTACTTTCAACTATCTTAATCTATACTGTATAATATTATAAAGCTGAAGAGCTGAAGAGTTCGTTTGTTTGTTTGGTAGAACGCGCTAATCTCAGGAACTTCTAATCCGATTTGAAAAATTCTTTTTACATTGGATAGTCCGTTTATTGAGGAAGGCTATAGGCTATATATCATCCCGGAAAAATGTACGGTTCCCTGGGATAGATTTGTTTTTGTCTAAGGACGAACTCGAAGCGAAGCGAGGGCGAGTCGCTAGTAATTAATATATTGTTATGCAAAATTAAACGTTACTTCGCGTAGAGCCTGTATATTGTAATTGTGTATGCAAATTGAATAATTGAAGGTTGATTATTATACTTACACAGTATACACAGCTTGGAATACAGAATTTGATGTACCTAGATGATTGAAACTAAGCGATAGAACAATTTAATACTAGCGTATACATTTCAAGTTGTTCCCGTGAGAAATGCACTTGTTTTATTTAACTGAGATGCTGGATTAAATGGTACTCAAGGATTAGTAATTTTAATAGATTTTCGCATTTTCATCTGCTAATGAAACTAGCATATAGATAATATGTTATAGCTACTTTTGCGAAGCAAGTAAATATGACTTACAATACTGCAAGCTTAGCGGCCGTTTCTATAGCTTTAATTAGATCGATATACATAATTATCTTAAGAGAGGATCGAACCCGCGATACCCTCATATGCTCTTAATCAAAAGCAATGCCAAATTACATGCACTATAAAAGACAAAATACACCTGAAATAAAACATTTAAAATTTTAAAACGTTATTATTGCGTTCACAAGCATATTAATGATATATGTACGAGTAAATACGAAATCTTTTTTATATAAATTAACTCAGGTGGTTATAGCTTATGTTGTGATTTAATTTTAGTTACCAAGAATCCTTTATCAATCCGTTATTGTAAATAATTGATTCAGTGGCTGTCACCGGCCGGACGTCGGGAGCATTCTAAGATACGATCTCGAAACTGGAAATCATATTGCTTACCGATCATAACGACTTCTTTTTCTGATGACAACGTTTCTAATCGGCTTTATGTTTGTAATCCGGAGTTGAACTACAAAGATGAACTAAAAGAATGCGAGCAAAATGTCTAAGTTTCTATACGTACTTGTAAAAAGTAATCCTTTCAAGTATTTTGTTACCTCTCAAGTACCTACAATTCTTTACGATTTGACAAGTTCGAGATAATTTTTACTATTTTTTTTTGATACCAAGCTTTATATAAAGGTGTCATATAAAAATAAATTAAAACAAGATAAGTATATAATTAGTAAAATATAAAATAGTATAAACTCAACAGGTGCTAAAAACGCAGCTGCATAGCACTCGTTTCCTCTCACCGGTTTACTTGGAATGTTTGATGCGCCGTTATATCGTACATTCCTATGTTAGTCTCATCAAGTCAATATATAACACAAACGATATTTTATTTTAAATAATAATATATTAAAGGCAAGCATAATACATATATGTTAGTTTGTGTATTTAATTTGTAAATATTTTGTACGAAATGGCTGTGTCGAGATGGTGTTTTGTCAAAAAAGAACCGTTTTCTTACGATTTTATGGCTGGTTAAACCTTTAGAGATACATTAAAACAATGTACTAGAAAATTGTAGACCTTAAAAAGGCCTACAGAAAAGTCCGCGATAACATGTGTCTAATTCCTAAGCTACCCACAAATGTATTAAAAATAAATAAAAATAATTATTTTTTTGCTATTACGGCATAGGCTAGTACTAAAAACTTTGTAGCTGTCCCGATTACTTTATTACTCTCATATGAAAGATAAACAGTACAACGATATTCAATTGTTTATATACAATAAAATATCGATAATAATCAACATAGACCACCTCGCAATCGTAAGTTATTTCAACCAATATAATTTATGAAAAAAAAACATTGATTTGATTCTCAGCCAATTAACTAAAAAAACTAGAATGCAGCCGAAAATGACACAAAATCGATTCAAGAGCATTAATAGTCTATGATTTGACGGACTAACGAAGTTGTGCCGTCTGTAATCAAGCGGCGTAAGGGACCACTGATTATAGGGGAGCCGCCCACTTAGAGCTTTAGGTCGAAATAGTTTTACCCATGGACTGTTTAAACGAGCACGAAATGGAAAATTTAATAACACACGAGTACAGAAAGGTTAGTTATTTGAGTTATGATTGATGCTATAAAGAATTTATAATAAAAAATTGTCTATGTTGTTTTTAAGAAAACGTAGCAGTTTGAAAATAAAGTCACATATTAAATGTTACACACTTTTGTTTTAAGTTACTAGCTCCTGAGATTAAGGCGTTTAAACAAACAAACTATCCATCTTTATATTATTTAGTATAGATTCGATCCTGTTACTACTTAACATGATCTATTAAAAAAATAGAATTTCAATACATTTATCTTTCTAATTTCCTTATTTAAGAAATGTTCTCATACAGAACACTATGCTTTTAATACATTAGTTGTAGATACATGTCAAAAGGATGTCGAACATGTTATTCCACTTTATCTCCCACCCCATTATGTGGTTAGCGAAGACATACGGACGTCAAAAACAAGTCAACACTTGTCCCCTTTAACGAGGCCGGAGAACTCAATTGCATTCATAAATACAATCATAATAATAAATCGTAGTTACCGATTGTAGATAATTTCTATAATAAATTATAAAATATGTTATTGGTGTTTTTAGAACTGACATGAATAATTATTATGTTAGCAAATAACTATATAGGTAATGTGATTGCACTCGCTTAGACTTGGTTTAAAGTTTAAAGGGTTTTTAAAACGACACTAAGGACTTGTTCTTCTTTGAACGCCCGCGCCGGTAGAAATAGCTCGGGCTGCAATAAGCATTTGTATATCTGATCATGTAATGGTAACAATTTAGGAGACCGTCAAGACAGACAAACATACAAATTAAATCTAATTACTTTTTAAATAAAAATCAATAAGGTACACTAAGTATTTTTTTCAATATTTATAAAAAACGCATAATCTACCTATACAGATAAAAACTTAAAAAAAATAATAAAAACTGACTTCCAGGCACTGAAAAGTACAAAATAACTAAACAGGGATTTTCATTTAGAATAGATACCTAATCAGATATTTTCGAAGTCGGTGCCAGCCAATACAAATCAAAGCACACCGACTTCGAAAATATCTGATTAGGTATCTATTCTAAATGAAAACCCCTGTTTAGTTATTTTGTACTTTTCATTGCCTGGAAGTCTGTTTTTATTTTTTTTTTAAGTTTTTATTTTCCCATTTTTAGTGTAGACGTAATAAGCAAGTAATTTGTAAGAAGAAAGATTTTTAATAAAAACATATTCGATTAAGCCATTTATTTAAAACCGCTTGAACGATTTCGATAAAATTTATATGGGACCACTGGGGAAGAATACCCTTTGAAACAAAAAAAAATATTTCTAAATCGGTTCAGCCGTCTTCGAGTAATCCCTGAACATACATAAAAAAAGAACAAAAAAGATTCCGACGAATTGAGAACCTCCTCCTTTTTGGAAGTCGGTTAATAAATAAAATTGAAGTGTCTGTTTGTAATGTCGAAATAAAAGTTTATAGTTAATGCACATGAAATTAAAATTATATACGATACTTATAAGAAGAACACAATTTTTAACATTTTTGCCTGTCCGTCTGTCTGTTTGTTCCGGCCCATCTCCGAAACGACTGAGTGATTTTGACGGGACTTTCACTGGGGCAAATAGCTCATGTTCCGATTTTTCAACAAAATTCGAATTTAGTTTTTTCAACAAAAAAATTAGATACAGCTGTATTTATTATTTTTTCCTCAAATTTTCAATAATGTTTGTGGTCGAATTCGACCAATAGGCGAACAGGGAGTGGGATATAATAGGGATTCCTCAAAGGAGCACATTTTTAAAACGCTATATCAATTCCTGAAAACACATTATACTTTTAAGTTTGAATAGAAGGATGTTCTCAGCACGATTTTACGTAATAAGGCCCTTATTCGTTAGACATTGCGTGCGTTATTTAAATTTTGTTGTTGCGTGATCGAATATTTGATGGGCATTTGTGTTCGCGCCACTCGGGCGCGACGATTGGTTCCCTGATTTGCTTTCTCACTCTTACTCATGGATTCGGCGCGAGCGTCGCATGCGCGCGACTCGAAAAAAGTCACGCGTCGTCCACGGTTCGAGAAGGGTCGTTAAATTGAAAATATATGTAAAAGTAAAACCCTTCAGCTCATCTGCTCGTGTGTGAATTATTATAAGTATATTGCCGGCCGGCTTCTATTAAAGTGAACTATACAGACAATTGAACTAACCAGTGATAGTGAATATAGCGTATAATATAAAACTTTGTTGCACGTGTACCTATACGTGCAAAGGTATATTCAGCCCAGGAGCGTGCCACTCACTCAGCGCCATCCATCTATCATCCGCCCATCTACATTCCAAGTAAGTGCACACCCTTACATCTCTCTCCCTTACAACTCCAACCCCCGCTTCAGCTCATCGTCTATGTGAGGTGTCCCAGCCCTTACAAATTTTAGGGCTAGCCCCCTCATATATCTTTTGGTCCTTCGGCCTCTGAACCACCCCCTGTGGATAAACAGTGTCCTGAACCCGGGAAATAAGCCCAACCACACCCAGTTTTAAAAATAAAGTTACCCACATTTATTTATTTCTTTTTCAACTAAATATTTAAATCTCATAAATAGATAAAAACTTCTTGTGTATAATCATATAATCTCAGCCCAACTATTGAAATTTCACTAATACATAACATTTATTATTAACATTTAAATATAAACATTTCACATCTCAATACATTGTTTCTATTGCTACGTAGGTAATAAGCTAACGCTTTCGAACATAACAAACGTCTCGTATTTCAACAAGTGTTTGATTGCATCATTTTTAAACATATAACTAATAACATAATAATATAAATAAATAAATAAAAGTTCATAGAAAAGTATTAACAATCGGCTCAATACCGCGCTTTATAGTTAGATCAGCTGAGTCGTAGCTAGGTCAAGGACACGGCGTGCGTCTCGATCATTAGTAAAAAAGAAGCAAGTGTTCACATATTTTATTTTTTTATTTTAAAAGGTAATAATTAGCGAAGTTATAGTTTTGTATTGGTAGTGTTATAAATTGTATTATAATTGGTGCAGCGTTGATAGATATATATTAATTGTACCGTATTATTTCTTCTCAATAGGAAATATTATTGTTTTAGCTTATAAATTTTTTAGTGTTAACTTTTAAATTACTTTTACATAGATAGTATATATAGATATTCTGCTCACTTAGTCTTCGCTCCGCACTTATCCGTTGCTCGGCTCAATAACATTATATTATAACATTTATACCATAATCTCACATTCATTTATTTTTTAACCGACTTTCAAAAAAGGAGGAGGTTCACAATTCGATAGTATTTTTTTTTTTTGCTCGTCTCTTTTTTTTCCTCACTTATTTAATTATATAGTAAATTTACATACAATGCCGTCCAAATCTCAAGCAGCTATTTTTCGTGAGGCGATAAAGGCAATTAACCAGCTCAAGGAAATTGCCTTGGCGGTGACAGCTAAGGAAACGAAAAAGTACAGTATAACGGATTTTACTGCTAGGTACGCCAAGCTAGAGGAACACAAGCGCAAATTGGAAAACGTCTTCTACGAGATCCTAGATGACGAGGACCTCACCGATGACGTCGAGGCCACATATACTAAGAATTATGAAAAGGCGATTTCAGAATACAATGATATCCTAGTTGCGTTTGAGAAATTAAGTGTGGCCTCAGCTCTTCCGGAGACTGCTCATCCGTCCACGTCAGCCACACCTGCTAACGTTCTGCCCAAAATTGCTCTGCCGAAGTTCAGCTCTAAAATTGAAGACTGGCCTTCCTTCATAGCCATCTTTAGGAGTCTTACTGATGACATGACAACCATTTCAGATTCTGTGAAGCTTCATTATCTGCTCTCGTGCCTCTCAGGCGAGGCACGCAGTATGGTATCTCATCTTCAGCTCACCAACGAGAACTTCGCCGTGGCCATGGATATTCTAACCAGGCGATATGAAAACCGTCGCGTCCTGATCGACCGGTTTGTGGACATCATACTAGGGCTACCACACATCCATACGCGTTCTGATATCCGCACACTCTTCTTGACTCCGCTCATTTCTGCGCAATGCGCCCTAAATAACCTCGATTTGCCCATGAAGGATAGTGACTACGTTTTCGTATCTATAGTAGTACGAAAGCTTAAGGGTGAGCTTCGGACCCTCTTTGAGCGTAAATATGGATCACGTCAGACTCTGCCAACTCTCAATAATTTAATCACCTTCTTGGAAGAGCACGCGCGTTGTGTAGAGACCGAGCGATCAAGCCCACTCTCTTCACAAGTTAGTCGGCACTCCCCACAGAATAACCAATACCGCAGGCGGACCCCCCCTGCTTCTCCACGAGTTTCTCCTCGTCAGCCCGCTCATCATCAATTTCGGCCAATTAACCAGGCAAGAAGTCGACACGAATATAGCACCCCGCAGCCGGCTCCGCTTAGGCCGGTTTACTCGGCTCAACCATCAGCTCCTGTCGCTCCCATTGCAGATAATATGCCCTGCCCATACTGCAGACATAGAGGGCACAAGCTCATCGCCTGCCCGCGGTACAATGACCAACCGATCCAAGGTCGATGGGACTTTATCAACGCTCGCAACCGCTGTCGACGCTGCTTAGGCCCTCATTATGAGAATGAGTGCAAGTCCACGAGGGCTTGCAAAGAGTGTGGAAATACAAGACACCACACATCACTGCATCGGCCCGGTGCTTCTTCTCCGACTCACTCGAACGCTCATCTTCTACCTACGCATATGAGAGAGCAACCCAGACAGCGCTCAGCAGATGAGCACCAACATTATTCGGCACACGCCGCACATGTGAACCCCAGGCCGCACAACAATCAACTCAATCATTCGCGCTCGCCTAGTAGGTCTCGGGTAGGTGGTCAACAATGACTATCTACAATAAACGAACACTACAAACAAGAAACTAATCAGCACACTCACTCAAACTCAGCTCACACACAGACCTCACAAGCTCACTCTGCGATATCAGCTCCAACCATGAATAATTATTTTTGCAATTCCGCTCAACGTGAAGAGCACGTTACCAATTTACCAATTTTATTGCCAACCGTCTCGCTAAAAATAGCAGACGTACATGGCCACTTTCACACAGCTCGAGCCTTGTTGGATTGTGGTAGCATGATAACACTTATAACTCAGCGCATGGCTCGAATTTTGAATTTACCGCTAAATCAAACATCACTAAAAATCGGAGGAGTGGGCAACCACCACACACAGGACTCAAAGGAATCAATCACAATAGTATGTAGACCTACACACCATGACACACCTACGATTACGGCTACAGCGCATATTTTAAAAAATCTTACAGGTTACTTACCAATACAAAAAGTTCCGCGCATAGCAGATGCAGAGCCTCCGATTCCCTTGGCAGATCAAGATTACCATACACCAGCTCCGATCGATCTCTTATTGGGTTCTGACGTTCTCGGCCAAGTACTGGACGGGACTAAGGTGTCGTTAGGCCGGGGGAAGCCTATAGCCTTCGGCACGATTTTCGATTATGCATTGATAGGACCTATTGCGGATTTACATGCAACGTCTGCAAACCAGTCCATCTCAGCTCACGTTATCAGCTCACACTCAGAATCCGATGTATCTACACGCGAAATTTGCAAGCGCATTGAGAGGTTCTGGGACTCGGAAGAACCACAACCTCATATAGCGACCAGTCCTTTGCAGGAGCAATGCGAAGAAATTTACCGCACCACAACAACTCGAGAACCATCAGGCAAATATATGGTAACATTGCCTTTTTTACCAAATGCGCCGACCTTAGGCAACACTCATGCTATTGCGCTACGTAGATTTCTCAATCTCGAAAAGAAGCTTCAAGCAAATCCGCCCCTCCGCTCTCAATATGTTGATTTTATGAATGAGTATCTCAACTTGGGACACATGTCACCCTGTCACCCAAGTACCTTTGCAGGTAGGCCGCACTTCTATATTCCGCATCATGCTATCTTCAAGACGGGATCAGATAAGCTACGCACTGTATTTGATGGTAGCAGTAAAAGCTCAAATGGCGTAAGTCTAAATGAATGCCTGCACACAGGTCCAGCTCTCCAACAGGATATTGTTGATATTATTTTGTCATTTAGAACACACCCTGTAGTCTTCAGTACTGACATCAGAAAGATGTTCAGAAATATACTCATCCATCCAGATCATAGACAGTATCAACTTATTCTCTGGCGGTCGTCACCTGACCAGCCTCTGCTCACATATGCGCTAAATACAGTCACGTATGGTTTACGGTCCAGCCCGTACCATGCCATCCGCACACTGCTCCTATTGGCTGATGACGAAGGTCATCGTTACCCACAAGCTGCACAGATCCTACGCAATTCGATCTTCGTTGACGATATACTTTGTGGCCATGACTCTGTGGAGTCTGCACAGGTACTACAAACCGAGTTGATTGATTTGCTTGGCCTGGGTGGCTTTCAGCTCAGTAAATGGACTTCAAACTGTCCCCAGCTCCTGGAACGGTTTCCTGATGACCAATGTGACATGCCTAAGGACTTTGACATCAGCCCAGAATCAAACACCATTAAAGTGCTAGGGATACAATGGATTCCTCAATCGGATGAGTTCACTTATCGCATCTGTCTCCCTCCAATAACCCAAATCACAAAGCGCTTCATTCTCAGCACAGTAGCATCACTCTATGACCCCAACGGTTGGGTCACACCGGTCATTTTCCGCGCAAAGTGTCTTTTACAGAAGTTATGGCTCCTGAAACTGGGATGGGACGAACCCCCTAGCATTGACGCTTGCACAGAGTGGCAGCACATTTCACAAGATCTTCCTCAACTCTCGAATCTCCGCTTACCTCGTCACATTTGCAAATATAAGTCGACATCTACTTACTCGCTCCACGGTTTCGCAGACGCATCAGAAGCTGGATTTGCGTCTGTCATTTACCTTCATGAGCTCAATGCCAATGGACAGGTCAATGTACACCTAGTCGTTGCCAAGTCTAAGGTCGCGCCAATTAAGAATCGCCTCACAATTCCTAAATTGGAACTATCAGCCGCAGCTCTATTATCGCAACTCATGAATCGTGTGTCCACTAAATTATCAGCTCATATTGCTATAGACCAGCATATCTGTTGGTCGGATAGCACAATAGTTATAGCGTGGCTAAACACGCCCCCTCATCGGCTCCAGACATTCGAGGCCAACCGAGTGGCAAAAATAACGTCTAGTCCGACTAGCATTATATGGAGACATGTTCCCACTAAGCTCAACCCTGCAGACTGTGCAAGCAGGGGCATGTCAGCACAATGGCTTTCAGCTCATGATCTCTGGTGGTCTCCCAGTTGGCTCAAAGAGCCCCCTAGTACCTGGCCCAAGATGCCAGTCGCTTTAGGCCACCATGCTCTACCAGGCCTTAAACCGAGAAAATTACCAGCACATATAGCGGTTCCGGATATTGACCATGATCTGCTCACTCGCTTCAGCTCACTTGACAAGCTCGTCGGGGTGACGGCTTGTATCATGCGTTTCATTTTCAATTGTAAGCACAGCCCAAAGGCACGACGCGCTGGTCCGCTGACTGTTGGCGAACGTAGGGACGCTCTGTTATTCTGGGTCCGCTCTGTTCAACAAAATGAGTTCGCAGAGGACTTTCACCGTCTTCAAAAAGATAAACTTTTTACTGCTCGACTGCAGCGTCTCTCGCCATTTATCAAAGACGGTCTCCTGAGAGTCGGTGGTCGTCTTTCTCATGCTCCAATTAGGTATGATGCTCAACATCCACTCATTCTGCCCAGCTCTAGCCCACTCGTAGACCTCATCATTGACTATTACCACAAAATACACTGCCATCCTGGCTCTGACACTCTACACGCCATTCTCCGCCAGCAATTCTGGATACTATCCGCTCGCCGCGTGATCAGACGCCGGGTGTTTAAATGTATAAGATGCTTCCGATGTCGCGCTCAACCCGAAGCCCCGTTCATGGGAGACCTTCCCGCGGACAGGGTTAACCCTCAACCTGTATTTAGCCAAGTCACGACTGACTTTGCCGGCCCGTTTCTCATTAAATCTAGCACATTACGGAACGCTAAGCTCTTAAAAGCTTACTTTTGCATATTCGTGTGTCTCTCAACTAAGGCGGTTCATTTAGAGGCCGTCTCTGCTCTTACCACAGAAGCCTTTCTCGCGGCGTTACAAAGATTTATCTCACGGCGCGGTACGCCGGTACTAATTAGATCAGATTGCGGCACCAATTATGTAGGCTCCAGAAATCACCTCATAGAAGTCCAAAATTTTCTCACTGCTAATAATGATGCAATCACACACAAACTAGCTAACCAGCACGTAACCTGGTTGTTAAACCCCCCAAAGGGCCCCTGGTTCGGCGCGTTACATGAAATTAACATTAAATCTACGAAACAATTACTTTATCGCGTAATTGGTGAACAACACCTTACATTTGAGGAATTTTCTACACTTCTGACACGAATTGAGGCTGTACTTAACTCCAGACCTCTCTGCCCACTTTCATCCGACCCGTCGGACTTTCAACCCTTAACTGCTGGCCATTTTATTATAGGCCGTCCGCTCACAGCTCTGCCCGAGCCGTCCTTTGATGACAGGCCATTATCTGCTCTTAAACGTTTTCAACTCATACAAGCTCTTTCTCAACGCTTTTGGACACTGTGGACCAGATCCTACCTCCATACCCTTCAGACCCGCTCCAAATGGCTTTCCCCTTCCTCACCTCCTCAAGTTGGCGAACTTGTACTCGTCAAAGAAGATAACCTGCCCCCGCTCCAATGGAAACTGGGAAGAATTACCCGCACAATACCTGGCAAGGATGGAGTGATCCGAGTTGTGGATCTGGACACAGCCCACGGACATCTGCGCAGACCTGTGCTCAAGATAGCAAGGCTGCCGTTAGATTCAGCTCAAGAAGAGGTGCTCTCTCGGGCCCCCCAGGATGTTCGCGCCACTCGGGCGCGACGATTGGTTCCCTGATTTGCTTTCTCACTCTTACTCATGGATTCGGCGCGAGCGTCGCATGCGCGCGACTCGAAAAAAGTCACGCGTCGTCCACGGTTCGAGAAGGGTCGTTAAATTGAAAATATATGTAAAAGTAAAACCCTTCAGCTCATCTGCTCGTGTGTGAATTATTATAAGTATATTGCCGGCCGGCTTCTATTAAAGTGAACTATACAGACAATTGAACTAACCAGTGATAGTGAATATAGCGTATAATATAAAACTTTGTTGCACGTGTACCTATACGTGCAAAGGTATATTCAGCCCAGGAGCGTGCCACTCACTCAGCGCCATCCATCTATCATCCGCCCATCTACATTCCAAGTAAGTGCACACCCTTACATCTCTCTCCCTTACAACTCCAACCCCCGCTTCAGCTCATCGTCTATGTGAGGTGTCCCAGCCCTTACAAATTTTAGGGCTAGTCCCCCTCAATTTGTTTTTTAACTACTCTATTAGCTTGTGCCTAAGGACGTTACCCGTGTGAGATTCAAATAAGATTTAGATAGCGTGAGAGAGACTTGATTTTTGAACTTACTATTATATAGTACACTAGCGACTCACCCTCGCTCCGCTCGGGTTCGTTCCTTGGTACATTTTAACGGTTAGTATAGATTTCTCAGAAATAAGATATTTTCTCGCAGTAAAAAGTATCCTATATGTTAACCCGGATAACCAGCTATCATCATACCAAATTTAATCAAAATATGTCCAGTGGTTTTCTCGTGATTCCCAGACATACAGATAATTCTAAAAACTATAGATTCGGCCTCTGTATCGATAATAATGACTATTTCAATAAGATTTTGCAAAAAAATATTTAATATACAGATTCGACTCAGAATTTTAATCTATGGTTCCTTAATAATACTATAAAAGATGCCAATTTCTAATTGTATGTTATAGTTATATCGGATAATTTGTGACATTTTTTTTATTGATTAATACAATCTCTTAATCTAAATACACGTGCCTCACTTCGCTTCTGCCTAAATCAGGACGGGTCATTAGAATAAAAAAAAACATAAAACACGAAGATATTTGTACAAAGCGGTAAAAATCTTTTTTCTCTACCTGTTTAATAAGTAACTAATTAACAATGATCAATAATATGGATAAGCTAGGTTTCTTATAGAGCAAAAAAACTGGTCTAATAGGTAATTCAGTGGACGCGTTTGATACCTGCTACTCGTTCAATTAGTTATTCTTCGCAATTTATAGCACCAATTTATATGTGTACCTAGATATTTGGCGTGTCTAATAAACTAGCTTTTGCACGTAGCTCTGCTCACGTAGTCTCTTACTCTTAAGGATTGTGATGTTACATAGTCTTCTACTTCTATACATAATAAAATTATTCTAGTCGAGTCGAATCTATACGTTAAATATTTTTTGGGAAATCTTATTTAAATAGTCATTATTATCGATACAGAGGCTGAATCCATAGTTTTTAGAATTTTTGTCTGTCTGTCTGTCTGTGACCGCATTACGAGAAAACTACTGGACAGATTTTGATGAAATTTAGTATGATGATAGCTGGTTATCCGGGTCAACTATAGGATACTTTTTACTGCGGGAAAATATCTCATCTCTGAGAAATTTATACTAAACGTTAAAACATAACTAGGGACGAACCCGAGCGAAGCGAGGGTGAAGCGCTAGTAATAAATTTATCTAATCCTTAATAAACGGGCTGTACAATGAGAAAAGAATTTATCAAATTGTACTAGATGTTCCAAGATATTAACATGTTCAAACAAACAAACAAACAGACAATTCAACATATTAGTAAAGAATATTCAAATATTTACAAGAATATTCTGAAATAGTTTTATAACATGCAAGTTAATTATTGAAATATCGGTTTATTTATGATTTTGATACATGATATGAGATGAAGAACATGATACTTGATAGTATACTCGTACATATTTTGAAATATTATAATACGCTATACGCTGCGTTCCTTTTGTTCATCGATTGACAGACAGAGATACTTGTTGTTAATCATTCATTTTTCACTAACAAGGTAAAGTCGTTAAGCTCTAAGTGTAGATTGAGATGCCCCAGTACACCTACATACATTACTGTTGCATGACAAGAAATACTATATACTATATATAATACTTTCTTAGTTTTAAATAAAATTATATTTTAGGACTTATGTCAAGGATTTATTTCGATTTTTGGTTTTCAACCGACTTCCAAAAAGGAGAAGTTTCTCAATTCGACCGTATATATGTTTTTTCAGATGTTTCAAATGCTTTACAGCAATCATGGTAAAAAAAAAACTGAAAGGAATTGAATTAGATAGTCGACATTTATTGTTGGTTGATTAGTAAATATATTGTTACGTTAACGTTATAAAAAGTACCCAACAGTGGAATGTTAAAATGTGTTAAATTATTATAACTTCGCTTTCATAATTACTACTAAAAATGAGCACTTTTTATTATAATATTTACATAAAAATTATATTTGACATTAATTAAAATAAACTATCTATCACGTTTATAAATTAGTATTTTTTATATAGATTTTAAATTTTCATATAGATGTAACGTTATTTTAGAAATGAGATCATTAGAACCGGAGATAAAACTTGATCTCTTTGTAGTATCCGCTACCATAAAGCAAAGCTATATGTAATAGTAACATTTACAATATAAATTCATAGATGAAGGCTGAAAAGTTTTTGGGTATAGTTTTTTTGTGTTAGGCCAGTTGGGTTTTTCCTCATATAGAACTAAAATCTATTATAGATAAAATATTTTGTTATATTTATAGTTATTTATATATTGAATAATGATTAGTATAAAGCGTGTTTAATACAGTTTTCTATATTTAAAACATCTAATTAAAGTAATAAATATGACCCCAATTTACAGTCTATGGACTTAGCCACTTACACCAAATTCTTGTGAGATACAAAAAGTCATTGGGCAAGAAGTTAAATAATTCCCCCTTGCAGTGTTAAAAAAGAGCTATACAAAATACACTCAAATTTACTAAATCGTACCTCTTATTGCGAAGGCATAAGATATATTTTAGACGTGTTTGTTAAATATGCAGATGCATGCTAACGTTCGCTAATTGACATTAAGCGGCGCGCATTCCTTTCGTGTTTTTACGCTTTCGAACGTATCTAAGATTAATTGGAAAGTCTAACATATAAATAACTAGCGACTTACCCTTACTTCGCTCGGGTGCGTCCATAGCTTCGCGGATTTTGTTCACAATTTCATGGGTTTTAATTTTTTTGCCTGGAACCCTGATTCTTTTTCTAATACAAGTAAGCCTAGTCTAAGTTACTCTTTATAACATAAGCTATCTGCCAGTGAAAGTCCCGTTAAAATCGGTACAGCTGTTTCGGAAATTAGCCGGAACAAACAGACAGACAAAAATTATAAAGATTTTTGTTTCTTAATAGAACCGTATATACTTATATATTATACATTTAGTAAAAACCTGTTATTTTGACATTACTAACAGACACTTCAATTATATTTATCTGTATATGTGTTAAAATCTCGCTTTGATTATTTAATAATAAATAATTATTAAAATGATAAGACATCTTTAGACAGCTTCATAAATGTATAATAGCATTCGAAGTAAGCTTTTTTTTCATCTGTACACACTTTCCCCTTGCAAGTAAACAATGAGAACTCATTGAATTTTCACATTGTTCTTATCTTTCTATCGGTATCTAGACAGTGTTAGATTGTAGAGCAACGCTGCGCTTTCTTATAATTAGAATGATATTAAAATCTTTAGCAGTTAACTGTAAGTATTTTGGCCCCGAATTAAACAACGACCATTTTTATTACGGTTCCGTATCCGAAGGATGTCAACGGAACTCTATAAGTTCTAAGCCTCCGCTATCCATCCCTCTGTCAGAGGGCTGTATCTCATGAATAGGTAGAGTTGAAATTTTCACCGAGTATGTATTTCTGTTGCCGCTATAACAATAAATAATAAAAATTCAAGAAACATATTTTTAACGTTCGTAATCGATTATCGAAGTTAATATACTACATACATAGAGTAAAAGTCATATTAATAAAAAGTACCTACATGTACGATGGTACGGAAACCTTCCGTGTGCGAATTCGACTCACACTTGACCGATTTTTAAAATTAAATATAGTGCTGAATCGATATTGATGTAATCAATATTATTGGAAACCTCTAAGCATTTATTTAGTGATCAAATTGTTCCAAATATATGGAAACATCTTTTTTTATCATAAATAATATCCTAAGCATGTTAACAGCTTCAGGCTATTTTAGGGTTAGCACATTATTTAAACGAAGGCCAATTTTGTTATCAAATGAATTTTAAATTGACGGATGTCTGTTAATGCCTTAAATCCGAGACATATGTTCTAAGCCAATTATTTTAATATTACGGCGGAAAAAGGGCGAGTTTCTTTGTGGAGGCATAATGATAGATAATGACGTAAGTATTACCTAGTTGTGATACATTAAATGCATGTAAAATGTTGATTCGAATTGTATAAATTGTACGTTCCGTTACAGTGATATTTATATTGACTTCTTTATCACCTCAAACGTTTGTGCAAATACTTTTTGTAGAATATGTGTACATAATACATATGTTTGTATTAGTGTACACATAGGTGTGATAAATTTTGTATCCCTTACTTTAAAAATGGTTGATTCCCCATATAAACTTTTCACCCCCTTAAGGGATGATTTCTGGGACAAAAACTATCCTATGTCCTTCCAGGGCTTCAAACTATCTTCATGCCAAACTTTATCTAAATCGGTTTAGCGGATTTTTAGTTTATCCATTACAAACAAACTCACAAACTTTACCTCTTTATAATATTAATATTATATTATAATGTATATGATGAAATTAATATTTTATTATTTAATACTTCGATTATCTCTTCTATTTCATATGAAAACTGAAAACAATTGTTTTATGCGCATTAAAACAATTGTTGTAAATTTTCAATATTATATACATAAGTGAAAGTTTTTGATTGTATTTGTTACTTTTTTAGCCCAGCGCATTTGTGTTAAAATTAGGAATAGCGATGCCGATAGTGTTGTATGTACATACATTAACCAATGTACATATATCGCATGATGCCGATAAAGTATATATCGCATGACATAGTTCATTTTTCATTATCAGTACGACGCAGTTTTTTTATGAGCGAAGTCACCGGCCAAAACTAGTTTATACATAAGGTAATATTTAACAGAAAGTTAATTAAGAAGATGTATATGTATACATATATTACTTTAAGGCATTTACTTCGTTGTGACAGTCAAATAAATCTTATTTCAAAAGAAATTCTCTAACAATATTATAAACAACTTTGTTCTCATAAATCATTAATCCTTCCGGTAAATACATTAATCCTTCATTCAAATTTGTAAAATTTATGTTTCAAATAAAATAATGGAGGAGTGGGCGATGAGAAACGGACATTGTTTCTAAATATTATTATATTTTACACATTAGGCGTTTTTGCCGACAAAATTATACATTTAAATTAGTCCATGTATTCTTGTCACGTTTTCAAGAATGAGGCGTTTTTTGACCTAAACGTACCGTGTACGTTTGAATTAATTATTGCTTTGTTTCTTTATCCAATACTAGCGACTTACCCTTGCTTCACTCGGGTGCGTCCCTAGGTACGTTAATATTTTTGAGCGGGACCCTAATTCTTTTTCTCAAATTAAAATAACATCAGCTATTTTCCAGTGAAAATCCCGTCAAAATTGGTCCAGCCGTTTCGGAGAATAGCCGGAACGAACAGATAGATAAACAAAAATTAAAAAAACTGTGTTTTCTCATAAGTAGGTACCTAGTGTATATAATTTCATAGTATACATTTAGTAAAAAGATGTTTTTTTTAAATTACAAACAGACACTTCAATTTTATTTATCTGTATAGATGTAACTAAATATGAAAGTAGATTTTAGGTTTCCCTCAAAAATAATAAATTTCACAAACTACAAATGGATTATGTATTTTTAAACAAAGTAAATTTACGTCTATATTTGTAATAAGGAAAATATGTTGTTTTGTATTTTATCCTGCTATTAATAACTAACAATTAGCACAGCACACGACGTATTACTATTATTTATCTAAACTCTAAAGCGCTTGCTAAATTATCGCCTGTTGATTAATGATTTCATCTTGGTACTACGACAGTTTTGAAATATTCGCCACACTGTTCTAAACTTTAATAAATAGCATGTATTTTGTGAATAGGTATCTATATTCAAACTCTATAATAACTTTTATATTGAAACTATCGACTCACCCTCGCTCCGCTCGGGGTCGTCACTAGATGCGTTTTAACGGTTAGTATAGATTTCTCAGAGATGAGATATTTTCCCGCAGTAAAAAGTATCCTATAATTGTTTTACCCGGATAACCAGCTATCATCATACCAAATTTCATCAATATCTGTCCAATAGTTTTCTCGTAATGCGTTCCTAATGGACATACAAAAATTCTAAAATTTTATAAGGTTTTCCAAAACATATTTACTTAATGTACAGATTCGACTCTGTTAAAATTTTATTATATGTATAGATTACACAAGCTTATCAAATATTGTAAACAATATAAGGAAAAATAATTTAATTACACTCATTTAATAAGTTTTAATTAAGTGTATATTAGGTATGTATATTATATTATTATATAATATATACTTTAGTTATCAGAATAACAGCTTTCAAACACTATTATTCAATAATAACATAATAAATATTGTACAATAAACATATCCTATATAACTATATAAAAATACCTCTGGAAAATCATAGTATTTTCCTAACAAAAGATAACATCGATTGAACAAACACACTCGTAAACTAAGCGCTTTACTGTTTTAGATTGTAATAATTCAACATTCAGTATTAAATTATTCTATGATATTACAAATTGTATACGAAATACACTAAAAACATAAATATCATTTAAAGTACGTGTAATGAAGCTATAAAAGCAAGTAACGACGCCACTTGTACGTCTCTAATCATACAATTCGACTATACTTGAACTAACTTGACCTTTAAACAAGAACATATCAATTAAGGGCATGAAGTAAAAAAGAAAGAGCCATAAAAATCAAGCCACTAATTGGAGTGTCAGTGTTTAAAAAGGAACTATGATGAAACTACATATAAACTCACTATATTATATAACTGCTTGTTTAATTACTAATCATCTGAAACAAATATTATCTATATTTAAACTTGTTGGACGCTTTAATGCCTAGACTGAACTACTGGACCTAGGGTTCTTATATTATCACAGTATTCCATAACCTATGGATGTAGGTACATATATATACATATACCTTAAATAATATGAACTCTACTAAAGAGGATTATTAAAACATAACTCTTTAAATGGTGAAGTAGTGTGACAAAGCTGTTATGGTATAGGTAATAGAATATTCTTGTGGCCAAGTTTTCTAAAAACTTAAGTTTCGTTTTCTTTGACACAAATTAATGATACATCATATATTTCGGCATTTTCATAATTAAATTATTGAATAACAAAAAATAATATAAAATTGGTATTGAAAATATTTTTATGATAGATAGGTACCATTTTTCTTGGGTGTTAACTGCGTTGTGGTCTTTGCTTGAATGAAAAAGGAAATAATAAATAAATAAATAAGTTGGGACATTAACCACGGCACCATCTAGTACCATGGTAAGCTACGAGGCCTGTGTTATGGATACCAGATAGGTGTTACACTACACATATATTATAACTTTAAATATATACATAACATAAACACCCATGACTGGAGTACAAACATTCGTGCTCATAACACAAATGAATTCCCCCAGCGGGACTCGAACCCGCGACCGCTGTTACAGCAAGTAGGGTCACTACAAACGGAGCCAAATTTGTAAGAGTACCTATATTTAACTAGTGATCAATTAACGCGATTCATACCATGAATGCACAAGGGCGGTTATGTTAATATTTATTGATGCCATAGAGAAACTCTACGTTTACGTCCTTAATGAGAATAATATAAAGGTTTTTTGAATTTTATACATATACTAACGACACACCCTCGCTCCGCTCGGGTAAAAAGTAAAAAGTATCCTATATTGACCCGGATAACTAGCTAACATCATACCAAATTTCGTCAAATTCTGTCCAGTGGTTTTCTCGTTGTACGTCCCCAGACAGACAGATAGAAAGACAGACAAAAATGCCTATAGATAACCTATAGATAAAAAACCTATAGATTCGGCCTCTGTATCAATAATAATGACTCTTTCAATAAGAGTTTCAAAAAATTTTTAATGCACAGATTCGACTCAGAATTTTATTATATGTATAGATATTAGATATAGATAATATAGAGAAAAAGGACAAAAATTTGATACCATATTCCTATAATTAGTAATTGTATAGAAAATATCTTTATAAATTCATCCCATAAGATTAAAAAAGTTATACGGAAAATTAATTTTGTGAACTCAAGAGGAGCAAGTCATAATATAAATAACCACTTTGATAATAAGACGTATGTCGCACAATCAAAACACATTAGCTACAGTCAAGTAACGGACAGACGGATTTACGATCTTGACTCCTAGCCTCCACATTTGTACCTAGCTGAATTGAACAATTGTAAACACGATATATGCGCATTATGACTCACAAGAGTATTCAAGACATTAATTCGTATATATTAATATCCAGTTTATCTATGAATATAGTGCAGGGAATGGAACATCGACAAATATTTAAGATTGCAATTTCGTGTCATCTATGAGACATTGCAATGGTGGCGCCAAAAACGGCAC
Source organism: Fabriciana adippe (assembly GCA_905404265.1). Classification (NCBI taxonomy): domain Eukaryota; kingdom Metazoa; phylum Arthropoda; class Insecta; order Lepidoptera; family Nymphalidae; genus Fabriciana; species Fabriciana adippe. The sequence goes on along the minus strand of FR989995.1, from coordinate 12,315,807 downwards.
GCGATGAGGTCAGCCGTGGCGTTTAGCCAACTGCATTTCAACCCATCGGGATATAGATTTTATCATTTTATTAATGTCGTTTATTTTCAGTAATGTAATATTAAACAAAAATGTAAACTCTCTCGTAACTAGAGTTTAGTGATTTAAACCGAAACTCAAGAATGATAAACAATCGCTGCTTTCAATGGATCATAAATTCAAACGTTTCACTTATGCCCCAGTTCTATGACGGAATAATGTTTGAAACACTCGTACGCTTTCAACGCTTAAAAATGAGTGTTGTGTTAATCTTATTATACTTGGATTGCGAGTAAATTTTGATACGTATCAGGTGGACATTGCGTTATTGCAGTGGCAGTCGGCCAAAGACCGGTGGCGCCAGTGTGGACAATTACAGATATAGGAGTATGTAACACGAGCTGTGAAATAAAACTTATGATTAATGCGACGCCAGTGGCAAAAAGTTATAATAAGACTGATAGTTAAAAAACAGTGCACTCATTCACAGCCATTCTAAAGCGAGTTAACGATCTCACTGTGAAGACATGGCAATTAACAAAGAAGTTTTACTTTGCATTATTCCAAAGGGCCGAGCGACTAAAACGTTAGTTGTGGAAAAAGTGTTTAAATTCAATTTGAAATATTTAAAGTCCCTCAGTAGGTTCGCGTTACAATAAAAAGGTTGATTCATTAGCAAGAACAATTAACGCTTCAGGCTTTTAAAGAGACAATAGTGATGCGCACGCAAAGCTAATCGTTCATCGAGACTGGCGCCCGAGAGAGGAATGGGGTCGACAGGCGACAAGCCAAGCGGCGTGCGACTGCACGCTATCGATAAGTGGCTAATCTCTACCTACGCTGATCAAAATCTAAGGCGCCTGTTCATCTATTGCAATTTTCATAGTCATATTTATGTAGCGGCGTTATATTCGCTGCCTACAAACATCATGTTTATTAATTTAATGTTGCGAATTTTGCTAAGTGATTTATAAAGGTGACGTTTAATTTAAATGAGAAATGAAGCGATAATTTGTTTCGTTACACAAAATTTACATTTCTTGGCATAGATTCATAGTGCTAAGAGTATTGTAAATGTTTCTGGTAGATAAGATAATTTAATCGAATTAGTATGTCGATTATTATAGAAATATCGATATTTTAGAACAGAACAACACTAGCGGATGAGACCGGCGCGGGCGCCGAGAGCGCTGGCGCCGCTACTCGCAAACAATGCATGTCCTTTGCACAAGTGCTTTAAAAAAGCCGATTGTTAATTGTTATGCTAATAAAAGATTTCTATCATTTTGCATATTGTTTTAATTTCGTGCACGGCGAAAATATTACCACTAAGGACGGTTTGTGCATTGCAATTTGCAAATGCGTTATGTACTTCTATCTACTTATTATTATTATATGTTTCACATGAATGAGCCTTGTATATACTAATATAAATAATACGTAAGTGATTTAGTAAGAATACTTATAGTTTATACTAGCGACTTACCCTCGCTTAGCTCGTTCCTAGATACGCGGATTTTGTTTGCAATTTTATGGGTTTTAATTTTTTACGCGGAACCCTAATCTTTTTTTTAAATAAAAGTAGCCTTAGTTACTCCTTATAACATTAGCTATCTGCCAGTGAAAGTCTCATCAAAATCGGTCCAACCGTTTCAGAGATTAGCCGGAACAAACAGGCCGACAAAAAAATTCAAAATATTTTTATCTTATAAATACCTATATACTTTCACATGTAGGTATTTATCAAAAAGCTGTTATTTTGACTTTACAAACAGACACTTCAATTTTATTTATCCGTATAGATTAATTAAAAATATCAAAATTTTATTTCGACTCTTTGTACATATTTTAAAATGAATAAATTTTTACTGTTATGTACCTACACATAATAATTATTATAATTTTCAATGTAGGTATTTCAGTTTTAGTCGTAAGTCGTTGTACTTTTCCAAACCGTAAAGTTTGACAGTTTAATATCATATCTTTCGCAGCAATTTATACTCACCTGTCAAAGATTTGTAATAAAAATTTTGGTTACTTGCCAAGATGTTGAACGGTGAAAAGCACACTTACCTGTAAAGAAAAAAATACATTTAAAACTTTGTTACTGAATTAGTCACACTATATTATAATAAGACTTATACGAATAAAAGAGTTTCGATTAATATTCAAGAAAAATATTTACTTTTGTATAATGGAGCTTTCTTAGAGTAAATTGTATTCAGCCCTTTTTAACGTCCCACTGCTGGGCACGGGCCTTCCTTCAATACGAGGGGGATCAGACCATAGTCCACCACGCTGGCCAAGTGCGGGTTGGCGGACTCCACATGTCTTTCGAAAACTTGCTAGGTTCTCTCAAACATGCAGGTTTCCTCACGATGTTATCCTTCACCGTAAGGCAAGTGGTAATCATGTTAGAAATGATTCGCACATGAAAATATCAGAGATGCGAGACCCGGGATTTGAACCTGCTTCACTCGGTTTCCCAAGTGCGCGCGTTACCACTGGGCTACCACTGCCTAAGAGTAAAACAATTATTAAAATCAGTTATTTATTATTTATTTATCAGTTATTTCACAGTATCGAATACAAACGTCTTTTTTTCCTTATATATACCTAGCTTATATTATATATATTATTAATTTTTATTTATTATATAATATAACACTAAGTATATAACAAAAAAATATCGTATTGAAGTATTAAACTTATTATTTTACAAACATTTGCTCTGCAGGATTTGAACCCGTAACTTTACGCATAGGAATCACAATCATACTGTAAATACTTACGTCATTATAGAACTCAAAAAAGTGATTAGATACACCACACATGCAATATGTTTTTGTTTTTTTTTTATAGCATTCAATTCGTCCGGTTATAAAAAGCGCAGTTAGTAGCAGTCACGTTGTTTATTATTTATTCGTTATACATATTACGAAATATAAACAATGTTTCGATATACAGGCTCGAGTTTAAATAAGCAGATGTTGAGTACTGTCTGCATATTTAAAGTTTACATATTAGATTACTGTTAAAGTTACACTCGTAAGTTAACTCGTAAATTATCCCAACTTGTTATCTACCTTATAAGTTATAACTAATAATAATAAATGTTTAAAAAAAAAAACAGACTATTATCATTATAATAGAGCAATTAGTAATTAGCGAGTACAAATTATATCAGATATTAATTTTTTGCACGCCACATACTGAACATATAATAAACGTGTTTTTGTTTCAAAGTTATTATCCTAAATGAGAGCGAAGGAATAAATTCATTAAACGTGTCAGTGTAACCTTATTTTAAATGCCAACTGTACTGCACTTTTTCAGTTTACGTTCCCATCTGTCGCCACGATCCGCTTTCGAGTTTACAACCAGACAGCAAGACCCACTCAGTATTCAGTTTTCTATATAAACGTAGATATAATAATGAAAATTCAGAGGTTATAGATATCTGGTGGCAGATCTACCCCTCGCCACGCCGCCTTTTCTACAATCTATTTGAATACGGTATCCCAGTGAGTTCAAAAATAGCGTACGAATGCATCTTTGTATTATGCATTTTAAAATAGAATGTAACTAAGTATATTTTGAATAGGAACATTCTCATATCTCAAAACACTTCTCTATTTTTTTTAAATTGAACATATAGGTAGTAGGTACAGATAAGATATCGATACAATAAAATTATTCATCATTGACTTATGACACTAAGACAAACAAAATAACAGTTAAAAATAACGTTCAATAAATTAAAATGGTTATTTAGAGTTTAGTTATATGGTGCTGTTTTTAAAATATAGATGTAACGGCTATTAGTCGCGGTAAATAAAATCGCATTTTATATCTACTTTTGCCGTCTTATATAACAGATAAAATGATACTTTATGTAACATAACTAGCGACTCACCCTCTAGTTCACCCTAAAACCCTAGGTTGATTCCCAATAAAAACTTTCATCCCCATTGTCACCCCTTTAAGGGATGATTTCCGGGATAAAAAGTATCCTATGTCCTTTCCAGGGTCTCAAACTATATTCTTATCAAATTTGATCTAAATCGGTTCAATAGATCCAGAGATTACCCCCTACAACCTCACAAACTTTACCTCTATAATATTAGTATAGATAAAGAAATTCGACTTTAACTTTAAAAAAACGTGAAATATATAAAATATTATATTTACAAAACAACATTTTTCTAATCATTAGTTAGGTACCTAACTACATATTTCTAAGCGTAACGCCTAGATCTGGCAGTGACCCAGAATTTATTCGCGGCGAGTAAACAAGTGCAATATGGGAAAGTATTTCTGTATTGAAAACAATGGCTAAAGTTATGGTCTAATTTAGGTTACAAGGCTAACAAAATGAATGTGTTGGGGACGCAAACTTATGGCTATTACCTACTGCTGTGTGTTTACTCTTACGAAGTTGTATACAAAGCCAATTAAAAATATATCTTATCTTTTACTTATATTTAACTAGCGACTCACGCTCGCCTCGCTCGCGTTCGTGCCTAGGTACGTTTTCACGATATGTATTGAAAAAACTTTATATATTATGTATACTAGCGACTCACCCTCGCTTCGCTCGGGTTCGTCCCTAGGTTACGTTTCACTGCTGAACTGAGCTAAACGTTGATAAGTCAGCCTGTGAGTCGCGAGTAGTGAATAAAAATAGTAATTGCGAGTGTACCTTAGGTGATAGACATGTAATATTGCGAACTTCCCTGTATAACTTTTTAAGACCTACAATTTTCTAGTACATTGTTTTGATTTATCTCTTAAGGTTCAGCCAGCGTTAGCCATATAAACTTCTAAGGACGACTCGATAGAACCAGTCATTGCGTTTTCCCGCGGGAACGAAAAATGTGCCTGTAGTAAAAGGTATCCTAAATGTTGACTCGAGTGATAAGCTATCACTATACAAAATTTAATTGAAATCGGTTCAGTACTTTTTGCGTGAAACGCGCACATCGATTTAACTATGTTAGTTTTGCTATAGGTATAGATAAGAATAGGTATTGCGAGTGTACCTTGAGAGATAGACATATACTGTTGTAGATATTTCTGTTGGCCTTTTCAAGATCTACAATTTTTTAGTACATTGTTTTGATGTATGTCTTTAGGTTTAGCCAGCGGAGGGTTCCTAAGGAGGACTCGATAAAACCAGTTATTGCGATTTCCCGCGGGAAACAAAGATTTTCCAAAAGTAAAAGTTATCCTAAATGTTGACCCGAGTAATAAGTTATCAGTTCACAAAATTTCGTTGAAATCGGTTCATTACTTTTTGCGTGAAACGCGTACAGACAAACAGACAAACAGACAAACAGACAAAAAGACAAACAGACAAACAGACAAACAGACAAAAAAATTAATAACTATTGTTTTGGGGTCTATATCGTATACATAATACGTTACAGTCATTGTTTTTAAAAAATATTTCATGTACAGATTTCGCTAAGTTACTGCTTTATTATAGTATAGATAACGTACTCGTATAAGAAAACAGTAATATCATTTAATAAAAATAGTTATAGCGAGTGTACTTTAGGAGATAGACATATACCGTTGAGAACTTTTCTGTAGAACTTTTTAAGACCTACAATTTTCTAGTACATTGTTTTGATTTACCTCTTAAGGTTCAGCCAGCGTTAGCCATATAAACTTCTAAGGACGACTCGATAGAACCAGTCATTGCGTTTTCCCGCGGGAACGAAAAATGTGCCTGTAGTAAAAGGTATCCTAAATGTTGACTCGAGTGATAAGCTATCACTATACAAAATTTAATTGAAATCGGTTCAGTACTTTTTGCGTGAAACGCGCACATCGATTTAACTATGTTAGTTTTGCTATAGGTATAGATAAGAATAGGTATTGCGAGTGTACCTTGAGAGATAGACATATACTGTTGTAGATATTTCTGTTGGCCTTTTCAAGATCTACAATTTTTTAGTACATTGTTTTGATGTATGTCTTTAGGTTTAGCCAGCGGAGGGTTCCTAAGGAGGACTCGATAAAACCAGTTATTGCGATTTCCCGCGGGAAACAAAGATTTTCCAAAAGTAAAAGTTATCCTAAATGTTGACCCGAGTAATAAGTTATCAGTTCACAAAATTTCGTTGAAATCGGTTCATTACTTTTTGCGTGAAACGCGTACAGACAAACAGACAAACAGACAAACAGACAAAAAGACAAACAGACAAACAGACAAACAGACAAAAAAATTAATAACTATTGTTTTGGGGTCTATATCGTATACATAATACGTTACAGTCATTGTTTTTAAAAAATATTTCATGTACAGATTTCGCTAAGTTACTGCTTTATTATAGTATAGATAACGTACTCGTATAAGAAAACAGTAATATCATTTAATAAAAATAGTTATAGCGAGTGTACTTTAGGAGATAGACATATACCGTTGAGAACTTTTCTGTAGAACTTTTTAAGACCTACAATTTTCTAGTACATTGTTTTGATTTATCTCTTAAGGTTCAGCCAGCGTTAGCCATATAAACTTCTAAGGACGACTCGATAGAACCAGTCATTGCGTTTTCCCGCGGGAACGAAAAATGTGCCTGTAGTAAAAGGTATCCTAAATGTTGACTCGAGTGATAAGCTATCACTATACAAAATTTAATTGAAATCGGTTCAGTACTTTTTGCGTGAAACGCGCACATCGATTTAACTATGTTAGTTTTGCTATAGGTATAGATAAGAATAGGTATTGCGAGTGTACCTTGAGAGATAGACATATACTGTTGTAGATATTTCTGTTGGCCTTTTCAAGATCTACAATTTTTTAGTACATTGTTTTGATGTATGTCTTTAGGTTTAGCCAGCGGAGGGTTCCTAAGGAGGACTCGATAAAACCAGTTATTGCGATTTCCCGCGGGAAACAAAGATTTTCCAAAAGTAAAAGTTATCCTAAATGTTGACCCGAGTAATAAGTTATCAGTTCACAAAATTTCGTTGAAATCGGTTCATTACTTTTTGCGTGAAACGCGTACAGACAAACAGACAAACAGACAAACAGACAAAAAGACAAACAGACAAACAGACAAACAGACAAAAAAATTAATAACTATTGTTTTGGGGTCTATATCGTATACATAATACGTTACAGTCATTGTTTTTAAAAAATATTTCATGTACAGATTTCGCTAAGTTACTGCTTTATTATAGTATAGATAACGTACTCGTATAAGAAAACAGTAATATCATTTAATAAAAATAGTTATAGCGAGTGTACTTTAGGAGATAGACATATACCGTTGAGAACTTTTCTGTAGAACTTTTTAAGACCTACAATTTTCTAGTACATTGTTTTGATTTACCTCTTAAGGTTCAGCCAGCGTTAGCCATATAAACTTCTAAGGACGACTCGATAGAACCAGTCATTGCGTTTTCCCGCGGGAACGAAAAATGTGCCTGTAGTAAAAGGTATCCTAAATGTTGACTCGAGTGATAAGCTATCACTATACAAAATTTAATTGAAATCGGTTCAGTACTTTTTGCGTGAAACGCGCACATCGATTTAACTATGTTAGTTTTGCTATAGGTATAGATAAGAATAGGTATTGCGAGTGTACCTTGAGAGATAGACATATACTGTTGTAGATATTTCTGTTGGCCTTTTCAAGATCTACAATTTTTTAGTACATTGTTTTGATGTATGTCTTTAGGTTTAGCCAGCGGAGGGTTCCTAAGGAGGACTCGATAAAACCAGTTATTGCGATTTCCCGCGGGAAACAAAGATTTTCCAAAAGTAAAAGTTATCCTAAATGTTGACCCGAGTAATAAGTTATCAGTTCACAAAATTTCGTTGAAATCGGTTCATTACTTTTTGCGTGAAACGCGTACAGACAAACAGACAAACAGACAAAAAGACAAACAGACAAACAGACAAACAGACAAAAAAATTAATAACTATTGTTTTGGGGTCTATATCGTATACATAATACGTTACAGTCATTGTTTTTAAAAAATATTTCATGTACAGATTTCGCTAAGTTACTGCTTTATTATAGTATAGATAACGTACTCGTATAAGAAAACAGTAATATCATTTAATAAAAATAGTTATAGCGAGTGTACTTTAGGAGATAGACATATACCGTTGAGAACTTTTCTGTAGAACTTTTTAAGACCTACAATTTTCTAGTACATTGTTTTGATTTATCTCTTAAGGTTCAGCCAGCGTTAGCCATATAAACTTCTAAGGACGACTCGATAGAACCAGTCATTGCGTTTTCCCGCGGGAACGAAAAATGTGCCTGTAGTAAAAGGTATCCTAAATGTTGACTCGAGTGATAAGCTATCACTATACAAAATTTAATTGAAATCGGTTCAGTACTTTTTGCGTGAAACGCGCACATCGATTTAACTATGTTAGTTTTGCTATAGGTATAGATAAGAATAGGTATTGCGAGTGTACCTTGAGAGATAGACATATACTGTTGTAGATATTTCTGTTGGCCTTTTCAAGATCTACAATTTTTTAGTACATTGTTTTGATGTATGTCTTTAGGTTTAGCCAGCGGAGGGTTCCTAAGGAGGACTCGATAAAACCAGTTATTGCGATTTCCCGCGGGAAACAAAGATTTTCCAAAAGTAAAAGTTATCCTAAATGTTGACCCGAGTAATAAGTTATCAGTTCACAAAATTTCGTTGAAATCGGTTCATTACTTTTTGCGTGAAACGCGTACAGACAAACAGACAAACAGACAAACAGACAAAAAGACAAACAGACAAACAGACAAAAAAATTAATAACTATTGTTTTGGGGTCTATATCGTATACATAATACGTTACAGTCATTGTTTTTAAAAAATATTTCATGTACAGATTTCGCTAAGTTACTGCTTTATTATAGTATAGATAACGTACTCGTATAAGAAAACAGTAATATCATTTAATAAAAATAGTTATAGCGAGTGTACTTTAGGAGATAGACATATACCGTTGAGAACTTTTCTGTAGAACTTTTTAAGACCTACAATTTTCTAGTACATTGTTTTGATTTATCTCTTAAGGTTCAGCCAGCGTTAGCCATATAAACTTCTAAGGACGACTCGATAGAACCAGTCATTGCGTTTTCCCGCGGGAACGAAAAATGTGCCTGTAGTAAAAGGTATCCTAAATGTTGACTCGAGTGATAAGCTATCACTATACAAAATTTAATTGAAATCGGTTCAGTACTTTTTGCGTGAAACGCGCACATCGATTTAACTATGTTAGTTTTGCTATAGGTATAGATAAGAATAGGTATTGCGAGTGTACCTTGAGAGATAGACATATACTGTTGTAGATATTTCTGTTGGCCTTTTCAAGATCTACAATTTTTTAGTACATTGTTTTGATGTATGTCTTTAGGTTTAGCCAGCGGAGGGTTCCTAAGGAGGACTCGATAAAACCAGTTATTGCGATTTCCCGCGGGAAACAAAGATTTTCCAAAAGTAAAAGTTATCCTAAATGTTGACCCGAGTAATAAGTTATCAGTTCACAAAATTTCGTTGAAATCGGTTCATTACTTTTTGCGTGAAACGCGTACAGACAAACAGACAAACAGACAAACAGACAAACAGACAAAAAGACAAACAGACAAACAGACAAAAAAATTAATAACTATTGTTTTGGGGTCTATATCGTATACATAATACGTTACAGTCATTGTTTTTAAAAAATATTTCATGTACAGATTTCGCTAAGTTACTGCTTTATTATAGTATAGATAAATAGGTATAGAAAAGTAAGTACCTATTTTAAAAATTAAAAAAAATCATATAGCTTTTACCTAAGAAATGATTCCCCATACAAACATTCATTGCTCTTTTTACACCCTTAAGAGTGGATTTCCGGGATAAAAACTATCCTATGTCCTTCCCAGGGCCTCAAACTATCTCCATACTAAATATCATCTAAATCGTTTCAACGGATTAAGCGTGAAAAGGTAACAGACAAACAGACAGACAGAGTTACTTTCGCATTTACAATATTAGTATGGAATACGTAACTTTCTCAAAACAGCAAAACTGCCATCGAAGGTAACTTTCGCAATTTTATCTATTACATAAATAATTTTAAAATCGATTATTTCTTTCTTGATTTTTTACATGAATATACATTATACACCATATATACGCAATTACATCATAACTAAAATATTGTACAATTATGTATACAATGATACAAGTGTGACTAATGACAAAGTAAAACATTATGACCTACAAAAGGCCTAGTGAAAACTAAGTCGCTTAAGACCGTAGCACATAAACATTGAGATTATAATAGTTGCGAACTAGAAAATTACGCTGTCTTCATAAAAGAATAAATTATGAATTTAATGAATAAATTATGTGCAGAGCGTGGTTTGCCGCAGGGAAAAAATAACGTCTAAGTGCGGCGCCGGCGCCAGTGGCGGCGGCAAGGATAAGCTACGAGTGCTCTCCTTGCTAGAAACCTAACAAATTATCTTAGCTATAATGATCTTTAACGTATTCCATTAAGAACTAGAATCCCAAAGCTTAATCCGTACATACAACCTTCCACATGTGTAGGCGGATTCTGAATGCGCTCATGCGACCGTAGCGAGTCATTACGATACTTGAAAATGCCTTCCTATATAAACAAACAATAGTACACCCTAGCGTAAAGCAATAAAGTCGATATCGCAATTGATTATCTTATTGTCTCTATCATTTTGCATTTGAGTGAGCGAGAGATCCCATGTAAAAATGTATCAGCAAACGTTACTATCCCGCTCGTTTTGACACGATACATGCGGCAAGCTAGATGATAAATATCTAGCCGTGACAGATGCCGGCGCTAGTACGTAAATTCAATTTAAATACGACTCGTGCGATAGTCGAAACATATCTATAAAGTACGATGTCAGATCGACGTGTGAGAACAAAGATTCATAAGCGGTCAAATCGTGTGGATAAACCACTTGCGGTACTTATGAATAATAAATATTTCAATGGGTAAAAGACACTTAAACACGCCAACGCTTATTAACTAAGTAAACCCTTAGATTAAAGACGGTTCAATTGTGAGAAAATCCATGAAACAGCTATTGATGTTGAAATGAATTCCGTACACATAGTTTATATTTACACCCACAGCAGGTGCGTTTGAAAGACGAAAAACATAAATTTCTATTTGATAACAGATGTTAGCCAGCCGAGGCGGTTGTGCTTGAATATGAAATCTCATTTGGAGCACAAGCTTTATGTAACCTAAAAATAATTAATCGTTTCTCTTTCGCTTCCAAGTAACTATGAAAGTAAATAAGATACCGCGGCGCGAACTTCAGACGCGGTGTGCTCGAGGCAAATAAGCGTCCGAACTTACTTATCTAAACAATGCCCACGCCCCATACACCTAAGTATCAAAACCGAGCACCTTGTTTCATTATCTCAGGACGCGCTATCGTGGATGTTGTCCCGGTGCCACAAAAACTACGAAATCTTATCACCTGACACGAACTTCAACTTAGCCGGTCCCTATTTTTGAACGACCGAAGCTTTTAGCCATATCGGCGGTCCCTGCAGTAAGATTTATAACTGTCTGGTTTCATCCACAAGTCGTCGGAATCCACATTAGTTAACGGAAACCTATAAGTGCTCCAAAAGGTTATTTTAGATAGCCAAAGCGTAGGAACTTAGAAAACTAATGACACAAGTCTTTGTTATATAAAAATATGCCTTCTGAAAGAGGATGATAACACTAAAAGCAAGAGCTTTTAGTAAAGATTTTAGTATTATTTGAGTGCTTTAAAGGATTATATGGTGTTGATAAACATTTAGAATAATGTTTAAACAATTCTTGAGATATTGTAAGTCGAGCTCTCGAAAGCCATTAAGAATAATGAGTGTTTGAGAAATGTCAAGCGACAGTATATGATGGAGTGGCATTAAAAGTGTCGTTGACAGGTAGTCGATGAATCATGGCCAAGCTATGTTCTAAGCAATAAACTTCATTTTTATAATACAATATTTCAAGAAGATATACACATCCTATTCAATGTTTTATTAATGTTTTGTTTTGAAATATTATTTAAGCCAGCGGTCATTGGATGTAAAAATTCATTGAATTAAATGAGTTTGTTTCTATATAATAGACGTAAAATATGATACCTTTTTCATAATTGATGTAAAGTCGATGAAAACATAAGCTAAAAAACGCAGCAAAAAGACAAGTTAACAAGTGAGTGCACTCTCCCTCATTATTAATCACACTAATGGCGACTATATTAAGTCGGTCGATACTTGAAACAATATTTCAAAGAGATACGAAGCAATAAATGGGGCCAGGTAAAAATTTTATCTGCGAAAAAGCATTAGGGGAAAAAATCTGCCCTTGTTTATAACAGGTAGAGTGTACCTGTTTGGACTAGTCGAGAACAAAAGGGGCTCCTAGAGGCGTCGACCGCTAATCGTAGTATGATATAAGTGGGCGACTAAGTCAATTAGGCCATCCGCCGACGCTATTCCCGGAATGTCACCGACAAATGACTGAATACGATAAGAGTATAAGGCGAGATTGTCTTCTCGTCCTTTTTGTCCTTTTTGGCCTCAACTACCTCGATTCTGATAACGGAGCCTTTTCTTAATTGAGTTTCTCTGTAAGGCGATTGTTTATCGCGAAATCACATTAGGCTCGATGACATCTGCCCGAGTTTATTGCCAACAATTAACATCCCTTTGTAAGCGTCTTGTTATTAAGTCTCGCGGGACATATTAAAATAATAAATAAAGATGACTAATCTTAACGCTTTGTTGTGGTCGATGCAGGCGTAATAAATTAAGAGAAAAGTCAAACACGAAAATAACGTGTGAAATTGTTTCGTACTTTATGCGGACATATCGTGAAAGTGAAAATAAACTGAATCGAAATGCAGATACTGCTATCGTTATTTCGACATCCGGCGCGTTATTGATAAAATAAAATAACAAAGTGAATGTTAAAACTGTGGCATAGATGAGAAGCGCGTGCAAGCTGTAAAACTCAGATAACATACTGAGTCAGTGCTAAGTCTGCTTCTGCTGAATCACATCCCTCTACATTTGGACATTGTGATGCTTCAATACTTCCGTTAATCTTTTTGATTCTGAAAATTTAACATACTTCTGAAGAGTAGTCACGATATGAAACTGTTTATATACTGAAATTCGCTCTTGGCTCATATTCAAATTTGTGTTTCATTGTAATACGAATTAAGGAAAACTTTACATAAATTTTCGCTTGAGAATTCATGCTTTATAATGATCTTCTATATCAACCTAACAATTTGCAAACTTGTTCAATTAAAGTTTGTTTAAATTGAGGAAGATTCATTAGAAATGCAAGGCACTGCTTGTAAAGTTGTATAAATTGGCATCTAGCGTCAGGTTCTCCAGCGAGTTTAGAGGAATGGAACGTAACCGGTAATCCAGTAATTATAGCCCGTAGTAAAGCATTCAGTATTGTTAAGCCTAAGGTGCAATCAGATGGTACGTCAGGCAGCTGGCTTTTGACCCGCTAGGTGAGATTTATTACCACGTAATAAGGTTTTATGTTGTACTTGATTGTTTTCTAAAATAACTTACTCGCTTTATAGAGGTACAGTAAAATATTCAAGAAAATAAACAGATTACACAAATTACATGTAATTTTATTGAAATTGACTGCCGCTATATTTCAATAGACTTCACATGGTACTTTTATTAACTTTTATAATTCTTCAAGTAAAATCCCTTAACTATAAGTAATTTTACTGAATCATAAATTGATATAAAAGTTTTTATATGTAAAATATCTAAATAATATCATATTTAGACTGTAATTGTATACAGGCAGTTGTTTCTGATAATTTTTATGACCATTCGCATGCAACCGATTTCAAATATACAATCATCTGGCGTGGTATTAAATTTTATTATAATTACAATACTATAAGTTTTTTTTTATTCCTAGCAAGTTTTCGAAAGATATGTGAAGTCCGCCAATCCGCACTTGGCCAGCGTGGTGGACTTTGGCCTGTTTCCCCTCGTATTGAATGGAGGCCCGTGCCCAGCAGTGGGACGTTAAAAAAGGGCTGAAGATAGTTTTTATTTATCTATTCACTCCTCCAATAAATAAAATTTTACAGCTATTTTTTTAATCAATATGACGTTAGGTGCAAGGGAGTTAAAGAAAGTTCCGTAAATATTTAATTACAAGCGAATGAACTGGTAATATTTGCATACTGGATGTTACATACGCGGCGCCGGCTCAAGTCGCAGCTGCAATTTATTATCATTTATATTATAATCGCTTTAAAGCGTACCTTAATTGAGGGATAGTTTAAGAAGTAATGTTTGCATATATAAAGTATTGCAACAAAGAAAACTATTCGTGTATTATATAACAAAAACTTAAAAAAAAAAAAAAAAAAAACCGACTTCCTGGCACTGAAAAGTAAAAAATAACTAAACAGAGGTTTTCATTTAAAATAGATACCTAATCAGATATTTTCGAAGTCGGTGTGCTTTGATTTGTATTGGCTGGCACCGACTTCGAAAATATCTGATTAGGTATCTATTTTAAATGAAAACCTCTGTTTAGTTATTTTTTACTTTTCAGTGCCAGGAAGTCGGTTTTTATTTTTTTTTTTTAAAGTTTTTATTTTTCCATTTTTAGTGTAGACGTAAATAAGCAAGTAATTTGTAAGAAGAAAGATTTTTAATAAAAACATAATATTCGATTAAGCCATTTATTTAAAAACCGCTTGACCGATTTCGATAAAATTTATATGGGACCACCGGGGAAGAATACTCTTTGAAACAAAAAAAAATTTTTCCAAATCGGTTCAGCCGTCTTCGAGAAATCCGTGAACATACATAAAAAAAAAAAAAAAAAAAAAAGATTCCGACGAATTGAGAACCTCCTCCTTTTTGGAAGTCGGTTAAAAACCAAGCGACTGTCCCTAAATACGTTTTAACGGTTCGTATAGATTTCTTAGAAATAAGATATTTACCCACAGTAAAAAGTATCCTATATGTTGATTCGAATAACCAGCTATCATCATACCAAATTTCATCAAAATCCCTGCAGCGGTTTTTTCTTGATGCGGTCACAGACAGACAGGATAAAAACTATAGATTCGGCCTCCGCGCCGTATCGATAATAATGTCTATTTCAATAAAATTTTCCAAAAAATATTTAAAGTACAGATTCGGCTTAGTTACAATTTTATCATACGTATAGGTAGGTATAAAAAATATACCTAGTCGTCTAGTGCTTTTAAGTTTGACACCAGTATATGTTATGGTCGTAAAAGGCACTATTTTTATCTAGTTAAAATAATTCAATGACCATTTTCTCTTTCTCACACAGTAAAATTATTTAAAATACATACTTACTATTTAGTTAAAAAATTAAAGATCTTAATAGTATATAAGTATTTATAATAAAACACTAAATTTTATTTATTTAAGTCTCTACAATGAGCAAAACAAATGTCAAAATTCAACGTTGTAAACGCTAACACGCCATAAGAGAACAATTTAGGTCTCCCACATTGACACTAAGCAAGATTTATCCCTTGTTTACGTTCCGAAGCTCATTCTACAAATGTAACGCCATTATTACTTCATTTTCAATCATTGTATCACCAGAAAGGCATTCTCTGGCATGTTTAGCTGTGAATAAGAAAATGTCGAAGTATCGTCTGCGTACATTAGCATTCGTACAATAGAGTTTGCGTCATTGCTTTATAAATCTGTTTTGGTTTTAAAATGACAAATCTATGGAAGATTTTGTCTTGGTGTTGCTCTCGTGTATTTTTTACTATTTAATAGTCAGATTCAGCGTTTAAAAACATGTCATTTGTAAAACTATAAATGAGTAGACCACATTGTGCTAAATTCTTGTTCAATCGTTTTATACACTCTTGTATAAAAAGATTGAACAAGATTGGTTTTGAGAGATATGATTTTGCAATCGGTAGTAAAAACTATTTTGGCTAAACCCATTGTAATCAAAATTGCCATAAAATTTAAAAATATGTCTTGAAAAGAATACCTTTTATGTAGTAGTTACGTATTTTTTTACTTTCAGATATTTTTAAATCTAAAGTTAATATCTAAATATAACAATCATTCTTTATCTAACGAATAAATTATGATATAATAGAAATCATCTTCAGTTAAACTATCTACATAACTACATATCGCAAGTACCTACGGCGTCGCTCCCGCATTCTGCATTTACCTACAGTCCTAACACTGACAGATAAACAAACAGATTGGCGCCGTCTTATTTGTACGCAAACTGCAAATATTATGAAGGAGTGGTCATTTTGATATATGTACATTGTACATATATTCTCGGACAGCTTAGTACTTACACTTTGAAGGTCAGATTTAACATTAAGTTATCTAATAGGTATCTATACTAATCTATACTAATATTATAAAGAGGCAGTTTGTTTGTTTGTTTGAACGCGTTAATCTAAGGAACTACTAATCAGATTAAAAAAAATCATTAGAAGCCCGTTTATTGAAGAAGGCTATATATATCATAGTCTATCATTACATACTAACCGTTCAAACGTACCTAGGGACGAACCCGAGCGAAGCGAGTGTGAGTCGCTAATTGTTTATATCTTCTAAGATACTCGCTAGGATTTTTTATACCTGTTTTTTTACATCTTTTAAAAAATCTTCGTTTTTTTTTTTATAAATGAAAACAGTTATAATTATGAAATTTTACTTGAAATTAATGAACTACCGACTGCGCAAAGATACTTGGTACGCTAACTGGTAGCATAAATCATTTGCGAATGCAAACGTAGGTATCTCAAATCTCCGATACATTCATCGATATCTTCTTTCCATTTATCGACTAAGAATAAAGATAACTAATTAAGTAAATAAGCTTTCATAACACTGAAAACCGATTTCCAATAACTTTAAGACGCCATTTAATTTTATTTCTTTTTAAAGATATATTTTAGAGATTTTTTTTTACTAAAACTCTTACTGAAAAATACCGTATATAAAAGAATCTATGTAGAATATCTATAAATAGTAATATTAAGTAAAAGTTTAGTATTTAAATTAAAAAAGAACATTTTTCTTCGTAATTAGTTAGACAAGTGTTCTTACGGTAAAGCTCGATTAAACTACATGTAGTTCTGTTCCATATAGAATAATCGAATTAATAACTGCCTCGGTGGTGTAGTGGCTAGCAAGTATTGCTGTACACCGAGAGGTCTTGGGTTCGAGTCCCGGGTCGGGCCAAGTTTAGTTATTGAGTCTTTCTGTTTAGTAAGTATCAGGAACAGCCCGGCGTTGGGAAGTTTGCGGTGTAACACCCCCGTGCCTCGGAGAGCACGTAAACTTTTAAAGCTGTCGGTCCTGCGCCTTTACTTTCACCGGTCGTGTCGAGTAATCATCCCACCGGAGGCAGTATGAGAGTGACAGTAATAGAAAATGCACTATAACATCTCCTGCGCAGATTGCTAGTCTCAATGAGACTGGCCGTCGTGGCCGAAGTCGGTCGGGAGGTCATTATTTATATTTAATCTCATTATTTAAATATTACAGCTAACAACTCGTGTGAAGGCTTTCAAGTTCTACATTTGATTCAAATTAAGTTCATAGTAATTACTAATTATTATTATTCTAGTTAAACCATATTTGGCAATAATATTATTGGTTAAACGAGTGCTAATTCAGCAATTTGGCCAATTAATATTAATTAACAAGTTACCATATAGAGAGCATGTATTTAAATATACTTAAGAAATATTTAGAGTAATCTGCTTACTTAAACATATGCATGTTGTTTAGGATGAAATTCCTTATTTGCTTTTGCAAGTACAGAATATCGGTAACTTATAATTTTTAACATGTAAAGTTTTCTAGAGTTTATCCGTTATCTATATAAATAAATGAAATTGAAGTGTATGTCAAAATAACAGCTTTTTAGTTTATACTAAATACATACGGTGCTTATAAGAAAACACAATTAAAATTTTTGTCTGTCTGTTTTTTCCGGCTAATCTCCGAAACAGCTGGACCGATTTTGATAGGACTTTCATTGACAGATAGCTAATGTTATAAGGAGTAACTTAGGCTACTTATATTTTAGAATAAGAATTAGGCTAATCTCCGAAACAGCTGGACCGATTTTGATAGGACTTTCATTGACAGATAGCTAATGTTATAAGGAGTAACTTAGGCTACTTATATTTTAGAATAAGAATTAGGGTTCTGCCCAAAAAATGAAAACCCATGAAACTGTGACTTAAATCCGCGTACCTAGTATAAAATATGTAAAACATACATTTTCATTACAGTCGCTGGTATTATTAATATACTTTAACACATAAGAAATTCCAAGTGTTATAACAATTGTTTTGATTTCATCCAATTAAAGCTACCTATTACTTTACCATTTTTTGCTCTTCAATCAATTGGTTATGTAGCTTCCATTCAGCCATTAACTAACATAATATATTAGACTTACTGACTTGCCGTTCCAAATAAGGTAGGACATGTATGTTAATAGACATGACGTATTGACAGTATGAACTTCATTATAAAAGCGATATCAACTTCAAATGTAATTAGATGGCGGAAATGTCTTTAATATGAAATAACGAATCTACAAGATTTATTGCTAGCTATAATTCTAGATTACAAGAGGTGATATAGGTCAAATGTCGATGTACAGATTTAGGAACTACTAGCGACTCACCCTCGCTTCGCTCGCGTTCGTCTCTAGGTAGGTACGTTTTAATTTTTTTGAGCGAAACTAATTCTTTTTCTAAAAAAAGTATTCTAAGTTACTCCTTATAATATCAGCTATATGCCAGCTATCTTTTTTTATAAAATGTATTTCGCATTAGATTTTGACTAATTGAATAGTATCTAAAGATACTAGATGTATCCTTATTTTGGTGTATGTGTATGTACATATGCGTCGCTACAGATTAAACCTAATAGGTAGATAGGTAGGTAGGTACTTAATAAAATATGTTGTCAAAACAGAAATCGCGTATCCCACTCTAACATTTTCAAAATTGGTAAAATTCTTGGTTATCGAACCATACAAAAGTAAAATCAATACTATTCACCATTATATTCTACTTCATTTTTAAATCAAAATTTAGAAACAAAATTTAATTTAAATAAAAAAAAAATATTTACTACTAATGCACCATTGTCACTATCTAATCCAAATATTATTAAAAGTTTATAGCCTATAGTAACTAAGTTATTCTGACACAAAATATTATAATGACTAAACATTATTAAGAATCAACAAACGTTTCACATTTGCTGTATAAGGTAATTTGATCGCTACAAATTGGGATCGATGTATCTTTGTTTTGACTGAGTCGATAATATACAAATTCTGCATGATAAACAATAGGTATTTCAACATGTTTTTAGCACTTATAAAAACTAGATTCCTAACATTATCTATCTATACATATAATAAAATTCTAACTGAGTCGAATCTGTACATTAAATATTTTTTGGAAAATCATATTGAAATAGTCATTATTATCAATACAGAGGCCGAATCTATAGCTTTTAGAATTTATGTCTCTCTGTCTGGGAACGCATCACGAGACAACCACTGGACAGATTTTGATGAAATTTGGTATGATGATAGCTGGTTATCCGGGTTAACATATAGGATACTTTTTACTGTGGGAAAATATCTCATTTCTGAGAAATCTATAGATATATTCTTTATTGCACAAATAAGTTATAAGAAAATAAAATGCATAGAAAGTGACGTGGACAAAGGTGGACTTATCTCTATAAGAGATCTCTTCCAGTCAACCCATGTATGTGGGAAATAGTGTTAAATAGCGGGACAGAAAGAGTAAGTGCAGAAAAAAATAATAATAATAAGAGTAAAGTATATAAGTATAACACATAAATAATACTTAAATATATGTGTATATATATATACATATATAAATAAATAAAACATATACATCTATATTAAACGTTAAAACGTAACTAGGAACGAACCCGAGTGGACCGAGAGTGAGTAGCTAGTGATACTATAAAATTATATTTTAATTGCAACCATGAAATTTAATTTAATAATCACGTTTACGAATTAATTAATAGGTCTGTGTAGGTGTGAAATGTACAACATGGTGAAATGTGGACAAGCCAGAAATTGTACAGAATTAGCACGCCCACACTGTCCATTGATAAATTAAAAATAATCTCATAGCGCCAAAATATTCGAGATTATTTTCTTTAGAAATACCAGAAACGATGTTAGAAAACCGTCTGAACTATGTTTGTAGATTTAAATTAGCAGATTTATCATTAAGTGCCTGTGTACGTTTTACTTTAAATTACTTATTACATTTAGAATGATATGCTTTAAATCATCTAGCTGTAGTGCACATGTGCCTGCATGAAATAGGTCAATTTCAGAAAAGACTACGTGTGCTAAATAATTCGCACTAGTGTAACTACCTACTAGTTATGACTTAGGTAACAAAAAATATATTTTAATTTTTGAATTTGAATACTACAAATGTTCATAGTAGGTACCTACTTTGCACAGTTCGGTGCAAACATCTATGTGGTCAACATTACCCTCTTTCGGAATTCGAACCTGCGATCTGTGGCAACTGGCATAATAGGCAATTATAAATATATTACACAAAGTAACAAGAAATCAGTGTTCCAGTTAAGCCATAATATCGACATTAAAGATCTGTTAAATGCTAATGCGATATAGTCTCGAGTCATTTAATTCCCTTTCCATGAAAGTTTAATCAACAAAATAATTACTCTACAACATCAAGGTGAGTCTCGTAATTGCTCTCATCGATCGAGACCACCCAGAGAGTTGAACAATAAACCATCTCTGTTCCCAATGCGATACCTCATTTCCGTGATTTAATGAAGAAAATTGTGCTTACTGATCTATATCCAGTTTTTACGAGTTTTTAACTTAGATATCAAAAAATTGTAAGTATTTTGTACTCTACCAATTTCCAATACAATTTTTTCTCTATTATAACTATGGCTACCTCCGAGAATATCAGGAGATCTGATGACCTAACGTTTTCGGAAGACATGTAGTAGATGTAGTATTAAGTCCAACCCGCACTTGGCCAGCGAGGTTGAAAAAAGTTACCTGATTCCCCTCACATTGCTCAACAGTGTGACGTTAGAAAGGGCTGAATTATTGTATTTTAAAATATTTTGTTTTGTTCTCAAATAACATTTTATATTAAAATATATTATAATGAACTATTAGTAATATACCTTTGCTTAAATAAAATTATTTTTTCGGATTTTTTCTCGGATTTTTTTGGTTTTTGGTGCTTTCGAATGCTTTACCATGATTCCATGATTTCACAGGAGAGAATCGTGACCTATCGACCTATGACCATAAGACCATAAAAGGAAAGTTTTATTTAACATTTCAAATATTCGCGTAAATTTAAGAACTTTTACCTTCGCTCATTTAGAGTTAGATACCAATTGTTACACATATATACATACACATTGTAATATTAACTTCAACATATTTTGTATTTCTAACTAAAATTAACCAAACAGTTGTATCAAAGTTAATGTACCGTTTGAAGAGGTGTCCGACCACCCAAGTGTCGATGTAGAATTAAGGAAGTTTGTGCAACACATAACGAAGCTCGAAATGGCTATGACGGTACCAGTTGACGAGAACTACAAGTTAAATAATAAGCTATTATGCATACATTTAATTATTATGGGACGTTATAACGAATGTATCTGTCGATTAATATTCATAATTCAGTTATATTAAATTTTAAAGAATCAAAATTTATTTGATGATAGTCTATTATACTGTTAATAATAATTAATATACCAATTTCTTGGCAAGAAAGAAAACGTCCGTCCAACCACAATTATAAAAGCTTTTTTTTTAATGCAAATATTGAAATAAAAAATTATTGTGTATAGCTTTAGGAATACAGGAATTGTATATAGCTTTGGTTCATAATTACTGCGATTATTTATACAAATAAATAAAATTGGAGTGTCTGTTTGTAATATTAAAATAACCCCTTTTTACTAAATGCATATGGATGTATACACAGTACATATACCAAAACAACATTTTTTACAATTTTTGTCTGTCTGTCTGTCTGTTTGACGAATCTGATCTGATTTTGACGAGACTTTCACTGGCAGATAGCTGATGTAACAAGGAGTAACTTAGGCTACTTTTTTTTAGAAAAAAAAATTGGGTACCACGAAAAAAAAAATTAAAACCAAAAAAATAAATAAAAAGAAAGTTTGTTTTGGGAAGCAACTTAGGACGAACGAACCCGAGCGACGCGAGGGTGAGTCGCTAGTAAAACAATATTTTGTTGCCTTGCATGTAGTTAAAGGTTCGTAGGTATGTAAATAATTATATGTACAAACACACGTTATGCAAAATAGTCTTTCCTTAAATAACCGGACCTTATGATGGCGAAAGAATCCATTACGAATTCAAAATGAGTTCCATTGAAGTACTTGGCTAGATTATGCCTCAATCGATATTCAAAAATCAACGACCACCATGTTGTCCCATAAATCACTCCAAGGAGACCAGAGGCGCTGACTGACTTTATAACTACGTATTACCATGTGTTATGAGCAACTACTTGTAATAAAAACTTGTATAGGTTTATTCACATCATTATTTAAGATATCTTATTTTGTGTGTTTTAGTACAGAATAGCATTGAGTTAAATTACAAAAATGTATCGCAATAACTTTTATCTATTATGAACAATAATTTTTTTTAGTAATCTTACCATAATCTTTCATCAAAACGTTAAAAACATTCGAAGAGCCAATTTTTGAATATTTATTTTCATCTATCTATATTTTTTAGTCTGAGTTGAAATATTTATATCTCGCTACGCATCGTTACGTGTACATATCTTAATTTATAAAATACGATAACCACATTAAAAATATAAAAATATCATAAAAAACCAACTACACCGCCATAAAAACCCAATCAAAATGTATGGATTAGTATTTTAAGCGAATCATATTGCGACTTAACGCTTTAATCTATACAGATAAATAAAATTGCAGTATCTGTTTGTATTGTTAAAATGACAGCTTTTTACTAAATGCATAATATGAAATTATGTATATATTTATACGAAAAACACAATTTTTAAATTTTTTGTCTGTCTGTTTGTTCCGGCTAATCTCCGAAACGGCTGAACTGATATTGACGGGACTTTCACTGGCAGATAGCTGATGTTATAAGGAGTAACTTAGGCTACTTTAATTTTTGAAAAAGAATAAGGCTTTCGCTCAAAAAAATTAAAACGCATCCGAGCAAAGCGAGTGTAAGTCACTAGTTTATAATATGAGTGGTAGGTATTATATTATTTCTCTACAAGAGATAACATATTTATGTGTATTAACTATTAAACAATCGTGTAATACATAATTTATGAATTGAGATCACGTACATATTTCTAATATTTTTTTCAGTCTTGAATCTATGAATGATCGCCTTTATTTTCAACTGAGAAACGTCTACATATTTATAGGATACAACACTTATTCATAACGTCGCCTACGCAATAAAAAGCTAACTACTTTTCTGCAATGTACAGAATAAAATTTCATTCATGCATTTGCTTTTATGTTTTTACGTTTGATAAACAATGAATTGAAAAAAAGTAATATCTATTCATCTTCAACTAGAGAATAGACAGATGGTATTTTTTGTAACATAAAAATTCTAGATTTTTATTTCATTCACGTTATAATAGCAGCTAACATTTTTTTTGGTATATTATAGATACTAGCGACTCACCCTAGCTTCGCTCGCGTTCGCCTCTCGGTGCGTTTTGACGGTTAGTATGGAATAGATAGGCATACGATATTTATAGCCTATAGCCTTCCTCAATAAACAGGCTATCTAATGCTAAAAGATTTTTTAAAATCGGATTAGTAGTTCCTAAGATAAGCGCGTTCAAACAAACAAACAAATATACCAACAAACAAACAAACAATATCTGCCTCTTTATAATATTAGTATCTATAGATTTATACATTTTAGATATATAGCTATCAAAGTTAATGCCTAATATTATTTTAGTTCTTACGCAATACTCAATACGATGTCGTTAAATTATGATTAGATCCAAATCTAAATATATTTAAATATTTTATATTATGATAAGTCTTGTTCTATTACTTATCTATAATAATATTTAAGTACAGTTTTCTTAATAATAAACTTTTTTAGCTCAACGAAAGTAATAAGTTAATATGGACTCGTCTAATCTCGTAACTTTTTGAATTTTTAGAAGATTTTTTTCTTTTTATATTATCAAGCCACAAAACAATGAGATGTAATCGTTGCCTTCACATCTACATATCAACGCAAGTGTATACAAGAATATTTTTTAACACTACTTATGTACAAAATATATGTATGACGAATGTACCTACAATATGTACTCGATAACAGCGGCTATAGTCGAGTCACCTTCGACAAGCCAAGTCGCTTTACGCATACATATCGTACATTAGCAAGTGCAGTGCGACACGTGAGTTGGATTAATGATCTATTTGCAAGCCCTGTGTCATGTACAGAGTTTGCATACTGTAATACTTGGCGAGGAATCTAAAGTCGTTCTAACAATCGTCTTATTTGAGGTCCGTATCGAAATGATCCGGACAAAAAGGTTTGCGGCTATGTGTCTGTCTTAATTTTTTTTATTTGCAATTTGTATTGTTAGATACAAACTTAATGTTTGTAGTAGGTTTAAATGATGAAGTAAAAAAAAAATATAATAAAACTAGCATTGCCCGCGGCTCCGCCCGCGTTTAGATGATCAAAAATTAAATTCTAGGTTTTACACATTAGTATACTTTTACATACACCATTTTCATTGCGCACTGTATGATTGGTAAATAATGGCAGTGATTGACAATACCACAAAGGTTCCTCCGTTAATCTCATAGTTGATTTAGTAATATTGCACTTTTTGTTTTAGCAATAACATTTATGTACGTCTATACTTCTGTTTTGTTTGTTTGTTTGTTTAGTTTTAGGCGATAAGCTCTCAAACTACGGAATTAATTTTAATATTTTTTCTAATAGACGGCTATTGATTAATTTCATATTTAGCTGATTATATAAATTACTTAATGGTAACTTTTCTTAATGTTAATTTGTCTCGAAACAGGGATTGGTTAGCGCTGGTTAGTAATATTTTCCAAAACGATTTTAAGAGAAAGTGTAATAAGTAAATAATTCTAAGCAAATACTTTTTATTATTTCATATGGCTCGGCTAATATGATTAAAGCCGTAAGCATTTTATTGTGTCCTTTAAGCCTTTATCTTCCAAGAAATGATGTCCAAAACAAAAAAAAACTAAAAAAGTTGAGATATAACAGTTCCTAAAATACTTTTTCATAGTTTTTGAGATATGGAATATTTTTAGTTACCCGCTTTGTCAGTTTAACAGCCATAACCTTGTTTTCCATAAAATGTTATAAAAAATTATGAATCGAACTTATTTTTACGGTTGATAAAAAGTGTCGATATTGTGGAAACGTAAATGTTATTTGTATTTATTTTAGTGTTAAACTAACAAAACACGTAAGTAAGAAAAACAACACAGTATTTTGCTATACGAAACCTATGATGAGCGAGTTGGAGTTACCCAATTTTTAGATTAAAAGATTAAAAATATTAACATTATTTACTAAAAAAATAAAAACTTACAAATATTTTTATTTGAAAATTGTTTCGACCAACAAAATATTACTAATATGTTACTAATCTATAAAGCTTGTTTGTCTTTATTTTATTGAAAATTTGAACACGGGCGGGGCCGCGGATAATTAAGTAGCAATTCTAATAAACTCATAAGAAATGTCACATCTGTTCATTTTTTTTTTTATTAAAACTACGCATTTTAAAAACACATGGCGACATCTATTGTCAAATATCTAAATAACACCTAAATAAATTTTTATTTAAACAACTATTTTAATGAATAAAATAGCGCTATTGATATTTCTTTTAAGATAAGCTTTTCTTAATAGTTTTGACATATATAAGTTACCTTGCTAAAATGTTAATAGTACCATCGTGCTTTTATTTTAACCAGTTTTTGTATTTTTTCTCAGAAATAAAAGACTATCCTATATGTTGAGTCGGATAACCTGCTATCACCATACCAAATTTCATCAAAATCCCTCCAGTGGTTTTTCTGTGATGCGATGCGACGTGATGTGGTCACATACAGACAAACAGACAAACATTCTAAAAACTATAGACTTGACCTCTATATCGCTAATAATGAATATTTCAATAAGATTTTTCGAATAATAATGAATTTACGGATTCGGCTTCGTTACAATTTGATTATAATATGTGTAGTTACTAATTTATAATGCCAAAAAGTTTGCTTTATTGAAAATTTGAACACGGGCGGGGCCACGGGTAATTTAGTAGCAATTCTAATAAAATTGTAGAAAGGTCATATCTGTACATTCATATTTTTGGAATTAAAACTACGTATTTTAAAAACACATGGCGACATCTATTGTCGAATAGATACCTAAATAACACATAGGTATATATTAATTAAAATAACTATTTTAATGGATAAAATAGCGCTATTGATAATTTGATTTTCAGGATAAGCTACTTTTAATAGTTTTTACCATATTTAGTAAGTTACCTTGCTAAACTGTTTACAGATAGTATCATCGTGGTTTGTTCCAACCAATTTTTGTATTTTTTCTCAGAAATTAGATATTTTCCCGCGGTAAAAAGTATCCTATATGTTGACCCGGATCACCAGCTATCATCATACCAAATTTCATCAAAATCCCTCCAGTGGTTTTTCTGTGATGCGGTAACAGACAGACAGACAGACAGACAGACAGACAGACAGACAGACAGACAGACAAAAATTTTAAAAACTATAGATTCGGCCTCTGCATCGATAATAATGTCTATTTCAATAAGATTTTCCCAAAAATATTTAATGTACAGATTCGGCTTAGTTAGAATTTTATAATATGTATAGATATAGTCAAGTATGAGTTGAGCTAGAGCTAGAAGTGGTGGCTAGGGCCTAATTTATTTGCACCTAAGTCCTTAATATATAAAACTAACTATATAGGAATTCCATGTTGGTATGAAACTCTCGAGTTTCCATGCACAAATGGGATCCGATTCGACTGACTGCGTTTGACTTTGATATGTTTTTATGCAGACTTAAAGTTGTTCAGTAAGTGTAAATATAATAATATTTATATTATTTTAAATTGAAAAATATAACAAAAATATAATATATCTCTTTGTTAAACAATTATAACTCGCTAAAATAACCAGTGTAGCGTAAACTTAATGATTCAATTCAAAATCACTTATAAAATGAGCGTTTCACTTTAATTACGTGAATAAATACTTATACGCCAATCATGAAGTCATTGTAGCGTTTTCTAAACGTTATGGCGTGAGTAATTAGTTTGCGTGGGTTATTAATTGCAGGATCAGCCACGCGTTACGTCCGCCCTGCTTCGCGGTTGGAGCGTAAATGCCAGTGGACAGTCGCAAGCGCCGATGGCGCCGTACTTCCGGTTAATACCGGAAGCTAGGTGCAACTGTCGTCTGCAACGACTCCCTTACTTTAGTTTCACGTATCCGGTAACATTTAAAATTAAGTAATAAAGATACTATGTATTTTAAATTGACATTTATAAAATGTCATTAATTAATAAGTAATATATATTATATAATAAGTATATAGTATATAGGTATATATATAGTATATATTATATAATAAGTATATAGTAAGTTATTAATTTCATGAATAGGTCCAATAAAAGTATATGTACCTAAAGTACAAATAATATCGAAATGTCAGGACTAGTTGAAGTTTCTATTTGCATATTTTTTAATTTCTTTTCATTTCTTTATTAAAGTTAACATTGACGGTAAAAAAGCATAAGTCAAAAGATCGTGATAAACGCCCATTAATAACCTTCGCATTTGGCCGCACAATTATCGCATATGTCAAACGCAGGTGTACGATCGCTCACCCTCCACGAATGCATCGACATTACGACGCCGTACGATTATCCCTCCGATTTCCCATTCCAATGGCGATTTAAAGAAAAGTGAACTTTAATTCAGTCATTTAAGATCTAATTTTAAATGAAAACGCCGTCTTATAGAGGATTTTTGGCGCCAGGTCTAGTAATTTGGCGCCAGACAACCGTTAAGTCCCCCTTCAATGAGTAAAGACTACTTTAGTGGTTCCCAAAATTAGGGGTGACGAATCAGCGTTTTGTTTAATTCATTATGATTGGTTTTATTTTCTAACTTCACGCTATTTCCTTTGGAGAGTAGACAAAAGAAACGTTTGATTGCGATTTTCAGTCAAGTCATGCCAAAGTGAGCAGCAATTTAGTTTTGCAAGAAAAAGATGAATAATATATTTGTAATATACGATATTAATATTCTTTCTAGGCTGGGATCGAATCTACGACCACCGATTTATTAGCCATACGTTATGACAACATGAAAATAATAAAAAACCCATGTTGCTCAGATATAGAGCAACTTTCTTTTAGTGAAAGCATATCTAGAATCGGTCAGTAGATAATTCCAGAGATTTTACTACATTACACGTCATCAAATATATTATTTCAACATTTTAAAATAGGAAAAAGTTTTACCAAAACTTGCGTATCTTCTAGGCTTTTATAGATATAAATACATTTATATATATTTAAAACCTATAAAATTGTCACTGAATTCTCTCTCTCTTCTCTTCTTCGTCTTCTTCTCCTCACAAAAAAGATCGTAAAGTAAAATAGTATAAAACAATTTAAATATTGTTTAAGTATGAATTGTGAATATAATAGCAGAAATATAATTATTATCTATTGCTCAGTACATAATCATGAGCTATTTGTATTGCGTGAAGCGACCACAACTTTCCCTCATCTATCTTACTACTTTTTATCATGCGATCAAATGATACAATTTATAGTTTCATCTAAAAATACCTGATTATCCCGTATAAAAAATTGGAAAACAAAAAACAAATGCGTCTTAAGATAACTCAATAAAAGGTATGTAATTTTTGTAAGTAGTTGTAGCTATAACGAAAAAGAAATTCGATGTAAAAACTAAAACAATAACGTAATAGACTACTTGTAGCAAATATTGTGGGCAATATCAACTTTCTAGGCTGGTTAGTTTAATGTGCCCGAAACTCATAAATAACCCACGTAGTGTGCGTACAAACATGAACGATACATTACATGCGTTACGTTTAGTAATTAAGTTAGTGGTTTTTTTCTAACAAAACTACGTATTATACTGCCTTATAATATACTCGTACTAGCGACTTACCCTCGCTCCACTCTCGTCCGTCCCTAGTTGCGATTATGGGTTTAGATTTCTCAGAGATGAGATATTTTCCCGCAGTAAAAAGTATCCTATATATTGACCCGGTTAACCAGCTATCATCATATTAAATTTCATCAAATCTGTCCAGTGGTTACCTCGTGATGCGTTCTTAGACAGACACACAAAAATTCAAAAAACTATAGATTCGGCCTCTATATCGATAATAATGACTATTTAAATAAGATTTTCCAAAAAATATTTACTATACAGAATCGACTCAGTTACAATTTTATTATATGTATAGATTAGGCAATATCATAGATTAGGCATAACAGCAAACAAATGATTTTTTAATATATGATAAAATATCTTTTTAAATTATATATTCTATATATACTTTAAAAAGATATTTTACCTTTAAAAGTAGTACAAAATTTACTTTACCACTGATTTTGAAGTCAGTACACCTTTTAAGTTATAAGAAATTATTATGTGTTTAAAATTATTTGAGTTGTTATAACAAGACTACGTCTAGAGTCTAGACTGGCAAGTTTCAATTCTAGATAGTAAACACCATAAATAATATTCAAGATATAATAAATAAAAACAAAATTCTTGCATTTAAATTGGGTACATTGTTCTTTTGGATTTAGATTTTGTTTCTATTTACATAATATGTTATTCGACACATTCAATACCAGTTTGACTATAAAGTAAAATGATATCTTGAAACACTATAATTTATTTTAATGCACATTGTGTGTGTGTACATGTTCGTGTACTAGAAATATCCGTATTAAACTTGTATGGTACATACACATTATACTAACCAAGCAATCCTTAGTAGCTAATAATATAAACTATAAAAAAAAAAACTTTTATGAAAAAACGTATATTAACTTCAAAATCATTTAAAATAATTATTTTACCTTTAGATATGGTTTTATTTTAAATTCTGACCCATCGTGGATTATTTAAAAACTTAAAGAATTATGAACATCGATTCATATTCACAAATATGCGTGATTTTTTTTTATTTCGTGAAGTCATAGTCTATGAGAACATTGCAATCAATAGGTATAGATTGTTAGTACCAATCGAAAACACCAAACAACAGTGCTCTATTATAATAGAGTTTATTAAATAGACTTTGACGTCACAGTCCATCTGACCAATGGCGTTTAGTTTCAATTCAACTTTCCACCTATTTTTGCACTTTTTAATAAATATTTTCTTAATCAAAAAGAAATTACATTAAAAATATTAAAATAAACATTAAAAAAAAAAAAGATTATAAAAAAAATTTAAGCTTTATTTAATTAATTATTCACACGTATATTTCCTATTGTACGTACAC
Organism: Fabriciana adippe; assembly: GCA_905404265.1. Classification (NCBI taxonomy): domain Eukaryota; kingdom Metazoa; phylum Arthropoda; class Insecta; order Lepidoptera; family Nymphalidae; genus Fabriciana; species Fabriciana adippe. Next base: position 12,285,013 of record FR989995.1, on the reverse strand, counting down.
ACAAAAACTAGTCGTTTTTGCACCAACATATTTTCATAAAAATAAATACATTAAATGTACATACATATATGTATGTATGTATAAGAATATAAGTAACATATTTTATGTTTTTATTTATATTTATATAAAAATCATTGCGTGTGAAGATTGCGGAATTCATTTTCTTTTGTCATGAATATTATTGTGCAAAATATAACACTTCATTGTTCGGTGAAAGGAGACGCCTGCGTTGACGCATACGCCGTTATAGTGCATTGTGTAGAATCTTTTTTAACCGACTTCCAAAAAGAGGAGGTTATCAATTCGATTGGTATTTTTTTGTACAGTACAATTTCGTCACATCAGTAAGTTTATACGAATAAAATGTAGGTGAAATAATATATGTATATACCTACTAATATAAACAGAGTAAAAATACAAAGGCAATAACGACACGTTTGGCTCAGTTTGTAGTGAACTAGCTGTCGCGGGTTCGAGTCCCGCTGGCATACATTTGTATGATTAACACGAATATTTGTTCTTGCCATGGGTGTTTATATTTATAATATATATATATATGTATATATATATATATATATATATATATATATATATATATATATATAATATATGTATTATATGTATTTAAAGTTATATATGTGTAGTGTATCAACTATCTGGTAGTCATAACACAAGCGTCGTAGCTTACCATGGAACTAGATGGTGCTGTGTGTTAATATCCCAACATATTTATTTATTTATAAGAAATCTAGTTTTCTTAAGTTTTCACGAAACACTAAATGTTTAATTATGGAAATACATGTAAAGCTTTTGAAGTTGGATAATTTCATCAAAATCGGTCGCTTTAAATTAGATTGGTATTTGTATTCAATTTTATAAGCAGTATTCCGTTATTTTGTTCTAAAGCCTAGATTTTCATAAATCCTTTCTCCGCCGGCTCCAACATTGCTCAAACTATCACCTAACTATATTACAATACGATTCTAGCTGTAATATTTTTTGAGATTTGGAAACTAATCAGTCAGCGATAATTTATTTTATCATATCAATATAACAATTATTTTATTATTAATAACTTTTATAATACCATAATAAAAGAAGATATATTGCGAAGAATTTTTATAACTCCGTTTTTATATGACAAATAACCTAGATTTAAACGATTATTCTAGTTATTATTATAAAATATTACACCTTAACGTTAAATTAATTGTAAAAGCTTGTGGGTTAGCTTTAATAAATCATGAACAGCTTAATTTGCGTGAAAGCGTATAGCGCATGTTCTCTCAATGATTTATTATATATGCCGTTTACTGACAATTTCATATATTAGGCGTTTGAAGATTAAATTTTACACCAAACATAATTAAAAAATAAATTTATTTCTTTAGCTTTATTGTGGTTTGAATGGAAAATGTGACAACATAAACTACAAAAGACAACTATTTTTTTATCTAATTTTATTAAATTCTTATAGAATCTTTTATACCACACGCTTTATGTCAGCCACCTTAAATACAACACAGTATGCTTATATAAAAAGAAAAAATAAATGTAAATTAATGAAATATTATTAATATTGTTAATAGTTATAAAAACATGTTTTTTCTTTTTTAACTATTATAGTATGTTTATGAAGCAAATCTGACATTTTTAAAATAATTCGTGGTCTTTTCTATTTGAATTGATGTGCTATCTTTTTTTTGAAACTGTATGTGGAAGTTATTGGTTATTTTTTTAAAGTGAATTTAATATGACTGCATTGCGATATGTTTGGTAATTATTAATATTTTTTTATTAATATGTGTAAGTTTCTTTTCGAGTAACACTATACTACTAACGAACTATATATTTATTATTAAATCAACTATAGAGCTCTATAATATTAGGTAAGTGGTTACTTAGTTATCGCAGTAGGTAAGGTTAAAAAAGTTAAAATCTTACAATTAATTAGCTCGCTTCGTTAATAGCATAGATATTAGGGACCATGCTATGTTCATTATTTAGGGAACGGGGAATTCAATGGAGGAATCCCATGACGTCACCGGCGCCCGACTCCCGGCGCGTGTCGCCCACATGGTATTTTAGTTTAAAATTTAAAAATAAACAATTATACACTTTAAAGCTTTACAATAAGGGTTAAATCTCTGTGTCACCTATGCGATAGATGTAACTATATTTTGTAAGATGTATTTTTACTGCCTTATTCAATGGTAATAGAGACAGAGATTTGGATTTGTTTTTTATATATATCGGGCGTTTTTGTTTGCTCTCCCATGGGAAGCTGAGACGAGATTTGCAATTCAGCTTAATAGATGCATCTCTCTTTAAGACTTATTTTAAAATGTACCCATTTAAATAACTTTATACGTATTAATATAAAACGTACGTATAAAACGTATAATATAATATACGACAAAGAGTTAGTAGTTAAAACTATAATAAGTTTAAGTAAACATGTTAAGGTAATATTTTAATTTAGTTAAATAGATAATACCAAACCCAGTGGTTAGGTGCTTGCTCGGTAAGCTAAGTAAAGCGGGCTCCAAACCCTGGTTTCACACCTGTGATATTCTCGTGTGCGAATAATATGCAACCTAATTTATGCTTACCTTGCGGTAAAGAAAATCGTGAAAACCTTGTCCAAAAACCTATTTAGGTCTCAAAAGACGTGTGAAATCAGACAATCTTAATATAGCCAGCGTGGTGGACTATGGCCTGAGCCCCACGCATTAAAGTGGCCGGGCCCAGCAATGGGCAAATAAAACGTGCCGAATACTTTCTTTACTTAACTTACTTACAAAAAGTCTACTTTCTTTAACATCTAATAATTAAATTAATATAAATAATAAATAACAGTAGTGATTACGATGGATTATTTATTGAAAATAAGGTGAATGACTTTAATGTAATCTTATCAAAATTTCATTACCAAATGAGTTGGGACAATTGTCTTTCAATAGGGTTTTTTTTACTTTATTCATGCTTGACTTAAGACAAATATTATTATCGGAGTGTTTCTAAGTCGTTCTTTTTTAACTGACTTCAAAATGGAGGAAACTTAATTGGGTTAAACTTTTTATATTTTCTGCAATATGTTTTGCGATATCTTCGCCAATAACAAATTTCATAACTCTTCTTTAAATCAACAGATACAATAAATACCTCCATGGTGTTCTGAGAAAAATATAAAATAAAAATCATCAATAAAGGTGGAACAGTTTACATTTCAAACTAAAAAATACAGACAAAAATTCTATAACATGGGTAAATCAAAAGAACTATAGCATAAGCTAAAGAACTGCTCAGATATAAGGAACAAAGAATATTAGCAACCTTCTAATTTCTACATAAAAATTGTAACAATCTCTTAATGGATTGGAATATATCACGGTATTTAAAAAGAGATTAAAAATTAGAAAAGTCTGCTACAAAATTAAGCTAAGTACTATGATTTTAGTAGGTATGCTCAGTGATAAACAGAGACCCGCTTGGGAAACCGAGCGAAGCGGGTTCAAATCCCTGGGTCTCGCACCTCTAATATTTTCATTTGCAAATCATTTCCAACATGATTACCACTTGTCTTACGGTGCAGGAAAATATCGTGAGGAAACTGGCATGCATGTCTGAGAGAACCTAACAAGTTTTCGAAAGACATGTGCAATCTGCCAATCTGCACTGGGCCAGCATGGTGGATTAGGGCCAGATCCCCCGCCGTATTGAATACCCGATCAGTGTGGTCTATACGTTTGAATTTTAGGTATAAAAGGTGCCGATAGTAAAACACAAGGCATGGCGCCAAGTCTGGCTGTTATCAGATTCGATACATTATCGATTGTATGACGTCATTACACCGATCAATATTTAAGTTGATAATTCATCTGTAAATAATCCCCATATTCCTTTAGGCAATAACGTACTTCTATGACTAATGCCGAAATTCAGTTTTCGTTACTAATATTGAGTTCAAATGTTGCTTTCTATAACTTACTATTTATTTGTAACTTACGGGAAATATACGATGTACCAGTATAGACTATAAAACTTCCCGGAAAAGATCCCTTTAAAAAAATGTGTTGAGAGGGCAATTCTGTATATAATAGACGTAGAATTGCCAATACTATTAGGTACTAGCGACTAGGCCACGCTCCGCTCGCTTCTAGATACTTTTAAACGGTCAGTATAGATTTCTCAGAGATGAGATATTTTCCCGCAGTAAAAAGTTGACCCAGATAACCAGCTATCATCATAACAAATTTCATCAAAATCTGTTTAGAGGTTTTCTCGTGACGCGTTCCCAGACAAACAGACAGACAGACAAAAATTCTAAAAACTACAGATTTAACCTCTGTATCGACAATAATAACTATTTCAATAAGTTAGAATTATTATATGTATAGATTATACATGTATGTAAGGATATACTTTATTATATAATACGCTAATGCGATTACATTGCGTATAATAGAAGTTTTAGGGTATCTTAACTACCTACAGGAAAAAGCCTTAAAATAAGTTTTCAAAATAGAGCCATATATTGTTCGCTTTTCATCAAAAGATGTTGATTAAGTAAAAATACTATAATAAAAGTACTTTTAAGTATGTCCATTATGAAAATCAAAAGTCAATTTTGATCAAAATAAAGCAATAAAACTTGATTAAACGCAGAACGAGATTCGGCTGACCTCCAGTGATAAAGTATGACCCCCACTAACTTTTTGTAAGCTTAGTGAATGCCTTATCAAATGTACGTCTTGTTTCTTATAAACTTTTTTTATGTGATTAAGGCAAAGATAAATGTTAATGTATTCTAATGAACGTTTGACAAACATTTGTTATCTTTAATGTAAATTTTTACCATAATTTAAACATTTCCATAGTTTACTAACTATAGTTTTTATAGAAATAACTTTTTGTAAGGAATACTGCCATGAAATCAAAACAATTTTTTTTATTAACTCAAAATAATTTAATTAAAGTATGAAGTAGGAAGATATTTTAATAAATAAATATGACATTAAAATATTATATACGTAGTAATATTAAAATTGTATAAATTGTAAAGTATATTAAATCTGTTTTTTTTTCTATTCTTGCATCGACAATACCATTGACCTAACCGCACGCGGCACTTTTTTCGAAACAATTACAAGAATATTCTAATGAGCTTGCCATTGTCTAGTTAAATTCTAAACAACGAACGATATGTTAATATTATTTAAGCTGTACTGTTAACGATGGAAACAAAAGTAATATAAGTAAATATTTTAGTCTTAAAGTGACAAAATATCTGTAATGAGTGTTCACGTAAAAAAAAATCTTCTTATCAAGAATATGAACTATACTTGTATTAAAATTTAAGAATTAATTATCCACGTTGTAGTATCTTACCAGTCAATCCAATGTCAGATGATTCTGAGGATATCTCGTCACTGAAAGCCGTCGAGAGCTGATACAGGACGAGAACCAAACACACGCTAAAATTAACCACGGCCATCGTCAATTAAAATCTATTCGCCACTAAAAAACATAACAGTTTCACTACCACTCAATCACAGTGCCATCAGTCATAATAACTACTACACTAAAAATCCACTGAAATAAATATTTTTTTAAATGATTGTTTTTATGAAATTAGTAAACACGCGGTCATGGTATTTATAAAAAAGTAAACACATCCATCCTCCAATGTGGTTGGAAGTCAACTAATGGCGGCTGCGGCAGTGGCGTGCGCCCAGCGCCATGCGATGCGTCACGCGTGTGTGAAAGAAACGAGCGTGAAGAGCGAGTCAGAGAATTGCACAGAGCTGAGGGATGTTTTCATAATCGATGAGAGAAGCTTTAATAAATATTTAAAAAAATGTTATGATTAATTTAGAAATCATAGGCTTATTTTTTATAATAATAGCATATGAGAATAAAATAATTAATATCTATAAGCTTCAAATATCGATATTAATATTAATAGAAACGATAAATGTGTAACAACAGCTGGCTAAAATGCAGATTAATAATATTTTGTTTATCTAATTTTATTAATTTTTATACGTTTAACAATTAATTTTGTACATTGCTAATACTAAAATTATTATTTCATAATATCTATATTTAGTTCTTATTGTATCAATTTGATTTAAAAATCGATATAAGTCACTTCACTAAGATTGGCCTAGGTGATGTTATTATGAATGCATAATTAATTTTGAACCTTATCACAATGTTCTGGAATAATATTTTACTTGCACCAAACCTGAATAGAATTAAAAATTGGTGAAGCGCCAGGCATTTTGTGCGCGGCCACGCGGTGCATTCTTTTTGTTGATTTTTTGTTTTTCTTGGCGCTACTAGTTGTAGGACGCTATCGATAATGATTACTATCGATACAAAACATAGATTACGTGTTGAAAAATTACGACTTAATAAAAATGGTAAATATTTATCAATTTATTTACGTTAAGCTTGGCTAAAATATTTAAACGGGGTAAAGTGTTGTATTATAGTTTAAACTTGCTCTATTGACATTAACATTATATCTAAAAATCACAATTTATCTAATTAGAGAAAATAGTTTCAGAAAAAAAAAAACACATAAATGTATTGTTCGTTTTTTATGCAAACAGAGTAATCAATTTTTAAAAAATGTGCTAGAACCTAAAGCATTGTGTATTATGTATATTATCGATACATTCTTTACGTCTCTATTTTCTAAACAATTTTGTCGATAAAACTAGAGTGCTTTGCCCACCACGGATTCATTCTTATTATTTACGTCTATTATCTATAGTTCGTTTCTTGTTAACGGCTGTATACAATGACGATAAAAGTTTTTAGGACTAATTACCTACTTAGACATAGTAAATAAAACTACATGACTTAGCATTAAATAGTTTCGATGAAGAGTATATTATATTTCAGTAAAAGATGTAGACAAATATATCAAAAATAATATAAACACCTACATTCTACAAATTAACAAACTGTACAGTCGAATTTTACAATTCAATTTAATTATGACTTCAAAACTGTTTACATATTAATCGTTGCCAAAGACATTTTAAAAACAATAAAATGCTATAAAAATTCAAAATTTAAAAATCAAAGATTCGAAATTCAAAACGCACACTGTACGAGTACGCAACGGGGGTAAAAAACAAAGGCATCCGTCGCACGAAGCCTTTGTTAGGGGTACGCGCCCAAGCCGTATCTGTATAGGGTGACCAGGAAAAAAATCACTTTCACAGGAATAAAATATTTCTTAACTACATAATTATATAAAAATGATATATGCAATAAAATCAATATAGGAAAATAATAAATAATTCACTTATTTACAAAAACTCACCAAAAGGTATATCACCTTAATCAATAAATCAAAAATGATAATAATATTATAACCGTAATTAAAAATCAATGAATTAAGTACTCAATATTTTTAAGATCTTGCTTGTAAACAAGGATAAAATATATTTATATTTATTGTATTTTTAAAACCATGGCCACCCCGCTGTCTGCATCATAATAACGTTTAATGATTCCTTCTCAGTTAGAACACATACAGAATACGTAAACGGTAGGATTTATTGCATTCTTCAAAGTCGGCGGAGAGTTTTTGTTAATTGCTTACCGATTGATTTCATTAAGACGATCTGAGTTTTGAGCATAGTTAAGGCCAATCAACATCGAACTCTTAATTTATTTGCCTCTTTTAATTGTTAGTTTTACATTTGTAACCAAAAAAAATTTTCTACCAAGAAGTTTGAAAGCATTTACATAATTACATACATGTACATTCGTGTTATACTCTGTTTTTCTATTGGGTGATGAATTTGTCCGCAGGTATTTAATGTTTTGCTTGTATTTCTCAATAATCGCTTAACTAAAAGTACTGGTAAATGAATATGTCACGCAACTTCGACCTTACACTGTTTATGCTTTAATCAACCTTGTCATACCATGAGAAATAACTTGAATTAAAAATTAAGGAGGAAATATAGATATTATATTTAAAATTATTAGGTATTATATATGTACATATATGTTTCGACGATGATTGTTAATTATATGACGACGATTGTTTGTAGGTACGTGTTTAGGTCCTCCAAAGTGGCTATGTGATACATCAAGTCCATAGTATATCTGTGTATTAAAATTCATCGAAATCCGTCAAGCCGTTTCTGCGCGAAGGAGTAACAAACATACACACATAAAACTTTAGCTTTTATTATAGACTAGCGACTCACCCTCGCTTCGCTTCGGGCTCGCCCCTGGGCAAAATCAAATCTATCCCACGGGAACCGTATATTTCTCCGGGAAAATATATAAAGCCTATAGCCTACCTGAGTTAACAGGCTATCTAATGCAAAAAGAATTTTTCAAATCGTATAAGTAGTTCCTGAGATTAGTGCGTTCAACTAAACCAATAAAAAAAAATCTTCAGCTTTATAATATTAATAGATATATGTAGACTAGCTAAATTATTTTTCGTACCCAAATTCTAAAGTGGCAGATTAAATGTTGTAGTTAATGCAAATTTACTGATATGAATATTGTCTATTTCACTAAAAAATAATTAATCATTATATAATAACTAGCGACTCACCCTCGCTCCGCTCGGCTTCGCCCCTCGTTTTACGTTTAGTACCTATAGATTTCTCAGAGGTGAGATATTTTCCTGCAGTAAAAAGTATCCTATATGTTAACCCGGATAACGAGCTATCATCACACCGAATTTGTATAGTGGTTTTCTCGTGATGCGTTCCCAGACAGACATACAGACAGACAGATAGACAAACAAACAAAAATTCTAAAAACTATAGTTTCGACCTCTGTATCGATAATAATGATTATTTCAATAAGATTTTACAAAAAATGTTGAATACATATATAGATTCGACTCAGAATTTTATTATATTATGTAGGTATAGAAGTCGAATTTTAGTACCCATTCAGTCAGACGAGATTTTAAGATATTTTACTAGGCAAGACGATTGGGCGTAACAGCATTTGTTATGATCTATTCTTTTGTTTTAAGCATAAGTCTTACTCAAAATATGTCTGGCGCCAAAAAATATTAGCTTCTATTTGTCAGGTAACAGTCTTATGAGTTATGACTCATTTTACGTAGGACTAGGTACTTATGAAGTATTTAATTTTCAAGTGTAATATACTTCAGGTAATAGTTGTGCCATTGTTAATTTTTTGCAACTTCTTAATAAACACTCAGACCTCTATAGTCAAAAGTCAGTAAAACAAAGGAATGTTTAAAATTCCGATTTTAAAGTTTAATTATGTTGGAGAAGTAGAAGTTCTGAGAAAGCTTTCTGTGTGGCCTTTAAATATGTAATTAGATAAAGCCAGAATTATTATGTTATCTATATGTATGTAATATGTATGTATTTATGTATCTATACAGATAAATAAAATTGAAGCGTCTGTTTGTAATGTCAAAATAACAGCTTTTTACTAAATTCATGTTAAATTATATACGGTACTTATAAGAAAAACTCAATTTTTAAAATTTTTGTCTGTCTGTCTGTTTGTTCCGGCTAATCTCCGAAACGGTTGGACTGATTTTGACGAGACTTTCACTGAAAGATAGTTGATGTTATGAAGAGTAACTTAGGCTACTTTTATTTTAGAAAATAAATTGCGATTCCGCTCCAAAAAATTGAAACGTATCTAGGGACGCACCCGAGCGAAGCGAGGGTGAGTCGCTAGTTTAACAATAAGTTTACATACGAAGGCGGAATTCTTTAGCAAATTTTAAAATTCATTAGAGAATGTTCTCTATTTTTTAGATTTCCAAAAGCTTTGTGAAAGTCGTATTTTTTGTATATTGAATATTCCAAATTTTAATGTATTTCATTTCATTAAATACTTTTTTTCATATTAGCTTTATTTCATACTAGCGAGTTAGCGACTTATCGCAACTACTGGATGATACTTTAATTTGAACTGTACGGTTATTATTTTGACACCATTTGTAGATATGGCGGTATTATTTTCATATTTAAAGATTAAATATTTGTGGGCTTTTTCTTTCGATTTTCTTCTTCTTCTAATTTTTTATTTCTTCTAACTTTATACATTACTATTATTAGTGACACATACTAGCACAGATGCATAGACACGTAACGTGTAAATTAGAGTTGTATCTTTATATAAGCTTTACTATACACTATACCCTGTACCCACATATGTACATACATTCAGTTTATTCAGATTTAAATTATCCAATATAAATCACCCGTCACCGCGTATCGTATGTTACTATATCAAAGACCTTCGCGGGCTTGCATAAAACAACTTTTAAGCTAGGGTCAGAGAATTCAATTATACGTTCTACGTAATATTACAGACTAGTATTCACCCAGTTGTCGAAATTCGACCGTTATGATAATTGAAACATTTCATTACAAATACTTATTAAAAAGTCTTAAAAAGATGCTATCCGCAAATGATAACCGCACTAAATATTAAAAATTCTATAACTATATAGCTAACGACCCGCTCTACGCAGTACTCTCTTCTAGCTATATAGAAAACTAGCGACTCATCCTCGCCTCGCTTCGGGTTCGTCCCTAGGCCAAAACAAATCTATCCCACGGGAAACGTACATTTTTCTGGGATGTACATATATAGCCTATAGCATTCCTCAGTTAACGGGCTATTTAATGCAAAAAGATTTTTTTTAAATCGGATGAGTAGTTCCTGAGATTAGCGCGTTCAACCAAACAAACAATCCCTTCAGCTTTATAATATCAAAGAATAGATTTCGATGTTCTAATAGGTCCAGTCAAATCGAGGTTTAAAATTTGTTATTTTCAATTTATAGAAGGCCAAAAAAGCTTTTATGATATAAAACGAGATATTTACAATGATTTTTTCTTGGTCACGGGTATACCCGTGATCATGGCGCTTGTAATAGTGCCGAAATATCCGGAACCTGTAAAACTAAGCGAAAATCATGGTAATTGCCCTATTTTTAGTCATGAGAATATTGGTTGTGGCCATGAAAGCATACAGATTTATATCAATAAGTTATATTATTTTAATAATTATTTTAATTTACTCAAACCCTCCATGGAAATTTTAAATGATATTTTTCTCTACCTAAATGGTAATTAAAAATTAATTTTTCGTTAGACATCAAGATATTTACTAATCAGTAACGGTTATCTTTTATTTTTAAAAAGCGGTTTAACAAAGTCAACGCAGTTATTGTTATTACTAAATGGGTCTCACAGTTTATCAGATTTGAGATAAGGATTGTCCAGAAAAGTAAACAATAGAAAGGATTTATGTTTTATGGGTGGCACTGTCTGTAACTTTTATATGACAGATAACTTACTTGCTCTTAAGTGCATGTCTAGACAAGTTATCTTTTTTTCAAAAATTTTACAACTATAAGTGTTTTAGTTATAAAATCCAATTTGTAGTTAAGTTTCAAGATAATTTTTATTGCTGCAATCAAATACACAGCATAAATTAATAAGCCAAACCAAAAATGTTAACTTGTTTTTAGTAATAATATTTGGTTGTAAATATACCCACGTATAAGCGTCATAGACTAGTATTCTACTCTGGGATATCTTTTTTGACTTTGTGACACACAAAAATACTGTTTCTCATAATATAAACTGTATACTTTTTACTTTTTAGTCCTTTGACGTAAATACTTCATTTTTACTTCTTAAATTTATAAATTACTAGCAACTCACCCTCGCTCCGCTCGGGTTCGTCCCTACTTACGTTTTAACGTTTAATATAGATTTCTCAGAGATGAGATATTTTCCCGCAATAAGTATCCTATATTATGTTGACCCGAATAACCAGCTATTATCATACCAAATTTCATCAAAATCTCTTCAGTGGATTTTCCGTGATACGGTAATAGACAGACAGACAAAAATTCCAAAAACTTTCTCTTTGGCCTCTGTATCGATAATAATGTCTATTTCAATAAGATTTTTCAAAAAATACTTAATGTATAGATTCGACTTAGTTACAATTTTATTATATGTATAGATATTAATTAGGTTGCTGATACCTAATGTAAAATTTTATTTAAAAAAAAAGGAGACCAAGTGTTCATGAAACTCCACATACCTCTGTTTTTGCGAGTGTAATCGTTTTCTTCATATATATTGACAGGGTGGTCTCGAATTTTTTAATTTTGGCCATTCGTGAGTTATTTTAAAACTTCATATTTTAATCGAGGCCTTTCCTCGAATCTTTTTTGCTGACTCTTGCATACATGCTTTTAACTGAATTTTAAATTTATAATATATAATTTTTTATATTTATTATTATTTATATTTATTATTTTATAATAATTATTATATGTTATTATTTATTATTTTGCCGATTTTTTTATGATGTGTAACACAAGTCACAACATAATGATTAACCCAGTTATTGGTAGCTTCTCTATAAACTGTATAAATGTAAAAATTGGCGATCGAATTGCTTGTTAAAGTTTATTTAATAATAAATCTATACATATAATGCAATTGTAGAGGTCGAATGTCTGTACATAGAAAAAAATGCTAAAAACCAAGTTAGGGGGATGTAAGAAGAGAAATAGAACAAATCTAGATTTTTCTGATTTCCGAAACTATTGGACCGATTTAAATAAAATTTTGCATGGTGGTATCCCGGTCAACATTATAGATACTTTTCATCCTGGAAAATTAAAGAGTTCCTGTGGGATAGTTAAAAAACTATAGTAAATTATACAGCTTAGTACACAAAAACTACTGATTGGATTTTAATGAAATACCTAAATAAAATACTTCTAGATTAAAAAATAACTGCGACAAGTGTCGTAGTCGAGATTACTTTAAAGTCGTATAGCGATCATTTTATTCATTCAAATATTTCTTAAACAAACATCTATATCGAAAATAAAACAAAAAGATACAAGCGAGCTGAGCCGGTCCCGGTCGGGCCGAAGTCAATTTTGTGCATAATGATGGACCCATGAGATTGTTAGAACAAAATTGCTTATTTATTTTAACGTTTCTCGTTTTTTCTTATGAAATTTGCAATGGAATTTTAAAGAGTTATGGGTTATTTGTTTTTTTAATACAATGTAGGGTTGTATCAGACTGTGAATTTAAATGCGATGACATCGCACCATTGGTATAGTGACTGGCGTGCACGACTCAGATCTGGAGGTCCTGGGTTCAAGTCTCGGGTCGTACCAAATATAGTTATTGGGTTTTGCGTCTAGAATAAATACAGAATATCTCAGAAGATTAATTTAGAAAATCTAAATACTAAATTGATCTTCGGAGTTGAGAAGTTGGTGGTGCTACATGCCCCTGTTCATCAGAGAGCGTCTAGTCGCTATTACAGTCACCTCCGGACTATAGTGAAAGAAAATGAGTGCAGTTGTAACTGCGCATTAAAATATCTGGTTTCAGTGAGAAACTGATCAAAAACCTTATAATAATAATTATTATTATCTTTTAAAATTTTATATGTATATCATTGTTTGTACGTACCAGGCCCTGAGTTTCATTGTAATATCACACAAAAATAATTGCAATTAAAAACTCTCTAAATCTCTATTAATTCTCACATAATTAAGCGATACCTACTCGGTTAATAAAATAAAAAAGAAAACAATTATAAGAATAAGAAACAGACATAATTTTTTATTGTCTAAGATGGCATATTTTCATGATTATCAGTTGCCGGTGGCCCTCGTTTTGGACCTCTTGGTGTGGTCGTAGTTGTGGTTGTAGTGGTGGTCGTAGTAGTAGTTGTAGTAGTTGTTTCTTCTGTAGTCGTAGTTGTTGGAGTAGTTGTAGTAGTGGGTTCCTCTGTAGTTGTGGTTGTTGGTTCCGTTGATGGTTCAGTTGGAGGTGGTGGGGGTGGTGTTGTTGGAGGTGGTGGGGGTGGTGTCGTTGGAGGTGGTGGGGGTGGTGTTGTTGGAGGTGGTGGGGGTGGTGTCGTTGGAGGTGGCGGGGGTGGTGGATTTGGGGGTGGTTCTGTCGTTGTTGTAGTAGTAGTAGTGGTTGGTATAGTAGGAACTGTTTCTTCTTCTGTCGATACAGTCGTAGTAGCTGCCTCGGTTGTCGTAGTTAATTGTGTCGTGCTTTCAGTCGTTGTTATCGTTTGAACTAACCTCTTAAAAGGAGTAGTTGTCGTCCCTCCTAAAATTACTTTAACTATACTTAATGGAATCCAATGGCCAGGCATATCGGATTCGACGGGATTCGCAATAAACACTAAAGTATCGTTTTCGGGGTCTGGCCATTTTGCACTCATCGATAACTTTAATATTAATAGAAATGTGAGGAAGCTGCATGATTTAAACATTTCAATCTGTGACATCTATTTAAAGTAATAATGAAATTCTGCAAACGAAAAAAATAATATTGAGATTTTGTATGACTGTTAGTGAACGAACTTTTTCTTATATCTATCAGACATCAATATTCTAATTCTTTCTAACAATAATAACTTACCTTATTCGTTTTAAAGCGAAGGTTGTTTTAAATCTTATTCTGCACATCGTTTTTTAACAAGTAAAAATACTTTTAAGTTATCCTATTTTCCATATACAATTCATTTATTGATTCTACCTTTATTGCGTGTGTTGAAATTGTGCAATTGACCGTTGATTTAACAATCTATGCTATAGTAATAAAATGTGTAGGACTTCTACACGTTTCATGTATTATGGTCACGGTATTTGACAATTTCGTAAAAGATTTAGGGTTTCGGTTAAAATTTTCCGTGAAAAATATTAGTAATAATAAATTATCATGTTTAAAGTTTCAGAAATTACTTAAACTCAAACTTTAATTGAGTGGGAACTATTAGTACTTCTTCGTAATACTTTTCATTTTCAACAAGCGTGTTTTTGTATTTTTACTCATATATCCTTGAAAATTTTGATTTTACATAATATGTTATGACAAACGAGGACATTTGACAAAATTAAATATGCCTATTGTATTAAAATTCTTATATTTTATAGAGAAAAAATAGATTATTTTTACGTGTTTTCGGCTTAGTCTCAAAACTTTTTATAGAGCAAAACTTACAGCATGCATTTTATTGTATTGAAGAAGACTAAACTAAAAATGATCTTTATATTTCTTTAATTTACGCCAAATGAGTTGCATTTTTTTAGTGTTACATAATGAACCTAATCTATTTTAAAAGTAACTTTAAATAACCACGTCCAATGTATTCTTAACAACAAATTAAAACTAATACCTATACTTACACAGGAATTATAATCTTTAATTTTAAAGTTTACATGAAGGAGACAGACATTACTTAATTATTTTGTTTATATGTAGATTCTGATATCTGTGTTTTAGTAAATTGACTTCATTTTTAACCGACTTCAAAAAGGAGGAGGTTCTCAATTCGACTGTATTTTTTTTTATATTTGTTACCTCAGAACTTCATCATTTATTAACCATTAGGGACAATTTTTGTTTTGTTTGAAAGTGTATACTTCCAATTTGGTCCCATTTAAATTTGAAAAAAATACCACCCCTAAGTGGGAAAATAGCTAACGAAAATTTAATTTACTCCTATTATTTTATTAAGATTGACTTGAAACTTTGCAAGTGTTTCTATTTCTGTTGATAGTGCAGTAGTTCGGTATCGTCGACTTGATCTGGCAAGGCTAGAAGGTAGATAGGTGGAACTCCTCAACGGCCAATAGTAGATACTTTGAGTTTGGGTTTATTTTGTTTGATTTGACAAGCCCAATACGTTAGAATTGGATTTTAGAGCCAAATGTTTTAGTGTTACCAATGAAAGCGAATTTTAGTTTGTCAGTCTTCATATAAAAATTGGCATCAAACTAACGCGAATATTTTATTAAAATACTTTCTTCTTACTTTGCTACTACTATGTCTACACTAAAAAACTTAAGTTTTTTAATAAAAATAAATAAAATAAATAAATAGTTTTAAAAATAAATAAATAAAATAAAAACCGACTTCAAAAAAAGCGGTCGGTTTTTTTTTAAGTTTTTATATGAAAAAAACCAAAAAGGAGAAGCTTCTATGTTTGTCTGTATTTTGGCTAATACTGACTTCGAAAATATCTAACATTATAAAGTAAATTATAATACGAAAACCCCCGTGCAGTTATTTTTTACATTTTAGTGTCTGAAAGTCGGTTTTTTAAAAGATTTTTAGAAACTTCAATGAAGAGATAAATAAACGGAGACATATATTAATTACGTACATTTAATATGTAAAGCAATGGGAATAATAACAACAATTAAAATACTCAGTCTTTGAATAGGTCATCGGTCGTCTTGTACAACGTTTAATTTAGTAAAGTTATAATCACTAGGATTTGTGAAATTATCTTCTATAGGAGGGAATACGCAGTCAAGATCTACGTATAGTTGTTGCTGGACAGTCAATTTATCCACTATTTCTGCGAATGTCGGTCGATCGTGAGGGTTTTCTGACCAACATTCTATCATAAGTTGGTATAGACTTGGGGACGCTCGAGCTGGCTTCGGTAATCGACGTCCTTCTGTTAAGTACTGAGGTACTTCTTTGTTACTTAATTCTGCGTAGGGGAAGCCACCTGAAAATGAAGATAGTTTCTTAAATAAATGTAGATGTTAAATATAATCTTTTACGATTATAAATTCAGGATAGCAATTGCAGTTAGAAATTGAGTGGAAGTTTTTATGTTTATTATCATTAATACTCGAAAATATTAATAAAATTACTTTGTAATGACTCTACTTGCTGTGCCAGCGGTCGCGGGTTCGAGTCCCACTGGTCATTTGTGTTATGAGCACGAATGTTTGTACTCTAGTCATGGGTGTTTATGTTTATAATATGTATCTATTTAAAGTTATATATGTGTAGTGTATCAACTATCTGGTATCCATAACACAATTCTCATAGCTTCCCATGGAATGGTGCTGTGTGTTAATGTCCCAACATGTTTATTTATTTATTTAATAAAATATTAATCATGCTTATGTAATTTTTAATCACATAGTCATTTTTTCCACATTTTTGCCACTGATCTTTGAAAGGGTTTAAATTACCTACTGCACATGAAATTGCGGAACATATATTACATAAGAGTAGGGGAGACCGGGGCTGGTTGACCAAGTTTCAGCTTAAAGGTTTCTATTTCTATTTCTTTAGAGTATATTAATTTAAAAACGGGTTCAGTTCATAGATTAACTATTAAGCTTTGCAAAAAAGTTGCAAAAAGCACGTTATTCATTATGATTTAGAGTACAGGCCAGTTTTTGTAGAATAGGAAAAACTGGTCAACCTACCCCATGCTTGGGGTAGGTTGACTATTCACCTGGGGTAAGTTGACCTATGAAGTTGTAAGGGCAAAATCTACGAGGAAATAGGATAAAAGACACAAAAATGTATTACTCATTTTTTTTATTGAAACCAAGGCGATCTTCCGCCATATCAATTAAACACAATAAAATTCAAATTATAAGAATAAACAATCAGACATTTAAACATTAGGCAATTTGAGTACCTAAAAATAAACAAAGTTTTTTCACAAAACACAAAATACTTTCTCATTAAGTATTTAAAACAAAATGAAATAATTTCTTGCAAACTTTAACCATTTGGTAACAAATTATCATATCTATCTAATATATATTCTAATATATATATATATATATATATATATATATATATATGTATATATATATATATATATGTATATATATATATATATATATGTGTGTATATGTTATAGGTATATTATTTTATTAATAAAATAAATTATTTTGAGATCATACTATCCAATTAGTCTTCTAAATCGGAGGTGCAATTTTTGCATTCATAGAACAATATGTTCCCGTTTACAAATTTTGTGTATGCTCGCGACTTGCACACAGTGCACTGAACCCATTCTTCTCCAAAAATACTGGAGCGATAAGATTCAGTGCACTCCATACAAAATGTTTCATCCACATCACTTTTCTATTACATCTTTGGATGTACTCCCTCTATTAGTCTTTCTTTTGTATGTTCGCATGGTCCTGAAACAATATCCATAATATCATGTTGCTGGTTGACCAGGTGGTCAACCAACCCCCTTATACATTAGTCTACTAGGCCCGAACCACTTTTTAACTTTTAACCACATTCCATAACCTCAAAACTGCGACGAAATCAAATAAAATAATACATAAAAGAAAGAACATGAATCAAACATTCGTTATAAACTCTTTGACAATCAATAACCATGAATAAATAGGCGTTATTACAAATAATATTACGACAAAAAAAAATTACTTACGTGTGTTGTTTTTCAATATTACGTTCCTTCTCTCAAACGACGTGCGTGCGCGACGCCGCGTTCCTGGTGGCGAAGCGGGGGGAGGTGACGGTCTTTCGTGTCTCACTGGTTAGCTGAAGGCTATTGCCTCGGACGAGTTTTTGATAGTTAGTCAACCTACCCCTATAGTCAACTAGCCCTGGTCTCCCCTACATCTATATATACATAAAATGCTTTGTCCTGACTGACCGACTGATCGATCAACGCACAGCCTAAACCGCTGGTTGTAGAAACGTGAAATCTGGAGGATATATTCCTTATACAATGTAAGCATCCGCTAAGAAAGGATTTTTCGAAATTCATCCCCTAAGGGGGTAAAATAGGTGATATAAGATTGTATGAAACTATGTCATTCTTAACACGAAATGCACAGAAAGTGGTACTTAGCTTTAAGATGAAAAATTAGAAATATCTGTATTAGATTTTTTTGGAAATTTATCCCTTGATAGGGTAAAAGGGGGTGATAAAGTTTATATGGGCAAACAATTATTTTTGATCAGAATTACTTGAAACTTGATATTAATGCTCTTAGATACAATTAAATGGATACGTATTTCAGCATTTTTTGAAATTCATCCTATAAAGCTGTCAAATAGGGGATGAAAGTTTGTATGAAACTCTGTAGTTGATGCACGAAAAATGATATTTACCTTTAAAATGACAACTAAAACAATACAAATATCTTTTTTTTTTCGAAAAAAATTCACGTAGTAGAGCTTGCTAAATACCTAAAGTGTAAATTTATTTACAGAATATACGCGTAACGTCTTTTAAGATACTGGATATTTAGAATTACGATCGCTAAAATGAAATTTGTTTTCCTTATTTTTGCAAGTAATAAAGTTTGATCGCGGGCGAAGCCGCGGGTTCTGCTAGTCTATAATAAAATAATATACTATAATTATCTATTTACTATGTTTAATATTATAAATCAGTTATTATTTGGAATATATAAAAGATTTCGGATTTAATCACGATTAAAGAACCAATATCACAGTAGAGCGTATTTGCTATTTTTTTTAAATAGGGGTAATCTTATTAGTTACGTGTGTATTAACTTTTAGCGGACTTAAAAAATACTTTAAAATTTAATGAAAAAGAATAACTTAATTACAATTTTAACCCTTAACGTCTAACTGTTGGTTCGAAGAGTTTCTCTCTTGTATACGGTAGATGGTAAAAACGCCTTTTACAATATCGATCACAGTCTTTGCTTCATTTTATTGATAGGCGCTTGGGCCTCATCAATTTCCAATAATTTCATATTATTTTAAATCTCAAACAATTTCCTAAAATCTAACGATTACTTCTTTGTCGATTTCATTTCTATATTTATCCCTGTTTATATAATATGTTTTAGTTTATTTCTTGAACATCCACATACAATGCATAAGATTTGATTAAAGTTTAACATGATTACCACGCTTAAAATATAAAACAAAGAAAGATAAAAAATTAACACATACTTATTAAAATTTCCGCTGATTTATTATATATTTTTTTAATTATAAATGTAAAATAATAAGTTTTTTATAATATTTTCAGTTAACCCAATGTTTGTTTTGGTTAATTACCGTGATTTAGACGAATTTTTCCCTTATATGTTAAATGTATTTCTGGACAATGGACATCTAATGATTTATACAATATATTAACCCCAGTGTGAGCCGTTAAATGTATATTTTTCTATTTATTATTATTTCAAAAGAGCTTGGTACCGATATTAAAAAAATCTAATAAAAGTTTGAAAAAAAAAATAAATGTTTACTTGCTAGTTGAAACATAATTTGTTAAAGGGTTGGTAAAAATGAAGAATTTGCCAAATTACAAAAATATTATATTACAGTATAAATATAAAAATAATTACGTACCTAATGTAGCTATCTCCCATAGTAAGACAGCGAAAGCCCAAACATCGCTGGCACTGCAATAGCTTGAACTAAATATGGCTTCTGGGGCAAGCCACCGCAGTGGGACCGGTCGAGACCGTGTGTGCACGTAGACCCCCGATCTAGATAGCCCAAAATCTGCCACCTTTAACACTCCTGCTCCATCAACTAATATATTACGAGCAGCAAGGTCTCTGAAAAAAGTACATTATAATTTTTTTGTGGAGTTTATTAAAGCTATTAAACTTAGAAAGCTTATTTCCGATTCTCTATAATGATGTTTACAATAATTTATCGTTAGACTTAAGGTAATTGACAAGCAATAAAATGAAATGAAAAATAAAAGCGTTTTCAATATACTTTTAATTATAGACTATGATTAAATAAAGGTTTTCACCCCGATAAGTTAATGATTTTTTATAAAATGTTTTATTTTTTCTAAATTATAATTTGATGGATAGAAGTTTGTAAGCTCTATTTAAATTATTAGGGACGTGTTTTTTGATTTGTTCATTAAAATATAGGTACATAGTAACAAATCTTTGCTTTCAATCATTTTAAGTTACAATTTTTACCTTGTAAGGTAAGCTTTCATAGACTTGTTTTAGTTATATTTATTTTTCACTAGCGATTCATCCTCGCTCCGCTCGGGTTCTTCCTTTGTTACGGTTTAACGTTTAGTATAGATTTCTCAGAGATGAGATATTTTCCTGCAGTAAAAAGTATCCTATATATTGACCCAGATAACCAGCTATCATCATACCAAATTTCATCAAAATCTGTCCAGTGGTTTTCTCGTTATGGGCTCACAGACAGACAGACATACAGACAAGAATTCTAAAAACTATAGATTCGGTCTCTTTATCGATAATAATGTCTATTTCAATAAGGTTTTCCAAAAAACATTTTATGTACAGATTCGACTCAGTTAGAATTTTAATATATGCATAGATGATAAATTTCTTTCATCATAGAATCGTACGGATATTTAACATGTTTTTTGTTTTCCTTATCTAGGTTCCGATATTTCTAAAGTTAAAATTTTAACTGTGCAGAAATATAGAGAGTTTGATAAAGAAATTAATATTGTAAATATAATGTTTCACGTTATAAAAATATTATTTTGTTATAAAATTCTAAGATTCTATTTTTAGTATAATTATTTTGATAGCTCCTAAATGAAATTTAGGGGATAAAGCCTTTGAATCCGGTTTCTTGTCAACTGTTGCTAGGGAACGATATCCAGGCCGGATACTATAAAAGAGTATTTTTTTAATTTATTTGACTTTTATTTTTTGTTGCTTTTGAAAAATTCGTTTTAGGCGATTTTTAATTGCTGTATTTTATCTGTTAAGATATTATGATTTTTATTGTTACAGATTTTTTTCTGTTATGATAGGTATATTGCTTAAATATTTTATAAAGAGCTTAATATTTTCATTTTACTTTGAAAATAATTGACTCCTGTTCGTAATAATATTATATTTTGATTTCATTTTGGTACTTACTGTATGTAGATCTCTAATGTAAACACATTTAATTCGATAATATCTAGATAATCTGATATTAAATCTTAATAAAAACTTCAAACTTGGTGTCATTTGATTCCCTTTGACGACTCCCATACAAAAAAATGTTTTAATTTGATATTGTATTATAATTATAACTGGCGACTCACCCTCGGTTCGATCAGATTCGTCCCTAGGTACGTTTTAACGGTTAGTATGGATTAGATAGACTATATATACTATACTCGTATATATACATAGATATGATGAGTTGTTGTGGATAATACTTTCTTAGATTTACGCGAATATTTGACATTTAAATAAAACTATCTTTTCGGATTTTTTCGCGGATTTATTTTGGTTTTTGGTTCCCGACGTTTCGATTGCTTTACAGCAATCATGGTCACGGAAGAGTCTCTCCCGTATCCGTACCCGAAAAGATATCCGAAAGATATCCCGTGGGTATGAGAGAATCTTCCACAGTAAAAGTAGCATATGTCACTCTTGAGCCCTCTAACTATCTCTACACAAAAAATCACGCCAATTCGTCACTCTGTTTCGATGTGAAAGAAGGTAAAACAAACAAACAAACACGCTTTCACATTTATAATATTAATAGTATATAGTATATGGATATAGATAAAATGAATAATCATTACTATTTATTCTTACCTATGTGTAATCCCCCGTTCTTCTAAATGCCTCATTCCCAATGCAACTTGTAGCGCATAGTCGCGCATAATTGTACTATCTAATTGTAATGCAGGCTCGGCTACGTAGTGGTCGTTGGTCTTCCTCTGGCTTGTACTGTCATTTGGCTTTTCATCATAATTCCCATATAGGGGAGGGTCTGAGTCACTAAGATTCGTGTACTCTGCTGAAAAATAAAAAATGTTCCTTAAATCTAAGGAATTATAAGAAGCGTTTTCTTAATTGGTAAACACAAATCTTCAATAAAGTCTGTACTCTAATTAGCCGAGAATAATTTTATTGAACATAATATTTTTATATATTAACCAGCGACTCACCCTCGCTCCGCTCGGGTTCATCCCTAGTCACTTTTTAATGTTTAGTATAGATTTCTCAGAAATGAGATATTTTCTCGCAGTAGTCTATATGTTGACCCAGATAACCATCTATCATTATACCAAATTCCATCAAAAACTGTCCAGTGGTTTTCTCGTAATGCGTTCCAAGACAGATAGACAAAAATTCTAAAAACTATAGATTCGACCTCTGTATCGATAATAATGACTATTTCAATAAGATTTTCCAAAAAATATTTAATTTGCAGATTCGACTCAGTTAGAATTTTATTAAATGTATAGATAAACAAACCTGGGGAAACTCGAAAACGAGAAATTTATAAATATTTTTCTTATAATTACTTTTATGTTCTAAGTTTTAATGAACTTCTAATGAGGTAACTTTGAATTCGTTATGGATTTTAGAATTTAAATATAATGTTATAAGTTAGTTAAACTTTATATATAAGTAATAGGTTTTAAGGCTTTAGGTGCTGTTGTAAATTAAACGAGATCCTATTTAATTTAAATAGCAATTTTGTAGACACGAGTTTTAATTTGTTACAAAATATTTTTTTTCTTAAACATTATATAATGGCAGTGGTAGCACAGTGGTAGAGCCCTCGCTTGGGAAACTGAGTGAAGCGGGTTCAAACCGAGTGAAGTGGTTCAAATCAATTGGTGGACTATGTCCTGATCCCCCTCGTATTGAAGTGCCCAGCAGTGGAATGTACAGAAGGGCTGAATACAAGTTATGTAATGTTTTATTGTAAATATTTTCTATGTTAATTTCATTGAATTGAATAGATATTAAATTTCGAAAAGGTTAGTTTATTATAGCTCAATATTTAACGTTTATGAAAATCAAATCTATCCCTCGGGAATCGTATATTTTTCCGGGATAAAAATTAGCCTATGTGTTATTCCAGACTATAATCTATCTCTGTGCCAAATTTCATTCAGATCGGTTCAGCCGTTCTGGCGCGAAAGAGTAACAAACATCTATACATTCTCACAAACTTTCACATTTATAATATTAATACGGATGAGTTACCTAAATAACCTCTCATGTGTTAGACTGTGCTTCTGAAGCAGTGTGTCAAAATAAACGTCAAAAGTTCGTGCATATTAAGCACGCTTATCATTCAAATTCCGCATCCTCTATGTAAGTGAATAACATTTTTCAAATCTTATTTGTATCGCTCTAATTTTCACACAGTATACTCAAATAAATAAGCATAGCATAAGACTGAAGACAAAGTTTATAAAATACACTATTATTGAGATATAATCTATACAAAGTCGCCCCTCGGTTTCGTCGAAACGCGCGAGCCGTGTGCATTGTTCGCGTGTTCTTTTTGTGATAATATCTATTGTGTGTGGAGTGAAAGTGATCGTAAAATGGATTTACATTATGACTAAGTAAGTAAAGATCAATATTAATTACATGATTAGGACAATTGAATAAGATTTTGTATAGAAATAGTGGTTTTAACAAACATCGCCGCTATTATTCGCGGCAAAATGGCGTCATTCTCGTCGATATTTTTTGTTAACTTTATTATAAACATTGTGTATTATATACGTTATATATAATATATTATACACGTAGTCTATTATTTTTATGATCTTTACGAAACATTTAATTTAAAAACAAATGTAAAAATAATTCGTATTATTGTAATAAAAAAATACCATATTTTAAAAGATGTCTACATAGATGGGGCATTCTATTTGTTTACTTTAGAAATATTTCAATATGGAAGCGTATAATATTATCGTTGTGCTTAAAACATTGTCATTATAATCATATTTTAGGAGGTCAATTAGTGTTTAAAATAAATGCAAAGAATTTTTCAATTATTGCGAACATTTGAGAGACCTTTTTTTTTGTTTTTAATTTCAAGTGCTTGGCTTGTAGTTTGATTTATTGTAAACTAAACACTTCAAACACTTGAAACTCTGTCTGTAACAAGTATGTGGATCGTATTACATAAAAAGTTATTACCCTAAGCCACTTGACCTACAGTGTTTTCGATATTGAAAAGTAAAGGATTTTATTATTTTATTTCACTCGCGCGGGTGAAAAAAAAGGGTGAAATTTTCTAAAGCAAGCTTTGTGGTGAAAAAAATATATGGAGAGGTGTATTCTTTTTGTTTATTAATGTGAGATAATACAGTTCTTATGAAATAAAAAAACAAAAATTTGAAATAATGGTTTTATTTTTAAGTTATAAAGGTTTTTAGGTAGATTTTTGGGTAACATCGGGTTCCCTGACTTCCAGGTCTATTTACTAATACATTGTAAGGCAGTTTTTATTGTGGTTTTTTAAATGTGTTAGGTTATTTCATAACGATTCCAACGATATAAGTTACTATAGCTCCCATACAAAACTTTACAGATGTCGTCATTTTAAACACCCGCGAGAAAGTTTTAGGGGTTGTTTAAAACCACCCTACACGAAGCTGCATTTTTGACATAAAGCTTCATAAGTGGGCAACACAAATGAGAGGATAATAAAATAGGCTTCTATAATCTAAACAACAAAAAAG
This sequence comes from Fabriciana adippe, assembly GCA_905404265.1. Taxonomy (NCBI): domain Eukaryota; kingdom Metazoa; phylum Arthropoda; class Insecta; order Lepidoptera; family Nymphalidae; genus Fabriciana; species Fabriciana adippe. The sequence continues at coordinate 12,259,714 of FR989995.1, read as the reverse complement.
CTCGTTTAAACTTATTTATTCGCTAAAGTAAAAGTTTTATGAACTTAAAAAAAATATATTCATACTGATGTTTCTATTATAATTTCTTATACTTTGAATAAATATGGCTAAACTAGTTTTGAAGTTTAAATAAGCTTCAAGGCTGTAAGTTTTGTTATAAGGTAAGAGCGCTCCTATTTAATTTGAATAATTTATGTCATTTGAGAAACTTTGCTTTTATAAATTTTGTAGGCACAAGTTTTAAAATATATTTTATTTTAAATATAAACGAACTAAAAAGATGAAAATAACTTACGGAGGAAAATAGTATTGAGCAGTCAGTATAACACATGTATTATCAAGATGTATCTATCGACGTACGAATCATCTAAATCGGTTAAGTCGTTTAGTAACGAGGGAATATAGGATCGGACATACATACATATATACATACAGGTCAAACACATAACCCTCTTTTGGGCTTTGCCGCACTCGGATAGAAAAAGTACCTATTTATATTATAGTATAAATTTACTTTTAATAAAAAATGTTTACTACATAGAAATTCTTAAACGATTTATTAAATCAGAGTATTATCGCTCAGAGACTTTATGGTTAAAGTGACGAAACAATGTTTTGCCATTTTTCCCACTGTTATTTTAGCACCTGACAGATTCCTGTAAGGGTCGACATTCTCAAACATGAATACCATAGCTCCATAACAGTGGCCTTGCCTCGCTCTACTCTTGAACTCTTGCTGCTTAATATACTCTTCATATACGTATGTAGGTATATCTCCGGCCCATATAACATTACTAGCGACTCACCCTCGCTTCGCTTTGGGTTTGTCCCTAGACAAAAAAATCTATCCCACGGGAACCGTACATTTTTCCGGGATGATATATAGCCTATAGCCTTCCTCAATTAACGGGCTATCTAATGCAAAAAAAAAAAATCAAATCGGATTCGTAGTTCCTGAGATTATCGCGTTCAACCAAACAAACAAACAAACTCTTCAACTTTATAATATTAAGTATAGATATGCGAAAAATGCTAGTACATTGCTACGTTTGACATATGCTCACATTTATATTTTAGTTAGTTACTTACTGTCAGCTTCAGACGGGCGTCCATTGACGCTACGTTCAGATTCCTCACTCGTTTTCTGAACTTCGATATTTCGTCTGCCCCTCGCCGCTCTAAGCAAAGTTAGTAGGTCACCTCTTGGTGCGTGTTCTAATAATGCTATAAGTGGTGACCGTCGCGTGCAACACGCTATCAGTCTGATGACGTGTTTGTGTGAACCAACGTGTTTAAGCATCGCAATCTCTCGCAGGAAGTCTTGCATTTCTTCTTCAGTTGCAGTGTCTGGAAATAAGATGTTTTATTTTAAGATTGGGTTACTAAGAAGACATATGTTTTTAAAAAATATAGTCATAGATATAAAACAACGGTTGTAAAAACGTACTTCATGGTTAGTTTTTAATTGTGTAAACAAGGCGAAATTTTCTAAGTTTCAAGATTCCGGAGAGAGTCTGTGACTTATACTTAAGCTGTATATTAATTATTTAGGAAGAAAGAAAAATAAACAAAATAATTTTTATAAAAAAAATTCCTTTCGGATTTTTCGTAGATTTTTTTGATTTTCAATTCCCGACGTTTCGAATGCTTTACACTTTACAGCAACCATCACTTTGTTTTATCTATACTAATATTACAAAGCTGAAGAGTTTGTTTGTTTGTTTGTTTGTTTGTTTGTTTGGTTGAATGCGCTAATCTCAGGAACTACTAATCTGATATGTAAAATTCTTTTTGCATTATATAGACCGTTAACTGAGGAAGGATGTAGGCTATATATCGATAGATTTATTTTTGTCGTCTAGGGAGGAACCTGAAGCGAAGCGAGTGTGAGTCGCTAGTTTAATTTATAATTTAGATTGAAAAAAATTAACTTTAAGTTAAAAACCAACGAATTTAAAACTAAGAGTCTTTTCTTTGATAGGGTTAATATAGATCTACATCTATTGAAGCGAAATAACACTCGCTGATTGATAACGAAAGCTCAGAAAATGCCACAAATTTTAAATATGGCAGTTTTTGAAAACTCATTCCCTAAAGGGATAAAAAAGAGTTGAATATTATATGAAAATCCGTTATTACTATCTCTACTGTGTATCCGTTCTATATCACTGGAACTCGCAGATGCTAGTTTTTAGATGAACGGATTGAACTTATAGGCTATAATCAGTACGCATCACCACAGCATACATTATACACATGCCACAATGCGAAGACTGTCGTAGTATAAAAATAGTAAAAAAATTAAACCGTAATTACTGTTTGTCTGTTTCCCGCTTAGCTCCTTTATCTATACATAAAATTTATAATAAAATTCTAACTGAGTCGAATCTGTACATTCAATATTTTTTGGAAAATTTTATTGAAATAGTCATTATTATCGATACAGAGGCCGAAGCTATAGTTTTTAGATTTTTTGACTGTTTGTCTGTCTGGAAACGCATCACGAGAAAGCCACTGGACACACACACTGGCACACTGGACTGGACTGGATGATAGCTGGTTAACCGGGTCAACATATACGATAAGTTTTCTGCGGAAAATATCTTATCTCTGAGAAATCTAGACTAAAGGCTAAAACTTAACTAGGGGCGAACCCAACCGGAGCGAGGTTGAGTCGCTAGTCATGTAATAAATTTTGATGAGATATTTACCGTCACTTAAGAGATTTTCTTGCGAATGATTGCTTTATTTGTATAGTACATTTATGTCTTAAAACCGACTTAACTGCACCCGAGTGAGTGAGGGCGCTTTGCTTGACAATCAGTCTATATTGAGTTACATGTCTTAATCTTCTGTGTAATAACTTTCATCCAAATTCGTCCAGCCGTTTTAGCATGAAGAAGTAAAAAAAATAAATAAAAAAAAGTGTGGTGTCGTGGGACACCAGATAGAACCGAAGTTCCTTATTAGTTATTACATAAATATTAATTTCAAGTCCTAGTCGAGGTAAAAAGAAAATATTTATTCGGGTATAAATTTTTTATTGTGATGTTTTTATCTATAAAAATCAAAAACTACTTAACAAAATTATCTTAACACTTCTATTTTATTCACAATGATTCATAAAAATATATAATATCTAGCAAATCACCCTCGCTCCGCTCGAGGTCGTCCCTAGTCACATTTGAACGTTTAGCTCAAAGATTAGACATTTTTCCGCAGTGAAAAGTATCCTATATGTTGACCCGGATAACCAGCTATCATCATACCAAATTTCATCAAAATCTGTCCTATGGTTTTCCCGTGATGCGGTAACAGACAAAAAGACAGACAGACAAAAAATCTAAAAACTATAGATTTGGCTTCTGTATCGATAATAAAGTCTATTTTAATAAGATTTTCCAAAAAATATTTAATGTACAGATTCGGTTTAGTTACAATTTTATTATATGTAATATGTATAGATAACCTTCATCACGTAGACTGTACATTAGACACTATATAGGGAACACGCATCAAAATCTTACTCCACGCATTTTCGTTACGGACGATTATTGCCGACTAGGGTACCTCTACGAATCGTCCCATAAGTAACTTTGTTCCAAAATAAAAATAGCCTTTATTAACTTATTACTTTTATTAACATCGTTGTCCCATATTGTCGCACTGTTGTCCGAACCATGACACTTATACCGCGTTCATTGGCATCATTCAACGCGCTCTTGGCCATCTTTGGTTCTTGAGTTACTAAGGTATGCTGAGAATATTGAATAACTTTGTTATTATTAATATTATTAGAACTCAAGTAGTATTTACTTTTGTTACTAATGTTTTTTTTTCTCTTTCCGTTTATGTTTGTAATAATTTATAATGTACTAGTGATCTCCGCGTGGTTGAAAATCAACCATATTGTCTTGCGTATATTACAATATTAATCTATTCTCAATTTGATCACAGATTTTAACAATAAACAAAAGAGTATATATACGTGTGTCAGTAAAAAATATACATGTATACGTGTATACACACTTTTACATTTATAATAGTACCTACTTGGCAGAACCCACGGCTTCGCTCGCGCTAAAATTACAAAGAAAAAAACTCTAAAAAGTAAGTTTCATACAAACTTTCATCCTCTATTTTACCCCCTAATGGGATGAATTTTGAAAAATGCTAATACACGTATTTATTTAATTGTATTGAAGAGCATTAATACCAAGTTTCGAGTAATTCTGATCATAAATAATTTATTGTGTTGTATTATAATCTGTTTTCCAGCGGGAATGAGATAATCTCCCGCGATAAAAAATAGTCTATGTCACTCTCCAGCAATCCAACTATCTCCAGACAAAAAATCAAGCTCTCTGTTTCGACGTGAAAGAAGGACAAACAAACAAACACACTTTCACATTTATAATATTGGTATGGATAGTAGATTTAATAAAAAAATTGGAGATGTCTCAATGTTTGTAAATCTTCCAAGGATTCTGAATGTAGTTAGAATAGCTTAATTTGTGCCTATAATGTAGATTAAACTAAAAAAATCGATATTATTAAAGTCGGACATATAAAACGTCTAATTCTAATTAGGGGGTCGTACACAATAATTTATGATTATAATTTTGACAACGACACGTTTGGCTGAGTTTGGAGTGACACAAGCTGTGCCAGCGGTCGTGGGGTCGAGGCCCGCTGGGGGCATTCATTTGTGTGATGAGCATAAATGTTTGTACTCCAGTCATGTGTGTTTATATTTATAATATGTATGTATGTATTTAAAGTTATATATGTGTAGTATATCAACTGTCTGGTATCCATAACACAAGCCTCGTAACTTACCAGGGAACTAGATGGTGCTCTGCGTTAATGTCGCAACATATTTATTTATTTACGTGAACCCGCATTTTCTAAGAGATTCATAAAATTGAATAAGAAAGCCAGTCATGTACGTCACTAATTTGTTTATTCATTGATTTTCGCTCAGAATTTTTATTAGAAATTTTTATTACAGGTCCCTACAATATGTTAAACCCAATTATACAGGGGCTGGTAATCTGCAAAGTTTTTTATTATAAAAAATCTTTTATTAAATTCTTTTATAATTTATTAAGGCCGAATCATTTTACTCGGGGTCTTAACTTATAATTACCTGATAATAAGATTTATATTAATCAAATAGCGACTCACCCTCGTTCCGCTTGGGTTCCTCCCTAGTTACGTTTTAACGTTTAATATAGTATGTAGATTTCTCGGATATGAGACATTTTCCTATAGTAAAAAGTATCCTATACGTTGACCCGGATAACGAGCTATCATCATACCAAATTTCATAAAAATCTGTCTTTTTTGGTTTTCTCGTGATGCGTTCCCAGACAGACAAAAAATCTAAAAACTATGGATTTGGTCTCTGTATCGATAATAATGACTATTTCAATAAGATTTTCCAAAAAATATTTAATGTACAGTTTCGACTCAGAATTTTATTATATGTATAGATTTACAGTACAAATAATTTTGCGTAAAAAGCTTTCAAATCATCTTTCAAGATTTTATTTAAAACAAGCGATATACCATCGTTTCGCTGGCGTTTTTTTGCGTCCCTAACAGTAGCCTATAAGTTACTCCAGGTCATAGTCTTTCCCCCATAATGTGTATTGACCTTGTCGCGATGGGGGGAGGAGGAGGGGGGGGGGCTCATTAGCATTCCGTAATCCAGCCGGGCGCGAATCCAAGAGACACACTGGGAGGTGGCCCACTTCAGTAGTTCGGTGGGCGGTATACAAGGTAGGTTACTTCTGGTACTTCTTTGATAGCAGAGTGGACCGTGGGAGCAATCATTTGGATGTCGTGTTCTACTTCGGCAAACCTGCTGTCGAGGAGTCGTGGTTGAGTGCGTAATCGAACCTGCGACGACCCATTAAGACGGGGGAGGTTCCGTTGGTTTTAGTGGGTAGTACTAGCATTTCTAGACGGTTGTCTTTCATTACCACCACATATGCAGATGGTATGTGCAAATATTTTTCCTAAAAGTAAGTTTGTAAAATTGTGGGTAGGCACTGTCTGTAACAAGTATATAACGCCTTTGGGATGTCTAACACCTTAGTCTCTCCCGTGACCATGATTGCTGTAAAGTATTCGAAACATCGGGAACCAAAAATCAAAATAAATCCGCGAAATAATCCGAAAAGATAGTTATATTTCAAATGTCAAATATTAGAGTAAATCTAAGAAAGTATTACTTTTCCCAAAGTTAAAAAAGGTCATAGTCTATCTGTATACTAAATTTTATCTAAATCTATCATGCTGTATTAGCATAATGCAGTAATAATAATTCATGCACACACATATTTAAAACTTTCGCTTTTTTAACAGTAGTCCGAATATCAACCCTTCCGGTTCCTAAACAAACGAGATGGTTGAAAAAGTCGCACAACATTTAAACATTAAGTCAATTAAAGCCTAAACAACAATTTACATCACAATTATTACTACATATATCGTTATATAAATTTAAACAATGGAGTTACAGGTTAACGAAATAAAAATATACCTTTAAAAGCGGAACAAGCCAATTTAAGCCGTCTAACGAACTACACGACTAGAATACCCGGGTCGTTCTAACTTTCATTTCCTAGACATCTTTATGTAATGCTAATTGTAAAACACTAAATTAATTTTGCATCAACAGTAAAATTGCTATTTCTATAGGACAAATGGGTTTATGTCACGATATTATACGTATATATATTTAGAATTCGATGTATTTAGCTCTTTTTATCGTCCCACTGCTAGGCACGGGCGGAGGTCTGATTTCCCCTTGCAATGAGAGGAGACTCATCCCATAGGGATCAGGCCATAGTCTACCACGTTGGCTAAGTACGGGCGGACCTCATATGTCTTTCGAAAACTTGATAGGTTCTCTCAGAAATACAAGTTTCCTAACTATGTTTTACTTCACCGTAAGAGTAGTGGTAATCATGTAAAAAAGTTTCGCATTGGAAAATATCAGAGATTCTAGAGCCGATACTTGAACTCACTTCACTTGGAGTTCCAAGCAAGCATGTTACCTCTATGGTACCATTGCTTTTGATTGATGCACTCGTAATACGAAGAAAATATTTAGTTTTTAGGGTTCCACAGTCAAAATTAAAAACAGAATCTTAATAATTTTCTGTCCTCGATTTACTCTGGCTTTAATGGTGCATTATGTGCTGTACTAAGGAACCAATTTTCTGATCCCTGGTTTCAACCAATATGTAATTATTTCACCGAATAAAACGAAATAAACATTCTATGTTGAAAAAGGAAAGTTATTTTGGTTAGATATAAAAAAGAATATTAATTTTAATAAAACAAAGAAAAAAAAACGAGACCAACATATTTAAAGGGCTATAATGATATATGATAACTTTTTAGATAATAAAGCTTTTTGTGACGACAAAGTAAAGCTCTAATTAAAAAGAAAGAAAAACTTAAAAAAATATAATAGACCTTGTTTTTATGAACTTTTATAAGCGTAAACAAGCACGAACAGTATAAAATTACTTTTTTTATATTTTTTTAATTTTTTCTTAGGTACAGAAAAAAATAACTATTAAATAATTATATCATTTTCGTTGTGATAAAGTCGACTTTATTAGACGATGGAGCTAATAAAAAATATTTAAAATCAATTACCACATAGCATTTTGGCTGCTACAGTGATGGTTTCCCCGCCTGGCATGTCTAGGTGGGCGGCGTGAACGCGCCCAAAAGCACCGCTTCCAATCAGAGCGCCCAAATGTACTCTAGATCGGGCTATTTCCCAGTGATCGGTAGCAACTTCGTCTGTCTGTGTGGAAAGAGATACATATTTATTACTTAAACAGAACATTTATATCCCACAGTAATAAGACGGCTTTTTCTTGCTTTTTTTTATTTTATTTTGGTTATTTGTTCCCAGCGTTTCTAATGCTTTTTTAAAGCAGACATGGTCACGGGAGACTATAATTTAAGAAACCAAATATTCACGTAAATAAAACATATAACGCTTAATAAAACACAAACTAGCAAATATTAACGCAAATCTATGTATTCCTTACTTATGTATGAGCCAAATTAAAATGTCTATTCTTTCAAAACAGCTACGCCAGTTTAGTTTTAAGTTGGCATTTTTTTCTGTTTTTTCATAAATCTTTTAAGAGGCTAAATTGATATTAAAATAAGATTTTCAGTGATCGATAGAGTAGAGTCAAAAAAACCCCACAATTAAGCTATTTTTTTAACGTAAATAAGCCAACATTTTTTGCGTTGTTCGACGACAAATCTTTTACCCACTTGGAATGTTGATACTGTGAAAGAGGACCTCACAAAGAGGATATTATTAAATATATTTAGCAAATTAAAATGTGTTTCGAAATTTTATTTTCTGATTAGAAATGTAACATATAATTAAGTACAATAAAAACAAAGTAATTAAAGTAAAATTAATAAACCACTTGATAAACATCTATACATATAATAAAACTGTAGAGGACGAATGTCTGTACATAGAAAAAAAATTTGCTAAAAACCGAGTCAGGGGGATGTAAGAAGAGAAATAGAACAAATCCAGATTTTTTAAAAAAAAATTGTTTCTTTGTTTGTTTGTTTGCCTGTTTATACGGGCTAATCTCCGAAATTGTTGAACCGATTTAAATGAAAATTTGTGTGATGGTACCTTATAATTCCAATCAACATTTTAGATACTTTTCATCCTGGAAAATTGAAGAGTTCCTGTGGGATACTTAAAAAACTATTGTAACTTATACAGCTTAGTACACAAAAAGTACTGATTGTATTTTAATGAAACTTTACAATAATATAGTTCATAAATCAGAATAATAAATAAACTATTTTTTATCCTGGAAAATGTACGGTTCCTGTGGGATAGATTTGTTTTTGTTTGTCTAGAGGCGAACCCGAGCGTAGCGAGGGTGAGCAACTAGTAAAAAATAAAAATAATAAATTAGAATTTACTAAATTTTATTTGTAAAATGTACAAAGGAACACCTTTTTGTGTGGTTTGTTATCTGTTTGTTTTGTTATCAAATATAATATTAAATAAAGTATAATCGAGCTTTGTGACCATTCAGTAAAGTTATTTGTCTAAGCTTTCTTTTCAATTTGAAACTAATGATATCATATTATTAAATAAAGATAAAATTAAAATAAAAAGATTTGTATTAAGTAGAGTAAGGAGTTCATAAAAGCAATAAATTGTCTTTTCCACCAGAGAAAGTAAATTTACAGTCTATTTCTACATTCTATAGAGACCACATAGTGCGTAGTTTCTTTTTATTTTCCTTATTTCGAAAATAACAAGAGTATCAGTACTGATGTTATTTATAAGTTATTCACCGCTTTTTCCCTTCTCTCAGGATGCTTATTTTCTTTTATATTTTGAAAAGAATATAAAAAATATAGATAAAATTTTACGTTTTTATTCAGTTTTGTAGTTTTAAAAATTGATTTTAAACAGAAAATTAACATTATGTTTCGTGAAGTTAATTGCATTCAGCTTTTTTTTTAAAGTCCCACTGCTGGGCACGGGCCTCTCTTCAATACGAGGGGGATCAGGCCATAGTCCACCACGCTGGCCAAGCGCGGGTTGGCGGACTTCACGTGTCTTTCGAAAACTTGTTAGGTTCTCTCAGACATGTAGGTTTCCTCACGATGTTTTCCTTCACAGTAAGGCAAGTGGTAATCATGGTAGAAATGATTCGCACGTGAAAATATCTGAGGTGCGAGACTCGGGATTCGAACCCACTTCACTCGGTTTCCTAAGCGAGCGTGTTACCACTGGGCTACCATTGCCTTGAAAATTAATTAACAAAGTAAAAATAATAACTGACTGTACGAGCAGTGTCATTTTAACTATTTCATCAACATTCTGCGACTATATCTTCGTGACAAGCGTAAGTATAATTTGTTTCATAAACGTGGTGATGATATTAGTAACCATAATGAGGTTTCTGAATAAAATAATAACATAATTGAGCCCTATATATGTACGTCTAAACATGGGCATCTCTTCCTGCGAGGGGGGATCAGGCCAAAGTTCACTTTGGCCAAATGCAGGTTGAGGGATTCTTAGATTAGTTTTCTCAGATGTGTATGTTTTAGATAGATAGATAATTTATTGTACACCACAAAGAAATATACAAAAGAAGAAATCATCAATAAATGATGTACAGGAGGCGGCGCGATCTCTTGGAGGCAACCTTAGGGCGTAGGAGTAATTATATGAAATGGTAGGCGGTGTACTTGCTACACACAAATACATTCATAAATACATACCTATATACACACATGCATAAATAAATACATACATACTCGCAGAGCTTTCTTTCACCGTATTAGCAAGTGGTTATCACATTGAAAAGTATACGTAAAAAAAATTTCAGGAGTGGCTGACTCGGTATTTGAACCCGCTTCATTTGATTTTTCAATAGAGACACAAAATTTTTCCTTCGTATTTATTACCATTATAAGGAAATATATCCTTAAAAGTAAATGCCCATTCGTATATATGAATCGATGTTTTTTTCTCGAGGAGAATAAAAACTACTAAATAAACAACTTACAACGTTTATATTACATTTACCTGGAATTCCTTGTGAACGTAGAGAGGGCTCTCCTCCATTTGACCTTGTGACGGAATTTCGTTGCTTCTGTGAAAAAAAGTTTGGTTGAGAAAATGTTTAAATTAATGAAGTTAAAAACTTCTTCTGAAAAGAGCTTTAAGATTTTTATGAAATCGCTGAAATAATTTGATTATTTTTTTTTCTCTAAAAATTCTTTAATATTTCTTTATGTTAAACTTAGTCTAGAAAAAAGATTTTTCGTCGACTTAGTGCTTATTTGATCAAACTACCAGTCCTTGTTATACATTACAGTAGAAAGTTTTTTTCTCTACTTTAAAAACAAAGTTTTATTTTTAAGTTTTATATACATACATAAAATATATCTTTTAGTTTTATTTAAAGTAAAATGTGTATTTTATTTATACCGATAGAAACGACATTTAAAAGTCTGAATTAAAAACTGAGCAAAAAAAACTGTATAAATCTTTAGGTAAATTAAAAAATATATATGCTGGGACATTAACACACAGCACCATCTAGTTCCATGGTAAGCTACGAGGCTCGTGTTATGGATACCAGAAAGTTGATACACTACACATATTTAACTTTAAATACATACATATTATAAATATAAACACCCATGTCTGTCGTACAAACATTCGTGCTCATCACACACTTAATGCCCCTAGCGGGACTTGAACCCACGACCTCTGGCATAGCAAGTAGGGTCACCACAAACTGAGCTAAACGCGTCGTCAATTGGTCAATTGGTCGTTTGCACAAATAAGCACTGAGACAACGATTTGAGTAAGCCTTGACATAGACAAAAATACATAGTCTCCAATCAAAGCTATCATTAAAATAACATGCTCATATAAAAAATGAACAGATAGACATTATAATTAAAATATTTCATTTTCATCAAGGCCCTTTTAAAGTACCTCTGACATGAATTCCTCCCAGTCATTGTATCATAAAAAACCTAAGACATGCACTTAAATGTACTATATAAAAAATTCTCATCATGATTGAAGAACCATTGCTACATTGAGGGCATCCCGTCACTAACCGTAGTATGCAATAAGATTAGTGATGGTAATAATCGATAACATGTAATCGATATTTTAGCTTCTACTTCACTAATCTATTGAAACAAATACAATGTTTCGAATAAATATCGATAGAATATAGAGATATAAACACATTCGTTATGCTTCGTTATGTCTGACATAGTAGGTATTATATGATTTGTGGTTATGAAAAAAAATCACATAACATAAGCTTTGAAATATGTATGTAGACATTCAAAAAATGAAATTAATATTTGTTTTTTTTTAGCATATCTATAGGATAAAACAAAAAAAAAACAATACATTAATTTATTTATTTTTATTGTTAAAAAGAAAACTGTTACAAAACAATACGTTATTCCTTTGATTTAACCGTTCGAAACATCCTGTATGTTATTGTTGTACATGAATACGTAAAGGGAAACATAATAATTATTGGTCCTCAATAATTAAGTTCCACGTGCAATACTATTTTCATCGATTTACTATACAATTAAAAGTAGGTACTACTAAATACAAATTTCTATCTAATTAGCATAAGAAAATATCAATTATATGAGTGTTACAATTAATAATATTATTATTAGTTATAATAAGCCATTATTATATTTAAAATCAATGTTAAAAACATTAAAACAAATATTTTAACCTAAAGAGTTAAAAGTATAGATCTATAAAAAACCCATGACATCATCCCCATTGTTATTCATCGATATAACAAACACAATCCCTATAATCATGTCATAGGTCACTCCACGGCTCGCTCCTGGATGACGTAACGTTTACGTAACAATTTACTCACCGTCCGTTCACACGCGTAGACCAATCTTAAGAAATTAATACCACCTAACAACATTTCATTTTAAGCTCTATTTTCAAGAAGTATGATTCAATTTCCTTTGTCAGTAATTAAGCATCTTGCATTTGAAAACTTTTATTATGCAGCTGCAAATCTAAATTTATATGATTTTAAGTCTTATTGCGTTATGATAGAGCTTTTATTTATTTTGTGTTATGTATTTTAAATTTGTTTTTTCTTAAGATGATGTACACATAGCATAATGTATCCAATCACCTTCCTACATCTGACTTATTGCATTAGGCTACTTTTCCTAGTAATTTCAACTAAGAAATGAATATGGACTTCGACATATTGAATTCAGTACCAATTATTTATTAGTCGGAGGTCAATTGATGGCATAAATGTATTTTATGAATCTTTTTTTAATAATTTAGTATCTCTATTATAATATTATTAATCAACTAGCGACTCACCTTCGCTCCGCTCGTGTTCGACCCTAGTTATATTTTATAGTTTAGTATAGATTTATCAGAGATGAGATATTTTTCCGCAGTAAAAATTATCCTATTGTTGACCTGGATAACCAGCTATCATCCTACCAAATTTCATTAAAATTTGTCCAGTTGTTTCCTCGCGCTGCGGTCACAGACAGATAGACAAACAAAGATTTTAAAAACTATAAGATTTTCCAAAAGATATTTAATGTACAGATTTGACTCAATTAGAGTTTTATTATGTATAGAGTATAGATAGATTATTTCCTTTATTCTAAGTAAAACAAGTTTTTTATTGACGGAAGGGAGAAGGGGTTATATGCCATTCCCTGCCCTGAAATGAACTAAAATTTTGCCTCGTTATGAGTTTGTAACTAATTGAAATTACGTTAGGTACGTAAATAAAAGTAATCTTTAATTTTTATTCATTGACCTAACTAGCAGCTCACCCTCGCTTCGTTCGGGTTCGTCGCTAGGTACGTTTTACATAGATATATAAAATAGTTATTTGCCAGCGTTAGCCATATATATATTTTTTTCTGATGTTTTAATATTTATTATCCTATTCCGGACTAAGAGAAATCCAAAAAATGAAATATCATAAAAGTTGGTCCAGCCGTTCTTGAGTAATAGATAGTGGAACTAACACGACTTTATACATATATAGATTTTTGATATTACAATTGATAAAAATAGAGTAATTGGGAACAAAAATGACAATGGCAGCCCCGACGGGCTTACTTGAGTTTACTTTCTTCTAGCCGGGGGTATATAAAACATGTTATTGAATACTTTTTCCATAACAACTTTTACATCCGCCGTGACTATTTTAATATTTTTAATTTTGCGAAATGCGTTTACGCATACCACCCGTAGACATACAGGTGGTTATGTGGGACTCACCGGCTGGAAAACCTAGTACTACATACTAAAACCCAACAAAACCTCCCCCGTCTTAATGGGGCGTCGCAGGATCGCTTACGCACTCAACCACAACGCCCCGACGGCAGATCTGCCGAAGCAAACCACGACAACCACGGGGTTGCTCCACAGTCCATTCTGCTATCAGAGAAGTACCAGGAACAACCCACATGGTACACCGCCCACCGAAGTGGGCCACCTCCCTGTGCGTTTCTTGGCTTCGCGCCCGGTTGAACCGCCGGGCGCTACTGAGACCCGCACCACGACAAGGTGAACGCACGTTGGGGGAGACAGATATCCTCTTCACTTAACTCTCTTAAACTCAATAAAGTTTCGTGGATGCATGATTTACGAATGCATGCACAAACAAACAAACATATGTATAGTAATAATTATACATTGCAGCATACATTTACACAACAGAATTCTAAAAACACTGCAAAAAGCATCCATTGCTTAATTTAAAAAAAATTGTAAGGGGCTTTCTATGTTACGGGTAAAATTTCTTCACACAACCATGAAGTTATATGATCTCCAATTTTCATGTTATTTATATCATATTATATTGAATAGGAAATAAAATAAATTAAGAATAAAGTATGTGTGTCATTTTATACCTCGGGCAAAATCAGGGCATAAAACTAGTATTTTACCTGTACATTAATTCGCCGGATGCATAGGTAATTGCCTTACTCTATCGTATTACCATAGTTATGTAACCTACTTTACGTAAAAGGAGGTGATGAGTAAGTTTGCAAACGGTAATATTGTATGTTACTAAATAAAGAATATTACCAAATCGATCTATATCTATATACGAGCCAGTCCCATTCACTTGCCCTTTGGCTTTATGTTTGCAATTCATTTAGAGCAATGGTCCAAGTTAGAATATATTTCTATGAAATGTATATTTAGGCACATTGTCGTAGATGAATATACAAAAATAGAGTTCCAAATTCTTCTTTTTCATTAAGATGATGGCTTCTAATGCTACATTATCTCTAATACGAATCTATACAGATAAATAGAATTGAAGCGTCTGTTTGTAATGTCAAAATAACAACTTCTTACTAAGTGCATATAAAATTATATACGGTACTTATAAGAAAAATACAATTTTAAAATTTTTTGTCTGTCCGTTTGTTTCGGCTAATCTCCGAAACGGTTGGACTGATTTCGACGGGACTATATAACGGGTTATAGGGAGTAACTTAGGCCAATTAAATTATAGAAAAAGATTTAGGATTCCGTTCAAATAAATTAAAACGTATCTAAGGTAAGTAGATACGTTTTAATTTTTTTATAAGCCGCTAGTACAGTAATGAAAATCTGTATGGTTCACAATCATTTTCAAGAATGTACTCTTGACTTCAAAATCACTTTAAATGTAATTATTTCATTAAAAGGGGCGGAAAGACCGAGTCAAATTAATTTACTTTCGACATACCAAGATTAGATCTTTAGTTTACAAATAATATAATTATACGACGAAATTAGAATCTATTTCGGTTTTTGTCCAAAAGAATTGGTTAAATCTAGCATTGACAAATCATTCTGGGGTTACACTTTGTGTCAGTTAGTATTTGGATGCTAGTATATCACGTATGCATTCAGCCCTTTTTAATTTCCCACTTCTGGATCCCTCACTAGAGGGGGATCAGGCTATAATCCATTACTCTGGCCTAGTGTGGGTTGGAGAACTTCACATGTCTTTTGAAAACTTGCTAAATTCTCGCAAATATGTAGGTTTCCTCGCCATGTTTTCCTTCACTGTTAGGCAAGTGGTTATCATGTTGAAAATGATAAGATGAGAATATCAGAGGTGTGAGACCCGAGAATTGAACCCGGTTCACCACTGTCTTTTTATGGTACAAAGTATACGTATACAGCTAAATACATAATATATGCATAATATATATCCATATTATCATATATGTATATAGATAAAAATAACATGTATCTTTTAACTTGTATCACCGACCAATAGTGACAGGGCATCGTATTCTTAGCGGCGACGCGTCCACGCACTATTTTGCACGATCTGTGATCTGACCCCGATCCCACACTAAAGGACTCTAGATGGCGCTACTATTTCGTAATAATACTTTACTTGTATCTATGGTTTTATTTTAAATTCGTTTTGATTTTATTTGGTGTCCTTTTCGATAATATTTAAATATTGTATCTATATTTACTAGTAAATATTTAAGTGAAAGTATAAAAAATGTTTTTTAAGCAATAAAATATAAGATTGATGAGTATTTACCTGTTCTTCCATCATCAAAGTATATAGTTTCATTGTAACATATTATTATGTTTCCATTGAAGTTACATAAAGATTTTCCAGCTAGACCATTTTTACTAAAATGGCAATCTTATTTCAAAATCAATTTAAAATCAATTTCTACGCTCAGATGTGGGCAATTGTGATGTGAAACATCTATAGGCATGGTTTGACAGTAAAACCGACTCGTGGTATTACGGCAAACGGTGGCGTGACGTTTGTCATGCTATCATGCCTATTCTACGCCAGCGCTCTCGAATCCCTTGTGTATATATATATATATATATATATATATATATATATATATATATGTTGATGTTGCACATCTGCCTGCTGCATCTGCTTTTTCTTATAAATTATTTAGGACTACCATCGAGAATAATCATGTAAATAGATTCGTAATTAGCGAAAATATTGTGTAACGTAAAAAAGTAGCACAACACAAACAAATGAAGCAAAATAAAAAAAAAATAAAAACCGACTTCCAGGCACAGAAAAGTAAAAAATAATCGGTGTGCTTTGATTTGTATTGGTTGGCACCGACTTCGAAAATATCTGATTAGGTATCTATTCTAAATGAAAACCCCCGTTTGGTTATTTTTTACTTTTCTGTGCCTGGAAGTCGGTTTTTATTTTTTTTTAAGTTTTTATTTTTCCATTTTTGGTGTAGACGTAATAAGTAGGTAATATGTAAGAAGAAAGATTTTTAAAAATATATTCGATTAAGCCATTTATTCAGACCCCTAATGACACTCACAACCCATCTAGGTGTAAAGTTCTCATCCATACAAATTAATCAAGCCCAAACACCAGGTAATTGCTGTAAATCGTTGAGGAGTTTCCTCGACTGTCTTTCGGTTCCATCATCAGATCGACTCCAGACCTTCATTAAATAGTAGTGCTTTAAAATACTTAATGAAAAAAAATTAACAAGCGTACTAGTCGCCACTACGATTTTCGAAGGTTCCCCTCGATTTCTCTAAGATGCCATCATCAGATCCAGGTTTCCTTATTATGGTACCACCCTTGAGATATCTCCTTTCAAACAAAAAAAGAATCATTAAAATCGGTTCATGAACAACGAAGCAATCCGCGAACATACATAAAATTACATCCACGTAAACAAAAATTTTCATAATTTTTTTTTCATAAAATAAAAACTACTGGGCCAAACTACGTTAAATTTTTATGGGACCACATGACATCTATTCCGCATCAAACAAAAGAAGAATCATGTAAATCGTATCCTAAATCTCAGAGTAATCGATGTACATACATAAAAAAAATACCAATCGAATTGATAACCTCCTCCTTTTGGAAGTCGGTTAATAAAAGTTAAAAGGGATTCGCTGCGTATAGATTTCCTTAGTGAAATAATCAAGGTTTATAAATGACATTCAACCCTTACCCTTTGAAACGTTATATATTAATAGCAGAACCCGCGGCTACGCTCGCTTCACTCTACAAAACAACTCTTTGGCTTTATGTTGGTGATTAAAAAATTGGGGGTGGGGTAGGAGGGCGAAAAATACATTACGACCTACCCTCATATCTACCAAATATACAAAAAAAAACATTAAAATCGGTCGAGCCATTTCGGAGAAGTGCGACCACAAACACCGTGACATGAGATATTTTTATATTAGAAAAAAGGTTCCAACGAATTGAGAACCTCCTCCTTTTTTGAAGTCGGTTAAAAAGAGGATACTCTTTTCTATTTTAATACTTTTTTGTGTTTTTTAAATAAATAACGTAAATTACAATAAAGCATTTCAGGCCATAAAAATACTTTTTTGACGATACTTATTAAGTTTGTGTGTTGCAAATAAAATCAGATCTGCCCATATTATATTCAAGGTTCCTAATAATTGGATTTCTTATCTTGTCATTTGGTAAATAATATAGTTCAATGCCTGCAATGAATACTATTGTAATTAAATATAGTATCGTTTTGAATTCAATTTATAAAATACTATATCAATTTCTATTTTTAACCGACTTCCAAAAAGGAGGAGGTTCTCAATTCGTCGGAATCTTTTTTCTTCCTTTTTTTTTATGTATGTTCACGGATTACTCGAAGACGGCTGAACCGATTTGAAAAATTCTTTTTTTGTTTCAAAGGGTATTGCCAGCCAATACAAATCAAAGCACACCGACTTCGAAAATATCTGATTAGGTATCTATTTTAAATGAAAACCCCTGTTTAGTTATTTTGTACTTTTCAGTGAATGGAAATCGGTTTTTATTTTTTTTTTTAAGTTTTTTAATATTAAATACGGAGTTACGATAATGTTCTTTGTACTTGTGGATACGATCTGTCGGGATAAGTTATTTTGTTTTACTTTTTTTTTCGTAGTTTATTTTGCGATCAGTATTTCGACCATAAGCAAATTCGTTGAGAGATTGTTGTCATGTGAAATTGATCCTTATTATAATGATAGATCTAGTATGGCTTTTCTTTTGAGACGTCTTGGACATTTATCATCGAGAAGTCTGTGTGCTAGGATGAAGTTGTTTTACTTATCTCAGATTAAAATTGTATAGACGGAGACCGCCAAAAAAATGTCAATGTCAAAATGAGTATGCTATCTATATTGAAATGAAATGAAGTAAACTTTATTCAATTAGACTTATTACAAGCACTCTTGAATCGTCAATTTAATTTAAGCGTCAGTGTAGTCTGTCCGTGAGGAAGCTACCACCGGCTAGGAAAGCAGTTCTGCTGAGAAGAGCCGGCGAGAAACTCAACAGTTGCTCTTTTAAATATCGAAGTTACATTTATTTTATTAACATAACAATATAGATAGCCCGCATATGAGTCAATATTTCTCAATTCCACACATTTGCATCAACTAAAAACTCTTGAACAGTGTAAAACCATTCACGATTTTGCCATACATATCATTTACTTACTTGAAGTACTAAGAATTTTGTATTTCATAGAGATGGCATAATATTAGCTTATTTTTTTTCTTTATTATAATAAAATCCGTTAGTTATTTTTATTTATTAACATTTATTTACTCATGACAGCAAATAATATTCTATTCTTATTTGTATTCTTTTTAACATTAGTGTGTGCCTACAAGTTTAGTTCTATGACACTGTCTATATTATTCCTTAGTCAAAATTTAACATATTTAAAAAAAAATATTAAGATTATACATATTTTGACTAACTACTCACCTTTGCTTCGCTTCGGGTCATCACTAGTGAAAAACAAAAGCAAATCTATCTCACTGGCACCGTACATTTTTCCGGGATAAAATATAGCCTATGTGCTATTCTAGACTATAATCTATCTCTGTGCCAAATTTCATCCAGATCCGTTCAGCCGTTCTGACGTGATTGAGTAACAAACATCCATCCAAACTTTCGCATTTATAATGGTAAGATCGATGGGATTATATATTTTGTTATATTATATTTAATTTACTTCCCGCTAATTTAATTTTAGATTTAATAACTGCGCAGACGCGAAGTTAAATTTAGATGTTGAAACTTTATAGATTAGATAGTGTACTTATTTGTAAGTGAATTTCCTAATATTGCCACTGTCGGCGCTACCCACGTAGTCTTCCATACTTGTACCGTTTTATTGTGGCATGCGTAATATATGTTAAGAAATATTTCCATTTTAACTAACAATAAAAAATATTAGCCTTTACTCATTAGTAATATAGATCTGCTTTGGATTTACTTACTTCAGATATGACGTTTTTTTAATTATTTGATTAAATAGAATTTCTTTTGTGCTTAAAGTAAATTCTAATCATTAAATGTACAATGTACATAGATAATATATATTATATATTGTCTTTTAAGATTATTTCATTCAAACAGATATTATTTATAGAATTTTTTATACTTTATAACACCTTATTTTCGTTTTCCTTTCATTAGAATATTAAGTTTCACGTAAACTGCGTTTTAAATGCACTTTTATAGTTATTTTTAGTAGTCATAAAAACTTAAAAAAATAAAAAATAAAAACCGACTCCCAGGCACTAAAAAGTAAAAAATAACTAAACAGGGGTTTTCATTTAGAATAGATACCTAATCAGATATTTTCGAAGTCGGTGTGGTTTGATTGTATTGGCTGGCATTTTTTTAAGTTTTTATTTTTCCATTTTTAGTGTAGATTTTAATAAGCAGGTAATTTATAAGAAAAAAATTTTTGGTAACTTATTCGATTAAGCCATTTATTTAATAATAATTTATTGTTGATTTTTTGAAAACCACTTGACCGATTTCGATAAAATTTAAACAGGACCATCTGGGAAGTATACTCTTTAAAACAAAAAAATAATTTTCCAAATTAGTTCAGGCGTCTTCGAGTAATCGGTAAACATACTTAAAAAAAAATCCGACGAATTGAGAACATCCTCCTTTTTGGAAGTCGGTTAAAAATTGTTTTTCACTCAGTTCTTCACAGAATTATTTTTCTCAAGTTTTAAAAGAGTAACTGTTGAGTTTTCTGGTCGACTCTGAACAATAGCGTCTTAAAGCTTGATCAGCAATAACTGACAGCATTGTTATGATTTTTTTTTTCATAAAATTGAATACTTAAAAGATCTAATTGAAAGTCTTATTGATAAAACTTTATTTTAGATTTAAAAAGAATTATGGAACAAAAAATCTAAAATATTTTCTAAGAAATATTTTGTTTTTTATGACGCTGCCGCATACAATATTATAAATGGTTTTTTTTAAATAGTAGTACTTTCAATATTCATTTTTATATGTGTAAAAAGTTTTGTTATAAATAAAATCCGCGGGAAAACTCAAGTACTCCTATAATCAACTTAAGCAGTGAAATGGATGAATTGGACATGAATTGACCTCTTCAAGCTTTTCTCTTACCCTTTAATTTATTTCGTTTGATCGTAATTACGAATTTATGACGATCAAAAGTCGTAATTTGACACGTAGATGAGGCATTATTTAACATTGCTTTCAATGAATTTGAATAATTTAGTATTAAAACATTGTTTACTTTAATTTGAAATTGTATGGGATCCAGTAAAATATGATAGAAGTCATATAATTTCGTAATTAAAGAAGCTTCATGAGAACCAATCTATACATATGATAAAACTGTAGAGGTCGAATGTCTGTACATAGAAAATGATAGAAATAAAAAAATGATAAAAACCGAGTCATGGGGATGTAAGAAAAGAAATAGAACAAATCTAGTTTTTTTTTAATTTTTTTGTTTCTCTATTTGTCTGTTTGTACGGGCTAATCTCCGAAACTATTTGACCGATTTAAATAAAATTATGCATAGTGGTACCTTATTTAAGATACTTTGCATCCCGGAAATTTAAAGAGTTCCCGTGGGATAATTAAAAAACTATAGTAATTTATACAGCTTAGTACACAAAAAATACTGATTAGATTTTAATGAAACTTTACAATAATATAGATCATACATCACAATAATAAACAGGCTACTTTTTCTCCCGGAAATATGTATGATTCCTGTGGGATAGATTTGTTTTATTGTTTGAGCCGATAGTAATCTAAAAATCTAAAAATCATCACTTAATCTTAATGACTTTTAATCTAAATTGGTTCAATTAATAAGTAATAGTAACTAATAAATATAATTTGAACATTTGACATTCAAAGAATTTTCAATGAATTATTTAATATAACTTCAATTATTTGATGTAATTTTGGGTTTGAGTTTAATACCTTTATTATTTTAAATTTGTTTAATCTAAGTTAGTAGGTAGTTAGGTACTTAATGTATTATTTATTTAACCTAGATATTTTTGAGAAGACGAAATGTCTACAGGATTTATGTCAGCAATATATTTTAGAAATAATAAAAAAATATGAAATGAAAAAAAAAAATAAGACAAATAAAAAAAATATTAACATATAAAATTATATGTTAAGGTTTTGAATAACTCTACTTTTTTAACGTATGTGAATATAAAAAAATATACGTATTTTATTATGTTTTTATTATATTTATATCTAATACTATTAGATATAAAGCCGTAATAACTTATTTGTTTGTTTACTTACATATGTATATGTATATAGATAGTCTCTAGAACTACTGAAGCAATAAAAAATGTTCTTAAAATTAATAATTCATGGAGATACATTATTCTTTTGACGGCACGTTTGGCTCAGTTTGTAGTGACCCTACTTGCTATGCCAGCGGTCGCGGGTTCGAGTCCCGCTGGGGGCATTCATTTGTGTGATGAGCACGAATGTTTGTACTCCAGTCATGGGTGTTTATATTTATAATATGTATGTATTTAAAGTTATATATGTGTAGTGTATCAACTGTCTGGTATCCATAACACAAGCCTCGTAGCTTACCATGGAACTAGACTAGATAATTCTGTGTGTTAATATACTAACATATTTATTTATTTATTTCTTTAGTAAGTTTTTTTATGAAAGCAAAAGCATAGGTGCAAAAGTAGTACCTCCTCGTAAGTGTGCAGATAAATTTTAAAAAGACATTTTTCGTGCGACTCGTTTCAGCGTAACAAAGATTCTCACAACAATGTGTTAGGTAATAAATCCGCGTGCATAGAGTTGGCACAACAGAAAGAGGATTTTGTCCACTAAATTGTTAAAGCTATTACGTAATAAGTTGTTGATATTATAAATTATTTGTTTGTGTTAATATTAATTAATGGAATTATGCTACACTAGCGACTCACCCTAGCTTCGCTGGGGTTCGTTCCTAGCTTAATTCCCCATACAAATTTTCATCCCCATTTTCATGCCTCTAAGGGATGATTTCCGGGATAAAAAGTATCCTTTGTCCTTCCCAGGGTCTCGAACTATCTTCCAAAATTCATTTAAATCAGTTCAGTAGATCCAGAGATTATCCCCTACAACGTCATAAGCTCACAAATTCACAAACTTTACCTCTTTATAATATTATAGTATAGATACTTACAATTCGGACCATTATCTATATAATGAAGAAAAAAATCATTTTTTTATTTACCTGCTTAATTTGACATCTACTGTTTAGTTATTATTTGATCAATTTTTAATTTGACTTATATTATTATACTTTTTTTTAACATTATTTAAATTAATTATTTTAACTGACAGGTTGACTTATTACGAGTATGAATAATTTTTATTGTATTTGGATTGTATTTATTAATTATATATTAGGGATTTATTATAATTTAATGTATACTTTTGATTATGTAATTATAGCGAATATTACGTACACTTGTAAAGACATACATATTTGATTACTTATTATTGTCTTATAAAATTTATATAAATGTTTTAATATGTGTGTTGTTAGTGTACTTTTCTAAATAAATAAATGAAGTAAATATAAAACTATTATAATATAATATATTTTTTAAATATAAATATTGCATTGGTTTATTTTTTATATTTTTTTACGATAAGTACTCTAAATAACATTAAATACTACAGTAATCATTCGCAATACTATATAGCGCTATACATTTAATGGAATAAACACTTTACACTTGTATTTTTCTTACACAATATTTTCTAATGAATTCATATGATATGGAAAATTGTTTTTTAAGAAACAAAAGAGCTTGTAATATTTAAGAGATTTTATGATAAAATATTTCACATCACTGTTAAATTCTATTATTGTACATTATTTACGCACAATTGTTAGGTTTTCTATTTAGTCAAGCCTAGGCATTTTTTACTTAACTGTCGGGGATCACGTAGATCTCTATTTGGTATATAAACTTCATTTATGACGACACGTTTGGCTCAGTTTGTAGTGACCCTACTTGCTGTGCCAGCGGTTGCGGGTTCGAGTCCCGCTGGGGGCATCCATTTGTGTGGTGACTACGAATGTTTGTACTCTAGTCATGGGTGTTTATATTTATAATATATATATGTATGTATTTAAAGTTATATATGTGTAGTGTATCAACTCTCTGGTATTCATAACACAGACCTCGTAGCTTACCATGGAACTCTATGGTGCTGTGTTAATGTCCCAATATATTTATTTATTATTTATTTATTTAGTTAAAAAAAATAGTCAGACATTTATCCAAACCACGTTATTATTCAAAAATTAGGTTAAGATATATACGTTGAACGTATCTTATTTTTTTTTATTAACATACCTCACATAGGTGTCATGAGTTATATTATATAGGTCTTCTTTTGCACCTCTACAAGATAATAAGTGCTGCCACTTTCTTTCAACGAGACTCTGTGGATGGCTTAATGACGGTTATCCGTTAAGGGAAGAGCCAAGATTAAACCTTACAAATGAATAAAATAAGTGATGTTTACCTATATTTATACACATACGTACTAGCAGCTCACCCTAGCTTCGTTCGGTTTCACCTCTAGAAAAACAAATACAAATTTATCCCTCGGGAACCGTACGTTTTTCCGGGATAAAAAGTAGCCTATGTGTTATTCCAGAGTACACTCTATCTCTATGGCAACTTTATCCAGATCCGTTCAGCCGTTCTGGCGTGAAAGCGTAACAAACATCCATACATACTCACAAACTTTCACATTTATAATATTAATACGGATATTTAGCTATACATATTCAAATTGGCCCAGCCGTTTTTGAGTTTTAGACTAACGAACGGAAATTGATTTTTAAATAAATAAGATATTACAGGCTATTTTAAATATATAATTAAATTTTATTTTTAAGAAAAGGAAGCAGGCGGAACCGCTAGTTTTGCAATAAGACACTAAAATATTCCATAAACAAAAATATGCTGAATATCTTAATTCGCATAATTATTTTCTGTAATAAAATTACGCCATCCTTAGTTTCTCTCAGTTTTAATCTTGTTAATTTTTATTTCCTAATTTTAACGAGAATTGTTATTTTTTACTGATTTCATTAAAATATAATAAAATAAAACGGTTTTATGTTTTCTTGGATATTAGCTATCGTAATATATTAGAGAAGAACATATTTGAGGTTTAAGATTCATTTATTACTCACAAGAATACAATTCACTTACTGAGAAACATTAGTTTTACGTAGATAAATAACATTATAAATACAGCTAATACTTATATAAAAAATAATAATTTACGAGTAGTACAAACTTTTTCATCGATTAGAATTCGGAATAAGAATACTGGAAGTGACTATATTTTGTCTACTATATTAAAGTTTCTATGAATGTTGGTATATTAGTTAATCCTTCACGCTGAAATGGCTGGACCCACTTTGATGAAACTAAGAGACTAACTATCCTATAATGATGAAACTAACTATCCTATACAGGATAGATCTGGAGTAACATATAGGCGAAGCGAGGGTAATTCACTACTTCCTATCCCGTATACCTATATAGTTTAGCTCTATGAAGGCGATAAGCGGGAGTGGTGACTTTCAAAACACTTAAAAAAATAATTATTATACCATTTAAGGTCGTTTTTTTTAATTTATATTGAATTGTCTTATTGCGTAAATTTTAAATTAATTTAAAAAATATGCATGAAAATCGATTCACAGTAGGCGAAGATGCGCGTAACATCCAAAAACCCATAAGTTCTCGTTTTTCGAAGTCGACCAAATACAGAAATAGTTATGCAATCAAAATATTTAACTTAAATGTATTTTTTAACGCAAATATTTAAATACATCAAGTTAACTCACTTTCTACCAATCAGCATACTTGCCGGATGCAGAGATGACTCAGTAAGCCTCTTTACATATATTGAATTTCATCTGAAGAGTCGTCTGTGCGTAAAACAAACATTTGCTGAATATAAAGTATTGGTTTATATGTAAGATGCGAAATGTTAAATCACCGTAGAGAGAAAGCAAATGTGATATCTTGATTTACGATGAAGCTTTATAGCTAATTATGAAGATTTTATTGTCCCTTCATTTTATACATGTATTTCCTCATTTTATTATACAACTGTTTATATAACAGAGGAATATTACTCAATGATACACAACGCATAGTCAAAGCCTACTAAAATAAAAAAAAATAACTAAAATGATAAACCATTCCCTTCTATCTTTGGGAATCGATTTTATTTGAATGAAATGAAGTAAACTTTATTCAATTAGACTTATTACAAGTGCTTTTGAATTGTCAATTTAATGTAAGCGTCAGTGTAGTCAGTCCGTGAGGAAGCTACCACAGGCTCGGAAAGCAGTTTTGCTGAGAAGAGCCGGCAAGAAACTGAACAGTTGCTCTTCTAAATAATAATTAAAGAATATTTCACGTACCACCCTTAAGAAACCTATTCAATGAAACCTATATTAAAATGAGGATCATGAAAATTAACATAAAATCCCATAACATACGTAAAGTATCTTCTTTTTTTAAAGTCACTAAAAAGAATAATATGGAAAATCGCAATAAATTTTGTGCATTATCATCGCAAAAAGACTTTATTCGTAACTAGCAACTCATCCTCGCTCCGGTCGGGTTCGTCCCTAGGTACATTTTAACTTTTAGTATAGATTTCTCAGAGATGACAGTTTTTCCCGCAGTAAAAAGTATCCTATATGTTGACCCAGATAATCAGCTATCAACATACCTAATTTTATTACATTTTCTGTCCAGTAGTTTTCTTATGATGCGTTCCCAGACAGATAGACAGATAAAAATACTAAAAACTATAGATCGGGTCTCCGTATCGTTGATAATAACTATTTCAATATTTTTAGCCTTTTTCTAGACGGAAGGAAGAAAAAATGCATATACGCATTCATCATATCATTATGCATTTCGCGTAAGTTTAATCGACATGTTCATTTTGATCGAAACTACGTAACAACTTTCACTCTGAGAACTTGGTGAATTCCCACCCCATGATTAACATAGAATATATTATCCAAGACCATTTGTTTCAGGCATCATTTCCTTGCCATTGAAATGCCATTTATTTTGAATTATAACAAGTCTTACATAACAGTTTTGAAACAAATTCTTATAATAATAGTTGGCAACAGTAGAGACTAAACTGCTACAAAAGTAGAGTCCTAAAATGTTTAAGCTGAAATATAAATACATTAAAATAAATTACGGTTAAAATATGGTTATCAATTAAGTAAACAACGTTAACTTATATACCGTACATATTACACCCAAGAGCAATGACACCACACAGTATACTTACTCTGTTGAAGTATGAAATTATCTAACATGCTCTACTAATATTATATATGTGAAATTTTGTGAAGACGTTCAAATTCAAAAATTCAAAGAGAGAGAAAGAGAGAAGAGAATTTTTATTATTTTACGAGGTGTTCTTTCTCATTCTCACTGTTATTGATTACCCGTGATCAGTACAGTGACAGGGACTGTCGAAAATTAAAAAAAAAAAGGGTGTGTGTAACCTTTACGTGCGCGCGGTTGAAGTAAAATTTGTTTGGTAAATCGTTCGTTCGTTCGTTTCAGCCCAAACACGTCCACTGTTGGACATAGGCCTCCCCCAAAGATTTCCATGACAACCGGTCTTGGGCCATCCGCATCCAGTGGGTTCCAGCGACTTTGACCAAGTCGTCGGTCCACCTTGTGGGAGGCCTACCCACGCTTCGCCTTCCGGTCCGTGGCCGCCACTCGAGAACTTTGCGTTTGCGTTTGCGTTTGGTAAATATCACTATTAAATT
The DNA here is from genome assembly GCA_905404265.1 of Fabriciana adippe. Classification (NCBI taxonomy): domain Eukaryota; kingdom Metazoa; phylum Arthropoda; class Insecta; order Lepidoptera; family Nymphalidae; genus Fabriciana; species Fabriciana adippe. The sequence continues at coordinate 12,231,934 of FR989995.1, read as the reverse complement.
AAAACAAATCAATAAATAAATAAGGCATATTAAACATATTTCAATCATATATTTATATAAAATATCATACGAAAAGGATATACCGTATACATCATTTGTCAGACAATAACAACAGTTGCCATGGCAACAATTAGTCATAATTATTTGTCTGTGGTAACTTGTCAAAATTTTAACGTTAATTTTAGCTTATAATTAATTTATGCATATTCATCCCACAGTAGTAAATATTCATTCATTCATTTATTCAAAGTAGGTAATAATTATTATAAAATTATAAACCTAATATTTAAAATAATTGTAAGGTTTAGTATTTTTTTACCAAGTTTAAAAGTTATTTAACATATATTACCATATTATTCAGTATTATTTTTCACTTCCTGTGTAATGTATTCTATCTCATTCTCTCGCCGGTTTAATCTTATATATTTATGTGTTTGTCTTTTTCTCGTGTCGCATTTCCGTTTCATCAAATTCCAAATCACAATGATTCTAAAGAAGTTTCATTTCAAAAAGTAAGTTCAAAACACGGTTTCGCAACATAAAAATAATAAATTACTAAATTATGAGACCATTCGTTATATACTAACGAAATTAAATAATCTTAATGTTGATTCACGTGATGATTTATGTCTATTTCATAAATTCCTAAGCATGATTTTAAGTAGATTAAGATAAGTATACTAAATGAGCGTGTAACGTTCACTATCGCGATATGGAGTCGTGCGTCGCGTGCGCGTGTTATTGTTTGCCATTTTCTTTCTCTATTTTCCGCAGACAATTACTTTATGTTAGATATGACTTACGACAGTTATGAGATTTAATTATCTTTTTACTTGAACATCATCTGTGAGTCAACATGTATCTTCCCATAGCAATTATGTAAATGCCTATCTTTTTAACCGACTGCGACGAATTTCTAAGGAATGTTATTTGTTTGACCTGTAAATATAAATGTCTGTATGTCCTATCCTATGTCCCCTCGTGATTTTATGATTCATACGTAGTTAAATCATATCCGTATTAATATTATAAATGTGAAAGTTTCTGAGTATGGATGTTTGTTACTCTTTCACGCCAGAACGGCTCAAAAGAATAACACATAGGCTACTTTTTATCCCGGAAAAATGTACGCTTCCCGTGGGATAGGTTTGTTTTTGTTTTCTTAGAGGCGAACCCGAGCGAAGCGAGGGAGGGCCGCTAGTATATCATAATTCTAGGATGTATTGAGTTTATTTAAAATAAAAATGATGGATTTAGCTTAGTAGGACTTATTTAAGTTAATAACTTTAGTTAACTACTAAAATATTTAAGGATCAAAGTCATCGAAGCAACGTATAAGTACAAAATTATGTCCTGCTAAGTAAGACGACATTACTAAAAGCTCCAAGTAGAATAAAAAATCTCATTTATATTCAACACCGTAAAATGTTCGGAAAGACATGGAGTACTCCGAATTTGCTTTAAAAATTTTAAGTGAAATAAATTATTTTGATTACGGGCAGATTTTAAAATTTCAACTCAATACTGTGAATTAAACCGTTTTAACCTTATCTAAACATCAAGACTAACGGGTGTGCCATCACCCAACCATATCTATCTAGTTGACCTAGGCTTGTTAGGTTAAGAGAATCTAGATAGAATGTAGCAGCCTTGATCTGCTAAGATGCGTCGCAATTACGGAAAATTGTATATAATTACATTGAGAACTCTTATTTACGAGTTATAAATGAACGGTATTTTACAATGTTGGCAATTTTTTTTGCGACTTTAAGATATCATCTCACTCGCCATAAAAAACAAAACTTTTGATACACGAGTATCTCAGACGTAATAACTAGAATATTTTCTCTTGTGTAATAAACACATTTTTGCAAGACGGTGACTATTCTTTACGGCATATATCTCGTCCGTAGGTCGCGGGTTCGAATATTACGGGGGAGAAATATTTGTACCTACCCATAATACAAGTTTATACATACATATATAATTTAAGTAGTATTAAGCCCCTACAATACGAAGGGGATCAGGCCATAGCCCACCACGCTGGCTAAGTGCGGGCGGACTTCACATGTCTTTCGAAAACTTGCTAGGTTCTCTCAGACATGCAGGTTTCCTCACAATATTTTTCTTCACCGTAGGAATGAGGAGGAATTGGTAATCATGTTGGAAATGATTCGCACATGAAAATATCACATCCGTGAGACTCGGGATTGAACCGGTTTCACTCAGTTTCCCAAGCGAATGTTTTACCACTACGCCACCACTGCCTTAATTTAAAACAATAATGATATTGGCATAGTAGCTTAATAGCCGAAATTAAAACTTAAAGATTTACTTAAAGTTATTCGAAAACGAAAATGTAAATCACAAGTACATACGTCGTTAACAGGATACCGGTATTATATAATGTCCACATTGTTTCATCGATGGACGTACCTACTCGTAAAAGTAGTTGAACTGCATCTTACGTAAGGCTGACTCATGCAGAAAGTGCTTTGTAAGGACTTTTATACCAAAAACGTGCGTCTGGTAACAAATGTGACCTAATAATACGGAAATGGGTATTTGAGTCACATTAAATGTAAATTTGTGTTGAAATTGTTTATATATCGTGGGATTTCGTACTTTTTTAGGTTTAAGAGGGGCTGGATTATTAAACTTATGTATGGCTTAATCATTTCTAACTACCACTTGCCTTACGGCAAAGGAAAATATCGTGAGAAAACCTGCATGTCTGAGAAAACCTAGCAAGTTTTCGAAAGACATGTGAAGTCCGCCAATCCGGACTTAGCCAGCGTGGTGGACTATGGCCCGAGTTCCCTCGTAATGAAGGGAGGCCCGCGCCCAGCAGAGGGTTGTTAAAAAGGGCTAAATACAAGTAGGTATAGCTTAAAATAATATGAGGGTGTATTATGTAGAACAGAATCTACTAATCATTAGTACTCTTCACTTCACTCAGGTCCTAAATTCTAATTAACGTTTTTAATATATGCGAATCACTTAATGTACGAGGATACACTAATATCGACAGAAGCTAATATCAATTCTGTACCTACTGCAATAAGGTCACGGTATCAAAAACCACGACGATTTATTTGTACTAGTATTTGCCGAATGGTTGAAATTCGACCATAACCATTATTGAAGGAACATATATAATACTAGCGGCTCACCCTCGCTTCGCTCGGGTTTGCCTCTAGACAAACAAAACCTATCTATATCACGGGAACCGTACAATTTTCCGGTATAAAAAGTAGCCTATTTGTTATTCAGATGTATGACATTTATTATTGTAAAGTTTTATTAAAATCCAATCAGTACTTATCTTGTACTAAGCTGTATAAGTTGTATATGTTATTATAGTTTTTTAACTATCCCACGAGAACTTTTTAATTTTTCGGGATGATAAGCATCTAAGATATTGACCGGGGATATAAAGTACCACCATGGAAAATTTCATTTAAATCGGTCCAACAGTTTTGGAGATTAGCCCGTACAAACAGATAAACAGACAATATACATATAAATACATACTTTTGTAAATCAGTAAGTGTATAAACAATATTTGTATGTCAAAAGCGTTTGGGGTCAGTGACATGGAACCTCAGAGTGCAAGTGAAACTTGCAACAATGCATATACATGATATTTCCGGAATTCTACGTGTGCTTACGCATACGCTTTATAGCTTGCTATATCTAGAGGCGCCTAACAGTTCAAATAGCAAAAAAAGCTTTAAAATACCCAAATTACACACTATTGACCGACTAAAAAAGAAAGAGATACCAAATTCTAGTGTTTTTTTTTAATTTTGTTTACTGTATCTACGCCAATTGTAAGCCTATTGAAAGACTAGTGCACTTTATTTTTTTCAGATTGGGTCAAAAAGTGTGATACCACAAACTTCAAAGCTTCGAGCTGCTATTGAAAATTTCTTTACAGAAAACCTTAATTAAATTTGTACGAACTGGGAATAGAATCTTAGACCTCAGAATCTGCAGTCAAACATCCAAACCCAACGAGACTTTCAAAAACACCACGTTTGTGAACCGGAAATTGATATAGCCTATTTTTATCCCATGGTTGCTGTAAGATGTTATTTTTTTAAACCGTTACATAAGTATGAGCCTAAGCAAAGTCAGGATTAGTTTACTATTAGTTTGCTGCGGCTACAAGGTAATAAGATGCGGCTATAAGATGAGATATTTTCCCGCAGTAAAAAGTATTCAATATGTTGACCCGGTTAGCTAGCTATCATCATACCAAATTTCATCAAAATATATCCAGTGAGTTTTTCGTGATGCGGTCACGAGAGATAGACAGACAGACAATTCTAAAAACTATAGATTCAGCCTCCGTATCGCTAATAATATCTATTTCAATAAGATTTTCCAAAAAATATTTAATCTACAGATTCGGCTTAGTTACAATTTTATTATATGTATAGATTAGATTATAATACAAAAAATATTTGACCATCGAAGTATAAACATATAAATTTCTTTCATCGTGTATACGAAAAATGAATAGCCAGACTATTGTCCATTCGAGAAGTCCATTAACTTTAGAACAATAAAACACATTACGTAACACAACCTTAATATTTCAGGCCTTGTCTATTATTGGGGAAAGATCGTTAGTGTGATTTATGGTTAGTAAAATAAGAGCAGCCGAGTTGAGTAATGTTTTTATGAAGGCTCTACGGTCTCTAATAAAATAATTGAAGATGAAGTCATATCAATTACTAAAACAAGGTAAATGAACCTCTAAAACTGTATTGTATACATTTATTTTAATAATTTTATACTCGATACAAATCTCTTTGGAGATTTTCAAAAATTAAATCTGGAAACTCGGTCTAAACTTATGGGCTTGAAAGCTAGGCATTACTTCGCTACGAAGTAACGCAAGCATGGGGCGACAACGTAGTTAGGATAAATTTGAACAAATTTTAGATTTTAATGGGTCTATTTTAAATTACATTATGAAAGTCCTTATGCTTGTCCTTATGCTTATATATTATTTATATCTTTTCGGATTTTTTTTGCGGATTTTTGTTTTACGACGTTTCGAATGCTTTACAGCAATCATGGCCACGGTCTCTCTCGAAAATGTAAAAGTTTTAAGATAAACTTTGTGAGATTAATAATAACTATATACATATATTATACTCATTGCTAAATACAAAACTACACTCTATAAGTTCTGGACTTAAATTTTATTATCTAATTCTATATTCTTAGACCATAACGAGACATGATAACAAATAGGCACGAGTATGTTTGCTTAATCACCAAAAATCACAAAATACGAGCTATACAAAAAAAAATATATGGAAACAGCTTTTTTTTTAGATATATTCTATTAATATAGGTTTTCCTCAAAATTTCTGTAATGATTCGAGTCAAATTTCAACCATTACTCGAACACTAGCTATAATTAAAGTTGCAGGCCAATCTCAGAAACTACTGAAATAATAGTCCAAGATCCCAAAGGCCTCAGACCTACGTAATTTGAGAAAAGTTAAAACTTTGAAGATTAACGGTCTAGTATGTAGTTTAGTTACAGGTTAAAGACAGTATATAATTTATAAATATAACGGTATGATTATTAGTCCAGTCAAATAAGCTAAAATAAGGGGTCAATCTCGGAATGAGAGATAATAAGCTGTAAACTCGTATACACCTTCATTTTGGTGTTCTCAAAGCTGTGTCAAAAGTCTCATAAAATCTCGTATTACTGCCCGTATATATACTATTTCTCAACGTTAAAAAAAGTCGTAGTGTATCTGGGTACCTACTGAGTTTCATCCAAATCTGTTCAATGTTTGTAAAATGTTTTTAAATATAATGTGTTAACTAATAAATAATACAGATTATTCATTGTTAATAATATTTCAATGATATAATAACTTTATACAACGTTTTATTCACTGAGATTCACGGTTCACCTTGCATTACATGAGTTTGGCTGAGCGCTGTGGGCTCTTTGCCCTCTATCTCAAGAAGGGTTGGCCGTATGAAATTTTTTTAAGACAAAATTTGTCGCAAATTTTATACTCTATATTTTTTATAATAAACGTTAACATTATTGGAGCCTGATTGGAGATAATCGCGAAAAACTGATTTTTTGACCTTTGACCTTAAATAACTTACGACGCAGACACGAGATTTTATGAGACTTTTGACACAGCTTTGAGAACATCAAAATGAAGGTGTATACGAGTTTACAGCTTATTATCTCTCATTCCGAGGTGAAACCCCTAATTTGACTGGACTATATTATCGGTAGGTATATTAAAAAAACATTTTTAAAAACAAGCTTTTATATCATATAAATTGTGTAATGTAATAAAGGAGTTTGATTTAATTTATAGTTTTTTTTTTAATTTTTTAGGTACTTATTTGTTATTCTTCTCAGCGAACCCTTTCATTCTATATTCATATTCATATCAAGGGGGTGCATAAAAAAACATAGTCCGCCATCGTTGGGAATCCACCACGTTGGAAAAATCACGCCACTTATCTAACCATGCATTGTCATCCAAACTAAACGTGTATGCAAAATTCAGCTCAATCGGTTGAGGATAACTGCTTTAAAATTCAGTTGCGAGATTTGACCCGAACAAACATACATACATACAATCATTACAAGTTAAATAAAAGCTTAAATAAATAAAAGCTTAGCTTGCTTAGCTAACTTCAGGTTACTATAAGTTACTAAATACAAACTACTTTTTAATTATGCAACGATTTAGATGTATTTAGAATGTGCTTTTTACTTTTTTACACATAAAGGAAATTACTTATAACGTCATTAACAAAACTCATCTTACATCATCAGAACCCGTTCCTCTTACATAACAACTTAATATTTATTGATTTTCAAAAGTGAATCTTATTGTGAAGATTTAAAATTCAAAATTCTTTAGGAAAATTTAAAGTGAATCCTGAACAAGTTTAGCCATGACTGTGATGAGAGTGAGAGTGGTCTTGCTTTCGCTGATTTAAGTGTTATTTGATATGCGACTTTAAGTTGATTGCAATGGAGTCGATTTTTATATGATATTATTATTATGCATGAGTTTACGCGTCTATCATAATACATTCGATCAATGTCGATAATTTTTTTTATGTACACAAAAAAAAAAAACTTTTTAAGGTGCGTGTTATGTTTAATAATAATATAAAGTGTTATAAATAACTCTAACATTTTTAATTCATTCTTATACAAATTCAATTTTTTTAACCACACGTTTGGCTCAGTTTGTAGTGACCACAGTGTTAGTTGTACTTGCTGTGCCAGCGGTCGCGGGTTCGAGTCACGCTGGGGGCATTCATTCGTGATGAGCACGAATGTTTGTAGAGTCATGGGTGTTTATATTTATAATATGTAATTATTTAAAGTTATATAATGTGTATCAACTATCTTGTATCCATAACACAGGCCTCGTAGCTTACCATGGAACTAGATGGTGCTGTATGTTAATGTCCCAACATACATAAAAAAAATTAAATTTCGATATAAAAAGTATTAATATAAGAAAAATACCGTATAATAAATATACGATTTCACTGGGATAAATAGTCGCATCTCATGGTTATAAGATCTTAATATGTAATATATACCACAATTTATTCAATAAAAAAGCGATAGTTTGTATGTTTATGTGTTTGTTGCGCTTTTACTGCCGAATTTGGATGATATTTAGTACACAGATTGACTGATCTGAGGCTACTTTTACTCACCTAAGGACGCACTTAAGTGAAGTAAAAGTAATTAAGTTACTTAAGGTAAGCGTTAATCTATACTAATATTATAAAGCTGAAGAGTTTGTTTGTTTGTTTGTTTGTTTGGTTGGACACGCTAATCTCAGGAACTACTAATCCGATTTGAAAAATTCTTTTTGCATTAGATAGCCCGTTAACTGAGAAAGGCTATAGGCTATATATCATCCCGAAAGAATGTACGGTTCCCGTGGGGTAGATTTGTTTTTGTTTAGGGACGAACCCGAAGCGAAGCGAGGGTGAGTCTCTATAAAGTTTAAGAAAGTAAAAAGACCCTACACAGTTCTTACCACATCCTAGAATCGAATGTGAGAACGCTATACATATTCTTCTTCTTAAAGTGCCATCTTCTTTCGAAGGTCGGCGATCATTAAGGCAACTTGTATCTTTGATGCCGCAGCTCTGAATAAGGAACGGGTGCTTTTTCCAAACCATTGGCGTAGGTTTTTTAGCCAAGATGTTCTTCTTCGACCCACATTTCGTTTTCCTTGGATCTTTCCCTGTATGATGAGTTGTAGTAGGTCGTATTTTCGGTTTCTCATTATGTGGCCGAGATATTCAAGCTTTCTTTTCTTTACTAAGTATAAAACTTCAGGTTTTTTCTTAACGCGACTTAGCACGGTTACGTTTTTTATTTTGTCTCTCCAGGATATCCTTAACATTCTCCTGTATACCCACATTTCGAAGGCTTCAATCTTCTTACAGCTCGATTCTGTGAGGGTCCATGCTTCAACGCCATACAAGAGAATGGAGAAAACATAACAACGTGCTAATCGCACTCGGAGCTGGATGTTCAGCTTTTTATTGCACAGAAGTGACTTAAGCTTAAAGAAAGCATTACGGGCTTGTTCAATGCGGCACCTTATTTCAAGACTGTGGTCACCCGTATCATCAACCCAGCATCCCAAATATTTGTATTTGCTAACTTTTTGTAGAGGTTGTCCATTACATAGTAGAGTAGAGTTAGCAGGTGGTATTTTACAAACTGTCATGTATTTGGTTTTCTTGGTGTTGATACTAAGGCCATACGTTGAACTAACAGATTGGATTTTATCTATAAGGATCTGAAGTTCTTCCATTGTAGATGCAAGCAGTACAGTGTCATCGGCATAACGGATATTGTTAATAATCTGTCCATTCACTGTAATACCTATATCCATCTGATCCAATGCTTCACTGAAAATCATCTCTGAGTATATGTTAAAAAGAATTGGCGAGAGAATACATCCTTGCCGTACTCCACGTAAGATTTCCGAATCATCTGTTAGTCTGCCCTCTATACGTACATTCGCCGATTGGTTCCAATATAGATGTTTAATAAACCTTACGTCCTTAGAGTCGAGTCCGATGGATTGTAATATATCGACCATTTTTGCATGCTGTACCCTATCAAATGCTTTTTCATAATCGATAAAACATACAAACACATCTTGATTTATGTCCCAGCATCTCTGTATTAGGACTTGATACCCGAAAAGTGCATCTCTCGTTCCTAGGCCATTCATGAACCCAAACTGTGTTCTTGAAATGAGGTCTTCACATTTACTATAAATTCTTTTATGGATTATTTTAAGGAACAATTTTAGGGTGTGGCTCATTAAGGAGATGGTTCTGTACTCGCTGCATTTCTTTGCAGAAGCAACTTTGGGCAAGGTGACAAAGGTGGATTTAAGCCAATCCGATGGTATGACGCCCGAATCATATATAGTGTTGAATAACTTTACTATTATTCCTAAGTTAGCATACTCAAGCACTTTCAACAGTTCCACGGGTAATTCATCACCGCCTACAGATTTTCCTGACTTGGATATGTTAATGGCATAAGCAATTTCACTTTTATTAATTGGTGGTCCAGTTAACTCATATATACATACACTTTTATTTATTATTCATCCTTTCTAATTTGTGTTCGAATGTGAGTTATTTCAACCTTTTTTTAATCACTTTTTTCTTTCAGTAATAGAGCAATGATTTCTGATTATGTATCTTCGGAAAGTATTAAATTTATAGCTCTTTGACCCTTACGATATTGTACTCGTGAATATATGTAAAGTGGAATTTTCGAACGATGTACAGAATGTTAGGTTTGAAGCAAATCAATAGCGCTATTTCATCACAAAAATTTCATACACAAGAAAAGTCGAATACCGGAACAAGTATTAATAAAATCCGTTATTATATACATGAGCCTTCAGATGTATAATGGTTTAAAATGGCTTTACCAATTGACATAATATCTTGCGAGAACATCTACACTCTACTCGTTACTGTGATTAATCAAAGTGTTTATAAGAGTCGTACGCTTATTACCAAACCCGTTTTTAAATTATTGATTCTTATGATGTTCTTACATTGATTGCATTTTGTAATATAGTTATTAGTTTGAAGCAATCATACTTATCTAATGTGATACCTATAAAAAATAAATGTTTAACGTTTCCATGTTTAGAATAGAATATTACTCAGCTAATGTAGCGTATAATAGAGAAGACATGAAAATTGAGATGAAAATTGACCTAGTAGTACTAGTACAGTATTATGTTATCTGTGCCAGTAGTAAATAGAATTTCTATATTCAGTTTTTATTTCATGGGATTTATCTATCTATCTATCTATCTATCTATATATATATATATATATATATATATATATATATATATATATATATTAAAATTCTAACTGAGTCGAATTTGTACATTAGATATTTTTTGGAAAATCTTATTGAAATAGTTATTATTATCGATACAGATGCCGAATCTATAGTTTTTAGAATTTTTGTCTGTCTGTCTGTCTGTCTATTTGGGAACTCATCATTAGAAACGAGACAGAATTTTTAACCACTTGACAGATTTTGATGAAATATGGTATGATGATAGCTAGTTATCCAGGCCAACATATAGGATACTTTTTACTGCTGGAAAATATCTCATCTCTAAGAAATCTATAATAATCGTTAAAACATATCTAGGGACGAGCCCGAGCGGAGTAAGGGTAATCGCTAGTTATATATATATATATATATATATATATATATATATATAATGCGAAAGTTTGTGTGTGTATGTTTGTTACTCTTCCTCACTGAAACCACTTAATGGATTTGGATGGGCTGGAGTAACACTTAGTACTGTTATACACGTAATACCTATACAAATAAAATAATTTTAAAACTGCCATCTTTATGACAAATTGGACGTAGTTAAGCAAAATAGATCCAACCACAAAAACGTATTTTTGACAAAATAGGAGTTTTAGTAAAATTGGTATATCAAAATAACAAGACCGTAGTTTTCTTTTAAATTCTTCGTAAATATTGGGTATTTTGTCTACTTTCTGTACATAAGTTGATGCTATTTATGACAGTAACTCAAAAAACGGTTTTCGTGGGCTAGATTCATTTTGCATAACTACGTCCAAATAATTCATTTGCATAATAATATCACATATCAATATATATATATATATATATATATATATATATATATATATATATAATGGGAAGGGTATACGCAGGCGCCGCATAAGCATAAAGACGTTAATTATGCGTGTGGCATAAATCAAAAGTCACCGTTGCCTAAACGAAATGAATAGATGAATAGTATATTACTATGTAATATAATCTATACAAATAAATAAAATTGAAGTGTCTGTTTGTAATGTTAAAATAACAGCTTTTTGCTGAATGCATATGAAATTACATACGGTACTTATTAGAAAAACTTAATTTTAAATAATTTTGTGTCTGTCTGTCTGTCTGTCTGTGTGTTTGTTCCGGCTAATCTCCGAAATGGCTGAACTGATTTTGACGGGACTTTCACTGACAGATAGCTGATTTTATAAGGAGTAACTTAGGCTACTTTTATTTTAGAAAAAGAATTAGGATTCCGCTCAAAAAAATTGAAATATATCTAGGGACGCACCCGAGCGAAGTGAGGGTAAGTCCCTAGTTTAATTTATATGACACTCCAATTACCATTTAATATGAATATATATTTTACATGATAATTACTACCTACATGTTTGGATAAAAACTGTAGTTTTATATTTGATATCAGAATATTTTAAATAGTATTAATTATAAAGAAAAATAATATCTTAAAATAAAAAATATCTTTTTAGATTTTTTGGCGGATTTTTTATTTTAAATGTTAATTTTAAAAAATCAGAAAAAAAATGTATTATTTTCAAATGTAAATTATTCGCGTAAATCTAAGACAGTAAAAGTAATGTCTATGTAAAAGATAAAGTTTAAAGAATTATATAAGTATTTTAATATTTCAACAGTACGTACTTATTTTGTTATAAACCTTCCAAAATGAATTTGAATTGATAGAAATCTGAATAAATGAAAGAGAAATGAATAATAAAAACGTGGGATACAAAAAAAAATATAATGATGCAACTTCACACACAAACACATATGTACGTACTAAGATACACAGACACACAGATCTTTTTATGTATAGATAATTATATATCGACATAGTTTTAGATTTTCTTTGATAATATTAACTTATTTTTACTGTAGAACTTTCTATACCAGGATTTTATAAAATTACAAGATATACAAGAAGTTCTTCATACTTGTACAGTAAATATAATTTTGACTTCTTTTTTTACTTAATTACTATTACTTTTGTCATCCAACTGCTGGGCTCGGACCTTCCTTCAATATGAGGAGGATCAAACCATAGACCACCATGGTGGCCAAGTGCGAGTTGGTACTTTACATGCCTTTCCGTAACTATTACCTATATAGTTAGAATTTATGTAATAACCTAATAAATCATTTTTCATATATCATTTCTTTTATTTTTTAATTTTACATGCAATTTACATCTAAATGGTCATTAAGACGAGGCTTTGTTGTAATGAAAGTAATTTTATTTAAATAAGACACAGCGTGGTTTGTTTCTGCGTTTAAAATCATTAAAACGAAATTACTGCGATTAGAGTCTGTCTCAAATTTACTTAAAAAATTACTCATAATATTAATTTATGTAAAATAGGCTAATTAATTATGCACTTTAGTTTTAGATAAGTATAATTCACCGTAGTTTTAATCTTCTTAAGATTCATAATTCTTTTCCTTGTTATGTAAGAAAGCAAATCGTGCGGGTAAGTTCGATGCCCTTAACACATACCGTGAGTTTTTTTTTCACTCGATGCCCTTAACACATACCGTGAGTTTTTTTTTCACGTATAGATACTACGTATTGTCACTCTCGATATCATCTCGATATCATCTGAGTTGAGTTTATTTAATACTAATGATCAGCACTTGCTTTGTCTGATACAATTTTTTAATATTTCTCGTGAATAATATTATATAATTGTGTATCTTTATGTATTTTTTTAAGTTAAATGTTATATACGGTCAAAAACGTTTCATTTTTCATATTAAATTTGTCGCTTCTTTTTTAGTGGTTTAAGCATATATTAGTGTTTCAAAACACTTATACCGTATAAATGATTTTGATACAATTTTTGACAATCTAAAAGATTTTATTAAAACCATAAATATTTTAAGGGAGTACTTTTTTCACTTGCTACCTGTTTATTTTAAATTAACTTTTTTAGAAAAAATCTAAAATTTTCAAACAAACATGATATGTTAACCAAATTATATACAATGTCGTAAAGGGAAATTTCCAAATGTCAAGGTTTACGCAACTGAATTGTTTAGAGTGGGTGTTTTTACGTAATAAATATATTTAGCGAAGCTCTTACTTTACCGTTTTGTAAGGAGCCTCATTCTTATGCAAGTGAGGTCACTCTGTCCCGCATTGCGTAATGGCGGAGAAAACTTTCTAACATCTGTTGGTCAGGTGTAAAATTTGACTTGTTAATTTAAAAAAATAACAGATGACACGATAAAAGACCTTGGCATCTCCGACGTGATGCTGCGCTTACGAAATATTTGTATACTCAGTTATGTGTGCTCTTTCTCTTGGTTAGATGACTGTAAATGGATTTCTTTTACTTTTGAACACGACTATTGTGTGTTTAAGTGTAGTGTATGAGTTATTTGACTTAATGGTATGATTTTAGAGAGTTATGAAAATAAAAGCATAGAATTCGTTGGTTTATCGAGTTTTTTATGCAAAAAAGATTTTATAATACAACTAAAATTATACATTAAAATTACTATTTACATAAATACATTTAGGCACCGTAATTTTTTCTCTACTTATAACTAAATTTGTCGCCGGCTGAGCAGGTATCACAAGTTAGCACGCGGGGCGCGGTTTAGTATGGGCCACCGGAGTGTCCGGGGGGTCCGTAAGAAGAGCTGACGGAGCCGGAGCCGCTGATGCTGCCACCGCCGATGCTGCCACCTCCGATGCTACCACCAGAGATGCCAATGCCAGATCCACCGTGCCCACCACCGATACCACCGCCAATACCAGATCCGCCGAGACCACCGCCGAGACCACCGCCGAGACCACCGCCGAGACCTCCACCAATACCACCGCCAATACCACCTCCGATGGAACCACCGTCCTTTTGGGTCTTGTACTTGATGAAGTATACTTCGGGCTTTGAGGGTTGGGTAGGGGCGGCAGTGGGGATGGTAATGTCGGGTTGTTCGTCGGGTTTCTTGACCAACACGTATACGAGGGTCTTCTCTTCGTTTTGGGCTTGAGCGGGGATGATGGGCGCTAAAGGTGCAGGAGGTGATGGGGCCTTGATGAAGATGATCTTGTAGTGTTTCTGGGGGATGCCACCGCCGGTGACGATTTGTTGGCGGGGTTCTTCAGGTTCTGGGGGTGGGACGTGGACGTAGATGTGTTTCTGGACGATGGGGGCACCTCCGAAGCCGCCTCCGAATCCACCTCCGAATCCGCCGCCGCCGCCGCCGCCGGCACCGAAACCGCCGCCGCCGCCGGCACCGAAACCGCCGCTGAAGGAGGATCCACCGCCAGAGGAGAATCCTCCACTGATTCCACCAATTCCACCACCTCCAATACCGAAGCTGCTGGAGCTCAGACCACCGGAGGAGAAGCCACCGCTGATTCCACCGTGGCCGCCACCAATACCTCCTCCGATACCACCAATGCCTCCATGTCCTCCAAGACCGCCGCCACCGGGCGCGTTGTAGGAATATCCGGCTTCGGGTCTTGCCGAGCCGATTGCCGCAACGGCTGCTAATACCTGAGACACAAAAAGGACATTTTCACATACCTATTTATAAACCAAAGCACGATTTCAAAATAATTTGATCATTTAAAATTTTATCATTTGAAATTGAATGTAAACTATATATAAGCCCGCTCGTAGCACTGAAACTTCCTGAAATCGATTCCCATGATCGATGACATATCGCTCGAGTAATTGTATCGAGAGCACTGAGTCACAATCCCATAAGGAAGCACGACTCTTGCGGGTCACGCACAGGTCACAACACTTTCACTGCACACGGATACCTACCAAGAACGCTCTCATGTTGTCTCGCGGAGGCCTCGTGGTTGTGTGATGCTCAGTACCTGATTCACTTGGCTTTTATACAGACCGCTCGTCGACGCCTCTCTCCCTAACTCTTCCTAAGATTCGGCCTTCAGGCTATACGAGAATTATGAATTTAATGACACCCGTCCGAATTCGCCTTCGGTGAAAACAATGTGGAACTTTGGATCGACACTTTCTCGGTAAAAACTAACATGTCAACGTTTTTTCATAGATATTTAATTGTTCATTGTTATAATTACTATAGTTTTATGAGAATGAATAAGTATACTACAATAAATGTTTCAAGCCTCTTTTACGTATAAGCCTGCTTGCTTTTAATTGCAGGTATAGAGTTACCCTTAAAAAGAGTTCAACGACTCAAATAAAATTTTAGAAACAGGATGTTTTGTAAAACTAAATAAATATCATGATAAAAAACCACTCTAATGACAAAATTTTGTTTTATTGACTTATACAATTAATATCTCAGAAGTATACGTAATTTAATGCGTCTGAATATCATTGACTTTGCATCATACAAAAATCTAGCGCAAAAAGTCAATTATAATTTCTTGTACATAAACATATGTACAATGTACAAATAATGTATATTATTTTAATTTGTTTACTAAACATCATTGAATATATTATAAACTTTAATATAATATAGCTACGAATTGTATTTCACAATGCGTGATGTAATTTAGTTATAACCATAAGAAATAAGATATTTCCCATTTAGTATTAATGTTTTGTTTCGATACAAGAATCTCTCTACAGAAGCATTTTGATACATTCATTATTAATACTGTAGTATTTGAGTATTGTCACGGGTTCGATTCCCATTTGTAGTAGTAGTAGCATCATATGCAGGTTTTGCCTCCAGTCCATTTAAGGAAAAATTAGCATTTGTCTTCCAACAAGCAATATTCAAAATAAAACGGAGAAAAGGGGAGAAACAGAGAATTATTACTATTTATACTCTCTCTCCTTTGAAACACAAAGTGCGTGTAGCTATCGACAAATAAACAAATTGAACAGTAGAGTAATAGTACTATGAATTTTTATATATCAAAAAATATGTTAGATTTTTAACATTACCAAAATTACGTACAAATATATAAAAAAAATAAATAAATGATATAAAAATACAGGCTACAGTAGATATTTATTACGCTTTTAATCCATTTTGAACAAAAATATAAACTTTAGTTTCTATTTAGTTACGATAAAATTGACTTGTAATTATCCAATGTGCATGTTTTAACGATTGTTCTTAAGAATATTTTAAAATATGCTTATAATTGAATCTATATAGACAAAAATTGAAGTGTCTGTTTGTAATGTCAAAATAACAACTTAATACTAAATGCATATGGAATTATACACGGTACTTATAAGAAAAACGCAAATTTTAAATTTTTTGTCTGTGTATCTGTCTGTTTGTTCTGCCTAATCTCTGAAACTGCTAGACCAATTTTAACGAGACTTTTATTGGCAGATAGCTGATATTATAAGAAGTAGGAAAAGAATTAGGTTTTCGCTCAAAAAAATTAAGACGTATCTAGGGACGAACCCGAGCGAAACGAGGGTGAGTCGTTAGTTTACTATACAATGTTATGAAATTTGGTAGTAAAAAGTATAAGAGATTCACTTGTACATCGACTGATGCACCGTAGTTTTTACTTAGGCTCATATCTTACGAAAGTATTCGTGTCAATCTGACATTTTTAATAAAAACTCCAATGAATCAAGTAAAATAAGGGTACATTATAATTAATTATATATTTTTATATAAAAATGCCTTTCAGGTTCATATACAGGGTGGATTTTTGAGACGGGACAGTAAGGGCAGGTACCTTAAATACTATAGTTACAGGAAAACGCTCCTAGGAGACCATTCATAACTTTTTGAGATATTCTGAACTGCATTCACAGATTTTGGAAAAAATGTACAGTCAGCGAGAAAAATGCTAAAACTCGTAAAAAATTTTTTTTATGTCAATCGATCCTATTTCATGTAGGGATCAAAAGACTCTACGGGACCATTTAAGGTTTGAGTACTAGAAATGACAGAAATCGCCAAAATCTTTTCCCATACATTTTGTACTGAAAAACGTTTAATCAACTCGAAATATTCTTTGTTACCAAACGGTCCTATTTTTTAATGTGATCCAAAAACTCTTTAAGGCCAACTGAAGTTTGAGTACAGAAACTACTGAAAGTCACAATTTTTCTAGTTTTTGTTAAGCCGGTCTCGTGGCATACTGTACCTAGAAGTAAAAGTACCTACCTAAGTAGAAAATCATAATTGCATCGACAAATAAAAATAAAATAAAATTATTTTAACTAAACGTGTATTTTTAAACACGATATCCATACAAGTTCATTCGTTTTTGTACTGAGCAAGTAGCAGCCGATAATTTACTTGTATGGATATCGTGTTTAAAAATACACGTTTAGTTGGTATAATTTTATTTTATTTTTATTATTTGTCGATAAATTATGATTTTCTACTTAGGCAGGTACTTTTGCTTCTAGGTACAGTATGCCACGAGACCGGCTTAACAAAAACTAGAAAAATTGTGACTTACCGTAGTTTCTGCACTGAAACTTCAGTTGGCCTCAAAGAGTCTTTTGGTCACATTAAAGAATAGGACCGTTTGGCAACAAAGAATATTTTGAGTTGATTAAACGTTTTTCAGTACAAAATGTATGGGAAAAGATTTTGGCGATTTCTGTCATTTCTAGTACTCAAACCTTAAATGGTCCCATAGAATCTTTTGATGCCTACATGAAATAGGATCGATTGACATAAAAATAATTTTTTTCGAGTTTTAGCATTTTTCTCGCTGACTGTACATTTTTTCCAAAATCTGTGAATGCAGTTCAGAATATCTCAAAAAGTTATGGATGGTCTCCTAGGAACGTTTTCCTGTAACTATAGTATTTAAGGTACCTGCCCTTACTGTCCCGTCTCAAAAATCCACCTGTATATACATGATTCTTATATAATAATATGTACTATTTTTTCTATATAAAACCTTTCAGTAATTTTCTTAGAGATTGATTTTTTAAAGCGCGTTAACAATCAGACTTAATTTAGCCCGAATATAAAACATATGTATACATAAAGTAATACATACATACTTAAATGATTTAAAATGTATAGTAGCTTAGAGCAATGTCATGTTATATGACCCTTGTCTCTACACACGCATTTCATACGTCGAGTGTATGCCACAATATTTTGATTAACTTTAAGAGACATACATATATAAAAAATGTTTTGTTCGACTTACGCAAATATTTGACGTTTTATTGATTTTTTTCGCGGATTTATTTTAAAAAATGTCTAAATTTAAAATGAACAAATATTATAAGGAACTTTGTTGCCATTTTTTTGTATTTTTTTTCAATCATTGTATATTTTTATAGGTTACTGTTTGTAACAGCTACATAATAATCTTTGAGGCGACTAAATCCTTAGTGTCTCCTGTGACCATGATTGCTATAAAACAAAATATAGTTTCTGAAAGTTATTTAAAAAGATAGTTTTATTTAAAGTTTAATGTAACTTGCGTTCACTATTGTATTAAATTTTATTTTTTGGATAAAATAATTTGAAACACTGCCTCAAAGGTTGTATTTGGTAACTTCGGCACTTAAAATCCTTTCAACCCTACCTTCAAACGAGGTATCATATTTATAGGGTCATTATTAAATTTTAATTATAGTTAGAGATTATGAGCAAACAAAAGAATCTAGAACAAATATGTTTTTATTATATAATGTCACTTAGATGATATTTTATATTAGAATAACTACACAACTTTTACGATGTATAACTAACAACAACAGGTTTTCTAACAAAGTATCAGATATCAGGATCAGGTCGGATAAAATAGAATTTCAACGCTACATTTAGTAAGCATATGAAGTAAACTTAGTTATGTAACGTAAATATCCTTAGTAAGAAACATATTATATACTGTAATCATTATATCGTCCTCTCTAATAGAAAAAAAAAACTAATTTTATTTTACCAAATAGGTTTGTAGGTATACTCAAGAAATATCCAAAAGTAATCTAAAACAAAAATAGTTTAGTACGTTTCCTCTTCTACGCCTTTTTAACAGACAAACAAACAGATATTTGCTTATATAATGTTTTAGCAAGCTTTTATATACAATTAGTTGGTATTCTTTAGCTGTAGATTTAAAAATATGTATATGCTGAAATTTATTTTATAGTATAATGCATGGAAGTCCTCAAAGCCATGCTTATTTATTCAAAGAATTTTATTCTTCGAGAGAAACGAAAAAAAAAATGAAAAATAGAATATTTTTTGTACTAGAATCAAACTTACAACTATATAATTAATCATATATGTAATAAATATACTTTTGTACTACCATTTTCTAAGTCGGTTAAGCGTTAAGTTAAATTCTGTATCATAATGCATAATGGATAAACGGATTACAATATTTATTGAGATATGATGTTCATGATAAATCGATGCCCTCTGACACGACGCTTGTGTCATCACTTCTGTAATATGATTTTGTATCAGAATTCTATTGACGAGTTCACTTCACTTTCGAATTTTATTAAAACGTTTCGTGCTTAGTGTACCAATTTTGTGATTATTTTAATGTAAATATTTATTTTTGCTTAAAATACTGTGAGCATAAGCTATTATTTCGGCATTTCATTAAGATCGAGCTTTGGTTTAAAAGATATAGTTAATCAAATTCAAATAATACATAAGGGGCATTCCACGCCAAATCGGACGGTTTCAGAAATTTTTATTTATATATTATTGGAAGCCTCTATTTTTATTGTGGGGTACTAAAAATACCAAAAAATTAAGAAAATCAAAAACAAAAATTTTTGAAACCGTAAGCTTATTATGCTTATTATGAGTACCATAAGCTTATTTAAATGCTATATTATTAGTAACGAGTATTTAATACTATCGAATTCACCCGCGTTTACACATCCATTTAGATTTACTAATGTTCACCAGTGGTCGACCAGACTCACTATTGAAAAGAGGAAAAGATATATGAATACAATTTACCTATTTATATAAAAAAAAACTAAGTGTTTCCATTTTTTGTATTGATAACACTAAAACTTGTCAATAGCTACGAAACAAAAAGAAAAAAAATAGAAGATTAGTTGACAACGGTATTTAAATGCAGATTTTTTCGAATAGCCTAAATATCTTTAAAACATAAAATATCCATTCTTTGACCGTAGTCATATCGTAAAGACTCACAATATATTTTTTCTAAGATATTTTTAAGGATTAAATTTCAAACATAACATAAAGTTAAATACTTCTCTATACTTATATATATCTCTACTTATATATTTTACACTAGCGACTCACCCTCGCTTCGCTTCGGGTTCGTCTCTAGACCAAAACAAATGTATCCCACGGTAACCGTGCATTTTTCCGGGATGATATATAGCCTATAGCCTTTCTCAGTGAACGGGCTATCCAATGCAAAAAGAATTTTTCAAATCGGATCAGTAGTTCCTGAGATTAACGCGTTCATCCAAACAAACAAACAAACAAACTCTTCAACTTTATAATATTAGTAAAGATTCTTGCTTTTTTATATGCATACATATACAAATGTCATATTTAATATTTATAAAGCAGTACGGTAATCGATTTAGGTAAACACGATGTATGACGTAATAGTGAAAAGGAGAAATTAAAAGTAAAAGGTTTGGTTTATTTTCATAATCAGTAAGCTCATTTTTATTAATTCTTATGTATTATTTATTAACTTATTAAATTTTATATTCATATAGTTCTCAAAATGCAAAATCGATTGATTTGACGTATCGATAAGCTTTTAAACATCCAAAAGTAGCTTTAAGATATTCATATAAAAGTTTACGTATTTCTAAATAAATTTCGTAATATAAATATCTTTTTTTAACCGACTTCCAAAAAGGAGGAGGTTCTCAATTCGTCGGAATCTTTTTTCTTCCTTTTTTTTTATGTATGTTCACGGATTACTCGAAGACGGCTGAACTGATTTGGAAAATTCTGTTTCAAAGGGTATTCTTCCCCGGTGGTCCCATATAAATTTTATCGAAATCGGTCAAGCGGTTTTTAAATAAATGGCTAAATCAAATATGTTTTTATTAAAATTAATAAAAATCTTTCTTCTTATAAATTACAAATTACCTGCTTATTACGTCTACACTAAAAATGGAAAAATAAAAACTTAAAAAAAAAAAAAAAAAAATCGAAAATCGGTGCCAGCCAATACAAATCAAAGCACCGACTTCGAAAATATCTGATTAAGTATCTATTCTAAATGAAAACCCCTGTTTAGTTATTTTTTACTTTTCAGTGCCTGGAAGTCGGTTTTTATTTTATTTTTTTAAAGTTTTTAATGACGACACGTTTGGCTCAGTTTGTAGTGACCCTACTTGGTGTGCCAGCGATCGCGGGTTCGAGTCCCGCTGGGGGCATTCATTTGTGTAATGAACACAAATGTTTGTACTCCAGTCAAGGGTGTTTGTATTTATAATATGTATGTATTTAAAAGTTATATATGTGTAGTGTACAACTATCTGGTATCCATAACACAAGCTTTTTAGCTTACCATGGAACTAGATGGGTGTTGTATTTTAATGTCCCATCATTAAAAAAAAACTTGGAACTAAAACAAATATATTTATATGTTTAAAGATATTTTTTTCTCATTCAGCATAAACAATACAAGCTTTCTTGTATTGATTATCAACATATATCTATTATATATATTTATATATATCTATTATATATTATATATATCTCTATATATTATATATATCTATTATATATTATATATATATTATGGTAATAAATCTATGTAATTAAATTATTATCTAATAGATTTTGTTTAAAGTCAATCTTTAACAATTTATTAATTATTTAACGGATTCTACAATTTTATGGATTTAACGGATTTAACGGATCTTACAATTTCCCTGCGACATAAACACAAAGGTCGGGAGTTTGTTTGTTAGTTTGAACATGTTAATATTTGGAATTACCAGTCTGATTTAAAAATATTCTTATATAACATTTGATCAACCAATATTAAAATAATCAATCAATTTGTTAAAAAACTTATATTTATAAACTTGTTTCATATAAAATTTTAGAGCAAAACCAACATTACGGGTAGCATAAATGCATTTAAAGTGATATTAAAGTCGGTGCACCTTTTTAGCCAAAAAGCAATTATTATGTATTTATAGCAAGCACTGCGCGACTTAAACCTGCTCTTATGTAATGAGTGATTTAAGTAGACCATCATTACACTGTGGAATAACAAATCTATGTATGACAAATATATAATGAAAATAACAAAAAAGTCCTTTAGATTGTGATTCGACAGTTCAAAATAAATGTTTTATTAATAGCATTGACAAAAACAAATCTATGATACGGGAACTGTATATTTTTCCGGGATAATATATAGCCTATAGCCTTTCTCAGTTAACGGGATATCTAATGCATAAAGAATTTTTCAAATTGGATTAGTAGTTCCTGAGATTGGCGAGTTTAACTAAACAAACAAACAAACAAACTCTCTTATAATCAATTCCTCTTTATAATATTAGTGGAGATAGATTTCTAATCGATTGGTTTTTATATTTATATAGAATGATAAATGGGGCTTTTTTTCTTAAGTCTTTAGTTTAATCTATATTTTCTGAATTTTTAATGCTTTTGCAATAATCCATAAACGTAAAACCTATACAAAAAATCATATCTGTTTCTTCATTGCTCCATAAAACACACTAAAACACTAACATATTATAACAAAATTAGTAAAGGTCTTATTAAGAAAGAATAATTAAAAATAATTGAATTAAAACATCTTGTCGTCATATATTAAAATGACAAGATTGCGTTAATCCTTCATGAAAAAGCTGTTGACACTTGCTCTTTATCAAATTGATTATAAAATGTGAATATATAAAAAGTAAATTTTTTGCTGAGATGGCGTGTAAATCACCACACTACAATGAACGGGAAAGCTTGTATGTTTGTAATGTGTAGCTATGTTACCCATTAACGCTGAAATGGGTAAGAGTTTTGGAAGAAATTTCGCACACAGACTATAACTCTTTTTTAACGCTGGGAAATGCATTCAATATATTACTAGTACTACCCACTAAAACCCAACGATACCTCCTTCGTCTATTAAGATTGTTCCATTAGACGCTCCATTTAGGGACGCCGTAGGATCGCTTACGCACTCAACCATGATGATCCGGTGCAGGTCTGAAGAAGCAGATTCCAACAACCATGGTGTTGCTCCAACGGTGAACTCTGCTGTCAGAGAAGTACCAGAAGCAACCCGCATGGCACACCGCCTACCGAAATGAGCCATCTTCCAGTGTGTTTCTTGGCTTCGCACCCGGCTGGATTGCCAGACGCTAAGGAGACCCCCCAACCCTTCCCCTACCATCACCACGATAAGGAGAACGCACTAGGGTCGCACCTGAGCTAAGCGATGGTAAGTCGCTTGTATTCATATACAATTGATTTTTGTCTGCGTCTTTATTCGCGTCGTAGATTAATATTAATTTAAATATGTATGTAGGTTGTGTAAGCATATTTTAGGCTTTTATTATAGACAAAAAAATATAGAAACCGTTAAGTAGATCCTGAGATTATCCCGTACATACAAATAAATAAATAAAATCCAAAGTAGAAGTTATGACAACAACAAGTGCTATCAAATGTGGTGAATATAAAATATTTTTTAACAAAATATGTTGGTTTATGGTCTTTGAATGATGGGGAATGAATGCACAGTAGGTAGCTCCATTTAGAGAGTATAACATGATTGGTCATAAATAAACACTTATATAATATATCTTTATGGGCTTAAATTCAAAAAGGGTTATCTATTCTAATATTATAAAGAGGAAAAATTAGTTTTTTTTTGTTTGTTTGTTTGTTTGTATTGAATAGGATCTAAAACTACTGAACCGATTTAGATGAAATTTGGTAAGAAGATAGTTTGCGACTCTGGGAAGGACATAGGATAGTTTTTATCCCGGAAATCATCCCTTAAAGGGATGAAAATGGGGGTGAAAGTTTGTATGGGACGAACTCGAGCAAAGCGAGGATGAGTCGCTAGTAAGAAATATTTCTTAATAGCTATATTTAAGTTATTACAATCATTGTTTAAGAACACTAATGCCTGAACTAGGCCGAGCCTATCTCAGACGCTAGCCTCTTCTTATTACACAATTTATTATGCTATTAAATAAAGAGACGTACATAATACATAAAATTATATCAGTGTAGGTAGTTATTTAATTTACTAAAAACATTTACCGTCATTATGTCATTTGCAACTTGTGTTTGAAGTTAGACCACTAAAGCAACGAATTTAGGTATTAAGAAATATTTCCTTTGCGTAAGAATTATGTTAAAACTAGTTTACTTTTATCTAATATATGTTTGAGATAAGTATTTACCCGAACAAGAGTTATATTTGCCTATATCCAAATTAAAGAGAGCTTCGAAATATACACTTATATCTATTATAAACCTCTTTGAAAAAATCATTTAAAAACGGCTGGCCGGATTCCCATAGAATTTTTGTTATTCTGTACCTAAAAAAATATATAGTTTTAAAAAACATAGTAAAGTATAATATAGGGTTTTATAAGCAGGATCAACATAAATATACCTCCTGACTGTATCATAATTCATAAGATCACTTGATATTAACAAAAATTTATTTCATAGTTAAAGTGAAGCTAACCCACATGAAGTGTCCGTTTTAAGTGCTTTTAAGTAAATAATTAAGAAATATATAGGTATGTTTTTTCTAGAGATCTTCTAGAGATCTTTTTACTAAAAATTATATACTCGAGCAAAACCACAGGGAGTAACTAGTTAAACTAGTTCAAACAAAAAATATATCTATATAGCAAAAACTTTGTACCCCAATTTACCAACATTGCGCGGACGGAAGAGTATGAAATTTCCCACACTTATAGTTTGTATAGAGAAGGAGTGCAGAATGCTAATATTTTTTTTAAAATTATGTATAAAAATACATTAAATCAATAAAAAAAAAACACTGACATGTATTTGACACACACACGCATATATATTCTTTTGTTTATTGTTAAAGTCTGTAGTCAAATTGAGCATAGATTTATATAGTAATATACGCAAGACAATAAATATATAACATAATGAACTATGGTTGATTTTCAACCACGTGGCGATCACTAGTACTTTTTAATTTTACCTACTTAACCACATATGTAAGTATGTATTACATACCAGAAAACAAGATTATCATTTCCTAATAAGAAGTAAAGCCAAGATAATAAGGATGTTACGATTTTTCAAAGTGACTGGACAGTCGAACGTTTTGCAACGCGTCAGATTTGAATGAGCAATAGTTGTAGATAATTACCTACATACGTCAAGGCGCATGCAGACCGTACTTTCTTTAGAAAGGATAGAAGGCCTAGAATATTTAAGTAACGAGTGGATTCTTTAACGATATCTATTTGTGCGGTGATGTGATTGAAGATATTTTTAAGTTCATTTGAGTTATAAATTGTAATCTATACATGTATATAATAAAATTGTAACTTAGCCGAATCTGTACATTAAATATTTTTTAGAAAATCTTATTGAAATAGACATTGTTATCGATACACACGCTGAATCTGTAGTTTTTGGAATTTTCGTCTGTCTGTCTGTTACAGCATTACGGAAAAACCACTGGAGGGATTTTGATGAAATTTGGTATGATGATAGCTGGTTATATGGGTCAACATATAGGATACTTTTTACTGCGGGAAAATATCTCTGAGAAATCTATACTAAACGTTAAAACGTAAGTAGCAACGAACCCGAGCGGAGCGAGGGTAAGTCGCTAGTAAATAATAAATAAATATGTTGGGACATTAACTTAACACACAGTACCATCTAGTTCCATGGTAAGCTACGAGACTTGTGTTATGGATACCACATAGTTGATACATTACACATATAAAACTTTAAATATATACATATTATAAATATAAACACTCATGACTGGAGTACAAACATTCGTGTTCGTCACACAAATGAATGCCCCCAGCGGGACTCGACCGGCGACCGCTGGCACAGCAAGTAGGGTCACTACTAACTGAGCTAAACGTGTCGTAATATAATAATTGGGTAATAGTATTTATTATAGATGATAATATAATAAATGTAAAGACCTGGGCGATTGAGTTTATCTAGGCGTTTATATAGATTTTTTTTGTGAAAAATTGCGTTTTTTCAGAAAAGACCTACATGGACAAACTTACAAAAGAAAACCTTATCTAAATACATATATATATATATATATATATATATATATATATATAAGAATTGCTTATTTAATAAAATATTATAAGAAAAATTACGTTCATTTGTGTAGGTAATAAATAGTAATAGTATTATAAATGCTAATAAAATAAATGTAATTTGCTTTTAACGTATTTACTTTATTTAATGGACATACAGTTGGTATTACATTATTTCTTATATCTAATCTAAAAATGAATAAGAATAAAATAAAATGGATAACATTTGGACGTTCCTTGTAATGAAATACAGCCTTACAAAAGAAATATAAAAGTAAAAGATTATTATCTATACATTATAAAAATTAAAAAGAATTCAGTTGTGTTTGCGGGTTTTCAAATTGTGACATAATATTTTTATATAACCTTTTTTATATTTTAACTGCCTCGGTGGTCTAGTGGCGGAGGTCCTGGGTTAGAGTCCCGGTTCAGGCCAAGGTTAACTATTGAGTTTTTTTCTGTAAAGATACTTTCAGTAGTAGCTCGGAGTTGGGAAGTTGACGGTGTTACTCTCCCGTGCTTCAGAGAGTATGTAGAAAGTGCACGTTGTGTTTGTGCGTACACTTCTGTACTATAATATCTCCTGCGCAGTTGGCTAGTCTTAGTGAGATTGCCCACCATGGCCGAAATCGGTCAAGGGTCAATATATATCCTTTTTTATTTTTTTTAATATATTACATATAATGAATATGTAACAAACCACATATATTATCTGTATTTGATGATTAATGATTATGTTGAATATTTAGAAAAAAAAAGTTAGTTCTAATATCGGAAATGAGTTTTAGGAGGCTATTTAAGCCCATTTGCTTTCTGATTTTATGATATTGTAAAATAAAATTTTATTCGTTGGAAAATATTATTCAGGACTAGACGAGTCCTTTTGTAGCATTTTTTTTTTAAATAAATTGGTTTTATATTTAAGCGCGGTCACATAAAATAATTTCATAAAGGAATTCCCACTCTAAAAGGGAAACAGTTAAATTAGCTTGAAATCCGATGAAGTTTTTAAGTTGAAAAGTAGTTATTATTCTTCTTTCTCTTGAGGAATTGTATCATACATTGACTGACATAAAATATGTTCTGGAGTCGATTGTACTCTCTTTTTTGAAGTCGGTGAAACGAATCAGACGGACAAAGGTAGAGATATTAAATCTATACATATAATAAAATTCTAACTAAGCCGAATCTGTACATTAAATATTTTTTAGAAAATCTTATTGAAATAGACATTATCATCGATACAGAGGCCGAATCTATAGGTTTTAGAATTTTCGTCTGTCTGTCTATTACCGCGTCACGAAAAAATCACTGGAGGGATTTTGATGAAATTTGGTATGATGATAGCTGGTTACCCGGGTCAACATATAGGATACTTTTTACTGCGGGAAAATATCTCATCTCTGAGAAATTTACACTAAATGCTAAAATGTAAGTAGGAACGAACCCGAGGGTATGTCTCTAGTATTATAATATAATAGAGCTGGTAAGTGGTTATTACAATAAATAAAAAATATTAACAGCAATATACATAGATAACGTCAGTCTTAAAGCAAGTATAACATCTTAATAGTAATAAAATCGCACTCACAGAGATTCGTAATAAAAATACTGTTGCAAAACACCACGACCTCTGCAATGCATCGTAATATTCCTTTCTTTTTTCAACTTACTCGTACATTAGAATCTGAATATTTAGTATATTTTGAAATTATTCACGTTTGGTAATTTGCACGCGAAATAAAAGATAAAACTGTTAACATAATTGTTTTAAATGTTATAATGTTTAAATTTAGATTTTCACTTCACTAATATAAATATGTTAGTGCATATTACGTTTGTTTGTTTGTTTGTTTGTTTGTCCTTCTTTTAGCAGCTTTTTTCTTCACAAGCTTTAGTGTTATCAATAAAAAAAAAATGGAAACATTTTTTTTAATGTAATCACGAAATTATAATGTTTTCCTTCATTTTTCAATAATGATATATGTTATGACTAGCGACTCACCTTCGCTCCGCTCGGGTTCGTCCCTAGATACGTTATAACGTTTAGTATAGATTTCTCAAATATGATATATTTTCCCGCAGTAAAAATTACCCTATATGTTGACCCGGATAACCAGCAGTCATCATACCAAATTTCATCAAAATTTGTCTAGTAGTTTTCTTGTGATGCGTTCCCAGACAGACAGACACACAGACAGAGGGACAGAGAGGCAGACTGAAAAAAAAATTTAAAAACTATAGATTCATCCTCTGTATCGATAATAATGACATGACAATAAGATATTTCAAAAAAATATTTAATGTACAGATTCGACTCAGAATTTTATTATATGTACTAGCGACTCACGCTCGCTTCGCTCGCGTTCGTCCCTAGGTACGTTTTCACGGTTAGCTATGTTTTTACATAAATACTTGCTACTCCTAACATATTCATTTAAATTATACAGCGAATTACTCTCGCTTCGCTCGGGTGCGTACGCCGTACGCGGATTTTGTTCATAATTTTATGGGTTTTAATTTTTTTTCGCGGAACCCTGATTCTTTTTCTAAAATAAAAGTAGCCTTAGTTACTCCTTATAACATCAGCTATCTGCCAGTGAAAGTCCCGTCAAAATCGGTCCAGTCGTTTCGGAGATTAGCCGGAACAAACCGACAGACAGACAGACAGACGGACAGACAGATAGACAAAATTGTAAAAAATGTTGTTTTGATATATGTACCGTGTATACATCCATATGTATTTAGTAAAAAGCGGTTATTTTAATATTACAAACAGACACTTCAATTTTATTTATCTGTAGGTATAGATGTATTATAATTATGATGGCCGAATTTCGACTGAAGGCGAACACTAGTATGTAATAATAATTAGGTGTGAATCATACTCACTGATGCACTTTTTTGATTTCCAAAAAGTTTAATGTTCGTCTGTATACATGTATTTTTTACTATTTACTTTATTTTTAGTTGCTTTTTTTGGTATTCTTACTATTTATTCACATTATAATAACTACTTAATGGATGTTAATTTACGAATGCCGACAGTTATTAACGGTGATTAACAAGATGCTACTTCATCGATGTATCTACTACACGAGCGGAGCCGCGGTTAAAAACTAGTTTAATATAATACAATTGCTAAGGATTGAAATTAACTATATATAATCTATCTCAATTGAAAGACGTCCTCTATTGGACATAGTCCTCCAAAGTTCTCACGCCATTTGATCACAATCCAATAATATAAAGTCCTTATTGGCAAATAAATAACACAAACACATTAATGGTGTATATGATAATAAATATATTAAATACGTGTCCGACTCGCACTTGACCGAGTTTTATTTAATATATGAGACTGTGAGAAATAAGTGCTGATTTTTATCTATATACGTACCTACATATGTTTCTCAGTGTTTTTCTAAAGTAGATTAAGCAAACATCTGTATATTATGCTCATAAAATATAAAAATACATAGCTTTATCTATGATTAAGTGAACTTAATATTATACTTAGTGGTAACTAACGACTTCATAAGCCGCAAATACGTATCTTTAAGACGATCTTTAAGATCTTTGAAGGGTTTCTCGAAGAAATCTCTTAAAGAGATAAGTTATCCTTTGTCGACATTCTGTTACTTTATTTTGTATTACATATATTTTATGGTACATAAATAAATCTATACATATAATAAAATTGTAACTGATCGGTGTCTGTACATGGAAGATATTTGAGAAAAACTATTATTGGGGATCTTTATTAACGCAATAGAACTCAAAACAATGATTTTTAGTTTTTTTTGTCTGTTTGTCGGTTTGTCTTATATAGGTAATCTTAGAAACGGCTTAACCGATTTGGGTGCGGTTTTCACTTATGTATTGTGGTACGCTTCACTTAACATTTCGTATTTGTTTTATTTCAATCGGTTCCTAAATACAAAAAGTTATGTCAATTTATAGAATCATCTAATAAATAAATAAATAAAATATTTGGTAAAAGATGCTCAATTAAAATGAGCTCTAAAAAACTGTTGGATTTCAATTAATTGATTCTAACTGAGAAGTTATCATTAAATGTGATGTGAAGAAACTTACAATAGATGAACTAAGATATATGTATATCTGAAATGGTTTTGCAATAGAACCTTACGTAAGGACGACGTAACTTCTTGATTCGCATGAATCAGTCTTAGGATGTACTAGTTCGGACATATCAGCTGTCTACTCTTGAATTATCTGCTACTAACTATACCTATACAGTTCTGAAGTGAAAGGTTCTCGGTTTAGACAATATTCCGAATATAAATATCGTTGAGTATGAGCCTTCTCTTTTTGCAAGGAGGACCAGGTTATAGTCCACTATGCTGGACTACCGAAAGCGGAATGGTGGGTTTCACACGTTTTTCGAAAACTAGGCAGGTTCTTTCAGGCATGGAGGTTTCTTTCAACATGTTAGCAAATGACAATCATACAAAACATTATATTTTATTTATTTGTACAGATTATATGTATTACACATATAATCTATACAGATAAATAAAATTGAAGGGTCTGTTTGTAATGTTAAAATAACTGTTTTTTTACTAAATGCATATGAAAGTATAAACGGTACTTATAAGAATATTTTTTTTCTGTCTGTCTCTTTGTTCTGGCTAATCGCCGAAACGGTTGGACCGAGTTTGATGAGACTTTTACTGGCAGATAGCTGATATGATAAGGAGTAACTTAGATTAATTTTATTTTAGACAAAGAATTAGAATTTTGTGCAAAAAAAAAATCCCACGAAATTGTGGACAAAATCTGCCTACCTAGGAACGTATTCGAGCGAAGCGAGGGTAAATCGTTACTAAATAATATAATAAAATCATTATATAATAATTTTTCAAAAGGCTCGTTAATAATAGGCTGATTAAATACAATAAAATAATATACAATAAAAGTTAACAAAAAAAAAAAATCCATCAAGTGGTTTGGAAGATATGGGGGAATAAAGAATATTACAAGCATACAGAGCTACGTGCGAAAAACATAACCCTTTCCTTACAGTCGGGTAAAAAACGGCACTATGTCCTTCCCCTGGTACTAAGTACTCCGATATAAAATAAATCGAAATTAGTTTAGCCATTTATTCGTAGAAGCCAAGAATTATAGGCAGACATAGTCATTTTCGCATATCGCATAATTAGAGACTTAAAATCGCTTCGTTCGGGTGCGTCCTTAGGTACGTAGGTACATATTATCCTTAGGTACGTACATATTATACGTACATATTATCCTACATTTAACGCCTCCGTGCGAATTTCCGGGAAATTAATTGTTATATATACACGGGTGTTTATGCGCCTCTCAACACGTTAATAGATGTTTTAAGAGCAATTATTTTGTAATTCATTATTTTCACATAACTTTATCGATTTATGCGGCGCACGCCATTAAAGCTCCCAAAGTCATGATTTTTACCGACATCTTAAACGATCATCGTCATATTTTAGCTAATTTACATAAAACCTTAATGAATTATACATCTAAACCTTCTTTCGTGAGTCACTTCGTCTAGTGATGAAAACATTATGAAAATCCACTCAGTAGTTGCCAGACAGAAGCGTCGTGGGATTATATTTTATAACAGTGATACTAGTTTTTTTCTGTAGCTCCTCTCATGGAGAAGGTAAGTTAACAGTCTTGGTATTAATCTAGAGCCTAAGATATAAGCTAGCTTTATTCCAAAATCACTAAAACCTATACAGCCTCTTCTTCTCTTTTTTTCGTAATGCCTTAGAATTGCGTTAACAGATGCAATACATTCTGCCAGTGTCATGTATTGTGAGGAAGACACGAATGAGTTTGAGGGGTAATTTTTAAAAGCAGTTCCTTCTCTTACATACTGATAAATATTAGAGTTAACTCTAATGTTTATCAGTATGTAAGTCATCAGTAAGTATGTCAGTTTTATTAATAAAACTTACAAAATAAATAAAAACCGACTTCCATATACTAAAAAGTAAAAAAAATAAAGAAACGGGTGTTACATTTACTATAAGATACCTAAACAGATATTTTCGAAGTCGGTGCCAGCAGACGCAAAGAGTAGGTAAAAAAATCTAATTAGATTTGTTAACGTTTATCAAATTTCATGGTTTTTCCTGATTTCCGCGAGAACGGTATACTCTATGTCAAAGAAAATTTTATGGCACTACCTCGGGATATACCTTAATACACTATAGTTTAAAGTAGCAAAATCGGTCAAGCCATTTCCGAGAAATCAGTGAACACACATAAAAAACATACATACATATAGACGAACATAAAACCTCCTTTTTGGAAGTCGGTTAAACATATTAGTGTTATATGTCAAAAGATTAGATAGCGACATGGAATGTACAAAGTCGATCTATATCGTTTTCACTATTAGAAATGTCTTGATTAGCTTCAAACAAAGGAGGTATTTAGAAGGAACTTAATGGCTACACTTAATATAGAAAGCCAATAACCGTTGATTGGATGATTCACTGCTTTACAAAGACCGAAAGGGCACTTGGTTACAAAATACTGATAGCATTGCAAGATATTATTACCTAGTACTTTAGTTATGCGTACCCGAAAATATATCTAATACTAAATTCTCGTGTCACAGTGTTTGTAACAAAACTTCTCCGAAACGGTTTGACCGATTCTTATGAAGTTTTGTGTGTATTCAGTTGGTCTGAGAATAGGACTTATACGTTCGGTGTACACATTTAATTAAAAAGTTAATATTGTGTACCTATTCGTTAAATCGTTGAATACATATATTTTTTTAAATATAGCTTTACATCATTACAATCGGTCGATAAATCCAAATAGGTACCGACTCCTTAAATTCATCATACCACGCGCTCGTGAACATCCCGGATTTAGACTTTCTAAGACATTTTTTTTTAATTGGACTTCAATTCTAATATATAAAAATCTCGTGTCACGGTGTTTGTGGTCGCACTCCACCGAAACGGCTCGACCGATTTTAATGATTTTTTTTATATTTGGTAGGTATGAGAATAGGTCGAGAAGTGTTTTTTACCCTCCTACCCCCACCTCCATTTTTTAATCGCGATTTTAATATGAACAATGTTAAATAAATACATATCGCTATATAACATAAAGCAAAAGAGTTTTTTTTGTAGGTTGAACGCGGGCGAACCCGCGGGTTCTGCTAGTAATATTATAAATACAAAAGTTTGTATGCGTGTGTGTACGTTATTTTACGCTGAAACGGCTGAGCCAATATAAATTAAATTTAGTACATATATAGACTATGGCTTGGAGTAACACATAAGACACTTACATATTAAGACACCTAGGGCCGTATGAATAAAAAAAAATACTTATTATTTTACATATATTAATATTGACCTAATAAATTATAATAAAAAGGCAGATCAAAATAATGAAATTTAAGAAGCTTAAATTAATA
Source organism: Fabriciana adippe (assembly GCA_905404265.1). Taxonomy (NCBI): domain Eukaryota; kingdom Metazoa; phylum Arthropoda; class Insecta; order Lepidoptera; family Nymphalidae; genus Fabriciana; species Fabriciana adippe. The sequence continues at coordinate 12,197,847 of FR989995.1, read as the reverse complement.
TAAATATTTAATTTTCCATCAAGATTTTTCGTTCCGTCATTAAGAGATAATTAAGTGGCGTAAGAGATGGAAGTTGTTTCGGCGTTTTTTTCCCTTAACATTAATACAACATAATTAGCAACATTTATTATTAAAATATACAAAAGAGGGCGATTAAATCAAATCTATTGTACATATTCATAAGAAATTAAAAATATTGACAAATCATTTTTGAATTATGTGATGTGATAATTAACCTCTTATCTGCTCTAATTAGAAAAGTGGTGAAATATATATGACCCACATTTTGAATACAAAAACTGTGATGGAATGTTTTAAGTAACAACTAACTAACATGGATTTTATTATACATATATTTTCGAACTAGCGACTCACCCTCGCTTTGGTCGTGTCCTACACTACGTACGTTTTAACGGTATATAACCTATAGCCTTCCTCAATAAACGGGCTATTTAATGCAAAAAGAATTTTTCAATTTAGGTGATTCTTTAAATTGACATAATTTTTGAAGTTATACTTCTCTTGGCACGTTTGGAAAAAAAATTATGAGAGTAAAGTTTTTACGATGCGTGCGCACACCGACAGCCAAAAAGGGACATGATGAAATTAGTTGAAAGCGACATGATGAAATTAGCTGCATTCCTTTTACAAACAGAGAGTTGTCATATATAGGATGACATCTTTAGCTATTTTTGTTCTGTTACGCCAAAGAAGTATAACTTCTTACGTGTGTACACAAGTACTTACACACGTTTTTTTATTTATCAACCGTTTGAAATAAAACAAATACTAAATCTTAAGTGCAGCTTACCAAAATGCATTAGTGAAAACCGCATTCAAATCGGTTAATCCGTTTATGAGATTCGCACAAACGCACAGACAAACAGGCAAACAGACAAAAATTCTAAAAATCACTGTTTTGGGTTCCAATGCGTTAATAAATAATATTTTAATGTTCTATGTAATGTATTCTATCTCAAATAACAACGGTTACAATGGCAACATGGCAATGTATTCTATCTCATTCTCTCGCCGGCTTTATCCTATATATTTATGTGTTCGTCTCTTTCTCGTGTCGCATTTCCGTTTCATCGAGTTTCAAATCACAACGATTCTAAAGAACTTTCACTTCAAAAATTAGACTGTCTTTAAAAGTAATCATTTCATCCTCAGGAGTACATTTTTAATTAAATATATTTTATTTATATAGAATATCATGCAAATCGATTCTAATCGGCGAAGAGATCTCGTCATTCGTATCTGTTAGGTCAAAAATACTCGAATAAAGTGTTTCCAATTTTTTAAATCGTTCATAATAAATACAACACTTTATTCAATGCTTAGGATAACTTTATAAGTTAACTTTTAAAGTTCTGAAGATTGTTTGCATTAATCTCTGTATTAAAGGTCACGAAATAGAACTATAATTGATATTTGAAAGACCTACATTACTACATTCATCTTACTTTCAATATTGTGTTCATTTAGAAAAGATATTTTTTCTAAAGTCGATTGATTTTTTATTAATTTTTTTTTTGTATATTTGTGTGTACTGTGCAGCATATTATAATAACTAGATATATGTATAAATACAACCAATTATTTTACTATTAGAGAGCTAAATCTTCGACTAACATTGAATATTTTAACACACGGAAAAACTAGTTTACTAACAAGCGAAGAGAGGACGAACCCGAACGTAGCTAGGGTGAGTACCCTAGCTACGTTCGGGTTCGTCCTTACTTACGTTTTAACGTTTAGTATAGATTTCTCAGAGATGAGATATTTTCCCGCAGTAAAAAGTATCCTATATGTTGACGAAGATAATCAGCTATCATCATACCAAAATTAATCAAAATTTCTCCAGTAATTTTCCGTGATGCGGTAGCAGACAGACAAAAATAAAAAAAAATCTTATAAGTACTTTCACATGCATTTAGTTAAAAGTTATTATTTTGACATTACAAACAGACATTTATTTATATAGATGGTGTATTCAAACGAATAATTTTCAAATATGTACATGCGGAACTACCAAAATTCAATTTTAATCAGCTGAATTGCTTATTATTACAGCCATGTTTAAAGAAATAAAGTTAAAAATATGATAATGAACGTTCATATTCTGAAGGGCGCTGGCTATTTTGAATATAAATTGATATCTGAACTATGTATTCAGCCCTTTTTAACGTCCCACTTCTGGAGACGGATCTTTCTTCAATACGAGGGGAATCAGGCCATAGTCCACCACGCTGACCAAGTGCGGATTGGCGGACTTCATATGTCCTTCGAAAACTTGCTAGGTTTTCTCAGATATGCAGGTTTCCTCACGATGTGTTCCTTCACCGTAAGGCAAGTGGTAAACGTGTTAGAAATGATTCGCACATGAAAATATCAGAAGTGCGAGACCCGGGATTTGAACCCGCTTCACTCAGTTTTCTAAGCGAGCGCGTTACCACTGGGCTACCACTGCCCTCTGAACTATACAATACTAATATTTTATTATAAACTAATAAAAATATTACAAAACAAATCAATAAAGATTATATCAACCTAAAAGCTTCGAATTAATTGGCAAATAAAATTCCTATGAGCAACACGTATACGTTACGCATTCTTTCCCTCAGTATATCGATACCACAACATGTGATTTGAATATCTAATACAACATGCGCTCGAACATAGAAATCCGATCGGAATAGGCAGTTATACAACAACTATTACGGTAGCATCTCATTTGCAACGCATTTATAGACTAAAACACCATATATATTGCTACGTATGACATAATACGTTGTGAAAAAGTGAACGTCTTGACTTTTGATCTGGATTGAAGTGCATTACAATTGTTTGAATGTTCCGATGGACAGATAATAAAACAAGTTGGCCTAAAACTTGTAGTAATTTGTAATTTTAATAAAAAACAAGATATAACACTATGTATTAGTCGTTTTTTTATTTGCATGGCAGCCATTTTGATATTAGCTATGTTAGTTTTTTATTATTTGTTATAGCGGCAACAGAAATACATATTCTGTGAAAATTTGAACTCTCTATCTACTACGGTTCATTAGATTTAGCCCGCTGACAGACAGACGGATCGACACCGGAGGCTTAGTTGGTCTCGTTGGTATTTTACAACAATAACCCCTTAAAATCAATCGAAAAATAAAATATACCGTTTTATTTTTTATTCATTTTGGGAAATCAAGTGATGTGGGTTCAAATCCGGGTCTCGCACTGCCAAGAATTTCGTGTGCGAATCATTTGAACATGATTACGACTTGTTAACACGATAAAGGAAAACATCGGGAGGAAATCTGCATGTTTGAGAGAACTAGTTCTTGAAAAACGTGTACTGATGTAGTAAAAAGTCAGAGATGGACGATTTTAAAAGGAAGAGAAAGAATTAAAAGTGATATATGTAAATGGAAATAAAAATATATAATTTTACAATATTATAAAGACGTTAGCGACTTACCCTCGTTCGCTCGGGTGCGTCCCTAGGTACGTTTTAATTTTTTTGAGCGAAACCCTAATTCTTTTCTGAAATAAAAGTAGCCTAAGTTACTCCTTATAATAACAACTCTCTGCCAGTGAAAGTCCCGTCAAAATTAGCACAGCCGTTTCGGAGATTAGCCGGCACAAACGGACAGACAAACAGACAGATAGACAGACAAAAATTTTAAAAATTGTGTTTTTCTTACAAGAACCGTATATAATTCCATATGAATTTAGTACAAAGCTTCAATTTTATTTATCTGTATAGATATATAGATATAATTTGTTTCTTTATGTATGAAACTATAAAAAATCTTTTACTAAAGTAGTGGTGTAGTAATTGGTCGCATGGTATTTCGATTAAAATAGTCTACTGTTTTTATCGACCTATCATGTGAGTGGGGTTGGGTACAAGCATATAATAAATAAATATGTTGGGACATTAACACACAGCACCATCTAGTTCCATGGTAAGCTACGAGGCCTGTGTTATGGATACCAGATAGTTGATACACTTCACATATATAACTTTAAATACATACATATTATAAATATAAACACCCATGACTGGAGTACAAACATTTGTGCTCATAACACAGATGAATACCCTCAGCGGGGCTCGAACCCGCGACCGCTGGCAAAGCAAGTACAAACTGAGTCAAACGTGTAGTCAATCACATAGTAGTATAATATATATTAAAAACCAAATTCGAATTCAACTCTAGCGTAAACAAAACTTGTATTTTAAATATTTATTAAAAACATCAAAGGACTATTATCCAAAAATGCCTTGTATAAAGATGAGCAAAAGAAAAATAAAACCGACCATGTTTGTTCTAACAGTATTGTTTCTCAAATACAAGTTAAGACTTTCACATTGGTTCTGTGGTCATTTTATAACAGAGAAAGGATAACCGAGACATTAAATGTAACATTTATAATTTAAGAACGGCTTGTTCCGGCGTGATGCAACCACTTGTTTGATCGCTTAAAATATTCGTAATTGACATAACTTATCCAATACCAGTGTTACTTTACTTGATAGTTTTACTTTTGGGTAAGTTTGCGAACTTCTGTATCAAAGAAGAAAGTTAAAGCGAAATAAATATAATAATAATAACTTATTGATTAATAACAAAATCTCGAGAAGTTTTATGCTGACAACTTGTTATTTGACAATTCATTTATCAATACATATAATAAAATTGTAACTAAGCGAATCTGTACATTAAATATTTTTTGGAAAATCTTATTGAAATAGACATTATTATCGATACAGAGGGCGAACCTATAGTTTTTAGAATTTTTATCTGTCTGTCTGTTACCGCATCACAAAAAAACTACTGGATAGATTTTGATGAAGTTCGGTATGATGATAGCTGGTTATCCGGGTCAACATATAGGATACTTTTTACTGTAGGAAAATATCTCACCTCTGAGAAATTTATACTAAATGTTACAACGTAACTAGGGACGAACCCGAGCAGACCGAGGGTGAGTTGCTAGTTCCAAAATAAAATTATACGCGAAAGTCGCCATCTTCTTGAATTTGTGACAGCTGATGAGTGAATTGATTTTGCTAGAAGCCACGAAACTAAAGAGTTAAATTGAAATGAAACGATTTTGATGAAAATCGATTTTGCCAATTCTGATAAAGAAAAATAAACAAGAAAGTTTGCCCCTTTTTTTTTGAGGAGTTATACGATGGTTAAATTTTGCCATTTCTACGAAATTACAATCTTAATCTTATAGATTTGTGATATAAAAATATATCAAATTAAAAAAAAAATAGTCGTTTACAGCAATAATAACAAAAGATTTGTTGTACGTAAATATTTATATTGGCCAAACAGATTTTGTTCCGTAAGGGTTTATCGGCGTCTACCGCATGATCTCAACGTAGAAGCTGTCATGTAACGTTCTCTATGTACACTAAAAGATAAATTGCTCGCAGCTACACAGATATATTTAAGGCTATGATGTAATATAGACGACCCTTCGGTTCATTCACCACTTATTTTTGTCTGTACGTTCTTAAGCAGCTTTACAATTTATTAATATTTATTCTATGTAAATCACTTCAATAATCGGGATAAGTCAAGAAATATTTCGTCCCGTTGCTCCATTAACCACTCCAGGATAATTTCTAAGAAATTAATTGTTAACTGACACACCGGTATGCCCGCATCTCTCAATACATTAAAGTGTGAAATAGATAAAACCAAGAAAACAACTAACACACTATCCTTCATCGCATTTATAATAATAAATAATAAACTCAGGCACGTAATTTCTCCAACCAATGTTAGTTTAGTAGAAAACTGCAAGATATATAAAAATTATGACATATTTTAACCATGTGACGCAACGCTTCAACGTCATTTCCACACATTTAGTTTTCTATAAACGAAAGCAATAGTAGATAGCTATCATGTCTATATCCCACCGTGGACCAGTTATGGTTATGTGATTTTAAAAATATTTAAACAGGCTATGGAGGTCAAAGCCATGGGCAGTCCATCGTATTAAGCTACAATTTACTTGTCATCAGATAATTGTACTTTTACTACCGTGAATCTGAGATGTTTCGGGGTGAAAGGTTGGGTATCTAACTTATGACTAGACAGATTGATGCTGGAGATCTTAATACGGTTTTGATTTGCAACTCATATTAGAAAATGTTTAAAACTTTTTATCTATACAGATAACTAAAATTGAAGTGTCTGTATTCTGTAATGTCAAAATAACAGCTTTATATTGTCTATATAATTGTTTTTTTTTTTCTTATTACTACCGTTTATAATTTTATAAGCATTTAGTAAAAAGCTGTTATTTTGACATTACAAACAATTGTATATATGTGATAGATGCAATTGTACCAGAAACCATAATAATATAATTAATATCACAATTACATTATATCATACAGAAATGGACCCTAAGTATTTATATGTTTGAACTCAGGTTGCATAATGTGAAAGGTAAGGAAAGGTCGAGCGCATATAATAAGTAATGTAATCACAGCTATATTACAACTTTACTTTTTCTTCCTCTATGTTTCATTCAGATTTCCTGACAGAAACGTAGTACTATATAATATATTATATAGCTTTTGCCCCGGATTCGCTTGTTTGTATAAAATTAAAAAAAAAATATATAAATAAAAAAATCAAACTACGGGATATAGATAAAACTACAACTAGTTGATGAAGAAGAATAGTATTATGCAGTCGAAAAAATACTTTTTATCCTTGCTGCTTACTACGTGTATGTATGTACGTATGTGTCTCCGACTGCATAGTACTGTTTTTCTTTGTCAATTTGTTCTCTTTTTTTAGTTCACTTTTCAACAGTTCAGGGTTTTTTAATTTTATAATTGAATTTTTATTTACAACCATTTTTTTTCTTAGCTTTCGCCATTTAACAATTGTTATCTTGAAGTATTATTTAATACATATATAAATTGTAAACATTTTTGTAATGACCGCTTAAAACCTTTACTTTGATACCCCACTCCATAGGCTTGAAAGAAAAACTTTTTTCAAAACAAAATAGGCGTAAGCCACTCGCATTCAAACCCTCAACTGGCCAGTTAAGCTAGTATCGGAGATACGATTCAGAGTGCAGATGATCTTAATTTTTTTTCTTCTTACAAATGAGACTGTACAATGTACATAGGTGTAATTGTAGAGTGAATATATTTATCATCATGAAAAGTTTGATGAAACAAAGTTTATTTTTAGCATAGACCATAATTATATTATGTTTATTGATATACTAGCAGAAACTACGAAAAATACGAAATTTCATGCGAATATGTACGAGCAATAAAAAGTTTCATACAAACTTTTATCTCCTATTTCACCCTTGGGGGTTGAACTTTAAAAAATTCTTCCTTAGTGGATGCCTTCGTTATATGAGGAATACGTGTGCGAAATTTTAATTTTCTAGCCTAAATCTAAATCGCTCAATTTTCTAGCCAAAATCGCTCGAGTCTCAGATATACACGAAATAATATACAAGAATTGTTTGAATTTAATATTATAACATAAATCACCTATTTCGTACATATTCTTAAAATATTTTTACTTGATTTTGAGACATAATTTATAGTAAAACTAACAGTTTATAAAATATCTTTGCACGTGAATGGATGGATGTTCAAGAATAATTCATAGACAAGCTTTTTAATGGGCCCATTAAAGGTAAGACTTTATAGTGGTTATAAAAAATTGATTTACACGTGTTGTTACAGAAACATTAATATGTGTTCTAAAAATTGATTTAAAAACTAAAATATTCCACCTGTATTTGTTTGCCTTTAGTTTACTACAGTGATAATAGTAAACTATCGTAACTTTATTATACGTCATTAACATGGTAGTCTCATCTACTCGTATATCTATACAAATAAATAAAATTGAAGTGTCTGTTTGTAATGTCAAAATAACTGTTTTTTACTAAATGCATATGAACGTATATACGGTACTTATAAGAAAAAAAAACAATTTTTAATTATTTTTCTATCTGTTTGTTCCGGTTAATCTCCGAAACGCCTGACCGATTTTGACGGGACTTTCACTGGCAGATAGTTGATGTTATAAGGAGTAACTTAGACTACTTCTATTTAAAAAAAAAGATTAGGGTTTCGTGTAAAAAAATTAAATCGCTATTTTTATTTATCTAAAACGTATCTAGAGACGGAAAGCGAGGGTAAGTCGTTAGTGTAGTATGAAAGTTAAATAGATAAGTACAGTGGAATTGGTGTTTTCTTGTGTAACTTGGTATCTATTTTAGTGTCTATGTGGTAATTTGATACGTCTTGACTATTCATATAGTATTAGGGTAATGAGAGGCACAATATGCAGTAAACGTATTGGAGCTGAGCTTAGAAGGCGAATACGATAGAAACCTTTAAATTGTCTGGTGTTTTCTATGGGTTTTCTAATCGTTTTACTGCCTACATATGTCGTTATTTTGATACGTCTTGGTTATTTATATAGCATTAGGATAATAAGGGTCACCATATGCAGAAAACGTAGACTATAAACGTATTAGAGATGAGTTCAGAAGGCTAACACGGTATGGGATTTTGAATTATTAGGTGTCTTTCGTATATTTTCTTTTCGTTATTAATCGTTTATTGACTACTAGTAAAATATGTAATTTCTATCAATCTATCTATTCGGCCCTTTTTATCCTCAATGCGAGGGGATCAGGCTATTATATAGTCCACCATGTTGGCTAAGTGCAAGTTGGCGGACTTGTCATGCCTTTCGAAAACTTACTAAGTTCTCTCAGATATACAGGTTTCCTCATCATGTTTTAATAACGTTTTCGCATAATATGAAGATATCAGAGGTGCAAGACCTGAGATTTAAACTCGCTCCACTTGGTTTTTTGGCAAGCGCATTACCGCTGTTTTTACTGGGCTACCACTGCTTTAAATTTACATAAATTTTAATAAAAAACAAAATTTCATTTAAATTCCTCCTAAATTTCTGTTGAAATTATCAAATTAAATATTTCAAGTACAACATTAAGTCTGTTCATTATTATTGCATGTACACTAATTGCAAAATAAGCTAATATGTAGTAATATATAATTTTCCTTATCTTTTAAGTAAAAGTCACAATTAATAAAAATTATCTGAAGAAATTATGGCAAATATTGTAGCAAATTGGGTTTATTTACTTAAACATATAATAATTCAACCCATTTAGCATTCCACTAATGGATACGGGCTACCCATCAATGGTCCTCCCGTTCTATATGGGTATAGTCCACCATGCTCTTGTTGAGTATTCTTCTTAGGGCGGTCCCTCACCGGGAGAATTCGCCTGTAATGTAACAGTTCAGATTCGAGCGTTACGTAAGTGAGGGAGAAGAACTGAGCATATTAATATTAGTAATGCTCAGTTCTGGGTAGTAATGCTCAAGTGAGGGACCGCCCTAAGTAGAGTTGATTTAAAGAGTTTTTCGATTAGTATCAGGTTCTCTTAGATATATATAAATTCCCTCGTGGTGTATTCCCATTTCATTTGTGTTAGATTATTATGTTAGATGTAAGTCCCAGAATTGAACCCACTACACTTAGTAATACAAGAAAAAAACTTGGTTGGCGAGCATTATTACTGCTTAAATATATACACGTTTTTAACATGAAAGTTTAGTTTTTACCTAACTTTCATACTTCTTAGTCCATTATTGGTTTGACGTGTAGTAATTGAATGCAGATTATTAACATACTATGTAGCTTCATTACAATGGTAACGAAACCTATTGATTTCAATGACAATAGCATCTGTGAAGTGACCTGCTGTTTTTTTATATGTCGCATACATACTCCTTACTATTATAATTGAAAGTACTTGTTTTTCTCGATCGTTCTAACAAAAGGTATGTAAATTAACAAAAGCTATGTAAATTATTATATCGCCTCATGCTAGCGAATAGCGATCTTATATAAAGCATAGGTTATGTGTGGACAGACAGTTAAAAAATCATTTATTTTTATACAGATTACTAGCATTGCCCGCGGCTCCGCTCGCGTTCAGATGACCAAAAACCTAATTCTTAGGTTTCACATATTACTATAATCTTATATTGTAGTTTTTGTATTTTTTCTCAGGAATGAGATATTTTCCCGCGGTAAAAAGTATCCTATATGTTGACCCGGGTAGCCAACTATCGTCAACCATATTTCATCAAAATCTGTCCAGTAGTTTTCTCGTGATGCAGTAACAGACAGACAGACAGAGACAAAAATTCTAAAAACTATAGATTCGGCCTCTGTATCGATAATAATGTCTATTTCAATAAGATTTTCCAAAAAATATTTATTGTACAGATTCGGCTTAGTTACTATTTTATAATATGTATAGATTAGGATCTTTTTAACAGGTAAAAATAATGTACTTTACATTTTCCAATAAGTAATTTTTTTTTACATTCAAAAACATATTTTTTGTAGTATTGAAATAATACATATTTCTCTATGAAAATTGATAAACATTGCGGCGTATTACACTGATGCGTAACGTTCACTGGAAATATGTATCTTACCGGTGTAGTACAAATAAAGTAGACGGCAGATGAGGCATTCATTACGCATCTAGTAATAAAGTGTTAGAAAGTGAAAAAATTGGAAAGGTGTGAGTTAGGCTTGTGTAAAATTGGGTTCCGTATTAATATATGAGAATTTATAGGAGGTCAACATTATAACTAACAGATTTTGATTTTAAGTTGTTTTTTTGTAACTTGTTTTAACATTCTTCTGTTAGGTATATGCCATCATATATATAAAATCTATCCAGTAGTTTTCCCGTGATGCAGTAACAGACAGACAGACAGACAGACAAAAATTCTAAAAACAATAGATTCGGCCTCTGTATCGATAATAACGTCTATTTCAATAAGATTTTCCAAAAAATGTTTAATGTACAGATTCGGTTTAGTTACAATTTTATTATAGGTATGTATAGATAATAATAGCTAACGGATTTTATTTTAATAAAGAGAAAAATCAAATAACTTAATATTATGTTAACTCTCTTTCAAAAAGAAAAACTCTCTTTCAAAGAAAAGCATAAGAACATGGTATAGTGTTATTTTTATTATCCATATTTTATTCCAAAAAATTATATAAATTACTAATACCCATATGAAACCTAACCTTTATTTTTTAAAGAAAGTAAGCTATCTGTATTCTGTACGATGTCACGAGGAAATAGTTACGTCATTTGCTGTTTATGCTACTATGTTCGATTTTGTAATCAAGAATAGTAGCATAAATAGAAAATCACGCTACTATTTTTAACTTTGACATTTATTTTGGAGGACTCCATCTATATGTATAATTCTTCATTTTTAAATATTCACATACATTCACTATTACTTACAAAGCAATTTGGCACCTTATATAAAAATCTTAGTACTATATAAATGCGAAAGTTTGGATGGATGAATATTTGTTTGTTACTCAATCACACCAGAACGGATGAACGGATCTGAATGAAAACATTTTTTATTTGGAAAAATGTACGGTTCCCGGCGGATAGATTTGTTTTTGCATATAATAAATGCCACATACCAGACATGGGAATTCATATTAATTTCTTCTTCTTCCTGCCCTTGTCCCAATTTTTATTTGGGGTCGGCGCAATATGTTCTATTCTTCCATTCTACTCTATCATTCGTCATTTCCCTGTTTACTCCCTTTCTAGCCATATCCTCTTCCACACAGTCCATCCATCTTTTCTTTGGTCGTCCTCTTCTCTTGTCGCCATTAACTTCCATGCATAAAACTCTTTTCACCATACTTTGCTCATCCCTCCGCATCACATGTCCATACCACGATAACCTATTGCTCCTCAACTTTTCATCCACTGGCGCTACTTTCAGGCTTCCTCTAATATATTCATTTCTCACCTTGTCCATCCTAGTCACACCACACATCCCTCTCAACATTCGCATTTCAGCTACGTGTAGGCGTCTTTCATCCGTTCTCTTTATGGGCCAACTTTCAGATCCGTACTTTCAGATTCATATTAATATACCGTAAAAATTTAATGCGAAGAAAACTATAAATAAATAAATATGTTGGGACATTAGTACACAACACCATCTAGTTCCATGGTAAGCTACGAAGCCTGTGTTATGGATACCAGATAGTTGATACATAACTTTAAATACATACATATTATAAATATAAACACCCATGACTGGAGTACAAACATTCGTGCTCATCACACAAATGAATGCCCCCAGCGGGACTCGAACCCGCGACCGCTGGCGCAAAAAGTAGGGTCACTACAAACTGAGCCAAACGTACCGTCTATAGATAAAATAGCATATTCAATATGATAATTTAGACATGAATCTTGATTCTAAACTATGTTTGTTCATTAACAAAACACTCATTTTGTAAACGTTTGTTTTGAATAAACATGTTGTAGCAAACGACGTACGTTTGAAGTAAATCATAATAATTGGGCTTTATTATTAGGCATCACTCAAAATTACACAATTTGAAATAAATTGTTTGAATTTGCGTAAATAGCTTTAGCTAGCTATAAATTTAGCTATAAATCTAACGATCCACTAACTTATCTCAGATATGTTAAAAAATAGGAAAAATATCTTAAAGATATCTTAAAAAGGAATAGAAGATACCTAAAAGGCTGAAATCGTCGGTTGAATTCGTCTATGCACATTCATCGACATTTACGTTTATACTACATGTGAATTTTGTTTTAGGTCAATACTGTTACACATCTCTATATATTATTATAAAATAAAGTCCCCCCGTCACATCTGTTTGTCTGTTTGAACGCGATAAACTCAAAAACTGCCGAACAGATTTTCATACGGGTTTCATAAATGATCGAAGCGATTCATGAGGAAGGTTTAAGTGTATAATTCATTTAAGGTTTTTTGTAAATTGGCTCAAATATGACGATGATTGTAGAAGTTGTCGAAAATCATGACGACTGGGAGCTTTACTGGCGTGCGCCGATTAAACGAATAGAGTTATATGGAAACAATGCATTTAAAGTCATTAGTTTTTTTTATTTTATATACATATATATAAAATAAAAAAAATATTCACTAAATAATTCACCCGTAGGTTGAGTTAAGGGTGGGTTAAAGCCTTGGTGGAGAGGAGAGGGCGGGGGGAGGGCTCATTGAATCATCAATAATAATAATATTCATGAATTGAATAATTATAATTTATGTTAAAAAATGTCAACCTTAAAAATATGATTAAGAATAAAAACCATTTTCATATTATATGTTTTTATGTCAAAGCTAGTATCCCAGGCTCAATAAATGAATAAATTTTAATATTTTCATACTTATTTCGTGATAAATTTAATACATGGCGCTGATTAAAACTAAGCAAAATAAAGGCGTTTATTCAATAGTAAGTTTTTGATAAGAATTTGGATATGTATTAAATAAACCGAAATGGTTAGAACATATAAAGTAAACATAGCTAATACATTATCGTACATTGAAGCGTAGAATTTCTCTTTCACGGAAACACCTAAAGAAAGAGCTAATTACGTACGCAAATATTACAAAAGGCATTGCCAATGCTATTGTACGAGTAAATCGCTACTTCATTTACTCGAGTCACTACTTTGCTTGCATACTAATTTACAAGTATACACATACATATTGATTTGTTATTTTTTCTAAAATGTCTAGTAAATACAGTATTATGAATTTTTTTCTTTTTAAAAACTAATAGTTATTTAAGAAAATCTTAGGTTTTAATTTGTATAGTGATTGTCACAGGTTCGATCCGGCTATGAAAAACTTTTTAAGAAGGTTTTGTAATATACAGAAGTTACTCGTCGTAAATAGTTAAAATGCCGGTTCATAAAATATCGAAAAATTAACGTCAATTTATTTTTACGTAAGTAAAAGAAGGACATAGTAATATTTTTTTTATATTTATTAAAAAATAAAACTAATTTCATTAAAAACTTAATTTATTTTATCTATAAACAAATTGTAAGTATTTCTATATACAAATAAATCGAGTCCTAAGTTTAGAACAAAGATATTAATATATTTGTTCTATGAATACATGTAGGTATGTAACGATATGACAACTTATATCGACTCATAATTATTTGTTTTAAATATAAATAACTAATATAATTTAAAAGAATATTTTTTAATTTTAAAGTATAAACCGATTATAGTAGAAATATCCCTTAAAACACCATAAAATATTATGTATTCAGCCCTTTTTAACGTCCGACTTCTGGAGACGAGTCTTCCTTCAATACGAGGGGATCAGGGCCTAATGTCATTATGGAACAATGTAATTTTAATTCAATTACCTTTGGTCCAAAATTTCGTAGTCTACTAAATTTACAATGGTCGATCATTGGTCTTGTCATTGGATTGTTATTGAATTGTAGTAGAAAGGGAATCGGTATTGCCATTAGTTCAAAAAGCGTTCGCCGAAATGAGTCAATTTATATTTTAAAGACTAAGCATTATGTAAAATGATCATAAAAAGCCAAAAAGATAAATTTTAAGTGCAATCTAAAAAATTAAACGTCCAAAATAAATAAGTTTTATCTATAACTGTCGAATTGACATTAATTGTTAATTACGTACGGGACTACCAATTATTTGCAAATGTGTCATTGGAGTGTCAGTGACACACCATCGGTAAACCATTGAATTAGTAGACTACCAAAATTACAAAAAGTAGCAATTACGATGTCATTGATAAACAACTCTAGCACCATTGCAATAGCAGACTTGAGGCCCAGGCCATAGCCCATCACGCTAGCCAAGTGCGGGTTGGCGGACTTCACATGTCACGCTCGGGTGGTGCAACTATCCAAGTACGAATTAACACGTTTAAGTCCCGTAGTATCATCTATACATATAATAAAACTGTAGAGGTCGAATGTTTGTACATAGAAAAAAAAATGCTAAAAACCGAGTCAGGTGAGAAGAGAGAGGTAAGAAGAGAAACAGAACGAACCCAGCTTTTTTTTCAATTTTTTTGTTTCTCTGTCTATTTGTCTGTTTGTACGGGCTAATCTCCGAAACTGTAGGACCGACTTAAATGAAATTTTGTATGGTGGTACCATATATCCCCGGTCAACATCTTAGATACTTTTCATCCTGTAAAAGTAAAGAGTTCTCGTGGGATAATTAAAAAACTGTAGTAACTTATATACAGCTTAGTACACAAAAATAACTGATTGGATTTTAATGAAACTTTATAATAATATAGTTCATATATCAGGATAACAAAAAGGCAACTTTTTATCTCGGAAAAATGTACGGTTCCTGTGGGATAGATTTGTTTTTATTTGTTTAGAGGCGAACCCGAGCGAAGCGAGAGTGAGCCGCTAGTTATTATATAATTATGGAACGCGAAAATTTAAAAAGTTATGTCATGAGTGTACTCTAGATAGCTGTTGTCTCATACAAATTCCCAACCCATATTTTCTCTTCAAGTTTTATTTTCGCAACAAAAAGTAGCATATATCCTTCTCCTAGGTCCCATCTATCTCTAAACCAAAATTGTTTAAAATTGGTTCAGTCGTTTTGAAGTGAAAACGTGACAGACAGATAGAGTTATTTTCGTAAAGTTTAAATTATAAAAATAAGAAACACTTTGATTCTGTTATTTATATATGCTTTAAAAGCATTAACGAAAGGCAAATGTTTTATATAGCGAATATTACAGGTTCGACCCTACATTTATAATCAAATATTAATCACTGTATTTTTGATATATCTGTTATGTAAATAATATGGGATTATCATACAAAGTCAGTAATCACTTCTGACTGAATATTTATGAAATTAAATAAAAGCATAGTATTTTTAGTAAGAGATGTAAATAAATATTGTAAAATTTATTTAGTATCTAAGTGATCGTATGTAGGTAAAGGTCAATTTTTTATGAAAGGACTTGACCCTGCTGCAAGTAATAATTACCGAGCGTCTTTTTATTTATATAAATAGTGTTAAGGACACTTTGCATCTATTAGTAATATCGCTATATGAAAATAAAATTAAATGTTAATTTAAAGAAAATAAACGATTTTAGTTAAATTAATAAGAAATGAAAATAAAGATTTTCATTTCTTCTTGATTCGTGTTGTATTTTTGTATTTTATAGAAAACTAGCGACTCGTCCTCGCTTCGCTCGAGTGCGTCCCTAGGTACGTTTTATTTTTTTGAGCGAAACGCTAATTCTTTTTCTAAAATAAAAGTAGCCTAAGTTACTCCTTATAACATCAGATATCTGCCAGTGAAAATCCCGTTAAAATTGGTCCAGCCGTTTCGGAGATTAGCCGGAACAAACAGACAGACAGACAGACAGACAAAAATTTTAACAATTGTATTCTTCTTATAAGTACCGTATATAATTCCATATGCATTTAGTATAAAGTTGTTATTTTGACATTACAAACAGACACTTCAATTTTATTTATCTGTATAAATAGTACTATAATACAAATATCTGGAAGTTCTATGTATTTGTAGGATGCGACTATAACGAATATACTTCAAGGGCACTACTTTAGAGACTTATTTATTAAAAATAGAGTAATAAAAATAAATTCACAATTGGAGATGATATGGCGTTATTATCGACAAAATATAATAGACATAAAAAGAATAGAGTACTTATTTTTTTAGTGGTTTATGTAATAACTAGAAGAACCTGCGGCTTCTCTCGCGCTAAAATTACAAAAAAAAAAAAACTCTAAAAAGGTAGGTTTCATACAAACTTTCATCCCCTATTTTACCATCTTATGGGATGAATTTCAAAAAATGCTAAAAAAACTATTTATTTAATTGTATTAAAGAGCATTAAGACCAAGTTTCGAGTAATTCTGATCATAAATATTTTTTTTGGGATTGTATTATACCTAACGTGTTTTCCCGTGGGAATGAGATAATCTCCCGCGGTAAAAAGTAGCCTATGTCACTCTCCAGCCCTTTAAATATCTCAACTCAAAAAATCACGCCAACCGTCACTCTGTTTTGACGTGAAGGAAGGACAGACAGACAGACAAACAAACAACAAAAAACAAACAAACAAACACACTTTTACATTTATAATATTAGTATGGATAATAATATTGACCAATTTCGGCCAGGGCAGCCAATCTCATTGAGTACAATTTTAATCAAATTACATAAGTGTGCGCGAAGACAAAAGTGCATCCATATTCCTTTCACTCACAAACTCCGATGGGACAACAACTCGACATGAACGGTGAAAGATCAGGCACAAAATCGACAGCTTAACACATGAAAATAGTCTAATATTGACCATCAATAAACGATTTATTTCTCACCCTCGTATTGAAAGGAGGCCCTTGCCTTGTACTTGTACTTTAAAAAGGGCTGAATACAAACGATTTATTAAACTTTTTTAATGTCAGTTATTAAGAGGTTCTTCCACTATTCAAAAATAATTATTATAATTATACTATAAAGCTAATAAAAGAGTGTTCAATATTAGAACCTAGGTTTTAAAACTCCACAGTTGAGCTTAATTATCATGCCACAAAAATATAAGCCATCCAAAAGTCATCGGGACTTTTGCTTGACGAATATTTCAGTCAAGATTTGAAACATCAACAAATACCAATGTCGCCTTCTTAGTGCTTGTTGAAATATGTGGTAACATATCAATTCTCACTGCCACCCATACAGTGACTTATGGCCTCGGTAAAAGTTGTTTGACTAGACGAGCTCCGATAGGTTATGAGTTATGGTTGAGAAAAAATTAATTATAGGCTATGCGATTACTGAGGGTTTTTATTTTGATAAATATTTAGAAAGTATAATTAGTAATTATACTTCGTATCTCTCCCGAAGATGATTACGTTTACGTGCAGAAGCACGCTAGATTGATGCTGTCCTAATCACACTTTTAAAGCTATTTTTTTTAAAGCTTTTACTCTTAAAAGAAATATTTTATTTTGTAATCTATACTAATATTATAAAGCTGAAGAGTTTGTTTGTTTGTTTGGTTGAACGCGCTAATATCAGGAACTACTAATCCGATTTTAAAAAATATTTTTGCATTAGATAGCCCGTTAACTGAGGAAGGCTATAGGCTATATATCATCCCGGAAAAATGTACGGTTCTCGTGGGATAGATTTGTTTTTATCTAGGGACGAACCCGAAGCGAAGCGAGGGTGAGTCGCTAGTTATTGATAAGGTGACTAGCGATAGGCTTCATATTTATTTTTTACTAGCCGTGAATATTGAGGAAGCAAGTAAATGGGCTTGTTACTTTTATATGCTATTGTGACTGATTTGAGTAAACCTCGAAATCTCATCTTAACGCTGGATACTACCTCGCATTGAAGATTGCCATCAAGCCATAGTCCAACGCGCTGGCCAAGTGCGGGTTGGCGGACTTAACATGTGTTTCGAAAACTTGCTAGGTTCTATCAGACATGCAGGTTTCCTCACGATATTATTCTTCACCGTAAAGAAAGTGATAATCATGTTGAAAATTACTCGCACATGAAAATATTAGGTGTCGAGACCTAGGATTGTTCTCACTTTACTTGGTTCTCCAAGTTGGTCATCACATTACCACTGGGATACAATGAACTTTGGAATAGCGAAAACTTATATCGTGGACATAAAATCACATAAAAGGTCTTTATCGACCTAAGAAGTAGCCAAAAACTAGTCTATATATAAACATAATGGACATTATACAGAAAAGAACATTTGATTTGATTTCATCAGTGCTTATAAAATTAATCTTTATTATCTTAGGTATCATTTTGCATAAAATAAGTTCTTCATATATTATGTTTACGAAATGTTTCTATTACGTAAAATAAATTTAAAAATTAGTGTTGTCATCTATCTATACTTATAATAAAATTTTGAGTCGAATCTGTACATTAAATATTTTTTGGAAAATCTTATTGAAATAGTCATTATTATCGATACAGAGGCCGAATCTATAATTTTTAGAATTTTTGTCTGTCTGTCTGGGAACGCATCAGGAGAAAACCACGGACAGATTTTGATGAAATTTGGTATGATAATAGCTGGTTATCCACGTCAACATTTAAGATACTTTTAACTGCAGGAAAATATCTTGTCTCTGAGCTAAACATTAAAATGTAACTAAAGATGAACCTGGGCAAAGTGAGGGTAAGTTGCTAGTATTATAATAAAGAAAGAAAAAGAAAGCTATTATAATGCTATCTCTTTCAAGGGAGAGAAAAGTAATACTTAAAAAATACAAAGAACTGAACACAGAACAAAACAGAAACAAATCTATCCCACGGGAACTGTAATTTTTCCGGGATAAAAAGTAGACTATAATCTATCTCTGTGCCTTTCAACCAGATCCATCCAACCTTTCTGGCGTGATTGAGTAACAAACATCCAAACATCCATGTAAACTTTCAATTTATAATAATAGTAAGAAGTAAGAAAATCCATTAGCTATTTTTATTTATTAACATTTATTTACTTTTCACTCAGTATACAAATATTCATTTGTATATGATTTAAAACATTACTGTTTGGCTTCATGTTTAGTTTTTTTTCTCGTTATTTAAAGGAGGTTTATCACTCAGTGATTATGTCGCCCCCGTAATAAAAATTACATATTTCATTAACACATTCTTAATTACAATTTACACTATAAACCTATTCATGACATTGTGTAGCAAATAGCAATGTACAAAGCATCTTTGCTTGCTCCGATAATGGGCAAGCTAAGATACTGTTGCATAGACCAACTTCATAATTTTTAATAAAAATATGTCGACGTCCATCAGAGTTCCGTTCACATTCCATCAAAACATGTACATCATACACGATTCCACATATTTCACAATTTGGGGATTCCGATAAACCCATTAGATATGTTTTATTTGAAGGAATATGAACCGATCTCTACCTCAATAACGCGACCACATATCTTCATCTATAGTTCATCCAGATCCATCCAACCGTTCTGGCGTGATTGAGTAACAAACATACAAACATCCATGTAAACTTTCAATTTATAATATTAGGTAAGTAAGAAAATCCGTTAGCTATTTTTAATTATTGACTTTTATTTACTTATCACTCAGTATACAAATAGTCTTTTGTATACTATTCTAAAACATTATTGTTTGGCTTCATGTTTAGTTCTAGCCTTTAGTCTTTTAGTCTTACTTCTAAGACACTGTCTATATTCCTTAGTCTGAGATCTAAGCATAACGATCTGTGTGCCTTTTGATATACATAAATTGGCTCAATCATTGCGACGTGATGAGCGCGCATCAAAACATCTGAAACAAATATTATAAATGTGAAAGGAAATATTTTGCGCATTCCTTATTCCACTTGTTTGTGATATGTATGGTAAAATTGCATAAGTATATTTTAATTGACGTAATATCTGACTTTGAAAGGACAAAAATAAGTTGTTATCGATTACTAAAAAATATTAATTTTGTGTATTTACCTTCAAATATACTCGTATCAGCGCTGTTCAATAAAATATTTTGAATTTCAGCAATAATATAAATAAATAAATAATAAATATCTTGGGGCATTAACACTCAGCACCATCTAGTTCCATGGTAAGCTACGAGGCTTGTGTTATGGATACCAGATAGTTGATACACTACACATATATAACTTTAAATACATATCTTATTATATAAAAGGCAAAGGTGATTGACTGATGTATCAACGCACAGGCCAAACCCTTAAGGTAAGCAAATTGAAATTTTGCACACGTATTCCTCATATGACGAAGGCATCCACTAAGGAAGGATTTTACAAAATTCAACCCCCAAGGGGGTGAAATAGGGGATAAAAGTTTGTATGAAACTTTTTATTCCTTGGACATATTTGCATGAAATTTCGTATGAATTGAGTACGGCAAAAATTATGAGTTATGTATTTCAACGTTTTCTAAAATTCAACCCCTAAGAGGGTGAAATGGGGGATAAAAGTTTGTATAAAACTTTTTAATTCTTGGACATATTTGCCGTATTTTTCGTAGTCCATCGCGAGCGAAGCCGCGGGTTCTGCTAGTATATTATAAATATAATATAACAATTATATGTAATGTATACCATATTTTATGAATCAAATTTAAATATCCTATTATATAATTTTAGACGTATTATATTTTATGCAGAGTTCGTCTCTGGGAGGTAATTTTAGTGATTGCCGATGACGGTAAATCAAGGAAGTTGACCGCTCACCTCATCTCTTTGCGATACCATCCGCATCTCACTTAGAATACTTTCTAAACCGACAAAAGATCAGAATTTATTTGTAAGAATCATCTAATAAAAGAAATCTCACGGAACTTATTGCACATTTTTCTCATACAAATAGCAGTTAAATCAATTAAACCGACTTCAAAAAAGTACTAAAAAGTAAAAAATAACTGAACGGAGGTTTTCATTTACTATAGATACCTAATCAGATATTTTAGAAGTCGGTGCCAGTTGATGTAAAGCAAAGCAAATCTATTCCGATACGTATAAATACATCACATATTGATGTATAATATTTAAACTTTAATAAGAGTTCATCCATTGTCATATTTACCTATTAGATATTCATATCTTAAAGCATTGTCGCATCATGAAAAAATGAGATTAGTTTATATTTGCTATTATTATAATTATTTTTTAGTGTTTTGTTGAGTATTTTATTTAGTATAGATTTCGCAGATATGACACATTTTCCAGCGATAAAAAGTATCCTATATGTTGACCTGGATAACCAGCTATTATCATACCAAATTGCATCAAAATCTGTCCTGTGGTTTTCTCGTGATGCGGTAACAGACAGACAAAAATTCTAAAAACTGTAGATTCGGCCTCGGTATCAATAATAATGACTATTTCAATAAGATTTTCCAAAAAAAAATATTTAATATATAGATTCGACTGAGTTAGAGTTTTATTATACGTAAAGATTTTTGGTGAAATAAAAATTTAGTACTATATTAAGGATTCAAAACAACTTCAAACAAAACTTTAAAAAAATCTATATATCTGATAAAATTGGATAATTCCAACATTAAATCATGTCTTTTATATATGCAAATTTTTTTTCTTAATGTTGTGAAGTAAAAAAGTTCAAATTAATTAAATTTTAGGATCTTGTAAATGTAATGATATTATTACTAAATTTATCTCATCCAACGTTTCTTTCACAATAAAAGAATCCCAGAGTAAATGTTGGGTCAAGGCTCATACAATTTTATTAAATTAACACTTGTTTTCGTAATTTTTTCGATCAAATCTCAAAAGTCATGCATTTAACTATGTCTGGTAAAAGTAGACTTTGTAACATTCTTACTAATAATCTATTGTTCTATTGTAAAACTTGTTAAGTCATTCGTTCATATTTTATGTAATTAGTGCAGGAATAGATCCTAGAAATCTATACTAATATTATAAAGAGGCAGAGTTCGTTTGTTAGTTTAAACGCACTAATCTCAGGAACTACTAATCCGATTTGAAAAATTCTTTTTGCATTAGACAGCCCGTTTATTGAGAAAGACTATCATATAATATGTAATCTATCTATTCCATACTAATCGTTAAAATGTACCCAGGGACGAACCCGAGCGAAGCGAGGGTGACTCGCTAGTAGCATTGTAATTCAGTATTTAGATAGTTTCACGGTTTCACATTTATTTTAATAATTCAAGGATACTATTAAATGTATTTAAAAAAATATACGTGTCGAATTGAGAACCTCTTTATTTTTTAATAATAGGTACGTCTCTATATTATTTCACTAACAACGGATGTATATGTCAACGATTATAAGTCACTAGCTACTCACTCTCGCTCCGCTCAGGTTCGTCCCTAGATAGGTTTTAACGTTTAGTATAGATTTCTCAGAGATAAGATATTTTCCCGCAATAAAAAAGTGTCCTATATGTTGACCCGGATAACCAGCTATAATCATACCAAATTTCATCAAAATTCCTCCAGTGGGTACAGACAGACAGACAGACAGACAAAAATTCTAAAAATTATAGATTCGGCCTATCGATAATAATGTCTATTTCAATAAGATTTCAATAAGATTTTTCAAAAAATATTTAATGTACAGATTCGACTCAGTTAGAAGTTTATTATATGTATCTATAGATTAGTTAGCTAAATATATATTTCCTTCATATTACATTCAAATTCTTTCGAATACTTACTAAGAAATTTATCGCAATAAGCAATTAATTACTATGAGACACCATTAGTTTTATATTTGCTTCACGATATATTTTGGAAGCGACCTTAAGCTGTATCTACGAGGATATAAGTACTTACTTAGTTACTGATTACGGTTTCTCTCGCAATAAAAAAGATTTGCTTTTGACGTTACAACACTAACTATTGTTAAATTATAATGTACTCCTTACACTCTCATATTCCAGTGGGACGACAATTTAACACGATCGGTGAGAGATCAGGCCTAGGACCGACGGCTTTACATACGTATTTTTCGAGACACGGGACTGTAACACCGCCTATTTTCTAACTCTATACTGTTTTTGAAATTTTACTCGACAGAAAGACCCATTGACTGTATTTTGCCTGACCTGGCACTCGAACTTAGGGCCTTTAGATCTTCAGTGATACAATCAAAGTAATATTGCAAATAAAGAATTTGATAGGTCGAAAATGATAATTTTGATTGGTTTCAAAATTGCTTTAACTTAATTTTTATTTAAATTATAAGTTGAGATATTTTTCCGCAGTAAAAAGTATCCTGTATGTTGACCCGGATAACCAGCTATCATCATTAAACCAAATATCATCAAACTCTGTCCAATGGTTTTCTTGTGATGCGTTCCAAGACAGACAGACATATGTATAAAAATTCTAAAAATTACAGATTCGGTCTCTGTATCGATAATAATGACTATTTCAATAAGATTTTCCAAAAATACTTAATTTACAGATTCGGCTCAGAATTTTATTATATGTGTAGATTAAATTCTTAATAGCTTTAGTCCTCAACTCAATGGAATGTGAGCTAAAATCAATGCGATAATATTTAACCAAATAACTTTCGATTTCGCGCGTCGTTGGAAATGTTTATGGAAGTAAAAGTGGAAGTTTTAAATTAAATTCATCAAATTCTCTCACAGCTGTACTATAGAATGTTACGTATTATTACGAAACGTTATAAGTGGCTATTTTTGACAAATTAAAATAAGCTGTATTAATACGTATGTATGTACTATATTTCTTTTTTCATTTATACCAAATAAGATTCCTTTTTCATTGTACGCATGTTGTAATAACATATGAAGCGAATAATAGTTATTCTATGTGGATAAAGGCTTTTATATTAACCAATAACGCACATTTTAAAATATTTCCATTGATAAGGTTGACCATGGGAGTTTGAAAATGAAAAAAAAAAAATATTACGTAATAAAAAAACAAATACAATTCTTGCTATGGAGAGGGAGTTTGTAACTAATTAAAATATATATAAAGTTATTAAATCAAACATTTATTAAAAACTAGCGTCTCACCCTCGCTCCGCTTTAACGTTTAGTATAGATTTCTCAGAGAAGAGATATTTTGACGCAGTAAAAATTATCCTGTATGTTGGCCTTAATGACCAGCTATTATCATACAAAATTTCATCAAAATCTGTCCAGTGGTTTTTTCTTAATGCGTTCCCAGACAGACAGACAGTCTGTATCTATATTTCAATAAGACTTTTAAAAAAATATATTTAATGCACAGATTCGGCTCAGTTAGGATTTTATTATATTTATAGATGTTATGAAATAAGCATATTATTATAATTAAACAGCAAAAACAAGAAGTAGAAAGTTAGGCCTTCGAGTATTATTTTAACTATTACAATATTTCCTAAAAGTTAATATAGGTGATGTAAGGTATAAAAAAGTAGGTAAGTACTTTACTTACTTTACTTTCAAATTTTCCCCTTTTTTATTTTGATTGATCAAAAACGCCGAATATTTTTTATTTCTTACCAAAATTATAGGATACTAGCATTTCCCGCGGCTCCGCCCGCGTTCAGATGATCAAAAACCAAATTCGTAGGTTTTACACATTAATATACTCTTACATTATACATTACTTTCATTGCGCACCGCATGATTGGTAAATAATGGCAGAGATTGACAATGCCACAAAGGTTCCTCCGTTAAATTGCACTTTTTGTTTTAGCAATAACATTTATGTATGTCTATACTTCTGTTTTGTTTGTTTTTTTAGTTTTTCACGATAAACTCTCAAACTACGGAATTAATTTTAATCATTTAATAGACAGCTATAGATTAATTTAATATATAGCTGATTATTTAAATTACATAATGATAACTTTTCTTAATTAGCGCTAGTTAGTAATATTTTCCAAAACGATTTTCAAAAGAAAGTGTAATAAGTAAATAATTCTAAGCGAATACATTTTTTTATTTCATATGGCTCTGCTAATATGATTAAAGTCGTAAGCATTTTATTGTGTCCTTTAAGCCTTTACCTTCCAAGAAAAGGTGTCAAGAAAAAGTGAAAAAGTTGAGGTATACAGTTCCTAAAATACTTTTTCATAGTTTTTGAGATATGAAATATTTTTAGTTACCGCTTTGGCAGTTTAACAGCCATAAACTTGTTTTCCATAAAATGTTATAAAATAATATAAATTGAACTTATTTTTACAGTGCAAAAAATGAGTAGGTATTGTGGAAACGTAAATATTATTTGTATTTATTTTAGTGTTAACCATACAAAACATGTAAGTAAGAAAAACAACATAGCATTTTGCTATACGAAACCTAAAATGCGCGAGTTGGATTTACATTTGCCCAATTTTTACATTAAAAGATTAAAAAACATTAACATTATTTACTAAACAATAAAAATTTACAAATATTCTCATTTGAAAATTGTTTCTGCCAACAAAATATTACTAATATGTTACTAATTTATAAAGCCAAAAAGTTTGTTTTATTAAAAATTTAAGCACGGGCAGGGCCGCGGGTAATTTAGTAGTAATTATAGTAAAGTCATAGAAAGGTTATATCTGTACATTTTTTTTTTTTGGATAAAACTACGTATTTTAAAAACACATGGCGACATCTATTGTCAAATAGCTAAATAACACATAAATAAATTTTCATCAAAATAACTTATTTTAATGAATAAAATAGCGCTGTTAATATTTCTTTTAAGATAAGTTTTTTTTAATAGTTTTAACATAATATATAAGTAAGTTACCTTCCTAAAATATTAATAGCATCATCGTGCTTTTACTTTAACCAGTTTTTGTATTTTTTCTCAGAAATGAGATATTTTCCTGCGGTAAAAAGAATCCTATATGTTGACCCGGATAACCTGCTATTACCATACCAAATTTCATAAAAATCCCTCTAGTGATTTTTCTGTGATGCGGTCACATACAGACAGACAGAAAAAATTCTAAAAACTATAGATTCGGGCTCTATATCGCTAATAATGAATATTTCACTAAGATTTTCCGAAAAAATATTGAATTTAGGGGTTCGGCTTAGTTACAATTTTATTGTATGTATAGTTACTAATTTATGAAGCGAAAAAGTTTGCTTTACTGATAATTTAAACACGGGCGGAGCCGCGGGTGATTTAGTAGTAATTCTAATAAAATCGAAAAAAGTTCATATCTGTACATTAATTTTTTTGGGATTAAAACTATGTATTTTAAAAACACATGGCGACATCTATTGTCGAATATCTAAATAACACATAAATAAATATTAATTAAAATAACTATTTTAATGGATAAAATAGCGCTTTTGATAATTTGATTTTCAAGATGAGCAATTTTTATAGTTTTTACTATATTTTGTAAGTTACCTTGCTAAACTGTTTACAAATAGTATCGTCGTGGTTTTGTTCCTACCAGTTTTTGTATTTTTTTCAGAAATGAGATATTTTCTCGCGGTAAAAAGTATCCTATATGTTGACCCGGATAACCAGCTATCATCATACCAAATTTCATCAAAATCCCTCCAGTGGTTTTTCTGTGATGCGGTAACAGACAGACAGACAGACAGACAGACAGACAGACAGACAGACAAAAATTCTAAAAACTATAGATTCGGCCTCTGCATCGATAATAATGTCTATTTCAATAAGATTTTCCAAAAAATATTTAATGTACAGATTCGGCTTAGTTAGAATTTTATAATATGTATAGACTAGCGACTCAACCTCGCTTCGCTCGGGTTCGTCCCTAGGTTGCTTCCATATACAAACTTTCATTCCCATTTTCACCCCCTTAAGGGATGATTTCCAGGATAAAAACTATATAAAATCTTATGACCTTTCCAGGGTCTCAAACTATCTTCTTACCAAATTTCATCCTAATCGGTTCAGTAGTTTCGGAGCCTATTCGGTACAAACAAACAAACAAATCTTTCCTCTTTATAATATTAGTATAGATAACAATTTTTTAACTTAACTAGAAAAATGATTTACCCTCTTCAAATTTTATTTTTTTGCGACAAAAAGTAGCCTATATCCTTATCCTATGTCCTATCCATCTCTATACCAAAATTCATCAAAAGTTCAGCAGTTTAAGCGTGAAAACGTTACAGACAGACAGAGTTACTTTCGCATTTGTAAAATTAACATGGATTAGAAATAATAATAATAAATAAATATGTTGAGACACTATCACACAGCACCATCTAGTTCCATGGTAAGCTACGAGGCTTGTATTATGGATACCAGATAGTTGATACACTACACATATACAATTTTAAATATATACATATTATAAATATAAACACCCATGACTGGAGTATAAACATTCGTACTCATCACACAAATGAATGCCCTCAGCGGGACTCGAACCCGCGACCGCTGGCACAGAAAGTAGGGTCACTACGAACTGAACCAAACGTGTCGAAAAACTTTTCATATTTTTATTTCGTATAATAAGCTCATAGAACGAATATTAATAATTTATAACGTACTTAATTGCATTATTATGTAAAATTGTATAAAACATAAGTTATCGCGTCTGTATGCTTTATTATAGCTTTGTATTTAATTTTCAAACAACCAAAATATGTTGTTATGAAAGATTTAACGTTTTTGCTGCTTCGTCTTACATATACAGGGTGGGAGTCGACTAAATTAGAATTTACTAGAGATCGCCGCGTGGTTGAAGATCAACCATAATTCATTAAGTTATATAATTATTGTCGTGCGTATATTACAATATTAATCTATTCTGAATTTGACCACAGACTTTAACAATAAACAAAAGAGTATATATACGTGTGTGTGTCAAATGCATGGTAGTGTGTGTAATGTTTTTTTATTGATTTTTTGTATTTTTTATGCATAATATTAAAAAATATTAGCATTCTGCACTCCTTCTCTATATAAACTATAAGTGTGGGAAATTTCATACTCCTCCGTCCGCGCAATTTTCCTAAAAAGGGCTACAAAGTTTTTTATTTATGTACGTATTAATATATAAATTACGTGCACTTTGTTTTCGCTTTTGTATTAAAAATAATAAGTTAAAATTAGGTACTAGTAAAAATATGTCAATATAAAATATCTTTTCGAGCGACCTAAAAGTTTTTGTGCAGTGCTATAGTAATTTCAAAAATGCTTGGAAAATAAAAATTTTAGCAATGAAAAAAAAAGAAAATAAAGAAGAAAATTGAGTGAAATATGAAATATTTGACGTAAAAATTATAATTATTTTTAATGAACAGGTTATACTTAAAGGGGTCCTATATCTTATACATTATGTATAAATAGGCAAAGACAAAATACTAAACAGTTAAGTATTTTTTATTATCTAGCTTTAGTACAATCTATAAAAAAAATTTAAAAGATTTAATTAAAAAAAGTTAAAGAAAAGAATAAATTTTATTTATGTACATATAATATGTTTTCCTTAAATTTTCAATAATGATTATTTTGACCACTTGGAGAACACTATATACAAAACACTCACTATAAATTGTAAATTTCTGAATATCTATAGATTTTGAGTTATTTAAGGTATATAAAATCAGACTACTAATATATATACGAAAGTATGTGTGTATATTTGTTACTCCTCTATATTGAAATAGATAGGTTTCGATGAAATTTAGTACACAAATAGACTCTATAACTCTAACAACTGGGCCTAGGTCACTGGCGCATCCGAAAAAAGCGAGGGTAAGTCATTATAATTTCATGATATAATAATAATAATGACCTCCCGACCGACTCAGGCCATGGCAACCAGTCTCATTGAGACTAGCCATCTGCGCAGGAGATATTATAGTGCACAAGTGTACGCACAGACACAAGTGCACTTTCTATTCCTGACTGTCATACTCTGGACGACTACTCGACATGACCGGTGAGAGTTAAGGCGCAGGACCGACGGCTTTACGTGCTCTCCGAGGGACGGGGGTGACACACCGTCAACTTCTCAACTCCGGGCTGTTACTGAGACTTACTAAACAGAAAGACCCATTAACTAAACTTGGCCTGACCCGGGACTCGAACCCAGGACCTCTCAATGTGTAGCCATACTTGCTAGCCACTACACCACCGAGGCAGTTATCATTATTAAGATCAGTTAAAGGAAATCTTAACTTATACATCGCAGAAAGTTGTAATCGATATGGCGCCGTTGCTTGGTTACTCCCAGCGTTTATCCTTTCAAATCTTAACTTCGTTGTATGATTATCGTCTTAAATTAACCGCAAAACATTATGAATGAACAAGTCTTAATTAATACAAATGTTCAATGGGTTTTAAAAGTAAAATGTTTCCCACTGACGCTTATTTTTAGGATAAGAAATTTTGGATGCCAATACACCAATGTTATTTTTAAGCAGCTATAAATATTCATTCTACCAGTAGAATAATTTACACAAACGGAAATCGAATCTACAATTTCAGTGTTACTAGATCCGCTGTTATTATAATTTTTTATAAGTTCATTAGTTTTTCTTCTCGTTTTTTTTTAGCCTTAGGGTGATGTTAGATAGCTTATAATAAAACATATAACATATAATATTCATAGTTATAATACTCGTATAATACATTCATAGGTATATTATATATTATTAAATAAGTACGTTTCAAAAAAAAGATTGTTTTAAATGAAATTGCTAGTCCCAGAAATTCGCGATCTAAAATAACAAAAAAAAACTCTTTAACTTATAAACATTGGTTTCGATTAAGTGGTAAGAGTTTATTTTTAAAAGATTTTCTTAGAAAATTAAAGATTTATTAACTTTTGAGTATTATTTTCCCTTTCGGCAAACTTAAGGTACCTAATATAGACGTAAAATGTTTTGATTTAAAAAAGCTCTAACAAACGTTATAATATAACGAGCTTCATAACTTCAATTTATAGTTTTAAACCTTTTCCGATTTTGTCAATCGGTTTTATTTTATACCAATGACTCACCCTAGCTTTGCTCGGGTTTGTCCCTAGATGCGTTTTAATGGTTAGTACAGATTTCTTAAAGATGAGATATTCTCCCGCAGTTAAAAGTATCCTACATGTTTACCCGGATAACCAGCTATGCCCCACACTTGCGTTTACGTTGTCGTGGTGGGGGGGTCAGTAGTGTACGGCAATCCAGCCGGGCGCGAAGCCAAGAACAAACAGGGAGGTGGCCCACCTCGGTGGACGTTCGTGCTCATCACACAAATAGATGCCCCCAGCGGGCCTCGAACCCGCGACCGCTGGCACAGCAAGTAAACTACAAACTAAGCCAAACGTGTAGTCAACTTATTAGACACCATTACTTCAAGCAAAGCTAATTTTTTCTCTTAACTCTACATATATTTTTAAGGTACACTCTACCTATTTTCCGGGTACATACTGTAACAAACTGTGATCATGATATTTTCCAGCATCTGAATGTCTCACAATTGAATTTTATTTCATTGCTTTTATGAAATTACCAAGATGGTCTGAAAAATCACTGACACAAAATATTCAATCTCCCATTATCTTTAAATGTATTCGGTGTTTCATGAAAATTGTGAGGACTTGAGTGATTTTGCAATTGAAAGGATAAAGTTACCAATGAACAGCTTTAAGTAATTGTATTTGATAGAATTTATTTTTAAGATTTCTCCTATAATAAAATATAATAATTTTTTTAAATACAGTTAATAAAATATCGTGAAGCTTTTTTTAAGGAATTTAGCTACATGTTGAGTTGACTAATCTTAGCAAAAAGTGCCTAAAATCATTATTATTAGTTATGCGAAGTTCCATTCATCGTACTTAATTGAAAATATACATATCTTTTCCTTTTTTTTGGGCTTGTAGTTCTTTTTATCTCTTTTCTTCTCCAGTTTTTTTTGTAGTGACCCTACTTGCTGTGTCAGCGGTCGTGGGTTCGAGTCCCGCTGGTTGCATTCACTTGTGTGATGAGCACGAATGTTTGTACTCCAGTCATGGGTGTTTATATTTATAATATTATGTGTGTATTTAAAGTGATATATGTGTACTGTGTAGTTTATCAACTATCTGGTATCCATAACACAAACCTCGTAGCTTATCATGGAACTAGATGGTGCTGTGTGTTAATGTTCCAACATATTTATTTTCTACTGTGTGTGCATTTCTCAATGTCAATTAAAATCTGAATTAATAACTACTTTGCAATACAAACTTCAAACGATTTTATAGAGTTTGATGTACCTGTTATACATACATATGAGGTGGGATAAAATCTCTGATAGATTAAGAATGCATGCAATGCATAAATTTGTGTATCGCTTGTTTCACTTTGATGACTCAAAATATTCACAACGATGATTTCACCACAGTAGTGTGTCTCTTATCTTTCCATCAGAATCGTATGCATTAAGAGTTGCATTGTAATTCGTAAAGAGCATTTGTAATTTTACTTTCGGTTTGTTCCGGAAATGATACAATATAAATTACAATATAAATGGACCGGTTTTAGCCCGCGAGTTTATCAGTGATAAGCGAGGCGGGATTCAAGGCTACCTTTCCCTGTATCCGGTTTTATCCGTGATAAGTGAGGCGGGGTTCAAGGCTACCTTTCCCTGTATCCGGTTTTATCCGTGATAAGTGAGGCGGGGTTCAAGGCTACCTTTCCCTGTATCCGGCTTTATCCGTGATAAATGAGGCGGGGTAAAAGGGTAGCCTATATCCGATCCCAGGATGTAATCTATGTCATCGCCAAATTTTATCGAAATCTGTTCAGCGTGAAAACGTAACAGATAGTTACTTTTAAATTTTGTAATAGGTATTAATATGGATTAATTTGAACTATAGAAGGAGGAACTCGATTCGAATCGATTGAAATAAAAAAAAAGTATAAAAAATAAAAAAAACATATGTATAAGTTCTTATTGTTATACCATAGTGTGTAGTGGGTAGCCCTATATTTTCAAGAATCCTACTAATATTATAAATGCGAATGTTTGTGAGGATATATGTATATATGCCTTGATGGCTTGTATGGATGTTTGTTACTCTTTCACGCAAAAACTACTGAATGAATTTTAATGAAACTTTACAGTAATAAAGCTACTTTTTATGCCGGAAAAATGTACGGTTACCGTGGGATAGATTTGTTTTGGTTTTCCCGCTAGTGAGCAGCTAGTTTCAAAATATACTCGCATTATTCGAGCGTATATGACGCAAGAATCAAGATTTTTGTTTATCTATATAAATAAAAGTTGATATTGGTAATAAAGAGTAGACGGTTTTAACTATTTCTTTAAATGTTCGTAATAATTCGAATGAGGCTCTTAGAAAAGAATAAGATGGAAAACTTGCTTGGAAAATTGAGAAATTTGGGAACAACTGAAATTTTGTTTTTTTCTATAGAATTTTGCTTGAACTCAGACTTTAATAAGATAGAAAGAACAACGTCTGTTGGGTCATCTAGTAAAGTAAAGAATAAATACACACGTGAAAACGTTAAAACCACAATTCACAAAACAAACTTTTAACGACACGTATAGTTCAGTTTGTAGTGACCCTACTTGCTGTGCCAGCGGTCGCGGGTTCGAGTCCTGTTGGGGGTATTCATTTGTGTGACGAGCACGAACGTTTGTACTCCAGTCATGTGTGTTTATATTTATAATACGTATGTATTTAAAGTTTTATATGTGTAGTATATCAACTATCTGGTATCCATAACACAAATATCGTAGTTTACCATGGAACTAGATGGTGCTGTATGTTAATGTACCAACATACTTATTTATTATTATTAAAAAAACACGGTCTAGGTCCGTAATTAAACGTGCGTTTGACATTCTTTTACATTTAACCTTGATGTATAATGTGAAAAGACGCTCATCTTTTGTAAGTAGACTTAGTCTGCTGCAGTAATAAGTACACATTAATATTAAATAATATTACATATATATAGAGATATTTATAATAAAATACTGACAAAGTAAAATCTGTATATCAAATATTTTTTAAAAACAATGACTGTAACGTATTGTGTATAGAATATAGACCCCAAAATAATAGTTATTAAATTTTTTGTCTGTTTGTCTATATATCTTTGTACGTTTCACGCAAAAAGAACTGAACTGATTTCAACAAAGGTTTGTGTAATGATAAAACTTTAGAAAAATCTTTAATTTTCACGGAAAAACAGAATAACTGATTCTGTAGAATCATCCTTATAAATTGAGATAGAGAGAACCTTGTCCAAACCTTAAAATATACATTAAAACAATGTATTAGAAAATTTTAGATATTAAAAAACCTACAAAAAAGTCCGCAATAGTATAGTATCTCTTAAAATACATTCCCAATCATTATGTTAGTCTATTTAAAACGTACCTAAGGACACGAGCGAAGTCAGGGTAAGTCGCTAGTATACTAGAAGGTCAAAAGTCATCTTGTCAATCGTACAATTACACAAACTAAATATCAATAGGCATCATTATGTATTGCAATATGATGCTTACAAATTAGAATGGTGAGTGGAACTCTCGAGGAGGTAAACAGCTGTTTTAGTCAAATAATGTTAAATTAAATTAACATAAGTAACGCTTTATTATATTTTTTGACATTTACTCTAGAAGCATATTAAAAAGCATATTTAAAATCTCTTTCAACGATTGTTAAAAAATGCTTTTTATGTATCGTTACGCATATAATTTTTATCTATAGAGATAAATAAAATTGGAGTGTCTGTTTGTAATATTAAAATAACCGCTTTTTCCTAAACGCATATGGATGTATACACGGTACATATACCAAAACAACATTTTTTACAATTTTGTCTGTCTGTCTGTTTGTTCCGGCTAATACCTGAAATGGCTGGACCGATTTTGACGGGACTTTCACTGGCAGATAGCTGATGTAATAAGGAGTAACTTAGGCTACCTTGATTTTAGAAAAAAAAATAAGGTCCTACGAAAAAAAATTAAAACCAATGAACAATTGAATAATACCCGATTCAAATAGGGAAGTTGTATACATACGTTATGTTTTTTTTTATATTTCTTCTATTTAAACTATAAACTATATATAATATACTTAGAGACGAACCCGAGCGAAGCGAGGGTGAGTCGCTAGATTTTATATACATTTTCGTAATTAAATACTCTTTTGATTTTAAGCATTTTTTTATTAAAGATATCATAAGTTTAGACTGAATGATTTTAGCAACTAATCGATTTTAATGTACATAACACATTATACTGAATATTAAATAAAAAAATAAAACAGATAATGAAAATAATCTGAGTTACATCCGCGACCTCATTGCACCATGACAAAAATCGTCTTATGTTCCTAAATATCTAATATTAGTCTATAAGTTATTCTATGTCATCGTCTGTCTGTACATTAAATTTCATCCAAATCCATCTAGCTAATTCTGTAATAAAAGAGTAACAACTAACAAACATATACACAATACAAAATTTTGCATTTATATTAATAGTGCGATCTTTGCTATTACCGAGATTTTAAAAATCCTAAACACGAATTGTTTCGAAATATTTACTCGTAGTATTCTAAATAGTGATTCAGTTATCAAAATAGAATTTTGATACATACGTAGATAGCTAGACATAATGCGTCCCTAGTAATATACAATGCTATTTGCAACTCACCCTCGTTTCGTTCGGGTTCATCCCTAGTGTAAAACAAAAACAAATCTATCCCACGGGAACCGTACATTTTTCCGGGATAAAAAGTAACCTATGTGCTATTTCAAACTATAATCTATCTCTGTGTCAAAAATCCAGATCCGTTTAGCCGTTCTGGTGTGATTTAGTAATAAACAACCGTTAAAACTTTCGCATTTATAATATTAACTGGCGTCTAGCGACTCACCATCGCTTCGCTCGGGTTCGTCCCTAGGTACGTTTTATTTGTTTTATATTATGACATATTTTCCCGTAGGAATAAGATACTATTCCGGTAAAAAGTAACCTATGTCACTCTCCAGCTCTCTAACTATCTCTACACAAAAAATCACGCCAATCCGTCACTCTGTTCCGACGTGAAAGAGGACAAATAAATAAATAAACAAACACACTTTCACATTTGTAATATTACTATGGATGGAATGTCAACAGTAATATGCAAAGCTTACTTTTCGTAAATGAGAGTAATTTAGGACAGTTACTTTAAAACCACATGCTTATTTATAACTTTCATTTACATAACATCGTTCACACCAATACATCTAGGTACTGTCATTCAACAAAATTTTAACAACTATATACATATGTAAATATTAGAAACAAGGTACAATGAGTGTGTGAAATGATTAATTTTTATATAAAACTAGCAGAACCCGCGGCTTCGCCCGCGTTCAAAGTACAAAAAATCTATCTTTTTTTTCCCTTCCCTTTACAATAATGTATGGAAGTCTGCCTGATTTGTTAACATTTATGATTACTGCTCCGCTCCCGTGGGTAGTAGCATGATGATGTATAGCTTATAGCCTTCCTCAATAAACGGGCTATCTAATTAAAAAAGAATTTTTCAAATCGGATTAGTAGTTCCTGAGATTAGCGTTCAAACAAACAACTCTGCCTCTTCATAATATTAAGTATAGAAAAAACTAATATTATAAATGTAAAATAAAGACGTGATGAATAAAATGAAAAATAACGTGATGTTATCTACTATTTGGTATATGGTTTTAGTGATATATTGGTTATATTTAAATTTAAATATGTATATTATAAACCTAGCAAGTTTTCAAAAGACATGTGAAATCCATCAACCCATACTTGGCCAGCGTGGCGAACTATGGCCTGATCCACCTCATATTGAAATGAGACCCGTGCCCAGCAGTGGGATGTTAAAAAGGGCTGAATACATGTATATTATAAAAAGTTAAATTTAGTAAGTATGGATGAAGAGGTGATTTCAGAAACTATTGATCTGATTTTGAAAATTCCTTCACTAATAGGAAGGTACACTACTATACAGTACTACAGGTATTTTTTTATCTACTGTGAGAAATCATAACAACTTTAATTGAAGTTGGAAAAAACTCGCCATTGAGTTGCTCTAGCGGCGTGGGTTGCTTTAACGGTTTGAATGAAGCAACAAAATTAAGGGCAAAGCAAGCTAAGTTGCTAGTCATATACATAGATATATATTGAAAATTATGTATTCTTATATACATAAAATATTGAAAATTATATAAACAAAACCCATCCTATTTTAGTCTTTGATATTTCCTAACTCAAGGTTATTTGGAAAGAATCGCTAATTAGCAATAAGGTCGCCTTTTGTACTTTACACTTGGTACTTTTTTTTAATACATTTTTATTGTGTTGTCATAATTTTGGATTTTTGTAATATACAAATATGTGATCATAGTAATTTGAGATTACAGACTAATGACTGAATATAACAACTAAGGCCAGTAAGTAATTTATAGTTCGGGGAGTTCTAGGATCACTTACGCACTCAACTACGATTCCCCGATGCCAGATCTACCGGGGCAGATCACAACAACCACGCGATTAGTCCCACGGTCCAGAAGAGTACAGCTGGTCTTCCGGTGCAGACCACAACAACCATGGGGTTGTACCCACGATGTAGACGTACCAGAAATAACCCTCATGGTACACCGCCCACCGAGGTAACTGGTACCGCGTCCCAAGTGCTTTTTTTGGCTTCATACCCGGCTGGATTGCCGGACGCTGATAAGTTGCCAAAGCAAGGTGAACAGGGATCACAGGGAATTTCTGAATGTAAGGTGGTTACAACGACCGCAACCAGGGTAAGCCGCTAGTATAAAATAAATAAAGTTGTAAAAATGTTATTATTTTCAGTTTGTAGTAGAATGAGAAAATAATAAAACATGATTCATCTAATATTATGTTACAACAGATTTGATGAATTGAACAGTGATGCCACCAAATTGAGCGTGACTTACAATTAGTAAATAAAAGTAGTTAACTCGGTCAAGTATATACGCTTCATTTTCGTATGCAATACTTAGAGATGTTTGCTCTAAGCAAATATTTAAATTATTGAGATTTTTGATTTGAAAACAATTTTAAAATTACAAACAATTGCAAAATCTAATAAAATATTTAATCGGTCAAAATTTAACAGGAATTTTGCGCCTATGTCGCTCGAGAATAATTTTGGATAAGTAAAATATATGTAGATCAATTAGTAGTCTGAAATAAAAATATAACTATTGTTTCTTCAGTGGAGTGGAATCAAAGACACTATTTACCGCATTTACTCACCATTTAGTAGGTTATCTCACTTTTTTTGATTATTTAAAGTGTTCTATTTTTGTTGACTTTCTCGAAATTAGCCAAGTGATAAAAGTTACAGTAGTGCATACACATAGATACTATAACCTATAAACAACTTTCTTCATCAAAATCTAGAAAATGTGTGGGTTGCGATACTAAACGCTTCACGCGATATATAGTATTTTTATTTAGTTCTCACGACATAAAAACCATAGATAAAAAAAAATACTATGGATGTGCCAGAGAGAAGCAAAAACGTAACAATTATGTACTTAGTAAAAACTATACGCATCCTCAAAGCAGCTACGTCTACCATAACAATTAGTCAGTCAGAAACTTAGATTAAGGAATAATATAGTCAGAGTGTCATAGAAATTAACATGAAGCCAAAAAATAATGCTTTAAAATACAAATGTTAATTTGATCATCTATGAGTAAATTAATTTGAAGTTAGAAACCCCTGTGTACCACGACGGTGGTTTTTTGAAGTTATACTTCATTTGGCGGGTAAGGAAAAAAAAATGATGAGAGCGATTTTTTTTATATCGATAAAATTAAAGTTATTACAAGCTTTTATTTAGTATCATCTATCCCGGTGTATGTCTGTAATTAAATCTTGCAAGTTAAATTCGACCCAGGTGAAATTTGGCACACACGTTTGGTTCTCGTAACTGCACGATTACCTAAATGTCGCCATTTTTAATCTAATATGACGGACGTTACAAAAAGATGATTTATCATTTTCATACTGACCCTTGACATCAAATGAAAGGGCTTGATGAGCGAAACACAATAAGCAAAGTGACGTTATTGTAAATCCAATATGGCGGACTCCCAAAGATGGCGGATTATTTTTTTTTTGCACCCTCATGATATGGATATCTAACGAAAGGGTTTGCTGAGTAAAATACGAATAAAAAAAACTAAAAAAAAGAAAAAAGAATTAACACCTTCACTGCGGCAATAGGTCGAATTAACCCGATACGAGACTTACCCGTGGTGCGGCACGAAAAATCTGTGTCTTACCGTTGGTGCGGGATAGATATCTCTTTCATTTTATGAAATAAAAAAGGGACTATTAAAGTTTTATTCTCACCTCTTCAAATATTTAACGTAGATACAAAAAAAATATATCAGATCTATTCGACCCTATAACGACTAGCAGTAAAAAAATTTCGCTAGGTGCGGTTATCGGGTCTTTCAGACCTGATGACCCGATGACCCGATAGCAGCACCAGATTTCGTGCTTGTGACACTAGTGTTGCACATAAGTTAACAACGTCTAAGTCGTTTTCGATGTATTGTAATTATTGTTACAAGGGGTAATGAGTTTTGACAAAATGAAGAAGTTGAGATGCAGAAAAATGCTTTTGACGTGTGAAGGTGAAGTTGAAAGGAATAATAAAATCCTGAATGAAACTGTAAGTCCCGGAATATTTACTAGTTACACGCAAAGTGAAAAAGATTAAATCTTTTTGCGAAGTATGAAAAAAAAAAACCATATGTCGCCCATGTTGTAATGACAAACATATTTCTAATCTTTTTAAATTGTCGATAAGTATCTTTTATTGGAACAAAACTTACTATTCATCTCATCGTTGTTTTACTTGTACAACGCTAATCTTTTATCGATACACTTTACAAGCAGTGCAGATATCGGGTGAAAACGACCCGAAAATTTTGACAAATATTTAACATAAGTTACAATAGCGGGATTTTGTTACGAATGTATAAATATACGAAATGATTATTAAAAAATATGTTTCATAAAGAAAATTTAAAAAAATCATTATAATTGCTTCAAAATCCACTTCTGAAAACATGTATGCCGAACAGATATTTTCGACCCGATAACGGACTCCAAGATCATCATGGTCTTAGGGACCTTATATAGCACTAGCTGAAAGTCATCTAAAAATCTTAACGCAGTGAACGTGTTAATAAATAAAAAAAGAGACCACAAAAACAATATTTTATTAAAATGTTCTAAAAAACAAAGAATTACAACTTCTTACGTGCGTACATAAGTGGGACACACTCGCACACTTTTTTTCAATACAGGAATGTCAAACTATTTAACTATTAAATGTTCATTAAAATAGCTTTAGTTATATGATGAATCTGTTTATAACAAGCAAATTGATTTACGTATTTAAAATGTAAATGTGTACCAACTAGAGCAGATTTATTACAGCAATGAGCAACTAAAAAACGTTGTACCGTAAATATGATTTATATGAACGTATAATAAAATTAAATCGTTTACTGCTTGTATAAATAACACTGATTAGAATAACTCATAGTGGGTTCTATTAAAACGTGGTATTGATATTTTTTAGGGTTCCGTATTAAATAAAGACAAAACCTTCATGGGATCATATCTATATGACTGTTTGTCTCAGCCTATTTTACCGGCGACGGCCACGGAGACGGTATATGCGTTTGGCTTAAGAGGTGTTTGTGTGTATATCTGTTATCATTTTTCTTGGAAACGGCTATGTTGATTTTGAAACGCTTTTTAGCTTTGTATAAGTCTTTCCTGAGCATGTCATTAGCTAAGTTTTATAATATTATTATATTATTTTATAATATTAACAGATAGCCAGGGAGCGTTACAGTATACACATGTTTCTCCAAAATTGTTATTTTATTTAAATAAATGTATTGTTTTAACTATTGAAACAAAAAAAAACACAAATAAAACAAAAATTAAAAACTGAAAAAACCCACTACGGAAAATTGTGACATAAAAAAAACTTCAAATAAAATATTTCAAAAACCTACAACATTAAAGCGTAATCTATACATATAATAAAATTCTAACTGAATCGAATCTGTACATTAAATTTTTTTTTGGAAAATCTTATTGAAATAGGTAGTCATTACTTTCGATACAAAGGCCGAATCTATATTTTTTAGAATATTTGTCTATCTGTCTGGAAGCGGATCACGAGAAAACGACTGGACAGATTTTGATAAAATTGGTATGATGATAGCTGGTTATCCGGGTCTCAACGTATAGGATACTTTTTACTGCGGGAAAATATCTTATCTCTGAAAAATCTGTACTAAACGTTAAAACGTAACTAGAGATGAACCCGAGCGGAGTGAGGGTGAGTCGCTAGTATAGAATATTATATAATAGCCGTCGTGCTGTATGTAGCTGTGTTGTAGAATGCACATTAATTAACTATAAAGCTACTGGCACGTACTACTTAATAGTACCTGGGCGACCAAGCTCCGCTCGGAGTTCTCTTTTGTTGTATCGTATTTTTTGATAAAAAAACTTGAAAAAAAAAAGAAAATACTTTGTATTTGACCGGCATTCGAACCCGGACACCTGTGATTGTTTATCTTGCACATTGGCCGCTTGACCATGATACTTATGCCCGAGCGTAAGAAATTATCAGCCATATTTTGCGTGGAATAACGCGAAAGAAAACCGCATGAAAACTCGAAAACACGCGTTTTTCCAGACAAAACTAATCTTCATCGATTTTCCGCCCCCGAAATATACCAAATTTCTGTGAATTTGTTAGAGCCCTTTCCGAGATCGCCGGTAAATAAATAAATATACAAGAACTGCTCGTTTAAGTATATAA
Organism: Fabriciana adippe; assembly: GCA_905404265.1. Lineage (NCBI taxonomy): Eukaryota > Metazoa > Arthropoda > Insecta > Lepidoptera > Nymphalidae > Fabriciana > Fabriciana adippe. Next base: position 12,156,477 of record FR989995.1, on the reverse strand, counting down.
GGTGTATAGTATTTTCGATATCATTAGTATTATATACTATTATATAATATTGATCTAGAATGTAGACTATCTACAGTATCAATATTATACATATACGGGGTCATTTTTAATTTACTGAAGACATTTTGGGAATATACGGTAAAGTGGGGCTACTTGGACACCCCGGGGCTACTTGAACACAATGCAGACGTGTTCATTCCTGTGTCATGAAATCGAGGTTAGGTTATATTTTGTTTATTTGAGTTCTGTTGCTTATTGTTAGAGGTAGATATTCAGTGATTAAAAATAGTGCGCACGTATCAAAAGACTCCAGGCTCAAAACTCTACGTGAATTACAAAGCGGAAGACTTGGAAAAAACTAGGAATACAGAAGAGGGAGGAATGTCAAATAAAACGGCCACTAAAACTTTCAAAGTGCTTCAAGTAATGTAGTACCAAAGATGCTTGGAAAGAATGCCAGACTCATTAGACATCAAACCATTTTAAATTCAGACTGAGGAGCAGTTGATTTCTGAAACTCTGGCTGTTGATGCGATTCCCCTAGACAAAGACAGAAATTCCAAATGTGGTGAAAAAATACCTGGATAAACAAGGCAAACCGGATCAGGTCTTCAAGAACAACACCCCAGGTCTAGATTTGATCGCCATTAATAATCGAATCATCAGGATTGCATCAAACAATCAGCGGTCCAGCTCATCTTTCAACCGCGATGACATTATGACCTTTTTTAACCCTGAACTTGCCCTGTCCTCAGTGAAGGAGTAAACCTATACAACTATGATGAGACGAATGTCGGATTTGAGATGTATACGGAGGAATTTGATCATCTAACATGCAAAGTAGGAAGTTTCTCTTCAATCGAAACTTAGTGTTCAAGTAGCCCTACCAACGGAGCTATTTGGACACGACTTTTTTTCTTTTTTTTTTCATGCGTATAAGATATTTTCAGTGTTTTATGTTAACTATGTAATCTTTAAAGTTAGGTCGGTATGATTAACATGTTTTTGTTGCCCTAACTTTATTTTTTCATTTTTTATCTCAAAAAATGAGTAAAATACCTGTACAAGTAACCCCATTTTACTACGTACTATTTACATCATAACAACAACATCTGTAAGAAAAAAAATAATATTTCTTAAATTTTACAAAAATAAAAATATTTTTATTAGATTTTACCGTTTAGAAGGTGCAATAAAAATATTTTTATTTTCTATGAAAATAAAAATTTTACAAATATTATTTTTTGTTACAGATGTTATTGTTATGATCTAAATAGTATATTTCTAAAAGATCTTCAGTAAATTAAAAATTACCATGTACAACTAGTCATTACTGTGTAAAATATTGAAAAATGTGTGATATATAGAAGTTGTCCTTTAGGCTCTAGATAGTAGGTACATACATACAATTAAATCAGTTCTTATTCAGAATAAGTTTTCATTTGCAGCTCTATTCATGTGATAGAATTTTAGTTTAAATCCCGGGTTTAATAAATAAATAAATATGTTTCGACATTAACACAGCACCACCTAGTTCCATGGTAAGCTACGAGGCTTGTGTTACGAATACTAGATAGTTGATATACTACAAATACATAACTTTAAATACATACATATTATAAATATAAATACCCATGACTGGAGTACAAACATTCGTGCTCATCACACAAATGAATGTCCCCAGCGGGACTCGAATCCGCGATCGCTGGCACAGCAAGTAGGGTTACTACAAACTGAGCCAAACGTGTCGTCATAATTTATCAGAAGAACCTCTGATATTATGATGTGTGAATAATATTGTCACTATGAAGTCATCGTAAGGAAACCTAGATGTCTGAGAACAACCCACATTTGGTCAACGTGATGAACTATGGTTTGATCTCCCTCGCATTCTTTAATTCGAGGAAGGCCTGTATCCAGTAGTGGGACGTCAAAAAGAGATGGATAGAAATAATATTATACGGTATCTTTATTTCGAATTTCACTTCAATCCGTTGGACCGTTAGTTTAAAGGAGTTACAAAAATACGTAAACATCAATTTTCACGTTTATTAATGAGTGAACAAATTATCATTTTCATTTAAAGATCTTGTTAATTTTTTATGTACTACAGTAAAAAAAAAAACATATTTTTTTTTATTACTACGCAGATTCTGTTTATAAGATGTGAAGCGTTCTCACATAAAAAATAGTTCCTTTTCCATGAGCATTGTAATATGGGAAGCTTGAACGTATATAGGAAACTGTTATAATTAAAATATCTTGCTTTTTTAACTTCCCGTTGAGTTTTTAAATTAATAACTATTCAAATACTTCGGAAAATCACATTAATCATAAAAATTGGAAAATTTATAAGGGAATAAATGAAAGATTACTTCTTGTCGCTTTATGAGTTAAATGTATTCGGAAATTTGTAATTATTTGTGATGGTCATCGGAATGGAGATAATCTATAAGTATCCTTTTTTAATGTTGGACAATGCCTTTACGCATACCACCTGCATACATACATGTGGAACTCACCGGGTAGATAAACCAGTACTACCAACTTAAGCCCAACGGAACTTCCACCGTCTTACAGAGATATCGCAAGATCGCTTACACACTCAACCATGATTCGAAGACGGCTGCCTGCTTAGGTAGACCACCACAACCATGGGTTTGCTCCCATGATTCACTCTATTATCAGAGAAGTACCAGGAGCAAACACATAAGTAGGTTCATTAACACATAAGCTACTTTTTTCGACGAACGGTTAATGAGCCAAGTCGCAGACGTAAACTATGGATATAATCTACATTGCCTTAGTCATCGCCAGCCAAAGTGTAATGTTAAAAAATAACCTAAATAAATCAAGAAAGAGGATTAAAAAGAGATATTTTAGAGATTATTGAGATGAACTCAATACCTCTATGTGGAGTCAAAGTCTGTACCGGCCATTTATTAGGTGCATAATTTTCACAATTTTTTTAACGAAGAGTTTATTCGGTCGATAATAATCGAATGAATAAAAAATATATTATTCGTCGTACTTATTGCTGGTTTGTATTAAATAACTGCAACTTTTTAGTGTTCCTATAATAAATCCTTTTTTAGCTCCGTAGGTAAGAGCCCTTTTCTTTATTTTTTGCACATAAAAACTCTTGGACCTTGGAGGTTGGGAGGTAAACAATTTATAGATCGGTAGGTTATGGTTATTTCCTTTTTCTTATAAATCAAAACTGTGACACCTAAAAACCAATTATTTTATATTAGAATATAAAAAAGTGGCAAATATTCATGAGAAACCGAGACAATAGCAAGACGAGCAATTATTTTTTGTTCATTTTTGTTCATGAATATAATAGCAATAGTTTTATTTGAAATTCTGCAATCTCTAACGTTGAAGCATTAACGCGCTCACTTGGAAAATCGACGACTCTTTAATTTTTTTCTTTAAAATATGAAATAGAAGAATGATTTATTAATTTAAAAAGAAATTAAGCAAAATGATCTATATTTATATTTAACTACCTAAAACTCAATGTAAATAAACATACATACAAAGTTACATATATAAGACACCAAAATAACAATATATTATATTAATTATATGTATATCATGTATACATACATAAACATTATATATATGTATGTACGAAATTATATATATTTATTTCTTGAAATAATAAGTATTATGCAACAGATGTTTTTTACGCTAATTATTTTAAAGTTTATCACTTAATTTCATTATAAAAGAAGATGTTATCTTGATGCATCGGTGGCGGAAATTAGCCCATTGTTTTCGGTTCGACTCCAGACGAGGCCATCGCGATGTTATAGCTCTTATATATTCACTTTCTCATGTTCTTTCTCATTCACTGTTTGTTTTGTACATAGCTTTGAGAATTGCGCCTAATTGTTGTCAGAAATGGACGCTTTCATAATTATTTTTTTGTCAAATGTCTAACGTATTTTTCCAGTTAATTTAATCTCCTCGAAACGTTTAAGATTTGTTATTTTATTGACGTTCGTTAAAACGTCCGTTTAAGTAATTAAAATGAAAAAAGGTTCAAACGCGATTTCATGTATAATGTAGATGTTAATCTAGTTGGATAACTATACTGTACAAAATGTCTGTATAATTATAGTTCAATTGAAGATCTATTACTTTGATCTAATAAGATATACCTATAATGAATATAATTAAACTAAAAAGTGGAATAATAGAACTTTTGAGTTGCACAAATATAATAAATATCATTTTTTTATTGAAGTGAGTGAGGGGAATGGATTTAGAGTTTTTTTTAGTAAAAATCGGAGTGAAGGAAGCGTGTACTACTTTTTATCAACGTATCTACTACCTGAGCAAAACCGCAGGCGTTAACTAGCTAGTTTAAAATACAAAGGTTTAAAACTGCACATTTGCTTCCTTAAAAGACTAAAAGTACTAACATACACGTATATCATGTATAAGTATGTAGATATTAAGAATTACAGTTATGCCCATAAAAATTAAAAAAAAATATTTTTCATTGTAACTTTTGATTGAACTTTGATTTAAAGCTATAACATATATGGGTAAGAAGCTTGATTGGAGTTATCATAATAATGTAATAAACGATCGCCATTTGACTGACACTATCTGTTAAACGGTGGTTTGAATACCGACGGAAGTAACTGCTTGTATTGTCCATTCACCCCTGTAATACACTGTATTACATATTTTATGTAATTTATTCATATACTTTATAACTTATGAGATTAAAGATTTTAAAATTGATTTTAAAATGTAATAGTGAGAATTTTTCTTCAAAATTTTAATATGAATATTAAAAAAATAATCCATTTTTATTTTAAGTTCTCATTTTGTGTAAGTTTTTTTAGATATACATACTAAGATCCCGACAAAAGCTTTATAAATCGTTTGCATATTCCCTTTATTATACAAACAAAACAATCTAGTTCTTTGTTCTGTGGCTTATAGGCGTGCCATTTGGGCACAATTTACAAACAAAACAAAGTAATTTTTAGTCATATGCCACAGATTACTCCTTATGTTTCCAATTATTGACAAGCAAAAATATGAATAATCTATACAGATAAATAAAAGTGAAGCATCTGTTTGTAATGTCAAAATAACAGCTTAATACTAAATGCATATGGAATTATAGACTTATAAGAAAAACACAATTTTTAAAATTTTTCTCTGTCTGTCTGTTTGTTTCCGGCTAGTCTCCGAAACGGCTGGACCAATTTTAACGGGACTTTCAATGGCAGTTAGCTGATATTATAAGGAGTAACTTAGGCTACTTTTATTTTAGAAAAAGAATTAGGGTTTCCCTCAAAAAAATTAAAACTTACGTAGGGACGCGAGTCGCTAGTTAAAGATAGATCTGCTCTCGTGAATCTATATCGTCGCATATTAAGTGAGCAGTCAGCCTTAACTAATTGGTGAGAACCTTGTGAGCGTTTGACTTGCCTGAGTAATTGATCATTGTAATTGATTGAATGCGTATCTGTAACAAGACAGCTTGTTACTTGTATTACTTAAAAAATAAAGCTCATAGTATATAATGTCACTATTTAGTTAATAACCGATTGTTTCAGAAAGGTGGTAATGTTTTTAAGTTATAGGTATACATTATTTTGGAGCATGAGATCCGAAGTAACGTCAATCTTTAGTTATTTGCTTACTGAATAAAAGAATTGTTAAACATTAAAAAAAAAAAACTTTTTTTTTTATATTTTGCTTTTACAAAATCATCCAATTTATTTTGATTATTTCATTTATTTATTTATACTGTCTTTAGAAAATTCCTATACCTACAGACTTTTATTGAATAATCCGTTCATCATATCACTAGGTGCTTCCCTAAGTAATTTAGATCAAAGTAATATCTTACGGAAACTGCTGTATAAAACTTGTTGTGCAGAAAAAAAAGCACTAATTCAAACATATTATAATAAAATTCTAACTGAGTCGAATCTGTACATTAAATATTTTTTGGAAAATCTTATAGAAATAGCCATAGTAGTAGTTTTTAGAATTTTTGTCTGTGTCTGCCTGCCTATCTGTCTGTCTGTCTATCTGTTTGTGAACGTCAATATTATCGATACAGAGACCGAATCTACAGTTTTTAGAATTTTTGTCTGTCTGTCTATCTGTCTGTCTGGGAACGCATCACGGAAAAACTACAGGAGGGATTTTGAAGACGTATGATGATAGTTGTCCGGGTCAACATATAGGATAGGTACTTTTTATTGCGGGGAAATGGCTCATTTCTGTGAAATCTATACTAAACGTTAAAACGTAAGTAGGGTTCAAGAATTTAAATTACGATATTGAGTGTAGGTACCTACTAGATATTTCAAATTGCAAGGTTATAAAACTACACAAAAGTATAATATTTATGCAAACGTAGTTTTTTGAACTATAAAAATACCGCATACGTTCGTACGTTATGAGCAATAATCCAGAGTAATATGACAGTAAGTTTATTACATTCTGCATATTTCAGCTTTGTTGTGGGGTTATCAAAAGTCGGTGAGTAATATGTAAAAGTTTGATATATTTTTGTAAAACATTACAATATATACCTATATGCAGGTTTCCTCACGATGTTTTCCTTCACCGTTAAGACAAGTGGTAATCATGTTGGAAATGATTCACACATGAAAAAATCAGAGCTGTGAGACCCGGGATTTGAACCCGCTTCACTCAGTTTCCCAAGGCGTTACCATTGGACTACCACTGTCTCTCAGTATAAACATTATTTTCACTTATCAATACCAAATAACCAATTGATTTTGAGATATCAGAACGTTTTTCTAATAAGAAAAAGTATCAACTACTAAAAATATAAGTTCAGAAGTATTAAGCCTAAACAAACTTCGAATCAATAAAGCCATCATATGAGCTATTAGCTTTATCGCGCACTCCAAGGTGATATGCGATATTAAAACATTATAGCCCAATTACATGAAATTGCGATATTATGGGAAAAACATAAAAAATAGCTAAATTCGCATATTGTTAACACTAATGACTTCCTCATGCTTTGCTTGGATGTCTTTGTGCTTTTTACGACTTTACACGAAAACATTCTAGTTTTCTTTATGTATATAATATAGTATGTATAATATGTTTGGTAAACGATCAGCACCACCTCGTCTGTAAGCGTCTAGTTCTTAGTAGGTTATACTGTACCAACCTGTATATACTATATCCACCCTGTATATGTTTACTAAATTTTATCCAAAGTTTAGTCTCTGTGTTAAACAATTGTATTATATTATCTATTATCTATACATATATTTGTACATAATAAAATTGTAACTGATCGCTGTCTTTACATGGAAGACATTTGAGAAAAACTATTAATGGGGATCTTTATTAACGCAACAGAACCCAAAACAATGATTTTTAGTTTTTTTGTCTGTTTATATGTGCGTTTGTGCGCGCTAAACTTAGAAACGGCTTAATCGATTTGGGTGCGGTTTTCACTAATGTATTGTGCTAAGCTTCACTTAACATTTAGTATCTGTTTTATTTCAATCGGTTCCTAAATAAAAAAGTTATGTCAATTTAAAGAATCATCTAGGGGTGAACCCGAGCGAAGCGAGGGTGAAACGCTAGTGATAACTGAATAATAATTATTATTAATTAAACGTATTTTTTGTATATTAATTATAATTTATAGGTACTAACCGCTTTCAGGACACAAGCTTCCAGATTCTTGTCCAAAAGTTTACTGGTACTGATTTTGCATTGTAATATTATTTGATGGATAGACACAATATTTTATAATATTATTATATTAAAAATTAAGTACTTTTCTAAGCGCCTAGATAAATAATGATGGCAAAAAGACGATAACGTATAATTTATATATTCTTTTCAAAGTATTATTTTACGTTTTAAGCGCTTTCTATTCAAAATGTAGACAAACGAATACTTTCAACATTTTTCTAGAGAAGTTGGCATTAGGCAATAGCTAATATCTGAATAATAATTTATATGTTGACTTAAGTAGTTTCTTAGAAGAAAGAAAAAAAATTATATAGGCAGTCATGAGGACTGCCAGAAGTGAAAACTTATAAATTTGGAATACTGTGTTCTTTTTTATTTTTAAATTATTTATAGAATGAACAATTAAAATTTCATGATTTGTAAATTGAAATTATTATTAGTCTGGTTTTCACATCCATTGGCACTCCGAGCAATAAATATTTACATATAGATTTATTTATTAATCAAAACTTATGTCAAATGTCACATGTAGCATGTCGGTGAAGCGAACCCATAAGTTTTGCATCTACCAAAAATCGCTCAATGCAGTCAAGAAGTTTTCAATTCAAAAAGTCGCGTTATAACCTAATTATTATAACTGCGTTATTATAACCTAGTCGTCATGCCAATACAACCGTTAGCTTGTATTGGCTCATATGAATACGTGATAATCAAATAAATTTTAATGTTTGCATGCCATTGTTAAATAATACCTAATCATGGAAGTTGTCAAAAAGTAAGCGAAAAAATCATTTCTTAATAAATAGGAGATAAATTGCAAAAATATTTTTTCAAATTGGACCAGTGGCTCCTGTTTAGCGCGATCAAATAAACAAACAAACACACATATATGTATATAGACTTAATAGTAAGTTACAAAGCTTCTTACTTACCTAATAGTAGAATTAATTGGCGAAAATTATAATGAATTAATAAGCAATTTTTTGATAACATAAAACTAGGCACTAAAATGTTTTCAGTCACATTTTTTACCTCATTTTGATTTATCAAAGCGATTTCATTTTTTATATAACATCAAATATTGTGTTTACTGTCCTAAATATATGTTTTATTCATCCAGCCCCCATTCAAACAAAATTACAACGTATTGATCGGTAAGTCATGAGAAGGAGAGTTTAAAATTGTGTTTTTCTAGCCACTGGGAAATTATTGACACGGGTCTTAGATGAAACTTTATGAAAATTTAATTCACTGTGACACAGTAAAAGCTTATTTATCTAGGTCTCTATTGGTCTAGTGACTAATATATACGGCTGTACTTTGTGAGGTTTGGGTCAAAACAACCACAAAGTTATCTTTTTATTTCTTTGTTGCGGTTATAGGATATTACTTCAGCCAATTCCGCACTAGTTGAGTTAAAAGAAACAACTGAACTCTGCGGCTGTAATATACTGTAGGATTTGTTTAGGGGTAGGTACACTCCATGATTTCATCTGGGCCTAAAAAGAGTTTTTCTAGATGAATATCTACTGCGCTTCTTCATAAGAAGCCCATTTTTGCTGTTATAAAATATTCGAAATTGAAGTCGGCGGTGTATACACTCCCGTTCCCCAGAGAGTACGTTAAATTGTCAGTCCTGTACCTTATCTATCATTGGTTGTGTAAACACAAGGAACAAAGAAACAAACAAACAAAACAAACGGATGTTGTTGAAAAGAATGCACTTGTGTTTGCACACACACACATTACAATTTAATATCTATATTCCTCACAGTTGGCTAGTTTTAGTCAACTTAATCGCCGTAACCGAAGTCGGTTAGGTTAATTTTATTTTTAGCTTATTTGGATGGTAAATGTTTGTTTTTTGAAAATTGCGTGTGTTATATGTAGGTAGAGAAAGTGTAAAAAAAAAAAATCACCGTGGAATCAATTTTAGGATGATTTTTAGGTGTTAATTTTACTAATATAACTGATGTTTTAAAGAAAGAGATTGAAATTAATTTTTTAGACTAGATCATTACAATATCAAAGTCAGTAAGTATTGAATACAAGCGGTTCACCCTCGCTTTGCTCGGGTTCGCCTCTAGAAAAACAAAACCAAACCTATTCCACGGGATCCGTACACTTTTTCGGGATAAAAATTATGCCTATGTGTTATTCCAGATCTATCTCTGTGCCAAATTTCATCCAGATCCGTTCAGCCGTTTTGGCGTGAAAGAGTAACAAACATATATCCATACATCCATACTCACAAACTTTCACATTTATAGTATTAGTATAGATTACTAACAATTACAGATCGAAATATAATAAAACTAAAGCAAACAGGTATATAATATTACAAAGATATGTTGTTTGAAGGTTCTTTAAGGGCACGAGTATATTTATCAGACTAAGATAGGTCTAGATCAATAACTATAATCGTAAGTCTGCGACCGTGACAGAGACTTACAATCTATATGTATGTCACCGTAAAATTGTAAGTGCCGCTAGATTGTAATCTATCTCGCTAGATTGTAAACTGTCGAATCGACAGAATAGATTGTAATCTAGCGGTGTTTATAATTTTACGGTGACTTATACATATAATACAATTCTGAGTCGAATCTGTACATTAAATATTTTTTGGAAAATCTTATTGAAATAGTCATTATTATCGATACAGAGACCGAATCTACAGTTTTTAGAATTTTTGTCTGTCTGTCTATCTGTCTGTCTGGGAACGCATCACGAGAAAACTACTGGACAGATTTTGATAACATTTAGTATGATGATAGCTGGTTATCCGGGTCAACATATAGGATACTCTTTTTACTGCGGGGAAATGTCTCATCTCTGAGAAATCTATACTAACTGTTAAAACGTTCCTAGGGACGAAACCGAGCGGAGCGAGAGTAGGGGAGACCGGGGCTAGTTGACTATAGGGGTAGGTTACTAACTATCAAAAACTCGTCCGAGGCAATAGCTTTGAGCTAATCAGTGAGATACGAGAGTCCGTCACCTCTCCCCGCTCAGCCACCGGGAACGCGGCGTCGCGCACGCACGTCGTTTGAGAGAAGGAACGTAATATTGAAAAACAACACACGTAAGTAATTTTTTTGTCGTAATATTATTTGTAACTAGCGACTCACCATCGTTTTACTGCTGAACTGAGCTAAACGTTGATAAGTCAGTCTGTAAGTCGCGAGTAGTGAATAAAAATAGTAATTGCGAATGTACCTTAGGTGATAGACATATAATTTTGCGAACTTGCCTGTATAACTTTTTAAGACCTACAATTTTCTAGTACATTGTTTTGATGTATCTCTTAAGGTTCAGCCAGCGTTAGCCATATAAATTTCTAAGGATGACTCGATAGAACCAGTCATTGCGTTTTCCCGCGGGAACGAATAATGTGCCTGTAGTAAAAGGTATCCTAAATGTTGACCCGAGTCATAAGCTATCTCTATACAAAATTTAATTGAAATCGGTTCAGTACTCTTTGCGTGAAACGCGCACATCGATTTAACTAAGTTAGTTTTGTTATAGGTATAGATAAGAATAGGTATTGCGAGTGTACCTTAAGAGATAGACATATACTGTTGTGAATATTTCTGTTGGCCTTTTCAAGATCTACAATTTTTTAGTACATTGTTTTGATGTATGTCTTTAGGTTTAGCCAACGGAGGGTTCCTAAGGAGGACTCGATAAAACCAGTTATTGCGATTTCCCGCGGGAAAAAAAGATTTTTCTAAAGTTAAAGGTATCCTAATTGTTGACCCGAGTAATAAGTTATCAGTTCACAAAATTTCGTTGTAATCGGTTTATTACTTTTTGCGTGAAACGCGTACAGACAAAGAGACAAACAGGCAAACAGACAAAAAAATTAATAACTATTGTTTTGGGGTCTATATTGTATACATAATACGTTACACTAATTGTTTTTAAAAAATATTTCATGTACAGATTTCGCTAAGTTACTGCTTTATTATAGTATAGATAATGCCTATTTATTCATGGTTATTGATTGTCAAAGAGTTTATAACGAATGTTTGATTCATGTTCTTTCTTTTATGTATTATTCTATTTGATTTCGTCGCAGTTTTGAGGTTATGGAATGTGCTTAAAAGTTAAAAGGTGGTTCGGGGCTAGTAGACTAATGTATAACAGGGTTGGTTGACCACCTGGTCAACCAGCAACATAATATTATGGATATTGTTTCAGGACCATGCGAACATACAAAAGAAAGACTAATAGAGGGAGTACATCAAAAGATGAAATAGAAAAGTGACGACGATGAAAGTGATGAGGATGAAACATTTTGTATGCAGTGCACTGAATCCTATCGCTCTAGTATTTTTGGAGAAGAATGGGTTCAGTGCACAGCGTGCAAATTGTGGGCACACACAAAATGTGTAAACGGGAACATATTGTTCTATGAATGTAAAAATTGCACCTCCGATTTAGAAGACTGATTGGATAGTATGATCTCAAAATAATTTATTTTATTAATAAAATAATATACCTATAACATTTATATATATATATATATATATATATATATATATATATATATATGTATGTATATATATTGTTTATTCTTATAATTTGAATTTTATTGTGTTTAATTGACGTGGCGGAAGATCGCCTTGGTTTCAATAAAAAAAATGAGTAATACATTTTTGTGTCTTTTATCCTATTTCCTCGTAGATTTTGCCCTTACAACTTCATAGGTCAACTTACCTCAGGTGAATAGTCAACCTACCCCAAGCATGGGGTAGGTTAACCAGTTTTTCTTATTATACAAAAACTGGCCTGTACTCTATATCATAACAAATAACGTGCTTTTTGCAACTTTGAACTGAACCCGTTTTTAAATTAACATACTCTAAAGAAATAGAAATAGAAACCTTTAAGCTGAAACTTGGTCAACCAGCCCCGGTCTCCCCTAAGTCGCTAGTAATTAATAAATAATGAAAATGTGACTTAAGACTAAGTAGAATATGAACGACTCAGCCGATTGTTATAAAACTTATACGGTATGTATAATTACTACTATTTTATTTATATATTTAAAACTAGCAATTTGTTTTTGTCTAGAGACAAACCCTCGCTTTGCTTCGGGTTTGTCCCTAGACAAAAACAAATCTATCCCACGGGAACCGTACATTTTCCCAGGATGATATATAGCCTATAGCCTTTTTCAGTTAACGGAATATCTAATGCAAAAAGAATTTTTTAAATCGGATTAGTAGTTCTTGAGATTAGCGCGTTCAATCAAACAAACAAACAAACTCGTCAGCTTTATAATATTTGTATAGATTAATAGTCGACAAGTCAACAGCAATAAATACTCCGCAGGCTTTCATATCAATAAAAATGCGATTGGTCTAAATAGTGAATAAAGTATAGGTGTTACTGGAATTTAGGGATTTAATACAAATATAATATCAATTTTAAGGAAACTCTTGCTAGCACAACCAGAGCTGACAGTCGATGCATACTATAAAAGCATGACGGTTGACTACCTTAATTCGGTACGTACCTGCATTCGAACTAAGTGTTGCTCACATCTACACGCTGTATATAAAATGCGCATGGACACCCCAATTTTCTCAGATTTATGGAACAAGCACACATAGGCTTGTAAAAGCTAGGTCTAAGTTAGATCTCAAATCTCATGTTAGGTCATCTTAGTATGACAAAATTCAAACCCGGCTCAAAGGTCAAGATGAGAGGACGATAGGAGGTTTTTAAACTGGCACGCTTTAAAGTCATCAACAAGAAAATTAAATTCAATTAGAAGCTTTTAATTCTTGCTCGCTGGTTTTAGTTGACTCTTCTAAGCGATTTATAGGATGAGCCTTAAACTGTATGCCAGTGGGACCAACTCGCCAGTATAATAATAGTAATAATACATTAACACAGCACCATCTATTTCCATGGTAAGCTACGAGGTTTGTGTTATGGATACCAGATAGTTGATACACTACACATATATAACTTTAAATACAAATTATACAATACGATTATAAATATAAACACCCATAACTGGAGTACAAACATTCGTGGTCATCACACAGATTAATGCCCTCAGCGGGACTCGAACCCGCGATCGCTGGCACAGCAAGTAGGGTGACTACAAACTCAGCCAAACGTGTCTTCAGAGCCGGTATGTTAGTTGCTCAACACAGTTCGACAAAAGAAACACCCCAGATGTGATAGCAGTAGTGGGTGGAGACCCCTCATTACTGAACATGGTTTTATATATGTAGCGTTGCTAATGATATTTTTTATAGAGTAGGTATATTGTTTTATGTATAAATAGACAATAGCTAATTAGTTGTTATAGGTATTGCAAATAATAACTAAATACCTAAGTATTGTAAATACGGCCCGTTCTAAAAACATTATATTGTTATTTTTATTTAATAATTTCTTGTCATTATAAGCTATAGAAATTTACTCTGAATGTAGGCTTAAGCACAGCCTTTATATTTTTATTTTATTTCTGAGTATTTATCACGTATGTCTCAAGTTAATATTATAATGGTGTCTTTTAACTTAGGCTTAGTGACGGGATGATTTTTATATAAAATTTTATTATATACTTAGATTCTGGTTTTTTCCCTATAATGAAATTAAATAAATGTCATGTGATTTTTAAATTAAACCTAAAGACGAGTTTATTTTTAAGATAATGTCAAGAAATTCAAATAACGAATACATAAAATTCATGCAAAAATAAAAACGATTAATTATGTCCAATTATTAGATAATATTGTAATTTCATCATATACATAATATGTATATGATGAAATAATATTAATATATATTATATATTAGAGGTCAACAGATTTCTCAACGACAAGTCGCAGAACTAGCTTGAAATCAACAGTATATAATATACAACGGCTCTCGTTAGTTCCAAAAACAGTCACTAGGGATAACTAATCCTTACTAAATCACACAGTTTCATTATATACCTAAGGCCTTAAATCTATTACTCACGTGCCAAGTGGGAACCACAGTGGTCGGTGGGCCATTGGTTGTAGTGGACCGGAAATGGATGTTGGGCGGAATTCGTTTAGTATACGTTTCACTGCTCGCGCACTGAATGCTATTATCACTAAGACGGCTAGTACGCATGCTCCACCAAACGCCGCCCAAAGCGCCTGTTAATAAAATTAATGGGTTAAATCATAGATCAACAATCAAATTAATTGAAAATAAATATTGTGATCCAAATTGACTTTTTACAATCCTTGTATATTTCCATTAAAAAAAATTAAAGAGTGCGTATATGAATGTGTACATGCGCAAGAAGTAAAACTTCTGTAGGTTATCGGTACTCTTTATGAAATTCAATTTATGTTTTATATAATTAAGATAGGTGAGATACTATAAATACAGACAATAACAACGGTTACCATGGCAACAAACGTACGTACATTTTTTCGTAACGCATTCACCAGCTTACCCCCCAAGTCAAGCGTGCGTAAAGAAGTTTTACTTCAAAAACTACATCTATTAATTGAAATAAAATATAAGGGAATACAATAAAAACATACATTGGAATGGGTTTGTGTTTATTATAACTTGTATTCCCATGGGATTGAGATATTTTCTCGTGGTAAAAGTAGCTTAGGTTATTTTCTAGCCTGACATTTCTGACATTTTTCATACAAAAAATTACATAAATATCTCTCTTTCTTTCGGTGCCAAAGAAAGATATACAAACAAACAATTCACACATTACATTTATAATATTAATATGGGATATTAAAGACCATACAATCATTTAAGAAAGCAGTTATACAATTTAAAATTAAAAGGCTACATGAAATACCCACCAGAAATTTAAATAATTATACAGGGTGTTACAAATGGATGGGACATGGAAGAAAAGTAAATTAAACATTAAAGATATTAAATTTTACTCAAAGGAAACATTATTTTATTTAAAAAATGATAATAATAACTGATAATCGAACCGGTAATCGAACCAACTAAAAATACAGCAAAATACACTTTCACTATTTTATGAACTAAACGATAGACTATAGTAAGTATAAATTCTCTCAAACAAATATTGTATCTTACAATTAAAGAAAACCATGAAATCATACAATTTATACATTACGACTTTAACATCGTGGAACAAACGCACGGGACATAAAAGAAATGTATCTTAAACACCAAGTTTCACTCAAAAGGAACATTATTTTTAAAAATAAGAATATTCTACTTTACAGCCCTCATTTACGAGTTGATTCATTCTCACAAACTCAAACTATAAATACTTTAAAATTATCGAGAGTAATCATTGGAAAAAACGACTTAATCATAGTTAGAACATACAGTGTGTTTTTAAAAAATCAACACGTAGCCCGTTTTCTATAAAACTAAATATATTCATTCCCAATTACCCATCATCACAATTACATTACAAACGTCTGGTACACGTATTTAATAAATAATATACTTACGAAAGTTCCCACTGTTGATTTCGCAATCTTCGCTGGATCTACGAAAATAGAACAAACCATTACGCTTCTAAATAATAAACATTAACTTTATTGTTTTCTCACGTGTAACTGTTATTGCATAAAACTATGTATATATAATATAATAGGCATGGCTGTATGAAGTAAATATTGTATACTATCATTATTATCACATAATTTTTCTTAGCATACATTTAATTCTCATACATTTTCTTGTCTTTCGACGACAAAATAAGTTTTAAATATCTAATAAGACATAGAAAAAAGTAAAAAGGCTTTAGTAAGAAAAAAAAAATATATTAATGGGCGATAATCATATATTTTATTATTTTTTATGGGTATTTTTTTATAGGCAGTGGTAGCCCAGTGATAACGCGCTCGCTTGGGAAACCGAGTGAAGCAGGTTCAAATCCCGGGTCTCGCACCTCTGATATTTTCATGTGCGAATTATTTCTAACATGATTACCACTTGCCTTACGATGAAGTAAAACATCGTCAGGAAACCTGCATGTCAGAGAGAACCTAGCAAGTTTTCGAAAGACATGTAAAGTCCGCCAACCCGCACTTGGCCAGCTTGGTGGACTATGGCCTGATCCCCCTCGTATTGAAGGGAGGCCCGAGCCCAGCAGTGGGACGTTAAAAAGGGCTGAATACATTTTTTTATGTAAAAATGTTCACGGTCCAGTTCACTTTTAGGGCATTTTTGAATAACCTCTGACACATCCTCGTGATTATAAGAATCACGACTGACTGCTTTTTTAACAAACAAACAAATCCATAAAAAGAAATATAACCTGATAGAATCTAAAAGTTGATCAATTGACTCATACAATATTTTTGCAGTTATACTGCTTTTGACAAGTTTGGAAAAATTTATGAGAGTAAAATTATTACGATGCGCGCGCACACCGACAGCCAAAAAGCAACACGATGAAGTTAGCTGATAATTGTCACTCCGTTCCCGTGAAAACTCTACTATATTCAAAGTAGTTTCTCAAATATTCATAAATCTATAAAATAAATATTTATTTTTATTCATTTATCATTCCTTTTACAAACAGAGAGTTGTGATACACAGGATGAAATCTTTAGCTACTTTTGTTCTGTTACGCCAAAGAAGTATAACTTCTTACATGCGTACAAAAGTACTTTTTAATGTACGTTTTTTTAATGTTTTATTTCATCCTAAGAAAATCTTTTATCCCATAATTATAAAATCATCCCTAAATACTACGAATATAGAGAATGAGAGATAAACTGTATGTAAAAAGAAAGTTTATAGTTTATACAAACCATAAGCAGTAGTGTTCCCAGCCTGGCCGATACAACCACGTTCATCCACTAAACTGACTCTAGCCAGCAATTTCACATCAAGTACTATATGTTTATCACTTTTATCACTACGATCACTATTTCTTTCTGTAACTGGGAGAAGTTGCCAATGTAGAGTGTCCGGTACTACCACAAACCCCGTAGCGTCCACTCTACGAGATATGGTATTTGCAAACCATGGTGCAGGATGCGCGTCTGACACCATTTGTTTTCCAAGACTGAAAAAATAAATAATTATTGCTGCCATATACCTATCTATACATATAATAAAATTTTGAGTGGAATCTGTACATTAAATGTTTTTTTTTTTGAAAATCTTATTGAAACAGTCATTATTATCGATACAGAGGCCGAATCTATAGTTTTTAGATATTGTCTATTTGGAAAAGCATTGTATGAAAAAACATTTATGAAAAAATCATTTGGGTTAACATGATTATAACAAAAACAAAAAATATTGTATATGCACATAATTTATATAAAAATACATATTATTTGATATAAAAATGTCGACATTTCGAATAAGCCATTCAGAAATTCGCGAGTTTGTTTTTGACATTGACTTCAGAACAAAAGGAATAAACAAAACTTAGAAAAGAGCTTTACGTAATAATTTTGCTTATTTTCTTTTACATGTGACACTTGACTTCAAAGGACGCTAAAATCTTGCCCGAAAAATTAGATTTCCCCGATGACTATATATTTTGGCTCGAAAAACAACGAAATAGGTATTTATTACTTTATTATATCAGTCTATTTAGGATACATTTGGCTACTACATATTTCAATGAATGAATGAAATTAAACGAATGAAGTTTTGTTCAATTAGTCTTATTCAAGTACTTTTGAGTTGTCAATTTAATTAAAATTTAATTCAGGGAGAAAGAGGAAAAGAAGGAGTGACAGGCAATTCTGCTAAGAGCTGACGAGAAATTCAACAGTTGCTCTTTTAAATACAAAGTTAAATTTTATCTATACTAATATTATAAGATATAAAGTCTGTGAGTTTGTGAGGTTGTGACATTGTAGGGGGTAATCTCTGGATCTACTAAACCTATTTACATAAAATTTGGCTAAGAAGATAGTTTGAGATCCTGGGATGAACATAGGATACTTTTTATCCCGAAAGTCATCCATTAAGGGGGTTAAAATGGGGATGAAAGTTTGTACAGGGAATCAAGCTAAGGAAGCAAAGCCGCCCGAGCGAAGCGAGGGTGAGTCGCTAGTTTAATATAATAAGCAACTCACTCTCGCTCCGCTCGGGTTCCTTCCTAGGAATATTTAAGCGTTAGTATAGATTTCTCAGATATGAGATATTTTCCCGCAATAAAAAGTATCCTATATGTTGACCCGGATGATCACCGGGATCATCATACCAAACATCAAAATCTGTCCAGTGGTTTTCTCGTGATGCGTTCCCAGACAAACACCCAGAAATTCTAAAAACTATAGGTTTGGCTTCTTTATCGATAATAATGACTATTTCAATAAGATTTTCCATAAAATATTTAACGTACAGATTTGACTCAGAATTTTATTATATATATATAGATAAAGCTCATAAGGATGAGTTACCAATTTTATATAAAACCAAATAGTACATTTTCAATGATTACTAAAGTAATACATTACCTGACAAAATAATACTTCTTCATAAGTCTTGGGGGTAAGCGAAGTGGCTCATCTGGTGGGGGTAGAGTCCATGTTATATTCACAAATAAATCTCCTTGTATCGATAGAGCACGCGCGTCAACTATGGGCACGGGCAGACGGGGTGCGTGAGCGCAGGAGCAAATACCAGCGACGCATTCTGTAACCAAACTATTGACTCAATTGTGTCTTATCTATTTATATAAAAATGAATCACCGAATGTATGTACGCGTATAACTTCCGATCGACTGCACCATATTGGATAATTTTTTTTCGTGTTTGTTATTGTCAAGACAAGTTTTGTATAGATGATTTCACTAAATTTTTTAGAAAATTTGACTAAAATAAGATTTTTTTAAACCTCATAATATGAAAAGTTTTTATCCCGGAAAGCATCCCTAAAGGGGGTGAGAATGGGAATGAAAGTTTGTATGGGGAAGCAAGCTAGGAGCGAAGCGAGGGTGAGTCGCTAGTTTTGAAATAAAATAATTAAACACTAGCGATTTTCCCTCGCTTTGTTTGGGTGCACCCCTAGGGGCACCTAGGTACGCGGATTTTGTTCAAAATTTCATGAGTTTAAATTTTTTGGTGCGGAAATCTAACAATTTTTCTAAAATAAAAGTAGCCTAATTTACTCTTAATTTCAGCTTGCTGCCAATGGAATAATTCAAAATCGGTTCAGCCGTTTCAGAAATCAGTCGAAACAAACAGACAAAAAATTCTAACAATGTATCCTATAAGTACCGTTTATACTTTCATATGTATATTAATTACAAACAGACAGTTCAATTTCATTAATCTGCATGTATAGATATTCAGCCCTTTTTAAATGCTGGGCGCCTTCAAAGCACACACATAGACTAAGACCTAGAGTAATACATAAGCTACTGTTAGGTACCTAGGAACATACCCAAGCCAAGCGAGGTTTTGTCGCTAGTATATTATAAATTCGGAATTGTGTCTTTTTATTTTTTCGCTTCGCTTCGCTCGAGTTCCTAGACCCTTTCCTTTACAAAAATGTCTGCCCGATTTGTTGACATATATAATTATTACTCCGCTCCCTTGGGCAGTAGCATGATGATATATAGCCTACAGCCTTCCTCAATAAACGGGCTATTTAATGAAAAAATATTTTTTTAATCGGATTAGTAATTCCTGAGATTAGCGCGTTTAAACAAACAAACACTGCCTCTTTAGGAGTATAGCTATATATCCTACCATGTAGATAAAAAAAATGAATTAATGTTTACACACAGATTACACTTTCAGTACTTTAATCCTTCTATATCAAATTTTCCCGCGGAACATTAATTAATCTGTTACAAAAATAATTTAGGGACTAGCTCGAGTGAAGCAAGATCAGACGTATTTAATCAATATAATCAACAAAAGGTTTTTCTCGGAGATTTAATTCGAATCTACGTAAATTGCAAAGAAAAAATATCATTACGTTCGAAGCTTTTTATTTTTAGTTTATTCTATTACTTTATGTTGTTATTTAACGAAGGCATACCGTGATATGGGTTTGACACTGTTATCTATATCGGAGTTTGCGGTTTCTATATTCGTTCAAGACGATTGTAAGAACTGCTTTCCAAGTGGACTTCCTAGTTGACATCTTTATTCCCTCCCGGACAAATTCTAAGAAATCCGTGCGAATTTCCGAGAATTCAATTGTTATCTAGCACACCGGTGTGCTCGCGGTCCTCGAGGTGTTAATAGAAAAATCAAAAAAACGCTATTGCATTTTGAACTTCTATAATACTGATAACGACTTAAAATTAATCTTAACAGAGCGCTAGTTATGGTTTCCATGGATTGGAAACAGTCACAGAATATGCTTGGTTTTTACGTTTTTTGAAAACACGTTTGGTTCAGTGTGTAGTGACCCTACTTGCTGTGCCAGCGGTCATGGGTTCGAGTCACACTGAGAGCATTCATTTGTGTGGTGAGCACGAACGTTTGTACTCCAGTCATTGGTCTTTATATTGATAATACTAGCGGCTCACCCTCGCTACGCTCGGGTTCGCCTCTAGGAAAACAAATACGAATCTATCCCACGAGAACCGTACATTTTTCCGGGATAAAAAGTAGCCTATGTCGATTTAATATGAAAAACGCTATGCTAGACACTGTTTTTGTAATGTTTTACTTTCCCGCGGGAACCGTCACTTTTATGGGATTTATAAATTTTATAATAAATATTGTTTGACCAGCAATATAAGGTATCAGCATGCCAAATTTTACTCAATTAGGTGCATAAGTTGTTGTGTACCAAGTTGTATAAGTTACCATAGTTTTTTAACTATCCCACGGGAACTTTTTAATTTTCTGGGATGAAAAGTTGGCCGGGGATATGAGGTACCAAAATGCAAAATTTCATTTAAATCGGTCCCAGAGTTTCGGAGATTACCCCTACAAACAAACAAACAGACAGACAGAGAAAACAAAATTTGAAAAAAATCTGGATTTCTTTTATTTCTCTTCTTACATCCCCCTGACTCGGTTTTAGCATTTTTTTCTATGTACAGATATTCGACCTATACATTTTTATTATATGTATAGATGTTCGTGTTTAAAGTTATACAATGTGTTGATTTTTTTGTATGTTGGAAAATGCATTTATGCCTACCACGTGTATACAAACAGGTGGTTATGTGGGGCTCATCGGTTAGAAAATCTAGTAATACCTATCCAACAAAACCTACCCCATCTTAATAGGGTGTTGCAGGATTTCTAACGCACTCAACCACGACACCCCGACGGCAGGTCTGCCGAAGCAGACTACAACAGCTATGGAATTGCTTCAACGGTCCACTCTGCTATCAGAGAAGTACCAGGAGCAACCAGCATGACACATCACCCACCGAGGTGGGCCTCCTCCCAGTGCGTGTCTTGGCTTCGCGCCTGTTGTATAAACTATCTAGTAGCCTTACCATGGAACTAGATGGTGCTGTGTGTTAATGTTCCAACATATTATTTATATTTTATAAAAAATATATTCATACAAGAAAAATAATATTTTGTATTAAAAAGAATATGTTAAAAATTATTATCTTATGACGTAAAATTGTGATTCATGGAGCGCGTAGATCGATTTTGTCGGTTCTTTCGATACAAGGTATAAGCAATCGCTTCCCAAAATAGCATTCGTTTACAATGTTCGAGTACAATGTATATACTTATTATCGCACAATTCTTTACATTATGCTTTTGGCATCTGGCTTCATCGTCATGAAAAACAAATTTTCGCGATTTCAGTAAAATTCTTAACTTAAAAAAAACTCAAATGTTAAAATTCATTAACTATTTTCTAAATGCGAAATAGCGAAAGCTTACAAAAAAGCTCTAAGAGATAAAAAAAGCTACTAAAACACCTTTCTATATTTAATGAAAAGTCAATAATATTAGTATTTATTATTAAAAAACATAATAAATTAGTCTTTGTAAAATTAAACAGAATATTTATTTAGTTCGGCGTTGAATTCATGTTAGAAGTACGTGACAGCTTTATAAACAATTTTCAAAAACAAACTCAGACTATCGCGTACGAGTATATACCATCGTAAATATACGAGCACTTTGCAAGGCTGTAAAGCTTTACCGAATTAGAGTTTTTGTAATAGAATTTCAGAGATGGTACGTAGATATAGACTAGTATTTATGCAATAATTTTTATAAAAAAATTACATTGAAGAAACAAAGGTACAGTAATTGTGAATTATTAGTATTGTAGTGAATTATTAATATTAAAGTCTTGATTTTGTAATCAGACTCTTTCGGCCTTAGTCTTCGGGCCTTCTTCAACTATATTCCCTTTGCAGGCCTCAATTTGTCACAAAGTGTAGATGGCACAAGACTAGATGTCGTGGAAATCTTTAGTGAGATCTATGTCCAGCAGTGGACGTGTTTTAACTGAGAAAAAGAACAGTTACAACTGGGTGGGCTAGTCTATCGTGATTCATGGAAAATCTTAAACGAAACAGCAAAAAAGAAAGAAAAAACGGTTCCCAAGGTTCAAATAATACAAAATAGGTGCTATATAGTCCTAGCCAGCCCTATATTCTATTTTAAGAGATGTATTAAGACAAATCTCTTAATATTATCAAATTTATAGTCTTGAATTAGTTAAAACAAACTTAACCGAAACTCTTTTCAAGGAAATACGAAGCTGCGACAAGGATGAACTTGAAAAAGTAAAGATTACTGGGCGGATGAAATCAAACTATAGTTAATAGATACAGATAGAGGCCAAATAATACTTTGAAAGTAATTAAATTGAAAGTTAATTTGAGAAATTATTATAAAAACTTAGATAGTTATAATAATTGACTATATGCAATTGGGGGCAGTGGTAGCCAAATGGTAACACGCTCGCTTGAGAGACCGAATGAAGCGGGTTCTAATCCTGGGTCTCGCATCTCTGATATTTTCAATCGAATCACTTCTAGCATGACTTGCATTACAGTAAAGGAAAACATCGTGAGGAAACCTGCATGTCTGAGATAACCTAGCTAGTTTTCGAAAGACATGTGAAGTCCGCCAACCCGCACTTGGCAAGCATGGTGGACTATGGCTTGATCCCCCTTCGTATTGAAGGGAGGCCCGTGCCCAGCAGTGGGACGTTAAAAAGGATTGAATACAATATGCAATTAACCAATATACACGCAAAAAAGTGTACACAAATCACTACTCCCTCTTTTTTTCAAAATCGATCAATAATAATTAATGTCTATATTTCATATATAATATGAGTAAGAATATAGTATTTTTAAAGTCTACTTTAAATTTAGATTTAGTAAAATGAGATTGTTATTTCGAACACGCCGCAAAACCGCAAGCCAGTAAACAAAAAACTGATCAAACGATAAAATGCGCTCAGTGTATTACAAATATCTACTTATAACACTTCATTTTATTTTATTCAACATGTGAAACTGTTTTCGTAGGATGGGATATTTTCCCATGGACATAGGTTCGATTTGATAAAATTAGACAATATGAATACCAGTTTTCGTATATGGCTTCGCTTGTTTGAACGATTGTATACTGATAAAAACATATGCTAATATTTTCTTAGATTTACGCGAATATTTGACATTGACATTTTAAATAAAAGTATCTTTTCGAATTTTTTCGTTGATTTATTTAGATTTTTGGTCCCCGACGTGTCGAATGCTTTACAGCAATCATGGTCACGGGACTAAGGTGTTAGATGTCTCAAAGGTATTATAAAGTTGTTACAGACAACCTACCCACAAAATAACAAAATGAATTCAAAAAACTTGAAAATAGCATACGCTAAGTTTAAGCTATTATTTCAAATTTCTTTAATATCTATTAAGTAGTTAGTTACTACGTGAAGAATTAGTACATATATATTGGCACTAACTCGCATTATTGTGGTCTCGTTGCTACATTTTAATTTAGTATTGTTTTAGTTATTTATGATTTATAGGAGGATTTATAAAATATTGCGATTCACCCTCGCTTCGCTTCGGGTTCGTCTCTAGACAAAAAGAAATCTATCCCACGGGAACCGTACAGTTTTCTGGGATGATATATAGCCTATAGCCTTCCTCAGTTAACGGATTAGTAATTCCTGAGATTAGCGCGTTCAACTAAACAAACAAACAAATTCTTTAGCTTTATAATATTAGTATAGATTTATCATACCCAAAAAAATAATAGCAAGTATTCGTACCAGCTGGTTTATACATAACTTTTTGTAACACGAAGATAATCAGATAGAATATGAATAGGTGTTGATTTCCCCCTAAATTATTTCAAAAAATCCTAATGACATTTCTTTTTAATATCAATAAATTTTTGTTTAGAAATAACAATTGTCAAATACTTTAGAAACCGAGTTAATGTGAGTAGCGCAGTTTAAACACACATATTTCTCATACGAGCCAAAATTCACTTTCATTATTTAAGTTTTCCTTTTTTTGATGTTGGTAAAATAGATCAGTAGTAACGTGGAATGTTAAGAATGGATAAATGAACTGCCTACGAATAATCTGTTTCAATATTGTGTTTGAATATTGGTCCAACTAAAATATTTCTTTGTACAAGCATTTTTATTTT
The DNA here is from genome assembly GCA_905404265.1 of Fabriciana adippe. NCBI lineage: Eukaryota > Metazoa > Arthropoda > Insecta > Lepidoptera > Nymphalidae > Fabriciana > Fabriciana adippe. The sequence continues at coordinate 12,131,187 of FR989995.1, read as the reverse complement.
AACTTTATATGATAACGGATTTTCTATAGCGGTTCTGTATATAACTTAATGATACATCACTCAAATCTTAATGTTATAAACTAGTGACTTACTCTCAAGCAAATCCCTAGGCGCATTTGCTTTTACCTAGCAAAGACATCAAAGTGTTTTTTATAGAAATAGTTAATGGGTCTGAGATGAACATGGTTCACTTTTTACTACTATCACTAGCGATTCACCCTCGCTCCTCTCGGGTTCGTCCTTGGGTACATTTTAACGATTAGTATAGATTTCTCAGAGATGAGACATTTTTCCACAGTAAAAAGTATCCTATATATTGACCCGGATAACCAGCTGTCATAATACCAAATTTCATTATTATCTATGCGTTAGTTTTCTCGTGATGCGTTTCCAGACAGATAGACGGACAAACATTCTAAAAACTAATGATTCGGTATCGATAATAATGACTATTTTAATATGATTTTTGAAAAAATACTTAATGTACAGATTGGACTTAGTTAAAATTTTATTATATGTATTATCCAGCACTCATTATTTCCTAACATAAATTAGCTCAATGGATATTTTATATTGATTCACAATCAGTCACATCGCGTAAAATTTGACTAAGGTGTTTATTGATCGACTATTAGTGTTATCTAATAGTTACTTTTGGGTACTTTAATATCATTCTGATATCGTTATAACTGATATATTTCTAAACGTTAGTTAATATGTATATTGTAAGCAATTTGAAAAGTTAAATATTTATATCTATCTATCTAATACCTTTAAACGAGCAATTCTTGTATATTTATTTATTTATAGCGGTGATCTCGGAAATGGCTCTAACGATTCCGCTGAAATTTGAAATGTGGGGGTTTAAAGGGGCGAAAAATCGATCTAGATTAGTCTTATATCTGGGAAAACGCGTGTTTTCGAGTTTTTATGCGATTTTTTAGCATTATTCTAAGCAAAATATGGTCGATAAATTCGCAAATTCTGGCATAAGAATCGTGGTCAAGCGGCCAAGGCGCAATATTGTTAATCACAGGTGTCCGGTTTCGAATCCCGCTCGGATGCAAAGTTTTTACTTTTTTTTGTATTTATTCAAGTTTTAGTTTTTTTTTGTTTTTTTAGCCAAATTAAAAAGAAAATTGTACTTGTGGCCAAAAACTTCGAGAGAAGCTCTGTCGCCCAGGTACTGTATATTTTAACGAAGAACTGATCCTAACTTTGCTCAGGTAATTTACTAAGTCCCTTTTATATTTATAATATTATACATTATATACAGATACGCCTCCTTTTAGTTGTTTTTTTTTCTCTAGCAACCTTTTTTTTATTAGCTTATGTGTTTATATGGTATGATTTGAATAATCGTCTGAGTAGTCCTAATTCATCTGAGTCCACATCCAAGCGGTTTCAACGTTATATGTAACGTAGGCGTACATACAAATAACATTGTTTAATAACATATTTTCAAATTTTGAAGCATGTAAATTATAAACGAAGCATCTTATTTAAACAATTTATCAAATTTGACTGATAGTATCTACTATCAGTCAAAATACAAAAAATATCCAAGTATCAACATATTCACATTTGAGGAAAGTAATTCTGCATTTTTGCTGTCTATTAACACGCATTTATTCACTTTTTCTTATAAATACATGGTTTTAACGTCAATGTGGGTAGTTTTGCTTTTTTTACGGGGGCTTCCCGCAACTTAGTGAACTCCACGAAGAAGAAAACTTAACTTTTTGGTATCCAATAACTCGAAAAAAAAATATTTGTTTCATATTCCTGTCACCAGGATGAAATTTGATTAAAAATTGTATTTATATATAGGTCCTGTCATGACTACAATGTTCACTTTAATGATATTGCCTTAATGAATTATACTTTAGAAAATTTTAAAAGGAAAATTAGAAATGTACTTCTTCTAAAAGATTTATATTATAACTTCATACCCTATTAATGTTTCTATGTTTTGCTAATATAATTTAAGTGTTGTTGTTTTGTTAAATCTCTACTCTTTTATTGTATGAATTGTTTGTTTGTGGAAACTTTATTGGTGTATTTACTATTATTATTATAATTTTTTGTTTGTGTTGTAACACAAACAACAAATTATAATAATAATAGGTTGTTTGTAGGCTGAATCTAATAACATCCTAAAGCTTAGAAAAGATGATATTCTACAATCTCTCCTTGAAATAGAAAATAAAAAAAAAATGGAAATTAAGTAAAGAAACTATGTATTATGTCATGTCATGTAGGATAATTCAACCCTTATATATTTCAGAACATTAAATATTAAATTTTTGAAGACTACTTTAAGTTTAGGCGGTTTTACGTGGGTCTTCAAAAGAAAGAAATTGCTGCTCAAAGAGGATACGGAGTGTAACAATCTCCTCAATATTAAAAGTACTTCGACTCTAAATGTCAAGAGATTCTTATCCGGTGACACGCAAGACAACTCAAAATACATTTTTTACGTAGCTAAAATACGAATCAAATAACATAAATTACATTAGCTTTTTATTGTTTTTCCTTTGTTATTATAATGTATATTCACTGTTTTAAATGAGGTCAATCTTTTACATTCTGTTTCTTCATTAAGGACAAATTGAATAAGAAAATTATAATTCCGAATATTTGAAAAAGAATTATATACCCATTTCAAATTACTATCTTAAATCTTAAAAATGATATTAAAAAGATAATTATGAACTTAGTATACTGGCTTTGCTATCAAAATCTTAATTATTTCCGATTAGCCGATCCGACAGACGTTATCTTGTTTAAATTCTAAGTTTGTGATTTTTATATGATAGTGGCAGTGGTAGCCCAGTTGTAACGCGCTCGCTTGGTAAACCGAGTGATACAGGTTCAAATCCCGGGTCTTGCACCTCTGATATTTTCATGTGCGAATCATTTCCAATATGATTACCACTTTTTTACGTGTAGGAAAACATCGTGAGGAAACCTGCATGTTTGAGAGAAAAAGAGTTTTCGAAAGATATGTGAAGTCCCGCACTTGGCCAGCGTGGTGGACTATGGGCTGATCCGCCTCATATTAGGAGGTCCATGCCCAGCAGTGGGACGTAAAAAAGGGTTGAATACATACAACCTTTATATAATAATTACACTACGGGACTTAAACGCGTGAATTTGTTAGTGGTTATATCTGCCCGTGATCACGGCTGATGCAACCCAGTCGAAACGTCAGGAATAAAGTATATAGTCACAAAAAATTCACGCGTCTAAGTCCCGTAGTATAATTATGATATAATTATGGAACGCGAAAATTTAAAAAGGTTTGTGATCTTTGTGTTTATAAAATTCAGCTATAAAAACAAATTTAGTTTGCCCAACTTTCTCATTTTCGGGGAAACTTTGCCATTCGGACTAGTAAGAATATTTAAAACAAATAACCAAATTAGTCCAGCCTTCCTCAACTGATGCGCTTAGCAACGAATGAGCTTTTCAATTTTATTTATATAGACTAGCGACTCATCCTCGCTCCGCTTAGGTTCGTCCCTACTTACGTTTTAATGTTAAGTATAAATTTCTCAGAGATGAGATATTTTCTCGCAGTAAAAAGTATCCTATATGTTGATCCGGATAACCAGCTATCATCTTACTAAATTTCATCAAAATCCCTCTAGTGGTATTTCCGTGATGCGGTAACAGACAGATAGAGACAGAGAGACAGACAGACAAAACATCTAAAACCTATAAATTCGGCCTCTGTATCGATAATGTCTATTTCAAAAGACTTTCCAAAAAATATTTAATGTACAGATTCGGCTTAGATATAATTATCAACCTAATCATCGTTGCTGCTTAGAGGGGATGCTTAATTTGAAAAAAAAAAAATATCTTTTTTAAAAAATGCAACAGTAATTTCGATTCGCTTGACAATTTGCTCAATTCTTATGGTGATATTAGTTGCTTGAAAAATGTTATCCCACGCTTTAGTTAATAGTATAAATATTCATAAAAAAGTGGTAAATTCATTTCAAATTTAATGAAACTCAGTCATAATATTATTGAAATTATAAAAACAAATAAAATTAAATAATATGTCGACGATTTTCCAAATAGGTACAAATAGATTGTATCTATTACATATTTTGGGATGCTTAAAAAATGATTCTGAATAAATGAAAATGTAACTTATTTTGATTTATAAAAAAACATATAGAAAAAATCAACATAGTATTCCCCCTCTACATGCGTTCACCTTTGCGTGATGGGTAGGGGGAAGGGGGGGGGGGGGGTGACATCTAAACATATTAGTTGTACATATTTTTGTAAGTCATTTATAAAACCCTTAATTTTGATACCCCACTCGACTAGATTTTGAGAAAAAAAAACTTTTTTGAAGTCATAATATGGCGCCAAAAATCGCCCATTTTAATTTTTATAATTTTGATATACCCAATGTCACTCTCATTCATTAAGACGAATCTAACGACACCTCTCAGGTCAAAAAGAAAAATAAAATCCATCAAGCCGCTTAGGATACAGAGCCTGCCAAAAAAATATACTTATATACTCGAAAAACATAACCCTCCAGGCACAGTTGGGTAAAAAAGAAATGTACTAAAGTCACTTAAAAACTAAATAAATATTCCGCAATCAAAAGTGGACCTTTTTTTTATAGAACTACTTTTTATTAATAACCTATTTATTGAAAAAGAATCGTGAATATCTATGAAGAACATTATTTTATAGGTAAATCTGATTTAAACTAACTATATGTCAAGTGAAATCTTGTGAAATCTAACTCGCACTTGGCACATTTTTTAATAAACTGGAAAACAAAGTGTTGACATAGCAGAAAACAGATGAGTCGTAACGTACTCGGCAATGAAGTTTTATAGCTTGTAATACAAATTCTTTACAAAAGTGTAAAGGAGTTTATATAATAAAAAAAATATCCTACATACGATTAGCGTAAAGTATGGTCATACATAAAAGTATGTATGTTGGGCATTACCTACAGATGATGCCCTGGCATAATAAAATTAATGTTATGTTATAAAAGACTTCCCAATTGGTATTCTCGTTTTTTTCCAATAGCAATGGGAAAAAATTCCAATGGGAACCGGGTATAGTGAAATAATATAGTATTATAATTTTATCCTTAAAATCGACCAATTCACACTTATGAGTATAGAATATAAGTTAGATAGAGAGATGTATTTTACATGAAATGTTTTCCCTTTTTCACGTCTCACTGCTGGGCACGGGCCTTATTCAATACAAGGGAGATCAGGCCATAGTCCACCACGCTTTATATGTCTTTCGAAATTTTTCCTAGGTTTTCTCAGGCATGCAGGTTTCCTCAAGATGTTTTCCTTCAAGTGGTAATTACGTTAGAAATGATTCGCACATGACAATATCGGAGATGCGTGACCCGGGATTTCAACCCGCTTTACTCGGACTCCCAAGCAAATACATGACCATTGATCACTGGGCTACCACTGCCTTAAGTAAATATGTGAGTTCAATATATTTGTTGACTTCAGTACCTCTTTAGCTAGAAAGTAATTATTAAAAACTAGCTGAGACGATAGACGTCGACCTTATCATCTTTCAGATCATACAAATATGGCACTTTCATGGTTTCACTCAAATCATTAATTTTTTAGACATTTTTTGACGTTATACTTCTTTTGGCACGTTTAGAAAAAAATTTAAAAGTTAAATTTTTACGATTTGCACGCACGCCGACAGCCAAAAAGCGATATGATGAAATTAGCTGAAAGCGACATGATGAAGTTAGCTGCATTCTTTTTACAAAGAGTTGTGACATACGGGATGAAATATTTAGTTATTTTTGTTCCGTTACGCTAAAGAAGTATAACTTTTTACGTGCGTACATAAGTACATACACACGTTTTTTTCCCTACTCAAATCGCTCCAAAAGTTTACGGCATTTTTTATATAAAAAACAGCGAAATCGGTTAGTCAATTGATGCGCTTACCAAAAAGCATTTCTTTTTTTATTTAAATAGATTAAATGAAGTTTTTACTAGTATTTGTTTATAAATAATAGAACATTACTATTAAAAAAAAATCATGTTAAGAGTCATGGATGAAATGGCAAATAAACTGTTAGCCTAAAGCTATATGCTATACAACTATTACAATACTTTATTAAACGTTTTTGAAAACTGCCTCGGTGGTGTAATGGCTAGCACGTACGGCTGCACACCCGGAGTTCCTAGGTTCTAGTCCCGGGTCGGGCCAAGTTTAGTTATTGAGTCTTTCTGTAGTAAGCCTCAATAACAGCCTGTAGTTGGGAGGTTGGCGGTGTTTCACCCCCGTGCCTCGGAGAGCACGTAAAGCCGTAGGTCCTGCGCCTTAACTCTCACCGGTCGTGTCGAGTTGTCGTCTCACCAGAGTATGAGAGTGACAGGAATAGAGAGTGCACTTGTGTCTCCTGTACAGTTGGTAAGTCTCATTGAGATTGGCCGCCGTGACCGGTATCGGTCAGGAGGACATTATTATTTTATTACAATACTTTCTAAAACTCTTGTCAATCTTCACGGCAAAACCAGTTTATACTTAATTTTGTTTTAATAACATAAAATTAACAACAGTTCATACAAAAACGTAATTAACGTAACTGAATTGTAATATATTAAATAGTTTATATCTAATGACATACGAACGCTTACAAAGCTTTGATGTTGAGAAAGCTCTAAAACTGAATATTTTGGAAGGAAACATTTCCTTGCAAACTTAACAGAAAATGTAAGAAAAATTATACGATAAACAAATTTTCTAATAGTAACGACTGTATTTACCATTCCATCTATTTCTGCTGAGAAATTTTTAAAAACAAGATATTTGCATTTAAATATAGCGCTTTTATTACTCTGGTAATAAAATCTTATTGGTCTAAAATAAAATTTTCTTTAAGTATAGAACATTCTTTGAACATAGCGAGTGAAATTTATATATTTTGTAATAAAATTACTAGTAATGCAATTTAAGAATTACTTCTTTCAAATCTGGAGACTAAGCTTTGAGTAGTCTAGTAGAACATGGACTTTTCATCCAGGCTCATTAAATAGTTTTCATAAGATAACAAAATAATTGACTCTAAAGCAAAGCTACTCTAATAAAATAAAAGTATCTCTTCAAATTTTTCGCGAGTTTATTTAGAATTTTGGTTCCCGACGTTTCGAATGCTTTAAAGAAATCATGGTCACGGGAGAGTCTAAGGTTTTAGACGTCTCAAAGGTCACAGTTACAGACAATACCTATCCACAAAATTATAAAATTATTCTAAAAATACAAAAAATTACAACAACCACATATCGAAATAAATCCGAAAAGTAAAGGTACTCTAGTTACGCTTTTTGTTCGTTGTACTCATAAATTATAAGTTAAGTAATATCTATATATATATATATATATATATATATATATATATATTATATATATATATATATATATATATATATATATATATATATATTATATATATATATATATATATATTAAAAATCGGACTAACAAACAAGAAAGAAAAAAATTATGTTTCTATAAGTGCTTTGAAATTTATAAGACAATACTGACGATAATATTAAACAAATATTTCACACTGTATTTATATCCTTTGCAGTCTAGTCTATACGGTAATGAATCGTAAATCTATTAAACATTTTCCAGACTTTAATACACAAGTTCAAAATAGAAAGTGATTATACGATGATGCACTTTTATTTATAAAAATAGTATTCAACGTCTGAATTAAACAGTTAGTAAGATTCTTTAGGTTAATAAAACTAAATTAGTATACACCGTTCGTGTAACGAAATAAATTGTTTCCTTTCTTCTAACTTGTTACCTAGACATACATTTAACTTTATGCTAATATTATGCTAGGCAGTGATAGCCCAGTGGTAAAGCGCTCGCTTCGGAAACCGAGTGAAGCGGGTTCAAATCCCGGGTCCCGCACCGCTGATATTTTCATATGCGAATCGTTTCCAACATGATTACCATTTGCCTTAAAGGCGAAGGAAAACATCGTGAGGAAACCTGCATATCTGAGAGAACCTAGCAAGTTTTCAAAAGACTTGTGAAGTCCACTAAGCCGTCCTTGGCCAGTGTGGTGGGCTATGGTCTGACCCCTCTCGTATTGAAGGGGGGCCCTTGTCCAGCAGTGAGGCGTTAAAAACGGCTGAATACAATATTATAAAGTGGTAAAACGCGTAAGTTTTAAGTTTGGATATAGGGCTAATCCCTGAAACTACTCATTCAAATTTAGAACAGATTTTTAATTTTAGATTATATTTTCTGAAATAGCATATAGGCTACTTTTTATCCACGAAAAATGTACGGTTCCCGTGGGATAGGTTTGTTTTTGTTTTCCTAGAGCCGAACCCGAGCGAAGCGAGTGTGAGTCGCTAGTAAATAATTCAATTAAAGTCAATTAGAATAAAATCAAAATAAATTAATTAGATTTTTAATCTGATGATTCAAAAAGTTTTATATATTCTTGTATTTTTAAAATAATTTTGAAGCACCAAAAATTTCTTTCTACTGTTAAGACCAAAAATAACGCTCAACTGTCCCCATAAAAACCTTTCTATGTTGTTTTGTTAAAAAGATAAGCTGATATCGGTGAAATTTGGCACAAAGATAGTTTAAGATTTAGAGAGAGATATATTAAAAAAGGACATATAAGTTCTAAATATTTACTTACCATCGAGTTCCACGTTTATGTTGGCGGCTGTATGACCATCCCATGGGTGGGCAATTAGCTTAACTTTGTAAGCACAACCCGGTCTCACTGCGCAGCCGTCTGGCACAGGACTAGCGAAGGCGGGTATTACGCTCCACAGCGATTCCTAATAGATTAATATCAAATAATTACTTACTAGCAAGAAAAAAATAACCTAATATCTATAAATAGCTCTTTGAAGAAAACCTTCTTTGATAATGAAATAATCAATAATGATCATTCCATTTTACACATTTTTATTCTGTTTTTATACGATGTTAGAGAATGCGATTTTCTATTAAGTCGAGCTCGATTTTATAAGATTAAATCTCATTTGTACAGAATGAATTTTGAGCATGATTTGAGATAGGAAATCTTACGCTAATCCTATTGATCCTCGGATGCTGTTATCGCTACGTTAGTAATTATATTAGAATGGTTACATGCAGACGAGAATTTACAACTCGCCTATAATATCTATCTTATGAGATTTAAAAGATCCCATACTTTTGTTCATACTAGAAATATTTAGTATAGGCATTTTCTTAGGGTTTTTTAACTTGTATAAACATTATCACGTCACATTATTATTACAAATTCGAAATTTTGTGTGTTTGTTACTCCTTCGCACCGAAGACAGATGGATGGATTTGGATAAAAGATAGCTTGGAATAAGCAGTAAGAAGTATATAGAATATGGAAGAAGACGATCTGGAGTAACACGTACATCTATAAAGCACATATATATATATATATATATATATATATATATATATATATATATATATATATATATAACACGTACAGCAATAAACTTTATAGAAAGGTGACGCTTTCTGAATATAAATGATACAAGAGTATACCTGAATATAAATTCAAAAGAGCAAGTCGCTAGTATGACATACAATACTTTCAAGTTGAACCGTTTTAAATTTAAGACCCCACATTGTTATTAGCATAGTACGTTTGTATGGGAGATATATGCCACCTCAAACGGCTCGTGAAACTGCAAATAAAGTATTTTACGAAACATTAACAGATATCGTTTAAATTGCCATTATAACCATTATTGCCATTATAACCATATTTTGCATTGATTCGCAGCAGAATGGATTATGGTAGCTTTTTATATGATAGTGCAGCCAAGACACACTTATTAAAACTAGATCGTGTACAGAATTCTGCCTTACGTATAATAGGTGGATTTATAAAATCTACACCTATTCACGTCATGGAATGTGAACTCAGCATCCCTCCACTTAATATTAGACGTCACTTCTTGGCTAGTAAATACTGTCTTAAATCCATGACCTCATATGAAGATAGTACCATTATTTTATTGAAAGAGTTGACTCAGGTATGTCAAAACCATTATTGGCAGAAAAAGAAAAAACCATTACTCGCAAATGTATATAACTCACTCAAAGAGGAGAGAATAAAGTCTTGTGATACAAATGCTTTGAAAACTAACATAGATAAAATTATTATATCTACTGAAATAGAAGGCTTTACAGGATCTAAGAATAATAACATGAATACTATGTTAAAATACTGAACACTTAATATGCTCGCTGTTAAATATGAAGGGTGGTATAAATTATATACTGATGGGTCGAAAACAACAAACGGCTTAGGAGCAGCTTTTTATGATCCTGGTCACAATGTGAAACAGAAATATAAAATTACATCAAGTGTCTCAATCATGTCCGCCGAGCTCCTTGCAATCTCAGAGGCATTAACATATATTAGTAATAATATTGAAACTAAAAATGTAGTTATACTATCAGATAGCAAATGTGCGCTGCAGCATTTGGCTCGATGCGCCTCTGGTCAAAGAGGTGTATCGATAGCCTATGCAATTATGAGAAAAATTTTATTTCTCACTAATAACGGACTGACTTTGAGATTGCAATGGGTACCGGCGCACATTGGACTAAGTGGGAATGAGGAAGCCGATAGAATAGCTAAAGAGGCAATTTTAAATGGGTCTGAAATATATATTGTACCAGATTTTACAGAAATTTTGATTAAATGTAAAATTGATATCTTTAATAATTGGATCAAATACTTTAGAGAAATCTCAAAGGTTAAAGGAATCTGGTACAGTACTATACAAAAAGAACCTCGTCATATACCTTGGTTTATAGATTGTAGAATGCGTAGGGAAGTAATTGTAATGGCGCATAGGCTTCGGTCTGGGCATATACCCCTGAATAAGTTTAAGTTCCTAATGAAAAATACATTATCAGCTAATTGTAGTACTTGTGATATCGTAGAAGATGTACAACATATTTTAGTGGAGTGTACCCGAAGCGAAGCCTTGCGAAAAAAATTGATTAAAAATTTTAATTTTAATGTAAAAGATGTTGGTAGATTTCATAGCATACTTGCTACTCCTGTAACAGAACAAGCTAAATTAGTTTTTAATGAAGTGTTAAAAATATTTAAGGAGATAACAGATTGTAGCTGAATATATGTTTGTGAGATACGATAGGTCTGGCATAATCTGAAAAGATTCAAAGACCTTTAAATATTAAAGAATAAAAAAAAAAAAAAAAAAAAAACCACGAAAAAAACAGTAAAAAGAACTCGGGGAAGTGTAATCGAATTAGGTTAATTATCTCAATAACTCAGTTTAATTTATGAGCTTTTTTGTTGAAACTACAGCAAAACACTCACGCGAGATACTCTCGAATTGAAATAGACAATCGTTTTGTGTTGTTGCAGTGTTACACAATATTTCAAAGTGCTTTCAAAAAGTGTAGTTATGACAATTATATCTGTACACGACTTTCTACAAGTACAGTTCTACAATATTTTAGAATATAAATAACTAGTGAAAAACGAAAACTAATTTATCCCACAGGAACCTTACATTTTTCCAGGATAAAAATTAACCTATGTGCTATTCCAGACTATAATCTATCTCTGTGCCAAATTTCATCCAGATCCGTTCAGCCGTTCTGGCGTGTTTAAGTAACAAACATCCATCCAAACTTTCGCATTCATAAAATTTATAGTATTCTAATATAACCAAAATATTGTAAAAAACAATTTAAAATATAAAAAAATCAAATCAAGTGCGAGTCGGACTCGCATATGAAAGGTTCCGTATCATAATCGACTTTTTTAATTTGCAAGCAGCCTTTTTGAAATTCGCCATCTTGGTTTTTTATTATTTGTTGTTACAGCGGTAATAGCGTTCATGAGATACAGTCTCTTATCAGACGGCTGTATCTTATAAACACGTCTATCGACAGATGGACGGACAGCGAAGGCTCAGTAATAGGGTTCCGTTGGCACTCTTCTGGTGCGGAACCCTAAAAATGGAGAATATTACAGATTAAATAAAGCGAATAAAAAACCATTTAAAAAGAAATCAATATATACATTCCTAACTACTATTTCGTGTTTGTGTAGAAAAAAAATCTCATTTCAAAGGTAGGTACTTTATGGACTATAAAGTTAGATTTATGTATGTGTATTAAGTTAACATTTCATCGTTTATGAGCTACGCAAATAAAAGTGTCAAGTTCTATAATTCGTAATGGCTTTACACTGTCTCATTTTTGCCTTATTTTCAGCTTGACATATCTTTCTCTTGTTTCAACAAAATTTATTCATTCGTAAATATTTTCTCTGAATATAGTGAAAATTTAAACCAAAATGTTGAACTGAAAGCTTAACCGTCTGCTTAATCGTCAATTATAATATAAAATATATGCTCTATTTAATAAAGTATGAGAACAAATGTTTATGTATATGGCTAATATAATTATTTGATGCTACACGAAATCGAACCTGTATTTTTCAACCAAAAGACAGACAATCCTATCTATGTCATGATAGCTCATAAGTTGATTACTTATATGTTATGTATTAAAAAATGTAATTTCCTCGTCTTCTTGAATATTTTATCATTTTCTTGCTTTTCCCTCCGTTTTTATTCCACGATATAAAAGTTTAAATTGAATTTACTCACCCCCGGAATGTTATATTCGTAGCAAAGGTTAGATCGGCAATCCCTCGTGTCAGTCAAGCTGTGAACTTCTAGAGAATACTCTCGAACATCAGGGCCTGATGACAATATTTCATTACGTCTTACTGTATCAGCTTATATTACATGATGTGATGTGATATACATTGTAGCATTACCATAATAATTTTGCAGGTGAGTTAGATTTTTTAATGCTGATGTGCTAAAAACTTCGTAAAATTAACACCTCGTCTTATAATATTGTCTCTTCAAATGAGAAGAGAGCTTGTTTTCTACCTTTACGAGTAGAGTAATTACACATAAATAAACTACACAGAGATTTATTATAGTGGTCAAAGTCTCTTTTAAGCTGTAAAGCGAGTTATTAAATTAAATATGTTCAACTATTACATATAAAAAGCAACTATAACTCCTAAAGAGTAAATTTTGATTTTAATTTAATTTTTGTCAATTGTCAACTGATGGTCTTCTCTATTCTACGTAACATCAGCGAAATTATCATAATATAATTATTATATTGTGCTCAACTGTCATGTTTTGATGTCACTAACAAGAAAATTAAATTGAATTGAATTGGAAATAAATGACAACATACCAACAGGTGGGTCCCAAGTAACGTTAAACATCAGCTCGTGATCAGACCCCTTGAGGGGTACCGGGTAGACGGCTACGCCCCGAGGGAGAGCCGCGTGCTGCACACTGTAGGGGTCTGCTTTCTCCTTTAACAATTTAAATAAAAATACTATTATTATAGCGATTAAATTTCAGAAATCTATTAAAAAAAGTTTGTCTATTTGTAAAGTATGCAAAATTCGAACGATTGCAATGAAACTTGGTGAATTATTGTGTTCACGCCCGGAAAGTTTTCTGGGATGAGTACAATACCAGTGTGGATATATAGAGTATCTTATTTATTACTATCTTTAAACTAAAATTTATAGATGTGATTTCAATAAACTTTAAATAATCATGTATACATATAGACAACTGGATGAAAACGAAAACTCACGCTGAGTTACTAATAATTTAAAATTAAAATGACTACACAAGTCATTGCTTTCCTCTTTCTGATAGAGAGAGCTTTTTAAAAAGCTTTCACAACGAATAAAAACAATGATTTTCACTTTTAATTTTAAATGAACGTGCAATATTTTAATAAAAGTAATAAAAACATTTGAATCTATACTAATATTATAAAGCTGAAGAGTGTGTTTGTTTGTTTGGTTGAACGCGCTATTCTCAGGAACTACTAATCCGATTTGAAAAATACTTTTTGCATTAGATAGCGCGTAAACTGAGGTAGGCTATAGGCTATATATCATCCCAAAAAAATGTACGGTTCCCGTGGGATAGATTTGTTTTTTTCTAGGGACGAACCCAGCGAAGCGAGGATGAGTCGCTAGTATTTTATATGTTTCACCATTTGTATTCCGCGTGAATTAGACAGATTATATCAAAACAAAGTTCCATGTTCTTTAATTTAAAACTGAAATCATTATTTGTATGGCCTAAACAAACATTATGTCATGTAAATATTTATCCAACAATCTCCAGGTCAATAAAAAAGTAGGAGAGGTAGATATAGAGATAAAACGGAAAAAGTTAAACAAATTAAATACATAATAATATATATCGGAAAAGGATGTAGTTAAATGTTTCTGCTAGAATGTAAAACCTTACCGTTGTTTAAAGTCGCTATATTATGTATGTTACGTCAAATCAAAGGGGGATCGAGACGCCATCATGACATTCCTTGAAGTTATATGGAATAGTAACGTTGGTTGATCGTGGCGGATCACTCTAGTCGTGTTTCGATATTGTAGATGGCTATTAGAATTATCGTTATAAGTTTATAATAATGTAATTTCCTTTATTAAAACATATTGAGCATTGTATACTTTATTTTGTGCCCGCATTTAGCTCTGAAAACGCCCACAAGATTCATAACCGCTAAAGATGTTGAAAATATGGATACCCTATTAAATATAGTTAGTTCAGTATACATCTCTCTCTCTCTCTTTCTTTTTTTGACATTTCTGAAATACATCTAATTGCCCTTAGTAAGCTCTACTGTACATTTTAGAATAATATTTTTATTAGTATGTATTGTGCAGGGTGCCCCCTTTCAGGATAAAATCTGGATAATTGCTTGACAGCTTGGAGCGGAGAGGGGGGTGGAGGGGGGGGGGGTGCATGGCCCATTATTATTAGCAGAGTGCGAGTTTCGCGCGTGAACGTAAGACAAACGAATTAACTCAGTGTTTAATGGGCAAAAACGATATGCCGACATGACGCGGGACAATACCGTCAAAATCGGACCAATACCGTCAAAATCGGGACTTTCCGGCACAATCGGGATGGTTGACAACTCTAGTATTCTATACGCATTTAACTAAAAGGGTTTGAAATTAAAGTAAACTATGAATTGTTATGCTAACTAGGTTAACTATGCTCTAATATATAATAAGGTATTCCAGTTACAAGAGTCCTAAAATAACAATGTTGTTGTTCGAAGCATTGAATTATTTGTTTGCTATGGTTTAAATGTTAATTTGATTTTATATTTCGTAAAATGTTTTATAGCCATAAGATATTTTCAATTTAAATATTCACGTTTGAAATGTGTCTATCAATGTTAGAAATTAATGATGAAGGTAGGATCAAGGCTGTATTATGAAGGTTAAATATAGTGTAACGTACTTTAAGGATTTTACTCAAGGGTTTTTTTAATAATAATAATAACTCTTTATTGCACACACAAAAGAGGAAGAAACAACAATACAGTGGTAGGAAAATGCATAAGAGGCGGCCTTATCGCTAAAACAGCGATTTCTTCCAGGCAACCTTTAGGTGTAGGAAATAGCAGTATGAAGTGGAAGGGATGTGAAGAAATAACAGAGTTAAGAAAAATAAAAATGATACATTCATATATACATACATATGATATTTTATATACGTATATAAAATATATAAATTAGGTTTACCTAAATAATATGAAAATAAGGGCTTTTATTGTTGGGATCAATTTCAGATTAATAGTTTGGTCGCTTCGCTTCGGGTTCGTCCCTAGACAAAAACAAATCTATTCCACGGGAACCGTACATTTTTCCGGGATGACATATACCCTAAAGTCTTCCTCGATAAATGAACTATCCAACACAAAAAGAATTTTACAATTCCAACCAGTAGTTCCTGAGATTAGCGCGTTCAACCAAACAAACAAACAAACTCTTCAGCTTTATAATAAGAAGATTTAGTATAGATTTGTTATTTATATTTATATAAAATAGTCAAAAGAATAAATAAAATTTGTTCCCTAAAAGGCATATTCTGATCTGAAAAAATAATCCAAAGTTTTCTTAATTTTACTGATTACAACTGATTATTACTAGTATGGAATAGATAGACAATATATTAGAATATAGTTCCCAGGGTTTCAAATTATCACTGTAACCAAATTTAATTTCATCTAAATCAGTTCAACGGTTTTTTATTATAGTTTATCCATTGTAAACAAACTTACAAAAAAAAAAAAACAGAAAAAATATTCTCTTTTATAATATTAGTATAGATGAGTCATTAGGTGATGCGTTCGTGCGTATTCAGATACGAGTATGGCACTGTTTACATTTTATGAGTTGGTTACCACGGTTAAAAGCAGTTGAAGTTACTGAAACTTATTTTGGTAAATGCAAAATATTTTTTTTGTATATTACAATGTTTAGTACAAACATTTATAAAAATCCACAGATCTCGTGTCTGCCACGACCTTCGGGTACATTGAAAATGAATCTGCCAAATGAATTGAATTAAATCATTTTTAACATATTAATTACTAGGAGAACCCGAAGAATTAAAATTTGATTAAGAGCTTCTTTGTATACCACATTGGTGGATGTTCCGTCTGGTTCTGGGTTCTGTTAAAATGTCCATGTGAGAATCAAATCTCTGAGGTCCATACCTGCCACTTTTAAGAACTGGCCCTGACATTTATTAATACTCATTGCAATACTTTTAAGGAGGAATTATGATAGATTAAATTCAAAGCCATAGTCAGAGATTATTAGTGGTATTTATTCGAGGTATGAATACTGATTGCCCTCGAGTACATCCAGCAAACATAGAGGCCACAATATTTTTTCATAGATTACTAGCAGTCATATCTGATTACACAGCTTTGGTGGCTTATTCACAACAGGTGTGCCAACCTTCAGAAGGATAGAATACTGTTAAGGAATTCTACAGGATAGTGAACTGCTTCATCCATTGGAATCACTGGAACGACAGACCTATATTCTATTTCTGACCCTTCAAAGGACTTAAGTTATTGAAATCAAAATCACTACGACCTAACTACTAAGACTAAGTGACTAATCATTTATCTACTCATTCAATTAGTCTAAACTTAGTTAGTAGTGTTCACTCAGTCAGTTATTTATTCAGTCACTTAGTGACCTAGTCACTAGACCCCGTATACTAGACCCATTGACTTAGTGAACCAGTAATTGAGTGACACAGCTACTTAGTGACGCAGTCACTTAGTGACTCAGCCACATAGTGACCTAGTCAATTAGTGGCCCCGCTAATTAGTGACCCAGTCACTTAGTGACCCAGACAATTAGAGTCACAGTCACTTAGTGACCCTGATACTTATTGACCCGCCCACTTAGTGACCAAGTCAATTAGTGACCCAGCCACTCAGTGACTAGCCAATTAGTGACCCGGTCAATTAGTGACCCGGTCAATTAATGGCCCGGTCAATTTATGGCCCGGTCAATTTATGCCCCGGTCATTTAATGGCCCGTTCAATTAATGGCCCGGTCAATTAATGGCCCTGTCAATTAATGGCCCGGTCAATTAATGGCCCTGTCAATTAATGGCTCGGTCAATTTATGGCCCGGTAAATTAATGGCCCGGTCAATTTATAGCCCGGTCAATTAATGGCCCTGTCAATTTATGGCCCGGTAAATTAATGGCCCGGTCAATTAATGGCCCGGTCAATTAATGGCCCGGTCAATTAATGGCCCGGTAAATTAATGGCCCGGTCAATTAATGGCTCTGTCAATTAATGGCTCTGTCAATTAATGGCCCGGTCAATTAATGGCCCTGTCAATTAATGGCTCGGTCAATTTATGGCCCGGTAACTTAATGGCCCGGTCAATTTATAGCCCGGTCAATTAATGGCCCGGTCAATTAATGGCCCGGTCAATTAATGGCCCGGTAAATTAATGGCCCGGTCAATTAATGGCTCTGTCAATTAATGGCTCTGTCAATTAATGGCCCGGTCAATTAATGGCCCTGTCAATTAATGGCTCGGTCAATTTATGGCCCGGTAACTTAATGGCCCGGTCAATTTATAGCTCGGTCAATTAATGGCCCTGTCAATTTATGGCCCGGTAAATTAATGGCCCGGTCAATTAATGGCCCTGTCAATTAATGGCTCGGTCAATTTATGGCCCGGTAACTTAATGGCCCGGTCAATTTATAGCCCGGTCAATTAATGGCCCGGTCAATTAATGGCCCTGTCAATTTATGGCCCGGTAAATTAATGGCCCGGTCAATTAATGGCCCGGTCAATTAATGGCCCTGTCAATTAATGGCCCGGTAACTTAATGGCCCGGTCAATTTATAGCCCGGTCAATTAATGGCCCGGTCAATTAATGGCCCTGTCAATTTATGGCCCGGTAAATTAATGGCCCGGTCAATTAATGGCCCGGTCAATTAATGGCCCTGTCCATTAATGGCCCGGTCAATTAATGGCCCGGTAAATTAATGGCCCGGTCAATTAATGGCCCGGTCAATTAATGGCCCGGTCAATTAATGGCCCGGTAAATTAATGGCCCTGTCAATTTATGGCCCGGTAAATTAATGGCCCGGTCAATTAATGGCCCGGTCAATTAATGGCCCGGTCAATTAATGGCACGGTCAATTTATGGCCCGGTCAATTAATGGCCCGGTAAATTAATGGCCCAGTCAATTAATGGCTCTGTCAATTAATGGCCCGGTCAATTAATGGCCCTGTCAATTTATGGCCCGGTAAATTAATGGCCCGGTCAATTAATGGCCCAGTCAATTAATGGCACGGTCAATTAATGGCCCGGTAAATTAATGACCCTGTCAATTAATGGCCCGGTCAATTAATGGCCCGGTCAATTAGTGACCCAGTCAATAAGTGTCCCATTCACTTAGTGACTCAGAGACCCAGCCACCTTGTGACCCCAACCTCTTAGTGACCCAGCCAATTAGTGTCCCCGTCACTTAGTGACCTAACCACTTAGTGACCTAACCACTTAGTGACTTTGCCACTTATTGAGCCTGCCACTTAGTGACTTAGTCAATTAGTCGCCCAGCCACTTAATGACAAGCCAATTAGTGACATAGCCAATTAGTGACCCAGTCGATTAGTGACTTAGTGACCAAGCCACTTATTGACCCAGCCACTTAGTGAACCAGTCAATTAGTAACTCAGCCAGTCAATTAGTGACTTAGTGACCCAGCCACTTATTGACCCAGCCACTTAGCCGCTTAAAAACCTACTAGACCTGGAGACCTGTAGCCGACTATAAGTGTCCATGCTATCTTAACGTGTAGTTTTTAAAACAAGACGGTGGCATGGATTTTGTTGCTAGTCGCAAATAACATCCGGACACCCCAAAGAGTCAGAAACAAAACATAAACTAAAAATCTGCTAGACCTGGAGACCTGTAGCTGTATCCATGCTATCTTAACATGCACTTTTTTTAACAAGACGATGGCATGGATTTCGTTGCTAATCGCAACTAACATGAGGACACTCCAGAGAACCAGCAACAAAATAAAAACTAAAAACCTGCTACACTTGGAGACCTGTAGCCGACTATCAGTGTCCATGCTATCTTAACGTGCAGTTTTTAAAACAAGGCGGTGGCATGGATTTTGTTGCTTTCGAATATTTATAAAGAACGTGATTTTATTTTTAAAACTAAATTATTACTTAAATGTATAACTATTGTTTTGGGGTATATATTCTGTACACAATAAGTTACAGTCATTGTTTTAAAAAAATCCACCGATCTCGTGTCTGCCACGACCTTCGGGTACATTGAAAATGAATCTGCCAAATGAATTGAATTAAATCATTTTTAACATATTAATTACTAGGAGAACCCGAAGAATTAAAATTTGATTAAGAGCTTCTTTGTATACCACATTAGTGGATGTTCCGTCTGGTTCTGGGTTCTGTTAAAATGTCCATGTGAGAAGCAAATTTCTAAAGTCCATACCTGCTACTTTTAACAACTGGCCTTGACATTTATTAATACTCATTGCAATACAAATTTTAAGGAGGAATTATGATAGATTAAATTCAAAGCCATAGTCAGATGTTATCAGTGGTATTATTCGAGGTATGAATACTGATTCCCCTCGAGTACATCCACCAAACACAGTGGCCACAATATTTTTTTATAGATTACTAGCAGTCTTATCCGATTACACAGCTTTGGTGGCTTATTCATAACAGGTGTGCCAACGTTCGGAAGGATAGAATACTGTTAAGGAATTCTACAGGATAGTGAACTGCTTCATCCACTTGCATCACTGAAACGACAGACCTATATTCTATTTCTGACCCTTCAAAGGACTTTAAGTTATTGAAATCAAAACCACTTTTGTTATTAAAACCAGTAGCATTGTTGTTTTTGGGGGTCAGTGTAGCACGTTCACAAAGCCAAGTTCATTAATACCAAGTTTCAGATAACTCTGATCATCATAAACATTTTGTTCTCCAAATAAACCTTACCATCCCCTTTTACTCCTTTAAGGGATAAATTTCAAAAAAATCTAATATACATATTACATACATATTTTAATTATTTATTTTAAAGCTAAATACCACTTTCCGTGCATTTTACATTAAAAATTACAGACTTTAATACAAATAAATTACAAATGTTCATCCCCTTTTTTACCCCCTCACGGGATGAATTATAAAAAAAGATGAAACACGTGTTTCTTTAATTGAATTGAAGATCATTAATACTAAGTTTCAAGTAATTCTGATTTTAAATAATTTTTTCACAGATAAACTTTGGTATCCCCTTTTACCCCTTTAAGGGATGAATTTTGAAAAATTCTTTCTTATCCGATGCCTACGTCATATAAGGAATAAGTTCTTCAAAAATACACGTCTCTACGACCAGTGGTTTAGGCTGTGCGTTGATCTATCAGTCAGTCAGGACAAAGCCTTTTATATATATATACTAGCGACTCACCCTCGCTTCGCTCGGGTTCGTCCCTAGTTATGTTTTAACGTCTAGTATAGATTTCTCAGAGATGAAATATTTTCCCGCAGTAAAAAGTTTCCTTAAGTTGACTCGGATAACCAGCTATCATCATACCAAATTTCATCTAAATCTGTCCAGTGCTTTTCTCGTGATGCGTTCCCAGACAGACAGATAGACAAAAATTCTAAAAACTATAGACTCGGCCTCTGTGTCGACAATAATGACTATTTTAATAAGATTTTCCAAAAATATTTTATGTACAGATTCGACGCAGTTAGAATTTTATTATATGTATTATCTATACATACATTTTAACCGTTAGCATAGATTTCTTAAAGATGAGATATTTTCCCACAATAAAAATTATCCTATATGTTGACTCGGATAACTAGCTAATATCATACCAAATTTTATCAAAATCTGTCCAGCGGTTTTCTCGTGAGGCGTTCCCAGACAGACAGACAGACAAAACTTCTAAAAACTATAGTTTCGGCCTCGGTATCGATAATGATGACTATTTCAATAAGATTTTCCAAAAAATATTTAATGTATAGATTTGACTCTGAATTTTAGTATATGTATAGATACAGACTTGCGACTCACCCTTGCATCGCACGGGTTCGTCCGGTTATTATTGAATAGATAGTCGATCGCTTGCTTTGTGTAAAACAAAAACAAATTTATCCCACGGGAATCGTATGTTTTTTCGGGTTAAAAAAAAATCAATTTGCTATACCAGACTATATCAAGATTATATCTATCCCTGTGCTTTTCATCCAGATCCGTTCAGCCGTTCTGGTATGATTGAGTAACAAACACCCATCCAAACTTTTGCATTTATAGTATTTCAATTAATTATAATATTTTATTAATGGGATTAAATGATATTATATAATATGACCTGAGTAATAAGTTATCACTACACAAAATTTAGTTAAAATCGGTTCCGTAATTTTTGCGTAAAACGCGAACACCCAAACAGACAAACAGACATACAGACAAAAATTTTAATAACTATTGTTTTGGGATATATGTTCTGTACACAATAGATTACAGTCATTGTTTTAAAAAATATTTCATGTATAGATTTCACTAACTTACTGTTTTATTATGTGTATAGATATAAGTTAGTTATTAGTTTAAATACATATTTATTTTTGCATAAAGAATCACTTCGTTCAAACACATAATCATGTTCCAAAATATTTATTCACCATCAATATTGCGCTCACGCGCTCTTCGGGCGTAAACTCTGCGTCACAAAGGTACAACTTCTGAATAACCCAGCCATGATACGCACCTCCAATGATTTCTAAAATGTAGCCCAAAATCGTATCTCTAGGGGTTTTTTTCATTTTTTCGATATCTCATTTCGTTTTCGAGATATGAATTATTTTCTGAGCGAAACCAGGCGAAAAACGACCGCATTTTTCACACTGTTTCGATTTAAAAAAAAAGTAATTGAGTTTATTCAAAAATTCTTTTTGCATTTTGTAGCCCTTGTCATGACGCGTCTTTTGACATCCTAATCAGTTACGTAGTCCTAAAAGTCACGGCACCAGGGCGATGTCGCACTTTCACTGAAATTCGGGCCTATACAGAAGCGACAAAAAAAACATTTTCAATGTTAAAATATTTCATGTATAGATTTTGCTAAGTTACTGTTTTATTATGTGTATAGATATTAATTAGTTATTAGTTTAAATACATATTTATTTATGCATAAAGAATCACTTCGTTCAAACACATAATCATGTTTCAAAATATTTATTCACCATCAATATTACGCTCACGCGCTCTTCGGGTGTAAACTCTGCGTCACAAAGGTACAACTTCTGAATAACCCAGCCAAGATACGCACCTCCAATGATTTTTTAAATGTAGCCCAAAATCGTATCTCTAGGGGTTTTTTTCATTTTTTCGATATCTCATTTTGTTTTCGAGATATGAATTATTTTCTGAGCGAAACCGGGCGAAAAACGACCGCATTTTTCACACTATTTTGATTTAAAAAAAAAGTAATTGAGTTTATTCAAAATTTTTTTTTGCATTTTGTAGCCCTCGTTAAGCTGCGTCTTTTGACATCCCAATCAGCCACGTAGTCCCAAAAGTCACGACACCAGGGCGATGTCGCACTTTCGCTGAAAATCGAGCCTATACAGAAGCGACAAAAAAAACATTTTCAATGTTAATAATATTTCATTTTTGGTTTTTTTTCCTACTTAAAAAAATAGCCTGAAGAATAGCCCAATTGGGACTTCAATTATTGTACAGGATGGAGCATCAGTGCTAATATAGTATTCTATAATCTGTAGCCGATATTACACTTATTCCAGGTATTTGATTGAAAATGAAAATAAGTCTCTCCTAAGTCTCTCTCCGATACGGTAGTAATGGCACTTACTGTTAAGCATTTGTCTTCGGTGAATAGTACTAACAGAAGTTTTGTAGAATACCTTATATTTGCGTAAAGTATTTGCATGATACAGCTTAGGATTAGTGTACATGATACTTTAGTCGATACAACAGTACTAATTTATGAGTAAAGTCGTTGTATTGTATTCTATTCAGCCCTTTTTAACGTCCCACTTTGGTTGGGTTGGCGGACTTCACGTGTCTTTAGAAAACTTGCTATATTATATTCTCTTAGATATTTAGATTTCCTCACAATGTTTTCCTTCACCATAATAAAAGTGGTGATCATATTGAAAATGATTCGCACGTGAAAATCACAAAGATACGAGACACGGGTTTTGAACCCGCTTTTCCAAACATTCGGATTCCCAAGAGAGCTCGTTACCACTGGGCTAATACCTTACTGTCATTGTCTGAAAAACGTTATTATTATTGTTTTGGTTGTACACGATAACAAGTCCCAACACCTTTATCTACGAGTATACATATAATAAAATCCTGAGTCGAATCTGTACATTAAATATTTATTGAAATAGTCATTATCATCGATACATAGGCCGAATCTATTTTTATGTTTAGAATTTTAATGTCTGTGTCTGTCTGTCTGTCTGTCTGGGAGCGCATCACAAGAAAACCGCTGGACAGATTTTAATGAAATTTGGTATAGCTGGTTATCCGGGTCAACATATAGGATATTTTTTAACTGCGGGAAAATATCTTATCTCTGAGAAATCTATACTAAACGTTAAAATACAACTAAGGACAAACCCGAGTTGAGCGAGGGTGAGTCGCTAAGAAAAATATATATCTATGGATTTATTCATCTGTTTTATCCATTATTTTGGAAAACCTAGGATAAAAAATAATTAGAATTTTATGTGACTTTGGACGAATCGCAATTGGAACCAATTGGAACCCCATTAAAATAGTCAAGGGCGTAAATGATAAAACTTTTCGTATGTTGTAAGTAGTTATTTTACCTTTAATATTGTGCTAAAACACATGAACTCCAAATGATTTTTTTTTAAATCAAATAGTTAAATGGATATAATTTATTAGATTAATTTTACAATATGTATGACATCGCTTTCTACAAGTAAGCATATAAGCTATTTCTAGATAAACTATTATCATAATGAATTTGCTTAGTAATAAATCACTTTAATATATTTTTTTAATACAAATTTTAGTATAGAGTATTTATCATTTTATCTAAAGGATAACTACTCTGTACAATATTTACTAATAATGAATAAGTAATACAATGATTACTTATATACAGCTGTAATATGGTTAAAAACAACTTTAAAACATCTTAGGAGCGATATTATTTTTTAATTTATATGGAATATTTGCTATATGTTTTTTTTTAAAAAAAGCTTTTGAAAACGGCCAAATTGAGTACCTTTCTTTTTTGAAGTCGGTCAAATATGGACTTAAATCTTTTACTGTATCAAATAATAATAAAACTGTTTGTTTGTTTTATAAATAGGTAATACCAGTCTAGTGTAGGCGAACTGAGGCACTGGATACCATATTTTAATACGTGTAGTCGCTATGTCAATAGCCATCTTAGCGTAAGAGTATAAATCTCTAGAAAAATATAAAATTTTCCCAGATTTTCTTTTATATTATATTTTTTCTACCAATGGTTTTCATATAACGTTAAAATAGTGTTTATGCACGTACTCTATTATTATAATATAATATAAATATGTTGGGACATTAACACACAGCACCATCTAGTTCCACGGTAAGCTACGAGGTCTGTGTTATGGATACCAGATAGTGGATACACTACACATATATAATTTAAAATATATACAAATTATAAATATAAACACCCATGACTGGAGTACAAACATTCGTGGTCGTCACACAAATGAATGCCCCAGCGGGACTCGAACCCGCGACCGCTGGCACAGCAAGTTACTACTAATTCAGCCAAACGTGTCATCAACTATGTGTTTAATGCGATCTTAAGTTAATATACACTCACAGGCACAATTAACCACCCACTCTGTAATTCTTATAGTTTGCCGAAACTGTCAAATTTTGCATAAATTAGATAAAGATTAAGTTGAAAACAATCTTTGATAAATAAAAACAAATGAAAATATTGCAAAAAAAAATTATTTATTAGGATGCCCCACTTCGGGCCATAACAATAATCTGACTTAATACTTTCTTAGATTTACGCGAATATTTGACATTTTAAATAAAGCTATTTTTTCGGATTTTGTCGCGAATTTATTTGGTTTTTCCCGTGACCATGATTGCTGTAAAGCAATCGAAACGTCGGGAACCAAAAATTAAAATAAATCCGCGAAAAAATCCGAAAAGATAGTTTTATTTAAAATAACCTGACTTATGTTCA
Organism: Fabriciana adippe; assembly: GCA_905404265.1. Taxonomy (NCBI): domain Eukaryota; kingdom Metazoa; phylum Arthropoda; class Insecta; order Lepidoptera; family Nymphalidae; genus Fabriciana; species Fabriciana adippe. The sequence goes on along the minus strand of FR989995.1, from coordinate 12,105,403 downwards.
AAAAATTTACAGATTAATGAGAAATGATTCATTCGAAATCAAGTAAATTGCTAATAATGTACGTATGTAGCTTATTTTTATTATCTAGGTAAAGTCCGCAACATGACGTCTATACATTAATCTATACAAACGATATCAATTACTCGATTTTTGAAAACTATTGTTTCTGATAAGAATATGAAGAGATTTGTCTTTGTTTTCAAATTAATAATATGTTGGGACATTAACAAACAGTACCATCTAGTTCCAAGTTGACCTACGAGGCTTGTGTTATGGATACCAGATACTTGATACACTACACATATATCACTTTTAATACATATATATTATAAAAATATAAACACCCATGACTGGAGTACTAACATTCGTGCTCATGAAACAAATGAATGCCCCCAGCGGGACTCAAACCCGCGAACCACACTACAAACCGAGCCAAACGTGTCGTCTTATCGAATTTTGAAAAGCACTTACATAGTGACGCCAGGGCGGGTGATGCGGAGGCGGGAACGGCATGCCGTGATAACCAAAATCCATTCTTTCAACATTTTGTAAACCAGCACAAAAAAAATTACACTCTAACGATAATGTTATAAATAACAGTTTGTACCCACACATCGTTCGGACTCACATTGTATCCCTTTATAACGTAATGATTACTTCAATCATTGAAAAAAACATGAATAACGGAAATGAATGGTCTATTTTTGTATGACAAATAAACAATACTGAAGCAAACAACGAGGCCACACGACATTGATTGGATGTAGTAATGCGAAGGCACGAAAATAGACGAAATTTTTTAGCGATTAAGATTTACAAGTGGATTAAGGAAAGTGCACACTGTCGTGAAACGCGCAATGCAACGTTATCGATAATATGTGCGATTGTTGCGATAATAGCCTTAGTTTTTATGGAGAGATTGTAATTTTTTAGTACGAAAAATACTGTGTTCAAATTTTAAATTGAATCACAATATTATACCTAATAAGTTTTCGTAAAAAAGTACCTAAATACTAAATATTTCACTGGGTTATGTTTGTTCACGGAATCAAAATGTAACGTTTGTTCTTGCTTCAAAATTATGTCTATCAAAACACCGCTGTAACCATTTCTGCGTGTTAAAAGACGAAGCTTAAAAATACATTCACATTTATTAATATTAGGAAGAAAATATTAGGTAATATATAAATGTGTCTTTATGCTTTTTCTTTTTTCGGTATGCTTTGATTTGTATTGGCTGGCACCGACTTCGAAAAGATCTGATTAGGTATCTATTCTAAATGAAAACCCCCGTTTGGTTATTTTTTACTTTTCTGTGCCTGGAAGTCGGTTTTTATTTTTTTTTAAGTTTTTATTTTTCCATTTTTGGTGTAGACGTAATAAGCAGGTAATTTGTAAGAAGAAAGATTTTTAAAAACATATTCGATTAAGCCATTTATTCAGACCCCTAATGACACTCACAACCCATCTAGGTGTAAAGTTCTCATCAATACAAATTAATCAAGCCCAAACACCAGGTAATTGCTGTAAATCGTTGAGGAGTTTCCTCGACTGTCTTTCGGTTCCATCATCAGACCGACTCCAGACCTTCATTAAATAGTAGTGCTTTAAAATACTTAATGAAAAAAAAAATTAACAAGCGCACTAGTCGCCACTACGATTTTCGAAGGTTCCCCTCGATTTCTCTAAGATGCCATCATCAGATCCTTGTTTCCTTATTATGGTACTACCCTTGAGATATCTCTTTCCAAACAAAAAAAGAATCATTAAAATCGGTTCATGAACGACGAAGTAATCCGCGAATATACATAAAATTACATCCACGTAAACAAAAATTTTCATAATTTTTTTTTCATAAAATGAAAACAACTGGGCCAAACTATATTAAATTTTTATGAGACCAAATGGTAACTATTCCGCATCAAGCAAAAGAAGAATCACGTAAATCGGATCATAAATCTCAGAGTAATCGATGTACATACATAAAAAATAATACCAATTACCAATCGAATTGATAACCTCCTCCTTTTGGAAGTCGGTTAATAAGATATGTCAGTCTAACTAGTGGCTAGCCACGGCTTTTTACGGGTAGGTACCTACTTCACTACATAGTATAAAATAAAGTCGCTTCCCCCTGTCTGTCCCTATATATTGCCTAGATCTTTAAAACTCCGCAACGCATTTTAATGCGCTTTTTTTAATAGATAAAGTGATTCAAGAGAAAGGTTTATATGTATAATACATGCATAATATAGTAGAGAAACACTGACAATTTTAGAGGTTTCTAATGTGATGTTGTAAATTAACACATTTTATTGCGCTTACGTTGCAAACGCTGGCTGAACCCTACGAAATAGATCAAAATAATGTACTACAGTATTGTACACATTAAAAAGATCTACAAAAAGGTCTGCCTAATTTGTACTGATAGGATTTTAACGCAATATATACAATAAATACGCAGAAAAATAAAATAGTAAGTTTTTTAAAATAAATCTGTTTCTTCTATTTATTTATTTAAATGTTGCCCATAAACATGTTCAGTGTTCATTTTGTCAAATGACATCAAAGTTAGATCATCCACGCGGCTGTAACAAATAAATAGAAAGACATACAGAAAATCGCATTTATAATATTATTCTGGACTAGCGACTCACCCGCTTCGCTTCGGCTTCGTCCCTAGACAAAAAAAATCTATCCCATGGGAACCGTAAATTTTTCCGGGATAAAAAGTAACCTTTGTGCTTTTCCAGACTATAATCTCTGTACTAAAGCACTTCATCTAGATCCGTTCAGCCGTTCTGGCGTGAAAGAGTAACAAACATCCATCCATCCATCCTCACAAACTTTCACATTTATAATATTAGTATGGATATGGATAAACCACTAAAAAAATAATCATAAAAAATCTATAGCTCCAGTCGCAGTATAAAATCGTCGACGCAATTACGATGAGTGTGTCCAAGGCACCTATTAGTGGATAGGCTATCAATTTTCACTATAGAACCGATAATATAGCGAACACTCGAGATCCACTGACGTTATATCGATACGCTACTATAGATTAGATAAGCACATTAACAGCGTATATTTGGACGGGTAATGTGAGTTTTAATTGCGAAAAAACAATACGTGAACTACCCAATAGGGTGCCAAGATAATCGATGTGGTGAAATTTTTGTGGTGTTTTTGCGGTGGTCTTGTGATTTATGTCATAGTATTACTAGGTTATTATGTATACAAAAGTTTTTATGTCTAATTTTATGGCATTTCGTGATGCCTATAATGAATATTTTTGTTTTACTTCTTGTGCTATATTGTTTTATACAGCTTTGATGTATAATACAATTTTTGGATATTATTGACATGATTTTTAATTTAAGAATTCAGAATCGAAGTCACGAACTTCAGCGTAGAACATAATGTTTACGTTTAGTATGTAGTACTTTATGTATGTATGTCTACACATGTATACAGTATATATCTCATATAATCATATATTTTTCAATGCCGAAACGAATATTGATTGCTGATAACAAAATGTTTATATTATAATTTTGTATATGAAAGCGTAATATCAGAAAATTTCAGTCGCGATAAAATAGCTCTACATACTACTTATGATTAGCATTGAATAATTTTTAGTACTTTATGATAGAAGTACAAACTCACATATACAGGAATAATATTTGTTTGATATTACAAATATGCACCATTCAACCTATGGAGGAGGATATAATATGTACATTGTACATATAGTGTAATATAGTGTTATATAGTAGATCAGTGGTAACTGGCCCGCTTGGGAAACTACCAAATTTCGGGTCCGAATCCTGGATTCGCATCGCTGATATTCTCATATGCCAATTATTTTCAACATAATTACCACTAGGAAGAAAAATATCGTAAAAAAACCTACATATCTTGAAAGAAATTAGAAAAAAAGAATTACGAGAGATGTGAAATCCGCCAACCCGCACTTCGTCAGCATGGTGGCCTATGGCCTGATTTTCCTAGCTTTGAGGGAAGGATTGTGCCCAGCAGTGGGATGTTAAAAAGGGTTGAATATAACCATTCAATAGTGCAGTCTAAAATTGAACTGTATGTAATCTAATATAAACCTAGTAAATTATAAATAAAATAATATAATATATTTATTAACATATAACATATAGTCATCATTTTATAATAGTCGGATAACATATTACTAAAATAGTTCACTAATAAAGTCACAAATAGATCTAATATGAGAATTGTGAAAGACTCACCGTACTATGTGCGTTTTGAAATAAAGGTGTAGAATGTATGTCTTCTGTATTTTTTCTTGTTGAATCTGTTAAAGGTGGTACAGTGTTGAAGTCATCTTGCTTTGTTTGCAGATCATCAGAGCTAGTCGTTCTTCCAATATACTCCCTAATAAGAGTATTGATGCCTGTAAAGGCTGAATCTGGCCTTGCATTCTTTCCTGATAACAGTATCATAACACACAACGCTGAGTGCCATTTCATGGTAATGTCCATGTTACATCAGATCCACGAATTCATTTTTACATTTTGAAGTTACTTCACTCAACTTTCAACTCAAAGCTTATAAATAATATTCATATATTTTCATCGTACATTGTCTATTGAGTTTATTATAATAAATAGTCTTTAGAACAAGTTTATGAACTAGCTATTTGATTTATATATTCAATATGGGATTTATTTGATATTATGGGCTCCATCATCAAACCAACTTAATGGTATCATATTACTGTATTGGTACCAATATAATATAAGTAAATGCTTCCAAATTAGATTACTTTTGTACCTAACTGACAGACAAACAAACGAAACAAGGCAAATATTAGCATTGTAATTAAAAAATAATGGATATTATAAATTTTTTGTTAAAAACGTAAGATCTTTTTTCACCATTATATAAACAACGTAAAATATCTTCGGATATTTATCATGTCAGTAAATTTAATCTAGGATAAGTAGTAGGCAGCACTCATAAAGGTTATTTTTAAAATGTATAAAACAGAGTTAGTTGTGCCTATGATGAGATTTAAAATAAATATAATGGTAGCCTACATTGTACAATGTTTACATCTTATTTATTTTATTACATACATATTTTTAAAAGAAGCAACATAGAATGGACGCCTCTACAAATATTTAACTATTCTATATATATACAGATATTGAAAAAAAAGCGTCATTGAATAACAATAAAGCCTTAAACTTCATTTGTAATATTTATCTCACAATACGTACTATTACTACGAATTGTAATGCTAATTTAGAATCATCTGAATCGCGTATTATATACAGATGTGTACATATAGAAATCTGTTCTAATATTAATGTTATCTATCCATATAATAAAACTGTAGAAGTCGAATGTCTGTACATAGAAAAAAAAAGTTAAAAATCGAGTCAGGGGGGTGTAAGAAGAGAAATAGAACAAATCCAGACTTTATTAATTTTTTTTTGTTTCTCTATCTATTTGTCTGTTTGTATGGGCAAATCTCCGAAAGTATTGGACCGATTTAAATGAAATTTTTCACGGTGGTAACTTATATCTCCGGTCAATATTTTAGGTACTTTTCATGCTTTTCATATATCGTTAGAATATTAATAACTTATGACCAAATTATCCATTTAAATGTAATAAATAAAAAGTAGACTTAGTAGTAGTAGACAGAGTAAAGAATGACTTCCAATAATACTAGAAACAAAGTCTAAGCGATCTTTGTTTGAATACAACAACCTGTTGCTCGGTAAGCCCGTACAATTTACTTTGAACCGTATCAGAAGGAAATAACAACTTTTAAGCTCACTTGCGTATTTTTTGTAGAAAAAACTTTTGATGGATAGTTCGTAAAAATTAGATTACTAGACGCCTTGAACGTTATTTTAATACACTTTTAATAATAACTATCTACATATAGTCAGTAAACTTTACGTCTGTACATTAAGTTTTATACAAATAGAATATATAAAGAGCTTTTATGAATAGCTTTCTATAAGCTTTGGAATATATTTTATTCAATAAAATATTGATTTACATCATTTATTCACTTGTAAAATGTTAGATAATAATAAATTACATAATCACTTTATCTTATAGTTTTATCATATACGTTTTGATTTTCTACACCAGATTATTAAAAAAAAATAAACTATCCCTAGGTCACTTCACAACACTTATTTCTGGGCACTTGATTTAAAGTTCTATCTACTTTCTAACTAAAAATTGACACTATTTTAACTGCATGTATTATTATAAAATTATTTTAATAATTTTTTATCACATTTGAAAAAATTTAATGTATGATAACACATTTTCACGCGCGATTAATAAAAGCGGGTGTTTCAGGCAGGGCGGGCGCCCACTCGACTCCCGTAGCTCAACTGGTCCCCTGTAACTGAACAGTCCTGGGACGTTACTACTTAACTTTTATTTTCGCATGTAATACGCATGATCGAGTTTTTGTATAAGTGTTCCATAATTTAATTTAAAGGTCTTTATTTGAAGAATTATTTATTACGTTAGAATAAGGAATTTTATTAACTTTATACTTTTGTTAACGTAAAATTAGTTTTAAATTAAAAATTATAAAGCTCTAATAGAATATATTTTATAAAGAAATAATGAAATAAATACACTTTTGTTTTCATCGTTAAGAAACTCAATGGCAATAATAATTACCATGGTTACTCTCTATTAAAATGATAACTGGAAGTGAAATACCATCGAGTTTATATAGTACACCTATATTATTTTCAGTGTTATACTAACAATATGCTCGAGGAAGAATTGGGTCACTGAAATTATGAGACCCATTTGATATTCTCAAACATTCACATACACGTTTTCGTTTTCTTAATATTTTTTTATGATTCTAAATAATTTCTATTCTTTCAGATTTATAACAAGCGACTCACCTTTGCTTCACTTCGGGTTCTTCCCCACATAAAAACAAATCTATCCCACGGGAATCGTACATTTTTGCAGGATAAAAATTATATGAACGTGTGGATGTTTGTTACTCAATCACGCCAGAACGGCTGAACGGATCTGGATGAAATTTGGCACAGATTATAGTCTGGAATAACACATAAGCTAATTTTTATCCCGGAAAAATGAACGGTTCTCAAGGGATAGGTTTGTTTTTGATTTTCTAGAGGCGAACCCGAGCGAGGGTGTAGTAATCTATATATCTTTAATTATCCTAACTAGCGATAGGAATTTGACATAGTTTGTATATAGAGCTTTTGTCTCTTTTTCTAGTAAGAAAATAAATTATAAATTAAATTAATGGAAACCGGCGTAATTATGACTTACACCGATTCCCGTTAACCTATTCACCATCCATTAACTATGTCACTCGATTAATTTTGATAAAAATTTCCCGTATGAAAGGTACCTATCTACCCAGATGCTTATTGAATAATGAAATGACAATTGAGAAGTAAAATAAAAAATATTGCTAATTTATTTATATATACATAGGTAGGTACACTTCTTAACAATAAGTTTTTAGAACTATATTTTTCTTTCCTTCGGGAATCCTTTCATATTTTGGTATAATACGCAATATGAATAATTTTTCTGTATATATTAATAATATGACTTCATTACTTCAATCTTTGTGCGTAAATTCTTAATAAATATTTACATACTAAATAGATTTCATCTTAGTTGGAATGTGCGTTGAACGGTATAATTCAGTCACGTATTGGTTTCATAAATGCGCCTGTCTGTTTTCTTTAATTGTACATGTCTGTCTGTAATATTTTTACGCTTAAGTAAGTCGAAATCAGTGTTTGGTATTTATAACATGTACCTATGTGTTTAAAATTATATATGTGTAGTGTATCAACTATCTGGTATCCATAACACAAGCCTCGTAGCTTACCATGGAACTAGATGGTGTTGTGTGTTAATGTCCCAACATATGTATTTACTAGCGACTCACCATCGCTGCGCTCGGGTTCGTCCCAAGTTGCGTTTTAGCGTTTAGTATAGATTTCTCAGAGATGAGATATTTTCCCGCAGTAAAAAGTATCCTATATGTTGACCCGGATAACCAGCTATCATTATATTAAATTTCATCAAAATCTGTCCAGTAGTTTTCTCGTGATGCGGTAACAGACAGACAGAAAAAATTCTAAAAACTCTAGATTAGGCCTCAGTATCAATAATAATGACTATTTCCATAAAATTTTCCAAAAAATATTGAACGGACAGATTCGACTGAGTTAGAATTTTATTATATGTATAGATATTTACTTTTTAACTCTCCCACGGGAACTCTTTAATTTTCCGGGCTGAAAAGTCCATGCAAAATTTCATTTAAATCGGTCCAACAGTTTCAGAGATTAGCCCGTACAAACAGACAAACAGACAGAGAAACAACAAAATCTAAAAAAAACTGCATTTGTTCTATTTCTCTTCTTACATCCCCCTGACTCGGTTTTTAAGATTTTTTTCTATGTACAGACAATCGACCTCTACAGTTTTATTATATGTATAGATATACTCTAAGCGAGTATATAAGTATGTGTGTATATAATGAGTGTGCATATATGTATATAGCGTTGTATAAGAATAAAATTAAATAATTTTATCACGACTTTGCTAATAGCTAGCTAGTTAAAGCTACGTTGTTATTATTTGGAGCTGTGTATGTAGATCTTAGTAATTTTGCTTACAATCTCCATGCGGATAAAGTGTACCTACTACTCTAAGTTATTCTTATCATTTCATATTAGGTATATGCTTTTTCATATCTATTGTGTTGGCGTACTATCTTTTAACTCCTTAAAGAATTGCCATTTTCGGGCATCCTTATGCTGTATACCATGTCAGAGAGAACCTAGTAAATTTTGGAAAGAAAAGTCCGCCAACCTGCACTTGGCCAGCGTGATGGACTATCGCCTGATCCCCCGTATTGAAGGGATCCCCGTATCGTGCTCACCAGCGGGATGTTTAAAGGGGCTGAATATACACACATAATTTTTATAAAAAATAGTACATAAACAATTCCCGGTAAGGGTGAACACTTAACATAAAAGTCCAATTTTTCGTTCGTATACGCTTGCTGTTGATGAAAATCAAACAAAATACATATAGAAAATATAAATTTTTAATATTTTCCATATGCCACCTACGTATAACTCGTAGGATGACTAAAATTTACCTAAAAAATAATTAATTATAAATAATTGGTAAATTCCAGGGTAATAGCAACCCATAGCTTTTTTTACTAAACAATTTATTTGCTCGTTTACTGAGCGGATGAAAAGTATTATGCATAAAAGTAAAAAGTTAATAATATACAAAATAAATACAGTATACTAGCGGCTCACCCTCGCTTCGCTCGGGTTCGTCTCTAGACAAACAAATACAAATCTATTCCACGGGAACCGTACATTTTTCCGGGAAAAAAAGTTGCCTATTTATTATCCTGATGAAGTAACTATGTTATTGTAAAGTTTCATTAAAATCCAATCAGTACTTATTGTGTACTAAGCTGTAAAAGTAACTATCGTTTTTTAAATATCCCACGGGATATATATATATATATATATATATATATATATATATATATATATATATATTACGGGATATATATAGATAATTTTCCGAGATGAAAAGTATCTAAAATGTTCAACGCGTATGGTACCACCGTAAGGTACCACCATCCAAAATTTCATTTAAATAGGTCCAATTGTTTCGGTGATTAGCCCGTACAAACAGACAAACAGACATTCAGATAAAGAAACAAATAAATTGAAAAACATCTGGATTTGTTCTATTTCTCTTCTTACATCCCCCTGATTCGGTTTTTAGCAATTTTTTTCTATGTACAGACATTTCTACAGTTTTATTATAGGTATGTTTAGATTACATGGGTATAGTATATTCTTTTTTTAATGTTGGGAAATGCATTTACGCATACCACCTGTAGACAGTATAGTTTATCCCTACCTCTTATCTATTAAAAATATTTTTAAAGTTATACTTCTTTTGGCACGTTTGGAAAAAAATATGAGAGTAAAATTGTGACGATACGCGCACATACTGACAGCCAAGAAGCGACATGATGAAGTTAGCTGAAAGCTTTTACAAACAGAGAGTTGTGACATACGAGATGAAATCTTTAGCTATTTTTGTTTTGTTATGCCAAAGAAGTATAACTTCCCTCGTGCGTACATAAGTACACACACACGCTTTTTTTTTGTTTTTATATTTCCTTTATACGCTTTACCATTAGCTGGTACGTATATCTTTCCATATCGTACCAAATCGTACACATAAACCTAGTATGTCAAATTTTCTAATCCAATTTTCTTCTCAAAGTGTGGCAATCGATTAATAACTGATTTTTCAGAAGCAACCTAACTTTTCCATATTCTCCATACTTTGTTGATTAGATTCATATCTTTATTTGCAAAGTTGATGAAATATTAAACAAATGGACAAAATATATTGTTTTTGATTAATTCCAGCCTTTATTTAATTAGGTAACCCATCTGCTATAGGTATTATTGTTTACGTTTTAGATGTATTTAATACAAATTAATTTTCATTTGATAAGTTGATGGGTGAACCTTACTTCTTACCCTCTATCTACGAATAAATTATTTATTCGTAGCCCTCTATATTATAAAATAAAATTGAACTGAGTCGAATTTGTACATTCAATATTTTTTGGAAAATCTTATTGAAATAGCCATTAATATCGATGCAGAGGCCGAATCTATAGTTTTTAGATTTTTTGTTTGTCTGTCTGTCTGGGACAGCATCACAAGAAAACCGCTGGACGGATTTTGATTTAATTTGGTATGATGATAGCTGCTTATCCGGATAAACATATAGGATACTTTTTACTGCGGGAAAATATCTCATTTCTGGAAAAAAATAATACAAAAACTGCTTAGAATAAAACAACGCTGATACTATAAACATATTAGCAAGGTAACTTACGAAATATTGCAAAAAACTATTACAAATAGCTTATCTTGAATAAAATATCAATAGCAATATTTTATTCATTACAACTAGCATTTCCCGCGGCTCCGCCCGCGTTCAAATGATCAAAAACCAAATTCTTAGGTTTTACTCATTAGTATACTCTTACATTATACATTACTTTCATTGCACACTGCATGATTAGTAAATAATGGTCGTGATTGACAATGCCACAAAGGTTCCTCCGTTAATTTGCATTTTTTGTTTTTTTTTTGTTTTTTTTTTATGTCTATACTTGTTCTGTTTATTTTTTTAGTTTTGGGCAATAAACTCTCAAACTACGGAATTAATTTTAATCATTTTTTACTAATAGACAGCTATTGATTAATTTAATTTAATGATAACTTTTCTTAACGTTAATTTGTTGCGAAACAGGGATTGGTTAGCGCTAGTTAGTAATATTTTCCAAAACGATTTTCAAAAGAAAGTGCAATAAGTAAATAATTCTAAGCAAATACTTCTTATTATTTCATATGGCTCGGCTAATATGATTAAACTCGTAAGCATTTTATTGTGTCCTTTAAGCCTTTACCTTCCAAGAAATGGTGTCAAGAAAAAGTGAAAAAGTTAAGGTATAACAGTTCCTAAAATACTTTTTCGTATTTTTTGAGATTTGAAATATTTTTAGTTACTCGCTTTGGTAGTTTAACAACCATAAACTTGTTTTCCATAAAATGTGATAAAATAATATAAATCGAACTTTTTTTTTCGGTTGATAAAATGAGTATATATTGTGGAAACGTAAATATTATTCGTATTTATTTCAGTGTTAATCTAACAAAAAATGTAAGTAAAAAAAACAACATAGTATTTTATTATACGAAACCTATAATGCGCGAATTGGATTTGCATTTGCCCAATTTTTACATTAAAAGATTAAAAAATATTAACATTATTTACTAAACAATAAAAATGTACAAATATTCTCATTGGAAAATTGTTTCGGCCAACAAAATATTACTAATATGTTACTAATTTATAAAGCCAAAAAGTTTGTTTGATTGAAAATTTAAACACGGGCGGGGCCGCGGGTAATTTAGTAATTCTAATAAAGTCATAGAAAGGTCATATCTGTAAATTTTTTTTTTCGATTAAAGCAACGTATTTTAAAAACACATGACGACATCTATTGTCAAATATCTAAATAATTATTTTAATGAATAAAATACGCTATTGATATTTTTTTTACGATAAGCTTTTTTAAATAGTTTTAACATATATAAGTTACCTTGCTAAAATAGTAGTATCATCGTGCTTTTATTTTAACCAGTTTTTGTATTTTTTCTCAGAAATGAGATATTTTCCTGCGGTTAAAAGTATCCTATATGTTAAGCCGGATAACCTGCTATCACCGTACCAAATTTCATTATCTATCGCTCTATATTGCTAATAATGAATATTTCAATAAGATTTTAAGTAAAATATTAAATTTACGGATTCCACTTAGTTACAATTTTATTATAATATGTATAGTTACTAATTTATAAAGCCAAAAAGTTTGCTTTACTGATCATTTAAACACGGACGGGGCCGCGGGTAATTTAATAGTAATTCTAATAAAATCGTGGAAAGGTCATATCTTTACAATCATTTTTTTGAAATTAAAACTATGTATTTTAAAAACACATGGCGACATCTATTGTCGAATAACTAAATAACACATAGGTAAATAAATATTAAATAAATAAGAATTTTAATAGATAAAATAGCGCTATTGATAATTTGATTTTCAAGATAAGCTATTTTTAATAGTTTTTACCATATTTAGTAAGTTATCTTGCTAAACTGTTTACAGATAGTATCATTGTGGTTTTGTTTCATCCAGTTTTTGTATTTTTTCTCAGAAATGAGATATTTTCCCGCGGTAAAAAGTATCCTATATGTTGACCCGGATAACCAGCTATCATCATACCAAATTTCATCAAAATCCCTCCAGTGGTTTTTCTGTGATGCGGTAACAGACAGACAGACAGACAGACAGACAGACAGACAAAAATTCTAAAAACTATAGATTCGGCCTCTGTATCGATAATAATGTCTATTTCAATAAGATTTTCCAAAAAATATTTAATGTACAGATTCGGCTTAGTTAGAATTTTATAATATGTATAGATAACTCCAAAAATATTTATTTATGTGTTATTTCGTCAATAGATCTCGCTGTGTTTTTGAAATACGTAGTTTTCATCTGTATGCGGGCGGTGCCGCGGAAAATGCTAGTCTTCTACCAAAACAAAACGATCTAAGAGATAATGTTTATTTAACGGTACATACATACGGACATGCAAACAGTTAATGACTGCGATGACTAGTTTAATGATAGACTAGACTGTTTTACTCTAAAATTGTTTGTTCAGGTACGTAAATGTTTATATAGATTCAGAGAGGTATATATGACAGTTTGATTAGAACAACGACCCTCTTCTAACACCCTCTATATCTTGAAACTCTCCCCTTATCGCTGTTTAATTTTTCCAATCATCCCCGGAAATTCTTCAGGTAGAAACGAGCAAATGGTTTATGTGGTATCATAAGCTATATTAGACATAGAAAAAGTAAGTTATTTGGTGTATAGTTTTTTATGAATATGTACATATATTATGTTAAGAGACCAATGAGAGGAGAGGATTGTAGACTTAGCTGTAAAGACCCAAAAATGAAAAAAAAACTGTACCTATTTCCAAAAAAAAAAAAATGAAAATGTATATAAAGACGTTGCAATGTGATTTCATTACATTTTTGAGTTATCGGCATATCTAGCATTCAAATAATAAAAATATAAGATCAGCAAGCAGGAAAATGTGCTCTGAAAATATTTTGGAAAACAGTAAATTAAACATTGATGGAAATTATAGGTACATAAGTATTTAAAATATAAATAGATACCTACTAGCTAACTTCGCAAAAGCCTGCATAAGTATTAGTTTTCTGTCTTTTTCACTTGTAGTCACTGTACAGGCAAAAACGTGTAAAAATATTTACTTTAGTATTTCATAAAATCTCATATAATCTCGTGTCTCAGTACGCGTCCCAATATTATTATATTTAAAAGCCAATGGCAGTTAAATAAATAAATATGTTGGGACATTAACACACAGCACAATCTAGTTCCATGGTAAGCTACGAGGCCTGTGTTATGGATACCAGATAGTTGATACACTACACATATACAATTTTAAATATATACATATTATAAATATAAACACTCATGACTGGAGTATAAACATTCGTACTCATCACACAAATGAATGCCCTCAGCGGGACTCGAACCCGCGACCGCTGGCACAGAAAGTAGGGTCACTACGAACTGGTAGTAGTTGAATATAAGATTGTTATAAGTTGAGCTTTCCACTTAAACGTTGCTTCGTTTCTAAAAGTCGAAGCGTAATGCTAGATATTGTAAGTTTTCTTAATAAATAGGCTATAAAATGCAAAGTTTTTATAAAATTGGATTAGTAGTTCCAGTAATTAACACGTTCAGACAAACAAAATCTTAAGTTGTATATGTTAGTATAGGTTCAATTTAAATTTATTAACGAATACCCTAAACCCCGCATAAATAATTATAATCAAGCTTATTCAAATAAGATAGTGTTCGTAATCACATAGTAGATACTTACGGGAAGATAACAAATATTTCTCTTCTAATTGAAATTTAAGTCACGTCCATTTTACTGTATAAGAAAACCCCTTGATTTTACATTAATGAATAATATTTTGTTATATTACACAATAACTGGCTAAATACAGCACAAATATTTTTATTGACTAAACGATAGTTTCGTCCGATCCTTACTTTGACGACGAACTATTAACTGCCTCAGTGGTAGGCAGGTGATTGCTGATATGTATGGTCGTAATTCCGGAGGTCCTGGGTTCGAGTCCCGGGTTGGAAAAAGTCTTTCTGTTTAGTAAGTTTCAGTAACAACACGGAGTTGGGAAGTTAGCGGTGTGTCACCCCCGTGCCTTGGAGAGCACGTAAACCCGTCGATAAACAATTCCTGAACACATTAAGTACTTGCAAAGTTACATAGGGACTGGCCACTAGTATGATATAATGAAGTGATGTGAATCGCGTAAATGTTTTATAATATGAAATAAAACAAGATATTTTGTTCAAAATTTATTTTCGTCACAGAAAAATATGCACAGCACTGTAAAGACATCACTAGGTAGAAAATTCAACACCCCTATATACATAGTTTAATACAGCATACGTCAAAATATCACATGACGTGTCCTTAAAAATACGTATCAAAAGTCATTTCCAAGTATAAAAGCTAAAACGTCTCAACGGTCCCTAAACAAAAATCACATATTTTCAAAACGTACGATATATTATAAGACATTAAACGAATATTAACTTGCAGATTTACTCATAATAAATATTCAAACTAAATTATCAAAGAAAAAAATCACAACTAAAAAAAAATAATCAAAGTCGCACATTTCCCACATAGCGGTTTTTACTTAGGAACCGTCAAAACAATTAATTTTATGAAAGAGAGTAATGCACACAAATGCACTTGAAATAAACATGTAAGAATATTTTGACGTACGTCGTAAAACGTATCTAGTTCAAACAAACTATCGTTTTTAAAGATCAAAACGCTTAGAAACTACGTCAGTCATTCGCACTTTGAGGAGCATTCTACGTGTTAGGCACATTTGCAAAACTAAAAATAATAGGGGTTATGTAACCTCAAATACTATTAAAATGGATACATTTTAATAGTATTTGACGATAGTCCACATCAAATTTTTAGTGCTATATGAATAAATTGATACAATAAACATAGAAAATTATGTATAAATTAATAACTATTCAACGTTGTGGCAAGAAATATTTTAGAATGACACGTATCGGCAAGGTCCAAAGGGAAAAGTATTAATATTGTCAAAAAATAAATAAAAAAGAAATCAACATTATATTTCTATTGTCTAAATGCGAATCTCAATAATCTATCTATCTGTGGCTCTCCTTACTAGGGATATAAATTTGACATAATTTGTATGGAGCTTATGTCATACTAGCATTTGCCCACAGCTCCGGCTACGTTCCAAAACAAAATACAATTTTAGGGTCATTTATTGGATGAAATTTTGAAAAATTCCTTTCTTAGCGAATACGGAAGGTATTCGATTCCTAATAGGCATCGAATACCTTCCGTAAGCTTATAGCATTTATAATTTCTACGATTTCGGAGGAAAACTTCATATAGATAGGTTTGAGAATCGCCGCCACACATCCATGTTGTCAACAAATCGTCGTCTCAGTGCTTATTTTTCTAAACAACCAACATAACGAAAGAGTTTTTAAATGCAGTATTATTGCAATACTTTTAAATGTCATGTACGGTCAAAGGAATGTACTTTATCTATCTAATATATAAATATCTCGTGTCACGGTGTTTGTGGTCGCACTCCTCCGAAGCGGCTCGACCGATTTTAATGGTTTTTTTTGTATATTTGGTAGGTATGAGAATAGGTCGTAAAGTATTTTTTACCCTTCTATCCCCACTCTCCATTTTTTAATCGCGATTTTAGTATTTTTGTATGAACAATATCGAAATAATTTAATATTATATCAATACATAGGGACGCACACGACGTTTTTTTTGTAGATTGAACGTGGGCGAAACCGCAGGTTCTGCCAGTATATCTATATAAATCTTAGAAATGAAACTTTGTATTTAAAATAGAACTTCTGTAACGTATAACAAGTATTGATCGTGTGAACAAATAAGCACTGAGACGACGAAATGTAAAAAAAGTTAACGTACTCCTTACAGGCTTATGAAAACGTCAGATATATTTTTAATTAACTATTTTCTTTAAACTCGGCTACATCTATAGTTTTAATATATTATGTTTTCCTACAGATAAAAAAAGAAAAGATATTAGTAAAATAAATTAGTAACAAAAATATACATTGAAGATAATTCAACTGAAATATAATATATATCTTGAGGATACAAACTAATTCGTACAGAAATCAGGTCGGTAAGAAGAAAACTACTAAAATTTTAAGAATATAGAAAAAAAAAAACTAACTCAAACCATGAATAAATATCATTTTAAACGCACATAATGCTTTATAATATTATCTTTTATGGCGTTAATTTTTCTTCCTCTATTCATAATAAAGAAATACGAATATTGGACTATTTTATTCATTTAAATACAAATAATTGGTTGGTTGAGTTGAAATTTATACTATTTATATACATAATAAGTAAGAGTTGCCACACATTGCTTAGTACACAGTTATATTTTAACAAGACAAAAATTTCGTATAAAATATACTATATGTCGATAATTCTACAATGTGCGGAAACCTTTAGATAATACAACAACTATGTAACTTATTTAAATTCTATTAATATGTAAGTTATACGGCATTGCCGATTATGCCAGAGGTCTCAATTTCGATTCCCGTTTCGTCCAAAACGAAAATTCCTAATAAAATCGGAGAGTTGATATTGGAATTTCTCTTTCTCTATCAACCTTCCTCAGACAGAAGACGAACGAAGGGATAAAAGAAATAATACTTATTATATCGATAAATTTGTGCAAAACTCAATTATTATTAATAATAATTAATTATTATTACTAGTAAAATATACAATCCATATTAATAATTAAAAACCGGTTTATATTATTTAAATAAATACATACACATAACAATTGCAAGTTGCAGAAAATTTAAACAAAGCCAAGTTATAATTTAAATAATTAATAATATTTACACAAATTCTCGAATAATCGATTCCAAAGTGTAAAAATATCGATATGTCTACATTCACTACATAACTACATCACTAATACACACGCTTAGATTAGAATTTGTTATGGCAACTAAAAAGTTAGTGAAAACGATTGATTTAATTTAAAAAAAAATACATGAAAAAAGATATATTTAATGGATGGATGTTGTTCCAAAATGGGAGGGAAAGGGGGTTAAATATTGAGTACATGCGGTCTAAAAATATACGTATGCTTCGATATATGCATACAATTTAAATCGATCTTATGCGATATCTTATTAATCAGTCTAGAATTTTACTATGACTAGTTATTATACGCGACTTTGCATCGATTTTGGTGGATATAATCGAAAATTGAATCGAGATTACATTACCATACATAAGACTTTAGAAATACTTGTTTTCATACCTTATATTATAATTTTATTTGCCCAAAGTGTAAATAAAATAAAAGGCAAGTGTTAATAAAATTATTAAAATATGTAATAAATAATAAAAGATTTATCTTAAAAAAATAGCTTAAAAAAAATAAAACGCTACAACTCAATGCTTATTAGCAATTTAGTCAAAATCGATGTACAAACACAATCTAAAACATCAATATTGTTGCATAGTACAATAAAAGTTGTTAAATAATTATTTGGATATATTTTAAAACGATTTACATCTAAACGTGAAAAAGACCTAAATTTCAAAAGCCATTCGCTATTAGGTCCCATTTCGTCGAACACCTTCGTGTGTATCACTTTTGATATACTCATTAATACTGTCATTGAAGAAATACATAATCAAACCTTATAACGCTTTATAATAATTAAAATTATATTCTAATTACTTAATTAATAATTTAATTTATTTATGCATTAAAACCTCCTTAAATGAAATGGCACACCCTAATATTATGGAGGGTAGACCTAAGAGCTATTTCTGTGATGAAAAAGTGTCCGTCGAAAACCGTTAAATTAGGACGGCGACACGGTAGCAAGTGGATACATATTGAAGAAATTGCCGAAAATTAAATCAATCATCATTTTAAATAAAACTATCTTTTCGGATTATTTCGCGGATTTATTTAGATTTTTGGTTTACGACGTTTCGAATGCTTTACAGCAATCATGGTCACGGGAGAGACTAAGGTGTTAGACATCTCAAAGGCGTTATATACTTGTTACAGACACTGCCTACCCACAATTTACAAAAATGATTAGACAGTTTTATCTAAAATGTCAAATATTTGCGTCAATCTCTATATTTATATCACCACAGTTCCATCGGATATATTTACTGAATTATTTTGAACTACATAAATAGTTTAGTAGCAAAATATTATATTTTTCAACTCAGCACACTTCACTCTGTTTATAACTGCTAACTTCATATCATACTCTCTTACTACGCTAGCGCCATTCTGGTGTGTTTTTGAACTATTATATACCGCTTATAGATGGACACTTTTTTAACTTATCTCCCATATAAGATAGTTCTTACATCTACCCTCCATAGTTAATATAGAACAGTTAGTGTACAGATTAAAAATATACAGAAGTATGAAGTTAAATTCGTTGCAAGGCAAGTAATACCTAGATCTGATCTAGTGTCACCAAAAACAAAGAAAAAAAAACTATGTTTTATTTAGAAAATAAATATGCTAAATATACTTAATGATATGTTGTTTTCGATTTATTCGAGTTATTTTTTATTTGAAATATGTATTGGATAGAGGGGCAAAGAAATATTTTAATATTTATTTTGTAAAGGCTTAGTATTATGGTCTTATATAACATTTGAGAGCTATACTACAGTCGATATCGTATGCTTAAGACACTTTTGGACTGGCAGTAAAGTTTATTATTTAACATCAAAGCCTTTGAATTTTGAATTATAGTTAGAAAGAGATAGATAAAACTACCGTCTCTTTTCCATTTCTCCTTTTTTATAACTTCCCTACTTTTATAATATGGAGATAATGATAAAAAGAAACAATCGAAAACCTTACATTATTCTTATCGAATACAGTTATGTTTCAAGCATTTATCATTACGTATTTGATAAAAAAATAATCTAGAACGTTCTAGATTATCTTGTTCATTAACAAAGGAAAATAAACCTTAACTATATTCAAATAAGATCTAAAATTCTCATGTACCTCTAAAACTTGTTTTGCTGTACAATAAACATAAATAAACCTTATTGCTATACAGTTAGGTGCTATTTTGATATACATTTTTAATCCAACATTTCTTAGATAGATTAGAATAGTAACAAATATAAACAATCACTGGTTATTGATACATTTCATTATATATGTATATTTTATACAATTTCGCTGTATATATAAAACAGTTAAAGTTTGAAAAGTGTAATAAGGTAAGCAAATGATATGTTAATCTGTAAATGAATGTTTAAAAGTGATAGAAGATATCGCTATCCTTATCACACATTATTCGATACGATTGGATAGTGAATTGACAATTGCTCACTTTAATGTATCGTCACAATTTTAGAATTAAAGCGACCTATCTAGAAACAAAGTGTTTATCTAAAAAAAAACTATCTGAATTAAAAAAAAATCAACGTTTTTTAAGTCCGAAAGTCTTATAATAAAATAAAAAAAAACTGTTTTAGAAAAAAACAACCGTTTAATGAATCTAATTCAAAGGTCACTTTAACCCTAACCTTTTCTAACTATGGCTATGAATATATTAAAGACGTATTTACAGAGAGAGTTTCTTGTCTCGATACGTATACTGAAAGTATGATAAAATTTGAGCAATACACAAAATTTAACACGTTTAAGAACACTTTTGAACGTCCCACTGCTGGGCACGGGCCCCCTTTCAATATGGAGGGGGATCAGGCCATAGTCTACCACGCTGGCCAAGAGCGGATTGGCGTACTTCACATGTCTTTCGAAAACTTGCTAGGTTCTCTTAAACATGCATGTTGGAAATGATTCGCACATGAATATATCAGAGATGTGAGACGCGGGATTTAAACAAGCTTCACTCAGTTTCCTTAGAGGGCGCGTAACCACTGGACTACCACTGGATTTATAAATCAAAATGCCTGTATAAGAGAATACAATTTACATTATTCAACTCTTCTATATTCTTACGAGTATTTTCTCTCCTTGTAAATGAGTCTTAATATATTAGACTATGTTCTGTGGGTTGACAATGGAATATCGACCTTACCTTAGTGCAAATATGAGTTATTTTATTACAAACGTCCCCAGCGGGAACGTTCTGTCATCAGTTGGACGCGCTGTCTGAAGCGTTGAGACCTTGTGAGTATGTTGCTTGTATGCTTTCACATACGAATTTGTATTGACTCTGTTGATAAAAATAAAAAATCAGACAAGTGCGAGTATGACTCCCTCATAGAGGGTTCCGTAGCAAAAAACATTAAAATTAGTCGCAAAAAAAAAAGTTTTTTTTTCTTTTATAACTACAAATTTTCGGTTTTCGGATTATTTTACCTTTATTTGTGCTGTAAGATATTGCTTCTATCAAAATTTCACGTTTCTAGGTCAACGGGAAGTACCCTTTAGGTTATGACTGCCTTGCGAGTGTCAAAATATGCGGCATTAATGGCCGAATCATTTGATTGCGTTCATTTAGAAGTTTAATTTTTTTAAAGCTCTAAAGAACTCCTCTACGCGTTCCTGAGAAAAAAATGGGTCTTGACAGACAGACTGAGAGACTGACAATTAAGTGATCCTATAAGGGTTCCTTTTGTCTTTCTGGGGTACGGAACCTCAGAACGGAAAAATTACATCAAAATCGACTTATTTGTTTTGGAGCTACGCAAGAAATAATCATGGATTTTATATTTACATAGATGGAAACTAAAAATGTATGGTATGATTTACGATGACCACGAACAAAGATACACCAACATCATATGTATAATGGGAGGGAGAGGGACAGAGAAAGAGATTCAGGATAAAGTGTAGGCGTGCGAGCGAGACGGATCTACTCACAGAGTTCTGTATGCACATGGGGCGCTTATGTATAATGAGAAAGAGAGAAAGAGGAAAAAGTGTAGGCGTGCGAGCTAGAGGGGTGCACTCAGAGCGTTCTGGCACTTATGTATATTGGGAGGGAGAGACATAGTATAAAGTGTGGGCGTGCGAGCTAGAGGGGTGCCCTCACAGCGATCTGGCGCTTATGTATAATGGGAGGGAGAGAGACATAGTATAAAGTGTATGCGTGCGAGCGAGAGGGATACACTCACAGCGTTCTGTATGCACATGGGGCGCTGCGTGCGCATGGCGCGCACCAGGTCCAGCGGGTACAGCGGCTGGCGGCGCGCCAGCAGCTCCAGCGCCGTCTCCGCCAGCACCAGCGCGCCGGTGCGGCCCACGCCCGCAGAGCAGTGCACTATCATTGGCGGCTCCAGGATACGCTCCTCCCCACTTATCTCTTCCACCACTGTTGGTATTACTGGGAACCAATGTATGATATTATATTCAAATTCTTTACTTCTTTATCTATAAAAATAAATAAAATTAAAGTGTTTGTTTGCAATACCAAATAACAGATTTTTACTGATTGCACATGAAATATTTATATGTTACCTGTCTGTCTGTTTGTTGTTGATTTTGACGGGACATTCACTAGCAGACAGTTGATGTTATAAGGAGTAATTTAGGACCTTCAGGTATAGCCCGTTTTTTATGAACATATAACACAACAAAAAGTTAAATATTATAATTTATAATATACTAATAACTCTTTTTTTTAAGTCGGTCAAAATATTTTTTAAGAACTTTGATATATAAATAATCATACTGCTAAGAAATAGAAAGCAAAATCCACTTAAAAATATTAATAATAAAACAAACCAGCTCGATGATTCCTCAGCTGAG
Organism: Fabriciana adippe; assembly: GCA_905404265.1. Lineage (NCBI taxonomy): Eukaryota > Metazoa > Arthropoda > Insecta > Lepidoptera > Nymphalidae > Fabriciana > Fabriciana adippe. Next base: position 12,082,738 of record FR989995.1, on the reverse strand, counting down.
AACACAGCCGTGTGAAGTCTATGAAGGCGGTGGAATCTTCTGGAACGCCGTGGTCCGGCCACGCCGTGTACTGTAGCTGAGTGATGTTGCGAGACGCACCGCTACTTGTATCCTATAGAAAAATAATATTATAAGGACAAATTCACAATTCAATTCTGTTAATGTCTTTAAAGCGTTCCAATTGAACACAAATTGCTTAGCTAATGCAACGTAGAATGGAGGAGTCCTAACAGATTGTCCTAGATTCTGTTCACGGTTCGTAATCACTGTTAGAGTGTTGGAAGACTTGAAGACAGTACTTGTGGCATATCACAACAGATCATAATAGTGTATCACTCAAAATTAAACACTAACATACTTAGCTTAAGGCACATTTCCCTCCTAACATAATGCCCATGATCCTGCCCACTGTTCGTAAGCACTGTTAGAGTGTTGGTAGCTTTAAAGACAGTACTGATATCACAATAGTGATTTACGTATTAAAAAATATTTACTAATATTATTATAAAGCTGAAGCGTTAGTTTGTTTGTTTGTTTGGTTGAACGCACTAATCTCAGGAACTACTAAACCGATTAAAAATTATTTTTGCATTAGATAGCTCGTTAACTGAGGAAGGCTTATAGGCTATATATCATCTCGAAAAATTATACGGTTCCCGTGGGATAGATTTGTTTTTGTCTAGGGACGAACCCGAAGCGTAGGGAGGGTGAGTCGCTAGTTAAAAAATAAAAACTAACATACTAACCTTAAGGCACATTTCCCTCCTAACATAATGTCCAAGATTCTGTTCACTGTTGGTAACCACTGTTAGAGTGTTGGTAGCCTTGAGAGTGGTGCCAACTTTAGGCCAATACTGGTGGCACTTAGCGCGACCACGCTCGGCTAAAACCGTTAACATCACTACTAGACTACTCTCACTTTCCCACACCATTTGCCAAAAATCACCCACTGTTGATGCCAAAGGGCCTGAAATGGAATGGAAAAATGTAGGTTATTAACGGTTACGGTATAAAATTTTGCCCAACTGCTTTTTGGTTTAGTGGCTAGCATGTACGGCTGCAGATCTGGAGATCCTTGGTTCGTGTCCCGGATCGGGTTAAGTTTAATCACTAAGTTTTATTGTTAAGATATTGCTAAGATATTCTCAATAGTAACCCGGAGTTGGGAAGTTGGCGTTGCAGTTTGCACCCTCGCCTTAATTCTCATCGCGAGTGTCGAAGTACCGTCCCATCGGACTTTGATAGTTAAACAAATAGAGAGTGTATTTGTATTACTTTCTTAGATTTACGCGAATATTTGACATTTTAAATAAAACTATCTTTTCGGATTTTTTCGCGGATTTATTTTGATTTTTGGTTCCCGACGTTTCGAATGCTTTACAGCAATCATGGTCACGGGAGAGACTAAGGTTATAGACGTCTCAAAGGTTCGTCGTATTTGTTTCGAACACTTGCACTACAATATCTCCTGCGCAGTTGTCTAGTCTTAGAGATTGGCCGCCGTGGCCGAAATCGGTCGAGAGGACATTATTATATTTTGGTAGGAATATTGTCTCTAAGATGCTAACAAATAAACTTTTTTTTATTTTATAATTATAAATAGGTGGTGTTGCCAAAGAGTGTTGATATAATATATATATATTTTTTTGTATATATTTTTTTTCATTTAAAATAAACTATAAGAGATATTAATGATATTGAAAAAAATAAAATAAAATTTATAAACAGTTTAAATTCTTCTCGTTTCGAAATCAAACTGGCAACATCTAAATTAAAGAATTTAAAATAAACTACTCACCTTGTGTAGCGATGTATGTAAGAACGAGGTCCGAATTCGGTATTTCCATATTGATGTACGATGCGTTAATGTAGTCACCTGTGGGACCATTCTTGAGTATCACACGTGTTGAATCATCTAAAACAAATACATGAAGGTTCTTTAAATTTCATATATAATAATATATTAAATAATTCATATATAATATATAATAAAGGCAGTGGTAGCCCAGTGGTAACGTGCTCGCTTGGGAAACCGAGTAAAGCGGGTTCAAATCCCAGGTCTCGCACCTCTGACATTTTCATGTACGAATCATATTTTTAACATGATTACCGCTTGCCTTACGGCGAAGGAAAACATCGTGAGGAAACCTGTATGTCTGAGAAAACCTAGCAAGTTTTCGTAAGACATGTGAAGTAGCCAACCCGCACTTGGCCAGCGTGGTGGACTGTGGCCGATTCCCCTCGTATTGAAGGGAGGCCCGTGCCCAGCAGTGGGACGTTAAAAAGGACTGAATACATACTAAATATATAATATTTTCATATATAATAAATATATGGAAAGGAGAGAGCAAGAGAGTGACAGTTTTTATTTCAAATACGGCATGTTACATGTAATATTGGCGATATTATTGGCTGGTTTACACACTTTGAGAATGATGTGATCTGGACGAAGCATGCAGGACAGACGGATATACGCTGTAAGCTTATAGTAATAAGGTTCAACCTGCTTTTTAACATCCCACTTCGCACCGTAGGAAATTATCAAAGATGCGATTTGACCCGGGGTTTGAACGCACTTCACTCGGTTTCTCAAGCGAGCGCGTTACCACTGGGCTACCACTGCCTATTAGGCTCAATCTAACCCTAAATAATTACTAAATAAAAAGGTTCACTAACTTAAGATATAACCTATTCATTAAAAAAAAAACAAATATCATTTCACAATTGACGAACACAAAAACGGATATACTCTATTATTTGAAGTGGGTCAAAACCATCCACTAATCATACAAAACCAATTCAACAACAATACGTACACGGAGCAATATCCCTGTATCTGTTCTTAGCGATATTCTGCGGTAGTTTCGAGACATTCGCACTCTCTTCGGGCAAACGACGTAACAACGTGTCGTACTGTTTGAGGGCGTTGCCGCTGGCGAGTCCGTCGCCTAGCAACAGCATGGATTGTTCTAGAAGGTCACCCTCGAACTGGGTGGAGCCGAGCGGGACGAAGCATACCGCCGGTTCCTCTGGACCTTCCTCTGGTTCGTATACCGCTGGGAAATTGTTAGTTTTATTTCAATAGATAGCAATAAGAATATTGATTGTACTCAACTCAACATTTACGTATTTTTATGTAGAATTATTTTTTAATCCTTTATATATATATATATATATATATATATATATATATATATATATATATATATATATATATATATACACAAGTATAAGTGTATATTAAAACTCCCTATACGACATAACTCCTGTATAATGTATATAACCTATTATATAACACTTCTATGGCTGAAAAACTGAAAGTGCTTTTTTCCATAGATTATACTAGCAAAACCCGCGGCTTTGCCCGCGTTCAAAGTACAAAAAAAAAACATTTTTTTCTTTTCCTTCCCTTTACAATAATGTATGGAAGTGATATATAGCCTATAACCTTCCTCCTTTTTCCTAATGCAAAAAGAGTTTTTCAAATCAGATTAGGAGTTCCTGAGATAAGCGCGTTCAAACAAACTCTGTCTCTTATAGTATTAGTTTAAATGTATATATTCAAAATCATAGACTAAAAATTAAATAAAGGATATTAGGATTTAAATTTTAAATTAAATATATAATAGATTTTAAATTAAATTAAGGATACTAGAAACGTCACCATCAACAAACAGACAAGTCTCAAATAATATTTTATTGTTATATATAATAATATTTCTTAGATAATCATCATATAATCAAAAAAAAAAAATAATCATACCATTAGGTTTAACCAATAGTGTCAAGACACCTTTCGTGTTCCTAATCATTTGCACAACTTGCTCATGCGTCATCTCGTCGACATCTTTCCCATTTATTGAAATAACCTAAAACAAAAGTTAAATCCTAATGTATTACTTACTTACTACTTATAATTGTATTACATTTTTTGAATTCGATTAATAATAACACAAAAACATCCAAATCTATACATATACTAGCGGCTCACCCTTGCTTCGCTCGGGTTCGCCTCTAGATGATTCTTTAAATTGACATAACTTTTTTATTTAGGAACCGATTGAAATAAAACAAATACTAAGTGTTAAGTGAAGCTTACCACAATAAATTGGTGAAAACCGCACCCAAATCGGTCAAGCTGTTTCTAAGAGTAGACAAACCGACAAACAGACAAAAAAACTAAAAATCATTGTTTTAGGTTCTATCGCGTTAATAAAGATCCCCAATAATAGTTTTTCTCAAATATCTTCCATGTACAGACAGCGGTCAGTTACGATTTTATTACATGTATAGATAAAAACAAAAGCGAAATGCTATTGGTTTCTATATATATATTCTGGTATATATATATATTCATAATAGTCCCTAAATGACCAAAAATATGTGAAAAACTATAAGTGTTTTTCTTAGATAATATTTTTCTATTAGTTCAAAACCCACAAACTTTATTGAAATTTCGGTTGAACAACGTTCATAAGGTCATCTTTTATATGTAATACACATTTCAATTAGAAGTAATTGGTCTACTTCCAATCATAGACAATATTAATTACCTCCCGACCGATTAAGGCCACGGCGGCCAATGTCACTAAGACTATACAGCAGGAGATATTATAGTGCAATCTGTGTGTCTGTATGTGTGTTTACGCGGAAACACAAGTGCACTGTCTATTCCTGTGACTCTCACTCCAGAGCTCCGATACGACACGTGCTTTTCCTCGAGGGTAAAACGCCGCCAAATTTCTATCTCCTGGCTGTTACTGAGATTTTCTTGACAGAAAAACTCAATAACAAAACTTGACCCGAATTAGGGTTCAAACCCAGGACTTTTGGACTACGTCTGTACTTATAATATGTATGTATTTAAAGTTATATATGTGTAATGTATCAACTATCTGGTATCCATAACACAAGCCTCGTAGTTTACCATGGAACTAGATGGTGCTGTGTGTTAATGTACCAACATATTTATTTATTTATCATTTATTTACACTATCCACTGAGGCACTAATAAACGATATTAATTACATGTTAATAACACAACGCCATACCTGATCACCCTCCTGCAATTGAGTCCTCGTACGAGCGGCGACTCTAGAAACGAGTACGGGCGTGTTATTGCCCCCACCCCTAACATTGAAGCCGAAGCGACCATCCGGCCCCGCGGACAGGCGGATACACACTGCCCCCTCGTGTGCTTCCGTATCCTCCTCGTTACGTTCAGGAGCTGATTCTGATTCAGATTCATCTACATAGGTCAGTGGGACTCGGAGAGCGCGCTCTAGGAAACCACCGTCGCTACTGGAAATTGAAGATGAGGTTTATTTGCAATTATCTATATTAATATTATAAAGAGGTAAAGTTTGTGAGGTTGTAGGGGGTAATCTCTGGATCTACTGAACCGATTTAAATGAAATTTGGTTAGAAGATAGTTTGAAAGACCCTGAGAAGGACATAGGATACTTTTTATCCCGGAAATCATCTCTTAAAGAGGACGAAAATGAGGATGAAAGTTTGTATTGGGAAGCAAGCAAGGGTGAGTCGCTAGTTATTTAATACACACATACATTCATACAGAATATTATTCATTATTGTAAGACGGGTTACGTTGCACAGCATTTTCGGTTTTAAAAAATATAGAACAATTTTGCTTATCGCGTGGAAATATCCTCAACTCAGATTTAATGACAAAAATAATATTAGGAATATAATTACTTTTGCAACGAATTTTAAATATTATGTTAGGTTTTTGGGCACATATGTAGGCGTCACACAGTTTACAGTTAAGTTACACACTCACACATCACCAACATAAAGCACTTACTAATACCACCAAAACACTCCCCACACCAACCCAAAGCGCTCACTAAGACCTTGTCCAGAAGGGCCGAATTCGCCGCGAAACGTTTCGCGTTAGCGAGATACTAGGCACCAATACATCGCGTCTACAAGCATTGCGCGAATTCAAAATACGCGCGTAGATCGCATGCACTTCGCCAGACTCTCGACTCTCGCTTGATTCGCACGTATTGCGTACGAGTCGAGATACTAGAGACGCCTTGTTGCATCCACTTAACGCCCGAACTCCAGAGCGTCTAGTAGTAGTAGTGACAAATTCGTCCTCAAATGCTCGCACGTTGGACGCAACGGTCGCGCGTGATACGCACGAGAGAATCGCGGCGAATTCGCCCCTTCTGGACAAGCTCTAAGGGCGCCCACACACGATACTCACTCGTCGTTGTCGGGCGCGGCGTCGCCCCAGGCGGCGCGCGGCGGCGGCTCCTCGTGCGCCGTGACGCGCGCGCCGCGCGCCGCGCCGCCGCCCAGCAGCGCGGGCGACGCGCCCGCCGACCGCTCGCGCGTCCTCGAACTGCTGCGTCTGTAACGTGCCTTATTTTTAGTATTGTTAAATATTACTGTTGCTGACTGACTACTGATGTGCAGCGATATAAAAAAAAATCTTTTTGGCCGAAATCATCAAATTTACGCAAAAAATTATTTCACAAACCACTTTAGAGCATATAATTTACCATAAGTTTATTAAATTTGCATTCATTTTAACTTCAATAAAAAATAAAAAAAATAAATAACATTATTTTAAGTACGTTACAAGTACGTGTATGATGGTATGTACATGGGATACGTGTGTAGACTCGAACAGTAGGTATCGACGGGTCCTTAATAAAAATACATAAAAGCTCACCTTACAAAGCTCCTATTAGTGGACCTAGACCGTCTTGCGTCTTCCAAAGCTTGTGTCTCGGTCCTCGCGACCGTGGGGGCAGTGACCCCGGCGAGGGCCCCCAGGGCCCCCAGCAGGGGGCGTCGCCGGGGGGCCCTCAGGCGGAAGAACCCGTGGCGCTCAACACTACACCGCCAGAGGGCCTTCGCAGCTCGACCGGAACGCATGTTGAAGCCTAGCACTGTGTCGTATGATTCTGACTGGAAGATGAAGAGCATATACATTATATATGATGTCGCCTCTATTTAATTCTCGCTTGGAAACTTAACCTTACTCATATTATAAATATGAAAGCTTAGATGGATGTTTGGATGTTTGTTACTCAATCACGCCAGAACGGCTGAACGGATCTTGATGAAATTAGGCACAGAGATAGATTATACTTTTTATCCCGGAAAAATGTATGATTCCCGTGGGATATTCATTTTTGTTTTTCATTTTAATTTTAATCTTAACACTATTGTGTTAGTGATTGTGAAAGTGAACCTTAGAAGGTTCCCAAAAACATCTAAACTACTTTTTAATTCATTGAAAGTAAAAAAAGAAACATAAATAGAGACAAAGCCAACTACTTACTGGTTCTCGTTTAAGCTGTATAAAGAACTGTTTCTTCTTGAATGAAATTTTCACAATTTTACTCCAAGAGAATGTATTCACTCTGATATTGTTCTGAAACACCACTATACCTATTGACGTCACGCCAATGAATATGTCTTTACCGTTGTAGTCCTAAAAACAATAAGAAATTGTTTATGACATTGAAAAAAAATATTTAAAAATGCATATATGAAAAAAAGCACACGTATTTGAATATAGATACGATTTTATATAAACATATTATTCAAATTTTACATTATTTAATTATTAGCTTTTGCTTTAAAAGGCACGTTTATACAAATAATAAAATTGTAACTTTGCCGAATTTGTACATTAAATATTTTTTGTAATAACCTTATTGAAATAGCCAATATTATTGATACAGAGGCCGAATGTATAGTTTTAAGAATTTTGTTTGTCTGTCTGGGAATGTATAACGAGAAAATCACTGCACACATTTTGATGAAATTTGGTATGATGATAGTTGGGTATCCGAGTCAACATATAAGATACTTTTTACTGCGGGGAACCGGAACCTAACCGTTAAAACGTTCCTAAAGGCAAGCCCGAGCAGAGCGAGGGTGAGGCGCTAGTCTATTATTAACTAAAATTTCTTATCAAAATTCTTATATTATATTCTACGATGACCTTAAAAACATATATTACCTTTGCTGGATGCGATTCAACGCCATAACAGTCCAATCTCTTTGCATGTTCTAGAAAGTTCGCTTCAGCGTCCGCCGGCGCTTGACCCTTGTGTAGCTTATGTAGCTCACGTATCTTTCGTTCATCCTCCGCACATTGTTTGGGCAAAAGGCACAAGTCTGATAAATAGTTCATTTGGTGCTCTGTTGCATTATAATCACCTATTTCAGCTGAAAATTAATTATCTATATTAACAAAAATAAATGTTGGTATTTTTGTGGTCTATATGTTCCAAAACCATTAATCCGCTTGTGATGAAACTCTGGTTGGTTATTTTGTAGAATTTCAATAATAATAAAATAGTAACATAGCGAAATCTGTACATAAAATACTTTTTAAAAAAAATAAATTTTGTGTAATGATAACTTATTACTCAGGTCAAAATTAGTGAGGGTAAGTTGCAGTCTATACTAATATTATAAAGAGGTATACTTTGCGAGGTTGTAGGGTAATTTCTGGATCTACTGAACCAATTTAGATGAAATTTGGTAAGAAGATAGTTTGAAACCCTGGGAAGGACATAGGATACTTTTTATCCCGAAAATCATCCTTAAGAAGGAAAAATAGGGATGAAAGTATGTATGGGGAATCAATTTAGGGACGAACCCGAGCGAAGCGAGGGTGAGTCGCTAGCAAATAATAAACCTATGACTTTATATTATTAGATCAACTATCTAGGTATAGTTATATGAGTTTTGAACCAAATATAAATAATAAATATATAATTAGACCCAGTCACATTACAATACCTTTAAGGGCAAAGATAAAGTACAGTCTGACCTCACACATTATTTATTGCACATATTACAACTAACTATTCAAGTATAAATGTGAAGGCAATGTAGATATTTATTATTATTTTCCTTCCTTCATATTGCTATATGGATAAAATACGAAAATATGGCACAGGCAGTCTTATTGCTAAGTCAGTGATATCATCCAGTAAACAAAAAAATGGATGAAAAAAAAGGGGTCCACTAATTTGAAAATAAACATTATGTATTTCCATTTTTTTTTTCTTTTATAGTAAAAGGGGCAAACGAGCAAACGATCCACCTGATGGTAAGTGGCTATCGCCGCTCATAGACATCTGCAACACAAGAGGAGAAGCGAATGCATTTCCGGCCTTTAAGGGACCTGAAGACACGACTCTTGAAGAGCCCCATATTATAGCGCTCAGGGGAAACCTCAGGAAGAAGATCATTCCACATTTTGCACATACATGTATAATACTACTGCTATTAATAATCAAAAACTACCACATTAGAAATAAATCTATACAGACAAATAAAAATGAAGTGTCTGTTTGTAGTGTCAAAATAACAGCTTTTTACTAAATGCATATGAAATTATATACTGTACTTATAAGAAAAATACAATTTACAAAAAAAATGTCTGTCTGTCTGTTTATTCCGGTTAATCTCTGATATGGTTTTTATGGGACTTTCAAAGGCAGATAACTGATGTTATAAAGATTACTTAACTTAGGATACCTTAGTTATAGAAGAAGAATTAGGGTTTCGCTCAAAAAAATTGACACACACCATTAAAACACAATTACACAGAAATTAAAACATACCATATCTGATTAAAATTCAGAAAAAACCAAATGTAAAATAATGTTTTGTAAGTTAAAAACAAAACACATTTTCAAGTGCAATGAACTCCAAACACAAGTATAGAAATAATTTTGTTTAAATTTAAAACACATACCTTGTACTGTGAATGATGCGAGCAACAAAGCAGTATTTTTAGGTGCAGTCATTCTGCCATCGAACAAAAGTTTTCTCAATTGCAAACACAAGAGATATCTTGTAAATTCTTCGCCCAGTCTACAAGGTTCTGGAGGATAAAAGCGAACTGCAAGCCAGAATTGTGCATTGACACCCACTTGCTTCTTTACTGATTTACCACCGTCAAGCCAACGCTGGAACATTTATAATGGAATTTTATTAAAAACCAAAACTATTTCCAAGAAACTAGGTAATTATTTATTATTGCCTAAAATTATAATCTATTTGTATTAAAAAAATAATGATACATTTAGTAATTACACACATAAAACTATAAAAATGTTGAATGTATAAATGTTTGTACTTCACACTATAATGGCTCAACATGTAACAAACAAATAAATTATCAGACAAAACTACACTTTTCACTATGAAATCCTAAAAATCTATTATTTATAATGAATCTTAATAATTTACCAAGAAAATAGTAAAAAAGTTAAGAGTAACAAGAACATGAGTCAGTCAAAGGATGACTTAAAAGTTTATGCACTTTCCTCACAAGGGTTAATTGTTCATGAGTCATACTTTGCTTTATATATTGATAGTAACTGATAACATCGTGTGGACTAACAACAGGTGTGAAAAAGTAATTATTATAACAGGCAATAAAAAAAAAAGAATTGTAAAATATTTATATTTTCTTTTACTTTTTTAAATCTGTAAGTACTGTTTTATATTAATGAAAAAAATTATATTAATATAAAATTAACTGATTTTTATTCTCAGTCACAAAACATTTTTCTACATATTTTATCAACTTAATTTAATGTATTTTTTATATATTAGATTGGATTGAACTATCAAGCAGATTTATAAAGTTTACCGTTATTTCTGTGTTAGTTGCATTTGGTGTGGAACCATTTTCAGTAAATTGTAAACCAAAATAATCTTTCTCTACTAATTCTAGATGTTGAAATACATGCTCCAGAAGTACACTTCCTTTGGCTTTTTTCTGAAATCATTATTATAACATTCAATAAAATATTTCAAAATATTTAATATTAAACATAAAAAGGGTATTTCCAGGATAAAATTTTATTCCATGAATAAAATAAAGTGTTATATTATGTGTTTTCCTTGATTAACTTATTCATTCAGCAGAAACATTGACAAACATGTATGTAAACAAAATGTATATATGTTATATTTTCTTTGGTAAAAAACAACTTTCTGTAATACTAACTCTATTTAAGAAATTATTTAGATCAAAAACTCACCTCAATTTGAAACGAATGCTGGGTATCGTCCAAAAACACAACAGTGACATTGAAGATGTTAAGCTTACGTTCGCGCGCCAGCTCTGAGGCACGTACATTGTAGGTACCACTGGAGCTACTGAAGGCACGACGTGATACACTCTCAATCATTTCATCGATTATTCACTACCGGATTCCTATCAGATAACTCAACACACTCAGCTTTAATACTACACAGGGAACACCGCTTAATTACGCATTCTAGTAACCTATAACCTGTGATTCATGATCTGTACACCGTCCACTCCATGCTAAGTAGGTATTCCTTGTATATTGATAATTGACGTAACGTAAACGCAAATTATTACGTATAAATGCCAAGTTTTTATGTATTTATTATTGTCGGACACTTATGACACTATGTAATTATTAGCATCGATATTTTAAATTACAAACAGTAACGTTCGTTGTATCAATAATGATTTATTCATTTTTTTAGTTTAAATTTGAATGTAGGATTTCTTTCCTGGAATTACAAACGATAAACACTTCTAATTCCCACTTGACGTAAATTTCCTCCTCGCCATATTAGATTTTTGACAGTGACGTTTGCTGTACATAAGAATGAGGGAACGTTTAGTTTCTGCTTCAGCAATTAGTTTTTACAATAATTTTGATTAATATGAACTTCAAAGAGTATTTTGTCTGAAAGATTCTGCCTATAAATTAATATAATAATCTGGGGACACGGTAGTGCCCCCGCCGAGTCAAGCAAAAAAGGGAACGGCGGTACCATCCTTTTCTCGAAGCGATTCAGATTATTTTCCATTATATTATTCTATTTGTATGAACGTACAGTTCAGTATATTATGTATGTATAATAAAATTTAAGACGCTAAAACCGCATACAATACACTTATAAAATAAAAACTACTAGTAAATAAATTTACATAAATATCTTTTTTGTATAGTTTAAGCAGGAGTTTGCTAAAACTTGGCAGGACTATTTTATTACCCCCCAGAACGTGCGTTCACCTCGTCGTGGTGGAGGGCTCATTAGCGTCCGGTAGTTCAGCCAGGCGCAAAGCCAAGAAATGCCCTGGAAGGTGGCCCACTTCGGGGGTTGTTCCTAGTCCTGTGGGAGCAACCCCATGGTCGCTGTGGCCTGCTTCGGCAGATCTGCTATCGGGACGTCGTGGTTGAGAGTTTTAATGTATAGTACCTACTGGCCTTTTTTCTAGCCGGTGAGTCCCATATAACCTATATTATATATGTCTACATGTGGTATGCGTAAATGTGTTTGAAAACATTAAAAAAAGGAACATATTATCACGAAGCCTCGTTTGCCACATAACACATTACGTACAATAATTATATAGATATCGTGCAAACTTTAAAGAACCGCCGCAATATATATTATGTAACAAAAAAATAAGACGATGTGCGATTAAACAATAACTTATGCACTGAGGATTGAAGAGTTCGTACTATCAAAAATTAATTTTTGCTATGTTTTGCTCGTCTATAAAATTCATTTTGTCTGCAGCAAAAACATGTATATCTTAATTTTTCTTAATGATACTATGTAAAAGAGTTAACCTGTATGACCGAATATATTTCATATCTCAAAAATTACTCAACATAATAATATCTTCTCCAAAACATATGTAGAAAAAAGTATTTTTGAAATGCTGTTAACAAATATGTGGACTTTTTATAACTTCCCACCACATATTTAAAAAGTTAGAGGGCGAGAAAAGGGGCTTACATTAAAGTACCTACCATTTAAAAATCTATCTAATGTGCGTGCTTATGCTTATGCATACGTAGGTAAATGGAGTTCTCGACTATATTTTATATTAAACAATTGCTGTACAGTTTGACAAACGTGACAGCTCGTGCAAATGTTTATTGTTCATGTCTATTTCTTTTTTAATATTATTACTGCTGATAATTATTTTCAATTGCGCCTATCAGTATATCTGAGTTCTATTTCAACCGATTGAGAATTTAGATCTGAAGATACACTTCGACTCTTGTAAGAACTATGTGGTCCCTTATAAAGCCCGGGACACATTGTTGTGAATTAAAAAAGGAAATGCACGCTCGTGTGCATGTCTAAGCTTAACGTTTATTTCTTATCTTATACTTTATAAAAAAAAAGCGATAAGGCCCCTACATAAATCCTTTTACGTTTTGAGCAAAAATAATGTTATTACTTAAAATCATAATTGAAAATGATAAGCTATAACTTAGAACTGAGTAATTGCTTTTAAAAATCATAATTTTGTTACATACTGTTAAATTTATCAATGTACTAAAAATTCTTAAAATAATATGATACTAAATAAATCTGCCCATTACTATTTTATTATTATAGTAATACGATATATTGTAATTGCCTTTAAGTTATATAAAACCTCTAATTATTAACGTTAGCATTTGCGAGGTTTGTTAAGACAAAAAGGTTATGTAATAAATACTTGTTATACAATTCACATAAATAATACTGAATTGGAAATCAAAATAAAGGTTAAGTTGTGAATAAAACAATCATTCAAACAGTTATCTGCCTTTAATCTGCTTCTCTTCATATTCCAGCAGCCATAGTCATCCATTCGGTACCATTACAGGAAGAAAAATTAATACACTATTAGATACTGTTACAGTTTGGTTTGATTATGTGTTACAGATGAAGTAATGTGTAGTAGATTTTTAATAATTGTATTTTAAACTATTATTATTATAAATACATGCGGATCATGAAAACCAGAGTGCAACGCGATTTTGCCATGTAATAAAATTTATTATACCTTTATATGTAACGGACTAGCAGTTTATCGTTAAATTAATTATTTGTACTTAGCATTCTATGCTTCAATCTATTACGCTAATGTTTGTTGGGAATCAGACGTTTCGTGTCTTACACATATCGATTTTGAAGCACGGTTACTATGTGATGCTTAGAATCGATTCAATATCGGATATAATAAACGGACTGTCTATTGAAACACAGAATATGTATACTTATGCTATGGTATCCATTTAGATCTAACGATTAAAAATTGAATTATTTCAACGAAATATCTGATTCCGTTATAAGTACATTACGTGCAACATCGCATCGCACATTTAAGTCACTGTTTACCGTACTGCTTGTGTGTGTAGTGGTGTGCTTTAGTCGATTAAAAAATTCCGTACTCGATAAATTTTGATTATGGCCAAACATTCCATTTTTTTAAATACACATTTTTTGCAATTGTAATAATTTTTGAAAATATAAATTTTGATAATATTTTTTTCCATTTGTTCCTAAATATTAATCCAAATAGTTTTATTATCCTTAATATTGTATTTACAATTTTTCAACAGCCGAAAAATATGTTCAATTTTATAATATTATTTTTTAACGACTCTTGTTAAGTAGTAGGTAACAGTACAAATATTAATGATCACAAGTTGGTTTTCATTGGTCATTAACATACGTTAAATTACAGCCTTATTACTATCGGTAATACAGTTAACAGTAGGTCTCCAACTGAAACTTTAGTTAAACTATTTACATCAATAGTTACTCTGATTAATATTATTAGGATTAAAGTAATAAACATTATTGTGTTCATATAAACAAAATAGAAAATTAATCAGTCATTTTAATATTTACGCTATACTTGGAAGATCCTATACGTCATTGAAAGTGTTATAAAAATATAAAAAAATAAACTTCGTATTAATAAATAATAATATGTATAAAACACAAACTAAGAATTGTGTGTATATCCTTTGTGTACCTCCTTCACTTAAAACATATATAATAATTTTATTTTTTTTTGAAAATCTATATAAGTATATATTTCGAAATCTACTTTCCAAATGCGAGGCAATTTTATTAGTTTTTCTCGTAGATACACAAACGATACGCACATTGACACAAAATGATCGATTCAAGTTAGACCCGCTGTTACTTGTATTTTATAATATCAAATCGCATTTGAACAAACACGTATTCGCAAACATGGAAATGAAGGCATACTTTTGAAAAATTATTTAATATTGCAACAAATATCCAACTCGAATACTTAGATGAAGACTTACAAAGCTAAACTTATAGTTCAGTTATAATTACATAAAACTAATAATACATTTTAATAAAACTAAAATTACGAGAACAATATGTACAATTTACGACGATGCATATAATTATTCTATACATATCGCTTTTAAACCTATCTATAAACAGAAATTAAATCGAAACAAAAATCAGTAGGCCACTAAGATTGACGACACATTTTATCTACTTTCAAATATTGTTATATCCTAAAACTATAAAGTGCAACATTCGCTATATAGAACGAAACAACTCAGAGTATTTCAATAAATTAATGCATCTATAAACTACATTTTTTATCGCCATGAGTTCAATTCAAAATGTTGTACTTATTTACAAAATGCATTTTTATTAAAACAAATTGGCCTCTCAAATAAAAGTTGTTATAAACGTCCAGATCAGCTCAAAATTATGGCTATCGATATCGATATCATCGATACTGTCGATATTATCGATTGTTATTACGCATCACTACAACAAAAGAGTATTCTACTCGTGACAATCACTCGTATGTTAGTTGATTTTGTACTAAACACCTATTTTATTCTACCATTTATATACCATTGTAAAAGTAGCTACGTCGAGACGAATATATCAGTCGAAATGTTTTAATTTACATTAATATTTAAAAAAATCGTATTACTTCACTAAGCTTGGCTGGAATCGTATCAAGATTCGAATAAGGCCAGAGTGATTTCAACTGAAAATATATCGTAGCGCTAATATATATGCAAATAGGACAAATTGGATTGTCTGTATGTTACGGTGTTATTGATTTAAGAAGAAACCATGTTGTTATACAATAATTAAAAAAAATTGTAAGCCCAGTGTGATACCCATTATTAAAAATATTTTCTTTTAATTAAATTTAAATAGAAGTGGCATAAGATTTACATACAATATTAAGTGATGCAAACAATTATATAACAAAAAAATAAGTGTACAATAACCACATCATACATAACAGTATAATAATTTTTAAATTGTATTTAAAACTTAGCCCAAGTATTATTTTAAGTTTTCTCCCAACAAGGAAATATAGTAATATGTAAATATTTTATTTAAATTTACACAAAAAAGGTGCAGAACAAAGTAGTTTCTTCCTCGACTATTTTAGAAAAAGGTGTTAAAGAACTCGTACATTTAAATCTCTCATAAAATATAAATCCACTAAATCGTTTGATCTCCTTCAATGTATTATCGACCTATCTTTAATTTACGTTTTTCTAAAGTAGTGACGTAATTACGAATATATGGCATAGGTTTACTACAAAATTTAAGTTTTCACCTTGTAATATGCATTCAATTAAAAAAAAAAATTGATTTGTCAATTTGAATTTTTTTTATTGGTGTGACGATTAGGAACGATGACGATTCTTTACATGACTCGATTATATCGATTCATGTTACAGAATATCATCGCCTATTTAAATACAAAAAAAAAAAAAATAGATTGCGAGCTAAGCACATTACATATTAATTTTTAATTAGTCTCTAGTAAAGGACTTTGAATATACAAGAAAATATAATTTTTTTAATAAAAATGAGGTTATACGGTATCACACTTGGCAGTTAATTTAAAAATAATCTAAATAAAAGTTTTAGACCATGCCTTTAGACATCATTCGTACAGTGTTCTTTAGGGCCTGTCGCTTGTTACAGAACCATATTCTGATGACCTCCCGTTCATAGCCCAGTTGGTGTGCAAGACCGGTTATTTCAGTGCCTGGAAAGATATGATAAATAATGTTAATTTTACATAGCTCGTTTACTAAGTTCTTAAGTTTGCTATATATCATTGTAAAAGAAATTTTCGAGATTGTATGATTACCCTAAAAAATTATTAAGATGTTAAAAATTCTGTTTAAAGTAACCTTCATAAAAATTTAGAATATTTATTTTTTTGAATTGCCGAAATTAGTTAAAAAGTTTTTTAAGTTTTTAAAGATAAATTGTTTGAATTATGTTGGAAATTTCAATATTACTGGGGTAATAAAAGTCAATAGTAATAAAAAGCATTAAGGTTTGTTGCATTTCTGGCTCTGTATTTCAATTATGGTTCTAAATCGACTACAAATTTACTTAATAGTAAATAATAACTTTAATCGAGTTTTTCATTTGATTAAAAGAAAATTACTTTCGCTGTTAACATTTTTGGAGGGTGAGAAAATTGCGAATTAATGTTTTGTAGAAAGGGGGACGGACCCCCTTCACAATAATTGATCTAATAAAATAAAAATATTGCCATATTAAAAATAATGAGAAATCAACCATTTAAACTTTAACTATAAAAAGATACATTTATATATGTGTTGTTTTTTGTGTGTTTGTTGTAGTCTCTTCTTTTACATAACAACATATTTTTTTTTCTTGTACATCAATTTATGTTGTGTTTTATTGATTTGATGCAAAATGTTGTTTATTTGATCTATTATTATCTATACATATAATAAAAGAGTCACTGATTGCTGTTTGTACATGGAAGATATTTGAGCAAACTATTATTGGGGGTCTTTATTAACGCAGTAGAATCCAAACCAGTGATTTTTAGAATTTTTGGTGGTTTTTCTGTACGTTTGTGCGCGCTAATTTTAGAAAAGGCTTAACCGATTTGGATACGGTTTTCATTAATGTATTGTGTTAAGCTTTACTTAACATTTGGTATTTGTTTTATTTCAATTGGTTCATAAATTAAAAAAATATGTTAATTTAAAGAATCACCTATGGACCCAAGCGAAGCGAGGGTGAGTCGCTAGTTAATAAATAAGTTCAATCGGTACTCTTGAATAACTTAATACAAAAATAATAACCGTAGAACTTACCAGAAGGATGCGTGTTTCTTTCAAAGTGCGCGTTAAGCAGCTCTAGCGCTTGAGGCGTGAACGACGTCCGTCGCTTGCGCTTTTTACTCGGCTCCATTCCAATGAAATCCGTCAGATGGTTTTGTCCTGATGCATACCTAACAAACAAATTTGAACTATAAAATTATTAAGATAATGCTCAATTTTGTATGCATTTTTGGTAATTTAAGGGTCCTTGGCCTATAAAGTTTAAATGCTAAAACTAGAATGTGATTTCGTTAAACATTCCCACCGTTAATTATCAAGCGCTTAGTATCGATATAAATATATTTATAACGATACTAAGCGCTAATAAATATTTTAGTGCATTTAATTCTATGCGACATTCAATGCTAATTGATGAGAAAAACGTTACCTAATAATATTTTACCTATGTACCTACATAAAGCTACAATTTCAACACTTCAACATTTTAATGACTACTTACCATTATGAGTTTTTACTTTAAAAAGCACGCGATAATTTAAATAAGAGTAAGTTCAAATGAACTTTTAGGGTTAAATTTTAATTTTAACGTTTTATAAGTTCAACTTTCTTTAATGTCAAGGACTCTACACTTAATAAAGCATCTTGAAATCTATGAAAATTGGAAAGTGTAACTGAATGTACCTACTCGTAACACCGTGTCAGTAAGTTAAATTATTATTTCTTTACGTATTATAACTTATTGAAGGTAGGCCCGTGCCCAGCAGTGGGACGTTAAAAAAAGGGGATGTATATGTGCATATTATTAATATTATAAAGAGACAGAGTGTTTGTTTGTTTTTTTTAAACGCGCTAATCTCAGGAAGTACTAATGGGATTTTAAAAATTATTTTTGCATTAGATAGCCCGTTTATTGAGGAAGGCTATAGGCTATATATCATTATGTTACTACCCTAGAGAGTGAAGCAGTAATATCATAAATGTCAAAAAATCGGACAGACTTCCATACAGTTTGAACGTGGGTGAAGCTGCGGGTACTGCTAGTAATTAATAAATTAAATAAAAGCCGATTTATAATATTTAAAAATAGACGATTCGCGGAAATGGTATTGGAAATTTTGAATAATATCTAATTTATAAGTATGAAAAATTTACATAATATAATATGTATGTACGTCATAATTTTAATATTCCTCTACAATCTAACTCATTAAATTCAACGAATATATGTGTATGTCTCTATGTATGTATATTATACAATACAATACAATATACCGTAAACTTCGACGGTAGTTCGCATATCTATAGCAGCTAAAAGTAGAGCAGACTTCATTTCTTTTCAAGTTCATATTGAAAACCAAAATAAGCTGATGAACGTCAAATAAAATGAACCTTGCTCTGGTTTCATAATGCCAATGTCATTTGAATCCCCTTACATAAATGAATCTTTAGTATTAAGAATACGTTTAGCATACACTTTAGTGTTGTCTACGGATGGAACAATCTATACATATAATAAAATTCTAATGGAGCCGAATCTGTATATTAATTTTTTTTGTAAATATTATTGAAATAATCATTATTATCGATGCAGAGGCCGAATCTGTAGTTTTTGAATCTTTGTCTGTCTGTCTGTCTGCGTCGCTAGTGTTATATAAAATCGTGTAGGTACTATCGGTTTATTGTAAAGAAGTAATGTATGATTTAATTTCATTCGATTACTCGTAACAATAAAGAATTACACATAATAATCGATATTTTGTGTTGCGTATTGTGTAAAGTATCACATGTTTGTTGATATTAGTGTTACACAATATGCGCAGTTAAAGACTAAAGTTATTATAGTTATCGCAAGCGTAAGAAACGACGATTTATATAAAATAATCATGAATTATTGTGAAAAATAAATTTTGCTAGCATCTAAATTCTAAGCCAGCAAAATAACATAGTGATAGGTTCGACAAGTGAATAGTAAGGGTCTCACGAATGGCTCTCTAAAGTTTTTGACCTATCATGAAAAAAACAAACAAAATTTGTTTTACATTTATATTGGTAGCCAGAATATCGAAAACATTTTTAGTGGAGTTACTATAAAAAATATATTTTATGATTGAGAGGGTTGGTACAACCAAAAAGAAAAAAAAGATCTAGTATGCAAATAACCGAATATATCGTTCGATATAGAGAACTGAAATGGAAAGAACTAATAAGCGACGTTCAGAACAATTAAAAAGTTAACAAGATGATTTGCCAGTTATGATTAATGAAGACGAGGATATATCTTTATTAATTCAAGGACCGTTAACGGAGTCGCTCGTTAAAAATTACCACCAAGAGGGCGATTGCAAATTCAACCATTTGCAATGTTAAAACCGTCCCGTTGCATCCAGATAATGCATTTTAATGATGCAGAATGTAAAATCGATAGATCCTAGTGGCCCTTACAAGATATTAAGTGGTCTTCGGGGATTTAAACGACACCTGGTTTCCTTATGAAATTTTAAATGTGAACGAGATGTGTTTACGTCGTGTGAATTTATCAATTTTATTATATTTTCCATGTCTCAGTTTGAAATGTAAGTGTTTTTGTTTTATCTGTTATGTTTTGTAAGAAAACATTATAAACACTAGTTTATATACTTTTTTATTTTTAACATAAACAAAGAACCATGCATTATACGTATTTTTTCTGTACCTTGTCTTTAAACTAACAAAAAATTCTTACGTTGTTACGTTCCTAATTTTTACATAGATACGTGACATAATTAAATTTGTTCATATGCGCTAGAATAAGCAAGCAATATTGTAATTGACTTTTAAATAACATGTTTCTCTAATTAATATTATAATTAATTATAAATTCTAAATTCCTGGTATGCGTGAACATGAATTATGGAAAATATCGACTGCTTATAATTAGATTTTTATTAATTACACGAAGTGGTTATTACACGGTGCTACAATATAAAAGAAACATTCCAAATGAAAATAAATAGTGTAGTGATAAAATAAAATTGCCATAAGCCATATACGGGTGTTAGATAAGGTGATATATGAATAAAAAACAAAGCACAGCATAACCTAACCAAAGCTTAGTTAGTCCAGATTTGAGAAATATCTTTCACGTTGCTAAGCGTTAAGGCCAAATGTGGTACACGGACACGATCGCACAAAACGCACATATCACTCAAACAATATTTACCTCTCTTCGGCTTCCTTCATCCAACGTTCAAGCACCGGTTTGATTTTCTGCGCACTTTTTGGAGTTATATCCAATTTCTCAAATCTGTATCGAACATAAATTTGAATGTTAGAAAACTTGCACGATCCGATAATAGCGGTAAAGCGGTTACGCGAGCTCATCCCGATCCAAAGTAACAGGCGAAGTACAGGACATTGACATTGCGTTAACGTTTTGACGTATAAAAAAAAAACAATAGGCAATTTAGGCCGGAGGTGATCAGTTTGATTAATACCGTACGTGGTAACAATAAAATGAATTCAATTAGAAACGAATGGTAACGTATGCCAATGCCCTGGCTTAGTATTGCGCAAAATGAATTAAACAAAAAAGAAAAATATAACGAAAATAATGAAATAATACATCATGCTAGATAAGATGGAAAGTTTGAAATTACTCGAGACGTTACATATAACAAATTTGATAATTCTCACAACTATTATTAATGTCGAACGGACGCCAGTACATTAGTAGCCAGTGTTTCAAAATCAAAATGTGTTTCGCCTGATGCATAACGCATTTACAGTAATTACTCGTATGTAAATACGGTGTACGTGTGAAAAGGAAAGGTAAGAACTCCAAAACCGGTAATTAGAAATAAATGTATGCGGCTTACATTCACGTGGTATCCACGGATCAGCGATCAAGATAACATTATATCGAGCAGCGTTGAAACATTTTGATTTAAAGACAATCTATCTATGGCCGTTGAGTGAGTCGAAGCGTGTGCTAATGCATGTAAGATGCAGCATCCTCGAAGATCGACTATAGCTGATATTAAGGTGATACTTAAGATGCAAAGATCAATAGTGGATACTTCGAGGATGCTGTATGTAGGGGTAAAGAAAACAAAACACATACATGTTTTGTTGTTGTGAAGACAGCTGAGCTGCTAGCATCTGCGAAGCCAGGGCACTGGGGACGGTAATAAATTATTTGTTAGAGTATGTTCATTGAAAACTCCTTAGTAAATCAAGGAGCACAACTTTGTTCAATGTAAAGCAATAAGTAATAGAGCCGCACGCATGGTTTGAGTTTCATGATGATATACGTTTTAGGGGAAACGGATTTCATCCTTACTGATACGATAAATGGGAATGTATATTTGTTTGTTAGTCTTTAACACTTGTAATTGAGCAACGATTTGAGGTATTTTTGCTTATCGTATATTTTATGGACTTATGGGGACCTACATAGATTAATCTTTAAAACGCTTATAATAATACATTTGTTACTATTTAATCAAATCTTTTCGATATTGTACTTCTTCTAACTAGTTGAAATTTTTAGTTTCAACTCAATACTATATAATAATAGTTTTGAGTTGAAAATTTGAGTAGGTATGTACATTGTACAATTCAGATGACAACATAATAATTTGATACCGTCAAGCTAATCTGGTCATTAGCAGCCAGGAGATGGATAGTAGAACTCTACAACTACTCCACGAGTTCGGTCTCATAAAATGTATTTCATTTTATGTTTTAAAGTATAATTATTATTTGTATATATCAATTAATGGTTATTAGTAGTATTGGTTATAAAACATATTTATAAATTTACAAACACTTCCGTTAAAATCAAGGCAACATAAAGTAAACAGTACCTCTAAAGCTTGAGGTGTGTTGACGCAGACTCTCTCGATATACAATTGTAATAACTTTGTCCATGCTTAATTCAATGTTTGTGGACAATCATAAGTACATTGACCATATAAATATGAAAAGTTATACGATTCGACTGTATTTCAAGTCTCAATGACATTTTACCATAGTGTATAAATAGACTTGATATTTTTTTTATGTTTATAAAAAACTGTAAGTACAACAGTATGTTACGTATTTATGCGTATATCTTCAGCCCTTTTTAACCCACAGCTGGGCACGGGGCTCCCTTCAATACAAGAAGAATCAGGCCTTTCTATTGTGTGTTTATGTACATTTACGAGCAATTCATCTACACTAATATTATAAAGAAGAAAGATTTTATTGTTTGTTTGTTTGTTTGCACCGAATAGGCTCCGAAACTACTGAACCGATTAAGATGAAATTTGGTAAGAAGATAATTTGAGATCCTGGGAAGGATATAGGGAATTTTTTATCCTGGAAATCATCCCTTAAGGGGGTGAAAATGGGGATGAAAGTTTGTATGGGG
Source organism: Fabriciana adippe (assembly GCA_905404265.1). Taxonomy (NCBI): domain Eukaryota; kingdom Metazoa; phylum Arthropoda; class Insecta; order Lepidoptera; family Nymphalidae; genus Fabriciana; species Fabriciana adippe. The sequence goes on along the minus strand of FR989995.1, from coordinate 12,059,416 downwards.
AATCAACTTAGGGACGAAACCGAGCGAAGCGAGGGTGAGTCGCTAGTGTTTTATATAATTTGACATTTACAGGTATTTACATAAGATAATGAACTAACTTAATAGGCCTTCACTATATTTCTTTGATATATAGAAAAAGTCGATGATCTTCAATTATTGAAGTATGTACTTTACAAATGTTGTGTTAAACAGTTGTTTTAAATAATAAATTCTTTTGTCGCGGCGGTCGCCTCGCCGCCAGGCCATCTAAGTGATGCATAAGGTGTATTCAGGAATAATAAATTTTAATTATAATGCAAATTAATTGAGTCCAGCATAGTCAAAGGGGTAACAGCCGTGTAGCGGCGTCACAATAGCAAATTGGGGCGAAAGAAAAATTAATGGAAAATGAAATCACGACGGGACAAAGACAGGGGAATTCTACTCTTTTAATTACACGAAAAAAGTAATTACGGCAAGATAATTAATTAACTGGAACAGAAGTAACGATTAATGATTTTATTATACGGACGAGGTCGGTGGGGTCAAGACGAAATTTCCTTCCACTGTGCCTTCATCGGGCCGATCGTCGGGAAGGTTTTTCAATCATTTACTTTCAATTAAATGTTATTAGTGAATCGAATCCCGTGTAATGAAAACAAGGCTGCCTTAAATGATTGATTTATTGACCATTGATAATGGAATCATTATTGTTACCTATTTATTTTATTTTAACCTATTCGGGTGGTCTTTTTATATGGCCTTAGGTGTATTTTAAACAAGTTTAAAGCATAACAATCTTGAAATATCGTAAAACTATAACATAATATATGTATATATGCCAATATTTTGATAATAAATTGAATAACATAATAGGATTTCGTTAAAATGATAATGGAAATAATAAATTAATGTTAACTTAATTAAACAAAATAACACATATAAAAAAAATTAACGATATGATAATTTTAAACAACTAATACATGAGTTTTGACAGAAACATAGAATATTTAAAAGTGGACAGATAACACACATTTATTATTTTCGATAACAAATTGGGTTATGTAAATCATTAGTTATCATGGGGTACATATTTTAAAACACGTCTTAAAAATCGTAGCGGAGTGAACGGAAGCCGTTCAAATGGTAATTAATTAAACGAATTGTACGCTATGAAAGGAGTCATGCTGTTTTACAAATCATTTCAATTAACGATATTAAAAACTTATTGTGATATTTGGAAGCGTGATAAAAACGCCTCGAGGGGTCGATAGTGTCACGTTGTGATAGAAGCAACGACTGACGATTTAAAACCAAGCGTGCGTCTCTATTACACAAAAATTGATTGAATGTATGAAATTATTTACTTGTTTCATTGTTATACACAAATATTTGACCCGACTTCAAAAGGCTCTAGCAAATACGAGCAATTAATTACCTTTGGTGTGTTGTTGAATTCATTTGAAGTCGGTTTTCAAAAATACAAAGTGAGTACTAAAAATGAAAAACAAATATAAAATGAGTGTATAGTGAAAATTCTTACCTGCATATAGCGCTTTGACTGTACGCGGGGCCCTCAGTGACGGACAGAGCCTGCCCCACTTGGGTCTGGGTGAGGCCGAGCCCTAGTCGTCGAAGCTTAAAAGCTTTAGCGAACTCCTTTATATCTTCTAAGTTGATGCCGTCCACTACATTACCCGATGACTGGCTAATGGTAGGTTGATCTGGAGATAGGCAAAAAATGTGATGAAAATTGAGGTAATTATTAGTGATTGTGATTCATTATTGTTTTATTCGTAAATAAGGAAAGCTTTTTAATGTTTAATTTCCTGATAGTTTTACAAGAAATAACTTTGTCGTGTTGTGAAATGGTATATTAACTAGATAGTTTAAATTTAACATGTCATTTCTTATATAAATAAATATGAACAAAAATTGCATAATATGACCGTTATAAGAGCTGGTTCAAAATCTGAATATACTTCAAAATAATTACTAAGTGAGGTATAAGGAAGTATAAAATGCTTATTAAAATATATTTAACTTGACTTAAAATGATGTTAACGTTATCTATAATTTAGGGAACAAAAAATATAATTATAGCTAATACAAAGTTTTCTAAGTAATTTTTACCCAGTTACATAGACATTACTGATTACATACATACATCCATAGGTATCTTTGAACTTCTAGATACTTTTAAAAGTTCTTTTTCCATTTTATAACGTATATATTGAGAAAGGTCAGGTATAGCTTACCTAAAGTAACGCTACGACCTTTACGTGTATGGAAACAGAGTTATGTGTAAAAGCTTGTAATCTATAAATTTTAACAGTTTTAGTTTTGATATACATTAAGTGATCATTATATATAACATTTAAAACGAGCAAATTTTTTATTAGGATAGAAAATTTCATCGTTATTCTAGTAAAACAGGTTCAAATCTGCATGTCTGAGAGAACCTAGCAAGTTCTCGAAAGACGTGAAGTCCGCCAACCCGTACTTGGCCAGCGTGATGGACTATGGCCTGATCTCCTTCGTATTGAAGGTAGGCCCGTGCCCAGCAATGGGACGTTGTAAATAGTACTGAATACAAATATGGGGTCTTTATTTTAATACAGATACAAAGCAGTCTTTTATAAATATTTATGTTTTTATATATATACATTATATATACATATATATAGGAAATCATATGTCTATAACATATATGTAGTTTTAAGAATAATCGTCCGCCTACAGTAGTCGATTAGTGTTAATGCAAGTTTCTTGTTCCTAATTGCTGGGGAAGGACAGACTAAATTCGTTATCGTTTCAAATAATGTAAGTATAGATAAACTTAGCTGTTACTTATTGTAAAGCAGTAAAAATTTTTGTTTGTTAGTGGAGAATCTGTAAGAAGTTTTTTGTCGACGATACCAATATTTTTTTTATTAATAAAAAAGTACACTAACCCTAAATGTGCTGTATTAGACTAATTCAATTAAAACCTAATCAAAAAGTTTCTTTATTTCTTTTTGAGTTTCTAATTGAATTGGTACTCATTTTTTATACATATGTTTTTTTGTGTGTATGCTTACACAATATCTTCTTCAATTGCGAAAATTTCGAAATAAAATGTTAACCCTTAGAATGACATTAGGATGTCAGAAAAAACTAATATTTTATAAAGTTTATATAATAAATGCGTAAGGTACTTAAAATTAGATATTTTCCAATATATAACAAAACGTTATTTAAAACAAAATAATCTATATCTATCTATACATATTATAAAATTGTAACTAAGCCGAATCTGTACATTAAATATTTTTTTAAAATCTTATTGAAATAGACATTATTATCTATGCAGATGCCGAATCTATAGTTTTTAGAATTTTTGTCTGTCTGTCTGTCTGTTACCGCATCACAGAAAAACCACTGGAGGGATTTTGATGAAATTTGGTGTGGTGATAGCTGGATATCCGGGTCAACATATAGGATACTTTTTACTGTGGGAAAATATCTCATCTCTGAGAAATCTATACTAAACGTTAAAACGTAAGTAGGGACGAACCCGAGCGGAGCGAGGGTGAGTCTCTAGTTTAGTAACATAAGTAAGAACTCCTCGGAGTACAATATTTATAAACAATGGATTTTTTAGCATTCAATATTACCTAAAAATTTTAATAAAAGTTTTTCAAGAGGATAAATAAGTGAAATTTTAGTGCTTTATGGACTCGCTATAGATTAATTAATTACATTGATTGTACTGGCTCTATAAATAACATTCACCTGTAAATTTGCAGAATTAGATCTCTATTCTGATTTATTTACTTAAGTAGACAGTTAATGCTGCTTAGCTTTAAATAACTAAAGAGTTTTTAAAAAAAGCTTAAGGAGAAAATATTTTATAGTTTTAAAGCTTCTCATATTTATATCATAAATATTAATTATACTTGAGGAACATTTTGTATAAAATTATTTACAGCTTTTATTTACATTTTTAAAAAAGTTACTTGCCAGCAATAGGCATATAAATTTAATTTTTTTCTTTTGAATTTTTCTGATGTTTTAATACTTATTATCCTATTCCGAACTAAGAGAAATCCAAAAAATCAAATATCATAAAAATTGGTCCAGCCGTTCTTGAGTTTTAAATGGTGTAACTAACACGACTTTGTTTTATGTACATAGATATTTACGATTATTTTGGAGTTAGCTAAGATAAGAACAGAGCTTTTGAGAACTCCGTTCTCTCTTTTCACGTACAAGCCAAAAAAAAGTTAGGATCTGATTGTTAATAAAAAAGATGGTGGGTAAAATTTGATGATGTTTAGAATGCAGTACAAATGGTTAAAGCTATAATTTTTACTAACTAATCATTCAAAAAACAACTAGGGTTTTAATTCCATTAATCCCATCCCATAAATATTATAATGTGTTTGGATGGATGCTTGTTACTTTTTCACGCTAGAACAGCTAAACATATCTGGATCAAATTTGGCACAGAGATAGATTATAATCTGGAATAGCACATAGGTTACTTTTTATCCCGGAAAAATGTACGTTTCCCGTGAGATAAATTTGTTTTTGTTCTATACTAGGAACGAACCCGAAGCGAAGCAAGGATGAGTCGCTATCGGACATATTTCATTGTGCAGATAACTTTCATTTCAATTAGTAAATCAAAAGTTAGCTTTAGCTCTCCTTCTTGCATGTTCCATAACTTAAAATATCAGGCTTAGTGGTCTCGCATTGAATAGAAAAAAAAACACTTATAGATATCCTAAGACAACTAAGATAACTTTCACAGAATCTTCCAGAAAATTATAGAGAGGTTTAGCTGGCAATTTATGTTATTAGCAGATGGTGGTACTAATTATGTAGATTATCATTAGTAGTCATCCCCCTGCTTAGTTAACCGATGACAAATTACTTCCCTACCCCGTTAGTTTGAGTAGTCTGCACCAATTAAGACAAGGTAGGGTCGGTAAATTGGCAATCGTTTCTCCATTTACCGGTGTACGGTGTACCAAACGCAGACGATTCGTAATTTCGTTTATGTGAATTGTTATTGTGCTTCGTCTTTGGGTGCGTCTTGAACGTTTCATTAGAAATGGTTATCAATTTTGCCTTATTCTCTGGTTTTTCCAATCCGATGGATCGACGATTTATACGGGCTAAGTATATACTTTGCTGTTATCTCTTAGGAATTTTGATACTTTTTTAATTTTTAGAGGTAGATTGAGTGATTACTAACTTTATTTCAGGCCAGTGCTGACATCTTTAAATTAAATTGACTATTTTAAAAGTGCTTGTAAAATATTAACTTATACACTTATTATATTTTGAGTTTGAATTTTCTCATTTTCACATTCATCTATATCCGTGAAAATTATTTAAGGAATATCCTTTTGAAATTGATAATTTCCCAACTATTCTTTTTACAAGTTGGTAAAAATAACAGAAGCTTTCAACTCGATAATTGAAGTAGTATGAGACGTAAACAATTTCTTCTATCATTATATCCCAATAATCCTTACATACGTCTATTACGTACATCAAAACACTATAAAGCTAAATGGCAATTGTAAGTTTTCCCAATTACGTATCGCGTGATGAGACGCACCCATTAATTAATTTACAAAGATAACTCAATTGGCAAAGAGTGGTTACTACAACCGAATTCAATACTAATGCATCAAGATACCGTAGTCTTAATTGTTTAATTCATGTTATAAATTAATTAGATACAATTTCAGTTTGCGTGTTTTCTGTCCGAACGTTTATTGACCCGCGTTACGTGTAAGAGAATAATTTAAAAAGTAATGCCAATTAAGCGTTTTTGGTGCTTACTTTCTTCGGAATTCGCGTGTAGATATATTTTAATTATAGAATATTCTGATGATACCCGCTTCTGTTTTTACACAATTTCTTTTGAAACGTTAATAATTTTATATATATACATACGTACATATTTTTAAAACATCTGTATTTATATAGAATTTCTTTTTATTTGATGTCTATGAATTATATCTATACAAAATTATGCATATGCATGCAAATAACTTAGTGGTACGTAAAAAAAAATTGCGACCGAATTTAACTAAAATACAAAAAAGAATGTTCTCAAGTAGCGTGGTTTATGAAAATAAATACATTGTAAATATTCTGTCAAAAAATCTCTTTATAAATAAAAAAAAAACCATTCCGAGCTTTTGAATTTAGATTAATAAAAACAAGCCGCGTATTTCATCCACAAATTACTAAAAGCAAATAAAACGTCCACATTTTTGAAACACTACTCTAACGACACTGTGATAGGTATCCAATTCGTATTGCATACGTACTTATCAAATAGTTTCCTCTTCAAAATGATCCGCTAATATGAGATTTGCGTTTGTAGAAACCAAGTTAATGTCTTTCTCACATGCCAAAGGCGTGCATACGAAAAATCGAACGATTATTATAAGTAAAATCGTCCGTTGCTTCAAAATTTTATATTCAACGCTTGATTATACTTAATTATTGAGATTATTATGCTATGTTTTATACATTACCGCGTTGTTATGCGAATGATATGAGGAACGGAATAGCTTACATCTTTGGACACGCAAATTATCGATTTGTAAAAAATACGTAATGGATAAAATTATGCGCGCCGAATCGACTTATTTTGTGATACTATTACGATTTAGAACGGTATAGCTTTTCTATCGATTAACTTATATTAATGTAACCGTTTAAAGTACTTTCAAGAGTTTCTTCGAGAAATAAATCGGTGTTCTGTAAAAGTTTGACCCTCGTAATAATATCCAAGTTTTCGTTTCGACGTCTGTAATTAAAATCCCATTTCATTATAGATTCTATTATCGAAAACGAATATTAGATGATTCTTGTCAGAAATATCAATTAGAGTTAGCATGTTTTAATATTATTAATATTAGTGATCGCCGCGTGGTTGAAAATCAAAGATAATTCATTAAGTTATATATGTATTGTCTTGCGTATATTACAATATTAATCTATTCTCAATTTGACCACAGACTAACAATAAACAAAAGAGTATATATGCGTGTGTGTCAAATACATGGTAGGTGTTATTTTTTTTTTATTTATTTAATGTATTTTTTATGCATAATTAAAAAAAAATATTAGCATTCTGCACTCCTTCTCTATATAAACTATCAGTGTACAGTATACAGTAATAACTATTTCATACTTCTCCGTCCGCGCAATTTTCGTAAAAAGGGTTACAAAGTTTTTGCTTCACGTATTAATATATAGATGTTCTATAGTACACTAATCAGAACTTAACTTAAAGGCATAGTGTATGTATGTCATATGCTTAATTTTTTATAATGAGATTCATTTTAATACATACATATATGTATAATAAGACAAAATAGTCTATACCAATAAAAAGTAACTGAAGAAAAGTAACTGAAGGCATCGAACTTGCGACCCAATACGTAATAGTCACGGTTTAATATAAAATTATAGTAATATTATAAAGTTAAAGTTTTCTTTATTTGTTTTAACACGCTTATCTTTGGAAAATCTAGTCAGATTTTAAGAATTCTTTTTGCGTTTTTTACAATTATTAAGTCAGAATTACAGTACGGTCCGTTAGAGTGGAGCAGTATTAAAAAAATCGCTAGCAAAGCCGCGGGCAAAAGGTACTTATATATAAATTTGTAGATAAAAAAGGCTTGACGTTCTACAAGTGACCAGTGCTTTGTTCCTTTATCGATTGTGCTCAATTTTATCGACCACGTTAATTATTTGTAATGGGTTTTAATTAGTTAATTAATTAATTTAGTCGGAGACGAGAATGCGGCGAGTCGGCCTCTTTGATGTCGCCACTTAGAGCTTTATTTTGACCGCTTTTGTAAATTTTAAATTCAAGATTAAAATTGTGGGTAATAGTTATTGTAGATTTGATGGGACGATTTGAATTTTGATTTTATATATGATAAGAACTGTTATTAAACATTTTATAGGTTTAATTATTTTAATATAACCTATATGGCACGTAAATAAATATATTTATGTTTAAAGTTCTTATATTCAATCCTTTTATAAGGGGAAATGAATAGAATATTTTTTATTAAACAATAAATAAATATATATATATATATATATATATATATATATATATATATATATATATACTAGCATTTCCCGTGGCTCCGCCCGCGTTCAGATGATCAAAAACCAAATTCTTAGGTTTTACACATTAGTATACTCTTACATTATACATTACTTTCATTGCGCACAGCATGATTAGTAAATAATGGCAGAGATTGACAATGCCACAAAGGTTCCTCCGTTAAATTGAACTTTTTGTTTTAGCAATAACATTTATGTATGTCTATACTTCTGTTTTGTTTGTTTTTTTAGTTTTTCACGATAAACTCTCAAACTACGGAATTAATTTTAATCATTTTTTACTAATAGACAGCTATAGATTAATTTAATATATAGCTGATTATTTAAATTACATAATGATAACTTTTCTTAATTAGCGCTAGTTAGTAATATTTTCCAAAACGATTTTCAAAAGAAAGTGTAATAAGTAAATAATTCTAAGCGAATACATTTTTTTATTTCATATGGCTCTGCTAATATGTATGATTAAAGTCGTAAGCATTTTATTGTGTCCTTTAAGCCTTTACCTTCCAAGAAAAGGTGTCAAGAAAAAGTGAAAAAGTTGAGATATAACAGTTCCTAAAATACTTTTTCATAGTTTTTGAGATATGAAATATTTTTAGTTACCCGCTTTGGCAGTTTAACAGCCATAAACTTGTTTTCCATAAAATGTTATAAAATAATATAAATTGAACTTATTTTTACGGTGCAAAAAATGAGTAGGTATTGTGGAAACGTAAATATTATTATATTATATTTAGTGTTAACCATACAAAACATGTAAGTGAGAAAAACAACACAGCATTTTGCTATACGAAACCTAAAATGCGCGAGTTGGATTTACATTTGCCCAATTTTTACATTAAAAGATTAAAAAACATTAACATTATTTACTAAACAATAAAAATTTACAAATATTCTCATTTGAAAATTGTTTCGGCCAACAAAATATTACTAATATGTTACTAATTTATAAAGCCAAAAAGTTTGTTTTATTAAAAATTTAAGCACGGGCAGGGCCGCGGGTAATTTAGTAGTAATTATAGTAAAGTCATAGAAAAGTTATATCTGTACATTTTTTTTTTGGATAAAACTACGTACTTTAAAAACACATAGCGACATCTATTGTCAAATAGCTAAATAACACATAAATAAATTTTCATTAAAATAACTATTTTAATGAATAAAATAGCGCTGTTAATATTTCTTTTAAGATAAGTTTTTTTTAATAGTTTTAACATAATATATAAGTTATCTTGCTAAAGTATTAATAGCATCATCGTGCTTTTACTTTAACCAGTTTTTGTATTTTTTCTCAGAAATGAGATATTTTCCTGCGGTAAAAAGAATCCTATGTGTTGACCCGGATAACCTGCTATTACCATACCAAATTTCATAAAAATCCCTCTAGTGGTTTTTCTGTGATGCGGTCACATACAGACAAACAGAAAAAATTCTAAAAACTATAGATTCGGGCTCTATATCGCTAATAATGAATATTTCAATAAGATTTTCCGAAAAAATATTGAATTTAGGAATTCGGCTTAGTTACAATTTTATTGTATGTATAGTTAATAATTTATGAAGCGAAAAAGTTTGCTTTACTGATAATTTAAACACGGGCGGAGCCGCGGGTGATTTAGTAGTAATTCTAATAAAATCGAAAAAAGTTAATATCTGTACATTAATTTTTTTGGGATTAAAACTATGTATTTTAAAAACACATGGCGACATCTATTGTCGAATATCTAAAGAACACATAAATAAATATTAATTAAAATAACTATTTTAATGGATAAAATAGCGCTTTTGATAATTTGATTTTCAAGATAAGCTATTTTTATAGTTTTTACCATATTTTGTAAGTTACCTTGCTAAACTGTTTACAAATAGTATCGTCGTCGTTTTGTTCCTATCAGTTTTTGTATTTTTTTTCAGAAATGAGATATTTTCTCGCGGTAAAAAGTATCCTATATGTTGACCCGGATAACCAGCTATCATCATACCAAATTTCATCAAAATCCCTCCAGTGGTTTTTCTGTGATGCGGTAACAGACAGACAGACAGACAGACAGACAGACAGACAGACAAAAATTCTAAAAACTATAGATTCGGCCTCTGCATCGATAATAATGTCTATTTCAATAAGATTTTCCAAAATATATTTAATGTACAGATTCGGCTTAGTTACAATTTTATAATATGTATAGATATATATATATATATATATATATATATATATATATATATATATATATATATATATTTACTAAAGTTTTTGTTTTTTTATTAACATCTATTATATTGACAAAGTTAAAAGATGGAGTAATATATTTTTAATTTGAGCTTTATTCAATAATATATTTTTATTTTTTGATTTAAAAGTTATTAAGAGAACTTTTTTGTTTCATAAATATGTTTATAAAAGAAGATATAACTGAACAGAAGTCCAAGTATTATTAAATGTACCCTATCGATTTAACATAGACAAATTAGCGCTGCCAGTAAACAGCAGAGGAACTGAGTAATTTAGTAATTGTATCCACTAACAACGAATTAAATAGTAATCAATAGAACAAGGCCCCAGGCATGGCTATTAGAGCTTTCTCTACCCGTGATACGGGCACGATAAGATATCGAGATAAAATCGAATTGTCTTATTGATATTAGGAAAGATATCGATATAATTAATCGAATAATTAAAGTTTTAGAGCATATAATCTGATATTTTCTTCCTACTTTTGTGAAATAGAGTATTTATTCGGTAAAGCTCTTTTATATTTTTATATTTTTTTGTTGCTTGCAACATGCAGATTTCTTTTAAACGTTGTTACACTACGAAATAGTTGTATTAATTTTGTTTTGCGATTAAATTATTAGAATATATATATATATATATATATATATATATATATATATATATATATATATATATATATATATATATATATATATATATATATATATATATATATATATATATCGCTAAAACTCAAAAACGGCTGAACCGATTTGGATATTTTTTTGGTTTAAGTATAAAAAAAATTTGGAAAACCCAAAAGAATAGCTGGAAAATCGAAAAGTTCAGAACTGTTTATTTTGTATGGGAATCATTAACCATTAAAACGTACCTGGTGGTTAGGGACGAATCCGAGCAAAGCGAGGGTGAATCGCTAGTATAAAATAAAATAATAATTTGAACTTTATATCTACATTAAATTTTTCAGAAAATTTATAATTTAAGACATAGTGCGCAAGTTTTAAAATATATTAAAACAAATTTTCGTTCTATGCATTACCTAACTGGTTTATTCTACTCGAGTTATTTGACAACATCCATTTTATGGTATAAAGGAAATTCACTTAACTCGTGGAGTCATAACAAACATAAATCACAACATCGTGTCTGTAATATTAATTTATTCAAAATTGAAATAATCTTAAAGTGTAAATGATCCTTTTAGAATCTATTACTTTAAATGGCATCGTTAGTAAATTATATTATTCTTAACTGTAAAATGAATCGTTAAAATAGCATGTAGTCGACTTAAAAACTTGTGAAATCGACATTAATCTTTGAACATGAAGACTATAAACAAAGCGAATAAAAAGATTTTTGACTGACATAAAAAAGATGATATTAAATTCCATAGTATAAATGTGCGTATACTACGCGATCTTTTCACCAAACGTAAATCGGTTTTTTTAATTAAAAAGTTAAGTTAAGGATATAAATGTCAAAAAATATTCCACCCCTGACAAAGAATATAATATTTTAATGATTTTGAAGTAACCTATTTAAGTTAAAAAGTAACTTTAGTACTGGTGTTTTAGTTCATACTTATGTTTCATTGCGCTTAATAAAGCAAAATCTAAAAAAAAGATACAGACATATAATTTTTACTATCAAAAATATTCATAAATAATACTAATAGTGTACTTAAAACATGCAAATATACAGGTGCATTGCTACCATATGCCTGTGTTGAGCTCGTTCTCCTACATTAATGAGCTCACATCACATCAATTAAAGCAGAAATAGCGTGGAATCGATGCACTTATTATCAAACAATTAGCCGACTATGACGCGCCTCTATAAACAAATGAGGACGTATTATGCTCGGTAGCTATATAGCGTTAACGACATTATTAGGATTCGACTTAAGGTAACTACTATATCTTAAGAAAAAAATCATTTTACCGACAAATCACTCGTGTCTTCTTCATTCTATGTGATATTTGCGAAGTAATCTGTGCTATACTGACACGTTTTGAAGTAATTAATAAAAAAAGAATGAAGAATCGTTAAAAATATCCTGTTGGAATTCTATTTTGGAATAAAAAAGGTATCGTGGTATGTCGAGCTTAATACTGGGTACTTATTTTAAATTACGGACCCTTATATTTTAACTAGTTTTCAACTGCAGCTTCGCTCGTGGTACATGGATAAAAAGTTAGCCTATTAGTTAATCTAGGATATGAGTTATCTACATTTTGAATTTCACTGAAATTGAAATTGAAATTGAAATTGAAAAAATGAACAGCGTGAAGAAATAACAAACAAACACACACCATACAAACACACACAAAAATATACAACTTTTTCATTTATAATATTTGTAGTGATTTCATGTGCGTGATTATTGTTTTAAAATATTTGAATACAAATATTATAGACTAGCGGCTCACCCTCGCTTCGCTCGGGTTCGCCTCAAACAACATATAAACAAATCTATCCCACGGGAACCGTACATTTTCCGGGATAAAAACTAGCCTATTTGTTATTCTGATGTATCAACTATATTATTGTAAAGTTTCATTGAAATCCAATCAGTAGTTCTTGTGTACTAAGCTGTATAAGTTACTATAGTTTTTTAACTATCCCACGGGAACTCTTTAATTTACTGGGATGAAAATTATCTAAAGTGTTGACTGGGCATATAAGGTATATACCATGCAAAATTTCATTTAAATCGGTCCAACAGTTTGAGAGATTAGCCCGTACAAACAGAATAACAGACAGAGAAACAAAAATTTGAAAAAAAACTCGATTAGTTCTATTTCTCTTCTTACATCCCCCTGACTCGGTTTTAGCATTTTTTTCTATGTACAGACATTCGACCTCTACAGTTTTATTATATGTATAGATTTCAGTTAAAAAAAATATTTAATAAACACTTGTTGTGCTGGTACGTGTGAACGGATCCTTATATTCCGCTATTAAGGCCCTGTCTCATGTCTAATAACCCGTGAAATGATTGCAAATGATCATATGCAAATTGTCAAGATTTTAATGAATAATCAACATAACTGTGAACAACTGGAAGGACTCCGAAACGACTTTAGATGTAATATTAATTAACATAATAATATTATTTTGGTCGATTTCTTTTTGCATTTAAATAAATGAAATATTAGCCCTTCATTGTGATTTTGATTTCGTTTTTGTTTTTCACTAGGGAGTGAAAAACAAAAACAAAATCAAATGAACCCGAGCAAAGTGAGGGTGAGCAGCTAGTTATTTATCTATAACTGATACGGAGACTCGTTTATCCTGGTTAACTAAAGCACGAGCCTATTTTGATGCTTTTTAGTTAAAAAAAGCTTAAGATTTCTTTCAGAATCTACTATTTTTTAAAATATTAAAGGTTCAGTTTACAAAGGTTAATTTTTTATGTGCGAAGCTATAGATATCTAGTATACGACATAATGCGGTGAAAGTAATTCCGAAGTTCGTATGCCATGTGAATGATTATGCAACAGGTTGTAATGAATGGTCTCATTGATAAAATTTTGTAATAAAACTTCACTTACATAATATTATCCCTCATTATTGTATAAATAAAATACTTTAATCTATATATTTAATTCAATAAAGATTCAAAAAAATCAATAGGTACATATTAAATAATACATTTTTTTATATATAAAGCTGTTTTCGTTCTATTTCAATAGATTAAAAGCTTAGATTGTAAAGCGGAAAGTTAAGTTGCAATGAAGACCTAGAATAACAAATTAGTCTAGGCAACTTTTAAGGTCACGTAACAGAAATAAAAGCTTAGGCCCGCCTATAGATTTAATGGTTCCAATGGAACATACGATTTAAAAAGATCTTTTCATTCTAAATGTGAATGAATTGGGGCAATAAAAATAGGGCATTTTGAATAGATTTGTTAATACGGACGTCTGGCGCTTAAATAAGTTAGCTATGACTTGCTTATATTTGGACGTTTCTGTGAGTAACAGATGGTAGACTTCTTCAAATATGATGTAGCGAGATTTTTCACTATATTTTCATTACATTGAACTAATTTTATTGAATACTAGCGATTCACCCTCGCTCCGCTCGGGTTCGTCCCTCTTTATACGTTTTAACGGTTAGTATAGATTTTTCAGAGATGAGATATTTTTCCACAGTAAAAAGTATCTTATATGTTTATCCGGATACCTAGCTATCATCATACCAAATTTCATCAAAATCTGTCCACTGATTTTCTCGTGACCCAGACTGACAGACTGACAAAAATTCTAAAAACTATAGATTCGGCCTCTATATCGATAATAATGACTATTTCAATAAGATTTTCCAAAAAATATTTAATGTACAGACTCGACTCAGTTAGAATTTTATTATATATATATATATATATATATATATATATATATATATATATATATATATATATATATATATATATATATATAATAGACTAGGCCTCGCTTGCAGTTTTATATGTTGCACAGTATATCAATGACAGTTTGTCGTATTAAAACATAGAAACGAATTTTACTATTAACAATATTACAAAACATTATCCATATATATATTATTACATATACTAATTAATTTCCCTCAATTCCACATAAATATTTATTAAAATACTAAAAGTTTTAAAAGTGTGTCCTTAAACGAATTGCAAGCATTTGCATACATCTAGCAGTAGGAACTTACTCCTGTTTCCACGTTACCTAATCGACTTTGCGGTCCGTTACCGACGCACTAACTCCAAACAGACTCAGACTTCCTCAACTCTTTATAGTATTAGTTGAAATAACTATAGCACAATGTTGGACTTTGTCGAAGCTAATGGATCGCTATGCTTAGAACGCAAAACTTTTATGGATGAGTACAATTGAGTTACAAAAGTCGAAAATAGAGCTTTCTGTTTGGCTTGGCTTTGTTTTGTTTTAATTAATAATGACTACAGATTTTAGTGTAATTGTATCTAATATAATGTATAAATATCTCGTGTCACAGTGTTTGTGGTCGCACATCTCCGAAACGGCTCGACCGATTTTAATGATTTTTCTTGTATATTTGGTAGGTATGAGAATAGGTTGTAAAGTATTTTTCACCCTCCTACCCCCACCCCCCTTATTTTAGTATATATGAGCAATCAATTCTAATAAATAAATATCTTGTTTTTTTATGTTAATCGACCAATTTAAAAAAAGGAAGGTGCACACGGGTGTATGTATGTTTTTTTGTGTATGTACATACATACGTTACGCGATATATTCGCTAATTGTGAACCGACTTTGATTATTGTATTTTAATGAATACATTATCTCAATATTATAATACAAACAATTTGTAAAGGTTTTATTAATTTCAGGAAAAAGACTCCACTTCAAAGGGTGGCATAATTATTTTGAAGCGATAGCGATATCGATATATATTTTTAGTTAAAATGTAATTATTTTGATAATTTTTGAAACGAATAAATGATGAAATATCGATTATTATTAAATTATTGAAGTAAAACTCTATATTAACTTATCTATATTAAGTAAGCTTATTAAGTACAAGAAAAGAATGTGGTTTGATAAAAATAAACGAACTAGAGGTCAGTTTATTTTTAGTGAAGGTTTATATGAAGACAATATTTTTAAAACAAGGCTAAATGTATTTAAATCGATAAACATTGTATTTATAAATCTTTTAATATTTAAAATAGCTTTTTTTGTTTTGGTAGAATTTTTGCAAGGTTCATTTTATTGACTCAATTTGATTACTTTTAAAAGATAAATGTTATTTTCATATATGAGTATCAATCTATTTTCAATTTTATCTCACAAAATCGAGATAGATATTTATAAAAAAAAGATTATATCGCGATAATGTGTTATCTATGTTTTAGTAAAACAATTTTTAACTATTCTTTTCATGAGTTACAACATATTGCATTTCACAGTTTTACTTATAATTGTTATATCTTAATAAAAATTATGCTTTAAGGGTAAAAAAATCTATATTATTACAGCATATATAGGTTATTTAAAATTATATTTTTCAGATTTTATCGCGATTTTACTTAGATTTTTTGTATTTTATTAGTATTAAAGTTTATATTTAGTATAACTTACTTGGTGAATCAGCAAGTAGATCACCATCGTCCTGAGCGGGAGATTTCACAGAGCCCGGCGACAGTTTCACAGGTGGATGGGGCGAGGCAGTGGGCCCGCTGCCCACGCTACCCGCGCTACTTGTCGTCCCCGCGTTCGAATGAGATGTTGTGATTGTGATCTCACCGTTGGATGCTGCCAGCCTATTGACAGAAGTACATATTAATATCATAGCATATAATATTAGTCATGGAAATATTTTGAATATAGAGAAATAGTGACTTTTTCTAACATTTGTAAATTGTATTAGTATATATATTTAATTTTTTATGTTAAAAAGGCAGATTAAAACACTTTTTTTTTTGTTTTACTTAGTGTAAAGGTTCCAAGGGTTAAGCCAAGCCTTAGCAACTTTATTATGAATACGTATTTATTTATAAAT
The DNA here is from genome assembly GCA_905404265.1 of Fabriciana adippe. NCBI lineage: Eukaryota > Metazoa > Arthropoda > Insecta > Lepidoptera > Nymphalidae > Fabriciana > Fabriciana adippe. The sequence goes on along the minus strand of FR989995.1, from coordinate 12,042,516 downwards.
TGTTATTTCTTTAAATAACTACCTAAGTATGTAATATAAATAAACAAGGCATATTAATATTATATTATATTGCCGAGGTAACAAAATTAATAAAGTATAAATATGACAATAATTGCCTTGAATACTTTGTACGTTTCCTAGAAATATTGAGACACATATCCAGTCTTAATGCGATAATATTTAAAAAATATCATACTAATAAGGTATGAAGAGTATAATACGTAAGACAGTGCCATTATTTTTTCATCGTTTACTGGAAAAATAAGGAAACAGAATTATAATAGTTAATAAATATTTGTATGGTAAAAAATTGAACGCATGACCTTTTTGCGCAGATGTTTCCCAGGGCGTTATTATTTTGCGAACATTACTTTTTATATCGCACATTTTTAATAAATATCTATAAACAAAAATTATTACTTCTAGTGAATTATAAACTAGCAAAATTTAAGGGAAGACTTGTTTGTACTATTGCAGTGGATAATTCATATTAGGTAATGAACAAGTGATATAACGAGGTTTTTTAGAAATTTTTCAACTAGAGTGCATACACATTTAGTTGATTATGAGTGTATTTCCAATACGTGACATAATAGTGCAACTATAACAGTTAGTAGCGGGTTCGATGCCGTACGATGTAATTAGTTATTTTATTAGAGCAAACAATTGTTCCAGCCTAATAACAAATGCGTTGTGTTAATTAGCGCAGTTTAGAACGAAACACTTGACTTCATACGTTTTCTCTTTATATTACTTATTATATTTATATACAAGTTAGCTAGAAAAGCTTAATAAGTAAAGCATACATTAAAATGGTGGAAGTACGTTAGCAAAAACGTGTTTTTTCCGTCAACCTAACAATAGTGTCGCATTTGTTGGTACAAGTGGCGATGTACGTATGGGGCGCGCTTCATTAAGTGCACCGTTGCATTAGTGGTAATTGCGGGCTAATTAGGGTCTCATCCGTTGCAATGAACGCATACAAACATAACTCTTTTAAACTTGATGCATGGGAACATGGTGCAAATTATGTGAAATATTCGACATTGTCATAAAGGAAGTATGTACTTTCGTGTAGTATGGTGTAATTTATAAGTTGGTTATATTTAACTGTTTTTATTATTTTTTCTAAGTTTTCTTAGATAATGTTTTATTGAATTTAAAAAGTTCTGATTTAATACTTTTATAATAGACGCTGACTTCTGTACAGGTGGTATGGGGTTTTAAATCCACACAAGACATACATTTTTATTCATCAATGATCACCATTGCTACATGCAATATCCTGTAGGTACATATACCTAATATGCATCGCTTTGATTCAGTATTCGCCTATAAAGAATGGGGGATGAAGAACAATGATATGACCAAAGCAAAAGACATAGAATATATTGAATAATTAATATTTTAACCGACTTCAAAAAAGGAGGCGGTTTTTATATATTTTTTAACAGTTTTATACTATAATGACCATCACGAATAAACAAAATATTTTAATGCCATTAATTGATCGAATAATACATGTTACATATATTTCTACAAATATATAGAAAAATAAATGATATTTCAAAATGTTAATCATTAAAAAATAGCCAAAATAAGCATGAGGTCGAACAGAAATTACTATTGCTATTAATCGTTGCACATTAATCTAGCGAAGCAATTTCTTACCACACACGTCCCTACTAGAATAAAACACACACATACATACAAAAATGAAGTACGGACACTTGAAAACGCACACATGCGCACTAACATTAATTGTTCCTTCAATTTATCAACACGTTGGATACTTGGCGAAGCTACGCCTTTCGTAGATAATTATTTTGAAAATAGCTGTTTAGTCGCGAAAATGATGATCTCTTGACATTTGCAACCTTTTTATGTTGAGAGAAAAAAAGCGGGACAACTATTTAGTTTACTTAATTCTGACATACGAATGGTACTATTGTGGGAAAAGAAAATTCAATACCTACATGTTCTCGGTGAAATATATTATTAAAATAGCAATATGTCTCAGCCTGACTTAAGTTAAAACCATACTAATATTATAAATGTAAAAGTGTGTTTGTTTGTCTTTCTTTCATTCACAACGAAACAGAGTGCTGGATTGGAGTGATTTTTTGTGTAGAGATAGTTGGAGGGCTGGAGAGTGACTTTCTACCGTGGGAGATTATTTCATTCCCACGGAAAAATACGTTATAATATAACCCAAATAAATATTTATGATCAAAATTACTTGAAACTTCGTATTAAAATTAATACACTTCAGTATAATTAAATAAATAGTGGTTTTGGTATTTTTCGAAATTCATCCCATAAGGAGGTAAAATAGGGAATGAAAGTTTGCATGAAACCTAACCTACCTTTTTAGAGTTTATTTTATAGCTTTAGTGCGAGCGAAGCCGCGGGTTCTGCTAGTAATACATAATTATCTATCGTAGTAAATATCTAGTTCAAATAGTATAAAAGGAGATATATTATAAAAGTTAAACTTCACATCATAAAACACAATTAAAATATAGTCAACTAGCGACTCGCCCTCGCTTCGCTCGCGTTAGTCCCTAGATACCTTATGACGGTTAGTATGGAATACGTAGTCTATGTATGTATATATATATATATATACACACATACGTATGATGAGTTTTATATCCCTTACTTGAGAAATGATTGATTCCCCATACAAAGTTCCATCCCCTTTTCACCCCCTTAAGGGATGATTTCCGAGGTAAAAATTATCCTATGTAAAGCCCAGGGTCTCAAACTATCTCCATACCCGTCTAAATCGGTTCAGCGGATTAAGCGTGAAAAGGTAACAGACAGACAGACAGAGTTACTTTCGCATTTATAATATTAATATGTATTTTAAAACTCTCATCTTATAACAACCATCAAAAACATATCATTCTAATTCAAAGATTAAAACGAAGAGTGAAGTGTAAAGAAATGAAGTTATAAAGTACTATAATTTAGAAAACAAGTATTTTAGCTGGATACACGAGTAATACTTTTGTTATCTGCTATGTCTATCATCTATACAGATAAAATTGTGTCTGTTTGTAATGTCAAAATAACAGCTTTTTACTAAATGGATATGGAATTATATGCGATATTTATAAGAAAATACAATTATTAAAATTTTTATCTGTCTGTATGTTTGTTCCGGCTAATCTCCGAAACGGCTGGCCCGATTTTGACGCGACTTCCACTGGCAGGTAGTTGATGTTATAAGGAGTAACTTAGGCTAATTTTATTTCAGTAAAACAATGAGGGTTTTGCTCAAAAAAAATAAAATGTATCTAGGGACGAATCCGAGCGATGCGAGGGTGAGTCGCTAGTATTAAATATACTTCAATAAATCTAGGTGACTCAACTAGGTGACCAGCATCGAAATGAAAAACACAGTGTTAATATTATGTTGTCATTCACTAACTTTAGTAGGGGGAGTCCGGGAGAGTTTACCAGGTAGGAGACATTAGCCACTGCTCATAGAATCTTTGTGGAACACAATATTGCAACATTGTCGCACTTTTTAGATTTCATACAATTCCCCTTTCTTGCTTACGCGACGATATTTCGTTCGGCAATATGGTGTGGAATTGAGAAGTGATAATACATTTTCGCGTCCGGTTAGTAATTTTTTTCAATTTTACATATTTCTTTATTGTTGCTTTGTGTGAATAGAATTAAGCGAAGAACCTATATAAATCGTGAATGTACTTATCCTAGCAAAACCTACGGTGGTTAACTTTTATCTACGTTTTATAGTTTTTTGTAAAAATTAAATAACAACCAGTTTGACGTGGGGTGGGAGATATTAGCCACGCATCTGGAGGAGACTTTACCCAAGGTAATCTCTCCCGAAATTTCCTTTTTTTACTATTATTATTACTTGTTATTTCAGAGAAACAAGTTAGCCAAAATCTGAACTAGGTAACCAATTTAAAACATCTGTGATATTTACAATAGAGGAAAAAAAACGCTAGTTAACTATTTTCTAACATGTAGCGGATTGTATTATGGCCTGACCAGAAAGGAGGCTATGAAACTAAAAAATGACTATACAAAAATCAACTCCAAAAACGTTTCAGTCTTGGACTTCAAATAACTGCGCAGGAAATAATTGGTTCAGAGTATTCATGCAAAGAAAGTCTGAACTAAGCTTGAGGACTCTGGAAGTAATCAGTTTGTCAAGATTACAAGCTTGAACAAAAAAAAACGTAACTGATTTCTTCAAAAATCTCAAAGAAGTTAGAGGAAAATGCCAATTTGAACATCACAACATCAATGATTGTGATGAAAGCTTTTAAATACCTATCATTTTTAGAGTACTAAATTATATCTCAAAATACATATGTGTGATACTAGTTAATTCCTTATATACATACCTCAAACTTACTCAAAGTACCTCACCTTAACAATTCATTATGTATATTAACTGCCTTGTCTTTTGTATTATTTTTTTAATAAAATAATAGTTATATAATCATTATTTTACTTATTTTTAAAACTGGGTAATGGCTCCCTACTTACGGGGTCAAGTCTCCCACCCAGGCGGGAGAAATTAGCCAAATCTCATTTTGGGTGATTTCGCTAATAACTGCGAAATTATTAAAGTAATATGAAACGTTCTTAAGAGAAAATATAGCTAAATAATGCAGCTCAAGATACAATTCATAAAAAATAGTAAGATGTGGTTATAGAAAAAATTATGAGCATTTTAGTGGAGGGCGGGTATACTCTCCCGGACTCCCCCTACCTGTTATAATCTTTTAAAAACAGGTAATTCTTAAGGAAATTTTATATATTATATAGTATATGAATCATTTAATCATCACTAGTATGGTAAAGGTCTTATTGAGGTCAATATTTAATTACAATTTAATAAAGTAAAACCAACCATATAAAAATTCTCTTATGCCTTTGACAGACGGACATTACGAAACCGTTGCATGGATATATACATATAATTATATAAATATTAACGGGACATGTACTAATTATTGTCTTGTACTTATGATCTCTTGCAATTTATTGAATTCCCGCCATAATTGTATGCGAGAGTCGTTCACAAAAAAATGTAGTATGATTGAGGATTTTTTGTTCGGAAACGTGCTCATGATTGTTTTAATAAATGTTGTATTGTCTTTGAATAAATGTCTGATAATGGTGTTGCCAAAGAAAGATAATAAATATTTATATAATTTTAATTAAAAACAATGTAAATTTTAGATAAAATGTGCGCAAGCGTTATGATTGCAAATTCCTGTTAAAACGTTTTTGTAAAAAATCTGTTTGGGAACATGTAATAAAGGCGTGTAGTGTTAACAATAATTTGTAAACGTGGCGAATTGAGAACCTGTTCGCTGAATGCGGCTAAAATTATATTACAAGTTGTTTTACGAAACTTTTACGTAATTTAATAAAATATCTGCACGTGAATAAGACTGACAGTATAATTTTAAAATAATTATCGTTTATTTTGAAGCTGTTTAAGGCCGACTAGTAACTACATATAACGGTAAATCTGATATGAAAAAGAAGATAACTAAAGCTTTTTACTTGTGTTTATCTCAATCTAATTCGTGTTCAGCTCGCCGCGTAATACAAACCAAAAAATTGTCTTTTGTCTTTGACCGACTTCTAAAAAGAGGAATTCAATTCGATTGTATGTTTTTGTCCGTATGTTACGCGATAACTTTACCAATGGTTAATCGATTTTTATAAATAGGTTATATATCAAAATTCACTTCTAAAGGTGGCTTTAAAATGGACTATTAAAAAAGATATTGAAGTTGGTGCATATTTTTAATTAAGAAGTATTTATTAAATCAATTTCAATTTAATCAATTAAATAGATACAAAGTTACATCTTAAACTCTTCGTTTTATTGATTTTATTAATATCCCACCTTAATATAAAGGCAGTGGTAGCCCAGTGGCAACGCGCTCGCTAGGGCAACCAATTTAATTTTAAATCCCAGGTCTTGCACCTCTGATATTTTCATGTGCGAACCATTTCCAACATGATTACCACTTGTCTTAAGGTGAAGGAAAACATCGCGAGGAAACCTACATGTCTGAGAGAACCTAGCAAGTTTTCGAAAGACATGTGAAGTCCGCCAACCCGCACTTGGCCAGCGTGGTGGACTATAGCCTGATTCCCCTCGTATTGAAGGGAGGCCCGTGCCCAGCAGTGGGACGTTAAAAAGAGCTGAATACTTACTATACAACGTAATATATCGCTCGATACAAAATAAACTAAAGAAGTCAAATTAAGTACGAAGTGTGCAAATAAATATTTAACGTTTAGAATTAACCAATATATCATTAAATACTCAGTAAACATAATATAAGAATAACTCGAAAGTGAAACATTTCGAAACATACTTTATCGATTAAGTACAAATTTAATTAAAATTAATAATTTTATTGGTAGGTATATCGAATCAGAAATTGGCAACACTTAAAAAAGTAATAAAAATTGTTATAACGGTTTTGAACAACTACCAGTAGTAATACCAAAGGCTTTTTATTCCTGGTATAAACAGTAACCTTTAATAATTTAACAATTTTTCTTTAATTTATATGTATTAAATTTTAAAACATACCTATATATTATGTGTTTGTATTTTTCGTTATTAGCGACTAGAGGCTCATCCTCGCTTAGCTCGGGAAACAAAAACAAATCTATCCCAGAGGAACCATACATTTTTCCGGGATAAAAGTAGCCTATGTGCTATTCCAGACTATAATCTATTTCTGTGCCAAATTTCATCCAGATCTGTTCAGCCATTCTGGCGTGTTTGAGTAACAAACATCCATCCAAACATTCAAATATCTAAACTTTCACATTTATAATATTAGTATAGATTATATTATATGAAAAAGCACGTAAAACCACAGATTTAAGTTATAGTGGATAAAAATGTGTACTTAATAATTATAACGTGCGTAAAATCAACGTGATGGTAAAGGTAATTATTGTTTGCGATTTCCTTAGACTAAAGAATTATATAGACGGAGCCCGCCAAAGAAAATGTCAGTAAAAAAAAAATAGCATGATTTTGCTGTTTATGCTACTACTAGCGGCTTACCCTCGCTTCGCTCGGGTTCGCCTTTAGGAAAACAAAAACAAACCACGGGAACCGTAAAATTTTCCGGGATAAATAATAGCCTATGTGTTATTCCAGACTATAATCTATCTCTGTGCCATATTTCATCCAAATCCGTTTAGCCGTTCTGGCGTGAAAGAGTAACAAACATAGATACATACATACATTCTTACAAACTTTCGCGTTTATAATATTAGTAGGATAGGATTCTCGATTTTACATATCGTTTACTTTGTTCAAAGAATAAGGAAAATTTTATATACGTATTAGTTGTTACTTTTTTTGGAAATAAATATGAATGAAATATAAAAATTATGAAAATATGAATATATTAAATAATAAAAAGAATATGGTAAGTCCGGGAGAGTTGCCTATAGTTTTAAAAAACTATCAATATTAATTATATGTGTAAGATACTACATAAAATAAGCATAGTTTATTTTAATTCAATATTTACTTATGTCATTCATATTAAATTTGGAACTATTGTGCAATATATTCTAGATTAAAAAATGATTTTAAAAAATAGTAGAAAATAGGCATCTCACCCAGACATGTGGGTTAGTTGCCTATAGATGTCAGGGATAGGTATAGGACGAGTAATTAGTGCATAATCAGACGTACTTTGCTTAGTGACGCAAAAAATCCTTTTTTTATGCATTTATACATACTACCTGCAGATGTACAGGTGGTTATGTGGGACTCACCGGCTAGAAAAGCCAGTACTACCCACTGAAACCCAACAAAACCTCCCCCGTCTTAATGGGGCACCCCGACAGCAGGTCTGCCGAAGCAGACTACAACAACCGTGAGGTTGCTCCCACGGTCCCCTCTGCCGTCAGAGAAGTACCAAGAGCAACCATATGGATTAGACCATAATCCACCATGCTGGCTAAGTGCGGGTTGGCGGACTTCATAATGTCTTTCGAAAACTTGCTAAGTTCTCTCGTATATGCAGGTTTCCTCGCGATGTTTTCCTTCACCGTAAGGCAAGTGGTAATCATGTTTGAAATGATTCGCATATGAAAATATCACAAGTGCGAGACCTGGGATCTCACTTCACTCGCTTTTCGAAGCGAGCGTGTTACCCACTGGGCTACCACTGCCTTAATTTGCGTCCGGATGAACTGCCGAACGCTAATGAGCTCCCCCACCACAACAAGGTGAGCGCACGTTGGGGGGAACCAATTAATATACTGGGCATCTAACCCCAAAATATTATTGGGCATCTCTCCCGATCATTAGGGCGAAATGCCTATCGACTCTGAACACACTGTAAAGCATTTTCAATAGAAATTGGTGGGTTGTTAACAAAACAAGATCACAATGTTACTTTATGAAACAATTTAATACTATTTAACTAAAGAATTTAGGGGAAAAAATTACTGCAAACTATCTCAAAGATTATATTCTAACGTAAAAGTTAACTACACTTATCTTATTTTACAAATTAACACCAAAATATTAATTATAAGTAATATGTCTTTATGTAAAACTTCCACACTGACATTGACTGTTGACTGACGTATTATGGACGCGTTCCGAATCACGCAACATTAATTAATTTAATTTTTAAATTTATTAGGCATCTCTCCCTTATGGGCATCTCTCCCGGACTTACCCTACTATATTTTTTGGTATTTTTACAACTTTTTATTTAACTTGCAGTGTATGTAGGTATGTTTGTTTGCATAAATCTTGCAACTGAATTTTAAAGCAGTTATCCTCAACCAATTGAGCTGAATTTTGGATACACGTTTAGCTTGGATGACAATGCATGGTTAGATAAGTGACAGTATTTTTTTTTATTCATACCCATGATATGGATATCAAATGAAAGGATTTGCTGAGAAGAATAGGAATATTATATAAAAGCCTGTTTTTAAAAATGTTTTTTTTTTTAATATTAATTTATTTAAGAATTAGTAAATTGAAATAGAAATAGCATAATATTGACTTATTTATTATTTCTTCATTATAATCAGATCCGATAACCATTTTTATTTAAAAACTTATTTTACTTATATACAAAGTATATACTATTTAAGACATCACTGTTTTGCTTCACGTTTAGTTCTGACACTGTGTATATTATTCCTTAGTCTGAGGCAATTTTATAGTAATAAATACATAAAAAAGTCAACAGACATTAAACAATGTTGTAATTATAAATATTTATCAACTATAACAATGTATTGAATCCACGTGTTACTGAAAACTAATAAGTATTTATAGTACATTAAAGGATTTTGTTTTTATGATAATCTCAGTCGTAATTAACATGGTTTTCTGATTGTTTCACACATTGTAAGCGCATAATGTGAATGTAAAAAAAGGCGATGTTGGAATATACGCAGTTGTTTAACGTCTCAGACTGCTTTGATATTTATTTCTGGATAAAATATTTACTTTTAAAGCAAAATCAATAACGACACCGTAAATTATGTAGGTTCATCATTTTTCCCTCGGTATAGAACAAGCGACTACCAACATAACGTTAATACCAGTCAGACACCAACACTAGTACTTTGTGTTACTGAGCAATAGTTGTTAATGATTTATAAATATTAATTAATCAATTAGTGCTGTCATATATCTGTGCGTGTAATAAAACTGGAGAGTTCGAATGTCTGTAGGTACATAGAAAAAAATGTTAAAAACCGAGTCAGGGGGATGTGATAAGAGAAATAGAACAAATCCAGATTTTTTTTTAATTTATTGTCTCTCTGTCTGTTTGTCTAATCTACGAAACTGTTGAACCTATTTAATTATAATTTTGCATGGTGGTACCTTATATCCCCGGTCAACATTTTAGATACCTTTCATCACGGAAAATTAGAGTTCCCGTGAGAGAGTTAAAAAACTATAGTAACTTATACAGCTTAGTACACAACAACTTATGCACTTAATTTAGTAAAATTAGGCGTGCTGATACTTTAGACCGGAAAAATGTACGGTTCCCGTGGAATAGATTTGTTTTTATTTCCCTAGAGGCGAACTTGAGCGAAGTGAGGGTGAGCCGATAGTACAAATAATAAAATTCTAATTGAGTCCAATCTGTACATTAAATATTTTTTGGAAAATCTTATTGAAATAAATAGTCATCATAATCGATACAGAAGCCGAATCTATAGTTTTTAGAATTTTTGTTTGTCTGTCTGTCTGGGGACCTATCACGAGAAAACCACTGGACAGATTTTTATGAAATTTGGTATGATGATAGCTAGTTATCCGGGTAAACATATAGGATACTTTTTACTGCTGGAAAATATTCATCTAAACGTTAAATCGTAATTAGGGACGAACTCGAGCGGACAGAGAGTAAGACGCTAGTTTTTTTATAAACTGTGACTTAATGATCAGTGTCATTCTTCTGTGATTACATAAAGTTTAATTAGTCTGTTAGAATATCAAACAATTGTGAATAATATTGCGATTGAATTATAAATGCCGATAGTTGTTGCTGTGCGTAAAATGCGAAACAGCGTTACGTGTGTTTACACGACCTTGTACAACGAAAAAAATGTATTCTTAAAACCTTTGTTACGTATTTCACAATGATTCAACATTTTAATGTAACTTTAATAGACGTCAAATGACATACAATATTTATCTAGATTGTAGGCCAACAGAAATGAGGTATTAAACTTAATTATGGATGCGAGAATTAATGCTTCCAGCCAGTAATTATGAGGTCGCATTAACTTAATGTCTTTGAAGTACCTACGCGCACATATAAATTCACTTAATGGATGCACGGTACAATCGAATACTGAAATCTTATGCTTAATAATACCATTGTAACATTAATGTATGTAGAAAAATACTGAGCTGTTTTTGATAAATCAACTATATTACAGCTTTTGTGTCATAACATCACGATTTTATATAATAATTTTAATATTGTTTAATTTTCTTTGTGGTTATTTTTAAGCACGACGTAATTTATGATAAGGTTGTACCTACTTTTATTATAATCATTTGAAATGAACGTAAGATTTATTTGATATTTACACGCATTAAGTTTTATTTCTATAAATAGAACGTTTATAATAATATAGTGAAACAAATAAGAATTACCTTTCTTAGATTTACGCGAATATTTGACATTATTATAAAACTATCTGTTCGGTTTTTTTCGCAGATTTAATTTCATTTTTGGTTCCCGACGTTTCGAATGCTTTACAGCAATCATGGTCACGGGAGAGACTAAGGTTTTAGACGTCTCAAAAGTGTTATATACTTGTTACAGACAGTGATTACGCACAATTTAACAAAAATGATTTGAAAAATTGAAAAGACGAAATATTGGAAACCAAAAATCAAAATAAATCTGCGAAATAATCCGAAAAGATAGTTTTATTTAAAAGGATTACCTGTTCGATATATTATATGTATACATTGATTTAAATTACCAATAAGAAACCACGACTAACGTTTGCAAGGAAAATGTAACGTGATATTAAATTTGCATAAGTACAGGAAAACTCATATTAATTGTATCATTTATATTATACACAAGATTACTGTTTAAGTGTAATTTTTATATAAACGTAGATTACATAGATAATAACATTAGTTAGTCGGTAGCTTTTTTAAAATCTGTTGTTTCTAGTGTAACAGCTTTCATGCGATGTCACATGGCAGCTTTAACTTAATAAGCTTTTATGTAAGTGTGTACCTACTTACGATACCCATGTTACAGCCACATAAAAGATACTCTTTATATTTATGGGGGCTTGCTACCTTAGTTAGTAGTGTATAGGCATATATTAGTTGACAACTAAGCTACTGTATACTAATAAGTTTGGTATGAGCCATATGATTTTGACGAAATTGTACATCCAAGGTGTTGAGTATTCAAGGTCACTACCTGATATAAATATTAAAAAAATAATAAAAACACTATGTTCTATTATTACTTTTGACCGTGGCTTTGTTCATAGTGGTAAAAAGTTTCACTTGAATACCTGCCCCTGGATATCTTGTTCAAGTCAATTAAGACGTTCCGCAGATTATAAGGTCTAAAATAGACATACAATATGCTTAATGTTTATTTGAGTTTGGTAGAGATTGAGAATGATAGTTGAACAGTTCATTGTGTTATATTTAGACTAGAAATGTATGCATTTAACACATACAAACATACATATATTTCACACGTTTGGCTCAGTTTGTAGTGACCCTACTTGCTGTGCCAGCGGTCGCGGGTTCGAGTCCCGCTGGAAGCATTCATTTGTGTGATGAGCACGAATGTTTGTACTCCAGTCATGGGTGTTTATATTTATATATATGTGTAGTGTATCAACTATCTAGTATCCATAACACAAGCCTCCTAGCTTACCATGGAACTAGATGGTGCTGTGTGTTAATATCCCAACATATTTATTTATTTATTTCAACAGATTGGTGGAATAAGAACTGATTTTACAACCACTTGAAGTCCTTCAAAACCACGTTTTTCAAACCACAGCATCACGCAAAAGCAATAGACAATAAAAAACATACTTAAAACATAATTAGCAAATAAATAATGTAATTACATACGTATAATTATATAGCTATGAGGCACTATCGCAGTGCAACAAACATTAGCCTTGAGAGCTCCACCACATCGTAAACTCTAATATATTCAAACGCGATATCGCATAAGATCTATTTATCACTATTACTCGGATTAGACGCGTCACGGGCGCTAAGATAATTATACGTTGGAATACTCAATGCCTCGAGCGTACCTAATTATATGTTCGCATTAAACCCCCTCCCGTCGAACGGATTGCGGCTCTTGGTTACTTTTGAAGAAATTGTTACTTTTAAAACTTATTTTGTGTGATTCGTTATATTTTAGTGCTTTCTATAATAATCGCATTCGTATGATAAATGTAAAAGTTTATATGCGTGTGTATGTGCGTTTGTTACTCCTTCATCTAGAAATGGCTGGACCCATTTGAATGATATTAAGTACATAAATAGACTACGGGCTGGAGTAGCATGTACTACTATTAGACACCTAGCGACGCACATATTAATTAAACTAGAGGCTCACCTTCGCTTCGCTTCGGGTTCGTCCCTAGACAAAAACAAATCTATCCCACGGGAACCGTACATTTTCCGGGATGATATATAGCCTATAGCCTTCCTCAATTAACGGGCTATATAATGCAAAAAGATTTTTTCTAATCGGATTAGTAGTTCCTGAGATTAGCGCGTTCAACCAAACAAACAAACAAAAACAAACAAACAAAGAAACTCTTCAGATTTATAATATTATTAGTATAGATTAATAAAACTAAAAGCAAATTGTCAGTCCGATTTCCACTAAAAGTCCAAAGAAAGACAAATTTCAAAATTTATCTAAGAAGCAGTTGAATAACTATGTGGCATTATACGAGTATGCGCTCAAGTAGATACGTACAAATAAAACACTGACATATACTTAAAATAGATAAAACATTAGCACATCGCATAAAGGACGCTTCTACAATATAATTAAGCAATATTAAAATTTATTTTTCCCTGTAATTAAATAATAATTAAATATTTTATATCTAAATTAAAAAATAACAAGTATCAATTTTTATAATCATATAAGTTATAATTATGTACATTTATTCCGTCTATGGTATAATTAATTAACCAAATAAAAAATTTAACTAAAATATACTTCTTTACTGGATAATAAATATTTATATAGTAGGTAATAGTTAAAAAATTAGATTTTGGTAGAAACTCCACACAAGTTTGATCGTGAGAAATATATAATATTACTTGGAGTTATTCGTTTTTTCTTTTCGAATAGTATTAATTTTAGAGATTATACTTTATGTACAAACAAACAAATAAATTGTATCCAACAATATTAGTATAAGACAGGAGTACTAAATTATTACTAAGAAAAAATAATGCGTAACATATTTACAGATATTAGTGGTATTACGGTGAAGGAAAACATCGTGAAGAAACCTGCATGTCTGAGAGAACCTAGTAAGTTCTCGGAAGATATGTGAAGTCCGCCAACCCGCACTTGGCCAGCGTGGTGGACTATGACCCGATCCCCCTTGTAGTAAAAGGAAGGCCGGTGCCCAGCAGTGGGACGATAAAAAGAGCTGAATACGAATTTACAGCGATCAATCAATAGCGATAATCAAAACTAAAATACACTATTTTCAAGAATAGTTTAAAACGCTGTCAATGTGAAAAGCCCTTAGTTTAAAACGCAAGGTTTTTCGCTAAGTCGATGCAATATAACTTTTACCTTGTCGATTTCGCACGAGATAAATGTTACCTAAATATGTCGTAATGAAATAGATTATAAAGTTTTATTAATGTTATTATGACTATAACTTCGCAATCTACATATTTTACTGTCGTGTTCTATGCGAATTGTCTTTAGTACGCTAGAGACATACACTGGATATAGCCCAGCACTGTCTACTAATATATTGAATTTCAAAAAGTACAAATTGTATTGAATTTCAATTTTGGTGTATTCTATACATATAATAAAATTGTAACTAAGCCGAATCTGTACATTAAATACTTTTTGGAAAATCTTATTCAAATAGAGATTATTATCGATAGAGGCCGAATCTATAGTTTTAAGAGTTTTTGTCTGTCTGTCTGTCTGTCTGTCTGTCTGTCTGTCTGTCTGTTTGTGACCGCATCACGAAAAAACCACTGGAGGGATTTTGATGAAATTTGTTATGATGATATAAATCTATACTAAACGTTAAAACGTAAGTAGGGACGAACCCGAATGGAGCGAGGGTGAATCGCTGGTTTTTTAATATAATTATGCGATATCTTCGCGATTTGCGAACCGGTTTTCCCCCTTTTTTTTAACTCATCACTTATATTACAAAGTCTCATAAAAATTCCATCTTCCATATATAAAACTTAGGATGGAATAGGTAAAAAATTTATTAGATTATATTAGCTCTAGCTTATGCCTGAGCTTGCTTTGCACGTCAATAAAAATAGCTGGTTATTTAGAGCTTTCTCTTAATACCAGTATCAATCTATACAGACAAATAAAATTGAGGTGTCTGTTTGTAATGTCAAAATAACAGCTTCTTACTAAATGTATATGTATGAAAGTGTATACGGTAAAAAATTTAAACCCATGAAATTGTGAAGAAAATTCGCTAACCCAGGGAAACACCATAAGCAAAGCGAATCTAAGTCGTTAGTTACAATATACATCTAAAATAACTTATGTACACGCAGATTGTTTATTTTAATATTGTAAAAATTCGTTTGGAATGTATCCTGAACCTGTATAGAGTATTAAATGTAAAGCAAATAATTATGAATATAAAATACATAAGGCAATTACGATATAACTCAGTTATTAATTATTCAGCTCACAATATTGTTAGAAAATTCTAAGTCTTAAGTATTGTGGAATTATCTACACCATCTCACATAATTAATATTAGTATAATATTGTATTTAATAAAATTAATTAAGTTATTTAGTATTCAAGGTTTTGTTTTAGCATATAAAAATAAATTATTTTATTTTAATATTAATTTTAATTATTCTTAAATTAAATTGTAAATTTTCGTTTGTCGTTCTATTTCTTTAGTTGTCTTTCATTCGATATCAAGTAGTTTTTTGTCCAGTTCTATTACCTGATTTAAAACGTAACTAAAATTTACTTCAATTGTTCGAGAGTTTTAAAGCAGCTAATTGTAGACTATTACCACTAACGATTTGTAATAACAGTATTTACTTTAAGTTTTAAGTAACTTGCACTTTATGCACCTTTCCGCTTTACTTTTATTCTTTGCATCTTATCCTAATTCCTATAAGTACCTGTAAGAGATATAGTGATAAGGCCGCTTTTGCCCTATCTCTTTTCTTGTTTTTTTTTCTTTTAATATATTTTAATTAATGTATCATTTTTATTTTGCAACTAGCGACTCATTCTCGCTCCGCTCGGGTTCGTCCCTACGTTTTAAGGTTTAGTATAAATTTCTCAGAAATAACATATTTTCCCACAGTAAAAAGTATCTTATATGTTGACCCAGATAACCAGCTATCGTCATACCAAGTTTCATCAAAATCCCTCCAGTTTTTCCGTGATGCGGTCACAGGCATATAGACAGACAAAAAATCTAAAAACTATAGATTTGGCCTCTTTATCAATAATAATGTCTATTCCAATAAGATTTTCAAAAAAATATTCAATGTACAGATTTAGCTTAGTTACAATTTTATTATTAAGTCCCTAAGAGTTTTAAGGTCTAAAAATAAATTAAGTTATTTTTGAAGTAAGACATAGAAATTTTTACAGATCCCATCTGGCACACTGCTAGTTATTTATAATTTGTATCTAAGTAAATCTTTTGAGCCAACAAGTACCTTCTTACATCTCATAATATGTACAAAGCATTCAGCGGTTCAGTAGTTTGTTTTAGAATCCATACTGCAATATTACCGATGTGAATACAAACATGCAGTTATACCTCTACTCGATTACGAAGAGAGTCTCAGTACGGACCGATATAATACTTAGATGATTGCTCGGTTATGCTATGGTTTGGGTGCCTCAGATATATGTTTCTAGTAACTACATGCATAATATTATTTCCCGAGACAAAAACAAATCTATCCCAAGGGAACCGTGAATTTTCCGGGATGATATACAGCCTATACCCTTCCTCAGTTATTGGCTATCAAATACAAAAAGAATTTTTCAAATCGGATTAATAGTTCCTGAGATTAGAGGCGTTCAACCAAACAAACGAACAAATTCTTCACCTTTATAATATTATTAGTATTAGTATAGATGATGATTTGTAGCGTTTTTAAACTAGTACTTCTATACTTATAGATAATATTGTATTAAAGTCAATATGTAATTAATTTTGAAATAGCTACCCCATATTGGTCTTATACGGTTATGTGCATATTTAGAAATTCAAAGTCGCTGAACTCATTTTCAACTAACTGACAGCAGTGAATAGAGAATTTCAAGGATATACGAGCAAAGTCACAGATTAAAATCAGTCTTTAAAAAATATTACTTCGTTTAAATGATACTTAGTTTATAATAGGTACTCAGTTTAGTCTAAAATGGAATTTCTGAATAAGGCATATTTTAAATGGTTTAACATTCTGAACTTAATAGAGCGATGATGGAAATTATTAATAACTGGCGCCTCACCCTCGCTCCGCTCGGATTCGTCCCTAGGTACATTTTAAGGGTTAGTGTAGATTTCTCGATGAGATATTTTTCCGCAGTGAAAAGTTTAAACTTACGGTGAAGAAAAACATCGTGAGGAAACCTGTATATCTGAGAAAACCTAGCAAGTTTTCAAAAGACACGTGAAGTCCGCCAACCCGCACTTGGCCAGCGTGGTGGACTATGGCCTAATCCCCCTCGTATTGAAGGAAGGCCCGTGCCCAGCAGTGGGACATTAAAAAAGGCTGAATTGAAGCATTATCATATTTGATAGACGACATTACATTGACTCAGACAGAACGCTTAGGTATATCTATAAATAGCAAATGTTTATTTTCCGGCTTGTCATTATTTATTGCATAATATTCTGTTAATAACAATTAAGTAACCGAAACAAAAGTTATACTATGTGTAAAAAGAAATAGTAATATAAAAAATAATATTATATAAAAAAAACATACTATATAATAAGGTAAAGGTAAATGCTTAGAATTAAAATTAAATAAAAAAGGACAATTTAGGTATATGTTAAAATTCATCAAGCCGTTTAGGCTTTGAGACATGAGTTTTTAAGCTAGCAATGATCTACCACAGATATCATGAATATAATGATTAATTATTAACATAACAAGCCTTTGAAACTATCGTGTATTATCAAGAGAATTCATATAATTATTTTAAATAAAACTATGTTTTCATATTTTTCCGCGAATTTATTTTTATTTTTGGTTACGTACGAGACTTCAAATTCGTCGAAAAGTCTACGATGTATAGCGACATAGCGTAAGCTATGCTGTATAATATTCTTTCTGTAAACAATACTTCGTTTTTAAATTTATTTCATGAATGAAAAAATAAAACTAATATTATAATAGTGAAACACTCTATATAAATCATGTTTCTAAAATTACACCTGTTTGATAATTTCAAAAGTGCTAGTTGGGTTATTCTGCTATGAACATTAGCTTATGTTTATGTCGATTACGACGTAAACTTAAGCGTATTTTACTGGGTGTCCCTGTACAGCTAGTACATTTTTGTTTCCGCGCGGTCAACACCAGAAAATTGTTCATGAGGAGCTCAAACTGCGTTATTTATGTAATTATATGAGTTACTTTATATCCTGTCCATAATTAGCATAAAATACCTCATTAAGGTAGATAACAGACGAGTGACTTCTGGTTTTTCCTTATATCTAGACACCTACTGTTTTATTGTAAGACATTTAAATGAGCTTAGTTTTTATTGTACAATCGTATGGCGTTTTGATTTACTTATTTTGTTATTCTGGAATTAAAATAATGTTTTAATTAAAATAAACTTAATTTAATCATACTGTTTTCATAAAAAATATACTATAAAGTACTATAAAAATTATAATTTAAAGCCTTTTAGGCAGTCGTAGGTAGGTACTCGTATGTACGACGCAAAATGTGAACTTGTTTTTATTATAAACGGTTGTAATGTATCGATTTTAAGAGTCCGAAATATTTACATTTCCTTTACAGTCAAAGCTAATCAATATAATTGATCTTTATTATAAAAAAAATATCATTAAAATACATTTTAATTATTCTAAGTTCTATAATGACGTGTAATAAGCAAGGGACGTTACCCTTGCCCGATAGCATCGGTATCCATACCGTTCTATTTCAAATGAATTAAAATGCTAATACTGTCATTGCATGATGTTCATTTATCATTCAAACTGAATGGAATTAAATTAAAATAATAATAAAAGTTAGTGCAGCGTCAAATGTTAATGAATGTATCATTAGAACACTTACATCATTAGAATTCGATTTCGGACGACTCGGGAGTGATAAAAAGTTACGAGCTAATGTTATTATTAAATTATAGATAAAATTAAATTAAATCGATAAAATTTAATTTTAAAATATATAATTTTTTTATATTTTTCTTTGAAATCGATTTAATGATGTATATGTATGTTTAATTAATTGAAAATCATCTTTTTTAGATAATTTAAAAGATAATGTTTCGTATCTCATTGGTAAAGCGGTTGCTTGGATAGCTGAGTGATGTGGGTTCAAATCCGGGCTATGATTTAAACTCTGGTATTTTCATGTGCTTATAATAATCAATACAATTACCACATTCTAACATCGTGAAGAAGAACAAAGTGTGGAAAATTGCATATCTGAGTGAACCTAATTAAGTATGGTGATGGATTTTGGTCCTAATCTACTCGCATTGAGGGGAGGCTCGTTCCCAGCAGTGGGACGTGAAGAAAAAAAAAACAAAGAAAAGTGGCTGAATTATTAGATTTCTGAGGAATTCATTTACAATATCCATTATTTGTATTTATTTCTGTATAATAAAAAGATTTTAGGAAAGATACCTTAACTTTCTTATCTACATGCTAATAGAGCCTTATCATTTATTAGACACTCCATAACTCCCTGTTTACTTAAACAATTACGCAAAAAGACTTTACTAAATAAACGATCAATTCCTAAACCCTTTTTAAACAATCTTATTCACCATTATACAATTAAAAAAAAAGATTTTTCCAAATAGAATACGATCTGAGCACGCAAAATGACATAGTTCAGCTCTCAAATTCTATCTAAAGCTTGAGTTCTAACACAAACCGTTGATTAGTAACGTACACACGAACCTAATTGCACTCATTGTCACATAATTACAACCAACATTTGTCATGGCCCACGCTGACTTTGGTATAAGCTTAATCCCTCAAGGCTTGGAATATTTTATTTTACTCTATTCCGTGTGATTTTGAAACGTTGACTTTGCATGCGTTATGTTTTAGTTGATTGCTAGTTTAAGCTGTTAGATTATAATAGGTGTTAGTTTTTAATAGTTAAAACGGAAATATATTATGCCTATTAATAGGGAATCATCGAGGTCATTTATTTTCCACCAGCGATTTGCCCTGGCTTCGCTCGTTTGCGTCGCAAGGCAACTTTTGTATTTCTAATATTACTGGGACGTTGTCCTGTTCGAACGTTTGGTTTTCGTTTGGGTGGCATTATTGATTTCAACAATAAAACAACACGACGAACACAAACATCATCAAAATCGGTCCAGCCGTTTAGGAGTTCAGTGACATATACATATACAGAAGAAATATTTATAGGTATGTTCTGACAGGACAACGTCTGTCGGGTTCGCTAGTAATAAAAATAAGAAATCCTAAAAACCGACTGCAGCGCTTAACCTATCGGGTCCAGTTGTGAATTTAAACCATACAGAACCTCTCAAACACGAAACATTTCATCAAATTCGGTCCAGCCGCTTAGGCGCAATTCAGTGACATACACATGTACAGAAGAATAACATACATATATAAAGATATATACACAACCCCAGCTTTTGGCAAATTTTATTACGAACAATATCCTATGTAGCTCTAGGTCATAGTCTATCTAATCAGCCCAGCTGTTTCATTATGAAGGACCAGAAACAAAAATGTATTAATAATGTTAGTAGTATGATTGGTTATATTTATTAAGAAAACCCTATAAGTATGATTCATTTGTAAGTAACAAAAATCTATTTGATATGCAAATGCAAACTTAATAATAAGAACTTTTAAATAACGTTCCAAGGCTAACGAGATCCTAATAAGGGTATTTACCGTTCCATTATATGGCAAGTGAATAATAAAATTATACTACTAATATCATTAATTAAATTATTACTGCGAATGTAATAGTTTCAGCTAATTGATTAAGAAACGGCTGTTGTGAAGAGAAAGGTAGGTTTTGCTGCTAAATATGTATGTATGTGTTTCTTTGTTATGTATTGTATAACTAGCTGTGCCCCGCGGTTTCACTCGCGTTAAATTTGTTTGGTTATAAACATTTTTACAATAATGTATGGAAATATGTCCGATTTGTTGATATTTATGATTACTGCTCCGCTCTCTTTAGTAGTAGCATGATGATATACTCGTATATGTATAGCCTTCCTTAATAAAAGGGGCTATATGCAAAAAAAAACCAAATCGGATTAGTAGTTCCTGACATTGGCGCGTTCAAACAAACTCTGCTTATTTATAATATTGGTATAGATATATGTAGGTAGGGTGAAGGAAAACATCGTGAGGAAACCTGCATGTCTGAGAAAACCTAGCAGGTTTTCAAAAGACATGTGAAGTCCGCCAACCCGCACTTGGCCAGCGTGGTGGACTATGGCCTGATCCCCCTCGCATTGAAGGGAGGCCCGTCCTCAGCAGTAGGACGTTAAAAAAGGGCTGAATACGTACTCGTACATACATACATACATACATACATACATATGTAGGTAAACATTTAAGCATTATATTCGTTAAGTGTTAGTTAAGATTCTAACAGCAATTTGAAAAAGACATATTTTTTATTTCCTACATAATATAAAAATGTAATTTTACCTTTTTAACATGATATTATTAGTCTTTAAGCAATTAGAGGTCTATTTTAAATAGACCATTGCAATCGATTCCCAGTAAATAGGTATATTCTGTTGAGACATTACTGTGGATAAGATGTTGGAATTTACTTAGTATCAAAAATGTAAACAAAAACTGTATAATGTTATGCATATGCAAGAAAGTGTCATAATAGACGCTCCTTATTTTAAACGTGTTACTTAGAAACAGGGCAACTTTGTAAATGCTCTAAAAAATAAGATAATTGATTACGCAAATATTTAAAAGTCAAAGATATATGAAACAAAAATATAAATTATAATTAAAAAATCAGGTTTCTATGGAAACGTGTTAGAAGTGAAACTTCATTGGTTTTTAAATTTAAAATCTGTAAGAGTAATAAATTAATAAAAACTTTTAATATTACACTCCACAAAAATATGATTCAAACGAATATCACACAAAGAGGAGAGAATAATATTTTATCTCTTTCTATCTAGCTGGATTCTTACATCTGTCGCATATACTCTAAGGGACGAACTCGAGCGAAGCGAGGGTGAGCCGCTAGTTATAAATATTTTGCATATTTGAAAACTATTTAGTAAAAATAGTAATTTGTGAAGATGGCGACGGAAACAATATCATATATATCATTTTTCAGACAATAACAACGGTTACTATGGCAACCTAATGCAAGCGGTTACTATGGCAACCATGCCAGTTTTTCGTGACGATGTCTCTTGAAATTTTACTCTCATGCACGCAAAGAAGTTTCATTTCAAAAAAACTGTACTGATTAGCTTACGTATGTATGTATGTATGTATGTATCAGCCCTTTTTAATGTCCCACTGCTGGGCACGGGCCTCCCTTCAATACGAGGGGGATCAGGCCATAGTCCACCACGCTGGCCAAGTGCGGGTTGTATGATTATATATAGAATATGTTACTTTATCCTAGTGCATATAATATACACCAAGAGTAAGTGGTAGTAGTAGCTTTAAAAAATATATAGAGACGCTAGTTAGTTAAAATTAAAAAAAAAAAACAATACGTAATATATTAATAAAATGCAATTATAACTAAATAGGTTATCTAAAGTTCAAAAACACTAATATGGTTATCTTAGCCAATTATTGGATAGATGATCATTATAACATAACGAATTATTATGGACATTATTATTTAAACCAGACATTATAACACCAGCACGACATATTTGAATTTTGTTAAGCATTTTTTGTTAATAACGCGAATGACTTAGTGTATTTTTTTCTATGTTAGCGGTTATATTTTATTATTATTAATGTATTCTTATTTCAATGTTACTATTAAAGATATTTGTTATTGCTATTCATATGTATTCTACGAATGGTATATTGCAAATTGTATGTTTTTACTACAAACTCGAAGTAAACGGTCATTATCATAGTAATAAGGCAATTCAGTACTATTTATCAGGTCTATCTTTCTATTTAGTTCTTCAAACGTTTCTGCACCTTTAATATCTATAAAATTGTAAATAAAAACAATAAAAAAATTATTAATAGATGTATTTTTATTTAAATTTATTTTAATTTGTTTTGAACAAATATTTAAGGCTATGATATAAGAGCGGAAAAAAGTTAGAGCAATACGTCTGATAATAATTAAACGGTTTCAAATGAAGTTCTTCAGGTAATTCCTTATGTGTGTTTAACATATTGTTTCAAGATTGATCGGTTTATAGCATTATAGCCATTTTAATACATAATTAGGTATGTATATATTACAAAAACTTTTATGCATTAATATATTTAAGTTTCACATGATCACAAAATAATCTATACATATAATAAAATTATAACTAATTCGAATCTGTACAGTAAATATTTTTTTGGAAAATCTTGTTGAAATAGTTATTATTATCGTTACAGAGTCCAAATCTATAGTTTTTAGAATTTTTGTTTCTCTGTATGTCTGGGAACGCACCACGAGAAAAATACTGGACAGATTTTGATGAAATTTGGTATAATGATTGCTGGTTATTCGAGTCATAACTGCATATAGGATACTTTTTATTGCGGAAAAATATCTCATCTCTGAAAAAACCAATACTACCCGTTAAAATGTTCCTAGGTACAAACTCGAATGGAGCAAGTGTGCGTCGCTAATATTAGTATATTTATTTTTAGTTCTCTATCACCGATAGCGACTTTTAAAAGTTAACATAACTAGAAACGATAAAACGTTTAAAGTTACACTGTAAACAAAAGACTCACCTGTTAATGCTATTCATCGCGGATCCGGAATCCCTTTCATTCCTTTCTCTAGAACCACTTGCATATCGTTCAAAGTTTTCCCTCTCCTTATAATGTCTATCTGGTCTGGGAGATGACGATCTTCTGCCTTGCATTTGTTGGGGCATGTTGTTTTGTTGAACCGTTTGTAGGAGATTGTGATTTGCTTGGGGCTGTTGCTGTAAAGCTTGTAATAGTTCTTGCGCATTTGCTGCCCCATTTGATAGGAAATTTGGTAGTCCTTGGTTTAATAAAGCGTTGGATAGCGATGGGTTCAACATATTTGGTCTAATATTCGGTGTTTGAGGGTTGGAGTTTAGAAGTTGGTGGGGTTGGGCCATCGCTTGTAAGTTGGCGAGGGACGTAGAAACTACTTGACCATTGTTTAACGCTAGATTCACCATTTGATCGTTTGAGTTGACGTGGTTCACGGGAATGGTTAGGATGGTCTGTGTTGCGATACCTGTGCAGAAATATTATTTGTTTAATATTGTAGTTAGTGTATATATTAATAGTTTTACCCTATGAAATATGGAAATATTGCAATTTAAATAAAAAAATGTTGTTGATTTTCTTCAATTTTTTTTTATTTACAACGCTTCACTTCCCTTAAATTTATTTTTTACTGTCTTAGAAAGTATATATGTGTAATAAACAAACACTTCTGTTGGGTTCGTAACCAAACTTACTAAAAATAGTATATGTACTAAGCTACCTCATCACTATTAATATATAAAAGATATAGTAAAAATATAAAATAGTACAATTGAAATAAAAATATATCAGTACCTTGAGATGTAGGTATGAGTAGTTGTGCCCCCTGTATGCCTTGGACGAGTTGTCCTGAAGCTAAGATAAGCTGTGGCATGGGCGACGGCATTGCGGGCGGTAACATGTTACTGTTACCGACTGGGTTAGGAGAGCCCATGCCTGAGACAATAATTTAAAAATAAATAAATCATAGAAAAAGTAGAGACACTTATTTTAATTTAATACAATTTATTTATTTATTTAATACATAATAAGTTTTGATCTTGAATCGACTACTAAAGTAACTCGAAAAATTATGAAAGATGGAGAAAGTAAATGTTATACAAATAACAATTCATAAACAGTTTTTGTTTGAAATTGTAAATTTTTAGTACTATCTTAAGAGTATAATTATAATAATAATTAAATAACTCTATTTGCTTTGGGATATACCATCCGTCATGGTAACGGTTAATGCACTAACGAAACAATCGTGCTTCAGACATAAGACTTTCTATTCATAATTATAAACAATAAAATAATATAGTAATTTTAATATACCATCTATCCCAGCGTAATAAAGCAACGATAGAAAATTACACAAAACCCATCGGCAACCGAGCAAGACTAATTCACCGCGAACAAAACGGTCTCACAAAAATCTAAAACATTATCTGCATGCCTTACAAGCCCGTTAAACTCGACATTAACATAACGTATTCATTTAAACCATGACATTTCACATTTTGTAACAAATGCTCTTTCCTACGCTGCATCAATTAAGTGCCGAAAAAAATGTATAATTAGGTCTATTAAGACAATAAAACTGTTAATGATACCGCAACACTCGTAATATCCGTGCGTTCATGAAAAAATATGTAATTATTCTCATTATTTAAATAGACTTTTTCATCCATTACCGCTCGCCGGTAATAGGCGGGTTGTGGAGCCGCTATCTTGCCTTCATTAATCGATTGGTTTCGGTAATCACCTAATTATGGACGTGATTCTCGATTTAAGAGTTTTAATGCACAAACCGTGTCTCATTGATTAGCCCATTCTATCTAATTAGAGGATCTTCTCGTGTCTGATTATGTATTCAGAATAGTAATATGCTGAAAAAGTAGTTGACATATAGGCGGTTTCTTTAGTTAAATACCTGAGCGCTAATATGGGACCGCTATAGTTATCACGATCTTATTTCGCCATCTGAGATGTATACTCATTATGTTTTTGTAGTACAATAATTATTCACGTGTGGCAAATATAAAAATAGTATGACCTAATATAGAGTGATTATACTTAGCGGTAATGAGATAAATGAAGTCCTTCTCTTGTTATTAGTGTTAAGTACAGATCTTACACGAACACGTTTTGTTTGCACCTTGCAATGTATCGATAAATCAACTTGATGTAGGCATGTAAATTGATTTTTTTACAGATTTTTTTATCTGACGTATAACATTTTTTTAATAATAAAATATAAGTTTAAATAGTGACCTTAACTGAAATTAAGTTGCTTGACTTATTATTTAAAAAAAAATTAAACTTAACACATGCGGGGAAAGTAGGGAAAACCTAACGGTATCACCACTTTATCCCTTCTTTCGAAAATTTGAGATAAAAAAATATTATGACCACTTACGCAAATAGATTTGTCTAAACCAAATCATGGTACTAGTTGTGTTAGTTATAAAGTACTAAACTGCTAATAATTCTTACCTGGAGCGCTAACACTCAAGTTGAGAGGTGAGTTTATGACAGGGTTTGATGGCATGGATGTCAGGCCTTGGAGATTGGCGGCCAACTGTGACATCTGCTGGGACATTTGTTGCTGTGACATCGGCATGCCCTGCTGCATGTTGGCCAGGTTTTGTAAATTTTGGAACATCGATGCCACTGTGGGGAGATACGATCGTTCAGTCATACTGTCATACATGATGAAACAAAGTAGGAAAGGGAAGGATTTATGCAATGTTTTGTTTCCGCTGATTTAGAATATTATATTATGTTATTATGACAATGGCAGACTTCTTTGTTTTGATTACAAAACATTGAAAAAAATATATTTATACACATTTATACTCGCTCGGGGGCGTAATGCGTTGGTATCTATACAACTAGGTACGCTAACAGTAGTCTATGTGTTACTCGAGATTATAATCTATCTGTCTATCCACCCAGCTATTTAGGCGAGAAAGAGTAACAAACAAACACACATACACTTACACAACGTGAAATATTGAACTTAGTAAAAAAAAAATTAGCAATTCTTTAAATTTCAATTAATTATTATAAATGTTAGAGAAAGTTATAAATAAACTTATATTTAATACATAATAAAATATCAGTGTTACGAACTCACTGGAGCCATTCAAGTGCTGTGGGGTGCGCGCGCGCGGCGACGGCGTGCGTGGCTCGGCTAGCTGCGCGCGCCCACCGCCCTCCGGCGAACTCGCGCCGCTTTCACGGTCTGACTCCGCCTGCTGGATATGATATATCTATTTTAAAACATGTATGTATTTAACCCTTTTTAAAGTCCCACTGCTGGGCATAGGACTTCCTTAACATGAGGAGGATCAGGCCATAGTCGACCACGCTGGCCAACTGCGAGTTGGCGGACTAAGCATGCCTTCCGAAAACATTTTAAAATACGATGGTTTTATTTGATATAAAAACATATATTTGACTTATTAAAAATTTATCTTAAAATCTTTTTTATATTCCCATATTTCATCCGATTATGATAAAACTTCAGCGCGTTGAAGTGCGTAAGCTCGTGAAAGCTTATCACATAGTACCTTTAACATACAATAGATGGCGATATGAGTCGTATAAAGTATTAGATTCTTTAAATATTGTATCCAGAATATATGTATATTTGGAACCAATGGGTGGTTTACATCTAGGCTCATGACATAATAATACATATGTAATCTTATAATATGTCTTACGACGGTGATCTATCGTTATGTTTTCAACATACCACTTATAAAATAATAAAAAAAAACGATAACAATATAACACGATATATGTTCTAATTTAATTTTGTTAATATTGCGAACAGAAACTTTCGTATGTCATTATGTTATTATGTATTCGTAAATAAAAAATAATCGAATCACATACAAATATATTTAAAATCAGCTACATATTCATATTACTGAATATTGAATATATTTTAAGACGTTATCTCATCATTCGTGGCCACTAAACGTTTTAGTTAATTAATCTAATAAAAAAGCTAGTGTAAGCTGCCAAGTTTTGTTAAGACTACGGATACATTTTATAACAGCTTTTCATTTTAATTTTGGAACACCCTCTATTACTTAATCTAAATCGCTACTTTAAATCTTGTTAGATATTTTTAAAATTTCGTTAAATTTTACCGCGAACGTGCTTTAGACACGCAACCAAGTGAATAAAAGATTAAGCTAGCTTCATGCTATTCTATAGTTACCAGTACTTCTCTTTAAGCTTGGGCGTAGCGTTGACTAACGCATTTTCACCTTTCCCGATCAGACTTAGAATTGAAGCTGCGAAGCTTTTAAGTATAGTGTAGTGTATAGTCATGTATCTACTAATCGCAGACTGGAAAAAAGCTAATAATAGTAATTAATTCATAGTGTAGTGAGAGGTAGTGGTAGCCCAGTGGTAACGCGCTCGCTTGGGTAACCGAGTGCAGCGGATTCAATAGAAATTATAATATATTCAAATCCTGGGTCTCGCACCTCTGATATTTTCATGTGCGAATTATTTTCAACATGATTACCACTTGTTTTACGACGAAGGAAAACATCGTGAGGAAACCTGCATGTCTGAGATAACCTAACAAGTTTTCGAAAGATATGTGAAGTCCGCCAACCTACATTTGGCCAGCGTGGTGGACTATAGTCTGATTCCCCTCGTATTGAAGGAAGGCCCGTGCCCAGTAGTGGGACGTTACTGAAGACAGAAATGGCTGAATGCAATGCTTAAAATGACTTTGCGGTTAATTTTAACAGAGAATCAAATATACTTATTATAATGGACTTTCATATCTTAACATTTAAACTAGTGACCTCCACTGGCTTTATTATTTGTTTTTTGTTAATTTTATAATTCCTAAAAATAAAAAAAACATGTGTTTCGTTATTTATATCTAAGTAAAATATATTATTTTCCTAAACTTTGCCATCTTTTTTATCATTTTAGGAGTTTAATTACTGAATTCTTTATTAGTATTTCGTAGACACGTTTGGCTCAGTTTGTAGTGACTCTACTTGCTGTGCCAGCGGTCGCGGGTTTTAGTTCCGCTGACGGCATTTGTGTGTGACGAGCACGAATGTTTGTACTCCAGTCATGGTGCTATTTATAATATGTATGTACTTAAAGTTATATATGTTAAGTGTATCAACTATCTGGTATCCATAACACAAGCCTCGTAGCTTACAATGGAACTAGATAGTACTGTGTGATAATGTTCCAATATATTCATTTATTATTATTAGTTATTATTTATTAGTATAATATACTTATGATAACCCTTGTTAGTAGTACTAATAAGCCTTTTTTTTCTTTAATATAGGTTTTATTATTAAGGATTCGGTACATATGTATAATAAAATGCCGGCAGAATTAATGAGTTGCATAATTGAATTTACAAACTTTATAAAAACTAGTGACTTTCAGACTAATTAAATAGACCTTGGTCTAGGCTCCAAAAATATTGAGAAAGACTAGTACTTCCGTACTCTTGAAGTTATTTAATTAAATTATAAAATGAGCGTTGATAGTTCTATGATGAAATTAAGATAAATATTTGTTTTTGTACTTAGTTTATTTCTTTGTAACTATGTATAATAAATTGTATGGAAATAAAAATAAAACGTTATTATTAGATACTGCTATTAGATATAATGATTATATTTTTTTCTTGATACCATTATTATATACATTGTAAGTGTAAACGTCGTAGTGTATAACGAATGAATATTACATAAAGTATGGTATGGTTAAATAACCCCATTACGTAACTTTCTATGATTTAAAATTTGAAAACCGTATATTAATATTTATTATATTAAATTAATATTTTTAATAATAAATACTTAAAATTTTTAGAATATCTTATTTTGACTTATTACCTAGTATCCTTCACACAAGTAATTTAATTTCTACATATTACCTACTTCGTTATCTCTTAAAGGTCAGTCTGCTATAGTAATTATTATAGTCATTAAATACAGTTTATCGAATTACCTCAAGGAAATAAATGTAGAATAAAAACTATATACCTAGTATCTTAGTTGAGAAAACATTTGCTTTTATGATTAGTAAATGTCAATTTAAATACGTAGAAATATCGCTGGAAAGTTTCAAACTTTAAATAATTAATTTCTCTAGATATATTTATTTTTAAAATAAATGGTAAAATTTATATTTTTCATGTTTTCATTACGAAACTCCTATACACGGACAGACGTTCACGCAAATAGTTAAACTGTAGTACTCGTAATTATATGATTATTCTTTATAAATTACAAATATCTATAAACTATATGAATTATTGAAAGGTAATTTAATATCGACCTTGATAAATTAAATAAGGATATTGTTGATTACATTTAATATGCACAATTATTTATAGTACTAAGAACATTTATAATGGACATAATTAAGGTTAAACATTACGTCTTAGCATTAATTTTATATTTTCAAGCAATTTTGTAATTACATACCTGTTTTGTATGTTTATTGCGCACGTACCGAAGTAATTTTTAATATATACATTATTATAGAAACATTCTAAATTTAATTATTACAATAATATAAGAAAATATTAACTTATAATATAATAAATAAAATAACTTACAAAAGACAATGTCATTCTCCCAAAAACTTGATCAATTTTCACTTTACTTGAAATAATTTTGCGTAATTACACTATCGTCTCATATATCATCCTTTGCAAAATTATTGGAATGTCCCGAAACGTCCCGACGCCTAAGCTCGCTCCAACTTTTCAAAACTTCGCCAAAACTCACGGAGCCAATAAAAACGTCCACAATATTACCATGACAATGATCGACTTAGATAAATTAAACTGTATTTCCAAATTAATTAATTATTAAAATACAATTTACTTATAATATTTAAAAACGTATTAATAAATCATTAATTGATGAATCGCGATCGTTCGTCACTTTAACACAGTCACTTTTTTCTAACACATTTGTTGCGTGTTAAAAGTTGTATTGTTGATCAAAAGTTCTTTTTCGAGGCCGAACGGAACCATAGACTAGAGATACCGCGGCGAAAAAGGAACACGGACACTATCGACAAAGCGTGCACATATATTTTTTTTATTTTTTTTTTTCTATTTATTTATCAACGACCGGCACACATACAGCCGCGCGCCAAGTTGCACAGCGCAGAATGAAAGCGCGTCATCAGTTTAAAAAATCAACCCCTTCGGTGGTGGCTGGAAAAAATGCGGCCCCGGAGGGCGGTGGGTGGTCCCTCCGAAATCCTTGCCAAAGCGATCGCCATCGGCCTGACTTGTCACTTGTCGAATAAGCATAATAATTAGAGTTTTCGATTAGCGTTTTAATTGCGTTCAATTACCGGCCCTCAGTCGGCCACGTTCTAAATTTAATTAAAAAAAATCTCGAACTCTATATTAAAATAAGTTTGTGATTTTTTCAATATAAGTTCTAAATTTTAGATAAGTTTGTCTCTTAGTACTTTGGCTAGCGATAGATGGTTCTGAATAGATTCACACGTTCAATAACATCTTATACTCGTATACGATATTGTAAGGCAATAAAACGTGAACAATTAAACAGAATATTCGTGTTTTGTACTATAAAAAGCAAAACTAATTTTCAATTACACTATCGATCGGTTTTAGCATTTTTAATTAATTACTCTAATTATAATTGTATCTTATAAAACCGGTGCCATTTGTGTTGGATACTTTTTTGTGCGATTTCATTTTATATTTGCGAGTTTTAAGTACTCCGTAATTACAGACGATAGTTTTAGGTTGGGCGTTCATTACCAACAGTTATTATGTTTTGGCTATTGCAGTTAATTTGGATTCTTTGTTGTCTTAACATTGAATAGCATAAATTTAAAAAGGAAATATGTCAAAGTCATTGTTGAAAAAATTGCTTTGACCTGTGTTCAAATTTCAAAGGGCTTGAAATAATTTAGCTGTTTCGTAACAGTTGCAGGTTGGGAAAATTTGTTTTCAAATGTGATTTTGCTATCATCTGACCCATCAAAATATTTACGAGGAGAAAAGAGAACTTGTGCGAGCTAGCTGAAGCGGACAAACGGCGTGGCCGAAAAATTATCACCAGCAAATAACATTCGAAATAATCAGCGGAACACGAAAAAATCAGTAATTATTCAGATGAAGTTGGACGAACGAAGGGGGTATGGGGGCAAAGGCCGGCCAAAATAAAAACGCCGTTGCGTAGGGGTGACACCCCTCTCTCCTCGCCTCTACAAATGTTATCTAACTGCGTTCGCTTCGCGCCACTCCACCGCTTCGCTTGGTATTAGCGCGCTCGATCCGTCGAATTTTCAATTTCTACTCGATTTTTTTCTCGGATAGTTTGTTCTAATGGAAAAGGCGATCGCGGGTCCGCCGTAGAGGCTCAGCGCCTAGATAGCATCGGCGCCCGCGAACACCATTACAAGTCATTATTCGGTCCGCAAAGTGGGTATTATCGGCGAGCGGGCACACACGCGTCGCCCGCGCGGGTGTGTGTGTAGATTTTTACTCATTAATTTTAAAACGCTCCGGATTTTTTTCAGGGCGGGTGCTAGGGAGTACGTGGGGGGTTGAAATTGGCGATGGCCGCCGGGCGGGGTGTCACCGGCGGGGGTTATTAAATAGATTGGTCCGCGGCCGAACGGAGCCGCCGATCTGCACTTGTACTCGCGTCATTAACGGGTTGAGAACCGATTTTAAATCGTGAAATAACAGCCTGTTACAGGAAAAGTTGAGCGGGGCTTATCGGACTCTCGCAGTCGTATTCTACAAGCTTAATTGCATTAAAATGTCTAAGTGTATTTTTGTACGGCGACTCCGACGTTCGTTATCAGCGTTAATTGTTTCGTCGCGGGACAGCTCTCAAGATAGCCTCCTCGCAGGTCGCACCGCGCGCCGTTGTGCGATGTCACAGCGCTCGCCTCGCAGAGCCATCGGTTACACACACGCACGAGGCTATTTTTTTCTGCGGCCGTTCGCAGAGTGGGATGAGTTGGGGTGGAGGAATTGTGAAAAATACTCGAAAAAAGGCAAAATTGTAGCAGATATATAATTAAAGTCCGACGTACAGTAACAGCGTACAGCGATGTATTATGCAGACGCGCGCTCGGGTGTCGCGGCGACTCGATACGTGTATGGGCCCGCAAAGCGGGTGAGAAAAATTAATTGAACAGACGTATATTCGTACGAACGAGGAGTAGGAGTTATTATTGGGCTGTCGGTAACGAAATTTGATTAACTTCCTTCACTTCGCAACTCGATCGCGGCCGAAACTAGGATGTTAATGATGCACTCGTCGACTGATTGAGGTTTTTAGTGGCTCCACGTTGCGTCGCTCTCAAGTGTTCGATGCAATGAAATACCCTATAATTAGAGTAGGAGATAAAAATATTTTGAATTATACGTAATTCCGAATTCATATATTTCTTTAAAATTTTTCACATTTACATAAGTACACCAATTTATTTTTCATTTGGGATTTCGTAGTACGATGTTATAGGCTTTTATTGAAGCTGGTATTTTTTTAATACAATTAATAATCCATACATGGTAAAACTTGAAGATACTTTAACACACATGAAAAGAGAAAAATCGATGTACATAATAAGTGAATGCTAATTAATAATTATATAAAAACGATTTTTTACTTTAATTTTCTAATTTCTATATAAAAAACCTACTTTTCCTCCTCAAACTAAATCAATCTAGCTAAAATGAAGAATTCTATCTGTCTTAATTCGAGTGTTGAATTGTAAACACGCCGTATCTGTGCGTAGTCAACCACCCTCGTAAGATAAACCTATATAAAAAAGAGCATACTATCAAATAACGAAATAAGACATAAAATAAGACAACATTCTATTCAAAATGTAAGCTTAATTGTTAGATGGATATTTATATGTCAATGTTATGACCTTTATTTATCTACTATTTATTTTGTTTAATATCTAAATCTGTTCATTTATTTTCCGTACTAGGTCTATGACGTCTTATGAAGTTGATTCTTGCTAAGTTTTACGTAGTTCTACGTAAGTTTTACGTAAGTTTTACGTAGTTTTACGTAAGTTTTATGTATCACAGCTTTAGATGTGCTATTGAGATTTATATTTAATGATTTGAAACCATATATTTTTTATTCAGAATGATCAACATCATCTTTAACATACTGTACCTACAGATGGGCGAGTACTACACAAAGCTGTTTCAACTTATTTGGCACGTACTACAAGTGCAGATCGAAACTTTCGACTACAGTCAAACATTAACAAAAGCACTTAAAACATACAAATAACATAATAAAATTCATTGTTGCTCAAGCATCGACCGCGGGGGGCCAGACACGACAGATGGTAAGGGGGCTCACGATTAATTTGACATTAAATTCAATAATAACCTCCCATTTATTGCGTAATTTCCTACCAATTACGTTTCATTTATCGTTCTGTAACGAGGTTAGCGCGGGATGAGTGTGAGACCGTTTGTTTTTCTAGTTTTACTTAGTACTAGATATTATTAGTCTTGCTTTACTGTATTCTATTTTCATTGTTAAGCTTGCGAAGAACTTAACAATGCTTAACATAAGTTAAGCGTTAAATGTTTTTGCAGTTAATTAGAAGGTTTATTAAATATTTATGATTATGATACACAATGAAATAAAATAAAGCTTAAATTTTCTATTTGCGTGATGATACCCATTGTTTTATAGTTATTTGTTAGTTATTTCATTATGTATTGTTATTATATTGATAACTAAATTTTGATAGTCAATGCTCTATTATATTTTGAGACCACTTTAGAGATGAGCATTAACTTTGAAACAATTGGGGCTATCGTTATTTTTAACTACCTGACAAATTTCTATGAAATTTTTCATTATTTACGAAAATTATTATTTTTATTTACGCTTGTAATGACATCATCGAACGAGTCCCCCGCCGAGCAGCGCATGAGCACTCCACTGAATCTATTACAGAACACTCGAGTATTAAAATCAAATTTTTAAAATGACTATTGTCAACTATCAAGGGTTGAACGATTATTTATTAATAATTATATTTATAAAGGCGTAGTTTTTATTTTATTAGAAATAATCTAATATTTTAGCATGAAAATTGTAATTTTTATCTAAGATAACTACAATATATAACTTAGTTATATATATATATATATATATATATATATATATATATATATATATATATATGTATATAACTTAGTTTATGGGTCGAATTTACGTTTATATTTTATAGAGGAGCGAATTTGAACCCGCTCCTCTCCGCTACAATCTACCACTGGGCCGCAACTACGTTTTTATTTAAATATTTTTTTTTTAACTTATGCTTACATGCAGTACGAAATACACTTAACAAGGTAGGCAAAGGAAACGGAACGCCAACCGTTGCGATTGACACGACGATTGTCCTCTTCAAACCACATTTTACATACCTATTTTTTGCAATCGGATTAAGATATAGAAATATTTAATTTTTGTTATTTTTAAAGTAGATTATTGTAAGTTGCATTAATTACATTTAGTTATACCTATAGGGGTGGCATAATCACTTTTGTGACCAAACCCTTTTAAAATAAAGATTAAAAAAAATATATATATTTTGCAATATTCCTTCGACATAAAACTTTTACATTAATAGCTATGAGCTTACAAGATCATACTTCCGTATTATATTTACATAATAGATTTTTATACTATTGAGCTTTGAAAGCTTTTCAGTTAAACTTTCACAGTATTTTTTTTCTAATTGAAGTTAAAAAAAACGTTATAATTTCCACAATGATTGTTACATAAAACTGCAGTCATGTATGCATTTGCTATTGCCGTACATAAAATAAAAACATTGCCGGCTGCGAATCGTTTAAGCTACCTTTTACCGGCAAACCCTTTCAACGCTCGCTGTATAGCAGAGCGTTTCAGAGGCAATTTTAAGAAAAAACAATAAACCAACGATTACACTTTTTAGCTTAAAAATTGTGAATATTAGTCGAAATCGTTAATTCAATGTAAAGAATTGATAGAACATTATTTATGTATTCATAAGTTGTTCAAAAGTGACTCTACCCTAGAGCTTTTAAAATTGTAGAGCATATTTAATTAAGAGAATGTGAATTATATAGATAAATCTTATAGAAATCCTTACCTTAAAATAAATTGGTGTATGAATGAAAGCAAGCACCGATAACCACACTCACCCGTTCAATCAGGGTACATTGGGGCAGGCAGTAGTTTTTCAAATATGCAATTTACTGATTTAAAAAAAAAGAAAACGTGCGTGGGACGGGGCGCCCGAGCGGACCATGGAAAATGGCTTAAAAAAGAAACGAAAACACTATGTAAAAATACCCCCATAGGTGCAGTATGGTAAGTAGTGCGTCTGGCTAATTTTTTACTCTATCAAAAGTATACTATGTGTGTATATATATATAAATATAATAAGTTAACTATAGTATATAAAATAAATACTTTCTGTAAACAGCCCTCTAATAAGTTACATAAAACCCTAAGATATGTATAATAATATTATTTTTCTTTTAAATACATCAATACTTAAATTCCCACTCGCCTTCGCATAAATGTATAACTTGAACAAGTTCTCGGTGTTCAAATACCGATGTGTACTAATTTTCATAGCGGTCGGTTGAACGGGGTAGAATTTAATACGATGCAGCATCTACTAGCGACTTACATTACAAAACATACTATAAAACACATACCTATGTATATACGTGTCATTTTCAAACAGTAAAGAATTTTCGGAGATTTGTTACTTTGTACAAACGAACATCATTTAACTATTTATTATAGATATTATAAATTTCTATTAGGATCATACGTTTATTATGTAATAGAGCAAAAATCAACAGATTTTAGATATATTTATCTCATACTAGCAGAACCCACGGTTTCGCCCGCGATCAAATTACAGAAAACATAAACTTTTTCGCTATGCATACTTTATTATTTGCAAAAATAATAAAGTATAAGATTTCGTCTTTAATTCTAATTCCCTCCGAGCACATCCAGCAAACACAGTCGCCACTATAATGTTTAATGAATTACTTACAGTCTAATCCCATTACATGCTAGTTTTTCTCTCTCGCGCTCTAGGTCTATGATAGTTGCCACTGCTGTGGCCAGCCGAGAAGTTATACATAATTTTCCTCTGGGTTTGGAATAATCTCCGTTACTCTGTCTACTCTTGACTCATATTTCTCTGTTTAAATATATTCAACTTCGCCGCCCAGTTTTACCCAATTAGGGGCTGAATTAAAAAAAAAACTAAAATACATGTTTATTTAATTGTATTGAAGAGCATTAATAAGTTTCAAGTAATTTTGATTATAAATATTTTTTTCTCATATAAACAGCACAACCCCCTTTTACCATTTTAAGGGATAAATTTTGAAAAAAATCTAATACATATATTTCTTATTTTTCATTTTAAAGCTAAATACTACTTTTTGTGCATTTCGCGTTAAGAATAACAGAGTTTCATACAATATTTTATCCCCTATTTTACCCCCTTAGGGGATGAATTTAGAAAAATCCTTTCTTAGCGGATGCGTACATCATATAAGGAATATGCCCTCCAAATTTCACGTTTCCCTACCAGCGGTTTAGGCTGTGCGTTGATCGATCAGTCAGTCAGTCAGGACAAAGCATTTTATGTATATATAGATATAATATAGTCTACGCTTTTTCACATAAAATTTCGTAGTGGTTTTGGAAGCTGTAGGTAGTAGTAAAAAAAAATCTTCTTAGATTTACGAAATGTAAATATACCCACTATGAAATCTTTATTATCCGAAGTAGAATACCTGTGTGTGATATTTTACTAAGGATAATAAAGATTTCGGATTTTTATCTTTTTTTGAATTTTTCTAAGTTTCATGAATAAATGACAGTATTTTCTGCATGAAATTAAAAAAAAAAGTATAATTTTACATTTTATAATTATACAAATATTTGGTAATAAAATGTATCTTTCATCACACTAGTATATTTATAAGAATATTAGTATAGATTTCTTAAACATGAAATATTTTCCCGCAGTAAAAAGTATCCTATATAATGACCCGGATAACCAGATATCATCATACCAAATTTTATCAAAATCTGTTCAGTGCTTTTCTCCTGATGCCTTTCCAGTTAGACGGACAGACAGACAGACAGACAAAAATTGTAAAAACTATAGATTCGGCCTCTGTGTCGACAATAATAAATATTTCAATAAGATTTTTCAAAAAATATTTAATGTATAGATTCGACTAACTTAGAATTTTATTATATTTATAGATTTCGTATAGTATGTATACCTACACACTATCAAAGACCCATATCGTAATTAAATTGAATAGAAAATTCACACTGTCATTACCGTGACAGAATAAACACACTCGATTTCTGAACGTTTAAAGCAGTCACGTAAACTGAACTATTCTTTTAGTCCCAAACCTTATATTAACTACGAATAGAGACCCCGTAGTCTACCATTAGATATTTTTACGCTATTTACATCCTTAAATCGATGTAATAAAGCTCATATTACCATAATTAAATAATAGAACTAGTAATTTGTGATATCGTAGAAAAGGCAAATAAGAACGCCATTATATAATACATTATAGGGCGTCATTAAAAGTACATAGAAAGAAATGTAAGCAACAATTAAAGCTACAGTTCGCAATTAAAATAATGGCTGTCACACCTATAAGACAATTAGGTGGTAGAAAATAGTAGAAATAAATTCTGTTTTGGTAGTTTCCATTTAATTAGGGCTAATCAAAAAAAAAAAACGTATCGTAATAGTATAAAATGTGTGGTGTTTTGTCGAGGTCTCTTGGTAGATGGTAATGAAAGCTAATTATGTATTCTGCGCTTAAAATCGGACCCCAGGGTGATTTTTGGTCATTAAGTTTGTTGTGGCTTTCCGTAGTTACAGCTTACGTATTTTTAACGAGGAAAATTTGTAAGGTTTTCGTGATGAATTAATTAAGTTTATTAAATTTATACTAAATATATAAATGTATATGTAATTATAGAAAGTGTTTTGATTAATTACAGAATGCTTTATTAACCTTTCATCGTAATACAAAATAAGTTGAAATACCAATTTCTAGTGCTAACAAAACCGTTTTAGAGTGACGTGTAGAAAAAATATATTAGGCAAATCATTTAGGCATAAGTTTCTTATACCGAATCGATTTTAAATTTTTAGTCTATACATATAATAAAAGTGTAACTGATTGCTGTCTGTACATGGCAGATATTTGAGAAAAACTATTATTGGGGGTCAAAAGAACCCAAAACAATGATTTTTAGAACTTTTGCCTGTTTGTTAGTGCATTTGTGCGCGCTAATCTAAGAAACGGCAACACCGATTTGGGTGCGGTTTTTATTAGTGCATTTGTGGTAAGCTTTACATAGCATTTAGTATTTTTTATTTCAACCGGTACATGAATAAAAAAAATATGTCAATTTAAACAATCACCTTGTGACGAGGGAGGCGTGGATGAGTCGCTAATAAAGAATATAAATTT
Organism: Fabriciana adippe; assembly: GCA_905404265.1. Lineage (NCBI taxonomy): Eukaryota > Metazoa > Arthropoda > Insecta > Lepidoptera > Nymphalidae > Fabriciana > Fabriciana adippe. The sequence goes on along the minus strand of FR989995.1, from coordinate 12,002,969 downwards.
ACATAGGGACAAAAATGAAAATAAATTCGTGAAAAAATCCGAAAAGATAGTTTTATTTAAAATGTCAAATATTCGCGTAAATCTAAGAAAGTATTAAGAAGGTATAATATTTTAGTTTTAAGATAATGTAAAATTATAATCCAATAATCCATCTCAATATATTTGACTCGTAACAAGGTATTATTACATGGTGACCTCTGCAAGCAGCGTGGACAAAGCTATATGTATATTAGGTTAGATTAATGAAAGTCTGTACGTACCCTATTAGCTATTTAGCGATAAATTATGATAAATGATAATAATATTATATAAGTATAAACGAAGTGTTTAAATGTTAGTAGTTTTCTTGCAAATTTTCCAAGAATAATAATGATATTATACTTAGAAATTAATTCATTTACTGTCATGGCAGGCAGTGCTTATAAATAAGTTTTTAATCAAATGAGAGCTTACAGATGTCTTAATGTTAGTAAATTTTGAAGTTTAGAGAAATATCGAAATAGAATTAATGGATGAAATACGAATGCTGTGATCGTTTTAAAAATTAAAAAATTGAAGTTGTAATAAATTTTTTATTGTTTTAAGAAACCAGAAGCATGTTTTTTTACTTTTCAATATTAGAGATCTACACTATATGTGAGTATTGCATATTTTAATAGGTGTATAAAATTCCCGTGTCACGTGGGATAATTTTATCCCGATTATTTCCTTTTTTTATTTCAAAATTAACGATTTTCATATCCGGAGAGGGATTTCGGAGAGAGAACCTGAGAAACGGCTACCGAAGAGTTCAAATTAAGCTTAAAAAAACATCAAATGTTTAATTTTAAGTTTTATTTATTTATCATTGGAACATAATTTGTCTTAAATAATCTTATTCAAATATTATCGATACAGAGGCCGAGTCTATAGTTTTTAGAATTTTTGTCTGGCTGTCTGTCTGGGAACGCATCATGAGAAAATCATCGGACAGATTTTAATGAAATTTGGTATGATGATAGCGTCGGTATGTCAATATACTTTTTACTGCGGAAAAATATCTCATCCCTGAGAAATTTATACTAAACGCTAAAATATTACTAGGGACGAACTCGAGCTGAGCGAAGGTGTTAGGTGAGTCGCTAGTGTTATGTATAATTATACAATACTCAAATATAATATAAAGTTAAAATAGCAGTATGAAGTAATAATTTAATATATATTTTACATATACATAGTTGATCTCAATTCTTGTCTCAGATTACTGAGATTTCGAGATACAAATTAACCTGATGATTAAAATAAAACAATATGATATTGTACACTGTTGGCCTACTAACTCTTTGATTGTGCGAGTGTTTTACACGCATTTTAATTATCCTTATTAACAATTACAAGCAATACGCGAATGTGGGTCAAGACGGTTAAAAGGAATAAATCAAGCCAGCTATGATCTCATGTATTTCTGGCTATTTAACTGTTTATTTCGACACTCTTATTGCTTTTATAATAAAGTCGACAATATGTAATGTTGGTGTCAAATTATACTGGTCCTTTAAAGGCCACTAGCGTCATTACATTATTTTAAGATCATTATATTGCCACTATGTAATTCGTGATTGATACTACAACGAGTCGATAATGATTAAAGGATAGATCACCCGAGGGTTTAACAAGATGTTTATCGCTAAATAGCTAATCTAGTCGTATTTGCCTTAAGAAGAAAAAAATATGATATATGAATATAATTAACATGTAAGTTATATGTTAAGGTCTATTACAAATTACTATAAACACAAGTAAATTGGTACATGATATAACTTATTTTTTACTAAGATAATTTTAATTTATATTTTTAAGTAAATTGTTACTTATATAACTACAGTAAAGACTAAAATATATTATTACGATATGCTTTTGAAATTAAGTAGGTAATTGTATTTGGCCTAAAGGTATAGTTTAAGCGGTATCTAGACAGAAAATTAAAGTTTTACATAGATAATATAGCTTTTTTATTACAAACGCACAAACTAAAAATTCTAAAATTCATTTAATAGTTCCAGGGATTATCCACTTTTAAAAAATAACCTAGCAGTTGTACCAATACATAGTACTAGCAACTCACCCTCGCTTCGTTATACATAGTTGACTTTTTTCGTCGAGAGTCGATTCGTCCCTAGGTTGATTCCCCATACAAACTTTCATCCCCATTTTCATCCCTCTTAAGGGAATATTTCAAACTCAAACTATCTTCTTACCAAATTTTATCTAAATCGGTTCAGTAAATCCAGAGATTACCCCATACAACGTCACAAACACACAAACTTTACCTCTTTATTATATTAGTACAGATATAATTTGTAAGATAAATTTTAACACTAAAATATTTTTATAATACCTACTAGCGGCTCACTTTCGTTTCGGTCGGGTTCGTCCCTAGGTACGTTTTAAGGGTACGTAGGAATGAGATAATCTCCCGCGGTAAAAAGTAGCCTATGTCTCCAGCCCTCCAACAATCTCCACACGAAAAATCACGTCAATCCGTCACACTGTTTCTACGTGAAAGAAGGACAAACAAACAAACACACTTGCAAATTTATAATATTAGTATAGATGCGTAGTTTACCAAATACAACAATCCTTAATATTATAAATGCGAAAGAAAATTGATCTAGATGAAATTTCGTACAGATATAGATTATAGTCTGGATTAGCAAATAGGTTACTTTTATCCCGGAAAAATGTACGGTCCCCGTGGGATAGATTTGTTTTTGTTTTTCACTAGGGACGAACCCGAGCGGAGCGAGAGTGATTTGCTAGTTTTTAATCAAATTAACAGGTATACAGCTTGATATTTATATTTTATTTAACCTTTATTCTAAACACAGTTCAATTTAAAATAATAAAAGCTTCATAATGGTATTAATAATCGTTAAACTTATTAGCAATTTATTGCATATGTGAAATATTTCCGATAACATCAATAATAATAAATTTTGTCGATAAAAATACGTAATAGTAAGTCCTGATATAAAAAAAAAAATACCGAATAATAAAAGTATTGTAAAGTTCTAATTCTCTTGCATTTAAAACTGATAATTGTTCATTATGACTCCTAAGACATTAAAAATCGTATTTAATAAACGTTGAAAAATTTGTAATTGGTGAAATCAACCAAATAACATGGTAACAATTAATTTTAACTAACTATTAAATAGAAAACGAATCGGCCAGCTATAAAGAACCCGATAAAATTACAAAAGAAATCTATAAAATGATTAAAATTTTCTAATCGCACCAATTAGTGAGTGAATTTATGGTCTCGCTTATTAAAGTTACTCGCACGGTGTAAGAACAAATCTAGAAATGGCTTCAAGCGTGTTAGGGGACCGAAGTCAAAATCATTCAAAACGCCGCGCCGCCACCTTATAATTTTTGTAAGATATTTTTAACTTTTAACCTTTTGTTGATCAAAATAATGTCTTCACTTATGTAATATTACATTAAAAATAGAAAAACATTTTCAAAAGTTTCTTTGGAAACCATTCAATTAAAGTTTTATATAATAACTAGCGACTTACCCTCGCTTCGCTCGGGTTCGTCCCTAGGTACGTTTTAATTTTTTTGAGCAAAACCCTAATTCTTTTTCTAAAATAAAAGTAGTCTAAGTTACTCCTTATAATATCAGCTATCTGCCAGTGAAAGTCCCTTTAAAATTGGTCCAGCCGTTTCAGAGATTAGCCGGAACAAACAAACAGACAGATAGACGGGTAGACAAAAATTTTTAAAATTGTGTTTTTCTTACAAGTACCGTATATTCCATATGCATTTAGTATAAAGTTGTTATTTTGATATTGCAAACAGACACTTCAATTTTATTTATCTGTATAGATAAAACAATATGTACAGGCAACATTCTTAAGCACGATGATCATGTTAATAATCACATGGCACTTACAATTTTAATGTTCTAAGGTCACCGTGGCCGCACAGAGAATAAGCGGGAATCTTTTTTTAAATTTAACAATGCTCTGTAATTACGATATTATGCCTAAAAGAACAGCGTCGGCAGAGGAATTCAATACAATAGTATCTGTGAAGATGTGGACCAGTGAGGCAATTACTTAAGTATCTTTTATGTATCATTCAATTGACTTTTTATTTTCATTTTATTGATTTTATTTAAATGACATCTTAATCTATACTAATATTATAAAGCTGAAGAGTTTGTTTGTTTGTCTGGTTGAGCGCGCTAATCTCAGGAATACTAATCTGATATGAAAAATTATTTTTGTATTGATAGCCCGTTAACTGAGGAAGACTATAGGCTATATATCATCCCGGAAAAATGTACGGTTCCCGTGGGATAGATTTGTTTTTGTCTAGGAACGAACCCGAAGCGAAGCGAGGGTGAGTCACTAGTGTTTGTATATTTTCAATACTTCCTATCGCTTCCCAATCATGAAGTAATATGGAAATATTCAGCCAGCTTTTAGCACGAGATAGGTTATTAAAATAAGAGAACAAATTAAAAATTAAAATTTACGTACAAACTGAATTATAAAGAAATATTGGAACACAATAGTTCTCTAATTTTAATTCGAATGCACGTTTTACTTGAATATAAAATCATAATGTGCCTCAGAGACCTCACTATAACCCCCATATATCACCCTTTCCATTTGACGATAAAAACCCTTCTAATTAGGTCGTCAAGTGTGGCGTCGGCACAATAATAATTAACACTGGTTGGTAATGAAGCGGGTATAAAACTAATTGGGCGCGACTTCGATTCCGACCGATTGACTATTGTTAATTCACGACACGACGGAATCTACGCGTTAAAAATATGATTTATTTTTCTTATAATTAAAGATATTTAGCAGGCTTATTAAATCAGCAATAATGGTGGACAAGTTTTATTATACAGAAAACAATATTATACTCGTAAAGCATAACGTATGTAATGTCATTTTCTAACATATGTACTTTGAATTTCTATTAAGTGGAGTTGTATAATGTACTATGCTTAACGCCTTCTAGATATCTGAAAGTTCACCAATACTTTGGTGAATCATCATATGATTTGCAACGTAGTAGAGTATAACAGTTTAGATAATAATAATAAGCTTTTTATTGTACACTAAAAAATATAAAAATAAATACAAAAAAGATAGATAATGTACAAAAGACGGCCATATCGCTAAAACAGCGGTCTCTTCCAGGCAACCTTTAGGTGTAGGAAATAGCTAACTGTAAGAGAGAAGGGGTGCAAACAATAGAGTTATATTACTATAAATAAAAATTTCTATATCGTTCTGCATCAAAGTGTGGGTTTTATCCAAGACATTACGCATAACTTAAACTTTACAAATCAAGAGAAATATTTCGTAGTCCTTTAGGTATGCAGTAAGGATTTTTTCAATTTCAAGATTTGAAAAATTTATTTATAAATGATTTTCTAGAAATTATCAGATACGATGAGATCGCCTCCAGGCTCTTTTTCAATGTTGGATATTAAAATTAGTACTTTTTTTTAATTTCGTAAAATAAAGTATAGACCTATAGGTACTTTCTATCAGCAGTTTCTTATCAGGACTGACTTTTTTTCTACAATGTTGGTAGAGTTTTTTACTTATACATATAGGTACATATTATTTCTGAAATACCAATATTGACTAAAGAAATTTGAGTTACCAACAACTATCCCCTTTTCGAAATGTAATCGCCAAACGCTAATGCACTAAATTCTGTATTTTAAATCGAAAGCCGCCTGCCGTCGATCAGCTAGTTGAAAAGGGAAATCAGTCAATAATGCACTAATTTCCCCTCCTTAATGGCTCAGTCCGGCCTCTACTCAGACAAGTTACGACACTGCAAGTTGTGTGTAATAAAATTACTTAGTTTTAACTTATGTTAAACACTTTCTTTTTATATTATAGAACATTATGGAATAATATTTGTATGTATGTATGTATGTATGTATTCAGCCCTTTTTAATGTCCCACTGATGGGCAAGGGCCTCCCTTCAATACGAGGGGGATCAGGCCATAGTCCACCACGCTGGCCAAGTGCGGATTGGCGGACTTCACATGTCCTTCGAAAACTTGCTAGGTTTTCTCAGATATGCAGGTTTCCCCACAATGTTTTCTTTCACCGTAAGGCAAGTGGTAATCACGATAGAAATGATTCGCACATGAAAATATCAGAGGTGCGAGACCCGGGATTTGAACCCGCTTCACTCGGTTTCCCAAGCGAGCGCATTACCACTGGGCTACCACTGCCTTAATAATATTTATACACGTAAAATTTTAAATTCATTCATTTAGTACCAAAATACTATACCAGCCGATTTTAGCCAAAACTAAAGATATACTCGTACTTCATTCAAATAGACTTTTACAAGCACTTTTCGTAAATTTAACATTTCCATTAAGCTCAAAAATATCTGTAAAGAATCTGGTAACGTATTTTATTACATGGTAAAGTGAATTTTACTTTCATACTAACTATTCATCCAGGTTTTGCTCAGATATCAATAATATCTAGGTATCTATTTTAATTCACGTCGCGCTTTTGGTTTAGTATGATTTGCTTTATTATTATTTATTGTATTATTTATTGTATTTATCTCACTAGCGTTATTTTGAATTAAAAAGTAGTCTATGTCAATGTTTTTTTTTAAATAATCCTTTCTCAATTGAATTAGAATCTCGTGAAATTATAATTTTAAGCCAAGTTATTTTAAATACTATAACACTTCAACCATAAAGAAAAATTATAAAACTAAGTTTTGACGCTTTATAGAAGAAGTTCATAAAATGGTGATTAGATCTCAAAAAAAAAAATGTCTGTGTACTCATGTACGCACGTAAGAAGATATACTTCTTTGGCGTAACAAAACAAAAATAGCTAAAGATTTCATCCCGTATGTCACAACTCTCTGTTTGTAAAAGGAATGCAGCTAACTTCATCATGTCGCTTTCAGCTAACTTCATCATGTCGTTTTTTGGCTGTCGGTATGCGCGCGCATCGTAACAATTTTGCTCTCATATTTTTTCCAAACGTGCCAAAAGAAATATAACTTCAAAAAGAATTATTAAAGACATATTATTTTGTATTAAGTTAAATTGTATTTATGTATTCGGTATTCAAAGTATGAAATAATAAATTAACAGATGGATATAATTTAAATATGATATTTTGATCAACATGGGATTTAATGCTGCATTTAAATTAAAAAAAAAAATATATGACACCAGGCGATTAGTTTGTTGCGTTTTATTTTATTTTTAAAGTAATAATCAATTAATTTCATTCTAGTATTAATAATAAAAGTCCGACAATCCGCACTTGGCCAGCGCGGTGGACTATGGCCTGATTCCCCTCGTAATGAAGGGAGGTCCGTGCCCAGCAGTGGGACGTTAAAAAGGGCTGAATACAATTAATAATATGAGAAGAAAAACATATGAGACAAGTATAATTGTAAGGAAATAATAATACAAAAATAAAATAATAAACGTTACTATATAAGCTTTTCCCGCAAAATAACTTACAATATTAAATAGTTCTGGGTAAAAATTCACACACGGTTTCTCCACTCGCGAAGGTTATTCCTTACAAAACATTATCCGCTGAAAACCCATTAAATTTGCATATGTCACGTTCAGTATAATAACATTAGCGAAAATAAACTTAGTTTTCCTTACGATAAGCTCTCGTACAATCCCGCTCGTCCTTCGATGTGTAATGACAATATTAGTATAGGGACTTTCCAGTGTAAAAATAGTACATATTACGTTATAGACTAGCTTTTTCCTACAATTATACTTTTAATTTGCAGTATGCTTTTTCTAATATTCAGGTAACACTCAGGTTTCCTCACGATGTTTTATGAGGTATAGATATTAAGTTTTAAATTCATAGATTCTTCATAATACTTAAATCACTTGAAAATGCGCCTAGATTGATATCATTGAGATGAGCGAGCACACTTATCCCGCATCAATCGTTCTAAGACAACAGTGAGGTACACTCATAAGTCATGACACTTTGCTTTATACTTTTTTTACCCTAACTAAATTGCGTAATAATAATAATTAAGGAAATTATAATAACTTTTTCAATATTTTTTTCTAATATTATTACAATAAACATTTGTTTTAAATACTTCTATTGCGAATAAAAGAGTATTCATGTTATATGAGAAAGAGAGAAAGAGAGTAAGATTTTTAATATGAATGAGCGAGACGTATTATATTTGGTACTTAAATGCCATGCGTTTCTATGTTAACGAATATATACACGAATCACGGAAACATAACCTATTAAAAACGCGATAGTACACATCTAGGGATTTAAATTTTTGCATAGACATAATTTATAGGCGAGGTCAAAGTATGGGCTAATATAACAAAATATTTTTTTTAAATACTAATTAATTAGTAGGTACCTGTTTAGGTTTAGCTTAATTTAAAACCTATAAAATTCTAAATAACCTCATTAGTATACATTTTTTTACTTATTTCCATATAAAATGTTCTCACACAAAACCGACACGTGTAGAATGAACTTAAATAGTGTACAACGTAATAAGTTTTATAATTAACCAATAAATTAGAAATCAATCTATAATTTATACGTGACCTTACAGCACTCGAATTATTAACAATCACTCATTATAGCATTCAAAGCTAATTTTAGCGTTCCGCATGCATTGGGTCATCGTCGAAAACTATTAAAAAATATGATACCTAAATATATTATATAATACTTTCTTTGTTTGTTGGTGTTAGATGTCTCAAAGGTATAATATAGTTGTTATAGTTTTATTTAAAATAGATCATATTTTTTAATATTTTTTTTTTTATGTTGAGATATTTTCAGTTGAACTTCTTCTACGCAGCAATTGAGCAAAGCACTGTCGTGATTTTTTGAATAATCATAGTTCATGAGCCGAAATTGACATAGTTTTCTCTATATCCAGATCTCTTAGGTAGGTTTAATGGGATTGGAAAGTAATTTAGAGAAGCGAGAGCGAGTAGTTCAGTATAAAGTTAATTTTTGCTTTCTTACGTCAAAAAAATAAAATAAAAGATCAAGCCTTAATCATTCTTTTAGGTCTTATTTCTTACTCTTCTCCTTTTAAGTACAGTTTTATTTCACACTAATTGGTATAGACAAGACCGGTGTTCAGGATAACATCATTTTTAAGGAATATTGAATTAGTTTTTTAATAATAGTTTATATTTTTAGTACTTTAGAATGTTTAAAGTTATTAAAAAATTGCCTGCAAAATATATCTCCTACAAGCAACTTAATTAACTAAATCCCTTTGCTCATTAAGAGATTTAAAAAAAAATAAAATATATTTTTCATGAATTTATCACAAGTGTAATTTATCGTATTTAACGTTGGCCATAAAAATATTATTTCCCATACAAACATTACTACTATATTTTACTTCTTTAGAGTTTAAACGTTCAACATAACTTTTTGAACGTTTACCTACATGGGAAACATAATAATAAAAACTATCAAAATTTCAACCACGAGTATGAAATACCCCATTCTCATTGATCTTGTAGAGACGTTCATTCAAAAGATATTCATCGGCGGAACCTTCTTCAAGTAAACATCTCTCTAACTTTTAAATAATATTCTATTAAATTTCATAATAATAATTATAATCGATGCACGCTAATTAGCAGTCATGTGGGAAGTGGTAATTACAGTGGTAATTATTACGGTCGTAATCGTTGCTTAAAGAGACGAGAATTATCAGACGTCTAGCTTTTTACCTATAATAATTATTTGATAGGAACCTGTTTGTCTAGTCAAAAACCTTGGAACTTTCTGACCACAATTTACTTGTACAAATATGTGCATAAATAATATTTTACTATGCATCATGAAGCAGAGTGTAATGATTTCTGTCACATATTATTTGTTTTATTTTTATTAATGTTTATATCATACTAGTTAGGTTGCGTCCTCATACAAAATTTCATCCCCATTTTCACCTCCTTAAGGGATCATTTCCGGGATAAAAACTATTCTATGTCCTTTCCAGGATCTCAAACTATCTTTTAACCAAATTTTATTTGTATCGGTACAGTAGTTTCGGTTTTTATTCGGTACAAATAGACAAACAAAAAAATCTTTCCCCTTTATAATACATAGTATAGATTATTATAATAAATGCGAAAGTTTGAATGTATGTTTGTTACTTTTTCACTCTGAAACGGCTATAAAGGCTAAACGTATAGACTTCTGTTAGTAATAAAATTTGCCAAAAGGTAGCACTAGTCATTTACCAAAAATTAGAAAACACGCATGAAATATTATATGATGTAAAGAAAAGTCTATATTTTAACAAAAAATATTGTACATAAAAAAAAAACTAAGTACATTAAATGTCAAACCGCTTTTTTATGAATTTAATTAAACAGATAATATGCTTATTATTTAAAAAAAAAAAAAAACATTTTTGGTTTGTGACATTTTCAACCCTATATTAATAAGAATTTAATATTGCATAGTACCATGTCATCAACGTATGCTAATAAAAATGTTATTGTAATGAATACTTACTGTGCGTATAATATAAATTAATACCTACTCATTAATTTGTTATACAGTTAAAATTTTCTAGAAACTTTAGTAGGAAAAATTTTATATGGGCTTATGTACAGAAAATTGTTTAGTTATATGCATATATTCTTACTAGTCTCGCATAAACATACATACATTAATGTTTTAAAACTTAAATTTAAAACTAGCGACTCACCCTCGTTTTGTTCGGGTTCTTCCCTAGGTGGTTCTTTAAATTAACATAACCTTTTTATTTGTGAAGCGATTGAAATAAAATATTAAATGTTAAGTGAAGTTTACCAAAATACATAAGAGAAAACCGCACCCAAATCGGTTAGGCCGTTTCTGAGATTAGCGTACATAAACGTACAGACAAAGAGATAAAATATCTAAAAAGCATTGTTTTGGATTCTATTGTGTTAATAAAGACCCCTAATAATAGTTTTTTTCAAATATCTTCCATGAACAGACAGCAATCACTTACAATTTTATTATATGTATAGATATGATTTTTCTAAGAACTTATAATTAATTATCTCAATTTAATTTAGATATAATTATGTAAATCATGTTTGCATGTAATGATAAAAACTCTACATTTCCGCACTTCATTGCAAGGTTTAAAGTAATTATAAAAAGTCTAAGTACCTATGCTGGTATTTCGTAGGAAATGCCGATATTAATTTGCTTTTTAGCATTTACCGGGTTGTGAATGAATGTTTGACATTTTTATAAAATACCTACTGTACTGCAGTAATTTTCTTCGAACTCTACATTGTTACGTGAACATAGAGATTATTCTAAATATACATACATACATAGTACCAGGGCGACCGAACTTCGCTCGGAGTTTTTGGTCAAATGTACAATTTTCTTTTTAATTTGGCTTAAAACAAAAAAAAACTAAAAACTTGAATAAATACAAAAAAAAAAAAGAATGTAAAATGCTCCGATCCAATTCTTGAATCTAGAAGATATGTCTAGTTTTCCATTTCAGTATCAGTTACAAAATTATGAATTTTTTTTATTTTAAATAATATTAACTTTCTAAAAAATATCGACCGTGTACTACCTAATACTAGTTAACAGTTTGTCCTTTACATACTCTAAAATATTAGAACGTGACATTAAAAAATACACCTGCTCTAAACTTTTTCTATTCTATGAAAAGTTTTGATCGTTTAAAGCATATGGGGTATTTAGTATTCTAACAACATAAGCGATTATAGGAAGCATCTTATCTAACCCTTGGCTTGATTTCTTATTTGAAACTTTCTACTACTTCAACTGTATAAAGGACATAAAAATAATCTAAATGAAAACAATATCCCTTCATAATACAGCAATGATAATTTTACAGCCCAGGTCTTTGCCCTCTGTATTAATAGGCAATTCATTTACTTTTACTTTTATGCGTCGCCATGACACTAACATTAATAGAGTATTAATTTAGACGTGAATCATCTCTTATGGCCTTTCTAAATGTATGCAAGGACGTCAATTACATATACATGACATGTTATTAAAATATGTATTTGAGCAATTTATATCAATATTATATTACTTTATTAAATTGCTTAAAAAAAACTCATAATAGCTTTATAAAGTTACGCAAATAAATAAAAAAATATATTAATATTATATTCTAATAGCAGAACCCGCGGCTTCGCTCGCGCTAAAACTACAAAAAAAAACTCTTTGGCAAAAGGCATTTTTGAAATAGGCTCAGTAGTTTCTGAGCTTAACGCACTTAAACATTATGAGCATCAGTTTTACAATAACGTTCGGAAGTCTGCCCGATTTGTTGACATTTAAGATTACTGCTCCGCTCCCTTATGCAGTAGCATGATGATATATAGCCTATAGCCTTCCTCAATGGACGGGCTGTCTAATGCAAAAAGAAAATTTCAAATCGGATTAGTAGTTCCTGAGATTAGCGCGTTCAAACAAACAAACAAACAAATAAACAAACAAACAAACAAACTCTGCCTCTTTATAATATTAGTATAGATTAGACATACGAGCAAAAACCAATAAGATATCCATTTTATATCGAAAGGACTTAGATCTGCAAATCTAGGTTGATTTAAGTATTAGAGATACATTGTTAATAAAAAAAAATAAAAGATACGATGTACACAAATTTATTTTATTAAAAACAGATAGCTTTCATCTGCTCCTGTTACAGCTTACGCAAAGCTACTAGCTCAGCTAAGTAAATCCTCTTCTAAAAACTTTCCACTTGCTCTTATTGGATCTATGATTCAAATAAAGTTTAAATTTTCACTCACTATGCCACTGAACTAAACTAACTGTAAATATGATATACTAGCGACTCACCCTCGCTTCGCTTCGGGTTCGTCCCTAGACGAAAACAAATCTATCCCACGGGAACCGTACAATTTTTCGGGATGATATATAGCCTATAGCCTTCCTCAGTTAACGGACTGTCGAATGCAAAATGAATTTTTCAAATCGGATTAGTAGTTCCTGAGATTAGCGCGTTCAACCAAACAAACAAACAAACTCTTCAGTTTTATAATACTAGTATAGATTACTAGCTTATTTCTTTATAAGTTCAAATCGCGTAGTTTAATTACATATATTTTACTATATCTTTAAAAATCATAGCCTATATGTTACTTGGATGTATATAAGCTATATTACTGTAAAGTTTTATCAATATCCGTTTTGGCGTGAAAGAGTAACAAACATCCTTCGATCCATCCTCACTCGTGTTTATAATATTAGTAGTAAAAGCGACTTTCCCAGCAGTATAACTCCAGATCATAGTATACCCCTGTACTCATCTAAGGCCATCTAGCAGTTACAACCTAAAGAAGTAACAAAAATACACACATACCAATTCTTATTTAAAATAATAGTCGAGGTACAGCTTTTATTGACCCTATGACATCAAAACTGAGTTACGTGTAGCTCCCACTAGGCCGCCAAGCTAAACTAAAACAATACCCAGCATATTCCTTTACAGGCCTCGTGAATAAATGAGGACATCTAGCGGCAGCGGGCTAACGCATGCATTATCGCCTAATTACGCCTCGATTATGATCACGTCGCGACTCTGAATATTTCAGCGCGGCATTGTTCCACTGCGCAACGCTTTGTGAGAGCTCAAACACCGCCTTTAATATAACATGGTTATAAAAACTTGTTTTTGGCCGCAGTTCCGACCTATATTTAATTTTGAGTAAACATGGTATGTATGTACAGTATAAGTTTTTGATGAATATTGTAAGTAACACGTTAGTTATAGTATTTGTATTTGTTAGTGGTTCCCTGTTAAATTATTTGTGAATATAAAAAAAAAAATTCTTTTAGTTTGTTATATCATTCGTAATACCGGGAACGAATAATAAAAAAAAAACATAATCGCAAAAAAAACGATATAATAGTTGCATATAAAATGTCAAATATTCGTGTAAGTTTAAAAAAGTATTAAACTTTTTAGTATAATAACCGTCATTGTTTCAAAATTTAAAATTTACTAGCGACTTATCCTCATTTCGCTCGGGTGCATCCCCAAGCGTAAATTGGTTAGAAACACAAAGGCAAACGTCTAAAGATAAATCTATTTTTGTGTGCCAGGAACTTTCGCAGGTGTATAAAGAATAACCCACCAGAGTTTCATCATAATGGGATCAGTAATTTAGGTATATACAGAACAAACATACGAATATTCATTTTTATTTATGTACTAACGGCTTACCTTCGCTTACCTCGGGTTCGTCCCTAAGAACGTCTTAACGGTTAGTACAAAATTATCGTATATGCTGACCCGGATAACCAGCTATCATCATACCAAATTTCATCAAAATCTGTCTAGTGGTTTTCTTGTGATGCGTTCCCAGTCAGACAGACAGACAAAAATTCTAAAAACTATAGATTCGGCCTCTGTACCGATAATACTGAATATTTCAATAAGATTTACCAAAAAATGTTTAATGTACAGATTTGACTCAGAATTATATTATATGTATAGATAAAGCTAATGTTAGCTTAAATAGCAAAATATTGAATAGCATTTCATTTGTAGGTGAACATTAGAGCATCCTGTATAAGTAGAACTCACACATACAAACTACTATACATTACACATTACCACAGCCTAATTATACATCATTATTACTAATTGTACAATACACCGGCTAAGAAGTATTCGCGTCTATTAATGACAAAAGCAATTAGGGTGCACGCACACGTTCACAGTCGTGTGTACACTAAGTTATGTTTGTGTTGCCTTCCTGGAACCGTCCGTCTACTTGAATAGAATGTATTCAGAATTACTAGGAAAATTTTGATTTGCTTAATAAATCGTTGTTTTTATCATAATTAAACAATAATCAAGGGGTTTCTTTTTTAGACATTACGGTTATTGCCATTCGCGTTTCAGACACATTATATTTGCATCATACGGGTATCGAACTCCAAATTTTTACATTGTAAGCGGTGCTGGCGAAAAAAATACCTATTGTAGGCTATTACTCGATTTTAAAATAACTAATGTACCTAGCTCTTATTAAATACATATGTACATACATTTTATCAAATTCGTTTATCAGATATTGATGTGGTTATCCTTGTTTTCAGACCTAATAGCTTACTATATAACTTGACTTAAAATGGTCTGCCCGTTAGAATATCTTAAAATGTTATAGCTAAATGTTTCAAATTGCTATAAAACCAACCAATTACTTTGTAAATTATTGAAATTCTTAAACTTATCTACCCATTATACATTTATGGATATAATAGTGTCTCTCTATGTTTGTTTATACAATTATCTATTTGGAACATAAATGTTTAATAACACATTTTAAGGGGGAAAAATAGGAAATAAAAATTTGTATAAGAATAATACGCGAGATTATTGTGTATCTACGAGTGTATCAATATTATAAAGAGCAAAGATTTGATTTTTTGTTTGTTTGTACTAAATAGGCTCCGAAGCTACTGGATCGATTTAGATGAAATGTAGTGAGAAAATAATTTGAGACCCTGGCAATAATATAGAATAGTTTTTATCCCGGAAATCATCTCCAATGGGGATGAAATTTTGTATGGGGAATCAACCTAGGGACGAACCCGAGCGAAGCGGGGATGAGTCGTCTTAATTATAATAATTATTTATTAATATTATGCTAATGTATATGTAGTTTAAAAAAACATAGATTAAAAAAAATATTATATATTTTTTCTTTAATTATATGGCTTCCTTAAACTTAAAAGATTATTTGTTTATAAAATGTATGCACAATTAAGGTCTAAGTTACTAATGTTAGATAATATTATTATCATTAGTCACAGTAATTTTTAAAGCCTTACAGGCTATTTATACAAATAAGGAGTCATTATGCCGCATCTGTATATTGCTGTCGGGCCACTTTACTCTTTATTGCCTTTGTAACAAAGGCTTATTATAGCACTAACATTATTTATACATTTATTTTTAGATTAATGAATAGATTAGCCCTTGTAGCAAATAAGGATATTTACAAACTATAAGAAATATACTATACCATAAAAAATATTATCATATTAGCATTTTTTTTGGGGTTGCATAAGCATTTTTCTATAAATATCTACTATTCATAGAAAGCTTCAAGATATTACAATTTTCACTTTATGTTTTCAACTTTTTGTTGTTATTCAAATTATGTTAATGTGGAATCTACCCTAAGCTTTATAACCAGACAGTAGCAAAGGAATGTATTACAGATACAAATTTACATCCTATGCGGATTCGAACCGACTATTTCTGACATGCATCAAAATACCCCATAATAGTTATTTAAAAAATACTAATGGGAAGTTAAAAGTAGTTTATATCACTCTCTTGAACATAAACTATCAAAAATATACATGATATATGAATTCATTGCTTAGTGGAAGTGTAAATTAAGGAAAAGTAAACAAACATTCATATATTCGTATTTACCATACCTAACGTATTTAATTTTCCTAAAATACAAAGTAACGGTTGATCTTTTCACTCACTAATAACAACTAAAAATTATTAGTTATACAGAAAAAATATAACAGTATATGATATAAAAGATAAAAAGGTGTCACAGCTTGCAAGTGGCAAGCGAAAGCATTCATGTATAGTCATGACCTTTTGGTGTGAGCTTAAAGCATGCGGAGATCACCTCGACGGCTCCATCTCATTGTTGCTTACGATTGTCTACACACATATATTCTGTTATAGAAAGCTAAAGATAACTATGTATAGGGTCAAATGGCTACATATAAACTATAATATGACTTTCAATTATTATTATTTTTTTAAACCAAATGAAAATACAGTAAAATAGTAGATAAACTTAAATATGAACATTGTTATTCAATGAGGAATCTAACTCCCGCTTGAAAAGTTTTTTCTAATGAAATACAATGTGAGGCTTTTATATATATTTGAAGGAAAGAAGCTGCACATAAGGAGATTCTTCTAAGAATAATTCACTTTAACCAAGCTTTCATTACACTCGAACTTCGAGACCTTATAACATATAATACAAGGTAACAAACTATAACTAAACTATGTTTTGTACAAAGTCATGATAACATAATTTAAATAATTATTTACTTCGATCTTAAAAACAGAAAATAATGAATCAAATCAAAAATACCTTCAGTATCAAATACTCTATTTTAAGCAACATCTACACTTATTGCAGTTTATTATTGCGATACGCAGTGTGCAAGCGGCCTTATTTCATATAGCATTAGTGCAGTCATGAGCTCTCATTAGTGGTGCGCTTAATGGCGCTAAGCATGCGGGCCAGATCGCCTCGGCTGCTCACTCGTTTGTTCCATTGTTGCTTACAACTGTACACACGTTAGCATTACGTTACGTACCGTACGCACTGTATAGATATACATATAGATTACTTTAAAGTATGCGTTTGGTACAGTTTGTGTTTGTAAAAGAGCCTTGTAATAAAAAAAGTTTTAATGGGGAAAATTGAGCGTTACTTAGCGATATATATTTTTCTATTCTTCTTATTATAGCTATGACATGTGATATGGAGCTCAAATATTACTTTAAGTTAAGTAAAGAACAAATTATTATTAATTTTATGTGTTTTTTTAGCGAGTGTTTTTATTTATTAAACTTGACAATATAAAAAAAATCACTTTAGTTTTTTAACCTGAAGAATCTGATGAAAAATACTAAATATTTTACATAATACTTTTAAAATTCTTGCAAGTTTTTGAAAAAAGGCAATTAGCGTTTTAGGATCTTTGAATAGTATAAGCAAATAAAATACAATTAAGTTAGTACAATTACAAGAGAAAACTGGAAATGTTATGCATTTGAACGTATTAATTCATAAGTGCGAGTGAACGTTAATGTTACTCGCTATCGCCCCGTTACTGATTAGGCCCCCTACTACGAGGGCGAGCTTTTTGACGTTGCCGGGTTTTATCGAATTAACGATATTGTGATTTAGTTCTAGGGGTCATCTGTCTTTTAAATATTTCGATGTTATTTTAAACCAATGGTCAAAGTCAATATATTTATATCAATAGTTTAAAATGAAACATTTTTATATTATATCACATACTAGATTTTACATATATGTATGTAAATATAAATCTTATGTACATATGTCATAAGAGTTTGTATAAACATGTGATATTACATACTACGATACATATCCATATATTAATATTATAACTGTGAAAGTGTGTCTGTTTGTTTGTTTGCCCTTCTTTCACGTCAAAACAAAGTGACGGATTAGCGTGATTTTTGTGTGGAGATAGTTGGAGGGCTGGGGAGTGACATAGGCTACTTTTAACCGCGGGAGATTATCTTATTTCTATGGGAAAACGCCTTATAATACAACCCAAAAAATATTTATGATTAGAATTACTTAAACTTAGTATTAATGCTTTTCAATACAATTAAATAAATACGTGTTTTATCATTTCTCGAAATTCATACAATAAGGGGGGTAAAATAGGGGATGAAAGTTTGTGTGAAACCGACCATTTTAGAGTTTTATTTATAGTTTTAACGAGAGCGAATCCGTGGGTTTTGCTAGTATACATATAAATTACTGTTATAAAGATATTACAAACATTTTTACTACTGTTTTAAACATATCTTGCTATATTTAAATCCTTAAAACAATTTTAGAACAACTTAAATTAATGAGATCATTAACATTGTCCCTTTATAATATAGAAAATTTAAAAAAGACTTCCGTCAAGAATTACATCGAACGATGTTGGAAAGATTAGCTGAATCATTTAAAATGACTGCCACCCCAATGTTCTTGCATAATATCAACTTCAACACCCTTTCAGAATATTTTAAATAATCGATATGAATAGTGTTAATATTAATTCTGAATTATTTTTATTTATATCATTCCTATATTATATAATAAGTAATATTAGTTATTATTGAAATTAAAACATCTAAACTAATATTATAAATGTGAAAATTTGTGAGGATGGATGGACGTTTGTTACTCTTTCATGCCAAAAAAGCTGAACGGATCTGGATGAAATTTGGCACAGAGGTAGATTATAGTCTGAAATAGCACATAGGTTACTTTTTATCCCGGAAAAATGTACAGCTCCCGTGGGATAGATTTGTTTTTGTGCAGAACGAACCCGAAGCGAAGCAAGTAAGCTTGCTCATTATAGTGTACAAAAACGTAACTTAATAAATAGTAGAACTTTTAACAAAATATATTTAGCATGAAATTAAAATTGCTTACTTAGGAACTAGCACCTTTGTGCTCATTTTAGTTGAAATTTAGTTATGTCTTTTTTAATAAATTATGTTATTTCTTACCTATTACGTAATAAAGTGCTAAAGTGGATTATCCACTTTAGCTTTTTAAATCTTAAAATATTTTGATCATAGAGAGTTTAACGACAGTTTAGAGCGATCTCTGGCAAAACTCTACCCTTAGTTAATTCAAACTATAACTATTAATACTACAAGTTGAATAAAATGTTTGATAACATATACATTGTGGGACATTACGCAGTCGTTACCAAAACAACATTTATCAAATTCTCACAATCTTACACGACATAAACTCACACAATCGCAGTTAAAAAGCCTAATCAACATGGATTTTTCGGTTTGCAATCAAGCGAGCGAGTTTCCACAGCCACGGGCGGCAATCGGAAAAATATAATTACCAACATAATCCTCGGCAAATTGGATTAAAAATGAAAAAAAAAGTAGAAAGTGTTTTAGGGAGCGTCATTATTTTTTGCCGAGGGATCGGCTAATTACGACAGATGGATCGGCAGTATGTAATACGCTAATTAATCGATCGACGTGATATCGCGTGAGTTTTTTTAATGCTGTACGAATTGAACTTGTTTGTACCTTTTCATTGTGCTCAAGTACATTGGAAAAGGTGCAATAAAACCACTTGATTGTGTGGTGTGTGAAGCTGAAGTTGTTTCGAAATTAATAAGTGTCGCTTGATATATTTAAAAAAAAGTACATAATGAAGTTATGTACATTTAAAATTTTTGTACATAAATAGCTTTAAAGAACATTTAAAATATTTAGGTTTCAAGATATGGAGGTATTATATTTAAAGTTTATAAGTCATTTTAAAGTCGTACACGACTTTAAAATGACTTATAAACTTTAAATATTATTTTAATATCTAAAACGATGATTTTATTACTAGTGCACATGTAGGCACAAACATACACATGCAGAGGTTAAAACAATACGTTAATAAAATTAATCACAATTTATACTGCGGTCTTAAGAAAGAAGGCCGTAACTAGCAATTTGGTCAAAAATGACTTATATGCAGATTCGGAATCAGCAAAAAAAATGCTACTTGATAGTCTTATTCATTAAGCTCTAAGTCTTATGAATCCGGAGATACAATAACCATTTCAATTGTAACTACGTCAAAACTAGTAGTAATTTTGACGTAGTAGTAAGACAAACTTCAAATATCTCGAAATCAATTTTGACGAAGTTACGGCCTTTTTTCTTATGACGGTAATATAGCGCACTCAATTTACACTATTGGTCAGAGACAATTTGACGATGCCCATGACATATTCCACAGCAAGACATCTCTTCAACTCCTTGGTATATCGACCAGAACAACCCTATTTAAGCCAGATGACCAACATGAGGTGTTATTTTGAAATATTTCAAAAACATTCGTCCAGGAATTGGTAACAACCTATGAAGTGAAAGACATCAACAAGCGGGGGGCGCTCGAATGGAGCCACTTTATTTCGCCCTTCTACCCTTCATTATAATCACTCGCACACAGACACTATCGATCCAGCCTATACACGTTTATACAAGTGATTAGTGTATTTAATTTGAAAATGCTAAGTAGTTGCCTTGTGTTGCCTTATTCGCTTGTGTGGGTGTGTGCGTGTAGTAGCAACCCTTTTGCGAAGTGATCGCGATCGTATCGCGATTATAATTTCTATTTTAGTTGCGATTTCGCTGAAATAAATTATTGCTTTGTTGCGGAAAAGTAAAAACAATGAATTAAAGTTTAATGTATGTAACCACCATGAAGTACTAGAATTAGGGTAATGCAATTTATTGTGAGATGAGAGTCTGGGAATCTTACACTTGTCTATATCAGCCTATAAGCACCAATTGAGAACCTCTTAATTAATTTAAGAAATACATAATATGCTGTATATCAAAAATAAATTAAAACTTATTAAATCATATGGAAATATTATAATATCTGATAATTATTAACTAACAGTATGTTGTTATTGATCTAACTTCTGAACTTCTTTGAAGTTAAACCTCCTTTCTCTTGGCATATGGTTTACAAAGTTGTTTCTTAGTGTGAAAACGTGCTTAAAGCAACAATTAATTTGTGTAAAATTCTGAAAGCACAACATTAGCAATTCGCAACAACACTTACACAGGAGTAATGACTCGTCTGTCCATATAATCATAGAGCGGCCATTACTTCGTCCAAAAAGGGTGACGTACGTTTTGGATCTTGAAGGATAAGTAAATCAAAATCTTCATAAAATATAAATTATTTGTATTATTTTAAAAAAAAATATCAATCACAATATTATTAAAGGCGTTCTAGCCGTGGTGTAGACGTCCGCAACTATACCCGCTTTTACTAATGTAGTTGAGCACGAAGCATTACTTACAATTATAATTTATATCTGCCACCGCATAATTCGACAATTTCAAGGAGACCATAATATCATTTAACAACCCATTATTTCTTATACGGTTTATACAAAGTAGGTAATAAAAGACAAGAAATAATTACGCAGATGGGCAACATGAAAAGAAGCTTTATTCATGTACACGAACGGATCATAAACATACTTGTAAGTTCATAACTGACAACGCGTACATTGAATAAGTTTCTCCGAAAAAGGTATGACTTATGGTCACTCTACATTGGGGGTGAAACTCTACGACATTAATTTCGTGAAATGAACCTAATTTACATTTAAATAAGGAGTCGCCTTAGCCGGGATAAGTTGTGAAACTAGCGACCGGGGTCTCTCTTTGCCCAAAGCAACTCGGTATTTCATTACTATAATTCAATTCGAACGATATAATTTATATTGTGCTATATAATATACGCCTTTACCTATATATTATAGTATGAATCATTAAGACAGTTAATAATGGTTATTGCAAAGGCTTGCTTGAATACGATATGATGTTAAATGACGTTCGTATTATTTTTACTCTACATTTAATACCTATAACCATACAAAGAAAGAGACAAGTTTACTTCTATTTTAATTGTAATGGAGTTTTTATAATAATTTGTATATTTTTGTACGATACTGTTGTGATATTTTAAAATTACGAGGGACTTACTTAATATTATGGGGTAGTTGAAACAATTTGTTATAAACTTAACCAATAATTATTTGACCAAATATCGTTAAGTCAATCATCTTTATTGACATTTACAATTACTATACGACATTGAAGTATCGACACAGCAATATCAGTATTAAAATCTATTAACATAATTAATGCCATAAAGAAAACACTACGCAGTTTATACTTTTTTGGAAAACAGGTTTATGAAATTCAATCAAGCCGTTTAATTTTGAGTAAAGCACTCCTTAGTATAAATAAGTGAATTACTTCTCGGGAAGTTTTAACAACGTGCAATCCAATCGGACCGCGGGACGGGACGGGAGGTCATCAATAACAAAATTAAAAATCCCCCAATTTGAATTTTAATTGCGTCCGATTATAATCGCGATCGCGGAGTGCGGGTGCCCTCGGAACTTTTTTGAACCTCTTAAATAATTCATCTTAAAACTTGCTGCAACTAGTTCGAGCCGGATCGAACCGGTTTAAGGCGGTGAGGGAGTAACTTTAATCCTTATAAATTTCCTTTTTACACAAAGCAATATAAGTAATTAGCATAATTTCGTTGAGTAAATGAAATATGGTAATGAGGGGGGGCGCAACCCCTTCTTGGGCGGATGGGTGAGGGTGGAAAGGACCCTCAGTCGCATCCTCATTGATACTCGTCACCGCTCGATGTAGTGATGATTACAATTAAATTATCCGCCGTTCAACGACAGCCATTTTGTTCCGATTTGAAAATTTAGATTAATAAATATAGATAGGTATGTGCATATCCGAAGCGCTGAACCATTTTAAATTATGTATCAATATTTTACGTTAAAGCATGTAAATCGACCTTTTAAAGTTTTAGAAATCGAAATATTTTACTATTTATATCAAATAAATGTAAAAAATAAAATATAAAAAATAAAATGACGTTTAATTTTAACGAATCGCAGTTTTTACCTAACTATAAGTACTTAGAATATTCGGAAAAGCTCACTCAATAGAAGTCCAATTAAAATCTAAGTGCTAATAAATTCCGAAAGGAATCGAACCGACGAATGCTCCACTTCGTGAAATGCCTCCGCGATAAAAGGTCTTCGAAAACACAATACCGCGTTTCTACCCCTCGTCTCTATGTTGGAGCGGGATGGCGCTATCCAAGACAATACAAGTGTGACAGAGACGGGGACCAATTGGAATTAATTAATTATAATTAAGTTTTAAGTTGACGCGCCGGTTACGAGTAAGCGTACTTTCGTTTAGAATGCGCTTGTGTGTGTAAAATAGTTTGCGTGTGTTTTGGTATCGATTCACTGCTATGGCCAGAGATAATGAGCAGGGTAGGGCGTATTGTAATAAGTTTTTGAGGTCGATGTTTCAAATGCTAACCGACTTATTCGAAAGACGTCTTGCCCTTTTTAAAGGTGGTCGGACTGTATGGCGAATTTATTTGGCCGGATTATGCATTTGCAAATTCCCCTTTATTGATATTATGTCAAAACATAATTTGATTTACTGTAAGACAGTTTCAAATATTAATTTATAGTAAATTTTATAATTACTTAAATATGATAAATACGTATATTTTAAATCCCTATGTACAATTTTAACCTCATTGTAGTCTAAGATTATATATTCCAAATACCTATTTAAAAAATGCCTTAAAATACAAATAAAAACTTTAGTTTTATACTTTTAAAAGTATTATACAGGCAAAAATATATACAGTATTCTTGGACTCCACCAATGCTACAATTAATTGCAAGTAGTGTCGTTTACTTGCTGTACTATAGCTATTTGATAAAAAAGTAATAGTTATAATAAGCTTGTTTTACACAACATTTAGCGTTGAACAGACGGTTGATTACATTTAAACACGCAACAAATTCGTAATTCACTATCTTGATACGTATCGTGCTTAAATAAGTTACTATATTATAGATCATTGGCATTCCCTTCTTGGGTGAAAATCGCGGGTTCGATACCTTGACTATGCAATTTTAACCATAGAACTTCTTTTACCAGTCTAGTTAACCAATTGCTTTTAAAGGAGGGTTTTCGAGTGTATGTCTGTAGGCGTATGTTTTTAGACGGAAAACTTTTTTGTGTGATGAATTTTATTATAGTAGTTATTAAATATATACTTTGTCTCCATAGTGTAGTGACATAAGATGATGTACGTACAATTTTTTTCGTGATAGAATTTTGAATACAGTTTGTTTTAATGTATTTTTTTTTAATTGTTAATATTAACTTGCTATCAAAATCGTCATCTAGCATCGACTGTTACGTTATCGGCATAATATTTCTTTGTCTAACTCATAAGGGAAAATTCATATTTCATTACTTTGCTGATATAAATGAGAAAATGTATAACAATTATGTCCTTCTGTGGCATACTCGTGGCAACGAATCGGCGTGATTTTACATAGAGATAGTTACAGGTCAAGGAGTGACAATGTGTGATATATTTTTCTCCGTTTTTTTTAACCTGTTCATTTGGTTTCATGATATAATAGCAAAATTATTATATAGGATGCGTAATTATAAATAAATAATCTATATTATATATAAAACAAACTCGTGTTAGTTACACCATTTATAATTCAAGAACGGCTGGACCAATTTTTATGATATTTGATTTTTTGGATTTCTCTTAGTTCGGAATAGGACAATAAGTATTAAAACATCCACATGATCACTTAAAAACCTTAATAATTATCATCTTGCTGTATTTACCTATAACTAAAAGTGCTATTAACATGTTCAGTGTATTGCATAGATAATATTTGTTTAACCATTGTAACTATTGTTGATAATTCATTAAATAAATAAATAAAATGCGCACCAACATAAAAATAATCTTTCATGTAATAATTTTTTTGTAAAAATCGGAATAAAGTCTATTCGTTAAAAAAATTTAGGGCCTCAATAAAAGTAAATATCGTAGAATATAATTAAAAATTATTCAATAAAAAAATCCACACAAAATAAAATCTTCCACATTTTTGCAGTTGTAGCAATAAATGTCTAACAAATGTTTTTATAGCTAAGTTAAAACAGAAACAACGTTATGAAACCATGAATTTCTTTACGGATAAACACTAATCTTTCTAATAAACTACCATACTAATATAGTAATAAAGTAATATTATAATATAATGTAATATTATAAATATTAAAATAAATCTGTCAGTTTGTTTCTTTCACGCTGACACTACTGAATAGATTTTGATGAAAAAAGAATAATCACATTATGGAAATGATCATAGGTACAGTAAAATTAATAGATCCAATACAAGTAAGAAGCAAAATGATTCAATGAATAAGTTATCGTGCCCCGACCCAGCATCAAACCTATACATATCCTTACAACTGTTTAGCAATAGAAGACTCAATACATATTTTGTGTCAAATACTAAAAAAGTTCACCAATTTTTAGTTTTAACAGTGTACATGATGAATTACCTTTTTTATTAGGATTTGAAACGATATTGATATGACAGTTAATAGAAACGCTTGAAAATAGAAGTGTTTCCGACAGGCAAATGTTTGGTTTAAAAATAAATATTTATAATGTTTATGGAAATGAATAAACGAAAAATTAAAATATCATTTATCGTAAAAAAATAATAACTAAATTATGTTGAAATCTTACTATACTATATATATAAATGCGAAAGTTTGGATGGATGCTTGTTACTCAATCACGCCAGAACGGCTGAACGGATCTGGATGAAATTTAGCACATAGATAGATTATAGTCTGGAATAGCATGGGCTTTTTATCCCGAAAAAATGTACGGTTCCCGTGGGATAGATTTGTTTTTGTTTTTCACTGGGACAAACCCGAGCAAAGCGAGGGAGAGCCGCTAGTAAGTATATTATATTTTCCTATTACAGTACAATATAAAAATTGTCATAATGTAGATCTGTTTGTAGGATACCAAATATACATCACATAGAATGATTTATTATACGAACTAAATAAAGATATTTTATAGGGTCATCAATGTAATAACATTTTCAGTAAAAACCATTGAATTAACATTTATTAGAGAAGATTACATTTAATTTCAACTAACTTAGATAACAATGTAGTTATATCATCAACAAGGCAGATGATACAAAGTAAACACGTTACGAGTATATTCTAATTTAATTTCAGATATATCAAAACGAGCAATACCAAAAGGTTATCTGGAATAGATATTAAGCCTTGCATGTCTCTAGTCCAGTTCCTCATCCAAAATCGATACCACCCTGTCCCCCTGCTGTTATAGCGCGCTTCTAATTCGTGCCCCACGTATGCCGATCTTTGTCGTCTAGCGCAGGTGCGAAGTTTGGATACGGCATTAATACTATGACCTCGAATTTGCACATTTTCATCGTGTAACTTATGGGGTTATGTCAGTTTTTCTATGGTGCTATACTAAATGGCATAGTTATTTGATTGGTTTGTAACAGTGTGATGTCTACTTAATCGAGGGTTTTTGGTGCGAGTAGTTTTATTTTATATGTATGATATAAAGCTTTGTGTGATTTTCAAAATTATTATTAACTAGCGATTCACCCTCGCTTCGCTCGGGTTCATCTCTAGGTACATTTTAACAGTTAATATGGAATAGATAGAGTATATATTATATATACATAGTAAGGATATAAATAGGTATAATGATTTGTTGTGGGTTTTATTATAACGTATTTTCCCTATAAGGAGCCTATGTCACTCTCCAGTCCTCCAACTCTAACTATTTCCACACAAAAAATCACGCCCATTCGTCACTTTGTTTCGACGTGAAAGGAGGACAAACAAACAAACCAACAAACAAACAAACAAATAAACAAACAAACACTTCCACATTTATAATAAGATTAAGTATGAATTGTGACACTTTCATATTTTGTTGTAAATTATTAAATGTCAGCAATCTCAAAGGCTTATTACTTTGATAAAGTTATCTAGTTTATATTTTAATTAAAAGAAAACCACACGGTATTAAATAAATAAAGTACTAACTAAATATAAAACTCTATGTTCAATGTTTTTGTATATACCAATTATCGTTAATGTGTATTCTGTCTGTTCGTAAAAACATATCATAGTAACAAGATCCATTGTTAATTGCAGTACTCCTAATTCGTAGACTGATCTTTGTGGGCGAGCGCAGGTGCTAAATGTGGATGCGGCAATTTTAAGCCTGGCTCTCAACAACAATTTTCAAACAACTTTTGCAAAGTTTATTGCTGTTTATCCAGTTAACAACGTCTAATGAGGAGGTCACGTACTCAATACTTAATGTTATCTAATATAGTTTATTATTATCTACACTAGTTGAAAATTACATAACTTAGTTCATACATATCTTGTCTCTATAGATAGATACCAATCAAAAAGTTTAGTTTTAGGTATTGGAGACTGTTTAGGAAAAACTTTTTCTTAACAGTAATATTTTATTTTAATCTTAAGTATCTCTTACATATTTCGGTATTAATTAATTTGTGTTATGATAATTTACGTACAGTTTTCTAGCGCATAGATACCTTCACAATTTTCCGAGTAACTAATTATTGTACGTACATCTCTATGAACTATAGGTATTTTTTAATCCTAGCTACAAATAAACATTGTAAACCTTTCCAGACATTACAAACAACTCTATTGTCTATGGTAAAAATATTTTCAAGTTAAAGTACACGACGAAATCACGCGAAACTCTTAAATCACAAAACGTGGAGAAACACAGTATGACAAGTAAAAGTAAAGTGTGCAGAACCAAGTGGCGCCTCGGGCGTCTAACGCTCGCACCGAATGGTAATAAAAAATAAAAATCTGACAAGTGCGAAGAGGGAAATGTAAAGGATTCTGTTGGAGGGTCGAGAGGCCGGGTGCTACGGATTATTACGTAAACCGACACTTAAATAGACTCATTTTCAAATGTGTAGCTGTTGTAAACTTTGTTGCATATAAATATAATAACTAAATAAATATTTTTAATTAAATATATGCCAAATATATTATATTAAAAATGAAATGCATATGTTTTGGTAAATATTACAATTTTTCATATACGACGCTAAAATGCAATCTAACATATTAGTGATCTCATAATCAATGCTAGGGACAACAAATGTATATAGAAGAATACAATTAAAAATAAAATAACCAACACGAAAACTACTAACATAGACAGTATTTGACTAGTTACAATAAGAACAAATCAAGATATATTAGCAAAAATCAAAGTCGAAGAGAACTTTGAAAGGAAATAAACACACAAAACCACTACAACCAATATAAATCCACAAAAAACTAAAGAGGGGAATAAAAGCATCTAAACAATGTAAAAAGAACAAGAAGCGTCAGTTAACTCGAGTCGGATTAACGCGGTAGATGCCACCGGCCCTAAGCACATATTTGTTCGCGCCACGTTTTTGACGTTCCTACAACGCTAACTTTTCTTAGGGTTGTTACACGCGTACTGATACGGGTTAAACCTGTTTAGGGGTGACAATTTAGAATTATAACCTTAAAATATATTATATTTGCTTACTTGTTAGTACATATGTAAATATATGAGTTTTTAATATTACTTATAATGTTTGCAGGTAGTAATTATTTTTTTAATTACATTTTTTACTTTAATACGGTCTAGTTTTTTACGCTTCTTAGAATTACTGTCTTAATTATTCAAAAGGTCGACAGTCTGATTATTTAAAAGTCATCTCGGCCGGATCTCGGTAATGCTAATGTTCAATTGATTATACAAATTATCTCGACTCTAAATTTTTAATAGTTGCGATATAATTACTCACTCGCCTTCAATGGAACTATTAGTGCCGCTATCTGGAGTATATGCGATAAGAATGTAAATGTAATCGTTAAAACAATTAAAATTATGAGTTTCATTTATCAAAAGCAGCGGTAACATAAAACACGTGAAATAGTCGCAAAAACGCTCGTTAATCTACTTTGCACGTATTAAATAAGTCCGTGTGCGACAACCCTAGCGAAGGCAATGAAAAGTCGGTTAAGCTAATGTTATCGAGAAATAAAAATGTATAATAAAATACAAACACGCCGCGTGAGGAAACAATTTGCCGCAGGAGACTGGAAGATTTCGTGCCGCTAACAAATCGAATATGCGAGCGAGAAACGACCTTATCATAGTTTAACAAGGTCTAATTTACAACAATGCGGCGGTGTAGAAAATTCCTTAAATTTTCTCAACGGTTACACTTACGTCTGAGCTGTATTCTGTTGTGTTAAAGCTTAGTTTCGAATGGCACTTTGTATCGCCTATTCAGGAAGAAAAGAGAGTTTTCCGGCTCGTCGGGGCGTCGTGACATTTGTGTTAAGCGGGACTGAGGGAGACCCATTCATAAACGCTCACGTAGCCAGCTTCTATTTGTTTGGAAACTTGTTGGATATAAAAAATAACTAAGTCTGTTTTATAAATCACTCCATAATAAACCATCTGCGTGGACGTTTTTTGAGTTCGTGTAAATACCTTGTAATGACTTAACTTATATAGCGTGATGCTTAATTAATTATACTTAGCAAAAACAATTGTAAAAACTAAGTAGGTGTATCGTAATAAAGATCGTACCATAAATATTATTAATTAGTAATTACTTATATGTAGTACTTATTAACTACTAATTATAGAGTCTAAAGTTAATACGAGATGCGAATGTAGAAAAAGAAAAAATCTGAGTCACACCAAATTCGAGTGTGTCGTTTTTTCTAATACGGCGGCAAGGACACGTTTACGGCGCCACCTGTTGCGCGGGTCACGTGACTTTTTTGCTCCAAGGACGCGCGCCTCCTTCGCTCATTCATGGGCGGCCACCCCCGCTCCTTGCGGGGGTTAGACATTTTTTGTTCCCCTACATGAACCCCGAGGGCTTTCACCTACGTTTTCGAGGTCACGGCGGGATATTTCAGTGTTTTGTTTGTCGTTTTGGTGCGCCTCAACTTTGTTTAGGATTTGCGGACTCTCCTTCACTGGGCTAGCGGTTACAGGCCATTGACTTACGGCATGTTTGATTTCGATTATGACTTAACGTGGAATGGATTTCGTACCGTAACTAATTCTGTGCTTAAATTTTGATATCGTTAGACGATTAGTTACAAATTGTAATTCTAAATTCGTCTGTTGGAATGATATGAAA
Source organism: Fabriciana adippe (assembly GCA_905404265.1). Taxonomy (NCBI): domain Eukaryota; kingdom Metazoa; phylum Arthropoda; class Insecta; order Lepidoptera; family Nymphalidae; genus Fabriciana; species Fabriciana adippe. Next base: position 11,972,375 of record FR989995.1, on the reverse strand, counting down.
CTGTGAGAAAAATACCTCTTTGTAGTTCGTCTCGGAAATATTTTATTCGAACCAGAAAATTTTATAACCGGTAAGCTTAGAATAACTAACAGTTCATAAACATGAAACGTGTAAATTTAATGTGTTAGTATTTCATACTTAGTTTAACATTTATATTTTCGTAACAGTTTCATGTAGCTAATATTACTTATACCTATAGTATAAAGTAATATTTCTAACACTAATTGTGGATCGATGTTAAATGGATTATAAGTAACTGACGAGATGGTCGATAAAACTGTTCGTCAGAAAAGGTCTGATGTAACCTAGATTGAAGAAAGTTTGTTAAAAAATTGGGGATTATTCATTTAAATCTCTTTTAGTTTAGTCGAACGCAAAAATGACCAATTCTTCTCGATAGATCATCAAGGAAGATTGAAAAGAAATTTTTGTTCATTACTGCCACTATTATTAGAATTAACCAGATTCTAATTAAACCCCGTCCTGATAGTGCACCGTGGAGCTGTAGACTGCGTAATTTACATTAATCCAATAATTGCATGGAGGTTTCCTAGTTAGAAATTCAAATGAGATGATGTACTGTGGGGGGAGGGGGCGGTCTTTAGGGAGGAGGCGAGGAAACGGTGCGGATAACCTGCGATTATCTGATCTACACACGCCATTATCGCAGTTTTTCAACCGAGATCTTTAACTGGTTGTACCTTTAAGAGAGTACAATTTTGTTTGGAGCATAAACAATGCAAGGCTTTTTATATAGGATTTAGATGTACATTTGTAAGTCATACGACTTTAGAAGTTATGTCGGTCTTATTACCAATGTCTCGGAGCAAATATTTAGACTATTGGCCATTAAATTTATATTTCGTATTCGATTGAAGTCAACGATTAGATGCATTGTAATATAACGTATAAATTGATTGAACATAAATTTAATTAAGGAAACCCTAAGAAAGCTGTTACCTATAATATTTAAATTTCATTTTATGTCCATTTATTTCTTTAATAAAAAACAACCACCGATCTACAGACAAGAAATTCGCTGAAACTTTAATACATTTTGATATTCTTAATATTATATAATTAAACTTAACAAATTGTTCTGTGGTAAAGTTAATTACAATTTAGATATACGTATTATAAGCGACAATAGTACGAATTATTGTGCCTGTAATGGAGGGACTTGATTAATTAAATTGTTATGGTAATGAGCGTCGGGGATTTTTGGTCGATGCGTAGTCTGAGCTAGTCGTTTGTTAGTCAGTTCTACAAGATGACGGGCTAACCGAAAACTTGTTTAATGTTTAGGTATTGCTCCGGTTTAAATGTTTGAATTTAGGCTGACTTATCTATACTATTATAAATATTATAAAGCTGAAGAGTTTGTTTGTTTGTTTGTTTGTTTGGTTGAACGTGCTAATCTCAGGAACTACTTATGCGATTTGAAAAATTCTTTTTGCATTAGATAGCCCCTGAACTGAGGAAGGCTATAGCCTATATATCATCCCGGAAAAATGTACGGTTCCCGTGGGACAGATTTGTTTTTGTTTAGGGATGAACCCGAAGCGAAGCGAGGATGAGTCGCTAGTTATATTATATGTTATATTAACACGTAGTTTATTATCGCGACCTTTTTAGGAGGAATTGGTGGGAATCCGAAACCTGTGGTATATCATTTTCGTCATCATGAAAATACTATACAAAAATTTAGGCAATTATTCAATTAAAAAATAGATCGACCTTGAAATTACTTTAAATGTAATTATTGCACACTTGCTGTTTACTTACACTGAATTTGTCCTTAATTTTTATTTTGAAAAATGTTCATAAGTGAAGAATAATTGAAAGAAGTACAAATGTTTGTATTCACTTCCTACATACGTTCAACGTTGCATACATTACATATACATTGCATATAATTTGATACATTTACATTTAACTTGTTTTGTCGGTATAAGTCTTGAACAATTAAATATAAATAATGTTTAATTTTCAACTTTTTCGCATTTTATTTTGTACTTTTCCTATATTACAGGCTATGAGGATATAGATGTTATGTAGTTTTGTTTAAATATTTGTCCCTCAAGAGAATTGAACCCATTATAAGCCTACCCACTAAGCTTACCTCGAGCTTAGTTAGTATTGAATTACTAAGTTTACTTATCAACGATTTTTAAATTTAAACTTTATTTTTGATGTGTTATTTCCTGTATGACATAAAAATATAATGGCGTGTTAAAGTTCTGAGTTCACTCTAGCAATGTAAACACTGGAATTTGTAACATTTGCGGTTAGGTTTATAGTTTTTTTTTTAATTATATCTTTATGTTACTATATTGTGCGTATTATAATTGTATTATTTCATATTAATTTTCAATATTTTGTTTATAGCTATTGTTAAAGGAGCTAAAGTTATACCTACTATTAATAGGTTATCATAATTATTTGTAACTTAAAAATGTCTGTGTCACAAAATTCTAGACATTAATATAAATTACTAGCGACTCACCCTCGCTTCGCTCGGGTTCGTTCTCGGGATTGCTTCTCCATACCAACTTTTATCCTCATTTCCTTATGGGTTGATTTCCGGGATAAAAACTATCCTATGTCCTTTCCAGGGTTTCAAACTATCTTCTTACCAAATTTCATCTAAATCTGTTCAACAATTTGGGAGCCTATTCGGTACAAACAAACAAAGAAATAAATCTTTCCTCTTTATAATATTAGTATAGATATAGCACAATCATTATGCAAAATATATGAAAATTATCCTATTAAAATTTATAGGGTACCTACCTAATATTACCAATGATTGACCGTCTAACCGAAGCGCAAGGAACGGCGTGGAATGAGGCGACGTCTACGCCTTAGTAATTTCCGAAATCGCTTGTCGACAATCAGCCTAGTGGTGCGCTCGGCGAAACGAACGAATAATTAGATCCCGATCTTTATCTAATAGCGATGATTGTCACTTATTTTCAGTGTAGTCAGGTTTCAATGCTTTGAAAATGAAGGATTTTTTAGTTATGGATAGTTTTTAGCAGGCTTCAAAGGAAGAAGATAATCGATTCTGGTTTATTTTTTGTGTTTACGTTACGTGATTTTTTCGCTAATTATTAATCTATTATATTATCATTTTTTTGTGATAAGTAGATCAAAGATAATCGTATTTACACACCACTAAAGGGGAAACATTCAAAGTGTTTTTGAAGTTGTTGTACCCTTAAGTTAATCATTATTGTAGATAGTTTGAACAAGAGTTACATGTAATATGATATTCCATTAAGACATTCATTTTTTATTGCAATTAGAATTTATTATTTACGTAGGTACTGAAAGTAAATAAAATAATTTTGAAACTAAATTACTATTTCATCATAAACTATATATTTATTACTTATGTTAAAATGTCTCATATCTATTATAGCGACTCACCCTCGCTTCGCTTTGGGTTCGTCCCTAGACAAAAACAAATCTATCCCACGGGAACCGTACATTTTTCCGGGATGATATATAGCCTATAGCCTTCCTCAGTTAACGGGCTATCTAATGCAAAAAGAATTTTTCAAATCGGATTAGTAGTTCCTGAGTTTAGCGCGTTCAACCAAACAAACAAACAAACAAACAAACTCTATAGGTTTATAATATTAGTATAGATTGGTACAAATATTATGAATAACTTTAAAATACGATGCAAGGAAACCATGAAGCAAGACAGAGTGTAACGTGTAAAGTGTGTGTATGTGGCTTTACTAACTAATATCCGAAATCACTTGTCGGCATTTGGACTATCGATGCATTCTGCAAAACGAAATTGAATAAGTAGATCTCAATCATCATCTGATTGTGAAGCCTTTTTACGAGAGAGTTGAGGAACTTAGTACGAGATAAATAAGTGTTGAATGATGAATAAACAACGTGTTAAGTGCTAAAATAACATATAAGTTTTAATAATATATAATTTTGATTTATTAATATAAAAATATATAGGTAATTTTAATTTCAGATAACAGTTCTGAGTTAAAATTATTGTGGAAAAAGTGTTATTTTTGTTTCATCTATTCGTATAACATGATAGTTCTTATCAAAATAACTTATCTTACGTTATAAATTAGTATTAGTTACTATTTTCAATGGGATATTGTATACAAGGTTATAAAGTGTATTATTTAACTGTCACGTTAAAAATGAAAATATTTTTTTTTCCTATAAAAAAAATATATAGAAATATGTTTGTTTTAGTGTCGATTGTTGTTTTAATCGATATATCAAGTATAAGCCGTCCGTCGTCACCAGGCAATCAGAAATATAATTAGATTGAGGCGGACGCCTAATTGTGATAGTCTCAAGTTGCGAGCCCCTAGATACGAGCCGAGCTGGGCGCATTGACAAAATCAATAGTTGACCTATCGTATGACCCTTAAAGACAACAGACATCACTTTTATTAGAAACCTTGAATATTCTAAACAAACTTACGTAAAATTTTTGCCATTAATGAAGAAAGTCAAGGAAAAATTTTAGTCACCGACGAAAAGAAAACGTGAGCAATTATTTGAAACTTTTAAGATGTAGCGGCGTGAAGTAGATTGACTAGTTGAACTTCGTTACTTCATAAAACAATGCTATGGGCTCCCATAAAAGTCAGCCGTTAAATAAGATAGGCGGCCCCGGACCGATAACTGTTCTTTCAACCGCTAATCACCCCATGAATTCAGCTAAACCTACGGACAGTCCGTCATAATTCCGAACTTCAAAAGTAATACCATCAACTCGGTGTTAACTTAATTTGAGTCACTTTAACAAGTCCAATTAAAGGAATTTGTGTTTCTCTTATCTTCAATATAACATTGAGCATAATTTCAAATTATATTTCAAACTTTCCGATAATGAAGGGTGGGCGGGAGAGGGTTGGGGCGGGCGGGTGCGGCACTTCGCTTATTTCATTAGTTACATAAATTCTCCTATTGAGGATGGCTGGCAGAAAGGGGACGGTTTACCCTTATTACGAGAGTCTCCTTATCAATACAATTATTAATATAATAATATTATTATTGTAATAATTTCTGAGCGGAGTGGAAAGAGGAGTCGTAGCTTAACTTTGCCAGCAATAAAGGGTGGCGAGAGATAATGGAATGGAAAACAGTTTGAAGTTTTATTGGAAAATTGGTACTTACTAATTGGTAGCATTATCGATCTATTAGCGACTTACAAAGCGGATGAATTCAATATAATTTTTTTAAACGTTAAACTGCTACAAGCTTTCTTTTTAACATGACTTTTATCTCAATAAATTATAAGTTAATACTGTAGTCCTTATAAAACTATAAATTTCAACTTGAAGTTTAAATTCTATATAATATATTTCTAATAAATTCTTATTAAATAAAAATATTTAAATAGAAATTATAATAATTTAAGTAGCTCTTTTAAAATGGCAACATTTTGCTCGTGCCCAACTTATCTTCCATCCAGGTGGGGTCGGGTCAAACGGCCAGTCGCACCATAAATAGGTTAAACAATACATAGTTGCGTATCTTATATCGTTTAATATGATAACAGTATCGTGATCTAATGAAACCTCACGTATATAGAAATTGAAACTAGGTTGAAGGTAATCCCGACCCGGGAGACCCATAAGTATAGCCATAATTCCTAAGGGCCACGTCTCATTATAACACTAATACAAGACTCATCCCGAAGTTACGGTGAATACATTAAAGGGTTCAATCCTTACTGATGAGACATCGGTCGGGTGGGGTGCCTCCCCGGGCGGGGTCGCTTCGGGCACTGGCCTGGCTAGGGGGAAATAAGGCAGGCATTATAGGAGATAGCGTTCATTTACATTGTCCAATAACTCCAAGTAGTGTCCGAGCGAATATTAGTTTATGGCATGCGGTGTTTCTCGCTCGCCACGTATATAACCAAATTGTACGGTCTTGACAAATTTTAAAACAAAAACCCGAATGAATTCGGCCCAGTAATTAATTTGATTTGGTTTTAATTAACGGGACGCCAATTTCAATACCAAAAAAATTAAAGTCTCTAAAGGCTTTCCGATTACAAAACGGAAAATTTAGATGGAGTTTAAAGAAAAGGCTTGAGAGATTGATTATTTATTTTGGAATTGAGGTTTGGTTTGGGCAGTACTCTTAGCTAGATAATAAGACAGGGTAACGTACGCACTGACGGAAATATACGACGTTAGTATCAGAGAGTGGCATGCGGAGGACGTACGTGCCTCCACGTTGCGAAAACAGGGTTGAGATCTTTATACTTGCCTATTTATATCAAAGTCGTGAACTATAAAAAGTTGTAACTATCAAAGAGTATTACAACTTAGTTTTAACAAAGGCAGTATTATAAATAACGTAAAAATAACTAAAATTTTTATAAAATATGTTATTTATAATTTTAAGTATTATTATAAAATATATGGAATAAGATAAGCTATTAATAATCTATCCACTCAAATTTCCTAAATTACCTTGCTTCTTCTAAATGCCAATCAGTAACAAAAAAAAAATCATTTGTATTAAAAATATTCTTTTCTAGTACGTTAAAAAAAAATATGTCTCAGACAAACAACAACCCTAGCCACAGCCCATATAAATACCCAGAATCAAGATGCATATATAAACTACACATACGCACGTAGTCTTCCCTCACAACTGTACAAAGGGTAGGCTTTATTCTCATTCGGTTCGGAGATGCACTATCCTAATTATTGAGAGGCCAGAAGCAAGACTCGGAAAGCTATTGTTTGAGAAAGGTAATATTATTACCGAGAATGCTAGGTTTATTCTCGTGTTGGATAAAGCTTTAACACGTTCTAGGAATAGGTACTCTTAATACATTCAGATATCATATCAGCCTCACTGATCTGAACAGGTTCATGTGTATTTGGTTAGGAAGTACTTTAAAAATTATATAATTGAAGTAATTTTAACTGTGCCACTTAATGAGAAATTTTATAAGTGTGAAGTACTTAACTACATTCAGTACTAAAATAAGTGATAAACTAACAATAGGTCACAAAAACTGAATAAAAGTACAGTATTATTAGGTCTAGATATTACTGTCTAGTAGTAGTACGGTAGGTTATAAATTATAGTTATATTAATGAAATAAAATCTACGTAATGATTTGTATTATATAATTAATGGAAAAAATTGAAATTCGAAGATATAAAAATGTTTGCGTAAATCTAAGAAAGTTATTTAATTAAACAATTACTTCTTGTCTTTCGTAAATGTTTTGTTTATTATTGTGTTATAACTGTGACGTTAATAATCTTATAATAGAAGAAACATCTAAAATAGGTCTGTATTTTCGTCGTAATGGAGTGGGCCGTAAGAGTTTACGTAAGGCCTTCGCGCCAATTGTTCATGTCATATGTTATTTGAAAGAGAAATGTTTTTTTTTGAAATAACATCGATTTTATTTGATTAATTTGATATATGGTAAAATTGGTTCACTTGGTTGATATATTATGGTAAAATTATTTAATTTTTTTTATTACAGAAATTAATTACAGCTTGTAATTAAATGATGACGACAAATATTTTTAAATATATTTCTAATTGACAATTTCTTATACTAAATTGTTACTTCAATTTTTTCCTATAACTTAAAACAGTTAATAAACACTAGCTCAAACAGCAATTATGAATAGGCTCAAAAATGACCGGAATACAATTTTCGCCGTCGATCATAATTCTATCGTAGGACGTCGTCTAAGCATAAATTCATACGTGGCCGCACGCACGCATCGTACCGTCAAATAAACTGGCAGTTTAATCAAAGCCATTAGACAAGTGAGCCAAACACCGTCAACCAACGTAAGCTGACCCGTGAAAGTTAGCCCGGCTTAAAGTAACGATAGAAACGTAGAGAGCTCTAATAGATGGTGGGTGGCTGATGCCTTTAACGCCTAGCTGGCCAGTGACCAACGCCAGGAGGCGGGAGGCCATGCGTTCCTAATAAAGATGGCGGAAACAACATGGCCGTTTTGGCGGAGAAATTTGGAGGAATTATGAGAAAACGTGTAGCTCAGCTTCTAAGCTAGATTTTGAGCTGCCCAAGCGTGTAACCTTTGCGAAACATGACTGTATACGGTTTTACATACTGTATTCTAGAACTAAATATTTATCGTCGTACTAGATATTATGAGAATTTTGGTTGGTTATATCAAAAGTGTTATTTGTAGGGTGTTATTAATGCTATAATTAAGTAAAGTTAACTAAGCTTATGAACCCAAATAGCATTTATCAAATACAGCGTCCCATACGCATTACATTGGCCGATACAAAGCCATAATGAGAGGCCACCGCGTGTATAACTTACCCCGGCTTCCCCTTAAATTATTCAGGAGAGAGTAATCTTATTACATTTACATATTAATCAACGGATTTTAATTATCCACCTTCCCCACCGCGCCTTGATAATTTGCCTTCAAAATGCGACTCGCCTCGATTAATGACCTATGTAGACTTCAGTTAAGACACTTGATCATCTAGCATTCCTAATCATATTATGTTACCTCACTTTACCTTATTTTATTATACTTATTTTTATTTATTATGGCTTCAAAAATATTATATTATTTTTATATTATCATGACTTAAAAAATAAAGTGAAAAACCAAATTGTAGATTTATTTATTTTTTTGTCTTGGTTTTCAATTGTTTTTTTTTTTTGAAAAACTTAACGAAAAAATATACCACAATACTAAAATCACTATTACTATTGCTATAGTATGAAATAATATTTTTTTAAATAAATATTATATTTAAAAAAAAGGTAGTAATTAGACGTATCGATATGGCTTCACATTATCCCCCGTCTTTGGTCTACGTCGACCGTAAAGACGTATTTGCGATATAACTTTCGGTTATAGTTTATTTGAATTAACAATTCAATATTCAAAACTAGTTATAATTTATGAATGAATTATTCATTCGTAATTAAACTTACGGCGATGATTTCGTCGATCCCAACTTACCTGAAATGAAATAAAGTAAAGTAATTAGTTGTGTACAAAATAATTTAATAGGTTATAGTTTGATTGCTATACAAAACTTAATATTAAAAGGTAAAGCAATTTATCGCTTTTAAGAGATGACAAAACATTTTTAAATATATATACTTATGAATATTTTTTTTAATATAAAACCAGCGACTCACCCTCGCTTCGCTCAGATTCGTCCCTAGTTTTCGTAACGCACGCCAAATAATGACTGTTATAGGCAATTTTTTGATATCTTAGGTTAAATGGGGATCTATATTTTTTTTAAATATAATATGACCTGTGTTACTCGCTGATAATGTAGGTTTTGATAGGTGAAAGATTTTTTTAAATAGGTCCATTAATTTTTTAGATTATTCATTACAAACAAATAATATTAGTTTCATATAAAATATAGTTATATAACATGTGTATTTATATATTTAATAGAATAAGATATTTGCGTAAAGAGTGACACTATTAGAAACTTTAGTGAGAATAACTATACTAATTAATAACTGGCGACTCACCCTCGCTTTTCTCAGGTTTGTCCCTAGGTTACTTCCCCATACAAACTTTCATCCCCATTTTGACTCCCTTAAGGGATGATTTCCGGGATAAAAACTATCCTATGTCCTTCTCAGGGTCTTAAACTATTTTCTTACCAAATTTTATCTAAATCGGTTAAGTAGTTTCAGAGCTTATTCGATACAAATAAACAAACAAATTTTCCCCCTTTATAATATCAGAATAGATAATTCTGTCGTGTTTTCTCTAAAAATAAAAACAATCAAGTGTAATCTTATCAGGAAAAACGCACCAAAACAATATGACTGCTGAGTAGCCAACTGCTTTCAGGTAAAAGAATAAAAAACAAATAGAAGTGCAAGTTTAATCAGCGCGCTCATTTGTTTGACGTTGGAGGCAGCGCATTACGCACGGAACGAGAGTTGGGCGGGGACCGTAAAGCATTGATATATTATATGGCTACCAGCCCTCAGGGCACTTAATAAGTAAGTTAATGCGAATGAGAAAGGATAACGTTTAAAACTTAATGATTATTTTTAATATCAGTTTTAAAGTCCAATTACTTCATTTTCAGCCGAAATAAACATATTCTATTAATGTCGTCTACAAGTTACCTAAGAGTATTGTACTAAAATTTTCTCTTAATGAATTACTTTGTTTTTAACTGGTGAGAAAGTATTTTTCAGCAATTTACGTTTTGGTACATCTTAAAGTAGTAGAAGGTTACTAGTTTAAATGTCTATCTAGCTGATATCCCCTAAGTAACACACTCGTATGTATCAAAAAGCGATATTTTAAAAGTTTGCTCTGTTATAAACTATTGATAATGTAACTTTTTATTAACCAACTGATATTCTTCTGGAATTACTTGAAGTAGTTGGAAAAGAAGCCGATTTTAATATCAATTTCAGTTCTAAAATGCATTTTAAATCCAAGCAAAGGATCGATTAATGTAACCTAAGCTATGTATAGGAAAACGGTTGTCTTAAAAGTTTGCATTGTTTGAAACAAATGACAAAATAACTTTTACCAAAATACTGGCATACATATATTCCTATAGAATAACTGCAAATAGTAGTAAAAAGATAATTTACCTAATACGAAAAATTACATAATAGAAAAAAGTGCGTGTATGTGCAATTCACACATGGTAGAAGTGAAACTTAATATTATATATTTGTTAGACAATAACAACTCTTACCGTAGCAACATGGCAATGTATTTTATCTCATTCTCTCGCCGGCTTAATCCTATATATGTATGTGTTTGTCTCTTTTTAGTGTCGCATTTTCGTTTCATCGAGTTTCAAATCACAACGATTCTAATAAAGTTTCAAAAGTACGATACAAGAAAGACAGTATAACCATGATATAATTATATGGCGGCCTTAACATTTAATAACAATTTTTTACGACGAAAAGAAGACCCTTACTAGTCGTCTATCATACGACGACTAAGAAAACATTAAAACTGCTTCGTATTGTATTAAGTAGATATAATATCTAATGTTTAATATTCAAATTTAACTCGAAATGACGTAAACAATAAAGCAATTGCTTCGCGGTCATTTTCATATTATCATATAAATATGGTAATAAAATAAGTCTAGACATAAAGCTTTGACTCATTCTACTATTTGAACAAAGTTTTGTATGTACTCTTTGCTATAATAATTTGGATGAAATGTTTCCTTATTATTCACTGTTATTATTAATCTGCGAAAACTTCAATTCAATTCAATTTTCATATTAATGGCTTCAAAGCGTGCCAGTTAAGAACAGATTACTTCGCCAATGTCACGTAGAATGGAGTAGACTGTAAAAACTGACGATATATAATATACTAGCGACTCACCCTCGCTCCATTCGGGTTCGTTCCTACTTACATTTTAACGTTTAGTATAGATTTCTCAGAGATGAGATATTTTCCCGCAGTAAAAAGTATCCTATATGTTGACCCGGATAACCAACTATCATCATACAAAATTTCATCAAAATCCCTTCAGTGGTTTTTCCGGGATGCGGTAACAGACAGACAGACAGACAGACAAAAATTCTAAAAACTATAGATTCGGCCTCTGTATCGATAATAATGACTATTTCCATCAGATTTCCCAATAAATATTTAATGTACAGATTCGGCTTAGTTACAATTTTATTATATGTATAGACTATGATGACACGTCGTCAACTAGAAAAAGAAAGTGTTAATTCAAGTGTATGTTCTTTTTTGTATGTAAAGATATTTTCGCTTTTGGGAACCGATGTTCAGAATTCATTTAATGATTACCTTAAGGTTATGCCAATATAAGAAAGTAAAATCAACTCCTTACTTTTAAGTGATAAAGTGAAGTCGATGTACATACAACCTTATTTAAAAAGTGCAAAAAGAAAACACGAAATTTTTTATAAGTAATAATTCAAATGTATTTAAATTTACGCTATTTTAAATATTTTTTATATGCTTGTATGATTAGAATAATCTGTAAATATTTTTTACCAAATCTAAACTTCCTTATCAGTAGAGAACTACAAGTATGTCCCTAAGTATGGATGGGATGCAGACTTTATATGTAGTAAACAAAGTATATTATTTTAAATATACTTGTATAATATACTTTGCAGATATACTCGTAGATGTCTGAAATGGTAGAAAATTATTGTAGTCCAGTATTGTAAACAAATCTTATTTTTAAAAGAGGTACTGCAATTGTGTTGCCAGTTTTTCCCAGAAAAAATGCCTTCTAAGCCGATAGTAATGACATCACGGCCTTACTATTTAATTTAAACGTCAAAAAAAAAATACTCAAAAGTGCTTATAAAAGTCTATTTTTATAAAGTTTATTTTGATTTTGAACTTGAAAAGACCTAAAGTAATAATATGTTATACATAACCTTGCTTAGTGTATTAATTTTTTATCTTATCGTCGTATAATAACGTTGATTTATTAAATGTATCTCATAAAGATAAATGTTTTTTAAAACTAATTAAAAAAATGGCATCCATAAGTGCAGAGGAAAGAATAATTTTGGAATCGACCCTGCGGCTCTCATATTTCAGATAAAGGTAAGTAACCTACCTGTCTTTTACTTACTACCGATTTTTTTAAAAACATAGTGTAGGGATATTTTTTAGTGTTTCTACTAAATATGCTAACAATTTTTTTCACTAACTGACACCATAACATATTAAATTTATTTAAATTTTTATGCTTATAGAATTTATATTTTTTTGTACCTAAGTCATTTTTATTTTATAAAACTAGAAGAAGAGAGTGAACCAATGAGAGAAAGTAAAAATTTTACTTACTTATATGGAAATCCATTAATTTTTTGAATAAATTTATTTTTAAAATTAGTACTTTTTCACAATTTAGGATAAACTCAGTATTCATAAATAGGTATTCTGACAAGGACCAGTTTTGTTTAAAAAAATATTAATATTTTTTTTTTCGGAATTTCGTAGTTAGAAGTGTTAAAAGACGTTTGATTGCATAATTTAGCACAAATACCAATACAAATATTTTTTTAATATTTTTCCTTATTGGATTAAATGCAAAAAATTATCATAATTTAGTTATTTATTTAAGTATTTTAAACTCAATTTCGTCCTTTAAAATAAAATAAAATATCCAATACAACCTCAATGTCCTTTAGTCACTTCTCCCGTTATATTATAATAATTTACATTAAGTATGAAAGTTCAGAAATCGTGTGATGCGATTGCCCTCTAAACACTTAAATGTCATATTCCTCATTATCTTAAGCAGGTAAGTTTCGTGTGTATAAGAAATGTCTCCCGCATAATTAAAGTTAAGAACGTATTAAGTCAATAAATTATGTATACAAGTGCGCTGATCAGGCGAAGATATAAATTATATTTTAATTAACAAAAACTGGTTTACGCATACAATCCGCGTTTAGTTTGGTTAATTAAGCGAAAATTATCTTTGAAAATACTCGAAAAGTTGAAGGTTTTATTGCGAAATGCGTACATTTAATGAGAGTGTAATAAGTGTAAAATACTAATTTGAATATAAATCAAGTCACACAGATTTGATAAAAAATAGTAATGCCTCTGAGGCTTATTTAAAGAAACACGTTACTACTACGTTATTTAAAAGTGAAATAAAATTTGCGCTTATATTAGAGCTAAAATGCTGTACAAATATTACTAAGGATTTCGTTAGAAAATACTAAATTATCGTAATATTATAAAGGCCATATTTTAATTTCTGATTTACATAATATGTGATTTTTATTGAGAATTTTTGTATAATATCAATGACGACGCAAGGCCATCAGTAACAAGTAATACAATTTACCATGAAAACTTAATACATTATTCACAAAAAGTCAGATATAATATATTTTTTAGTATTTTCAGAATATTTATAAGCCCACAAACGTTCACGATAACATTACATTTACTAATTAAAAAACGAAAGTAACAGAGTTAATTAAATAAAAAGCGGGAAACCGACGCGGGCGCACGCAATCTCTTTGCATATTGATTAGAATCGGAGATCGGACAAATGCAACTGTAGTTTTGCAATACATTGATCTAATGTGCAGTAAACAAAATATATTTGAAACTAAGCTTTAGCCTATAAATATTGTCATTGTAGTTGTCACTACAATGTTAGCAAAAATGAAATTAATGATTAAAAAAAAGTATATTATTCATTAAGACAATGTCTAAAAATTACAACATTGATATCACCTTTTAAGTGTAAAAAAATCTGTAGCAGGCAATCTCGCTCTTCCATAGCCACTACGATAAAACCACCTTTTCGGATTTTTAGTCTGTTTTGATTTTTCATTCCCGACGTTTTAAAACTTGTAATTTTATCAGCTTGCTTCCCCATACAAACTTTCCTCCCCATTCTCACCTCCTTAAGGGATGATTTCCGGGATAAAAATTATTTCACTCATTCACTTTTCATATCATGAGATTTTTTTTTTAACGATTGATTGATTTTAGTAAAAAAAGATTCTTTTAATTTCCTTCTATACAAAACTTGTCCTGACAATAACAAACACAAAAAAAAGAATTATCTAATTTGGTGCAGTCGATCGGAAGTTATGCGCGTACATATATTTCGGTGATGCATTTTTATTTATATAGATGTCAAATATTCGCGTAAATCTAAGAAAGTATTAAGGATAGAATTTATCGTTTAAAATCTTTACTCTATAAAAAATCCCGTGAAAATCTTTGTTTTTTGACCGGCCTAAAAAAAGGTTATTTTTTGTAACGCGATATATTCACCAATTGTGAACTGATAATGATATTTTTTATGTTAAGTAAATATTTACACAATATTATTATTAATACTATTATTGAAAAATAATGTTATTGTTTTCAAGAAAATTAAGGAAAATTTCTTTTCAGTACTCAGTAAATGATTTATCTTATGTAACTCTTAAATTATCAAGTATTTACCAATCAGTCTTGATAAAATACATTAATCTTACTAATATTAATTATAAATGTGAAAGTTTAGTTGAATGTTTGGATGTTTGTTACTCAATCACACCAGAACGGCTAAACGGATCTGGATGAAAGGCACAGAGATAGATTATAGACTGGAATAGCACATAGGCATATTTTTATCTCGAAAAAAATGTCCGATTCCCGTGGGATAGATTAGTTTTCGTTTTTCTTGAGGCGAACCCGCGCCAAGCGAGGGTGAGCCGCTAGTTATTTATAACCTAAACCATTTTCTATCCCAAAAGCAATAAAATAATGAACAAGCCTTTTTGTTAGGAGTTAGGCAGGAAAACATTTAGTCATTTAGGTTTGCATTTTTAACATATCATTATAATCTTCCTTAAGACTCTTCTTGGATTTTGTATTAGGTATTAAAAAATTAAGAACAACAAATAAACACACGTCTTCAACCTAATCGGAAATTTTTATTTGAAAAACAAAATTTCGTTAAATTTTATCTCCTGTTTTATCATTGGAAATCTGTAGCTCCTTGATGTATGAGGGCTCACTATCCAAGTTTTATCAAAAACCCCAAAATCGCAATTATCGGGAAAATATTAACACGTATAATGGTTTTTGCATAAATAAAAAATCGATTAGTCCGTTTATAATTACTAATCGGCACTAAAACGCTCTTTATTTATGTTCCGACCATTGAGTTTTACATTTTATTTTTCCATCGTTTGCGTGTCCCATATCTGTTACGTTTGGATAATTAAGATTTTAATTATTAAAAACACTTATCACTTTCCCGTCCTGCTACAAAATATGACATAAAGCGGGCTACTTCATTAAACGTTCTTATGTTATTGCGAAACGTTATACATTTAATCTCATTTAGTGACAGGAAACCTCGTATCGGCGATTATAGTAAAGGAGCGTGGGTTGATTTTACGATATTTGATTATGAATTTTATAAACATTGCTCCAATGATGACATTGCATTAGCATAGCTTCCTAGAACGTATTTAGTTCAAGCTGCACTGTTGGACCGGCAGATAAATTAAGACAAAATACATAATAGGTGCTTTTAGCGGTACCTCATTTCTTATCGTTACTGTATTACTAGTGGGTGCCTATCCGTTTATTAGCATGAAAGCTTGCAATGAATATTCCTTAATATTTATTATAAAGCATAATATATAAACGATAAAGCAGACAATATTGTGTAATTAATCATTGAATTTAATTAAATTTTATTAATCATAGAAAACGTATTAAACATTAATAACAACTTACGATCTATACAAATAACTCAATTTAAATATGTTAAACGCCATAATTTAATAATGAAATATGGCTAAACGGTCAATGTATCATAAATATGAAGTAATTTTCTGCGACCAAAACAACAAAGCAGTTCCTAGCCTATAAAGCAAGTTGGAGGCCGTACAATCTTACTTTAATTGCGTGTAACATAAATTACCGCCAACTTATTACAATCTGCTCCTGTTCTGATACAGGAGGCTATGTTATAGATTACCATGAATCCTATTTTATGAATAATAGAGGCGTTAATGCAATGATGCCTCAAAATTGTGACGACGTACATCCTTTCTGGCTTCGAGTGGTACGAATTTAAATACAATTATTCTGTACTAACGGTGTTATTGTCGTATCGTTTTATGGATAGCGTTGAAATTATCGATAGGCTCTCCCGTGAATTGTCGTGACTTTGTTTAGATAAAGTGACTTTTAAATGTCAAAAGTGTACTTTTGAATTAGTAGAATGAACTTTGTCTTGCATTTTATTTTTAACCAAATATATTGTTTGAAATGAAATTACTAAATAGTAGTTTAATAAAGTATTTAATATGTAATCGAATGTACCTGTAATATTGCGCAAATAAAGAGTAAGTTTATAGTAAACATACGAGTAGTTTCAGCATAGGAACAGTTATGACGTTTAATTTCAAAACAGTACTTTCCCATGGGATACATTTTATTTTCCTGGGCAACAATTTTGACAATCTCCGCTTGAAAATTTAGGATAATTTCACTAAGGCCGGATAGCATTCTCAAAGACTCTTTACAGAAACCGTCGACTACCATTATAATTGCAATTAGTAATGCAAATATTTGTGTGTTAGTATGTTTGTTACTCCTTTCCGCTGATATGACGGTACGGATTTAAATAAAATTTAGTACCAGATAGGCGACATAGAGTAACACTTCTACGTAGGGTACCTAGGTACCTAGGGACGCACCCAAGCAAGTGAATTACATGTATATGTATACCTATTTTAAAAACGAACTGACAATCTTGTATAAATAACTATTAGTAAAACTTCGATCTACTTTTCCATATAAAGTTAGACTAATATCACTAAACGCATGTACCACGCATATTCTTACATTGTTATCAAGCTTGTTTATCTAGAGGCATCCTGTTTAGGCTACTGTGGGCTGTTGCCAACTCATCTGGATAGATTAAGCTATCTATATATAAATTATCCTCTTGACCATCTTTATTAACATTTAATATGACATTCTCATAATATATGACGAAACCAGATCATTAATTTAAGTTGAAAACAGGTTCTTTTAATAAATGATATATTATGTGTATTAACATATAAAATATATCTTATACATTTGATGATCAAATGCTGATTCTAAAGGCGATATTAAGTATTTATAAAATTATTTTTTTTATTAATCTTCACTATACATAGGTATAGTCATGAAAAAGGGCTTCCCAAAAAGAAAATTGGAACATCTCTTAACTCTTACATATATAGTTTATTCCATATTATGTTTTCTTTGATTATATTCATTAATAATGTAGAGACATGGCACTTGCTTTAAATAAATTATAATTAAAGGTAGAGTAGGGAACTAATACTGATCTTTGCGAAGACTGGGCTCGTATATCAAAGGCTTGCAGAATAGCCGTTCCGCAAATTATTCATAGGCTCATTATCATAAAATTAACGATAATAAATCATGGCGGTCCAATTAACCGACCGATACGGGACAGGACTTAGAATGCGGAAAAATTGTTTTAAGTAGCCAATTATGTATACACTCGCTTACTTATTATATTATGAATTACGTCTTGTATAAATAACATAGGTAAGTGTTTCTAACAAATATGTGTCACAATGTAAGTAGTATAATAAATTTCTCAGAGATGAGATATTTTCCCGCAGTAAAATGTATCAAAATTTGCTCAGTGGTTTTCGTGATGCGTTCCCAGACAGACAGACAGACAAAAAATCTAAAAACTACAGATTCGGCCTCTGTATCGATAATAATATCTATTTCAATAGTATTTTCCAAAAAATATTTAATGTACAGACTCGACTCAGTTAGAATTTTATTCTATGTAAAGATGTTAAAAAGGTAAAAGTACGGATGTAAAAAAATTATAGGGTAAATAGGGATTTGTATTTACACAAGTATTTATTTTTTTCCAACACCTTATTTAGTAAATAAGGGTTAAATGTTAAATACATTAATTGTATTTATGAGACGTATTTATTAGTGAATTTATAGGTATGACTTGTAAATTCTAAATGACTGCCGATTAACTTAGAATATGACGTCAATGTACGTATTGTTATACCAATCATATACATTATATTAAATTTATATACTTTTATGAATATTTTTCAATTTCGGTTTTAGAAAAATTAATTCGGAGAATTTTTACAGACCAAATGTTCAATATAATTTAAGGACTAAAAGTTTGAAAACCTCCGTAAAAGTGTATACGAAGAGTATTGGGAAAAGTGGAAAAGATGTGCAGAAATCGAAGTTCGTTCTAGACAATCTGTTGTTTCTTGCTGTCCTTAACTGAGGGCACAGGGGTAGGGCAGGGTATTTAGTATAAAGATACATATATATACATGTAATACATTACATTATTTTGTATATTAAATACTTATAATACTATGGATTTATAAAATTTAAATGAAGGAAAATTTTAAAGCCCACGACAAATTTAGAAAATCTCGTTTCTTCCTTCTTGGAATATTTGCCATTTATGAGAATTGTTCTTAGAAATACAATTTGTATTTTAAGGATATTAGTTTGGTTAGAGTTTAAGATTTATTAGAACTTCTACACAAGTTTAAATACGTATAATCTATTTATTCGTAAAGCTTTGCAATTACTTATTAGTCCATTCTTCTTCATTTAGTATACATAATTATTATATTTATTTCCGATTTTCTTTATAAAAAAAAAATTAAATCAGGAAAAATATAAGTTACAATCTAATACTTCCTAACGTTGAGTGACAAGTCAACGTGAGGCCCATAATTAGGTCTAGAAGCATTTTTTGTACAAAAGTTTCATGTGTGAGTGAGCACTAAAGGTGAATTTTTGGACGTTCATCCCTCAAATAAGGGATGTTAGATTGTATTTCGTTTTTGAACTTATAAATATGGAAATCATATCGGGCTCACTGCATATATTAGGATACACTGTTTTTATTTAATGTTAATTGTGTTATTAAATGTGTATGTGTTTTGTATATCTATCATTTATTTATGTTTTTACTCTTATATACTTTAAAATTTTTTCTCTGCACTTTCTCTTTCTGTCCCGCTACTTAAAACTATTTCTCACATACATACATGGGTTGGCTGGAGGAGATCTCTTAAAGAGATATGTCCACCTTTATCCACATCACTGTCTATGTATTTTTTTTTGTATGGCAACTTTTTTTGTGCAATAAAGAATATATATATATATATATATATATATATATATATATATATATATATATATATATATATATATATATATAAAATTTAAAATATAAAATTATGAATTACTAGCGACTCAGCCTCGCTTCGCTTGGGTTGATTCCCCATAGAAGCTTTGATCCCCTTTTTCACCCCCTTAAGCAGTGATTTCCGGGATAAAAAGTATATATAAATCCTATGTCCTTCCTAAGGTCCCAAACTATCTACTTACCAAATTTCATCTAAATCGGTTCAGTAGATCCAGACATTACCCCTCTATAACCTCACAAACTCACAAACTTTATACCTCTTTATAATATTAAGTATAGATGTTAAACTTAGCGCAAATTTTAGAAAGTAATTGAAAAACCGACGATAGTGAGCGTAACTGTATCCCGGTAATGATGTTATTAGGCAGATTAATGAGGCGCATTTATATCGTGGTTACACTCGCCGGCCATTTGATACCGCCCAGAAATAATCTATCAAGTCTTCTTTGTCTTGTGAAGAGTTTATAAAGATTTTTGTTCATTTAATAATACGGTAATGCTAACAAAATAAAAGGCACCGATAAATTTATTTCTACATACATTTTCATATCCATGTAGAAATATAATCTATACAGATAAATAAGGTTGAAGTGTCTGTTTGTAATGTCAAAATAACAGAATTTTACTAAATGCATATGAAATTGTATACGGTACTTATAAGAAAGACACAATTTTTAAAACTTTTGTCTGTCTGTCTGTTTGTATATCTATCTTCTGTCTGTCTGCCTGTTTGTTCTGGCTAATCTCCGTAACGGCTGGACTGATTTTGACGGGACTTTTACTGGCAGATAGCTGATCTTATAGGAAATACCTATATATTAAAACGTACACAGGGACGCGCCCAAGCGAAGCGAGAGTAAGTCGCTAGTTTATAAATAAAACAAAAAAAAGTATTTAAACACAGTAAAACTTGATAAGTTCAAGTGTGGCGGACGAACTTAATCCACCCTTCCCAAAATGTAATGCTTCCCTATAAATTAAAGTAGCCATCAAGATTTGTATTTTAACATAGTTCAAAGTACATAGCTAACCAACAATTAAAACATCTGGCATTAAAATGATACAGTAATGAATCATTTGACGTCAAAAGTTTTTTAATCATATAATTTTTATTATAGGTTTATCGTACATTGGCTGTTAAAAACTCGAATCCTCGATACTCGCTAGCGAGCGTATATTATATGATGTTAAACGCATGTTCAAAGAGATCGTTTATTAATTATACGAGAGTGACAGTAGTAAGGTAACATATCTTTTTAATAGCAGTTGTTGAAGATACACATACAGGTCATATATAAGTGCTACTTGTTCTAAGTGATATTATCTCTCGGTTCGGAACGATTTCTTTGTACGCGCCTCTAATTACAGCTTGCATTTTAATTATATGGAAGGGTGCAGAAAGGCATCGTAGCCCGCAGCAGTTCATGAACGGAAGCTAGTAACTTGTAGAATATAGAGTTTTATATATATTTATTTTATATCAACCATTTTCTTGTAAAATGACCATCGTTAGAATTAAAATCGATTTATTTTCTTTGTCTCTATGAACTGTTTAGAATAGACTAATGCCATTCGATGTATAGATATCTATCTACAATCTACATAGATATCTATGTAGATATTTCTTTTCTCCGTTGATATACTGTACATGTATGCAAGACAAACCAACAAACAAATTTTCATATTCATAAGTACAAAGTAAGGATAGTTCTATATGAATATATTTTATTTACACATAATTACATATTATATTTCAACAACATAATATTATTATTGTTATTAAACCTTTATTTATTATACTAAATGTATGTATGTATTAGCTTTCAATTGAACTCTATATATTTTAAGAATCATTTAATTTTTTTTGTATAATATTTTATCTATGCTAATATTATATTATAAAGAGGTAAAGTTTGTGAGTTTGTGACGTTGTAAGGGGTAATCTCTGGATTTACTGAACCGATTTACATAAAATTTGCTAATAAGATAGTTTGAGATCTTAGGAAAGACATAGAATACTTTTTATCCCGAAAATCATCCCTTAAGGGAGTGAAAATGGGGATGAACGTTCGTATTGGGAAGCAAGCTAGGGACGAACCCGAGTGAAGCAAGGGTGAGTCGTTAATAATCTATATATAAAATTCTGAGTTGAATCTGTACATTAAATATTTTTTGGAAATTCTTATTGAAATAGTCATTAATATCGATACAGAGATCAGATGTATAGTTTTTAGAATTTTTGTCTGTCTGTCTGAATCTAGAAATCTATACTAACCGTTAAAACGTACCTAAGGACAAACCCGAACGGAGCAATAGTGAGTCGCCAGTATTATTTTAAAACTGATCCAATATTACGCCCCTAAGTCTCTACTAAACGTGGTCTCACCAAACTCCTTGTGATTACCCGTCGCCGCTTAATAATCGTCTTGGTGATATTTATTACTTTAGCTGGCTAATTATCAGGAATTTTGATACTTGAGTTATTGGTCTGCTCGAGTTTATTTGAAGTACAAATTGTGGTTTAGAAAGTACTGCCTGTATAAGGAAATGGGTAATGGTCGAGTGCAGTTTTTAATTATAGTTTATCGTTTCAATGATAACTTTGTTATATTTTATAATTTAATAACTGTTTTAAAATTAAGAAATATTTTTGAGGAGCTATTTGATAGATATAATATAAATAATGTTTTTATATACCAAATTATTTCTTACATAGACTATACGTTTAATTGAAGGAAAATTAAATATGTTATTCATAAACTTTTTATTATTTTTTAAGGTAAGTCCACATTCGAGACAGTAAAGTGTAATAAAAATAATTAATTCTAAATACGACAATCGAATAATTTTATGACTTTTTTCATATCAGCTCAAACGTGTTATAGATAGAATTTTTTTTTTTTTACTTTATAGAAACATTGAAACCGTATGTCTTCTTACAAGTTACCGAAAATTCGTAATTAGAAGTTTTATTTAAATTTAGACTGGGATAAAGCTCTCATTTCGCGCAAAAGAATGGTAAACAAGCGAATTAAGCAAGATCAAGTACCCTCACCGTTCGCGGGGGTTCGAAAAAATCCCGAGTCGAACAAATTTTTATTTTACACAGAATTTAATTTCCGGCGCTCACGTGTCACGAGCCTCAAAAACTATTGCGCATCGCTCAGACGGTAATACAAAGCAATCTAAATTGGAAAATAGGCAATGCGCAGTGTGTGCTTACCAAAAACGACCATTCTGAATGCGACGCGATTAAAAAAAGAAGTCCGATGCCGATCGCGCCGCGGGGGGAGTCCCCGTCCCCACTTCCCCCTTTTTTCCTATTTTTTTCTTTTTTTCGGGAGGTGGGCGAAGCACGGGTGCATGCAGCCAGTGCCCACCTTTGTTTCGCATAAACAAATTAATTTCGGCCGCTGTTTTTGATGCCTAATTCGTCGGGTGATCGTGAGCCAACAATGCGGAATAAACCACAATTATAAGGCTGGATTAACTTCTATACAGATTTTAAATCATACATCTAACAAAAAATCTCTTATATTTCATGTTAGATTGGCAATTATTTTGGAGCGATCTACATTCGAGTGCATGGGTTTCTTTCAATATCTCTATTTCAGTAAAATTTTGAAATACGTACTGCATACGTACATACAATGTAAGTTAAATGTGAAGTAAGAAAAAGTACAATCATTTAACAATAAACATCGCAATAACCAACACTGACTATGTCCAATTTATCTCGGATAGTACAAAAGCCGCGAAAAATATGATACTGATTGAATCAGGTGATAATCAGGCACTTCGGGCACACGTCGCAGTGGGCGCCACCACTCATTAAGGGGGTGGCAGGACAATGCATGTTTGTACTGCTTTTTGCCCATTTTTTTCATTATTTCATTTCATTTCGCCCACCGCCCACACATCCGCGCTCGCGATTGTGCCTCCGCTTTTTTATAATTCGTTACCTTTTTTATCGGCCGCTCCATTTTCAGAGGATGGGCTGGGTGTCCGCGCAAACGGGAGTGTCGAACGCCGCGTGTCGAACGCTCAAAATTTTGTTTACAATAATAGTGTAAAATAAAAATATGTTATATATATTATATACAATCATAATACATAAAGTTATTTTAATAATAAACACATGTATTTTAAATAAAAGTATCTCTTCGGATTATTTCGCGGATTTATTTTGATTTTTGATTAAGAAGTTGAAGTAAACATATGTATGTTAAGAGAATTATATTAATTACTAGCAGAACCCGCGGCTATGCCCGTGTTCAATCTACAAAAAAATTCTTTAACTTTATGTTATACAGCGATTCACCCTCGCTTCGCGCGGGTCCGTTGCTATGTATTTATATATTGTTCATACAAAAATACTAAAATCGCGAATAAAAAATGGAGGGTGGGGGTAGGAGGGTGAAAACTACCTAAAAAAATATCATTAAAATCGGTCGAGCCGTTTCAGAGGAGTGCGACCACAAACACCGTGACACGATATATTTATATATTAGAAGGAAATAGATGTTTAAACTAATACGCTAAAACGTAAAAATCAAAAAGTGTTCGATTATTAAATTTTAATTTTTTAAGTTCAATGAATATAAATCATTTATAAAATAATATAATAATAATAAAAAAATTACTATCGTAAGTTATTTTATTGAAAATATTTTCTAACCGTGCGTCTAAGCTCATCTGATTATTGCCTTATTGGGTGCACTGATAGGTGACAAGCCATTATCTCGTCCTCGATGGGATCTATTGATTTGAAGTCGTTTTATTTACCAGAAACAACGTACGTATTCATATTGTTAGAGTACTTCAAATTAACTTTGTCATTTCAACTGTTTTAATGGAAAACTCGTTGATCGGATAATCAGAAATAATTGTGTAAATAAATGAATGTATTGAAATATTAGCTTAGTTTCGATAAAAAAGATTTATATAGTGTATATATAATGTGTTGAACTTTATTGTATTTTCCGAGGATTTGTGGGTTTTTAATATTTATTTATTGTATTGTTAACAAAGTGAGATGACTATATCTAATCTCGTTTATGTTTTTAAAAGTGCACAGATAAAGATACGAACATAACTATATTAGTTAAAGCTTTCAATTTGCTTAATTAAAAATTTAGAACGTATCAACTCTAGCCATTTCGCCTGAGATATAGCGTGAATTACACGTACACTAGCGACTTATCCCCGCTTCACTCGTGTGTGTTCCTGGTAGGTTCCTTTTGAATTATATATGTATATATAATGCCTATTTTTACCTAATTTTATTCCTAACAGTCTATACGTTACAATAAATAACCAAGTAACAAACACTCGCACATACAAACTTTCGTAACATCTATAGTAGGTATCTATATAAGAAAATTCTGAGTCGAATCTGTTCATTAAATATTTTTTGGAAAATCTTATTGAAATAGTCATTATTATCGATACAGAAGTCGAATCTATAGTTTTTACAATTTTTGTCTGTCTGTTGGGAATGCATCACGACAAAACCACTGGACAGATATTGATGAAATTTGGTATAACAGCGGTTATCCGGGTCAACATATAGGATACTTTTTACTGCAGGAAAATATCTCATCTCTAAGAAATCTATACTAAATATTAAAACGCTTTTATTTGAGATTTGTTTTTGTTTTTCACTAGGGACGAACCCGAGCGGAGCGAGGGTGAGTCTCTAGTAGGTATAGTATAAATACATGTTCATAAAAAATACAGCATTTAACTCAATATAAATAAAGTGTATATATTTCGAGTTTCTGCAGCGAAATTATATAATTAAGACAATTTCTGAAAGACCTAAAAATAATATTGATGTGACCAAACAAGACTATGTATATCTTTATTCGATCTCAATGAACTGTAACATTACAAAGCGCAATCGAAAGGGTAGGTAAATGTTAATTGAAAAGGTCTTCACACCACAAACGTTCTGTACAGTAAGTATGGAAAAACTCCGATATGAAGTTCGTGATTCTGCATTTTAATAACTGTTACTTTGAATGCTCATTGCAATATTGTTTTATTATTAAATACTTTTTTTTAATTCTATTGGAAACAATTGAAGCAATGTGTTTAGTTTATCTAAATGTATCTTAAGTTCAAACAGTACAGAAAATAGCTGGTTCGACATTATTTGAAGCGTACATTAAGCGCGCTTATCGTTTTTTGGGTTAGGGGACACACATGGTGTGAGTTGAATGATAGAGAGAAAACTGAAATTACATAATAGTCATTTGTTTTCTAAGATAGTTATTTTGACGACACGGTTGGCTCTGTTTGTAGTGACCCTACTTGCTGTGCCAGCAGTCGCGGTTTCGAGTCCCGCTGGGGGCATTCATTTGTGTGGTGAGCACGAATATTAGTACTCCAGTCATGAGTGTTTATATTTATAATATGTATGTAGTTAAAGTTATATATGTGTAGTGTATCAACTATCTGGGATCCATAATACAAGCTACGTAGCTTACCATGGAACTAGACGGTGCTGTGTGTAAATGTCCCAACATATTTATTTATTTTATTTATTTATGTTTTCTTATAAAATAAGCTTCGTTATACCACTGAAATAATAAAATATTGAATTTGTTAATAAAATGATAGTCGTTAGCAGAAATAAAATTTTAGATGTAACCTACACTGATCACATCGTCGATCGCATGCAATAATTTCTAATAAATATGTTATTGGCGATGCAAAATGTACTTAAGTAGTAAATAAAAAAAAAATAAACAGAATAAAAACACACATAACACAGGTATTACCAGACACAACGAGCACACATTAGATCACCACTGTTCTAAAAAAACTAAATTATAATAAATCGGACTACGAATACAGCATCCAAGCGAAACAAGAGTAATTTGGTAATAAAAACTAAATACGGGCTTATCAGATAGAACCTCATGATAATATACACATTTGAAAAAAAAAATATATTACCGATTTAAGAAGTAAAGTGTAGGTAATTAAATAATTTCTATTAATCTATACAGATAAATAAAATTAGAGTGTCTGTTTGTAATATTAAAATAACCGCTTTTTACTAAATGCATATGGATGTATACACGGTACATATACCAAAACAACATTTTTTACAATTTTTGTCTGTCTGTCTGTCTGTCTGTTTGTTCCGGCTAATCTTCGAAACGGCTGGACTGATTTTGACGGGGATCTCACTAGCAGATAGCTGATGTTATAGGGAGTAAGTAATTTAGGCTACTTTTATTTTAGAAAAAGAATCAGAGTTTCGTGAAAAAAATTAAAAACCCATAAAATTGTGAACAAAATCCGCGTACGCACCCGAGCAAAGCGAGGGTAAATCGCTATATAATTTAAATGAATATCTTAGGAGTAACATGCTACTATTTATGTATTAACATAGCTAAACGTGAAAACGTACCTAGGGACGAACGCGAGCGATGCGAGCGTGAGTCGCTAGTAGTAATTAAAAAATTAAATATATCAACAAAAACAACACAGGCAATAGGCATTACAACAGTTGTAATTAAAACTAAATTCGGGCGCATTAGACGTAGAATCACGTGCTAATAGCAAGGCCGGCAGCCGCGACGCGAGCCTGACAAACGACTTTGATCAATCACCGTCTCTGACCAGCCCTGCAAGCATTTGTTTCAACCCTCGAGATACATTACGATTCTAACCCCTAATACAATACCGTACGGGGTAGTTTTAAATGTTTTACGCATTTTTGATATATGATATATGAATTTTTTGCTTGCGTAATATTTGTGAGTCAAAGCTTAGTATGTCAGAATATGTGAGATTTTTTGTTTGTTTTCAAATTTAACATTCGATTTTTTTTACGTAAATGTATTGTATTGAAGGCAAGTGTAAGTTAGTGTTTTATAATATTATTAGATGCGGATGATTCAAGTGGAGATTTTTGGGGGAGGCCTATGCCCAGCAGTGGACGTGTTTGGGCTGAGACGAACAAATATTATCAGCAAAATCATATGTTACTCACACGTGCTCATTATCTCAATTACCTTAAACTTTAAAATCTACTCATATATTATGTAATAGGAATAAACTAGAAATAATAAATTTTCATATTATTTTTATCTATTAATATTTAATATTATAGCGCAAGAATTTTATTTAACGACACGATAATGTTCCTAAATCGTATTAAGCACTGAGTGACTGATTGGTCCATATCCAGTCTAAACAATATTACAGAATAGCTTGCAATTAAGCATCTATATCGAGTAAACTTTGGAAATTTAAAAATATATCTTTCTCTTTTTTATCTTTTTTCATTCCACATTACTATAGGAATGAAATTCGTTAGTATGTAAGGAACAATCTGGAATTATGAATCAATCTTAAAAAATATTTCACTAAGTAATAGAAAGCTATATTATAACTGAGTATTTGATGCTATTTTTATTAATGCGAGAAGAAAACTAGTTTTTAGTAGCTTTTCAAGCTATTTAAAATATAAGGAGAAATATTCTATACCATTCGTGTATAATTGAGGTATGCTTTAAGAAATATTACGATGATTATATAAAAAGTATACAATAGGTATATGTATACATACATTGAGAATTTTTAATGGTTTTGATGTCATAAGTAATTGTATAAAACATTCACACTTTTATTCAAAACAATTCAGGTACATTTTAATATTTTTTTGTGTACTTATAGGGTCACCTAGATGGTACTTAGTTATAGTTAGACCCAATAGGTGGTGGTGTTATCGAGAACTAGAAATTTATTTAAAGATCACAAATAAATTTCAAATTAAGACAAGATGGCATCTGTGAGGTACTTATGTGTAAGTCAAAGCACTAAAAGCGTTGTCTTTATACTAGCGGAAAACAGACAACGAGATACTGGCAAGTGAAAGTGTAAAACACAAAAGCCGTTAAAAGTTAACTATTAGGTATAATATATTACTTGTATTTACTTAGATTTTAAATATTGTTATTAACTTCACAGCATATTTTAACAACGATTTTTATTCATATATTATGTAGTTTTTATATAGATTTGTTATGTTTGCGTTATACCTACTGCTGATGTGATATGAATTTTGTAGACACTTCATGAGAGTGATAATTAGTCACTAATGACAAATAACATATCTTGAACCAATACTAATTGGCAATACTTCTATCGTACAGCAATAAAGGATAGATCTGATTTTTTGAAAGAACAAATTTTAGTACTTGGAAAATAGCATATGTTAAATTCTACCGCTCGGTATATTTAGTGGGTCTGTCTTATTTAAAGAAAACTATGTTTTCGGATTTTTTGGCGGATTTATTTAGATTTTTGTTCCCGACGAAAATCAAAATAAATCCGCGAAAAAATCCGAAAAGATAGTTTTATTTAAAATGTCAAATATTTGCGTAAATCTAAGAAAGTATGTGTGGGTCTTATATTAGTCAGTTGTAAAAAGTTATTTGGGAATTGCTAAATAAAAACGTGCACGAATTTCAATATCAATATTACAAATTAATACTTTCTAAGATTTACGCGAATATTTGACATTTTAAATAAAACTATCTGTTCGGTTTTTTTCGTGGATTCAATTTCATTTATGGTACCCGACGTTTTGAATGCTTTACAGCAATCATAGTCACGTGAGAGACTAAGTTTTTAAACATCTCAAATGTATATAATTTTTATAGATAGTACCTACCTGTCCACAAAATTATATACATAGGTCTCTCTCTTCCTGCCTATGTATCCCACATGGTGGTGGGGTCAGCCTTCCTTATTTTACTTCCCCACATAGCTCTATCGGAGAGATCGTCTTCGGAAAGCCTGCACTTCTTCATGTCATGTGACACTACATCTTTCCATCTAGTTTTGGGTGTTTTGTGGTCTTTGTATATTGGTATATACATGTAATCATTTTATAAATACAAAAGTGGCACCAAAGTATCTAGTTGTATCCGCAAAAAATCCGAAAACATAGTTTTATTTAAAATACTTATAAATATAGTTTTCACAACGATATGTTACGTAATATTTAGCTAATCGAACTCGTGGTGACTTTCAAGTTCATTGACACTATTTTCATGTCATATTTTATCTACTCTATTTCGCTTAACTTAATTTGTACCAACATACAAGTTTTTTCTTAACTAGCATAATTAGGTGTTTATAAATGTTTAGACAGATAATATATTGTAGGTAAGTAATTGACATCATATCAATTCCGTACTAATTTATCTCACTTTATCATCTTTTATTACCAAGAATCACTTTTCGTAATCCAATTGAATTACATTAACAAGAATATGTAATAATTCTGGTTTTACTGTATTAAATTATAGAAAGGATAAAATATCTTTTGAAAATACGCTTCACGCATGCCACTGTTCTCTTTATTCGAAGAAGCATAATTAAGCCGTAAGCCAAAAAGTTGAACAATTTCTTTAAAAAGATTGAAGTATTATGTTTTTTTAAATTAATTAAAACAATAAATATTTATATGTATATCATGATGATAATACGAATTATTCCAATTTGCCATCTTTACAATAATAAACAGACCTCGAAACAGAATATGAGTGCGTATTCATTTCGCCTCTATAAGCCTTCAAACTATAGCCTCCCAGTTGGCAAATCGTTAAAGTACGCAACAGTGAAAGTCAATGGATACAAAAAAGAATTTATTTTCTGTCTGAATATATCCGTAACATTAAAATATATAAAGCACTCCTGTGTCACAAACAATTCGCGAAACGGCTAGAAATCCCCAAACCGCATAATGTACGTAAAAAAGAATCGCCTCGACATTTTCACTATAAGTTTGTAAATTTACAAGGCAATTAAAATAAAAAATGGGATGCACCCCACCGCCACCCCTTTAATTATGATTTTTTACATTTTTTAATGATAATAAATTTGCCGGGTTGCAGCGCGCTCATAACGTTAATTTTTTGTAGAATTTGATCACCTTGCCGTAGTGTGTCGTTTTTGTTATTTTTTAACATCGCACCTAACTTAAGTAAATCTTGCAAATAGCCCGTATTTTAATCTAATGTCAAGTATTTGAAATTTCCATAAACTTATCTTACAATTATTAAAAAACTTTTATATTGAATAATCTTATATACCTATGTAGACTAAATTCCTTGAGTGGCTTATGCAAGGTTTCATGGAAGCGTTGGCGCAAAGCGAGCTTGATGCTCTTTAAACTACACGCTAAAGTAAACAGACAGACAAATGTACACACGATACAATGGATGGATACGTATATGGATGGATGGGTGCGATAAAAACATTGTGTACTCCATGTGCCACTCAGCTTTTATACATAGCGCGAACTAACTGCATCTACTAACTTTTGAAGGTAACGTCCATAAAAATCCCTCTAAAAATGCAGCTAATTCATTGAATTTTACAAATTAACGATCCAGGTATTTGAAAAGAAACGCTGATTCCAATTGATACTGTATCGAAGAGGAAATCTCGCAAAAAAGCCCACCGGTTAATGAAAAAAACTACACGCAGTCAATATTTGATGAGAGCCAATTTAAATGTTCGTCCACTTGTAGACATCGCATAGTTCGCTGTAGCTGTATCGCACATGTGGGGGGGCAACGCCCGCCGATTTCCCGAAAAAAAGAAAAACGAAGAAAAATAAACATGGCGGCGCCTCCGTGCGCGGGAAAAAATGCAGATATAATGCCAGTAATAATAATAATAATAGGCGATCGGCCGCCGGACCGCGCCGCCCGCCCCCACCCAATTTTCATTCAAATGTGCTTGCGTTTTTTTTCTTTTTTACAATTTTCCCGATATTTTTTCGGGATTTCCATTAGTAAAGCGTCTGTCGGAATAGTTGCGATGTTGAACTTCGATTACTACGTAAAGGATTACGAATCCCAAGGGCGGCGATTGAGCTTATCAACAAAACCACAGAATTAGAGAGGTCGAAAACGAAAGTTTCTGCATCATAAACTTTATTTCTGTTGTACTTGTCTAGCTAAATATTACACCAAAAATGTTTGTAGAAAATATGTTTAACTAACTCATTCTACCAAAAATGTGCAGAACAAAAGTGTAAACTTTATTTCAACTCAATTGATAAGTCGTGTCTAAAGAATTGGCGCCAAAACAAGCAGTGTGTAAAGGAATGTTGAGAACGCGCTTAGCAACTTCGCTCGTAGTAGTCGTGTTTTTTGTTTTAATATTTTGGTATTTGAACTTAACCCTAAAAGTTTCTATTGGAATTTCTATGCTCTAGATTTTCTTTAGTGTGTATTTTATTAACGTTTGATTAATTATTTAAAAGAAAACAAAATAGTGACCTAATTCATGAAAAGCTTGCGCTTAGTACTTTGAACATTGTACTATCGAAATGTTTGTTTCACCGGTGAATAAAAAATGTATGGACCTGTAAATTTTTAATGTTAACGAGGAAGCAAAAAGTAAAGTTAGGTCCGGATCGCAAAGCGTTAGCAGCACAGGGATACAATACGACATGACATTCAATTTGAACTCGGAGGACGGACCACGCGTTCAATAATTAACATAATGTACTTTTTCTCCTTTTTGCACTTCCCGTTTGACACTCCATCACTCATGGAAATTCCATTTTCAATGCTGGTATATGAGGGGAGGGGTGCGGGGTGGTCTTTGCATCCGCGCAATGGACATGGATGGCGGTTTCGGGGGTGAGGGTGGTCGAAAAAAAGATTGTTAAAAAGGCTGGCCCCCGCGACGGCGGTGTGTGTGCGTGCGGGTAAAAAAGCTCACTAATCGATACTATAGATTCTGAGGCAAGTAGGTTGCGCCGGTACCACGCCGATTGGTCGGTTTCGAATTTTTTTACGGGAGCTCTAACGAAGCGGTGGATGTTTAGTCTTTCGGCGCAATCGTGAGGACCTTTTGAGCCGACTCGTCTTTTTACCGCCCGAACCTAACTCGACGGTCAACACTTGAAAATTAAGCGTGCATATTCGCACTTAACTTTGTCCTTGTTCCTACTCTTTCAGCCACGTGCTTATGAAGAAAAACATCGGATCCGTTTGTTTTGGGAATGAGTTGGGATGTTTTGTTTACCGTTCCTTCCGATTTAGGGTTAAATCAAATTGTGAAGTTTAACTTGATCTTGAATTTGTTAAAAACATATGTAATTTTTTTAATACTTTTAATTTTTTTTTTAAATATTTTAATGAAACCAAGTCGTCGTCTACATATCAAAATAAGATATTATAACAACTAAAGAAAAAGTATAAAAAACCTTTTTATTAAAGAAAAAAAAACGTTGCTTTCTTATCACATAAGGAAAATAAGAAAAATGATAAACTTCTAAAACTAACCTCGTAAATGCTGAAAGAGTATCAAACACACTAAATTGTCGACGAATTCCTTTGACGAAGGATCGTATTGTCTGTCTATTTCACACTAAAGTGAGTCTCCGGTTACTCCCCGGCCTTCTTTTTGACTTCGTTTATTTCACCATTTAACGGATTAAGAGTGTTTTTATAATTGTTGCGGTTTTTACAGCTATTACTTACTAATACTATTTTATTTTTGCCAATAAAGATTTATGTAATTAAATATGATATTTTCTAAGTTAAAAAGCAATCTATATATAGGTATACATTTTACTTAGCATTTTCATACTTTGCTAATTTTTTACTTATTAAAATATCATTAAGATTAAATTAATGTTTTTCCGAAACAAATATTTAATATAAAAACTTCGATTTATAGTCAAAATATCAATAATTATTATTAAATTATTTTTAATAATAAATAATATTAACTATAAATACAGTTATATATTACAATAAATAAAGTTAAACGAGATGAAACATACATGGAAGTTAAAAATAGACTAATGAACGCCGGTATAATCTCTGAACAATTTTCTTAAGACGTAGCAAAGAAATATAAACAATGCATCTTAATAAAGTGAAGAAGCAGAATGTCAAGAGCCTTGACTCATTTACAAAAATAAAAATTGTCTTGAAATTTCGACTATGTGCTTTAGTTATATATACTTTATATACTAATAGAAAAAATGTGATAGTTAATCTGTATGTTTATACAGTAAAAAGGCCTACTTGGATTTTCTATACAGCAAAAAATGTCTTCTTACACACGAGTAAATTCATACTCAAAACCTACTCTACGTGTAACTAAATTTAAAAACGAATTAGACTCCTTTCGTTTATATTTATAATTTCTTATAAACTAATATTGGGCTGATCAAACAAATTACCACTTAAAAACTTGGAAGACCACTAAACTCATAACTTTGAAAGGACCCAGTTGACTTGGAGACCAGACAATGCCGTCTAAAATAATCTTCTTAAAAGTAGACAAGACACTCATAGTACAAATGGAAACAATGTGTTGTAATAAGCAAAGAGGTTAGGTTAAGAGACTCACCTCATTCTTTAGGTTGATGGGCTCTTGCTGCGGCCGGGGCGGCGAGTGCCGGCCCCCCTCCGCGCCCTCCAGCATATCAGCCTCGCATCCCGACTCGTCTGCAAGCAATGTTTCTTATTAGATTATATATTGTCATAATCTATACATATAATAAAATTGTAACTAAGCCGAATCTGTACATTAAATATTTCTTGGAAAATCTTATTGAAATAGACATTATTATCGATACAAAGACCGAATCTAAAGTTTTTAGATTTTTTTTCTGTCTGTTACCGCATCACGGAGAAACCACTGGAGGAGTTTTGATGAAATTTGGCATGATAGCTGGTTATCCGGGTCAACATATAGGATACTTTTTACTGCGGGAAAATGTCTCATCTCAGAAATCTATACTAAACGTTAAAATGTAAGTAAGGACGAACTCGCACGGAGCGGGGGTGAGTCGCTAGTAATCTACATAAATATTATAGGGAGGTAGAGTTTGTAAGTTTGTATGTAAAGCATAGTTCTCTAAAAGTACTGATCTGATTCTGGAAATTCTTTCGCGTTATGTAACCCCGAGTGCTATAGGCTGTTTTTTATTCCGATAAAAATGTATTTAATGTTAAAAATTATAATACATTTAATTGATGTCGGAAAAGGGGCTATTACTTTGTTAGCCATTTTTAGGCACGGTTAGGCTATTGTTTCTCAATTAATTTTCCTCAATTTTGCTAGATAACAATATAACTAAAAATAGTTAGTCATATTTATAAAATAAAATACACAAGTCTTAATTATGTATTGTAAAGCTTAGGTTTAGGTTTATATTAGCCTTACAATATGGAATATGGAGTATCCATTTTTTCGTAACAATTACTCTAAATTTACTTTAAAACCGACTTACTCCTATTATCGCTATCCTATCACTACATAGTATAAAACAAAGTCGCTTCCCGCTGTCTGTCCCTATATATATGCTTAGACCTTTAAAACTACGCAACGGATTTTGATGCGAGTTTTTTAATAGGTAGAGTGATTCAAGAGGAAGGTTTATATGTATAATACATGCATAATATAGTAGAGAAACACTGATAATTTTAGAGGTTTCTAATGTGATGTCGTAAATAAACACATTTTTGTGTACTTACATTGCAAACGCTGGCTGAACCCTACGAGATAGATCAAAATAATGTACTACAGTATTATACATCTTAAAAAGGTCTACAAAAAAGTCCGCGATGGCATATGTCTATCTCGGATAATATACTATATCCATTTTACTATACCCAAGCTAGGGACGAATCCGAGCGAAGCAAGGGTGAGTCGCTAGTATTTGATATTTGGGAGAAATGATTTTAAGATACTAAAGAAATTGAGGTAACTAAATATTTAATTATTAAGAGACACGACAGTACAGTTGCCACTTTGAGCAATGTACATATATTGATCATAGAAGTATTCATTATAGAATATATACTGATATACTTAAATAATGTTGGATATGTCTCATGGATTCCCTAGAAAAAGTGTTTAAAGACACAGACATTTATTTTATTATTATAATTATTTATGCTAATATAATAAATGTAAATATTTTTAAAAAATCATTTGAGTGAAATTAGATTTTTTATCAACATACCTACTATGCAAGGGAAGCTACTGTAAAAACTAATAACACAAACCGTACAAAAGTACGAGCTGTGTTAACTTAAATCTAAACACCCCATAAGCTTACCAAACGCAAGCAAAGATTAGAATTCGATAGCGCGTAACACACAAAAAGGAACACGTGTGATACACTCGCAAAATAACCTGAATTACAAAAGAACGTAAACCATGACCCTCCCCAATGAGCCTGCAAATAGATCCAAGTCTCATCGAATTAGGAAGGCAAACTCCCTTTTGCGTGAGACGAACGATAAAAGGGGTCATCCTTTCCTTAAATATATTTATTATTACTGCTTTTATATTTCTTATAGAATATTTTCGACGACACGTTTGGCTCAGTTTGTAGTGACCCTACTTGCTGTGCCAGAGGTTGCGGGTTCGAGTCCCGTTGGGTGCATACATTTGTGTGATGAGCACGAATTTTTGTACTCCAGTCATGGATGTTTGTATTTATAATATGTATGTATTTAAAGTTATATACTCGTATATGTGTAGTGTATCAACTATTTGGTATCCATAACACAAGCCTACCATGGAACTAGATGGTGTTGTGTGTTAATGTACCGACATATTTATTTATAGAAGCGCTTAAATTAATAGTACAGCATATAGTATAGGCATAATATTGCGAATATTTGTATGTTTGTTACTCTTTCACGGTTTGGTAC
The DNA here is from genome assembly GCA_905404265.1 of Fabriciana adippe. Classification (NCBI taxonomy): domain Eukaryota; kingdom Metazoa; phylum Arthropoda; class Insecta; order Lepidoptera; family Nymphalidae; genus Fabriciana; species Fabriciana adippe. The sequence continues at coordinate 11,935,881 of FR989995.1, read as the reverse complement.
TCAGATTATGACCTGAAGTTACAAGTAGATACAAGTTAGAAATAGAATTAGTTAAAAGGCTACCTATATAGTGCATCTATACAATATTATAAATAAATATATAAGGCACCTAGGAAACCAAGCAAAGCTAGAACGCGCTAGTATAGTAATAAGTATTTTAATGTACCTAATTATTTATAGTAGGTACCTGGATGACCGAGCTATGTACGATATTTTTTCGAAAAAGACAGCTATATAGATAAAAAATTTTGATGCAAATCGTTAGAGCCGTTTTCGAGATACACGAAATAAATTAAATATCCTATACAAGAGTTGATCATTTAATTTTATAAAATAGTTTTATATCCTTTATCTAAAATTGCAATACTTTTTTAATATATTTAAAATCTAAAGAAATTATTAACCTGGCAATAATTCTAATGGTTCAATGCGATTAACTTACAAAAATGTGAAAAGTGAATAAGGAACGCGGTAAAATAATGCAACCGTGACCTAAACGATAACGATGTAGGTCGAAACTCGAAATGTGAACCTTGTGTGGATTTAGACGAAATGTACTAAATAGTTTTTATATATGTATTAGTTTTTACATATAAATCCATATCTATACTTAATATTATAAATGTGAAAGTGTGTTTGTTTGTTTGTCCTTCTTCCACGTCGAAACAAAGTGACGGAGTGACGTGGTTTTTTGTGTGGAGACAGTTGGAAGACTGGAGACATAGGCTACTTTTACCGCGGGAAATTATCTCATTCTTACGGGAAAACACGTTATAATACAACCTACTACAACTCATCATTCCTATGTATATATATAATATATAGTCCATCTATTTCATACTAACCGTTAAAATAATAATAATGTAATATAATGTTTAATAATAGAACTAAATATTTACATTGTTAATATAACAACCAGTATGTAGCTTAGTAATCAAAGGTGGTTTTTCAAACATTGTTGCTAATCTAATACTTGCTATCTAAATACTATTCGTAATATACGTGCTGACCACATATATATATATATATATATATATATATATATATATATATATATATATATATATATATATATATAATTTGTTAATTTATCATATTATGAAAAAAAAATTGTTGAGAAAACATAACAAAAATAAATTATTCATAATAGTTTTGAACAACTTTCTTATGAAGTTTCAAAGGCAAAAACCTTTCCATTCGTTTTGAACTTCGAAAGTACTGAATGCTTATGGAGCTAAACTTTATAAAAAGTATTTGTATGGGTTTCTAATACTTATCTGAAAAATTTTTAGAAACATTAATTCTTTTAAATTACTATTGTATACATATTGAAATAAGTGTACCTATACCTACATCCATACTAATATTTTAAATGTGAAAATGTGTTTGTTTGTCCTTCTTTCACGTCGAAATACAGTGAGGGATTGGCGTGATTTTTTGTGTGAAGATAGTCGGAGAGCTGGAGAGTGGCATGACTACTTTTTACCTCGGGAGATTACCTCATTTCTACGGGAAAACACGTTATAATACCCACAACACTCCATCATACCAAAGTATATATGTTAAAATGTACCTAGAGACGAACCCGAGCATAGCAAGGGTAAGTCGCTAGTATTAAATGAATAAATCAAAACATGTATTAAAGCTAAAAGTATTAACTTATAGAAAAAAATTAGACCCATACCTATATTATTTTATTATCTTATATTTTATTATCATTTTTCTGAAGTAATTGTAAAAATTATATTTTCAATTGAAAAATTTTAGTGCAAACCATAAATACTTCTAAGCCTACAATTAGTAAGTAATAAACTTTTATATTGGCATAAACTACTTTATTTTTTTAATTCAACAAACAGTATTCAAAGCCAATAGAAAATACAACACAAAAAGGGAAGTTGATATACTTATTATAAAGAATGTGTTGAAAGAACGCAACCATGACCGTCCCCAACACGTCTGCAAGTAGGTCAAGCCGGTCCGGGAAGGAAAATTCCCGCCTACCTGGGGGAACCCCGAATATCGACGTCGTCGAAACAACTTTGTGGATTAAGGATTTCATAATATGCGCCTATAACTTGCTTTGTTCATGGTACATATTTCCTTAGGCTATTAATAGAACTAATTTCAATATTATGATAGAAATTAAAAGTAATGTTTATGTATGCTTTGTTTTCTGGATACTTAAAGTTAAAACATATAGAAAATGGTGAACGGAAGGATAATATTATTTTATGCATAAACAGCAATAGTTTACATACATTTATATATGTCTAGGGACTTACCCTCGCTTCGCTCGGTTGCGTCCCTAGGTACGTTTTATAGAGATATGAATAGTTATAGCGAGTGTACCTTAGAAGAAAGACTTATGCTATTGCAGATTTTTCTGTAGGCTTTATTAAGACCTACAATTTTCTAGTACATAGTTTTGATGTATCTCTTAAGGTTTAGCCAGCATTAGACATGAAAATTTCTAGGAACGACTTGATAGAACCAGTTGTGTTTTCCCATGGAAATGAAATATTTTCCTGTAGTGAAATATATCCTAAATTTTGACCCGAGTAATAAGTTATCACTACACAAAATTTACTCAAAATAAAGTCAAGTTTTGCGTGAAACGCACACATCTATTTCGCTAAGTTACTGTTTTTTTATATGTATAGTTCAATACATTTGTATTATAACTCTTCAGTATGATGCACAACTTATACACATATTTATTGCACTGCGCTCACTTCGCTAGAAACCTCAACAATACGAATACTGAGAAAGTATTACAGCATATCCAATAGTCCAATCGAACCAATTCTGTTTATAGTTTAGCGAGTTCTTGATAAATTGACTTATGTTGGAGTTCTTTCTAAGTAAATAAAGCGGAATAATATGCTTCTTAAAATATGATTATTATGAATAAAATTATAGACGTGGTATGATTCACATATTTTAAGATGTTTTGCCTCTGCAAGAAACGAATCAAATAAAAATTATATCACACGTTCAGATCAAGTAATAAAAAGAACTAGTGACGAGCATTTCATACATTGTCTTACCCCACACTAACTTTAGAACAATAAATACTAAGAAATTGTTCCCAAAGCTTCTCTTTGTCACAGCCACAAATGTGTTGGCAATACCAACATTTATCTAGAATATCGAACCCGCGATAATACTGTATCAATAAATTATGCACGCTGTAATGCCAAGAACGTTGGCTAGCCAAAGTTAAATTATACTTCTTAAATCGATAGATAAATAGAACGAGCCATCATTACCACGATGTTGTGCAATAGACGTGAATATCAAACGAAAACTAACATGTTGAACAGAATCAAGTATCAAACAAATACCAACCTTAACGACATTAAACAATAAGACACCACCGATCATTGTTCTGCAAATAGCTGGCCGGCGTAAGCAATAGGAACTGATGCCAAAACGTAGCAGCCGTCGAATATGATTGCTCCTAATGCGGCGGCAGGGGGGCTCGTAGGTTTGAGAAGGGGGTAACTGCGCGCCGAGTTTCTGACCGAGCAGTAAGTCTGGCTTAATCCTATCGGAAACGCGGACCCCCATTGAAGATCGCTGAGGACATTGGGCCACGATGCGGCGATATATCTCGAGATATCCATTTAATTCATACTTTAACCACTCGTTTATTGTCTAATTGCGAATTTTTTTAGGATAAATAAAATATTAACGGTTTTTTTCGTTAATTAAATTTAGTATTAACTAGTATGTCAAGGTTTTTAACAGAATAATATATTATTCGTTTAATTATTGTTTTATTAAAACGTCTACAAAGGATTTTATATACACTTTTTGATTCAAAATGCCAATCTTAACCAGCACTTAATTCAGTACCATTTATACGCAATAAATGGAAATTCAACAGACGTGTTTATTGCAGACATAATATACAGCGTTATATTTTATCATAAAAAATACTTTGTAACAAAGTGTTGAAGTAACAGATAATATTTACTGGTAATGAAATTATAACTATCATGCATTTTACCACACGTTCGCTATTTTAATATATGTAAATATAAAGCAAAAGTCATATAAGAGGATCTTCGCATACAAAATCTTAACACTTCAAACTAAGCTACATAACCGATAGTCGATAGCTATCAAAAGCCGAGACTTATCCGCCTTCCGTCCGCCTCGTGTGCCGCCTAGTAGGGGGGGACATTACAAATTAATAGCACAAAGACCGGCCGCAGATCGCCTGCGAAAATTTACAGGCACCAGACACTTATAGTGCAGTGCAGACGATAAAGCTATGTACACGTATTATATATTAAGGTGTCGGCTATTTTGGCACTGGGTTACGTGAGCGTCCTACTCTTAACACCCTTGTCCCTTTGTCATGTAATCTTTTGCCTCGATCTCGTACACTGTATTTAGAGACTTTGATGTTATTAGCTTTCTTGATGGGTTGACTTGCCGAAAATTGAGAAAATTTCACGCTACACTTAATTATAGGCTATGTGATAGTGAAGACAGGATACACGTAATAAAATTTAATTGTTTAAGCAAATTGATATAGAATTAGTTGATAATGATGAAATGTTAGTTACATTTCATGTAGTTTATGCTAATTGCACATGAGTCTACGGACTAAATATGTCTATACTAATATTATAAAGAGGAAGGATTTGTTTGTTTGTTTGTACCGAATAGACTACAATATTACTGAACCGACATAGGTGAAATTTGGTAAGAAGATAGTTTGAGACCCTAGAAAGGACATAGGATAGTTTTTGTCCCGGATATCTTCGATGTACCTCCCTTAAGGAGGTGAAAATGAGGATGAAAGTTTGTATGGGGCAACCTAGATAACCCGAGCGAAGCAAGTGAGTCGCTAGTTTTATAATGTAGAGCTTATGCAGCGCTTATGTACCGTAAGTACTGATTTTTTTTATCTTTTCGCACTATCTTTCACATATTTAGTAAAGTTTCTTGAAAGTTCTGTTGGAAAATAGGGTCGAGACATTTATTGTTTACTGCGGACAATATACCTATGTCGCTATGATGCGGAATTGTATATTGAGGCTATCATGGCACTACACTTGTAACGTGCATTAATATATCGTGACTGATTTATAACATTTTCAATAGAGCTAATATGTTTATGTTTTTATCTCGTTTAATTCAAAGCAATGAATTATTTTATGACTTTGAGACATGCCAATTGAACATATATTAATAAGACAATGTCACAGTATTGTACTTAGCCCTTTTATAGTCCCACTGCTGGGCACGGGCTTCCTTTCAATATACGAGAGGGATCAGATCATAGCCCACCACGCTACCCATGTGCGGGTTGACGGACTTCACATGTCTTTTGAAAACATGCTCGGTTCTCTCAGACATGCAGGTTTCCTCGCGATGTTTTCCTTCACCGTAAGACAAGTGGTAATCATAATAAAAGATCAGAGGTGTGAGATCCGGGATTTGAACCCGCTTCACTCACTAAGTTTCCCAAGCGACCGCGTTACAACTGGACCACCACTGCCTTATGTCACATGTCACAGTATTATTCTGAGTTAATTTTTAACAACCTGGCTTGGGTAAATTATAAACGTCAATGTTACGCCGGCTAGTACGGTACGATTTAAATTAGTGAAGAAAATTTTCTAATAATATTATTGCAATTTGTTTGTCGGAGATTTTATTGTGTCATCATTGTTTTATTGTAACGTCTAATATGTATAAGTTAAAAACAAACGTAAATAATGCTAATACAATTATGATGGTCATCGTGGTAAATGTCTGATTCACGATAGGTACGTATTAATACATATGACTACCTGGCATAGTTGTCTGATACTGTATTTTGACGGATGTTACGGGTTAGAGTTCTGCTTTGGGTATTTTATTGATTGTAACAATCTGTAAATTCTTAGCATGTTTATGCATCATTTTATAAACACATAATAGGGGCCATCAAGTAGGTCGTCTTTAAAAAGATATTTATTTTTATACTATATCACAGATTTTACTATAAAGTAAATTTTTTAATTATCATAATATGAATGCTTGATTACGGTTTATACAAATTAAAACGTGGGATTTGATACTCCGTCTGGCATACTGTGTTTCTATAAGTATATGTATATTGTACATACATCACAACATACATGTGTATTGTGTAGCCATCAACAGAAAGAAGTTAAAGAATATTCGTATTCCTAAAGATACAATTAGATATGATAATAGTTAACTAAAGTTATTTAACGTGTGAAAACTTATATATTTAACAAAATCGGTTTAAACTTAGATTATCATTATTGGCATTGATAAATGTCCTAGTTCCAAACACAATGGATTTAAGTCAAATGCATCGAAAGCTCGCAAGAGATTCGGAACTTGCCAGTACTGAATTGTGGACATTACTTCTCACGCATGGCTTGCGTAGCAACACAAGCTTATACTGAGTAGTCTTAACATAACATTTACATTATACAAAGCTGCCTTACATTTTCATTTTGAAATCTGAATTATTATCCCATTAGCAGTTTCTTAGACGAAAGCTTGGAAGCGATTATAAGTTGCATCATAACTTATGGAAATTGTGTATATTTGAAGCATAAGTAGAAACTTAGTAAGTATAACATTTGAACTTTCGTATTCATAGGGTTTGTTTGATTTTCTTTTTGAGTCATTTGTATGTAATACATATACGTGCATTTAAAAAAAATGACGCACTATTATAAATATTGCTATATAAATTAATATAAATAAAAATAAACGTGTGATGGTAATTCATGAATTACATAGTTATAAGTCAATTTTACTGTCGTTATAATAAAAAAAAGCTGTTTCATTTTGAATGCTTATTTACATTTTTTATTATTTAAATATTGTACTTAATGATTTTAATAACTTTTACAAGCTCTTTTGAATAATACTATATTAACAATGACTATTCAGTAAAAAAAATTTTTGGGCATACAAAAATCATACTGAACTAGACGAGTTACACCAATTAAAAGTTCTTGACCATAGGCCATATTGAATTAAATAACTTTTTCCATACACTCCTATAAAATCCGCGTCACTCTATACAAAGTGACATGCAGATACCAACATGCCAACATTCATTCCTAAATGCGTCACAGTAACAGTGTTTTCGCGAGTTATCCATATCGAGCAATGGCGCATCGGTATATCTATACCGATGCGCTAACAAACGGAATAACAACGCTGCATTAGTAAGGATTGCTGAATACTTAACCGAGATTATTTTAACAGTATAACCTTTTTGCTTAATGCTTTTCTGTCCTCGAATATCATTCGTCGAAGCTTTAACGAATGCTCTACAAAAGTAAGCGGACAAATTGCTTCTAAAACAACAAAAGCCGACCGGAAAAATTCACAATCGTACCGAATCATTAATCTCAGAAACAAATGGAAATCGGCCGACATCTGCTGTACTGCTCGAAAAAAATGCCAGCCATAGTCGACAGTTGTCACGTTATTCTCGACGGGATTAATTAGAAATGCGATTAAAAGCAAACAAAACAGGGAATGGTGAACTTAAATTAATGAAAAATTACCACCCTCCGAGCACTCGTCAACTCTTTTTTTCACCGGGGTCGCTCCCGCGCATTAAGCGGCTTTAATTTGAATTCGAAATTAGAATTACGCGCGCTTTATAATTATTGTTTTTTTTTTCGGCCAGCGGTTGATATCTAATTCTAAAAAACTGTTGATTATATGCCATTATGTGTTTTTAATGCTATATGTTTGTGGCTTCTGCGAAACATAATGGTTCATAAAAGCTCAACGTAAATGAACGTCTATACGTCTAATTATTCTCGTATTAATGTGAATGTGAAATTATTACTTTAATGAATACAATAATTATAAGAGGCACAATAAAAATGGCCGCCAATTACTTTATACATCATTAGTACCATGTATAGTTTGTAGGAGTTATATAATTGCAGTTGAATTATATTCGTTTACATCATCATTTATTTGATTTTTTTATTATTTTAATTATAAAACAATTGTTTTACAGCAAATATTGATTATAATAAATTACTTGTTAAAGGCGGCAAGTCAATACAATAGTAGAAGAAGAGAAAATGAAGTATATTTTATTAATTTTTTTTGTTAATCTATTTTAGTTATACACTGTAATTAACATAAATTGTATAGCATACATAATTGCTAGCCAATTAATTATTTTATAAGGATTAATGCAAAAATATCTATGCCTAATAATAATAAAAAAAAACATAATGACGCACACGCACGACTTTGTCGCGCAATTTAAGCTTAGAACAATGGCGTTCGGAAATAATAAGTGATCGGAACACGAAGGGCAATGATGAGTGCTTTTGTGCTCGAGTGCGGTGAGAGCCCTCTACGTACGCCCGAGAAATACTCGTACATATTTAATTTTTTTTTTCACATTTCATTCCAAAAAATCCTTACATTTATTCTATTTCTATCTTATTCTTTTACATCTATTTCGTAATAACGTGTGAAATGGAATATAAGGTTTCGAAGGTTTTTAACATAAGCCATTAAACAGTCCAGACTGTAACTGAGTATGAAGTCATACTAAAATATTATAATTAGGAGAGTATAATTAAAAATTCGTTCGAAATAATAAGTGATTGGGACGCGAAGGGCAATGATAAGAGCTTTTGTGCTCGAGTGCGACGAGGGCCCTCTGCGTACGCCCGAGGAACCTGAACTTTTTATAATTTTATTTTTTACGCAACGACAATGTTTGATTCCGCAAATGATGTATGTTACTTGTTAAATTTAGTTTGTATCGCATTAGAACATTATTTAAATTTGTTTAAATTAAATTCATTCTTTTTCAATTTAATTCTCTTGTTAATTTTAAAACGTGCTAATTGAGTATAGATTACTTCGCCAATGTCACATAGAATGGGGAAGACATGAAGGTTAATTACTACGAGTATTTATCGCTATCTTTAAAAACCATAAATTTTGGCATGTTAGAATGTATTCAGCTCTTTTTAACGTCCCACCTCTAGGCACGGGCGTCCCTACAGTACGAGGGGAATCAGGCCATAGTCCACCACGCTGGCCAAGTGCGGGTTGGCGGACTTCACATGTCTTTCGAAAACTTGCTAGGTTCTCTTAGACATGCAGGTTTCCTCACGATGTTTTCCTTCACCGTTAAGACAAGTGGTAATCATTTTGGAAATGATTCACATATGAAAACATCAGAGGTTCAAGACCCCGGATTTGAACTCGCTCCACTCGGTTTTCCAAGCAAGCGCGCTACCACTGGGCTACCACTGCCATGTTAGAATGACAATTAAAATTATAACCAATCCTATAAAGAAATGCAAAAAGTCAAACATAACCACGAGCTTTCTGATAATAAACATGGTTGTTACAATCCTTTGAACTATAATAGCTGGTAGCTCAAACTTTACAGCGACATCAAGGGATATTATGAAGGAAACGCGGGAGTGAAATGCTCTAATGCGTGATTTATGACTATATTACGCGATGCAATTGCAACTTGGAGCTAAAATAATAAAGCATTATGAAACATTTACGAGATAAGTTATTCTTAACTTATTTTAATTTTATTATTTCTAATAGAATGGACTTATTGTATAAATTTAAGCTATATTAATTTATTTATTTTCACTTCACAAAGAGTAAAATACTAGCCGTTATACTAATACTACTATACCTTGTATAATATTGGAATTTTTTCGAGTGATTAAAAGCAATTTAATAATGTCATATTAGCTACTAGCGACTAACCCTCGCTTTGTTCGCGTTCGTCCCTAGGTAAGTTTTAACGGTTAGTATGGAATAGATAGTCGATCCCTTGCTCTATGAAAAACAAAAACAAATCTATCCCACGGGAACCGTATATTTTTCTGGGACAAAAAGTAACCTATGTGCTATTCCAGACTACAATTTATCTCTGTGACAAATTTCATCCAGATCCGTTCGCCGTTCTTATGTGTAGAGTAACAAAACATCCATCTATCCATACTTTCGCCTTCATAATATGTATCGGATTAAATATCGCATAAAAAGAATAGAGATATTTCGAGGTTTCTAAGCTTGCTCAATAGTTTAACTCGTGCTGGCTAAAGAGTTTTTGTCATGGCCATGCATTGTAAATATTTAAAGTAAATTTAGATAAACGTGCATATTTTTGATAATGCTTTTCACGTCGGTAAAAAATCTGCCGTTTATGGGATCTAATATGGTAAGGTTCAAAATTCTTAAATCCAACTAATGTTTACCCTTATTACCACCCTAAACTACCACAGCGCGGCGTCAAAACATTCTTCGAAGTGAATATGCTTCTATTATTACATAGGTTTTAAAAATTCCTTCACTAAAATTATATAAACAATCGGGGAATCCCCGACAGAAACGAAGTCCCTGACGCCTTTTCTTCAATTCCATTTGTAATTTGATATAAAGTTTCTATTGGCACAATACACGGGCAATACTTTAACATGGAACTCTTAAAAGTACGGATAACTTAAATGTATATAAATAAATAATTGATTCTTAAATAACATTAAACGTATGGAAGCAGTAAATATTTATTGTATTAAAATATAAAACTTTAATAACTTACTTTTCTAAGTTTGTATTAATTGCTGCAGTTAATTTCTTAAATCTCCATTACAAAATTGCAATAATCAGACAATATAACTCACTTTTAATACAATATAGACATCGAGAAATGTACATTGTACTTGTCGTCTCATCGAAGAAAGGCCTGCATAGAGTGCACACGAATTTCTTACAACATACACTCTTCACTGGTACTTTTGTCACGAGTACTAGGGGACCACGAACCTCAAGGAGTGCTCATTATATATGTACACTTATGCTCGCCTGGTACTCGTGATGACGTCACATGGGATGCTCTTAGTAAATAATAAAGCATAACCTTTTTCGTTACGTAGCCTTTTTCGTCACGCGACGATTTCTAACTGTCAACTCCTATCGCAAGCCACGTTAAGGAAATTTGTTCCAATAAACTTTTAAGTTTTTATCGATATCCACACTATATTATAAAGAGGTCGGGATTGTTTGTTTGTTTGAACGCGCTAATCTCAGAAAATACTAATATGATTTAAAAAATTGTTATTGAATTAGATATCATGTTTGTTAAGGAAGGCTATAGGCTATATATCATCCCGGAAAAATGTACGGTTCCCGTGGGATAGATACTTTTTTGTCTAGGGACGAACTCGAAGCGAAGGTGAGTCGCAAGTCTATTATACAAAGAACCCGCCGATGATCTAATCTCAGTATATCTTTATGCTAAAGATAGTAGGTTTGAGTGTTATTCGGTTTAAATAAATATTTGACGCGGTTGTGTTTGTTTTCCATGTACATTATACTATAGACCCTCAAAATAAGGAAACCTTTAAGTACGTAGCGTTATTCATGTACTTACTAAACTATAAATGTTATGTTTCTTTGTCATATAAACACCTTGAATAATTTAGTTATTGAACCTTTCTTATAATGGTACTTAATACTTCATAAAATGCAAATGTGATGATTCAAATAAGTAGAATACAATAACAACTTTACTAGCAGACGCGGTGGAACCCCCATTTTCTGTTGGAATTTTAATATGGATGACATTAATTCCAACAATAATTTTATATAAATAACATTTTATCAAAGTTAATCAGATGTTTAATGAACTAGAGTCTAGATAAACAATTCTTGTTTTATTTTAAACTAGCGGATCTCCCTCGCGCCGCTCGGTTTCGTTTCTAGTTACGTTTTAATGTTTAGTATAGATTTCTCAGAGATGAGATATTTTCCCGCATTAAAAATTATCCTTTATGTTAACCCGCAAATTTTATCAAAATCTGTCCAGTGGCTTTCCTGTGGTGCTTTCCCATACAGACAGACAGACAGACAGACAGACAGACAGATAAAAATTCTAAAACTCTAGACTCGTCCCTGTATCGATAATAATGACTATTTCTATAAGATTTTCCAAAAAATATTTAATGTACAGATTCGACTCAGTTAGAATTTTATTATATGTTTATCATATCTGATAGATTACTACACCTATCAGATATGATCTCTGCTTTATAAATGAAAGTGCGTAGAAAGGAAAGCTTAAGCTGTATCTTACAGAAACGGAAAGACCAATATACTCTGTACTTTATAATCTCATTCAGTGAATAGTTTATTAATACTTTTTGTCTGTCTGTCTGTGACCGCATCACGAGAAAACTACTGGACAGATTCTGATGAAATTTGATGATAGCTGGTTATCCAGGTCAACATATAGGACTTTTTACTGCGGGAAAATATCTCATCTCTGAGAAATCTATACTAAAAGTTAAAACGTAAGAAATAAAAACACAAACTATAAAACATAAGCTATATAATCTTACTCTATATTCAGTATAATGAAAAAGAATCACAAACTGACAGTATCTACAGCAAAAGTGAAGTGCATTTAAGTATTTATATCTGAGCATTTAATTTTTAGGAACGTTTACCAAAATCCCTCCATTCAGTGTACACGCTTTAAACACAAAATTAACCCGCGAACATTTACAAATATCGGTCAATTAACCGCCAAGCGAGATAACAATTGAAATCGGTTTCACTTTCATCGAGGCCCGGTTAACGCGCTAAATATAATAATAGATCAGTAGATACATCAATGGTCCGCGGTGCATACCTCTTAATTTTTGTTGCATTATAGTCCCTATTCGCACTGCAGTAAGAACCATAGATAGTATTCACTTTCAATTTTCCGAACGTCGGCACAGATTAAATAAATGTTCGTATAGTCTGTTGACGCGCGTTTGACCACATGTTTTGTGACTGAATACTTACGGTTTTAATAAATAATAGACGCGCGCTTTGAATTGTTTTCACGTAACTGTATTGTTTGGATGCGAGTTTAATTTAAAATGTACCTGTGTTCATGTATTATTGATCATTATGCGGTTGAACTTTTTCTGTAGATTATTTAATTTGTTTCAATATGGTGAAATTAAGGAAAGAATTATGTCTAATCAATCTATACATATTATAAAATTGTAACTAAGCCGAATCTGTACATTAAATATTTTTTGGAAAATCTTATTGAAATAGACATTATTATCGATGCAGAGGCCGAATCTATAGTTTTTAGAATTTTTGTCTGTCTGTCTGTCTGTCTGTCTGTCTGTCTGTCTGTCTGTCTGTCTGTTACCGCATCACAGAAAAACCACTGGAGGGATTTTGATGAAATTTGGTATGATGATAGCTGGTTATCTGGGTCAACATATAGGATACTTTTTACCGCGAGAAAATATCTCATTTCTGAAAAAAAATACAAAAACTGGTTGGAACAAAACCACGACGATACTATTTGTAAACAGTTTAGCAAAGTAACTTACTAAATATGGTAAAAACGATTAAAAATAGCTTATCTTGAAAATCAAATTATCAAAAGCGCTATTTTATCCATTAAAATAGTTATTTTAATTAATATTTATTTATGTGTTATTTAGATATTCGACAATAGATGTCGCCATGTGTTTTTAAAATACATAGTTTTAATCCAAAAAAAATTAATGTACAGATATGAACTTTTTTCGATTTTATTAGAATTACTACTAAATCACCCGCGGCTCCGCCCGTGTTTAAATTATCAGTAAAGCAAACTTTTTCTCTTCATAAATTAGTAACTATACATACAATAAAATTGTAACTAAGCCGAACCCCTAAATTCAATATTTTTTCGGAAAATATTATTGAAATATTAATTATTAGCGATATAGAGCCCGAATCTATAGTTTTTAGATTTTTTTCTGTCTGTCTGTATGTGACCGCATCACAGAAAAACCACTAGAGGGATTTTTATGAAATTTGGTATGGTAATAGCAGGTTATCCGGGTCAACACATAGGATTCTTTTTACCGCAGGAAAATATCTCATTTCTGAGAAAAAATACAAAAACTGGTTAAAGTAAAAGCACGATAATGCTATTAATATTTTAGCAAGGTAACTTACTTATATATTATGTTAAAACTATTAAAAAAAACTTATCTTAAAAGAAATATTAACAGCGCTATTTTATTCATTAAAATAGTTATTTTAATGAAAATTTATTTATGTGTTATTTAGCTATTTGACAATAGATGTCGCCATGTGTTTTTAAAATACGTAGTTTTATCCAAAAAAAATGTACAGATATAACCTTTCTATGACTTTACTATAATTACTACTAAATTACCCGCGGCCCTGCCCGTGCTTAAATTTTTAATAAAACAAACTTTTTTGCTTTATAAATTAGTAACATATTAGTAATATTTTGTTGGCCGAAACAATTTTCCAATGAGAATATTTGTAAATTTTTATTGTTTAGTAAATAATGTTAATGTTTTTTAATCTTTTAATGTAAAAATTGGGCAAATGTAAATCCAACTCGCGCATTTTAGATTTCGTATAGCAAAATGCTATGTTGTTTTTCTTACTTACGTGTTTTGTATGGTTAACACTAAAATAAATACGAATAATGTTTACGTTTCCACAATACCTACTCATTTTTTGCACCGTAAAAATAAGTTCAATTTATATTATTTTATAACATTTTATGGAAAACAAGTTTATGGCTGTTAAACTGCCAAAGCGGGTAACTTAAAATATTTCATATCTCAAAAACTATGAAAAAGTATTTTAGGAACTGTTATACCTCAATTTTTTCACTTTTTCTTGACACCTTTTCTTGGAAGGTAAAGGCTTAAAGGACACAATAAAATGCTTACGACTTTAATCATATTAGCAGAACCATATGAAATAAAAAAATGTATTCGCTTAGAATTATTTACTTATTACACTTTCTTTTCAAAATCGTTTTGGAAAATATTACTAACTAGCGCTAATTAAGAAAAGTTATCATTATGTAATTTAAATAATCAGCTATATATTAAATTAATCTATAGCTGTCTATTAGTAAAAATTGATTAAAATTAATTCCGTAGTTTGAGAGTTTATCGTGAAAAACTAAAAAAACAAACAAAACAGAAGTATAGACATACATAAATGTTATTGCTAAAACAAAAAGTTCAATTTAACGGAGGAACCTTTGTGGCATTGTCAATCTCTGCCATTATTTACCAATCATGCGGTGCGCAATGAAAGTAATGTATAATGTAAGAGACTAATGTGTAAAACCTAAGAATTTGGTTTTTGATCATCTGAACGCGGGCGGAGCCGCGGGCAATGCTAGTTGAGAAATAAAGTTAAAATTATATTTATACATTTAACTACTGTCAGCTTATATCGATATAAATAATAAGCTCGCTATTAGATATTCTTTTAGTGCGCACTTATTATTAAGAATTTATTGTTTTCTTTTATAATCATACAATACAGTATACATACATCGAAAGGTAATTTTAAAAAATTATACCAAGTAAACAAATTATTAAATGATGTGAAGTGAATGGGCAACAGGTAATTGTGCCTTTACAATTACCTGTAATAAATATGAAACGAAACCAGAAGCCCAATGACTCGTAAAACTTACTCGTATCCTTTAATATTCCCATAACATTAAGTTTATTTAAAACAATAACATAATTAATGTTCACAAAAAGCCGCGACAAGCGTATTCGTGCTCCTGACTACCATCAAAAAGATTTTACCATTTACTCCACTAACATCTGTACATACAATACGTGTACAATCATAAAAATTGCTCATCCATAAACGCTCTTTATAATATTATAAATTTACAACAAACCAACCGAAATACAACTCTAAGACATACATACAAAGTTCATTTTTTATATGTAAATTGACGGTTCATTAGTGATTTGAATGAAAGGGTTGGCAAATCCAACTTCTATTGTTAATAGTCACGCGTCAATATTATAATAATTATATGTATATGTGCGTTATTATATCGAGTATAGAGCAGTCCGAACTGAAGCTATCGAATTGTGCGACAAAACTTTTTTATTACCATTCAAAAAGTTGGTGTTACTATGGTTAAAAATATAAAAGGTGTGTAGCAACTGTCGTGTCATCGAGAATATTTTTTGGGAATAAATACTAAAAAAAAAAAATAAATAAATTTATAAAATTAAAAAAAAAAACGTGCTTTAACAAAGCATTAATAAATAAGAAGAAAAAGAACATTATTAAATAAGAAGTAGAAAGTATTAATAAAGAAGGAGTAAGAAAATACTTACTATTCTAATTTATTATTATTAGTAAAATTTACTTAAATTATCGGATCATATCATGAACAAGAAATGGTTTTAAGATATTTTATAATTAAAAAAAAAGATTTATTTTCTGTAATAAAATTTCAAATACTTTTATACTTGCACGATTTCATCAATATCCGTTCAGCAATTCCTCGTAGTTTTTCAAATCCCGGTTATAATTGTATGCGTTATTAAGGAAAAAAATTCTTACTCTTATCCCATCGGTGGAAACCTGACAACAAAAAATTTTTATATAGTTCTGATTTTTTAAGACTTCTAGTCGATAATTTTTAGTAATGAATTCAAAAATAAACAAAATAATGTAGGAATGTTAAAATATTTACAATTATGTTTTGTTAGTTGTTGATTGTACCTAATTAAAAAAAATATCAGAATGCCCCCCCCCCCCCTCTCCCCCTCCAATCCTTTAACAATTTGATCACGTAATCTTATACGCACTATTTAACTGCTGCATTATCGTACACTTGTTGTTATTAAAAGAAGTTTTATTAAAGTTTTTATATTTATAATTAACGTCTCAGTACAAACAAATCGCTAGCTATAAACAAACAGCGATATTAATCTCGAAATGTAAGTATTACAGCGGAATGAGTCATTCCTTAATACGATTATTTTCCATAAAAAAGCGCGAACGACGGACATCTTGTTATTTCGATTCTAATTATATTTAATGTGCCTGTTATTTTTTGAGTTTTAATGCGCACCCGCTATAAAAAGATAATCACAAAAATAATTGAAACGAAATAATAAAGACAGAGGGGTGGGAGGCGATTAATGTCGGGGGGAGGCGCGGGATAGTCAGCGCATTACGACCTAAATAATCAACATAATTACACTTTTTACCCCGACTTCCTTCTTGCCCCCTAAGTGCTAGTAAAAGGATTGTCTATTCAAGGTTTTTTAAATGACAGTTATGCTAAATGTTAGTTTTTAACGAGCATTCACACTGCGATTTGTTTTGAAAGTAGCTTTTAGTTGTGTAAAGAAAGGATTGAACTAATTTGTAACAGATTAAAAACAAAGCCTAAACCCTATATTTCACTATAGAAATCCGTTATTATAATTGAGAAAGCACTTGTTACATTTTAACTATAGTTTTCGTCCGAAAATCTGTGTTTTCATTAAATACATCTAATAAATTAATATTTCCTATAAAATATAAAATAATTAATTATTAATTATAGCTACAAATTCCCAATAGATAGGTTTAACCCACATGACCACATTAAATTAGCGCTATCTGGGTCTCTACTTGTTTTCCCTAATGCAATACAAAATAATCACTTATTTATGCAATAGTCGTGTATAAATGAAAGAACACTTGTAAAAATTGTAATTTTATTAAGTGAATCGCTGGGCATTTCCCACGGTATCTAGTATATATTATATGCAATTCAAGCCTTCATGTCTACGTTAATTATAAAAGCTCTTCCACTCAATGGGTCCTCTTATTTTATATTCTAACTGTTCAGATACGTTTTTAACTTTAAAGTTTAAAACTGAACCGTGACCGCATATCAATTACCTAAAAAAAGATTGTTCTTTCTTACATTATTATATTACAAAGCTAAGCGTGTTTGTCGGTTTAGCCTTCTTTCAAGGCGCAACGGATTGACTTGACTGTTTGCATAGAAATAGCAGATTAAGTACCGGATATGATGTAGTTACTCTGTAACCCGAGACATCAGTCAACTAAGTATTATTAAGATGTTACACTGTTAAACTCTTTAATATATTAATTTTTGACCAAGTTAAAAAAAGGAGGTAATCCTCAATTTTTTTTATATTTTCATATAAAATATATCAATATCTTAACCGATTGTGAATCGATTTGTATGACTTTTATTTATAACTAGCGACTTACCCTCGCTTTGCTTCGGGTTCATCCCTAGACAAAAACAAATCTATCCTACGGAAACCGTACATTTTCCCGGGATGATATATAGCCTTTAGCCTTTCTCAATTAAAGGGATATCTAATGCAAAAATAATTTTTTAAATCGTATTAGTAGTTCCTGAGATTAGCGCGTTCAATCAAACAAAACAAACAAACTTTTTAGCTTTATAATATTACATTGAGTATAGATGAATATTAAATGTTTTTTTTTTTTTCATTTTTAAACCCCCTTATTCTCAGCAAAAACTTAACTAAACATGCAATCATTATTTTTAAAGTTTTACCATTTTAGTTAAAAAGTAAATATTATATATTATTCTTAGTCACAATTCCATTATATAAAATATTATGTTTATAATGTTCCAGATCAAGTGTAGCTGAAGAATCGGCATATAATTAGAGATAATGAGTCGCCATTCAAGTGTCCGTCTGGATCCTGATGAAGGAGATTCACGAATGCTTGGATGTGGCAAAATACATGTATTTGAAAATTAGTTTATTAAAAACATTTAAATAATTATTTCTTTAAATATTTAAAAAATAAAATTATTAAGCCAAGTTCAATATTTTTACCAGATTTCTTGATAAGATTATTGTTATTAGCATTTTCACAATTAATTACTCGAAACTATCGTTTCGTTTTACTTTATATCGAATTTAAATTAAATTCGTAGAGGATTTTGAACTCCATGTCTAATAATAGCCCAAAGTATGAATTTTCGAGCTTTAATTTTATATTATAATTGATAGGAACAAAAATAGGATACGATTTCATTCAAATTTACAAAATAACTAACTATTCAATTATATTTTATCATTATTTCAATTCATAAACAGATGGATAAATCCTATTAATATTATAAATGCAAAAGTTTTTGAGGATGTTTGGATGTCTGGATGTATAGATGTATGCATGTTTGTTACTCTTTCACGCAAAAACTACTGAATGAATTTTAAAGAAACTTTACAATAATATAGCTTATACATCAGAATAACATGTAGACTACTTTTTATCCTGAAAAAATGTACGGTTCCCGTGGGATAGATTAGTTTTTTTTCTAGAGGCGAACCCGAGATAAAGGAGGGCGAGCTGCTACTAATTTAATGAATCTATAATGGTTAAATATGTTCAAGCATCAAAATGATTAAGGTAAGTAAACATTTTTTTCTTTTTCGTACCTCCGCCTCTATTTCTTTTGAATTCTGACTAAGACAGGGACCCTAAATGAATGGGTTTAATTCGCTTAAATTTTATATTAAGAGCCTGTATAATTTATAACTTCTACAATAATTGTATTTGGAGCTTTAAGCTTATTTATTGGAGTTTGTATTAGAATATAATTGCCTTATTCCAAAGCTTTAATCAACTAAGTTTTTCAAATAGCTTTCGATCGAAATTGGTAACAAAATTAATTAAAATTATAATCAGGCCTCCTTATGTCTGGAAGAGGAACTTTTAATGAATTTTTTGTTTATATAAATTATTTCAACCTTGAGACTGAGTGATAAATTCATAAGACTATACCTACGTTCAATTAAATAAAAGAGTGTAATTATGCAAAATTTTACTGTTTTTGTTGCTAAGATTTGCGTAAAACCCATTGAAGCATGGAACATTTGTAGGATCACTAATGTGTCTATAGTCATACCACTAACATAGAATTAAAATGCAAAAGTTTGTAGGTTTGTGTGTATGTTTGTTGCTCCTTCATGCTAAAAAGGCTGGGCTAGTTTGGATGCAGATTTGTATTCTTTAGTACACAGACAGACTATGACTTGGAGAAACACATAGCCTGATGTTAGTAATAAAATTTGAAGCCTATAAAAGCTAAAAGGTGACGCTGTTTAATTATAATATACTAGCACTTACCCTCACTCCGCTCGGGTTCATCGATGATTATGTTTTAACGTTTATTATAGATTTCTCAGAGATGAGATATTTTCCCGCCGTAAAAAGTATCCTATATGTTTACCCGGGTAACTAGCTATTGTCATACCAAATGTCATCAAAATCTATCCAGTGGTTTTCTCGTGATGCGTTCCCAGACAGACAGACAAAAAATATACATTCGGCTCTATATCGATAATCTATACTAATGTTATAAAGAAGCAGAGTTTGTTTGTTTGTTTGAACGCGCAAATCTTAGAAACTACTAATCCGATTTGAAAAATTATTCTTGCATTAGACAGCCCGTTTATTGAGGAAGGCTATAGGCTATATATCATCCCCGCAAATGTACAGTTTCCGTGGGATAGATTTGTTTTTGTCTAGGGATAAACCCGAAGTGAAGCGAGAGTGAGTCGCTAGTAATGACGACTATTTCAATAAGATTTTTCAAAAATATTTAATGTACAGATTCGACTCAGAATTTTATTATATTATGAATAAACAAAAGGCATCTAAGGACGTACCCGAGCGAGGTTTTCACCTCAGATTCTTATAATTTTAATAAATCGTAGTATCGTAAATCGCTAGAGTACAATATATTTAAACAAATGGACGTTTACTTATAAACTCTATGAGTTAACTAGCAATTCACCCACGTTCACCCTCGTCCCTAGTGAAAAACAAAAACATATCTATCCCACGGGAACCATACATTTTTCCGGGATAATAAGTAACCTACGTGCTATTCCAGACTATAATCTATCTATGTGTCAAGTTTCATCCAGATCTGCTTCAGCCGTTATGGTGTGATTGAGTAACAAACATCCATCCAAATTTTTCAGTTTATATTCAGCTTAAGTTTGTTTTTGTTATATATTTGTCTTTTTTAAGTAGGTACGTAATTTACTACAAGCATTGGAATAAAAATGGAAGTCCAAAACCAAAACATTCTTATTAATAAAGGAATGTTTTAAGTTTTTATAGAAAAATAATCTTTATACGTAGTGGAAATAAAAGTACGAATTTATTTTTCCTTTTGAATATATTCACCTGCTACCCTTATACATTTTTCCGATCTTTCAATTAACTTACGTATACCTTCGAAAAAAAAGGTCTTATCTTTGTCTAAAAAATACGCCGAAATTGCATCCTTCACTTCTTCGTCGCTTGAAAATTTCTTCCCACGCAGACTTTTTTCAAGTTTTGAATTAGGTAATAATCGTTGAGAGCTAGGTTAGGTAGGGTGGGTGAGCCAAAATTTCGAAACCCACATTCTGCAGGGCAGCCATCGCAACACGGCTCTTGTGAACAGGTGCGTTGTCATGCAGAAGGAAGACACCTTTAGTCAATTTTCTCTTCTTTTTTCTTTGACTGCTTCCTTTAACTACTCTAGGATTGTAGCATAGTATTCTCCGGTTATCTTTATAATTTTTTTAACACCTTTATCTTTATAATTGATCAAAAGGATCCCTTCTGAGTTCCAAAAAACTGTCGATTGTCATCTTCAAGTGAGTCCCTGCCTTGCTTAAAGAGGGTATGCCACTTGTAAACCATGGTTTTACCTGAGCAAGAATCCCCGTAAACGGATGACATCTCTTCCATTATGGTTTGAACTGATTTTCTTTGCTTGATAAGGAACTTTAAAACAACGCAGTAGTCGATTTTCTTTTTTCTCCATATTTCACAATTTGTTTCCGATTAACTTGTGTGGTCGACGATAGTTCAAAGAGTAATGACCTAATTACGATAAAACTTGGTATTTATACTAATAATGAGTTACTTAATTCGTAATGACTCGAGTAAGTACCCTAACTAATAACCTACCTACCCATTCCGCGAACTTAAAAACGCAACCTCATAGCACTAAACATAAGGTATAATTTGAGTTGTAATTCTTAAATATGCACTTGTTACAGCTAATTTGGACTTAAGTTTTCCTTATTTTGATGCGATAACATACATTGCTGGTTATCTTAAGATTTTTTCTTGAAGTGCTTATATAAAGGGCAATGAAAGGACAAACTCGTAAATTGTAGAAAATAATATAAAATGAGGCAAAAAAGGGAACACAAATGCAAAGGAACGCTAACTTCTAATTAAAATGATTAACTTAATGGTTTGAGTCATTAGCGATTTTAATTTCAAATTGCATGTTTTTTTCATAAGCCAAAAATAATATTAACTGTTTTTCATTAGGATGTCATTTTTTTACTCACACACTCACCCTCATTCCTCTCGGCTTCGTCCCTAGTTACGTTTTAACGTTTAGTACAGATTTCTCAGAGATGAGGTATTTCCCGCAGTAAAAAGTATCCTACATGTTGATACGGATAACCAGCTATTATCGTACAAAATCTCATCAAAATCTATCTAGTGATGTGAAATCTATCCAGTGTTCGTGATGTGTTCCCAGACAGACGGAAATTCCAAAAATTTTAGATTCGGTCTCGATAAAAATGACTTTTTAATAAGATTTTCCAAAAAATATTTCATGTACAGATTCGATTCAGTTAGAATTTTATTATATGTATAGATGAATGAGTTAAAATAATGCCGACTAATATTAAATGATAATGTATGATAACAATTCCTTTATAACGACGTCCGTACTTTAAGAGAAGTTAATGAGAACAAGTTATTCAATTTATGGTTCTCTATAATAACGTATGATAACCCGTTGAGAATCGCGGGCACGCCGGCGTGTCAGTTAACAATTAATTTCTTAGAAATTATCCTGGAGGTTTAAGAAGCTTTTTACCACTGAGCTTTTTTAATCAAACCTGATTTCATGTACATATTTGGCTTTGACGACATGTTTGGCTCAGTTTGTAGTGACCCTACTTACTGTGCCAGCGGTCGCAGGTTCGAGTCCTGCTAGGGGCATTCATTTGTGTGATCAGCAGGAATGTTTATACTGCAGTCATGGGTGTTTATATTTATAATATGTATATATTTAAAAAATTATATATGTGTAGTGTATCAACTATCTGGTATCCATAACACCTATAGGTTAGGCCTCGTAACTTACCATGGAACTAGATGGTGCTGTGTGTTAATGTCCCAACATATTTACTTATTTATTTATTTATATACAATATACATTTGTAATATGTATGTTTGTTACATTTGCCTTGAATGCGAATTAAAACCATGACTTTAAACTACCATAAATAGCTATATTGATTATATAAAACTATTTATTATACCATTAAATGTACACCTGCATATATAAACAAAATAAATATTATTTTATGTTTTCATATTATAATTTTTACAATACCAAACCTAATACTCGTACAATCATTAAAAAAATGTTAACCAACTATACAGGAGTTACTCATTTCGTGTGTATTTTTGTATACTGCAGCTATAATCAGTTTTTTTTTAATTCTTAATGGGTTTTACGGTTAAGAGTTGATTATAGAGTTACTATTGAAGAGATTTTAAAATTAATGTACATTTTATTTTAAAATATAATTTTTATACTCATTAAATTCTGAAACGGCTGCGCCGACTTTAGTATGACTTTCATAGACCGTTAGAGAATTCAACTGAAAGTGATCTAGAGTATTTTCTTATAGCATATTAGCCGATTCTTGGCAAAAAGCTAAGCCTTTGACATTTCTCATTACAATATGTACTCGTACGTGGACATACATTCCTACACACAGTGATACCACCGGTAACAGCATCAGGAATATTAATAGACATTTTAATACATAATATGCGTTTGATGTCATCATTGGGTGTCGCTAATGAGCTATTAATTACTTAATTAACCCTGTTATAGTCATAAACACCTTAATTAGAAGTTAATTTGGAAGCACATCATGTACAAATGTTTACAAACCGTGCAGTAATGGTCTTTTGCTTTCTTAGTTTTTATAAGTATCGTCCGTTTTACGATGTTTGAAAAGATAAGATGCGTTTGATGAGTTACGGTTCCTACATATTAAAATTTTGTAATTTTGTTGCCGGTATTCGTTGTGCCGGTATGAATCATATAGGGCAGAGGTCGTGGAATCGATTTTAATATGATTTCATAAGATGATTTTTTGTATTTCATTTGAATTATAAACATGGAAATATTATAATGTCAATAGATTTATCCATTGTTACACTTTACAAAAACACCATACAGAAATTGCATTTAAATTTTTATGGGCAAAGGTAGAGTAGGTAATCTATAGAAGACATTTCTTACAGTCAACTCATGGACGTGGAAAATGGTGTACCTAATATAGGTATTATACATATACCTATGTCTAACATAAAAAAACATTCGAAACTGTAATTTTTAAAATATAACATTACTTTTTAATATTTCCATTTCCTAACTAAGCGCTATTTTTTTAAGATGGTTCATCAATCTATTAAGATTATACGCGATATTAGAATCTTCTGCTCATTCATAAAACAGTCGCGACTTTTGTGTGAAGTCCAGAACGAATCGACATGTTAAAATCATGAAAAATATGACGAGAAAATAATAGAAAATACAGTTCGGCAGTGTAAAATTTGGTAAGTAGTTAATTGTATGCAGGTTGTTAAGTGCAACATAGTAAAATCCCATGTTAATTATCCCATTAGATCATCAAGTCAATCCATTGTTTCTATGTGATTATCATACGTTTTGTCGCTGCGTAAAACAAGAGGACAACAAACACATTTTCGCATCGGACTACTATCACAGATTAAATAATGCTACTATTATTAATGCGACAGTTCGTATGTGTGTATGTATATGAGTTTGTATACGTCAATTACTCTTGTATGCTGATCTACTATGACCTAGAGAGAGCCTGACTTGGAACACATAGACTGTTAAGCACCCAAAGACGTTCCCGAGCGAAGCGAGGGTAATTCGCTAGTTTATAATTATATGCAAAAATAATACTTGTATACCAAGCATTGATGATCTTCACCATTCAGTTAAAAACATGCTCATTTTTTGTTTAAAACCATATGGACTCAAATATAATTAAAATATAAATTCATAAATATTCATTCGCATATTGTTTGTCTAAAGCAATCTAATGACGCATATTATTTTCTTAATGAAGGTGCTTTGGAAAATAACGCTAATACATTGCACGACCTTGCGGTTGCTTAATTAGTATGTATTAAAGTAATATTTAATTTTTATAACCTTTTAATGATAAAAAATTATGTATTAAAATATTTTTATGAATGATGTCGAAATCAAAAAGATGTATGATTTGAAATTAATAATGGCTATTTTGTATACATATATAATCTAACTAAATATTTACCCATTCACTGCTTATATTATACTATTGTAAATTTCTACGTAGGTTGAGTTTAAAAGTCAACTTTATCAGTGATGCTATTTATTGTTCTACTCCTATAAGAGTAATAAATTTCTATACATATGTATAATAAAATTCTAACTAAGTCGATCGTGATCTACATTAAATATTTCTTGGATATATAATTTTATTGAAATAGTGATTATTATCGATACAGAGGTCGAATTATTATACCTATTGTTTTTAGAATTTTTGTTTGTCTGTCTGGGAACGCATCACCAGAAAATCAGTGGACAGATTTTGATGAGATTTGGTATGATGATAATTGGTTATCCGGGACAACATATAGGAAAATATCTTATCTCTGAGAAATCTATACTAAACGTCTAAACGTACCTAACTAGGGACGAATCCGAACGGAGCAAGGGTGAGTCGCTAGTCACTCATAATATTCAAATAACTGTTCAAAACGCGACAGAAGGAAAGAAAATATTATAACTTATATGTTTTTGTACGTAGGTAATATATTTGAAAATATATAAATGAATATAAAGTCAGTATCGTTAACGTTATACATATCTAAGGTTATAATGTTCATGTAAACAATTATTGTTAATTTACAATTATATTATTTTTTTGTGTTTATGTAATTAATTAACATCATAAAATTAGTTTTATACTAAAAAAACTTATTAATTTAATAGTTTGACCATACTCGTGCATAATTATAAATACGAGCATCTACTAAAATATATGTATTTCTGGTAACATTGGTAATATTTAAGCTGATAAAGATTTGTATGAATTTTGATACTACATGTTAAACATATTAGAAAATAGAGTGTCCCGCCGCATCTGTATGTCTGTCTATCTATCTGTATGAATGCGATAAACTCAAAAACTACCGATTTTCATACAGTTTTCACTTATAGATGAAGTGATTCATGAGGAAGGCTTAGGTGTATAATTCATTAAAGTTTTGTGTAAATAGGCTGAAATATGACGATGTTTGTTGAAAATGTCGGAAAAAATCATGTCGATTGGGAGCTTTATTGGCGTGCGCCACGTTAACTAATAAAGTTACTAAAACAATATATGAAAATAATGTATTACAGAATTATTCCTTTTAAAAAGATCTTCCTATTAAAATATAGCAATGTTATGTACACCTAGGGACGGAAGCAGAGCGGGGGTAAGTTATTAGTGTAAAATACTTGCCTTTGAGATTCATCAATTATTTAGATGAAGTCGTTAACTTTAGCTAGTATATTACATAATGTAAATAAAAGGAAATGGCCTCTTGTAATGATTGTCTAAATCTGGCCCCCTGATAGTTAAAATTTAATCAATTTATTAAACCGAGTGCCTCCTTCCGCGTAGTTAGCTAATTGTAATATTACAAAAGTACTAAATTAAAATTACCATGGGGGATTTCTATTCTATTCACTGGGAATCATTCTTATTCGCATTCATATTCTTAACAATTTTAAAAGAACTTCTCAGTTTTTTTCTCATATCAATGAAACACCGTTCAAGGCGAAGGGTAAATTTTATTCAGCCTAAATTATAATTAATATAATATTTTTGAAATTAAGTAAGTTATTTATAAACAATATTACAAGAGATTTATTAAAATAAAATAAAGCCTGATAAATGCGTAACAGCGTTAAACTTATCCTTCAAACGAGGAAAGGCTTTATTAACGTACGAGTATCTCATAATCATAAGTATTAAGTTGACAGTCTAAGCGTTAAAAAATAAAAAAAATACCAGTACATTTAAAAGCCAATGCACTTTAGTTAATTGAAAATACAAAATACTCTATTACAACCAAGGTCGCTTCAGATGTAACGTTAGCAAAAAAGTTAAATTTCTTTAAAAATATACTACCATTTTTATTTGATTAATATTATTAGGTTTTTGACAATAGATGTAATATAATAAAATAGAAAAAAATCTTTTAGTTTATATCATTTAATTTTTCTGTTACTAATACACTAATTTGTGAAAACTATTTAATCGGGAACGTCTAAAGTACGATATTTGTACAGTTACTTTATAAAGTTAACTAATTCATTTAGCTTTTAGTTAAAACTCAAAGGAAGACCGACATTTAAATTCAATGATACAATTTATTACTCACTACCATGTTTTTAAGCAGATCGTACCGCTCGAGGCGATGTTCAACAGCCGCGTGGAAACGAATTAGCGAAAACTGATGCACTATTTTATTCGACCGTGGTAATTGCATGGTGTATATTAGTGAACGGTATCTGGGTTGATATATTGACTCATTAAAAGTTTCTTGGGAAATTATTTTTAAATTGATATTACACTGTATTAATTTTATATATTTTTTTGCGATTCGCTCTTGTATTATAGGGTAATTTTGGTGTGAAATGAAAATTGACAATAATTTTTATGTCATTATAACTTGACGCACTAACTTTCGTGTCAAAGTTATATTATCATGCCATTTATATGCAACCTTAATTTGTTTTTAATACTTTATCTATAAAATTATAAAAAGTACCTATATGCAATAAATACTCTAATATTAAATTAATGAGATTTTATTTTTTAGCAGACAGTACTGCTCGAGGCGACGTTCAACACTGGCGCGTGAAAAGGAATTAGCAAAAATTGTGAATATACGTACACTATTCCACTTTCTTCTTTATTGCAATGTTATTAAGATTTTGCAGATCTTTTTTAAAAGAACTTCAAAACTTTTACAGAAATCATTTAGTGATAACGATATTTTTAATTATATTAATGAGAATCAACGCTAAGATATCTGTTTTAAGCAAAACCTTTGTTATCTAAATGATACCAAACTTTAAAAAACAAAAAAGTGACAACCCCACTTACCATAATTTAACAAAATTACGGCATCTAATTTGCAAATTAATTAAAAAACCTCGGATTAAAGTTAAGCTGAGCCCAAAAAATATAATTATGCACGCGCTAAATCGATCCCATTCATCAACGTCACCGCGATAATGCTGTTTTCATCGAAAAGTAGGCTCGGATTCGCGAGCAATCCTATAGACTAATAACAGTATCCCAATGAAGGGTTGGAAAGCGATTCGAATTTTAATGGAGTATTTGATTTATATCCGCCGAGAGTATCAGGTAGCTTATTATAAGAA
Source organism: Fabriciana adippe (assembly GCA_905404265.1). Lineage (NCBI taxonomy): Eukaryota > Metazoa > Arthropoda > Insecta > Lepidoptera > Nymphalidae > Fabriciana > Fabriciana adippe. Next base: position 11,907,428 of record FR989995.1, on the reverse strand, counting down.
TATATTATTAAACATTACCTATATAATTAAGCCCGAACTTAGCCTCCAGCTACCCCAATTTGACCGCTATAATTTTAATAAAATTGCCCGCCGCCCGGTAAAAAAATAAAAAAAAAACATAAAAAAATTATAACACGTCTGATTGATGTATTATTTGGTAATTTATTGGCTATAATTACATCGTGTAATAGTGGATAATGCGACGGTGCGGGAAGAATTTATTATTATTCATTAAAGTATGAATTATCGTATAATTACTGGGATGGGTGCTTCCAAACTAAACAGAGTGAGCGTTAGGGTTGGATTTATGAGCGGTTCTGAGAGGCGATCTAAACGTACACGGTCTCGATAACTCGCTGTTAATCTAATCTTTATAAACAAAACTTTCTTAATAACTGGAATACGAGCTCACATCACTCAGGGATCCGTGGGTTAGTGAAATGGACGTTGATTATATATGGGACGGTTTCTTAGGAAGCCTATAATACTATATCATGTATGTCTGCTTTTAGTATCTTGATTTAGTTATTGGAGTTCTATGAATTTAGGCTAGCTATTGCTCATGTACCTAGCTAAAATATGACACTAGCGTATGCATGTGGTTATGCGCGTGCCCTTAATTTATGCTAGCAGAACCCGCGGCTTCGATCGCGATCAAACCATGAAGAATACGAAATTTCATGCAAATGTGTCCAAAGAATAAAAAGTTTCATACAAACTTTTATCCCCTATTTCACCCCCATCAGTCAATCACTTTTGCCTTATATATATATATATATATATATATATATATATATATATATATATATATATATAGATTACTCCGTTTATTAAGGTGATGCTGATTAGGTTATAACCTTTTAATAAAACATTTTCTTTCCATTCGTCCTGGCAATTTTAAAGATTAGCGCGCTCAAACAAAAAAAAATACAAATGCGGATAATGTGTTGTAAACTTTATAAAGAACAATTGATATAATTAATTATTAATGAGTTTGACAATATTCTACACATATTTCTTTTTTACAGTTAGTAATATTTGAGAAATAGGAATGTAGTAAGTATAAACTAAAGTTTTAAATCTTTGAAATTGCTAGGTTGACATGTGATTAGTTAGATGGATTTCCTAAGCCTTATTTATAGCCTTAATTGAATATACTGTCTACATTTAACATTAATTAGGTACAGTATATGTAATAAGACTACAGTAGCCAATTTCATATTGATATTATATTGAATCTATTATGAAGTCAAGATAGGTTGAGCTGTTAGTTTCGTGTAAGAGTTTTTTTTTAAATAATCTTTTTAACCATTTTTAATCTGTTTAACCATAAAATAAATTGTGAATAATTAAAAAAAATTATTAGATAGTGCGCTTAAGAATATAACCAATAGATGTCTTCAGTAGATGAAACTTTCAAAATATTTCACCTTTCTAAATATGGTTCTGATCCCTTGAATGAGTCTATCTAACCTATTTGTTTCAAAAACATAATATTTTTGGGTATATTACTCATGCATATTCTTACTTATAAATAAACTAACATCAAATTTAATCGATCTTAAAGCCCTTAACTATTATCGGAACGATAACTAGAGATTAAGTGGAAATATTTCACAGATGTGGGCCTATCATTATAGCTGGTTAATTTATGCATTGACGTTATAATCACTGTTAACATGTGTTGTGGCTACGGTCAGCAATAAAAATAAATAATTCTTAAGATACACGTCGTTGCCTTAGTATTATAAAGATTATAGATTTACAAGAATATTTTAATCATCGTAGATTAAATACTTGGTAAATTCATTAACTAAAGTGGAAACATTATTTTTAGGTTTGATTAAGTGAATATGACATTTTATCATTTTTATAACGTACAGAAATACGTTTTTATATTTTATATATTATATATGTATATTTTATATATTTATAATACTACTAGGGACTCACCCTCGCTTCGCTCGGGTTCGTCCCTACCTTGATTCCACATACAAACTTTCATCTCCATTTTCCCCCCCTTAAGGGATAACTCCGCCTTATATCCTTCCCAGGGTCTCATACTGACTTTTTACCAAATTTCATCTAAATCAGTTCAATAGATCCATATATTATTCCCTACAACCCCACAAGCTCACAAACTTTACCTCTTTATAATATTAGTATAGATAATTAAAAAAATATTATTAACATGCTTTTATAAGCTTCTACCAAATCTTGCTAGTTGTTTATCCTAATACTAAATGTTTTAAGAATTTGGTACTTTGTAAGTAAGGTGTGAAATACGTATGAAAATTCAATAAAAACAATCGATCTAATATTAAAGCCAGTGCAGCGGTTGAATAGTGGGACTACTATGGCTATTAGTAAAACTTTTGAATTAGAACTGTTTGACATAATACTTTCTTAAATTTACGCGAATATTTGACATTTTAAATAAAACTATTTTTTAAAGTCTCTTGAGACATCTAACACCTTAGTCTGTCCCGTGACCATGATTGCTGTAAAGCATTCGAAACGTCGGGAACCAAAAATCAAAATAAATCCGCGAAAAAATCCAAAAAGATAGGTTTATTTAAAATATAACTGTTTGAATTAAATTTCCATACATTTACTTACAAATGGTGATAAGCGTGCTTTCTTAGATTTTTTTAAACAATAACTATAAAATCAGCATTACAACTAGGTTAGTAATAATAAATATAACAATAAAAACATTAAAAAATCTGTTACAGTCATTTTTTGACAAGATCCCTTTAAGTTAATGGACACTGTTATTTTTTTAAATTGAATTTAGTTTGAAGTAGAAGTGACAATTTGTTTAAATCATAATGAAGCGACTTACCGGAGCCACTGGCAAATAGAAAGTCCCTTTGTAGGGAGGACGTTTTCAGGTAGGGGTAAAACAGCTTGCCGCCGTACCGGAACTAGCGCCGAGACTGTCGCAGATAAAAAATATTAGCTGATTAAAACTGGATCTCACTATTTTAAAAGTTTATATTAAAAAAAAATACTAATTTTTAAATTTATTTAATAAATTACAATGGATTTAATTATATGACTTCTAAATATTAATGCAGATAATATTATTTAATAAATACTAATTAAAATAATCACTAATTCATTATATTGGTACTAATTATATGTTTAAATAAGTATATTTATTATTCATATTTTTTGATGTAAAACTTTTGGATAAATGAGTGTCGTGGAAGTGAGAGTCTTTATTATTAAATTAATAAACGTATTAAGGTGATTGTGATGTGATGGTTTTATTCCTGGTATCCTCATTCCCACATTACTTATAATTTTATAAAAAATATTTTATATTTTGATTTGTTTTAATTTAATTACGCTATCTGCCACAGCGCCAAAGAACTTTTACTTCAACCGCGTTAAGTTAAGTTAACCCGTTAAGGTTTAAACGCACTCATTTTTTTAATTGTTAAATGGAAATACGTAAAATTTAAAGTATCCTTAATCTATTTGAACCATGACTTTAAATTATGAAACTCATGGTTTAAATCTTAGGTCGTAATTAATTGCAAATTATTAAATTCCAATTAATTACGACCTAAGATTGTAACATCATACGAATTCATATTGAATAATATAAAATCAATAATATTTATAACTAACTTTTAACAATTTTTAATTATCATGCTTTAATATTTATAATTTATAATAGAAATATAGTATGTTTTATAAGCGAATATAATTTCGCAGCAATATTACACGATTAGTTTAATTTTAAAATAAAATTAATTGGAGGTCAAAGAAGGATATACCAACTTAAGATATTGTTTTTGTGAGATTATTAATCTTCAAATTATACATTTTATTACTTTTAGCTTAGGTTTGGTACTCTTATGTTATAAAAACTTTTACATACTATAATGATTTAATTAAAATTATACAAAAATTTAATTTAATTTAATTAAACCTTAATCACATTTAGATAAATCATATAATCAGCATATAAATACATAACGTTTGTGTTAATTTCATAAAGATTTTTAATTGTATTTTTTTATTCATTTTGATTTTTATTTAATTAATTTTAAGAATAGGTAGGTATATATTTTACGCACTCAGAAACAATTTACTTAATTATTATTATTTTATATATTAATCTAATTTGCTAAGCTTAAAACTGTATTATCTTCCATACATATTTATTTCACGTTCTTTTATGATTATTTATTGTATGATTTGTAAATTTTATTTATAATATTTAACTATAACAAAATTCGCCCGCATCGACTGCAGCCGTAGCACATTAAATAATATCTAAATTCAAAAAAAAAACAAAAGTATAAAAACAAAACAGAAATATAAAACCTTATTTGAGTTCATTTATCTCGTAGTTCATGTTCGAAATTCAAAGTGGTAATGCGCGGGGGCGGGCGCGGGCCTGCGCGTTTTTCGCTAACCACGTGTTACCCACGTGCGTGGAACTTTTCAAGTCGCTTCAAGTTTTTCCGACTCGCTCGTACTAAAGTTTGATTTAGTTTGTGAAAATTCTTACTTGTTTAGATTATAAGTTAAGTTATAAACTTATATATTATATAAAACATTTGTAATTTGAAAAGCCAAGTCCTGTGTGTATGATATTAAATATTTTACTGCAATATAATATTTATATTGATAGAGTTTAAAAATTTTCATCTTAGTATTAAAATTAATTTAATATAAGTTATAAATAAAATTTTACAAAAATATACCATTATAGTGGTGGATATAAAGTTAATTTAATTTAGCTAGTTCCATGCGTGACATCATTATAGCGAAGGTATCTATCTATTAATAATAATGGTTCCAAAAGATTGGTAAATTATGAATATTAAAAAATTTTAAACACCGATTAGTTCCATATTATGTAGTGATCATTAATTTTGATTGATATGATCCGTATCTAAAACATACAATTTAATGATAATATTGGATTTCACTCAGATTATTCCCTTGTACATGTAATAAAACGCGGCTTTCTTAACAATACATCACCATTGCAATCAACATATCAACTAAACCGTGTCTAGAAAATTCTTAATTGAACTAATGAGAAGTAATTACAATTTTTATTGCGGCAATAATGATTACGATGCCTTAAAATAATAAAAGCAATTAGACATTGATGGGCGTAGCGGAGTCGCTATGGTTGTCTCTTTCGATATTGTGCCAGAAAAATAGGAGGGAACGAGAGATGAGATCAGACTGATTAGACGTAATTGTTCGAACGGTTATAAAACTTGATGTCAGAGACGGTATTCAGTTTGTCGTAAAATGGTAAGATGTTTCTACTGCTAACTTCTTTATTTAAAAAAAATAAAGGTACCCTTATGAACGCGTTTTAGATGCACTAAGTTTTTCTGCGGCTTTAATTAAGTGTTCAGAAGGGTATGATTATGAAAAGCATCGTAAGTTAACCCTTCAGCTAAGTAACCTTTACTTTTTCAATGAGCTCGGTAAACTGTTGTAATTGTTTTAATTGAATTAATAATAACCAACGTAATATGTACTTTAAATAATTTTAATTATCATAAAAGAGTAATTTTATTAAGAAGTTTTTAATGTATTCTGACACAATAACTTATTATTGTCCACACTTATGAAATCTATAAAGCACAAAAGAGTATTTTCATTGGGTGATCAAGTGCTTCTTCAATAATCACGATATGTATCAATGACTAAGATAATTAATATTTATATAAATGTCTGTATGCAATGAAAATCTAATAAAATCATTTAAAATTATGGTTTCTAGCAAAAAATTCAATATTTTATCTATGGCACTGTACACTATATATATTGCTGTGGATTCTGTTTCAACAATCCTAGTACCCTACATACATAAGGGTTAGATTCAATGACATACTATCTAATAAAATAGTACCTATAATTTATTGTCTGTTATTTGTTTAAGACGGATATAAGCTCAAGGCAACCATGTTAGTAAGTATCATGAAAAATATTATGTATTTTCAAATTTCAATTTATATAGGTAAATATATTTATTTTTAATTAATTTTAATATTACTGTAATTACGTAGAGCTAGATGGTTGGTATGGTTTGTAACAATTTTTCAAAATTAAATTTAAATATTTATACTATAATTTACACTTTGTTATGAATAACTGTAATAAAAATATATCTAAAAATAAGTCTTAGACATTGTTAATAAACTTATGTAATGAAATATAGGGAAACAGCCTACATTCTTAGTATGACTTTTTAATATTAATTTGATATATGATAAAAGCTATTCAATTTGCTCCTGAACAGTGTCAGAAAGAATGTGTATCATACATTTATGAGTATGTTAATTAAAATAGACGGATTTTTATTATTAATAAATTTGAATGGATAATTTAAATAATGTTAGTACAATCTCCGTTAGTAATAGGATGGCGTGGTACAATTAGTGATTCAGAACAATATTGAGTTACTGAGTCATGTGTGTTATATTAATTAAGTGCAATGAACGAAGAATTTAGAAGAATAATGATGTGATCAGATAGAAATAGAACATAGCTCATATCATATCTACATAATATCTAAAAGTAGGTTCAATTTCATATGAGTACTCGCTCCTTTCAGCAGAACTGCTTTCCGAGCCGGTGGTAGCTTCCTCATGGACTGACTACACTGATGCTCTTTATATTAAATTGGCGATTTAAAAGTGCTTTTTAACCGACTTCCAAAAAGGAGGAGGTTCTCAATTCGTCGGAATCTTTTTTTTTTTTTTATTTTTTTTATGTATGTTCACGGATTTCTCGAAGACGGCTGAACCGATTTGGAAAATTTTTTTTTTGTTTCAAAGAGTATTCTTCCCCGGTGGTCCCATATAAATTTTATCGAAATCGGTCAAGCGGTTTTTAAATAAATGGCTTAATCGAATATTATGTTTTTATTAAAAATCTTTCTTCTTACAAATTACTTGCTTATTACGTCTACACTAAAAATGGAAAAATAAAAACTTTTTAAAAAAAAATAAAAACCAACTTCCTGGCACTGAAAAGTAAAAAATAACTAAACAGAGGTTTTCATTTAAAATAGATACCTAATCAGATATTTTCGAAGTCGGTGCCAGCCAATACAAATCAAAGCACACCGACTTCGAAAATATCTGATTAGGTATCTATTTTAAATGAAAACCTTTGTTTAGTTATTTTTTACTTTTCAGTGCCAGGAAGTTGGTTTTTATTTTTTTTTTTAAAAAGTTTTTTAATAAGTCTATTCGAATAAAATTTCATTTCATGAATGAATGATACGTACTAAAGACAAAGAAGTATCTTTCTTTATATGGAATTATGAAAAATTATTTAAATGGCTTACAAATTTTAAGCCTTATGGTTTTTTTTATAATCAAAATCCTCTTTTCTATAATGAAATAAATGTTATAATTTTTTTTATCCTAAATTGCTTAATTTTAACATCATTGAGTTCCAAATGTTCTGCCTGTCTATATTTTTTTTAATCGCTAATATCCGGGATTGAAGAAATTTCATTTTAATGGTCCGTATGGAGTGAGCTAAGACTATTTTTATTTTAGAAAATATAAATATTTTCCAAAATACAATTTGGGATAAACCTATACCTGCATATTTTTAGATTTTCTAAACTATTGTTACTAGCCAATTTATTCAAGAAAAAATTAAGTTTTACAATCAAATATTTCTTGAAAAAAAAAATGCCAAGTCTAGCCAATAACTAAGTATTTTTTTATAACAAAATTTTGTGTATCATTGATAAGCTTTTACACATCTCTTTATTCCAATTGCATTAATCAATTATGACACCACGCTTAAACGCGTCTTCTAATAGGGAGGCATTTTTTGCTTTAGCAGCATACCGATTGACCCTACCATAAAGCATTTTGCATTCTTTCATTCCATATTTCCATTTTAAAAAATGTATTTTACACTACCTTTGCATAGTTTGTTTTTATTAAGATTTTAATGCCAACTAGCCTGCTAGCTAAAAGCCATTATTTTTAAAATTTCAAACCGTATAAAGTAAAATCCATGACTTTTAAAATTGCTGAGGTAATTTCTAAGTTTATTTTATTTTTAGTGATATTTACAATCATATAGATTTAAATTATAAAAAAAATATATTTAAAAATTATTATATTTTTATGTAATATTTTATATATATATAAATATATATATATATATATATATATATATATATATATATATATATAATATTTTATTAGGTAATCTTTAAACTCTTATTTTTAGATACTTTCTATAATACTTTAAAAAACTGTTTTGTAGAAGTGTCCAGGATTGAATTTTTAGAAAATTATCCTATAATACAATTTCCTTCTTTTCAAATTCTTACTTTTTTAATTGTTTTTGTTTTCTTTTTTTATACATATTTAATTATCAATATTTATTAATTTATTTGTAACTGATCTTTGGATAAATAAAATAATTATAGTTTAAAAAATCTATTTTTTCTATTTTATTAAAAAATTAAATCAAAAATTTGTATGTTGCGCTTACATATGAATATATATAATATTCCTTAGTAAAAAAAAATAGTAATACTATAGTAATATAAATGATTAGGTTATGAAATTATTTACATATTTTTTGTGTCTAAATATACGTTTTGATAAAACTGATAAATTTTTCAAAATATAAAAAAAACATTACTAACATATTCAAAAATAATTTTATAGGATATTATACCGTACAGTTGTTGATGTAACTCATTCACTCCCAAACGTTAAATTGAGATGAGGTGTTATTTAATCTGACCGCTTCATCTGATGTCGAGGGTGCCCTTTTTGCTCAGAGCATTAGCATAGCTATTCAGTGGGGAATTTGCCGGCAAATCTTTCTGCTTGATACATATTTTCGAAATGTGTTTAATAAATGTGTTATAAGAATAAAATATGTGAAGAAAATAATTTTATATACTTATTTATATTTATATATTTTTAATTTTATTAAGTGTTTAGGAAATCAACACATAGTTTACCTACATAAAAAAATAGTAATAAAAATATAAGTTATATTTTTCATACAAAGATGATACATGTATGTGGTATATGTAGTAGGTTACGAGTTATGGATAGGTACCTATAGTAGAGTAGTAGAGTTATTTTACTTATTAATAATATTTTTTAAATTAAGTATTTATTTAGAATTCTAATTAATAAATGTTAATGATAATACACATACTTTACTTTACTTATAATAAATGTTATTTTGTGTATAAACTAGTATTTCTTTAAATAAATACAACAAATAAATTTGTTTTTTTTTTTATAAATCTAAAAGTTATTATTTATTTTATGATCATCATTTTAGTTTTTATATATTTATATCTTTTTATATTTGATTTTTTTTTTAATTTCAAAACTCTTAAGTTATTAATAGTAATTAAAATATTGTAAATTATTTCCTCAATATTTTAATTGTAAAAATAGTACAATTATAACAAACATATAAATACTGCGTAACTATAACAAAAATATATAAAAAATTTAAAATAAATTTTTAATTTTGGAATTAAATTAAGTACTGGATTACGCATGAATCAGAATTCTTAACATCCATAGCACAACAATCAGTACATAGCGCTTATGTACGAGCTATATTAAAATTTGCACTACGTAGATTTCACGTGAAAACAAAAACAAGCAAAAAATACCTACAGAAAAACTGAACACATGACCGAACCAATCAGCTGTTGCCGCGTCGCCCCGCCCAGAAACTTTTCCGAATCATGAAAAATATCGCCTTTCCTTTTTTACGCCGCCAAATTATCTTTTATTCTTTTTTGAGAACGAAATGAGTAAAAACTTTTTTATAAGGATGTAAATATTGCTTCAAGTGTCGTGTTTGCGGTAAGAAACCAATAAAATAAAATTAATTTTATAGTTTACGAACTGTTTATGTTTCGTGTTTTAATTTATTGATTTTTTTTTTTAAAAAGTTTATCGTTTTTTTTTGTGATGTAAAAGTTAACTTTGTAACATTAACATTAAAATCGATAAATATTCTTTGACTAACAATTATATCAACAAAATAATAAAATTAAAAGGCTATTAAAACAAAATTAATAAAAAAAAAACAGAAATTATAGCTTTGTAATAAATAAAATATTTATCGTTAATTATAAAAAACTAATGAATAGCTTATAATATATTATTTTCTTATACTTACAATGTTCAATTAATAAGACGCGGGGGTACTTAAATTTGTTTTCGTAACAGTGACGTTATTAATTAGCCGGCGTTCGCTGATTCATCACTTTATAGCGTTTCAACGGCCACTCCAAGCCGATAATTACACTGCAAATAAATCTCCGTATTCAGAAACTAATAATCCACACTAAAAAAATCTCTTAAATATCCGAACTCACTCAAAAAGTTTGCATTTATCTGTCAAAAGACGCGCGAAATATTTTTTTTATCTGTCAAACGGACCGGACTAACGCGAATACGGCCGTCCACGTCAGAACACTGACGTTCACTAGTCGCGTGTCGGCGTAAGTCGAGAAGAAGGCAGCGGTCTCGGCCAACACGCCTTCCGTTCGTCTCGCTCTCGCGCGGCTCTGCCCGCCCGCACCATTTTTACAGTTTAACCGACTCAATTCAATTCAACTCAACTCAATTGTCGTGGCGCGAATGCCTTCGCACTGGACGCTAGAGTGAGATGTATAGCGTTTGCGGTCCGATACGTTGATGATTTTAACTAATAAGTAATTAATGTATGCGTCACACACACTCTGTGTCCGAGTCCGAATTAGGTCTCGAAAGCAAATATTGATGTACGATGCGTTTCAGCAAGAATTTATATTCGGAATAGAGCCTTAATCTTGGTTTAAGACGCAACATCGGCCCCGGTCGTGCTATTTCGCTCGCGCCACTATCGTCCGGTCGAGGTACAGAAGGCGCGTGAGCGAGAAATCCGAGCGGCGATAGGCGTTACCGGTTTTGTTGCTTCGCTTCTGGGTGTGTAAAGTTTTAGGCCGAAACATGTAAAAATGCATCTTGAAAAAAAGTTATGTATTAAAAAAAGAAGCTTAGTGCGCGGTGGGGGACATTAACGCGGGGGGTGGCGAGGTTTTTTCGCTATATTTTCGGGGGTGCTCGCGTAACTGGACAATGCATTATCGGGGCGAGCCGGCGATTCGGACGCATCACCTTAGTGGGCCATTTCCACTCCAAACTACTCGATTCGAATACATTCTACGATGGATAGCCTTTATGCGTTTGAAGTTAAAAAAAATAATATACAACTATTTAATATGCTACTCCTCTTTTCAGAACTACTCAAATATCAAATTTGAAGTATATAATAATTAGCTTTTATAAACGAAGTTTTTTTTTAAACAGAACATCCATATATAATACATATAATAACTTCTTATCTTTAATTTTGTATGGATTATTTAAAATAGTTATACAAAATATATAAAAATTTCGTTTTCCACATTTAAACAATAATATGAAAAAACAAATAAAACTCACGCCTACGAACAAGGTAGAGATGTCTTACAAGATTTTACTTATGTTAATCACATCAAGACCTAACTCAGCCGAAGTTTATTTAAACTAGCTTAGAATTCATTACAATATTTTTAAAATTTATTTATAGAAACAAACTTATTTTCCAGCATTAGGTAACCAAAAATAAATAAAATTATATAAATTGAAAAGTCCATTGTATAGAGAGTTGGGGACTTAAGTAAGAAAAAAATGTAGGTATAATAAAAACTATTTGTAGGTATACAACGGTGACGTTATGTGATTTTATTTTACGTCATTTAAGACTGGCTAACGATAGAAAGTATAATGTACGAAAGCCAGATTAAAGAGACCTAATGAGTCAAAATTGTTTCACAACCGTTCAACGTTGTACCAAAAAATCATAATATGTCATTCCCATATATTTTTCACATTTCTATTCCCTTACGAACATTTTAACAATTAGTATAGATTTCTCAGAGACGAGATATTTTCCCGCAGTAAAAAGTATCCTATATGTTGACCCGGATAACCAGCTATCATCATACCAAATTTCATCAAAATCTATCCAGTGGTTTTCTCGTGATGCGTTCCGTACGGACGGACAAACAAAAATTCTAAAAACTTCGGCCTCTGTATCGATAATAATGACAATTTTAATAAGATTTTCACAAAAAAATAATAATATACAGATTCGACTTACTTAGAATTTTATTATATGTATAGATTCACGCTCTGACGAGCAAGAGGAACGTTTGGTTCCAGATACAATATCAAAAAGTAGGGTATTGAGTAAATTTATTTGAATACTAATCTCTGTGTTTTTTTATAAAACATGGTGATACTCTATATCTAATCGTAATGCTTATAATTTCTTGCATGAGCGAATTAATACGTTAGGCGAGATATTTTTTTGCTTTTTGAGGAAGTAACTTAAACGCACATAAGATGTGTTTTCGACAATTTTGTTTTATTCCTGCCATGGTCAATTATTGAAAAATCATTCAATTTTTTTCAAATTTTTACTTATCCAACAAGTATGTAAGAAGACAAAAATATTATTTATTTCATTTTGCAGTATTCTTTTTTATTAAAAAGTATTTTTAATAAATTTTGAATATAACAATCGTCACGAAGTTAAATATTGTAATATTCGAAAGAAAAATGTCTCATAGTAGGAAGTTCCTTTTTTTTTTCAAGTTAAATCTTATTAAAACTAAACGTAGTTTATCTAGAAAATTATTCACATTATACGTAACAGATGATTGAAACTCTTATAGCATAGATACTACAAAAAACACTTTTATATAATAATTTCTCACTTTTTATTTTAAGAACGATATATTTATTTACAAGATTCATCATTGGCAATTACAATATTACAATTTATGATCATATACGAGTACAATGTGTTTATGTAATACAAATATAAAGATTTCATAAAATATTTAAAATATTTAGTTTTTAAAGTTTCCTGCCTTTTTACTTTAATATTAAGCCAAAATTGTCCAAGTTCCAGTTTTAGACCTACTTCAAGAATAAACCTAGAGTATACCTAAATAGCTAAATGAAGTCACAACTTTAAATCGGACCAACCTGGAGCGTCCGAAAGTTACCTTTCGCTAAATAATTGATCACTTACACTATACCTATTACGTGTGAAAACACGATCGATTTCTATTATTTTTAATTCTTACTTAAAAATTTAAAGACGAATTAATAAAAAAAAAAACACTAATTATTATAAGCTTTAATTTGTTTAAAGGACATTTACGATTAGATTCCTTTTGAAAGATACTCAAACTCCATAGTAATACAAAGAAGTGAAGATAAATAATGAATAAGAAATATAAAGTAGTGTTGAGTATGATAATATTTAGATAAAAATAATAGGTGTAATTATTAATTATGTGCGAAGATGGAAACCATTAAAAATTAAATCAAAGTGATTGCAATCGCTATAACACGTAATAACTCCACATATTAGATAGCCGTCTGCCATATCTGTTCTCTAAAAAGTAACAAATCCGGTACATCGCAATTTCTATTTTGTACGTAAAATTAGAACAGCTTACGAGATCTGAGCACATCGATCGGTTGTGAAGCAGTTAACTGAAATAGTTTTATGGTGTATAACTATGAGTTATGATACTTTTAGTGAATTATTGATATTATCAGTTAAATATTATTCACTGTAGACAGTGGTAGATCAGTGGTCACGCGCTCGCTTGGGAAACCGGCTGAAGCGGGTTCAAATCCCGAGTCTCGCACCTTTGATATTTTCATGTGCGAAAACATTGTGACGAAACCTTCACGTCTAAGAAAATCTAGTAAGTTTTTGAAAGATATATGAAGTCCGCCCACCCGCACTTGGCTAGCATGCAGGACTCTTCGTATTAAATTAAAGGGAGGTTCGTGCCCAGCAGTGGGGCGTTAAAAAGGGCTGAATACATTATTCACTATACATACCTATATAAAATGTAGTTTTTTTTCAAGATAAAAAGTATCTTAGGGCTGATTTAGGATATAAACGACCTCAATTTTGAATTGACTCAAAACGTTGCCGCATTACAGCATTAAAAAGTAATAAATGCACTCACACTTGCATTCATAAGTGTTATTATGATTTATTATTCATTATTTCAAAAAAATCCAAAGCTATCACGCAACTAATATTTTAATTGAGACAATTTTATTTAAAAATATGTATCTCTTTTATGTCTACGTCAATAAAAAGAACTCCACTTAGTTTTGTTTTGTGTGATCAAAGAAAGTTTTATTGGAATACTAATAATAATAAATTATTAATGCGAAATTTTGTGTTTGTGGGTGTGTGTTTGTTACTCCCACACGCTATAAGTACTGGACAGATTTGAGTGAAACTTATCTCACAGATTGACTGTGACACGACACTGTGAGATACACTCAAGACAAGTAAGGGTGAGTCGCTATTAAGTTCATATTCAAGGAAGGAAAAGCTCATATTCACGAAAAACCGTAATAACAATACAAGTGACTCAAGCAACTCTGAAACTAAGGTCAGTAAAATATAACAGATAGTAATCATATATCATATAGATTTAGGCTTATTGTAGCACGTCTAGGAATTTGGTATGAGTTACGAAATAAAATATAGTCTGTGGTGTGAGTTGAAATAGCAGGGTATGGGAAACGAATATTACATTATGAGCATCAAAAAGTATGTACATAGGGATTTAAAATCCTGTAAGATTTTAAATTAAGACGTAACTATCACATTTTCTATTACTATAGGTTTACCTTTTAAAAAGTGATTTTCTGAAGTATTATAACGATTAGCGTATAATATAAAAAAACCAGATTGCGTAAAAAACAACCTAAAAAGATGATAAATTGTAAAAATGACGTAGTTTATGCAGTTAGAACATACACGTAACAAGACTCGCAGCATTAACATGTACTCGTACATATGTCAACATATTCGGTGGAAAATCATGCACGAAACAGGCTTCAGGTTCTATGTTAGTTTTGTTCAAATAATTGACTCTATCATACGTCATTTCTGAACGAATTCTGTTTATAAATAATTAATATTAACGCCTAGTGGGAATCGAACTCACTACCTGCGATATTTTAGACGATGGTAATCGAGTACCTACATACAATTAACTTTTACATTATTTGATAGTTAGTTCTTGTACGACGCTATTCAACGTCGGACTGAACAAATATCTCTGTAGAATTAATAGCAACATACACCATGTGAGAGAATCATTCTTACAATTTTTCTTCTTTAAGGCC
This sequence comes from Fabriciana adippe, assembly GCA_905404265.1. NCBI lineage: Eukaryota > Metazoa > Arthropoda > Insecta > Lepidoptera > Nymphalidae > Fabriciana > Fabriciana adippe. The sequence continues at coordinate 11,892,156 of FR989995.1, read as the reverse complement.
GGCAACGCATTTGCAAGCCTTGCGGTGCTGCAGATGTCCATATGGGCGGCGGTGATCACTTTTCATCAGGTGAGCCTCCTGCTCGTTTGCCCCCTTGGTCCCATAAAAAAAAACTGGGGTGCTAGTCAATTTTCATAAACAAGTTTATTAGGAATTCTTTCATGTAGCAATGCCATGGATCGACGGGATTTCTGCATACAGATTGTTTTTTACCAACTTTTATTCGAATTTCGATACTTCATAATTCCCGTGAAATATTACTCACTTCTTAATAAGGATAGCCTTGCTATTAATAAAAAAAAAGAAACATATTATATATGTATTTACAAGTCACCGATCATAATTTCATGCCTGGAGTTCTCTTCACTTAAAATTTAAGTAAACCTTTTGATATATAGATATTGTAATTAAGTTGACTGCCTCGGTGATGTAGTGGCTAGCATGTACGGCTTCACACCCGGAGGTCCTGGATTCGAGTCCCGGGTCGGGCTAAGTTTAGTTATTGAGTCTTTCTATCTAGTAAGCCTCAGTAGCAGCCCGGAGTTGGGAAGTTGGCAGTGTTTCACCCCCGTGCCTCGGAGAGCACGTAAAGCCGTCGGTCCTGCGCCTTAACTCTCACCGGTCGTGTCGAATAGTCATCCCACCGGAATATGAGAGTGACAGGAATAGAGAGTGCACTTGTGTCTGCGCGTACACTTGTGCACTATAATATCTCCTGCGCAGTTGGCTAGTCTCAATGAAATCGGCCGCCGTGGCCGGAATCGATCAGGAGGACATCATTGTAATTAAATAATGACATTTTCTTTTCAGAATGATTTAAAAGTACGTAATAATTTTACCATTAAGGTAAACTCTATAAAAAAAACATAATAACATGAAAATCGATTTATAATTGTAGAAGATATCGCGTAACATACCACAACATAACACAACGAATAATAAACATTCCACCAAATTGAGTAAATAAGAATTTCCTTCCCCATTTTTGACGTCGGTCATTAAAAAAAAATGTAAAAATATTTATTGACTTATAAAATATATAAATATATAAATAGTTGCAAGGGCTTCTATACTAGGTGTGAGCCCGTGTTACTGGGTACCCCGCTCATCCATGAGGACAATACTAGATAAATCAATAGATAGTGCAAAAACAAAATTAAATTAAGTAATATTTACAATAAGTGTGTGTGTGTGTATATGTGTGTGTGTGTGTGTGTGTGTGTGTGTGTGTTCGCGTGTGTCGTATGTGTGTGAGTGTGTGTGGGTGTGTCGTGTAAACTAAATATATATTAAACATTCAAGTTTCATAAGAAATAAAACACATTGTACATTTGAGATTTTCGATTTTTTTAATATACGAGTACAAGTATATGCTATAAGGTCCAGCTGATCTTATGAAATATTGTTTGAGCTCCTTATTTGAAGCATTTATAATATATGTATAAAGCATTACTAGTGAAACTTGATTTTAACAGTCTTGGAGTAACTTAATGTACAGAAATAAAAAAATGAAATATAATAAAAAAAAATTTAAAGTCCGAGTGAAGTAAGAAGAAATATTGAAAAGAATTGTCCGAAAAAATGGGAATTTCGGGAAAAAAATGGATTTTTGTATGAACTGGACAACTTTACTGGAACACCTTAACTTCTGTCTGGCATTAGTTTAAAATCAATTGTTCGTTAGTTAAGTTTCTTTTAATTCTTTTTTTTTAAAAGGCTAACGTTTTTTTATAAAAGTAAATAATTAGATTTACTTAGGTTAGACTTAGGAATCTGCTAGACACGTCTGACACAGTATTACCATTTTTTAAAAAGAACAAAAAATATGAACAACATCTTATTTTCCGGTTCGTCAAAACCGTAATAAATAATATAAAGTGGCTCTACATTGCTGCACATTTTATTACCTCTTTAGATTTTTTATTTTCCTAACAGGGATATTATAAAATGCAATGAAGCGTTGCACAGACTCTATAGCTTTTTCAATCGTGTTTATAGTTAAAACAAGTTTTGAATTCTTCTTGATACATTTTTTATCTTTACTTGTCTATGAATAGTAATTAATTGATCTGTAAATATTATTTTTTAAGAAACAATAAAAAATATAATGCATAGATGTACATTAATAATCTCGATAATAACTTTTAAGTTTCTTTTACTATGCATGACATTACGAATAATAATTTTATTATCAATGGTAACTATATTATCATAACATAATCACAGCATCTTATTTTCAACAATTTCATTTTTTAACTTGCGACTCATCCTTTACGATTTCACTTTTACCCTAGAGATGAGATATTATAACCAGCTATCATCATACCAAATTTCATCAAAATCTGTCCAGTGGTTTTCTCGTGATACGGCAACAGACAGACAGACAGACAAAAATTCTAAAATCTATAGATTTGGCCTCTGTATCGATAATAGTGTTTATTTCAATAAGATTTTCCAAAAAATATTTAATGTACAGATTTTATTATATGTATAGACTATAGATGTAAAAGTTTAAATTTAAATTCGGGTGTAAGCTTTTTTCATGTATATCTTCGTGTACTGTGAACCGGTTAATTTTTTTTTAATAATTAAGCTAAACTAAGTTTTCAATAAATAACTATATAACTTGATGGAACTCGAACTCGTTGTCTTAAACAAATTCCAAGAAAATATTCAGTGTAACTATTTAAAAAAAAATATACTGTTATTTTTCAGATAAATTACAATACTTTACATACATTGTAGTAAAAATAAATTGACTTAAACTATATTATTTACATAAAGTCTAGTTGTTATTGGACTGTAAAAACTGTTGTCCATTTTATATGTTACACTAGAAGAGTTGAATGTCATGTAGTTTTATCACGTGGAATTTTTCCTTCTCACTATCTAACCATTTGCGTATGTAAGTAATTATTTATACTATTAGCTGTTTCTTTATACTCTTCATCTAATTGGCTACTAGTAAAACTTAAAGCTCACAATACTATTACATATTATGTAAAATTATTTGAAAGCCTTTTTCTTGTTTATAAATTTTATACCAGCTTGAAAATGAAATAAAGCACTCGCTGGCCCTAAAATTTTAAAATGAAAAAATACATCTATCTATGGGATTGTTATTGCGTTATATATAAACCAACAAATATTTTCATTTATAATATTCATAAAGATTGTGTACAAATATATATATATATATATATATATATATATATATATATATATATAAATATTAACAATATTGTAGTATAAATTTACATCGACTAACCAAGTTAAGCAAGAAGAATGCACATATACTCATACGTGCAACAAAAAACATGTAAAAAATAATAAGATGCAAAAATGTACAACAATGTGTCTGTCCAAACCTAATTAGTTATGCAAGTGTATTAGGTAAGATGTTATAGTTTCAAAGAAAGTTTGATCATACAGAAATAAACTAAATACACATTGCCAGATGCCAGAAGACTTTACACTCGACATAAAAAATTATCATTTTATCATTATTATAATAAGTACCACATAATTCAATTTCATAGAAATACATACATGTGAATTTTTTACAATATTAAGTGTTCTGCAAAGGCCTCATTAAGCCTAATTTGGAACATAACTGATATAAAAAGATTGCCAACATTACTTCTTATAATTTTGATGTTAATTGGAAATTTTATTGAATGTAAAAAACCGGTCAAGTTTGAGTCGGACTTACGCACGAAGGTTCCGTACTTATTATCTATAAAAAACGGCAAAAAAATCATGTCTGTGGTATGGGAGCTCTCCTTAAATATTTGTTTTATTTTAATTTAATTGTTTATTTTTATAGTGAATAAATAACTAAATATTCTGTAAATATTTCAAGCGTCTACCTGTTGCCGTTATCAATATCGAGCAAAAACGAGCAAAAAAAATCACGTTTGTTGTATGGGAGCCCCCTAAAATATTTATTTTATTATGTTTTTTAGTATTTGTTGTTATAGTGGCAGCAGAAATACATTATCTGTGAAAATTTCAACTGTCTAACTATCACGGTTCATGAGATACAGCCTGGTGACAGACGCACAGTCAGACAGACAGACGGACGGACAGCGAAGTCTTAGTAATAGGGTCCCGTTTTATCCTTTGGATACGGAACCCCAAAAAACTGGCCATTTAAATTTAAAACTCTACATTTGGTGTGACATCGCTGATAAGCATAAACTTCTGGTTAGGAAATGTGAATAAATAAGTCATTAGGAACGGTTGAAACAAATTAATTAATCCTGTAAATTAATTATGCATATAGTTAATATATGTAAGATATTTTTTACATAATTTTGAAGTTTGAAATCCATGATATAAACTGCCCTTGCGTCACGATTTAGCTTGATTATACTGTAATACTCATAAGATGCTTCATCAGTATACTCAACATATTTATAAAAAAAAATGGAAAACTACGTAGTCAAATTTCGACTTCCGAATATTTGTGTTGTTGAAATCGTCCATCACTAAGTTTTTTTTAGTTTTATAAATAATTGTTACATTTTTATTATACCCGTCTGTCCGGTATAGCTGAAATTAGCAAAGTACCAATCTCATCCGACTGCATAATACTTATTCCTTCGTCAACTTTTTTCATCTTTTTAGTTAGTTATTATGCAAACGGGTTATATATATATATATATATATATATATATATATATATATATGTATATATATTATAAAATTCTAACTAAGCCGAATCTGTACATTAAATATTTTTTGGAAAATCTTATTGAAATAGACATTATTATCGATGCAGAGGCCGAATCTATAGTTTTTAGAATTTTTGTCTGCCTGTCTGTCTGTCTGTCTGTTACCGCATCACAGAAAAACCACTGGAGGGATTTTGATGAAATTTGGTATGATGATAGCTGGTTATCCGTGTCAACATATAGGATACTTTTTACCGCGGGAAAATATCTCATTTCTGAGAAAAAATACAAAAACTGGTTGGAACAAAACCACGATGATACTATCTGTAAACAGTTGAGCAAGGTAACTTACTAAATATGGTAAAAACTATTAAAAATAGCTTATCTTGTAAATCAAATTATCAATAGTGCTATTTTATCCATTAAAATAGTTATTTTAATTAATATATACTTATGTGTTATTTAGATACTTGACAATAGATGTCGCCATGAGTTTTTAAAATACGTATTTTTAATCCAAAAAAAAAAGTACCTTTCTATGACTATTAGAATTGTTACTAAATTACCCGCGGCCCCGCCTGTGTTCAAATTTTCAATAAAACAAACATTTGGCTTTATAAATTAGTAATATTTTGTTGGCCGAAACAATTTTCGAATAAAAGTATTTGTACATTTTTATTGTTTCGTAAATAATGTTAATATTTTTTAATCTTTTAATGTAAAAATTGGGCAAATGCAAATCCAACTTGCGCATTATAGGTTTCGTATAGCAAAATGCTGTGTTGTTTTTCTTACTTACGTGTTTTGTTAGGTTAACACTAAAATAAATACGAATAATATTTATGTTTCCACAATATCGACTCATTTTATCAACCGAAAAAATACGTTCGATTCATATTATTTGATAACATTTTAGGGGAGACAAGTTTATGGCTGTTAAACTGACGAAGCGGGTAACTAAAAATATTCCATATCTCAAAAACTATGAAAAAGTATTTTAGGAACTGTTATACCTCAACTTTCTTAGTTTTTTTTTGACACCATTTCTTGGAAGGTAAAGGTTTAAAGGACACAGTAAAATACTTACTACTTTAATCATATTAACCGTGCCATATAAAATAATAAAAAGTATTTGCTTAGAATATTAAATTAATCAATAGCTGTCTATTAGTAAAACATGAATAAAATTAATTCCGTAGTTTAAGAGTTTATCGCCCAAAACTAAACAAACAAACAAAACAAAAGTATAGAAAACAAAAAGTGCAATATTACTAAATCAAATATGAGATAAACTGAGGAACCTTTGGGACATTGTCAATCACCGCCATTATTTACCAATCATAGGGTGCGCAATGAAATTGGTATATATGTAAGAGTATACTAATATGTAAAACCTAAGAATTTGGCTTTGGTCATATGAACGCGGGCGAAGCCGCGGGAAATGCTAGTATATATATATAGAAGACGTTTAAAGTTATATTAAGCAATTTTTTATCCCAAATAACTTTTAAATATTATGTAAGTTGTATATATTTTTGTGATCGCATCTTAAAAACCTTTATTTTGATACCCCACTCGATGGTTTGATTTTTTAAAGACACAAATTGTCGCCTGAAGTCCGCCATTTTAATTGATAACTATATTTTTATATGGCCTATGATACTTGCGTTATTAAGACGAATGTAACGACGTGTGAATCATCAAAATCGACCTACGTGTTAGGCCTCTAGAACGCCACATAGGAACAAACATACATACATAGACTGATAAACACATTACCCTCCTTTGTGTCGCGAAGTCGGGTAATAAATACAATAATAATATTAATTAATACCGTTGGAAGGTGAATTTTCAAAGTTTATAAAAGTATTACAAATATACAGCATACATAATCACAATAATTATTTTCCTAGAGGTGAACCAGAGCGAAGCGAGGGTGAGCCAAAACAAACCTATCCCACGGGAATCGTACATTTTTTCGGGAAAAAGTAGCCTAGCGTGAAAGAGTAACAAATATCTATACTCACAAACTTTCACATTTATAATATTATTATAGATAGGAAATCAATGAAGTACCTAATTTATATAAACTAGAATAATATTTTTTTACGAAATTCTTTTAATATTGATTCAGAGGCTAGCAAGCATTGAAAAAGTAACAAAAACATTTTCTTTTTAAAAATGGTATTATTTATAAAGGTTATCATAACTGTTAACTTTGCAAGGAAAAAGTGCTATGAAACGAATAAGTTCAGAATGAGACAAATTAAATTTACGGCACTAGGAACCAAGTAGTAGATTTTTGTTTTATACATACTTACAACATTTACTCAGTAAAATTTAACTGCGTCGGTAGTGCAGTGGCTAGCAAGTCCGGCTGCGCATTAAGAGGTCCTGGGTTCGAGTCCCGGGTCAGGCCAAGTTTAGTTATTAAGTCTTTCTGTTTAGCATGTCTCAGTAACAGCCCCTTACACTAAAAACAATTGTCCCATTCATGGCACCTCTCCCATACCTACTTGTTGTGTTGCTAGGCTATAATTTTATTTAAAAGTGAAACAATTACGGATATACATACTTAGGAACGAATCCGAACGGAGCGAGGTGAGTCGCTAGTATAATAATATAAATTCCCTCAAGAAGCAATAAATAGTAAAATAGTAACTTAATTTATTATATAAACATGTAAATCTATACTATAATAAAGCAGTAACTTAGCGAAATCTGTACATGAAATATTTTTTAAAAACAATTACTGTAACGTATTATGTATACGATATTAGTGATTGCAATCCGGCGTCTTTTTCAGTCCGGCCGGATCCGACCGGATTCCCATCGATCCGGATTGATCAATTCAGGATGATTTTCGCTTTTCGGTTCAAAATGAACTGTTAGTAAGTTAATCAAGTGTCATTGTACTTAATATAGGTAGTTTACAAAAAATAAAACATATATAAAAACAACTTTGACGCCTTGGTGACTTTGGATGGCCACGACAGACGTCCATCGCCTTTGCCGCACTCACCATGTTTCGATAGCTCTTATAAAAGTATTTCATTATGGATTATCTTGAATTGATTACAGAAGAAGAAGATGATGACCTTTTAATTCGATACTATCTCAGTGTAAAAAGGGCCTCCACTCATCCAATTTTCATCAAAAAGTCGAAACAATGAAGGTTTCTACAACGTTATTAATTATAAAACAATATAAAAAATAAATTATAAAGCAATGGATGCTGAGACACCAGTGTAATTAAAATTTCATCATCTTCTTCAGTAAACGCCTGAACAGATGCCATTTTATGATTTTTTATTGAAAATACCTCAAAATACGTGGGCGGCGGCGACACTGCGAACATGAGCGCGGCAGTAAGGCTAGGGTCTAACATCACAGTCGCAGCGACACTGACACGGCGTCAGTGACGCTGCGCTCGAATGTCGTTTCCTACATAGGTATACATGGTGCATTAATCTGTCGCCCTGTCGCGACGTCACTGACGCTACTGACGCTTGCACTATGTAAGTGTAGGGAACGACATTCGAGCGCAGCGTCACTGACGGAAATACTTTTAAAAGAGCTATCGAGATGTGGTGGGCGCGGCAAAGGCGATACCATGATGGACGTCTGTCGTGGCCATCCAAAGTCACCAAGGCGTCACTAACACCAGTCAACTTACGCGGCGTCGGTAACGCTATAAACACCGCGTTATTGACGCTTGCTTCGAAAGTCTACCTTTAACAGGGTCGAATCTCTTCTGTACAGGGCTTCTACATGCAACATCTCCATTATTTTGCCAAAAATTGCTAGCACCGGATCCGGTCGCCGGATCCGGTATATTGGTACCGGATCCGGTAAACGTTTAATGATGCCGGATCCGCCGGATTACCGGATCCGTTTTTCCGGATTGCAATCCCTATACGATATAGACCCCAAAACAATAGTTATTAATTTTTTTGTCTGTTTGTCTGTTTGTCTGTTTGTCTTTTTGTCTGTTTGTCTTTTTGTCTCTTTGTCTGTTTGTCTGTACGCGTTTCACGCAAAAAGTAATGAACCGATTTCAACGAAATTTTGTGAACTGATAACTTATTACTCGGGTCAACATTTAGGATAACTTTTACTTTTGGAAAATCTTTGTTTCCCGCGAGAAATCGCAATAACTGGTTTTATCGAGTCCTCCTTAGGAACCCTCCGCTGGCTAAACCTAAAGACATACATCAAAACAATGTACTAAAAAATTGTAGATCTTGAAAAGGCCAACATAAATATCTACAATAGTATATGTCTATCTCTCAAGGTACACTCGCAATACCTATTCTTATCTATACCTATAGCAAAACTAACTTAGTTAAATCGATGTGCGCGTTTCACGCAAAAAGTACTGAACCGATTTCAATTAAATTTTGTATAGTGATAGCTTATCACTCGAGTCAACATTTAGGATACCTTTTACTACAGGCACATTTTTCGTTCCCGCGGGAAAACGCAATGACTGGTTCTATCGAGTCGTCCTTAGAAGTTTATATGGCTAACGCTGGCTGAACCTTAAGAGATAAATCAAAACAATGTACTAGAAAATTGTAGGTCTTAAAAAGTTATACAGGGAAGTTCGCAATATTATATGTCTATCACCTAAGGTACACTCGCAATTACTATTTTTATTCACTACTCGCGACTCACAGGCTGACTTATCAACGTTTAGCTCAGTTCAGCAGTGAAACGTAACTAGGGACGAACCCGAGCGAAGCGAGGGTGAGTCGCTAGTATTATATATATATATATATATATATATATATATATATATATATATATATATATATATTGCAATATACATACATACATCTTAAATATTTCCCTTATTTTTAACATTCGCCATCACAAGGTCGACACATCTATGCCCGTCCGCCGACTCAGTCACCCCCACGTGCAGGTAAACATCCGGCCACCGTGCCAGAGCTATTGAATCAGGTATATCTATGTTTTGTAAATACATTTCTACTAAACCTGCCCTCGTTTGAGACAGGCATAAACAATTTATAGTAATCTCAGACTAAGGAATAATATAGACAGAGACAGAGTGTTATAGATCTAAATATGAAGCCAAACAATGTTTTAAAATAATATATAATGTTGTGAAACAGAATACAAATATCAAAATAATATTCATTACTATACACGATAAGTAAATGATTGTTAATTGCTAACGGATTTTATTATAATAAATAAGAAAAGGCAGTGGTAGCTCAGTGGTAACGCGCTCGCTTGTGAAACCAAATGAAGCGGATTCAAATCCCGGGTCTCGCACCTTTGATATTTTCATGTGCGAATCATTTTCCAACATGATTACATTGTGAAGGAAAACATCGTGAGGAAACCTGTGTTTTTGAGAGAACCAAGTTTTCGAAAGATATAAGAATTGCGCCAACCCGCACTTGGCCAGCGTGGTGGATTATGGTCTTTTCTCCCTCATAGTGAAGGAAGGCCCATGCCCAACAGTGGGACGTTAATAAAAGGGCTTATTACAAAGAAAAAAAATTCAGTAAGCTAATATTATGCTATAATATCTTTCAAGGGGAAGAGAACTTATGCATAAAAATATAAAAAAATATATAGTATTTTTTTATTATTTATATTTTCTTCTCGAACATTGTAAATTAACGACTAAAACATATATAAAGTTTCCTTACTCTTTGATCAAAGTAAAGGACCTGTATGGCAAAGTCGAGAATAGTAGCATAAACAGCAAAACATGCTTCTGTTTTTGAGTTTTGACACATTTCTTAGCATTCTCTATACATACGAGTATAATAAAATTGTAATTGAAATAGACTTTATTATCGATACAGAAGCCAAAGCTATAGTTTTTAGAATTTTTGTCTGTCTGTCTGTCTGTCTGTTACCGCATCACGGGAAAACCACTGGACAGATTTTGATGACATTTGGTATGATGATAGCTGGTTATCCGGGTCAACATATAGAATACTTTTTACTGCGGGAAAATACCTCATCTTTGAGCTAAACGTTAAAATGTAACTAGGGACGAACCCGAGCGGAGCGAGGGTGAGTTGCTAGTCCGTCTATATAATTCTTTAGTCTGAGGTAGTGATAGACTAATTTTGCAATAGAATCACTTTACTAAACGAAAAAATAATATAGCTTGTATGTATGTAGGTACCTATTACTTATATTACTAGTAACTTACCCTCGCTTCGATCGGGATCTCTAGGAGCCTAACAGTATCCTATGTGATATTCTATTTTTACCACCGTTTTAGAGAAACAAATATACAATAGTACAGACAAAAACACATAGAAACTTACCTATACCTATAACAGTCCGATATCCGGCCCTTAACCATATATGCGCAAAAATCCTGTCGATTGAAACTTGCTACGTGAAAGAAGGCCATACACACATTTTCATACTTATAATAACAGTAAGATTTATTACATAAATAAGTATTAACATAAATAAACTAACCCAGTTGGCCTTTAAAATGCTAAGGCGAAGTTTTTTTTTTGTTTAATTAAATGCGCTTATCTCTGGATCTATCAATCAGATTTGAAACATCTTTGTACATTTTGTCTATTTACTGAGGAAGAAACATTATTATTTCAAAAAACTACATCAGGCATTCATGGAATTCAGATTCACATAAGTCTTTATAATTTTATAATATTTTCTTAGTTTTACGCGAATATATTTTGACATTTTAAATAAAACTATATTTTCGGATTTTTTCGCGGATTATTTTGATTTTTGGTCCCCGACGTGTCGAATTCTTTACAGCAATCATGGTCACGGGAGAGACTAAGGTGTTAGATGTCTCAAAGGTCCCAATCGAAACGTCGGGAACCAAATTTCAAAATAAATCCGCGAAAAAATCCGAAAAGATAGTCTGTATAATTTTTTAAGACATACATTTACTTTATAAATATAAATCTGGCGAAAACGAAGTGAAAGATCACAGTAAGAACTAACAACCATCGAGCACGCATAGTTTCAAAATCAAAGTAGACATTATTCAGAACTTAACACTGTATATAACTCGCAATAACAAGATATTATTAGCTAAAGAGAACTATTGTGATAGCTCTATTATTAACAGTGAATTATGAAGTCTAGTATTTTATTTCGAAACAATGACCTAATAAATAAATGAGATCAAAACATAATCATCAATTCTCAAAGTTTTGCAACTCCGAAACAAAAGTAATGGCAATCAGATAAAAGTTGATTAATCTGCGAACGGAGTTCCGCTTCTTATTATAATAAACTAATTAATGATGGAGCGAACAATTCATTATAGAAGCAAAACTGCCTTCCGAACAATAATGATAATGAGTGTAATTAATTACAGGAAGTTGGTTCAAGACGTACTGAGGACAGGGATGGAAATCACGCTTTTGGAGAAGGCATTTTATTTCTTATGCATATATTTTTTTAAATTAAGACCATAATAAAAAAATCGAGTGGTATTTTTTATACTGTAGGAAATTACAGATTCAATATGTCTAAAGAGATGATATTTTATTTTTGACTATATTCTTATTTGTCCTCATTTGGAAAAAATAAATAACAATTATTGTACCTAACTGATCTGGCCTATTGGCTGTGATTGTTTTTGCACATGATGGATTCAGAATAAATACGTCTGTTTTATCATATTGACATTTGTTTAGCTGCGCAGATGAATTGACCATCGGGAAACGCTATCAAGCTACACATCACAATGGAGAGGGCAAAAAGTAGATATGAAAAACAAAATCGCTTTTAATTAAAATTATTTTAATTATCTTGTTAAACAAAAGTTGCACTTAGCTAATAATGTATTAAATTAATATTTTATAAATGAACTTTGTGAAATCTTTAAACAGTTTGTCGTAAATATCTAAACATATTTATACCACATATGTACAATGTACATACATCTTAGGTTCTTTATTTTATAAAAATAATAAGTAGTAATTAAGTAAACTAAAGTTAATGCTGATTAATAAGATTGATAAAAAAATTACAAGACCTAGAATACCTGTCACCACAAGCGGAACAACGTGAGTTACGCTTCACGTCCCTTGCCTAAAAAGGAATATACTCTTTGTTAAACATTAATTGTAATGTAATTTCTTTTGAATTGAATAAACAATTTCTTTAGTAGCATAGTAGTAGGTAAAAAATCTTAGTACTCCCAATGTATATCGTTATCCTAATAATTCAATGTATGTAAGCCATCTTTTTAACCGAATAAAGAAATCATAAAAAAGTACGATTTGTTTTCTACGCTTTTTATTAAAATAGTAAAAAGTTAAAGTGAAATGACCCGTAAAAGTAAAAAAAAAAAAGTTTTCAAAAAATTGCATTTTAATACCGAAAATTTTTGTTCTAAGTCATTCGATTTGGCGCATCCGTTATAATTCACTTCATGTTATAAAGGGTGTGAGGAGGTCAGCTTGTTGTTGTGCTACTGATGGCTTGAATCATTATTTCTTACAACTTAAATTATACTAAAAAAATATGTTATATAAATAGTAGTTTTGGTAATTTTACTACAGTTGTAGATTACGTCTTGCGAGGCTCTTTGGCGTTCTTGTATTCTTAGTTTTGTATATACATATATACTACTAGCGACTCATCCTCGCTCCGCTCGTTATTTATTTAATATAATCTATACGTATACAAAAGTAAATAGGCTAATATAAAACAGTTGAGTGCTCTTCTGTTTGTCAACCGATTTTCTTTTTCTTTTTTTTTTTGAAATTCTATTTATTGAATTCGAATTTCGACCACTGTGCGAATAAATAATCTATACATATACCTAATAAATTTCTAACTGAATTTCTAACTAACAAAATTCTAACTGAATCTGTACATTCAATATTTTTTCGAGAATCTTATTAAAATAGCCATGATTAGGTATATGATAGAGGCCGAATCTATAGTTTTTAGATTTTTTGTCTGTCCAGACGAAACGATGATAGCTGAATACCCGGGTTAACATATACGGGGTACTTTTTACTGCAGGAAAATATCTCATCTCTGAGAAATTTATACTCAGCGTTAAAACGTATTCAGGGACGAACTCTAGCATAGCGAGGGTGAATTGCTAGTCATCATTAAATTTTACATTCATTTACACAACAAAGTAATGATACAACAATAAAATAGTTTTCAATACGGCTTATATTCTTTATACTTAGGACTATTAACTCGATACCATATCAATTATTACAAGTTTCGTGTATCAAAGGGTGCGTAGAGGTCACTGCGTCGTCGTACTTGATGGCTTTAGTCATTATTACTTATAATTAAAATTAAGCTCGTAAGTGTATAGTACTTCAGTTCTAGACTTTCACTTTAATTAGTGAATACTGAATTAATGTATACTCTCGTCGAAAGCAAACGTTTATACTTAAAAGCGCAGTTTTTAAGTAATTTTGTCAATTATACTAATTAGCTATAGTTGTCTGTGCGTAATATGTATTACTAATAAAAATAAAATCAAAAATTTAAAAACTTAAATACAAGCTCTGTATTTTTTGTCCAATAAAATAAATCAGCGTTCTTTATAATTTAACCCAGTCTTGTACTACCTATATTGAAGAAACATTGGATAGTGTAGTAGCGTTTATACAACTTACCGCTTTAAGCACGGAACTCGTGAGTTCGATTTGCTCACGGTGTCAATGTTTATATAGATTTATTTCGTATCCGCTTAGTTAATTATTATTTATTATTATATTATAATTATGATCTATGTATACATTAGAATGTATAAGCTGTATTACTGTATTTTATTGATTTTTAAGTTTTTTCAAAATATATTCAGTAGTTTTTGCGTAAAACAGTAACAAACATACATCCAATATTCATACATCCTCGCAAACTTTATAAAATATAAGTAAGATATACTTTACTGACATTTATGTTGATGAAGGTCAAACAAAACATTTGTCAGATACTGCCACGTAATATGGCATGTAGAGAAAGGTAAAACGTGTTTTTTACTCAGAAGACGTATTAAGCCAAATACTTAAAAATAAGAACAATATTAATTTCAATCTAATATATAAAAATCTCGTGTCACGGTGTTTGTGGTCGAACTCCTCCGAAACGGCTCCGCCGATTTAAATGATTTTTTTTTGTATATTTAGTAGGTATGAGAATAGGTCGTAAAGTATTTTTCACCCTCCAATACCCATCCCCCCTCCCCGCCCCTCCCATTTTTTAATCGCGATTTTAATATTTTTATGTATGTACAATATTATATACGTAGAGTCGCTGTACATATAACATTAAGCCAAAGAGTTTTTTTTTTAAGATTGAACGCGGGCCTAGCTGCGGTTAACATGACATTTCCTACATTTTGTCATCAGTTTCCTACACGAAACTAAAAGCGAAATGCTTAAAATGAAAATAATTAATCTAAATGAAATGTTATTATACTTTAATCCCTCCCTTATTTAAGATACACATTGAGAATAATAGTTTAGTATAAACTGAGTCTAGTAGTATTCTCTCCCAAAGGGATATATGTCACTTATCTCTAATACATATGTATAAGTACCTACTCGTAGTTTTACTGAAGCAGTGCATAAGACTGTTTAATAATACGTATCAAAAGAAAAACATTTTTTGAATTCTTACAAATATTATGATTTCGAAAATATAATAATTTGTTTATAGTTTCATTAAAAGGTTATTTCCAGAAAGTTTTTATTTATGAAATATGTATTTTAGAAAATAAAGAAAGTCGTTTTGTGTTGTAATCGTGTAGGCTTGAGAAAAGCTGTTCGGATGAAGTTATGTATGTTAATATTTACGTGAAATCAATTAATCAATTTATTTTTGATCATCAGGTGATCATTCTAAATGAAAGAGATATATTTTAACGATATATTTGACCTACTTTAGCAAAATTCATAGTTTCCGTTTAGAACACGAAACTCTTCATACCAATACTAAAACAATTTGCTTTATGTTAATTTTTAATATTAGAAAATTATTACGTTAATAAAAATTCATTGGGAAAAACTATCGATTGTATGTATGAAGGATAAAATCTTTAATCCTTATAAAAAGTGAGAAAATGTATTTGTTGGTCATGTCTGTCTTGAATTGTTTTAACGGTATGGAACTACGTATCGACGTAATAGTTTGTTTAAAGATAGTTTGTGTACTGGAGACTGCCACTGAGTGCTTTTTATCTCAATCTAGTGTATTTGTCTAAGTCACAGTAGTTTCTAATTCAAATTGTATTGTATTTAGCCCTTTCTGAGGTCCCACTCCTGGGCAAGGGCCTCCTCTCTGGTTTTGGGCTTCGCGAGAGGGATCAAGACATATTCCACTACTATACCAAGTGCAAGCTGGAGGACTTTACACGCTTTTCAAAAAATTTGCTAGGTTCTCTCAGATGTATAAGTTTCCTCACGATGTTTGCCTTCATCATACGTAGTAATCATGTTGTAAGCCAAATATAAAATCATCAAGTCTTTAAACATAACACTTTAAACTCCTCTTGCACATATGTCTAAACAAATCTCAAATTGTACTATTTAAAATTAGTATTCAACCCTTTATAACATCCCACTGCTGGGCACGGGCCTCCCTTCAATATGAGGGGGATCAGGCCATAGTCCACCACGCTGGCCAAATGTGGGTTGGCGGACTTCACATGCCTTTTGAAAACTTATTTAAGTAATTTAAATTAAATTAAGGATTATGATGCCCCATTTGTTGTATTTGATATCGATTTTGTATATTTCATAACTGTGATGTAATTTAATAGATTTCATTACGTTGATAATGGACAGTTAATTTCCACCTAATCATAGCTAGATCTCATACATACATGATCAAAAACTAATTACCAGTGAATATTGCATCAAATCTTAGCTATAAGTTGATAACACGTTAAAAGCATCAGTTACCAACTACCTGCGAACTAGGGCTACATAAAGAGGCGTATGAACGCTCATTAGGTCCGCGGTATCGTCCATAAATACATTATCGCGGGGGGTCTCGGGGAAGGGAACACGAGGCGGGTTATCGAATTAAAACTTCACTAGCAATAGTAGAGTTGAACACCGTATTAATACACCATGTATAATTCGTGCGCTTGGACAAACTTGGTGTGCTCTACTTGGCGCCACGATAATGCAGTTTGTATTAGAAATTTACATACATACATATATAGGTTATTATAATCGTGATTTTAAATGTTTATTTTATGGTTGAATGCTTTTAGTTACGTAAAATATATAAATCTTTATCAAAAATGGGAAATTTAATTTAAATTTTATTTTTACGACTGCTATTCTTAAAGTGAGTAAATTATTATATTTTTAAATAGTAGGTATTTAAGCTGTGAAACACACAGAAAACCTAGTGCAATTGCAATGAATTTAATTACAAAGAATGACATTCTTGCATATACATACATAATAATCAATTATTAAAGCCCTTTGTAGTATTAAACCCGTAAAAAATCGAATATTATTCAATATTTTTAATAAACATTTATATTATTGTGTACAAAAAAAATTTTATTTATCTGTGGAAGGTAAACTAAAGATGATGATTTTCCTCATATAAATGAATGTAAATATATAAAATACGCTCATGTTTGTCTGTCAGATATACTTCAATTACAAACAATAAGTTTTAATGAATTAGCCAAAGAATCAAAGCTTGTAAGAAAACCTGCATGTCTGAGAAAACCTAACAAGTTTTCGTAAGACATGTAAAGTCCACCAACCCGCACTTGGCCAACGTGGTAGACTAGACTATGCCTTGTATTAAATGGATCCCTTACCCGGAAGTAGGACGTTAAAAAGGGCTGAATAACCAAAATGTCTATGTGACATTAGAAAAGCGAGCAATGTTCATCTGGCACATTTTAAAGCCAATAAAAACAAAATTAATTTGCATAGAAACTTATAATGATATAAATATTATAAAATATAAGTAGTAAGCAAATGAGGTGGCAAGTAGAGGACACCAGTGGGCGGGAGTGAGGCGCGGGGGCGCGGGGCGCGAAGGAGCGATCGAGGTAAGGGTACTGGCTACGTAATTAGATTTTCAAAGTCCGAATACACTGCTCGTACTTGTCTTCATAATAATGTGAATAGAAAGTAACGTCTTGATACTTTTAGTTTATGATAATTATCATAAATTAATTTTTAATTTATTTTGCTATATAATATTATAATTAATGTTAATAAATATGTAAGAGAGATTATGTTTAGTAAGTAAAAAAAGAATAGCATTTAAAGAAAATATCAAATTTCATATGATAAAAGTTTCACCGTCTACTAGAAAACTTATGAATTGTGTTATTTATAAAATTTTATACATCTACATCAGCTAAAAATAACTATAGTATACTATAGTTATATTTTTATTATTTTAACTTGTTATACACATCAATATGTTTGATTTGGGCTTGGAGTAAGTTATGTTTTAATTCAAGAGGAAGACAAAGAATCCATTGAGGTAACATGATGTCATTTCCTTCCTGCAGGGAAAGTGCTATGGTTACATTATATTATATAAATATTATCTTGGTATCTAGTCTATATCTATCATGATATATAGTTTCTTTATAAGATATTAATTATCCTTTTATAACTATACAGAACTAAACAAATCGAAAGACATGTGAAGTTCACCGCCCCGAACTTGGCCAACGTGGTGGACTATAGCCTGATCCCTTTTGTATTGAGGCTCGTGGGACGTTAAAAAAGAGAGTCTGAATACATTCAGAAAAAAATACCACCTCTTGAATTTGTATGACACGAAAAAACTACTCAGATATTTCTATAATTATTTGCCATATTACTATTTATTTCCATTGTCTGTTTGTTTGTAAAATTTAGGACATTATTTTAAAATTATTTTTCTACTTATCTTATTATCTTTTAACCAAATTTATTAATATAATTAATTATAAATGCAAGTATCAAAACGATTCACTCGGAACTTAACATCGAGGTATCGGATATTTAGTTTGCTTTGGGCCGGGGAGGCGGGGGAGAGGCTAAGTCCAACTATAAATTAGGAAGGGTACAGTTTCATTAATCACCCATACGCCGTTATTATTAATTAACCCCCTTCGAACTATCGCCCGCATTAAATATCGACCGGTAGCTGCCAATGTCAACTCTTTCACGTCTAACTTACACTATTTGCTATTACATTTAAGTTATTTATCTATCAAATGATTATTCGAATTTTACTTGTTTATTTAAACTTGTTAATTAAGGATTTATGGACGTTTTTATATATGCCTCTATAGTAGTAAAGTCTCCTTTTTCTCAGACTCCAAGTGAATGCACTTAATCGCGTGATATAGCGTCGAGATTTAATACATATTATTAAAAATACTGTTATATCTCTCCATGTCTAACTCGAGAAAATAAGTTATCTAATCAGATTTTATATATATAAAAAAAGCCTCAATAAAATCAGATCAGCTTTGCGCTTACATTGCAAACGCTGGCTGAACCCTACGAGATAGATCAAAATAATGTACTACAGTATTGTACACCTTAAAAAGGTCTACAAAAAGTCCGCGATGGCATATGTCTATCTCTTAAGGATAACATACTATATCCATTTTACTATATCCAAGCTAGTCCATAATAAATAATGAATTCTATTAAAGTTAATAAATTCAAGATTCTCTCATAATAGTACATTTAATCATTTTAAACTAAATTATGGACTAAATTAGATATATTAATAAAATTAAAATTTTAATTTCCATAGCCTAATATGAAAATTAAAATCTTAATCAATACAAATCAATCAATACAAATTATTATCCAAACCAGTCACATTTATCAAATAAAAGACAAAATTTACGTATAACATAATAAGTACCAGCTTTACTACTGAAAAAATACCTATTTTTTATAAATCGGTTTATTAGTAATGAATTAGGAAAATATATTAATTTACAGTAATATTTGATTAGGCAGTGGTAGCCCAGTGGTAACGCGCTCGCTTGGGAAACCGAGTGAAGCAGGCTCAAATCCCGGGTCTCGCACCTCTAATATTTTCATGTGCGAAACATTTCTAACAAGATTACCTGTCTTACAGTGAAGAAAAACATCGTGAGGAAACCTGCATATCTGAGAGAACCTATCAAGTTTTCGAAAGACGTGTGAAGTCCGCCAACCCGCACTTGGCTAGCGTGGTGGACTATGACCTGATCCCCCTCGTTTTGAAGGGAGGCCCGTGCCCAGCAGTGGGACGTTAAAAAGGGCTGAATACATACAATATTTGATTGATTATTTGGAATATTGATTTCAATTATTTATTACTATTTACGATTTACTTAAGCTTATATCATGCAGTCAAGAGTGAGTGGCATACATAATAAATTTCATATATGTTACTATAATTCTTACATTAGAAACATGGAAATAATCGATTTTCGAACCAACAGGTGCACTACGTACATAGATATATGCATATATTTAGAATTTCATTTTAAGGCTGTCCATACAAGCTTAAATGCTTCTTTATTTTAATAGAGTAATACTAACTTTTTGTAGACACTAAATATTTCAACGGTCAAAGATCAAAGCGGTCAAGGTCGTCTCCATAAATCATGCCTTCATAGCATTAATACATCTATTATCTAATAATTAGTAAGATTAAAACTTCTTTTATAGTCTTTTCAAAATAAGTTACATAACGTTAATTAAGTTTAAAAATATATTTTATTATGTAATTAACGGTTAGTATGGAATAGATAGTCGATCCCTTGTTCTGTAAAAAACACTGTCCCACGGGAACATTACAATTTCCCGGGATAAAAAGTAACCTATATGCTATTCTAGACTATAATCTATCTCTGTGCCAAATTTCATCCAAATCCGTTCAGCCGTTCTGGCGTGAAAGAGTAACACACATCCATACTCACAAACTTTTACATAATTATAACATTAAATTAATTAAGGGCATGTCGCAATTAATTAATTAATAGCTTAGAATATTTTTTCATATAACATTTTTTCTATATTTTTATACACGTTTTCAATCACCATGCTTTACATATTACATATATTGAGTACCTAGTGAGCGAAGTAAAAGTAGAAAGGGTAAGAGCCCTTCGTTATATTCGCCCTACTTATGGGTTTTGTTTTAATCAAAACGGTACGGGATTCGAATTCGTTATAAATTGTACTACACAATGACATGCTCCTTTGTTCCACAATGGGCATAAAAGCTTAACGAGAACCAAAATTACGAATGTTACAATCAGACACTTGCATAGTATACATCACGCTACCATTAATATTAAATTGAACGTACGTCTTACAATAATAATGTACTGACCGAATTTCTTTCACGGTGGTCAGTCTCACTATTGGACTACTAACTACTATGTTGTATGTTTTTGTATCCGTTAGTTCTTCACGCTAAAACGGCTGGATAGATTTCGATAAAATTTAGCACACAGATAGTCTATGACTTAGAACGCATCGATCGACACGAGGTACGTCGCTTGTACACATATTATTACATAGTATCTGGGCGACCAAGCTTCGCTCGGAGTTCTTTTTTGTTATATCGTATTTTTTAAAAAAAACTAAAAACTTGAATAAATACAAAAAAAAGTAAAACTTCGTATACAATCGAGATTCGATCTCGGATACATCTATGTTTGTTAATCTTGCACCTTGGTCGCTTGAACACGATACTTATACCTGAGTGTAAGAAATAATCGAGCATATTCTGCGTAGAATAATGAAAAAGAAAACCGCATCAAAACTCAAAAACACGCGTTTTCCCAGACATGAGACTAATCTAGATCAATTTTTCGCCCCGAAAATCGCGATCTCGGAAACGGCTCTAACGATTTCGCTGAAATTTGGTATGTAGGGGTTTTCGGGGGCGAAAATTCGACCAGAATAGTCTTATGTCTAGAAAAACGCGTGTTTTCGAGTTTTCATGCAGTTTTGTTTCGCATTATTCCAGGCAAAATATGGTCGATAATCTTACGCTCGGGCATAAGCATGGTCAAGCGGCCAAGGCGCAAGATTGGCTATCACTGGTGTCCGGATTCGAATCCCAATCGGATACAAAGTTTTTACTTTTGTTTTTTTTTATATTTATTTAAGTTTTTAGTTTTTTTTATCTAAAAAATACGATATAACAAAAAAGAACTCGAAGCGAAGCTCGGTCGTCCAGGTACTAAATATTTGTATAGCTATTACCACGTTAGTGATCTCCGCGTTAAATAAACGAAAGCTTGTTGCATTCCCCGCTGAATTGCGATACAGATTCTTTGGGCGCGAAACGAGGCAGCCCTCACGTCACCTGTGAAAGCGGTAAGAGAATTCTCATTTTATTAAAGCAACTTAGTACTGTTCCATAGTTTTTCTTTTTAACTGGCTTTTATTAACTTCTTTTGAAATTATGCTATCAAATCTTGGAAGTCGATTAGCAGCTTTTTAAGTACGTGAAATCTGAATACATTAATTTTCTTTAATAATGGAATAGACAGATGAATAGTATAAATGTAGATAGCTCTTCATTGTATTAGTAGAATCCTCGATTTTGAATCAATTGTATTGTTATGACGAATATTGGACAAAACGCATTTTTTAGTTTTTTTTTTTTTGAAATTATACAGTTATTAACTATTAATAAAGAAAAAAATCTTATTTTTTTAGGTCATTGAAGTATCACGTAGGTAACTGTTAAGCACCCAGGGTCCAGGGATGCATCCGAGCAAAGCAAGGTTAATTCGCTAGTATATTATATGAAAGGGAAACCCACCAGTACAATTATAGATTAGTGTAAAGCTCATTTTTTATTCAAATATTATATACAAACTAGCGACTAACCCTTGCTTCGCTCGGGTTCGTCCCTAGGTACATTTTATCGGTTAGTATGAAATACAAATCTTTAAATTTCTCGGCTTTTCCGTACTATAATATGCATGTATTATACATATAAACCTTCTTCTTGAATCACTCTATCTATTAAAAAACTGCATCAAAATCCGTTGCGTAGTTTTAAAGATCTAAGCATACATAGGGACAGACAGACAGCGGGAAGCGATTTTGTTTTATACTATGTATTGATGATGAATGATGATACTTCATATACTTAACACTTAATATAATATCTAACCATATATTATTTTTTAACATCATAAAATAAGTAATAAAATTAAAATTTGTTATAAATACTTGTTTTCAAAGTGCTATTAGCAGCCATTAAATTAAATCACTACATTGTTGAATGTAATATATTAATGTAAATCATTTTGACCGCATACTCTTTTACATTAAGTACGTGAATGTAGCTATTTGTGTAAACGTATTGAGATTGCGCGTTTCCATTGTTAAATATAACAATATGATGAAAAAATTAATAATAACTTAACTGCTAGTTGTATGATCTTTACAAGTATTATTTCTTATATTTTCAACCGACTTCTTCAAAAAGAAGGAGGTTCTCAATTCGTCGGAATCTTTTTTTTTTTCTTAAATATAGTTAAGTATTAAGACGTAATTTTTAATAATTTTTTATCACTTGTCCCACAGGCTTACTGCGATTAAACAGTTTAGATATATTAAAATTCCCTAATAATACTGCTCAGTTATAAAAAAATCTTGTAAAAGTTTTCATAATATGTAAACATTATTTACATACTTACAAACTCTTTGATGATATGCTGCAGAGACCTCCTCCTTTTGTAAACCGATTGGTAAAAATTACTACATCATTTCCAACCAAATATTTCAGTAGGTTGTAAAAGTTTCATAAAAATCGGTTCTGCCATTCAAAGACTCTCCATACACTCTGATATTTAGAATCACACAAATCATTAATTGTGCTCAATTCGTACGTCAAAATCTTTGTTATATGACGTGTCCATGATGACAATGGAAACCATTTTAATGAGCTTCTAACTTCCGTAATTAGATAGGCGTGAAATTAATATTGTTTGAAACAAAGTAGCCTCTAATTTTGCTTTCCTCGCATTAAACATCACCAAAACAATGTAGTGGCTTAGATTTCCTATCGACAAGATTTATAGTTTAATTTAATAGCAGGCCACTTCCCTTAAAAGTTTATATATTCTTTTTAAGTGATTCAACTAGCTCTATATTCAAAACTACTATGAAACTTTTTTATATAAATAACTCGTATTGTAGTTTATTACAGAAGACACAGGATCGATTCTCGCTTAATGCAATAATACCACTATTACTAGATTTCAAACTCTAAAACAGTCCTTTCATAGTACGCGTAATCTTTTTATTCTGCAAATGTTCCAAACATTAAATGTGGTACTATATACAGTATACATACGCCTTTCTATTTATACCCTTTTACTTCAAACTTAAACAAATTCATAAAAGACTAATTTTATACCACGGATCTTTACATACTCGTACATATAGTAAAATGGGCTGGCAAAAATAGTCTGACCCACTCAGCAATAGAGTAGCTATTCGTGATTCCAAACGCATATTAGTTAAGAATTATGGAATCATTACATTGATACCAAATATAGTCCCATACAAACAAACAAACAAACAGTTTTTATTATAATAGTTTCATAACAGGATTTACACTTTATGAACTATGGTACCTGACGTTAGCTAAAGCAATGTAGACGCCTTCTATAATAACATTAAAAATATATTCATACAAAGTTAAGTGTTGCTATACTATATTTATACTAATATTACAAAGAGGGAGAGTTTGTTTGTTTGTTAATTTGTTTGAACGAGCTAATACAAGAAACTACAAGAAACTACTAATCCGATTTGAAAAATTGTTTTTGCATTAGATACCCCATTTATTGACGAAGGCTATAGGCTATACGTCATCATGCTACTACCCAAGGAGGCGGAGCAGTAATCATAAATGTCAACAAATCGGGCAGATTTCCATACATTATAACTAATAGCATAAAGCCAAAGAGATGTTTTTGTAGTTATAGTGCGAGCGAAGCCGCGGATTCTGCTAGTATATGTAGAAGCTTATTGCGAGAATGTAAAATAACCTATGTCACTTATTCAGGTCCTTACCTTGTCAATGAAAATCTCATTATGAAAGTTAACAATTATTTTTGTATCTTCTATTCCTAACTTAATATACATAATATATTACTATTATAAGGTTCAAGATTTTTTTTATTTTATTCCTTTCAACACACTAACCTCCAAAATTACCTGACCGATTTTCAATATATGTATAGTTCACTAGCAGACCTGGCCACGCATTGGTATCACATACATATGAAAATTGTTAATTTTGCAATAAAAAAAGGAAATAATCGGTATAAAAACTATCCTATCTGTTAAGTTGGAACAAATTGCACATTTTGAAAAAAAATACGTTAAAATCGTATAAGTAGTTTCGGAGTTCATCCCGGACCAACATCGTGACACGGGAATTTTATATATTAAGATTTAATAAGAAAAGTTATCTAATATCAGGGTATATATTTATAGATGCAAAAATGTACTTTGCCTAATTCTAGATTGATATATTATAGGCCATACGATTTATATGAAAATTATATCAACAACCTGCGTAGGAAGCATACCCGAGATAAAAAGATACCTATATCACTCTAGCCTGAATTGTCTATATACCAGGAAAATCCCAATAAAATCAGTTTAGCTGTTTCGGAGATTAGCGCGTACAAACAAACAGTACGTTAGTTGACTTATAACGTTAAATTCTATGTGGTATTGCGCTATGCCGCATCACACTATAAGTTAAAAATATGTTTAAATTTAGAATTTGTTTTAGTAAAGAAAATATGACTGGCTTATTAGAATATACTAATTATATATTATTCTTCCTCAATTTACAGATTACAGTACTTCGTCAATTTTCAGATTCATGAGAATTAATTTATGTATGAAATAAACCTCTATAGCTTATATATAATAGAGCAAAGTAATTTCATTAATTTAATCTTAACTAGCGACTTAACCATGATTCGCTTGCGTGCGTTCATAGACGCCTAACAGTAGCCTATGATTACTCCAGATCATATTCTACATATACGTGTACCAAATTTCATTCAAATCGGTCCAGCTATTTCAGAGTGATGGAGTTATAACAAACACGTACAAACTTTCGCATTTATAATAGTAATCCAAATATATCACTCATCCAGTATAACCTAAATATTAAGATTAATACTAACTAAGTCGTCATCGAGTATAATTTTAATTTGTTTAGCACTTGTATAATAATATACGACAATAATAAAAAGCTAATAAACATATTATGTCAACATTAATCATTAATCAATTTTTGCTATTCATATCTACCATATTTTGTAAAAATTCCTAAATTTTCCAACGTGGGAACACTAAATGTTCGTAAACAAGCAATAACCAATTTCAATTAATAGCCAGGCCCCAATAATAAAATAATTTTGTATTTTATATACTTTTACTAAATTGGATGTGAAGGTTTAATAAATCTGTATTATAGAATTAGAATGTCTAATCAATACAACAAAACAATTTACAGATACGCTTACGTACGTTGCCGGCTGCAGTGAGCAAAGCTATAGCTAGCCAACGATCCGTCGACTGACCCCACCCTTATAAATAATAGTGGTAAGGCCCCATCCCCCCTACACCCCTTAAGGGTAACATCTACCCTCCGGATCTCATTTCCAAATTGCATTTCGAAACTGAATCTCGACTTTACAACTATACTCTACCATTCGATAAAGCACTCTAAGAAACATAGGTAGAGTTTACATTGTTTCGTTGTTTTAAGAGCTAAATTTAGTGCTTACTTGTAAGGTCATAACCTAAGAAGGGGCTGCTACCCTGTACAAGCACTAACTCGTATAATGAGATATGATAATAAACGCTCCACTTGAATATTGATGTTGAGAAGTTAGGGATGCACTCAGCGTATTTACGGCTGAGCCTCGCTAATCATAAATCTTGACTGATTAAATTAATTATTCAATGACTTTGTTTTTTTTTTACTTTATAAAAGAAAAGAGTTCTTATTATTGCTGTCACGTTATGTTTTACATAATAATTATGTAATTATGAATTGAAAGGGAAAAATATGTAGTGGCATTCCTTCTTACTCTATTAGGGGTGGCGGGTTCGTTTGAAACAAACACGGCATTCAAAAGATGACCATCGAGGTGTTGAGTCGACACCTTCCCCCACAAGATAAATCAGATTATTATATTATCTGTCTGTCTCCTTCTATACATTTCTTACACAATACTACTGATTTAACATGTTAGTAAACATTTGCAACGGTATTCAAATCTGTGCCTCTTGTTGAATTTCGTCCAGGGTGTACCAATTAGTCTATACACCGATATTTGCTGTTCTTGATATGACTATATTGTGGTTTTAATCAATAACATGATATCTTACGTAAGGGCTTTCTTTAAAAGTTTAAGATATTTGTTGTTTTTTTTTTTTACTTATTTATGTTTTAAGGAAGTTGGGTCATTTTTATACGTATCTATATGGGGATATTTAGAAAGGAAAATGATACTTTTATGCTTAAGACTAGGTACAAAATGTATACACTAATACTAAAAATAAACAAATTTCTAATTGATAAAAACTTTTTTTACTAGAGTTTTATTAATTGTTATTTAATTCATTTTTAACTTTTAAGTAGAACAGGATAACTGAGAGTAACTAAACTTATGATATGATAATAAACTCATAACCTCTACTTTATAAGCAAACGCGGTACTAAAACCAATCTTTAGTCTTTTTACTTATTATATAAAAATTATAAGGCATATTATGCATTTTTAGTTATATATTCTTAAAAGTGCTAAAACCTGTCTGACTGATACATCAATGTATGTAATAAACCATTGACCTAGAAACTTGAAATGTTAGTAGTTGATGTCCATAAAGTTACAGGTAACAATTACGAAACTCTTTCTTTGTTTGTTCTAATTAAGTGCTTATATGGAAAAAAATAAGAAAAAATGCTAGACGAAGGCAGTATACAGAAGGCTCTGAGGCAGTATATTAATATAATATTATAAGGTTTTTGAACTTAAAATAGTTGAATAACAGCGTATTTTCATATGTATCATATTATATATATCACTGTAATACCTCCTTGGTATAGCAGTTAGCAAGCACGAGAAATGAAGAATGCTAAGAATATGAGACCCTAAGTTTAAATCCCGGGTCAGGCCAAATTTGTTTCTCTTTCAACAAATATCTGTAACAGCTACGTTTGGGAGGTTCGTAGTGCCTCCGTCGTGCACTTTGATCTCTTCGGCCCTATCGGCTTGCCGCACCATCGGACTATGAGAGCAGTGAAGAAATAGAAAGTGCACCGGTAGCTTATTAGAACTATAATATTATACGCGTAAATAGCTAGTCTCTTTTAGATTGACCGCCGTGTGCGAAAATGGGTCAGAAGGGCATTGTATTATAAATGTTCTTCTTTTGCCTATTAATGTATAGAGATTTTGTTAAAATTATAGGGAAATAGATAAACATTAAATAACTTAATAGAATTAAAAAAAATAAAATTGAAATGTTTGTTTAAATGGCAGTTTGAATGTCGTACTATTGTGATTTTCAAGATTTTTTAAAGATTTTCTACATTCTTGAATCGCAATACGTAAATAACGTTTTTTATATAAAAATTATACCAATTGCAAAAATTATAATTTTGTAGTAACTTTAACAAATACTAGAAAAAACAAAACGTCAAATACGGCCACTGAACTCACAAAGCGTGTAATTAAAAATATCCTATATCTCAAAATAATACTTAACGAATTTTCCAGCCCATGCTTAAACTTTACAAATTATAGCTAATTAGAATCAACAGTCTGAGATAAATGTCTGAGACCTAGTATGTCCATAGGTCTGTCATGAATAGTATGACGAAATTATAATTCTGTTTTACCTTTTCTTCTAAATAAGCTAAAATTTAAATATATATTACCTAAAAAATAATAAACTAAGTTTATTGTAAAAACAGCAGGTTAAAACGTGTAAAGAAAATAATAAGAAAAAAAAATATCTCGAGCAGGTGGCGTCAATAGCAATACGTTAAAGTAACTTTGAAAGTATGATAGAACAGTTCTCTAAATAAATAAAAGCTTAATATTTATCGTTTAAACTGCCATCCGGACACACCATCGGACAGAGTGCCGCAGGGCTCAACTAGTCACTGGGCCCTCAATGCTTCTTTTGTCTTCCGTCCACAGCAGATATTCGTTTTGTTAAAAAACACTAGTTCCGCTTATATGTAATAAAATGTAGAGTTTTTACGTATTTTGCTATTAGTTGTACTCGATAATTTTTTTTCCTGTCAATTTCTTTTATTATGACACGTTTGGTTCAGTTTGTAGTATCCTATTTGCTGTGCTAGCGGGCGCGGGTTCGAGTCCCGTTAGGGGCATTCATTTGCGTGAGTGTTTATATTTATAATATATGTGTATTTAAAAGTTATATATGTGTAGACTGTAGTGTATCAACTATCTGGTATCCACAAAACACAAGCCTAATCGCTTACCATGGAACTAGACGGTGCTGTGTGTTAATGTCTCAACATATTTATTTATTAAGTATGTACTTACATACACCTATATCAATGCAATGGTAGCCCTGTGGTAACACGCTCGCTTGGGAAACCGAATGAAGCGGGTTCAAATACCGGGTCTCGCACCTCTGATATTTTCATATGCGAATCATTTCTAACATGATTACTACTTGTTTTATGATAAAGGAAAATATTTTGAGGAAACCTGATGTCTGAGAGAACCTAGCAATTTTTCGAAAGACATGTGCAGTCCGCCAACCCGCTCTTGGCCAGCGTGGTGGAATATGGCCTAATCCTCGTATTGAAGGGAGGCCTGAGCCCACTAGTGGGACTGAATACACGTATGTGAGTATCATATTTTTTAATTTGGTAAAAAATACTTTAGTAAAGAATAGAACCACCTTCTTGATTGGCTTTCTAAGAGGTAGTATTAAATTTGTACAGAATTTATTTTTATAACACTCTTGTTTAATCATCAATTATTACAAGTAATCACATTGATTTAAACCTAGTTTTAATTATTGTACCAAATTAAAAACTCCGGCTAACAATAATTCTACATACATAAAAAAGCGCTTAAGCGTGGAGTATTATAGCAAATTATAAAAAAGCACTTTTTTATTAAAAAAAATTAATTAATATTCGTAAAGCTTGAAAATGTTTACCACATGTCAGACTTAGCCTTATTGCTAATTAACACGTTCACTGCGGCAATAGGTCGAATCAACTCGATAAGAGACTCACCCGTGGTGCGGCACGAAAAACGTGTGTCTTACCGCTGGTGCGGGATAGATATCTCTTTCATTTTATGAAATAAAAAATGGACTTTTAAAGTTTTATTTTACCTCTTCAAATATTTGACGTAGATACAAAAAAAAACATATCAGATCTATTCGACCCTATATCCACTAGCAGTAATTTTTTTTGGCTAGGTGCGGTTATCGGGTCTTTCAGACCTGATGACCCGATGACCCGATAGCAGCACCAGATTTCGTGTGCGTCACACTAGTGTTGTAGATAAGTTAGCAACGTCTACGTCGTTTTCGACGTATTGTAATTATTGTTACAAGTGGTAATCAGTTTTGACAAAATGAAAAGGTCGAGATGTAGAAAAATGCTTTTGACGTGTGAAGGTGAAATTGAAAGGAATAATAAAACCCGGAATGAAACTGTAAGTCCTGGAATATTTACTAGTCACACGCAAAGTGAAAAAGGTTAAATCATTTTGCAAAGTATGAAAAAAAAACCATCTGTTGTAATGAAAAACATATTTCTAATCTTTTTTAATTGTCGATAAGTACCTTTTATTTCAACAAAACTTGCTATTCATCTCATCGTTGTTTTACTTGTACAACACTAATCTTTTATCGATACACTTTACAAGCAGTGCGGATATCGGGTGAAAACGACCCGAAAATTTTGACAAATCCTTAACATAAGTTACAATAGCCGGATTTTGTTACGAATGTATAAATATACGAAATGATTATGAAAAAATATGTTTCATAAAGAAAATTTTAAAAAATCATTATATTTGCTTCAAAATCCTCTTCTGAATACATGTATACCGAACAGATATTTTCGACCCGATAACGCACTCCAAGATCATCATGCTTCAGGTCTTAGGGACCTTATATAGCACTAGTTGAAAGTCATCTAAAAATCTTAACGCAGTGAACGTGTTAATACATAAACACAATGTAAAATTATCATGTTACCCTAAAACTAAACTAGCGCTACACCCATGCTTTGCTCCTATTATGCAATATCCCATAAAACAAATAGTCGTACCAGGATTAAAAGAATCCCATAGCGATCCATAATCTATTTCTGTAAAAGAAATATGTATGTATGTCGATTCATTTCTCCATTCTTGTGTAAAGATCCCATAAAAAAATAAACGTTAATAATAGATGATAAATATAGCCACGTGTAAGTATTTTCAGTAAAAAGAACAATCGCATTAGAGCGTTTTTATTAATTTATCATTTGCATTTATAACATTGCTCGTTACAAAATACTGCATAAATTAGACATTAAATGTTTAACACTTATACATTAAATGTTTTTATTCCTACAGTTTTAGTAAAATTAAGATTTTTTTTTGCAATATTATTATTTCGTATTTTCTTTCATTAACCTTATGAGTACCCAAAATCCGAATACATTAAAGTTAAATCAAAATAAATCTTTACGTACGCACGTATGTAAAATCGAAATTTATTAAGCACTAGCGACTCACCCTCACTTCGCTCGGGTTCGTCCCTACTTACGTTTTAACGTTTAGTATATATTTCTCAGAGATGAGACATTTTCTCGCAGTAAAAAGTATCCTATATGTTGACCAGGATAACCAGCTATCATCATACCAAATTTCATCAAAATCCATCAAAATTCAAAGTTTTTCCGTGATGAGGTAACAGACAGACAGACAGACAAAAATTCTATAATCTCTGTATCGATAATAATATCTATTTCAATAAGATTTTCCAAAAAATGTTTAATGGACAGATTCGACTCAGTTAGAATTTTATATAATATTTGAAAATATATTTCAAGTAGGTCAATAATATTTCGTGTGAAGATTTAGGATTTTTGCAGAAAGACATCAGAAAAAAAATCCCATCACATATCACAAATACAAATAAAGATAATGCACTCCTTGGCTTAAGCCTCCTTGGTTTCTAGGAAACTAAAGAATTCAATTCAATTGAACTAAAGACAAAAATTTTAAAACACAACTAATTTTGGCGCAATCTATTTCGCACTTTGGTCTTTTAATTATTTTATTTGCCCACTATAAAAATCATCTAACACCCAGTTATTGTAAGCACGTGCCCATTCAACATTAGCACGCAATGACATCACTATAGGCTCTAAGACGGGGATGAATCATGCTGACATTATTCCTGCGCAATTATCATCGCCGCGCCTTAGCATTATGCCAATTAATTGTGAGCTTGTTCTAGTATGTGCTAAAATTTAGATTAATCTTTGTTATTACATAATAGTAATGAAAAATAATATTATAATAGAATGTCGGTCAAGTACGAGTCGGGTTTACGCACTGAGGGTTGCGTTACACATAATATATTTATTTTATGTAGGTACTGACGATTCACCCTCGCTTCGCTTCGGGTTTGTCCCTAGACTAAAACAAATCTATCCCACGGGAACTGTACATTTTCCCAGGATGATACACAGCTTATAGCCTTCGTCAATAAATGGACTGTCTAATGCAAAAAGATTTTTTCAAATCGGATTAGTACTTTCTGAGATTAGCGTATTCAAATAAACAAACAAAGAAACTCTGTCGCTTTATAATATCAGTATAGATTACTAATAAAAATAGACATTAATATTGCATAATGGCTAATTTTAACAAATATTTCTGCAAAAAATTTAATCTTTATATAAATAAATTAAATATTTATTTATATAAAGATTAAATTTAAGGTACGACGACCGAACGGAAGGATAGTCATTTTTATGTATATAACACTAGTTATAGTATGGAAAGCACCATTGATAAATTAGGGAAAAATTACCCTTTGTCAGTGTGAAGCCCATAAAATTTCTTAATAGAGTAAAATAACATAGATCCATTTCTTCCTTTGCAATAAGAAAGACGAATAAACAAACATATTTGTGTTACACATTATTATAAAACTAATGTCCTTTTGTTGCATATACTGCAATCAAAACAACAATAGAGACCAGTCGGTGTGCAATTAACACTTTTATGGAGGCGCCTAAATGCGGTTCTGACATCTCATTCTAACGACGTGGTGATATGATTGTGAGCCTTCTTAGCTCCACTAAATTGGTCGACAAATATAGAAGTGGATTAGATGATGACAGTAATTGAAACATGAAGTGTCTATATTTAGAGGCTCTGAAAGACGAAGTTAAGTGTTAATTACAGAAAACATAGATACAATAATCTTAATTGTAGATAAAGAGATAAGTAAAACTGTTTAATTAAAACGAATTAGATTTTTTTTAGAATACTTTCTTAGATTTACGCGAATATTTGACATTTTAAATAAAACTATCTTTTCGGATTATTTCGCGGATTTATTTTGATTTTTGGTTCCCGACGTTTCGAATGCTTTACAGCAATCATGGTGACAGAAAAAGATAGATACAGAAAAAAATAATGTAAAATTAATATTTTTTTTTTAAATTGTGGGTAGGCACTGTCTGTAACAAGTATATAACGCCTTTGAGATGTTTAACACCTTAGTCTCTCCCGTGACCATGATTGCTGTAAAGCAATCGAAACGTCGGGAACCAAAAATCAAAATAAATCCGCGAAATAATCCGAAAAGATAGTTTTATTTAAAATAGTTTTTTTTTAATGTCACAACATTTTTTATGTTATTTCCTCCCCTAATCAACTTTTTCTAAAAAAAAATGACGACATACAATAACAAAATTTTCATTGATTTCACCCACTGCATTTAACTACATAATCTATAGAGTATTTTTAATATTATTCGTATCACGTGCTACCTATAAAACTGTTACGAGAAAGTAATATGTTATTAAAAAAGTGAAATTGAGTTATTTACTAATGTTTATGATATATTAACCTATGGCGATAATTCACGTAAGGCCTACTAGTATTTTTTAAAGGTCATGTCTATTTTTAAAGGCGCGATCGCTTAAGAAACATTGTAAAAATGATCAAATACGGTAAAAGAAAACATCGTGAGGAAACCTGCTATCTGAGAGAACCTAGCAAGTTTTCAAAAGACGTGGAAAGGACTGAATACATACCTACAATACATGTCAATTTTTAAGAAAACTAGCTTTAAAGCACTATAAAGTGATAAGATTTGGGTTTTATCGCTCTCATTAATCTGAAACTTAGGTCAAATAATATTATCATAATTGTAGACATATTTCTTCGACGACGTCTGGTCCGCACAATTAAACGATTCGTCTGCTTAGCAATCGCATCGTAAAATCTGCATAAGAAGCCAACCTCAAGCCTTTGACTGCAGGACCCTGCTACAATAGACCCAAAATTAACTGTTTAAAATAACAATATTTTTTACACAGAATCCCGTATCCTGATTAAAGTATTTTTGTGTGGCAACATTTTATTTTGTTATGTGTTATTGTTGTAAATTTATTATATTAAACCTATTTATGGAAATCAGACAAAATATCATTTTACGATCGTTAAAGAATAGAAGTTTAAAAAATATGTGGTACTGCCTTCTTGTTTTCGAAAGACATGTGGAGTCTGAAAATCCACACTTGGCCAGCATGGTGGACTATGCCCTGATTCCCCTCGTATTGAATTGAGGTCCGTGTCCAGCGTTCCACTAGACGTTTAAAAAGAGAATACATTACTTCTTGCCTAATCCTCTGTATTTTAAATTAACCTATTTAAATAATAATTATTTTCATTGTGGCAACATTTATGATGAAAATTGTGACTTTAAATGGAACTCTCAAAATTAGCGGTTACGTTTCCCTGTTTTGTGTTTTACATGTCGAATATTTAAAAACGTACGCTTTATCAGATCGTTGACTTTTTATTTCTTCTACAGCA
This sequence comes from Fabriciana adippe, assembly GCA_905404265.1. Classification (NCBI taxonomy): domain Eukaryota; kingdom Metazoa; phylum Arthropoda; class Insecta; order Lepidoptera; family Nymphalidae; genus Fabriciana; species Fabriciana adippe. The sequence continues at coordinate 11,857,356 of FR989995.1, read as the reverse complement.
CAAATTATTCGTTAAAAACCCCTATCATTTGAAATTTTTAGTACTTTTTGAGATAGCACGAATGTTTGAACGTCTTCATTAATAATACTTAATTATCACTAAGCCGTTTCAATTTCCCATAATACGTCTCTTATCTTATAAAAACAGTTTCTATGTCTGTCAAAAAACTCATTACACTTTTTTCAAGCATCATGTAATGCATCGGCCGGCGTTTAATTGACTTAATAATGCGGGTATTTATTAAATTCCAAAATACACCGACAATAATAATTAGTACGGCGACATTTAATCATGCAAAAATATTTTATATACGATTAAACAATGGTAATTTGATACACTAAGCCAGTTTAAGGATAGGCATCGCCGCTTGACAATATCCGTAATAGGAGCCGATAACTAAATGTCAAATAGGGATATTACATAATTAGATGACAGTCTACCGCCAAAGTTTCTTCACGGCCAAGAAACAGCTAATCACCATACGTGACACTATTATATGACAACAATTTATAGAAAATTAACCCATAAAATGTATAAAAGGCAAAATAGTATAGTCCGCCGGTTATAGGCAAAGCGGCATCTTGTGAAGACAATTAGTGGGCTTTTGTACAAATTGCACATGACAACGGATCGCTTTTATGTACTTTGACATTTTTCTTATTCATACTGCGAGTAGTAATTAGACTAATTTATGTAAAGGTGCATAGTTTTGTTAAGGACCTATTTGCTGTTGCTGTCATTAATTATGAGTTTTATCTATTTTGTAAGAAAACAAAACGTTATTTATATGATGTTTTAATTTGAATTTTATTCTACTTTAAGTGTGCATTTAGAAATGAGAAAATAAATTTGTGGCATACAAAGTATATAATACTTAAAAAAATTGACTTAGTCCGTATCAGACTTGCTTACATTATTGGCAGGCTTACTAAATATACGCACACCTACACTGCGTATGCAGCAATAAACCGATATGATTTTTATATATACCTATATAAGTAATATTTATTATTGCAAGAATTACATGGCGTATTAAAAAAGCGAGAAATACATACAAGGCTTATTTATTCAGGTTACCGTTAGGAGATAGGTTTTATCTAAGTATTTACCTGAAGGATACGCTATAGTCATTCTAAATTTCACTCATTTTAAATTCATAATAGGTATGTGATAATAATCTATCACATATTTTAATTCTTAAAATACTTAAAACAAATGTATTGTACGGTAGCAAGACCCCTTAGTGTGCAGGTCCGATTTGGGCTTAACTGACATTTTAGTGTGTTTAAATTTTACTAAATAATCAATTAACATTGCTAGGTACACAACATAAACTAACTTTACCTTCATTGCAATTTTATTATAAAACAAACGTGTAAACAGGAGTATGTAAAGTTTACGTTTTATATATACAAAATTATAAATGCCAAGTCAAAAGTACATGATTTCCATAAAACAAAATTGTATTTTTAATTCGCATAGTCCTTTTTCGCTTCTGTCAACGGTACGCGGTGTTTTGCATCTAAACTTTTGAAGTAAACAGTTAAAACTAAAAAGCTTATTGAATTTCATATCATTGCGTAAACGCCGACGCACGACACCTGTTTGAGAGTGTAAATTATGTGCTAGGTCGTTGGTTTTTATTGTTGTACTTGAATAGCATGATTTTTTACTTAGCGTTCGCAAGACATTAAATAGTAGGTACTTGTTATATTAATATTCAAAACCGTGTTACTTAGTAAACATTGATGCACGTTTTAATACTAATATCCCGTCCTGGTTTTCTTCTGGCTTTAGTTATTTGTCTTCTATATTCCTAATTCTTCTTCAGTAATTATTGCAATAATCTCAATTTCTTCTCGCAAATAAAGTATTCCAAAATTAAAGTTGTAATCTATGATACACAGAGCTGGTTGAACTTTTCACATTTTTTATTTACTAGTTCTTGCCCACGGCAACGATACGTACGGGTATCGTAGGTACACCGGTAGAATGCTTATAGAATGCTTATGCGTCGCCAGCTTCGGTGGTGTGGACACGTCTCGCGAATGTCGGAGGATCGAGTGGCGAAGCGCATCTTTTATTCTGAACTGCAGGAAGGCAAGCGAAAACTAGGCGGCCAACTCCTCAGATATAAAGATGTTCTGAAGCGTCATATGAAAAGATGCAATATTGAACCCTCGAAGTGGGAAGGATTGGCGGCACAGCGTCCTGAATGGCGTAGCCTAATTCTGAGGCAAGTTCGCGTCTTCGAGGATCAGCGCAAAACTGACCTCGATGCTAAGCGCGACGACTTAAAGGCTCGACCACCTGTAGCAATTCAATACAATTATGTCGATGGTAAACTCACGTGCGCCCGATGTGCACGGGGGTTCACTAAGAAGATTGGCTATATTAGCCATCTGCGTGCGCATCAACGCCGAGCTGACTAGAAGTCGAAGTGGTCGCCAGGACCGAAAACAGTTGGACCAAATTATTATCCAAAAGGCTCCTAGCCAAGCGACGTTTCTTTGGTTAGAAAATGTCAAGGCAAAGGAAATGAAAGAAAACGCAAATTAATCTAGTAAAGGAAAAGGGATGATAGTTTATCAAAGTTATATATGTCACCGTAAAATTATAAACACCGCTAGATTACAATCTAGCGGCATTTGCAATTTTACGGTGACATATGTATATACACATAAATCTATGTATTTATTGTATTATATTTAGCCCTTTTTAACGTCCCACTGCTGGGCACCACTGGCCAAGTGCGGGTTGGCGGACTTCACGTCTTTGGATAACTTGCTAAATGCTCACAGACTCTCATGTAGGCTTTCTCATAGTATTTTCGTTCATCGTAGGCTATATGTTTAAAATATGTATGTAATCCTCTCATGAGACTGACAAACTGCTCAGGAGATTATAGTGCACAAGTGTAAGCGCAAACACAAGTGCACTCTATTTCTTTTACTTTCAAAGTCCGATGGGACGATACTTCGACACGAACGGTGAGAGTTAATTCGCAGGACCGACAGCTTTACGTGCTCTGCGAGGTACGGGGGCAAAACCTCGCCAACTTCCCAACTCCGGAGTGTTACTGAGAATTTCTTTGACAGGAATTCCCCAATAACCGAACTTGGTTCATGACTGGCTGACCCAGCTTGACTTGGGCTTCGAAGTTAGGCCCTCCGGATCTGCGGCCGTACATGTTAACCACTAGACCACCAAAGCAGTAAATGTGTATGTGTGTATATGTGCATAATATTTATATTAATTTAATAAATCTGTCTTCAATGTAGAACGGTTCTTGGCTCGTGGACTCATTATTACAGTTCCAGATCATTGTTTCAAGTCCACACAATGGTACATGAGTTCGCGCCTTGTCTCAGAGCTTTCCACTTATGTCGACACGGCATAAATATATTTAACTATATTAAAATTCCGCAGCGGAAAATTTGAACTTCTCAAGTTGCGTAACTACGCCTCCCTTAGTATAAAATAAACTTTATACCATTTACTGTAAAACCCTCGACTCATGGAAGTGTTAAACACTTCTCAAAAGACATAACACCTCGTCTTATCGCCTCTACTGGTGACAAGAAAGCAAGCTCATTTTCCGCCCAAAGAAACGGCATTGCCATTCAGCCGGGAAAAGCAAGCATTCTTGCACAATTCAATTCAAAATGTATTTGTACAGTTTTAATTATATATATTTTCTTTGATATATATAATTAAGAATAGATACTTACTATATTATCAAAATTATAAAAATATTTTTAGAACTTTTTAATGTTTAATCGAATATCAATATATAAGCATTTCGATGGTACCAGTAGGTTTTTGTCATGTGACATTTGTCAATGTGATATAGGTATATAATTATCAATTTAAAGGTCAATATCTTAAAACGATAAAGAAAATAAGACGTATTTATTACCAAAGTGTACATATAATTTTCAAACATAGATTTCGATTCTTAACACATTGTCCCTCTCTGTTAAGATATATAATAAATAATATACTTATTAATGTTAAATCATAAATTGATGGTGTGATTTTTACATGAAGATAGTTTAAGTTAATTTAACCTAGTATATAAATTGATTTCTGTAAGATATTAGTTAGATAACGTACTATCAACATTACAAATTTTAATCTGTTATTAAAATACATTTCATAAACAAAACCGTAGCTAAAACAAACAAGTGTCGGCGTCTGTGGCAAGGCGCAAACTATTCGTTGATGCGCTATTTGGCGACAGTAAGTAATTTACGGCTACATTGTAGTTGTAGGAGAATAATGTCCGCTTTATTACGCATTAGTACTAACGAACGTGTTAAAATAACTTGCTCTTAGAAAAATACTAGTCTTAAATTCTGGATTCTATGTTTATTTATTAAAAAATAATTTTAAAATATTATATATATATATATAATATTTTAAAATTATTTTTACAATTATTTTTTACACTTCTTACAAAATAAATAAACTATAATAATATGTAAAGATCTATACATATTGCTGTAAATCTAGATATGTTATATCTCCGCTCTTTTGAAAGCGCTTATTTTAGTTTTTATGAACCACAAAGTTCAAATTAAAAAAAAAACTAAATTTTTTCTACATCATCAACATCATGAGTCTACTGCCAGTTTTGAAAAGAAAGAAACACTGAGTGACCAATTTTATTTATGTTTCTATTTTTTTAAATTGAATTAACTCGCGATCACATAATTCTCAAGGTGTATTCTTCTACAAATCATTTACTAGTGTACAATAACTTTTATTATTATATACAAACATTCTACAAGAAGCAATTTACATTTAGTATTAAAGGCTTAATACTTTCTTAGATTTACGCGAATATTTGACATTTAAATAAAACTATCTTTTCGGATTGTTTCGCGGATTTATTTTGATTTTTGGTTCCCAACGTTTCGGTTGCTTTACAGCAATCATGGTCACGGGAGAGACTAAGGTGTTAGATGTTTCAAAGGTATTATATAGTTGTTACAGACAGCCTACCCACAAAATAACAAAATGAATTCAAAAAACTTGAAAATTGGCACGAAAGTACCTTACAATATTTGTTAATTTTAATTTTTAACATTTTTATAATTTTAATTACTTTTATACTTGAATATGGAATATTATTTATATAATTTTAGCTGTTATTATTATAATTACTACAATTTTTTTAGAAAATTTATTGATTAATCATCTATATTTAGTGTTGCCATTATTATATTAATAACTATAATTTTTATGTTTGTTCCTAGTGTTAATGTTATGCATTCACACTTCTTGGGAAATTCATTCATATTTTTCCAACATACATAACAATTTTCATAATACTTACACGTATTTGGTAAAGTCATCCGAACTTTGGTCAAAGTTAAATATAACTCATTGAAATCAAATGAAAATTCCTAAATGTTGTAACTACCTGTACCTATAGAAGAGCCACAATTCTTAGAATAGTGTAAAATATCACATTATTTCCTCAAAACATAAAATATAATAAAAAAATATAATAAACACATACTTTATACTTTATAAAAATTTTAACATTGCACTGCTGGGCACGGGCCTTCCTTCATTTAAATGAAATTTTGCATGGTAGTATCTTATATCCCCGGTTAACATTTTAGATACTTTTCATCCCGGAGAATTAAAGAGTTCCCGTGGGATAGATCTGTTTTTGTTTTCCTAAAGGCGAACCCGAGCGAACCGAGGGTGAGCCGCTAGTCTATACATATAGTAAAATTATAACTAAACTGAATTCGTACATTAAATATTTGTTGGAAAATCTTATTGAAATAGACATTATTATCGATACAGAGGCGGAATCCATAGTTTTTAGAATTTCGTCTGTCTGTCTGTGACCGCATCATGGAAAAACAGGAGAGATGTTGGTTAAATTTTGGTATGATGATAGCTGGTTATCCGGGTCAACATATAGGGTACTTTTTACTGTGGGAAAATATCTCATTTCTGAGAAATCTATGAAACGCTAAAACGTAAGTAGGGACGACCCCGAGCGGAGCAAGGGTGAGTCGCTAGTTTTAAAAAATAAGACATATTTTGTATAACAATAAACTGTGCCAAAAGTTAATAAAAACTAATCTGCGGTTAACAGTTAACTAAATGAAGCGAACGTTTTGCAAAGTACTAGTTTATCGAATAAAAGAAGCACCAAGTATCGAGAAGGTGTATCCGTGAAATATGGGACCACCGGCTTTCTGGCGCCCGCCTCGGACTTAATCTAGCAGAGGCTTGGTACTGTGATATTTTATCATTTTGGTGTGATCTTAATTATTAGAATATACTCACTATCTAATTCTTTATACTCATTAAACGGACTTTACTTGTATATTAAGGTAAAAGAAATTTATTAATATACAAAATTTTATTTTGAAATTTTGATTAGTTATTAAAAAACTGTTATTTAATACACATATAAATAATATCTAATAATTTATTCAAAAGTGAGTTTAGAATTAATATTAATAAATGATTTCCATACAACATATACATATAAATAAGTATCTTCATAACACAATCTGAAATGAACTGTGAAAACCTAATATATTATCACAAAACATATCACTTTTATTAACTAAAATAATAATACATATCAAAGGAGTATAAATAGCAGCTCCATATAAGTCCATATCTCAAGTTGCTTTTATTTCGGCACGTAACCGAGTAGCCGTGTGGTGTCTGCCTCGAACCTACTACCTATTACCGGTTTGAAATGCGCATTGACCGTCTTTGCGACCTTCACCTTTGTAAGGTCGTAACAGTTTACAACTTTTTTCCTTTTAATTTCCCAATATTCAATAAATGAAGGGAGAATGTGACGACTGTTTAGGGCTCTTTTCTGAAAGACGGAACCCTAAATCCACACTGTATGTGTCCGTCTAAATAGACGTTTTACCAGCAATGTGTATTTTTATAAATTGATGTACATAAACAGTTAAAATATACACAAAAGAAGTGCTATGACAGACTTCCTTACAAATAATTGAAAAAAATCTTTAGTACCTAGTTTACCGCTATACCTATGTATAATATAAATATTTATAAATACGTGTGTTTGTACGTAGCCTTCGTACATGTGTCCAACTCGAACTTGACTAACTTTGATAATGATTATTTTATGCACGTCGCTTATTGCATTTTTGTAGCACACCTTAAGAAGGAATGCCCTTTTTATTCACATAATTGCATACGTAATATGGTCTTCGCCCTACTCACATCATAATGAACATATAATAGTTTCAAGTATGATATAATTTTTTAAATGAATTATTAACTAAAAAAAAATCTAAGTGCAAGTTTTTCAGAAATTATTTGTAAAAGGGCACATGCTATCCTATTATGACAGTTTTATTGAAAATTGTGCCCGTCCTTGTTTGTAATTAGTAATATTCGAAGTATATGAGTTCGCAGAATATGATACTGATATGGCATCTATATGCATATATTATCCATTATTTAGTAAGTAAAATATTTGAAGTAAAAAATTGTACATTTTTAGATAAATACGACTAAATATTCTGGGAAACAACACTGTTTACAAAATTAATTATAGAATGATACCTACATAACTGTCTCAAGCTATCTACATATACATAATATATAACAGTACATATGTAAATGTCAAATTTATTCATTTAGATGAAAACAACAACATTTTTAAACACAAAGTAAAGGGCCTAAGAGAAGAAATATAATAAACCGGCTTGAAATAACATAATTTTTTTCGAAATTGAGCTAAGTATAAAATCTCAAGAGTAATGATGCTCAATGCAACTTTGTAGTTGGTACAATTTAGTTTAAAAAATATTATATGAGTAACTACATAATTATAAAATACCCAAACATTAAATAAAGAGGTATAATGAAAGGGTCGATAATATAAGGCTTTCATTTTAAATAAAACGATTTTAACACATAATTTCGTGGTTTTATCCGACATTTCGAAAGCTTTTCAGTTAAAATTGACGTCTCAAAAGTAATAGTTCTTATTCAAGAGTCATTATTACCAACGGTGCCCCACAATATTCATAACTTAATGGAAAAAAGAAATGCCACACGAGTTTTTTTTTATTATCATTTTAAGAGCTGAGTCACTTGGGTGACTATGTTGCTCTGGTAGGTTAAACAAATATTGTTATATCTGGTTCAAGAGTACTTTAAAGTTTAATAATTTGACGAGAATAGATAAAATAAGGAATGAGTACCTACGTAAGAGAAAGCTTGAAACTAGCGCCATCAAAATCTTCTGAGTTTGTATGGACTTGTGATGACGAAGAATAAAACGCATCTGAAGAGAAGAATAATAGAAATGAATGTAGATGAAGAAGACCGAAAAAAATAGAGACTGTGACAGGAGATGAAAGAAAAAGTGAGGCATGGTGACAAGTAATATAGAAGAGCAGGAGTGGAAGAGGAAAACGTACTGCATGCACCCCAAGTAATTTTGAAAATGGTTGCCCATTTTGGAGATGGTAATATTACATTGTCTGTTTAATATTTCTATGTTCAAACATTGTTTTGATATTTTTTCTTACTTTTCTTATAATATTTCAATTTAAATAATAAATAAAACTTTAATTTAATTCGTTTATGTTTTTAATGTATAGAGTAGGTACGTATTCAAAACGTTGATAAGTTGTGTATTTGATCTTCGCACGTACTTGTAATAATAATTCAAAGATTTTTTGTTCCACTGCTGGGCACGGGCCTCCTATCATTGTGCAAGGGATCAGGTCAGCATCCCACCTTTTTCATTAACTATAAAAGTCTCGCAGATAAACAAATTTCTTCACAATGTCCTTCTTCAATATATTAGCGAATGGTAATCGCGAGATCCAAGTATGAATCTAGCTTCACTTGGTTTTCCAAAAGAGTGCAATACCAAATGGGCTACTACTTCTCTTATTAGTACTACTAATATTAGTCGAAATATAGTTATATTGCTATATATAATCTGGAAGAAACATAAGTTATTATAAAACAATTAAGGTGCTACATGGAAAACTAATTAAAAATTCACTAAAATCTCGCTGCTCTTCACAAAAATATAGCTTTAAGATTAATAAAAAAAAATTAAATTATCAACATGGTTCATGAATCTTTTAGCATGGAAGAAACCAATCAAATTAAATCTTAAGTTATTCTACGAACAAATAAAGAAATTGCGTAGCTATAAATGTTTTTAAGAACAACTAATGTACACGCAACGCCACGCGTTAACAAATACTGGCAGGAGTCGATAACAATAAAATTATGAAGTTTATAAATCCAAAAGGTGAAACAAGCTTATATATCGTAATTCAGAGCCTCACGTTACAATTTGCACTAAATTTATCATACAATAACGTTGTGCCTCAAAATTATTATTCAAATCGGAGGCATTAATCAATGCGTCGATAAAAGAAAATGCGAGCAACGATGCGCCTGCGCATAGTGATGCTACTGAGTGCGAATATCGTGATTTTCTCGTGTTAGATTTTGATGATTGTGTAATTGCTCAACAATATTTTAACACTGGATCATATATTTCTCAAATTTCATTAAATTTCAAAAACATTTACGGGTAATATAATAAAATTTATCAATTTTATTTTTATTATATATGTATATACATTTTAACAAGTTTCGCCACTATTGTGCATATAACTATCAACTAGTAATAAAAAAAAGTATAATAAAAAAACTCTACTTTAACTTGTCTATTAATTAGACAAACCTATTTAATATTTACATATCTATTAACATACATTATTTAAATACCTTATATAATACTTTATAATGACAAATACAAACATTTTTTTATATTGCAATATCGATAGACATCGACATGACTACCGCCGCATCTTGCGTGAACCCGCGAGTGTGTGCGTGCAGCCGCGAGATAATGAAGTATCTGCACTAATATATTATAAAGTTCATTATAAACAATTATTTATTGTTAGCGCATGTTTATTAATAAGGCGACTCGATAGCTACTGCATGTTAGTTAGGGTTGGCGGCTTCAAAACTTTAATTACTAATTTATACTTTGAATAAATTTATAATTTAGTTATGTATAAACACGCAATAACCGCTTGACTGGTATATGAACTTTAAAGTTTAACTTCACGGGCTTTGGTTAAATAAACAACTCAATCACATTAGAGTAATCGATTAAAGTCGGGAAAAACCTACTCATAAGTGAAGCTACTTTTTTACATATTGATTTATTTACTACTTTACGCTCTCCTTGTTTATAAAAGGTATATTATATTTGAAGTTTTTATATCTTGAATAACATACATAATTTAAGAGATCAGTCTGTTTACTTTGCTTAATTCAAATGAAAACGTTATACGTTATTTATTTTTGCCGCTAAAAATAAACACAAAATTTTGTTCTAAATAGTTTTATGGTGTTATTTTTTTTATCTTAATTTATTTGTTTATAATTAGCATGTACCAGCCCTATCTAGCTGTCAATGCAGTGAATATGAAAGTACGCACAAAGCCCTTCGGTAGATCGTGCGGAGATTGCCTCTGTAACGTAATAAAATGTTTACAACCCCTGTTTTGATTGGCCGGGAATAGAATACGTCCTGTGTTGCAACTTTTTGCATTTATTGTTCAAAGAACACAGACTATTTACTTATATATCCTAGGAGAATCGGTTTGCAAGTTTGAATCGTACAATTTTCACATTTTTCTAAGCATTTGTAATCGCTTTGTTTCGATATGTCGAAAAAAAATTGTAATTTAAACACAATTAAACTGTTATTTAAATATTGTGAGATATTACTACGAAAATAAGGAGTATAAACCTGAATCTACTTATTTATTTTTTATTAAGACTTTAATTCTGATTTTTTACTCTTCTATTGCCTAAGTAGTAATAAGTTTTAGTAAAAATAGGTTTAATATTGATAATATTTATGATTAAGGACTTTACATTAATAGAATTTGTAAAATAAACTAAAATTAAATTACACCTTGTATAAAATACTTTACACTAAAAATATTTTTGCATTATATATAAGCTTAACGAAATATTAAGCAACCTATACATATGAACACTATCAATTAGGCAGAATACCGTTCAAATTAATTAAAAACTACTTTTATGAAAGTCGATGTCACACAAGTAGGCCTATATCGAGCGTTTAACCCTACACTGAGAGTGGACCGTTCGATCGTTAAAAAAGTAAGGCGAAAAAAAACGCGCCACCCCTAGGCTCGACGGAAAAAAAACAGATAAAAATGAGTCCCGCTCGTAATTTAAATGTCGATCCAGTTGTCGATAGCCGATGGTTTTTGAAAAGTTTTTTAATATTAAGTTTAGTTTTGTACTTAATTAAAATAGGACTTTAGAACCATTGAAATAAAATGTTCATGAGTATTGCAACTAATAAATTGATATTTTGTATAAATATTTTTTTAAGTGCAAATAATCTATTTATTTTCATCGTACTTTACGTTTTAATGGCTGATAATAATAAGTAGTATCATCAATATAAAATTATAACTTTATAAAACTAAAAACGTCAATTCACATTTTACTTTTTCCACGTGTACTCTTGTACAAATCAGTACTTGCTTAAAAACATGTTAGAAACATTAGAACTGGTTCATTATTGATACGGTAATTATATTATAGTTTATATAACCATTAATAAAGACAAAAGAATGTATACAAGTCTCAAGTTAAAAAAAAACATATTTTAATTTTAAATAAAATTACATACCAAATGTTTCCAACACCTAAGTCACTACATACCCTATAGAGTACCTACGTACTCGCTCGGTGGACACACGCGCTAAAATGATTCCACTGTTTGCAAAAAGAAACTACTACGTTATATAATATCGTTATTGTGTATTTTCTGAGGATTTATACGACGTAAGCTCCAAAGGTTGATCGCAACTGCTCTAAAGCTACGTATAGTGCACGTACTGTGTCGGTGGACACACACGCTAAAATCATTCTGCCGGCTTTGATAAGAGCTTATTCTTTTATATATTTTAAAATAAAAATAATAACATTGCTTTTGGATCAATAAAATACGCTTATCATCTAATCCTACAGTTTGTCATATGTATGTGTGTTCATCTAAAAATAGCAGGACAGAAATAAACTCACTCCCTTTGAAATGCTAATTGGTCTTTGTAGCACTGAACTAATAGCCACGAATTTTGTACCGACGACAAGTAATGGGTAAAAGCTGAGTGATTGTGGATCCTCAGTGATATTATGATCATTAATCACTAGCGACTTACCCTGGCTGTACTCGGGTGCCTTCGTAAGTGAGTTGACTTACTTGAAAATCCATCAAGCCGTTTCAGGATGAAAGAGTAACAAACATACATACACAAACATTTACATTTATATTAATTCCGCGATAACTTACTGAAGTAGTTATATTTTTATTTTTATTTTACAATAGCCAAGGTGCTAACATAAAAATAAATTGAAACATTTCAACTCATCTCAAATAGAAGAATTGAAAAGGCTGTTACTTTTATAGTCCTCTAAGTAATTTATATAATTTATAAATAATTAAAAAACATGCAAAACACTTACCAATATAATGAGTCGACACTTATTTATGTTTTGTAACTCCATCGATATTTTTGTCCATAAATCTAAAAGAACCTGCCTAGTGACAGGATATATAAATTATCTACTTTATGCATATTCATGAAAATGTCAGTTTTTGCGTTATACCAATTTAGGCTTACGTCGAACTGAGCGGTCGCCGATTTTAACTTTTTAAGCTATACGATTTTGAAAGAAATCTCGACGCTTTTAGTAGTCATTTTTAAAAACCACTCTATTTGAAAACATTATATTTATAATATTTTTTATAGAGTTCATTGGCGGGAGAATGATATAGACTTTTATCTCGATATATCAAGCTTTAACAACTTTTAGGGCAAGTACTTTATTTATTTACTTAAAATAAAAAGATTATTGTTATAAGGAAAATATTTTAGTTGTTGCATTTAGCTAAATCATTGTTTTTAAATAAAAAAAAATGTATAACGTTTTTATTAAAATTTAAATGGAAAAAAATAACATTGTTATTAAATTCAATGAAAACATGAGAATAAAACTTTTTTTTCCCCAATTTATGTATAGTTTGAAAGATACCTTACATCATTGATCTTCTTAAGATACCAATTTTAATTGCTTTTACTTTAATTTATGTTTCACCCCATCGTATATCAAACAGCTAAGAGCACTTATTTACACATCAACATTGTATCCACTTAGGGCGAATTTTCCATACAATTATTTAAATAACTAACATCCCCTTATATTTTTTATATCCCAATCGGTGACGTAAATCGTAGTCTGTCACCGGTCTGTAAAACATATGAAGGATACAGGCAAAGAACAAGGAATGTCCTAATAAATAGGTCATGAGAAGAAAGCAATTTAAAGTTTAGAAATCATAATATTTTTATTGAGATCAAAGTATACAGTGACATTTAGTACGTATATTTTTGGACAATCCTCCTTCTTTATCGGTATGTCATGATCATTCCCAATTCTTTTCGCTTTAGGCATAGAAAGAAATGTATTTTATAGCGACATCCGTTGAGTATTTGTATAAAACCAGTGGTAAGGAATGCAATTACCATAGACATAGATTCGTTCAATCATTCGATTTCCCAATCGATTCGATTCGTTCAATCAATCGTTCAAAGTTCAAAACTAAAAAAAATGTGACATTCCCTGTTCTTTGCCTGTACCATTCATATATGATATGGAAAATGTCATAATGGATAGAACAACACACTTAAGCATATGATATATTAAGTATGTAAGAAAAAAAGCACGCGAATCGAACTATTGACCCCCTTTACAGTACACATAGCCTTTTTTATCTAGTCACTGAATCAAAGTTAAGTTAAACAAGGAATTACTTACATAAAAGGATATCTTTAGATTCATTGTAATCGAACTCATTGCCCTATATCTATATATGTGTAAATAATATTCAGTAGGTGACCAATATATTAAGTTAAGACAATTAAAGTTGACAGAAATATAAGATTATTGATGAATTAACTTTAATAAAATTTAAGAAATGTTTTATAAGTATTTTAAATCAAAAAAAAATATATGAAATTGCATTTGACTCAGTCAAACTTGAACTGACTACCTTCTTCATATTAAATATTTCGCCTTTAGGACAATATATAGAAACGATATTTTCATATAAAAGACCTAAATTCAAACTAGGTATGATCTATTGTTAAAATAAGTGAAATAGACTTGTATAATCGACCTTGAGACACTTCCTCGTAGTGTCTTTGATTGATAGAGCCGCAGAGGTCACTGGGATGCGAACCCTAGTTTACGCTGTGTCCTATATAATTTTTTATGTATTGAACCGATATTCTACTAACGTTAATAAGTCTAAATCTGTGGATATTACATAATACCCTATACTAGTATAGATGCCTCATCCCATACAAATAAATTGGACAGCGCTAATTCGGGCTATTCTTCGAGCTATTTTTGTTTGCTTGAATAGATATCGTTGATTCGCAATTAGTTAAACTGTTTTATTTTATAAATATATGCAAACTAACGAATAGTTAATATTGTAAAAGTTATCTTGCATTCGAAAAAAAAATACAGTAATTTTAACTATTTTTAACCATAACACTAATATTATAATATCAAAAGTGTATAGGTGTCTGTTTGTTACTTCATACTGTAACGGGTTTGAGTGAAATTCTGAATGGAAATAGCTTATGTATTAAATTAACATATAGGCTATTTACTAGCCTTGCTAGTATGGGCGTAGAGCCGCGGGCAATAAGTAGTAATTGAATTATGAAAAGGGCTTGATTTTATTCTAATCCTTAAACTGTCTTAGATTGACCCGAATTGACATTTTCACCCTTTAAAGACATAGGAAATTAAAATCGCTTTATTTATATTATTTGCTAAATTTTTTTGCACATTTAAATGCTACAATTAAAAGTAAAGAAAAAGTAAAGTAAAGAAAAAGATCTATGAAAATGTGTTATAATTTTTTTAATTCTCTTTTTTGTTTTAAAAGGTTTTATATATTTACTAGCATTTCCCGCGGCTCCGCCCGCGTTCAGATGATCAAAAACCAAATTCTTAGGTTTTACACATTAGTATACTCTTACATTATACATTACTTTCATTGCGCACCGCATGATTGGTAAATAATGGCAGAGATTGACAATGCCACAAAGGTTCCTCCGTTAATTTGCACTTTTTGTTTTAGCAATAACATTTATGTATGTCTATACTTCTGTTTTGTTTGTTTTTTTAGTTTTTCACGATAAACTCTCAAACTACGGAATTAATTTTAATCATTTTTTACTAATAGACAGCTATAGATTAATTTAATATATAGCTGATTATTTAAATTACATAATGATAACTTTTCTTAATTAGCGCTAGTTATTTATTATATTTTCCAAAACGATTTTCAAAAGAAAGTGTAATAAATAAATAATTCTAAGCGAATACATTTTTTTATTTCATATGGCTTTGCTAATATGATTAAAGTCGTAAGCATTTTATTGTGTCCTTTAAGCCTTTACCTTCGAAGAAAAGGTGTCAAGAAAAAGTGAAAAAGTTGAAGTATAACAGAAAATACTTTTTCATAGTTTTTGAGATATGAAATATTTTTAGTTACCCGCTTTGGCAGTTTAACAGCCATAAACTTGTTTTCCATAAAATGTTATAAAATAATATAAATTGAACTTATTTTTACGGTGCAAAAAATGAGTAGGTATTGTGGAAACGTAAATATTATTCGTATTTATTTTAGTCTTAACCATACAAAACACGTAGGTAAGAAAAACAACACAGTATTTTGCTATACGAAACCTAAAATGCGCGAGTTGGATTTACATTTGCTCAATTTTTACATTAAAAGATTAAAAAACATTAACATTATTTACTAAACAATAAAAATTTACAAATATTCTCATTTGAAAATTGTTTCGGCCAACAAAATATTACTAATATGTTACTAATTTATAAAGCCAAAAAGTTTGTTTTATTAAAAATTTAAGCTCGGGCAGGGTCGCGGGTAATTTAGTAGTAATTATAGTAAAGTCATAGAAAGGTTATATCTGTACATTTTTTTTTTTTTGGATAAAACTACGTATTTTAAAAACACATGGCGACATCTATTGTCAAATAGCTAAATAACACAAATAAATTTTCATTAAAATAACTATTTTAATGAATAAAATAGCGCTGTCAATATTTCTTTTAAGATCAGTTTTTTTTAATAGTTTTAACATAATATATAAGTATGTTGCCTTGCTAAAATATTAATAGCATCATCGTGCTTTTACTTTAACCAGTTTTTGTATTTTTTTCTCAGAAATGAGATATTTTCCTGCGGTAAAAAGAATCCTATGTGTTGATCCGGATAACCTGCTATTACCATACCAAATTTCAAAAAAATCCCTCTAGTGGTTTTACTGTGATGCGGTCACATACAGACAGACAGAAAAAAATCTAAAAACTATAGATTCGGGCTCTGTATCGCTAATAATGAATATTTCAATAAGATTTTCCGAAAAAATATTGAGTTTACGGGTTCGGCTTAGTTACAATTTTATTGTATGTATAGTTACTAATTTATGAAGCGAAAATGTTTGCTTTACTGATAATTTAAACACGGGCGGAGCCGCGGGTGATTTAGTAGTAATTCTAATAAAATCGAAAAAAGGTCATATCTGTACATTAATTTTTTTGGAATTTAAACTATTATTTTAAAAACACATGGCGACATCTATTGTCGAATATCTAAATAACACATAAATAAATATTAATTAAAATAACTATTTTAATGGATAAAATAGCGCTTTTGATAATTTAATTTGAAAATAAGCTATTTTTATGGTTTTTACCATATTTTGTAAGTTACCTTGCTAAACTCTTTACAAATAGTATCGTCGTGGTTTTGTTCCTACCAGTTTTTGTATTTTTTTTTCAGAAATGAGATATTTTCTCGCGGTAAAAAGTATCCTATATGTTGACCCGGATAACCAGCTATCATCATACCAAATTTCATCAAAATCCCTCCAGTGGTTTTTCTGTGATGCGGTAACAGACAGACAGACAGACAGACAGACAGACAGACAGACAGACAGACAAAAATTCTAAAAACTATAGATTCGGCCTCTGCGTCGATAATAATGTCTATTTCAATAAGATTTTCCAAAAAATATTTAATGTACAGATTCGGCTTAGTTAGAATTTTATAATATGTATAGATAATTATAAAAATAACACTTTTAAGTGTAAATACCATTTATTGCCGACAAAAATAATTTAAATACACTTACTCTTTTCTTCGTAAAGAAATAATATAGCGTACCTAATAATTATACAGGTAATTATTTTGTAGCCGTTAGTATTTACTTAGGTAATATTAAAAAAGCAAATAAAAAACCAACCAACTTCAACATTTATCAATACATACCTATAACACGTACATTCATTTACCTACAATCCTGTATTTAAAGTGTTAGTATGAATTTTCATTGTCGTAAAGTTTGGTATCAAGGGAGTCATTTGAAAATCATACACCAAAGTACAAATTTAGTTAATTAAATTTTATATTTTCAGTGGATTATGTAATTGCGTGTTTAATCCTTAGATGGTAATATTATGAATGTGAAAGTATGTAATTATAATCTGGACCATTCAAGCTTAAGCGAGATCACATTCTCCAATCGCTTACATTGTTGAACCTTCAGAGCAAAACCCCCAAACTGTCTTAAATCTAAGTAAAATTAAACATGGAAAAATTGTACTCTGGAATTGAATTTGGGTTACTTTTTCAAGGAAAATAAAGTATGTGTATAATAAGACAGAAAATCTTCTAGTGTAGGTGTCCATCACTAAATGTACGTACATAGGCGTGTATACCCTATATAGCGTGTACCGTAATATTATCTTTATTACATGCTGTGAAAGTACAGGCATGATTCCTTTGGGAATATCAGTTATAACATAGATATTCATATTTATGTATAAATAGGCAAAGACAGAACACTTCAGTACCTTTCTCTTCGCTGTTGGTCAACAGATTTTTTTGTTTAGTAGCTGTATGTGACGAGCTTTTGTATCACCAATAAAAAAAATTAAAATGATGTTTTGTAGTGAAAACTTCTATAGGCAGGTGTGGATGGGCAGTAAATTCATGTAAGTCGTCATCGACATGGTCACGTGACGTGTTAACGCTAACACTCAGAGCGCCGATAGATGTCAAAACCAGATAAATGTAAACAGTTTTAATTTATACATTTTAATTTAAATTCAAACAAATAATTTGAATATCCAAAAATAACGACTGTTTGTTTATAGTTTAAAGTTTTCGCTTCTGGCGGCAGTCCTCATGACTGCTTCTTTTCTATAGTTTAACGTTTAGTGTAGATTTCTCAGAGATGAGATATTTTCCCGCAGTAAAAAGTATCCTATATGGTTGACCCGGATAACCAGCTATCATCATACTAAGTTTCATCAAAATCTGTCCAGTGGTTTTCTCGTGATGCCTTCACAGACGAATAGTCAGACAGACAGACAGGCAGACAAACATTCTAAAAACTATAGATTCGACCTTTGTATCGATAATAAGGATTATTTCAATTAGATTTTCCAAAAAATATTTAAAGTTCTGTACTTTCGGCTTAATTAGAATTATATAAATGTATCTATAGATGTACATTTTTACATAACCATGTAAATATAATATGGTACTAAATTGTTTTGCATTGTAAGTACTTATAAAAGTATATGTAGAATTAACGAAGTAGAACACTAGTTATGATTATTATTACTGATACAATGAACATAAAAGTTTCATTCAAAATTTTTGATTTTCTATTTAAGTTATCGGACTATTATTTTGAGTATGCTTGTAGCTTCTTCATGATAAGAGCATTGCTTTTGGACCATGACCACGACATATATATATATAGGCTTCCATTATGCACCTAGGGATGCAAGCGAAGGTAAGTAAGTCCTCGTAATAAGATGAGTAACCTGATATATGTCTGATTTAAAAAAGTTTGTCCCATAGTGGTATAGGAAATAAAACTTTATATGGATATTAGCTTTCTATATATATGATTTTTTGAATTTTTAATTGACGAAATCATGGATTAATTACACAGTAAAGCAATACAAAAGAACAAAATTTGAATTATATTAAAACCAAAGTCGGTTAAAACTATAACTTATGCCATATTTATTTAAGTATGTAATGGTCGCAGAATATATTCCTTCATTGAATCAGATCGTCAATTCGCATACACTGACCTAGTAAAGCATAATAATGCTATAAGTGGAGCGAATAGCAGCACCTATCCTGGCATTATGTGCAGGATCTTCTAAACATAGCCACAATGGCTCGTCATCATCCAATTGTCCGGTGGAAATGGCCCGTTTATCTACAATGGGACGATCATCATTGCATTTCTTTAATTTTCATACATTATGCATAGGGAGCGAAGCGGATTAGATTTGCTATTTATAGCTTTTTTTACAATTTTTGAAGTAAAACTTTTTTAGGCGCGACTTACCCCAAGTCAATCAATGCATTGGAGAAATAAGTGTCGCGGAAGTGAGAGTCAAATTAAGTATTAATAATTTAAGAAAAATATTATATTTATATTTGTTTTAATATAATTGCAGTATTTGCCACAGCACCAAAAAAGTTTTACTTCAACCACACGTAAAAGTTACACGCACTCTTTTTTATATAAGGTATACTAATTTTTTTTTGCTAACCTCGTGATATATCATTCCGTTCTTTCCTTTTCCTATGTATTTAGATACTGTGGAATAATTGAAATATAGAAAACGATATAAATCTTTTTAATTATCATTGATTGATATTTTCAGTGTGTGATATTCGAATCTACGACCTCCATCAAGTATGCAATGCCAATAATACGTGCCACATTGCCATAATTATCCTTCACATTACACTATGTGTATAATAATAAAATAAAGTACAATCGAAACTCTCTAGGTCGCCCTAGATTTAACAACACCTCGTCCTGTGGCTTTTAGTAGTAGTACTTTGTAACATTTAATATAGGTATTCTAGTTACGTATACTTAGTAACTTGATGTAGTAATAATGTATATATTTTGAGAATCACATCAGTAATTCCGAAAATACTCGCCAATTTCGCCAACACTCAAACGTTAAAATTTAAATCACAGTACATTCAAACTCGCAAACTTTATCTCTTTATAGTATTAGTGTAACCAACAGGTCTCGCATCCGATATTGCACTGAACGAATGCTTACTTAAATAAACAAATGGCTTGCCCAATCAACCTAAAATAAAATGAGGTATTGAAAACTAATATTGCGTTGGGTTAAATTGAAATTAAAACAAAAAAATATTGAGCATGATTTAAATGTAATTTAGTCAATTGCTTTTACTTATTTCAATACTAGCGACTCCCCCTCGTTTCGCTTCGGGTACATTTTAACGGTTAGTATGAAATACAAATCTTTTAATTTCTCGGCTTTCCTGTACTATAATATCCATGTGTTATACATATAAACCTTCCTCTTAAATCACTCTATCTATTAAGAAAACATCTATTAAGAATCAAAATCAGATGCGTAGTTTTAAAGATCTAAGCATAAATAGGGACAGACAGACAGCAGGAAGCGACTTTGTTTTATACTATGTAGTGAAAATGAAATAATAAAACTACAAAACCAATGTCAATTTTTTTTTGGTACGGTAAGCACCATTAAATTAAAATAGAGTCTCGACATCGATTCTAACTATAGATTTGCATGCTATGCAATACAGATAAGATAGAAAACATTATACCAGTTTGAAACACATTCGATCACAGCCTCCCTTTGACAGTACCCTTACAACATTTTTATCTCGCTATCATTTCAGCTACCAAATAAGCTCATTTATAACGGGGGCTAAACAAAAAAACAAAAATTTGAATAAGGAGGGCATTATTTATCGCCGCCCCAATGAAGGCCGTTAATGTGATTTTTTAATAATAAAAAAATACACGAGCCAGCCAAACGAGGATCATGTATCATCGCCTTTTCGACCAGTCATTGTCCCTGAAAAATATTATTTTTTATTTACCAACCTACGCCGTGGTAAACACCGAAAGTATACATCAAATTAATCACGCCGTAAAAATTTTGCCCACTCGTTTAATTTGAATGCTAAACGTACTTTGTTGTTTTCGATTTTTTTACATCGAATTATAAATGAAAACAAAATGAAATATTTTCAATGGCTAATAATATTTGTGGTAAAACATTTTAAGGTTTATAATCAAAAATACTTTTAAAAGTAACTGATTATAATTATAATTATATTGTAGACGACTCTACGTGACTTTGGTAGGTATAAACATTTGTAACAGACAAAAACAAAACGCACTTCGCCAATAAAACCCTTCCCTTGCCTAATTAAAAAAATTAAAAAAAACCGCTCCCTCAGAACCCGCGTTGTCACGTTCCATATTCCCGCGTTAATTACACGTCATTCTTTTTTTCAAAAAGCGCGCCAATGACGCGCGCAATTAAAGCCGTGTACAGACAACGGGAAGACGCGACATAAAGCCGGCGTACACAATGCGTCCTCGGCGAAATTCGCCGCAGGGCCAGCGAAATTAACAAGGCGATTTACACTTGACACTAGGCGCCTGCTTTTCACTACTTTCCTACGGCGCAACTCTCGCAACGCGTATACACTGCGCTTTCTTTTTTTTTTATAACGTCACATGCAATATTATTTACAGCCTAACTCATTGTTGGCTGCCAGTACGGAGAGAACGTCTCTGTGATATTTTTACTCTGTGATTTCTATTCCACGAAGATTACGAAGTGTGAAACGTCACGAGATGCACTCGCTCATATCGCTGTAATTGTGTGAAATAAAGAGCTTTGTATCATTATTTTTGAGGAGCTCCATTCAGCAAGGATTCGTATTGTTTGCAGATAATTTTGCATTATTTCTGGGGAAGCACGTGTTCATTATTTTTGAAGTACTTTCAACTTTCTTGTATGGCGGAACAATGTGAGATTACTTAGAGTATGCGTCGCCTGCGGCTAAACTGTACACAAAGACGTTTGTCTTTAGTTCTTCATAACTAATTCCAGTTGTACTCAGCTGACACAATGCGAGCTTAGAAGTGAAATTGTGTCAAGATTTTTTAAAATCAAACTCTTATGTAGAGTTTGTTAAATATGTTAGTACTCAAAGCTACGTCTGAGCGTTTATCCTAAATGTAATGGAAAGCCATTTTCTAGGAAATGTCCTATCCTTGTCAGTTATTAAAAAACTTAAATTATGTTTTAGTCATAAACTAATTTGTTTTTTTTTTGTTTCTTTATTACAATAAAAGAAAAATTAAATTTAAATATTTACACAACAACGACCATATTTTTTAAATTAAAAACAACTTTATAATTAAATAAAATTATTATATACAAAGAAGTAGGACAATTATATTTTATTATCACTAATCTTAAAGTCTGTAAACACATAAATTTTAAGCAAAATATAATCTCCGAGCTCAGTACATCTGAGGAACAGATAGATGCTATTGTGAAAACATAAACTGTATAACAACTTACACAATTATGTAAATTTTATGTTGCCCTAATTGCCAAATTATTTAAAGAGGTTTCTGTTAATTTCGCCCTACGCCTTTTGTAAGGAAAAGATTTCCTTTTCTTAAAATTACATGTAAATGTTATTACTTAAGGTCTCATCGATGGGGTTGGTATTGGAGGGGTTAAATAAAATGTAAATGCGGTTTTGTCGGTTCCTTTTTTAAAACTTTTATTAGAACTTATTGGTACTGGTAAACGGAAATAAAAAAAAAATATTATTTAACTTCCGCTTATATAATTTAAAAATACATATTTGTAATAAAATATACATAATAAATCGTTGTTTTCAATAAAAGCTCTTAGCAAAAGCAAATAAAAAATTCACTTAAATTGCTTACAATCAAAAACTTACAATTGCGATATTTTTTTTCGAAATTACAATTTTTGAAATATTAAATAGGTATGTTATAATTATTTATTTTTCTAGCAAAGTGCTAGCTAGAGACAATATAATGATAGTGAATATTGGGGCAAGATAGGTCTATCCCTGAATATCCTATAGCAGTCAGTAGTACTAGACTTCGCCTCCGGTTTTCGACTCGATGTATCAATAAAAAATTAAATAAATAAATATGTTGGTACAATTAACATACAGCACCATCTAGTTCCATGGTAAGCTACGAGGCTTGTGTTATGGATACCAGATAGTTGATACACTACACATATATAACTTTAAATACATACATATTATAAATATAAACACCCATGAGTGGAGTACAAACATTCGTGCTCATCACACAAATGAATGCCCCCAGCGGGACTCGACTTACTTAGTAAAAGTAGTAAACTTAGTAGTAGAAGTAAAATTGACTTAGTTATTCAAATAAAACTATGTTTTCGGATTTTTTCACGGACTTATTTTGATTTTTAGTTCCCAACTTTTCAAATGTTGTACATCAATCAAGGTCACGGGAGAAACTGAAAAAATATATTCGCAAAAAATCCGAAAAGATAGTTTTATTAAAAATGTCGAATATTCGCGAAAATCCAAGAAAGTATTAGTTATTCAAGTTGGTGAGAATCTTTAGAATTAGATTTTTAGTTAATCGGACTTTATGTATTATAAATGGGAAATTTTATATTCGTGTACGCTTTTTAATCCTTCACGCTGAAGTTGCTTGACAAATTTGGATGAAATTTAATAAAGACATAGTCTATCACCTGGAGTAACACCGAAATACCGAATGATGTAACTGAACAAAGCAGGAGTAACTCACTAGTTGATAAAAAACCATACATTTCCCATATCTCTTGTAATTTTCGAAATAATTACTTTTTTAGCATATCAGGCTGTGTCAGCCAGACACTCTACCAACTTTTATGATTAAAATGTTAATATTAACTGTATTATACAAATTAATTCAAATCAAAATGTAATACCAAAGCGTTCTCACACACACTAACAAAAATTAAAACTATCGAACTAAGCGAGTAAGGGCAGGCGCACACCCGCCTCCCTATCATTTATAATGCCAAAATGTTTTAATTAAGATGCTGTAAAATGTAATTTACATGCAAATTCGGTTTATGTTAATGTGCCGCGTATATCTGTTTGGGTGCGTGCTTGCTATCTAATTTTGCGACAGTGTACGCCGTCATTATCTTGCCTCTAATGAGAAATCTGGCAAGCTTGATGTTTGCATAATTAAACTTGCGGTCGGGACGTTTTGATTGTTGCCATGATAAAATACTCGCGACAGATGTTGTGATGTTTTAAAAGCTGAAAGTGTGATTTTTGAGATGATTTTTCGTGTAACTGTTTTGTGGGATGTGTAGAAAGTGGGCTGATATTGATACAGTGCATGTTGACTACAAATACCTTACACTCACAGTTTTCGTTTAAAACCAAATCTCACTCACATCGCACTAGAAATAAAAATAAATTAGAGTTACCAAAAACTAGAACTAAATATAGTATAAAAACAATTCTCTTTGAAGGAGCACAGCTATACAATTCGTTACCTAAAGGTGTAAAAGATGCAAAATCTATTAACATATTTAAGAAAAAATTAAAGAACCACATGTTTTCGAAAGATCTGATTAAGTAGCACTACTGCATGATTAGTTGCATAAGATTTTTTATTATATAATTTTCCTAATATTAAGTGAACTATGTTCTTTTTTGGAAAAATTTTTGGAAATAAATGTTTTTAAACACAAACATACTAAACCAATAGTAATTATATTTTGAAAACTATTAAAGTTACCTAAATTGTCTAATGAATGAAAATTTATATTGTCCATTTGCATGTTCTTCTATGCATTGTTATGCTATAAATCCGATTATGATAAAACTTTAATAGGTGAAGTGTTATTTACGCGCACGTGTAGGTTTTAACATAGTATCATCAACGTATGAGCTTATAAGCTGAAGGATGTCATGAGAAACCTATTTACAGATTTCCGTCTATACTTATCTATACGTATAATAAAATTGTAACTAGTCGCTATCTGTATGTGCGGAAGATATTTGAGGAAATCTATTATTGTGTGTCTTTATTAACGCAATAGAACCCAAAACAATGATTTTTAGATTTTTTGTCTGTTTGTCTGTGCGCTTGTACGCGATAATCACAGAAACAGCTTAATAGATTTGGGTGCGGTTTTCACTAATATATTATGGTAAGCTTCACTTAATATTTGGTTTTGTTTTATTTCAATCGGTTCATAAATAAAAAAGTTATTACAATTTAAAGAATCACCTAGGAACGAACCCAAGCGAAGCGAGGGTGAGTAGCTAGTATTATAATAAAAACACTAGGGGTGTGAATATAAATCATTTGTAAGATATAATTTTGAATCATTAATGTATTACCTCTAGGTTCTGTCGTGTCGTAGCTGACATAGCCGTCGTACCAAATGTTAGCAGGGTCAATCTTGTACGGGCTTTAAAATAAGATCAATGTTATTCTATAATATGACCGATTTAAAATCACATGCCTAATTTTAAATGCTCTTTATTAATACGGTCTAGGTACATTATGTCAGATCTGCGAATAAATATTGTATTCTTATATGTACGTTCTTTATAGAACTAAGTTGACGGAGGTGATTTTCGGCCAGCCATGATGATTATAAAAAGAGATTTTACTATATACATTTGAAGTGTTAAGCTTTTAAATTCTTAACCAATCATAAAAAAAAATTAAACCAACCTTAAAAAAAATACTAAAAAGTAAAAAAAAAATACTGAAAAGCGGTTGTCATTGACTATAGAAACCTAATCATATATTTACGAAGTCGGTGCAAACCGACAATGCTTTAAGATGTGAATAATAGATCCAATAATATTACATACATACGTGTCGAATTGATAACCACCTTTTTTGAAGTCGGTTAAAAAGAGTTTTCATTACGTACATTTGAAACATTTTATTTGTATACAGAAGCGGGTTAGATAAAAAATACTTCATTAAAAATATCAGTTATACTCAATATCAGAAATCATTTTCTAGTTTACACTCCTTGCGCCTTGTAACATTAACATTTTTAGTATTACAATTTTTAACTGCGTATGTTTATATACAATAGGCAGTGGTAACCCAGTGGTAACGCGCTCGCATGGGAAACCGAGTGAAGCGGGTTCAAATCCCGGGTCTCGCACCTCTGATGTTTTCATGTGCGAATCATTTCTAACATGATTACCACTTACCTTACGGTGAAGGAAAACATCGTGAGGAAACCTGCATGTCTTAGAGAACCTAGCAAGTTTTCGAAAGACGTGTGAAGTCCGCCAACCCGCACTTGACCAGGGTGGTGGACTATGGCCTGATCCCCCTCGCATTGAAGGGAGGCCCGTGCCCAACAGTGGGACGTTAAGAAAAAGGGCTGAATACAATGTTTATATACATACGAGTATATTCGTTCTCGCGTCGTTTAAAGAAGTGGCTATTAACTACATTTCCATTTATATAAAACAAAAGAATTGATTCCCTTTTCTAACATATTACACTAGTACTAGATGACAATTCAAGATATAATTCATAACGATTTAAACATTGATATATCTAACACCTATATAATACTTATGGTGATTACATTTGAGGTATTTAATATAATTGGTGGCTATTAACATAACATGTACATACACTCGTACATTCTTTCTTTTAACAGCCTTGGTGGTGTAGTGGCTAGCATGTACTGCACATCTGGAGCTCCTGAGTTCGAGTTCCGGATCGGGCCAAGTTTAGTCATTGAGTCTTTCTGTTAAGAAAGTTTCAGTAACAGCCTGGAGTTGGGAAGTTTGCGGTGTTTCAACCCCGTACCTCGGAAAGCACGTAAAGCCGTCGGTCTTGGCCCTTGGGATGATTTCTAATTGATCGTGTTGAATTATAGTCCCATTAAAATTTGAGAGTGACAGGAATAGAGTGTACGTTGTGTCTGTCCGTACAGTTGTGCACTATGATATCTCCTGCATAGTTGGCTAGTCTCAGTGAGATTGGTCACCGTGGTCGAAATCGGTCAGGAGGACCTCATCACATCTTCAAGCTATAACCTCATTTATCCGTGTTATAAATAAGATGAAAAAATGCTAATTTATTTTAAGTTTTATCGTAAAACTATTAGTGCTTAGTGCGTACTATCTATTATTTTTAAAAAGACTGTTTCACATTGGCCTAGTGAATTGAAAAATAAATGATAAATATTAGATTTAAGTTATATTCTCCATTTTAACAATTACGAAAAATATTTTTATAAAGAGCCGATTCTTTTACAGTAGTTAAGAAACAAACAGTGTCCGCTGCCAAATACAAGTTAAATCAATTAATTAAAATAAAATCCACTCCGCTCGATTCGTCCACAAGACATTCATTAGCACGAACTCGAATACAGTTCCACTAATTTATTCCAATAAAAAGGAATAACACCCCACCCCCTTGACTCCTATATACATAGCCTTGTATTTTCTATTTTTTTTCCGGACCAACCCTTCGTTTAGATTCAATTCGGCTAAATAAACTGAATTATATGCTACTTAAATGAGTGTCAAGTCACCCCCACGGCCCCAAGGGCCACTTCGCCTCACCCCGAGATTCTTCTGAGATTTCCGTTCCCTGGAAAAAGGCTGTAAATAAAGCTTTTGAATTTTATTATAAGTAAACATATTTTAAAATATGATAGAAATTAAATAGCGTACGTTCGTATACATACATGTTATTTACAAATAACTATAGATATTCTTTAGTTACTAAAATATTATAAGCTCAAGTTATGATTGCATAATTAAGCACAAAGCAGACATATTGAATTGTTGTTGAGAAAAAAAAATTGAAAATGCTCTATAAATAAAATTAATATACTTTATTTGAAGTCACTGTAAAATGTAACAAAATAAATTGATAATTAATATTTTGATTACTCCACATGGTAAATATTTATAACAATATTATTAATATGCTTGTGCCCATATAGTTAAAACAACTGGCGTTGAGGTATTCCCAACAGGTAATGTCTTAACGAGGATGACGAAAAGCACATGTCTAAATTTCTTTATGTAAACTTAAAAAGGATAAAAACAATGTACTAAAACGCTTTAGTACAAAATAATTTGTATAAAAATTTCTTGCATAAAACAAAATGATTGTTAAAAACTTTCCTTTTCACAGAAAAAAGATTCACACTTTAAAGGTCAGTGAGAATCCGAACGGACGAATTTGCGGGAGAAAGTTAATAAAATCAGAAAAAATAAAAATACAAGTTACCGGCTTTGCGATAGAAAGACAAAAGTAGGCGGCTGCCCTCAGTGGAACGAATAGGCCGGGCGGGCTTTTCTCACTCTCTTAAACGCTCTTGCCTACTGCACTACGCACGCCACCTCTTGATACTTTGTAATATCCATTTTCATTATTGGTTTGAATATTAGTAAATAAAAGACCCAAAAAAATTGTAAATATTATTCAGTTTCTATATCTTTTATATATTCTGCTCTGATTAAATTTATATTACGGCTTTAAATGCCAAAATATGGTACACCATTTTTAGAGTAGTACTGAGAACGACATTAGGATTTATTTTTTCTTTTAGCTCATTGTGCAAAAGAAAAGGAAATGCAAAGATAAATTAAATCCTTAAAAGTAATACGTTCCAAATTATACAAACACATTAGAAAAACATATGATCAATCCAGTTAAAACATTCAATAAAATAACATGTCCATATTTTGTTATATATTTTTGTATTTTAATAAAAAGGTATACAAAATTTTTGACTTTCACTAAGAAAACTAATAAGATATTAATAAAAAAATATCTCAAATAATCGAGTCTTACTAATCGCGCTACACTCACAAGGGTCTGGAGTGTCGCGGCGTGTCGGCATTGTTGCACACGTTGTATCGCTAATATAATAATGGTATATACCTTCATTGGTTCACCGGGTTACCTTTAAAAGACACAAAAGAAAAATTATTTGAAAGCTCTAATAAGAGGATACTCTTATAAGCTTATAAGCTTAGAAGTGTAGAGCTTTCAACTGCATGTTATTAAAGGAAAATATGCATTCCCGAGTATATTAGATATTGTAAGGCAAATATAAGAAATATTTAACGGTTTAATTAAAAATCCTTTTTTACATTTGTAAAAGTTAAAAATTTTTATTGTTAATCCAATTAATTAAGATTGATGAGCTTTTAGCTGAATTAATTCAGCCAAAAGAATCAATCTTTTATTTCTTTACTTGAATAGAATTTAATATGTTAAAAAACAACAATAAATTATCAACTATAGCTAAATAAATGGTGCTTAAGCTGTTTCTAAGAGTATAATATATTATAAAATATATATAATATAATATAATATTTACAAAACACAAACTGTGATTAGGATCTCGTCTGAATCTTGATACTATGTGGCCAGAACTAAAGGATATTTTACTTTGTACGTATAAAATATTTTAAATACCCTTTCTACCATCTGTCCGCTGTCTCTTCTGCACTGAGTACGTTTCAGATATTAAATTGTAAGCGGAACTAGCCCATCGATCAATATAACTCGAATGATTCAAAATTAAAACGAAAAAAATGAAACTCTCCGACTCCATTAGAAACAAAAATAAATTGAATTACAACTCGATCGACATTTTCGATTCGGAGGCCTAACTCAATTAGGTAGGAGCGCTGATGGAAAAATAAAATAAATACGGGGAACAAAAAAATTAAACAAAAAAAGAGTCCAGATATAATTTGAAATATCTCCGTAAATGCAAAGCGCGAGTGCTGTTATTTTATTCAAATGAGGGCGAACTTTTTTCAACCCTTTCTCTCGACGCCATCAAAGTGGCCTGATATTCAATTAAAAAAAGAAGAGCGGGTACGCGACTGAAAATTAATCAGAAAAAATGCTTTTAACTAGATCTACATTTTAATGAAATTTATTATTGACGATTATTATTATAAGCGAGCGCCTTTTGTGATTGCGCTTGTAATTTCGCTAGACTTTCAAATTTGCACGTTAATGTATTTTAAAATGTATTAAATAATGTATTAGCCATGGTTTAGGTTATGTTTACATACTTGTACAAAAGATACTGTTTGTGTACTGAATTTGATACGCTCTTATTATCATAAGTTTCATACAGTCACTTCTTATTTCAAGTTACTAGTCCAACGGTTGACCAAATCTATGTTGATTTACTGTTAAGTTTAACTTTTAGATATATAATAAGCATACTTTATTTCTGTTCTGTTTATGATTTTACTAAAGCGATACTGTTTTTGCCTAACCTTTGTTTTTAAAAAATCTCAAAGATGATCATTATTAATTGTTCTGCAAGCAACGAGTACGGCAAATTCTATTTGCATTTCTTAAACGGTATTGAATTTTCGACTATCTTTATACTTTTCTAAATAGTGCTTCTATTTTTAAGTATGTCTTCGTTCAAGTCCAAGTTGAGCTTCTAAAACGACAGATTTGTTGGGACATACAGCACCATAAAGTTCCATGGTAAGTAACGAGGCTTGTGTTATGGATACCAGATAGTGGATACACTACACATATATAACTTTAAATACATATATATTATAAATATAAACACCCATGACTGGAGTACAAGCATTTTTGCTCATCACACAAATGAATGCCTCCAGCGGTATTCGAACCTACGAACGCTGGCACAGCAAGTATCAACAAGAAGGCCACTACAAACTGAGCCAAACATGTCGTCAAAATGATTAATGGTTAAAAAAACTATTATTCGATGAATGTTCACGGATCCAATATTTACTTTATTAGACACGCATCGTAAAACAAATATCGAGTGTAGTAGGTACTTCCAGCTTTCAAAGACAAAATTCTGCGGGGCACAGTGTTCGAGACGTTTTTTCTCAAAAATGAAACTAAAACATCACTGTTACTTTAGAAAAGTGGAAATCAAAATATCCTAAAGAGATACTTAAGCATCCTAAAGTTTTTGTATCCCTAGTTCATTCAAGAACCATTACCTCATTGGTTTTAATAAAATCATTTTATATCCGAATATTTGGCTCAAAAATCTTTTAAATGATATAAACCATGCCATACTTTCAGCTTCGACCAAAAAATCAGGTTACTGGCTCTATACCTTAAACTAATATCGCACACATCTCAATACTGATAGTTTTCGTATCGCTTTGCATCTCGGCTGGCTATACAATATACCGCTACCCACCACTACATGTCCAAGTGGAAAGAGTTTGGCACTTCTGAAATCCATAAAAATAATTCAAATTAACAAAGTAAATTAGATAAAATATTATTCTACGATCGCTGAAGTTTTAAAATTGTATTGAAATAATAATTCTCTCATAAATTTTCAAATATTGTAGAACATAATTTGTCTTAGCCCCTAGATCAGTCAGGGTGATTTCGAGAAATCATTAAACACGTGTATGTATTCAGCCCTTTTTAACGTCCCACTGCTTGCTGGGCACGGACCTCCCTTCAACACGAGGGGAATCAGGCCATACTCCACCACGCTGGCCAAGTGCGGATTGGCGGACTGCACATGTCTTTCGAAAACTTGCTAGGTTTTCTCAGACATGCAGGTTTCCTCAAGATGTTTTCCTTCACCGTAAGGCAAGTGGTAATCATGTTAGAAATGATTCGCACATGAAAATATCAGAGGTGTGAGACCCGGGATTTGAACCCGCTTCACTCGGTTTCCTAAGTGACCACGTTACCACTGGGCTACCACTGCCTAAACATATACAAACAAAATATATAAGCGTCAAATGTAGGTACTACCTCATTTTTGATATCGTTTAAAATTAGCTGAAACAAACGTATAATGGAACATTTTTTATATAGTCGGTATATAGATTTAACTTATCCTCCATCCGCAATAATGGCATGTCAAATGTAACAAACATTCTAAACATAATCACAAAGAATAATTTCAGTATGCATATGATGGAAAGTGCTTTTCCGGATTCAGATATACGAATTAATTGTTGATCTCCATAACCACGGGATACTGTTACACCGTCATTTTTAGACTTTAATTTTACACAGTTAACTGTCTACATACATGATTTTTTTAACATCTAACAACAATATTATACATTTTTTCAAGACAAGGATAGCTTATGAAGCGTACAATCCTACATAGGATATACTTTATCCTGGTGTACCTACATGTAATTTGAAGATTACCTTTACTTGGTGAGACGTATGAATGCGATGGGTTATTAGATAGCTACATAATATATAATTAATATATTATTTTGAAGGCAGTGGTAGCCCAGTGGTAACGCGCTTGCTTGGGAAACCGAGTGAAGCAAGTTCAAATCCCGGGTCTCGCACCTCTGATATTTTTATGTGCGAATTATTTCTAACATGATTACCACTTGCCTTGCGGTGAAGGAAAATATTGTTAGGAAACCTGCATGTCTGAGAGAACCTAGCAAGTTTTCGAAAGAAAGTGAAATCCGCCAACCTGCACTTGGCCAGCGTGGTAGACTATGACCTGATTCCCCTCGTATTGAAGGGAGACCCGTGCCCAGCAGTGGGTCGTTAAGAAAGGCTGAATACATTATAATTTTGTCAAAAAAAAAAAAATTTTGTCTACTTAAGATGTAGAGGCGAGGAATTTGACTAACACACACACAATTGATTCTGGCTTACAACACTAACAACTTTAGTAATTTATATGCGAAAAGGTTATTTTATTCAGATTCTAACCATAAATTATTTAAAAATGAATTATTTTCTTTATATAAGGCTAATTGTAAAGCAAGACTATAGAGCTCAACGTAATGCTTTCTTCGGTGCCAGTTCTCTTTTCTTTAAAATTAATATATAATTTGATGGGTAAACATCGTCTAAAATAACTGCTTATAATCTATATAATAAGTTTTGAGCCTTAAAAGACCTTATTCCCGTTGACCTTGTTCCCGATGATTCCTATAAAGCAATCAAAACGTCTGGAACCAAAAACCAAAAATCTGAAACGAAAGTTTTCTTTTAAATTAGCGACTTATCTCACTTCGATCGAGCGTTAAGCTTGAGTTATCGTCCAAAAAAACCTTTTTTAGGCCAGGAACCGTCACAGGCGTATACAGAATAACCAGAGTTTCATCACAATCGGATTAATGATTTAGGAACGCACACAGCACAATCATACTAGCATTCATTTTTATTTATATATACATTATACGTATATAGAAGAAAATAAGGTTAGTACAATAGTACAACACGGCTTAATGTTGTACAATGGGTTATACTAACGTTAGATTATCTTTATCATCATGCATTAAATCAAATGAATCAACACATCTTCCCATTACACTATGGTGTAATAATTCACAGAGCAATAATTCGAGAGCTCATTATTATTCACCGACGGCGCGAAATGAGTTCGTTTTTATTCAAACGCCAGAATGATATAATTAAAATTTGAATACAAGATTAAGTCCAGAAAAATTCAATATCGCAGTCTGTTTGTTCGTAGGATCGGGTATTTCGTTTTAGTTAAAATGGTATTTTAAAATATTGATCAACGTTTTGAAAAGCAAATGTCTATACAGCGTATATTTTTTTAATCGTTAACGCGTTTGCAATGTATACAACTTAATTAAGTGAATTAATCTATAAAATATGTTATTACAACATAATATCTTGCAGATATATCGGAAAGTACAGTAAATACGAAACGTTCAGTCTTTAACATCAGATCTAGTTCAACAACTTTTTAGATATTATCTAAGTTTTAAGACATTCACTACCTATTGGTTTGAACTTAAATTTTATATAGTAAAAAAAAACAATAAATTATAAACTTATTTATGTATAACTAGGTTGCTTCCCCATACAAACTTTCATCTCCATTTTCACCCCCTTAAGGGATGATTTCCGAAATAAAAACTATCCTTTTCAGGATCTCAAACTATCTTCTTGCTTAATTTCATCTAAATCAGCTTAGCAGTTTCGGAGAATATTCGGTACAAACAAACAAACAAATCTTTCCTCTTTATAATATTAGTATAGTTATCTACTATCAATATTGATGTCATAGCACATATTTTCTTTATCTTAACGCATAGACACGATTCAAACGACAGACATCGGGTGGACGGCACATAAATCGGGGAGGCCGGCCCATAATGGCTCTCTCAAATCTAAGCCTGAGCCCAAAAGCCGGATTTCTACCTCGGTAATACACTTAAAACGGCTGAGCTTAAATCATCGTCATCGTTTGTTGAACAAGACTCCCGGTCACATATCAGTCGGTGACGGCCCTATCTCCCTAACCCACCCCCAATAATTTTCACTCTACCCACTCTAGGCATAGATTTTAACTTACATAGTATGTTTAAGTTGTGACTTGAAAGCTTATGTCATGTAAACATGGAAATATACTCTAGATATTATAATTATTATACTATGTATGTACACGTATCTATAGTTTTCTTTTTTTAATAAATAAATATCACTAATATATAATTTAATGTTAACCCTAAGAAATAGCGAAGGAGTAGAAAATCCCTGTATAAAAGAACAGCTTTTGCCCGCGGCTTCGCTCGCGTGATGAAATCTATGTCATTGCCATTTTATCGAAATACATATGTTCAGCGGTGTAAGCGTGAAAACGTAACAGATATAGTTACTTTTACGTTTATAAGATTAGTATAGTATACTAGTATTATTTTGTATTACTAATACATACGTCTTTACCAAATATTATTGCCCAGAGCAGTTTTTATAAAATGGATAATCTTACCACTCTCTAAATTTCGTTTATTATTATTTTTTACCCGATTAAGTTTATTTATTATTATAGTAACTGCCGTTAGATTATATAAGAAAATACTTTGCCACTTCTTTTCGCTTTCTAACATTAACTACATACACGTAAATATCCTTATTATTTAAGATTATAAAAACTTCAAAAAAACACATTATCTCTAAGCGCGTCCTTCCTTTTAGAAAAATAGTTATATATAACATTTTAATCCATTATTAATTTTCATTTGAAACAATTATCTCAACCGGTTGCTGCA
The DNA here is from genome assembly GCA_905404265.1 of Fabriciana adippe. Taxonomy (NCBI): domain Eukaryota; kingdom Metazoa; phylum Arthropoda; class Insecta; order Lepidoptera; family Nymphalidae; genus Fabriciana; species Fabriciana adippe. The sequence continues at coordinate 11,822,186 of FR989995.1, read as the reverse complement.
CGGAAGAAGTATATATAAATAATTACGCTTTAGCACTTATATTATAACATAGGATTTTAATATTTATTACTAAGTACATAAATGTCTAATTTAATTCAACGTAAATGTAATTTGAATAAATTGTGTTTTATTTGTAAACATTTATAATCAGGTACCAAGTCAACTTAATAGCAAAGCATAACTTTGTAAGGATGTATATACGTAGAATTGATAACATTAATTATAACGATGTCGTGACACGTTAAATGTTAAGACACGTTCAGTGTTAATGTTTCAAAGTGATAATCTCGTGTTGATACATAATAAACAATGAAGGATTTAAGTAGGCTCCGGAGGCTGCGTGAGCGCATGCAGTATGCCAGATTTACGATAGAAATTAAAAGTCACTTGTGCTATATTTTTGTGCTTTCGCTTGTAGGGTTGCTGAGGTTTATATGAGATCAAATAATTAGCATTTATTCAATTTTTTTAGTTATCATTAGAATTATAAGAAAATGTATATGACTTTTCTATACTAATATTATAAAGAGGTAAAGCTTGTGAGTTTGTGATGTTGTAGGGGGAAATCTCTGGATCTACTGAACCGATTTAGATGAAATTTGGTAAAAAGATATTTTGAGACCCTGGGAAGGATATAGAATACTTTTTATTCCAGAAATCATCACTTAAGAGGGTGAAAATGGGGATGAAAGTTTGTATGGGGAATCAAGCTAGGGACGAACCCGAGCAAAGCGAGGGTGAGTCACTAGTATACAATAAACCCAAAACACAAAATTTTGTAATATTTTAAAGGATAAGAATTAAGAAAGAAGTAGAGAGTATATACTTCAGAACAAAACTATTTCGACCTTTAAAACTGATTCCCATATATCGCCCCTTCTCGCCTCTAGAACATAAAGTGAACCTGAAATGGTTTTTAGCTTATTGTTTAACTTTGTTTTTTAATTACTACATATATAACATATTTTAATAACTTTTATAATATTTAAGTAAAGCTAATTGAACTCTTATTATAAACACGAAAATTTGTACCTATGTATGTTTGTCATTCCTTCACGCAGAATTTTAGTGCACAGGTAGATTAGGACCTGAAGTAACATATAGGCTGTTAGTACCAACCGAGCTTCTACATTTTTCGGGGAGGATATAAAAACTGCGTTTTTTTCAGAAAAGACACCTATATGGTTAAACTTAAAAAACAAAACCTTAACTAACTACAAAATTTGATCAAAATCGTTAGAGCCGTTTCAGAGATTTTACATACAATAATTGTAAAAATAATTAACAAGAATTGCTCATTTAATATTATAAAAATAGACATCTACGAATACACCTAAGCGAAGCGATGGTAAACACCTAGTTTAAAATATAATTATAAAAATATTTATAAAGTGCCTATTATAGTACCTAGTAGTTGAAAGTCCTTGAGTAGATTAGCATATATTCCAATGTTATCACTTCATAAATAAAAACTTGTAGTGAATTAATTTAAATACAGTCCAATCTTATCTATGTTAGATTTATTCAGGCAGCATCGTGATTTGTGAGACATTATGATAAGTGAGCGAACGGCACAGGCAATTAGAACGCACATACAGGAATTAAATATATTAGTAATGGACGTTATTACAAAGTTAGTCCGATAGGGCTCAATAACTTGAATCTGTACTAATATTATAAAGCTGAAGAATTTGTTTGTTTGTTCGTTTGGTTGAACGCGCTAATCTCACGAACTACTAATCCGATTTGAAAATTTATTTTTTTGCATTAGATAGCCCGTTAACTGAGGAAGGTTATAAACTATATATCATCCCGGAAAAATGTACGGTTCCCGTGGGATATATTTGTTTTTGTCTAGGGACGAACCCGAAGTGAAGCGAGGGTGAGTTGCTAGTCTTACATAAAACTATCTTTAGGGCTCAATAACTAGAATCTTACTTACGTGAAACTATCTTTTCGGATTCTTTCGCGGATATATTTTGATTTTTGTTTCCCGAAGTTTCATATGTTTTACAGCAATTATGATTCATGGCCATTATTTTTGTCAGAAATATCATACCCCGAAAAGTTAAAAGTTTATAAGATTTAAGTAAAATAATTAATAAAATTATAGCTAAGTATTTTCTAAAGTATGGATTGAAGGCGTCACACTTAAAATTGTAGTATAATAAAGTTGAAACAGCAACAAAGATTTCCTGCCGCTATCGATACTCGGTTGTTAAATGCAACTTAACATATAATATTGTAATAAAAAAATATTTTGCACTACATATTTGTAACGCAATTGCGTTTAAATTTAAACAGAGACCAGGTACCTACTCAATCCTTTTTAGGGTTCCGTACCCAAAGGGCAAAACGCAATAAAAAATATTGTAACACAACATTTAGGTAAATTAAAAACCAAACTAAAATTTTTCATTCTTGTTTATTTTTTATTAACTTATCGGTTATTATTTCCATGGCAATGTGTGAAATAATCAAATTACTTTGTTTTTTTTTTTTGTAATTTTGATTGCTTAATATACTTCTTAACGCCTCGCTTTATAACTGGAGCTAACGGCTATATAACAAAAAAAGCTTTCAACTTATGCAGTAATTGAACTTGAAAAACTCCGCAATATGCAGGTAGTATAATAAAACTGAAATGTATGTAGTACAAATTTTATTTCTAGAAAAGTTTCTTTAATAAAATATATTTTTTAAACAAAATTCTCTTCAAATCTAATTTGTCAATATTTCCTACATATTAAATCAAACTGCTGCTCCATCAATTATATTTTAAGTTTATAGATGAAAAAAAAATTGACGCATATTTTCTAGACCCTATTTTATAACATAGTGTAATACATAAAATTCCATTGCAATTAAAATTGTTTTAAGCCAGTAGTTATCTTTTTCAAGCACGCAGGTGAACAAACACACAAAAAATATGATTAACATTATATATTACGTATTATTAAAAAAGTTCATTATAGTGAAATAAAGTAGAGATAATAGAACAGCTTGCTATTGCTTCGTATTATCATTCTGTCAATAATGACAGCGGTGTCCTGTCGATAGGAGTTAGCGTGTGCGCACGCGGTTGAGGGCGGCCCCATATATGGCTGACTGACAATAACATGTAAAATAACTTATGATTTATCCAAGAAGTATAACTTAAATTACCTGTTTTTACAATAACGAAGAGGATTTGTAATATAATGATAAATATTATACTAGATACTATTTTGTTTTACTTGCTTTAGGTAGTACATAGTTGAACCTCTTGCTATAGCGAAATACAGTACATCACTATAATGAAATTTTACAAAAATACGTTAATTATTGTGCGATTAAGCCAGCGATTGACGGACGTACCTACATCTCTTTCGAAAACTAATTAGGGTCTATTAGACACACGTATTTTTTTTAGGTAACAACAAGTGGTAATTATGCTGAAGATGAATCGCATATGAAATTTTTTGATGTTGTAGACTCGGACCATTTGAAGTAAAATCGCTTAATTTTTCCAGCAAGCATTCACTTATAGTCTATCAGCGCTATTAATTAAATAAACAGTTCATTAACATATAACACTTGAACTAAAATAATTATAATCAAAATTCCGAACTAAGATTACGATATCCGTTAAAAAACAAAAGGCATTTATAGAATGAAAGTAACAATAAATGTATTTGAATGTACAATACAATCCGATAGTCTGATTTCTCAACGCAATTAAGCGGCCGATAAGCTAGTAATTACGTATGCTAATCGTGCACTTAATACTTCTCAGTTATGCGCCCCTGGTACCTCGGGCTGGTTGCTATTAATTATATTATAATTATATATAGAATTATCCGTTAAATTATAGGTACTGGGTTTCATCTTCCAAGTTTTATGGGGGTATAACGGTAAATGTGCTACTCGTGACTTCAACAACCTAGTTGACAAGTACATAAGCGTTTTGACATATTAATTTTTTAAATAGTTGTTTTTTATATGATTTGTGCCTATTACAAAAGAAACATGAAGAATAAATTGAAATAATATATATTATTTTATTTTCATACTAGCGACTCACTCTCGCTCTACTCGGGTTAGTTCTTACTTACGTTTTGACGTTTACTGTAGATTTCTCAGAGATGAGATATTATTCTGCAGTGAAAAGTATATATGTTGACCTCGAAAACCAGCTATCGATGCGGTAACTGTATGTTACAGACAAAAATTCTAAAAACTATAGATTCAGCCTCTGTATCGATAATAATGTCTATTTCAATAAGACTTTCCAAAAATTATTTAATGTACAGATTCGGCTTATTTACAATTTTTTTATATGTACCTATAGATTTTTTTACAACAAATAAGCTAAAGAATTTTTAAAATTATATTGTTTGGTTATTATACATTTTAATGTGATGCTGTTAAAATAGTACTTACAAGATTAAAGGCGAGAAGTCTGTTTGTTTGCTTAAACGCGCTAATCTCAGGAACTACTGGTTGGAATTGAAAAATTTTTCTTGTGTTTGATAGTCCATTTATCGAGGAAGGCTTTAGGCTATATATCATCCCGGAAAAATGTAGGGTTTCCGTGGGATAGATTTGTTTTTGTCTAGGAACGAACCCGAAGCGAAGCGAGGGTGAGTCGCTAGTTGAAATATAATCTTTTAAATTTTTTCAATTAAAATATCAATTAAAAAATTTATAGCAATACAGTTCAAAATGGTGTATCAAAATAGACTATGAATATAAACTATTATTTCATAGTAATTATTGTCATTTGAAGTAAGTATTGGTTTGTAAAATTTATTGCACGGCGGTAAAGAATCAACTAGTAGTTCAAATTATAAGAACTAAATGAGTTTTCTTTTTTCTTTAACATGGCTATTAATAAATTAATAATATGCCAAACATCTGTTAAAGCGACGTACAATTTATGATCTATAAGACTTTACTTGAGACATCCATAGTTTATTATTGCGTCGGTGTCGATACAAAAATATAATGCACGGTATAGAAAATTTATTCGCAATATCATTAAGTATGTTAATAGCTAAGTTAATATACGTGTTCGGAGATAATTCCTCTCTGTTGCAGATGTTAATTATTTTATTCCGATAACACCGCTACTTAAGCCACGATAACATAGCTTTGCAAACTATAATCGATTATCTGAATTAGAATTTGAAAATAGATATATTTAGTCTTTTATATTCTAAGCTAGCGACTAACCCTTGCTTCGCTTAGGTTCGTCCCTCTAGGTACGATTTGACGCTTAGTATGGAATAGTTCTTTTTTTTTGCAAAAAATTTTTTGTGAATTTTTCCGATGTTTTAGTAGTTATTCTGTTATACAGGGCGAAAAAATATCTAACAAAACAAAAACCATGAAAATCGGACCAGCAGTTCTTGAGTTATAAGTGTAGTAACAATCCCGACTTTGTTTTATATATATAAATTAGTTGATATAATAATAATTTATTAATTATATATATATTTATATATATTACTATTACGTAATGGTCGATCGTGTAATATATGCCGCGACCAATGAATTCTCAAAAGCATTTAGAAAATAATAATAATAAAAAAAAAACATAAAATATAAAACGAATAAAATCATACAAACCAATCGAGGATTAAATCAAAATAATAAATTTTAAATACAAAAATCACTTAAAATTGCCTATCAAATTGGCACTTATAATAAAAATTATAAATATTTATTAAAACGCCTCCATAGTGCTCTCAAAACAGTGTACAGATCAATTTCCATTCAATATTGTCATACAAAATTGTACGGAGGAAGTTCGAAACTATCCGATATCCATTAAAAATTAAACGTTATATCGTATTAATACACCTCTGAGCAACGATCAGCCGCGGCTGAAAATAAATTGAACATCAAAATATACACCAATTCATCGGATCTATTGGAGAATTTGGTAATAACCATTTTTGCAAATGCAAGTAAGTAATGACAAAAATAAATAAAATTCAAGATTTTTAGAAAACTAATTCCAGAAAACTAGGTTATAGTATAATATAATGTAGATATAGTAGCATAATTACATTAATCATTTATTGCTTACATTAATCTCAATTGTAGAGCAAGGAAATAATAATAATTATAATAATTATTATATGTACCAAAAATAAAAAGAGTAAAGATTTTGGATTGAATTCTATTTTATACTAGCGACTCACCCTCGCTTCGCTCGGGTTCGTCCATAGGTTGGACATAATACCATGGATATAGTTTTTTTTTTTATCTTTATTAAAACCTTCCGTGGACCTTAAGGAACATACGAAAAAAATATTACCTGAATTGGTCGAGCCATTCTCGAGTTTTGCGCTTACGAACATTCATTTTTATTTATATAGATTAACAGAATATATGTAGTAGAAGTCTTGATTTGAATTTTTAAACTATTTGTCTTTTTGCCAATTATTTACTAATATGGAGCTTATTATTTTTTAAATAAAAATATTTTCTATATGTCACGTTTACTATTATGTAGTAAATTGTAACAAAGCGTAGCAAAAAAAAAAAAAAACAAAATAAAAAGCAAACGTCACTGATTTTTGTGCCTAATCTTGTCAAATAATTGGGGGCAATACTTTCTTAGATTTACGCAAATATTTGACATCTATATCTATACATATTATAAAATTCTAACTAAGCCGAATCTGTACATTAAATATTTTTTGGAAAATCTTATTGAAATAGACATTATTATCGATGCAGAGGCCGAATCTATAGTTTTTAGAATTTTTGTCTGTCTGTCTGTCTGTCTGTCTGTCTGTCTGTCTGTCTGTTACCGCATCACAGAAAAACCACTGGAGGGATTTTGATGAAATTTGGTATGATGATAGCTGGTTATCTGGGTCAACATATAGGATACTTTTTACCGCGAGAAAATATCTCATTTCTGAAAAAAATACAAAAACTGGTAGGAACAAAACCACGACGATACTATTTGTAAACAGTTTAGCAAGGTAACTTACAAAATATAGTAAAAACTATAAAAATTGCTCATCTTGAAAATCAAATTATCAAAAGCGCTATTTTATCCATTAAAATAGTTATTTTAATTAATATTTATTTATGTGTTATTTAGATATTCGACAATAGATGTCGCCATGTGTTTTTAAAATACATAGTTTTAATCCCAAAAAAATTAATGTACAGATATGAACTTTTTTCGATTTTATTAGAATTACTACTAAATCACCCGCGGCTCCGCCCGTGTTTAAATTATCAGTAAAGCAAACTTTTTCGCTTCATAAATTAGTAACTATACATACAATAAAATTGTAACTAAGCCGAACCCCTAAATTCAATATTTTTTCGGAAAATCTTAGTGAAATATTCATTATTAGCGATATAGAGCCCGAATCTATAGTTTTTAGAATTTTTTCTGTCTGTCTGTATGTGACCGCATCACAGAAAAATCACTAGAGGGATTTTTATGAAATTTGGTATGGTAATAGCAGGTTATCCGGGTCAACATATAGGATTCTTTTTACCGCAGGAAAATATCTCATTTCTGAGAAAAAATACAAAAACTGGTTAAAGTAAAAGCACGATGATGCTATTAATATTTTAGGAAGGTAACTTACTTATATATTATGTTAAAACTATTAAAAAAAACTTATCTTAAAAGAAATATTAACAGCGCTATTTTATTCATTAAAATAAGTTATTTTGATGAAAATTTATTTATGTGTTATTTAGCTATTTGACAATAGATGTCGCCATGTGTTTTTAAAATACGTAGTTTTATCCAAAAAAAAAAAAATGTACAGATATAACCTTTCTATGACTTTACTATAATTACTACTAAATTACCCGCGGCCCTGCCCGTGCTTAAATTTTTAATAAAACAAACTTTTTGGCTTTATAAATTAGTAACATATTAGTAATATTTTGTTGGCAGAAACAATTTTCAAATGAGAATATTTGTAAATTTTTATTGTTTAGTAAATAATGTTAATGTTTTTTAATCTTTTAATGTAAAAATTGGGCAAATGTAAATCCAACTCGCGCATTTTAGGTTTCGTATAGCAAAATGCTATGTTGTTTTTCTTACTTACATGTTTTGTATGGTTAACACTAAAATAAATACAAATAATATTTACGTTTCCACAATACCTACTCATTTTTTGCACTGTAAAAATAAGTTCAATTTATATTATTTTATAACATTTTATGGAAAACAAGTTTATGGCTGTTAAACTGCCAAAGCGGTAACTAAAAATATTTCATATCTCAAAAACTATGAAAAAGTATTTTAGGAACTGTATACCTCAACTTTTTCACTTTTTCTTGACACCTTTTCTTGGAAGGTAAAGGCTTAAAGGACACAATAAAATGCTTACGACTTTAATCATATTAGCAGAGCCATATGAAATAAAAAAATGTATTCGCTTAGGATTATTTACTTATTACACTTTCTTTTGAAAATCGTTTTGGAAAATATTACTAACTAGCGCTAATTAAGAAAAGTTATCATTATGTAATTTAAATAATCAGCTATATATTAAATTAATCTATAGCTGTCTATTAAATGATTAAAATTAATTCCGTAGTTTGAGAGTTTATCGTGAAAAACTAAAAAAACAAACAAAACAGAAGTATAGACATACATAAATGTTATTGCTAAAACAAAAAGTGCAATTTAACGGAGGAACCTTTGTGGCATTGTCAATCTCTGCCATTATTTACCAATCATGCGGTGCGCAATGAAAGTAATGTATAATGTAAGAGTATATTAATGTGTAAAACCTACGAATTTGGTTTTTGATCATCTGAACGCGGGCGGAGCCGCGGGAAATGCTAGTTTTAAATAAAACTATCTTTTCGAATTTTTTCGCCATATACAATTATAAATAATACTTATTGAAAAAATTAAAATGTTTAAAATTAAAATCAACACATATTGTAACGTACTTTGGCGCCATTCTTAAATTTTTCAAATCATTTTGTAAAATTGTAGTTAGGCACTGTCTGTAATAAATATATAATGACATTTGAGACGCCTAAAACCTTAGCTCTTCCGTGACCATGATTGCTGTAAAGCATTCGGAACGTCGGGAACCAAAATATCTAAATAAATCCGCCATATAATCCGAAAAGATACTTTTATTTGATTGTGGGTAACTTTAAACAAAGCGAATGTAAACTAACACAAAGTACTCTATACATTAGTAAAGCAAAATTCAACCAGCTACCCCATTCTGTGGCATACGCGTTTGTAAATTCGCGTATAAATTCATTACGGCAGGGTTAGTAAGTGACAATCTGATGAACACTGGAAACGCATCGTATGCATTGACTCTCGTCCAAAGAATTCATTAGCGAGACCATGCCATATAGCGGTTATTTTCGAGCCATTTGCATTTTTGTACAATTTTGACAAGTCTAAAGGAAATACTTAAGTGATATTTTTGACATTTCAATTTCCAATCTATACTATAATAAAGCAGTAACTTAGCGAAATCTGTACATGAAATATTTTTTAAAAACAATGACTGTAACGTATTATGTATACGATATAGACCCCAAAACAATAGTTATAAATTTTTTTGTCTGTTTGTCTGTTTGTCTGTTTGTCTGTTTGTCTGTACGCGTTTCACGCAAAAAGTAATGAACCGATTTCAACGAAATTTTGTGAACTGATAACTTATTACTCGGGTCAACATTTAGGATACCTTTTACTTTAGAAAAATCTTTGTTTCCCGCGGGAAATCGCAATAACTGGTTTTATCGAGTCCTCCTTAGGAACCCTCCGCTGGCTAAACCTAAAGACATACATCAAAACAATGTACTAAAAAATTGTAGATCTTGAAAAGGCCAACAGAAATATCTACAACAGTATATGTCTATCTCTCAAGGTACACTCGCAATACCTATTCTTATCTATACCTATAGCAAAACTAACATAGTTAAATCGATGTGCGCGTTTCACGCAAAAAGTACTGAACCGATTTCAATTAAATTTTGTATAGTGATAGCTTATCACTCGAGTCAACATTTAGGATACCTTTTACTACAGGCGCATTTTTCGTTCCCGCGGGAAAACGCAATGACTGGTTCTATCGAGTCGTCCTTAGAAGTTTATATGGCTGACGCTGGCTGAATCTTAAGAGATAAATCAAAACAATGTACTAGAAAATTGTAGGTCTTAAAAAGTTCTACAGAAAAGTTCTCAACGGTATATGTCTATCTCCTAAAGTACACTCGCTATAACTATTTTTATTAAATGATATTACTGTTTTCTTATACGAGTACGTTATCTATACTATAATAAAGCAGTAACTTAGCGAAATCTGTACATGAAATATTTTTTAAAAACAATGACTGTAACGTATTATGTATACGATATAGACCCCAAAACAATAGTTATAAATTTTTTTGTCTGTTTGTCTGTTTGTCTGTTTGTCTGTTTGTCTGTTTGTCTGTACGCGTTTCACGCAAAAAGTAATGAACCGATTTCAACGAAATTTTGTGAACTGATAACTTATTACTCGGGTCAACATTTAGGATACCTTTTACTTTAGAAAAATCTTTGTTTCCCGCGGGAAATCGCAATAACTGGTTTTATCGAGTCCTCCTTAGGAACCCTCCGCTGGCTAAACCTAAAGACATACATCAAAACAATGTACTAAAAAATTGTAGATCTTGAAAAGGCCAACAGAAATATCTACAACAGTATATGTCTATCTCTCAAGGTACACTCGCAATACCTATTCTTATCTATACCTATAGCAAAACTAACATAGTTAAATCGATGTGCGCGTTTCACGCAAAAAGTACTGAACCGATTTCAATTAAATTTTGTATAGTGATAGCTTATCACTCGAGTCAACATTTAGGATACCTTTTACTACAGGCGCATTTTTCGTTCCCGCGGGAAAACGCAATGACTGGTTCTATCGAGTCGTCCTTAGAAGTTTATATGGCTGACGCTGGCTGAATCTTAAGAGATAAATCAAAACAATGTACTAGAAAATTGTAGGTCTTAAAAAGTTCTACAGAAAAGTTCTCAACGGTATATGTCTATCTCCTAAAGTACACTCGCTATAACTATTTTTATTAAATGATATTACTGTTTTCTTATACGAGTACGTTATCTATACTATAATAAAGCAGTAACTTAGCGAAATCTGTACATGAAATATTTTTTAAAAACAATGACTGTAACGTATTATGTATACGATATAGACCCCAAAACAATAGTTATAATTTTTTTTGTCTGTTTGTCTGTTTGTCTGTTTGTCTGTTTGTCTGTACGCGTTTCACGCAAAAAGTAATGAACCGATTTCAACGAAATTTTGTGAACTGATAACTTATTACTCGGGTCAACATTTAGGATACCTTTTACTTTAGAAAAATCTTTGTTTCCCGCGGGAAATCGCAATAACTGGTTTTATCGAGTCCTCCTTAGGAACCCTCCGCTGGCTAAACCTAAAGACATACATCAAAACAATGTACTAAAAAATTGTAGATCTTGAAAAGGCCAACAGAAATATCTACAACAGTATATGTCTATCTCTCAAGGTACACTCGCAATACCTATTCTTATCTATACCTATAGCAAAACTAACATAGTTAAATCGATGTGCGCGTTTCACGCAAAAAGTACTGAACCGATTTCAATTAAATTTTGTATAGTGATAGCTTATCACTCGAGTCAACATTTAGGATACCTTTTACTACAGGCACATTTTTCGTTCCCGCGGGAAAACGCAATGACTGGTTCTATCGAGTCGTCCTTAGAAGTTTATATGGCTGACGCTGGCTGAATCTTAAGAGATAAATCAAAACAATGTACTAGAAAATTGTAGGTCTTAAAAAGTTCTACAGAAAAGTTCTCAACGGTATATGTCTATCTCCTAAAGTACACTCGCTATAACTATTTTTATTAAATGATATTACTGTTTTCTTATACGAGTACGTTATCTATACTATAATAAAGCAGTAACTTAGCGAAATCTGTACATGAAATATTTTTTAAAAACAATGACTGTAACGTATTATGTATACGATATAGACCCCAAAACAATAGTTATAAATTTTTTTGTCTGTTTGTCTGTTTGTCTGTTTGTCTGTTTGTCTGTTTGTCTGTACGCGTTTCACGCAAAAAGTAATGAACCGATTTCAACGAAATTTTGTGAACTGATAACTTATTACTCGGGTCAACATTTAGGATACCTTTTACTTTAGAAAAATCTTTGTTTCCCGCGGGAAATCGCAATAACTGGTTTTATCGAGTCCTCCTTAGGAACCCTCCGCTGGCTAAACCTAAAGACATACATCAAAACAATGTACTAAAAAATTGTAGATCTTGAAAAGGCCAACAGAAATATCTACAACAGTATATGTCTATCTCTCAAGGTACACTCGCAATACCTATTCTTATCTATACCTATAGCAAAACTAACATAGTTAAATCGATGTGCGCGTTTCACGCAAAAAGTACTGAACCGATTTCAATTAAATTTTGTATAGTGATAGCTTATCACTCGAGTCAACATTTAGGATACCTTTTACTACAGGCGCATTTTTCGTTCCCGCGGGAAAACGCAATGACTGGTTCTATCGAGTCGTCCTTAGAAGTTTATATGGCTGACGCTGGCTGAATCTTAAGAGATAAATCAAAACAATGTACTAGAAAATTGTAGGTCTTAAAAAGTTCTACAGAAAAGTTCTCAACGGTATATGTCTATCTCCTAAAGTACACTCGCTATAACTATTTTTATTAAATGATATTACTGTTTTCTTATACGAGTACGTTATCTATACTATAATAAAGCAGTAACTTAGCGAAATCTGTACATGAAATATTTTTTAAAAACAATGACTGTAACGTATTATGTATACGATATAGACCCCAAAACAATAGTTATAAATTTTTTTGTCTGTTTGTCTGTTTGTCTGTTTGTCTGTTTGTCTGTTTGTCTGTACGCGTTTCACGCAAAAAGTAATGAACCGATTTCAACGAAATTTTGTGAACTGATAACTTATTACTCGGGTCAACATTTAGGATACCTTTTACTTTAGAAAAATCTTTGTTTCCCGCGGGAAATCGCAATAACTGGTTTTATCGAGTCCTCCTTAGGAACCCTCCGCTGGCTAAACCTAAAGACATACATCAAAACAATGTACTAAAAAATTGTAGATCTTGAAAAGGCCAACAGAAATATCTACAACAGTATATGTCTATCTCTCAAGGTACACTCGCAATACCTATTCTTATCTATACCTATAGCAAAACTAACATAGTTAAATCGATGTGCGCGTTTCACGCAAAAAGTACTGAACCGATTTCAATTAAATTTTGTATAGTGATAGCTTATCACTCGAGTCAACATTTAGGATACCTTTTACTACAGGCGCATTTTTCGTTCCCGCGGGAAAACGCAATGACTGGTTCTATCGAGTCGTCCTTAGAAGTTTATATGGCTGACGCTGGCTGAATCTTAAGAGATAAATCAAAACAATGTACTAGAAAATTGTAGGTCTTAAAAAGTTCTACAGAAAAGTTCTCAACGGTATATGTCTATCTCCTAAAGTACACTCGCTATAACTATTTTTATTAAATGATATTACTGTTTTCTTATACGAGTACGTTATCTATACTATAATAAAGCAGTAACTTAGCGAAATCTGTACATGAAATATTTTTTAAAAACAATGACTGTAACGTATTATGTATACGATATAGACCCCAAAACAATAGTTATAATTTTTTTTGTCTGTTTGTCTGTTTGTCTGTTTGTCTGTTTGTCTGTACGCGTTTCACGCAAAAAGTAATGAACCGATTTCAACGAAATTTTGTGAACTGATAACTTATTACTCGGGTCAACATTTAGGATACCTTTTACTTTAGAAAAATCTTTGTTTCCCGCGGGAAATCGCAATAACTGGTTTTATCGAGTCCTCCTTAGGAACCCTCCGCTGGCTAAACCTAAAGACATACATCAAAACAATGTACTAAAAAATTGTAGATCTTGAAAAGGCCAACAGAAATATCTACAACAGTATATGTCTATCTCTCAAGGTACACTCGCAATACCTATTCTTATCTATACCTATAGCAAAACTAACATAGTTAAATCGATGTGCGCGTTTCACGCAAAAAGTACTGAACCGATTTCAATTAAATTTTGTATAGTGATAGCTTATCACTCGAGTCAACATTTAGGATACCTTTTACTACAGGCGCATTTTTCGTTCCCGCGGGAAAACGCAATGACTGGTTCTATCGAGTCGTCCTTAGAAGTTTATATGGCTGACGCTGGCTGAATCTTAAGAGATAAATCAAAACAATGTACTAGAAAATTGTAGGTCTTAAAAAGTTCTACAGAAAAGTTCTCAACGGTATATGTCTATCTCCTAAAGTACACTCGCTATAACTATTTTTATTAAATGATATTACTGTTTTCTTATACGAGTACGTTATCTATACTATAATAAAGCAGTAACTTAGCGAAATCTGTACATGAAATATTTTTTAAAAACAATGACTGTAACGTATTATGTATACGATATAGACCCCAAAACAATAGTTATAAATTTTTTTGTCTGTTTGTCTGTTTGTCTGTTTGTCTGTTTGTCTGTTTGTCTGTACGCGTTTCACGCAAAAAGTAATGAACCGATTTCAACGAAATTTTGTGAACTGATAACTTATTACTCGGGTCAACATTTAGGATACCTTTTACTTTAGAAAAATCTTTGTTTCCCGCGGGAAATCGCAATAACTGGTTTTATCGAGTCCTCCTTAGGAACCCTCCGCTGGCTAAACCTAAAGACATACATCAAAACAATGTACTAAAAAATTGTAGATCTTGAAAAGGCCAACAGAAATATCTACAACAGTATATGTCTATCTCTCAAGGTACACTCGCAATACCTATTCTTATCTATACCTATAGCAAAACTAACATAGTTAAATCGATGTGCGCGTTTCACGCAAAAAGTACTGAACCGATTTCAATTAAATTTTGTATAGTGATAGCTTATCACTCGAGTCAACATTTAGGATACCTTTTACTACAGGCGCATTTTTCGTTCCCGCGGGAAAACGCAATGACTGGTTCTATCGAGTCGTCCTTAGAAGTTTATATGGCTGACGCTGGCTGAATCTTAAGAGATAAATCAAAACAATGTACTAGAAAATTGTAGGTCTTAAAAAGTTCTACAGAAAAGTTCTCAACGGTATATGTCTATCTCCTAAAGTACACTCGCTATAACTATTTTTATTAAATGATATTACTGTTTTCTTATACGAGTACGTTATCTATACTATAATAAAGCAGTAACTTAGCGAAATCTGTACATGAAATATTTTTTAAAAACAATGACTGTAACGTATTATGTATACGATATAGACCCCAAAACAATAGTTATAAATTTTTTTGTCTGTTTGTCTGTTTGTCTGTTTGTCTGTTTGTCTGTACGCGTTTCACGCAAAAAGTAATGAACCGATTTCAACGAAATTTTGTGAACTGATAACTTATTACTCGGGTCAACATTTAGGATACCTTTTACTTTAGAAAAATCTTTGTTTCCCGCGGGAAATCGCAATAACTGGTTTTATCGAGTCCTCCTTAGGAACCCTCCGCTGGCTAAACCTAAAGACATACATCAAAACAATGTACTAAAAAATTGTAGATCTTGAAAAGGCCAACAGAAATATCTACAACAGTATATGTCTATCTCTCAAGGTACACTCGCAATACCTATTCTTATCTATACCTATAGCAAAACTAACATAGTTAAATCGATGTGCGCGTTTCACGCAAAAAGTACTGAACCGATTTCAATTAAATTTTGTATAGTGATAGCTTATCACTCGAGTCAACATTTAGGATACCTTTTACTACAGGCGCATTTTTCGTTCCCGCGGGAAAACGCAATGACTGGTTCTATCGAGTCGTCCTTAGAAGTTTATATGGCTGACGCTGGCTGAATCTTAAGAGATAAATCAAAACAATGTACTAGAAAATTGTAGGTCTTAAAAAGTTCTACAGAAAAGTTCTCAACGGTATATGTCTATCTCCTAAAGTACACTCGCTATAACTATTTTTATTAAATGATATTACTGTTTTCTTATACGAGTACGTTATCTATACTATAATAAAGCAGTAACTTAGCGAAATCTGTACATGAAATATTTTTTAAAAACAATGACTATAACGTATTATGTATACGATATAGACCCCAAAACAATAGTTATAAATTTTTTTGTCTGTTTGTCTGTTTGTCTGTTTGTCTGTTTGTCTGTTTGTCTGTACGCGTTTCACGCAAAAAGTAATGAACCGATTTCAACGAAATTTTGTGAACTGATAACTTATTACTCGGGTCAACATTTAGGATACCTTTTACTTTAGAAAAATCTTTGTTTCCCGCGGGAAATCGCAATAACTGGTTTTATCGAGTCCTCCTTAGGAACCCTCCGCTGGCTAAACCTAAAGACATACATCAAAACAATGTACTAAAAAATTGTAGATCTTGAAAAGGCCAACAGAAATATCTACAACAGTATATGTCTATCTCTCAAGGTACACTCGCAATACCTATTCTTATCTATACCTATAGCAAAACTAACATAGTTAAATCGATGTGCGCGTTTCACGCAAAAAGTACTGAACCGATTTCAATTAAATTTTGTATAGTGATAGCTTATCACTCGAGTCAACATTTAGGATACCTTTTACTACAGGCGCATTTTTCGTTCCCGCGGGAAAACGCAATGACTGGTTCTATCGAGTCGTCCTTAGAAGTTTATATGGCTGACGCTGGCTGAATCTTAAGAGATAAATCAAAACAATGTACTAGAAAATTGTAGGTCTTAAAAAGTTCTACAGAAAAGTTCTCAACGGTATATGTCTATCTCCTAAAGTACACTCGCTATAACTATTTTTATTAAATGATATTACTGTTTTCTTATACGAGTACGTTATCTATACTATAATAAAGCAGTAACTTAGCGAAATCTGTACATGAAATATTTTTTAAAAACAATGACTGTAACGTATTATGTATACGATATAGACCCCAAAACAATAGTTATAAATTTTTTTGTCTGTTTGTCTGTTTGTCTGTTTGTCTGTTTGTCTGTTTGTCTGTACGCGTTTCACGCAAAAAGTAATGAACCGATTTCAACGAAATTTTGTGAACTGATAACTTATTACTCGGGTCAACATTTAGGATACCTTTTACTTTAGAAAAATCTTTGTTTCCCGCGGGAAATCGCAATAACTGGTTTTATCGAGTCCTCCTTAGGAACCCTCCGCTGGCTAAACCTAAAGACATACATCAAAACAATGTACTAAAAAATTGTAGATCTTGAAAAGGCCAACAGAAATATCTACAACAGTATATGTCTATCTCTCAAGGTACACTCGCAATACCTATTCTTATCTATACCTATAGCAAAACTAACATAGTTAAATCGATGTGCGCGTTTCACGCAAAAAGTACTGAACCGATTTCAATTAAATTTTGTATAGTGATAGCTTATCACTCGAGTCAACATTTAGGATACCTTTTACTACAGGCGCATTTTTCGTTCCCGCGGGAAAACGCAATGACTGGTTCTATCGAGTCGTCCTTAGAAGTTTATATGGCTGACGCTGGCTGAATCTTAAGAGATAAATCAAAACAATGTACTAGAAAATTGTAGGTCTTAAAAAGTTCTACAGAAAAGTTCTCAACGGTATATGTCTATCTCCTAAAGTACACTCGCTATAACTATTTTTATTAAATGATATTACTGTTTTCTTATACGAGTACGTTATCTATACTATAATAAAGCAGTAACTTAGCGAAATCTGTACATGAAATATTTTTTAAAAACAATGACTGTAACGTATTATGTATACGATATAGACCCCAAAACAATAGTTATAAATTTTTTTGTCTGTTTGTCTGTTTGTCTGTTTGTCTGTTTGTCTGTACGCGTTTCACGCAAAAAGTAATGAACCGATTTCAACGAAATTTTGTGAACTGATAACTTATTACTCGGGTCAACATTTAGGATACCTTTTACTTTAGAAAAATCTTTGTTTCCCGCGGGAAATCGCAATAACTGGTTTTATCGAGTCCTCCTTAGGAACCCTCCGCTGGCTAAACCTAAAGACATACATCAAAACAATGTACTAAAAAATTGTAGATCTTGAAAAGGCCAACAGAAATATCTACAACAGTATATGTCTATCTCTCAAGGTACACTCGCAATACCTATTCTTATCTATACCTATAGCAAAACTAACATAGTTAAATCGATGTGCGCGTTTCACGCAAAAAGTACTGAACCGATTTCAATTAAATTTTGTATAGTGATAGCTTATCACTCGAGTCAACATTTAGGATACCTTTTACTACAGGCGCATTTTTCGTTCCCGCGGGAAAACGCAATGACTGGTTCTATCGAGTCGTCCTTAGAAGTTTATATGGCTGACGCTGGCTGAATCTTAAGAGATAAATCAAAACAATGTACTAGAAAATTGTAGGTCTTAAAAAGTTCTACAGAAAAGTTCTCAACGGTATATGTCTATCTCCTAAAGTACACTCGCTATAACTATTTTTATTAAATGATATTACTGTTTTCTTATACGAGTACGTTATCTATCTATACTATAATAAAGCAGTAACTTAGCGAAATCTGTACATGAAATATTTTTTAAAAACAATGACTGTAACGTATTATGTATACGATATAGACCCCAAAACAATAGTTATAAATTTTTTTGTCTGTTTGTCTGTTTGTCTGTTTGTCTGTTTGTCTGTTTGTCTGTACGCGTTTCACGCAAAAAGTAATGAACCGATTTCAACGAAATTTTGTGAACTGATAACTTATTACTCGGGTCAACATTTAGGATACCTTTTACTTTAGAAAAATCTTTGTTTCCCGCGGGAAATCGCAATAACTGGTTTTATCGAGTCCTCCTTAGGAACCCTCCGCTGGCTAAACCTAAAGACATACATCAAAACAATGTACTAAAAAATTGTAGATCTTGAAAAGGCCAACAGAAATATCTACAACAGTATATGTCTATCTCTCAAGGTACACTCGCAATACCTATTCTTATCTATACCTATAGCAAAACTAACATAGTTAAATCGATGTGCGCGTTTCACGCAAAAAGTACTGAACCGATTTCAATTAAATTTTGTATAGTGATAGCTTATCACTCGAGTCAACATTTAGGATACCTTTTACTACAGGCGCATTTTTCGTTCCCGCGGGAAAACGCAATGACTGGTTCTATCGAGTCGTCCTTAGAAGTTTATATGGCTGACGCTGGCTGAATCTTAAGAGATAAATCAAAACAATGTACTAGAAAATTGTAGGTCTTAAAAAGTTCTACAGAAAAGTTCTCAACGGTATATGTCTATCTCCTAAAGTACACTCGCTATAACTATTTTTATTAAATGATATTACTGTTTTCTTATACGAGTACGTTATCTATACTATAATAAAGCAGTAACTTAGCGAAATCTGTACATGAAATATTTTTTAAAAACAATGACTGTAACGTATTATGTATACGATATAGACCCCAAAACAATAGTTATAAATTTTTTTGTCTGTTTGTCTGTTTGTCTGTTTGTCTGTTTGTCTGTTTGTCTGTACGCGTTTCACGCAAAAAGTAATGAACCGATTTCAACGAAATTTTGTGAACTGATAACTTATTACTCGGGTCAACATTTAGGATACCTTTTACTTTAGAAAAATCTTTGTTTCCCGCGGGAAATCGCAATAACTGGTTTTATCGAGTCCTCCTTAGGAACCCTCCGCTGGCTAAACCTAAAGACATACATCAAAACAATGTACTAAAAAATTGTAGATCTTGAAAAGGCCAACAGAAATATCTACAACAGTATATGTCTATCTCTCAAGGTACACTCGCAATACCTATTCTTATCTATACCTATAGCAAAACTAACATAGTTAAATCGATGTGCGCGTTTCACGCAAAAAGTACTGAACCGATTTCAATTAAATTTTGTATAGTGATAGCTTATCACTCGAGTCAACATTTAGGATACCTTTTACTACAGGCGCATTTTTCGTTCCCGCGGGAAAACGCAATGACTGGTTCTATCGAGTCGTCCTTAGAAGTTTATATGGCTGACGCTGGCTGAATCTTAAGAGATAAATCAAAACAATGTACTAGAAAATTGTAGGTCTTAAAAAGTTCTACAGAAAAGTTCTCAACGGTATATGTCTATCTCCTAAAGTACACTCGCTATAACTATTTTTATTAAATGATATTACTGTTTTCTTATACGAGTACGTTATCTATCTATACTATAATAAAGCAGTAACTTAGCGAAATCTGTACATGAAATATTTTTTAAAAACAATGACTGTAACGTATTATGTATACGATATAGACCCCAAAACAATAGTTATAAATTTTTTTGTCTGTTTGTCTGTTTGTCTGTTTGTCTGTTTGTCTGTTTGTCTGTACGCGTTTCACGCAAAAAGTAATGAACCGATTTCAACGAAATTTTGTGAACTGATAACTTATTACTCGGGTCAACATTTAGGATACCTTTTACTTTAGAAAAATCTTTGTTTCCCGCGGGAAATCGCAATAACTGGTTTTATCGAGTCCTCCTTAGGAACCCTCCGCTGGCTAAACCTAAAGACATACATCAAAACAATGTACTAAAAAATTGTAGATCTTGAAAAGGCCAACAGAAATATCTACAACAGTATATGTCTATCTCTCAAGGTACACTCGCAATACCTATTCTTATCTATACCTATAGCAAAACTAACATAGTTAAATCGATGTGCGCGTTTCACGCAAAAAGTACTGAACCGATTTCAATTAAATTTTGTATAGTGATAGCTTATCACTCGAGTCAACATTTAGGATACCTTTTACTACAGGCGCATTTTTCGTTCCCGCGGGAAAACGCAATGACTGGTTCTATCGAGTCGTCCTTAGAAGTTTATATGGCTGACGCTGGCTGAATCTTAAGAGATAAATCAAAACAATGTACTAGAAAATTGTAGGTCTTAAAAAGTTCTACAGAAAAGTTCTCAACGGTATATGTCTATCTCCTAAAGTACACTCGCTATAACTATTTTTATTAAATGATATTACTGTTTTCTTATACGAGTACGTTATCTATACTATAATAAAGCAGTAACTTAGCGAAATCTGTACATGAAATATTTTTTAAAAACAATGACTATAACGTATTATGTATACGATATAGACCCCAAAACAATAGTTATAAATTTTTTTGTCTGTTTGTCTGTTTGTCTGTTTGTCTGTTTGTCTGTTTGTCTGTACGCGTTTCACGCAAAAAGTAATGAACCGATTTCAACGAAATTTTGTGAACTGATAACTTATTACTCGGGTCAACATTTAGGATACCTTTTACTTTAGAAAAATCTTTGTTTCCCGCGGGAAATCGCAATAACTGGTTTTATCGAGTCCTCCTTAGGAACCCTCCGCTGGCTAAACCTAAAGACATACATCAAAACAATGTACTAAAAAATTGTAGATCTTGAAAAGGCCAACAGAAATATCTACAACAGTATATGTCTATCTCTCAAGGTACACTCGCAATACCTATTCTTATCTATACCTATAGCAAAACTAACATAGTTAAATCGATGTGCGCGTTTCACGCAAAAAGTACTGAACCGATTTCAATTAAATTTTGTATAGTGATAGCTTATCACTCGAGTCAACATTTAGGATACCTTTTACTACAGGCGCATTTTTCGTTCCCGCGGGAAAACGCAATGACTGGTTCTATCGAGTCGTCCTTAGAAGTTTATATGGCTGACGCTGGCTGAATCTTAAGAGATAAATCAAAACAATGTACTAGAAAATTGTAGGTCTTAAAAAGTTATACAGGGAAGTTCGCAATATTATATGTCTATCACCTAAGGTACACTCGCAATTACTATTTTTATTCACTACTCGCGACTCACAGGCTGACTTATCAACGTTTAGCTCAGTTCAGCAGTGAAACGTAACCTAGGGACGAACCCGAGCGAAGCGAGGGTGAGTCGCTAGTAATAACTAAAATAAAATAAATAAATAAAAATGTTGGGACGTTAATTACACACCGCACCATCTAGTTCCATGGTAAGCTACGAGACTAGTGTTATGGATACCAGATAATTGCTACACTACACATGTATAACTTTAAATACATACATATTAGAAATATAAACATCCATGACTGGAGTACAAACGTTCGAGCTCATCACACAAATTAATGCGATACTCGAACCCGCGACCGCTGGCACAGCGAGTAGGGTCAATACAAACTGAGCCAAACGTGTCGTCAAAATATACCTTTATTTTTTACTTCTTATTCAAAGTGTATATTTATTATACTTTTCAAATTTCTTAGCTTCTATGTATGAGCATAGAGAATCTTTATTAAAACAGATATTAATTATAGGTATTGTTAAAAATTAAATTAGGTATATCAATTATAATGCTTAATTTTAAAATATTTTTATTTAAAAATCATAACTATATGAAATTCGCTTAAAGTAGTTAAGTAAAACTTTATTTCTTACGTGATGTAGATTTAGTTAATTTCATTTAGATTTTGACATTTAGTTTTAAGCCGATATTTTTATGACACACGTTATTTAATCAAATCCCTTAATTACTTTCTTATTTATCTATACATATAATAAAATTGTAACTAAGCCGAATCTGTACATTAAATATTTTTTGGAAAATTTTATTGAAATAGGCTTTATTATCGATACAGAAGCCAAATCTATAGTTTTTAGAATTTTGTTTGTCTGTCTGTCTGTCTGTCTGTCTGTTACCGCATCACGGGAAAACTACTGGACAGATTTTGATGAAAATTGGTATAATGATAGCTGGTTATCTGGGTCAACATATAGGATACTTTTTACTGCGGGAAAATATCTCATCTCTGAGCTAAACGTTAAAATTTAACTAGGGACGAACCCGAGCAAAGCGAGGGTGAGTTGCTAGTCAATAAATAAATATTTAATATATATATTCCATTAACCACGCTGATACGACGTACACAGTTGAAATAAAATATTTTTTTACAAAATATAAACTCAAATATGAGATTGAGTAACTTTAAGTAAGTTCATGTTACAGACAGAATGATAAAAGAACAAATGATAGATTTGAAATATCAAAAGAACAAGTAGCCTTTGTCTCTTTAGGATGTTAAGAAAAATCATGTAATGCTAATAATAATTGCTGTGTAAAACAAGGACAGCTTCTAACAAAATTTGTCAAGATTGATTGAAAAAAAAAAACCGAATAATCGGCAGAATGCAGCTAGAATCCTGGCCAAAATTCCACACGAACATGACTTGTATAGTAAATATTAAGTGAACCCTTTTTCTGTGCATATTAACTTAATTATCACAAGTATATTTAAAATTTCACTATATTTTCTTTTCTACTATCGAAACCTCCAAACAAACATAAGTCGTACAAACAATTCTTTTTAAACCATCGCCTGTCGGAGGCTATTAAAACATGCAGTCATAAAGGGTAGTGGTCATCAACCGCAAAAAACTATCGGCAGAATAGAAAAAAAATTGTAAAAATGTTGTGTACTCAAAAAGAGCGCAGATTGTCGCGGTTTGGAATCCTGTACACGTTATTAATTCTTGGGCAGCTCGCCCGCCCGACCGCATCGGACAATTGAAAAATAAAATAACAATCATTCATTTATACATGATCATGCTTATGTTTTGATTTGTAGCTTCATTGGTTTATGTAAACGGTATTTTTAAACAATTTCGCTAGTAGCTTAGCTTTTAAATTTGATTTGATTTTTGTTGGCCATTTTAATAATGTAGAGACAATACAATATCAAGGTTATGATTCCTACAGTTATAAGATTTGTCTGAACTAAATTGATACATATTTTCAAAGATGAGCCCTCACTCACAACATTTAAATTTAAAATTAAACAGCACTATTTATCAAATCAGACATAAATTATAGTATATAAGTATGTAGGTATATGTGAGTATATATGTAGGTATATATGTTTGTATGTATGTATGTGTATATAATTATATTTATTTTTGTATAACGTATATTTTATGGTACATAAATAAATAAATAATAAAATACAAACATGTGTACGTATATTTATTCCATGGTCTTTCATACGTTGTAAGCTGTTTACACTGCACAAAAGCCTTTATTTATTTAAAATCACCTAACTGTGAAACATATACTAACAAACATTTCTTGTAATCAAGAAACACTATAAAAACTTCAATCACCAAAAATCAAAATAAATCCGCGAAAAAATCCGAAAAGATAGTTTTATTAAAATGTCAAATAATCGTGTAGCATATTTAAGAAAGTATTACGAAAATTATAAAAATAAAAATTAACGGATTTTTAAAACAAAAACAATTTATGAATATTAAATACATAATTTTTTAAATAATTTTCAAATTAAAATGTAAAACAAATGAGCATAACCATGATTAATATAATACTAATCATGGTTAAAAACCACTTATTTTACTAAGCACAATAATCGAACCGGCACTTATCGATTCAACCAACATCTGCCCCATAGCGATAACTTTTTCGCTATTTTGTCAATAATTAAGTTCAAAACCAAAAAATGTCAGCAGCATTCGGTGCAGATATTGAATGCGAAACGATTGACGCTACTTATATTATAGCTGATTTCATAATACTCACATTAACAGAATGTTGTTTTGTTTGTTGTAATTACATAGTATGCACTTAATGTAGGTAAGTTTTAAATAAAACTATCTTTTCGAATTATTTCGTGGATTTATTTTGGTTTTTGGTTCCCGACGTTTCGAATGCTTTACAGCAACCATGGTCATGGAAGAGACTAAGGTTTTAGACGTCTCAAAGGCGTTATATACTTGTTACAGACAGTGATTACCCACTATTTTACAAAAATGATTTCAAAAAATTCAAAAATGGCACCAAAGTATCTTACAAATATGGTAAGGTACTTTGGTGCCAAAATAATTCCGCGAAATAATCCGAAAAGATAGTTTTATTTAAATTTTCAAATATTCTTGTAAATCTAAGAAAGTAGATAAGTGGTCGATAGGTCTTGATATCATTGTGCATTCAGGATATAGAAGAGCTATTAACGGATTTCAAAAAGGCTGAAGAGATAGACTTAACTCGGTTCTTATATTTTGCCTAATGTATGTTACTTGTATTCAGCCTTTTTTTTTAATGTCCCACTGCTGGGCACGGGCCTCCCTTCAATACGAGGGGGATCAGGCCATAGTCCACCACGCTGGCCAAGTGCGGGTTGGCAGACTTCACATGTCTTTCGAAAACCTGCTAGGTTTTCTCAGACATGCAGGTTTCCTCACGATGTTTTCCTTCACCGCAAGGCAAGTGGTAATCATGTTAGAAATGATTCGCACATGAAAATATCAGAGGTGCGAGACCCGGAATTTGAACCCGCTTCACCTGGTTTCCCAAGCGAGCGCGTTACCACTGGACTATCATTGCCCTATGTTACTTGATAGATTTAAACTATCTAATAGTGGATTTTCATGATTTGTTTGGATGAATTTATAGGCGAAATTAATTTTCAAGACTTAATCTATACAGATAAATAAAATTGAAGTGTCTGTCTGTAATGTCAAAGTAACAACTTTTTACTAAATGCATATGAAAGTATATACGGTACTTATAAGAAAAACACAATTTTTAAATTTTTGTCTGTCTGTCTGTCTGTTTCTTTCGGCTAATCTCCGAAACGGCTGGACCGATTTTCACGGGACTTTAACTGGCAGGTATGAGATAGCTGATGTTATAAGGAGTAACTTAGATCATATTTCTAAGAAATATTTGTTTCTCATGTATGAACAAAACACGAGATATTTAAAATGAATAATAAGCAGTACTATTAGTGTTATACTAATACCTTATTGCCTGGTTTTGTTCGCGTTTTTATTTTTATTTCGTTAATAAGAAAAATTAAAGAAGATAAAAACAGGTATGAAAAAATAAAAAAGTTTTTGTTGGAAACAGTCTAATATTTAAAAATCTTAAACAACTATCATAAACATAACCCTACTTAATAAACATTATTTTTTTGGGAAAAAAATCTCTTAAGTACAAAATAAAACTCTTTTTTTTTTTATAATTCTTTTTATTATTAAAACTTCTTTTTTTATAACTTATTTGTTCAATAAAACTTGTTAGAGTTTCATTAAATCACTAGCTTATGCCCACGGCTCTACTAGCATAGTTCATATACATATAGGCTATCCACTCCTAATCGCTCGCTATTAACCTTCCTCAATAAATAGTAAGAACAAAAGGAATAGTTCTAGATACGAGACTATTAAAACAAAAAAAAAAACAAACTCTTTAACTTTTTAATATGTAAGTATAAACTAATAGAGGATTTTTTTAGTAATTTGGTGGAGAAACCCTTGGCCCATAGATTCGTGTGCTCTTCTTAAAAGACCAAACACCTCGTCTTATCGTCTTTACTGGTGACAAGAGAGTTAGCTTGTTTTTGCCAAAAGAATCGACATTGCCTTTTAGCGAGAGAATGCGGCTAGCATTCTTGCCACTATTCCACGCGGACATGACTTGTACAGTAATAATGAAGTGTACATTTGTTTTGTACATACAAATAAGTATATTTGTAACTAGCGACTTACCCTCACTTCGCTCGAGTGCGTCCCTAGGTACGTTATATTTTTTTTCAGTGAAACCCTAATTCTTTTTCTAAAATAAAAGTAGCTTAAGTTACTTATTATAATATCAGCTATCTGCCCGTTAAAATTGGTCCAGCAGTTTCGGGGATTAGCCGGACCAAACAGACAGACAGACAATTTTTTTTAAATTGAGTTTTTCTTATAAGTACTTATATAATTCCATATGCATTTAGTATAAAGCTGTATTATGACATTACAAACAAACACTTCAATTTTATTTATCTGTATAGATTTCCTTAATTGTAAATAAAGTAAGTGATAAAGAATAAAAAAAGTAGAGGATTAATATTATTAGCCCTTGCTTTTCACAATATATTAAAACCCACAGCGCCATTTTAGTGAAAAGAAGATAAATTTAAATTACTATGCGAACTTTACTAGATATCTCTAAATGCTATTAACATTGTAATTGTTAACCATTTTCTTTAACGATAATTTACTTATACCTTTCCATACATTAATATAATATCAGAACCAAACAACGCGTAGGTCGACTAAAACGGTCTCTAATGCACTGATTAGAATGAATTATTCAAGACGCGAATACACAACATGACTCGACCAGACTTGCACATAGTCTAACATTTCATTACAGACTGTTCATTAGACAAAATATAATTCAATAATGAACACAGTTTATATATATGTTAGGACATTAATATACAGCACCATCTAGTTCCATGGTAAGCTCGTAGCTTAGGCTTGTGTTATGGATACCAGATAGTTGATATACTACACATATTTATATAACTTTAAGAAGTCTAAGATTGTCTCATTAAACAAAAAAAATGTTGTTTATTATGTATTCAGCCCTTCTTAATGTTCCATTGCTAGACACGGGCCTCTCTACAATACGAGGGGTATCAGGCCACAGTCCACCACGCTGACCATGTGCTGGTTGGCGGACTGTACATGTCTTTCAAAAACTTGCTAGGTTCTCTCAGACATGGAGCTTTCATCACGATGTTTTCCTTCACCGTAAAACAAGCGGTAATCATGTTAGAAATTATTAGCACATGAAATTATAAGAGGTTAATTATATATTCAACCAACCACCTAATTCAGCTCATCAAAAAAAAAATAATAATATAAAAATAATCAAAATGATTAAGCTGCTGTATTGCTATAAGCTATGTATCCGTCTACCTTATATAAATAAGCGCTTATTAGGCCTACTTTGAATTACAATATTAGCTAATTTACTGGTCACGTAATGTTACTATTACCTGGGATATCAATTATATTTCACTTAGTAGTTCTGCTATTACATTCTGTAATTTTGCAGTTATTTGATCTACTTTTACTACAGACCTACAAGATATCATTCAGCTTCTATGATAAAATTATATTCATATATTCATACTAATTTTTGTGAAAGTAACTCTGTCTGTTTGTTAAATTTACACGCTTAATTTGCTGTACAGATACCTTTGCATTGCTTCATAGAGATGAACATAGGTTATGGAGGAAAAAACCTAGTTTTTATAAGTAAATCGATTTTCTTATAGCAAAATATCAAGAAATTTAGTCAATGTCCCTACCACATTAAATTTAAGAAGCTTTGTTTTAAAGTGAGTAATATTATTTATTATAGGTAATAACATTGTTGAGTGATCAAAGATGTATGTGTGTGCAGATGGTTATGACATATTTATGGTGTACTCGTAGATTGTAAAAGAAGTCAAGTTAACAGGTTTAAGAATATTTAGGTAACCTGTCAGACTCACATGCAATAGCTAATTTTTACATAGTACCTACCTAAAAAGAGAGAGTAGAGTGGATATTATACTTATTTAACTAGCAACTACCTTTGCTTCGGGTTGGTCCCTAGATAAAAACAAATCTATACCACGGGAGCCGCACATTTTTTCAGGATAAGATCTATTTGCTATGTAATCTATGTGCTATTCTAGACTATAATCTATTTCTATGCCAAATTTTATCCAGATCCGTTAAACCGTTCTGACGTGAAATAGTAACAAACATCCATACTCACAAACTTTCACGTTTATAATATTAGTATAGTCTATAGCAGGTTTACTTAATCATAATATACGTAATCACATAGATGATTTATCAAGATAATGCATTTATTTGATTTATATCATCACTTCCAGCATTTTTCAATGTTGTTTAAAATTAATTAATTTTAAATTTTGCATACGAGTAAAAGAGTTGGAAAAAGAAGTAAGGTCTTTGTGGCAGTTCTTCTCAAGACTAAGACATTTTTCTCTGAACTGCTTTGAAGTTGAAGTGTATTTCAAAATACCAAGATTGAATAAATAATTTTTGATTTTACTACATATAAAAAGGCAGAAAACCTCACAAACAACATTCCAATGCATTTTCTTAATCTCAAATCGTATACTCGAGACAAAGCTTCATAAATAATAGAATAGACAAAAAACCAATCGTGACTTATTCATACGTCGCAAACAAGCCCTCTGTCAAGCAAATCTGTCACTTATTGTATCTGGAGGGCCGCTTTCGCTACATTAACATTTTATTAACATTTCCCGTGCGTCATTAGGGTTGAAATTTGAATATCTTTGGATCGGAAATGCACAAATTAAGCGAGTGATCTGTTACCGTCTGTAATGAGCTGAAAGGTACGTAATGACGAGGACAACAAAACAACACTTGCTTACCTCAGACCGGGTAACGAACGCTGGCTTAGTGTGGAAGAGGATTTATGTTTCAGAAGATTGATAGGTAGGTAGTGATTTTTTAATGCAAATAAAAAAAATGTTAAACTATTTTTGATTCTTATTGTAAACCAAAAATGAAGCTTCGATATTTTAAATATTTTTTTATATGTAAAAAAAAATCCTTTTTAAAACTTGTTATTATTAATCAAAAAAAATGCAAAGCTAGTTTCCTTAAAACATTTATTTATTACTCAAATAAAAAAAACAAGACAAAAGCCTAAACACTAAAAAGGTATTATATTATATGAAATATCTCCACCCCAAACAATATGGTGTAATAAGATATATGATATCCACATAATGTAGCCAGCAATACTTATTAATAAGGAACGGTAGCTCGCACACAGACGGCGGCGTGGACACGGCGAACGACATTTGTAATGATACTAAATAGTTGCGCGCGGTAGGTGCCCCGTAAACGAGTAATGCGTCCACTTCTTGGGATGGTGTTATATAAGATTTGATAATTTAACACGCTTTTATATAAGCTATATTTATAACTAGCGACTCACTTTCGCTCTGCTGGGGTTTGTCCCCAGTTATATTTTAACGTTTAGTATAGATTTCTCAGAGATGAAATAATTTCCCGCGATAAAAAGTATCCTATACATTGAATACAACCAGCTATCATCATATCAAATTTCATCAAAATTTGTCCAATGGTTTTCTCGTGATGCTTTCTCAGACATTCAGACATAATTTCTAAAAACTATAGATTTGACCTCTGAATCTATAATAATGAGTATTTCAATAACATTTTCCAAAAAATATTTAATGTACAGATCCGACTCAGCTAGAATTATAATAATCTATATCTATCTATCTTGTCCAATATATGTCGATTTTAACTTGCTTGCAAATGTCGAATCGATTTGAGATTATTTATATAAGAAAATATGTTAAATCTGATTAAATATGCAATATTGAGCTTATCTGATGATGAAGCCAGAAGACTGCTCGTTAAGCCTTCCAAGTTGGATTGAAAAGCCCCATACATTACTATGAATAAATAGGTACATATTAGCTAAAGCGTTAGCAGCCCTGTGCCCATTCGAAACACATCCACTTTGGAAACAAAGGCGGTTGAAGTTTGAAACCTTGAGTTTCTCTTTCTGTAAATTACCTATATATTTCAGAGAACCTTACTAGTTTTTGAAAGACGCGTGAAGCCCGCCAATACACATTCGGCCAGTTCAGTGGACTGTGGCCTCAACTATTGGAAAGTCTGGACGCACTGTACAAATATAAGAAGATTCCTTATTTCTTCTACACACTTTCAAACAACAATGGAACGACACTTCAATACAACCGTTGAGAGTGGAGTTGTACGTACTAACGAAAGCACAGGGTGTAACACCGCCAACATCCCAATTCTGGGCTGTTATTGAGAATTTCTCTATAATAAAAGTTAATAAGGTACCTATGCTTGGCTCGACCCAGAACTTGAATAGGTACAAAACCTCTGGATTTGTAGCCTAGCTAACAACTAAACCAACGAGACAGGTCATGCACTCTTTTCGAAAATATTTCAAGAAAATGACAACATATTGGTTTAAGCCGTCCAGTCAATAAGTCAGAGGCACCTATCTGCGTAATGTCTCGGGGCAGCATTTACATATTTTAATGAGCAGTGCCTATCGCAGTCCGCATAGTCTAGATCATAGCTAGAGGCATTCAACATGGCTAGTTTGTTCTTCGGATGCTATTTGTCGATTATCGTGTAAGAGTTTAATTGCGTTGCCGTGTATATGAAATCGCTTTATGTACTAGTGGTCACATGTGATTTTCCCTGCAATTAGTTCTATGATATTAACAGGCTTAATAAAACTTTATCACGAATGGACTTATAAAAATCTATAAAACCAATATATGGCGAATTATATTGTTTACTTCTTCTATATTTCTGTGTCATCGCTTTTGCTCACTAAAAGTATTTCTAAATTTGATTAAATTTGAACCTTTTTTTTATTTTGTTCAATAAATTGAAGTATGAAAAGAGAAAGTTATTTGACGTATATAAAGGTAAAAATCAATACAAACAAAAGTCTTAATTAGTAAACATGTAAACATTGTATATGAAAATTCATTAACAAACTCGCCTAATTTCCTCTCCCTCCCCCACACTGGTCAGTGGGAGTGACGAACATCACCCTGTAATGTGCTACTGTTGAATTGCAAAAATCTCATTATGCTCTAACTGTCGTTATAGGAGTAATTAACTACCACGGACATAGAAAACTATGGAGACGTTGACTATTTTTAGATGTGTCCGCCTTTCGTATTTTGAGTAAAAATACATAATAAAATAAATGCGCAAAGATTGATCTGATTGCTTAGTCGGAGATTTGTTACTGCCCTGAAATTTTTTTATATTTATTTTAAATTAATCCTATATTATTATATATTAAACCTAGCTAAGACAAGGAAATAACAAGAAATGCATTGTTCTAAATTCAGTAGAAATTAGAGTATCATTGTACTAGTTAGTCATGTTTACTGTGAAATTCAATTTTTTTGTAAAAATAAAACTAAAAACTATGTAATTTTGATACCATTGTTTTATCAGAAACTAAACTAAGAAAAAATATTCAAGTTTTTATACCTGTCCTTTAAACATTAAGGATACCTAGAGCAAAATTAGTAAGTTAAATCCAACATTATTAACTAAAAATATAATGTTCTATTTAATTACAAATATAAAAAAAAACCTTTACAATATTATTCTGTATAGCCACATTTTAATATATAAAATTACATGACCAATAAAATCATAATAAAAAATCTAATTTTAAGGCTATTCCAAGCACGTCACAGTCCGCGGGTAATTGTGTTTCATATAACGAGTTTTTTGGCGCGCACCTATCCACGGTCTGCAAGTTCATTTTTGTTATCTGTGCTTTGGGCCTTGTATAGATAAACAATACTAATAACAACCTTTTCATATTTCAATTTCATTAGAAACTTTTTTAAAACTACAATTGGATTTTTAAATATGTTGTAGTTATTTGAAGTAAATAAAATAAAAATCTGTTTTTGCTTGTTTTTAAGCATATTTTGTAGAATAGTTATAAAAATGTTTATTGTGTTATTAAAAAATACTATATAACTTAATTAGTATATGGTATAAGTAACAACCTAACATAGTATCTATTGCTTGCCTTGAAACGGTGTAAAAAAATAATTTGCATCACTTCTCTCTTTACGAGTAAAAATAAAGTTTAACAACTATATTTGAGAGTTTATGTCAATAAAAAATTGAGATTGAGAAATATTGAGAAACTCTAGTTACTCAATACAATTTTTTAAGCGATATGTTGTACTTTAAATTTGAGTAATAATTAATAAGTATATTTTTCACAAGCGACTCACTCTCGTTCCGCTTGGGTTCGTCCCTTGGCACGTTTTAACGGTTAGTATAGATTTCTCAGAGATGAGATATTTTCCCGCAGTAAAAACTATCCTATATATTGACCTGGATAACCAGCTGTCATGATAACAAATTTCATCAAAATTTGACCAGTGGTTTCTAGTGATGCGTTCTCAGACAGACAGATAGACAGACAAAATTTCTAAAAACTATAGATACGGCCTCTGTATCGATAATAATGACTATATCAACAAGATTTTACAAAAAATATTTAATGAACAGATTCAATTCGGAATTGTATTATATGTAAAGGTAAACTATGCTCATCTATACTCCTACCTACAGATAAATAAAATTGGAGTGTCTGTTTGTAATATTAAAATAACCGCTTTTTACTAAATGCATTTGGATGTATATACGGTACATATACCAAAACAACATTTTTTACAATTTTTGTCTGTCTGTTTGTTCCGGCTAATTTCTGAAACGGCTGGACCGATTTTGAAAGGACTTTCACTGGCAAATAGCTGATGTAATAAGGAGTAACTTAGGCCACTTTTATTTTAGAAAAAAAAATTAAACCAAATTAATTAATTAATTTTGTTTTTGGAAGCAATCTAGGGACGAACCCGAGCTAAGCGAGAGCGAGTCGCTAGTATGAAATATCAATATATTAGACAAAGACAATATCAGTACATTTTCTTCTCTGTTTATCAACCGATTGTCTTTTTTTTTTGTTTAGTAGTCATTCACTAGCTTAAGTTTTATCGATAAAAAAATATTATCTTCGAATTTCCACCACTGGAAGAACACGAGTAAAAATAAAACACACAAAAATAAAACATAATTTATTGTGATAGTGTAAGGTCTACCAAGTTATCCTCAAACTCATCAGAGTCTTTCGAAGGACCGGGCACGTCTTCTATTACTTTCTTCTTTATATCGAGTTCTAGTTTCTTCTGCATTGGCGTTTCTCTTCTTACAAGAGGCAGTGTTGTTTTACGACGCTTTTCTTTTGGAGCATTGTCACCACATAGCTTGATTAAGCGAGCTTTCTGAAGAAGAATTAAAAATATTTATTTATTTATTCATTTATTTTTAAGCACACTTACAATACACATGTTAAAACAATTCAATACAAAAATTAAAGTAAAAAAAAAACAGACATGCATATCATTTATATGTGTACATAGCATTTATATAAGGCATTTATTATAGTATTTATTATAGTAACTGATAAAAATATATTTAAATCACAGTTTTGGAGAAAAAATATTCTAATAGTTTATACTTAAAATTGAAAGAATCATGAAAAATATCTAATTCTGGTAAAGCCTTAGAAATAATATTGTATTGCGTATTAAGAATATATTAAAAACAGCATCTATTCTCATCATTATCATTATGTAATACTGTAGGTATATGGTTTAGATGTGTATTGTAATTAAATAAAATATTAAACATTCTTCTGTTCTGGGTTTAAATCCCGATTCGGGTTAAGTTTAGTTATTAAGTTTTTATGTCAAAAAAAACTCAGTAGCTGCCCAGAGTTAGGATGTTCGCGGTGTTTCACCTCCGCATCTCAGATACTCTGCATTAGAGAGTTGAAATAAGATTACCAAACACATGGCCCTAGCTAGAAATATGTGAAGATCTATGTGCCATCATGTTTTTAGTACTTCGCAAAGGTAAAATGTGAAATTTAGTTTGATGAAGACACGTTTGACTCGGTTTGTAGTGACTCTACTTGTGCCAGCGGTCGCAGGTTCGAGTTCCCCTGGGGGCATTAACATGTGTGATGAGCACAAATATTTGCACTCCAGTCATGGGTGTTTATATTTATGATATGTATGCATTTAAAGTTATATATGTGTAGTGTATCAACTATCTGGTATCCATAACACTAGCCTCGTAGCTTACCATGGAACTAGATGGTGCTGTGTGTTAATGTCCCAACATATTTATTTATTTTTTATTTAGTTTCATTTACGTTGATTTTAGTTAATGCTATATGATTAATTACATTAAAAGATATTTAATCTATTAAGAAGCACAGTTATATAACAAATTCGTCAACAACACCAGCTATTATAAACGCGACAGCTATCACTATACTGTTAGAACTAAACGTAACAGATTAAAATAGTAAATTAATTAAAATAAACCAAATCAGATAATACGTTAGAACCGTATATCAATTAGGCATATCATTTTAACTTGAAAATAGCACTTGCATAAATAATGCTTCATAACGGTGTTAGTTAGTGATTCAGATTCGAATTTAAATTAAAATTGCAATTAAAACACACGGAAACCGATTCATTATTTCAGAATGAATATGGCTTTATAATTAGATGCGAAAATAATTTCTCTTCAAAAATCGTTCGCGTTTCATTTATACGCATTTCGTTGTTATTTCCTAAAACTATTATGAAAGTTGTTAAATGTAATGACCTAAAATTGAGTTTTTGTAGGCTTATTTATAATATGGCTTCATTACGTCTCTTATGGAGGGCGCATAAGTTTTTTTTTTTAACTAAAGCAATTTTTGATTTTATATATTTATATTATCACACTACTGTTATATGTAGTAGTGGCAGTGGTAGCCCAGTGTGAACGCGCTCGCTTGGGAAACCGAGTGAAGCGGGTTCAAATCCCGGGTCTTGCACCTCTGATATTTTCATGTGCGAATCATTTCTAACATGATTACCACTTGCCTTACGGTGAAGGAAAACATCGTGAGCAAACCTGCATGTCTGAGAAAACCTAGCAAGTTTTCGAAAGACATGTGAAGTCCGCCAATCCGCACTTGGCCAGCGTGGTGGACTA
The DNA here is from genome assembly GCA_905404265.1 of Fabriciana adippe. Classification (NCBI taxonomy): domain Eukaryota; kingdom Metazoa; phylum Arthropoda; class Insecta; order Lepidoptera; family Nymphalidae; genus Fabriciana; species Fabriciana adippe. The sequence continues at coordinate 11,786,548 of FR989995.1, read as the reverse complement.
TGGCCTGATTCCCCTCGTATTGAAGGGAGGCCCGTGCCCAGCAAGTGGGACGTTAAAAAGGGCTGAATATACTACTGTTATATGTGCAAAAGTATATATGCGTGTATGTTTATTAGTCATTCACGCTGTAACGCAGAAATGGCATGATATATTTAGATGAAATTAAGTACAGAGATAGACTGATGTATTACTTTTAGGTCAGAAAGTAACAAATCACTAGTTTTCTCATATAATTAAAAACAAAGCTACATAACGGTTTCTCACTCCGTTTTCTGATAGATATTGCATGTTTAAATAGCATTAACGCCGCGTCGTCTTAACCAACTCGAAACAGACACCTATATGTGAATATTAATTAGATTGAAAGTCTAGAGATTAGATTGCACTACAGCAGATCATAAAGGTTACAGGTTCGAGCCCCAGATCGATATAAAGGGAAAAATCCAATAATTGTGAGCATTTGTTTTCAGGCTAGTCTCGGTGTGATTTGCCGTCATAAACAAAACTTGATTTTGATTAGTAGATGATAAGTATTGACCTTCTGACCGATTACAGCCACGGAGAGCTATTTCATTCAGACGAATCATGTGCTCAGAAGATATTATAGCGAACAAGTGTATGCATAAACACAAGTTATCAATTTGACTCTCAAAGTCCAAAAATTTATGTGTTCTCGAAGGCACGGGGTTGAAACACTGTCAGCTTCCAATCTCCGGCAGCTATAGAGAATTTCTTAACAAAAAACTCAAAGACCATACTTGACCCCCGAGTCGGAGGCAGCATATGTTAGCCACCATACGTACAAGGCAGTACGTAAGATATGATACAATGATTAGTAAGTATGACATTATAATCATAAACCTATCTCTTTTATAATATGTAGCGATAATCAAACACAAATTCTAAAACCTTAAAAATATACCTAGTGTCTGAAAAAAAAAATCTAAGGACTTACCAATGAAGGATTCCGTCTCACAAGCAATTTGACATCATCAGAATTTATTGTAGAACGTTTCGCGTGCCTGCGGGATAAATGAAATCAGGCTACAAAGAAGTTACTACCTGCATTATAATACCAAAGTATTCTAAACCGTTACCAGTAATTACCAGTCGTTTAAACTGTCTATACACAATCTATCGATTCAATTACAGAAAGTTTGATAGATATAAGAACTCATAACGGTCATTTATAATTATTACAACAGTTATATATATATATATATATATATATATATATATATATATATATATATATATATATTCACGTATTAAAAAAATATTAAAATAAGCGAACATATCAGGAAACAAATAAACAAAAAATCGGCGGTTTAATACTATCTCCATTTAGAAGTCAGATAAAAAGTATATTTAATAAGTAAAAGTGTTAAAAATGGCATGCACAAGCGGTCTCTAACTTATTGCTAGAAGCTCTCATCTTTTACAGACAGCCCTTGGTGAGGTAATACTTCAAGACCTTATCGTATCGGTGATCTAAAACCTAAATGAACTAAATAATACTTATATACTAAAAATAAACATTATACATACCTACACAAATCGTAGCATTACATAGGTATATATTATATATTTACCGTGATACTATGTATGTATATATCTATGTATTTGAAAGATACTTTCCACAACGGAGATCTATAGTTTTAGAACAAAAACAATGAACTAGTTTGGAACAGCTACAGACTTATTTTGAAAAGGAGCATAAAGAAGCTTTAATTTTGTTACTGGGACGCAATGGTGAGTGTATTTTTGGGGAAAGTAGACTTGTTATTTAATTAATATAAATTTTACTTTGAAACTTGCTTGATTATATGGTCAGATACATTTTTAAAGCATTTTAATTCATTGTTTTACGACTTTAAGATATCAATCACGTCAACGTATTTTTACAGAGCTTACTTATATTTTTAATAATACGCATATATAAAATATGTGTGTATATATATATATATATACAGTAGCGCTCAAAAGTATTTTGACAACATAAAATTCATTATTATTCCTCTTAAAATAAAACACTATCGGACAGTGTCTTGAGTATAATGGAGAGCATTATAACTACGACTATTTGAACGTCATGTTACGACTTGTTTCGACTTGTCACTTTGTACTGCCTGACCAATGTGACTTTCAGCGAGCTCAAAAGTATTTTGACACGCAGTTTGCTCCGTAAATTCGTGGATGTTACTTGCTTCTTTCTTCTGATTTCTACTGATATTTGCTTACAGTAATTATTTCGATATGCCGAAATGTAAAGAATATTCCATTGATTTTAGAAAAGCCGTGATAAATGCGCTAAAGCAAGGATTAAAACAAATCGGAGTTGCTCGTATTTTTAAAGTGTCTCGTCAGCTCGTTAGCGCATGGAATAAATTGTATAATAAACGAAAGATTGTCGAAAATAAGCCTCGCCATGGACGTCCAAAAAAAACGTCTCCTAAAGTCAATCGTATCATAAAAAAGTTATCAACAAATGATGTTCGCAAGTCGGATGTAATGATACAAAGAGAATTGAAAGAAAAATATCACGTGGACATTCACGTTTTCACTGTCAAACGACGCTTGAAACTCTTTGGATTACATGGACGAAGACCGATGAAAAAGCCTTTAGTATCTACGAAAAACCGGAAGGCCCGACTTGCGTTTGCAAAACGGAACATATCATGGTAAAGTTCAGACTGGTCTAAAATTTTGTGGAGTGATGAAAGCAAATTTAATTTAATGTCTTGTCATGACATTAAATTTGCTTTCGTTACAGGACAAGACAAAATTTTTAATGGAGTAACGAAAGCAAATTTAATTTAATGTCATGACAAGACATTAAATTAAATTTGCTTTCATCACTCCACAAAATTTTAGACCAGTCTGAACTTTACCATGATATGTTCCGTTTTGCAAACGCAAGTCGGGCCTTCCGGTTTTTCGTAGATACTAAAGGCTTTTTCATCGGTCTTCGTCCATGTAATCCAAAGAGTTTCAAGCGTCGTTTGACAGTGAAAACGTGAATGTCCACGTGATATTTTTCTTTCAATTCTCTTTGTATCATTACATCCGACTTGCGAACATCATTTGTTGATAACTTTTTTATGATACGATTGACTTTAGGAGACGTTTTTTTTGGACGTCCATTGCGAGGCTTATTTTCGACAGTCTTTCGTTTATTATACAATTTATTCCATGCGCTAACGAGCTGACGAGACACTTTAAAAATACGAGCAACTCCGATTTGTTTTAATCCTTGCTTTAGCGCATTTATCACGGCTTTTCTAAAATCAATGGAATATTCTTTACATTTCGGCATATCGAAATAATTACTGTAAGCAAATATCAGTAGAAATCAGAAGAAAGAAGCAAGTAACATCCACGAATTTACGGAGCAAACTGCGTGTCAAAATACTTTTGAGCTCGCTGAAAGTCACATTGGTCAGGCAGTACAAAGTGACAAGTCGAAACAAGTCGTAACATGACGTTCAAATAGTCGTAGTTATAATGCTCTCCATTATACTCAAGACACTGTCCGATAGTGTTTTATTTTAAGAGGAATAATAATGAATTTTATGTTGTCAAAATACTTTTGAGCGCTACTGTATATATATATATATATATATATATATATATATATATATATATATATATATATATATATTTAAAACTAGGAACTCATCCTCGCTTGGCTCAGGTTCGTCTCTAGTGAAAAACAAAAACAAATCTGTACATTTTCCGGGATGAAAAATAACCCGTGTGCTATTCCAGACTATAATCTATCTCTGTGCCAAGTTTCTTACAGATACGTTCAGCCGTTCTGGCGTGAAAGAGTAACAAACATCCATCCATTCATCCTCACAAACTTTCACATTTATAATATTAGTAGGATTAATGAATAGTATAATAAAACTTTTTATACCTACTACGTACTTTGCAAAAGCTTCTAAATCAGATCCGTAGAGAGCAATCTTTGAGATCACAAGCTCTGCGATAATAGCATTTGCAGGCTTCGTGATATCCAATCCCATACAATGACAAGTTTCAACGCAAATAGCACGGACGTCTCGATGTAGTGCAGCACGAACCTTCTGTAAAATTGTTAGAAAAAGCCGTCTCTAATACATTCCTGTGCTTTTTTTTCCAGAATAAGTATATTTTTTTTTGTTTAGTTTGCAATATATTGTCGGTCTGTTCGTACGTCACAGATATTTTACTGACATGACTATTGATACCTATAACCTAAAAGGCACCTGTTTTCAAATCCTAAGATTTGAAAACAGGTACCTTTTAGGCTAAATCTAAATGACGAAATTAATTTATAGCGAATGGAAGTTTATAATAAGCGAGTAAGTACGTGTTTATTTTTTCTTCACGCAGTAAGGTACTTTTAATTATAAATAAATGGATATAAATAAATATGTTGGGACATTAACACACAGCACCATCTAGTTTCACGGTAATCTATGGGGCTTATGTTGTGGATACCAAATAGTTGATACAGTACACATATATAACTTTAAATACAATATAAATATTATAAATATAATTAATAGATTTCAATGAAATTCGGAATAGATACAGTAACTAGTACTAACTTAGTTCTAAGCTATCCTAGTTCAACATATAGGCCACTTTTCACAACGTGCCACGAGCAAGGGCCGCTGCTTTAATTATTTTAATAGAAAAATATGGAAATATAATTGTTTAAACATTTATTATAATTATAAAATTGTTATTTTAAAATAAAATTTAAATATTAATAAATAATGTTTATTTTTGCCAACCCTTGTCTATAAAAGCAACTGTCTAAACGTCTTCGGTATTTCCGCCTACGTCTAAGGCTCGACTACTAACTTTTCTTTTTTTAAACCGTAATTCCTTATCTTGATACTAAATAAATAGTGTTAATAAATTCCATTTATTTGTCTTAACTCTTCGCTATAATTAGCTATAAATCAAACTACCTTATTTATGAGTTTTATATTTTTTAAATATGTGAATTATTGAAAGCTAGAAACACTAATTTTTCAAAGCAGGCAGTTACTAGAAATAATTTTGTTTATTTTTAAATTAGCATAGAAATTATCATTCATAGAAATTAACGCCATCTTTTGTATTCTACGTAGTACCATTGACTAAAGCAGCAGCAACAGGCAGACGAGTGAATGTAATTTAGCCTTATCTCTGTTAGATGGCTCTTACTGTTTTCAAGTTATGCTACTCGTATGACGACATTAAAATAATGAATTATTATTAATTAAAATACTTATATACGAAAAATAACACAAATAATATAACAAAATATTTTCAGTGCATTATTAAATATTGTTTTTTTAAACCTGTAACTTGTAGGTATTTGCAAAGAGTTGGCGGGAACCTAATTGTTTCATAAAAATAGTATAACTCATAATACTCACAAATACTATCATTAGTACGCTTAATTAACATAGATAATATATGTATATCATAATATACACTTTTAGATATAAAAAAATATGTAACTTTACAATTACCTGAGAAATCGATAAATTTTCAAATGATGTCATTTTGAGAAAATGAAAGAAATGAAATGCGAATATAAGAAAGCAAACACATTTGAATTTTGAACTAAATAACTAATACAATTGCGTAAATATTTCCAATGCTTTTATTGTACTACATATTATAAACAAAAACATAACCTATAAAATCCTTTCAAAATATCGACAACAGCTGTCAAGTTTATACTTTCAAGGTCAGCTCTCGACAGATTCAAAATATTTTAAACATACATTTAAAATAATGTCTTCCTCTCTTTAAATAAAGTATCTGGACAACCGAGCTTGGCACGGAGTTCTTTTTTGTTACATCGTATTTTTTAGATAAAAACAAAACTAAAAACCTGCAATACAAAAAAAAAAAGAAAAGTAAAAACTTTGTATCAGCCCGGGATTCAAACCCGGACACGTGTGATTGTCAATTTTGCGCCTTTGGCCGTTTGACCACGATGCTTACGCCCAAACTTGCGAAATTATCAACCATATTTTGCGTGGGGTAATGCGAAAGAAAACCGCATGAAAACTCGAAAACAGGCGTTTCCGAGATTGCCAGTATAGATATCATCTAAGTACAATGTACATATTATGTGTACTTTATTACAGTTATTAAAAAAATATAGGTTTTATGCCAAATTTACAAAAGTAAATATAGTCAGTACCTAAGGGACGAAGTCAGTCAAAATATATCAGCTTTTTTTAGTCCTTCCGTGTATCGTGTGCAAATTGAACATACAAACTTAACTATTATTTATTTACTTGTCTTTAATATCCTTATTATTTGATTCGAATTATTATCAATTGCAACCTAAAAAACTACTGTCCGATATTTGTATCATCTGCGTAGAACCTGTACTACACGGGATTGGACTGTAAAAAAATTTTTTTTCTATTACTAGCTACGAGACTTTTATAATGAAACCATCTTCAATCATAGGTATCATTTAATTACTAATACATTAGTAATTTGAATGTTATAAACGGGGTATTAATAAATGAAAAACCTTTGTTTAAATTTATTTTAATTTTAATGAGTGTTCTGTACAGCTTGCATACAACAGTCCAACATTAGTACCACCAAGAATAATATTGTATTTCAGTTACATTTTTGAATGTTTAAAATTTTAAAAACTGATTTTTATAACGGTAGGTAATGTTCTTTAACCACTTGAACCCCGCTGGTGCCTATGGGTACCACTTCCGGCGTTACCGTTAAACCCCGCTGGTACCCATAGGCACCACCTCGCCCGCTGCACTTTTATCACTTATTACACGACGAAATTACTTTATTTTATGCCAAATGAGTGATACACGCAAACTTTAGAAGTTTTATCAATTATATAATAAAATAAAATTTTAATTAAATGCCGACAACGTTAAAAACAAACGCGTCAAAAATTGTTTAAATTTCAAGTGAAGCGCGCGCGGTTCGCTATTGTTTTTGTGTAATTTAAAATATTTAAACTAGTGAATTTGTGTCGTAAACGTATAAATATTTATTATTAGTATTCTTTGCAATTATTGAGATACTAATAAGTTTCTAATCACGTTATAAAATTAGTTTTTTGGTCCAACGAATTTTGATGTATAAAATTCGTAAAATAAGTCGCCATTTTATAACATGAATTTTGTCTATTAGTCATTGATTTGGTGCCTGATAAAGGTAAATCACTAAAGAAAAACTAATATAATTTCATATTTTCAGTTGTTTGTAGCATATTTCAATATTTTTATTATATAAAATATGTTTATTTACAAATAATACCTATTAGCTGTCAAATTTGACATATTTGAACTCTCATCAAAGACCAGTTAGACATTGACACATGTCGATATGTGTTATCGATAATATCAATATTTTAATATAAATATAATTTCATAGTGAGGAATAAAATACTAAATAAAATACTCTTATGTATTGTAAAATATAATAGTTATATGTAAGAGCCTAAATACAAAGTCAAACATAATAAACTACACTAAAATGATATTCCCATTATAGTGTAGTTTATTAAAGACGTTCATCCATATCTTCTATCTATATAAATAAAAATAAATGGCTAAATTTCTTGTTAAACGCAAAACTTGAGGACGGCTAGACTAATTAGCCAATTTTTTTTTCAAATATTCATTGAAGTCCTAGGAAGGTTCTTATGAAGAGAAAAATTAGAAAAAAATCACGGAAAAACGTAAAAATCACATTTTTCTTTTTACTTATTACTATTTTATTATGAACGCAACCTTAAAATTAATATATACTACTTGAATACATTTGTAATTTTCACACTTTCTCTTTCAGTTTGATGTTGACTTTATTTGTTTGTTTGTACTTCTTTCACGTCGAAACAAAGTGCTGAATATTTGTGATTTTTTTTTATGAAGACAGATGGAGGCTGAAGAATGAAATTGGCTACTTTTTACCGCGGGAGAGTATCTTGTTCCTACTGGAAAACAAGTTATATCTATTTCATACCAACCGTTAAAACGTACCGAAATAACATAAGTGTTCCCTGACTGCCTCGTCGGCCTAATAGTACTGTAAAAAGCTTTAGTAGTAGGGTATATTATTGAGTTGATCTACTGGAAAATACTCAGTAATAATAGTTTAGAAAAGGGCTAAGTAATTTGCAAAACGCCTGCTTCATGTTACGTGGGACTTCAAAAACATAGTTGGCAAAAACATGAGTGTATAATATGTATTAAACTTGTGTCTACCATTTAAGTAACGTAACTATTCATGGTTACTTCGAATATTGGCGAGGTATAACACAGGCATTTAGAGTAAATTAAAGTCTTCTTTGACTATCTAAATGATTCCCTAGATTAGAGGAAAAGATAATAAAAGGGTTGGAAATCCTCGAGAACAGCAAATTTCTTTATAAAAATCTTTGAATCAATAAAAATTATGTTTATCTAAATATTGTACTTATTGCGTTTTTCACATTGTTTAACACACGAATAAACTGAAACTAAAAGAGCTATATTATTGAAATTCTCATTCTCAAATTATTATTTTAAAAATAACAATATAAGAGTGCCAGTACATGGAACTAGTGAAAAATAATATTTAAATACCATATACCTAAGTGGTATAAATTTTTAAATTGAGATAGATATTTCTCTTTTTATAAATTAATATTTAATGAATATATTATGTTACTTTTTCGTAATACATATATTAATTTATTCGTAATATATTAAATTTTTCATGATACGAAAGTTTGCGGGCCAGAACTTTTATTCTCGCATTTATAAATTTTTTATAATAATCTTATTTGTTATATTTTTATGAAAATTATACTTTATTTAATAATTTTTAATCTAATTTGTTCAAAACATTACATTATTTTATTACACTTATTTTGATTTTTTAAATACTTATTTTTTATTGTTATAAATAAATATAAAAACTATAATTGTGTTTATTTGTGTTTAACGGTTCACGAAAATAATCGATAATTTTTAGTGTTGTGGGGTACATCACTACGCACCAAAATATTATCAGTACATACTACATACATTATTACAGTCAACTTCACATGTTTAAATATTTAGTTTTTTGAATAAAAAGTGTTAAGTTTTCATGTATATGATAATGCTTAGCTTGTTCTTTTATAATTTGAGGGAATTTATATACCGAAACTTAATTACAATTACAACACGAGCGTCTATAACAAATAACCTCAATTTTTCTTTGTTTTAAGAAACCCATCCGAATTTTGATTACAGTGGCTTTTTTCAAGATTTATTGGTGCATATTTGTAAAGCAAGGACTATTCTGTATTTTAGTAACAGTTTTATTATTAATCCACCTACTATAACTCGAATGATTGATTTGAAAATTGCGCGATGAGCTGCGCAAATACAAGGAACGAGTCGCGAGTGCTATAAAGTTTTGAATTTGATTGTAACTAACAACTAATATAAATAAATGAAGAAATGGTTTTGTGCGATTACATGTTTATTCATAAAACAGTGTTTCAAATTTAATGTAAATTTAAACCGTGGTATTGTCAGAAATCAATATATTACAACAACTACTACATTTTCAACTAACACTGATATATTGTCAGCTTATTATAATTCATCAATAGTTTAAAGTGTATTTTGTATATTGTCATAAATGCTCATATTATTTAAAAACCCAAAACAGCTTACACATTTTAAATCGGTGCTATATTATTTGAATTATGAGTGTTTTTTTATGTCACAGTTGTATCGGGGAAAAATGACGCGCGGGCTCGGTGTTTAACGGGTGTTGCATGTCAAAAAGCGCGGGGTTCAAGTGGTTAAATCTAACTTTAAAAAAGACAGTTCCTTTTTTAAAAAAGCATTAAAGGAAGTTATGAATAAAAAAAAAAATTAATACAGTTGTATTATCTTTTGTCATGACAAAAACATACATATTGTGCTTAGAATGTAACAAAATTATATTAATGAGGAATATTCTTATATTTAATAATGTGAAGACATTTTGATCAATAAAAAAATAAACTACTCAGAGCTATGAGTTATTTTTTTATAAATTTCATTTTATAAGGCTTTGAAATATTTCTAAACTGCCTGAGTTTTGGGATTTACATATACCAAAGTACAGAATAACATGTTCCTCTTAAAAATTTACAATTTTTTTAAATTGCTACATTGGCACAATAAAAAAAATAAACTCCAGTTGCTTACAAATCCAATTTGATTTTCATTTTACATATTATATTCAATGTACAGATTTACATTCACTATGTTCGAAAATATATAATTTTTCTGTGTTATTAGTTTTAGTTAGACTTTCTTAACGATTTGTACGACATCTTCATCCGATAGTACATGATCAATTCCAACTTTTTGCGGCTGATGTTTTACCGATGATCCCCAAACTAAGGCACTGGAAAATAAATAATTTTTGTTATTTTCATATTATAATGTTTATAAAAATTCAAATATTGTAGTGTATCAAAATAGTAACATTAAAGTGGTAATAGGTTTGCTTTTCAGTGAAACATTTTTTATTTGAAATAAAACTATCTTTTTGGATTATTTCGCGGATTTATTTTGATTTTTGGTTTCCGACGTCTCCAGCGGGACTCGAACCAGCAACTGCTGGCACGCAGGTAGGGTCACTACAAACTAAGTCAAATGTGTCGTCATTTATTTGTGTGATGAGCACGAATGTTTGTACTCCAGTCATGGGTGTTTATATTTATACGTATGTTTTTAAAGTTATATGTATATATGTAGAGTATCAAATCTGGTATCCATAACAAAGGTCTCGTAGCTTGCCATGGAACTATATGGTACTGTGTGTTAATATCCCAACAACAACATATTTATATTTATTCGCGTAAATCTAACAAATTATAAATTTCACAGATACTTACTATTTAAACTCTTTAACAATGGATCTATGTAGTTTGTTACAGAAGTCCTCCACACTGGTCCTGTCCGCGTGTAAAACTACCGGTGCGTTATAATCTGGCAGCTGGCCTTTAGGTTTCGTATATATCCTTATTAGTTTTAGATATTCCCACATTTTCTCTAATAAATCATCAAAATTCCATTTATGATGGGCTGATATTGGTACACAGTGAGGGATTTTGTATATTACGTCCAGTTCTTCTATGCTTATTTGATCTGAGGACGAGAAATTTGGTTTAACTATCACAATATCAGTCTATTATTATAAATTAGCGATTTACTCTTGCTTCGTTCGGATGCGTTCCTAGGCAACGGGAGTTTACAATTATATTTCTTTTTCTAATATAAAAGTAGCCTAAGTTACTCCTTCTAACATCAACTATCTGCCAGTGAAAGTCCCATCAAAATCGGTCCAGTCGTTTTGGAGATTAGCCAGAAGAAATAAACAGACAAACAAAAAATTATAATTAGTTTTTTTCTAACAAATAACATATAATTTGACATTACAAGCAGACACTTCAATTTTATTTATCCGTATTGTATAACACATATGTTTTATTGATATATCTATTACGCAAACATAGTCACCAGTAAAATTTAGTTGTTTATTATTAATTAATAGAGCATTTATAAAGACAGATAGTGACATACCAATCTTATTCAATAAATAAATGCACGGTACATATATTCTGTTGCCCTCAATGACATCTATCAGGTCGTCGCTGTTGGCATCGTAGCGGAGGGTGATATCTGCATTGTGTATTTTATATTCCGAGAGGATTGTCTTCACTGTTTCTACGTCTAGTTCAGATTGTGGGCACTGAAAGAATATATAATTTCTTTATATAAATGTACACTGAGTCAATATCTATTTAAATTTGATTATTAGTTAACCTTCATGGTGTCATTTTTTTTAAATGATGATGTGTGTCAAAATTGAATCATGAAATTTGGTTTACGATTGATAAAGATATTAATATACACCCAAACTGAGTACAAACTTTTTGAGTCAACTTATAATGATTGGCTGAATATACAAAAAGTTATAAACCTATAAGGTTTATAAGTTATTGTTTTAAACCTTTATTTTGATAATTCACTTGATCCTTTGTTTTAGTAAAACCTACAATGTGAGAACAGCTGTGAACTATATAATCTAATAAGTAGATAATATGTGACATGCCTAGCTTGCCCTAATGTGCACCCCAATTCCAATGACATTTTGGTGAACTCAATGAGTTAACACATGAAAATATTCCTTATTTAGATACTTACAGTAGTGTTTAAATTGATGCCACCTTTATCTTTTTTTCTAAAGTGTATGTTTGGTGGCTGTTTGTTCAACCGCAGTCCGAAGCCTTCCAACTCATGTTCCAGAAGTTTCTTGTGTTGCAAAGGTTTGAGGACATCTAGAACTATGAATATGAGACTGCAAGTCCGAGCTACAGCTATTACTTGACGACCTCGACCTTTACCATCTTTAGCTCCTTCAATGATACCAGGCAAATCGAGTAACTGAAATGTTTGAAAAAAGTATTTATATATTTTTTTTAATGTTGTCAATCAAATAACATGGAGGATAATGTGATTGTTTAAGAATAAATTAAGGTACCATATCTTGTGATATTAAATGAGCAATTCTGGTATATATATATGTATATAAATTTATTTTATGTATCTTGGAAACAGTTCTAATTATTTGGATGAATAATACATTTTGTATTTAAAAAAAGATTAGTTTTCTTTTTTATATTTTAATAATTTTTATATCTTTACTGAAAAACGTCCAGCAAAGCTCGTTTGCCCAAGGACTCTTAATTGGTTGTCAACATCTATACATATTATAATAAAATTGTAACTAAGCTGAATTAAAAACTCATTACATACATTAAATATTTTTTGGAAAATCTTATTGAAATAGATATTATTATTGATACAGAGAGCAAATCTAGTTTTTACAATTTTTATCTATCTGTTTGTCTGTGACCGCATCACGGAAAAACCACTGGAGGGATTTTGATGAAATTTAGTATGGTCTGGTTACCTGGGTCAACATATAGGATACTTTTTACTGCAGGAAAATATCTCATCTCTGAAAAATGTATACTAAACGTTAAAACATAAGTAGGGCCGAACCCGAGTGGAGTGAGGGTGAGTCGCTAGTTTAATATAATATTTTTTTAATAATCTCATGACTATTGGTATGTTGCAGTCTAGCTAATCTGTTTGAAGGATTGCTACTCTTTATTTGTAATTGTTGTGACTCATTATTATTTTATGTTTAAATGTTGGTATGTTTTCATGGTTCATGATTGAAGATCCATCATCATCATCATCCATAGTTGAAGATATGAATTAAATAAATTGTGGCAGTCTAAAATTTGCTTAAACACATTGACTATAGATTATTATTATTATCTTTGGAGTTTCTAGCAAACCACCAGTATAGAAATTTTTGTTTTAGTGTGATTTCAGTTGCTTTTGCTCTTATGTGTTCACAGGCACATAAGTGTGTTAATTTTTTTCCTGCATATTAATGTTACTTACTAACATCTAATAAGTATAAAATATAAAGCTAACAAATTCAAAGATCTACAATACCTCTTAATGACAAGGCATGATTACCTGTACAGATAAATAAAATTGAAGTGTCTTATTGTAATGTCAAAATAACAGCTTTTTACTAAATGCATATGAAATTATATACAATTCTTATATGAAAAATATAATTTTTTAAATTTTTGTCTGCCTGTCTTTTTGTCTGTTTGTTCTGACTGATTCTAACTGGACTTTCTGTATAAGGAGTAACTTAGGCTAATTTTATATTAGAAAAAAAATTAGGGTTCTGCTCAAAAAAATTTAAAACATACCTAACATGCACCCAAGTGAAGTGAGGGTAAGTTGCTAGTATTATAATATAAAAAGTAGCTAGGATATGAGTATATCTCTAAAAATAGTATTCATATAAAACTAAACTTAATCTGTTTAAATAATAGATGAATACTAAATTGTTGGAGGCGATAGAACAATCTCTTCTCTAGTACATAATGTAGTTCTTGTGGAGTATTAATTTAATGAGCAAGTGCAGTAAAGGTTGAGTCAATAGTAATAAGAAAATATATTAAAAACTAATGGTTCACCTTACATCAAAAACAAACTTATCCCAAGGGAACTGTACATTTTTCCAGAATAAAAAATAGCCTATATGCTATCCCCAGACTATAATCTATCTCTATGCCAAAATTTCATCCAGATCCATTCAGTCGTTCTGGCGTGATTGAGTAACAAACATTCATCCAAGCATTAAAACTTTCACATTTATATTAGTAAGATGATATACCTGAATTTTAGCACCTTTATATTTAATACAACCAGGCACTGTAGTCAGCGTTGTGAACTCATATGCTGCTACTTCAGAGTATACTCCGGCCAAATTGGATAAAAGTGTAGATTTACCCACTGATGGGAAACCCACAAAACCAATTCTGGCATCTCCAGTTTTAGCAACATCGAAACCTTTAACAAAATACAAATTAATTTTAGGATATTTCATGCCATTTATGCTTTTTAAAAGGATCAAAAAAAAATTTAATCATAAAAATACTACTATATGTACATTGAAAAACTTTTTTTTAACACGACATTATTTGAGTACTCTGGGTTAAATATAGCTATTCAAAATGAATGCTTATAAGATTTAGATAATTATTTATCATTAAAACTTACTTAAGTAATTGAAAGTAAAAACAAAGTTATATCCATTGAATGTATATATTAAAATATAATTCATAAATTAGCCACAGATCATTTAAAAAGTTTAATTCAGTGTAAAAGTGCTTATAAATTAAAAATGATAGAATAATATCTTATTTTAATGAAAAATAACCCTGTTATAAATGTAAGGTTTCTATGAACTCCTAATATAGTAATTTTGCAGTGTATATGACTAAAGTGTTGTTCAAAATAAAGCTTACCTTCACCGGTAGCACCGCCACCTCCTTTTGGTGTAATTAATTCACGCCTTAGCTTAGCTAATCGCGCTTTTAGTAATCCTAAATGAAGGGCTGTAGCTTTATTTTTTTGCGTACGAGCCATCTGGAATACGTAAATATAACTCTTGGCATTTTACTTAAGAAATTGTATATTGTGTTTCGAAATATTAATGAGTAGTTTAAAAAGTTTGTGCAATAATTTATTCAATAATAACAGTATTTCTAGAAAAAAGTTATAACCTCTATTACAAACCTCGGACTCTATAGCCGCAATTTTTTCCAATATAGTACTCATGGTTGTAGTTTTTACAAATGTTTACAGGAATTTTAATTATTAATAATAAATATTATAAGATAGTTGACTTATTTTATGCGTGCACTTAAAAATATAAATTGGAAGCGTGTCAATCTTCCATAATCAGTCGGCGCGGAGATCACGAATGACATTTGATAGTGATGTAATCAAATTTCAAAACCTAACAAAATAGAATTGAAGTTTATACAACATTTTGAATATAATTTAATAATTTCACAAAAATTAAAAGATAACATTTTTAGAATAGTAATAATGAATTTGAAAATGAATTTTGGGAATGTGAGATTTTTTTACATATGTAAATAAATTTATTAAAAAAATACTTTAAATAACAAATGAAAACAAAATGAATGAAAGATTTTGTTTTTAATATTCCATAGTTTATTACTTATACAAAAAAAATATATTAAGAAACTAGTATAATCATTATTATGAACGATGCATAAATAAAACGCATAAATTTGTTCATTCATTCTATGATAGATGGCGCTGGTTAGCAACTATAGTAGGTATTAGCCACCCAATAGATGTCTCTGGTTGGTTAAAATAAATGGAACTAAGCACGTGGAAATGCCTTTCCCGCTGGTTTGCGCAACGAACATTAAGTCTGTATAAGAAACTGTGGGAAACGGTTTGGGGGTACGTTTGAACAGGAATACTTCAGTGCAACCTTGCGCGCCCTTGCGGCTGTGTGTCTCGTGGCACAGAGCTTTAAGTTTACGAACTTGGCATAACGTAATATTACCTTCGACGTGTTAAAATATGTATGATTAAAAAAAAGAAAAGTGAAAATATTGTATTTTAAATTTATTGCTCTATAATAAAATGTTTTCGAAACATTATTTTAAGTGTAATTTAAGTGTAGAATTGTAGTTAAATGTCATGTTACGTAGCAATTTAACAGGTAAGTTTATTGCTTTTACTTAAAATAAAAATTAGAAAAAACAAATTGAACGTATTAGGAGTTTTGATGTATGTATTTCAAAATTAAACATTATTTATGGAATAATTTAATATTTATACTAGTTCATTTTAAATTTAATTTTTGATTATGTCTTTAATACAATTATTTTAAATTTATTTATAGTTAAATATAAAATTAAATTAACTAAATATTAAAAAAAATAAATAAAATAAATATTTTTTGTAAAAATATTTAATGTTATATATTATACAATTTATTAATAATATTATTATACAAGTCGGAATTTTCAAGCGTCCTACTTACATCATATCGTTAGTAGGTACCTACGTTTAATAATAATTTAATTTTTTTACCATACCTTATCCTTTCTTTGACTCCATATGCGTAGACAGAAGAGTTAGAGGATACTAATAGCGGGCCTAAAAGTTGTCTATCCCACCTATCTGTCTTATCTTTAAGGGCTGTATCTCTCGAGCCCTATCAAATAGCCGGCTATAGTTTTCACAGTTTGTGTGCAAAAACGCAAAAATTAACAGATGGAAATTCCAAAATAAATAAATTTCTTTGGTTTAATGTTTACTAAACTAAATAAGGACAATAGGTAAATAAAAAAAAATATAAAATGAATGGGTTTCTCAAAATTAACATTCTTTGTAAAATTGATGTGATTATTGTATTATATATCTACCTTTAGTAAAACAAACAATAAAAAATGATCAAGCATGAGTGGAACTTGCAGTTTGAGCTCTATCAAATATTTTACGAAGTATATAATCTGAAATGGTAGATATTAATTGAGGGAGCCCTACTTAGGCTGATTTTTCTGAGCTATTTCTTACTATTGTTATTTCTTTTTCAGATCAAATGTCTTCAAAATATGTAAATAAAGCTTAAAGCTACGAAGCTGTATAATATAATAGTATTTAATTAAAATGAAGACTGTTAACCTTTCAAATTTTAAAGTTTAAATTTAAAATGTCGTCGGTTGTGTCGTTAGATGGACGGGATAGGCCGGGATTGTTGCGTCGAGTGACATCGGGTTGCGCTCGCGCAGCTTGCACTCAAGTTGGATTGGTTATCTTAGTGGTGGTTTATGTGTTGCTTGGTGCTGTTTTGTTTGAATACTTGGAGTCAGGACCCGAGGTGCAGAAGAGAACAGCGATACAGCGGTCAAGAGAAGAATGTTTAAAGGAGCTTTGGGCGATAACAGGTATGTTATGTTAAGTTTCTTTAATAATAAAAAAAATCTTTATATTTAAACAAATATTTTGTATTTTACTCAAAGGAATATTACAAGAAATTATTACGTGAAATAATTTTCTTTAAAAAATTCTTTTCTATGGTATCTCTTTGTTTTATGTTCCCTTTGATGTGAAATCTGGAAAAGGAATGCTGCGACTCAATTACCTTCATCGAAATTTCATTTTATGAAAAATCATAACATAAATATTATAATTTACATATAATAGCCGGAAAAATCTATGAGTGATTTTCTTCGTGTACTATTTTTTAATTTCTATGATATCTTTGTCTTCTGTTCTGTCTAATGAGAAGTCTTATTTGTGTTGAGGCGACAGTATTTAGATTATATTTTTCGATACGTGTAGCTGTAGTTAATAATATTTTTTAAAAATATATTAAGACCTATAGGATTCATATTCACAACGTTTTAGTTTAATTCCAAAAAAAGCCAAAGTATCCAATGGCAATTCGTAATGCTATTATCATTAAATGAGCTCCTAAACACAAAACAAAACAACGTCTCGTCTCGTGTGACGTTTAATATTTATTAATACAATAAATCAAATAGGATATCTTGAAATTAGCTAATTTGAGATTTCCACGAGTGGATATTTTATGTAGTATGTCGAAAGTATGCGTAATGCGGCATAAATTAAAGGTCATATTAATACAAGTTTAATTTTAAGAATTTTGCGAAGGTCAACCTTACTTCACTTTATGCACTCTTAAAAAATATTATTAAAATAAAAAACCCGAATGCATAAAAGCTACCGAAAAAGATGAAAACAAGTTGACGAAGGAATAAAGTATGATGCAGTCGGCATACACGTTTCATCCTTGTCGCAAGATATATGCACATATGTACATAATATGTATGTTGTCTTAAGCAGTCGGATTTTTTATTTTTATAATTATTTTTTTTATTTAGAGCTCTTTAGTTTTTTTTCCAATTAGATATTTGATTTAACATTTAGCAATTTTTTATCCTAAGTTACTTTAAACAAATAAGTTGTATATATTTTTGTGATTGCCCCTTAAAAACCTTTATTTTATACCCCACTCGATTGGTTTGGTGGTTTTTTTAAAGATACATAAATTGATGTCTGAAATCCGCAATTTTTAACTATTTTTATATAATATAATCTATGGCACTCGCGTTATCAAGACAATTTAACGACGTATGAATCATCAAAATTGACCTACGCGTTTGGTCTCTATAACGCCACACACGAACAAACATACAAACTTACATAGAGTGAATATAAACACATTACCCTCCCTTGCGTCGCGCAGTCGGGAAAAAATATCTTTAAACAGTTATCAAAGATCAGATTTAGCTAAATAGAAACTTCAAGTAATAATAAAAATATCAGAAGCTATTCTCGTTCTCATTACCGTACAATTTTACCTTTAAAATTGCCAACCCTTTCAAAGCTCGAATGAGCCTAAAATGAAATTAATTGGATTCCACACAAACCAACAACTATCGGGGTTGAAGTTATTAATAGCTGACAGATGGCACTGACCGCTGTTTCATTGTTTCACTTTCGTTCATGAGAATACTTTAAGTAGATTAATATATTGTATAGAATTTGGGTCAATATATATATGTATACGAGTGTAGAGCCTTATGGGCTTTTTAATGGATCGGCTCTTTCGGCAAAATACTAGGTTGTTTATCGTTCAGCGAGCTAAAATGTAAGAAGCTAAGCCGCCTTCTTTTTCTTTCCATCTTCTCCTTTACTCTCTTTCCTATTACCCACTAGCACTTTACACTAGCGGCTCACACTCGCTTCGCTCGGGTTCGCCTTTAGACAAACAAAAAACAAATCTATCCTACGGGAACCGTACATTTTTCCGAGCTAAAAAGTGCCTATTTGTTATTTTGATGTATGAATTACATAATTGTAAAGTTTCTATTAAATCCAATCAGTAGTTTTTGTGTACAAAGCTGTATAAGTTACTACAGTTTTTTTAATTATCCCACGGAAACTGTTTAATTTTACGCGATGAAAAGTATATTAAATGTTGAACGGGGATATAAGGCACCACCATGCAAAATTTCATTTAAACAACAGTCCAACAGTTTCGGAGATTAGCCCGTACAAACAGACAAACAGACAGGGAAACAAAAAAATTGAAAAAAAATCTGTATTTGTTCTATTTCTCTTCTTACATCCTGCTGACTCGGATTTTTGCATCTTTTTTTCTATGTACAGACATTCAGCCTCTACAGTTTTATTATATGTATAGGTTATTTCGCATTAGGAATACTGCTCATACAAATGACTTCCCCCAGTGTCGTGATCAAGTTACAATGATTTTCAACGCTCACATCCACACTTCCAGTCACGTAAGAGTTAGGTGTACTTTATATCAATTGATCGTCAAAATTAAAAACCTCAAAAGAAAAATTTACGCGAAACAAATTTGCTTAATTCATAATTACAAACTGTAGCAGGCTATAGAAAACCATTGATAAGCTCTATCGAAACCAAAATTGATATTAATTAAATTTCACACAAACCGTACAGAATCGTTTCAAAATTATTAATGCCCGGCAGATGGCGATGACCGCGGAGTCATTGTTTCACTTAGAATTCATTGAAATACTTTGGCTGCGTCGATATAAATCGGAAATCAGAAATTAATGATCGATGTTGTATGTATGTAACAATATAGTACATTAAATCCCTAACGATGATAGCAGAAGGGTTGTCATAGTTAAATACACAGTTAACAACATAATGGCATAATAATTTCCTTGATTGGAGATCCTTTTGGGTATTAACGAGATATGATTAGGGATTGCAATCCGGAAAAACGGATCCGGTAATCCGGCGGATCCGGCATCATTAAACGTTTACCGGATCCGGTACCAATATACCGGATCCGGCGACCGGATCCGGTGCTAGCAATTTTTGGCAAAATAATGGAGATGTTGCATGTAGAAGCCCTGTACAGAAGAGATTCGACCCTGTTAAAGGTAGACTTTCGAAGCAAGCGTCAATAACGCGGTGTTTATATCGTTACCGACGCCGCGTAAGTTGACTGGTGTTAGTGACGCCTTGGTGACTTTGGATGGCCACGACAGACGTCCATCATGGTATCGCCTTTGCCGCGCCCACCACATCTCGATAGCTCTTTTAAAAGTATTTCCGTCAGTGACGCTGCGCTCGAATGTCGTTCCCTACACTTACATAGTGCAAGCGTCAGTAGCGTCAGTGACGTCGCGACAGGGCGACAGATTAATGCACCATGTATACCTATGTAGGAAACGACATTCGAGCGCAGCGTCACTGACGCCGTGTCAGTGTCGCTGCGACTGTGATGTTAGACCCTAGCCTTACTGCCGCGCTCATGTTCGCAGTGTCGCCGCCGCCCACGTATTTTGAGGTATTTTCAATAAAAAAATCATAAAATGGCATCTGTTCAGGCGTTTACTGAAGAAGATGGTGAAATTTTAATTACACTGGTGTCTCAGCATCCATTGCTTTATAATTTATTTTTTATATTGTTTTATAATTAATAACGTTGTAGAAACCTTCATTGTTTCGACTTTTTGATGAAAATTGGATGAGTGGAGGCCCTTTTTACACTGAGATAGTATCGAATTAAAAGGTCATCATCTTCTTCTTCTGTAATCAATTCAAGATAATCCATAATGAAATACTTTTATAAGAGCTATCGAAACATGGTGGGTGCGGCAAAGGCGATGGACGTCTGTCGTGGCCATCCAAAGTCACCAAGGCGTCAAAGTTGTTTTTATATATGTTTTATTTTTTGTAAACTACCTATATTAAGTACAATGACACTTGATTAACTTACTAACAGTTCATTTTGAACCGAAAAGCGAAAATCATCCTGAATTGATCAATCCGGCCGGATCCGGTCGGATCCGGCCGGATCGATGGGAATCCGGTCGGATCCGGCCGGACTGAAAAAGACGCCGGATTGCAATCACTAGATATGATGTATTGAGATAATATGCGTCCAAACAATTTGTTGGGCTAGAGGTAGCAGGTTCGTTTACTGGGGTTTAATATATTAATGTATATATGGGTTTTGGTGACATAACACACTTGTTTTATTTCTAATAACTTTATTATTTTAGTATATTAGTTCTAGCATTACAAGTTATAACTTACAAACACGACACTTTATTTCTAAAAAGTTTAAGCAAAGACAAGAGAAGTGTTGCCACTTGCCAGTTAACCTAAGCATAGAGAAAACCTTAACATATTATACGGGTTTTATTTTATTTGCTATACATTTGTCTAGAAATATAGTAGTAATAAGATGTGAGCAGCTGATCTTCTACACTTTTCTATGTCAAAGCAAAACTCGGAATTGACTTAAAAGTTATTACAACATAAATTAAGATGTAAATAGAATAATGTATTTTGCATACTTGTGTCTCATTAAATATATATGTATACTTGTATGTATATATGAATACGTATGAGTACAAAACGGTCTTGCCAAGACGAATCAATAGATTCCTCATTTGTCAATATCATTTCCATCCCTTTGATCCTACGAAGCAATAAGCCAGTAGAGATATAATTTTATATTGATTTGCGTAGAAATTTTACACGTTATTATTGGTTTTATATTGAACTTCTTAATGTATTATATATATATATATATATATATATATATATATATATATATATATATATATATATATACAGTAATATAAATCAGTACCTGGGTGGGTGGGTACCTAGCTTCGCTTGGAGTTTTTGGCCAGAAGTATAATTTTCTTTTACTTAAAGAAAACTTGAATATATAAAAAAAAAACAAAAAGAAAAACTTAGTGCCTGACCGGGATTCGAACCCGGACACCTGTGATTGTCAATCTTGCACCTTGGCTGCTTGAGTACGGTGCTTATGCCCGAGCGTAAGAAATTATCGACCATATTTTGCGTGGAATAATGCGAAAGAAAACCGCATGAAAACTCGAAAACACGCCTTTTTCCAGACATAAGACTAATCTAGATCAAGTTTTCGCCCCCAAACACCCCCACGTACCAAATTTTAGCGAAATCGTTAAAGCCGTTTCCGAGATCGCCAGTATAAATAAATAAATAAAAAAAAAATATACAAGAATTGCTCGTTTAAATATATTATATATATAGATTTAAATAATGTAGGATTTTTTCCAATCATTTCCTCAATATCGCCGCGTAACAAGAGGTTTCCTCCTATGTTTTTTTATGAGTTTATTATTTCATACCTTCATTCTTATACCAGATATATATATTTTATAGGTACCTACTTTTTCTATTAAATCTTCGGCTTTAAATTTCGAGATTTCAGATTAGATTAAGCATACATGTAACAATAACGTTTCCTTAAAATAAACTGTAAGTACTTCTAAGAAAGAGATTTGATGAGATTAGTGCCTTTAACCGAATAAATTCTTTTATTTTATAACATTAAGATACAAGGGCGGCGGCAGAATTATTTCCAGACGGAATGCATTTGCTTCTTCACATTTAACTACTAAGTAATCTTTAAATGGTCAACTTTATAATTTATATCCATAAATATATTTTTTTTAATATTTGTGAGAAAAGTTAAATATTTTTCGCAGATATCTAAATGTAAATAGGGATTTTAATCATATAATTTTATTTTTGTATATCAAGGGGGCACCAGTGTGTTCCTTTCATACCCCCCCCCCCCCCCCGCCCTCCCCTACCTTCCCTCCCTCTCTTTCTCAGCGCAGATTAGGATAGATTATAGATTTAAATTTTTAAAAATAACTTGTTCGTGCAACTATGTTGGAGAAGTTATATTTTTGGTATTTTTATGAAGCGTACATTTAACTTTAACGTACAATAATATGTAAACGATCTGTCATGTTTATTTCATGCCGCGCTTGTATTATGATTGCTGTTATTAGCGGCTTTAGCACCCTATTACACAAATTTGCAAAACAAATGAAAGAACTTTATGTATGGTAGTAATGTAAACATATATGAAAATGTCATAATTGATATTAAAATGATAACTTTTCACTCATAAATGTATTGCGTAAAAAAAGTGCGGATATAGAAACTCTTAACTTAGTATTGAAAGATTTAAGAAAAAACTTTAATCTAGTAAATAAACTACAAATAATACATAAGAATACAAAATAAGGGGATAACTACTAAGGTGTTGTGAACTTTGATGTTGCGAGTTCTAACACCCATCTTTCATTTTGGTGCGCGATCTGGGTCATGACAACGAAATGAGACCGATCGTAAGCCAAATGAATCTACATATCTAATGTTTACCTAGTTTTCTCTTCATACATATAAAAGCGATAATTTATGACAGAATTATTAAAGCTTCTAAGTTAGAATAAATTCCTTTTTCTCTGTCTCTCTCTCATTAAGCTCTTTTTTTAATATCTCACTACTTTGTGTATTCAGCCCTTTCTAACGTCCCACTGCTGGGCACGGGCCTCCTTTCAATACGAGGGGGATCAGGCCATAGTCCACCACGCTGGCCAAGTACGGTTTTTTTTTTTTTTTTTTTTTTTTTTTTTTTTTTTTTTTTTTTTTTTTTTTTTTTCCTTTCCCTCTAACATAATTAGAGACTATGTTCTCTTAATTTTATTTATCTACTCTTTCATTCCAGTTCTCGCACTTATTCCTCTCGCACTTTCATTCCGCATACCTTTTCTTTCTCTCATCCGTCCTCTTTCGTTCTATGGGTGGGTTCCCTTCCTACCTACGTTTCTATGTTATGTTTCTTGTTTTTTCCTTGGGTAAATAAATGGGGGGTACACTTTTTTATTTAATTTATATCTTATTTATATAGTTTATATACAATTCTTATGCTATTTTTCTAATTATTATACATTGTCTTATTCTAGTTTCTAAATGGTTATACAATACTATTACTTATTACTACCTTATTTCTATTAGCCTATTCTAAATTTTTATTTTTCTTATAATTTTGATGCTAGTTAAAAATATGCTAATCATATCTATCTAGCATCATTTATGTGCTATTTCGTTTGCTTACAATTATACATACATATTTACAATAATTTAAGAATACGGCTCTATTTTGATCATTTTTTCCTTTCATTATATTGCTTATATTTTCTTGTGATAATTTATGGCCTAGTTGGTTTTCTAAATTATATCTTGCTTGAAGATGGACAGGACACTCGAGGAGGATGTGGAGAACAGATTCGACCTGCCCAGGGTCGCAGACGCATGACGGGCTCTCCTTGCACTTAAAACGATGTAAGTACTCGGAGAAGCCGCCATGCCCCGTCAACACCTGGGTGACGAATCTGTCCACCTCTATTTTTCCGGTCACTCTGTACGCCGCCACTGCGTCAGGGAAGAACGTTTTGGTCAAAGCGGCCGTTTCGCCATTTCGATACCGGTCGTTCCATTCGTCAAGCGAGCGCATGCGAATGCTTCGCTTGATGAATGAAACGGGACAGTAATCGTAGTCGAAACTCCGCTTTGACCTCAACGCCGCCTCTTTCGCCAGTTCGTCAGCACGCTCATTGCCTTCCAGTCCTGCGTGTGCTTTGATCCAGAACAAACTTATATGTTTGTTCTGGAGCAAAGCATCGCGCAGATAGCCCCGCGCCTCAACGGCCAAGGGGTGGAGGGCTTTGGGATTCTGTAATGTTTGGAGTGCCGACAAGGAGTCGGAATAAATCCCAATCGTTCCTGTGAGCCCTCCAGCCGCCATCCGCGCCGCCCGGCACATCGCCAAGAGTTCCGCCTGGTAGACCGTGCAATAGGACGGCAAAGCAAGCTTGAGGGTTTTGGTTTCGGCGGCGCCTCTCCATACGGATAGCGCCGCTCCCACCTTGCCCTCAATCTTGCTGCCGTCCGTATAGATGTTAAAGTCATGGCCGTTGTTAGTCATGAGTTGGTCTTGGTCCACCAGACACTTGAACTCAATGTCGATGTGGCAGGCGGGGTGCGGAGACCGCAGAGCCGAAGACATCCGCTCCACCTCCCGATCTCCTATCTCTCCCTGGGGTACCCCCTTCTTGGCCTCGTAGAGTGCCGCTGCTTCGCGGACCCGGAGGTCAAGAGGGAGTATCCCAGAGAGTAACAGAGCCGAGTTCAAGGAGACAGTGCGGTACGCCCTGCAGAGCTTCTGCGCGAAGCCTCTTTGGAGAATGTTGAGCTGCTTGCGGACCCCCAGCTTTCCGGCGGCAGGTGCCCAAACGCTGGCAGCGTACAAAACCACCGGTTCAACCACCGCCCGGTATATGATGCGGATCACTTCGGGATGGAGACCCCAGCTGGCCTTTGCTGCACGTGCGAGCTGGTGATAAAATGCGATCGCTCTTCTGCAGACACTCGCGACGTGGGTGTTGAAGGTGAGTTTGCGGTCAATGACGACCCCTAAGAGCTTAATTTCGTTCGACAGGGCAACGTCGATCCCGCCCATGTGAAGACGCGGGGTGTCATACTTCAGTTTGCGTGTCATAACCATCGCGTTGGTTTTATGAGGCGCAAACCGAAGTTTGTTGGATGCACCCCACGTCCTCACACGTTCGAGAGCGGCGTTGGCCCGTCGTTCGATCTCGAGACTCGTCTTACCCTCGAACACCAACACCACATCGTCAGCGAATGCCTGCGCATAGTCACCTCTGGCCTCCAAATCCCGAAGCAGTGGATCCAAAAGAAGATTCCATAGAATCGGTCCGCCGATTGATCCCTGCACGCAACCCTTCCCGGTGCCTCTCCTGTGCTCCTCCCCACAGTACCTAATGGCAACTTGCCTATCACTCAGGTAACTGCCCAAGAGCCGCCGGATGTTGGTGGGGCACTTTTCCTCAGCCAGTCTGACCTTTATTTTGGGCCACCAAGCATTGTCGAAGGCGCCCTCTATATCCAATGAAATCAATACCACAATTTTCTTGTTATCCAAGTTTTTTCTAATGTGCTTCACTAAGGTATAGAGGGCGTCCTCCGTGCTCCGTTGAGGCATAAAGCCAAACTGGCGAGTACTGAGCTTGGGCCCAAGATGATATTGCATCCTGGCTACGAGCATTTTTTCCAATATTTTCCCAAGTACTGGAAGGAGGCCAATGGGACGGTATGATTTAGGTGCCGTGTAGGTATCCTTCCCCGGCTTCCGTAAGAAGACCACCGTGGCCTCCTTCCAGGCCTTGGGAAAGCATTGGATTGCCAGGCACCGGTTGAAGAGGCACAGGAAGAGGTCGGGGTCGAAATTGATTGCGTGCAGGCATATATCGGCGGTAAAACCGTCCGCACCAGGAGCCTTCTTCGGATCAAAGGATCGACTCGCCAACTTCAACTCCAAGTGAGTGAAGGGAGGGTCCCCTTGCTCCGAAGAAGTTTCGCTGTCCATGAGCTCGGCTAGGGCCCTCACCCGTCGGTGCTCCTCAGAGTCCTGCTCTTCGGAGTCCTTCGGGTAGAAGGTCTCGGCCATGAGTCGAGCCGAGCTCTTGGCATCGAGCTCCATATTGTTAACTACGAGCGGTGGATCCTCCTCGCGTTTTGCCGTTCTACCAAGTACCCTATATACACCCCCCCAAAGAGATTCCTTATCCTGCTTTCCGCAAAATTCCTTCCACGACTTGGTTTGCGCTTCCTTTTCCTCGTCCTCGTACCTAGTTTTTGCTTCTAGGTACTCCTCCACCACCTTCGACCTGCGAATTGGTGCCGCGCACCGTATCCTCCTCTTTCTGGTGGCCACCTCGTGCTTAAGCGCGGCCAACTCCTCAGTCCACCATGGCACTCCAATTTTCTCCTTCCTTCTAATTTTAGGTATTGAGTGTCTACATGCTTCTGTGAGTGTCTGTGTAAGTTTGTGTACGGTGTCATCTAATTGTGTGGCTGTGTGTATGTGTTCTATGTGGGTGACTGTGATGTTTTTGGATTGCAAAATTTGGCCCAGTTTCTCACGAAACTGGGTCCAATTTGCTTTCCGTGTATTGTATGTTCGTGTCGTTTGCTTGATGTGATTGTGTGTGACCTTTTTAAGCTGTAGTTTGAAGGAGATGCCATTATGATCCGAGGAAGTTAGGTCTTCGCGTACCCGCCAGTCGTCCACCTGATCGAGGAGGTTGGGCGACACAGTTGTTATATCAACATAACTGGTATACCTGTGTCCGCCCCTTATCACGTCGAACGTGGGAGTTTCCCCTTTATTTAGGATATCCAGGCCAAGGTCCTCGAGGGTCCCGCGCAGTTCCTCGCCACGGCGATCTGTAACGGGGCTTCCCCACCAGATGTTCTTGGCGTTACAGTCGCCCGCGACTATCCACCTTGAGGCCCCCAGCTCGAGCCGAATTTTGCGCAGGTGCGCCAGGTATGGGTCCATGGGCTGGTCGGGTTCGAAATAGAGCGAGACCAGGGCGATCTCCCAGGCGCTGGTTCGGA
The DNA here is from genome assembly GCA_905404265.1 of Fabriciana adippe. Taxonomy (NCBI): domain Eukaryota; kingdom Metazoa; phylum Arthropoda; class Insecta; order Lepidoptera; family Nymphalidae; genus Fabriciana; species Fabriciana adippe. The sequence goes on along the minus strand of FR989995.1, from coordinate 11,758,739 downwards.
TCCCCACCACTGTGATGTTATTTGTGGTGAGTTTTGGGTACTGTGTAATATGAAGGTCTGCATTGAAAACTTTTATTGCGGCCTTTACAGGACCCTCTCCGTTGTCAGCGCACTGGAAGACCCTAATCCCGCTCCGGCCCGAAACCCTTCCCTCTCTGCCAACATAGGGTTCCTGCACTAGCGCCACCTGGGCTCCGCATTTTCCGGCTTCGAGTAGGAGTTCGGTGAGTGCGAGTTTCTTGCGCTGGAGGTTCGCTTGCAGGAAATGGAGTGCCACTGTATCTGCTGGCACAACCTTAGCAATACGCCACTGTGGAGCGGGCCAGTTCGTCCCACCTCCGCCTAATCGGGCAGTCACTGCTGAAGGTATTGTGCTCTCGATTTTCGAGCTTCGCCCTCAGGCAGTTTCTGCACGACGGCGGGGCGCCCGCTGTCCATTCGGTGCATTTCGCCTTAAGGTGCGGGCCTCCACAGTGGCTGCATGCGTCTGTCGATTCCACGCAAAATTTTTTACTATGGCCGTAGCCGAGACACCTAGAGCATTGGACCAATGGAGATTGGTCCTCCGCCCTTACCCTCTGGAGGTCTATGTGGACGCTGCCCATACCTGTGATCCGGCTCCAGAGTGTGGGTGAGGTGCTCAGGACCACATTGACCATATGCGGGTTACGAGCTGTCTTCCTGTATTTAATGAGGATCCGATCATCCTCGTTGTTGAGGCTGTCAAAGAGCTCCCTGTTTTGGTTCCTCAGGGCCCTGACTATGTCCTCATCAGAGTTCATTGACAGGACGCCCTTAAGGACCACAAGCGGGTCTCTGTTCTTGACATCCTCCACAACGAGGCCGGTTCCTTTCTCTATTAATCGCTCCTGGCCAAGTACGGGTTGGCGGACGTCACATGTCTTTTGAAAACTTGCTAGTTCCTTAGACATGCAGGTTTCCTCACGATGTTTTCTTTCACTGTAAGGCAAGTGGTAATCATGTTAGAAATGATTCGCACATGAAAATACCAGAGGTGCAAGACCCGGGATTTGAACCCGCTTCACTCGGTTTCCCAAGCGAGCGCGTTACCACTAGGCTACTACTGCCTTGTCCCACTACTGGGCACAATGAAAAGTGGGGGAGTGGAGGGGGGCGGAGACGGTTTTCTCAGACATACAGGTTTTCTGAATATTGTTATATGTATGTGTTTCTTTATCGTAAAGCGGTAATCGGCGGTGGTAATCATGGTTCAAATAATTTGCATATGAAAATATCAGGGTTGCGAGACCCGGGGATCAAATCTACTCCACTTGGTTTTCCAAGCGAGCTTGTGACTGTGCAACTGCTTTTTTAAAACACTTAACCTCAGAAAATTCAAAATAGAAATATATCATGTTGCCAGTTTTTTACAAGCAGTAAAATGCCTTCGGGCACGTTCGGGTATTTACGGTTGTTGGTTTAAGGGAAACATTTCAAGTAATTCAATCAAATGGCGGAAGAAGACCGGTAGTTTCGGGCACGAGTCAATATTTAATTTGGCCGGCAAGAGGAATGGCTTCCCAGGGTTTGTGTCACTTGTTGAATATTAGAGTAAAAGAAATACTTCTATATTCACAGGATCTAAAATTAGAAAATCATTATTCATGCATTGTTACGTACAACAATGAATTATTCGTCAAGTAAAAACGTTAATCAAAATATAGTCTTAGAAAGTATATTTCAATCGCACGTGTTTATTATTACTCTCGTAGTATACCAACTGGTAGCGGTAGCGTAGTGGTAGCGCAGAGGTAAAGCTGTTGCTTGGGAAATCAAGTGAAATGGGTTAAAATCTCGGGTTTCACCCCTCTTATATTTTCATGTACGAATCATTTCCAACATGATTACCACTTGTCTTACGGTGAAGGGAAACATCGTAAGAATACCTGCATATCTGAGAAAACCTAGTAAGTTTTCGAAAGACATGTCAAGTCCACCAGCTCGCACTTGGCCAGCGTGGTGGACTATGGCCTGATCCCTGTAGTATTAAAGGAAAGCCCGTGTCCAGCAGTGGAACATTAAAAAAGGGCTGAATAAGAATACGATGCCAAATAGATTCAACGATCGAAATTACGGCCTTACTGACTTAGGTTATACTTGATCTGGTTGATACGAGTATTTCTGTATATTATAATATTGTAATATTAATATATACTCAAATGTGTTTCCTTTAATAAAAGGTAAATAAAATCGACACCTGCAAGGAGCATCATTGCAATTCAATATTATGACGATTTTTAGTTTGTACTTAAAATACATAATGTAAGAAATTCATTTCAAATATAATCATAACTAGTTCTTTTTTTGTCAAAAACATTGAATTTAGGCATCCAATTTAATGTATTGATGAAAAACCCAGATTTTTTATTTAATATTAAAAGAAAGCAAAGAGGTTCGGTATTATCATCTTGCAAATTAAATTTTGTTGAAGAGTAGTGGTTTTAAGGATATCGCAAGAAATAACATTACATTATCTACTTTTACCTTTGGGAAAGTATTCTAGTAATGTTATATAGAAAAGCCCATTGGTATTTTCTGTAATGTACTCGTATTTTGACTTAGAAAAGTAAACTAGAACTATTTTAGAAGGTTTTTAATTAAGATAAGCGGGTAAAGAAGAGAAGAAAGGTATCTCTTTCTTGTAAAGAGAGCTTGTGAGTGAGTATATTTGTTATTTTATACTGTAAAAGTTTATAGGATTTGAGAGAATTTACAAATGTTAGCTTATAATATCCCTTTTTTAATGTTGGGTAATATATTTCGGCTTTATTTTTTCTAAGGTTACATCTTTTTCTCAAGAACTCGTATTAAGTTGAAATTAATATCAAGTACTCAGGTCTTCAATTATTTAGAGTTGTGAAAAAATCAAACTTTAAAATCAACGCTATCAAAAGTTACGACTATTTATACCGTATATTTAGACTTCCAATATGATACGCAAGGGAATCATAAACCTATTGGGTATTTCCCGTTGACCTAGAATCATGAAATTTGGCAAGAAGCAACGTCTTATAGCACAAGTAAGGGAAAAACAAAAACAGTATCCGAAAACCGTAAATGTAGTTAAATCACAATTTTTTTGCAATAATAATATTTTTTAATGTTTCAAGCTACGGAACCCTCGGTGTGCAAGTGAGACTCGCACTTGTTGTACTTTTTCTAATTGAATTAATTAGTAGGTACCCAATCATGGTTAGCGCAATACTAAAAACATAGAATGAAATATCCAAATACGAGTGAATATTTTCCATGAAATAAAACAGGGGAAGTGACTGATCGTGCCTAAGCCGTTACAAAACAAATCTCTGACAGTTCGGGCTATTTGAGAAGATTAAAAAGATATTTAACAAATCGGCCTTAGCAAGAAAACCATTATTGTAACGCTTTAGTTAAATTGGTGTCGGGTAGAGTAAATGTGTTTAATACTTTATAATTGGGTATCAAAGCTGTTCCTGTATTCTAAAACTAAGTTATCTGCATTTAAAGTAAAATTAGCTTTATAACAAGTTCGTGTAAACAAAACTATTAGGTGAAACGTACGTAATATATTGTATTTAAATGGAAATGCGACCTGTGCCTCACTTTGACGTTGACTAATTTGAGCTAAATAGCTTTCGCTCTATATTTCAGTCGTTAGTTGATCTGAAACTTAAGCAGGTGGTGATGAAAGGAATTCATTCGATGGATGCTGATTAAAACTGTCGACATTTCTTAACGAGCGCGACAATTAATCTGAAAATGTCTGTTGGAAGACATCGTATCACCTGCATTGCGGTTGAAGCGTATAATAGACAATACATAGAAAAATGATATAAAATAAATAAAGTAATTTCAGTATAATTTACACTCTCCGAAGAGATACTCGTTTGTCGTATCAAGCTCCGTATCATTATTCCTAACATATTAGGTTTTTAAATTCAATTTGAAATTTTTAGACTTAATTCGCTAATTATTTTCGATTTTAGGATGTAAATTTTATTAAATAATAAGTAATATGAAACATGATCAAATATGCACTTACGTTATTGTATCAAAATATGTATAATAGTTTCAATAATTATCATCGGAATATCAGGGCATGCCGTATGAAATTTTGTATTCACGATAAAAGTGTGTAATACTACAGCATGATGGTATAATAATTTTTCAAATTACATTTAAATTACCAAAGCTGATAATTTCAACATAATAATATTTTTTTCGTCGGATCTTTTTGTATTATAAAAGTACTTACATATATCTATTTTATTTCATGTTCAGCTGCTTTATTTATGTCGTTTTAATTTCCTTTGTACCTATTAAAAATGTGGAGGAACAATAATAATTTATCCCTTTTAATGTTTTACTGTCGGGTATGGGTCTCTGTATTTTTATATTGTCAGAAGCATAAGACCATAGTACGAATAAATGCAAATTAGAGGAGTTCACGCATATTTTTAAAACTATTTAATTTCTATTAGACGCGTAGGTTTTTTTACGATGTTTTCCTTAATGTATTAGCTGTTGGATAAAATTAACAAAAAAGTAATAAAAAAAAAATTAAACCGATTTCAAACAGAAAAAATATATACTAAAAAGTAAAAAATAACTGAACGGTGGTTTTCATTTACTATTTCGGCGGAAGGCGCACCCCATAATACAACACGAACTGTCGCTGCTGGGTAAAAAATACCACAAATTACTAAATGAAAAGACCTGGCTTTTATATGTATATTTTAATGAAATATATTTTTATTTTGTATTTTATTATATTTTAAACTAATCAATTTAGGAACAAAGTAATTAACTCTTTACGTAATGTGTTAATTTTTTTTTATGAAAACACAGCCTAAAATTACTTGCGTTTAACACATTGCACATTAAGAAATAAAAATAAGACTTTAAACTTATTAATAAACTAAAAAACCAGATCAATATCAAATGAACACGACATACTCTTACTTATAATAACAATTGCAACATATTTTAATTTGGCTTAATTTTTTTTTAATTACTTCTTTATTTCGTAATTTTTAGTTTTAAGTAAAATCTGAAATAGTTTTACAAAAACTAGTAATTACAAAAACTATTTCAGCTTTAATAACAAGATTTAATCCATATCATAAAAACTGCTGAATAGATTTTAATGAAATGCATGCAAATAAAAAAAGAATGATTACGATCAGGTTACTAGTTTCGGAGAAATGCGTGGACAAACATACATTCATACGTACATACGTACATACAAGCATACATACATATGTATATACTTACATACATACATATTGTGTGTTCTATGAATTGATAACCATCTTCTTTTTGAAGTCGGTTAAAAATATGAAAATTTCAAAGGTGCATAAACCGGGACTTGAATTCGTATCTGCTCTGTTTTCATAGTGAGATTACCAATAGGCTGCCACTGTATCCAATAAAAGTTCTTGGCCACGATCTATACTAATATTATAAAGCTGAAGAGTTTGTTTGTTTGTTGGTTTGTTTGGTTGAACGCGGTAATCAGGAATCGCTAATCAGGAATCACAAATCAGGAATTACTAATCCGATTTAAAAAATCTTTTTGCATTAGATAGCCCGTTAACTGAGGAAGGCTATAGGTTATATATCATCTCGGAAAAATGTGCGTTTCCCGTGGTATAGATTTGTTTTTGTCTAGGGACGAACCCAAAGCGAAGCGAGGGTGAGTCGCTAGTTAATAATAATAATTATAATAATAAGTCTATAGATATAGGCATACTGTTACTTTAGTTTTGTAATATTACTTTTTAAAGAAAAGAATTCCCTTGTAAAAGCGTTTTTGTGTTTACAACCGCTAAATAATTTAGCTACGACGATTGCTTCATTGAACCCGATCTGAATAAATGATGCAAAGTAATTTTGTTTATATGCAAAGGTATTTTCAATGGCACTTAACGTTTAGAGGTTTTTTTTTTGTACAATAGGACGAAAATCCATGAATAACTTGTTCAGTCCCATTTCGATGGTGAAATGGCAAAATAAAAGTGAGTGACATTGCTTTGAGTGGTCTATAAGAATTCATAATAAATACTACAAGAATAGAACTTTCTATAATTTCTTCTCAATTATTCTTTACTATTTATTTGCTTAAAGCTCGAAAGAAGCTTGATGGAGCGATTGAAGTAGAATCTAGTATTTTATATGATAAAAAATCTTGAAATCCACCCAGCAGTTTCCAAGTAATATATAATATACGGTCATATCTGTTTTTTAAATATTTATTGTACATTATTGACTTTGATATGATTTTGTTATATTATGTATATGTACATGTTATTTATGTTTGAACGTTTAGTACATATAACTCTGTAATTTATGATGCTCAATTTTCAGGCCTCTGATTCATTTTCCTGTGCTTCGATAAAATTTAGTTAGAATTAGGTTGTAATTAGCTACATTGCTTAAACATATTGTTTATATTGATAAAAAACAAAATAATAAAAACAAGATATTCTTATTGCAAAGTTTGATTTATTACAATAAATTACATATAACAACTAGTATTACACTATAGTTATTTTAAAATTATTGCAATTATTAACTCACTCTTATTATAATTTAGACTTGGATCATAAAGAAATCATTTAGAAGTTAAGGATTAAAAAACAAATTTCTCTCTAAATAAAAAGTATTCAGGCAAAGAGGAATTTACTTTCATCTAAATTGACATTGATTTATTGGGAAAGTTTAAAATGGGTCTTATTATTATTAAGAATTACGTTTTATTAACAGATTCCTTTTTATCAGTACGTAATAATATTAAGTAATATCTACTTATATCACAGTATCATATAATCTCATTTGTGAATTAACCTTCTTTTACGGGACAATGAAGATTATTATCAATGAAATTTTTCTATACAGTCTATGGGTCGGAGTGTGATATATGTATTATGTTCTTTTATTACGATACATCAATTAGTTTCCGTGGGATATGTGTAAGCCCAATAAATTATTTATTGAGGCTTCTATGAGGGTCAAAGTCATTTTTACCACGATATCTCATCTGGAACAAAGAAAAATTGGTTTAAAAAAAAGTTAATTTTCATATAGACGTCGTCTATCGTCGCCATATTTGGGCATAAAAAAGCTCGAAGAATAAGGCGAATTAGCACCGTTTTTATTATTTACGTAGGATTTGGTATCTGTACTAGTATAGTAGTATGTCATCTCTACTAGTATCCAACAAGTGCATAAAATGTAACATAATAACAGTAAATTCTTTAAAAAGGGGATGAGTGAATTTTCTTCTATTGTATTTTACCATCTATTTAGTCCTATCAAGTCGCCAGTGTAGCTACTACATGTTTAAAGTAATATTTTATTCTAGCAGTTTAAATATTCTTATACTCTTATCAAATGCAAGCGATCAATATTTTTTAATTAGATTTGGCCAGTAAAGAAAAAAGAACTTTAATTTTTCAACCATTTTCACTCCACTAGTGTATTATTTTAAAAAGCTCTTTTGTTGGTTATGTCTGAAAACTTATACTTATACATATAATAAAATTCTAACTGAGTCTAATCTGTACGTTAAATATTTTTGGGAAAATCTAATTGAAATAATCATTATTATTGATACACGGGCCGAATTTATAGTTTTAGAATTTTTGTCTGTCTGTCTGGCTGGGAACGCATCACGGGAAAACCAGTTGACAGAATTTGATGTTGGTATGACAATAGCTGGATATCTGGATCAACATATAGGATACTTTTTACTGCGGGAAAATATCTAGTTTCTAAGAAATCTATACTAAACGTTAAAACGTAACTAGGGACGAACCCGAGCCGAGCAGGGGTGAGCCGCTAGTTATATATATAAATGTGCGATTTTATAAATTATAATTATAACGTACGAAAAATATGTTAAACTAATTTATTATGTTAATAAACAGGGACGAAAATAAGCAGTTTACGACTTATTTGAAACTAGAAACAGCTCGCGTGCGAATTATTTAGTAAAAATAAAAAGCACGTAGCCAAAATGTAAATGTATCCTTTGTGTGCGTTTTATGGCGAGTCGTGTCGTGTGTAAAGCCTTTAAATATAAAATAGAAGCTGTTTAAAGTAATGTTCACTGGACGTTTTCATTATATTTTCTTGATTTGTAATAGATATTACTTTTTTTATATAGATTATAACTTATATCACATATAAAATATAATATTATTCTTTGCAATATAAAGTATAAAACATTTAACTTTAGTAACATTTTTAGACATTTAACCCCTCGATTGTTTCTAAGAAACCAATAGTTATTTTTAATAAATATTTATTTTACTTTATTCATCAGTAAGTATAACTTTATGCAAGCATGAAATCAAATATAATCGAGCTTTCAGTATTTACTTTATATCCATTACATTCAAAACAAATGTTAATATTATCTACAAACATCTAACGCATCGTATGAAGAATTATAAAAACATATTCTCTTAAAATGCAAACGAAATAGCTGACAAAAGCGGCTTAAATCTTTCGTAAAACATGCACTGAAAGAGTTTTCAGTAACGAGACGCATTCTGTGTATGTGCGGTTACATCTTGTCAAAGGAACTTCAAACGTATTATAACTACAATTTCAAAGGCATTTTTCCTTTCATAATTGTGAGAAAACAAAGAATCTTCAGAATTAGGCATGTTGAATTTACATACCTATAATATAAGAAGGTATAGGCATTGGTAGCCCAGTGGTAATGCGTTCGCTTGGGAAACCGAGTTAAGCAAATTCCCGGTCTCGCAGCTCTGATATTTTGATGTGATAATTTCCACCATTTATCCATTAACATTTGTCTCGGTAAAGAAAAACATTGTGAGAAAGCCTGCATGTCTGAATGGACCTAGCAAGTTTTCGAAAGACATGTGAAGTTCGCCAACCTCGTATTGAAGGGAGGCCCGTGCCCAGTAGTGGGACGTTAAAAAAAAGGGCTGAATACAATATAAGAAGGTAATGTAACGTATTTAAAAAAAATATTTTATACGTTATCTATATATTGTGAGTGAAACGTTCGACGTTCGTGTCCTGTGATTAATTAACTGCCAGATTAAACTACTGGACCTAAAAGGATGAAATTTGATTTTAAAGACAAATTAAAAAAAATAGTTGTTATAAGTACATGGGGTTGACGACTCATAAAGCAAAAGTTAAAACAGTGCTTACTCATAAAACAATTTAATAAATAAAACAGTGTAATGAAGTAATAGTATAATTTAAATAAGTATAAGTAATGAAGTAATATAGAGATATATGTAAGTACTAATAATATTAAAATCGTAAAATGAAGTCCATGGTTTGTAGTGTACGATTTCTTCCATACTAGGTAGTATAAATTTCATTTTCGAAGGTCAATATCGCGTACCAAGCTTTTGCGAAAACATAATATAAATCCAAAAAAATTGTTACTCCTACCGAAAAATATGGTATTTTATTACTATGTTACTGAAAAAGATACGAAGCAAAAAACAAATTATGTTTGAAACAAACTAACGTTATAAATATTTGTTCAGTCCTTTGACGAAACAAAAATATATAAAGCATTTTTTTATTATTTTGCAATAGGTATGCAATTTTACCTAATCATTTTAAGCCTAATTAGTTTTTCATCACATAAATAATATCGGGAAAAATATTCACGACGAAAATTATAGGAGAAACTTAATTATAAGCTTAGATTAAATTCACGTCTAAAGTTCTTTTATAGTGTTTTTGATAGTCCAATGTTTTAGGCGTTGAATGTTTAAATTTTAAATTTATTTTCAAGAAAGATTTTGCTTTGATCACAGTACATTTACTACATTTGTAGTACTATATATGTAATAAGGCGTTATGTACTACTATAAATGTGAAAGTTTGTAAGTGTGTTTGTGGATGTTTGCCCCTTCTCGCTGAGATGGTTGAATATATTTGGGTGAGGTTTACTAAATTTTAATAAAAAATATAAATTGCACATGAAATATAGATTGCTGATAGGCATCTATACTAGTACTGTATGCATCTAAGCGAAGCGATGGTTAATCGTAAGTATAGCATATATTGTAAAATAAATTTTAAATTGACCTTTACAATTACTGTTTAATCACTAATTATTACTTTCTACATTTTTTACTTAATTGTAATTTTACTAAATATGTTTTGTACTAGAGTGTTGTGTTCTGAGTTTGTCAGATAGTTTACTACTGTAATGCATTTCAGCTGGGAAGAAAACCTAATGTCTCCAGAATTGAAGTTTTGAAACAGCATTCAATCGAAAACTTTGGTCTCCTTACACCATAGTATATGTATTTCTATAAACTATCTAGCTACGAGTATTATGTACATCTAAATAAATAAATATAATATAAGCACTCTGTATAAGGTCGCGCGTCTATGGCAGCCGAGCAAAATATTTAAAAAATATTTCGATAAATTAGAAATACTTGAAACCGTCATAAAGTTTACTTGTATAAAGGTGTGTATAAGGTTTATAACAAAAATGATTAATGCGTAATATTAAAATATATAGAGGATTTTATTAATAAAAACAACTGAGCTATCTAATATATATAATATAAACTTACATATTGTATTAATTATTTAATGATTGACGTTAATTGGAGACTTTTTATAAGCAATATTCAGAAATTTGACAAAGCGAATTTTGTATCCAATAAGCGTTTTATCGTGTTTCGTCTCTTGGCGTTATCGGTCTCCCTTGACTATGTCATCAATAATTTCCCACAATATTATTGAAATTTCAAACTCGACAAATTAATTATTCCAACAAACAAGTCTATTGATTAATTCTAAGGTTTTATTAAAAGCGTACAAAGTTAAAAATGTATTTTCGACTTAACTATATGCTAAGTTGTGATTTCATCTTTATTCATATTAGAAAAATCTATTTTTAAAATATTTTCCTTTTAATATAGCTTTGTAAAATACGACTTACTTACCTTTGGGGTTTTAACCGATTAGTAGAGACACGCTGTACACGTACAGTAAACGCTTTCTTTTGTTGACTTTTATTATCTAAGTTACATAATATTTACATATACGTATGTATGTGTTTGTTAATTAGATTTAAATATTGGTATTCTTTGCTTTGTCATTTGGTTTAGGTGTATTTTCTGGTTCAGGTTTTTCATCTGGTTTAGGCGTATTTTCTGGTTCAGGTTTCTTATCTGGTTTAGGTGTATTTTCTGTTTCAGGTTTTTCATCAGGTTTAGGTGTATTCTCTGGTTTAGGTTTTTCTACTGGTTTAGGTGTATTCTCTGGTTTAGGTTTTTCGTCTGGTTTAGGTGTATTCTCCGGTTCAGGTTTTTCTACTGGTTTAGGTGTATTCTCCGGTTCAGGTTTTTCTACTGGTTTAGGTGTATTCTCCGGTTCAGGTTTTTCTACTGGTTTAGGTGTATTCTCTGGTTTAGGTTTTTCGTCTGGTTTAGGTGTATTCTTCGATTCAGGTTCTTCGCCTGGTCTAGGTGTATTTTCCGGTTCAGGTTTTTCTACTGGTTTAGGTGTATTCTCCGGTTCAGGTTTTTCTACTGGTTTAGGTGTATTCTCCGGTTCAGGTTTTTCTTCTGGTTTAGGCGTATTGTCTGGTTCAGGTTTTTCGTCTGGTTTAGGTGTATTCTCCGGTTCAGGTTTTTCTACTGGTTTAGGTGTATTCTCCGATTCAGGTTTTTCTACTGGTTTAGGTGTATTCTCCGGTTCAGGTTTTTCTACTGGTTTAGGTGTATTCTCTGGTTTAGGTTTTTCGTCTGGTTTAGGTGTATTCTCCGGTTCAGGTTTTTCTACTGGTTTAGGTGTATTCTCCGGTTCAGGTTTTTCTACTGATTTAGGTGTATTTTCCGGTTCAGGTTTTTCTACTGGTTTAGGTGTATTCTCCGGTTCAGGTTTTTCTACTGGTTTAGGCGTATTGTCTGGTTCAGGTTTTTCTACTGGTTTAGGTGTATTCTCGGGTTCAGGTTTTTCATCTGGTTTAGGTGTATTCTCTGGTTTAGGTTTTTCGTCTGTTTTAGGTGTATTCTCCGGTTCAGGTTTTTCTACTGGTTTAGGTGTATTCTCCGGTTCAGGTTTTTCTACTGGTTTAGGTATATTCTCTGGTTTAGGTTTTTCGTCTGGTTTAGGTGTATTCTCCGGTTCAGGTTTTTCTACTGGTTTAGGTGTATTCTCTGGTTTAGGTTTTTCGTCTGGTTTAGGTGTATTCTTCGATTCAGGTTTTTCGCCTGGTCTAGGTGTATTCTCCGGTTCAGGTTTTTCTACTGGTTTAGGTGTATTCTCCGGTTCAGGTTTTTCTACTGGTTTAGGTGTATTCTCCGGTTCAGGTTTTTCTTCTGGTTTAGGCGTATTGTCTGGTTCAGGTTTTTCGTCTGGTTTAGGTGTATTCTCCGGTTCAGGTTTTTCTACTGGTTTAGGTGTATTCTCCGATTCAGGTTTTTCTACTGGTTTAGGTGTATTCTCCGGTTCAGGTTTTTCTACTGGTTTAGGTGTATTCTCTGGTTTAGGTTTTTCGTCTGGTTTAGGTGTATTCTCCGGTTCAGGTTTTTCTACTGGTTTAGGTGTATTCTCTGGTTCAGGTTTTTCTTCTGGTTTAGGCGTATTGTCTGGTTCAGGTTTTTCGTCTGGTTTAGGTGTATTCTCCGGTTCAGGTTTTTCTACTGGTTTAGGTGTATTCTCCGATTCAGGTTTTACTACTGGTTTAGGTGTATTCTCCGGTTCAGGTTTTTCTACTGGTTTAGGTGTATTCTCTGGTTTAGGTTTTTCGTCTGGTTTAGGTGTATTCTCCGGTTCAGGTTTTTCTACTGGTTTAGGTGTATTCTCTGGTTTAGGTTTTTCGTCTGGTTTAGGTGTATTCTCCGGTTCAGGTTTTTCTACTGGTTTAGGTGTATTCTCCGGTTCAGGTTTTTCTACTGGTTTAGGTGTATTCTCCGGTTCAGGTTTTTCTACTGGTTTAGGTGTATTCTCTGGTTTAGGTTTTTCGTCTGGTTTAGGTGTATTCTTCGGTTCAGGTTTTTCTACTGGTTTAGGTGTATTCTCCGGTTCAGGTTTTTCTACTGGTTTAGGTGTATTCTCCGGTTCAGGTTTTTCTACTGGTTTAGGTGTATTCTCTGGTTTAGGTTTTTCGTCTGGTTTAGGTGTATTCTCCGGTTCAGGTTTTTCGCCTGGTCTAGGTGTATTCTCCGGTTCAGGTTTTTCTACTGGTTTAGGTGTATTCTCCGGTTCAGGTTTTTCTACTGGTTTAGGTGTATTCTCCGGTTCAGGTTTTTCTACTGGTTTAGGTGTATTCTCTAGTTTAGGTTTTTCGTCTGGTTTAGGTGTATTCTCCGGTTCAGGTTTTTCGCCTGGTCTAGGTGTATTCTCCGGTTCAGGTTTTTCTACTGGTTTAGGTGTATTCTCCGGTTCAGGTTTTTCTACTGGTTTAGGTGTATTCTCCGGTTCAGGTTTTTCTTCTGGTTTAGGTGTATTCTCCGGTTCAGGTTTTTCTACTGGTTTAGGTGTATTCTCTGGTTTAGGTTTTTCGTCTGGTTTAGGTGTATTCTCTGGTTCAGGTTTTTCTACTGGTTTAGGTGTATTCTCCTGTTCAGGTTTTTCTACTGGTTTAGGTGTATTCTCCGGTTCAGGTTTTTCTACTGGTTTAGGCGTATTGTCTGGTTCAGGTTTTTCTACTGGTTTAGGTGTATTCTCGGGTTCAGGTTTTTCATCTGGTTTAGGTGTATTCTCTGGTTTAGGTTTTTCGTCTGTTTTAGGTGTATTCTCCGGTTCAGGTTTTTCTACTGGTTTAGGTGTATTCTCCGGTTCAGGTTTTTCTACTGGTTTAGGCGTATTCTCTGGTTCAGGTTTTTCTACTGGTTTAGGTGTATTCTCCGGTTCAGGTTTTTCTACTGGTTTAGGTGTATTCTCCGGTTCAGGTTTTTCTACTGGTTTAGGCGTATTCTCTGGTTCAGGTTTTTCTACTGGTTTAGGTGTATTCTCTGGTTTAGGTTTTTCGTCTGGTTTAGGTGTATTCTCCGGTTCAGATTTTTCATCTGGTTTAGGTGTATTCTCTGGTTTAGGTTTTTCGTCTGTTTTAGGTGTATTCTCCGGTTCAGGTTTTTCTTCTGGTGTAGGTGTATTCTCCGGTTCAGGTTTTTCTACTGGTTTAGGTGTATTTTCCGGTTCAGGTTTTTCATCAGGTTTAGGTGTATTCTCTGGTTCAGGTTTTTTATCTGGTTTAGGTGTATTCTCCGGTTGGGATTTCTCATCCAGTTTAGGTATATTTTCTGGTTCAGGTTTTTCATCTGGTTTAGGTGTATTCTCCGGTTCAGGTTTTTTAACTGGTTTAGGTGTATTCTCTGGTTCAGGTTTTTTATCTGGTTTAGGCGTATTCTCCAGTTCAAGGTTTTTATATAGCTTACGTGTATTCTCTGGTTCAGGTTTGTCATCTGGTTTAGGTGTATTCTCTGGTTCAGGTTTGTCGTCTGGTTTAGGTGTATTCTCCGGTTCAGGTTTTTCATCTGGTTTAGGTGTATTCTCAGGTTCAGGTTTTTTATCTGGTTTAGGTGTATTTACCGGTTCAGGTTTTTCATCAGGATTAGGTGTATTCTCTGGTTCAGGTTTTTCGTCTGGTTTAGGCGTATTCTCTGGATCAGGTTTCTCATCTGGTTTCGGTGTATTTTCTGGTTGAGGCTTTTCATCTGGCTTTGGTGTAGGGTTTAAACAACCGAAAGGTTTTCGTTTATTAGTATAGAGTCCACAAAAGCTATTTAAAAGCTTGTCTGGTGCTACATCTGTAATAGTTTGCTTATTCGGTAAAGCAACTGTGGGGGTCTTATCAATATTAAATATTTTAAATGCATTTTCAGCTGCTTTCACAAATGTTTTAGTACTTGTTCTGATGCAGAGATTAAGGCGATTCATATCTAATGGAAGGGATTTAATACAATTTCTATTATTTTTTGCTTCACAGCTAAGATATGAAGCTTGCAAATACGGGTTGCTTGATAACTGTGAAAGAACACATTGTCTTTGACCAGTTTTCGCTGTCGTATCCTTAAAGTAAAATATAGTAATAATATTAGATGCAGAATTTTCAATTACCCATTGAAATGTGTCTTTAAAAAATTCGACATCTTTATCGTTTGTGAAATCTGAGAAAATTTTAACTATTTTGTTGCAATTTACGAATGGTAATATTACAAATATAATGAATGTTAACAACTTAGCCATTTTCACGAATTAATTTCAAGTTAAGTAACTCAACCTTTATATTATATGAAATATCAATTTAAGTATTTATTTTTAAATATCTAACATACCAGGTTTTATTTTTATTGCCATATTTTTTTTTATTACTACCTTTTCATCCAAAGTATTATTTTAATGACATTATGGAAGTGCATATTTGAGTAGTTACGTGTTTATTTTTCTAATATAATATTTTGATATATATGAGATAATTATTTAATGTTTTTTACTTTATTTAAACATTATAAACATTTCACTTACTAATATAATAAATGTAAAAGTTTGGATGTTTGTTACTCAATTACGCCAGAACAGATAAACGGACCTGTATGAAATATGGCACAAAGATAGATTATATTATTTTTTAATTTCAAAAGAAAGAAAAAGGGCTTTTTTAATAAAAAACAAAAAAAAAACAGGACAAATCGTTTTTCGTATTTTGCGACTTGAAAAAAGTTAGTAAGTTAAACGTACTCAATTATTTTATCTCTCTAGAAATAGCTTGTTAGGTATGCCAAAGCTTTGTATTGACGATTTAGCGCTCAGCAATTATAGATGTAAATGGGCAAACGAATTGCGGTCAAAGTTATATAGTAAAAGGCACCCTAGGCAAAGCTTTAAAAGTAGGCAGTAATGACTCCAAACCACGTTAGTGTGTGGTTTGGGATCATAACTGTTAAACAAATCTGAATCTCATTTTAACTTTATTTGGCTGGAGAAAACGTTCATTTTCGTTTGTCCATTACTCATTTTAAGTATTTCATACTGTAGTCGGTAAACGAAAAAGTTTAAATGAATTCAAATGCTAAAAAGTGAATGTGGTTGTAAATATGAACCGTACTCTCGTTGGTTGTAGAGAAATAATGTTATTAGTTAAATGTTAACTTTAATTAATTAAGTTAGGTAAGAGTTTATTTAGCTTAACACCTTATATTTGACGTGTTACAATATTTAAAAATAATTTACTTAGGCTATTTTTGCACATATTCTTAATTAAAATCCACTCATTTAGAAAAAGTATGCAGATTTTAAACTTAAATTATGTATGTCATCAGACGAATATAAATGAAATATAAATGAGAATACTCAGATGGGCGGGAGGTGTAACACGTCTAGATAAAGTGCGAAATAAATATATCAGATGATCATTTAAGGTAGCACCTATAGCTGAAAAGCTAAAAGAAAGCCGAATGCGCTGGTACGGATATATCCTTAGGCGAAATGACGACCATCTGATACATAAAGTTCTAAATATCCCTGACGGCCTGCGAGGAAGAGGACGATCACGTGCCACCTGGTGGCCAAATATGCAGTAAGAGATCCAGACAAACTGAGTACACAGATAAGCCAGGGAGATAATTTTGGCGCAATTATACAAGGACACCCGACTAAACTCCTCCCAGCTAAACTCGGAAGAGGGGTGGACAAAGAAGAAGAGTTCCTGAATATGGCTCAAATGATTCAAATATAAAAGCGGATATCCCATTAAACTTGTGTCAGAAGATGGTATTGGGGATAACATTTATCGTAAATATGTGTCATCAAATATGAAATTTATTTAAAACCTTAGAACAGCAAAAAGCTCATTCAAATTTGCAAAACAAAAGTAGTAAAAAACACGCATCTCATTACTGAAGCGTATTTTTGAACAATACTAGTGGCAGTGAATCACGAATGGGCATTTATTTTGTGTGAAAATATGATAATAAAGCCATTATATGCAACCATGGCATGACTGAGGGGTATAACAGGTCTCGCTGAGTTGCGAGATTAAATATGACTTCAAATGTTACTAGCCTGATTTATTGCAGGTTATAGAAAAAACTATACTACTTTTATTCCGTTATGTAGGTAATAAGATTTATTTACACAATGTGAAATATACGCTTACCAGCGACCTAACTCGCATTTCTCTGGTATTTATTTATTGCACTTGATAATTAAGTATGTATTAGATAAAACTATCTTTTCGGATTTTTTCGCGGATTTATTTTCATTTTTGGTTTCCGACATTTCGAATGCTTTACAGCAATCATGGTCACGGAAAAGAACTAAAAATCAAAATAAATGCGCGAAAAAATTCGAAAAGATAGTTTTATTTAAAATGTATAATATTCGTGTAGCGAAGAAAGACTTAAGTATCTGCCAAAGCTGGTGGTTAAGTATTAAGTACTCATCTCGTTGTAGATGTTTACAACGCTTAAACATTATTGGTTCCTGTTTATTAAAAAAAATCAATAAAAACGTTATTTTCAAGTAACCACTCCTTTGTAAGTCATTAGGCAAGGAAACAGAATTATTATTCAATAAAAAAAGTGTGCTAAGTTAAATGATACATTTATTTACAGTAAAGGAAATACATTGAAATTACAAATATACTTAATCATATATATGTACATACAAAATATGACGAAACGTTTGGATCAGTTTGTAGTGACCCTAGTTGTTGTGCCAGCGGTCGCGGGTTCGAGTCCCGTTGGCGGCATTCTTTTGTGTGATAAACACCCATGACTGGAGTACAAATATTCGTGCACATCAAACGTATTGTCATATACATATTATATGACGACAAATAAATGACACATATAGACACTCGCATAAAATTATTGTAATTCATATTCATATACAAATAACAAATAATCCACAATTTGATACAAAAAATGAAAATATTACTGTATTTATAGACATTGAAAACTTTTATGAGTTTCATAGTTCAGATAAGGTTGAAAATGCATTACTAGTCGTTAGTACGTCGCTAAATACTCGTTAAGCTTCCGTTCTCGTGTATAAAATATCATTATGAGAATATGTTGTTACCATCTTCTGATACAAGTTTAATGCACACATTATTTTAGGTAATTTCCTCGTTCACTTAGAAAATTATTTGATGGCATGTTTTTTAAAAATAATAATAATTATTATTATTTCACTCATGACTTGAACAATGGACCTACAGTAATAATTAAGTGTACATATTTTTTGGGACATTAACTGCACACAACACCACCTAATTCTACAGTAAGCGACGAGGCTTGTGTTATGGATACCAGATAGTTGATACACTACTAATATATAACTTCAAATACATACGTATGATGAAGATAGCACGAATGTTTGTACTCTAGTCATGGATGTTTATATTTATAATATGTATGTATTTAAAGTTATATATGTATAGTGTATCAACCATCTGGTATCCATAACACAGGCCTCGTAGCTTACCATGGAACTAGATGGTGCTGTATGTTAATGTTCCAACATATGTCAGTGCTATTTATTTATCACTGTTCAATATCTATACATATAATAAAATTGTAACTGAGCTGAATCTGTACATTAAATATTTTTTGGAAAATCTTATTGAAATAGACTTTATTATCGATACAGAAGCCAAATCTATAGTTTTTACAATTTTTGTCTGTCTGTCTGTCTGTCTGTCTGTCTGTCTGTTACCGCATCACGGGAAAACCACTGGACAGATTTTGATAAAATTTGGTATGATGATAGCTGTTTATCCGGGTCAACATATAGGATAGTTTTTACTGCGGGAAAATATTTTATCTCTGAGCTAAACGTTAAAATCTAACTAGGGACGAACCCGAGCGAAGCGAGGGTGAGTTGCTAGTTTTTAATATAAATTGTGATAGTACATAATAAAAAAAATTATGATTGACAAGGCAATTTGAACGCAAACAACGAAGATTTATTCATTGCTGAAATTCCCTCTCAAAATTCTCTATAGGCTTTGAAAGCAGCTATATTAGAAAGTGCTCATTCATTAATGTGCATGCTTTGATCACACGATCTGACCACTAAGGCGTTTAATGGGTATTGACGGCACTTTCCCGTGGCTAATTAGTTCATACATCGGCAAGATGCATTACAGCTTAAACTTTACATAAATGTTGTATCTGTGTAGGTAATTACGTAACTGCTAACGACTCACCCTCGCTTCTATCGGGTTCATCCCTAGGTACGTTTTAACGGTTAGATAGACTATATATATATACCTATATATATATATATATATATATATACACACATATATATATATATATATATATATATATATATATATATATATATATATATATATATATATGTGTACAAAATAAACAGTTCTGAACTTTTCGATTTTCCAGCCATTTTTTTTGGGTTTTCCCTATTTTTCTATATTTAAACCACCCCTGACACATTATTTAAATAGGTAACGAACGGCAATTGGTTTTTATATTTACATATATCTAATAAAGAGTGTATAAAAAACGTTCCTAGACAATTTTAATAACAGTATGGTCGAATTAGCCAAAAAAAATACAATATTTAATTTATTTAAGAAAACATTACATTAATTCAAAATCATATCTTAAGAAATTTCTGTACCCAAAATTTCCTGGCTGGAACAAAAGTATTCTTTCTGCATATATTATTTCTAATTATTTCTGTGTAATGCAGTGGTATGAAATATGACATAGAACAAAGCCAGAGAAACTCAGGGAAGAGTCGTTTTAAAACAGAATTCCGTCGAAATTGGGGAAGTCATTAAGGTGCTACGAAAGGGAGCAATTAGGAATCTAGGACAGGGCTGGACGGAATTATGTGCCTTATTATGAAACTTGGAACAATATATAGGATATATTATCTATCTTCACATACGATTTGATTATGATCTATATATATTTAGTAAAAATTGACCTTTAAGATCATATTTGCTTCTTATAGAATTTCTCGTCATTTTAATTATGTATATTTCAAGCAACTACTCGTCTATATTAAAAACTAGTGACTCACCCTCGCTCGGCTCAGGTTAGTCCCAACGGTACTTTCTGACGGTTAGTATAGATTTCTCAGAGATGAAATATTTTCCCACAGTAAAAACTATCCTATACATTGTCCCGGATAACGATCTATAATCATACCAAATTTTATCAAAATCTGTCCAGTGGTTTTCTCGTGATGCGGTAACAGACAGACAGGCGACTAACAATTCAAAAAAATATCGATTCGCACTATATATGGATAATAATGACTATTTCAGTAATATTTTCCAAAAAATATTGAATGTACTGTGAATTTTATTATAATGTACCTCTAGATAATTGCTGATTTCTTAAGTTGTTTTGAAATGTAGCGGATACACGCCAAACAAAAACGAAACTTCGTAGATGCTTTCTATTCTGAAATGGAGTTTTAATCGCAAAGTTTATAAACGTTAATTAATGTACCAACTAGATTTAAATCGCTAAACTAATTTGAAATGTGTTAAGATCTATTTAGCTGATACTCGAATCAGTTTTCAAATCTCAAATATCCTATTATGGGCCCTCCCACATTGGATTGAATTCACATCTCCAGTTTCAATTCGATGGATGATTTGCAAATATAATTGAAGTTACGTGGAGTTACACATTTGGGCAATCTAACTTTGACTTTTAGCTTAGTTGAATGTTCTGTATTATTGATTTCAGTACGAAATGACTTTGGAATGTTCACAATCATACAGTTGTTTTTATTTACTTTATTATGAACTAGCGGTTGCTTCCCGAAACAAAATTAATTAATTAATTTTCTTTTTAATTTTTTTCGTGGGACCCTATTTTTTTTTCAAATAAAAGGAGCTTAAGTTACTTCTTATTACATCAGCTATCTGCCAGTGAATGTCCCGTCACAATCGGTCTAGCCATTTCCGAGATTAGCCGGAACAAAAAGATAGACAGACAAAAATTGAAAAAAAATGTTGTTTTGGTATATGTACCGTGTATACGAGTACATCCATATGCATTTAGTAAAAAGCTGTTATTTTAATATTACAAACAGAGACTCCAATTTTATTTATCTGTATAGATTTATTAAAACCTCGAATTGTTCATGATTTTGAAAATTAAATGTTTTACTTTGTTAATAGTATTAGAGATTTTGTAAAGAATATAAAGAGTTATGAAAATTCAAGCTCGATTAGGCTTTAGGTATTATTGGTACTACCTTATCAGTTATTAGTATGTAGGCTGCAGCTTCTTATCGCTTAGGTACTTGAAATGATGAATTCCCCATACAAACCACCCTTTTCACCTTAAGAGATGATTTTCGGTATAAAAACTAACCTATGCTCTTCCCAGGGTCTTAAACTATGTCCATATTAAATTTCATTTAAATCAGGTCAGCGGATGCAGCGTGAAAAGGTAACAGACAGACAGACAGACAGGCAGTCCGACAGAGTTACTTTCGAATTTATAATGTTAGTTTATTTACAAATATTATAAATGCAAAAGTAATGTATGATTAGTATGGATGATCTGATTGATGAGCACTTTATTGCTTTTCTTTATCAGTGTTTATAAAACATAGACAGCAACGTTTATTTGTATGAATTATTGTTATGTTGTTTATGTGTATGAATCTATTAATATTAATAAATAGTAAAATAAAGCTATCTAAAAAGATAGTTTTATTTAAAACTAGCAGAACCCACGGCTTCGCCCGCGATCAAACTTTATTACTTGCAAAAATAAGGAAAACAAATTTCATTTTAGCGATGGTAACTCTAAATATCCAGTATCTTAAAATATGTTACGCGTATATTCTGTAAATAAATTTACACTTTAGGTATTTAGCAAGCTCTACTACCTGTATTTTTTTCAAAAGAAATGTGATATTTTTATTGTTCTAGTTGTCATTTTAAAGGTAAATATTATTTTCCATGCATCAATTACAGAGTTTCACACAACTTTCATCCCCTATTTAACAGCCTTATAGAATGAATTTCAAAAAATGTTGATATAGGTATTCGTTTAATTGTATTCAAGAGCATTAATACTAAGTTTCAAGTAATTCTGATCATAAATAATTGTTTGCCCGTATGGACTTTATCACCCCCTTTTACCCTCTTAAGGGATAAATTTCAAAAAAAATCTAATACATATATTTCTAATTTTTCATCTCAAAGCTAAATACCGCTTTCTGTGCATTTCGCGTTAAGAATGACAAAGTTTCATACAATCTTATATCACCTATTTTACCCCCTTAGGGGATGAATTTCGGAAAATCCGTTCTTAGCGGATGCCTACATTGTATAAGGAATATGTCCTCCAAGTTTCACGTTTCCCTACCAGCGGTTTAGGCTGTACGTTGATCGATCAGTCAGTCAGTCAGGACAAAGCATTTTATGTATATATAGATGTCAAACAATTGCGTAAATCTTAGATAATCTAAGAATGTATTATAATAATTATGATTGAATATAGTTAGTACGTATTATTACACATATGTACGTATTATTGTTGAAAACTCGAAAACTCGGCACTTGTTTCAATTTGGAAAAGAAATCTATAGAAAATATAAAAGTGGTAGTTAAATAAACAGTGAAAAGTTATTTATATAAAATAAGAAAACTACACAAAATTATAATATACAAACTACTTTGTACTCGTATGTAATTTCTGAAGGCGGAACAAAAAGCGCGAGATTATTTTTGAGGTCATATTTTATTGCCGACGACACGCGTTCCTGTTTTTCATAAACTTTATAAATTCATAGAATATGCCGAGACATTACGGTTTTATGGATGATTTAGAAAAGTGGTAGGTAAAGTGTTTACTTACTTCGCATACATACTTACTTTAATAGATGTATGTAGTCTAATATATTTATAACTAGCGACTAATTCTTTTTCTAAAATAATAATAGCCTCAGTTACTCCTCATAATATTAGCTATCTGCCAGTGAAAGTCCTGTTAAAATTGGTACAGGCGTTTCTGAGATTAGCCGGAACAAACAGACAGATAGACAGACAGACAGCTGTCTGTCTGTCTGAATGCTGAAGTTGATGCTCTCTGTACTGACAAAAGTTAAAAAAAAAAGTTTTTTCTTATAAGTAACGTATACAATACCATATGCATTTAGTATAAAGATGTTATTTTGACACTACAAACAGACACTTCAATTTTATTTATCTGTATAGATTTTATTTTTGTTTTTATTTTATTATTATAGTTGTACTTATAAGGATTGCACGTTAATAAAAAAAAATAGAAGAAAGTCGATTAAGTAACATACAATTATTCCACAGCTCTAGAAACACATTCATAAATTAAAATTCAAAATATTACAATTAAAGTAATACATTTTTTTTCTAAAAGTCATGAGTTTATAAGATCGAAAAGAAGAATCCTCAGACCTGAGAAGAACTGGCGAAAGAAACTCAGCATAAATAAAATACTTTATTAATTATGCCATGAATTCTTATATTTCATCCGAGCTTTCTAATATTTGCCTTCAATATTTATTACGTACTTATATAAGATCCACTTATCTAAGAATTGTCATGTGGACATAAATGAAGTACGTGACATGCGTTATAGCACAAACGAAATGTTATCTTGCATACATTTATTTTCACAATCTTTGGTCGGTATATACTACAACATTTTATTACGTAGGTGCATATTTCAGTATTTTTTATTACCCTTAAATCGTTAGAATAGCAGTAAAAAGTTTACTGCTTCGTAATATTTTATAATTTTCATTGAAAAACATAAAATTTTACGCGCAATTACTTAACGAGAAATAAAATATGTAACACTTTTAAAATTTAATTGGGTACTTGTAAATGTACAGTAATAAAAAGCTCTTATAAGTACATATGTAAAGCACTTTTAAGTGACTAATAAAATGGAAATATGTAGTAAAGTATATACATAATATTACTTATTAAGGTTTTAGTAATGGTTTAAAATAAAAAAAAAACATTAAGAAAGAGTTTCTTATTCTTACTATCTTTATAAAAAAAGATATTAAAATTAGTATATAAATGAAAACATAATTATCAAAAATTAACATAACCTATCTATCTATACATGTAATAGAACTGTAGAGGTCGGATGTCTGTACATAGAAAAAAAAATGCTAAAAACCGAGTCAGGGGGGTGTAAGAAGAGAAATAGAACAAATCCAGATTTTTTCAATCTCCGAAACTGTTGGACCGATTTAGACGAATGTATGATGGTACCTTATATCCCCGGTCAACATCTTAGATACTTTTCATTCCGGAAAATTAAAGAGTTCCCGTGGGATAGTTGAAAAACTATAGTGACTTATACAGCTTAGTACACAAAAAGTACTGATTGGATTGTAATGAAACTTTACAATAATATTGTTCATACATACATCAGAATAATAAATAGGCTACTTTTTATCTCGGAATAATGTGCGGTTCCCGTATTTATCCCGTGTTATCCATGGGATAGATTTGTTTTTGTTATAATAGATTTATATTGTAACTCATATATCTTGCTTTATTTATCCAGCGTATCAATAAGTATAGAGTATTGCGAGCTACGATCTTGGTACTGCAGTTTAGGCTCTTCTCTACTTACATATGTATTAGGAATGCTTGCCAGAATTTTATCATTGCATATTAAATCTAGTAATTTTGGATTTTAAGATTTTCTAATAAGTTTTCCCACGGCTCTACCTGTGTTATAGGCACGATGACAATATAAGTTATCAAGGATGGAAAAGATATATGCCATCACCATTTCAAGTAACAAACATACTCACTTATAAACTGTCACATTTATAACATTAGCGTGAAATGTGTTATAGAAATGTTGAACAAGTTACATTTAATTGCATAAAGTCAAGCGTCACTAACGTGTGCCAAAACCATGTACTATTGATCTACAGATCAATGCAGATTGAATCGCCTAAATGGCCTTATCAAGTGCGTGCTTGGATAAAATATTATTACGACCCAAATGTGAATGTCAGCTGAGATACCTAACTTAGTTGCACGTATTCCACTAAAAGCGTAGCGACGTACAAAAAATATAATAAAAAAATGTGAGTTTATTTACCATGATATTTTTTTGGTAAAATTAAATGGATGTTATTTGATCGTCCAGTGGTATGTTAGAAATTTTACAGTATATAATTGGTGGTTTCCATAATTATTTTTACTAGCGATTTTTTACGTTTTAACGCTTAGGATAGATTTTTCAGAGATGAGATATTTTCCCGCAGTAAAAAATATCCTGTATGTTGACCTGGATAACCAGCTATCATCAGATCAAAATTTGTCCAGTGCTTTTCTCATGATGCGGTCACAGACAGACAGACAGACAAACTGATAAAAATTCTAAAAACTATAGATTCGGCTTCTGTATCTATAATAATGATTATTTCAATAAGATTTTCCAAAAAATATTTAATGTAGAGATTCGATTCAAAATTTTACTATATGTATAGATGTTTAATGCTAATCTTGTATAGTTTTATCAATTTTGATAGAGCTTTTGAGATAAAATAAAGCAAAATAGAATTTCATTTTCGGTTCAGTAAAATTTAAAAGTCGGTAATTAAAATAAATTGCCTTACTGTTCAATCCATACAGATTTTGATTGGCTATATTTTAAGGAAGCGATTTTAGTGTAAAATTTTCATGTAACGTTTTTTTTTTATTTCTAATTTTATTTGCTTGTAGTGGAAAACTTACTTATGACTAGATTTTGGCGCGATGCCAACCTTCGAAAACAGCGAGGCCCTTTCAAATATTCTATGCCCCATATTGTAATAACGTGGTTTGAGCTGAGATTATCATGTGCAGCTCTTGTAGTAGCATTCGATTATTATTAAAAGATTTCATTTATTCAAGAATATGCAGCGTTAGTGTTAAATAACAAAATGAAATTAATAATAATTGTAAGTATAATTATTTTTAATAAATTTTGGCAATTGTGAAAGAAAACTTAAATACCTTTACCAAAACTTTATTTTTTTGATATATATTTTATCGTAAGCTTTATTAATTAACTATTTTCAATATTATATTTAAACTAGCGACTCACCCTCGCTCCACTCGGGTTCGTCCCTCTCAGAGATGAGATATTTTCCCGCAGTAAAAAGTACCTATCCTATATGTTGACCCGGATAACCAGCTATCATCATACTAAATTTCATCAAAATCTGTCCAGTGGTTTCCTCGTGATGCGTTACCAGAAAGACAGACAGACAGACAAAAATTGTAAAAACTATAGATTCGGCCTCTGTATCGATAATAATGACTATGTCATTTAGACAGTTGGAATTTTATTATATGTATAGATAACAAAATGCTTAAAATAATATTTATAAGTTGAATTTTAATTTACTACTAATGTAGTAGTAATAATACTACTAGTAGTAGTAGTAATACTGTATCTATTTGCTATATACAAATGATAAGTAAAAAGTGAATAAGCAATACATTTAACTAACATGACTTTATTTTTTATTATTCTGAACGATGTTCACGTTTCTCAAAATAAAAACCGGTTTTGTAAATTTGAAGGTTCAGTGACTATTATTTGATATTTTCTTAATCCAAAAGCAAAATTAGATTCACTGTAGCAATTTCCATTTTTCTCGTTAACTTTGAAGGCAAATCGCTGTAAATTCTCGTTCGTATCATGATAAACTTTATGAACCTTAGTTTATTTAAACTAAGACTGAAGTAGAAAGTATTCAAATATATAAGATTTTTTTTAGCTAGTATAAAAGAATTACAAAAAAGTCAAATGTTACAATTATTACTTATTATAATAAAATTATTACTTAATATTATTAGTAAAATTATGAGATTATAATAAGTACGAATGAACAAATATACAACATAAAATTTTGATTTTGATAGATTTTTAGTAACTACCTAAGTAATTTAATCTGAAAAGAAAGATGAAATATTTCCACCCTTGTATTCTTGCCACGGCCATATACAGTCACAGTAATATACGGTGTATATTATAAAAGGACATATTGAACACTTATTATTATTTATTATTAGCTATGGTTCACCTAGAGTTGAAATCCGACTATAATAATCATTATAGAAAATTTGAGGAAAACATTATGAATAGAATTTACCTATATATACATTATACATATATATATATATATATATATATATATATATATATATATATATATATATATATATAACTAACTTTGTTCAAAATTTTTTTATTGATAAAAACTCCTCAAAGCTAACGCTCCTCATATGTAGCTACTAAATAAACAGAGGAAAAAAAGATATTAAACAGTTTTTTTTTTGTCTTTGCATGTTTATATAGATAGTATCTTCTAAATATTGATAATAACCTCCTAGATATTAATATAAATTACACATATGTTCTTGCACAAATCATATATCTATAAAAATATCTGCCATTATCCAACTTATACGAATACAATATCTGGACCAATTCTCAGATGGAACTTTTACCATTACTTCAGCGAATTTAATATTACTTCTGATGCTATCATTGCGTATGTATGTATATTCCGCATTTAATTCCTACGCACATTAAAGTCCGCATATATTATATACTAAACAAGCGACTTACTCTCGCTTCGCTTGGGTGCGTCCCTAGGTACGTTTTAATTTTTTTGAGAGGAAACCTAACTCTTTTTCTAAAATAAAAATAGCCTATGTTACTCCTTTTAACATTAACTATCTGCCAGTGAAAGTCACATCAAAATAGTTCCAGCCGTTTCAAAGTTTAGCCAGAACAAACATGCAGACAGACAAAAAATTTAAAAATTGTAATTTTGTTATAAGTACCATATATACTTTCATAATATGTATTTAGTAAAAAGCTGTTATTTCGACATTACAAACAGACCCTGCAAATTTTTTTATCTGTATAGATATTATAACGTGTCCGTAACGAGTAATTGGAGTAAAAGAGACGTATGATAAAATTTTAAGAATAAAATAAGAAAAGAGGAATGTTATATTTAATGGTTGCGGGATTGTACGTGCCAACGTTCTTATGAATAACCAATGGGGTTTACAGTTGCTTATCTGTTCATCCGCGGAACGTAAGTACATACGTTCCAGATTTTCCGGACAATTTTTTATTCCTTAAAACCTGATTCGAACTATTATGAATGGTTTAACATCAAAATTAGCCAAATCAGTTCAGCAGTTCTCAAGTGATGCTCTTACGAATGAATAGAGTTTCATTTTTACTATAGGAAAGTATACTTTAAGTTCGAGTAACATTTCATTTTCCTTTTTTTTTATGAAATGTGTACTTGCAAATACATGTAGGTACTGTTCTAAACTTATTTCAATAGTTAAAATAATAGCATAGTCTGATATATCGTCAAGTTAAATCAATTTAATTGAAAGTGGATGGCGGAATAATAGGTCAATACGATCCCACGTTTATTCTATAGTGGAATAGATTAAATTTATACATATGAGCATCAGCAAAATCTATCCCGGGTGACCTTATTAATGTTAACACTCATTCAATCGCAAATATTTAATTTAATTAAATTCTCGTGTTATTTTGGCAATAGTACGTACATAAAATGTAGAGGACAAGATGAAGATTGATTAGAAATATAAGATTATAGGCGGTTCACCCTCGCTTCGCTCGCGTTCACCTTTAAAAAAAACAAAAACAAATCCATCCCACGGGAACCATACATCTTTCCAGGATACAAAGTAGCCAGTGTGCTATTCCAGAATATAATCTATCTCTGTGCTTTTCATCCAGATCCGTTCAGCCTTTCTGGCGTGATTGAGTAACAAACATCCATCGAAACATCTAAATTTTAACATTAATGATATTAGTACTATATTTAGATTAACTTAATAATATTCGGGATAACATAAATGTACCTTTAGTGAAAAGTGATATAACTCAACTTGTAGCAGTTTTTAGTTCTATAAACAATATTGAAGCTTGAATTTTTTTTGATTTTTCTATCTAATCGGTGTAACTCTATCTAATATAGAACGGGAAATAAGTTTCGTGCTCAATAATACAAGTCGCATTTTTGGTTAATTTTGATGATATTTTTTGTGTAAACTGATATGTCTTTAGTAATATTAAATTGAACTAAACCTTTTGACTAAAACAAGTACGTGTAAATAAGGCTATCTCGATTTGTAATACTTGACACATTTAATATTAATTACATGAGCTTTGTGCTTGATGATACAATACATTTTATATTAAATGACACAAAAAATACCATAAAATTATCAGTTGTGAATGATAATATAACTCTAATTATATCTCATATGTTTATGCAGTATTAATGCCGCAAACGTGTTAAGTGGTACAACTAAACCTCTATCAAATTACACGTCAAATAGTTTTATTAACGCATTTAGTTCTTAATAATATAAATTTATTTATATCGTTGTAGTATAGAATTTTTAAAAACTATTGATAATAGTGATTATTGTGTAAAGTGATACGTGTAGTTTCATCTTCTCGCTTCTATCTTTTTCTGACCGGGCGTTTCCGCAGTAAGAAAGCGAGAACGGCAATGACGGTGGAGGAGGAAATCGTGCTTTAAGTTTTAACGCCAGTCCGACTGGTATATAACTTATATGTATGTATATATATATATATATATATATATATATATATATACATATATAATAAATCGGAGGAAAAAACCGGAGAGCTAAATACTAACACACAACCATCTGAAAATTCATCCAAAGAAGACATACTAATCCAACATACTGAAACAAAATAACTTGATGGAACGACAGAAGACTCAGATGCCTCAATTCCACCAACCCCAGAACATTCTATCCAAATATTTTTTGACTTTAGTTCAGGCAGTAGTCATTTTTACATCCCAAATACCGATTCTGAGAAGAGTGATGACAGTAATAAAAGTGCTCTGATAAAGTAAAACACTATTGATTATTATCTATTATATACCTAAAATGCTTTGTCCTGACTGACTGTTCGATCAACGCACAGCCTAAACCGCTGGTCATAGAAACGTGAAATTTGGAGAACATATTTCATATTATACAATGTAGGCATCCGTTAAGAAAGGATTTTTAGAAATTCATCCCCTATGAAGCTAAAATAGGGGATAAAAGATTGTATGAAACTCTGTTATTCTTAACGCGAAATGCACCATAAGTGATATTTAGCTTTAAGATGAAAAATAAGAAATATATGTATTAGATTTATTTCGAAATTTATCCCTTAAAAGGATAAAAGGGGGTGAAAAAGTTTATATGCGCAAACAATTATTTATGATCAGAATTACCTGAAACTTGGTATTAATGCTCTTCAATACAATTAAATACATACGTATTTTAGTATTTTTTGAAATTCATCCCATAAGGCTGTCAAATACGGGGTGAAAGTTTGTATGAAACTCTGTAATTGATGCACGGAAAATAGTATTTACTTATAAAAAGAAAGCGAAAACAATACAAATATCATTTCTTTTTTTCGAAATCTATCCCTTAAAAGGGGGTTATGCTGTTTATATAAGGAAAAAATTGTTTATGATCAGAATTAATTGAATCTTGGTATTAATGCTCTTTAATACAATTAAACAAACATTTATTGTATATTTCTGTTTTAAATTAAGCCCCTAAGTGGGTAAAACTGGGCGTCGAACTTTGAGAGTTAAATATATTTAAATAGAGTAACATGGCTCAAGTTCTCTGTTAATGCACACTTACTGTGTGGGACGTAAAGTAGAGAACGGAAATTATTTTGAATCCAAAGGAAAATTATGTATAACTTTT
This sequence comes from Fabriciana adippe, assembly GCA_905404265.1. Lineage (NCBI taxonomy): Eukaryota > Metazoa > Arthropoda > Insecta > Lepidoptera > Nymphalidae > Fabriciana > Fabriciana adippe. Next base: position 11,727,949 of record FR989995.1, on the reverse strand, counting down.
GGGCTGGCCATAGCAGCGATAACTATATCAGACCTAGAGTGCGAGAAAGAGAACCTAACTAGAGAGTATCCTGCTATCTATATCCTCCTCCTGAAAGTTGGCACATCTGCAATAAAAAAGTCGCCTAAGCTATGTAACTGGATTAAACTGTGTGTAATTCATTAAACATTTTAGTGGTCACTGTGTTTGCTAAATGTGCTCGCGGGGAATCAGAATTCATACCTCGAAAACCACTGATAACCTCTGACTACACCTTTGAATTTAATCTATTGTAATTCCTTCTTAAAGATTGCTTTGAAATGACCATTAATATATCTCAGGGCCAGTCGTTAAAAATACCAAGCATAGACTTAAGAGATGATAGCTTCTAACAGGGACATTTTAGCAGAACCCAGAACTAGGCAGAACATTCATCAGTGTGGTATATTTGTGATTAGTTTTTTTAGCGTAGACTAAGTTAAGTGAATCTAGACTTTTACTCTAGACATAGAATTAAAAATTCTATATGACAACATATAAATTCAATGGAAATTAAAACTGAAAAAAGTTTCAGTTCACGTGAACGTAACCGCGAGCAAAAAGCTATAGCAAAATAAGAATTAAAAAGAAGGAGAAGGAGGGAGACTGTAAGCTTCAGGTGTACATAACACTGGGTCTTTAAATATAACGTAGATGTTAGCCTGTTAGTATGGTAGTTAAAAAACCCATATTAGCCGAGTTACATGATTGTAAAGTCGTAAACATTGTATGCGATTGTATCGTTGTACTCTCTTCCTCTAATTTTTGAAACATGGAGTAGAAAAATGTGCAAAAAACATAGGTAGTGGAGCTTGCTAAATACCTAAAGTATGAATCTATTTACAGAATATATGCTTAACATCTTTTAAGATACTGGATATTTTGAGTTACGATCGCTAAAATTTAATTTGTTTTCCATATATCTTTAACAAATAATAAAATTTACACGAACTTAATTTTGCATGTAATAAAGTATGTATTGCGAAAAAGTTTATTTTTTCGTAGTTTGATCACGGGCGAAGCCGCGGATTCTGCTAGTCTATACATATTATAAAATTCTAACTAAGCCGAATCTGTACATTAAATATTTTTTGGAAAATCTTATTGAAATAGACATTATTATCGATGCAGAGGCCGAATCTATAGTTTTTAGAATTTTTGTCTGTCTGTCTGTCTGTCTGTCTGTCTGTCTGTCTGTCTGTCTGTCTGTTACCGCATCACAGAAAAACCACTGGAGGGATTTTGATGAAATTTGGTATGATGATAGCTGGTTATCCGGGTCAACATATAGGATACTTTTTACCGCGAGAAAATATCTCATTTCTGAAAAAAAATACAAAAACTGGTAGGAACAAAACCACGACGATACTATTTGTAAACAGTTTAGCAAGGAAACTTACAAAATATGGTAAAAACTATAAAAATAGCTTATCTTGAAAATCAAATTATCAAAAGCGCTATTTTATCCATTAAAATAGTTATTTTAATTAATATTTACTTATGTGTTATTTAGATATTCGACAATAGATGTCGCCATGTGTTTTTGAAATACATAGTTTTAATCCCAAAAAAATTAATGTACAGATATGACCTTTTTTCGATTTTATTAGAATTACTACTAAATCACCCGCGGCTCCGCCCGTGTTTAAATTGTCAGTAAAGCAAACTTTTTCGCTTCATAAATTAGTAACTATACATACAATAAAATTGTAACTAAGCCGAACCCGTAAATTCAAAATTTTTTCGGAAAATCTTATTGAAATATTCATTATTAGCGATATAGAGCCCGAACCTATAGTTTTTAGAATTTTTTCTGTCTGTCTGTATGTGACCGCATCACAGAAAAACCACTAGAGGGATTTTTAAGAAATTTGGTAATAGCAGGTTATCCGGGTCAACACATAGCATTCTTTTTACCGCAGGAAAATATCTCATTTCTGAGAAAAAATACAAAAACTGGTTAAAGTAAAAGCACGATGATGCTATTAATATTTTAGCAAGGTAACTTACTTATATATTATGTTAAAACTATTAAAAAAACTTATCTTAAAAGAAATATTAACAGCGCTATTTTATTCTTTAAAATAGTTCTTTTAATGAAAATTTATTTATGTGTTATTTAGCTATTTGACAATAGATGTCGCCATGTGTTTTTAAAATACGTAGTTTTATCCAAAAAAAAATGTACAGATATAACCTTTCTATGACTTTACTATAATTACTACTAAATTACCCGCGGCCCTGCCCGTGCTTAAATTTTTAATAAAACAAACTTTTTGGCTTTATAAATTAGTAACATATTAGTAATATTTTGTTGGCCGAAACAATTTTCAAATGAGAATATTTATAAATTTTTATTGTTTAGTAAATAATGTTAATGTTTTTTAATCTTTTAGTGTAAAAATTGGGCAAATGTAAATCCAACTCGCGCATTTTAGGTTTCGTATAGCAAAATGCTATGTTGTTTTTCTTACTTAAGTGTTTTGTTAGGTTAACACTAAAATAAATACGAATAATATTTACGTTTCCACAATACCTACTCATTTTTTGCACCGTAAGAATAAGTTCAATTTATATTATTTTATAAAATTTTATGGAAAACAAGTTTATGGCTGTTAAAGTGCCAAAGCGGGTAACTAAAAATATTTCATATCTCAAAAACTATGAAAAAGTATTTTAGGAACTGTTATACCTCAACTTTTTCACTTTTTCTTGACATCTTTTCTTGGAAGGTAAAGGCTTAAAGGACACAATAAAATGCTTACGACTTTAATCATATTAGCAGAGTCATATGAAATAAAAAAATGTATTCGCTTAGAATTATTTACTTATTACACTTTCTTTTGAAAATCGTTTTGGAAAATATTACTAACTAGCGCTAATTAAGAAAAGTTATCATTGTGTAATTTAAATAATCAGCTATATATTCAATTAATCTATAGCTGTCTATTAGTAAAAAATGATTAAAATTAATTCCGTAGTTTGAGAGTTTATCGTGAAAAACTAAAAAAACAAACAAAACAGAAGTATAGACATACATAAATGTTATTGCTAAAACAAAAAGTTCAATTTAACGGAGGAACCTTTGTGGCATTGTCAATTTCTGCCATTATTTACCAATCATACGGTGCGCATTGAAAGTAATGTATAATGTAAGAGTATACTAATGTGTAAAACCTAAGAATTTGGTTTTTGATCATCTGAACGCGGGCGGAGCCGCGGGAAATGCTAGTATATAATAAATAATAAAAGTATAAGTTTACTTAATGTATTTTCACTTTTATTCACCCGCTTTTTAAATGATATCAGACCCCGACAGTATAAATACATGCTACTAGGCTCCTATAATAGAAATAAAATTAAACTTGTATTACTTTACACCTTGAAAGTTTTGTAGTTTATTCGATATAATTAAAGATAAATCGATATACACCACATCTTTTATTATATTTAATGGGTGTAAAGTGATATAACTTTGATTTTATCACAGCACACTAGAAAGACACAATACCCTTGAAATCTCATTGTTTTCTGAACAAACTTAGTTCTAGTGTTTTTAATATTAAGAACTCTATTGCTATCAAAAACATGTTTAATAATACTTGTATCGTTCAAAACCAGTGCATTTTATAGTATGTCAAATGATATAATTTAAATTATAACATTATACACATAAGAACTTAAATGTGGCTAATGATATAAGTCTAGTTTTTTTTAATTATCTCAGATTCTTGTTTTTTTTTTTTAACACGATCAATGCTTATCGGATATACAAATAACAATTTCCAATTGATAAAAGTCAAAACATAAGAAAAAATCTCTGTAATAAAAAAATTGTAGCCATTTAAAAATTGCAAAACTTTGTATTCATTTTTCTCAAAACGAGGTTTTTTGACTTATACCACTTTTCACTAAAGGTACAGAATATTTCCTTCATTACACTGGGAGAAGTTATTAAACTTACACTGTATTTTGTAATATCTAAAGCTAATGTCCTAAAATCATGTTACTTAGTGCAGGGGCTAATTCGTCTATTAGTGACTGTATGCGTTCGGTTAAGCAACTATAATGCATATTAGCCTAGGTAATATCTCATTAATGGAACGTAATAGGGTTCCAAATGACGAGATTGGTATTTACGTGCCTACTGATAATGCTCTTGAAGGTACAATGTACTAAATACTTATTGTAGTTGGAAAATAATTATATACTTTGAATAAGTGCCCGTGAAATGGCCTTCATTTGTATGTCGCAAAGGTAGTAGCGTAAAATAATAAAAAAATGTTATAAGTGCAGTTGATATATGACTTTAATCGTTTTTTTTTTGAGATTGTCCTTACACTGTTCTTAACGTTTATTCGAAAATATATAATAAAAAGAAAACTTGACCGACGAAAAATATTTAATTGGTTTGAAATCGCAAAATTCTATATTAAGTAATACAAAGTAAGTAAAAACTATAATATACTTTATTTTACACCATTTCTATACGGTAAAAAAAACAAAATAGTAACACAAACAGCGCTATACGCCATAATACTTTTATTTATTGTGTAAAATGCCATTTAATTTGCCATCAATCTATAGATATTCACATCAGTTACATACATATCTTTCAGTTTAAAACAAATACTGTCAATTTTACTATTATAAATTATAATTAAAATATAGTGAATTATAACATTGTCAAATTAATACGTCCGGGAACTTAAGTTAATGGTTTCTGACAGGCCATTCATTATACACTAATCTAATTAGCTATAGCTTCTCTGTAATTTAAATTAATTTCGTTCCCAAAGTTTTAAGTATTGAAGAGATTTTTACTTGTTTAAGTATATTTAGTCATGCCTTAGATCTAAATATGGATTTATATAGGAGTTCTTTATTATCTAGGTATCTGTTGTCATGGCAATGTAAATCAAAACAGACGACAATCAAATTATACGCTATTTTTAGATACATAACTGGTACGTAAAATTAAATGTTATATGTCTTTATAAAGGTTTAGAAACTAACAGTGCCTCACATTACTGGTAATAAAACAAAAAAGTCTTTGATCAATTCTAATATCTCATATATTCATCATACATGGTCGTCAAAACAAATCTAGTGAACCTAAATCCAAGGGCTGTTGAAGATTTTTGCTATGTGCTTCTTAGCTTCAACCATTATCAGATCAGCTCGATGGTATCAAATTATTGTTTTGTCATCAATTATTTTTTGACCTTTAAAGTGATGTACATACGTTATACTGTTTTAGACTTCCACGGGTTTGATAAAATTAAATGTTTCATAGTTCTTTCCCTGCACGAGTCTCAGTGTTGATGTCATACAATAAATTGAAGCTATTCTTCTGATCTTCAAAATGACATATATCTCAACTTGATACACTCTGGGGACGTAATGCCCATTATCCTTTAAAAGTTAGAAGTAATTTAAAATCAACTTCCAAGATTTGCATACATAAAAGTTTTTTTTTTTTTTTTTTTTCTCTTTATTTAAGAGCTTTGTCGTTAAAACGACCATGTCGCTCTGTTAGGTACACATACAAATTTCTTAAAATTAACTAATTATATGGTTATTACAATTATTTTGAACTATTTTATATAGTTTTTTAGCTACTACAGAATCAGGTCTCGTAAGTATACAATTACATTCCCCTATATTCAGGTAAAAAAGGTTGTTAGTGAATAAATGACGTCTCAATGACTCATTCTGAACACATTCCATCATAACATGGAAGACATCGTCTACTACCTGACAAGTAGGACAATTAGGAGAATCAGCTTTTTTCATTAAAAAAGCGAAGTGATTTGAAGGAATGTGTCCAGATCTAAGTCGTAAACAAGTAACACTATCTTTTCTGCTGAGACGAACAGAGTCAATCCACGGTCTTATCAAAGGCTCTGGTTGGATAGTTTTATACCAAATACCCTTGGTTTGCGATCGTTCATCAAAATGTTCCTTCCAAAACTTGAAACACAAATCCCTAATAACATAAATATAATCAGTAAATACAGGATTAATAGGTATTGGCAGGCCATCCGTAATTCCTCCTTTAGCAAGTGTGTCAGCTATTTCGTTACCTAAAATATTAACGTGGGAAGGGATCCATTGTAAAATTATAAATTTGGATTGCTGATGACATTCGTACAGTAATTTTAAAATGACATATGCTACGGGAGTACCTCTAGGACTAGAGGTACATCGAGCTATATGTTGAAGAGAACTCTTCGAGTCAGAAAATATTACAATTTTGTTATGATTAACTGATAAAATATATGATAAAGCTTCACAAATGGCAATTAATTCAATATGCATGATTGAAATGTTTTTGCTAATTTTTAATTTAATAAATTCTGAAGTTTCGGCGTCAAAAAATGCTGCACCCGAACTATGATCGTCTTTAGACCCATCTGTAAATACCTTGTAAAATCCACTGTATTCACTGTTAATAAAATTTTGGCAATAGTTTTTTAAAAAATTAACATTATAAGACTTTTTAGGTTTATCTAAATTATCAATGCTGGTTTTAATTGACTTCTCTACATTTAAATTGTTCATCCAAGTGTCAAAAGAGAAGAAATTTAGTACATTACTGTGACTTATTTCAAGACATTTCAAGCGTTCATGAATTGTTAATAATAATGGTTTACGTTTTCTTTTCCAAGTATTTAACATATTGTTGTCAATACAATTTTCTAAAATTTGAATAGTGGAGCAGAATTGAAATGCCTTGGACCTTAACCAAAACTTACCAGCTAGATAATATCTTCTAAGGTGCAGAGGTTGTATACCCAAATCTGATTCCATGACATGTATTGGGGTACTTCTGACATATCCACCAATTATACGCAAAGCCCTATTTTGTAAGCTATCTAGTTTTTTTAAGTGAGCTTGACTACTATCATCCAGCAAAAAACTTGCATAATCCATACGACTTCTGATTGACGACAAATAAATACGTCTCAAATGTTTGGGGTGAACTCCCCATCCAGATCCAGCTAACACTTTAAAAACGTTAAGGAATTTCATAATTTTACCCTGTAATTCATTAATTTGTTTTGCCCATCTGAGTGATCTGTCTAGCCAAAAGCCCAAGTATTTGATAGTTTCTACTACTTCCAACAATTCTTCATTAATATATATCTTAACGGGATATCTGTTAGGACCCCTTTTAAATACATTTACCTTACTTTTAGTAGTTGAAATTTTCAGACCCATATCACTAACCAAATTATGAAAACTAGTGACTGCCGACTGGAGTTCTGTTTCACCCTTTCTTAAATTTTTACAAGTTACATATAAAACGAAATCATCAGCATATTGTAAAAAATTAATGTTATTCGTAGTTTTACATATTTTTGTAGTTGCAATATTAAATAGTAAGGGAGACAAAGGATCTCCCTGAGCAATACCCTGAGAAGTCTTACGTGAAATAGTTATGTTATTTATATTAATTTGCAGGTATCTTTCAGATAAAAAGTTCCATATATATTTACAAAATAAAGTGCCAGTTCCTAAACTATCCAACATATTTACTAAAAAATGAATGTCAAGATTGTTGTATGCATTGTCTAGGTCCACAAAACAGGCCAACGTTACAAGATTTTTTGAAAAATTCGATTGTATATTAGCAACCAAAACACTAAGACAATCCAAAGTAGACCGCATTTTTCTAAATCCTATTGTACTTGGTAAAAGTAAGTTATTCTTTTCGACATACCATTCCAATCTTTTATTTAGGATAGTGTGAAAAATTTTACATAAGCAAGATATTAGCGATATTGGTCGTAGCGATGTAATATTTGATAAATTACGACCAGGCTTAGGAATGGGTATAACTGATATATTTTGCCATTGCCTAGGAACAAAACCATTTATAAATAATCTATTATATATATCTAGCAGTACTATTTTAGCATTAGATGGTAGAAATTTTATCATGGAATATGATATATTGTCATGACCTGGAGCTGAATCTTTAGATTTTATACATGTAATTAATTCATTCATTGTAATGCAGGACTCTAATTGATTATTGGATGATTTAAATTTTGGAATTTCTCGACAAACAAAATCAGGACATAAATTCCTTAATAAATAGCTAGCATTAACTTCATCAACATTACCTTTTTGCGTCTTATATCCTCTAAGCCATCTCATACGATCCCACATTTCAGATGACGTTAACGATTCCTCTATAGATGTACAGAATTTTTGCCATGATTCAGTTTGTGCCCTTCTAAGAATTCTTTGAAACTGTTGAATTTTTTCTTTTAAAATTTCATAGTTTCGGGGAGTAGGATTACGACGGAAGTTTCTGAGGGCAATTCGACGAATTGCTACGGCTCTAGTTAGTTCTGGTTTCCAATAAGGTTTTGGTATAAATTTACTACTCGGTATTCGACTAATTTTAATAAACGGAATATACCTATTAGCTGCTTCATTAATGAAATTTTCGAAAAGATCGTAGTCATGTTGAATGTTATCCGTGAAATTAAAATTTGTAAACAATGTTTTTAAATAGTTTGAATACCCATTCCAATTAGCTAATTTAAAATTACGTTTTTTAATTAAATTTACGTTACATTGTAAGGAAGTAGTTAATTTAATTATAAGATGATCACTACCGAGCGTTTCGTTTGTTATAACCCAGTCAAAATTGAGAGATATACCTGAAGAAATCAAGGATAAATCTGGACTTGATTTGCGCAATACATCCTGCACTAATTGAAATCGAGTTGCATTGCCATCGTTAAGAATTATATAATTACTTTCAACCAAAGCATTATATATCTGCGTACCTCGAGTGTCTGTTTTGCACGACCAATCCAAATGATGTCCATTGAAATCTCCTAACATTAAAGTTTTATTATCACTGCTGGAGAATAAATGCTCCCAATCATTTTGAGTTGTACGTACATCACTAGGACAATAGACAGAATATATGCGATGAATTTGATCACAATTTAATATTCTAATACCAACAACTTCAATATTATTATTTAAATTTTCAATAATAATATTACATGCATAAATAGACTTATGAGCTAAAATTGCTACTCCACCATATGAATTACTCCTATCTTGTCTAAAAATATTGTAACCTTTAATTCTTAAATTAAAATCCGGATCTAGCCATGTTTCACAAAGCACTGCTATGTGTATTTTGTCTTGTAACAGAAGTTGTTCGAACATCTTTAATTTTGGTTTAAGACTCCTGCAATTCCACTGCAAGATATTCAATCTAACAACCTTTTTTACCTCATCAGCCATTCTTACCTAAACAACTAAACAAACTTTTTACCTTTGATAAGTCTGAACAAAAATCAACTACTGTAACAGTTAAACATTCAACTATAATTTGTACTATTTCTTTGATTTTAGCACTCACGTCTATATTCTTTTTAAAAATTACAATTTTAATTTTATCTATTAAACTACGAATCACACTTGACTTTTTATGAATTTCTTCAGCATTTGTCTCACCATTACTATCATTATCATTTTCACCAGCTTGAACCGACCCCAAAGATATATCTGCATAGGCGTTTTCTGCTTCTCGATTTTGTTTCTTCTTTTTCTGTTTTTTCTTTCTCGGGGAGTTATTTACTATACCACTATTAATATCATATTGATTAGTATTAAGCTCGTCTCTTTGTCGGTCCACATAAGTTGGAGATAAATTGGTTGATAATGCAGGAGCATATACATGTTCCTGTGTTGTTTCTATTGGATAGTTACGTGATTCTGTAATATTAATCGGTGAAGGGGGAACATAAATGCTCAAGGCTTTTTGGTACGAACAATTAAATTCAGACATTATTTCTCTAATTCTTTTCTCTTTTTTATAAACCGGACATATTTTATTCAAAGCCATATGATTCCCAGAACAGTTAACACATTGGAAATTAGTATTTTCACAGTTTAAGTGGTTCTTAGTACATTTGGGACAAATTACTTTGTTGGAAGGGCACAATTTAGCAGAGTGACCATATCTCCAGCATTTAGAACATTGTGTTACCGGGAATATAAAAGGTTCCACTTTAATTCTTAAGCCTAGAATGTATACATATGCAGGTAAACTTGGACCTTTAAATAAGACTTTAACAGACTCACTTTCTACCCATTTTTCTTCCTTGCGTCTGTTTAATCGTTTAACTGCAATAATTTCCATATCACTCATAAGGTTATTTAACAATTCTTCATCGGATAAATCAAGATCCATATTTTTTATGATTCCATATGATACCCCTAACTCCCAAGTTTTTTGACATCGCCAGCCTAAGTCTGTGAATGTTGTACAGGCCAAAAAAAACTCTGCACTGGATTCTTTATTAAAAGTAATGTAAATTTTATAGTTATTAATATATTTTACCTTAATAATGTCTGTAATTTTGTTTTCACGTAAAATTTTTGCCAAAGCAAATTGCTTAGGTAGCAATTGTTTACTTCGAATACATATTTGTATTAAATCTTCATTCAAATTTTGCTGTGACCTAATTTTTTTCCCTGAACGTCTAGAAACTTGTTGCCATTCCTCATTGTTATCCTCTGCTTCCGCTCTGCATCTTTTCCTCCTTTCCATTACTTCTATATTTCTACAATCCATTAAATGTGTTTGTTCCTCTATTATATTTCTTTCTACAAAAGTTATATTATCCTCACTGCATTCAATATGTGTTAAGTCTTCGTTGCCCGATATTGACTCATTAGCCATTATCAATAAAGTTCATTATAGTAGACGCGTAATTACGATCGATGTACAAAAGACAGCGATAAGACGCTCGCTCGGTAAACCGGTTCTAATGTTAAGTTTAAAGTAACTAGTAAATACTCCTCACACGTCTAAAATCCACCGCTTATACATTCGAACTGATACATAAAAGTTAGTTAAACATTTTATAAATCATTTATATTTTGTACGTAGCGTCTTGATTTACTGGAATTAAAAATATCCTATAGTCTCACAAAAAATAGCTATATGAGTACTCTCCTTTTTGAAGTCTATCTATGTAAGCCCCATTATTTTCTTTTAATGCCATAGCACTTGAGCGACCGAGCTCCGCTCGGAGTTTTTGGCTAACAGTACAATTTTCTTTTTAATTTGGCTTAAAAACAAAAAAAAATCTAAAAACTGGAATAAATACAAAAAAAAAACAAAAGTAAAAACTTTGTATCCGACCGGGATTTGAAACCTGTGATAACCAATCTTGCGCCTTGGCCGCATGACCACGACATTTATACACAGTACGAAATTTTTAACATATTTTGCGTGGAATAATGCGAAAGAAAACCGCGTGAAAACTCGAAAACACGCGTTTCCCCAGACATAAGATTAATCTAGATCGATTTTTCGCCACCGAAAACCCTCACATACCAAATTTCAGCGAAATTGTTAGAGCCATTTCTGAGATCCCCAGTATAAATAAATGTACAAGAATTGCTCGTTTAAATATATTAGATTTAAGCTAAATTTAAATTATTAATATTATTCATATATCCCTTTCAGAACGAGAAAAAATATTTTGATATCTGAAAAATTTTTGAGTAATTTTAAGATTATTGGGAGGTAAAATGACCAGAAAAAATAATAAAAAAAATCCCCCCCTCTTAAATTACACTGAAACCCCCCCGCACATATGTGCGCTCTGGTTTTCATTTGTGCTAACGCACGATCGTGCATGTGGAATAAAGATGCAAATAAAAGTCTCTTTTTGATATATTTCCAAAAGATTTATTAAGGGTATTATTAATTTATTTTTATTAATTTGTATTATATGTGTATTATTAATTTATTTATTACACAGCGCTTTGAGATCAAATATTTATTAATTTTTACGTATAAAGTCACGTTACTTAAGAGAAATGCGTTTCTAAATTAATTAGTCTTCATAAAATTATCAAATAATATATATCAGAATTAAACAAAAATATTTTCCTCTGAATAACTATTTAAAGTAATATAATTTGACAATCATTTTGACTCAAGTATGGTAATAAAAAAAAAACAGTTTTGGTTTCTTAAAATGCACAACTATACGTTGCATTTTGTGCATCTTACTTTCGTTGTAGAAGAGCAGCTTTCTTAACGACATTTCCTGCCCCTTGACAAGTCATGTGATATAGGTAAATGGCCAAATTGATCGAAACGCTTATCAAAGAACGGGGATAAAGCTGGTCTATATATTCTTTTTTATAGCCTCTCAACAGATGTAGAGATTTTCCAATGTATTTCGATAACTTGCGGCAGCGCAGTTCATAAGAACATCAGCTAAATATACCCGAAACCACAGCAAATCTTGGGCTTTGATTCTATTTAATGCACGTGCAACCTTTATTATCTCCAAGCGTTTACCACCGCAAGGTCCAAGAAATGGTTCAAAACTTTTACAGTCCATTTCTTTGCCTTTTGATACTTCCTATAATATTCAAGTAACTGGTTTAGGACATCCACCCCACCCATATTTGGTATTTGATTAGCAATCAACTCCAACCCTCATAACGGTACGCCAATACATGTTAATTCATGGATAAGAGACACAGTTCATTAGCAGAAGTATGCCGAACAACGTGCTCATCTCTTGAGCAGACGTGTTTAAAGTTGAGCCTATTTTACGCACATAGTATAAGTTAGTGTATGTGGTCAGGTTAGCAAAGAAATTACAATTTCTAAGTACTGCAGTGGTGTCTTTACTTCTCTGGGTACAGAAAGAGAGGGGTTGTTATAATGAATATCAGTAAAATTACCAGCTTTCCATATCCTTTTTCTTTTGTGTTGTATGACGACTTGTGCTTTCGGAGGTACAAGGATTTACAGGTAGGTGGTGGAGGTATGTTTTCTTGATTTGTGATTTGTAGTTCAGTTGAGGGCATATTTGATTCTGAGTCACTGTCACTTTAGAAGTTACCTGGATGATCATGTACTGGTAAATCTTCATCTAACAGTCGAGTAACAGAAATAGCAGATTCCCTCTCATCATCCAATATCTCAAGATCCGATAGGCACCTATATTTAAGCAATTCTTCCACTAAATCGAAATCTAGAGGCCGATCTAGTGAGTAGAAAATAAGACATTAGTCAGGTTTTTAGAACAATTATGAACGAAAACGCACGATCGTGCATCTGAAATTTGAAGACGAGTTACTATATAAAGAACTAATAATTTTTCAATATAAATTCAAGGTTACAATAGCGTAACAATTAAACTATTTATGAACATAAAAAACATAATGAAATTACTAGTTTAAAATGAAAATTTATGTACTTACTCCGACCAGTGTCATCAACGAACACAACGTCCATCCTGAACGCTTCACCACACTTTACTGCTTACTACTAGCCCAGCCCAAACATTATTACAATGTAGCTAGATTAACGGACGGACGATCGAAACCGTTTGCGCTCGATGAAATAAAATTTGGCGTTTGTTAGAATTTTTTAAACCTTAACGCACGATTAGTACTGTACGTTCTGAAAGGGTTAATAAAACATTTGAACTTAATAAGATTTTCATTGTCTTATTTATGCTACCTATTGTATAAACCACATATACACAATCCCACAACAGAAATACAAGGCGAGAGCCATCAAGAGAACTAATTCGTCACACGTCGTCTCCACGGTTCTCGACCTTGGCCCGGTGTCTTTGCCTTGACTCTCTTTTTAGTTTTACTTGCAATGGAGATACGTTTTAATTGGACGTTCAAAATTCATAACGCCTTTTTCAAAAAGATATAATAAATTAAGTTAAACAGATTATACTATAGCTACTTATTTTTTAAAAGAGTATTGCAATTTTACTTCTGCAGAGAATAGTTTTTAGTTGTGGCTTGCTTAGGTAGTCTATACTAATATTATAAAGAGGTAAAGTTTGTGAGTTTGTGAGAATGTGGGGGGTAATCTCTCGATGTACTGAACCGATTTAGATGAAATTTGGTAAAAGATAATTTGAGACCCTGGGAAGGATATAGGATACTTTTTATCTTAGAAACCATCCTTTAAGGGGATAAAAATGGGGATGAAAGTTTGTATGGGGAATCAACCTAGGGACGAACCTGAGCGAAACGAGGGTGAGTCACTAGTACGTTAATAAAAATAGCCAATGCTGTTTCTGATAGAACTTTCAATTATTAAAAGAATTCTAGCATCAATTTAGTGTATACTAGCGACTCACCCTCGCTTCGCTCGGGTTCGTCCCTAGTTACGTTTCACTGCTGAGCTGAGCTAAACGTTGATAAGTCAGCCTGTGAGTCGCGAGTAGTGAATAAAAATAGTAATTGCGAGTGTACCTTAGGTGATAGACATATAATATTGCGAACTTCCCTGTATAACTTTTTAAGACCTACAATTTTCTAGTACATTGTTTTGATTTATCTCTTAAGGTTCAGCCAGCGTTAGCCATATAAACTTCTAAGGACGACTCGATAGAACCAGTCATTGCGTTTTCCCGCGGGAACGAAAAATGTGCCTGTAGTAAAAGGTATCCTAAATGTTGACTCGAGTGATAAGCTATCACTATACAAAATTTAATTGAAATCGGTTCAGTACTTTTTGCGTGAAACGCGCACATCGATTTAACTAAGTTAGTTTTGCTATAGGTATAGATAAGAATAGGTATTGCGAGTGTACCTTGAGAGATAGACATATACTGTTGTAGATATTTCTGTTGGCCTTTTCAAGATCTACAATTTTTTAGTACATTGTTTTGATGTATGTCTTTAGGTTTAGCCAGCGGAGGGTTCCCAAGGAGGACTCGATAAAACCAGTTATTGCGATTTCCCGCGGGAAACAAAGATTTTCCAAAAGTAAAAGTTATCCTAAATGTTGACCCGAGTAATAAGTTATCAGTTCACAAAATTTCGTTGAAATCGGTTCATTATTTTTTGCGTGAAACGCGTACAGACAAACAGACAAACAGACAAAAAGACAAACAGACAAACAGACAAAAAAATTAATAACTATTGTTTTGGGGTCTATATCGTATACATAATACGTTACAGTCATCGTTTTTAATAAATATTTCATGTACAGATTTCGCTAAGTTACTGCTTTATTATAGTATAGATTATATAAAATATAAGTAAATAACAAATTATATATGTATTTTCCTCTTATTAATAGAGGAATATAATATTCTGTATGTTCAGTGGGAGTTCGAGTTAAATATCGTCAAGTGCCAGCCATAATAAATTACTACGCCTAGTAAATATTTCATTATTTTTCTCTAATACCGAAAATATAATAGAACTTTTCGATTTGAAATGCTTTCAAAATATTGTAGGGATACAAAAATAACAAAAATTACAGCTACAAAACGTTTCATTTTCCTAGAACAGAAAAGCTTCTATGTTTCATTGGTACCATTATTCCTTTAAATACTCTTTTCATATTCATTTCTATTCAATGTTGAATATTTTTATAAACCTAAAGAAAAAGGCTACTTCATTTCGAGCTTTTATTATTTTAAAGATCAATATATTAAAAAGAAAGTCTTCTAGAAAAATATTTCAACGTAATTTTTTACTTTGCAATGACAAATATAATTCTCTTCGTAGCAAAAGACTCCAACCTGAAACCTTAATCAAGAACTCATCAAAATATTTTCGTGTGTACGTCCCTTCAGGGCCTCGTTATATAATATTTTGATTCAGCGCAAGCTGATCCATTCGGTTAATTGGCAAATAAATTTTCATATTTAATAGAACTGTGATATTTGTGATAATATATTACTATAATTATATGGACTTTGTTTGAAATTGTCAATTTATTAAGTTAGCAAATGATGCAATGCGTCATTAAAAAAATTAAATATGTTGAGACATCAACACAAAACACCATCTAGTTCTATGGTAAGCTACGAGGCCTGTGTTATGGATGCCAGATAGTTGATACACTACACATATATAACTTTAAATACATACCTATTATAAATATAAACACCCATGACTGGAGTAAAAATATTCGTGCTCATCATACAAATGAATGCCCCCAGCGGGACTCGAACCCGCGACCGCTGGCACATTAAGTAGGTTCACTACAAACTGAGCCAAACGTGACGTCAAATAAACAAATTATGATATTTGTGAATTTATTTACTCATAGACCTAGAATATGGACTGAGCAATACCATCATGAAATTGACCACTCTCTAGAAAGAGAGAAAGCGAACGTGCGGCCAATACCTGTCTTTTATTCCAATATGAATTCATAAATGGAATGTTAAAAAAATATAATATTATAATGGATTGTAAAATGGTTATAAAGATTAATTAATCGTATTTAAATTAATGCAGAAGACTTCTGTTTAGCTGACGACTGGCAAAGAAACACTCTGTCCACTCTCTATGTTTATGTATACACCATACGATATTTACACTAATTTCTTTATATTATATGAAAAAAAAAAAACTCATATATCAATATTATCATGCAGACTAAATATACTATTGTAAATATTACTAACAAAATATTTAACGTAGGTAGATATCACTAAGATTTTGCGCATTTCTATAATGCCCTTTTATACGTGTAGGTACATATTATACTCGTAGATTGAATGTACATATATAAAATACTATTCTGTATGACTTTTTGTACCCAGGTATTACTTCAATTAGCTTAATATAATTAAACATAACCATACTTTGTAAAGGACCACGTTTTATAAAGGACTACGTACATACATAGAATTGGAAGCTGTGGATGTTTCTTAGAATTTACTGAATTATTACTAATCAAATTCTATATTTAACTAACAACTAATATACGAATAATATGATAATACGAGTAATATAATATAATCGTATATGTATTTCCATCACTAATGTTAAGCTGTTATAGGCGATATAATTTTTATTTTATTTTAATAAAAAGGCAAGGAAAATCTTACTGACACTCGTATTACTATTTCCTGGTAATACAAACATAAAGACAAAGTTTATAATATAAATAGAAACAAAAGCAATTTAAAAGAATTTTGTTCAATTCTCGACTCGACCTCGACTCCTACTATTTCCATTAATGTATATATATTTTTTTATTACTAGATAGGCTTGCGCTTGACGACAATCAACACTGGGAAGCACTGATGAGGTCTAGGTTGGAGCGCGTTTGCCTAGAAGATGGCTATTATAATATTGCATTGTAGATTTTATTTGGAGGCAGTGGTAGCCCGATGGTATCGCGCTCGCTTGGGAAACCGAGTGAAGCAAAGGTTCAAATCCCGGGTCTCACACCTCTGATATTTTCATGTGCGAATCATTTCTAACATGATTACCACTTGCCTTATGGTGAAGGAAAATATCGTGAGGAAACTTGCATGTCTTAGAGAACCTAGCAAGTTTTCGAAACACATGTGAAGTCCGCCAACCCGCACTTGGCCAGCGTGGTGGACTATGGCCTGATCCCCCTCGCATTGAAGGGAGGCTCGTGCCCAGCAGTGGGACGTTAAAAAGGGTTGAATACACAGATTTTATTTGCCAGCAAAATAAATAGATATTTTTTCAGCCCTATAAAATTTTCCGTTATAACCAACCAACACAACCATTTAGTTGAACATAATGTAAAGTACCTACAACGAGCGTGTAAATTCATATTTAATGCACGGCGTACTGAATTTATTACTTAGCATTTGAAAGTTTTTGTTCGTTTCCATAGTTAGCCTCGATTTAACAGTTAAAGTTTTGCTGTTATCAAAAACGATGTATCACATAGTTTATTAAATATTGTATTTACGAACAAACTGGCTTTCTTTAAAAATGGGGTTTGTAAATAAATAATAAGCCTTGAATATTTATAATAACTATGGTCGTTGATTGATTTTATTTTTAGTAAGGATGTCAATATGTTTTTCACTTAGATATTTATTTATTTATTAGGTTTATTTACAATCACTTACAATAATACATATAAATTATATAACTAGAACTAAGAACTAGGAACTAAATGTAGTGATTACTTACAAATAAACACAGCATACATAGAATTATAGTTTTTAAAATATTATACAAAATAGACTTTAAAAGCAAACAGATTTTTTTTAAATTAATCAATTTTTAATACTATTATACAATGTATAAAATGGATATCAAAGAATAGAGTACAAGCTGACTTCTACGGGGACAGATGGCACTGATACTTCCAATTTAATAAAGTACACCAAAATGTTCGAAAAAATGTATTTGAATTATGTAGTTATCAATAATATCTGTTCACCATACATCGAATTTGCTTGGAATTATTAATATTCTAAACCTCATACAAAATTGAATATACTTTAAACAAAGATAACGTAAAAGTTTTCAACAATTTAACTCTATTTTTAATTACTAACATTTATTAAAATAATTATCGCCGGCAATTATATTTTGCATAAATATGAGTTAAAGTATTACAATTAGTTACCTTTTTGATGACTGAAAGCTGAATCTATGAAATTTAGTTTAAAGGTCACGATATACATCCGAGGAACCTATGACGTAACAGAAATCTACTCGTATATATTAACACGCGAAGCAAAAACTTTGTACCCCTTTTTAGGAAAATTGCGCGGACAGAGGAGAATGAAATTTCTCACACTTATCTTTTATATAGAGAAGGAGTGCAGAATACTATTTTTTTTTAAATTATACATAAAAAATACATTAAATCAATAAAAAAAACATTACACATACTACCATGTATTTTACACACACACGCATATATTATACTCTTTTGTTTATTGTAAAAGTCTATGGTCAAATTGAGAATAGATTAATATTGTAATATACGCAAGACAATAAATATATAACTTAATGAATTATGGTTAATTTTCAACCACGCGGCGATCACTAGTTGTACTAAAATCATGTTACTACTTTATTCAATTAGTTTAAGCACGCACCTAATTAGCTTTATACTAATTAGATGTAATGCATCCAATTATGCAGAACTCTGCTTTAATCTTTGACATATGTGAGATGCAATTAGAGGATGATACAAAATGGCTTAAACGGATCCTTAACTACAAGTGTAGCGTGTCACGTAGAGCAAACTGGAAGGAAAGTAAATCCGAGTTATCACGCTCACCTAATTAGGAGTAAACTAATTGCGAGTTTCAACGCATCCTCAAGCGAAGTTGCTGTATCAAATTTTGAGAGGACTTCGTCCCATTCACTCACATGAATGAGACGAAGTATGCCTCTGAGGCATTAAAAAGAAGTCTGTAACTGTACGTATGTATGTATGTATGTACGTGTAAGTAGAATGGTATGTGACACAATTATCATAAATTATATACGTAATTAAATTATAATATTAACATATGGAGTTAAAGTGGATACTTGAAATCATCTCTTGTAGAGGAAATAATAGCTTTAAGTAATTATAATTATTATATACTAGCGACTTACTACTACTACTTCGTCTCTAGATTCTCTATCTAGATTAGTGCGGTCAACCAAACAAACAAACAAACTCTTCAGCTTTATAATATTAGTATAGATTTGTAATTGTCATATTATATTTTTAACTATTATATATTTTTTATGAATCCAGGATTTGCAGCCGTAAACACTAGCTACTACATAGTATTCAGTTTCTAGTTTTATTGCAAACTTATCATATTTTTCTTCGGGACTTAAAAATGATTATATTTTTCATAAAGATGACATAATGTCATTTTACTATCTACGAGTATATATAAATAGGCAAAGACAAAACATTTCAGTACATTTTCCTTCTCTGCTTGTCAACCGATTTTCTTTTTTTTGATTTGTTAGCTGTTGACGAACTTTAGTGTTATCAAGAAAAAATGTTGGAAACTGATTTTTTTACTAACCGACTTCAAAAAAGGAGGAGCTCCTCAATTCGGATGTTTATATTTTTTATACACGTTTCATCATTGCCGCAAGATGTATGTACATACATATGTAATATGTATATGTCTCCGACTGCTTAATACTTTATTCCTCCGTCTTGTTTTCATCTTTTTAGTAAGCTTTTATGCAGTTTTTTTATTTTATAATATATCTTTTTATTTACAACTTTTTAGTTCTTGCCAATTACACATTTGAAATTATAATTAGCAATTTTTTATCCTAAATTACTTTTAAACATATAAGTTGTATATATTTCAGTAATCGCTTCTAAAAACCTTTATTTTGATACCCCACTCGATTGATTTGGAAGATTTTTTTAAGGCACACAAATTGGCGCCTGAAATCCGCCGTTTTAATTTTTAAATATTTTTATATAACACTTGCGTTATCAAGACGAATCTAACGACGTATGAATAATGAAAATCGGCTTACGCGTTTGGTCTCTAGAACGTCATATAGGAACAAACATACATACATATATCTATACATACATACATATATCTATACATATATACAAACACATTACACTTCTTTGCTTTGCGCAGTCGGGTAAAAATAACTGATTGGTAGTTTTTATTTACTACAGATACCTAATCAGACATTTTCGAAGTAGGTATACTGTGATTTGTATCGGCTATTCATATATGTTTTCCTCAAGTTGTTAATAGTATTAATTAATATTGTTTAACCAGAACTTTGTTTAAGGTATTTGTGATCTTTAGGTTTATGTAAATCACTTAATCTTAACGTTACATACAAAGGCTCCCATTTCTGACGGTACCTAAATAGTTATCTAGGGACCCATTTAGGGCATTAGTAAAACAGTAATGGATTCTACTTAGCATATCGAATATTTTATCAAAATTTAGAATATGTAAATGTAAATATATTGGGACTTTAAGACACAGCACCATCTAGTTTCATGGTAAGCTACGAGGCTTACAGAAGCTTCCATAACAGTATAGATACCAGATAGTTGATACACTACACATATATAATTTTAAATACATACATATAATTATTAATACAATAAGTAACAAAAAAAAATCCTTGTCTTTACTACGATCTGCCCAGCTGAGCCTTGCTGGCGGGGCACTCTTTTTTCGATTTGACAACCAAAAAATTATTACTCTTAATGAAATTTGTAATCGTTTTTTAACCGTTTAGGGGTTGAATTTCAAAAAATCTATTAATAGAGGCTACGTATTTTTTTAGAAAATGGTCTTGCAGTGTGTTCTAGCGATAGCGATTTGTTCTAGGTATTGACGAATTAACCATGGCAAATAACTATATATGTATATACGTACCTCATCATCTCCTTTCCCTATATATACATACCTATATAGAAAATTCATTCCGTTAAGTATTCAAAAGTCAATTTAAATTCTCTATATTATCTGATCTCATGTAACCGGGGCTATGTAACGTGATCATGATCTTAATAGCAATATACGCCTACGCCTAGCTACAGGTAAATTTTAATATGTAAAATAAATAAATATGTTGGGACATTAATACACAACACCATCTAGTTACATGGTAAGCTACGAGGCTTGTGTTATGGATACCAGATAGTTGATACACTACACATATATAACTTTAAATACATACATATTATAAATATAAACTCCCATGACTGGAGTACAAACAATCTTGCTCATCATACAAATTAATGCCTCTAGCGGGACTCGAACCCGCGACCGCTGGCACATTAAGTAGGTTCACTACTCACTGAGCCAAACGTGTCGTCGAAAAATAAATGAAAGATTATTATCTTGGGTACCTATTATAACGATATAAATGATTTTATTTTTGCAATGATTTTCAATTGACCAAACCAATACAATAGTGTATCTAACTAGATTAACACTTAATAAAGATTCACCTCTCGCATTAACTACAAGCTTATAATCCGTCGACATTTGTGATGAATGGTGGGCGCCGTGTTAAGTCGCGCTGGATTAACGATGAAGGCTTTAAATGTACTGAGTCATCGTAATACAGCGCCTATAGTTCAGAAGGGGAGCGATTTTTAGTTGATCCAAGAATTACAAAATGGCTATTATTTATTTATTTATTTATTTATTTATTTATTTATTAGGTCTACCAGCGATTTTACATAATAAATATTTCTTAAACTATTTACAAATAACATTACTTGCACAGGGTATGTAAAATCATTTAAAGGAGTCTGCCCACTACCCCGTCTCATACCATGACCGTGCTAGGAGCGTGTCAGGCAAAAAAATATTCTTTGTATTGAAATGTATGAGACTCTGCCCACTAGACCGTTCCGTCACCGACCGGCACCGTCGCGTGCCGTGCACGGAACGTTAACAATTGTCATCGAGAATATTTTACCGGTGACGGTACGCTGCGTGCCTGGCACGCGACGTTACGGGACCGGTGCGCGTAGGCGGCGCAATGGTGAGCATACACAACACTAAAACCGTTATGTACGGGTATGATACGTTGTTGATACGTTCTAGTGGGCATAGTAGTCCGTGCCATGCTCGTTTCCGTGCCTGATACGTTCATAGCACGGTCATGGTATGAGACGGTGTAGTGGGCAGACTCCTTAAAGGTAAACACTACATGCTAATTTCGCGTATTATTCCTTAACAAGTCTAAAAGTGAGTTAAAAAAGAAATCAAACAAAACCAGGGACAAATAAGAAACTAATACTAAAGTAATTTGGTAAAGTCTGCAAAACCTTATCAATTGAAACAGTGTGAAAAAAATAATATTATACTAGCTTGCTCAGATGCAATTGCGCAACCTCCAGACAGTCACTGAAAACTACATATTTAAAAAGGTAATAGTAAATACATTATTTGTTTATAGATAAAAAAAAATATCTGCCGAGCATATAACCTTCTTTCCTAAACTTGGCTCTAATAGGATGCCTGGAAGAAATCGTTCTTTTAGCGATAAGGCCGCCTCATGTACTTTCTCCTACATTTTGTATATTTTCTTTTCTATTTTAGAGTGTACAATAAAGGGTTATTATTATTGGTTATTATATTTCTTTAGCTTTAAAAATCAAGTAATACTGACTTCTTTAGTTTTTTAGATAATTTCTTTCTTTTGACATAAATATATATTTTTTCTGATATACTAAGCCAAGAAAACAAGCGTTGTAAATAATTAATTATAAACAAAATGGCTGTGTTAAGGTAGATATCATCTATTTCTCCATTTGTTACTTGTCGAAGGTATTGTTAGGTACCTACTTTATTCTGATAATAATATCGTGCTTATTACTTTCAGGGAACTGCGAACATTAAATTTGCGATAGGATTTACGGTAATGAACTCTTAAATCGCGCGAGAGTAGTTCCAGATAACTTTATAAAAACTCATCTACAGCTCTTCTCAGGAACTTGAGATACTGAATCTTAAAAAAATATTTATTTATGATTTTCCTTATTTCAAATGTCGATTCAGGTTCTTGTTGTTAAACTTACGTAGTTTAAGCATTTGTCTGTCTGTTCTGTCAAGGCCTATATCCTTCGAATTGTAAAAAACAGTCCGTTAAACTTATAATATAGAATATGCGTTATTACAGTTCTTTTTCTTCCAAATAACGTAGTAATCTAAATAATAGCCAAAAATAAGCAATACACATACATACACAGACACAAGAAACACTATTCTTAGATGTTTTTTGGTTTTTTGTTTCGCTCGCATCTAGCATAAAAATAATAATAGATGAAGCGTCAGAAGTACTGAAATTAAACTAAAGTAAAACAACGAGTAATAAAAACTAGCGAAAAGCGAATGTCAGAATAGCATTAGTAATACAACCGCTATTCAGTATATACGCATACTATGTGCGTAAATCGAATTTGCACCTGATATTTTAAATTTTAACTAAAAATTATAGGTTAAGAAAACACGTCATTCACATTCAGCCGCAAATTCAAAGTGTCAACATCAATCACGTTTACAATCTGTTCGGTTAATACTTGCAAAATGGCGGAGGAAATAAATCAGTTGACAGCCAATGGTTGTTCGCCCTCATAAATCCAACCCTTATTATTTATCGTTGGAATATACCAAGATTGATGTTTGCAACATCTTCGTTAATTATTGATTTCATATCTATGGCGATTAGCTACA
Organism: Fabriciana adippe; assembly: GCA_905404265.1. Lineage (NCBI taxonomy): Eukaryota > Metazoa > Arthropoda > Insecta > Lepidoptera > Nymphalidae > Fabriciana > Fabriciana adippe. The sequence continues at coordinate 11,703,947 of FR989995.1, read as the reverse complement.
GGGATTTTGATTTTTAATTTTTTTAATGCGTTTCTAATTTTTTTTTTTAATTTTTATTCCTCCACACACAACGGCTAATCGATATTATGCCCTGTAAAATATAATTTGGTTACGTAAAAAGTATAATGTTACATAAATTATTTTATAACAGCAGAACATAACTAGTTTACCAGTGTTTTTATTTTCAAATTATGCAAACAATCTGATGAGATTGCTTTATCGCCAACAAAAAATTCTTACTTGATTATAAATTTGTAAGTAATTTTTATTATTCTAAAAAAAAAGGTATATAAAACATATTTATTTATTGTTATTTAAATTATGAATGCTCCATAACCGAAACAATCACCTTGCATAATTGTAATATCTAAATACACGGGCGTCCACAAAAATTGGATTTGCAAGGGACAAAATAATTTCCGCCCTCTGATATTTTCGACTCGACACGGATTTCCTGTCATAAATGGTTTCAAAAATATCCCATTTACTTTACCAGAAAAGAATTTATGTAGTTGCTTTTTTGTAGTTTCTAATGTTCGAAGTGGTAAATGACTCACTGATTTTGTATACGAACTAAACTAGTTTATTATTTTATTTTGCTTTGAACATATTATTCAGTAAAAATTAAGTAGTGAAAATATTTTTTTTTTCATTGGGAGCAAAATCTTCAAACCATACATGTCATAAATCTTGTGTGCATATTTAATAGCTAATTTTCTTACACTTGCAGCCTTGACCGGCGATGCGGAAATAGTGAATGGCTCTCAGAAAGCTGAGGGGAGGCCGTATACTAGAGACGTGTAGGCTAATTTGAGATTTTGAGATCACATCACAAGCTAAATTTAAATTATGATAAAGAGATATAGAATTAACGTGGAGATGTATCACGGAAATCATGCAATCTCTTTTACATGTGGTTTATTATTGCATCAAATATAAATATATTTTTATTAAACCTTTGAAAATACTATATCGTAATGAATTCAGAAAATATTTTAATAATTTGTATTACGCTTCACTTACTGTTTAAAGAACTTCTCATTATTCTAAGTAGTATATGGAGTATTATTTTTTAAATTCAGTAATTTAAGAGAAAATATTATAAAAACTAGCGACTCACCCTCGCTTCGCTCGGGTTCGTCCCTAGCTTGTATATAGTAAAATGGATATAGTATGTTATCCTTAAGAGATAGACATATGATATCGCGGACTTTGTTGTAGACCTTTTTAGGGTGTACAATACTGTAGGTAGTACATTATTTTGATCTATTTCGTAGGGTACAGCCAGCGTTTGCAATGTAAGCGCAATAAAATGTATTTATTTACTACATCACATTAGAAATCTCTAAAATTATATATTAGTGTTTCTCTAATATATTATGCATGTACTATACATATAAACCTTCCTCTTGAATCAATCTATCTATTAAAAAAATCGCATGAAAATCCGTTGCGTAGGTTTAAAGATCTAAGCATATATAGGGACAGACAGAGGGAAACGACTTTGTTTTATACTATGTAGTAATAGTAAAGCTATTTTAAACGATTAATTACTATTACGGGATTTTTACGGCAGTCGCTGTGACTTATCACAGTGTAATATCCCACCTATTTATGATGTTTAAATGCGATTGCGATTGCGATGTTTAAAGCCGCACTATCTTCTTGACTACACCATCGTTATTAGTCCCGTGGAAAAATTTTCTTTCTAGTAGAATTGGAATGTACGATCTCCATTGAAACAAGCACAAATGCAATACACTATATAGCTACATTTTTTCAAAATTTGTAGACCAAAATTTATATTCAACTAACTAGAAACTGTATAAATAAATTGAATCATAGATCTAAAAGAGGACTAAGTGTAAAACCTTTTGTGTGTATTTCTTTTTCTCTGCCATTCACGTCAAGTTTAGATTGTTTTGTGAAAAATAGGCCTAACGAGTGTTGTCCTGAAAGTCGTAGACTTCAAAATGTCTGTCGCAACTTTTCGCTAAGGCCTAAAGGGCATTAATGAAAGTCATAAAACAGATTGTCAAGAGTGTTTGAACTTGTTAAGCTTATTTTAATTCAGGTTATTAAATCGAACAAGTTCGAGTCTGATTTACGACAGGGTGTTCCATACCATCAAACATTTTTGTTTTTCTTTTTATATATATAAAATATTTACGCATATTACACAATGTTTATTTTATTACATATTTGAACAAAATTGATATTTCTATATGAAAAACGTCTCATAGATTGAGACACCCGTCTTCCAAATGTTAGTTATGTAGTAACAATAGTCCAGCTGTATAACGATTGTAAAATATCGACAAACAACCATGGAAACCAATATCTATGAATTGTTTCGTTGTCGCCTAAAATTCTTCTTAAAGAGAATTCTTCAAAAAGTTTCTATAAAACATTTAAATACCTATAGCTTCCTTTAACTTTGTGATAAGGTTTTATTTTTAGATAAAAGCTTTGGAAATCTTATGTGACAAAGAGGTGTTTTCTGTAAATATGTAAGCGTATGGGTACTTGTATTTATATAGGTCTTAAATATAAAATCCATTGACTTTTTATTATAGTTGCTATTCATAGTATAATTCGTACTTCTTAAATCGTATATCGTGTATAAATTTAATTTACTTGATTTTTAACAATGTAAATTTAATTTGTACCTCTTTTATATATGGCGACACGTTTGGCTCAGTTTGTAGTGACTTCACTTGCTATGCCAGCAGTCGCGGGTTCGAGTCCCGCTGGGGGCAGTTTGTACTCCAGTCATGGATGTTTATATTTATAATATGTATGTATATAGAGTTACATATGTGTAGTGTATCAACTATCTGGTATCCATAACACAAGCCTCGTAGCTTACCATGGAACTAGATGGTGCTGTGTGTTAATGTCCCAACATATTTATTTATATAGCAACAAGGTTACATATACGTATATGTATATGATAAAGGTTTACATCGGTACATTAATTAATTCTTATAAGCTATCATAATATTCGAACAATAATTAAGAACAAAAGGAAACAATGAAAGTTATCTGAGCAAAGCGAAGACGTCTCACTAGTGCGGTATATATTACTAAGACTAGATAAGTAATGTAAATATGTACCTATCCTGAATCCATTTCAAATATGACTCTGTTTGATATTCAAATGAGAGTGGCTACCTTAATCTTTTAATTTAGGAGACTGCGCATATGTCCGGTGGGATAAAGCAAGTGGAAAGATAACAACCCGTTAGAAAGGATTACCTTGGAGTTAGGGACTGCATAAAATAATTTAGATTTAATTTTGCGGTATGAAATAATATTTAGACCCTTAAATTCAGTAAGTACTCTACGGTACTGAATTTAATTACCTTTAATCTTTAAATAAACACCGTCGTAATACAACATCTGCTGTCTGCAAACATAGTCAGGACCGCCCAAGCCATTATATTCGCTTCGATAAACCCCAAATCCTCGCGAAAGAAAACAGATATCGCCCTAGAATGATTCGGGAAGCCATAGAAATTAAAAAACATCCAAATTTCAATAGGGAAGATGGCTGGGAACTACCATCGTCATGGGATCCTGTCATTAATATAATAAAATCAAATAATATATCTAAACAAAACAGACAGTTAGATGTAGTAAGTTCTTACTGTGCGGATCAAAATAACAGTAATTTAAATTAGTATTCAAATTAATATTTTCATTTGCAAATAGTAATTCTTAATTAATTTTAATTTTTTTAAATTACACATAGAATAATAATGTGGCTTAAATAATTAATAATTTATTTTTTCTTTATAGTTATAAATATAATAATGGCAGCACTAAATATAGATTATTAATCAATAAATTTTCTAAAAAATTGTAATAATTATAATAATAAAGCTAAAATTAAATAAATTATATAAAATTATATAATATAAAAGTAATTAAAATTATAAAAATGTTTTAAAAATGTTTTAAAATTAAAATTAACAAATATTGTAAGGTACTTTGGTGCCAATTTTCAAGTTTTTTGAATTCATTTTGTTATTTGTAACCAAAAATCAAAATAAATCCGCGAAAAAATCCGAAAAGATAGTTTTATTTAAATGTCAAACATTCGCGTAAATCTAAGAAAGTATTATTTAATCTTTATGTATGACTAGCATTGCCCGCGGCTCCGCCCGCATTTAGATGATCAAAAATTAAATTCTAGGTTTTACACATTAGTATACTTTTACATACACGACTTTCATTGCGCACTGTATGATTGGTAAATAATGGCAGTGATTGACAATGCCACAAAGGTTCCTCCGTTAATCTCGTAGTTGATTTAGTAATATTGCACTTTTTGTTTTAGCAATAACATTTATGTACGTCTATACTTCTGTTTTGTTTGTTTGTTTGTTTAGTTTTGGGCGATAAGCTCTCAAACTACGAAATTAATTTTAATATTTTTTCTAATAGACGGCTATTGATTAATTTAATATTTAGCTGATTATATCAATTACTTAATGGTAACTTTTCTTAATGTTAATTTGTCGCGAAACAGAGATTGGTTAGCGCTGGTCCTTTAAGCCTTTATCTTCCAAGAAATGATGTCAAAAAAAAAAAAAACTAAAAAAGTTGAGATATAACAGTTCCTAAAATACTTTTTCATAGTTTTTGAGATATGGAATATTTTTAGTTACCCGCTTTGTCAGTTTAACAGCCATAACCTTGTTATCCATAAAATGTTATAAAAAATTATGAATCGAACTTATTTTTACGGTTGATAAAAAGAGTCGATATTGTGGAAACGTAAATGTTAATTGTATTTATTTTAGTGTTACCTAACAAAACACGTAAGTTAGAAAAACAACACAGTATTTTGCTATACGAAACCTATAATGAGCGAGTTGGAGTTGCCCAATTTTTAGATTAAAAGATTAAAAAATATTAACATTATTTACTAAAAAAATAAAAACTTACAAATATTTTCATTTGAAAATTGTTTCGACCAACAAAATATTACTAATATGTTACTAATTTATAAAGCTTGTTTGTCTTTATTTTATTGAAAATTTGAACACGGGCGGGGCCGCGGATAATTTAGTAGTAATTCTAATAAAGTCATAGAAAAGGTCACATCTGTACATTTTTTTTTGATTAAAACTACGCATTTTAAAAACACATGGCGACATCTATTGTCAAATATCTAAATAACACATAAATAAATTTTCATTTAAACAACTATTTTAATGAATAAAATAGCGCTATTGATATTTCTTTTAAGATAAGCTTTTTTTAATAGTTTTAACATATATGTTACCTTGCTAAAATGTTAATAGTACCATCGTGCTTTTATTTTAACCAGTTTTTATATTTTTTCTCACAAATAAAAGACTATCCTATATGTTGAGTCGGATAACCTGCTATCACCATACCAAATTTCATCAAAATCCCTCCAGTGGTTTTTCTGTGATGCGAAGCGATGTGATGTGGTCACATACAGACAAACAGACAAAAATTCTAAAAACTATAGATTCGGCCTCTATATCGGTAATAATGAATATTTCAATAAGATTTTTCGAAAAATATTGAATTTACGGATTCGGCTTCGTTACAATTTGATTATATGTGTAGTTACTAATTTATAATGCCAAAACGTTTGCTTTATTGAAAATTTGAACACGGGCGGGGCCACGGGTAATTTAGTAGCAATTCTAATAAAATTGTAGAAAGGTCATATCTGTACATTCATATTTTTGGAATTAAAACTACGTATTTTAAAAACACATGGCGACATCTATTGTCGAATAGGTACCTAAATAACACACAAGTATATATTAATTAAAATAACTATTTTAATGGATAAAATAGCGCTATTGATAATTTGATTTTCAAGATAAGCTACTTTTAATAGTTTTTACTATATTTAGTAAGTTACCTTGCTAAACTGTTTACAGATAGTATCATCGTGGTTTATTCCAACCAGTTTTTGTAATTTTTCTCAGAAATTAGATATTTTCCCGCGGTAAAAAGTATCCTATATGTTGACCCGGATCACCAGCTATCATCATACCAAATTTCATCAAAATCCCTCCAGTGGTTTTTCTGTGATGCGGTAACAGACAGACAGACAGACAGACAGACAGACAGACAAAAATTTTAAAAACTATAGATTCGGCCTCTGCATCGATAATAATGTCTATTTCAATAAGATTTTCCCAAAAATATTTAATGTACAGATTCGGCTTAGTTAGAATTTTATAATATGTATAGATAATCCATACAAGTGTTCACACAGTGGTAGGAATGCGACTGTAATTTTGTTTTTATTGATAACACTAAAGCTCGTCCATAACCATTAAACAAAGAAAAAAATATCGGTTGACATATAGAGGAGTAAAGGTACGGAACTATTTTGTCTTTGCTTATTTATATATTATAGATAGTACCTGGACGACCGAGCTTCGCTTGGAGTTTTTGGTTATCAGTACAATTTTCATTTTAATTTGGCTTAAAAAAAACTAAAAACTTGAATAAATACAAAAAAAAAAAAAAACAAAAGTAAAAACTTTGTATCTGACCGGGATTCGAAACCGAAAATGATTAATATATTTTGCGTCGTATAATACAAAAGAAAACCGCATGATAACTCGAAAACACGCGTTTTCCCGGACATGATTAGTCCTAAATCGATTTTTCACCCCCGAAAACCCCCACATACCAAATTTCAGCGAAATCGTTCGAGCCGTTTCCGAGATCGCCGGTATAAATAAATAAATAAATAAATATACAAGAATTGCTCGTTTAAATTTATTAGATATTTTATAATCGTTAGTGCCTTATAATCGTTTGACATACCTACATACATCATATAATATATATTTTAATAACAAAAAAAAAAAGTAAAAACAAGAAGAATAGTGTTCTGTGAATTATTTATGTTAATAAATGATAACATAATTCTCATAGCTATTGTGGTTTTTGAAAATTAATAATATGCGAATATGTTAATGGCATTCATTATTGTTTCAATTTCGATATAGATTTAATTGCGATTTTCATTTTGCGGTAAAATTTTGATTATAGGAGAATATTATAAACAATAATAGTCGTAGTAGTTAAGTATGATTATAGTCCGATAGCTTATATAGAAGAAACATTATTTCTAATGCGTCACATGAACTACATGCTATATTAACTAGTTGCTTGGTGTTATATTAATTTACTAGCGCTTCACCCTAGCTCCTCTCGGGCTCGTCCCTAGTTACGTTTTAACGTTTAGTACAGATTTCTCAGAGATGAAATATTTTCTCCCGGTAAAAAATATCCTATATGTTGACTCGGATAGCCAGCTTTCATAATACTAAATTTTATCAAAATCTGTCCAGTGGTTTTCTCGTGATGCGCTCCCAGACAGACAGATAAAAATTCTAAAAACTATAGATTCGGCCTCTGTATCGATAATAATTTTTTTTTCCATATTATGATTTTCCTAAAAATATTGAATGTACAAATTCGACTCAGAATTTTATTATATGTATAGAAGAAAATATGTTATAATATTATCTAGGTATAACAATAATATATCTAGGTATAACAATATAATAATAAAATTCAAGTGAAAGCAAAATAATTGTACGTTTAATGTCTATTATTTTCACTTTTGGGGGATGTGTAGAATGTAATGGAAACTGTTAAATATCGCATTATTTGAAAATGGCTATAGTAGATGTGTTTTGTGTACTGTTCAGGTCATATTTTAAATTGAAAACTTAATTATAGATATTTCAATCTATATTTCGATCTAATTATGTTTTTCAATACGTTGGTTAGATTCAAAGGTATTGGTTCCACCCCATTCTGCGTGTTCATATATACACCAAGGGTTTAAGTTGCGGACTAAATAGAAACAAGTTAGTGAAGTGAGTATTACGAGTACCTAGTAGAGTATGTGTGTATGTAGTAATATAAATATACGCATAAAGTAACTTTGTTTGTTTAACCTAGTTTCACTTAGCAATGGAGCAACGGATTAAGATTTTTTCACATGAATATTTTATGAGCATCGGGATTCCATGAATACATTAATTTGCACATTAATCGGGTCCCTTTTATGATTTGAATGTTGTTAATTATGTAATTAGTAATAATATAGGTATTTAAATATAAAGTAGGCATTTCGATTTCTTTGAGATACGCTTTCGCTTTACGCCTTAACGAGCACTGTCCATTGTATTATTATGAAGATCCTTCTTACATTGTCGATTATACATAAACGCATAAGGTATGTATAATATTTAATATTTATGTTTTACTATGTGGAAATTGAGACTGTAATATTAGTTGATTTATTATAGCGGGACGTTGGAACCCCATAAAGCATTGTGTCGATATTTGCAGGAATCGTAGAGCCTAGTGAGTTTCTTCACTTCTTTTATATTTGTATCAGTACCGAAAAAGGGCAATAGCTTTAAGATGAATATTTTATATATCTTTTTTATTTGATAATTTTAAAAATGTAGCGATTAATTAAAAAGAGCGGAATCAGAGGATATAGGTAATACTATTTGTAGACTTATTAGAAATACACAATATTATGAGGTTATAACAGCAGCTGCTGACTACTTTGTAGTAAAAGGATAAATAAAGTACTTTTGTATATAAGCGATACTCTATATAGGTACTTATTAACTGAAATTTCAGTATTGTATCAAATCTGTCTAGATTAGTATTAATATCATAGAGAGGCAGAATTTGTTTGTTTGTTTCTTGATATTTGAAAAATTCTTTTCTATAAATAACCCGTTTATTAAGGAAGGCTATAGGCTATATATATATCATCATGCAACTACCCTAGGGAGGGGAGCAGTAATATAATATATAATCTATATATTCCATACTAACCGGTAAAACGTACCTAGGAATGAACTCAAGCGAAGCGAGGGTGAGCCGCTAGTGCTGTAATAAAACAATTTTTTATAATATTACGTAACACAAAAATATTTCTATGTGTATTAGTGTATAATATGATAATCCACGTTTTGTAATTTTGTCTTAAGACTGTTATCTTTGTCAGGTTCTCTAAGCAAGCAATGAACCAACCTTGATGAATACCGACATGAAAGTTCCGGCAATTATTCAAATCATGTCGGTTCCTGCTCCGCTTATTTGATTTTTGCACGACGCAATGTATTGTTTTGCCTACCAGTTTACTGGTTTTGCTCTTATTGTTTATTTATGGAACTGTACTTTAATTTAGCCTTCATGCATACATTTTGTTTTTAATTGAAAGTTGGTAAATGAAAAGCTTTTCATTTGCTTTTTAAGCTTAAAAGAAAATAAATATTACATAAATATTGCCCATACAAATATTTAATATTGAGCTAAAAAATAAACTTGAAACATTGATCACGGCTAAAATAAACAACAATCGTGCTATTAGAATAGGTTTTAAGACCATTCTAATGCGGGAATTTGTCACCATTATAGACAAAAAGAAATGGGCTGAGAATTTAGAAGCATTCAACGCTCGAACAAATAGATATGCGATATATGCGATTACAAAATTACTTTTGCAGTTCATACATATAACCAAAACAAAAATAAATAAATTGCCACCCCTTTCTCGTCTAAGGGATGGAATTTTGAAAAACTTTGAAGTACATGTTTATAGTTTCAATCAAGAAATAGTAAATTAATAGTAAATTTTAAGAAATTTTCAAGAAACACAAACAAACAGTTTAGCTAACGCTCCCTTAGATAGCTATCATAGCCTTCCTTAATAATGCAAAAAATAATGCTGTTTTAAAAGGAATTGAAAACACTGAATTTATAGGTGTTCGCACGGAATTATATATATATTTTTTATGGATTATATAAGAATCTACTATTTTAAATAGTCGTAGTTGAACATACCAGGAATAGACGAAGCGTGGGCAGGCCTCCCAAAAGATAGACCGACGACTTGGTCAAAGTCGTTGAAGCCCACTGGATGCGGATGACATAAGACCGGTTGTCATGGAAATTTTTGGGGAAGGCCTATGTCTAGCAGTGGACGTGTTGGGGTTGAGACGAACTAAGCATAGCGCTAGCGGGTCAAATTTATACATACACAAATATAAATAAGGCACTCAGAAAGCTAATATTAGGTAAATTTTGTTATTAGTAGATTATATTGTCATGTGCGATGGCCAAGTTATTCTATTAATTAAAGAAATAAATATACATATCTTATATTGATACGGTCACAATAAAATATTGTTACTTAACTAATTAGGTAACGATTTATGACAAAGTTGTCAGATAGATGCTTCTATGGATAGGTACTGAATAACTTAACCGACTTGGTTTTACATTATATTTCATAATTTTTTGCGGTAGAATAAATGCGTTGTGCCTAAGATTGTATGCCTTATGAATATAAATAAAAGCTAATAGCATATATTTTTTTTATAAAATACACTAAAATGTGAGTCTGTATACACCCTTACTCTAACAGATAAAGCTTTGCCATGACTCAAAAGTCATCCACATTAGGTCGTCATCGTCACGAGTGATGCGGTGGTTGCCGAGGTGCCCCCGTTTCAGCACTTAGGCGATTGACTGTGGCTTCATAATAAGTCAAAATGCAAAAAACATTTGGTGATTAGGAATTTTTTGGTTATAAGGGAAATTTTCTCAAAGTTAAATCTAATTTGGGATATAACTAAAAGCTTTTTTTATTGATGACGACATTTTTGATAAAATATTAACTTCTAAAAAGTGCTTTTATCTCGGCAATACTTAAAATAAAAATGTTATATCTATAAAGTATGGTTTCATAAGAAGTGATTAAATTAGGTTGAGCTTAAATTGGCTCACTCTTCTGAGACGTACTCCGAATTATTATCTTAATTTATTTGAATAAAACAAATATAAAAGTAAATTTATTTTAAGACATATGTATTTCGAAACAAAATGTTGAGGTGTATTGCATTAGAATTTGGATGTAAATTGTGTTAATAAGTACTAATTTTTTTAATATGGAATAATAAGACTAATGCATTATTATATTCATTTTTTTTGGAGCATCGTATATCTTAAAAAGATAGTAATTATAGCAGTATAAATGATGGAAAACTCATAACAAATAAGGAATCTGTACGTTTCAATTTCATAATATAGAAAAAAATTATAAGCCCATACATGTATTTGAGGGTATTTTCTTTTCTTGTTTTAATTACATCCACACATGTTATTTGTGTTTTGTTACCTTGTCATGTTTACCTTTACTTGCATTCCGCAAAAACACTTGTAGTTCCATAATGAAAAATAATCTATGTTACAAAATATTCTTATGCGAAAATCACATCGACCGTCACCACAATCCTATATCGTAGCTATTGTTCCCAACTTGCCATTTAGTAAATAATAGCTCTATGACGTACATACTATATGGGTCTGTATTTCAAAAGTTGTGCATTGTAAAAAGCTTTTTATTTTTGAACTATTTATTAACATAATAAAGCATTATTTATTTGCTTGTATCAATGTATAAATATCATCTGATCTCGTCAAGTGTACACGTCGAATATAGTTTTTGAAAGAGTTTTGTAATGAAAAACATGTATGTCAACTGTATTAGATATGAAGTGACCAGAAAAAATAAAATTTACTAATACTACTTCAGTTAATTACACTTGTTTACTCTCATGTATTTATTTATTTCTCTTGCAATTAATTAAATACAAAGTGCTTATTTTATTAGAGAAAGTTATCTTATTTTAAAAGATATTATCACAATTTTAATTTTGAATATATGAGACTAGAGGTTTCAGTAGAAACGAATATTTATTAATACAACATGAACGTTTTTCCACTTTTCACACTCATGCCTTTTCGTAAGAATATAATTAAGTTCTTCTCACACAGCACACTATCTTTCTTTCTGCTAGCTTTATGAGAATGCAGATACAATATTTGATTGCGGAATTCAATACTAATAATGTCCTCCTGACCGATTCCGGCCACGGCGGCCAATCTCAATGAGACTAGCCAACTGCGCAGGAGATATTATAGTGCACAAGTGTACGCGCAGACACAAGTGCACTCTCTATTCCTGTCACTCTCATACTCCGGTGGGACGACTACTCGACACGACCGGTGAGAGTTAAGGCGCAGGACCGACGGCTTTACGTGCTCTCCGAGGCACGGGGGTGAAACACCGCCAACTTCCCAACTCCGGGCTGTTACTGAGGCTTACTATACAGAAAGACTCAATAACTAAACTTGGCCCGACCCGGGACTCGAACCCAGGACCTCAGGATGTGCAGCCGTACATACTAGCCACTACACCACCGAGGCAGTTAAACTAATAAGGAATTCAATACTACATACATTTTGTCATAACAAATCAAAAGTAAAGTGAATATCCATACTAATATTATAAATGAGAAAGTTTGTGAAGAAGGATGGATGGATGTTTGTTACTCTTTCACGCCAGAACGGCTGAACGGATCTGTAAGAAATTTGGCACAGAGATAGATTATAGTCTGGAATAGCACATAGGTTTTTTTATTCGTATCCTTTTTATCCCGGAAAAATGTAGGGACGAACCCGAAGCGAAGTGAAGGTGACTCACCTAGCTAGTAGTAGCTAGTACATACACCATACACATTTGGTATGTACCGAAATCGAACCCCCTCAGGAGGTACCTGCTATTTTTTCAATTACTGTCACATAAATAATGTGTATATATAATTTGACACACATTAAACGTATTATACATTAGCACAGGCTAATGATATAACACATTAATAATATTAATTTATGAAAATCCTGATTACGGCCTATTACTCACACCTCATTACCTAAAGTAATGTATATCAGCATTATTAATGAAAACGTTGAGTGTTGTTTTGATTGAAGGATAGAATAAATTAGTAGTAATACATCTTATACAGATAAATAAAATTGAAGTGTCTGTTTGTAATGTCAAAATAACAGCTTTATACTAATTGTATTTTGGAATTATATACTTACAAGAAAAACACAATTTTTTAAATTTTTGTTTGTCTGTCTGTGTGTTTGTTCGGGCTAATCTCCGAAACGGCTGGAACAATTTTAACGGGACTTTCACTGGCAGATAGCTGATATTATAAGGAGTAACATATACTAATACTATAACTTTCACATTTATAATATTAGTATAGATTACAATTATTGCGTAATTTTGTACAAGTAAAAATTTCTATATATCTTTCTTTTTCTATCTATTTTAATAATTATTTTTTATTTTAATTCTTTTTATATTAATATTTTATTTTAATTCTATTTTTCTATCTATTTTCTATCTATTTTTCTATCTTCTATTTCTGTATCTTTGAGTCATATTTTTTTTATTTGTTTCTAAATGTGGGTTTTGCAAGTCCGTGAGGAATCTGCCACCAGCTCGGATAAAAACGGCTTACTGTTTTAAAAGATTTTCTTGTACGCTGACTAGTTAATATATTACAAAATACTGATTATAAAGTATATAATTGAGGGGATAGCTTTATTACCAAATATATAAAATATTCAAAGTACCTCATTAAAATCAAGTAACCAAGTCATTATTAGTTATAAACCCGCCCTAATAATGCATAACACCTTTTGAAGATACATTATAAATATGAATAATATTGGATCCTATATCTTCAAGCCTCTTTTTGTACCCTTTTACGCGGATACCTACTCTCTCTGACAATCAATCAAATCAAAACCTGCGAAATTTCATGATCCATCAGTGAATGGTATTTATTTTGCTTTATTAGAATATTTAGATAACGATAGTATCAACCAAAATTGTAATAATATATTACATGTCTGAACTCAATTTGAAGTTTCAAAAAACTAAGGTTGCTGTTTTTGTTATAGCGTATTTTTTAGATAAAAAAAAAGAACAAAAACTAAAAACTTGAATAAATACAAAAAAAAACCGTGTATCCGATCGAGATTTAAACTCGGACACCTGTGGTTGTTAAGAAATTATCGACCATATCCTGCGTGGAATAATGCCAAAGAAAACCGCATGAAAACTTGCGTTTTCCCAGATACAGGACATATACATAGGAAAACCCCCACATACCAAATTTCAGCGAAATCGTTAGAGCCGTTCCCGAGATCGCCAGTATAAATAAATATATAAATATACAAGAATTGCTCGTTTAAATATGTATATTAGATTAGATTATACATTTAAGTGAAGAGAGAAGAAAGAGAGAGAGAGAGTAGTAGAAGAGAAGAATTTCTACTAAGTGCGTGAAATTTACCGTAATAATGTACTGTATAGCAATGCTTAATAATTAAATGTATGAAGAAATTATCCGTATAATAGACATTTCACTATGTGTATAAATATTAGAAAAAAAAACTAAATTTGTATAAAAATTTCTCTATAAAAAAATCTTACCAAAATAATCCAAGCGTAAATAAACGAATTCATCTAACGACAATTTATGATAAGTCGCAAAGAAAATCTGTACCTGTCAACGCTTCCACGAAAATGTCTACAGGCGTTCCGCTAAATTAATGGAGTCGAGCTCTCCGTCAATCATTTTGCGATACGCGAGGACGCATGTAGGACGGCGTCTGTGATTTCTAATTAAAGGGCGGATATTAATTTCATCTATTTGTTATATTATTAATAATCGAAAAGCTTTATTTATTGTAATTGACGAGAAATAAAATATATCACTCAAAAGGTATCAAAGGCGTGCTATAAAGCAAAATTTAATATACAGTGAATATGCGCACATGATTTCTGCATACAAAATGTTTTGACTAATTGAATGTAAGCAATTTTTTTACGTTCATACTTGTATAACAGACTTAATTGGTAGAAAAATCGCGTAACAAATATGCAGCTTAAGATTTTTTTAACGTACTCAATGTACATTTTCTCCTCTAATTTATCGCATGATAGACGCTAATGATACTCCGCCAGGGCATGTTGACATTTTCGACTATTTTTTTTAAACAATGGGGTAGCGAAATTCTAAAAAAACATATGATAACATAGTAAATATAGCAATACACTAAATTTTCACCAACCATTAATTATTGTAAAGTTACTGTCAAAATATATTTTATTTTTATTCCGCTCTACGACGCTGTAGCATTCATAGAAACTGACCCATTTACATTATAGTCGCTGGATAGACTTTGCTCATTCTAATTGCAAGTTTACCAGAACTCGAATAATCACGATCCTTGGAAAACTGTTACTGCCGGGAACTTGGAAATTACATAGTCAAGAAAGCTTTAAAAGTATAGGATGATAAATTCCCCAATGAAAATACATCAATAGATTCAACAAATCTATATTTTATTTATCTATAGTATGTATTACGTACGTGTGTTTTACACGTAATACAATACATTAGGTCTTTAATAGATAATTACTTTAAATAATCATATCTAACTACTATATAAATGCGAAAGTTTGGATGGATGGATGTTTGTCACGCCAGAACAGCAGAACAAATCTGAATGTGGCACAGAGATAGATTGTAGTCTGAAAAAGCACATAGCTCCGTTTTATACCGGAAAAATGTACGGTTCCTTTGGGGTAGATTAATAATAATTTTACAATTTTTTTACATTTTCAGTTAATGCACCGTATCTAAGCTATCACAAGTGGCAAATGCCGGTCCTTTTTCACCGTAGATATTATCTTTCCACTTTAATTCCGTTTAGTCCTTCGGCCAGATACGGTACGTAGTTCAGTCGTTGAAGTCAAACACGGGCTCAAATCAGCCATAGAAACGTGACCTGAAGAAGGGATTTACTGCAAATTACTTTGGAAAACTTCATTCTAAAAGGTTCTTCAACCTTTTTTATGATACCTACATGATTTCAAATTTAGAGAAAAGTACGCTCTGAGGAATAACTATAAAGTACAGTCCTGGCTGTATGTAATACTACGTCTACGATTAAAATAAAGTGTACATGGCCTAAATATAATGTATTATGATTCTTTTAGATAATCTAGCAAGTTTCCGTGGACTATGGCCTGATGACCCTCGTATTGAAGGGAAGCCCGTGCCCAGCAGTGGGACGTTAATAAGGGCTGAATACATGGATTTTTTACAGGTTCTATTGGTTTTAGCATACTGATACTGAATGAGTGATAAAATTATATAACTGTACAATGTATATAGCTGAAATACACAATACTGATACATAAATTTATACTTTAATTAAAATGGTCTGTGTAGTATTGTCCATAAAAAGTTTAAGGAACTCATATACCAGATGTAGGTACTATCGTAAGGGCAAATGGAGAGAACAAATTCTAAACATTTATCAGAGGACCTGTTCCGGGCAGATGGTCATTAATTCCCAGTCACCATTTATCTCGATGCCGAAGTAAACAATGAGAGCATATAAAAAAGCCTATTGTACTGTCAAATATTAGTTATTTTTATTTTATAAATTTTTAAGTAAATATTGTTCCCTGCTTTAATAACAGTGCTTAAATTAAAGCATTAATTAAATTGCTTTATGTTTTTAAGGCTTTTTAAGATCGATGGCTTGATTTACATAACGCATCTCAAATACAAATTGTCAGTTTTTTTTATAAAAGTTAAACAATTTTAGTTCTGAAACATTTTAAGGTGAAGCAAATCGATATGGTAGTTTTTAATGTGAATACTATAAATGTATTTCTTAATTCAATATTTTACTTATGTAATGTGATGTCAATTTGGGCTGACATAATAGAAATAAATAATCCTCCCGACCGATTTCGGCCACGGCAGTCAATCTTATTGAGACTAGCCATCTGCGCAGAAGATATTATAGTCCACAAATGGTCGCGCAGACACAACATGTACTCTCTATTCTTGTCAGTCTTATAATCCGTCTCATGAGATTTTAGGCGCAGGACCGATGGCTTTACGTGCTCTCCGAGGTACAGGGGTGAAACGCCGCCAACTTCCCAACTCCGAGCTGTTACTGAGGTTTACTAAACAAAAATTTTGAATAACGAAACTTCGCCCGACCCGGGACTTGAACCCAGGACCTCCAAATGTGCATGCGACACTACACCAATTATAAAGATATAGGTAATATTGGTTCAATAAAATATTTATCTCATCCCTTACAAAGCACTTAAATGTCTATTGCGTCGGTTTCCTGTCTCGCTCAGAGCTGTCAAATTGCCCCATAGTAAAACACAATATTAAGTTTTAGAATTTTTACAAAGTGTTCCATCAAACTTCAAAGAAGTTATAGTTATTTATTTGTCACAAGTTTTATTTTCTTCATGTCTTTAGTAAAGTATAAATATTACACAGTATAAATAATTAATCTTTGAAAATATTATTTTTTCATACAAACTTGCGTGAACCCTTTGAATTCTCTTGAGGTTAGGATTTTTAAATTATTATTATTGTGTAAAAAAGACCAACTTTGTTGTTTATCCATTTATCATTTATAAAAATTGATAAAATTTAACGAAACCTACTTAGTTTGAACGTAATTGTTAGCTTTGGTGTTTGCCTGAATTTTATCAACGTTCGTTTATCTGTACATGTAATAAAATTGTAACTGATGGATGATATTTGAGAAAAAACTATTATCGGGGGGTCTTTATCTACGCAATATAACCCAAAACAATATTTTCTAGAATTTTTGTCTGTTTGTCTGTGCGCTTGTGTGCGCTATTCTCAGAAACGGCTCGGCTGATTTGAGTACGGCTGTTTTTATTAATGTATTGTGCTAAGCCTCACTTAACATTTAGTATTTATTTCAATTAGTTTATAAAAAAAAATTATGTCAATTTAAAGAACCATCCAGGGACGAGTACGAGTGATGCGAGGGTGAGCCGCTAGTCTATACATCTAAACATATAAATAAAATTGAAGTGTTTGTTTGTAATGTCAAAATAACAGCTTTATACTATATGCATAATATGGAGTTATATACGGTAGGTACCTACTTATAAGAAAAAACACAATTTTTAAATTTTTTGTTTGTCTGTCTGTCTGTGTTCCGGCTAATCTCCGAAACCGCTGGACCAATTTTAACGGGATTTTGACTGGCAAATAGCTGATATTATAAGGAGTAACTTATGCTACTTTTATTTTAGAAAAAGAATTAGGGTTTCGTTAAAAAAATTAAAACGTAAATTAAAACGTGAGTCGCTTGTTAGTAAATAAATTTAAAATCGGTCATTTGGCAAACCCGGCTTGTGCTATTGTGCAAAATGAAGTCAAGGTAAATAAATTTTATTTTATGCTACAACAATACCAGTCATAGTAAAAATGGATTAGTAGTATTTGAACGCTTTTTCATGCTAACTTATTCACGTTTTTTTATTTTTTGTTATACACTTGTTTATTTTAAAAGTCACAATAGATTTAACAAAATCGTCGAGCATTTTATTGCACTTTTGATCTTTATTTTAATATCAGTTTTAATATTTGAAATTACTTGATAACGCTATTTTAAAATTGTATCAAAGAAATATTTGTACTACGTAATACCCCATGCTAATAATAATTTATCATTTAAAATATATCGCATTCGATCTCCATTAAGATGAAACCTTTCTTCACGGCGCCGCTTGTTTACTCATGGGCTCGATACATGATACAAGGAACCGATATTGGGCCTAATCAATCAAGCTGGCAATCAGATCGTTAATCAAAGTTCGAACAAAGCTGCACAAGACGTCCTTCCTAATTTTCGAATAAAATTTGCCGTACGTGAATAATTCATGCCATGCTTGCTTAAATTAAAATATGCTAAATGTGACTAGATCTTATCATGTTATTTCCGTAGTTTGTCAAGGAAATATCGATTTAGAGTTTAATTACATGTTAAATTACTCAATAATATACGACTGCAGGTAAAAAAAAGTGTTTGAAACGTCGCGTCGATTAAAAATGTACTTAAAATGTGAAATTTACGTGAGAGCAGTTAAATAGCTTTATTTATTACTATCGACGCGCCCCCAGCATTCAGATCCTGACGAGTAATCACAAAGCGTCCCTTAGTGAATGAATAAAAAGTACTTTATAAAACTAAAACGTACACTGACTTTAAAATCACTTAAACTTTAAGAATAACCTTAAGACTTACTTAACTTAAGAGTTTAAAAGTTAAAAATTTTAAGAAGACATTTTTTTTCTTAAAAATTTTTACTATAAAAAACAAGAAAGAAATTTGAAGATATTTTGGGTATATCTATATAAATATATTTTAAACTAGCGACTCACCCTCGCTTCGCTCGGGTTCATCCGTAAGTTGCTTCCCCATACAAACTTTCACCCCCATTTTCACCCCCTTAAGAGATGATTTCCGGTATAAAAACTATCCTATGTCCTTTCCAGGATCTCAAACTATCTTCTTACCAAATTTCATCTAAATCGGTTCGGTAATTTCAGAGCATATTTGATACAAACAAACAAACAAAAACAAAAAAAAAACAAATTTTTCCTCTTTATAATATTTGAATAGATATTTCTGCTCCTGCAGGGTTCATCTACAAAATCTAATGAAAACTGTTGTTTTATTTATTTTTTGGTATTTATTATTCAAAGTGTAGATTGCTTTAGAGAATTTTGAAAAGCAATTTCCTCTTTGCATATTATGAATGTAATTTTCAAAGTAACTGAACGGAAACATGCTAACTGACGTAACGCTGATTTATTGTTTAGCTATAGTCTTAATATGCAATACAGCTTGTACCTTATTTTTAAATTTTGCATAATGAGAGATATGTGAATACCTGACTTACTTAAAATTATGTATTTGTATCTTAATTACTCGACAATAGACTTACAATTTACGCATTTTTACAATGTACCATTAAGTACAAACTGTTTTTGTGTTTTCAACTTATTCGTAAATGTTTTATGAGCTTCATAGATAAAGCTTATAAATTTTTACAATTTTATGAACTCAAAAAAAAAAAAGTAAAAGAGCAATTTAGAAAAGAAAAATAAATATAAATACCATGTATGAGGTTCTTTTTCTTAATTCACGGGCTTAATTATCAGTGAACTCATTTAAATCTTTAGCAGCCCTTTTAATTGAAGGAATGACAAACATACACACGCATACAAATTTTAGTGATTTTAATAAAGTAGTTCAATTTTTGGCTGTAGTAGAAAGTGGTTGTAGATAAAAAGCATAATATATTTGTACAAAATTGAAATGTAAAAAGAAATACATCAATAGTGTTTGATTTAAAAAAACCGACCAAGTTCGAGTCGGACTCGCGCACGAAGGTTTCCGTACCATTATCTATAAAAACGGCAAAAATTAATATTCATTTTATTTTAATTTAATTATTTATTTTTAAAGTTAATAATAATAATTCACTATTCTGTGAATATCTCAAGCGTCTACCTGTTGCCGTTATCAATATCGAGCAAAGACGAGCAAAAAAAAATCACGTTTGTTGTATGGGATCTCCCTTAAATATTTATTTTATTCTGTTTTTCAGTATTTGTTGTTATAGCGACAACAGAAATACATCATCTGTGAAAATTTCAACTGTCTAACTATCAACGTTCATGAGATACAGCCTGGTGACAGACGGACAGACAGACAGACAGACGGACGGACAGCGGAGTCTTAGTAATAGGGTCCCGTTTTATCCTTTGGGTACGGAACCCTAAAAAATCGTTATCGTAATAAAAATAAACGATCCGTGAAACCATTATAAACGTAGTACAATTTATTGCAAGTCACAGAGATAATCTAAGCTATTGAAAGTTTCGCGAAAATATCTAAGTCTCGCTAAATTGACAAGACCCGACAGTGACTGTCAATCATATTTTTGTGCCGTGCGAGTGCACATGTGGGGGGACAAGGATTAATATAGTAGTTTGGTATCTAATCCTGGCTTTGCTCGGGTGAGCCCTTAGGTAGGTTTTATATAGATAAAAAAAGTTGTTGTGATTGTAGCTTAAGAGATAGACATATGCTATTATGGACTTTTCTGTAGGCCTTTTTAAGACCTACAATTTTGTAGTACATTGTTTTGATGTATCTCTTAGGTAAGGTTTAGATTCGGCAGAATCAGTTATTTATATCACTACACAAAATTTTATTAAAAACGACTCAGTAATTTTTGCGTGAAATTCATACAGATATATAGACAAATAGACAAAAAGTTTAATAACTATTGTTTTAGGATTTATATTCTGTACACAATACGTAACACTCATTGTTTTTAAAAAAAAATTCATGTCAGATTTCGCTTTGTTACTATTTTATTATAAGTATGTTTCTTGTAGTAGATAAATAACGTCTATCTAGTAATGTAGAGCTTTAACCGACATAATTCTTCGTTTACCGTTTAGGTAGAATAGAGAAGACGTAGATTTTATTTTATACGAGTATGTACTTAGAAAATCTACTGCTTATTTTTTAGAGCACCTAACAATATTTCCCAAATTAAACCCATCTTTATATGACACACTTGTGTGTTTCTCTGTATGTCCATATGTCAAAGCTAATAGTTGCAATTTATGTATAAAATGAATACAAATAATTTCTTACTAGCGGCTCACCCTCGCTTCGCTTTAAGAAAACAAAAACAAAACCTATGCCATGGGGACTGTACATTTTTCCGGGATAAAAAGTAGCCTATGTGTTATTTCAGACTATAATCTATCTCTGTGCCAAATTTCATTCAGATCCATTCAGCCGTTCTGGCGTGAAAGAGTAACAAATATCCATACTTCCATACTCACAAACTTTTACATCTATACATATTATAAAATTCTAACTAAGCCGAATCTGTACATTAAATATTTTTTGGAAAATCTTATTGAAATAGACATTATTATCGATGCAGAGGCCGAATCTATAGTTTTTAGAATTTTTGTCTGTCTGTCTGTCTGTCTGTCTGTTACCGCATCACGGGAAAACCACTGGACAGATTTTGATGAAATTTGGTATGATGATAGCTGGTTATCTGGGTCAACATATAGGATACTTTTTACTCCGGGAAAATATCTCATCTCTGAGCTAAACATCAAAACGTAACTAGGGACGAACCCGAGCGGAGCGAGGGTGAGTTGCTAGTTTATAATATTAGTATAGGTTTTGTGGATCAAAAAAAAAGAGATTTATGTTTTATAATTTTAAGATTTTTAATGTTATATATTATAACGGTTTATGTTTCGATTTTCCTGTCGAATGACCAATACAATACATAATATGTTGAATATTTTAAACACTGTATACTCGTACTTTTAAACTATTTCAAAGCACTACAATACATACAAATTCAATTCGATTTGAAGAAAAGTTTTGAAGACTTTGTACAAACATTTATGTAGGACTCCAATCATGAGATGTAATCTTTTCACTTTAATTCCACTTTGCCCTTTGAAAGGAACTTTCGGAAGGTATTGGACAATGCAGCCAAATAGAGACTCAAATCGGTTGAAGATACGTGACTTGCAAAATGTGTTCGTAATTCGTTTGGACAAACTTTGTTTTATGTACTTAGAATAAAATACGTTTAACAATAGGTATTCTTAGTAAAGTTAACAAGTGCTTCTGTTTTTGTATAAAAAAATAATTTCACTTTCATACAATTTTAAATATTCTTTTGAAATAAATTTTTGAAAGTTTTCTTTTAAATTTGAGGATATTTTAAACTAAATATACCTATTAAATACGTACTAGCGACTCACAATCGCTCCGCTCGAGTTCGTCCCTAGTTACGTTTTAACGTTTAGTATAGATTTCTCAGAGATGAGATATTTTCCTGCAGTAGAAAGTATCCTATATGTTGATCCGGATAACCAGCTATCATCATACCCATCAAGATCCTTCCAGTGGTTTTTGCGTGATGCGGTCACAGACAGACAGGTTTTATTATATGTATAGATGTATATATGAACTTTTGTTTTCTTTTATATTCATATTTCATCTTGATTAAATCTCTTAGATTTAATTTATCAGAAAAAATATTTATACTTTATTAACCGGCTCTGAGTTCATATCAAATTTAATTTCAAAGCTTGATATCAATTTTAGTTTCAAAGGTAGCTTTTGAAACAAAATTAAAATATGTTAATTAAAAATTTAATTTTGGAGCTATTTATTTATACTTTTGAGTAAATACTCTATTATAATGTGTTAATAAATAGTTCTTTACGTTTTAAAATATAATATTTTAAAGTAAACAATGGCATGCCATAGCTTCACCCGGATATTTTGGATTATTACATAAATAAGTACATAATTCTTTATAAATACGCTTATACAAGACTTCTTATAAGCATACATGTTTATCAATTTATTAAAGAGAAGAAGATACCCAAACCTTTTTATGTCTTTTATGTGCAGTCAGTAGTAATAACATGAAAGCCAGTATTCGCATGTTTAAAAACAATATTATTATTGTATAAATATGATTAACTGAGTAAATAAAATGTGTACAAGTCCAAAATTTACTGTTGAAACATTATTTCTATAAACGCTAAGGTAATCTTCAGTAAGAGTATAATTTGTATTTTAATAAACATATTTGAGATAAAAGAGATATTTTCAGCTTTTCCAGACAGTTACAAGGTTAGGATGTTTGGATGTTTGTTACTCAATTATATAATACCAGAACGGATCTGGATGAAATTTGGCACAGAGATAGATTATAGTCTGGAATAGCACATAAGCTACTTTTTATTCAGGTAAAATGTGCAGTTCCCGTAGGATAGATTTGTTTCTGTTTTTCTTTTCGCTAGTTTATAAGTAAATCTTTCTTTGCGCCGATGCCGATAGCAATTTTACATGGATGCTAAAGACTAAATATAATAAGCAAGATAAACGTTTATGTTACAGAAATCTTGGTGTGAGCGTCCGACTCGCATTTATCCAATATTTATTTTATGTAAAAGTCAACGAAAAATAGCTTCAGCTTTTTTAATAAAGAAGACTTGTTTAGAAATCTATACTTAATATTATAAAGCTGAAGAGTTTGTTTGTTTGTTTGGTTGAACGCGCAGATCTCAGGAACTACTTATCCGATTTGAAAAATTCTTTTTACATTACATAGCCCGTTAACTGAGGAAGGCTATAGGTTAGATATCATCCCGGAAAATTTACGGTTCCCGTGGGATAGATTTGTTCTTCTCTAGGGACGAACCCGAAGCGAAGCGAGGGTGAGTCGCTAGTAATAAATATTTGCTCAGTGCGGGAATTAACTAATTTGTGAAGCAAGCATAATGGGATTGTTTGATAGTTTTAGGCATATGCACTAACCAATTTTTACTAAAAATTTTGAACAACTCAATGACTTTTTCATCAAGCCAACGTAGACCTAGGGCACACAGTGAAATCAATATCTTAGCGTTCAAAGAAAATAACCTTATCCCACCTACAAAGAACCATTCGTTATAACTGAATTCACTCCCAATATATTCATATCTTCTTTTATACAGTTCATCCATACTTCCTTCAGCCGCAAGGTAAAGTACGAAATAAATATATAGTTAAAGTGTATAACATCAGGCATGTAACTAAAAACACGGTATAATATTTTCAACCAGATGTGGACAGCCGTGGCTCATGGCCACTACCTATAAATTATGCAGGAGGGAACCGCTAACACTTGATATTCCTTAAACATTTAGTCACTGTCGAGTACCCGAGAACATTTTGTTATAGCAGTATATTGAATTATATTTCAAGAATACGAATCTACATGTATCGTTGTTCTATGCACAAGTTTAATTTTCATTGGACATTGATTTTTTATGTGAAAATTTAACAGTAAGCCCGTTCTTTTCATAATAAATGCATTTAGCCCTTTTTAACGTCCCACTCCTGGACACGGGCCTCCCTTCTATATGAGGGGGGATCAGGCCATAGTCCACTACGCTGGCCAAGTGCGGGTTGACTTCATAATAAATAATACGTTCAATTTAATTTAATTTTATTGTTAATGGCTTATAATGGGTCACATTAGCACAGATTACTTCATCAATGTTACTTAGAATGAATAGATATGTTTCTACTTTGTTTCGTCTGAAAAAAGGGCACCATGGTATCAATTTTGTTTTACACTGTTATACAAGTCTAATGATTTTTTAACCTTGTTGGTGTAGACTTGATTGAGATGAGCACTAAAGAAGAATTTTAAAAATATTTAATAAGTGTCTGATATAAAGCTTAACTTATGGTACATGGGATTCCCATTATATCATGTTAATGATGGGTTTAAAGTCAGAAAAAATAAGTTAAATTAAGATAAAAAAGCTCAAAATATAGAAAAGCTTAAAACGGTAAGTCTTTTTTGTATTTTATTTCTTTGACGCAGTAGCAAGTAAGATGGAGAATCATTTATTTGTCAACTGACCGCAGTGAGCTCTATTGTCACCGCTAATACTATCTCGTATCTACTGCTGCATTATATTTGTCTTTCGACACAAGGAAAAGGCATCTGTCTGGGAATCTGGGAATATTGTAGATAACTACATAAATTCATAATTCAAATTTATTTTTAAATGAAACCATTTTAAGATTTTTTTTTTGAGGTTTTATCAATTTATTTCGAGTTTTTGGACGTGGATAAATGTGGGGAAATTTTTTAAATACTTCATAGCACACTTAGTAAATGATGACGGAAAAAAAATTGACGTCTAAAATTATTACTTAGTTATTATAAACCATTTATCTAAAAAATGTACAATAATTTGGAAGAATAGAACCGGAGAGAAATTAATAATGTCCTCCTGGAGGGGAAGGGTTGGGGGAGAGGGGAGGGGGTTGTGCCTGTTTTTTCTCAACCAAATCGATTTCTCAAATTAAAAGAATAAGATATACAGAATTTAAAAAAGACCGGTGCTTGACGCCTGAAATGAAATACTGTTTTTTATACGGTCTGACGGTTTATTAAGGAAATTTGGCTTTACTGTTATTGCTTTATATGCTCTGTATTAAATTATATTTATAAACTCATTGTATTTCGATTTATTTATTTAAAATTCTATTATTGAACACTACTGCAATTTTATTCAATGCTGAAAATCTCGCTTTCAACTCCATAAAAATAAAATAAAGTTTGTATTAGGTTTTATAACCTTAAAACACATTTTTAGCCAACGCGTCTATAGAAGCCTTTAATAATTGAATCAATTATAATATTGAGTCGACACAATGAATACCTTTCTTTGAAGTATTGTTAAAGAAAACATTCCCTCATTGTTATTGTATACACATTGTTCCCAATAAATTTTCTATTTACACAAGAAGAACAATTTCATATGAAAACAAAAACAAAAAATCTTGGCGAAATCTCTTAAAGCCAAAACATTTAAACTCACAATACTCGGTTTGTTTCATCAAATCTCGAAAAGAGGCATCGTTTAAAGAACAGGAAAAAAGTATTGCAATTTAATTCTTATTTAGAAGGCAGCAAGAGCTGTCGACTTGCTAATGAAGAGACTTAAAGTAAGGGCTTCCTAAAACGGTGGCGTTACATTCTATGACGGGATGAAATACTCATTCCAACGCGAAAAGGCTAAGAGCTTTTATTTTTTTAATAAAATATAAAGTTTTTAGCTGAAGAAAAGTTGTCTTACATTTTATAAAGTTAATACTAGCTTGTTTGAGTGTAGATTAATGTGTGATAAATAATAATAATTAGGTTTTGAAACATTGCTCTTCTAGCTTTCAAGTATACGTTCAAGTGTGTATGTCCTTATATCGTCTTCAGATAATCTTGAGACCAATGGAGATAAAGCTGATGGTTAATATAGTATTGAAAGTTGCGGTAAAATAGTATTGAAATAGTAGTTTATTCATGTTATATCTGATCTCTAAACACTGAAAAAAGAATTATTAAAATACTAGCGACTCACCCTCGCTTCGCTTCGGGTTCGTCCCTAGACGAAAACAAATCTATCCCACGGAAACCGTATATTTTTCCGGGTTGATATATAGCCTATAGCCTTCCTCAGTTAACAGGTTATCTAATGCAAAAAGAATTTTTCAAATCGGATTAGTAGTTCCTGATATTAGCGCGTTCAACCAACCAACCAAACAAACAAACAAACTTTTCAGCTTTATAATATTAGTATAGATAATTAATTATAAGGGTAAAAATCATTAAAATATATTGAGATCAAAGTTTGGAAAAAAAGTGAAATTTAAAAAAAAAGTATGGAATCTGATACTATATCTGTATGCTGTATGTCCAACATTGTTTAGGGCAGGCATTTTTTCGTAAATGTAAGTAACAAAACACTTATTTACGATTTATTTTAAAAATGTATAAGCATAATAAATAAAGCAAAAATCGGTGGTTTGCAAAAAACAAATAATGTGCACTTAGCTGTAGAATCAGTGATATCTGTAAGGAATTTCTAACACGTTAACATACGCGTTACGAGTACGTAATACCTTCCATCTAAATTTGGGAACTACCCTCAATTGTTTGCTAAAATGGGTCTACCTACAACTAACATTATTAATAGCAGACGGATGTTTTCTTGTCTAAAGGCTCAGCGTCTTTTTCTACATAAATCTTATTTTCCGTATACGAAGATAAAAGATTTTACGATGTTCTACGTTCTTTACACTTATGAAGGGATTTAAAATGAATATTTGAATATTTTTTTCCATAAACGGAAATGTAGAGCTACTCTCTTTTGTTTTGGGTGTAGTCATGCGATCAGTCACATAAGTATGAGCAGATACGTGGAGGCTAATTTGATAGTTTTAGAATAAGTTTCTCATTGGTAAGAATTCTTTAGAGCTAGTCTCTACAAGAAACTTTAAAGTTTATCAGATAATATCGTCATTAAATCAATTATTAGTTCTATAAATATTAATATTTGTGTTTGAATTATTTTTATGTTTTATTATGTTTGTTAGATCAAAAAATTGAGAAGCTTAAAGCTTAAAAAATATCTAAACTTAAAGAAAAAATAAAAAAAAACTTTAAGATATAGATACTTATACGAAATTTAATATTAATTTGTAATATAAAAAATATATATTGGCACTTTATAATATTATGCAAAAAATTTTTATAGGTACATATTATGTATCTTTTTTACCTACAAATATAATATTTCATTTATATAGTTCAATTTGCCTAACCGAGTGAAGTATTATACTCGACCCTTTTCCCAATACGAGAATTCAAACTTTGTATCTAGTATACATTGTAGTCGATAGAACAGCTCAGCGTCCATGAATTCCTTTTTATTGAAACGTGCTCATAAAATTGCGTGTCAAATGGTCCAAAGAATACGAAGGGTCGACGTTCAACTTTTCGTTTTTTCGTTCCCAACCGTACTTATCCGATCTAACGTTTCAAATGCTTTTTATTTCGTTCGAATGCGTATTCCTTCGCATTGATGGTTATTATTACTTCCACCTTTTTTAAACGACATATAAACAACTATTATAAAATAAAAGATAAAATTGTACACCACGATACTCATATAGCGTACGTCGTAACGTCTTTTATTGAACTTTTTAAAGCTATGGGCTTGGAGTTAACATTCCACTTCGATGAGCTAGCTATAATAAATGTTTACTTGAAATGTAGAAGTTCTAATTAAAAAATCTATTTAAAGTACGTTTGACTATCCTCAGCCTGGCAGTTTAGACAAGATGTTATTTTACAATCTTTGAAGAAAAGTTAATAATTGTATTGAAATGACAATTTTAATCGTTATGATATAAAACCAATTCCCGTTATATATATTTTATACTAGCGATTTACTCTCGCGTCGCTCGGGCTCGTCCCTAGGTGATTCTTTAAATTGACATAACTTTTTTATTCATGAACCGATTGAAATAAAACAGACACTAAATGTTAAGTGAAGCCACAATATATGACTGCTCCCGAATTAGTTAAGCCGTTTCTGAGATTATGGCGCACAAACCCACAGACAGACAATCAGATAGACAAACCGATATACAAACAAAAATCTTCCATTCCTTTTCTCAAATATCTTGTGTATGTATACTAGCGACTTACCCTCGCTCCGCTCGGGTTTGTCCTTCCTCCTTTTTAAAGTTTAGCATAGATTTATCAGAGATGAGATATTTTGCCGCAGTAAAAAGTATCCTATATGTTAAACCGGATAACCAGCTACCATCATACCGAATGTCATCTAAATCCCTTCAGTGGTTTTTCCGTGATGTGGTCACAGACAGTAGGCCTCTGTATCGATAATAATGTCTATTTCAATAAGATTTTCCAAAAAAAAATTTTATGTACAGATTCGGCTTAGTTACAATTTTATTATATGTAGGTATAGATATAGATAATCAATACATGATTTCTATTCTACAACGATTGCAGTATTACATGTCCCTTGTAATATGTAAAAAATCAATGAGTCTTTTGTTTATAGAATAGTAAGAATGGCAAACACGTTGTTAACCAAATAAAGTTAAAAATCTTCAAAGGCAAATATATCTTTTGGAAAGTAGGCTCGCGACCTCTAGTGCTTTAGACAGTGCCAAATAGATTGGGTCAGTGATTGGTTATCTGTATAGAATTAGGTATAAGAATCCTACTACCGTTTTACTCTATGTAAATCCCTAAATAAAATGAATCTACATGTTATCTTAGCGATAAATACTTTATCAAACGCTTACGAATCGCAAAAAACTACGGAATGAAACATTTTTAATTCTTCCAATTAAACTTTTTTTTTATAATTATTATTAGTGATGTAAAAAAATGTGATAGAAGTAACGAATAAACAGATAAAAAATAAACAAATATTAAGTAGTTTAAACAGCTACAAACATTATATTAATAATAGTAGAGTAAAATTACATTTATAATATTTTGAAATAAAAAATAAAGGTGAGTACATTTGTATACATCAACTTAAAAATACGTTTGCAGAAGGATAAAATTAGAAGGGAATAATGTTGTTTATAAAGATATTGTTTATCAAAGTCCTTTGTAATAGGAGCTAGTCAGTTGACTGCCAACAAAACAAAATAATGACCATCAGATTCTCTTTAATAAGACTGAAGGGATTTTCCCCTGATTTTATGGCCGTCCAAGTAAACGCTCGTTTAGATGTAACGAGCCCCATTTACAGATCTCATCATTGCTGATCTAATTTTCCTTTACATTTTTGGATTACTTTTCTGTTCGTTTTGCAGTTTTGGTTTGACTGCTTATTGTTTAATGTATTATTTACTATACTATAATATATGTATATGTACTAGCGACTCATTCGGATCGGGTTCGTTATTAGGTACGTCTTAACGGTAAGTATGGATATCCTATGGAAACCGTGCATTTTTCCGGAATAAAAAGTAGGCTATGTGCTATTTCAGACTATAATCTATCTCTGTGCCAAATTTCATCCAGATACATTCAGCCGTTCTGGCGTGATTGAATAATAGAATAAGGTGAGAATTGTCTTGGCTCATTTTTTAGACATACATTATATCCTACATTCGAAACGTCGAGAACTAATAATCAAAATAAATTCGCCAATAAAAACTTAAAAAAAAATATAAACTGACTTCCAGGCACTGAAAAGTAAAAAATAACTAAACAGGGGTTTTCATTTAGAATAAATACCTAATCAGATATTTTCCATGTCGGTGCCAGCCAATACAAATCAAAGCACACCGACTTCGAAAATATCTGATTAGGTATCTGTTCTAAATGAAAACCCCTGTTTAGTTATTTTTTACATTTCAGTGCCTGGAAGTCGGTTTTTATTTTATTTTTTTAAAGTTTTTATTTTTCCATTTTTAGTGTAGACGTAATAAGCAGGTAATTTGTAAGAAGAAAGATTTTTAAAAACATATTCGATTAAGTCATTTATTTAAAAACCGCTTGACCGATTTCGATAAAATTTAAATGGGATCACCTGGGAAGAATACCCTTTGAAACAAAAAAAAAAGATTTTCCAAATCGGTTCAGGCGTCTTCGAGTAATCGGTGAACATGCATAAAAAAAGGTTCCGACGAATTGAGAACCTCCTCCTTTTTTGAAGTTGGTTAAAAAATCTGAAAAGATTGTATTATTTAAAATATTAATAATTCGCATAAATCTAAGAAAGTATTAGAATATATCGTATTGAATATCCCTAAAACACAAGTGCTAACTCATCCTCCAATTTTGGTCATTAATAAGACATTTGGGTAATTTTTGTCAATTTTTAATATTTTTACATTAAAATAATTCTCATATATATGTTTATATCATCAGAAGCTTATACATTAATTTCCTTACGTACTTTTATCAATTTTACCTCTTTAGCGGATCAGTAATCATTCCTTCATGCGATTAGGTTATACTTATCTGTCTGTATTATCTCTATCAGTTTGTTAGTATTAAAGTTTTATTAGATACTAGAAAGTGATGATTTTGGAAGCAAAACTAGTCAGACTGCCTAACCTAAGCACATTTGATACGTCTACAAACTTCGGTATCTAGAAATCCGGAGTCGTCGATTTATCGGACCTACGAAGTTTAGAAACTCAGATTATTGCACCGCTATGAGTTTAGTCTTGAAGATGTTCTTACTTTTGCTTCATGACATAGTTATTTATTTTTAAAAAGTCATTCTAACTATCCATAGGTATTTCTTAGGGGCTCAATATAATTATTAATTAAATAAATATTTGTGTTAGCGTTTTGAGTTTAAATGTAGGTATCATACCGAAAAGAATTTTATAAATAAAAAAGCTGTAATTCTGGTAGGTATAATAAATGTCACTTTTACACCACTTTATTGCAGTTTTGTTATACACGCCATTTTTACTTGTAACAAAAATATGATACATATCGATAAAAATATTTTATTTAACCAACACCATACTATTCAGTGTGAACATCCAATTTTCTTAGAAAATAGACGTTCGATTAATTGTAACAAAGGCTTGATTATTATTATTAAAACTGCTATGTCATTCAGTCGCCTAAGAACAAAAGCTTCGTTTTGTTCTACAGAGATTTTATCTTTAGTAAAATAGTTATCAGATTGAAATTAAGAAATTGTTTTCATTGTAGTTGTTGATTTCTGAACTCTAAACAACAATACAAAATTCTCAGTTTCCCCTTATATTAGCATCGCACATAATTTTAACATAGTTTTAACAATTTTAGTTTAATTTAAATTTTGTTATTATTTCAAAATGCAAGTTAAATATTTTGAAGCATAACTAGTTCATACAATTTCGGAGCGAGCTTTCAAGTCCACAGACAGAATTTATATATCGTGTTTTACATATTTTACGAACAGCATCTTTAGTGGTTACTTATCTTGTGGGCGTTATCAGGGCTCAAATAATAAAGTATTCCATCTTTGTTACAATTTTATAAGGGAAATCACAAGATAGATAAGATTAGAATATGCTAACGAACATTTAGCTTGGAACGATTACCAATGGTTTGGGGTGTCATTCTCAGATGAATCCCGGTTCGGTTTCCATCCCGATTCACGAATAATACGTGTTTGGCGAACAGCTGAACGTGAAAGCTGCCTGCGAAATTCCCAGGAAGTCCATACATATCAAGCTGACACAATCATGGTATGGGCGGGAATACGCTTAGGTGTGAGAACTGACCTCGTTTGGGTACACGGCAACTTAACTGCTGCAAGATACTGGGATCAGGTGTTGGCACCTGTAGTTCGACCACACCGGCTGCAAATGGGTCAAAATTTTATGCTTATGCATGATAACGTCCGTCCGCAAACGGCTCGAGTTGTAACTCGGTGACTACATCAACATAACGTGACGACCCTGGACTGGCTCGCTCAGTCCCCTGATTTAAATCCAATTGTGCATGCATGGGGTATGCTTCAATGAAGGGCTTTCAGTAATTTTCCTGAAAATCTGGTGACTAACAGTGGACTTACATTTTTCATGCATCTTTGTTAAACCTGAGACCTTATCCCACAAAGAGATATTGATAACCTCGTTTTGAGCAAGAATAATCGTTGCAGATGCGTCATAAAAGTCCGAGGTGCTTTTACAGATTATTAACATATTTTTTATACAAAATTTAATGTTTCACTCAATTTTGTTTCATTATTTAATCACCGAGCACAGTAAGTCTTATTTTGGTACAGCGATAACTTTTGTTTATTTTTACTAAAATAATCCTTTTAAAAAACAAACCTCAGATTTTCATATTATGATGCTTTAAGAAATTCTTTGTAGTTTCTTTTCAATTCATGAATAACTAAAATTTCCCTAGATTATGTTGATGTGTATATATAATAATAATATTTTATCAATTAATACGTAATTTTTTGCAACCCTTTTACTTGACAACACCATTGCACTTAATAAAAGTACAATGTTTTTTTAAATTTTAGTTTATCCCTCAATTACAGCTAACTTAATACGAGTATATTATATAAGAAGTTTTAACTCTTACGCTTAAATTTTGAGTGACAGAAGGAAGAGACACTATAGTTTTTTTATGTATCGAACCCTAAAATGGAAGAAAATAATTCATTTCGAGGTATTTTTCTATTATAAAATTTGAATTTCAATTATATCCACAGGAAACTATGATCATATTTTATTGCTTAATTTAATGTTGTAACCAATAAACAAAAATATAAATTTCATGATGGAAAAATTTCAGTTTTATTTTATTTAATGTAAGTTCTCTGAGCCAAGTATATAAATCAAGGGTTGAAGAAAAAACTGCTTTTATTCAATAACATTTCTGAGATCATTAGGTTTCTAAGATATATCATATTCCACGTAAAGTAGTTCTTATTATTTTTAAACAAGTGCCAGTCAATGTCACTTAGAGGAAATAAATAATGAATATGTAAAACTGTTTTTAAAATAATAAAGTTAAGCATACGGGCAAAGGAACAATTATTCTCACTCTCATCTGCTTTCACTTTAAATTCATAGAAAATTGAAAATCTCAAATAAAATGATGAAATTTTATATTATTTGCTCCTATTCAATTGTTCCGCTGCATTTGCTTTCAAACTTGTACAAAGATGGGAATGTAGTATGAATATGAATTTCATTACAACAACAAAAGGACGGAACGGTCAGTTGACAGATAAACGATCCTGCAGTCTAGAGGCTACACCGGAATAAGGGAAAACTCACAGATGTTTGTACTGCTCTTTATTGTTTCGTCTGTTTGAAGTGACACACAATGAATATATTACGAGTATATTCATTGTTAAGTACTTTCAGTGTTTTTGTATATGAATTTAGATAAAAGAAGAGGCCAAATTGTGAATATCAGAGAGTAAAAAAAAGTTCATTAAAAATTATCTATACATACATATAAGTAACATTGAAGTGTCTGTCTGTTATTCCAAAAAATGTGTTTTCTCAAGTTATTTATATGATACCAGTACCTAAGCAACCCAGTTAAAATTTTTTGTCTGTGTGTTTGTTTTTCTGTTTGTCCTGTTTTTGGAAAATCTCATTACAATGAATTACGATCGATCGGTAATGGTTCTTTCACTGAAGGTACAGGAATTCGCAGGGCATTGCATATTATAGGGTAGGTATGTTTTATTCCGGAAATATTTAGGGTACCAGCGCGAAAATCGAAAACACTTGAAATTACAAAATAATAATAATAATAATAATAAAGTTACGCAAATTTCTAATTTACGTTTCTAAATAGCTAGGGACGCACCCGAGCGAAGAGAACGTAAGTCACTAATATTTTTTGTGTTAATACATGCAAACCCTGCACTTCATCTTAATATAAAAAAACTAAAAAAACAAACAAATAAAAAACTTTACTGGCCAAAGTTTATTATATTGAAAATGGCGATT
This sequence comes from Fabriciana adippe, assembly GCA_905404265.1. Lineage (NCBI taxonomy): Eukaryota > Metazoa > Arthropoda > Insecta > Lepidoptera > Nymphalidae > Fabriciana > Fabriciana adippe. Next base: position 11,669,216 of record FR989995.1, on the reverse strand, counting down.
TTGATAAACTAAGCATTGCGTGAGTACCTACTGCTGCTAGTACTAAATAACGTTTAAGTTATTTATTGAAGTCCTTTTAAAACAACAAGTACTTTTGTCTTTGTAAGTCATAAATATTTCTAAGTTTTATATATTTATTTTTTAACATTCCTGTATACCTACCTACCTACTGCATGTCTATCGGAAGCTTAATAAAGGAGCCGGTTTCCAGATAAAAGGATCAGTCCTCTTATGTATCTAATCCGCTCAGGCACCACTGAAAGGAGATAATAATATGTAAGTGGTTGAATAATATGTTTTTCTATAATAAATTTGTTCTTTTGGTTCGAGGAAAACATGCAAACCAACATGTTGTGAAGAGTTAGATAAGCCCAGTATAAAAAGGTTTAATAATATAATCTCATATTATAATATAGTAATTTTCAAAAAGTTCTTTTACTCTTGCTATAAAATATAATGAAACAAGCGACAACAAACGAACAAGCTTGATTCCCCATACAAAATTTCATCCCATTTTCAACCCCTTAACGGATGATTTTCGGGATAAAAAGTATCCTATGTCCTTCCCAGGGTCTCAAACTATCTCCTTACCAAATTTCATCTAAATCGGTTCAGTAGATCCAGAGATTACCCCCTACAACGTCACAAACACACAAACTTTACCTCTTATATATATATATATATATATATATATATATATATATATATAGTTAATTTTACTGTTAGTATTTATTAAATTTTAAAAACGTATAACGTAACGTGTGCCTTAACTGAGAGTTATTTCCAGCGGATAAAATTATTAATCGGTCGCTTTATTTGCTTCTGTTAGTTAATCCCATAACATAATTATTTTCATATAACTCCATTTTTTTTTTCTTTTTTTTGAACGAGCTAATCTTTGGAATTATCACTCTAATTTGAAAAACTGTTTTCGCGTTTTATAGCCTACTAGCAGTACCAGTGATTTCGCCCGGGATCAAACTACTAAAAAACAAACTGTTTGGCTTTATGTTATAGTTAATAATAATTTGATGACTAATTCTGATCATAAATATTTTTTTGGGATGTATTATAACGTGTTTTTCCGTAGGAATGGGACGATCTCTCGCGATAAAAAGTAGGCTATGTCACTCTATAGCTCTCCAACTGTCTTCATACCAAAAAACATGCCAATCCGTCACTCCGTTTCAACGTGAAAGAAAGACAAACACACAAAAAAACAAACAAACAAACACACTTTCACATTTATAATATTAATACGGATTATTGAGGAAGGAAATCGTTTATCCAAGATATCTATAGCTTTATACATAAAAACTTTAAAAACACGTACATTTTCACATGACATCTGAGTAAAACAGCTGGTAGATAAAAGGAAATATAATAGGGCTTGAACATAATTGCTTGTAAATAAGTGTACTATTTATTTTATTTCTTGATATAAGCTCAAATCTTTAAGTATTTATAGCTTTTTTTATAATTCATTTTCCTTTATGATTGTCATACAGAACCCTCGGTGCTTAAGTAATACTGGCAAATATCCTATTATTTATACATTACTTTAGAAATAATAGATTGAAAATAAATAAATAAACATTATCCATGAAAAATTATGAATCGCGTGCCGACACGTAGCTACAATAACTGGCTCTTAACTCGCAGTTTAAGTTACGTCTTCGTAGTAAGACGTATAGTCTCGTCTTATGAAATATAGTTTCAGCAATAAAAATGTAGCTTTTATTTATTTTGATGTTTATTTTAACCCTAATAAGTGTAGCTTAAGAAACCGAGTGAAGCGGGTTCAAATCCAGGGTCTCGCACCTCTGATATTTTTCACGTGCGAATCATTTCTAACGTGATTACCACTTGCCTTACGGTGAAGGAAAACATCGTGAGGAAACTGCTGCATGTCTAAGAGAACCTAGCAAGTTTTCGAAAGACATGTGAAGTCCGCCAATCCGCACTTGGCCAGCGTGGTGGACTATGGCCTGATTCTCCTCATATTGAAGGCAGGCCCGTGCCCAGCAGTGGGACGTTAAAAAAAGGGCTGAATACAATACAATAAATAATGAAGAAATACGTATAATTAATATAAAAATTAAATAATAAATACATTTATGTATATATGTATGAATAATTATCACTGAAATATTTTGCCTTAACCTTTGTGTAAAATAATAGTTTTGCAATATCTATTTCCATAGAATCTGCTGAATAAAAATGTACCTAATTAATATATTATTTTTATGATTTTTGCAGGTATCAACGCTTCTTATACAGTTACATTAAAATGGTTTTGGTAAGGTAAAAATTATTTACTAAGAAAGTTCTAAGTTTCAATGACATAAAAAAGCTATAATTTATTTGAATAACAAAGAGATGAAATTGAAAATTGTTTACTTTTTATATTAAAAAACCTAAAAATTGATTCAATATACTCCGAAAACTAATATTTTTATAAATATGTATTTTTTTGGTCAGCTCTAGTGCGATAGACGTAGAAACAGTAAAATATTCTATACAAAACCGGTTTAACAATAAAACTGCGATGTTGGGATTGAATATTTTTAAAATATCCACTAGGTATTCCCTAAAATATTTTACGATCGGATTTTCATAAAATTCTGTACAAATTTCATAATATGTAGTGAAACCTAGCTTTCTACTCATTGTGGGAGAGAAAACATAATAATCTGAGACTCAACGTACAAATGCAGCGTATGACGATACGTTTGGCTCAGTTTGTAGTGACCCTACTTGTTCCGCCAGAAGTCGCGAGTTCGAGTACCGCTGGGATTCATTTGTGTGATGAGCACGAATGTTTGTACTCCAGTCATTGGTGTTTATATTTATAATATGTATGTATTTAAAGTTATATATGTATGTGTAGTGTATCAACTATCTGGTATCCATAACACAAGCCTCGTAGCTTACAATGGAATAAGATGGTGCTGTGTGTTAATGTACCAACATATTTACATATTTATATTAAGATTATACAAATATAGTGGCTAGCAAGCATGGCTGTGCAAATAAATTCGGAGAAAGAGAAAATTAGCTTATCATAATGGCAGGCTGAATAAAAAATATTGTTGTGTAGTTACTGGCACTTTTCAAGAACATTTTTTTTACTTCAGCACTGCACCATTACACAGGACTTAGACTAGGTTCCTAGTTACGTTTTACCGTTTAGTATAGATTTCTCAGAGATGAGATGTTTTCCCGCAGAAAAAGTATCCTATATATTAACCTGGATAACCAGCTATCATCATACCGAATTTCATCAGAACCTGTTCAGTGGATTTCTCGTTATGCGTTCCCAGACAGACAGACAAAAATTCTAAAAAGTATAGATTCGGCCTCTGTTACGATAATAATGACTATTTTAATAAGATTTTCCAAAAAATATTTAATGTACAGATTCGACTCAGTTAGAATTTTATTATATGTATTAATATTGTTTAATATTGTTGATCTGTTTTTATGTTTAACGCAAATGCTGTTATAATGATACGCAAACTATGAATAATGGATATAGGCGAAGTAGCTTAATACATGCCATTGTAATTTATGTTCTTATGATTGTGCTTCACATTACGTGTGATAAACGACTGTCATTACCCAAATATATTCGAAGAAACTTTTCAAATCGAGACAAGGTAAACGAAATGAAATACCGCATTTTGCGTAATCAACGTGAAGCTATTTGAAAGATAGGCTTATATAAAAATAAGAGCTTACTCGGGTACTTTTATTTATTTATTTAAAAAAATATATTTTTTTACTTTATTTTATTTATTTTTTATTTATTTAATCTTTATTGCACACAATATAAATATAAAAAGGTACAAGTATTGTTTTTTTATATGTAGGTACAACTTGTTTTTTTTTTTTGAATCGTATGAAGGTGATGAAAAATAAATTTTTTTAACGTTACACTGCGAGGCACGGGCCTACCCCAATGCACAGGACATAATTCACCACGCTAATCAATCATATCTGGTTGGATTTTATTCATCTTGTAGAAATCATTTCAGTTTTCTCAAACTATATAAATAAAATAAATATGTTGGGACATGAACACACAGCACCATCTAGTTCCATGGTAAGCTACGAGGTTTATGTTATGAATACCAGATAGTTGATACACAACACATATAACTTTAAATAACTATATACATATTATGTATGTATGCATTAAAGAATATATATAATTATAAACACCCATGGCTGAAGTACAATGTCAGTACAATAAAATGACTGTCATCTTTACTATATACATATTAGCAGGTAGTAACCATATTGAAAAATGATTCCCACATAAAAAGTTCAATGGTGTAAGTTTCCAGCTTGTACCCTTGGTCGTGCACTAAGTTTTCCAAGAAAGCACATTACCAAGGGGCTACCTCTGCACTCTTTTGATTTAAATTTAATATGTTTCTATGAATTGCGTGTCAAGAGGTTTTCTTTTATTTCTATGTTATTTCATATTAAAATAAAAAAATGTCTAACTACGAGTAATTTCAAAATACTTCAAGAAATTAAATAATTTTGTTGTCATTTTAATATTTCACCACTCTTACAACATGTCTTACACATATGCGGTAAGTACGTAATAGGTAGAAAGATTTATCTCAGGTTTTCCTGAAACGTTGCAATTTTCTCCCCTTTGCGGAGCTGTCTGTAAACTATTATTAAGAAAATATCATTTCCTTTATTGAAAAGTGCAACAGGCTCTCACTAAGTATTTTATAATATTATACATATATTTTTGTAATCTATATCGAATCGTCGTGCGGTATATATAAATTATATACTGGAAGTATATCTTCATTGTAGGTCCATGGTGGGTGTTTTGTGCTCATAAGAATTTAAAATAACTCCAGTTATATTAATTTCATAACTCATTTTCGTACAATTTAAATTTCATCTAGTTTTCATAGAGCTAGCTCATTTTAGAGTAGATGGGGTTGCAAACGTACGCCACGTCCAAGCTACCAAACATAACGCCCACTCAAGACGACGATGTCACTTACAACTTATCCGGTATTACCCCAAGGTACAAATGGATATAATCTAAATACATGCATAATCAAACTTTAATCATTTTTTATAGACTGAAATCAAGTAACAATATGTAATTAGTAAATCAACCGATTACTGTGCGTGCCGTTATCTATAGTATCATATACCTACATGTAGTACGTTCATATGATTCATAAAAATACGAGTATAGATTGTACAGTCGAATACTCTATAATATGATTATGTAAAATATGTGTAACGCAAATGTAATTTTGATAGCCTGAACCATTAAGGAAGTAATATTAATAAATAATATTCGAAATTGTAATTATGGATTAGATAATGGATTATTTATTCAAAAATATGAGGACATTTATGACCTTATTGTTATATCCGATTACAGAAAATTTCTTGATAGAAAAACAAAATTCAACTACGCTTGTCCTAACTCGAACCCATGATCTCCGGAATCACAAAAAAACATGCTAACTACTAGACCAGTGAAGCAGTCAATATTCTGTAGGCATTTGACAAATAAGCCCCAACTTTAAGATTTGAAGACTATTGAAGAGTGTTGCTATTCTCCTCCTGACTCCATCATCAGATCAACTTAATGATATCAGATTATAGTATTGACTTCCATTTTTTCCCAATTTCCAAATTCGATTATATACAAGTGTAGTCAATAAAACAGTGTTAAAATAGATTTGAATAAATAATACTAGTACAAAAAATAACGTTTTCATGAAAATATTTAAAAACTAGCGACTCACCCTCGCTTCGCTTGGGTTCGTCCCCAGCTTGCTTGCTGCTTGCTTGTTGATTCCCCATACAAATTTTCAACCCCATTTTAACCCCCTTAAGCGATGATTTCCGGGATAAAGAGTATCTTATGTCCTTTTTAGGGTCTCAAACTACTAGATCAAGAGATTACACCCTACAACGTCACAAACTCACAAAACCTCTTTATAATATTAGTATAGATGTATAGTGCAACACGCGCGAAAATTTATATCTATCTTTTCACTTTACTGTACTATCTAACAATTCATTTGAAACGTGAAAAATAACGTTTGCACATCTCAGCGTACTGTACGTGAACTATAAAAGCGAGTTCTTTTCTAACATCTGTCACGTTACCTCGCAGTGAGTACTTCAAAAGTACTTTAGATAGATTGGATCAGATGAGGAGTTGTGTATTGAGATTTACTCATATTATTTTTATCTACATTATAAGTATAGCTATATAATATATTACAATACTAAAACCCATATTTTAATTTATTTCTCTTAAAATTTGATATTTCGAATGCTTTTACCTCACTCACTTGAGAAAGAGGTCACTCGAAACGTCTGGAACCAGAATTCGAAATAAATCCGCAAAAATAACCAAAAGAATTTAAAATTTCCAATATTCGCGTAAATCCAAGAAAGTATTATGCGATCGTACTACTATTATACACGAGAAAATTAGTATATATATTTAATTTAATTTAAAACGCTTTATTGCACAAAAAAAATGGTACATTAACAAAAGAAAATACAATTAATGAGATGTGCAAAGGCGGCCTTATTACTAAAAGTGATCTCTTACAGGCAACCGATAGACAAGGATACAAGGAAATAAGTGAGAAGAGCGGAAAGGTGCATAAAGTGTAAATCATTAAAACTTAATATAAATAAACATACTAATACATAAAAAATTACATATATAAAATATTAATTTTACCATATATATTTTTATTATACATACATACTTATACATCTATACATATTATAAAATTCTAACTAAGCCGAATCTGTACATTAAATATTTTTTGGAAAATCTTATTGAAATAGATATTATTATCGATACAGAGGCCGAATCGATAGTTTTTAGAATTTTTGTCTGTCTGTCTGTCTGTCTGTCTGTCTGTCTGTCTGTTACCGCATCACAGAAAAACCACTGGAGGGATTTTGATAAAATTTGGTATGGTGATAGCTGGTTATCCGGGTCAACATATAGGATACTTTTTACCGCGGAAAAATATCTCATTTCTGAGAAAAAACACAAAAACTGGTTGGAACAAAATCACGATGAAACTATTTATAAATAGTTTAGCAAGCTAATTTACTAAATATGGTAAAAACTATTAAAAATAGCTTATCTTGAAAATCAAATTATCAATAGCGCTATTTTATCCATTAAAATAGTTATTTTAATTAATATTTATTTATGTGTATTTAGATACTCGACAATAGATGTCGCCATGTGTTTTTAAAATACGTAGTTTTAATTCAAAAAAATGAATGTATGAATGTATGTAGAATTACCTACTACTAAATTACCCGCGGCCCCGCCCGTGTTGAAATTATCAATAAAGCAAACTTTTGATTTTATAAATGAGTAACTATACACATAATAAAATTGTAACTAAGCCGAATCCGTACATTCAATATTTTTCGAAAAATCTTATTGAAATATTCATTATTAGCGATATAGAGGCCGAATCTATAGTTTTTAGAATTTTTGTCTGTCTGTCTGTATGTAACTGCATCACAGCAAAACCAATGGAGGGATTTAGATGAAATTTGGTATGGTGATAGCAGGTTATCCGGGTCAATGCATAGGATACTTATTACAGCAGGAAAGTATCTCATTTCTGAGAAAAAATACAAAAACTGGTTAAAATAAAAGCAAGATGATACTATTAACATTTTAGCAAGGTAACTTAATATGTTAAAACTATTAAAAAAATCTTATCTTAAAAGAAATATAAATAGCGCTATTTTATTCATTAAAATAGTTATTTTGACGAAAATTTATTTATGTGTTATTTAGATATTTGACAATAGATGTCGCCATGTGTTTTTAAAATATGTAGTTTTAATCCAAAAAAATAATAATGTACAGATATGACCTTTCTATGACTTTATTAGAATTACTAGGTACTAAATTACCCGCGGCCCCGCCAGTATTCAAATTATCAAAAAAACAAACTTTTTGGCTTTATAATTTAGTAACATATAAGTAATATTTTGTTCGTCGAAACAATTTTCAAATGAAAATATTTGTAAATTTTAATTGTTTAGTAAGTAATGTTAATATTTTTTTTTTCTTTTAATGTAAAATTAGGCAAATGCAGATCCATCGCGCATTATAGGTTTCGTATAGCAAAATTCTGTGTTGTTTTCCGTACTTACGTGTTAGGTTAACACTAAAATAAATACGAATAATATTTACGTTTCCGCAATATCGACTCATTTTATCAACTATAAAAATAACTGGAAAACAAGTTAATGGCTGTTAAACTGACAAAGCGGATAACTAAAAATATTCCATATCTCAAAAACTTTGCAAAAGTATTTTAGGAATTGTTATACCTAAACTTTTTCAGTTTTTTTTTGACACCATTTCTTGGAAGGTAAAGGCTTAAAGGACACAATAAAATTCTTACGACTTTAATGATATTAGCCGAGCCATATGAAATAATAAAAAGCATTTGCTTAGAATTATTTACTTATTACACTTTCTTTTGAAAATCGATTTGGAAAATATTACTAACTAGCGCTAACCAATCCCTGTTTCGCGACCAATTAACATTAAGAAAAGTTACCATTATGTAATTTAAATAATCAGCTAAATATTAAATTAATCAATAGCTATCTATTAGTAAAAAAATAATTCAAATTATTTCCGTAGTTTGAAAGTTTATCGCCCAAAACTAAACAAACAAATAAAACAGAAGTATAGACATACATAAATATTATTGCTAAAACAAAAAGTGCAATATTACTAAATAAATATGAGATTAACGGAGGAACCTTTGTGGCATTGTCAATCACTGCCATTATTTACCAATCATGCGGTGCGCAATGTAAGTGGTATAGATATGTAAGAGTATACTAATGTGTAAAGCCTAAGAATTTAGTTTTTGATAATCTGAACGCGGGCGGAGCCGCGGGAAATGCTAGTAATAATATAATAATATCCATATACTTAAGTACATACATATATGCGTAAACAAATTACATAGTACTAATTACAACGGCACTAACTACAGAATAACATATAATACATAATATATGTGTGTATGTTTGTCACTCCATCACTGGAAGTCTTGTAACTTTAACTAATAATAAAATATTTAAGATTTTTTTTTTAAATATCGTTAATATGGATTTTTAAAATATTTATACTTATTTAATAGCAATGTAGTAGCCAAGCAAATTAATTGTTAGTTACTAAAAATATTTGTTATCTATATAAAAATACAATATGTATTTTATATTTTGTATATGTCACAACGTTCGCTATGAATACAAAATCGTAGTATTTCGGCGAACAGGTAGAGCAACTTCCTTCCTGATATCCGGTAAACACTTGAGACTTACTCTATATATAGATTGGATTATAAGGAGAAATATGTCAAGATTCCTATATACGAAAGTACTGGAGACAAATAATGGTTTATATATAATACTTGAGCATGAAAAACATTTGAATATTTGGTTTTTTATTATTTACTAGCGACTCACTCTTGCTCCACTCAGGTTCGTCCTTAGTTTAGTTACGTTTTAACGTTTAGTATAGATTTCTCAGAAAAAGTATCCTGTATGTTGAGTTGGATAACCAGCCATCATCATACCAAATTTCATCAAAGTCTGTCCAGTAGTTTTCTCGTAATGCGTTCCCAGACAGACAGACATAATAATTCTAAAAACTATAGATTCGGCTTCTGTATCGACAAAAATGACTATTTTAATAAGATTTTCTAAAAAATATTAAATGTACAAATTCGACTCAGTTAGAATTTTATTATATGTATAGATTGCGTTGAATATGGGTTACCGTATCAAAAACGACACTTGAGACATATGTATAAAAAAATAATGAATACTAAATCTAAAAATAATTATACGAGTAGACGTCAAAATCACTTTAAAAGTTATAAATTCACCATTGACGATAGGATTTTGGTTTTAACTTCATGTGAATAGTTGAAATAGATTTACTCATGAGATTTATAACCTATTAAAGTAGAAACATGAACATCAATTAACACAGTAATATCTAATTTAGTATTATATGATCTGTGGTAATATATATATGTACGTAAACATGCTCATGGATCAAATAACAACCTCGGTTTTGAAGTCGATAAAACATAATGTTCAATTTTGTTATATAGTTATAAAGGTTTCTTCATATTAGTACATTAAATATACTTACAAAATAATGCAAAAATTAATTTCGTAGTATCTGGGCGACCGAACTTCGCTTGGAGTTCTTTTTTGTTATATCGTATTTTTTAGAAAAAAAAACTAAAAACTTGAATAAATACAAAAAATAAAATAAAAGTTAAAACTTTGTATCCATCCGGGATTCGAATTCGGATACCTGTGATTATCAATCTTGCACCTTGGCCGCTTGACCACGATGCTTATGCCTGAACGTAAGAAATTATCGATCGAAAAAAACCGCATGAAAACTCGAAAACACACGTTTTCCCAGACATAACACTAATCTATGTAGATCGATCTTTCGCCCCTGAAAACCCCCACATATCAAATTTCAGCGAAATCGTAAGAGCTGTTTCCGAGATCGCCGGTATAAATAAATAAATAAATATACGAGAATTGCTCGTTTAAATATATCTGTACTAATATTATAAAGAGGTAAAGTTTGTGAGTTTGTGATGTTGTGAGTTTGTGACGTTGTAAGGGGTAATCTCTGGATCTGCCGAACCGATTTAGATGAAATTTGGTAAGAAGATAGTTTGAGACCCTGGAAAGGATATATTATACTTTTTATCCCGGAAATCAATCCTTAAGAGGGTGAAAATGGGGATGAAAGTTTGCATGGGGAATCAACCTAGGGACGAACCCGAGCGAAGCGAGGGTGAGTCGCTAGTTAGATATAAATAGCTTCTCCTGGAAATTAATGATAAATTAATAATGATTAATTAATAAATTAATGATTAATTAATAATTAATTGTGATTTTATTAGAAAAACTAGCATTACCCGACTCGCGGCAAAAACCAATTATTCGGCTTTATTTACGATTATATTTTGCCGAAACAATTATCAAATGAAAGTATTTTTTAAATTTCTAGAGTTTAGTTATTTATATGCAAATGCACGCATACACGCATGCACTCATACACGAATTGAAAACACAAAAAAAAATTGAATTGAGTCTCCTTTTTAAGTTATCAGTACAGGTATCGAGGTCTTGAAGTGACATTAAAGTTAGTATTACCATAAGAATGAAAATTTAGGGAATTTAGTTATGTACGTAACATGTACATAATATGTATATTGTAAATTCGTGCAAACACCGGAATACACCACCAGCACTAAACACTCAATTCCGAGCTTGACTTGTCATAGTGCGATGAAATGCCTATTTGTTTTCGAATTCAGGAAATATTCCGTGAAAAGCCATTCCATGGGAGAGATTGCATCGCTCGTTCACAGTGACATTAATTTTATATACTTCCTCTTTAGTTTTAGAATCAATGCCTAGAATTTGTACAATGTTTAATTTGAAAATGATATTTCAACGCCTGAATTTTAATACCCTGCGATAAATATGAATACCGTGCGATATAATTGGTAACCAAAACGCGTGTGATGCGAAGTTTTAGAAAAAGGATATGTGCTTTTATAACAAAATGTAATTAGGCTCCTAGTCTTATAATGTATAAACACTGTTGTAGTAAAGACATATTTTGTTGTTTTAATAAACTTTTACAATATTTAAAAATAGATAAGAACATGTGATATATCGCTTGCTAGGTAAGATGGTAAGTTTTTTTTATATCAAAAGAGGTTAATAATGATCATATTATACTCGTGTTGTAGTTCCGCTCTTATATATACTTACGGTAGGACGATAAGACAGAATACTTGTAGGTAGATACTCATGTATAAACAAAAGCGCTTTTAAAAAACCCTTAAAAAATAGACCACAACTCATTTTATTTCCGTATAAAATTTTCAATTATTAAAGGGAAAGAAATAGCTATTTTTCAAGCGCAGAGCTTTCTCAATAATTAAATTGATTCATACCATCCGATCTTCGGTCTCATGAAAAATGCAATGCGGCAATTTGCGGGAGTCCCTCCGGTGGATAATTTGAGCCTCTTTACGCTATCCTCTTAAAATTATTATTATAATATTCTATTGACTACAAGTATTTAGCTTTTTGGGATGAAAAACGTTAACATTGTTTACTTTTGGGAAAAAGAAAACCAAAAAATATTGGTTACATCCATAATAGGTATATTTATTTGCCAGAATATAAATATCATCTTTCAAGCAATTAAAAATGTAAGAATAGAATAGAATAAAACTTTACAACACAATAAATAACATAAAAAAATAAACTATTGGATTTATTGATTTTCTTTCTTTCGATTCAGATAAGATTTCCATGGAGACGTTTGTTTGATTTTTTTAATCATTGCCATTAAAAATAGTGGGGTTTTAGAGTTTATTACAAAAAGTACTTGTTATCACTAGTGTAAAAGAAGGGTTCAATTACAGAGATACCTGGTTGTGGTTTCAACCGCTTTTAAAAACAATCTTATTGTGTAGGTATTGATACAGAACTCTCGGTGTGTGAGTTTGCCCACACCAGACATATATTTATTATTTAATATTAAACCCGACATAAATTTTTACTTTACGAAAATAAAATTTCTAATAAGTTCTATAGAATAACAATAAAAATGATTATTATGTGAGTTTGTTCACAAGAACAGAACCTTTGTCTACATCAAAGGCCCATACATACCCCAGTGGACTCTAAATATTTAATGAAAGCTATTTAAATATTTTTTATTTCAAAATTTTTTACATAAATATTTTCTTTTCGTTTGAAGTCTTTTGAAAAGAGGAATATTTTTTTGTCATATTCAGTAATTACTTTAAAAATATCTAAAACCATGATTTTTCGACTGAAAACAAAGTCGCTTCTGGGATTAAGCTTGAATTTACAATTGCACGTGAGCTGTTTTTAACACAGTTTAGTTACGTGGTCGTATTTTATAAATTACATGTTAGTACCGCCACGCCTACGCTGCGCATACTTGGATATAACAAAAGAAACCTAAGTAGTGGCATGTAGTTGAAAACGCCTACCTTTCAACCTGTTTGTTTTTATATTTCCGGTAGAAATATATCTAAATTATGTTGTTATATTTTAATACCTTGTTATAGGTAATTAAATTAAATTACTTTGCTGATAGAAACGTAACATATCCTATATATATATATATCTATTTTATATTTAAAAACTAATCCAAACATTCCGCTGGAAACTTATTTTCACTCGGAAATGACCAAATGCGAAACCCTAAAAGTACCCTCCCTGTATGTTGAATACTGAAACACCACTTGAAATTCGTAATTGATTTAGTTAGAAACAAAGAAACATTTTTATTATATAACTTTTATTCAAGGCTCTGAAAATAACGAATATTTTAAAACTTTTCAAAATATTTTACACCTAGCACAATAAACATACAAAAGAAATTAGTTACTCCTACTTTTTAAAGTCGGTCAATTTTCACGTAAATCACTTGCTACGTGAAAAAGGATGAACCAACAAATCAACAAACCCATAACCAAACATTTGCATATAGCATTTTGCAGTTAATATTAAACTTTAAATGATAGGTTAGTTTTGTTTTACGACTAACTTACTAGACTTATATTTAGCGTGAAAAAAAAATCAAAATAGGTCCATATTTTTTAATGAGTAAATTTTTTTTATGTATTCAGCCCTTTTTTAACGTCCCACTGCTGGGAACGGGCCTCCCTTCAAGAGGATAAAATTATATAATATAGAGAATTTTACTTTCACTTTTAATTATGAGAGTGAAACCAGAGATGATAGACTATTGTAAAATGATAGCCTTTGCGTAGTGAAGTGATTGCATTGCTCTCGACCATTGTACACAAAAGAACGTTAACTCTTTACATAGAAAGCTACACAGAAAGGCAGGCTTTTAAAAGTTTATAAAATAGAATAAATGTAAGAAATCTTGGAAGAAATTCTAAGCTTTGTTGTGTTGTATGTCGGTAAGGTACTATCATGGCACCAGTTTCGTAGTAGGTACCATATTATTATTTGTATTGGCGTAGAAGTAATTATATATATATATATATATAAAATAACAGCTTGTAGAAAAGTGATATTTCATTATTTTTAATTCGTTAAGTTCAATAAGGGTTAATATTAGTTATTATTAGTTATCACATTATATAGATCTTATAACTTACAAAAGTTAGACTTTAAATACAGGCACAAATGAAATGGGCCTAATCTCAATAGTACTATGATATATGTACCTAAAATTACATAAAATTAATTTATTCACACATGTACTTTTATTAGATAAATAAAAAATAACTAAGATACAAAACATAAAATTTAATCAACTTCCACGAAACGAAACCAACGTATTTACAGATTAGTCATAAGTTCAAAATAAATCATCTGCAAATATCAGTCAGTGTTTTAGTTCTTTGTAAGTTTAAAAATGCTGAGCTGCGGGCAAAAACTAGTGTAAGAAACATTTACATTACAATGGGAAAGAAAGAAAACGTTTCACGAAGCGTGAATGTTTCAAAAGGGAAGCCGAAGCGTAGAATTCGCTGTAAAAGAATTGTCAAACAGTTCGGTCATGCTTAATATTTAAAAAGTGGTTAAGACGTTCTAAAGTAGGCATGGAGCTCTAAGACGTTTAATATTTTAAGAACTAATCGAAAAAATCTATAAAATCTATTTTTGCATAATAAGAGTGCTCTTGCAAAATAAAACAGTTATTACCTTACATGCAAATCTTGTATCTAATACTAAACCTTAGACCAATCAATATACCAATAACCTTTACGTTTAATATTATCTGTTATTACTTCTAAACATATATTTTCTGTTTTATGACCGAATGTAGTATATAACTAGCGACTTACCTTCGCTTCGCTCGGGTGCGTCCCTAGGTGCGTTTTAATTTTTTTGAGCAAAATCCTAATTCTGTTTCTAAAATAAAAGTAGCCTAAGTTACTCCTTATAATATCAGTTATCTGCCAGTGAAAGTCCCGTTATAATTGGTCCAGCCGTTTCGGAGATTAGCCGGAACAAACAGACAAACATTTTAAAAATTGTGTTTTTCGTTTATGTACCGTATATAATTCCATATGCATTTAGTAAAAAAGCTGTCATTTTGACATTACAAACAGACACTTCAATTTTATTTATCTGTATAGATATAGTAATAATAGTTCGAATAAATGATTAAATTTCATTTAATATCATTCTATCAACCCTAAAATCTAAACAAAGCCGTTTCAACAGCCTCAAAAGTATCATTAACTAAAGAAACAAACGGGAAGTCGCGGGACCGAGTTTTTCCGGAAAAAAGGTTAATTACTTCGTCCGAGAGGATTAATTTTATGAAAGCCAAATAATATTTTATTATACTCTTCTTAGCTTGCTAGCTGACAAAAATGATAAGATTAATGCAGATTGCTATAGGAAAAGAATACAATGTAAAAAAAAATCGTCGCTAAACTTAAAAGCTGTTTATATCTGTTTATATTTATGAGTATATACATAAATTCACTACATTTATACAAGTTATACAACGGTGGTAAGAATATTTGGTACATTTTCACGGTAAATCACGGTTAAGTTCATTTAATGCGATAAGAATTAAAATAGAAAGTTTTGACAACATGTTTTTCTCAGTTTGTAGTGACTCTACTTGCTGTGGCCCACAGCGGGACTCGAGCCCACGACCCCAGGGGTCCCGGTGGGGGCATTCATTTGTGTGATGAGCACGAATGTTTGTATTCTAGTTATGGGTGTTTATATTTATAATATGTATGTATATAAAGTTATATATGTGTAGTGTATCAACTATCTGGTATCTATAATCCAAGCTTCGTAGCTTACTTTTGAACTAGCCGGTGCTGTGTGTTAATGTAAAAAGAAAAAAATTAAAAATATTATTTATTCATTTAAACGGTGTTTACTCTATCCTTATACTTATCTAAAGCTCATAACGTAAGCCTAAATATTATTCAAAACAAAAAAAAAAAATATATAAAGCAAAACATGTTTAACATCAACTTATGTTGTACGTTAAGTTTAGTTTTTATTCCAGACATTTTTCGCAAATATTCGTAGACTTTGTGTACTCAACATAAGATTTCGATAGCCCAGAGGTCTACTTTTGCGAAGAGCTTTTCTAAACATGACGATTCTTTTATATGAGAGCTGTCATATTCAGTTTTAAGTGAATAGAAGAACCCTTAAGACCTATGCAGCAGTCGCGTTGAAATCTATACTAATATTATAAAGAGGCAGAGTTTATTTATTTATTTATTTATTTATTTATTTATTTCTCTCAGGAATTATTAATCCGATTTCAAAATTTCCTTTTCATTAGGTGACGACATGACGACGCGTTTGGCTCAGTTTGTAGTAACCCTACCTGCTATGCCAGCGGTCGCGGGTTCGAGTCCCGCTGAGGGTATTCATTTGTGTGATGAGCACGAATGTTTGTACTCCAGTCATGGGTGTTAATATTTATAATATGTATGTATTTAAAAGTTATGTATGTATGTGTAGTGTATCAATTTATCTGGTATCTATAACATAAGTCTCGTAGCTTACCATGGAACTGGAAGGTGCTGTGTGTTAATGTCCCAACATATTTATTTTATTTATTAGATAATCCGTTTAAGGAAAAGAAGTTTAATAAAGGCTATAGGCTATATATCATCATGCTTTTACCCAAGGAAGTGGAGCAGTAATCATAAATGTCAACAAATCGGGCAATCATCCATACATTATTCCAAATTTAACACGGGTAAAACTGCATTGCAGAGCTATATTTTATATTATACGTTCATTTAATTGCCGTTTATTATTATATTGTACATATCATTTATTTCAGTGTTATCATAATAAATATGGAATGAATTAAAAACTTACACAATAATAACTATAATAGATACTTACGTCATTATAAAAATTCTCTCGGGAATTGTCTGAATAAATTTATTAGTTATAGCGCATAATATCATTATATCATAGTGAAATGAACTGAATAAATTTAAAATGTTCATAATATAATATGAATTTATCGCTGTCTGTGAACACCAGCAAAAACAGGCTAGAAAAGTAACCTTTATAAAATATTCTTGAAGCTGTAAAGAATGAAATGAGAGACCCCTTGTACCGGTCAGTCACCTATTCTTTTGTTTTTAAATTCATTTGCTATAGTTTTAATTCATTTCCTAGTGAAAAAGTAGGAAAATCAGAGTTAGTTTAGATATGTCAGAGAGATCCTCATGTTGTGCTTTCCGCCAATTCTCACCAAGACGCAAAAGTGTTTGTTTATACTTCTTCCGCTAAACAACGATGTCAGTTACTCTGTTGACGTTACAAGAAACATCATTTCTCAAAAATATTTCTTTTATTGTGCAAAAGTCATTAGCGATACAAAATTGTGTGCCGTGAGTGTTTTTATTACTAATACTGTAGCACAGTATAAAGTAGTAATAAAAAAGCATTAAAAACAGAAATAGTTACATATATCCCGGATAAACATATAGACTACTATTCTACGTACCTATTTTTGGTGGGGGACCTTGGCAAATGCATTTACGCATACCACACTTACGCACTTAACCATCATGTGAAAACTGGTCTACCCGGGCAAACTGCAAGATTTTAATTAATTTTTATTTAATTTATTTAGTCTTAAAATCGAATTGGTGACCATGGCCATTTTAAGTAATGCCTGTTAGAAACTTGCCATTTCCGCCGTAACTCTGTCTGTCTATCCGTCTGTTCGTCCGTCTCTCCGTCCATCCATCCGTCCGTCCGTCCATCCGTCCGTCTGTCTGTCTGTCTGTTATATTTTCACGCTTAAGAGACCCTGGGAAGGATATAGGATAGTTTTTTCCCGGAAATCAAATCATCCTTTCAGGGGGTGAAAAGAGAAAGAAATCATTTCTCAAATAAGGGATATATTTTAATTTTTAAAGTAGGTACTTACTTTTCTATACCCATGTATGTAACCGTGGTAGGTACCTAGGGACCAACGCGAGCGAAGCGAGCATGTATACCAGAAAGCAAAGAAGACTGAGAAACTAACTTATTACTTACAACTTCATTCGAAAAACATGAATATTACATACGAGTGAGCTTTTAATCTAAGTAGGTACATCATGCAAATTGAATGAAATTTATCGCCACAACCGGAATGCACTATAAATTCTAAATGCAAACGGACTGTTATTTTAGTTCTTATATTTTAATACAGTGTAAATAGCACCCATTTAGCTTAGTGCATAAAAAGGGCGTTTCTCAAAGTTTTCGCCGCAATTAATCAAAAATGAAATACTATGAAAATTTTCTTCACGAAGAAAACACTAAAGCCTATTATTAACTTAAACATAGGCTATTATGATAATATAATACCGCTTGTATAAAAAGCCTGAGTTGGCTATAACGATTATAATAATAATTTAAATAAAGTAGTTTGTACGCTTCATATTGTGAGGGCTGATCGCATAATAATAATTCTTAAATCTGTTTTCTGATATTTTATACAGCAAAACTCTATATGTTGAGTTGAGTCTAAAAATTGCACTCACTAGACCATAAATAACATTTCTATAAGCAATGCCAATAACCACAGCCGTCTCGTCGGGCCAAAATCCTACAAAAGCATCGCATCAATACAATAATAAAAATATAACAACATCTTAACATAAGCTTTATGTAAAGCTTTTTTATAAGCTTTATAAAATAAGCTTTCAGTTGGTACAGGTAGGAACTTGCGATGTCTTATTCATATTACAAGTTTATCACCTGCTTTTTTTTCTAAAATGGGTTAATAGCATTTATTCATTTCAACAAATTTCATTTTTATTTCACCATAAAAATTTTGGTAAACAACGTTGACCAGGCAATAACCTAACATAATAGCTCTATAAATCGTCCGCTACTATAATAATCGCTGCTGGTACGACAACTTAATCATTTAAAATTTGTTTGATTTTTATATATACACTTTCAGGAAGGAACTAATTACTTTCAAGTTTAAATTTCGACCTTTAACCCCGTGTTAAAATTAAAATTGCCATGCAGTACCGCCAGGTTCAATAGGAAATAATTTTTAGTACTCTCAACTATTGTATATATCAATATAAGAGTTATAAGCAAATCTATAAAAAGCCTCGCATTTACATAGTTCTTCATTTTTTTGTGTTTTAAACGAAGAAATATTTAATACGATCGATGGTTGAACTGTGTTATAGACATCTCTCAAATAGTTCACTTCTATGATTTTGATAAGTTATAGCTAAAGTGCACAAGATATCTTAACTAAACTAAGCTTGCAAGTTTACTTGTGAAGTTTAAATTACGATACTGTATTTAATAGAAAAGAGGACACTTTAATGACTCATTTTAATCAATCAATCAGGCTATCGCCATCCACTGCTGACCAAAGGCCTTGCCCAATGAGCGCCAACCATCTCTGTCCTGGGTAGCCCACATCCCTCCACTACTCGCCACCTTTCTTAGGTCATCTGTCATCATCGTGCTGCAGGGCGTCCTACACTATGCTTGCCTAAGCGCTCTCTCCACTCTAGCACGTTTTGGGTATATCGACCGTCAATACGTCTGGAGACGTGACTTCCACTTCAGCGAGCTAAATCTGCTCTGATGACTCAATTATGAGCATGTTATAATAATGATTGAATAAGCAACATTGCTTGGTAACGTGTTCTTTGACTTTCTTGTGAGGAATTTGATTACTACATATTTAGCTTGAGCAAGCGAAGTCCTGCGATTCCGCCCGCTTAATATAATAATCCCGTCAATCAATAACCTCTAAGCATTTTAATTTACGCTTCTTTGTCCGCTTCCAATGTGGAACTCGCTTACTGAATTAATAGAAATAAAACTTACAACTATATATGTATAAGAAATAATGCCTTTTTGACAATAAATTTGTTTTTGAGTGAGGTATGAATAAATGAGTATTTGTGAGAAAGATATACAAGCAAAAATTCAAAAAACTGTTAATAAAGAAATAACCTTATTACTCAATTGTAACCTTTTGAATAAATATTTTCAAAAAGTTATTGTATCACTTGTCTTGATATTCCTGTATACCGCTATAGGTATGCCGGCAGCCGTACGGCTTTCAATTCGGAAGTTCTAGGTTCGAGTCCCGAGTCAAGATAAATTTAGTTATAGAGGCTTTCAATTTACAAAGTCTTAGTAAGTGGAAGTAATAGAGAGTGCACTTTTGCTGCGTGTAAGCTTATGAACTATAATATCTTCTGCGCACTTTGCTAATCTAAATGAGATTGGCCGCCGTGGCCAAATCAGTCAGGACATCATGATAATATAATAGATACATATATGTAATACAAAATATATGTAAAATACACATACTCTTATTCTAAATATTAGTTATAGTTAACCTACTCAACTATAGGCTTATCTTATTATATTTATATTTAAATTAAGTGAAACTACAAAAGTATAGTCATTTTACATAAGTATTCCTTTTATTTCAATTGTTCTAGAACACTTTTAATTCAACGTATAATGAATTAGCCAGTCTTGAAAGAAGTCCTTTAATTGAAGTAAGGCAGAGTTCGCAAACTTTTTATTGCATCTCACCTAATCAAAATTTTCGCCGCGAAAGTTTTATTCGCGTGATTCCTACAAAGTTATCAATCTAATGACTTTTGACGTTGAGGTCGTAGGAATATAAAAAGTTTGACAATAGCTTTGAAGTTTTAATATTAAATTATAATATTAATGAATGTTAATTATTGTAGGTACAACAGAAACTATATTTAAGCGGATTTAACTAGTTGAAATTTTACATTGCTTTTGACCTATGAGTTAGAAAGTTTACCAGTAATTATGGATAAGTACAAAGTTTACAAAACTTCGTGTTTCAAATGATTAATATTAAATTAATTTAGCTTTAAAAAATGTACATAGGACAGTGGTAGCGCATTTGTAACGTGATCATTTGGAAAACCAAGTAAGGGATCAAATCCGGGTGGCCGCATTTTTGAGGTTTTCTTATAAAAAAATCTAATTTTTGTCACGATTATCATTTGTTTATACGGTAAAATGTCATGAGGAAACCAGCTTTCTGAGTCAACACGTAGAGAACATAAGTAGTTTTTGAAAGATATGTGAAGTCCATCAACTCCATAAGGATTAGCGTGGTGTACATTGGCCTGATCCCTTTCGTATTGAGGAGAGGCCCTTGATCAGCAGACGGGCGTTAAAACGGCTAAATTATTTTTTTGTTATTAATATAGCAAATATATCTTTTTTTTAATATTGAGAAATGCATTTACGCATACCACCTGCATACAAACAGGTGATTATGTGGGACTCACCGGTTAGAAAAGCCAGTAATCCAACGGTCCACTCTACTATCAGAGAAGTACTAGAAGCAACCCACATGGCACACCGCCCGCCGAGGTGGGTCGGGGCTTCGCATCCGGCTGGGTTGCCGGATGCCAATGAGGTGAACACTAAGGTGAACGCACGTTGGGGAGAATAGCAAATATACCTACCTTAACATATAAAAATGATGAAAGATGCCACTTCATGGCGATTATATGACATCTTGTCTTATTTTCCTTTTACTGTTTTTACTTCGCTATGTGAAAAAGAAAAACTTATATTCGCCCTAGGTAACGAAAATTTCTTCTAAAGATAAGTCCATATTTACCCGTGAAACTTTGTGTGAAATGTATGGTGTTTTCTTACTTGAAATAAAGCTACAGACCGTTATTCGTTTTACATATAATATAATTAAAACTAAATATGTTTATTAAGAAGTATCTTTTCATAAAAACATATAAAATCACAGTTGGCAAAGGTATCACGTGACACACAAAAGAATATAGGTGAATTAGTTACTTCCTCTTTTTTGAAGTCGGTCAAAAATAACGATATTTAATATGAAGCTAATATTATCATTCAGTTAAATTTTATTAAAAAACCTGCGGTTATTAACTTGATCAAAGACTTGTCACTTGATACTCTGTCTCATAGACTAAATTACCGAATAAAAAATATTTTGATCTTTTGGTATATTTTGACAAGAGGGGTTCTATTTGCTTTGTCATGCCTTTTAAGCCATTACCTGTTTTTTTTTACTATAATTTTGTGAAACGCTTTTTATTTTTATATAAAATTTATACGTACTTTTGTACCACTTTTTAAATTATTATAATAATTAAAATATTAAATACAAAAAAACTAGGAACACAATTTTTGTAAGATGTACTTTATAATGAAAAATGCACATATAATAAATGCATGCATCTATACTAATATTATAAAGAGGTAAAATTAGTGAGTTTGTGAAGTTGTAGGGGGTAATCTCTAGACCTACGGAACCGATTTAGATGAAATGGTAAAAAGATACTTTGAGACCCTGAGAAGGACATAGGATACTTTTTATCTCGGAAATCATTCTTTAAGGGGGTGAAAATGGGGATGAAACTTTGTATTGGGAAGCAAGCTAGGGACCAACCCGAGCGAAGCGAAGATGAATCGCTAGTATATAATAAAATATCTTGTGTACTTATTATTTACCATTAAGACTAAATTCAACTAATTTCAAGTTAAATAGTGCGTTGCGATGAATTCTCCAGCCAGACTAATATAGCACATGCCAACATAAGTTCTTGACTTCCGAACAATTTTCGCCTCAAGTCTGCATTCTAAAAAGTTTCCATGCGTCTTCTATTACATTACATACATTCATTATTAGCATTTAAAATTTTATATATATATATATATATATATATATATATATATATATATATATATTTATAAAGCATTTGAAAATTTCATGGAACAAAACGAATGCTAGCTATAATATTTGTTTATTGCTCACTCATTTGTCATAAATCTTCTTTGAAATAAGTAAATTGATGTACTAAACTCGTAAAGGTACTAGGTTATTCGGAGAAAAAATATTCAAACCATAGAAGGAAACAAGCTGATCACTATTAATCTCGCTTACGAACGAGAATTGCTAACTAGGTTAAACATTGTATTCGATGTTTTTTTTTAAATGTAGTTACTATATTTTAAATAAGGACTTTTTGATGTAAGAACGAATATTGGTTCAAGACATTAAAAAGCTGTTTGGTTATATAAGACATAAGTTAATTTTTTTGCTGAAAAATGCGCCTCCGATATTAGAATTGTAATAATACTTTCTTAGATTTACGCGAATATTTGACATTTAAATAAAACTATCTTTTCGGATTTTTTCGCGGATTTATTTTGATTTTTGGTTCCCGACGTTTCGATTGCTTTACAGCAATCATGGTCACAGGAGAAAAAATCCAAAAAGATAGTTTTATTTAAATAGAATTGTAATATTATGTATAATTCAATATGAATCTTATCCATACAACTAATATTATTCAATTAAATTAAACATACAATAAATGTACACAGTATTTTATATTCTAAAATGAACAATTAGCTTTCTCGTATAGTTATTCATGAATAATAAGTATTGAAATGGTTTCCCATGGTGAATTATTACCAACATGTTGTTCTTGTTATGAATTCTTCAATGCTTTGAAATTCTGAATTTCAATAAGATATTGAAGCACTCACTAATTGAAAGTTTGAATAATATATTATATTTGAAACTAACTGCTAAATTATACTGACACATGATCCTGGTAATTTAGTAGCCATTGACGAATCTGTACTAATATTATAAAGCTGAAGGGTTTGTTTGTTTGTTTGTTTGTTTATTTGTTTGTTTGTTTCTTTGTTTGTTTGGTTGAACGCGCTAATCTCAGGAACTACTAATCCGATTTGAAAAAAATCTTTTTGCATTAGATAGCCCGTTAACTGAGGAAGGCTTTAGGCTATATATCATCCCGGAAAAATGTACGGTTCCTGTAGGATAGATTTTTTTTGTCTAGTCCTACATATTTAAGAATAATGTAACATTAATTAGTAACATTTTATTATTAAAAAAAAATGTAAGCATTCGTTTAATACTTTTTCAGATTATTATTCGCTTTATATACAAACAAATTGTATTTTAAAATGTTATTACACAATAACAAAAAAATAATAACGTCCTTCATAGTACAGTGGCAAAGAGCAAAATTAAATTTCATTATACGTTTTAAACCGTTTTAGACCGTTGTGCCAAGTCAGGAACAACTTGTAAAATCATGAAAAATATTTTCTATTTTGCTTTCTCTAATTCTATATATTCTTGTACTCGCCCTTTATCAATAAATTATAGTATTATTATTTATTTATACTTTTTTATCATTGAGAAATGCATTCTATACGTCAATGCACACCTGCATCATATGCATACATACAGATAGTTATGTGAGACTTGTATGTATGTATTGCCCTTTTTAACATCCCACTGCTGGGCACAGGCCTCCCTTCAATACGAGGGGGGGGATCAGGCCATATTCCAACATGCTGGCCAAGTGCAGATTGGCCGACTACTTTGGTTGTGATTCTCTTTTATTTCAAGAAAAGATCCTTCCTCGAGTGGAACTGGGAACATTGAAAATGATTTTGATATCAGTGTACCTTATGAGTTATATAGTAATTATGTATAGTCGATACACGCGAGTAATATTAACAATTTTCCTATTTCTCGCCAATTATAGATTTGACGAAACGTGTCATGTCGGTTTAGACATATGGCGCTTCAGTTATTTGTTATGATATTAGACACAAGTATGCCTTTGTGTTAACGTATAATGTAATATGCTAGCAAGTAAGTTATTAAATGAAAGTTAACGTGTCGCATAAATACTCACTGCATTTTGCCCGTGACTCCGCTCGTGTCGTGGGTATATACATAAAATACAGCAAGTAAAATATGGTAATCTTTTAGTTGCTGTGGTCTGCTTTGGCAGGCCTGCTGTCGGGGCATCGTGATTGAGTGCGTAAGCGATTCTACGACGTCTCATTAAGAGAGGGGAGGTTCCGTTGGGTTTTAGTGGGGAAGTACTAGCTTTTTTGGCCGATGAGTCTTATCCACCCGTTGTACAACTGGTATGAGCAAAGCCATTTTGCACCATAAAAAAAGATAAAAACTATTTTCACGTCGAATTTCAGAGTGTAAAGAAGTAACAACACACACACAAACTTACACATTTATAACACTGTTAAAACTATGAAAGTGCTATATACCATTTTGTCACGTAGCTCGCTAGATATAGATCTCTTTTGTCGTGCAATAATTTATAAGCAAATTAACTCTTTACTAAACATGTAACTAATTGAGAATTTGATACCTTATTTTGATTAAACCGAGTAAAATATTAGTATTTTGACCTCAGGAACGTGGAAATTATGAAAAGAGTAAAGTACTACTTAAATAAAATATTTTTTTTCATATATTGCTCATCTTTTGATGTGACGTATGCAATACATGTTTAATTTATTAATAACACTAGCATTGCCCGCGGCTCCGCCCGCGTTTAGATGATCAAAAATTAAATTCTAGGTTTTACACATTAGTATACTTTTACATACACCATTTTCATTGCGCACTGTATGATTGGTAAATAATGGCAGTGATTGACAATACCACAAAGGTTCCTCCGTTAATCTCATAGTTGATTTAGTAATATTGCACTTTTTGTTTTAGCAATAACATTTATGTACGTCTATACTTCTGTTTTGTTTGTTTGTTTGTTTGTTTAGTTTTAGGCGATAAGCTCTCAAACTACGGAATTAATTTTAATATTTTTTCTAATAGACGGCTATTGATTAATTTCATATTTAGCTGATTATATAAATTACTTAATGGTAACTTTTCTTAATGTTAATTTGTCTCGAAACAGGGATTGGTTAGCGCTGGTTAGTAATATTTTCCAAAACGATTTTAAGAGAAAGTGTAATAAGTAAATAATTCTAAGCAAATACTTTTTATTATTTCATATGGCTCGGCTAATATGATTAAAGCCGTAAGCATTTTATTGTGTCCTTTAAGCCTTTATCTTCCAAGAAATGATGTCCAAAACAAAAAAAAACTAAAAAAGTTGAGATATAACAGTTCCTAAAATACTTTTTCATAGTTTTTGAGATATGGAATATTTTTAGTTACCCGCTTTGTCAGTTTAACAGCCATAACCTTGTTTTCCATAAAATGTTATAAAAAAATTATGAATCGAACTTATTTTTACGGTTGATAAAAAGTGTCGATATTGTGGAAACGTAAATGTTATTTGTATTTATTTTAGTGTTAAACTAACAAAACACGTAAGTAAGAAAAACAACACAGTATTTTGCTATACGAAACCTATAATGAGCGAGTTGGAGTTACCCAATTTTTAGATTAAAAGATTAAAAAATATTAACATTATTTACTAAAAAAATAAAAACTTACAAATATTTTTATTTGAAAATTGTTTCGACCAACAAAATATTACTAATATGTTACTAATCTATAAAGCTTGTTTGTCTTTATTTTATTGAAAATTTGAACACGGGCGGAGCCGCGGATAATTAAGTAGCAATTCTAATAAACTCATAAGAAATGTCACATCTGTTCATTTTTTTTTTATTAAAACTACGCATTTTAAAAACACATGGCGACATCTATTGTCAAATATCTAAATAACACATAAATAAATTTTCATTTAAACAACTATTTTAATGAATAAAATAGCGCTATTGATATTTCTTTTAAGATAAGCTTTTTTTAATAGTTTTGACATATATAAGTTACCTTGCTAAAATGTTAATAGTACCATCGTGCTTTTATTTTAACCAGTTTTTGTATTTTTTCTCAGAAATAAAAGACTATCCTATATGTTGAGTCGGATAACCTACTATCACCATACCAAATTTCATCAAAATCCCTCCAGTGGTTTTTCTGTGATGCGATGCGACGTGATGTGGTCACATACAGACAAACAGACAAACATTCTAAAAACTATAGACTTGACCTCTATATCGCTAATAATGAATATTTCAATAAGATTTTTCGAATAATAATGAATTTACGGATTCGGCTTCGTTACAATTTGATTATAATATGTGTAGTTACTAATTTATAATGCCAAAAAGTTTGCTTTATTGAAAATTTGAACACGGGCGGGGCCACGGGTAATTTAGTAGCAATTCTAATAAAATTGTAGAAAGGTCATATCTGTACATTCATATTTTTGGAATTAAAACTACGTATTTTAAAAACACATGGCGACATCTATTGTCGAATAGATACCTAAATAACACATAGGTATATATTAATTAAAATAACTATTTTAATGGATAAAATAGCGCTATTGATAATTTGATTTTCAGGATAAGCTACTTTTAATAGTTTTTACCATATTTAGTAAGTTACCTTGCTAAACTGTTTACAGATAGTATCATCGTGGTTTGTTCCAACCAGTTTTTGTATTTTTTCTCAGAAATTAGATATTTTCCCGCGGTAAAAAGTATCCTATATGTTGACCCGGATCACCAGCTATCATCATACCAAATTTCATCAAAATCCCTCCAGTGGTTTTTCAGTGATGCGGTAACAGACAGACAGACAGACAGACAGACAGACAGACAGACAGACAGACAAAAATTTTAAAAACTATAGATTTGGCCTCTGCATCGATAATAATGTCTATTTCAATAAGATTTTCCCAAAAATATTTAATGTACAGATTCGGCTTAGTTAGAATTTTATAATATGTATAGATTAAATCACTTTATAACTTTAGGTAATATTATTATACACATGATGTTAGCTAGACCGCTTTTAAGATGCCCACTTACGCCAATACTAATTACGATTGAGTAAATTGAAATTAATTAAGCGACTTTCACTGTAGTTCGTAGTGAATAGACAGTATGCTATGTCTGTGTTTTTATACATTTTCTCGTATTATCATTAAATAATTTAATTCATTATATTCAATTCAATTCGCTCGGGTTAGTCCCTAGGTACGTTTTGACGCTTAGTATGGAACAGATAGACTATATATTATACATATACATAAGTATGATGAGTGCTATAACCTTTACTCGAGAAATGAGAGAGAATGAGTTACTTTCGTCTTTTTTAATATTAATATGGACACAAAATTTTTTAGATACGTTTATAAGAGTATACCTATTTGTTACTCGTTTACGCTGAAATAGACTGATTAAGGGAACATAGAGAAGTCACTAGTTGCTAAATAATATTACATTGCCTTTTCTTATTTCTTAGTATTTTAATGTAAATAATAATAAAAAAGTAACTTACTAGAAAGAAAAATAATAGACATATCCCTTAATATAATGTTTTTCAGGGTACTCATTGTTACCCAAAATCGTTTCGCTATCTTTTTACAGAAAAGCGAAGTACACATACATAGTAAATAATTATAATCGCTTTTATAATATCAGCAACTATTAAATTTAGCAGACAGTAAATATTACATTTTTTTTACTAACTTTTATGTTTTTATTTTGTTACCGTGTACTGCTAAACTGGAATGAAATAGTACTTAGCAGCGTGGAGCAAGCGCTACTTCACTAATTTTTGCACCTAAATTTTTCCACGTGAAATATTTCTGCTTGACAAGTTGAGAGCAGTTAAACAAAATAATGTTAATATTTAAAATGAAAACACGGAAAAATTAGTTTACATGGTAAATTGTAAGGAAGATTTGTTTAGGTGGAAAAATGCGAAAATGTGTTAGTCTGTATTAGTATTTTGTTATGAGCTTTTTACATACATGACGTGCTTTTCTTGTAAATTTTCATGTTAATATAATGAATATTTATTAATAATTTCGTATAAAATATTGAGAAGTTCTTGATGAAGGAAAACTTTAAGTTTAAAACACTAACTTTAAGCCTATATAAAGCTTACGAAATTATTTTTAATAATGAATCTTTTTGAAGGCCAACTGCAAAGTAGCCCATATTACATAATACAATTTTGTACCGTACTTATTACTCTAGAAGATAAAGATCTTATCAAATGAAAACGAAAATTACTTTACAAACAAATATGTATATCACAAATTCAAAAATCACAGCATTTTAAATATTTTAGTCAATCTTTAATATCTCAAAAAATAAAAGTAATAAAATATATATGCTAGAAGTAATCTGGTATCCATTATTATTATCATAACAAAACTATGTTTCTATATATTTCACTGAGGTTATTTCTCATTTACAATTTTGTACACTTACATTACCCAGCCATCACGAACCTACGGACCGTGGCGTGATTTTTCGTAATAAATTACATCGGTATATTTTTTAAAACAACAGTGTTTACCCAACAGCATCCAATTACTTTAACGGGTCGTGACTTAATAAATTGGCTTTGGGTTAACATTTCAAAAGGAACAACGTACTTAACATTTTATGTTCTTTATATGTCGCTTAGATATCTAAATAATACGATATTCAAACGAAAGATTTATTTAAACAGAATATTTTGTGGTGGCTAGATCGTAGAATCTGTACTACAAAGTTGTTGACAAAGTCGTGATTTAGTTCAAAATACACTATTTGCTGACCATGTTATACAGTTTCAGTGCAGACTATACGCACTTATGATTTCTTCTAACCTGATCGGTTCAGCGATGCCTGGATAGTGGCATGGAGGGTTGCGTCCGCTGACTTTTTTATTCCGTCCGCGTTTGCCGTCAATTTGGCCCAAGATAATCACTTTCTCTAGAAATGATGAATTCATTCATAAAAGTAATATTTTATGCTTCAATGATTTTCATGCTTAATCTTTAAAAAAAAATGCGAAAAACCGAGTAAGGGGAATGTAAGAAGAGAAATAGAACAAATTCAGTTTTTTTTTTTAATTTTTTGTTTCTCTGTTTGTCTTTTTGTACGGGCTAACCTCCGAAACATTTGTATGGTGGTACTTTATATCCCCGGTCAACATCTTAAATACTTTTCATCCCGAAAAATGTACGGTTCCCGTGGGATAGATTTGTTTTTGTTTGTCGCTAGTAATAATATAAATGCGAAAACTGTGTTTGTTGGTCTGTTGTACTTTTGTGCAGCGGCTTGCTTGTAACTGCCTAAAACTGTAATCAAAACTAGACTATTAATTTTAACCTACTTACTAATTATAGTACCGATTTGAAACTTCATAAGTAAAAGTCAGATGACAAAAAATAATTAGTTACGATTGAGCTAATTTGATGATGGAACTAGGTTAGAGTAAAGCATACGTTCAGGTTTAGTTAGTTATTAGTAGTAAAAGAAATGGTCTTTTGTTTTACCGGGTAAATATAAAAATTAAAGTTAGTCAACAGCTTGCATTTTTTAGTCTATGAGCCGAATGACATTTGTGTAGAATAATATTAAAAAAAGGTTAATTCAAGAATTATTTGTGCTTTAAACGTTACATGACATGAAGTATTAAGTACAAATTATATTGATATTTTAAACGAATTAAATAATTTAATCAATTATCTATACATATTATAAAATTCTAACTAAGCCGAATCTGTACATTAAATATTTTTGGGAAAATCTTATTGAAATAGACATTATTATCGATGCAGAGGCCGAATCTATAGTTTTTAAAATTTTTGTCTGTCTGTCTGTCTGTCTGTCTGTCTGTCTGTCTGTCTGTCTGTTACCGCATCACAGAAAAACCACTGGAGGGATTTTGATGAAATTTGGTATGATGATAGCTGGTGATCCGGGTCAACATATAGGATACTTTTTACCGCGGGAAAATATCTAATTTCTGAGAAAAAATACAAAAACTGGTTGGAACAAACCACGATGATACTATCTGTAAACAGTTTAGCAAGGTAACTTACTAAATATGGTAAAAACTATTAAAAGTAGCTTATCCTGAAAATCAAATTATCAATAGCGCTATTTTATCCATTAAAATAGTTATTTTAATTAATATATACCTATGTGTTATTTAGGTATCTATTCGACAATAGATGTCGCCATGTGTTTTTAAAATACGTAGTTTTAATTCCAAAAATATGAATGTACAGATATGACCTTTCTACAATTTTATTAGAATTGCTACTAAATTACCCGTGGCCCCGCCCGTGTTCAAATTTTCAATAAAGCAAACTTTTTGGCATTATAAATTAGTAACTACACATATTATAATCAAATTGTAACGAAGCCGAATCCGTAAATTCATTATTATTCGAAAAATCTTATTGAAATATTCATTATTAGCGATATAGAGGTCAAGTCTATAGTTTTTAGAATGTTTGTCTGTTTGTCTGTATGTGACCACATCACGTCGCATCGCATCACAGAAAAACCACTGGAGGGATTTTGATGAAATTTGGTATGGTGATAGCAGGTTATCCGACTCAACATATAGGATAATCTTTTATTTCTGAGAAAAAATACAAAAACTGGTTAAAATAAAAGCACGATGGTACTATTAACATTTTAGCAAGGTAACTTATATATGTCAAAACTATTAAAAAAAGCTTATCTTAAAAGAAATATCAATAGCGCTATTTTATTCATTAAAATAGTTGTTTAAATGAAAATTTATTTATGTGTTATTTAGATATTTGACAATAGATGTCGCCATGTGTTTTTAAAATGCGTAGTTTTAATTTAAAAAAAAATGAACAGATGTGACATTTCTTATGAGTTTATTAGAATTGCTACTTAATTATCCGCGGCCCCGCCCGTGTTCAAATTTTCAATAAAATAAAGACAAACAAGCTTTATAGATTAGTAACATATTAGTAATATTTTGTTGGTCGAAACAATTTTCAAATAAAAATATTTGTAAGTTTTTATTTTTTTAGTAAATAATGTTAATATTTTTTAATCTTTTAATCTAAAAATTGGGTAACTCCAACTCGCTCATTATAGGTTTCGTATAGCAAAATACTGTGTTGTTTTTCTTACTTACGTGTTTTGTTAGTTTAACACTAAAATAAATACAAATAACATTTACGTTTCCACAATATCGACACTTTTTATCAACCGTAAAAATAAGTTCGATTCATAATTTTTTATAACATTTTATGGAAAACAAGGTTATGGCTGTTAAACTGACAAAGCTGGTAACTAAAAATATTCCATATCTCAAAAACTATGAAAAAGTATTTTAGGAACTGTTACATCTCAACTTTTTTAGTTTTTTTTTGTTTTGGACATCATTTCTTGGAAGATAAAGGCTTAAAGGACACAATAAAATGCTTACGGCTTTAATCATATTAGCCGAGCCATATGAAATAATAAAAAGTATTTGCTTAGAATTATTTACTTATTACACTTTCTCTTAAAATCGTTTTGGAAAATATTACTAACCAGCGCTAACCAATCCCTGTTTCGAGACAAATTAACATTAAGAAAAGTTACCATTAAGTAATTTATATAATCAGCTAAATATGAAATTAATCAATAGCCGTCTATTAGAAAAAATATTAAAATTAATTCCGTAGTTTGAGAGCTTATCGCCTAAAACTAAACAAACAAACAAACAAAACAGAAGTATAGACGTACATAAATGTTATTGCTAAAACAAAAAGTGCAATATTACTAAATCAACTATGAGATTAACGGAGGAACCTTTGTGGTATTGTCAATCACTGCCATTATTTACCAATCATACAGTGCGCAATGAAAATGGTGTATGTAAAAGTATACTAATGTGTAAAACCTAGAATTTAATTTTTGATCATCTAAACGCGGGCGGAGCCGCGGGCAATGCTAGTCATCAATAAATGTGAATGTAACAAAGCTTTTTTTTTGGTTATGATTTTGACCGGTATGTATGTATGTTCATCTGTTCCCACCTAATTTCTAAACTACTTATAATAATTTGACAAATGAGGTATCGTTGGAAGCGTCTTAATCGTCCGCTGGTTAGGCTATGTGACGACACATTAAATTGAATTTGGCGCCCTCTAGAGGACATAAAGTTATGCAGTATTTTTTTTGTTTTTACTATGCCATGTAGGGTATCAAATGAAAGAGCTTATTTAGCATATTTAAAAAATATATACATTGTTAGCTGTTGCACATGGCTTTGTCTGCATGCACCTGATAGTTTTATTTCTATAATCAAGTCTTAGGTGTGAGACAAACATATTTTCTCTTCAAACCTACCAACAAAATACATATGTATATAATAAAAACGTATTTCATTATGGACTATCGTATACATATAAAAAAAAACAAAACGTGTGTAATAATGATGATATAAGCTGGGAATACCTCCACGCGGTGAAGGTGGTGGCAGTGATATTACTGGCTAAAAGTCGATAAAATAGACGATAAATATTGAATTGTTTGTACTTAACAATTTCAGATGCGAATATTTTCTTGTTTCATACTTTTTATAGCGCGATTTTTCAGTAGTTGGGTTTTTGTTTTTGAACTTGCTTTTTATGGCAATAGCCATTACTAGTTACTATCAAAAATATAAATTCAAAGCCTTGTTTAAGTATTATATATTTACAGCGTATTTGATATTTAAGCTTAGCTATACAGATAAATAAAATTGAAGTGTCTGTTTGTAATGTCAAAATAATTTTGCTACATACTTTTATTTTAGAATGAAGGAACCCTAATTGAGTTTCGCGCAAAAAAAATTAAAACCCATTAAATTGTAAACAAAATCGTACCTGAAGCGAAGTGAGGTAATGCACTAAGTAATAAACAGACCAGGTTAAATCACTTAGTATCTTCTTAACCGACCTTTTTAAATAAATACATTAGAAATCTTACAATATTATAAACAGGTTTTATTAGAAATTTTATTTATTTCTACGTTAGAAATAGCTAAACCTACTAATGCCTAACTAAGAATTTCTTAGGAGAAGTGGTATCCTATAACAGTTCCTTAATTCAATTCATTTTGCCTAACTTAGAAGACACCTTTCAATCTTAATAAAGTGATAGATTTATTTATCGATGTAGTGCTTAGGAGAACCGTTCTTATATCGATATATATATATATATATATATATATATATATATATATATATACACATCTCTTGAAGATCTAGAACTCCCGCTAGGTTACGTCAAATAGTTTAGGATTTCTTTTAAATTTAGAGTTCGTCGTTGAAAATTTACTAATTTTAAATCTAATTTTAACGTATCCTTATATATTAGCCTATCTATATATATATATATATATATATATATATATATATATATATATATATATATATATATATATATATTAGCCTATCAAGACATATTTATACGTATAATAAAATTGTAACATACATGGTCTACATTAATTTATATAACGAAAAACAATAAAGACAATGTATATCGAAACGGGTAAGCATTTAGTACTAAATACATAACAAAAATATTGGAATGAAAATCCATATCACTTAATATCTTTACGGAGTGAACCATTATTCCTCATATAATACAGGGATTGGGAGAATCATAAAAGGGTAATAAATATCGCTGTTACGGTCCTTTGTGTTGTCGTTTAGGGACTTTTTACCTGACCTTCTATATGCTTTAGCATTAAATTTCCTTTACTGGGCGATTAGAAAAATAATTTTACTTTTGCAGAATTTATTCGGTCACGGCAAGCCCGTATCTTTTTATTAGGAGGTACACTAAAAAGAAAAGTAGAAAATAATACGTAATACACTGTCTCAGTTCATATTTGTACGTAAATATATGTAGCTATGTCTATCGACTAAGTAGTTACAAAGTTATAATAACTAGGATGTGTTTGTATGTAGGTATAGGTAATTGAGGTGCAATAAAAGGGTATTTTTAATTTCTTTCGTAGGTATATTTAGTAAATGTATGTAGATATATAATTATTTTTCATTCATCATATAATTACAGGGTATAAATACAATCGTTTGACATAGTAATTAGTAACCATAAGCTTCAATATGAATTTCAATGATATTTTGAAAGGAAAACGAATATCATAGTTTAGAGCTTGAAAGGACTCGTAACTTCAATACTTAATTATATAGAATTAGGTAGTACTAAAGATCTAGAGTGCCAGTCGAAGCTACGTCGAAAGTTACGAGCTAGAGCGATCCTCAGAACAAATATCTATATACATTAAAATAAATTATTATAATATACATATTTAGTAAGCTATAGGTAATAGGTATGTATTTCAATTCGTGATTATAATTTATAATCAGAGTGTGCACAGTGACAGAGGTCTTTGTGAGAATTTTGAATAATAGCGATTTTACACAATCAAATTACCAACTATATTGTACAGGCATATCTAATATTTATGTATATATGTATCAAATACGTACTTCATTTTCATTTCATATTTAATCACCTACAGCCCGGGAAGGGAGCTGGATGTATTCAAATAAGACAATTTATTATTTGTGTGATAGTGTTATTTTAAATCCAGTGAACTTATAATACAATGTTGAATAGATAAAAAACTCAAAATCTTTATTATTCTACCTGCATATATAAGAAGGTTGTTAATTGTTATGATGTTAATTTATGTAGGTTTTTTTTGGACATTAACCCACAGCACCATCTAGTTCCATGGTAAGCTACGAGGCTTGTGTTATAAATACTAGATAGTTGATACACTACACATATATAACTTTTAAATACATATATATTATAAATATAAACACCTATGACTGGAGTACAAACATTCGTGCTTATCACACAAATGAATGCCCCCAGCGGCTCAAACCCGCGACCGCTATCACAGCAAGTAGAGTTACTACAAACTGAGCTAAATGTGTCGTCAAATACATATGTACCTATACTTAAATCTCATTGAATTGTAGGAACTCATGAATATTTATTATATAGACTACATTTTTATCTGAGAACTTATTACAGGAGGCGATACGCGGGATAAAGCTAGTTAAATATATTTATTTAATATTATTTAATAACAGAATTAAAAATTTAATAACGAGATGGCTATATGAAGTTTCTTAGAACGGTTTATGGTATGTTTAAAAGTTTTATATTTTCCGACGGTTACTTTGGAATTGCTGGCGTGACAACAGAAGTCGGTCAATTCACAGTGTAACAAAGGGGAGTTGTGTATTCGTTGCAAAGTTTCACAATACTACAATAGCATCACGCCAACGCAATTGAAAAGTTGAAACGTCTCATTGTATCAGTTTTACTGGCTTAGTATCAATGATTTTAACTCTTGAGTTGTTTAAATAAATATTTATTAGATGATAAATAACGTTTATATGCTTTGTGGATATGAAAATTTATTTTAATGCTCTGTAGAAATATTTTTAATTTGAAACCTGTAGAGTTTTCAAAATTGCAGTGGGATCCATATATTGAACAATGTTAGCTTACAAATCTTTATACTTTCATGGTCACTTACAAAGAACTTTTTAAATGTAAAATGGGATATTTACCATGTTTATCGTATATATATTTACTTTAATTTAGCTGATATATCAGGAACTCTGAAAATTAAGTGCTAAACATGGCAAATATCCCGTTTTACATCATATAAATCTTAGCTCTGCAAAAATTTGCCGTAAAAATAAGTTATATTAGCTACTAATAGATATAAGTAGTCCTTCTCTCTCTCTCTCTCTCTCTCTCTCTCTCTCTCTCTCTCTCTCTCTCTCTCTCTCTCTCTCGTAAGTTAGTATTTGTTTTCGTTTTTTTTTTCTTTTTTGTTTACATTAACTTATTATAACGTGTAATCATGCATTGAATATGTACGCCTGATATGGGAAAGTACTGGCTCCTGAAACACAGTTTTCTAGTTCAGGAGTTAGGGCTGTGTGCATTTGTTATCATTGTGTTATTTTAATAAAGTCTGTTCTTTTTTGCATAAATTGACTGTTTAATAATCCACATATAATATTTCAATAAAAATTAAACGTGGAAAAAGTGTTTAAGAAACTAAAATGCTAAAAGAAAAGTGAAAGCATTTTAAAAGTGTTATATATATTTATTTCATTTTGTATACCAAATGTATGTATACATACGAGTAAATTCAAATATGCTTCGAGCTAAGCCGTATGCAACTCCAGTGATCGCTGTGGTTTTATTAAGCCTCGATTCCCACTCGCAACCACGTCGGATTCCAAGCTTTGAGCAATCGCAGCTTTGTTCTTTTTTACAGTTTCACTATTTATTTCACAACAACACTTTCATCATATATTTATTTTAAAGAATTCAAAAACCGTATGTACACGCTATTCCACGTAGTGCATTTTTTTAGAAAAATTCTATACATATTTAAATGAATATATACTCGTACATCTCTTTTTGTTTATAATACATGCATTTCCAAATTATTAATCAGAATGAGATTAAACTTACATCTAAACTAATATTATAAAGCTGAAAAGTTTGTTTGTTTGTTTGTTTGCTTGTTTGGTTGAACGCGCTAATCTCAGAAACTACTTATCCGATTTGAAAAATTCTTTTTGAATTAGATAGCCCGTTAACTGAGGAAGGCTATAGGCTATATATCATCTCGAAAAAATGTACGGTTCCCGTGGGATAGATTTGTTTTTGTCTAGGGACGAACCCGAAGCAAAGCGACGGTGAGTCGCTAGTTATTAATATGGGAAAAGACCGAGCGAAGCCAAAGGAACACT
This sequence comes from Fabriciana adippe, assembly GCA_905404265.1. NCBI lineage: Eukaryota > Metazoa > Arthropoda > Insecta > Lepidoptera > Nymphalidae > Fabriciana > Fabriciana adippe. The sequence goes on along the minus strand of FR989995.1, from coordinate 11,631,585 downwards.
GGAAAGACGGGAGCAGTCATTTGACCGGATTTTTAATTTGGAAGTTTATTTATTTTAAAACTTTTTGGTCAAACTTTCTGATTATAGTTTGTGACTTTAGTTATTATGAATAGACGCATAAAAATACAAGGCCAAAATATTCATAGTTTGTTTGTTTACTGTTTAAAGCACTTACATAATATGTATGTACCTACAAAGACGACGACGATCATTTGACCGCTACCCCTCGAGGACCGCGTACACGCCGGCGTGTACGATAACAATTGAATTCACGGAAATTCGCACGGATTTCTTAGAAATTAGCCTGGAGAGACTACTTCAAATAATGTTTATAATTATTGTATAAGAGGGTACTTTTGTACACTTTTGTTTATAATTCAACATCATCTATATCGCCAAACAAATATTTTGCCTCTAACAAAATATTAATTTTAAAGCTTATCTGATTAGACTAAAATAGTCGTCCGAATAAAAACATGCATTTAAAATTGAATGTTTTTAGGATTCTATGATTCCGTTAACTCAGCGTTCATACCGTACTTTTTAGTATTACAAATGTTATGGCAAGTTTCTAGTAGTAAAGTTTACATGGCAACATGGGAATACTTTGATTACTCGAGCTAAGCTCCGTTTTACTCGACTCATCGTCGTGGTTTAGTACTTGAGCCTTTCGTCTCTACAGCAAGCACGTTAAACCAACTTGTAATGTTATTTATGGAAGTTGTTTATATTATTTTTGCCTATCATGATGATAAAAGAAGTCCTAACTACATCAGAATAATAAATAGGCTATTTTTTATCCTGGAAAAATGTACGGTTCCCGCGGGATAGATTTGTTTTTGTTTGTCTAGAGGCGAACACTAGCGAAGCGAGTGTGAGCCGCTTGTCTTGATATATAATTAGAATTTAGATTTTGTCTTTTATATAACCTCAGAGCGGAAAATGCCTTTTTTTATTTAAAAAGTTAGTTTACAGGTTATATGGCATATCTCTTTTTATCCTGATGCATTATAATTGATCTCGTGAAATATTGCAAAGCTGCAAAATTGTACACAGTAAAAATGATGAAGTTAAATTGTTAGTTTGGTTTTTGTAGTAAACTATTACTATAAAAGTCAAATTTAAACTAAGAAAAAGATTAAAGTTAAATAAGTCCCACATGTGCCTAACCTTGCCGACTACCACAGCGATCACAGGTTCAATTTTTACGTGAGTTAAATTGTATAGCCATAATATTAGGTATATTGATGTTTTTCACAGGTTTATTAAGAAAAAGTCATAATAAATATATTTTTTATAGCTGTCTTATTTTGTAAAAAGCACCAAAACGCTTAATTAAATAAATAATGTTTTAGGCTATTTTTTTGATTTTAATTTTTTTTACTATGGTTGATATTATTAACCGATTCAATAATACAAATACAGGTCATTTCAAAAAAAACATATTTGATTACATTTTTCATAAACCAGATACATAATTTTAAAAATTTAAATTTTCATTGTTACTTGAGAAAAAATTAAACAGTATGTACGTATTATGTGTATATGTTAATACAGGAGGCGATTCATTTCTTTTACACATAGAAAAAGTATGAGACTTGACATTACTTAAGAAAGGATTTTAAGAAAGAAAGCACATAAAAAAAATATATATTTTTTTATTTGTCCCATGACACCTTTGGATATTATTCGCTATACCTTAAAGCAGTGTTTCTTAAACTTATTGCAGTCATGGACTACTTTTGGAATTTTTTAAATTCCACGGACAAAGAATATTGTATAATAGTATCACAGAGTACATTTTATAGTTGTATTTTTTTAATCGCCTAAGAAGTAGAAGCGCGAAGCGCAGGACGGCACTTACACTGTAGGTGCAGTACCTCCGCGCCTCGCGCTGCTCAACAATAACCAGTGAGACTGATGGATGAAAGAAACGACGAGTTAGTTTGCTCTACAATTTTTTAATTAATGTTAAGAAATAATTGAGCTGCTGCGGACCCCTGGCACACATATTACGGACCCCCTGGGGGTCCGTGGACCCCACTTTAAGAAACCCCGCCTTAAAATCTTCAATTTTGCCAACCGCCTAAACTTGAAAACACCTCGTTTCATCCAGAAGTAATTCTCGAGTCAAAGGAAATTAACCACTATCGTACTACTTTAAGACTATAATGCAAAAACTATGAAATTCACATAAATTTAAACTAAAATACAAGTTTACTGTCTGTACTATCACAGTGTATATTTTTTACTTGTATTTTTTTAATCGGCTAAGAAGTAGATGTGCGAGGCACGGGGCTGCACTTCACTGTAGGTTCAGTACCTCCGCGCCTCGCGTTTCAACAATAACCAGCGAGACTGATGGATGAAACAAACGATGAGTTAGTTTACTCCAAAATTTTTTAATTAATGTTAAGAACTAATTGAGCTGCTGCGGACCCCTGGCACACATATTACGGACCCCCTGGGGGTCCGTGGACCCCACTTTAAGAAACCCCGCCTTAAAATCTTCAATTTTGCCAACCGCCTAAACTTGAAAACACCTCGTTTCATCCGGAAGTAATTCTCGAGTCAAAGGAAATTAACCACTATCGTACTACTTTAAGACTATAATGCAAAAACTATGAAATTCACATAAATTTAAACTAAAATACAAGTTTACTGAGTACGCTGTATATCTTCACTAACGAATTCACTTTATATGTCATATTAAACTAGGCCAAGACCCAGCCGTTCTAAAAAGAAATAGAGTTACGTGTGTTTGTTGAACAACAAAGAATACATGTTACATTCATTTCAGTAAATAGAAAGTACATAAATGGAAGGGCATAACAGTCAAAAAGGCTAACTTTCAATTTGCTAAGTAACCGAAACGTGACGAAAACCTTTCATTGAAAATAAACAGTCTGTATGTATGCCATGAAGGCATTCCTTTTCGACCCTACGGTCGTAATAATTTATATAGTGTAGTATCAAATAAAAGTATTTTATATAACGAATGCGATAGATAGTAAACGTTTTAATGGTAGAGCTATAGAATTACACTTTAATTTTAGGGTTCCGTAGCCAAAGGGCAAAAACGGAAACCGGAAATTATTTTAAGAAGATACGTTGGGTAGTTTTTGAGATATATTTTCGGTACCATGCTATGTTCCTCATAGAAAAACTGTACTCATATAAATACATAAGCAATCGATTAACTTCTTATATATTAAGTACAAAAAAAATTAAATAAAATTATGTTTTAGGGTTTTTTCCTGGATTTATTTTGATTTTTTGTACCCGATGTTTCGAATGCTTTACAATCATAGCGTGACTATGATTCACGTAAATCTAAGAAAGTAGTACTAAGAATGCTTCTCTTGGTATTAATTTTTCTATTTGTATTATTTGTTAATTTTATATTTAACTAGAGATTCACTCTTGCTCCGCTCGGGTTCTTCCCTACTTACATTTTAACGTTTAGTATAGATTTCTCAGAGATTAGATATTTTCCCGCAGTAAAAAGTATCCTTTATGTAGACCCGGATAATCAGCTATCACCGTACCAAACATCAAAATCGTTTCAGTGGTTTTTCCGTGATGCGGTAACAGACAGACAGACAGATAGATAAATATATGTATAGATAAGTAAATTAGTAGATAGTAAACTTAATATATCTCGAGAGTGACATACATTTATGAGTACGTAGTATTAACTAATAAACAGTTGCTAACTTGTGTATGCCACTCTCGAGACCTTCAATTATCGTCGTACAGAAAAGCCTATCCATTAAAATTTCCTGTGCATAAATTTTATCATAAAGTGTATTCGTGGGAATGAGATATTTTCTTTGTGAGCCAAACGTGTTGTTTGACAACAAGTTTGGCTCAGTTTATAGTGACTCTTCTTGTTGTGCCAGTGGTCGTGGGTTCGAGTCCCGCTGGGGGAATTCATTTATGTGATGAATGCTTGTACTCCAGTCATGGGTGTTTATATTTATAAGATGTATGTATTTAAAATTATATACGTGTAGTGTATCAACTCTCTGGTATCCATAACACAAGCCTCGTAGACGCCCTGGAACTAGATGGTGCTGTGTGTTAATGTACCAACATATTTATTTAATTATTATTTCTAATAGTAAAACTTAGATTATGACACTCTATACTCCTCTAACTATCTATATAATAAATAAAATGAATCTACCGCTTCGTTTTTGTACTAAAGAAGACAAACAAATATTACAAATGTTAGTTTGAATAGTATGGTAGGTATGGTAATAGTAACTGGTAGTACGAGAAAGTTGAGACAAAGATAATGAAATAGCTCGATACTTTACACTTTTCAACGTATTTAATATCGTTTTCGCTAACCCATATCCAACTCAAACTAGCAGTACTTGCGTTTGCGCACGTGCGAGCTATCAAAAAATAAACTTTGTGGCTTAACTTTTGCTTTAAATATAAAATTCGCGCATTTGTGAATCTGGCATCGAAAAGCTGTACCGCCACATATTGTTTCGTTTTTCTAACATATTTCGTTAACACTAAAATATTTACGTTTTACAATGCATATTATTTCTTAAAGATATTATGAAAATTTTAAATAATGTTTTTAAATAAAAGTATCTTTTCGGATTATTTCGCCGATTTATTTTGATTTTTGGTTCCCGAGGTTTCGAATGCTTTACAACTATTATGATCACGGGAGAGACTAAGGTGTTAAATGTCTCAAAGGTATTATATAGTTGTTACAGACAGCCTATCCACAAAATAACAAAATGAATTCAAAAAACTTGAAAATTGGCACCAAAGTAGAATATTTGTTAATTTTAATTATAAACATTTTTATAATTTTAATTACTGTTATACTTGAATATGGAATATTATTAATATAATTTTAGCTGTTATTATTATAATTATTACATTTTTTTAGAAAATTTATTGATTAATTATAATCTATATTTAGTGTTGCCATTATTATATTTATAACTATAAAAAAAAGTAGAATATTAATTATTCAAGCCACATTATTGTTCTATGTGTAATCTATACATATTATAAAATTCTAACTAAGGCGAATCTGTACATTAAATATTTTTTGGAAAATCTTATTGAAATAGACATTATTATCGATGCAGAGGCCGAATCTATAGTTTTTAAAATGTTTGTCTGTCTGTCTGTCTGTCTGTCTGTTACCGCATCACAGAAAAACCACTGGAGGGATTTTGATGAAATTTGGTATGATGATAGCTGGTGATCCGGGTCAACATATAGGATACTTTTTACCGCGGGAAAATATCTAATTTCTGAGAAAAAATACAAAAACTGGTTGGAACAAACCACGATGATACTATCTGTAAACAGTTTAGCAAGGTAACTTACTAAATATGGTAAAAACTATTAAAAGTAGCTTATATTGAAAATCAAATTATCAATAGCGCTATTTTATCCATTAAAATAGTTATTTTAATTAATATATACTTATGTGTTATTTAGGTACCTATTCGACAATAGATGTCGCCATGTGTTTTTAAAATACGTAGTTTTAATTCCAAAAATATGAATGTACAGACATGACCTTTTTACAATTTTATTAGAATTGCTACTAAATTACCCGTGGCCCCGCCCGTGTTCAAATTTTCAATAAAGCAAACGTTTTGGCATTATAAATTAGTAACTACACATATAATCAAATTGTAACGAAGCCGAATCCGTAAATTCAATATTTTTCGAAAAATCTTATTGAAATATTCATTATTAGCGATATAGAGGCCGAATCTATAGTTTTTAGAATGTTTGTCTGTTTGTCTGTATGTGACCACATCACGTCGCGTCGCATCGCATCACAGAAAAACCACTGGAGGGATTTTGATGGGTATGGTGATAGCAGGTTATCCGACTCAAAAAATACAAAAACTGGTTAAAATAAAAGCACGATGGTACTATTAACATTTTAGCAAGGTAACTTATATATTATGTTAAAACTATTAAAAAAAGCTTAAAAGAAATATCAATAGCGCTATTTTATTCATTAAAATAGTTGTTTAAATGAAAATTTATTTATGTGTTATTTAGATATTTGACAATAGATGTCGCCATGTGTTTTTAAAATGCGTAGTTTTAATAAAAAAAAAAAAAAATGTACAGATGTGACCTTTCTATGACTTTATTAGAATTACTACTAAATTATCCGCGGCCCCGCCCGTGTTCAAATTTTCAATAAAATAAAGACAAACAAGCTTCATAAATTAGTAACATATTAGTAATATTTTGTTGATCGAAACAATTTTCAAATGAAAATATTTGTAAGTTTTTATTTTTTTAGTAAAAAATTATAATATTTTTTAATCTTTTAATCTAAAAATTGGGCAACTCCAACTCGCTCATTATAGGTTTCGTATAGCAAAATACTGTGTTGTTTTTCTTACTTACGTGTTTTGTTAGGTTAACACTAAAATAAATACAAATAACATTTACGTTTCCACAATATCGACACTTTTTATCAACCGTAAAAATAAGTTCGATTCATAATTTTTTATAACATTTTATGGAAAACAAGGTTATAGCTGTTAAACTGACAAAGCGGGTAACTAAAAATATTCCATATCTCAAAAACTATGAAAAAGTATTTTAGGAACTGTTATATCTCAACTTTTTTAGTTTTTTTTTGGACATCATTTCTTGGAAGATAAAGGCTTAAAGGACACAATAAAATGCTTACGGCTTTAATCATATTAGCCGAGCCATATGAAATAATAAAAAGTATTTGCTTAGAATTATTTACTTATTACTCTTTCTTTTAAAATCGTTTTGGAAAATATTACTAACCAGCGCTAACCAATCCCTGTTTCGCGACAAATTAACATTAAGAAATGTTACCATTAAGTAATTTATATAATCAGCTAAATATTAAATTAATCAATAGCCGTCTATTCGAAAAAATATTAAATTTAATTCCGTAGTTTGAGAGCTTATCGCCCAAAACTAAACAAACAAACAAACAAACAAAACAGAAGTATAGACGTACATAAATGTTATTGCTAAAACAAAAAGTGCAATATTACTAAATCAACTATGAGATTAACGGAGGAACCTTTGTGGCATTGTCAATCACTGTCATTATTTACCAATCATACAGTGCGCAATGAAAGTGGTGTATGTAAAAGTATACCAATGTGTAAAACCTAGAATTTCATTTTTGATCATCTAAACGCGGGCGGAGCCGCGGGCAATGCTAGTTTAAAATAATTTTGGCCATGTCTAAAAATTATATTTTATGTTTTTTTCGTTACGAAAACATGCCGTAGCAGAACTGTCGAACTGATCGTCACATTTTATATTATTGAGATTTTCATACAGAAATACCATCCTAATTTCCGACTTTCTAAAATTTGCCTGTCATACATGCGGCAATTTTTATCTATACTAATGTAATAAATATGAAAGTTTGTGAGTATGGATGTCTTTCACGCCAGAATGACAGAAAGAATCTGTATGAAATTAGGCACAGAGATAGATTATAGTGTGGAATAACACATAGGCTAATTTTATCCCGGAAAAATGTACAGTTCCCGTGGAATAGGTTTGTTTTTGTTTTCCTAGAGGTGAACCTGAGCGAAGCGAGGATGAGCCGCTAGTTTATATATATTTTATCCATAGGTACTGTTGATAGATACTAACCCTCTAACTTTTGCAACAGTAATGTTCTTTATGTATCCCTTATGCTCTATGCAAAAAATACTTAGCGTAAAATAGGGACTTTCAAATTTCGCTCGCGTACTTTATTTTTATATATATAATCGCTTCACTGCTAGCGTTAGTAATGTGATAAAATATATTCAGATAGCCTATGACCTTCACCTCTATATGTGTGTGTGTTTATTTGTTACTCTTTCACTCTGAAATTACTGAAACGATTTGGATAATTTTAGTACACAGATAGACTATAACTTGAAGTAACATAAGCTATCTTAATACTTTCTTAGACTTTCGCTACATTACATAGACTAGGAAGCTTTAAAAATCATTAGTAGTTCCAGAGAGCGCGTAAACAAACAAAAAATAAAAAATTTATTAAGGTTTATAATATCATTATAGACTAAGAATAGAACGCAATGGAGAAAATTCTTTGGTTTTCTACTAGAAAATACTTCAATACTAAAGTATTCTAACACTGCAGTTGAGCAACGATTGTAACAAACGTCAATTCAACATTCCACAGTCCTGGTTACCCGTCAATGTATTGTTTACGATTAAAATTGCCGTGACGTGGAATAAAACAATGGACATCTAGGTTCCTGACACAAATGTGTCGGAAAGTCTGACACAATTGTCATCAGATTGGCAGCTACTGGAAATGAAAAGGTCAGCAAAATGACATGATTCTTGAATTATTTTTTCCTGATAGAATACATCATTAATGTTATTTTAAAAGGGAATTTGCATATAAATTATGTTTTTTGAATAAATGTATTAAAATACATATTGCTTCGTTAATCTGTGATTAAAAAACAAAATGTTCTATATTTTAATGTTAATATAATAAATATCCGTCCCTTTACAATATAAAATTTTGTAGACTTATTTTCATTTTTATCAGGATTCAAATATATTTGTATTCGTCTTTTTTAAATTATATTTCATTCATATTTAACCTAAAAGTGAAAAAATAAAAGTATTTTAAGAACTTAATTTTTTAACTATAAAGCTGAAGACTTTGTTTGTTTGTTTGTTTGGTTGAACGCGCTAATCTCAGGAACTACTATTCCGATTTGAAAAATCCTTTTTGCATTAGATAGCCCGTCAACTGAGGAAGGCTATAGGCTATATATCATCAATATAAACTTTTGTAGACTTATTTTCATTTTTATCAGGATTCAAATGTATTTGTATTCGTTTTTTTTTAATTTTATTCTTAAATAGTATGTTAAATGGTGGTACATTCATATTTAACCTAAAAGTGAAAAAAATAATAGTATTTTAAAAACTTATTTTTTAACTCAAAATTGATCAAATCATATATTTCCATAATACATAAAGAAACCGTATAATATCATTCATAATTTGATAGCAAAGAATTATTAGACAAAGTCTTTCAAATACTATAAAAATACTTTTATAATAATATGTATGTGCCTAATATTATTATGTAAAGCATATTATTATTAATAAAAAAAATTTACATATGTAAATACAGATAAACATATATTAATATATAAACATACCTACCAAAAGTTCATATTTACATCGATGAAATATGTATAATGCGAGTATGTTACGAGTACATCTGTATAAGCTCACTTCCAAGTATGACTAATGTAAAACGACATGTCGTCGGTTGGTTCGATCACCATTTTCAATTCGATTTGTTATGCAGTTCCGCTTGAATTTCAGATTTGCGCGTGAATTCTTGAATAAGAATCAATATGTTGATTTGAATTGTGGCTTCATTAAGTCATGTTTAGTAAATTGGATCTAGGCTCGATGACAGGTTAAAATATACATAGGTTACTGACTTTTATTAGTTTTTATACTATACTAGAAACTCACCCTTGCATTGCTCGGGTTCGCCACTAGTTACATTTTAACGTTTAGTATAGATTTCGTAGAGATGAGATATTTTCCCGCAGTAAAAATTATCCTATATGTTGACCCGGATAATCAGCTATCATCATCAAAATCTGTACAGTGGTTTTCTCGTAATACGTTCCTAGACAGACAAAAATTCTAAAAACTATAGATTCGACCTCTGTATCGATAACATTGAGTATTTCAATAAGACTTTCTAAAAATTAATCAATGTACAGATTCGACTCAGAATTTTATTATATGCTTAGATGTTTCGCTCTTAAGAGATGTAGCGTGATGTTTGATAGCCCATATCCATCCTCAAATAATAGGCTATACTCGTAAAATGCAAAAAGATTTTTTCAAATCAGACTGATGGGGTCAATAAACAAAAATCTTTTTAGCTTTAATATACATATACTTGCATTGAAGCTAATTTTATAAAATAATGTTTATAAAAATTAATTGCTGTAAAGTGTAAAATAATAAATAAATAAAATAAATATGTTAGGACATTAACACACAGCATCATCTAGTTCCATGGTAAGCCACGAGGCCTGTGTTATGGATACCACATAGTTGATACACTACACATATATAACTTTAAATACATACATATTATAAATATAAACACCAATAGGAGTACAAACATTTGTGCTCATCAGACAAATGAATGCCCCCAGCGGGACTTGAACCAGCGACCGCTGAGCAAGTAGGGTCACTACAAACTGAGCTAAACATGTCGTCGTATAAATGACGTCGTCACGACGTCGTATATATGACAAACTGACATTATAAACAACTCAACCCAAACTAAATCAAAAATACCAAATACTGAAGACCTAATTAGATTTGATAAGAAAAAAAAATAAGCCTCGATCTCAGACTAAGGAATATATAGGCAGAGTGTCGTAGAACTAAAAAAGAAGCCAAATTATTAGAATATAAATTATAAGAATACTTATAATATAAGTAAATAAATATGAATAAATTAAAATAGCTGGCGGATTTAATTTTGATAAAGAAAAAAAATAAGGTAATATTATGCTATCTCTTTTTCAAGGGGAAGACAATGCTTAAAAAATACAAAAGAATATAGTAGGTACCTATTATTGTTCATTCTTTTTATTATTCATTACTATTCATATTTTCTTCTCAAAAATTGTAAATTAACGACTAATATCCATAAAAAATGCCTGTTATTCTTTAAAGAAAATAAACGATCTGTATGACAAAAACGAAAAAAACATAAACAGCAAAATCACGCTACTATTTTTGATTTTGACATTTTTTGGCAGGCGCCGTCTATATATTGTTTTAAGGCTAAGGCCTCTATGATAAAAAAATATTTTTTAATGTAATATTTTTAAAGTAGGATTGGCCGCATATGTATTATTGTGAGATAATAATAATATACATCTATATAGATAAATAAAATTGAAGTGTCTGTTTGTTACCTATGTCAAAATAACAGCTTTATACTAAATGCATATGGAATTATACACGGTACTTATAATAAAAACACAATTTTTTAAATTTTTGTCTGTCTGTCTGTTTGTTCCGGCTAATCTCCGAAACGGCTGGACCAATTTTAACCGGACTTTCACTGGCATATAGCCGATATTATGAGGAGTGACTTGAGCTGTTTTTATTTTAGAAAAAGAATTAGGGTTCCGCTCAAAAAAATTAAAACGTACCTAGGGACGCACCCGACTGAAGTGAGGGTAAGTCGCTTACATATATAATAATAATAATAATAAGTACTGAAAGTATGAAATGAATTAAGAATAGGTAAATGTTTTATAATTTTGTCCTACCTAAGAACTAACATATAATCTTCTTTCTCCCTGTATACTCTTCTAAGAACGAACCTAGCGTGAGTCCAGAGCATTTATACTTTCACTTACAAAACAGGCGACTACCAAATTATGACCTACTTAAGTAAGGGGGTACATATTTAAATAATTATAGAAACACTTCAATATTTTAACTGTATTAATTAGAAAATGACAGCCGGAATTTCTAGTTCGAAATACTAAACGTATTATTGTACCTACTCATTGCACGTGAGCTTGCTATTGCCACAATGGATTGCTTTATTTTTTGAAATATGCCTCCATAAATCACAGGGCTGTTAGATAATAATCTAATTTATTATGCTATAAACTTCTAACAAGTTAACATTTCATTTGACTTGGAAAATAAAAATTGGATTAAGAGATTTATAAGTTTTGTCAACTTCACGAAAGAGGACATAGAAATTATATTTTACGCTACTCTAAGGAGATTTTATTTGTTTGTTAGTATGAAGGGGATGACTTTTATAACTATGTGTAGTTAAAAAAATCCTGCTCTTACAGTAAACTTCATTGTCTCTGAGTTGTCATTTATGTCGACCTTTCACATAGAAGGGATCGGGCGAAAACTAGTTTTTTATAATGTCAAATGTGACGCGTATTTTGTTATTTTTAATTACCATTGATATATTTTGTAATAAAATATAATATATATTAAGTTTTAGTCTATGGCTAGAGAGCTGTCACGCTTATTGCAGATTATATTTTTAAGCAGATGTAATCTGTTGTAAAAGCATTCTAATAATCTAGGTTTATTATGTAGAAGTAAAAGTGCAATCTGTTATGTAGACTTATATATATATAGGGTGGATTTTTGAGACGGGACTGTAAGGGCAGGTACCTTAAATACTATAGTTACAAGAAAACGTTCCTAGGAGACAATCCATAACTTTTTGAGATATTCTGAACTGCATTCACAGATTTTGGAAAAAATGTACAGTCAGCGAGAAAAATGCTAAAACTCGAAAAAAATTTTTTTTATGTCAATCGATCCTATTTCATGTAGGGACCAAAAGACTCTATGGGACCATTTAAGGTTTGAGTACTAGAAAAGACAGGAATCGCGAAAATCTTTTCCCATACATTTTGTTCTGAAAAACGTTTAATCAACTCGAAATATTCTTTGTTGCCAAACGGTCCTATTTTTTAATGTGATCAAAAGACTCTTTGAGGCCAACTGAATTTTGAGTACAGAAACTACGGTAAGTCACAATTTTTCTAGTTATTGTTAAACCGGTCTCGTGGCATACTATACCTTGAAGCAAAAGTACCTACCTAAGTAGAAAATCATAATTGCATCGACAAATAAAAATAAAATAAAATTATATCAACTAAACGTGTATTTTTAAACATGATATCCATACAAGTAAATTATCGGCTGCCACTTGCTCAGTACAAAAACGAGTGAACTAGGATGGATATCGTGTTTAAAAATACACGTTTAGTTGATATAATTTTATTTTATTTTTGTTTGTTGATGCAATTATGATTTTCTACTTAGGTAGGTACTTTTGCTTCTAGGTACAGTATGCCACGAGACCGGCTTAACAAAAACTAGAAAAATTGTGACTTACCGTAGTTTCTGTACTCAAACTTCAGTTGGCCTCAAAGAATTTTTTGATCACATTAAAAAATAAGACCGTTTGGCAACAAAGAATATTTCGAGTTGATTAAACATTTTTCAGTACAAAATGTATGGGAAAATATTTTGGCGATTTCTATCATTTCTAGTACTCATACCTTAAATGGTCCCATAGAGTCTTTTGATCCCTACATGAAATAGGATCGATTGACATAAAAAAAATTTTTTTCGAGTTTTAGCATTTTTCTCGCTGACTGTACATTTTTTCCAAGATCTGTGAATGCAGTTTAGAATATCTCAAAAAGTTATGGATGGTCTCCTAGGAACGTTTTCCTGTAACTATAGTATTTAAGGTACCTGCCCTTACTGTCCCATCTCAAAAATCCACCCTGTATATATATACTTAATTGTAAGTTGGTATAACTATTTTAGTGTTGTAAGCAAATACAATAGTCATTATTTTTACTGACTTCTCAATATTGTTACTATTACAACCAAGTTGCACGTGGAATTTAAATAAATATGTTGGGACATTAACACACTGCACCATCTAGTTTCATAGTAAGCTACGAGGCTTGTGTTATGTATACCAGATAGTTGATACACAAGACACTTATAGCTTTAAATACATACATATTATAAATATAAGCATCCATAACTGGAATACAAACATTCGTGCTCATCACACAAATGAATACTCCCAGCGGGACTCGAACCCGGGACCGCTGGCACAGCAAGTAGGATTACTACAAATTGAGTTAAACGTGTCATACGTTAACCTTTAAGTAATTGTTACACTGTTACAAGAATAACAAAAATTGTATACTGTTTATATAATTGTTATTGAACCTAAATAAAATGAAGAAAAATTAAAAAATGTGCAGAATTTAATAACATTTTAGCAAAACGATGTGGGTGTAAAACATTCTAGTTTTCCTCAAATCATAAAGTTTATTCATTTAACTTCAGAGTAAACTGCATATTTTTATATGAGCTAAACATTAATCTTTTGAAGAACTAAATTAATAGCGCACTCAACGCGCCATAAAGCGAATGTCATCTTCTAGGAATGTAGTTAAATTATGTTACCTGGATTTATATTGAATCATGTCTCTGTTCAGTTCGTTTAAAATATATTAATACTTTTAAATAATATCAATTTAAAAGTATTTATCCTAACCTTAATTTTTTTTCTTGCAAACTACGTATTCATTACAAAAAAGGGTAAATGATTGGTGATGAATCATCATTGATAATATAATTGATATGAAACATATCGCGTAACACACACAAAAACACAAAAATTATTGGGTAGGTACAAGAAAGAAAGGTAAGACGTCGAAATCAAAGAAGTTATAAGAAATTCAAAGTTGTCCTTTAAATGTTATCAAAGCGTTTTGGATTTCAACGTACATATGTTAAGAAAGCTTAATATTTAACCTGCTTTAGTGCAAAATAGCGAAAATTCATAGTAAGCTTTGGTAAAATTATAATAATTTTACCAATTTCAAAAGAATCTCATCAAAATTTCTATAAAAATCATGTTCTATTCACGTGTCAGAAATCTGAATCAAACTTCAAATTCGACATTGTTCTCCAACAAAAATAATTCATTATAATAAAATTAGCCGCTTTTTTTCGCAAATGGTATGCCGGTATGAATGTAATAAATTCACAAAAGACAATAAATAGGTTATGAATTTGTTAGTATATTATTTTCGTATTATAATGTTTTATTATTTGTTATAATTTGTATTTATTTATAAGCGACTAGCGAATCACCCTCGCTTCGCTTGGGTTCGTCTTTAAGTTGATTCCCCGTACAAATTTTCGTCCCCATTTTCACCCCCTTAAGGGATAAGTTCCGAGATAAAAACTATCCTAGGTCCTTCCCAGAAGCTCAAACTATCTTCTTACCAAATTTTATCTAAATCGGTTGAGTAGTTTCGGAGCCTATTCGGTACAAACAAAGAAACAATCAAATCTTTGCTCTTTATAATATTAATATAGAAAAGTATTTTTACATAGTAGAAATTTGCTTAAGCTTGAAGTAATTTCCGTATATTTGCGTTTTATTCATTAAGTGAAATAACCGAAAACCCCTCAAAAACCTTTCCATTTTTATAAAAAATTACTCTAAAAATTAGAAAAGATGTACCTAAACTTCAAAATCCTTAATATCTAAGTTTATCTCAATAAATCTTTAATAATGGAACTACAAAGTATAAAATTAGTTTTGTTGTTGTATAAAACATTTTACTGGCAGTTTAAACTAACGTCAGTCCTTGTTTGAACGGCAAGCAGTTTAATTAAGATTCAATTGAAACGCTGTAATGCGGTCGACGTATCGCCGCATGCGTTAATTGGATTCTGAAAAACGTCCACGTTAATCATGTTAATGGCATTTCATGACTTTCGATTACTTAGATGATAATGATATTGTAATATTTACATAGTCTCATTGTATTTGGTAAATAAATGAACGTATTTTTTCATTGGATTGTAATTTAATGGAAGCTTCTATTGTAAGGGATTATGAGTTAATGAGTCTACATGTTTTTGAATATACGTACGTTATAAGTGTAAAGCAAATAAAATTATTTAGTCCTTCTTTTTTGACGACATGTTTGGCTCAGTGTGTAGTGATCCTACTTGCTGTGCCAGCGGTCGCGGGTTCGAGTCCCACTGGGGGCATTCATTTGTGTGATGAGCACGAATGTTTATACTCCAGTCTTGGGTGTTTATATTTATAATTATAATATGTATGTATTTAATGTTATACAAGTGTAGTGTATCAACTATCTGGTATCCATAACACATGCCTCGTAGCTTACCATGGAAGTAGATGGTGCTGTGTGTTAACGTGCCAATATATTTATTTATTTACGAGTATATTTAATTATTTTCTAAATCTTCTTATTTCAAAAATATAATATCTCAATATAAATTACATGAAAAAAGCTGAGTATCAAAATTACACTTAGCAACTAGTAAAAAGTTATCCTCGGTGTCTCTTCGTCTTAATAATTTTATAAGAATGGATTACTATTATATTTGTTTTCGCAATTAAAAAAAATGTATGTGTTTGTTTATGTATGATTGTAACTCTTTCACGATGAAAAAGGCTGGGTGGTTTTAGATGAAATTTCGTAAACAGACTGTGGCATTTATCAAGATATATGCCAAACAGCAGCCAATCAAGAGTATTTGGTCCTTACAAAGGGAAGGGACTCGCTAGTCGTATACGTAAATGATAGAATATTATCGAATACATAAAAATATTTATATACGTACTTATTACATTTTTTTATATGCAGTAATTGCTTTTTACTGACAGCTTTTGAAAAGCAATACCACTTTTAGTCACTTCAATCGAGTGACAGATGAAATGCACATAATATGATTCACAAAGGAATAAAAGAGTAATTGTAATTCAGCATGCCTTTTTATTCAGTTGGTACATTCATATTAATATAGTATCGATGTATTGTGATCATTTTGACGGCTAAAGAGATAGAAAAATCGATTGATCTAAAATTATTGTTACCCTGAAGTTGTATATTTTTTTAAATACGTATATTATTGAAACTCTAATGTATGTATCACTTCTTATATATTGTCAGTTATTATTTATTGATTTAAAATAATATTCTTCTTTAAAATTATATTTAATACAAATATGTAGGTCCAGCTACAGAAGTTACAAGGGTCATGACATACGAGATAGACAGTTAAGGTGTAGCTATGCACACAAAAATTTCATTACTACACCTTTTACCTTCGCTTCGACATATTATAATGTCTGACTGAATACGTAACTAAGGGTGTAGTAGATTACAAGTAACAATTTCGAATTTTAATATTTACCATTGAAATGATAGTCTCGAAGAAAATGTAGTTTTAGCATCACATTTGACATTTTAAATAAAACTATCCTTTCGGATTTTTTCGCGGATTTATTTTGATTTTTGGTTCCAAATTCTTTACAGCAGGTTTCAAATGCTTTACAGCAATCATGGTCACGGGAGAGATTAAGATTTTAGATGTCTCAAAGGCATTATATAGTTAGTTTTATTCAAAATTTTAGATTTTAAGTTTTTAATTTAACTGTGAATTAACAAAAAAAAAAAACAATTGCATCTAGAAGTTTTGTAAATTTTAAATTACAAATGCTAGCACATTTCTACATATTTCCAAGCATGTTTCCATTTGTGAGTATGAAAAGCAAAGCGAGTTATGTCAAACAAACGTCTGACATGCAGTGGCTTTGTACATTGAAACATAATATTGTTAGTGCAGAATAGAGACCGACACCCATAGAACATACACGATGACATTAAATACTAAAAAAATTAATATACGAGTATATCTTGAATTTATAATGATGGTAATT
Source organism: Fabriciana adippe (assembly GCA_905404265.1). Classification (NCBI taxonomy): domain Eukaryota; kingdom Metazoa; phylum Arthropoda; class Insecta; order Lepidoptera; family Nymphalidae; genus Fabriciana; species Fabriciana adippe. Next base: position 11,614,202 of record FR989995.1, on the reverse strand, counting down.
TAACATTTTTTTATAAAATAATATTATTATACATATCTATACTAATATAATATTATAAAACTGAAAAGTTTGTTTGTTTGTTTGTTTGGTTGAATGAAAAATTCTTTTTGCATTAGATAGCCCGTTAACTGTGGAAGGCTATAGGACATATATCATCCCGGAAAAATGTATTGTTCCCGTGGGATAGATTTGTTTTTGTCTAGGGACGAACCCGAAGCGAAGCGAGGGTGAGTCCCTAGTATATAATATTCGGAAGTCAAGAAATCATAATAAGATATGTAATTATTTTCATTAATTTTGTATTTTACCTAAGTACTTACTTTTTTATTTGAATATTCGGAAAAATGGCTGTGACATACAGACAAACAGACCTGGCGAGATTATAAGGGTTTCATTGTCTTTGTCTACGCAACACTAAAAAAGGTAAATAAAAGTGAGGAGTAGGCTTATTTTCTTAAAGAATTGACAGGTAAGTAAGACCTATCTTCATTATATAGAACTGTAGTATTCATTTACATGCATGATTAGTTGGCTGATTGCCACGTACTGTTTGTGTTCCAAGGACCACCGCAATGTCGCGATTGATTGGCGACAACCCCAAATGAGGTGAATGTATTACTAGAAGTCTATTCTGAACTACTATCAACAGAACACATGGCTTTGATTGTTTTTGTAAGATTTGTTTTTCTATACTGAATGTTTTTTTTTATCGTCATCACCATGGGAAAGAATTCCCACCCCGTCTTTGATTATTAATACGTAAACAATATTCCATTTAAAATTTAAGTCATATAGTCATAAATGTTTTTGTGAAATATGCATACAAAATAATATAAGTAAAATTTGTTAAGGAATTTAATTTCAGATTTTCATTCTGGAAAATGATAAATCCATTTAGCAAGAAAGTATTTATCATATTATTTCAATGTATGTATTTAGCCCTTTTTAACGTTCCACTGCTGGACACGGGCCTCCCTTCAATACGAGGGGGATCAGGCCATAGTCCACCAGGCTGGCCAAGTGCGGGTTGGCGGACTTCACACGTCTTTCGAAAACTTGCTAGGCTCTCTCAGACATGCAGGTTTCCTCACGATGTTTTCCTTCACCTTAAGGCAAGTGGTAATCATGATAGAAATGATTCGCACATGATAATATCAGAGGTGCGACACCCGGGAATTGAACCCGCTTCACTCGGTTTCCCAAGCGAGCGCGTTACACTGGGCTACCACTGCCTAATTATTTGAATATCGAATACTAACTGTGCATAAAATGATCAAAGTGAGCGATAAAACAAGCTCTATCTCTGATATTTTAGAATTCGCAAAATTCATAATGAATATCATGTTTTTTAAGTGCCTAAAATGACTGCTTAATATTCTTAGAGATTTTTAGTATTATAGTGTATTGTAAATGCATCTTGAATTAAATAGAAGTCTTCGTGTTTTGTCTCTAATGGGTTTGCCATTAAAACTGAAGTACTATCGAGATTCCAGGCAAGCCGCTGAAGTTCCTCTTATAATATTTAAATTGTACTTGTGATAAAATACGCGAATAAATCAAGGAAAACATGAGCACACTTTATAAAGTGTTTAAAATTAATTACATATTTCTTCTAAATTTTGTATTATTGTTTGCATTGTCTTAAATTGTAAATAAATATAAATTCCTTTTTTTCAGTAATTTTACTAATATTATAAATGTGAAAGTTTAGATGTTTGTTACTCAATCACGCCAGAACGGCTGAACGGATCTAGATGAAAAGCACCGAGATAGAGTATAGTTTGAAATAGCACATAAGCTAAGAAAAAAGTCAAATTCCCGTGTAAATAATAAATAAATACAATTTTAAATGAATTGTTGCTATTATTGGTGTTTAAGTAGTTGAATTTTTGTTTGTTTCTTAAACTTTGTGTTAGTATTAATAAGAATAATTAATTAATATAAGTAATACTATTTCTGTTTTAAAATTATATAAAAAAATCCTTGATACATTTCATTAAAAAACTAGTGTTCACTTAGTGATCGAAATTCAATCATAATCATTATTGAAAATTTGAAGGAAACATATATATTTTTCTGATGTTTTAAAGATTTAATTGACACCTAAAGTTTGTCAATATCTACTCATCGAAAAAAAAAAGAAATTGGTTTACGAACGCAGAAGAAAAAGGTACTGAAATATTATGCCTATTTATATATGTATAGTTATATAAATACAAATGCGACGATCACAATAGACAGAAATGGTCGCAGTGACATGATATAGCCGCAAAAATTAAATAAATATTTAAATACAAACATAAAATATTTATATTAGTTAAAACAACTTCCAAAAAGAGGAAAGTAACAATTTCGTGTATATTTTGTATTAAACCCTTAGAAACGAGATATATATATCCACTAGCGACACACCCTCGCTTTGCTCGGGTTCGTCCCGTTCGTTCGTCGTCGTATATGGGTATGATGAGTTTTATATCACTTGAGAAATTATTGATTCCCTATACAAAGTTCCACCCCCCTTTTCACCTCTTAAGGAATGATTTCCTGGGTAAAAACTATCCTATGTCCCAGGGTCTCAAACTATCTCCATACTTTTCGTCATAATCGATTCAGCGGATTAAGCGTGAAAAGAAGACAGACAAACAGACAGACAGACAGACAGAGTTATTTTCGCATTCATAATATTAGTATTGATTGCCTCATGTCGAATAACACAATTTTCGTGTACACGAAATGTACCGCTAATATATCGAACTATTTTAGTCTAGGGCATAGAACCTATTTCCTACACTCGCTCCTAAATGCCAATAATATCCGACCTCATTTTGCAATGGCAATAAACGTTGATTGCTATCATGCGCTCTAATTATTCATATGAGTCTCATCTTTCTTCAACAAAAACTATATGGCAATAATAGGTACCTACATATGTGTGTATATCCATACTAATACTATAAATGTAAAAGTGTGTGTTTTTTTTTTGGTTGTTTGTTTGTCTGTCTTTCTTTCACGTCGAATGAAAACGCGTGATTTCTTGTGTGGAGATTGTTGGAGGGCTAGAGAGTGACATAGGCTACTTTTTACCGCGGGAAATTATATAATTCCTACGAGAAAATACGTTATAATACAACCCATAACAACTTGTAGGCACACACAAATGTAATATTTGTGACATATGGTAAACACTTTGGATATTAAAAGGCGTATAATAATTCAATGAAATTATTTTATTTATATTTCCAATAAAATAGAGGAATATAATAATACATTGCCGCAACGACCATAAACTCATCATACCTAGGTATATTTACATATATAGTTTATCTATTGTACATAATCGTTAAAACATGATATATAAAAAATAATAGGGTTGGAATGTATGTCTTAAGAGTTACATTTGTTACATTTTATTAAGCGTTTTAAAACAGATATTGGCTATTTCTTGCTACAAAAATGACGAAATCAAATTCAATTATTATCATAACAGATCCCCTGTTTAAGCCATTTAGGAGATAAATTTTAAGAAATCCTCTGTATTTACATTTATTATATCAATAACTTGACTTAGGAAGTGCGATAATCCCCCTCAACGTGCGTTTACCTTGATGTGGTGTGGAGGGGGGGATTGAACTTCGGCTCTGGCTCCTGGTACTTCTCCGATAGCAAAGCGGACCGTGGGAACAACCCCTTGATGTGGTCTGCTTCGGCTGATGGCCGATCTGCCGTCGGGGCGTCGTGGTTGAGTGCGTAAGCAATCCTGCGGAGCCCCATTAAGACGGGAGAGGTAGGTACTGTTGAGTTTAGTGGGTAGTACTGGCTTTACCGTTGAGTCCCACATAACCACCGGTATGCATTGCAGGTGGTATGTAATAATATTATCAGTGCTGTGTGATAATATTATCAGTGATTTATAGTAAACTGTAATTAATTACGCCAATTACGTAGCATTATATACGAATATTTTTAATTTATTGATAATGTGATAATAGCCAAATTCTTTCTTAAATACAAAAATCGTAAGCGTAATTTTTTATAAAGTCTCTCAATAATAATATATAAAATATATCTATCGAAAGAAGGTGAGAGGAAGGTAACTACGATATTTTCTTCTGTCGATATCGTAAATAATGATTTGTTATCATTATATTTTGAGTTATTAGATATTATTATACGTATTATTATTAATACATAGTACGAGTATTAATAAGGTACAATTATCAAAAATAGCTCTAAAATTTTTTGTAAGTTTATTTAAAAGAGTAGGAAGGCGATATTTTCTCTGCTTTCAGCCACTGTCGACATAATAATACGTGCACGAGTTGTACAACTCAGTTTTCAACAATGTGTTAAATTCAACAAATAAAACTTTGTCTTTTCAACAAGATAAAGCTTTAAATTTTGCTCAAAAAGGTGGTGTGGATATTATAATCATTTATCTTAGAATGAATTAAAAGTTATAATTGCTTAAAAGTTATAGTAGGCAAAATACATTAAAAAAGGTTTATTCATACGAAAAATAGTACTATAATGTATGAGCCACTTATTTTTACTTCGCTCGGGTATGTCCCTAGGAACTATTTTTACTTATAATACTACTAGCAGAACCCGCGGCTACGCCCGCATTTAATTTAAAAGAAACTCTATGGCTTTATGTTATAAAACGATTCACCCTCGCTTCGCTCGGGTTCGTCATATGTCTTTATATAATATTGTTCATACAAAAATACTAAAATCGCGATTAAAAAATGGGGGGTGGGGGTCAAAGGATGAAAAGTACTTTTACTACTGTTAGTTATAGTTGCTCAATTGATTCTTGTTAGTATCTCAATTGATTGTTGTTCATTATTTGTAGATCATATTGATGCTTTATATTTTGTTAGTTATAATATTTTATATTATTGATTTGATGTTAGTTATTTGTATTTTATTATTTACAAGTTTATAATATTAATAGAGATATGTGTTTGTTACATTGTAATATTAATATTTTAAAAGTATTGTCATCCACCGTGGGGTAATGTGTAACCTGTATAAAGTAGGTGGCGCCACATTACACCCAACGGTGGGGACATAGTCTTTAAATACGTGTGATAATCATTTTGTAAAACATTCCGTAGAAGTATTTAAATAAAAGTGGAATTGCTGAATCTCTATAGTATTATTTAAAAATTATTAATAACAGTCAGAAGTGTTCGAATTTAATTGTATCAATACCACGTGCCAGTATAGACCGTTAGCATATCCAATTAAGAATTATGTCAAGCGACTCGGAGGACGAAGTAAGGGCTCCACCGCCTCCAAAAAGGCCCCGTAAAACACGTAACCCACGACGTCCAAACAATGGTGAAAGGCTAAACCGATTGGAGGAAATGTTGGAAAAATTAATCAATCAAAGCAATTTAATAATACCCCCATGTGGAAACGATACAGAATTGGTAACAAGTGCTCCACCTCAACAAGAACATAATTCTCAAGACGTCAGAATTACAGCAGGTAACCAAAATGTTGATATTTTTGCGCCACATATGCCCCAGCAAACTACCCTCAATGATTCATGTCCAGTGCCTACTGCATCAAATCATGGTGATACAAACTCGTGTGTAACATCTGATCCAGTTAGCATTAATGTACAAATACCCTCAACCTCAGGGGCAATAAATGAGATCTTACCTACTGTATCACAAAGCTGTATACCTATAGACTGCAATAACACTATGAGATTTATAGGAAAACCGGAAAACGTTCCAAAATTTGATGGATGTACTAATACTTTGTCTGTTCACGCATGGTTACATCGATTGGAGTCCCTGGCGAGAATATACGGCTGGGATGAAAAAACGTTAATCTACCACATGACCGGCAACCTGGAAGGCAACGCATTACTATGGTTTGGTCATCAAGAGGACATAGATATCGGTTGGCAAGATTGGAAGAAGCTGCTTGTGGACTACTTTCCCGCTAATCGTGGGCTCGCTGCAAAGCTACACGATTTCGTTGCTACTACTAAACGTCGAGAAGAACAGGTACTAGATTTTCATTATAAGAAATTAGCAATAGGTAAATCTTGTAGTTTAAGTGATCATCTAATATGTGACGTAATCATATATACATTAGGAGACCCTTTGTTAAAGGCGGGAGCTCGTGGTGCAGGCTGTAGAGATACACGTTCTCTCTTATGTTATTTAAAAGACGCCGCTGTTGACCAATTACAGTCCCGATCAGAAAATTATCTAATTAACAAAGACTTCAACAGAAATAAATGTTTTCTATGTGGTCGTAGAGGTCACGTTTCAACCATGTGTAAAGATAGTTTACGTTGTAATAACTGTAATAAATTAGGTCATAAAGTAGATAGTTGTCGATTATTAAAAAAATGTGATCATTGTGGAAAAGTAGGTCACGAGCGTTCGGATTGTTATAGTTTAAAAAATTTAGATACCCCCAAAACATCAAACATAAAAATAAATTCTAAAACGGAAGAGAAAAAATCTAAACTATTTCACATTCATCCTATTGATATAGGTGACCGTAAATATCATAAGACTGTCATTGCAAATGGTATTGAATTAAGCGCGTATATCGATTTGGGTAGTGCTTGTAATACTATTACATTATCTGCTGCAAATAAAATTCACTTATCGTATAATATTCAGTGTTATACTAGTATAAAAGGGTATGGAGGTCAAGTTATAAGACCAAAAGGTGAAAGCTCATTAAAATTGAGTATAGATGGAGTTAGTGCTAACACGTCTGTTTTAGTGGTTAGTAATGATCTTCAAGAAACTGATATGATAGTAGGTCGTGCTTTTAGTGAGTTGCCAGGTATATGTTTAATCAAAACGTGCGATGAACTCATTTTTTCCAAAAATATTAATAATAACTTAAATAAAGAGCTTCCATTTTTTAATAATCAAGAAATTTCATTGTTAAAAATTAAACTGATAGTTCCTCATGACACAGTGATACTTCATGGTTTAAATAGAATAATGATTTGTACAGACGAACTTACAGACACAGACAGCATACACATTCAACGTTCGGAACATAGGTCGTTGGGTAAAGAAATAGATATTCCTGAACAAATTACAAAAATTCACGGAAATATTGGTTATATAAATGTAATAAATTTACAATATCAGTCACTCATGCTCTATTCCACAAAATGTGTAGGTCGTGGTTTGCCTATAGAAAATAAAATAAATCTTGACACTGATTTAAGAGACGACAATATCATTAATCTCCATAATTTGTTGCAAAATTTAGCCATTGTTTTGATGATCATACAAGGGTAGGAGAATGTGATTTAGAGATGAAAATAGAATTGACTACCGAAGTACCATTTTATCATCGTCCATATCGAATGTCATTAAAAGAACAAGAAATCACTCGCGGTATCATACAGGATTTAATTGAAAAAGACATAATAGAACACAGCAATTCGCCTTATGCGAGTCCAGTAATACTTGTCCCAAAAAAATCAGGTGAATATAGGATGTGCGTTGATTACCGACAGTTGAATAAAATTACAAAAAAAAGACCGTTATCCACTTCCAATTATACAAGACCAGTTAGATAGGCTGAGTGGGGAAAAATGGTTCACAAAATTAGATTTAGCTGCTGGTTACCATCAGATAAAAGTGCACCCTGATAGTCGTAAATATACTACTTTTGTAAAACCATTTGGCCAATTTCATTATAAAAGAATGCCTTTTGGTTTAGCCAACGCACCATCCATATTTCAGCGGAACATGAATCTTATGCTAAATAAATATAGATTTCAATTTGCCGCCTCGTTTATCGATGATATTTTATTGTTTTCCAAAACTATTTCGGAGGCCCTTAAACATTTAGAAATAATATTAGGCTTAATTAGTGAATCTGGGATGGTATTACGTCGGAATAAATGTTCATTTTTAAAAACGAGTATTGAGTATCTAGGACATGTCATAACTAGTGGTGAGATTCGTCCATCCCCTGATAAAGTAAAAGCACTTAATGAATTTGCAAAACCAACGAATGTTCATGATTTAAGACGTTTCATAGGCTTAGCTAGCTACTTTCGAAAATTTATTATATCTTTTGCTAATAGGATACGCCCTTTAACAATGTTACTAAAATCTAATCAAGTATGGCACTGGGGAGATGAGCAACAAAAATCATTTGATGACATCAAAACTGTTTTAGTATCAGAACCAGTTCTTGCAATATTCAATCCTGAATTTGAGACCGAATTACATACAGACGCGTCAGGTCATGGCGTTGGCGGTATATTGTTTCAAAAACAATTAAACGGGGAATTAAAACCTATCGCTTATTTTAGTAAACAGAATACAAATGTAGAACAAAAATATCATTCGTATGAGCTAGAAGCAATGGCTGTTGTTTTAAGTATAAGAAAATTTCGTGTTTATCTGTTAGGACGACACTTTAAAGTTTTCACAGATTGTCAAGCTTTAAGTAGTACATGGACAAAAAAAGATATGTTGCCAAGGATAGGGCGATGGTGGCTAGAATTACAAAGTTTTGATTTCGAAGTACATTATCGGCCGGGTGTACGAATGCAGCACGTGGATGCATTAAGTCGTAATGCCCTACCTTTGCAACATATTACTGAGGAAAATTGGGTAGTAGCTGTTCAGAAGGATGATTTAAAGATACAAAACATAATAGTAAACATTAAAAAACCAGAATATAAAGATATTTATATATTAAAAGACGATATTCTACATAGAAAGGTAGGAGATCAGTATAAAATTGTTATACCGAAATCTGTACGTTGGAGAATTGCTAAAATATTTCACGATGACAATGGTCACATGAGCGAAAATAAAGTTATTGAGTTAGTTCAGCGCCAATACTGGTTTGAAAAGCTTAGGCGTTTTATAACGAAATATGTCAGAGCGTGTATATCGTGTCAATTTTCTAAGAAACCTTCAGGCATACAACGCGGTTTTATTTATCCTATTGATAAAGGTAATATTCCGTGGCATACTTGGCACCTTGATCATTTAGGCCCCTTTTGTATATCTAAAAATAAGAATAGTCACTTATTGGTAATTGTAGATGGTTTTAGTAAATTTGTTTGGTTACAACCTGTACCTAATACTTGCACATATCATGTAATAACTACTATAGATTTTCTTATTCGTGTCTTTGGTTTACCTACGCGAATTATAACAGACCGTGGTAAGGCTTTCACTAGTCGAGAATTTAGAAATTATACTATTTCCAAGCAAATTAAACATATATTGAATGCGGTTGCCTGTCCTCGAGCGAACGAGCAAGTCGAACGCTTTAATCGCACAATTTTACAGTCTTTAATCGCTTATACAGGAGAGAATGATAATGAATGGGAGCATTTTGTTCCTCTAGTAGAAAAAGGTATTAATACTTCTATAAATAGTTCCACTCAAAAATGTCCTTATGAATTATTATATGGCTTTAAGCCGCGGTTTGAAATAGATCTTATTCGTATACCTTCCCAGCCCCCAGATTTATCTGAACTGCGAGCTCAAGCCCAAACTAGTAATAAAAATGTATCTGATAAATGTAAAGAGCGATATGACAAGAATAGAATTCCTAGTTTAAAATATAAAATTGGTGATCTTGTTCAGGTTCAAAGAAGAATAATTAAAAAAGGTTTAACTAGTGGAAAACTTGTTGATAAATATGCTGGTCCATATAAAATTGTAAAAGTGTATGATAATGATCGTTACAGAGTAGTATCTTTAAATAAAAGAGGTAGAAAATATAATAATGTAATAGCTGCAGATAAAATGAAAAAATTCTTAGTCCAATCCCTTAGTGACGATGAGAGTGATAAAAGTGATTAATTAATTAATTTGGCTTAAAAATGTTCAAGTTATTTGCAGTTAATGTTTAAAAATATAGAGGTATAGTGATTAAAATTATGTGAAGCTTATTATTTAAATTTAATTTTGATGTGTTTTAGAAATATATTTTACAGAGGTGTATTAATTAGAATTATGTGAAGCTTATTATTTATATTTAATTTTGATTAATTGAGGTGCACACATGAGTGTTTAGTAATTATTGAATGTTTTATATTTAGTTGAATAAAATTGGAAATTGTTTTCTTTAGCGACTATATTGGTGTGTCCGATAGTCGTATAGAAATTGCTAGACTGGTGTGTCCGCTAGTAAATATAATATTTGGGTGACTATCTTGGTGTGTCCGTTAGTCACATAGAAAGTACTAGCCTGGTGTGTCCGGTAGTAGTAAGGTGACAATCTTGGTGTGTCCGGTTGTTACATATGAACTTATTCGCTTGGTGTGTCCGGCGGTATCTAATTGTAAGACTATCTTGGTGTGTCCGATTGTCTTGACAGTATAAAAATAATAATAATAAAAAAAAATAATAAAAGCATTCAAGGTGCATGTCAATATGAATATAATATGTGTACAGCTATTACGAGGGCGTAATCTAAGTATCAAGACGGCCGACTGGTTTAATCATAAGTGTTTACACTATTAATTTTATTTTCTATCATTGCTTACTGTGTTTAGCCGACAATTAAAACAAATAATTATTATAATTGTTAAAAATACAAATTATAAAATAAATAAATAAATAAAAAACGATTAAGTAAAATATATTTGTGCTATAATTCTTAATTAGTAATCTTGAACTTTTCTCTTTATAAAATTACGAGGTCGTAATGTGTAAATCAGGAAAGGCCGAGTGTTAGTTATAGTTGCTCAATTGATTCTTGTTAGTATCTCAATTGATTGTTGTTCATTATTTGTAGATCATATTGATGCTTTATATTTTGTTAGTTATAATATTTTATATTATTGATTTGATGTTAGTTATTTGTATTTTATTATTTACAAGTTTATAATATTAATAGAGATATGTGTTTGTTACATTGTAATATTAATATTTTAAAAGTATTGTCATCCACCGTGGGGTAATGTGTAACCTGTATAAAGTAGGTGGCGCCACATTACACCCAACGGTGGGGACATAGTCTTTAAATACGTGTGATAATCATTTTGTAAAACATTCCGTAGAAGTATTTAAATAAAAGTGGAATTGCTGAATCTCTATAGTATTATTTAAAAATTATTAATAACACTACATATTCTCATACCTACCATATATACAAAAAAAAAACATTGAAATCGGTCAAGCCGTTTCGGAGGAGTGCGACCACAAACACCGTGACACGAGATATTTATATATTAGATATTATGTATATAGGTAGGGCAGTGTTTTTTAATTTTTTTATAATATTTGCAATACGTGCCTAGCTTATGTGTTATTCTAGGTCCATAGTCTATCTGTGTTATTATATAAACTTATCCATATCAGTATAAAGGAGTAACAACCATACACACTCTTGCACACACATACACACATTCACATATTATACATTATTGATATGAAAGTTTCTTAGAAAAAAAGTAAGTTTTTTTACCGTCGTCGACGCAATACGTCAGGAATACAACCATATTCATCTCTACTGTTTACAATTTCCCATGTGACCGCAACGTTTAATCGATAGATCAAATCACGCGTGTTCGATGATTAATCGATTACATTTCACAGAAGTACATATACATAGCTTATTGGCAGTTGAATCACTGGCAGCTTAATTTCCTTTTTAAACTATGGGTTATAGGTTCAATAATGAATATCAATATATGTATATACATACATACATGACGGACGAGGATTTAGTTACCATTTTCTGCTATAAAACCTTATTATTGTTTAAAATCACTATGTTATTTAGTTCACTTTTCATTGCTTTTAAAATGATTTTAAATTTAGAGCAAAGACTACGTCTCGAGCGGGGTCAAGACGCCATCATGATATTCATTGGAGATACGTGGCTTGGTAACGTTGGTTGATCATGGTGGATCATAAAGAGTTATAGGTACTTTGATATTAAATGTGAAAATCTGATTGGTGACTATAAACCGCTGCTCCGCTAAATTATTAGAATTGTCTTTTCAAGTTTATAACATTGTGATTTCCGTCATTAAATTGTAATGGAGCATTGAGAAGTCTTTATTATTTGAGCCCTGATAATGCCCACAAGATTAGTACTTACTAAAGATGATGTTCGTAGTATATGGATAACGCGTCATATATTTGTATTTGTAAAATACTTTACTATTATAATAAAGATATCAATCAATTTCAAATCGCAAGTATTCACTACAGAATATTATTTAATGTTATTATAAAAAAGCGGTTGAAATCCTTCTTGCGAGCTCGGTTCATACATTAACAGTTCTCTATATTTATGTGAAATTTTCATTAATTACTTTATCTGTCACTGCTACGATCTTAAATACGCAGAATATTTATCAGTTCGCAATAAAATATTTAAGCCAATAACTATAGTGGCAATATCCAGATAATTTCACTGAATTTTTTTTTTTTACTTTTTTACTATTAATTTTTTTTTACTAAATATTTTTATTTATTTAAAACAACAATAAATAGCCTTTTTATCTATCTACTAGCGGCTCACCCTCGCTTCGCTCGGGTTCATCCGTAAGTACGGATTTAACGGTTAGTATGGAATAGATGGACTATATATTATAATACTGCTCCGCTCACTTGGGTAGTAGCATGATGATATATAATCTATAGCCTTCCTCAATAAACGGGCTATCTAATGCAAATAATTTTTCAAATCGGATTAGTAGTTCCTGAGATTAGCGCGTTCAAATAAAAGAACGAAGGAACAAACAAACAAACAAACAAAAAACAAGTGCTGCCTCTTTATAATCTAATATATAAAATTCTCGTGTCACAGTTTTCGTTGCCATACTCCTCCGAAACGGCTTGACCGATTTTGATGAAATTTTTTGTGCTTATCCAGTATCTATGAGAATCGGCCAACATCTATTTTTCATCCCCCTAAATGTTAGGGGTAGTCCACCCCTAAATTTTTTTTTATTTTATAGACAAAATTTTTAATTTCTATTTTTTTATGATACAACATACAAAAATACATACAATTCTCAATTTTCACCCTTCTACGATCAACCCTTATTTTTTAATAGCCATTTTAGTAATAGGAAATTATTTATATGGCAAAACAACGTTTGCCGGGTCAGCTAGTATTAGTATAGATATTTTTAATGTAACTTAAGACAAGGAGTCTCATTAAACCTATTAAGTAGTTGAGTTATGTAAGTAGTTGAAGACGCTTTCGGGTAAAATGACATTAGGTAAGCTATTTGACACGTAATAAGTTAAGACTGGCATTACGCTTGAGTACTTGTCGGTTGTGTTTATTAATGATGTTGTTTTATTTTATACTAGCGACTCACCCTCGCTTCGCTTCGGATTCGTCCCTAGATAAAAACAAATCTATCCCACGCGAAACCGTACATTTTCCGGGATGATATACCTATAGCCTATAGCCTTCCTCAGTTGACGGGTTTTCCAATGCAAAAAGGATTTTTCAAATCGGATTATTAGTTTCTGAGATTAGCGTGTTCAACCAAACAAACAAACAAACAAACTCTTCAGCTTTATATATAATATTAGTAGGTATAGATTATAAATGGGAGCATTATAAAACTTTAGTTTCTACATAAAGGTTAATTAGGTTCTGGTATTATTTAAAATAGAGATTTTTCCAATATCTTAAATAAAAAAAAAATATGATGGACCAAAAGCAGACTTTAATCTTTAACTCAAAAACTATATCTCTGCAAAAATAACATTAATCCTTTGTTCCGTTGCTATAAAAAAGAAGATTAAACCAACAAACTTTTGCATTTATCATATTAGTAAAAAGTATTTTTCACTTTAACTATATTTTTTTTATGAAATAGTTATTAAATTTTACGTATCTGTTTAACCTCAGAAGATATTGTTAGAACGAGTATTGGAGTTATTATTACTTGTCATTTGCAGTCTTTATAATTTACAGGGAACTATATCTTGAATAATATTTGTCACTAGCAGGTTTCATTTGCTTACCAGATAGTACTGCAGTATAATTAAGCTTATGTTGGATGTCTAGATTCTAAGAATTATTTATTGCTTTCATGCAAATTAACTAAATTGATGTTACCAAAGTTCTGTACGAGCTTTCAGTGTGAGCTTTAAGCCTTTTATGGTCTTTAAGCGCAATCTAAGCACGATCCCAAGGGTAAAAGCTGGTTAAACTTCTACATAATAAACGAAGTAATTTTAAGTCAGTTCATGTCAAACACTTCCAATTCCCAATTTGACATGTTATTTCCATATTTATTCAAAATGAGGAGACATTTTTACGACACGCTGCACCGGTGAGCGTAAGTATCCCTGTAGTGCAATCTTATTCAAATATCTGTCACTTCAAGATCTAACAAATAGCGTCGGTTTTTATATTTATATAATGTTCAAAGAGTTATGTATTAAATAAATATTATCTATACAGATAAATAAAATTGAAGTGTCTGTTTGAATGTCAAAATAACAGCTTTTTACTAAATGCATGTGAAAATTTATATGATACTTATAAGAAAAAACAAATTTTAAAGGTTTTGTCTGTCTGTCTGTTTGTTCCGGCAAATCTCCGAAACGGCTGGACCGATTTTGACGGGACTTTCACTGGCAGATAGCTGATGTTATAAGGAGTAACTTAGGCTACTTTTATTTTAGAAATAAATCAGGGTTCCGCGAAAAAAAATTAAAACCTATGAAATTTGAACAAAATCCGCGTACAGGAGGGTAAATCGCTTATATAATTTAAATGAATATCTTAGGAGTAGCAAGCTACTATTTATGTATAAACATAGCTAACCGTGAAAACGTACCCAGGAACGAACGCGAGCGAAGCGAGCGTGAGTCGCTAGTTGACAATAAATCACTCCAAGCAATTAACCGTATGATGAATTTTGCTAGTTATGAGTTTATTTGTTAGCTTTTTATTTATTTTATATCGTCTTCATTTTCTTAAAATAACAGATTTGGTATTTTTTTATTTCATTATGATGGCTTACATTTTACGCATGGATTGGGGAATGAAAAGTAATACCTAAATATTTTTACCAATATATTTATTAGCGACTCACCCTCGCTCGGGTTTATACCTAGTTAAGTTTTAACGTTTAATATAGATTTCTCAGAGATAAGATGTTTTCCGCAGTAAAAAGTATTCTATATGTTGACCCGGATAATCAGCTATTATTATACCAAATTTTATCAAAAAAAAGTGGTTTTCTTGTGATGCGTTTCTTTAGACATACAGGCAGACAAAAATTCGAAAAACTGTAGATTCGGCCTCTGTATCGATATGATTATTATTTGTATAGATGTATAGATATATAAATCAATAATAGCATAATTTTTTTGTTATGTTTCATTAAAAGGCCTCATAAAGTGAACTAAAGTTATAAAGATCTTCCTTAACAGTAAAAACAAATTTGATGTAAATATAATACTAAAAACATAAATATTAACTTTCATTTATATTAAAACACTGTTTTACCAAGCTGAAAAGTTCTAAAAAAACAAAAAATCTGAAATCTGAGCTCGGTTAAATCAATTTTTCCCCAAACTGTTACACTTTTTGTTCGAAATTCATTCTCCTCACGCTTATTCGCCCGTCTCGTCCAACAAATCTAACGTTTGTGAAGAACACATGGTTGTGTGTCAAACTTTTAATGGAAACTGGAAAGTACATGAATTCCCTAATTATTATTTGATTTTAAAAACCTTGTTAAGCATTTTAAACAACTTTGACGTAGGTAAAGCACATAACTAGGTTCTAAAATTTTAGAATATAAATCAGATTACATCTGTTGATACAATTATACGCGAGGCTGACGAGTGTGGCTTATTAAGGTCAATATTTATCTTTTCCATACAGGATTTTTATACATTATACATATATATGTATTCGGTATTTTATTACACATATTATGTAGAAGATGTAAATAATTTGCTAGTTATATTTTATATGAATATATATAACTAGCGACTTGCGATTTCTTCTCAATTTCATGGGTTTTTAATTTTTTGCACGGAACCCTCATTTTTTTTCTAAAATAATGAGTAGGGTACAAAGTTTTTATTTTTGTTTTTTTTGTATTTATTTAAGTTTTTAGTTTTTTTTTATCTAAAAAATAAGATATAACAAAAAAGAACTCCGAGCGAAGCTCGGTCGCCCAGGTACTATTGTTAAAAGTAGACACATCAATAAAATATTATAGTTCTTTAAATGTCAATATCGAAAAACTATAAACAAAACACATTTTGCACGCAAGTGCACATTGCATGCAATTTGAACTTTCATACTCATTTTATTTATGGAAACCATCAGGCTGTTATCGTTCAAATATATTCGCTATATTTGAATTTTATCAAAAAATTGTTCCATCATTGCTTTATATTGGCAATTCACTAAACCACATAGAATAATAGTATTGTTTTATTTGTGGCCGGCGATTGCGTATAAATCATGAGGTGAAATAAATAAATCTTGTATAAGCTAAAATAAATAGGCGGACAGGTGTTAATGAATTATTTAAATTTATCAATCAAGCGCGAGTCTCCCCCACCGAGGATATTCACATATATTTTTTTTATATATTTGCATATTTTACTCTACTCTTTTACATATTATGATATTCGGATATTATTATATATTATAAAGAGGCACGGTTTGTTTGTCTGTTTGTTTGTTTAAACGCTCTAATCTCAGGAACTACTAATCCGATTTGAAAAATTTCTTTTTGCATTAGATAGCCCGTTTATTGAGGAAAGCTATAGGTTATAAATCATATATAGTCTATTTATTGCATACTAACCGTTAAAACTTACTTAGGGACGAACCCGAGCTAAGCGATGGTGAGATGCTAGTTTATCATAATATAATAGTTACTACATTGAATAATCGTAATTATCCAGCTTTTATTGTTTATATACTTTTAGATTAGCTCTGACTCACGTATTTCTGTTTTTAAGACCTGAATAAATAGATATAGTATGTGTGTAGAAGGTATACTTAATTATATATACCCCAAGGCATTTTCTAGTATTATATATGTTACCGAAGCGAGCGGGATCATCGTTGAGTTCAATAGCTTTTACTTTATCTTGTAAGAGACTCGTGGCTTTAATTTATTAATATACGAATATATCATAATGTACTCGAAGCTCTGAGATTAATATTATTCATATTATGAAGATAAAAAAGGTTTTAAGGTTTATCCAAGTTAAAGTTCAAATTAAAAAATATACATGCATACATACAAACATATTACATATATTGCAGTGCTATCATTTGTATACTATTTATTGAGTTCAACGATTTTTACTCTCAACCAATATTATTTTAACCCACACTCAGAACATCCAATCCTAATTTAGCAGGTTTTAATCAAATATTTGTACAAGTATAGGTGAAATACATTTCGCCAAACGATATATTATGAAACTGCCTGTATTATTAAATCAACTAAACTAGTTTTACGCAGTAGAATACGTAGAATAAACTGAAAATATGAAATGTCCCAGCACTGTATTTACTGTTCTAATTGGGTTATACAGGATGGCGCAAAAGTAATCTCATAATGTGAATGTGTCTTAATTTTTGCAAATGGCGTCCAATGTCATTTGCTTTGACATCTATGTTGTAGGCAGATAGAGAATTTAGAAATAGTTAACAAGTCATTGAGCGATATGCACATGAAGAACGTGGAATTATTGTTGCTGCTTATTTGACCAATTTTCGATCTGTCGTCGTCGTGTTCCATGAGCTCGGAAGTTAAGCGTTGGGCTGAGTGCCTCATGCAAACTGGGTACACTACAGATGTCGTAAAAAGTGGTAAGCCTCGTATTATTTTCGTATTTTTTATAATACTTTCTTAGATTTACGCGAATATTTGACATTTTAAATAAAACTATCTTTTCGGATTATTTCGCGGATTTATTTTGATTTTTGGTTCCCGACGTTTCGAATGCTTTACAGCAATCATGGTCACGGGAGAGACTAAGGTGTTAGACATCTCAAAAGCGTTATATACTTGTTACAGACAGTGCCTACCCACAAATTTACAAAAACCTGCCTACCCAGGCAGGCACTGTCTGTAACAAGTATATAACGCTTTTGAGATGTCTAACACCTTAGTCTCTCCCGTGACCATGATTGCTGTAAAGCATTCGAAACGTCGGGAACCAAAAATCAAAATAAATCCGCGAAATAATCTGAAAAGATAGTTTTATTTAAAATGTTCGTATTTTTTTTTACTGCAAGTCGCTGAATTGGGTCTCAAACACTGTTGGTTCCATCACGACAGAGGAACTGCTCACATAGCTCGGGCAAAGATGGAGATTTTGAGACACCAATTTGCAGTCTAAGTGAAATCCTGGAGATTTGAACTTGCCGTCCAAATTGACACAAACCTTGTAAGTTTTGAAAGCTAACATTGAAGAAGAAATGGCCATTTTGAAGCCAGGTGTTTTGCGAGCAACAATTCAAAGTGCCAAAAACGAGCACAATTGTACATCAACTCGGAAGGTGATCATTTGAGCGATATAATTTTTTCTACTTAATATCATCAATTTTACAACTTCAAATAAACTTTTGATGAAAACTTTTTTTTTTCATTTCTAACAAAAAGTTTGCCAATTCACATTATGACATTACTTTTGCGCCATCCTGTACATGTCGGACAGCGCCACATAATAAGGCACTTAACTGCCTCTTAATATGAAAGATAAATATCTATTCCATATACTAAACATTAGTGTTTTCTCGCGGCTCCGCCCGCGTTATTTAATTTTGTAGATTTACTCCGCTTGTATAAGTCATAGGTAAGATAGCCTATAACTTTCCTTCATAAATAGACTGCAATACAAAAAAATGATATGCAAAAGATTTTTTCTTATCAGACCAGTAGATCCAGAGATTAGCAAACAAACAAACGAACGAACGAACGAACGAACAAACGAACGAACAAACAAACAAAATCTTCTGCTTTATATATTAGTACAGATTAGCCAATAGGAATGGAATCTACGATATTTGAACATATTAGCAGGTATACTATTAAGGTTATGCTTCGATCAACATTATAATTACAAAGCCAACATAATACTGTATTATAATAACGATCAAAATAATAAACGTCTGTTAAACAAATATTGACTAAATTGATGTCACATGTCATACAGATTATTGCGTATTTTGTACACCTATATTACACATTCCGTGAATATCTCTCAGAGTATGTAGGGCAATGCAGCGCAGTTATGCTTTATCTATACAGATAAATAAAATTGAATTGTCTGTTTGTAATGTCAAAATAACAGCTTTATACTAAATGCATATGGAATTATATACGGCACTTATAAGAAAAACACAATTTTAAAAATGTTTGTCTGTCTGTCTGTCTGTTTGTTCCGGCTCATCTCCGAAACGGCTGGACCAATTTTACCGGGTCTTTCACTAGCAGATAGCTGATATTATAAGGAGTAACTTAGACTACTTTTATTTTAGGAAAAGAATTAGGGTTTCGCTCAAAAAAATTAAAACGTACCTAGGGACGCACCCGAGCGAAGCGAGGGTAAGTCGTTAGTTATTACTATATTCTTTACTGCACTAAACAATTCGAACAAAACAATATATAGAAAGTGACGTGACGAAGGTGGACTTATCTCTATAAGTTATCTTTTCCAGTCAACCTATGTATGTATGTGTGTAGGAAGTAGTGTTAAGTCGCGGGACAGAAGGATAAAGTACAAAGAAACGATAAAAAAATTTAAAAGAACAAGCTTAAGTAAAACAAAACGTTTTAGTTAGGTTTACGAATAAAAATAAAATTCAAATTATTATAAATTTTGTAATACTATATTTACTAGTAATAAGTTTTTATATTTAATTAGACTTACTTAGTGACATCTTTCATACAAGCCTTTTCATTCCTTTACTTTTTTGATATTTTTGAGTACCTACTTTATAAAAATATCCAAGTTCTCTAGAAGAATATATAATATAATTTGTTTTAATATATTATGTACAGTATATACATACATAGTAGTCAGGAAGAACAAGGAACCAAGCAACAATGATATCTACAATCTACATGTCCCTTTCCCGTCTCACCTTGTCATATATTCAGCCCTTTTTAAGGTCTCATATTACTTTTAATAGTTATATTTTCTTGCTATATTTTGTAATGTTGGTGTTAGTTTAATTAGACAACATCTATATAAACTACCAATTTTAAACTAACTTCTAACTGAATGTAAATATTGTTCGTGAAATGTATATGGAACATATTTATAAAATTTATAGGGTACTAGCGACTCACCCTCGCTTATCAAAGGAAACTCTGCATTAAAAGGAATAAGAGTTAAGACCGTTAAATCTGTGAAAAAGGAAGATCTAATATCTGAAAGAGTTGACTGAAAAAAGTTTTCTAGCACTATTTCTTTTCTTTCGATTTCTAACCGTGAAAGATTAATAGCCGCATTTTAAATAAGAAAAAGATACGTTTTTAAAATACCAAATTAGAACTAAAATATACTAGTGTATGTGAATATTAAAACAATATTTTCTCTATTGTTATTTTAACAGGAAGAAGGAAGTTTGATCGAATAACAACGACTGAGCGGCGCTTCGCGTGACCGACAAATGACAAACGATTTACTAAAGCTTGGTTCCTTAGCTCATTATATTTGCGTTGTTTACTGGCGTTTTGTAACGTTTATTATTTTTTATACGTCTTCAATTTTGTAAGTTTATGTTTATTTTTATGTATTTGTTTACGTGTTACCGGTTCTAACTTCCGGTATTAATTTAATTTACAATTTAACACTTGGTGTTTGAATTTTGTAAGACATTGTTAAATATTTCACTTTGGGTTATTTTATATTGTGATCATATTTGGTTTATTTGAAATTCAAAATTAATGAAACGGAAAGTTACTTCTCACTTATTCCATACGAAGAAACTGGACAGCGTTTATTCGAGCTATTCTTAAGGTTATTTTTGTTTGTATTTTTTCGTTTTCTTTCCATTTGGATTTTAGCAAAACTTTTAGGGATATTTCTTTATCTTTTGTCAATTTTACACATACTTCAATAACTTGTCGATACATTTAATACCATCTACTGACATTCTTTAAGTAAATTTTTCTTTGTTCTTGATGAGACTCCATGCTTGAAATATTAATATTGATTGCGGGTTTGAACCTGATTTACTGAGTTATTAAAACGAGCCCGTTACCAATACTAGCTATTAGTTATGATAGAATGTTATTGTCTATTTTATAGGAAGTTTGTCTCGACATTGTTATTTCTAACTGCTAATTAATAGGTTTGGCAGAACTTTTTGGGTCTATTAACGCAACTCTAAACCATTTTAAAAAAAGTTTCTTAAAACTGTTAAACTACCAACTAATTTACTATTCAAGATTGATTTACAAAGTAGGAATTCGTTTCTGCAAATTTAAAAGTAAAAAATAAAACTTCTTTCTGACAATAACATCAAGAGTTTTTAAAAAGAACCGTTTTAAGTTATAAGTTGTAGCGTCTAAAAGTAGCATCTATGATACGCATGGACAAAAGTAATGTGTTTATTCGATATATCTTTTTTACTGCCTTAAAAAGCAAGCCTCGGTGGTGTAGTGGCTAGCATGTACGGCTGCACATCCTGAGGTCCTGGGTTCGAGTCCCGGGTCGGGCCGAGTTTAGTTATTGAGTCTTTCTGTATAGTAAGCCTCAGTAACAGCCCGGAGTTGGGAAGTTGGCGGTGTTTCACCCCCGTGCCTCGGAGAGCACGTAAAGCCGTCGGTCCTGCGCCTTAACTCTCACCGGTCGTGTCGAGTAGTCGTCCCACCGGAGTATGAGAGTGACAGGAATAGAGAGTGCACTTGTGTCTGCGCGTACATTTGTGCACTATAATATCTCCTGCGCAGTTGGCTAGTCTCAATGAGATTGGCCGCCGTGGCCGGAATCGGTCAGGAGGACATTATTATTATTATTAAAAAGCACTCTTAAGGTTAATATAATTTAAAAGTCGGTGAAATTTTTTGAGTATCTTTATGAAACGATTTCGCACTACTTTCACAAAGCTCTTTTTTAGGGTTCCGGGCCCAAAGGGTAAAACGGGACCCTATTACTAAGACTCCGCTATCCGTCCGTCTGTCATCAGGCTGTATCTCATGAACCATGATAGTTATACAGTTGAAATATTCACAGATGATATACTTCTGTTGCCGCTATAAAAAAAAAATACTAAAAAACAGAATAAAATAAATATTTAAGGGGGCTCCCATACAACAAACGTGATTTTTTTGCTCATTATTGCTCGATATTCATAACTGCAACAGGTAGACGCTTGAAATATTCACAGAATATTTAATTATATATTCACTTTAAAACTAAATAATTAAATTAAAATAAAACAAATATTTAAGTAGGGCTCTCATACAACAGATATGATTTTTTTGCTGTTTTTATAGATAATGGTACAGAACCCTTCTTGCGCGAGTCCGATTCGCACTTGGCAGGTTTTTTAAACTTTAACTTATACTTTATAAATTACAAAAAAAAAACTATCGATGACGACGCGTCAGTAAGTATAGCCACTCTCATTTCTTTATCTGTGGATGCGGGGTTGACTGCTACGTAAAGGAGTTATATTTGAGTCTGTGCAATGATGGTGCATTTTATCTTTTTACAAAATCTTTATACTATGAACGAAATAAATTTATAATAATCATAATAAGAAAAAGAATCTTAGATAATATTATTATACACGCCCATGACATTTATTTGGATTCACCTGAATTCGATTCGCATTGGCTACGATGGAAGCAAAAAAAAAACTTATAAAGTAATTTTCGCATCGATTTATATTTTTTGGTAAAATATAAATATTTCGCCAACCCGCACTTAGCCAGCGCGATGGACTATGGCCAGATCCCCTTCGCATTGAAGGGAGGCCCGTGCTCAGCAGTGGGACGTTGAAAAGGGCTGAATACATACATACATACATACATACATACGTTAATATTTCACCTAATTCTCAGTATTAAGCAACAAAGTAATAATTTAGCTTTAGAATCTTTTATTTGAAACTCTAAAAGTCATTGTAGGCCGTTCAACTGTATTGACCAAAACAATTACAGCGTTTACGCTTGCTCTCGTAAAATACTCGTATAAACCAGTTAAAGGGTGGCATAATTCGTAACGATAATTATTTACAATTAGCGTTACGTGGGAGTACAGTGCAATTCGAGTTGAGAATAATTATGTTACTTAAATAAGAGTGAATGTTTTAGGTTAATGTAAGTTCTATTCTAAATCTAGCTCTTTAATCTAGCGTTACAGATTCGGAAGTCCCAGGTCGGGTCAAATATAGTCAAGTAATTGTTAGTAACAGCTCGAAGTTGTAAATTGGCGGTGTTTCACCCCTTCACCTAATAGAGCACATAAATCCTAGTACGCCCCTCCGGAGTTTAGTGTGGGAGGAACAGAGAGTGTACCTAAACGCAAAAAAAAAAACAAGGTTCCTTAATTTAAGGTATTTAATCTACTTACGTCTCAGACAGATATTTAGTATTAAATCACAATACCTCAGTTAATAAATAATTATAATTGAATTGAAAGATATAATGGTAAGATCGTGACCTAAAGCGTTGAAGCCTGCAAGGCTATGCTCCATTGATATTAATAATTTAAGTTTTAACGGGAAGTAAATTACCCGAGCTTTGTAGCTTTTAGTTCGTCTATGTTTATTAGATATGCAATAAAGGATTGAAATAATAAAACCGAGCCCGAGAGACAAAATTGTATGGAGATAATAACAATTGCTCATATACTGAGGTTTGAATGTGTACGACATTGTGCACAACCTACGGTACAAAAGTCCAAATTGAAACTTGATTGATTGATAAATATTAACTTTAAGGATATACACAAAATGAACTCGTAGAGTGTTTGTTACAGGCACTACTAAAATTGGCATTACATTAACGCTTACAACGTTTTACATGTCAAGTCGCAAATAAAGCCTGTTCTCGTTCCTTAAAAATGAAATAAAACCTCATAAATTCAACCAAACAGCACATGTTTTCATATTAATATTAACATGGGACTAATAGCAAAATTATCTTGCATCTAACATTGGCACACTTTGACCTCGTTCAGGATTTTACACCTAACCCTGACTGAAGGTTTTGTAGGTGGATGCGGAATCACGAACTCAATTGAGATCGACCGTTATACGACAAGATAGGACCCCGTCCGTGCCGATAGCGTGTGAATTTTTCGCTACAAAATTCTGAGATCGAATCTTTATTGGACCATTTCGCCAATATTTATAATACAGAACGTGTCTTTTGATTCAAGCTACATATGTATATGTACATATGTTTTTGATATATTCAAATTGTTTTTTGAATCGATCATTTTTCAATAAAAGTAGAAGTATACTTATATGTTATTTCTGGCCAATAAAATCATGAAAGAAAGTATTTAATTCGAGTTATGTTCTTGAATTTCAATTATTTTTCCCTACTTCAGATAGAAGATATAGAGATAGACTAGTGTCTCACCCTCGCTGCGCACGAGTTTATCCCTGCCGTTACGTTTTAACGTTTAGTATAGATTTCTCAAAGATGAGATATTTTTTTCGCTGTAAGTTGACCCGAACAATCCGCTATCACGATCAATCATGCGGTCACAGACAAACAGACAGAGAGACAAACAAACGAAAATTCTAAAAACTATAGATTCGATCTCAGTATCGATAATAATATGTATTTCATTCAGATTTTCCAAAAAATATTTAATGTACAGATTCAGCTTAGTTACAATTTTATTATATTATGTATAGATATTAAACTTATGGAGGGAAAACTTATGTGTGCACTACTTTTAAAAGAACACGACAACATTTTAAAAACACTGTTGATATTATAGCATAACATTGAAACTGGTATATTTTATTGACTAAATAAGAAATATATTACAATATAAACTATGATACAACAATCGCAATACAATCAAAGAATATTTTGAAGTGCCGTTATCTGTATCCCTTACAAATATAGCTTATATCCTGTTTTTACAAGATATTAATAATTCTATTCCCTGCAGACGAACGAGTTCCTGATTGAATTTCCCCCTACTTTAACAAATTGAGACAGATTCCACAAAAGATCAATGAAATCAATTCAAACATCATCCTGTGCAAATATTTTCGGACAAATTTAAAATAAATAAGGTCAAGTGGATTTCTTTTTTTTTCATTGTTATTTTTGTAATGGAAATAAAATGATAAGTCTTTATTGAAGTACTTTTGATAAATTATTAGTTTTACAATTAGATAAAAAAAATAATTCGATTCAATTCAATTCTCATGTTACTGGATTCTTTGAAATCAGTTGAGTGCAGATTACTTCGCCAATGTCACGTAGAGTTTAGAAAATACACCCAAGTTTCAACTTCAAACTAAATAAGCCTAAGTTTGAAAAAAAAAATCATTGAAGAGTGATATTCTGATATAAATATCAATAAACCATATTTACTGAACCATAAAAGATTAGAAAAATCAACTAGAAAAACAAAATTGAATAATTTACAAATAGGCTTTATCCCCATAACACCTACACATAAAAATGTATTATTGAAGAGAGAGAGAGAGAAAAATGTATTATTGAGGAGTAAACTCGACCAAACTATTAGGTGCGATTAAAAGTTTTTTTTTTTTTATTTGCGGTGGTTCTTGTAGTCTTTATACTTATTACTTACATACGGAGTTTGTTTGAGAAAGACTAATATCTATACAGATAAATAAAATTGATGGCGTATGTTTGTAATGTAAAAAAACAGGTTTTTACTAAATGCATATGAAATTATATTCGGTACTTATAAGAAAAACACAATTTTAAAACTTTTTGTCTGTCTGTCTGTCTGTTTGTTCCGGCTAATCTCCTAAGCTGCTGGATTGATTTTGACGGGACTTTCACTGACAGATAGCTGATGCTATAAGGAGTAACTTAGGCTACTTTTATTTTAAAAAAAGGCTTAGGATTCCGCTAAAAAAATTTAAACGTATCTAGGGACGCCCCCAAGCGAAGCGAGGGTAAGTCGCTAGTTGATAGATAAAATTATTAATTAAAAATATGTTTGGCTTACTGAATTATATTGGTGCTTCACTTTCTATTATAACTAAAGTATGGTAAACCTTTATTGTATAAGGAAAGTGCTTTGAAAAGCTTTAAAATATCAAAAGTTTAATGGGACTTTTCAGTTGTGATTAAATCAAACAAGCTTGATAGCTAACATTAATCCAACAAAGTCCATCGAAGTTATTATAGCCCATTAAGATGTCTTATCGTAAATTCTTATACTTAATTATTCTTTAGGTAGATCAATATAAAGATACAATTTATTTAATATTGTTTTTCTCTTCCAAAGTCGGTAATTTCTTTTATAACTCATTGAATATTTTATTTACGAGTAGGAATTCATAATTTATTGCAGAAATAAAACCGAAGATTTTAATAATAGATAGATTTTAATAATACATTTATACTAACGACTTACCCTTGCTTCGCTCGGGTGCATCCCTAGATATCTGTTACTCCAGGTCGTAATCTATCTGTGTATTAAACCTATACAGATAAATAAAATTGAAGTGTCTGTTTGTAATGTCAAAATAACAGCTTTTTACTAAATATATATGAAATAGATACGGTGCTTGTAAGAAAAAAAACAATTTTTAAAATTTTTGTCTGTCTGTTTGTTACGGCTAATCTCCAAAATGGCTGGACCGATTTTGACGGGACTTTCACTGGCAGATAGCTTATGTTATAATGAGTAACTTAAGCTACTTTTATTTTAGAAAAAGAATTAGGGTTCCGCGCAAGAAAATTAAGACCCATGAAATTGAGAACAAAGTCCGAGTACCTAGGGACGCACCCGAGCAAAACCAGGTTAAGTCGCTAGTTTTATCTAAATCCAACCAGTCGCTTTAGTATGAAGAAGTAACAGAAATACACACATATAATTATATTATTTCACAATTAATTATAATTACGAAAGTTAGCCATATTAGTCCGATTTAATAATATGATAACTAAAACATTTGTTTTTGTTTCAGAACGCTTGAATGTGCTATACGAGCGTAACTGGACTAGGCTGGTCCATGAACAATTACGTAAATTTGAATCGTCAATAGTGGCTGCGGCGAGGCAGTCCGACGCGCAGCCTGCTGAGTTGATAGAAACTAAATGGACATTCTCCGGAGCACTAATCTACTGTATTACATTAATCACTACTATAGGTCAGTTCTCTGTTTATGTTTCATTATCTAAATAATCTATATTACACATACAATTTTCCTCATATCGTAAAATATTGGATTTCCTCATAACCTAAAATATTGGAGATAAGCGCCATAGCTTGCTTTTTTTTTAAATTATATTGTTAATAATTGAAAAAAATAACAATTAGTTTTTTTAAAGTAAAATCTTTACGTTGAGGAAGGTTGGAGAATAATTATTGCTTGTATATTTATCTAAATGATTACTTATTATTATAACCTGTTCGTCTATCTGTCTGTCACTTTATTGTCTATTTTCTGTAAATCTATTAAATAAAACTCAAATTTTGGTACGAATGGATATGTATAGTGAGATAAATCAATGACGGACGTTTAGCGTACTTAACTTAATTTTGTCAGGATTAATTGATTAAAACAAAACTTCATAATAAAGTATGAAAATAACTATTTTTTATAATTTGAAAATGCATAGTTTAAAATACATTGAAAAATAATTTGTATTTATATGCTTATACTAGGTACCTTCAAGTGGATCCGTTCATCGACCACTTTTGATATATAAAATAGAAAACACTAGATATACGCAATTCATTAACTATTCTACGAGTAAGGTGATAATAAATATTTTCAAATTAATATACTATTTCGCATCCAATAATATATAATATTATGTAATACAAGTTTCTATTTACTTTAATATATATATATATATATACTATGTATAATAACATAGTATCAACGTAATGCGACTTACAGTTATTAGTAATAACTATAGGAGACCTTACGTATACTTATTGACCGAAAGCTAAATGGATATTCTGCGCAGCTCTGATACATTGTATAATACATATTAATCTCTATTGTAACCAAGTTCTCTCTTGGAGTGAGATATTGGGCCTATCTACATTTGGAAGCTAGTACTCATAAGTCAACTCTATTAAACAATTTGTCATCCTTCTGGCCTAACTCTGAATAATTTCGTGTTATGACGTTCTACACCTATAGGATCTTAATAGCTTTCATGGAAATAAATTTCAAATAAAATGTTTTGTTCGAGACTTTTATGTAAAGAAAATGTAATTTGGCTAAATATAAACTTATATATATGTATGTATGTACATAGGATATTTCACAACTTTTACAAAATAATTAAATTCAGAATTGTATGTAAAACGACCCCTTAAATATTAAAAATAACTAATTAATTAAAATTATTATTGAACATTAAACACTTATAGAACTTCTGGTTTGATAAATAGGTATAAATACATAAAATATTGCCCGTTCCAAATGAATATTGCTAAAATTAACTAAAAGCTTAACACTTAAGCACTAATTGAAAATATACTTAATATTAAAACGTTCCTCTAAAACAATATATTTTGTTTCTCAAGATGGTATCTTTTGTACAACTTCTTCAGAAATATTCTAAGCCACTCAACTTTGAAAACAAATTTTGAGATAATAATCGATCACTCGTAATTCCCTACTTTGTTTACCGTGTCCTTCAATACATTAATTGGTTTATTTTATTTACTAAAAAGCGCAAAAATCCTACTTCAGTAAACGCGATCAATCATTGTCAGTTTTATTATTTTGTGTACATTTAAATTGAAGTAATTAATAATGTCCAAGGAAAGGTTAATTAGAAACAGGCTTTCGTGTAATATAACTAACTATATTATTTTTATAACAACATAATTTATAATTGATAAACCATTTTTCTTTCTACGAAACCTTTTTAACCCAAATATACTGTTTTTGGACTAATTTTATTAACATAAATGTATTTACTGTGTAAAATATAATATTTCATAACAATAGTTGATTTAAATGCCTTATAAAAAAATATCCCCTCACTACTCTCAATTTCGTAATCATTAATTATTAGAGTCATGAATTTTTTATCTGCGTTTTCCCTATTATGAGGATTGATTACCAGTGTTTTTAATATTAGGATATAGTTTTAACAAGACTTAACTTTGTTTGCTACATTATAATTGCCATGTACCTTACAGAAAATTTTTAATTTTATATTAATAATATTTTCTAGGTTATGGCAATGTTTCCCCAAGGACTGCAGCGGGCCGAGCTGCAACGGTAGCGTATGCAGCGGCCGGTGTACCATTAACGCTGGCTTGCTTGGCAGGTCTTGGAGCATCCTTGGCACGACTAGCAAGGCTAGCCTGGCTACGAGCCACTAAAAATAAAGTGCCTAATACTTGGAGAAAAGATGGAGAGGTATAATATATATAGTTTTATTTGTTTTTTTAGGTTTTTAGATGGGATAAATATTAGTTTTTGTTTAACCCGTCGAAAACCCTAAAAAGCTATTAAAAATTTATTTAAAAGAATTACAATGGATGGAGTGATACACAAACAGTACAGTGTGGCTTCATTTTTATTGTTCTATATGCTCTTTGTAAATATTTAAGCGTACAATAAAACTTTTGATAGATGGAAATATAAAAAAATATTCTTTCAATAAAAAAGCTGTTTGTAAATGGGATGAAATTCCAATTTTATACAAATATAGTTATTTTTTAGCTTGAAAATCATTTTCAACTTCATGAACAGCAGAGATTATTGCCTCAACCAACGGAAAAAAATCAGTACACGTCGTTTCCTCCAAGAATGCCCAGATCACCTGGCACTGTGAGAACAAGAGCAGGTGATAAAGGACAGTACTCTCAAGTCTTTGAAAAGGTACCAACCAGCCCTCGTGCTGCAACACTTGGTCGAATCAAGCGTAGTGCCTTAGTTGATGGTAAGAATTGCTACTAATAAAATTTAATGATTGATAGAGACAAAGTTTAAATAGATATTAGCAATTTTAATTGAAATTTTCATTTGATCTAGGAGTATACATATATAACATCACACTTTTAGTAAATTCTTAATAATAATTAATTAAATATTTTGATATATTTCCTTAGGTAATTACATTTTTATATTCACGTGTTGAGTTTTGAACGTAACTTCTTTTCTATAAATCTATAATAATATTATAATGCTGAAGAGTTTATTTGTTTGTTTGTTTGGTCGAACGCGCTAATCTCAGAAACTACAAGTCCGATTTGAAAAATTCTTTTTCATTAGATAGCCCTATAACTGAGGAAGGCTATAGGTTATATATCATCTCGGAAAAATGTACCGTTCCCGTGTGATAGCTTTGTTTTTGTCTAGGAACAAACCCGAAGCAAAGCGAGGGTGAGTCGCTAGTATTAAATAATGATTTTAATATAGCGTTTTGTTGTAGACTATACAGTTTAGATTATTAAATTAATACGAATATAGAACAACTTTAAACACCAAGAAAATATTTTTTAGAACCACATACTTCATCATCACTCCAAACTCAAACTCTAGATCGGAAAAGGACTGCAAATAGTAAATGCCACGCAACAGTTCATGGTCGGGGACGAGCGAGAACGATACAGAGGCCTCGTGGGGCTGCTATAGAACAACTGATAGCTGAGGAATGTGGGGAGATATACCTCAACAGAAGTCAGGAAGAATTGGATGATTCTGAAGATCCGGATGAAGGGTAAGATCCATTTCAATTTAGTTATACTTATAAATAAAGTGAATCTGTAAATTTTAGCAACTCAACATAGAGTAGGTATATTGAGCGCATAGTTATTTTCCATAATATCAAAGCCAAAACAAACGATATTTTTTTGTGGATTAACTATTTTTGACAAAAAATTCACTGGCAGAAAGATGATTTAGGTGAAACGGACATAGGATATATGTTTACGTCAAAGATATTTAGCAAGTACAGGATTCGGAAGGTAATATTATAATGTGTGAAGTGTATTTAATTGATAAATGATTTATACGGGATAAATTTTTATGTGATAGATTTAGCTATGATCATCTACGTTAGTTCAATCACTATAAAGTGGCAATGATTATAGCTATTACGGTTATGTTTACTTTAGTGTAACTAATTCTTTGATAATAGCCACGAATACTCTGTAATGGTAAATATGTTATTGTTTTCTGACACTATCCCTTAAGGGGAAGGGAAAGTGTGTGAATCCATAAATATAAAAAAAAATACATAAATATCTCTTGTCCACAGAATATGTCCTCACGATACACCATCAAGAGTGCCTTTGATATGGAACGAAGAGAATCACAAAGTAAAATCAACTGCTGTTACTAGCAGCACCACAAGTGTACAGCACCAGAACAGTCTTGAACATTGCCACATACCAGTAGGAATCGTTTTATTTTTGCTGCTAGCATACATCTGTATTGGAGCAGCAATTTTCTCCGCTTGGGAAAATTGGAGTTTTCTAGATGCAGCATACTTTTGCTTTATCGCATTAGCTACTATAGGTTTCGGTGATTTTGTACCAACAAGTTTCTTAACATTGAAGAGCACAGAAAGCTCGAAAAGTGAATATATTCAAATGATAGCATGTTGTGTTTACCTTGTGTTTGGACTTATACTAATAGCGATGGCCTTCAGCCTATTGCAAGATGAAGTTGTCGCCAGATGTACGCAGCTAGCCAACAATTTAGGTCTGACAAGACAATGACAGTACGAGAAGAGCGACTGTAGCTCAACAGATAATCATTTAAGGATGTTATGATCGTTGTTATAAGGAGTTACAAGATCGCTCGCGGCTCTCTTCCATACTTCTTATTAAATATTTACCAATGTATAGATATGATTATTTTCTCATAGCATTTAACTGATCGAATGAAAATTTGAAACTTTTTACGGTGTTTGTACTCAAAATCAAGAGGTTTGTGATGTAAATAATGTAAAAACGTATTTATAAAAGCAAGGCTGAAATTGTAATGAAACAATAAAATTGTGTGAATTGTAATTTTCTTTTTCTAACCCCTCGCCATTCCTTACATTCTTGACGACGTTTCCTATGAATAAAGATATAAGGTCTCATGTATCTTCTTGACAGTAATATATGTCAGGTACAACAAATTGTCAAGTTCGTTTGAATTACGTTTTCGAACACTTCACTATTAATTTATGAACGAATATGGGTCACTTTTTTAAAATAATCAAATGTGAAGGTTTGGATGGATGTTTGTTACTAAATCACACCAGAACATCTGAACGGATCTGGATGAAATTTGGCACAGAGATAGATTATGGTCTGGAATAGCACATAGGTTACTTTTTGTCCTGAAAAAATGTACGGTTCTCGTGGCATAGATTTGTTTTCATTTTAATGTCACATTTTATAATTATTGAATTGATATGAATGAATCTTTTATTTTGTTGTTATTTTATTATTTTGATTAAATGTAGTAAACTAATATGCTTAGCTATATTTTTTTAATAATTAATTTAAAAAAAAAAACAGTATTATCGTGATGGGGAAAGTTTCAAATATCGTATTTAAATTAAATAGATGGATACGTTACCTCTTATGCAATTTAGACATTCTCAACAATCTTATTAATATAGTAAAAGTAAATGAAAAAATATGCTTGTTGGTTGTTTGAATTTGCTGTTCGATCAGAAATAGAGAACTGTTCAACATAGTATTTAAAAATAGATTGGTGACAATATGCATTTGACCAAAGAGAGAGTATGTCACTTGGGCACTCGGGCACACAGTCGGGCAACGAAAATTTATGTTTGTGTGTGTGTGTATTTTTGTTACTCCATCACGCTGAAACGACTGGACAGATTGACACTACATACATATATAGACCATGAACTACAGTCTATTACTCTACATAGACTATTTTAGGCATGTATGGACGTGTCTAAGTGAAGCGAGAGTTAGTAATAAATCACCTAAGAAGGTCTAATAAACAATGTATTTACACACACTTTAATTTTAGATAGTAGGATGTGCTTAATTACAAATATACACTAAACTATCTATAGAAAATTGACATACAAAGTCAATTCGATTTCTCACATTCCAAATATACCTATAACCTAACCGGACCAGATTCGACGCGTGCATCGAGTTACCCTCGACATTGGTTTACGTGCGGTCCAATGGGATTCGTACGTCCTTGAATTAACGGCCGGTACTGTTGGTCTGAAAATTTCAAGACTCACTTGAGTTTTGCTCCATTTGTTACACTGGGACGAACATTTATACAGAAAGACTAGCGACTTACTCTCGCTTCAGTCGAGTACGTCTCTAGCTGTTACTTTATCATACATTTTATTGAAGTAAAACTTCTTTACGCACGCTTGACTTAGGGGGTAAGCTGGTAAATGCGTTACGAAAAAATGTACGTACGTTTGTTGCCATGGTAACCGTTATTATTGTCTGACAAATGATATATAATATTGTATTCTCTCCTTAAATGATATTCTATAAATATATGATTGTAATATATCTCACGTATCCTAATTATTTAAAACATAAATTGAATTTCATAAAGAGTACCGATAATCTACAGAAGTTTTACTTCTTGCGCATGTACACATTCATACACGCACTCTTTAATTTTTTGCTTTATTTCAAATTGTTTATTTAGGCAGCGAACTCCATAAAAGCAACACAGCTGCCACTTTTCCTCCGATCTCAATTTAATTTATTTTATATTTCATAGTAAATCTATTTTTATCGGAATAAAAAATAGCCTATAAGTTACATAGCTTCCTATTAGTAAAAGAATTTCCGGAATAGGATCAGTAGTTCAGAGATCGCCCTCTACATATAAACTTTACCTCTTTATAATACCTATTAGTTTGGACTCATCATATTTAGCAATTAAATAAGTAATGTTCACCATACAAGCCTATGCCACATACGATGGCATAATATTAGAGTGTAAATATCTTTATTATTGACGTCTTACCGGGTCATTATCATTTTCATTTCAGGGCAATTTCTCCAAACATTGCACAGCTTAAAAAGCAGAACATTTAAGCCCGTATCCACGAACAAAGTGATTGGTTATGAAACATATTTTATAGGTAATAGATTGAAATTAAAACAAAGGGTTTTTAAAAACATTTAAATTAAAACATTACGTTAAAACTATGAAATAAAGATAAGCAAAAAAAAAAATTATCAATCACTGACGCTTTAAATGGTTATAACTATTCATATTTTCCTCGAATTTCAACTTTGAATGTTTTTCTACCCTTGAGATATGGACAAATAATCAAAACTGATCTACAATAAGCGAAGCTATCGCGTAACATATGTACATTTAAAACATATACCTGAACTAAGTAGATCACTCCTCCTTTTTTGAAGTCAAACAAACCATTAAGTTTTTCAATAACACCCGTGTAATGTAATATGTGGTAGGGGATAATATCAGCTAATATCATTACTGAACTCTGTGTACCGTTTAATGTACATTAAGGGTGTTAACACGCACGGGTGTTTGCGAAGGGACGTGGTTGTTTGTGGAAACTTGCATTGCGCGAAAATTGTATGTCATTACATTAATATGTGTAATGCAACTTCATAAAAAATATTACATTAAGAGTATAATATTAAATCTATAAAAAAGTTATTCTCGTTTTCGGTAATTTTGTTCAGATTAAAGCTGTCACTATTCGATTCTTTAGACTGCTTGAAAGAAATTAGTTCGAACAAAATATTTTCTTTCCACTAATTATTATACCTTGCAAAATAAAATACAATTGTCTTACAGTGAAGGAAAACATCGTGAGAAAACCTGCATGTCTGAGATAACCTAGCAAGTTTTCGAAAGACATGTGCAGTACACCAACCCGTACTTGGCCAGCGTGGTGGACTGTGGCCTAATTCCATCGTATTGAAAGGAGACTCGTGCCCAGTAGTGACGTTAAAAAGGAATGAATGCATACTACGACTAGTCCTTCTCTTCTTTTCTTCTTTCCACTCGATCATCGTTTAAATCCATATTCAACTAATCACTCGACACACTGTTGCCCTTTTTATATGCATAAAAATGAAACATTATATTTACAGTTTTTTTTAGAAATACCAATTTTCTGGAAATGGTTCCATCTTTTTCCACTCACGATAATTTATATCAACTATTCTTCATGAATTATTATACTATGTTATTTTGATGTAAAGATGTTCTACACTCTCAACTACATAACATTTCTATTACAAGTAGGTTTATAAGTTGTATTTATGCAGTGAATTACGAATATCTTCCTTGGATTTGAAACTATAAATATTAATCTCCTTACATAGTCAATATGGACAATTGAGACCGGATGATCGTTACCAAATTTCAAACTAACAAAATATAGCTGTTTCACCTGTTTCCCGCTTTGACGGTAAACTTAATAAAACTTTGAATACGAAGTTGAAAGTTTGTGTGGAATGAAAGACAGCAGTTTATGGCTCAACAATATAGCAAATGAAATTGGTATTCGCCGAAATATTTTTGCTTATTTTGCTTGTTAGCTCGCTTCACAATTCTGAAAATGTTTACGTGCCTGCCATAGAGTAATATTTGTTACGATTCAAATTGTTATGAAATATAGCTTTTAGTTGTTAAAAGAAAAGAAGTGAAAATAAATGTTAGGTATATCGTTATTAATTCTATATTATTTTTCCTAATTTTTGTCCTTTATTTTTTTAATAGTGAAGATGATTTTAGCGGACAGAAGTATGTATGTACGAGTATATGAAAAAGTTTCCAGTCGAGTTTTGAACACGAGAGCCACAGGTTTTCATCTGTGCCTGTAATATGCAATGTAAACTTATACTTCTTCACCAAATGCAATAAAAATGAACTTGTATCCATTTAACAGTATTTCACAAAATATTTTCTCCGATTTAACGTTCAGACGACGACTCTACTCTACTCTTGAATAGTGAAAGTGTAAAAATAAGAAACTTATAATGATTGTAATAGTATGGAAAAGTTTAAAAAACTAGATCGCTAAAGGGACTTTATGAAATATTGTTATTAAACGATTTTATTTTTACAATTACTAAATAATAAGGATAAAACTAATGACATCTCTTATGTTGAAATCTATCAAGCTGCTATAGAACGTGTCAAAAAATAATAAAACATACGTAAGTTCAAAAAGCATTACCCTCCTTCTTCGAAAGTTGTGTAAAAATCTATCTATATATAATATCTTCATTTTTTAACTTTTTCCCAAAAAATAAACTTGGTAAATCAATTAGCCTACGTCTTTATCCCTACACTTTGTTTCCGAGACAGATGTTGTCGAACTTCCATTTGTCTTCTTCGAAGGACCGCTGTAAAAAGTTGATCGATGCGACCAACACATAAACAGTAAACACCTGTTTAACAAGTTTGCTTTTTATTTACGACTTTAGTACCTACTATTTTTATTTTGGGAGAAATAAATGTAACATAATAGTTATTTGTTTTTGTTTAGGACATTTTTATGAGTGAATATAGAAAAAATATTTCTTACTATTATTTTACTTGAAATATATGTATTCAGCCCTTTTTTAACGTCCTACTGCTGGACACGGGCCTCCCTTCAATACGAGGGGGATCAGGTCATAGTCCACCACGCTGGCCAAGTGCAGATTGGCGGACTTCACATGTCTTTCGAAAACTTGCCAGGTTCTCTCAGACATGCAGGTTTCCTCACGATGTTTTCCTTCACCGTAAGGCGAGTGGTAATCATGTTAGAAATGATTCGCACATGAAAATATCAGAGGTGCGAGACCCGGGATTTGAAATATATATAATACATAATATGTCGGAGGAACAACATTCTGCTCAACATCGTCATTAGACGTAACGAACCTCGTGGGCGTTATTAGGGTTGAATGAAAATTCATTTCTATTAATTCCACTTCCTTCGTCATATAATCTGACATTATTATAATTAATAAGAATAATTTGTTTGATTATTTGTTTGTATCTAAGGTCAATCTATATAACTGCTCAATTGCAAATTTGACGAAAATCGTTCATAGAAATCTATACCATCCTTAAAATAAGCCAATTTTACTTACATTAAACACAAGTAGAACCATAAGAACAAACGAGTATTAAAAATGTCTTCATTTGAGTTTTAAAAGGTTCAGACGAAGTATAGGAACAATCGAGGTTAAGGGATTTGTTAAGTTTACAATGGAATGAAGGTTTCTGTCGGATATTTCAAATCGATTCGAGGCTTCCAGTAATCCTTCGCAATCTAGTTCTATTGTGTACGAAATTGTACTTTTGTCATGAGATTGCCTATCACATTAGATATTGTAAGGAATTTTTAGTTTTTTTTTTTCAATATTTTAATTTTGATTTTACTGTTTATGGATATATAAAGTCTGCATATTGAATATTTTTTCCAAATTCTGTCTGAATTATCAATCAATCGATCGATCAAATTGTCGATCGACACCACAAAACATATTTTTATTGTTAGAAAAGTGCACTATGCCTATGTCATGAAGAATAGTTTATCGAAGTACCACGAGTTTCGCAGGCGAAAACTAAAACCATACAATGATGCTCTATTAACTTGATTCTGTTACGCATTTCCGATATAAGTAAAAAGTTACATAAGCTATAGAGATAACAATTAGAGAGTTAAGTACCTAAACTATACACATGGGGTACGATAATAATATCTATTGTAGGGATGAAACATATTTTCATCGCTTCAAGCAACATTAAACATAGTGTAGATAATTCAGTTAATTAGAATCCAATCTATACATATAATAAAATTGTAACAAAGCCGAATCTGTACATTAAATATTTTTTAGAAAATCTTATTGAAATAGACATTATTATCGATGCAGAGGCCGAATCTATAGTTTTTTGAATTTTTGTCTGTCTGTCTGTTACCGCATCACAGAAAAACCACTGGAGGGATTTTGATGAAATGTGGTGTGATGGTTATCCGGGTCAACATATAGGGTATATTTTACCGTGGGAAAATATCTCATATCTGAGAAATGTATACTAAACGTCAAATACATAAGTAGGGACGAATCCGAGCGGAGCGAGCGTGAGTCGCTAGTATCTACATAATATTAAGACTACTACCTGGAGTAGTATAAACGGATGGTGTTATTTTAATGCAACTTCTTTACTAAAGACAAATTTAAGGCATGAACAACGAGATCATCGAGATATATAATGAAAATCCATCGAGCTCTTAATATAATGTTATGGCTGATAAGTAAAATATTTTTTTTTTACTAAACCGACTTGAATTTTTATATATCTATTGGATCTGAAAATTCTATAATAATTTTGCGAACTAATATTTTTTTTTAATTTTGCGAAATATATTTACGAATACTATAATATAATAGTGGTTACGTGAGACTCACCGTCTAGAGAAACCAGTACTACCCATTAAAACTCAGCAGAACCTCCCCCGTCTTAATGGGGCATCGCAGCATCGCTTACGCACTCAACCACAATGCCCCGATGGCAGGTCTGCAAAGCAGACCACACAACCAAAGGGTTGCTACCACAGTCCACTCTGCTATCAGAGAAGTACCAGGAGCAATCCGCATGCCATCTCTTCATCATTTCATCATTCATCTCTCTCTGCCAACCATCACCGTGGTCGCCTCCCAGTACATTTGTTGTCTTGGATTGTCGGGCTTCCCACCACGACAAGCGAACTAATAATGTTGCTGCTACCAGAACTGTTTGTAGACTACCCAGTTCCACTCAAAAAGTAAGGTATACATATGTATTATGTATATCATGTATATAGATTAACTATATATTACAATCTTATAGAAATATCGTAAAGATCCCATGTCTGCAAATTGAATATTTTTTTTATTTTTTTTTCTGCAGTAAGTCTTATTATAGATTACATAGGATCAAAGAACAGCCGTGTGTCGGAAGGCGAAGCATGGGCAGGCCTCCACAAGGTGGACCGACGACTTGGTCAAAATGGATGGCACAAGACCGACCGTCGTGGAATTCTTTGGGGGAGGCCTATGTCCAGCAGGTGGTGTTTTCAGCTAAGATCAAAATGATATATTGCTTGTGTTAATATGAGGCAGTTTGATCAAAGACTTAAGTAAATCTTACTAATATTATTTATTATTGTAAAAAAAAAGTAGGTATATGAAAATAAGGATATGTAATAATATTTTATTAGATTGTTGAAATTTTAAGAAAATGAAAAAATTAAATATTTAACTAAATACCATTTTTATAATTAAGAAAATTTACTTAAGTTTTATTACAACTACATATATTTAAACTTATCTCAAGGTTTTAGCTTATAAAGAAGTACAAAGCTATTCCACACTCGATTTTTTGTACATATAACGACATCCAATTTACCTGGATAAATACTTGTTTGTTCGATATAAATATTTATCTTACTTAAAAAACGAACCTCCGACCTCCAGTTATGTAGCCCTGACTATTATCGTTTTATTTTACGTCCTATAGTAAAAGGTACTCTAATCAAACTATTCTAGTTTCGCCGTATAATTTAGCCTATGTAATGCAAGTCCTCTTCACCTTGTCTTTTGTAATTTCGCTAAAAGGGACTGTCGGGTCTAGTGGGCATTTATATGTTAATTGTGATTTCACGCGACTCTGAACTCGAAATATCTCACGCGTTCGGAATTAGCCAAAAAAATAAATGACTACCTACTGATTTTTACGGAATTTAATCAGAAAGTACGTACAGATAATTATTTTTTAATTAAATCATCATATCAAATAAAGAATCATTACTTGACGGTTATTTAAATAAACTGGATTTTAAACCTTAGTCAATGAAAGTTAACACGTGAAGTTTATACTTCATTTGTTTTGAAAGTTAGCAAATGAAGTTTATACTTCATTTGTTTTGAAAGTTAGCAAATGAAGTTTATACTTCATTTGCTAACTTTAAAATTAACTAAAACGATTTAAAAATATATTACAATTTTACTAAACCTTTTATTTTTTATAGTTTCCAATTTCATTTGTAAAAGTAATCTACAGTAAAAGTTACTTAGTTAAAAAGA
This sequence comes from Fabriciana adippe, assembly GCA_905404265.1. Classification (NCBI taxonomy): domain Eukaryota; kingdom Metazoa; phylum Arthropoda; class Insecta; order Lepidoptera; family Nymphalidae; genus Fabriciana; species Fabriciana adippe. Next base: position 11,574,027 of record FR989995.1, on the reverse strand, counting down.
AATATAGATATTCTTTTTATATGCTTGTAAAAATCTAATTTTACAGAATATACAGTCTGAGTTACATTTTAAACTGTATGAAAAAGTAACTGGTAATGTTATTTTATAGTAAAAATAATTAAATATCAAAATGTTGATAAATAAAAATAAGGTACCTACATCCTTACCGAATAATATTTATATTGAAAAAAAAAAATATATATCATTAACGAGATCTGGAATATATCAATGTTATGTTTTTTAATTGCAAATTCACGGGCCTCTGAATTCAGAATGACCGTCACGTGGAATTAGCCGAGAGGTAAATTGGCACTCTGATTTTTATACGTTCAATGTTTCGGAATATATATGTAACAGTTGTGAGCTTTAATTTCTTCAACGCTTTTACAGCTGGGAAAGACTTCAAAATGCTTAATAATAATGACCCAGTATATAAAAATGTTTTAATCATTCGATATATTTCCATATAATTAAATAGTTTTATCTATATTAATGATTTTTTTTAATAGACGCGTAATTGTATTTAGCTAAAAACTCACTATTTTTTTATAAAAATTACACATAAAATTCCTGTTGTTTTGATACGCATTATTAGGCCAACTTAGGCGTTGAAATAACATTTTCAAACAACATTGCACGAATTTCTAGGCATTGATTCTAAAACTAAAGAGGAAGTATATAAAATTAATGTCACTGTGAACGAGCGATGCAATCTCTCCCATGGAATGGCTTTTCATGAAATATTTCCTGAATTCGAAAACAAATAGGCATTTCAGCGCAATATGACAAGTTAAGCTCGGAATTGAGTGTTTAGTGCTGGTGGTATGTTCCGGAGTATGCACGAATTTACAATATACCTGTTACATACATGTATGTACTTAGAGTTGCATAAATTTTCTCATTTTTATTTTTATATTATTTATACTTAGGTTGTATATAAGGTTGTCTGGAAGAAATCGGTATCAGAAAAGTACCAAAACCAAACCGCAAGGTACACCACACCACCCACCGAAATGGAGCACCATACGGTGTACTCCGTCTCTCCGTCACTTTTCAGTGTATCTAGGCATCTCGCCCGCCTGAACTGCCGTACGCTAATAAGTAGCAAAGTGAACACACGTCTGGAGGATTGCTAAGTAAAACTATACGGCCTTAAGTAACTTAGGCTACTTTTATTTATACTATGCGAGCAAAGGCAAGACTAAAAACGTACGTAAGTAATTCAGACAACATAAATGTACATAAGTTGCCAGAAAATAGACCTATTTACCTATTAAACGATACATAACGTGGCTTCATTAGAGCTAGAATGGCTTATGTGATATGTTAACACATTAGTAATAACAATGATAATGATATTAAGGCTATTTTTCCTTTACTTTTACGTACTTTAGTATCGTTTTTTCTAAATGGACAATCAAGAATTCTTTTTCAGTACAGTTTTATCTAAACTAAACATATTTTTTAACAAAAATAGTTATAAGTACCCATATATTACTACTATACCTTCTACAGAACGTACACGTACATTCTTCAATAAAATTATAAACCTTACATTTCAATACTTCAGTTCGCTTTCATAAATATTAAAAGACTTATTGCATGTAAGCCAACAAATAAAATTCCTACTCCAAAGTTCAAAGATCGAAAACCAAGTTTTGCATTCCCATAAATATTGATATAAAAACTGCATGGAAGTCAGAAAATACAGGTGAGTTAAAAGTTTAAGCCAACATTCGTTATATCAGCGCTATGCTCAATTTCATTTCTCAATGAAATCTTTTACTGCAGTGATCAAACTAAGGTAGAGCACAAAAATCATGAATATTTCACCATTGCTTTTCTTTTAATTATTGCGGTTTCAAATTGCTTGAAAACTGCAAACCATGAAGTTTATTTTATATAATACACTAGCGACTCACCCTCGCTTCGCTTCGGGTTCGCCCCTAGACAAAAACAAATCTGTCCCACGGGAACCGTATTTTTTTCCGGGATGACATACATATAGCCTTTCTCAGTTAACGAGCTATCTAATGCAAAAATATTTTTTTCAAATTGGATTAGTAGTTACCAATCTAACAAACAAACAAAAAAACTCTTCAGCTTCATAATATTAGTATAGATATGTATGTATACAATTTATTTGCTAAATACTTTCATCGTTGGTCTAAATGTTATCCATGTACGATTACTGATTCTAAAACCTTTGGCCAAGTTTTCAGGTCTTGGGGAGCACTTAAAGCCTTCAATTTTAAATCGGTCCCGCGCCTGATTTCTTATCGACCGTTCGACTCATCTCTTACCGGATTTTGAGAGTGAAAGGAATAGAGAGGGTGTGTTTGTACACATGCTTGTATTCTATAGTTATGAACTGTACACATCGTTCACACGGTCTCATTGTGGCTTGCACCGTGACCGAAATCGGTCAGGGGGATATTGTTCTTTAATTGTTTTAATTCGACGAGAAAATATAGCTTATTATTAGTGAAAGAAATTAATATTTAATTCGTTGGTTCCATAAATTCTTCCTAAATATAAGAAAAAACTAAATGTATTTTATATCTTTTTATCTCTGCTTTGTTTCATTAAATGATAATAATATTATTTTTTATTTCACTTTACAATAAATCTGGTTAACGTTAAGTATTTATTATCTAGGTAAATAAGGTATTAAAAAATATATATAAAAAATGTTATAACATTACACCAAAGTTGTATTGCTTTATATTTTCGCAACATTTAAAATTTTGATACCTAAAGAATAAAAAAATCTCGGTTTATCTAAAAATTTGAGCACCGGTTTTATCGAGCTGCTGTCACTTGCGTAGTCTCTCGAGAGGTGGAATCCGGTTTTGTCAGTTCGATACAGATCCGCCTGATCCTCTGCCACGCCAAGTTAATTGTTACTGCGTTACACAACAAATTCTTATACAATTTTTATTTCGTAAGCCGAAAAATAATACGACATTAAAATATGAGTACCTGGGCAACCGAGCTTTTGGTCAAAAGTACAATTTTCTTTTTAATTTGGCTTAAAAACGAAAAAAAAAAATAAAATCTTGAATAAATACAAAAAAAAACAAAAGTAAAAACATTTTTCCGACTGGGATTCGTACTCGTGCCCTGTGATAGTCAATCTGGCGCCTTGGCCGTTCGATCACGATGTTTATGCCCGAGTGTGCGAAATTGTTAACATATTTTGCGTGCACTAATGCGAAAGAAAACCGCATGAAAACTCGAAAACACGCGTTTTCCCAGACATAAGACTAATCTAGATCGATTTTTCGCCCCCGAAAAGGCCCACCACATACCAAATTTCAGCGAAATCGTTAGAGCTGTTTCCGAGATCGCCGGTATAAATAAATAAATAATATAAAAGAATTGCTCGTTTAAATATATTAGATTTATATAAGTTCGGTAATCTGGGATTACCGTAATCACAGGTAATATGATATTAGCATCAATAATTTACTCGTAAAAGCCACTGTGAACTCTCTAAAGCAGAATAAAGAAAAAACAATATTATCCTTTTGAGATAATATGTAGAAATATACTATAACTCCAGAAGAAAATTGAGTAAATATCGAGAATAAATACTATAAAAATAAAAATTCCACAGATCTCGTGTCTGCCATGACCTTCGAGTACATTGAAAATGAATGTTCCAAATGAACTAAATTAAATTTTTTACATATTAATTACTAGCAGAACTCGCGGTTTCATCCGCGTTCAGACTACAAAAAAGTCTTTGGCTTTATGTTATAACTAATATATTATGTATAACTTGATGGCTGTAATAATTTCAAATGTGTGTGTATGTATTATTATTAATATTGTGTTGTTTTTACTAACATATTTACACACAAAAAAAATGTTACACAATAGATACTTACACCAATTAAAATTAAAATTTTTTTTTACACAATAGTTACTAAAACCAATATAATTTTAGCGATCGTAACTCAAAATATCCAGTATCCTAAAAGATATTTAATGAACTTTAATTTTAATTATGTAAATTAATTTTCATTTAAATTATTTAGCAAGCTCCACACCGCTACTTTTTGCACATTTTTCTACGCCATCTTTTTAAAATTAGAAGAAGAGAGTACAATGATACAACTCGCATATCTACCAAAAGAATCCCCTATATGTTTGCGACTGGCGAAGAAGACAGGCGAATAAGACCGGCTATCTTCTTCGCATTGACGAAGAAGATCGCCTGTCTTATTCGCCAATCGAATATTGCTTCTTCGCCTGTTTTCTTCACCTTTCTTCCTCGCCTTTCTTCTTCGCCTGTCTTCTTCACCTCTCTTCTTCGCCTGTCCTCTTCTCTTCTCTTCGTCCTACCCCGCCCCGCCCCGCACCGGCCCGCCCCGCCCCGCCTCTCCTCTCTCATCTTCTCTCCTCCCCCCCCTTCCCGCCCCTCTTCTCCCCTTCCCCCTCCCCTACCGTCCACTCTCCTACCCTCCACTAACCTACCCTCCGCACACCTCTCCTCCCCCAACATTGATAGGGTTGCTCCCACGGTCCACTCTGCTATCAGAGAAGTGCCGGGAACAACCCGCATAATACTACCACCCGGCTGGATTACCTTCCCACACTGGAACCACGACAAGGTAAACCCACATCGGGCGGATGAAAAGCGAGTAATACATAACCCCATTTAAAATATTAGATATAAAAAATATAGAAATACTTCTATTCTAAAACTCACGTTGTATGTTACATGTAGAATAATATCAAAGCTTAGGACTAAAGGGAAAAGGATTTGAAAAGCAACAGTTTTAATATTGACAGTGGACTTATATTGAGTTCATAAGGTGAATTCAGTTTTCAATTTCAGAGATTTCACGAACCACAGAAATCCATTGAATAATATTTCTGACTTTATGTCAATCGAAGAGCCCGCAACTTAGAATAAAATGTGCTTTGACTCCCTGAGTTTTATTTTGGTTTGTACTAATAAAAAGGTTACTCTCAAAATATTCAATTATTGACATCGTTTTATTAATTATTATTAAATATATAATACATATTCCACAATGTCGTATATGTATGTAGTTATACATAACATATGTACAATGAATATATCTTTTATTACGTATATCGTCCTACTTAACGTCAGTCCGTGTTGGATTCAGTGAAAAAGAAAGCCTTAGGCATTAAGTCCGTCAATTACACGTATTACGGCAACAAATCTTTGTATAGAAAATAAATAAATAAATGCCTTTTTAATACAACAAAATGTTTTTAAATTATTCAGTACTTTAAATCAAAAACCCTTTTAAACGATTTCATCACATATACAAAAGGTTTGTGAAATAGCAAAGGTCCTCGTAGCAATCGAGGCACTGACATGAGATGGCTTTTCACTAGATATTTCATGTTACAACACAACTAGGGTTTATGGAAACATTTTTTTTAAATTCTAAACTTGTTAGTGGTCACTTTAGTAAAAATACGAGGTGGTTAGTTTGTCACTTTGAATGTGTGAGAAAATACCTTGCTTTTTTGATACTTTGAAACTATAATCTCAAAGGATTTTTGTATTTATAATGTGACTATCTTATATATAATTGTAGCACGTATGTATGTACTATGTATACTTATTTAATCTACATTATGATGTACACCGTGTAAATAATCTCCACTTTACATGAAAATACGTAGAATAAGAAGCTTAAACGTTCACACATATGTATCTTCTAATTATTAGAGGAAACCTGCAAGTCCTAAGAGAACCTAGTAAGTTTTCAAAAGACATATCAAGTCCGCTAATCCGCACTCGGCCAGCGTGGTAGGCTATGGCCTGATCCCCCTCTTATTATTTCTTAATGTCCCATGCCCGTAATGGGACGTAGAAAAGGGCTGTATATATTATTATCAAAATGTACATATATGAGCTGTGAACTCATCAATAACCACCCCATATATAAGGAAGCTGCTTTAAATCGGAAATTAGGGTAAGTCCGGGAGAGATGCTCATAAAGGAGAGATGCCTAATAAATTTAAAAATTAAATTAATTAATGTTGCGTGATTCGGAACGCGTCCATAATACATCAGTCGACAGTCAATGTCAGTGTGGAAGTTTTTACACAAAGACAAATTACTTATAATTAATATTTTGGTGTTAATTTGTAAAATAAGATAAGTGTAGTTAACTTTTACGTTAGAATATAATCTCTGAGATAGTTTGCAGTAATTTTTTTCCCTAAATTCTTTAGTTAAATAGTATTAAATTGTTTCATAATGTAACATTGTGATCTTGTTTTGTTAACAATCCACCATTTTCTATTGTAAATGCTTTACGGTGTGTTCAGAGTCGATAGGCATCTCTCCCTAATGATCGGGAGAGATGCCCAATGATGTTTTGGGGTTAGATGCCCAGTATATTAATTGATTCCCCCCCAACGTGTGTTCACCTTGTCGTGGTAGGGGAGCTCATTAGCGTTCGGCAGTTCATCCGGACGCTAATTAAGGCAGTGGTAGCCCAGTGGGTAACGCACCCGCTTGGGAAAGCGAGTGAAGTGAAATCCTGGGTCTCGCACTTGTGATATTTTCATGTGCGAATCATTTCAAACATGATTACCACTTGCCTTACGGTGAAGGAAAACATCGCGAGGAAACCTCCATATCTGAAAGAACCTAGCAAGTTTTCGAAAGACATTATGAAGTCCGCCAACCCGCACTTGGCCAGCGTGGTGGATTATGGCCTAATCCATATGGTTGCTCTTGGTACCTCTCTGACGGCAGAGTGGATCGTGGGAGCAATCTCACGGTTGTTGTAGTCTACTTCGGCAGACCTGCCGTCGGGGTGCCCCATTAAGACGGGGGAGGTTTTGTTGGGTTTTAGTGGGTAGTACTGGCTTTTCTAGCCGGTGAGTCCCCCATAACCATCTGTACATCTACAGGTAGTATGTATAAATGCAAAAAAAAAGGATTTTTGCGTCACTAACCAAAGTACGTCTGATTATGCACTAATTACTCGTCCTATACCTATCCCTGACATCTATTTTTTAAAACTATAGGCAACTCTCCCGGACTTACCATAAATAGACATTACCTTAGAAACAACTACTTTTAAAAAAATCATTTATTTTGTTATTATTTCACCCTAACTTACCCAGACAAACAAGTTCTTCATTAAAATTTATACAAAACCACTCTTAAATCTTGTAAGAAAAAAGAATCATGATAATCGTTTCACAAATTGAATACCTCCTCCCTTTTAGATTTATTTCAATAATAAAATATTTCAAAAATAATTGCCTAATTACTATCTTAATGAAATGATGAGCGAAAAGGAAATAGACACATAAATTTATTTTGTGAATAGCGATACATTAATTATTTCTATTAAAGTGTATTTCTGAACCGAAAACTTTAAGTTTTATCGGAGAACGAAGCTTTTAAGTCTTAAATGAAAACCTTTACAACACCAGAAATTTCATTCAATTCACTAATTAAGTGGTTTATTACGTTCTCGTTAATAATTTTGTATTTACTTGAATAACAACTATTCCAAAATTAAATAAAATTTACTGCTTTTAATTTGGCTAGCAAATATTCAGCATCAAACTAAAACAAAATTCTGCGACGTTATTTTATTGTACAGTAGTAAAAATACACGTAATTTCTCTTCGAGAGTAATAAAACGTGTAATTTCTTCTTAGGAATTGAGTAAAAGGAAAAGTGTGTTTTCTAGAGTACCTTATGTGACAAAATGTCTGAATATTCAACGTATTTTCAGACGAAAGCGGAAAAAATCTAATAAGAGTATAATACAAGTCAGAATGACCCTACATATAATTCAATTTGAAAAAAATTGTTAGCAAAATTTTTTTATTGTTTAAAAGATACCGAGTACCAACCATGCTTTGTGCTATTATGGTGACGGCCATGACATTTGCGACAGGTCAAAATGTCGGGAACTAAGAGATCATGGTAAAAACAAAGTAAATAATATATGTAGGTATATAAAGGAAGACTAATAAGTAATAGAAAATCTTTAACGTATATTATTGAAAATGAATATTATGGGTATAAAAGATCTATTATAATATACCTACATAACATATCTATACATATTACCTATACATATAATAAAATTGTAACTGAGTCGAATCTGTACAATAAATATTTTTTGGAAAATCTTATTGAAATAGTTAATTTTTGTGTTAATAGTTGTTATCGAAACAGAGGCCGAATCTATAGTTTTTAGATTTTGTCTGTCTGTCTGCCTGTCTGTCTGGGATCGCATCACGAGAAAACAGCTAGACAGACTTTGATGAAATTTAGTATGATGATAGCTGGTTATCCGGGTCAACATATTGAATATTTTTTATTGCGGGAAAATATCTCATCTCTTAGAAATCTATAGTAAACGTTAAAACGTACTTAGTTTATTAATAAAATTCAAGTTAAACTTTGGAACACTACAGCTCAGAATAACTACACCACGGGATAGTACGTATCAACCAATATCATGAATTTAAAAGTGCATTTATTTATATCTACTAGTATTTCGCCTGGTGGTCGACATTCGATTATAATCGTTGTAAATTAGAGTTAACCTAGTGGTCAAAATTCCATTAAAATGATTATTGAAAATTTAAGAAAAATATACAAATATAAATAGAACTTACCTATCTATAGAAAAATAACTGTTACCAATTTTTTTATTGATAACACTAAAGCGCATCTATAGGTATTAAACCAAAAAGAAAAAAAAATTGTTGACAAACAGAAGAGAAAAAGGTACTAATATGTTTTATCTTTGCTTATTTATATACATACATATATCTTCGATTTTTAGGTATTACTTAAAGGTGCCTGCACACTTGTTTGAGTGCTCTCGGCATATCTCGCTGAGAGCTATCGCGTAAGAAGTCTATATACGACTGTAATATAGCTCAATTTGGTTCATCAATTGTGTATCTCGAACCCAAATATCCAAGAACCTTTGATTTGGGTTGAAAAACAGGAGGAACTGACACCAGGTGATGCCCAACAAACAACAAAAAAACGTGAAAAATACTGATTAACATTGATTGTGTCTCGGAATATAGCCGTGTGAGTGTGTACTGTACAACCTTTATTACAGATATTTATACTAGAGTCAGATTTCAAGAAATGATTTTCAAATTTAAATTCATAATATTTTATTCAGCCTTAAATTATTACAATTTTTACGTCATGAGTCTACTACCAGTTTGGAAGCCTCAGACCTGAAAAGCACTGGCGAAAGAAACTGATTGCATGAAAACATGTGGAATAGCCTAAGAAAAACTGAGGAGAGTACCGAGTCAATGTATGTATATTATAATAATTAATTAATGTATCTTAAAGAGTTTCAATAATTTTGATCAATGAAACTTCACAAAGTACAATTTTATAATTAAATAAAATCAATTTAACATTCAAGCGTATTAATAGAATGTTTATGGAATTCAAAGGTTTCAAAGTACGTAAATAGGAAGCTTATAAAATGAATGGGCGCAGCGAGCGATGTGACAAAATTTCCTTGCCACAAAATTACCTTTTATTATTAATTTTATATTTTATTTTTAATTAAAAATAACGTCATCCGTCTCGTTGATGTTATTTTTAGGGTTCCGAAGCTCAAAAGGATAAACTGAATACTTATAGGATCACTTCATGATCTGTCTGTCTGTCAAAATCCTTTTTCTCAGGAATGCGTGAAGTATAAGTTTTTGCGATTATAAACTTATTTGAATATTTCATGCTACGGAGCCCTTGGTGTGCGCGTCAGATTCGCACTTGTCTGATTTTATGTATATGTATATTAAGTGTAATGTGTCCGCAAACCCGCACTTGGCCAACGTGGCGGACTATGACCGGATCCCCCTCGTATTGAAGGGAGGCCCATGTCCCGCTGTGGGACGTTCAAAAAAGGCTGAATAAAATACATTCTTGTCTTGAAATCGATTGACCTATATTGCAATGCTAGTTAATTATATTCGATCAGTAAGTCAATTGACATCCAGTTAATTACGTTTAACGTTGTAATTCTTTCAATCTACGTGGTATCATTAAATTTCTATAAAGTATTCGTCTTATTATACAAATTCGATTTTAATGTTAGTTTTTTTATGTTCTATCATTTTTATATTCATAGGTTCAAAATCTCATATTAGCAAGTAGAGAAGCACTAATTGCTTATAATAAAATGTAGCGTAATTAGTGCTAAAGAAAGCGACGGCTGAGTTCTATCTGCCTCCTTATTCACTAAATATCAGTCTACATATATCTATAACTAGTAAGTTACCCTTACTTTGCTCTAATATCTATAATTATAAATTATATTAATATCTTAATTTTTTTTTAATACTATTGACTTATCCTATTCTTGTATATCAATGGTATTGTTCTGGTAGTTAATTCTTACGGACTTTTATTTCTAGTTATTATTTTATACTATGTGGAGTAATGGCTAACAGCTGCACTTCTAGAGGTCCTGTTTTCGAGTCCCGGATCGGGTCATGTTTAGTTATTGAGTCTTTCTGTTTAGAAAATCTGAGTAACATTTTTGAGTTGTAAAGTTAGCGGTGTTTCATTCACCCCCGTGCCTCAGAGAGCACGTAAAATCTTCGATCCTGCGCCTAAACTCTCATCGGTCGTGTCAAAGTATCGTCCTATCGGAATTTGTGACTGAAAGGGATAACGACTGCACTGGTATCTGCGCATACACTTTTGCACTATAATATCTCCTGTACAGTTGGGTATTCTCAGTAAGATTAGCCGTCGTGGTCAAAATCGGTCAAGAGGACCGTAGTATTTTATCCAATTTCTACCAGCATCTTTGCATAATGTATAAAACCTTAAATATGACTTAAAAAGCTTCTGCTATCAAATGTAAACACATAATATTGTAATGAAAACATTATAAGATTATGTAAGGATAAAAACTATTCTTATAATATAAACTTTCACATTATATCACTTTTCAGTACAATCATATCTGTAATCCACTGTATAGATTCCAGCGTAAATTTTTTGCGTGTGAATAATATATAGAGTCACGTCACAGACCGTGTCTCACTTCGTACGTGTCATGAGAGGTATTCTGTCAACGCACTTGCGAAAGGTATTCTGATATTTTGATTTCTGCGAAAATTATGTGTTTATTATTTATCTTGCAAAAATAATTTTCATGTTCAAATCGAAAATTACTTTGTTTTTAACTGAACCTACGCATGTTAAAAGATTTTTTGAGATCCATTACAATGAAAAAGACTTATGAATGAATTAATTATGTTTTTAACAAAAAAATCTTTGAAACGAGTAATACTAACTCTTTTATATATTCTTAAAAAAAATGTCCTAAAAAATTAATACACAACTTTGATTGGTATACATTATTATTAAAAGTACTAATACCTATTTTTATTTTATGTAATCGCAGAATTTTTATCATGAATATACCAAGGAATGCGATACTTCTTCGTAGCAAACACATATTATGTGATTAAGAGCTACGAAAAGCTCATCGTAGCGCGACTATTTTTGCCTAAATAACGGAATTTTGAATTCTATCTCTACGAATAATTGTTTCGAAATTATAGGCTTAGACGTCTTAGTTTTTATTTATATAATACTAGCGATTCACCCTTACTCCGCTCGGATTCATCCCTAGTTACGTTTTAACGTTTAGAATAAATTTCTCAGAGACGAGATATTTTCCCGCAGTAAAAAGTATTGTATATGTTGACCCGGATAACCAGCTATCATCATACCAAATTTAATCAAAATCCGTCTAGTGGTGTTCTGGTGATGCGTTCCCAGACAGACAGACAAAAATTCTAAAAACTATAGATTCGGCCTCTGTATCGATAATAATGTCTATTTCAATAAGATTTTCCAAAAAAATATGTAATGTACAGATTCGACTCAGAACTTGTGTACATTCTAATTAATGTATTAATATATTATTATCTATTATAAATGACTAAAGTTTTTCTTGTCTGAGTTAATTCACGCGGTAAAAGATTTCAAAGGAGGGAATCAAAGTGAAATGGAGCACAACGCTGATATAACGAATGCGGATGGTAAACTTTTAACTGAACGTCACAGTCTATTTGCGGTTGTGTGGAGCTTAGTATTTACTATTTCAAAATACTCAATATTTTCTTTTACTTATTGAAAAATATAAAGTAAAAAAAAAAACAATTTAAACTGGTTTAAATTGTAGAAATTTCGTATAAATATAACATTAATTTTAGACTGTTTTTATGTTTTAAAAATTAAAAACGCTTTTCAAAGAGAAAGTATTTAAAAGGTCTACTTTGTTTTTCTAGATGGCTACGCTTATTTTTTGGCCAATTCATAAAAATAACATACTAAAGTTAGTTACAAAACAAATACACAATAGGGAAAATATGCGTGTGATTTAAATAAAGCCATTTTTTTTATAATTATTATTGCTTCTGAATTAAGTTTAAATTAATATCAATATTTTTCATTATAAAAATAATTATTGAAAAGTGCAAAAACAGTTGGGAAATTCAAAGTAGTTGAAACCCAACGCCATTGGTCAGACCGATTGTGACGTCAAAGTCTATTATAACAGCGCGCTGTTGTTTGGTGTTTGCGATTGGTACTAACAACTGTTTATTCGTTGATTGCAATGTTTTCATAGATTATGACGTCACGCCAAGGGCGCCGAAATGGTGGAAGTTTAAATTATCCCTATCTGTATGATATTTTTATTTTTTTTTATACTAAATTTTAGTTTTTTGAAGCTGGATATTCTTTCTTCAATTATATAACAATGTAAGCTATTGTATAAAAAAATCACACCTATTATCTATTATTAAATACAATAAATGGTATATATTATGTTCGAAATCATTTTCTATAAATTATTGTAATTCATTATTAGCTAAGTTAAAATTTCTTTATGAATGAATACATTTAATATTATATTACTCGATGCTTTTAAAAAAACCTAATAACCTAATACGTTACCTTATTTAGTTCGTTTCATTAAAAGTTTGAGCTCATAATTTTTAGAAGAGCCTTTGTCAAAGTTTTACTGAGAGAAAGTTATTCAATTTTTAAACGCACTCTACTATTTATTTGTTTTAACTTGCAAAAATAATAAATTTTCTACTGATTCATTTATCCATCTGAAATCAATGGTAGCCGAGTGATAATGCATTCGATTTGAAAACTAAGTGAAACAGGTTCAAATCTCGGAAACGTTTCTAATATGATTATTTGCCTGACAATGAAAAAAAACAGAGTTTATGTATGAGAAGACTTTAGTAGTTTTCAAAAAACATAGGAAATCCGTCAACATTTGGCCAGGGTGGTGTGGCTATGGCCTAATCTCCCTTGCAGTGGGACGAGACATATGATAAGCAATAAGAGGTTAAAAAAGCTGTTATTCATTTTTATTTGTTAATTTATAAGTCAATTTCTGACATATTAAATAAAATACCAACTTTTGGTGTATTGGGATTAAAGAAGTCAGAAAGCAACAGTGGTGAAGGGTCCATACAAGACGATTCCCACCGTCTTACCTTTTAGAAATCCAATAATCCATCGTTAATTATAAATATTTATTTGTTGAATTAACATAATTCGTAAATACAAAATCTATACATAATATGAAAATACATTTATGCACTCCAAATAGCTTATACGTTGCTTCATAGAAATGCGACGATAAGATTTTGCATTTTAGCTTACCGAGTTCATACTAAATTGTGTTTTATGCATACTTCTGGATTGAACATTGTCACGTGGCGTCGTTCATTTTTAGCATCGCACTAATCAAATTTTTGTTGCTCAAAAAGCTGCTTCTGAACGTCTTATTCTGCTTGTAATTGGTCAGAAATTACAAAACGTCAGTCGTCACTAATGACAATTGAGGCGAGCAATGTTATTATTTGAATGAAATAATATAAATTAATATGGCGAATTATTATTATCAAGTGCATTGCTGATGAGATTTTTTTTTGTTTTATACAGTTTTAAGTTGATTGTAGCATAATATGTACATTTTGTGCTGTGTTTGTTTGTGGAATGAGAAAGTTTCATATATTTGTTATTTTGGTGAGTTCTATTGTTGTTTAATAAATAAAAATTATGTCGTCGAGATACTCGTTTGTTTGAAATATGATTTAATTATTACATGAAATGAGTTACCTAAATATTTCTATAAAACTTTTTATTAAAAATATGTCTGAATGTGCTGAATTAGAAAAAATATTAAGTTTTCCATGTTTATTATTCTCTGATTCTATTTATATTTAGAGTAAATTTTAATATGTTAAAGTTATTTTAAATGAGTTCCATTAATTAACAATATGATTTGACGAATTAAGCTAAATACTAAATAGGTTATTCAGACACTTTAAAAAACGGACGTATTGCTTTAATTATAATATATATTGGTAGTATACTCATGACGTTCAGTAAAAATTGTAATAATTTAATGCTAAATAAAATATTTTGAATTTGAATAATTAATAAAGACTATGCTTCTTATTATTCATTTATTTTTTTTGTGTAGAGTATCTACTTATTTCATAATTTTCGTTCAATTTGGTTTCATAGATAAAATACAATAAATAATAAATCAATCTCATCAGTAAAAAAGACGAAGTAGTTCAAAGAAATATAAGTAGATGGCGGTATTTATAAATATATTTATGTAAAATTAACAAAAGAAAAAAAAATCTCAATAAATATAGGTTGTAATAAACTTTTAATAAAGAAAAATAAAATAAAATCAAATTTCCATATTTTCACTTACATTACTTCTGTATTATTATTTTCCGTATTTTTACTTATTTTGTTAATTGCTGCGAAAAACAAGGATATACATACATAATAAACAAATAAATTTTCCCATTACATTAATAAAAAAGTACTAAATTTTTAAATCATTGCATGCAAAAATCCATCAAAATCGATTTAGCCTTTAAGCTTTAAGATCTATTATCCAGGAAAAAGATATGGAACAGATAATATTCACTAATAACAAGTATTAGTTTGAAATATTGACAAAAATAAAGATTAATTTGTATAAGATTACTCATATGTATTAAAGTAATCCTCTAGATAACGAGCCTGTTGATTGGTTTCATCTCGCTTTGGAACATATTCCTATGTTCACGATGGCTTGTTAATTCGTTAATGAATCATTAGAAACCATATTATATATCATATTTTGTATCTCACTCACAGTACTTGTCTTTTATCATTAACCAAGTACGTAATTTTTGCATGGAAATAATTATTTCTTATAAAGAAAATATATAGAAATAACTAACGGTTCACCCTCGCTTCACTCAGGTTCGCCCCTAGATGATTCTTTAAATTGACATAACTTTTTTATTTGGGAACCGATTGAAATAAAAGAAATACTAAATGTTAAATGAAGCTTACCACAATACATCAGTGAAAACCGCACCCAAATCGGTTAAGCCGTTTCTAAGATGAACGCGCACAAACGTACAGACAAACCGACAAACAGACAAAAAAAATCATTGTTTTGAGTTCTATTGCGTTAATAAAGATCCCCAATAATAGCTAGTTTTTTATAAATATCTTTCATGTACAGACAGCGATCAGTTACAATTTTATTATACGTATAGATAGATTATGATTCAGGGCTGCTGAGTAAATTATATAGATTACATTATGGGAGGTCGTAGAAAATTACAAAAAAATGTAAAAGGGATACTGGGTGAAATTAGGTTAAATTAACGAAGTTGTAAATAAAGTATGCTTGAAAACTTAATCGAAGAAATCGAATGTGTAACAGAAAATTAGTGTGATCTTTAAATAATCCGAAAATACAGAGCTTAATAAATAACGAAATGAAATCTCACCAAGAACACAAACTTGTTTGGGACGTAGATACCACATAGAAATAGGTATCCGTTAAGTTTTTTTTTGGTAAGTAAACAGTGGTAACGCGCTCGCTTGGGAAAACCGAGTGAAGCGGGTTCAAATCCCTCGGTCTCGCACCTCTGATAACATCATGTGAGTATCATTCCAATATGATCACCACTTGTCTTACGGTGAAAGAAAACATCGTGAGGAAACCTGCATGTCCGAACTTAAAAAGTTTTCTAAAGACATTTGAAGTCCGCCAACTCGCGCTTGACCAGCATGGTGGACTATGGCGTGATCCTACTGTATAGGGACCCTATTGTAAGGGGATCCTATTGTAAGGAAGGTTCGTGCCCAACAGTGGAACGTTAAAAAGGGCTGAAAACTATAAGGGTAAAAAAGGGTTGAAAATTTGTATGAAAATACCTTATTTTTAAACTGCATAGGCAGAGCCGCGTGCTACTACAAGTATTATATTACAGAAACAATTCAACAGTAGCTAAGATAAATAAAAGCGAGGCATTAAGAGCAGATTAACGGTAGAAAGCTTTTTGATTATGCTCCTATCTCTTACCAATTGTTTCTGAATATCTCTTTTGGAACAAAAATGTATTGTTATTTCGTTAGGTATTTATTTGTAAAATAACAAAGCTAATGATCTCTGAGTAAATTTGGTTAGAATAGGTTTAAGTATAACATTTCAATTATTGACAATAATTTTATGTAAAGAATGATATGTGAATGATTCTGATAGTATTTCTAAATTCAAATTTAATTTACGAAATTTTTATTTCAAAAATAATTGCAATTTGTCTGATTTATCACTTTGATTTTGTTTAGTTAATAATGTATTTTTATTTAAAGATAATTCTTTTACGATACGACTTATTTAAACCATCTACATTATTACTTTTCAATTTATTATGTTGTTATTTAATCAATCTGTATTGTTAATTTTTAATTGTCTCTGTTGTAATTTTTTTAAATAATTTTGATAATTGTATTTTTAATATTTTAATGAATTATGTTTTAACTCAATTCTACTTATTCTTGATTGTATTGTCTGGTGTAATTTTTTGTTGCATGTACTTATTATTCTCCGTTATTTGTATACGTGTTTCTTTGCAATGCGTGTAACACCTATAATTAAGATAACATTTAGACTCCTTGTGTGCATGCTATAATTCTGTGTTTTTGTTAATGTATATCTTGTTGGTGTTAGTAATAAATAAATAAATAAATAAATAAATAAGTAAGTAAGTAAGTAAGTAAGTAAGTAAGTAAGTAAGTAAGTAAGTAAGTAAGTAAGTAAGTAAGTAAGTAAGTAAGTAAGTAAGTAAGTAAGTAAGTAAGTAAGTAAGTAAGTAAGTAAGTAAGTAAGTAAGTAAGTAAGTAAGTAAGTAAGTAAGTAAGTAAGTAAGTAAGTAAGTAAGTAAGTAAGTAAGTAAGTAAGTAAGTAAGTAAGTAAGTAAGTAAGTAAGTAAGTAAGTAAGTAAGTAAGTAAGTAAGTAAGTAAGTAAGTAAGTAAGTAAGTAAGTAAGTAAGTAAGTAAGTAAGTAAGTAAGTAAGTAAGTAAGTAAGTAAGTAAGTAAGTAAGTAAGTAAGTAAGTAAGTAAGTAAGTAAGTAAGTAAGTAAGTAAGTAAGTAAGTAAGTAAGTAAGTAAGTAAGTAAGTAAGTAAGTAAGTAAGTAAGTAAGTAAGTAAGTAAGTAAGTAAGTAAGTAAGTAAGTAAGTAAGTAAGTAAGTAAGTAAGTAAGTAAGTAAGTAAGTAAGTAAGTAAGTAAGTAAGTAAGTAAGTAAGTAAGTAAGTAAGTAAGTAAGTAAGTAAGTAAGTAAGTAAGTAAGTAAGTAAGTAAGTAAGTAAGTAAGTAAGTAAGTAAGTAAGTAAGTAAGTAAGTAAGTAAGTAAGTAAGTAAGTAAGTAAGTAAGTAAGTAAGTAAGTAAATAAGTAAATCAATAAATAAATAAATAAATAAATAAATAAATAAATAAATAAACAAACAAACAAACAAACAAACAAACAAACAAACAAACAAACAAACAAACAAACAAACAAATAAATAAATAAATAAATAGTATCTGTTATATATGTACTAATGCTTTATATGTAGACTAGCGACTCACCCTCGCTCGGCTCGGGTTCGTCACTAGCTGTATTTAAACGTTTAGTGTAGATTTCTCAGATATGAGATATTTTCCCGCAGTAAAAAGTATCCTATATGTTGACCCAGATAACCAGCTATCATCATACGAAATTTCATTAAAGTCTGTCCAGTGGTTTTTTTGTAATGCGTTCCCAGATAGACAGACAGATAGACAGACATACAAAAATTCAAAAAACTATAGATTCGGCCTCTGTATCGAAAATATTGACTATTTCAATAAGATTTTCCAAAATATATTTAATGTACAGTTTTGACTCAGAATTTTATATGAGATATTAGATATAGATATGCGTGGACGAAGAAAATGTAAACTCTTAAGAAGTTATGTTTTTATTCAGACTAATGTTTTTACCATAAAAATGTCTATTAATAAAATCCAACTTTTTTTTTTTTATTTTAGAGTTTAGATGTTTACTTTCCTCGCGTACGTCATGCCAAAATGTCATCAAATCATGTAAAAATGATTAGGTATAAATGTAAAAGTATAACACATTCTATAATAAAACAGTATGAGCTCGTATGGCGTTTTATATATGTTTGCACGGGACTGAAACCTAAACAACCAATAGATTGTTTTCTTTCTGTCAATCAGTCTTTATACTCGTTAATCTTGGGAATAGCTACATAAGTACTTTTGATTTCGAAACAAAAAGGTTCCTATAGAATTAAAGTGCTAAAGTAAAGCTAAAATACACTCTATATTATAAATTTGTTCATATCGTGTTATGTTCTATACCAACACCCTAACTCAGTTAGGACTTAGTTAAATTATTAGCTAATAACCATATCAGTTAACCGTAAATTTAACTGCTACTAGCGTAACAGTTAGTGTTTCGTGAACAGGTGTTAGTTTAACGTAACATCGTTAGTGCGTTTGAACCAATTTGTTCAGCTACCAACGCTTTAGATTTGTGATGGTTGGTTGGGTCCGGGCGTGTGAACATATACCAAATCTGATTTTTTACTGGAAAATAGCGTATTTTTTCAGTAATTTTTGATACTTTAAAAATTATTATTCTATAAGTACTAACTTTATAGTTTTTTAATTGAACTTTTATACATATAACATGCAATGTACCCTCGTTTCGCTCGGATTATTCGCTTACAGTAGGCTATGTGTTACTCCTGGTAATATTGTACGTTGTGTAATATTATATTGTTGTCGTTGTGGGAGCCATATTAACGTCCCACAATCAAAGGAAGGTTATGTGTTTGACCTATATGTATGTACATATTTATGTCCTTTCCTATGTTCCATCAAAGTTACTAAACAGCTTAACTGATTTTGATTATTCATACGTTGTTATATTCGTCCTAATAGATTATCAGAGTATACAAATATTATTTAAAATTAAAATGGCAAATTTCAGGCACCAATTTACACAAATTGTCTTGATAAAAGTGGTCTTGATCGAGTGGGGTATCAAAATAACGTTAATTAAGAGGCGATCATAAAAATATATACAACTCATATGTTTAAAAGTAATTTGGGGGAATAGATTTCAAAGTAAAACTCCAAATGTCTAACTGGCTGAAAATAAAAAGTTGTAAATAAAAAAATAAGTTATTAAAATAAAAAACATCCCACTGCTTAAAAAATAAATTAAAAAGATGAAACCAAATTGCCAAAGGAACGTACCTATTTATAGTATTATGCAGTCTGAGACATACAGACAAGTAGAGAGATTCTTAGCAAGTGCAACACATGAACAAGTATTTCTTAAGACATTATTTAGACACTATTAAAATTAGTTTTATTATGTATAAGTTTATTATATATACATTATTTACTTCAATTCATTAAATAAATAATTAAAGTAAAAACTTGATATATTAAAATTTGTCTGGGATTCCAATACGAATTTTGACATAAGCAATAAACAAAATTGAAACTGATATTGCAAAGCTATGCGAGGCAGTTTCAAACGAGTAGTAATATGGGTAAAAACTTTAACTCGTCATCGCTTGTGTCACGTTTTTTTCAAAGTTGTTACTCTATAAACAAAAAGGTTTGCTACCCATACCCATACCATACCCGTACCCATACACATAATTAACCTAGTAACTAACCCTGGCTTCGCTCCCCTAGGGCGTCCCTAGGTACGTGCATATAACGTTGCTACAGTTTAATAGATGTTTTTAAGAGGAATAATTCCATAATACATAGTTCTCATATAACTCTATTAGTTGAGAATTATTGTCATATTTTAGCCAATTTACACAAAACCCTAATAAATTATACACGTAAACAATCCTCCAATACAATTCTGTCCGTTGGTGAAAATCGTACGAAAATCCGTCCGATTATAGTTTACTAGCGACTCACCCTCGCTTCGCTTCGGGTTCGTTCCTAGAAAAAACAAATCTATCCCACAGGAACCATACATTTTCCCGTTATGATATATAGCCTACAGCCTTCCTCAGTTGACGGGCTATCCAATGTAAAAAAAATTTTTCAAATCGAATTCCTAAGATTAGCGCGTTCAACCAAACAAACAAACAAACCCTTCAGCTTTATAATATTAGTATAGATGAGTTTTTATAGCAGAAAAAAGGTATGTAGAACAGACGCGTCATGGGGACATTGTTTTATAATATGTCGCGATAATAATAAGCTTTTAATTCTTTATAGCAAAACATATCTAGCTCTCCTCTAGCAAGGCTCGCTATCTGCCTTATCTCGTTCTCCCACCTTTTATTGCCTGACCCGTTTCCCGTCTCTCGGATACTCGTTCATCCCATTCATACATATATATATGATCATGTATGTACGTACAATGTTCATCAATGATTTATATTCACAAGTATAAACTCCTAAATGTAAATAAATTTATTTGTCGTATCTGAAGTATATTTTGATATAATAAATAAATGTTGGGACATTTACACGCGGCACCATGTAGTTCCATGGTAAGCTACGAGGCTTGTGTTATGGACACAAGATAGTTGGTACACTACACACTATATAACTTTACATACATACATATTATAAGTAAATATAAACACCCTTGGCGAGTACGAACATTCGTGCTCATCAGACAAATGAATGCCCCCAGCGGGACTCGAACCCGCGACCGCTGGCACAACAAGTAGGCACTACAAACAGCCAAACGTGTCATCAAAAATTATTATAGTGCCACCTATTTAGGCGTAAATGATGCTTTGTCAGAAACATTCACGGGTGAACACAATAACTGACTAACGCTTCATGGTGATCGGATGAATGGTACCTATAGGGGCACATTGTTCCAACCAGACTTATATTCATTTTTAGGGTTCTGTATCTAAAGGAGAAAAATGAACCATTAATAATGTTAGTTTTATTGGTATCTTATATTACTTGTATTCAATATATCAAAACTTATGTTACTTAAATTAAATCATGTTTAAATTATTTTGAAATGTAATTTTTTAAGGTGACATTTATGAATGTATTTTAAGGATAAATAATAGTATTAATAACTAGCGACTCACCCTCGCTTCGGTCATGTTCGTCCCTAGGTACGTTTTAACGGTTAGTGATTCCTATACAAAATAAACAGTTCAGAACTTTTTGATTTTCCAGGTGTTTTTTTTTTGTTTTCACTATTTTTTTTATATTTAACCTACTACCCCTGACACACCCCCAACAAAACAAAAAAAGAATTATTCAAATCAGTCCAGCCGTTTTTGAGTTTTAGCAAGACTAACGAACAGCAATTGATTTTTATATAATATATAGATTAATAAATACTATCCTCCTAACATGATGTCTAGACTCTAAGCAATATCCTGTACTGACTAAGCGGGAAGCTGAAAATATAATATGTGAACATACATATGTAGATATAGATAAATAGATATAGTTATATATTTATGAGTAATATTTAATATTGCAAGGAATTATTCTTTGAGATCAATTTGTGTAATTTGATAAGGAAATAAAGGTCCTCCTGAGCTCCTTATAGTTGATTATGTCTGTATCTTTTTTTCCTTGGGGAAGATTGACATATAATTATTCGTCATTTCATATCCCGTTTTCTACTTTTGTTGAGATACTGTACATTGGCTGGTGCAGTATTTAATATTATGTTTTTTTTTTCTTAATCGAACCAGGGTAAAATCTATGAAGCTAATGTGACAATTAAGTCAGCTGCATTTTATCAAAGAATTCATCTCGTTTTATATAGTTTTATTTTAAACTCTTCATAGTTCTCTTTTAACTTCAGTTCAGTTATTTTTATGAAAGTTTGTGTTTTTCAACCATATAACATTTAACATTCATTTAAAAATAAGAGTATACTAAAAAGTATAAAAATAATAAGTGGAAAGACATGCCTTTAATTTTATCGCTTTATTAGATTTGCCTCGTAGATCTCTCAATAAAAAATAGTCTGTGTTAATTCAAGATATAAATTAAGTGTATCCATTCATAGCTCCAGTCAATTAATTTAGCGTTTACAACAGAAAGAAGGTACTACTAACTCATATACACACTTTCGCCTTAATAGTACTAATAATGATAAAATTCTTTATTTCTCACCACAAACCAAAATTACATAATAGTACATATATCTGATAAAAAAAATGAATAACGTTAGTTTCATATATTTTACTATCTACGAAAAGACTGTGCAAGTTTTTACACTTATTCTGAGATGTGCCCTTTCTTGCCCATTTAACATCTATGAGCTTAACATTTTGAAATTTTAAAATTTACTTACAAATACAGATCTGATTTCTAAGAAATACTTCCGCATCATTAACTTTGTAATGTAAACACAATTTATTTTTCTGAAACGCTCAAGTGTACTAGAGTTAACAGTTGATAATTATTTCATATTTATGAAGTGACGTGTACTTATCTTGGAAAGGTAATGGACAAAGTTGGGACAATTTCGCTGGATGCCCTCCGCTGGAGTTTAGATGTCGACTTGTAAACTTTCGTTGTAAATTAACTTAAAAACCGTCTTGTCATTTACTGGAATTGTCGCAGAGTGAATTATTTGAATTTATGAGCAGTGTTATAAAGTCTAAATTTTAATTAATCAGTTTAATGATGTCGAGAAACCACTGTCTGATAAACAGGTTTAAAGATATTTTAACTTTTATTATTCCTTTTAATAATTTATAGTAAAATAATAACTGGCAGCGGTAAAATAAAAGGTAAATACATAACATTAAGACAAAGTTTATGTTAAAATATGCAAATGTAATATCAAATATTTATTTGCTAGAATCTCTAGATGTTCATCCTACGATGTTCTTCCCCTCAAAGGCCCCCGTCCCACTGACGTTTGTTTAATAATATTTGTGTTTAGTCCTCTATGTAATTTTTTTATGTAAAAGCGTAAAGAAATTACATTATATATATATACATTATTTTGTAAAATCACTAGAATTTACTGTCCTTTATTTTTTATATTTTTTTATATTTATTTCAAATAAGGTTTTATTGTTATGTAGTTTTTCTTTGCAAATACAAGATTTACGAAGGATTTATTCTCTTTTTACATGTTATAACTCTACATGGTGTAATAATCTTTTTTTACCGACTCTTTCTCTCGTGACTTC
This sequence comes from Fabriciana adippe, assembly GCA_905404265.1. Lineage (NCBI taxonomy): Eukaryota > Metazoa > Arthropoda > Insecta > Lepidoptera > Nymphalidae > Fabriciana > Fabriciana adippe. The sequence goes on along the minus strand of FR989995.1, from coordinate 11,550,438 downwards.
TCCATTTTACGCGACATTAGCAAAATAACCTATAGACACAGGGACGTTTCAAGGTCATTAACAAGAAAGTAAACTGCACCCAACTTCAAAACCATAAAACAAACAATTTAATTAAATGAAATCGTTAAATTCTCTGTTTTCTTTATACCTTATATTGTACTGTATATAAGTTTAGCTCCAAACATACAAAGTGTGCTCAATAACATCACAGTGGAACAAAGAATACATCCAGAAACAATTGGCAGAGAAAGACAAACGCAATCAAAAAGCGATCGAGCGTAATCCGACGCTTAGTCTCGATTGAACGGTAGAATCCTTTAATATTCTATATCTATTATCTAAGTAACATTACTACATTTATATTGAATTTGACGGTAATAGTAGAAAAATGGTAAATCATTTTAATATAAATGTTTTATAAAACGCTTATAAAAAATAAATTAAAATAATTTACAATTTTTTGTGTGATTAAATAAGTTGAATACTTAGAATCAATCGTGGTTTCGTAAAATACTTTTACTAATATTTACTTTTAATAAGCAACTCATTATAGTTTATTACTTTATGTTATACTATCGATTTACTCTCACTTCGAAAAAATGTACCTAGGTAATAGGTAAGTACCTAGGTAGTAGGTAAGGTAGGTACGTAATTTTCCGATATTTTAATAGTTATTTTGCTATTCGGGACATATACAAAATTCGGTCCAGCCGCTCTTGAGTTATAAATGGTGTAACTAACCTAACTTTGTTTTATATAAATATACTAGCGACTCACCCTCGCTTCGCTTGGGTTCGTCCCTTGGTTGATTTCCCATACCAACTTTCACCCCATTTTCACCCCTTTTAAAGGATGATTTCCGATATAAAAAATATCCTATGTCCTTTCCAGGGTATCAAACTATCTTCTTACCAAATTTCATCTAAATCGATCCAGTAGTTTTTGAGTTTATTCGTTACAAACATACAAAAATACAAATCTTTCCTCTTTATAATAGTAAAGTGTAGATTATCATAAACAGTACAGTGTTAGCAAATATGATTTCAATGCTAAATCTTAAATTAGAAGACATTATTAATAGGTCACATGGGTTTACTCAGCTCTACTTTGAAATGATCTCTATATCGATATTACTTCCACCGGACGTTAGCTAGCGAATAACTTAGATTTTCAAGTTATTACCTTATACCTACAACTTCTATATATTGACTGATATAGAAATATATAATATAATAAAATACTTTAAGAAAACTATAAGTTAAAAATTAAATGTAAAATCTTTTATTAGATAAGTTTGAATGAAACGAGCAACCAAATATCTCGGAGCTTTACCACCTTGTGGAAAAATATCACTATTACTTGTTCACACAAATGTATACACGAACATAAGAATTCTTTTACTATCATAGTCCAATGGTCTAGTGGGACCGCAAGCGACACGACCGGAAGGAGGTCGGGTGTAGTGATGACTATTTACTCCATCATCACAATTTTTTAATATTCTACTCAACTCTTATATATTTTCCTGGGGTGTGCAATGCAAAAATGGTACCCAAATCCTTAATCTATACAGATAAATAAAATTAAAGTTGTTTTTAATATCAAAATACCAGTTGAAAGAATGGAAGTATATACGGTACTAATGAGAAAATAAGCAATTTTATAATGTTTATCTGTGTGTCTGTTTGTTCCGGCTAAACCCCGAAACAGCTAGACCGATTTTGACGGGAGTTTCACTGGCATATACCTAATATTACAAGGAGTAACTTATGCTACTTTTATTTTAGAAAAAGAATTAGGGTTCCGCGTAAAAAAATTAAAACCTATGAAATTTTGAACAAAATCCGAGTACCTTAGGACGCAAGCGAAGCGAGGGTAAGTCGTTCGTATTATATAATAATAGTTTTTGTTCCCACTCGCATAGTGTCACCTTTCGCTCTAACAGTTGTAGCGTTATGTTTAGACGTGGGCGTTTAAACGATAAGCGCTTAAAATAGCATGCTTTTTTAAAAAAGCGCTACAGCGCGCTTATACATTCAAGCAGATTTCGTTTAAACGTTGACGGCTACGTTTCAAGAAACTAAGCAAAACATGAAAAGTAACCTAATGAGAATGCTAATACAACTCAAAACAAAATTTAATTATTGGACCTTATTTAAAAGTACATAATGATTTAATATAAAAATTAAAAATTATATTAGATTAACAATCATATTTCTATCCTTATAAGACTCAATATTAAATGGATTCGTTTCATATTAAGCGGCTAAATTACATTCTACTTGTTTACGTAATATTTTTGGCGAATTGAAAACGTATTAATTTTGTTAGTGTTTTACAACACAACGAACAGGCAACTGTTAAACGCTTTTTTCAACGCTTGTCGTCATGACAGATGACTTTTACTTAAAAGTGTTCAACGATTAGCAAAAAAGCGTTTCAACGAAAAGCGTTTTTTAAAAACGTTTAAAAAAAATAAGCACAACGTTTAAACGCGTTGTCAATTTAAAGCCGTTTATCACTTCTCTAGTTATGTTACATCCTACTGCCTAATATTAATATAAGCGTGAAAGTTTGTGAGGATGGATAAATGTTTATTACTCTTTCACGCAAATCTACAGAACTAATTTTGATAAAACTTTCCAGTAATATAGCTTATATGTACACCAGAGTAACACGCAGGCTATAATTTTCCAAGATATAGTAGGTAATATATAATTGAAAAACGCGTGCGGAGTCGCGGGAAAATGAGAATAATGCTATAATAGCAAACAAAATGTTCTAAATTAATTGGTACTACGTTCTCTTAATAATTAATTAGTTCTACGTTCTAATTAGTACTCTAATTATAATGTTCAAACAAACAAACACGTTTTTAAGCTTTATATATTAGTAAAGATTACAAAAGACATTGCTTCCAACAAACTATGAAACTGTGTACGTCAAAACTGACTCAACTGTACATTATTTATTTATGCAAACATTATTCGTAAAGCGAACTAACTTTACACTGTGGCTAGTTGCTTAAAGATAACGAGTTGTGAGGTCCCCGCTCTGCTTTATACTTCCGGTTTGCTGTTACCGCTACTGTACAAATTGTATAGTGTATATACCCTTTTGATTATTTGGGTTACTAACGATCTATCGGTCTAATATAGATACGAAAGTTTTTTGTGTTTGTGTGTAAGTTTGTATGATAACGGCTGCGGTGAGAAATAACGTTTTCAGATTACTATTACGTTTAAAAGTTTGTATGTGTATACGTTAGTTACTCATTCACGCCGAAACGGCTGAACTGAAATTTGTACACAAATAGTTATAATGTCTCGCAACCTATGTAACACATACGCACAAAAATGTTAGAGAGTTACTAGTATAATAATGTTTTCGTCTGTAGTTCTTTTACGTAATAAATTAATATTGTAAAACATTTATTTTTATTTAATAATGTTCGTTTGGAATACAGTAGCAGTGTGAAAAATCTAGGAATTATAATGGATAGCACCTTCTCGTGGACACCTCAAATTGCTCAACTTAGCCGTAAGATATTCTTTGCTATTGGCACTTTAAGAAGGTGGAAAAACCTGCTGCTAGTTAAAACTAAAATTTCTTTAGCTTACGCCCTTCTGTTACCGATACTCGATTATGCTGACTCCTGTTACTTAGATCTATCTCAGCAATTACTTAATAAGCTCGAGCGCCTACAAAATCTCATAATAAGATTTATTTTTGGGCTAAGGAAGTATGATCACATCACACAGTATCGGATACAACTGAAATGGCTTACTGTACACAATCGACGTTACTTACACTCACTTTCTCTTCTATACACTGTCCTCTTCCATCCTGATACTCCTGCCTACCTCAAAGAACGCTTTGCGTTCCTAGGGGCTAGTTCCCAGCACCCTCAACAACTTCGCTCCCGTAGTGATAGGTCACTTGAAATCCCATTAAGCCATTCCAAATCCTATAGCGAGTCTTTCACCGTTAAAACAGTGAAACTGTGGAATGAACTTCCAATAGAAATAAGAATGTCTAAATCGGTAAGTATATTCAAAAAACGTCTCAAAAAATACTATTTATCACAGTAGGTTATTCTGTAGTTAGTGCCGTTGTAATTAGTACTATGTAACTTGTTTACGAATATATGTATGTACTTAAGTATATGGATATTATTATATTATTATGTATAAATATGTCTATGTATGTATAATAAAAATATATATGGTAAAATTAGTATTTTATATATGTAATTTTTTATGTACTAGTATGTTTATTTATATTAAGTTTTAACGACATGCACTTTATGCACCTTTCCGCTCTTCTCACTTATTTTCCTGTATCCTTGTCTATGGGTTGCCTGTAAGAGATCACTTTTAGTGATAAGGCCGCCTTTGCACATCTCATTAATTGTATTTTCTTCTGTTAATGTACCATTTTTTTGTGCAATAAAGTGTTTAAATAAATAAATAAATAAATTTATAAAAACAAGCTTTTATATCATATAAATTGTGTAATGTAATAAATGGGTTTGGTTTAATTTAAAGTTATTTTTTTTATTTATTTATTCGTATTCTACTCAGCAAACCCTTTCATTTGATATCCATATCATGGGGGTGCATAAAAAAAACATAGTCCTCCATCTTTGGGAGTCCGCCATGTTGGATTAAGAATAACATTACTTAGCGAACCATGCATTGTCGTCTAAACTATGTATGCTTTCACCTCAATCGGCTGAGGATAACTGCTTTAAAATTCAGTTGTGTTAAGTATTAGGAACGCAAACGTTATTCTTATAAGTTATAATATGTTGGTAAAAAATAATAATAAAAATTCAAAAATAATATTTAAGGTTGGACACTCTTTCAATTCGATTATTATTCCTTTGGCTGTCACTGTTGTCTAAATTATATTGTAAGTATTGTGAATAATACAAGTTTTATTTGCACTTAAATATCAACAAGTTGCAAGATTTGACCCGAACAAACATTGCAAGTTAAAGAAAAGCTTGTAAAAATAGAGCAATCGACGTTATCGACATGATGATTGTCCATGTATTTGATATGTAGATTATTTAGAGATGGTGACTAAAGCGAACATCTTGCTTGCTTGCTATCACTTTACCACTTATAATATTAAAACAGTATTAAATAATTACGCTGAAGGAAAACATCGTGAGAAAACCTGCATGTCTGAGAGAACCTAGGAAGTTTTCGAAAGACATTTGAATTCCGCGAACCCGCAGTTAGCCAGCATGGTGGATTATGGACTGATCCCCCTGTTATTTTTTTCAATGCCCCATTCCCAGCAATGGGGCCTTAAGAAAAGGGCTCAATACATTAAATAATTAGTAGGTTGTGCTATAAGTAAAGATATAGAGAGCTTTCTAAAGAAATTACAAAACGAAGAAGTTTGTTTAGTTTTGTTACCATTATTATTATTTTAATGCAACACACATTATACACTTGTCTCATTTATTTTATATTGTATATAATATATCTATTTCCCTCCCACTACTTAACGGGGATTGGTTATCCGCCACGCTCGCGTGTGTTAATTGGCTAGAAGAAAGCATGGACACAATGGCCGCCGTTACAAAGTTACGATGTTGTGCAAAACTTTATGTGGACTTTAAAAATTAGAAAACCATGCATAATTTTAGTTGAGTCAGTGTTAGTGCGCACTATATAGATAAACGCAGCCAAAGGGGTGAGTTTAGATATAATTCAATATATATTTATTATTTTCTGGTATTTTTCATCTTAAAACGTGCCGCCAAGGTAATCTAAGTATCGCGTATAGCTTTTAAATACCAGCGACCTAAAATTCCTACAACCCAGGGTGTAGATCCAATCCGAGGTTATACAACTAAAGAAGGTTTACCCCACATACTTTTTGGTCCTTCGAGCCGGATGTCCATTCGAAGTTTTAAATATATACCTACTTAGTTTGCTTTGGCAGCCTTACAAAGAATACTCCTTTGTGGGATTGGTTTATCGAATTAAAGTGCATAATTTACACTACACGTAATATTCACCAATATATTTATATTACATATATTGTGTTTAAGTTTATAAAAGTCCCGCTATAAAGTTATAAGTCTATGTAGTCTATACCAACATTATTGCATCATACTATTACACGCGCACGTTGTTACATGTCTTGAGGTTCAGATGGTAACAAAAGTAAGCATTCTTGTAATAAGTTGTAGTTTTATATATTTACCTATAAATTGGGTTAAAGGTATTGTTCAATAATCGGATAATATTGACTACTTTTAACGATTATAGTGTTTGGGTATAATTTTGTTGTGTTGAGACAGACATACATAGGCAGTTTATAAAGTTATTATTATTATTTACATTTTTTAAAACGTAGTTTTTAAAGATGGGCGGTAAAAGGTTAATGTCTAAATTGCGTTATGATATAACCATTACAAATATAGAAGCCATACATTCTCTTTCCCATACGGCGTTGGATTCTAATGAGAATGCCTTACTATTTAAAACCAGATGTTTGGATTTAGAATCGGTATTTCAAGAATTTCAAGAATTGCATATACAGTTGGCATCAGATTCAGGCTTAGATTTAAGTCCGGAAGAACACATGGAAAAATTTAAATATATTAATGATATTTACTATATTTCTAAAGCTAAGTATGCTGAGTTGTTCCAAACTAGTGATCTACCTAAAGCAAATATATCTTCAACCCAAGCTCATAAAGCTAGGTCAAATATTATGTTGCCAAGTGTGCAATTACCTGTGTTTACTGGTAAAATTGAGGAATATGTCCATTTCATTGACCTTTTTGAATCTATGATTGGTAGTGATGATAATATATCTGAGTCTCAAAAAATGTATTATTTATATGGATCTTTGAAAGGGGAGGCAAGGTCATTAGTTCAACATTTGTCCATAACAGGTGAAAATTATTCAGTATTGCTTGACATATTAAAAAATAGGTATGGAAATAAGAGACTCCAAGCTGATAAATTACTTCATACTTTATTGTCAATAAATCATATTGGTAAAAATTTAAATTCACTTAAATCTTTTTTAAATATTTTATTAGAGACTTCTAAAGGATTAGAAAAATTAAAATTTCCTATTGGAGAATGGTCATATTTATTGTTGTATATTAATTTAAATAAAATTGATTTATCCTTAAAAAGACAATTTGAAGACAAGTATGGAGGGACTTCGGAGCTACCTACTTTTGATAACTTTATTTCATTTTTAACAAAAGAAGTACAAATTTTGGAGACTACAGAGGGTCATAGAGGTACTTCACATAAAGTACATGTTTCTTATTCTCATAGTATTTCTCAGAAGCAGGTAATAAAATGTTTATGTTGTAATGGTTCTCATTATCTTAATAAGTGTGAGAAATTTATTAAAATGAATCCAATGACCCGGAAAAGGTTTATTATTGGAAATAAATTATGTTTCCGTTGCTTAAATAACCATAGTATTCATGATTGCAGGGTTAAATTGACATGTACTAAATGTAATTCTAATAGACATCATTCGTTAATTCATTTGGAAACCCAGGTTGAAAATGGGGCAGTAGTGGACGGTCCTACTGTAGGTATTGTGTCTCAGGCAAAGACGGGCTTGCCGGAGACAAATTTATTATCTCCTAATAAAGAGTTAAACTCTGTGTCTAATGTTTTACATGCTGCTGCGGATAATACTAGGTGCGTTGTTTTGTTGTCCACGGCAGTTATTCGTGTGGCAGATAAATATGGTAATTTTCAAGAGGCCAGGGCTTTGATAGATGGCGGTAGTCAATCCACTTTTATTACTGAGAAATGTGCATCTCGGTTAGGGTTGTGTGTTCGTGGGTCTGGTTGTATTGAGATCAAGGGTATTGGAGGTAATGAATTGTCTGGATGTAGAGGTCAGGTGACTTTGAGAATGGTGCCACAGCATACACCTGAACCATTGATTTCCACTACAGGATTAGTTTTAAATAAAGTTTCAGATAAGCTTCCTGCTTATTCGTTACCAAGTTCATTAATTAACTGTTATAAAGGACTGCAATTGGCAGATAAACAATTTTATAGAAGTAGTAAGATTGATATTCTTATAGGTGCAGATGTCTTAGGGGATATTCTGTTAGGTGGTGACATTATCCGTACCAAAGGATTACCATATGCTATGAATACTGTTTTTGGATATATTTTACAGGGTCCTTACAATTATAATTTAGAAAATACTTTGAATAAAACACAGTCTTTTTTTGTTAATACTAATTCTATTTTGGAAAAATTTTGGGAAATTGAGGAGGTTCCTTCGCAGATTGTAAATCCTAAGGATGAAGAATGTGAGGCTATTTTTAAAAAATCTTATAAACGCGAACAGTCAGGACGCTACCAAGTGCGTTTGCCATTTCTCTCTGAAGGGCCGGTGTTAGGTGATTCCCGGACACAAGCTTTGAAGAGATTCTTTTCTATGGAAAAACGTCTACAATCTGATGCAAGATTAAAAGAAAAATACGTAGAGTTCATGAGGGAATACGAAGATATGGGGCACATGGCACCTTATGTTGGAGATCCTCAAGAACCGTATTATGTGATTCCGCATCATGGCATATTTAAATCAGGTTCCGAGAAAATTAGGGTCGTGTTTGATGCTAGTTGTATTACTTCATCGGGTTATTCGCTTAACGATTGTCTGCACGCTGGACCAAAGTTGCAGCAGGATGTTATGCAGTTGATTTCCCGGTTTAGGTTACCTAAGATTGCTTTCTCTACGGATATTCGGATGATGTATAGAATGATAAACATTCAGGAGGAGGATAGAAAGTTTCAATTAATTTTTTGGCGCGAATCAGCGGAATTGCCAGTACAACTTTACGAACTTCGAACTGTTACATATGGAATGAAATGTAGTCCGTATTTGGCTATACGCACGTTGCACCAACTGGCTGATGATGTAACAGTCAACAGTGGATCTCCCCTGGATACCTGTCAGTATGAAAATGCTGCTAATGTTCTCCGGAATTCGGTTTACATGGATGATATTTTAAGTGGTGCTTCCAGCTTATCAGATGCACGACAATTGAAACAAGAATTGATAGATATACTTGCGTCAGGCGGGTTTGAATTACGCAAATGGGTGTCCAATGATAAACGGTTACTTGAAGATATACCGGCTGAATATCATGAAAAACCTCACGTATTTGAGACGGATGGACCGGGTTACTTTAAAATCCTGGGAATACAATGGAATCCTGTAACGGATAACTTCACCTATAATACTCATTTGAGTCCTGATAAGGTTTGGACTAAAAGATCTATACTGTCTACTCTTGCCCGGATGTTTGATCCTATGGGCTGGATCACTCCGGTTATTTTACAAGGAAAAATTTTGCTTCAACAGCTTTGGATGTTAAGGCTGGCGTGGGATGAATGTCCACCGCCAGAAATTTTGAATCAGTGGGAAACTATTTTCAAAAATTTAACATTTTTGGAATCTATTAGAATAGATCGTTTTATCCTAGCAGATGAAATAGTTAATTGTTCGCTTCATGGGTTTGCTGATGCTTCAGAGAAAGCGTATGGAGTTTCAGTCTACTTACGGGTGGTAGATAAGTGTGGTCAAGTTAAGATAAGTCTAGTGATGGCCAAATCTAAGGTGGCACCTATTAAATCTAAATTGACTATTCCCAAATTGGAATTATCCGGTGCGGCTTTGCTGGTTAAACTAGTTGCATACGTGATAGAAGCTATACAAGATAAAATTTCTGTCGACGACATATTCTGTTGGTCTGACAGTACTATTGTGCTTTCATGGTTGAAATATCCACCTCATATGTTGCAGACATTTGAAGGAAATCGTGTTTTGCAGATTAACAATAGTAATTTAAAATTAAATTGGCGATATGTTCCTTCAGAGCTAAATCCAGCGGATGTTGCAAGCCGTGGTTGTACAGGGAAAGAGCTCCTGTCGCATAACCTTTGGTGGGGGCCAAATTGGTTGAAATCAAGCCTGGATTCTTGGCCATGTAATATGGTTAAAATGGCAGAACCATTGCCAGGGTTACGAAAGCAATCTTCTAAAGTTGTTTCGTCGATTGCTGTGGTGGATACGTCATTTATGGAGAAATATAGTTCGTTATCAACTTTAATTTCCGTAGTTGCTTATTGTTTACGGTTTTGTCATAACACTCTTAACCTTAAACATAAAATTTTCGGTCCTTTATCAGTGAAAGAGCGTAATCACGCTTTGGAAAGACTGGTGCAAATTGTTCAAGCTCAAGCCTTTTCGAAAGATATTGATTTATTAAAGAAAAATAAAGTTTGTTCAGTTTCATTAAGAAGGTTGAAGCCATTTTTTGATGAGGTTGGCTTGCTTCGAGTCGGCGGTCGTCTCGAGAGATCTAATTTAACCTTTAACTCTAAGCATCCATTGTTATTGCCTAAATCGCATGCTCTTACCTCATTAATCGTGATTTATTATCACAAATTACATTGTCATGCTGGGACAACTGCCCTTCAGGCTATATTGCAAACTAAATTTTGGATTATTTCTGCACGTCAGGTTATTCGAAGTCATTTGTTTAAATGCATTTCATGTTTTAGGACTAAGGCCAAGTCAGTTGAGCCTGTTATGTCAGACTTGCCAGCGGATAGGGTGAATGCTACTGGCGTTTTCCATACGGTGCAAACTGATTTTTCCGGACCTTTTCTCATAAAAGCCTCTCGGCTCCGACAGGCAAAATCTTTTAAAGTTTATTTGTGTGTTTTTATTTGCTCTGCTACTAAAGCAGTTCATTTAGAAGTCGTAGGTGATCTATCGACGGAAGCGTTTTTAGCGGCGCTCTCCAGATTTACTTCTAGACGTGGTTTGCCCAGTGTAGTTCGATCGGACTGTGGAACCAATTATATTGGTAGTAGTAGACATTTAAACGAAATTCAGAAATATTTACGTGATCGGAACGTCCAAGAAGCGCTAGCAGATAAGGCCGGGGCTCAGGGTATTACTTGGAAATTTAATCCACCTGCAGCTTCTCATTTTGGAGGATTATTCGAAGCGGTTGTAAAATCGGCTAAGACTTTGTTAAAGCGTGTTATTGGAGAACAGGTTCTCACTTATGAGGAGCTCTCCACAGTTTTTACCCGCATAGAAGCAGTGTTGAACTCGAGACCTTTGTCTCCTTTATCTCACGACCCAGAAGAATTTGAGGTGTTAACCCCTGCCCATTTTTTAATAGGTCGACCTTTGTTTTCCGTACCAGAGTATAAATGGGACCAGATTCCTAATTCTCGACTGGGACGATACCAATTAGTACATGCAATTTCTCAACGGTTTTGGATCAAGTGGAGTGAACAATATCTTCACACACTTCAGATGCGTCACAAATGGACCTTAGTTACTGATCCTCCTAAAGTAGGGGATCTGGTGTTAATAAAAGAGGACAATCTGCCTCCATTAAGATGGAAGATGGCTAGAATTTTAGAATTATTGCCTGGGAAAGATAATGTAATTCGAGTAGTTAAATTAAGAACTGCTTCAGGTATTCTGACTCGACCAGTTGTTAAGATTTGTAGATTGCCTCTTGATTAAATGAATAAATAGAATAGCTTATTCATAGTAACTAAATTAAGTTAATATAATTGGTTTATTATTATTATTTTTTATTATTTTTTATTTTTTTTTATTCTCTGATCATACTGTTTGGTTTTGATAAAGGCTAATCCAGCCTTTCTCGGGGGGAGGATGTTTAGTTTTGTTACCATTATTATTATTTTAATGCAACACACATTATACACTTGTCTCATTTATTTTATATTGTATATAATATATCTATTTCCCTCCCACTACTTAACGGGGATTGGTTATCCGCCACGCTCGCGTGTGTTAATTGGCTAGAAGAAAGCATGGACACAATGGCCGCCGTTACAAAGTTACGATGTTGTGCAAAACTTTATGTGGACTTTAAAAATTAGAAAACCATGCATAATTTTAGTTGAGTCAGTGTTAGTGCGCACTATATAGATAAACGCAGCCAAAGGGGTGAGTTTAGATATAATTCAATATATATTTATTATTTTCTGGTATTTTTCATCTTAACACGTGCCGCCAAGGTAATCTAAGTATCGCGTATAGCTTTTAAATACCAGCGACCTAAAATTCCTACAACCCAGGGTGTAGATCCAATCCGAGGTTATACAACTAAAGAAGGTTTACCCCACAAAGTTTTTGTGTTAACTATATTATGTTATTTTATCGAGATGTTTATGATAATGCGATCTTGCAATGTATTAACCTACTCTTTCTTCTCTGAGGATATAGCGGACATAGCGCGACAGAGTCCACTTGAAATTACATGAGAAGGCCTGGCGTCGAATATACGAGTATGTCGTTGAAGCATTGGTTTCATTTGCTTAGAAAATTTAAAACCGTGAAAAGAAATTTTTGACTCCCAAATAAATATCAATAATTACTTGCATTTAATTATACGATTAATCTATACATTATTATAATAAAATTGTAACTAAGCCGAATCTGTACATTAAATATTTTTTTGGAAAATCTTACTAAAATAGACTTTATTATGGATACAGAGGCCAAATCTATAGTTTTTAGAATTTTTGTCTGTCTGTGACTGCATCACGGAAAAACTACTAGAGGGATATTGATTAAATTTGGTTTTATGATAGCTGGTTATCCGGGTCAACAAATGGGATACTTTTTACTGCGAGAAAATATACCATCTCTGAGAAATCTATACTAAAAGTTAAAACATAACTAGGGACGAACCCAAGCGGAGCGAGGGTGAGTCGATAGTTAAGTATAAAATGCTAGAGCATTTATATTTTTAATCACTATACGTTTAATTCTGTACAAAAAGCAAAATATTCTGCTTGAAGTACAAACTAACTTTCACATAGTCGCTAGTTAGTTGCTGATAACGAGTTTGGAACAGCTTCGCGCTATATTGTACTACAAGTTGAGAGCTGGAACGTTACGTAGAAATTATTGGATATGTGGATTTCACTTCACCTCGTATTCTATTTGTTATTGTTTCTATAAAGTTTGTTTGAGTTAAACTTCTAGGTTTTGATATTGAAGCAAGAAACAATAAACTTAATTTTCACGTTCTATTTTCAAAACAACAATTTATGTTACAGTTTCACTCTATTCCTTTTATGTATTCCGACTATTAGAAGTTAACACTTGTCATTGTTATTAAAACACTAGTGACTCACCCTCGCTTCGCTTCGGGTTCGTCTCTAGACAAAAACAAATCTATCCCATGGGAATCGTATATTTTTCCGGGATAATATATAGCCTATAGCCTTCCTCAGCTAACAGGCTATCTAATGTAAAAAGAATTTTTCAAATCGGATTAGTAGTTACTGAGATTAGCGCGTTCAACCAAACAAACAAACAAACTCTTCAGCTTTATAATATTAGTATAGATGTTGAACAGTGAATACAGTGAATATGAATAACGTTGAAGAAGAGCGCCAGTTATCTTATTCAAAATAAAGCTATAAATAATCACTTAGTCTTTTAATCCATTATTTTTACTTTGCAAGTGTATAATATATTAATGTTATATAACTAGCAACTCACCCTCGCTTCGCTCGGGTTCGTCCTTAGGTACGTTTTAACAGTTAGTATGAAATACAAATCTTTGAATTTCTCGGCTTTTCGGTACTATAATATGCATATATTATACATATAAACCTTCCTCTTGAATCACTCTATCTACAAAAAAAAACAGCATCAAAATCCGTTGCGTAGGTTTAAAGATCTAAGCATACATAGGGACAGACAGACAGCGGGAAGCGACTTTGTTTTATACTATGTAGTGATGTATATTAATATCATTGTTTTTTTTTTTATAAATACCATAAGGAAACCTGCATTTCTGAGAGAACTCAACTAATTCTTGAAAGACATGTAAATTCTACCGGCACATTTGGTCGGCGTGGTAGATTATGGCATTAAAGGAGGCGAGGCCTTCGGCTCAAGCCAAGCAGTAGAACGGTTAAAAAAGGCTGATTTAGTAATCCTATATTAAAATTATATGGCTAATATAATCATTTTCCTCGTACAGGGATCGAATCGATGACCTTAGGTTTTTGTAGAAGTAAGAAAAATAAGTCACTGTGCCACAACGCTCGTCTAATTATTTGTTACTATGCCATATATCACACCACTCATGTGCGATTAGCCGGGAATCCGCGCGTTTACGCGTCATTAAATACCGAGTAAGGATGACCTATAAGACACAGTACATATTATATTATGTAAACGTAAACCTTCTCATAGGTATACACATTTTGACGGTGTAGGTTTCTTTGGGTTTTAGTGGAAAGCACAAGCTTTTAACGCGACAACTGAATCTGATTATATATTTCACTAGCGATTCACCCTCGCCCCGCTGGGGTTCGACCCTAGTTACGTTTTAACACTTACTCGTAATTCAAAAATGAGATATTTTCCCGCAGTAAAAAGTATCCTACATGTTGATCCAGATAACCAGCTATAATCATACGTGGTTTTTTCGTGATGCGTTCATAGACAGACAGATAAAAATTCTAAAAACTATAAATCCGGCCTCTGTATCGATAATAATGTCTATTTCAATAAGATTTTCCAAAAAATGTATAATGTACAGATTCGAATTTCATTATATGTATAGATAAAAATTTCCTTACAGTAGGTACACACAGCACTACATTATAAAAACATTGTTCATAGGCAAAATAAATATACTTACTGTTGAATGTATTAGTCATTGGTACGACAATTATTTTAATCTTTATCTAAGATCGCGTGTTCAAGATGATATTCTACAATACAGCCAATTTCAAATAGACAGAAATAATATAATGTATAAAAATGACCGATGATGATCAATTGTTGATATTATTTTCTCAGATCTATAAGTTCTTCTAATTATGTTAATAACTAGTGACTTACCCTCGTTTCGCTCTTGTCCGTCCCTAGGTACGTTTTAATTTTTTTTAGCAGAACCCTAATTCTTTTTCTAAAATAAAAGTAGCCTTAGTTACTCCTTATAAC
Organism: Fabriciana adippe; assembly: GCA_905404265.1. NCBI lineage: Eukaryota > Metazoa > Arthropoda > Insecta > Lepidoptera > Nymphalidae > Fabriciana > Fabriciana adippe. Next base: position 11,535,393 of record FR989995.1, on the reverse strand, counting down.
ATCACCTACCTGCCAGTGAAAGTCTCGTCACATTCAATCCAGTTGTTTCGGATATTAACTAGAACAAACAGACAAACAAGCAGACAAGCAGACAGACAAAAAATTTAAAAATTATGTTTTTCATATACCTAAGTATCATATATATTTTCTTAGTGTATAAAGTAAAAAGTTTTTATTTTGACATTACAAACAGACAATTCAAATTTATTTATCTGTATAGATTATCTTATCAAAATGATTATTTTTTAATATATTTCTTTAATAATGAATCATAGGTGCTGAAAGTAAATTTTAAGTGAAATTTCACTTTTTTTTGTAATATTCTCTTTGAACGTACGAAATATATAATTTTAATTAGAGATCTATAAAAGAAGACGGTACCAGCAATCAAAAGCTTTTACTACAAATTATTCGAAAATGTTTTCGTATCTCAACAGCGTTCGACCTAAAAAAATAAAATTATGCGATATAAAATATTTATCTTCCTCTCTTTTGGTATATTTTGTTGCTAAAGTATGCTTCATACTCCATAATTATATAAGTATGCTTCATATTTTATTAATATCTTGATGTTTAAGTTATTTAATGTATGTCTGCATGTTAGTCTAAGATCCGAATTAGGGTCGTCCTTCGCTCATCTGCTTACCGGCTAAAAATTATCTTATATTAAACATGATATAACGCAAATGAAACATGATAAAAACTGCCTTTAATTCATAATATTAAATAGAAGTATTTCATTTACAATTTTACCCTTAATTTTCAAATAAATACGTATCAATACCCATATTCCGTTGGGACGACTATTATTCATCACGAACCGGTAAGAGGAGACCGACATCCTAACGTTTACTCCTTGGCTTGGAGGTGTACATACCGCCAACTTCATAATTTCGGACTGCTATTAAACGTTCCACAAAGAAAAATGCAGTAACTATTTTCGCCTGACCCGGAACTCAAACCCAGGTACTTTCAAACTGTAGCCGTACATGCTAGCCACTGTAGAGGAGTGTAACACCGCCAATTTCCCAATGACGGGCAATTACTAAGAATTCATTAACAGAATAGAACTCAATAACTAAACTTGGTCTGACCCGAGACTCGAATCCAGGACCTCCGGATCTACGGCCGTACATGCCAGTCACTAACTAACGAGGCAGTCAACCCCTAGTAGCCTAAGATCTCGATTTATGTGGTGGACCCCTCACTCTTTATTCACGCGAAATATATTTTTTAAACAATTAAACATATTAATAAACACGACACAGGGGGGTTGCCTCCAAAAATTTGCTCGTCTCCTGCTGGAGATGTATTGGTACGACAATCCTATATCATTAAATTTGTAATGAAATTATTTACATTTTGATACTTGGTTGGTTCCGGAAAATACGATTTGATACGAGCAATTAACTACTTCAATTTACCTGTTTATATCTAGATGTAGATTCGAAAAAGGCCGTCAACCGTATGATGGCATTTTGTACAAGTCTTTAACGTTCGATTGATACTAAGTAGTCACAGGAAAAGGACTCTTGTACTTAAAAAAAAAAAACAATAATTTTTTTTTATTAAAAATAGCGTGGGTCGTGTTTGTTAATATGTTTCATTGTTTAAAAATATATTTAGCCAGGAAAAAGAATGAGTGGTCCACCATGTAGATCGGGATCTCCTACTATAGTAATGTAGTATAATAATGTTCTCCTGACCGATTCCGGCCACGGCGGCCAATCTCATTGAGACTAGCCAACTGCGCAGGAGATATTATAGTGCACAAGTGTACGCGCAGACACAAGAGCACTCTCTATTCCTGTCCCTCTCATACTCCGGTGGGACGACTATTCGACACGACCGGTGAGAGTTAAGGCGCAGGACCGACGGCTTTACGTGCTCTCCGAGGCACGGGGGTGAAACACCGCCAACTTCCCAACTCCGGGCTGTTACTGAGGCTTACTATACAGAAAGACTCAATAACTAAACTTGGCCCGACCCGGGACTCGAACACAGGACCTCAGGATGTGCAGCCGTACATGCTAGCCACTACACCACCGAGGCAGTTAGTAATGTAGTATATACCTACTATAGTACTATTATCTGGTATTAAATGATATCATTTACTACAGTTACCTATATTTATTATTCACTGGCGACTTACCCTTGCTTCGCTCAGATTCGTCTCTAGGTACGTATTGAAGCTTAGTATGGAATAGATTTTTTTTCGTGATTTTTTTCCGATATTTTAATAATTATTCTGCTATTCGGGGTAAAGACAAATCCAACAAAACAAAGTTCATAAAAATCGGTCCAGCAGTTCTCGAGTTATAAGTGTTGTATCAAACCCGTCTTTGTTTTATATACCTATATATTTCGGAGATTATGCAAGAAAGTAAACCACTTGTAAAAAATAAAAGATACCTACTATAATAATGTATAAAAAAAATATTTACATAAAGTTTAATAAAAAAATAATTTATTCAATAAGCATTTATTATATAATTTAAGCACTACGCAAAATAAATAAATATTTAATATACAAATATTGTATATATTTATTTTAATTATTAATTTCGAAATGACAGACAGATAGACATTCATATACAACAATATATATTAAAACTTTCGGCGAATTTACATAAAAAAGGAAAAATATAGCGTCTAGACGTAACGCTTTATTGAAAAACTTGTATGAGTACACAACAATAACGCAAAACTATAGTTCCATGCAATTTAACTTGTCAAAGTAAATTTGGATTAATGGAAAAGCTGTACTCTCAAAGTCGATTACAAAAGGCACTCGTATTTAACCAATGTAAGCGATTTTCTTTTATTATGGCCTCGACTTCTTTAACCGATTTTATTACTACTTATTAAAATTATCTTTACTTATATTAATGGTGAAATTAAACAGTCTGAATTTAAAACACTTATTGACTACTGCTTAATAAACTTATGTACTTATGTATACTTTATATTTTTGTATGTAATTATATTCAGCTGGGAGCCCTTTTTAATGTCCCACTGCTAGGCACGGACCTCCTTTCAATACGAGGAGGATCTGGCCGTAGTCCACCACGCTGGCCGAGTGCAGGTTGGCGGGCTTCACATTTTCTTTTTGACTTTCGAAATTTGCCGGGTTTATTTAAGCTTTCCTTTACTGTAAGACAAGTGGTAATCATGTTAGAAATGATTTACTAATGAAAATATTAGAAATGAGAGACCCGGGATTTGAACCCGCAACCCTCGGTTTCCCAAGTACCACTGGGCTACCACTGCCACTCCTATAATTTATAATTAAAGAATATGTGAATTATCTCATACTGAACTTATATATTATCTGTAACACGAAAACCAATTTTTTTGTTAAATCCCAATATTTCCGTTATTGTTCCGCCCTCGTAGGTTATTTATGTATAAAATTTATTTCAGTTTTAAGATAATATAGCGTTTAAGCTAAAAAGCCTCAATAAATAAGCTATAAAATGAAAAAATATATATATCGGGCTGGTATTTTCGGGTATAAGCTAGTTTCAATGAACAAAATCTTTTCAGCTTTGTATCTAAGTACTATATACGTAGATATGATATAAGCTAATGCAACGGTATATATACCGTATGTAATAACCGAGAAATTCTGCTGTGTTCCACCATCGTGGTTATCAAAAGCGCTTGTCAGCAAAAACGTTCAGTTTCGCTTGATTAAATTTTAATCAGAGTTTATTGGTGTAGCGCCCGGACGACGGCGTTGGAAGACATTCACTAAACCTCCCTCTATAATATAGATAGAAACTCTGTGTTTTTGGAAAACAATGAAAATTTTATATGTACTTTAGAATTCAACAATTTTAAATATTTATGGAAGAAAAAATATTCCACAATAATAAAATTTGTGTGTATATTTATGTAAAGTAAAAATGAATACTTACTATGCAACCCTTACCGTTATATATTACAAAAAAAGTTAATTATGAAAACGTCAAAATAATTAAGTCGTTGATTTACATTAGCTTAAACTTTAATCGGGTGATTTAGATTTTAGATCAAAAAGACAAGACAGTTTTTTCATACCTGTAGATAAGTGACTGGCGTATAATATATATTTCCCAACGTTAAAAAAAGTAAAATAAAGTTTTTTGTGTACTGTCGTTCGACAGACATCGTTGTTAAAACTGATGACTAACGATCCTAGAACTATTTTAAATATAAATTATTTTTTTTTAATATATATAATATATATATATACTCTATCACATTACCATAAGGTATATTATGTTTTTTTTTTGACACCACCTTCGTATTTGTATAGAAATGTTATTTGGCAGTTGTCAGTGACAGTAGGTTATAAATACCCTTGTTAAGATGTCAACAGATCAGAAGCTGTTCAGATGTGAGCACGGCACTTTGCTCATAAGTGATGCATGTGCTCTGACTTGTCAGATTTAATTATCAAGTAATCTCCGTATCATTTTTAAAATATTTTAGTTATTATAATTATTGCTTTATTATTTTTATTTTAAAGTATAAAGTATTATTTTGAAGTACTTACAATATTTTCAATTATTTGTTTATTACTCGTTATTTTGGGTATTTTAGATGATTGTAGATAGGTATATTTTGAAACGCACCATTATGATGTTATTAAATGCTTCTTTTTTATGAAACTGACATTTTTTTCAATTTAATTTTTATTTAAATAATTGAATAATGTGTTGTTATTATAATAAAATGTATATATAAAATGTTGGTTTATTCTTTTTTTATTAACCTCCCACATATAGATGCAAGTTTCTATGTACAAACGACTAGACGGAGGCAAAAAAAAGTGAGGAGAGTAAGTCGCTGGTTTTATATAATTTTATCTCACTAGGACTGTCCTAGTAGGACAGTTTACAAGATGTCAGTGTATATGGATAACCTTTATGGTGAATGAATGTGGGTTTAGAACCTCCTCTATGCTTTGTCAATTTCTACATATAAAACATTTGATTCGTTGACTACTTCTGTCAGTATAAAGAAATATAGAGCCTTACCAAATCTATCTCTAATATATAAAATTCTCGTGTCACAGTTTTCGTTGCCATACTCCTCCGAAACGGCTTGACCGATTTTGATGAAATTTTTTGTGCTTATCCGGTATCTATGAGAATCGGCCAACATCTATTTTTCATCCCCCTAAATGTTAGGGGTAGTCCACCCCTAATTTTTTTTTTATTTTTTAGACAAAATTTTTAATTTTTATTTTTTTATGATACAACATACAAAAATACATACAATCCTCAATTTTCACCCTTCTACGATCAACCCTTATTTTTTAATAGCCATTTTAGTAATAGGAAATTATTTATATGGCAAAACAACGTTTGCCGGGTCAGCTAGTATTTATATATTTCTCTTAATATATTGGGATACAATATTGTAGGATATCAAAAGGGTTTCTGTAAGAGGAGTAGGGGTAATTTTAATATAAACCGGCGCATCTATTATGTCCGTCTCTTTCTATGTGTATTAAACTTCGCATGCGGTCGCTATGTTGGTCAATGTATCGGCGTGATTTGTGAGGGCTAATTATACGTCTCTTATTAAGTCGTGTTGAATTGTTTCTTTAATTGCTTTAATAGCTGTAATAAACTATCGTCTAGTTAACTATTTGTGATTACTTTTAAATCAATGCTAAAGACTAGAAGTTTTGTTAATAAAATATATTTTTTAATTGATATTTCACATCTGATCCATTAATATATTACGTGAAAAATCTAAATAGTCAATATAAGGATTTGTCTCGAGCCGGATCGAACCCGCTATCTCTGACGACGCTAAAAGTGCTACGAATCGAGTGTGATATATTATGGTAAGCATGGAAAGCGTACATTGCACCATCGAGGTCGATATAAATAATTTAAAATGATTTCCCGCCCTTAGGCATGGTTTCGGTAAGTATTTTTTGGAAAAGAATAAATATCAAAGGGTAAATAGAAGTATCTAAAACGGTAAAAGTACTCTAATGTATGAATGTGCAAAAACCCATTGATCTGTTATTCCATATCGACTTGAAAAGGGCTGTTCTAATAACATACTCGTATTTATCCGTACTAATATTTGCCAAGTAGTCGAAATTCGATCAGAAACATTATATACATATACGTATACATATACGTATATATATATATATATATATATATATATATATATATATATATATATATATATATATATATAAACTAATTGTTTTCAAAATTTTATAGGTAACACTAAAGCTCGTCAATAGCTGTTAAACAAAATAAAAAGAAAATCGATTGACGAGACGAGGCGTAAAGAGAAGAAAAAGGTGCTGAACCATTGTCTTTGCCCATTTATATCCGTATTGTTAATACATATATATTTATACGAATATGTATATATATATATACATGTATATTTATACGAATGTTAAACATTAAAATTATATTTATGTTTAATAGAAGTATAATAGAAGAAGTTCAAGTATAATAGAAGAAACTTATTCCTTTAAATTTCCTTTGTTTATTGAAGCAAAAATGTACTCAGCAATTATCTTCTAATTAAGAAGAATTTGAAGCTTCAGCTAATACGAGTACGATGCAAGTAATACCATTTGCAAGGTAAGACATCGTTTGTATTATAATATACGTTTTATTTCCATATAACTATATTTTTTTAAATAAGGAGAAAATGTTAAATGTCTATAATTATGATATTAATTCAAAAAGTCAATTTTTTTTATTTTATATTTAAAAATATCTATTTTTTATATTTAAAAAAAACGTATTACATCAAAATTGTAAATGCTTACGTGTATAATATGACCAATATAAATATTTGCCCCTAGCCAGGTTTGAACTCACGATCTCCATGTAGAGCATTGAAATATCTAGGTCATTACATATGTATGCGATGCTTGGAAGTAAATTTTTGAATTGTTTGTACAGATATTTGTCAGAATGTGTCATACGTTTTACTCAATTCTTTTTCTTTTTATCTTACAGAAGACTAAAAAACCACGGAGCCTACAATCTACGGCTTTAGGTTACGGCTAAATAGCAACATTATTATTCTATAAAAAATATATTTATTATTCCTTAGTGAATAAGAATAAGACAATCATATTCCGGTTCATATTTTCCCCCACTGAAAACAGTGAGGACCCTCGAGTAAAGAGCCTTCATTTACACGGCTTTTCATATTTTTCGTGGATTGCCTTTAACCAAGAATTACATTTTGTAAAGTGCTTACATTTATATTTCTTTGAATTTTTCAAGCTATTCATATTGTGGACTAGCGACTCACCCTCGCTCCGCTCGGGTTCGTTCCTAGTTACGTTTTAACGTTTAGCTCAGAGATGAGATATTTTCCCGCAGTAAAAAGTATCCTATATGTTGATTCGAGTAACCAGCTATCATCATACCAAATTTCATCAAAATCTGTCCAGTGGTTTTCCCGTGATGCGGTAACAGACAGACAGACAGACAAAAATTCTAAAAACTATAGATTTGGTTTCTGTATCGATAATAAAATCTATTTCAATAAGATTTTCCAAAAAATATTTAATGTACAGATTCGGCTTAGTTACAATTTTATTATATGTATAGATAGTTTATAGTGTAATTGAAGAAATATAGAAATAATATAATGTATGTATACAACTTCCCTATTTGAATCGGATATTATTAAATTTTTCATTGCTTTTAATTTTTTTTCGTGGGACCCCATTTGTTTTCGAAAATAAAAGTAGCCTAAGTTACTTCTTATTACATCAGCTATCTGGCAGTGAAAGTCCCGTCAAAATCGGTCCAGCCATTTCAGAGATTAGCCGGAACAAACAGACAGACAGACAGACAAAAATTGTAAAAAATGTTGTTCTATACATCCATAATATGCATTTAATAAAAAGCGGTTATTTTAATATTACAAACAGACACTCTAATTTTATTTATCTGTATAGATAAAAAGTACATGTCTTTGGTATTAAGCTTGTTACTAATATTGTCCTAGTAAGGGAAATAGAAGGAAAATATGCGAAAACAATACATATTTTTCTATGATATCATAGCATTATAACAGTGTTAACGCCTTTCTAAATTGGGAAAAAATGCAAAACAAAATTAACTAAATTTTTATTTTCTTCACAAAATGAACCACGAGACAAGGCGAGGCTCAAATTACAAAAATAAAAAGCAATATAATCTCAAGGTCCAACCCAACGAGCTGTTAATTAATTCTTAATCAGACTCCACAGTCCTCTAGCGGAAGATTGAGTTTGTACGTTTCACAGAATACTATGTAACAGAAGGGTTATCAGTTATTTTTTACATACTATATTCGTACTGTATGTCATTATGAATATTACACGAGAAGCTTAGAGGCATTATTTTGTAATATTTTATTTAAATCCGTTTTGTTTTTTTTTTTGTTTATACGGATTGTTCTATGTAAATAAACTACACTCTATTAAAAAACAACGTGATTAATGATTATAAATCAGTATATAAATCGTATCAAATCATTAATTGAGTACATTAAAATAGCCTAAGTGAATATTGATTTCTATAAATCTATATTTTAATTGTTTATGAGTTATAGGATCAAATGAAGATGATTATATGATATAATACTTTCTTAGATTTACGCGAATGTTTGACATTTAAATAAAACGAATCAATCGAAACGTCGGGAACCAAAAATCAAAATAAATCCGCGAAAAAATCCGAAAAGATAGTTTTATTTAAATGATTATATGATGATAATATATACAATATTATTTGTTAATTATAGATACACAATCTTTTAATATTATAAATGTAAAAGTTTGTGAGGATAGGTGGATGAATGTCACTCTTTCACGCCAGAACGACTGAACGGATCTGGATGAAATTTGGCACAGAGATAGGTTATAGTATGGACTAGAATACAGATTACTTTTATCCCGGAAAAATGTAAGGTTCCCTTGGGATAGACTTGTTTTTTTCTAGGGACGAACCCGAAGTGAAGTAAAGGTGAGTCGCTAGTGTTGCATAAGGTAAAACCTGTATTATACATACATATATACATAAACATTAAAACGCTTTAAAAATATCTTTATGCCTCTTCCATTACATTTTCAAAGTTACCGTGAAATTTTATGAATCTTCATCCCGTTTGAAAGACCTTTGATCGCGCCTTTATTGTTATAGTGCACAGTATTTTAAACTGTGGTTGATTAAATTGTGCCAAAACCAAAGTTAGTGAGCAGCAGAATATTAAACGTAAGTATCTTACATTTTAACAAAGTAATAAGGTACATCCGAGATAATTTATAAAAATAACTACGTATTTTTTTGTTAGATAGCTTAATATATTTCAGAATTATTCATTTATTTATGATAATTTATTCATAAATAGCGAAGATATAAGAAAATATGAGCGAATTTATTACCTCATTTCAACAAAACGTAAAATATTTTATGTTCATTTAATTATTTTAAATTACAAGTTTTTACATGTAGATAATTGTTAAGGTTTGTTGATTATATTAATTACTAGCAACTAACCCCAGCTCCGCTCGGGTTCATGCCTAGTTACGTTTTAAGATTTAGTATAGATTTTTAAGAGATGAGATATTTTCCCGCAGTAAAAAATTATCCTATATTGACCCGGGTAACCAGCTATTATCATACCAAATTTCATCAACATCTGTCCAGTGGTTTTCTCGTGATGCATTCCCAGACAGACAGACAAAAATTCTAAAAATTATAGATTCGGCATCTGTATCGATAATAATGACTATTTCAATAAGATTTTCTGAAAAATATTTAATATACACATTCGACTCATTTAGAATTTTTTTATATGTACCTATATATTATAAAAATACTATAAAAAAATTATGAAAATTTTAAAATGGCTAACAAATTTAACTATAATTATCTTGCCCTATGTTTTAAAAAATCTATTTCCTAGTAAATACAATCACTGGAAAGAAAGATACATTAGGATTGTAAACGCATAAAGATAATGGATCCACATGAACGCTTTATGAGTGGCGGTAACGTCGTAAAGCAAGTACTATTAAATAACTGATAAGATTTTATACCTGTATTAATACAATTCGTAATACGTATGTGATAATATATGTATATCAGTCATCGGCCCACATGGGCCGATGGCTTAGTGTTAGCTATAGATTGTAAGGTCCTGGGTTCGAATCACGATTCGGGCTAAATTAGCTAGTGATAATAAATAAACACAATAATATAATAGAAAACATTATAATTATAGAAAACAAAATAAATATAATAGAAATGGCATATCTAAGCACTACGGCATGTGGGCAGAATATTGCCACCTTCATATTTTTATAGCTTTCTACTAGCGACTTCGACTATAGAAAGTCAACGCGGTTTAATATAAACAAAGTAGAAACTCACACGCTTGCAATACGGTATGCGGTAGCTAATATAATTTATATACAAAAGCTTCGTTCAAGCTAAACTTAAGCGAGCAACTTATCCACAAAAGTTAATCAAATACCCTTGAAAGTACGTTTAGAGCGACAATATTACCATATTTTGACTTGCATCTTAATAATATTGAATAATCAAAATGTTTAAGGCAGTGGTAGCCCAGTAGTAACGCGCTCGCTTGGGAAACCGAGTGAAGCGGGTTCAAATCCCGGGTCTCGCACCTATGATATTTTCATGTGCGAATCATTTCTAACATGATTACCACTTGCCTTACGGTGAAGGAAAACATCATGAGGAAACCTGCATGTCTTAGAAAAGCCTAGCAAGTTTTCGAAAGACATCTGAAGTCTACCAATCCGCACTTGACCAGCGTGGTGGACTATGGCCTGATTCCCCTCGTATTGAAGGGAGGCCCGTGCCCAGCAGTAGGACGTTAGAAAGGGCTGAATACAATTAAAATGTTTTAGCCGCCATCTTATTATCGTCATTTAAGCCAAAATAAACTGAGTGAAAAAACATAGTTTTTATTTTCTGCCCTAAGTACGAGTATTTAACGCTACTGTAAATATTTACCTACATTTTTGGTGTCGCTTTTTTCCTTCATTCGCTAAGCTAAAGACCTAACTATACCTGTTTGTCTTATAATTGTAGGGCCATGGATTATCTCTTCAAAAAAAACAATGTTAAAGCTAATCTTTTATTCTGCGGAAGAAAGAGACACTATCGAAACTGTAAACTAATAAAAATACTATGTGATCATATTAGAAATGATTCGCACATGAAAATATCAGAGGTGCGAGACCCGGGAAATGAACTTGCTTCACTCGGTTTTCCAAGCGAGCGCGTTACCACTGGGCTACCACTACCACGGGTAAACGTAAATGTCTATAATAATACTGTCCAAGTATCCAATTGTGGATAATATTTATAGCTGAAACGGAATCTCATCAGCGACGGCGCGATGTGTTTAAATGCAATTAAAGTTAGTGCCAGCATGAATACGAAACTCGTGATAGTTTTGTAGTTGCTGCACACTTCGAAACTATATAACTGATAACTTAACTGTTGAGTTAAATGGTTGATGGCTGACTAAATATTTTAATTACTTTCCAAAGTAAAAACCTTAGGTTCAAAGAATAAGAGAGGGTACGAAATAAAACGTAAAGCGTAACGACATGGTCAATGTTAGAAAGCAAATATAAATCAGTTTAATAATATTAATTAATCTATATTTGAAATTCTTTGTGGGAGATTGAATTTTAGTTTTTTTTACAATGTCACGCATAACTACATCCTTTCTTTCATTTCTACACAAATGTACAACAATAGAAATAGTAGTATAAAATAGTAATTATAATACCGTTGTAGACTTCAATTACTATATTCTGCACATATCATATGTATAATATGCCTATAGGCATCCTATATACATTGTAGATCTAGCCTTAAGCCACTTGCCTAGAATGAAGGAGTATAAAATTACTATGTAAGGCGTATGCCTTATGAATGTGCAATATACAGCTCATTAAAATCTTTAGGTGTCGTACGATCGATACCTACTTGACTCAATAATTACTTTTTAACTAAAATTTTACACGATTTTAAAATTACTGTGAAATTAGTGTAAAAAGTTTAAAATTAAATCTTGATTCTTAGTTTTATAAATGAACGCGCTACCATTAACTAGAAAGTCAAATGACAAATAAAACGACTTATCTTTACAGATAAATAAAATTGAAGTGTCTGTTTGTACTAATACGAAAAAAACAATTTTTAAAATTTTTGTCTGTCTGTCTATCTGTCTGTCTATCGGCTGGGCCGATTTCTACGGACATTCACTGACAGATAACTGATGTTATAAGGAGTAACTTAGGCTACTTTTATTAAAAAAAAAAACATGTTTCTGCCCAAAAAAAATATATCATGAAATTGTGAACAAAATTCGCGTACCTATCGACGTACCCGAGTAAAGCGAGGGTAAGTCGCTAGTAACGAAATAAGAAAAGAAAGAAAGGAGAGTAGAAAATATAATACCGCCAAAATCTTCATAATCTCATTACAGAACAATACGGTTAGTACAATTAAAAGTCAACCGACACGAGTGCAGTCGGCATTGTAGTGACGGCTTTGTTTATTTATAATTGCTTGCCGCCTTAGCATTTAACATTAGAGAAAATTTATATGGATTATAAAAGGGTTTAAATTAATATTTTTATTACTCTTGTTAAGGTAGTAAGTAGTTATAATGCACTTGCTTAGAAAACCAAGTATACGGGTTCAAACCACGGTCTAGCACCGCTAATATATTCATTTGTGAATCATTTTCCAACATCATTACCACTTGTGTTACCATGAAGGAAAACACCATGTAGAAGCCTACTACTAATCTCGCAGACATCTGAGAGAAACTAATAACTTCTCGAAAGACGTGTGAAGTCCGAAGTTTAACTTAACTTTAAAACATCTTTACATGTTACTTGGTTTTAAAAAGTCTTCCAATTAAAAAAAAAATATTGGCATTTGACTTTACATCGAAATTTTCTAAATTTTTTAAAATGTATTTAAATATGTTGGGACATTAACACACAGCACCATCTAGTTCCATGGTAAGCTACGAGGCTTGTGTTATGGATACCAGGTAGTTGATACGCTATATATATATATATATATATATATATATATATATATATATATATATATATATAACTTTTAAATACATACATATTATAAATATAAATAAATACCCATGACTGTTGGAGTACAAACATTCGTGCTCATCACACAAATGAATGCCCCCAGCGGGACTCGAATCCGCGACCGTTGGCACAGCAAGTAGGGTAGGGTTTTATAAATGACCTATTTCATTGTTATCACTGTATTTTTTATTTCCCAACAGGATTTAACTGATCATTGAAAAAAACACCCTTAAGACACTAAGGCGGTTGGATTATCCTCAAAATATTACGATAATACCATTATTACAATGGATTTATACCTAAGTTGATGTCTTTTTTATGACTAGAATTTAATACCTACTTCGCAACTGGAAAACAACCCGGTAATTAAAATTCTAATGCAAAGTTTCCACTATTTAATGTTTCAGATAAAATCTTATAGATTATCTAATCTATCTAATATATTTAAAAGAGCAATTCTTGTATATTTATTTATTTATACCGGCGATCTCGGAAACGGCTCTAACGATTTCGCTGGGTACGTGGAGGTTTTCGGGGGCGAAAAATCGATCTAGATTAGTCTTATGTCTGGGAAAATGCGTGTTTTCAAGTTTTCCTGTGGTTTCCTTTTGCATTATTCCACGCAAAACATGGTCGATATTTCTTAAGCTTGGGCTTAAGCGTCGTGGTCAAGCAGCCAATATGCAAGATTGACAATCACAGTTGTCCGGGTTTTATATTTATTGAAGTTTTTAGTTATTTTTAACTAAAAAATACGATATAACAAAAAAGAACTCCGAGCGAAGCTCGGTCGCCCATGTACCTACTAATATTAAATGAGCAATTCTTGGATATATATTTTATCATGTATCACTTCTAAAAATTTTGTGTTTATATAAAGATTTGCTTTTTAAGTTTATTTATAAGTGTCTTTTCTGAAAAAGAAACGCAATGTTTATATCGTTTTCGAAAAACGCCGAGTAAAGCTCTTAATTTGTTCTCAATATGTTCTGAAATATTTTTTGTACTGAATAATTGAAATATGGTTTAATTATTATTATTACTGGTATGTGTATAATACAGTGATAACAAGTAGATAATAAGTTAGCGGAGTGGAACTTTAAAAGCTACTCAAAATTTATTTAAATTTGATTTTACTTAGTTTATTTTGAACTTTTATACTTTACACTTAGATACTAGAATAAGGCGATAAAGCCAAGAAGTGGATAAACTGGATAAACGATTTTTTAAATGTAGTGTTTTACATTTTTATGACTTTCTGTGAATAAAAGAACTTCTGTAAGTTAATAGCATAACTTTAGACCAAGTGGCGGCTTTAGCAAATTACTTAGCTAGCTCAGTCCATGGCCAATGAATAAAAATTATGCAAAAATTTTATTCCTAACTAGTGACTTACCTCGCTCCACTCGAGTTCGTCCCGTCCGCTACGTTTTAACATATAGTAGAAATTTCTCAGTGATGAGGTATTTTCTTGCAGTAAATATAAAATTTCATCAAAATCTATCCAGTGATGCGTTCACAGACAGACAGACAAAAATTCTAAAAACGATAGATTTGGCCTCTGTATTAATAATAACGACAATTTCAATAAAATTTTCCAAAAAAATATTTCATGTACAGTTACAATTTTATTATACATACATATTTCAAAACTACTAATAAAATGAAGTAGTTTAAACATTATCATTTTAATGTCGTATGTAATTAAAATAAGCAAAATATTATTTTCTTCAAACTCTTCCTTAACGTAACATCTGCTTTAATTGTTATAAGTGCAATTAAAAGTTTTTCCCTCTTCCTTTTCCAAAAAAATAAAATTACCTTATATTAATTTACAGAATATACTAAAAACCATGTAGCAAAAGCAAGTAGTGTAAATGAAGTAAAATTTTATGATGAAAAGCTGTAACGAAGCGTAGCGCACCATACTCGTAAATTGCGAAGCAGGTTTACTGCCACGTAAATCCGACACGCCAGTAAACTATACGCTTTATGAACTCCACCCCGTATATCTACTTGACCTATAATAGCTAAGATTTTTCTGGACATGTTATTCCATTTATAGAAATAATAATAAAAAAAAACGTGTATATACTTAATATGTACGCACGCAAGGAGTTATACTTCTTTGGCGTAACAAAACAAAAACCTGTTTGAAAAAGGAATGATAAATTAATAAAATAATTAAAATTAAATAAGGTATATTAGGCATATTCGGCAAACTTCATCATGTAGCTTTTGGCTGTCGGTGTGCGCGCGCATCGTAAAAATTTTACCGTCATATTTTTTCCAAACGTCCCAAAAGAAGTATAACTTCAAAAAGCAAGTGTACCTTATGAAATTAGTTTATCTATTCCATGATGTTTTAAGTTTTATAAAAAGCTAAAATCCCTAAGTATCTTATTGTTATATTCTATCGCTTATGGCATTTAAAAACCCGAGAATAGTCATCCTAAGATGTGTACTTTGAAATGTCGGTTTGTTTACTACATTTTGGTAGGACGGATAAATGCATTAAAATTTTGTCTATTGTTTGATTTTAACCCTTAAAAGCGACATACTTAGACGAATATAATCGCAAAGGAGTGGCCCAAACGAGTATGTCCTCAAAGTAATTTCAATCTTAATAAAATCATTTTAATATAATACTTTCTTAGATTTACGCGAATATTTGACATTTTAAATAAAACTATCTTTGCGGATTATTTCGCGGATTTATTTTGATTTTTAGTTTCCAACGTTTCGATTGCTTTACAGCAATCATGGTCACGGGAGAGACAAAGGTTTTAGACGTCTCAAAGGCGTTATATACTTGTTACAGACAGTGCCTACCAATTTTACAAAAATGATTTAAAAAATTCAAAAATGTCACCGTCAAACAATGATACAACTACATTACAATATTTGTTGATTTTAATTCTAAACATTTAATTTTTTTTAATAAGTATTATAATTAAACACAGTAATATTATTTATTTAATTTTAGCTGTTATTATAAATATTACAATTTTCTAAAAAAACTCTATTAATTAATAATATTATTTAGTGTTGCTAATAATTATTTATTTAAGTAATATTATTGTTTTGTGTGTAATTTAAAAAAATAAATAATTTAAATTGCTATTATTTAAAGTTAAAATATTAAGCAACACTATGGCTATATTTACAGGTAAAAAAAAAATAATATGTATAATATTCCCGTATTTTTTTCTGTTATCTTTTCAAAAACATACCCATTATCCGTTTTTGTATAAAATTAGATCGGTTATTATTATTTAACTTGTTTATAAGAACAAGTTAAATAATAATAACTGAGATTACAGTAAACTTAATTTTCACGGCCTTTGATCTCGGATAACTTTGTTGCCCAAAATAATATCGCGGTGAATTTTTCATACATTATTTCTTATCTTAATACAGTCTTAGTTCATACAGAAAAGGACACTTGGTTTTTTACCACAGGATTTATTTAATAACTAGCATTTCCCGCGGCTCCGCCCGCGTTCAGATGATCAAAAACCAAATTCTTAGGTTTTACACATTAGTATACTCTTACATTATACATTACTTTCATTGCGCACCGCAAGATTGGTAAATAATGGCAGAGGTTGACAATGCCACAAAGGTTCCTCCGTTAAATTGAACTTTTTGTTTTAGCAATAACATGTATGTATGTCTATACTTCTGTTTTGTTTGTTTTTTTAGTTTTTCACGATAAACTCTCAAACTACGTAATTAATTTTAATCATTTTTTACTAATAGTATTGGTACCTAATATTAGTATTTATACTATAGATTAATTTAATATATAGCTGATTATTTCAATTACATAATGATAACTTTTCTTAATTAGCGCTAGTTAGTAATATTTTCCAAAACGATTTTCAAAAGAAAGTGTAATAAGTAAATAATTCTAAGCGAATACATTTTTTTAATTTCATATGGCTCTGCTAATATGATTAAAGTCGTAAGCATTTTATTGTGCCCTTTAAGCCTTTACCTTCCAAGAAAAGGTGTCAAGAAAAAGTGAAAAAGTTGAGGTATAACAGTTCCTAAAATACTTTTTCATAGTTTTTGAGATATGAAATATTTTTAGTTACCCGCTTTGGCAGTCTAACAGCCATAAACTTGTTTTCCATAAAATGTTATAAAATAATATAAATTGAACTTATTTTTACGGTGCAAAAAATGAGTAGGTATTGTGGAAACGTAAATATTATTCGTATTTATTTTAGTGTTAACCTAACAAAACACGTAAGTAAGAAAAACAACATAGTATTTTGCTATACGAAACCTAAAATGCGCGAGTTGGATTTACATTTGCCCAAATTTTACATTAAAAGATTAAAAAACATTAACATTATTTACTAAACAATAAAAATTTACAAATATTCTCATTTAAAAGTTGTTTCGGCCAACAAAATATTACTAATATGTTACCTACTAATTTATAAAGCCAAAAAGTTTGTTTTATTAAAAATTTAAGCACGGGCAGGGCCGCGGGTAATTTAGTAGAAATAGAAAGGTTATATCTGTACATTTTTTTTTTTTGATAAAACTACGTATTTTAAAAACACATGGCGACATCTACTGTCAAATAGCTAAATAACACATAAATAAATTTTCATTAAAATAACTATTTTAATGAATAAAATAGCGCTGTTAATATTTCTTTTAAGATAAGTTTTTTTAAATAGTTTTAAAATAATATATAAGTAAGTTACCTTGCTAAAATATTAATAGCATCATCGTGCTTTTACTTTAACCAGTTTTTGTATTTTTTCTCAGAAATGAGATATTTTCCTGCGGTAAAAATAATCCTATGTGTTGACCCGGATAACCTGCTATTACCATGCCAAATTTCATAAAAATCCCTCTAGTGGTTTTTCTGTGATGCGGTCACATACAGACAGACAGAAGAAATTCTAAAAACTATAGATTCGGGCTCTATATCGCTAATAATGAATATTTCAATAAGATTTTCCGAAAAAATATTGAATTTACGGGTTCGGCTTAGTTACAATTTTATTGTATGTATAGTTACTAATTTATGAAGCGAAAAAGTTTGCTTTACTGATAATTTAAACACGGGCGGAGCCGCGGGTGATTTAGTAGTAATTCTAATAAAATCGAAAAAAGGTCATATCTGTACATTATTTTTTTGGGATTAAAACTATGTATTTTAAAAACACATGGCGACATCTATTGTCGAATATCTAAATAACACATAAATAAATATTAATTAAAATAACTATTTTAATGGATAAAATAGCGCTTTTGATAATTTGATTTTCAAGATAAGCTATTTTTATAGGTTTTACCATATTTTGTAAGTTACCTTGCTAAACTGTTTACAAATAGTATCGTCGTGGTTTTGTACCTACCAGTTTTTGTATTTTTTTTCAGAAATGAGATATTTTCTTGCGGTAAAAAGTATCCTATATGTTGACCCGGATACCCAGCTATCATCATACCAAATTTCATCAAAATCCCTCCAGTGGTTTTTCTGTGATGCGGTAACAGACAGACAGACAGACAGACAGACAGACAGACAGACAGACAGACAGACAAAAATTCTAAAAACTATAGATTCGGCCTCTGCATCGATAATAATGTCTATTTCAATAAGATTTTCCAAAAAATATTTAATGTACAGATTCGACTTAGTTAGAATTTTATAATATGTACCTATAGATATCTGGCGAAATTAATTTATATCAAGTAATTATTTTCTATTTTAATGAACTTAAGTGGTATAAAATTGGAAATAAAATTCAGAATTAAAATCAATATCTTCACACTTTCCAAAGCAAATTGACATTTCTGAATACGCAACCATACACCCCAATGATAATTCTAGAGTTGCTAACAGCTGATGGTTATATCTAGGCATCTAGGGACGCAAGGGAGAGTAAATCGCTAGTACAATATAATAGTATATAAATTATATTTATACACATACATTATATACAATTAAAATAAGCTCTGTTTTTAATTATATTATTTGCATATGAAAGCTATATCGATCAATAAAATGCTTCTATTACTTCTATTGTAATAACTTCGCGTCAGCATTTTTATATACAGTCCCATAACTAATTACATATTATATCGAAACTATTACATATATCAGAGTGTCACTTTGGAATTTTACAAGTTTTCTCCATACTATCTTCTTGTCGACATGTTACTTAATTACTGATACACATTTCGACTGCTGCAAGGAACATTGTTGTAACTCAGTATAGTAGCAATTTTAAATGTTATCATTTATTTACAAGAAAAGAACATACATTGAATTTACAAATGTAATTAGCAGGGATGTTAATGGCGACGAGAGCCCTTTTGATGGTATCATTAAGAGAACCATTAGTGCTATACCATTGTACCCACCATTAAATATATGAAAAATTACTTTTTTTAAAGAAAAAAATAATCTCAATAGTGAGTTACAATGTTGTTCTTATTGATTTGCGCTTTTTTTTGATTTCGATATCTCTTCACGATCAGCGGAAAAAGCTTTTCTCTATAAAGAGAAAATTTATTAAAGATATGTTTTACGATAAAGGAAAATATAAAAAACCTATATGCTTCATAAATAGATTAACCGAACTAGTTTTTAAAAATCATACTAAGTCCGCCAACCCGCAATTGGTCAGCGTGGTAGACTGTGGCTTGATCTCCTCGCATTGAGGAACGGCCCAGACCCGGTAGAAGACCTATAAAGAATGAGGATATTATGTATATTGGTATACTAGAGACTCACCCTCGCTTCGCTTCGGGTTCGTCCCTAGGCAAAAACAAATCTATCCCACGAGAACAGTTCATTTTTTCGGGATGATATATAGCCTATAGCCTTCCTCAGTTAACGGGCTATCTAATGCAAAAAGAATTTTTCAAATCGGATTAGTAGTTCCTGAGATTAGCGCGTTCAACCAAACAAACCAACAAACAAACAAATCTTCAGCTTTATAATATTAGTTTAGATATAAGATATTGGGAACAAAATAATACTTGTGCATTCTTTAGAAGTGTTATTAGCTTTAAAATACACTTAGCTCTACCTCGAAAAAGCCTGTTCAAAGCTATATTGGCTTTAGAAATAGCGTCAATACTTTTTCCTTCTTCCTACCAATTCTAGCTAATTGCTCCTTTGAAACATTGCGGGTAAATAGCAAATATTGAATTGAAAACATAAGCTATTTTTATCGATTTTACCTTACACCGAACGGAAGTTATATTAAAATATTTTATACAACAAATGATGTATTGCGTAGAAAGCTTGAAAAAATATATTCAATCCACACCTTTACCTATACGACCTTTAGAAGTCTGGGTTAAGATTTTCTCTCGACATAAGCACACATTTTTAGGTACTCATAATACTTTCCTTCGTATCAATAGAAAAATTTTCATATTTTAGTCTGAATAAGTATTTGCATTGTAAAAAAGAGTCAGGCTAATCAGACTAGATACCCTCCAGTGCATAAAGAAACAGGATTTTCACTACGTATTAAGTGCTCTGCCACGTCTGTCTGCCTGTCTGAACGTGATAAACTCAAAAACTACCGAACAAATTTTCATACGGTTTTCACTAATAGACGGAATGATTCATGAGGAAGGTTTAGAGATATAATTCATTAAATGTTTGAGTAAATTAGCTGAAATGTGACGATTATTGTTGAAGATGTCGAAAAAAATCATGCCAACTGGATGTATTGCGGAATTAATCCTTAAAAGGTCTATTAGACCGTAGTAACGCTATAATACATAATGTACAAAACCGAGCGAAGTGAGGGTAAGGCACTAGTATAAATAATAAAAATATGTGGAAGGTAAAGCAAATTTTAAATTGTATTCAAATTACGTTTTAAAATAAATGAACGTGGTCACTGGAGTAAGTACTAACGATGGTTTTGAACAAGAACAAAGCATGCAGTCAGCGACTTGTAAACACCAATCGTAGTAACTATGTAGTTCAAAACGAACATAATCCTATTAAGTTGACCTCGTCTCTACAATTAACTTTTATAGTATCATTATTTCCTATCTTCTTATCATCCAATGTTTTGAATAAACCTCTTATTTTGTTAAAAGTATTTGTAAAATTTGTTAATAATTAAAAAGTAAATAATAAATAAATAAATATCTTGGGACATTAACACACATCACCATCTAGTTCATGGTAAGCTACGAGACTTGTATTATGAATACCAGATAGTTGATACACTACACACATATAACTTTAAATAGATACAAACATTCGTGCTCATCACACAAATGAATGCCCCCAGTGGGACTCGAACCCGCGACCGCTGGCACAGCAAGTAGGGTTACTACAAACTGAGCCAAACATGTCGTCAAAGTAAATTGATCTAACTTTTCCAGACTAATCTATGTATAAATAGGTAAAGACAAATCAGTTCAGTACAGTACTTTGTCTCCTCAGTTTGTCTACCCATTTTTTTTTTGAAGTAAAACTTCTTTACGCACGCTTGACTTGGAGAGTAAGCTGGTGAATGCGTTACGAAAAGTGTAATGTTACGGGCGAGGCGAACGTTTATTGCCATGGTAAGCGTTGTTATTGTCTGACAAATGATATAAAATATTATATTCTGTCCCTAAATGATATTCTATAAATATATAATTGTAATATACCTAACATGCGTTATTTTTAGTATCTCGCCTATCCTTATTATTTAAAACATAAATAGAATTTCATAAAGAGTATCGATAACCTACAGCAGTTTTACTTCTTGCGCGTGTACACATTCATTCACGCACTCTTTAATCTTTTTGGTTAGTAGCTATTGACGAGCTTTATTGTTATCAATAAAAAAATTGAAAACATTTTTTTTTTCATATAAATATTTTTTTATTGGTAAATTCAAGGTCAAATTAGGCCAAATATTCAATAGGTAATGATCATGATCGAATTTCGACCACTAGGCGAATACTAGTATTATAAATTGTTTAACCTAATAGACGCTGTTCTGTCCCAATTTCAATGTTGTGATTTTTAAACTTATACAAAACTTCTATAGAAAAAAAAAACTTATTTTTTCCCGAAATTCTTTATTTTTTTAGCAACTTTTCCATATTCGGACCATTACAAGCATCAAAAAAAATTGCCAAAGCTGTTATCCAATGATCTGCTTACAAACGAACAGTATTTCATTTAAATAACTAAATATAGAAATATATATTTTTGAGATTTGTTAATCTGTACTCTTTTTAGTACAATAGAGACTTCGACATATTCATTATAATTCATATTATAGAGATACTTAAAAAGGCGGAGAGTGAAATATGTCACTTTCATTTTGGTACATCAAGTAATTACCGTAGATAACTTGATGTACAAAAATAAAACCGTACCGTAGATTAAAAGTTTCTTGCACGCATTGCTTGAGTAAAGCGAGAACAAATCACTCAGTCTAGCAAAAAAATTTAATTCACAATACATCAACTTCAAAATTATGTAAGTTGTATCTCCATGTTGAACTTTTAGCGGAAATTTCCAATGCATCTATAGAAGACTTCAAAGTTCAAGTTTTATGCAGTACTTGCCTGCATAAAGCTTATTCTTCACTGGGTCAAAAGTATTGTTGCAATAGCTTAGCGAAGCCAAAAAGCACATCATATTTAATTCAAGATTCTAGTATATTTTATAGAATGTCTACAGACTAGTATCTAGTATACGTTATATAGTTTTTAAACAAAACACTAACGCATTTTTGAAAATACGTTAAATTTATATCATAACTAGCGACACACCCTCGCTTCGCTCGGTTTCGTCCCTAGGTTGATTTCTCATACAAACTTTCATCCCCATTTTTACCCCCTTAAGGGATGATTTCTGGGATAAAAACTCCTTTATTCTTCCCAGGGTTTCAAACTATCTTCTTACTAAATTTTATCTTAATCGGTTCAGTAGTTTCGGAGCCTATTCGGTGCAAACAAACAATCAAATCTTTCCTCTTTATAATATCAATATAGATAATGATTATTATTATGAAATTTAACAAGTCAAAAATCTTGATTTAAGTATTCAGATTTAGATATAAGAAATATTAATAATATAAAGTAAAGCGAAATTTAATAAATCTAAGAATCGACATAATATTGTACAGACTGCAGTCAATAGGGAACCAGCACTACGAAGTACACATTTTACATTTAAGTATTGAAAACCGTACAAAGTTGCGCGGTTCGAACTGATCGTCGATATCAATTGCTGAGATGAAAGCTATCTATGATCATTCCGTGCTTGGGAGTTCGAAACAATGATGTAAATCTTAACTAGAAAGTTCCACGAAAATATGACTTATATAACTTGATATTCGATTCGACGATAATATATTCCAGAATTATATTCCAGCGATTAATGTTTTGTGTTGTTTGATCGTTTAGACATCGTATGACAGTTGAAAGTATGTGAGTATTTACACGCGGCCAATTTCTTTTTACCGACTTCAAAAATAGTGAAGTACTTAATTCAACTGCACTTTTGTGTGTGTGTGTGCGTGTGTGTTCGTTTGTGGTGTGTGTGTGTGTGTGTTTGGTGTGCGTGCGTGCGTGCTAAACTAAATTACAGTTACAAGCATTGTTTTTTTTTAACTTTTGCTTCTTTTGGTGCGTTAAGGAAAAAGTTATGAGAGTGATTTTTTACGGTACGACAGAATTAGACTACAGCGTGAAATTAGTCGTTAAATTTCCCTTTAGTATAGTGTGATGTCTATATTCAAGATATTTATTCCTGTATTTCTATATACACGACACGTGTTTAATATCGATAAAAATAAAAAAAATATTTATGTGTTTTTAATTATTACATACAAAACATTGATTGGTTGTGAACATAAGTAATAAAAGTTGTTTTTATAAAAATTTTTTTCATATATTAATATTTTGTAATAAGTTTTTTTTTTTTGGATTACTGAGGTTAACAGAGGTACGTATTTTTTTTACATCTTATATACATAAAACAAAGTCGGGAATAACTCAAAAACTGCTGGAACGATTTTTATAGTGTTTGTTTTGTTGGATATTTCTTCACCCCGGATAGCGGAATAACTCTTAAAACATAGGAAAATTCACGAAAAAAAAATTTGAACAAAAATGAATACCTAGGGATGAACCTAAACGTAGCGACGGTGAATCGCTAGTTATTTATAAATTATTACAATATTTAATTAAACCTTTAGTAATTGTATTTAATATTTTCTTTATTTTGTCATCGTTTCTACTGTCTATACAGTTTGTATAGCATTGGCACATAAGATAATTTTTTTGTTATTTTTGTTTTGTTTTTCCAAACAAATATAACTTTTTTAGGTAAATACATATTGAGTACATGTACTCACATAACAAGTTATACTTGTTTGATACACTTTTTCTTAATAAGATAACACGTTTGTTCACATTTTTTTTTTCTTTGCATCCATTACTACTTGTTTATTTGTCTTTGTGCTAGTGCTTATCTCAAGAACTTTGTCTTGCGATTGACATATTATGTCCATTCCAGATGAATTATATCCAGAAACATTTCGGTAAAGCGCAGAAGAAGGCCAACAGTAAAACTGCATGTCCACGAAAATTACCATTGCACTGGATCGCTAAATTGTTAATTAGAGAACTTCTTTAGGTGCACTTGTAGTAATTTTTATCTTTTTTAAGTTTCCAAGTGAAATAATAACTTGCTATAACAAAGTGTATCAAGTAAATGCAAGATGAGAGAAAATAAGGTGAACAAAGTTTTGTTTCTAAAGGAAGTAGAGTTGCCTTGGTTAGTTAGAATATTTCAAACTTACTGTTATGGATACTGTTAATAAATTGTATATAAACTTAATTGGGTTCAAGTAATAATTATGGCGAAATATACATATATCGATAAAGAAGAAATGATCGATTGTAAAACGTTAAAAATCGAAAAATTTATTAATCAATGATTTATCTTTGGCGTTTAGTTTTATCAATTGTATTAAAAACCAACAACTTACCCTCGCTTCGCTCGGGTTCGTCCCTAGCTTGCTTCTACATATAAACTTTTATCCCCATTTTAACCCCCTTAAGGGATGATTTCCGGGACAAAAACTATTTCACTCACTCACTTTTTATATCATGAAACTTAAAAAAAAACTTATTTTAGTAAAACAAAATTCTTTTAATTTTCTTCTATACAAAACTTGTCCTGACAATAACAAACACAAAAAAAAATTATTATCCAATTCGGTGCAGTCGATCAGAAGTTATGCGCGTACATACATTGCGGTGATTCATTTTTATTTATATAGATTTTGATAAAGCATCCTTATAAAAATACTAGGAAATGCGCAAAGTAGCCACCATTACTAATTAATTGTATTTGAAACTATAGTAAAACGAAGAATAATAAAAACGCCCACGCACCATGGTTAATGAAAAAGAATATTAGTTTGAAATTTTCAAATGCTTAAGATTTTTTTCATAAAATTGTTTTTATTACAAATATGAAAATAATAAGAGCTAATTATATATTATAAGAGTTTTGTTTATTTTTGGATAAAACCTACAGCAAAAAACAAAATCTTATTAAATCGCTTAGTGTTATATTACGTTCTCTTTATTTGTTATTTATTCCTTCCCTAACATCCACAGTCAACTTGCCTTGATCACGTAAAAAGGACGACATAAATAACTCTAAGGGAATTGAGCAACGAAATTCTCTCGAGTCTCATTAAACAAATATAAAACCCATCTGAATCCACATTAACTGATAAAGCCACTTACAACCAAGTTATTTAGTTCGTATTTATAAGACAAAATACTTAACAGCTTGATTCATTACATATCAAAACAAATAATATTATAAACTAGCGAGTACTCGTACTAGGTTGCTTCCCAAAACAAACTTTTCTTTATTATTTTTTGGTTTTCATTATTTTTCGTGGGACCCTATTTTCTTTTTCTAAAATAAAAGTAGCCTAAGTTCTCCTAATTACATCAGCTATCTGCCAGTGAAAGTCCCATCAAAATCGGTCCAGCCATTTCAGAGATCAGCCGGAACAAACAGACAGATAGATAGACAGACAGACAAAAATTGTAAAAAATGTTGTTTTGGTATATGTTCCGCGTATACATCCATTTGCATTTAGTGAAAAGCAGTTATTTTAATATTACAAACAGACACTCCAATTTTATTTATTTATATAGATAAAATAGATATATTAAGATATTACTAAGTTGGAACCTTAACTTTAACGAGAAAAATGTTAATTTTTTACTAGAATTCCGTATTTAAAAAAAAAACTAAAACTTTAAATGGCCACATAATATGTACATTTGACTGTTTGTCTGTCTGTCATATTTGTCTCGGATTTATCCAAGTCTACTAGAGGAAAAATTTGGAATTTGAAACATGTTATTTGAAGTGAAATAAACGAATATAAATGAATTTAATTTTCGCTTAAAATCCAATTATATTACCTTTCTTCATGCCAATTTGACTCATACTTTATTATGTTTTTAGATTTTTTTTTTCATATAATAAATGAATTATAGTAATACAGCTATGGAATGTTATGTTATTATACAATAAATATTTATTTCAGAAACTAGCGGCTCACTCTGGCTTCGCTCGGGTTTGCCTCTAGACAAACAAAAACAAATCTATCACACGGCAACCATACATTTTTTCGGGATAAAAAGTAACCTATTTATTATTTTGATGTATAAACTATATTATTGTAAAGTTTCATTAAAATCCAATCAGTAATTTTTGTATACTAAACTATATAACTTACTATAGTCTTTTTAGCTATCCCACGGGAACTCTTTAATTTTCCGAGATGAAAAGTATCTAAAATGTTGACTGGAGATATATAATACCACCATACAAAATTTCATTTAAATCGATCCAACAGTTTCGGAGATTAGCCCGTACAAACAGACAAACAGACAGGAAAACAAAAAAAATAAAAAATCTGGATTTGTTCTATTTCTCTTCTTACATTCCCCTGACTCGGTTTTTAGCATTTTTTTTAAGTACAGACCTTCGACCTCTACAGTTTTATTATATGTAGATATCATGGTTGCTATATTTTTTAACGTGCTGGAACATATATTATGTTACTTTAGATTTACATCTGATGGTATCAACAGAGAAGATGGTATATGAAAACGCATCTGATAAACATATCGTTTATTTTTGGGATTCCAACCCAAATTATTTGGATCCAGATAACACTGAGTGACCGAGATTGATATCATATACTTCAATTTAAGAAAGGTTCTCATAAAAACAACGTGTTAATAAAGTTCCTGTTATTTGTACTCTACCATACTTTCGGTAATATACAAGAATGTACCAGGCAATATACAAACAAAAATGTATCCGAATTAGGTACCTTCTTTTTTTGAAAATCGGTTAAAATACTGTTTAAGATCCCCATGATAGTACGTGTATACAAGCGTCTAGCTTGCTTTAGCCGTAACGTTCAAGTAAAACTACAAATAATAAAACTTGCACAACTAAGTCAATATCGCTTAGAGTTTACCTACTATCCAATATAAGATAGTATATTTAAAAAACTAGTGATTTCACCTTGCCTCGCTCGAGCTTTTTGTAATTTCGACCTGTACTTGCTTAGCTAGACGACTTTACTTTCTACAAATACGATATGTATACATAAACCTTACGAAAGAAAATTTCTAAATGATAGTGAAAAACTCTATTAAAATTCATTGTGTAGATTAGAATAACTAAACGTACAAAGAGAGGGATACCTACAGCGACCTCATTTTTATATTATTTATCATATTATTATGTAGGTAAAAGACATTGGCTGTTAAACTCGCACTTGGCAGATTATTATTTAATAAGTCAACGTCATACGTCAGCAGTCCAGCTTAAAATAATGCAGCCGAATTGAGAACCTTCTCTTTTTGAAAAGTCGGTTGAAAATAAAACAAATCACTGGATACACTTCTCTCAGGAACATTATCGACTGAGACATTAAAAGAAATATATATACTAGTTTTCGCCCAGTGGTTATAATTCGACTATAATTATCTTTATTGATTTGAGAAAAACATTAATATAAATAAAATTTACCTACCTAGATAAAAATATTACTGTTTCCAAAAATTAAGTTTCTAATAACACTAAAGCTTATCAAACAGAGGATAAAAAGGTACTGAACTGTTTGTCAGTCTGTTAGTCTTATTTGTATATACATTATATTCTAAGTACTATAAATAATAACAATAATAATAATGTCCTCCTCCTGACCGATTCCGGCTACGGAGGCCAATCTCATTGAGACTAGCCAACTGCGCAGGAGATTATATTGCACAAGTGTACGCGCAGACACAAGTGCACTCTCTATTCCTGTCACTCTCATACTCCGGTGGGACGAGTTCTCGACTCGACCGGTGAGAGTTAAGGCGCAGAACCGACGACTTTACGTGCTCTCCGAGGCACGGGGGTGAAACACCGCCAACTTCCCAACTCGGGGCTGTTACTGAGGCGTACTATACAGAGAGACTCAATAACTAAACTTGGCCCGACCCGGGATTCGAACCCAGGACCTCCAGGTGTGCAACCGTACATGCTAGCCACTACGCCACCGACGAAGTTACAAGTACAACAAATAACAAAAATACTTCGGTCACAACCAAACATTTGCCAATTAAATAAAGTAAGATATATTTTGTCAACCGAATTGAAATATTTTTTGTTCCTTCAAATATACAAATTAAATATTCAATTCAATGACTTATTAATGCTAAGGTAATATACGTTAGATCTTCACTTGAGATATTTTGGGCGGGATTCCGCCGACCGTTTCTGTTTGCAAACCTTCTCCACTTCACAAACTCTTAACATAATTGTATGTAGTCAATTATATATGGAGTGGATAGGTTTTTTAATTTATAAAACACTAGTTAAGCCCCGCAACTTCGTCTATCTAATTTTGTGGAAAAAAAATTAGCTTTAATTTTTAAAGAGTCGTCTTAACTTAGGTCTTAGACGATTAAACTTGACTGCTGTAAAATACTTTTACGAAAAAATTGTAACAAAACGTGGTTATTATTGTTTTTAACTACGGACTACTTTTTTATATACGAAATTTTGTATATGTGTGTATGTACGTTAGACCTTTACGCTGAAACAACAGGATGGATTTCGATGTTTAGTATACGGATAGATTATGAAGCTACTCTAGTAACATGTAGGCTACTGTTAGGCACCCAGGACACCGAGCAGAACGAGGATAAGTCACTAGTATCACTAATTTTAACCATGATAAAGTAGAAAAAGTAATGATAAGATGTGTTTTATAGATAAACAATAAAAAATATAATTTTGTATTTCCTGAAAGCAACATTAAAAGCTAATTTAATTCAGGAGATAATTTAAACATTATCTAGAAAAAAGTCTCCAAATAAATAGCTGCCATAAAACAACAATTTCACTTAAATATATTCATCTAAAACTATTTTTTTAGGCAAGAATGTATCAAATTGACAGAGAAACATTAATAATAAAAGCATACACCAACATACATATATCAAGTAACACATGGCCGTAAAGTGCTAGTAGTAACAAAGTTTAAATAAAATTAACAAATATTGTAAGGTACTTTGGTTGGTAATTTTTTGAATTCATTTTATTATTTTGTGAGTAGGATGTCTGTAACAACTACATAGGCCTTTGAGACACATAACACCTTAGTCTCTCCCGTGACCATGATTGCTGTAAAGCATTCGAAACGTCGGGAACCAAAAATCTAAAAAAAAAAAACGAAAAGGTAGTTATATTTAAAATGTTAAATATTCGCGTAAATCTAAGAAAGTATTAATAAAGTTTAATTAGGATTTAAACTAGTGTTCGCCAATTTGACCAAAATATTTTTTTTTATTGATAATACTATAAAGTACGTTAATAGCTGCTACTTACTAAACAAAAGAAAAACGGTTGACAAACAGAGGAGAAAAAGGTACTGAACTGTTTTGTCCTTGTCTATTTATATATAGATAACATTTTAATCAAACAACTTTGTAACTAACATACAATTTAGCAATTCTTAAGCGTAACATGCAGTTATTTAGTCTTGTTTGTTTCACGCCGGCTCTGTTTTCAAAGCTCTGCAAGTTTAAATTGAATTATGAAGTATCGAGTTCTAACTTTATTTTGCACTATTGCTGTTGGAATGATGAGCTCTTGGTGTTTACTTGTATATATAAAAAATGTATGTAATGTCGTGTTTATGAAAAAATATAATAAAAGTGAATGAACCAATATGTTTTTTTATCAAGGCAATTATTTTTCTAACTAGCTGGATATCTACGGCTTCGTCTGTGACGTAACTCCAGCTTTATATATATGAGCTTCTACAATGGATTCTTAAATAACTTTTTGACTGTTTTCAAAAAAGAGGAAGTATTCAACTACGTTGTATGTTTTTTTATTTATATGTTACGTAGTATTTTTTTAATAAAAACTTGTTATCTTAAGGTGATGCAATAAATTAGAAGAAAACCCCACGTTTAGGGATGGAATAATAATATTTTTTAAATTGATTTGTTTGATTGTTTTCAATAATTTATCTATTAATTTGACGTTGTGTTTGTAAGGAGATAAAGCATAGTTGCAATATAATTTAGTCTTTATAATTACGATAACGGCAAAGAAAAATATTGTAATTCACTAAGATAATTTTTTTAAATCTATACTTAAAATAAAATTCTGACTCGAATCTGTATATTAAATATTTTTTGGAAAATCTTATTGAAATAGTCATTATTATCGATACAGAGGCCGAAGATATAGTTTTAGAATTTTTGTCTGTCTGTCAGTGACTGCACCATGAGAAAACCATTGGACAGATTTTGACGAAATTTGGTATGACGATAGCTGGTATCCGGGTCAACATATAGGATACTTTTTAGTGCGGGAAAATATCTCATATCTGAGAAATCTATACTAAACTTTAAAACGTAACTAAAGACGGACCCGAGCGGAGCGAGGGTGAGTCTCTGGTAGAAATAAATTTCTCATACATTTCAAGTCTAAATTCAAAGTTACCGAGCTACAATGTTGCTCCTTGCTGAGTCGATTCCATAAAACAATCGCTTATTATACTTTAAGATTACTTAGGAAACTTTAACTAAAATATCAGTATAGAAATGCAATATTACACGAAGATTCATGATTCGAAAATTGCTCAGAACATTTTCAAAGAAGGCAATCTAAGTTAGCTACGCTCAAAGTAGAATCTTGTGAACTCAATTTATCACTACCTCCATGTTTGATTTATCTAATGGTCTCTATATTTAAGTTTTAGATCATTTGTTTCGTTTCGTAATTTACTTAGTTAAAAACTGATATTTTCTATAGATTGAGTTAAAATTTTAAATAAAACTAACTTTACGGACTTTTCGCGGATTTATTTTGCTTGAGGACCAAATATCAAAATAAATCCGCCAAAAAATCCGAAAATATATTTTTATTTAAATTTTCAATTATTCGCGTAAATCTAAGAAGGTATTATTAATATTATTTTAAAAAATCTATCTTCCTCGTATTGAAGGAAGACCCATGCCCAGGAGTGGGAAGTTGATAAGAGCTGAATACAATATGAAGTTATAAATGCACAATACGAAGTTTCATAACTCATTATGATGATTGGAAACTTGAGTTTAATAAAAAAAAAAACTAAATAAATGTAGCAAAGAATTAATAGTTCAGGAATTATCCAAAACCGAACCAAATGAAATTACCGATTTACAATGAAAATATTTAAAATAGAAATTCCCTCAATAAGAACAAAAAAAATAATTATTACCATTAATATTTTATAAAATATGGCGAAAAAAAATCGCGTAAAATAGTCAATTCAATTCAATGAAATTCAGTTCAGTTCAATTCGATGCAATTCAATTCAAATTATTTCAATTCAGTTAAGTTCTGTACAGTTCAGTTAAATTCAATCCAATTCAATTCTTTAGTTTCGTGGCTTTTAGGAGTGCCTTTGGCCACAACTAAGCATTCTATGCACCTAAGCTTGGTCAAGCTATTTTTGAATAA
Organism: Fabriciana adippe; assembly: GCA_905404265.1. Taxonomy (NCBI): domain Eukaryota; kingdom Metazoa; phylum Arthropoda; class Insecta; order Lepidoptera; family Nymphalidae; genus Fabriciana; species Fabriciana adippe. The sequence continues at coordinate 11,503,177 of FR989995.1, read as the reverse complement.
GGTGGACTATGGAAGGCCACTCTAACAAATAAACAGTTATAATTCTTTTATTTATTGAATAAATGAAACGAATAAATTATTAAGTTACACTTTGTTCTTTAATGTAACTTATGAAACATTTTATTTTATTGTAGAGCTAATTCTTATTTATTAAATTTAAGTTTTATTGAACCTTTCCAAAATGGCCTTGCAATAAACAGGGCCCCTTACAAGGCCAATATAATAAATCAGTTGTTTAGCTTAAAACTAACGTTGAAAAAATCAAAACATCTGGTTATCATAAATCTTCATAAAAAGGTCTTTCATTAGAATGAAACATTAAATACATATCATAATATATGCACTTAAAAAATAGTCAACAGACATTACTTGAACACTATCATAAAACTAAGAATGTATTCGTGAAAATGTTTTAAAAATAATTTTAATAACTATTATATTAGTCCATTGAAAAGTTACATTTGGGGTTGCATTTGTCAGAGGACGCAATTTTATATTTTAGATATCAAGGAGGGGTTAGTGTAAAGTTAAATCCAAGTTTGTGGGGTTGCAACCCTTGTCCCCCGGCCGCCATCTTGGAAAAAGTGGTACAAATGGTTTTTATGGTTTATCTGACAAACTATAGGTCTCACAAAAATTATGTTAAACGATTTTTGGTTGCAAATAAAATTCTCTACAACTTTGGTCAAGTAACTTTTAGTTGTAGAACCAAAAATAACGAAGTTATAAGTGAAAATCGATGAAAATTTGAGAAAAAAAATCTATTGGTCGTTATAACTTTTTTTCTGATCATTTTACAAAAAAATATATCAGACCATTTTTATAGAGAGCTTTTTAAGGAATAATTTTCATTATAAACTTTTTAAATTTTATTCATTAATTAAGGTTTTCAATATTCATAACTATATGTACATAAATATTAATGATTTGCCATAATTTTCAATCATCTTTTCATTTTTAGGGTTCCGTGCCTCAAAAGGTAAAAAAAGGAACCCTTATAATTATAAGATCACTCTCTTGTCCGTCTGTCCGTGTGTCAGGAACGGGTGGTGGTGGTGTCTCAGGAACGGGTGAACCTAGCAAGTTGAAATTTATAACAGATACTAAAGTCTATAGCCCCTATTAGGTGTATAAAAATCAAGGTCCTGAGTCAATACGATAAAAAGATATGAGCAAATTTAGATTTTCGCGAAAACTTGTAAGTACCATTTACCTTAATTTTCCACTTTTTTTTATTTTTCAGAATTTTCCCTTTACTTATGCTATAATACCTTGCTTTTAACCAAAATTGACAAATCTAGGTCAAGAGGAAGTACCCTATAGGTTTTAGATCGAAAACTTATATGGTAGTTTCCGTTGATCTAGAAACACGAAATTTGGCAAAAATTTTCATCGATTTTCACTTATAACTTCGTTATTTTTGGTTCTACGACTAAAAGTTACTTGACCAAAGTTGTAGAGAATTTCATTTGCAACCAAAAATGGTTTAACATTATTTTTGTGAAACCTATAGTTTGTCAGATAAACCATAAAAACCATTTGTACCACTTTTTCCAAGATGGCGGCCGGGGGACAATGGTTGCAACCCCACAAACTTGGATTTTACTTTACACTAACCCCTCCATGATATCTAAAAAATAAAATTGCGTCCTCTGACAAATGCACGCTAAGCTCAAAAAAATGTGACATTTCAATGGACCATATCGATATCAAATAACTTGCCAATAATCTTTATAATGAAATAAAAAAAATTGAAACCGACTGCAAATAGCCTTCTTATGGCTCCGATCCTTGTAAGGCCAAATGGAGTTTTAAAATGAAGCATGATTATAAGCAATAATTTTATGAACTTATACTTTGTTTTTCCTTTCCCGATACGTATTTACAACTAAAAACTAAGTATTAATATTTTCGTGACTCCTAAATGTTCCTAAAAAGGTCCTTGTGCCCTAGCAAGGCCAATTTGTCAATTTTTTGATGATCTTTTTTCGGTCTTACAAGGAACATTGGCTTTCCTAGGTACACTACCGATATTTTAACTAAAATTGAAATAAAATCATATAGCTTTTCTTTGATACAATAGCAAATCCTTATATATGAATTTAGATAAAAAAATAAAGAAAATTATAGTTTATTTACTTGAAATCTATCGTTTTGCTGCGAGCGCATATTAGAATTTTAACGTCGTCGAAAGAAGTCAATAAAGCGAGGGACCGCATTGACAAACCAGCAGCGCTAGCGACTCGCCGCCGCGTCTGTGTTCTTAAGTTCGATGGGTGCTAGTCTGGGTAGAAGGAATTTGTCATCGGATGGCAATAACTACGACGTTTCAATAATTGGCCTTACAAGGAGCATGGCCTTCCATGGTCCACCCACTTAGATTGCGTTTCTTTCTTTTAGTACCTAGTAGTTTTTAAAAAAACTAATAATGTCTTTGAATATTTATCATTATATCGTTTACTTTGATTCAAATGATTCAAATTAGAATTAACAAAAGACCGTGCTAACGTTTAACACTGGATGAAGCCACGCAAGCAGTTTTGAAATTAGTAGATACAATTGAGGATATCCGCAACAAATAAGGGAATGTTAAAATTATGAGTGACAGACAAACACACAAGTGATGCCATAACAGTTCCTTTACTTTTTTAATATGATTTTCAGTTTATATTATTTTACAAATAAAATAATTAATATGTACTTTTGATATTATTTTTAATGTTTCCTTTGAGTAAATCTTGAAAACTTCAATATTTAAGGTGCTTTTCTTCCATGTCCCATCGATTTGTTTCACTCTGTATAGATTATATGTTATACCTTTTGAATATAAAACAATATTATTAACTACTAGCGACTCACCCTCGCTTCGCTCGGGTTCGTCCCTAGGTACATTTTAATTTTTTTCAGCGGAACCCTAATTCTTTTATTGAAATAAAAGTAGCCTAAGTTACTCCTTATAACATCTATTACCTGCCAGTGAAAGTCCCGTCAAAATCGGCCCAGCCGTTTCGGAGATTAGCCAAAACAAACAGACAGACAGACAAAAATTTTAAAAATTGTGTTTTTCTTATAAATACCGTATATAATTCCATAATATGCATTTAGTAAAAAACTGTTATATTGACATTACAAACAGACACTTCAATTTTATTTATCTGTATAGATAATAGAAATCTTAGAATAGGATCGATTCATTTTATTTGATAACTAGCATCGCCCGCGGCTCCGCCCGCGTTCAGTTGATCAAAAACCAAATTCTTAGGTTTTACACATTAGTATACTCTTACACATACCACTTTCATTGCGCACTGCATGATTGGTGAATAATGACAGTGATTGACAATACCACAAAGGTTCCTCCGTTAATCTCATATTTGATTTAGTGATATTGCAGTTTTGTTTTAACAATAACATTTATGTATGTCTATACTTCTGTTTTGTATGTTTGTTTAATTTTTAGCGATAAACTTACAAACTACGGAATTAATTTTAATCATTTTTTACTAATAGACAGCTATTGATTAATTTAATATTTAGCTGATTATTTAAATTACATAATGATAACTTTTCTTAATATTAATTTGTCGCGAAACATGGATTGGTTAGCGCTAGTTAGTAATATTTCTAGTAAAGTATAATAGGCAAATAATCCTAAGCAAATACTTTTTATTATTTCATATGGCTCGGCTAATATGATTAACGTCGTAAGCATTTTATTGTGTCTTTTAAGCCTTTACCTTCCACAAAAAGGTATCAAGAAAAACTGAAAAAGTTGAGGTATAATAGTTCCTATAATACTTTTTTTATAGTTTTTGAGATATGGAATATTTTTAGTTACCGGCTTTGTCAGTTTAACAGCCATAAACTTGTTTTCCATAAATGAGTCGATATTGTTGAAACGTAAATATTATTCGTATTTATTTTAGTGTTAACCTAATAAAACACGTAAGTAAGAAAAACAACATAGTATTTTGCTATACGAAACCTATAATGAGCGAGTTGGATTTGCAGTTGCCCAATTTTTCATTCAAAAGATTAAAAAATATTAACATCATTTACTAAACAATAAAAAATTACAAATTTATTTTCATTTGAAAATTGTTTCGGCCAACAAAAAATTACTAATATGTTACTAATTTATAAAGCCAAAAAGCTCCTCTTTTACTGAAAATTTAAACACGGGCGGGGCCGCGGGTGATTTAGTAGTAATTCTAATAAAGTCATAGAAAGGTCATATCTGTACATTGTTTTTTTTGGATTAAAACTACGTATTTTAAAAACACATGGCGACATCTATTGTCAAATAACTAAATAACACATAAATAAATGTTCTTTAAAATAACTATTTTAATGAATAAAATAGCACTATTGATATTTCTTTTAAGATATTTTTTTTTAATAGTTTTAACATAATATATAAGTAAGTTACCTTGCTAAAATGTTAACAGTATTATCGTGCTTTTATTTTAACCAGTTTTTGTATTTTTTCTCAGAAGTGATATATTTTCATGCGGTAAAAAGAATCCTATGTGTTGACCCGGATAACCAGCTATCACCATACCAAATTTCATCAAAATCCCTCCAGTGATTTTTCTGTGATACGGTCACATACAGACAGACAGAAAAATCTAAAAACTATAGATTCGGGCTCTATATCGCTAATAAAGAGTATTCTAATAAGGTTTTTCAAAAAATATTGAATTTACAGATTCGGTTTAGTTACAATTTTATTATATGTATATAGTTACTAATATAATTTATTAAGCCAAAAAGTTTGCTTTACTGATAATTTAAACACGGGCGAAGCCGCGGGTAATTTAGTAGTAATTCTAATAAAACCGTAGAAAGGTTATATCTGTACATTAATTTTTTTTGGAATTAAAACTACGTATTTTAAAAACACAGAGCGACATCTATTGTCAAATATCTAAATAACACATAAATACATATTAATTGAAATAACTATTTTAATGGATAAAATAGCGCTATTGATAATTTGATTTTCAAGATTAGCTATTTTTATAGTTTTTACCATATTTAGTAAGTTACCTTGCTAAACTGTTTACAAATAGTATCATCGTGGTTATGTTTTAACCAGTTTTTGTATTTTTTTTTCAGAAATGAGATATTTTCCCGCGGTAAAAAGTATTCTATATGTTGACCCGGATACCCAGCTATCATCATACCAAATTTCATCAAAATCCCTCCAGTGGTTTTTCTGTGATGCGGTAACAGACAGACAGACAGACAGACAGACAGACAAACAAAAATTCTAAAAACTATAGATTTGGCCTCTGTATCGATAATAATGTCTATTTCAGTAAGATTTTCGAAAAAATATTTAATGTACAGATTTGGCTTAGTTACAATTTTATAATATGTATAGATTAATTTAATATATAGCTAATTATTTCAATTACATAATGATAACTTTTCTTAATTAGCGCTAGTTAGTAATATTTTCCAAAACGATTTTCAAAAGAAAGTGTAATAAGTAAATAATTCTAAGCGAATACATTTTTTTATTTCATATGGCTCTGCTAATATGATTAAAGTCGTAAGCATTTTATTGTGTCCTTTAAGCCTTTACCTTCCAAGAAAAGGTGTCAAGAAAAAGTGAAAAAGTTGAGGTATAACAGTTCCTAAAATACTTTTTCATAGTTTTTGAGATATTAAATATTTTTAGTTACCCGCTTTGGCAGTTTAACAGCCATAAACTTGTTTTCCATAAAATGTTATAAAATAATATAAATTGAACTTATTTTTACGGTGCAAACAATGAGTACTTAGGTATTGTGGAAACGTAAATATTATTCGTATTTATTTTAGTGTTAACCATACAAAACACGTAAGTAAGAAAAACAACATAGCATTCTGCTATACGAAACCTAAAATGCGCGAGTTGGATTTACATTTGCCCAATTTTTACATTAAAAGATTAAAAAACATTAACATTATTTACTAAACAATAAAAATTTACAAATATTCTCATCTGAAAATTGTTTCAGCCAACAAAATATTACTAATATGTTACCTACTAATTTATAAAGCCAAAAAGTTTGTTTTATTAAAAATTTAAGCACGGGCAGGGCCGCGGGTAATTTAGTAGTAATTATAGTAAAGTCATAGAAAGGTTATATCTGTACATTTTTTTTTTTTTTTGGATAAAACTACGTATTTTAAAAACACATGGCGACATCTATTGTCAAATAGCTAAATAACACATAAATAAATTTTCATTAAAATAACTATTTTAATGAATAAAATAGCGCTGTTAATATTTCTTTTAAGATAAGTTTTTTTTAATAGTTTTAACATAATATATAAGTAAGTTACCTTGCTAAAATATTAATAGCATCATCGTGCTTTTACTTTAACCAGTTTTTGTATTTTTTCTCAGAAATGAGATATTTTCCTGCGGTAAAAAGTATCCTATATGTTGACCCGGATACCCAGCTATCATCATACCAAATTTCATCAAAATCCCTCCAGTGGTTTTTCTGTGATGCGGTAACAGACAGACAGACAGACAGACAGACAGACAGACAAAAATTCTAAAAACTATAGATTCGGCCTCTGCATCGATAATAATGTCTATTTCAATAAGATTTTCCAAAAAATATTTAATGTACAGATTCGACTTAGTTAGAATTTTATAATATGTATAGATTTTATTTAAAAATAGATTAATTATATTAAGAACTTTGGCATGGCATGTATGGCAAAAATATCTCTAGTTAATTCCACAAAATTGCGTTTAACTAATTTAAAAATAAATATATATAAATAAATATTTAAAAATTCAATATTCTTAAACAATTTCTAAACATGATACTGTTATATTATACTATGCACAATATAAGAAAATATGTATCCAAAACATAATGTAGATATTTATATTCATCATATATTTTCTATTAGTTTTCTTGTTTTAGATCAACAAAATCTGATTTGGGATAAAATTGTATGAGACATGCACAATGCAAGTAAATTGCTCTTTCACGGCTGACTCGCTGCAATCTTATTTCGACCAAGTATATTGTTATGAAAACATTTTCTTAAACAAAGCCACAGTATATTTTTTTATACTAGCAATTTAACTTTGCTTTACTCTGGCTTAATAAAATTTGATTAAAAAACATCAAGTTTTCTTTACTTCATTATAATATAATATGCATGTTCCATATCTATACTAATATTATTAAGAGGCAGACTTTGTTTGTTTGAAACCGCTAACCTCAGGAACTACTAATCCGATTAGAACAATTCTTTTTGCATTAGATAGCCCGTTTATTGAGGAAGGCTATAGGCTATACAATATTTATTATATAATATATAGTTTTTATATTTCATACTAACCGTTAAAACGTATCTAGGGACGAAATAAGTCGCTAGTAGGCATATAAATAAACCTTTCGAAAAAAATCTTTGAATAAAAGTGATATATTATTTTAATCTTTAGGCTTAGCCAGTTTTAATAATATGAGCTCTAGAAAATATACTTTGACACGATTATAAAACATAGAGTTTTCTCTATATTATAACAATAGATGTAACTTTATTGTTTTTTTCATCGACTTTAATCCTAAATAAGTAAAGATACAAGGTTCTAAGCCAAATTTAGATGCAAAAATAAGGGGAGAATAAAAACAAGGGTTATTTTCATGTTGAATCTATGTTAATGAAAGGGAGTCATTAATTTATACTTGTTTGAAAATTTTACATGTTTATTCTCACAATACGTAAGTAAATTTTTGTTCTGTATGTAATCATTGCTGTAAAATGTTTATACGAGACTCAGGTGTTCATATTTGTGTTACGAGGGACTCAGACGACGAAATGTTTGAATAATGTCCACTAACATTTCATGTCTATCCAGTTAGTTTTTATACATACCAGTTAATGACTCCGCATTTGATATTCAATATATATTACGTTTTAATATTTAAGATATACTGTATTCAGCCCTTTTTAACGTCCCACTGCTGGGCACGGGCCTCCCTTTAATACGAAGAGGATCAAGATTAAGATATACTAGCTTTAATATATTTGACTTAGCAATGCTCTATGCGACTCGAAGTGCCTTACAATGGAATAATTATTTTGTACTAAATTTATCCAAATCCGCCCACTTTTTAGCGTGAAGCATTACACAAACTTTCACATTTATCGTAATATATACATTTTTTTTTTTTACATTTTTTACGTGTGCTTTATTATTTCTTTAAGTATTTTTGGTTATATGTATGTTATATTTTGATATATTTAGTAGACTATTAAGTATAATATTTTAAAACTTTCAGTCCCATTTTATTCAGATGATATCAATCCTATATTCGACTTATGGCATAGTACTTGTGTTATAATACAATAATAATTATTATTAAACCCATCTTGTTGAATATAAATGGTACTCTTACCTAGCACAATAAAAAATAACTAGTGTTCACTCAGTGATCGAAATTCTACCATGATCGTTATAAAAAAAAAATCATTTTTTTTTCAATTTTTTTTATTGATAATACGTAAAGTTCGTCAATAGCTACTAAACAAATAAAAAAAAGTTTGACAAACAGAGGATATAAGGTACTGAACTGTTTTGTCCTTACCTATTTATTTATAGATAGATACTAAAAAGTGAAAAAAAAAAATAAGGATCATACAACAAAAATATAAATATTTTGCATTTAATCCAGATACAGCAACGAGAAAATGATATCAAAGCAATTAAATAGTCCCGAGTGCTGACCGCGCACCCTTGCGGTCGTCCTTCCACCGCTCATATAATCACTGTTACACACGTTTATATCACACTGAAACTCATAGTATGCTAACTTAATTTAAGCACCTATAAATGTCTTACTTAGATTGTAATGGAAGCTGCAACTATGTTATACAGGTTGGATTTTTGAGACGGGACAGTAAGGGCAGGTACCTTAAATACTATAGTTACAGGAAAACGTTCCTAAGAGACCATCCATAACTTTTTGAGATATTCTGAACTGCATTCACAGATTTTGGAAAAAATGTACAGTCAGCGAGAAAAATGCTAAAATACCAAAAAATTTTTTTTATGTCAATCGATCCTATTTCATGTAGGGATCAAAAGACTCTATGGGACCATTTAAGGTATGAGTACTAGAAATGACAGAAATCGCCAAAATCTTTTCCCATACATTTTGTACGGAAAAGCGTTTAATCAACTCAAAATTCATCCTTTAAAAGGGTAAAAGGAGGTGATAAAGTTTATATGGGCAAACAATTATTTATAATCAAAATTACTTGAAACTTGGTATTAATGCTTCTTAATACAATTAACTAGATACCATTTTAGCATTTTTTGAAATTCAGCTCACAAGGCTGTCAAATAGCGGATGAAAGTTTGTATGAAACTCTGTAATTAATACACGGAAAATGGTATTTACCTTTAAAATGACAACTAAAACAATACAAATATCATTTTTTTTCGAAATTCATCCCTTAAAAGGGTAAAAGGGGGTTGTGCTGTTTATATGACGAAAAAGTTGTTTATGATCAGAATTACCAGAAACTTTGTATTAATGCTCTTCAATACAATTAAATAAACAAGGATTGTAGATTTTTTTTAATTCAGCCCCTAAGTGGGTAAAATTGGACGGTGAAGTTGGAGTTGTTGAATATACCTATTTAAATAGAGTAACATGACTCAAGTCCTCCGTAAGCGCACACTTACTGTGTGGGATATAAAGTAGAGATCAGAAATTATTCCGAATCCAAAGGAAAATTATGTGCAACTTTTGGGCTGGTCACAGCAGCTACAGCAAAATACGAATGGCAATTTATATATGTAACTTAAAAAAAAGGAGAAGGAGGGAGACTGTAAGCTTCAGGTGTACATAGCATTGGGTCTTTGAAAATAACGTAGATGTTAGCCTGTTAGTATGTTAGTTAAAAACCCATATTAACCGAGTAACATGACTCTAAAAACGTAAACATTGTATGCGATTGTATCATTGAATTCTTTTCCTCTAACTTTGGAGAGATGGAGAGTAGAAAAATGTGCAAAAAATACAGGTAGTGGAGCTTGCTAAATATACGCGTAACATCTTTAAGATACTGGATATTTTGAGTTACGATGGCTAAAATGAAATTTGTTTTCGTTACTATTGCAAGTAATAAAGTTTGATCGCGGGCGAAGCCGCGGGTTCTGCTAGTATAGAATATTATTAACAGCCATCGTGCGTAACTTTTATTATGAACTGTTTCCGTTTCTCATATCTTCATAATATTAGTTAGAATGTTTTCCCAATCTTATATATATCGAACCCTATTTCTTATGAAAATCACTCCAACATACAAAAGATATCGTTAAAATTTAAAAATAACAAGCGAGTGAAAAACTTATATGAATAGTGAATAATGAACCTTATAATGGCCCTTAGAACTTTCAAACAGCTGATTTACCATTTATGCCTATTCAATCACTCAATTATAACTTACAAATCTCCTACCTCCGCAGTGCTCATGTGCGTACTTTTTGAATAGGAGAATATCCTACGGGAGCCACTTAGTTTTCCGGGATAAATGGTATCATCTGTTTATTTCTTCTCTACAGCTTTTTTGGCAAAAGGAAGGTTACCGACGTAGCACACCAAAGCAGAGCACTGTAGACAAAATAGACGCTATCGCTCGTAGAAAAGATGGGCGGAAGAGTTTTCGAGTGGGGGCTACAGAATGGAAGGCGAAGCGTTCGCCTTCCATGAAAGGGATTGAAGACATGTAACTTTTTAAATAATCGGATGCCATACACCGCCAGTCGGCTCGTGACCACGGCTGGTGCAACCCAGTCAAAACTTCGGGATCAATATATATAGCCATTTACGAATTCACGCGTTAAGTCCCGTAGTGTAATTATTATATAATCGAAGACATGGTCAAAGTCATCATAACCCACTGGGCATAAAAATATTTAAGAGAAGAATATGTTTAGCAGTAGACGCCTTTTGGTCGAGAAGAATACCCTTCAATCTATAAATACTTATTATTCCGAGAACTAAATAAAATGTAGTCGAACTCGTGACCTACCTAGAAACAAACAGGGAACCATTTCTAAATGAACATCATCCAATAAAATAAGATGCCCATATTGTCCGACTCATGTTCAATATTACTGATTAATCCATACAAATAGTTTGTATTTGTTAAATTATAACAGGTAATTGAAATCGTGACCGATCGTAATACACTGTTATTAATTCTGCACACAAATTTATAATAACGTAAGGGGTTTTCATTAAAAAAGCCTGTGACATTTAAATTTCTTTGAATTATGTAAATTTATTATTATGTGTTCTTAGATTTTTACATTTAATCTACTCGACAAAATAATTTTAAGCTAGTTTATTGTTCCTGATTATTCTTTTACATGAATATATATTTTATTGTTAATTAACTTCTTCCAGTAAATTTCTATATTTCTATATATAATCACGATCTCCATTTTAAATTAAAGGTAATTCGTGAAATGGGGGTCTCGACCTCGTTTTTTAGGACCTAAGTTACTGGTTGAAATTAATTTTAAATATTTTTAGGTTATATTGATATACGTGTAGGTACGTTAAAAATTATGATTAAAATATTTCCACTCGCCCGTTAATAACGTGGGGTCAAAACAAAACAGAGGATTTCATTTGATGGCATTATACTACGAATGAATAATTATTTATTTGTAGGCATTATATTATAGTCTTTTATCTTTATTATCTTTGAGAATAGTATGTCTTTGATAATTAACGTTTGGGAAATTATTGAAGTGAAACATCTTTAGAATCGTTGTGATTTGAAACTCGATGAAACGGAATAGCAACACCAACACTAAAAAGAGACAAATATATAGGATTAAGCCGGCGAGAGAATGAGATAGAATACATTGCCATGTCGCCATGGTAACCGTTGTTATTCGGGATAGAATACATTTCATAGGAAGTGAAAAATAATAAAATTATTTACTGAATAATATGTAATGTATATTTATGTAAAATAAAATGTAAAATAACTTGGTAAAAATATTATAAAAAAATAAACCTTATAATTATCCTACTCCTGATACTCTATATTCATCTCATTCTCTCGTAGGTTACTTTTCTGTAACCTACGAAAAGTCTCACTTCTACCATGTGTGAATTGGACACGCACTTTTCTTGTTTTAATTTAAAAAGGATATCTCTCCTTTTTAACACACAAAATTAATTTATGAACACCACGTGATATTATTTAAATGGTAAAATTTTTGCTTTCTTAATCTTACAAAGCTTTGATCGGCCTCAAAACATCGGCCTGTATTTAAACACTCCATGACGCGTGACTCGAATCATACTTATGATTATAATTTCATCATTAGCCTCCTTCCTAATGAATAAGATTCTAAAAATATCTTGTTTAAAGGCTTTTCTAAATAAAAAATCTCTTTTCCATCCAGTCCAATACTAAAAAGGTTTAGCTATATTCATAAATGTACCATTTTGAAAGGCAACATCCATTCAAATTTTACCTAAAATCGTGTTAGCGTCACAAAGAATTTATTATTTCATTACAGCTTTTCTCATTTTATCCAGTAGATAATTTATTTATTCATCCATCATTGCCGCCTAATGTATGCAAGACATGTATTGTTGCTTATAAAACGTTTGCGAGGGATTCACAAGACCGGACAACGACCTGATTTATTGTTCTCGACCAGTGATTCTCAAATTAGACGTAAAACGGCGTAAAAATTAAAGAGAATTGTATACATTTTCTTAAATTAGCTATTATTAAATACTTGCATATCTTAATAATATACCTGGCCTTATAATATTCTGGATAAAATAAAAAAAGGTTTTAATTTTATTTGAAAGTTTGGGAAGCGCTGATAAAATATTACTTTCGATCCTTTATTTGCGGCTTGTACCGTTGAGCTGAAAGGGATCCTATTTTTTGTATATAAATGCTTCATCGCCTGAAACATTTATCATGGAATAAAAATAGAGACGTCAGCAACTATTTCGGATTGTAGATAGTATTTTTATTAACTTGTATAGTAAATTATAATTTTTTTATTTTTATTTTTGGCTAAAGAGATATTTTGTATGTATTGTAGCCAAATCAAAATCCACTCTAGTTTTGGTCTTACCTGAGAATGGCCTTAAAAGCTGAAATATAGACACTGTATTACTTTAATATAGATGACCACAAAAAAAAATTTACATTTTAAATCACAAGTGATAAATTAAAAATTTAAGAAACCCCGACCATCTTGGACCGATTTTCATCTAACCTAGCTAAAAAAAATCTAAATCGGTTCATTCGTTCGGGAGCTATTCCACAGACAGACACACACATAGACACGTCAAACTAATGACACCCGTCGTTTTTGCGTCGGAGGTTAAAAATAGAGGAAAAACTTATATTAAAAAATGTGAAAATTTCCTCACAAAGTTTTCTTAGAAGTCGACATTAGTGCTCAACGGCACAAACAAATAAGTATTTCAATTTTTCTCTTAGTTAGAATCAAAGGAAGTAAAGAAATTGAAATGAGTTTTTTCTTAAAAAAGTTACTTAAGTTAGTCAATACAGCTTATCCGATACCATTCATAAAGCATTTCGCTAGTAGTACATAGATAAATAAATGTATACTAATATAAAAAGCTGAAGAGTGTGTTTGTTTGTTGATTCGTTCGTTATTCGTTCGTTAATCTCTGGCTAGTCTGATTTGGAAAAAAAATGCCTTTTTTGCATTAAGGAAGGTTTGTTATCTTATCACACTATTAGCAACTTACCCTCGCTTCGCTCGGGTGCGTTGGTTATTTTTTTTTTTATTATTATTTCTATCTGATTAATTCTTTTTCTTAAAATAAAAATAGCCGAAGTGACTCCTTATAACATGTGCAATCTACCAGTGAAAGTCTCGCCAAAATAGTCCAGCCGTTTCGTAGATTAGCTATAACAAACGACAGACAGACAAAAATTTTAAAAATTGTGGTTATCTTGAATGTAATTCCATATAGATTTAGTAAAAAACTTGTGTTAAAAAACTTTTGTTATTTTTACATTACACAGAGATTTTTTAATTTTATTTATCTGTATATAGATGACTTACGAGAGCGCAATAATACTACAAAAAAATTTAGAAAACAGATGGAGTCGCGCGAAAACGTTACTATGATATAATTTAAATAAGAGAGTTTTCATATTAAAACGAAACCTATTCACTTATACCTTCAATCTCGCTTTGAACATACATCGCATATCTTAATAACTTTGACATATTAGATCGCTCTATTTCCTCCACGTACGATGTACTCGCAGCTAATATGCCATTACTCGTCACATAATAGCGACTCGTAATAGGAAGTTCTATAGAGATATATTTGTATAGAAAACGTGCTAATGAATCAAATCTATATTCTGGCCTCTGTATCGATAATAATGACTATTTCAATAGGATTTTCCAAAAAATATTTAATATACAGATTCAACTCAGTTAGACTTTTATTATATTAACAAGTGACTCACCCTCGCTTCGCTCGGTTTCGTCCCTGGGTTGCTTCTCAAAACAAAATTAATTAATTAATTTGGTTTTAATTTTTTTTCGTGGGACCCTTTTTTTCTAAAATAAAAGTAGCCTAAGTTACTCCTTATAACATCAGCTATCTGCCAGTGAAAGTCCCGTCAAAATCGGTCCAGCCATTTCAGAGATTAGCCGAAACAAACAGACAGATAGACAGGCAGACGGACAGACAGACAGACAAAAATTGTAAAAAATGTTGTTTTGGTATATGTACCATATATACATCCATATGTATTTAGTTAAAAGCGGTTATTTTAATATTACAAATAGACACTCCAATTTTATTCATCTGTATAGATATGTATAGCATATGAAACCATAATACCACTCATATTCTTTGAGTTGTTTAATATCTATAGTAATATAAAAAAGTAAACTTTACATTTATTACATAAAAAGTTTTCAGTTTTATTGTTTGAACGATTGATGGATCACTAAAGAACAATTATTGTGAACATCGTGAGTTCTTCTTTACCTACTAAAATGTCCTTACTAAGATATGAATGCGAAAATTCTTGTTATTTAACCTTTACTATTGTTTGCTGGCTTCTTCGATTCTGTACTTTAATATTGCATCTCTCTTTTCTTAAAGGCACTCTTCGCTCTAAAATATCGAAACTGAATATTGTTAAATGGGCCCAAAAGCCAAAGTACTAACGAAAAAACATGTGTACGACGTGTTAGGAAACTTGGCCTAAGATTTTTTTTAATATGACGCCAAATCTCAACAACCTCCAGCTGTATTTTGTTGATTTATCTCTTACATTTCTTAAAGCAACAATGTATGGGCGCTAAACATTGTCATATACGCCGTTAGACTATGAAATACAGTAACACATAGGTCTACTATCCTACTATTAGGTCCTAAGGGAGAAATTCGAATGAAGCGAGTGTTAGTGCTTAATTTAACATATAAGTAAAAATTCACATAACTACGAAGCAATCAAAAGGTGTTATTTTTTATGGAGACAGAGAAAGAGTTAATGGATCAGAGTGACTAACTACTTTTTATCCTCTGATATTTTCAAGTTGCCTTGTTTATTATATTTAATTGTATTGCAAAATATAATAATAATAGGGTAAAAATCTATATTTTTTATGACTTACATATGCACCTAATACCTATAAGTATCAATCGACATTATTATAAATATAGTAGTTATATTATGACAATAAAATGAGATATACTATTCAGCATTCCAATTTTTCTTTGGCGGAGGTCTTAGCTTCGTATCACGCTTTTGACAAATCTATCAAGCGTTCGAATAAACACAAAACACAAACATATAATATTTGTTAAAAAACTCCCAATAATAATTGAATGTCACTTTAGTAACATTGTGCCATCGGAGACACATTGAATGTATTCTTTCTTCCAATAAAATTAGAGATTTAGTATCGCTACTAAAATGTAATGGCAGGTGTAAATGATACATTAGACTCAATATCGATGGAACTCAATTCGCAATTGAATGAGCAAATAGTCTCGATCGTTTTATTTTCCATGAGATAAGGAAAGAAAGAAAATCAGAAAAAATATATCTTCCATTCTTGTAACATCATCCGTTTTTAATACTTTTTCTTTTATCAAAAAATATTTAATCAATTTATTAATAAAATATTGATGATAATATCATCATCCTAGCGGCTCACCCTTGTTTCGCTTGGGTTCGCCTCTAGACAAAAAAAAAAACAAATCTATCTCACGGGAATCGTACATTTTTCCGAGATTAAAAGTAGCCTATTTGTTATTCTGATGAACGATATTATTGTAAAGTTTCATTAAATCTAATTAGTAGTATTTGTGTACTAAGCTGTATAATTTACTATAGTTTTTTAACTATCCCACGGGAACTCTTTAATTTTCCGGGATAAAAAAGTATCTAAAATGTTGATCAGGGATATAAGGTAACACCATGCAAAATTTCATTTAAATCGGTTCAACAGTTTCGGAGACTAGCCCGTACAAACAGACAGAGAAACAAAAAAAATTGAAAAAATCTGGATTTGATCTATTTCTCTTCATACATCCCCCTAACTCAGTTTTTTCGATCTCTGCAGTTTTATTATATATGTATAAATTATACAAATACATGGAGAAACTACGATATATTACACAGCTACAAAACGGTATCTTTAATTTTGAGGCCGTAGTAGCCCAGTGGTAACACATTCGTTTGGGAAACCGAGTGAAATGGGTTCAAATACCGGGTCTCGCGTTTCCGATATTTTCATGTGCGAATCATTTCCACTAGTCTTACGGTGAAGAAAAACATATTGAACTCAAAGAACATAACAAGTTTTCGGAAGACATGTGAAGTCCGCTAACCCGCACTTGACCAGACAGCCATAGTCCTTCAGGATTATCCTGAGACTGATCCCCCTCGTATTAAAGGAGGAGGCAGTAAGACGTTAAAAATGTCTGAATACAATCTTTAACTTTTGGCTAATTCATGTTCAATCATCTGATGTAGAGTTTTTATAGGATCATCTGAAACTACTGTACATAAAGTATTGAAAAATACATACGTAAAAACGTAAAAATACATATGTACCTTTCTTAAGGGCCTAATTTATTAAGGTTCAAACAGATTGAAGAGTGGAGGTGGCCTAATCCTCTTCGTATTGAAGGAAGCCCAACACTCATACATCAAACAACTAATTATTATGAAATTATTAGTATTATTATTCTATGAATATACATTTTTACCAGATTGTGATGAAGCCAAAATAAGGATTATGTGTTTGACTTGCAGGCTGTATGTATGTAAGTATGTACGTACAATGTACATGTACTAGTTGCGATTCTTGCTACGTGTATTCTATGTCGCCGACTGCTTATTATTGTTTATATGTTTCTTGATCAACTTTTTCTCATTTTTTATTTTGCTTTTTACGTAGTCGGTTTTTTTTTATTTTTGTAAGTATTTTTTTTAACTAACACAATTACCTAAAGTTATAATTATATAGATTTTTACCAAAAACTCTCTTAATGGCTTACCATCACTAACAATGGCAATATTAACATAAAAGAGCAGAAAAATATACCATAATACCTACAAACATTTAGAAATTTAATCAAGATAATGCGTGCTGTCTTCAGACATTTTGCTTTTTAAAGGAAATAGGCTGCACCTTCAATATCTGTGAGTTTCACCGCGATACGCTCTGCTTCAGAAAAAACGTGAAAGGATACGGCCCATAACTAATGATAAGTGTAGCTGTCTTTTACCATTGAAAACAAACGATTGCGAAAAAATGCAAGTACAGTTTCTAGCAACCTGAGCCAAAGTAGTATAAGCAAAGTACAAGAAAAAATATCAATTACAAGTTTGTTATTTCATACCATAAAAAATAGTAAGTATAATAATAATAGTAAACTGAATTAAACATTTTTGATTTTTATAAGTTCTATTAAACTTAATAATTAGAAATATTTTTCGTAAAACGTCAACTACGAAAACGTCGAAAAAAAATTACGGTTAAACGGTGAAAAAATCCGAAAAAATATTTTTATTTAAAATGTCGAATATTCACTTAAATATAATATGTAAGTAATATCTTTTCTTATTTTATATTACAGCTCAGCATCTTTATTTCTATAAAATGAACTTTCTTTCAATATTATAATAACAAATAATAAAAAAAAATGTCAAATCAGTACGAAATGAGCACATAGTCATTCCGTACTTACGTATTTGTTATTATATTATTATATAAAATATATTATTAAATACAAATAATATTAGTAGTATAAAAATACGTTGTATAAAATTCTAGATGTACACACAAGTTTTACCTCTCTCTAATTGATTTCAAACGAAGTTTAATATAATTCCTTCTCGGCTCTTCGCGATGGTTAAAATACCGAAGTAAGTTTCTGAATGCATGTTCCATGCTGTTAAAGTTGAAATAGTTGTGTTGAATGCGTTCAACAAGTTTTTCAAACTAATGCAAAACTTTTCTAATAAGTATTTTAGAAAATGTGTTATTTTCGATTAATATGTATATGTATTCAGTCTTTTTTTAGCAGCGGCCTCCCTTTCAATACAAAGGGGATCAAGCCTTAGTCCACCACATTGGCGGACTTCACATATCTTTTGAAAGCTTGCTAGGTTCTCTCAGACATGCAGGTTTCCTTATGATGTTTTCCTAAACCGTCAGACAAGTGGTGATCGTGTTACAAATGATTCGCACATGAAAATATCAGCGGTGGGAGACCCGGGATTTTAACCCGCTTCACACGGATTCCCAAACGAGCGTATTAAAAATAAAATAAAAAAGTTATTTAGCTATTAACCTATTGAATTAAGGAGACTTTAACGTATATCACCAGCCTGCTACTTGAAATTTAGAGGTAATAGAGTTTGAGTAAATGACTCCATTAAAAGTTATTGGACACAAATCCCTTAAAAGTTAGGTAGGTATATAATCAATTTCTACTTTATATTACTGCAACATAGACTCACAACATAACCTAAAGGCGCTGAATCTAGGAACATGATTTTTTTAATGTAAGATTCCCTCATGATGGGAATGTTAACAAAGGAAGAATTTTTAAAAATTCATTCCCTTATAGTAGGGGATGAAAGTTAGCATAGAGCTTCATCATTTTGAAGTCAAAAACATGTTTGTAAAGCCGTTGCAAATCTTATTCTGCCATTTGCTTGCTATAAAATAAATTCCAAAAATTAGGATAACTCATAAACTACTACATCAATGTATATTAACGGTCTAATATATGCGTAAAGCTCTATTGGATGTATAAATTTAATATAACAGTTAAAACTAATAAACATCCTTCTCCTCCTAAAGTAAAGTTAGCGTGATGTGCGATAAACTTATCATTTTACGGCTTTAATATCTAAACTTTACTTCCAAAGAAACTTGTGTGAAAACTTAACGCGAACGTTCCAGTTTGGTAAACACCTTGCTACTTCTTGTTTACTTGCAAATAAAGACGACTTGTTAGTCTTATTGTTAGTTTCATTGTCATTTTAAGACATATACATATTTTAAGATTTATACTATAATCTCATTCATTGAGACTAGTCATCTGCGCTGAAGATACTATAGTGCAGCCTGTGTGTCTGTGTGTAGCTCTCTGTATTCCTGTCACTCTCATACTCCGGTGGGACGACAGGGACGACACGAGACACGACCGGTCAGAGTTAAGGCGCAGGACCGACGACTTTACGTGCTATCCGAGACACGGGGTTGAAACACCGCCAATTTCCCAACTCCGGGCTGTTACTGAGACTTACTAAACAGAAAGACTCAATAACTAAAATGGCTCGACCCGAGACTCGTACCCAGGACCTCCGGATGTGCAGCCGTACATGCTAGCCACTACACCACCGAGACGTTTGAAGAATATTAGTAAAAATACATACACACAAACAAACTTTCACCTTTATAATAATAGAGAATTTCGAGTACATTTTACTTAAAAATATTGTTATTGACATAACTTATGTAATATAAGTATAAACATCAAGTAAGGTAAACATAGAAAAAAAATGAAATTAATTTGGAAAAAAGCAACTAATGCAGAGTATACGCAAAATCCAAGCGCAAATCTTTATTAAAACCCAATCTAAAATCTCGTTTAATTCTGAAAAGTGTTTTCTTTATCTAAGTTATGGAATTAGGCTCGAAATATTAAATAGGGAAGATAAAATGACTTGTTTGGTGTAATGTGGAAGAAGAGAGCGTTTAATAGTCAAGAAAATATATTAATTTATTTAATTTAAGAAAGATTTACTTAGATAATAATTTAAAGATGAGATATTTTTTTCTATGCTAACTGCCTATTCGATCAAGTGCCTGACATGTAAGGCTTCAAACCCAGAGGTCCGGGTTTGAATCCCTGGGTCTGAATTTTTGGCTAGACAATTATACTATTATACGTCTCAATTTGAGTATGGAAAAATAAAGATGGAAGGAAATAAATCTATATTTGAACATATAGCTTAAAGCTATTTTAGATATGGACACATACAAGGCACATTTTTACTAGCGAACGAATAACATAATTGCGGTAATAGTCACTCGCACATTGTTTAGTATTTTTCCAATATTTAATATCCGTAGAAAACAAATTGGTGTACGGAGATAAAAAGTGTTATGTTACTTCTGCCATTAAGGCATAAACAATTTAAAAAAAGAAAACATTCTATTGCTTAATTTGTGGATGAAATATACATTAATAATTAATAACACATTGAAAATATTTAAATTTATATTAAATTAAAATTTAAATATTCAACAAATAATACTTTTTTCAAATTAGACCATTTTATTAAGTTGTTTCATCACTTGTACCAAATTATGAGTCTATAACAGAAGAATTAATTATAAGAAGATTGCACCCAGACATTTGTTCTTAGGAACAGGTTTGATTAAAGTTCAATTTATTGGGATTATGCTTTGCGGGATTTTAAGATTAAATATTTTGCTTCAAATTAGTTTTCTCTGAAGATGAAGTGGAGAGTATTTTGTATATGTTAAGGTATATTGTTAACTATAACTGGATATTTCTATTTACAAATGTAATTAATTAATTATTAATAGTTAAATCGAATAGATAATTAATCGTTAATGGAATAAATTTTACAGTTGAGAACAAAAGCGATGACGCTTTTGCCGTTACGTTAAATTGATGATTACTAACTATACTAAATATAAAATGAATTCATTAAATTTTATTTAATAACTCATAATATTTTACATCATGTTAAACTCTTTAATGTTAGCTTAATCAAATACCATTTACCTATCCTAATAATACCTTATAGATGGATTTATGCAATTTTATTAATGTAACAAACAAAGTAGCTAAAAAAGTAACGGCCTCAGTGGTCTAGTGGCTGGCATGTACGGCTGCAGATCCGGAGGTCCTGGATTCGAGTCCTGGGTTGAGCCTAGTTTAATTACTAACTTTTTCTGTAAAGATATTCTCAGTAGGAGTTGGGATGTTGACGGTGTTTCACCCCCGTGCCTTGGAGAGCACGTAAAGCTGTCGGTCCTGTGCTTTAACTCTCACCGGTCGTGTTGAAGTTTCGTCCCATCGGACTTTCAGAGTAAAAGGAATAGAGAGTGCACTAAAATACCTCCTGTGCATCTGGCTAGTCTGAGTGAGATTGGCCGCCGTGACCGAAGTCTATCAGGAGAACATTATTAAACAAAGTAGAGTGTCAATTTACTTATACTTACTATTAAAAAATACAAATAAAACATTCCCGTTTCAACAAATTTGTCCTACATATTACTTATATTATCTCCGATATATTTTGTAACAGTTTTAAATTTACATAACTAAAAATAAATATTCATATATTTGTCTTCGATGCATTCCTTAACCATTATTATAAACATAAACTAGTGGGTTAGCTTGTATATGTCTGTGAAAGCTCCTGGTGCAGAAAAAGAAATGTTCTTTGGACGTTTTTGTTCCAAAACCATTCAAGCATAAGACCGCATCCGAGCGAAGGGAGCATATTTCGCTAGTAAAATATTTTATATGAATTTGATTCATATATAATACCAGCTATCACCATACCAAATTTCATCATCATAATCCCTCCAGTGGTTTTTCCATGATGCGGTCACAGATAGACAGACAAAAATACTAAAAACTATAGATTCGGCCTCTGTATCGATAATAATGACTATTTCAGTAAAATTTTCCAAAAAAATTTAATGTAAGACGAATCTGTCGTCTTAGTCACAATTTTATTATATGTATAGATGTTTCTGTAAATATCTTATACGAAATAAAATTTGCCATAGAGCTACATCTCTCAGTTAAAGCGCGCGTGTTCTTAATAGTGATGATATGGGCATTTGTAAGTCCCTAAGTTCGTCGCCTACATTAACAGCTTTCTATTAAACTTTGTCAAACGAAGTATGTCTCCATACCAGTAAGGGAATGAACCCTTGGCATTTTACTATAATTAAATTTACTACAAGTTCTTGAAAGTCTTTAAAGCAAAAAGTAATTAGAACCTAATGTGTTATTCATACTATTTATTTTTGAGCATTAATAATAACAATTACAAGCATAATCTAAGAAACTATAGATAAATAAAAATTAAAAAAATAATATAAAAAAATTAAAAATGGCAAGAGTATAAAAAAATAGTAGGTACAATTGTTTCGCTTATTATAATCGCTGAAGATATGAGTATAATTTAGATGTTGGAAATTTTTTAATTGGTAATAGATTCCTATTGAAGAATGATTCCTTTATCTTAAAATATATCTTAATTATTCTTCATTGAAATTCTAACTTCATTGAAAAACTTCATTGAAATAGCTTTTAAAACTAGTAAAAATATACTTTAATGTGTTTTCTGCTTACTAATAGTAGGTGTTAATAAAGTATACATAAAAAAAAAATACTTCATGTCATTTATTTCATTTGTTGAAAAAAAACCCTAATTTCTCCAATTAGGATTTTCTTCGAGAAATACTATGCACATTAAGTCTAATACATATATCTAGTATTTCAAAAGCCTGGAGAAAATACCTACAAGTTTTTTTTCTTTTTTTTGTGAATTTGCCATTTAGTTTTGTTATAATCGAAATCATATCAGAAATAATTGCAAATAGAAATGATGCAAAATTAAAAAAAAAAAGGATTTACACAAAAGCTAAACGTTACTATTTAGTTCTGATTTTTCACAAAATAAAAACAAAAACAAGTTTCAGGCAATTCTTCATACATGAAAACAGAATTTGTAAAGATTAAGAAGAGCGCAAGAAAAATTCCATAGTTTAACGTTTTATTACCTGTGGTGTTTTGTACCTAAATTGTTAATATTATAAAATGAACCTTATCGTGATGGGATAGAACTTAAAATTGCTTGAAAAACGGCAGGGCATGAGGAAAGCATAACATTTAACTCAATCAGGTAAATGCTCACCTCGCTTCTTTGTCTACGTGAGTATTGTTGAGAATGCTATAAACTGATTTATGGGCGGTATTTTGCGGTAGTACAACATCGTTAGTTGTTCCTTGATAAATTACATGTTTAAGCCCATTTAGTAAATGTATTAAAACATTTAACAGAAGAAAGAAAAATGATTTAAAATATGCAAAAATTTTACTATTATTATATTATCATCGTTAAAATTTGTTTGGATGTTTGTTACTTTGTCATGCAAAAACTACTGATCAGATTTTGATGGAAATTTGTAGTAATATAGCTCGAATATCAGAATAAAGATAGGTTATAAGTTATAGAGATACACTAATTATATTCACTAAGTAATTCTTGTTTATAACGCAAATGCTTGGGTGGGATCTTTTTTTTTCGTATTTTATCTATACAGATAAATAAAATTGAAGTGTCTGTTTGTAATGTCAAAAAAACAACTTTTTACTAAATGCATATAAAGGAGTCTGCTCACTACCCCGTCTCATACCATGACCGTGCTAGGAGCGTGTCAGGCAAAAAAATATTCTTTGTATTGAAATGTATGAGACTCTGCCCACTAGACCGTTCCGTCACCGACCGGCACCGTCGCGTGCCGTGTACGGAACGTTAACAATTGTCATCGAGAATATTTTACCGGTGTCGGTACGCTGCGTGCCTGGCACGCGACGTTACGGGACCGGTGCGCGCAGGCGGCGCAATGGTGAGCATACACAGCACTAAAACCGTTATGTACGGGTATGATACAGTGTTCACAACCTGAAGTTAGGCAATTATCGTACCTAGGGCCGTAAAATTATCGTACATAGACCAAAATTATCGTACATGGACTAAAATTATCGTACATATCAGGAATGTGCCAAAATAGTCGAGTTTTATACAAATCGATATTTTTTACTTCTAACCAATCTTTAATAACCGATTCCCTCCGGTCCGCTGAACGGTCGAACGGTCAGCGACCTGTATGTGTTTACACTTAGAACAGGCGGAAGAGCAAAAAAAAAACCAATTTTCTTTCTAAAACATTTCCTAATCCTGACTAAAACTTTTAACCCATCCCACCTTTACAAATTATCGTACATTTGCTATGTATTATCGTACATCGTACACAGTCATGAAATTATCGTACATGTACGATAATTATCGTACGGTTGCGAACACTGGTATGATACGTTGTTGATACGTTCTAGTGGGCATAGTAGTCCGTGCCGTGCTCGTTTCCGTGCCTGATACGTTCATAGCACGGTCATGATATGAGACGGTGTAGTGGGCAGACTCCTTAAAAGTACATATAAGAAAAGCACAATTTTTAAAAATTTTGTCTGGTTTGTTTCGGCTAATTTCCGAAACGGTTAGACCGATTTTGACGAGACTTTCACTGGCAGATAGATGGTGTTATAATGAGTAATTAGCCTAAGTTATAACTTTTATTTTAGAAAAAGAGTTAGGATTCCGCTCAAAAAAGTTAAAGTGTACCTAGGGACGAACCCGAGCGAAGCAAGGGTAAGTCGCTAGTTCCTAAATAAAATACGAAGAACTAAACGTGAAAATTATTATCATAATCTTCAAAAATGAATATCCATAAAATTAATCTTTGGGTAACTTAGATTAACTTCTTTTAAAAATTCATCAAAAGTTTCAAATTAATTATAGGATGAACTTTTAATAAAGAAATTAGCAAAACATTTACGTAAAAAATCATAGTAACGACGAAAATGAGGAAAATTGGGCATTCTATTGTAGAACCTTGTGTATTAAATAAGTAGATTTGACCGGAGACGTACTACCCTTTCATGTATTTCGTTCGCTATTTAGACCTCCAGTGAACCTACAATCTACATCTCTCCTTTTATCTTTCTATCCTTCTCGCTACTCATCCTGTCGTCTTTTCTCTCTAAATAAAAGTTCTTCTAAATAATCTTATTGCTTTTTTTCGCCGGATTTATTTTAGTTTTTGGTTTCTGCCTTTTAAATACTTTACAGCATTCATGGTCATGGGATGGTCATGGTCACATGATATCTGTGCCTCTAGAAAAAATCTTAGTGAGTGTTATCTTCCCCTTTTCTCTTCCCTTCTTATTACTCTTTTCAATAATTTCTCTCAGATTTACACGCGAATGTTTTTGCAAGATTAATACTCGTAAAAAAGTCACGATTCAATTTCAAAAATCCATATTTTTTTGTATCTTAAGAAAATTGATTTACTGCACAACTTTACCCAATATCCTTTTATTGTGGTATTTCTTAACTTCCATGTCGACCTTGAATTTCGCTTTTATATAACGTAAGTATCTAATATCATTTTTACTCTCGGGACTTTGTAGTAATTCTTTGCCAAACTATGCCTTTATATTATACATTATTAAGAATATTTTTCCACCGCTACGAAATACTATTTTATTCGTATTCTTTAAAAGTTCTATCTAACATAGTCAATATACTTAACAATATATGGTTCTTTTTAAAAAAAATGTAATTTACAGCTCTTAATAACCACAAAAGTGTATAAAGAAAACTAAACTACTAATATTTATATCATTTAGCGAACTAATGTACCTAATTAAATAAGTATATTATATGAGTACTTTATCCAGTAGTCGTAAATTTACTACAAGCGGAAAATGTTTTGCAAAGATATTAATGAAACTTTGCTCCAATCTCACAGCAGAGGTTATTTCTTCCATTTTAGTATGTTGTCATCTGCAGAACTGAACAAGCATGAAACATTTTAATTCAAAAAAGCTCATATGCTTAGGGAAGAGCTTTAAAGCCTTCAAAGATTTGAGTTAACCATACATATAATTGTTTGTATCCATTTAAATGCCCAGTTAAAAGCTTCTAAAAATATTTTTATATTCACGGCGTAATATCAAGAAATAAATTTAAAATAAGCGTTTTTTACTTTGAAAACGAAATTCGAGCTTCACTTTCAGTCCTTAGCTGTTTTAAATTCAATACTTAACCACGTTAATATATCAACTTGAATTTGCGAATGTAAATCCCACTCAGGGCTTGTCACTCTCGAGGGGATACGTGGATCCGTACTTTGAAACCAACTCATTTGAGAGAGAGAGAAAATTAACTTTATTTTACAAACGATACTTTTGCGTTTTTACTCATCTCATGGAAACAAAAGTTTAAAATGTTTCTGTACATTATTCTTAATTACTTGTGTAGATAATAATTGTTCTTACTTTTTTGTCTTCGTGGGTAATATGTACAAATACTAGGATCGATTTAACATTTATTTAAAAATATATCATTTATTGCATCATATATCTAATATATTTAAACGAGCAATTCTCGTATATTTATTTATATATTTATTTATTTATTTAGATCGGCGATCTCGGAAATGGCTCTAACGATCTCGCTGAAATTAGGTACGTAGGGGTTTTCGGGAGCGAAAAATCGATCTAGATTAGTCTTATGTCTGGGAAAACGCGTGTTTTCGAGTTTTCATGCGGGTTTCTTTCGCATTATCCCACGCAGAATATGGTCGATAATTTCTTACACTCAGGCATAAGCATCGTGTAATATAACAAAAAAGAACTCCGAGCGAAGCTCAGTCGCCCAGGTACCTACTTAGTATTAATATAACGCAAGTGATCTAACTAGTCATCTGAGTAAGATTAAAATGAAGTAAATGTAGGTAGGTACGTGGAAGACCAATCAAAAAAAAACAAATCCATTTCATAAATTTTTACATACAAAATTCAGGTTCTTTTTTTAAACAATGAAAAAATGAGGAGGTACTTTTTTTAAACAATGGAAATAAAGGAGGAGGGTCCATACGTATAATATATTTTTTTTTAAGTAAAACTTCTTAAGGCTACGTCCGCACAGACAGGTGGCTTGCTTAGCGCCTAGAGCCTAGCGAGTCACCCAGCTAGTAGCTTAGTGAAACGAACGTTTTAGGCTACGTCCGCACAGACAGGCGGCTTGCTTAGCGCCTAGAGCCTAGCGAGTCACCCAGCTAGAAGCTTAGTGAAACGAACGTTTTGGTATACCTCAGAGTTATTCTATTTAAAGTTGAAAAAAAATCCACCCCTAAGTGTAAAACTACCAATCAGTTATTTTTTTATTTTTTAGGGATTTTTTTAAGTTGGTTCTTGTTTTTATTTTATACAAGAACTCGTGTCAATTATCTCTATATGTTTTTTTTTTAGAAAACCTACAGACGAACACTAACCCACAGTTTATTTTAAATACTACCTTAAACAATTTAAAAGAATCCCATTTTCCGAGTACAAACCGCAACAATAAACGTTTTGTATTTTAAAACAGTAAACCGTGTCCTAGCAAATAATTTTAAGGAAATGGCTTTTTTAAATCTTCACGGCACAATATTTTATGGTCTAGCGCAAACATTTTTCATACTTTTTTACAACAAATCTTCAATTTTCGTAAAGTAACCATTTTTCATAAAACAATGCTCTTTAAAAGTATTCGAAAATTGAGATATCTCTAACTATACAGATAAATAAAATTGGAGTGTCTGTTTGTAATGTCGAAATAACAGCTTTATACTAAATGTACTGTGAAAATATATACGGTACGATTGAGAAAAAGTAATTTTTAATGTTTGTTCAGGCTAATCTTCGAAACGGCTAAACTGATTTTGACAGGACTTTCACTAAAAGATAGCCGATGTTATAAGGAGTAACTTAGGCTACTTTTATTTTAGAAAAAGAATCACGGTTCTTCGCAAAAAAAAATAATAACCCACGAAACTGTTAACAAAACCCGCATAGGGACGCACCCGAGTGAAACCAGGATAAGTTGATAGTGGTCAATATAAATGAACATTCATAAATATAATAAAAAGTATGATAAATAAAAGCTACTAAATCTTATGACATACATAAAAGCTTAAAGCTGTGTTACAAACTAACCACCTTTACGTTACTTAGAAAGGAGAAAAATAAAACACCTGCTATGAATCTCTTCACACATTCTCGAAATACTCTCACGTAGATAAAGCAGCATTAAATCTATTGAGTTAAATGTACTATACTTTTCTTCTTTTCACTTATTTCGCAATTTACAACTTTAATTTTGAAGCAATAGAATACAATTTTCATGAAATTCAATCTAAAAGGTTACATTTCACGTAATAAACTCTGAACATTGAGAGTTTTGTAATAGATTTTTTAATTTAGGTTAAGCTCGACTTGTGGTTTTTGGTCTTGACGATTTTATTTATTATACGCTTATGTTTATCTTATAATATGATTTTAAATCTATACTAATATTATAAAGAGGCAGAGTTTGTTTGTTTGTTTGAACGCGCTAATCTCAGGAACTACTAATCCAATTTGAAAATTTCTTTTTACATTAGATAGCCTGTTTATTGAGGAAAGGTATAGATTATATATCATCATGCTCCTAAAGGAGCGGAGTAAAGTAATCATAAATATCAATAAATCGGGCAGACTTCCATACATTAATGTAAAATTATATATCTTTATATATAAAACAAACAATACGAGAACTGCTGGACCGATTTTTATGATCTTTGTTTTGTTGGATATGTCTTTACCCCGAATAGCAGAATAACTATTAAAACATCGGAAAAAAAATGAGGGAAAATATCTATTTCATACTAAGCGTCAAAACGTACCTAGGGACGAACCAGAGCGAAGCGAGAGTGAGTCGCTAGTGTTATATAAATACATAGGCGCTATGTAACATAAGGTAAGGGGCGGTCGTGAGGGGGGAGGGCGCTGGCTGTCTATTAGTTAAAAATAATTAAAATTAATTCCGTAGTTTGAGAGTTTATTGCCCAAAATTAAATAAACATACAAAACAGTAGTATAGACTTACATAAATGTTATTGCTGAAACAAAAAGTGGAATATTACTAAATTAAATAATATGAGATTAACGGAGGAACCTTTGTGGCATTGTCAATCACTGCCATTATTTACCAATCATGCGGTGCGCAATGAAAGTGGTGTATGTAAAAGTATACCAATGTGTAAAACCTAGAATTTCATTTTTGATCATCTGAACGCGGGCGGAGCCGCGGGAAATGCTAGAACTTAATTAAAAAAAAAGTTATATATACAGATAGTTAATTATACAAATATATAAACTGTTATTAAGTTGCAAGAAATAAAAGCTATTATTATTAATATCAAAACGGATGGATACATGATATAATATTTCATGGTAAAATAATTATTATTTATCAAATCATCAAATGATTTTCGTATTTGTAATTTGTATCGTCCAGCGCCTTAATTAAATAAGCAGCTGGTTTTCAAAAAATAGGATATAGTATGTAATTGTTCTTCGATAAGCCCGCACTCCGTGTTCGTCGTCTCGTTTATACCTATAGCTTTCATTAGAACGTAACGATAGCGTGATCTAAAAACGTTCAACGCCATCTATGTTTTACTTTGGCTAACTAAGGTTTTATATTATGAATTATTTCTGTCGAGAACCAGATATTTATTATTTATCAATTTAATTGATCATAATTACAAATGATTGACATTATTTACAATCTACGTGAATGAACAAATAAATTAATATGTTGGGACATTAACACACAGCACCCTACGAATAAATACTCATTATTTATTTGAGACAGCACCATCTAGTTTCAATAATAAAGATGATTTCTTAAAATGTATATGAAACTACTCTCGATATGTGACCAAATTTCATTACATCGCGGCGATAGCGTTCTACTTTGCATTTTAGTAAGTCTCAAAGTCCCGTGCCTTTCGATAGCTCCCATGATAGGTCCAGTGATATCAAAATAAAATAGCCAAATTAGTTTACAATAACCGAAATATTGCTTGAAATACTACCAAAAATTATAACATAACATTTATTTTACTTCCATTTACTGTTTTTCAATTAAGTCAACTTGTATATGTTCCGTACTCTTAAAAATAAGATCAACAAAAAACTTGAATATATCAAAAATTTATTAGAAACGTGAAAAATGAAGAAAAAATGAATACACACTCTTCCGTCGCGACGCGTCACATAGCAATCAGTATGGATTGAGTCGATTTCAAAGGGAAGTGAACTGAGACTCGGGAAAATTACTGTTAGAAAGGTTAATATTCAGTCACTGCATGAGCAAGTACATTTTATTTTCAACTATTCACAATTTGTGATTTCGCCTGCATATTTTAGAGGGTAGATGTAAAAATTCGAAAGCTTTTTGTGACAATTCATTTATTTTTAACCGACTTCAGGATATGTTATATATTCTGACGATATTTTATTTTTATTTAAAGTATAAGTACGTTTTTTAAAGTAATTCAAATCATAATGATCTGTGTATGTAAATAATAATTATCTAAGATGGCTTTTTTACGCCAATTGATACTATGTAATAGTAACCTATTTTTACTATGTACAAGACAAGTTTTTTAATAATTGGTATTTGGTATCATAATAAATCTGTGACATTGGCGAAGTAAAATGCGCTTAACTGACATAAATGCCATAAAATAATATCTATAAATATACATATAGTAAAACTGTAGAAGTCGAATGTCTGTGCATAGAAAAAAAAATGCTAAAAACCAAGTCAGGGGGATGTAAGAAGTGAAATAGAACAAATCCAGATTTTTTAATTTTTTTTATTTCTCTGTCTGTTTGTCTATTTATACGGGCTAAATGCTAATCTCTGAAACTGTTGGACCGATTTAAGTGAAATTTTGCATGCTGCGTGCTTCAATTCCCGTGGGATACTTAAAAAACTATAGTAACTTATACAGCTTAGTACACAAAAACTTCTAATTGGATTTTAATGAAACTTTATAATAATATAGTTTATACATCAGAATAACAAATAGGCTACTTTTTATCCCGAAAAAATGTACGGTTCCCGTGGGATAGATTTGTTTTTGTTTGTCTAGAGGCGAACCCGAGCGAAGGGGGGGTGAGCCGCTAGTAAAGAAATAAATTGAATCACTGTAAGTAAATATTGTTGATGATTTAGAGTAGTATAAAAATAATACTGGTTATACTCGTATAAGTAAAAAAGAAAAGCCCTCACTGGCTTCACAAACCGCGTCCTTGTATATAAGCGTGGTTAAATAGTTTATTTAAAAACACGTTCCTCTTTGTAACTTATGCCTTTAGACGTTGTTTTCTACCCTTTGTGATATATAAAATTTATAAATAACTCCGTTTTAGAAATAAAACAAATATACTGCGTAAATACCAAAAGAAAAAAGTTACATAATACATGTACTACTTAGTAGGCATTATAGAACCTACATATACTTACGTTCCAAATCATTTTCATTAATGGAGATTGAATGAAAATTCATTCATCCAATCCCAAATTAATGGGGATGATCGAAAATATAAAAAAAATATTAGTGCCTGGGCAACTCAGCTTCGTTCGACGTTTTCTGGAAAAGATATAAAAAATGCGTTTCTTCAGAAAAGTCACATCTATATAGCCTATGTAAAAGGCAACACTGATTGACTGGTGTATCAACGCACAGGCCAAACCGTTAAGGCTACAAAATTGAAATTTCGCACACGTATTCCTCATATGACGAAGGCATGAGGCATCCACTAAGGAAGGATTTTTCAAAATTCAACCTCCAAGGGGGTGAAATAGGGGGTAAAAATTCGGATGAAACTTTTTATTCGTTGGACATATTTGCATGAAATTTCGTATGAATTGAGTACGAAAAAAATAATGAGTTACGTATTTCAGCGTTTTCTAAAATTCAATCCCTAAGAGGGTACAATAGGGTACAATAAATGAAAGTTCGTATAAAACCTAACTTTTTAGTTTTTTTTTATAGTTTTAGCGCCAGCGAAGCCGCAGGTTCTGCTAGTAAATACATAAACTTAAAAGCAAAGTCTAATCTAAATACATACATAATTTGACCGAAATTTTTAGAGCTGTTTCCGAGATACACGAAATAAATTTATATATGACAAGAATTGTTCATTTAATATTATAAGATAATCGAGACAACATTAGTAGCCTTGATTGAATAAAAACTTTTAGAGTGTAGACGTTGCCAATATATAGCACAGATTACTAATATTTTATAGATAAGAGAGTTTTAAGATTAGGAAAGTTGAGCGTTAGAGCTGCCTTGTTAAAATTTATAAAGAAACAAGGCAAAAGTTTCCCATCTTATTAAGAAACCTCCTCTTGGTTCATCAACTTTATTATTAGTGCTTTGCATATTCGATGTTATTTGATTAAAAATTGTTACATAAAATCACATAAAAATGGTATATAAAAAATTAAATTATATTAAATTCTGAATGACTCTGTGTTCCTAGGCCTATGTGTT
Source organism: Fabriciana adippe (assembly GCA_905404265.1). Taxonomy (NCBI): domain Eukaryota; kingdom Metazoa; phylum Arthropoda; class Insecta; order Lepidoptera; family Nymphalidae; genus Fabriciana; species Fabriciana adippe. Next base: position 11,470,356 of record FR989995.1, on the reverse strand, counting down.
ATTCCAGGACGTAGTCTATCTGTGTTACAAAATTTCTCAAGCCGTTCCAGCGTATTCGAACCCCGAACCTGTAATCTGTAGCAGTGCACTCTAACCCCTATACCATTTCAGACGACTCTTTAAACATTATAAAATAACATATTTCCATACAAATATATGTTTACTGTAATATTTAACTAAAACATTATCATTTTCCAGTCAACGCAGTAAACCCTTTGATCAAGTCTTTCAACAGATTTATGCACTTTAACTAAGAATTCTCTGTAAGCACTCCCTTGGGTACGTTAAAATATTATAAGTTTTATAGCAGTAATAAAATTGTTCGAATATATATAAAATTATCCTATTAATGTTTTAATTAAATTTGAATATTTTAGTAAAAGTACCAAATTTCAGTTTTAATAAAATTAATAAGTTTCCAATTAATATGTCATTTTCAGAAATCCTATAAACAAATAAAATTGTGTTTTGTAATTTAAGGGATAAATAATGATATAATTTATAAATTGACAATATATGTATTGAATAGTTGATTTTTGTTTAGTTAGTTTGTTGGTTGGTGGGTTCTCTAATCTTTAATTTTAGTAAATTAAAAAAAAAATGATAATAGTTGTTTCCCCCATATAAATAAAAAGGCTTGGCATTGTAACGTTTCATTATCGTTTCAAAGAAAAAACCCTCAGTTTATTTTTTACTTAGATTAAAACAAATCTAAATTTCATCGTAAAGCCCAAATATTCGAATAAAAGAAAACCTCATGTCTATAAACCTTAAGGCAAGATACTTAAACGTAACAATACAAATGAAAAATCCTAATCGCAGAAACAACGTCGGGGAAATTGAAAAAAAAAATTACTTCGCGAGCAAGTGATAATTGAAGCGGTTCCTTTTATTAGCTTCATCGGCCATAAACGTCGGGATGAAATATCCATGGTTTTTATTATAGCCATAATGCTGTAAAAAATTCAGAAAACGAGCTTTAACTTAAGTGGGTACTCACGTGGGGACAAGTGAGAAATTATAATTCAAAGAGCAATAGAATTTAAAGCAGGTTTTCCCACCTTTACCTTTTTCATTATTTTGGGACATGTTGCATATGAATGAATATACACTTTGTAATTTTTTACGAGCAAAATCGCTTTGGATTTTCCATAATTGTTAAACTTTTGAAACTTAATATTAAAATTATTTAGTTTTATCTACTCATTAAATCAGCGACTTTTTCAATTTTACATCTAAAACATATTGTTTCTCATATAAATTGTACCAGACGTTTCCACATCTTTAGCTTTTTAATTTCAAAAGATCTTTCCTCGGTGGTTGAATATGTTTATAAGAAAATAAAGCTATAAAAGGCAGTAGTAGCCTAGTGCTCGCGTGGGAAACCAAGTGAAGCGGGTTCAAATCCCGGGTCTCGCACCTCTAATATTTTCATATGTGAAACATTTCCAACATGATAACCGAAGGAAAATATCTCTGAGAGAACTAGTAAGTATTCGTAAGACATGGGAAGTCTATCAACCCGCACTTGGCCAGCGTAGTGGACTATGGCCTGATCCCCTTCGTATTGAAGGGAGGCCCGTGCCCAGAAGTGGGACGTTGAAAAGGGCTGAATACAAGCTGCAAAAGTTTCAGATCCAGGTTTCATCCGGACGTTGATCAGTCATTTACATAAAAAAATATTAATATGTACATATGTATGAATATATTAAGAATATGTTTATATGAATATGTTTGTTTCATGTAATTTTTTTTTTATATTATACGTACTTAATGTATGCATTCGTACATCATGCAACAGACTTCGATGAAAATTTAAGTGTCTGATATAGTAAGTAGGTACTATAAATATACATATATGTATATGTTAGTCGAATATAATTAAAGATTAATTTTATTCATATTTTATATGAATACAACGTGTAAACTGTATTTTAAAGTTTATAAATGTGTCAACTGTGTCATTTTACATATGGAAAAAGCTAGGTTGGGTCGCTTGTATGTTATTAAAACCCATAAACCGCAATACAAATTATCTTGAGCTTTGATCTAAGAGGGCAAAAATATCTCTTCGTAATTATTTCATAAAGTTAAAAAATCCCTAATAAAGTTATATAACGGCCTGTAAGTCGTTTTTTATGAACCTTTTGGGGCTCAGACCTATAATAATGTTTATATAATATCATCTTATTGCAAACGGAAGCGGTATGTCATTTTTTTACGAGGTATGCTGAGGAAGTAAAATCTACATTGAAACACGGGGGTTCGATTCCAGATCAGTGTAAATATAGTGTTTGTAAATAATATGTTCATCTGATTGTGATGAAACTTTGGTGTGTTGTTATACGTAAGCCCGCTAAGTAATTCATGCCCGCGTGTTCATGGACCAAATAAAAAATGTTTTTTTCTTTATACGCTTGTTCTCAATGCATTCTCTTCTCTCATCCAGGGACGCGCACAAGCTAAGCGACACTCAGCAGCAGCTTTAACAGTTTATTAACCGATAAAAAAAAGGAGGAAGTTGTCAATTCGACACGTATATGTATATAGGTATTGTTCTTTTTTATGTCTGACCACGCGTAACTTTTTACAGTGAAATTCGATTTCTATGATAATTTTTTTATTGGATAGGGTCTACCTCAAAGTTGGTCTCATTTCAATTTGAAAAAAAATATCCACTCCTAAGTATAGAAAATAGGGGATGATTAATTTTTCACCAACAGATTTTTTTAAAAATACTTCTTACTTTGCTACTACTGTGTCTACACTAGAAATGAAAAATAAAAAGTTAAAAAAAAATAAAGCCGGTGTGTTTTGATTTGTCTGGCACCGACTTCTAAAATATCTGATTAGGTATCTATAGTTAATGAAAACTACTAAGTTAATTTTTACTTTAAGTCTGTTTTATTTTATTTTTTAAGTTTTTATTGGTAGTATTTGAATTTCCTTGTCCAGTTTACACTTATTGATTTTGACGAATAATAAAAAACACGAATAATATTTAATAATACTTTAATTGATATGACCTCCGCGTTCCTTCCTATATTGTTTGGCGGCAGCGTACAGATTTTCTTTAACATCGGGGTACCCTTGTGATAGATCTTGCCAATCTTTAAATCTTAGAAACACTATATCGACCACCTATAATTATAATTGGAATATAATACAATAATATACTTATTAAGGTTTGAATAAAAAACAAATATTAAAAAAATATTTTATGTAGCAATTTATTTATCTATAATTTTATACTATTATCTTTTAAAGTTTAGTTAACGATAATAACGTAGTTAACGATATTTTCCCGCAGTAAAAAGTATCCTATACGTTGATATCCTATACGTTCACTTACTATCGTTGGAAAACTAGCTATCATCATACCTCATCAAAATCTATCTAGTAGTTTTCTCGTGATACGTTATCAGACAGACATAAAGCCAGACAAACATTTTAAAAACTATAGATTCAGGCTCTGTATCGATAATAATGACTATTTCAATAAGATTTTTCAAAAAATATTCAATGTACAAATTCGAAACAGGTAGAATTTTATTATATGTATAAATTTCTTGACAAGATTTTCATTATTCGCTTTACGTCAATTATATTTAGAAACTGCATGTTGAATATCGGTACTCAAAGCTCTTGTTGCGGTTTGTTTTGAACAGACCAAGATAACCAAACCATATATTCAAAGATATCATAGATATCATGTCTTCCAAACATTCAATCGGGAATGATCAAACCCTAGACTATATGCAGAATAATATCAACAGCACAACCTCAGTTATCAAAAATTCATTCTTAAACGAAAAATCATAAAAAACAAACATTTTAATTAACTCATGCCATTCAAATCTCATAGCAAGCAATCTGAAAACAGTTACCGTTCTCGACAAATACGAGAATTGGGACGGTGTGTTTGGAAAAAGTCCGGGTATCAGGCCGAAATATCCGTTCGTGTTCAATACAGACACCATCTTCTTTTCACCACTGAAAAAGTACTTTGAAATACGAAAACTTGTTGTATCAGTGTAAAAAGTTTTTTAAAGTAAAAGTTGCTTTAGAATATTATTACTTTTAAGGGTTCCATAGCCAAAGGGCAGTAACGGAACTTTTATAATTTCGTAATGTTCGTCTGTCCGTATGTCAAAGCCATGATATGTTTAACTCTTATTTAAAAAAAAATTGTAGTTAAATTACAAAACATAAAAAAACGTAGTACTCCATACTTGCACACATATAGCTGAGGAATAAAAAAATAAGTATAGTGGTAACGTATTTCTGGATAGATTTTTTGAAAAATTAAGATTCTAATTTCTAAGTGATGTTTTATTCAAGTCAATAGTTACCGAGTTATATGGTTTTAAAGTGTAAATATTGTCCCCCTTCCTCCCCCCACTCTCCCCTTCTCCCCCTCACAACAGCCGTACAAGAGTCGATGTTCGCTCACGAGTGTAGATTACATTTTGACCTAAACTAGATTAGATTGATTGATCCTATCAGCTTATGGTCACTAATTTTACGGTTATTATAAAAGGTTTGTTATAATATAGGCAGAACTTGAATCAATTATTGCCATTAGACGTTCTGTTTCAATCCCAAAATCTTAAAAAAAACCTATTATTATATATGTTATAAAAGCCTATATTATTTTATATAAACTTTTCTTTTCACTTTTCAATTTATACTTTCCCGTTTGCTTTTGTATTTAATTTGACGATCACAAATATTGTTTTTAATGTTTGGAACTATTCGCCCTAAAGAATAGAGCTAGGTAAGGTAAATATTTTTCTTACCTATAGCTATGTCGTTATAGAAATACGCATATAAATTTTTAGCTAGCTAGATCTTATTTAGCCTGGACTATAAAGAAAAGTGTTTGCCTGTATACATACCTACATATATTGTATAGTACCTGGCGACCGAGCTTCGCTCGGTGTTCTTTTTTGTTATATCATATTTTTTAGATTAAAAAAAAAACTTGGATAAATATAACAAAAAAAGTAGAACTTTGTATCCAATATGATCCATATAATGTTAATTTTGCACCTTGGTCGCTCGACCACGATGCTTATGCCTGAGTGTAAGAAATACGAACATAAATATCGAACATAATATTCTGCGTAGAATAATGCAAAAGAAAACCGCATGAAAACTCGAAAACACGCGTTTTCCCAGACATGAGACTAATCTAGATTTTTCGCCCCCGACAGCCCCCCCATACCAAATTTCAGCGAAATCGTTAGAGCCGTTTCCGAGATCGCTGGTATAAATAAATATATAAAGATATAAATATACAAGAATTGCTCGTTTAAATATATTAGATATTAAAAAAAAATATGAAGATGACTTACTTGTTATCTGTATACCATTTTTCAACTTCTCCTTCATGAATAAAGCACATAAGAGACATTATATCGCCTTCTCGTACAATATATTTACCTGCATATAAAATCGACTTTAAGTAAAATTCATTATTTACTAGGTAGGTTAAGAAGAAAAAAAATATATTATTATCCTAACAGCCTGCGCTATTAGGTTTCAGTGCCTCCACAATACTTGTAGCAAAGAACTAATAAAATTTCATTCGTCCATTACACGAATCCATTGCCCAGAATAAAATCTCCTTTTTTTAACATAGAGATTTAAGCATACCGCCTGTACAGCATGTGGTTATGAGTGACATAAGAGAGACCATCCAGGGAAGCCAGTACCTACTACCTACTAAAACCCAAAGGAACCCATCCTCATGCCCTTCCTCATGGGGTGTTGCATCACTCATGCACCATTACCTATGACATTCCCACCAACTGGTATAAAAGCTAGACTGTCACTTTTAACCAAATTATTTACCATACAGTGTCACACTAACCACTTTTCTAGTGTTAACAACATTCTACTATTTTTGTTTTCTCTTAAACTCTCACGATAAAAATAGTATATATGTATAAGATTTTTAATAAAACAGGGAATCAATTATTCAAGAGATTAGCAAAGTTTGAACTAGAATAGCGTTATTAAATTTTTAAAACATTATTTTTTTTTCTTGCCGGAAAGTCGTCTTTTGTGCAAAAAAAGGCGACAAGAGAAACCCTTTCTTATTAAATCACCCATTTTAATGTATATATAGAAAAGCTATAAAAGTTTGTTTCACCTTACAATATGTATATTATTTATTGGCAACAATTTCATATGTTAAACGATAATTTACACCTAATATTTATAAATATAATAAAATTCTAACTGAGCCGAATCTGTACATTAAATATTTTTTAGTAAATCTTATTGAAATAATCATTATTATTGATACTGAGAATCTATATTTTTTAGTAGTTATGTCTGTCTGTCTGTCTAGGAACGCATCACGAGAAACCCACTGGACAAATTTTAATGCAATTTGGTATAATGATAGCTAGTTATCCGAATCAACATATAGAATACTTTTTACTGCGAGAAAATATCTCATCTCTGAGAAATGTATACTAAACGTTAAAACGTAACTAGGAACGAACCCGAGTGGAGCGAGGGTGAGTCGCTAGTAATATTATAAAACTGTAATTAGCTTCACTTTTCAAAGATCATCAAAGAAAAGAGTTGTTTCTTAATTCAATTAATTTTATTTTTATTGTACGCGTCAGGTATTTTCAAGAATAAGTCTCGAGAGTGCTCATTAAAATTTAATGGAAATTATCTGCTTATAGGGTAAAATATCGTTTTAAATAGTATTTGAGTAATTTAGTCCAATTTTGCAATACAAAAATATATCGGATTATCACACTGCTATTACAAATGCGAAAGTTTGTACTTTATTGAAAGTTAGTGATTTGGATGAAATTTAGTACTACACAAATAGACAATGACCTGAAGTAAGACTAAAATTACTGTAATCTAGGAACGCGCCCAAGTAAAGCAAGAGTAAATCGCTAGTCTATACTAATATTATAAAGCTGAAGAGTTTGTTTGTTTGGTTGAACGCGCTAATCTCAGGAACTACTAGTCCGATTTGAAAAATCCTTTTTGCATTAGATATCCCGTTAACTTAGGAAGGCTTTAAGCTATATATCATCCCGGAAAAATGTACGGTTCCCGTGGGATAGATTTGTTTTTGTCTAGGGATGAACCCGTAGCGAAGCGATGGTGAGTCGCTAGTGATATATAAAATTAAATGAATCACCTGGAAATATGACAACCCTCCGTAGTCTAGCAACCATCTGTCGATTAAAATATTCCGGTAAATCTCTAAACAGAGGCGCTGTATGTAAGTGGTGTAAGTAGAGAGCACTCAAAAGGTCTTCGCGCAGACAATGCGGTGCTTGTTGAGCTAATTCTGGGAGCCAGTTGCCTTAAAAAAGGTAAATCCTTTACATAATGTTGGCTTGTCAGCTAAAATGGCCTAACTCAATTTTTTGAAAATTTTAAAAGTAAAAGAAATGATAGATATTAAGTATCTGATTTTTAAATCTGTGTGTTCAGCCCTTTTTAACGTCCCACTGCTGGGCACGGGCCTCCCTTCAATGCGAGGGGGATCAGGCCATAACTTCACATGTCTTTCGAAAACTTACTAAGTTCTCTCAGACATGCAGGTTTCCTGGCAATGTTTTCCTTCACCGTAAAGCAAGTGGTAATCATATTGGAAATGATTCGCACATAAAAATATCCGAGGTGCGAGATCCGGCATTTGAACCCGCTTTACTCGGTTTCCCATGTAAGCGCGTTACCACTGAGCTACCACTGATTTTTAAGTACCTAATGTTTTATACAATTTTAATTTCATGAATATTGTCTTGTTATGCTACTTTTACATTAAAGGAGTCTGCCCACTACCCCGTCTCATACCATGACCGTGCTAGGAGCGTGTCAGGCAAAAAAATATTCTTTGTATTGAAATGTATGAGACTCTGCCCACTAGACCGTTCCGTCACCGACCGGCACCGTCGCGTGCCGTGCACGGAGCGTCAACAATCGTCGGCGAAATTATTTTGCCGGTGCCGGTACGCTCCGTGCCTGACACGCGACGTTGTTGAACCGGTGAGCATACGGGTTACAAACGCGTATGATGACCGTTATAACCGCGTATGATGACCGTTCTAAGCCCGTTACGTATTGCCGCTTGTCTTGTAAAGATGGGCGATAATCGTTATTAAAGATGGGTTAGTACCGATATTTCTCAGGATTAGGTAATATTAATATATACGTCTGGCAATATTATAATATTGTAACTAATACTTCAATATTAGTGATATTTATCTAGAAACAACAGGTAATACTAAAACGGGAACTATACGGATATGACACGCGGATGATACGCGGTTGATACGCGGATGATACGCGGTTGATACGCGGTTGATACGCGGATGATACGCGGTTGATACGCGGATGATACGCGGATGCTACGGTCACTATAACCGTTATGTACGGGCATGATACGCTGTTGATACGGTCTAGTGGGCATAGTAGTCCGTGCCGTGCTCGTTTCCGTGCCTGATACGTTCATAGCACGGTCATGGTATGCGACGGTGTAGTGGGCAGAAACCCTAAAAGCCCAAAAACCCATAATTATTTTATTAACCTCAATATTAAACAAAAAAATTCGTAATTTTCACGATAAATATAATTATAAATATTTCATATTTTTATTCATACCTCGTTGTCTTTGCCATAATTGTGTGGTGTATTCTCTGACAGATTTCAATAAAATTGGCGATAAACCACTATGCCTTAGGGACGTCATCAGAATATTTACTTCATAATCATAAGCGTATAGTTCTCGAAATTTTGTATACATAGTGCTTATTGCTATACTAAGTATCCATATTTCCGTCGGATATATAACGTAGTTTATAAACAATTTATAATAAATCTGGTTTAAAGTTAATGCCACCACCTGAAATATAATTTTTTTAGGTAAGTATTTCTTTAATAAGATGAGGAGTAATCATGCAATCAATGCAACCAAGTGCATCCCACAAGGTAAAGTGAATTATTAATGTCACTTTAACTACATCTCTTATCTCTAATCCTGCTCTTGAAAATTTCTTGACGGAAAACCCCTAAGTATATTTGACCAAACTCAGGAATCGAACCCAAGATCTTTGAATCTAAGCCATATTCGCCAATAGATCAATGAGACTGTTCATAGCACACTAGCTAACCCTGTCTGTTGCAACAGAATAGTATATCATAGCAACTACTAGATGTAGGTATTATTCTTACATTACTTAAAATATCTATAAGGCAATAAACACAAAACGTAAAGACATGTTTAAAGAAATATAAATAGCAGAACGTAGAACTGTATTTAAAATTTTTAATAATTTTCCATTAAATGTACTCAAATATATCTCAGACTAAGGAACAATATAGAGTCTCATAGAATTAAACATGAAGTCAAATAATGTTTTAAAATAATATATACTGTTTTAAAATATTATAGAAGCATTTGTATAATGAGTGAAAAATAAATAAATGTTAATAAATAAAAATAGCTAACAGAATTTATTATAGTTAAGAAAAAATATTTCATGTTAAAAAACAAATTATGCAATGTTTCTTTTTCTTTTCAAAAAAAATCAAAACAATATAGTATTATTTTTATTTTATTCTCAAAAATTGTATATTAATTTTACTGATACATGTATAAAATATTCCTTATTCTTTAAAGAAAGTAAACAATATGTGTGGCAGAATCGAGAATATAGTAGCATAAACAGCAAATTACGCTACTATTTATCAATTCGTCATTTATTTTGGCAGACTCCCGTCTATATAATTATTTAGTCCGTGGTTTAATTTTTAAATAAAGGAGTCAAAATAAAAAGCAATGTTTTTGTATGAGAAAATATGCTCAACAATAAAATGGTTCTATTGAAAACTATATCTTCATGTTATGAACTGAGCCCAAAAAGCTGAAACAATATAAGCAAACAAAAACAAGCTTATGCTCTGCAACAATTCGATATTTTTATAGACCCAAAACTATACGCAAAATACCATAGAAAAAACATGTAGTGCATATATCTATACATAGTAGTGTTATAACATATTTATATTGTAGATACTGGATTTTGTATTTTGTTTTACAATAATGAAGTTAAAACTCATCTTCTATATAAATAAAAATGAATGTTGCGCTTAGCAAAGCGCAAAACTCGAGAACGGCTCGACCAATTCAGCAATTTTTTTTTCGTATGTTCCTTAAGATACACGGAAAGTTTTAATAAAAAGAGAAAATAGAAAATAACCTGCCTACTTTTCTATACCTATATATGTACATTGTACTTACCGTTAAAACGTATGTATCTAGGGAGAAACCCGAGCAAAGCGAGTGTAAGTCGCTAGTATATAACATAAAATTTCATTTGTTTTTACAAAAGATAAGATGACTATTGTAAATGTGAAATTATGTATGTGTGTATGTTTGTTATTCATTGAAGCTGAAACGACTGGACGGATTTGGATGAAATTTTGTACACAAATATACTAAATATGAGCTAGAGTAACACATAGATTACTGTAAGGCATGAAGTCCCTTTTTTTTAACGTTGGAAAATGCATTTACGCATACCACCTGCATGCATATAGGTTATATGGGACTTACCGGCAAAGCCAGTACTACTCACTCAAACCCAACCGACCATCCCCCGTCGTAATGGGGCGTCGCAGAATCACTTACGAACTCAACCACGACTCCTCGATGGCAGGTCTGCCGAAGCAGATCCCAACAGCCATGGGGTTGCTCCAATGGTTCACTCTGCCATCAGAGAAGTACCAGGAGCAAACCACATGGCACACCGTCCACCGAAGTGGGTCACTTCCTAGGGCGTTTCTTGGCTTCGCGTCCGGCCAGATTACCAGACGCTAATGAGCGCCCCACCAAGGTACCAAGCCCCTGATCAAAGCAAGGGTGAGTCGTAGTAATCAAAAAGATAAAGAAAAAATACACTAACTATATCTTCTTCCGTATGCGTGTAAATTATAATTACGTATATCATAGCAACAATATAATCCGCCGTCCATTGAACTGGGACTAGAAAGCCAAATTTATTATCATCATTCTCTACATAAATTTTAGTCAATTTTGGACACCCTGTAATAAAAAACCCATATCATCTACAAGTTATATAAGTCCAAGCTACAAGATCAATAACATGCATTTAGATGCTCTTTCAATTATTATTTGAAATAAGTATAAAAATAAAAATCATCTAGAAAAGGAAATCTTATGAAGAAAATAAAGTTGTAATGAAAAATGTCTACCGCCCCTCCTTTTATCAGGCAACGTCCATTGACTATAATCTATCGAAGCGTTAATTTCTGGTGGAAGAACTGGAACGTGTAATGGAAATTGTGTTCCTAGAAAGATCATTTATAATAAACTATTATTTACAATAATTGATAAAATGTTATTTAGAAAATGAAACTTAGGTATCAAAGCTCAGACTAAGAAATAATATGGGGACTAAACGTGAAACCAAACAATAATGTTTTAGAATACATAATATTAATAGAATACTCATTACTGTGATAACTGATAAGTAAATAAATTTTAATAAATAAAAATAATATAGTATTATTTTTATCCTTCATATTTTATGCCCAAAAATTGTATATTAATACAAAATGTCTAATTTCTGTGAAATATATACTAAACGTTAATACGTAAATAGGGACGAACCTGAGCGAAGCGAGGGTGAGTAGCTAGTCATATATGTATAAGTCCTATATGGGGTAGATGTTTTGAAATCATAGGCAAATATTTCAAATTCAGTAATAAGTAAAGATATAAAAGTCTACATTTCGTGTTAATTTATAACTGATGTAAATCAACTGTAGATATGATATTATGATAATGAAACAATTTAATTACATTAATTTATTATAAGTTTTTTGAAAAAAACCTTACCCCGACACGCCACGAACACCCATCCACAGGTCATACTATGTAATAATAAGAACACAGTAATAAATTTAAGTAAAATGGGCGCAATTGTACTCTGAAATAAGAAATAATAATAATAAAAAAAAAAAACATTTTTGACTGGTGCACAGATTTTTCTTTATCTTACACAAACATGACACTGACATGTATTCAGCCCTTTTTAATGTTCCACAGTTGGGCACGGGCTTCCCTTTAAAACGAGGGGGATCAGGGCATAGTCCGCCACGCTGGCCAAGTGCGGGTTAGAGGACTTCACAATATGTCTTTCGAGAACTTACTAGGTTCTCTCAGACGTGCAGGTTTCTTCACGATGTTTTCCTTCATCGTAAGACAAATGGTAATTATGTTGAAAACGATTCGCACATGAATATATCAGAGGTGTGAGACCTGGGATTTGAACCCGCTTGACTTGGTTTACCAAGCGAGCGCGTTACCACTGGACTACCACTGCCTACTGGGCTACCAATGCCATTTATTAACTCATAACGTCTAAGTCTCTTCTAGTCTATTACCTGAGCAGTGGACATCTACGAGTATCATCTGTTCCATTACCGTCAGTTAATAATATCATAACATTAATATTATAACTGCAAAACTTTTTAAGTGGGTGGGTGTATTTTTATGTTTAACTATTCAGTTTTACTTCGACGGATTTCAGTGAAATTTAGTATGGAAATACGTAGCTTATATGTTATAATAGTATTATTATAATAATACACTAACGAATAGGCTGTCATTTTTTATATATAGTGCGTGAACGTAATGTCTTAACTATTTATTCGGTTTTTTTCGCGAATTAATTTTGATTTTCGGGTCTCGACGTTTCGAATGCTTTATAGTAATCAGGGTCACGTGAAACACTAAGGTTTTAGATGTCTCAGAAATTATAATATAGTTATTATAGACAGTCCCTACGCAAAAAAATTGAAAAGATTGTTTTATTCAAAATACTTATAGGAGAAAGTATGTTTACTTAAGAGAAAGCTTGGGTAGGCTACTCGTCGGGGCGACGTGCTTGAACGCAGAAAGCAATCCTAAGGTGCCTCATTATGACACGTATAATTCGGACAGAAAACACGGATGTATAGATGGTTGTAAAACCAGGTCAAAATTAGGATGATAAATTATCATTTATATCTTCGATGCTATAAAAATATTTAAAGCATAGACTACACTGAAAATTTTCTATAATTAAATATTGAGTTACAGTTAATTACCTGAAAGCCTTTACAAAATTGTTCATGGAAATCATACAGAAGATGGAGCCTCAAAAGTCTAAATAATCCGTAGTTTCGATAATTAATATGATACGATAAAAGTGGAACAGCAAGGGACAAAATGTCTACGTAGAACTGCCATTTCTTCAAAAGACGCCATCTTATAGTTTTGTATACGCATTCCCCTCCTTCCACAACCAACTCAGCCTAAATACGATAAAATATATTTACTAGATATATTACCTATACGCAATTTTAAATTAAAAAAGATATTAATAGCGTACAAAATGTACTACTAAATAATTCAATAAAAAATGTGGATCGAATTGATTTTATTATTTTTTATTAAATACTAGCGACTCACTCTCGCTTCGCTCGGGTTCGTCCCTAGGTTGATTCCCCATACAAACTTTCATCCCCATTTTCGCCCCCTTAAGAGATGATTTCCTGGATAAAAAGTATTTTTTGTCCTTCCCACGGTCTCAAACTATGTCCTTAACACATTTCATCTAAATCGGTTCAGTAGATCCAGAGATTACCTCCTGCAACCTCATAAACTCACTAACTTTAGCTCTTCATAATATTAGTAAAGATGCCTAGAGATAGCGAGATAGAGAAAGAAAGAAAGAGAATGTAAGAGAAAACATAGTCACAAATTAGGGAGAACTATATAACTAAAGCTATTTGCTTATTTTAGTGTACATATACATACATATATTTAATTTATTTACACGAATATTATATATTAAAAACTATCGTTATCCAAAATACCAAACCAAGAAATACATCATAAAATCAATCTTACCGTGAAAAATTCAGAGATAATGTATGAAAGGTACATTAAATCCAGAAATATAAAATTTAACGTGAAGAAACGAGATTTGTAGTCACTCGGAAGTGTTATCAATACCAATACTAGAACAGCAGAAATTACTGGAAAGGCCATCAGCGATAAATATGACCAGTCGTAGTACCACGTACCGGATTGACACTTCATTTTATCCTTCATCCACTGTTACGGGTACATTAATTACTATTAAAATATCTTAATATTAAAAAAAAATTCAAACTATAATAAAATATGTTGTGACATTACCATACAGCACTATCTAATTCCATGGTAAGCTACGAGGCGTGTATGGATACCAGACAGTTGATACACTACACATATATAACTTTAAATACATACATATTATAAATATAAACACCCATGACTGGAGTACAAGCATTCGTGCTCATCACACAAATGAATGCCTCCAGCGGGACTCGAACCCGCGACCGCACAGCAAGCAGGGTCACTAAAAACTAAGCCAAACGTGTCGTCAAGCTTTGTTCTATATCAATATATGGTACTCTTTTTGTTATTTTATTATTATTTTTTCTATTAAAAATATTGAATGTGCGATTACAATCTTTTGGACAAATAGAGAGAGAGAAAAATCATCGTCTCAGTGCTTATTTCTCAATTCTATTGGTATTAAATACATATTTTATTGTAATATAGCGGAAAATGTATTTTATCTATATGTTTATACAAATCATAGAAATAAAGCATTGTTTTTAAAATCTATACTGTAAAGTACAACAAGTATTGGTCGTTAGAACAAATAAGCACTAAGACGACAAAATATAAGTCCTAAACTATAGATTTCGATTCTATGACAAACCTGTTACTACTGCTACTGTCATATTTAAATTATTTTTTTAACTTAATTACACCTAACTAAATTCAAATATGCAAAGGTAATTTTATGAAAATATACGAGTAGAAAAAAATCTAAAACGTACAGGTAACTTTATAGCCTTCATCCCACGAAGCAAATATTTCACTGTGTTATATGGATTTTCGGATATCATTTTTCTCACGAGCATATAATCGTATTTGGATTCAGAGTTCTTAGCGATATTTTCCTTACCCTGAAAATCAGGGACCAGTTACCAGTAGGTACTTTAGAACTTTTGGAGGAGTCGCATTAAACTGATTTTGAAGTATTATATTTTCTTCATACTTTATAACTTAGTATAGACTCCTGTTCATATCTTATTAAAATAAGTATGGAGATAAAGCCATTATTGCCTAATAACATTAACATAGCGGGTTCGACACTCGATTGTGGTAAGACGTTGTTGTTAGAAGTGAAAGTAATAGTAAATCAAATATATTTATTATTATTAAAGTATAAAAAATATCTTTTTTTAATTATACCAAAAAGTAAGTAATTAGTAGATACTTCTATTCTTTATTCGCGCAACCTACATTTCAATCTCGCCATTTCTACTAATCGCCAATAAGATTTCCATTGAAATCGGCTCCGAAGATTGATGAATTCAAACAAAGAGACAGACAGATAAAAATAAATGGTGTAGTTGTATTTCCGTAACATACAAATTAACTTATAAAAAGTGACAGACATACGAAAACATTTAAGTAGAATGCACTTTTTAAACTTTTATATTAAATACTACATCGTCAAGTTATTATTAACTAGCGACTCACCCTCGCTTCGCTTCGGGTTCGTCCCTAGACAAAAAGATATCTATCCCACGGGAACCGTACATTTTCCGGGATGATATATAGCCTATAGCCTTCCTCAGTTAACAGGCTATCTAATGCAAAAATAATTCAAATCGGATTAGTAGTTCCTGAGATTAACGCGTTCAACTAACCAAACAAACAAACAAACAAAAAACTCTTCAGCTTTATAATATTAGTATACATATGTAGATTAAGACAGAATAAAGCTACTTATGTATATAGAATAGAATTTCTAATCTACTACGGCCTATATTTTACCTTATCTCCAATAATTTCTTGAAATTCATTAAACGGTATTTGCAATAAATCAGCGTGATCGATCGACTCTGCTGATATCCGAACAGGTCTTGGTGAAGTTCCGTCTAGTTGTCCAAATAAAGAACCCTACAATAAGAGTTATTACTCTAACATAATAAATAGTGTTGTTGTAGAGAGTTGTACCTATATAAATTTCACGTGATATACATATGTACATACATGCCCATGTCCTTTAAAAGTACAAATATGCCTTAAATTATCGAATTTCAGAACCTCACTTTTATTTCGTTCTCCGCTTAACGTAAAATTCCCCATATATAAAATGTTATAATCTATGTGTCTTCTTTATAAGTAGAAATGTTAGCATTCGTTTGTGTAAATTCAGAAATTTCTATTACTATATAATTTTAACTGTATCGATCATTAGGTGACTACTTGTTAAATATTTTCGTTCTGTAAAAAAATTCGTCTTACAAATAAAACGGCTATCATTTTAATGGGTTGGAAGTAAATTAAAGAAATTCACAGAAAAAAGCACAGGCAACTTCCACTTTCCACTTGTAACAACACAACATGGCGCTAGGCTGATCCTATTCTCATTTAAATTGCACTGTATATCGTATACTACATACATTCTATTGAAAAATATTCATTTACTGACTGTTTAAATACGATAAAATAAAAAATAAATAAAACGATAATTTGTGTGGAGAACAATTACTAACAAAAATGAAAATAATTTTAATAAAACGGTTTTTATTAATCCAGTATTCGATCAAATGAGATTTTTCCAAATCATTATGTTTTTCTCATATAGAGTAAATTAATTTTACATAAGACTTAATGTTATGTTTTCATTGAAATTAAGCAGTTAAAAATAAATTTAGATGAAGTTATGAAAATAAAGGATTGCGATACTGAAAAGGTAAAGAGCGAACTAACACAAATATCCCTAACTATTTTAGATTTTTAAATTCTATATATTCTTAAATATTTTAATTAATTCTGAATTTGTATTCGCATACATCGCGATAATGCATTCGGGCTATCGCGATGTACTAATATGTAGCCAAATATTCGTGAACACTTAGGTACTTCGGGCGAAGACGCAAACATATCGCTCCGCTATCTATAGACTCTCGCACATTAAAGCGTTTTATCGAGAGACGTCTAAAACCTTAGTCTCTCCCGTGACCATGATTGCTGTAAAGCATTCGAAACGTCGGGAACCAAAAATTAAAATAAATCCGTGAGAATAAAACTAACGAGTTAACCCGAAAAGATAGTTTTATTTAAAAAGCTTTTTGAACGTTTTTGGGATCTTCTAAAAACTTAAATTTTATGTAAAAAGTACAGCAAAACTTTTAGAACCTTAGTTAAAATGGCTAAGTCTTGCCCTCCTTGTTTTATAGCAATCTTGCCCCGGTGCACAATATAAACCCACGGGGTCAAATTCATTTCCCTGACAATAATCTCTCCTGGAAGGAAGTAAAGCTGGGTGGCAGCGCTAGCTAGATCTCTTTCTACACTTTCACCGCCGTTTAGTAACGTATCTGACGCTTCAACTGTCCTAAAATATAAACATTAGAAGAAAAAGGAAAAATAATAAAAAAAATATATATGAATAAAAATATATATATGTAAATAACTTACTTTTTAAAAAAGTAGTAACTTAAGTCTTGTCTAAATATAACGCCAATTCGTTCGTTCATGAGACTTTGTATATTAATACCTTTGGTTCTGGAAACGTCATTTTTGGAAATAAATTGATCATAACATCTTGAAACGTAGCGTTTTATCAAAATTAATTAAAATAAAATATTTCTCAAAGATAAACAATACCATGAATTTAAAATTCATATTCAGTATGAATTGTTACTAGTATGATGATAGACTAAAATATGTATTATTTAGAGTCAAATGAAATACTTATTTCTGCCGAGCTTGCAGAGATGGCAACACCACAACTGTGTTTAGTATGAATTATGATTCTTAAAATAAAGTCAAAAGCTATATTTCTTTATAATTTAAGTTTAAGGAGGTAGAAAAATCGTAAGGTATATAAAGGGTATTTTTTAAAATGATATCACTGTATTTGTGGAGTGAGCTGAAATAATGCCGATTGTTAAAGGTGTAATAATATGAATTCTTGTAAAATGCAGTGGTACGTTTTAAATAGATATTATACTCGGCGTTGTCCGAAGAGACTAGATCTGACGCGTGTTAATTATATATGTAGTTACGTATAGTGATCGCTATTCGTTTGCACTATTTTGAGATACCTTACTTTTATTTTATTTCTGATACATTTTTTTTTTTTTGTGGGTAATTACAACTTACTCGGTCACTGCCATTCCCTTATTCGTCATTAGCGTTTTAGTGCTCAGCTATTCCGCACGCTCTAAAGTAAATTTATCTGTAGTAAATAAATATATTATTTAAGATGCCTAAAAGAAAGTATAAGGATTTAAAGTTTGAAAATTTACATAAGAAATTAAAACTTTTTCAAGAAGAAATTCGTTGTGATAGTGGAGTGAAACGAAAACGTGTTAGTGTCTTATCCAGCTCATCATCTGAATCGTCACCTGAATGACTGTCGGAACTGAAAGGTTGGTGTATTTGCTGAGTATATAATATTGTTAGTGATTTAGTCCTAACCATATATACGATCGCGAGAACTTGCTAATGAAAATTGCTTAGGTATTGTGGGCAGCTTTTGGGGCTGTCTCGTGCCAACTTATAGTGTTGTGGGTAGCTTTTGGGGCTATCTCTTCACTATCACTGCTCACGTTATTATATTACCTTACCTTTAGGTATGAGCAAGCGATTTTCTAGCATTATAGAAATCTTATGTTGTGGATAGCTTGAGGGGCTATCTCTTCATTGTATGATTTCTAACTTAACATCTAGTGGACATTTATAAAGTTTTTTGTTATCAAACATTGACCACAGGGTGGTTAAAATTTTTTTTGTAACGAACCTCTGGATTGATGAAATATGATCGTAAGGAGTTTTTTAAAATAAACTTATTTAAGGTTCCCAGCAATTGAAGCTTATTTCTGCACAGTCCTTGAATCCAGAGATGAAGGTCGTGCTACCGGAGATAGTTACCAACCGAGATAAGGCAATAGAATCGAAACAGACCGCAATGGAATCCGCTGTTTCAAGCCTCGCTGAAGTTATCAAGAGGGTTTATCTTAAAAAAAGAAAAATACCGATCTGTTATATAATAATAACAATAATGTCCTCCAGACCGATTCCGGCCTCGGCAGCTAATCTCTTTGAGACTGACCAACTGCGCAGGAGATATTATAGTGCACAGGTGTGCGTGTAGACACAAGTGCACTCTCTATTCCTGTCACTCTCATGCTCTAGCGGGACGACACGAAACACGACCGATGAGAGTTAAGGCGCAGGATCGGCGGCTTTACGTGCTTTCCGAGGCACAGGGGTGAAACACTGCCAACTTCCCAACTCCGGACTGTTACTGAGGCTTACTATACAGAAATACTCAATAACTAAACTTGGCCCGACTCGGGACGCTTGTAGGTATATAATTACCGATCTGTACATTACGGATATGTTATGGATGCTGAACCCTGATTCTGGTGAAAAGCTAAAAATTTCGGCACCCAAGCCTTTGACGAGTAAGCCGCCTGGTCGCCCTTCGTTGAAGTAGAAGGATACAACGTCAACGACGATGAAAAATTAGCACGCGTTCTTCCCCGGACAGTCGCAGATTTGGCGTGTCGCTCATACGAACAGCCCACAGCAGCGTAGCTGCTGTGTCGGTTTCATGCCGATGCCACTTGTACCGGTGAATTATTCTGATAGATTGTGACATCTTTATAAACAATGGACTTTGATCACTAATGATCTGGACATTTTATCTCACTGGCTACATTTACCAACTCAGTTATTCAATATATGAACAATAAATAAATAAATATATAGATATCAATCTAATTTTAAAAGGCTTCAGTAAAAGCAGACTATTGATGAATTAATTAATTATAATTGATCCAAGCTATTTAAGATTGTCAATCTTTTTTGAAAGACAATTTATATCAAATACGGTTTTAGTACCGAAACCAAACGGCAAAATGAGATTTATATTGAACTAGCGATATGTGTAGCCTATATGTCACTCTCCAGCCCTCCAGGCTCCAACTGTCTCCGTGCAAAAAAAAAAAAAAAACACTAATCTGTCACTCTGTTTCAACGTAAAAGAGAGACAAACAAACATACACAACTTCCCATTAGCACTATAAATGTGAAAGTTTGAATGGGGGGAATTGTTTGTTACCAGATCAGGTCAGAATGGCTGAACGAATCTAGATGAAATTTGGCACAGAGATAGAATATAGTTTTAAATAGTACATAGGCTATTTTTATCCCAGAAAAATGCACGGTTCCCGTGGGATAGATTTGTTTTATATTTTTCACTAAAGACGAACCCGAGCGAAGCGGGGGTGAGTCGCTTGTTTATAATATTATATTATCATATTAGTATGAAAGTATGGATTTTAAAAATTTAAGTTAATATGTTGCTACTAAACATTTTAAAATTGAAGATTTTCGTACAGCGTTAAAGCTTGTCACTTAAAATTTTTCCTTGCCAAAAATTGATCTTGAAAATGCCTATTTTTTTTATGTTAATTTATGCAGATTCAAGAAAATACCTATGCTTCTATTAGGAAGAAAATCTGTATGAGTTTAATGTTCTACCGTACAGTAAGCCAGTTATCTACTGTGTACTTAGACTGGTTTTCTCATAGCAAGATCTAATGAGCTTTAGTTTGAAAATATTTGAAAGATTAAATTTTAATTGATTTCTTTAGGATTTGTAATAATTCAGGAGAAAAGCATTGTTATACCAAGCAACTCGTTTGTTTTTCTTGGTTATAACATTGACTCGAAAAATTTCCAAGTCAGCCTTCCTAAATTAGAAAAAGCATGTCAAATCAAAAACGAAATAAATAAAAAAAAAACAAAAACAAAAAAAAAAAAATAATAATAATAATAAAATAATAATAATAATCGATAAGTAGATGTAAAATAAGAAAATTTGCTCTTTTCCACGTGTATAGTTCCAGCTATGGAGTATGACGGGTTAAACACGAGATTTTTTGACTCAATTAAATATCTGAACATTAAGAATAATGTTAACAATAATAATGATAAATACATGACAGTTTCAACCATTACCGAACTTGATCTCGAATGGTGGTAACGGGCTATTTCTGTTCTGGTTAATAAAAGAAAACATGACAGCTATGACTTGGAGATTTTTTTCGGATATCTCAACCACGGGATGGGATGGCGTTTGTGATAATGAAAGGGCTGGTAGTATATTGGCTTAACAAGAACGTACTATGCCCATAAATTATTTTAATTTTCACAAAGAATCTATACCATTGTCAGATTTTATTGAGAATAGATAACGCGACTGCTATCTCTTATAGAAGGTATAGGAGGTATTCAGTACCCTCATTTGACAGAAGTTTCTAAAATATTGTGGTAGTGGTGTGAAGACCATAATTTATATATTTACGCGTCTTATATTGGTAATTGGATGCATAGATAAATGTGAGGCGGATTTTGTATCTAGAAGAGTTCATACGGATATTGAGTCGGTCTTATCACCTTTGATGAAGATGCTTTTCAAAGACTAGTGAAAGAATAAAATTAAGAATAAAATGTAGGCCCCGAAATAGATCTGTTTGCTAGCAGATTAAAGGAGCTTAGATGTTATGATTGCTTCGCTATCAGTTAATTCTATTAAACAATATCATGTTTACATAAAGAAGTGGTACCGTCTATTGTAAGGATTACAAGATCAATTTACATAGCTTCTATATCTGACACTATTGCCTTTCTTGCTACATTGAATAATGAGTTCAGTATATAATTCTCAGTATTTTTCATTCTGCTCTCGTTTATAGGAGACCATGTGGGCTCAGATCAAAACATAAAACGTTTTTTTTTTTTCAATGGCATTTATCGCTTGCGTCTACCATCACCCAAATATGAGAGACCACATGGAATCTTGATATTGTGTTAAATTTTCTAGAAACATTTCATTCCTTGGAAGAAATCTCCATAGAGAATTTGTTAAGGAAATTAATCACCCTTTTTTTTTTCTTAGCCTAAGTAACAGCTTACAGAGTGCAAGCTTTTGCAAAGATTAATACTCTTAATATTTCTATTATTTCATCTTATATTTACATAAGATTTGCTTAAAACATCGAAGTTAGCAATTCTCAGCTGGTTTTTTGATTTTACTTTTTCATAATGAAAATTCGTAGAACATATATATATCATGCAAGAACTTTGCAATGTTATTTGTCAAAAACAAAACCTCTTCGTAGGAAGGTTAAGACTATTTCTAGGTAATAAATATCCGCACGCCGACGTCTCCAGTCAGACGTTAAGGCGTTAGATCAGAAACACGCTGCATGACAGAGGCGTGTCAGCGGCGTTAGCTGCTCACAGCACGCGGCACGCCGCTGTCACGCGCGCTTACTCTCAAGAGTCAGCCTTGATCTTATAAAAAAGATGGTTGGCTAGAGCTGGCCACCTCTAATACCTTTTTAAGTTTTATTATAGGTCTTTAAATACTTGCGTTGCAAGTGGTGAATCTTTCACCCATGCAATAATTATCATAAGCCTTCTTAAAACTAAATTGTGTAATTTTTCTTGCAAATTGTTTCTTCTATTTATCTGCTGTTGCACCGCGAGAGAAATCGTCAATATTTCACAAAAAGCTCTAAAGGTCTACATATATAATTAACACGCGTCAGATCTAGTCTCTTCGGACAACGCCGAGTATAATTTGTGATTAAACGAACTTACCTGTAAGTGAAGTTCTATCGTAATTATACTCGGCTTGTCCGAAGAGACTAGAGCGACCCTCCCGTCTGGATTAATAAATCCCACCCATATTGTGAAATATTGCCTAGCGAATAATGAGAGCTCTAAACTAAATGACGAATAAGGGAATGGCAGTGACCGAGTAAGTTGTAATTACCCACAAAAAAAAAAAAATGTATCAGAAATAAAATAAAAGTAAGGTATCTCAAAATAGTGCAAACGAATAGCGATCACTATACGTAACTACATATATAATTAACACGCGTCAGATCTAGTCTCTTCGGACAAGCCGAGTATAATTACGATAGAACTTCACTTACAGGTAAGTTCGTTTAATCACAAATAAATACTTATCAGTCAGCGTTAGCCATATATTTTTTTTTGTGTTTTTTTTTCTAGTGTTTTAATAGTTATTCTGCTATTCGGGCCAGAGACAAATCTAACAAACCAAAGATCATGATAATCGGACCAACAATTCTCGAGTTATAACAAACCCGACTTTGTTTTATATACGAGTACCTATATAGATGTAAAAATAAAATAAAGATGGTAAAGTGGGAGCGAGTTGTTATACTTATAGCGGCCTCTGGTTAGATAATAATTATTAAAATATTATCTATACAGATAAATAAAATTGAAATATCCGTTTCTAATATCAAAATAACTGCTTCTACTAAATGCATATGGAATTATATACGGTACTTAAAAGACAAACACAATTTTTAAAATTTTTGTTTGTCTGTCTGCCTGTTTGTTCCAGCTAATCTCCGAAATGGCTGGCCAATTTTAACTGGACTTTCACTGGTAGCTTGCTGATATTATAAGGAGTAACTTAGGCTACTTTTATTTTAGAAAAAGAATTAGAGTTTCGCTCAAAAAATTAAAACGTACTTAGGGACGCACCCGAGCGAAGCGAGGATAAGTCGCTAGTTAATATATAAATAACTTAGGTTTTGCTAAGATAATACCTCAACCACCAATATCTAAAATGAGCAACGGCTCGATTTATAAGCGTGTCTTCGATTCTCTCAGCTTTCAAGAATCTCCTTAATTGATGCACTCCGTGCTGAAATAGCGTGTTTCCGCGATAGTTCAACACTAATAATGTTAATGAATAGCACATCACGTACCTATAAGAAACAATATTTGGCATTTTAAATTCAAGTTTACTTGGTATAGTTTAATTAACTAACGTAATGTTCCTAGTGTAGAAAAAGACTTCCAGGCATTTTTTTTTTTAGGTATTATATATTTTTTTTTTCAAAACAATTCATATTCCATAAAAATATTAAATTATGTTTTAGTTACTGTTCAGACTTAAAATATAGTGTGTCTAAAAAAGTGGTCGAATTGTGAAAAGCAATATTTTTATGACTCAAATATAATAACATTGTCATTAATGAATAAAACATATTATTTAATATCACATATTCGCAAATCTTCAGCATAATTATGACTAAAACTAAAACAAAGTACCAACTAAGAAACCCTGGCCTCGCGCATTTATCTATGTATAATATTGAGGAAGCTCTCGGAAGGGACGAATTTTTCCGACTTAATTCACAAATAAAATTATACCGGAATATTATTTTGCGCTTATATATAAAATATATTCAAAAATTATAGCTCAATATATCCTAGATAATTCTTCTGTCTATTGGTCAAAATAGTATGAAAATTCATACAGCACTTTCTGATAATTAGCCTTTAATTTATATTATGTAGTGATCACAATATATGATTTATAAAAAAAAATTACACCAAAATAAAAGTATCTCAGGCCCGAATAAGCCTGCAAACTACAACTAACAGATGATTTAACTGCTAAAATTAATCAACTATCTGTAATTATTAAAGATCAAAATATAATATGTATTTCCATATTATGCCTGAAATCTTAATGATGATGCATATTTTCGAACTATCACATTATACATCTAGCTAGCTGCGCTGATAAAATAATTATTGCTTATAGCGACTCACCCTCGC
Organism: Fabriciana adippe; assembly: GCA_905404265.1. Classification (NCBI taxonomy): domain Eukaryota; kingdom Metazoa; phylum Arthropoda; class Insecta; order Lepidoptera; family Nymphalidae; genus Fabriciana; species Fabriciana adippe. The sequence goes on along the minus strand of FR989995.1, from coordinate 11,445,542 downwards.
TTCGCTTCGGGTTCCTCCCTAAATTCGACGAAAACAAATCTATCCCACGGGAACCGTACATTTTTCCGGGATGATATATAGCCTATAGCCTTCCTCAGTTAACGGGCTATGTAATGCAAAAAGAATTATTCAAATCGGATTAGAAGTTCCTGAGATTAGCGCGTTCAACCAAACAAACAAACAAACGCTTCAGCTTTATAATGTTAGTATTATAATAGCTTTATAATAGATATTCAAATATAGCTTACATTCAACTTTTTAAAAATTGGAAATTACCCACAAATTTTACGACCAGTTTAGTTACAAATGTTTACTTATATTTTGGTTCTTCAAAAAATAACTACATTTTCTAGTAATAACACAGAAATATTCACTCCATTTGCCACACGCATTCCAAAGTGTTGTACTGGCGAGTATTGTGAAAAGTAATTTATGTCTTTCGAAATTTACTGTTCAGTACAGAGTCTCACCAAAACATAAATCCGAGTACTAGAAGCATAAATCCTACGCCGAGATGTTTTCGATTTATTTGAAATTTGCCCAGGTTATATCTCATAAAACCGCTTTGGGCTAGGTTTAGACTTTCCGCGTAAACCTAAAAGATAACATAGCTGTGTAAAAAAGTTTTAAATATCGCTTAAGAAAAAATAAAACTTTGGGGTCTTTTAAAAGGATGTTAGGTTTTGAAGTAAAAAAGTACATTATGAAATTTTATTCTTTCTTTTTGTTTTCTTTTTTTTCTCTCTTGGGTAACATTTAAACAAGGCAACTTTATAATTTTAAAATAGACTCAAAAATATTATACGATAAAATATGAATGTTAGGTTCCGTAGTTCTTGCCCGTTTTTTGAAAAGCAATTAGTCACAAAATGTTAAATCAGGCTTTTTTTCTGTAAAAAATTCGTTTTCATAATAATATTATTTAAGTTTTATTTTATATATGTTTTTTTTTAATAAAATAAATAGCTTACCATATGCAACTGATGTATAGTGGGCTTCTCATCCAATGGAAGGTAGTTTGGTAACCAACAATGATTGTGACGAGACATGCCTATTAGTTCACCTCCGTCCCCCCATTCAAATCCGATGCATTTACTGACAAAGTAGTGGCTTGAGCCCAGCAACACAAGCAATGTTACTACTTGCCATTTTAATATCTATAACAGTAGTGAATTTATATAAATAAAAAGACCGAAACCGTAACTGACTGACTGATCTATCAACGCGTATCAGCTCAAAGCGCTGAACGGATTGGGTTCTTTGGCAAACTTATGAATCTAAATCAAATTATTATATATTAATACTAGCAGAACCCGCGGCTGCGCCCTCGGTCAAACTACGAAAAAAATCAGAGACTGAATTAAAAAAAGTCTACAATACATGTTTATTTAATTGTATTGAAGAGCATTAATGCCAAGTTTCAAGTAATTCTGATCATAAACAATTTTTTCCTCATATAAACAGCACAACCCCTTTTACCCTTTTAAGGGATGAATTTCGATATAAAAGTGATATTTGTATTGTTTTAGTTTTCATTTTAAAAATAAATACCATTTTCCGTGCATCAATTACCTAGAGTTTTATACAAACTTTCATACCCAATTTGACAGCCTTATGGGATGAATTTAAAAAATATGCTAAAATACATATTTACTTAATTGTATTGAAGAGCATTAATACCAAGTTCCAAGTAGTTCTGATCATAAATAATTGTTTACCCATATAAACTTTATCACCCCCTTTTACCCTTTTAAGGGATGAATTTTGAAAAAAAATTAATACATATATTTCTTATTTTTCATCTTAAAGCTAAATATCACTTTCTGTGCATTTCGCGTTAAAAATGATAGAGTTTCATACAATCTTTTATCCCCTATTTCATCCTCTTAGGGGATGAATTTCGAAAAATCTTTTCTTAGCGGATGCCTACATTGTATAAGGAATATGTTCTCCAAATTTCACGTTTCTACGACCAGCGGTTTAGGCTGTGCGTTGATCGGTTAGTCAGTCAGGACCAAGCATTTTATGTATATATAGATAAGTAGCACTTTCATAATTAATCTTAAAGGTGTTTACTTTTTCATATAAATATATAAAAGTATTCAGTCCGGTCTACTAGAACTTTGAAAATATATGGAACAAGGTAGATTTCACAAATTTATAAATAAAACTATATTTTCGGATTTTTTCGCAGATTTATTTTTATTTTTGGTTCCCGACGTTTCGAATGAATATTTGAGACATCTAACACCTTAGTCTCTCCCGTGACCTTGATTGCTCTAAAGCATTCAAAACGTCGGGAACCAAAAATCTAAATAAATCCGCGAAATAATCAGAAAAGATAGTTTTATTAATAATGTCAAATATTCGCTTAAATCTAAGAAAGTATTTCACACATTTATTTCATTATCTAGTCTAGTATTAATTGGCCGAAATATTAAATAAAAAAAGTAATATTAAATTTTAAATTAGCCTTGACAATCTACTCTAATATCTTATTAGGTTTACAAATTAATTTTCATCCGATAAGTATTAGTGAAAAATGATTTTTCCTCAGACCATCTACAATTGCGTCAAATTAAAAAAAAGTCCTCTCCAAGTATATAAAGCTCAATCTGCACTAATATTATGTAATGTTTATAAATAATAATAGGTATCACCAAATTACTGAATAGATTTTAAAAAACATTACATGGAGATCAATTTTAAAACGTAAACCAACAACAACACAGAGGAAAATAAACCACAATTAGTGTGCATAGGTATCTAGGGACACTAGTAGTATACAAAAATAGAAAGAAAAAATTAACACTTAAGTCTAAAAACAATGGACAACTATTTTCACTCACCATCAAAAGGCAAAAATTTATATTGGGCATATCAGCAACATAGTCAAAATATCCCGTTAGTAAATACAAATGTGAAAACTTGCTCATCGTATCAATTAACATTCCATCATTTTGCTCAATAGTTGTCGTCACAAACAAATTGACTGTTTGATAGAATGGCATACAACCAAAAACATCGAAAATGAAACCCCGACTCAAGTAATGTGGTATAGTTTTTCTCATACTTGTTATGAGTAAACCTCGTTGATCGTAAAAGCCCATCTGTAATTTATTTCGTCAATACAATTTATTTTTACGAAATATTCTAGGACAACTTAATAAAAACAAATGAAAAAAATATTGAAAAAAGTAATACATAACTCGATGGTATTTTATTTAGTTCCTTTTTGACATAGACATACATATATTTTTTTACTTATATTCTACTTGTAACATTAGCTTATTTTTTTAAATTTAAATGTAGAAAGGAGTATAGGAGTAAAGTGCACTAACAAATAATTTCATTATAATATCAATGAGGGCAAGAAAGTCGCATATATCTCCGATCACCATAAAGAACCCTCTGTGAGTAGCTCCACTTCCACCTACAGAAAAAAATAAGTAATATATACTTGAAAATCTATATTTATATTATGTTATAAATGTAAATAACGATATAAACTATATGAAATACATACAAATCAAAGCGAAACAAAGATGAATGGTCAGTAAATAAATTAAGTACATAACCCTGATTTATTCAAACTTGACAAGATCCAGCATCTACATACGTCTATACTATAAGGCACTCAGAAATAGACGAGATATTTAGAAATATCTAAATCAAGATCAATAAGATAAAATGCTACATATACAGCAATTTAAGATAATATACGTAAATATAAAAAAATCATTTTGTAAATATTCTCCAGTATTAATTGAAAATATTTGACAATAGAATAATACCTTGTATCGCTGTTGTTGATATTGATATTGCGACTAAAATTGCTCGAGCCAACATCCAATACTGGACGAAGCTAATACAAAGATACGTTTCAAATTAGGTATAATGAAAAGAATAACTTATGAATTGCAAAATGTTTTATTTAAATTTCAAATGTATTGATAATATACTATTATATTGTACTCCTAAACGATTTCGGCTTCGGCAGCCAATCTCACTGAGACTAATTACCCTATACAGGAGATATTATAGTGCACTGAGCAGACATTGTCCACCATTTACTCTTTTTACTTTCAAAGTCGATGATGGTGACGAAAATCCGACACGACCGGTGAGAGATCAGGCGCAAGACAAATGGCTTTACGTGTTCTCCGAGGCACGAGGGTGAACCACCGCCAACTTTCAAACTCTGGGCTGTTACTGAGATTTTTTTAAAAGAAAAACCCAATAACAATTGATGCCGATCAGAGATTTGAACCTAAGATCTCCAGTTTTGCGGCCGTATGCTTGTATTTAATTATAACATTATACTAACTAAATATACATTATAATAATGAAATCATGTAAATAAATAAATATATTGCGATATTAACACACAGCACCATCTAGTTCCATGGTAAGCTGCGAGGCTTGTGTTATGGATACCAGATAGTTAATACACTACACATATATATATATATATATATATATATATATATATATATATATATATATATATATATATACTTTAAATACATACATATTATAGCGAGATAGCGAGATAGATATATATAGCGAGACTCGAACCCGCGACCACTTGCACAGCAAGTAGGGTCACTACAAACTGAGCCAAACATGTAGCACAAGCAGTATATCACTTTAATCATTAAATTTTCTTATAACCTTACCGCGAGGCTGGATCTAGCCGAGCATAGCCAGTATCCGATGTTTGCTTGTCTGCAGAATTATCTTCTTGGCTGTCATCAGTCAGATTCTTCGTAGCATCTATGAATGGTCTACCAGATTTTCGGGCATGAAAGATATGCTGCCGTAATATTTTCTGATACTGTTAATTTTAAATGCATTATTGCGTACATTTTAAAATAAAGACATTTAATTCATATTATAATTAATCATATTTTCTGGCTCTATATTATACTAGCGGCTCACCCTCGCTTCGCTTGGATTCGCCTCTTGGAAACCAGAAACAAACCTATCCCACGAGAACCGTACATTTTTCCGGGATAAATAGTAGCCTACGTGTTATTCCAGACTATAATCTATCTCTGTGCTAAATTTCATCCAGATCCGTTCAGCCGTTATGGCGTGAAAGAGTAACAAACATTTATACTCACAAACTTTCACGTTTATAATATTATTAATATTAATACGGTTAGAGTCAGAAAATGTGAAGAGCATCGAAATACCTATATTTAACTTAAATGACTAATACAATAATTTAGCACAAATAGATTGCGTAAAGATTAAAATTAGTAAATATAACCAATATTTTCTACTTTTAACCTGCGACTTTGACGTCGTGCTAATTTCCGTTTAATTAAACGGTCCAACGACGCGAAGAAAATGGAGCACACGGTGTCTCTTTGTATATATTCGAACAATAGAAATTCTTCGAAAATCGCAAGGTAATATGCAAGGCAGACAAACAAAATTTTTTTTAAACATTATTATTTAAGCATTGTATTGCATATGCAATTGGCGAAGTTATAGCGTAACATACCCAAAATAAAAACAAATAGAGAATAAATAATAAATAGAGACAAATTGAATATCCGGTGCTTTTTGAAGTCGGTCAAAAGGTTTGTATTATTTTTAATTCCTATACATATTATTGTATTGACATCAAACACACAGGCGCGCGCGCGTACGCACGCACGCATGCACGCACACACACAAAAGCTTATCTATACTAATATTATAAAGAGGAAAGATTTGATTGATTGTTTGTTTGCATCGAATAGGCTCCGAAACTACTGAACCGATTAAAATGAAATTTGGTAAGAAGATAGTTTGAGACCCTGGAAAGGATATAGGATAGTTTTTATAACGGAAATCATCCCTTAAGGGGGTGAAAATGCGAATGAAAGTTTGTATGGGGAAGCAAGCTAGGGACGAACCCGAGCGAAGCGAGGGTGAGTCGCTAGTATAATATAAAATTACATTTTTATACTTGTTCACGTAATCTTTTACTAAAGCATCAACAGCTGGAGAAAACTCGTACACACAATTTTTTATATGACCCCATTCGTAGGGGTAACTTTTAACAATATTGTTGAAGTCGTTAAGTTTAATGTACAATATCTGAAAAAAAAATATCATATTATAATTATACATCATGTATTAGCTAGCACATAATATACAATACTTAAATATCCCTTCAACTTCGCATCATTAATTGGCAACAAAACATTATCTATACTTTACTAGCTTATTTTTATTTATTTTATTTATCTAGATAAGTACACTAACAACATGCATATTAAAACATTTATATATATTTAGAAAACATTAATAAGTAATCAGATATGTATGTCTTTACAAGTGTACATGACATTCGCTATAATTACATAATCAAAAGCAGGGTCGGACTGGCCATACAGTTGATTTGGCATTTGCCAGCCGGGCCCCAGCCTGCGCGGGCCCCCCACGGGCAAGCGATAAACCCAGCAAGCCAGGTGGTAGGTAGGATAGGGGGCCCAGCTCTTGCGACCTACATGTAAACTAGATCAGATAGTTCGTTCATACAATTAGAGAAGAATGAAGAAGAGAAATGAAATAGAAAAATTCGAAAATGGTTGAACCTGAACAGGCCATTCCTGTTCCCTGAAACTAATTTTGAAAATTTCTGAACGGCGATAACTTTTGATTGAATCAACTTATTTAGACGTGTATCATTATAGTCCGATCGGAATCCGGTTTGGGAACAAAAAACGAAAACCTGAAGTTTTATGTTTTTAAAACGTTAGTAGGTATATAAGGAACAAAAATTCGTAAAATGCCTCCGATGTTCCAGCTACCCCCGAGAAATGGAGGGATGAAAAACGTTAAAAAAATATATATTTTAATTTTCGGCTTAATGTGATGTAAATTGACCAAATTTTTATAAACTGATTACACCAATGAATTTTGCGAGACAAAACGAAAAAAACGGTGTGCGTAAGTTTTTAATTTGTCGCTATTACTTATACAATGTCGCCGTAAACGTTCCAACTTTGCATTTGATGAGTCGTGAAAAAATAAAAAATTGCAAAGCGTATATAGTATATGTATACCGTTTCTTTTGTATTTTTTCCATTAAAATCTATTTTTGTTATTTTTTCAAGTTTATCGATATTTTTATAAATGTTTGATTGATTTTGGACTTAAATTTAAATTTTAAAGCCTTAACAATAAAAAAAAGTATGGCATAATTGACAATATAAACTGATAAATATCCTAAATAATTGATTAAGATGAGGCTTTAGTGTTATCGATTAGTTTTTATATTTTTTAAGTTTTTCCGCATAAATCTGCATTTTCTTGATACACTACTATAAAAAAATCAAAGGATCGAAAAAAATCCTAAATTTTTTAAAGATTTTTGAATGGCTGTATCTCAGCGGAAAATAACTGTATCGAGATGAAAAAAGTATTTTATTGCTTCAAGTTTCTAGTTTTAAGGTATTTAAATATATATTTTTTTCAATGTACGGTTATTGCGTAATTATAAAAAAAGGTCGTAAAATTTTTTTGAAAACTTTGGTTTTTTTTTTTGATTACTCGGACTTAATTTCTTTTTTAAGTTAAACCAATACATGAATTGGATAACATGATTATTCAGCTTTAATTTGATCTATCCGTTATCTCTTTACGTTGATTTTTTTCCGAGATAGTCGACTTTCAATGAAAAAGGATCCTTTTCTCTTTAATAATCAATATCTTAGCATTCATTTATGAATTTTTTTTATGATTTTTAACAAAACTGTGACTACATTTTGTAAATATCAACTTATTTTCATTATATTATATTTTTGAATAATTAATAAGCAAGATTAGACTATGAATGAATTCCATTTCTTTCTGATATTAACTTAAAATCTAAATTTTCAGAAAAAAAAAACAATTAATTTAACTCCAAAATCGATTAAAAATTAATAAAATATCAAAAATAATAACATAAATTGATTTTAAGGGAAAAAATACAAAAGAAGTACTATACGTGACGCCCACTTTTTTTTATTTTCCCGCAAAATGCATTGGTGTAATCAGCTTATAAAAATTTGGTCATTATAGTTCACTTTTTCAATGATTATTAAAAATAATATAGTTTACAAAGTAAAAATCATCGATTTCTCTATTTTTTTTTTTCAATTTTTAAAGGTGTTTTTACAACATGACCATACAATGTTTTAATTTCTTCGAGAACTAAAGTTCAAGACTAAAAATTAACCCTATCTTAAAATCGAACGATTTTTTTTAAATGTAAGCGTCCTCTTGAAGTTGGGGGCGATTTTTAGCTTCCCGAGACCATAAAACATTAATTTCTCGGAAACGGCTAAATATTGAAAAATTTTAGTATACGTATTTCGAAGATTACATTCCCGTAGTAACTAGTGTCATGAAAATCAAAAGATTTTTGCAGTAATTAAAAATAAAAACAAAAAAAAATTAAAAACCGGGTTTTTTGTAAATATCTGAAAAACTTTTAGGGTATTGTAAAAAGTGTCATTTATAAAAGTTGTAGATTTTTACTAGACTTACAACTTTTGTAAAGAACATTTTTCGATAGGACGTCACAGTAAGCCAAAAATTGAAAAAAAAAACTATTTTTCAACGCTTTTCATCCCTCCATTTCTCGAGGATAGCTTTCAAAATAGAAAACTTCAGGTTTTAATTTTTGTTCTCTTAAAAATAAATGGATTCCGATTGGTCTATTATAACAGAGTGTTTTAGAGGTAAAACGAAATTTAATTTTTAGATGTTCTTAAAAACTCTATCGATTCGGTACATATCTTTTAAAAATGCGAAAGTCAAAGTTTTCAATTTTCATAGTGAGAAAATAAAAATTAATTATGATTAAATCTATTATCTAGTCTCGGGCCCCGGGCTTGTGGAGCCACCCGGGCCCTTCCGGCCCAGTCCGACCCTGATCAAAAGTATACATAAAATTATAATAAATCCATAATATATAGTTAATAAATACAATTCAAATACAATAAAAATGGTTCATAATAAGTCAACACCTGTCAGCTAAAATAATTCATTTAAATAATCTAAAAAAAAAGAAAACCTTTATTTCTTATAGCTTATCGATTAAAATAAAGTAATTTTACCAGTCAGGTTTTACAAATATTATTTGCATTGTATAGGCTATTTACTAAAGAATATTATATGCTTTCTAAAATCACGCTATGAACTCCAATGACTGAGCAATTATTCGTAAATAAACTACATGTGTAAAGACAGTGGCAAAAGCGAGAAAATGATATAAATACATGTATCGTATAACAGAATACCTCGCATTCAGTATACGCTATGAGGGTCCGAAGTGATGCTGTTTTAAAGAACACTCCAAAAGACGTGAGCAATTCACCGGGATTATAAGTTTTTTTGATTAGTTCTCCTTTTTCATTTGGATATTCACAAGACACTGAACCCTAAATTGTATATAAATAATTTCAGTCTTAGTAAATTTATAGTAAATAGAATTCTAAATTCTACAATTTTGTCTAAACTAAGTGTATAAGTTTGAAAGGAAAGAGTGTGATTACTTTCTAATATAGACATATTTTGAGAAAGGTCTTTGTTCTGCTCAAATCCAAAATTGTTCCTAAGAATTTAAAAAATTCTCGATTACTGTTAACTAAACATATTGAGAAAAATTCGTCAACTTACTTGCACTAACCAAGAAACATTCTTACTAAGAAACCCAAAGAGAATAATTGTCGAATTTTTTGGCAGTAATAAAAACTTTCCCTTGTATGCCAACTCCTTTATTAACGCAGGATCTGCAGAAACAAACGCCTTGGAATCTTTTATTACTCTTTCAGCAACTTCACCATGGATTTTCCAATAGATATCATATGGCTCGTGTTTTAATAAATTAGGATGCATCACGTCCATCCCATGAAAATATCTCCAATGACAAATTAAGTATCTGTTTAAGCGTTTCAGCAAAGCTGGATGTATTTTATGGTGTGTATAATGATTTTTGATGTTTGAAACAAAGTATTGATAGTTACATATCTCTCGATACTTCAAATATAGACAAGCAAGTAATGTGGTTTTGCAATAAACGTAAATTATGAAAGCAATGTAGTTTATCAGAATTGCTACGTATATGTCCATCAATGTGCGCGGGAGATACTCGTAGAAAATGTACTCTAGCGACCACGCCAACACAACAAATATTGGGTGTTTACCCTCAAAATTACATGTATCATCTGTTTCATTTTTATTACAAAACACCTCGCCAAAAAAATATGTAGTAGTCAATTTAGGTTCACTTTGGTCAACCATAAAGACAAAGTAGCTGATAATATAGACGTAAGAAAAATGTATTAACCCAATTTTATAGCAAACGTCATATAACGGTTCTTTATGAATTTCCCACTTTGTGAAAAGTACGTAAATTTTAATCAAACGGTTGAACTGGCATGTGGCGTAATATTTTGGAACACCAGTGATTATTGCTAAATTCTCAATCCAAACTGTAGAAAGTACATCTAAAACGAATTTCATACTTTTGCATCGAGTGAACATAACTGCAGCGAAATCATCTGTAACATTTTCATCACTCACAACCGACGTGAGTAGAGCAACGCAAATATCCAATATGTAAACCAAGTCTGCCCAAAATTGAAAAAATATAAACCACTTCGGCTTATCGCGCCTTGTTATATATGGAGGATATAGTACCAACACGCAAAATACAGTAACAATGACAATATTACTCCAAATCCTCCCAAATATCGAATTTGGTACAAATATCCAAGGAAATTTCACATTAGCAAACATTGATTTCATTTGTAACTGAATGTCGCTGCAAAGTACTAATTGACCAATATATTTGGCACAATGATATGCCGTTTCTTCTGCTGGCAATTCACATTTTTCAGACTCCTTTTTACACGACCGTTGTTTCCACTTGGACACTGCTTCAGAAATTTCCCACCAGCGCTTTTTAATCCACGCAATACCTATAATAAAATTATGTTATATATTAAAACAACTTGTATACCATATCTTCCCGTAAGTGAATGAGTGAAGGATAACCATTATTCAAATTTTATTTTTAAGATTAGAGTTAATTTTTAAGCGCATAATCCTTTAAAAAGATTTACCTTCATCTTCAGTTCTGTCTAAACCTCGAACAAGTTGCTTACACGAGTACAAAGTACGAGCATGTTTAATTCTATCCTTAGCCTGTTGAATGATCATACGACGATCTTCTGGGTATTTGTGAATAGTATTCAATATATCCACACGTAATATATAAAACACTTCGCAGTATGTGAGACATTGCACAGTCACTTTTCTTTTAAAAGGTATAAAGAAACTGATATCTCCAAAAATAGTGCCGCTTGACACAGAAATTAAAGGTGTGGATCCATCATCTGAGGAAATCAATTGAACGATCCCAGATTTGACATAGTACAAATGCGACTGGCAGTGTGGTCCGCCAAAAAACTTTTCCCCTGGCAATTTATAATCCATTCGAATACATTCACATAGCGCACGCTTGAAAGGCGCAGATGCTTTTCTAAACGTTGGACTATGATAAAACACCGGCCATACTAAATCCTGTTTAATATCAATTCTTAAATATTTCGGCAGTTCAGATATAACTTCTGGAATCCAGGTAATGCCGTTACGCTTTTTCCATATAAGCGCATAAAACTCTTTGATTTCTAGATACGTCGTTGAGTTCGGGTTTCGCCTTTGTGTTTCCTCAATCAGTCTATGAATTTGAGGATAATATATGCATATTCTCCTTAATTTCAATAGAGCTTCAGCTACCATTTTAGGAAATACCACAAATGTTAACAATAGATTTCCAGCGATCATTAAAGCGCTAATTATAACAAGTTCTGCTAATGTTGCGGGTTTTATTTCATCGAACTGCTCATTAACAACGTATGATATTACGATACTTGCTCCATAGACGTACGTACTATAATTGGGATCAGTTTCATTTAACTAAAAAAATGTTAAATAAATTAAAGATTATTTTATTTATAAAGTAAAAAAAATCGGTCAAGTGCGATTCGAATTCGCATACGAAGAGTTCTGTACCGTCGTGCATGTATTTTTATTAGGGTTCCGTACCCGAAAGGTGCCAACGGAACCTGATTTGATTTTTATTATTGGTTGTTATAGCGGCAATAGAAATATGTACTCTGTGAAAATTTCAACTATCTACCTATTACGGTTCATGAGAAACAGCCTACTGACAGACGAACGGACGGACGGACAGCAGATTCTTAGTAATACCATTAGTAACTTTCGGGTATGGAACCCAAAAAATGCATCACCAAAACGATAATTTCAATGAATAATATTAGAGTTTTACTATTGTTTGATTTGTAATCGAAAAGAAGAAAATATAATCTTACTTTATGTTTGACATAAATGCGCCAGTCATACCAATTATTCCTACAATTTGGGCATAGACCATATGCAGTGAGCAAAAGCCAGAAACAAGTGATACAATTTACACTAATCATCAACATGGTAGTAAAACCACAAACAATCCAAATAAATTTATGTGTAGTTATCAAAGAGAAGTATTCCGCCACCCTGTAAATACTGGAACAGGGACATATATTATTTTAAATGATTAGCTTTTCCTCTCTTTGAAGACGACGTAGCATTGTCGTAGGCGGTAGCTTTTCTAAATATGTAAGTACCAAAAAATATATTAAGAAACTTTATACTTTTTTTTTTAAATGTGACATGGTTCTAGAAATAAGCATGTTCAAACAAACAGAAAATAAACAATTCTTATTATCTAATATTTGTACACTTTTTGGATTTTTAGTATCGACTTATACATATAATATTATGTATGTATCTACATGAAGATAAAAATGAAATAGGTAATGATGCAAAAAGCCAAAACCCGTTGTATCAGATGTACATATTTAACTATAATTCAATAGCCGTTAAATTGTGTACATATATATCTATACATATAATAAAATTGTAACTAAGCCGAATCTTTACATTAAATATTTTTGGAAAATCTTAATTTAAATCTTTTTGAAATAGATATTAATATCGATACAGATGCCGAATCTATAGTTTTTAGAATTTTTGTCTGTCTATCTGTGACCGCATCATGGAAAACCACTGGAGGGATTTTAATGAAATTTGGTACGATGATAGTTGGTTATCCGGGTCAACATATAGGATACTTTTTACTGTGGGAAAATATCATATCTCTGAGAAATCTATCTTCTGAATCAAGGAGAGAAATCTATACTAAACCTTAAAACGTAAGTAGGGAACGAACCTGAGTGGAGTGAGGGTGAATAGTGAGAGTGCTAGTTTAAATATAAATAAAAAAATGTTTTCTTAAAACACTAGAGTTTTTTTTTTATTAATTTTAATTGGGAAATTCATACACTATACATAGAACGGTTGAAGATTCAGTGAGTATAGTCTATATCCAGCTAACTTTGTACATACAAATGTATATAGTTAACTGGCAAGTTTATGAGGATATGTAAATTTTTAATTTGTTTTTCTTCTTCAAACCGAGGTTCGAAAATTTTTATGTTTTACTCAGCCTTGGCTTACTTTACTTTCACTATTAAAATAATATTAATAATAAAATATTATAAAATAAAATATTTTGCTTTTCCAAAAAATGCCGACCGAAGCTTGGTCGGTCGGTTGATACTTTATTAATTTATAGGCAGGAACTAGATTTTAGGTTAACAGGTATTCAAATCGTCTGAATACTTTTATACCTCAAGAGTGGTTCCATACAAATTTAAAAATAAATATTTTAAGTAATTTTGAAGTCGATGTACCTTTTATTTAGATGTTTTCCATAGACCCAGAAACAGATTAAATATTATTATGAATAAATGCATAGAATATGTTAACTCAAAAATTTGCGTTTTCTATTTAGTTTAATTTTCGGTAAACTGATCAAATAATAATATTAATCTAACTTACATAACAAACTCGCTAAAGGCAAGTAGATTCGGCCACAAATTAGTAGGAGGACACACGTCTTCAGACACGATTCGATAGAAAGGAATTAGCGATATAATATCAAGCATTAGCAAGAATGCGGATTTCGGTAGGAACTCACGCCTCATGGCTTCGTCGGTAACTTGTCTGAAATAAAACATCAGTTTCATTTTGTGTCCATTTATCTAAAGGAAAGTGTGGATGAAAAAATTTAAAATCTATACTTAATATTATAAACTGTGTTTGTTTGTTTGCACGCGCTAACCTCAGAAACTACTAATCCGATTTGAAATTTTTTTTTGCATTAGATAATCCTTTATTAATGAAGGATAGAGACCATATATCATCATGATACTACCCAAGCGATCGGAGTAGTAATCATAAATGTCAACAAATCGGGCAGACTTCCATACATTTTTGTAAAATTGATGTATATATCGGAAATTTAAACGCGGCGAAACCGCGGGTTCTGCTAGTTAGTATATATAATATCAAACAGTACCCCGTTGAAAAAGTAATTATTATAGAAGAAGAATATACTATACTGAAATTATAATACAAAGTATTCTAGAAGAAATCTCTAAAAGATATAAATTATTATTTGCTCACATGTTGACTTTTTAACGAAAAAGTAATATAATATTATATCGCGTATGGAATGTCTTTGTATATTAAATAAATAAAATAGTGCAGCGATGATTGTTACCTGTGAAGCATATGAAGAAACGTGTCGATTCCATATATAGGGTCGCAGCAGTACAAATATAAAAATTTCATGAAAGCCCATTCAGGCACGTCCATCACGTCCCAACAGTACACTAAAGGAAAAACGGACTGAATAGGTCCCTGGGAAATTAATAACTAATTAGTATTATTAAAATCAGCACCTCTGTAGCAGTGCTTTTGGCGTTTGAATGATATATTTAAATAAGGAAGAGGTCGCAGGTTCATTCTATCTATCCTAATGAAAGCGTGAAAGTACCTACACAAAAAATATTTGAGTTCATTAATTAGGTTTTTTTCTCATATTCGTATATTTATTCTCTGAGACATAAATTTATTTGTTAGTTTAAAATAATGTTGTTTTAGATACTACTTCGTTGACTGTAAAATGTAGCAGTATTCTACTAAGCCTCGTGACACGGTAACTTAACACATTTAAATTTATGAGATAGTTCCAACAGTTTAAAATAGAGCGGCAAATAATCTAGCAGATTGCAAGAATAATAAAATGACGGTGCGAAACAAAGAGAACGAGGATAAACTCGTTTAAATAAAATAACTTTTAGCGGTTTTGAGCAAAAAATATTAATGCAAAATTTATTTTTTCCACGAGTAACTAATTATATGCATATATATGTATTTTACTATATTACATTTATACATAAGTTATAATTATAATGTTTCGTGTTCGATTCTTCTTAGTAGTGCTATTTATTAAAAGTTTTACAAATATGAACTGTTCCAAGTAGTAGAATGAAAAGCACAATAGTTAAACAACATATTATATACTACGGAAACCACGTGATGTTCGTATTATGTGTTTCATACTGCCTCGGTGGTCTAGTGGCTACAGCCATAGATCCGTAGGTTTTGGGTTCGAGTCCCGGGTCGGACCAAGTTCGGTTGTTATTGAGATTTCCTGTTAATACGTATGGTTGAGAAGTAAATATTCAAACGTCACAAACATTCACATATATTTTTATGATTAAAGCAAAATTATCACAGAATATATAAAAAATCTTACGAGAACTGTTTTGATGACAACCATAACCAGGACAAGACTTTTGAAGATCGGATTGAAAGGAAGAAAGAGTAAATTGCTCCATCGTATAAAAGTATCTTCTGTATCCTCAAAATCTTCTTCATCTAATGTTACTTCATTTTTATCGTTTATCATTATTTCTATTACACAACACTTTCTCAAGTGACATATTATTATTTTTAACAGAAGAATAATGTTTTGAATACATAATGCAACCTCTTTGATATAACGCTTATTGTAATATAATAATACTAGCGACTCACCCTCGCTTCGCTCGGGTTAGTCCCAACTTACGTTTTTAAGTTTAGTATAGATTTCTCAGAGATCAGATATTTTCCCGCAGTAAAAAGAATCCTATATGTTAACCCGAATAAGCAGCTATCATCATACCAAATTTCATGAAAATCCTTCCAGTGGTTTTTCCGTGATGCTGTCGCAGACAAACAAACAGACAAAAATTCTAAAAAGTGTAGTAGATTCGGCCTCTACATTGATATAAATGACCATTTCAATATGATTTTCCAAAAAATATTTAATGTACAGATTCGGCTTAGTTACAATTTTATTATATGTATAGGTTTTAATATCGCTTCTGTCGAGGTTATAGTTTAAAGACAATACAGGAGTCGATGCTGCAATCTCCTACTTTATATACATGATGTGATTAGTCACTGTAAGACATTCGTCGCTAATTAAGCTATTACAAGATATGTATACGTATCTACGAGTATTATAGTTTCAAGCAATATAATATACTGTGATTCTTAAGCAAACAAAAATAGTTCTGTTTTTTTTTTTGTAATTTAAAGGCTAGAATCAGTAATTTAATTGTCAATATACTTTCAGGGCTATAAGTTTCAGTCGAAAACATATAATTAGGCCTATTAATTATGTATTTAAACAGATAATACTATGCTGGCATGCAGTATAAAATTGTACCAGAAAGTAAAGTTAATGATAAAGAATTAAAAGCTTCTATAGATGTCATTACATTCTTAACCGCGTTTTTTGAAGTTATACTTCTTTTGCCACGTTTGAAAAAAATTATGAGAGTAAAATTATTACGATGCGCGCGCACACCGATAGCCAAAAAGCGACATGATGAAGTTAGCTGAAAGCGACATGATGAAGTTAGCTGCATTCCTTTTACAAACAGAGAGTTGTGACATACGGGATGAAATCTTTAGCTATTTTTGTTCTGTTACGCTAAAGACATACTTCTTACATGCGTACATAAGTACACACACATGCTTTTTTTTTAATATGAAGCGAGATCTTAATACCCCAAGTAGAGATAAATAGGCTTACTTCCGTCAGCGAAGCATCATTTATATGAGATATTGTAACCTTTTATATCATTAAATAGTAATTTACCTCATAACGTTATTCTTTGTAAAAATGTTTTAAAAACATTTGACTATTAAAGAGTTAACCTTTACTCCATTAAATATGTACATTTTTGACACTCAATTATTAAAAAAGCTTTGAACAGTAATAAATAGGAATCCATTTGAAACTTAGCCATGGTGCAGACAGCAGCTATGTATGCTGCCTACATTGGGTTCGATTCTATATTGTTAATAATAATCACAATGAAAATGATCGTTTTTGTCTATACGTACACATAGAGTGGAAGGTGGCATATCAGGACAATAGCAGTGGTCAAAAACGAAAAATAAAAGAACTTAACGCGAAGACGTCACTCAACGCGGAAAAGTTATATTTAACATCCAGAGATCGATAAAAATGTAGCTAAGTATGTATGTTACTTTCAATAAGTAACGTTTCAAAGAAGCTTTTAACAACAAAAAATTTATTATGATAAATAAGAATAAAGTATTATAATAAATGCATTTTTAAATATCTTGAAAATTAACATGCAAACAAGAAAAACAATGGAATATATCAAATAATCATTCAGGCTAGTATCGAATAACAAAGCGTTAGTCCAAGACCTATACATGTATGTAAACATTACCAACTCAAAAATTATTTAACAACTAATTTATGCCCCGAGATATAATTTATAGCGAATCACTTAAATTTAATAATAATCTGCCCTGTCACATGAAATAATACTGATTAATCTATGCAAATAGCTCGCGCTTGTTAAACCCAGTAATGAAAACTGTCACTATTTCCAATAGTAATGGGATTTAACATACTCATACTACTCGTAATATTATAAATACGAAAACACTTTCTGTTTGACCCCTGTTCATGCTATTTTTTTTTTATTGACGGTATCATCTAAAACTAGTGCCTTGCAATACATCCTTACTAATAAGGTGTCTGTACTAACTTTCCGATTGGGGGTTAATACTGATTTATTTGATAAAAACCCCCAAATATGATATTTTTTATGGTACTCAGTGGTACATGAGCAGACAGCCCACCTGATGGAAAGCGATACCTGTCGCCTATAACACCTACGGTTCATGCACTCAGGTTTTACGTAACAAAACTGCTGAACCGCCGGTACGTTATCACTGTGAGGACTGAGATGATATGCCTCTTGTAATTGCACTGGCTACCTTATCCTTCATACCGGAACACAACAATGCAATTATTGTTGCTTGGCGGAAGAAAAAGATAAGGAGGTGGTACCCATCTTGTCGGCCTCCTCAGGCTTGACAGAGTCCTACCACCGGTAAAAATGATAGGAGCGGAAGTATAGCATTACCACTTTTTGTCAACAATATTCCGAGCTGTTAATGATTTTTTTGTAATAGAAACCCGCAATTTCTCATTGTAATTCGAGATTCGAACCCAAAATTAATTTTAAGAATAATTATTCTCGTCTAATGTATGCAAAACATGCATTGTATTGTATAAAACGCGGTGGGATCGGCAATGTCGGACAACCGTCTGATTTATTGTTTTAGAGCTACATTCAAAGTTCGTATATTGTGTGCGGCTTATTCAGATCAGCTGAAAGAGATTCAACAGCTATCGTATATACAGATAGTGTATAAATATTTCATTGTTTTGCTTTACTCTATATTTTTCAGTACGTAAAAAAATATTAGGTTTTTTTTTTTATTTAATATAAACATACTAGTTCGTCCAGTGGTCAAAATTTGATCATAATTATTATTGAAATATAGGTTATAGCTACAAAAAAAAGAAAATCAGTTGACAAAGTAGAAAAAGGTCCTGAATGTTTTATCTTTGGGTATTTATATAGAGCCTTATATTTGCCTATTTTTATTTTTTTTAAGAGGGATCCTTATTTTTTTTTCTAAAATAAAAGTTAGCCGAAATTACTTATTAGAATATCAACTACTTGCCAGTGAAAGTCCCGTCAAAACCAGTCCAGCCGTTTCGGAGATTAGCCGGAACAAACAGACAGACAGGCTGACAGACAGAATCTGTTATTTTGACATTACAAACAGACAATTCAATAGTACTTATCTGTATAGATTACTATTGTATAATAATATATGCAAAATATTATACATACTGAAAAGTTAAAAAAGTATAACACTAACGGTAACATTCATCACGTTAAACTCTGATTTGGAATGAAATTTTTAGTAATGAAAAGTTTAAATACAAAATCTTTGAGCCTAGTGTTAAATTAAGTTCCACAAAACCTCTTTGAGGTGCTACCTAACTTAGATTGACTTCTTTGAAAAGTCCAGGCAACTTTTGAATTAATTTAACGACTATATCTACTACATTCTGATAGCTGTATTGTGATGATCATTAACGAATTGAAATAAAAAGCTATTACTTTAAATTATATTTTTTTCATAATTAATTAGTAAAATATTAATCCATATAGTCTTAAAAACAAACTACCAAAGACGAAATCACAATTTCATATCTTTAGTTTCAGATTATATGTTGTTTTTAATAAACGCACATACGTACATTTTTTTTTTGGAAATCGCTTCTTTAATCTATGGATATAATAAAATTCTGAGTCGAATCTGTATATTAAATATTTTTTGGAAAATCTTATTGAAATAATCATCATTATCGATACAGAGACCGAATCTATACTTTTAGAATTTTTGTTTGTCTATCTGTCTGTCTGTTTGTCTGTTTGACTGTCTGGGAACGCATCAAGAGAAAACCACTGAACAGATTTTAATGAAATTTGGTATGATGATAGCTG
The DNA here is from genome assembly GCA_905404265.1 of Fabriciana adippe. NCBI lineage: Eukaryota > Metazoa > Arthropoda > Insecta > Lepidoptera > Nymphalidae > Fabriciana > Fabriciana adippe. Next base: position 11,425,680 of record FR989995.1, on the reverse strand, counting down.
GTAATGCGGGTCAACATAAAGGATATTTTTTACTGCGGGAAAATATCTCATCTCTGAGAAATCTTTACTAAAGGTTAAAACAGCCCCGAGTGGGGAAGTTGGCGGTGTTCTACCCTCGTGCGAGGGGTATATAAATGGGCAGTAACTTATACCTATAAATTTTTATTTTATAAACATAAAAATGCGTTTGCTGGATTTTTTCGCGCAGCAATTTTATGTAATTTTTCGCATGAAGTTTAAGGAATAGCTTTTTGCGATGTAGTACTTAGTTTACATTGTAAAAAATTAACTGAAGTAAAATTTTTAGAATTCAACCCATAATTACTTACTCCACGAAAAATTTTATTTTTATGCAACGTACTAAAACAAAGGATTATAATGTAAAACATCAGTGAATTTTTAGTTAATCTTGTACTTCTTTAAAACATTACGATCTCTATGTCATAATTTAAAAGCTCGCGCAAACCTTTTAGGCAGAAGTTTTTACCACGTAAATTAACATTTTCCTTTCAACCACTAAACTGAATGGTTATCGTAGCATGATAAGGTAAAGGTCAGGTATTCAAATTCTTGTAAAAGTTACATTTATTGTGAATCTACGTATAGGTATACAAAGAGTAAAAGAAATGGGTTTGTAGCGTTTATAGATTAACTAGCGCTTCCTTCGGCTTCGTTACTCGGTACGTTTTAACAGTTAGTATTTAAGATATAGGCTATATATTATAGTACTTATTATATATATATATATATATATATATATATATATATATATATATATATATATAGGAATGATTCAGTTTCATAACTCTAACTTGAGAAATGATTCCCCATACAAACTTTCATCCCCCTTTTCACTCTCTTAAGGGATAATTTTCGGAATCAAAACTATCCTATGTCTTTTCCAAGATCTCAAACTATTTCCATAGCAAATTTCATCTAAATCGGTTTCGTAGTTCCACAGATTACTTCCTACAAACAAACTTACAAACTTTACCTCTTTATAGTATAAGTGTAGATAACAAAATAATGAAACGTATTTTTTTATTATTTTCAGTACAACAATAATTACGTGTCATGCACGCTATTGAAAGCAATCCGAGCTGTCCGACGTTTTATTCTCTTTAAACCCATTAACTACCTTGTCGTTACTTGCTCCACTTCGAAATGTTCTTGCTAATCGATTGAAGATGTATTTCTTTATAAGACAAATGTACTTTTATAAAACTTTTATTGTTTATAGTTTTTTTTTTTTTTATAAAATAGTAGAAAATATATAATGAAAGTTTGAGACAAATGTTAGGATTATATGTGTAATAACTTATTTCAAATTTAACCATACATAAGTATCTTGTTTTAGCTAGCACGACCTTTGCAAATATTTCTTAATTATATATTTATATATACTTAATTATATATTTATTAGTAAACTAGCAGCTCACCCTCGCTTCGCTCGAGTTCGTCGCTAGGTACGTTTTACATAGATATTTAAAATAGTTTTTTGCCAGCGTTAGCCATATAAATAATATATTTTTTGAATTTTTCTGATATAATACTTAACCATAGACAAAATTACGTTTAGCTGTCATTTGCGTTTTGTTATTCCATGTCAGATGCATTTTTGTTATACCACGTTTTATGTATTGTATTCTCTTTGACGTTTTATATTACGTCACACGGAAACGCGATCGAACGGGATAAAAAATATCCTACGTCCGTCTCCTGGTTCTAAGCTACCTCCCCACCAATTTTCAGCCAAATCCGTTCAGCCGTTCTTAAGTTATAAATAGTGTAACTATATATATATATATATATATATATATATATATATATATATATATATATATATATATATAAAGTTAAAATCATTATGTTTCCTCTATTGAATCTGAAAAAGGCCAAACAAGAATTAACCTTTTCTAATTATTTTTAAAAACAAGGCAAATAAAACTTATAAATGGTCCTAATACTCAGGTTTATGATAATGAAACAGCGTTTGGAAGCATCCCAAGCTTGAAGGCGCAGTTAAACTCGTGGTGTCGTATTCGACAGTGCAAAACGCCCTTCTAGCGAAACGTTTGCGAGCTTTAGGAATAATTCCAAGACACGTTGGTCCTGATCACGTGCCAAGTCGCTTTCCAATTGGCCTGAAGTGGCTGTTTTCTAATGACTATAATGTTGAAAACATTTTCACTTAAACATAATTTCTGCAATTATTGTCAGGGATTTAATGCGATTGTACAATATTAGTTGTGTAGATCCGTACTTAATAACATAGAAAATGTGTTTTTAGTTTAATTTGTTCACACAGCAAGTTCACAGCGACATAATTTTTAGGATAGAGACAGTTTTTGTGACATAGGATATTTTTATAAAACGAGGTTGTTGAGTAAGAGACTCAACAACACCTTTTAAAGTAGGAACAAAATTATAAAATATATATTATGTTGTAGTATTAGTTAGTCAACCATAACTTTGACGACACGTTTGGCTCAGTTTGTAGTGACCCTATTTGTTATGCCAGCGATCGCGGGTTCGAGTCCCGCTGGGGGCATTCATTTGTGTGATAAGCACGAATGTTTGTACTCTCGTCATGAATGTATATATTTATAATATGTATTTATTTAAAGTTATACGTGGGTGGTCTGAAAAGTTTTCGACCTAATAAAGTTACAAGACATTTTATCTTAAAATTCATTTTTATTTTTCTACATAGTCTCCTTGTAAGTCTACACACTTCTCTCAGCGAAGCTCCTATCTCTTCAACCCGTCTAAATAGTACTCGGCGTCTTTCTCTGCAAAATAATTGTTTATGAAGATGATAGCCTCCTCATTTGGAAAATCTTTGTCCTCCTAGCGTAATTTGTAAATTAGGGAACAAAAAGAAGTCGTTTGGGGCTAGATTTGGTGAGTAAGGAGGGTGGTCAAGCAATTCAATCCGTAATTCTTTGATTTTCGCCTTGGCAACCGATTTTTTCCATTTTTATAGAAACACTCAAATTGACTCACTGAAATGATTGTGAAACAAAAACTACGCGTCCAAAATGGTTGAAATTTTGGCGGGTACCTGTCAAAAGATGGGCAATAACATACCCTAGCTTTTATTAACGATTGCTACCATCTTTATGCTAAGGTCGGAAACTTTTCAGACCACCGTCGTATATGTGTAGTCTATCAAATATCTAGTATTCATAACACAGGCCTCGTAGCTTACCATGCAACTAAATGGTGTTGTGTGTTAATGTCCTAACATAAAAAAAAAACTATAACTGAAAATACTACTGTTGAGTGTAACACTAATGTGGAAAAATGTGTCAATATTGTTCAAGGTTTGAGAAAAAAGAAATACATTTTACTAAGGCCGAATGTTTCTCTCGTGATATCTCGTGTGTAATAAAGCGATCGACTCTATTTGCCCATTCAATAAACAGGGGTCGAGCGCCATCGATATTGAATCTAATCTATCATTTATACTAACGCACATAATGTAGAAATCCAGACGGAATCATAAACGGTTGCATATCGTAAACCAAATCCTAATAATATATTAATATTTAGATATAATTTTTAAAAGTATTAACTCATACAAGACTCGAAAAGTAACACCTAAAAACATACAGAAATAGAAAAACTATCAAATATATAAATCTCCTAAATAGCCCAGTCGTAACGCGCTTGCTTTGAAAACCGAGTGCAGTGGATTCAAATTCCGGGACTCGCACCTCTAACATTTTCATATAGAAATCATTTTCTACATGACCACTTGTCTTACGGTGAAGGAAAACATCGTAATGAAACCTGTTTATCTGAAAGAACTTAGTAAGTTTCCGAAAGACATGTGCAGTCCGCTAACCAGCACTTGGCCAGCGTGGTGGATGGCCTGTTCCCCCTCGTATTGAAGGGAGGCCCATGTTCAGCAGTGGGATATTAAAAAGGGCTGAATATAATATAAATCTCAGTCGTAAGTAGAATGAATGAATCATATAATAAAAGCCTACTATCAAATCATTGGTGCGTAAAATAGGTTCCTCAAAGAAGTTGTCCCATCATAAGAGGCATTATGTGAAGAGTAATGGGGTATTAACTGAGAGCGATGCAGAGGAAATAGCGCGATCTCACGCCTGATTGCTACGAATTATGGAATTCACGATTTATTCCAACGGAATTGAACCTGTTAAGTGGAGAGCTCTCGTGTCCATATTGACTGGAATTGCTTTACCTGTATGCCTATCTACTATTTTTGAGAAACATATCGGGACATATTGAATACTTTCAGGGTCTTAAGTTAAAAAGCTTTTCTCTTTTTTATTAGATAGTTAAATGTTTAATAATGGACTGTGATTTTATTATACTCGTATTAGACAGAAGTACCTACATAAACATATCAAACGTTAAGAATGATTGTATTGTCCAAAATTGGTTTAAAGCAAATCTCATACTACAAAGACATACTACATAATACGTACGTAGTATGGTACATGCATCCCCTTCCTATTGTTCTTCAATGTATATTAATGTTTGTGTTTAGTACTCGGCGTAAATTTTTATGTAAATATATAAAGTAAAATTAACAATGAGAAGACTTTAGACTTACATATTTGTAAAATAACTAGTGTTTACTAACCACTTATTAATTAAGGTTTTTAGGTATATATTTATTGTGCTGCCGTTTGTTCTTGGTTCAAAGTTTATAAAGAATTTATTACCATTTTTACACGTTATAATTTAATATAGTTTAATAATCTTATTTTACCGACCAATCTCCTTCGTATCATCTCCATTCTACGTGACATTGGCAAAGTAATCTGTACTCAACTGGCATGCTTTGAAGCCATTAAACAAGAACATTAAATAGAATGGTACATGTGATATAATTATGTAGTATAACTTTAATTATACTTGACCACCTATCTATTAAATGCTACGAACCTAGTACCGATAGTATTGATTGCAATAGAACTAAAACACGACTATCTATATATGTATGAATATAGTTTAAAATCACTTATGTTAATTCTTTATTCAAAAAATAATCTGACTAAGCTATACAAAACACCAATTTATTTAGTCTATAATGTAATATAAATTAAATAAATTTATGATCTACCCATATAAATGAAAATGAAATACTGCTTATATTCGGTAAGTATTTTACTTGAAAACGGCTGAACCGATTTGGCTCTTTTTAATAAGGTTGTTAAGGGAAAAAATTAGAAAGTTACCCGGAAAGTTAGGATTTTCAGGAAAGACTGAAATTTTCTATAGAATTTCTGTAGGAACTCAAAAAACGTATAAAATTTCGATGCAACTTGCACAGGACAATATCTGCCGTGTTATCTAGTACAAAATAAATACTTTCAATGCGTACTTTAGATAAATACTTGCGACAAATAATTTCGGCTAATGGGCTCTTACGCGATGGTCAGCCCTTATTATTGATGGTTAACGATTTGTGTTTTATAATCAGTTCAAAATCTTTTGACACAATTGAAAAAAGGGCCTAATACTCATAGTCATAATACTAATATACATAATGAAAATTTCCTCTACAATTTTTAGTTACATCATAGTACCTGGGCAACCGAGCTTCGCTGGAGGTTTTTTCTTTTTATATCGTATTTTTTAGATAAGAAAAGTCAAAAACTTGAATAAATACAAAAAAAAAACAAAAGTAAAAACTTTGTATCCGATCGAGATTCGAACTCTGACACTTATGATTGCTAAACTTGCATTACGGTCACTTGACCACACGATGCTTATGACTGAGAATAAGAAATTATCGACCATATTCTGCGTGGAATAATGAAAAACAAAACCGTATGAATACTCGAAAACACGCGTTTTCCTGCACAAAAGACTAATCTAGATCGATTTTTCGCCCCCTAAAACCACCACGTACCAAATTTCAGCGAAATCGTTAGAGCCGTTTCCGAGATCGCCAGTATAAATAAATAAATATATAAATATACAAGAATTGCTCGTTTAAATATATTACATTATATTTCATATTATTTGCAGCCATTAAGACTGTGTTAGATTATTTATTAAACGTTTTTCATAGTTCCTTTATTTGGTTAATTTCACACTCAAATATATAGTACCTTGAAAAAGGTCAAGCCTTCAGCCAGGCGTAAAATTTATCTTCACAGAACCTTAAGTAAATTAGACGTATCATGTCATCTGAGCCTCAAATGTTCAAGATCGCTTGGAAGGGTTAACTTTTGAAATCAGACTTGGTACTATAATATACACTCGTGAGCAAAAAAATCGACTCAGACGACACATCTGTAGTCGCAAGTCACTGGAAAAAAAACTGAAAGCAAATATATTTTTTTCATAGTAAAATCTTAAAGCCGCTAGTATTAGCTTCAAAATGATATAAAATATTGTAAGGTTTATTGCTCACACAACCCAACAATATGTTGTGATCAGTAACCACCCTTTTTACGCTTGTTTACAATAGTGCTAATTAAGGGTTACTGACCCATATAAAAGGTTATCTACCTGACCCACCCTTATCAGTTAGCCGTCAAACGTCAACCGATACACATCTCCGTTATCAACAATCAAGAATTCTATCTGAAAATGGACACAACAAGCGATTTAGCAGCTCAAGCGATCACCCTATTGCGACAAGGCCAGAGTCAGCGTGAAGTGGCACGTGCACTGAACATGAGCCAGTCTGCTGTTTCCAGAGTTTACCGTCGTTACCAGGAGACTGGTGGCTTTAATCGAAGACGCGGTTCCGGTAGAAAAAGGTGCACGTCAGAGAGAGATGACCGATTTATTGTCAGCACATCGTTAAGAAATCGGGCCCTCACTGGCGTTCAAGTCCAACAAGAGCTCAGAGAAACGCGAGGAGTAGCTGTGAGTGGCTGGACAGTCAGAAGACGACTTAAGGCAGCTAGGCTTGAGCCAAAAAGGCCAGCTACTGGCCCCAAATTAACCCCAGACCACCGAGCAGCCCGCCTACGTTTTGCTAGAGAACATGTTGATTGGACTGACGAACAATGGAGCACCGTTCTCTTCTCAGACGAAAGTAGAGTGTGCTTGCATGGTAGTGATAGAAGAGGACGAGTCTACAGAAGACCTGGGGCAAGATTCGCGCAGTGCTGTATCAAAGAAAATGTTGCTTTTGGAGGAGGTTCCTGGATGGTGTGGGCCGGCATTTCAAGTGAGGCAAAAACCGAGTTGGTTTTTATTGAAACTGGCGGTCGAATGGGAGGATTGACGGCGATCCGATACATCGAAGAGATTTTAGAGGATCACGTCGTTCCCTACGCCGGTTTCATTGGCGAAAACTTCGTCCTAATGCACGACAATGCCCGTCCACATACTGAAAGTTCCGTCCGGCAGTATTTACAGGAGGTCGCAATTGCCGCTATGGACTGGCCAGCGCGTAGCCCGGACTTAAATCCTATCGAGCATTTGTGGGATGATCTTAAAAGAAAAGTTCGGGCTAGAAATCCTGCACCAGACACGATGGCGGACCTCAAAGCAGCGCTAATCGACGAATGGAATAGCATCGAACAAGATCGAGTAAGGAAACTTATTCGATCCATGAAAAAGCGATTGGAAGCTGTTATTAGGGCCAGGGGGGGCAACACTAAATATTAAAAAAATAATTTTAATTAAATTATTGTTTTGACAAATTTTACGTGGTATTTTCTTTACCGTCAACCATCACTTTTTTTATTGCTTAAGACTCCATCTCATTCAATATTTTTTCTTTACCAGAAAACATTTTTTAATAACAACATAGACCACTCATTTTAAAGCTAAAACAAAGAACTTTCAGATGTTAAAATCAGAAATATAATAAAAGCTTCCGATTTTTTGCTAGAGCTTTTTAACCGCAAGCATGCGTCCTGAGTCGATTTTTTTGCTCACGAGAGTATATATATGTATATATATATATATATATATATACAGATACTTATGCACAATGCACATATATCTTAGTTAGGTTGATACTATTATTAGAAGGTAAACCGCAAAGGTTAATTGATCACCTATGATCTGGTCGGTCTAACGACCGTCCGACTTTCTGGTACATTTGCTTAGTTTATTCGAGGTAAAAGCTATTACTAACATTCAATTTATTATATCTAGTTATATTGGTCTCTAAGAAGTCACAAAGACTGACTATTTTTTACCTAAAGCCGTGGTTCAGACTATCTTTGCGTGTAACTACTTAATAAATATATAATAAAAAATAAAGAAACTCGACATACTTTTATCTTCGTGTTTAATTATATAGCATATTTTGACCTAGAGTTAACTTGTTAATAACTATGATATAAATATACAAATAAAATATTTTATACTATTATTCTAGACGAAAGATTTTTTTTTTTATATTGTGCAATAAGAAATTTGTTAAAACGTTAAAAATATGTTTTTAAAAATTTAAATTTTACGATATCCCGCGCTGTTCATTACGATTCTCTAATAATTAATTAATAAATGCTATACAATAGCTGTTAAAACATTATTTAATGCAATCAAAACCATCATAGCAGATTTACCACTAAAGTTTTACACAATACAAAAATATAAATTTAAAAATCTACTTTCATTTTCAAGAAAATGCTAGATTCTCTACAAATATGTATTTTTACGTCGACTCGACCATGAAAAGAGCAATTTACTTGAATTCTGCAACTCGAACAATCTTACCTAGATTTTGCAGAGTTGCGAAAAAGCGACACGTATTGAATGTCTTTGTGAAAATACTTGTTTATTTATTTTTATCATATGCACAATGTTATACGATATCTTCGATATAAAATATAAATAGTTATGGTATTTGTTTCGAAATTTGTTTGAGAATTTTTCTAGTAAATTACTAATTAGTAAACCAGTGAGTTGACTCGTCTTGAAAAAGGTGACTCGATCAAATAAAAAAGGAAACATCGAACGGTAATCGAAAATTCGAAAATGTTCTAGTTTTATCGCTTTTTCCTCAAAGGGTTCTGTCTTCTTTCTACTTACAGCTTTCCCATTGCATATTTTGCCATGGCAATGGCATTCCTATGACAATCTACGGATTATCATAGGTTGATAACTATCTTGAAAAATATTCTTAAACATTTTGACGCAAAGTATAGAACGTCTATTCTTTTAATAATGCAATAATGATGTGAATGAACTACACGCTATCCTTACTTAAAGGAGGAGAGGAAGAACATAACCATTTTTTATTATTATTACTTAATAACTACTTAATACCTAAAATGTAAAACTAGTTACTGACTACGGTTTCACACGCTACTCAATTTAGTTCTTAACCACATCCACACGCTCTTCGTTTAAAGCTTAAGCTTTATATGTAAACTTTGAATTTACCTATATCGATATAAATAAAACTTAGTTACATTTTAATTCAAAATTATTACTTTCATCACATAAATTCAATTTGCAAACTATTCAGCCATTCTCTAACGTCGATGATTAAAATTTTATTGAATTAGACAGATAATAATATTGTTTCTGAATGATAATTCACAAAGGCGGGCATCCATCATAATTAAATAAAAAAACCTATATATTCTCAATTTTGTTTTAGTCCAATTACAAAAGAGAAACAATAAAGCTGTAATTATAAGCATTATTCAAAATTGTCGTTTTGACATTTGTTTTATTAATGTTGTTCGAACGTCGAACGTAGGTAAATTGCATGTCATGTGCGCTCTTTGAAAGCAATACGAGTGCTGCTCGCCATTTCATTCACTTTGGACTTGGAAACTAGAACATCGCGTTATTTGATCTACTTTTAATTTTCCCGATGGTATCATTAAATCTGTGCAATTACGTAAAGATTTTCTCACATCCCAAATAAAATGTAATCTGTACTTTATTCTTACAATGTTATTAACTGTAGTCTTGTTTTATCCCGTTTTCACTCACCTAAATAGCAACGAATCAACGTTATATTAGGTATAGATTATTAATTATGGGCTGAACAGTGAAACAGATGGAATATGAAATGCATACGGCATGTTTGGGAGAAATTAACTAGTTTTGGAGGACCATGTAAAATCAGCCGTCCCACAGTCGTCCAGTCTGGTGATATAAACTATAAAGCTTGATAAATAAAGCACAGTATTGGCAAAATCCGGAACAAACAGAAGCATCACAACGTTTTCTCGGTTCAGAATGCAAGAGAAAAATCTTGAACCTAGTTGAAACGTAATTATTTACATTTTAAAATACCTATCTCTAACACAGCCTAAAAGATCAATATTTTTTTAAATATAAATTACTTCATCGTATCAAGACAAAATGTAAATCTAGGCATTAAAGTTGATTATATTAGCATTCCCTGCGAGCCTCGTAATTAAATCCGGAACCTAATTGACCTTAAACTAAGGAAATATTATATCGGAGGTGCGCGAACCATAATACTGCCTTAGGCTGTGTTCCGAGTGACGGCGCACCGCGTACGGCGCATTGATGAGCGGATTTACACGCCAATAGGTACCTGTGTATAGTGCACGCGGGAAAGTTGATGCGTGCGCGCGTTTAGTGTTCCGTTTATTTCACTTTAGTTTTAATAATGTCGATATTAAAACTCAAACGTTTACAATATTTAGAAAGAAACAGTTTCTTTACAAATGATGTATTTTTTTGTGAAAAAAGAAAGGCCCAAATTCTATCTACAGCAAAAAGAAGCGGCGAATACGTTAGACAATGTGAAGAATTAAGACGATACCCGGAGAAATTTTTCTAAAAATTTTTCTGCCATTAAATTCATGTTCCATGCCAGCTTCACGAGCCTTTTATTTTTACAGTCAGGGTGCCTGGATACCCAAATGAAAGGCTTTTCCATCACTGCTGTGATAAAATCTTCAGCAGGAGAGACTTCATTCAAATTGCGACATTTCACTACACTATCCGCGAGTAAAAATCAAATTACGCGTATTAATAAGCGCATCCGCCAGTAGAATACGCCGTGATATATGCGCGCCAGGTCGCACTCCGGACAGGTGCAAACGTGTCGAACATTTATTTAATGCGTCGTTCATTCCGCCTGCGCGATGCGCTGTCACTCAGGACGCAGCCTTATAATCGGTGCCTTACAAGTAATAACATTTGCATTTCATTTGCTTTCTAAGGTCCATTCAACGAACAACATATTTTTCGTTAAAATGAAGTTTCAAGACTCGTTAATGAAAGATTAATCACGCTATGTTTTCTACATATTTTGAACCCTAGTCTATATATAGGCAGAAAACTTTCTTATAATCGATTAAAATAAATATAGATTATTACCTACAATCACTCTATCGTAGTTTGAATGTGTTAGAAACGTTGCCAGCTATAATTTGTAGAAAAGCAAAATCTCTTTAAAATCAGATGAATACTTTAATGCACATACTCGTATAAGACAAAGATTATATTATTGCGATAAATTAAATTTGGGTTATCCATTTACATAAAGCTGTTTATCCTGACTGATCCTTAAAATAAACTAATATTTTGAAAGCCTATTTACATACATTACAGTGATATAGGTTACTACTTAGAGACGATTTTCGAAATTTGACCCCTGGGAAACCTGGCAAGGCTTGAAAGGGAAAATATTTTAGTATTAATTACGACACGTTTGACTCAGTGTGTAGTGACGTAGGGACGTGCTGTGCCAGCGGTCGCGGGTTCGAGTCCCGCTGAGGGCATCCATTTGTGTGATGAGCACGAATGTTTGTACTCCAGTCATGGGTAATTATATTTATAATATGTTTGTATTTAAACTTATATATATATATATATATATAGTGTATCAACTATCTGGTATCCATAACACAGGACTCGTAGCTTACCATGGAACTAGATGGTACTGTGTGTTAATGTCCCAAGATATTAATTTATTTATTAAACCAAAATATACAAACAATATCGTGTCTATCCAGTTGTCTAACTCTAGTATATACACTACCAAGAGCTTAATAGGGAATATGCATTTAAATAAAGGTGATTTTTTTAATAATCATTATTGCTTTTGAATTAAGCGTATGTCAATATTTTTAATGTGATTTCTTTTTGATTAAGAAAATCTAATCCAATACCTTTAAACGGGCAATTCTTATATATTTATACCGGTGATCTCGGAATCAATTTCGCTGAAATTTGGTATGTGATGTGATACAAAGTTTTTACTTTTATTTTATTTTTTTTGTATTTATTCAAGATTTTAGGTTTTTTTTTATTTAAAAAATACGATATAACAAAAAAGAACTCCGAGCGAAGCTCGATCGCCCAGGTACCTACTAATTATTAAAAAGTGCAAATATAGGTGGGAAGTACAATGTAGTTGAAACGCGCGCCATTGGTCAGACCGAATACGACGTCAAAGTATTATTATAACAACGATTAGCGATTTTGTCGCTACAAATTAAGTCGTAATGGGGAGCATTTAAAGCATCTGTATCGGTATGGTATTTAATTTTTTTTTATGTACTAAATTTAAGTTATTTGGAGCTGGATATTTTTTTTTTAAATTGTACAACGATGTTTGCTATTGTATAAAAAAAAATTCCGTAATCTGGGATGAATTTATAATATTATAAATGTTAATACATCTTTATACTATACCTATACGTTAACTTTCGTTTTTATAAAATAATTCATATATTATATCTCTTTTAAATTTATCTTCAAAAAATTAAAGCCACCAAAAGCTAAATCAAGAATCCTTCAGCAGCGCAATTTTGGTAGTATGGACGTAGAACGTTTGCGAGAAGACGCTGAACGAATTATGATATCATTCCGCAAAATTGTAGATGATATCAGAGAAGGTATGGATAGCCAGAAAGTCACTGTATTGACATTATTAGATTTCAGTTATGCCTTCAATACTGTAGATTTTGATATCCTACTTGCTATATTATCTTCTCTTAACATATCTCCTGAGGTGATTGATTGGTTTCGTAGTTACTTGTGCTGGCGCCGGCTACGCATACGAGTTGAAGATCTTTTTTCTGATTGGTCTATGGTTAAAGCCGGTGTACCACAAGGTGATGTATTGTCTCCTCTCTTATTTTCAATTTTCATTCATTCTATTCCACACCAAATTTCTTCTCTCTACCACCTATATGCGGACGACTTACAAATTTACACATTGTCATCTGTACCAGACTTACCTCATGTAATTAGTTATTTAATAGAGATCATCATAATAGATTAATTAATAGAGATCTGTCTTGTATTTCATGCTGAAATTATTCTGATTAAATAATATGGCCTTGATATTAATCCCTCTAGATCACAAGCAATTATAATAGGCAGGCAGAGATTACTATCAAAAATATTACGATCTGGGACGCCACCGGTTATATTGAATGGTGTCGAAATTCAGTATTCTGAAAAGATAAAGAACCTGGGGATTATTTTTGACCAATATTTATCTTGTGAAGATATTTCTCTATCCTCTCTTCGGAGGTTGCTAATTTTTTTGCCCATATCAACTAAAATTGCACTAGCAAACTCATTCTTTCTACCAGTTCTTGATTATGCTCATACTTGCTATCTCGACGTTAAAGAGGGGCATCTAAATAGACTTGAGCAGCTTTAAATCTTTGTATCTTAATCTTTGTATTCGGTTTATATTTGGCCTTCGTAAATATGACCATGTTTCAGAATTTCGCAAAAAGCTCAAGTGGCTCCCAATCCGCCTTCGCAGGAATACTCACGTACTTCACCTTCTCTACTGTGTGCTATTCTACCCTTCTTCTCCTTTCTACCTTAAGAGCGTTCTGAGATTTTGAGTGATACCCATACTCTTTCACTTCGCTCAAGTGAAACATTATTGCTTAAAATTCCGTCTCACTCCTCCTGTGTACTTACCAACTCCTTCGCAGTAAAGGCTGCACCTTTATGGAATACCCTTCCAACAGACATCAGGTGTGTCATTTTAAGCTACAGTTGAAATCATAATATTTATCTCTATAATGTCTTTATACATATATTAAACTTCTTATACCTATTCATTTGATCTACATTTATGTATGTATGTATTGTATTTAAGCATATATGTCTGTATGTATGTATGTATGTATGTATGTGTTTATTTATGCATGTATGTATACGGGTATGTACTTATGTATGTATTTAGGATAATATGCATTTGTGTATAGTAAGTACACCGCCTACCATTTCATATAATTTCTCCTACGTCCTAAGGTTGCCTGGAAGAGATCGCTTATAGCGATAAGGCCGCCTCCTGTGCATCATCTATTGTTTATATCTTCCTTTTATATATTTCTTTGTGGTGTAAAATAAAGTATTCATCTATCTATCTGTCTATCTTCCTAGTATATAATTGACACAGTTATTATATTATTTGATGGACTAAGGCCAATTTCATTCTCAATAACTGCTTTTCTACAATTTACAAAGGATGATTTTGCAATAAGGTAAAGTAAATAATGTAAAGGATATCGTTAGTATAACGACCCAAATCGGATTGCCACCTTCGAGACCCAGACTTGTTTGTTTGGCTAAAGTAAACTGGACGGATAAATTGATTTTCATTTAATACAATATGATATAAAATCGTACTCTAGGGAAGATTATTATAGATAAATATTTTGTTAACAATGGAGCTTCAGAAAAACTTTTGCACAAATTAATTATTACACACTTTTAACTTACTAAACAAACTGAATGACATTTAAAAATATTCTAATGTACGCATGCGTGTAGGTTTTTTATTTAAAATGGGCATACTCTTGACCTTCATCTTAGCTCGAAGGTATCGATAAGATCTACGATGTAGCGAGTTTACCCAAGAGAAGCCTGTTAACACGCACCTTAAAGAGTTTCAGGTCGTTCATGTTTCTATGTACATATATATGTATCTATGTATATATGTATGTGTGTGTTTTCAAAGTAGCCGTTGAAATATATTAAGCAATATTTTTTTCTCAGATAAAAATAAAACAAGAACAATCAGGGTCATAGAGTGTACGTTCCCATCCTGGTGATTGTAACGTAAGTATACCTACATATATGTATGCATTTAGTATGTATTTTTTTTTAAGTTTTAATCAATATGTTTAAATAACATTTTTAACAAATCCCTTTTTTCATATTTTATAATAATAATATGTTTAATGTTGAATTTTGAAGTAAAATTAATTTTCTGAATCTCTTAAAAAAACTGTAGATCACACTTAAACTTAATGTACTAAATGTTTGTCTATATCTCTTACCTATGTAAAAACTTTCTCTAAGTGAACAATAATCATATCAAGGTTAGTCCATCGCTGCGTAAATTCAACCAATAAATCCACTTTCACATATACCTATCTAATATTAAGTAAAGTCTAATACTCATAAATATGTTGGTACATTAACATACAGCACCATCTAGTTCCATGATAAGCTACGAGGCTTGTGTTATGGATACCAGATAGTTAATATATATAAATTTTCAAAATATAAATTTTCGAACCCGCGACCGCTGGCACAGCAAGTAAGGTCACTGAAGTAAGTAACTAAATTGAGCCTAACGTGTCATCAAATACCTAACTGTAACTCATACAAAATTGATACCATATTGATTAATATATAAAGTATCTAGTAGCATTGAGCTCTTCCAATATTACTAGTGTACAAACAATGCGATTAGCTCGCTGCATTAATTTTGCAACGAACGTAATTACTCGGCATTTTCTCGTGTTATCCCTATCCGATTATCCATTTGTAAACATTCAATTTACTCACACAAAGATTCTGTTACTAACATTATGATTGTATCATGTGGAATGTGTTGTTTTATGAAATATGAAACTATTCCATACAAGCATGTTCATTTATTTCGTTCTAAACGATCATAGCGATGTTAGATTGAGCAACTCGTCAATAAATATACTATAAAGATTTTTTTAATCAAACTGGAAGACCCAGAGATGAGCACATTGAAACAAATAAAAAAAAACAAATACACGATCTCTTCAGCTACATGATATACATAAGTAGGTCCTTTATTCGACGAAAAACTTGTAATTTAAATATGTACTTTGCTACTTGAAAAGGTATAAACGCTATTATATCTATATTTAATGTCTAATATACCTATATTTAAAGTACCTAAACTAGCGACTCACCCTCGCTTCGCTCGGGTTCGCCCCTAGTTACTTAAAAAATGGGGGTAGGGATAGGAGGGTGAAAAATACTTTACGACCTTCTCATACCTACCAAATATACAAAAAAAATCATTAAAATCGGTCGAGCCATTTCGGTGGGGTGCGACCACAAACACCGTGACACGAGATTTTTATATAATAGATTTTACATCATTTTGAGAATATATAATAACATGTTTTCAAATAAAGGCTGAAATGTTCAGTTAAAATCCCTAGAAATAATGGAAAAGCTCATTTAATAAAATGCATAATTTAGCATAATATGTTTTCGCATGATCACGCTGTAGCGTCATTAATAGTAAGCAAGAAACGTGGGAAAAATACTAAGCCCGAAGCTTGGTTTTAAACATACCCTAGTATTATAAAGAAACTCAAGATTTCTTTTGTTAATTGAAATACGATTCAATTAATAAATGAAATTTAGAATATAAATGCGAAATGTTTATATTAGTTAAAAGATGGAATTAAGTACACAGATAGACTGATCTGGAAACACATAGGCTACCTAGGACGCACCTGAGCACAAGAAAGGTAAGTCGTTAGCTTAAGATAAAAAAATTTTATTGAACTAGCCACTCACCTTCACTATGCTCGGGTTCAGCCATAGATACGTTTTGACGTTTAGTATACTAGATTCAGAGATGAGATATTTTCTCGCAATAAAAAGTATCCTATATGTTGACCCGGATAACAAGCTATCATCGTACTAAATCTCATTAAAATCTGTTCAGTGGTTATCTCGTGATGCGTTTCCAGACAGACAGACAGACAAAAATTCTAAAAAAATATAGATTCGGCCTCTTTATCGATAATAATGACTATTTTACAAAATATTTAATGTACAGATTCGACACAGAATTTTATTATATGTATAGATTTATGCAGAAAATATTTTTTTATCACAACTTTATCATGCAATTATCTTTATTATAAAAAGACTGGAGAAAAGCATCGAACAAAGATAAAATCACAGCGCTAACTCGACAACGATCGTTCGATGAAGGTCGCTGTAGTTCTATAGAGACAAAGCGATGAACGGATATTGCATCGCCTCACCGGCACCGATCGACTCTTATTTACTGCGACGAAATCATTCACTATTACTCGATTCTTACAAGGCTTAGCAGAAAAGCGCCGCATTTACTTTTATGAAGGCACTTCCTTTAACTTTTCATTTTATGAATCCAGTTGCCGGATTCCGAATGCCGCCCGTCACACCGTCAAGTAAAAGATTTCATTAAGATCTAAGCGGCGCATAAAGAGCCCTCAGATTTAATTTAATTTATCGCACATAAAAGCAAATTGAAGCAGTTTCACACAATTTTACACAGCTAATTAGACTGTGTAGCGGAGACAGGCATATTAATTATAATTATTAAATTTTAGCCTCTGTTGTAATTTTAGACCTCATATGTTTTATGGGAATTAACAAGCTTCGTAAATTTATAATGAAATAAGGGTTTTCTGTTCTTGTAGTGAAGTAACTTCTGCTATTCATTACATAGTGTACTTTTAAGTATTGTCAATATGTAAATGATGTAATGTTAGATGCTAATTATATTTAACCATGGCTTAATGATCTAGTTCTTAAATTTAGTAATACCACAGATCACATAATACTATACCTAGGTAATACTAATAGTTCTGATATATGTCTTCTATATACATATAATAAAATTCGAATTGAGTCGAATTTAAATTTGGAATATCTTATTGAAATAGTCATTAATATCGATACAGAGGCAAAATTTATAGTTTTTAGAATTTTTGTCTGTTTGTCTGTCTGGGAACGCATCACTAGAAAACTACTAGATAGATTTTGATGAAATTTGGTATGATAATCTGGTTATCAGGGTCAACATTTAGGATACTTTTTACTACGGAAAAATGTCTTATCTCTGAGAAATCTATACCTACTAACCTTAAAACATACTGTAATGTGTACTTTAATATTATTTTATAAAATTAAACAATGTGTTTGTTTTAGCGTGTTAATTAATAAAAAAATCTCTTAATATTTTTTAAGTAACAATTACGTTACGACTCTTAGTAAAGGGACAGTTCTACCACTGTAATATAACATTACCGTGGTTCTAACTACAAAAGTAAACTTTGCCACTAGTGCGGGCAAAAAAATAGTTAATGATATATGTTAAATATTATTGAAGTAATTAATTTCAAAATGTAAAACGTTACGAATAATCAATAATGTTTATATGAAAGTTTAATTGTCGGTTTTTATTTACTTTATTACCCTCTAAATTCATTATTCCATCACATGCCAAGTCTAGATCTCATTTATAAATTACTATAATTTTTTTAGGTTTTTTTCTCTATTTTACAACAATAATACATTTATTAATATTTTATGCATCCTCAAAATAGATAATATATTAAAAAAATAGATAAAATGTCGAGGTAGTAGGTACGCTCATTTTAATTAACTAAGCTATCCACGGGCAACTTCATCTACGACTTACTAAGGTAGCAGAAAACTTTCGCTTCGTAATTGTATCCATAGCTTTTAAGAATTGAGCAATTCCTATTTAAATAGATTTTTACATTATAAATTAAATAAACACCTACGTATATAATGGATTATCTCTTGATTCTAACCTAATCTGAGAAAATACTTACTACATAACTAACTGTATGATTCAAATTTTATTAAATAACTAGCGACTCATCCTTGCCTCGCTCGGGTTTGTCCCTAGGTTGCTTCCCAAAACAAAATTAATTAATTAATTTGGTTTTAATTTTTTTCGTGGGACCCTCTATTTTTTTTAAATAAAAGTAGCCTAAGATACTCCTTATTACATCAGCTATCTGCCAGTGAAAGTCCCGTCAAAATCGGTCCGCCATTTCAGAGATTAGCCGGAACAAACAGACAGACAGACAAAAATTGTAAAAGATGTTGTTTTGGAATATGTACCGTGTAAACATCCATATGCATTTAGTAAAAAGCGGTTATTTTAATATTACAAACAGACACTCCAATTTTATTTATCTTTATAGATTATAGATGTATAGATAATTGAATAAATAAAAGTCTAAAATGTTTTACTTGTAATTAACATTAACTAAATATTATTAAGCTTTTCAAATTAAAATTTCATTAAATTCATGTGTTTGCTTATTTATCAAATTTTAATGGAGTTTGAGTTATTGTTACAAGTACAACACACTTGGTTTTAATGTTTACATTAATAACAGTACGTTTTATTCTCCTCTTTATGTAGTAAGTTCTAAAAAAAAATCAAGTAATAGGCAATAGACAGTGGTAGACCAGTGGTAACACCGGTGGAAAACAGAGTAAAGCGGGTTCATTTCCGGAGTCTCGCTGGATATTTTCATGTGCAAATCATTTACAGCATAATTATCATTCGTCTTACGGTGACTGAAATCATCGCGAGGAAGCCTACATGTCTAAAAGAACCTAGCAAGTTTTCGAAAGATAGCTCATTCCTCCCACACTTGGCCAGCATGGTGGACTATGGCCTGATCCTCCTCGTATCGAAGGGAGGCCTGCTCAGCAGTGGGACGTTAAAACGGGCTGAATATATTTACACATAATACACGTAAAGAGTAAGCATAAAATCTTATAATTATACATACATAAATGTGTACATATATTCCATAAGTCTAAGTCCCATCTTAGTGTACAATGAAAGATAATGTCAAGATCTAAGCCCCCGGAGTCCCGCACAATCTTCCGGCTACTTACATAGTAATATTATTTCCTGTACTAGTTGCTGAAAACGCTATCATTTGATTTCCCCCGGGACTCTCTGAAAAACGTTGATTTTACGATACAAATATTCAGTGGATCTCTCTTATTTATTATCTGTAGAAGTTTCTATATAACATCGGATTATATGCCAGTATTGTTTTATTCCCTTGTTACAACCCAAATGTAACAAAGTTTCTCTATTTATATCTATTAATGTGTACTAACTAAAGAAGGTAATGTAAATTTATTTAATATTATTTTGAATATTGAGTTTCTTTCAAGCCATTTCTAATTTATTAAGTGTAGACTAAGGGTACGCGGAGTATGGCTGCACATACCATATATGATAATCGAATGGATCATCATTTTTTAGGTTTTTAGGGCTGAATGTTAGATCTTTTTTTTTAAGTATTGGGAAAGGTATTTACGCATACCACTAATATACATACAGATGGCTATATGTATGAGTATGAGACTCACCGGCTAGAAAAGCCAGATAGCTAACAGAACCACCCTTCTTAATGGGGTATCGCAGAATTACTTACGCATTCAAGCACGATGCCACGACGACAGGTCTGCCGAAGCAGACCACAAAAACTATGGGATAGCTCTAACGGTCCACTCTACCGTCAGAGAAGTACCAGGAGCAACCACATGGCACACCGCCAACTGAGATGGGCTGCCTCTCATTGCGTTTCTTGGCGTCGTGCCTGGCTGCATTGCCGGACGCTAATGAGCACCGCCTTTTATTGATGGTGCAGTTGCTTTGTATAACATTTATTTAATTTTTAGAGCCACCTATATTTTTTTTTTTAATTTTCATAATTGGACGACACCACCGAATAATGTATGAACCTTAGTCTTGTCTTTTTGCTAACCCCCAAACATGACATCATGACATGATAAAGACATCTCCATTCTCCAATTTAATATAAGGTATACATTGTACTGTGTACATTATACTTCATGATACAATTAAAATGATGAAAAGCAACAATCAGCTATTCTTATAATGAGGGTAACAATGTCAACTGAAGTAATATCTAAATGCTGAGTGGGTATTCCGTAACGAATTGTACAATAATTAAATTGATGATCATTATTTATAGGGTTCATACTCCAAAGATCGAAATTATGTAATCTTACTACGTTTCTCTATCTGTCCGTCCATCTCTCTCCATATGCTACGTTATTAGTTATTTTTAGTTTTTTAGTGTAGTAGTTTTTAGTTAATTTATTTAGTTGCTTTTCATGACTGAGTTATTAACGCCCAGTCTAGTTGTTAGACCGAGTTGTTGATAGCATCACACTTACTATTATAAATGTGAAAGATTGTATGTATGTTACGTTTTTACGCTGAAATGACTTGACGGATTTGGAATAAAATTACACACATAGAATATGCTCTGGAGTAAAATATAGGCTACAGTTAGTATTAAAATTTGCTAGAAGGTGGCGCTATCTGTACCTATATAATATTATAAATACATATAACACCTGAGGACGAGAAAAGCGAGAGTAGTCAATAGTATTCCTATAATAGTATAGACGGCACGGATTTTTCATAAATGAATAATCCTCTTGAGAGAGTAAAAATAGGGAGCAAAATTTAAATGGAAATAAGGAAATACCTATTGCTGGTATAATACAGCGTATGATAATAATAATTAGAGCTTAAAATTGATTTTTATATAATTATACTATGTAAATTTTTAAAATACAAAAAAAAAACCTTATGTCTGGTTTGTCTGCTTTAATTCTATGAAAATAACCACTTTAATTAAAATTAATTTAATTCATAAGCACAAAGTTTAAAACAATGAATATTTAATGAAAACATTTGAAATTTGAATAAATGAATGTATTATGCGGAATACTCCTTGCTAAGTTTGGCAACGTGGTGCGCCGCGACGGCCGCGCGGCGCGGCAACGTCGCCACGTCGTCGCCGGCGGCGGCGCGCACGCTGTACGCGTGGAGCCTGCTCGTGCCGTGTTGCATACGACCTAACACCCTATTGGGAATTGTTATTGAAGTGAAATTCCTTTAGAACTGCTGTGATTTGAAACTCGATGAAACGAAAATGCGACACGAGAAAGAGACAAACACATAAATATATAGGAATACATGATTAATTGTTGCAATGGTAACAAATTATATACTATAATATTATATTCTTTCCGTATATGATATTCTATAAATGTATGATTGTAACATGCCTAATATGCCTTATTTGATTATTGATTTGTTTTAATTTAATTGCGATATTTGCCAAAGAAATTTCACTTCTACCGTGAGTGAATTTCATATACACACACTTTTAAATTTATTTTTTAAATAATTAGTGCTGTTAAATCTTATGCGCATGATGCTTTTTTTATCTATATGAACTGTCACAAGATAGTGGTAGCCCAATAGCAACGCGCTCGCTTGGGAAACCAAGTGAAGCGGGTTCAAATCCCGGGCCTCGCACCTCTAATATTTTTATGTGCGAATCTTTTCCAACATGATTACCACTTGTCTTACGGTGAAGGAAGACATCGTAAGAAAACTTGCATTTCTAAGAGAACCTACTAAGTTTTCGAAAGACATGTGAAGTCCGACAACCCGCACCTCGCTAGTATGGTGGACTATATCCTGATCCCCGTCGTATTGAAGGGAGGCCCGTGCCCAGCAGTGGGACGTTAAAAAGGGACTGAATACAATAGCTCTAGAAGCCATTATGTTAACCGAATGCACTTTAATATCACCATATCAAAATAAGAGAATAAGATATATAGACCTAGGTACCTTACAGTGCACGGTATCTGCAACTCCGGTAACAGATAGTCAATTTCATAGTACACAACTTGTATGGCGGGTCCGTTCTCATCTCTCACTACTAAGTTCTTAGCGCAAGATTCACCTGCTCTTACGCTTACACATTTTCCTTTAAAGACAAAATTTGCCATTACTTATATTATTAAGTTTAACTAGTCTCTGCCCGCGGCTTGGTTCACGCTAAGGAATTGTTTTAGAAAAAGCATGAAACACGTATTTATTTATTTGTTGACAGGAGTAATCCTGTGAATTTTCGAATTGATACATCTGTTTTATATGATTTCTCCATACAAACCAACCCGCTTTCACTACTGGTTTTTTTTAATCCATTCTTAGCGGATGCCTACGTCATAATAACTATTTGTGTGTCAAATTTTAACTCAATCCATTCCGCGGTTTGAGCTATGCGTTAATAATAGATTAATCAGTCAGTCAGTCATGGTTTCCTTATATATTATTAATGAAATGTTTCTTGGTCTGTACTTCTCTCGCAAAAGTGGAACAACGTGTAAATGACTTTGTAGGCTACTTTTTTACCTAATAATTTAATCTTTGCATATTGCTAAATGCTGAGAAACTTATCGTGTTTTATTAAAATTTAATAGCTTCTTAAGGCTTAGACTATTTTTACTCATCACCCATAAAGAAAATTAAAGCTCTGGGTCACTCTAAATGCATATTCCTCATGAGTAAAATCATCATTAATTCGTGGCGATTCGTTTTTCTTTAACCAAATGGGCAAAAATATATAAATATATAAATAATAATTATTGCAGCATTCGTTTAATTAATTGTATTGACTTTTGCTTTAAGAAAAATGTAATACAAAAAAGAACAAATTTAAATGTGTAAAGAAAGTTTTTGTATGTTGCTTTACTCGCTAGGACTATGACATAGGCTTTTTTGTCATCATATGATGAAAAAAAAAACTATGTCATTCATCCACGAATTATTTATCCACACGTAAAAATCCCGTAAAAGTCGGTTTTACTATTTGAAATCACACGTATTTTAATTTAATTGATAAGTATAACAAATAAAGATAAAAGTCTTCTTACCGACAATGTCATACAACACCATGATGCCAATATCTTGTATCATCTTGTGCCATTTCAATACATTTTCAACAGTTCCGCAAAATACTCTCGTACCAGTTTTGTACAGTTCCTTACAAATACAAACAATAATTTTGAGTATAATAAAACTATTTAATGGTATTTAAAACGCTGAAAGTTGAGCTTTGAAAATCAATTTTAACAATTTTGTTAATTAGGAATCGGTGAAGTTCAAGCCAGACTCGAGCGAAACGATTTCACAAATCGGAATATAGTATCAGTAGTGCTGATTAGTAAGAACTTTTACTTAACACTAGAGCTGAATCCACGCTTGTACTTAATACAACTGTATAAAATACGTTCACGGATTCAGCTATCTAATTACAAAAGAATTCTTACGAAATAGCGCTTAAAATTATATTAAGAAGCATTTAAAGCACATACTACGAATTCGACTTACACTTGACTACCTTTTTTTTTATTATTTTAGAGGTTGTGCTAGAATTTCACTATTTTAGATGCTTCTAAAATACCGTTGACAATTCAAAAGATTCCCTTTTTTATCGTCCATACATTTAATGTTTAACAAAACCTTAAACATCATAAACCACAGAAAATTAAATTAATAATGAACTCATAAATCATAATTAATCGAAAGATGTTCCATGTTTCGGTTCAAGTTTTAATTAAAATATGAAATGCGTGGTATTAAACAGGTACACCTCGGTTACAATTAACAGAGATGGGAATGATGCAACCATGGAATAATTCAATTAGCTTTTATAAAATAATAAAATAGTATTTACTACTTTTAATTCGGGCAAGTGCGAGTCTGACTTGAAAATATTTTAGTTATGCTTTAATATATCTATGTAATTTATTACGTTAAAAGTAATATAAAAAAATTAGTCATCTAAAATATTCATTTAATTTTCACAACAAATAAGTTTATATTTCATGGTGTTTCTATGAGAAACAAAGTTAATTTTGCGCCTGAACGTATGATCGACAATATTTAATATTTTAACTACACATCATATATATAAAATGTTTTGGAAGCTAATTAACTAATAATATAATAACAATGAACTAACACTAATTATATTTGACTACAGTCTAGCGATTCTCATGAGACATTTACCTACCTCAGATACAAATCATGACAAACTTATATTGGCTCCGTTGAGACATTTTAATTAAATTAAAAATATCAAGTTTATATATTTCGGCTTAATGTAAGTAAAGTTTTGTCTAGAATTATTAGGAAGGAGTTTCTTATCTATACAGATAAATAAAATTGGAGTGTCTGTTTGTAATATTAAAATAACCGCTTTTTACTAAATGCATATGGATGTATATACGGTACATATACCAAAACAACATTTTTTACAATTTTTGTCTGTCTGTCTGTCTGTCTGCCTGTCTGTCTGTCTGTTGGTCTGTCTGTCTGTCTATTTGGTCCGGCTAATATCTGAAATGGCTGGACTGATTTTGACGGGACTTTCACTGGCAGATATCTGATGTTATAAGGAGTAACTTAGGCTACTTTTATTTTAGAAAAAAAATAGGGTCCCACGAAAAAAAAACCAAATTAATTAATTAATTTTGTTTTGGGAAGCAACCTAGGGACGAACCCGAGCGAAACGAGGCTGAGTCGCTAGTCTTTAATATAAAACTATATGAAAAACAAGAAAAAATATCCTTAACTTCTTTATTTTTACGATCTTATAATATTCATTTATATTAACTATGCTATTAGTGCGTCGCTACCTTATATAATGTAGAATTTAAAAGACTTTTTGATGTTAATTTAAAAAAGTTATATATTTATTTAATTAAATGTCCTAACGTGCTCTAATGTGCGCCTGCACTAAACGACCGTTACGTTTGAAAATTGTATACAATTTCTAGAGGAAAATGTCATTGTGTCACGTTCTTGCATTGTGTAATGTGTAATTAAGCTGAATGTAATGTTTGGCGTTAGCACTTTTATTACTATGTATTATTAGAATATCACCAGAATTTAATACAAGTAATAGTAATATCTATCCTAATCCTAAAATCTATCTAATATCTAGAATACATATAATAAAATACTAAGTTAAATCTGTACATTAAATATTTTTTTGGAAAATCTTATTGAAATAGTCAATATTATCGATACAGAGGCCGAATCTACAGTTTGTTGAATTTTCGTCTGTCTATCTGCCTGTCTGGAAACGCATTATGAGAAAACCACTGGACAGATTTAGGTGAAAGGTATGATAATAGCTGGTTATCCGGGTCGACATATAGGAAACTTTTTACTGCGGGAAAATATCTCATCTCTGACTTAAAACGTAACTAGGGACAAACCAGAGCGGAGCGAGGGTGAATCGCTAGTATAATATAATCGTTAGTTTAACTTTAGTCTTTTCGTGTAACTATTGTATGATACTTGTTTTCTTGATACGATGGTTCTCTAGGTTATGCTAGAATCCAATAGGTGATAAACTTGATGACCTAATTTTAAAGAAAATTATAACTTTCCAATTTTAATTCCGTAACAAGATTATTTAAATAATCTTTTTCTAAAGATTTCCTTGCATAATCACATTATAAAATTAGTATTTTGATTTAACAAATCTTGATGTATAAAATTCGTAAGATAAGTCGCCATTATTTTACATTAATTTTGACTATTTTTCACTGATTTGGTACCTGATGAAGGTAAAGCTCTATAGAAAAACTAATATAATTTTATATTTTCAATTGTCGTATCCAAACCCACAAAAATATATGTAGGTCATATTCCTATCAATGAAGCGTTTTAATTTTTCGCTTTAAGAGTCATCACACCGTTACGTAAAAGATTTAATTAAGATTAAACGTATAGAGACGCTCAGATTTAATTTAATACATCACAGTGCCAAGTTGACACAGTTTCCATACGACTTTGCGCTAATGACTTTAGCTGGATATGACTGGCATTTTAATTTTTAAATTTTAGCCTAACCACTGCATTTATTTATTACACGGTTATATAATATTTAGTACGTTCTTAAAGAAGTAGAAATCTCTTATGTCTTTAATGTAATTAAATTGACCAAATCTAAATTTAATTCTAGACAACTAAAAAGGTCTAAACGTTGTCTAAATTTGAACTTTTTTAGTTCTCAAAATAAAATATACCTTAAATAATAAAACAGTAAATTTTCTGCATGCATACTACATTCGAAAAATGTTCCAAATACTATATATTTAATGTTTAAACCTTTAATCCTATTATAATAGGTCCGATTATAATCGGACAACTATTATTATAAGTGCAAAGGTTTTATGTGTTTGTGTGTGTGTGTGTGTGTGTGTGTGTTTTTGTTTGCTTTTTCTTCTTCTGCTGAAAGTTCTGGACGATTTGGATGAAAAGTAAGGTCATAGATAGATTTATAAAACATTGAGTAACACATAGGGATCGGTAAACCGTAAAGCGAGAAGAAGAGCGAGAAGAAGAGCAAGAAGAAGAGAAGAGTCAGTTTAATTAAACATATCGATTTCTGAAATTTCAAAGAGTCACGCATCGATCAAAAAAGTACTAGATACACAGACCCATGCAAAAATTTTCTTAAAACTGTCACCAATTGTGTTTAGATAATTATTCTACTTGAAATAAATATACAACAATATAAATTGAACCTTAAATGCTATGTCTAAAGTTGTTTTCACAAAAAAAATTAAAAGCGCGCTCAAATGTTCAAATGAGCGCACATTCGGTAAGGACATTTTTTGCCGCTGATTGTGTATATAGTACTTTGATCGAAGAGCTACGAATTATAGTTTATGCTTTACATTTTACTTCTTACTAGTGTTGGCTTGCCGTTTTACTGGTGTAGTTTATGTATAATTTTTGGATAAATACATATTATATTAACACAGATTTGTTGACACACATATTAATCTGGATATGGTATATGCACGGATATATTAATAAGGGATAAGTTAGAATAGTCATAGATATGTGATCACGGATATAATAAAAAAAAACGTGTATGTGTACTTATGTACGCACGTAAGAAGTTACACTTCTTTGGCGTAACAGAACAAAAATAGCTAAAGATTCTATCCCGTATGTCACAACTCTCTATTTGTAAAAGAAATTCAGCTAACTTCATCATGTCGCTTTCAGCTAACTTCATCATGTCGCTTTTTGGCTGTCGATGTGCGCGTGCATTGTAAAAATTTTACTCTCATTATTTTTTCCAAACGTGCCAAAAGAAGTATAACTTCAAAAATAATAAAAGAAAATCAATTGTAAATTTATGATAGCATTTCAAAAATACGTCTCACTGGAAACTTGACTAGTTTAAAAATTAAACACAGTTTAAGAACTTTGCGGTCCCATTTCCTTTATACGGCACATAAAAGAGAAAACTTTAAGGGGACAATGATACACTTACTTTTAGTTTCTCCGCGCGAGGTTTAACTTCGTTCTGTACTTCGTTCTTCAATAAATCAGTTTCCACTTGTTTCTTTGTAGGCACTGTATTGAAAAATATAAAGTGCTTATATTTTAAATAAGTGGTATTGATATTTTGCAGAGAGACTGTAAAGTATTTTTATCTTAATAACACAACACCTAGAGTGTTATTGAGTACCATAAAAGAGGAAAAGCGTACAAGTACTTTTATGGCCTACTCAACTGGCCAAATAAAGTCATCAAAGTAAATTGATGAAATTCACCTAAATATTAAAAAAAAAAAAATTGTTAGTATTAGATACCTCGATCAAAATATTTATGGATCCGACTGGAATCACGTTTTCATCGCACTACATCCTATTGTATTATATATAATGTATAAGTAGTAGGTATGTTTTATCGCAACAAAAATACGAATCA
This sequence comes from Fabriciana adippe, assembly GCA_905404265.1. Classification (NCBI taxonomy): domain Eukaryota; kingdom Metazoa; phylum Arthropoda; class Insecta; order Lepidoptera; family Nymphalidae; genus Fabriciana; species Fabriciana adippe. The sequence continues at coordinate 11,397,059 of FR989995.1, read as the reverse complement.
GATATTTCCTTTTCTTCAACTTATAGTGCATGTATGTTACGCGTATTTAAAAAATCTATACATATAATAAAATTCTAAGCCGAATCTGTTCATTAAATAGTTTTTAGAAAACCTTATTGAAATAAACATTATTATCGATACAGAGGCCGAATCTATAATTTTAGAATTTTATTCTGCCTTTCTGTCTGTCTGTCTGTGACCGCATCACGAGAAAACCACTGGACAAATTTTGATGAAATTTGGTATGGTGATAGCTGGTTATCCGGGTCAGCATATAGGATACTTTTTACTGTGGGAAAATATCTCATCTCTGAGCTAAGCGTTAAAACGTATGTCTATAAAATACATAAGTGTAGATTTGAAAGCTAGCTTACTCGTTTTAATTCAAAGATTAAGTTACTACGTTGGACAAAAAATGTATTTTAAAGAAAGCTTTTTAAGATTGGGTTAAAATATAAATGTTTTAAAAAAAAATCGTTAACTACATCCAAATAACACTATAAATTCGAATTGTCTTTAAGTTAGATGTACCAATACCAAGTGATTCAACAGAAGCATTTTAGGTGTTAGGTAAATAGTTTTTTTTTTGAAATAAGACAAAATTTATCCAATAGATTTTTACAACCAAAAATAATCAAAAAATGGAGTAATGAACTAAATAAAAGAAATAATTCAATTGCTTCATTTTTATATTCAATTAAGTTATAATTTAGAACAAGAGCTCTAACAAGTACCAAATTATAAGACAAAATAAATATATGAGGAGCTGAATACTGAAAAAACCGTATGTTCATAGTGCTCCATATTTTATTTCTCAAGTAAACGAAGAACCCTTGTTTTAATTAACTGTTCCGTCCACGACGTAGTAAGCAGTGTCTCTTAGATACTAGTCTAAAACGTGATTAGTGTGCTACTATCCCTATATTGTAAACTAGCGACTCACCCTCGCTTCGCTCGGGTTGGTCCCTAGGTTGCTTCCCCATACAAACTCTCATCCCCATTTTCATCCCGTAAGGGATAATTTCCGGGATAAAAACTATTCTATGTCCTTCTCAGGACCTCAAACTATCTTCTTACCAAATTTCATCCAAATCGGTTCTGTAGTTTCAGAGTCTATTCGGTACAAACAAACAAACAAACAAAAAAAAATCTTTCCTCTTTATAATATTAGTAAATATACGCATTTTTTATCTATTGTTTATTTGTTTGATTTATGCAGCAACAGATCGATATTTGTTTGCAACGCGCTTATCTCTTAAACTACCGATCTAATTTGGCAAAATCCTCATACATTTAGTGGCCTTTTTATTGAAGTATTGTTAAGTTTTATACATTTACTAAAGAAAATAGCAATTAAGCATAACATTAACAATTAAACGAACGAAACCACGTTCAAAAGCTAAACACACAATATGCTCCAAGATATTCCGACAGAGATGAAAACAATATTATTAAATTCCAACATCGAATCTAAACATATCTCCAAACCTCTTACACCTACTGGTATCTTGATACCCAACTTTCTAAACGTTATCCTATTATAAGTTGTTGAAGTACCCTCATTTTAATTAACCATCCTGTCCACAATTGGGTTGAGTTACCGGGTGAAGGAAACTTTGTCTTTGCGACTTGTTCTAATGTTAACCTCTTTGAAGGTTAACCTTTTTAAATCTACCCTTTCACTTCGGTTATTTTTGGTCACCCTTAAATGTAATTAGATAATCATTACTTCTAAGAGTGCTTTCATGTAAGTTTAACTAGCGACTCATCCTCGCTACGCTCAGATTCGTCTCTAGTTACATTTTAACGTTTAGTATAGATTTCTCAGAGATAAGATATTTTCCTGCAGTAAAAATTATCCTTTATGTTGACCCGGATAACCAACTATCATCATAACAAATTTCATCAAAATCTGTCCATTGGTTTTCTCGCGATGCGTTGGCAGACTGACAGACAGACAAAAAATCCAAAAAACTATACATTTGGTCTTTGTATCGATAATAATGACTATATTAATAAGATTTTTCAAAAAATATTTAATGCACAGATTCGACTCAGTTAGAATTTTATCATATGTAGGTATAGATAGATGTACACAATTTTCTTATTTAATGGCTTAAAAACGCCAGTTGAGTACAGATTACTTCAACAGTGTCACGTAGAAAATAACTTTCTAATTTGTGTAAAAAAATTAAAACTAGCTAATAGTAACTTTGTATTGTTTTAATATTTTAAGTTTGATGTTATTATAATATTAAATTATTATAATTATTTTAAAATTATGTACTGCCAACACAACTTTTTTATCATATAGGGTTGGAAAAAAATATTTTTATAGTAAAAAGAATAATGAAACAACATTATTCTTTGTAAAATTTACAAAAATAAAACAATACATGAGTTTTTCTTGCAGAGTCGCCAAAAATATTTGAAATTTAAAATACGAAATATATTATTGTCAATTATGATGCGAATTATTATTATTTATTCCTAGATTTTACTTTGGCGTTTCGTTACAGGATAAACGAAGCTCCAATCAACATTCACAATCATTATAAGTATTAATGTCGAAAGTTTTATTACCTACTAGTTTCCAATTAAATAATAAACCTCCTTTTGGACATCGCCGCAGTCGGGTAAACATAATAAATCAGTTTAAATTTCTCAAAATCTGACAATTGTAAAATCTTACTGTTTACCTTACCGTGGTCTTCCCTAGGGATGTAAATAGGCCCGTTATCTTTGCCGACAACCACTAACAAAAAATCGTTTTATAGTTAAAAGTTAAAACCTCTTTATATAGTACTAGCGGCTCACCCTCATTTCGATCGGGTTCATCTCTAGGAAAACAAAAACAAACCTATCGCACGGGAACCATGTATTTTTCCGGGATAAAAAGTAATCTATGTATTATTCCAGACTATAATCTACCTCTGTGCCAAATTTCATCCAGATCCGTTCAGCGCTTCTGACGAGAAAGAGTAACAAACATCCATACCTACTCACAAACTTTCACATTTATAATATTATTAAAAAAATAAAAATAATAATGATACGGACTAGCGACTTACCCTCGCTTTACTCGGGTGCATCCCTAGGTATCTTTTTGCCATACAATTTATTGCTTTACTTCACACTATTTAGGCAGCGCACAGTTTTTTTCCGACTTCAATTATAGTTATTATTATTTTTAACGGTAAACATCTTTATCGGAATAAAAAAAAACCTATATACACTTGGCGATAATGTAGCTTCCTACCAGTGAAAGAATTTTATGAATTGAGTTAGTACTTCCAGCGATTACCTAAGCTAACAAACTTTTCCTCTTTATAATAAAATAAAATCAATAAATATGTCGGGACATTATCACACAGCACCATCTAGTTCCACGGTAAGCTATGAGGCTTGTGTTATAGATACCAGATAATTGATACATTACACATATATAACTTTAAATACATACATATTATAAATATAAACACCCATGAGTGAAGTACATACATTCGTGCTCATCACACAATTGAATGCTTCCAGCGGGACTCGAAACCGCGACCGCTGGCACAGGAAGTAGAGTCACTACAAATTAAGCCAAACGTGTCGTCCGATACAAGTGCAAACTGTAGATAGTACCTACCATCAGACAATAATCTCAGAGTTTTACAAGTGTTATAAACATTTATAAAACTCTGAGATTCTGTTATTACTGTTCACATCTATCTTAAATGAAAAAAACTTAATATTTTTGTAATAATTTTTTATACACGATAGATGTCAGTGGACATAACTAATTAAAATCCTAATAAAAGGCTCTACAATACTTACGTTCATGTTTTTTCTGAATAACCTGTAAATTTTCAGTCGCATTCTTTTGTGTTTGTTTCGGAAAATCATTGAATGGTTCAGGTGGTTGTACTAAAAATAGATAAGAAATTTACATCGCATTTATAATAAACTTCACTCACTATAGTAATTATAATTAGGTACATTAAAAGAAACTAAGTACTTATGTAGATATTTACTTCTTGAACTTAACAAGACCTAGAGCATTTTTAAAAGATGATATAATATTCATCATATTTAATTATAACTCTTGATATATAAACTAAAACCTTCTTTCGTATAAGAAGAGTATATCACATTCAAAAAAGTAGAAATACACCAGTAAAATTGGAATTCTAGTGAAAATCGGTTAAGCCATTTTAGAAATTAAAGATTACAAACAGACAAACTGATAAGAATATAGAAAAAATAACAGTTGCTTAAGCAATTAATATTTAAAATTGCTTATATTACATTGACGTATAATATAACTAACTAGAGATAATGCAAACGGGATTTCATAAACTCCTAAGTACATTTGCCTCACATTATATCCCTCTGGGGATAGAGAGTGCATAGCGCAACACCAATCTACATTTTCCACCGACTTTAATATTAAACATTCTAAGTGGTGATAGCCTTTATCAGACAATTTCCTGAAAAATCTAGCTATATTCCTGTATAAACCAATTTCGGATTAATTTATTGTATTTTTTTAGTATACCTATCGTATAAAATCGGTCTTTTGCATTATTTATATTTTATACTAATGTTATATAAAATAGTATGTCTATCTAATCTATCCGTGTGTTAGTTTGTTAAAGAGATAAAATTTTTCATTTACCGTACCTATATAATGTGGTCATATAGGTAGGTACCTAGTATAGGAGATGATGAAAAATAAAAATAAATCACTTGTGCACAAAGGCATGTAAGTAGAGACGTTTATAATTAATGTAATTATTTTTAGTAGTGTAAAATAAAACTGTATAGTTAATAAATCAATAAACAATAATTAAATAAATATTATCGCGAAACGCTCGGGGCATTAACTGAATTACTAATACCTTTCTAACACACAGAAAAATGGCACTATACTCGTACTAATATGTCATAAAATAAAAAAATATAATATACGTAAGGACATTAACACACAGCACCATCTAGTTCCATGGTAAGCTACGAGGCTTGTATTATGGATACCAGATAGTTGATACACTACACATATATAACTTTAAATATATACATATTATAAATATAAACACCTATGACTGGAGTACAAGCATTCGTGCTCATCACAAAAATGAATGTCCAGCGGGACTCGAACCCGCGACCGCTGGCAAGGCAGGTAGGGTCACTACAAACTGAGCCAAACGTGTCGTCAAATTTTCATCGTCATGGAATTTAATATAATAAATATACACAATATTATAATAATAATAATAAAAGATATCGATAATAATCTATTACAATGTTACAATATACCAGAAATTTTGCGATCGCAGACAAATAATACGAAACACGAACCGTTGGGAATCCTTTGTGGCGTGTAGTGTTTATTTTCAACCCTTTCAGCTCCCATTAAACTGCGATTCTGATAATCGCTACCAAATGCGTGCGCCGCAATTGGATTAGGATCCATGTGCATAGGCCCTAGCGAATATTGTAGTCGTTTTCAACATGGGTACAAAAATATGTTTTCTTTTAGTAGGTAATAATCAACGACTTACCCTCGCTTCGCTCGGGTGCGTCCCTAGGTACCTTTTAATTTTTTTGAGCGAAACCCTAATTCTATTTCTAAAATAAAAGTAGCATAAGGTACTCCTTATAATATCAGCTATCTGTCAGTAGAAGTCCCGTTAAAATCGGTCCAGTCGTTTCGGAGATTAGCCGAAACAAGCAAACAGACAGACAGACAGGCAAAAATTTTAAAAATTGTGTTTTTCTTATAAGTACCGTATATAATTCCATAATATGCATTTAGTATAAAGCTGTTATTTTGACATTACAAACAGACACTTCAATTTTATTTATCTGTTTAGAAAAGGATATTATTATGAATTAAACTCAAAATAAGGATAATACTGTCAAGCGAAACTATCTCAAATCAGCTACCAAAAGTTTCGACTAAATCCACGTTAAGCTACGGAAAGAATTCCAAAGATTATCGGGTAAAAACATACAGACATTTTTGATATCGTAAAAATAATCATAACATTAGCTCTATATAATTGAAAGTGTCAGTAACATAGTAATATTATATTACATTTATGCCATTACGAATTATACTACGTCGCTAACAAGTAAAACTATTATAGAGCTCCATTTTCATTTATCATAGAGAAGAACTTTTGAAGTAAAACGTAGATTAAGACTTGGGTATCCCCTGGCTCATTCTCTGTTATGAATTATACCGACGTGAATCTACACAAAAATACAGTTGTCAAAGTTATTCTGTTTTTCCCACTTCTGATTAAGTTTGTATAATCTATACGTATAATAAAATTCTAACTGAGTTGAATCTGCATATTAAATATTTTTTGGAAAATCTTATTGAAATAATCATTATTACAGAGGCCGAATCTATAGTTTTTAGAATGTTTTGTTTGTCTGTCTGTCTGGGAACTCATCACGAGAAAACCACTGAACAGATTTTAATGAAATTCGGTATGATAATAACTGGTTATCTATAGGATACTTTTTACTGCTAGAAAATACCTTATCTCAGAGAAATCGATACTAAACGTTAAAATGTACCTGGGGACGAAACCAAGCGAAGCGAGGGTGAGTCGCTAATTTTATTCTATATTTCCTTATTTCTAATTAAGTAGATCAATTTTATTAATATTTTTTGTTATTCTATTATTTTTAAATATAAATGTTAGTTAATATAAAAACAATGTAAATATGTAAAGCCTAAACTCACCTGCAAAGTATGTAGCATTATTGTCAGGATACGATGTCAAATATCGAGGGTCGTACCCGGGCATAATATGTCCTGTTTGCATTACCTGAACACAACATTCTATTTAACTCTTTTAATACATAATTATGAAATAGTGATCCATGATAATGAACTGTGTATTTAATATGATACATTAATAATTAATAATTATTATTTTTACACTTGCGGGAATCGAATCTGGGATCAACTGAATAGTAGAAAAAAGAAAGATACGCTATCTTGCTTCTGAGCAGGACAAGCTTATAACTTCATCCGATTCTCACTTCTTTATTTGCGATCCGACATATTGTATACCATTCAATGAGAATAATCGTATGAAGAATGTAATAATTATTATTAATGAGAAAATAAATTCGTCAATTTATTTATTTAGTTTAGATATTTTGCTACCACCTTACACCAAGACCTGATTCGTTGTCAAATTATTTAAACAGGCATTACCTAATTTTGTAAAACAAAACCTTTTTGATCTAGTTCCTAGGCGAGCCGTAAATTATGAATTTAAGCAAACCATTCATACCTAAATGAAGAAATTTAGAGTTGGTAGACGGTAGTTATAAAATGTAGTTAAAAAAATATTAAAATTTATAGTTAGGTGCATATAATACAAAAAATTATATCATACATTCGGTGAATAAGTTTGCATTTGCGGTGCACTATAATGCATCTCTGGTCCTTGCACTGTGCTGTTGTAGGCATTGTAGTACATTTTGTGTTCCGGACTGTAAGTTTTGGATACATTTATAAAAATATAAATTTATTTAAGTTTTAAATTTCTATTTCTCAACTATAACTTGTAAAATAAAAACTCCATTGAAAATCATCGAGCCTTTTAGAATGAAAAGTGATTAATTAATCGTCACGATTTTATTAAATGTGGGTAACTATCGATGAACTAACATTAACAGATAAATAATAATAATTGTTTTATCATCTTTAATATTCCAAATTATCCTATATACACAGTGTTGCAGAAACGAATAATTGAATTAAAAATTATCCACATGCTAAATATCGATGCTAAATATGGATGGACTACCTGTACAAATAAATTCTGAGACTTGCCGGTAGGGAACCTATTTACAGCCATAGCCCATAAAAAATTATTATTAAATAATACAATTTTACAAACATAATACTTTCTTAGATTTACGCGAATGTTTGACATTTAAATAAAACTATCTTTTCGGATTTTTTCGCGGATTTATTTTGATTTTTGCTTCCCGACGTTTCGATTGCTTTACAGCAATCATGGTCACGGGAGAGACTGAGGTGTTAGATGTCTCAAAGGTATTATATAGTTGTTGTTGCCATTATTATATTTATAACTATAAAGAAAAATTTTTTTTTTTTCTTTATAGTTATAAATATAATAATGGCAACACTAAATATAGATTATTAATCAATAAATTTTCTAAAAAATTGTAATAATTATAATAATAAAGCTAAAATTAAATAAATTATATAAAATTATATAATATAAAAGTAATTAAAATTATAAAAATGTTTTAAAAATGTTTTAAAATTAAAATTAACAAATATTGTAAGGTACTTTGGTGCCAATTTTCAAGTTTTTTGAATTCATTTTGTTATTTGTGGGTAGGCTGTCTGTAACAACTATATAATACCTTTGAGACATCTAACACCTCAGTCTCTCCCGTGACCATGATTGCTGTAAAGCAATCGAAACGTCGGGAACCAAAAATCAAAATAAATCCGCGAAAAAATCCGAAAAGATAGTTTTATTTAAATTTTACAAACAATTATAACAGTATATTATAATGGTTATATATTATTACATTTTTTTATTGTTATTCTTTTATCTGTCTTTTAAGATAATTTAAATAATAAATAAAAGAAGTCTGTGAAAATATAAGCCTACAAACAATCACTAGAAAAGGTCTACGCAATCTTCCTGCTACTTACTTAATAATATTGTTATTTCCAGTACTAGTAGTTGCAAACGCTATCATTTGATTTCCCTCAGGATATTCTGAAAAACGTAGATTTTGCAATATAAATATTTTCTAGATCTTTGTTCATCATTTCTCAGTCTCAATTATTTTATGAAGTACAACAAGTTTTTACCTGCTGCAGCTCTTCGTTCTCTTGTAATATATCGGTCCATTTTAAATTTTAATTCAATATCAGTTAGAATATAGTTGAAATAGTATTCCAGGTTAAACTAAAATAACAACAAAATTACTTTTTATTTTCTTTTCATTTATCTATGCTTAAAATATTATAACAGAAAATAATAGTTATAGCAGTTGAAAATGAAAATTATGAATTATGAAATTTGGCGCCAACTGTAGGAAATGGATTGTGAATTGTGATTTGTATTTTGTGACGCTAAAAATATAGACTCAGGATCACAAATATTATTCCATTCCATTTTATTTTTATTATAAGAAATAAGTATATATACAATTTTATACTGATTTAGTCATTCCAAAATGAATTTTAAATATTGCTATATATTCAGAAATTGTTTTTTATAGTCTTTGAAGATAAAGCTTTATTTTATTCTAGTCTGAGTATTCGACAATAGTCTATAGACTTTGACGTTGATAATTGACAGTTGACAAGTGACAGTGACATTCCAACTTTTCAACTAGTGTTAGTCAATACCAATAGTCATAGAATTGCAACTTATTTTGTATAAAATTAAATTTAAATAATTTTTAAACTATATTTATTTGATTAATACCGTCAAATTAAAGATTATCATTTGCACATCTTACAAATAGGCATACATTGTTAACAGGAAAAAATGGAACTACAGGATACTTATTATAACAAATCAGAATATGTTGAAACTGTAAGTTGTACTTGTAAAGTAACTAAGTAATTTAAATATTAAATATTGAGTGAGGAGTAAACTTCATTTTCTTTCTTATATATTTTTAATATTTAACTACAATTTCAAAACAATATATTAAATTATAACTCTATATTAATAATTCTTGTATAACTTAAGATTTACAGCAATAGTAATATGTAAAAAATATTATTTTACAGGCTTCTGGAAATAAAGTCAGTAGACAAACTGTACTTTGTGGATCTCAAAACATAGTATTACATGGTAAAGTTATAGTTCAAAGTGATGCAATTATTAGAGGTGATCTAGCGAGTGTTAAGACTGGTAGATTCTGTATCATTAGTAAGGGCTCTGTTATCAGACCACCATTTAAAAAGTTTAGCAAAGGGCAAGTATTTATTTTATAAAACAACTTTTAAGTATATTTTTAATGCTTATTATCAACAATTTAGATTAACATATATTATACTTAGTATAAAAAATCTCATTATCATGTTAAGAAAAGTCATCAAACTGCCATTCAAACCACAGAAAACATGTACAGTGTATATTTTCTTCCTTATGTTATAGCTTTTAAATATCTTTTTGTTACTTTCTAGGGTAGCATTTTTTCCACTGCAAATGGGTGATCATGTGTATGTTGGAGAAAATACAGTCGTAAATGCTGCTGTTGTTGGTTCATATGTTTATATTGGTAAAAATGTTGTAATAGTAAGTATTATCTTTATGCATATTATTATATCTATTTTCAGACCTAAACAATACATCATTATTCAGATGAGTTTTTTTTTTTTTTTAAGTAGGAATTATTTTAATTCAATTGTTAGTAAACTTAAAATTACATACATGCATGCAAAGCATACAACTACATTTCTTTTATCTCTTAGGGTAGAAGATGTGTATTAAAAGACTGCTGTATGATAGAAGATAACTCAGTATTACCTGCAGAGACAGTGGTGCCTTCGTTTGCAAGATACTCGGGCAATCCTGCAAGATTAATCACAACTCTGCCTGAAGCAACTCCAGACCTAATGACAGAATTTACTAAGAGCTACTATCAACACTTCTTACCTACAACTATAAATTAGTTCTTAAAAAATAATTTAATGGATTACTCATGTATTTGGTTTTTACACTGACAACATTTTACCTACCACAAAATAGTCGTATTCAAAAAATGTTTTAAATATAATGTTCATAACACAATAAAGAAGCAAAATTACCTTAGTTACTTAAAGTTAACATAAAATAATTAAGTGTGTCCATGATTTTACAAAATACTAATAATATTATTGGGGGAACCTCACCCCATGAGTAGTTACATAAATGAAAATTACTCTGACAACCAATAAGATTTAAACTATCTCTACGAAAAATTGCATTCACAATATGCTGTTTCACATTTATATTAAGTAAGCATGCTTTTTGTATTAAAATACCTAGCCCAATTATTTTATATTATATAACTTGAAATTTCTTCCATTGTAATGAAAGAATATAAAAATTAAGAAAAGATGTACTTTTGTGGTACTATTCTGTACATGTTGGATCAAAAATACTTTTTTAGTTTTATTTAAGTATATAACTATAATATATAAGTATAATAATAGTCATTCATTAATTTATATACAGCTTTATTTAAAAAATATATAACGCATTTTTATTTAAAGCATGAATTTGCATGCCCCATTATTCATAAATTAATTTCTTCCCTTTGTGTATGCAAGACTTTAAATGTTGATATAAGTTAAGAAATAAATATTTTAGTAGTAGATTGATAAATGCTATAGACTTACTAGACGATTTCCAAGCTAAGTGACATAACAATTTTACGACTTTTATCAGGATGAGACAGACATACAAGCGATGAATACAACATCGACATACGTCATTATTTCGATTTTTCCATATTTATTTTTAAACCAACTAGCTTTCTCAACATTAAAAAAAAGTTAGAAAGTTTTGGAGTTACGTTATTGCCCTACTGATGGCCTCATAATAATCTCCACTCTGATCGACGTGCACGTATTCACCACTCACCACATTATTGATACAAAAATTATGTTGATGATTAGTTAAAATAGACTACACTTTCACCCGACTGCGGCGAAGCCCAAATGAGAGCTATGTGTTTAACCTGTATGTATGTATGTTCGATCTTATGTTCCCTCATAATTTACAAATGGCTTAATCGATTTTGATGATACATACGTTATTATATGTGTCTCGTCTTAATAACGCGAGTGTTATATTTTAGGCGTTAATTTATCTTTAATCTTTATAAAAAAAATCTTCCAAATCCGTCGAGTAGGGTATCAAACTGAAAATTTTTAAGACGCGATCACAAGAAAATATCCAACTTATATGTTGAAAAGTAATTTGAGATAAGACATTGAGAAATAAAACTCCAAATGTTGAATATCTGAAAATTTCTTAAAACTAAAAAGCTATAAATAAAAAATTAAATATAAAAATAATAAAAACCCGATTGCGTAAAAAACTTAACTGAAGAAAACATGTTGACAAAGGAACATAGTATTATGTAGTCGGAGACATATAATTATTATATACATACACGTAGCAAGACTCGCAGCAAGTATAAAACATATGTATAGTATATTCAACTTATTTTCATATTTTTAGTTAGTTTTTATGCAGACAGGTCCTTTTATTTTTATGTTTTTTACGTAAAGATATGATTTAGGTACACAGTAATTATTCTAAATCTATACATACATATATTAAAAGTATAACTGATTGCTGTTCTTATATGGAAGATATTTGAGAAAAACTATTTTTGGGGTGTCTTTATTAGCGCAGTAGAACCCAAAACAATGATTTTTAGAATTTTTTCTGTTTGTCTATGCTTTTGTGCACACTAATCTCAGAAACGGCTTAATCGATTTGGGTGCGGTTTTCACTAATGTATTATAGTAAGCTTCTCTTAAACATTTATGTAGTATTTGTTTGATAGTTTAGGAAAAGAAACTTCTAATGTAATTTGAGATCACTTGTATCTATAATCTATTCTATCAAAAAAGGTTGAGCATATTAATTAATAACGTTCAGCTTAGACTGGGCTCGTGTCTGTCGGACGCCCGCGCACTCTGATAACAGCAAAACTCTACTACATTTACCTATTTAAAAAAAAAAAATTAGGGTTCGGCGCAAAAAAAAATAAAACCAATGAAATTGTAAAGAAAATTCAAGTATCTAGGGACACACCCGGGCGAAGCGAGGGTAAGTCGCTAGTAAATTATATATTTGTCATTATCTGTGGTATGAATAAATTTTGAATGTACTCTGTATCCTGTCCTCAATATGATCTGTCAAGCAAACAAGTAGAAATTTCTTAAAATTGCCCTTTCCCGATTTTATAGTTTATTTTCCTTGTTATGATAAGAGTACCACGCAATCATCTTATTTAATCTAATGTTTCCTATATTTTAAACACACCCCAATATGGAATTCCACTATTCCGAAGTCTGTATGCCGTCAGATCAATTAATGAATGGTGAGTTGTAGTGTTGTAAAAAATATTGAAAAATTGATCCATTAAATATTTCATCTATTTACGATTTTACTAAAACGTATATATAACCGAAATAACGTTCTAAATAAATGTTGACGTTAGTTCATAAAAAGTATTATCAGTTATCTAGTACAGTAATTCAAATAAAAACAACTATACACAATGTACATAAATAATATACGTGGATTTGTACGAATATTACATTAGAGATTGAAGTGCTAGTGAAAATGTTCAAAGAAGAATAAATTTTATTTTAAGTTTAAGTGATAATATATGTAATTACTTCAATTTGTTACTAACTTTGAATGTTCTATTTATTCAAGAAAAACTTGTATAAATTTCACTCAATAAAAATAAAGACAGGTTTAATCCTTCACAAAGTAGTTACAAAAACCTGTTATATTTTATTACTAATTAATTTTCAGATCAATATCTTCCTGAATATTCACAACCATATTTATTAAGAAATGAAGAGGCTGAATATGAAATCCGTAGCACTGTGCTTGTTGATGGGGGAGATCATTATGGAGTTTCCTCAGTAGTTTTTGATAAATTTGAAGAATTAGTGTGGATGGGAAATCAGGGGGTAAGATGTAATTTTAATCAAAGTAAATTTCTTTCCACTTACCAAAAATATATAATTGCTAATTAGATTTGAAATATTTTTTTACTACCCTAAGGCAAATCATTTTGTTATTGTACATATATATATGCATGTATTCTTATATTATAAACAAAAATATAATTTTGATAAGACCAATTGTTTTCACAAAAATGCTGTTGATAACTTCCTCATGGACTTAAAATGCTGACTTTTAATTTAAATGGAACATTTTATAATTCAAAAGTGCTTATAATAGAGTATTTTAATAACTACTTTTTTGATTTGAATATTTAAGGGTCATGTTACATCATACTATGGACCAACCATGCAGAAATATACATCATTCCAAATCCATGCAAATGAAGAAGTAAGAGACATTATGACAGTGGATGCTGGTATCTACTGCCTTACTAAATCTACGTTACGTCATCAAATAAGAAGGGGTATACCAAGACACACACATAAGTAAGTCTTATAATTTCATTTTTTTTAATTGGTATAATTTTCTTGTATGAACATATTGTAAAAAATATTGTATATTTTTTAAATAATGTGTACATGTTCATTTATATATGTTACTAGAGACTAACCTGCTTTTAACTTTTGCTTCGCTTGGGTGCATCCCTAGGTATGTTTTAACGGTTAGTATGGATTAGATAGACTATATATTATATTACTGTTCCGCTCCCTTGGGTAGTAGCATGATGCCTATAGCCTTCCTCAATAAACGGGCTATCTATTGCAAAAATATTTTGTCATATCGGATTAGTATTTCCTGAGATTAGCATGTTCAAACAAACAAAGATAGTAAAGTTTAAAGAGGCAAAGGAAATTGTTGTATTAAATGAATAAGTGACATACTTTTATATATTTTCTTTGCATTTTTCATTAATAATATTTAGTTATAATATTGAACAATTTTTTTTTTAGATATTTATAAACCTTTTTTGTTATCAGGAACATACAGTATAAAACGAAGTAGATTGAATTGATCATGATGTATACCAACACAAAATAACCATATTGCTATAAATCTAAGTAAATTAAAAAATTGTAAATTTCTTCCACAGATCACCAAATATGACAGACATGCAGTGCCTATTTCAAGTAAATTCACATAAATTTTTGATGGGAGGGCATCAGGATAAACTTTTAGAATTAGATCTTAACAAAATGGCAGAAACTGTAATTGTGAGTTTTGAATAATATAGTTTAAATTATTTTTCTGTTATTTATATTTATTACTGGAATTTGTAAATATATGTACATTTTTAGTATTACTTATTCTAACAATATTAAGGGATTTTTTATATTGTTTACCTTATAATTTGATAGAAGGTATTAGATTTGATTATCATGAAGTGTAAATTGTTGCCAAAGTACTTATTTTAGTTGTTTTACTTTTTATTTTCAATATATTGTAATTGACTGAATAAAATGTTATGCAAATTGGAACTATCCTTATTTGTTTCAAAGCAACTACAGTATAACTTTGATATCTCAGGAAGCACAGAAAAATATAAATCAACAATATATAAATAACAATAATTACTAATTGCTAACTTATGTCTGTGGCTCCATGCGTGAGTTACAATGATAATACATAGCCTATGGACTCTCACATGGATCCTCTAATTATATTGAAATCACTTTAAAATCGGTTGTTTTGTCTATAAGTTTCTTCTATTCCACAAAAAATCCTTTTTTGCCCTAAAATAGAAATTGTAATTTTAGTATTAAAAATTAGTTAATCTATTCTGTCGTTTCCATAAAAAAAAGAAAAACAAATACCAAAAAGTATAATATATTCTTATTCATAATAAATATAAACAAGGCAATTTTTATAGGAAGCTTATGATCAGAGCAGTATTTGTGTGGTTTTCGAGCATAAATGCATGTTTGTAGTGATAATGTACTTTCTGGATCTATATTATTATATTTTTTTATTATATTTACACTAAAAGGCAGTGGTAGTCCAGTGGTAATGCGCTCGCTTGGAATACCGAGTGAAGCTGGTTCAAATCCCGGGTCTCACACCTCTAATATTTTCATGTGCGAATCACACCTCTAATATTTTCATGTATTACGGCGAAGAAAACATTGTGAGAAAACCTGCATGTCTGAGAGAAACTAGCAAGTTTTCGAAAGACATGTGAAGTCCGCTAACCTACTTGGCCAGCGTAATGGACTATGGCCCCCTCGTATTGAATCAGTGGGACGTTAGAAAGGGCTGAATGCATTTAGTATTTACATTATTCTAATTCCAGAAAGTTCCAGAAGATGGTTGCGCGGTACTCCGTAGTGGGGGTGGTTCGTTGGTAGCTTGTGGCAGTGCCAATGGGATGGTCGCATTAAGAGATATAAGGAGCCCTGGTAAAGCAGAGCATACGTTTAGAGCACACACTGCATGTTTATCCGATCTGGATATGCAGGGCGATCAGCTGATTACATGTGGATTCACACAATCGTGAGTGTGTTTCTGATTTTTTATTCTATATGGTTTCTTACATGATGATTTTTTGTATGTAGAGTGCTTTATCAGGAGGCAATAAATAATAAAAAAATATTTTTATGGGTTTCGCGAAATAATGTGCTAATATTATAAATCTGATCACATTATTTTTTTGTTACTTTGAGCATTTTTTAATCCCTGGAAATAACAGTCAAAGTTGAAAAAAAATCTTTTCATTTTTTCGAGGAAAGTTGTCTATAACCACAAATAAATTTATATAAATTTTGTCAGGTCTATCTAGTCTATCTTCTATATATTCATACTAATATTATAAATGTAAAAGTGTGTTTGTTTGTTTGTCCTTCTTTCACTTGAAACTTGGCATTAATACTCTTCAATGCAGTTAAATAAATATGTGTATTAAGATTTTTTGAAATTCATTTCGTAAGGGGGTAAAATAGGGGATGAAAATTTGTATGAAACCTTTCCTTTTTAGAGTTTTTTTTTGTTGTTTTAGCGCGAGTGAAGCCGCGGGTTCTGCTAGTATATATATAAAAATCAATTGCTGTTCGTTAGTTTCGCTGAAACTCAAAAACGACTGTTTCTGTAAGGGAATCAATACGTCAGATTACATTTATGGCGTTAGTCTGTCTGTTTCATACTAACCGTTATAATGTATTTAGGGACAACCTCGAGCGAAGTGAGGTAGTAGGCTAGTAGTAAATATATATAACAAACAATTTGTAAATTAATCTATACATATAATAAAATTGTAACTAAGCCGAATCTGTACATTAAAATAATATTTCTTGGAAAATCGTATTGAAATAATCGTTATTATCAATACAGAGACCGAATCGATAGTTTTTAGAATTTTTGTCTGTCTGTCTATCTATCTGTCTGTCTGTTACCGCATCACGGATAAACTACTGGAGGGATTTTGATGAAATTTGGTATTATAATAGCTGGTCATCCGGTTCAACATATAGGATACTTTTTACTGGGGTAAAATATCTCATGTCTGAGAAATGTATACTAAACGTTAAAACTTAAGTAGGGACGAACTCGAGCGGAGCGGGGGTGAGTCGCTAGTTATAAATAAACGTTTCTATATAAATAGCTAAACAATTTAAGTCATCTTCAACCCCAATAGCGGAACAGTCCCCGTACCAGAGAATTACATATTAGTGTGGGACGTGCGCCGCATGCAGGGCAAGCCGTGGTCTATCCCCGCGGCGTCGCCGCTGCTGCTGCACTTCCTGCCGGCGGTGTCGGGCCGCGCCGTGGCCGTGGCCGGCGACGGCCGCGTCACGCTGCTGCGGGTCAACGAGACCCACGCTTCCGAGTGTCAGAGTGTGTTTCAGGTGAGGGTTATTTTTTATTTTTCTTTTTTTTTCAATTTTAGTATTATATACCAGTACTTAAAAAACCGTGGAGTGGCGTGAAGTAAGATTGACTGCAAGAGAAAGAGACAGGAAGGGAGAGAGAGACAGACAGAGAGTGAAAAAGAGACTTATAGTGTAAATAACGCACAGGCACAGAGAGAGGAGAGAGAGAGAGAGAGAGAGTATGGACTAAAGTGAGACACTCGCATGCAGACGCACGTAGGGTAAGCCGTGGTGCGCCCTCGCGACGTCGCCGCTGCTGCTGCATTTCCTCCCCGCCGTGTCACGCTGTTGCGGGGTAACGAAAGACACGCGTCTCGAGTGTCAGAGTGTGTCTCAGGTGAATGATTTTTTTTTTGTCGTGTCAGTATGTAGAGAAGTATGGATTGACGTGATGTAAGGTTGACTGCGGGAGAAATAGAGAGAAAAAAGAGTATGAACTGAAGTGGGACTTTTGCATGCAGACACATGTAGGGCAAGGCAGTGTCCATCCCCACGATGTCACCGCTCCTGCTTCTCCACTTTACCCCCTTTTCTAAGGAAATTTCTAAAGCTTTCAACGACTGGAAACAAGATGGAGGGCAATCTTGAAAATTTGAAAATGTTCTGTCCACCTTTTCTGCGGTCCTGTTTCAGCATTTTTTAGGCAGTTTTTTGTTCCATATAAAAAAAATACAGTATTGTTTTTTTTTTTAAGTTCACTATAAAACAAATATGATGGATAAAATTCTATTATCAAAATATTTTTAAACTTATCTGATGCCTTACATGATTTTTTGGGTAACTAAAAAAAATATCTTTATATAACTTAAAAATGTCCACCAACCCGACCTTGGCCAGCGTGGTCGATTATGGCCTAATTCCCCTCGTACTGAAGGGAGGCCCGTGACCAACAGTGGGACATTAAAAAGGGCTGAATACAATTTAAAAATACCTATTTCGTTTATTTTTACTGGTATATAAAATTCATACATTATTAAAATACATAATATTATTCATAGGTGGACACACACAGTGCACAATGCAGTGTAATGGATGTATCGTCAACAAGCCAAGCCTTAGTGTTTGGGGACCTGTCGGGTCATCTGCATCTCTTCTCTGCGCAGCACAATCATGAGCCTGTGTTTAATAATTTTTCAAGGTAAATTTTAGATTTGTAATTTTTATATAATCTAAATATATAATGTACTCTATATGTCTATTTAGTATTGTGCCGTTATAATAAAGAAAGCCCTAACTAACAATTTGGTCAAAAACGTCTTAAATCCAGATTCGGAATCAGCAAAAAAAATTCTACTTGATAGACTTATTCATAAAGATCTAAGTCTTATGAATCCGGAGATACCATATAACCATTTTCATCGTAACTACGTCAAAATTACTACTAAGTACTGAGACAAAACTTCAAATATCTCGAAATCAACTTTGACGAAGTGTGGCTTTCTTTTTTATGACGGCAGTTAAATAAATAAATAAACAACTAAAGTCCGGGTATGATGGAAGAAGAATTCAGTACATTAACCTGCTATTATTTGTCTCTGTCGCTCCCGCGTAAATATATTGCCGTCGTGCTCACATACATGCAATGACCGCCGTCTTAAAGGATTGTGAACCTTTTACTTGCGAGAGTAAGGTCTATTTTGTACGAATTTTTTTTCATTTTTCTCTTTTAAGTATTTCATATAACACGCACTTCGACAAATGTGTTTGTGTCCACTTTCAGTAGGTAAAGAGGTTATTGTACGAGATTCTTTCTGCTCCGCGGCCGGACTTTAGTGACTCTATGTATATTTAGTAGTTTATTTATTACTTTATAAATAGGTTGCTTCCCCGTACAAACTTTCACCCCCCATTTTCATCTCTTTAAGGGATGATTTCCTGGATAAAAACTTTTCTATTTCCTTTCCAGGGTCTCAAACTATCTTCTTACCAAATTTCATCTAAATCGGTTCAGTAGTTTCGGAGCCTATTCGACGCAAACAAAAGAACAAAAAAACATTTTTTTTTCTCTTTATAATATTAGAATAGACAAAATAGTATGCCATTATATGTGTTCATGCCTATATATTTTTCTCACACAAAGTACCGTCAAAGTAAAATAGATGGTGCAAAAGTCATATATTATGCTAATTTTAAACCTAGCCTAAATCTAAGGAAAGACACATAATAAAATCACTTTTTATTATTACCTTTAAAATAATTATTCTTCTTTCAGAGATGGTTTTTATAGTTTTTTTTAATTCATCCTTAAAGTGATACAGATAACCTATTAAAAAAATGGTTACTAGATTCAATTTCCGACGAGTGTAGATATCGCGTAGCACAGAAAATAATGTACAAAAATAAAAAAGAAAACCCGACTGCGTAAAAAGTGAACTAAAAAAATGAGAACAAGTTGACGAAGGAACTTAGTATCATGCAGTCGGGCATATAATATTATCATCTGTACAGATAAATAAAATTAAAGTGTCTGTTTGTAATGTCAAAATAACAGCTTAATACTAAATGCATATGGAAATATATACGGTACTTATAAGAAAAACACAATTTTAAAAATTTTTGTCTGTCTGTTTGTTTCGGCTAATCTACGAAACGGCTGGACTAATTTTAACGGGACTTTCTCTGGCAGATAGCTGATATTATAAGAAGTAACTTAGGCTACTTTTATTTTAAAAAAGAATTAGGGTTTTGCTCAAAAAAAAAACGTATCTAGCAACGATCCGAGCGAAGTGAGGCTGAGCCGCTAGTAAGTATTGTAAACCCTAATGAATGTTTTCAGAGGGACGGAATTCGCCGACCCCCCACCAAACCTACCGTATGCGAGTTTCAACGACACGACGTTCTCCTTCTCTTCCATCCCACTGCCGCCGCTACAGAGCGACAAGTGGTTCAACGAACTGCCTGCTGAGTTCTTTAAGAAGGTTTACAGGTGTGTTTCAATTGCTAGGTAATAACTGCCTCGGTGGTTTAGTAGCTAGCATATATGGTCGTAGATCCGGAAATCCTGGGTTCGAATCCCGGGCCGGGCCAAGTTCAACTATTGAGTATTTCTGTCAAGAAATTCTCAGTAACAGCTCGTATTTGGTAAGTTGGCGGTGTTTCACTCCCGTGCCTCGGAGAGCACGTAAAGCCGTCGGCCCTGCGCCTTAAGGCCGCGCGCTCTTTGGAGGCGTTTTCGTTCTCGTTTGAACACGTACGAACACACACGAATGATCCCGACCTTTCAAGTACCATGGGGGCGCGCACATTGGGTGCGAGGTCAGAAAACAATCTGAACTTCTTGGGATATAAAACACATTCGTGCGTTGAAAATTAAAAATGGATGGAACTACCTGTTTGACGGAGAAAAACGTATTCAATGTGCGCACTTACTTCGTACAACCACGATCATACGTTTAAGTACGATACATATTCGTGTCCAAAGTGCGCGCAGCTTAACTCTCACCGGTCGTGTCGAGTAGTCGTCCCACCGAAGTATGAGAATGACTGGAATAGAGAGTGCATTTGTGTCTGCGCGACCACGAGCTGCCTTAGTTTACAATAAATAATATCCTCTTGGCCGATTTTGGCTGTGGCCAACTTCCCAACCAACCAATCGCAAGATATTTTGTAATGCGCAAGTATGTAAGTGTACTCTCTATTATATTAATCTTAAATAATAGATAAATATCTTGGGACATTAACACACAGCGCCATCTAGTTGCATGGTAAGGTACGAGGCTTGTATTATGGATACCAGATGGTTGATACACTACACATATATATAACTTTGAATATGTACATATTATAAATATTACCTAAAAAGAATTTATAATTATGAAACAATTTTCAGAAAACCCAGGCCAATCGATCCTGAAGTACTAAGAACAATGAAAATGCAGGGTCCCATCGGATACGCTCCCAATCCTAGAACACATTTACGTAACGAGGTTATTGACTTATAATATTTTAGAGTATAAAAATATTTTATATTAATTTATTTGATAATATTTAATTTCAATAAAAAAAATATACTTTATTTTACTTAAATTAAAAATATGTACATTAGAAGTATGCGAATGCGAATGTATTACTCGTCCGACTTAACTGTGCATCTCGATTGAATGTGACCTCTCTCCCGCGTCCGCCTCGCGCGTTCAGTAGCGATAGCATCTTTGTTATTGTTCCGCGTATATCCGTTTTGAATCGTTAATTGTTGTTAAATTTTTTGTTGTTATTTAGTTGTTATTGTTTGTTTTAGTTAAGTTTTAATTTATTTGTTGTATTTGAAGTTATTTATATTTATTACTGCGATAAAAACTACCTATGAATGTTGAATAAAAATGTTACAAATTAAATATTGAATAACATCACATGTACATTGCTCTGATTCCAAATTAAGTAGCTAAAGCAGTTATGTTATGGAAATCAGAAACAACGACGGTGCCACAATACCCAGACCCCGAGTCAATATAGAAAAGTTAGTTTTCTTTATTAGCCCGACCGGACGGACACCATGAAAAGCGGTTTCGTCAAAAATATTTTAAAGAAATTATCTTTTTTGCAAGTTGTACAGTCCGAGTGACGTCACAGTGCCAGGGGCACAGTTAAGTCGGACGAAATTTCTTTTTTTTATATATTTCGTACTTTGTACAGTGTAATATATGAATTTAGTCACATTGACAAATATATATTGAATATTTATATTCAGTATATGAATTATTATTATAAGGTATATTTTCATTTTTAGAAACCGTATATCGATGACAATCTTGAAGATTTACTTGACGACAAGAAAAATGATTCTAAATCCAGTATACAACCCATTCCAAAAGAATACTTGAAGGTATACTTTTTCTTTTTTTTTTAATTAATATATTTTTTAAGCGTATTATAAAAATCGAGCATATTATGTTTATGGCTGTTTGTATCTGCGTACATATATCATAGCTCTCAAGTTAATGAACCAATTTTTATGTGATTAGCAGCCGTTTATTTATTAAGATGATTAATTAGTTCTACATGAGTTTTAAATATATTATTATCTATACAAATAAATAAAATTCAATTCAATTTTCTTCTTAATGGCTTCAAAGCGTGCCAGTTGAGCACACATTACTTTGCCAATGTCACATAGAATGGAGAAGATACCCAAGTCGCTAGTTTTAGTTAATAAAATAATTATGAGGAATAATAATTTCAGATAAAACAGAATATATAGGTTCTTCATTGTTTAAATAATCTATGTTATGTATGTTTTTTTTTTTCATTTAGACCGTAAAACTATAACAAATATACGTATTATAACATCGTTTTTGAATTTATTTACTTAATTACTCACTTTCTACAAATATTTTTAAGATTGACATCCGTTATAATAAGCATGGGCCCAACGAAGAAATAGAAGCGATGAACAAAACCGGTATGCCGGGACTTGAGGCCACGCTGCCCAACTCTTATTGCAATGCTATGTTACAGGTAATTATTTCTACAATTTTAAAACTAATATGTTGAATAATTATAAACAAATAAAAGTTAAAAAATATATTATAGTACTTGGGACTTACCCTCGCTTCGCTTGGGTTCTTCCCTAGTGAAAATCAAATACAAATCTATCCCACAGGAACCATACATTTTTCCGGGATAAAAAATAACCTACATGCTGTTTCAGTATAATCTATAATCTATTTCTGTGTCAAATTCCATCCAGATGCGTTCAGCCGTTCTGACGTGATTGAGTAATGGGATTATGGTTTTTTTTTATATTTTCGGGAAGCGCTAAGTCGTGATAATTGTTTCAGGTTTTTTTATTTTTTATCGTTGCAGGTTCTATATCACATTCCACCGCTTAAAACCACCTTGTTGGCACACACATGTGCTAAGGAGTTTTGTCTTAGCTGTGAGCTCGGTAAGTATGTTATGCTTAAAATCTAGTTTTATAAATAGAATTAAACTCCTTTAAATAAAATATTATATGTTAATACTATAAGACCAAAAAATATATATCTAGAGATGGTGTAATATGCACAGATTGATTTTTGATGTTTGAGGTAAATTAATGAAAGTGAAAAACTAGATTCGAAAAGTGTACATAATCACAGATCATAATTATAATACTATACTAGACATAATATGCGTGTACAAAATATATCTAACGATATACCTGAATTGTCATTTTGGTTTCTTTGTTTACATTGTTTGTCTTTAATTACATCCCCCGAGTATAGATCTGCAATATCAATATCTTTCTTGTTTTTTTTTGTTTTATAATTTTATGTTGAAATTTGAAATTTATCTGTACATATAATAAAATTCTAACTGAGTCGAATCTGTACATTGAATACTTTTTGGAAAATCTTATTGAAATAGACATTATTCTCGATGCAGACGCCGAATCTATAGTTTTTAGAATTTTTGTTTGTCTGTCTGTAACCACATCATGGAAAAACCACTTTAGGTATTTTGATGAAATTTGTTATGATGACAGCTGGTTATTCGGGTCAACATATAGCATACTTTTTACTGCTGGAAAATATGTCATCTCTGAGAAATCTATACTAAACATTAAAACGACGTTTCTAGAATTAATATTAAAAACCCAATAAAACACATTCCAGGTTTCCTGTTCCGAATGCTGGACACATCGAACGGCGCACCGTGCCAGGCCGGCAACTTCCTGCGCGCCTTCCGCACCGTGCCCGAGGCCGCCGCGCTCGGCCTCATCCTGCCCGAGCGCGACGCGCGCGCAGACCTCGCCGCGCTCGTGCAGGTCGGTACAGGACAACGGATAGGATCAACTCACATTGTCATATTAAATTACTAGCCACTCATCCTCGCTAAGCTCGGGTTCGTCGCTGGGTTGATTCCCCATACAAACTTTCATCCCAATTTACACCTACTTAAGGGATGATTTCCGGGATAAAAAGTATCCTATGTCCTACCCAGGGTCTCAAAATATCTTCTTAGCAAATTTCATCTAAATCGATTCAGTAGATCCAGAGATTATCTCATACAACCTAACAAACTCACAAACTTTAACTCTTTATAATATTAGTATAGATTTAGTCTAGTCATCGAAGACTAAATGGGGCTTTCACTACTAAAGATCAAGGAGATTTCTAATTTGGTAGAGTGTTACAGTTTGATGTCCTAATTAATGTTCCCAATTTACTACCTCGAATGACCGTCGCTCGCGCCGCTATATTGTAAAAATAGTAACAAAAGCCAGTTTTTCTGAGAATATCTTCTATCCAGCGTCATCTAAGTTATAAGATCATTACAAAAATTATAGAGCATGAAATTTTCTGCAATTTGTGTGGGAAACATTTTTTGGTCAGATAAATAGTTTAGAAGAAAATTAATTAGGATACCAAACTGTAACACTGCCAAATTAGAACTCTCCTTGACCTTTTATTAGTATAAATGCATGGAGTAGAGAGTAGATAGTGAGAATAAAGTTGAAAAGTAAAAAACTTATATTCTAGATTAACATATAGTCTATTTTTCGCTAGCAAAGAGCTTTTCTAAATGTGTATACAAAAAAATATGACCATTCTAAAATATTTATCTAAGAATAAAAAAAAGGGCATAAAAATTAAGAAATTATAATTATAATAATATTATCATAAGAGTTAAGAAATTCTTACTTTATTATATTGTTTTATATGATATTAATAAAACATATATTATCCTAGAGCTGGAACCGGTTCATCCTCCACCAAATACATTCAGAAATACTCGAAACTAGGAAAAAGGAGAAGGAATTAACTTTTATAACTCAGAAAATAACTCCGCCCAGTCCGTTTGTGAATGTAAACAGTAAAAACGGCCCGTACGAGGAGTACAGGTTTACAGAGCTGGAGTTCTTGGGGCCTCCCGAATATGATGAAGATGGGGAGGAACTGAGGAATAGCAAGGTGGAAGGTATGTGTAGTTACATTTTAAATTACTTGTATTATGTATATATAATTAAGACAGTACCTTAAATAAAACTATCATTTCGGAAATTTTCGGGGTGTTGACTGACCTTTGATTGAGCTTGACCTTAAAAAAATTAAAACAAATCCGCGAAATAATCCAAAAAGATAGATTTTAAGATATTTCAAATGTCAAACATTCGAAATTGTCAAATATTATAAAATTAAATGAAAGGTCACTTAGATTTGTAACCAATCTCGTTATTAAAGAAATCTTTGAAGATAAATTTTCCATTACCGACCTCCTAAAATAGTTTAGAAAATTTATTTACACCTTGAAGAACAGACAACCATGATGGAAAAAGCCATTTTCTGCGAAAATCTAAAAAGTAGTTTAAACTGTGTTAAACTTTTGTATAAACCTTGAACCCTAGGTTCAATAGTGTTACATCTTACATACGTCTTCATCATCTTTTATAACATCTAAAGGCCCAAGAAATAGTGGGAATTCCATTGCATGCTCAATGTCCTAACATATTTAATTGTACTAGTGATCGCCGCGTTTAAAACCAACCATAATTCATTAAGTTATATATTTATTGTCTTGCGTATATTACAATATTAATCTATTCTCAATTTGACTACAGACTTTATCAATAAACAAAAGAGTATATATGCGTGTGTGTGTCAAATACATGGTAGTGTGTGTAATGTTTTTTTTATTGATTTAATGTATTTTTATGCATTTTGAAAAAATATTAGCATTCTGCACTCCTTCTCTATATAAACTATAAGTCTGGGAAATTTCATACTCCTCCGTCCGCGCAATTTTCGTAAAAAGACGTACAAAGTTTTTGCTTCACGTATTAATATATAGATATTAATATGTTTTCCTTAAATTTTTAATAATGATTATGGTCGAATTTCAACCACTGGGCTAACACTAGTCTATTAAAATATGCAGCTTTTACTGTAACATATTTTAGAAAACAAGTTTTCTTCTGGCAAATACCAGCAACTGTCGATTTTTTTCATATTATACTGGTACGGATACTATAACGTTCTATATATTTCAGTGCCACCCAGAATCCAACCAGCAGAAATGAATCATGTGCAAAACAACGATAACCACGACACAACAAAAAAATATAAAGACGATAAGGAGGAGTCCGAGATATCTCAGCTGTTCGCGATCGGTCGACAGCAAGTCAATAAATGTACTAAATGTAATAAGGAGGTAAGAAATAATTTATTATCCTATTAATATTATAAATGTGAAAGTTTTGTGAGGATGGATGGATGGATGGACGGACGGATGGATGGATGTTTGTTACTCTTTCACGCTAGAACGGCTAAACGGATCTGGATGAAATTTGGCACAGAGATAGATTATAGTCTGGAATAACGCAAGTTACTTTTTATTTCGCAAACAATGTACGGTTCCCGTGGGACAGATTTGTTTATGTTTAAGGACGAGCTCAAAGCAAAGCCAGAGTGAGTCGCTAGTTATTAATAATGTTATGATTAGGTTTCATTTTGGATTCATTGTTAAACAACAAAAAACATAGTTGCATATTACAAGAAAATAATATCTATGCATATACGTATATTATATAATATTTAACGTTTCGTTTGGCTCAGTTTGTAGTGGCCCTACTTGTTGTGTGAGCAGTTACGGATTTGAGTCCCGAGGGCATTCATTTGTGTGATGAGCACGAATGTTTGTACTCCAGTCATGGGTGTTTATATTTATAATATGTATGTATTTACAGTTATATATGTATAGTGTATCGACTATTTGATATCCATAACACAAGCCTCTAGCTTGCCATGGAACTAGATGGTGCTGTGTGTTAATGTTCCAACATATTTATTGTTATTATATGTTTATATTGGCAGGAAGAGCGTGAAAGCGTAGTGTTAGCGTGCGCGCTAACTGATTGGCGGTCGATGTTGGGCGCGGGCGCGGCGGGCGAGGGGTTCGCGGAGGCGCTGCGGCTGGCGCTGGCGGCGCGGCGCGCCACGCCCGCGTGGTGCGAGCACTGCGCGCGCTTCACGCACACGCTGCAGCGGGGGCGGGTGCTCAGGTCGGTTACTCTATGTTACACTCACGGGTTACTCTGTATTACACTTCATAGGTTACTCTATGCTACACTCACAGGTTTTTTTGAATTAAAACGTCGTTACACACGCTTGACTAGGAGGGTAAGCTGGTGAATGCGTTACGAAAAAATGTGCGTTCGTTTGTTGCCATAGTACCCGTTGTTATTGTCTGACAAATGATGTATAATATTATATTCTTTTGGTAAGGATGATAACGCTCACGACTTCTCGCAGTTCTGTGGTAGAACGGTGAAGGAGGCATAAGGTTGGGAGTGCGGTTCTTACTCTATATTATACTCAGAGGTTACTCTATATTACACTTCTGTATATCTATAGTATACCGAGTGCTTAATTCACTCACAAACTTATTATTACTTGGATTGGAAATAGCCTCAACCCTTTTTTATTTACGCTGGCAAATGCATTTACGCATACCACCTGCATGCACACAAACAAGTGGAAATTGAGGTTATGTGGAAACTCACCAGTCAAAAACGCCTGTACAGCCAAATTGTATTCAATAAAACCAACCTGTCCCAATCTCAATGGCCTCTCACGATCCGAAGTGAGAAGCTACAGTAGTAAAAATAAAATGTGTACAAGTTTTTGTGTCAGCGTGGCAAAGAAGAAACAGACACACACTTTAAGTAAAAGTACTTGGATGACCGAACGTCGTTCGGCGTAGGCGCTCGTTCAGTTGCGTTTTTTCAGAAAAGACATTTATATGGATAAACTTAAAATCAAAGCCTTACCTAAATACAAAATTTGATCCAAATCGTTAGAGCCGTTTCCGAAATACACTAAATAATTTTATATATAAATATACAAGAATTGCTCAATTTATATATGAGATGTTGGTTAACATTCTAGGCAATTTTGCATTTAATGTTAATTCTTCGACACGTAACTTCGAAAGTCTTATCTATACTTCTATACTTAATATTATAAAGCTGAAGAGTTTGTTTGTTTGTTTGTTTGTTTGTTTGGTTGAACGCGCTAATCTCAGGAACTAATAATCCGATTTGAAAAATTCTTTTTGCATTGGATAACCCGTTAACTGAGGAAGGCTATAGGCTATATATCATCCCGGGAAAATGTATGGTTCCCATGGGATAGATTTATTTTTGTCTAGGGACGAACCCGAAGCGAAGCGAGAGTGAGTCTCTAGTGTAAAATATAACGAAAATTTCTTTAAAACTTTCTTAGATTTACGCGAATATTTGACACTTTAAATAAAACTATCTTTTCGGATGATTTTGCGGATGTATTTTGACTTTTGGTTGCCGACGTTTCGAATGCTTCACAGCAATCGTGGTGACGGGAAAAACTCTCCCGTGATATATCCCCGAAATAATCCGAAAAGATAGTTTTGTTCAAAATTTCTTTTCCTATAAATTAAATTGAATTAATATAAAAATTTGAATTTGAATTAATATAAAATTAAATTGAATTAATATAAAACTCTTAATAATTCTTATTTATTTAAATTAATAATATATGTAATATTTTTTGCAATATTTCAGATTACCTCCAATACTAGCAATTAATTGCGGTACAACAGCTCACGACAAGGCGCATTGGACAAAAGGTGTTCAAAAAGATATGGTAAACTTATTTAATTAAAATGTATTTAATTACCTTCTATAATTTCAAATAAAATTATATATTATTATTTTTGAAAACTATATGGTTATTATCAACCTTCTATCAGTCCCATGATATTTTTTTTGTATTTTATTCTATAGCTTTACTTTGAAACTGTGTTTTAATTTTTTGCACGGAACCCTAATTCTTTTACTAAATTAAAAGTAGCCTATGTTACTTCTTATAAGAACAGCTGCCTGCCAGTGAAAGTCGTCAGAAACGGTCCAGCCGTTTCGGAGATAAGCCCGAAAAAACAGACAAAAATTTAAAAAAAAAGTGTTTTTTTCTTTTAGGTACCGTATATACTTATATATATGCATTTAGCAATTTATTGTTATTTTGCCATTACAAACCGACACTTATAAAGTTCGATAAATTTATCTAACATATGATCTTTTATAGTTTTTATATAGAAATTGTGTAATAATATTTTTTCCAGCCAGAAACATCAAAAAGAGGTGGTAGCGGCAAGCCGTGCAGGTACGGGCTGCACTGCGCTCGGCCCGGCTGCCGGTTTAAACACCCTGAAAGGTATTTCTACACTTAAATAACAGTATATATATATATA
The DNA here is from genome assembly GCA_905404265.1 of Fabriciana adippe. NCBI lineage: Eukaryota > Metazoa > Arthropoda > Insecta > Lepidoptera > Nymphalidae > Fabriciana > Fabriciana adippe. The sequence goes on along the minus strand of FR989995.1, from coordinate 11,367,271 downwards.
TATATATATATATATATATATATATATATATATATATATATATATATATATATATATATTGATTACTTAAATATTGCAAATATAGCGAAATGTGCAAATGTATATTCTATATTATATACATAGTTTTCCTCCATATATGTAATTACAATCGACTCATGGGATCCCACGGGAACCGGACATTTTTCCGGGATGATATATGCCTATAGCCTTCCTCAATAAACCACCTATCTAATGCAAAAATAATTTTTCAAATCGGATTAATAATTCCTAAAATTACCGCGTTCAACCAAATTAACAAATTCTGCCTTTTTATAATATGTGTATAGATTCTAATAATATTCAAATAAAATTTTCTACAGGCCAACGCCGACCCCTCAGTCGAATTCCATGAAGAATTCTCCACAAGAGAACAATTATGTTCTGCCACATCAGTTGAGTATACGACTGCAAGCCGACGGCGAGGTTATTATTAATGAAAAGGTAAGTTTTTGAAGTAAAACGTCTTTACGCACGCTTGACTTGGTGAGTAAGCTGGTGAATGCATTATGAAAAAATCTACGTACGTTTGTTGCCGACGACAATTAATATATAATACTAGCGACTCACCCTCGCTACGCTCGGGTTCGTCTCTAGGTACATTGTATATAGTTTATATTTTAAATAGAAGAAATATAGAAAAAATATAATGTATGTATACAACTTCCCTATTTGAATCGAATATTATTCAATTTTTCATTGCTTTTAATTTTTTTCGTGGGCCCTATTTTTTTTTCTAAAATAAAAGTAGTCTAAGTTACTCATTATTACAACAGCTGTCTGCCAGTGAAAGTCCCGTCAAAATCGGTCCAGCCATTTCAGAGATTAGCTGGAACAAACAGAAAGACAGACAGACAAAAATTGTAAAAAATGTTGTTTTGGTATATTGTATACATACATTCATATGCATTTAGTAAAAAGCGGTTATTTTAATATTACAAACAGACACTCCAATTTTATTTATCTGTATAGAGTATATTCTTTCCTTAAATGATATTCTATAAATATATGATTATCATACGCCTAATATGCGTTAGTTTTAGTATTTCACCTAGCCTAAATATTTGAAACATAAATTAAATTTCATAAAGAGTACCGATAATGTACAGAAGTTTTACTTCTTGCGCGTGTACACGTTCATACACGCGCTCTTTAAATTTTTTATCAATTTAACTTGTGCCAGTCTAAATAAATTGAGTATAACGTATGTATGGAAAACATTTTCAATTTGATTTTTTATTCACGACGCTTCTTAGGCTCTACAGCAAATTATAGTTTTCGTTATTAGAAAACCTACGAACATTATACAACGATTTGGAAGAAAAAACAGAAATTTATAAGCGGTGTTATAGTCTTACAATTGTACAATTGTATATATATTGTTGCTATTATTATGATCTGTATATTTAAAATAAATAAAAATGAAGCATACGAAACGTCGAAAAAAAAACAAAAATTGGGAAAAAATTATCATCCAAAATTTTAATAGAACAAAAGCACTTCACATTACCAAATAACAAACAAAGAATCCCATTCAAGCAATAGCAACATTCCAGACTGATCAACCGGAACTGAGAGACAAGCAAAAGAAGAAAAAAGAAGTAACCAAGAGCGAAGAAGAATACACGCTGACCTCCGTAGTGCTGTGCGTGGAGGACAACCCGCGCAACCTGGTGGCGTACGTGCGCGTGCCCGGCCGCGACGACGCGCCCTGGTTCCTGTTCAACGATCTGTGGTGAGTCTGAGGGTTAGGGCCTGTACACACCATGGCTTGAGAGTATTAGGGTCTGTACACACTATGGCCGTTACGGCAACATTAGATTATTTCAATTTGTTTTATTGATATGGAAAATAGAAATAGTGCATATAATTGAACGCTTTTTTTAATGTCATACTTTTTACTTTTTATAAATATCTATCAAAAATGTAATTTTTAAAAAGGTCTTAACCAATGATAGAAAAGTATAAAAAGGATGTGTGTGCCTACAACATGATGGCTTGAGAGTATTAAGGTCTGTACACATGATGACGTAATGCGTTAGAACGGCTTGTCGTGAGCGTTAGGGGTTGTATACACGATGACTTAACGCGCTGGAATGGCTTGTGGTGAATGTTAAGGTCTGTACACACGAGGACGACTTGAGAGTAAGGATAATTGAATGCCCCTGTACTTAGTGTTAGGGTCTACATACAAGGTGACTTAACGTGGCTTGTAGTGAGTATATATCTATACGGACGATACCCTAACGCGCAGTGACGACTCATGGGGAGTGTTAAAGTCTGTACAGACGATGACTTAACGCGCAGTTACAGCTTGTGATGAGTGTTAGGGTTTGTATACACGATGATGACTTGAGGATGATTTAACGCGTTAGGACCATCGATCAAAAAAGTATTAAATACACAATCCCGTGCAAAAGTTCTCTTAAAACTGTCACCAATTGTTTATAAAACGAGATGTGAATGGTTCCTTACTCTCTAAAAAAATAATTTTAATGTTCATTTCTCTTACATAGTGTTTTTGTTCATGATTTTTTTATACTTCAAGACGAATTTTATTCTAATACCTCGGTAATTTTAAAGTCAGTGTAGCTTTGCAGGTATTTTTTTTATTATTAACAATTTTTGCCCTCGGCTTCTATATTTTATTCATGTTTAATTGTTCCGCGATTAAGGATCGTAGAGTACCAGTATTACATATTATATATCTTTATAGCCAGCGATTACGGGTGCGAGTCCCGCTGGGGTCATTCATTTGTGTGATGAGCACGAATGTTTGTACTTCAGTCATGGGTGTTTATATTTATAATGTGTATGTATTTAAAGTTATATATGTGTAGTGTATAAACTATCTGTTATTCATAGCACAAGCCTCGTAGCTTACTATGGAACTAGATGGTGCTGTGTGTTAATGTCCCAATATATTTATTTATTATAACATATAGTGTGTGTGTGTGTGTGTGACAGCATAGCGCCGGTGAGCGCGACGGAGGTGCAGTGCGGCGCGTGGTGGAAGAGCCCGTGCGTAGTGTTCTACGTCGCCTCCGCCTCGTAGCCCGCGCGCACGTATGGGCCGCGATACGGGTACGTCACTATCTCTTTCTTACTCTATATCTCTCCCTCTATATATATAGCAAGGCAGTGGTAGCCCAGTGGCAACGCGCTCGCTTGGGAAACCGAGTGAAGCGGGTGCAAATCCCGGTTCTCGCACCTCTGATATTTTTATGTGCGAATCATTTTCTAACCTGATTACCACTTGCCTTACGATGAAGGAAAACATCGTGAGGAAACCTGCATGTCTGAGGGAACCTAGCAAGTTTTCAAAAGTCATGTGAAGTCCGCACTTGGCCAGCGTGTTGGACTATGGCCTGATCCCTCTCGTATTGAAGGGAGGCCCGTGTCCAGCCGTGGGACGTTAAAAAGGGCTTAAATATAATTAATATTAAGAGAGTTAGATACATATATATAAATATATATATATATATATATATATATATATATATATATATATATATATATATATATATATATGTCTCTCTTTTGAATTATTTCCCTTACTAAATATGGTACTCTGAATGTATAACAAATATGCTCTAGCGATATTTATAATGACTTAATTTATTGTCACATTATTTTTTAAATTAATTTAAATAAAGGTTAAATATTTTTTTTAGTCTTTATTGCTCCTGCATTGAGCCTATATCAATATTTATTAATGTAATTTCTTTTGATTTAGAAAATAATTATTAAAAAGTGCAAAAATAAGTGGGAAATTCAAAGTTATAGTTGAAAAGCAACGTCATTGGTCAGACCGAATGTGACGTCAAAGTCTATAATAACAGCGTTGTTGTTTCGTGTTTGCGATTGTTACTAACATTCTAGACCTATTCACTCGTTGATTTCAATGTTGTCATAGACTATGACGTCACGCGAAGCGCGCCAAAATGTTGGGCGTTTAAATGATCCATATATTTTATTATTATTATTTTATACTTATACTTTAGGTTTTTAGAGCTGGATATTTTTTTTCAATTATAATAACGATTAAGGTACTATTATATTGTATAATAATAATAAAAAAAAATCACGAATATTCCCTATTTCTATACAGTAGTTTCTGAGATTAACTCGGACAAACACTAACTCAACTTATAATATGTATTGACTAAAATGTGTTCATATATTTCCAGGAATAGCGGCCCATACCGCATGAACGGTACATACTACGAAGTACACGCCGAATATCCCTATTTTCGATGATAAGTCTGACAGAAAACTATAGTACGAATGATGTTATGAATAAAAGTTTAACAATTAGGTTAGAATTACGATAGCGGAGTGGAGTTTCGCTTTCGATGGAATACAGTCCGAATGAGAATTTTATATGGAGATAGTGATGTGCTTTTATATTTATATAGATTTTTATATATACAGGGGATTGGTTGGTAATGACGGCAAGATGGCGGAGCTAAAGTAAATGCAAGTAAACTATTTAAATTGACTGACTTTAGAAAATGAGATTACTCGATTTGTGTGTTTGTGTTTTTTGTGTTTATATGTTTGAAGGAAATTTTGGCTAGTTCTGAACCGATTTAGATGATTCTCTTTGTAATTAATACCTTAAAGGTTCCATATTAATAAAAATAATTAAAAATTCATTTTATGTTTGTTTAATATATTTTTAAAACTCTTCAAAATTATTCAACTAATTCGGTTGATATATTTGATTTATATATTACGCGAGTACATTATTGAATATCTATGTTTTCTAATGAAATGGAAGTATGTAGTTAGCTATTTCATTTACTTTAGCACTGTCATCTTTATTTTGTATTGAAATAAATTTTATACACTAATGCAAAACTGGCCTAATATTGACACAAAAATATACATATCGAGATAACTTAAGCTATGGCTGGAGTTGGCGTGTCCTTTATGTGAGTTATACTTCTTTATTGTACTTGGTGAAAATTATATATGTTTATATATGATTTTGTGAATAACTTAAACGCTGTATAATTTGTGCTGAATATATCATTATTATTAATTATATTATGCTTTTAGATTCTACATAGTAATGCAGCTAAAACTTTCGATTCACACAAAAAAATACGGTATTACTATAATTAGTACTAGCGACTCACGCGTCCCTAGGTACGTTTTAATTCTTTTGAGCGGAACCCTAATTCTTTTTCTAAAATAAAAGTAGCCTAAGTTACTCCTTATAATATCAGCTATCTGCCAGTGAAAGTCCCGTTAAAATTGGTCCAGCCGTTTCGAAGATTAGCCGGAACAAACAGACAGACAAACAAAAATTTTTAAAATTGTATTTTTCTTATAAATACCGTATATAATTCCATATGCATTTAGTATAAAGCTGTTATTTTGATATTACAAACAGACACTTCAATTTTATTTATCTGTATAGATATATTTATAATAAACTAACTATAAGTCTAGTTCGCAAGTGCCATTTCATCGAAAATCTAACCGCTAATACCGAAACTTATGATTGAGGCCTCATTCGATTCGAAATGACATCTAGGAACTTTTTTATAAAAATTGTAAACAATGAAGTATTTCTATCTCAAAAATCTCAATCTCTATTTGAGATATCCAAAATCTGAAAATTGATCCTCAAAGAGTAGGATTTAAAAAAAAAAACTCCCGAAACTGTATAGGAAATATTGTTAGTTTTAATTTACTGGCGAAAAATAAGGATAAGACGCGGCTTGGGTTCCGTATGCGTCGACTCAATCTGATAATTAAACAAAAAATGTCATTTAGAATCAAAACTGACACAATTTTCGGTGGTAAGGGTCAGGCATTTGCGAAGTAGACTATATGGAGTTATTATTCAATATCTCATTCATAGATTGTTGACGACACGTTTGGCTCAGTTTGTAGTGATCCTACTTGCTGTGCCAGCAGTCGCGAGTTCGAGTCCCGCTGGGGGGACCTTACTTAAAAGACCTTAACACAACACAAGCCTAGTAGCCTACCATGGAACTAGATGGTGTCGTGTGTTTATGTCCCAACATATTTATTTATTTATCTGATAAAAATTAAAAACAAGTCCAACTAAAAAATCAGGCCAAATATAATTTAATACTAAATATTAATAAAGAAGTATAATATAAAATAAAAATGAGAATGAATCAATTTTGTAAAATATTTTTAAAATAAAACGAAAATGTCACAAAATAAAAAAAATATATATACGCACTAGTTTATATCGCACTTAGACTCCACTCCATACTGTCGTATCTGAGGTTGAAAAGTTCATAGTTTACATGCCCAAGTTTTATTTGAAGCAATGTGCCTCGGTATATATTTTTATATAACGCCTTATAAGCAATAAATTAACCATTTTTATATCGAACACCGAGTTCGCATTGCGATGAGAGGTTATTTTTTTAGTGCTATGCTAAAGCTAACAGTGTGTTGCAGGATTTTAATAATCGATTAGTTTTGTAGATGTTCTAGTGGTATAGTAGAAGCTCAGACTGAGGAATAATAGAGGGAGAGCGTCATAGAACTAAACGTGAAGCCAAACGATAACGTTTTAAAATAGCATACAAATGACCATTTGTATAAGTGACAAGTATGTTGAGTTATAAGTTTTAAAATAGCTAACGAAAAAGCTTGAACTTATTATAATAAACGATCTGTCAAATCGAGTATAGTAGCATAAACAGAAAATCACGCTACTATTTTTGGCTTTGACATTTATTTTGGCGGACTCCTATATAATTCTTTAGTCTGAGAGTTGACATTTATATGTATATTTCTGGATTGTTTTATAAAATAGATGAAAACTAAGTATTAGTGATTGTACACACATAAGTAAATATTTCTACGGAGACGGATTCGTACGACTGCGTATATATAGGTACATAACTGTGAAAAATCCATACAGTAGGCGATCGTCCATGATTTTGATGGAGGTTGTCAAAAATACAAATTCTCTTTGCGATTGGTTTTGATATTAAAGCGCTGTAAAACCATCTCGTGACAAGTTATAGTTATTCGTATCAAACCTAAAGCCGTTTCCCGACTGTCATATAAAAAATATGTATGACAGTCGGGAAAGCCCATGTGTAGACATGGAGAATGGAGTAAGCAATACTCTCATAAAATTGACCTCTCTCTAGAAAGAGAGAAAGCGAACGTGCGGCCGATAGGTACTTTTATTCTAATTTGAATTTATAATATATTTACATAACACAAGCCTCGTGGCTTACCATGGAACTAGATGGTGCTGTGTGTTAATGTCCTAACATATTTATTTTATTAACTATTTATTCTTATATGTTGTACCCCTTACACCGATTCTTCCATAGTTTTAATTTCACTTTAACACTGGTAAATGTCAAAATTATCGCTTAAACTCATTTGTGTCTTCGTCACAATACGTAACACTGGCAGAATATATTATTTCTGTTTACGCAATTCCAAACTATTACGTAAATTGTCGAAAACGATTTGTCTTTTTAGAGATATTTACTCACGTGGTTAAAAGTCATGTCCATGTTTTTTTTTAATTTATCTAATATTTAATTGTTTGTCACAAACTTTTATTATATTGTTCGAGATTGTACAGTATAAAGACTTATATCAAATGCCTTCTCTCTTTCCTTTAGATAATATTTTATATATAAAAACAAAAGAATTCCTTTTTTTACTACTTTATAATTATTCATGTCTAATATAGTTTGATTTGTGTTATAAAGTTGTTTTTATATTTTTTTTTGTTCAGTTATAAAATCGATAAATAAAAAGTCTGCAATGTACGGTCTGCAATGTACGTCTTAACTTTTTTATCTCAGATTAATAAGAAACTTTAAATATTAAGTGAGAGTTCCATTATTCTAAGGCACAAATGGCCATATTTTTAAAATAAATTATTTAATTTAGACGAGCTAGATATGCGTAGTTTTGTTGACGAGTCATGAATGTTATAAGTGTGTGCGCACATTAGATAATTTATATTATACATTTTACGGCTACTAAGTCAAAAGTTTTATATAACGGAATAGTATAAGATTCGAAGTAATGTAGTCCTTCACTCATCTGCTTACTGGATAATGATATTTTGTTTAAAAAATATTATAAAAACAAACACATTACATCTGTGGGTTGCTTAATAAAATACGATGAATAAAAAAATCTTTTTTTAGTATTTATTTTTTATAAATTAAACAACAAAGTACTAGAACCTATAAATCACGGTTGCTAGGCTCAAAGTTAGGGCAAGAAATGTGACAAAGAAACGCATGTGATCTGATAATGTAAGGGTGTGATATAAAAAAAAACATAAAAACAAAATATAATAACTTTTGACGTCTAAAACCTTAGTGTCTCCCGTAACCATGGTTGCTGTAAAGCATTCGAAACATCATTTCAAAAATCATATTATATCTGTGAAAAAATGCATTATTTTTTTAATGTGAAATATTCGCGTCTATACAAGAAAGTATTATAAAAACTACAAAAAAAAAAAATTATTATTAGATATTATCTTTAATACAAAATATTTTTCATTCGGTAACCAGATAAAAGAAGAACGAACTTACTTTGATCTTGGACTAGAAGATAGTGGACATATCGAATGTGCGCTCACTCTAAAGTAATTTATTGCCACGCGTTTTATATTTTGTACTTAAAATTTTTCGACTATTTTTACATCATTTTTAATTTTAAACTACTGTCAAGGCCAAAGCTGATGCATAATAAGTATTGAGGCAAAATTTCATTTTGGTGTTTTTTGTACTATCGATATTATGAAAGTATTCAATGAATGTGAACAGGTCCTTATTATTTTTAAAATTTGTTTGCAGAACAATTTATTATTTCTACAATTGATTAGTTATCGAAATGAGAATATTTAGTGCAGAAGTAAAGATGTAGGATGATATATGGATCTTAAATTATTATTTACACGTCTATTTGGAAATCAAGATTCTTAGTATAAATTCTTATTTTCGTATCGTAATTTTTTTTCCATATTTTTGAATCATTCCGCTTATATGATTATATCGATAGTACAAATATAAAAGATTTTTTAATGAGGCTATTTTTGTTTTGTAAACAAGCGTTGGCCTGTTTTTAAAAGACTCCATGTTTTCTTATATAAAACATTCTGTACTGTTGTACGAACGTTTTGAGGTCGTTTTCCTGTACATTGTACTAAACAGAATTTGATGTAACTTTTAATAATTCATTTAGATTTTTTAGATGAACCTATTTTGTTCTATCGTATATACATACATGGCGAAAAATATTTTTTACCAAAAATATTCCAAGTGATATAAAAATTGTACAAGATATTTTGATACGTTCTCGTCCAATTTTTGTAGTTCTGAACGATTATCGCAACTAACGTTATATTTACTGCTTTTTCTATATAAATTGTTAAATTATGGACAAAACTACGGGCAATAACTAGTGTCATATGACTGTTTTTCTGTTAGCTCACACCAGAAATAGATTCAAATCTTCGGTTGTGATACTTTTTATGCATTTTTTCATTTTTTTTTTGTGTCTACTGAATTTATTGACGATTCCCGCTTGTGCGTTAATAGTTTACAAAATTCATTTTTCAACATTTCCAAGGTGGCTGGTTATTATATAAGTTAAAGAAAATAAATTTTTAAATCTTATTTTATGTGGTTTTATTTTATCTTCATCATTAATAATTCAATTAAAATTAGAACTTATAAACACTTGCAATAAACAATATTGAAACTCAGTATTAAAACAATCATGAATTTACACTATTAAGAATAACAATGAAATAATCATTATTTAAAATAAAAATCTTACGTTCTTAAATATCAAAAGATTGACTATTGAGTTTTTTTTTATTTATATTCAAAATCCAGTTTCATAGGTATTTTCTTAGGAATAGAAATGGATTTAACGTTAATTTTTAGCATAATATCTGAAAGATTTTCTTAAGATGGATTTACGTTTGAAGTTAAAGGAAGAAAAATACAAATGTTGCAAGCATTTGTATTTTTGGTTTGGCAAACAACTGAGTTACAACGTTCCTTGCGCGTTTCGAGTCATAGTAAATCAACAACTCCCCCTTACACGTTTATAACTTGACAAAATAATCAAAATATTATTCATACCAGACTTCATGGACATAGCAATTGACGACGACAAAACTTTCTAGCAATAATTGGCTAAATTAAAACGAAGACTTGTTACAATTCTTACTAACAACCGATACTCTTTTATCCACTCATGACAATATAAAAATATTATACAAATACACATACGTGGTATTAGTATTGTATTATGTTAAGTACCTAAGCGACCCAACTTGGCTCGTTCAGTAGGCAAGGGACGATAATCCCTTGGCGACAATGTAAGAACCACAAAAATTTACGACATAGCACTTTATACGACATTGTCATCATGAGAGTAGTAGATATAAAAGGGCTCTAATAATTAGTTATAAAAAAATGTTTCGTTTTTGTGACAAATTGCGTTTTTTATTGTCCATATCTTTATGTAGATAAACTTAAGAAACAAAACCTTATCTAAATACAAAATTTGATCCAAATCGTTAGAGCCGTTTCCAAGATACACGAAATAAATGTACATATTATATACGACAATTGCTTATTTAAATATCATAAAATACTTCTGAGACAAACATTTGTACAGTTAATACAAATATTTGATTGTGAAAATTAATTTGCTGATTACCTATAAGATGATCGCTCATTGACTTATAATGGCCTTTCTTATCTCAATTAACAAATTGCCCATAAAAATCAAATTAAACATAAACATGAACTTATTAAAAAAAAGTAATATCTATACCTACCTACACGCTACCTATTTTCTTAAAATAGTTTAATGACAATATTCTAAGTTTAATAATTCAAATTCTCAGCAACATTTTCCTCTTTCATTTTCTTTTCGACTTTATGGTGTTCATCTAACACACTCGTCTTCTCTAGCCTATTTACAGCAACTTTCTTTATATCTTCATACACTGTAGGATAACAGGCTACGGTACTTTCAAAGTCCTCTCGATCCAATTTGAATAGCTCACAATTTGTCACCGCTACCACTGATGCAGTACGTAGTCTATCCTTCATGATGAGTGCTATCTCTCCAAAGAAATCGCCGTCTTCTAAATGACATACCTCTTTGCCAGACTCTGAGTAAACAGCTACTGTGCCCTTGTGTATGAAGTAAAGACAATCGCCTAGAAGTTTTTTGTTCTAAGTAAACTATTACATAATTATACATTCCTACTTGTTAATTTTCAATAATAGTTAAAAGTAGCTTTTAGTTTGTGATTTAGCATATTATGTTTACATATGTATTATGCACACCTACATTTGCTTTTTACTTTTTATGCTATCAGAGATTTTAGAATAATGAAGTATAATTTTAAAAATCCAAAAAAAAAACCAATCAAATAGGTACTACAAGTGAAAACAGACGAAAAATAAACACTGATCTTATAGAACTGCTGCTATTTTCCAAAATTCTTCTAACAATATTGCAACAGCATTCTATAAAAATTAATTCACAAAAATCAAAAACTCGACCGTAAAAAGCGAACTGCTGCGTAAAAAGATGAGAACAAGTTAACTAAGGAACATAGTATCATGCTTTGTTCGGACGAAATTGATTTTTCAAAAGACATAATGGCGCCTTAAATCCGCCATTTTGATTTTTATTGATATCTAAGCATTATACCCTATGACACTCGCGTTATCCAGAGAAATCGAACGACGTATGAATTATAAATATCGGTAAAGATGTTTAGTAATCACGAAAGAACATAGTCAGACATACATACAGACATACATACAGGTCAAACACCTAACCCTCCTTTGGGCTTCGCCGCAGTCGGGTATAAAGCTTAAAGTTACCGTAATTTTGGAACACATACCACTAGTATTAATCTTCATAATTATATCACCAGAGAGAAACACAATCAGGTGCAACTTAGTGCCCATCTGCAAAAGCAAATCTCTTGGTAGTTTCTTCAGGAAACCTACGTCGGTAACTAATTGCCTTCCTGTATGCATGATAATGTCGTCTTTCAATTGGCCTGACACACATGACATCATACGAGTCTCCTAGAAATATATATAAAAAAATTAAGCAAGTAGGTAGTATAGGTACTCGTACTTACTGAATAATACTTTTGAATACATTACTCTAAAACTAAATCGGTTTTTGGATAATTTATTTTCCAAAAATCGATAAGATGTAAGATTTTATTGTTTTTTTTTCTATTATGCTATATAAAATGAACAAAAAAGTAGTTAGGTATATGCAACAAGTAAAAATGCCTGACCTTATAATTATCTCTCTGTTTAAATACCTATTATTATACTAGCTTATAGGTACATTTTGACGGTGAAGGAAAACATCGTGAGGAAACCTACATGTCTGAGAGAACCTAGCAAGTTTTCGAAAGACATGTGAAGTCCGCCAACTCTCACTTGGCTAGCTTGTTGGACTATTGCCTGATCCCCCTCGTATTAAAGGGAGGCCCGTGTCCAGCCGTGAGACATTAGAAAGGGCTGAATACAAAACATTTTGAAATATAAGGATAACGAAGATGTAATTTGTATGTCTATTTATTGCAAATAACTAAATCGGTACATTAGCTTTAAATATTTTTTTCTCAAGCCGAAACCGGTGTGCCGTCAGCAAAACAGATTTCACTATTTCCACCGATATATACACACTATAACTTAGGAAACTTGTTTGATCAATAAAAGTAATCACCACGTGTGGAAATCGAACCCATGATCTTTAGTGTATTAGGTAATATTTAAATCATCGTGCCACGACAACCTAAAAGATAACTAATTTAGGATAATATTATAAAAAAATATGTAAGTAAATATATATTTTACCACAAAAAAATGAGATTGAAAACGTATAGCGTAGAATTTCAGTATTTTATTCTTTATTCTTGGAGGAAATTTTCTCTGGTTCAAATACGTTTCCACTTCTTTCGACATTATAAAGTACTTAGCTCGAGCTGACTCTGAACCGAGTATAGTTATAACATATTTGAAGGTACAATGTAATACTATAGCCTATTAAAAAATATACTTTATTAAAAAAAAGTGCGTATGTGTACAATTTCAGAAAAGTAACCTACGAGAGAATGAAATGAATATAGAGTATCAGAAATAGGGTAATAATGAGGTTTATTTTTTTAATAATATTTTTACCATGTTTAAAAGTTATTTTACATTTTATTTGACATAAATATATTATTATATATTATTCAGTAATTAATTTTATTATTTTTCACTTCCTGTGTAATGTATTTTATCTCAAATAATTAAATAAGGCATATTAGGCATATTACAATCATGTAATTATAGAATATCATATACTAAAAGAATATATTACATATTTGTCAGACAACAACAACGGTTACCATGGCAACATGGCAATGAATTCTATCTCATTCTCTCGCCGGCTTAATCCTATATATTTATGTGTATGTCTCTTTGTAGTGCCGCATTTCCGTTTCATTTCCGTTTCATCGAGATTCAAATCACAACGATTCTGAAGATGTTTCACTTCAAAAATATAAAATAAAATTATAAGTTTACTAGCGTTTGCACGCGGCTTCATTCGCGTTGATTATTATTTATGCTGCTCCTAAGGGTTGCATATACATAATATGTTAGATTACCTAACGTTCCTCAATAAATAAGTAATACAATTATTCAAAAAGAGTTTTTCAAATCGTGCTGATATTTTCACCCATCGCATCGCATCGTAGCGTAGATTGATTTTTTTCTTAAAAAAAGTAATATGCTTAACATTGGAATACATAATCAAACTAGCGTTTGTTCATATCTTCGATAGACTCAGACAGACATAACATAATCGACTTGCATTAACGAGTATACAATACCTTAGCTATGAACCACGAAACCATAAAGAATATCTCAGAACATCCTTTTTCTTCGTGTAAGTTTAAATTTGCATTTCCTCGCAACATACCGACTGTAAAAAATATTAAAATAATAATACTAAAAGAAAATTACTGTTTGATTAAAAAGACTCACTGACTTTAAAACTTAGCTCTAAGGGTGATTTTTTTTAATATATAAAACACCTGTACCAATAAGATACATACGCTCCTCAATAAAAAATAAAAATAAAAGAACTCACTCTTGAAGAAGATTGAAGTCAATAAAAATATGCAGCAAAGAATAAAATTTTATAAAAAATCAACAAAAGGAAAACAATTTAGTTTTAACGTCCGTAGTTAAAGAAGATTGTTTACTGTTTAGGGGGCTCAGAGATGATGAAATTCTACATTCGCTGCTGCAAAGAAAAACCTTATATATATGTATGCATGTATGTATACATACATACAAATCATTATCTCTATAATATGACTAGCCGCTCACCCTCGTTTCGCTCGGGTTCGCCTCTAGGAAAACAAAAACAAACCTATCCCACGGGAACCGTACATTTTTCCGGGATAAAAGTAGCCTTTGACTTAGGTCAAAATGACGTCCGTCACACACAATTGATTTAGTATGAAAGATTCTATGCTATACACTGTTTTCGTAATGTTTTACTTTCCCGCGCGAAGCCGTCACTTTTATGGGATTTAAAAAAATTATAATACAGATTGTTTGACCGGCAATATAAAGTATCAGCATACCAAATTTTACTAAATAACTAATAACCAAATAAATAACTTATAAAAAACTGAATTTGTTCTACGAGTATTTCTCTTCTTACATCCCCCTGACTCGGTTTTAGCATTTTTTTTTCTATGTGCAGACATTCGACCTCTACAGTTTTATTATATGCATAGATAGATAGGTATAGTGGCTATAATAGTATAGTGGCTATAATAAAATTAAGAAAAAAGAAAAGTTCTTGTTGGTCTTTTTTCTGTTTAAGTATCATAAAATTTGGAGATTTTATCTATGACGCAGACATAAAACTGTCTTTTCGGATTTTACACAGATTTATTTTGATTTTTGGTTCCTGACGTTTCGAATGTTTTACAGCAATCATGGTCACGAGAGAGACTCCCTAGACCATGATTGATATGAATAAATCCGAAAAAATAGTTTTATTTAAAATACTATAGAATTGTTAGATTTAAAAAAATATTTCATTATAAATAATTATTGTTTACTAGAGCTTTCTCCGAAAAAACAATTCTAACAATTATTCTATCGTATATAATTACATTTCAACCGTCTATCATGAAAATAAATGTAAAATTTCATAAAAGACTTTGTTTTCAAATTTCAAATAAACATATTATAAAAATAAATTATAATAATAATACCGAGTTACACAAAAAACCGCCTGAAATGAAAATTGGAACCTAAAGCAAACATAGACGAACCATTTAAATATTATTAGAAAATAAGATTTTCATGAAATAAACTTATAAGCAGGTTTGATAAGTCTACAATTTAAAACTTTTAAGTTAACTAGCAGAACCCGCGGCTTCGCTCCACAACATAAAGCAAAAAAAAAACTCTTTTGCTTTATGTTGTGTATATATAATATTATTTGGATATTGTTCATACAAAAATGATAAAATTGCTGTTAAAGAATGGGGGGTGGGAGTAGGAGGGTGAAAAATACTTTACGACCTAATCTCATTCCTATAAAATATACTGTTAGAAATGAAATACTACTCGTTGATGACACTCTTATATTTTAACTCGATTTAAACTTAATTTGAACTCTAATGACACATCTTTCAATTGCCTTATATATAACGGCTAGAAACTTTAGACAGAGCGATTCAGAAAACAACACACATAATAACAATGCCATCTCTTGTAAAAATATTAAATTGAAACTATTATACATTTTACACATATACAAAAACAAAAATCATTAAAATCGGTCGAGGTGTTTCGTAGGAGTGCTACCACAAACACAGTGACACGAGATATTTATATATTAGAAGATTAGATGTAATGTAAGTATGTACATATATACCGGCTCTATCCAAGGCGTATATGAAGCGTACCGTCGATGTATGGTTCCATAGCTTCCCTATAGTCATCCAAGAACAGTTTCTTGACGCGATGGGTTCATACGTCTCTTCTTCGATATATTCTACAGCGTATTGGAAATACATATTCCACGCTAAGTAGCAAAATAGAAACAACGTGACTTCTGCGACTAATTCTTGCCCTATCTGTTAGAAAATGAACATATATTATTGAATAAACTTTAATGAAGAATTACGTTTTACACATCTATATTATAAAGAGGAAGGATTTGATTGTTTGTTTGTTTGTTTGTTTGCTTGCACCGAATAGGCTCCGAAACTACTGAACCGATTAAGATGAAATTTGGTAAGAAGATAGTTTGAGACCCTGGAATGGATATAGGATAGTTTTTATCCCGGAAATCATCCTTTAAGGGAGTGAAAATGGGGATGAAAGTTTGTATGGGGAATCAACCTAGGGACGAACCCGAGCGAAGCAAGGGTGAGTCGCTAGTACTTAATAAATTGTCAAAGGACTGAAGTGGTATGACACTTTGCACTGAATCCTGTCCTCACTAGGGAATGTCTTAGACAGTGTTTCCTCAACGATCTGTCCCATTAATAAATCTTTTTCATTTTTTCCGGGACAAAATGTAGATTTTCTTCTCATCCAAATCCGTTGTTCACTAGAGAAAATCTCGTTAAAACCAATTTAGCCGTTTGCGGAGATTAGCGGGTAGGTACAATTAGACATCAAGAAAATCTGAGAATTGTTTGAACTTTGAGCATTGGTATCGAGCAACTAACTATATGGACTTAATATGAGGTAGCTATTTTGAAATAATATCTTATAATTTTAATATCAAATACTACCTATTAAAAAACCGAAATAATCCTCACCTCAGCTTGCGTAATAATTAACAGGTTCTCGGTATAGAAATAGAGTTTTGGGATCCTTAATACTCTCAAAGAAGCCAGTAAAAGTTGAAGAGTGACATTATTATCGAAAAACAATATCGATAAGATACTGCTCGATGAAGCGATATCAACGAACAGCCATATGCGAGCATATTTGATTAAAATCTTCCTTAAATCTAATATCACGGTCTTGCAAGTATGACCTTCTACGTAACCGGTGAAAAACATGGTAAAAATATCGAAGATGTAGATACAATCTGATATCAGCAGGACAAATTTGCACACATCCTGTAAAAGCTTTTATTAATCCAAGTACGATATGAATAGATTCCTGATTGGAATAAGTCTACCTTCGTACGTACTACTTCATCTTAACTTCAAGCAAAGTATATATTTTTCTATTGTACGTACAATAAAAAGTATAAAACTTTTTAGTTTATATTCACGCTTTTTTCTTGTGAAGTGACTTTTTAGTCGTCCTTACTTCGTTTTTTGCCATTTTTTCTAAAAATGGCGTGTGGGTAACAGTTTGAAACCTCGAGTTTAATTTTTAGAATACTGTCCCAAATAGTTGTTTATTAAAACAAGCATTCACGATTTACTGTACGCAGTAATCGAAGCCACGATTGACGACCACATTTTTAACAGATAATGGCAATATCATACATATAAGATAAATATAATAAATTTCAGAAACGCACGTACCTGGCTGTCTGGATTGGTAGCACTATAACGAATTGCCATAAAAAGATTACAAACGAACATTGCAATCGTAAATAATATTTCCAACCAAACTCTGAGCTGACTGTATGGATGGATGGAGCACGGAAAATATTTGTACTGGCGATATTTCTCTGCACATATTGCTGCATAAGATCTATGAAATAGATATTGATTACATATATGGTTAGTATTGTTTACTAGTTATTTTTGACCAACTTAAAAAAGAGGAGGTATTTAATTCGGTTTTATGTTTTTATTAAATTTAAAAATAAAAGACAAAAATAATTGTCGAAATTAAATACATTTCGAGTGATTTTATTTTATTTTAAACTACTATTATGTTTTATAAAACGTTATAAAACAAAATTGCTCACATCATCAATTTTTCTTAAAAGATTTATTTTTTCAGTTTAAAATAACATATCGAACATTACCTGTACAAAGTACGAGCACGAATGTCCCCCATTTGTACACAAGTTAAATTCAATACGAATTGCCTGTACCGATTGCATTTTATCCTATAGCATGATATTTTACTTTTTGACAAATAACATTTATGCCCGCGGAAATCCTCATGAGAAGTATTACTTTTTGCCTTTTTCTCTTCATTTGGAGCTACATAAGAAACTTGGGATATTCTTGGAGAAAACATTTCAAAGATCAAGTTATATACTTTCTAAAATAACTTTTGATGGTAATGACATTTAAATATTATCATTTTTATAGAGTTTATGAATAAAAAAAATATATTTATGTGACCATCGTGACATAAAGCGGTTGATTAACGAAACCTTCTTCGTCTTTTGGTTGTATTCCTAAATATTATGGCAATCTATCTGGTTCATCGTCTAATTTGTCTATGATGAGGGCTCTGTCACCATTTCCAGAATTCTAATACTAAATTAGTAAATCGACAATTAATATTGTTCTCGTCAAAAGTCATCTTACTAACAAGGGAGGCGGCGGTTCGATTCCTGCAAGAACAAGTGTTTGTTTTAACTTATAAACATAACATATAATTGGACCTTATCAAAGTTTATCGCTGCCTTTCATACCGCCACTGCATTAATACTTTCAGTACAGATAAAATTTCAGATCCGAATACAACTTTGTAAAGGAAAAGTCATGCTACAGTTAAACTAAAGGTATGATACATTTTTAGAACTTTTGTAAGCTTTAAAACCAACAATAAAAATAAATAAATTTATATTTTATTTCGATAAATCCTTACAATAAATATTAAACAAACTTCCAATTCAATAAACTCTTTCCCGTTTTCCACAATTCTGCACAGCTTTTAGAGCAAAACGAAGCGCTTAAGATGATGTCTTCCGTATCTTCAATGAGAATTATTTTTCTGAAAATGTACTTTTTCTTAACAACCATTTAATACACAGCAATATTATTTACCCTATATTATTTTGTTTTAAACAAAATGATACGTCTTTTGTGAAAGCTACGATACTGTTATATTACAGTTACTAAGTAACAGTCAGATATTAAGGGGCTAAAGTAGGTTGCAAGCCGCGGGATCGAATCCTGGCTTCTACACAGGTCAGGCTTGTTGGGATTCTGTAATATATGTATAATGCGAAAGCTTGATAGACGCACAGTGTAAGGTGTTTGTAACTTTATCACACTATATAACGACTCAATGGATTTGTGTAAAATTTTATCTTTTTCTAAATAGAATTAAAAAAATAATAGTTTTAACGAGGTGGCCGCAGGAAAAAATTGTAAATTATGATATTAGACAAAATCAGATATCCCCAGATTTATTTATATTCATCTCAATAAATTAAAGATATGTATGAAAAATAAGAAAATACTTACTCTATGCAAAATTCCAAATAAACGAAATCAAATATTGGTTTTTTACAAAAGACATTCTCACATCTCGACACAGGCCCGTTACATAAATCGTCCTTCATTACTTTAGGCAGATAATAGAAATATTTCTCAATTATGTTAGCTGGGACGTGATATCCTTCTCTATTATTAGAAAAAAATCTATAAACATTATTATTTTCCTTTTGAAGATCGCTATCTAAATTATAATTTTTATTATTATATTGATTGTTATTATTTATAGCATCAAAACTAATATCAGAATATATACTGGGTGGTTCTTTAGTCAGCTTTTTTGCGGCCTCGCTAATAATTTCGTACATTTTTCGTTTACATAATTCAAAAAGAGGCGGTGCAGTCACCAAGTTTTTATTTAGAATGTGCTTGTATTTTGTTGGAAATGTTATGTCTATCTGACAATCTATGTCTTGGTTCAACTGCAAGACACATCTTCCCGCGTGATACGGTTCTTGACGTAACGGTGAATAAGTAAGACATCTGAAAAACGTTGGAATTCTGCAATAAATCAACTAAATAGATACTTGTAAAAAAGTAAACGGTCATTTTTAAAAACTTCTTAAAATTTTGATAATTCTTATAAAATTTTAAGCACAGGACTTTTTCTCCAATTTTATATTTGAACCTGGAGATATATAATAGGTATACCCATTTATTAAAAAAATCGGATTACAATTGGCAAACATATTGCGAAACATATGATGGTATGTATGTATGGTATCCCTACATGTACATATGGTGTATACAATAATAATATACACCCGAATTTCTGAACTCCATGAAAATATTACCTATCCATCAAGTCCAATACGATTTTGAGTTATATTGAAGAACTAACCAGGTTTTCAAATATATCGTAATTAAGGAAAGTAATCGAGACATAATTATTTTTAAACGCCGCGTGGTTGAAAATCAACCATAATTCACTAAGTTATATATTTATTGTCTTGCGTATATTACAATATTAACCTATTCTCAATTTGACCACAGACTTTAACAATAAACAAAAGAGCATATATTATGCGTGTGTGTGTCAAATGCATGGTAGTGTGTGTATTGTTTTTTTATTGATTTGATGTATTTTTATGCATAATTAAAAAAAATATTAGCATTCTGTACTCCTTCTCTATATAAACTATAATTGTGGGAAATTTCATGCTCCTCCGTCCGCGCAATTTTCGTAAAAAGGGGTACAAAGTTTTTGCTTCACGTATTGGTATATAGATAATAAGTATAGATCCTTACCCAATATTAAAGCTTCTCGTCTGTTGCCCTCGGAACATATGGTACCATAATGAGAAGGGTATGGCTTTCAGGTCGGGATTTCTCCAAAATTTGAATTCACAGTGATGATAATTGTATACAGGTCTCTGAGGCAGCCATTGGAGCTTATTATCTACAATTGTAGTTAAATATAGAAACGGAATTTTAATTAATGTTTTTTTTTTCCAGTTAAGTGAAGTATTATCAGATTTTATTTCATTAGAATTCTGAACAAATACATATATTATATAAGACAATATAAGTGTATTTCTTTACCATTATTATGTCAAAATATGTTACATATCCATCCATCAATGGGTTAAATTCCATTTTATATACTCGTAGTGAGGTAAACGTGCTTATGAAAGTGTTATAATATATATAACTAGCGGCAAACAAAAACAAATTTATCCCACGGGAACCGTACATTTTTCCGGGATAAAAAGTAGCCCATTTGCTATTCTAATGTATGAAGCATATTATTGTAAAGTTTCATTAAAATATAATCAGTAGTTTTTGTGTACTAAGCTGTATAATTTGCTGTAGTTTTTAACTATCCCACGGGAACTCTTTAATTTTCCGGGATGAAACATTTCTTTTACATCGGTCTAACAGTTTTGGAGATTAACCCGTATAAACAGACAAACAGAGACAGAAACAAAAAAATTGAAACAAATCTGGATTGGTTCTATTTCTCTTCTTTCATCCCTCTGACTCAGTTTTATTATATATATATATATATATATATATATATATATAAAATACGTAAGTTTCATAATCCTGATTAAAAGTTTAAAAGTAGTTCAGTGTGATGTATTAAATTGATATTCATATAATCACAATTAGGGTTTGCTTTACAGGTGTATATCAAATTTTCGTAAGTTACTGTAAATGGGTCAAATAGATCAATGAGGAAACGCTCGACTTGATTTATAACGGTTAGTTTGATATCGAGAGCCAACTACAACTGCTTCCTTCGGTTTACGAGCGACACTAAATCTGTGTATTGGGCACAAATGGATTGTAAAATTTTTTGCCCCAAAATACAGTGTTTTTACACAAAACATCTATTTCTAATTATCAAATTACAGTACAAATAGCACGCCAACTCTGATTTTCTTTTTAATAATATACAATATATATATATAAGCAAATTTTATTTAGCAAATGCTGTTTATTTAACAGTATTTTATTTTATTTTTACTGCATAGAATTAATGAATAAAGGATTAGTAAAGTAATTCCACTATTTTTAAAAATTCAAAGCGCTTTAGCGAGACTTATCACGTATAATTAAACCGGGTCAACAACGCTGCACTCATAGAAATTGAGGTTTCGATTGAAAAAAAGCTTAAAATCATTAACTTACCTGCAGCACGAGAAAAAATAAAGTTTGCATATTAAAAATTTCATTACACAATCGATATACACATATAACATATGAAGAACAAAACAAACCTAATAAACATTATGATTACCACAAACCGAAAGATAGCGTAGCATTCGCAGTTCAGCTATCCTCAAAGGCAGTTCCCGAATCTCATTTTCATCTAATATTAAAAATTTCAAGTTCCTCACTTCACCGATCTCATCAGGTATATATCGCAATCTATTGCCACTAACATCCAAGCACTTTAGTCGAGTTAACTTTGATATTTCCCTCGGTAACTCTGTAATGTCATTGCCGCTCAAATATAAGCTCTCAAGATTGTTCAGCTTACCAATATCGCTTGGTATACGAGATATTAAATTTTCCTTTAAATAAATGTCCGTTATCTCGTCTTCCTCGCCCTGGAGATGCTCGAGGGGAAATTCAGTAAGTCTCCTATAGTTCCAATGAAGGACCGTGTTTACGCAGTTTCCATAATCCATTCTGAATAATATGCTTATCCAAACATCTCTCACTTGTTTTTAGTGGATGAAACGCTTGACATATTTATGCATAGATCGCTTGTAAATAGTTTTTTATGTTTACTTTTACCTCTTGTTTGTAATATTTGAGTTTCCAACTGCAATTACTTTTACGATAATGTTTTCGTTTAACACAAACCAGACGAGTTCCCTTTATTCCTGTCTGCATGAGACTGCTCTGACACGCGAGGTTAGAGATTATTTTTAAATCTTTAGCAAGGCCTTCCATTTAAAATTAGAGCACCAACATCAATTTTATTATATGTAGACATTTTTAAGGTTCATTCTTTCATAGCTTCATACCGATGTTGTTAGATATTCATATTTGAGTTTGAAAGGTTTATTATATTAGTTGGTTACATCTTGAGTATATTGGATGAATGTAAATAATTGAGAAACAAGTATAATTACAAAAGTTATGCGAATCACATTATTGAAACTTGTGAGTTTGAAACTTTATACTTAATTAAATGTTTGTTACAAATAAGAAGAAGAAAGTTATTAAAATAAAATTACTGTGCATTAAGAAATCTTTATTATTTTAATTAAATAATTTAAAAAAAGCAAATAAAAAACTTTATAACGACGGGTGAAAAATTCCCGTAAACTATGCCAATTTCGCGGTTCCCATAATTTGGGTTCGATAAAAAGTATTTCATATTGAATATAAGTGGTTGGCGCGTGCCCAAGTCGAGTGGGTCGAGGACGAGTCGAAGCGTAAACAATGGACCGCGTTACGTTTGATGTCAGCCCCTGAACTGCAATGAAAGTGAAAACTGAAAAGCTTACTGATTTAAAAAGCTTTGCTTGAGAAACAAACATTATTGAATTTTATGTTCTTTTATTTTGTTTACATTTCACAAGAAAATAACGCACATACGTTAATATTGGATTTTAACGTCCCATATAATTATCAGTCATCAGTTATTTTAACTTTTTCTTTCGCCATACAATGTGTAAAGGTGTGAACTGTGAATACTAAAAACAATATATTTTATTTAAGCCAGTATATGGTCAATATAAAATACCCTGAATAAGAATTGAAGCCACGACCTCCTCAAAACATAGCCATAGAATTTAAATAAAATAACATATTTTATATTATATTTATTTATTGATTCAAGATATTGATATAATAACGATGTTAAATTGTACCATTGTTAGACATATTACTTTACTTATCTATAAAAGAGGTATTTAAGAAAAAGGTAATAAATATACACTACATTATAAAATAAAATAGGAAGGTACTTACAGTCAGACTTTAGGTTTTTATTAAAAATATAAATATAATTTAATATTTCATCTACAATAGGGTTATAGCAAGACAGAAATATTTCTTAAAAATAGATCTCACATCTCATAGTAACAAAGTTCTTCAGTTATTATCAGAATGATATAGTAATAAATTATTATACATACAGATGTCGTTCTGTTAGTTAATGTTATACACACAAAGGATGAGCTTTGGAGATGTTATTATAGATTAAAATATGATTTTTTTACATAATAAGGGAATTTATCACACACACATATATATATATATATATATATATATATATATATATATATATATATATATATATATATATATATAATCAGTTATAACATATTTTTACAAAAAGATAAATAAAAATGCTTTATAAATACAATATAGCAGTGCATGAAGATATCTAATAATACATACTATATAATAAGAAATACTTTATTATGAAGGCCGTTATTTAAGTATTCATATGAAACAAATATATTTAATGTAACTATGTAATAAATTTGAAAATATTTGACCATTTAACTTAACCTACCACATAATCTTGACTAGATTTATTCATTAGTAAGATTGATATAAACAATTATTTAAAACTAGCGACTCACCCTCGCTTCGTACGGGTTCGTCCCTAAAACTCTATAACAAAAGCAAATCTATCCCATGGGGACCGTACATTTTTCCAGGATAAAAAGTAGCCTATGTGCTATTCTAGATTATAATCTACCTATGTACCAAATTTCATTCAGACCCGTTCAGTCGTTCTAACGTGATTGAGTAACAAACATCCATCCAAACTTTTTGATTGAACTTGATGAGTATGGATTAATGGGATACCCAGTTTACTTCACACACATTCAATGTTCTATCCCAAAAAGGTAAGCCTAATCTTTACACTGGTCCACACTATATCATTCTTATAGCCAACTTTCCAAAAAAGCTGTAAAAGAAGTCGTTTTTAAAATATTACTTTATTGTTTATCATGATTAAACTATTCAAAAATCATCTACTCGTGTAATTGATACATTACACGTAAATGCTCTAAACAAGCTGATATAATTGTTGTGTATCAAGAAAATACTCAATTAAATAAGTTACCCACTAAATAAATATTACGTCTGTATGTAGATGAAATAATATTTCAGCTAAGTCAAATATTAAAAGATTTCATTGTATTAGTCTAAGACTAACTGTCATTTTCAAAACGTCAGATTAAATGTAACAGCTAAACCATTTAGTTTACTTTGTTTTTTTTTCGTAATAACTTAGATTTGCGTTTTAACTCTGTTTAATAGTTTGAGATTTATCCACTCCAGGATAATTTCTAAGAAATTAATTGTTAACTGAACCACCGGTGTTCCCGCGTCCCTAAACACGTTACTGTTTTTGACGTGAAACGTCTTTAAAATCACACCGTAACATCACATTTATCAGATCAGAAAAGTGGACCGTAACGAAATAGGTTGCATTAAGTTGCCATAGTAACCGTTGTTATTATTTGAAAAATTATATATAGGTATGATATCGTTTCCGTTGCTATCTTCAAAGATTACTATTATTACTAATTTGTTTTCAAATATGGAAAATATTTATAAAACACTAAAAGCGACTCGCTGAAATAGACGTTTTACGTTAAAACAAAGCAGTGTGCCCCGACACAGCCACTCTGGATTTTTTCTGGTTTTTACCTAAGGCAAGTCAAGTTTTATTTGACGCGGTACGTCAATAAAAATGTGTTAATCTATAAAAAGACTGCGTCAACCCACAATATAAGCCATCTCCATTTTGGATTTCACTCAACTCCAATTGGCAGTTATAGCGTGAAGTAAAAACATAGAAACTCAAACACATTCACTTCTATATTCACATACAAAGTACTATCAAATTTACCAACCTGATTGTACTACCTTAACTATAAATATAAACTGAAACTAAACTAACATAATTATAATAGTAATTAATTCTACTAATATAAACTTAAATTGTACTTGTACTAACCTTAGAACATAACTGCCCCTATTGTCCAGAGGTGGGCGTAAATAGCTGCGACACAGTTTATACTAATGCAGCTACTTACGATCTAACTATTTTGAATATGTATGTTATTATGTTCAATAAAAATCTTTAAATCTTTAAAAATAACATTTCAAACATTTAGTGTGAAAATATTTCATAAAATTTTAAACGCTTACAGAAGGACGTACCACCTCTGGTCATTAACCTTTTAGGTCAAAAATAAGACAAACAGTTAAGGTCATTTACAAAGTAAATACTTTAGAATATATATTAAACACCAAAACTAATTTTAAGCTTATGTTCTATTGTAAAGATTCACTTAAACGTAATTTTTTAATTCGTATGATCCCGGGTTTTTAAAATGAAAAAAGAGGTTTTTGTGTATTTTAAACGATATTTTCACATATTGTGAAACGTTTTTAGGGTTCCGTACCCAAAGGGTAAAACGGGAACCTATTACTAAGACTTCGCTGTCCGTCCGTCTGTCTGTTCGTCTGTCACCAGGCTGTACTTATCTCATGAACCGTGATAGTTAGACTAGAGTGAAAGTACTAATAGTATATTTCATATTAATTGATTATATATTTTACGATATAATAAGTCACATAAATGGAAATCACATGAACAACCCCAAAGATAGTCAAAATTTTGTAGTATATAGAAATATGTAGATATGTACATAGATGAGATATTTACTTTTAAATTTATGAATTTATAATTTTAATAAATAAGCCGTTACATTATAATCTTAACTGAGATCTTTTCTCTAATGTCTATATTATAATAAAAAAGCACTCATGAGGACTGCCGACAGAAGTGAAAACTTAAAACTATAAACAAACAGTTGTTATTTTTGGATATTCAAATTAATTGTTTGATCTTAAATTAAAATTTGTAAATTAAAACTGTTTACATTTATCTGGTTTTGACATCTATCGGCACTAAGTGTTAGCGTTAACACGTCACGTGACCATGTCGATGACGACTTACATGAATTTACTCCAATCCAAACCTGCCTATAGAAGTTTTCACTTCAAAAAACTACAAAATATATATTTAAATGACAGAATGTAAGTCTCTATGAATCAAACATGCGAGCTTATGTACATAGTATATACATAAGATCGTACGCGATCGTAGAATAATAATTACTACATACTATTCTACGATCGCGTTTCTATATATCGCTATTATACATTAAAATAGCAAATCGAAATTTTAAAAATTGTATTAAAATGACAAATTTAAACCTTAAGCCAACATTATT
The DNA here is from genome assembly GCA_905404265.1 of Fabriciana adippe. Lineage (NCBI taxonomy): Eukaryota > Metazoa > Arthropoda > Insecta > Lepidoptera > Nymphalidae > Fabriciana > Fabriciana adippe. The sequence continues at coordinate 11,340,013 of FR989995.1, read as the reverse complement.
GTATGTCATTACCATTTATATTTTATATATATATTCGTAAACAATTCGTCTTATAAGCGACTTATAAGTTGAAACACATACATGAACAGACAAATATTGAATATATTGTGCTATTTGATTATAGGAAAAATTTAAAATCTACGAATGATTCTTACTCGACGACCTTTACCGTCGCTCTCATCGTCGCTATCGAAGGACGACTGCTTGCTCCCAAGCATCAGGGCTTGGATTTCAGGGTTAAGAGGCAGAGCTGGGTATGAAGATCGACGTACCATCGGCGCAGGCCTGGCTCCTATAAATACAGAGAAAATTCTTGGAAAACCAATCATCGTTGGAACATTCATTATCTAAATCTACAGATTAGCTATAAATTATGGTGTTTTTGGTTTATCTCAATATTGACATGGTTTTAGTAAAGGAAATACAACCTTTAGAGGAATTACAAGGGTTGCTAAAGTTAAGTTTTTGTTCTGGCCATTACTTGGTATACCTAAATAAATATTAAGGGGTAAGGGGGTTGAATTTTTTAAACTAATTTTAACTTAACCCTTTTCTCCCAAAGGAGCTACAAAATTTGAAAATACAACTAGCCAATGCAGGGGTATATTCCTATGTAAGTACGGCGTACGTGTTCCTTCCTACATCGATACGTATATTCAATTATATTAAAGCATTTAACCTAATTAATAGTCTATTTGTAATTATGTACTCTGCTTATTCAAGTACGTCAGTTTATTAAGCTTTGATTAATCATTCGTAAAGTTTATGTTAAGTGGAATGAACATGGGTTTGGACATCACACTAGCATAATGTACTGTGGAGTATTACAGACCAGCAAGCAATTGGTTTCTCAAACAAACTCTGTACATGATATATTTTATCTTTACTTAAGATTTTGATCAAAAATTCCTTTGTTGGGTTTATAGAAAAAAAATACAAATTTTTTATAAGTTCTTTCTAAAAGCTAAAAAATACCTGTTTATCTATATACATATATAGTAAGGTTTATTTTCAATATAGTAGTAATTTACAAACACTATCGAATTGCGTCCATCTTTAAGGATAAGCTTTTACTACGAAAGCTAAATTATATATTGTATTGTATTCAGCCCTTTTTAACATCCCACTACTGAGCACGGGCATATCTATACTAATATTATAAAGCTGAAGAGTTTGTTTGATTGTTTGTTTGTTTGTTTGTTTGTTTGTTTGTTTGTTTGTTTGTTTGTTTGGTTGAACGCGTTAATCTCGGGAACTACTAATTCGATTTGAAAAATTCTTTTTGCATTAGATAGCCCGTTAACTGAGGAAGGCTATAGGCTATATATCATCCCGAAAAAATGTATGGTTCCCGCGGGATAGATTTGTTTTTTCTAGGGACGAACCCGAAGCGAAGCGAGGGTGAGTCGCTAGTCTTCAATACAAGGGGAATCAGGCCATAGTCCACCACGCTGGCCAAGTGCGGTTTGGCGGACTGCACATGTCTTTCGAAAACTTGTTAGATTCTCTCAGACATGCAGGTTTCCTCACGATGTTTTCCTTCACCGTAAAATAAATGGTAATCATGTTGGAAAATGATTCGCACATGAAAATATCAGAGGTGCGAGACCCGGATTTGAATCCGCTTCACTCGGTTTCCCAAGCGAGCGCTTTACCACTGGGCTACCACTGCCTAAATTATATTAGCTTCATTTATTACAATAAAACATATTATTGATGACCTTCAAGAGCAGCCATATGTACACTACATAATATATATTTCTGTTCTTAGAATAAAGCTAAGCTTAACCGTAAGTCTAACTAAGAAACCTTTTATATGTAGGTATTGATACATTTGCGTAAACTTGCGTTGATGACTAAAGACTTCATGCGATTAACTGATCCTGTTTTTCTTACACGGCACATACATATTATATGGTACGTACATATTATATGTGTCTTTGAATTTTTTAAAGCGGTTTTATGGTATTTTTTAAATAATAGGTTATATGATCTTATGCTCTCGAAAGAAAAGTTATACAATGTCGTAGTGATGTGGTTTTTAAGAGATTATCTATCTATTTTATGGGATACCAGACATACTACAGACATACATATGTGTATTCAGCCCTTTTTAACGTCCCACTGCTGGGCATGGGCCTCCCTTCAATACGAGGGCAATCAGGTCATAGTCCACCACGCTGGCCAAGTGCGGATTGGCGGACTTCACATGTCTTTAGAAAACTTGCTAGGTTTTCTCAGACATGCAGGTTTCCTCACGATGTTTTCCTTCACCTTAAGGCAAGTGGGATACCATATCTTAAAAATTAATGAATTTATTGAATATCCGATCGGTTGAACCGTTTAACGGACAAAATATAACTAATAGAATTACTTTCGTATTTATGTTACCAGTACGGAGAAAGTGTCTCCACAAAAATAGTATTTTAATTCATATAACACTAATGTAAATCTATATATTATTATCTATTAGAGTGGTAATTATTTAAAACAAAAACGTTACTTACCAAAAATTATTTAACGAATTGCAAGTCAAAAGGTAATAAAAAATATTTTAGACTAATTTAGATTGTAGTATTTTTGGTATATGCATGCTTTATAATGTACAAAATGAAGACAAAATAATTATAGCGATTAATCTAAAGCCAATATGAGAAGCACTACTGTGTATTCTACAGAAATGTATGTATATAGCTAAAAGTGTGAAAACTCATTACCTGAAATACTTTTTCAGTCGTCAGACAGACCTTGTAAAGAAAAAGATACAAAGGAATAGGACAGATAAATTAAACGTCGAATACAGACACTGACATTCAGTTACATCCATTATAATAACTTTTTTATAAGCTTGAATTTGTATGAAACTCCTTTTTTTTTTTAAATTTTATCAAATTTAAAGTAAAATGAGTTATAATATTCAACAACAAATGACTATATTTAAATAAAAAAAAAAAAAAAAAACACTTAATTCAAAAAATATTTCATGTCAATTTTCATGCTACATTATGTAGATAGTCTTTTGTTATTTATCCGTAGTATAATACTAACATTTTTTATTGTTTACACTAAAAAAATATATTAAAATATTCTCTTTGACTCTCTGTATTACAGTATTATAATATAAAAAACGCGACAAAAATGCTATACAATGAACATAACTGCAGATTAGCGAATTAAGAAGTTACGTGAAGATTCAACATAGATATCGATTACATATTATTTAATTTCACTACAAGTTCAAGCTTAGCATGTAAATATTTTGTAAAACACAAAGATCCATTAATAAAACACATTTTATTAGATTAAAAACATTGAAATTGTTGGAAAATATATATACGTACCTATCAATTTGACTATAGATTGCCTTTTAGCGTGTCTTGTTTCTGTGGGAACTTCGCCAATAGATGCCGGTGCAGAATTGTCTATTTTAGTACCCTTTTCACTTAGGTAGGAATTAATTGAATCGCCTCGTGTATATGGCCTGGTTTCGCGACGGTTTTTGCTGTCCTTATTTTCACTTGGACTCACAACAGATTCTGCTATTTGAAATAACTGCAAGCTAAATCTGCTGGATTCTCTTCTCAATGACTTCTTGTTTGCAAACTCTGATAAAGACTGTCTTCTCTCACCGTTAGGATTTAGCTTCCTTCTCGCCCTTTCTTCTTCTTTTACTTTCAAAACGTCAAGCAAAGCATTCAGCACTAAAATAACTAGAAATACAGTAATACCTATCACTGTGATAGTGTTATTTTCATAATATATCTCTTTAGGCTTCATCGGTTTTACTTTATCTATTTGCGGTTTCTTCGTGAAGACTTCCAAAGCGCTGCAGGCGTCTTTCAAGAATAAAGGAATCACTTTTGATTTCACTACATGTTTTGCTTGTGAATTGTTAGGTTTTATGTCTGGCTGGCTCTCAACGATTGGGGTAGGTGCCAGCGGTTTTTCATTACTTGTCATAAACCACATGTGAACACTGTATAGGCAATAAAAAATCACAGAGAGTATAAAGAGTAATACTTTACGCTCGCTCATGTTTACATTGCCGAAGCGTTGGTTTATTTTGACAGAGACGTGCGTGCGCGTGAGCTATTCGCGTTCGTGATGTTTTAAAAGTTCAAAGCTCATTGATATATGCCTTTTTATTGGTTTAAACGATTATTTATTAGTATTTTCAGTGGCGTGTACCCGAGCTGGCCACGTCAGGCGTTGTTTTGAGTTCTGCTACTACGTTTTGCGCATGTGCAGTTCTTTAGTTAACCGGCGCGCAGGGCTCGGCCAGTTCGTAGTGAAGTCGACACGAAAGAACACGATGAAAGTATTCATCGATATGGAGTGCTATCTTCTATGGGCATTTCCCAGCCGAACGCGCTGAATATGTTAATTAATATTATCAGATTTCCTCTTCGGACGGTGTCTTATCAATTTCATTTCGAAGCTTTGTTATCAACTGCATCCTCCAGTCGCGACAAGATAAGCTAGTATAATTGAATTTTATCTTTATTACTTCAAGTGTTATTTTTTTTAATAAAACCCAGGATGACGCACAATTCAAGTTATTTTGTCGACAGAATCATAAACTTGCACAGTAATACTTATTATATATAACTATATAAACTGTATGTCTATGAAAAAATATGAATATTAATATCGAAATTTTCAAAAAAAAAAACATTTGTAACGTTTCCAATTTCTTTTTAAAAATAAATACACACTGTGTACTTTAACATACGAAATAGCTTATCTCGTTGTTGCCGCAGTATTCTGTGAAATATATGTATGACAGTATGTTTATTTTAATCTACCCTCATATATTTAAAATATAATAGATGACTTACATTTATTTAAATTCCAACAGCGTCACTTAAACTAATAACTGAAGACAATTCTAAATTCATAATTTCATTACACAAAATAAATACCTTACTTTAATGCACGTTGAAGAAAACTAACGCTTACTTCTGTTCTAATTTTATTTGTACAGTAAATATATTATTTATTACAGACTAACAATTTTCATAACTTATTATAAAGCTATTATATTATCTACTTCTATTAATATCTATTATAACTTTCCTTTAAGAAAACTTCTAATAAAATAAATATTAAAACAGCAGTTCACTTTAAAGTAAAACTTTTAAACAAAAATTACCATTACAAATGTTTGTGAGTATGGATGTTTGTTACCTTTTCACGCTAGAACGGCTGAACGGATTTGGATGAAATTTGCCACAGAGATAGATTATAGTCTGGAATAACACATTGGGTACTTTTTATCCCGGAAAAATATACGGTTCCTGAGGAATAGATTTATTTTTGTTTTTCTAGAGACGAACCCAAGCGAAGCGTGGGTGAGCCACCAGTTAGTCTTAATAGCTTTTATTTAATTTATGCACATTCATCCCACAGTAATAAATATTCATTTTTATAAGTAGCAAGTTTAGTTTTTTATCAAGTTGAAAAGTTATTTTACATTTTACTTAACATAAATATATATTACATAACATATCATTCACTATTATTTTTATTATCACACTTCCTGTGCAATGTATTCTATCTCGTTTTCTCGCCGGCTTAATCCTATGTATTTGTCCCTTTCTAGTGTCGCATTTCCGTTTCATCGAGATTCAAATCACAACGATTCTAAAGAAGTTTCATTTCAAAAAATATAATATTATTATTACTAATTAAATTACTAAATAAAAGTATTTCTATTTTACACAACCTCACAAACGAGTAGAAGTTATGTTTATACATAAAACATATTAATTTACAATATGGAGTGCCACCTGACAGTTCTTTTTAAATCCCGATAAGTTAGTTATTATCTTTAAGACTTTTATGAGTTTAATGGCTGTTCTTCGACGATGGGTTGATGAGTATGGGTTGAGAGGAATATTAATATTTCATCATAGTAACTTCAATAGTTATTGCCTAAAGCAGAAAAATACTTGTTGGTGTTCTATTATTGTATCGCTCGCTATATTTATCAATTTACATTCTCGTATTGCATATAATAAAACTAACTAGCGACTTAATCCCACTTCGCTTGGGTGTCTAGATGATTACTTATTGTATTTATATTTTTTTTGTATTACCTACATACTTGCTTGTGCAATAAGGAATAAGGAAAATATATAGACAGCGCCATCTATAGGCAAATTTTATTACCCCGTTCAGAAGCGCATGCACACCGGTGTGTATTTTCTAGCCTATGTGTTACTCCAGATCATAGTCTATCCCTGTATTAAACATTTGAATATGAATTTGAATTTGCAGGAGTAACATATGCACATACAAACACACAATTTGAAGCAATAACATAAATACGGACACACAAAAAAACATCGCATTTATAATACTAGTCTGATTAATTATTATACAAGGGCAGCTTTGTGTATTGTCTGAAACTCTAAATATGTACATCATCTATATATATATATATATATATATATATATATATATATATAAATCGATGTGTATATGTATGTATGGACTCCAAAACAGCTGGAGCGATTTTGATAAAATTTTTAGGCAATCTTTAGATTAGTCCAGCGGGTGATCCTGTGATGTTTGGTAAGTTTGAACGCGGGCGAAGTCGCGAGTCCTGCTAGTAATTTACATATTTGACAAGATTTTTTGGAATAAGTCGGTCTATTTAATCGCATATTACATTAGAACGGATATAAGAATTTCATATTATAATACTCCAAAAATATATCATTATATAGGTACACCACTATATTAATTTAATATTTAATACAAGAAAGATTTCCTAGGTAATAATAATCACCCTTATAACTAAGGGGTTAGGGGTGGTTATACCCCACTCTCCACCCTACGCCGCCTTACGTATAGCAATTGCCAATTTGTGCTTAGAATTATAAAACCGTTAACAATTAAAGCTAAAAACACTTGGCTTTTGTTTCCATTGGGAATTGGATTCCACTAATGTACATTCGCGGTTACAAACCATTACAAATGCAGGCGTGCTTTGTTTTCTTAAATGGAAAGCTCCGGTACATTCGGCTGCATTTTATAGAATGGAGCTCTTAATTGAATAGATTATTATGTTTAGTATGGAATGGAGAGAATACATTTATGTACGTATGATGAGTTTTATATCCCTTTCTTTAGAAATGATTGATTCCCCACACACTTCCACCCCCTTTTTCACCCCCTTAAGGAATGCTTTACAGGACGAAAACTATCATATGTCCTTCCCAGAGTCTCAAACTATCTCCATACCAAATTTCATTTAAATTGGTTCAGCGGATTAAGCGTGAAAAAGTAACAGAAAGAGTTACTTTCGCAATTATTATTAGTATTAGATTTATTTATTAGTATGGATAGTAACAAAGTGTAACTTGTACATGAAATATTTTTTAAAAATAATGATTTTTTTAAATATAATACTTTCTTAGATTTACGCGAATATTTGACATTTTAAATAAAACTATCTTTTCGGATTATTTGGCGGATTTATTTTGATATTTGGTTCCTGACGTTTCGAATGTTTTAGAGCAGCGGTCGGCAACCTTTTAGTAGGCAGGGGCTACAAGGTGGCTATACCTAGTAAAGGCGGGCCGCAATAAAAAAAAAAAAAAAAAGCTTATACCACAAAATATGTCCACTACAACATTCAATGTGACAATTCCTAAAATGACTCTTAAATGCTTATCTATGAGACGAGGAACATTTTAATTTTTTCGGTAATTACAAATTCAAAATACTTAAAAAACATAAAAACTTTTCTTTATAAAACAGTCACGGGCCGCGGGCCGCATGGAGGCACCTCGCGGGCCGCATGCGGCCCGCAGGCCGCAGGTTGCCGACCGCTGCTTTAGAGCAATCATGGTCACGGCAGAGACTAAGGTTTTAGACGTCTCACTTGTTACGTATTGTATACAGAATATAGAGTCCAAAACAATAGTAATTGAAATTTTTGTCTGTTTGCCTGTATATCTGTTTGCATTTCACGCAAAAAGTACTGAACCGATTTTAACGCAAAATGTAGCGATTTTTTTTATGACTAGGTCATAAGTGTTTATTACACAACATTTAGTCGGGTTTAAGACACGGTAAAACACAATAACTAGTTCTGCCGAGTCATCTATAGAAATTTATATGGCTAACGTTGGCTAAACCGAGGTACATCAAAACAACGTACTCGAAAAATATTGGTCTTAAAAAGGCTTTTCTTAATAGCTTCTAAATTATTGCATATGTCTTACTTCTAGGAACACTCACAATAACTATTTTTATTTATATAAAACGTACCTGACGCACTCGAGCGAAGCGAGGGTAAGTTACTAGTGTAATAAAGTACGGTAATAGATGTGGAAGTAGTAAATTTTAATAGTGCGAGTGATTGATTATGATGCTTCAATGCGTACGCTTCGTTATTTTTAAACTTAAATAGATTTTATTTATCATGACATAGTATTTGTGTATACGTATTTAGTATACTTAAACAAAAAAAGAAACAATTATAACGCAAGGGGCGTGTACATTTAAGGAAAGCTTTAAAAATTTCTTTGATAGTAAATAACTAACGTATGTTTCTAGTAGAAAATTATCACTACTGGCTGTCATCGATAAAAAATGGAATTTGCGTCAATTATATTAACGTTAGGAATAGATTTCTCAGAGATGAAATATTTTCTCGTAGTAATAAGTATCCTATATGTTAACCCGGATAACCACTTATTATCATACCAAATTTCATAAAAATCTGTCCAGTGGTTTTCTCGTGATGCGTTCTCAGACAGACAGACAGACAAAAAAAAATTAAAAACTTAGTTTAAAAACTTAGATTCGGCCTCTGTATCGATAATAATAACTATTTCAATAAGATTATTCAAAAAATATTTTATATACAGATTCAACTCAGTTAGAATTTTATTATATGTATTATAGACTATAGGGTAAAACCCGGATAGTCGCCTCAGTTCGATACTTGCCCCGATTTTCAATACGCTATATTAGAGATGTCCCTGACGTTAGCGCTCTTCTGTAATTTGAAGCGCCTCTTCCACAGACCTAAGGTCCATGCCAGTAGTAGGAACACGTGTTTTGTCTGTGTGAGCGAAAATCTTCCGCGGCAGGACGTTGACGAGCGTTGAAATAATATTCGTGAGTATTTACTATTGAATATTTTTTGTTACGGTTATCGGTTCAGTCAACTTTTTGTTTCTACGCATGCAGTGAAGTTTAAATTACACTACTTATTACCTTATATTGTTAAATAGATTTTATATTTTTTTCAAAATATAAGGGCAAGTATCCGTACCGAAGAGGATAGTCGCCCCATATAATTTTGCGGATAGTCGCCCTAAGGGCAATTAGAGTTGCAAGTAGGTGAAATGCCTCGCAAATATGAGCAAGAGTTTAGCATGTCTAAAAGGTCTAAACAATCTGCAGAAGTTTTAAATTCCAACGAAAAAATTGTCCAAAAAGAATAAAGAACAAGAAACAAACATTACTAAAAAACTAGAATGGAGACAAAGAAATAAAAATATTATAAGACGATAGAAAATAAATCAGCTGATAACGAGATGAAAATTATGAAGAAAAGAGGTCGAAAAGAAAGTAAAAGATCAAAAAATATGTCGATTTCTCTAGCAGTGAAACAGAATGTGAAAACATATATTTCATTAAACTGAACGAAGACAGAGTAAAAGGATGACAAATAACAATTTATAGTTCCGAGAGTGGAAAACGCATTATAAATACAAAAATAGCTAAAGAAAAAGCTACTAAAGAACTACAAAAAAAGGAGTAAGAAATAAAAGACGATAAGAGACACTGAAAAGACACTAAGAGAGTTATAAACATTAATACAAAAATAGAAAATGCGAATGAGAGAAGTTCAGTTAATGATTATTGTAAATGTTTTGAAAATTACAATAATACTAAATCCAAATCAGACTGGATTGTGTTTCCAGGAAACTTCTTCATCATTCAAAGAATATTGTGTGAGATGTGAAAAATGATAAGTTCTGGCTTCGTAATTGATTTTAAAATTTTTCTTGGTGATATCCGCCTACCCACTAATTTAATATTTGTGCCAAAGTTGATTGCTATATTATTTTTATCTTTAAAATTAATTATTATTTATAACTTAAATTTTAAAGATTTTATTTGTATTTTAAAAGTTGTATTGATTAGTATTTCGATTATTACCCACTTAATAAATTGATGTTAATAATTAATAATGGTTGATTATATAAATTTGTTTTAATCCAAAAAAAATCGAAGCAATTTCATAATGAGTCTTCTATACCCGCATGAGGCAAGTATCCCCGAAAGCATTTTTAACATGTGACAACTACCCGCCACAGAGGGCAACTATCCCTTTTTGTAGAGGTCAAATAAAACAGGATTTACTGAAAAACAATATTGATTGTGTTTAAAAAAATAGGTTACAATGAAAGATTAAAGAGCAATGTTTTATTATACACGGAGCATGTTGTAAGTAGATACTTAATTTTTACGTAATTGAAGATTTTCAAAAAGTAGGGCAACTATCCGGCTCTTACCCTATCCATACTCGCTCGAATCACTTTGAACAAACATACATTAACTTTCGCATTTATAATATTTTGTGTGATAAACTTTTATTACTTCCCTACGAGAATGCATTTAGAATGTAATAAAATTAATATAATTCGCTGAAAACTAATAGTAATGTGTTTAAAATCATGCAAATGGCCACAGTTTCCGATAAAATATGTACGTGTTAAATAAAACAGTATTTGTTAAATGTATTTCTAAGCACCTTCACTGAAAGAAATGCAATATAACCGGTTTGCGAAATTGCGATTAAAAATGTGTTTCGATATTGCATTCCTCTTGAGGCCGGGCAAATATTTCCGATATTCTGACCATAAAATGGCTGTGAACTATAATTTTAAATTTATATATTTTTAACATCACACATAAAATAACTATTTGACAGATTATAGTAGTCGAGAAGTACTAAAATTATAATAATGTTTAAAAATTATATTCTTTAAATTGACGTAACTTTTTTATTTAGGAACCGATTGAAATAAAACAAATACTAATGCTTACCACAATACATTAGTGAAAACCGCACCCAAATAGGTTAAGCCGTTTCTAAGATTAGCGCGCACAAACGCACAAATAAACAGACAAAAATACTAAAAATCATTGTTTTGGTTTTTATTGCGTTAATAAAGATCCCCAATAATAGTTTTTCTCAAAATCTTCCATGTACAGACAGCGATCAGTTACAATTTTATTATATGTATAGATCTAATAGGCAATGTGATTAGAGTGGGATTTACAGATACATATTTAAACGTGGGCTATACTAGGCAGAAGTCTCATAGCTTTACAAGATAATAGATCATATATGGAGAAACAAAATTACCTATTGTGTGATGTGGGTAGACTACAATTTATTGTAAGATATTACGCTGAGGACATGCATGAGTGCTCTTAGATTAGCAAAGTTACTCAATTTTAATGTTTAGCACTTAATTTAATCTGTGTATCGTCATAAGACAGTACTAAACCTTAACCTAATATAATTTCTATACTAATATTGTAAATGGGAAAGTTCCTCTGTATGTATGCTACCTTCAAATTAGGCTATCTTTTATTCTTATCCTGCGGACTATGCGCGAAGAGTCGTGGCCAAAAACTGTATGCTTTAGAGTATACAAGTTTTTAGCCAAAGATAATTTGTTTTTAGATAAAGAATAAAAAAAATGTGTTACTTTATTAATTCTAACTTTTTGTAGAGCGTCTGTACGTTATTTTTGGATGCAATTTGTTATCTAATTTACTGATATACTTATTTCTATTATGAACCTTTTCTTGTACACGACATTGGTGAAGTAAATTATGCGAAACTGGAGCTTCTAAAAGTCATAAACATAGAATTGAATTGAATGTCTGAATAGCCTCGCGACACCCATGTAATCACCCCTATGTATTTCTTATGACTCTGGCATAAAATGAAATGTCTTAGGTAATATAAAATTGGTTAAGTGCAAGTTGTAGTCACACAACGACAATTCTGAACAAAAATATTACTTTATCTTATGACTATCGACTCGCTCCGCTCGAGTTTATCCCTACTTACGTTTTAACGTTTAGTATAGATTTCTCAGAGATGAGATATTTTCCCCCTGTAAAAAGTATCCTATATGTTGACCCGGATAACCAGTTATCATAATACCAAATTTCATCAAAATTTATCCAGTAGTTTTTCCGTGATGCGGTAACAGACAGACAGACAGACAGACAGACAGACAGACAAAAATTCTAAAAACAATAGATTTGGCCTCTGTATCGATAATAAAGTCTATTTCAATAAGATTTTCCAAAAAATATTTCATGTACAGATTCGGCATAGTTACAATTTTATTACATGTGTAGATTTCATGATCTTACCTTTCATAGTGGTTGAGTCCTTTAAGAAAAATTGGATTTACACATGGTCAATTGTCTTTAACGTTTTGCTGTTGTATATGCAATATAATCATTTAAATTTAAACATACATTTAAATATAGGCCCTAAGACATACGGACGGACTAAAATGTAGGGTTTAAGACATGCAGTTTAGTAAAAGGATCACGCCCGAGTCTTTTCAATACGGAACTCTAAAATATATTTCTTGAGTTGAGCGTTTCAACGCCTCATCTGACATCGTAAAATATTACACGGTTAGTTATCTACGGAAATAGTACCAAGCTCTTATCGTAATTAAAGAAGATATTCAAGAATAGCTTACAAGTGAGTTGAAGTGGTAGATATAAAATAGATAAAATTAAGTAAAGAAAATTTATGATTGGTAATATGAGTCACATTAAAATGAAGTTTTTTTTTTTTTGAAATTGAACTATAGAGGCTTAAACTAGATATTATTCAATAATTAATCTCTGAAAACTAGAAATTGTATTAAAATGACAAAAATCGTTATGTTGAGAATCGTGATATGCCATTTCTACATTTTTTTTTGACTTTCATTCTTTAACGATTGTATAATGACGTCGAGTATAAGTTCCATGGTTTTGTATTTCCTTTTACACTTTGGGCAAGCGAAATAGAGCTAATTATGTAGTTTGTGGGTCATACAGTGACTTAAGCATTGATTTTTTGTATATCAATGGAATTAAGCTATTTTTATCAGTATTAGCACAGTAAAGTGGTTTCTGGATTTTTTTAATTAATAAGGTTGTACTTGGGTCTGAACAAACGAAAGGTAAATCAATAATAATATTATAAGCAAATATAATATCATAATAGTATGATTATTAAAATCGTAACGATCTATCGTGTGTATATCTCCGGCTGTGGCGAAGTTGTGATTCTAAAAGTTTTCCATTTCTCGCCTGGTCGCATTCGGTTGCGCATTAAAATTTGCAAGGCGTATGAAATTTCAATTCTATTTCTAGAATCAATTTAATAATGTTACATATATGAAGATTTCATATTGCCTTTCTAACATTTTTGGATAATATTGTGATGCTTTAACCTTTTGCAATAAAATGTTGATGTCATACATGATCTTTTGATCTATCTATGTAGTCATATTAATTAAGTTTTGGTGTATTTTTTTTTTTAAATTAGTATTAAATAAATAAATATGAATATGTTGAGACATTAACACACAGTACCATCTAGTTCCATGGTAAGCTACGGGGTTTGTGTTATTGATACCAGATAGTTGATACACAACACAAATATAACTTTAAATACATACATATTATACAGTGCCCTCCAAAAGTTAGTTGAAATCATCAATAATGTAAGAAATGTAAAAAAACTATAATATAACCAAATAAAATCGTGGGTTTAATAACTATTTATTAAAATATAATCAATTTAGAATATTTCTATTAATAAAACAATCATAACAATTTTAATAATTAAAATTTATGTAAATAAAAAGTAAAGTTACGATGCCAAAAGTTAGTTGAAATTGTTGAAAAATTATTTTACGGATTATGTCTTTGCTAATATCTTAACTTTTAATATTTCGTATGATCGCCATTATTCTGCAGAACTGCTCTGAGTCGTCTAGGCATTGATTCTACAAGATTTTGTAATATTTTGTCTGGTATAGTCGACCATGTTTCAAGAACTTTATTTTAAAATAAATTTCTGTTGCGCTTGACCGAAATAGGCATCCTGCGGTATAATTCATCCCAAAAATGTTTAATGGGGTTAAGATTAGGTGACATTGAAGGCCATTCCAGTAAACTCACTTCGTTATATTTAAAATACTCTCTAGTTACCCTTGCTGTATGCTGCGGATCGTTGTCTTGTTGGACCTTGAAAGTCCGACCTAACCCCATTGTTTCAGCAGACTGTTTGAAATTGTCACTCAAAATATTACAATACATATGTGCTATCATCCTACCTTCAATTATTTGCAGTCGGTCCATACCATACCGAGAAAAGCACCCCCAATGACATCACACTCCCTCCGCCGTTTTTGACAGTAGGCTGCAAGTGTTTGACGTTGTAAGAATTATCATTGCTACTGCGCCAACAGTTTTCCGAGGTCGATTTCCAAGTAGTTGGAACTCTGATTCATCTCTAAAGGGAACTTTCTTCCAAAAATCTATTGGCTTATCCGAATACTTGAAGGCAGAGACCAATCTTCGTTTTTTGGATCGATATTATTAAAGGTTCTTTTTGGCAACGTGACCTCGTAAATTAGCATCATGGAGGCGTCGCCTGATAGTAGTTTCAGAAACCGAGGTTCCTGCTTCCTATAATTGATCTTTGATCTCTCGTATCATAATCCTGGGATTAATTAGACACTGCCGCATTATTTGTCAATCATCAACAGAAGTAGTAGCTCTAGGACGCCCCGACCGTGGCCTATCTACAAGACTAAGACATTTTAAACCCTTTTTCATTATTTTTCGCACCCTTTTAGGACTAACTTTAAATAATTTTCGCACGGTACTAAAGTTTTTAATTTTTTGTATCCACACACAATCTTTGTTTTTTCTTCTATAGTTAGTTTTCCCCTCGAAGCCATTATTTATTTATACTCAGTTAAATCACCTTATAATATCTAATTATTTAATGAAAACTACTTACACTGTTCTAACAATATTAATAAATAAGTTTAAAATCGCGAGAGTATCGTAAACCGGTGATAGATTCCTACTTCAACTAACTTTTGACGCACTTAGTTCAAGTAGTGTGCAAATAAACATGGATTATGGACGACAACAAAATGAATTTCGGTGAATTTCTTATTGTATGTATTAGAATAGTGTATCCGAACGTAAAAAGTAAACAGTTCAATCATTAAAACTGCATATTTTAGAAAATATATGACAAGATTGACGAGGTGAATAAATTTCAACTAACTTTTGGAGGGCACTGTAAATATAAACACCCATGACTGGAGTACATACACTCGTGCTCATCACACAAAGAATGCCCCCAGCGGAACTTAAACCCGCGACCGCTGGCATAGCAAGTAGAGTCACTACAAACTGAGCCAAACGTGTGGTCAAATCTATATATATAAAAATCAATGCCAGTTTTCGTTGAAATTTTATAACTCAAGAACGGGCTCATCTATGCAAACCGAATATTTAGGTTTTATTCGGACTATTTAGTAGATGGTTTAGGTATGTGAAGTTTGCGCAAAATCGGTCGAGCGGTTCTTCATTTATCACATTTTTTGTAACAAATGATCTGTAAGGGCTAATCTTCGAAAATGGTTCGACCGATTTAAATAAAATTTTGTATGGTGGTACCTTATATCCCCGGTCAACATTTAATATTTTATTTTTAATATTCCGGAAAATTAAAGAGTTCCCGTGGGATAGTTAAAAAACTATAGTAACTTATACAGCTTAAAACACAAATACTACTAATTAGATTTTAATGAAACTTTACAATAATATAGTTCATACATCAGAATAATAAATAGGCTACTTTTTATCCCGGAAAAATGTACGGTTCCCGTGGGATAAATTTGTTTCTGTTTGACTAGAGGTGAACCCGAGCGAAGCGAGGGTGAACCGCTAGTAGGTATATAATATGTTAATAAATATAAAATACTTATTGTTATGGATTTTGACCTGTCTTTTAGAACTTTGTTTTTGACACTTCGAAAAATGACTTAAATTTGGATTACCAAAGCAGATATTATCAAATATCAATTATCTAAGATCCTGAAAAACTTTCTCACTCAAAACTTTCAAATGACTGGACTGTTGTTTTCATTTCAGATGAAAATTTACTTAACTCTTTAATTTCAAAGTCTAAAGCGACTTGTATTGTTTTTTTTTTCTAATCTTATATAAAGAAAGGGCAAAATAGAGTCATTCCTCAGTAAATTAAAGCTTCATTCTAAATAACAGTACAAAAAATAACTAACAAGCTTAGAGGCAAAACATTCAAACAAAAGACTCAACTGAATTCCATTCATTTTAACTGATTATGTCAATTATTTCGCTCAATAAGCAGTTTTATATTCGCTTAGGGATGCTCCCGAATGTTCCGAACGCATGCCTAATGAACTCGAATGGCTTTGTTCCCAAATACAGAGTGCATTGTATTCTTAACTCAGTTACTATGTGATTAAGTTACTTTTTCAATAGTGTTAATAATAAGATTCCCGCGTTTCCGCTTCATTTGCATTTTGAACCTTAAATACGAGTAATATAGTCGCTTATGCAAATTGTTTTATAAGGATGATAGCAGAAAGACTTATCAATTTATGACTCGAAAGGATTCATCTCGATCAACTTCGTGATAAAATTTTGGTGACGAGGGAGTTTATGAAATTATGACATTATTAGACGATCAAAATATCTCACAGTAAAACTCTATGGATATATAAAGAAGCAACCCCAATCATATAAAGGAAAGGGGCGGAGATATTAAGCGTGTGTAGATAATTTTACGTAAAAAGCCTCTTATCGCATATAAAATTTATTATTGTTGAATGTTTTCAATGATAATAATAATTGGTAAACGATTTGAGAAATTTCGTAATTGCTACCGAAAATCAAATTATGTAACGTAACTTAACAAATTAAATATTATTAGGGTTGTTTAGTCACCATTACAAGTATATGGGTATATTTGAATGAAATTGAGTATGCAGATAGCATGTAATTACCACATAGACCATCCAAGCGATAGAAGAGTATATCGCTAGTCTATCTATACATATAATAAAATTCTAACTGAGTCGAATCTGTACATTAAATATTTTTTGGAAAATCTTATTGAAATGATCATTATTACCGATACAGAGGCGGAATCTATAGTTTTTTAAATTTTTGTCTGTCTGTCCGGGAACGCATCACGAGAAAACCACTTTACAGATTTTGATGAAATTTGGTATGATGATAACTGGTTATCCGGGTCAATATATAGGATACTTTTTAATGCGGGAAAATATTTCATCTCTGAGGAATCTATACTATCCGTTAAAACGTAATAAGGGACAAACGCGAGCGGAGTGAGGGTGAGTCGCTAGTTACTAAGTGTAGGCACACATAAATGTACATACTTATATATATACATCCTTTTTTTATACATGTACATTTTTTATAAATACCTTTTTGTTAACCTTTTTTTAAAATCATATTTGTGACATATAGAAAAATATTGGACATTAAAGCGAATAATAATTCAAGGAAATTGTTTTATTTATATTTCAAGTAATTAGAGAAATATAATAATACATTGCCGCAACGACTATATTGGTGACCCCGACGTTCCTGTATTACAAAATGCAGAACGAAAATTTTCAAGACGCCGAATTAGGGCATTCGTCTCGGGATGCATCGACGTCTGAAATTCATAAGGTTGGAGTCCGTGTACCACCGTTTTATCCTGATGACCCAGAGATATGGTTTGCTCAACTGGAAGGTCAGTTTGCTCTCGCTAATATTACAAATGATGTCACTAAATTTTACTATGTAATTGGTCATATCGAACATATGTATGCTAAAGAGGTTAAAGATATAATTGTCAACCCTCCAGCAACGCAGAAATACACAAAACTGAAGTCTGAATTAATAAATAGACTTAGTGCATCAAAAGCATCAAAAATTAAACAATTGCTTACACTAGAAGAACTAGGCGATAGAAAGCCAACACAATTTCATCGACATTTACGTAATCTAGCTGGCCCTGATTTTCCTGATGAATACTTACACACTATTTGGATTAGTAGACTACCTTTAAATGTTCAAACTGTCTTAGCTGCACAAGCGTCAACATCTTTAGATAACCAAGCAGAGCTTGCAGATCGAATAATGGAAGTTACAGCGTCAACAGCACAGATACACGCCGCCGCCACGTCATCTAATGATTTATTAGACGAGGTAAGAAATTTGCGTAATGAACTTGCGTCCCTTAAATTACAAATGCATAGAAAGAGCCATTCTCAACACAGAGATAATAAACGCTCACGAACAAGATCGCGGTCGATAATGGCGACTGACGATTGCCCATACACACCTGGTCGCCTGTTCGTCACCGATCGAAGATCGAAGATCGAGTTCCTAATCGACACTGGCAGCGATGTTTGTGTTTTCCCCCGGTCGAAACTCCACGACCGTCGTGCTCCGACGAACTACCAACTCACCGCGGCAAATGGCTCAATTATAGTGACGTACGGTTATATCAATCTGAATATTGATCTTGGTCTACGTCGCGATTTTCCGTGGCGTTTTATAGTGGCAAATGTAAATAAACCAATAATAGGTGTAGATTTTTTATCGTTTTTTAATTTGTCTATTAATTGTCGTAATAAATGTCTTATTGATAATACAACCAATGTAGTAGCTAGCAATTTTGTAATTTCTTGTATAAATGTAAATATTTCATCTGTTAAAGTCGTAACAGGTAATTCTTGTTATCACAAAATACTTGATGAATTTCCTGAGATTACACGTCCAGCAGGTTCTTTGCGAAATATACAACATAATACTGTACACCATATTAGAACAACACCAGGCCCTCCAGTGTCCTGTCAACCTCGTCGTTTAGCGCCAGATAAATTAAAAATAGCTCAGCAAGAGTTCCAAGTCATGTTGGCCAACGGCACTGCTAGGCCATCAGAAAGCCCTTGGTCATCACCTCTCCATCTAGCGCCCAAGAAAGATAATAGCTGGCGCCCGTGCGGAGATTACAGGAGACTTAACGCGCGCACCATTCCCGACAGGTACACCATTAGACATATTCATGATTTCACTCACAATATCACAGGATGTAAAATTTTTAGTACTATTGACTTGGTAAAAGCATACAATCAAATACCTGTCAACCCTGACGATATACCAAAAACCGCGATTACCACACCGTTTGGGTTGTATGAGTTCCCCTTCATGACCTTTGGCTTACGAAACGCAGGTCAAACTTTCCAACGATTTGTGGACGAAGTAACTAGGGGGCTCGATTTTTGTTATTGTTATTTAGATGATTTTTTAATTTTTAGTAAGAATGAAGTAGAACATAAAGAACATCTCTACATAATTTTTAATAGGTTAAAAGAGTATGGCATGCTAATTAACACGGGCAAATGCACATTTGGTGTTACTCAAGTAACATTTCTAGGCCATACTATTTCCGCGATGGGCACCAAACCTCTTGATTCTAAAGTTGAAGCTATTAAGGATTTTCCAATACCAAGAGATATTCGCCAATTGAGACGATTTCTAGGAATGATAAATTTTTATAGAAGATTTTTAGTCAATGCGGCTCATATACAAGCTCCTTTACATGCCCTTTTGGTAGGATCAAGTAAAGGATCGCAACCTATTTCATTAGTTGGAGACGCACTTAAAGCTTTCCAAGAATGTAAAGAAAGCTTAGCCAACGCGGCACTCTTAGCTCATCCTAATTTCGAAGCCAAACTCTCACTTGTCACCGATGCATCAGATACAGCCATTGGTGCTGTACTTCAACAAAAGAGTGATGAAGCTTGGGAGCCTTTAGGTTTCTTTTCTAAAAAGCTTACGGAATCACAACAAAAGTATTCGCCATACGATAAAGAGCTCCTAGCAATCTATGAAGCTATAAAGCATTTTAGGCATATGGTCGAAGCACGACATTTTATTATATACACTGATCATAAACCGATTAGTTTCGCTTTTAACGAACGTAAGGTTAATTGTTCACCTAGGCAATTCAGATATTTAGACTTTATAGCTCAATTCACCACTGATATAAGACACATATCCGGCAAAGACAATGTTGTTGCCGATGCACTATCACGTGTGGATGAATTACAACTTCCCATTCCTCTCGAAATTTTAGCTGAACATCAAGCGAAAGATTCTGAGCTGTCGAAGTTACTTACAGAAAAATCATCACTCAAACTCGAAAGGAATGAAATTCCCGGAAGTCGCCATTTCGTGTATTGCGACGTCAGTACAACGACTCCAAGATTATTCATTCCTCATTCACTACGAAGACATATTTTTGACAGCTTACATTCGTTAAGTCATCCAAGTATTAACGCTACAGTTAAATTAATAGCTGATCGTTTTGTATGGCCTGGAATTAGAAGAGACTGCAGATTATGGGCACGATCATGTCAATCTTGCCAACGTGCTAAAGTAAGCCGACACGTATCTGCACCCTTAGGCACATTTAATTTACCTCGTGCGAGATTCAAGCACATCCATATAGATATTGTGGGACCATTGCCTATATCTGAAAATTTTAGATATTGTTTAACTGCCATTGACCGCTTTACAAGATGGGTCGAAGTCATTCCTATGGTCGACATCACTGCCGAAACAACAGCCAAAGCATTGATATCAGGCTGGATAGCGCGTTTCGGTTGCCCTGAGACTATTGTTACTGACAGAGGTCGCCAGTTTGAATCCAATTTATTCAACCATCTTTCCAAGATGACTGGGTTCCAACACAGACGAACCACCGCATACCATCCAGCTTGCAATGGGCTAATAGAACGCTTCCACAGGCAACTTAAAGCGTCCATCGTGTGCCATGCGCATCAGAAGTGGACCGAGGTGCTGCCTTGGGTTCTCCTCGGAATAAGAAGCGCCTTTAAGGAAGATTTACAAGCTTCTTCGGCTGAGCTGCTGTATGGCGAACCACTACGTCTTCCAGGAGAATTTTTTGACTCCAGTGATTGCGGTACAACAGACGTACTTGATTTTACCGCTAGGTTACGTTCGTTTGCCCAAAAATTACAGCCTGTACCAGCCTCGCGTCATGGTGAGAACAAAATATTTGTTTTTAAAGATCTTAAGACTACCGATCATGTCTTTCTCAGAGAAGACTCGTCGCGTGGCTCGCTAAAACCTGCCTACACTGGCCCTCATAAAGTGCTCTCCAGAAACGACAAAGTCTTCAAATTACTAATAAATGGAAGAGAAGTCACAACCTCAATAGATCGTCTGAAGCCTGCATATTTACTAACTGATAAACCTCAACCTGTCCATGATAGTGATGTAAAACATTATAGGACACGTTCAGGACGTCACGTTAGATTCACTGATTTCTATCGCTCTTGACAGACGCTGGAGGGGGGGTGATGTAGGCACACATAAATGTACATACTTATATATATACATCCTTTTTTTATACATGTACATTTTTTATAAATACCTTTTTGTTAACCTTTTTTTAAAATCATATTTGTGACATATAGAAAAATATTGGACATTAAAGCGAATAATAATTCAAGGAAATTGTTTTATTTATATTTCAAGTAATTAGAGAAATATAATAATACATTGCCGCAACGACCATACTAAGTAAATGATAAAAGAATTAAGACAAGTATGAATAAGTACGTAGTTTATTTTATAAATTATTTTTATATTGAGTCTCTACGTCTCCACTATCTCGTACCCACCTATAAGGGAAGCCGTCATGTTACTGCGTAGTGCGTTATTATTATCATTAATTGCCAACTTAAACATAATATATAGTTTAAGCATAAATCCTCTACTTTGATATTCGAAAATTAATCTGCGATTATATCAAGCTGTCAAGAGCTTTGTCAAGTTGACTTTACTTTTTCTTGGGCTAGCGTAATATACGAAACGGTGCATCACTGGATAGTTTTTGTAGAATTGTATTCATAAACCAGAAATTAATACAAGTGCTTAAAAATAAATAATTAATTGTTAGATTTATGTAATAAAGTTTCTAGTATTGTTCTTTTGTGTTTATAATAGTGTATATTAAAGAATACCAATTTATTTTATAATTTAATTTTTTTTTTTCAATTCTTTGAAGAGCTTTGCTGTAATTGCTAGTCACTGAGATGATGTCTCTTTATTTATGTAAGAGTTGACGCATCTGTTTGCTATCAATAATACTACCTACAACTTTAATTGTTGTTTGATGATTTTTTTATTAAAACTAAATACTGATTTATAAAAAATAAACAGATTTAGAAAATACTAGTATATATCCTAAGTGCACTAAAACACCGTCTTACCGTATTTGCGACGCGAGCAAAATCGCGATATATAAAAAAACTAGTAACATATTAATGTGTATTACCCGACTGCAGCTAAGTTCAAAAGTTATATGTTTGAGCAGTATGTATGTACATATGTCCGATTCTATGAATTGTAATTATTAAAAGGTTTAACCGATTTTGATGAGTTATAAAGGCACGTTGTTATGACGATTTTGATAAGTTATACCTACAGGCACGTTGATATTGAGTTAGTTTTATATCATTCAAATGCTAGCGAATCTTTTTGGGTAAATCTATACATATAATAAAATTGTAACTGATCGCTGTCTGTATATGGAAGATATTTGAGAAAATCTATTATTGGGGATCTTTATTAACGCAATAGAACCCAAAACAATGTTTTTTAGTATTTTTGTCTGTTTGTCGGTTTGTCTGTTTGTCTGTGCGTTTGTGTGTTAGAAATGGCTTAATCGATTTGGGTGCGGTTTTCACTTATGTATTGTGGTAAGCTTCACTTAACATTTAGTATTTGTTTTATTTCAATCGGTTCCTAAATAAAAAAGATATGTCAATTTAAAGAATCATCAAATTCAAATCAAATTTCAAAAAAAAAACATCATTTAAATCAAACAAATAAAAATAAAGTAAGGTAAAAACTTAGATAGTAGGTATATACGATTTCATATACAACTGTTGATTGAGCGTTCAGTTTATCGTTTGAAACGGAAATCGTCTTGAATAGCCAATCGCGATTCTTTCAAACGTGGATTTTTTTCCTCAATCTAAATTTGAACGTGTCCTTAGCCACATTTACCACTGAAGCCATAGTACTGTGTCAGCAAAAATATTTCCTTACCTTTATGTACCACTACACCTTATTAATATTTTTTAATATTATAGATACGATAGTGCGTTTATCGGTTTGTTTATTTGTCTTTCTTAAACAACAGTATGTAAACTTTTTTATATTGATTAAGTAAGTAGAAATAAGATAAAATCGCTTCTAATACTAATGTTGTAGAGGCAAAAGTTATATTAGATCATACAAAATAACTGTAACTAAATTATAATAATTAGTATAATTAAATTAAACGTTGACAAAACAAATAACTAACAAAGAGGCTTATTAAAAGGTATTATATCCTTACTAATCATTTGTATTATAATATTTATATAATCTACTTCCACATAAACAATGTTAGGTATATATATAGCAGATCAGAACAACCATCTATATGTTATATGCTTAAACATAATTATGCCTCAAGCAGGAATAGAACGCGCTATCTTAATAATAGCGAAGTCAAATACACCCCATTGCTTTGTATGGCTTTACCCTATCTATGGATCGTAACCTTAATTCTTTCAAAAAAGGTGATTTTCCTCCAATTTGAATTCGAACGCGGCCTTAATGAGAGAATTGAGATCTGATAATACGCCTCTCGATTTCTATTATTGAATTTATTTCGATCGTTGATATCGTTTGATTTTCCATCGTTTTCATTTCTTATTTGCGCTTGGTAATATTCCGCAGGTATCAGGCGGATGGGGTATACATTGTTAAAATTCATTAATTAATACCTATTCATTCAAGATGGGTTCATTTTGAGAAACAATATATGTACTGGTTTTTTTTTTTCAAATTTTATTAATGATTTTAAAACATTTTTCATAATATTACTGATAGTATCTTAAAAAAACTTTTATATTTGATCGTATAAATACAAACTTTCTTCTTTGCATAAGTTCTAGGAATTATAAAATAGTCTTTAATTACTAACTAGATATTACTATCCCAATTATATAATAAAAATATTCATTGTGTGTTGTATGGAACCCTACCCTCTCTACGCGCGGTAAGCACTAAGTCAAACGCTTACGTCACGACTTAATGAAGCAAACCTTACTTACACGAAATAACAGCCGTAAACACGTGTTCTTATGATATTTTACGAGTAATATCATAATATGTAGTCGACGGCATAATAAGTGAAAATTTATCTTACTTTCTGTTGATAATATTTTAGGATATCTTATATTACTATCAAAATTTCATCCCAACAAAGCCTACCGTTTAAAATTAATATTTTCTGAAGACAAAATCGTCACGTTCAAGCTACAAATTTGTAAACATTATAGCGGCAATAATATTTATACTTTCTCCAACAATATCTATGAAAGTCTCCTTATCTCGTAGATGAGAGGCGAAAACCGTAACGTTTTTCAGCAAGCATTTGAGCATTCAAATATACCTACAATCTGAAGTTAATCTCGGTTTAATCTCCACAGAGAGCTGTCAGGGAGGCTGCGAGGCGTGAGACGCATCTACTAACATTAAACTAAAAGTGATGTTTGTTTGATGTTGACAAATATATTTAGTAGTTACTTAAAATTTACAAAATTATTATTTCGCTCCTTTCTTAAAAATATAATTTACTAGCGATTCACCCTTGTTCCGCTCTGGTTCGTCCCTAGTTACGCTTTTACGTTTAGTATAGATTTCTCAGAGATGAGATATTTTCCTGCAGTAAAAAGTATCCTATATGTTGACCCGGATGACTATTCAATTCAATTTCATCAAAATCCAGTGGTTTTGCCGTGATGATGTCACAGACAAACAGACAAAAATTCTAAAAACTATAGTTTCGGCCTCTGTAACGATAATAACGTCTAGTTGCAATTTTTTATATGTATAGATTTATATTTTGCTTTGAGCACAGCTCAAGTATTCTAAAGTAACAATATTCTAACATTACTTATATCCTTACTGGTGAATTACTCTAGGAGCTAACGCTAGTATGAGTTATTCCAGATATCCAGCTTATTCAGCGTTAAGTAACAAACATACCCACAAACAAACTTTCGCTTTAGTAATAGTAGATTTATAAAGTACCTTTTGTCTGCACTATACTATGTACCAAAATATTATTATTATTCAGTACACTGTTTTTCTGTAAAACCCTTAAAAGTTATAAAAAAAATCAAACGAAACAACAAATAAGTAAATAATTAAAAACATATAGGTGTTAAAGATTCACGTTAACGTAAATGTTTATATATAACAAGTGTTTAATTCTAAGCCAACACCCGCGGGATAGGCCTGTATACGGT
Source organism: Fabriciana adippe (assembly GCA_905404265.1). NCBI lineage: Eukaryota > Metazoa > Arthropoda > Insecta > Lepidoptera > Nymphalidae > Fabriciana > Fabriciana adippe. The sequence goes on along the minus strand of FR989995.1, from coordinate 11,314,466 downwards.
GTAAGAACGGCAAGAGTTAATTGCAGGATCGGGAGTAATCTGCCTATATTGCGTCAAGAGTTACGCCCAAACATTCTAGACACTAGCTCCCACTTTATTACCTTGGCTGGATACTTGATGATGTACGTTTTTTTACACATTTCTGTATAATTATAGTTATAAAAAACTTCAAATTATTATTACTACATGTATTATGTACACTTTTTTATTTTATTTATGGTTCTATCACAAGTTTGAGCCTAATTAAAGAATATCACTTTTCTATGAAAATACCAAATGTATAAGTATTTTTAGTGTTTTTATACTCGTAATATATTTTCTATAAAAAGTTATCTACATCAATAATTATAAATATAATATTAATAAAAAGAATTTTTTTTTGTATATTTGTTTGAAACGGATAAACTAAATATCGTTACTATAGAAGATAGTTTAAAGCCCTGGGAAAGACATAGGATAGTTTTTATCCTGGAAATCATTCCTTAAAGGGATGAAAAGGGGGATGAAAATTTGTATGAGGAATCAATCATTTCTCAAATAAGAGATATAAAACTCGTTAATATGATATATAAGATATGTACGAAAATACTTTTTATATTACCGTACGGTAGATAAAGAAAATCGTACGAAACGTTTTAAACAATTTTGATCGAGTTTATATCTGTGTGATCTATCAAATTGAAATTTTGCGAATGTGGAGAAAGATTTTTCAAAGCAACGGAGATATTTAACAAATCACTTAAACTTAATTTCATGCAAATTATAAGTTATATTAAATCTATAAACTGCTAGTGAAACAAAACGCATAAAACTCTATAATACCCAGGGTTTAAAATTTGATAGTTTCAAAACGTGTCGGTTTATGTCGCATCTTGACGTTTGAGTAATATTTTAAAAAGTAATATAAAATTTATGATGACTCATTTCATCATAGTTTATCCAGGAAAAAATTTAAAATTTCAACAAATTTTATGAAACTGTGGATTTTTAATTTTTACTGAATATAAACATCTTAATGATTAGTAGATGTAACACTATGGAAAAACAATAAGTTGTAGGATGACACTAATAAAACTTCTAGATATTCCGTGCATATATTGTTTTATTCAGTACTTTAGGAACTTAATTCTTTTAAAATTTTCATTACGTCTGTCCGTGTGGAAGCTACCACCGGCTCGGAAAGCAGTTATGCTGAGAAGAGCCGACAAGAAACTTAACAGTTACTCTTTTAAATAATGAGATTATCTATATATACATAAAATGCTTTGTCCTGACTGACTGACTGATCGATCAACGCACAGCCTAAACCGCTGGTCGTAGAAACGTGAAATTTGGAAGACATATTCCTTATACAATGTAGGCATCCGCTAAGAAAGGATTTCTCGAAATTCATCCCCTAAGGGGGTAAAATAGGGGATAAAAGATTGTATGAAACTTTGTCATTCTTAACGCGAAATGCACGAAAAGTGGTATTTAGCTTTAAAATGATAAATAAGAAATATATGTATAAGATTTTTTTCGAAATTCATCCTTTAAAAGGGTAAAAGGGGGTGATAAAGTTTATATGGGCAAACTATTATTTATGATCAGAATTGCTTGAAACTTGGTATTAATGCTCTTCAATACAATTGAATAAATACGTATTTTAGCATTTTTTGAAATTCATCCCATAAGGTTGTCAAACAGAGGATGAAAGTTTGTATGAAACTCTGTAATTGATGCACGGGAAATAGTATTTACCTATAAAATGAAAACTAAAACAATACAACTATCATTTTTTTTTCGAAATCCACCCCTTAAAAGGGTAAAAGGGGGTTATTCTGTTTATATGAGGCAAAAATTGTTTATGATCAGAATTACTTGAAACTTGGTATTAATGCTCTTTAATACAATTAAACAAACATGTATTGTAGATTTTTTTTAAATTAAGCCCCTAAGTGGGTAAAACTAGGCGTTGAACTTTGAGTTCTTGGATATATTTAAATAGAGTAACATGGTTCAAGTTATCTGTAAGTGCACACTTACTGTGTGGGATAAAGAACAGAAAGTAAATTACTCTGAATCCAAAGGAAAATTATGCATAACATTTCGGCTGGCCACTGCAGCGACAACTGCATATAAATTCAATGGAAATTAAAACTGAGCAAATTTTTCAGTCCACGCGAGCGTAGCCGCGGGCAAAAAGCTACAACAAAATAAGAATGGCACTTTATATGTATAACTTAAAAAAAAGAAGGAGAAGGAGGGAGACTGTAAGCTTCAGGTATAGCTACATAGCACTGGGTCTTTAAAAATGAAGTAGATGTTAGCCATTTAGTATGTTACTTAAAAACCCCACATTAGCCGAGTTACAAGATTCTAAAGTCGTAAAAATTTTATGCGATTGTATCATTGTACTCTTCCTCCTTCCTTCCTCGAACTTCGGAAAGATGGAGTAGAAAAATGTGCAAAAAACACAGATAGTGGAGCTTGCTAAATACCTAAAGTGTAAATTTATTTACAGAATATACGCTTAACATCTTTTAAGGTACCTACTGGATATTTTGAGTTACGATAGTTAAAATTTAATTTGTTTTCCATATATCTTTAAGAAATAATAAAACTTACACGAACTTAGTTTTGCAAGTAATAAAGTACCTATGTTTTATTGCGAAGAAGTTTATTTTTTTTGTGGTTTGATCGCGGGCGAAGCCGCGGGTTCTGCTAGTTTATAATAATAATTTTAATAATTAATAATAATAATTTACAGTATTACGAATAATTCATGACTAGTCACTACAAGATGGAACCGACATCTGGTAAAAAGCGCGGAAAACAAATGAATATCCGCGTTCCTTTAATTTTTTTCAATACATTCCTGTCGGCCAAGATCACATTAATAAATGCTTTATACATAAATCATTACAAATTAATCAAATATATTATTTCTCATTAAAATGTTGAAATATAAAATTGCAACCTTACAAAGCTAATCCTGAAAAGAATTGGCAGCAGAAAAGAACTCTCATCTTAACTTTAAACCTTATTGAAACTAATCAAGAAGCACGTGGAATACAAGTTAGTCGTTCAATAATTTAACGGCATGTTAGAGATTAGCATTCATAAAGTGGTAGGATAACTGTGATTAAGCTAATGTGAGTCACAAACAAATTTTGTGTTGTAATCGCTTAACTTGTGTAATTAAAATTTAAGGACGCGGAATGTGACACAGATTTTCAAAGTCAAAACAGTGATTAGGCGGATATGGACTGATATTAAATGTATTCATAATGTAAGACAGCGTAAACGCTTTCTAGTAAGGATTTCGATACTAATGAAGTACCCTCGCTTCGTGGTCGGCTTCATCAATCGTTTTAATAGATGCTAATCTTTTGCAACTTTACAAAAATATCTACTTTTTTTAATATACGTATATATGTAGTATGTGTTCAACTTTTGGCAAATGATAGCCAGAATTTAGCAAATTTCATTACTTTAGCAGTTTCCACGTAGAAGAGTAACAAACACACATAAAAACTTTTGCATTTATAATACTAATGTATACAGCTGAAGAAAAACGTAAAAAATTAAATTTTTATTGATTTTAGGTAATACATAACTAGAATTTAAAATCATCTAATACGAATAGTTACAAAATAAGTAGCAAAAGTATACCATATTAATTTGTTCGTTTAGAAAACTCATCTATGAATTTGAAGAATAAGAATCCTAATAATTTTGCAATTGATTCTTAGCATAACATTTTATTAAAACACCCGAACATATAAAACTTCCAACTTATCGTCCATCTTCTTACGTAAAATACCTATTCTGAAATGTTACAATTTTAAATATTGTACGAAAAATTTTAATATTCCAAGATGGCAAACGGCGGAGAGAATAAAATATGTGTTTAATATTTCGTACTAATACAGACTTCATGAATTATTCTTTAAATAAGCCGCTCCTTGTGCTAAGTATGTTCATAAATTGTCCTCCAGGGTGGCTTTGTAATATGTTTTTCTTATAAATATGTAAAAACTCTGATTCCCCCTTTTTCATCTTTTCATTCAAAACCAATTACATCACGCTGCCATTATGAAGTAAGAAACGTATGCAGTCGTGACTCGTGACATTATATTGCCATGGATATTTTAGGCTGAGTATTGTATTTAATCTATACTAATATTATAAAGCTGAAGAGTTTGTTTGATTGTTTGTTCGTTTGTTTGTTTGGTTGAACGCGCTAATGTCAGGAACTACTTATCCGATTTGAAAAATTCTTTTTGCATTAGATAGCCCGTTAACTGAGGAAGGCTACAGGCTATATATTATCCCGGATAAATGTATGGTTCTCGTGGAATAGATTTGATTTTGTCTAGGGACGAACCCGAAGCGAAGCGAGGGTGAGTCGCTAGTGTATTGATAAAGGTAATTTATTCAAAATATTATTTGTGTATTATACGAAATGTGTTAATTAAAAATTTATTTAAATACAAGCGGCTCACCCTCTCTTCGCTCGGGTTCGCCCCTAGATGATTCTTTAAATTGACATAACTTTTTTATTTAGGAATCGATTGAAATAAAACAAATACTAAATGTTAAGTAAAGCTTACTACAATACATTAGTCAAAACCGCACCCAAATCGGTTAAGCCGTTTCTAAGATTAGCGCCCACAAACGCACAGACAAACAAACAAACCAACAAACAGACAAAAAAAACTAAAAATCATTGTTTTGGGTTTTATTGCGTTAATAAAGATCCCCAATAATAGTTTTTTTCAAATATCTTCCATGTAAAGACAGCGATCAGTTACATATTTATAACATGTATAGATTTTGCTAAGCTTAAAACGCATTTTTGTACGTTACGCACTAAAAAAAAGTCTCAAAGCCGAGTCTAATGTATTGAACTTATTAAAACAAAGAAAGGTCATTGAAGGGTTCCATTATACACTGCGCGAATCCATCTTCAGATTAGCTCGATGATATCAAATAAATACTCTCATCTTAAATTCATACATTTGCAAAGTTTTCAGTCAATATAAAAATTATAACTAGGTTATAATTGACGACTATACTTACTTACATATTATGAATAATGTCATATTATTATTCTGTTTTTCTTGAAATTAATATGCTATTAATGTCAAAGAAAATTACAATTTAACTAAATAGTTAGATCGTTTAAGCTGTCTCTAAAATTCGCAAATAACAATAAAAAATTATATGTCGTTTATAGTTTAAACTAGTATCACTGTAATTGTTTAGATCTTATTTTGGTTTTCTTGATAATATTTATAAATCAACTAGCGATTCACCCTCGCTCTGCTTGGATTCGTCCCTAGTAACGTGTTAACGTTTAGTATAGATTTCTCAGAAATGAGATATTTTCTCGCAGTAAAAAAGTATCCTTTATGTTGACTCTAATAATCAACTATCATCATACTAAATTGCATCAAAATCTGTCCAGTGGTTTTCTCGTGATGCGTTTCCAGACGGACAGACATACAGACAAACAGACAGACAAAAATACATAGATTCAGCCTCTGTATCGATAATAATAACTATTTCAATACGATTTTCCAAAAAATATTTAATGTACAGATTCGACTCAGAATTTTATTACATATATAGATAGATAGATAAATAAGTAATTAATAAAACATGTAGTAATACTGCTAACACTAAACTAAATGTTGATGTGCATCTTAATCTAATCATCTTAGCTTATTTTTAAAGATTTTACCAAGGTACATACATCCGAAGACGTAAAAATAGAAACACAGTTGAGAGTGGTTGAATATTTAAAGCCTGTCCCACTTTACCAAGCTATACTTTATTTATATATTCAGCAACGTTTGCGCGGCTTAGCTTTACTTTGGATATATCTAAGTTTAGAAAATAGAAAATTATTTCTGGCTTCGTATTTTAGAAAAACACAGTTATTTTAGACAATAATTACTTTTTAAGTACCTTTAAAAAGGTCCAACTGTAAAATCGCTAAAAATGTAATCATGATAATATCATAAATGTGAAATGTTTAAAAAATGAAAAATGTTTAAAATCACAAAAAAATATTCGATGTATTGAGTACCTCATACTATTTGAGTCGGTCAAAAATAAATTATACTGTTGTAGCGAGAGAGACACACACTTTATTGCTGAGTTTATACATTTCTTATAACTAGTGTTTGCCAAACGGTCAAAATTCGACGATAGTCATTATTTATTTATTTATTTATTTATTATAAAGGCTTACTAACTAAATTTACATAAAGCATTAATTTAACTTAATAATATTTCGCTATTTTTATATAAATTTTATTAAAAATTATGCACAGCTTTTTATAGAAGTACTTATTTTATTTAAATTTTATTTTACGAGTATATAAGGAGCCATTTAAGTTATACAACAAGCAAAAAAAAATGAATCTAAATATTTAAATACAGTTTCTTTTTAAATAAATTTAGGCTATCAGAAAAAATATCTATATCACAATGCTGAAATATAAAATTGTATAATTTAAAGCTTCGTAAGAGTGGTGAATTGCAACCGTATCTATTATTGAATAAATAAATAAATATGTTGGGACATTAACACACAGCACCATCTAGTTCCATGGTAGGCTACGAGTATTGTGTTATGGATACCAGATAGTTGATACACTACACATATATAACTTTAAATACATACATATTATAAATATATACACCCATGACTGGAAAACAAACATTCATGCTCATCACACAAATGAATGCCCTCAGCGGGACTCGAACCCGCGACCGCTGGTACAACAAATATAGTCACTACAAACTGAGCCAAACGTGTCTTCATTAAAAATTGAAGGAAAGCATATATGAATAGAATTTACCTATCTACCTACATATATGGAAAAAAATGTCTCCTTACGTTTTTATTGATAACACTAAGGCTCGTTGATACCTACTAAAAAGGAAAAAAAGAAAAATTGGTTAACAAACAGATGAGAGAAAGGTACTGAACTGTTTTGTCTTTGCTTATTTATATACAGACTAGCGACACACCCTCGCTCCGCTCGAGTTCGTCCCTATGCACCTACGTTTTAACGGTTAGTATAGATTTCTCAGAAATGAGATATTTTCACGCAGTAAAGAGCATCCTATATGTTGACCTGAATGACCAGCTCATCATACCAAATTTCATCAAAATCTGTCCAGGGGTTTTGTCGTGATGATTTCCCAGACAGACAGAGAAACAGAAAAAAAATCATAGCTATTATTTTGGGGTCTATACTCTGTACACAATACGTTACAATAATTGTTTTTAAAAAATCTAAATTTTATTAAATGGATAGATAACACTATTTTGAACTACAGATATGTTATTATTATATTAGGTTATGAAATAGTATCGTTTTTATGCACGTTTGAATCGCATAACTTATTATAATATATTTTCTGTTTTAAGTAGATTTTATGAGCTAACCTGACTCTGCTAGAGATAGTCTTTCGCGCCAAAAGTACAGGGTTGGCAAATTTTTAGTCTCGTAGCAAAAGTAAAGGAAAAAAAAAACAAGTAAAAAAAAAACAACCCAAAGAAATTTTGCGATGATAAACTTATCATATTCCATCATATTCGATATTAATATTTCATACTACGGAATCCTCTATGTGCGAGTGAGACTCGCACTTGTCTGATTTTTAAAATTAGATTTACTCTCACTTAGACATTTCTCATCATTTTAAAACAAGTTTTTATTTTTTCGGGCCATTGATTTAGACATAAAAAAAATTTAACAACAAACAACTGTTTATTTAGTTCTTTATAATTTGAATCACTTGAAGGATTATATGACCAAAGAATTTTCGAAATCCGATTCCGCCTGTCTATCAGTTCTGCTCTAAAAGACTGTCTTTTGAGCCATTATAGTTGGCCATTACACAAAATATGTGTTAGAAATGAAATACTACTCGTTGATGACACTCGTATATTTTAACTCGATTTAAACTTAATTTGAAGTCTAATGACACATCTTTAAATATCCTTATATATAAACCAGAAACTTTAGACGGTGCGATTCAGAAAACAACACACATAATAACAATGCCAAAAAATAGAAAAAAAGAAAAAGTAAGAATAGAGCGTATCCATAATTATTGTGAGTGATTACAGGGCCCTTGGGATTGCAACAAATTAATTCCTATCGAATTTTATCTTATTTGGGCTCACAAAACAATTTCCATTCCATACAATTTTGTTAAATATAAATGTACTACTCGTGCGACATCCCTAAGCACATCGAAAGTATGTTTTCTCAAGGTGACCCACTATACTGAGCAAGTATCGTCAGGTGGGTCATAACGATTAAGACTATCACGATGTCAAATCCGGGGTCGCAACAATGGCGTGAACGTTTGACCATTGTTATATTTATCGGTTGTATAACACAACCATTATTTATATGATATACTAAGCATGCCTATTTTTTATTTTAACATTCCTAAGTGTGTTTTGTGACTTAATATTTTTTTTTTCTTTTATATGTTGGGACGTTCACACACAGCACCATCTAGTTCCATAGTAAGCTACGAGGCCTATGTTATGGATACCAGATCGTTGATACACTACACATATATAACTTTAAATACATACATATTATAAATATAAGCACCCATGACTGGAGTACAATAATTCGTGCCACACATATGAGTGCACCTAGCGGGACCCGAACTCGCGACCGCTGGCACAGCAAGTAGGGTCACTACAAACTGAACCAAGCGTGTCGTCCATATCCACCCTACCACTTCAAAAATATCCATATTACCCACCCTACCACTTCAAAAAAAGTAACAAACACACATACATTCAATCACATTTATAATAATAGTATGATATAGGTATTATTGAAATAAAGAATAAACAGATTTTAATGCTTTCAAATTAAAACGTGCGATGACTTTTTTTATGTTATTATCTTAATTTATGGTGAGACTGTAGTTTATATTCTTGCGAATCGAGAAAATAGACCAATATAGACTCAAAAAAAAAATCGAGGTAGAATAATATCTTGTTTCTTAGCTAGATAATTTTAGGATTGGCGAAGAATTTCTTGTTATTATTAATGTAAAATGTAACAAATAATACTATTTTTTATTAGGTTCACCTTTATTAGGAAATTTACATATATATATTATTATAATTTACATATATATATATATATATATATATATATATATATATATATATTAAGAAATATACATTATATACTAGCGACTCACCTTCGCTTTGCTCTGATTCGTCCCTATGTGATTCTTTATATTGATATAACTTTTTTTATTTATGAACCGTTTGGAATAAAACATATTAAATGTTAAGTGAAGCTTACCACAATACATTAGTGAAAATCATACCTAAATCGGTTAAGCCGTTTATGAGATTAGCGCGTACAAACGCCCAGACAGACAAAAATTCTAAAAATCATTGTTTTGGGTTCTATTGCGTTAATAAACACCCCCAATAATAGATTCTTTTCAAATATCTTCCATGTACAGACAGCGACCAATCACTCTTTTATGATATGTATGTATTTAATATAATTTAAACGTCGTCTAAAATTTAACTTTAAAAACAAATAAAATCAAAGATGCGGGCTGCGATCTTGCTTCGTCCTACAACTACGAGGAGTGAACTTTAAACTTCTTAAACCCGGAACAAAGGGGACAAATAAAACGTTATTACTTTACACAAACTAATAAATAGTATGTATACTGCTCACCGCTGTTTCTATGGAATGTGATATTTGCTCAAAGAATTACTAATACGTATATAACTATATATCGATTATAATTACATATTTTATTATAATAGATCAAGGGATAAGTTGAACTTAAAAATTGTACATATTTACATGTACTATTATTAATATTAATAATATATAAAAACGTTTATAGAAATAATTATAGAAATAAAATAATCTTTTCGGATTCTTTCGCGGAATTATTTTTATATTTAGTTCCCGAAGTTTCGAATGTTTTACAGCATTCATGGTCACAGTACTAGGAGGAAAACAAAGACAGACAGACATACAGACAGACAGACATACAGACAGACAGACATACAGACAGACTAACAGACAAAAAATCTAAAAACTATAGAATCGGCCTCTGTATCGATAATAATATCTATTTCAATAAGATTTTCCAAAAAAATATTTAATAGACAGATTCGGGTTAGTTACAATTTCATTAGATGTCTAATATTCGCGTAAATCTAAGAAAGTATTACATATATAGAGGTGCTTATATAAATTTGCACCCACCGATTTTATTTTGTGACTCAAGTACTTTTACTATATCAGTTTTTATTCACATATAGAAGCTAACGAGTGGTTATTATAAAGAATGAAAAAAGTGAAAAAATAAAGACATTGGATATTAACATAAAAATACAGAAAAAAAAAAAATAGTCGACGATATAAATAATACGCGTTATAAGCGTCTGGCTGGCGCGGGTTTTTTATGTATGTGGTCGCGAGCTGGAATCTGCGATATTTGAACTGGTCAAGTTATATCGCCACACAGCTGTTATCCTAAAACCAAACTGCCTCATTGGTCTAGTTGCTAGCATTTACGGCTTACGGAAGTCCTGTGTTCGAGTCATGTGTTGGGTTAAGTATAGTATGTAGTATAAGTATATAATATTTCTGTCAAGAAACTCATAGTAATTGCTTTTATTCTGTATTGGCAAGTTGGTATTGTTAAAGGCCTATACCGGAGAGCACGTAAAGCCGTCGGTCCTATGCCTGATCTCTTACTGCGAGTGTCAAATTGTAGTTCCACCGGAATTGGTGATTAGACTCTCAAACTTACAACAGCTATAACATTTTACAGGTAGATAGTTTGCGCGACTTAATGCATCAAACTTTGCCTAAATAAGTCTCGTACTCAATATTTAAATGTCGTTATCACCTATAATTAAGGTACTACTCTAACTGCTCTATTTTCTGTGTATGTTATAATGTGTTTAGTTTGTACTTTGTTGGTGTTTATTTAAATTTGTGTATTAAAATTTGGACTTTTACCATTAGGTATATTGTTTTACCACATCGTATTACACCTACATGACAAATCTTAGGTTTTACACAAATCTGCCATAAATTAACGCTGTTGCAGTAACAGCAACCAAATTACCAATGTATATTTTTATATTTTGTCTGTATTTTGGTCATTGGACCTACACTGTTAAACTCTTCATGTAAACCAGAGGGTGTGTGACAGTCATCTGTATAGATTTCTTTAATTTTTCTTGGGATTACCTGTACCGTTATACTATAGGCAGTTATACTATAATAGGCATTTATACATTATATGGCTAATGGCATGTAGGAGTATATCCATTTTTAATCGTGCATCTCTCGAGAACGGATTAATAGACACGAATGTAACTTTTTTAAATTATATAGATTTAATTGAAACTAATAGTGTTTTACTTTTTAGTATCTGTTTGAAGTACCTTCCACGCTTCAAAGTGTAAAGCTAGTTGTTAATTAAATAAATGTACGAGTAATTACATAATCTATACAAATTAATAAAATTGGAGAGTCTGTTTGTAATATTAAAATAAGCGTTTTTTACTAAATGCATATGGATGTATACACGGTATATATACCAAAACAACATTTTTTACAATATTTGTCTGTCTGTCTGTCTGTTTGTTCCGGCTAATCTCTGAAATGGCTACTTTTATTTTAGAAAAAAGAAATAGGGTCCCACGAAAAAAAAAGTTTGTTTTGGGAAGCAACCTAGGGTCGAACCCGAGCGAAGCGAGGGTGAGTCGCTAGTTATAAACATATTATAGTTTGTCGTAGAATAAATATTATTGGAAATTATGTGGTAGAAGATACTGAGAAACTATTTGCTTTTTTAATCCGTACTATAATGATCTAATCATACGCCCAACTAGTTCAGGTAGGCAAAATATGCATAATGCTTAAAGCAGGTAGATCAAGGAAAAGTTTGATAAAAATATATATTATTTTAGATATGTCACGGTTCATATTTACTGTATGTCAAGGCAGATGTTTAAATTGATATGTTAAATATTGATGCATTGTGACATATTTGGAGCTTATGAATAAAAAATGTTAATTATTTTGCACATTTCCTAGATATTGACTTAGTGTGTTTTCGCCTGTCTTTTCTCGTGTTTTCATGTTTGGTCCTTCTCGATTTTCTTATAAACGTTCAAAATGCACAACAGCATATTATATATATATTAACCGAATACACAAAAGCAGGAGGTTACATATGTTCGACCAGTATTTTTTAAGTTATACTTCTTTTGGGACAAAAATATGAGAGTAAAATTTTTACAATACGCGCGCATATCGATAGCCAAACAGCGACATGATGAAGTTAGCTGCATTCCTTTTACAAACAGAGAGTTGTGACATATGCGATGAAATCGGATTTTGACTGTGATTCAAACTTAACGTAACAGTAAAAAGAAAAATGATATTATTTTTTACTTTACCTTGTACTACACAAGGAAAAAAACTGTATGTGTGTATGACTTGTATCTAATAATATAAACTAAGACCAACATTATGCACTACAATATTACACGTAGGTATTATTAGAAGAATTAAATGACATAAACCTCAAACTAATTTTTTTTGCTAATCACGAGATATTGCTATTCATTTATTTACTTAAGGGTTATTATTTTCAACTGCCTCGGTGGTGTAGTGGCTAGCATATACGGCTGCACACCCGGAGGTCCTGGGTTCGAGTTCCGGGTCGGGCCAAGTTTAGTTATTGAGTCTTTCTGTAAAGTAAGCCTCAGTAACAGCCTCCGGGTTGGGAAGTTGGCGATGTTTCTCCCCGTGCCTCGGAGAGCACGTAAAGCCGTCAGACCTACGCCTAACTCACCGGTCGTGTCGAGTAGTCGTCTCACTGGAGTATGAGAATAACAGGAATAGAGAGTGCACTTGTGTCTGCGCGCACACTTGTGCACTATAATATCTCCTGCGCAGTTGGCTAGTCTCAATGAGATTAGTCGCCACGGCCGGAATCGGTCAGGAGGGCATTATTATTATTATATATTGTTACTTAAGTATACTTAAATAATATATAATTAAAATTCGTCCTTCGTTAGTAGGAAGTTTAACTCCTCAGAAAAAAATACCTGAAACAAAATTATACTATATATTTACATCATTTAATTATTAAATATAAAAACTAGATTATAAAATAATATGAAACTGCTACAAAGAACAAAATGTCATGAGTGTAATAATCCTCTTAATGAACTAGTCAGGTCCAGCACATTAGAGACAAATTTACTAAAACATTTTTTATTTATTTTTTATTTGACCTTTTAGCCTAAAACCTGACAGTTTTTGTTTGAAGACCAGCAAATGCATCAATGTTATCTAATGGTCCGTTTACATCACGACCGTTGGAATTATATATGTTTATTGATTTTTAGGATTCCACGTCTCAAAAGGAAAGGAAATATCTGTATGTCCGTTTGTATAATGTTTTAATATATAATCTTTAAATTTACATTATTTCCGCAACTTATTCTATAAAAGGCAAAAGTGATTGACTGATGTATCATCGCACAGGCCAAACCCTTAAGGCTAGCAAATTGAAATTTCGCACACGTATTCCTCATATGATGAAGGCATCAACTAAGGAAGGATTTTTCAAAATTCCACCCCCAAGATAAAAGTTTGTATGAAACTTTTTATTCCTTTTATATATTTGCGTGCGTATTTTTCGTAGTTTGATCGCGAGCGAAGCCGCCAGTGCTGCTAGTCTTAAATATAGTTTCTATGATAATAACAAAAATAATATATTACGGTGTAAACGGTACTTAATTTTTGAAACCGTCTGCTACAGGTACCTATTAGATAATCATAAAAACAAAACGTAACAGGTTTGCTTTGCGTTATCGCTTTTACTTTAGAAGTTTTTATTACAACATTCGTAGATTGAAGAAATTGAAGAATAAATAACACAAAACACTCACGTGATAATGTATTGTATTTTAGAACTTGTTTTAAAAAATATATTTCGAAATTCATTTATGTATAATATCAAGTATATATACGTACATATCTGTACATATGATAATAAAGTAATGAAGGGGACCTTGTGGAATAAATATTTCATAAATAAAAATAATAGGCGAATCTAAAACAAGACATTTAAAAATATTTGATTGTCTTCTAATCTATCTGTATTTGATTTAAATAAAAACGTACGTTTAACGTACTTCTATCATACTAAATCCTAAGATATTGTGGGGATTCACATATTATTGGGAATTATGTTTATTCGTTGCGATTTAAATAAAACTAACAGGGTGCAAAGCTAGCATAACCTTTTTCCTCTATTTTCATTTCAATTTAAAAAAAAAATGTTTTGTCTTACATATCTATAACAATATTATAAAGAGGCAGAGTTTGTTTGTTTGTTTTTTGTTTCTTTGTTTGAACGCGCTAATCTCAGGAACTACTAATCCGATTTGAAAAATTATTTTTACATTAGATAACCCGTTTACTAAGGAAGGCTATAGGCTGTATATCATAATATATATTCTATCTATTCCATCCTAATCCGTTAATCCCTCCCGGACAAATTCTAAGAAATCCGTGCGAATTTCCGAGAATTCAATTGTTATCTAGCACACCGGTGTGCTCGCGGTCCGCGAGGAGTTAAAACTTAGCTAAGGACGAACCCGAGTGGAGCGAAAGTGAGTCATTAGTCAAATGTCAAATCAAATGTCAATATTTTAGTTAATTAATCGTTCGTGGCTGTAGCTAAAACCTCCTTACATCATAAATTCTTTTGATTGACACTGACCGCTGCAGCCATAAATTATTTTCATACTAATAAATAAATTGTTAAAACAACGCATAAATAAACATAAATTTTCAAGACACGGAAAATAAGAACACAATAAAATAATGGAATAAGCTCTAAGCTTTATATTATCATTTTTTTGTTTTTACTTTATAAGTTTCATAATGTCACTTCATTTTTCGTGTTTTTTTTTAAATACCATATAGATACCAGATAGTTGATACACTACACATATATAACTTTAAATACATACGTATTATAAATATAAACACCCATGACTAGAGTACAAACATTCGTGCTCATCACACAAATGAATGCCCCAAGCAGGACTCGAACTCGCGAGCAACAAACTGACCCAAACATGTCGTCGTGTTTCCATATAACATAATACAATTAAAATGTAATTTTAACGATAACTTTATATCACTACTATTTAACTAATCACAGGAAAGCGCTTTATTTTCTACCGACTTAAAAAAAACGTGTGTGTGTACTTATGTACGCACGTAAGAAGTTATACTTCTTTGGTGTAACAGAACAAAAATTAAATTAAATTTATTTAAATTAAAAACATATCAATAATTAAATAAGGCATATTAGGAATATTACAATCATATACTCGTATTTATAGAATATCATTTAAGAAAAGAATATAATATAATTTTATATATCATTTGTAAGACAATTTCAACGGTTACCATGGCAACAAACAGCTATCAGCTAACTTCATCATGTCGCTTTTTGGCTGTCGGTGTGCGCGCGTACCGTAAAAACTATATATACTCTCATATTTTTTTCCAAATGTCTACAAAAAAGTATAACTTGAAAAATTATAAAGAACATAGAAAGAACATAGAATTATGCAATCGGAGATAAACACGTTTCATCGCAGACATACATACATAAACATATGTATGTATGTCTGCGACTGCATAATACGTCAACTTGTTCTCATATTTTTAATTAGCTTTTATGCAGTCGGGGTTTTTTTATTTTTATAATATTTTTGTTTATCTACAGCTTTTTAGTTTTTACCAATTAGACGTTTGAAGTAATATTTAGCAATTTTTTATCCTAAATTACTTCTTAACATATAAGTCGTATAATATATTTTTATGATCGCCTCTTAAGAAGTTTCATTTTGATACTCCACTCGATTGGTTTGGAAGATTTTTTTTAAAGACACAAATTGGCATCTGTAATCCACCATTTTAATTTTTAACAATTTTTTCTTCGTTATAGTAATTTAAATTACCTATAAATACTAAAACAAGCGAGTACATTAGAAAAAAATGACCGTTTCTGTATGTTTTCACGTTACCTTCAAGGCGTAATTAGTATTTGACTTAGAGATAAATTGCGTTTTAGAAAGATGTATAGTCTAAGGTTTCGCAGTTTTAGCTAAATTTTATTTTAGAAAAAGTTTTTTTGTGCTCGTAAATATATCTACCTAATCTATACTTAATTTAATATTATAAAGCTGAAGAGTTTGTTTGTTTGTTTGGTTGAACGCGCTAATCTCAGGAGCTATTAATCCGATTTGAAAAATTATTTTTCCATTTGATAGCCCGTTAACTGAGGAAGGCTATAGATTATATATCATCCCGGAAAAATGTACGGTTCTCGTGGGATAGATATGTTTTTGTCTAGGGACAAACCCGAAGCGAAGCGAGAGTGAGTCGCTAGTATACTATATTAGGCCATTCGATACATTCATATTATTTGCATAACAGCAATATAACAGTTAATAATAAGAATATTTAATTAACTAAAATATTGCTTTTAAGCTAATAACTTCGAGTATAGTATGCATATTTAGGTGAAAATAGAACTTAAGTTGAGTAAAAGAAGTAGAAATATTATTTTAGTCACATAATTGGTATTCTAGTAGGTATGTGTGAAGCACACATAAGTATAATAAAATCCCAACTGAGTCAAATATGTATATTTAATTATTTTTTGGAAATTTTTATTGAAATAGTCATTATCATAGATATAGATTATATAGTCGAGTCTATAGTTTTTAGAATTTTTGTCTGTCTGTCTGTCTGCCTGTCTGGGAACGCAACACAAGAAAACCACTGGACAAAAAATGAAATTTGGTATGATGATAGCTGGTTATTTGGGTCAACCTATAGGATACTTTTTACTGCGGGAAAATATCTCATCTCTGAGAAATCTATGCTAAGGTTAAAACGTAACTAGGGACGAAACTGAGCGGAGCGAGGGTGAGTCGTTAGTCTCTTATAAATGGCCAATTGATTTTACATATGTTAGAGACAGCTCTAATATTTACTATACTGTAGTGTGTATTCACATAATTTAATCTTCTTTATGGCAGGAAAGAGAAAAAGCGGAAAAAATGTACGACTATCAGTCGGTCTATAGAAATGATAAAGACAAGGTACAGTAAAATGTCGTACAGTAAATAATTTTGAAATACGATTTTTTAAGGTTAATTCCACTCGATTTCTTAAATAAGCGTATAAAATACGTTTAAATATATTGTTTTAGAGCTAATTTAAAATAAAAACAATTATTAAGGTAATTTTGGATAACTATTATTAAGGGATCAGATACACTTCAACACTTACCGAAAAACAAATTATTGTCTAGACGTTGACGACATTCCTATCAAGATCGAAGGTGTATTAATTGAACGAGTAGCTGTCATTACCTTTCGATAGTAAACTGTAAATGCATCGCATTGTATTCTTTTAATTTACTTAAAATTATATTTATATATTAAATCTTCACTTTTTGTCTTATAAATGTTATTTATACGTAAATTATATTTTTGAATTAATGTTAGTTTGTGCATTGGACGAAATGTAAAGGTCATCGATACATATAATAAAACTGTAGAGGTCGAATGTCTGTACATAGAAAAAAAAATATGCTAAAAACAAAATAGAACAAATCCAGTTTTTTTTTAATTTTTTGTTTCTCGATCTGTTCGTCTGTTTGTTCGGGCTAATCTCCGAAACTGTTAGACCTATTTAAATGACATTTTGTATGATGGTACCTTATATCCTCGGTCATCATCTTAGATACTTTTCATCCCGGAAAATTAAAGAGGTCCCGTGGGATATTTAAGAACTATAGTAACTTTTTGTGTACTAAGCTGTACACAGCTTAGTACACAAAAACTACTGATTGGACTTTAATGAAATCTTACAATAATATAGTTCATACAACCGAATGACAAATAGGCTACTTTTTATCTCGGAAAAATGTACGGTTCCCGTGGGATAGATTTGTTTTTGTTTGCCTAGTCTTAATATTATAATCGTTATTTATATCTACTAACCTATAAATATATTAATAAACTTACATACATGCTTACAGAAAGAATAGGATCATTTGACCTTGAATTACTAAATAGACCAGAGCTTCACGCGGACTACCCGTCTTGAATACATTTGGCCAAATATCATACTTGGATAATAATACCACTATTATTACGTGCCAAAGATGAAATAAAATATCAGATACGGCATTATAATGCCTTTTTCTGGAATCTGGATACAAGCATAAAAATACTGATTAAAAATGAAACTTCAGTTGAGTATTAGGAAAGAAAAATAAGTATCTACGTACTTTTACCTCTACCTACTCTTTTTCTATTTGACCCATTCATCAGAATAAAAATTAATATCTCCACGTTGCAGGAGATTACTTCAATGTTTTTCACATTAATATATTAATAATGATATAATTAATCCACGTAGTCTGTATGTGTATATATGTGTATTCAGCCCTTTTAACGTCCCACTGCTGAGCACGGGCCTCCCTTCAATACGAAGGGGGTTCAGGCGATATAGAAATACCGTCAATTGTTTTCCGTGGAATAAATAGTAAAATTACCAATATATCGCATGATTTTAAATAGATACTCAAAGTACATCAAGTTATCTAGTAAGTTATATAAGTTTAATAATTATAGTTTTATTTCAAACGTGGTAAAAATATTTTATTAGATGCCTTTTAAAACGTCCTAAAAATTATTATGAGTTTACATCAATCTGGTGAATAAGCGAAAAAAGCTCAGAAAAAAGACATTGATTAAAATAAAAACTGCTTGCGTGTGCTTTGATTTGTATTGCCTGGCACCGACTTCGAAAATATCTAATTAGGTAGGTATCTATTCTAAATGAAAACCCCCGTTTAGTTATTTTTTATTTTTCAGTGCCTGAAAGTCGGTTTTTATCTTTCCATTTTTAGAGTGAACGTAATAAGTAGGTAATTTGTAACAACAAATATTTTTTAAAACATATTCGATTAAGCCATTTATTCAGACCCCTAATGACAGTCACAACCCATCTAGGTTTAAAGTTCTCATCAATTCAAATTAATCAAGCCCAAACACCAGGTAATTGCTGTAAATCGTTGAGGAGTTCCCTCGACTGTCTTTCGGCTCCATCATCAGATCGACTCCAGACCTTCAGTAAATAGTAGTGCTTTAAAATACTTAATGAAAAAAAACAACAAACGCACTAGTCGCCACTACGATTTTAGAGGGTTCCCCTCGATTTCTGTGGGATGTCATCATCAGATCCTGGTTTCCTTATCATGGTACTACCCTTGGGATATCTCCTTTCTAACAAAAAAAGAACTATCAAAATCGGTTCATAAACGACAAAGGGATCCACGAACATACATAAAAAAATATATATACAGTCGAATTGAGAACCTCCTCCTTCTTGGAAGTCGGTTGATAAACAATAAGTTAATATTTCAAACATTTATTATTAACTAAAAGTAACTATAGTAAATTTTAGGGATTCTTTAAGCAACATTCGTTATCTAAGTTATTCAAAAATGTATACACTTTTTTATTTTTTATGTTATTTAAATTTAAAGGGTGAGATTTCGAATCTCAACTCAAACGTATAGGTATTAAAGTATCTAATAAACATTTACTTATAAATTCTTTAAACAGATACGACAAGTTCATAAATTCAATAACAAGTTAATGAATTCTCATCAAGTCTCTGGACAATACCTATATAAAGGCATTGGTGAAATTCAGAAGTCAGACTGACACTCAATCAGCTCCGATAACACACTTACAAAATGGTAAGAGGGCTTTACCTATTAAAATATAATGAAGTCTTCTTCACAAAAAGTGTCTTAAATTTCGGTTATCAATTTCATCTGAACATTTTATAATTATCAACATTTTATTTGGTTAATTAATTTTCCTTTTTATATAATAATATTTTTCTAGTGAATATTTTTATTTAAAGTTGTTATATTTTTGCACCTAATTTATTTAGTATCATAAATTTGAATAATATTTTCTTTCAGAAATTCCTAGTCGTATTCGCCGTCGCTGTGGCTTGCGCCGCCGCTGATGTCTCTCACATCGTCAAGAATGAGTCCGAGGAACCCATCCTCAGGTCCACTTACGACATCAGCCCTGAAGGCAACAGCTACCAATATGCATACGAAACTGGTAATGGCATCGCCGTCGAATCTAATGGTGTCGTGAAGAACCCCAACTCTGTAAGTTAATGTTATTATATTTATACATTTAATAAAACTGTAGAGGTCAAATGTCTATACATAGAAAAAAAAATGCTAAAGACCAAGTCAGGGGGATGTAAAAAGAGAAATAGAACAAATCCAGATTTTATTAACTTTTTTTTGTTTCTCTGTCTGTCTGTCTGTTTGTCTTATATCTGTTTGTACGGGGTAATCTCCAAAACTGTTGGACCGATTTAAATAAAATTTTACATGGTAATACCTTGTATCTCCGGTCAACATTTTAGATACTTTTCATCCCGGAAAATTAAAGAGTTCCCGTGGGATAGTTAAAAAACTATAGTAACTTAGATGTATAAGTACACAAAAACTACTGATTGGATTTTAATGAAACTTTACAATGATATAGTTCATACATCAGAATAATAAATAGGCTACTTTTTATTCCGGAAAAATGTACGGTTCCCGTGGGATACATTTTCTTTTGTTTGTCTAGAGGCGAACCCGAGCGAAGCGAGGGTGAGTCGCTAGACAATGAATATTTTGAAATAGTTTTAATGTTTTTAAGATCTAAGTCTAAGTGGAACTGTGCCTACTATATCTAGTTCTTAAAGAGTCAATTATCGTAGAAAACTTTGTCTTAAAATTGGCAGAATTCTATTAATGGTAAGAAATGTACCCAGACACTATATTTATTTTAAGTTACACCATAATGTTTGTAGAGCTACTAAGCTATAATATTATTTAAAATATAAACGTAATAAATTTGACCTCGACAAGGTAAAGGGTCTTTACTCTTAGTTTACAATTGATTAAATTAAGCTGGGGGCTTCAAAGAGTATTTTAATAACTCGATATTTATATCAAGAGGCCGTGCTAGCAAATTATTTGTTTAATTAACAATAAATTTCACATAGAAAGCAAATGGGTTTTCGGAAAATAATTAATAATGACAAGTTTACTTAAACTTTTATACTATAGAGTGCGGCCAGTATTGTTATTATATGCTTTAAAATTTTCTAGGACAACCCAGCTTTTGAAATGAAGGGATCATTCAGGTACACCTCCCCCGATGGTACCCCCGTCAACGTAGATTGGTATGCCGACGAAAACGGATTCCATCCCAGTGTAAGTACAAATAATATATGTACGTCCTAGTGATATATAATTACAATAACTGAACAATAACATCAAATTCATAAAAAAATATAAATTCCTTGAAATCGACGATCTCTCATGTAAACTCGATAAACCTTGATCTTTTCATTGCTACAATAGTATATCATTAAGCATCTACGTTATTCTATCTGACGTAACAGATTTATATTACAGATGCCAAATTTATTGTTTTTATTCATTTGACATTTTGTTTTTTTTGGTTATTTATAGCATTTTTATAATGTGCATTAAAATAGATATACATCTTAAGGTTAAATCAAAAAGTATTGAATAAAATAAGCTACAGTAATGGCTTTATGGAAGTGGATAGATGAAAAATTTTTATCTTAAATCCTATGATTTGTTTACAGGGTAGCCACCTCCCCGTGCCCCCACCAATCCCGGAAATGATCCTCCGCGGTCTCCAATATATCGAGACTCACCCACCCGCGATTGAACGTGTCGTCGCCAAGAAACCCTAAGCAACTACGGTACTGCTATAGATAATTGTTGGACTTCGATTTACCATGTTTTTGTTTGTTTTATTTTTTTACCGAACATCGTAAAATGTTAGAAACGAGTTGGCAATAAAGTGTGATATAAAACTTTTTATGTTTTTCCTTTTTTGTATTCATGATGGATATCTTGAATTTTGTATTCTGATTAAATTTTTACCAAATACCCAGTAAAGATTGAGATCCTAAAGTCTTATTTTACGATACAAATATTACTGTCTATGTTGTTATAACTAAGATTTAAGATAAACTCTTACTTTCAAGAATAGCTAAGGAATTGTGACGTGAAGACGTTTTAATTATAAATTATATTTTTTATTAGAAAATAAAGCTCTCGAAAACAGTTTAATGAATGTAACATATATTTCATATTAAAAGGATCTACATGTTATCTGTACATTTGTTATTATTTGAAGACACGTTTGGCTCAGTTTGTAGTGACCCTACTTGCTGTGCCAGCGGTCGCGGGTTCGAGTCCCGCTGGGGGCATTCATTTGTGTGATGAACACGAATGTTTGTATTCCAGTCACGGGTGTTTATATATATAATATTTATCTATTTAAAGTTTTATATGTGTAGTGTATCAACTATCTGGTATCCATAACACAGGCCTCGTAGCTTACCATGGAGCTAGATGGTGCTGTGTGTTGATGTCCCAACATATTATTTATTATTATTATTATTATTTGTTATTATCAATACCTACGTTAATATTAAAAGTATCATTTCTCTCCTTATGCAAATATGGTTTACATGCTATTTTACATTGCTTATAGCTTATACAATATCGTATAAATAATAAAAGTTATTGAGGTAAAAAGAATCTGGTATTATAATCCTTCATCGATTCTTTTTCGAGCTACTACCAAAATTAATATTCTATATTTCGATTGTTTTACTACCAGAGATCAGGACCGAATTAACCATGTCGGGTCCCTCCTAGGCAATGCAATTCTCGGGGCCCCTTCACCCTTTTGTAACTTATTTCAATACATTTTTTTCTACTACAAACACTGCAATTTTATTCGTAAACTGCCTCGGTGGTGTAGTGGCTAGCATGTACGGCTACACGGCACATCGAGAGTCCTGAGTTCGAGTCCCGGGTGGGGGCAAGTTTACTTATTCAGTCTTTCTGTATAGTAAGCCTCAGTAACATATCAGTTGGTAAGTTGGCGGTGTTTCACCCCCGTGCTTCGAAGAGCACGTAAAGCCGTCGGTCCTGCGCCTTAACTCTCACCGGTCGTGTCGAATAGTCGTCCCACCGGAGTACGAGAGTGACAGGAATAGAGAGGTACTATAATATCTCCTGCACAGTTGGCTTGTCTCAATGAGATTCGCCGCCGAGGCCGAAATCGGTTAGGACACTATTAGGTAGATTCAATAGCAATCTAACTATTATATTTGTCCTCATGGTGGAATATTCACCTAATTTTTTAAATTAAATTTTCACTGGATGAAACATTTTCAAAAAAAAATTCTCGGTGTGTGGCAGTTGCCTATACTGCCTTATGGATAATGCGACCGTGCTTGAGATAGAAAGTGGACAGATGTTCCGTATTAGTTATGAAATCTCTAATAAGCCAAACGATCGGATTATGAGTTATTAATTTTGGTCTCTACAGAGGTCATGTTGAGCAATCACTTACACCTTATATATAGGTACAATAGATTAAAGAAAGGTTAGGACTAGGCATAGGTTAAATAAAATACCTCGTCATCCAAAGATATGAACGTAATGACCTATAACCATAGCGATAAGATGAATGGGTATAAAAGTACTTTGGTCTTTTATCGTCCTCTCAGGCGGACATTAAAATTCTTATAATCACTAGAGTTATTTTGTAATCTATTTTTCTATAATTTATAAAACAGACTAGCGACTCACCCTCGCTTCTCTCGGGTTCGTCCCTAGGTACGTTTTAAATAAATTAAAGTAGTTATTGTGAGTGTTCTTAGGAGATACACATACGTACGCCATCGAAGATTTTTCTGTAGACCAAAAATTTAAAACAATTTTTTTGATATATCTCTTAAGGTTTAGCCAGTGTTAGATTATCTACAGAACTTGGCACCCATTTTGATCTCAACTCTTTTGTCGGCGAAGTTGACAACACGTATAATATTCTTAATACTGAACTTGGCTGCCATTTTCACATTTATGTTTTTGATGGGATATCATTACTTTTTGTAAAGAAATTATTATGATTCATATCTCAAAAGTGACCTGTGAAATCAATCTTTTTGTCACAATTTTGCGACTATTTTTTAATAGAACAGGCGGCGCAGGAAAAAATTATTTAATCATTTAAAAGTTAATGTTAAAATCTATTGAAAGTTAGGTTAAGAAGCGAAAGAATAAATAAGTTGCAGTAGCTGCACCTATTGGTACCTATTGCCGCTTTTAATGTAAACGGTCTAACAATACACAGGCTTCTACAACTGCCAGTAGAACACGGAAGTTGTCCCAAGTACTCTTTCTTATCAGACCAAGTACTAAAAATTTTAGGAAGTGATCTAAATAATGTTGTTCTTTTAATTATTGATTAAGTTTCTATGATTTCAAATGTAACAGTAATCTAAATTAATCTAAATTAATCTTTGTTTGATAGAAATTTATGATATCGGTGACGTTGATGACGGATGGTTTGGTAGAATATACGACCTAACCTTTGCTTATCTACTAATTTAAAAAAATACTTTTCATCATGGAACCTATACTCCTGCGAAAGAAAAAGTTTTTGCTATTACTATGATTGCTATTGCTATTATATTTCGAAAGGCGCTACGTGTTAAGCTATTGATATTATGTTTTGGAAGGCGCAAGATGTTCATAAAAATTAATTGAAAAATATTTCAAATCATAAAAATTCACTGTTTTTGGATTTTTTCCTTTGTATACACACAATTACCCATCTGAACACCAAATGTCAACTTTCTAGGTCCTCTGGAAGTGGATTAGGTTTTACTACTACAATATGTCAGTCAGTCAGTGATAACAATGCCGATTGTTAGACGTTAATATTTCAATAACCGTTTGAGCTGTATTTACGAAATTGAGGCTTCAGGTTAATCTAAGGGGACTTAATAAATAACCAAATTTCATGTGTTTTTGTTAAATAGATTTTGAGTTATTAAGAGGTCAAAAGTGGCTCCTAATGGTTCGTGTAAAATAACACACGGTGTTGCGTCGCCAGTTCCTTTGGCTTAAACTCGGCTGGACACGCTACACAAAATTAGGTTAAAATTCCTTCAGAGATTAAATGTTAAGTTAAGCTTACCTCAATACATTAGTGAAAATCGCACTCAAGTCGGTTACGCCGTTTCGGAGATAAGCGCGCACAAACGCACAGACAAACAGACAAAAATTCTAAATATCTTCGTTTAGGGTTCTATTGCGTTATACATATAAAGACCCCGTATAAATGGTTTTGCTCAAATATCTTCCATGTACAGATAGCCGTTCCGTTACAGTTTAATTATATGTAAGTATAAATTAGATACTAGGTATACTAAAAAGGCAGCGGTAGCGCTTGGGAAACCGAGTGAAGTTCAAGTTACGGGTTTCGCACCTCTAATATTTTCATGTGTGAATCATTTCCATCACGATTACCATTTGTCTTACGGTGAAGGAAAACATCGTGAGGAAACCTGCATGTCTGAGAGAACTTATTAAGTTTTTGAAAGACATGTGAAGTCCTTCAACATGCACTTTGTCTGTGTGACTCTCAGTAGTGGGACGTTAATAAGGGCTGAATACAATACTATACAAATATCTTTGTGTTCTACTATCATAAGCTTGAATCCGGCAGATTTAATGTTGTTAATATTTTTAACCTTTAAAAGCCTGAATACTTGATAACAAAAATGTTATAGTAATATTAGGTTCATGTATTTATATAAGTTGCTGCTCATCTATCTGTCACTTATAGAGATTCCCTTGAAGGATATCGACATTTCATCCCGGTTTCAGTATTCCACCTATGTCGAGTTATTTCTGTGAATTTTCCGGTCCCTAAGCCGAGATACGTCATTCATCATCAGACTCAAATACTTAGTATATCAATAAGCTTAGTAAGTGATATGCGAAACTCAAAATGTTACATAACACTTCGCTACGGTGCAATAGCACAAATTATTTTGATGACACGTTTGGCTCAGTTTGTAGTGACCCTACTTGCTGTGCCAGAGGTCGCGGGTTCGAGTCCCGCTGGGGGCATTCATTTGTGTAATGTCACGAATGTTTGTACTCCAGTCATGGGTGTTTATATTTATAATATGTATGTATTTAAAGTTATATATGTGTAGTGTATCAACCGTCTGGTAGCCATAACATAGGCCTCTTAGCTTACCATGAAACTAGATGGTGCTGTGTGTTAATGTCCCAACATTTATTATTTATTATTATTATAGCGATTAATTTATATGCACACATAAATAAAATTGCGGTATCTATTCGTAATTAAATTAATACAATTGTTACTGTACGTAATAGGCCTACCATTAGTTTGAAAAAAAAAATCCTCAATCCTGAGAGGATTTGGCGAAACAAATTTAGCAGGCTTAAGCTTATTTTTTTATAAATGTAAATAATAATATTTCATATAATTAATTATTTGCACATCTATCAAAAATCCAACTTTATATTCTGTCTGTCTGTGCTTATTATAATCCTTAACGGTGCTCAGGATTAGGACGAAAAGGGCATAGGCTTTCTTTCCTAGAGAGGAAAACGAGTAGGTACCAGTGGGATAGGTCAAACGATTTGAACGTTATTTTCGCTGAGCGTATAGGATTCGAATGAAAGTGAAATTTGGGTCTCACCTGATGCGGACAACAACAATAATATTTAACTCCTAAACTAATGTTGATTCCATATTAAAGCCTTATTATGAAATGATTATATTTTAAACTTTATTTCGTAATTAAAAAAAATAACAAGAAATGGTTAAAATTGTTAAAATTTCAAATACTTCCTGTTTTTTTAGTTTTTTTTTTAATTTTGAATCAGTTTGAAGTTAATGACAATAGTAAATATAAAACAAACATGTACTACGTTTTAAACATATTTTATTGCTAATAAGCTAAATTCAAAAAACGGCTTCTGAAATATTTTTTTTCTAAACTACCTCATAGAAAAAATATTGTGTTCAATCTTTCTATAAGTACAATAATTAGGTGTAAAGTAAACTAATTTCAGAATCTCGATTTTTTTCTTGTCGGCTTCATATGAAACTTCCCATTGGTTATTGTTAAATTATTATTATTGTATAATTTGTAACCCGAGCTTAGGAGCTGCGAGCGAAAATAAATCATAAATTATCTAATAAGAGCTATTTTTAGTGGTACTTGTAATAGATACTTTTAATTCACGTTATATATAGCATGAATTCGATCCTTAGATATTCTCCCACTTATATTTCTGACGCAAATGGTTATTGTATTCCAATGTGAAGTAATAAGCCATTAGGATGCCAACTTAGTTCAAAGTGTCATTCGAAAGACCTTTACGCCAACGTCACGTTACTTATAGTATATATCTTTTCACACGATGGTATAACAACGTAAAGTTGGATGGGTTGTACCTATATCTTGTAAATAATCCTATAATACTAAATGAGCAATTCTTATATGTATGTATGCATAAATTTATTTTGTGTATCTCGAAAACGACTAACGATTTGGTCCAATTTTTATTTAGATAAGCTTTTGCTCATATTTATTGTATATTTCATCTATGTATGTAGCTGTCTTTTCTCAGAAAACGTATTTTTTTATTTCTTTTCAGATACTAATAATATGAAACACGCGTTGATTCAGTGTGAAACTGATTAAATTATTTAAATCAGTCAAACTGTGAAAATCATTAAAATAGTACCAACTGCCTACTGACAAAAGGAACAATAATTATTAAAGGTTTTTTTTTTAATTTTAATGTTTTACAAAATGAACTTATGTCAATGCAATGAAATGATTCACGCGGGTTTGAATTCGGGGTCTCGCATGTCTGAAATTCTCACGAATAATTTCAACATCATTAGGTACCACTTGCCTTACGGTTAAGGATGTTCGTGAGGAAACACGCATATCTGAGAGATACTAGCAAGTTTTCGAAAGAAATGTGAATTCCGCCAACCCGCATTTGGCCAGTATGGTGGACTATGGTCTGATCCCCTTTGGACTAAAGAGAAGGCCCGTGCCCAGCAGTGGGACGTAACTTAGATAATAGAAGTTACTCCTTTGTGAGTCAAGATATTGCCTAGTAACTACGTCACCACCATCAACAAGTTAAGACTTGATAGCATCAACTAATATTTTTTATATCAATGCACCTATAGAGCAGGGTTTCTTAAAGTGGGGTCCACGGACCCCCAGGGGTCCGTAATATGTGTGCCAGGGGTCCGCAGCAGCTCAATTAGTTCTTAACATTAATTAAAAAATTGTGAAGTAAACTAACTCATCGTTTGTTTCATCCATTTCATGAGGTCTCATGAGCTCATTGAGTTAGTTATAACATAAAGCCAAAAACTTTTTTGTAGTCTGAACGCGGGTGAAACTAAATTGTGTAAAGTTGGTGTAATTAATATGTTAAAAATTTCATTCATATCATTTGACAGATTCATTTTCAATGTACCTACTCGAAGGTCGTGACAGACACGAGATATGTGGATTTTTATGCTTAAATATCATAAGAATTTTTTATGTACTGTCAAATTCACGTAGCCGACCCTCGCCCATTCTTTGTAAAATTGTGTAAAATTAACTTGTTTATACAAATTACTACCAAATAATGGAATACCGCGACTTCAGGGAGCTCTTTTTTTCTACATTATCAAATGAAAGAATCTCAATAAGTGAGAATTTAGAGGAAAATTTCTATGATTCCATTCATATTTTTTTTTAACGACACGTTTAGCTCAGTTTGTAGTGACTTGTTGTGCCAGCAGTCGCGGGTTCGAATACCGCTGGGGACATTCATTTGTGTGATGAGCACGAATGTGTTCTCCAGTCATGAGTGTTTATATTTATAATATGTATGCATTTAAAGTTATATATATATATATATATATATATATATATATATATATATATATATATATATATATATATATATATATATATGTAGTGTATCAACTATCTGGTATCCATAACGCACGCCTCGTAGCTTACCATGGAACAAGATGGAGCTGCGTAGTAATGTCCCAACATATTTATTTATTTATATTTAATTCATTGTGATTCATCGCGAACAAAATTGATCAGGAATACATTAATATTATTTATAGTTACATAACTTGTAAAAATAACTTTAATATTATGAATAAATAGAAGGTAAAGTTCATAACTATAAATAACTTAATACTTATGAACTTTACCTGGACAGTAGACATTACAGTTAAAATTGAGAAATAAGGTAAGAAGGACACCGATAAATACATAGTATATACAGCATTAATCTATTTTAAATCTAAACCTGTTTACTCTTAATTTATTGCTTATATAATAAATCAATCACATGTTATTTGTATGCTTGAGGTATAACCGTATAACATATATAGATGAATGTTAATTATATATTAACTCACTTATGTACATATCTTTAATACATAATTAAGCTTCAAGAAACTTATTGGAATGTAATAGTATGACTAATATTTCAATGTTTTATGAATTTTCTCCATAAAACGAGAACAGTAAAAGGTTAAAGCAAAACTAGCAAGGGCTAGTTTTAATCTTCTTAAATTTAATCACTCTTGACTTTTTTTTGGGAAACATAACAAAAAGCACATTTAAAAAGTAGTATCAGCAATCCAGTCAGGCACTTGGAAGTCCTCAAAACAGTAGAGATTAGATGTGGGTTGTTCATGGCACATCTCTGATAAGTGAGATCGTATGAATAAGAGAGTCTCTCTTAGATGCCGTCCATGAAGGCTTTGGGCCCCGGGGCGTCTTGGGTCTCGAAACGACATGTCCCGGGAGTTTTTGTGAATTTAGTTGCCTCGGGTCCCTAGACGGTCGAAGAAAGTGTACCTGAAATTCTAGCAAAAAAATTAAAAGTATCATTAAACTAAAAGTTGTAAGTTCGTAAAGTCGTAGAAAAAACGATTATAGTATAATGACCATCGAGAAAAAACAATTTAGTCATTTAGCAATTCATTATGCTAATAAGGTATTTTCATTCAACATGAGTTTTTTATAAATGTCAATTGACGTTTAACATAATTTTTTTTTTTACAAATGACGTAATCTCCACATAAAGGAAATAAGTTTGGTTTTGAATTTTAGTATTCTTTCACGTACGTACCGTATCAAAAAAATTTCCATTCCATCAAAATTGATTGAGGCGTGTAAAAGGCAAAAAACATACTAACACATGCTTAAGTTTAAAATGTCAGATTAGAAGATGTTTTTTCGAAAGAGCAATGCTTAATAAAAACGTGTGAGTGTTCTTATTTATGTACGCACGTAAGAAGTTATACTTCTTTGGCATAACAGAATAAAAATAGCTAAAGATTTCATGCAGTGTGTAACAACTGTCTGTTTGTAAAAGGAATGCAGCTAACTTCATCATGTCGCTTTTAGCTAATTTCAGCATGTCGCTTTTTGGCTGTCAGTGTACGCGCGCATAGTAAAAATTTTACTCTCATATTTTTTTCCAAACGTGGCAAAAGAAGCATAACTTCAAAAAAAATTAAAGATTAACTTAACTAACCGTACATGTCAAAATAAACAAACAGAGAATAGTTGCTTACATAGGATAGGTACGAAGGCATAAACGTTACGAACTGCTGCAAACTATTATGATAGGCAAAGTTGCGAGTAAGAGAGCTGTTGGTAGAAGAACAAGCCTTGGCTCAGCAACATCAGAAAAAGGACATGGATAAAGAAAATTGAAGATCTGTTCAGGCTAGACCTGAACAAAGAAGAATTTAGGAAGATGACTGCCGACTTTCAGAAGAAAGCCTTGAAGAAGAAGAAGAAGAATGACGTTATGGTTATATTTATCTGAACACTTGTAATTTGCATTCTATCTTTCATATATCTACAATCAATTTTAATCTATATTCAAAACAGTGTCGTAAGCTACGCAATTTTTATAAAAAATAGTATTCATTTTCCCGCGGGAACTTCTTCTTCTTCTTCTTCTTTTTATTTCTAGTTAAACCCGTTTTTTGAATTATGAAGAATTATTAATTTATCTAGAATAGTATCACTCCAAATCAAAATATAAACTTGCATGTATGAAATAATCTCTACATCTTAATAAAATTTTGATTTTGTTTCTACCCCCTCTATCATAACTTTTCGTGTTTGCACATAGTAGTTTACGCATAAGATAGGAATTTTCATAAAACTATCATCATATGTTCCCGTTTTCTGCGGAACCCTTTTAATACTAAATGTGCACAAAATAGTTACTTGAGTGTTAAGTATTACTATACAAAAATAATATTTATATCAAAGTCTATGCAATAGTTTTCTCAAAATTCTAGAAGAATTAATTCCTTGCTTTAATTTTCAGAGATCAAAAGTATGTTATTGGGTTATTGCTGGCGCCTTTATTGCTAGCTTCAGTACACATACATTTAATATACAATTAAAGTTGTATCCATATCCGTCCAGTAGATTTTACGTGACATATGAGCAAAAAACACATATACCCAAAAATAGACACATTTTATTTAATAAAAAAAAACCTTTTTTCAATAAAGAAGTTTTAATGAACAAACAGAACCTATCTATGATATCATTACAAGTATATTACTCACTAATTTAACTAAAAATATATTATTTAATTGATATTAAAGTGTAATTTTTAGCAATGATTTTTTTGTTAGATTTTAAATCGTACTAGAAACCAGACATTTTTGTCAGATCATCTATAATTTCCGCACCCAACTAAAACAAGTTTTATAAGCTCTTTTTATGTGATAAGCGTTGAGCTTGTAACCTATTGACATATTTTGTTAATAAACTGGAATATAAATTTATGCAAAACGAATAATGAATTTTAGGACTAATAATAACTAATTAATAGCGATAGTGTTAATTATATAATTATTTTATATAAATGATTTTTTCTTTTCCCAGAGCTTTAATCATATATATTTATATTAGCCATAATCTTATATATTCAAAATAGTCTTCTATATCTATACAATAATCTAAAAATGATGCACAGGATCCCTTTGTACTCAATACTTTTATGTTTCATTATCCTCTAAACTTTTCACTTCGGTGGTCTAGTAACTAGCATGTACGGCGCAGATCTGGAGAGCCTGGGTTCGAGTCCCGGGTTGGGCCAAACTCAGATATTGGCTATTTCTGTCAAGACATTCTCAGTACGGCCCGGAGTTGGGAAGTTGGCGGTGTTTCACCCCCGTGCCTCGGAGAGCCATAAAGCCGTCGGTCCTGCGCCTTAACTCTCACCGGTCGTGTCAAAGTGTCGTCCCATCGGACTTTGAGAGTAACAGGAACAGAGAGTACACTTGTGTCTGTGTGTACACTTGTACACTACCATTTCTTCTGCGCATCTGGCTAGTCTCATAGTCAGTGTCTCATTATCCTTTAAAACAGCAAAACTTCAAAAGTGTAGAATAAGGGTATGGCGATTTTGTTTTAAAAAAAGGAGACTTTGTCTTCAAAAACTATTATGTGATTTTGTTATTATATATGGTATACACGTAGTATTCGGAAGTTATTGTAAACTATCTTACTAAATTTTACACCACTTCCAGCCACTAGATAGATAATAATTCATTCATTGTATGAAGAATGACATAGTACCGTACAGAAGATTTAAGACTATAGTTACTACCTATTTTTATGGACAACGAGAAAGTATAATAATAATAAAAACTCTTTATTGCACACACAAAAGAGGAAGAAAGAAAAAAAGAACAATATAGTAGTAGGAAAATCCACAAGAGGCGGCCTTATCACTAAAACAGCAATTTCTTCCAGGCAACCTTCAGGTGTAAGAAATAGCAAAGTGTGAAGTGGAAGTATGTGAATAAATAACAGAGTTAGGAAAAAATAAAAATGAGTATTTTTACTCCATAGAGATTGAGGGTGGGATTTAATAATTGCAAGTACCTATGCCAAATCTACTAAGTTATCGATATTTATATGGTAAAGATGACTGGCCAAGTACAAGAAAAAAGTATTCTTTTATTAAACTTCAAAATCATATGTACAAATGTATGTAGGTATGTTCCTATTCTGTCGTTGTGTATCAAAGTTCCATCCACTAAATTCAAGAAGTAAAATAAAGAGGGTTTTCTACTATTAAATGTTCAGGATATGGGTTATACATAATATATTGATTGAAATAACAAAATTGAATATAGAGTAAAACAGTTTTATTTAAAAAAATGGCATACTGTACGCCAGTTTGCCTATTTTACAAGTATGTGCAATATAATTAGACAGAAATATTTCATTACTACTAAATCCATATAGATATATTGGTCAATACATAATTGTTTCCTCAGGATACGTTCTTGAACTCTAAACTTTCTGAGATAGAAGAACAGCCACTCAGACATAGTAACGTAAAATTCTATTAAACCTATAACATTTACGTTATTTTAATATAAACCAGTATATTCTTCGTTTCTTCGAGAAATGTATTAAAAAACAAAGAACGCCCTTGCATTTAGATAGCGTCTTTATTAAATTACTTAGATCGATTTGTATGCATAATTTCAGCTACACTTGTAGATGATACTGTATATGCATACAAAACATGCTAAAATTTTTAAGCTAGCATTTGAGAAAATATATATTCATTTTTATATCAAGTTTGTATTTAAAAAAAGATTTTTACGGTATACATTTCGTAAAAGTTCTATTTTAAGGATATTATAAAAATTAAATTTACAAAAATCGCAATGTACTAAGCATTATTCTGTTTCAACCCCTGAAACTAATCAGTTAAATAAAATGAGGCTAATACACAAACTACATACAGACAAATAACTATTTTAAATATTTATGTAAAACGTACCTAGCGACGAACCCGAGCGAAGCGAGGGTGAGCCGCTAGTATTATATGAAACTGTCTTTTGACATTTTAAATAAAACTGCCTATCACATTTATAACATCAATCTAAGCCGAAGTATGGAAATCTGACAGATGAATACCTCATGTAAAGGATAGAGCCCTGATATATTAGAAGGAATATTTTTACCCTTGTGTAGTCAGTTCACAAAAATAACTTCATAATGAAACAACCGTGTAAAAACCAACGTATCATGTTCACCTTGTAAAAAAATCAAATCATATTGAAGATCAGCATCTTTGTTGCAAAATAATGCAAATGCCGATACAAAGAACCATAATCGAATGATTCCACAGGGTATAAAACGCGAGACGATTATGTTATAATCACAGTTACACATCGTCTGTTAACTTTGACACATCATGGTAAGTGGATCCAGCTATCCGTTGTTCTAAGGACATTTGCGCTTACATTCATATTTATCGTCTCTTGCTTTAATTTATATCTAAAAAACTTTTTTTTATTTACCGAAAATGGTAGTAACAGTACTTTAATTCATGTTTTTATTTTATCAACAAATTTTCATTCTTTCTAATGGATCTCTTACTTATTTTAACTATTATTAAAACTCAATCTTGTATATCATCAACTCAGCTTCGTCTCTAGCTTTAATTTACATTGAGCTGGATGTTTACAAAATCTTAAATCTCTTAAGTTTATTGTAAATTATCGTAATAGCGCTTTAATATTTTATTTCTTTTTAACGTGCAAGGGAACTTTTATAAATCATTCTATCATGATCTATCAATTATTTTATCAATTATCTAAAATCAATACCATCTTCATCAAGTAAGATTTAATAAAAGTAGCTTCCATAACCAAATTTTAAAATAAACAATAGTAAACTTACTAAATTTTAACCACTAAGTTAAGATAAGTTAGACTTTAATCCCACTTTTTGCAGAAATACTTCGTAGCCATCCTCGCCCTTGTGGCCGTCGCTGCCGCTGACGTAGCCCACCTCCGGTCGCCTGAGGCCGACGCTAGCATTGTTAGACAAGACGCCGACGTCTTCCCTGACCAATACCAATACGCATTTGAAACTAGCAACGGAATCGTTGCCCAAGAGAGCGGAGTTTTGAAGAATGCTGGACGAGTGAGTATTAGTAACTAATAAAGCCTAGACTTTCCAATATACTAATTACCTAAGAATGAGACCTTAATATACCCGATTTAAAGTATCCCATGTCATTTTCTGGACATTGAAAGATTTTTATGTAGATCACATGGATCCCATAGCTTCGTTCTGATGTTGATTTGAAATTTGAGTTATCAAGGAATGACAGACAAACAAACATATTCTCACACAAAATATTAAGTAAGGTTTAATTACCAAATAATGCTGTAACATGTCTGACTGAAATTGACTGTTGTACTAAAGATCGAAAGTTCAGCCTATGTAAATTAAATTAAAAGTGAACTAAAAGTTTCTATTCGTTACATACAAAAATGTTATTGTAGGGCTATTGAGAGGTAGAGGTAGTAGTAAGTAAGCTAATTCAATTATTTAAACTTTAAGTTCATTTAATATTAGAAACAGTCGTGATGCTTACGTAAGACATGTTTAAGTGATAAATTAAGCTATAATGAAGTGTCTAAAATTAATCAGATTCGATAAAAAAAAATGTGAGTTAGATGATGGCAAGGAGGCGGCAATAATATTAATCAGCGCATCGTCGAGGTCAAATTGAGTGACATTTATTAAGCAGATGAACTGGTTGTCGAAATATGTACATAAATTAAAACCTTGATATTTCCTTCAAGGTCATGTCATAATATACATAATGAAGTAAAATAAATACCTCAACAAATTACAACTAACACTATATAACTGCGTGATCGGAAGTTTAAATTTTTTCTTGCCACTTGCTTAAATTAGGAAAAATTGAATATTATAATTAAAATCGTTCGGTCGTTCTATCAATATATATTTAATATAAATTTTCAATGACAGGAGGATGAAGGTCTCGAAGTTCAAGGTAGCAACTCCTACACTGGCCCTGATGGTGTAAGATACGAGACCAGATACGTATCTAACGAATTAGGATACCAACCCCAGGTAATTTTGAAAGATTATATGATTATTAGTTATTTTATAGCTTACATTTACTTTTAGTTTTTTCTATTTCAAACTATAATCTATGTATCTCTGTGCCAAATTCAATCCAGATCCGTTCAGCCGTTCTGGCGTAATTGAATAACAAACATCCATCCAAACTTTCACATTTATAATATTAATGGGATTTATAAATTTATTTTGTTGTAATATGAGCTTGAGAAATTTACTCATTTGACGGTATTCAAATTTGGGCCCACGCTTCTTGCATATATGAACCTACGACATTCCATCTGGGTCAAATGATGCACTATAGCACCTTAATAAAACAGAATTACATAGGACCAAGGGTGTTTTGCTATTTAAAAATGAGCTGAAAATGCTTAATCATTTTTGACCTTATCACCCTCTCTACAATCATCACCGGCTTATACTTATAATTCGGGAATGCCTTACAATTATGTACTTCTTAATGTCTGACGAACCTATATACATACGTATACCTATATGTAAATATATAATTAATACAATAATCGTTTCCACAGGGAGCTCACATCCCCATCCCCCCACAAATCCCCGAATACATCGCCAGAGCCCTCGAGTACATCAGGACTCACCCACCCAAGGTTGACTCAAGGCCTCAATACTAGTACTACATATAGATAACGCTACACACTGCCATACATTTGTTATTTTACTTCTAGTCGCGTTTGTGATGAAGCAATAAAAGGTTATATCAACATATTGTATTATTTTTCCTCCCTAAATTTATAACTACTACAGTAAAAGTTATATAAACCAAAAGTAATGGCTTCAAATAGAAAATTTCAAAGTATATTTAACTAAAAACCAGACCTATCCCACGGGAACCGTACATTTTTCCGGATTAAAAATTAGCCTGTGTGTTATTCCAGACTATACTCTATCTCTGTGCCAAATTTTATCCAGATCCATTCAACCGTTCTGGTGTGAAAGTAACAAACATCCATACTCACAAACTTTCACATTTATAATATGAAGTATAGAAGTACATGGACATAAAAGTGGTATTTGTTTGACCGTAAATTAAACGCTAAAGTAATTTAAGTTGGATAGAAAAATAATGAAACTTAAAATAAAATATCACTGGATATTCTGGGAAATGTTCGAAGCCAATAACTTTTAAAAATTACATTTTTTTATCATGCTAAAGTGATGTATATATAAATTATACATTTTTCGTAACTATTTAATATAATGGATGACAATATAAATCTGATGATGGAGATTAAAAGGAAGATATTGGATACTGAAATAGTTCAACGACTACAAGCGAAGCTTTCGAGCTTGGTCTTCTTTGATTCGTTTGGATGAGTCTCATACATAAGAATTAGTCAGAAACGTCTACCTGATTTTAAAAGCTATAATGAATTTACTACAAGCTCTTAACTTCTGTATATGAACATTAAACAAGGCTTATTATTTAACATTCACTACTTTGTTCATCCCATATTATTATCCCCTAAGCATTTCTTACTCTAGCTAGTCTTTATTATCCTATTGCCCTACAAAGACAAACAATGTTTTTTTACTACATATGTATGTATGACTCCATTAATTTTAGGATACGATACTTCTTTAGAATGTCTTAATTTGAAATAATTAAACGTTTTTAAATACAACTACATCTATGTGAAATTGAAGTTTTTTATTCAATTCAATTTGGTTCTATTGTTAATGGCTTCAAAACATGCCAGTTGAGCACAGATTACTTGGCCAATTTCACATAGAATGGAGAAGACTTGAAGGACATGGACAATCAATAAAGAATATTTGATTTGATTTGATTTGACATGGTCGGTAAAATAAGATTATTAAACTATATTAATTATAATGTGTAGAAAAAGACTAAAACCTTTATAAATCTTGGATCTCCTACAAAAGACAGCATAATTAATACATACATATAAAACTTAATTAAAAAAAAGTGGTTAGTAAGTTATAATTATTTTACAAAAATGTTAGTCTATAGTCTAGTTCCATGACAATATATTTACAAAGAAAACACAAAGGACTAAACACAAACATTAATAAACGGGGAAGACGAGGAACTTTGAAGGGAAGAACATCATAAATAGGATGGAGAAGTCTAGGACAGCTAAAAATGTTAAGATAGAGTATCTTCATCAAAGCCAGATTCGTATAGGGAATGATCCCTGACCCGAATCTTCGCTAGGTGAACAGGTCAACTTTTTCATTATTAAAGATTAGCTAATTTATATTCGTTGAAAAATGTTATAAATGTCACGCTATGTCGTTATCATGGTGAATTAACAACGGAATAACCGAAAACTTGACTGTAACGACTGTTTATTTGTTTTCATAAAGTGTGTATTAATTAAAATTTCAACTCTTAGTATTGTTTACAAAGGAATATAAAAGTATTTTATTATTAAGGTTCTAAGGCAAGGCGAGTATCTGAGAGCTCTAGGCACTGTTCCACTTAGGACTGAAGTGGCTTTCTTCACGTAGTCCCTGGTCCGTACCTATACGTATAGCAAGAAGTAAAATTGAAAAATACACATTATTTAAGAATTATATGGTCTAGAGATGGATTGTTTTATGTTGTTATGACAAGCATGTCTTTTATACGATTTTTTTGTATATTTTAATTATACATCATCTCGACCGTAAAAAAAATAATTTAATATAAACATGATATGAGAAGCTACGTGCGTTTTTATTTCTTGCAATTAAATGCAAGTTTTCTTTTTTATAATAATTGGAATACCTAGATCACATGTTACTTATATTATAACTAGACCTTATATACACGGAATTGAAGCTAAAATGTTTTAAAACCGAAACCATAGTTTTTTAATATAAGAATTTTACTCCTTTACGCTGAAATGGACTGATTTGCATGATATTTAGGAGAATGCAGCAACGCTGTTCCACCAAGGCAGAGTATAATAACCAAATTCTTTCTCCCACAATCCATTCTAGTAGAATACCAGCAACCTGGATAGTACACCGTTTACTAAGAAATATTTCTTGTCCTACATATGAATGAATATAAATAATTATAGTTTTTAATTGACAATCACAGGTCCGGGTTCGAATCCCGGTCGGATACAATTTTTTTACTTTTGTTTTTTTTTCTATTTATTCTAGTTTATTTAGTTTAAAAAAAAATGTACTTTTGTCAAAAACTCCGAGCATAGGCCCGGAGTTTTTGACGAAAGTACGCTCGGTCGTCCAGGTGCTATTATATAATATTCAGCTAAATGATAATTATAAAATAAATACAGTTACCATTTCCCGTATATTGCTCGTGGCAATTAAATAGGTTTATATAATAAACGTATTTATAACGTAAACGAAGGTAATGAGAGGGTAAACATACATACTCATAATGGCTCCATTGCATCAAAGGACTGTTTATCGACGGGGGTTGTAGGAGGGAAAGCAAATATTACCCCAAAACCAACAAGCTGCGCGTGATATAATTTATCTCAGTACCTAATTATCATCCAAATTTATGTTAACTGTTGCATGAATATAGTAAAAGTTTGCAAATGTTATTTTTGTGTTGCGTTTTTATCTTAGTTCTCTTTGTGAAGTTGCCATTTTTTTCGTAAATGAATAAACATAATATTATGTACTAGCAGAACCTGCGGCTTCGCCCGCGAACAAACTACGAAAAAATTCAACTTTTTCGCAATACATACTTTATTACTTACAAAAATATGCACGATGTTAAGCGTATATTCTGTAAATAAAAAGTAAGTGTGCACTTACAGAGAACTTGAGCCATGTTACTCTATTTAAATATATTCAATAACTCCAACTTCACCGTCCACTTTTACCCACTTAGGGGCTAAATTAAAAAAAAACTACAATACTTGTTTATTTAATTGTAAAAAGTATTGAAGAGCGTTAATATCAAGTTTCAAGTCATTCTGATCATAAACAATTTTTTCCTCATATAAACAGCTCAACCTATTATCCTTTTAAGGGAAGAATTTCGAATAAAATTAAATTTGTATTGTTTTAGTTATCATTTTAAAGGTAAATACCATTTTCCTTGCATCAATTACAGAGTTTCATTGAAACTTTCATACCCTATTTGACAGCCTTATGGGATGAATTTCAAAAAACGCTAAAATACGTATTTATTTAACTGTATTGAAGAGTACGAATACCAAGTTTAAAGTAATTGTGATCATAAATAATTGTTTGCTCACATAAACTTTATCACCCCCTTTTACCCTTTTAAGAAATGAATTTCGAAAAAAATCTAGTGCTTTTTAACATTTTTTGTCTTAAAGCTAAATACCACTTTTCCGTGCATTTCGTGTTAAGAATGACAGAGTTCCATACATTCTTTTATCCTCTATTTTACCCCCTTAGGGGATGAAATTCAAAAAATCCTTTCTTGTTTGAACCAAATAAATATATATTACCAATACCTACTAACATATAAAGCCCAAGGCTTTATTTTTATGTGGTTTGACCATCAAACTAGTGTAAAATGAATGCGGAGGTGTTTTATCGATGTCTTCGTCATCTGTGTTGCAGCAAATATTTGGACTAGATACAGTTTGTGTTGCGAAAGGTTACATTGCTTTTTTTTTAAGTTTTTTGAATTCGTTCCCCTGGGGCATTATAACATTGCACAAGGTAAATAAAGAACCCTTAGGGTATAATTACTAAGGCCCGAGCAAGGGATGGTTATCAGTTTGATATTATTATCATAAGTATGATGGAATGTTCTGGCACAGTGTACTTATACGTGCAATCTGTATTGCAAACTACGCTGGAGATGACAGATTCGATTCTTGCAATTATATTTTTTTATTAAATATCTATTTGAATCCTGGTATGGTTATCATTACATCAGTATACATAAATTACCCGCGTTGGTACTATCACGCAGTGTATTAGTAATAGCGAAAAGCATAGACTAACTAAGTTCTTTTCAAGTGCTTTGTAATAAAAAGGTAAAATGCATCACATAGAAAACGTAGGTACTGATTTCAGCGGCCAATTTCATTGAGCTAGCCATTTGTGCTCTCATAAGTGCACTCTCCATTCCTTTCATTCTCAAAGTTCGGTGGAGCGATTACAATTAGACCCGACCGATAAAATATTAGGCGCAAAACCGACAATTTTTATGTACTTAATAGGTAAAGGAGAAAACTATTACAATTAATCAATTATACACAATTTTAATTTTGACATATCTATATATATAATAAAACTAGCAGAACCCGCGGCTTTGCCCGCGATTAAACTATGAGAAAACCCTTTTTCGCGATACATATTTTATTATTTGCCTTTTTGTATTTATTTCACATTAAAAATGACAGAGTTTCATATATACTTTGCCCCCCTTTTTCACCCCCTAAGGGGTAGAATTTCGGAAAATTCGACTCGAATACACCATCGAAGTTTCAGGTCTCTACGATCAGCGGTTTAGGCTGTGCGTTGATGCGTCAGTCAGTCAGTCATTCAGGGCAAACATTTTATATGTATGAATTGTAACTAAGCCGAATCTGTACATTATTATTTTTTTGGAAAATTATTAAAATAGACATTATTATAGATGCAAAGGCTGTTTCTATGGTTTTTAGTTAATTTGTCTGTCTGCCTGTCTGTCTGTCTGTCTGTCTGTCTGTGACCACATCACGGAAAACCCACTGGAGGGATTTTGATGAAATTTGGTATGATGATAGCTGGTTATCCGGGTCAACATATAAGAGACTTTTTATTGCGGGAAAATGTCTCATCTCTGAGAAATCTTTACTTAACGTAAGTATAGACGAACCCGAGTGGAGCGAGGGTGAGACGTTAGTGTATTAATAAAAACATCGAAATCGTTTCTTGCGACCTGCACTGGTTTAGGTCTTTTAAATTTAAGGCTCTTAAAAATATTGTTTTCCATCCACGTAACCCTTTGTTCACTAGTAGTTTCAATCTGAAAAATTGAATATCTAAAAAAAACTTTCATAAAAAACATTCTTATAAATAGTAAAAATACATTTATTATTAGTTATCAATTATCATAAATAAATACATCTTACTACTACATAAATGGGAAAGTTTGGATGGCTGGATGTTTGTTACTCAATCACGCCAGAACGGCTGAACGGATTTGATTGAAATTTTACACATACATAGATAATAGTCTGAAATAACACTTAGCCTTTTGGTCCTGGAAAAATTTACGGTTCCCCTGGGATAGATTTGTTTTTATTTTTCGCTAGCGAGGAATCCGAGCGAAACGAGGGTGAGCCGCTAGTATAGAAATAAAATATTCAAGCTACTACTAATATATTTTTTACCCATCGATGGAAGGAAATGTATGTAAATGAAAATGTTTCCTCCCGTTCTATCCATTTCCTTCATTCCCATCGGCGGAAAACGTCAAGAATTGACATTTTAGGTAAGCGTATTATTATAGGTAGTTTAGATTGAGTTACACAAATTTAAGTTAAGAAAATAAGACTTAAACTACATAGATGTATCATTTGTATCATCTCTACATAATTTTTAAATTACTATCTTTTTACACTTGGTGTGACGATTGGCATCCCCTGTTGGGTGTAAAAATTATACCTGACTGGAGATCAAGTTTTTCTACAACGAATTTCAATATAAAAAAGGATAGACGCACTCAAATGTGGTGCTGGAGAAGAATGCTCAGAATATCCTAGAGCGCATTCAGGACAAGCATCTTTACTCTCAGAAAATTATCAAGTAACAAGTATCAAGCAGCGTCTTTCATTTCTTCAGGCCCAAATCCTCCACTACTGTGGTATCGTGTCTAGACGCAATGGTATTATGGTTGTCGTGCTAAATCACCAATGAGGTGGATATTTCCAAAGATGATGACCAGGACCAGTCTGTCAAGAAGGGAATCGACTAAGAAGAAATATTGTTTTACTCCTATATGTTATTTTACATTATACACTATATAAATTAAAATCTCAACTTTTAAAAGTCTGCTCTACATTGTTATTGATCTAAATAACGTCACCTATTCTACTAATAAAGATAATTTAAATTGGAGATTGCCTTTTATTTTGTCACCCGATTTTATCAAGACACATTACATAATAACCGATAATGTATATTATTATTTATTGTATTGTTATAAAATAAAATGCATCCATAATTTAAAAACAAAATTGTGAAGAAATCGTAAAAGACACATCAAAAATCCATAATACCATATACCAGATATCGAGGTATTTCTTATTATAGAAGGCGTGGTGTCTATGCGAAGTCATAGTCATGCAATTTCACACTTGCTGTCTCATTCATAATACGATCGTAAGTACTATGAAATGTCGATTATAAACTAATTTTAAAAGTAGGCCTAGAATGTTATACCTACTGATTTCCCGCGATGTGTATACCTTGTAGTACTTTTGAGGCTCTTATGCTTACCAGCGAAGTGAATGGCGCCAAATGATTAAGAAAGCCGACCCCGCGTAACGGGAAGAGGCGTAGGGCAAGGAAGAAGACTCTTGAGGCTCTTAAGCATCTAGCATTCCAGGTGGGTGTGAAGTAATGAAGCGCACATCGGGTGTCGGCTTACCTAGGTGGGCATGACAAGAAGCATGATTTTTACAATAGGTAATGCAATAGAGAAAGGAATGAGAGAATGAAGAGA
The DNA here is from genome assembly GCA_905404265.1 of Fabriciana adippe. Lineage (NCBI taxonomy): Eukaryota > Metazoa > Arthropoda > Insecta > Lepidoptera > Nymphalidae > Fabriciana > Fabriciana adippe. The sequence continues at coordinate 11,270,696 of FR989995.1, read as the reverse complement.
TATTACTATGTTGTCTGCCTATCGTGCAAGAATATGAGGATAAATGTTCTTTCTCTCAGCTTATCGCCGTTCACTGCTGAACGAAAGCCTCCCCCATTGAACGCCAACCATTCCTATCTTGAGCAGTTCCCATCCACCTGCATCCATCCCAGTACCTGCCACCTTTTTTAAGAAGTCGGCCCACAAAACTGCAGATAAATAATTATAAAAAAAATGTTTAAGGTGAACCAATAGTAGCTTTCTTGCATCGTATGCATTTATATGAAGTAATATAACACGTGAGGTGTACACGAAAGCGATGAACGTGTTCGTGTATGTGTTGCAAATCGAAAACCTTGTTTGCTATCTATTAAACCTCTATTCCATTTAAAATTAATCACATAAACGATGTTTAACATCTCAAGTAACGATGCAGATGGCTTAATGTTTATGTAGTGATTAAGATTTTATGAAAATTTTCAATTTCGCTAAATGGTTTGGTTTAAGAGAGAATAGTTGTTAATGTTAATTGGAAAAATGAAAATTTGACTTACAATATTAAAGTAATAAACTTATAGAATTAACCATAGCTGATATTTCCAAGTTTTAGTGCTCAAAGGAACAAATTTAACCTCTTTCTTTGTCGACTCTGTCCATCTGCCTCTCTGCCTGTCCCACATAATAGAATAATTTGAAAAGGAATAGGGTAAGTCGTAATTATCTGCAGTCCACAAAATATAATGGTAGATGCTCTAACAAATGACAAAAATCTTGAGGGTTCATTTTGATCTTGCTTAGTTATTGAACCACTAATACATAAAGTATGTACTTGGTTTGATTTTAGTATAGTATTCCATAATCTATGGTGTTATATAGAAGGTACCTTAATGATCTAGTAATTAACTTGTAGAGCTGGAAATTCTAAGATTATGGATTCAACAAGAATAATTATTATAGTGGGTTCTTCTAGCTTTAGGCAGCCGCTTGGACTTTAAATTGTGATATTATTATTACTTGCATTGGTAATTATAAAACACATCTATAATGTGTGTTAACATGGAAACCTTAATGCACTAATTCGACTCGCACATGAATGATTTTATATTGTAGACATACCAATATACCCAGTATCATACCCAGTTATATATGTATACATTTGTATACCCAGTTGTTTAAATTCATGCTTAACATTTCTTAAGATGTTAAAGAATACAAAACATTTCCTGTAAGCTTTATTAAAATTTAAAGGAGTATTTTATACCATCCTCCTTACAATAAATAACAAAATAGAATATAAAATACTTTTCGTTCAAGATTTTTATAACTTTTTCTTTATTTAATAAAGAAAATACTTTTATAGTTCGCCTTCATTCTATTGTAAAAATTGATGTATGAGATATTATGTGAAAATTAAAATCGTAATTATTATTTTTCGTTTCAATTATTTAATTAATTAAATAATTCATCTTTCATTTTTCATTTTCCTTGATAGTATCGTAATATATTAACCCAGAGGCTATTCGTTAAAAATTTAATTAAACTTGGAGATGTACATCATCAGTTAGCTCAAACAAAGTTTCGCCGTAAGTCACCTTTCGCGATTACCTCAGAAGAAATAAAGTTTGGTTATTCTTATATTAATTACTCTTATTAAAAATTACTTAGGCGACTGGTTAAGTGTTTTTTCCCATATACATAAAACCAAAATTTTATATTTAATAAAAAGACAACTGGATATTTTTTTATTATATTTTTTTAACTTACAGACTTTAAAATAATTTTATTTTATTTATTAATTTTATTTATGTTTGTTTTTTAATAATTACCTTCTAATGCTAAGATATACTCAAACAATAAATAAATACTGTTATATCAATACACTCAGTTACTTTTCAGATGCTAAAATTTTATACATTTTTGCATACTAATAGTCTAGACGAAACTGTTGAAATAAAATAAATAAAAAAGCCAAAACTATTCAAATAAACAATTCAATTATTCCATATATTTGGCAGATTGGCACATACCTGATTATTATTTAAAAAACAAATTTAAATCGAGCATGCGCAAAACAAAAGATCGCGCCCCGCATGCGCGGGAACAATGGCGTCAAACAAATGACAGTTTTGACAATATTCCCGACAAGGTTATGTTGTATCGTCTTGTTTTGGCCTAAATAAAATGATTTATCTGTGTTTCCTAATAACATTATAGAATTGAAAATATATTTCGTAAAATGTGCAACTTAATATTTAAAGCTAGATGATATCTTTTTTCGTATCGTAATAAATATTTTGTTTAGTTTTGCCGTGTTTACATTTGAACATTTAGTGATTTTAGTAGTTTTTATTGAATTAATATGCGAGGGATTGTGACTAAGTTATTTCTAGTTAAATATACTTTAGTGAAAGTTATTTGACAATAATAATTGTTCCTGTGTTCAATTGGATAAAAGGTAAGATTTGTTTTGTATTGTTACTAAGTACAATCAGCGCGGCGACTCAAAATATTAAGAGAATAGTGGATCTAATTAAACTAAATAATAAATTATGTTATGTTTACGTTGATTAAGAAGCATTAAGTTAAACTTGAATGAATATTGAATAAGATTAAGAAAACTTACAATTAAAATTATAAATTTATATTGCAAATAAAAACGTAAATAATAAAATGAATTCACAAGAAAATAATACATTTCATTCCATTAAATTTTAATTTTTTAAATATGTACTTAAGACCTATCGTATTATAAATGTTACGTTTGCAGGTAATTTATGGTTATAAAGTTATTTAATACTGATAAGAATATTTTGTTGACAACTGAGCCCGAAAGAATACTAATAAAACCTAGGTACTAGATGAAGCGTAAGATAGGAGAAGATAAAACGTTACGTTGTATGTATTTTAATTAGCAAAAAGTATTTAAGTAGTACTAAAGTGCACTATGTAAAACCTTATTGTTATTAGAAAATTATAAAAGATTGGCTTATTTTCTTCCTAACAATGACAGTTTCGGATGTCTTCAATTGATTGTTCTATACATATACTAGCTGACCCGGCAAACGTTGTTTTGCCATATAAATAATTTCCTATTACTAAAATGGCTATTAAAAAATAAGGGTTGATCGTAGAAGGGTGAAAATTGAGGATTGTATGTATTATTGTATGTTGTATCATAAAAAAATAGAAATTAAAAATTTTGTCTAAAAAATAAAAAAAAAAATTTAGGGGTGGACTACCCCTAACATTTAGGGGGATGAAAAATAGATGTTGGCCGATTCTCATAGATACCGGATAAGCACAAAAAAATTCATCAAAATCGGTCAAGCCGTTTCGGAGGAGTATGGCAACGAAAACTGTGACACGAGAATTTTATATATTAGATGTATATCTCAGTTCGATGTTAAAAAGTGAATTGTACTTTTTTTTAAATAAACATGTGTTTTTTTATTCGTACGAAATTAAAATAAATAAAATTTTAAATTCTGATCTTAATAATAACAGTAACCACTTCGTAATAGTTTTTATACATTAACAAATTTATTTTAAACATTATCATAAATAATACTTTAAAACATTCCAAATCACAAAACATTTATTCTTGTTAAAAATTAGATACAATGTTCTAAACTTTGTGATTTCAATTTACATCGCGTCTTGATATTTTATAACTTAGTATAACTAACTCTATTTCGAATTGCACTCATATTAGTTGAGCCATGACAAAGTACAAAAGGAATACTAATTAACGCTCTCACACACAAACGATTTAGTCCAGTCAATATAGTGAATCAATCTAGATAAAATAAAGCAATTTCTGCGATATTGCCATTTGATATAGGCGCATTTTCTATACCTAAAGCCAAGTTTGAGTGTTCGCCCGAGAGGGCTGGTGCCAACTGTCGCAAAAAACGCGTTTTATTCAATATCACCGGCTTACTCAATATAACGGCTTATCCTACGTAGAAAAATTTTACATATCTTTTCTCTTTTAAAATAAATTTTCTATATTTTTTATTTAAAACCTTTTTTTCTAAAATTAATGTTTCTCAAGATATCGAGCTCGAAACGCCAAATTTCGCTATTTTCGTCGGTTTTTCACGATTATCTCTCTAACCGTTCACTTACAAGCATTTATATTTATTATCAAAGTTATAGATCTCTTAATTACCTACAAGTCCTATTTATTTATTTTTTTCTATTAATAATGTTTCTCGACTTATTACTTAGGTTATCTATCGGATTCCGCGCTATCAATGCAATATAGCAACAGCTTATATTCAGTAATAAGAAAAAAAAACGTGTGTGTGTACTTATGTATGCATGTAAGAAGTTATACTTCTTTGGCAAATATCGCGATTAAATTAAAACAAATCAATAATAATTTAAATTAGGCATATTAGGCATTTTACTATTATATAAACTCATAGAATATCATTTAAGGAAAGAATATATAATATTATGTATCATTTGTCAGACAATAACAACTGTTACCATGGCAACAAACAGTTAACAGCTAACTTCATCATGTCCCTTTTTGGGTGTCGGTGTGCGCGCGCGTCGTAAAAATTTTACTCTGATATTTTTTTCCAAACGTCCCAAAAAAAGTACAACTTCAAAAATAATAAAATAACTGATGATTATTAATGGATGCTTATATGTTATCTATGTATAGAGATTTTAAAATATCGACGCCTATACGGAGGCATAGCAAAGTTTTCTTATCACCTGTAATCATGCAAATTTAGATCTCGTATTTTGCTTTAACTTTAGTTTAATCTAATATTATTCGCAAAATAATTATTTATTGTAATCTAGAATATATTTTTCCGGGTCCGGGTCTCGCACCTCTGATATTTTCATGTGCGAATCATTTCTATCATGATTAACACTTGCCTTACGGTGAAACTGGCCTGTTTCCCCTCGTATTGAAGGGAGGCCCGTGCCCAGCAGTGGGACGTTAAAAAGGGCTGAACACATACATATTTTGAAAGCTTATTTTTGTTCTATTTGATCATTAAGTAAAATGTTACGTGAATGCTACTGATTAAAAATATTTCGATTCCTTTAAAAACATTATGGTTTTTTTTAGGTTTAGCAAAACATTATGGTTTTTCTCCAGATTTTTTAGTTTTATTTTAATTTTTCTATTAACTCACGTATTCAAGAGGTTCGATACAGAAAAAATTAAACAATTTAGAGAATGAACGCTCAATACTATGGCTAGCTGCCAATTTCGTGTGCAAGTAACAATGGTGTTAACAAATTGCTCGGTTTCATTGGACAAATTCAAAGCACATTGCGATAAAATGTGGTCACCAATTTATAGTGATGCAAACCTATCGATTATACCACTTAATGGAATTGCAAGACATAATTATTATTTGAGCTTTCGTCGCGTCCTTAGTACGTCTAGAAACGTAGATCTAGACGTGATATATTTGAATATTCAAATATTCTAATATATCTCGTCTAGATCTACGTTTTTGTAATTATTTTTGTTTTCGAATTAAATGAATACATTAGCATGATTATTTTAAGATAAAATGTTTTTAATTAGTATAAACTAGCGACTTACCCTCGCTTTCCTCGGGTGCGTCTCTAGCTACGTTTTAATTTTTTTGAGCGAAACCCTAGTTCTTTATCAAAAATAAAAGTAGCCTAAGTTACTCCTTATAATATCAGCTATCTGACAGTGAAAGTCTAGTTTGAGCCGTTTCGCAGATTAGCCGGAACAGACAGACAGACAAACAGACAGATGGACAGACAGACAAAAATTTTAAAATTTGTGTTTTTCTTATAACTACCGTATAATATAACTCCACATGCATTTAGTATAAAGCTGTTATTTTGACATTATAAGTAGACACTTCAATTTTATTTATCTGTGTAGATTATATAATAACTATATAAGTTATAGCTATAAAACGAGGTACGATTTCTTTAAAACATTTAATTAACTTTTAACATGAGGCAAATTAAAAGAAATTCAAACCGTTTTAAAAATTTTATTCATATATATTTCACGTAGAATTTCATTCCCTCATACTGTACAGAATCCAAAATAATAATAATAAAGTTTAAATTATATCTTTTCTACCCCAAAGTCTACCGAGCAAATTCATCGAATACCACTCGAGGAAATAATTCAATGGCACTTTAATTAGGGAGTTTAACAATATTTAAGGGAGCAAGAAGCCGCCGACAATGGACCAAAATTTCGTCCGGTTGACATTACATCGTAAACTTCTTGTTTTCATGGGACGTTTTCTAGCTACAAGCAATAAATAATGTGGACGAACATCTTTCAAAAAGGTTTTTGCATGCAGGCCGGGCACGCTCGGAGACCTGACGTTTTGTTCGTTCTTAATTACAAATTACGAATTCTGCACACGAATCAACTATAAAGCCATCATAAAATATCATAAAAGCTTTTCGTATGGGTGACGAGCGTAAAAAGTGGGTCATTTTACTTTGGTTAATGAATGAAAGATTGTTCAATTACACTTTTGATTTGTTTACAATACTACACGTTTATTTTAGTTGATGAATAAAAAAATATTAAGCGTCATTGTGGTATATTTCTTCAATAATTATAAAAAAAGTCGTAACTTTATCTTTACATATAGAAAAATTCTGAGTCGAATCTGTACATAAAATATTTTTTGGAAAATCTTATTGAAATAGTCATTATTATTGATACAGAGGCCGAATCTATAATTTTACAAGTTTTGTTTGTCTGTCTGTCTGTGATTGCATCACGAGAAAACCATTGGACAGATTTTGATGAAATTTGGTATGGTGATAGCTGGTTATCCGGGTCAATTATTATTTTTACTGCTAGAAAATATCTCATCTCTGAGAAATCTATACTAAACGTTAAAACGTAAGTGGGGATGAACTCGAGCGGAGCGAGGGTGAGTCGCTAGTTAAAGCTATAAACTTATTGACATTCTTAACAGGTTGTTGTTTTCTAGATTAAAGAAACGGTCTTATTTGGCAAGAGAAGGCTTTTTAATATATTTTTTTAAGTTTCGTATAAAATAATTAGTAATAGTCCGTTAATACCGGTATTTCACTGTCAGTTTTGCTAATTGCCAACTTTAGTAGCTTTCATTGCTAGCTTAAGCGACATTGATTTTTCAAACAAAATTTAAACTCTTGTACGCGGTTCAGTCTAAATGCTTAATTTCATTAAAGAAAATTGACGGGCGATCTCGAGTTAATGCGATTTCAATGTCCACCTTACTGGAATATATGGCGTAGCGTTATTATTTATAGCGTATGGAAATGCTTTGTGTGAAATGGGATCGTAATGTTTGATCGTTTCCGAGATAAAACTGACAGGTAGGTACGTTATGTTATGGTCGTAAATATCTCTCTTTATTTGCCTTTCATTAGCATACTTTATGATAAGTTACTGAGTACTCTACTTATTTTATTTTTTTATTTTGCTAAGCGCTTAGGCGTACGTATGTAAATGAAACAGTAAATAGGTTTAACTTTTACATTCAATGTGAAATGATTTTTTGTTCTTTGATATTTTCTTCTATTCGAGTCAATTACGTCGTAAGGGGATTAACAGATTTAATTTTTTTTTTATTTGGCTGGTATTTTCTGATTTAAAAACGCGGCCAAATTTAATTTTAATGCTAGGTACATATGCTTAATCATTTTCGTCTTTTATATATTAAGAAGATAATAGCTCCAATCAAACTAATCTGGGCGACCTAAGCTTCGCTCTGCGTTTTGTGGAAAAGATATAAAAATTGGAGTTTTTTACATTTCAGACCTATCTATTCTATTATATATATTTTATTTTTATATCTGGGATACACTTAAAAAGTAAAACCATATCTAAATACAAAATTTGATCCAAATCGTTAGATGCGTTTCCGAGAAACACGAAATAAATCTATACATCTATACAGATAAATAAAATTGGAGTGTCTGTTTGTAATATTAAAATAACCGCTTTTTACTAAATGCATATGGATGTATACCTACACGGCACATATACCAAAACAAGATTTTTTACAATTTTTGTCTGTCTGTCTGTTGAATTAGACAATATTATCTATACAGAGGTCGAGTCTACAGTTTTTTAGAATTTTTGTCTGTCTGTCAGTCGGTCTGTATAAAATAGTTGTAAATATATCGAACAACTAGCGATTCACCCTCGCTCCGCTCGCGTTCGGCCCTACATTAAATAAAAGGTCAATTTATTTTCTTATACACATTATAAAAATTTTACAAAGTTCCAAATATTATTAAATGGAGAATACATGACATAATTCTTACTAATAATTCCTACATAAATGTACACTAATTACTTTGAAACAATTAAGAGCGTACTTTATCCCTATCTCTAGATGGAGCTAACAACAACGTTTTGAATTAAATTAATGAAACAATAAAATTATTTATTAACTAACAATTCGCCTTCTCTTTGTTCAACAAACTAAATTATACAGTCAACGGCTTAAGAAAACTTAATACTATAAAATTTTCACATGAAATAATATTTTGGTAGTATTATGGTCGTTGCGGCAATGTATTATTATATTTCTCTAATTACTTGAAATATAAATAAAACAATTTCCTTGAATTATTATTCGCTTTTATGTCCAATATTTTTCTATATGTCACAAATATGATTTTTAAAAAAGGTTAACAAAAAAGTCTTTATAAAAAATGTACATGTATAAAAAAGGATGTATATATATAAGTATGTACATTTATGTGTGCCTACATCACCCCCCCTCCAGCGTCTGTCAAGAGCGATAGAAATCAGTGAATCTAACGTGACGTCCTGAACGTGTCCTATAATGTTTTACATCACTATCATGGACAGGTTGAGGTTTATCAGTCAGTAAATATGCAGGCTTCAGACGATCTATTGAGGTTGTGACTTCTCTTCCATTTATTAGTATTTTGAAGACTTTGTCGTTCCTAGAGAGCACTTTATGAGGGCCAGTGTAGGCAGGTTTTAGCGAGCCACGCGACGAGTCTTCTCTGAGAAAGACATGATCGGTAGTCTTAAGATCTTTAAAAACAAATATTTTGTTCTCACCATGACGCGAGGCTGGTACAGGCTGTAATTTTTGAGCAAACGAACGTAACCTAGCGGTAAAATCAAGTACGTCTGTTGTACCGCAATCACTGGAGTCAAAAAATTCTCCTGGAAGACGTAGTGGTTCGCCATACAGCAGCTCAGCCGAAGAAGCTTGTAAATCTTCCTTAAAGGCGCTTCTTATTCCGAGGAGAACCCAAGGCAGCACCTCGGTCCATTTCTGATGCGCATGGCACACGATGGACGCTTTAAGTTGCCTGTGGAAGCGTTCTATTAGCCCATTGCAAGCTGGATGGTATGCGGTGGTTCGTCTGTGTTGGAACCCAGTCATCTTGGAAAGATGGTTGAATAAATTGGATTCAAACTGGCGACCTCTGTCAGTGACAATAGTCTCAGGGCAACCGAAACGCGCTATCCAGCCTGATATCAATGCTTTGGCTGTTGTTTCGGCAGTGATGTCGACCATAGGAATGACTTCGACCCATCTTGTAAAGCGGTCAATGGCAGTTAAACAATATCTAAAATTTTCAGATATAGGCAATGGTCCCACAATATCTATATGTATGTGCTTGAATCTCGCACGAGGTAAATTAAATGTGCCTAAGGGTGCAGATACGTGTCGACTTACTTTAGCACGTTGGCAAGATTGACATGATCGTGCCCATAATCTGCAGTCTCTTCTAATTCCAGGCCATACAAAACGATCAGCTATTAATTTAACTGTAGCGTTAATGCCTGGATGACTTAACGAATGTAAGCTGTCAAAAATATGTCTTCTTAGTGAATGAGGAATGAATAATCTTGGAGTCGTTGTACTGACGTCGCAATACACGAAATGGCGACTTCCGGGAATTTCATTCCTTTCGAGTTTGAGTGATGATTTTTCTGTAAGTAACTTCGACAGCTCAGAATCTTTCGCTTGATGTTCAGCTAAAATTTCGAGAGGAATGGGAAGTTGTAATTCATCCACACGTGATAGTGCATCGGCAACAACATTGTCTTTGCCGGATATGTGTCTTATATCAGTGGTAAACTGAGCTATAAAGTCTAAATATCTGAATTGCCTAGGTGAACAATTAACTTTACGTTCGTTAAAAGCAAAACTAATCGGTTTATGATCAGTGTATATGACAAAATGTCGTGCTTCGACCATATGCCTAAAATGCTTTATAGCTTCATAGATTGCTAGGAGCTCTTTATCGTATGGCGAATACTTTTGTTGTGATTCCGTAAGCTTTTTAGAAAAGAAACCTAAAGGCTCCCAAGCTTCATCACTCTTTTGTTGAAGTACAGCACCAATGGCTGTATCTGAAGCATCGGTGACGAGTGAGAGTTTGGCTTCGAAATTAGGATGAGCTAAGAGTGCCGCGTTGGCTAAGCTTTCTTTACATTCTTGGAAAGCTTTAAGTGTGTCTCCAACTAATGAAATAGGTTGCGATCCTTTATTTGATCCTACCAAAAGAGCATGTAAAGGAGCTTGTATATGAGCCGCATTGACTAAAAATCTTCTATAAAAATTTATCATTCCTAGAAATCGTCTCAATTGGCGAATATCTCTTGGTATTGGAAAATCCTTAATAGCTTCAACTTTAGAATCAAGAGGTTTGGTGCCCATCGCGGAAATAGTATGGCCTAAAAATGTTACTTGAGTAACACCAAATGTGCATTTGCCCGTGTTAATTAGCATGCCATACTCTTTTAACCTATTAAAAATTATGTTGAGATGTTCTTTATGTTCTACTTCATTTTTACTAAAAATTAAAAAATCATCTAAATAACAATAACAAAAATCGAGCCCCCTAGTTACTTCGTCCACAAATCGTTGGAAAGTTTGACCTGCGTTTCGTAGGCCAAAGGTCATGAAGGGGAACTCATACAACCCAAACGGTGTGGTAATCGCGGTTTTTGGTATATCGTCAGGGTTGACAGGTATTTGATTGTATGCTTTTACCAAGTCAATAGTACTAAAAATTTTACATCCTGTGATATTGTGAGTGAAATCATGAATATGTCTAATGGGGTACCTGTCGGGAATGGTGCGCGCGTTAAGTCTCCTGTAATCTCCACACGGGCGCCAGCTGTTATCTTTCTTGGGCGCTAGATGGAGAGGTGATGACCAAGGGCTTTCTGATGGCCTAGCAGTGCCGTTGGCCAACATGACTTGGAACTCTTGCTGAGCTATTTTTAATTTATCTGGCGCTAAACGACGAGGTTGACAGGACACTGGAGGGCCTGGTGTTGTTCTAATATGGTGTACAGTATTATGTTGTATATTTCGCAAAGAACCTGCTGGACGTGTAATCTCAGGAAATTCATCAAGTATTTTGTGATAACAAGAATTACCTGTTACAACTTTAACAGATGAAATATTTACATTTATACAAGAAATTACAAAATTGCTAGCTACTACATTGGTTGTATTATCAATAAGACATTTATTACGACAATTAATAGACAAATTAAAAAACGATAAAAAATCTACACCTATTATTGGTTTATTTACATTTGCCACTATAAAACGCCACGGGAAATCGCGACGGAGACCAAGATCAATATTTAGATTGATATAACCGTACGTCACTATAATTGAGCCATTTGCCGCGGTGAGTTGGTAGTTCGTCGGAGCACGACGGTCGTGGAGTTTCGACCGGGGGAAAACGCAAACATCGCTGCCAGTGTCGATTAGGAACTCGATCTTCGATCTTCGATCGGTGACGAACAGGCGACCAGGTGTGTATGGGCAATCGTCAGTCGCCATTATCGACCGCCCCTGGAGTTTTCCTGCTTGAAATCGCAAGGCTGAACACACCTTTGGGCTTTGATGCCGTATTTTGAATGGTAATAACAAATGGGATATTTTCTGTAGCTCGATTGCGATCTTGTTCGTGAGCATTTTCTTTCTCTGTGTTGAGAACGGCTCTTTCTATGCATTTGTAATTTAAGAGACGCAAGTTCATTACGCAAATTTCTTACCTCGTCTAATAAATCATTAGATGACGTGGCGGCGGCGTGTATCTGTGCTGTTGGCGCTGTAACTTCCATTATTCGATCTGCAAGCTCTGCTTGGTTATCTAAAGATGTTGACGCTTGTGCGGCTAAGACAGTTTGAACATTTAAAGGTAGTCTACTAATCCAAATAGTGTGTAAGTATTCATCAGGAAAATCAGGGCCAGCTAGATTACGTAAATGTCGATGAAATTGTGTTGGCTTTCTATCGCCTAGTTCTTCTAGAGTAAGCAATTGTTTAATTTTTGATGCTTTTGATGCACTAAGTCTATTTATTAATTCAGACTTGAGTTTTATGTATTTCTGCGTTGTTGGAGGATTGACAATTATGTCTTTAACCTCTTTAGCATACATATGTTCGATATGACCAATTACATAATAAAATTTAGTGACATCGTTTGTAATATTAGCGAGAGCAAACTGACCTTCCAGTTGAGCAAACCATATCTCTGGGTCATCAGGATAAAACGGTGGCACACGGATTCCAACCTTATAAATTTCAGACGTCGATGCATCCCGAGACGAATGCCCTAATTCGGCGTCTTGAAAATTTTCGTTCTGCATTTTGTAATACAGGAACGTCGGGGTCACCAATATGGTCGTTGCGGCAATGTATTATTATATTTCTCTAATTACTTGAAATATAAATAAAACAATTTCCTTGAATTATTATTCGCTTTTATGTCCAATATTTTTCTATATGTCACAAATATGATTTTTAAAAAAGGTTAACAAAAAAGTCTTTATAAAAAATGTACATGTATAAAAAAGGATGTATATATATAAGTATGTACATTTATGTGTGCCTACAGTATTATAAATTTTGTAAATTATTTCACTATAATATATTATACTAGCGACTTACCCTCGCTTCGCTCGGGTTCGTCTCTAGGTACGTTTTAATTTTTTTGAGCGAAACCCTAATTCTTTTTCTAACATAATTACTCCTTATAATATCAGCTGTGTGCCAGTGAAAGTCCCGTTAAAATTGGTCCAGCCGTTTCGGAGATTAGCCGGAACCAACAGACAGACAGAGAAAAAATTTAAAAATTGTGTTTTTCTTATAAGTAACGTATATAATTCCATATGCATTTAGTATAAGGGTGTTATTTTGACATTACAAACAGACACTTCAATTGTATTTATCTGTATAAATGTATAGATAATACTAGCTGACCCGGCAAACGTTGTTTTGCCATATAAATAATTTCCTATTACTAAAATGGCTATTAAAAAATAAGGGTTGATCGTAGAAGGGTGAAAATTGAGGATTGTATGTATTTTTGTATGTTGTATCATAAAAAAATAGAAATTAAAAATTTTGTCTGAAAAATAAAAAAATAAAATTTAGGGGTGGACTACCCCTAACATTTAGGGGGATGAAAAATAGATGTTGGCCGATTCTCATAGATACCGGATAAGCACAAAAAATTTCATCAAAATCGGTCAAGCCGTTTCGGAGGAGTATGGCAACGAAAACTGTGACACGAGAATTTTATATATTAGATATTATAAATGCGAAAGTTTGGATGGATGGATTTTTGTTACTCAATCACGGCAGAACGGCTGAACGGATCTGGATGAAATTTGGCACAGAGATAGATTATAGCCTGGAATAGCACATAGGTGACTCTTTTTTATTCCGGAAAAATGGACGGTTCCCGTGAGGTAGATTTATTTTTCACAGAGTTTTTCTATTCAATACTAACCGTTAAAACATACCGCTAGTTTGCTATAAAGAGTGATTCACAAGAAGTAGAAATGTCTGAATATGATATCTATTTACATATTATATAACTAATTACATTTATAACACAACATGGGTTAATAATAATCTAAATTTATTTTAGTACTGTACATAAAAATAGACGATTAATTTTGGTCCCAGCCTTATATTTTTTAACCTATTTAAATAAAAATGTAAGGCGCATTTACTTCAAAACGGCTGCACCGATTAGTACGCTAATTCGAATCCTGAAACGTTCACACAATAGGCCAAATAACTAAAAAACAAAAACAAAAACATGACATTTTAAATAAAATTATCTTTTCGGATTTTTTCGCGGGTTTATTTTGATTTTTGGTGTGACATTTCGAATGCTTTACAGCAATCATGGTCACGGGTCACTAGGGTTTTAGGTATCTCAAAACTCATAATATATTTGTTACAGACAGTGCCTACCTACAAAATTACAAAGTGATTTCAAAAGTATAAAAATATTTCAAAAATTACAAAGATAGGACCAAAGTACCTAAGAATATTTGTTAATTTTAATATTAAACATTCTTATTTAGTGTAATTACTAATTAATAAAGTTAAAAAAAATTGTAATATTTACAATAATAACAGTTAATATTAAATAAATAATATTTGCATATTTAATTATAAAACTTATTATAATTATAAAAAAATGTTTAAAATGAAAATTAACAAATAATGTAAGGTACTTGGGTTACTTTTGTATTTAACCTGAAAATTGAAAATACAAAAGATCTAAAGTGACAATAAATATTTGAATTAAAATTCTTTCTAAATGATTAAAACATTGTTTTTATCTAAACTGATTTAAGAATATGCATTCATCAATACCAGAATTCAGTACACAGCATCATAATAATCGTTGAGAGCAGTAAAATTTTGAACGATTTCATCACTAAAATTACCTACCACACGTCGCAAGCAGGAAAAGATGTAGATTCGCTAAGTTTAATTTATTCCTTTCAGTAACCATAAAGTATAGTCTCATATAAAACCCTATTAGGATACGAAAATGAAATTTCTGTTAAAATCCGTTGGAAACCTGCCGCTAGTGTAAACAAAGCGAATGGATAAAGTTTCTAAGAGCGTTAATGCAATCATAGCGTCGAGTTCCTAACTTGCCGCAACGTACGAAAAATGTTGGAAAATAACACATTGTTATCTCATCATGTGATAATGATATGCAAATCTAAGCGCAAAACAGACACGCGTTTTTCAAGCTTGCATAAATTGTTGATTTTTTATCTAATAAACTCACCCGTTTGTACAATGTAAATAGTAAATAAGTAGAAGCAGTAGCATTTTGAAATGAAGAGACAAAATATATCCAAAGAGATTTGGTTTGGTAATAAGAAAATTCTAATTAGACTTATAAGAAAATTTCTGAATAAATGTAATCTTGCCGAATAAATTCGAATTAATGTGAAATTACAATAAAAATAACGAGATTATGTAGTTATAACGATATTTTTACCATTTACGCAGTGGTAGTTTTTTTTTACAGTTGTTTACATCCACAGGCTTTAATTGCCCGTGTCCTTTTTCTAACATTGATAACAGCTTTTATGATTGGCGATAACATTTTTTTTTATACTTAGAACTAGCGGTACTTAAGGCTATAGATCGAAGGACGTGGACCGACACTGACGGATATTACGCAGTGGTAGTTAGTTACATTGAACATATGACCTAACATAGGTCAGTTGCAGCAGTTTTTTTATATATTTTTTTATTTTAGTCTTAAATAGGTTTATATTTAAGGTATTAAAAATTAAATTATAAGTTTGCTGTAAATAACTTTGCCTAAAATTTTAAATTAAATACAATTAGGTCTTGGGCTGCGATATTCATGAATGTACCATTCATACATTTTATGAACTGCTTTTTATCAAATCTAGATTTAGAGATTTTTACACTCCGAATATAATGTAGTATTACATAGGTCAGTAAAATAAAAAAACAAACGTTTATTTTAATAACGCTTAATAAAATCTACCAAACATAAATAAACATTTTTGGCAATTTATTGCGTATAAACTAAAGCGTATATATAATGGAAATAATTTAAAAACCGTAAAACCGCAAGTAATCAACGAAAACCAATAATTGAATGAACCAAATATATTTAGGGCCGCCGCGTCAGTGCATCCGATTTGTGCAGCCAATATGAATATAAATTGAAATTTAATTCCACGAAAAGAGCGATTAAAAATTTTAAATCCTTGTGTTTCCAAAGTTGAAATTATTCCAGATTTTCGAGGCAATAATGATATTTAAGCCAATCGCTGGATTTGAATGGGATATTTTACTCGGAAATTGCAGTCAACTGTGGTAGATGATTATTTAATTGTTATCTGGTTGTACTTACAGATAACTACGAGTATATTATGTGTAGGATTTGATATGTTATTTTGGAAATAGATCCTGTCGAACTTAGTCGTATTGATTTCTCGTAAGTGCTAATGGAAAAGTGAAAATATTATATTAGTGGGAGTGAATATTTCTGACTGCGTCGCTTAGATGATATTGTATTTTTATATATTTTTTTCTAATAACATACACAATCCTAGTAGTTAAAAAACTTGACTAAAACGTCTGGTAACAAGTTAGGTAGTAGGTATGTATATATCGGTACTATTTTTTTTGTAATTTAGTTGAATTTGTTTTTTTTTATGTTATATATATTTTAATTTGACAATTGAAAATTATTGAATAAACTTTTACTTATATACTATACTGAATGTATAATTTTTAGAATTTTTGTCCGTCTGTCTATGACCGCATCATGAGAAAACCACTGGACAGATTTTGATGAAATTTGGTATAATCATAGCTGGTTATCCGGGTCAACATATAGGATACTTTTTAAATATTGTTTTGAACTTAAATAATATAAAGGACATAACGGTAAATCGAATGGTGCGAGAACGTTCGTATATTTGATAAAAAAATAATTTCATATCTATTACCTACTGGCGATAAGTTCCTAATGACTTTATACTAGTCCTATGAGAACTACTTTACTCCACATTTTATTTTTAAACTATGATGTATGTATGTATTCAGCCCTTTTTAACGTCCCACTGCTGGGCACGGGCCTCCCTTCAATACGAGGGGGATCAGGCCATAGTCCACCACGCTGGCCAAGTGCGGATTGACGGGCTTCACAGGTCTTTCGAAAACTTGCTAGGTTCTCTCAGGCATGCAGGTTTCCTCACAATGTTTTCCTTCACCGTTAAGACAAGTGGTAATCGTGTTGGGAATGATTCGCACATGAAAATATCAGAGTTGCGATTCCCGGGATTTGAACCCGCTTCACTCGGTTTCCCAAGCGAGCGCGTTACCACTGGGCTACCACTGCCTTCCACTGGACTACCACTGCCTAGTGGTACTAAATTCTAAACTATGATATCAATTTAAAAAAGATAAAAATCAAGTAAAAAAGTAATTTTTATTATAATGAGTAGTTATTAGTTTACAAATTGTAAAATATATTTATGCTTGAGAAAGTTCAAATCAATTTTCTTTCTCAACATAAGCTCCCCAAAATGTAAAATGTGGAATAAATCTAAATGTCCAATTTTACTATCGTGATTAAGTTATTGTTGCTTAGAAATGTTCATTTTTGAAATACAAAAAGATATATACATTTTTACGTTTAAAATATCTCGCGCGATAACTAAATAAAAAAAAACCGTCTGTGAAGATATAAAATAAAAACGACGAACGACGACAACGCTTAAGCATATTGAAAATTGTGAAAAAACAACACTTAAAGCTTTCTAGTAAACGCTCAAGCTTTTAAATCTAATATAATTACAAATGTCACCAGTAATAGCTCTTTGATAAAAATAAAATAAGTCATTGATCACACAAGTTTGAAACATTAACAAGCCAGACGGGAGTGGGATTTAAAATGCTCATTCGAATTCAAACCGCAAATAGCATGCCATATTGGTGTACGAGTATCGCCTGACCCCGTTTTGTTTTAGTCGAATACTATTGCAAAGCTATTACAGGATCGTCTCGGCTATGTTTTATTTTCAGTAATACTGATTAAATTACAGTGATACACAGAGTATTTTAAATAATACGTTCTATCTTTTCGGATTTTTTCGCAGATTTATTTTGATTTTTGTTTCCCGACGTTTCGAATGCTTTACAGCAATCATGGTCACGGGAGAGAGTCTTTCGTGAGATAGTTTTATTAAAAATGTCAAATATTTGCTTAAATCTTAGAAAGTATTAGCACAGTCTATAAAACAATACAGTCATCTAACGAAGCCGTCTAGACAGGGCAATCGTGCGGGGTGTGAGGGGTGAGACGCGGGAAGGCGAGCCCGAGCTGCATACATTTCTGCCGTCCGAATTAGTAAGCAGCTCGGGACACGACTTAAAGGGCTATCGCGCGTTTATTTTAATTTGTAAGCAATTAAAATGGTTCATACTACCTGTGCTATATTATATATTTTTTGCTAAAATTATTTATTAGGATGAGGATTTTTTACATAATTAAGTTTAATAACAGAAATTTCAAATCCAGTAAATCTAGAAACCGAAAATATTTGTCCGTTGCCCATTTATGATAGGTGATTTGGAAATCTATTAATTACATTATATCATATAAAACTAACTTTGCTAAAAAATTGAAAATAATGATAAATTTATAGATAACTAAATTCAATTCGACTTATGTAATTTAATTTGCTAGATTTATTTTTATTATAACTTAATTTATTTCATTCTAATTATCTAGTAATTCATTAAATTAATTATAATGTCACATAGAAATATCCATTCCATTCATCATCCATTGTTAAACCAATTGTATATTATATTTTTTATCAAAGAAATAAAAGGCTTATTATTATTATTATATGAAATTTTGTAAAACTCTATTTGAATTTACCTCCGCGAAGTGCTTTTTTGTATTCTTTGCTATGAAGAACTTCGATAAATAACTAAATAATAATATTATATTTTAATTAAATTACAAAAAAAACTGTAACAACCCTGCGTAATGCGAAGTACGCTACGCGGTGTCGGCTTTTCTTCAAACATCAAAGGCGATAGCCCACTGTTATTTTTTAGTACACTGTGGTATTAGTACAGAGTATTTTGTTTTAATATTAATTATGAATTTTGTATTTAGCTATTATTACCCAAAGTATTCTTAAAAATGAGATGTTTTATTGTTAGTGTATATACAATATACAGTGATTTAAAATTAATATATTATGTTTAATTTGTTAGTTGAATACATACATTTTTTTTAATTTATTTAAAAAAAAACATCTATACAGATAAATAAAATTGAAGTGTCTGTAATGTCAAAATAACAGCTTTGTACTAAATTCATATGGAATTATATTATACGGTACTTATAAGAAAAACACAATTTTTAAAATGTTTGTCTGTCTGTCTGTTTGTTCCGGCTAATCTCCGAAACGGCTGTACCAATTTTAACGGGACTTTCACTGGCAGATAGCTGATATGATAAGGAGTAACTTAGGCTATATTTATTTTAGATAAGAGAATTAGGGTTTCGCTCAAAAAAATGAAAACGTACCTAGGGACGCACCCGAGCGAAGCGAGGGTAAGTCGCTAGTTAAAAATAAAAATTACAGCAAGGAATAGCGTTCGATCAAGTGCCGAGGTGATGGCTGCTACTATATCTATGGTTTTGTTGAGTTAATATGGTAATGATATAAGCATGCTGATGAGTCTGAATACCCTTCTGCAGTATATGTAAAATTTTCACAACGAAAAAACAAGCTTTACTGTCTTTAGTGACACCAAACTGGTTTGTACGCTTAGACACTACAGTAATTAGGCACGTCTACGAATTCTACTGTGTTGCAAAACTCAGTTAAATTTAATATTTTTATTTAGGCTATTCATTCAAGCACTAAAAAGGAATTTAATTCATTTTTGATTATAGGTAACATGTAGATTGTAGAGATATCACTACCGTATATAGTTAACGCTAGTTTAAGGGTGGGTTGGTCATTAGCATATTGACTAAACAAACATCATCATCTATTTGATTATAGTGGCTAGAGTTAATCGAACTTAAAGGACTTTCTAATGTGCACTATGCATAATATAATTTTAATCATAGATATCTAAGTAAAGTTACTAGAGTATATTGTGACAGAATATTAAATTATAATGTTACGTAATCTTAAAATGTCGTGAAAAGGTTAAATTTGTATGTTTATGACGGAAAGTGGGAAGAAAATTTCTGAGAAATATTATATACTTACCGTTGAAAGGTACAGTCGGGACGAACCTGAGCGGAGCGAGGGTGAGTCGCTAGTTTATTACTATAAAATCTATACATATAATAAAATTGTAACTAAGCCGAATCTGTTCATTAAATATTTTTTGGAAAATCTTATTAAAATAGACATTATTATCAATACAGAGGCCGAATCTATCCTATCTGTCTGTTACTGCATCACGGAAAAACCACTGAAGGAATTTTGATGAAATTCGGTATGATGATAGCTGGTTATCCGGGTCAACATATAGGATATTTTTTACTGTGGAAAAATATTTCATCTCTGTGAAATATATACTAAACGTTAAAACGTAGGTGGGGACAAACCCAAGCGGAGCGGGGATGAGTCGCTAGTTATCTATATTGTCACAGCAATAACTCATACATGATGGTTACGCAATAAATGAACACACTCAGTTTTCTGAATCATAATAAAGTAGGGTCTCTGATGGTTCGAAATTTTTTCACTTATTTCCCAGAATCTTCAATTGAGGTAAATAGGTGCTGCGTGGGTCGATACATTACGAAGTTAAGCTTTAGCTGCTATAAAATACTTAGGCTATTCAATTGACAGGTAGTCGTAAGGACATTAAATGGAATGTTTTATTTATTTCAGTATAAATGAAAGTACCTATACCAATAAATTTTCTGGTATATAATTCTTTATCTAAATTAATATTATAAAGAGGCAGAGTTTGTTTGTTTGTTTATTTTTGTTTGAACGCGCTAATCTCAGGAATTACTAATCCGATTAAAAGATTCTTTTTGCACTAGATAGGCCATTTATTGAGGAAGGCTATAGGCTATAATATATTACCATGCTACTACCCAAGGAGCGGAGCAGTAATCATAAATGTCAACAAATCGGGCAGTCTTCCATACATTATTGTAAAATTGATATTTGTAATTCAACAAATTTAACGCGGGTAAAACGCGGAGCATAGCTAGTTAAGTTAATATGTAAATGTGGGCGAAACTATTTAGGATCTCTTTTAGTCGATTTTTTTTAATATTAATTCGTATAAGGTATTTAATTAGGTTCTAATTATCTCAAATACAACTAAAATTAGTTTCTATCAGTTACTTAAGTAACGTTAAATAACTGACAAAAACAGGTAACTTAAAGTTAAGGAACTTACACAAATATGATAGATGTTTCACCTATTTCGAGTATCGACCTATTTCGAGATCCATACATTATTGTAAAACTGATGTTCATAGTCAAACAAATTTAACGCGGGTGTAACCATGGGGCACAGCTAATGAATTATACAACAGAAAATGTATGCGTATACTTATTAGTTTAAAAAAGTTTATTTGCTTAGTAAAGTCTTTTTATTTATTACTAGCGACTCACCCTCGCTTCGCTTCGGGTTCGCCTCTAGATAAACAAAAACAAATCTATCCATAGATTTTTCCGAGATGATGTATAGTCTAAAGCCTTCCTCGATAAATGGACTATCCAACACAAAAAGAATTTTTCAATACCAACTAGTAGTTCCTGAGATTAGCGCGTTCAACTAAACAAACAAACAAACGAATTCTTCAGCTCTATAATATTATTAGTATATTAGTATAGATATAATAACTATTATAACATTATAACATATAATACCGATACTTTTAAAAACTTTTATACAATGTACTCGGTTAAAATATTTTATTTATTTTCTTTTTAATTTCGGCGCAATTTTCGTTTTTTATTCGCGCTTCTCTGTTTTATACTTTTACTTGATGAACAATCTTTAAAAAAATGTTATAAAATATCTTAATAATGTGCCTATGTTAGTTCTGTGCCATCGTTTTTTTATGTAGACACAAATACATCAACACTTTATTTGGTTTTACTAAATTAAAAATATATCTGTATGATCGATTCAATAATTTAGAAAAATAGTGTATTAAAATTTTAAGATGGTTGAGTGTTTTTAATAATGGCTCTATAAATTCATCGGCTCTTGTTCTATGTCGAAGTTCTATGAAATACACCCACAATACAATATGAAATACTAATATATAGTTATTTAACATTATAGATGACACTCTATTACCTCTATTTTAAAAACAACTTTATTTCTAAGATTTATATACATATATATGTATATAGATAAAATACTTTTTTTTGGCCTTTTTGTAAAGTAACATGTGTATTGTATACTAATAGCATTCACGTTTAAAAGTCGATAATTCTGTATTATAAGCTCTTTCGGTAAATTTTTCGTTTGGACAAATAAGCACTGAGACGACGAAATATTTTCTTGTCCATGTTGTTTGACTCGTATCCGTCGTAGATATACTGAGAATTATACCGAGTTATACATTAGGTAGCATTAGTATTTTGTAACTAAATTATTTTAATTTATAATTATTTATATGCAAAAGCCATAGATTCCTATTCTTTTTAAAGCAAAAATTACTTACGTACAGTAAATCGACCCATATAATCATTCCAGCAGAGTCTAATAGTTAGTCCAATAAAGTTTACAATTAGTTGAAGGCGGGAAAACTCCCCGACGCAGCACAAAATCATAACTGCCGATAAATTTTCTATCTTTATCTCCGGGGGCGGTATTTTAGATGTAATCTTACAAACCATTTAGTCTTCATTCCTGCGCATGTCAGTGTCGTATACAACTTTTATTTTGCGGGCTTATTTTAATTATACAATTTTCTACTTAACAATTTGGCGTAAATAAGTAATTTTATACATTTTGCGGTCTGTTTTGTAGATATTGATATTAGTTTATGCCCTGTTTGTTTAATTCATATTTTGCATTGATTTTTGTGTATGTGTTATTGTGTACTAGCGGTTCACACTCGCTTCGCCCGAGTTCGCCTCTAGACAAACAAATATAAATCTATCCCACAGGAACCGTACATTTTTCCGGGATAAAAAGTAGCCTATTTGTTATTCTGATGTATGAACTATATTATTGTAAAGTTCCATTAAAATCCAATAAGTAGTTTTTGTATACTAAGCTGTATAAATTACTATAATTTTTGCTATCCCACGGGAACTATTTAATTTTCCGGGATGAAAGGTATCTAAAATGTTGACCGAGGATATAAGGTACCACCTTGCAAAATTTCATTTAAATCGGTCCAACAGTTTCGGAGATTAGCCGGTACAAACAGACAGAGAAACAAAAAATTTGAAAAAATCTGGATTTGTCCTATTTCTCTTCTTACATCCCCCCGACTCGGTTTTTAGCCATTTTTTTCTATGTACAGAGTCTGTACATAGAAAAAAATGGCTGTACTATAGACATTCGACCTCTACAGTTTTATTATATTATAGATGTATAAATAATTTAGGAACATAATTTGGTAATATAATATAATGATTTTGGTAATATTTCAATATTGCAATGTATATATGTAATATGTAGGTACAATACAGAATTATTATGGGGAGATAACTTTTACTGTAATTTAGATATGATTCCCAATTAATTTGGAGTACTAACTTTGGTACTCACTTTTATCAAAATACAGTTCAGCACATTCACTGAAAGCTTAATATTCGTATCCGTAACTAAGCTTTCTAACTTGTTAGTAACATATAACACAAAGAGAACAGAAGTAAATAAAAACATATATATATTTTTAAATAATGCTTCATCACTTTAAAATTAATATTGAAATTTAGCTTCTTTCTGTTATTTCTGCGAGCAAATAAAGCCAAACTATAGCTACTTAACAAAACAACGGCCTTAAATATCCTAGTTAAAGTTTCACCAAATCCACGCGAAATTCTATAGAAAATTAAATCAAATTCGTTTTAATTGAATAAAATCAACTGTTGAGGGTAATGAATGGGAGGGAGGCTGTTTCACCGGCATAATGGGATCTTTTTAGCCACTATAAGACAGCACTTTAGTATAATGAAGTGCCATAATTCATTTTGACGCTCCTCCTAAATGAATGGCTCTAGTGTCGGCGGACGCGGTAATTATATCTATGAGTTTTATACGATTTATTGTTTAATTTTTCATTATGTTATAGGAGAAATAAATTATCAACATTTTTATATGCTTGTAGAAAAAAATTGAACAGTAATTTTTTTATACCTTTTACCTCTAATTTCGTGAATTTTTTAAGTCTTAGGTAATGGTTATGTAACATATAGTTGTTTCCAAAATATAGCTGAAATTTATTTTTATAGATTTTGTGCAATTATATTCTTTTGTGTATATTAGAAGAGATCGGATATTGAATTATAATATCTCTATTGAATAATTACAATCCGTACTAATATAATAAATGTGAAAGTTTGTGAGTATGGATGTTTGTTACTCTTTCAGGCCAAAACGGCTGCACGGATCTGGATGAATTTGGCACAGAGATAAATTATAGTCTGGAATAGGCTACTTTTTATCCCCAAAAAATGTACTGTTCCCGCGGGATAGGTTTGTTTTTGTTTTTTTAATAGTTTTTGTTTATCTTTATATTTGTGTTGTATCTGTTAGTGACTATGTCAGTTCAAAATGACTTGGCCGATTGTGATTATGTTTTCGTTGAAACCATTAACAAGAGAATTGAATTGAATAAATTGATTATATTTTAAAAGTGGTGGCGAGTAAATTTATTTACGAATATTTGTATATTCTTACACCCAATTGACCTACATACATATATGCACAATTTTTGTTTGACTTAGTATCAAAAAGTAAATAACAAAATCTAGATTGCTCACGTATAGTCTAGAATACATTTTATTCAGGGATTTCAACAAAATTAAATCCTTTGCACCACTTTTTAAAGGACCGGGCAAAATTAGAATTTATATGTAGATAACGAAAAAAAAAAAACATGATGATAACAGTTAATGTCGCAATACTATCTAGTAGATAAATCAGATTTTTACGTCGTAATAATAATGTAAATTACATTCTACCACTCATAAAGAGTATCGCTCGTAAAACTAAAATCTTTCATAAGGTACCTATCTGTTAAACGTTAAAAATCAGACCTTGTAAAATGGTCGTAAAATGCTTACCTTAATGAACTTGCGATAAGGGTGTAATGATAACACGCCCTTTGCACATTTCACAGTGTACAAGGACCAAAACAGATCTATATTCATTGTATGTAATCTTTATGCCAAATTGAGTTCTATTTGCCTTGATTTAGTTACCATTGTTGCTTTTATGTTTTTATGCTTACGTTGAAGTTAGAGTATTATTATTTCGTCAAAAAAAAGTGCCTAAAATTTTATCATTTCTTGAAATTTGAATAAGTTTTTGATTTTCATACAGATTTTAAGTATTATCTTGAAAATTTAAGAACATAGGATTATAGTTATATATTAAGGCGCTATTTCAAATTGAACTATTATTATCTTTTTAAGTTATTTAAAATTTATTAGTAGCAGTAGAAGCAGCAGTTGCTGTCAGCTTCAAACATGTTGCATTTCTATTTAGTTCGCTATCACTAATCGTGAGTCTAGTTGTGTTACATACATTATTAAACTCTGAAAACTAAATTTATCTACTTTATATTCAAACTTAAACAAAGTCAATAATTAACAAAATACCACATGGACTGCGTTACAATTTTATTATTGTATGTTAAAGTTAAAAGTTGAAAATGTACGTTTTATTTCCTTTACCTACCTAAGGCATCTAAAACTAATTGTAATCATAACGTTATAAAAACAAAATGTAAAATTATAAACTTTAAAAGCCAGTAAAGTTTTTAAATATCATTGCATGAATGTAAAGCTCAGATAGAATTAATTTTACTATGATTATAATAGAAAAGTCGTAAGTAGTAGTCGTAGTAGTAAAAGGTTTCATAAGTCGCAGAATCGTTTTCAGTCTTCATTTTTCATGCGTGTACGACTAGCGAGATGACGACGCAATTTGCTAGAAAAAAGCTTAGTTTTTCTTTACTTTTTTAATTCAGAAATGAGCTTACTCTTGACCTTCATTATTGATCCTTCTTCATCTTAGCTCGAGGCATAGATAAGGTCTATGATGGAGCGAGTTTACTTTGAACTAAACTTAACAATATTATTATTAGCTTTTTCTCACACGTCTGCTACTGTGCTATAGCCTATAACCATACAAAATATAACATGTCAGTTGCGGTCATCTAAGTTTTCTAAATATCAGTAAAAATGCCGTTCAAATATTTTAAGTTTTTATTTTTTTTGTCTCATGGAAACATTTTTTCCGAAACAAAATTGCCTTTTTGTCGCTTAAATTCCTTTATATTTAAAATAAAATAATGAAAAAATGTAATATCGAAAAAAGTATATTGACTTTATAGTCACTTTTAGTAATTATTTTTATTGTTTTTTTATGGATTCATCCTTAAGCTGCAAAATATAAAAAATATGAAAATTGGTAACTTTTGGAGATATTGTGTGACGTAGACACACAATTTTAAAATATACGTCCGAAATGAGTACTTCCTCCTTTTTAACGTTGTTTCAATTTTGGTATTCTGTAAATTCGCACACTATGAGCTCAATATCAGGTAGCTATTTTAAAATCACAGAAAGATTGTATAATTTTATATTACTTATAGGTTAAGTTACATTCATTCGATGATTAAGCTCAAGTCGAGGATCAATATCGTCTTGTACAATCCAATTTTGCCTATAAACTGCGGTTGTCACATAATTTCGTAAGCGGTAAGTCGAACGTCAACACCGTATGCAATTAGTCTATAAATTGACGTACCAGCACGGTTAGAACCACGAATATGTAATGAAGTAATTTAGTGCTCGCCTAACGCTCTACGCCTTTTGTACGTGCGAAATTACGACAATTGTTTGCCGCGTGACTGTTCGACTGTTCATCTATACGTACATCACTGTGATGAATAATGGATGACGTTTTTTTTTTTGCTATTTAGATCAATTTTGTACTTGGCACGTGCTAAAATTGTTGAGGCAATTGGTATTTTAGGTTCCATTTAAGGGTTTTGTTTGGCTGATAAATTATAATTTTTGAAATGGTATATCCATATGTCTATAAAGATATTTACTTGATAGCAATAAATGCGGGTATGTTAGCCTTTTTAGACAAAAATTGTACGGTCAGTTAATTTTTTTAATAAAAACTGTGCTTTAATTTCAATTAAAATGTTTCAAGTAAGCACGCCCATCACGCACGTAATCATGGTCGCTGTGATTTATTATAACAAGATGTCCGCAGTCGTGTAGTGCACTAAACCGGACTACTATTACAGATACCAAAGTTTGTGTGTATACATTTAAACCAAAATTACCTTCCACATCTATAATAAGACGTTGCAGGATTACTTACTCAGTCAATACATCGCATCGAATCACCTACCGAGGTAGACCACAAAAATCAGGGGGTTGCTCCTATGGTCCACTCTGCTATAAGAGAAGTAAGCCTACATTAATACCCACTGAAACCGAATGGAGCAGATCACTTACGCACTTAACCACGGTACTCCTACGGCTGGTCTAATGAGGTAGATCACAAACACCAAGGGGTTGCTATCCATGTTTCCACATGGTACACCGCCCATTGAGGCCGTCTTCCACGTGCCCGGCTTTCTTGGCTTTAGGCTCGGTTAGATTACCGGACGGTAATGAGCCCCTACCAGATGCACATCACCCTAGATTAACTCATAAGCTGTTTGAAGTGAAAACTTCTAAATCTCTGGTCTTCTAAAGGTCTGGATGGGAGTAAATTCATGTAAGTCGTCATCGACAGGGTCACGTGACGTGTTAACGCTAACACTCAAAGTGCCGATAGATGTTTCAACCAGATAAATGTAAACAGTTTTAATTTACAAATTTTAATTTAAGATCAAACAATAAATTTGAATATCCAAAAATAACAACTGTTTGCTTATAGTTTTAAGTTTTTATTTCTGCCGGCAGTCCTTATGACTGCTTTTTTTATTGGCTTATCTTGACGACACAAGCGAAACCGAGCACAATAATTAGTACCTTTAATATACTATTCAAGGATCAGTGCCGCTCTTAGAACTTGTCAACACGACCACATGAGAGATTATGCAAAGTGAGAGTTAGTTCTGAGCACCAATAGTTAGTATTCACTTATGCACTAGGAACGCTGTGTAGTAAGTATTATTATCCATTGTGTAGAATATTATTCGAGCTAAAATTATTATATGCAAGTGATCCATCATCGTATCGGTCGCTATACTTTATCACACTACTAATATCATGGGAACTACTAGTTTGACTTAAGGGGTTAGAAAGTAGTCTATTTATTGAATTCAATTCTATATATTTATTGGACTTTTATAAGTGCGAAAATTTCTATGATTATTACTAGTAGGGTGCAAGTTGCGCCCCTTGAGAAGGTTGTGTGGTTGTCCTTCCTTCAAGATCAAGGCCTTCTTACTTACATACCATCGGCCACTAAAATTGTAATTTGCTTTTACAGAACACAATCCTGTGTAAAAAATTAGTTTCCTTACTGTATTATATTTTTTCCAAACACTTTTTGTGCTAAGCCGAATAGTTTTCGAAATATTTAAGAAAAACTGATCAAAACTACTAATTTACCAAGGTCTAACCCCTCTCCCCTCTGAACCCGGCGCTCAAAAAAGGTAACTTTTTACTAAATAATATGTGGAACGTTATGTAGAACAATTTGAAGATGAAGGGAAACTTTTACATTGGATGTTGAAGTTAGGCTGTTTTTTGGACTAATTGCACTATACTATACTCCTTCGCGCAGAAACTACTATGCTGATTAGGCTGAAATGTAGTATACAGATAAGCTATAATATGACGTAACTTTTTTTTTAATGTTGGAAAATGCATTTATGCATACCACCAGGTAGTTATGTGGGTCTCAACGGCTGGAAAAGCCAGTACTACCCACTAAAATCCAACAAAACCCAACAAAACCTCCCCCCATCTTAATGGGGCCTCGCAGGTTAACTCGCGCACTCCGATTCGACGCCCCGGCGGCAGGTCTGCTGAAGCAGACCACAACAGTCATGGGGCTGCTTCACGGCCCACTCTGCTAGCAGAGCAGTACCCGCATAGTACACAGATAAGCTATAATATGAGGTACCTGGAGTACCACATAGGCTATATATACCTAATACCTATTAGTACTCTAATATGGAAGTAATACTGTCTAATCTTCATTTTAGCATTTTTTTATATTAGAATGATTATTTTTAAATCATTATATTATATATGCTTTGTAAATTATATGTTAACATATTCATAATACTTTCTTAGATTTACGCAAATATTTGATATTTTAAATAAAACTATCTTTTCGGTTTTTTTTTCGGATTTTGATTTTTGGTTTCCTACGTTTCGAATGCATGACTTTGCAGAAATCATAGTGACGGGAGAGACTAAGGTTTTAGACGTCTCAAAGGCATTTTTTAAAAGTAGGCTTTTTTTAATTAATTAAGTGTTTATTTAAAACTAGCGACTCACCCTCGCTTCGCTTCGGGTTCGTCCCTAGACAAACACAAATCTATCCCACGGGAACCGTACATTTTTCTTCCTCAGTTCACGGGCTATATAATGCAAAAATAATTTTTCAAATCGGATTAGTACTTCCTGAGATTAGCGCGTTCAACCAACCAACCAACCAAACAAACAAACAAACTCTTCAGCTTTATAATATTAGTATATATGTTAATATACTCGTAATTAGGAGACTTATAGACCAGGTATCAAACATTCAATTTTCAATTCATCGTGTCAACGTTAAGATGTATGTCTGTATCAAAATTTGTATTAAAATTTCGTATTAGGGACTCAATAAACATTCTTTTTTAACACATTTTTTACATTCACATTGAGCTTTCGCCTTTCATTTTATATTCTATGTCACGCATAAAACATGTGAGCCGGCAAATATGGTACGCGGAATCCGTATTTATACAAAAAATAAAAGAACGTACCCTATAGTAATTTAAAATACGGTTTTAATATTAAATATGATATTGTGCTGCGCTGTTAACGTTCAACGTATAACAAAAAATATATATACTTAGTTTCATATTACATGTAGATAATTTAAGTAATGAATGCTGTGGTTTTCATAATGTGGCCAAGATTTAAATGGAACGACATGAATTAGCGCACAAACTGACTACGTCATTTATACATATAATAAAATTCTAACTGAGTCGAATCTGTACATTGAATATTTTTTGGAAAATCTTATTGAGATAGTCATTGTTATCGATATAGAGGTCGAATCTATAGTTTTTAGCATTTTTGTCTGTCTGTCTGTCTGTGACGGCATCACAAGAAAACCACTGGACATATTTTGACGAAATTTGGTGTGACGATAGCTGGTTATCCGGGTCAACATATAGGATACTTTTTACTGCGGGAAAATATCTCATCTCTGAGAAGTCTATATTAACCGTTAAAACGTAACTAGGAACGAACTCGAGCGGAGCGAGAATGAGTCGCTAGTATATTAATAAGGTTGTGAGGTGATATATATACATATGTATCGACAGACCATAGTCGTGGTCGATAGCTCGTATTTTACTTAAGATATTTAGTGCTTTCAGTTTACAGTGACTGCCAAATTTTCCTGAAATATTGCTTAAATAAATTAATTTACGTCATTATAACGCTATAGTTTTATTGATAAAGCTTTTTTTTTATGTTGCATAAAGCAGCATGCTCCTCATCCTTTAGTTGCGAGTATTCTAATGGAATTACAAGATAAAGTTTATATATTGAATATGTTTTTTAATTAACATGTGGAAGATTACATATATTAGATTTCTTGGATATTTTTATAGAATTAGGTACATAAAGATTTTACACTTAAAAGTGATTACCGCATCTTTCCATTTAGTGTATAAATTCATTATTAAAACTATTAATTTTGATCAAAAGTATTGAAATTATTCACAAAGTCTGTGAAATTAGTTACAAGAGGTAGTTAAGTTTTGTATGAACTTAAAGGATCATAATCAAAATTAAGGAAATGACAACGTCTGTCAGGTTGTGTGGGTCATGTTTTTTCTAGATTCAGTTTGGTACTATTCCTAATAGTCTTTGCTTACGGTTATGTCTGTCTTTGTATTTAAAATGTGTGCACACCTAACGTTATGTTGTATGTAGTAGCTCATATCTAACTTATGTGTATAGCTAGCAAGCGAGCAAGCGAGCAAACGAACAAACGAACAAGTAAACAAACAAACAAACGAACGAACGAATAAACAAATAAACAAACTCTAACTCTTTATAATATTAGTATACATAACGTTAGGTAACTTACAAAATTTTTGTAATGTTCAAAGCATAACAAGATATTTTCGCATCCACAATATTCATTTTAGCGTTAGCAAAGTAAGTTTATACTTTATATTTCAAAGCAATAAAAAACAAAGTGTAAAAAAGATAATATTATTCCATATCTCAAAAAATACTCGACATTTCTCTATTAAACCAATTTTCGTTGAACATAGTTTAAAAGCTCTTTTTGTACATTTTTTTAAATATTTCACTACGTATTTTAAAAGTTTGAGAGGATTGAAAGGAAGGTGAAATTAAGCTGGTGTCAGTGTGTGAGTGTTTTGACACTAATGAATAGCTCAGGAACTATTGACTTAAATAAGATACAGAAAAAACACTTAGATATGATTTTTAAAGCATAATTTAAGCTTAGCTAGCTTATAGTGCTTTATTTGATATGTTTACTTTTCAAATTACATCTGTATAGTAAAAATAGGTCTTGAGGTAAAATGGCTTTGACTTATGGACAGAAGGACACATGGACACGATGAAATTATAAAGTTCTCTATTCATCTATCTTTGTTATAACAGAATCCTAAAAATTACGTCGATCCCTTACTGCTTAAATTATTATTATAGATGTTCCTCGAGCTCTATCCATATCTTTCCTTGTAATAATATTTTTTCATTCAAATAATATGATCAATACAAGGCAATTCCCAAATGTCTGCATTCCGATGCGAAACAAACCAATGAAATGTAATTTTACGAAATTTATGAGCCAGAACTCTAATTGCTCCGCTAGTTAGGGCAGACAGCTCAAACAAATTAACCCTCGTCTGGATTTGAAATTGTATTGCAAACGGTCTCAATACAGATTACCTGTTAATTTCCCTGCAAATTGCAATTGTTATCTCGTATTACTAGATCGAGGCTCTATTGGTGAATCTATATCTGCTTTAATATGATAACGACTAGCATGTACAGCTACACATCCAAAGCTCCTGGGTTCGAGTCCCAGGCTTAGTTATTGAGTTTTTCTGTTAAGAAAGTCCGAGTAACAGCCCGGAGTTGGAAAGTTGGCGGTGTTTCATCCCCTGCTTCGGAGAACATGTGTCATTGGTCCTACGCCTGATCTCTCACCGGTCTTGTTGAATTATTGTCCCATAGGAGTTTGAGTATCACAGGAATAGAGAGTGCACTTGTGTCTACGCGAACATTTGTGCACTATAATATCTACTGCGCAGTTGGGTAGTCTCAGTGAGATGGCCGCTGTGGCCGAAATCGATCGGGAGGACATTATCATAATACGATAATTAATTTTTAGTTGGAATGCTAAATTTTTTGTTATATCTTATAAGATTGTATAACAATCTAAGTTTAAAAGGAAAGCAATAAAATAAAATAAAAATGCAACGGTCTATTTGTACGTTAGTACCTAAGTATCCCCACTCATTGTTTGTTTTTTCTAACCATTTATTGAAACTTTTTCAATCAACAGTACGAGTGTGAAATGCTAGTTTTAAAGTTATATGTACTACAAGCTTGCTAACAAAAGATAATCACGGAATTTTGCTGCATACACGCCTCTATCGGCCCTCGACTCTAGCGAAGTTGCTCTGCGCTATTGAACGGCGATTCATGCAAACTGTGAAACTAGCGCTTTGTGGGACTTTCCTAACAGGCGCTTCGAAGTATGTGACTGATTTACGGAATGTACTCCAATTATGCATAGCAATCAATTAGCTCTATGTTATTTCAATTTGCATACTCTATTTTGTTGCTTTCAACACAGAATAATACAATTTAGTGATTATATACATAGTTCATTTGTGTTGATTTGTTGTGTTGTAGTTTTAAGGTTAAAGTTTTGATTTGGTTTGTTTTTATTATATCTTCGTTCGTGCTGAAGATTCGTATCGTATTCTCAGACTAAACTTAATTAGCAATACGTTATTCAATTCGAGTCTATTACAAATGGAGCTAAACTATGTATATGTAGCTCAGGCGATTTGTACAAACTGTTCGACTAGCGCTTTGTGAAAGTTTCTTAACAGGCGCACTCAATTATATAAGTTCTATTTAGAATTAGACTATGAGAATCGTAATTGGCTAATATAAGTTTACGTTAGAATGAGAATGATATTAATAATTTATATAATATATTTAGATAATATATTTAGATTTTACATAAAATTTCTGATTAATGGTTTACTGTTTTTGATGTACGTTCAAATATTAATGTGTAAAATTTTAAAACAAAAAGGACAACTAAATATACGGCTTAACTATTA
Organism: Fabriciana adippe; assembly: GCA_905404265.1. NCBI lineage: Eukaryota > Metazoa > Arthropoda > Insecta > Lepidoptera > Nymphalidae > Fabriciana > Fabriciana adippe. The sequence goes on along the minus strand of FR989995.1, from coordinate 11,237,111 downwards.
CCATATCCCTAAATGTCCTTATAAATTTTAATATTTTCAAAGGTAAGCCTGAGAGCTTACATTAGTACCACACGGCTAATCTGCTTAAGATGTTACTTGAAATGTTTAAGGCTTGACTCACAACTCACTTTAAATATATTAAACAGATTTTTAACTCACTCTACTTTATTTATTTTATGTAGTATGAAGTGCAGGTAATTTTTTATTTTTTAGCAGAATTTTAGAGCAAAAGTCGCAAGTTTAATTCAAATATTTTAAAACATTTTTCTTATATATTTAGATCGACGTTAACAATGTTTGGATTGAATTGAATGTATGAAAGCTTACTAAGTACATGCTATATAAAGAAAAAAGGTCATGCATCAATATATTTACTACCTGACGGATTAATTCAGGTGTTTTCCTTTTATTTTAGGAGTAGTTCACGAATAATAAATATGATGTACCTATTTTTAACACAAAGTTTGGGATAAATTTAATATTTAGTACATTAAATTTACTATTTGTCAGTGTATAGGGTTAAAAAAGCAGTTAGTAAATAAAAGTAAAGTTCCAAATCAAATTGCAGTAGAAATTATGTTGTGTTTGTTAAATATAAACTTATCGTCTGTCACAGCGGAGGTAATTTTTTAAAATGAGATAGATCTTTTTAAACGATCCTTTTATTTAATTGTAAGACTTAGTTAACCAATTATATATGTGGTTCCAAAATTCATAAATGTTGTGTAGAGAGCTCCTTCTCACTACAGTCAGTAGAGATAAAAAATTGAAAAAAAATTAAGTATTCCAAACTACTTTCAACAAAATTTGTTTTGACTACTTTCAACAAAAGTTATTTTGCTATAAGATATGAACTTATTTCTTGAATCAATAAAATAAATAGTGTGGATAAAAAAATACTTTAGTTATGTCGACTTTAAATGAGCATCAGCCATCATTATTACAAATCAAGACGGACATTTTAGGTTAGGTTGCAATAATCTATATCTATAAAGATAAATAAAATTGGAGTGTCTGTTTGTAATATTAAAATAACCTATTTTTACTAAATGCATATGGATGTATACACGGTACATATACCAAAACAACATTTTTTACAATTTTTGTCTGTCTGTCTGTCTGTCTGTTTGTTCCGGCTAATCTCCGAAACGGCTGGACCGATTTTGACGGGACTTTCACTGGCAGATAGCTGATGTTATAAGGAGTAACTTAAGCTACTTTTATTTTAGAAAAAAAATCAGGGTTCCGCGAGAAAAAATAAAAACCCATGAAATTGTGAACAAAATCCGCGTACGGCGTACGCACCCGAGCAAAGCGAGGGTCATTCGCTATATAATTTGTATTTATTTATGTATAAACATAGCTAACGTGAAGGGATACGTAGGGACGAACGCGAGCGAAGCGAGCGTGAGTCGCTAGTCTTTTATATTTTAAATATGAATAGAAACAACGTAATATTGAAGCAAACTAAATTTAAGTTGACAAAACTTCAGACATACAATGGTATCCGCGCAAACTCAACCTGAATGCGATGTTTCTATTCCTGCGGTGTTCGAGTTTCCTCTGATCCAGAAGTTTAAATCTAATGAAGTTATGTAATCCCACCGTGTATTACCAACCGTGAATTTATATGTTCCTTTGGTTACCTTAGACTATGTAATACTATTGACATGCTTCCTTAGTGAGTTTTTGTAATAAGCTCTTACAAATATACTATGAGGTATAGGAATTAATACGGTACGGCACTCTTTGGTCTATGTACTATTTCTATGCAAAAATCTGGATAAAGTATGAATAAACCAACATACGGATAAACCAGACTAAGGATTAGGTAGAAGATTTTTTGATCCTGTATCATTATGGACCGGCTACACGCTCAGTCTTGCCTGCGAGCGTGCCTGCACAAACCAGCTTGTGTGGACTGCGCAAGCTTGGCTTGTACGGTTTTACTTGAACGTGTGACCGGTCATTCAAGCCACGCATCAGCACGAGGAAATTATTTTCGACAAAGTACACGTCACAAATCAAAGAATGAGTGATGTATGTAGTTATTTAAAGGATTTTTTTTATTCAGTTCATAGAACTATACAAATTGTTGCCAGCTTTATGGGAAATTAAAAGCAAGAAATACTCTGGCAAGAACAAAAAAAAAATTAAGCATATCATTTGCTTGTTGGTTTTTTATCAGTAAACAGTAAAATAATGCTCCTAATAAAAAACCCTCTCCTGTTGGCCACATCGTGACATAGTGCGTGACGAGCTCTCAAGATACAACTAGGATTACACAGTTTGCACAAGCTTACCTGCACGTGTGGCCGCTACACAGTGTTCCGTCTTTTTGTTCAGTCATGACTGCACAGGCCTAGACTGCGCAGACAAGACGGACCGTGTAGTCGGGCCATTAGATCTAAAGTGCACATTGATACCATTTCTAGTTTTTATTCAGTTCTAAGTAATAAGACGATATAAGTTGTAATGAATGGAGCAGTAAACAGGTGTGTTTCCGTTTACGAAGTTTCTACTCGTAGTTATTGAACTCGAATTTCCTGTAGTAGCTTGTACAGGATTAACTAGGATGCGAAACTTTAACCGCTAGCGTAGACTGAATTTTACAGTTCTTGATATATTTTAATTGGGTTAGTTTTCTTTCGGTACTAAATAAATTGGAAGTAATGATTTCTTTTCTATCAAATAGACCAAGAAGTATTAAAACAAGCTGCTAGATACTATTGAGAATTAAATTATGTATGTATACAAATAAATATATTGGGACATTAACACACAACACCATCCAGTTCCATGGTAAGCTACGAGTCCTGTGTTATGGATACCAGTTAGTTGATACACTACACATATATAAATTTAAATACATACATATTATAAATATAAACACCCATGAGTGGAGTATAAACATTCGTGCTCATCACACAAATGAATGCCCCCAGCGGGACTCGCGACCCGCGACCGCTGGCTCAGCAGTAGATTGTCGGCGAAACTATTTTGGATCTCTTTTAGTCAATTTTTTTTTTAAATTAATTCGTATAATGAATCTAATTAGATTCTAATTATCTCAAATACAACTAAAATTATTAGTTTCTATCAGTTACTTAAGTAAGATTAAATAACTGACAAAAACAGGTAACTTAAAGTTGAGGAACTTACAAAAATAGATGTCTGAGCTATTCCGATGAGAGAATCTAACCTAGCTCAAATAGAGAACTTAAAATATGTATGGAAATTACATATCTAACCCACATAGTTAGAATGTAATTTTACTCTCATAATTTTTTCCAAACGTCCCAAAAGAAGTATAACTTCAAAAACAATATCACTATTGATCTATATAAGATTAACTATATTCAAAATTGTTTAAAGTCAGTCACAATACCCGACAGACATAAATATTATGTACATAATGTGTATCACAAAATAAGGTGATAGTTCCCAAGCGAGATGCAGTTGTTACCACAGAAAACGCTATTAATAGGAACGTTTTCCGGTCCCGGTCGTTATTATGACTTGCTGATTGATATATACTACTGGCAGTGGTAGCCCAGTGCTAACGCGCTTACTTGGGAAACCGAGTGAAGCGGGTTCAAATCCCAGGTCTCGCACTTCTGATATTTTCATGTGCGAATCATTTTCAACATGATTACCTTACGGTGAAGGAAAACATCGTGAGGAAACCTGCATGTCTGAGAGAACTTAGTAAGTTTTCGAGAAACATGTGAAGTCCGCCAACCCGCACTTGGCCAGCGTAGTGGACTATGGCCTGATCCCCCTGGTATTGAAGGGAGGCCCGTGCCCAGCGGTGGAACGTTAAAAAGGGCTGAACACACACTGATATAGTTCAATGTATTATAAAAGTTAGCTTCTTTTTACTATACAGGTTGGAACAAGTCGATGGGACATGGAAGAAAAGTACCTTAAATATTGAAGTTATCAAGATTTACTCAAAGGAAACATTTCTTTATTTTTAAAAATAATAATAACTGCATTTAATTTTTTTTTAAAAAAGCTATAAATATTATATCAAGAAAAAAGTTAGCTTCTATATAATTTATTGCTATTATTTTTGTTTAGGATTCATATATTTACATAATAATATTTAATTGTCAAATACATTATTTAGTAACTAATATAATTAACACTTGTCAAATTCACAATAGTATTACTAAATTGCTTATTTGAAAGAGTTTACATAAACTCCAATGGAAATTTGGCCATTTAGGTATATTTTAGACTTTTTTTGTATAGTCAGGAAAAAAATACCTTACTATACCTTCTATATTTGGTTTTGGGATCTACTAAACACTTCATTTTACTTTTTTTATAACAATATCTGAGAATGAAGCTTTTAACTTAATTTTTCATTTTGCGTAATGTTTAAAAGTATTACATCGAAAAATAACAGATCATCTTTAAATAGAAATTGTTTGTTTCGCTTAGCTCAACCATCTCTCATAAATTTGGGTTAATATAAAATATCCCTTATTTTCCCCAAGGGGAGGGCAGGTGCTCTATTATCACCGTCCCCCCATTATGATTTGTGATCAACCCCTATTATGCTAAGTGTCACTGACTTTAACTTCTTTCTTGTGTTTTGGTTAAACCTAAACACTTTGTAGTTTCTAATCAATAAAAAAGAACAAAATAAATCCATACAACTCCTGATGTGTAAATACATACAGCATCCTGTTTCATTTTTATTGAATTTCAATTATTCAATAAATGTAAAATGATAGCTCTCAACGAAGGGCGTTCTATGAATCAGATTGGGATAACTATCTATTTACAAATACTAAAGTTTACCTTACACGAGAATCGAATAGAAGATTAACGCCATAGTCAACGATGAATGTACGACGTTACATAAAAAACTTGATAAAATACATACATATGTTGATATTATTTAATACGAATATCTTATTACAATATAAAAGATAAGGTTCTCTTAATCTTCGTTTGCTTAGAAGATAGCGTAAATATATTTTGTTCTGATAATAATATACATATTTATTGAAGATTTGCTTAATGGAAAAATGTTGTTTCACTTATGTTTGCCTAATGGATATTTGGCTCTCTAAGATTAGGTTTTTAGGTTAAATATTATAGATGTCTAAAATAATAATGCTCTACGCGATTTTGAATTATCGACATGGAGAAGAATTTTCTAAAAAATTCTATGGTATGTAAAATAGATAGATACCGTATAAATGTCTTTAAAGCATATTTTATATCTATACAGCTAAATAAAATTGAAGTGTCTGTTTGTTATGTCAAAATAATAGCTTTTTATTAAAATATACTTATGTAAGTATATACGGTACTAATAAGAAAAAAACAATTTTGAAAAAACAAGAAATTGTGAACAAAATCCGCGTACGCTAGGGACGATGACGGGACTCAAGCGAAGGGAGAGTAAGTCACTAGAATAGTTTATATTTTACATAGAAACACTATAGAAATAGACGTTCATCACCCAAAATTGGTTAGGGAACTAAGTAGCGTAGGGATGATTCATTAAGTTAGGTTTCGCACCATTTCTTTTCGTTTTTGGTTATTTGTTTTCATTATTTGGACATTTTATTCCCAATGAATTTTGATATTAAAGAGTTATTTAATGTTCAATATTGAGCAAAAGTAAGCGTTAGCCAAAACGCAGCACGTTTATGACGCCGACTGACGGTCTTTTCCTCTTTAAAAATACGACTGACGATTCTCTTTATTATTATAAAAGTATAATAAGTCAGCTGTGCAAATTTCATGCTTTATGAAATGACTTTATACTTAAAAAAATAAAATATGTTTCACATGAGACTGACGTAGAATCCCCTATATGGAATTAAGCTAATTTTTTAATGATCTGGAAATCTGTTTCATGAATTTTGGTACAGTATGAAAATACTTAAAGGCAAATTGTCTTTCAAATTATTCTATCATCCTATATTTTAGAAGGAATACTATTATTGATATGAATTTCAGTCTGGATTAAATAAAAAGGTGAAATGCTACGCTACCTTCCCTATTAGGTACCTACTAGTAGTGATGATCTCTTCTGGCAAGTATTGTGTTTCTTTCCCATTTATGATATTAAGTAATTTCGCTTTAAAAATAAAATTAGATAATAATTCTTAAGACAGCCGTATATATACTAAATAATATATTAATAAAAATTTAATATGTAGTAAAGTATGAGTTTTATATGAGTATATAAATCGTTCACTAAATTAATATTTGTTTTGAATAATGCAATAAGAGAAAGTCAGTTCATTTATCATACCTAGGTCTTGAAATTATCATCACCATGTTAATTAGCAAAGCAAACGTTTAACCGGACCGTGTCCGAAATAAGTTGGGTTTGCTTTTGTGCATTTTAATTGTATTTGGTCATAGTACATTAATGTGATCGAACCAGAGATAAGAAAACATACATTATTTATGTTGAATAATATAAAAAGTACCTGGGAGTTCTTTTTTGTTATATCGTAGTTTTTAGATAAAAAAAAAGTATAAACTTTGTATCCGACCGTGATCCGAACCCTGACGCTTGTGAATGTCAATCTTGTACCTTGGCCTCTTGACCACGATGCTTACGCCCGAATTGAAAAAAATTTCGAGCATATTTTGCGTGGAATAATACGAGTTGATTAGTCTTATGTCTGGGAAAACGCGTGTTTTTGAGTTTTTATGCGGTTTTCTTTCGCATTATTCCACGCAAAACGTGGTCGATAATTTCTTACATTCGGGCATTAGCATCGTGGTCAAGCGGCCAGGCGCAAGATAGTAAATTACAAATGTCCGGAATCTAATCCCAGTCGGGATGCAAAGTTTTTACTTTTGTATTTATTCAAGTTTTTAGGTTCTTTTTTTAATCTAAAAAATACGATATAAAAAAAAAGAACTTTGAGCGAAGCTTTTTTATTGCATTTCTATATTACATAATACATTAAAGAATTATATAGACGAAGTCCGTTAAAAGTAACAATCAAAAATTGTAGCGTGATTTTGCTGTTTATGCTGTATATAATATTCTCGATTTTGCCAAACATATTGTTTACTTTCTTTAAAGGAGAAAGGAAAATTTGAAAGAGGTTTTAGTCGTTAATTTACAACTATTCAGAAAAAATATGAGTAACAAAAAAATATTACATTCTTTTGTATTTTTTAAAGCATTTCTTTTCCCCTTGAAAGAGACATGGCATATAATTAGCTTATTTTTTTTCTTTAATATAATAAAATCCGTTAGCTATTCACATAATATATTAACATTTATTTACTAATCGCAGTATTAAGTAAATAATTATTCTATTATTATAATATTTGTATACTGTTTTATTTTAAACCATTATTGTTTGGCTTTATGTTTAGTTCTATGGCACTCTGTCCATATTATTCCTTAGTCTGAGACGTTATATTCGACTTGTTGGAATGAAAGACCTTCCCCCACTCGATTAAACTTTGAACTTATTACATTATCCTTCTGCAAGTACGTTCCTAATTCATATAATTAATTACTCGTCTCTAAATCCATTGTAAAGATCGTACTAAACGAAAATCATTGTGTCTGTCGGAAATTCAATTTAGTCCCTTGATTCTTTGACTTTTTCCGCGATAAAACCGATTGGATATCGCCCCAGTATGATATTATTAAAATGGAAAAAATCGACTCTCTTCGAGTTGGATTCAATTATCATCTTGCACTTCATAGCCACTGCTCTGAAAAGTATGGGCTTAGTGATAGAAAATGTTTTACTCTAATAATTGTATTCAATTACATTGTTGTTTTCTTGTATCATCTATACTAATATTATAAATGTGAAAGTTTGTGAGTATGGATGTTTGTTACTCTTTCATGCCAGAACTGCTGAATGGATCTGGATGAAATTCGGCACAGAGATAAATTATAGTCTGGAATAACACATAGGTTACTTATATTACTTTTTATCCCGGATAAATGTACGGTTCCCGTGGATTGGTTTGTTCTTGTTTTCCTAGAGGCGAACCCGAGCGAAGCGAGGGTGAGTCGCTTGTCTTACTAATATTATAATTGTAAAGTTGTTTGGATGGATGTTTGTTACTCAATCATGTCAGAACGGCTGAACAGTTCTGGATGAGATTTGGAACAGAGATAGATTATAGTCTGAAATAGCACATAGGCTACTTTTTATCCCGGAAAAATGTACGGTTCCCTTAGGATAGATTTGTTTGTATTTTTCTAGGGGCGAACACGAGTGAAGCGAGGGTCAGCCGGTAGTGAATACATACACAACTATGATTATACTTTGTAAATTATTTATCAGTGTTTAGATATTAAGTGGATCTTGCGTAGAAGTTTTTACTTTTAATTATTAGGGTACCATTATTATCATTAGGCTATGGAACGTGTAATTGTAGTGTAGTATAAAACGTTAAATTTTTTTTATTACATGAATAATAGTGAAATGATTAGGTACAATCATATTTATATTGTCATTAAACTATAATATACTCATTGTAACGTTATGTCTATACATATTTACCAGTGGAAATAATCCGTAATCTAACCATAAGTACGTATATGACGTATGTATGTATATTTGTAGTCCATTGTAAATTGATTTCAATTAATCTTTTATTAACGAAATATTCAAAAAAACCCACCTCTTATAGTATAATAATTACTTTAATAGGGAATTTGATGTCGGTATACCTTTTTATCATGGAAATTATTAATTTTTATTTTTATAATATTTGTATAAGGAAAATATTTGATATAAATTAAAAGTCAAGTTAAAATTTCTTAGGTTAAAAATATAATATATTTATTTCATATAATTTAGAAAAATTACAGGAAAAAAGTAAAATATTACAAAAGTATACTTTTTCTATTACATAATAAATGACAGCTAAATTAGTAGTCCCAATTTTCCTTTGTTCAAAGGTTACAGTAAAGATGCCGTAGTGGGAACGATAGGGTTATTCCTAAATGTCGTTAGGTGCCAATGGTGTCGCCATCGCCTCTTGATTTAAAGGGTCGCGTTAGCCAACAATGAAGCTCGTTCGTACCTTTATTATGAGACATACCGCAGTGATTCCATTTTGAGATAATCATAATAGATATGGCATAGTGCTTCGGTTATTAGCTTTTATGGAAGACAATTTGTTGCCATTTCACGGTGACAAATTTTGGTACTGTGTTTGTTGGGGGGAAGTGTTGTATTTAATTTGAGCATTTTATTTTTTTAATTTCTTTTTTGAAGTTATGCTTCTTTTGGGACGTTTGGAAAAAATTATGAGAGTAAAATTTTTACGATGCTCGCCAAAAAGCGACATGATGAAGTTAGCCAAAAGCGACATGATGAAGTTAGCTGGTAACTGTTTGTTGCAACGGTGACCGTTGTTATTGTCTGACAAATGATATATAATATTATATTTTTTCCTTAAATGGTATTCTGTAAATTTATGATCGTAATATACTTTGCCTTATTTAATTGTTTTATTAATTTATTATTCCTTTTGCAAACAGAGAGTTGTGACATACGGTATGAAATCTTTAGCTGTTTTGTTCTGTCACGCCAAAGAAGTATAACTTCTTACGTGCGTACGTACATAAGCACACACACGCGTGTTTTTTTTTATTTTGATAATGTACGTACATGTACATAAATAAATACATAAGTATCATGCTATCTTTTGTAGGGTGCCCGAAAGCCTAGTGCATGCTAAGCGTATGCCTAACGCTACGATCTCTACATATCTCTTTCGCTTTTTCCATCCTCATCATTCCCTTTGTATAAGATTATTGAGAAATCTTCCATCTTTATGAAATATTATTACGTCAGGGACCTTGTTAATGCTAAAATTTGATTAAAAATGAATAATCAAAATAACATTAAAATGTTTAAAAATTTGAAAAAAAGTTATAATATTGTCGTAATCGTTGTATATTTTTGCTCATATATTATTTCTTTTAAATTTTTAGGTATAGATGGTTATTTGCTAGAACTTAACTCTTAAGTACCGGTTAATAAATCCTTGATTTGTTCCGAAACTTTTCACTTACAGTCATAAAATTTCATTAAGGACTCGAATATAATGCGATTGCTTCCTGAATAATTTATCAATATTATTATTCATTACCTCCAAACCCTTTTGAACAAGCGTGAAGTTCTTCAAGAACTTTTATTGTTTACATCGTTTTGTTGCAAACTTTTCTCGAAGTGTTTGTTTGTCTCATTCTTTTATATGCCATTTTTTCTCTGTCCTTTTCTCGCTAGTATTTGATCATGTTGGAAAATTTACTTTCGAATTTATTGGCTTGATTGAACTGTATTGTTTCTTCTACTTAGTAGATCGTAGCTTTTTATGAACTTTATACTTTATTACTTTCGACTGTTTAACATTTGTATCTGGATTGAAATTTTGTTTTATATGAATATTTTGTGGTTGTTTTATATTTACTTTCTTACTTTTAATAATTGCTTTTTAACTTGCAAATCTCAGAGAACCTAGCAAGTTTTCGGAAAACGTGAAGTCCGCTAACCCGCATTTGGTCAGCATAGTGGACAGTAAGTAACCTGATCTCCCTCGTATTGAAGGGAGGCCCGTGCCCAGCAGTGGGACGTTAAAAAGGGACGTTATAACTTATATAGGGACTAAGATATCGCGTAACACATATAAAACATATTACACAGACGAATTGAGTAGATACATCCCTCCTTCCTTTAATAGTTGGGAAATGATATGAAGTATGAAGTTGTTGTAGGTTGTATTATAACGTGTTTTCCCGTGGGAATGAAATAATCTCTCGGCATAAAGTAGCCCATGTTACTCTCCAGCCCTCCAACTATTTCTACACAAAAAATCACATTAATCCGTCACTCTGTTTCGATGTGAAAAAAGGACAAACAAACAAAAAACACTCTTTCATATTTATATTAATTAATAATATAATATAGTATAGTATGGATTATAATATGTGTAAATGGTACAATAGATTTAAAGGAATTCCTGTAAATAATTCTAATCTAGTAAAGTAAATAATATGAATAGTATTCTTTATTTGGAAAGAAAAATGAAAGAAAGGTATAAAAGTAAAATAAATACATATCCTATGTTTTTTATATTAATTTAAAGTAATAATTTAGTTGGTTGATAGATACAGATAAATACATTGTACGTATTTATGTGTCTGATATCTAGTATCCATTTTACAATTTTCTTCTTCATACCATGACTAATTACTTCGTACTTTATAAAAAGTAACATAATACTGTTGCATCATAATATTAAATAAAAAGATTAGAACTGCTGTAATATCATTTATTTCTTCTAGCAACTTATAAATGGGTCACTGTAATTTAAACTATTTCTTTGTTAACGACTCCGCTCACTTATTAGGTACATTGAAATAAATATCTAGGCTAGCCGTATTTATTCTTACTCCAATTTGTTAAGCCTTTACGGTGAAAAGAATTAATAAACAAACAAACACACGCTGTATACACACTCACACATTTTCGCATTATAATAATATGGTAATTATAATATTATTGTAATTATAATACTATGTATGGAACTTGACGGGGACAAAAGAAGAGAACGAGAAAAAAAAGATGGATGGACTGTGTGGAAGAAGATATGGCTAGAAAGGGAGAGAAATGACGACTGATAGTGTAAAATAGAAGAATAAAACATTGCGACGACCCCAAACAAACTTGGGACAAGGATACGAAGATGATGATGAATTTTATGATAGTCTAAAAGTTAAGATTTCATTTAAATACATAACCCTGTAGCTAAATAAAACATAAAGTAAAAGATAAACACTGGAAATATCAGCTTTTGCCATAAAATGATATTGTCGTGAAATTGTGTGTTCAGGCTAGATCATATTTACATTATGAAACACGTAGGTGTTTGTTAAACATCAACGTGAGATAAAATCGCTTAATTAAGCGTACACTTATGAAAATTTCATTTCCGTTCAAAGTTCTGTTCGATCTAAAATACAAGTTTTAGATTGGGATAAATTGTTTGTGTTTAGAATTTATTTTAAGTGGGTATTTTGTTGTTTTCAGAATTGTTAATTATAGCAAAGTTACTTTTGAACAGCTTTGATGTTTGTATTTTATACATTTATTTTTTATTTAACTTCCATGCCGATGTATTAAATAATTTTATTTTTAGCTATACATATATTTTTCGTGCCAATAAATAGTTTCTAAAATAAACGCAAGTTTTTAAGAAGATTCTTTTTAAATAAAACTATCTTTTCGGATCTTTTGATGGATTTGTTTTGATTTTTGGTTCTCGATTTCGAATGCTTTACAATAATCTTGGTTACTTAATGAAACATTTGTTATTTTGTTTTTATGTAAATGATAATAATAATACTATTTTTTTATTGCGCAAAAATGTTTACAAAATAATTTAAGCTAAAATCAATTCGCTAATAAAGTGAATGTAGCGTCTGTAGCTTAACTAGGAAACCTGTAATTCAGGTAACAGCGCTAAATCCCTCCAGTGAAAATATTGTTTGACATACAAAAGTAAGGTTTAAAACAATTATAACTGTTTATATACTTTCCTCAACCGTTTAATTGTTGATTTTCTCAAATTTTAAATAAATTCTGTTTATAGCTAAGTAGATTACCGCTATAGCTGTGAGCGTATATTTGCACTTATAATATTAAATACAGGCATACGTCATAATATGGATATCAGTCTAAAAACATTATTCATGTATAGCTTGAGGTATATTTGATATATTACAGTAATTAACAAAGGGACATTTAATACGTAATTTTCATATTTATTCTTCTAAAGGCTAGTCCTTAGTCTGCAGCTTCGAACCTGTAAATAGGGGAAGGTGGGGATATTGCGGACACTTAAGAAAACCCTTCAATAAAACAAAGTATGAAAGAAAGCTAATCAGTCTGTCTTTATTAACTTTTAAACTTTTGTTCTTACCTTACAAAATCAACAAAAAAAAACTATCAGTATCAAACCAACAATTATATTTAAAAAAAAACTCTTGCTGTCCGCATTTACCCGATGGCTAGCGGACAGCGAGTGGGGTAATTGCGGTCAGTCTAGTTGGGGCGAATGATATTTTTCAGTACAAAATATATAGAAATAATTTTTGTCATCTTACGGAATATTTTCTTATATGATTTGTTTTCTTGCCTAAATTCTTAATTGTCATGTAGTGGTACATAAGCTGGCTGGCACTCATGTTGTTTTGTTGAAACATCTGGGTGACTTGTGTCATTTTTTCATCATTCGTTCGTTCGTTCATTCGTATTGGCATAGTCAATATCTTGAATTTCCCCTGAATTTTCAATTCGTATTTGGGGCTGGAAATTACTTCCTGCTCGAGAGGCATTTGTCTGCTCATTTAAATTAGGGACTTATTGCTTATTGTGAGTACAAACCTCTATCAAATTTGGGGTACTAGTCCTGATGTTGGAGCCTGATTGCAGTATCGTGTGTGTATATGTACTTTGTTAGAAAAAGTTATTCTAAAAATTTCCTTATCTAATGGGCAAATCCCGGAAGCTCTATAACCATTCATTCTTTTTTTTATCTTCAGCTGACTTTTTTACTTGATCTAACAATGTAGCTCTAGGCACGTCATACTTTTCCGCGACTTTTCTAAAACTTAATTTCTTTTCTTGGATCTTGTTTACAGCTATTTTTAAAGTTTCAAGCGTGTACATTTTTTTCGTCTTCCGTTTGTATACACGAGGCATCTGAAACATAATACAACCATAATAAGTCAAGTCACGTGTCCGTATTCTCTCTTACCTTGAAACGGGTGCGCGGCTTTCCGTATTGACAACCGGCTGAACACTAAAGATGGTCGAATGAATATAACGAGTCGAGTTGCGGGGCGCGGGGCGGGCTGTATCAGCCGCTAAGATAGTGTCAGCAATTACCCGCTGTCCGTAATGACCCCACCCTCCCCTAGATTACGCGAAAGTAACCTCCGCATTAAAATATAAGTAAATAAATTTCTATCCGATATAAATAATATAAAAATATAATTTATGTTGAACAGAAGTTTATGTGATATACCGCCATCAAGAGGCGAGTCGCAGCAAAATGGCTAGCATTAAATCTTTATCCTTATGCATAAGAATTTCAAGGTAATTAATTGCGAAGATTTTTTAGTTGTGAGCAAATGTACATTTACATTCTCATTCACAAAGTTAATTAAACTGGAAATATAGTTTTCCTATTATATTCCATATTTGGAAAAGTATATTTAACTTGAAAGTTTTGAAAATGTGTCGCCAGATTTAATTTTAATCAAGCGAGCTAGAGGTGGTTACGTGAATTGCTCTAATTGAACGAAATTAACCGCAATGGGAGAAGGCTCCGATCGACAGAGTGCCATCTAATTGCCGGATTTCGAACTGCTATGTTTACTGTTAGACTATCAACTTAAATTGTACGCTGAATTTATATGTTTATTGAATAAAGTTTATCAAAAAAATTTAGATGTTGTTTCTCGGTTTTTTTCTAAATTAAAAATATATTATATACATATATAGTATATACACGTAAATATTTTTAAAAGGTTTAGATGTGTATGTGTTAGATATGTATTGTGTATGGGTTTGTCCCCAGGTTGATTCCCCATACAAACTTTCATTCCCATTTTCACCCCCTTAAGGGATGATATCCGGAATAAAAAATATCCAATGTCCTTCTCAAACTATCTTTTTACCAAATTTTATCTTATCGGTCCAGAAGTTTTTAAGTTTATTCATTACAAAAATAAAAATACAAATCATTATAATATGTAGTAGTATAAACTTTAGTTTGACTTTAATGATTATTAAAAATTCATACGAATATTATAAATATGAAATTACTTTTGTCTGTCTCTTTACTAACTTTATATTATTTAAGTAAATTGTTGCTTTCGTTTTCGATTTCGATGAAATTCAGTAAAGACATATGTAGATTGTGATGATCATGAGGACAGGATAAGCTATCTTTTCACCCGCTTTCTGTACGAGCAGAACCTCGAGGGAAAAGTAGGTCTATATAATAACTTTTGTATAAATTAGGCATTTTATACATACTATACATAATATATATGTATGTATTCATTCCATTCAGCTTCATAATATAAGTACGTTTATCTTCTACGTATTATGATGATATGATTCGTTATAAACGGGAACAAATACTGTAACCTTGGGAGGATAGGTCAAAGATAGCTTATATTTTTATATCCTCCTTCCTTTGAATATACATATATATCTATTACTCTTAGACATAGTTGATAATTGATTTAATAATACGTAGAATTTCCAGTATCTTCTGTGTAACCTAAGCAAACATTGTAGTGCGTTACTTTTACGAACGTCGGTCGGCGACCTAAGTCAATTTACACGGTAAATACGACATGATAATGAACCCTCTAACTGACACGCTGATAGCTTATCGTATGCAGCTCTGCAATCGGAAGTTATGTAGGTATGTATATTCTATATATATAAAAACTTGAATGAATGAATTATTTGTTTTAGATAATTATGTAGTGTGTTTTATGTAGTGCATGTTATAATTATGTGAGTGTTTTTATTGTTTTTCATCGATTTCAAAAAAGAAGGGGTACTCAATATTCCTGTATTTTTTTTGCGTAATTTTGTTATTACTGTAGTAATTAGGGCTCGGAGCTGGTTTAAAAAAAAAGTCAATCCTTCTACTAAGGAATTCACCTTTAGCAATGATTCACGGAATATAAACGCACAAAAACTCATTTTAACCAATTAATTTTCACATAAATTTGTCAAAAACCGTTTTCTGTTTTTAATCGGTTAAAGAACATAACTGAAACCTTAAACCGAAAAACCTTTCAGTTTGGGGTCAATGACATGAATGAAAGAATAAGCTTACTATTTTGTAATTATTTCTATTAATATAGGGTCCGTATAGATATAATATATGTATATATTTTTAACAATAAGGAAGACTTATAAGGACTTGCCAGTGGCCGAGCTTTTATTGCTGGTAGTACGTACATGAATGGATCATAGATTATTTGAATGCCAATTGAGCGTTATCATTGTTCCGAGGGGTTATTTAACTATGAAATTTGCTTTTAATCGATTTACTCTATATAATAGCAGTAACTTTACTCTAAGGTGTTAAAATCTACGTCAGAACCAAATATCTAATAAACCGATGAATATAACAAGTAGTTACACATTCTGCTAATATTAGGTTTTATAATGGTTTTATTTCAAGCAATGAACATGTTCAAACAAAAAAAGTTATTATGAAGCGTAAACTTAAAATACTAATCAAGTTTTTATCTCTCAATGAAACGTATGCAACAAACAAAATGCAGCGAGTGGCGAGCGATAAGGGAAGTGAGCACTTGATAAACGGATCTGTGCGTTCTAGCATTCGCATCTAGGTCGGTCGAGTTTTATTGGATTACAAACCGTACCTTTAATTCATGTCTACACGATATGGTTGAAATTTATATACATATATACATGTTTTATAACAGGGAAATGTAATGTTCGATGTTGTTTGGAAATGTAATATTTAATCGTAAATGTAAATTGTGTTTTTTATGTTAGTTTCATATTCAACTAGTTTTTTGCACCGGTTCCGCTTACGTGCTACTTGTATAAGTTAATTAATTATTTTCATTTGCTATTTCAAAGTCAAATTTACTCAAAATTGTGGAGTCGTTACATTCTGAAGATGTAACAAATATACCCACTCCACTAACTTGCTCGTAAATTTTCGCATTTGTTCCTAATATCAGTGTGATTATCCATTACTTACGGTTTCTTCTGTATTTATGAGGGCCCGTAAACCAATAATAACTTTGTCATGTTTTTCAGAACCTAAGATGTTCCCAAAACTTCTTACTTAACTTTAGGGTTGATGGTTATAAATAGGTGATCCAGAAATATTCTCTTCGAATGTCAAATTCCTAGGTCAAGCGGTTTAGGGTGGTGTAATTTTATTAAGTTAATATTCGTCTTTAGTTTAAAGTAGGCAGGAGGAGTGTTCAAATTTCAATTTTATATAATATCTTTAAGATATGTTTAGAACTACTCATTGCTAGTTGATTTACTTGATGTATTATTATATAATATGATTTGCGAAATATAATAATTGTTTCATATGTTGGAACGGCGAGCAAAAAGTACATCTTTAAATATTCTTGACTAATCGAAAGTCGAAATAATACTTGACTATGTATTTTCCGTTGAAATGGCTCCAACGCAGCTGTGCCTTGTAAAACTTAAACACGCATACCGTCCTAAAATTCTAAAATCATTTTTGTTACATTATCTTATCCTTTTTCTTATACATATTCAGCATCCTACAAAATATATGAAATTATTGAAAAGTATATAACCCTCGCTTCGCTCGATTTTGTCCCTAGTCTGATTCCCCATACAAACTTTCACCCCCTTAAGTGATGATTTTCGGGGTAAAAATTATCCAATGTCCTTCACAGGGTCTCAAAGTATCTTCTTAATAAATTTCATCTAAATCAGTTAAGTAGATCCAGAGATTACCCCCTATAACGTCACAAACTCACAAACTTTACCTCTTTATAATATTAGTGTAGATTATGTAGTTACATACATATGTATGTACGAGTATCATACATTTCGATTACGTAGAATTACACATCTATCTCTTAGAGGAATATACGAAAGTTTTTTGCGTTGCGTATGGAATTAGTCCGTGTTGTTAGCTTAATGTGATTGCTACTCTGAGGAAGCGCAACATAAACATATGCTTTGGCTTTTAAGTAACTATTGTCTTGTTTCTTTAGTAGAGCTAGAACGTTACAGTACCATCCTTAATTGACCGACTTCAAATTGAAAGAGGTATTCAATTCCCTTGTTTGTTGTTTTTGTGTGTATGTTACGTGATGTATTCTCCAATTGTAAATCGATTTTGATATTTTTTTTTATTGAATTAAATTTTGAGATAGTGTAAGTTTTGTTCGTAAAAATAGATTTAAATGAATCTCAAATGTCTTTGTCAAATATAAATTAAAATAAAAGTAGGTACTTGTAAAGGTAAAATAGTTACTTTAACTAGTGTTCGCTTAGGAATCTAAATTCGGCAATAATCGTTTTTGAAAATTTGAAGAAAACATATAATTCGAATTCACCAATCTAGATATAAAAAAAAACTGTTTCCAATTTTTTTTTATTCATAACTCTCAAGCTCTGTAATAGCTACTAATCAAGAAAAAAATGAAATCGGTTAACAAACAGAGGAGAAAAAGGTACCTACTGTAGTAAAAACTGAATAGTTTTTGCTCATTTATACATCTTAATATATGTATGTATATAGATTTTTATTTTCTAATACGTGTATGGATTTCTTTAATAAAAAGTAATTTTAAGGTTACTGATAGAAATTTTAATGTTATTATTAGATAAAGCTTTTTAATTGGACTTGTCGTGCCAAGAGTGGTTAACAATTTGTGGTCCAATTTTGGGTAAAGTGATAGTGAATTGTCTTGTAAAGTTCTGTCAAGGATTTCTAAGTTTTCTCGATTAGACTCCTCTCGCTTATTTGAATTCTAGAAACAGTTCTCAAGTAAATTTATATAAGTTATGTTACTGATTAGTAACTCACAAGTACCTAATTATAAAATGCATAATTTAGTGTAGTATTTTTATAAAAAAACTAGCGACTTACCCTCGGTTCGCTCGGGTGCCTACCTAGGTATGCGGATTTTGTTCACAATTTCAAGGGTTTTAATTTTTTTCCGCGAAACCCTAATTCTTTTTTCAAAATAAAAATAGCCTAAGTTACTCCTTCCGTCAAAATCGGTCAAGCCGTTTTAGAGATTAGCCGGAACAAACAAACAGACGAAAATTTTAAAACTTGTTTTTTTGTTATAAATACAATTTATACTTTCATATAGCATTTCGTAAAAAACTGTTATTTTGACATTAGAAACAGACAATTCAATTTTCTTTATTTGTAGAGATTGAATGTTTAGGTATTTGCTTTGTTTAATATTCAAAAGTCGATATTTGAAAATAACCTAAATTTTGTCGTTTTAAGTATGATATACTAATATTAATATTAGTAGTCGTCTAACCAGTTACTTCAGAAACGAAATTTAAATTGATTTAAATATAATTGTTATTATTTAAACATTTTTTTTTTCAGTTCGTCTTCAAGGAACCTTGTCTTAATCCATAAGTAATGTAATTATACAAATGACATTCATGTTATATGTACTTGTATTAATCTTGTCATATTATGTAGTCATTTTAATAAGATTTTTTTTAAATTACTTTAAACGATTTATTTCTTCGAATACTTAAGTAGTTCAACAATTACTAAGCGTAACTTTGAGGAAAGATTCGGATTTATGAAGTCCACAATATGACTCACAGTCACAGACAAATGTGTAGCACTGTTGAGAAACTATAAGAGTATGAATTGGTTTCAAGGCTTTTATAATATACAACAAAAAATAGATACACTCAATGAGCACTTAACGTAAAATATTTTTATATATAGCTAGGAGTATGTGATTGTATCTATCGGTTTGATCGTTTAATCTAGTATGTCATGACATAATAAGACAATTTAATCTAAGATTTTATGCTTAGTAATGAATGTGAATAGTACGATATGTATTCACATTGATTGTCGTGATGTTTGAAAAATTCGTAAAATACTTAATATTATATGAATGGACTTCTAAAGGCTTGTTGGGTTGACGTAGGTCATGATGACAATTTACGACATATAATAATTACAAAATTCGTATTTTTACCCAACTGCAGCGAATGTCAAAGGAGGGTTATGAGTTTGACCTGCATGTATGTATGTTCTAATGTATGTACAACTTATAAGTTAAAAGTACTTTGAGATAAATTCTGAAATGAAAGTCCAAATTAAATTTCTTAAAATTGGCTAAAAATAAAAAGCTGCGAATAAAAAAATTTAATAAAAATAAACAAGTTGACAAAGGTCCAAAGTAGATAGATAGTCATCTTTTTGATTAAGATTGAGAAAAATAGATAAATAAAAAGTGTAATAGTCCTCTGGCGTAATAAGTTCTATCTATAATTGTGACTAGATCTTTTAGAGATTTGTTATCAAATAAAAAAAAAATCTAAGATTTGGTTCCAAAGCAATAGCAATTACTCAAGTTTTTCCAGTGCGAATTTTATCAAACGCGACGAACGGAAGCCGGGAGCGATGCGCGCATCTCGCTGCCGCATCCCGTTTCACCGTCCTCGACCAATCGTCTGCGACCTCCGACCAAACGGACCTCCATACCGCGGTCCTCCTCAGTCGTACTCAACGCGCCGTCACAGACAGACGTGCGCTCGTATCTCGCGAGTTACGTACGAGCTTTCGGATTTTACCTGTGGATTTTATGTGGCATGTGCTGTAATTTAAATATTATATATCAATATTAGTGGACTAGTTCACCTGAAAGTATCCGGGGATTTACCGTCTTCATTCAAGGTCTGTGCTTTATATACTTTGCGAATAGTAATGATGTTGGATGCATTCGGAATGTCACTTGTCCGGTCTTATAATGGACATTTCGACTTAATAAATAATCGTTTAGGTTATATCAAAATTTGTTTTATAAGCTCTTTTATTGGCGTTCATTGACACTTTGATCTTGCGTTTGTTTTTTTTTTGCTGTTTTTTGTTGCACCTATGCGTAGAGTGGGAGGTATATGTACGTGGCTTATAAATTCTATTTATTCATGACTAATCGTAAAACTTATTAGTAAGCGAAGTTAGCAACGTATACAAAATAATAAATGAACTTTTTTTTATTATGTTTAAATAAATGTCTATTTAAAGAAATTAGGGCACCTATTAAGTATCTCGTAAAAGTGTTATACTAATCGTATCTTCGACCAGAAACTACATTATACTGTACACATTTCGTATAATCAAAATAAAGAAAAAGTTGCGAGATTATATGAATAATATTCATAAGAAACTATCACTAACGTATTTCATTTCCATTTCTAAAGCAGCAGATTAAAGTGATTAACTTTCGTATTATGTATATGGGTTTCTTTATAGTTTTTGCAATAACTGGCTTTTAGTATTTCGGCTTACTATTTAGTATTCGACTCATTTATTCGGCCTGAATATGTTAATACATATACATAGATAAGGCATTTATTATCAAAGATCTGTTTGAACTGATAAGTTGAACACTGATTGTGAAATGTTATCGTATTTTTTTGTGTATTAGTAATTACGTACATATTTATTTTATCAACTCTTAAAGATATTTTTGTGATTATTCGATTATCCCTGTGTTTCTTAGAAGCCTAATCGATACTGTTTTCATGCCATTAGCAATTATTTTGATAGTGATCGAAAATTGGTATCGTCAATTCCGATAATTGGTAATATTTTAGACTAAAAGATTAGAAAAGTAAAATTAAGTACTGTTTCTATTTATACAATAAAAATTTCAAGACAAAGAACACACCTCTATATCTACTGTTTAAAAATAAACCCGCATAAAATGAGCGGCATCTGTAAGAAATGTTTTTTTTCTTTGTTAGTTTTATTCACACATTACATATTTATACTTAAGCCGGTTTTGTGGTTGGATCTACGTAGGTAATGCAGCCAAGTATCATTGTTTAGTTACAAAATTATAAAGCTGTGGTAGAAATGATGCGTTGGCGCACGCTGAGGCATACTAAGGTCACCGACATGTCAAGGAGAGCTTATGTACAATAATGTAAACGGTATTTAGATACCGTGATTATACTAATACTATTCATTAGACTGGGATCCCTGCAATTTATTTGCGTACGGTCATTCTTTTCTGAAACGAACACTGTTGCAATACGGATAAATAATTATGTTTTAAACTGTACAGATAAATAAAATTGAAGTGTCTGTTTGTAATGTCCAAATAACAGCATTATACTCACTGCTTATGCAATTATATACGATACTTATGAGAAAAATACAATTTTTTGTTTTTTTTTTTCTGTTTGTCTGTCTGTTTGTTCAGGCTAATCTCCGAAACGGCTGGACTGATTTGGACGGCTACTTTTAGAAAAAGTATTAGGACTCTGCTTAAAAAATTAAAACGTACCTAGGGACGCACCCGACCAAAGCGAGGGTAAATCGCTCGTATAATTTATAAGTCAGTAATTCTTTACACTTGTTCAATACGGTGCTCGAGTAAATTTTTTATAAGCACTTAAATATGACCTCCTATGATGAAAAATGATAGATTAAACTACATCGTGGGCTCTATTAAATTAATTGATAATAAATAGTGTATTGTATCAAAAGCTAAATAGCATACATACCCACAGTAAAAAAAAAAAAAACATTAAAAATATTCAAGTTCTGTTGTTACGCGCGAATAAACAGGAAGGCAGTAATTCTAAAAATAAAAACGTCCTTTTGTTATCCACTCCATCAACCACTCACTATAAATGTCCAATATGCTTGAAAGATCCTATATGTTAGTACCTATACCATCTATGTATATATATTATATAAAACAGTCGGGTTAGTTACACCATATAACTCAAGAACGGCTGGACCGATTTTTATGATCTTTGATTTGTTGGATTTATCTCCGCCCTGAGTAGCAGAATAATTATTAAAACGTAGGAAAAATTCACGAAAAAAAAATCTACTCCATACTAAGTGTCAAAACGTACCTAGGGACGAACGTGAGCGAAGCGAGGGCGAGTCGCTAGTGTAAACATATAATGTAAATTACATGTATTTCTCCTTTCTTTCCACAAATATTGTCTTCTATACCAAAATGTAATAAAGATTTTTCTTATATATAATATAAACGGCATTCTGACAGTAATGTGTTATTGATGATAATTAATTCCCAGCTATTTGAAAGGTTGTATCACAACATCTCATAATTTTCGCCTTATTAGTGTACAAGAAATTTGAAACGCGTATTGTTTGTTAGACCCAGAAAGCTAATTAACAAAAATATGTACAAATATTTGATTTATCTTTATTATATTACATTTTATTTCGTAATATTATATGAAGCGTTGGCCTCGTTTTCAAATTCAAACATCATAAGCTATCGAAATGAGAAATATCAGGGTAGACGGCTTTAATAGAAAATGTAAAATGTATCGAAAAGAAATATAGGGGGTTATTCGAGTTCGTAGTCTATTTTGTAAATCAAGTTCGTTAAACTTTTGGTGCCTTGAAAAGTTAGGAATGGGGCCTCTAGGTAACGTCCGATGACTTAGGCATTCGTGTCAATGAGTTTCCGTCGGATATTTTCAAATTGCTAGGTTTGAAGGCCCTTATCAATGCCAGCCTTTGTCTATTATAGAAATACTAAGGTTTCAAGGTATTAGATTAAATTGTTATAATTAATTCAGTGTTTTTACTTTTAACTAGATATGATAAAAAGATAATTTATTTGCTATTACTTAATCATCCGCAATATTGCTATTAACTGTACTTTTAACATGACTTTACTAACTATAACTGTGTAGGGTATTAAATAAGCAGATGTAGTCTATTACGGACCCATCTCTTAAACTCAGAAAGCCTCAACACCCGTCGAGAATGTTTAATTATACTGAGCAATGCATCTTAAGAGCTCTTCGTACGCACGCATTTAAGATGGCAGCTATTTATGTGGTGGGAAGATTTAATCCCGAGTAGGGGTTATTGTTTCCAAACAGACATCTATATTGCTTAAAAGATTTAATAAGTTTCAGATTACAAAACTTTTAAGAATCTGCTGTAAATTTTCAGATAAGAATTATTTTTATACAGATGGTAGTCGCTGCTTTAGATATTATTTTATTACTTTTATCTCTGCTTTATTTTATCATTTCATTATCATGAAAACTTTGTTTCTTTTGCTACTGTATTTTCTATGTTATGCATGAATTTAAAATCCAAATGGTCGTGCGTAATTGATGCCCTCCGATTGGACCACACGCTTCACACATGTCACAAATCTGCATTGCAGTACAACGAACAAAAGTTTAATGCCCCATGACAAGTAGTCTTCTGTCACCGCGTGAATTAGTTCGCTATTTATGGTTTTGTTTTGTTTGCCCAACATATCAGTGCTGACTAATTTATCTGGTAATTCTATTCTTGTGTAGATTGAACATTGCTTTTAGCTTTGAGCCAAATGTTTTTGATAATATGCTTAATATGGAATTATACGAGTAACTATGTATGTGCTTGTCTACTACTTGTTTCATTTTCTACGCTCTTCAGAAATACTAAATGTGCTTAAAAAAAGCTTAATAAATTTTTTCTGTAGACTAAATCACACATCAATGATTGCTAAGTGAAAGATGGTTAAACCAAGAAACCAACATATACTCGTATACACACTTACAATTGTTATATTAGTACGAATTTAGTACGAAAGGATATTTTCCTGCATACTGTTTTCCTTATAGAGTATACCTACGTAGTGATGACCTTTTCTTGGTTGCGCTTCCGTTGATGTACATATGTGTAAGTTGATCCGTGTTGGCTGGCAGTTCCCAACGCCGTATTTTATCTTAAGCATCTCGAGGCGAACTTATTTATGACGTATGCTCCGTACAGTGATTGAATTCGCCACCATCAACACAATTGGATGCCCGTGCAGCGTATTATATCGCATCACATTCTGGCTCTTTGTGTTTCACAAGTTGTAATATGTACTTTTTATTTCTTTTCATAAATTTCACTAATAAAATAAGTCATATCAGTCAAGAAAGATGCTTCCAAAATAATATAAATTTGGTTTTATTTTTGTAAAACATAATTCTTTGAAGTTTACTGTAAATTTTGTCCAGAAGAGTTTTATAGAAAAAAAAAATTAAAAATTCATTCTGGCTTTCACATAAATAGGTAATGTGAACATCACGTTTCATATTTTTCATAACGGTTTCCAGCAGCTGTATGATTGCAATTTACGTTTTACAGTAACATCGTAAAGTGCAATTACACTGGAGCGCCAGAACCGTCACCACCTATGCTGAAATTAAGATACGCGACGACTCTAATAATTATATGAATGGGTATATGACATAACGCCTTGTGTCGTGCTAGGGTAATTATTTCCAACATTTCCTCGCTCTCCGGAACGACGTACGTGGGAATGTTCTGGATAATGAGCTTATTAAGTTTTTGTAGTGCAAACGCGTTTAAGTAAAATGGCACCGCTTATTTGTTCCACTTACTTTTTTTCATTTTGTTTCGAAAAGTTCTAGTTATATAAGTCCTAAGTTGAAAGGTTTTCGTGTGTATTATCATATACCTAATAATAATGAATACTATAGTTTATTTGTATGTTTGTTTATTGCTCCTACAAGCCAAACACTGTTTAGTAATAAAATTTTCAGCTAGTGACGTACCCGAGCGAAGCGAGAGTAAGTCGCTAGTATTACCTATATGACATCTCCTTTTATGGAAATATAGAATTAATTCTTATTGCAAGTAGTCGACATGTTTGTTTAATGACAAGTTTCTTTCTTAATTTGTATAAATAAATGTTCAAGCTTAGAGAAGTCACCAGTAATGTATAAAAATTAAATGAGCCTCGTAAGACTATTACTTTTAAAATATATATTTAATACAAGCGACTTACCCTAGCTTCGCTCGGGTGCGTCCCTAGGTACGTTTTAATTTTTTTGAGCGAAACACTAATTCTTTTTCTAAAATTAAACTAGCCTAAGTTACTCCTGATAATGTCATTATCTGTATCTGTATCTGCCAGTGAAAGTCCCGTTAAAATTGGTCCAGCTGTTTCGGAGATTAGCCGGAACAATCAGACAGACAGACACAAAATTTTAAAAATTGTTTCTCTTATAAGTACCGTGTATAATTCCATATGCATTTAATATAATGCTGTTATTTTGACATTACAAACAGACACTTCAATTTTATTTATCTGTATAGTTTTTTATTATTTAGGCATCGCTTGAGAACAAAGTAATGTAAGTCATTATATCTATAATTTCAGTCATTTTAACGATATGATTAGCGTGAAATTCTGATAATTTCATCATGTAACGTATCGTTGACAGGCGTAGCTGTGAAATATTTTTTTCGCTGATAACGTGTTTCCTGGCCCTACGCTCATTTGTGGGCTGATAAAAATACTAGGCGTGCTATTTTCAGTAAATTTTAAAGTTAAATTCATGTGGCGCTGTACATACTTTCATTAAATTACGAAGGTTATTAATAGATGACCACGAAAGTTGGTAATATAAAAGACGATGACATATGGACAACATTATTTATTAATAAATGTTGTGTTTAACATTTTGAGTTCATTTATTAAATAAAATAATATTTTTATACTGATACTACAATCAATGAGTACCTACGTATAATATAGGTATATATGTTATGTTACAGTCAGAACTCTTTCGTGGTCTAAACTACTTTTGACTGACAAAAACAGTTAAAAGTAGTTTTGACTGCAGGCCTTGGTCGATAGCATTTTTTACTGACATATCGGTCAAAACTCTTAAAATCATGGCACTCGCCAGCCGCTACCGCGGCTGTTCAAGCATAAAAAGGTAACAAACATACCGACAGAGTCAATATATACATAAAAGTGACTCTGTCGGTCTGTTTGTTACCTTTTTACGCTTGAACAGCTGAACAGATATCGATGTTTGGCAAGAACATAGATATATTGCATCGTTAGGACGAACACAAGCTACCTGTTATCCCTGTCCCGCTTAACATGAGAGCGAAGCCGCCTACAAACATTAGTATGCTATACATAAAATTCAATTCTTTTATAATTAAAATATTATTTATAATAAATATGATATATTACTTTATACTTCCTGTATATTAAAATAATGCGATGCATGGTTATGTATGCCTGACACGTTGAAAAACTACGATCTTATGCGTATTCATTTAAAAGTCAAGTGAACGGAAGCGCGGACAAGACTGTGATAAAAAATCTATAAAATGTATAATACGAGTATTGTAATATTACTATTTACTGATTATGATACGTGTCGAATTAATTATTGAAGTTTTAATTGTTGACTTTTATACAGAATGTTGCGAGTTTGATTCCTTCGCAGTGCAAATGACAGTATTGAGCGAATACTGTTTCTATATTTTACTGAAAATGAAGGTATAAAAATATTTCACTCGTACGTATTTTAATGATGAAAACTCAAAAGGTGGTTACATACTATATTCGTATTTATTGTAAAGGTAATTATCTTATTTTACCGACCATCTCCTTCGTGTCTTCTTCATTCTATGTGACATTGGCGAAGTAATCTGTGCTCAACTGGCACGCTTTGAAGCTATTAAACAAAAAAAATAATTGAAAGGAAAGTATTTCGAACGAATAATATTTCGTGGTTTCATTTTCGATACAAATTAACAGGTAGTCCTTTGACCTACAAGGCAACACTCGCACGCTTTAAGAATTTTATATTTATTTATTTATTTAGTATCGATTATTTTTAACTCGATTAAAATACAATATTCTACTTCCCCACTAAAGGTACGTAGCCATGACAGTTCATTCTTTTTCCGTGCGAGGCAACGAGCGCACGCGCTCCTACATTCGAGTTGTCAAAAGTTAACCTATTTTGATTTTTCAACGCTCACGATGCCGAAGAGATCGTTCGACGAGAAGATGGAGTATTATTTGCAAAAAATGGAAAAATTGAGAAATAAACATCGACGTAAACGTCGGCGTTTAGATTCATTGTCATCTTCAGATGAAGAAAAAATAGATAATATTCAAGGTAAGTGGTGTATCCAAAATTATATTTTCGCTAAAGAATCGTACAAATACTATTCAATTTGAAAGTATCCTTTGTTACGATGATTTGCCATAGATTCTAATTAGAACGCGGCAAAATTATGCAACCTACCCGCCATAGATTCAAAAATGAACAAGGCGTAACTATTCATGTTTTTTATGCAGGTTATAGATTCAAGTTATGAACTATTCCTGTTTATCGTCATTTTATTTTTGACTTACGTAACCTATTGGTCGTTGTTGTTGTCCTCTAGGAGGCGAAACTTCGACGGTGCACCTAACCGAGCCTGATCTGGATGGAGCGGCGCCATTACCTGATTTGGACGAACATGCTATCGCCACTACGTCACCGACAATGGATGAACGCAATACTCAAAATGAGTTATTACTGCCACCGCCACCGCCACCGGCACCGGCACCGGCACCGGCTGCGGCGCCGTTAGAGACCGAGACTTGTCCGCCTCTTGACCCAGAAATTTTATCCGCCCTCGGTGAGGCCACAGATTCGGGACCAACGTGGGGTCAAGAGATACATAGTAATTTGACCCAGCTCTGGCTCCCATTGTTAAAAACAGGTATGGACAAGGAACTTAGAGAAAAGGTATTAAAACAGTACCTTATTCCCAGCAATTGCACTTTATTGCAAGCCCCAAAACTCAACATTGAGATATCGGCGGCAGTTATAGAAATGGTCAGATTGCGTGACAAAAAAGTCGAAGCTATGCAACAACAACTTGGCGCAGGGATCACCGCTATCAGCCGCGCTATGTCGACATTGTTGACAAGTGACAATAAAATAGATGCGATTAAAATGCTCAGTGACGGTTGTCGCATTCTATGTGATTTGCATCATCATGAAACCCAGGCTAGGATCAAGATGATCACACCAGGGCTAGCGAAACCATTTTTGAACCTCATTCAAGAAAGTGAACGTGACGAAACGTTGTTCGGTGTCACTCTGCCAGAGAAAACCCGCTGTCGGATAAAACCTTGCAGCAATACGGGGTTTGTTACAAGCTTTGGTGGAAATTCTGTCACGATAACGATTACAACATATTTGATACCTCGGTTGCCCATGTTATATCTTTTTTATCGGAAATGTTTGAAAGTGGTGCGTCCTACGGCACGCTTAATAGTCACCGTTCAGCCCTGTCATTATTCCTTGGCAATAATCTAGGTTCGGATGACTATATCAAAAGGCTAATGAAAGGAATATTTAGAATGAGACCGTCCTTACCGAAATACTCAAGTACTTGGGACCCACAACTAGTGTTAGGTCATATTTCAGACTGGGTTCCTAATAGTCAATTAAGTTTAGAAAAACTAACCAAAAAACTAGTTATTTTACTGGCCTTATGTACGGCACACAGAGTCCAAACGTTTTCTTTGATTAAAACAGATAACATTAAAATAAACATGAATGGAGTTGAGATTGTAATATCAGATATAATTAAAACTTCAGCGATAGGACGAGACCAGCCAGTTTTGTTTTTGCCCTTTTTCCGCGAAAATATTTCGATTTGCCCGGCCACAACGATTGTTAACTATTTGTCTATGACTCGAGACTTAAGACCTTCGAGTACTGATCATCTCTTAATTACTGTGAAGCGTCCCCACAGGGGCGCGACAGCACAGAGTATAAGCAGATGGATCAAACAAACGTTGTGCGCGAGCGGTATCGACGTGACGGTGTTCGGCGCGCATAGCGTCCGGCACGCCGCCACGTCGGCTGCCCGTGCGATCGGCGTCAGTGTCGACGTGATCCGCAAAACTGCTGGCTGGACCGCGTCGTCCCAAACTTTTGCCAAATTTTATCATAGACCCCTCATACAGGAGTCCACTTTTGCAAAATTAGTTTGTTTGCCGTCCAATAATAATGATTCAGAATAAAATTAATTTTCGTTTGATGATCAATTGTATTGAAATAACCTAAATTATTAAGTTTTTTGTAATGGTTAAATGTACCATAAATGATTGAATAAATAAATTGATTTTTCACTCTTATTTCGTATTTCATTTATCGTGTACAGATAAATACTGACAAAACTCAATCTCTAAACATCTACGTGTTAATTTGTATCGAAAATGAAACCACGAAATATTATATATGATCAAACGAACTTCTCAAGTGAAGTTCGATCAATATAATATGAGTGGTTTCATTTGAAGATACAAATCTCCCACCCGCCCGTTTCCCAGTTTTGTAAAATACGGGAAGAGTGAAATTAAATCGTTACTTTAAAAGAATGAACTGTCATGGCTACGTACCTTTAGTGGGGAAGTAGAATATTGTATTTTAATCGAGTTAAAAATAATCGATACTAAATAAATAAATATAAAATTCTTAAAGCGTGCGAGTGTTGCCTTGTAGGTCAAAGGACTACCTGTTAATTTGTATCTTCAAATGAAACCACTCATATTATATTGATCGAACTTCACTTGAGAAGTTCGTTTGATCATATATAATATACATAATATACTAGCGACTCAACCTCGCTCCGCTCGGGCTTGTCCCTACGTTTTACCAGTTACCAAATTTCATCAAAATCTGTCCAATAGTTTTGTCGTGATGCATTCCCAGACAGACAGACTGACAAAAATCTGATCCTGCTTGTGTATTGATAATAATGACAATTTCAATAAGATTTTCCAAAAATATGTAATGATTCGACTCAGAATATTATTATATGTATAGATAATATACATTTATTGTACAGGTAACATTTAGAAACAATTAGAAACTCGCTAAAGGTTTATCGGTTTTCATGTAGTAACGATATTCATAGAAGTTAATTGAATAGAACAAACAGTTATCGTTGAACAATAATAGTCACTCGTAATCACGAGCCTAACTTCCGAAGTAGATTGATGTTAGTTGAAAGGGAAATTGCCCCACATCATAGATATACGTACGTATAAGCCAATGTGCATTCTAAAACAACTGTTGAAAAACTAAAATTGCAAGCCGTTTCAGGTTTTCCATATCAAAAATGCGGGTACGAGTTTTTCGTAACATTCGTATTTTCTGTGAAAGTGCGAAAAGGTCATACATTTCTATTGTGTTTTGTTGTTTTCGTTTTATACCAAAAAGATATAAAGGGTAACCTTGCGATATTGCTCTCGTAGTGGTATATCTCTGATTAATTATCTGAGTGACGGGGAAGTACCTACTGTTCGATACTTTGGCTCTTTTTTATCACAATGTACAACTGACAAAAGAGTTTGTTGGGTTTTATTGATAAATATTTCACTTTTTTAATATTTCGATTTTATCATATGTATACATACTCGTATATACATATGAAATATTATGCAATATAGAATAATATTTTTTCCGCAATGAAAGATGAATTGCTAGTTATATTTGCTTTAGTGCAAAATTTATCAGTTAAAACTAGTTAAAATCATATTATACGGATAAATATACGCAAAATTGCCATTTTGGTCTGGTAATAGGCTTGAATCATTAGTGCACTGAACTAATGTAAATGAACTAATATATTTATGGCACGTGTTAAAGTAAGTACGTCTTACGACTGCGTAAAATATAACGCTTGGAACGATTTTTTACACTTAAAACTATTAACATACATTTTTTAATGGTAATAAATATAGTTTTAATGCAAAACTAATGAGATATAAAAATCAAGAGTATTCGATATTTAATTATCAAGTTATTTAAAATACATATTATTATTGTGTTTTTCAAAGCATAAATTTAAAACTGATTTTATATTAGTTACCTGTATTCTATTATCTAACAAATAACATGAAAATAATATGAGAGTAGATAAAAAGCTCGCGTAAATCTAAGAAGGTACCTTCTAAGTAAAAAAGCTATTTATCTGTAAGCAGTTTATACAATATTCATTATGACTCAGAATTTTCTACAAAAATTACAATTTAATAAATAAATAATACATATTGGAACATTAACACACAGTAGGTACTATCTAGTTCAATGGCAAGCTATGAGGTTTGTGTTATGGATACGAGATAGTTGATACACTATACATATTATATAACTGTAAATACATACATATTATAAATATAAAAACCCATGACTGGAGTACAAATATTCGTGCTCATCGTACAAAATAATGCCCACAGCGGGACTCGAACCCGCGACCTCTGGCACAGCAAGTAGGTTCACTACAAACTGAGCCAAACGTGTCGTCATAACTTTACCTAACAACTGCAGTTAAAAGATTCATAGTTAACCAGTCTTAAAGCCGATAAGAGTTACGAAGTGTTCAAAGGATTGTCGCGGAATGTAGTCTTGTGTCAAACGGAAACTTTAATAGAAATACAAGGAAGTGGCACTTTAGTCATAAGCTTATAATAATATACTTTGTTAAGAATTGAAGGAGGTACCTGAAAGTTTCGTCTAAGAGGATTTTCTTGTTGTTAGGTATAGATACGATCCGTCGGTTGAAAATTTCTTGAAGCGATATTCCGTAATTTTTTTAATTATAAAGTTTCTTTAACAAAATTTTTACTATACTTACTATATTATTATTACTGCATCCTTTTTAATTTAGTACCGAATACTTTGCTCTTATCTTCTCTTATCTGTTCGTATAAGCTGAACCATTAAATTTTATGTTTTCACTTTTCGCCATGGCCAACAGTGGAATGAAGCATCAAATAACACGTTAATAAAGTTTCATCGAACCTAGTGTCAGGATTAAAATAGCATCCTATAAAAACAAGCGAGTACTCGCAATAAAAATACCCTTTTTGCAGCTGCAGTAAAGGAATAACTACATCTTAAAAATAAACAAAAATCAATATAACACATTCAACGTTCAGTGCCTTGAATGCCTTTATTTATACTGGACCAAGATGCATGAGCGCTCATTACGGGAGATTCTATCTAAGAGCCTCTTCACACTAGGCCTTTGAATTGCTTTAAATTGGATCTCTTTCAGTTTAATGAGATAACGCCGGCTAAGGCGAGTCTTGTTTAAAACTTTTGATATTTTGTTATGATAAATTGTAAGAAGACTTGTTTTATTATTCGCATGCAACGTAATTTATTTTATACTAGCAACCTTGCCTCGCTTCGCTCGGTTTCGTCTCTAGGTTGATTTCCCATACAAACTTTCATCCTCATTTTCACCTCCTAAAGGGGTGTTTTCTGGAATAAAAAAATTCCTTTGTCCTTCCCAAGGTCTCAAACTATCATCTTACCAAATGTCATCTAAATCGGTTCAGTAATTTTTGAGTTTATTCGTTACAAAC
Source organism: Fabriciana adippe (assembly GCA_905404265.1). Taxonomy (NCBI): domain Eukaryota; kingdom Metazoa; phylum Arthropoda; class Insecta; order Lepidoptera; family Nymphalidae; genus Fabriciana; species Fabriciana adippe. Next base: position 11,204,098 of record FR989995.1, on the reverse strand, counting down.
ATACAAAAATATTATAATACGAATCTTTTCTCTTCATATTAGTAGTGTAGATATATCTATACTAATATTATAAAGAGGCACAGTTTGTTTGTTTGTTTGTTTTTTGTTTGAACGCGCTAATCTCGGAAACTACTAATCCGATTTGAGAAATTATTTTTGCATTATATAGCCCGTTTATCGAGGAAGGCTTTCGGCTATATATCATACAATATACTCGTATAGTCTATCTATTCCATAGTAACCTTTAAAATATACCTAGGGACGAACCCGAGCGAAGCGAGGGTGAATCGCTAGTTGTTATATAAAATGACAAAGTCAGCAGCGGCAGTGGGTAATATATATATATAAACATAATATCTTAAAATTTTTGGAAGGTACCAGTTTGATAAATATTTGATAACTATCATGATAATTATTAATCATCAAGATGTTTATCGACAGCCATATTGAAATTGATGATATCAGACTCTGATATTAACTGCTATTTTAATGATTTTGCACATGTCTATAATAGATAGATACATATTATGACATAAGGCAATAAACAGGTAATTTAATAGAAATTAAAACTTTGATTGCTGGTTTTGTGTCATTATATATTCAAATCCTTTTAATTATGTATATTTATTTACAAGTAGGTAGTTTTTGTCAGTTAATTGATAAAATTCTTCTTCATTTTAATTGATCATTTTAATTGATCATTCTACATGATATTCGTAATATTTTAAGAAAGATGGTATACGAAATAATGCTCATTTAACCTTTTGCTTTACTTCTATCTTACAGTACAGTGATTATTGTATAAGTGCCGTAACAGTAAGTAAGCCGGATAGCAAGTACTTATGCGAGTTGCACTTGAAACTGGTTTCATATTGACCCGATCAATCAACCGTGACCATAGATGTTAAATATAACTGAATGTTATCCAAGATTCTGTTCTTGAATGAAGAATATTGTTTTTACTGCAACCACAATATTATATATAAATATAATATTTATATGAGAGACGTTAAAAATATTGGTAATTTTCTACTTAATCGTGGCATATTGAATGAAAAATATAATATTATCATCGTTTTCTACAAAGTCGTTAATGTTTCCTAGAGATCGACGTACCTAGCAGGTTATATTACTTATTCATTTTTATTTTAAGGAAACAAAAATGATTACTATAAATGTAATCTATACATTAATAATAAAACTGTAGAGGTCAAATGTCTCTACAAAGAAAAAATGCTAAAAACCGAGCCAGGGAGATGTAAGAAGAGAAATAGAACAAATCCAGATTTTTTTTTAATTTTTTGTTTCTCTGCTGTTTGTCTGTTTGTACGGGCTAATCTCCGAAACTGTTGGACCGATTTAAATGAAATTTTGCATGGTGGTACCTTATATCCCCGGTCAACGTTTTAAATACCTTTTATCCCGGAAAATTAAAGAGTTTCCGTGGGATAAAAAACTATAGTAACTTATACAGATTAGTACACAAAAACTACTGATTGGATTTTAATAAAACTTTACAATAATATACTTCTTACATCAGAATGACAAGTAGGCTACTTTTTATCCCGTAAAAATGTACGGTTCCCGTGGGATAGATTTGGTTTTGTTTGTCTAGAGGTGAGCCGTTAGTTTACAATAAAAATACACTTTACCAATTAAGTTTCCAATCAAGCAAGTAGCACATAATTAGAGTAGAAAATATTAAGTAAAATCAAGCAAAAATGTTAACAGGTTCACCAAGTAGGTAACGAAAAAAACCGTTTTGGTAATAAAGATTGACATTGTACTTATATACTATATTATAAGGTACATAAAACATAGCTAGTAGGTATATATTTATTTACATGTACATTGTATATGCACTCAAGTAATTATATAGACATAATTCTATACATGTCTAAAGCAATGAATATTATGTTTTTTTAACTATGTAGTTAAAATATTTTTAAAACTAAACAAACAAACTATTAAATTCTTCACCGCGACCTTGTAATAATTTTATTGAGAGCTACCCACTTACTGTGTGATAAATAGTACTTACTCGTAATTTATATGCAACTCAGCGCGAAGTCTTTGAATGAATCAGGCTAAGTAAATATGCTAACTACATCTTTATTTACGTATATCTTTGAAAATCTATTGATCAGTTTTGGACTAGTGCTGTTAAAATAATATTAAATTTAGATTATTTAGTTTATATTTATGAAACCTTGTATGATTTTATTTTGGGACATGGTCTGGTTATGTCCCGAGATTGAACTACATTCGTTTCACAGTTTACCTTTAAATGAGTAACGCACATCCATACATATTTGGAAATATTCGCATTTATTATATTAATAGGATAAATTTAAGCTTTATGGGTTAACATTTATTTTTAGACTATATAATGTACACAGTGTTTTAGTGTTGCCGATCGATAGTCGACTATCGATAGTTAATCGATAGTGACTGATAGTTAGAATATCGATAGTTCTATCGATATTACCGATAGTAGCTCATTTTTCAATAGCATAGTTAAAAAAGAAAGAGAAAGTGGAAAGACGAAGGTGGCAGTAAACAAATCGATTTTTTTATACTGACTTTCGTCTAATTACATTGCTTTTAAAACTTACCTAATACTATGGAATTAAGCTACTATCGATAGCTGAAACTAACGATAGTATCGATAGCATCGATACCATCGATATTATTTTATTTCGAAACTTCAATAGTATCGATAGTATCGATACTATCAATAGTTTATGATTTGTGAGTACCAATACTATCGATAGTATCGATAGTATTGTGGTCTGTCAATAGTATTGTCACATTTGCATCTATTGCTAGTGTCGATACTATCGATTGTATCGATACTATCGATTGTATCGATACTATCGATTGTATCGATACTATCGATTGTATCGATAATATTGATATAGCTATCGATAGTAGGGCTTTTTTAGATGAAAACTATCGATAGTGAAACTATCGATATTTCGGCAACACTACAGTGTTTCCCCATTTGCCTTTAAAACTTGACATTGTCGCCAGAGGCTATTCGTCATCGTCGTGCATATTCTTTGATATATTATGAGCCTTCAGAAATAGTAAATCCTCATCTAAATTACGATTGTGTTTTAAAAGGTTTTATTGTTAATTTTAAAATTTATGCGAAATAGAGGATTATTTTAATAGTTTTACATTAAGTAATTACCCACTAAATACTGTTGATCGAATGAGTAAATAGTATCTACTTATATGATTTTGCCGAGTTCTCGAGTTATGCATTATCATATATATATCTCACCTTCGCTTCGCTCGGAATCTTCCCTAGCTTGGATATAGCAAAATGGATATATGTAGTATGTCATCCTTAAGAGATAGACATATGCTATCGCGGACTTTTTCATAAACCTTTTTAAGGGGTACAATACTGTAGTACATTATTTTGATCTATCTCGTAGTGTTCAATCAGCGTTTGCAATGTAAGCGCAAAAAACTGTGTTCACATTGTTTGTGTTCACATTAGAAACCTCTAAAATTATTAGTGTTTCTTATTCTTATTATATTATGCATGTATTATAACATATGAACCTTCCTCTTGAATCACTCTATCTATTAAAACCGCATCAAAATCCGTTGCGTAGTTTTAAAGATCTAAGCATATATAAGGACAGACAGACAGAGGGAAGCGACTTTGTTTTATACTATGTAGGATTTTAAACATAACGAAGTAATAAATCATCTAAACATATTATGTCAATGGAGACTAGAAGCAATAAAATATACTAACAAAGTTCCTATAACGATCAGTGCTATATTTCATGTGAACTTATCGCCTTAAGACAGTTCGTACTTCGTACTAGCCCGCAGGCTGAAATGCGGCTAGTGATCTTACCGTGTGACTGTGAGATCTTAGTACAATGTGAATGTGAATATTTGTAGCGTTGCTTGTAGTTTCGAAATATCTACTCTGCTATATTAACTATATCTAAATGAAACTATCTTTTCGGGGTTTTTTTGATAAATACCCATGACTGGAGTACAAACATTCGTGCTCATCATACAAATGTGTGCCCCCAGCGGGATCGAACCTCCAACCGCTGGCACAGCAAGTAGGGTCACTATAAACTGAGCCAAACGTGTCGTCTGGAAATGTGTAATATTCGTGTAAATCTAACAAAATATTAACTATATCTACAATCTATGTACATTGTACATATAATTATATATGTAATCTTTGGCAAGATTGCTAAGTGAAATAAAATTTAAAACAGTTGTTCTAACATTTTATTTTTGCAATAACCATAGGAGCATTATAAATATGTATATAGGTTAATTTTGCGTACCTAATGACTGTTTATTATTATACTCGTAATGATTTAATATGCAGTCATTAGGGGTCTGCATTTGCATTCGTGTGTAATGTGTGGAGTTTTGCTATTGTTTTTTTTATCGTCTTCTTTGCGCGATAAAAACATAGTGGCTCTTAGTTCTGTTTTTGGCTTTCTAACAGTACTATGACTTTGTGTATCGCACACCACTGTTTTATTTACTTTACATTTGGCCATATGAAATGTTATGGGGTTAATAGTGTGCTTTAAATAAATTTTGTGCATGTGTATAATTTTGTGTGTTTATATATGTACACTAATAATATTATAAAGAGACCGAGTTTGTTTGTTTGAACGCGCTAATCTCAGGAACTACTAATCCGATTTGAAAAACTATTTTTGAATTAGATAGCCCGTTTATTGAAGAAGGCTATAGGCAATATATTATCATCTACTACCCAAGGGAGCGGAGCAGTAATCGTAAATGTCCATAAATCGAGCAGACTTCCATACATTATTGTAAAACTGATGTTTATATCGCAAGTTAAACGCGGGCAAAGCCGCGGGTACTGCTAGTACATTTATTCTGAATAACTACTATTGATATAGTAAAATTTACCATAACATAAATCGAGTACGATGTTATAATAAACTCGATTTTGACTGTACTAATAATAAAAAAAACATTATCATCTCAGGTTAGCTTACGTAACGCGTTTTTCCATTATACATACCTATGTATTTTAAATAGTACATAATTAATGTCGTTTTACATAAATTTTCTAAGCTGTAATAAATAACCTTTCCATACTCTTCAATACAGATAAGACGTACATAGTAGGTAAATATATTATCTACATATATCCATACTTGATACTTAATATTATAAATGTGAAAGTGTGTGTTTGTTTGTTTGATTGTTTGTTTGTTTGTCCTCCTTTCATGTCAAAACAGTGACGGATTGGCGTGATTTTTTGTGTGGAGAGGGCTGGAGCGTAATATAGGCTACTTTTTATTTAATGAGAGGTTATCTCATTCCCACGAGAAAACATCTTATAATACAACTCAAAAATGAATTATGAACAGAATTACTTGAAACATGGTATTAATGCTCTTCAATACAATTAAATAAAGACGTGTTTTAGTATTTTTCGAAATTTAACCCATAAGATGGTAAAATAGGGGATGAAAGTTTGTATGAAACCTACTTATTTAGAGTTTTTTTTTGTAGTTTTAGTGCGAGGAAAACCGCGGTTTCTGGTAGTATACCCATAATTTCTTAATGTACAAAAGAGCTAATCCTAATAATCATAATATTATCAAATATACGTTATTACTTATAAAATCAGTATCACAACAATATTGACACATTTAATTTCTACATGAAGATATCGCATGCAAATTCAACCGCATCGTTCATTCGAATAAGTACATTAGGTGCAATGTTAGTCCAGTTGAAACGCGATCCTATCTCGCTAATGTATTAAAACGATTATGGCCATTCAATTGTTTCTAATGGTGGACACAACTAAGTAGTGTTACGTATTATGTGATAAACTGTGATACATTTAGTAATTGTAACGCAGTAAATGATGAAATAGACTTGCGTGTACTTAACGCGTGTAAAATATAATTGACTGATTGAATAGCGGCCGATCTCAGTAACCTATATGTGTTTGACGGAACGTTTGGCTCAGTTTGTAGTGACCCTACTTTCTGTGCCAGCGGTCGCGGGTTCGAGTCCCGCTGGTGGCATTCATTTGTGTGATAAGCACGAATGTTTGTACTCCAGTCGTGGGTGTTTATATTTTTAATATGTATATATTTAAAGTTATATATGTGTAGTGTATCAACTATCTGGTATCCATAACACATTACACAAGCTTCGTAGCTTACCATAGAACTAGATGGTGCAGTGAATTAATGTCCCAATATATTATTTATTTATTTATTATCCCTGGTTTTCCTTACTGGCGATAGGAATTTGACATTATTGGTATGGAGATTAGAAAACTATAGATAGACTAGCGACTCACCCTCGCTTCGCTCGGGTTCTTCCCTATATTGATTTGTGGTGTGGTGATTCTTTTAATTAACATATTTTTTATTTATGAACCGATTGCAATAAAATAAATACTAAATGTTAAGTGAAGCACACCACAACACATTAGTGAAAACTGCACTCAAATCGGTTAAGCCGTTTCTGAGATTAGCGCGCACAAACGCACCGTCAAACCGACAAACAGACCAAAATTCTAAAAATAATTGTTTTTGATTCTATTGCGTTAATAATAAGTCTTTATTAATAATAGTTTTTCTCAAATATCTTCCATGTACAGACAGCGATAGGTTATATTTTTATTATAGGTATATATAGATAGGTTACTGAAAACTTCTGTGAATAGCTTAAACCGCTGGTTACAGAAGTATGAAATTTTACACAAGCGTTCTTTAATATATGTACATAATAAATATTATATCGCACCAGAACATACGTATTGTACCTACTCGGTCAAATAGTAGCCTGAGTATCATCTTTTATCATTATTTTATTTATTTTTCTTTTCATTATTTTCACATATACCTACTAGCCAGCTTAATGAAAAAAAAAAACTAACACACTCTCGCATTTATAATATAAGTGGGGTTTATTAGTCAAGAAATAATTAATTTGTTACAGTTATGTTACTTTAAAATAATTAAAATATATTGGAAAGTAAAACACTTTTCATATTTTTAACCGATGCGTGCTCGGTGTTGGAAGCTAACGCACTTTCGTCGTAATTAGACCGAGACAGATATCTGGCTGGGCAATTAAGAAATTGTCTCGCAGTGGAATCGAACCCGCACTCTTAAGCATATTTAGCACATTGTATAGACATGTTTAGATAGCCTATCTTTATTTTTATTCTATTTCTAGACATCATATATATTTATGTTTATAGCAAAATAGCAATATTAGCAAGATCTAAATTAAATTACATGAAATTTCATTCAACGTTCAACTTAAGCTTAAATTAATATGAACTAAGTTTAATCACTGTACGAAGCGAATTTTTGGCATTTACCTTCAATTAAAGTTACTTACTAATTATAATAAGTCGTGTTTATTGTGGAGATGTTTCGAGATTAACGAATTTTTGATTTTTGAAAGTACTCGTAGTCATATCAAGGATGAAAAACACTGTGGTTTCCGTGTCTATTTTAAAATTTAATTTTTATAGTTCAAGGTATTATTTATACCTTTGTAAACAACTATTTATAGATAATTACTGTTACTTCCATAAAAATTCTAGGTTTTAGTTGTTTATTTGCATTATATTTCGAAAAAATATTTCGACTCGGTTATATTACCTGGTTATATTTTTAGTTGACTTCAAAAATAATCTTATTTTGTTTGTACCTATATGCATGTACATAATATGTATTATGCACATAATATATTTATATATTATTATATTGCTGTGCAAATGTTCAAGTTAGAGATAACGTTATTTGATCTTCTGATTGATCTTGTTATAAGTGCGCAGTGTGCACTTTTCAACCGACTTCTTCCAAAAAGGAGGAGGTTCTCAGTTCGGCTGTATGTTTTTTTTTAAATAAACGAGCGCCTTTGAAATATATAATCTTCGATAATAATTATAATGGATTAGCTTGAATCCTCCACGATCTCCAAAAAAATTACGTTAGTTCAAAATATAGAATATGATATTTTCGTAGATTGTTAAAAGATGTGAAATCGTTAAGTTTATTATTTTTTTTCAGTTTATCCATGCAAATAAATAATTAATAGAATTCATGCTTACTATTAAATAAGTAATTTTCCTTATTGATTTAATAATATAAAAGTTTTTACAATTTGATGAAATTTTAAAGGAATCACAGATATTTGTATTCAGCCCTTTTTAACGTCCCACTGCTGGGCACGGGCCTCCTTTTAATATGAGGGGATCAGCCCATAGTCCACCACGCTGACAAGTGCGGGTTGGCGGACTTTACATATCTTTTGAAAACTTGCTAGGTTCTCTCAGATATGCAGGTTTCCTCACGATGTTTTTCCTTCACCGTAAGGCAAGTGGTAATCATGTTAGAAATGATTCGCACATGAAAATATCAGAGGTGCGAGACCCGGGATTTGAACCCGCTTCACTCGGTTTCCCAAGCGAGCGCGTTACCAATGGGCTACCACTGCCTTAACACAGATATTTACCTACTTAGAATGTGCAGATGATAATTAAAGAACGCCACGGGGAATTCGCTATATGCAAATGTATGGACGTTGATTGACTTGCTAATGTATAAAGATAAGTACAATTCCGTGAAGCATTGTAGCAATAGCATTGCTATGTTTTAACTTGTTTACATTAGGTACGTTTATAAATAGATATACCTAATGAATGACTAAATAGAAATACACATTAACATGATTAAAATATATGTAGAATGTACCTACGATTAAATTATACAATTTAGGGTTTATAATATTAAGTTTATGTAAGGAATATTATAATAATTTGTGGACCAGGCCCATAAATTATTATCAATGCAAAAACATAATAGACCATAGTAAAAGTAACAACAAAAAAATTAAAGAGTGCGTGTATGAAGGTGTACAGGCGCAAGAAGTAAAACTTCTGTAGGTTATCGGTACTTTTTATGAAATTCAACTTGTTTTAAAAAATTAGGAAAGGTGAGATACTAAAAATAACGCATATTAGGCATATTACGATCATATATTTATAGAATATCATTTAACGAAAGAATATATTATTATATATCATTTGTCAGACAATAAACAAATGTACGTAGAAACGTACGTAAATTTTTTCGCAACGCATTCACCAGCTTACCTCCCAAGTCAAGCGTGCGTAAAAAAGTTATACTCCAAAAACACTCTCGTATTTATTCTATACCTACTACCGACTTACCCTCGGGCCTAGCTTAGCACACTGGACAGAGCCGCCTTTTGGTCTAACTAATTGTACTTTGTACTTTGTGTGTTATTTTAGGTCATAGTCTATCTGTTTACTGAATTTCGTCAAAATTCGTCCAGCCGTTTTAGCTTGAAAAAGTAACAAACATGCACTTATATTTAAACTTTTCATTTAAATTTGTACTGTGATAAAGTAAGGAATGAGATTAAATAAATCGCAACTAAAGTGTAAGATACTAATTATTATGTCACAAGTTCAATTAATTATTATACGTACTGCTATGGGGAGACTGCACTTTTTCTCAAGATAGATTGATCATAATATGATGTATTGTTTCACATCAAATCTCTAGAGAATTTTATGCTCTATAATTTTTATATTGACACAATTCTTATTTTGGGCAAATGGGTTTAGGTTAACAAGTTTTATACAGTCTGATGTCCAAATCACAATAACTTGTGATGTGGTCACCAAAATATATGAATCTTTTGAGTCAATACATTATGTATACATTACGTATGTATAAATTGCTGAAATAAAGGAATATACCTGTTTATTCCTATCATTCCAAAGTTTAATGCTATTTTGACAGGGCTATGAATGAATTATAAAAATTTAAAACACAACATTTATTTTACTAATGTAATTATTATATATATTGAACTAATGTAATTACTCGCGTTTTATTAGAAATTTTACAATTGAAATGCATGTTAACTTCAAATAAACTGTATGAAATTGTTAGGGTTACCATGTAAAAAGACTTTACAAAAATGTAAATATATATTGGAAATGACTTATGAATACAATACAAAATTTATGTTTAATATATTTTTAAATGAATTTGTATTTATAATTTTTGAAATACTTTTAATGATGTGTTTTTTTGCGTAAACTTTGGGATACGTAAATGAATTCTGACAGACAGTGCCTATCCACTATTTTACAAAAATATAACGCCTTTGAGACGTCTTGAACCTTAGTCTCTCCCGTGATCATGATTGCTGTAAAGCATTCGAAACGTTGGGAACCAAAAATCAAAATAACTCCGCGAAATAATAAAAATTGTTTTATTTAAAATGTTAAATACTCGCGTAAATCTAAAAAAGTATTATATATTTATAGTTTCATTCTGTAGAATCCTGAAGATAACGAAACTATAAAACACTGTGTCACTAGAAATTCTTCGTAAAATATGAACCTTGTCCCATAAATAAACGATGTGTATTTATACTAGCGCTAGTCGAGTTGCGCTTGCAACAATGCAATTCTTATCAACAACCATTTCGATTATAATACAGCCAATGCGTCGACTCGATGTAAAACGAGTAAAAAATCACAACGTTCTCTCCTCGGTAATTTGAGTACGTGATAGAGTCGAATGCAATCGCATCCACTCTAATGGAGATAGAAAATCGATTTGTTTACTCGGTATACATTATCTGGTACATTAAATAGAAACGTCTTGAAATTTCACGATATAATCTGTGTCATGACTACATGTATGTATGTAGATTTGTAATCATTTGTTAGGAATGGTTCTATCCATTAAATTTTGTAAAAATTCAATCGCAAAGGAACTTTATTAGTACTTATGAATAATTTTATTAGTAGGTATCTTATCTTAATACTTGCTTAGATTTCGTATGTGAATATTTGACATTTAAAATAAAACTATTATTTCAGATTTTTCACGGATCTATTTTATCTGTAACAACTATTTAATGACCCTTGAGACGTCTAAAACCTCAGTCTCTCCTGATCATGATTGCTGTAAAGCATTCGAAACGCGTTGGGAACCAAAAATCTAATTAAATCTGCGAAAAAATCCGACTGTCTGACCTACTGAAAATTCGCTCTCAAATTATTTTAAAAGTTTAACTAAAATAAATAACTATAGTTTGTAACAAATTTTTTTATTTCATTATTTTGCCAATTATTTGCAATTAATCTGCCAATGACTGAAGACATTAAATGGTTCTGTTATTTCGATTACTAGGTTTACTATTATAATATTCATAACAAAAAATCTAGATAAGTAAGATAGAGCTAATTTATCAAGTTAAATAACCGAGTGAGAGACTTCTAACCAAAAACGTGATTCTCTTTATCTTTAACTTAATTATATATCATATCTTGATTAGCAAAAATATTTTTTTTATTTAATAAGTCTAATATAAGTATTATAAAATATTTAGTGTATTCACTTTTTTATTTTATGGTTATATATTTATTATTTATATTTATATAGGTATAATATTGTAATGTGTTTAACCTTTATTTTTTACTGGACCAAAATAAACCTAGATATAATTGCAATCAGGTTCGTGACAAAAAATATAATAATAAAATATTCAAATATCTTGAAACATACACAGTGATATAAAAACATTGTATCTTAACGATTATTATGTACCTACCTATTCTAGTTTATTTTTACAACAGGATACAGTATGGATAAAATTGGTTTTGCTACTTATTTTTACGCTTTGAAATTGTATTTTAATCATAATGCATATGATTATAGTTTAAAAAAAATTAAAATCACCATTCGGTTATCAGCTTTCGGAAGTACACCCACCGTTTTTAATGTACAGGACTCGTCTATCTTCAGTTTGGTATTAGTCATAGTAAAGTTTCATTGTTCACAACTCGGCTTCATCGTCAGATAAGCTCGATAATATCAAATTATATTATTTTCTTACGAAAACTAGAAGTAGGTTAAAATCGACTTTCAAGACTTAATTATATAATTAGTTACAAGCGTAGTACATAAAAGCGTATTAAAATAAGCATGAAATAGTACTTATTATTTACTAATTAATAATTACCATAAAACGAATCAAATTAATGGGCTCCACATAATATTTGGTCAAATAATGTATAATAATTGTATTCAGCACTTTTTAACCTCCCACTGCTGGGCACGGGCCTCCCTTCAATACGAGGGCCACACGATGTTTTCCTTCACCGTAAGATAAGTGGTAATCATGTTGGAAATGATTCGCACGTGAAAATATCTGAATTGCAAGACCCGGGATTTGAATCCGTTTCATTCGGTTTCCTAAGCTAGCGCGTTATCGCTGGACTACCACAAAAAAAGTTTTTTTATTATAAGTACCGTATATACTTTCATATGTACCTATTAAGTAAAAACTAAAAAGCTGTTATTTAACATTACAAACAGACACTTCAATTTTATTTATCTGTATAGATAAGTATAATAATTATTAAAAATGTTATTATAAAATAAATGTTCATACGTTAATATGTAAGGTGTGCTAAATTGTAATAGCTAGAACAGTGGTTACATATGAGATCATTTGTGTCTGTAATCTCTGAATGGAGCGGCCAAGCGTTGTTTTGCAAACATTTATCGTCGTAACCAAATATATTGTGTGAATTTAACAATTCCTATTGTTGGTAATAATATTTTATCTTCATATTATTATATAAAATAATGTTTTTCTTTTCATTTGGTTATATTATTTAATAATAAAACGTATGGTTTGTGATGAAATTTCGACTAATAGTCATCGAAATGCTTTATAATTTGTTAAAACGTTATTTATGTATGGCGACATCATGATAGAATAATCATCTCATTTTATATGTTTTAGCGATTATAATACACAAACGTTTATTTTATGATATATGTTTAGCATAAAATAAACGTTACAACGTTATTCAAGTCATATATTCTATATTCTTCTTTATAGTAAATTAAAAAATGTTGGAGAATTTTTGTTGTTCACGAATTAATATAGTGTAATCGCAGTTTACTCCGGTCTCAGCGGGTGTCTTTTTTTTATTTTGAAAGGCTGGCCACCCGTTTTTACTTAAATAAAGTGATTATTTGACTCGTAGGGTTGTTTTTTTTTCTTTGGTATACAAAAAGACCCTAAGAGAAGTATACAAAATAAAATCGGTTTAGAATTAACAAAAATATCGCGAAACATACACAAAAAATGTACACTTGAATTATGTACTTCCTCATCGTTTAAAATCTGTAAAAAATCATTGTTAATAATTAACATTTCCTATTTTGTTACAGGTATCAAATATATAACTACAACATAATTTACTACTTGACGTAAGTCTTTCTAGGTTTTTCATTCCAGCAAATATAGGCTGCAGGTGTACAAGTCGTTAAGTAAGTCATTATTAATGACTAATACAATATTTATCCATAATGTAGATACAGTTTATATGAAAACTTTATATATATACGTACTTTATGGGAGGTATAGGTATTTAGCCCTTTTTGACGTCCCACTGTTGGGCACGGGCCTCCCTTCAATACGAGGGGAATCAAGCCATAGTCCAGCACGCTGGCCAAGTGCGGGTTGGTGCACTACAAATGTCTTTCGAAAACTTGTTAGGTTATCTCATACATGCAGGTTTCCTCACGATGTTTTCCTTTACCGTTAGACAAGTGGTAATCATGTTGAAAATGATTCGCACATGAAAATATCAGAGGTGCGAGACCCGGGATTTGAACCCGCTTCAATCGGTTACTCAAGCGAGCACGTCACCACTGGGCTAATACTACCTCACGTACTTCATACATACCTATATTTATGTTACTATATATAGTAATATAGTTTAAAGTTATTATTATTATAGTCTTATCTATCGATATTCTATAATAAGTTTTACTCGTCTAACAAAGTTCATTTAAGATTATACATACAATGTACAGTTATTACATTGTCGAAGGAATTTTATCAGTATGATTAAACGGTTTCATATAGGTTAACATATAGTGGAAAAAGTCAAAAATTTCTTTTTCTTTCGAAATTTACTCAGCTCCATGATTATTGCATCGAACATAAAAACACAAAGATTTACAATGAGTGTACACAATACAATACAAAGTCATGTAAATATTACTTTATGGTCACTTAAAATATATCAAAAATGTAAATATGTTGAAAGTTCCTCTTTTATTATATTCAGTTTTGAATATCAAGATATTCTTGATATATTCAAATAATATATGCTAATGAAAACTCATAAAAATAGAAGCATTTTGGTTATATTTATTTTTTCTTCCATCCATCCTTAAAAATGTAAAATAACGTGTGCATTTTCAACTTCACTTTCAACGGCTACAGCTCTTGGAAGCTTAAAGGCGTGAGAGGTGAACCTTAACTCATAGTAAAGAAAGAAATATACGTTTTAATTATTAGTATGAAAGCTTAAGTGTGTCTGTCTGTGGTTTGTTTTTCCCATTCACAGCAACAGATCCACAGATCGACATGATTTTATCACATAACTGTTAAAGTGAACTCATTACTTTAATTATATGTAATTTGTTTTTGCTTAAGATTTTTTCTTAAAACATACATTTTTATCGTTAAAAGTTATGTCTTTTTAACATTATAATTTTTAAGTGTTTAAATGAAAATTTAACAATGTAAAAATTGCATTGTAATGAGCTCATGTTGTTTGGTGTTGAGAATGTAATTAGCGGTGTCGTTAATTAACCTGATTGGCAGCTTCGATGTGAAGCTCAAACTTGAAGGTTTTTGATTTTATTCTTTTTATGTTTTGCCAGAGTTTAGACTGTTCGTGTTATTTTTATCATGAATATGTAGAGAATTACCACTTTATTACAGAACTCTTATTTATTTAAATTTAATGTATTCTTAAGCATTATATTGTTACTAGCGATTTACATTTTAATCTTACTTATTCCCTCGCTCTGGTGTGTCCTTAGTGTCTTGTATTTATATTATATACAAGTAAGTAAGCATTTAACCTAATTCCTATATGTTTCTCCAGGACATAGTCTATATGTATAATAAATTTCATCAAAATTCGTCCAGCTGTTTTAGCGTGAAAGTGACAAACATATACACAGGTACAAACTTTTGCATTTGTAATAGTAGTATGACGTACTTCACGTAACTTCAAACTTAAGAGTATTCATAATTTATACATACATAATATGTATATTGTAAAACGGTTAATAACCTTGTAATGGCAACATTATAAATATATAATTATTTTACTACATCTTTATAATTTGCATATTAGGTACGTTAAATCCGTCATTATTTTTGTTAAAACGTAACAAGCCTGACCATCCCGTGACGACGTCCCCCACTATTTATATCAAGCTCGTTTCCCGCAGAATGATGTCTCCAGGGATTCTAACTTCACACTAAAGGGACGGCAAACTTCGAAAGTCCCATCTAATCTCCTAATGCAAACATAAGTAACTTCATTGCGTACTCGGCTACCTAAATATTATGTATTTCAGTCACGTGTACCATCTACAAATGTTTATGTTACAAATGAAAAATTTGCTAAATTTTCAAATAAATGTGCGTCTTTATGTTGTTTTACTTATTTGTTATGCTGTCGAATTGAAATGTGTTATTTAAGATACATTTTGCTAGTTGCATTATATGTATAAATAGATAAACATTATAATTTGACGACATGTTTGGCTCAGTTTGTAGTGTACCAACTGTCTAGTATTCATAGCATAGGCCTCGTAGCTTACCATGGAACTAGATGGTGGTGTGTGATAGTGTCCCAACATATTTATTTATTCATTTAAATACATATGTGTGTTAATAACAGTCATCGAATCATAGGCTAGTAGTAATAATATCTCTAAATGACGCTGCCAGATTAATTACGCCGGAAAGGCAGTTCATTTTCAATTTTTACAAGGAGGTTATATATATTTTGGTTAATGTAAGGTTTCATGTGCGAATCATTTCCAACATGATTACCACTTGTTTTACGGTGAAGGAAAACATCGTGAGGGAACCTGCATGTCTAAGAGAACTTAAAAAGTTTTCGAAAGACATGTGAAATCCGCCAACCCGCATTTGGCCAGCGTGATGGACTATGGTCTGATCCCCCTCGTACAGAAGGAAGACCCACGCCCAGCAGTGGGACGTTAATAAAAAAGGCTGAATACTACTACTACTACTACTACTACTAATGTATGGTTATTGGTTATACATATAAATTACACTGCTTGTGCACATAAAGAATAGGATTAGAAACGCAGCTCATTGAGCCCGTACTATCAGCATAATTTTATACATAAAATAATCAATTTGTATTGGTGATAACGCTATATAAATTTATTTCGCTAATAAAGTCACGGTTTATTAAGATATTACATATATTATGTATTTTTTTTATTAATTTATTTTAGGTCGTTTTTTAATATCTAAGGTCATTCGCGACCACATTTCACATAGCTTATTATTACACTAGCGGTAAAAAATTATAACAAATCTTTCCCACGGAAACCGTACATTTTTCCGGGATAAAAAGTAGCTTATGTGCTATTCCAGACTATAATCTATCTCTGTGCTAAATTTTATGCAGATCCCTTCAGCCGTCCTGGCGTGATTGAGTAACAAACATTCATCCATTCAAACTTTCGCAATTATACATATAGTAGTAAGATTTTGTTACATACAATAATTTATAGTAGTTGGTACATATTTATCATTTTCAAAAATTTTAAAATTCTCGTAGAACCATTTCGATTTGTGTTTTCGGTAAATGATATTCAAAATAATTATTATAGGGCTTCTAGATTCTATTTCTCCTAGGCACATTTAAGATCATGTTAAGAGTAGGTTATTGAATGAAATATAAAGTAATAAATTATGTATTATAAACGATATGATAAAAAATACAACTTTTTATGCGGTTTGTACAAGAGGGTGTGAGTGAAGATAGTTATTATAGATAGATCAAGCGATAAGTGAATATGAGCGACGTTATTTATAATCACATTCTTAATCACTCACTCTTTTAGTTACGAGTATGATATTTTTGTGAACTGCTATAAACAATTCTTTTCTGGAAAATAACGGTGAACTAAGTGGTATGTAAACATTACGTTCTATCTAACGTGCATGAGAAAGCGAGAGAAGATAAAAGGATAAACAAAAAATAAAATTATGTTTTATTCATCAGGAATATACAATATTAGTTTTGATGTAGAGAAGATAGACGTAGAGGTCCCAGGTTTGAGCTTGGTTTATAATTAATTTTTAGCACATCAATTTGTCTATACACTCTGATACAAAAACTAAACCTCTCCATGGGAATTCTCCTTTTTGCATTAATGTATGAAAATAAATGAATTAAGAAGTACAAGTACATACAAGAAAGATAGACCAGTTTGTCGGTAATATTCATAGAATGTGATGTGCTCAAAGACATAGATTTTGATCAACTGATTGACGATACAATATTAGTTTATATATAGATCTAGAGAAGTTAGTCCCAGGTATGAAGCTTGATTTATTATAATTAATACGTGCCAGTGGTCAAAATTCGATCATAATCATTATTGACAATTTAAGGAAAATATAGTAGGTACCTATATGAATTTACATTTTTCCGACATTTTTTGAATTAATACTTCTTTTGGCACGCTTGGAAATAAATATGAGATTAAAATTTTTACAATGCGCGCGCCGACAGCCAAAAAGCGACATGATGAAGTTAGCTGAAAGCGACATGATGAAGTTAGCTGCATTCGTTTTACAAACAGAGAATTTTGACATACGGACTGAAATCTTTAGCTATTTTTGTGCTGTTACGCCAAAGAAGTATAACTTCTTACGTGCGTACACACGTTTTTTTTTTATTTATAAAATGACAAAAAAAAAAGAAAATTAGTTGACAAATAGAGGAGAAAATGTACTGAATTATTTTGCCTTTGCCTATTTATATATAGACATGTAGGTACATAGAATCGATATACTAAGAATTGTTTGCTTCTCTCATAGCGCAGTTAATAGAAAACTTTCTTTGAATATTAAGCTATCAGCTCGAAGTTAGCAATGATGATTATCGTGCGTCGATAATTCGTTGTGATATATTACTACTTTAAAGTTTTGATCGAGTACGAAATGTATAAAGTTAGTATAATATATCAATAATTCTTGAATTTTTATTTTAGAGTTATTGTAATTGAATAACGTAGTACCATTGTATTGGGTCTACTGAATTTACCTTTGTATATAGGTTTGGATATATATTTTTGTTTCTCATTTTTGTATTATGTATTTTTTATAGTAGGTACCTATATGTAATTTTATGTGTTAGTTTTACATATGCATACATAATACATATATTTTTATGTATTATTTTATTATATTAGTGCATTCTACTTTTATTTTTATATTTAGTAATATAACTTTGTTATTAGTCGCACCCCTTCCCTCTTAGTTTGCGATTTCCTACACCTTAAAGTTTACTTACTAGATATTACTGTTTTAGTGTTAAGGCCATTTCTTGTATATTATCTAAGTTATCTGAATTTTTTTTCTAAGGTGTACAAATCCAAACCATGAATTAGAGTAATGTTTTTAAATAAAGTCGTCGTCAGTATCGCCTTTATAGTAGCTATATGTTTGGAGACCAATTACAGACATTACGTACCGACCACAGGACTCGTTCCATTGAAATATCGACTCTCAAATCCCATTAGTGACCCATTTCAGCCGAGAAACCGTCTTTGAACATTAAGGATATGGGTCCAACACTGACAACGATCTACTAAATGAAGCGGTATTCCTTCGCAGTAATCCTCCGAAGGAAGGTAATCTAAATTAATTCAACTAGGCTTATATTAGTCCCCATACTATTAATTTTGCCAAGGTCTTAAATATCTTATTTGGTTAAACAAAGTGCCCATTTCCAAGCGTTTGTAGATTTTATGATAAAAAATGTAATGGATGTTAAAAAACGAAGTTAATTTAACTTTTTGTAAGTTTTTTTGGGAACATTCATTTTTATGTGAAAAGTTAGTAATTATATTAGCTTTCGGCAACTTTATTTTATTTTGGTTTTAGGCTACATGGGAAGGAAAATTTTGCGAGTCGTTTAAATTTTTTTTTTTATATTGTTATTTAGTAAGTTTATCTATCATTACTGCCATCGCATACTTGAAAAATAACATACTATTTGTGATCGTTTTACGTTCACACCTATGCTATGTTATTACATTGCCAATCATCACTTAATGTGGAGAAATCATTAAATTCATTCTGTATAGCTATTATGCTGGGTTCTCCATCAAAAAATTCCATGCAATCATCTATACTTTCATTACTTTCAAAATGATCTCGAGATGCCACGCGGAAGTTCAAGGGTCACGTTTTGTCCATCTCTCGCTTCTGGATACAACTGCTATTTATTATTATGGTTTGTCTCGTCATT
This sequence comes from Fabriciana adippe, assembly GCA_905404265.1. NCBI lineage: Eukaryota > Metazoa > Arthropoda > Insecta > Lepidoptera > Nymphalidae > Fabriciana > Fabriciana adippe. The sequence goes on along the minus strand of FR989995.1, from coordinate 11,184,633 downwards.
GTTTTCGTATGTGTTATCAAAGTCTGTTTGGAAATAATGAGTCGCTTGTATTCATCGTCGAACGTCTCTCATTCATTGTTCAAATTAGCCATTAAATTGGAGTTATTGTGTTGTAACACACGCTGAGTAATAAATGCTTGGAGAATATGATGTGCGATACGATTAAGTAAAATTTATATATATTCCATCAAACAATCTATATAATATTTATAGCTGTGCAATTCGTCTTGGTAAGACCACATATTTAAACGGTAGAAAGTAAGTTATACACGTGTTTTTAATCGTTATTAGAAAGCAAACACGTGTGAATACATTTACCCATGTCCATGACAATCCTTTAACAAATATGACCCTTCTACTCTTATAAGATTCGAATTTATTTTTAGAGTGGGCTTCTGTATAATGGCGAGCATGCTTACCGTTCTTTCTGTGAATAGAACGCTTTATTACGTTCATTCAGTTTCAACAATTGGTAAATGGAAGCCGAATGCTCTCGCTTCCCTTCTCTAACAACGCTTTAAAAACAAGCGTCTATACAATATTGTTTACTTATACTCGTATGCATTCTTGGTCACTCATTTGTATTAGTATTCAATGAAAACCGGTTAAGCTTTTCTGTTTTACAATTTCTGTATTTCAATTTAATCAACTTATTTAATATACCGTTTTAATGATGTGTTGAAATAAGTTAATAAAGTTAGAAATGAATGAAAAATGAATATTTTTTATTAGTATGAATTACGAGCTAGATTGTTTTAAGTAATGCTTTTTTGCCTAATCATACTTCACAATATCTTTATGAAATCTCATCCAAGTTAAATGTAACCAGACAAGACTTTCTATGCGAGTTTTAACAAAACATTTATACACCGTTATGACCGCAGAATATGTAGAATCTCTAGCGTTGACCGCGGCACTCGTACCGTTAGAGTGCTTGACCATTCATATTGTATTGTTCTTGAATCGAGTGTGAACGGCGCCACTGTACGTGCCAGTGTTGGCTATAGAAATTAAAATGACATTATTTATATTTCAACGAACATTTCAGCACAAAATATTAATTAAAAACAGATTAAGAATCAATCTAAGCATATAGTTAATGGTGCCTAAACATTTATGATTTATGTGGAAGTGAGTTTTTAAAGCAACGTCTTAGAGTTAGCAATAGATTTATTATGCAGATTTAGTTGCATTTGGTATTCTGTCCTGTCTAACTCACAAGGGACATAGCGTGGTTGTGTGCATCACGAGGACACGGCCAATCACAAGCCCCATTTATTAATAACTAGCGACTTACTCACGTTTCGCTCGGGTGCGTTTCTAGGTACGTTTTAATTTTTTTGAGCGGAACCCTAATTCTTTTTCTAAAATAAAGGTAGCCTAAGTTACTTCTTTTAACATCAGCTATCTGCCAATGAAAATCCTGGCAAAATCAGTTCAACCGCTTCGGAGATTAGCCAGAACAAACAGACAGACAAAAAAATTAAAAATTGTGTTTTTCTTATAAGTACCGTATATAATTTCATATGCATTTAGTAAAAAGCTTTTATTTCGACATTACAAACAGACACTTCTATTTTATTTATCTGTATAGATTAGTATTATTTATTTATAGACTTCATTTTTTATCAAGTGTTCGATACTCAGTAACGAGTATTTGTATCTACAATTTTATGTGTCCTTTTTTTAAGTAGGTATTTAATACTTACTTTTATTTTATGAAATTTTTTAGGATTTCGATTTCGAACATTTCTGTATAATTTTATTAATTCTTAAACATTATCATAACAGTCATAAAATAAATTATATTAAATAACAATAATAATTAATGAATAACATAACGAAAAACGTTATAAGAAATAACACTTGGGTTTTTTTTAATGCCATTGTTATATTCTAAGCGTTCCTTTTTATATTTTATTCGCTTTTATTTTACACGTATTAGTAGGACTCCACATGAAGCCATCGAAATGACATTTGCTAGTGACATTAAGCCAGTTTGTAAAGTTTACTTTAGTGCACTCATTAAATTTATATTATAGTCTATTGTTGTTTTTAATTAGCTTCCACCTGTACCACCTACTTCGCTTACGTTTTAGACAGCAAAGTATCCTATGCCACTCGTATCCTATAGGTACTCTTCAGTGAACGTCTTCTTGAAACCGGTTAAGTCGTACCCTACTTTTATAACATGGGAGTACTTCTTTATTCGTACTTTAGTGTACGAATTCTATCCCGTAGTTAGAATTACAGAACAATGTTGGAGTCAAACAAATATTTTAAACTTTATTTATAAATGTAAATGTACAAATGAATAAAGTTGAAGCCATTTATGAATCAGCGATATCATAGACATACATATTTCACATTAGTCTACTTCATGAGGGAATGGTTGCGTCACAATATGTTATTATTAAGAAACTAGCGACTCATCCTCGCTTCGCTTCGGGTTCGTCCCTAGACAAAAACAAATTTATCCCACGGGAACCGTACATTTTTCCGGGATGATATATAGCTTAAAGCCTTCTTCGATAAATGGATTATCCAACACAAAAATAATTTTTCAATTCCATTCAGTAGTTCCTGAGATTAGCGCGTTTAACCAAACAAACAAACAAACAAACAAACAAACTCTTCAGCTTTGTAATATTAGTATAGATGTAATGCGAACTTTATTCTACTTACTGTAAAATGTCATAGTTAAACGCGTCTTAATTATTTAATTAGACAGTATAGCTACAGTATATTTTACATTGTTAATCCATGGATTCCTTTCCACGCTAGAATGTCCTAAATCAACCATTTTATTAGATGGATTAATTTTCTGAATTGTATGCATCAACTATTTCAACAAGACCAGTTTGCTTTCGTTCTTTTCATATGCGAATTGTTATATGTATTTGTATGCGAATGATGTTTTACTCGCGTTGGTTTGAATTTGAATTTAAATTGATATAGATCTAGGTATTTTATAAAAAAATATAGGTTAGTTTTATTATAGACAATATTTGATCATTTCGTTAACAGTGAAAAAATAATTCAAATATTCAGTATACGTATGTATATACATTATACATACATATTATTATAATATATAATTAGTGGGTTTAAGATGCCTATTTATAAAAGCAAATTTTGGTTAAACTTAACCCACTTCTAACCTTTTAACTTCTTTTTCTAATGATTGTTGAATGTATGTATAATTCATATGACATTACAATAAGTTGATACCATCAATCTAATATTATGGATCCAATAGGTTGATATCGTAGGTTCATTCATTACTTAGTAGTTAAAACTTAATGGTTAATGTTCGGGTCCATTGAATTCTGACTAATTCCATGCATTTACAGATGGTCAAAAGCGTGTTTTAGTTTTTTAAACTATTAAGTTATTATAATGTCTAATCTCTCCAATATATAAATATCTCGTCACAGTGTTTGTGGTCGCATTCCTCCGAAACAGCTCGACCGATTTTAAGGATTTTTTGTTGTATATTTGGTGAGTAGGTATTAGAATAGGTCGTTAAGTATTTTTCACCCTTCTACCCTTAACCCCCATTTTTTAATCGCGATTTTAGTATTTTTGTATGAAAAATATTATATAAATACATAGCGACTTGAGTGAAGCGAGGGTGAGTATGTTTGTGAAAAAATGTGTTTTCCTTATGGAAAACATTTTTTTTTATTTTTGTCTGTCTATCTATCTGTTTGTTTTAGGTAAGTCGCTAGGTTTATTGTATCTGTAATTTGTTATTAAATATATATAACTGTCACTCCTATATTAAGCATATGAACATTTTTAACGGCAAATTTATTAGGAGACTAGGTACGTTTTTACGGTTAGCTATGTTTATACATAAATAGTAGCTTGATACTCCTAAGATATTCATTTAAATTATATAGCGATTTACACTCGCTTTGCTCGGGTGCATACGCCGTACGCGGATTTTGTTCACAATTTTATGGGTTTTAATTTTTTTTCGCGGAACCCTGATTCTTTTTCTAAAATAAAAGTAGCCTAAGTTACTCCTTATAACATCAGCTATCTGCCAGTGAAAGTCCCGTCAAAATCGGTCCAGCCGTTTTGGAGATTAGCCGGAACAAACAGACAGACAGACAAAAATTGTAAAAAATGTTGTTTTGGTATATGTACCGTGTATACATACATATACATTTAGTAAAAAGCGGTTATTTTAATATTACAAACAGACACTCCAATTTTATTTATCTGTATAGATTACTTATATATATCCAGAACTGCTATAGTTACTGATGTAATCAAGTTATGCAATTATTTCTTGTCTAGTTATTGTAATGGGTTCTATGCCTTGGGCTCTGACAAGGTCAGTGCCAATGACCGCGACGCCTTATTTATAGTAGGTACGCAATAGATCTTATTTAAATCTGAAGCTATTTCTATATTAAATATTTGAATGCCTTCATTGCAACTTGATTATATCAATTTTAACAAAAACATGCGTTCACATTCTTAGATTGATAACACAAGGTTGATGTGAGTTCTTTATTCTTACAATTATAGTTTCTAAAGCCATAATTTGCTATAAATAGTTATATGGATACAAAGGTCAGTACGGCTCATATAAAAATTTACTCCGTCTGGAAGTCGCAGCTGCAGCTTTAGCCGACAATGATTACTTTACAACGACAAATTCTTAACGTTGTTTTATAATGTATTTTTACAATAATATTTATTTAGTCTAATTTTACATGCACATATTCAAGTTAGGATATCACGATTTTAGTTATTCGATATTCAGCTCTAAATCATTCGTCAGAATTAGTAATTTACTTTGAGAACACTCAAATATGCGCGGTGGGTCCCAGAACACTGCCCCGGGCTACACCTGAATCGACAGACGTCTTTATGATTATGTAAGTCAAATTAGCAGTTTTTTATACTGACTTCTCACCAGTTCATTCACGCCGCCTAATTACATATTTTAGTTAACTATGTGTGAAATTTATTATACACTAGTGGCTCACCATTACTTCGCTCGGGTCCGCCTCTAGTAAAACAAAACAAATATATCCCACGGGAACCGTACATTTTTTCGGGATAAAAAAATAGCCTAGATATGTGTTATTCTGATATATGAACTATGTTAGTGTAAAGTTTCATTAAAATCCATTGAGTAGTTTTTGCGTGAAAGAGTAACAAACGTCCATACATCTGTACATCCAGATATCCTCACAAACTTTCGCATTTATAATATTAGTAGGACTTTCCCACTTATAGCCAAAGTACATATCTGTTATGCGTGTTTTTTTTAAAAGTCAAAAATATTTTTTTAAATTTACCTTGTAGTTCCAGAGATTAATACGTTTAAACTAACACACTCTTCAGTTTGATAATATGAGAATTTTCGTAGTTATGGGTTAAGTACCCATACACTCTTTAACTTTATTAGTCTGCGTGGGAATTCCGTTGCCTTTCCGGCTGTTTATAAATACCGTTTACATTGTATTGGTAAAACAAATATATTTTTGAATTGGCTATCAATTACTACAGATTAAAAATGGATTAAGCCTAAACGATTAATTTAAAAATCATGATATTTTCCAAAAGGTAGAGCAACTCAGCGTATTAGGAAACCTGTTAAATACATACCGTTAGCGGAGTTCGTTTTATTAGTAGCAACATTATAATCTTGCTTTTATTGGATAACGCTCCACGGGCATTGACTTTATATTCCTATTGTACGAACACACGTTGATGACACACTTTTAAAGGGCGCCTAGCATTATCATTCTAATGATCTTATATTGGAACTTTGGTTTGAGAGCTCTTTTTGTTTAACTCATAGACTTTTGTAAAGTATTTTGTTATTTGAAAGAGTTTATTCCTATATATCCAGGATTATTCCTGTTTTGAACAAATAGAAATTATTTGACAAAATAAAAAGAATAAAAATTTTACCTACGTATGTATGTACCTACATAGACGATTTGTGTATGAGTGTATACTATATAACATTAAAACATTTTTTGTTTCCGCTACAAGAAACAGGCATATTTATTTAATTTATTTATAACTTAATAATATTAAATATTATATTTCTTTCTTTTTATTTTACGATTTTCTAGAATTAAACATATATATATATATACCTAATACAAATTTTACGAAGATGATCGATTACGTAGAGTTGCTGGTATTTTCCTATGATTACGCCTACTGGTATTTCATATTTATTGTCATGCATAGATTTATATCTGCAATCATCTTCAATTGAATAATCGAATAGTGAACAGGCTGGATGTTCTCATTGCGGTTGAATTATGATGAATACATTCATTGTGTGCTACATTTGATCTTTTGTTCGGTTAAATTATTGTACGTATTGCGTAAGTGCAATTGTTGTATGTATTATTGCAAATATATTGCAATTTTGTTAGTGTGAACGTGCGTTTATAGTTAATAGTGCAACGTGGAAAACGGTTAGTATAATTGTCCAGTAACTGGGCGAACGAGATTCGCTCGGAGTTTTTTCGAAAAATATATAAAAATTGTTTTTTTTTTGTTTTTTTTTTAGAAAATACACTTATTTAGATAAACTTAAAAAACAAAACTTTATCTAAATACAAAATTTAATGCAAATCTTTAGAGCCGTTTCCGAGATACACTAAATAAATTTATATACATGATATGTGTATAAGAATTGCTTATTTAATATTATATGATAAGATAAGATAACAGAGAACGGCACACGTCGTTTTTTTAAGTACTTTCTTAATTTTATGTGAATATTTGACATTTTAAATGAAGGACATCGGCAAAAACAACAAAATGAAACCGCGACAAAACCCGTAGAGATAGTGTCATTTATTTTTCGTTTATAGACCATGTTTAGATTAAATGCCGTTCTTTTGGATTCCTGCGGTTATAGAAGGTACATAATGCACATATTGTGTCTATTTTATTAGGTTTTCCCTGACTTGAGAAAATAAGGAAGTTATATGTATTTATGGTATTTAATAAAATATTTAAGCCAAAAAGAGTAGGTATTTTTTGTCGCACTACCTCTATGTTTGCACCCGCTAATGTCCGGAACGAAATAACTAATTTTAATGGCAAATTTTATGGTGAATCGAGAATTCGAATGAGACTGGCGTAGTCGGATTTATTTTCCAGTAATTACTTATTTTTTTTACTCAAAAGTAAACCGAATTTAAAATTACCTAAAAAGTAACGGTTTCGCCCTTAGGTGACGATTATTTTTCTTAAAATGTTGATATATGTAACTACTCTTAAAATATTTATTAAAAAATCATAAAAATCAGCTTACAATTGGCCAAAATACCGCGTTTTTACAGAAAAAAATTACACTTTATGTCAGTCAAAAAAGAAGAGGAGTATTCTAGAAAGAGTTATTTTTACTGGTTGGTAATGGCATGTTGAGTCCAATGTGTTATAGGTATACTAACATAGGACTTTACAGTCAAAATTCATAAGCACAATAGTAGTTCGGAAGCCATGTGAAAGTTACATATCAATATAACTTACGTATACATAAAAAGTTGAAGTATTCATTAATTTGCAAAGTGCACAAAGCTATCGGTTTGATTATAACTTTTACCTCAATTGGTTTTACTACAGGCATCGATACATATTTGACGCAATTTCGCTGTCTCGCTTTTAAGTTGATTGAACATTATCTCTTAATATCAGTAGCATTGGCCACGCTTAAAATTAATTTATCGTGTCCTGTCATAAACGTTAATACAGTCCCAATGAATTTAGATACTGAATTTAATGGCTTTTTGATTATTTTAAATGCTAGATAAGTATTCAGATGATAAAATATAGATATTTTAATTGTACTTTTGCCTTTGATAATTTGTTCTTGCTGCATAATATAATTATTATATGATTTTCATTTATACACAGTAAAATTATTTTTTAGGTAGTGGTAGCCCAGTGGTAACGCGTTCGCTTGGGAAACCGAGTGAAGCGGGTTCAAATCCCGGGTCTCGCACCTCTGATATTGTCATGTGCGAATCATTTCTAACATGATTACCTCTTGCTTTACGGTGAGGGAAAACATCGTGAGAAAACCTACATGTTTAAGAGAACCTAGCAAGTTTTCGAAAGACATGTGAAGTCCGCCAATCCGCACTTGGCCAGCGTGGTGGACTATAGCCTGATTCCCCTCGTATTGAAGGTACCTCCCTTCAGGTGTCATATTTCTTCCCTTGAGGTGTCATATTTTGATTGTGTTGTTTTGTTGGGTAAACATGGAAATCGCATAGATTACAGATCTGAACAAATTGCGTTATTGACGTTTTTTATTAATTTTCTAGTAGGATATTCCCAATATCTTCTAAAGATTGAACCGACAACTTTAAAAAGAGCAACTAAGCCAAATATTTCTATTATGTTTTGATCAGTTTAAATATTTAAACTTGCAATAAGAAATTCCCACCTTTTTATGAAAATATTAAAATCATTTGGGTTATTTAAGACTTGTTTTCTATAAAATTTTATACAATTCTAAGTAAATGAAAAGTGAACAGCGAAAGCACATCTCTTATACTTTCACGCGTGACCTTTAACGCGAACCGCTAGAGAATTATTCACCTACCTATGTATACATACATACCTAGTCTATATACGAAAATTGAATAATCAATGAAGCGGCGGGCAATATCGTACATTTTGAATGTATTTGATTTTATTATATTATACGTTAATACCAGTTTGAGTAACAAAATTATCAAAATTAAGCAATTTCGACAGTAGCATACGTCCGATGGATGATCGCTTTGTGGACAAAATTTAGAGTTTACATTAGGGCTTTGATTTCTATTAATGTTGAGAGAAAATCATGGTAAGCTATTTTCTAGACTGGGCGGAGACGATCTGACAAACTTTGGCAATGAGTCGGCCCCTATCTCATACAAAAATAATAATATACCTCTACTAATCTGAGTGTTAAGCTATCAGTATTTTATCTATCTGAATAACCTTGGGATATTCCTAAAAATATTGGATGTAACCATGATAGCTATTGATGTCGATACCGATTGTTTTGAAAAAAAAAGACAATACGTGCATTTAACATATTGTTATTTATGGTCATTTTGCTATAATATTATAGGTTATATAAATAACTTAATATCAAACGATTCTTACATGTTTTATTTCCTACTAGTGATGCTTCGCTCGGGTGCGTTCCTAGGTACGTACATACAGCGTTGCACTACAGTTTAATAGATCTTTTTAAGAGCAATAATTTTGTAGTACATTGTTTTCATATAACTTTATTGGGATACGCGGCATAGGTACGTCTATAAAGCTCTCAGTCGGTATGATTTTTTCCGACATCTTAAATAATTATCATCATATTTCAGCCAATTTACACAAAACCTTGATGAATTATACATCTAAACCTTCCTCTTGAATCACTTCAACTATTAGTGGAAACCGTATGAAAATCCGTTCGGTAGTTTTTGAGTTTATCGCGTTCAGACAGATAGGCGCGGCGGGGGAGTTTATTTTTTAACTAGCGAGTCACCCTCGCTTCGTTTCGGGTTCGTCCCTAGACAAAAACAAATTTATCCCACGGGAAACGTACATTTTCCGAGATGATATATAGCCTAAAGCCTTTCTTGATAAATGGACTATCCAACCCAAAAAGAATTTTTCAATTCCAACCAGTAGTTCCTGAGATTAGCGCGTTCAACCAAACAAACAAACAAACTCTTCAGCTTTATAATATGAATAATATATAATATATAATAATATAGATACTTATATAGTGATGTTAAAACATATTATATACGAATACTTATTCAGACGGTGAGGTAAAGTATGAAAATTGTAATTAATAACTTTTAATAAAGACTTCCTACGGTTCATAGTTTATTAACTAGCTTGTGCCTCAAACCAGCACTTACTCTAGTAGCATGTTGTTAACATATTTACAAATGCTCGGTCAAAAAATATAATAGGCTTATGTTGAACCACAGACTGCCTTGCTCGCTAACCGTTTTTGATCGCCGCTTTCGACTTGACCTACATTACCTGTGTATAGTTATTCCCTGACCTAAACGTTAAGTCATTTTCATATAGTGCCGCTACCTGTTTGTAATATATATATATCTTAATATCATAAAGAGACAGAGTTTGTTTGTTTGTCTGTTTGTTTTTTTTGTTTGAACGCGCTAATCTCAGGAACTACATTAGAAGTTCCAGAGATTAGCACAGGTTATCGATTTGAGAAATTATTTTTGCATTAGATTGCCCGTTTACTGAGGAAGGCTAAAGGCTATATACATATCATCATGCTACTACCCAAGGGAGCGGAGCAGTAATCATAAATGTCAACAAATCGGGCACACTTCGATATTTATTATTTTTGATTATATTATTGTAAAACTATATATAATAGGGACGAACCTAAGCGAAGTGAGGCTGAGTTGTTAAATATTTTGTGTGTAGATACTTTTGTTTCAAAAATAATAGAATAGTATTTTAGATATTCGGGTTTGACGTCTTGACTATATATCGAGCAATAAGTAAACGTTTCATTCGTTTCATTAAATTCTATATTTACTTCCGTAGTTATTATTATGATATTATTGGAATTTACTATTAAATTATATTATGCATGTCCATAAATGAAATGGATTTTAGATGTTTAATTCAAAATAATCAAATATAGTACCTACTTATAAAATCGGTCAGGAGACTAATTTCGGTCACGGTAATATATTTCACTGAGACTAGCCATTATAGTACACTAACACCAACACAAGTACAATCTTTATACTATTTACTTCCAGAGTTCTTCAGACGAAATTTTGATAAAACAGAAGAGATTGACTTTACGTACTCTTTGAAATACGGAGGTGTATCACCGTCAACTTGACAATAACTATTAACGACCCAATCTGGGACTCGAACCCGACGAAACTTGCTAGTTGCAAAACCACAGATATAGATTTATATAGATAACGCAAATGCACGTACTTCGCGTGTCCGAACCCCGACCAAGCGTCCAGGTTGGTCGCCGCTAACTTCAATCCGTGCGCGTCCATTGTTGCGGCCAGATGGCCGCAAAAACTAAAAAATGCCTCGTTGCGTGATAATTAACTGCAATAGCCCAAAAATTTCGAGCACCCAAAGGCAGGAACATATTTCCTATCACAGGTAAGTTATTTTAAAATTATATTATGCGTAAATTCATATTAAAACTGTTTTTTAAGTATTCCAAGCTGTGTGTGAGTCCCAGAATATACATAACTATAAATTAACGTTAAGTAAACGGTATTCACATTACATTGCCGCGTTTGCTTTGGACGTTTGATCTGACGTCGTGTGTTAGGAGACGATGAATATCGGAACAAGCGATACTGTCGCACATCGCTTCGACTTCGTGATACAGGCAATTAATTTGTCATTCTTCTGTCAAATCTAGCGACTAGTGTTGTTCGTTCTACAACATATGTATATCAATAATCGATATCGGACGGACATATTATAAAAAAAAAAGAATTTAGTAGATAAAACAAGCTCATGCATGACCTAATTTTAAACGACAGCTTTAAAAAAAGGAGGGTAATATTTTTAGGGTTCATGTATTCAATGTGTTTTTGTTTATCCTTTCAACATATACGAGTATGTTTATATATTTAATGTGTTTATAAATTTCTATTGTGTTTAAAAATTATTTTTTTAGTTTCCCACATGATCCAATCATAAAAGAAAAATGGATTGCGGCCACTGGACGGAAAGACTGGTTCCCGACTAAACACAGTACTATTTGTCCTATACATTTTGAAAATATTAGTTTCATTGAAGGAAAAAAGTTAAATATATGTGTAGGAGCGAAACGATCACGGCGGCGGCTCCAGCTGAATCGTAGCGGGGTGGAGGGGCATCGGCGGCATCGATGTCTTTGGATCGGTTTGGATTTTCCGTCACTAAATTTCGGCTGTGACGTCACAGTAGGCGTTAAAAAGTCGGCACGCTTGGTTTCAATACAAATCGTGATACTTGCGTTATCTATTACATCTATATCTGTGTGCAAAACCAACGAGGTGTCACTTATACATTGTTAGCGAGACATCAATCAGATCATGATTATTCCATACGTCTGATTATATTTGTTTCGAGGTATTTTCAGGTTAGGCTGAATGGTCTGATATTAATTAATTATTTATTTCATATATCTACTATTGCTGGCGCATTTTTTGACATTAAATGAAGCAATTAAATGAACGCTTATTAAAAATACGGTGTTTCATATGTATGTAAAGTAGCCCTTATTATTATAATTATACCTCCTAATACGTCTGACTAGAATTAAACTAAAAAATCAAATTGAAGCGCTTAAATTAAAATTGACCTTTCACTGTAAAATGTATGGGATGGTAGGTATTACTCGATTTGAATAAATAAGACGCTTAAATTAAAATTATATTGACACACAAAAATTGATATACATAATTAATGAAATGAGAGCCAACTTATATTTTAATTTTGAATAAAATTAGATATCCAAATATAGGTATTAACTATTAAAAAAATACCGTTTTCGTAAGATAGTGTATTCTAATTGAAATTTAAGGTGCCAATTGGAAATATACATAAATATGTAAATAAATACACATGTTGGGACATTAATACACAACACCATCTAGTTACATGGTAAGCTACGAGGCTTGTGTTATGGATACCGGATAGTTGATACACTACGCATATATAACTTTAAATACATGCAAATTATAAATATAAACACCCATGACTGGAGAACAAACATTCTTGCTCATCGCACAAATGAACGCCCCCAGCGGGACTCGAACCCGCGACCGCTGGCACAGCAAGTGTAAACTAACACTACAAACAGAGCCAAACGTGTCGTCAATTATATATGTAGAATTAAATATAATTTTATGTTTTTGTTTATTATGTGCTCATACGAGTCTGAGTCTGACAAGTGTCTAGATAAGAATGTAACATACATACGCACTGCGCCTGTTGTAATGTGGGCAATATTTTTTCCGACTTAGCAATAAATCCCATGGGGCGTGAGATCACGTACATTCCGACGGAGTACATACGTTTACATATTACGTAAGACAATAATATAATGTAGCATATTATGTTTGTTTTGGGAATGTTTCCGGCAAGAGTATTGCATGACTCGACGTTACCACTTGTAAGGAGTATCCATGTTTATTATTTTATGAAGGTTTTGACAATTTGACTTGGAATTTTTACTTTCAATATTAATAAAAATATGATTATTAATAATAAAAATGTTAATATTAGGTGCCTAGTTTTCATTTTTTTTGGGTTTACACACTTTTTTACAAAGCGTAAAGATTAAATTCTTGTTTAGTAGTGAAAAACTATAAAAAATATAGGCAGGTGAAATTAAAGTGATTAGCTAGCTTTAATAATAATGATATTGCAGTCATTTGGGCGGTTATTCTGTGCAATATATCACTTTAATTACTAATGTATTCCCATCTCTGGTGGTAAATTGAGATGATTCATGATACTTAATTATGAAATTCGATAAACGATATTAATTTGTAAACTTAATTGATACAATCTGCGTTATTCATGGCGTGGCAGAGTTAAAATTACACTGCGGTCGTGGAAATGTAGCTTTTTCTTTCTTTTGTGAATTAAATTATCTTTATTTCCTGCAGCTCAATGTTTTTATTCAATAGTTCGTATTCAATAAAATATGCAATTGTATTACTTGTTATACAATCGCTTCCTTAAAATTAAGTTTTTACTGTTTATACTTTAATTTCTATCGTTATTTGACTCGCATTTCTTTCATATCATATCAAAATAATTTGAATTTAGCACAAAATAAAAGAATACAAATATTTTCAAATGCCTGCTAAATATGATCTGCATAAAAGAAATGCTGACTATCATACTCTATTCGTCGTTTCATTTTTCGTTGCATCTACACAGAAATGAACAGAGAATGATTTTATTTTAGGAAGCGTTTGAAATTGTTCTGCGGCTTTAAGAGTTCCGCGAGAGTGAATTCTGAAATTGTGAAAATGATTTTTGGATGTAAAATTGGGAGGAATAATACGGGTGATAAAACTTCCCGTCTGTGAGCAAACGCTGTAAAAATAATTAACTTGTAATTATTCTTTATGTCATTAATGTTAATTATTTTGGACGTAGGATATTTAGTTCTTCACCTTGAGTTTTATTGTGATTCTTGAACTTTGTAGTCTTTGTGATCGTCTATGTAATGAGTTATGCTACTAAGTCTACTTATTTATGTGTATAGTGATTATTTATATAAAGTGATGTAATCATATTAATAATATCGCTTTTCCTTTTCCGCAGGTAAACTATTAGACAACGTTGGATGGTTTCTGGTATCTTCCTTATAAATACTAGAAGGTAGTTTTTTTTGACGAAATGTGAAAATGGCTAAGTTTTTTTTTTAATAAGTTTAAAGAGGTAGATTTTTGGTGTTATCTATACAGATAAATAAAATTGGAGTGTCTGTTTGTAATATTAAAATAACCGCTTTTTACTACATACATACATATGGATGTATACACTGTACATATACCAAAACAACATTTTTTACAATTTTTGTCTGTCTGTCTGTCAGTCAGTCTGTTTGTCTGTTTGTCTTTCTGTCTGTCTGTCTGTCTGTTTGTACCGGCTAATCTCTGAATTGGCTGGACCGATTTTGACGGTACTTTCACTGGCAGATAGCTAATGTAATAAAGGGTAACTTAGGCTACTTTTATTTTAGAAAAAAAATAGGGCCCCACGAAAAAAAATATTAAAAAAATGAGAAATTCAATAATATCCGATTCAAATAGGGAAGTTGTATACATACATTATATTTTTTCTATATTTCTTCTATTTAAACTATAAACTATATATAATATACCTAGAGACGAACCCGAGCGAAGCGAGGGTGAGTCGCTAGTTTCTTTATATAACGCTTAAATTTAGGACGCCAAAAATATCTGTGTATGTACGTGTTTTTTACTTCACACATTAACAATTAACTGTTAGTGATACTCTATGTCACTTTTTTAACGTTGGGAAATACTTTTACGCATACCGCTTGCATACGTATAGGTAGTCATGTGGGAGTCACCGGCCAGAATAGCCAGTACTACCTACTAAAATTCAACGGAACTATCCGTGTTTTAACGGGGCGTCGCAGGATCGCTTATGGGCAGGTAACCTTGGTGACTGACCTGCTGAGGCAGACCACAACGAACCTGCGGTTGCTCCCTTGGTTCCCACTCTGATATCAGAGAAGGACCAGAAGCAACCCCCAAGGTCCACCGTCCAAGCCAGGGTCCGGTGGGCCACTTCCCAAGTGCGTTTCTTGGCTTCACCCTCTTATGAGCTATACATAGTGGAAGACATTACTTAATACAAAATTAATCGGAGTTATAAATATAACATCGTAATTATTATATTAAAAAAAATGATATAACTCTACAGTTTTTAAAATTGCTATTTGCATTTATTTGAAATTGGATCTTATGGGAACTCACTGACCTTTCCGTCATCGATAGCTGTATTCAATTACCCATGATTGGTCAGAATCACAGCCTTGTGAAGACTTCGTGCGGCAAATCAGTAATCGCGTTGTTTGTTGGAATCTGATGCGCTCGTGATGTAAAGATATCACCCAACCATTGTCCGCTTGTTTGGATGTAACTCGATCGATTTGAGTAGCGTGAGCTAAGGCTTAGATTGATTACGTAGATTTTATTATTTTTAAAATACTAAAATAAACCGTTTAAAGGTTCGTGCGTGTCCATCTGTTCGCCGTAAGAGGTAATCTTTAAAAATATTTATATAACATTTTTTATTAAAAAACATAGACTTGAAATCTCCTATAAATTTTAATAATGACTATTCAAATTAAAAATCAATATGGGATTACTCTCAATCTTTTGTTTACTAAAGAAGAACTATGAAAAGCAATTCGCATTTCGCGAAGCTATTACCACATAAAATACGCACAAAAAAAACATGAGCTCACCCGAATTCTATGTTCAATGTTCTTTGTTCTGTGGCTTATAGGCGTGCCTCACCCCAATTAAATATCTTCGCCTTTTAGATATATCCTGTTAAAAAAATTGACCGATTGCAATAAATAAATTTATACTAATATTATAAAGCTGAAGTTTGTTTGTTTGGTTGAACGCGCTAATCTCAGGAACTGCTAATCCGATTTGAAAAATTCTGTTTGTATTAGATGGCCTATTAACTGAGGAAGGCTATAGGCTATATATCATCCCGGAAAAATGTATGGTTCCCGTGGGATAGATTTGTTTTTGTCTATGGACGAAGCGAAGCGAGGGTGAGTCGCTAGTAAAAAATAAGTGTAATGTAATAAGCTAAGAGCCCCCGCGTACTAGGCAGCTTGGCTGCGGCAGCCAAGCTGCGGCGGGCGAAAGATTGATTATTGTTCTTATATTGTATAAACAGGAAAATAAATAGGCAATAGTTATTACTCTAAACTAAGCATAATAAGAAAATAAAAACTGACAGTCAAAAAATGATAAAAACTGGTTTATCGGGCTCCGGTGCTAGGGGTTGCCAACAGTATTAAATATTAAAATGCTATTAAGGTTACCAAATGCATATTGTGTGATGGTACGAAAGCCTCACTGAGTGAGTCCCTCGTTAGACTCACATATTTCTATGTGTCTCTAAGTGAAAAAAAAAATGACAGAAAATGTCGCCTGCGCTCTCATTTAATTGCAAGTTACCATTTGACCATTCAAAAATAATTACAATATTCGTAATTAATATGAAAAAATAAGATTTCTTACTTATAACATTTATCACTAAAATATATCGTGTAGTATGACATCTAACTTTGTATTTATAGTTGTGTCGATGCGGTTAAAGGTGAGTAGGTACCTACAATCTCGGCGAGGCCCTCAAGGTTCAACGCATATCTGTTCTCTTTTAGAAAGTTCGTATATAACATTGTGAATCTATAATTGGATAATTAGACATTTATTAAATTATTGCTGCTTTAAATAGAAACCGTTTTCATGGAAAATGAAAATCTAGTTTGGTCGTTACATTTCCTATAGTAAAGGAGATTCCATCCCATATGTCTTATATATGGGATATATCCCATATATACATATGGTACACATTGCTTACGTAATAGGTTGGTTCAGTGTCAAATTATAAAGATAATAATATGTTACATTACATGGAAAGACCTTTTGTAATAATTCAATATTTGCTCAATTACTTAACTTCAATAATATTGAATAAATAAAGAGTAAGTCTTTGATCAAGTTTTGTATCAAATTGCTTCTATTTCAATAGATCCAGCAAGGCGATGCAAATTAATTTATAAATGAGAGATACTTTCAGAATTAAACGTACACTGAGAGCGGCATTGGTTAAAGTTCAAATGGAATACCGGTTGATATATTAGAAGAATATTTTTTAATAGGTAGACCTTAAGATGTGAACGAAAAATAATTATGACGATGTTTCATTTGTCTGACGTAATTACATGATCTTTTGTTACTAGCGCAGGTAGTAATAGCAAGGAGTTTAATTCTGGCATAGGAAATAATATGCTAGGCATATGAGGTTAGTTACACTAACAGTCCTATTCCCGTCCAGCCAGCTGATATCACTCCAAGGCAAGGTACAGCACCATGAATTGTTAAGTCCAGCAATAAATTCCTAACAGAACTTTTGGATAAAAAAATCAAACAGATCTTTTGACTCCATCCGGGAATCAAAAGCAGGGCTTCATAATCTGCAGCCGTATGCTAGCTACAAGAGAAACGAGGCATTTGAAGTACAATGAAAATCTTGCCTCACTCTATGCTATTGACAAATCCTAAAGGTGTTTTGGTTTGAATTAGCCTCCGCTTATGAATTGTGTCATCATGTCAGCAAATTGCGCCATTATACACGAAATCAACTTACTTCCGTTGACTCCCTGATGTCAGGATGTTTGTGTAATTAAAGACGTTCCGCTCCCGAAATGTGTCGGCTTATATCGACCGAAGTAAAATTAAATTGTTGATAGAACGGTATGGTACGATTACGATTAGTTTGGGCCCGCGATTTTGTGTGCAAGTTAAAACAAATTATAAGGTACTGAGCTCGTAACAGGATTAAGATAATACTTTCTTAGATTTACGCAAATATTTGACATTTTTAAATAAAACTAACTTTTTCGGATTATTTCGCGGATTTATTTTGATTTTTGGTTCCCGACGTTTCGAATGCTTTACAGCAATCATGGCCACGGTAGAGACTGAGGATGAGGATTAAGATGTTTTTGCACGATAAAAAATAGCAGTAAATTAAAATCTGTTTCATTTAATTCTAGTAAATAATGTACATAAAAGAAATAATGAACATATGGGTAAGGATTTTTAAATGACGCATTTTTCGCGTTCGCTTACCTTTTTTTTTGAAATAAAATTGTGCATAACAAAACATGGCTGTGATTGATTGAATGAAAAGTTTTAGTTTACGCGATTCCAATAAATCTTTTTTGTAAAAAAAATATGAAATCGCTCGTATGCTTGATACCTCGAATATAAAGTAGAATATGTATTAATCTAGGATATAGGATATCTTCCCCCCCCATGTGTGTTAACCTTGTCGTGGTGTGGTGGCCAAAAGACACTGGGAGGCGGCCTACCTTGTTCGTCGGTGTGCCATGCGGGTTGCTCCAGGTACTCCTCTCATAGCAGAGTAGAACGTTAGAACATGTCCATGGTTTTTGTGGTTTCCTTCGGTAGGTCTGCTGTCGGGGTGTGGTTGAGTGAGTAAGCGATCCTCATTTGACGCGTATGCGGACACCTCATTAAGACGGGGGAAGGTTCCATTGGGTTTTAGTTGGTAGTACTGACTTTTCTAGCCAGTGAGTCTCACATAACTACTTGTATTAATACAGGTGGTATGCGTTAATTTCCCAACTTAAAAAAAATGGACATAGATTCGGCCGAACCCGTTAAGCGTGATTTGAAAACAAACGCACTGACTCACGAACTATCACGTTTATGATATTAGTGTTATATTAATGACGAATGTAAGAGTACTAATTCGTGAGACTTTGTATTTTCAATTTCTATATTACATATGAATACAAAGGATAATGAACTATGATGTGTATTGACACTTTTTAAACTTTGGGCTGTAGTAAATAGTATATTATGTTCAAGAAGAATACTATTAATATTCGAAATAATTGGTAGATCTCCTGAAACCTCGGCTGGTTTAGTAATCAAAATTCAGATATTGACTGCGATAGACATTATTCTATGTAGCAATTTATTCATACTTAATAACTTATCAAACCTATTCATAGAATACAATTACGACTTCAAATTTTTTTTCGTGTATACGTCGCACTTTATCATTACTAATTTTGAGTTGATTTTATAACTGTTTTGAAATAAATATATTACTCAAAGGTCAAAATATAAGTTTTTTAAATATAAATCCTCCCCAACTTTTTAGACAAAGGGAGGAGTAATTTAAAGATTTTAAAATACCTTTATAGTGAAGGATTGATTTTTTCTCTTTTTTTTACAATTTAATAAGCTCAATAAGATTACCATCATGGAACCACTCTAGGTTCCATTCCAGGTGAAAGGAATTGCGTAACAACTTGTATAACAGCGCATCGGACCGCATGCGAACTAAAGATTCTCATATACTCGCATATTTACACCTTTTATGTCACTTTCTAAGCAAACATCATAAACATCTACGTCGAAGTCCTAAGTTATTTTCATCTCTTTATTATTTTAACGAAATTTTCGTCTAATAGATTGTTTATATTTTTAAACACAAGAAGTAATAGGAAAAACGGTACTGCACTGTTTTGTCTTTGCCTACTTATACATACATATATACGTTTCGCTTGGGTGCTTCCCTAGGCTTGAATGGTTTAGGAAGGCATGAAATAGAAACGTCCAAAGAAATAATCTTTTTTTTCAGTCAGGAAATTTTGCAGGAGTATAGGTACAGAATAACCCACTAAAGTTTCATCGCATACGAACAAGCATACGAACATTCATTTTTATTTATGTAGAAGACTAGCGATTCACCCTCGCTTGGTTCGGGTTCGTCATAGGTACGTTTTAACGGTTAGTATGAATTTTTCAGAGATGAAATATTTTCCCGCAATAAAAAGTATCCCATATGTTGACCCGGATAACCAGCTATCATCATACCATTTTATTTTTAAATCTGTCCAGTAGTTTTCTCGTGATGCGTTCCCAGATAGACAGACAAAAATTCTGAAAAGTAAGTTAGGGCTCTGTGTCGATAATAATGACTATTTCAATAAGATTTTCCAAAAAATATTTGATGTACAGATTCGGCTCAGAACTTTATTATATGTGTAGATTTATTATAAGTTTATTATTTATTTTTTATATTTCTTAATTTATTCAACTCTAAAATATAATATACGTAATTGCAATATGTATATAATTGTTTTATTATTGTTTTATATGAGGCACGTCTTGTTAGAAGTATGCAGTTACAAGGTTCTTCAGTTTTCATTTGTGCAGAATAAAATATATAGATAACTACGATTAATTAATGTAAATATATTTCTTTATTAAAATATTTTTTGTATTTTTATTGAATGTTAATAGTAAATTGGCCGGATATTATTTTTCAATCAATGATTTGAGAAAGTACTGCTTTTTATTTTTATATCAATAATAAGTGGCTATTATTATTGATATACCTATACCTTCCGGTTATATTTTAGTTATAATAAATTATTTTCTAACAACATTTGTTCATAATAACTGTCATTCTATTTCTGCCGTCGTAAAAAAAGAAGGCCGCAACTTGGTCAAAGTTGATTTCGAGATATTTGAAATTTTGTCTTAGTATGTACATACTTAGTAGTACTTTGTACGTAGTCAGGATGAAAATTGTTATGGTATCTCCTGATTCGTAAGACTTAGAGCTTTATGAGTAAGACTATCGAATAGCATTTTTTTTGCTGATTCCGAATCTGCACTTAAGTCATTTTTGACCAAATTGTTAGTTAGGGCCTTCTTTATTACTTTACGGCAGATTTCTGACTATTCAATAAAGGATGAGCTACGCGGGAAGGGTCTAGTATATTTTCAGTCAGATTTTTTATAATTATCGTTTAGTTTTAATTAAACATACTTATTTTAATATTTACGAATTAGGAATTTTATTGTTAATAATATATTCCCTGATATCTTCCTTATAATTTTTATACAACGAGCATTCTAATTATGAAAACTATTTCTACTTCAAATAACACTCAAATCAGTAGAGCGGTCACAGTATACTAAGTAACAAACATACATATATATGGTCTAGCGACTCAGACTCGCTTCGCTTAGGGTTCGTCCCTAAACAAATCTATCCCACGGAAATCGTACATTTTCCGGGATGATGTATAGCTTAGAGCCTTCCTCAATAAATGAGCTATCTAATGCAAAAAGAATTTTTCAAATCGCATTTTTAGTTCCTGAGATTAGCGCGTTTAAACAAACAAACAAATTCTGCTTCTTTATAATATTAGTAGGTATAGATGTTATATAAAAAAGTCAATCTCACTATGTCACTTTCCGGAATATAATCTACTTATGCAAAACTCATAGCCGATAGGAAAGAAGGAAAAAAATACTAACAGATTTATATGACAAATTACAATTCTTATACATGGGCGATTAGCGCTACCAGCTGTTATCTTATAATATTAAATGAGTAATTCTTGTATATAAATATAGATTTATTTCATTTATCTGGAAAACGCTCTAAAAATTTGGATCTAATTTTGTATTCAGATAAGGTTTTGCTTTCTAAGCTTATCTTTATAGATGTCTTTCCTAAAAAAACTCAATTTTTACATACTTTTCGCAAAAAGTCGGTCGCCTGGGTACTAATCTATACATATACCTAATAAAATTGTAATTAAGTGCAATTTGTACATTAAATTTTTTTTAGGTTATCTTATTGAAATAGTCCTTCCAATAAGATTTATCGATACAGAGCCCGAATCTATAGTTTTTAGAATTTTCACGTTTATATCTGCCTGTTTATGTTGATGAAATTTAGTACGATAATAGCAAGTTATCCAGGTCAACATATTGGATATTTTTTACTGGGGGAAAATATCTCATCTCTGAGAAATCGATACTAAACGTTAAAACGTAACTAGGGACGAACCTAAGCGGAGTGAGGTTGAGTCGCCAGTACTAAATATAATAGATGCAACTTTACTTTTGAAAGGTAACTCTAGAAATGTCTAATACGACCCGGATGTGAAGGCACGAGCTGGTAAAGGTCGCTGATGCATCGTCGCACCGGAGCTTAGTGATGTAACACTTTTGTAATCATAAGCATTCGATTCATACGTTTTATTCATGCAATAAAAATAACTGAGTGGCATTCAATATGCTGTAATGAAATTCTATTATGATGAGATGCAGATATATCTTTTATTTTATGGTATAAAGTGTTATTTTATGTGTTATTTTATTTATGTTTAGTCCATCTTTACGTAACATTAACGCGTGTAATGCGAATCTAAAGCCATAATTTGCGTCTTCTGCAATAGAAAAAGACCCAGTGAATTGAACTTGCTGAGTGGTATACAATTAACAGACAGAAAAAATGTGATAACAAGAATTAAGTGCTTGAAAATTTATCTAGTATATTTTGTAAGAAAACATTTAACTATGAACTTTGAACTCGTAAAGATTCTATAGTAATTAATTTTAGTGAAAAATGGAGTTTTACAGTGTTTGGTTCCTTTTTGGTAGATGCTTTTTACTCTATTAACTGATTTTTTTATTAGAATAAAATTAATATTATTATAGGGACTACACGTGAAAAAGCGGGAAACACTTCAAGTAGGTCCTCAAATTATTATTTTACATCATTATGTATTGGGATATTACATAGCATCAGCTGTTCAGTGGTTATATGAACCTGTTACGCTGTTCTTACGTTAAATGAAAGAACAAATCAATAAATATACCATCGTATTTATTAGAAATAGGATGAGAGCTATACCATTTATGCTTACAACTTACTCATAAAAATAACTCTTCAGTAACGGCTAAAAATACATATATGTAGGTATATATATAAAAATAGCGTCTTCAATAATGGCATTTTCTCGATGTGAATAAGTTGTGCTTTTATGTTTTATTTTGCCAACTGATAGATTTAATTAGCACGCGAGTTAAAATAACATTAGTTAAGATTGAAGCCAATAAAATTTGTTTACGTAACGGTTAGTTATTAATAATAAATACGATTATTAGACATTTTCGTAAATGTCAAGATTTGACCTTACGAGAGAGATGAGACGATTGCAAGGTGTTTATGCTAAACTAAGATTATGCAATATTATCACAAGAATTATATATATACATAATATTATAGAGAGGCAGAGTTTGTTTGTTTGAACGTGTTAATCTTAGGAACTACTAATCCGATTTGAAAAATCTTTTTGCATTAGATAGCCCGTTTGTTGAGGATGGCTATAGGCTACATATCATCCCGGTAGAATGTACGATTCCCGTGGGATAGACTTGTTTTTGTCTAGGGACGAAACCGAAGCGAAGCGAGGCGAGTCGCTGGTTTTTTATAACAAGACTTTCAGTTTCAAAATTTACTTAGACGTACTATCATAATTGTACTAATACTAAAATTACATACTTAAACGTTATTTCCTTCGCAATCTAAATAGAGTCGACGTGTTAATTGTTACGGTCAATGAAGTTATTTTGCATTCTCCTCACAGCACACTTGGTAAAATATGATTCTTATGTAAAGTATAATATTATGATATTACGTCAATATTTGATCCGCGAATCAAATTATACTCTTACTTCAATTGAGTAGTTCTAGAGTATTTGTATTTGATAAATGAAGAGATTTCCTCTGATATGCTATCACTTTAATTAATACTTATAATAATAGGTAACTATCATTCACTCGCGACTCTGCCTGTGCAGTTTTAAAGTAAGGGGTTTTGTACAAACTTCAAACCCCTTTTTTATTTCGTGATTAATTAATTAGAGAGAGAGAAAGAGAGAGAGAGGGGGAAGGGGAGAGAGAAAGAGAGTTATATTTCGCTTTAATGTAATATTTTTTTTTATTAAACTCTACATCCTGGTTAAAAATAACCTATGTTATAGTTGACTCAATTTTTCATGCATTAGTAGGTAAATATCCTATCAATTTTTTTAATTTTTTTTAACCTTTAACACTGCGGGTATAACCATACGAATTCTAAATGGGTTAGTTATTCAAAAATCATCGACAGACACTTTCATTTCATCTATATTAGGTGTTCTTATGATACTTTCTTAGATTCACGCGAATATTTGACATTTTAAATAAAAGTATCTTTTCGGATTATTTCGCGGATTCATTTTTATTTTTGGTTCCCGACGTTTCGAATGTTTGATGGCTGTAAAGCATTCGAAATGTCGGGAACCAAAAATCAAAAGAAGTCCGCGAAATAATCCGAAAACTTAGTTTTATTTATAGGTGTTCTTTTTGTTATATTCAGTTTTTAATAAAATATTATTAATAGGTACGTTACTTTTTTTTTAATCTTTTTTTTTATAAATTATTGATAGTAGAATTCCATAGCCGTCCAAATAATATATTTGTTTTTTATATTCAAATCCCATTAGTTATGCCGTATTCTAATTTTATTGCTTCAGGTAAAAGCTGGTCCAATAAATAATAATTAATAATATCAATAGAAATTAATTTAGAGCGAGGTCAAAACTGTAATTTCATTATTCATCAGGATCGCATCTTCTAATTTATCTGTTTTATTATTAATTCTTCTATTGTATATGTAAATAATAAAAGCCAAAAAATCTATAAAAATATTAAGCTGTAGCTTATGATCATTATTAAATTAAATTATTTATTTTCAATTATATCAAATTTAAAGAAAAGCCAAAAATATCTTCTTTTTATTTACAGGTTTTGTTTTTATTAATCGAATACTCTTAAAACTATCAGCAGAAAAGTGATTGATTGATGTATCAACGCACAGGCCAAACACTTATGGCTAGAAACCTGAAATTTCACACACGTATTCCTCTTGTGACGTAGGCATCCACTAAGGAAGGATTTTTCAAAATTCAACCCCCAAGGGGGTGAAATAGGGGATAAGAAATTGTATGAAACTCTTTATTCCTTGGACATATTTGCATGAAGTTTCGTAGGTAGGTACTTTTCGTAGTATGATCGCGAGCGAAGCCGCGAGTTCTGCTAGTATTCAACAATAATAAATGTAATAAATGACGAATTTTAATATTAATGAATATTTTATAAAATGAAGCAGGCTGCATAAATGTTCTCAAAGATGAACGAAAGGTCATATGTATATGTCATTGAAATGATGTGCAATCTTCGTGAACATAAAATGCGTTGAACTCTACAATTTTTTGTTATTATTATTTACTACTAAAGCCTTGTTAATATATTTCTTACGCACGATTTTTTTATAATTAAAAATTTTATGTACTCTTCACGCATCTTAGAAACAAAGGTCGTGCTGCGATTTTTTTCCATATCCAAATTATCACTGTGAAAACGCTTAGGTACCCTACATATCGAATGTGTACCAAAATATGGACTGTCAAGATGTTATTCTACTATCTATAACATTATAAAAAGGCAGAGTTTGTTTGTTTGCTTGAACACGCTAATCTCAGTAACTACTAATCCGATTTGAAAAATTCTTTGTTATATAGTCTATCCATTCCATACTAACCAATAAAATGTACCTAGGGACAAACCCGAACGAAGCGAGGGTGAGTCTAGCGAATATAATAACGATGTCAATACAATTTTTAAAATTTCTATTCTTTAAATATCTTAGAATGACATCTTGTCTAAGGCCCCTGATGGATAAATGGGTTTCTGTACTAAAAATCAATTATAAACCATTATTCTAGTGGTTTTTGAGTTAAAACACAAATAAGTAGACATACAGTGACTTCTTTTAATACGTAAGTATATGAAAGTAAAATTACATTCATTCATCAATGTCCTTTTAAATTACTACATAATTATTTTGTTATTATAACGCGAAGATAATAAGTTTTTATGGAAATTTTATCAACAAAGAATGACAATATGACAGCTTCATATATCATTATATAAATAGTTGGGCTTTTAAATTTCTATTTATAACTTTTTGATTTCAAGCTTGTGGCTTAACGTTAATGCAGTTTTGAATAACAATAGCTTAACAAAAAATTATATGCCGTACAACGGGATGACCTCAAACGGTAAATCTAGCGAAGTACTAACTACTAAGTAAGAACTTTGCGAGATACTAACACATTTTATTATATAAAAGGTTCTGTGTTCAAGATATTTTGCTTGAACAATATTGTTAAATATGTTTAATATTAAAACGTATCTATGGAATATGAAGTTGAATATAAAGTCGCCCGACAAAAATCCTATTTTTGTCTGTTTCTTTGTTTCTTTTTTTTTCTTTTTTTTTTGTCTCGGTTAATCTCAGGAACTCGTAAACTAATTTCAGCTTTGCCTATACAGAAATTAAAGTAATAATATGTGAAAATAAATAAAGAAACTGATAAAAATTTTAAAGCTTATTTCTTAATGTAAATAAAAAAAAACATTATAAGTACTTTTAGTAATAATTATATCAATTAATATCCAACCTAATCCTACTGAATATGACTATGACGAATTAAGAAAAATAAATGTATGTTGCAACTCTATGTATTCGTAGTACTTAATTATTTTGACCATTAAGAGTTTGTTAACGATGTGAAAGATAGCAAATGGCAGTATAGTTTACATTGATCTTCGTATTATGGTAGTTCATCCTTTATGTTTATTTGTTGGATTTTCTTCAAGGTGAATGTTTTTGTATGTTTATTTAACACTTCCCTTCGCACGGGTTCGCCTTTAGAAAATCAAAAAAAATCTATCCTAGGGGAACCGTACATTTTTCCGGGATAAAAAGTAGCCTCTGTGCTATTCCAGACTAATCTATTTCTATATCAAATTACATCCAGATCCGTTCCGCCGTTCTGGCTTGATTGAGTAATAGACATCCATCTAAACATCCAAACATCTAAAGTTTCCAATTTAAAATATTAGTAAGATAATCCCGTAACCACTATTATAAAGAAGACAAATATTTTTTTTAAAACGATTGCTTTATTTATCCATCATACTGAGCATTCCTTTCCTAGGTATTTAAAAAAATATTAAATGTGCTGAAATATTCCTGCAATTTCACCGTTTTTAAAAGTAATCCGAGAAAAATGTAGGTAGTAAGTTCAAATAGATGATTTGTATGAATAAATTGCTCACAAAACAATAATGTAGTCGTTCTTAAAAATAGCTTTATTTGCAATATATGTAGATCAAATAGCTTTCCTCGAAAATGGTTTATTGAAATTTTAAATTATCATACATGTTTCGAGCGTTCCTTTGTATCAAAGTTAAAGAAATGTATTTGGTTTTCAATGACTTCTTTGTTCATTTACCTGCTTTATTTTACTTTCAAAGGTACATCATATAGCTTATTTGTAAGCCCGTGGTATTGCATGACCAAAATGTATCTTTTTTTTCTGATGATGCCCTTAGGTAGGGTAGGTGTAGCTGTAGTTGGTATTGATATAAGCGTAATAAAGAGATCTTTACAAACCTCCACGTTTATAATTTCATAATTTTTGTATACTGAAGTTTTAATTTTTAATAAATTTTAACTTAGGACAGTGAGAATACAAATACTTACAAAATTGGAATTTTTGAATAAATTAATAAGCACATTTTCTTAAAAAACACGTCAATTTCAATTTTACAGTACGAATCAAAACTGCTGTAAAAATTCCTCAAAGAGGAAATTCAGTTTGATTGTCTCATGAAATAAAAGACGGAAAAAGTACAATTTAAAAAAGTTCTTCGAGCGACCGTTATGAAACTTCCTGCCGTGCACCGCAAGGATTGAAATGAAATTAATAACCGCTAACAATTCTTGGCTTTTAAACTGGGAAATATTTTTTGGCGCATCTACCTGAGCGATTTTTTGTTATCCTTGCAATATTGCTTGCACGTCCAATCTTATATGTACTTATCTGCCCAGAGGGATTTCCAATTTTGTACCAGTCGATGGAACGGGGAATGTGGAAAAACATTTTCGATTTTTTTTCAGAGGAAGGCCGATGAGGCCGCACAAGTGAATGATCGCTACAATATGTCCCCGGCTAATGATATCCAAGGCTTATCGGATCGCCGTACCGTGTCATTTTTACGGATTCGTACGGGATTTATGTAAATTTGTTTTGTCAGCGGCTCGCCTTGTTACACGGTAAATCTGTCGATATTGAGAATATTGATATTCTCGGCTTTTCAGCGCTCCCCTCCGATAATTTATTTCTACGCATACCTAATAGCTAAATTTAAATTGTATCCGCATCGCGATTATTAAACGAGTGTGTTATAAAATTTCATATCAACACATACAAATGTTTACTAATTCATCGTTTTATGACCGTGCAGTGCTAAAACTACTCGTTATTAAAATTTGCTGCGACGAAAAATCCTATTTTCAATGTCGATTTAGTATAAAATTTTATTTTTGAGTATATATATACGTTTATTATTTTATAGGTAATAACGAAAAAGGTAGCTTTTTGCTATTAGCTCTTTTGCTTTTTTAAAAAACGTTCTAATTTAAAATGTTGAAACAGATGACAATTCCATTTGCATATTTAAAAGTCCTTGATGATATACCTACTTTAATACTTAAGCGGTTCACCTTTAAACTAGTGGGACATAATTCAGAGCATTACGCGTCTCGACTCTACAATAGAGCCATCTTCGCGAATTCAATGAGTATGCACATGATTGGCTCTGATAGGGATGAATGAGAATGGAGCATAATGTCCCTGAACTCTCGCTCACACCGCGCATATTATCTGTTTTACCGTAAATTCTGCATGTAGAGTAGATATTTTAAGTAAAATCGTTCTAATATACAAAATGGATAAGTTTATATTAAGTTAACTTAAGTGAATTTAAATAAACTTAAATTTCAAAATTTCATCTTGATTTAATATATAATCATTATTTACAAGTAAGTTTGTGGATGAATTCATTATTTATCGATATTGTCTAACAGTAGGTATATTTTTTGTAAGGCTCTATAAATTCATGGTGTTTAATTTATTTAAACTAGTTTTATAGCCTTCGATTGAATTGCATAAGATTGCATGCTAGGCTCGCTGTCATGGAAATTATCGCACCCATCTGCTATTTATTCACTAACACCTCAGGTAATGGTTTAATCAAACTAAATTGGATGCAAAGGTTTAATTTGAATTGCTATCGTAATTCAACTTGTAAGTTATTCTTTGTTTACGACTGAACAATTAGTTTAAGCTAATTTAAAATTTGTTCAAAAAATTGTGGAAGATCAATAAAATTGTTTTATTTATATATTCTTTCGGCAAAATTCAAACTATACCTAAGCTATATTTATGCAAAATAACACATTGATACATTTTCCTGTTGCTACGTGAAAGAAAGAAAAGCCGACAATATCACTTTTAAGCGGAAATCATCACTTTTAAGTGCAATAAGTAACATGATATAAATATTGATATGTCGGTCTTTTGGCTTAGGACTTACAATTATTTGATTGATGTCTTCGTGGTGGAGCGGTAGACTAATCTGATCTGAATCGTGTATCGAGCGAAATTGCATTTGTATTCAATGATAAGATAAATCAAATGCATCTGCAGAATACCTAGATTAATTACAGCAAATTGTTTTAATTGAGTTGCCTATTCTGAGGAATTCGATAATACTACATACATATTATGTAGGTACAAATGTATGAATACAATTATATTAATGTCATCGAATATTATATTTATACTAGCGACTCACCCTCGCTTCGCTTCGGGTTCGTCCCTAGACATAAACCAATCTATCCCACGGGAACCGTACAGTTTTACAAACAAACAAACTCTTCAGCTTTCTAATATTAGTACAGATGTAACTTTATTGGTTAATGGTGTTTTCAATTTGGTTTGGCAATCAAATTGTTCACGCTGAATGTTATTATAAAGCATCAGGATATCGCATTTTTTTCCTTTCCTTTGGGACAGAGGTCCAATACGTTGGGATTACTAGAAACACTCGATGATCTTTTCTGAGTAAGCCATAGGAAATTGCCCAATGATAGTTACCGGTTAATGCTTAGGAACTGTGGGAAATTAAATGCTGCTACAGAATGGAGTCTGGATGGGCTACAAAAGTAGGATGAAAATTAGAATGATGTAGGTTTAGTGACAACACTGAAACTTGGCCGATTGACTTGAGGTGTAATTCGTCTTCCATTAAGGTGACCCTTCCAAAATTGCGAATTACCTATACCTTTTACTTATATCGCTTCGCCCTGGACTGCAGAAATGACAAAGGCTATGAAGAAGCGGGGATATATATTATTTCCTCCTGGAGATCTGAGATTTCTGGTTTCGACACTCACCTAAAGCTGACCTACGTGCTACATAATATGATGCGCTTTGTTTATTATTTATATTATTTAAAAAAAGTATTATTATTGGAACAAGTATCTTAATTTTGAAAATTAAAACTTTATGCTCTTAGGTTACTGTTTAGATGCGCAATGATAAAAATGTATTTATATTTTTTATATATAATACACCTAGTATTAACTACCTATACTCAGTCAAAATGAGCGCTGGCTATCCAATGTGATGTGTTACGTGGTTTTCTGACAATTGTTTTGTTTGCGCTATATCGCGTTACTCCATAGGGACGTCAACTATAACTATGAACATGGATCGTTTTGTTACCACATCAGCGTAATGCTGTGGCAATTGTAATTTAACCCGAACATTATCAAAGCTAGTGGGCGTGAAGAGATAAACGTATCCCGTGCACGGTTTGTTAAACAAAACGCTTTAGAGTTCCTTTAGTTTTTATATAATTGTGCATTAGAAGATATTCTAGACTTGAGGTACTTAAGTTAAATATTATTAGCACGTGATATAATCGCAATACAAATGCCTTGAGCAGGGTCGGTTCTGCAACCTTTGGTACAATGAACCATGACTGTAAAGTACATCGTGTATGTGATTTATAGCATACTCATAATTAATTAATATTAGTCATTTGGCTTTTATTATTTTTCTTGACTTGTTCCTTTAAATTTTGGACCAAATAAGTTCTTGCAATGTATGTATGTATGTATATTCATAATTTCATTTTGAACGCTACATTTTATATTTCCTGCATAATATAATAAATGTTTTACTGAAGTTTTTTTTTAGTCTGAACGAGATCCACAATCTTTTTCTGATGGAATTGAAACGTTCTAATCTCGTTAAGTAAGACCGGAAGAACTCTCAAATAGCAAACAATTGTTTAGGTACAATCAAAAATTACTCAACGCTGCTAAAAGCATTTATCTTATTTTCTGTATATTTCTTGTTTCTTATTCAAATTGTATATTATATGATTCTTAATACAATAAGCTGTATTCTTTATATTTATAATACTACTAGCGATGCACCCTCGCTTCGCTCGATTTCGTACCTAGGTACGTTTTAACGGTTAGTGAGGAATAAATATACTATATATATATACATAGGTATAGAAAAGTAGGTGTGTACTATAAAAAAAATATATCCCTCACTTAAGAAATGAGTCCTAACCAAATCCTATGTTGTCCTTCGTAGGATCTCGAATTATTTCCAGACCAAATTTCATCTAAATTGGTTCAGCGGATTAAGGGTGAAAAGGTAACAGACAGACAGAGTTACTTTCGCATTTATAATATTAGTATGCATACAAAATATTCTATTAAATTTTACGTCTTTTTTACTTCAATATTTGGATTTTTGCGTTTCAGAAAATTACTTCCTGAAAACTTTTTTATTTAGATTTCTACATGTGCTTATATGTTGATCAACACAGTAAATGTTAAAGAAAATAATCTTTTATAATTCATCCAATTCAATTCAGACGTCTATGTCTTAGTAATCAAATTCCGGCCATCATTCAGTACTTGAGATTTTTATTTGAATTACCCAGATTTCTCAGTGATTTCTCACGACGCGTTCACAGTGCAAATTACTTTCAATGTTGGTTTAGATTTAAGTCAGTTCTTAGATTATGTGAAATGTTACTTTAATATTGCTAAATATTTTTTTTATCTTTTGTTACAGGTAACTGGAAAAACTATTTTGCATTGCAAGTGGTGTATTTAAATTTTAAATATCCATGTAAGTTCTACACTAACGTTTGTGCAACTTGAATATTTTGCTAGTGGAAGAATTTATAGATTTTAGTTCCAAAATTACGAGGACTCTTGGACTGAATCCAAAGTTAGCCGGTGTAACTAAGGGCAACTTATGCGCAGAGAAATCATCTCCAACTCAATTAACTCGTAACGAAATAAAGTTTGATGCTTAGTTATAATTAATGTTCAGGTTGATGGTGTTGGATTATGTCGCAGTATGTTTTTTTCTGGTTTTTTTAATATTTATTTGACGAAGACCACTTGATGTTATAAAAAAGTGATAATCGATTGATGATTTACCTATTTCCGAGTTTTATTAAATCCCTTATAGGCGATTGAGTCATGAACATACAATTATTCAATCATCACAAATTCTCATATTTGTAAAATAATAGTAGGACACTTAAATAATCATTACTAATATTATAAATGTGAAAGTTTGTGAGATGGACGGATCTGAATGAAAATTGGCACAGATTTAGATTATAGTCTGGAATAGCACATAGGTTACTTTTTATCTCGGAAAATGTACGGTCCCCGTGATAGAATAGGTTTGTTTTTGTCTAGGGACGAACCCGAAGCGATGCGAGGGTGAGTAGCTAGTATTTAATACATCTCTTAATATTTTATTTTGGACTGAATCAGAGGTGACTTTATTTTTCATTTAAAATTTAACAAGTTATTGGAAATCCTTCGAATTGAAATTAAAACAAGTCGCAAATTCCTCAATTTATATACAATAGAAATCTAATATCAGACTAAGAATTGTCTCACTCAGATTTTAATTGGAACCCTGCGAATTGGGTGGCGAATGCCTGTATTATTCGGATTTCACGCCAACAATTTGCAGCTAATGCCATTCAATTTGCTGCGAATATTCCTTGATTAAGATTTGCTAGAGGTTTACACCTAGTCGTAATAGGATTAGGTATAGGGAATTATGTACGGTCAAATGGTCTTAGTGTGTGCTAAGTTGCTATATATACATTTTAGCATCAACGGTGCACAACGTGTGTCAGTTTAACGTAATGGTTTGTACGTGGTTTACGAGCTTGTCAACAGGTGGGCATTTTGTATTGTTATTTTGAAGTATCTACTTGCGGTCATTTGTACAAATATAGATACTTATTGTTCCTCCTTCATTTATGTCTTTCATTTTAGGGCTTAATAGATCAAACTTGGTTACAACCTTAATATCCAATTATAGGTTTATTAGGTATCATTATCATAATTTGAATATTGTTCTGTACAATCACTTATTTTACAATAGCCTCTAACACAAAAAGTTTTGTTTTAAATTTTAATGTGTAAATTATTGTTTTTCGTATGTTTCTTAAAATCATGACAATATTACAAGAATAATAACAAAATATGTTTTGTGGATGATTATGCTTGTTATTTCGTCACGGTACTTAACGGATTTCAGTAGAGTAGAGAGAGCTTATATCCTGCAAATAGAGAAAGTTTGCTTTTTATTGACGTACCTCCCATGTGACCGGAGCTGTGAAGAAAATCTAGTAAATAATAAAAAAATAAAATATAAATTATATTTTTTCATAGCCTCAATGCATAATTCAGACAAACAGACATCAGTGATATTGTTTTTTTTATAGTAATAATGTAATTCCACATTATGTATGTAATAATAACAATGTATATTGTATACGCACATAATATCTGGCAGAGGCAGTAGTAGCCCAGTGGTAACGCGCTTGCTTGGGAAACCAAGTGACGCGGGTTCAAATTCCGGGTCTCGCACCTCTGATTTTTATGTGCGAATCATTTCCAACATGATTACCAATTGTCTTACGGTGAAGGAAAACATCTTGAAGAAACATGCATGTCTGAGAGAATCTAGCAAGTTTTCGAAAGGCATGTGAAGTCTGCCAACCCGCAATTGATCAACGTGGTGGACTATGGCCTGATCTCCTGAATATTGAAGGGAGGCCTGTGCCCAGCAGTGGGACGTTAACAAGGGCTGACAATAACAACAGCAACAATAATATCTATACATATTATAATAAAATTCTAATTGAGTCGAATCTGTACATTAAATATTTTTTGGAAAATTTTATTGAAATAGTAATAAATATCGATACAGAGGCCAAATCTATAGTTTTTAGAATTTTTGTCTGTCTGTGTGTGTCTGGGAACGCATCACGAGAAAACCACTCGACAGATTGTGATAAAATTTAGTAGGACGATAGCTGTTTATCCGGGTAAACATATAGGATATCTTTTACTGCGGTAAATTTATCTCATCTCTGAGAAATCCATACTAACTGTTAAAACGTACCAAAGGACGAATGAGGTCGCTAGTTATAAATATAACTCAAAATTATAAAAGAATTAAAATTTATGTGATGACTTCCCATTTTTAATGAATAAGATATCTTTCCACATATCTACAATCAAATCTTCAGTTTTCATTGGTGGTAATATCGTAAAGCGAATAAATACAGAGTTCAAGAGTGTGTATCTTGCTTTTATAGCTCATCAAAGTTAATGATTCTGCCTCATAAATTAGACGTAACGAGTAAGACCGAGGCAAAAATGTTCAAAAGCTTCACTTATGTATATGTACAAGATGTCCTTTGGTAAGACATTGGATTCTCTTAATTTATTCTTTAAATCTATTGTTATAAATGTCTTAATAATATTATTAACACGGGGTTTTAAGTTTGGCAGTATTTGTTTTTTTAATAGTAGGTATGTATCATTATTTTAAGCTCGAATACATAAGTACTTAAGCTATAAAATATATACATAAATTTATTTAACTTATTTAAGAACTTTTATTATACATCTATACTAATATTGTAAAAAGACTTTGAACGCGCTAATTTCAGGAACCACTTATCTGATTTAAAAAAATCATTTTGCATTGGATAGCCCGTTTATTGAGGAAAGCTATAGGCGATATATGATATAGTATATATATATATATATATATATATATATATATATATATATATATTCTATCAATTTCATACTAATCGTTAAAACGTACCTAGGAACGAACCCGAGTGAAACGAGGGTGAGTCGCTAGTGTTTATAAATAAACATTGAATAGTTTTATATTCTAGTTAA
Source organism: Fabriciana adippe (assembly GCA_905404265.1). Lineage (NCBI taxonomy): Eukaryota > Metazoa > Arthropoda > Insecta > Lepidoptera > Nymphalidae > Fabriciana > Fabriciana adippe. Next base: position 11,149,196 of record FR989995.1, on the reverse strand, counting down.
ATTAAATTCATCGTAATAAGTAAAGCCGTGTTTTAAAAGTAAACGAGATTACTGGATTCAAAGTGTCTAAACTTGATCCTAATGCGCTTTTTTATAGAGCTTTTAAAACTTTTTATTTATTTACTTAATGTTTCGGTACTATGAACACAAGTACGCTATAAAGAGAAGTACGCTAATGATTGTGGGATCTCCAGTTCACATACGCTCATAACTTGTTTTAAATTAATGTGACTTTTGTTTATCTATTTATAGCTGTTTCTTACTATACACTTCATTTTGGGATTTAAGTAGTTTTTTATTTTGGCACAAGTTTAGTACATGAGACGCGGCCTCTGGAGAAGTGGGTGGTATTTTTGGATAGGAGAGATGATAGGAGGTTCAAATATATAAAAATTGAAGGGGTCAAAAATTATGGAGATTTAAAGTTAGAACATTTCCATGCATTTCTATACCTAAATAAGTAATTGCAAAAGATAAACATACCTTTAACGATTAGTAAACATCCTTTTTCGTGTAAAATCCATATTTTCGTAACAATTAAGGCTTTATTGTATTAATATTTTGATAATTTCACTAAAAACAATAATCTAAACAAAATAATCTTAAATTTTGACAAAACTCTCAATTTCTGTTTTATATACCGCTTTCAGGACATAATAGATTATCGCTTAATAATTAGTTAAGAGATATGCATATTAAAAGTGAAAATTGTCATCAGATTACTAAGATTTTAAAATAGAAATATATTATTTTCGAGTTTTTATTTTATTTATGTAAAGTATTAAGTTATAATATAATTAATTTTACACTAAGCTACATTTTTTAAACCATTATTTTATATTATTATCTGTGAACACTTTTCAGTATTTTTGGCGGGTAGCCACAAAACACCGCGAAGTTCGATAGTTTATGTGAATGCGATCTGTATTCATTAAACGCGCTTAGATTTTCATATTATTTGCTCTTTTTCATAATTATTTTTCTCATATTATTTTTCAGTCGTAATTAGTTTTTGTAAATTTTTGTATACGTTCGTTTCTAGTTTTTTTGTTTTAATAGTATTTACCATAGTTTTAAGTGTTCTTAGTGTTTTAAGTGTACTCATACAGTTTATAAACGTAAGTAGACAATTTTTTTAATCTAAGTGTATTATTTATTTTCGATTAAGTGATAGATCCGACTTGGATAACGTAGGTTGAGAAGGCTAAGGCGGGAGCAAAGCGTAGCGTAGCTCTCGCCTTAGCCTTCTCGTTAGGTCTTTTTTTATTTCGAACCCAGAACCCCTGCTATTATTAGTGCTTTATGATAATTTAAAATTCGGTGATAAAGGGTATAGCCGGATATACATATGAAATTTGCCCCCGTGGAATTTTCTCCTCATACTTTAGGGATCATTTAGGTACCAAATAAAAATAATTCTGTCAAAATTTCATCTTTTTATCTCAAGCCGTTATCGAGATATTAAAAAAAAACTACTTTTTCGATTTTATTTTTTTATTCATAGTAAAATTAAAATTTGATAATCGCCGATTTTTTCGCTAATACTTACGAGTAAAAGGCATGAAAAAAAATTTTTTTTATGATTCCCAGACCAAAAGACAATTTTTTAGAAAAGAAATAAAACTAAAATTATTTTTTTGACCGTATTATTGAAAAGTGTCCACCTCCAAATTTTGTCAGAAAATGTCTTTTGTGCTCCTTTATACTCAGGATTTTTTTCAATTTTTTTGATGTGGTGGAACAATGTGAAAAAAATTAAAAACATTTTTTTTCTCATATTCCAATGTAAGAAAAAAAATTATATATATGTATTTTTCTATCAAAACTAATATTTTAACATTGATAGAAAAATACATAAATAAATATTTTTGACCGGAAGAACATGTCAGTTAATCTTCGTCACTATCTTTATTTACTATAACATTAACTTTTCATCTATAAACAGATGACTCAATATTTCGGCAGGTCTTATTATCTTAGCCAAATGTCAAACCTGGGCAAGATAATATATAACCGCTGTAATGTGAGAGCAGCATCCAGTAGTACGCCTTCCATTAGCATTGTGCCTAACATCTGAATCAAGTTTCGTACCAAATTAATTGTGTAGAAAACAGGAAACTCGACAAAAAAAACTAGTTTTAGGAAGTAGTTTATTGTCTAGATTATGATCAAAAATTTGGACTCTTGCTTGATATTACCATGACCTGCTTCAAATACCCAGCGCACTTTGGTAACAAAACGGAATTGATTTGACTCGACTATAATAAACTGATTTCGTTTCCCTTTAAGAGCCGGCATTAACACTTTGAATCCTAGTTGTTCCTAATATTCTGTTAGATCACGAAAGCCTCGATCTACTATGATAATATCATCTTTTTTAAGTAACTTAATGAGACCATTAGGCTTGCTCGAGACGATTTTTATAATTTCAGCATCGTTCATGTTAGCTGTGTAAGGTAAGCCCCAAGCATAATTAGAACAAAACCATTCGTAGTGCTTATTGTAAATGGTTTGCACAGAGGTACTTTTTTTTGATAAGAATATGATTTTCTCTGGTATTCATTATTTGTACTTTTTTGATGGCGAATATATGTTCCATTACAAATACTCGTAAATACCGTTTACCAACCGTGAAGTCGGAGGAGATTGTTTACGCTCCTCTATCTAGCGAAATAGTTTGAGGACTGGACTGGACTGGGCTTATGTATACAATTTTCGTTCTGCTGATTTTCGAACCAACATTCTCCAGTCTTTGTTGCCATTTTTCCAGTCTGCTCTGGACCTCGCACCCATCTTCACCGATCAACACAATATCGTCTGCAAACATCACGCACCAAGGTGACTCCCCCTGTATATCCGTTTTCAGAGCATCCAATGCCAACAGGCAGAGGTATGGACTTAAAGCCAATCCTTGGTACAAACCTACTTAGCAGGCACTCCTTCTTCTGTTTTGACAGAAGAGCCCCACCACAAAACCTCTCGGGGAATCTTATCATACGCCTTTTCTAGATCAACAAACACCATATGCAAGTTTTTATGTGCGCGTCTTTATTTCTCATATAGTTGGCGCATCGCGAATACGACATCTATTGCCCTGCGTCCTGGCATAAACTTAGCACAGAGCTTTATTCCCCGATAATTGTTGCATTCTTCTACATCTCCTTTCTTTTGTGATTATGTGATGAGCACGAGAGAACAGAGACACTATTCCTCATCGATTACTTCTTCATGCAACAACTTATTGAAGAATAAAGTCAGCCACTGATATCCGTCCTCTTTCAATAACTTCCAAACTTCAACTGGTATACCATCGGGCCCAACTGCTTTACCATTTTTCATACTTCGTACTGCCATTCTAACTTCGTTCATACTAATCTTATTCACTAATCCAATATTCACAAGCACATCGTTATACACCCCACTCCAGTCATTGTCTTCATTCATAAGTTTTTCGAAATAAGTGTTCAATCTATCTTTTATATCTTCATCTTTTATCAACACCCTTTCCTCTTCATCTTACATACATCTCACATGCTTAATGTCTTTTGCCCACTCTTTCCTGCTCTTTGCAATGCGGTATATTTCTTTTTGTCCTTTTGGTTCTTGAAGATGGCTGTACGTACTGTTTTGAGCCTAAGCTATGGCTATTGCTACCGCTTTTTTGCCTTCTTTTCCCGCTCTTTGTATACACACTTTCTAACTTCCTTAATTCTTTCACTCCCTTACTCATTTTTCCATGTTTTAAATGCATCTTTTTTTCTTTCAGAGCTCTCTGTACCTCCTCACTTCACCACCTAGTGTATCAATAGTATCGTTCCCTTTCGTTTCTCCAAACACTTCCCGCGCTATCTCACTTATATAAATTGCCATTTCATTCCAACATTCATCCACTTACTTATCTTGCATTCCATCCATTTCTATATTTTTTTTCCACTATTTTTTCCATGAATATACTTGCATACTGCTTTTTCTCTAACATTCGCCACCTGGTCCTTTTCTATCAATAATAAAATATTACTTCATTGGAATGTAAGAAAAAAAAATGTTTTTAATTTTTTTCACATTGTTCCACCACATCAAAAAAATTGAAAAAAATCCTGAGTATAAAGGAGTACAAAAGACATTTTCTGACAAAATTTGGAGGTGGACACTTTTCAAAAATACGGTCAAAAAAATAATTTTAGTTTTATTTCTTTTCTAAAAAATTGTCTTTTGGTCTGGGAATCATAAAAAAATTTTTTTTCATGCCTTTTACTCGTAAGTATTAGCGAAAAAATCGGCGATTATCAAATTTTAATTTTACTATGAATAAAAAAATAAAATCGAAAAAGTAGTTTTTTTTGAATATCTCGATAACGGCTTGAGATAAAAAGCTGAAATTTTGACAGAATTATTTTTATTTGGTACCTAAACGATCCCCAAAGTATGAAGAGAAAATTCCACGGGGGCAAATTTCATATGTATATCCGGCTATACCCTTTGACTCATTATTTAAGATCTTTTTGGCACTTGAAAGTGACATTTTGACATTTCCAAGTGTCAAAATGGCATTAATGTCATTATAATATATGAAAATAATAATTTTAAGTTTCAATAACTTTTGACTATTTCATTTCCTCAAAATAAATTTTATATATTTTGACTCCCTATCCGAAAATACCACTCACTCCTCCAGGGGTCGCGTCCCATATACTACACTGCAACCTTTTTTTATTTCGGTATAGCTTTAAAATTCCCGACATGAGCTTAACTTTGAGTGAGTTATCGAAAATGTATGGTAAATATGCGAGGTTATTGAAATGGTAAAATCGGGATTGTGTTTGCAACGAGGAACTAAAATTATTTTGCAAAATTTTAGTAATATAAAAAAATGCACCAGATTTTTAAATTATGTACGAGATGAAGTAAAAGTAAGACAGCGCGGTCACCTCCCCAGTTTTATCTTTACGCGTACTCTCAAGTATGCAGTTTTACGAGCTAGATTAATTTAGACAACTTTCCGAATCATTGTCCTCATCAAGCGGTTGTTCGTCTTTGATCTTTGAGAACATTCGCAGCATCGCCAGTAACATTCTGATTTAATCATATTCATCTTAAAACTTAGAACTGCTATAATCAGAAACCATAATATGTAACTGATGGACTGGATTAAGTTTAGGTAAGATTGTGGTTTAGTACTTTTAAAATATATTTTTTTGAAATTAGAAAAGTACAATTGCGTATGTACATAAAGTTACAAAACATGTTTTTTTTTCTGACCAAGTGACGTAATGCTTAGATATGTCACTTCTATACATCTGTATCGAATATTGAATAAGGATTGCTTTAGTCCTAACAGTAATTCAGAGAAATCCCAGGGATTTGTCTTATACATTGTTCTTAGTCTAAACACTAGTTTGATGACTTTCTATTTATGATATGTAAACGAGCTTTCAGTGCAACTAGCAGTAGTATAGTCTGCTTGATACCAACAGTAGTTTACTGAAGTGATTTATAGACATACCTGTTTTACATATGTATCTCCTAAGCATGTTACTAGTTCCTTGTCTGTGTTAACTATATTTTAACAGTTGAAAATCTGGGTTTATTATTATATTTATTATTAACTCAAGTCAGTCTCGTAGAGGTAATGGCTAGCTTGCTGGGCTGCAGATCTGGTGGTTCTAAGAAAAATTAAGATTTTTTTCTGTCAATAAATTCTCATCGGTAGTTCTCAACAGTATTAACCGTTATGTAAAAGTACTTTGCATGAGTTTCAAATGTAATTTGGACCTCTTAAAATGATGACCATGTTTTTGATACAGATTTTTGCCCAACAAGAAAGGCCCATTAAAATGCATCCTGTCGTTCTCAAGTGATGCCCGATTAAGCAGACGTAGTCGAAAAAAATATTTAAAAGACTTTAAATTTTATTATATACTAAAATATCCCTCAAACACATTTTTCAAAGTAATATTTAATACATCTTCGACCAATAAACAATTTTATTTTATATCAAGATTCTTTATTTATTGTTTGCTAGTTATTTAATAAACGATACGATCTTATTATCACAAGTCAAACAAATAGTAGGTACTTACTGTGAATCTACCCTCATTCCAATAAGCAATTCTTAGCTTTACGTGTTAAAACATTCATATACTTGTTTATTGTGCAAAGACAGTGCGTCGTCAGTAGCAGAGCAGTTTTATTGAGCCCCTTGTCGTGATGTGGAATGAGATTGGCTTACGGCTGTGCTGTTGAAACTGTGGTTCATTCAAATCTTTATTTTTATTCTAGACACTATGTTTACTAAAATAATGTGTATACTACTTATCCTTACTTCGTATGAGTTCGTCCATGGTTTTTTTTTGCTATAAATGTTGTTACTTTATTTAAAATTGCTTAGGTAGCTAATAAACAGCCACTTTTTTCCGATTTCAATTAAAGCTATTGTGATTTTTGATAGCAAACGTGTAATAGAATAAAAATAGCACTCGGAATTAAATGTAGCTTTCTATCAGTGAAAGAATTTTCTGAATCGGTACTTACAAACTTTATCTCTTTATTATATTAGTACAGATTTATTATATTTTAACCCGCGGCTTCACCGAGTGAAAAGTGGTTTCCAGGATATAATTGGCCTATCTGGTTTTGTTTTATCATATATATATAATATATATATAGCTTAAGATATAATATATGTATATGTATGCAAAATTAATCCAATTTATTTCTACCGCTTATACATAATGTGTATTACATGAAATAGAAATTAACGTGTAAAAATATTATGTGCGTGCTAATTTTTGCGTTTACAAATGTTCTAAATACATTTTTTTTTGTGTAGCATATGTATGTTTTATTTTATGGTATACTATCGACTCATCCTCGCTACGCTCGGGTTCGTCTCTAGGTATGTTTTAACGGTTAGTACACCTAGATTTCTTAGAGAGAGATATTTTCCCGCACTAAAAATGTAACCTAAATGTTGACCCGGTGAAGCACCTATCACCATACCCATCAAAATCCATCCAGTGGGTTTCTCGTGATGTATTCTCAGATAGATAGACAGACAAAAATTCAGACAGACAGACAAATATTCTAAAAACTATAGATTCGGCCTCTGTATTGATAATAATGACTATTGAGATGACTAATAAGATTTTCCAAAAAATATTTAATGTTCAGATTCGACTCAGAATTTTATTATATGTATAGATAATTAAGTATCTGTGACTTAAATTGGTACGACAATTGGCAATAATGTTGCAGTAAAAAGGTTTAGGATCTCTGACTTTAGTTTACGGTCAAGTAAGTTACCTATTGATGTTAATGGATGCAGACGTGCGGATTCTGACGTTGAGTTAGGTATATCTCTTTTCGTAAATGTGTATGTTTTATTTATTTAAGCTATTAATGTTTAAATATATATTATATATTATATTTACTCATTACATATCGTGGACCAATTGATTAATTGGCTGCAGTCTTCTCTCAGTAAAATCGAGATAAAGCACGGTTAGCCCTTTGGGATATTATAATGAGTACTAATAATATGAGGTTTCAAAATAATTTATGGTAATTCATTATAAAATAAATAATGGGTCAATTAAATAGAGAGAATGTTAAAACTTAAAAGTGATATTAGTTCATTAAAGTGACGCTTATAAAAAGATTTATCGTTTTACGTTATTTTAAAATTATTTTTTATTCTAGCTTATATGTTGCTCATGATAGTAAAATAGCCTATGCCTTTCTCAATAAAATGTGAAATACAAAAATATTGTTTGAATTTGATTAGTTAGTTCCAGATAATAGACTCTAGAGATTACAAGAGTACCTGTGTAAAGCACTTGCTTTTGTTATCGCCTAGTTTGTTTATGTTTGACAGGCTGACACCCCATAAATATTATAAATGCAAAAGTTTGGATGGATGGATGTATGTTTGTTACTCAATCAAGCCGGATCTGGATGAAATTTGGCACAGAAATAGATTATATTCTGGAATAACACATAGGTTACATTTTATCCCGGAAAAATGTACAGTTCCCGTGAGATAGATTTGTTTTCGTTTTTCACAGAGTAAGGGAACGACTATCTTCCATACTAACCGTTTAAACGTACCTAGTAGTAGTACGCTAGTGGACTAGATATTGTATAATAACCTTCCTCAATAAAATTAAGCGGCGTTTAAGCAATCTCTTCAGCTATTAATTTCTTACATATAAGAAATCCACCGTTAAACTCGCTGTCAGCAGTTAGCTACGATTATCTTCAACCACTATCACTATGTACGACGTAAATTGCGAGTCTATAAATTTCACACGATCTGTGAACATAGCGCTCTTCCCACAATCCCCGGGCGTTTGGCGTTCGACCAATAACATCAACCGCGACCACAGATGGCATAATAATGTCATTTGGTAAGGAACGCGTCGTTTGGTATTATCAATATGGCCTCGGATGAGAACAATCGATTTCGCCAATCGCCCACAATAATTGCGCACTTACGGCTGTACTGTTGACCGTACTTGATGCGGGTGTTGAAATTTGTAATCGGCAGCGTCTGCTCGCACGCAATCTTGGTTCGTTTTGTTTTGTCATAAGTGTGCTTAGTAAATGAAGTATTTCTCATCTCACATAATCAACTTATGGACAATTTTATGTATATATGTAATGTTTGGACTTAGCACATTATAATGTAATGTTAGAAGGCGGACCCTGAGGTGCGTGCGTGAAATTTGTACTTTTTAATTATTAGTATACTATTACGACGCGGGGAGATGTGTTTGAGGACAGTAATTTTTTTTGCAATGTGCATACAGAGCAGTATCTCATGTATCATTTAGACTTTTAAATTACTTGTTGCCGACTTTAAAACAATATGATGTACCTACTCATTTTTTCGTGTATGTAAGGCGATTTAACTGATTATTATTATTTTTTTGTCACAAAAGGGGTCTAATATAAATGTCAAAAGATTCATACCTTAGTAGTGGAATAATCAGTTAATAAATGTGAATTGTCTTTGCGCTGTAACTGTTTATATATTGAATTTCTGCCACGTAATATATTTAATGACCTATTTTAAGCGTAAGTTGCTCCTCAGTAAAAAATGGAAAGTAATTAATTACGCCATGATGAACGAGCGTTCACAACAAACACAATTAGCGATGATTCAAGACGCGACGCTCCCACGACAAGATATTGTAATAGTTAGGTAATCTATTCTACACTTGTTCCGAGCTTTATTTTTACTCCTTTTCAATGCATTTGTACTATGTGTTTCTATAAACTTATCTAAGTGTCATATCTAGTAAATTTTACTTTTTACATAATACGATTCCCAATGGAATAGCGTTCCATACAAAGTGAACCACTTGTTTTACATATTTCATACGCTCTGTATGGAAATACAAGTGCGATCGTAATAATGTTATTTTAATAAAAAATCTCGTTCAAACAAAGTCGTGTTTGTCATTACACAATGCGAGACTGTACACATCACTGCGCAGTATGAATATTATCTAAGTTGTCATTCTTTTTCTAACGTCGTCTTTTACTAGTTATTCAACTCATACTAATGTATGTTAAACGTTGAATATATGTTAAATATCGTAGGGTAAATGGAGCGTGACGTCATTAGCGTCGCGTAATAACAATGCTGACGCGTAATCGTGTTATCACACCCCGCAACATTGCTTGGAAGACACAGTGCTTTTAGTTTTTTAAATACTTTGTCGTCCCAGTACTTATGTGTCTAAATGGCCAATTTATCGAAAGAGTTTTTATTTCAGATTTATTGATTTTTAAATGTCACTGCTAGTGGTATAAAGTACACTTGTTGCTTTAAAAAAAACGAATAAAATGTATTTTGTCTATGCATATTCTACTAATATTATAAATGCGAAAGTTTGTGAGGATGTATGGATGTCTGGATGTATAGATGTATGTATGTTTGATACTCTTCCACGCAAAAACTATTGAATGGATTTTAAAGAAAGTGTACAATAATATAGCTCATCCATCAAATTAACACATAGATTGGTTGTTGTATTTCTAGAGGCAAACCCGAGCAAAGCGAGGATGAGCCGCTAGTCTGTATATAAATCTTAGAAATAAAGATTTGTTTTTAAAATAGAGAAAAAAAATCTCTACTGTAAAGCACGGCAAGTATTGATGGTTTAAACTAAGTAACTATGTACTTTTCTTTACATACATTTTTGCAAATTTAATTAATATAATATTTAATTAATTTAATTATTAGATAAAATTTAATTATTTTACTCATCTTTAATATTTTCATCATCTAGAGAAAGTGAAATCGATTAAGTTTGAGAATTTATTTATGAAATCTCATTCGATTACTGTAATATTAAACCAGTATGGGGAGAAGACACAGTAGGTCAAGGCTCACATAATTGCGGCTTGCGTAGTGTTTTAACATGAACGTAAGGAATGTATAATTTATTCACAAATTTCATTAAGATGACTGTTTTTTATGATTATGTTATATTTTTTAGCACTTTGCTTTGTATCTAAAAAGTATATCTACGTATACAGAACTAAAGGCATCAAAAAATCAACTGATATGCGTTATTTTATTTAAAAAAAATAGTGTCTTAACCATTATAATCTCTGAAATATTATGTAAGTACTGGAAGAATAAAGACGATTCTTAATTAGATATAGTATAATTTGATTATTACTAAACATATTTAATACTAGAGCGTTTTTAATCACATATTTCTACTGTATTACTTTATGCCAATACGTTACTCTGACTATACGCTATATTACAGTGAAGTTTCATCAAAATTCGTTGAGTAGTTTTTGCGTAAAAGATTAACAAACATACATCCATATATCTCCAAAAACTTTCACACTTATAACATTAGTGGCATATGTAAAAGTTAAATAAAAATTGTTTCTTAAAGTTTTAATATTTATGATATGATTAGTAAAATATCATATTTAAAGTTGTATATTTCATCAAATTTATAACTCTCCGGTCTACTTTCCCCTTCCGGGCGCGATAATACTCATAAACCTTTAACATCAAACTTTCGAGTTTGGAACTCGTAAGTGTCAAGAAGACGTTGTGGATCACCTTGACAGTGAGTTTTCAAGACGAAATGCATCTCGCCTCGTAGGCGGTAATTAAATTTACTAACTTTGAGGATAACACACGGCTTAAGAGCGTGATACAAATAACGCTGGATGGGATTATGAAGTTGTGTACGTGGTCTGCGAATATGAAGCTTGCTAGTGGTTACGTGACACCTATGTATATCCAGATTAATATGTTTTGATAAGTTGTATGTACTAGTAATATTATAAAGAGTAAAGATTTTTGTTTGTTTGTACCGAATTAGCTCCGTAACTACTGAACCGATTTAGATGAAATTTAGTAAGAAGATAGATTAGATTTTTATCCCGGAAATCATCCCCTAAGGGGGTGAAAATGGAGATGAAAGTTTGTGTGGGGAAACAACCTAGGGACCTGAGCGAATTGAGGGTGAGTCGCTAGTATTAATGTGAAGCACTAGATAAACTAAAGTTAGTCAAAGATAAACGAAAAAATGATGGAATATTTGTCGTAGGTACCTTATTTTTAAACTGTATTTTTAATTGAGCATCATAATCTTTTTATTTCTTTGATGTGCAGATTCTTGTTAAGTTTTGACACAAGTTTAAATTTTTAATACCCTAAATTTTGATTTTCTGCTTAAATAATATTTAAAAAGTGAAGATAGTGCTGTTTATTTGTTATATTCTTTTGATTTGTAGTTAATATACATAATATTTAACATTTATTATCGAACGATGAGACGTTTTGGAAAAAAAAATTTTTTTCGTTTACTCATGTCCTATTCTAGTATTAAATTAAAATGGTATAACATTTCTCGAACGATCGCGTGCAACTCTATCTTTATGACGTTAATGCGCATAAAAATTCACAAGCGTAGCGCAAGATACGAACTAATCCACCCACGGGTATGCGGCCATGAATTGTAAAAAACCCTTGTCGATCAAAATGACATGCGGGAAATGCAAGGAGTAGGTCTTACGTGCTTCCAACCATGGTAATGTTATGTGACGGTTTTTTCTAAGTTGTTATATATACATATATACAGATATTAAGGGTTAAACAGACGGAAGTATTGATATGCTTTTGCTTATAAATATAAAACGGTGTTTATACAAAGATCGTTTCTGCATAGAAGAAGTACAAACCAACAAACACACTTTTTTCTTCATAATAGTAATGATATATTATTTGAAAAGGAAGAAATATATTATGTGTCTATTGGTTTATTTAAGACCAATTGTTAATTTGTGCGTATATGTCTATTTCCATGATAGTTTCATCGAAATCTGTTCTGCAGTTTAAGCTTTAGAAATTAACAGCCAGACTTTTCCATTTATAATAGGTACGTACTAATATCGATTATTGGTGGAAAGTAAATAAAGCTATTGGGTTACTATTCGAATGTGTTCATCTAATTCACAAATAAAGGAGCGTGAATAATGAATGAACAGTGTAGATTTTATTTCATTTTCATTTGAGAGCACTGTCGATGACTGTTAACGAATTTCGTTGAAATTCATACGGTGAGTAGAGTACACTTATTAAAATGGTGTATAAAAATATTTTCATCAAATCAATTTGGAAAACGTATTGGGTTCCAAAATTTAGTTAGTAAAAATAGGATTAGCGTAGCGTACACCGTGGTCACTATATACGAGTATCTGTTGGGCGAGAGCCGTGCGCCTGTAATTCAATTGCGGGCTCAATCGATTCGGAATTTTGTAGTAGTACGTAGTTAATATGTGCTTTGATATATTAAGTGTCAGTAATTGAGTATACAATTGATTATGGATTGTAAAATCAAAATCTGTTAGTTAATTATAAAGAATTAGTAATGAATTAAATGAGAAATGTAATTTGTTATATTTATATTGAAATTTCTTTTTGAGACATGCTAATGCCACTTGTGTATAAGAGCTCCGACAAAAAAATTATAAAGATGGGTATTTTTTTTACCCGTCTCTATGTGTGTATGTATGTGCAAGTCAAAAATAATAGCGTGATTTTCTGTCTATGCTACTATAGTCGGTTTTGCCTTACAGGTGGTTAATTTTCTTCAAAGAATAAGGGAAATTTTATATAATTTTCTAGTCATTAATTTTCAATTTTTGAGAAGAAAATATCAATAATAAAAAAAAATGATATTCTTTTGTATTTTTAAGCATTAGTTCTCTTTCCCTTGAAAGAGAGATAGCATAATATTAGCTAGCTTCAGTTTTAGAATATTGTAAATTATTTTAAAACATTGTTTGGCTTCTTACATTATGCATTACGCAATACCTTTTACTTTTATTGAGGATTATGTCTCTCATCGTTTCATATTGAGAACAAACGAGCCGCGAACACACGCCACACACGTATACAACAGACGGCCCAGCCACCAACAGGCTGTCCGCAATAAACCAGCAATATCCACGCTAGAATGCTGTTACCTGGCAGGAATCTAGTTGGATTGCCAACGAGATCGTAAACTCAGGTGTCATCTCATCTCCGATCGACATTCACGGCTTTATAGCGTCCATACAAGTTTCACCTCTAACCGTTTGCGTCAAAGCCGATTTTGACATAAGTATAAAATGCAAGTACCAAGACCAATACAGATATCGCACCGTTATCTGTTTAGCATAATATCGTTGGCGGTGATGTTTGGGACGCTTCGTTTACTGAATGACCCCCTTTATGAGGTGTACGATCGATTTCGTGCGACACAATTTCTCTTTCGGAATGACCATTTGAATGCAAATTGATAGATATTGGAATATGGAACACCAGTAGGCGATCGCATTTTTTTTTTGGAATATTTTTATGTTATATATTCCTGTTAATATATGTACGTATGTATGTACATACTTATATATCAAGTATGCTTAAAAGTAATTGATGTGACATGACACAGTATTAGACTAGTTCTTCTAGGTAAGTTTAAAACTAATAATAAATTATTAGTAAATTATGCTTTTTCTTTGTTACTTTTATTTACTATATTTTTAAGTTATAATATTGTAAGATTTTGTGTTATTTTTATATCAATACGTTTATATACCTCACAGAATGGCCAGATAGTAAAAAAATATTCCTAGCTTACTTTCTATTATTAATTAGCATCTATGTTATTAGATTTATAGAAATGAGACTTGAGACTACTGAACTTAACATAAAATTGAGATAACTTAATTTTATTCAAATTTAATTCTCTTTTTACAAGTATTCAAATAGTTAATTAATATTGTTGCCTGTCTTTAGACCTGTCTTCTATACTAATATTATAAAAAGACAGAGTTTGTTTGTTTGTTTGTTTGTTTGTTTGAACGCGCTAATCTAAGGAACTACTAATCCGATTTGATTTTTTTTGGATTAGATAGCCCGTTTATTGAGGAAGGCTATAGGCTATTATCGAGCTACTAATCAAAGGAGCGGAGCAGTAATCATAAGTGTCAATAAATCGGGCAGACTTCAATACATTATTGTAAAACTGATGCTTATATCGGAAGTTTGAATGCGGGTGAAGCCGCGGGTACTGCTAGTTAGGTATATAAGATCAATAGTTAAGAGCTGACATGGTCACGGTAGAAAAGCCTCATTTACACAACTAGTTCATAAATAAAAGCTTGTTTAAAAAAAATCTTTTAACATTTATTTTAAGCTTAAATGTCAAGGTTCAATGCCATATATGTATTATATTTTATAGTTCACATTTTATTTACAGGCAATAAAGTATTGACGTGTCTAAATTATTATCGATCTTTGAACCGCTTTGATACGGTAATGTCAAAAGTTTCACTGACTTACATTCATTCGATTCAATTCTAACTTTAAAAGTATCGTTGCAAGTTTGAACACGGTAAGTTCTATTCTTTATCTTCTGGTTATGTTTTAGAGGTAGGTAAATACGTATCTTGAAATATAAATTAAAATAGGTAGATTTGAATTGATTTGTAATCATAAATAGGGTTAAAATTATTTAAATCATTCTAAATATTAAAAATAATTGACGTAGGTACAATTAATGATCTCTTATATAGATAGTACTTTCTAACGCTGTTATTAGAAATACCGACATATACACGTTTACTACGTAAAAATGAATCGAATAATTCAGCCGAATGTTCGTTTCGCTACATTTTGGACCGAATATTCGTATTCGGTTGAACCCATATTCGGCGCATCCCTAAATATAAATATAAGTATTATTGTTGATCCTTAACTGTGCCATTCACAATTTTTCAATAGCTGGGCGGACAGACTTACATATACCTGGACGTCTTTATAACGCTCTTACTTATCAGTAAAAATATAATAAAAGCAATTAAATAATACAATTGTATGAATAAGATGATTTTTTTTTTATTTTTATATTCAGTTAGCATATGATTGTTGATGGATCATAGTTTAAGAAATGATTTTATAAAACGTTTATAATTTTTTTTAATCTGAGTATTCATTTTACCATTTAAATTGAACAATGAAACCTACCAGAATACAGATAAAATATACTTATAATAATTTATTCACTGATTATTCAAAATTTATTTTGAAGTACCGATCATATTACTTACTGCCTATAAATATTTATTGTAGATACCCACTTAACTTGTTGTTATTAAAATTGTTTTGCATGATTTCAGATTATGAGGGTCAATTAAAATGAAGAATATTTTAAATAAAACTATATTTTCAGTTTTTTTTCGCGGATTTATTTTGATTTTTAGTTCCCGACTTTTCGAATGCTTTACAGCAATCACGGTTTTCTAATCACCAATCATGGCAATTCCGCCAACCCGCACTTGGCCAGCGTGGTGGACTATGGTCTGATCTCCCTTGCATTGAGAGGAGACCCGAGCTCACTTGGACATTACGAAGGGCTGAATGATGATGATTCCTATCTGTTTAAATAAAGTGAACAATCTTTTATACATATGTAAATAAAACGAGAATATCTTGTCGATTTCAATACGCGTGAATGTTGCGTTCTTGTAATAAATTTGTTACAATATTTCTGGCTGTAAAACACTAAATTCGATACGAGTTGTAAAACTGAAAAACGAAATTGCTAACAGCATAAAGTTTAACCTAACTATAGAACGGAAGCTGTTTACTACAGTTCTGGTTCTAAAACCCATGTACTAAATTATCCCGTTACACATGCACGAAAATTAACCTACACAACTAGATATATTAATTCACTAGATGTGGTTAATTTCTCATATGCATATACATATTTATGTATACTAAGAGAACGTTTTGGCAAGTTTTTCTGAATCACTAATATTACGAATACGAATGTTTGTGTTTGTTTCTCTTTCGCGCTGAAACGGCTGGACGGATTTGGATAAAAATTAAGACATAGATAGACTCTGACCTTTTTTTCATGTTGGGAAATGCATTTACCCATACCACCTGTAGATATACAGGTGTTTATGTGGGACTCACCGGTTAGAAAGCCAGTACTACCCACTAAAACCCAACAAAACCTCCCCCGTCTTAATGGGGCGTCGCAGGATCGCTTACTCACTCAACTATGACGCCCCGACGGCAGGTCTGCCGAAGCAGACCACAACAACCATGGGGTTGCTCCACAGTCCACTCTGCTATCAGAGAAGTACCAGGAGCAACCCGCATGATATACCGCCCACCAAAGTGGGCCACCTGCCACCGTCCACCGAAGTGGGCCACCTCTTTGTGCGTTTCTTAGCTTCGCGCCCGGCTGAACCGCCGGACGCTAATGAGCCTCCTCACCACGACAAGGTGAACGCACGTTGGTGGGGAGGATAGACTCTGACCTAGACTAATACATTACATATGTGTGTTAAATTACATACATGTGTATTAAATTAGCCAACATGTGGCTCTGGTTGTTTAACAAAAGATTTATGATTATATACTGTAATATAAAAAGTACTTACCTATAGGGTTATTCACTAGTATGTAATAAATAAGAAATAAGAAACTGTTACTGTTTAAATGTTAAATTGTTAAAATGAAATTTTAAAACGTGTTACTTTTGTAGAAACCTGGCCATACAATATTTTACATATTCTAAAAATAATTCTCTTATTAATATGCGATAAACTTTTTTGATATAATATAAATATATACTTCTCTCGCTCTTTTGTCCGCAGAAAATCATAATACGAGACAAAAGTATAACGACTACTATTAATTAGCCATACGGGATAAAGGCACGTCTTCACACATTCTCTACGAGCTAGTTAATATGAGAGCATGCAGTAATTTTGTACTCGAGGGTACTCCCAGTTCGGAACAAGTTTTGTAACTTTGGCAGCGTAAATACGATGCTTAATACCAAGTTCTAAGAACGAAATTTCTGCTTAAGCCTGTACTATTAGTTTGAAGAAGATTTAAAACTTTACCAATTTGTCTTATTGCACCTGATATGTGTAGTTTATTCAGACGTCCCAGAGTTGTGTCATATGCTCACGGATGTAAATGTCCGCATTGCGGACATTATTTATGTAGTTTACTTGTGGTGATTCAGTGTACATTGTCTTAAAAGAAAGAAAGCTAATCTAGTTCTGTTTGCACCAGGTAAAGTTTAGCCCATATTACCTTGTACTTAGCAAATTCATATCTGGATAGAGACAAACCCATATACTTTGTAGGTACATATATCGGCTCGTCTCTATCAGGCTACAGAAGGCCGGCTAAAAAGAAAATCAGCTTAGAGAAGAGCTGTCTGATAGCGATGACGATAAACGAAGTTATGGCTTTTCGCATTATTATGTAATACGAATAATATCCTAACAGATTTTGGCTACGGCGGCCAATCTCAGTAAGACTTGCCATAATATGCGCAGGAGATATTATATCACACAAGTGTGCACATAAATGCATTTTCTGTTATTTTCATTTTTAAAGTTAAGGTGAGACTATGCTCAGTAGTAGTAGTAGTAGTAGAAAGCTTAATGTGCTTTCGAGGCAAGGCAATGTAACTTCGGTAATTACCCAACTCTTGGCTACTCTGCTAAAAAAATCTTATTAGCAAATAAGATTTTTTTAGCAGAAATCTATACTTGAACCCAGGACCTCCGAATCTGTAGCCGTACATGCTAGTCGCTAGGTGACTAGACCAATAATGTACAACAGTACTAAGTAGCTAACTAAATTTTATTTATAATAAGATAATGTCATCCTGAATTGCTAAACAAAAATTTAATTACATACTTCTCAGTAAAATTAAAGCACCTACATACGTATTACGTATCTTAAAGTACAAGTTCCAACTTTTCCAATATGAGCTAAATTAGAAAACTATTTATACGTCTTAACCCTTTATATAAGTGAATAGTTTGAATTGTTCCCAGTGTTCTTTCGGATCGTGGATCAAAGTAATCCCTTCCGTACGAAATTGATTTGAGTTCAAAGAAAGTTTGCTATATTACATTGATTATGTATTGTATTTACGAAAT
The DNA here is from genome assembly GCA_905404265.1 of Fabriciana adippe. NCBI lineage: Eukaryota > Metazoa > Arthropoda > Insecta > Lepidoptera > Nymphalidae > Fabriciana > Fabriciana adippe. Next base: position 11,130,695 of record FR989995.1, on the reverse strand, counting down.
AGTTTAAATGAACAATTTGTAAAAACATATATATCTTGTTATTGTGAACGGTATTTACTGATTTTTTACAGAGAATGTTTCAAGAAATGTTTTGAAAACAGACTTTGATTCAACTGAAACTCCTAAACTACTATTTTATTGAAATCCGTTTCCTTTAAAAGCAGGAGAAAATTTCATAATTTTTGTTTCTAGTATTTTTTCCTAAGTGAGAAAGGAGAAAAAAAATTGTTAAAAATGAATTATATTGGTACCATTTTAACAATAATCGCGCGAAAAGAGCAGTCGCTCAAGGACGCTAACTGGATATATTAATGAGATTACCAAGATGCACAAATGAATAAAAAAAGATCTCTCATTGACCTTTTGTGAACACAGCGTTTTATATCTTTATGGACTCTGATACATGAGCATTTAGCATATTCGTTAAAATAAATTTGTATTAAATTGCTTCCATACCTGTTTCCAATAGTGTTGAGTCTAATGGCTTGAAATATCCAATGCAAGAGACATTTGCGGTTGTTTGGATCTACTGCTGTATCTTGAAACATCTTGAACAAGCTATCAAATACTGATATTGTTAGGAAACTGTTCCATGTATAAGTACCTACATTGTTTGAATTTAGTAGTATAATTGAACTGAATAATTTTGAGAATGGCCGTAGAATATGTTGGCAGTATAAAGTAATTGAAATTATTCCTTTTAATCATCACATTTATCACATATTATTTTAAAATTATCTAATTAAAAAGGTTTTCAAGCTAACTAACTTGTCAAAGTAAAATGTAGCTTTTAATCCATGTCATGGCTGTCTTCTTTTTCGTTTGTTTTTAATCTAGTACGTTAGTATAAAGTACCTATAAGCTTTGTGTACATGGACTATCGAAAAGTTCCAAAGTGAAATATATTAAGTTTACAATTTTACATTTGTAAAGAAAGCTTACAGGCTTACGTATTTTCAATATAGTCTTATCTTTATTCTTATATAATAATAATATATTTAGATTTTATTTTTATTTTAACTAATGTCACTTTTTTCGGTTAAACAAGTTTTCTAAGTCGAGTATACAGTTTTATGCAAAGCTCTCAGACAAACTTTTTAGAGAAACAGTAAAATACAAATAAAAGGAAAATTTTAAAACACAGTTGCAAGGTATCGCACAGAGTTCTTCCATTCTAGAAGGACATTTAGTTCGCTTGAGCAAAATGAACTTTTACAAAGATTATACAGCGCGGGCTCAGTAATTTTGATGAAATGACGCAAATTATACATTGCTTCGAGTGTTCGCGCGCGTCTTCGCTATTCAGAATTTTGCGTAACTAATTTTAAGAGTTTACGGGAAGAAGGTCGAAATTTGCGTAATTCTATTGCACGCTTTACAAAATCTACTGATAATACTTATCATATCTAATGCTGTACCACATTGAAGGCTAATGGGCTTGAAATTGTTTGTTTATATATAAGAATATGACATGCAAATGTATGCCTTACTCGTTTGTTATTAGGTAGGTATTATAAAAATATAATTTAAGATATCGCTGATACGGCTGCTTATATGCCTATTCTATTTCTATTCTTTTATTATTCTACTATTATAAATGTAAAAATTTGTATGTTTGTACGTTTGCATGAAATTTAGTACACTGATAGCTTAAAGCCTGTATTAATACATGAAAAAGTTTGCCAAAAGGTGGCGCTGCTTATGCGATATAGGTGTGTTTATTGTATAATATCTTAAATATAAAAAGCACACAAACACATAATCAGAAAACAAAACGAGCGATGCTAGGGTAATTCGCTAGTGTTTAAATATTGCTAGTGTTCAAGTATTTTTTTCTTTAGGATAAGCAATTAGTCTTTATGAAAGGCAGTGATATTTTCGTCGCAGATTCTACAGCGTCGAGAGTCTCGTACAGCGGGGATATTCAGCGTACGCGAAACTTTGATACATGACCAGGCTATAAAACGCAGTGTTCGGCTTTCCTTTAATGTATGGCTGGGCGAAAGCATACGCCGCAAAATATACACATTCTTGTTTTACTTTGCTTGAAAAAATGTGATATGCCTACCTCATATATTAGAAAATTTGGCAGTTTGAACTTTTACTAATAAATATATATTTTTTGTTACAGGTAACCTACATCTACACATATAATAAAAGTGTAACTGATCACGCTGTCACGATGTCTGTACATGGAAAATATTTGAGAAAAACTATTATTGGTGGTCTTTATTAATGCAACAGAATTGGGTTCTATGACTATAACAATGATTTTTAGATTTTCTGTCTGTTTGTTTGTGCGTTTGTGCGTGCTAATCTCGGAAACGGCTTAACCAATTTGGGTGCGATTTTCTCTAATGTATTGTGGTAAGCTTTACTTAACATTTAGTATTTGTTTTATTTCAATCGGTTCATAGTTAAAAAAGTTATGTCAATTTAAAGAATCACCCAGGGAAGAACCCGAGCGAAGCGAAGGTGAGTCGCTAATACATAATTATTATTTAAATTTTTGAGTTCACAAACATATAAGTTTTAGAATACATTGCCAATGAATTCGTATGTATAAAAAAGATAGGTATGAAATATGAATATTTTTTTCATAAATCTATATTTATAAATATCATTCGTTGAGAAATAAATGTCAGGTAAATAATAACGCATCGGTATAAATTTTATTGCGAAATCGAACTACTAATTGGCATCAACGGCGTCATGTGACATGAAGTTTTTTTCCGGAACCAAAAGATGTTTTTTTCGTGATAATAAATGTAATATTTTTGAAAAGAAATTTTTGGTGCATACAAATATACATTTGTACATTATTACGTACACAAAATGAAATAAAATTAATGTACAATGTATATTCTCAAAAATTTGGTGAAATTTTATTCATTCTTGTATTAAATATTTTGGTTGTTAGGTATTTTCAATGATTTTAAATTTTGTTTGCTTTATAAAATATTGTATTGCACACTGCATACGTTTAAATATTCGCACGTGCAAAAACAGCATCCAATATCGTGCGTCGATGTGACCATAGTGCTGAATTTTATTTCCTCATCTACGGAAGTGCCACCGCTTTTTCCATACGAAGTGTACGTAACCGTCCGTTTTTAATTTTATTATTCTCTTTGCTGTACCTACTAGGTACTATCAGTATCGTCATAGTGTAGTATGGGACTGGTGAAGTTGATAGGTTGTAATGCCTTTTGGATGTCGATTTTTTATTTATTGCCTCGATTAAATGAAATAGTTTGAAACTGTAGAAAACGTTGAAATTTATGAGGACATTGTCGGAAGCTACATTTTATTTTCAATCGTTTAACAAAATTTTCTTTTTGCAATTTTATTGTATAGTGTATATTATGTATGATAAATATAAGAGTTTTATTATAATTATACATTTATGATGAATTTGATCAAAATCTGTCCAGTGGTCTTCTCGTGATGCGTTCCCAGATAGATAGGCAATCAGATAGACAAAAATTCTAAAAACTATGACTATTTCAATAAGATTTTCCAAAAAAATATTTAATGTATAGATTGAACTCAGTTAGAATTTTATGAGGTATATTTAAAACGTTTAATTTTTGAATTAAAACGTCTTTACGCACGCTTGACTTGGGGGGTAAGCTGGTGAATGCGTTACGAAAAAATGTACGTACGTTTGTTGCCATGGTAACCATTGTTATTGTCTGACAAATGATATATAATAAGTGTACGAGGCGAACGTTTGTTGCCATGGTAACCGTTGCTATTATCTGACAAATAATATATAAAATTGATATTCTATAAATATATTATTAATTACTAATTATTTAAAACATAAATTGAATTTCCTAAAGATTACCGATAACCTACAGAAGGTTTACTTCTCGTGCGTGTACACATTCATACACGCACTCTTTATTTTTTTTTTTTTCGTGCAAGTAAAAGTTGTGAACCATATTCTGTTCGATTTTAGAATCCTTTTGTTTCGTCAATAGGTACCATAGATACTTTGCAAATGAAGTTTCATAGTTGATATGCATTATCTACTGCGCTATTTTAAACGTTTCTAATTTTTTTTATGAGATAAAGCTTGTAAAAATTAACTGTTTAATTTAGTGGATTTGAACTGATTTCTTATTCATGAATAAATAAATGATTAAACAGTGTTTTGCACATACATGTTGTATTTATTTAGACAATTAATTAGACATTTATATAATCTGAAAAAATACAATTATTTATTATTTTACTATGATTTTTCTTTTTAATTATAACTTTAAACACATATTACATGAACAAATGTCATTTGTTGTTTTTGCTATGTAAGAAAAAAAAAATAATAATAATAAGAAAAATAAAACAATATTTCTAATAGATATAGCCATTCCTAACACAGACAATATTCAGGCCACTGTGTCTGAGAAACTGTCGAAATATGAAGACCTTGCTAAAGAAATTAAGATACAATGGCAAGCCGGAACTGTGCATATTTTACCAATTGTAGTGTCATCCACTGGTGTAGTGCCTAAATCATTAGAAAACAGTCCAAAAATAATAAATATTCCAGTATATATAATTTACATTTTACAAAAAGCCGCTATACCAAACACCTGTTGACTTACACAAAAATTTCTAGCATCCTCAACGATTTCTAGTACTATCAGTCACACTAATTTTTAATTTTATCACACTTGGTTAAGGCCCGTTTGATAGAGTAATACTTTCTTTTGAAAGAAAGAAGAGAAGAGAAATTTCTTTTAATAAATAATAATAATAAGGTTTCTTTAGTGTTCCGAAATTTATACCTACGAACTACATAAATTATATTATTATTTAATAAGAAATAATGTATAAAGTTTAGACTGCTTCATAACCAGTGGATTTATAGAGCTGTAAGATGTTGATTACTACGGTATCAATCACTAAAGGTTCCGTCTCTTTAATAACCGAGCTCCCGAAACGTCTACCTACATCAAAATCTTAGGGGTTTTAGCGTAAGATGTAATAAAGCGTGCTGGCTAGACGTTGTTAGATATTATGGGAAATTTTGATTTACATATCTAATAACTTTGCCTATTAATTAAATAAATACTATTTAAGTGTAACTATTATAAATATAATTACGTTTTAACGTTTTGTATAGATTTCTCAGAGATGAGATATTAATTAATTAAAAAAGAAATTAGTTAAAAATTATCCTATATGTTGACTTGAATAACCAGCTATCATCATACTAAATATCATCAAAATCTGTCTTGGCAGATAGACAGACGGACAAAAATTCTAAAAACTATAGATTCGGCCTCTGTATCGGTAATAATGACTATTTCAGAAAGATTTTCCACAAAATATATAGTACAGATTCGATTTATTTAGAATTTTATTATATGTATAGATAAACTACTACTACTGTGTACTAAATTTCATCTTAATCAGTCCAGTCGTTTTAACGTGAAGGAGAAAGTAATAAACATACACATTATACAAACGTACGAACTTTAGCATTTGAGAAGTGAGGTTATTAGTAAGCGTAAAACATAATTGACTAAAAGTTAAATAGATAAATTTAAAAGTAACAATTTTGTAAAATTAACAAAATTAGAAGCTTAAGCGGAACAAAGAACATCAAGGTAAAGTTAATGTCATTAGTTCCACGCCTAATCATACCCGTTCAATCAGACCTTTCATACTTAATCGGCTTGATGCTCTTTTAGCTCCCGTGGCCTTTTGATTAGAGGCCTCTTTATGAAGAAGTATTATGCTAGTCGATTTACTTACCCCAAAATTGGTGGATATGCTAATGATATGCCGAAAATTTCACGTTTGTCGTTGAACTTTTTCAGCTTATTTTAAACATACTTTGATTCGAACACTAGTAAAATACTAAGTTTTTTTTAATTCTAATATTTACTCATTCAATTAATATTCAATTCATTAAGACTGAATTCTGAGCTCTTGTTATGACTGTATTATAATAACAAAGTTCAACTTTTCAAAGTATATAATTTGTAATTAACGTTTAAAATTACTTTTAACTTAAAATGATAACTTTATTTCGTTATACAAACGTGAAACATAATTAATTCTAAAATATAACTGCTTGCGATGTAAGGGAAGTATGAAGTAATAACTTTACAAATCCTACGGTGGAGAAGCTATAAAAGAGCCGTTTGAGGAAATATCCCGTGAAGTTTACTAAAGTCTGCATCCCGACGAAATCTTTGTCAAAGGCGGTATGAATCTTTGAGAGTTATTCTAGCTACTTCATATTTCATATCTTCCGTTTATTGGCATGTAAGATTTAGGACCTTCCAATTTATCACCGGGGCTGCAATTTATGTACTACGTTATCTGTAATGTTTCTGATGTTATTTTGGTCTGTCTTGCTATTTAGAGCTCGTTCGGATGTGTGTTTATAATTTTAATATGTATCGCGTTTTGTTTTATAATAATTGATTCTAAAATTTGTTTTTTTTTTTTTTCTATATTATACTACTTTTTTAACGAGAACAGAGAAATAGGAAGAGCGATTGAGAGAGAGAAGGAGAGTTCACTATACAATGCCTCTACATCTTGTAGCCTTTCCACTTATTTATATGTAGATAATGCATATCTTGTGGCGTTAAATTATTTAGACGAATTTATTGCCTTAGGCGGGAATCGAACCTACTACCTCCGTCAAAGCAGTTGCCAATTACACACAAATGGCCCATCGTGTTTAAAATTGACTTTTGAAATGGAGTAAAGCCTAGATAGCCATCAATGTAATTGTGCCGAACTAAGGTTTATATATATTCATTCTCGCCTGCAACGTCCGATCGGTATTGAGTTCAGTCATGGCAAAATATAAAGAGTTCACGCGATGTGCGGAATATTTTAAATGAAGTAGACAGCTGCATTGCAAGCGTGTCATCGACATATCATCGAGCTGCAGCAAAAACTGTATAACTAAATTAAAATGGTGGTATCTAATGCCTAGCTATTACATATGTACATACATACGTTTTTATTATTATTTGTTTATATTTTTATACTTATAAAAAAGAGAGTCTGTGAGCTTTAAACGAGTTGACCCATATTGAGCTCTTATTATACTTATGCAAGAATAAATAAAAAAATTTGGTTTTTATCCAAATTACTATGTCAATATTGTATATCTATGTGTTTGTACACGTTGATCTTCAAAACTTTGATTTGAACGAGACTTTTATTGGAGAAAAAAAGTTTCAGACGAAAGTGACGTTAGGTAATTTCATGCTTGAAAAAAATTCCCTAGATAAAAGATTCAGATGAGAGTATCGGGTGCTATTATTATAGTCGTAACACGCAAATAAAGGTGCGGGCCAAAGCTAGTTTGTGGTGAAATTGATAACATAATATTATTTAAACAAGTCATATCATCTATTTAGAAATTTAAAATACGAATATTAAAAAGCTACGTAAACGAATGGCGAATTTTATTAGAAACTAGCAACTTACCCTCGCTCCGCTCGGTTTCGTCCCTAGATACGTTTTAAGGGTTAGTATAAAATTCTCAGACATGATATGTTTTCCTGCAGTAAAAAGTATCCTACGAGTATATGTTGACCCGGATGACCAGCTATCATCATACCAATTTTCATCAAAATCTGTCTAGTGGTTTTCTCGTGATGCGTTCTCAGACAGACAGATGGACACAAAATTTCTAAAAACTATAGATTCGGCCTCTGTATCAATAGAAATGACAATTTCAATAAGATTTTCCAAAAAATATTTAATTAACAGATTTGACTCAGCTAGAATTTTATTATATATACATATGTAGATATAGATTTTTACACTATCAATATACAAATGTCCGTTTGCAGGGACCCACGGTTATGTTTACAAGCTTAGGCATTGCACTCTCCTAATGTTGAAATTAATTTACTTCATTATTACTCCGTTGCGGACTGTAAATTTATTTAATTTGTCGCTCGCCGAGCGTGCGGTCACTGCGGTCTGACCCAGCTTCTTGTTGCAAGAACTAAATAAGCCCCATACCAGTTTAACCCTACCTCTCTTATTTAATTTCTTATTTTATAATCAACATCAAGTGTTAATTTAAGGACGTACTCACTCCCAAAGTACCCTTTCGTTCGCTTCAAAATAGACGTATTACAGAGGCTAAGTTACGCTTTTAAACGTTATTAAATTTTGAAGGACTAGAATATTGTAGAAAACTTGAAATATCGAAGAGCACTCGAAAGCTCTTGTCCTATTTTAATTATTTCATATTATACAAGCATTTATTTATCTTGAAATTTTATCTCTAAAAGTCTATATAATATTGCTTGCGCAATAACAAGATTGAATGGATGTTGAAACGAAAAAGTATTTGTAAAACAAAGCGTCTAAATACTGCGAAGGTTTTATCTGATAAATGAAAATCTAAAATAAAGATCCAACTCTACAGTATAGGAGATACGTGAGGTGTTTTCTCAATATCAGTTCACACGAAGAACACCCGCGCCATTAACCGTGAAAAGAGCGCTGGGGCAGAAGAGATTCAAGGGACAAGACAAATCATTGAAACGCCTGCGAGACCAACGTGACTGTACAAACTGTGAATCAAATGGTGCTAAAATGAATCGAAAGCTCAGTTAAACTAAAACTATTCTATTCAATATTTTTAAACTGTGAAATATTTTTTTATTTGATGTATTTTATTTTTATTTTTTATTAAGACTTTTATGGTATAGGTATCGTTTTGATATTTATATTTGAATTTTATTTCTATTGTATTGAAAAAAAAAAGCATGTAATAACATAAATACAGCAACTTTTTTTTCAATTCAAGATTTTCAAATAAACGTTTAGAGGCAATTTTGACATTTTTTTTCGTACTAAGGGAAAAAATATCAATATTTTTCATATTTCAAATCATAATATGAAAAAATAGCTGTCTTTAAATATAATGCAGTAGAATTTGAATTTGGATTAGAAAGAAAAAGTTGGAAACACTTTTTATAATACAATGATTGAGACAAAGAAAATGCTTATAACAACATAATCAAATAAGATTAAAAAAAGAACTATGGAAAATAGCAATCGGTAAAACAAGAATAATTGAACGTTGGAAAGCTCAATTTGTGAAAAAATAAACAATGGTGTCTCTTAATAAAAATACAACTGCCGTGCCACGCCGTGTGGGGACGATATCCCCGCGTAACACAAAATTGGGTGTTTTCCTACAAAGAATACAAATGGGGTGCATGTTAAGGTATTACGCAACGGATGAATGGAGGCAAAGTGGCCCCCTCGTCAACGGCTGGCCTTTTTTCCTTATGGGACATTTTAAAATGTTATCACAAAGGTCATATATATTTTTATTTTTCATTTAACTTCTTATGTGTTTAAATATAATAGATTTTAATACTAACTTCCGACTCCCTTTTTTACTCTTTTAGGGATTTGAACTTACAAAAGTCCCTTTTAAAGAATTATAACTTCATATGATGAGTTTATTTGCCAAATTTCAAGATTGTAGCGTTCATATTTTCTGAGATATCGTGATTAATGAGTGAGTGGTATTTTGTGCTTTTATACAAAGTTGTATAGTAGTGATTATAGATTATACCGTATTTTAAATTACTTGTTTTAGAGTGTTTTCTGCCTAAATAGATAATAAAGCCAATTCATTTTTATTTATGACCGTTATAATAGTAATAGGTACTTGAAACGTTTGAAGTAATTTTATACTTTATTATCCATTCGAACAAAGAGCGATTTTGAAATTAAAAAATAACTATAACCAAGTATTCGTCGATAAAATAGAAAATTGAAACTATAAAACGTTGGGATTTCTTGCGAGCGTTTTCAGTTTTATTACAAAACCACGGGTCATAAATACGCTATCAAACGTTTAGATTTCTTAACAATTGTTTGGGAAATTTATGATAGTTACACTCGAGCTGCCATGCTAAAGCATGAAAATATGACCCGTTGTAACGTACCGTCCTCATATAAATAAGTATACGTTTATACGACGCGTAGAATTTGTTCTATTCTGCTGTTGACACTTTTCATACAACTAAGTAGATATCCGGTGAACACATTTAGCTTTCCTAAATATTTTGTTGCAGCTGGAAATTGTAATTCGCTTATTCTATATGAAATTAAATTTGCTTGCGTGTTATTGTTATACTTTGCACTTTGTCGTCGTCATATATTATTAAAATATTAATGTAGATTTTTAATTTATTGCAAGTTTTTTTCATGCTAATGTTTTAAAGGCTTAAGTGTTTGAGCGTGTCTGTATTTGCTACTTCGCGGTATAACGGATTTGAATGAAATTCGGATTGAAGTTAGCCAATATTCTACGTTCAGATAAACACTGCGTTAAGACATAGATTTTTTACCAATATTTCCATCCCGTAAGCGGAATCCCGGGTAAAAACTAGTTAATCTTGTAATTGTTTTTTTAATATTTTAAACGGCAGCAGAGCAAGCGATTTATTTTTTATATAAACGTAGCTTAAGGACAGCTATAGGATTTTTTCTTTTTTAGGATTACTCTCTATCCTGGTAATTTGGTAATTTTGTAAATTTATTCCCACAGCTAAAAGTTTATTGAAATAGGTACTTTTACGGAAACATTAGGGGTGGAGTTTAATCGATCAATAAAAATACTAAAATAAGTAACAAAATAGTGCATGCCATTTAATTTTATTGATCGACTTGAAAAGGACGACTTACTCTATTCGGGTGTATGTTTTTATTATTTAACGCGTTATCAATGTCAATTGTGAAACAATTCTTATGATTGTTTTTTTGTTATTATTTAATTTAATTTTAAACGTGATTTTGTTAACGTTTTAAGTTTAAATTGATAATAAAGTTGTTAATATAATTATTTTATTTATAAATTATTCTATTTGATTTCTCACATCTTTCACAATCAAAGCTAAGAAGACTTAGGTTATCGAGTTATCTTTCACTTCAGTGCAATACAACTTGAAAATAAAACGTCTTCCGCGAGAAGATATCCGTTGCGATGTTTTAGCAACTTTAACCATTTCCCCTTATTTACGAGCCCTTCAAGAATCAGGTGTGTCTCAGCTAAAAACTTCTTACAATAAAACTGACTGTATTTTCCTATTTGGTTTTCGCTCTATCATTTCCCTTTCATTTCTCGTATTTGATTCTTTCTTTTGTTAGAAATTTGCTCTTGTTTTGTGTAGAGTTTTCCATAACAATAAACCTTTTTTACCTTTACTTTTTATTATTAAGCACAATTTTCATAACACTACTATACTTACTACTAGCGACTCACCCTCGCTTCACTCGGGTTCGTCCCTGGGTTGCTTCCCCGTACAAACTTTCATCCCCATTTTTACGCCCTTAAGGGGTGATGTCCGGGATAACTATCCTATGTCCTTCCCATGGTCTCAAACTATCTTCTTACTAAGTTTTATAGAAATCGCTTCAGTAATTTCAGTGCTTATTAATCTTTCCTCCTTATAAAAGTAGAATATTGTTAAAAGCTTCAATGAAATCACATTTGAGCGTAAAAGAGCGTCTTTTTCTCATATAGAAAATTCTAAATGTATACGTGATAATGTTACATATTCACTACCAGCACTATATCTTTGAAGATCCCTTTGAACATTAAAACCACTGACGGTTTTCGTATGCGAAATAAAAATGATATTTAAAATGTAATCTTAGGAAGAGGTATAGCTTACTTGACGCTTTATAGAACGATGTAAGGTTTTTCTACCAGTATCACGTACTAATTCCACGAATCGTTTGTATTATGACTTGTTATTATTTGATTTTATAATTAAGTATTATTTAGCTTTTGTACTATATTGTTCGAAGAAATAGTTCCTTTATTTATGCCATCTTAGGCCTATTTTTTATTTAGAATGTATATTTTTTAACAGTTAATCAATTATATTATTTACTAGCGACTCACCCTCGCTTCGCTTCGGGTTCGTCTCTAGACAAAAACAGCTCTATCCCACGGGAACCGTACATTTTTCCGGGATGATATGTAGCCTAAAGCCTTCCTCAATAAATGGACTATCCAACATAAAAAGAATTTTTCAATTCCATCTAATAGTTCCTGAGATTAGCGCGTTCAACCAAACAAACAAACAATCAAACAAACTCTTCAGCTTTATAATATTAGTATAGATGTTTTAAAACGAAAATAATATCCTAAAACTAATTAACTTATTCGAATATTACAATAACATATATTAAAAACCGGCCGAGTGCGGGTCGGAGAGTTCACGAAGGGTTCCGTACCATTATCTATAAAAACGGCAAAAAAATTATCAATATCGAGCAAAAACGAGCAATAAAATCACGTTTGTTGTATGAGAGCCTCCTCAAATATTTATTTTATTGTTTTTTATTATTTGTTGTTATAGCGGCAACAGAAATACATCATCTGTGAAAATTTCAACTGTCTATCACGGTTCATGAGATACAGCCTGGTGACAGACGGACAGACAGACAGACAGACAGACGGACGGACAGCGAAGTCTTAGTAATAGGGTCCCGTTTTACCCTTTGGGTAAGGAACTCTAAAAATGGCCCACTGGCTCCATATTTAGTGTGCCGTATAAATGTCACGGCAATAATAGAATATACTCGGCAGGCACCTATCTGCCCTCATCGATTTTTTTAGTACGATTTTTTCACACATTTAATATTTTACTACTTATATTATGAAGAAATGTATATTTTTCTTTTAAGATCGTAAGTTAGGTATTATAAAGCAAGCTCGTGTTTCTTATACGCGGTCACTAAGAGTCGTTTCGTGTTCCCACTTTTTGCGAGTTTCGTAATCGCTAAGCCAACAATGAAATATATCCGAAACTGTGTTTGTCGTCAAGTGGAATATGTTCACAACTGATTTATGATCCCTTTGGACATATTTATTTCTTTATATTATTTCTCCCAACAATAAAGAACACTGTGTAAAGAAATATTTGCCTCACCATACAAGTATATTGTAGCATCTGCTTAGCTAATGTAGTTTGCATGAAATATGCTTGGGCTGCGTGTCTTTGAAGTCTAGTGGCTTACGACGTTTGCAAAAAAGACTACTCGCTTGTAAAGTTTCGATCTTGTAAGCGGTTTAATATTTGATGCAATGTATGGTAGTAAAAATGCAAAAAGGCAATTTGAAGATTATATGACTCTTTAAAGCTGATATTGATTTAATATACATTTATTTCTCTAAAAAAATTAAATATTAAGGAATATTAGTTCAATTGATTTTCGTACATTTATAAAATAAGACTTTGGTTGCTTTTAATTTTTTTGGAAAATTCATATATTTGCATATATTTAATAAAAGTATGCCTATACAACATGCCTTCCTGAAACAAAATATATGTTGTCTTTTTGACTCAAGTATTGAGTAAAATTATTCAATTTTTCTACGGATACAGCCAATTTATATGCTAAGCTTAAAGGCAAAAAGTTATCTAATGTTAGTTCAATGAAAGAATTCATTAACCGTTTTTATGAAAAAATATATAATTTTGGGTCCTCATATACCTCTATTTTATTCTTTTTAAGAAACACGATTCTTTTTCTTGCTCTGCACTATGATTACAAAACGAGATGGAAAAAGTCTAGCTTGTGAACTATTCACTGCTGCGCCTCTCACGATCGATAAGAGTCGTGGACAGGCTTTTGTTTTATTATTTAATATGCAAAAGTGCAAGGGAATGCGCTTATTTCTTTTACTCATCTACATTTCCAAGTTGACCCAGTAACATACAAATTATGAGTCAGTTTTACTACAGTGTTTTGATGTTATCCTTTTTGTAAAATCAACGGAGAATGTAACAATTTTGTAGGTCCAACTAGCAGGTAATTGATCGTGGCTCCGAGCCTGTGATAACAACGTCGATGGAAAACGACGTCGACAGAAGCAGCCTATGTGTTGATACAAGACAAGCTATTTCCATTCCGAATTTTATTAAACTCCATTGATCGTGACACAGCGTGAAAAGGAAAAACGCAACACTCACTATGTTTGGTATTTATCGTTCATTGCGGTAAGGATAATATGACCTCTTTACAGATGGAGTCACAATTCAACATTTTCTTTTTTTTCGGGTTGGAAAGTTTTTGTATAAATATACTACCGACTCACCCTCGCTTACGTTACGTTTAAGGGTTCGCTTACGTTTTAAGGTTTAGTATAGATTTCTCAGAGATGAGATATTTCTTCGCAGTAAAAGTCGCAGCTGTCATCGTGCCATATTTCATCAAAATCTGCCCAGTGGTTTTCTTGTGATGCGTTGCCAAACAGACAGACAGACAAAAATTCTAAAAACTATAGATTCGGCCTCTGTATCGATAATAAAGACTTTCAATAAGATCTTCCAAAAAAATATATAATGTACAGATTCGACTCAGTTCGAATTTTATTATATATATAGATAGATTTATCCCGTGTATTAAGTAACTAATTATTATGATGCCAATTCGTATTAAAACTCACGAAATATGTTTGTCTTTTTTCCTATTTATTTTTAGAAAAGCCTTGTTCTTTTAGGACGAGAATTACCATATCGCTGTAACCGTTTAACTGTTAACTTCCATCTCTATTTCTATACTTAATATTATAAAGAGGTAAAGTTTGTGAGTTTGTGAGGTTGTAGGGAATAACCTCCGGATCTACTGAACCGATTTAGATGAAATATGGTAAGAAGATAGTTTGAGACCCTGGGAAGGACAAAGGATACTTTTTATTCCGGAAATCATCCCTTAAAGTGGTAAAAATAGGGATAAAAGTTTGTATGGGGAATCAACCTAGAGACGAACCCGAGCGAAGCGAGGGTGAGTCGCTAGTGTGTAATAAAAAGGCATTTTTACAATTTATATAGTGTCAGTAAGGATGGAAATACTCGTAATTCAATAATTTTCTTGCCCATCAACTATCTATTTATTGAAAATACGTCCATCCGTTGCTCCGTAAAAAAAATTTTGGAAGCAATTTTTCTTTTTTATAATATTACTATGGAGAAAGTTCAAATATAATGTATAATGCGGATTAGTGCCTGCAGTGACGTGTCTAGTTAACATCGCTATGTGCTTTATTTAATTACGTTTAGAACGGTTGAATATTTACGCTATTCCTGTTATACGAGTTAGGATGTTTGTCTGAAAAATAGTCTTTTAAAAGTACCGTGCCTATATCTTCTATCTACTTTTATAATAAAGAGGAAAGATTTGTTTGTTTGTTTGTTTATACCGAATAGGCCCCGAAACTAATAAACCAATTTAAATAAAATTTGGTAAGAACATAGCTTGAGACCCTAGGAAGGACATAAGGTTGTTTTTATCCCGGAATTCTTCCCTCGAGAGGGTGAAAATGGGGATGAAAGTTTGTATAGAGAAGCAACCTAGTCGTAGTCTTAAATATTGCAGATGCAGTGTTGTTGAAGTGGCATTTACTGTATTTTTGAAAATTATCACATACACACAT
Organism: Fabriciana adippe; assembly: GCA_905404265.1. Taxonomy (NCBI): domain Eukaryota; kingdom Metazoa; phylum Arthropoda; class Insecta; order Lepidoptera; family Nymphalidae; genus Fabriciana; species Fabriciana adippe. The sequence continues at coordinate 11,115,226 of FR989995.1, read as the reverse complement.
TAATGTAATATATGTATGTATATTATACTTTGTATGATAACGAAGAAGTGGGTCATTGGTTCTAACGACATTAGTCCGTTGCGTATCCCACGTCGTTACTATTTAGTTGGCTACAACACGGAAGAGCAGTTATCGTAGTTATAAATTTTCATTTTCAGAGTCTTAAACGCTATCCCAACCCCTACTTAAATTGTGATAGTGGAATGAATGGATATAAGGATATATACAATTTAAATTTATGTACTAAGTAGAGTGTGTTGTTAAGTTTCTTAATTAAGAGAATACCTGCCTACTTAAGTTAGTATTAAGATATGTTAATTAAAACACTGAAGTAAGTACTGGAATTTTGATAATAAAAAAAAATTATAGACCCTCTAGATTCTAAATATTAACAATACTGTGCAAAAAATGTACATATATTAAATGATATTATTATGAAACGAAACAAAACTATTACGCGGATATTATATTTAAACACTAGGGATATTATATTTAACTCGCTAGGGTTCGTCCTAGATATGTTTTAACAGTTAATATGGAATAGATAGACTATATATTATATGATGTATAGCCTATAGCCTTCCTCAATAAACGGGTTATCTAATGCAAAAATAATTTTTAAATCGGATTAGTAGTTCCTGAGATAAGCGCGTTCAAACAAATAAAGTAAGTAATTAATTAAATACTAAGAAGTATTTCATTAATCCATATAAAATACACCTATGCAGTGTTAAGCTTACAAAAACATAAAGCATTTGTTCTTTTTTATTCTTTAGAGTTGGTATTGTAATACTAGATCGAAAACAATACTGTCTTGCTCTGGTTTATCTTACCGGGCACATCGAGGCGGCATTGTAACTTGACCTAGAAACCTCGAAAGTTTAAGGACAACCATTGAAATACATCGACTGCATTCTTTGAATAAATATAATACGAATATTATTTATGTGAAGGTGCATTCAATACTAGAATTTTACTTGTTTTGTGGTTACTGGCTGTTTTTCGCAGACTTTTTATAATTCTTCGCCATGATTTTGCCTTTTAGAGGTAAAATAATTATTCCAGATTAAATATTGTTCTCATCATGTAAATTTTAAACCCGTTAGTAAATTAATTGATTCTTTACCTGTATATATATATATATATATATATATATATATATATATACACACAGGTATATACAGGTATATATATATATTGAGGATTACCACAGTATCAACGAGTTTAAAGGCATGATTGTATGAATTGCTCGACAAAAATAGACCTTTTACGATTCTAAGCAGCTACAATAATATTATTATGTCTCTTCAGTTTGATTCTCATCCCATATAACACCTAGTATAATCAAGTACAGCGATGCTGATATCTCGGATATTCCACTTCGGTGTCTGTCATGTTTGAAACGTTCCCAAGACGGTCGTGGTATGCTGAACTGTGGCATGACGATTCTATTTGTGATATTGGGCGAAATTCAAATTTTGATGATATTTTACATAGTTATTAATGTATATTCTATAGTTAATATAAGCTTGTTGGATTCTACAGAAAATTTTCCGAAGAACAGAATTAGATAACAGTAGGGCGTAAAGAATTTAATTGACAATGAAATAGGTTACTTTCCATCATCCCTAAAACATGGATCGATCAGGATCTAAACTAAAGGTTCTAGGCTGGTTCACTAGTTAAAATAAAATGACGCTTTATTAATGTGCGTGTCAAGTATTATATGGTTCTCGTGCTGCACAACCACGTTTCCGTTGTCTTCCGTCCACTTGTTTCTGACGTATTTATTGTATAGTGCACTTTACACTAAGTACGTTAGGTCTGATTTATGGTTTCCAGCTTACGGTTCCGGCACGTGTTACATATTTGCAAGACAAATGCATGTCAAGAACCATCTAGATAACGTCACTTATTATAGCAACTATTCTAATATCTCAATGGCATAAGCGAAATTTATTCAACACTGTAAGAAGTTGAAGATTTTTTCCATGGCTGTCAACGTATTCTCTTTATTCACTTTATCTTTGTATATCACATTATATATAACAATATGTCACACCGTAGCACGATTTAAATGGGAGCGAAAAAGAAATTCCCATTTGCAAATGCAATTCTCTAAAATGTCACACGTGTTAGAAAAATGTCCAGCACGGATTCAATACATTGCAGGTTTCAATTCGAAATCAGGTATGGTACGGCTGGGGTATACGTAAATCGTCGATCCGAATCGAAATCGAATTTTTAATAGAACACTATCGGTTTGCCCAATAAATCTCAGCGCCGAATCCTCGCGAACCCAGATCGGCTGTTTCCGTAGAAACTACATCTGGCGTTGACTGGAAACGGTCCAAGAGCAAGCTATCTGCAGATACGACAAACCGAATAAATTATGTGGGAACGTTGCGACCAGTGCGATACCAGGTAATCAGCTCACATTTCCTTCCCACAAATTTGACTTTAAACTTTAATTTCAGCTCCTTTTCCAAGTTTATACCAAGATCTCATACAGTTGGGTAGTGTATTCGTAATCGGTATCGTAGTCTTGGTTATATAGGTTAATATTAAATCTGTCCTTTAATAAAATGTAATGCACTTGCCTGTCTTGATTAGAATTTTTGGGCTGATATTTCGTAACGCCTTTCTTTTATTAAATTTTTCTTTGCCAAATATCGAATTTTCCTTACATCTATTTTAATAACCATATCAGTTTATTCGTACAAAAAACACTTATAACCCAATCGAATAGTTTAAGCTTAATAATATGTTTTATCAATTAAATTTTTTAGGCAACAGTCATATACGGATACGTTTTTTGGGTTCCGTACCCGTAGAGTGCAAACGGAACCCTATTACTAAGCCTCCGTTGTTCGTTCGTCCGTCTGTCAGAGGGCTGTATCTCATGAACCATAATAGGTAGAGAATTGAAAATTTCAGAGAGTATGTACTTCTATTGCCGCTATAACAACAAATAATGAATAAAAATAAAAAAAAATACAAGAAACATTTTTTTTGACATTCGTAATCGATCATTGTAGTTAATATACTGCATACATAAAGTAAGTCATATTAATAAAAAGTACATGTACAATGGTACTGAACCCTTCGTGTGCGAATTCGACTCGCACTTGAGCGGTTTTTATAGTACATTATAATTGCTATGGCATACTAAAACGTGTTTGTATATTCTATACGTATAATAAAATTGTAACTAAGCCGAATCTGTATATTAAATATTTTTTGGAACATACCTACATTATTACCGAAACAGAGGCCGAATGTATAGTTTTTAGAATTTTTGTCTGACTGTCTGTGACCGCATCACGGAAAAACCACAGGAGCGATTTTGATGAAATTTGGTATGATGATAGCTGGTTATCCGGGTCAACATATAGGATGCTTTTTACTGCGGGAAAATATCTCATCTCTGAGAAATCTATACTACACGTTAAAACGTAAATAGGGACGAACACGAAGCGAAGCGAGGGTGAGTCACTAGTTTGTTATAAAAAGCCAAATATTTACTAGTAGTAAATATTTTTATATTTTTTTTAACATGTACCTACATAATATACTGTTATTGCGAGTATTATACTATTATAACTAAATGTATCATTACATCATCTTATTTATCAATTTCTTTGAAGATTTACCAGTATTTAAATATATATATATATATATTTAGCATTAGAAAAGGAAAATCAGGAATTTGAAGTGTTGATGGGAGGTGTAAATCGAGAGACCCGTTCAGAAGATGAAAGAGTTTGCTTGGCATCGCCGTCGCATCTTGATTTATTGGCCCCCACTAAATCGTCGGCGGTGATCTTCAATTGTTCACTATAGACATTAAAAATCGATTATGATTTTATTTTGTGCTATTTATTCTATGTTAGCGACTTATATTCATATGTGTTACTCTAGTTCCTAGTCTACATGTGTACTAAATTTCTAAAATAGTATTTGTTTTGAGAAAATTACACATTACATATCTCAATAAATATATCATAATGTACAGTGTATATGTACGTAATGAAATACTGGTGAAGCAGATATACATACATATATCTATCTATTATAATATCCTTATGGTAAGGCTGTATATATATATATATATATATATATATATATATATATATAACTGTTTTAAAAGAGCCATTAAAATTTAAAGTACAATTTAAAGTATTGACAAAATCTTAATATTATTCAATTAATTCAGAATTCAACTACTTTTGAAATAACATTTTCAGGGCACTCATTACAATAAGAGGAAGTTCGTGACGTAGTCACCTCATATTAATTGTGGCGCAAATGAACATTTCCGTTCTCTACACAGTTTTATTTTTAAAATTGCATCAGCCTGAACGTGCGATTCGTTCTGACCTAAATATTACGATGAAGTTGTACTACTACTGGAAATATATGAACTGCAGTTTGATTTAGCGATTTACTGGTTTTCAATCAAGCGAAATCTTATTTAATACTAAAAAAACCGATATAAAAATATATATTTTTATATCGGTTTGAATGTTTACTGCTTGGTTAGATATTGATATTACGTTAGCTCAGTAACTGAATTTTATTATTGAGTGTTTTATTTAATTAACAGGCAGTAGTAGCCCAGTGGTAACGCGCTCGCTTGAAGCGGGTTCAAATCCCGGGTCTCGCACCACTGATATTTTCATGTGCAAATCATTTCTAACATGATTACCACTTGCCTTACGGTGAAGGAAAACATCGTGAGGAAACCTGTATGTCTAAGAGAAGTTTTCGAAAGACATGTGAAGTCCGTCAAACCGCACTTGACCAGCGTGGTGGACTATGGCCTGATCCCCCTCGTACTGAAGGGAGGCCCGTACCCAGCAGTGGGACATTAAAAACGGCTGAATACATACATACATACATTTAATTAATGATTTATATATATTATATTCAAGCGACCCGTCCTCGCCTTGGATTTGGACTTCCCACTCTCTGTATTTTTCTGGATATATTTAAGAAGTGTTACGTTTTCTGAATTGTTTTTTTTTTATTTATTTATTTGGATCTACAAACAGTGTTCACAATAAAGCTAACATAAATTATTGCGTGTATAATGTATGAAACGTAAGATTTTTTTACCGGACGATATTTTTTTTATTGACACATTTTTTATAACGCGTGTAACCTCGTGTCTAAACTAAAGTAATTGATTTTATTTAATTAGAATATTTAGGTTTATGTACATAGTACATACTAATATTATAAAGAGGAAAGATTTGTTTGTTTGTTTGTTCGTACCGAATAGGCTCCGAAACTACTAAACTGATTTAGATGAAATTTGGTAAGAAAATAATTTGAGACCTTGAGAAGGAAATAGGATAGTTTTTATCCCGCAAATCCGGAGAGTGAGTCGCTAGTAGTGCATACATTCGTTATGATAGAATACTTTGATTAATTAGCAAGCTTTTGCTTCACAGCGTGCATTTATAATTTTATATTTGTACGTTATGTTCCAACCACATATCGTTGATTTCCAATTACATTATGAATTAACTAAATAAACAATGGATTTATTGCAACCACAAAACGGGAATATATATGTATTTTAACCTAACGTGTTAACTGAATAACTTGATATTACGTTTAGTTACGTCGTATATGCCAATTAAGCATTTAGCTCGTGGGCTCAATTGTATTCAAATATTTTTCTGTCATCCAATGAATAAAAGTGATTAATAAAACAAAAACCTCATTTTACACTATTAAAAAGTAGCTTAGCTTGTTTTTATGTAGAAGATAATCTTTGAACTGCTGAAGCGTTTCTCAGAATCCGTTCTCTAATAGAAAGCTATACTATTTCTAAGTAATAAAAAACTATTTTATTGAAGTACTTCTCTACAAGAACCTTAGTTGAAAGCTAGATCAGTTTGAAAAAATAAATATCATATTGCTGAGTTGCACAACAAAAGCGAAAGTCGCATTTCATTGTATATTTTTTTATGATTTAGAATATGTATAACATTCGACATGAAAGGGCAAATGTTTGTAAACGAAGTAAAATTTTAATTTAGCTTTAAATCACTCCAAATATCTAAGGAATTCAAAAAGACTTAACGTAAGTTTAACAGGTGTCCTTGATCTTTCTTTTTTATATATTTCCTCCTTTTTTAATTCGATCGCACATGAAAGCTCCAAGTATAGCATCTCGAAGCCCTAGTTTTCATATGAGGCTTATGTTTGTAAGCGTAATCAATATTTTGTTTTATATAATACTAGCTACTTACCCTCGCTAAGCTCGGGTGCGTCCTTAGGTACGTTTTGATTTTTTTGAGCGAAACCCTAATTCTTTCTCAAAAATAAAAGTAGCCTATGTTAGTCCCTATAATATCAGCTATCTGCTAGTGAAAGTCCCGTTAAAATTGGTCCAGCCGTTTCGGAGATTAGCCGGAACAAACAGACAGACAACATTTTTAAAAATTGTGCTTTTCTTATAAGTACCGTATATATTTCCATATGCATTTACGGTAAAGCTCTTATTTTGACATTACAAACAGACACTTCAATTTTATTTATCTGTATAGATTATTTGTGTAGACTAGCTACTTACCCTCTTCGCTCAAGTGCATCCTTGAGCTTGAATGGTTTAGGAACTCATAAAAGTCAAACGCCCAAAGAAACATTTCTTTTACGCCAAGAATCTTTACAACGTATACAGTATAACGAGGACAAACATACGAACATTCATTTTATTTTTTAATAATATCCTGACTGATGCGTCATATGGACAAATTCGAATCTCTTAAGGGACCTCTACGTGTCGGGCCTGTGTCCCCACGCAAGCCTTTCAAAGGACCGGTCTCCTTTGAGCCCGTAGAATCCGAAGAGGTACAAAAATAATAATAGGTAATAGTCATTGAAATTCTCTATAGTTTTTTATAAACTAAATAGTGTCTGGACGAACTTAGTTTATCCTTTTCTAATACAAATTGTATTCTATACACTGTTCAAAGGAATAACCAACTAGCCAGCTACTGTCTGTTTTCGATTAACACTTGATTAGATGCCATCGATTGGCAATTGTCTACCGAATCTGCGAATCGTATGTTATAGGTATATAAAGCAAAGCGAATAGCTTTATATGAGATTAGATATATTATACCTTAAACTTAATTTATTTACCTTAATCTAGATATATTTAATATTATATCTTAAACTTCATTTGTTTACCTTAATCTTTTATTTGTTTTTTTTTTTTTTCAGTAATAATAATATATCTTTATGTTTCACAGTCAACAATCACACTATCAAATATTGAATGTGAAATTTTATAAGTCAGTGTGTTTTTTTCTTCTTTATGCTCCAACGGCTTAACGGATCTGACAGTTTTTTTTATGAATGAGCTCTTTATCGAAAGTGGAATCGTGGGCGAAAATTTGTGTTATATGAGGATATTAAATTTAAATTTAATTCTTAAGAACAGGTTAATGTTATTGATGGGATATATTATATTATATTTGTTGCCAAGTATTTTACACATAAATTTCACAAAATAAATTTTAAATCAAGACAATTTTACCTTAGAAATAAATCTCTCGTTTCTTAAATATTGAAGTATTAAATCCACCCAAGTATGAAAAAATCTGACAAGTGACAACGTCACTAAGTAAATAAATAACTCGAGCAGAAGTAAGGAAGGAAGAAGAATTGCCGTTATTTAACGCCATTCCCGCCGTTATGGATCGCATTATGCAAATAGGGACAATGACGGAGTAATCTATCAAAAAGGCGCCGACGTCGCACACCCGGTTTCTCATTAACTTAAAGCGTGCTAACGAAACGATCATCAGAGATATATTTGATATAAGACTTAACGTATGAAAATCTCACAACGGTTATAAATCCGTTAGTTTTTATGTATGTTTGTATTCCCCATACTGTAACTGCTGAATAGATTTGGATGAAAATTAAATAAATAGACACAGATTGATCACCTGTGGAGTACAACAGGCTAATGTTAGAGTTAAAATTTACCAAATGGTTGTGTTACCTTTGTATAATATTATAAATACAAAAGTCACCCAAGGGACGAGCTTGAGTGAGGCGAGGGTAAGTCTCTCATACGTAGTGTTTTTATTCTACCAAATAATTTGACTCATGAAGGATTTGAATGTCTAGCTGGCACTGCGCCAGAGGTCATTGATTCGATGTTTGCCAGACGCGAAAGTTTGTTTTGTCTGGCTGGTGTGTACGGTTGAGAATCTGCACCTGTCTTTTATCTACAATACGTAAAGGCGGAAAGAAGATATTTAATAACCCATGAATTAACTATATAAAAATAATTAAATTGACCTGTCTTTCCAATTCTTGGAGATGAAAAACTATGAAGTCAACTATTGATTTCATTCACTGTTTCTGTGGAATGAATTAATTTTTAAACTCCGTGTTTCGAAAAGCAAAATACTTAGGTATTTGCTATATATGTATATTGTATATAGAGGTATGTATTGACCTAGAATATCAATATTATAATATGAAACCGGATGCGACTGAAGCGTGAACGTGCAATACCTTGAGTAATACTTGCATCAAGTGCGTGACACCAGGCATGAGATTAATGACTTACTGCATTCACGATTTACTATTTACTTAGAGAGTTCAAATAAACATGACGAAATAAATATAATTTATCATAAACTAAGATTTTCTGAGTTTATTAATTTTTTTTTGGAAATCATAAATTTTTAAAGAAACTAATGCTTCAAGATGATAGATCTTCTTAGTAAGACGAGTTTAACCTCACATGATAAGCCACCTAGTATTAATTTATGAGGGGGCTAATTTTCTAAACAAATATATATTTTTGGGTTTTGTTACGCTGAGTTTTTTTAAATAAATAAGGTTGAATATGAATACTTCTAATTAGCTAACATGCTCTTTCAGTTACAATCGCCTGCTTCTGACAATTGTTCCATGAAATACGCGAATATGAGCTGAAAATTTTCAGCTTATTGCGCTAATACCTTATTATTAAGGATAACGACGCCATTCTGACCTTATTCTATTGTATTATGAACACTAAAGCTAAATTTTAGTTGGTAATTTGTTTTTGTTCATCCATTACCACGTAGAGCTAAACTAAAATCAATAAGTGATGCCATAAATAAATTAACATTTGACTTTCGAGTGTCAAATGGTATGTAATAAGCACTTGTTATATAAGAGACTCTATTCGATTCAATTTATTATTTACAATGTGCTTAATCAATATCACTTGTTTTTTCAAAGTCGTGTAGAATAAGAAAAGATAAGATGATCTTTGAACAATGAAAACTGAGATAAAATTATAGAATGAAATTATTTATATGAAAATGAGCTAAAAATAAAATATTTAAATATGTTGGGATGTTAACATACAGCACCATCTAGTTCCATAGTAAGCTACGAGGCTTGTGTTATGGATACTAGATAGTTGCTACACTACACATATATAACTTTAAATACATATGTACATATTATACATATAAACACCCATGACTAGAGTACAAACTTTCGTGCTCATCACACAAAGGAAAGCCCCTAGCGGGACTCGAACCCGCGACCGCTGGCACAGCAAGTAGGGTCACTACGAACTAAACCAAACGTGGCGTCAAAATACTGAAATATAGTAAAATAGTGATCCAGGCCTGTCTCTACGTGATATTTCACGAATTGTTACTGAAATAATATTATAGCTTTAGCTTTTGTTACTTTTAGTAGCTTTTAGAAGCTTTCTTATGGTGAAAGTATCATTAAATACTTTTCAGTAATTCAGAGCTTATCGATTTCCAGCAACTTTTAATAATATTAGTAAGTAATTCTATTTAGTAAAACAGCTAAAAGTGGTTTGATGATGATATAACATTTTTATAGATTGAACATTTTCCTTCCTTCCAGTTCCATTTCAGCTCGCACATGTACATAAAATGTATAAATATTAAACAGCGAAAACATAAAGGCTCGTAGAATGGCCACATATCCCTCGTGTAATCTTTTAGACTTTATTGTAGAAAACTTTAAAGTACGCTATACATTATCCACGAGATCGTGTAACTATTAGTTTTACCGCTTTATTTATCTCAAACGGTAAAAACGAACACATAATTATCTATCCGAGCCCTATCGTTGGAGGGAACAAGAGGGTTATCAACTGAAATAAAGGGTATTTACTGTTTAGGTGCAGGTGAATCTCAAAAGCTCTGTAATATATTTGACTAGCGATTCACCCTCGCTCCGCTCGGGTTCGTCCCTACTTACGTTTTAATGTTCAGTTTAGATTTCTCAGAGATGAGATACTTTCCCGCAGTAAAAAGTATCCCATATGTTGACCCGGATAACCAGCTATTATCATATCAAATTTTATCAAAATCCCTCAAGTGATTTTTCCGTGATGCCGTCACAGACAGACAAAAATTCTAAATACTATAGATTCGGCCTCTGTATCGATAATAATGTCTATTTCAATAAGATTTTCCAAAAAGTATTTAATGTACAGATTCAGTTTAGTTACAATTTTATTATATGTATAGATTATCTTTTATTACTTTACTGTTCAATAACAGTTCGATTCAGATACGGATGGAATACTGGAAGTTTGTTCAGCATTCTCGTACACGGTTTTTGATTAAAACAAATATCTAACAGTGCACAAATTGAGCGATACCTCCCAAGAGTATATCCGGAGATGTGATGTGAAATTGAAATTCTCTCTAAATTGATTGAACAGTTTGTGTTATTAAAATAGATGTGTTCTTGTATGTTTTGACTGACTTTGAAAAAGAGGAGAGCGATTTCGACATAAATATAAATATATTGAGATATTAATACTCATAATCATTAGGAAAAATTTATAGTATTTCGACCTTATTTAACGTCAACATTAGCTTCCATTTTGCAATAATTACTTTAGCGGAAATGGATTGACTTCTTAATTACCGAGTGTCTGCCTTCCCTTTATATTTGCAGGAAATAGACCTTCCAAATGGTCTTCAGTAAACATATTTCAACCATAAACCGTTATTAATCCTACGTTAAGTCAATTAGGCGTCGAATCCCTTATTAAGGTCGGATATAGGCTACAGCGGATACTGCGCGGGCTATAAGTGTTTCGAGGCCGTTGATTCGTAAAGTGGAATAGTGGACTAGATTTTAATTCTTTGATACTAAATAGAAATGTACTGACAGTTTTATTACAAATTGCTACAATTTTTTTTATAGGTAGATACGTTTCAGTGAGTTAAAAGTTTTTAAGGTTTCATTTCTCAAGCTAGGTACATGATCATTCGTATTTATGTTTTTGAAAAGGAAACACCTTAGGTGTTTCAACGTCGGAGGGATGAAAAAAGACACAAGTATGCTTGTAATGTAGCCAGTGCGAAATGAGGGGGCGTCACTAGTTCAAAATATTTCTCTTCACCTATTCGAGCCGCCGTTAATAGAAGATCCACCAAAGTGTTTCAAGGGGCGTAGAGATGGAAGCCAGTATCGCGGCCGGCCCCGAACTAATGCGTCCCTGTAACGAGCGGCGACAAGTACTCTTCAAATCGCCACCAGGGTTGCCAAATTTGCCATGTTCGTTAAGATAAACTCAAAAGTTGGCACTCCAACGACCAATCGAACTAAGATAATTAAAATTCGAAGGCGCTATGAAGCTTTCAAAACATTATTGAATTCAAATTATTTTGTGCAATGTGGAAAAATATTGTTTTAAGTTGTTATATTTTTAAAATATCCGTTTTTTAACTTTTAATGTAGGAAAAGTAACTAAACGATATTTTTTTTATCTATTTTTAAATAAACTGTGCTAATAAAAGTACTATTAATTGAATACAGCAAAACAATATCTTAGTCAAGCTCCGGAATTCAAATGAATAAAGGAATTCCGTCTGAAAGCGCTCTTTACCCCTTATTTTATATTTTTCTAGCGATATGCGACTCCTGTAGTTTATTTTCTTTACCTTTGTAGCAACGGCAAAGTACACTTTTTTAAAAAAGACATCGCACAGCCCTGTGTAACCCGACGCGGGCAAACCATTCAACCACTGGGTTCTAAACGAGTCCAGTACGTCAAGGGCTTTTGCGAAATCCTTTGAATGCTCTATGATTTTCGGTCACCTGACTTCGTAGCGATCGGGTTAAGCCGGACCTCGGGTCTTTTATGTTATTAAATTACGTGGTGTATTTGATTTTCACAACCGACTTTTTCTATATGAAAGGATGGATTATCTGTATTAACAGGTGTCTGTCGCGAAGAATTATATTTTTTTATCCTTTTGAGATATTCTAAAATTGAATTTTTGTGTGTTATTTTCAATTTCTACCTAAAGAAAGTAAAATCTTGTATTTATTTATTTTAAAGCTTCTATTTATTTTTATAGCTCACTTTTGTTATTATGTTTTTATTGCTCTCGTAGGCTACGCAGTCGTTACAATAAATAGCTGTCACAATTTACCAACACAATAGTTGGTACGTAGATAATATAATCATGAATCGTTACTGTATTTTACTGATAAATGTTTTCCATTGTTCACAGATTCGGTGACGGCAAGATAAACAGAAAGGTAAGAGCCGACTTCGTAAATATAAATCGTAAGAAAACACATTACCGTCCTAAATGGAATCGAAATGAAAAAAATACGATAGAAAAAACCATTAAACATTCTCAATATGGGCCTTTTTATGTAATTTCTTTCAGTCATTAATTCAGCTATTGTTAGTGACGTTGGGCTATCGTATACGGATTCAATCAATTGACCCCAGCCATGGGCGGACGGAGGGCTCGGAACTAGTCCTGAATCATTACTTTCAACGTTATTAACGATGGTGTTGCGTCTAATGGGGACGATTTGGTTTCTAGATAAATTTAATGGGACGCTTACGATAAATCTCCATCCCCCATGCTTATCTCAACACACTTTCTGTCACACAACTGTAAATTATTCAAGTTCGATCAAATAGCTTTCGACAAAATTGACATTAATTACCACGGTATTATCAAAGCTGTGGAAACGTGAGTAATAATGATAGAATGTAGACACAGAAGCCAGCATATCTAATGAATGCATATACAGATGTACATGCATTCATTATTTATACCAGAACTATGTTATATAATGTAATTATTTGAACGATAAAGTCTGAATTATGTATGTATTTACATTTAAGAATTATATGTTTAAAATATCTATGATAGATAATAATAGTAATAGCAATTATTATGATATGATAAAATTAATTTCAAATCCTATTTAATATTTATTTGGAAACAAATTATTTCTAAGGCAGTGTTGGTCCGGTGATAATGCGCTCGTTTGGGAAACCGAGTAAGGCGGGATCAAATCCCGGGACTCGCACGTCTGATATTTTCATATGCGAGTCATTTCCAACATGATTACAATTCGTCTTCTGACGAAGGAAAATATTGTGAGAAAAGCTGCATCTCTAATAGAGAGATGTGGACTATGGCCTGACCCCTCTCGTATTGAAAGGAGGCCCGTGTCCAGCAGTGGGACGTTAAAAAGGGCTGAATACATAAAATACATACAAATTATTTCAAGTTTTTGAGACCAAAATGCTATAATAAAACTATAGAAGACAATAAATAGTTTAGTCGTACATTGAGGCGGTGCAAGGTTACCGGCCTTCGACAGGATGACGGCGTTTATTTCATCATATAGAAATATAGTTTTATGACTTTTAAATTTTGTTTGATATGATATGTCCTATCTCTGATTGGTTGATGAATGACATTTCAGTGCATTCACAATTAACTTGACTATCAATCAGATTGTTATGGATATTTTTTTAGATTTTATTATCCTCCTTTTTCGGATAAGCTTCTGGATTTTATCGTGTTTAGTTTTTTACAGTTGGTCACGTTTTTACATTTTTTTTATATTGTTTTATTCATATATAGTGGAACGTGGTAATATGATTATAAAAGGTTTAATTTTTTTCGTTTCCTGGTTTAGTTATGATCTATGACATGTAACTTAGATCTTATTTTTTAAAATATCGGTTATCTGTTTGTATCTACCGATCTCCGTAACACCTGAATAGATTTTAATGAGACTAGTACAGTTGATACTACTTATTTGCTAAATTTAACTTTATAGGTCAAATAGTTTGTTGTAGGTCGATTTTTCGTATTTAGTCAATATATGAATATTACGTCGTAGGTATATTCTGCAACTCCTGGAATAAATCCCTTGACCCTAAGAGGATAAATTTTTAAATATTTCTCTAATTACGACAAGATAAAAGCTGAGAAAAGCTTCTTTGAAAAAAGATCCCTTCAAGGGGTAAATTGGAATGGTAGTTTCTATGGGAAACAATATTTTCCAGGAGGGAATAAGAAATGACGGGCAAAACCGGAGCAGGTCGCTAGTCATATTAAAAATGAAACTTGAAATTCTATGCAAAAACAGTTTAAGAATTCCGTCTTAAAATAAATTTCTTCGAATTTCTCAGTAAGTGGTACACACTGTAGTGGTAAAAACGTCGGACAACTGTTACATGTGTAGCTTGTAGCTGTCTTACAACGGTCCGCAGTGGACCGTTGACTGCTGTCAGCTTCTACTTGCTAGTTTTTATAATTGGTACTATACTATGAGTATGTACACTATATATTATATAATGTACAGCGATGTGAACGTTGCAAGGTTGTGTTGTGATTGCCAGTAACCTGTTTACAAATTCAACACCTATAGGTACATATAATAAAATTGTAACTAAGCCGAATCTGTACATTAAATATTTTTTGGATAATCTTATTGCAATAGACTTTATTATCAATACAGAAGTTAAATCTATAGTTTTTAGAATTTTTGTCTGCCTGTCTGTTACCGCATCGCGGCAAAACCACTGGACAGATTTTGATGAAATTTGGTATGATGACAGCTAATTATCCGGGTAAACATATAGGATCCTTTTTACTGCGGGAAAATATCTGATCTCTTAGCTAAACGTTAAAACGTAACTAGGGACGAAACCGAGCGGAGCGAGGTTGAGTTGCTGGTATGTTTATAATTCTTAATTTTGATATGGTATATGTTTTAAATATTGTACTAGATATTGCTTTTTTTGCACCCGTGAGAATTTTCGACTCATTTGTATCAGTCTAAGTTGGCTCTTGTATTAATTATATAAAGGTTTGTTGAGTGGTTATACTGAAATTATGGATTTATTTCGCTTGTTAAATTATAACTTGTTTTATGCGCCCAATAAAAAGGAGCACCTATTAAAGATTTTTGCTTTGGTCAGTCCTTACATGCAGTATATCTAGTGTATGGGATGTTCAATGTCGATCGGGAATCTCTTCTTATGTAAGGAGATGATAAGATGACCTAAGTATATTACTTTCTGACTTATATAACTTACGTTGTTCCGTTGCATTATATAAGGAATAGCATATAATGTATTTTATCTATCTATAGTTGCTCCGCTTCTACGAGGACAAATCAGCAATAAAATATAAAGAAAAAATCAATTATTATTAGTAGTTTCAAAGATTAGCGTATTTAAACAAAAAATAATAATAATGGGTGCGTGTAACCTTTACGCGCGGTTAAAGCAAAACTTCTTTGGCAAATATCGCAATTAAATTAAAACAAATCAATAATTAAATATAGCATATTGGGCATATTACAATCATATATTTATAGAATATATTATATACGGAAAGAATATAATATTATAAATTTATCTATACATATTATAAAATTCTAACTAAGCCGAATCTGTACATTAAATATTTTTGGAAAATCTTATTTAAATAGACATTATTATCGATGCAGAGGCCGAATCTATAGTTTTTAGAATTTTTGTCTGTCTGTCTGTCTGTCTGCCTGTTACCGCATCACAGAAAAACCACTGGAGGAATTTTGATGAAATTTGGTATGGTGATAGCTGGACATCCGGGTCAACATATAGGATACTTTTTACTGCGGGAAAATATCTCATCTCTGAGAAATCTATACTAAACGTTAAAACGTAAGTAGGGACGAACCCGAGCGGAGCGAGGGTGAGTTTCTAGTATAATATATTATCAATCAATAACAACGGTTACCATGGCAACACGGCAATCTATTCTATCTCATTTTTTCGCCAGCTTAATCCTATATATTTATGTGTTTGTCTCTTTTTAGTGTCGCATTTCGTTTCATCGAGTTTCAAATCACAATGATTCTAATGAAGTTTCACTCCAACAAAAACAAAAACCAATCTCTAGCTTTTATTTTGTGAAATTAGTATGCTTTATTAAGAATCGCCATAAATTCTTTCAAAAGCCAAAATGTATGTTTAAGTTTTAAATTATATGTATAAGCTGAAGTTATATCAATATGTCTATCAACAGTCAGCTTATGCAGTGTCAGTGGATATTCATGCATGAATTTTCCAAATATTGGTCCTCAGGGAGTTTGCGGCTTGAATGTGTATGTGCTCGATATTGTTTTTCCACTGTAAAATTGTATATTGTGAAATTTTCATTCAAAATAATGCTTACAATTTAGTATTGCATATTATTTTAGCGTTATTTTACTGTCGATCTCAAAAGAATCTAATGCAATATCTAGTGTTTTTATAGATTTATTTTTCTTTGAATTCTTCATTTTTACTTATATTATAAATTTAAAAGTAAGTGTATTGGTTTCTCTTCGCTTCTAATGCATATTTTCATTATAAGCAACTGTACCTTAAAATTAATTAACCTTTACGTATAATAATTAATTAAATAAAAATGTCCAGCTCGCGTGGCAATCGAACGCACGACCTCCGGTCCTATATATGTATATATGTATATTATATACTAGCGAGTTACCCTCGCTTTGCTCGGGTGCGTCTAGGTACGTTTTAATTTTTTGAGTGGAACCTTTTTTCTTTTTCTAAAATGAAGTGAATGTCCCTTCAAAATCAGTCCAACCGTTTCGGAGATTAGCCGGAACAAACTGACAGATAGAAAACAATTTTAAAAATTGAGTTATCCTTATAAGTATCGTATATAATTTCATATTATGTATTAAAAAGCTTTTATTTCGACATTACAAACAGACAAACAGACATTTCAATGTTATTTATCATACAGAACGAACCCAATGCTATATTATATCGGAATGTATAAAAGATACGTAGCGTAAGGTCAGCTTATGTCTATATGTAAAATATTAATTACAGGCAGATTAAGTTAATTTCTACAATATTTAATGTTTGCTCTTTCGATATTGGATTTCATTTTTGGTGTATTTGGTGATTTATAAACGCCGTTTATAGCTTTTAATTAAGGATTATTCGGTGAATTACATATTTATATTATAATTAAATAGAATAATTGGCTTTTACGTTCAACATTTTCCCATTCGTTTTATTGATAACGCTATATTGATTTATAGCAGCGATAGAGTTGAAGTACCGTATAATATTTTTTTTAGTTAATTGTATGGAGAACTGTTTGAGATGAAATGTTTGGCAAAATATCAGCTCTTAAATTTTTTCTTCTACTAGCGGATCACCCTCGCTTCGCTCAGGTTCGTCGCTAGGTACGTTTTACATAGATATTTAAAATAGTTATTTGCCAGCGTTAGCCATATAAATTTTAATATTTTTTATTTTTTATTTTTCTGACGTTTTAATACTTATTATCCTATTCCGGACTAAGAGAAATCCATAAAATCAAATATCATAAAAATTGATTCAGCCGTTCTTGCGTTATAAATGGTGTAACTAACACGACTTTGTTTTATATATAGAGATTATGCAAATTATTTAAAAAAAATCTTAGTGTGTATCAAGCATTTAATATTATTAGTAAGTATTAGAATAAAAATTAAATTATAATTTAGTACACGCGCAAAACCTTTGTAAAAAGTTAGCGATAAATAATGTAATTTCAAACAAAAGTAAAATATTATTCCTACACCATTAACCTCAGTTCGACTTAAAATGAATTTAATGGTGTTTTAACAACCTAATGAACATTCGTGATTCAATGAAGACGCAGCCTTGATTATTTAAGCCTTAGCACCCGTAACACGATCTCGAGTCGTGCCGATCAGTCGGCACCAGTCGAGCAATCAATTAGCTTAGTAACTTCATAGTAAAACTTAACTGTAATGTATAACTTGAAAGCGAAAGTCATGTTGATATACTTAACGGTAACTTGAGAAGTTGAGATGGTGAAAACTTAAATGTTTTACAAGTCTTCTTTTAATACTTTCTTAGATTTACGCGAATATTTGATATCTATACTAATATTGTAAAGCTGAAGAGTTTGTTTGTTGGTTTGGTTGAACGCGCTAATCTCAGGAACTACTACTCCGATTTGAAAAATTCTTTTTGCATTAGATAACCCGTTAACTGACGAAGGCTATAGGCTATATGTCATTCCTGAAAAATGTACGGTTCCCGTGGGATAGATATGTTTTTATCTAGAGACGACCCCGAAGCGAAGCGAGGGTGAGTCGCTAGTTTTAAATAAAACCGTGATCTTGATTGGTGTAAAAAGATAGTTTGATTTAAAAAGCCTATTTTACTTTTAATTTGATTGGATTTGTATATGTTTTATTTATGAAACATTTATAGTAAGTACCTACTAATACTTGTATTGTTAAGAAAATACATAAAAAAATATGTATTGTTAGTTTTTGTATATATTAAATTAATTTATAGAAAGTAACTTATATGAAAACTTGTTGTGCACAAAAATGGAAGTATGAGAATTTGTATTTCGTGAGACGGAAATACCAATTATTCAGCTTTGCGCTAGAATCGAACCCATGACCTATATTACTTAATTGAATTGAATTGTATGTTTATTTTATAATGTTAAATTTATTTTGTATATCTCGGAAACGGCTCTAACGATTTGGATCAAATTTTGTATTTAGATAAGATTTTGCTTTTTAATATCTTTTTTTATATATCTTTTCAGAAAAATACGAATTTACAAAACAATAGCTCAGATACTATTACAAACGCAAAATATAACAAAGAATTAATTGAAAAATGTTTTCTCACTCAAGGTTGTGGTTAATCCCTCTCAGATGATATCATCGCATTTGGTTTGAATTAACTACCATTTTTATAGCTATATTTAAAGAAGTTATGAAGATTATTATGTGTGATATGATATTTATGTTGCTGAAGAAGAATTAAATTGCCGACGTAAGTTTTATAGCTAAATGTAAATTTTCTCACATCAGAAATTGAATGTATTATATTATATAACTCAGTTAACATATACTGTTAACTTTTAACACATAATATAATCTTTACAGGTAAACAAAATTGAAGTGTCTATTTGTAATGTAAAAATAACAGCTTTATACTAAATGCATATAGAATTATATACGGAACTTATAAGAAAAACAGAATGTGTGTCTGTCTGTCTGTTTGTTCCGGCTAATCTCTGAAACGGCTTGACCAATTTTAACGGGACTTTCACTGGCAGATACCTGATATTATAAGGAGTAACTTAGGCTACTTTTATTTTAGAAAAAGAATTAGGGTTTCGCTCCGAAAAATTGAAACGTACTTAGGGACGAACGCGAGCGAAGCGAGCGTGAGTTGCTAGTACTATATAAAATACTGTATAAATTAAAAAGTCTAATCTGTCTAGTGCAATATCCAGTATTTAAAAATTAATAACTCTTTTCACATACAAAAATATGATCGCTCTATTGAAAACTGAAACGTGAATAAATAAGTTTGAATTTATTTTATTGGAAAATATGGTCAAACCGCAGCCAGCATAAATAGTACAATAGTGGAAATGTTCACTCAGCTCAACCACCTTTAGGTTTTCATGCCAATGCAATCTTCATGTTTTATGCAGAACTACCGGGTTTCATATAATGGCGTAGTGTACATTTACGCCAATTCATAAAATAGTCGCACATCTTCGAATAAATGAAAAAATAAATGTGCAATGAGAATAGAATTTGTACCAAAAATTTATAAAAATGCCTCAAAGAGTACGAAAAAATATAAAAGCAATGTTAATTAACTTACTTTTATAACTGTTTCTTGCTTATTACTACAGAGAAATGAATACTTTATCCTGCCAATTTCTTAGTGAACGATTCCAATAATACAAATCAAGTTAAATATTTTGATTGAAGAAACTAATTTGACGTAATTGCCAACGCTTTATATCAATTGTCGAGAAGAGCAAGACTATAGCGTCCTATTTAAATTACGTATTCTACAATTTTATTTAACAGGAATTGGCTATCTTTCAATTTTTTTCTTTTTTCTGCAAACAATGCTTAAGTTTTTTTTTATTATTCGTTACGATATTTAGTTGGTAAATGAAGAGGGCTACAAGGAAAGCAATTTAATTCCCGTCACTCCCACTTCCCTGCAGGACATTTATTAGCGACGTAATAATTTTAGTTTATGGCCAGCCAACCATGGTGTCTTTGTAAAAATTGATGGCGATGTCTTACATAGCTCAAATATATTTTTTTATTAAAACCTAATCTGTACTTTATATATTATATACAATATACATATCTAAAATTATATTATTCTCTCATAGGGGCCATTCAAGTTTACGTAAGCACAATTTTTGTAATTATTAACCCCTCCCTTCCCTTTGTCACAGCAAAAGTAAAGCAAAGCTCTTACTCCCCCCCTCCTATGCTTACGTAAATTATGACTCAATGCCATTATGACTCAATTATTTTGGGGAATCCTTGAACATGCTTTTTGCTTTTGAACATAGACAAGTAGGATTGTCATGTGTGTTCTGAAAATATTGATTTGACAAATCAAAATCTGCTACATTTTAATTAATTATTTTAAATAAATAAATATTACTGACGTAATCACCACTTTTCAATCACCTTTGGTGCTTGCCTAATACTTCAATGGCCCCCAGGTATGCTGAAGTGTGTTAGTTAATTAATAATAATGGAACAACAACGAAATGGAGCATCGAAATTAGAATGTCTCATGACAGGTTGTGGAGAATTTGTGGAGAGTTGCAGCGGCTACTCTCATCTTGTTACATCTAGTGGGCTTTCAAAGCATACGCGAAGTCGTTATGCTTCAACTCGAGCGAAGCAAAGTTCAATGCAATATAAATAAAACGAGTATATACAATATTAGCACTACTAGTTTTTGATAGCGACTTCACTCGCGTGTTAATTGCTATAAACATCAAAGTCCCTACGATGTAATTTATGTCCTTTCCAAAGATCGAAATCTGTTCAGCGGCTTAAGCGTGAAAAGTTCAGACAGCGTTATTTTCACATTTATAACATTAGCTTGGATTATTGTGGATTTATAACTATCTAGTAGTATATAAGAACATATTTTTACAAATGTTCAGATTGCTTATATAGTGTTGCATCATGTCGCAAGTATCTATACTAATATTATAAAGCTAAAGAGTCTATTTGTTTAGGTGAATGCGCTAACCTCGGGAACTACTGGTCCTATTTGGAAAATTCTTTTTACATTAGATAGCCCGTTAACTGAGGAAGGCTATAAGCTACATATCATGCGGAAAAATGTACGGTTCCCGTGGAGTAGATTTGTTTTGGTCTAGGGACGAACCCGAAGCGAAGCAAGGGTGCATCGCTATTCGCTAGTTATTTATACGTAGACAAATATTAATTGATTCATCACTTGATATGAGGTAATATTAATTTTTAACAAGAAAATATTACCTCATAGCGTTACCGATACTTATGTATGTGGAAGCTATTGTGTACGGCTGAGACTCAATCTCACGGTAACGTTGACATCTTAGTTATAATCTTAAAATTAATGATAAAAAAATTGAAATTCATTCATTCATAAATTATATTTCTTTCAGTATAAGTATTGTTTGACTGATTTTCAAGTGGGAAGAGTTATTTAATTCTGGTTTTAATTTTTTTCTTTACCTGGTGTGGACTGATTGTAATAATTAGGTATATTTATTTAATTAATTGGCTATGTATCTTGAAGGTTCCACGTTGATTTTAAGAAATAGTTCTATCGTTAACGATGGTACAATTTTATTTATAACGTGAATTCTAAATCTTCGTACCATTATTTTTAAAGTGAATTGTTTACTTGAGAGTAGATACAGTTGGATAGATTATGACCTGGTATTCCAATTTCACACAGATTACTGTTAGGCACACAAGGACGCACCCGAGCAAAGTGAGGGTAAGCCGCTAGAAAATAATAAAAAATAAAAATCGGTCAAGTGCGAGTCGCATTCGCACACGAAGGGTTCCGGACTATCGTTCATGTACTTTCTATGAATACGATTTTTACTCTATGTATGTAGTGTATTTATTAACGTCGATGATCGATTGCAAACGTTAAACAAATGTTTCTTGTATTTTATTTTTTTTTATTTTTATTTATTATTTGTTGTTATAGCGGCTTTAGAAATATAATATATTCTGTGAAAATTTCAATTCTCTACCTATTACGGTTCACGAGATACAACTCTCTGACAGAAGGACTGACGGACAACGGAGGCTTAGTAATAGGGTTCTGTTAGCACCCTTCGGGTACGGAACTACGGAAGCCTAAAAAAATTAACGTCTCTGCTAGATATATAATATGGAACGCATTAAAACCAATTAAATTAGCTTAAACTCAAATGTTTTACTACTAGCCATCGTATAGTTTCACTATCCATCTCCTGGTTCATTCATCCAATCATCTAGAATCCAGATGGTATCAAATTTGGTGACACCTTTGGCTCGGTTTGTAGTGACCCTACTTGCTGTCCCAGCGGTCGCGGTTTCGAGTCCCGCTGAGGGCATTCATTTGTGTGATGAGCACGAATGTCTGTACTTCAGTCATGAGTGTTTATATTTATAATATGTATGTATTTAAAGTTATATATGTTTAGTGTATCAACTATCTGGTATCCATATCACAAGTCTCGTAGCTTACCATGGAACTAAATGTCCCAACATATTTATTCTTATTTAATTATTGTGTTGTCATCGAGATTTCTCATAATTAAAGAGATTCTAATCGGTTAAACAATAATAAGAAGTAGGTTAAAAATTCATTCAAAATTTGATAACACAGTCGATTACAAATGAAGCGAATAAAAACGTATTAAAAATAATAGACGTATATATTGATTCCGTATACAATATACATCGAGTAATAGAAACATTTTAATGAGCAAAAAATGATTTTACACAATATATTTTTCCTTATTGTATTGATATCGTGAAGTGATCTTACTCGTAGCGAGTTTTCACACCATTGAAAACGAGATCGCTTATTATTGACTTATTACGTGCTATCTATAGATTGATGCGACTATTATCTCGTTATTGTCATTAGCGTGATTGAAAATCTTTTATCTATTATATATATTTCTCAGTTTGATATTTCTGTGCTTAATCATATTTACGCCTTACATTAGATTATTGTAATAGGATTGTAGAGTCAGTCTACTATTACATATAAATGCGAAATTTTGTATGTTTGTTGCTCTTTTACGCGGAAATGGCTGTGTGGATTTGGATGAAATTTTAGTATACCAACAGATAGACTACGAACTAGGTCTAGACTAATATATGCCTATATATTCTAGGTCATAATATTATAAGGTACCCTACCTCAGGACGCAACCGAACGAAGAGAGACTGAAACGCTAAATGCGGTAAACGTATAATATATATACCTAAATATGTATTATACTGTTCAATTTGATATTTCTGTAAATGGCATTTGAGGCTCACATTAGATTGTCATAATAGGTATTTCATTCGGAAATGTTTCGTTTGTTAAATATTTGATTTGATTTAATTGGTCGGCGCTTTTGAGGTGCATACATAAACTATAAACTATAATTATTGTCACGTTTCCTGATTTAGATGATGCTTAAGGAAGGACCTTAATTTAGTTTATTGTTTATGCATACATTGATTGATGGTGATTTCAAGTTATTGATTCCGATTGCAATCACATTTCGCGTTTATATTAATATTGATTGTTATTGGACTAAATGTAAAAGTTGTGTGATATATTATGTTGACGATTCGTTTGGCTTACTCTCGTTTGTTACTTGCTGTGCCAGCGGTCGTGGGTTCGAGTCCCGCTGGGGGTATTCAATTATGAGTTGAGCACGAATGTTTGTACTCCAGTCATGGGTATACTCGTATTATGTATTTACAGTTATATATGTGTAGTGTATCAACTATCTGGTATCCATAATACACGTATAAGACTCGTAACTTACCATGGAACTAGATGGTGCTGTGTTAATGCCCCAAAATATTTATTAATTTATATGTAGTGTACATTATATACGTACATATATGTGATTTCTAAATTTTTATGGTCATTTATACAAGCTCGTTTATAAAGTTTCTTATTCTTTCTACTTTGCATTTTTCGAGATGTTCTTTGGCAGTTTCGTATGAGACTTCAAATTTAGTTTTTAACCGCCCAAGAATGCCTCCTTGTATGATAAGTACGTAAAAAGCCTTTACATTTAACTTTAAATCTGACTAACGAATTAACTTTGTAATTTTTTAACTTGACCTGACATACAATAAATACTACATACATTATATCATCTTAATTTGCCTTTCCTTTTACACAAGATAAATTATTTGTTCATTCACAGTTTTTCTTTGCTTTTAATATTTTTATTACTATTGCTTCATGCTTGACATGCAAAGAAAGTAAATGAACATATATTTTTGTTCATTTCAGTAATCCATTCTAAGAGTAGGAAGAGCTAAAAAAATGATGAGAATAAAAGACCACCGCAGTTGCATCGGGTAAGGACTGGTTTAATACCTCACAAATGTCATTAGCGGAATTCTCATAGAAGGGGGAGGTTACCGACCTCTCGCGCTTCCTTCCAGTCGCATTCTAGGTTGAATGCGATATATTATCTTTGAGCTAAGGTTACAAACACATTGCGATGCGTTACGCTTCAGAGGATGTTTTGAAAATTGTTTGATTTCCGATGTATGATACTTGTTGTTTGAAGAAAAAATGTTATATATGTATGTGATGGTTGATTATTTTGTAAATGTATTTTGATAAGCAAAAAAATGACTTTACAAGATATTATTAAAATTTTATTAAAATGTGTTTTAATTTTTCATATTTGTATAATGGTAGAATCTGTCTATATTAAAAATGTAAGTTTAATCTGCGTCTTAAGAAATTGATATGATATTATTCTAACTGAACTTATCCATATTTTTGATAAAAGGTATCGTATTATAACTAGCGATTTAACCTCATTTTGCTCGGGTGTCTCTAGATGCCAGTAGTTATTCAGTGAGTTTCATCTAAATCTGTTCGGTCGTTTTATAGTATAGAAGCTATAAAAATGCACTGTGTGTGTAGACATACACACATACAAACTTTATCATTTTCAATGGTAGTTCGATTATAATATATGTAACATCAAATAGGTAACATGTAGGTAGAAACATTAACAATCCAAATTACATTAAAATGTAATAATATAAACAAAGCGAATACTAATTCCCCATTGAATACTCCAAGCAACAGTAATTTGTACAGAGTTGACAATTAAATAATTAATCGGATTACAAGTCGGGGAATCGATATCTCTTAGGTAGTCGACTAATGGAATTACACGATTCCGTACCGCACGCCCAATTACCGGGGATGCTACGGGGTGTGCTTGATATAAATGACCGACATTACAGCTCCGCCGGTCAATGAGAGGGTGTTTTTTTTGTATTTTGCCGGATTTTAAAAAAGGTGGAATTACGTTATTTATGTGTAGCTTTGTTTGTTTCTTTGCTTGCTTGCATGTAATACGTACGTACATATTATCATTGCCAATTGTTCTTATCCAACTGCGGCGAAGCCCAAAGGAGTGTTATGTGTTTGATCTGTATGACGTATGTATGTATGTATGTATGTATGTATGTATGTATGTATGTATGTCGGAAACATATATACATGTTTTATACTTGCTGCGAGTCTTGCTTCTTGTGTGTATGTCTTCGACTGTATATTACTATGTTCCCTCGTCAACTTGTTATCATCTTTGTATTTCGCTTTTTAGGCAGCCGGGTATTTTCTAATTTTTTCTTAGAATTTGATGATTTTTAATATAATAATATAATTGTAATATAATTTTGTTATATTAGGAACAACAAAGGAACCATTTTTGTTAGTCCACGCCTTAGATACTACAACTTATACACTAGGGTTAGTAACAACTACAAATACATACAAGGAGTGATTTAATCCATCCTTAACATTATAAATCTGATGTTCTGCATGTTATCTTTTAACGCATAAACAACTGAACAGATTTTTATGAAATTTCACAAGTAGGTACGTAGATTGCCTTCTAGGGAAGGACATAGGCTACTTTTTATCCCCGTTCTGCTTACCATGAGAGTGAAATCGCGGGCAAAAATAATATATATTATTGAGAATGTATACTTCAAGTTTTATCCAATATAAAATAATATAAAAATCTAGTAAAGTATAATAATTACTTTTGATTTCGAAGTAGTTAAAATAAAAACTTAACCATGATTTATTACATTATAGGATTATGAAAATTGTATTAAAAACCGGAAAATCTATTTTATTAATGAACTGCTATGGAGCAAAAGTTAATGCAACAGTAACTCAGTCAATTACTTTTTTACATTTTTTTACTGGTACGGTAAAGAAGTTTATATTAACTTTTCAATTTTTAATAAGCTGTTTCGATCGAGGTCGTTGAATATTTTACTAGGATAAAATTAATTGGGAACAAGCGAAAATCATTGGCGTTACGTCAAGTTTTAATAATTCATACATATTACACGTTGAAGCAATATCCAATATTTGGCGGAGAGCTTTAACATCAAATATTTATATTACGCGTATAGAGACTAGACTATTTATACCTAATAATATTATTAAGCTGAAGAGATTGTTTGTTTGAACGCGTTAATCTCTGGTAAAGCTACTAGTCCGATTCGAAAAATTCGTTTTGCATTTTATGGCCCATATCTGGATAAAGGTTATGGGTTATCTGATACGACTCTATGGAGCGGAGCGATTAATTTTATAAATACTAATATTATAAAGAGGTAAAATTTATTCATATTATAAAGAGGTAAAATTTGTGTGTTTGTGAGGTTGTGGGGGGTAATCTCTGGATGTAGTTAAACGATTTAGATGAAATTTGGTAAGAAAATAGTTTGAGACCCTAGGAAGGATATAGGATAGTTTTTATCCCGGAAATCATCCCTTAAGGGGGTGAAAATGGGGATAAAAGTTTGTATTAAAAAGCAAGCTAGAGACGAACCCGAACGAAGCGAGGGTGAATCGCTAGTAATTATACAATATTATGTAGGATAAACAAGAAAAGAGCGGAGCCACTGGCACATTTGTACAAATACAGATATTATCATTAATTTTAGTTTAAAATTAAATTTCAGAAACAACAAGTGATATATTTAATTTAGGAAGTTCAAATATAATGCACAGAAGACAGAAGTTCGCCAGAATTTCATAAATAGTAATACATTTCTACTTACTACAATTTCGGTGCTGTAATGGAACTACTTCAAACAATAATATCAAGAGACAGAAGTTTATTCCAACTTCATTGTGCATTAACATTTGCCGAGGATGAATTTTAAATTAAGTCCTCGTAGAGCAATTTCATATTTTTCTTAGTGGAAATAAAATGAAATAGTCACTCTAGACGCTCAATGATTATTACAATTTTAAAACTATGATTATTAAGCTGCCAAATGTCTACATTTAAGTGTGGTTATAGTAAAGGAAAAATAAATATTAATTGTTAAATAAGTATATAATTTTTACTATAGCTTATCATTTTTATTACCGGCTTCAGAATTTTAATGAGACCGTAAAGTTTTATAAATCATTCCTTAATGCTTATTCATTTATGCAAATGAAAAATGCATTTCATTATATTTCTTTAATTACCTAAATGTTTTAAGTAATGATTGCACTAAGCCAGTAGTAATAATGAGAATAATAATACTATTCCATTGTATTAATAGCATTAGAAGAAAGTCATTATACTAAATTTTTTAATCCTTATAAATAGACTGAGATAATAAGTATTTAGTTGCTAAAAATATGAGCCACATGGCAGTTTGTGTATTTATCTACAGTCTATCTTAGATGTGCACGTAATGTATTTGGAAGAAGAAAAAGTGTTTCCCTAAATGTCATGAGAAATAAACAACAGATAAGATAGAATATTGATTATTCAAAAATCTTCTTCCTTCGATTTAAAATATCCCAAAATATACGGCGCAACCCAAAAGTGAGAGGGATGATCGGCACTGCTATTAAAATATTCACGTTTTAATCGAAATAGTGATTGCGGTAAAGCAGTTCTCATCACGGTTTTGGGTTAGCGCATAAATTGATATATGTAGTTCATAGTGTAAATATTAATGTTGATATAAATTTGTTACAGAAATAAGCTGAGGACTTCGGTGGAGTTAAAGAATTGTG
Source organism: Fabriciana adippe (assembly GCA_905404265.1). Taxonomy (NCBI): domain Eukaryota; kingdom Metazoa; phylum Arthropoda; class Insecta; order Lepidoptera; family Nymphalidae; genus Fabriciana; species Fabriciana adippe. The sequence continues at coordinate 11,086,749 of FR989995.1, read as the reverse complement.
AGTACACCACATAAAAATAATCTAATCATATTGAACAAAATTTGATATAGCCTAAAGTTATAAGTGTACCGTTATATTAATTACTAGTTTTCGCCTGTGAATCCGCTCGCATAGTTCGAGGTGGGGATGATGAAGATAACCTATGTCCGTCTCCATGATACTGTTATCTTGCCAATTTTCATAGAAATCAGTTCTATGGTTTTTCAGACAACATTATTTTTCATTTATAATATTAGTATGGATGAACACTGTTTTATAAAAATGCCGGTAATAAGAGTTTTTTGCCATATGTATAAAAGTCATCAAACTCTTCAGAAGTAAATCAATCGAATAATGCACTAGCTTTTTTGAATTTTTATTCGAGTTGCAATGGTTTTACTTTAAGTTTGATATATAAGCTCTCAGGAGAATAATCGATCAAAAAATTTCAAGCAAATTTTAATATAGAAAAGTGAAACATACGTTACTTAGTAAAAAAGCCAACACCTTCAATTTTAATGCTCGTATAACGTTCAGAATATGTTAGCTTTTTTAGAAATAAGCTGACAATTTACGTTTAATTGTATATTTTGGTGCTTTTACGTGAAAAGTAATATACAATAAATCAAGTTTTCAATTATTATTATTTTTAAACAATTCGCTTAAAAACTCTTATATACATGGACCATATAAAAATATTTCTTAAATAGCCTTGTAAATTTATCGAACCTATCACTTTCGCTTTGGTAAACTAGAAAAAAAAACTTCCTCCCTATACATATGTATGAACTGAGCACACCCACTTGGGTGAAAACGTTGAGGATTCATTATCTAACGTCCAGTGCATTTGCTGCTATTTTGCTTTGACTTTATAATCGCGTATATTTTTTATTCTTCCTTTGAATAAGCTGTTTTTCATAGCAATTAAGGATATATTGTAATATGAACTAGCTACAACGAAACTGATTTACTTAAAAAAATGCTATGTTTTTATTACAGGATTGGCATCCGTAGAAGAAAAAATGAAGCGAAATAAACATTTGAAATGAGTCAAAAAACTAGAAAAAAATTTTGCGACAGCCATATGAAGGCAAAATTATAGCCAATAATTGGAAGCAAAAGAATGTAAAGAAAACAAGATAAACATATCAATCTCCAAAAGCATATCTTGATTAATATCGCGATCAATCGACATATCTATTATTTGATGCTAGTCACTTATTCGTGATTATAAATAATTTTCCCCTTATTGCTCAAAAATTGTAATATTTCCTAAATTAGTCATATGAGGAGATATAAATTTTAGAATATTGACGTTAACTGTGTTAGGTTAGACATAAATAGAAACTAGCAAAATGAAATATTACAGCATGTTTTTTTTGAGAAGAAGAACGTTGATACTAAAAGCGGTGCTGATTCTAACAGCGTTGTGGTTTATGGTGGCTTTGCTAACTACAAATTCAAATGCAAGGAACGCAATCGGACCTCAACCGATCGAATACGAAGATCCCGAGGCGAAACCGCTAAAAATGGCCAAACCATCTTCCACTAAAAAGAAAAGTGAATCCTACGGCAACAACTTATCTGATGGTAAGCGTGTTTTACGAGACATTGCAAATTGCATGAGCTTTAATGGTGTAGTAACAATAGGTGCTGATGCTATTTGATAACTTTAATGCATCCGCCGCACTTCGTTTGCTAATAATTACGTTTCTTAACGTTGATATTGTTACTAAAAAATAAAAATATGTACTATATATACAAATTGCATGACCTAATTTTTGTTAGATATGAAATTGAAGTGATATTATAAATCAATAACGTTGTAAATACAAAAAAAAATTCGGGAAATATATAAATTATTGTAGTTAAAGTTAATAAAATGTTGTTTAATTTATATTATCACTATAAATTTCACGCAGCCGAGCTATCGCCTGTCACGAATTTTATGACCATTCTAAATCACAAGTCCATTAGAGTTCTAATTCGTGCTGTCCCCATGTTCTTTAGAAACCAGCCTCAATTGTCTTTATTAGCCCACGCAATAGAAATGGTAATGCGGGAAGACGTTACAGAGCCGAATGAATGTAGAATGAAAGTATCCCAAGAGATTTGTACTATTTCACTGCTAGACTCCGCCCTTTGGAATATTATTCCAATTTGTAATAATATAATTTTCTTTATATAAATAGCTGATATAAGTCAATTAGATATTATTATTATTTTTATGTTTATCATCCTTAAAGGATATGTACATATGCTGGATGAGTCATGTTGACCTCCTATATAAAAATATTTAATTTAATTTAATAATTCAAACATAGCAGTAATTGAATAAAACGGGCTTAAAATGGTTCGGAGGAAATAACTGTCCAACATATGCAATGTTTTGCTCCATGTAGATATTGCATGATAATGTTCCTTTATCAATCGCAGCACCAACGCGAGTCGACTGGATGGGTCGGATCGCTGGGAAAGAAGGTAATTCTAAATGCTTTTTGCTTTCTATGTAAATAATATATATTTGTTTTACCGTATGTTATAGATGTGTTTATGTTGTGTATTGTGTCAGTTAATTTGTTTAACTTGACAATGTCTAGGAGGTGTATCACTCATATGTTGTCAAAATATTTCAATATTAATACTTAATTTTCAGATGAGAAAGCATGTTTCAGTTTAAATTATTTGTTTATATTTAGCCAATCTTGATATCATTTTATAATAAAGATATCATGTCGTATTTTCATTATATTCATACATATAAAGCATACTTTGAGGTACTCGTATATCCGTATATTAAAATAGAAAGCCAATTAATGGGCAATATTCTCACGATCTAAAGGGATGTTATTAATCGCTAACATTAGCCCTATTTCACACGTATCGGATGTAACGTGCCAACGTCACACGTCCTATCGAGATCTGGGTTCTGCGCTTTCACGGAAATATATAGCGTTTGGAGGTCAGGTTGATGAGGAAACTTACTGAATTAATATTGTGAAATTAAACCAAATATCGATCTAAGTTCTCGTTGGTACATATTTGGTGAAATATATGTAAATTCATATTACCATTATGATACAGGATAAAGTATAAGTCTTATAAAATTATTATTGCTGAGATAAATATTGAAAATAGCACTTTGATTCGATGTCCATATTAACAGAGAGACACGTAAGAGTAAAAAAGCCTTAATCGATTCTGTCCTGTAGGGCTCGGCGTAATTGCTGCCCCCGGTTCAGACAACGCACCCGGCGAACTGGGAAAACCGGTTGTGCTACCGACGAATATGAGCGAGGATGCAAAATTGGCGGTTTCTGAGGGATGGAAAAAGAACGCTTTCAATCAGTACGTGAGCGACTTGATATCGATTAGGCGGAAACTACCCGACCCGAGGGACGAGTGGTAAGTGCCTATACATTTGTATCAGGAAAATAGAAGCTCTTTGATTTTGAGGCTGATATCAGAATACTGTTTCGCAAAATGTTTCTTTATAATTGCAAATATTGTTTATATCTTATTATCATATTGTTTTTAAATCTATTATGTTATTATTAGGTGTAAGCAACCTGGGCGCTATCTAGAAGATCTCCCACAGACGTCGGTAGTAATATGTTTCCACAACGAAGCCTGGTCAGTGTTACTTAGGACTGTCCATTCGGTCATTGACAGATCACCGCCTCACTTGATAAAGGAGATTATTCTTGTTGATGACTTCTCTGATATGCGTAAGTATACTCTTAGTTATTGAATCGAAATTTGTATCGTTAAATTCTAATACTTTATATAGTTTTAATTTATTATTATAATCTGTTTGCTCACTTATGTATTTAATAAATTGTACGTGATAAACTAAGGGTTAATCTGTTACCTAAGCTTGTCACGTACGCTGCTAAGAGCAGGTTAATAAGAGGGTTAACATGTAGGTACATTTAACTCTTAGTTAAAGAGAGACATATCCAGTTTATGTTTGTTAGCATCTTATAAATTCCTAAAACTTATGAATATTATACGATATTGTATGAAGAAAATATTTTACGTTTATATCAACAACAAATCCTTATGAAATTAAAAGTTTTTCTAACTGCACTCTCAAAGTTTCATCGTTATCCTAACATCGGATTGCGTTTCAGCGCATTTGATGCAACAACTCGACGATTATATGTCGTCCCTGCCGAAAGTAAGGATAGTGCGCGCCACTCGACGCGAGGGCCTCATTAGAGCGAGATTGCTCGGAGCTCGATACGTCACGGCGCCTGTTCTAACGTATCTAGACAGCCATTGCGAGTGTACCGAAGGTGAGTTGATGTATTTATCGGCCGTTTTAACGAGCTTCCATATTTGTTATATATTAATGTTGATTTTGTTATATATTAATCTGATTTTGGATTAATGCTGATTGATAATGATATGTTTGTGTAAATAGCGACATATTTTTAAAAAGTACATTTAAGTTATTTTACACTTTAAAGTTTCTGGATCTGGAAAATAACAGCTTTTTAATAAATGCATACGAGTATAAGATATAAACGGTAATAATAAGAAAATCTAATTTTATTTATTTTTTTTGTTTCTGTTTCTTCCGACTAATCTTCGAAACTCGAAACGGCTGGACTGATTTTGACGGGACATTCACTGGCAGATAGCTGATGTTATAAGAAGTGACTTAGGTTACTTTTATTTTAGAAAAATAATTATTTACATTTTTAGAGTAATGTTTTATTTGTATAATAGTTGGAGTGTATTAAGGACTAAACATTTATCTAAAGCGAGTCTTAACTTATTGGTTTTCTTAATTGAATTAGGACTAGAATATGTTTTAATATATCACCACAGATGTTTAAGCTTATTTGAACTGAAAATTCCAGAGTATAAGTAATTAGGGATGATGTTTTTCTTTTGATAGCACAAATTCATTTATTGTATCTACTATTCATTTATAGGTAAAAGTATTACGGATATAAATTATCAGATAACTAATGGATATAATAATATCAGATAACTGTTATTATAAATTATCAGATTAACGTTGTTCGCAGGTTGGCTTGAACCTTTATTGGATAGGATTGCCCGTAATAAAACGACAGTTGTATGCCCTGTCATCGACGTTATAGATGATAATACATTAGAATATCACTATAGGGACTCATCATCAGTTAATGTGGGTGGTTTTGATTGGAACCTTCAGTTCAATTGGCATCCCGTTCCGGCTAAGGAAAGGGCCAGACATAAGCACACAGCAGAACCCGTCTGGTCTCCGACTATGGCTGGCGGTCTATTCGCAATTGATAAGGAATTCTTCGAAAGACTTGGAACGTATGACAGTGGTTTTGATATATGGGGCGGGGAAAATTTAGAATTGTCTTTCAAGACATGGATGTGTGGTGGGACGCTTGAAATCGTTCCTTGCTCGCACGTCGGTCATATATTTAGAAAGAGATCACCATACAAATGGAGAACTGGTGTTAATGTTCTGAAGAAGAATTCAGTAAGATTGGCTGAGGTATGAAATTGAAATTATTGGAGTTAAGAGTTATAACAATATTGGTAAAATTATTTAAGTGTGACATTTTTTTTAATTTTAGGTATGGTTAGACGATTACGCCAAATACTATTATCAACGCGTGGGTAACGATAAAGGTGACTATGGCGATATTACCAGCCGTAGAAACTTGAGGCAAAAACTGGGATGTAAATCATTCGAATGGTACTTGAAGAATATTTACCCCGAATTGTTTATTCCGGGCGAATCAGTTGCTCACGGCGAGGTTTGTATTTCTTTTATAGTGCAAAGAGTATTTGAAATTTGTTTCACAAAGTTTGTTTTTCTATTTAATTTGAAAATGTAATTTTGATGATTCAATATTCTGCTGAACTTTTGAAGAGTGCTATTTTTTTTTAATTAATTAATCGTGTTTAAAATGTGCCCTTCAAAATTATTACCTGTACAGATTCGAAATATCGCCTTTGAAAAAACATGTCTGGATTCACCGACACGAAAATCTGATCATCATAAACCAGTCGGACTTTATCCGTGTCACCGTCAAGGAGGAAATCAGGTGTTTTGTCGTTTAAAATTGCACCTTTCGGCAGTACCACGTTGAAAAATCGTTTAGACAAACAATATTATTTCGTTCATTTCCCCTTTTGCACTCTGATTTCCTAGCATGCGAGCACTTATAAGTGTTAACTTACACTTGTATTTTCACTTTGTAAAAAGCAAAATTCTGAACGCAATGGAATTGTACGAAATTCCATCGTGTAAAGAATTTTTGATCTGAAATTTACAATTCTCAAGCACGTTTTTGCACGATCTGGCAGGTTTTTTTTTTAGTTTTATTCTCATTGTGTATTGACGTTAGATTCGTAACGAAGTTTTCGGCGATCGTTGTCTCGATGGTGAATCGGTAGAAGAATCGCAAGAAATAGAAACTATAATGATACATTCCTGCCATCACGGTGGTAGCAATCAGGTATCGAATGAGTGCGTGTATTTGTTTATGGGTTAAACGAATGGCACAAATACAAACTTATTCTTATATGAGGAATAAGCGTTTTTTTTTTGTTTGAAGCATCATTACCACCATCATTTTTAACATTATTACTTGTACTTAATTTATTTGTACGGTCTTTGCTGAATGAATTGATTAATCAAACATAGTTAGATATTTTACGGCATTTTGCAAAGTTAAATCTAAATTATCTAAATGTAATAAAATAATATATTAAATATATTATTATATTTGCTTTATAAGTAATTAACCATAAAGCACTCTAAGAGTCACATGCACCTTAAATGTCAAGTAATAATGTTAGCAGCACGCTTGCTTTGGCACGCCTTTTAAAATTATCGATGAAATTAGATCGCGAACCCATCGTCGGATATGTGCGTGGATTCTGCGGCCGGACCGGAAGAAATGAAACAACCCGTCAATTTATGGCCTTGTCATGGGCAATACGGCAACCAGGTTTGTCTTAAGACCCTACGACTATGCTTACGCTTTGTCTTATAACTTTCTACATCATCATTAATTTGGGTATAACATTTATTGTTTTGTTGATACGTAGCATGCGATGGAGGGGAATTACACAATGTAAATTTTATATATAAATATAAAGACAAGATTTGATTTGGTAATATTTTTACCAAGAAAATATCATCTCCGTAACAATGTTGGATTATTATCTGCATTGAAATATGCAACTTCAATTCGTCGTTATGAATACTTAAATCTTGTTCCTTACATATATTTTATTTTGTTTATTTAAATAAATTTTAAATTTACATTGTTATATTCCTCATTATTTTTTTATCGCATATCAAATTGCCTACTAATCAACAAAGCTATTGCGTGACGGCCAAGTCATTCGTTATATTTTATTCCACACGCATACGTTTTGAACGTCCTTTTTTATTTGTATGCTATACTAATATGTCATGATAACTAATGAAAAATCTTTTATCATTCTGGTAATACTAACAATTTAGATTTTTAATCTATACTTAGTTTGGTCGCGCACGAAATGATATTGCGGGTCAACTTTTTTTTTTCTTAATCGTATGATTCATATATAATGATTACTTCAACTTTGGTACTGCCGCCAGGTTTTTAATATTTAAGCTTAGTTAATAGATTAAGACTAACTTTAGATTTATTTTATTATCTAATATTATATATATGTAAGTAGTCTTAGACAAATTTTGTTTGTTTATCCTCCATTCGAGTTTTATATTAGTATGAAGCCACTCCTCTCTTATTCTGTAATTTAATGTATTTTTTTTATTTTTATGTGAATTTTATTTTAGTTATTTTTATATGTTTGAACAACTTAAAAAAGGTAAAAGAGATATTTTTGTATGTATGTTACGAGATATTTTGAAGAGCTTTATATAATTAATATGTTTTACCTCAAGGAGGTTGCTTATAAAATATAAGGGTGGAAAAATTACTATTGATGAGATGTTACAGTGGCTTTACCCTTTTAGTTAAAAGTGATTATTGTCATATTTTTTTTTTAATATTACACTAAATCAAATTCTATGTTTTATTTTTATTGATTTTGATTTATTCAATGCATGCATGGCATATAAATAATAATTTTCTTCATATATAGTAAATTGTAATAACATTTATAATAACAAATATTAAGGGACATATGGAAAATATTTCTGCTTTTAACCAAATATATTCAACTTTGAAATTATTCAGCTCTTAATGTATGTGATGATGAATGGAGGATAACTTTTTCGAAATTGTAATTTTTTATTACTGGTATTTTTAAACGGTCGAAAAAAATAATATGATTTTTTAAATTAACTAATAGTGGCTAAATTTACTTATATATATATATATGTATATATATATATATATATATATATATATATATATATATATATATATATATATATATACATATATATATTTAATATAATATATTTAAATTTAGCCACTTTTAGCAAGAACCGGTATTTATTGCCATAATTAAATATTTTCAGTACTGGATGTATTCGAAGAATGGTGAAATTCGTCGTGACGAAACTTGTCTCGACTATTCAGGTCACGACGTCGTTCTTTACCCTTGTCACGGTGCAAAGGGTAATCAATTATGGTTGTATGACCCCAATGTAAGTAATAAATGTGCATTTTCGTGTATTTTGAAGTTATACTTCTTTTGGCACGTTTGGAAAAAAAATATGAGAGTAAAATTTTTACGATGCGCGCGCACACCGACAGCCAAAAAGCGACATGATGAAGTTAGCTGCATTCCTTTTACAGAGTAGACATACGGGATGAAATCTTTAGCTATTTTTGTTCTGTTACGCCAAAGAAGTATAACTTCTTACGTGCGTACATAAGTACACACACACGTTTTTTTTATATTTTTCTCACATAAGGTTACTTAAATTTATCCCATAAACCGCGTTTCATGTTGAATGTTAAATTTGACAGGTAAATTGACTTATGATTGATGAGGTAATCGGTTACTCGAATTTTTTCATTTATTTTTGGTGTTTCTGTTATTACAGTGTATTCATTATATTCTATAAGTTGGGGTGTTTTAAGATTTTTGATAAGCCTAGGCAGATTGATAAATTCACTAAGGCTTTTTATGAGTTTTTTACTGTAGTTATTGAAATTTGTTTTTTTTTTACGTGTGCAACAATAATAAAATGTCGTTATTACAAATACTTCATTTTATTAGAATATTTCGTGTTGTATTAAAATTTTCAAAATAAATTACAGACGAAACTACTAAAACACGGCTCAAGCGAAAAATGTATGGCGATATCAAGAAATAAAGATAAAATAATTATGGAAACTTGCAATGAATCGGAGACCAGGCAAATGTGGAACATGGAGAACTTCAATGCTGATAGATTAACTCCTGAACTAACGGCCGAGTAGCCGGAGGCCTATGACGAAGTGCTGTTTATATAAACACACGGACACTCAGACAGACATCAGTGACTGTGAGTGAATTTATATATATGTATGTATATCACTTGTTGTTAAATGCATTTGTGCTTTATAATGTAGCAGTGTTTTACTTAAATATCAAAAATCGTCGAAATGTGACTGCGGTAAAGATTTTGTTTTGCTATACATTAAATCGGTGAAATTTGTTTCTTGGTAAATGGTTTAGATTTTTAGATCAATGTAACCCCTATTTTAACCCCTCAACGTTGGCCTAACTTTAGACCTCTAAGTTTTTCAGTTAATTGACAAAAGATAAATAACTTTACAAAGTGTGAAATTTTATAGCCCTTTATAATTATGTCTCGAACGATATCCTTAAAAGACTTCAATGAGATTATCATCTGCTTCATGATTTAATCCATTTTCTTTTAGACACCAATTTTCTATTTTTAGTTTATGTAAAGATTTTGTATTATCTATGTACAATGGTATTCTACTTCGAGTATTACATGCAGGTGTTAGTTTTAATAATACTATGTACATATCTTGCTACACATTATCAAATTTTAATGTTAAATATTTGATTGTATTGGAATCCATTTTGAAATGAATGGATTAGATGACAAGACGCTATTGTGATTTTTCCATATTGTATTTTAGTATATAACATTCGTCCTAGAAAATGGATCTAGTGGAAAATATTTATGAAATACTACACATAGTTAAGTATTATTAATAATTATATATTATTATAATAGTATAGCTTAGTTAATATACTTAATAATTATTTTTGTAATTGAAAAATTTGAAGCGAATTTATTTTACTGGGTCTTACTTTGGCATTGTTAGGAGTTGTATAAAATGACTGACTGTTTCATTAATGTTTTGTATATGTATGGTTATTGAAATTTTAAATTTTGTTTGTGTTATTTTTCGATAATATTTTTTGAATTTTTATTTTCTATATAGTATCTATATATGTTATAAAATATGGGCCTAAAAAGATCCTTGAAGGACTCCTATTATAATTTGTGAACATATTACGGTTTTTTTTTATTATTATTTAGGATTTTAATTAAATATATCATATGAATGATTATTACAATTATATTTTCATTTTATTGGAAATAATATGACAAAAATAGAAATAAATGTGCATTTTGTTTTAAATTCCAAACTCTGTATGTGAGAACTATTGTACTGTTATATATATAAATGTATGAATACGCTAAAATATCAACGTACCTACATTACATTCCAATTTGTGATTTTTATAAGATTTTATGCGTAGATTCAAAACTGCCAGTTACTTGTATAAATAGGATAAATGTTGTAAAAATAATGTATAATATTTTTCTCAAATTAATCGTAAGGCGTAACTTCGATTCATATCAAAATAAATTATCCAAATTTTAAATGTGACATGCCAGTATCATCTATCTGTAGATTTTTATTGGAATCCAAAATTTTTAACATCGTTTTGTTATTTTGAATAAAAATATTTTTTTAGGATTTATTCTCGGATTTATTTTGATTTTTGGTTCCCGACGTTTCGAATGCTTTACAGCAACCATGGTCACGGGAGAGACTAAGGATTTGGACGTCTCAAAGCCGTTATATGCTCGTTACAGACAGTCCGCAAAAAAATCCGAAAAGATAGTTTTATTTAAAATATCAAGTAAGTCTAAGAAAGTATTATTGTTTTGTTATTATTGGTCTTACGCATTCATAAAAAAAGTAACTTTTTTTTTGATTATCTAATTGAAATTTTTATTTTATTTATTCAAAAATCTTCAAAAATTGTTTCTTTATAATAAAATATTGTAAATAGTTTCTATTAGAAATATATCGTTTTGATAACTTTAGTAAGAAAGTTCCCAAATATAATGAAAAGTCCGTTCGAATTGATTTCCAATGGATATGAAGTAGTTATAAATTTTGTTTAAGATGTTATAAATGTGCCTTATATCTTTACGTAATATTGTATTTGAATGTTGAAATTTCTGTACATATGCAATGTCTGTATAATACGGCGTAATGTTAGACGGTAAAGTAGTATTTGTAAAATAAAGCATTATGTTGGAATTTGTATTTTGTCGTTTTATTTAATACTAGTAGTTTATCATCGCTTCTCCCTTATTCTTTTCTTCTTTTGTATTATATATATTAGTACCTGGGCGACCGACCTTCGCTCGGAGTTCCTTTTTGTTATATTATATTTTTTAGATTAAAAAAAAAACTAAAAACTTGAATAAACTCAAAAAAACAACAAAAGTAAAATCTTTGTATCCGACCGAGATTCGAACCCGGACACCTGTGATTGTCAATCTTGCAATTGTAGGACAGCGTAACTATTTGGTAATTTTTATTACAAATAGTAACCTATCTGTTTCTCAATGTCTTGAAGATCTATCTGTGTATTAAATTTCATTAAAATCTGACTAGACGCTTCAACTAGGGCTTTCATCCCGGGAGTCTCGGTCTCGAAAATTTCGAGAGTCTCGACGATTTTTTCGAATTTTCGAGACTCGAGACTGCTACCGCCAGTCTCGGGAATAACGAGACTTTTGAGACTTAATTTTTTTTTTGAGATTTTTTTTATTCCGGTTGTGGCATACGGTACGTTGCAGCACTATAAAATGAAACTTAGGATATGACAACAGAGGAAAATCTAAACCATCACTATATAACTATTTAATCTCTATCCCCTATCTAATACTACCGTAGAAGCAGAGAGGGCTTTTTCTAACGCGGGTTACTTTTGTAATAAAATCGAATCATCTCTGAAGGTACATTAAATACTCTTTGTGTTTACGTGCCCATTGTAAAAATGAAAAAAAAAGCTCATAAATATTTGGTCCTTACATATGAAATTAGCGTTTTGTCGAACTGGCTACTTTGATCTAAAATATCTATATCTTGAGTTTGGTTAGGAATTCCAAATTCAAATTTATTTCAATTTTAGGCTTGTGTATTTGTTTTTAGAATTTAGAGATTCATTTGTTTTCGCACCATTTGTTTTTCTTTGGAATCACTCCATTCACAATATGGAAAACTTTAAATACCACCGTGGCACCAGCGCTGCAGAAACAGCTCGAAGGATTAATGATGTGTATGGGGAAGCTACTGTAAAATAAAACACGGTTTTAGTTCCAACATTTTTGTTCTGAAATTTTTTACCTATAGAATAAACTCCGTGGATGGCCGAAGACCCTAATTGACAATGAACAATTATTAAAAGTGATCGTGAAAACAGATTCATCGCAAACCACGTCAGAGTTAGCGTCCAGCTTCGATGTGAGTGATAAAGCTATTTTAATTCATTTGAAACTTGAATTGGTAAAGTGAAAAATCTGGAAAAATGGGTACCGCATGAATTGATGAAGCCCCTCAACAAGCACCCGTCGAGTGCTGCGTTACATTACTCAATCGTCACAATAACGAGGTGATTTTGAATCGGTACGAATCCTGTACAATAATCGAAAATGCGCATCACAATGGTTGAACCCACGAAAAATCTTGCCCCAAGCGACAGTTAACTCAGAAAAAGGTACTGGTAAATGTCTGGTGGACCAGTGCTGGTGTCATCCACTACAGCTTTCTAAAATCTGGCAAAATGGCAACAAATGCAAACCATTATGGAAAAGCTAACCATTAAGCAACCGAGACTGGTCAATTGGTCTAACCCACTGTTGCTTCAGGACAACGCTAGACCACACACTGCACAACAAACGGTCGCTAAATTAGAGAAGCTGCGATTGGAATGTCTCCGACACCCACCATACTCCCCGGACATTGCTCCAACAGATTACCGCTTTTTCCGGAATTCGGACGATTTCTTACAAGGAAAAATAATTGGTGCGTAGATAAAAATAGTACTTACTTTGATTGATTAAATATATAATTTTTTTTCGTCTTGCTTTTTCCATATAAAACCGCTAATTTATATGGACTTAATAATTGTTAATTTTACCTGTATTTGGGTTTGTAACAGTGTGATTAATAAAGTACTTTATTGATATACCTTATATCGATTGCCTAACTACCTAGTCTATGAGTATGAAACCTATTTTTGAAGTAGTCTCGAAAGTCTCGATTTTCCCGGTAATTTCGAGACCATATCGAGTCTCGATTTTTTTTTCCGGGACTCGCAAATATAACGAGACTGAAAGCCTTAGCTTCAACGTGATGGATTAAGAAAACGTCATACAAACTTTCATATCTATATAGTTATAGTGTACCATCGCTTCTTTTGGACAATATAAAGGCATCGATCAAAATTATAGCACAAAACAAACACACAAACAGCGACAAAAAATGTCCTCACCGAATGAGTGCTTATTTGAACATTTGAGCGCGCTTTAATTTTTTTTTATGAAAACAACTTGAAGCATTGCTTTTAAGGTTCAATTTACAATATTGCATATTTATTTCAACTAGACTAATTACCTAAACATAATTGCTGACAGTTTCAAGAGAACTTTTGCATGGGATTGTGTATCTAGTACTTTTTTGATCGATGTGTATGTCGAGGGCCATCCTTACCAAGGCTAGCCAACTGCGCAGTAGATATTATAGTACAGCACGTGTGTGTGTGTGTGTGTGTGTGTGTGTGTGTGTGTCTGTGGTAACACTACGTGCACTCTCTATACCTTTTTATCTCAAATTCCGATGGAACAATAATTCGACATGACCAGTGAGAGTTAAGGCGCAGGGCCGACAGCTTTACGTGCTCTCCGAAGCACGAGCGTGAAACACCGCCAACTTCCCAACTGCGGGCTGTTACTGGGCCTTTCGTAACAGAAAAACTCAATAACTAAACTTTGGCTGACCCGGGACCCAAATCTATATATACAATAAAATTTTAACCGAGTTAAATTTGTACACTAAATATTATTTTGAAAATCTTATTGAAATAGTCATTATTATCGATACAGATATCGAATCGATAGTTTTTAGAATTTTTGTCTGACTGTCTGTCTGGAAACGCATCATGGAAAAACCACTGGATAAATTTTGATAAAATTTGGTATGATGATAGCTGGTCATCCGGGTCGACATATAGGATACGTTTTACTGCAGGAAAATATTTAACCGTTAAAACGTACCTAGGACGTACCCGAGCAGAGTGAGGATCAGTTTCTAGTATTATAGAAGTAAATATTATAAGGTTGTAGGAAATAAATTCATGTGTAGTTTTGATAAATAGGTATTTCTTAAATTATAAAGAAGTTAAATACTTTTTACTCTGTATTAAGTATCAATGGCATTTATGGATTTAAGTGAACTAGTGATCGCCGCGTTGTTGAAAATCAACCGTAATTCATGAAGTTATATGTTTAGTTATTGTCTTGCGTATATTACTCGTACAATATAAATCTATTCTCAATTTGACCACATACATATTTTGATGTTTTCCATCACCGTAAGCTAACTGGTCTAAAATTGTTTAACCATGAAAATATCAGAACTAGTCCTGGAGTTTGAACCCACTTCACTTAGTTTTTCAAGCGACCACTTTGAGCTACCACTGTATATCATACATGGGTGCAAATCAAATAAAGGTATTTAGGTAGTTTAGGGGTTAATACCTAAGGTTATATTTTATAAGCAGTTTATTATTTAGGCTTAGCGCCTGATCTATTCGTGGCCGTAAGGGATTGTCATGCTATATAACTTATGGATAATACAAACACTCTATTCCCTCCGTCTGTTTTATCATCACGTTTACCCATATAACTAGATGCACTGTAAAATCTAGTGTGAACGCTATTTCATAAAGATTGGCTATCTTGACGAAGGAAGTTTATTAATATTAAATCTCTTTGATGATTTATAATAAAAAGCTTCAAGTTTTCGTTTATACTAAATGTTTACTAGATACTTAAGTATCTGTCTCCAATCCACATTTCACTCAAATTCTTTAAGCCGTTCTAGCTTAAAAATAATTATAGTAGTGTGATAGTGTAAACAAGAAAATATAAAAGTTCATTTATTTCTCTGTTCTAAACTCCTCACTTTTTTTATAATAATATATCATGGTGTCAAGGTTATTTATATATATACTAGCGACCCACCCCGCTTCGCTCGGGTTCGTCCCTAGCTTGCTTCCCTTTGCTTTTAATAAAAACTATCCTATATCCTTCCCAGGATCTCAAACTATTTTCTTACCAAATTTCATCTTAATCGGTTCAGTAGTTTCGGAGCCTATTCGACGCAAGCAAACAAACAAACAAACAAATTTTTCCTCTATATAATATTAGTATAGATAATACTATAGATACAAAAGCTGTTTTTAAAAAAATATTTCCAATCTTGGCTTATAAAGTATTAAAAATATAATTTGTTTTGATAGGCTTGATATACTTACATGGATGTTTAAAAATCGTGACGAACCTCAATTAAAAAATCTAAAAAGTTGAGTTCAACAATAAAAAGTCGAGTCATTATAAAGTGTGTCTAGAGAGAGGAAAAATTGAAAGAACAATAGACTTTATAACTCGGCCAGTGTTTGCACAATCTTTGCTCCCTATCAACGGGAATTAGCGGCGTCGTCTTTCTGACACATTTATCCAGTATAATGCAGTTTGTACATTTATTATACGAGTACTAATTCTTCCTTTTGCTGTGGTCGATTGAGGGACTAAGCTTGTGTCTCGTTGTATTTAAACGGGTAAAAATATTATTTACATTACTCTTGCAAAGACAAAAGAAAATGTACTACTACGTTATTCATTGCGTATTTTGAGACAATGCGGGATGATTAACATTTTTAACGTCATGTTACATGTTATAATGATCAATCCAAACTCATCTCACATATAGGATTAAAACCGAACCCTTTTAATTAGATAACTGGGAGACTAATTCAAAAGTATTTAATACTAGCAAATTATATATTGTTTCTCTCGGGTGCCTATATGCTTGACAATACCTCAACTCTTACTGGTCTTGTCCCACCAGAGTATGAGAGTGACAGGAATAGAGACTGCGGTGGGTCTGCGCGTACACTTGTGCACTATAATATCTCCTGCGCAGATGACTAGTCTCAATGAGACTGGCCGCCGTGGCCGAAGTCGGTCGGAAGGTCATTATGCCTGATAGCAGCCTATGTTATACTAAGATCTTAGTCTATGTGTGTATCATCAAAATCCATTTAGCCTACTCAAAGTGAAAGAGTAACAACCATATAAACACATAAAAGATTCGTATTGCATTGTATGATCATATTCACATTATTTACAAAAAATAAAAGACAACTAGTATAGTGAAAAACATATTTAGTACTAATACAGTATGATACTCATAAAAACACGTCATTAAAAATATATATATTTTATACTCTACTGGAGACCTATTTTTTATATACAAAACCCATCATAAGGCCCCTGACGTATACGGGCAGAGGACTGTATGACTCTTACAAATGGCTGATCCACATTGTAGTGTTGATCACAGTCCGTTCTATTTCTGAGATCCGTCTAGTAAATAAGATTAGCATTTGTAATCTATAGTAATATTATAAAGAGGTAAAGTTTATGAATTTGTTAGGTTGTAGGAGGTAATCTCTGGATCTACTGAACCGATCTAAATGAAATTTGGTAAAAAAATAGTTTTTATTCCGGAAATCATTCCTTAAGGGGGTGAAAATGGGGATGAAAGTTTGTATGGGGAATCAATCTAGCGACGAACCCGAGCGAAGCTAGGGTGAATTGCTAGTTATATATATTTAGCTCCATTAGGAATCAGTCCATCTATTTAAGAGCTACGAGATAGTTACACAGACAGACATAGCTGATAACTACCATTGGTTTTTTTTTTCTAAGGTTTAAATACAGTGAATTTCACAACATCTTATTTTTAAATTTGGTTAACAAACTCGTCATATTCTATGTAGAAATTCGCTACAGTTGTCAAAGAGAACGCTAATTTGCGTACAGCATCCACAAACACGCGTATTACTAAGTCACAAAGAGAGGTAATCGTCCGTGAGATATTTTATCTCGCTCAAGACAGTCATATTTTCTTATAATTCTTCTTGTTTATATATTTTCATAGCTCTTTATCATAGTTTAAAATCACTATCATTGCAAAGATTAAAAATGGAAAACTGTATGTCTGTCTTTTATTACTTTTTAATTAATAATCATTAAATTAATAATAATCATTAAATAAATACATATTGTAATTTATAATTATTTGGAGAATCAAGTTAAGATTTTTTTATATAGTTATAGCTTTGCCCGCAGCTCTACACGCGTTTTAGTCTTTAGGTACGTCGATAGTAAAAAATCTACATACATAAATAATTATGATGAAAATGATTTACACATAGGAATATCAGAGGTGCAAGACCCGAGCTTGTATTCTCTTCATGTGGCTTTCCAAGCGAGCGCGCTTCCACTGGGCTAACAATATCTTAAACTTTTTACCTTATATAATAATAGCTTAAAAAAGAAGGAAGCTCACCTCAAAAAGAAACATATAATATATAAACGACAAGGTATAAATAAACAATAGCAAAACACAAAAAAACATTCAATAAGCATAAAGTACGTAGCAAGCACTCCTTACTTTCTGTCTGGTATTTGGCGATGCGTAATGGATGGCGGTCCTAGATTTCACTTTGCTGCAGCTGTAAGTTATATTCAAATGTCTTTAAGTAAAAATGAAGACTAAAAGCATTTTTAAAGAAGCCTTTCTACAATCAGGATTGCTTATGGAAAGAAAAAATGTGCGTATGTTGTCCATATGTAATGACATTTTCATATAATAATTTAGCCCACTGCAAAAAAGACACGACCACGCTGGCAAATGTGAATTTCACATGTCTATAATACTTTCTTAGATTTACGCGAATATTTGACATTTAAATAAAACTATCTTTTCGGATTTTTTCGCGGATTTATTTTGATTTTTGGTTCCCGACGTGTCGATTGCTTTACAGCAATCATGATCACGGGAGAGACTAAGGTGTTAGACGTCTAACGTCGGGAACCAAAAATCAAAATAAATCCGCGAAAAAATCCGAAAAGATAGTTTTATTTAAATTTCACATGTCTTTTGAAAATTAGTCCATTCTCTCATGCAGATTTCTTAACAATGTTTTGTTCGCCGTGTTATCAAATGGTAATCATGTTGAAAATCAGATTCGTTTATAAAATCTCTGGGTTATTTTTATGTATGTAGATGATTCTTTAAATTGACATAACTTTTTTATTTAAGAACCGATTGAAATAAAACAAATACTAAATGTTAAGTGAAGCTTACCACAATACATTAGTGAAAACCGCACCCATTTCTAAAATTAGCGCGCACAAACGCACAGACAAACGGACAATAAAATTAAAAATCATTGTTTTGAGTTCTATTGCGTTAATAAAGATCCCCAATAACAGTTTTTCTCAAATATCTTCCATGTACAGACAGCGATCAATTACAATTTTATTATATGTACCTATAGATGTATGTTTATGTAGGTACTTTAACATCTATTAGCAATAATCATATCAAAAATATACTTTATTCAAATAGACTTACATAAGCAGTTTTGAATCGTCAACCTTATTTTTTTTTAATTTATATTAAATATCAGTATGTAAGTCTGTGAGGAAATACCACTGATTTGGAAGACAGTTCTGCTGAGAAGAGTCAGCGAAAAGCGGCGATCAATTTGTGGATAGCTTATCGCCATTTCGAAGAGAACTAGGTTTTAAGGACCTTTGCATTTATCTTTTTGTTTGCATAATATATAAGCGACTCTAAAACACATTTTACTACGTACTAAAAAGCTACACTATCTCTGAGTCTTCAATAAACTTTCATTGAGACTTTAAAAACTTAACGTTTATAAAGCACACCTACGTATTTGCTTTTTAAAATACAAATATAAAAGATACAAAGTAAAATTATAAGTTAGTATACGTACTATAGAGAAATTAATTTTAGTCTATTATTGTAAATTTAGTTCTCTACTGGGAAATCTCGTTCTTAGTAGACGTTTGAGATTTGTAATAAAAAATAAAATTTCACTTCTTTGGGGTTTCGTTATATGTATATATGTTAATGTCATAATAATGTTATATATAAAGTCCTTTACCCTATATTTTTTGAACTTTTCTAATCGTCAAATAATCTAATAAAAATATTTACAGAATATAGATTATTATAACAAATAGATAAATAGGAAATGAAATATGAGTAAGAAACCTGATATTTAGATCGCTTTACAAGAAAAGATCAGTCAAGAGTGAATCAAGTCTTTAAAAACTATACAATATACAAGTATTTTTATTACTTACGTAACTTTAGAAATATAATAACGTAATCTATACATATAATAAAACTGTAGAGATCGAATGTCCGTACATAGAAAAAAAATGCTGAAAATCGACTCAGGGGGATGTAAGAAGACCAATAGAACAAATCCAGATTTTTTTGTTTCTCTGTTTGTACGGGCTAATCTACGAAACTGTTAGACCGATTTAAATAAAATTTTGTATGGAAGTACCTTATATCCCCGGTCAACATTTTAGATACTTTTCAACCCGAGCGCAGCGAGGGTGAGCCGCTAGTTTAACATATTTTGGTGGGCCGAAGTCGTGCTAGATCGATTTATTACCTGATATCCTTATTG
Source organism: Fabriciana adippe (assembly GCA_905404265.1). NCBI lineage: Eukaryota > Metazoa > Arthropoda > Insecta > Lepidoptera > Nymphalidae > Fabriciana > Fabriciana adippe. The sequence goes on along the minus strand of FR989995.1, from coordinate 11,066,715 downwards.
AGTAAGCAGAGAAAACGTAGTATCTAAATTCTAAGTCCTCATCTGCCTTTTTTCTCCGCTTTGGACTAAAGAAACTGCACTGTTGGTATTTAACATAGCCCTCTGTTAGCCTAATCGAAAAAAAAAATATCAATACGGTCAGTTCATTTATTGATTTTGAGCATGAATCAAATCCAGGATCTCCGACTAAGGAGAACTAGCCATACATCATTATTACTTTTGCAAGCTTGCATTTTCTTTAAACTCAATGAAATATTCTCGGCTCATATCCCATAAGAAACGTAAAATAATTTTGACGGTAGTGTTAAAGGAAAATAAATTAAGCTTTAGCGACGACAAGGGAGAAATTAAACAAACGAAACTAACTTCAATTTCATGCACGCGTAGTTGAGGGGTATAACTAGATGTTAGAAGAAATTAGTACTGTGAGGACACGGAAAATCAAAATGTATTTAAAGATGTTTAGATGTTACTTTGGACACAATGTCTCTTAGAAACTGCAAAGTAAATTAACTTTTTGTAACTAATCAGGTTATCAATAAAGATATCAACAAAAAAAATCATTTTCATTTGCTATTCTAATGCTGAGAAAAATAAGGTTAAGCAATAGGAAGACTTTCGCATTTACTTTTATAGTTATGTTTTATGTATGTTCTTAATTATTTGTACGCTTAAATAATTTTAAATAAAACTATCTTTTCGGAGTTTTTCGCGGATTTATTTTGATTTTTGGTTCCCGACGTTTCGAAACCCAAAAATCGAAATAAATCCGCGAAAAAATCCGAAAAGATAGTTTTATTTAAAATATCAAATATTCGCGTAAATCTAAGAAAGTATTACGCTTAAATAATTTAGTACCTGGGAGACTGAGCTTCGCTCGGAGTTTTTGGCCAAAAGTACAATTTTCTTTTTGATTTGGCTTAAAAACAGAAAAAAAACTAAAAACTTGAATAAATACAAAAAAAAAAAACAAAAGTAAAATCTTTGTATCTTGATCTTATAACCTTGTAAATTATTAACATATTTGGCGTGAAGTAATGCAAAAGAAAACCTCATGAAAACTCCAAAATACGCGTTTTGCCAGACATAAGACAAATCTAGATCGATTTTTCGCCCCCGAAAACCCCGTACATACCAAATTTTAGCGAAATCGTTAGAGCCATTTCTGAGATTGCCGGTATAAATAAATAAATAAATATACAAGAATTGCTCGTTTAAATATATTACCTAGATTTGCTTATCTTAGTTATCGTGCGTTGTCAAGAAATTTATGAAAGTAATTCCTTCCTTCTTTCAAAGTCTTTTTAGACTTTAACGGCTTGAATATAGATGTACGATAGGATGTAAACCAAAATTTACATTGAAAATTGCTTTCACTATGTAATTCCTTTCAATTAAAAACTTTTTTTTGCTTCACAAAAAGCTATTATTAAATCTTTCAATAAGCGTATTAAACATATATGTATTGAGGTCTCAAGGTAATTTATAAAAGAAAAACATTTTCCTCTCTGTCAAGATCTAAAACCTTTAAGGTACATACGACGTAATCGTATTAAAAGATAAAACATTCATACAATTTACGATGGATCTATAAAAGATACGTCTTATTTTGTCGCAGTCATCGCGTTAATATTGAATCGGGCATAAAGTTTCGGCTACCCCTTGACCGATCTCTCTTGGCGCTCATAAAACCCTGCCCGTGAATCACCTTTGACTTTTTATGTCTTTTTAAGACTAAGAACTTTTTCTATTTTATATATTTTCAAACGTCCTTTTTTATAGCATGGCGCCCTTTATTTTGCGGGGTCATCATTTGTTTACAGCTAGATAGCACGTTATGGGAATATTGGATGGTGATTGTTTACCGTATATATTGCCTACTCAATCTAAGTTTTTTTGTTTGTTATGGTGATTAATGCTGTATCCTACAGTAGATATATCATGGATTTTTATAGTACCTATTACAAATAATTAAATTTAAATGTTTTCAAAATTGCAGGTTTAACATTTTTTTGAAATCTTTGCTAATGTGGGATGCTAAACATGCAATATCAAAAAAAACCAAAAGGTGCAATAAACGACTTTATAGTGTTAGTAGACTCACTGGCAAAGCTGTACTGGCTACCCTCTAAAATCCAACGCTTTTCGCTTCGGCAGTCAACAAAGACGCCCCGACGACAGGTCTGCCGAAGCAGACCACTACAACCCTGGGTTTGCTCAAACGGTCTACTCTGCTATTAGAGAAGTACCAGGAGCAACCCGCATGGTACACCGTCTATTGAAGTGGGCCACCTTCCAGTGCGTTTCATAGGTTCGCGCCCGGCTGCAATGCCAGACGCTAATAATTACAATTAATATAAAATGAATTCTGAAATAAGAATAAAAAAATATTATGACTTAGGAGTCGACTCTAGGATCTCTGGAACTACAACGTACCTATATACTAGCCACAAGATCAAGATTTATATCAATCTGATTATTATGTACTAGCGACTCACCCTCGCTCCACTTGGGTTCGTCCCTAGTTCCTTTTTAAAGTTTAGTATAGACTTTTCAGAGATGAGATATTTTCCCGCAGTAAAAAGTATCCTATATGTTGACCCGGATAACCAGCTATCATCATGCCAAATTTCATAAAAATCTGTCCAGCGGTTTTCTCGTGATGCGTTCCCAGACAGACAGACAAAAATTCTAAAAACTATACATTCGGCCTCTGTATCGATAATAATGTCTATTTCAATAAGATTTTCCAAAAAATATCTAATGTACAGATTCGATTTAGTTAGAATTTTATTATTTGTATAGATGTCAACATTTTGCTTGTAAACTGCGACATTTGATACACTTTGAAATAACGGCGCTAGACATGCATGCACCATTTTGTCCTCAGAAGCGAATGTCATAAAATCAGCAGTAAGATGTAAGTAGTAAAAAGCGATACAAAGTTTAAATATCAAAAGTTATGCGTGTAAAGTTTTATGTTAATCCATTTCTACTACTTTAGCATAAAACGCCATTTTACTATCTTAAAAAGATTTCAGCTTTTCATGCGAACTTTTAGAACTAATATAAAACAAAATAGAACTTTCCAAATGCTTAAAAGGTTTCAAACAAACGTGTAATAATTTCTCCTTTGTACATAGAATCAATACTGAAGTTTTCTAAACAATCCATACGTGCTTTCAAGCTAATGAAACACAATACTCAGCGAGGGCCTATTTATTGGACTTAACTAATCTCTTATCGATAATAAATGTATTTTCAAATATTGAGACTTTTTGGAACACTTACCTAAACTTACCTTTATGATAAATCCATTAGAAGTTATGTTTCTTTATAAATTATATATACATTTTATATTTAACTAGCGACTCACCCTCGCTTCGCTCGGGTTCGTCCCTAGGTATATTTTAATTTTTTTCAGCGGAACCCTAATTCTTTTATTAAAATAAAAGTAGCCTAAGTTACTCCTTATAACATCTATTACCTGCCAGTGAAAGTCCCGTCAAAATCGGCCCAGCCGTTTCGGAGATTAGCCGAAACAAACAGACAGACAGACAAAAATTTTAAAAATTGTGTTTTTCTTATAAATAGCGTATATAATTCCATAATATGCATTTAGTAAAAAACTGTTATATTGACATTACAAACAGACACTTCAATTTTATTTATCTGTATAGATAATAGAAATCTTAGAATAGGATCGATTCATTTTATTTGATAATTTATATTCCATACTAAAGTCATAAAAAGGTCGTACTCTCTAACTCTGCTGCATAACATGTCACGCTTAAACAGCTAAAGAGATTTTAATAGAATTTAGCGAGTGCAGGGATTGCATTATGAGGTCAGACTTAGGTAACCTATTATCCCCGTCCTGTATACCATGCAAGCGAAGCTGTGTTTGCAAATTATACTATTTTAAAATTAAATTTTATTATAATAAAGTAATCCAGACAGGATTTCTATAACGGCCTCTAATTTCACTGAGCCTAGCCTTTTTCCCTTAATTTCCATCTTGTTTTAGTGTCCATAAGATTGGCATATGCATGCACAAATGTGTTCACAAACAGTGTGCAAAAGTGCACTCTCTATTTTTTGCACATTTACGTTCAGATTCAAAGGTAATCCTAAATGACCTGTGAAAGATAGATAATGTGGTGGGACCAAAGATTTTACGAGCGCTACATGAGTAGGTACAATATATCTAATTTCCTAACTCCGAGTTGCTATTGAGAATTTCTTCACAGAAATACTGAAAAGCTAGACTAAGCTCGACTTGGGACTTAATTCTAAGACCTAAGAGTCTACACCCGTATATTATAGCTATTAAAATAAGTGAGACAGTTTAATTCGAACAAGTAACCTAATTAATCTAAATCCTGTGCTCTCTCAATTCCCATAATCATAATCAATAAATATCGAACGTATTTTCTGGCCTCATACAGTATACATTTCGTATAAAGTATAAAATATACCAAAGTTCTTTAGATTCCTCTCCCGTCTCATTTTTATCGGGATTCGCACAATTTCCTGTCGCAGGGAGTAATCTGACTAGTTCGTTTCTAAAACTTTTCAATCGAACGTAACGTTTCACCCAATATATTCATGAGGTCATGACGCGAATGAAAATTTATCGTCACTTAATTTCACGTGGGTCTTCATTTACTTTTACCTGTATTCAAAAGATACGTTTAGGGAAGAAATAATGTATTTATAACATTCTCTTTGTATCTGAATATCTTTAAAACCAGGAACTCTATCGTAGAGCACATTATAAGATAGGTTTTCTGGTACTCTAAATTCATATTAACATAGGATAAGTATTAAAATATTATATATTCCTATATTAAAAGTTTTTGAATTGCTCCTTCTATGACAGACTCAGCGCTTGATCATCATCTCCACTTTTAAAAGAGAGTATTATGTCAAATGCTAAAAGCTACGACCATACCTAATAATAATTTCCATCTAATTGATTTTCGTTTACGGCGGTTAATCTCACTGAAGCTTTGCTACCTGCACAGGAAGTACTCAAGGAAACACCATGCAATCCTTTATTTCTTCTCACTGATCGTCCAATAAGACCATGACCGGAGAGCATAAGGCTCTGGTGGATTTTTTTTAAAGCTTCATATTATATAGAACTGCTAAGTTCCGGTATTTTTTTAAATTATCGAGTGAACTCAAATATTATCATAATAATAAATACCACATTTTATACAGACATACTCGTAGATATTATACTTTTTATTTAAAAAAAAAGTATATATAGTCAAAATGGCTCTAATAATACAATTAAATTTTGATCGTTGAGAATTATTATAAAATTTACTTATTATAATCAATTTCTAACCCACGAAATATAAATGCTCGTAATATAAGGTAAAGTTCTCAAGTTGAATCGTATTTTTTTATGTATGACGCATATTAAGAGTTATTCGATTTTGATGGTTCTTTTTTATTGAATGGGGTATTATTATACCTGAAAGTCAGTATCGTTTGAGTTTATTAGAAAAAATCCACCGTAAAGATAGTAAAATCAGGAAAGGTAAATGTACGCCTTTGAACCAATTTTATGGTGGTAGTACTGATGACATGCATTAAAATGGAGAGCTGGATTAATCATATGATGGAAACATTTTTCAGCAGCTACCTCATATTATGTTTATTTTAATTATTTTGATTAGATCTTTAGACGATACGTTTGGCTCAGTTTGTAGCGATCCTACTTGCTACAGCGGTCACGGGTCCGAGTCCCGCTGAGGGCATTCATTTGTGTGGTGAATACGAATGTTTGTACCCCAGTCATGGGTGTTTATATTTATAATATGTATGTATTTAAAGTTATATATGTGTAGTGTATCAACTATCTGGTATCCATAACACAGGCCTCGAAGCTTACCATGGAACTAGATAGTGCTGTGTTAATGTCCCAACATATTTATTTATTTAGTTATTATTTTGCTTTGATTATTTCTACAAAATAATTTAATTTTCTTTTAAGTAATTTAATTATTTGTTGATAGTTTCTAGAACGCCGATTCGACAAAATTATTGACTAAAAAGATTTTATTTTATTTCGTTGTTAAGTTTCTTTTTGCGTTGTTTGGATTTTTTAGTTTCATTCCATTCTCTATAGTATTACCCTTCACTAGTATTTTTTCTGAAGAAGTAGGAATACAGCTCTGTCTGGATGACATTAAATGTCCGATCGGGTTCGGACATAATCAAATTGAAGCTGGCTACGGATCGAAGCGATAAAGTGAATTTCCTCGAGAATTCGATATCTAGAGTACAAAATGGATGATTGCAATGATTTCGTTTGAGACAAGTATCTTCTTCAATGAAAGTTTGATATATAATTAACGTTTTATTAAGTTAAAACGTTACGTTTTAACGTTTAGTATAGATTTCTCAAAGATGAGATATTTTTCTGCAGTAAAAAGTATCCTATGCTATCATCATACTGAATTTCATCGAAATCACTCCAATAGTTTTTTTATGATGTGGTAACAGATAGACCGACAGACAGACAGGCAGACAGACAAAAATTCTAAAAACTATAGATTCGGCCTCTATATCGATACTAATATCTATTTCAATAAGATTTTCCAAAAAAATATTTAATGTATAGATTTGTCTTAGTAGATTTGGCGTAGAATTAAATATAAAATAAATATATTGGGACATTTTTTTTGAATATTTAGGTTTATATTAAGATAGACAATTATTAAATAAATTTTTATAATGAATAATGAATAATTTTGGCAGCTCTATTCTTTTTATATAATGTAATTTTTAGCAATGTAAAAATAATTTAAGGTTTCTTATTATATTATTTTGTTAAGCTGCATTATATTAGTGCACTACACTGCATTATATAGGTTTAGGTAGCCCAGTGGTAACGCGCTCGCTTGAGAAACCGAGTGAAGCGAGTTCAAATCCCGGGTCTCGCACCTCTGATTTGATTTTCATGTGCGAATCATTTCCAACATGATTATCACTTGTCTTAACGGTGAAGGAAAACATCGTGAGGAAACATGCATATCTGAGAGAACCTAACAAGTTTTCAAAAGACATGTGAAGTCCACCAACCCGCACTTGGCCAGCGTGGTGGACTATGGCCTGATTCCCCTCGTACTGTAGGGAGGCCCGTGCCCAGCAGTGAAACGTTAAAAAGGGCTGAATACAAAACTGCATCACAAAGTAATTCTTAATAAAGTAAAAATTGAAATAATATTACTCTTTGTATAATAAAAAATAAAATTACCATACAATATAAAAATTGTAAACTTGTAAACATAATTTTAGATCGATAGAATTTTTTACAGTGTTTTTACAGTATTTTGGTGGTATTCCAATAGCCATTGAATTCTCAAACTTTTTCATTTACAGTCTCGGACGCCAACTGAATAATATATGAGGCCAAGCCTTCGAATCCTTTCGGCTTTAAGGATTTTTAAGCTTTCTAACTGAATTAATGACGTCTTACTTGGAAAGATTCTGAGTAGAACCATATAAAAATAGATTTCTCATATTTAAAAGATGAGGTAAGTATAAGATTTTCTTCGACAAACGTTTTTATGGAGATTAAAAAAATATTTTTTTTTCTTCATATGCTTGTTTTTTTTTTATACCGCACTCTGATTAAGCCTTACGACATAATGGACGATAAGATAAGACGAAGTAAAATTGTCTTCCACTTATCCGCTTACCGATAATATTTTGTACTAAACAAAATACATAAGCAAATTGCTATATGAATTATAATAGAAATTATTTTAGTGTCTTTTTTATTTCTTTTGTTTAAAAAAATTGTCACTGTTTTTTTGGTCAAGAATAGTCTTTATAATACAAAGAGAGGTGCAGCTTTAAAATAACTTTTAAAAACTTTTCTGTTTTTGCTAAGTAAAAAATTAATTTTAAACTCATACATATGTACTAAGAACTGCTAAAATAATATTATTTATTATTTTATTTTCATAATTTATAGGTAATTAATGAAATTATTTTATTTAATAAGTTAGAATTATCATATTAAAAAAAAACAAATAGATAGACAGACAACATTCCTAACAATGTACAATAAAAATATTTTATTTTTAATAATATTCTAAATGTGAAAATGGCGTATCTACGACATGAACGCTATTTCCTCCACCATGAATATCGCATGAAGAGAACACTGCCTTTATTTTAACGACTTAAGCAGTGAATTTGAAAATAAGAGCTATATGCATAATTTAGTGAACTCTTACCCAAAATGGTTTGAGATTTCATTTTATTATGTATTCGTTATATTGAAATATTCGGAATAATATAAAATTTTATATGGGGATTTGCAAATGGTGGTCCAATTTTACCCGCTGGTTTGCTCGAGTCTATTGTAAATTACTATACGATATTTCTTCAATTTATATGATTGTGAAACGCAAAAAGTCAAAGAGACAATCAGAAAAATATATGAAAATTGCTACTGCTTGCTTTGGCTTTTGTTCTATTCAAAATTGTAAAGCCTAAAAAAGCAGAAGGTACTTAATTGAGATGCTTAATAGGAATCTATATAATATATATTTATTCGATACTATGGCAAATTGTGAGATAAGTTTCATGATATTTTAATTAAAAAATATCCTAAATAGCAAGAGAAACTAATCTCATATAATTTCTCGGAATAAATTCCACTAATTGGAATTCAATATTTTAATTGAACTGAAGTCGATATACTTTTGCAGTTGCTATGTTTTATTCATAACCTATTACTTATATTATTAATATTATAAAGCTGAAGAGTTTGTTTGTTTGTTTATTGTTTGTTTGGTTGAACGCGCTAATCTCAGGAACTACTAATCCGATTTAAAAACTTCTTTTTTGCATTATATAGCCCGTTAACTGAGGAAGGCTATAGGCTATATATCATCCCAGAAAAATGTACGGTTCCCATGGGATAGATTTGTTTATGTCTAGGGACGAAGCGTAGCGAGGGTGAGTCGCTAGTATGTCGTATAATAATGGAAATAGTGTCAAAATGTAGTTTATACAAATAACAGCGGTACAAGGATCATTTGGCACTTAGGTGACATTGACATGAAGGCGTGGGTGTGAAATTAGGGTTATTTTTTTTATAAAAAAAAATAAACCTCCTATTCTCTCTAACAACACTTTATATTTTGAAATATTTTTATTGAAATAAAAGCACGAAATATCCACAACAAATATCAACTCCAACTTCTCTCAAAAGTGACGCTTTACAAGATGGCGGTGTTAGTTCTGATTTCGGGCACGTGCCAAATGATCCTTGTAGCACTGTACATATCCAGTGTATGTACAGACAGATAAGACGATAACCACAGTCTATCGGTTTGGTTTTATCAATTTTTTCCCGTATTGTTTGTATATATGCAGCCCTTTATAACGTCCCACTGTTGGGACGTGGAGCCTTTCAATACAAAGGGGATCAGGCCATAGTCCAAGAGCGACGCTGGCCAATTGCGGGTTAGCGGGCCACACATGTTTTTCGAAAATTTGCTAGGTTCTCTCAGACATTTAGGTTTATTCAGTGTTTTTTTTTTTTTCATTGTAAGTGTCAAATTAATAAAACGATGCACAACTTCATTAATAATTTTATTATATAGTTTAAAGCTTTTCCCACAATATTTTAATGTTTTCAACAATTTATATTTTTGCACTTTTTCTATTGCAATGATTCCGTTTTTTTATTTCTATCATACAGATTACAAAACAATATTTTTTAAGATACAACTACAGATTATAAAAACCGAACTACTTGTGTTGCCAGAAATACGATACAAAATCATTATTTCAACAGTAAAACAAGTGGTAATCATGTTGGAAATGATTCGCACATGAGAGGTGTAAGACCCGGGATTAGAACCCGCTTCACTTGGTTTCCCAAGCGAGCGCGTTTCCACTGGGCTACCATAACCGTATCCACTGCGTATGATAAAAGATTAATTATTTTACTGTTTGCCAAGAACAATTTTCATTATTTACCAAGCAATGAGTACAATTCCGAATATGTATAAAATATATCAGGATTTAAAATTCATGTACTATAGATTTTAAATAGTCAAATTTATTTTTCTTTTGAATAAAACTATCTTAAATTCCTTAGTTAATGCGCATTTCCCAGTTTTTGTTTACATTAATATTTGTTTATAACTATTACTAAGTTCTTTTACCGACCCATTTTGGTTTTTCCACATGAATCAAAAGATGGATCGGGATAGAAATTATTAATTTCCTCCTCATGCGATATTCTATCAAATTAAGATGTAAACAGGTCAGTATTAGGTTAACAAAGTCACGTTCGCATTTATAATATGAATATACTTTATTTATTATAATTTTATAAAGAGGAAAGATTTTTTTGTTTGTTTGTCTGTACCTAATAAGCTCCGAAACTGCTAAACCGATTTAAATGAAATTTAGTAAGAAGATAGTTTGAGATGCTGGAAATGACATAGGATAGTTTTTATCCCCGAAATCATCCCTTAAGGGAGTGAAAATAGGGATGAAAATTTATATGGGGAAGCAACCTATGGACGAACCGGAGCGAAGCGAGGGTGAGTCGCTAGAACGAAAACAAAACGAAATATAACTGATTCACAAAATTTTTAATACGAAATCTGAAAAACTAGTAAAGCTAGATACTTAAAATTCGTCTCTAATTACACTATTTTTGGGTATTTTATCATTTAAATGGACAACGGAAGTAGGAAGAGATTATCAAAATTAATTGTTGATAATCTCAGACATTTAGAGTTGTTGTTTACCTATATGAAACTTTTTCTTTATACTTACTCGTAAATAGCCATTGTCGGTCCAAAGTTAGAGAGAACTTGCAAACAAAGTCGCGGATACAGCTAGTATTGATAATATAGATAATATTATAAGATATAAGCGCGAATATTATGTAATAATTATATTTTTAAAGTACAAACACTGATATACTATGAAATAAATGCTGAAAGTTCTTTCTTATTCAATAGTTATAAACAAAACCTCGCTACGAAGTGAGGGTAAAAATTTTATTCATTTCAGCGAGTCCACACCTGAAATAATATAAGTGATAATAGACTATAGGGCATTGTTCGAAATAATTAAAATGAATAATAGATCTCCGTAGAATTTGCACAGGCGGATGAGATCATGTGAAATTTTCATGACATGACTTCTATATGTTGTTTTAACTTGTGAGTTACGAGTTTGATTTCCGACCGGGAAAGCAAAAAATGGAAGATTATTATATAGATGTACTTAGATGTTTGTCTATGTATTTTATTGAGTTTTTGTGACATGAACAACCCACGTGGCAGATTTTGCGAATAAGAAATTGGGAGTAAAATGTAGGGAGTAAATATAATATTTGTAATATTTATAAAGGGAATATTTGCATACAAAATGTTTTTACCACATCACACCATTTTTATTATTGATATTGTAGTCCTTTAATTCTATATATATTCTATAAATAACCTTGACGAAAAATATTATTTAAAATATAGTTATTGAAATTTATATATTGATAAATACGAGTATATAAATTGAAATTTTTGTTTGTTTGTCTCTTTGTCTGGAAATCTGTTTACTGATATATAAACTAATATTTTTCTTCTTTCTGTTTGTCAACCGAATTAATTATTTTTAGTGCATTGTGGAGATCAAATAATAAATAAGTTTTGGAAACAGTTTTTTATTATTTAATTTATATAGATTGTGTATCTATGCAAAGACAAAACAAATCAGTATTTTCTACACATGTAATAAAATTCTGAGTCGAATCTGTATATTAAATATTTTTTGGAAAATCTTATTGAAATATTTATTATTTTTGATACAGAGGCCGAATTTATAGTTTTTAGATTTTTGTCTGTTTGTCTGTCTGTGACGCATCACAAGAAAAACATTGTACAGATTTTGATGAAATTTGAAATGATGACAGCTTATTATTCGCATCAACATATAGGATACTTTTTATTGCGGGAAAATATCTCATCTCTGAGAAAACTATACTAAACCTTAAAAGGTAAAGTTATTTATAAATTTTCAATAATATTGTGATCCAATTTGGACTACTGGGTGAGTTGTAGAAATAAATACATAGAAATGTTGTTACTATATTCGTACAACGCCCTAACTCATGAGGGACGCTAGTCTTTAATTTATGAAGGTTCAAATGGCTGGATAAGCAGATTCCCGCTAATCAATTTTGTTTGTAACAAGGTTTACGGCCTGGGGCATATCAAAATTTATGTATCGACAAGTTCGGTCGTGCCTTTTATGACGTAGCCAAATGGAAAACTGGACTCAGTTTGTGTGGGAAGATGTAAAAATATGATTTCATTTAAACGTTACCAGAAATGATTGCATTCTTTATATTTTATTTTCTATCTTATTTTATTAATCAATAATAATAAAAATGAACACTTTATTGCACACCATACAAGAAATAAATAAAGAAGTGAAATATATAACAGAAAAAGATGTAAAAGTCGGCCTTATCGCTAGAAGCAATCTCTTCCAGGCAACCTTAGTGTAGAGGAATCATTATATAAAATGTTAGGTGGTGTACTTGCATAAATATGTATATACATACATATATACATACATACATACATATATACATACATACATACAAACAGTATAACGCAAAAATAAGTATAAATCAAAATTATGTATTATATATTCGCAATAAATGTATTTTTTTTAAACTAAGATACATAGAGTAATCTATATATACATAAAATGCTTTGTCCTGACTGACTGATCGATCAACGCACAGCCTAAACCGCTGGTCGTAGAAACGTGAAATTTGGAGGACATATTCCTTATACAATGTAGGCATCCGCTAAGAAAGGATTTTTCTAAATTCATCCCCTAAGGGGGTAAAATAGGGGATAAAAGATTGTATGAAACTCTGTTATTCTTAACGCGAAATACACGGTAAGTGGTATTCAGCTTTAAGATGAAAAATAAGAAATATATGTATTAGATTTTTTTCGAAATTCATCAATTAAAAGGGTAAAAGGGGGTGATAAAGTTTATATGGGCAAACAATTATTTATGATCAGAATTACTTGAAACTTGGTATTAATGCTCTTCAATACAATTAAATAAATATGTATTTTAACATTTTTTGAAATTCATCCCATAAGGCTGTCAAATAGGGGATGAAAGTTTGTATGAAACTCTGTAATTGATGCACGGAAAATGATATTTACCTTTAAAATGAAAAATAAAACAATACAGATATCATTTTTTTTTTTCGAAATTTATCCCTTAAAAGGGTAAAAGGGGGTTGTGCTGTTTATATAAGGAAAAAAATGTTTGTGATCAGAATAACTTGAAACTTGGTATTAATGCTCTTTAATATAGTTAAATAAAAATGTATAGTAGATTTTTTTTAAATTCAGGCCTTAAGGGGGTAAAACTGGCCGGTGAAGTTTGAGTTGTTGAATATATTTAAATAGAGTAACATGGCTCAAGTTCTCTGTAAGTGCACATTAACTGTGTGAGATATAAAGCAGTGAACGGAAATTATTGTATTCCGAATCCAAAGGAAAATTCTGTATAACATTTCGGCCGGCCACAGCAGCGACAACTATAACAGACCCAGAGCGCGAGAGAGAGAGCCTTACATATATTTGTGGTTGGTTTTTTTAGTGTAGACTAACTTAAGTGAATCTAGAGTTTTACTCTAGACATAATATTAAAAATTCGATATGACAACATATAAATTCATTGGAAATTAAAACTGAGCAAATTATTCAGTCTTTCAGCAAAATAAGAATGGCACTTTATATACGTAACTTAAAAAAGAAGGAGAAGGAGGAAGACTGTAAGCTTCAGGTGTACATAACATTGGGTCTTTAAAAATAACGTAGATGTTAGCCTGTTAGTATGTTACTTAAAAAAAAACCATATTAGCCATGTTGCCATTGTACTCTCTTCCTCTAACTTTGGAAAGATGGAGTAGAAAAATGTATAAAAAATACAGTTAGTGCAACTTGCTAAATACCTAAAGCGTAAAATTAATTACAAAATATACGCCTAACGTCTTTTAAAATACTGGATATTTTGAGTTACGATCGCTAAAATTAAATTTGTTTCCCTATATACTTTAACAAATAATAAAACTTATACAAACTTATTTTTGCAAGAAATAAAGTATGTTTTGCGAAAAAGTTTATTTTTTTCGTCATTTGATCGCGGGCGAAGCCGCGGGTTCTGCTAGTATTGTATAAAGTGTATCTAGTATTCTTCAAAGCTTTTGGTTCTCAGAGCTTTAATATTTTTTTTGTAAAAATTCTAATAGTTTCCAAATAAAAAAAATATATATTACTTCTAAATCTATGTAGTAGAATCATACATTCAAATCACGATTTGAGTTACTTCGCTCGATAGAAAACAAGGAAAATATGTAGTTTTGTTATTCACAAATCGTTTGATAACAAAAAAGCTAAGAAAGGTGGCTAGCGAATACGAAAGTTTGGTAAAACTCTTAAAAATACGACCTATCTATATAAATAAAAATAAACCTTTTATCAAATTGTGAATTGTGATGAAACTCTGGTGGGTTATTTCGTATATGTATACAGAGGTACTTGGCACAAAAAAAGGTTTTTTTCTTTGGCCGTTTATCTTGTATGCGTTTTATGCATCTTAAGCCATTCAAGCTTAGGGATGCATCTGAACGAAGCTAGGGCAAGTCGCTAGTTTCACATATTTTACAAAACTAACAAACTAGTTTCTCCTGTGACCATGATTGCTATAAAGCATTCGAAACGTCGAGAACCAAAAAATAAAATGAATCCGCGAAAAAATCTGAAAAGATATTTTTATTTAAAACTAGCAGAACCCGCGGCTTCGCTCGCGATCAAACGACGATAAATACGAAATTTCATTCAAATATGTCAAAGGAATAAAAAGTTTCATACAAACTTTTATCCCCTATTTCACCACCTTGGGGGTTGAATTTTGAAAAATCTTTCCTTAGTGGATGCCGTCGTCTGAGAAATGCGTGTGCGAATAATAATAATAATAATTTGAATAATTTAGATTGGTGAGTGATTAAACTATTAATTTTATTACTGCTGTACATCAAGCGAGGCTACTGCTGTTGTTTAAAGATGTTAATATTTAAAAATAAAAATTATTCTGGTTTTTGTCTGTGTCAAAATTGAGAGTAAAATCTAATTTATTATAATTAATATAATTATTAAGTAATAAAGATATACGAGTATAGCCCACTCTAAATATACCTGGTTTAAAAAAAGAAATTTCACGAAGACTACGTTTCCCCAAGTTTGCAATATTTCACGTTTAAATGGGAAGCATTAACATTAATTGGGTTGTTTATTGTTGTTTTTTTGTGTTATTACTTTTACTTTTTCTCATATCCGGACCTGATATGGATTTTTCTTGCGCCTAAATTTTCCATGCTATCAGAATTTTTAGACTAGTTAGTTTTATGAATAGGTTTTTTTCATATTATTATCATTAGTTTTTGTTGAGGATTTTGAAAATCGCAAAAAGTAGTTTTCTTACTTGAGTAGAAATTTCTTTGCGATTTCATATTTAATATCGTGAGAGCTATTATAGCAAAAAGGTTGATTTATCTGTGTTGCTGCAGGTTTAAATTATTTTTTTTTCTTTTTACATGTGGTAGGTGTGGTAGGTTCCATTTTTTATTCAGTTTCGATAGATTATTTAAGCAGATTTTGCATTTTTTTCTTCAGCAGATACTAAACATTTTAAATTTGATGTTTTTCAGCCTTTTGTAGTATATATAAAAGAAAATATCAACTACAACTCAAACATTATGGTCGGTTATTTATTTAAGCAGTAAATAATATTATTTATATATAAATAAGATGTTTAGAATTAAATATGAAGTAATATAATATTTTCCTATAAAAATATATTATTTTAAATCATAGGTTTAGTTAATATCGTAAGTAACAAGTCAGATAAATTGTAGTTGACGTCGCAATAAAACCAAGTTGTATTTCCACAAAAGAAAATCTATTTCTCGTGGCTTAACATAATAAAAAGTGAACTCGTATTCCAGTGAATAAAGGATAGATAGTGAATGTCAAGGCACTTGTCCTTCGCATGTTAAAGGACAATGTGTCAGAAAGGTCGGGAATAATATTCGTTCAAGTGGCAGCCAGTTATATAGCGATAATCTGTTTAACTGATTTCGAAAAATTGGAAATTTAAATTCCATCAAGTTTCAAGGGCTCCTCAAAAATGACCTTTTGGGAATCTTCAAAAGTTTCCATAAAAAAAAGTAAATATTTAGTAGATAAATACTTTTATTTAATTAAAACAATAAATATTATGCACTTATGAACTTGTATTATAAGTTTCAACCAAAACACAAATGTATTGTATTGTATTAATATAAAACCCTCGTTGTGCAAGTATGACCTTTATATAACTGATTTTTATTGCTTGATGAATTGATATCGATTGAGAGAAATTTTATTGAGTATAAAATATCTAGGAATTACGTAGTTATGTAGGGTAAAAGCCGGATAGTTGCCCTACTTTTTGAAAATCTTCAATTACATAAAAATTAAGTATCTAATTACAACATGCTCCGTGTATAATAAAACATTGGTCTTTAATCTTTCATTGTGACCTATTTTTTTAAACACAATCAATACTGTTTTTCAGTAAATCCTGTTTTATTTGACCTCTACAAAAACGGATAGTTGCCCTCTGTGGCGGGTAGTTGTCACATGTTAAAAATGCTTTCGGGGATACTTGCCTCATGCGGGGATAGAAGACTCATTATGAAATTACTTCGATTTTTTTGGATTAAAACAAATTTATGTAATCAACCATTATTAATTATTAACATCAATTTATTAAGTGGGTAATAATCGAAATTTAAGTTATAAATAATAATTAATTTTAAAGATAAAAGTAATATGGCAATCAACTTTGGCACAAATATTAAAATTAGTGGGTAGGCGGACATCAACAAGAAAATTTTTAAATTCAATTACGAAGCCAGAACTTACAATTTTTCACATCTCACACAATATTCTTTGAATGATGAACAAGTTTCCTGAAAACATAATCCAGTCTGATTTGGATTTAGTATTATTGTAATTTTCAAAACATTTACGATAATCATCAACTGAATTTTTCTCATTCGCATTTTCTATTTTTGTATAAATGTTTATAACTCTCTTATTGTCTTTTCAGTGTCTCTTATCGTCTTTAATTTCTTACTTCTTTTTTTGTACTCCTTTAGTAGCTTTTTATTTGGCTATTTTTGTATTTATAATGCTTTTTTACTTTCACTCTCGGAACTATAGATTGTTATTTATCATCCTTTAGGTCTTTCTTCATTCAGTCTAATTAAATATATGTTTTCACATTCTGTTACACTGCTAGAGAAATCGATATATTTTTTGATCTTTTACTTTCGTTCCAACCTCTTTTCTTCATAATTTTCATTTCGTCATCAGCTGATTTATTTTCTATCGTCTTATATAATCTTTTTATTTCTTTGTCTCTATTCTAGTTCTTTAGTAATGTTTGTTTCTTGTTCTTTATTCTTTTTTTGGACAATTTTTTCGTTGGAATTTAAAACTTCTGCAGATTGTTTAGCCCTTTTAGACATGCTAAACTCTTGCTGATATTTGCGAGGCAATTCGCCTACTTGCAACTCTAATTGACCTTAGGGCGACTATCCGCAAAATTATATGGGGCGACTATCCTTTTCGGTACGGATACTTGCCCTTATATTTAAAAAAAATAAAAGCTATTTAACAGTATGAGGTAATAGGTAGTACAATTTAAACTTCACTGCATCTATAGAAGCGAAAAGTTGACTGAACCGACAACCGTAACAAAAAATATTCAATAGTAAATACTCACGAATATTATTTCAACGCTCGTCAACGTCCTGCCGCGGAATATTTTCGCTCACACATACAAAACACGTATACCTAGTCCTACTACTGGCATCCAGCTAAGGTCTGTGGATGATGCGCTTCAAATTACAGAAGAGCGCTAACGTCAGGGACATCTCTAATATAGCGTATTGAAAATCGGGGCAAGTATCCAACTGAGGCGAGTATCCGGGTTTTACCCTATGTATGGATGGCACGTTTTTCTCAGTTTGTAGTGACCTTACTTGCTGTACCAGCGGTTGCGGGTTCGAGTCCCCAGTTTGTACTCCAGTCATGGGTATTTATATTTATAATATGTATGTATTTAAAGTTATAACTTGTTATAACTTGTAATTATAACTTGTAATTATAACTTGTAGTTATAACTTGTAATAGTTATAACACTATGTGTAGTGTGTCAACTATCTGGTATCCATAACACAGGCCTTGTAGCTTACCATGGAACTAGATGATGCTGTGTGTTAATGTCACAACATATTTATTTATTTATTTGTATATGTATGTATTATTTACTGAATAAGAAACAACGTTTTCTCAAGAGATGAAGAATATGAAGTAACTACCTACTATTAATTTAAGATTGCATTGTCCTAAATTAATATTAGTTACTTCGTTTAAGACTGCATCTACACAGGAGATATTATAGTGCAATGCGTGAGCGCAGACAAAAGTGCACTGTGCATTTTTTTCACTCTCCGTCTGGTGGTACGAAAATTCTACCCGACTGTGAGATATAAGAGAAAGGGCTGATAGTTTTAGGTGCTTACGTCTAAGGCGCGGATGTTACTTTCTAATATTGGAATCTAATTAAATTCTTTGAGAAAAAAACTTAATGTCTACTAATTTTTCCTATTAAACTCAAATCCAAGCCTACTTGAAATGAGGAAAATTGAATAGTTATATGATGAGACTAAAATTATTTGTTCAAATGGACCATCATAATACTTTGTTAGATTTACGCCAATATTTGACATTTTAAATAAAACTATCTTTTCGGATTTTTCGCGGAACCGCGAAAAAAAAAGATATAATAATAATAAATTTTATTAGCAAAAGTTACATTTCTTTACAATAAGCACAAAATAAGCTAATTACAAATTATAAGTTGCTTACTTCGGTTTGTTACTGCCAACTATACTAGGCCAAGCTTGTATTACAGACGGCAGATCCTTCCTCTATGACACAAAAGAACATAACATTATCACTAAATTTAGCTTATACTTATTATTATAAGCTTATATAATTTAGCTTACATAGTTTTATTTAAAACGGACCCATCAATTAACAACCTCAGTAAGAGCTCAAGACGATCCAACCACATTGCTACAATTGCATTTTTCAGCATAATTATTTTCTGCAAAAGTACATTCTAAACAAAAAGGTTGTGCAAAACCAAGCACTAATGGGGAGTTGGCCACTGAATCCGCCAGGGGCGTTTCAACTTTTCCTTTGCACTCATTTGTAACTTCCATTAGTCGATAGAAAAATAGCAATTGTTGTTACTTGTACGTTAGAATGATTTTTATTCTAACAGAAAAATAAAAGCTTGTTTATGTCAGTTAAGGGTATGAGTTTAAATAATACAAAAATGCTTAGTTTAAGTAAAACTAAAAAATGGTATTTATACGCGAGACTGTAATATAACCTTTGTGTAGTGTATGTGTGTTTTTTATATTGTGTGAATAATTTTTATATAACTGTACTTTTGCTATTATAATAATATGTTGATTTTAAACATTATTTCATTTAAAAATGAGTATTTGTTTTGTAACTAAGCATTTATCTTCAAAGAATAGACTGTGGTCTCCTATTTTGTTCAATTAATTACTAGTGTATAGTCTCCACTTGTATGTATTAAAATATAGGACCGATGCTACTGAGAACATTTTAGCTTTTTTGAGAAAGAATTTTTAAGAATCTATTCTCTATTCGGAATTTAAAGAGATTATTTTCAACGTGTAAATAAAAAACAAACCAGTTTTTATTATTTATTGTAATGTAAGTAATATTTTAAATATACATCGTACTTTGACACTACTTCTTAATCGCTCCTTCTTGTTCTTACTCTTCTGCTTCTGTAAGTAGCTTTTACTTATTTATTATAATATAATTTTTTTTATTATAATATAATACGTATTTTTAACATAAAATTAAATTTTACTCCTCATACAAAAATTCTACATTATACAAATACATAGAGAGCGAAAAAAAGCGCAAAGGAGATAGATGCACGTATGAGAAATGTGAAAAATTCAAAGAGACAAGACACGCGAAGCACTATGAATACACTCGGGAAATAAACATGTCAGGGCAAGTTACATACGGAATATAAAGGTGGATACATACGTAACGTGCCATGTTAGGCAGATTGTCCTGCTTTGTTTAAACGTAGCTTTATTATCATAATCGGAATGAGACTCCATTCTTATATTCATTGTTAAATAACGAATTACATTGTTTAAGCTTTAAATAAGTTGGATCTGAGATTTTATTCTGGGTTTCGTCCTTTGTTATGGTTTTACAGTCTGAGTTATTTCAGTAATCGTTTTAGCATTAAATAATATATTTTAGGGATGATGGCAATGAATGTTTTCTTTTAAACTGTTTTATAATTTACTTTGACAAATATTTTACTATCCATATTTATATTCCATCTAGCGATTTATCCTGGATTCGCTCAGGTGCGTGCATTATATCTATCTTTACAATGCTGTATTCCAAACTAGTCAGCGCACGTCAATGTAGTGGCTCAACGTCCACTTTATCCGACTTCAATTAAAGTTATTATAATTTTTGACAGCACCGTTTTTTCGGACTAAAAAATAACCTATAGCACTCGGTAGTAATGAAGCCTGCTATAAGTAAAAGAATTTTTAGAATCGGATTAGTAGTTTTAGAGATAACCCCTTACATGCAAACTCACAAACTTTACATCTTTATAATACTACCGTTGAAGTATATATAGATGTCTAACAGTAGGTTATCGTTTTACCTTTACTTAATTTATGGTTTACATAAAAATATTAGTTTTATTTACATAACTTAAAATTTACATATTCTATTTAAAAAATGTATTCAAAAGTTGCTAGACACAAAATAAAATAAACTTATCAGAAGGCTAAATCAAGCAAAGCTGCGCTGATGCAGTTATTTACACACATATATAAGAAGAGAAATTTACAACCTATCAAAAACTATAAACCGTTGAAGCAATATCGTTGACATTTTCATAAATATGTATCGATATAACGAAACAATTCGCCATTCATCTGGTCCGCACATTTTTGGGAATTGTTCGAACAGAGATTGGACAATAAAGTCGCGGACCAATTTTCATCGAGCTCGTCAACAAGATTCGATATTACGCTTGCACGATAAACGAACGTACTCGTACTATTTTTTGTAAGAAATAAAAGATTTCGAAAAGTATTGCGTATATTTCATTGATTTTTGTAGTAATTATGAAAATAATAACAATATAACTTTTCATTCATGTTAACATTATTTTGTATTTTACTAACGAGCTAGACGGTCTATATATATATATATATATATATATATATATATATATATATATATATATATATATACTAGCTGACCCGGCAAACGTTGTTTTGCCATATAAATAATTTCCTATTACTAAAATGGCTATTAAAAAATAAGGGTTGATCGTAGAAGGGTGAAAATTGAGGATTGTATGTATTTTTGTATGTTGTATCACAAAAAAATAGAAATTAAAAATTTTGTCTAAAAAATAAAAATAAAAATTTAGGGGTGGACTACCCCTAACATTTAGGGGGATGAAAAATAGATGTTGGCCGATTCTCATAGATACCGGATAAGCACAAAAAATTTCATCAAAATCGGTCAAGCCGTTTCGGAGGAGTATGGCAACGAAAACTGTGACACGAGAATTTTATATATAAGACTAGCATTGCCCGCGGCTCCGCCCGCGTTTAGATGATCAAAAATGAAATTCTAGGTTTTACACATTGGTATACTTTTACATACACCACTTTCATTGCGCACTGTATGATTGGTAAATAATGACAGTGATTGACAATGCCACAAAGGTTCCTCCGTTAATCTCATAGTTGATTTAGTAATATTGCACTTTTTGTTTTAGCAATAACATTTATGTACGTCTATACTTCTGTTTTGTTTGTTTGTTTGTTTGTTTAGTTTTGGGCGATGAGCTCTCAAACTACGGAATTAATTTTAATATTTTTTCGAATAGACGGCTATTGATTAATTTAATATTTAGCTGATTATATAAATTACTTAATGGTAACATTTCTTAATGTTAATTTGTCGCGAAACAGGGATTGGTTAGCGCTGGTTAGTAATATTTTCCAAAACGATTTTAAAAGAAAGAGTAATAAGTAAATAATTCTAAGCAAATACTTTTTATTATTTCATATGGCTCGGCTAATATGATTAAAGCCGTAAGCATTTTATTGTGTCCTTTAAGCCTTTATCTTCCAAGAAATGATGTCCAAAAAAAAACTAAAAAAGTTGAGATATAACAGTTCCTAAAATACTTTTTCATAGTTTTTGAGATATGGAATATTTTTAGTTACCCGCTTTGTCAGTTTAACAGCTATAACCTTGTTTTCCATAAAATGTTATAAAAAATTATGAATCGAACTTATTTTTACGGTTGATAAAAAGTGTCGATATTGTGGAAACGTAAATGTTATTTGTATTTATTTTAGTGTTAACCTAACAAAACACGTAAGTAAGAAAAACAACACAGTATTTTGCTATACGAAACCTATAATGAGCGAGTTGGAGTTGCCCAGTTTTTAGATTAAAAGATTTAAAAATATTAACATTATTTACTAAAAAAATAAAAACTTACAAATACTTTCATTTGAAAATTGTTTCAACCAACAAAATATTACTAATATGTTACTAATTTATAAAGCTTGTTTGTCTTTATTTTATTGAAAATTTAAACACGGGCGGGGCCGCGAATAATTTAGTAGTAATTCTAATAAAGTCATAGAAAGGTCACATCTGTACATTTTTTTTTGATTAAAACTACGCATTTTAAAAACACATGGCGACATCTATTGTCAAATATCTAAATAACACATAAATAAATTTTCATTTAAACAACTATTTTAATGAATAAAATAGCGCTATTGATATTTCTTTTAAGCTTTTTTTAATAGTTTTAACATAATATATAAGTTACCTTGCTAAAATGTTAATAGTACCATCGTGCTTTTATTTTAACCAGTTTTTGTATTTTTTCTCAGAAATAAAAGACTATCCTATATGTTGAGTCGGATAACCTGCTATCACCATACCCATCAAAATCCCTCCAGTGGTTTTTCTGTGATGCGATGCGACGCGACGTGATGTGGTCACATACAGACAAACAGACAAACATTCTAAAAACTATAGATTCGGCCTCTATATCGCTAATAATGAATATTTCAATAAGATTTTTCGAAAAATATTGAATTTACGGATTCGGCTTCGTTACAATTTGATTATATGTGTAGTTACTAATTTATAATGCCAAAACGTTTGCTTTATTGAAAATTTGAACACGGGCGGGGCCACGGGTAATTTAGTAGCAATTCTAATAAAATTGTAGAAAGGTCATGTCTGTACATTCATATTTTTGGAATTAAAACTACGTATTTTAAAAACACATGGCGACATCTATCGTCGAATAGGTACCTAAATAACACATAAGTATATATTAATTAAAATAACTATTTTAATGGATAAAATAGCGCTATTGATAATTTGATTTTCAATATAAGCTACTTTTAATAGTTTGTACCATATTTAGTAAGTTACCTTGCTAAACTGTTTACAGATAGTATCATCGTGGTTTGTTCCAACCAGTTTTTGTATTTTTTCTCAGAAATTAGATATTTTCCCGCGGTAAAAAGTATCCTATATGTTGACCCGGATCACCAGCTATCATCATACCAAATTTCATCAAAATCCCTCCAGTGGTTTTTCTGTGATGCGGTAACAGACAGACAGACAGACAGACAGACAGACAGACAGACAGACAAAAATTTTAAAAACTATAGATTCGGCCTCTGCATCGATAATAATGTCTATTTCAATAAGATTTTCCAAAAAATATTTAATGTACAGATTCGCCTTAGTTAGAATTTTATAATATGTATATATATATATATATATATATATATATATATATATATATATATATATATATATATATATATATGTGTGTGTGTGTGTGTGTGTGTACTAGCAACTCACCCTCGCTTCGCTCGGGTTCGTCTCTAGTTTTACGATTTAAGATTCACTATAGATTTCTCAGACATGAGATAATTCCCCGCAGTATAAAGTATCCCATATGTTGACTCGGATAACCAGCTATCATCACGCCAAATTTCATCAAAATCTGAAACGTGATGCGTTCATAGACATACAGACAAAAATTCTAAAAACTACTAGTAGGTATATATTCAGCCTCTGTTTTAATAACAATGACTATTTCAATAAGATTTTTCAAACAAAAATATCTAACAGACTCGACTCACAATTACGTAAAGATTCGACTCAGAATTTTATTATATGTATAGATTATAGCTATCTTAAACCAAATCGTTATCAAACTGAAACAAATATAACATTTTGTGGATATGACCTCAAACGATGAACGTTACAGGAGTTTTACGATCACTAACTACACACAGCTCCGTTTATTACTTTATATAACAGCGATTATATACAAGTGTTCGCTAGTGACTCTGTCTGCGTAGGTTTTTCATATATAATTTTTTGCTTCTTATCATTGTAGTGTGTTGTAAAACATTATATTATAAACGCTTCCTCATTAAATATAAAAGCAAAAAGATTTTCTATAGTTTGGACTAAAATTTTCAGAGATAAGTGTATTGATAACAAACAAATATATATACTATATGTATATTAGTATAGAAATATATACATAATTTTTATATAAAATATTCTATAACATAGTTAAATGTGTACATAGCCTAATAGATAAATTTATTCATACGCCGTATGTGTGGGCTGAATTTGTTGTTTTCCTTTCCATCGTGTCAAATTTTGTTGATTTTACTCATACGCTAGAAACTAACAGGTGAAAATTTTGACGATTTCATATAAAATTAAGTTTAAGTTGGAAATAAAATGAAGTAAAAGTTTAATCTACTTGAGTTTCCTAGGTAAAAGTATAGTATTGACGATCATAATCCGGTTAAATATATATTGTATTACTTAGTTATATCTCGATTTGTTGCTTTATGTATGTACCTAATTGTATATGTTCAACTTTTTTTTAAGTGACCTCAAAAATGGTGTGTGTTTGTTAGAATATATAAATAAATAAATATGTTGATACATTAACACACAGCACCATCTAGTTCCATGGTAAGCTACGAGGCTGGAGTTATGGATACCAGAGAGATGATACACTACATATATATAACTTTTAAAACAGAAAGACTCAATAACTATATTTGTCTCAACCCGGGACTCGAAGCCAGGACCTCCGGATGTGCAGCCGTGCATGCCACTACATCACTGAGGCAGTTGATTGGAGACGTAATTATGCCATTTTAAAAGTCTCTTGAAGCATACAACATTTTTTAACTAGTTGATGCTTATTGTTAGCAATGTAAGCTTTTTAAAAACAAAGTTTTGTTTTAGTTTTTTGATTACTGATTGGAGTACAAACATTCGTGCTCATCACCCAAATGAATGTCCACAGCGGAACTCGTACCCGCGACCGCTGAAACAGCCCGTACGTACTATACCTACTACAAACTGAGTCAAACGTGTCGTCAAGTTTGACTGTTTGTTTCTTTATATATTTAATTATTTACAACAACTTATACGAGTATTATAACACCACAATTTTATGTTTATTTATTTATTTATTTATGTCTCTATATTGGTTGTAAAGCTGGCAAATTACCCATAATAGCATCCTATTTAACACTGTTTAGGTATATGGCATAATTAGCTGTACAATAGTAACATGCGTTTTAGGTTCAGATAATTAAGTTAATTATTTTAATGTTTAACAAACCATATAAAAGGTAACGAGTTAATTGTTAGCGCGATTAAAACTAAATAAAAGCCCAACTGAATGAAAACTGTACAATTGAATGATGTCATATCTATGAGATGCTCTTGTGTTATAGGATGGTCGCAAGTTCCAGCCCGTGTGAGGCATTTTTTTCGTATAAATCTAGTCTATATGGAACTACACGTATAAAGTCATTAAAAAGAGGGATTACCTATCTAATTTTTTTTATTAGCAGTCCGAAGTTAGGAAGTGGTACTACGCTACCTCTACCTTTTACTGGTTAGTCTGATGGTATGTCGATCGGATGCAACCAGAGAGAAAATATCTGATTAAAAGATTATTAAAAATAAGTAATTAAGAGTTAGTAAATAAAAATAACTGAGGGATTTTATTGAGACAAAACAAAAAAATACATAAGTTAATAATATTTTCTCTTGAAATTTGAAAATTGAAGTGAATTAATGAAAATATATGACATAAACGTACAAAAGAATAAAATATTATATTTATTATTCATATTTTCTTCTCAAAAAATGAAAATTAACATCTAATACCTATAGGTAAATGTACTTTAATCGAGAATAGTAGCGTGTATGCTTATACAGCAAAATCACGCTACCAATTTTTACTTGGATATTTTTGGCGGACTCCATCTATGTATTTCTTTAGTCTCAGGATGAACATTAAAATAACATTAGGGTAAGAGGGATTCAGAGTGCACTTCTGTCTACGCATACATTGTAAAACCATGTAGGTATTTTTTTAAATTATCTTATAAAAAACTAGCTACTTAACCTCGCTCCGCTCGGGTTCGTCCCTGGTTACGTTTTAACATTTAATATAGATTTCTCAGAGATGAGATATTTTCCCGCAGTATATATATCCTATATGTCGACCCGGATACCCAGCTCAATCATCATATCAAATTTCATCAAAATCTGTCCAGCGGTGTTCTCGTGATGCGTTTCCAGACAGACGGAACAGATAGATAAAAATTCTAAAAACTATAGATTCGACTTCTGTATCGATAATAATGACTATTTCAATAAGATTTTATAAAAAAAAAAAATAATGTACAGATTCCACTCAGCTAGAACTTTACTATATACGTATAGATATAGAAGACGTAAAAGGAGTGAAACATTTTATTTATTAAAATATTATGTTAGTCATCATCCTTTCTTATTATAATTGCAAACATTTACAGTAGAAACCCGATTATCCGGCCCTCAGTTATACGGATTCCCAATTACCCGGACTACCAACCGCGACCAATTATACACCTACAAGTCGAATTTATGCAAGCACTAAAGTACTAGCGACTCATCCTAGCTTCGCTCGGGTTCGCCTCTAAACAAACAAAAACAAATCTATCCCACGGAAACCGTACATTTCCGGGATAAAAAGTAGTTTTAGTTAGTTAACAATTGTTTCAGGAAAAAACCTGCTTTTCTTCATACATTCGATTATCCAGATTTTCGATTATCCGAATGCCTAAAGACAACAATTAGTCCGGTTAATCGAGTTTCTACTGTATCTATGTTTATTCTTGTCACACCCACCAGTGAAACAGAATTTAATATATTTTTTGTACTTTTAAGTAATTAAGTCCAAAATAAAGTATGATATTACCATATTGTTAAAATTACTAAAGAACGAATAGAGTATGGTGAACAAAAGCATCTGAATAGTTATATATAAAATATGTTGGGACATTAACATACAGCACAATCTAGTTCCATGGTAAGCTATGCGGCTTGTGTTGTGGATACCAGAGAGTTGATGCACTACACATATATAACTTTAAATACATACATATTATAAATATTATAAAGATCCATGACTGGAGTACAAACATTCTTACTTATCACACAAATGACTGCCCCCAAATGACTCGAACCCGCGACCGCTGGCACATCAAGTACTGGCTGGCAGTACAAACTGAGCCAAACGTATTGTCACTGTGAATTTCGATGAAACTTAGTATACGGATAGATTACAATCTAGCCGTTTTAGAGTAACAAACATACACATACACCCATATATGTATAAACTTTTGTATTAATAATAGTAGTTCGAATGTAATCTTGAGAAGTCGATTTCCGGCGGAAAACAGAAAGTGTATGCAGCTTTAATGTACGTTATGCCATTTACACATATCAGGACAGCTCACTGAGTTTCGTTTTTCTACTGAATAGACTCCCTCTCGTGGAAATAAGACGGTTCAGTGACACGAAAAACTGTTTTCTTTTTGGAAAATACAAATGTCAATATTTGTTTTGGTTTAGTTTATTATTTACTGCTGGCTTTATCCAAGCAACTGGCTATTCACATTTTGTTATACAAGCTTTTCCCGTGACTCCATCCGCATAGTAGATATAGAGATGTAAAGTAGTCTATGTGAGTCTATGAAATATCTCCATCCCGAATAACACAATAACACAAATCGGACTATAACTATAGATGCGAATGTTTATATGATGTGTTTGTTTATCACTCTTTTACGCTGAAACAAATGGATGGATTTGGATGAAATATGTAATTAGTATACAGAATATCCTCAGGCAGTAGTAGCCCAGTGGCAACGCGCTCGCTTAGAGAACCGGTTGAAGCGGGTTCAAATCTTGGGTCTCGCAATCCTGATATTTTCATGTGCGAATCATCTCTATCATAATTAGTACTTGTCTTACGGTGAAGAAAAATATCGTGAGGAAACCTGCATGTCTGAGCTCTCAAAGAACAATGGCAGGTCTCTATACAACGATTTACCTGATATCCATTTGAGGCGTCTTGAAATGAAAAAATGCTAAAACGATAGGGATTATAGGGATATAACGATAGGGATAACACAAGTTTATCCAGAAAGATTTATTTTATTGGGAAGTCACAAAA
This sequence comes from Fabriciana adippe, assembly GCA_905404265.1. Taxonomy (NCBI): domain Eukaryota; kingdom Metazoa; phylum Arthropoda; class Insecta; order Lepidoptera; family Nymphalidae; genus Fabriciana; species Fabriciana adippe. Next base: position 11,037,810 of record FR989995.1, on the reverse strand, counting down.
AAAAGATATTAGCATTTTTATTTTATGATTTGCGGTTATAAACCTACCTAGCAATGACAGCTGTTACTGATCATTGTACCGAATAATATAAATTAAATATTATAAATTAAAAAAGTACGTTAGCGTTACATATAAGTCACGTTTTTAATTTCTTTATCATGAATGAAACAAGGTACTACTTTGAGTACGTTAGGAGAAATCAGTATTAGTCGTAGGTATACACTGGCGATTGTCCGAGTGAATGCACAAATCGTCGCATGGGGCAGGTAATCGGGTCCGTGGGCAAAGCGACAATTAAAACTTATAATAATCTAGAAAAATGGAACAGTAACAGCAAAATCAAACGTAGTAGTGAGAGGAATACGTAAAATCATAGATGACAAATAAAATATAAAATCTAAATAATATGTCAATATCAATTATCAAGTCAATCTCATTGTCATCTGTTGTGTTGCTACTACTATTATTTTAATTACTGTACTAACTATAATAGCTTCAATTAAACTTACAGCTTAACATATAATGTTTCCATCATATGTAAAGCTGTAAGATTAATGAACAAAACATAGTTCATTATTTAATTATGTGCATAACACTTTTAATAAAAATATTTTAAAATAAATACGGATTTTATTTTCTTCTGTGGCAACAATTTTTACATCATCTTTGACGAATGGCGAAGCCGGAAGTACATAAAAACAATCAATTAGTAGCTTATTATGTAAACATTTCTTCGTGGCTTTGTCATGTAAAACTAACGCCGTGAAAAAAAAGAGCAAATTAAATAATTCATTTTTGTTGTTCGACTATGGTCTGATGCCCCCTCGTATTGAAGGAAGGCCTGTGCCCAGCAGTGGGACGTTAAAAAGGGCTGAACACATACATACAAAGTATAACGAATATAGTATAAGGAGTAACTTCGTGTTACTTACTCATTGTTCAGGGTCCATCAGAGTGAAGCGAAGGTAAGTCCATGTTTTATAGTACATATAGTAAGTTGAATTCGATACCGATCAACACACAACAGCTACCATCAAATAAAGTACATGGGCGACCGAGCTTAGCTCGGAGATCTTTTTTGTTATATCGTATTTTTTATATAAAAAAAAACTAAAAAAATGTATAAATACACAAAAAAAAACAAAAGTAAAAACTTTGTCTCCGATCGAGATTCGAACTTTGACAACTGTGATTGTTAATCCTGCACCTTGGTGGCTTGATCACTATGATTGTGCTTGAGTGTAACGAATTATTATCAACCATATTCTGCGTGGAATAAAGCTAAAGAAAACCGCATGAAAGAAAGAAGAAAGAAAAAAATCAAATATTAGGTATACCATCTCAAAGGAAGAGAATTCAAGCGTATAAATACAAAAGAAGATAGTATTATTTTTATTATTCATATTTTCTTTTCAAAAATTGTAAATTAACGATTTATATCAATGTAAAATTTCCCTCATTCTTTAAAAAAAGGAAATGATATGTGTGTCATAATCGAGATTAGTAGCATAAACAGCAAATCATGCTACGATTTTTCACTTTTATATTTCTTTGGCAGGTTCTGTCTTTAATGTAATTTTTTATAGACTGAGTATGAGATACACAGTAGGTTCCTATCTATACGAATACATGTAACAAAACTGTAGAAGTCAAATATCTGTACATAGAAAAAAAAGCAAAAAACCGAGTCAAGGGGATGTAAGAAGAGAAATAGAACATATCCGGATTTTTTTCAAATTTTTGTTTCTCTGTCTGTTTGTCTGTTTGTTTGTACGGGCTAATCTGAGAAATTGTTAGACCGATTTAAATTAAATTTTTCATGGTGGTACCTTATATCCACGATCAACATCTTAGATACTTTTCATCCCGGAAAATGAAAGAGTTCCCGTGGGATAGTCAAAAAAAATAGTAATTTATACAGCTTAGTAAACAAAAACTACTGATTGGATTTTAGTGAATCTCTACAATAATATATTTCATACATCAGAATAACAAATAGGCTACTTTTTATCCCGGAAAAATGTACGGTCCCCGTGAGATAGATTTGTTTTTGTTTGTCTAGAAGCGAACGCGAGGGTGAGTCGCTAGTATAAAATATATCATTCGTTTGTATACTTAGGTTATTAATGTCTGAATTTCCAATTGTCAGATAAAAGTTATTTATAGGATAAAATATAACGACAAATCAAAAGTTACAGTTGTATGAATAAAATAACTCGATTATTCCACTTTTATATTCAGTCAGGTTATCAACCGACTTCCAAAAAGAAGGAGGTTCTTAATTCGAAGTCGGTGCCAGCCAATGCAAATCAAAGCACGCCGACTTCGAAAATATCTGATTAGGTATCTATTTTAAATGAAAACTCCCGTCTAGTTATTTTTTACTTTTCAGTGCCTGGATGTCGGTTTTTTGTTTTTAGTTTTTAAGTTTTTATAATGAATACATACATTCTTCATATAATGTAGTAATAATACGAGTATATGTTTAAATTTCATAGTAATTATAGAAGAAATATCTGAGATACGGTTTTATACAAAGGAAGATTTTCATTTTATCGATAAAGATGTACGCATTATCTGAATATTGAAAAATCAATCATTAATAGAGTTTTAAGATTATTATAATTTCACGAATCAATTCAATCAATGAAACTCGGAAATTCAAATCGAATTTCAATAAGCTCCTCCTGACACTTGCCTAAGATATCTTTCTTTTTATGTCAAACTAGCAGAACCCGCGGCTTCGCCCGCGATCAAACCACAAAAAAAATAAACTTCTTCGCAATAAAACATAGGTACTTTATTACTTGCAAAACTAAGTTCGTGTAAGTTTTATTATTTCTTAAAGATATATGGAAAACAAATTAAATTTTAACTATCGTAACTCAAAATATCCAGTAGGTACCTTAAAAGATGTTAAGCGTATATTATGTAAATAAATTTACACTTTAGGTATTTAGCAAGCTCCACTATCTGTGTTTTTTGCACATTTTTCTACTCCATCTTTCCGAAGTTCGAGGAAGGAAGGAGGAAAAGTACAATGATACAATCGCATAAAATTTTTACGACTTTAGAATCTTGTAACTCGGCTAATGTGGGGTTTTTAAGTAACATACTAAATGGCTAACATCTACTTCATTTTTAAAGACCCAGTGCTATGTATACCTGAAGCTTACAGTCTCCCTCCTTCTCCTTCTTTTTTTTAAGTTATACATATAAAGTGCCATTCTTATTTTGTTGTAGCTTTTTGCCCGCGGCTACGCTCGCGTGGACTGAAAAATTTGCTCAGTTTTAATTTCCATTGAATTTATATGCAGTTGTCGCTGCAGTGGCCAGCCGAAATGTTATGCATAATTTTCCTTTGGATTCAGAGTAATTTACTTTCTGTTCTTTATCCCACACAGTAAGTGTGCACTTACAGATAACTTGAACCATGTTACTCTATTTAAATATATCCAAGAACTCAAAGTTCAACGCCTAGTTTTACCCACTTAGGGGCTTAATTTAAAAAAAATCTACAATACATGTTTGTTTAATTGTATTAAAGAGCATTAATACCAAGTTTCAAGTAATTCTGATCATAAACAATTTTTGCCTCATATAAACAGAATAACCCCCTTTTACCCTTTTAAGGGGTGGATTTCGAAAAAAAAAGATAGTTGTATTGTTTTAGTTTTCATTTTATAGGTAAATACTATTTCCCGTGCATCAATTACAGAGTTTCATACAAACTTTCATCCTCTGTTTGACAACCTTATGGGATGAATTTCAAAAAATGCTAAAATACGTATTTATTCAATTGTATTGAAGAGCATTAATACCAAGTTTCAAGCAATTCTGATCATAAATAATAGTTTGCCCATATAAACTTTATCACCCCCTTTTACCCTTTTAAAGGATGAATTTCGAAAAAAATCTTATACATATATTTCTTATTTATCATTTTAAAGCTAAATACCACTTTTCGTGCATTTCGCGTTAAGAATGACAAAGTTTCATACAATCTTTTATCCCCTATTTTACCCCCTTAGGGGATGAATTTCGAGAAATCCTTTCTTAGCGGATGCCTACATTGTATAAGGAATATGTCTTCCAAATTTCACGTTTCTACGACCAGCGGTTTAGGCTGTGCGTTGATCGATCAGTCAGTCAGTCAGGACAAAGCATTTTATGTATATATAGATATAAATTGTCTTTCTCAATCGTAATCTACGTTATCACTTGTCAAACATTTCGAAAATGAAATTACAGTATCGTCACAGATTACAGTATTATTTTATTTTTTTATAGAGATACGTCATGTCAAATTACAGCTCACTGAGTTTTGTTTATACTGATAGCTGAGTAATACTGGGCTGTCGTGTTAAATGTAAGTGCTATTATGATTACTTTTATCCGATTGCTCTAGAAAGAGGGTAATGTTTTTCTTTTTCATCTATTAAGAAAGAAAATGTTATTAAAAAAATATTAATATCAAATGAAATACATTAAATACGTAATCTCAAAAATATACAGTTCATATATTAATATTCTCATGCTATTTTGACGAAACTATAAAGAAATAAGTTTTTTTTTTTTATGTGACAAGTAGTGCTTTTAAATGTTACTGTATTAATTATATTTACAGCTTGATTTCTGACTTGTGTTAATATTTATTCAATCTTTATCAACATTTATAACATAGCAGTTAGTCACTGCGATGTAGCAAAAATACGCTAAGTAAATAAATTAATAACGAGAATATGATGATTTTAAGTAAAGTAATTTAATAGTAATATTTATTCATTACATTAATTATAATAACAGTATTTTTTTTTTTTATGGGACAAAGGGGGCAAACGGGCAAGAGGCTCACCTGATGGGAAGTGATCACCTCCGCCCATGGACATCTGCAACACTGCAGGGCTTGCAGATGCGTTGCCGGCCTTTCAGGAAAGGGAGGAAGGAAGAGGAAGGAAGGAGGGAGGACGGTGAGAGGGAGGAGGGAGGACGGAGGGAGGAGAATGGAGAGGGGGGAATGGGAGGGGAGGGGGGAGGAATGGGGAGTGGGCCTTCCGGACTCTCACTTACCGGACGAAACGCGACAGCATAGCTGCCACTTCACGCCGGTCTCCTGTGAGAGAGTGGTACTATACGGGGCGTGCCGGCCCATTCGGCTGCTACTCGAAAGTAACAAGCATGACACTACCACAAAAAAAAAAGTATCTTAAAAAGTTATCTAAATAAGATAACCTTATAATCAACATTAAAACAATCTGCATACATACATATATACATAGAGCAATACTAAGAGTAAGTTTACGGTTTCACTTAGTACGCCAGTAAAAAGTACTCCTGACCGTTTTCGGTCACGGCGGTCATTATCACTGAAACTAACAAATTGCACACGAGATAATATTATAGTGCACATGTACACTATATATTTCACTCTTGAAGTCTAATGGAACGAAAACTCGACCAGTGAGAGATTAAGTACAGTATTGACAGATGTACTTGGTCCCCGAGGTACGGAAGCATAACTTTGCTAACTTCCCAACTATCGACTATTTCTGAGAATTTCTTGACAGAAAAACCCAACAATTGTGCTTGGCTCGACCGGAGAATCGAACCCAAGATTAAGGACAGGGTGGTGCCACTATATGCAGTGTTAAAAATATTTCATTCTCGCTATCTACCATATATAATAATATAATAGAATTAATATAAATAATAATAGAATTGTGTATAAATAAAAAAAAACCTGTGTGTGTACTTATGTACGCACGTAAGAAGTTATACTTCTTTGGCGTAATAGAACAAAAATAGCTAAAGATTTCATCCCGTATGTCACAACTCTCAGTTTGTAAAAGGAATGCAGCTAACTTCATCATGTCGCTTTCGGCTAACTTCATCATATCGCTTTCGGCTAACTTCATCATTTCGCTTCCGGCTAGCTTCATCATGTCGCTTTTTGGCTGTCGGTGTGCGCGCGTATCGTAAAAATTTTACTCTCATATTTTTTTTCAAACATGCCAAAAGAAGTATAACTTTAAAAATTATCAACTTTTTGACTTTTTTGTATTTCCGTTTTGTACTCATAATATTAAAATTAAATAAAAGTATGTACAAATGTATCAAGTGATGGTTGACTGCATCTTGTCTTTATATTAAACAGACTCATTCACGTGAAAGTAAGGCGAACATTTCAGTGATACGAAAATACGAAATGGTGTCTACTAAAGAAAAATACGTTTGCGACTGCTATATTTTTTCATGTTTTGTGCTGATCGGAAATTAAAATACTGTCTGTAGCGTTCGAAAATCCTCTTCGCGAAGTACCTACTAACTTTATCTAACATATGAATATCGGTTTCGATTCAAATGACATATTTTTTTTCTATATTGGGTAAGTCAGGGAGAGACGCCTATAAGGTTTAATTAATATTGTTTTTTTTTTAAACTATAGGCAACTCTCCCTGACTTACTATAACGTAATAAATATAGAGAAATAAAGATTCTTATGTATTACAGAAATATAAAGAGCTTTATTTGTGACGCACACTGCTTTCAGATAACATACAATAATAAATATCGATACCATAGCATTGTGCCATCACAAAGAGGGAAGTCTGTCTCTGAGACTTACATCGACCCCAACGTTCAATGTTGACTTTTAGTGACCGCCTTAGAGAATATTGTTTGTGCAATTATGACAGCCTAAAATAAGATAAATTAATATAAAAAGAAAAAATATAAACATTACAAACATGTTTATGATGCAAAATATGAACATGTTAAGGATATTTACAAAACTAGCGACTCATCCTCGCTCCGCTTGGGCTATTTGACGTACGTCTAACTTACGTTTTAAAATCTTATTTGTAAAATAAAGTTTACGTTGAGATCTCTAATAAGAAAAAAGTTATTTTTACAACAATCTGTTATTGCTGATTTCAAACTAGTTTTTTTTATCTATTAAAGGATGTAGGACTCTTTTCTTCTATCAAAAATCATCGTTAGATTTATTTATACTGATATCTTTAGTTTTATTGAAACTAGGCCATAGTAGACATATTGGGAGGTGGCAAGGAGTACCAAGCACTAGTATATCGACATGGCGTGCGTGTTGGATAATTTTCATACACCTAAAATAGGCTCAATAGATAAAAGAAAAAAGCTTTTGGTTTTTTATCTCATAATAATACCTCGTAATAAAACTTTAGAAGGTGTAAAAGTTTGCAAACAAGCTGAAAGTTATAGCTTTTCAGTCAGTCATAGATTGTCAAACTTTTGGCAACTTACGACGTAAACATGTAGGTATAAAGAATTTTATTTACATACATACAGCGGGTGGATTTGCACGCGTTTAGTTCGCAATTATCATACCTGAGTTTCAGTTTATTTAGGAGTACACAAAAATGGAAGATTAAACTATTTTTGAGCTAATAGACAGATGGAAATGAAATCTTGATATTATATAGATATTCGTACAACCGATTTCTAGAAAATCAAAATATTTAACCACTTACAAAAAAGAAGGAGGGAAAGTTTGCTTTACTGCGTTTTTATTGTTTGAAAGCGCTAATCATTAGCATTAGTAGCAGCAGTCGAGTTTGAAAAAATATTTTTGCACTTTATAAGCAATAAAGGAATTTTGGAAGTATCTAAAAATTCTACGATCCTTACGAGCCGTTATACATATGTATATAACGTTAGCGAAGGTGCGAGCATTATAATACACTAGCGGTTCACCTTCGCTTCGCTCGGATTTGTCCCTAGATACGTTTTAATGGTTAGTGGAATAGATAGATTATATCTAATATATTTAAACGAGCAATTCTTGTATATTTATTTATTTATACTGGCAATCTCGGAAACGGCTCTAACGATTTCGCTGAAATTTGGTATTTAAGGGTTTTCGGGGGCGAAAAATCGATCTAAATTAGTCTTATGTCTGGTAAAACGCGTGATTTCGAGTTTTCATGCGATTTTTTTTTCGCATTATTCGATGCAAAATATGGTCGATAATTTCTTACACACAGGCATAAGTATTGTGACAATCACAGGTACCTATCCGGGTACAAATCCCGATTGGGTACAATCTTTTTACTTTTGTTTTTTTGTATTTATTCAAGTTTTTAGTTTTTTTTAATCTAAAAAATACGATATAACAAAAAAGAACTCCGAGCGAAGGTCGGTAGCCCAGGTACTGATATATATTATGTAGCCTATAGCCTTCCTCAATATCCAATGTAAAAATATTTTTTTAAATCGGATTTATAGTCCCTGAGATTAGCGCGTTTAAAGAAACAAACAAACAAACTCTAGCTCCTTATAATATAGGTATGTATTATGTATAAAGTATAGATAAGCTAGATCTGCTAAATTAAAAACAAATATTCGGTTTCAAACAGTTTGAGACGCCTCGAAGTGTTTCCGTAACATAATTGAATAGAATACGATTCCTAATATATTTTTGTGTCGCACAACACACCAACTAACACATTTTCGAACGAAATACAAGTTCCCTTCAAAAGCGTGCAGTTTTCAAGCAAGTTGAAAAGTTGTCCGAAGTTCTTAGTCAGTCACAGATTGTTCCTTCAAACTTCACTAACTCCATCGACGTATTTAATTCAACATTCAAAAAAGTTTATTCTGATTTTTAACCCATTTTTCTCTTTATCTGATTTGCTTTGCGAACTCGTTTTGGGTAACGGAGTATGGTTCGATTTTTGGAAGGACTTTTTTAAGAGTGGATTACTTTTTGAGATAAGTATAAATTATTTTAGAAGACAAATTTTTCATGCAAATCGTTTTGACGATACGTTTGGCTTAGTTTGTAGTGACCCTACTTGTTGTGCCAGCGGTCTCGGGTTCGAGTCCCGCTGTGATGAGCATAAATGTTTGTACTCCAGTCATAGGTGTTTATATCTATACATATTGTAAAATTCTAACTAAGCCGTAAGCCCGCCCGTGTTTAAATTATCAGTAAAGCAAACTTTTTGGCTTTATAAATTAGTAACCATCTAGAGTTTTTAGAATTTTTTCTGTCTGTCTGTATGTGACCGCATCACAGAAAAACCACTGGAGGGATTTTGATGAAATTAGTCGTAGTCGTCGACGTCGTAGCTTACCATGGAACTAGATGGTGCAGTGTCTTAACGTCCCAACATATTTATTTATTATATTTAAATAATAAAAAAAAAAAAAACATTTAAAATTATTTATTTTGATTCTAGTTTCTATAATATGTACATTGTACATCACATTTACACTCTGTATTTATGGGGTAGGCAGACAGTATATCTTACGAACGTCGAACGTTGCCACACTTTTGTCTCGGCCTCTAAATGACAACATCCCTGTGCACTGCCTTTTGTTTAAAATAAACGTAGAAAAAAATATTAAGGTGATATTTCACATTTATTCTCTTCTTGTTTCTTCTGTCGTTGTACATTTTTTCTCTGGTTTTTTGTTGTATTTAATTATTTTAGACTCAGACCAATTCAAACTCAATTTGTCTGTATGTTTTTATTACATATAGTTCGCCGTATCTTCGCTTTAGTGTGAATAATTTTTAATAACTTTTTTAATAAACAGTTTATTAAAAAAGTTCTAAGAATCGATTAATTAAAGGAACTATTTTTCAGATCCCATGTAAATAAAAAAACTCAAATATAAGCGTGGTTATACTCATAAGTTATTGTAAAGTCATATTTATGTAGTTAAAACGTATATTACGGACATAAATACCTACAGCCTTATTTTGCCGTCTAAACGCTGCTAATTATTACCTACTTATACTTAAATGTATCATTTATTGAGAGTAAAAATTAGAATAAATAATATGTAATTGTCAATAAATAACAGTAACATAATATTTACTTCAATATTTGCTGCAGTATTTCCTTATATCGGTAGTATATATTAGAATTGGAGCTAAACCGGTAACTCCTCGAATAAATATCCGGCCTTGATACTGTGCCCATTACGTAAAGCTACGGCTTGCGAATAAAATATTTAATACTTAGTTTTTTGTGCCATACCAAAACTAAAGTATTATTTTTAAATAATTCTTACTAATCTATACATATAATAAAACTGTAGAGGTCGTATGTCTGTACATAGAAAAAAAAAATGCTAAAAACCGAGTCAGGGGGATGTAAGAAGAGTAATTGAACAAATCCAGTTTTTTTTCAATTTTTTTGTTTCTCTGTCTGTCTGTTTGTCTGTTTGTACGAGCTAATCTCCGAAACTGGTGGACCGATTTAGATGAAGTTTTGTACGGTGGTACCTTTTATCCCCGATCAACATCTTAGATACTTTTCATCTCGAAAAATTAAAGAGTTCCCATGGGATAGTTAAAAAACTATAGTAACTTATATAGCTTAGTACACAAAATTCTGATGATGACACAAAAGATTCTGATGTATGAACTATATTATTGTAAATTTTAATGAAATTTTACAATATTATAGTTCATACATCAGAATAACAAATAGGCTACTTTTTATCTCTTAAAAATGTACGGTTCCAGTGGGATAGAATAATTCTTGTTTGTCTAGAGGCGAACCCGAGCGAAGCGAGGGTGAGCCGCTAGTATTATACCTAAATGGGGAAGCGTGGTTGTTGATTTGTCTGTGACGTCGTTCCGCACATTGAAAATTTAAAAAAATAGTGGTAAGTACATACATTCACTGACTTCTCGGGGACAGTTAGATGATTTGACTAGTTTAAATTGTATGAACCTTCTTTTCCCAAAGTGGTCCTATATAATTAAATTTCTTTGACATACCGTTTTGGAAAAAAATAGAAATGAATGTGAAGTTATAAGTATGTTAGTAAATCTAACGAATAATAATTAATTATAACCTACTTTTATATGTCATCATGAATTGAAACTTTGCAAGTACATGTATTTCTGATGACAGTACAATAATTTAGTATTATATAGCTGATCCAGGAAGTGGAAAATGGAACACTTCAACGACTTGGGTTTGAAAAGTTTGTTTGCCTTATTTTTTGTGTATACTAACAAAACTTTGAGTGTTTTTAGTTCAGTTTCAATAAATTTATGTAATATTGCCAGATACGTTTGATATAAACATCTTATCGTGATTTAAGATAGCTTTCCCCAAAAAAATTGTCTATAAAATGCATAATTTTTTTGTAATCAGACAGGTAATTCTGCAGATAATACGGCCAAATAACCAAAAAAAAAAACAGCTTTATATTTAAAAATCATGTAAAGTATATTATATAATTATATACTAAAAATAACTTTACTCCATCATTTCATACTATTTTCGCTTTTACATTAGAGAATCACATTGATTTGCGAGGCGCAGTAAGCGAACAGTAAGTACCTAAGTTAGTACGTGGTAGTAAATGAAAAAACACACATTGATTGAGAAAATATCACTGCTCTGCTTAGGACACTGTAAAATCTGTGAATTATATCGTTATACTATATAACACATAGGTACTTTAGATTTACGTAAATATTTAACAATATAAATAAAATATTTTGTAGTGGTCTTATTTCGGTTTTTTGTTTCTGACGTTTCCAATGCTTTGTAGTAATAGTAAGCATTAAAAAAATTGTATTTTCATTCAAATAGTTATACTATTTATTTAGTATTGTTAGTATATAGTCGCATTTGGCGTAAAAATTTCGCTTAAAGCAATCCTGTACGTCTCATTTCACTGCGGAATTAGGATTCCACGAGTTTTAATGAGTAAGAGTTACACAGTCACCTGCCTTTAGACGGCCGACAGGGACCTACCCCATAATGAGTTTGATCAGCGACATTATCTTTCTTATAAATATGTAATGAAAAAATTAAATTAAAGCAATGTACATAAGTTCCTACATATTTCATATATATCCCGGAAACGGCTCTAACGAGTTGGCTCTATTTTTTGCTTTTTAAGTTTATCTTATATACATATGTATGTACAATGTACATAGGTGTCTTTTGTGTAAAAACGCAATTATTTACAAAAAAATATATTTTAACTAATTAATTATTATTAGTCTTTTTCCTGATGCTCGTTCGCCCGTAATTATTTGAGTAATGTTTTACTTTTAGTGTATATATAGTGACCAAACTATTCAGAAAATAATATACATATATTTTGACGACACGTTTGGCTTAGTTTGTAGTGACCCTACTTGCTGCGCCAGCGGTCGCGGGTTCGAGTCCCGCTGGGGGCATTCATTTGTGTGATGAGCAGGAATGTTTGTACTCCAGTCATGTGTGTTTATATTTATAATAAGCATGTATTTAAAGTTTTATATATGTAGTGTATCAACTATCTAGTATCCATAACACAGGCCTCGTAGCTTACCATGGAACTAGATAGTGCTGTGTGTTAATGTCCCAACATATTTATTTATTTATTATATATGTTTTATATATACACCTTAACTCTCACCGGTCGTGTTAATCAGCCGTCCCACCGGAGTATGAGAGTGACAGGAATAGAGAGTGCATTTGTGTCTGCGCGTACACTTGTACACTATAATATCTGCTGCGCAGATGGCTAGTTTCAATGAGACTGGCCGCCGTGGCCGAAGTCGGTCGGGAGATCATTATTATGATCATCATTATATACATACATACATTCCAAATTTCTTATTTTCTTTATTTATATATGTAATATGTATGTTATTCAGTAAATAATTAAATTCCAATACGTTTAAAGTAAAGCTTATTAAAATCTCAGTAAATTTGAAAATTAAAGCTAATTTATTAACTTCGGAATAATTCAATTAGTACTGTGACATGCGGTAGAAGTATAAAGCAACTTGTTTAATTAAAAATCTAATGAGGAGACCGTAAAAGTTGATACGAGCGGTTGTTACGTTTTTATAGGGATTAGAGGAGTTAGGCATTAATTTTATCTTTCGTGAACAATAATGGATTAAATAATTCCATATAATGAACTAACATTATAATTAGTTTAAAGCCGTATTATTTTATAAAAAATTATATCGCTAAAATTATAATGAAACTAGCGACCTACCCTTGCCTCGCTTCGGGTTCGTCCCTAGACAAAAACAAATCTATCCCATGGGAACCGTACATTTTTCCGGGATGATATATAGTCTATAGCCTTCCTCAGTTAACGGGCTATCTAATTCAAAAAGAATTTTTTAAATCGAATTAGTAGTTCATATAGTATCAATCAAACAAACAAACTCTTCAGCTTTATAATATTAGTATAGATTATACTCATCTGATTTGATAAACTTCAAAATCAACAAACTTACAATAAAGCAAAATCTATATTTAGTTCATCCATAGAAAAGCTTTGTGTGAAAACTGTGTAAAAATATTTAAACATCTATCAATCATTTTAAATATAATAATTCTATAAAATTCTGACGGGGCCAACTTTACAGCATTTTTTTATTTATGTTTAGGGGATGTAAAAAGGGTAATATTAGCCAAATCACGTACCACACGTATATACGTACATATGTAGGTACGAAGGTAAAAAGCCTATACGTTAAGGATGTAAGTTACCTTGCCTACAAGGGTATTGTGTTATGTATGCAAGCCTTCACCGCCCATTGCTCTGCATCGATAGGGTTCCGCTGTGGGTTTTATTGAGTAAGAGTCTGACAGTCCCCTGACCGTTAACGATTAACATGGTTCCCATGGGTAAAAAAAGGATCTCTTCACTCGCTATTTTACTCAATTTTGTGTGAAAAAGTATCAAACAGAGTCATCCACCCACTTTCACATTTATGACATTTAATTTTATAAATAATACATGTACGACACGGCAATAACATGAATATAGAAAAACAAAGTATAAAGAACGTACACCGACAGCGACCTTGTTGCTAATTAACGACTTCTCGCAGACAACCTTTGGATTAGGAAATATGGAAGACTATACAGGATGAGTGGACTATACGTAATAATATACAATTCATACTACAATACAACCTAATACTATGAAATTCTTCATATCTATCCATATATATCTAAATATAATAAAATTGCAACTAAGCCGAATCTGTACATTAAATTTTTTTTTTGAAAATCTTATTGAAATAGACTTTATTATCGATTCAAAAGTCAAATCTATAGTTTTTAGAATTTTTGTCTGTCTGTCTGTTTGTCTGTTACCGCATCACGGTAAAACTACTGGACAGATTTTGATGAAATTTGGTATGATGATAGCTGGTACCCAGGTCAACATGTAGGATACTTTTTACTTCTGGAAAATATCTCATCTCTGAGCTAAACGTTGAAACGTAACTAAGGACGAACCCGAGCGGAGCGAGGGTGAGTTACTAGTATATCTATAAAATATACTAATACGTAGTTAGATAGTCAATATAACACTTATTTTTTAGAGAAATTATTATTATTTAGAGAAATGGTCAAGATATTTCGTCAAGATTTTTAATATTTTTTAAAAATATGTTTAATGATTAAGAACGTTTTATATGATTAGGCAAACTAGAGTTTCGTCGCTTGCACCGAATAGAAATGCTCGAATTTACTTGAAAGTACAGATATTCTAAGCATTAATTCTCTGAAGCTCTCAACCTATTTGCATGAATTCGTAGAAATTCAAACATTTCTATTAAATAAGGCTTTAAATATTTTTTATATTATTATTCTTTTCCGTGAAATTAAATTGTAACTGATCCTTGTCTGAACATGGAAGATATTTGAGAAAAACTATTATTAGAAGTCTTTATTAACGCAATAGAATCCAAAACAATGATTTTTAGATTTTGTCTGTTTGTCCGTGCGTTTATGCGCGCTAATCTTAAAAACAGCTTAACTGATTTGGGTGCGAGTTTCACTAATGTATTGTGGTAAGCTTCGCTTAATATCTAGTATTTGTTTTATTTCAATGGATTAATAAATAAAAAGTTATGTCAATTTAAATAATCACCAAGGGGCGAACCCGAGCGAAGCTAGCGTTAGTCACTAGTATAGTAATATATTTTTATCGTTATAACGTAAGAAGACATTTTGTAACATTTTTATTTCATATTTATACAAAATACCTCATTCATTTCAGATCATCGTAAAATAACCCTAATATCCATGTAAGCTACAAAGGATAACTTCTTGGGATCAACGCCTTTGAAAAATAAATCTCATAACGTTCCCACCAATTTTACCGAGGGCTAAAGCCGTTGTTCGATACAAAGCAGCGCTATACAAGGATAATGTAATTCCACTAGCTGCCATTACTGACTTTGTTGACTGATTTTTTAAAACGCTCGATAAATAAGGCTTTCTATTTAAATAATGACACCCTTGTAGGGGTTGCGGTTAAGGTACCGTTTATACATCAGATATAATTTAAATTCAAATTAAATTCAGTGATTTAGTCCGAGATTTATTAGTCAAAATGACCAGATGATTATATATATATTAAACTGTGAAATTACCGTATGCAAAACACTTAAATCCCTTTTATTCAAATTAATAGTAAACTTTTAATGTCATTTAATACTTAATTGATTAATTTTTAAGTAATGTAATATGCATATTTTTAAAAGTTCAATAAATACTGGGTAGTAGACTATCCTAATATTCATTTCAATAGAAGTTTCAAAGAGAAACGAAGTTCGACTTATATTTAATGAAGCAAACGTCTTATGAGCGAATTTAAGTCGTTCCACAATAGACAGTTTAATATAGTTTTGCCAATGTAAACTTTCATCTTTCTTGATTTCGTCACTTTTAATAAAACTTCATTTACTCACGCTGCTAGCTTCTTATTTTAATATGAACTAAAGTTTCAACGGTTATTATCTGCAAATGTAATTAACTATTCTAGTATGAAAATCTTTAGAAACTATGAAATCTTTAGAAACTATGAAAATCTTTAGAAACTTGCATTCTTGCCTTTTTATATATTATATTTTTTGTTCATTTAAACTAATTTCATACACGTTTGTGACATATTTTTTCATCTACTCTATTAATTTTTTTTTTTCACTTTCTTAGACGCCTATCTCTACAGGTTGCGAGCGTCACAAAAGACTGTGCTATTTTCCATACTCTATACTATTAGGTACTGAGAATGTTTTTAAAAAATTGTATTATTTGGCATATTAAAATAGTATTCTATTAAAACTTAGGTAACTTTTGTGTGTATAGTATAACCATGACCCATTGATGTAAATATATGTTTGGACGTTTAACACACAGCACCATCTAGTTCCATGGTTAACTTTAAATACATACATATTATAAATGTAAATTAAATGTCTGGAATACAAACATTCGTGCTCATCACACAAATGATTGCTCCCAGCGGGACTCGAACCCACGACCGCTGGCACATCAAGTAGGGTCACTATAAAGTGAGTCAGACGTGTCGTCAAAATCCAGTCGTATCTATATGATGAGTAATATCCAGTCGTGATGGGGGTGAAATTTCAAAACAATATGACTTTGCTCATCTATAATTACTCCATATAATCTTTCATTAGTATAAAATTAAATTTACCTACTTATATATTTAATTCAGACTATAATCTATGATGTAGTAAAAATTTTATTAAAACGAGTTCAGTCATTCTCGTAAATTTTGTATTGTATTTTAGAATTTTGATCTTTTACGATTATGTCATACTATAGCTATTAAATTTGCTTTATAGATAATAAAATTTCTTAGGTTTTAAAAGATTTAGTTTATAAACGTAATATGCTGAAATGGAGTCGGTTTCGCTATTACAATTCCTTCTGCGCCCATTTGTTCTGTTCGCGGTACTTATACATCTAAGGGATTGAAACAATAAGAACGTTCTTGAAAATGTCGTGTTGTAAACCTTTTTACACTTTCCGATAGTAGAATATTCTGTTATTTTTTTTTTTTCGTTGCAAAAAGTTATTATCAAAAATTGATATAATCTAATGTTGAAGAAAAAAAAGAAAGTATATTTTTGTATAGAGCATAAATTCCAATTGAATAAAATTCTTTTTATTCATGTATATGAGAAAAAATTAATAATATATCTAAACCTTAAAATTATATTAAGTTTTCGTAATAAATAGAGCTTTATCTCATATGAATGTGACTCTCAATAATTATCTATTGTAATTCAATACTCTTCTAGAGAATAAAATATTCACTTTGTCTGGCGCTTTTACGAATTAGTCCCACGCGTATTGTTTAAAGTTCTGAATAATATAATGTCTCTTCACATAAATATACGGTTAAACCATAAATAGTCTGAATATATTTATTATATTTCAAGTAAAGTATTGAAAGTAAATTATTTTTTTGGTGGAAATAAAATAGAAGAATGGTTTCTGGAAAAAATCTCTTATAGAGATAAGTTATCCTTTGTTGAAATTCTGTTACTTTATTTTGTATAACATATATTTTATGGTACATAAATAAATGTGGGATGAATGTGTTAAATATAAATAGTTAATGTCTTATCTGTGAAGTGTGAATGAAAGGAAGAATAAGTGAAAGGGATAGAGCGTGTTCGGCCATGATTGATTTGAGTATGACAGTTGAGTTTGAAAGAAGAAAGCGATCATGTGCATTGTATATATATATATATATATATATATATATATATATATATATATGTAATTAATAAAGGTATTAAGGTGATACATAGTTTCATTGGTGGTATCCTCAACCGCACATAAATAAATATATCCACACTGTTAAACTAATCTAAGTAATATTTTTTACAAAATATCAGATGAGAAAAGCATAGTCTAAAAACACCAAACACCATTAAATGTTCAAAGGCTCTTAGTTCGATAGTGTCGCTGAACGACTCTCGGAGGCACTGCCTCTGCGGTCTAACCGTAAACAGTAAGGGAACATTTACATAGCTATCATGTACTTTGTAAAGTAGTAAGCATTGTTTACTTTTAATATATTTTATTACTAGCGACTTTGCCTTTTGTATTTATAATCTTTATACATTTTTTTTAAGTTTAGTATATATTTCTCAGATATGAGATATTTTCCCGCAGTAAAAAGTATTCTATATGTTGACCCGGATAACCAGCTATCATAATACCAAATTTCATCAAAATCTGTCCAGTAGCTTTCTCGTGATGCGTTCCTAGACTGACAGACATACAGGCAAAAATTCTTAAATTTAATTTTCCAAAAAATATTTTATTTATGTATACGAGTATGTATAGATATAATTCTTCTGTACATACATCACTCAAGTCCTCCTAAACGGCTGGACCGATTGTATTAAACAAAAATGTTTATGTTTAAGTGGGTCTGTGGATAGTTTAGACTCACAATTGAACCTGATAGGTGGCGCTACATTCGGGTTCTAGGTTTTTTTATTTTCATATACACACATTATTCAATTCAATTCTCTTGTTTATGGCTTCAAAGTGTGCCAATAGAGCACAGATTACTTCGCCAATGTCACGTAGAATGGAGAAGACACGAAGGAGTTTGGTCGGTAAAATTAGATTAAACTATGTATACTAATTAAAAAGTATATTAAAAGGGAGTAACTCCTTTATATACCTTGGATCTACAACAAAAAAACAGCACAATCAATATATACATAAACACTAGTTAAAAAATAAGTGGTTAGTAATTAAGTTCTAATTATTTTACAAAAATATTAGTCTATAGTCCAATTCCATTACACTTAATATATTATTTACATAAAAATTTACATAAAGGACTGAACACAAACATTAATAAGCAACTAACATCAATGGGACGGGGAACTTTAAGGGGAAGAACATCATAAATAGGATGGAGGAGTCTAGGACAGCTAAAAAGGATATGAGAGGGAGTACCTTCATCAAGCCCACATTCACATAAGGAATGGTCCCTGATCCTAATTTTTGCTAGGACACATATAGAAAATTTATTTATATACGTATGTTTGACAGAACAACGTCTGTCGGTTCTCTAGTACTATATACAGACAGTGCCGCTTTTTAGTATGTACTAACAGTAGTATGTATTGCATGTTGTAGTCTACTTGTGTACTAAGTTTTATCCAAATCAGTCTAGTCATTTAACTGAGTAACAAACATATATGACCTGCAATCAAAACTAAATTGCTACGTATATTGCCTACTGCCATAATGTATGCTGCTTTAGTAGTGAGTTAATGTTTTTTTCCTTTAGTAGTAACGATTTAACATAACTTTTGACCGACCTCAAAATGAGAAAAGATACTCTTTCTTTTGTACTAACTTCAATAAAAAAAAAATTAAATGTGCTATTCTGAAGGTTCCAAAATTCCCAAGTCCCAAACAATTTTCAAGCAAAAACTATAAATTATTTTAAGGTAATACTTTCTTAGATTTACGTGAATATTTAACATTTTAAATAATACTCTTTTACAGCAATCATGGTCGTGGGAGAGACTAAGGTTTTAGAGGTCTCAAAGGTTTATATGCTTGTTACAGACAGCGCCTACCCAGCATTCGAAACGTCGGTAACCAAAAATCATAATGAATCCGCGAAATAATCAGAAAAGATAGTTTTAGGTAATTTTGTATCGATATTTCTATACGGCTTTAAGATACAACTGAAAGAAGGACTTACCACCTAGAAGTGAGGGTGGGTCATGACTAATATTATATGCAAGCAATGCAAAAAAACATAACAACATTTAATCTTTATAAAGCATGACCTTCCTATTCTCTCGCTTCAACTATCAAAATTGCAGAATTTAACAAAAAATATAAAAAAAAATATGTTACACATAGCATGAGTTTGTTATTCATTGTAAAAAATACTTATATTTCAATTCATTCGGCCATTGACGTACTGCGGTACTGTTAACATTGAATAAGGGTTTGAACAATGCCTGCAAATAGATAGGTCAAACAAACCGGCCAGCGCAGCATATAAAGGGGAATTTATAAATTGCTCACTGATGAATTTAATTTGAAGTGAGTAAATTTTTATATTGTATCAAGTTTTTTGTTGACTATAAAAATTAATAGAATTGTTTCCATTTTGTATGTAAGAATTAGGATGTTTATTGTACAGTAATTTATTTAGCCCTTCTTAACATCCCACTGCTGGGAACGTGCCTCCTTTAATGCGAGGGGGGGATCAGGCCAAGATCCACCACGCGGTTAATCTTAATACACAAAACCTGTAAAACAAAAAAACACAATGCGATCTTCTTTGCGTCCAAGAGACCCATCGAGACGAAACCCAAAGTCGGCCACACATCCCTGGACTAACGCTTATCGCCGAGATCTGTCATCCGAAGCACGGTAACGCAGTGTTTGTTGCTCCCGGCGTAAGCATCCGATCCACCAAATGCTCAACCCAAAATAGCATCGAACTTATCACCATCGATGTTGGCAATTGTACAATCACATCAATCTACAAACCACCTGGGACCAGTTTTAAATTTGACCCTCCTGAAAATTTTAACGACCAAGCCGTCAAAGTTGCAATCGGTGACTTCAACAGCCGCAGCCCTAACTGGGGCTATAATGATTACGATGCGGATGGACAAGCAGTTGAAACATGGGCTGAGACAAACGATTTGTGCCTGCTACATAATCCCAAGCAACAGGCTTCCTTTAATAGTGGCCGGTGGAAACGTGGGTACAATCCTGACCTAATCTTTGTCAGTTCCAGCATCAGCTCACAATGCTTAAAAAGCGTATGTTCCCCAATCCCACGCACTCAACATAGACCTATTTTGTGCAACATCGAGCCCGTTGTCCGTCCTATGCTTGTGCCATTTAAGCGCCGATTTAACTATACTAAGGCGAACTGGGAATCTTTTACAAGTTCCGTTGACGACGCTCTCTTAAATGTGGTGCCAACTCCAGTAAATTACGACCAATTTGTTGAGACCGTACAATCCTTATCCCGGAAATTTATCCCAAGGGGTTGCAGGACTTCTTACATACCGGGATTGTCGAGAGAGTCCACCGATCTGCTGAGCCGGTATGAGTCACTGTACCAGACGGACTCATTTTCGGAGGCTACCATAATGGCAGGAGAGCTGCTGCTTTCTACAATTGGAAAAAATAGGCGTGAGAGATGGATTAATACTGTCACTAGTATTGATATGACTCACAACAGTAAGAAGGCATGGAACACCTTGCGCAAGTTGACGAACGAGCCTTCTCGACCCTCTCCTCCAAGCCAACTTACCGCCAACCAAATAGCCCATCAACTACTCCTTAATGGAAAACCTGCAGTTCGCCCCGAGCGAGTTCCTAAATTGGAGACATCTGGCAACACTTGTGACACCATCAGTAAGCCGTTTAATCTTGATGACGTTATGAAAGCGATTAAAGATCTTAAGTGCGGCAAAGCCTCTGGAGTGGATGAAATATCGGTTGAGCAGATCAAACATTTTGGCCCAATTGCAGTGTCGTGGTTGTTGCAACTTTATAACAACTGTCTGGGATCTACTTCAATACCCCGGCTCTGGAGAAAGTCTAGGGTCATAGCTATTCTGAAACCAGGCAAGGCAGCAGATGACCCTAAGAACTATCGACCAATATCTCTCCTTTGTCACACATATAAGCTTTTCGAGAGACTACTGCTGAATCGACTTACGATTGCTATTGATCCTAAACTAATCCCGGAGCAAGCCGGTTTCAGGCCTGTTAAGTCTTGTTGCAACCAGACCCTCAAACTTGTCCAACATATTGAGGATGGTTTCGAGGCAGGAATGGTCACAGGTGCTGTATTCGTCGATTTATCCTCAGCTTACGATACAGTAAACCTAAAACGGCTGTTGTGGAAGGTGGAGACCATGACAAGTGACATGAATTTTGTCAAAATACTCCGAGAACTTCTCCACAACCGGCGTTTCCAAGTCCACCTCCTCTCTGACAAAAGTCGTTGGAGACCACAAAAGAACGGACTAAGCCAAGGTAGCGTCCTGGCTCCGCTTCTCTTTAATATGTACACCAACGACCAACCATCTAGTCCAAACACATCCCGCTTCCTCTATGCAGATGATCTTGCACTCACCTCCCAGGCCGCCACTTTCGAGGAGGTTGAGGTGAATCTATCAGATGCCCTTAGTAACTTAGACCAGTATTACACCGCAAACTCGCTAAAACCCAATCCGAGCAAAACTCAATCCTGCGCATTTCACCTTCGCAATAGAGAGGCAGGGCGTAAACTAAGCATTGTCTGGGGTGGGGTGTCTATTGAGCACAGCAACTTCCCCAAATACCTCGGCATCACTCTGGATAGGTCACTTACTTTTCGTAAAAACTGCGAGAACATCAAGCAGAAAGTCCATAGCCGTAATCAAATCCTGCGCCGACTAGTCACATCCAAGTGGGGTGCCTCGCCTGATGTTTTGCGGACTACTGGCTTAGCCGTTTCCTTTGCTGCTGGTGAATATGCCTGCCCCGTGTGGTGCCGTTCTTCCCATGCCAAACTGGTGGATACAGCACTAAACGAAACGTCGTATTATTACTGGCTGCCTGAAACCGACTCCGACACCAATGCTGTACCCACTGGCAGGAATTGCGCCTCCAGAAGTCCGTAGAGCAGTGGCGAGCTCCAGCGAAAGGGCCAAAATGGAACAAGACACACGACACCCCATGCACGACAACATCCTGGTGCCACAAAGGCTAAAAAGCCGAAAAAGCTTTATGAAGTGTGTCTTACCACTTGGAGGTGAACGACCACAGGCAAGATGCAGGATGTGGCAGGACAGTTATGGTCCCTTGCCAACTCCATTCGTCCCACCGTCTGAGAATCTTGCGCCTGGACATAGTTTGCCTTGGCAGACCTGGAAGTCTCTTAACAGACTCCGGACACAGGTTGGTCGAAGCAAGGAAAACTTGTCCAGGTGGGGATTCGCAGAGGGTGGCCTGGAGTGCAGATGTGGTACTGTCCCACAAACGATGAGGCACTTACTTGCATGCCCTGCTTGCCCTGTTACCTGCAACTTACAGGAGCTTATGGACGCCACTGATAAAGCTATAATGGTGGCTGAGTTTTGGGCTGACACAATTTAAACTTGCCATCGATACGAGAAGAAGAAGAAGAATCTTAATACACCAAGACATGGTTAAGTGCGGGTTGGCAGACTTCACACGTCTTTTAGGAACTCGCTTGGTCCTCAGAGACACGCAGGTTTCCTCATGATGTTTTCTTTCACCTTAAGACAAGTGGTAATCATGAAAAAAAAAATGATTCATACGAGGCACGCGGATGAAACACCGCCTAATTGCCTACTTCGGACTGCTACTGGAACTTTCTAAACAGGAAGACTCCATAACTAAATTTGGAACGACTCGGGACTCGAAGGAAGGACCTCTGAATGCGACCACCACCTAGACACTTCACCATCGAGACGGGTTAAGCCTTTATATAAATAAATAACAGCTAGTATGAATAGAATTATCCTTTGTTTTTCCTTGGAAACCCGATATATTTCAGTTTTGTCAGTCAAGAGAGTAGAAGTATCGTTAGTAAATAAAATTTCTTCTGCCTTATAAGAGTTTGTTGGTTCACTATAATTTTAACAAGCTATTAACTTGCACTAGTTTAAGCAAGAAAATAAATTTATGCTCCTTGGGTAAGTTTAATTAGTGCTATAAATTAAATTTCGTGTTTAGAGGAAAATTGTATTATGTTTATTAATATTTCTATCGACTTATTTATTATTTTATATAAATATATAATGATATTTAATAAATTATATTAAGGTTTTTTAACCGACTTCAAAAAAGGAGGAGATTCTCAATTCGTCGGAACCTTTTTTTTTATGTATGTTCACCGATTACTCGAAGACGCCTTTGGAACCGATTTGGAAAATTCTTTTTCTGTTTCAAAGGGTATTCTTCCCCGGTGGTCTTATATAAATTTTATCGAAATCGGTCAAGCGGTTTTTAAATAAATGGCTTAATCGAATATGTTTTTAAAAATCTTTCTTCTTACAAATTCCCTGCTTATTACGTCTACACTAAAAATGGAAAAATAAAAACTTAAAAAAAATAAATAAAAACCGACTTCCAGGCACTGAAAAGTACAAAATAACTAAACAGGAGTTTTCATTTAGAATAGATATCTAATCAGATATTTTTGAAGTCGGTGTGCTTTGATTTGTATTGGCTGGCACCGACAGGTATCTATTCTAAATGAAAACCCCTGTTTAGTTATTTTTTACTTTTCAGTGCCTGGAAGTCGGTTATTTTTTTTTAGTTTTTATTATCAAATATTATAAAGGCAAAGACAATACAGATAAAACAAACAGTGCCTTTTTCTCCTCTGTTCGTCAACCTTTTTTATTGTTTAGTAGCTACTATCTCTAGTGTTATCAATAAAAAAATGAAAACAGATGGTTTTTATTTATATAGATAGGTAAATTCTATTCATATATGGTTTTCTCCAATTATTAATAATGATTGTAGTCAAATTTCGACCACTGGGTGAACATGAGTTATTACAAATAAGTATATTCATTTTTTTAACGTTAGGAAATGCATTTAGGCACAAGGTGTGGAACTCACCGGCAAAGCCTACTCATTAAATACCAACGGAACCTTCCCCGTCTTGATGGTGTGTCGCAAGATCGCTTACGCACTCAATCAACACGCCCCGACGGCAAGTCTGCTCAAGCAGACAACAACAACCATGGGGTTGCTCCAACAGTCCACTCTGCTATTAGAGAAGTACCAGGAAAAACCCCCATGGCTCTCCACCCATCGAGGTGGGCCGCCTTCCAGTGCGTTTCTTGGCTTCGCGGCTAGGTTTCCGGACGCCAATGAGTCCAACAACGACAAGGTGAATGCACGTTGGGGGGATGTGTATTAATCTAGTCTAACCCATCCATCCATCAGCTTAATTATTTTAAATATACTACATGAAACATTTGATGCAAGAAATAAGGAGTAACTTATGTTATTTAACATAAGCTATGTACATATGTACTTGAGTCCGCCAAGGTAGAGAGGTGATAAGCTAACAAATCGTTTTCGCATTTTTAATATTAATAAGTAGAATGATGAGAATGACTGATGCTTACTTATTTTTCTTCGTCATATAACAGAAATATATTAAAAGAGAGATTAATGATAATTTTCGTATTAAATTTAATTTTTACATAAATCCTTCTTGTGATACGATTTTTTTTTGTTTTTCGCTATACTCAGAAACTTAAAAGTGTGAAAGATTCTTTATCAAAGCTAAACAAAAAGGACTACGAGTATAAGAATTTTAACATTCAAAATGAAGTTCGTTTTACATACGTTGATACTTCACGAAATATTCGCAACAAGAAAGCGCTGTACAAAACAATTGACAGCGTTTCATATCAGTCTTACTAAATGAAATTCAATAAATGATTCAAAATTCAACATAGAAGACCTTAAACAAGAGTTAAGTGCCAACATAGAATATATTTTAGTCCTCAAAAAAATTGAGATAGAAAAGCGATGTTATTATAATTTTTTTGACCGACTTCAAAAGTTGGTAAATTCTGAGGTATATTTTATATATGTAAATACCCATTTTTATAATTTTATAACTTCATACAAGAAATAGTTAATACTTTAAGGTAAACAGAGAAAATTTGCAACCCTTAAGATTAATATAATGATTAATAATAAACAAAACTAAAATTTATTGAAGGCAAAACGTTTGGGTAGCTACAATCACTATATTTATAATAAATAAATAAAGAAATATATATGTTGGGACATTAACACACAGCACCATCTAGTTCCATGG
Organism: Fabriciana adippe; assembly: GCA_905404265.1. Lineage (NCBI taxonomy): Eukaryota > Metazoa > Arthropoda > Insecta > Lepidoptera > Nymphalidae > Fabriciana > Fabriciana adippe. The sequence goes on along the minus strand of FR989995.1, from coordinate 11,012,148 downwards.
TAAGCTACGAGGCCTGTGTTATGGAGACCAGATAGTTGATACGCTACACATATATTAACCTTAAATACATACATATTATAAATATAAACACCCATGACTGGAGTACAAACATTCGTGTCCATCACACAAATGAATGCCCCCAGCGGGACTCGAACCCGCGGCAGTTGGTACAGCAAGTAGGGTCACTACAAACTGAGCCAAACGTTTAATAAAATAAGGAATACACTTATAATTATAGAATCGCGATATTATCAAATTTGAAAATCATAATGTTTTCTTATTTCTAAAAGAACACAACTAAATAATATTTAAAAAGAAGTGATAAGAGACAATAAAGAGGAATTATTAAAGGTGCTCAGAGACTATTTTAGTGCTACGCTACGGATACCATGAGTGTAAGACGTTATGTAGTCTGTTTCAAGTGGGTCCTTAGATCGTGACGGCAATGAAAACATTTATTTTGCGAGTAACCAATAATTTGCGACTCTGCAATACAGACTCGTAAATAAACATTTCTCATACGTATAAATAAGTAAAAAGGCAGCCATTGTGGTAAAAATTAAAAATGCAGTACGTATTCGAACAAACATATTCCGAAGCGCTTTACGTATAGGATAGTCACGTTCCAAAGTATCTTATTTATTTATAATATATTCTTACTGACCTCAAAACAAAAGAAGAACTCAATATTGTGTACGTAATTTTTAACTCCAGACGCGAAAAGAGGTCTGTTATAAGTTTAACGTGCGTATCTGTCTGTGGCATCATAGCGTCCAAAGGGATGCGGCTACAGTGTCACCTGGAAGCTACGAGATACTCAACTCTTGCATCAAGCCAAGGTTACCATATCGTTGCAATGTCATGGAAGTAATGAGATACTAAGTAAACACGAGTTTAGGCTCATTGAAATGGCCTCAATGATTAGGTTATTGTGTTGTTTTTTTTTTAATTTTATTAAATACTAGACTTCAATATTTCACTGTATTATATTCAGTCCTTATAAACGTCCCACTGCTGTGCATTGGCCTCCACGCTGGCCAAGTTTAGGTTGGCAGACTTCACATGTCTTTCGAAAATTAGCTACTCGTAGGTTTCCTCACGATATATTCCTTTATCGTAAGTGATATACACATGAGAATATCAGTTGCGAGATGCGGAATTTGAACCCGCTTCACATGGTTTCTCAAGCATTTATGCGTTCTACTCGAACCCTTGGCGTGATTGAATAACAAACATCCATCCATCCAAACTTTTTCATTTATAATATTTATTATAGGATAATTATATTGTATATAACTATTTAATACATAGTAATATAATTCATAGTTTTGTTTAACATTATTGGTATGAACAAAGTTATTTTAAATGCTATCCCTAGTACAAACAAGCAAACAGTAGGCTCAGCGCTTTCAAATGCAAATGAATTGTCGAAGCTAAGCCACTACATAGGGACTTATAGTGAAATGAAAATAGGTCGCTAATTTTGGTATAAGCGTGTTCAAATGTTTCGTAAAATTGAAAACACAATAGTTTAAAATAATTTTAAAATTTACATAGTAATAATATACTATTACTAGTTAGTAATCTCTCCTGGTTTTTCTTGTAGGGTTTTTTAATTTGATATATCCAAGAATACTTACATCATATTTTCGTTATGTGTTTCATGAATTGAGTACAAGAAATAAAATATAAACTGCCTCGGTGGTGTAGAGGCTAGCATATACGGCTGCACACCCGGAGGTCCAGGGTTCGAGTCCAGGGTGGGGCCAAATTTAGTTATTGAGGCTTTCTGTTTAGTAAGTCTCAGTAACAGTCCGGAGTTGGGAAGTTGGCGGTGTTTCACCCCCGTGTCTTGGAGAGCACGTAAAGCCGTCGGTCCTACGCCTTAACTCTCACCGGTCGTGTCGAGTAGTCATCCCACCGGAGTATGAGAGTGACAGGAATAGAGAGTGCACTTGTGTCTGTGAATACACTTGTGCACTATAATATCTGCGGCGCAGATGGCTAGTCTCAATGAGACTGGCCGCCGTGGCTGAAATCGGTCGGGAGGTCATTATTACAAGAATGTGTTAATGTCCCAAGATTTATTATTATTATTTATTTAGTAGTATATTGAATATACCTATTATTGAGACCATTACAAAACTACAATGTTATATATTCGAAAATATTATAAGAAACGTGTACAGTAAAAAACTAAACGGAAACTTCTTAAGAGTAGCAATCTTAAACTTTAGATTAAAAATCTTTTATACCAACAATACCAGTCAGGGTACATTCTAGCGGGTGTAAAAAGCGTGAAAGGAACTCTTTACACTGAGCTTCCGTGCTTAGAAGTACTGTGCTGTATTTTAAATGAGCTATTTCCGCTTTAGTGTAGCTGTTAAACGTCACAGGACACCGGCTCGCTTGTCACTTTGAATGAATTAACGTGTAATCAAACTGGAAGTTTTTTTTTATATATAAGAATAAGTATATGTATATCTGTTTCAAGAGGTATATTTCTATAGTAAATCCTATCTATACATATAATAAAAATGTCACTAAGCCGAATCTGTGCATTACCTAAATATTTTATGGAAAATCTTATTGAAATAGTCATTATTGTCGATACAATAGCCGAACCTATTGTTTTTAGAATTTTTGTCTATCTGTCTGCTTGTCTGTCTGTGATCGCATCACGGAAAAGCCACTGGAGGGATTTTGATGAAATTTGGTCAACCGATCAACATAGGATACTTTTTACTCTGGGAATATATCTCATCTCTGAGAAATCTATTCTAAACACTAAAACGTAAGTAGGAACGAACCCGAGCAGAGCGAAGGTGAGTCGCTAGTAATATTATAAATGCGAAAGTTTGTGAGGATGTATGGATGTCTGGATGTAGGTATGTATAAATGTATGGATGTTTGTCACTTTTTCACGTAAAAACGTTTGTTAACTGTTTTTTTTTTTAATTTACAATAAAGGAAATTACAAATATACTTATTTATATATACAAAACAAATGTACATTTGCTAAATTAAAAAACAATAATTTATGTAATTAATAATATATTTTTATTATGGTTTAGCAAAATTTGACAAACTAGAACAAGCACAAACGTTTGTTAACTGTTTTTTTTTTTAATTTACAATAAAGGAAATTACAAATATACTTATTTATATATACAAAACAAATGTACATTTGCTAAATTAAAAAACAATAATTTATGTAATTAATAATATATTTTTATTATGGTTTAGCAAAATTTGACAAACTAGAACAAGCCTTTACAAGCCTTGTCAATTTAATTTGGTTTACATAACGCTTATAGAATAAGGTATCCTGTTTTTATTAAAACAAAAATTTCAATAACTCGTTTCTATTATAACGACATTTATTGCCATCATAAAGAAAGTTTGGTGTTGTGATAGGGACGTGCTGATATCGACATTCTCTTTTCGTATATTTTATTGCTGATGCTGTATTGTATTTTAAGAGTTATTACTGATGAAATATTTTTATACTAATATCAAATATAATAAAGATAAAAAGATTATAGTTGCGTTATATATAAATCGACACTGTCGTAGAACAAAGTCCGATATGATATTACAACGAAATTGATTTTTTTCAAAATTAGCTTTAATTAATAATAAACTACTGATATATTCAAGAAAAATTAAAATATTCCAAGTACTTTCGGAAATATTCAATTGAACAAAGTATTATTTAAAAATTGTTTCCAAGAATATCGTCGCGAGTTCAATAGCGCCACTGTCGCTCGGTTGTCATCGCTCCGCGTGCGCCGCACTCCGCGCGGCGATCGTCACTAGCGGTGATGTTCGACGGCAAGCCGGTCATATTTAATAGCAATACATGAATTCTACATTATTCTACATTTGTTCATTTTTTAAGTTTTTATAATATACAAAAACGACCTAAAAATGTCGCGGCCAAATAAAATATTAAAGTTAGTAATAGGTAATGAAGAAAATATAAGAGACTATTTCGCCGGGCAGGACTCCAGCATTTCAAATAATATTTTAATCGAAAATACGGACAACCAAGGTAAGTTATTTTTATAAATATTTACTCTTATGGATATAAGTGCCTTTTATTATTTTTTTCATACTAAAAAACGATTTGTTAACATTTTATATAGAATTATTCAAATTCCGCGTCGTATCTGAACAACCGACATTGTTCTACGGAAATGAAAAAAAATAAATTTATTTAATAAAAAAATGTTTTGATGATGTTTTCTTTATGTACTTTATTTATATTCTTTATTTGCTTATGTTTTGGGTTTTGACGTTTTTGGCGTCGTATGTTTCCTAGTTACGTTTTTCTCCCAAATTTATTTCAATTATACAGATTGTTTGAAAACTTACGGCGTTGTTCTTCGGAAATCTTATACATTTTTGATGTAGCGTATTGAGAATCAACTACGTTCTTCGACAAAAAATATATAGGACGTTGTTCAACATGTTTGAATGCTAATTATAGATATATAAATGACTAGATCTTTTAATTTGAGACTTTTTTTTCTTATTTAGATATATCTTTAAATATTTTACTATGTTGCAGGTCTTGGAGTTGAAAAACCAGAATTACCATTACCTCCTGGAGCGGAAAACATAGTCAACCAATTAAGGGAAGTAGCGCAGGAAGTATTTGCAGATGGCGATGAAGATCGAAATTTGGTTGAAGACTTGACACTATTTGGTATAGAAGATGCCAATACCAGTTTTGAGATTTCTCCTCCTGTGGTCATCGAAGAATTTGAAAGCATTGTTGCCAGTACACCTAAGTCACCCTTACCAATTCCTACTTCGATGCTTTCACCGATTAATAGTCACAAAACATGTAATGACTTACTTTGTGCTTTACACGATCACTGGACGGACGCAATACCGTCTTCACCTAGTACTGTAAGTGGACTAAGTTCGTTTTCCGAATCAGATACCAATTCAGTACCGTCTCCCAGGACGAAAAAAACGTACAAAAAATAGAGAATCATGGTCCGATGTAAAAAGGAAATGCTTAACGAATTTGGGTAAAAAATATCTGTTGAAGAGGGGTAAAGTTGTTGATGAAAAGGTTATGGGTATGCCTTGTAAATGTACGTAAATTTACTTATAAGTACAACTTACCAATAGCCTCTTCTTCGTTTTAACTTTACTGTATTTGATATGGGTCACAAACAGGCCAAATGCTACATGTGGAATGAAACTATTTCAAAACGGGGAGCTAACGAAGTCAGTAGTTGTTTATTGGATTTTGTAAAGGAGGAAAAAGCTCATGCTGGTGTTGATGAGATCAGATTCTGGTCGGACAATTGTGCCGGTCAGAATCGAAACCAAATCATTTATTATTTTTACATGTATGCTGCAAAAAAGTATAGTATTACAATAACACACAGGTTTCTAGAGAAGGGACATACCCAAAATGAGGGGGATAGTGTCCATTTTTAGACTTCAAAATTAATGTTAATAACAAATTATGGTTTAAAAATTGCAAGAATATAAAAAATTCTATGGAATCAAATAAAGGAAGTCCATGTCAATAAAAAAGATCCCAATAAATTATATTATAAATATGATCTCAATGAAAGTGGTTATAATTGTCTGGTCATTGGATGTTGAATATAGAACTCATCATCAACTCTACCTGATTTAACACCTATTTCTAACAGCTTGTATAAAATATCGAAAAATAAAATTTAATGATCTTGTTCACATGTGCGAAACCGGTGTAATAATTCCTGAACATAGCATTTATTTCAAATCCCTACTATTTGCAAATAATCATGGTTCTAATAACAATGATAGTGATACAGATGATGAGTGGTGTTTTTTTTTTCATTATTTTGTTAATTTAATGACATTTCATTTTATTTTGATAGTTTTGTTTTGTATAAATACATTATTTTAAAAATAAAGATTTATGTGGGATTTAAACAGATCTGAGACAATTTTGGAGAGAAGTATTTTTTGTTATTACTAGTTTTGGAAATGTTTATTTTACATTTTATTCTGAAGTGAATCTTAATTACCTGTTCAATCAGTCATCTAGTACAAACACTAAGTTTTATTTAATAATTATTTATGGGTAAAGACCTACTCATATCTGTTATTAATATAGATATAAATGTTATTATTTTAGAGATCTCATATTTGTTAAAGATTTTTAGTCTTTCTAGTTTTGTGATTTGACTGATTTATTTTGTTACCTATTGAGACTGATCATAAACGGGTCGTACAAGTAGTATTAAGAGTTTAACTACCAAATGTCAAGATTTTTTAATTAGTATTATTCCTTGTTTGTGCAATTTTCAAATTGTATTTTCGATAAAAAAAATAATCGTTGATTATATTTTTCATTTCTTTACTTATATAGATATATGTTGTGTTCAAACAATAAAAAGTTTTTTAGAACCTACGTAATTTTTAATTTATCTAGAATAACATACGACATCAATACCCCTTTTGTAATTCCACAGAGCAGCATAACATGTATATATACGTGGTACATCTTTCCATCGAACAACGTCGGAAAGTCACCACATACGTCCCATGTTACGTAAAATAACGTGGGATTAAAATATACGAACGAATTTTTTTTTATTTTATACATAAAATGTTATTATTATTATCTAGTAATAACACTTAATAAAAGACAAAAAGCTATTTCTAAACATTTTTTCAATTAATTAAATAGGAGAAAAGTTATGTTAAAAAATGTGACTTCAAAACTTTAAACTACTCTCCTGTAAAGTAGCTATTTTGTAGATCCGATTTTGTTCTACGACAGTATCGAAATAGTCATTATTATCTATACAGGGGTGGAATCTAGAGTTTTTAGAATTTTTGTCTGTCTGTTTGTCTGCCTGTCTGCTACCGCACCATAGAAAAACCACTCAAGGGATTTTGATGAAATTTGGTATGACGACAGCTGGTTATACGGGTCAACATATGTTTAGGATAGTTTTCACTGCGGGAAAATATCGAATCTCTGAGAAATCTTTACTAAACGTTAAAACGTAACTAGGGACGAACCCGAGCGGAGTGAGGGTGAGTCGCTAGTATATATATTAACATTTAAAATTGGAACCGACTTTAATTAAGCAGCTGTAGAGGTATAATCATAATTTGTCTTGATATTTTTTTAATTTAGAATATTCGGATAATTAGTAAGTAGACATTATGTATATTGCATAGTGAATAAACTGTGTAGATAATGTAATAAAATAATTATTTTAGCCAGATATTATGTGTAATATAAGGTGTTTTTTTTTTTGTTTTAAACCAGAACCCTTATTACATATTAGTGCTTCTCATTCAATTTAATTAAACAGATTTAACTCGGATCTTGGTAAGTAAGAACGCTTACCCTTCTCGTTAGATGGTTTTTATTTTGAGCCCCAAACCCTTATTACCACTTACCTATAGTGCTTCATATTAAATTCAAAGCTGGTAACAAATCCGATTTATTATTTTTGTAGTAGATTAAAACGCGATAGTAATGCCAAATCTAGTTTTTAACATACTAGCTGTACCCGCGGTTTCGTTTGTTTGATTATAAACATTAGTTTTACAATAATGTATGGAAGTTTGCCCGATTTGTTGACATTTATGATTATTGCTCCGCTCCCTTGAGTAGTAGCATGATGATATATGTATAGCCTATGTCCTTGCTCAATGAACAGACTATATAATGCAAAAACAATTTTTCAATTCGGATTAGTAGTTCGAGGCCGTTCATAAAATACGTCGGCATACAGAGGGAGGCGGGAGGGGATCTTGCTGAGTGTGATACAAGATGTGACAAGGGACGGGGGGGTCTACCGCCGTTCGCCGTTCATTATTTTTCGACATGAGCGCTAAATGTGATAGAGGTGAAATTTAGTATACCTAATTATGACCTAGAGTAGCATATAGTCTGTTGTTAAGCACTTAGGGACGCACCCGAACATACATATTACTCCCGAGTCGCCAAGTCTACATTATCAGTATAAATTTTTTTTACAACTTGTATACGTATATCAAACTTCTTGTACAATATTGTGCAATTTTACAGGAAAAACCTTGTTTCTAAAATATTGACACATATATATCTATGGAGATATTTCGTAGAAACGAGCTAATAAGTTAGTAGTATACAAAGTATTTCAAATGAATTACATTTATCGCATCTTTCCTTTAGCTATCGCTTCATAATATAGAAAGAGTCCGTTTTATCAAAGCTTCTTATGTACTAAAGAACTATTTTATAAACTTTAATCCATTTGAACGATGAACTGTTGAATAGGTTGGTTATCTTACACAAGAAATATCGGACGAATAATTCTCGATATTCTTGAAACTAATCATCGTAATACTTTCTATATTATGTACAAAATATCAAAATAATAATCGCCTTATCACATGCTCTTAGTCTATGATACAGAAAATAGAATAATTATTTTTATAATAATTATTATCTATAACTATTTTTCCTAATACTAAAAGTTTATTTTTACATATTTTCTAACTGCTGAATAAAACTCTTCAGACCAGGTGATATACATTTTTAAACTAGTTCAAACAATGAAACAAATAAACACACACACAAACAAACTAACAAAGGAACGAACGAACGAACAAACAAATAAACAATGCAAACAAATTCTGCCTGTTTATAATATTAGTATAGATATCAATATTATTAATAAGTTACAATGTAATAATAAACATAAAATTATCTATACTTCTGTACTAATATTATAAAGGTGAAGAGTTCATTTGTTTGTTTGATAGAACGCGCTAATCTCAGGAACTACTAATCCGATTGGAAAAATTCTTTTTGCATGTGATAGCCCGTTAACTGAGGAAGGACTTCGAAAAATGTACGATTCCTGTGGGATAGTTTTAATTTTTTAGGGACGAACATGAAGCGAAGCGAAGGTGAGTCAATTACATAATGGAAAACAACATTAATGGCTAGATTAAACCAAAAATATCCTTTATCTCAAAAACTACTTTTCATATACATTTTATAACGCATCAAACCTTCATTTACAATGAAAGTATTTAAAATTTTTACCATCATCACTATATAGTATAAAACAAAGTCGTTTCCCGATGTCTGTCCCTATATATGCTTAGATCTTTTAAACTACGCAACGGATTTTGATGCGGTTTTTTCAACGGATAGAGTGATTCAAGAGGAAGGTTTATATGTATAATGTAAACGCTCGCTGAACCCTACGAGATAGATCAAAATAATGTACTACCACAGATCATTTATAGTAAATACTACAGTATTATACACCTTAAAAAGGTCTACAAAAAAGTCTGCGATGGCATATGTCTATCTCTTTATGATAACATTCTATATCCATTTTATTATATCTAAGCTAGGGATGAACCCGAGCGAAGCGAGGGTGAGTCGCTAGTAACTTATAATTCACAGCACTCTTTTACCACTTACTTACTTGTATGGTATGCCAGCCTTTTATTTTTTAGGTTTATATGAAAACAAGTTTATATGAGATAGTATACTACTAAAAATAATATCCAAATAAAATGACGAAGACGTACGAACATTACAAAAGCTTAAATTTTTTGACTGCGGATTCCTAAAAGGAAATTCTAATTCAATAAAAAAATAAGCAAAGAATTGCTTAATCCTATATTTTTCTTTCAGTAAAATAGATAAGGAAAAGCAAAGTATTTATAATTTATGTACGATATTTTTTACGTCCTCAATTAAGCTAAAGTCGGAGATTTTGTCAAATAAATCACAATTTCTTATTTCCCATTTCACGTTTGCTTATCTACAGCAAATTCTTACTTAGAAATGAGGAGTGACATTTTCATAATACTACCAACAAACAATTCTTAAAGACGAAACTTTATGTATGATTGTTATCTTGAGTTTTATAAGATTTAGAAAATTTTAAAAATCACTGTTTTATAATATCCTGTTATTTCTATGTTTACTTCTTTGTACTGAATACCTCGTCGGTCAATTGCTAACATGTACAGCAGCAGATTGTGAGGTTCTTACTCACTATTTTGACCGACTTGGGCTAGTTGTCACTTTGCCCCAAAATAGACATTGGGGACATTTGGTGACTGTACTGTGTATGTTATGTATACTAGAATATATGTACATATAAATAAATATAAATAATAAATATGTTGAGACATTAACACACAGCACCATCTAGTTTCATCATACGCTACGAGGTCTGCGCTATGGATACGAAATAGTTGATACACTACACATATATAACTTTAAATACATACATATTATAAATATAAATACCCATGACTGGAGTACAAACATTCGTGCTCATCACACAAATGAATGCCCCCACCGGGACTCGAACCTGCGACCCCTGGCACAGCAAGTACGGTCGTTACAAACTGACCCAAACATGTCGTCACATAGTAGCTATAATCAATAGGGATAAAAATATTTAAGGAAAACTAATATAGAATAATGATAAAAATAGAACTAAATACTCGTAGGTAGAAGTATAAATAAAAGGACCGCGCGTGATTAGGATGACAATGGTATATTATTTTCTTTTTTTCTTTTTTATTCAAAAATAGTATGTATCCCTGAAAAGGGCTACAACTAAGATATTTGAAAGGGACGAACAAAAGATCGATTGTAAAGTGTGTAAATGGTAATTTACTAGAACAAGCGAATGAAATTATATATATGGGAAGTAAGTTCAGCAATAAAGGAAGATGTGAAGTGAATGTTGAAAGACGTATCGGTACTAGTAACAAAGTTAGTACAGCCTTATTTGCAGTCATAAAATGTCAGGCTGTGAGCAAATCCACGCGCTTGGCAATATGTAACACAGTGTTGGTACTAACTTTATTGTATGGTTCTACGGCAAAGAAACATGGACGTAGTAGAAGAAGTATGAAACCAAGATGAAGACAGTAGAAATGCGGTCTCTCTAAAGACCGTGTGGGTTCAGCTTACCTCACAGAATTCACAATGAAGACATTCATTGAATGGCTGGTTTAAATGAGTAGAAAATGTGATCATGTGTTTAGATAATTTGGACACGTGGAAAGAATGGCCAATAAAATACACATACTTATTGTAGAAGACTTAATAGAAGGCGAAAATGGAGGAGACCTCGGATGACTTTTGAAAACCAAGTATTTTCAATACTTAAAGAAGGTAAAGTCAAAAGTCTGAGAAGCTTCGACGAACATGTATGAAGAGAATAATAACAATGGAAGAAGCGAAAGAGGCATGTTGCGATCGTAGCGCTTCGTACTCTGTTTTCTCAGCTTACTCCGCAAGGGATCTAGTTTGAATTAAGTAGTTCTAAAAAGCTATATATGACAATCCATCGCTAAAAGTTAAAACTGTTTAAATCTTGCTTAAAGGAACTTTATGTGAGTCACTCCGCATAATTTCCTAACTAAATATTTCTTGAAGAATGTGTATGTATGTATGTATATATATATATATATATATATATATATATATATATATATATATATATATATATGTATCTATGTATGTATATTTATATATTTATATTGATGTTTGTAGTTTGTACCTACACCGCACCTATATATTTTTTTCCTCAAACTCGAGGGTTTCTGTTAGAGATCTCTTAAAGAAATAAGTTATTCTTTGTAGACAATGTATCTGTTTTCATATGTATATTTTTTGTGATACATAAATAAATAAATAATATATACTAAATAATATAATTCACAGCGTTTACATTTCAACAATAATTCATACATTTACGTAATAGAATGAATTTAATTTTAATATTTTACTGTAATTTTCCATTTAGATTTTGGTATTGTTGTATTCAACAAGATTCGAAACGTTTTTGCGTAATCCAAATTTATGACCGACAGCAAACAACAGAGACGTTAGGCGAAACGAATTAATTGGTAGCATTTGCAGTGATTGTAATAAGAAATTGTATGTTATATATCATACAATGTATTTATGTAGTAAATGCAATGTGTGTTATTTTTATTATTTTACTTAAAGTTCATAATAATATCAGAAAGCTCGAAAAACAAAAAACAAAAACAAAAAAAAAAAAACTAAGAACATAAAAAAGAACAAAATAACGTGTAAATCTATATACATATAATAAAATTGTAACTAAGCTGAATCTGTACATTAAATATTTTTTGGAAAATCTTATTGCATTATTATCGATACAGAGGCCGAATCTATAGTTTTTAGATTTTTTATATGTCTATCTAGACAGATAGACATACAAAAAATCACAGACAGACGTCTGTGACCGTATGACAAAAAAACCATTCGAGGGATTTTGGTGAAATTTAGTATGATGATAGCTAGTCATCCCGATCAACATATTGGATATTTTTTACTACGGGAAAATATATCATCTCTGATAAATCTCTACTAAACGTTAAAAAGTAAGTAGGGACGAACCTGCGCGGAGTGAAGGTGAGTCGCTAATAAGTATTATAAATTATATATATATAAAAAAAAAAAAAACAATTTTGAAACGCAGCAGCCAAGTCATGGCAGATTTTAAAATGAACTAGAATAGTTAAATGCGTATATAAAATTTAGTGTCTGTACTGTCGAGGAGTTGCTTCGTTTGAAGCCAATCGTAGATAGAGAATCAGATCACAATTTTCATAGAAAGTCATTGTCATTGGAACTCAACCAATATATAAAATGTCGACTCTACAGGATAAGAGGAAGTGTTTTTAGTTCAGCTTGCAATATTTGTCCCATACTAATATACCAAACAAACCTTACAAGTTAAATAGAAACTTGTAAAAATACTTTGAAAGACAATTTTCTTCTAAATTCAATAACGAAATTAAAATGGCAGAGTATCGAAGACTAAATTTATCAAAATAAAAAATAAAAAAACTAAGAAATCATTATTACATTTAATTAACACTTTCAATAATAAATTCCTAAACAATAAACATGTCACGTTGTTATATTATTCACTTAATTTTATGTATTTTAATTAATTTTTTAAGTAATAAATATTAATCTTTACATAACAAGGAGTACTTACATTATATTATAATTCTACAAAGGCATATAATAAAGTAATTTGGTTGACATTTAATTAAATATCGGTATAACAGAAAAGCGCTTTTGCCTTTACATTTAAAAAGTTAAATAGCCCGAATATAATAATAAATAACCTCGAGCTTAAATAAACTATTTATTTAATAAAGAAAAAAAGAAAGTCACTTTCTTGAAATTTGTATTCCGTTTACCCCTTTTAGCGTTTCCTTTGCTTCACCGCAATTTACTTTAACGACACTATTGCAAAGTAAATCTGAGGAGACCATTCTTTTTTGTCGTCGTCCATGGCGTGATGCGGCAAGAATTTATTTTCACTACAACAATTTGTTGCAAACCTTAACACGAATGGGTAGAACACAATTTTGAATAACAAAAATTATACACCAAGTTTTTTAAATATCAGTAATGAACCTTAAGATTTTTCTAACGGGTAAGAGGACTTGTAGTAGCATTTAATCAAGACGCTAGAAGGTCTCTGTAAAATTTCTTTAGATATATGATATGGGCTTAGGGAAGCTTATGAAATAAAAATGCTACTGCTTTATTCTTTAAATTATAATTTGTTTGGTTTAATACTTGCTTAGTTTATTTTTCCTTTTAAATTCTATTAGCTTTTAATGTATTTTGCAGATTTAAACTTGAAAATTTTATAACATGATTCATATGATGATTCATATGATGAGACAAATAAAATGCCTTGTACATGTAATACTTTTTATATATCCAAATTATATTTATTAATACGTGAAAGTGTGATTTAGATATAAAATATCTAAAATATTACTGTTGCTTTTGTGTTGTATTCATTTAACAAAAAAAAAAATACTCTTTCAGACCTTTGTAACATAGTCTGTAGTTATTTTCTTCAGACTTCAATCGAACAATCTTTACAAAGTATGTTTGATCATCAATTCACTATTTTCCATACAAATTTTCTCTTCTTTCTTTTATTTGGGTAACAGATATCAACAAAGACATCTTTTTTTTTGTAACAGTTATTTATGTCAGCTATTTAGGTCCGGACTAACTTCAAATATTAATCGTTCATTCGAAAACGGCTCGATGGACCTAGATCAAATTCAGTAGACAAATAGACTATGACATGCAACACTTAAGCTACTTTTAGTAATAAGATTTGCCAAAAAGGTTGTTTCGCAAAATATAAATACATACATATTATATGCGAGTATAAACAAAAATCTATGTTTTTGTAGCAAGTTGCAAAAGGCACCAATCAAAGTGCCCATCCGAAGCGAGGGAAAGTCGCTATAAGTTATAATCACTTTGAATCTGCTGAGTTGTAATTGTATAAGCCCAACATTAACATCTTAATGGATATAATCGACAAAGATTGGTAATAAAATTAGGCGGTAAGTTCGAGTTAATAAAATCAAATGTAAATTTGGCGGCGATTCAGAAACTTCTTAAGGAAATTAAGGATTTACGTAGCGGAGTTCCGTAGTTTTTTCATTAGTCGCTAATTGAGGGAAAGGAACTGGACTGTAAAGTGCAAAATGCAGTTGAAGTTAGTTTGGTTAAAATAAATCGTTAGAGAATTGGCTTAATGATTTTGATAGGATTGATCTAATTTTGGAACAAAAAGATTTTTGTTTGAATTATTTTGACTGATAAAGAAATGTAATGTTATATATGTAGGTTAAAGATTATTTAGAAATGAAACAGGTTCAAACTTCGGGTCTCGCATCTCTAAAATTTTCATGTGCGAATAATATTTCAACACTATTACCACTTTAACTTACGATGAAGGAAAATATCGTAAACACCTGCATGTCTGGAATAACGAAAGAGCGTTTCAAAAGACGTGTAAAGTCCGCACATTCGCAGTTGGCCAACGTGATGGACAATGGCTTGATCCATATCGCATTGTGGTGAGGCCCGCGCCCAGCAATAGGGCAAAAAGAGAGCTGAATTATATTTTATTATTATATATGATTAATTGAAGTACCTCTAAAGGTCTACGTGCGCTATTAAGAAAAATCTGATTTCAATATAATTAAATTTATGTAGAGAAAATTACGGACTGTATTAAATTCAATAGAAGACGCTTAACTTGTTAACACACTCTATATAATATTTCAGACTAAAGTGACTCATATTTACAAAACATATATTGGTAAAGTACTAAAAGAGAAAATCACAAAATCTAGATATCATAGATGATGATTGAGTTAATACTCGTAAATGCTTTTTTCTTTAACTCTTTTACTTTATCTGCCGAGTAAATTACATACATACACAGTATAAATCTATATAAATAATAATAACTTCATTGATTTTTTCATAAAAGTACAAAAGTGTATATATAATTCCATTATTTGTTTGTTCCATTTAATGCAGGTATACTTAAAACACGAAATTACACGAGTGTTTTGTCATGAATCTACCGCTATTGTTCGTAACAAAGCGCCTGAACAACTCCCCGTTCGCAGAGATCGTGCTTGCCTCTAAGAAATTACTCTCACCGAACCACCCCATTGAAATTTAAACAAAGTGAAGTTATTTTTATTATGAAAGATGGTACATTATATTTTTAATAGTGTACCTTGGAAACTATCTCGCTAGTTCCTTTTTATAGTCTTACTGTTTCAAAGTGGGCGGTATCATCCTAGAAATAATTAATTTGCCAATTTAATTATTGACTGATTAAAACCTAACGCAAGTGCTTTATAATATTAATAATGTAATTTAAACAAAATATAAGTCTTGAGCTTAATGCTTAATACTTAGATACTAATAATATATAAGTATTACCACTTATAATTAAGAAGCAAAAGTCTTAAATTTGATTATATTATACAGTGTTTCAATGTAGTTGAAAATAATACAGTAGACTGAGAGGTACCTGTTTTTTTTTTACTTTATACACAATGAATTAACATCTAGCTAAATTTAAATTTTACAGCGACAAGTTTTTTTACTTCTAAATTTTCAATTTAATTCTTATATTCAATGGCTTCTAGGACTTCTAAAATTTAGAGTTTTAAAAGTATAAGATGGCGTGCATAGCTGAGGCCTGGAAGCGTACTATAACTAATCACTGAGAGAATTTCTAACCTTACAGAAATATTGTTACTCCAAGGATTCATAAGCTCTTAGAACACAGGAGATCACCAGTGTATTATTTTTAACGATAAGTTTTAAAAAGGACACACAGTTCGAATAAACATACCAATTTTAAAGCTCGTATCTATTTCGTTATAGAAGCAGCATATTCTATCAATGATATCGTAATCACACTAAATAATTATCATAGGAAGCCAATTGGTACCCCATTTGTTTGGAAAACCAAGTAAAGCTGTTAAAAGTCCCGAGTTTCGCACCTCTGATATTTTCATGTATAATCATTTTGAACATAGTTACCATTGGTTCTATATTAAAGGAAAATATCGTGAGGAAACTTGCAAGTCTGAGAGAGGTTAACGTGTTGTCAAAAATATGTGTGAAGTCCGCCAACCCGAACTTGGCCAGCATGGTGGAACTGGACTATGGCGTGATCCCCTCGTATTAAAGGGGGACCTGAACCTAGCAGAGGGACCTGAACCTAGCAGGGGGACCTGAACCTAGCGTCAAAATAGGCTGAATATTAATAACTAGGTAATGGAAAGATTTTCATCAAACTAGAAATCAAAATCCTAAAATTCAAATAAATGTAGACTAAACGAAAATATCTGTTAATGTTCGAAATTTCAATCGGAATTGTCGCATGTATGATGGATGCTCTTTGGTTGACAATATTTGACGGCCATAGCGATTTTGCTTTTATTACTAACTACCGTTGCCCGCGGCTCCGCCCGCGTTCAGATAATTAAAAAGCAAATTCTTAGATTTTACATACATATTAGTATACTCTTACATATACCACTTTCATTGCGTACCGCATGATTGGTAAATACTGGCAGTGATTGACAATGCTACAAAGGTTCCCCCGTTAATCTCATATTTGATTTAGTAATTTTTGTTTTAGTAATAACATTTATGTACATATGTCTATATGTACTTCTGTTTTGTTTGTTTATTTAGTTTCGGGCGATAAACTCTCAAACTACGGAATTAATTTTAAGCATTTTTACTAATATATAACTATTGATTAATTTAAGATTTAGCTAATTATTTAAATTACATAATGACAACTTTTCTTAACGTTAATCTGTCGCGCAACATGGATTGGTTAGCGCTAGTTAGTAATATTGTCTAAAACGAATTTCAAAAGAAAGTGTAATAAGTAAATAATTTTAAGCAAATACTTCTTATTATTTCATATGGCTCGGCTAATATGATTAAAGTCGCAAGCATTTTATTTTTTCCTTTAAGCCTTTACCTTCTAAGAAATGGTGTGAAAAAGTTGAGGTATAACAGTTCCTAAAACACTTTTTCATAGTTTTTGAGATATGAAATATTTTTAGTTGCCCGCATTGTCAGTTTAACAGCCATAAACTTGTTTCCCATAAAATGTTATAAAATAATATGAATCGACTTAGTTTTACGGTTGATAAAATGAGCCGATATTGTGGAAACGTAAATATTATTTGTATTTATTTTAGTGTTAACCTAACAAAACACGTAAGTTAAAAAAACAACACAGTATTTTGCTATACGAAACCATAACGCGCAAGTTGGATTTGCATTTGCCCATTTTTTACATTAAAAGATTAAAAAATATAAACATTATTTACTAAACAATAAAAATTTACAAATATTACTAATATGTTACTAATTTATAAAGCCAAAAAGTTTGTTTTATTGAAAATTTGAACACAGGCGGGGCCGCGGGTAATTTAGTAGTAATTCTAATAAAATCGTAGAAAGGTCATATCTGTACATTCATTATTTTGAAATTAAAACTACGTATTTTAAAGACGCATGGCGACATCTATTGTCGAATAACTAAAAAACATATAAATGTATATTAATTGAAATAACTATTTTAATGGATAAAATAGCGCTATTGATGATTTGATTTTCAACATAAGCTATTTTTAATTGTTTTTACCATATTTAGTAAGTTACCTTGCTAAACTGTTTACAGATAGTATCGTCGTCATTTTGTTCCAACCAGTTTTTGTATGTTTTCTCAGAAATGAGATATTTTCCCGCGGTAAAAAGTATCCTATATGTTGACCCGGATATCCAGCTATCATCATACCAAATTTCATCCAAATCCCTCCAGTGGTTTTTCTGTGATGCGGTAACAGACAGACAGACAGACAGACAGACAAAAATTCTAAAAACTATAGATTCGGCATCTGCATCGATAATAATGCCTGTTTCAATAAGATTTTCCAAAAAATATTTAATGTACAGATTCGGCTTAGTTAGAATTTTATAATATGTATAGATGTCTTTTTTTATGTTCACCCCGCAGGAATTAAATTCTTAATATTCATACAAGTCATTAGAAACAGAAAGAAATATACAATATTACATGGCGACGTTACATGAAATTTTATAGAGGATTAGCAACTCACTCTCGCTCTGCTCGGGTTCGTCCCTACTTATGTTTTAACGTTTAGCTCATGAATGATATATTTTCCCGCAGTATAAAGTATTTTATATGTTGATCCGGGTAACCAGCTATCATCAAACCAAATTTCATCAAAATCCGCCCAGTTGTTTTACCGTGATGCGGTAACAAACAGACAGACAGACAATATAGATTTGGTTTCTGTATCGAAAAGAAAGTCTTTTAAACAAGATTTTCCAAAAAATATTTAATGTACAAATTCGGCTTAGTTATAATTTTATGATATGTATAGACTTATGTATAATCTTAGCTTTAAGTATAAAGTTATAGCGCCCAGCCCAAATCGCTGGATTCAGAGGGTTGAAATTTTGTAAACGTATTATTAGCTTTTAAAAAATAAAAAAGCCAATTAAAATTGAGTTGAATAATTAAAAAAGTAAATTATAAATTCAGCCTTTTTCAATTACATTACAGATTTAACTGGACTATTAAGGAAAATGTCTCTAAAATTATCATGAACTAAATAGGAAGTATATTCGAGGTGAAGACGTAAACAATATGTGGTAATTTAAAAAGAAGATAAAATACATTTATATAGAAAAGTAATAAAATCATTTCGACTCTAAAATAAACTTCATGAATAACAAAACACTATCTAGCACAAAAGTTTATTTTTGTCGCTAATTAATTCATTTTGAATTATTTAGTATTTTATTTAGTACGTCTATTGTTGCGTATTTGAGATATTTTTAAATTAATTGTTGCAAAATTAAGTATACAAGTATTATTTTATCTATACTAATATTATAAAGAGGCAGAGTTTATTTGTATGTTTGTTTGAACGCGCTAATCTCAGGAACTACTAATTCGATTTGAAAAATTATTTTTTTGAAACGACATTTTCATTAATTAGTCAAATGTAAAATTAAGATAATTTCTTATTTTATAATAGAAAATTATACTAACATTCTGGTAGTCCGATTTTCATAAATACATCAACAAATTTATATATATATACATATATAATATTTGTTTTGTTGGATTTGTCTTCAGCTCGAATAGCAATTCTGCTATTATAAAATTAAACTAACTTTTAATAACTTTTAAAAATAGGAAAAATTCACGAAAAAAATTGAAAAAAAAAACTATTCGACGACGGGACGAACCTGAGCGAAACGAGGATGAGTCGCTAGTATATATATTTGATCGGTTCTGCTAATACTTTTAGGTATTTTATTACTATTGTTTTCTTTGAAAAACATTTTTTTAAGTAAAAAAAGTAAAGTACACTATATTTTCTGTTGTTATTTAGCATTATTACGTACAAAAATTGTAATATGATCATTGCGCAACTGCATATATGTACATAGTATATTATACTCCTAAGTACATTACATGTGCAGATTTGTGAACGTAAAGCGTCTTTGCATTTTCAATTAAGCTTACAAGTTTATACCAACTTATTTATTAAAAGGACACAATTTTAAAGTACTCAAAATAGAGAGAAAATTTACTATAGACTTAATGGTGTTATTTTAGCCAAGATTTAATGCATGTATTAAAGGTTTTTATCCCGGATATAGTCCCTTAAGTGGGTGAAAATGGGGATGAAAGTTTGTAACTTCAGTCAAGTCAAGTCAAAGTAACTTTGGGACGAAACCGAGCGAAGTGAAGGTGAGTCGCTAGTATAGGATAAAGGCGTGTACACAAACATACCGAAATTATGATTTTATTTTAGGGAAGTATAAACTAAATACTAGATATTAGGTTTTTCTAAATATGTGATGTCTAGGCCTCTATCACTAAAAGCAATAAATAATACATTCTTGAGCTTAGATTTTTTCTTTATCAAAACAAAATGTTATTTATTTCTTGTTTCTCGTAAATTTACTGACGTCGCTTCAAATTATTCGCTGCCAGATATTAAGATGTGGATTTTCTGTTCTTATGCTTTTATTTATTTAGCTTTAATATTTTTAGGTATAAAATAATGTTTTGATTTTAAATGGAATATTATATATTTTATACATTTCTTTCAAAGGTTCAGTAATAAATTATTTACCATTACATCAAGTTCAACGGTTTTAATCTCTCTAGTATAATAATAAATGCATATGTTTGTATGTACACATGTAGGTATGTGTTTGCTAGTAAAAAAATTTGCCAAAAGATGAACGTTGTAAAGAATTGTCAATGTTTTTGTATTACGTGGTAAAACGCAACTAAATCACCATTAATCTCATCTTACTAATATGATAAATGTGAATGTTTAGATGGATGTTTGGATGTTTGTTACTCAATCACGAAAGAACGGCTAAACGGATCTGGATGTAATGTGGCACAGAGATAGATTACACCCTAGAATAGCACATAAGCTACTTCTTATCCCGGAAAAATGTACGGTTCCCGTGCGATATATTTGTTTTTAAGCTAGTTAATAAATAATTATTAAATTATGATAACACATGTTAATTTCCCCTTTGCTTTTTTGTCATTGTAATATTTTTCTCATACATAGCATATTTCCATTACTGAAAAGATATTTTCATAAACAGTATTTATTATCAGATGATAAAAAAATCTAGTTATTTCAAATAAACAATTTTTTAAAACATCAAATTTTTCCAAAATTAATATGGAATAAAATCAAGATGCGTGATTTATATGTGAAATTAGTTCTAGTAAATAATTTGGAGCGAAACTTTACACTTTTAACAATAGAAACTAGTGAACATTTTCAACAAAACTACGCAGGAAATTTTGCTAACGAGGCAGCACGTTCAAAGCATTTTACGATTCGATATACGTATCGTTCTGTTCTATCATGCAAAAATATTATACTTTTAAAATTGAAAATTTGAATGTGACAGTGGTATTTTCTCGATATCATATAAATAAACTGCAAAATGGAATATACATATGTGTTACTGTAAAAGCCCGTATGATAGTAAATTTTCGGTTTAACTAGTATATTTTAGGATTTACCAACAGGAGATGGTAAGTGTAAGGATTGTATAAAAAGATATGACCTTTCGAGCTTTTACCGTTAGAGTCTGGTACATCCTAGGTTTTACCAACGATTGTTGGTAAATGTTGGTTTATCTCAAAACTTTGAGTATTGGTCATTGTTGAGATAAAAGCCCGACTTGGATAGCATAGGTTGAGAACATTACAAACGAATGAACGTTATGAACGAACGTTTAAGCGAACGTTATGAACGATTAATGTAGGTACAGTTTTCGTAAGGTCTTTTTTTTATTTCAATCCCAGAACGTCCAATATCATAAGTGCTTTACCAAGCATTTATTTTATTTTTATTTTTTATTTTTATTTATTACAGGGAAACAAACAGTATTATATTACAGACAATTTACATTAAAAAAAAAATAAACACATTTACCAATTAAGTTTCCACAAATAAAAAAATACATAATTAGAGGAAAGAGTAGAAAGAATAAGACTAAATTAAACAACTATACAATACTATATACTATAAACATCGTTAAGTTAATAAGCATCGTTGGTAAACTCTAACATGTACCAAACTCTGATGGTAAAAGTCCGAAACATCGTCTACTTCTTATAAAATCCTTACATTTACCATCTCATGTTGTCAAATCCCAAGATTTACTAGGTAAACCTAAGATTTACCAATATACGGGATTTTACAGTAATATATAAATTGTATACTTTCCATAAAAAAAAACTCAAAATTGTTTAGAAATTGTCTCAAATTTTTAAATGCATTCGTGACACAAAGGCATTGGATAGATAAACTAAACTTTTATCTAAAGCTGTTATTTTTGTGAGCCGCACCTGGATTTTGCCGAGTTAAAAAAACGTTGAAAACCTTTTTAGGCTTTTCCGTAAGTTCAATTTTTTTGCTCAAAAATCTACATAGCTTTCATATCTGGCTTGGAAGTTTATTTTTCGATTGTCATTTCTTCATATGAAATTCATCGATTTATTTACTACCCTCAATTTTTATATTAAGAAAATATTTGATTTACTAAAATAAATATGAAAAATATGTGATAGTTATAAACAAATAATAGATAGATATAAATATTAATAGAGATAAATATAAAATTCTTCTATTAAATATTTTCAAAAGTCCTGCTTACTAAGCCCATACTGATTTTTTGGACTAATCTATATTAACCAAATGGCACTTCTAGAAGCCATTGATTAAAAGAATTGAATTGAATAATCTATATCAAATATTTCTCGTGAAATTCATTATCTGTTCACTTCCAGTAGTAAAAATAAATTTAAGAGTATGAAGCATTTTGTAAAATACATATTTTGAAAGAGTTTATTTAGTGCAATTTTCTGAACTACGCTTGTAATTTTGAAGAAATATTTTGAAAAGCACCTTCTTTTCGCTTCCTTGCCCACCAAAAACAATTTCTATAACATTTTCGGGTATTTCGAAGACTACTATTTGTTGAACATTTATTAAAAGCTAAAATATGTTTTAAAACCATTATTTTCATTAACTGCTTTTTTTAACAAAACGCCATAGAAACATATTGACATTGAATTGCAATAAAATTTTCTATAGAAACCTCAAAAATTATCATTAGAGTGAACTCTAAAGAATAAAATATCTAAGACGATACTCTAAAACATGTTATTTGTATAATTTAGAATAAACAAAATAAATTATTCAATCACGTCGTCTTATAGAAAACTATCACGATCCGCTTCGGTACGACAATCGAAACCCAACTGTAAACCAAATAAGCTACTCTTTTATTCCAAGCCAAGCTCGTTCCAGCTTTGTTTTGGGTATATGTAAATTCGGTTACAAGCTGCCTTACAATTTCTGAAAAACAAATTCTTATCTAAAAACTAGTTTTTGGTCGTGACTGAACTTATATTAAATGTACCTATATATGTATTGTTTTCAGCCCTTTTAACGTCCCATTGCTAGGCACGGGCCTCCCTTCAATACGACGGGGATCAGGCCATAGTCCACCACACTGGCCAAGTGCGGGTTGACGGACTTCACATGTCTTTCGAAAACTTGCTAGGTTCTCTCAGACATGTAGGTTTCCTTACGATATTTTCCTTTACCGTAAAGTAAGTGGTAATCATGTTAGAAATAATTCGCACATGAAAATATCAGAGATGCGAGACTTGAACGCAAGTAAGGGATTTGAACCTGCTTCACTCGGTTTCCCAAGTGAGCACGTTAACACTGGGCTATCATTGCCTTCTTACATTAAATACTATATTAAAATACAGGGGCGGCGTACATGTATGTACATAGATGTCGATCCAATAGACTGACTTCTACATGACAACTAGCAAACTGTAGTGACACAAATTACAGGAAACAAGATACAATATAATAAAAGGATTTTTACGTAAATTAAATTCAATGATATTATATATAGCATGAGTCTACATTTACACTTGTATAACAGTATTTAAAATAAAACTGTCAAATTGGTTAGATTATCGCTATACTATATCAATGTAATGGATTTTAAGTTAATTCTATTAGAAAAAAGTTAATTAATTGTTCCTGTAAGCTAAAAATATATAAAAATGAAGTGAAATCCTTGCAGATTTTTCAGGACGAGTATGATTAATGAGCGCATCAATGGGGGTCGCCAGCAGTGGCTTAGAGTGATGTATTGCTTCCGACGTACAATGCCAGATTCAGTTATTATAGATTTTTAGATAATATTTTGATGGATACCCCCTTATAAATAACTTTTGAAAATGGATTATTTTGAACATATTTTTATTCTAGGCTATTTTCATTGTATTTTTTTTTATTTCAATATGGTTCTTGTAATCGAATAAAAAGGAATCTATTGAAAATTATAAATTTTATTTATAAAGAAAAAAAAACTTAAATTATCTAAAAAATATGATTTTTAGAAATAATGTACATAATAAAATTAATACCAAAAAAACATTTTTTCATAAAAAAATTACAAACTTGTACCTGACGTTCCACTTACGATTTCTATAATAATTTAAGCAAATAATATTACTATTTTCAAAAAAGAATGACGATGGTAGAAAAAAAATTACATCTAGATCGTGTGTTCGTTCGTGTAACATTTAGACTCAATTCCGCCTCCTTTGAACCAGCCGCTATTAGGTTTAAAACATACACTAACGCTTAAAATTAGGAACGAAATAGGTTGTTTCGGTCACGGCGACAAACTAACTGCGTATAGTATAAATACACAAGTATGTGCGCAAACACAAGTGCATTCTGTTTTACATCACTCTGAAAGATCTATAGGACGAAAATTTGAGACGACTGGTGAGAGATTAGGTGCAGGACAGATGGCTTAACGTGCTCTTGGAAGCATGGGGGGGAGGGGGGGGGGGGGGTACATAATCGAATACTCTGAGATTGTGACTGAGAATTTCTTTAGAAAAACCCAATATTTAACTTGGGCCCACATAGGACTTGAACCCAGTACCACCGGACAGTACAGCAGTAGCAGTTGTCAATATCTAGTACCTACCTTACCATTCAGTTGTGGAACCCAAAAGATATGTGAGAGAATAGACGTTTAGACAAATGGTCAGTGAGTGTCAGTAAATCGGATGACAAATTGCACGTCTGGCCGGTATTTTATTTGCTGTATAACGAGATATAAAATTCAAAATTGATATATATTTTTTTAGATAACAGTCGTGGTGTAGTAGTATATTTTATACATATACATATATATTATGTACAGTTTAATATGATATGCTTGTAATGTATGATACAATATGACATCATATTCCACTACGCCGGTAGTTTTGGGTTGAAAAGACTCACGCAAATCATAGTTGGTGGATATACTTACAATAAATACCGACAGAATATTTATAATAGCCTGTATTTGAAAGTTAGCTATAAAAGAGCACAACGTTGGGCTAAAACACTGCACCTTCGTGACCTAGACTATGTTCTCAGTTGACAACTATTTGTGTTATTATGTCGATCACGTAGTAGCAGTACAAAAAAGTTCCTAAAACTTTTCTGGAATACCATCAGCATACAGCAGTAAAAAAGTGCCTAAAAGTTTGCTGGAGTATATTAGCTGCGTACTAAAAATTCATTGAAATCCATCCAGCAGTTTCAACGTAGCCTGATAATGTAATGTTATATGTGTAATTGTGTTATATGTATGCCGTAATACAGGTCTCCTAGTACGGCAACAGAGGCTACCATATCTTTTGAGTCGACACAGCCTAATTTAAACTGAGCTTAAAAAACAAATTATCCTGTATAATAATATATGTATATTTGTTTTTGTATGTAATATGCTTACTGTTTTATGTGTTTTTGTTCAATAAAAAAAAATTATTATTATTATTATTATTATTATATTTAGGATACTATTATAGCTGGTTGGTATCCTGCTCACCAAGGATGTATATCAGACACCGTTAACGCATTGTAGTTTACAGCAATCAACCTGAGCATCCGCGAATATCTTAGTATCCTGAATGCATTATTTTGCATTTTATTTAATACACATCTATATTATAGTAGTAGTATACATTATAGTATAATATACTACTTACTTATGTACCTACCTATAGTATTTTATAATGTACATATATTAAAATTTATTAAACTATTTATATTTGAGTATTTATAATAAAGTGTATTTTAATTAATTTTTTTAAGTGTATTTAATGTGTAATGTGTATGTGGTATAATGATAACATAGTTTCTCGCTACAACCGTTGTCACGGCTACGGTCGCTTAATGCGCCGCCGGGGCTTGTAAACATCATGTATCTTTGTTGTCATAAGTTGACGGAAATGAAAAAATAAATTTGTACATATTATTATAAAATTCTACTTGAGTCGAATTTCTCAACTCTAAATTAAATATTTTTTGGACAACCTTATTAAAATAGTCATTTATATTGATGTAGAAGCCGAATCTATAGTTTTTAGGATTTTTGGCTGTCTGTCTGTCTGTGACCGCATCACGAGAAGACCACTGGACAGATTTTGTTGAAATTTGTTATGATAATAGCTGGTTATCCGGGTCAACATGTAGGATACTTTTTACTGCTTATCTCATCTCTGAGAAATCTATACTAAACGTTAAAACGTAACTAGGGACGAACCTGAGCGGAACGAGGGTGAGTCGCTAGTTCAGAATAAGTTTACATTTTATGTATATTCAAAGAATATTTATTTTTATTATTTAAATGCCTCTTTTCTACAACTAGCGACTTGCGTCCTTACGCAATTTTTCGCGCTCTCTCTTTATTAAATAATTCAATATTAAATAATAAAATATTATTTCTTTTTTCGTCGACTTTCGCTGTAAAACTGGTCCGTAAAAGCCTTTTTATGTTATCGCAATAACAACACTCTATATACAAAGTACATATATAATATACACCCTGTAGGTTCATTGCAAATATTGTTGAAAGTAGTTTTGAAACCGAGTGAGTAGTTTCGGAGACTAAGTACCTTCTTATATCAAACTCAAACATTTACTTCTTTACATTATAAGACGTTAAATAAATTTAATTTATAAAATCAAAGCTACTATTAATTACTTAGTTACTAATAAAGTTAGAAATTTATAGTTAAATATATTAAGTAAATTACTATATTGGAAGCTTGTAACTACAGAACCAACTCGTAATACTTTATCGCATTTTATATTAAGTTAACCCAACATCAGGTTGTATACTGTTCGTTTTATTTGCGTACAGAGAGTATCAGAACGACCTACATTATGGTAAGAAATTACACTTTCTTGCTCTTTCAGAGATGGTTATAAGAAACGCTCCTTTACGCCTGAAATATTTTAATGGTCGTCCGCAGTTTTTTTATTGGAGTCTAGTTACACGTTTCAATTTTTTTATTTAAAATAAAAGTAGCCTAAGTTACTCCTTATAATATCAGCTATCTGACAGTGAAAGTCCCGTTAAAATAAGTCCAGCTGTTTCGGAGATAAGCCGGAACAAACAGACAGACAGACAGACAGACGAACATTTTTAAAAATTCTGTTTTTCTTATAAGTACCCTATATAATTTCATATGCATTTAGTAAAAAGCTGTTATTTTGACATCACATTTTTTTTAATTTCAATTTTTATTTATATGTATAGATGTATAGATGTTTTACTTCGATGATCATCGGTTTGATATAAATGTTGGTTGGTTTCGTATCGTGCCTTTGTTTAATTTATCATACTAATGTAAATAAAGTAAATAAATTATTAACGATGTTCGATTTAACTATCAATATTTTACAATTAATTTATTCAATCATATTAATATTATTATATGCTAGATCATTTTTATTCAGTACAAAAGTAATAAACACTTTTTTTTATAAAAATCCGTACTGATTATAGTTATCGTACATTTAGTATTGTAGAACATAGAGCATAATATTCTTCTAGTACATAGAATACGTTAATAGACGCGGTGGTAGATTCCTCATGGACTTACATAATGACATTTAATTTAAATTTAAAGTGTAAAACTGACGATTCAAAAGTGCTTGAAAAATTCTATTTAAATAAAGTATATTTTGATTTTATTTATGCACATGTATATAAACATACTACCCAATACAATAAAAATATGAGACTTCTATGACAAAACTTATTAAAATGTTTGTTTTTGTTTAGTAGCTTTTAGTTATCAATATAAACATTAGGGAAAAAGTTTTTTATATGTAGATATATACATTCTATTCATATACAGTTTTTCTCAAATTTTCTATAATGATTATCATCAAATATTGACCGCTGGGCGAACACTAGTACATACTACTAATATTATAAATACGAAAGTTTGTGAGGAAGTATGGATGTCTGGATATATACATATAGTTAGTTTGTTACTCTTTCACGAAAAACTACCTAATGGATTTTAATGAAACTTTACAATAATGTAGCTCATACATCGGAATAATATATAGGCTACTTTTTTTTCTCGGAAAAATATATGGTTACCGTGAGATCGATTTGTTTTTGTTTTTCTAGAGGCGAACCCGAGCGAAGCGAGAGCGAGTCGCTAGTTAATAATTAGGTATATTACTTATTATTACTTCTTAATTCTACTTATTACTTGTAAATAATTAACCGAAGTTAATTTTTTAATATTATCACTTATCACAATACATTTAAGTCATTTGTATATTATACTAAATATAGTCTAAAATAAACATAAACAAAAACCGTAACTGCTCACTTTCTAAAAAGGGACTATAGCACTGAGACTTGAACACAAGTCCGACTTAAGAGTTATACCGCAAGCCCGAGTGCCTTTGAAAGCTCGTTGAACTGTCTGAACCTAAAAAGCAGTTGACTCCGATTGATATATTTACTATTTGTCTAGAACCCATTCAGTAAACGTGAATGAGACTTAGTAAAGATCGTCGAGATCAAGTTTCCCAGACAGGTACTTTAGCATAGTCAAATTGAACCTTAATATCTTGTTATATGAATATAATTTAATAATAGAAATGAATAGGTGAAATTTATTTGTGCTTAGGAGATTTTTATAAAATAACTGAAACGTATGTATTTAAATAATTTATGTTTTATATTATCTAACTAGCAACTTACTCTCTTTTCGTTCGGGCGCGTCCCTAGGTACCCTTTAACTTTTTGAGCGAAACTCTAATACTTTTTCTAAAATAAAAGTAGCCTAAGTTACTCCTTCTTATATCAGCTGTCTACCAGCGAAAGTACCGTTAAAATTGGTCCAGCCGTTTCGGAGATTAGCCGGAACAAACAGACAGACAGACGGACAAAAATTTTAAAAATTGAGTTTTTTTTAAAGTACTGTATATAATTCCATATTCACTTACTATAAAGCTTTTATTTTGACATTACAAACAGACACATCAATTTTATTTACTTTTAAAGAAGAGGTACATTTTTTTTTATTTATTATATTGTTAAAATTATTACTTTACATTCCGGCGATTTCTTTTTAAATTAACATAGTTATAGTGTATTTATAAAGAAATATAAAATTTGGTCCCACTTTGAATTGGTACGAATTACACTTTTCCTTTTTTTGAAAACAATTTTGTTGACAAATATTAAGTCACATAATCTATGAGTGTATTTTTTTTTTTATTTTTATATTTGCCGCTATTTTAATCAGAGTTATAAAGGCAAGTGTTGTAAAAAATAAAAAAAATGTCTATTAAATAATATGACTTTCATCAAAACGAGATAACTTTGAAACCTTCCTTTTATCATTTTATGTGGCAACAATATCCAATAATGTTTGATTTTCCAAAGTTCGCTTGCAAAATCTCATTTCTTAGGTAGCTCGGGGCTTTGTGCCATCTACTGCCGTTCGTCTTAGAATTTCACTTCACAAATTTCAGCTTCGATGTAATTATAGACCGTCTTCATCTTCACAGACGAATACTAGGGTAGATGCTTCATCTTTGAGAAATTTTATCATAAAATAAAGACCCGGCTTCGCGTTTCTGTGGCACACATATAAAAACCGTTAATTTTGCAATAAAAAAGGAAATAATCATGGTAAAAACTATCCTACCTTTTAAGTTGAAATAAACAACGCATTTTGAAAAATAATTATGTTAAGATCGGATAAGTAGTTCCGAAGTACACCTCGGACCAACATCGTGACACGGGAAGAAAAAGAACAAATCCAGTTTATTTTTTAATTTTTTGTTTCTGTCTGTTTGTCTGTTTGTACGGGTTAATCTCCGAAACTGTTTGACCAACTTAAATAAAATTTTGCATGGTGATACCTTATATCCCCGGTTAGCATATTGGATACTTTTTATCCCGGAAAAATAAAGAGTTCCCGTGGGATAGTTAAAATACTGTAGTAACTTATACAGTTTAGTACACAAAAACTGCTGATTGGATTTTAATGAGACTGTACAATAATATAGTTCATACATCATAATAACAAAAAGGCTACTTTTTATCTGGGAAAAATGTAAAGTTTCCGTGGGATAGTGGGATAGATTTGTTTTTGTTTGTCTAGAGACGAACCCGAGCGAAGCGATGGTGAGCCGCTAGTTTAGTATAAATGTGAAAGTTCGTATGGATATCTACATTATGTTAGTTACTCCTTTACTCTGAAAAAGCTGGACGAGTTTTAATGAAATTTAGTACACAAGTACCTATCCGAGCGAACCGATAGCAAGTCGATAGTATATTATAAACCACCTATAAAATAAACATAATAATATGTATGTGTAAAAGTATTTCAATATTAAAAAGAATCATTTCATAAAAAAAAAATACAGAAAGTGTTCTTATGTAATATAATCAGCGGCTTATGATCAAAACAATAACATAATGTACTAAAAACGATGCTTGTACTACATATATATATCTAAAAAAGCAACTAACTTTATAAGTATGAAAAAGTTATTAAAAGCAAGCTAAGATTAACTATTAATTAACAATTAATCAAAAAGGCATATATTTAATTAAGTTAATTAGATGCATTAGGGGCGTTATAAGTTAGGGGGTATTTGGAAATAATACTAAATTAGTTATACTGACCTCGAGCCAATGCTTAATAAACGACTAACGGGCGTCATGCCAAATTAATCCCTGGGATAAAGTGATATTGTCGAATCGACGCCTTATAATATTGAATTTCTATACATTTCTATCACATATACTAATATTGTATGAAATTATTTTAGGTGTCGCAATCACACACATCTGCGTCCACATGAAGGAAATTGAGATTATTAATATAGGAAAATAAGTAAGGCGTAATTTTTATAATATTAAAGCCATTTCAATTATAAATGGTAGCCGATTACTATGGTGGAAGCGTGCTCTCTCTGGAAACAGCGAAGCAGGTTCAAATCCCGGGCCTCGCAGTTACGGAATTTTTATATTGGAATCTCATTTTAAACATGATTTCTACTTTCTTACTACTTCCTGCAGTTTTTATGTTCATATATTTTTATGGTGCATGTTGCAGTTCCATAAATCATGGTATCTCTCAGCATGCAAAAGCTATCATGTGAAAATTAAGCTTGTATAATTGTTCACTCAGTTTGGAGCCGTATATATTAAATAAATAAAAATGTCTGAGAGAACCTGAGTTTTAGAAAGACTTATAAAGGCCGCCAACCTACATTTGGCCAGCGTAATCGACTATTGGCTAAACCGTTAAATTGAAAAGAGGTTAATATCTCAACAGGGAGATATTAAAAAACGTGAATTTATGTAAGTATATTTGATAAAAAATACAATATATGAGAATATTAGAACCTAATTAGTTTTAGAAAGATTTTTTGAAAAGAAGAAGAAAAGATTTGTATGAAATTCACTAACGTACATTTGGCAAGCATGGTGGCCTTTAACTAAACTCCCTCTCATTGAAAGGAGGGAGGAGGAGGAGGGGGGGATGGGGATGACAGTTTGTAGGGGGAAGAAACCTAGAGACGAACTCGAGCGAAGCGAGAAGAACATACACACACAATAGAATAATTCCACGGGAACATTTTTTGTACTGATATAAAAAAAAAATGTCACTAAATCAAAAACCAGCTCTTTACTCCGCCGTTGTGTGAAAGACACAGCAATAAACACCTTTGCAATTATTAAACTTGTAAGGGCAACCTTTTGACCCAAAATACCTTAAACTGTTATATACCCTTTATAATAAACATATGAACATAGTTATACAAACTCATACTCAATTTACAATTCAAATCCAAGCGTATACATTTTCAAATATAATAATTATTTTGAACTATCTCATATTTGATTTAGTTAAGTATTACTAAATTATTCTATAACTTAGAGAATTTGGCGCCAAGCTGTTACTGTATTGTAATGGGATAATTGAGTTAATAAACATTTATTAGATATTTACATAATATGTGTATGAGTAATACTAGTATTTGAGTGCGAATTGGTTGACACATTCTCTACAGATCTACGACTCTGATAGCGTATTTTATATATGTACTAGCGACTCACCTTCGCCCCGCTCGGGTTCGTCCCTAGTTACGTTTTAATGTTTACTATATATTTCTCAGAGGTGAGATATTTTCCCGCAGTAAAAAGTATCCTATATGTTAACCCGAATAACCAGCTATTATCATACCAAATTTCATAGAAATCTGTCCAGTGGTTTTCTCGTGATGCGGTCACAGATAGACAGACAGACAGATAGATAGACAGACTGATAAAAATTCTAAAAACTATAGATTCGGCCTCTGCATCGATAATAATGACTATTTTAATAAGATTTTCCAAAAAATATTTAATGTACAGATTCCATTCAGCTAGAATTTTATTATATGTGCCTCTGGATGACTAGCAAGATGCCTATGTGTTACTATAGATCACAGTATACTAAATTTCATCCAAATCCATCCAGCCGTTTAAAGTGAAGGAGTAACACACATACAAACATACGCAATTTTAATAATAGTACAATTGTATAATTTCTAAACGTCAATAGGTGATAAATGATAACCTGGCCATGAAATCTATACCTACATACATAAAATAGGTAGACAAAAGAGTTCAGTACCTTTTTCGGCTCTGTTTGTCAAACGATTTTCTTTTATTTTGTTGAGTACCTATTTACGAAACTTTACGTACCTATACATAAAAAGGTAGTTTTTTTTTAAAGGAAATTAAAATTGAAATTACGAGTACTCGGCGAGCACTAATAAATGTTGTAATTCAAAAGAACAGTACAAGAAGTATTGGCCGTTTCCATATTACGAGTATTTAATACTAGTTGTAACCTCTACTGCTTCGTCCCCTTGGCTATCTAATGCAAGAAGAATTTTTCAAATCTGGTTAGTAGTTCCTGAGATTAGCGCGTTCACATAAACGAACGAACGATCGACCGACCGACCGACCGACCGACCGACCGAACGAACGAGCGAATGAACAAACAAACTCTGCCTCTTTATAATATTAATATAGATTAGTATTATGTCGCTTAAAAGGTTTAATTAAAAAAAAATAAACGAAAAATCACTAATTGTTGAGTTAAAAAAAAAACTATAAAAAATATAAAAAAAATATATTTTTATTCTTTTTGCAGTAGGTGGATTTAAAAAGAAAATAGATGTTTCTATAGGAAATTACGTGGTCACAGGAGGAACACCGCTTAATTAGTGTCGTATCAGATCTAACCAGTGGATTAGACAAAGTCGACGTGTAGTTTACAGACAAAAATAATAGAACAAGAAATAAAATAGCTTGGGCATTTATTACAAACTCATTAAATTTAAATTTAATGTCATTTTGCAAGATTAAAATATAACAGATATTTGTATAAGATGAATTCTGCCATAGTTCTAAAAAGTAACAAAAAAAAAAATATTTTTTCAACACAAAATGAGAATTGTGTACAAACAGAATCTTACCATTACTATTTTATTATATAAATGTATGATGGGTTTAGACTGCATTTGGTCAAGTACAGAAAACTAAAAAAGTTCTTCAAAATGATGCTCAGACAATAATTGGTGTTGAAAGATAAATGAGTTTTTAATTTAGAATAATAATCCTAAAAGATTTTATACACAAAAATCCCTGCAACTGATGAACTATGGCATAAACTATTTTATCTTTAACTAAATTGTAATCTTCAACAAAATTGAGTATTAGTCTACGTAATTGCTTTTCCACGGCTTGTGTAAAGAGTATGTGAAACGTTGGTGCTTGTTGAAAAGTTAGCGTTCACTTTGAAGATAATGTTTTTGTCATTATGTTTATGTAGGACATGATGTTTTAGGCTTTGATGTATGATTTCTAAGAGATTCCATTAAAGACTTGTTATTTTTGAATTTTATGAAGTAATAAATTATTTTTATTGAAAAATCTAGTTAAAAATATTATAATGACCGTCGTAACATACTTACTTAAACTTTTATTCCCTATTTCACCCCTTTGGGAGTTGAATTTTGAAAAATCTTTCCTTAGTGGACGCCTATGTCATAAGAGGAATATGTGTGCGAAATTTTAAGTTTCTTGCCCTAAAAATTTGTTTTGTGCGTTTATTTAAAACTTTCGTCCCCTATTTTACCCTCTTAGGGGTTGAATTTTAGAAAACGCTGAAATACGTAACTCATTATATTTGCCATACTCAATTTGTATTTTGTACGAAATTTCATGCAAATATGCCCAAGGAATAAAAAGTTTCATACCAATTTTGAAAAATCCTTCCTTAGTGGATGCCTTCGTCATACGAGGAATATGTGTGTGAAATATCAATTTTCTAACGCTAAAGGTTTGGCCTGTGCGTTGATACATCAGTCAATCACTATTGCCTTTTATATATATATATAAATACATATAGATTACTTGCATATTATAAAATATGTTTTAAATGTTTAATTTTAACTTCATGCATTGTAGATACTTTGTTGTAGGCAAAATAATTTAGTGCAATATTTTTATGACTATACTGTTTTATAATTATAAGTCAATGATATAACGAAAACTTAGGCTTAATAAAAACTTAAAAAAAAAACCAACTTCCAGACGTTAAAAAGTAAAAGAAACTGATCGGGTGTTTTCATTTCCTATACGTAATCGAATATTTTCGAAGTCGGTGCCAGCTGATAATGCTGTAAGATAACTGAATATTTAATAGTAATAGTTAAAATACGAGTATTATACATTTTGTGATGGTATTTCTACAAATCGTACATACATACATCGTATGTACATTATGCACAATTTATATATTATGTTCTAAGATTATAGGATGCTAGCGACTCACCCTCGCTTCAGTTACTATTGAAGAAATAGAGTATTATATATGTATATATATATATATATATATATATATATATATATATATATATATATATATATGTACATAAGTGTGATTAGTTGTTATTTATTTATTTATTTATTTTTATTTGGAACAGAAACAGAAAAACAAATTAAAAAAAAAT
Organism: Fabriciana adippe; assembly: GCA_905404265.1. Taxonomy (NCBI): domain Eukaryota; kingdom Metazoa; phylum Arthropoda; class Insecta; order Lepidoptera; family Nymphalidae; genus Fabriciana; species Fabriciana adippe. The sequence goes on along the minus strand of FR989995.1, from coordinate 10,976,706 downwards.
CACAACTACGTATTAAAAAACTAAAAATATCAATTTAAATTTGTTATCCAATTACATCTGTACACAACATTTAAATGAAATCATATAATTATTTAAAAAAACTTAACCAAAAGACAAAAAAACAATATTACAATATGTGCATGCAAAGTTCAATATGTATATTAAAAAATAAAAAGAAAATAATATTAACATTTCATAAAAGGAGAAGAAACAGACAAAGCATATCGTTATAATCGAAGTTATAAATATAAAATAATAATAATAATAATAATAATAATATAATATATAATAATATAATATAATAATAATTTGGGAACTATAATTTATTTAATTTTTTCTTGAATATTAAAAAACTATCATTAAAAATGTCGTATTCATTATTTAAACTATTGTATGTTTTACACATTCTGTGTAAAGGGTTATTTTGGGAAACATTATTAGTTGTCGAATTATTTTGTTGTTATTATTATGGGTTGCATTATAACGTGTTTTCCCGTAGGAATAAGATAATCTTCCGCGGTAAAAAGTAGCCTATGTCACTTCTCAGCACTCCAACTATTTCCGCAGAAATAATCACGCTAATCCGTCACTCTGATTTGACGTGAAAGAAGGACAAACAAAACTTTCACATTTATAGTATGGATTTAAATTTAACTTTTAAGAAAAGTAATCTTACTCTATAAAGTTTATATTTTGTACATAAAAAGGAACTTTGTATAACTAAAAATGCATAGAATTTTCAGATAGAAATGGGAAATATCAGCTGGAATAAACTTTTTACCACGATACCGTTACAAGCGGTGTAGAGTGTTAAAAATGTAGAGCCTCTTTGCTTGTGCAAACATATGTATTGTGCGGTACGGGAATGGCCACGTAGAAAGAAAAACATGAGCTCTTTTATGTACTTAAATGAAGTTTACATATATTTTAATGTAAATGAATTGCTACTTGAAATGTGGTCACATTACTAAAATATAGTTAATAGTGAATACATAAAATTCACATATAAATATATATATATTCTTTATTGCATACAAGCGACTCACCCTCGCTTTGCTCGGGTTCGTCCCTAGGTTGATTCCTCATACAAAATTTCATCCCCATTTTCACCCCCTTAAGGGATGATTTCCGCGATAAAAAGTATTCTTTATCTTTTCCAGGGTCTCAAACTATCTTCTTACCAAATTTCATCCAAATCGGTTCAGTAGATCCAGAGATTACCCCCTCACAAACTCACAAGCTCACAAACTCACAAAGTTTACGTCTTTATAATAGACCAATGTGGGTAAAATATGTGTCGTGTCTGTTTAAGCATGTTTTGGGTAAGTACAAGTACAATCTCTTTTGCATGCTCTCACCACCTTTCTAATTCCAGGCTATACCTAATAATAATTAATAATAATATTTGTTCGATTTGAACTTGAATAGAATATATGTACATTGTGCATATAATAATGTAATAACTATGTACTTGTAAGTGCACTTACATTGAAATACATGCAGACTTTTCCAATGTGGAGTTGCTATGTATTCATATAATATAGTTCATACAAAAATACTAAAATCGCGATTAAGAAATGGAAGGAGGGGTAGGAAGGTGAAAAATACTTTATGATCTTTTCTCATACCTACCAAATATACTAAAAAAAATCATTAAAATAGGTCGAGCCGTTTCGGAGGAGGGCGATCAGAAACACCGTGACACAAGATATTTACGAATATAAATTAGGTATTCTATGATTTTAGGACATTTAAACATAACTTCTAAGAAAAGTAAACTGGCTTTATAAAGTTCATATTGTTACATAAGAAGGAATTTCGTTCTATAACAAAAAAAAACGTCTACTTTCAATTTTTTTATCGATAATCGGTTGGGGGCAGTGGTAGCCCAGTGGTAACGCAACCGCTTGGGAAACCGAGTGAATCGAGTTCAAATCCCGGGTCTCGCACCTCTGATATTTTCATGTGCGAATCATTTCCAACATGATTACCACTTGTATTAACGGTGAAGGAAAACATCGTGAGGAAACCTGCATGTCTGAGAGAACTTAGAAGGTTTTCAAAAGACATGTGAAGTCCGCTAACCCGCACTTGGCCAGCGTGGTGGACTATGGCCTGATTCCCCTCGTACTGTAGGGAGGCTCGTGCCCAGCAGTGGGACGTTAAAAAGGGCTGAATACAATCGGTTGACAAACAGAAGAGAAAAAGGTACTGAACTCTTTTGTCTTTGCTAATTTATATTATACATATATTTGTATATATGCCTATTTATATTATGTAGACATAATAATAGTATATTAATAAAGGCCCACCCTCGCTTCACTTGGGTTCTCATCTAGAAATACAAAAAAATATCTATCCCACGGGAACCGTACATTTTTCCCAGATAAAATGTAATCTATGTATTATTCTGATTTATAAGCTATACAGAAGTTTTTGCTTGAAAGAGTAACAAACGTCCATATATCTATACATCCAGACATCCATACGTCCTCACAAACTTTCGCATTTAAATTATTAGTAGGATCATTTATACTTGATGTACCTAATTTCGAGTTCTCTTTATATTTTATAACAGAATATTCAAGCATATTATTTTGTAAGGTAAATATAATAATAGTCATAGAAGCAGTCTCAAGAAGCTCTAGTACTTCGATCGTTAGGATACTGAGCAAAACAGACGAGCAACGTGCGCTACAGTGATTTATTATCTGCCTTCACGACAGCTGGCGATTTCGCCTCCTAACGGAGTCTAAATCTATCCAATAAAAAAGTTTTTAACTTATCTCAGATAATCTGTTAGAGATGGGAATATTTTAAAAATTTGCTATAAAATATGTTCTTATAAAGATTTTTTATGGTAGCAATGTTTTTATTTAAAACTTATCGTATTCAGTATTTTTCAATGCATTCTGCTGGATACGGGCCTCTCTCAATCAGGCCATAGTCCACCACGCTGGGCCAGTACGGGTTGATGTTGATTGTTACGTCTTTTGAAAACTTGCTAGGTTCTCTCAGACATGCAGGTTTCCTCACGATGTTTTCCTTTACCGTAACACAACATTGCATGAATACATATCTTAAAAAAAATAAAGAGCTATAGATTTTGCTGTGTCTTCTTAAAATATTCGCTCTTTAATGAACTTTTTAATAATAAAGATCATCCACCCCTTTCGCTTCTTATATAAAAAAATCTTTCATAACGGTTTCCTTGATATACATCTAAAAAATATCTTTTCTTCGCTGTAATATTTTGCCTAAAAATTAGTATTCAGTATCTAAATACAAATTATACTGTATGTCATCGCTCATACAAATAGAAATAAGACTGTTTCCATTAAGGAGAGGCTCTGAGTCAACAAACAAAGCATTCTGCATTATAACAATGAATTAGAATCTCGCTGAAGTCTGAAAACCAATTATTGTTAGAAACTGTGGAACATTTTGCAACTCACGAAGTGGTTTGATAATTTAGAACTGGCATTCGATTGGACAGTGAACGTTCATTTTCAGCACCTGGTCCTTATATTTGTACATACATATTTCATAGTAAATAGCATTATTTAATTTTTTTATATATTTTTATTTGCGGAATTATGTCTAAAGCTAAATTTTCCATTGTATTTTGAATCTATACTAATATCATAAAGCTGAAGAGTTTGATAGTTTGTTTGGTGAACGCGCTAATCTCAGGAACTACTAATCCGATTTGAAAAATTATTTTTGCATTAGATAGCCCGTTAACTGAGGAAGACTATAGGCTATATCTCATCCCGGAAGAATGTACGGTTCCCGTGGGATAGATTTGTTTTTGTTTAGGGACAAATCCGAAGCGAAGCGAGGGTGAGTAGCTAGTGTTTAATATGCTGTACTATAAAGTATTAGACATTAGTACTACTTATATAAATATATATGTGTATGTTTGATGAATTTAGGTGACATTTAGGAAACATAGACTTATAGTTTCTAGTAACATATAGGCTATGGTTAAGCATAGGGACGCACCCCAATGAAGCGAAGGTGAGTTGTTAGTCTAGTATAAAGCGTTCAGAAATTGAAACTGTTAAATTTAATGTTGTACACTAGGGTGGGGCGTCAATGTATGAAGAAAAAAAAATTTCATCAAATCGATTTTGAATACCTGCACAAAGTTGTTTTTGGTTAAATCATATGTAAATATAATTTTATTTATTTTTATTTCAAATATTTTGAGCCCTCTACCTTAGCTCAAAGATGCAATAATTTAATTAAATTAGGTATATCTTTAAACGTATAGAGAATGTTACCAAAATCAAAATGCTAGTATATTTTAGAGTATAGGTAACACAGAAATACTTATTTTATAAACCAAAATCATTATTTAGGAAAAAACATAAAAAATACATATTTTATAGAAAGCCAAAATCGTGAGAAATTATGTAAATTTTTCAGTTTTTTTTCTGTACATTAAAATTCTTTTTTGTTTCAAAATATACCATTTTTGCGCGCGATTTGTCTTTAGAACGAATACATTCATCTCTGGCTTCTTCACCAGCCACAATAATCGATGCTTCACTGACCATCTTTACACACCGCTCCACTGCTTGTGTGTGACAAGGATAATCCAGCAAGTCGATCGAAATGTGGGAGTATGATGCAATCAGGTGTTCCAATTCTTTGTCACTATATCTTATAGCATTGGAGGAGACGTAAGTTGTCACTCACTCCATATAATCATAACAGTGTCGTCATTGGCCTCAAAGTTTAAATTCGGAACTTTAAATATTCTTAGCCCAGGTTTTGGATTTTTTCTAGGTGCAATTATTCGCCTTAATCCCAATTCTTTTATATATGGCCGGTTGTCGTATAGAATTGCTAATAAAAGGTTTTCGGGATGTGAAAAAAATGAATTTCTTTGTATAACTAGATCGATAATCTTTTTAACGCTATAGCTCAAACATTGAGAGAATTGAATTAATTTGTAGGCGTGGTTTGGGTCTTGTTTAAATGAACTCTCTTTCTTTATACAAAACCACACGCAGCATAAACTCTCCTGTCTTTGGTCATACAGAAAAGCCCTTTCAAGTGCAGATACTCTAGTTCGACTCGTCCCCTAGGACAACTACAGTTGTTAAAATCAATGCATTTACAGTTACAAATATAAAACAATTCTGTAACACTTTTTTGTTACCATTCTTGTAATTTGACTTTAAAGTTTTCAGTTTGATTAGATTTTGGATAGCGTAAAAAATGTAAGTACATAATATCGTAGTTACTTTTCAATACTTGTTTTACGCGTTGTACGGTAACAATTGGTAATGAAGCTGTAGTTCACACTTCTATAACATCAATTGCTACTGTATCCAATACTTTAGAGATAAAAGGTTGTTTGCCATTACCTTTATATTTTTCTTTATTTCTAACAAAAATAATATGCTTCAATATGTCGGCTGTTCTTAGAAGCACTGATTTATTAATCAAACAAGGTGATCCTAAAATGGGATAGACTGTTTCGTTTCGCGTAACTCCTTTTAACATTATGTCGATATAGTTTTAAACTCGCGCCTTAAAATGGACTTGATCTTACAAGTTACAGTAATGAATTAAGTCTATGTAAACTAAATGTGAGGTAGAAATAAAATTAATCGTAAAAAGTAAACAACTCATCTCACAAAAATAACCGCGATTTTTTTAATACTTTACTAACTTTGACGTTGTGTTATTATAATTTTTGTTTTAAATTTATCATTAAATTGTCATTTTACATATAAAATTAGTGATATTTAGAGTATTATGAGATACAATAACAATAAAAGAAATGTTTATCTCTTATAATATGAAGTTTTATAAATAGCTCGATTTGATGATTTTTCATAATCTTCAGACGGCAGTAGAGGGCTAAAAATAGTATCCAATATTTATTTAATTATTTTTTTTACGTAATTAAGAATGCAATACAATGTTCTAGTGCTATTCAATATTGAAAATAATAAAAAAAAATTGACGCTCCACCCTATTGTACACGGTATCAGTTAATTACGTTGTTATTCAAGAGTTAACCTAACTAAAATGATAAGTTGCTATATATATGTACAGGCCTGTGAAAGTCGAAATTTTTGAAAACTTTTGAAAGTTGATGTGAGCATCAACTGATAATATAAATACAAAAATGCAAAAAAGTATACATAAATATAGGCATTCTCATATTTATAAAACTAGTAAATATTGCCATATTTTAAAGCTTTTCATATAAAATCATTTTTAAACGCTTACAAGTGCGTAATGAGTATTATCGTATTATATTTTGTATAAATATCATTTTATCTTTGAAATTAAAATATGTATAAAATTTTATGCAAAAAAAAGAAATTTTCCCTCGAATACGCTTTTTTCTGTGCCGCAAAATGTTTCGCGGATTAAACATATCCTTTAGCTTTCATGTGGTAAACTTGAAAAAGAGAACGAATTCTACTTTATTTTTACAGCAAATTTTTTGCACGAAGGTAAATATTTAATTTCTCTTCTGGAAAGTGTTTTTCGTTCTCATTTGAATATTTTATTTTATAAAATATTGCATTAATTTAGTTGTCATATTTTTTTCAAAAACAAAAAATCTTGATTACATGTTACATTATAATCAAATTTTAACTTTGATTACAATAAGAAAAATTAAAATATTTTATAAGTATATAGTATACTAAATACTTACTAGCTTTTTGATGGATTTTGTACTTACTTTCACTTTTCTGACTTTTAATATCATGAACACTTTCCCATTTTTCCCTTAGAGGTTGTGATTTTATGCTTTGTTTTAAACTATTAGAATTAAGCAAATATCTTAAAATGTATGAAGTACCAATGAAATATCTATATTTAAAAATAAAAAGTGCGCTTGGTACATTAAATATTTTTATTTCATAAATAACATGTAATAGATGAACAGTTTTCAAAAATTATTTGACTATCATTTAGGACATTGTAACCTTCTTAGAAAATTTGACTTAAGTTTTTTAATTCAGGGATAAGTTTATCATCATCAAAGTTCTCTAGATCCCACCTTTGGAAATTGTCTTTATTACATCTTTCTAGACTTAATTGAAATCTTTCTGTAGCCGTAACTTGAAGGCAATATCTCGTTTGCATATGTCGAATATATTTTGTCTGAAAAAAAAAAGATATTTATATGTCACTGGGATTAAAAAAAAATTTTATAACGGATTTTCTATTCGACCTTTAGAATAAGTTTCTAGCTCGGTAGGTTATGGTTATTTTTTTGCATATGGAAACTCCTACACCTAAAAATCACTTATTTTAAAATAAATAAATAAAGAAATGAGTATGTTGGAACATTAACAAACAGCACCATCTAGTTCCATGGCAAGCTACAAAGCTTGTGTTATGGATACCAGATAGTTGATACACTACACATACACCACTTTAAATACGTACATAATATATGTAAATATAAACACCCATGACTGGAGTACATACATTCGTGACCATCACACAAATGGATCCCCCAGCGGGACTCGAACTCGCGATCGCTGGCACAGCAAGTAGGCTGAGCCAAACGTGGTATCGTTTATATTAGAAACTGACAATAGTCGGACTCATAATATTATTATTTTTTTCATCCGATTATCGGATTAACAACAGCCTTTTTATAATGTCTAACGACTTGGTGATTCTAATATTTTCGACTTAAGAAACGATAACAGTTTATGGATAATTAATTCCATCATTAGAAGCAGAACTTTTCCAGGTATTTTGCTTTGAATATCTGATAATATTAAATGAGCAATTTATGTATATTATACCTATTATATACATAGGTAGGTATATTACGTATATATATATATATATATATATATATATATATATATATATATACACTAGCATTTCCCGCGGCTCCGCCCGCGTTCAGATGATCAAAAACCAAATTCGTAGGTTTTACACATTAATATACTCTTACATTATACATTACTTTCATTGCGCACCGCATGATTGGTAAATAATGGCAGAGATTGACAATGCCACAAAGGTTCCTCCGTTAAATTGCACTTTTTGTTTTAGCAATAACATTTATGTATGTCTATACTTCTGTTTTGTTTGTTTTTTTAGTTTTTCACGATAAACTCTCAAACTACGGAATTAATTTTAATCATTTAATAGACAGCTATAGATTAATTTAATATATAGCTGATTATTTAAATTACATAATGATAACTTTTCTTAATTAGCGCTAGTTAGTAATATTTTCCAAAACGATTTTCAAAAGAAAGTGTAATAAGTAAATAATTCTAAGCGAATACATTTTTTTTATTTCATATGGCTCTGCTAATATGATTAAAGTCGTAAGCATTTTATTGTGTCCTTTAAGCCTTTACCTTCCAAGAAAAGGTGTCAAGAAAAAGTGAAAAAGTTGAGGTATACAGTTCCTAAAATACTTTTTCATAGTTTTTGAGATATGAAATATTTTTAGTTACCGCTTTGGCAGTTTAACAGCCATAAACTTGTTTTCCATAAAATGTTATAAAATAATATAAATTGAACTTATTTTTACAGTGCAAAAAATGAGTAGGTATTGTGGAAACGTAAATATTATTTGTATTTATTTTAGTGTTAACCATACAAAACATGTAAGTAAGAAAAACAGCATAGCATTTTGCTATACGAAACCTAAAATGCGCGAGTTGGATTTACATTTGCCCAATTTTTACATTAAAAGATTAAAAAACATTAACATTATTTACTAAACAATAAAAATTTACAAATATTCTCATTTGAAAATTGTTTCTGCCAACAAAATATTACTAATATGTTACTAATTTATAAAGCCAAAAAGTTTGTTTTATTAAAAATTTAAGCACGGGCAGGGCCGCGGGTAATTTAGTAGTAATTATAGTAAAGTCATAGAAAGGTTATATCTGTACATTTTTTTTTTGGATAAAACTACGTATTTTAAAAACACATGGCGACATCTATTGTCAAATAGCTAAATAACACATAAATAAATTTTCATCAAAATAACTATTTTAATGAATAAAATAGCGCTGTTAATATTTCTTTTAAGATAAGTTTTTTTTAATAGTTTTAACATAATATATAAGTAAGTTACCTTCCTAAAATATTAATAGCATCATCGTGCTTTTACTTTAACCAGTTTTTGTATTTTTTCTCAGAAATGAGATATTTTCCTGAGGTAAAAAGAATCCTATATGTTGACCCGGATAACCTGCTATTACCATACAAAAATTTCATAAAAATCCCTCTAGTGATTTTTCTGTGATGCGGTCACATACAGACAGACAGAAAAAATTCTAAAAACTATAGATTCGGGCTCTATATCGCTAATAATGAATATTTCAATAAGATTTTCCGAAAAAATATTGAATTTAGGGGTTCGGCTTAGTTACAATTTTATTGTATGTATAGTTACTAATTTATGAAGCGAAAAAGTTTGCTTTACTGATAATTTAAACACGGGCAGATCCGCGGGTGATTTAGTAGTAATTCTAATAAAATCGAAAAAAGTTCATATCTGTACATTAATTTTTTTGGGATTAAAACTATGTATTTTAAAAACACATGGCGACATCTATTGTCGAATATCTAAATAACACATAAATAAATATTAATTAAAATAACTATTTTAATGGATAAAATAGCGCTTTTGATAATTTGATTTTCAAGATGAGCAATTTTTATAGTTTTTACTATATTTTGTAAGTTACCTTGCTAAACTGTTTACAAATAGTATCGTCGTGGTTTTGTTCCTACCAGTTTTTGTATTTTTTTCAGAAATGAGATATTTTCTCGCGGTAAAAAGTATCCTATATGTTGACCCGGATAACCAGCTATCATCATACCAAATTTCATCAAAATCCCTCCAGTGGTTTTTCTGTGATGCGGTAACAGACAGACAGACAGACAGACAGACAGACAGACAGACAGACAAAAATTCTAAAAACTATAGATTCGGCCTCTGCATCGATAATAATGTCTATTTCAATAAGATTTTCCAAAAAATATTTAATGTACAGATTCGGCTTAGTTAGAATTTTATAATATGTATATATATATATATATATATATGGATTTGATTAAATTTTGTATTTAGATAAGGTTTTGCTGTTTTAGTTTGACTATATACCCGTAAGTGTCCTTTCTGTAAAAGCCTAATTTTTATATTTTATCCGAAAAAAGCAGAGCGAAGCTCAGTTGCCTAGCTACCAAACTTATATTTATTAAAAAATATAAAAAATAACAGAGAGCTTAAAAGAGTTAACACTTAACAGTAAGAACTAAGAACGTTTTACCTTGTTTTCATACAACCACACTTGGCTATCGTTTAGATCTCGACAAGTCATTAGCATTACTACATTTAGCATGTAATCCAAACAAAGATTTTCAGATTGTATTTTACCTTCTCTTGTGTATATCCAGAACTAAAAGTTTTAAATATTTAAGTTAACATGACTTCAGTAATAAAATTAAATATTTATACATACAGATAAATAAAATCGAAGTGTCAATTTGTAATGTCAAAATAATAGCTTTTTACTAAATGCATATGAAGTTATACACGGTACATATAAGAAAAAAAAAACAATTTTTAAAACTTTTGTCTGTCCATCTGTTTGTTCCGACTAATATCCGAAACGGCTGGAATGATTTGACGGGATTTTCACTGACAGATAGCTGATGTTATAAGGGGCAATTAAGTTACTTCAAACTATTAAATAATAGTTTTAAGCTATATTAAAAGTTTAGGTAGAAAAATTAAAAATATGGCGTACTTACTTGATTCCCCCCTTCATGATGGCATGGCATCACACTGATTGTACTAACAGTCTCGTAATAATTAGTGGTGGAGTCAAGACAAATTGATTTGTTTGCAGAATTGTAAATCTACGTAAAAGGAAAAATTAAACGTTTCGTCGCCTTAGTGCTTATTTGTTCAAACTACCAATAGGTACCGGTTGGTACATTACAGTATAGTTTTTTTGAAGTTATACTTCTTTTGGAACGTTTGGAAAGAATTATGAGAGTAAAATTTTTACGAAGCGCGCGCACATCGACAGCCAAAAAGTGACATGATGAAGTTAGCTGATAACTGTGTGTTGCCATGGTAACCGTTGTTATTGTCTGAGAAATGACATATAAAATTATATTCTTTCCTTAAATGATATTCTATAAATACGAGTATATGATTGTAATATGCCTGATATGCCCTATTTAATTAATTAATTTAATTGCGATATTTTTTTAATTAATTTATCATTTCTTTTACAAACAGAGAGTTGTGGTGACATACGGGATGAAATCTTTAGTTATTTTTGTTTTTTTACGCCAAAGAAGTATAACTTCTTACGTGCGTACATAAGTACACACACACACGTTTTTTTATTTTCTCTATTTGAAAAATAAAGCTTTATTTCTAATATTTATATATACATAAAGATAAAATACATTTTTTCCGCTTTTTTAAAGTAAAATGTGTATTTTATACCAATAGAATTAATATTTTAAATTCGATAATTCTGTATAAAAACTCTTTCGGTGAATTCGGCACAAATCAGTTGGCCTTTGACAAATAAGCACTGAGACTACGTACGGATTGTATCGGACTGCTATTATTAATACATTTGTATCTGTGTCGTAATGTATGTACACACGTGTATGTTTGTTACTTGTTACCTTTGAACGGATTTACTTAAAATTTAATACTTAGATAGGCCTGGAATTATGTTTATAAATATAATAATGGCAACACTAAATATAGATTACTAATTAATAAAATTACAAAAAAATATATATAATTATTATTAAAATAACAGCTAAAATTAGCAAATAGGGTCACTACAAACTGCGTTAAACGTGTTGTCAATAAAGTGAATAATAATAGTTTAATAATATAAAGACCTGTCCACTAGCAGCGTTGTTGATAGTTTTCTTCATCTCAGGATATACATTGGTAAGATACCAATCAAACGATTTGCATTTTAATTTTCTACGCAATTCTATTCTAGCACTAACGTCTCCATATAGGCCTTTTGTATAACCAATTCGTTGATAAAAATATTTTGCGTATTCATCGAGCCAAACCTAAAATATCATAGTTTATTTAAGTTTATGAAATCTATACATATAATAAAATTCTACCTAAGCCAAATCTGTACATTAAATATTTCTTGGAAAATTTTATTGAAATAGTCATTATTATCGATACAGAGGCCGAATCTATAGTTTTTAGAATTTTTGTCTGTCTGTCTGTCTGTCTGTCTGTCTGTTACCGCATCACGAGAAAACTACTGGACAGATTTTGATGAAATTTGGTATGATGATAGCTGGCTATCCGGGTCAACATATAGGATACTTTTTATCGCGGGAAAATATCTCATTTTTGAGAAAAAACACAAAAACTGCAAAGTAAGAGTATACTAATATGTAACACCTAAGAATTTGGTTTTTGGTGGTGGTTTTGAACGCAGGCGGAGCCGCAAGCAATGCTAGTTTAAGATATATAATTTATATACATTACTAGCGACTCACCCTCGTTCCGCTCGGGTTCGTCCCTATTTACGTTTTAACGTTTAGTACAGATTTCTCAGGGATGAAATATTTTCCCGCTGTAAAAAGTATCCTATATGTTGACCCGATAATCAGCTATCATCATACCAAATTTCATCAAAATCCCTTTAGTGGTTTTTTGTGACGCGGTAACAAACAGACACATAGACAGACAGACGAAAATTCTACAAACTATAGATTCTCGATATCCTCCTCCTCTGTATCGATTATAATGTCTATTTCAATAAGATTTTCCAAAAAAATATTTGATGTACAGATTCGGCTTGGTTACAATTTTATTATATGTATATTATAGACTAGCAGAACCCGCGGTTTCCCCTGCGTTCAATCTAGAAAAAAATAACTTGCTTCATATTATATAGCGACTCACGAGCGAGTGTTCTAAATTGTATTAATTTAAAAAGTAATATTTTTTTACTATGTTATAATGATCTCGATATCAAAACACATATCAAATATGTACAATAGCTAAACAATCCACAAGTATAAATAGACCTGAGTGAAGTGGGAATGCGTCGCTTGAATTACTAAAAATGGTTTTGCACTCTAAGATAATGCGTATTGTGTAAGCTTTGTCTCGTGGAAATGAAATTCACGACCCCTGACTTATACACATAACTACACTACTACAGTTAATTGTCGTAATTAAAAAATATGCTAATATCATAAGAACAGTAGTAAGGGCGTATATTTGTTTCTTATTCACACTGAAACAGCTTAATTTATTAAAATGAAATTAGGAATGGAGATAACTTAAATTTTCAAATATGTATGTATTCAGCCCTTATGTAGTCCCGTATGTCCCACTGTGTTGGGCACGAGCCTTAATATGAAGGGAATCAGTCTACAAATCAACACGGTGACTAAGTGCGGGTTGGCGGACTTTACATGTCTTTCGAAAACTTGCTAGGTTCTCTCAGACATGCAGGTTTCCTCACGATGCTTTTCTTCACCGTAAAACAAGTAGTAATCATGTTGGAAATAATACGCACATGAGAATATCAGAGATATGAGACCCGGGATTAGAACCCGCATTTTCGGTTTCCCAAGCGAGCACGCGACCATTGGGCTGCCACTACTTTAATATATTTTCAAATAACAAATAAGTTATATCATCACAACTACCGCGAACGGAGCCATGGCCGTAACTAGTTAAAAATAATTTTATATTCAAGCCTTACTTCTGCAAGTCGCACCGAATTTCTTTTAAACGATCCCTTTTCTCCGCTATAAGGAAAATGCTCACGGAAAATATGCCCAACATGTGAGCATGGAACTATCTCCAATAGGCCCCCACACATCCATACTTTGAACGACAATTCCAAATTTTCCCCTCCCCATATGTCGAATCCTTCGTCGTAATAACCAATATGTTTAAAATATTCTGTATTTATAGCAAATAGACCCCCAGCTATAGTAGGCGTTTCGATCGGTGCAGAAACGTTTTCCTTACTCCTTACGATACTCGAGGGGACTTGTCTCCAAATAAATTTTAAGTTCCAATTGAATCCGCCAATTAAAATGTCCCTTGCATCTTGAGATATGTATTCGAATGTAGAAGTATCGATACTATCTATAACTGGGCTTACGACTGTTTTGGGGTTGTTATGTATACGCTCTAGTAAAGGTTCCAACCAACCTGAAAATGAATTTACGAAATTATTTTAAGTCAGGTTGTATAACATAAATAATATGCGATGCTCTAATTAATTTTCTAATTATGAAGCCGCTACGATGTTTTGAGCGTAAAAAAGATAATTTTAATTATTTTTGTTGAAGAAATAATTAAAATTGATTTAATTATCAAGACAAGTAAGATAAAATAACATACACAAACATAAAAAAAGAGATGTATATAAGGTAGCCCTTTCGCTAGAAGCAATCTCTTGAAGGCAACCTTGAGGTAGAGTAAAATTATAAAAACGGCATTTAGTGTATTAGCAGAAACAAATACATTGTTACTAATACATTTAGTTGGAATACAGCTTAGTTGTAGAAAAAATCATCAAAATTAGCAAATATCAACATTGTCATGCACCGCTATAAATAAAAAATTAAATCAACGTAAAAATATTACTACCAATTATGGACATCGGTTTAAACTCTTATTGATAAATTAAATTTAAAATACGTTATATAAATAGTAAAAGAGCCCGATACAACAAAATAGCAGAAAGAAGTGAGTATTTTATATTGTATTAGCAGCCCGAGTTCTAGTAATAGATTTTTAAGTGAGTGCAAGAATAGAGATTATCGAGTATTGAATTAAGCTATGAGGATCTTGGATGTTGAACTTAGGATAACTTTTACGGAATATTTCGAATAAGCTTGGAAAAAAGCTTTTATTTTTTAAAGTAACATATTTAATATGGCTATGAAATATGATTGATCTGTTCATGTCATGATATCCGGATTAGGGTGGAGAAAAAAAAATTTTTTTTTCTTAGCTTGGGGGTAGAATTTAAAAAAAAAATTTGAAATAAAAAAAATACTCACAATTTTGAGGTCGCTCACTGATTTTTAAAATAATTAATTTAAATTTTTGGTTTAAATGGTTTTTTTTTCGCCTGATTATCTTTGGAAACAATAAAAAAATGATGAAAATAGCCATTTTCTACCTAACTTTCACTGTAATATAAAGGAAATGTAAGGAAGGTTAGAGCTAAATATTGTGCTAAAGTACTAAGAAACAGAGCATTTAAAAATACAATATGAATAAACTACACAAGAGAAAACACAGGTATAAGCTAGTTTGATGAAAATTACTTACGCACCATTAGTACATTCACAGTGACTGTCAATAAAACAAACAACAGGAGTATTGACTTCCATCACACCCAGTATTCTTGCTCTGATGAGACCTTCCCTTCGTTTTGTACGTAGCAGGTTTATTTTTGGAAACTTTTTTATGTATTCATCTAGGTTATTTTTCAGGTGAACTAAAATATATTGTTATTAGATAAATTCATGATAGAAAAACCTCCTTATAACTCAAATCAGGACTTAAGATCAGGACCCTATATAATATACAGTCGTGAACGCTAGCCGAGTACTTACACAATAAATTCTTTAGAATACATCGACAATTTTGATAAAGTGCGAAATGTGTTAACCCGTGATAATTTATTGATGTAGTTTGTAAACCTAAAATGTAATTATTTTTTCCAATATACCGTGAACTGCTCCAAAATTCTACTAAAAATCTATACATATAATAAAATTCTGAGTCAAATTTGTTTAAATATATTTTTTTTGAATTTTTGTTTATCTGTCTGTCGGTCCGGAAACGCATCACGAGAAAACCACTGGACAGATTTTGATGAAATTTGGTATGATGATAGCCGGTCCGGGTCAACATATAGGATACTTTTTACCGCGGGAAAATATCTCATCGCTGAGAAATCTATACTAAACGTTAAAAAGGACATAGGGACGAACCCGAGCGGAGCGAGGATGAGTTGCTAGTTCAAATATATATGTAGAACGATGAAAATTTTTTTGTCCATCTATCTTGTTATGGAGTATCTTTTTTATATGAACAAAATGTACATATTAAGTTAAATGGTCCACTTCAAACTATACGGTTTATGGACAAGGCAAGGCAAGGTAGTAACTCATAAGCTAAGCTTAGCTAATGGTTTTTAACTGAAACATATTATCTTTAAACATATATCACATTTATGCTAGGTTATTAAATAAAATGAGTAGAAAATCTTAATGCCTCAGTGGTCTAGTGGTTAACATGTACGGATGACTCTATCAACGACAAACAGACAAACGAGACGTTAAAAAGATTTGGGTAGCATTGCATAATGCATAAACATACATATTTTGAAATTCTCGTATTATAAATTTTCACCTAGTATGTGTACAGTCCAACACTTATGTCTTTTCGATAACTTCTCCAATACAAAATAGATGTAACTGTCCAGCAATGTTAAAAGAAAATAGCGTTTTTTATACGCAAGTAAAATCGCAAACTGAAACTAGTAGTCCGACTATTGGAAATGCAAAAAAATATATGTATGTGTGTCTATACGTGTGTGTTTGTTGCTTCTTCAAAATTAAACGGTTGGTCAGATTTTGATGAAATTTAGTATACAAGTAGACTTTGACCTGAACTGGCGACTGTCAGATCTGGGGACGTCGAGCGAAGTGCGTCTAATATTATATCTAAATAAGTTAAAAACTTACACATCGTAGAAAAATCATCCACTAATATTATTTTTTTAAGTAAATTTCCCGGCGACCTGTTTAAAACTGAATGTATTGTTCGTAAGAGTGTTGACCAAGCTTCGTTATGAAAACATATAACTACGGAAACTTCTGGTAAATTTGCGCTGTAGTTTCTTTTCAAGCACCTAAAGGGGCATGTACATTTTCTTTAGCAAATCTATCTATACATATTATAAAATTCTAACTAAGCCGAATCTGTACATTAAATATTTTTGGGAAAATCTTATTGAAATAGACATTATTATCGATGCAGAGGTCGAATCTATAGTTTTTAAAATTTTTGTCTGTCTGTCTGTCTGTCTGTCTGTCTGTCTGTTACCGCATCACAGAAAAACCACTGGAGGGATTTTGATGAAATTTGGTATGATGATAGCTGGTGATCCGGGTCAACATATAGGATACTTTTTACCGCGGGAAAATATCTAATTTCTGAGAAAACATACAAAAACTGGTTGGAACAAACCACGATGATACTATCTGTAAACAGTTTAGCAAGGTAACTTACTAAATATGGTAAAAACTATTAAAAGTAGCTTATCTTGAAAATCAAATTATCAATAGCGCTATTTTATCCATTAAAATAGTTATTTTAATTAATCTATCTAATATATTTAAACGAGCAATTCTTGTATATTTATATCTTTATATATTTATTTATACCGGCGATCTCGGAAACGGCTCTAATGATTTCGCTGAAATTTGGTATGAGGGGGCTTTCAGGGGCGAAAAATCGATCTAGATTGGTCTCATGTCTGGGAAAACGCGTGTTTTCGAGTTTTCATGCGGTTTCCTTTTGCATTATTCTACGCAGAATATATTCGATATTTATGTTCGTATTTCTTACACTCAGGCATAAGCAAGGTGGTCAAGCGACCAAGGTGCAAGATTAACATTATATGGATCATATTGGATATTGGATACAAAGTTCTACTTTTTTTGTTGTATTTATCCAAGTTTTTAGTTTTTTTTTTTTAATTTCAAAAATATGATATAACAAAAAAGAACACCGAGCGAAGCTTGGTCGCCAGGTACTATATACTTATGTGTTATTTAGGTACCTATTCGATAATAGATGTCGCCATGTGTTTCTAAAATACGTAGTTTTAATTCCAAAAATATGAATGTACAGATATGACCATTCTACAATTTTATTAGAATTGCTACTAAATTACCCGTGGCCCCGCCCGTGTTCAAATTTTCAATAAAGCAAACTTTTTGGCATTATAAATTAGTAACTACACATATAATCAAATTGTAACGAAGCCGAATCCGTAAATTCAATATTTTTCGAAAAATCTTATTGAAATATTCATTATTAGCGATATAGAGGCCGAATCTATAGTTTTTAGAATGTTTGTCTGTTTGTCTGTATGTGACCACATCACGTCGCATCGCATCACAGAAAAACCACTGGAGAGATTTTGATGAAATTTGGTATGGTGATAGCAGGTTATCCGACTCAACATATAGGATAGTCTTTTATTTCTGAGAAAAAATACAAAAACTGGTTAAAATAAAAGCTCGATGGTACTATTAACATTTTAGCAAGGTAACTTATATATGTTAAAACTATTAAAAAAAGCTTATCTTAAAAGAAATATCAATAGCGCTATTTTATTCATTAAAATAGTTGTTTAAATGAAAATTTATATTATGTGTTATTTAGATATTTGACAATAGATGTCGCCATGTGTTTTTAAAATGCGTAGTTTTAATCAAAAAGAAAAATGTACAGATGTGACCTTTCTATGACTTTATTAGAATTACTACTAAATTATCCGCGGCCCCGCCCGTGTTCAAATTTTCAATAAAATAAAGACAAACAAGCTTTATAAATTAGTAACACATTAGTAATATTTTGTTGGTCGAAACAATTTTCAAATGAAAATATTTGTAAGTTTTTATTTTTTTAGTAAATAATGTTAATATTTTCTAATCTTTTAGTCTAAAAATTGGGCAACTCCAACTCGCTCATTATAGGTTTCGTATAGCAAAATACTGTGTTGTTTTTCTTACTTACGTGTTTTGTTAGGTTAACAATAAAAAAAATACAAATAACATTTACGTTTCCACAATATCGACTCTTTTTATCAACCGTAAAATAATAATAAGTAATAAGTTCGATTCATAATTTTTATAACATTTTATGGAAAACAAGGTTATAGCTGTTAAATTGACAAAGCGGGTAACTAAAAATATTCCATATCTCAAAAATTATGAAAAGGTATTTTAGGAACTGTTATATCTCAACTTTTTTAGTTTTTTTTGGACATCATTTCTTGGAAGATAAAGGCTTAAAGGACACAATAAAATGCTTACGGCTTTAATCATATTAGCCGAGCCATATGAAATAATAAAAAGTATTTGCTTAGAATTATTTACTTATTACACTTTCTTTTAAAATCGTTTTGGAAAATATTACTAACCAGCGCTAATCAATCCCTATTTCGCGACAAATTAACATTAAGAAAAGTTACCATTAAGTAATTTATATAATCAGCTAAATATTAAATTAATCAATAGCCGTCTATTAGAAAAAAATATTAAAATTAATTCCGTAGTTTGAGAGCTTATCACCCGAAACTAAACAAACAAACAAACAAAACAGAAGTATAGATGTACATAAATGTTATTGCTAAAACAAAAAGTGCAATATTACTAAATCAACTATGAGATTAACGGAGGAACTTTTGTGGCATTGTCAATCACTGCCATTATTTACCAATCATACAGTGCGCAATGAAAGTGGTGTATCTAAAAGTATACTAATGTGTAAAACCTAGAATTTAATTTTTGATCATCTAAACGCGGGCGGAGCCGCGGGCAATGCTAGTTAATTATATTTTACTATTTTCCTTCCACAGAGTTTCTAATGTATTTGAATTTAAACATAAATTGCCCTAGCTATATAAAATATTCTATACTTAATATCCATTCGCTCAATTAAAGAAATTTGAGATTAATAGTATACCTCTCAATATATACATATTATTAATTTACTGTTTATTATATTGGAGTTAGACGTGTTACGATAGTCTTTTGGCTTATTTACGAAATAGAGTATGAGTTTAAAGTCCCAATAACAGGATCTCAGAAAACGTTCAAACAGCTATTGTATATTTATTTTGTATTTTATTATATACTAGCATTGCCCGCGGCTCCGCCCGCGTTTAGATGATCAAAAATTAAATTCTAGGTTTTACACATTGGTATACTTTTACATACACCACTTTCATTGCGCACTGTATGATTGGTAAATAATGACAGTGATTGACAATGCCACAAAGGTTCCTCCGTTAATCTCATAGTTGATTTAGTAATATTGCACTTTTTGTTTTAGCAATAACATTTATGTACGTCTATACTTCTGTTTTGTTTGTTTGTTTGTTTGTTTAGTTTTGGGCGATGAGCTCTCAAACTACGGAATTAATTTTAATATTTTTTCGAATAGACGGCTATTGATTAATTTAATATTTAGCTGATTATATAAATTACTTAATGGTAACATTTCTTAATGTTAATTTGTCGCGAAACAGGGATTGGTTAGCGCTGGTTAGTAATATTTTCCAAAACGATTTTAAAAGAAAGAGTAATAAGTAAATAATTCTAAGCAAATACTTTTTATTATTTCATATGGCTCGGCTAATATGATTAAAGCCGTAAGCATTTTATTGTGTCCTTTAAGCCTTTATCTTCCAAGAAATGATGTCCAAAAAAAAACTAAAAAAGTTGAGATATAACAGTTCCTAAAATACTTTTTCATAGTTTTTGAGATATGGAATATTTTTAGTTACCCGCTTTGTCAGTTTAACAGCTATAACCTTGTTTTCCATAAAATGTTATAAAAAATTATGAATCGAACTTATTTTTACGGTTGATAAAAAGTGTCGATATTGTGGAAACGTAAATGTTATTTGTATTTATTTTAGTGTTAACCTAACAAAACACGTAAGTAAGAAAAACAACACAGTATTTTGCTATACGAAACCTATAATGAGCGAGTTGGAGTTGCCCAGTTTTTAGATTAAAAGATTTAAAAATATTAACATTATTTACTAAAAAAATAAAAACTTACAAATACTTTCATTTGAAAATTGTTTCAACCAACAAAATATTACTAATATGTTACTAATTTATAAAGCTTGTTTGTCTTTATTTTATTGAAAATTTAAACACGGGCGGGGCCGCGAATAATTTAGTAGTAATTCTAATAAAGTCATAGAAAGGTCACATCTGTACATTTTTTTTTTGATTAAAACTACGCATTTTAAAAACACATGGCGACATCTATTGTCAAATATCTAAATAACACATAAATAAATTTTCATTTAAACAACTATTTTAATGAATAAAATAGCGCTATTGATATTTCTTTTAAGCTTTTTTTAATAGTTTTAACATAATATATAAGTTACCTTGCTAAAATGTTAATAGTACCATCGTGCTTTTATTTTAACCAGTTTTTGTATTTTTTCTCAGAAATAAAAGACTATCCTATATGTTGAGTCGGATAACCTGCTATCACCATACCCATCAAAATCCCTCCAGTGGTTTTTCTGTGATGCGATGCGACGCGACGTGATGTGGTCACATACAGACAAACAGACAAACATTCTAAAAACTATAGATTCGGCCTCTATATCGCTAATAATGAATATTTCAATAAGATTTTTCGAAAAATATTGAATTTACGGATTCGGCTTCGTTACAATTTGATTATATGTGTAGTTACTAATTTATAATGCCAAAACGTTTGCTTTATTGAAAATTTGAACACGGGCGGGGCCACGGGTAATTTAGTAGCAATTCTAATAAAATTGTAGAAAGGTCATGTCTGTACATTCATATTTTTGGAATTAAAACTACGTATTTTAAAAACACATGGCGACATCTATCGTCGAATAGGTACCTAAATAACACATAAGTATATATTAATTAAAATAACTATTTCAATGGATAAAATAGCGCTATTGATAATTTGATTTTCAATATAAGCTACTTTTAATAGTTTGTACCATATTTAGTAAGTTACCTTGCTAAACTGTTTACAGATAGTATCATCGTGGTTTGTTCCAACCAGTTTTTGTATTTTTTCTCAGAAATTAGATATTTTCCCGCGGTAAAAAGTATCCTATATGTTGACCCGGATCACCAGCTATCATCATACCAAATTTCATCAAAATCCCTCCAGTGGTTTTTCTGTGATGCGGTAATAGACAGACAGACAGACAGACAGACAGACAGACAGACAAAAATTTTAAAAACTATAGATTCGGCCTCTGCATCGATAATAATGTCTATTTCAATAAGATTTTCCAAAAAATATTTAATGTACAGATTCGCCTTAGTTAGAATTTTATAATATGTATAGATTTTATAAATAAAATAGTTTAAAAAAATACTAAAAACCCGCTGAGCTTCTTTCAGCAGTTCTTCTCAGAACTAAGGCATCGTTTGCCAAACTGCTGGTAGTTTGACACACAATAAACGTATTACTCATATACTAATAGTAGATGAAGAATATTGTATATGAAATATATACATACCCCTCATCTCTTACATCAGGTAACGTGCGATCAAAAGGTATTAGATCACTAACGAACTGGTTAAAAGCGTTGTCTTGCCAACCTTTTCTTATTGATGTCTTTATCATACCTTTCACAAAGTCCTGCATGTAAACCGGCTTTCCAAGATATCCTAAAACATACATTGATTAATAAATGTTAATATTATGAAGCTCTAATTAACTTTCTTTAAACTATCGTTTTCCTTATATTACTGTAAAGTTTCATCAAACTTAGTTCAGTAATCTATACTAATATTATGAAGCTGAAGAATTTGCTTGTTTGTGTGTTTGTTTGGTCGAACGCGCTAATCTCAGGAACTACTAATCCGATTTGAAAAATACTTTTTGCATTAGATAGCCGTTAACTGAGGAGGACTATAGACTATATATCATCCCGGAAAAATGTACGGTTTCCGTGGGATAGATTTGTTTTCGTCTAGGGACGAACCCGAAGCGAAGCGAGGGTGAGTCGCTAGTTTTACTATATACATCCGTATATTTAAAATTTTCGCGTTTATAATATTACTAGGATGAGAAGAATTACAATTAAAGAGACACTTAAAAATTCTATAAATGCGCAATCTTACCTTATACTGCACGCATTCTACAAAATGAATCCTTGAAAGTGCAGCGATAAAATTTTAATTATTTGAATAAGCAGTAGATTTGCTCTATGTGCGCTCGAAATATATTTTCTGCTACGCTTTAAGCTAAATATAGAGTTGGAATATTTCTCCCGTATAACTTGCTTTAATGATATCTGCATTCACCTATTTTCCGTAATTGGCAAAGTATAGACTAGAATATCTTTCAGTTCATGTCTTTTTACTTTATACTCATTATTTGTGGATATTTAAAATAATTCTTACCTAATGGCAGCTTTTGGTTCTTTATTACTGCTAACCGATCTTCGAACGACATGCGAGTGTTAGTTTTACCTACGAGTTTCCATACTGAAAAAAGGAGATCTTATAAACAAATGCTTTTAATAATTTTAAAATAAATCTATACATATTATAAAATTCTAACTTAAGTCGAATCTGTACATTAAATATTTTTTGGAAAATCTTATTGAAATAGACATTATTATCGATGCAGAGGCCGAATCTATAGTTTTTAGAATTTTTGTCTGTCTGTCTGTCTGTCTGTCTGTCTGTCTGTCTGTCTGTCTGTCTGTTACCGCATCACAGAAAAACCACTGGAGGGATTTTGATGAAATTTGGTATGATGATAGCTGGGTATCCGGGTCAACATATAGGATACTTTTTACCGCAAGAAAATATCTCATTTCTGAAAAAAAATACAAAAACTGGTAGGTACAAAACCACGACGATACTATTTGTAAACAGTTTAGCAAGGTAACTTACAAAATATGGTAAAACCTATAAAAATAGCTTATCTTGAAAATCAAATTATCAAAAGCGCTATTTTATCCATTAAAATAGTTATTTTAATTAATATTTATTTATGTGTTATTTAGATATTCGACAATAGATGTCGCCATGTGTTTTTAAAATACATAGTTTTAATCCCAAAAAAATAATGTACAGATATGACCTTTTTTCGATTTTATTAGAATTACTACTAAATCACCCGCGGCTCCGCCCGTGTTTAAATTATCAGTAAAGCAAACTTTTTCGCTTCATAAATTAGTAACTATACATACAATAAAATTGTAACTAAGCCGAACCCGTAAATTCAATATTTTTTCGGAAAATCTTATTGAAATATTCATTATTAGCGATATAGAGCCCGAATCTATAGTTTTTAGAATTTCTTCTGTCTGTCTGTATGTGACCGCATCACAGAAAAACCACTAGAGGGATTTTTATGAAATTTGGCATGGTAATAGCAGGTTATCCGGGTCAACACATAGGATTATTTTTACCGCAGGAAAATATCTCATTTCTGAGAAAAAATACAAAAACTGGTTAAAGTAAAAGCACGATGATGCTATTAATATTTTAGCAAGGTAACTTACTTATATATTATTTTAAAACTATTTAAAAAAACTTATCTTAAAAGAAATATTAACAGCGCTATTTTATTCATTAAAATAGTTATTTTAATGAAAATTTATTTATGTGTTATTTAGCTATTTGACAGTAGATGTCGCCATGTGTTTTTAAAATACGTAGTTTTATCAAAAAAAAAATGTACAGATATAACCTTTCTATTTCTACTAAATTACCCGCGGCCCTGCCCGTGCTTAAATTTTTAATAAAACAAACTTTTTGGCTTTATAAATTAGTAGGTAACATATTAGTAATATTTTGTTGGCCGAAACAACTTTTAAATGAGAATATTTGTAAATTTTTATTGTTTAGTAAATAATGTTAATGTTTTTTAATCTTTTAATGTAAAATTTGGGCAAATGTAAATCCAACTCGCGCATTTTAGGTTTCGTATAGCAAAATACTATGTTGTTTTTCTTACTTACGTGTTTTGTTAGGTTAACACTAAAATAAATACGAATAATATTTACGTTTCCACAATACCTACTCATTTTTTGCACCGTAAAAATAAGTTCAATTTATATTATTTTATAACATTTTATGGAAAACAAGTTTATGGCTGTTAGACTGCCAAAGCGGGTAACTAAAAATATTTCATATCTCAAAAACTATGAAAAAGTATTTTAGGAACTGTTATACCTCAACTTTTTCACTTTTTCTTGACACCTTTTCTTGGAAGGTAAAGGCTTAAAGGGCACAATAAAATGCTTACGACTTTAATCATATTAGCAGAGCCATATGAAATTAAAAAAATGTATTCGCTTAGAATTATTTACTTATTACACTTTCTTTTGAAAATCGTTTTGGAAAATATTACTAACTAGCGCTAATTAAGAAAAGTTATCATTATGTAATTGAAATAATCAGCTATATATTAAATTAATCTATAGTATAAATACTAATATTAGGTACCAATACTATTAGTAAAAAATGATTAAAATTAATTACGTAGTTTGAGAGTTTATCGTGAAAAACTAAAAAAACAAACAAAACAGAAGTATAGACATACATACATGTTATTGCTAAAACAAAAAGTTCAATTTAACGGAGGAACCTTTGTGGCATTGTCAACCTCTGCCATTATTTACCAATCTTGCGGTGCGCAATGAAAGTAATGTATAATGTAAGAGTATACTAATGTGTAAAACCTAAGAATTTGGTTTTTGATCATCTGAACGCGGGCGGAGCCGCGGGAAATGCTAGTTTTAATATAAATTTTTAATTTAAAAATTCTAAGAAGAAAGTTTTGTAACTAAGAGGTTTATCGCTTCAACGAATTCTTAAGTACTAACAGTAGTAAATGTTTCATTAAAATTTGAAAATATTAAATAATATAGGGAAATATTTGTCGAAAGGATTAAATTGATTTTTATTTATGTTATAGTGTTACCAAGCAGGTGGGGAAAAAGGTAGCCTATGTGTATCCACGTTTCCATCTATATCCTTAATAAATTTCATCAAAATCTGTTTCGCGACTTAAGAGTAAAATGGTAACAAAAATACAGTTACATTGACATTTATAATATTACTATGATTGTACATAATTATATTTCAATATGCGATCATAATTTTTTGTTTGTCCCTAGGTACGTTTTAACGGTTCGTATATATTTCTCAGAGATGAGATATTTTCCCGCAGTAAAAAGTATTCTATATGTTGACCCGGATAACCAGCTAATAACATACCAAATTTCATCAAAATCTATCCAGTGGTTTTCTCGTGATGCGTTCCCAGCCAACCCCAATTCTAAAAACCCAAATTCTAAAAACTATAGATTCGGCCTCTGTATAAACAATAATAATTATTTCAAAAAGATTTACCAACAAATATTTAATGAATAGATTCGACCCAGAATTTTATCATATGTACCTATAGATAAACCAAATATTAACGTTATCTTATTGTATCAAGAAAAAGAGGTAAATAATTGCGTTTTTCTAGAAATATTGAATTGGTTCTCATATACTTTTACTTATTAAAAGTATACATCTCTGAGTTACGAAGTCAGCCGCGAGCAAAAATATAAAAGAAAATAAAGCGCTTCAAATTAAATTCAATGATTAATTATTTATCATATTAAATATAATGTAATATCTATGACACTAAAATATTTTATTTTGCTCCCAAATACATAAAAGAAAATGTGAGGTGTAAAATAATCTCGATGTATAAAATAAAGTAAAAATTCTCTTACCATCTAATTCTGAAGCGTTTTTATAACTTACAAAGTATCTTAAAGCATTTTCATATCGTCGATCTTCTTCTTCAATTGAAGGTTCTTTTATATGTTCTCGGGAAATAAATAGCAATGTTATAAGCCATATGACTAAAATAAATGCGAAAATTTTTAAATATTTTTTTATCATTATATAGAAAATGGGGATATGTAATGTTTCACGTTGTTTCTTCGGTAAGGAAATGGCTAACTGAACAATACGTTATCGTAGCAGAAGCTACTCGATACACATTGTGGTATTATTCTTGGGATTTTTAATAAATACTGTAGAATTTTCACTAGCCATTTTCCTCTCACTAGTGATTTTTCATGGGTTTACTCAAGTTTTAAAACTACGATCTTAACTGATTGACAATAGAATAATATCTTACAGGAATCTTGCAGGAATAGTGTGTATGGCGATCTAATTGGGATTCACAAAATTCTTTATATTTCTAATTTTGTTTTTATCTTTCAATCGTGAGATTAAAATAACAGTTTTATGTACAATTTATTTTAATTGATTTACCTTATTTTTATTCTACCCTTTTATATTATTCTGACGGATGGCGTTTGTTTAATGATTAAAATCAGAATTTAATGAGATGTTTTTTCCAGAATAAGTCGCCGTAGTTTGTCAATATTCACTTACTGAGAAAAATGGCTCCTACACGTTCAAGACTATAGAAAACAAGACTATAGAAAACAAGACTGTAGAAAATATTTTCATAATTGCCAATCGTTAAATACTAGCGGTTTACCTTTGCTTTGCCCAGGTGCGTCCTTAGTTGCTTTTTTATTATGCTTATAATATTACGAGCAGAACTCGCGGCTTTGCTTGCGCTAAAACTACAAAAAAAAACTCTAAAAGGTAGGTTTCATACAAACTTTCATCTCCCATTTTACCCCCTTATGGGATGAATTACGTATTTATTTAATAGAATTTAAGAGTATTAATACCAAGTTTCAAATAATTCTGACCATAAATTTTTTTTTTTGGTTGCATGTGTTCCCGTGGGAGTGATATAATCTTCCGCGGTAAAAAGTAGCCTATATCACTCTCCAGCCTTCTAACTATTTCCACACAAAAAATCACGCCAAACAAACAAACACACTTTCACATCTATCTATATATATAAAAGGCAAAAGTGATTGACTGATGTATCAACGTACAGGCCAAACCCTAAGGCTAGAAAATTGAAATTTCGCACACGTATTCCTCATATAACGAAGGCATCCACTGAGGATTTTTCAAAATTCAACCCCCAATGGGGTGAAATAGGGGGAAAAAATTGTATAACCCTTTTTTATTCCTTGGACATATTTACATGAAATTTCGTATGAATTGAGTACGGCAAAAATAATGAGTTCCGTATTTCAGCGTTTTCTAAAATTCAACCCCTAAGGGGGTAAAATAGGTGATGGAAGTTTGTATGGAACCTGCCTTTTTAGTTTTTTTATAGTTATAGCGCGAGCGAAGCCGCAGGTTCTTCTAGTTAATGATATTCGTAAATTAATATTTTAATATTATTAAGAAAGTTATAAAAGGTACATCGCGTGATAACAAAGAGAGAAAGGTCTAAGCAAAAACGCTTTTCCTTATAAAAATAAATGATTTATAATATGGCTAGGTGTTTTTAAAAAATACTATTCATTAAATTACATTAAACTTTCCAGTTAACATAATTAAGAGTAAATTTGGTAGCAATTCAAGTTTTTCCTGGACGCTAATGATCTTCATTGTGGAGTTCCGGTTATTTTTATTCAAGCACTCTTTAATTAACAGCAAGAGAAGTAGAAATTGTCTAAAATTATAGCTGAATAGTTATGTCTGTTCTTTATAAAGATATAAAAACTATGGCATGGTGGTGCTGAATTTTAGACCGACTCAAAAAGGAGGTAATCAAGTATTAATTAGGGTGAATGTTCCATATTTTGTATGTGTTACGAGTTTTTTTTTTTAATTTTTACGTCAAGGTTTTACCTCAAAGGTATATATTTTCAAGAAAAATCAATCTGGATGGGTCCTAAGTTTAAAAGTAACTTAAAAATCGATGTACATTTTTCTACTAATCATAGTTATAACAATTAATACATAAAAGTTATTCATACATCCATCTAACGTACACTTATATTTCACTGTAGAAGAAATATAAGGACGAAGCGGAGTTTGAAGGAAGAGTTGATTTTTTGCACAGAGGTACTAGGTAACTTAGGCTACTTTTTGTATATTAAATAATAACATAATACATAACAGACTAATATAATTAGTTTGTTGCAAAAAGTTACTTCAGCATTTATGATATTTTGACATATGACATAGCAAACCACCAGAGAAAGTTATGACTGGAAGTAAAGTCGTGATGCCACTCACAGTCGTCTAACGGCTATATCATTAATCATACTCATACAACTGCTTGCTCCTTCACTCGGTGAGAGCCAAGCTATTGTGCATCTGGTCCGATGTCTTGATCATTTTGTTATTTAACTATGTATCAATATACTTCATATCATCATATATGTAGGTGTATTTTGGTTGTTATTGATTTATATTTTTTTCTATATCTTAAGCTGTAGTAAAACAGTTTTATTTAATCTAAAAAAAGATGCACCTACATATATCATAATCACTTTCAAAGTCCTCTAAATAAATCCTTTAGGCGGAGTTTAGTACCGCATAACGCGTACATGCATACACCGTGCGCCCGTCCTCATACACGTATTAGAGGTATGGAACCTGGAATTTGAACCCGCACCATATGGTTTCCCAAGAGAGCGCATTACTACAGCCACTACTGATATAAAATCTTACTGAAAGTTTAGATGTTTAGATGGATGTTTTTTATTCAATCACGTTAGAACGGCTGAACGAATCTGGATGAAATTTAGTTCAGGGATAGATTATAGTCTGGAATAGTTCATAGACTTTTTATCCCGGAAAAGATTTCAGTTCCTGTGGGATAGATTTGTTATTGTTACTATAAAATAATATAGTTTTATAAATATGATAGAAATCACAAGTTTAAATTTATTCCAATTAAAATAAGACTTACCATATAAACTTACACCAATACCTACAGCGGCATAAATAGCAAAACCAATAAAATATTCATCTCTTGAAATAATAAAAATATTTCTTTAATAATTTTATTATCTCAGTGATAGTCATTAAAATTTTAAAGAGTCGACACGTACTGTTATTCTGTTGACGTCTCATTAAGATTATATTTTTAAAGTATTGCTCGTTATCAGTCTAAAAGGATAAATAATTATATGACGAATAAGTAAATTATTTTTACATTTTAATTGAAGTGTTGGAGCTGTGTAGTTTTTCGATTTTTATTTAAAACGAATCCTTGTTTAAATAAATTTTACTACTGCGAACTTCGCGATCCACCTTAGTTAAGTTCAGGTAAAAATGTACTTGGACGTCTTACATATTGTTTTAGTAGTGATATAAGTTTCATTACTAGCGAAAATTAAAAAAAATATGCCAAAAAGTTGAATACCCCTTTAACTTTCATAATATTACATGAATTTTGCACACTATTTTTTTTGTTCCTAATGGGATCCCATGGATTCACCAAATGTGTTCCCTATGACGATAAAGCTTACTTGTCACTAAAAATCTCGTTAAAATTAATTTAGCCATTCTCATTTATCCTCGGTTTCTTTTACTCATGAGTATTTTCAATTTAACCATAAATAATAATAAATACAAATACTAATTTTGGTTTAAAAAAATTATTATCTTAAGTTGAAAGTTAGTAAGCAATTATTTTTTGAAAACTTTTACTTTTTTTTTTAAAATTACAGTTTAAATAGGGAAGCAAGGGTGCTTCTTTTAGTTGTAGAACTGAAATCGGTACGTCTTAACACGGTGTAAGATAAAGCTCTCTAAAAGCAAAAGCGTAGAAGTACTACAAAGATAGAGGAGCTGTTCCGTAAGGACCAATGTCATGACAAAAAACGTGACAGTGAAAACGAAATAGTTTATATCACTACATACTCGTAGTTTAAAACAATTTGATGTGGTTTTTTAATAGATAGAGTGATTCAAGAGGAAAGTTTATAAATATAATATATTAGAGGTTTAACTGCCTCGGTGGTGTAGTGGCTAGCATGTACGGCTGCACATCCTGAGGTCCTGGGTTCGAGTCCCGGGTCGGGCCAAGTTTAGTTATTGAGTCTTTCTGTATAGTAAGCCTCAGTAACAGCCCGGAGTTGGGAAGTTGGCGGTGTTTCACCCCCGTGCCTCGGAGAGCACGTAAAGCCGTCGGTCCTGCGCCTTAACTCTCACCGGTCGTGTCGAGTAGTCGTCCCACCGGAGTATGAGAGTGACAGGAATAGAGAGTGCACTTGTGTCTGCGCGTACATTTGTGCACTATAATATCTCCTGCGCAGTTGGCCAGTCTCAATGAGATTGGCCGCCGTGGCCGGAATCGGTCAGGAGGACATTATTATTAGAGGTTTCTAATGTGATGTCGTAAATAAACTCATTTTTTTGCGCTTACATTGCGAACACTGGCTAAACCCTACGAGATAAATCAAAATAATGTACTACAGTATTGTACAACCTTAAAAAGATCGACAAAAAAGTCCGCGATGGCATATGTCTCTCTTATCTCTTAAGGATAGCATACTATATCCATTTTATTATATCCAAACTAGGAACGAACCCGAGCTAAACGAGGGTGAGTCGCTAGTAACATATCTATACTATAATAAAGCAGTAACTTAGCGAAATCTGTACATGAAATATTTTTTAAAAACAATGACTATAACGTATTATGTATACGATATAGACCCCAAAACAATAGTTATTAATTTTTTTGTCTGTTTGTCTGTTTGACTGTTTGTCTGTTTGTCTGTTTGTCTGTTTGTCTGTACGCGTTTCACGCAAAAAGTAATGAACCGATTTCAACGAAATTTTGTGAACTGATAACTTATTACTCGGGTCAACATTTAGGATAACTTTTACTTTTGGAAAATCTTTGTTTCCCGCGGGAAATCGCAATAACTGGT
Organism: Fabriciana adippe; assembly: GCA_905404265.1. Classification (NCBI taxonomy): domain Eukaryota; kingdom Metazoa; phylum Arthropoda; class Insecta; order Lepidoptera; family Nymphalidae; genus Fabriciana; species Fabriciana adippe. The sequence continues at coordinate 10,945,075 of FR989995.1, read as the reverse complement.
TTTATCGAGTCCTCCTTAGGAACCCTCCGCTGGCTAAACCTAAAGACATACATCAAAACAATGTACTAAAAAATTGTAGATCTTGAAAAGGCCAACAGAAATATCTACAACAGTATATGTCTATCTCTCAAGGTACACTCGCAACACCTATTCTTATCTATACCTATAGCAAAACTAACATAGTTAAATCGATGTGCGCGTTTCACGCAAAAAGTACTGAACCGATTTCAATTAAATTTTGTATAGTGATAGCTTATCACTCGAGTCAACATTTAGGATACCTTTTACTACAGGCACATTTTTCGTTCCCGCGGGAAAACGCAATGACTGGTTCTATCGAGTCGTCCTTAGAAGTTTATATGGCTAACGCTGGCTGAACCTTAAGAGATAAATCAAAACAATGTACTAGAAAATTGTAGGTCTTAAAAAGTTCTACAGAAAAGTTCTCAACGGTATATGTCTATCTCCTAAAGTACACTCGCTATAACTATTTTTATTAAATGATATTACTGTTTTCTTATACGAGTACGTTATCTATACTATAATAAAGCAGTAACTTAGCGAAATCTGTACATGAAATATTTTTTAAAAACAATGACTATAACGTATTATGTATACGATATAGACCCCAAAACAATAGTTATTAATTTTTTTGTCTGTTTGTCTGTTTGACTGTTTGTCTGTTTGTCTGTTTGTCTGTTTGTCTGTACGCGTTTCACGCAAAAAGTAATGAACCGATTTCAACGAAATTTTGTGAACTGATAACTTATTACTCGGGTCAACATTTAGGATAACTTTTACTTTTGGAAAATCTTTGTTTCCCGCGGGAAATCGCAATAACTGGTTTTATCGAGTCCTCCTTAGGAACCCTCCGCTGGCTAAACCTAAAGACATACATCAAAACAATGTACTAAAAAATTGTAGATCTTGAAAAGGCCAACAGAAATATCTACAACAGTATATGTCTATCTCTCAAGGTACACTCGCAACACCTATTCTTATCTATACCTATAGCAAAACTAACATAGTTAAATCGATGTGCGCGTTTCACGCAAAAAGTACTGAACCGATTTCAATTAAATTTTGTATAGTGATAGCTTATCACTCGAGTCAACATTTAGGATACCTTTTACTACAGGCACATTTTTCGTTCCCGCGGGAAAACGCAATGACTGGTTCTATCGAGTCGTCCTTAGAAGTTTATATGGCTAACGCTGGCTGAACCTTAAGAGATAAATCAAAACAATGTACTAGAAAATTGTAGGTCTTAAAAAGTTCTACAGAAAAGTTCTCAACGGTATATGTCTATCTCCTAAAGTACACTCGCTATAACTATTTTTATTAAATGATATTACTGTTTTCTTATACGAGTACGTTATCTATACTATAATAAAGCAGTAACTTAGCGAAATCTGTACATGAAATATTTTTTAAAAACAATGACTATAACGTATTATGTATACGATATAGACCCCAAAACAATAGTTATTAATTTTTTTGTCTGTTTGTCTGTTTGACTGTTTGTCTGTTTGTCTGTTTGTCTGTTTGTCTGTACGCGTTTCACGCAAAAAGTAATGAACCGATTTCAACGAAATTTTGTGAACTGATAACTTATTACTCGGGTCAACATTTAGGATAACTTTTACTTTTGGAAAATCTTTGTTTCCCGCGGGAAATCGCAATAACTGGTTTTATCGAGTCCTCCTTAGGAACCCTCCGCTGGCTAAACCTAAAGACATACATCAAAACAATGTACTAAAAAATTGTAGATCTTGAAAAGGCCAACAGAAATATCTACAACAGTATATGTCTATCTCTCAAGGTACACTCGCAACACCTATTCTTATCTATACCTATAGCAAAACTAACATAGTTAAATCGATGTGCGCGTTTCACGCAAAAAGTACTGAACCGATTTCAATTAAATTTTGTATAGTGATAGCTTATCACTCGAGTCAACATTTAGGATACCTTTTACTACAGGCACATTTTTCGTTCCCGCGGGAAAACGCAATGACTGGTTCTATCGAGTCGTCCTTAGAAGTTTATATGGCTAACGCTGGCTGAACCTTAAGAGATAAATCAAAACAATGTACTAGAAAATTGTAGGTCTTAAAAAGTTCTACAGAAAAGTTCTCAACGGTATATGTCTATCTCCTAAAGTACACTCGCTATAACTATTTTTATTAAATGATATTACTGTTTTCTTATACGAGTACGTTATCTATACTATAATAAAGCAGTAACTTAGCGAAATCTGTACATGAAATATTTTTTAAAAACAATGACTATAACGTATTATGTATACGATGTAGACCCCAAAACAATAGTTATTAATTTTTTTGTCTGTTTGTCTGTTTGACTGTTTGTCTGTTTGTCTGTTTGTCTGTTTGTCTGTACGCGTTTCACGCAAAAAGTAATGAACCGATTTCAACGAAATTTTGTGAACTGATAACTTATTACTCGGGTCAACATTTAGGATAACTTTTACTTTTGGAAAATCTTTGTTTCCCGCGGGAAATCGCAATAACTGGTTTTATCGAGTCCTCCTTAGGAACCCTCCGCTGGCTAAACCTAAAGACATACATCAAAACAATGTACTAAAAAATTGTAGATCTTGAAAAGGCCAACAGAAATATCTACAACAGTATATGTCTATCTCTCAAGGTACACTCGCAACACCTATTCTTATCTATACCTATAGCAAAACTAACATAGTTAAATCGATGTGCGCGTTTCACGCAAAAAGTACTGAACCGATTTCAATTAAATTTTGTATAGTGATAGCTTATCACTCGAGTCAACATTTAGGATACCTTTTACTACAGGCACATTTTTCGTTCCCGCGGGAAAACGCAATGACTGGTTCTATCGAGTCGTCCTTAGAAGTTTATATGGCTAACGCTGGCTGAACCTTAAGAGATAAATCAAAACAATGTACTAGAAAATTGTAGGTCTTAAAAAGTTCTACAGAAAAGTTCTCAACGGTATATGTCTATCTCCTAAAGTACACTCGCTATAACTATTTTTATTAAATGATATTACTGTTTTCTTATACGAGTACGTTATCTATACTATAATAAAGCAGTAACTTAGCGAAATCTGTACATGAAATATTTTTTAAAAACAATGACTATAACGTATTATGTATACGATATAGACCCCAAAACAATAGTTATTAATTTTTTTGTCTGTTTGTCTGTTTGTCTGTTTGTCTGTACGCGTTCCACGCAAAAAGTAATGAACCGATTTCAACGAAATTTTGTGAACTGATAACTTATTACTCGGGTCAACATTTAGGATAACTTTTACTTTTGGAAAATCTTTGTTTCCCGCGGGAAATCGCAATAACTGGTTTTATCGAGTCCTCCTTAGGAACCCTCCGCTGGCTAAACCTAAAGACATACATCAAAACAATGTACTAAAAAATTGTAGATCTTGAAAAGGCCAACAGAAATATCTACAACAGTATATGTCTATCTCTCAAGGTACACTCGCAACACCTATTCTTATCTATACCTATAGCAAAACTAACATAGTTAAATCGATGTGCGCGTTTCACGCAAAAAGTACTGAACCGATTTCAATTAAATTTTGTATAGTGATAGCTTATCACTCGAGTCAACATTTAGGATACCTTTTACTACAGGCACATTTTTCGTTCCCGCGGGAAAACGCAATGACTGGTTCTATCGAGTCGTCCTTAGAAGTTTATATGGCTAACGCTGGCTGAACCTTAAGAGATAAATCAAAACAATGTACTAGAAAATTGTAGGTCTTAAAAAGTTCTACAGAAAAGTTCTCAACGGTATATGTCTATCTCCTAAAGTACACTCGCTATAACTATTTTTATTAAATGATATTACTGTTTTCTTATACGAGTACGTTATCTATACTATAATAAAGCAGTAACTTAGCGAAATCTGTACATGAAATATTTTTTAAAAACAATGACTATAACGTATTATGTATACGATATAGACCCCAAAACAATAGTTATTAATTTTTTTGTCTGTTTGTCTGTTTGACTGTTTGTCTGTTTGTCTGTTTGTCTGTTTGTCTGTACGCGTTTCACGCAAAAAGTAATGAACCGATTTCAACGAAATTTTGTGAACTGATAACTTATTACTCGGGTCAACATTTAGGATAACTTTTACTTTTGGAAAATCTTTGTTTCCCGCGGGAAATCGCAATAACTGGTTTTATCGAGTCCTCCTTAGGAACCCTCCGCTGGCTAAACCTAAAGACATACATCAAAACAATGTACTAAAAAATTGTAGATCTTGAAAAGGCCAACAGAAATATCTACAACAGTATATGTCTATCTCTCAAGGTACACTCGCAACACCTATTCTTATCTATACCTATAGCAAAACTAACATAGTTAAATCGATGTGCGCGTTTCACGCAAAAAGTACTGAACCGATTTCAATTAAATTTTGTATAGTGATAGCTTATCACTCGAGTCAACATTTAGGATACCTTTTACTACAGGCACATTTTTCGTTCCCGCGGGAAAACGCAATGACTGGTTCTATCGAGTCGTCCTTAGAAGTTTATATGGCTAACGCTGGCTGAACCTTAAGAGATAAATCAAAACAATGTACTAGAAAATTGTAGGTCTTAAAAAGTTCTACAGAAAAGTTCTCAACGGTATATGTCTATCTCCTAAAGTACACTCGCTATAACTATTTTTATTAAATGATATTACTGTTTTCTTATACGAGTACGTTATCTATACTATAATAAAGCAGTAACTTAGCGAAATCTGTACATGAAATATTTTTTAAAAACAATGACTATAACGTATTATGTATACGATATAGACCCCAAAACAATAGTTATTAATTTTTTTGTCTGTTTGTCTGTTTGACTGTTTGTCTGTTTGTCTGTTTGTCTGTTTGTCTGTACGCGTTTCACGCAAAAAGTAATGAACCGATTTCAACGAAATTTTGTGAACTGATAACTTATTACTCGGGTCAACATTTAGGATAACTTTTACTTTTGGAAAATCTTTGTTTCCCGCGGGAAATCGCAATAACTGGTTTTATCGAGTCCTCCTTAGGAACCCTCCGCTGGCTAAACCTAAAGACATACATCAAAACAATGTACTAAAAAATTGTAGATCTTGAAAAGGCCAACAGAAATATCTACAACAGTATATGTCTATCTCTCAAGGTACACTCGCAACACCTATTCTTATCTATACCTATAGCAAAACTAACATAGTTAAATCGATGTGCGCGTTTCACGCAAAAAGTACTGAACCGATTTCAATTAAATTTTGTATAGTGATAGCTTATCACTCGAGTCAACATTTAGGATACCTTTTACTACAGGCACATTTTTCGTTCCCGCGGGAAAACGCAATGACTGGTTCTATCGAGTCGTCCTTAGAAGTTTATATGGCTAACGCTGGCTGAACCTTAAGAGATAAATCAAAACAATGTACTAGAAAATTGTAGGTCTTAAAAAGTTCTACAGAAAAGTTCTCAACGGTATATGTCTATCTCCTAAAGTACACTCGCTATAACTATTTTTATTAAATGATATTACTGTTTTCTTATACGAGTACGTTATCTATACTATAATAAAGCAGTAACTTAGCGAAATCTGTACATGAAATATTTTTTAAAAACAATGACTATAACGTATTATGTATACGATATAGACCCCAAAACAATAGTTATTAATTTTTTTGTCTGTTTGTCTGTTTGACTGTTTGTCTGTTTGTCTGTTTGTCTGTTTGTCTGTACGCGTTTCACGCAAAAAGTAATGAACCGATTTCAACGAAATTTTGTGAACTGATAACTTATTACTCGGGTCAACATTTAGGATAACTTTTACTTTTGGAAAATCTTTGTTTCCCGCGGGAAATCGCAATAACTGGTTTTATCGAGTCCTCCTTAGGAACCCTCCGCTGGCTAAACCTAAAGACATACATCAAAACAATGTACTAAAAAATTGTAGATCTTGAAAAGGCCAACAGAAATATCTACAACAGTATATGTCTATCTCTCAAGGTACACTCGCAACACCTATTCTTATCTATACCTATAGCAAAACTAACATAGTTAAATCGATGTGCGCGTTTCACGCAAAAAGTACTGAACCGATTTCAATTAAATTTTGTATAGTGATAGCTTATCACTCGAGTCAACATTTAGGATACCTTTTACTACAGGCACATTTTTCGTTCCCGCGGGAAAACGCAATGACTGGTTCTATCGAGTCGTCCTTAGAAGTTTATATGGCTAACGCTGGCTGAACCTTAAGAGATAAATCAAAACAATGTACTAGAAAATTGTAGGTCTTAAAAAGTTCTACAGAAAAGTTCTCAACGGTATATGTCTATCTCCTAAAGTACACTCGCTATAACTATTTTTATTAAATGATATTACTGTTTTCTTATACGAGTACGTTATCTATACTATAATAAAGCAGTAACTTAGCGAAATCTGTACATGAAATATTTTTTAAAAACAATGACTATAACGTATTATGTATACGATATAGACCCCAAAACAATAGTTATTAATTTTTTTGTCTGTTTGTCTGTTTGACTGTTTGTCTGTTTGTCTGTTTGTCTGTTTGTCTGTACGCGTTTCACGCAAAAAGTAATGAACCGATTTCAACGAAATTTTGTGAACTGATAACTTATTACTCGGGTCAACATTTAGGATAACTTTTACTTTTGGAAAATCTTTGTTTCCCGCGGGAAATCGCAATAACTGGTTTTATCGAGTCCTCCTTAGGAACCCTCCGCTGGCTAAACCTAAAGACATACATCAAAACAATGTACTAAAAAATTGTAGATCTTGAAAAGGCCAACAGAAATATCTACAACAGTATATGTCTATCTCTCAAGGTACACTCGCAACACCTATTCTTATCTATACCTATAGCAAAACTAACATAGTTAAATCGATGTGCGCGTTTCACGCAAAAAGTACTGAACCGATTTCAATTAAATTTTGTATAGTGATAGCTTATCACTCGAGTCAACATTTAGGATACCTTTTACTACAGGCACATTTTTCGTTCCCGCGGGAAAACGCAATGACTGGTTCTATCGAGTCGTCCTTAGAAGTTTATATGGCTAACGCTGGCTGAACCTTAAGAGATAAATCAAAACAATGTACTAGAAAATTGTAGGTCTTAAAAAGTTCTACAGAAAAGTTCTCAACGGTATATGTCTATCTCCTAAAGTACACTCGCTATAACTATTTTTATTAAATGATATTACTGTTTTCTTATACGAGTACGTTATCTATACTATAATAAAGCAGTAACTTAGCGAAATCTGTACATGAAATATTTTTTAAAAACAATGACTATAACGTATTATGTATACGATATAGACCCCAAAACAATAGTTATTAATTTTTTTGTCTGTTTGTCTGTTTGACTGTTTGTCTGTTTGTCTGTTTGTCTGTTTGTCTGTACGCGTTTCACGCAAAAAGTAATGAACCGATTTCAACGAAATTTTGTGAACTGATAACTTATTACTCGGGTCAACATTTAGGATAACTTTTACTTTTGGAAAATCTTTGTTTCCCGCGGGAAATCGCAATAACTGGTTTTATCGAGTCCTCCTTAGGAACCCTCCGCTGGCTAAACCTAAAGACATACATCAAAACAATGTACTAAAAAATTGTAGATCTTGAAAAGGCCAACAGAAATATCTACAACAGTATATGTCTATCTCTCAAGGTACACTCGCAACACCTATTCTTATCTATACCTATAGCAAAACTAACATAGTTAAATCGATGTGCGCGTTTCACGCAAAAAGTACTGAACCGATTTCAATTAAATTTTGTATAGTGATAGCTTATCACTCGAGTCAACATTTAGGATACCTTTTACTACAGGCACATTTTTCGTTCCCGCGGGAAAACGCAATGACTGGTTCTATCGAGTCGTCCTTAGAAGTTTATATGGCTAACGCTGGCTGAACCTTAAGAGATAAATCAAAACAATGTACTAGAAAATTGTAGGTCTTAAAAAGTTATACAGGGAAGTTCGCAATATTATATGTCTATCACCTAAGGTACACTCGCAATTACTATTTTTATTCACTACTCGCGACTCACAGACTGACTTATCAACGTTTAGCTCAGTTCAGCAGTGAAACGTAACTAGGGACGAACCCGAGCGAAGCGAGGGTGAGTCGCTAGTAATTTATAAATCATATAATCTATCGTACATTCCTATAAAGCAACAGTAAAAAGTTTAATTTAGAGGTAAATTAATTTATTTTAACCTTTCCTTACAATAAACCATACAAATGTTACTTGACGAAAAGTCAGTTATAGACAAAATAAGTTAAAATATTTTTATTTAGCTAACTCTTTTTTGATTTAAATAAAGGAAATAAAAATCAATTTTTAGATTGTACTCCTTACCGTGAAAGTTTTATCAAAATTTATTCCCTCTGTTTGAATTAAAATATTGAGATTTTTAAGTATTTCTATGACATCAAAAAGAGCCACGAAGAAGTCGCTTAGGTACATAGGCAAAGAGAAATTTATTTATATTTATTTACCAAGCCATTTAGATTCTAAATTGAATTTTAATAGCCATCTCAAATTCCCATTGTACGAAAAGTATGATGTAAATCACTTACCATTGTTCGCAACAAAGCATCTAAAAGGAGTATGAGGTAGTGTATTCTTCTTCAGGAAATTATTTGCAGAAGTAGTCTTTGAAAATATGAAAACACTTTTCAAATAAAAAATATTGAATTGGAGTGTTGAATATTCTCTAAAAGAAAAGTTTGTAGCCAACTTGCATATCAGTAATATAATTTCATATATCCTGAAAATATTTTGCTATTCTAAGGCTTATTATTATTTGCAAGTATGACTTCTAAATATGAGTCGTGGAGTTCGAATATACATAGATATTTGTATTGATGAAATTGTATGAATATAGATATAATATGTACTAGGTAGTTTTAACAACTTCATCCTAACAATCGCCATCCTATAGCATCTTAGCAGGTTTTTCTTTTTGTTTATGTTAAATATAAAAATTAATAATTAAATAAAATAAATAAATAAAAATGTTGGGAGTGGCATCTAGTCCCATGGTAAGCTACGATGCTTGTGTTATGGATACTAGATAGTTGATGTACTACTCATATAAAACTTTAAATACATACTTATTATGAACTTAAAAACACCCATAACTGGAGTAAAAACATTAGTGTTCATCGCTCAGACGAATGCTCCCAGCGAGACTCGAACCCGCGACCGTTGGCACAGCAAGTAAGGTCACTACAAACTGAGCTAAACGTGTCGTCATCTTTATCTTTGTTCATCATGCACGTAACTATCGAGCTAAAGAGCCAAAAATCTAAATACTTAGGTACTTTATTTTAATAAAGAAATTATATATCTATGTAAGTAAAAAGCAATTTTGCGACTTACTAGCTGACTCATGAACGCTCAGTTCAAACCGTAGATGACAGAAGTCCGAAATTTTGGAGAAGACATTGATTTTATATTGTAGACGTTATTGAGGAAAGGGTTTATCGAAATTCATCCGCTAAGGGGGCAAAATAGGGGAAGGGAAACTGCCTCGGTGGTGTAGTGGCTAGCACGTACGGCTGCGCACCCGGAGGTCCTGGGTTTGAGTCCCGGGTCGGGCCAAGTTTAGTTATTGAGTCTTTCTGTCTAGTACCTCAGTAGCAGCTCGGAGTTGGGAAGTTGGCGGTGTTTCATCCCCGTGCCTCGGAGAGCACGTAAAGCCGTCGGTCCTGCGCCTTAACTCTCACCGGTCGTGTCGAATAGTCGTCCTACCGGAGTATGAGAGTGACAGGAATAGAGAGTGCACTTGTGTCTACGCGTACACTTGTGCACTATAATATCTCCTGCGCAGTTGGCTAGTCTCAATGAGATTGGCCGCCGTGACCGGAATCGGTCGGTCGGGAGGTCATCATCAAAATGGGGAATGACATTTTGTATGAAACTCTATCCTTTTTAATGTGAAAAGCCCAGAATGTAGTATTTAGTTTTAAAATAAAAAATACAAAGATAAAAAATATACTCAAAGGAGTAAAAAGGGTGGTAAAATTTATATGATAAAAATATTTATGTTCAGAAAGACGTTATTACTACACACTACAAATATGGAGAACTGAACAACTCTAGTAATATATACATATATAATTGTAATTCAACAAAATGCTGCAGAGACATTATCTTTACTAGGCTTGAAATTATTTTGTTTTAATCCTATATAATAAAGCGGTTTTCTAGTGTTTATCTCAAGCCTCGCGATGCCGCATAATCGCAGAGTTGGTGATCATTTCATAATTAAAGTTGTTCCATACTTGGCAAAGTTTTGAGATCATCTAATCTGGGTCTTTTAAGCCCTACTTAATATTCCTCTTCACACTCGCATCGATCCATAGATTAAGAAGTAATGCTAGAGTTAATGTTGAACTTTGAACGATTTAAAATCACGCTTATATTGTATATATGTAAGTATATTTGCATGTTCATTTGTTATCACATCTGTCTGTACCTGTTGTTTTATAATTGTTCTTCTATCCTGTAGTACAAATGGTTCTATTTAACTGATCCGGACCAAAACTTGGCATATGCAAGCTTTTTATATATTCTTACTAGTGACGTGGCAGTGGTAGCCCAGTGGTAACGCGCTCGCTTGGGAAACTGAGTGAAGCGAGTCCAATCCCGAGTCTCGCACCTCTGATATTTTCTTGTGCGAATCATTTCTAACATGATTACCACTTGCCTTACGGTGAAGAAAAACATCGTGAGGAAACCTGCATGTCTGAGAAAACCTGGAAGTTTTCGAAAGACATGTGAAGTTCGCCAACGCGAGCGTGGTGGACTATGGCCTGATCCCCCTCGTATTGATGGGAGGCCCGTGCCCAGCAGTGGGATGTTAATAAGGGCTGAATACAAGTGATGTACGTTTAGTATAGTTACGTTTTAACGTTTAGTATAGATTTTTCAGAGATGACATATTTTGCCACAGTAAAAAGTATCATATATACGGAATAACCAGCTATCATCATACCAAATTTCATCAAAATCAGTCTAGTGGTTTTCTCGTGATACGTTCACAGACAGATAGACTGACAAAAAGTCTAAAAACTATAGATTCGGCCTCTGTATCGATAATAATGACTATTTCAATAAGATTTTTCAAAAAATATTAAATGTATGTACAGATTCGATTCAGTTAGAATTTTATTACATGTATGTATAGATTAGGTTGCCATAGCCAAAAGTCTAAGACAATTTTATCATGATCGTGTATTAAGTAATAGCCATTATCCTTTTATAACTGGTAGGTAACTCATGTGATATAGCATGTGGGTCTTTAAAAATGAGGACGACGTTTCCACGTGACTTTTTTGTTTAAGTTAACAATTGCAGGGTTATACGATGTAAAGTCATAATGGTTTTAAAATATGGAACAGAATATTCTAAAAAAAAGTTTTGGTAAATAACATTTCTGAAATACCTTTATGAATATCTAGCGGCTCAGCATCGCTTCGCTCGGCTCCGCCTCAAGCGAAGACAAATCTATCCCACGGGAACCGTACATTTTTCCGGGATAAAAAATAGCCTATTCCAGACTATAATCTATCTCTGTGCCAAACATCCAGATCCGTTGAGCCGTTCTGCCGTGATTGAGTAACAAATATACATGCAAACATCTAAACTTTTATACTTATAATATTAGTAACATTATTTTGGAGATATGAGTAATTTTGGAAATATGGAATATTTTTATATGCAAGCTTCAGTTAGTTTAACGACCGCTGAACTATTCTATTTTTTTTAATAAAATATCTTTATAAATTACTTTCAAATATAGATTTTTCGTGTCGTACTTAAGATTGTCCAATTTTTCGGGAAAGCATATTAGGAAAGTGATTTTAAAAGAGTACCAGTAGGTTTAAAAATAAAAGCAATAGGAACATTATATATTTAAGCAATAAGAATATTATATATTTTGACGACACGTTTGGCTCAGTTTGTAGTGACCCTACTTGCTGTGCTAGCGGTCGCGGGTTCGAGTCCCGCTGGGGGCATTCATTTGTGTGATGAGCACGAATGTTTGTACTCCAGTCATGGGTGCTAATATTTATAATATGTATGTATTTAAAGTTATATATGTATAGTGTAGCAACTATCTGGTATTCATAAAACAGGCCTTGTAGCTTACCATGGAACTAGATGGTGCTGTGTGTTAATGTCCTAACGTATTTATTCATGTTTATTTATTTAAGCAGAAAGTACCCGATTGTCCAGTGATTGATTACTCCTTGATATGTAAAGTCATTTAAGATGTTTATTTACTTGGGTATAAGTTTTTTGAATATTTTAAAATTGTTTAAACAGCTTTACTATTTTACATTTACATTATATACATAAATTTGTAATCCATGTTATATAAATATAATAAATACTAACTCCTATTGTTAGTTCATAATTAAACGTGTATGATTAAATTCGTGGAATTTGTCACATTAGTGTAGTTGATATACAAATAATTTTGTTTTAATTATAAAATATATTCAAGCCCTGCTCGCTGTATCTATTACATCATATTATATCGATATATATTTGGCCCAAAATAATACAGCATCACAACATAGTATAAAACAAAGCCCGCTGTCTGTCTGTTCCTATATATACTTAGATCTTTGAAACTATGTAACGGATTTTGATGCGGTTTTTTTTAATAGATAGAGTGATTCAAGAGGAAGGTTTTATTATATAATTTCTTAAGTTTTTGTATACATTGCCCAAAATATAACGATATTTTTTGAAGGTGTCGGAAAAAAATAAGTCGTCAGGGAGCTTTCAACGAAAACGCTGCCTAAACCCTTTGAGATATAACAAATATGATATAAAATAATGTATGGTCGAATTGTGTATCTTACATAGGTCTACAGAAAAGTCCGCGATAGCTTATGTGTAGGTATCTCTTAAGGATAACATACTGTTTCCATTTTAATACTTTAAAAAATTGGTAATTATAATGCGGTAATGTAAAAGATATTTTAGGTATATATTCTATACTTGCCATTAAAACGTACCTAGCGGTAGTCGGACGAACCCGAGCGAAGCGAGGGTGATTCGCTAGTCTTTATTTAAAGTAGCACTTGTTACAGTATTCTTATATCTAATATATAAAATTGTATATAACGCTATAAATCAATGCCTTATTTTCCATCAAACAATTTCACATAATGAGAACTATAGAAGATAGATGGTGAATTTCACCAACATATTGGAGGGTTAAAGAAAAATGGGTTTGGCATCGTGTTCTGAAAACTGCGCCCTTTAATTTGCATTATTAGAACATTATAGCTCTTATTTCAAAGGGCTTAAGATGAAAATCGGATGTACTCAATTATCTGAACAGAAGAAAGCGTAAATTTTGGGAAGGTTAACAAATATGTTATAGGGACACGGAATTTATGATTGGACTATCATTTTTATGATTTGAACTCGCCATTTGAGAGAATGAGTGCACATTATGGTAATCGTGGGTAATAATCCTACAATTTCATCACCGATTTCTCAAGATGTGCTTTTACTTTATCTGTATATAATATTTTGTATCAATATACCGCGTGCCCTAAAAATAAAATAAATACTTTTTAGAAGAATATTTTTAGGACATGTATTACATATAAATTATCCAAAATTCATACGTAGACGGAGCCACAGGAGCACGCTCATAATTCATATATAAACACTAGATAATCAAATATAAAGCCAAAGGGCTTTATTTGTAAAAAAACATAAAATTGATAACTTTAAGTGTGATGTAACACAAGATCTATACAAAAAAATAAACAGATTAAAATATAATGTCATGGAAATATTCATTTCTACTTTTTTGTTGAGAACAACATATCGAATTTTATACAACACTAGCGACTCATCATCGCTTTGCTTTGGGTTTGTCCCTAGACAAAAACAAATCCATCCCACGGGAACCGTACATTTCTCCAAGATGATATATACCCTATAGCGTTTCTCAATAAATGGGCTATCTAATGCAAAAATAATTTTTCAAATCGGATTAGTAATTCCTGAGATTAGCGCATTCAAACAAAGAAACAAACAAATTCTGACTCTTTAAAATATTAGTATAGATAATAACATATCACTTTGGTACTGCACCTACAATGGCCAGGAAGATTGTCATATATCCTGTGCTAATACCCCAAGAGTCAGGCGAGCCCATACGTCAAAAGACGAATATCTATACATATAATAAAATTGTAACTAAGCCGAATCTGTGCATTAAATATTTTTTGGAAAATCTTATTGAAATAGACATTATTATCGATACAGAGACCGAATCTATAGTTTTTAGAATTTTTGTCTGTCTGTCTGTCTGTCTGTCTGTCTGTCTGTCTGTCTGTCTGTTACCGTATCACGGAAAAACCACTGGAGGGATTTTGATGACATTTGGTATAATGATAGCTAGTCATAAATATAATCCAAATGATTAACAAGCATCAACAGATCGAATTTATTTTGAAACGATCGTAAGAGATCCTATGACTCTATAAAAATGTATGTCATGCCGCGCACTTTTAGTATTAATTAATGTCTGATGAACATTAAAACATGTCATGAACATGTCTCATAAACAAATATTTCAATAAGTATTAAATTATTTCCTTAAAGACGTAATATTTTTATTTAATTAACAACTATTGTAATGATATTCTTTATTTAGTCTTTGACGACACGCTTGGCTCAGTTTGTAGTAACCCTACTTGCTGTGACAGCGGTTGCGGGTTCGAGTTCCGCTGGCGGCATTTATTTGTGTGATGAAGACGAATGTTTGAACTCCAATCATGGCTGTTTATATTTATAATATGCATGTATTTAAAAATTATATATGTGTAGTGTATCAACTATCTGGCATCCATAACACAAGCCTCGTAGCTTACCATGGAACTAGATGATGGTGTGTGTTAATGTTCCAACATATTTATTTAAGGCAGTTCATTATACCATTACAATATGTGTGGTCTAGTGGCTACTGGCTAGCTGGCTAGCCATATAGGCTATAAATCTTGGAGGTCCTGGTTTTGAGTCCCGGGTCGGGCCAAACTTGTTATTGTGTGTTTGTTAATAAATTCTCACTAAGAACCTGAAGTTGAGAAGTTGGCGGTGTTTCGACCTCGAAAAGCCTTTACGTGCTTTTCGAGGTACAGACCTCAAAAATCACGTAAAGGCGTCGGTACTACTCCTAATCTTTCATGTTGTGTTGAAATATCGTCCCAACAGAGTTTAAGAATGACAGGAATAAAGAGGAATAAAGAGTGCATCTGTGTTTGCGCGCACACTTGTGCACTATAATATTTCCTGTGCTGTTGGATAGTCTAGTGAGTCTAGTGAGAATGACCGCCGTGGATGAAATCCTGAGGACGTTATTGAATATTTGCATCATAAATATAATCAATAAATTTATCAGCTGTATCAATTGATATATTTAAGCGAGCAATTCTTGTATATTTATTTATTTATACCGGCAATCTCGGAAACAGCTCTAACGATTTCGCTGAAAATTGGTATGTGGGGGTTTTCGGGGGCGAAAAATCGATCTAGATTAGTCTTATGTCTGGGAAAATGCGTGTAAAATATGTTAATAATTTCTCACACTCGAGTATAAGCGTTGTTGTCAAGCGTTGTTTTTGTATTTATCCAAGTTATTAGTTTTTTTTTGTTTTTAAACCAAAATAAAAAGAAAATTGTACTTTTAACCAAAAACTCCAAGCGAAGCTCGGTCGCCCAGGTACTTATTCTAATATAATACAACTATATTATTATTTCTTCAAAATATTTTTAATAAAAACGTATTAAGCAAATTATATTAGAAAGTCGTTTTATAAATTTTTACATTACGAAAAATCTATTTGCTATTAATGTCTTTGAAAGAAATTCGATCCCTCCAAATATTCAATCAAACTTTGTTGTAACACGAAAAAGTTTTCGCTCTTACATTCACATATTGTATAATACATGGGGTAAAAATTTTCGAAAGGTGATGAAATTATAATGTTACCTATACATGTTACCTATACATACATTAAATATTTTTTGGAAAATCTTAATGAAATAGTCAATCTTATCGACACAGAGGCCGAATCTATAGCTTTTTTTTTTGAATTTTTGTCTATCTGAATGTCTCTCTGTCTGTCTGTCTATGACCACATCACTAGAAAACCACTGTAATTTGGTATGATGATAGCAGATGATCTGGGTCAACATATAGGATACTTTTTAATGCCGGAAAATATCTTATATGTGAGAAATCTATACGAAACGTACGTAACTAGGGACGAACCCGAGTGGAACCAGGGTGAGTTGCTAGTTTTATATAAAATTCTTAATTTTTCTACTAATTTATAAATAAAATAAGATAAAATAGCCTTTAATTTCTGAAATAAATTGATATTAAACACACATGCTAATCATTTTTTTTACATAGATGGCATATTATTAAGTAGTTATATCAATCATAAAACAACAGAAATTAATATCTTTCATAAATAATAATAACATAATTTATAAATTATTTAATATAAAAAAAGAAAATTTTGAGGAATACATACATATAATATATTAACTGCGATCTTACAAAAATAACGATGCTATTTACATTAGGTACATTAGAATGTACGATATTATTTCAGTGAAATAAAATTCTAAATCTGAAAAATGAAAATGAATTGTTTAGTTTCCAATATTTTTATGAGCATAGAAGCTGAAGCAAAGCTCAAATCAGTGAGTATTTAAAAATAAATATCAATGGAATTAAGTTCGTTTGAGATTTCACAGTATAATATAAAATGTGTAACTTACATTTTAAATGCCTGCTATTCTCAGCAAAACTTTATATTAAGTAAATGATAAAGGCAGCATTATCAATTTGTGAGAAAGGACTCAATTATTGATAATGCTGACTTTTGTAAATATTGCACAGTTTGACTTGAATAATATATTTTGAGTTTGAATAAAAAATATGTATTGTAACTTAACGAAAATAGTTTTTCCTCTTGAAAATAGCCATAACGCTTTCGATCGTAAGTCAAATGTTACACGTCGTTTTTCATTTGCGTCGCTCGGGATCGATAGAATCACTGACACGCTTAATTTATCATGTAACAACTGCACAAAAGATTTCAGCTTTTAATGTCCATAAACTATTAGTTATTTTTATTAAAAAACGGGGAGATTTTTTACCATTTTCACAAAAAAGTAGTAAAGTCTTTTGGAATATGAAAAAAAAAAACGACAATTAATATCGCTATTTAATAATAATAATTTCTTCCTGTCAAATTTCGGCTATGGCGGCCAATCTTATTAAGACTAGCCAACTGCGCAGGAGATATAATAGGGTACAAGTATGCGCGCAGACACAAGTGCACTCTCTATTTTTGTCACTCTCAGTCTCCGGTGGAACGACTATTTGACACGACCAGTGAGAGTTATGGTGCAGGACCAACGGCTTTTCGTGCTCTTTTGCACGGGGGTAAATAAAACATCGCCAACTTCCTAATTCCAGGCTGTTACTGACAATTATTTGACAGAAAAACTGGGTATCCATCCAGGCAGTTAATATGGGTACTAGCCTATGAGTGTAAACTGTATAATATCCAAGAATAGGGAATATGCGTGATTTTTAATTTTTTTAATGTTTTTTTTTATTTTAATTTTTTTTAAATGCCCGCCATGTCACGCGCTTGACATGATGTTACAGTATGATATTCACAAAAAAATGACGACTCAATTTTTAGTGATACAGTCAGTAATAATAATTAAGTATTTTGTTTTGTATAAGTATGTGTGTATTTTATTTATAATAATTAGTAAAGACCGTGTTGAGTACATGGACTGAAGGTTCCGTAGATTTGCACAATATATTTGTACTAATACATAATATATACATATAATATACTACATAATACATTTGTGCCACATATTTACTAATAATATAGCATATATATAGAATTTTATCGTTATTTTAGCCTATTCTTTGGAAATTTCAGCCAGCTACCAATTACAAAATAACATTAAATCAGTTAATGAACATAATATTAGCAATTTGCATGCCAAAACTCTAAAAAAGTAATATATGGGATATTATTATTTAGAAATACTTATGTGTGTTTGAAGAAAATAAATCGGATACTAGAGAAAAATATCTCCACGTCGAACAACGAATGCCTTCGTTACCTTGATTTATAGATTTTGTTTATCGCCAATATAACCTTATATTACGTTTGAAAGAAAAACGCTTCAAGCAGTCCTAATATTGAGAGACCCTACATTTCTCATCATTTATCTTCCATTTCTTTTTAGTATTAGTAATTTAGTCTGTAGTCAGTATGAATATTGGCCGATTCACTTTCCATAAGTAAAAAAAAATATTGATGTATTAGATAGTATACATATTGAATATTTTCATGTAATCTTATATACAAATATAATGTTTTTGTTAGTAAATAGGTCCTGTTACTTACCTACTTATTTGCTTTTATTCAAGTCACTATCCCTACATATTATATAATAAAGTCTCCCCGTCACGTCTATCTGTCTGTTTGTCTAAACGCGATATAATCTAGAACTACCGAATGGATTTCATATAGTTTTCAACAAAGGAAGGGGTGACTCTTTAGGAAGGTTTAAGTGTATGATTCATTAAGATTTTGTGTAAATTGGCTGAAATATGAAGATAATTGTTGAAAATGTCGGAAAAAATCATGCCGACTAGGAGCTTTACTGACATGTGCCGCGTAAACCAATAGAGTTATATGAGAACTATGTATTACCACAGTGTACTAAAAAATAACAGTGGGCTATCGCCTTTGATGTTTGAAGAAAAGCCGACACCGCGTAGCGTACTTCGCATGACGCAGGGTTGTTACAGTTTTTTTTTTTCTGTAATTTAATTAAAATGTAATATTATTATTTAGTTATTTATCGAAGTTCTTCATAGCAAAGAATACAAAAAGGGATTTCGCGGAGGCAAATTCAAATAGAGTTTTACAAAATTTCATATAATAATAATAATAAGCCTTTTATTTCTTTAATAAAAAATAAAATATACAATTGGTTTAACAATTATTTGATTTGATTGAATGAATATTTCTATGTGACATTATAATTAATTTAATGAATAACTAGATAATTAGAATGAAATAAATTAAGTTATAATAAAAATAAATTAAATCTAGCAAATTATATTACATAAGTCAAATTGAATTTAGTTACATATAAATTTATCATTATTTTCATTTTTTTAGCAAAGTTAGTTTTATATGATATAATGTAATTAATAGATTTCCAAATCACCTATCATAAATGGGCAACGGACAAATATTTTCGGTTTCTAGATTTTTTTAGTTCTGGATTTGAAATTTCTGTTATTAAATTTAATTATGTAAAAAATCCTCATCCTAATAAATAATTTTAGCAAAAAATAAAAACCATTTTAATTGATTACAAATTAAAATAAACGCGCGATAGCCCTTAAAGTCGTGTCCCGAGCTACTAACTAATTCGGGCGGCAGAAATGTATGCAGCTCGGGCTCGCTTACCCGCGTCTCACCTCTCACATCCCGCACGATTGCCCTGTCTAGACGGCTTCGTTGGATGACTGTATTGTTTAATAGACTGTGGTATTACGAAATCATTCCTCTTATAAAGATCTATTAAACTATAGCGTTATTCGTAGATATATATATGTATGTACGTACGAGACGCACCCTAGTAACTCACTAGTAATTAATAATGTAATTGTTACGCGCCGCTAGCTTAATCGAAGACGTCGAGCGCCATCGTACGACCTTTGTGGTATTCGTCTACATATATGTAGGTGCTTGGCAGACAGGAAAAGTATGACGACGAATATATTTTGACCTGGGCGACCGAGTTACGCTCGGAGTTTTTGACCGAAAGTACAATTTTATCTTTTAAAAAAAAACTAAAAACTTGAATAAATACAAAAAAAAACAGTAAAAACTTTGTATCCGACCGGGATTCGAACCCGGAATAATGCGAAAGAAAACCGCATGAAAACTCGAAAACACGCATTTTCCCAGACATAAGACTAATCTAGATCGATTTTTCGTTCCCAAAAACCCCCACCTACCAAATTTTAGCGAAATCGTTAGAGCCGTTTCCGAGATCGCCGGTATAAATAAATGTACAAGAATTGGTCGTTTAAATATATTTGATTAGATTATATCACTGACAATATAGCGAGATAATACAGGAAAAGTGTTTTATTATTTTACATAATCATACTATTTTTCTATCTCACTTAGGTTGACTGGAGATCTCTTCTAGACAAAAATCCACCTTTGTTAACTAATTTTATTGTATGTTAATTTATGTATTTGACATATAAGTGCAATGACGAATAGTATATAATATTATACACCAACTAAAGCGACTTAGATTTTAATGTTATGTTTTTTACACTAGCGTATGTCAGCTTCTCCGCACTCTCATATTATATTCAAATTTCATTTAATTTGTATAAGTCTCTGAAGGCATTGTGATAATAATTTTGTATAATTTTTAGTAAAAATAAATAAATATGTTGGGACATTAACACACAACACCATCTAGTTACATGGTAAGCTACGAGGCTCGTGTTATGGATACCAGATAGTTGATACACTACACATATATAACTTTAAATACATACATAGTATTATAAATATAAACACCCATGACAGGAGAACAAACATTCGTGCTCATGACACAAATAAATGCCCCCAGCAGGACTCGAACTCGCGACCGCTGGCACAGCAAGTAGGGGCACTGCACACTGAGCCAAACGTGTCGTCAAATTTAAAGTAATAGTCATATAATTTAAAGTAATAGATGCTGCCGAACAATAAACAAAGACGTAAAATCTGTTCATACAGGCTAAGAAACATTCAAATCAAAGTATTTTTTCAAAATAAACCTTTATTTATAAAGTATTCAACTGTATTAGATTAACCTTAATAGTAGGCATACCATGAATTGTCTTGAAAAATACATATGTAACAAGTTTACGATTAAGGCGAAGGCACAAACGAATCCAGTTAAAGTATAAAAATTATATATTTTTTTACTGCAAACACATTTCATTTTTTTTTAATATAATATAAACTCTACTGAGTATTTTACTATAATAACATACCGAGCTATACACTAGTTGAGACATTGATTTGTAAGATGGAATAAAAGTTTTTTCTTTTAAATAAATATTATTTTTAACTTTAGTTTTATTTGTGTTGTATAACAAATGTAAAGAAAATTATTTTTAAAAGATATTTATTATTTAGTCTGTCTGTGGCGTCGTAGAATCCAAATGGATGTATCGATTTTAATTTTTTTTTTTTTTGTTTAAAAGGTGACTTTATCGAGAGTGTTCTTACTTGTAATTCAAGAAAATCCGTTTTGTTGTTTGTAAGCGATCAGTTTTTTTCTAGACGATAAAAGACTATGAGAGAGATCTAATCGATTTGAAATTTGGTAACCCGTAACATTAATTATTACATTGTAATGATAATTTAACATTGGTGACCTGGGATTCTTTACTAAAATAGCTGGAACTCTTCACTAAAATACTGCAGATGGGATATTGGGGGGTATATAAATTTTTAATTTAAGAGATATACAACATGTTTCTTAAACTTAACTAAGTAATAGTTCAGTTAATTTTATTGATATAGTTTTTAATGAGTTTGATAGATTATATAAGAGATGAAGTACTAGTAAACGTAACAATATTTTTCAATTTAACGGCGTCTACATTTAATCTACGTTTTTATAAATAGATTCTTAATAAGATAGTATAATGTTGCGAATATTTTGCATAAAAGACCATGAAACAGTTTGAATGTAGATTAAAACTATTACGATACTTTTTCTGATTTTTTTTTAAATTTATTTGTGCAATAAAGAATATATAAAAGAAATAATAACAAATCTATCCCAAGGGAACTCTACATTTTTCCGAGATAAAAAGTAACTTATCTACTATTCTAGACTATAATCTATTTCTATGTCAAATTTCATCCAGATCCGTTCAGCCGTTCTGGCGTGATTGTGTAACAAACCTACATCCATCCAAACTTTCGCATTTACATAGTAGTAAGATATCAGAAATTAATTCTATTTAATATTCTATTTTAATATTTTCATAATATTGATATTCAAGAGCACACTTCCATTTTATTTACTAAGCTACAAGAAAATTCTAATGAAATATTCATATTCATAATAAAAGTCGAAGAAATGTATTGCTATATCTAACATAAGCATTAACCACGATAGATTTTCAAAGACGCTAGTCATCCATACTAATGTTGGGGCGATCTCAAATCACTGTCCCTTCATCCTCTTTGTGCTCACATTTACATACAAAACTTATTTTAGTTCGTAATATCTTTTTTGGAGTTACGAAATGTGGATGTGAAAATCTGAATATTTTACATTTTCATATATTAAGAAGAAGATACAACATATACGATAAAACAAAGAAAAAAAAAATAATTTCGTAGAATTAATTCTTCGTTATTATATAGGTACAGCTAATAAGAAAATAGTTTTAAAAAAATCAATAATTACGAGAAAACAAGGTTTAAAAAACTTGTAAATAAATTATATTCAAGATATTTTTTTTTAAATAAATATGTTTTAAGTTGAGCAGTTAAAAAATGACTTACTTAGTGCTCACATCTATCAGGCCACAAATACCCCTACCGGGGGGTAAGTTAGACCTACCATAAGAGTCGTTCATTACTTTTATTATTTTATCGATGACTCCCAATTAAAATCAGAGTTTATGCCTTTAAAAATTCATACAAAAATATAATTATCGTATAATATATAATATATCGTGTAATCGTATATATTTTCTACCAACCACTTATCCATAATGATATCTATACATATAAAGTTCTAGCTGAGTCGAATCTACACATTAATTATAATTTTTTGGAAAATCTTATTGTAATAGTCATTATTATAGATGCAAAGGCCAAATCTATATTTTATAAAAAAATTATCTGTCTGTCTGTCCGTTTGTCTGTCTGTCTAGGAATGCATTACGAGAAAACCACTAGACAGATTTTGATAAAATTTGGTATGATAATACCTGGTTATTCGGGTTAACATATAGAATACTTTTACTGCGGAAAAACATATCATCTCTGAGAAACATATACTAAATACCCGAGCGGAGCCAGGGTGAGTCACTAGTTATGGCATAAAATATTATGCAATTTCTTGCGTTAATATGTAATTAATCTGCTCATGACAGTCACAACAAATCATAGCGAGCTTCAGTTACGATGTCGCTTTTATTAATTACTGTTTACCCCTAACGGGGCCTTGTAGGGCTAAAATATTACTCATACCTATATGTTAAACTTTATATGCGTGATTTTAGCGTTTTCGTTTTCAATTTCCCTATATCTTGTACAACAAGATATAGGCGAAGTAATCTATGCTCAACTGGTGTGTTTTGAAGCGATCAACAAGAAAATGTTCTTATTAGCGATGTCGATTATAGAGAAAACAAAAAACTTTTTCTTGTTTTTTTTTTATTCGTTTAAACATAGGAATTAAAATAAATGATGATTATGTATTATGTGTGTATGCTTATGTGTTAAACAACTAATAATATATTAATACTACTGTACAATGTATATACGCCATGCTAAATTAATTAATTTTTTCACATCTCAAGGGTTTTAGAAGAAATCTATAAGGGCAGCTTTCTATCTATCTGAAGCGCTCCCTACTTGTGATAAAAATTTTACATAAACTCAATACAAACTATATGAAATTACTATCGCTAGTAAGAAAAACCTAAATAGATTATAGGCAACTGCCGTTAAAGTCATAAGTTATGTTTTTTCCACATATTTTACCGTTACTTTGTTATACATTTTTATGATACATAAATAATTAAAACGTCGCGTATTTATAACGACTCAATAAATTGTAGCTCGCTGTGCATGATAAATGATGCTTGATCCTTTCCTGCCAGAATCATTTGTTATGATGAATTGTTACATTTAATATTAAGATATTCGCTAGTGACCTTGGGATTTGAAATGTAATATATTATTTACTAGCGGCATATCCTCGTTTTGCTCGGGTTCGCCTCTAGAAAAACAAAAACAAATCTATTCCACGGAAATAGTACTTTTTCCGAGATAAAAAGTAGCTTATATGTTATTCCAGACTATAATCTATTTTTATGCCAAATTTTATCCAGATCCGTTCAGCCGTTCTGGCGTGATTGAGTAACAAACATCCATATATCCATACTCACAAACTTTCACATTTATAATATTAGTATAGACTATACTTAAAAAGTTGCAATTGCTATATTTTTTTTTAAATATAACAGTTATATTAAGTAAAGGTGACTTATTTAGCCACCAAGAAGTAGTCTTATATTATGTTAAAGTAATTTTTGTATAGTGAACTTAAACTTTAAGTACATAAATAGGAACCGTTGTATCTTTGCCTATTTATGCATACACTAGCGACTCACCCTCGCTTCGCTTGGGTTCGTCCCTAGGTACGTTTTGATGCTTAGTATGGAATAGTTTTTTTTTTCTTTTTTTTGTCGATTTTTCTAATATTTTAATATTATTTAATATTATTTAGTTATTCTGCTATTCGGGGTAAAGATATATCCAACAAAATAAAGAGCATAAAAATCGGTCCAGCAGTTCTCGAGTTACGAGAGTTGTAACAAACCCGATTATGTTTTATATATATATATATATATATATATATATATATATATATATAGACTAGCAGAACCCACGACTTCGCTCGCGCTAAAACTTAAAAAAAGGTTAAGAAAAGGTAGGTTTCACTTAATACTTTCTTAGATTTACGCGAATATTTGACATTTTAAATAAAACTATCTTTTAGAATTTTTTCGAGGATTTATTTAGATTTTTGGTTCCCAACGTTTCGAATGCTTTACAGCAATAATGGTCACTGGAGAGACTAAGGTTTAAGATGTCTCAAAAGCATCATATTGTTATGACAGACAGTCTACCCACAAATTGACAAAATTAATTCAAAAAATTCAAAAATGGCATCAAAGTACCTTACACTATTTTACCCCCTTATGGGATAAATTTCAAAAAATGCTAATACACGAATTTATTCAATAGTATTTACGATCATTAATACCAAGGTTAAAGTAATTCTGATCATAAATATTTATCACTCCAGGCCTCTGCACGCTGAATTTCATCCAAATACGTCAACCTGTTTCAGCGTGAAAGTTTTTTACATACATACAAACACTCACACATACAAATTTTCGCATTTATAATAGTTCTTTTTTCCTCGTTCCCTCACTAAAGAGAATCGCGACCACTTATGATATCTTTTTAGCCTGATCGGTTCAATGCTTTAACAACACTATGAAGAGTTGCGCCCACTATCTTCTAAATTGCATCGGACTACTTCGTAGGTAGTCCTTTTAATTTAGCCAAATTTAGAATAATTTGGCCAAAATATTAATAGCATAAATTTATTTCAATCTTAATTTACCCAAAAACAATAATGCCACACGCTGAAAAAACTTATTAACCTTATTTTAAATCAGTTATTTTTCGAACAATTGTTCCAAAGTCATTAAAAGGACATGTATATAAAATTTGAAACTTCCAAATTGGCCTTCATTAGGCCGATATAGCCTCTAACTTTGCTAATGACACTCTGTCTTGGGAATCCATGGGAGTACACCTCATACAGTCGGGTTAAATGGAAAAGTTTCTGTACGCCTTTAGGCCTAAACACCGCTCAGCTACCTTTATAAGCCAAATTACTTTCATTCAGGTAAAAATATTTCAATAAAATATTCAACAACAGTATTTTATTTAAAATAGAAGTTTGTTGTTTTGGAAATATTACATTTTCTCAAGGGAATTTCGTGAAGGAAAATAAATCAAGGTGGTTATAAATAATATACTACCTATACGTATATATATACTATACGTCTAATAAAATCAATTTCAGAATTGAGAAAGTTAGATTCTGAATCGAAGCTACGATTAATAAGTCCTGTGACTACCATCGAGCTACAGTCAACTATTTGTTTGTCAAAAGTGGGTTTATATCAATATGAATAAACGCTTTAAGTAAAAACGTTCGGAAGCCATGATTCTACAAATCATCTATAATAGTCGTCAATCTTACAAGAATCCCCGTTTTATATTAGAGGTTAATTTAAACTTAAATTTAAATTTAAGAGGTTAATATAAAAACGTGTACTTATATGTACTTATGTACGTACGTAAGAAGTTATACTTAACCACAGTAAAGATATAAACAGTATTGTAACTCGGCCCTGTCCTTGAAATAATTACCTACGCGCCAGTACAGCCGCACTCTAAACAACGACGCGAGAGGGCTGCCCGTCTACAGTATTTTAATTTCATCTTGAGTTTCTTTCTAGTTTTGTGATTGCAAATATTTTATTTTTTATTTAAAAAATATTATTAGTAAATTTAATTAAAAAATCTCAAATTTATAAGGGTGTATGTGACCCTTATAAATTTGAGATTGAAAAATATTTGCGCCTCGACTTTAATTTTTATTTTTAATTTAATTAATTATTTTATTTTCAAAACATACGATGTCTCGATACTGTTTTGTTTGACATTAGCGAAGTTACAGGAGAAATAAAATGTTTATTTTTGTATCCAATTATAAAAGTTACATAACATAACCATCTTATAATTTTCATATCCAATTATACGATCTGGCAGCCCTTTACGGCTGTCTACCGAGTGCTTACCGAACGCGAGGCGCGTAGGTATAACTCGATTATCGACCGTTTGTATGAAGATAAAATACTGTTTATATCTTTACTGTGACTTAACGTAACAGAACAAAAATAGCTAAAGATTTCATCCCGTATGTCACAACTCTCTGTTTGTAAAAGGAATGCAGCTAACTTCATCATGTCGCTTTCAGCTAACTTCATCATGTCGCTTTTTGGCTGTCGGTGTGCGCGCGTGTCGAAAAATTTTACTCTCACATTTTTTTCCAAACGTGCCAAAAGAAATATGACTTCAAAAATCTTATTTTGATGTCGAAAATAATTTAAGCTAAGTTCTTTTTTACTTATTATTATAAAAGTCACGTATCCATATCGTGATGTGGGCAATGTGACAGTAAAATATATTGAAACTTAACCTATAGTTGAAATTTTCCCTCTTATAGAAGGAAAATATTTTTACCACCATATTTTTCACTGCAATAAGTTAGGCTTTAAGTAAAATGTTAGCCCAATATGCCCATGTATGGGAACCAGACTGAGATATTTTAACATTTATGCCATTTGCCTATACAAATAATAAAATTCTAAAGAGTCGAATCTGTACATTAAACATTTTTTGAAAATTCTTATTGAAATAAACATTATTATCGATACAGAGGCCGAATCTATAGTTTTTAGAATTTTTGACTGTCTGTTTGTCTGGGAACGCATCATAAGAAAACCACTGGAGGGATTCTGATGAAATTTGGTATGATGATAGCTGGTTATCCGGGTCAACGTATAGGATAATTTTTACTGCGGGAAAATATCTCATCTATGAGAAATCTTTACTAAACGTTAAAAAGTAAGTGTTATAAATAAATCTAAATGCATATACTTTTATTTAAATGATTATTTTAAGAATAAAATTATAAGTAAATTTATTTCATTTCAAAACATTTCTTTTAAAATATAATAAAACATTACCAGACTGTTCTCCCAAATTGATTTAAAACAATTTTTGTAAGATGCGGATTAATATTACTCTCATAAATGAATTATTTTTCGTATCCAATTGAACCATCCGTAGAAAATTCAAATTGATTTCGTCGTTTCAAAGGTATTTTGTAATTGAAATATCTTGAAATAAATTGCTATATAATAAATGAGAAACTAATTTCAATATTGTTTTATCATAAATATCTTTGAATGAAATTAATATCACTGCTGCAAGTTACTTGGTGTAGGTAATATTTAGGAATTAGATCTATATACATATATAAAAATCAATTGCCGTTCGTCAGTCTCGCTAAAACTCGAAAATGGTTGGATCAATTTGAATAATTCTTTATGTTTTGTTGGGAGTATGTTAAGGGTAGTATAAGTATAAAACAAAGTAGAGAAAAAACCCAAAAAAATAAAAACAGTTGAAAAACCAAAAAGTTCAGAACAGTTTATTTTATACCTATGCACATATAATATATAGTTTATCTATTCTCTATCTATTTAACCAGTTTTTGTATTTTTTCTCAGAAATGAGATATTTTCCTGCGGTAAAAAGTATCCTCTATGTTGAGCCGGATAACCAGCTATCATTATACCAAATTTCATCAAAATCCCTCCAGTGGTTTTTCTGTGATGCGGTAACAGACAGACAGATAGACAGACAGACAGACACACAAAAATTCGAAAAACTACAGATTCGGCCTCTGCATCGATAATAATGTCTATTTGAATAAGATTTTCCAAAAAATATTTAATGTACAGATTCGGCTTAGTTAGAATTTTATAATATGTATATATATATATATATATATATATATATATATATATATATACATATTATAAATAAATATTTTTATTTTTATTTTCCATATTTCAAATGTTTTACAGATAACATAGTTACGGGAAAATAAAAGCCCCTGAATGTTAAAAAATCACCAAAATATCTAAAAAGATAGTTTTACTTAGCCTCTATTAGATATTACAGTCGAATCCCTTAAGCCGTTACAGCAAAGTATCAAAAACC
This sequence comes from Fabriciana adippe, assembly GCA_905404265.1. Lineage (NCBI taxonomy): Eukaryota > Metazoa > Arthropoda > Insecta > Lepidoptera > Nymphalidae > Fabriciana > Fabriciana adippe. The sequence continues at coordinate 10,916,220 of FR989995.1, read as the reverse complement.
GCTCATTCAACAAAATTCTCAATTACATTATTAAACAGGTGTAAATTAAGGCTACAGAGCTTAAGCCTATTAATTAACCATCTTTAGCTTTAGACAAACACTAATAAAAAATTAAAATGAGAATCAAATATAAAAAGTAAATAAAAATTTGACTGCAAACAACCTGTTTTCATCCGTAGGTAAATCAGATTACGTTGCCCAATTTTATTTTATCAAACAAATCTACAATGAAGAGTTTCGCACCTTGCTCGCAAGTTTGTGGCTGTGGTATAAGGGCGTGTTTACTATAAGTAGCTAAATTAATTTAAATTTGTTAACAATTTAGTATGGCAACACACTACAAACCAAAAGCACAACACACTAAGTGAAGATATTAAAACTATAAAATAAATAAAATTGAAGTGTCTATATATAAATAAATATGTTGGGACATTAAACACACAGCACCATCTAGTTCCATGTTAAGCTACGAGGCCTGTGTTATGGATATCAGATAGTTGATACACTACACATATACATATAACTTTAAATACATACATATTATAAATATAAATACCCATGACTGAAGTACAAGCATTCGTGCTCATCACACAAATGAATGCCCCCAGCGGGACTCGAACCCGCGACCGCTGGCACAGCAAGTAGGGTCACTACAAACAGAGCCAAACGTGTCGTCGAAAGTGTCTGTTTGTAATGTTAAAATAACAGCTTTTTACTAAATGCATATAAAAATATATACGGTACGTCTGTTTTCCGGCTAATCTCGGAAAAGGCTGGGCCGATTTTAACGGGACATTTACTGGCAGATAGCTGATATTATAAGGAGTAACTTAGACTGCTTTAATTTTTTAATAAGAATACATATAAGGTAGGGTTCCGTGCAAAAAATTAAAATCCATGAAATTGTGAAGACAATTCGCCATGAGGATACACCCGAGCGAAGCCAGGATAAGTCGCTAGTTAAAAATATTTTTAACTACAGGCTCGACAAACTCTCGAATTTAAAATAGCCTCCGATGACCATTACTATAATGTTTAGTGTAGGCTGTGGGAAGTAATCGGTTATTAAATACTTTTTTTTTCCATTTGTAGGTAATAATATTGTGTAAGAATTGGTTTGTTTTTTTTTTGTTTATATATTTATTGTATATGTATTTTATTTAAATCTATTTTGTGAATCAGTGTATTGAAATAGGCTATCATCGTCACGCTACGCGTAAGAGCGTAACAATTACAAGTAAGAAGATGCTGGCAAAAAGATAGTGTACACCTTAAAGATGTATAGTAAGAGCCGCTTATTAATATTTCAAAATGCTACGAACGCTATAACACACGTTTTCGCTTTTCTTAGTATTTTGTCTTGTACTTGATAGAGTCGAATTAAAATTATTTAAGGTACATATGATTGTAAAAATTAAAATCAGCACTATTAAAATTTTTAAACATTTTGAACTGGAGTCAAGTTTTGAAACTGTATTTTAACTGTGGTATGTCGGTAACTCGGTACCGCAGGAACATAGTGCTTAGTAGATTGCTGTCCAAGTGTCCAATATACTTGCGAGTGAATTTATGTTCCCACACTGTTCCTATTACAACACCAAATGCAGTTTCACTGGCGACTATAAAAATTTAATCTTAGAATTAGGAAACACTAATATATTTTTTTCATAAATGTACGTTGTATAATCTATATTTTGAAGAAAAAAGTAACACATTATATGAAGATATGTCAATTATATTTTTGATTTCTTAAAAATAAGTTATTCAAGTCGATGTCTTTTCGTTTTTAACCGACTTAAAAAAGGAGGAGGTTCTCAATCCGACCGTATATATGTTTTTTTTAAGTTACGTAAAGTCTTAGCAAATTGTGAAATGTTTTTTATTTCATTCTACGTGACATTGGGGAAGTAATATTCTGTGCTCATCTGTCACTTTGAAGCCATTAACAAGAAAATTGAATTGAATTGAATGATTTTAATATTAAAATTTAGAAAAAAAAGTAAATAATAATGGAATAATTATTTGTAAATTAATTACAAAGTTAGTACCACTAAAGTGTCTTATTTTGAATGTGTAGTGGGTTTCTTTTTTTGACACTTTTACGTCAGTATAAATCAGAATACAATTTAGGACGCTCTTTGAAAATTATTACACCAAGAGTTTTTAAAATAAAATAGATAAATACTCGAAGCCTGAGGGAAATGACTTTTGTTCATGAGAGATTATAAATCGTATCAAACTAATAAATATGTAATCAATCCTTTAGCGATACCTGAAAATCGTACATTTAATATAAAAGATTCTAAATGTCAAGTCTGTACATATAATAAAACTGTAGCGATCGAATGTCTGTACATAGGAAAAAAAATGCTAAAAACTGAGTCAGAGGGATGTAAGAAGAGAATTAAAACAAATCCAGTTTTTTTTCAAATTTTTTGTTTCTCTGTCTGTCTGTTTGTCTGTTTGTACGGGCTAATTTCCAAAACTATTGAACCGATTTAAATGAAATTTTGCATTTTGGTGCCTTATGTCTCTGGTCAACATTTTAGATACTTTTCATCCCAGAATCGGATCGGATATCAGGTGATAGTCCACCACTCTGCGCAAATGCGGGTTGGTGGCTTTTACACGTCTTTCAAAAACTATTCAGACATGCAGGGTTTCTCATGATGTTTTCCTTCAACATTTTAGTAATAACGTAGCATTTATTTATCTAAAGGAATTAAATAGATTTTAATATATATGCATATTTCGACAATTTCAAGGCAATGGTGCATGTAACGCAGTAACACAATCGCTGAGGAAATCGAGTCAATTCATTATAAATACTAGTAATTTCGAATTAAATTAGCGAATCATTTCTAACATGATTACCACTTATCTACCGGTAAAGGAAAATATCGTGACGAAACCTGGATATCTAAGAGAACCCAGTAAGTTTTCGAAATACATGTGAATTCCGCTAGCCCGCACTTGACCAGCTTAGTGGCTTGCCCTGGTACCCCTCGCACTGAAGGGTGCCCAACAGTTGAACGTTAAAAAGGGCTGAATACATACTATTCCACCTTCGTTAAAGTCAGAGGCAATCCAAAGTGACGGCTGGCGTCCGTGAATTCCATACAATGACTTTCCAAAATATATCATCTTATAAGTTAGAAAGCAAGGATTATAAAATTCTGCCTTTACCCTACTCAGTTTAGAAGGTAAAAACTTATAATAATATTATTATTTATCATGTCCTGTGAAGAAAAAAATCAAGTTTACTTGAGAATAATATTCTATTTATTCTCAAGTATACGTCTTGTTTTTTTCTTATTCTTTAACAAGTAATAATTGTGAGTGTGACTTAGAAGAGAGTGTAGAACATAAGTGTTTTATAAAAATGCATTGTCTGTTTTAGTGTTAGAAACGAAAAGAAATGTAAAATAAGGATTAGAAAAAGTTGAAATTTATAAACAAATACGAACGAATAGTTCGGGATGCCTATGACCGTCCATACGTAACTGCGGTAGGCTCGTGGCAGATGTGTACCGAATCTTAGCATTTTCAAAGCGCATTATTCGGATATTTATATAAAAAGGAAAAGGCATAATTAGTTGTATGATTTAGTATTGCATCAAGTAGGATCTCGTTATATTTTTTTATGAAGGAACTCATGACCTACTTCTAGGTAAGGTAAAATGCCAGACAGTAGATAGTTATAAATAACATCTAACTTTTAATTTTCTTTGCCGAAAATAAAAAAATTACAAAATTTTATTAACAAACAAGTTCCTAAGAAATTTCATCAGTATAAATCAGGTTTCATTTGACCACGCTCTTACTTCTTACCCACAAAGTTTGAACGAACTGGCGTAAAGTTAGGGAAATTTGACGTGTTATCTTTATAGCAGCTTCGTTACGTTTGCCTGAAAACAACTACGTTGAGATGTTATAGAAATTAAAATATTTATCAAAACACTTGTTATTATAATAATTGCCATTAAATGCACATTTCTTAGCATTTAATTCTGTAAATTATTTAAGATTAGTTTTTAACCCTCGCTTCGCTCGGGTTCGTCCAAAGGTTGCTTCCCCATACAAACTTTCATCCCCATTGGCACCCTCTTAAGGGATGATTTCCGGAATTAAAAATTTTATGTCCTTCCCAGGGTATCAAACTATCTTCTAATCAAATTTCATCTAAATCGTTCCAGTAGTTTTCGAGTTTATTCGTTACAAACATACAAAAACATAAATCTTTCCTCTTTATTATTAGTGTAGATGTACCGGAACTATTATTTAAGGAAGGAATGAAACAAACGTAAACAAAAAAAATATATAGGACATGTGCAATTATAAGAAACTAGGTCGGACTCACGTGATGACTGATGGGTTTAAGTGGCTTTACTTTTAATATGACTTTTTGCCATATATTTTCAAAATAAAACTGCTTTTTATTATGATTTTTAAGCATTTTAGCTGTTTATGCAATATTTATTATATTATTAAAATCATATTTATTGTTTATGGTTGTCAACTTTGAAAAAAGAGGTTATGTTTTTTAAGGATCATGTTGTTTTTTTATTTGCCAAAAAATATTTCTGGCTGTTTCGGCAGTTTCACAGACTATGTTCATACATATGTACAACAATAAGTGGTCTTTGTGTTACTCTAAGTTATTACTCGTATATTAAATGTATATTTTTCATATACCATTTTTCTTGTTACACAGAATATTTTAAAACATAATGTTTTGCCACTTATCATTTAGTTCACACACGGACTTTGATGGGGACGAAGCTTCCTAACTTTTTAGCGTAACCGCTTTGCAGGGCCACTGATAAAATATTCAGCTAACCAAAGTAACATGAGTCTCGCCCATCCATGGTTTAGTACGATACATTTAAGTGCAAGTATAACGTGTTCTAACCTCGCAATAAACTTTTATGATGATCCGAAACACGCATTTTTATATTTTTGAGGTAACATAAAAATCTTATTTGACCTACTCATTCGTTACACGAGAAGCGTTTAGGATATATTTCACATAAAGTTCTAGTGAGTGCTAGTTCGAAATTTCTTTTTTACGATATTTACATTAATATCTGTTATACTATATATTAATATCTGTTGTCGACACGTTTGGTTCAGTTTGTAGTGAACCTACTTGCAGTGCCAGCGGTCGCGGGTTCGAGTCCCGCTAGGAGCATTCATTTGTGTGATGAACATGAATGTTTGTACTTTAGTCATGGGCGTTAATATTTATAATATGCATGTACTTAAAGTTATATGTGTGTAGTTTATCAACTATCCGGTATCCATAACACAGGCGTTGTAGCTTAGCATGGAACTAGATGGTGCTGTGTGTTAATGTCCCAACATATTATTATTTTCGTCGTTTGATATATGGAAGCTAGCTGTTATTAGTTACCTAGTGAAGAGTCACGGGTTTGATGCTTATTTCGGTTTGGCATAAAATATTGATTCTAAAACTAGGTGGGACACTGTGTGGGGCAAGCATTTTCAGTTTAATTACTTTGTAATGTTTGAAAATGTAATTAATGTAATTTTCATTGTCATTTCAAATTTTATTTATAGGGGTAGAATCGAACCTATTTCAATCTAAGAAGGTGTTCGGTGTTATATAATGATGAACGATGTTATATAACTTTACAAATTAATTTTATCAATATATGTATATAAAAACTTATCTATATATGTATATATAAAAATTGGTGTGTGTATGTACGTTACCTAGAAACTCCAAAACGGGTGGAACAATTTTGATAAAATTTTTAGGCAACGTTCAGATTAGGCCAGCGGGTAATCCTATGAAGTTTGTTAGCAATCGGAAGTTTGAAAGCAGGCGAGGCCGTAGGTATTTATAGTATTATTTATAAAGTATTAAACATATGTACATATATTTATACCTCGATATAATATTTTTTTATTCTTAGAAGAAGGCCCGGCATTAACAAACGTATGGCCCTGCATATAATACATTCGTCACGTCGCAGCTATCTCTGTCTGTCACGTGGGTGATAGGATAATGGGATAGCCTTCCAGAATATTAAGTAACCTTGTGAGACATGATGAAAAAATATAACTCCTACAAAATATTTCAATTACAAATACTAAGTTGAGGAAAGTATGTCGTGACATAAAAAGGAGGAGTGATGTTTTTGAATTAATGTATTATTTTCCACTAATGACACGCCCTTGCTTCGCTTAGGCATCTCTTAATTTAATGTTGGAATATGCATTAAGTACCTTATAATATCAATGAGCAATTCTTGTATATGTATACATCTATTTCGTGTATCTCGGGAACGGCTCTAACGGTTTGGATCAAATTTTGTATTTAGATAAGGCATATTCATACATGCACTCTTTAATTTTTTTTGTTTGTTTGTCCTTCTTTCAGGTCGAAACAGAGTGACAGATTGGTGTGATTTTTTTTTGTGTAGAGATAGTTGAAGAGCTGGAGAATGACATATACTACTTTTTTCTGTGGTAGATTGTGAGGATTAATATTAGGATTTAGAAGTGGGAATGAGACCCACGGGAGATACATTATAACCCACAAGAACTCATCATACCTATATCTATATAATAATATATTATAGTCTTTTCCATACTAACCGTTAAAACTACCTAGGAACAAACCCGAGCGAAGCGAAGCGAGGGTGAATCGCTAGTAATTTATAAATTCAAAAAGCACTTAGGGACGCACCTAGGGAAGCGAGTGTAAGACATTAATTTATCACATTAGAATGATAATAAAAATTGATCAGTATGTATCATTCATAACACAATTGAACAATGTAAAACCAATTCCCCTTAAAAATTCTCAACACTAAAACTTAAGCTGCTTCAGTACGCTAATGTTATTTTTATGTACCACTTACCATATTATCTTAAAACTGCAGTATTTTTTATTAGAAACTTTACTTTATATGTTGAGTATTAAATGCTTTAAAAGCTTCATTTACTACCACAGAGCTCGGTGGTTAATTTACACTTTAATTAAAAATAATTTTTCATGCTAGTATACACTGACATACAAATATAAAAGGCGTCGAGCTATACGCTTTACGGAAATCTTGATTATATTTTTCATTAATGATACTACTAATACAAAATTCATTAGTAAATTGTGTTTTTGAGTGGCTCTTTTTATAAAGCTTTTTTTTGTTATTCATACAAATATTTTTTTTATGGTAAGATAGAAAAATGAGTTCATATATATTTGTGTTCCATCGAGTTTTTCTAAATGCGCCACATCATGTAGGTGGATATAACTTTTTTTAGCGGTTGATAACGCTTCACAAATGAAACAAGGGTCAAAGCCCTCAAATAAGAATTCATATTTAACTTACTCTTATCGTTGGACCACATATGTACCTACATATTTATTTATGTAGGTACTATTCACTCACCCTCGCTGCGATCGGATTTGTTCCTAGTTACGTTTCAACGTTTAGTATAGATTTTTCAGAGATGAGATATTTTCCCGCAGTAAAAAGTATCCTATATGTTGACTCGGGTAACCAGCTATCATCATACCAAATTTCATCAAAATCTGTCCAGTTTCTCGTGATGCGTTCTCAGACAAAGAGACAAAATTTCTAAAAACTATACATTCGGCCTCTGTATCAATAATAATAACTATTTCAATAAGATTTTTCCAAAAAAATATTTAATGTACAGATTCGACTCAATTAGAATTTTATTATATACCTACATAATATGATTATTTTATTCTTCTTTTTTTTTCTTGACTTTGTCCTCTACATTTACCTCTATATTTTGTATTTCAGTACACATCACGTTGCGACCCTTAGATGGGAACCAATTAAGCATAAATAAACTAGGCGAGCAGGTCCTCTAACAAATGTTAGTGCGCGCGTACTCTAGTACATAGTAAGAGAATTGTATACAATTTGTGGAACAAAGAAAAAAAATATACTTACCTTCATATTTATTTATATCACAGCAAAGTTACTTCGCAAGTCATTGAAATAGTTTAGAATAGATTTTTTTTTTTCAAAATAAGACGCTCAAACTACTTTTATAAATATGTAAAGGCTGGACGGATTTGGATGAAAATTGTGCAGATACACTTAAGATACGCACAAGAACAAAACGAGGATAAGTTACTAGTATTAAATTCAATATATAGGTATAGGTAAAAAAATGATTAATAAGTAAAAAAAAATGTATCTTACTCGTATTATACACTAGCGATTCACCCTCGCTTTACTTCGGGTTCGTCCCTAGACAAAAATAAACCTATTCCACGGGAACCGTACATTTTTCTGGGATGATATTATATAGCCTATAGCCTTCCTCAATAAACGGGCTATCTAATGATAAAAGAATTTATCAAATCGGACTAGTAGTTCCTGAGATTAGCGCGTTCAAACAAACAAACAAACTCTTTCTCTTTATAATATTAGTATAGATTATAAAATGTACCGCGTCCATTGACTTTTAAGTTCAGGATGCGGTAATTAATATTTCCCTGTAAGTAAGTAATGTTTGCTGCTAATAGTGGTTTCCATTTCGCTTGAATGCATAATCTCGTTGAAAGATAATTTTAAAGTAATTAGTGGTTTGTTATTAATTGCTTCCCAGTTACAGGTAGCTCTGCAGGAGAGTTAAGTTACAGTGTAAAATTGTAACAATAAAGTTGTTGAATATTTTATGTTCGGGGGTTTTATTTTATGACTATTTTTTTATGTATAATGTATGGAAGTTTTCCCTATTTCTTTACATTTATGATTACTGCTCCGCTCACTTGGCTAATAGCATAATGATATATGCACATATATAGCCTACTAGCGATTCACCCTCGCTTGGCTTCAGGTTCTTTCCTAAACAAAAACAAAGCTATCCCACGGGAACTGTAAATTTTTCCGAGATGATATATAGCCTATAGCCTTCCACAGTTAACGGGCTATCTAATGCATAAAGAATTTTTCAAATCAGATTAGTAGTTCCTAAGATTAGCGCATTTAACCAAACAAACAAACAAACAAACTCTCCAGCTTTATAATATTAGTATAGATAACCTTCCTCTATAAACGGGCTATCTAATGTAAAAATAATTTTTCATATCGCATTAGTAGTTCCTGATTTTAGCGCGTTCAACCAAACAAACGAACAAACAAACTCTTCAGCTTTATAATATTAATATAGATTTTCTATAAAACTCTAATATTTGACATGACTTATTATTGTATATTAATCTCAATTTGACAGTGAAAGCGTATTTTATTTTCTACGGAAATCAAGTGAGCGCTCAACGACGCCCTCGTCGCATATCGAGGATTTAAACAAAGTGCCATAATCGTGCAATTTTGCAGTTTAATGGTCCTCAATACTCGTAGCGACGCTCCTCGAGATAATGGTGGTATGAAGTGATATTGTTTTATTTAAAATATAGGTACTTTGGCAGTGGTAGGCCAGTGGTAACGCGCTCGCTTGGGCAACCGAGTGAAGCGGGTTCAAATCCCGGGTCTCGCACCTCTGATATTTTCATGTGCAAATCTTTTCTAACATTATTATCACTTGCCTTACGGCGAAGGAAAACATCGTGAGGAAACCTGCATGTCTGAGAAAACCTAGCAATATTTTGAAAGACATGTGAAGTCCGCCAATCCGCACTTGGCTAGCGTGGTGGACTATGGCCTGATTCCCCTCGTATGAAAGGAGGCCCGTGCCCAGCAGTAGGACGTTAAAAAGGGCTGAATACATACAAAATAGGTACTTTTGTTAAACAATACTTTTCAGTCATTAATATGATATTTTTACTGTTTTTATGTCTCCTTTATCGACCTTTTTTCTTCATGCACCTATCTTAAGTGTCTACATTATGTGGTTTTTTTCCGAGGAAATTCTATTTGTCTTATTTCGCGTAAACGCGTCATACTAACATAGTATAGTAATAAGTTCTATACTATATTTTATTATTCTACTAGTATGTATGTATAGCTCATTAATGTATACTACATTATAGGCCGTTTAATCCGTCCACTCAGGCCTGGCTTAGTGACTTTATTAGAAGGAGTGTGAATTTTATTCGGATATGGCTTGAATCATACTACTAATATTCTAGGTCATAAATTGTAGCCAAATCTAAATTAAGATAACTTATTTCTATACTATGAAGAAGTATCACGCAAATATAATTAATTTTATTTAATATACTTAAATTAAATAGTTCTCGGACTAAGAAAACATAAACATACACACAGAAGTTTATCTCGCACGTGCAAAATGTGGAATGATCTTCCTCCTGAGGTTTTCCCTGAGCGCTATAACATGGGGGTCTTCAAGAGCCGTGTCTTCAGGTCCCTTAAAGGCCGGCAACGCATTCGCAACTCCCCTTGTGTTGCAGATGTCCATGAGCGGCGATAGCTCGTTTACTCCTTTTTTCTATAAAAAAAGAAGTAGTTTTTGTTACTTAAAATGACGATGTAGATAGATATTTCTGCAATATGTAAAATGAAAATCACACGTTCCAGTATATTTGTTAAGGAAACCAAATACTTTCTTGTTCGTACGTAGTTTTTATATTCTGAATATTCCACAATTTTCTTTGAAATGCTGAGATGTTTTTAGTACGTTGAGATGTTTTAGATGATGCATTTTCAAAGGCTCCTTCTTCCGACAGCGCAAATACATTCTTGTTTTTAATAAACATTTTTGATCGTAGTTGGCTTTTTACTACTTTATTTCCTAAATAACTTGATTTTTTACCCTAGTATTTGTAATATAAAAAGCTATGATTTATTCATATAAATATTATTATCAAAAACTGTAATAGATCCATAACGGATAAATATGTCCAATTTTCGATTAGGGCAATATCTAAACAATGCTTTCTTTTTTTTATTTGATATTTTTTTTTAATTTTGTACTCCAGTACGGTTTTAAAATGTAACTGGTGCAATAGATAAGCCATGAAAAGGACAAACAAACATTATTTTTTGTATTTATACATTATTAAAAATAAGACAAAAATTACACAATGTTTTTAATTTTCATTTTTACGATCTTATAGAAGCAAGACAGCTTGTGTAATCTCTTGGCACAAAACACAGTAGAAATGAATATGCTTGCGGCACCTTTATGTTAGGATTTGTTACTGAAAGTTATTAAATAGGACATTTTAATAAATAGTCATCGGATGAAGACCAATCTATACATATAATAAAATTCTAACTAAGACGAATCTGTAAATTAAATATTTTTTGGAAAATCTTATTGAAATAGTCATTTTTATTGATACAGAGGTCGACTCTATAGTGCTTAGAATATTTGTCTGTTTGTCTGGAATAAAATTTGATATGGTGATACCTGGTTATCCAGCTAAACATATAGGGTACTTTTTATCGTGGGAAAATATATATTATCTGAGAAATCTATACTAAGTGTTAAAACGTAACTAGGGACGAATCCGAGCGGAGTGAGTGTAAGTCGCTAGTGATAATAAATTTTATATAACTAAGGTTTGTAATGGCTGGAACGATTTGGATACATTGTTGTATATACAGATAGACTATATCCTGGAGTAATGAATTTAAGACGATTACGACGGTAAGAGTAATACAATAATATTAATGACAAAAAAATATCAATTCGATTACAGGAATTATTATTCCATATTTTGTTTTACTTTTAGGTACTTAGCTATATTTATTACAATACTACTGCATATACTGCAAATACTACTGTAATATTACTGCAAATGAATGTAATTAGTATCTTTTAAATAATACAACATTGCTATTACAGCTATATCTCCGTAGCTGCTGCTACGTCGTAGCATCACCCATATGATGATAGGAAGTACATTTGCATATTTACGAGGCCCTTTTCTTATCTATACTGATAAACAAAATTGAAGTGTCTGTTTTTAATGTCAAAATAACAGGTTTTTTTTACTAAATGTATATGAAATTATATACAGTACCTACTTATAAGAAAAACACAATTTTTGAAATTGTGTCTATCTGTCTGTCTGTTTGTTACGGCTGATCTCCGAAACAGCTAGACTGATTTTGTAATGACTTTCATTAACAGATAGCTAATATTATAAGGAGTAACTTAGGCTACTTTTATTTTAGAAAAAAATTAGGCTTCCGCTCAAAAAATTGAAAGGTGGGTACCTTGAGTACCTGAGTGAAGCGAGAGTGAGTCGCTAGTATATTATAAATTCTGTTCATTTTAACTTATGAAATACTACAATTATCAATAAACAAAGCTTTCAATTTGTTTATTTCCAATTATTTTTAATTATTATCCATTCGTTTCGTTAAATAAGCCCCAGATAGAGGAATTTTTATTGCTCTGCTAGAAGAATGTCGTTATTAAAAATGCTTAAATGAAATCTTGGGAACTGTTTTTAAAAAATACTTATATAGTTGAAATAAATAAATATTTTCTTTATTACATTATTATAAAGTTATACAGCAACATATTTCTGGTCTGTGTTTAGAACAATGCTTGTCATTGTGGGCCTAAATGCTTGCTATATGGGTGAATAATTTCTGAAGCTAGTGGTTACAGGCATTGTTGTTAGAACATATTATTATACTATTCTTTCTGCAAACTGATTTATAATAATAAGTTTTTACTTCCTATTATAGTTTTTAATTCCTAAAACCTATAAATAACCTATAAATATAATAAAAAACTATAAATAACTTAGGTACCAATAAAAACCTATAAATAAAATAATATCTATCCAAACGTCCCAGTATTTATTGTTTAAGATACATTATCGTAAAAGAGGATAACGCTGGACGAAGTGGATTTATCCAAGAAAAGAAAACAACGTAATAATGTATTTGCTTAGAAAATAAAAGCGAAGTTATTAAATAATACTAGTAACTAATATATAGCCCACACAAAGACCAATCGTCAATCTAGATTAGAGTGTAGGTAATTAATCTTATTTTGGTCGATAATCCATCTCTCAGGGCTACTGAGACCGTTTCGTATCCATCTACCGCAATCCCGGATTTATCTCCTAGGTACCATATAGAATTATATGGGACAGTAAGTGGATGAATTATTTATGAATCTCAAAGCCTTTTCATTATTTTTAGGTGTTGAATATTTTAAACATATGTTTTAACATTTTATAATATTTTAATTATATTTATGAGGTAGTTTCACCATTACATAAACTCTTACCTGATGATTGTGTGGTACAGTGGTTTATATAGCTTCTTTAAGGCAGTGGTAGCCCAGTGGTAACGCGCTCGCTTGGGAAACCGAGTGAAGCGGGTTCAAATCCTGGGTCTCGCACCTCTGATATTTTCATGTGCGAATCGTTTTTTACATGATTACCGTCGTGAAGAAGAACATCGTGAGGAAACCTGCAAGTCTTCGAGAACCTAGCAAGTTTTCAAAAGACATTTGAAGTCCGCCATCCCGCACTTGACCAGCTTAGTAGACTATGGCCTGATTCCCCCTCGTATTGAAGGGAGGCCCGTGCCCAACAGCGGGACGTTAAAAAAAAGGGCTGAATACATAGCTTCCTTATACCAGGCTCAAAAATTCGAGAAAGTTTTGTTGTGATAAGAATTTGTGTTTGGTATGTTTTGACACACGATACAAAGTAACCTAGTGAAACTCAAATCCTAAGGTCTGGGGAGTCGAAAGAATGCATGGTCAGGGGCAACCAGCTAACGTTCGGAAGGAGATCTGCTTTAAGAAAATCTCGCTAAAAACCATCCTTGATGAAATGGCTCCCTTCTAAGACGGCTAAGAGCATCTGAGTCGACATATAAGTGGTGGTATTTAAGGATTTATTTAAACTGTTATTAGGGAAAACTGTAAATATATTTATGTCACTTACATCCCTCTAACAAACTATACAAGCTAATCAATTTTAAAATATCAAATTGTCAAGAAAAAAACACAACTGATACAAAATGAACAAACGAAAGGATTGTTTTATTAGATGAATGCTTCCTATAATACGGGCTTCGTTTACAATCCAAACAACTCATCAGGCTAACTAAACAAAAGTTCGCCTTCAGTTTGCATGAGATGTAACAAAAGTAAAGATTTTTCAAAATGAGAAGAAAACGTCCGAATGTCCAAACATTTGTGTCTCATTTAGAAGCATAATTTTTGAAATTGAGTGTCTAAAATTTGAAAATAATTAGCTGATAATATGATATCAAAATTCAAATAAAGAGTAAAAATGTATATTTATCGGCTTGTACACGCTAATCTACGGAATGGCAGAATCGATTTTAACAGGGTTTTTACTGAACGAATAGACTTTAATCATTATTTGTATGACTAGGAAGACGCATTTTTTTCTCTTCGCCATTATGTAAAAAAATGGAATAAAATGTATATTTGAATAGGCTGTTGCTAGCCGTCCGTTAATACGAATAATCAGATAAAATGATTCGTCCCATAATTGTATATTATCGCGCTAACCAATTTCTTATAAATCACCACTAAAATTATCAAGACAGGACAGCAACACGTCAGACTGCAGTTAATATAATCTAATATATAAATATCTCGTGTCACGCTGTTTGTGGTCGCACTCCTCCGAAACTACCGATTTTAATGATTATTTTTTTGTATATTTGGTAGGAGAATAGGTCATAGATTATTATTCACCCTCCTACCCCCACCCTCTTCCCCATTTTTAATCGCGAATTTAGTATTTTTGTATGAACATCGTTATACCTAAGAAATATAAAAAAAATATAAAAGCAAAGTGGTGACAACAGTTCTAAAACTTTTTTTTAATAAACCCTACTTGCTATGTCAAGCGATCGCGGGTTCGAATCCCGCTGGGGGTATTCATTTATGTAATGAGCACGAATGTTTGTACTCCAGTCATGGTTGTTTATATTTATAATATGTATGTAAATGTTAAAGTTATATATGTATAGTGTATCAACTATCTGGTATCCACAACACAAGCCGCGTAGCTTACCATGGAACTAGATAGAGCTGTGTGTTATTATCCCAACATATTTATTTATTTATTTAAAAAGCCTAAGTCATACATATTAAAGTCATGTCCTCTTTTGTTGGCTCCACTAAAAAAATAATTCTACTTCGTTAGTAATAAACGTACGGACATTTTAACATTTAAAATATTAGTAAGTCTTTAGAAATCTGAGCTAGCTAATATATTAAGTACCCAGTTATTGATTATATTACGTAGGTAGAGAACGATCTGCACAATTAAGCATGAAATAGGTTCATGCTACGTCAGCTGAGATATTTAATGGTGATGCAACTCTGAGGTGAAACTGCGGATATTTTAATCGTTGTTAAAATTGGTATTCGTCGTTGGTGATATACATTTTTACTTAATTTATTGACTATAGATATATAAAGTATATTTGTTAACGTAGTTTATTATTTCTCCATTTTTACAAACATTTTATATAAGACAAAGTAAAAAATAAGGGTTGCTAACTATTTTTTTTTATATCTATACATATTATAATACTGTAGAGATCGAATGTTTGTACATAGAAAAAAAATGCTAAAAACAAAATCAATCAAACAAATCCATTTTTTTTTTCATTTTTTTTTGTTTCTCTGTCTGTTTGTCTGTTTGTACGGGCTAATCTCCAAAACTATTGAACAGATTTAAATAAAATTTTGCGTGGTGGTTCCCGGTCAATATTTTAGATACTTTTCATCCCGGAAAATTAAAGAGTTTCTGTGGGATAGTTAAAAACTCTAGTAACTTATACAGCTTAGTACACAAAAACTTCTGATTGGATTTTAATGAAACTTTACAATAATATAGTTCATACACCAGAATAATCAATAGGCTACTTATCCTGGACAAATGTACGATTCCCGTGGGATAGATATGTTTTTGTTTGTCGAGACGCAAACCCGAGAGAAGTGAGGGTGAGCCGCTAGTATATTATAATATTTAATGAAAAAATGTTATTATTATATAAGCAAACGGCTTATAAAGTCAAAAAGTAACTCATAATTAACGTATATTTATTAAAAATGGCTCACGTGAGACTAATCTTCTAAAATACAACAATATGGAACCAAGAGTCTCTGAGTAAAATGGCTATGACATACGGACAGATGTGAAGAAAATAAAAAAGAGGTTGGTGTCTGCCTTTTGACTAAGGGACCCTAAATATCATCATCTTTCTTGCAAACCTCCAGATCAAACTAGGGTAAAATGAGATTGTGTCATATCAACGGAGACGTCGATGATCCAGTATAGATCCTAAGGATTATTAACTGACAAACAGATGGAAATGACGTGAGATAATAGAATTGATATCAAGACGTATTAAAGAGAAGGACGATTAGTAAACACTTTTTATATAAGTAATCTTCCATATTATCGGTCTACTAATGTGTATGTATGTATGTTTGTCAATAGTTCACGCTGGACGGACGGATTATAATGAAGTTCAGTATATAGATAAATGACCTGGAGTAACACATAGGTTAATGATATATTTATTTCCATTGCAGGCATAAGTAAATTCAGCTGAATTCATAATAAGTGATAAGAATGTGAAAACCTCTTGTAAAAATAATTTGTATATATTTTAAGCATTGTATTGTTATATTTATTAATTATAGTACCCGGGCGACCGAGCTTCGTTCGGAGTTTTTGTTTGTAAGTACAATTTTCTTTTTAATTTGGCTTAAAAAAAAACTAAAAACTTGAATAAATACAAAAAAAAAAAACAAAAGTAAAAATGTTGTATCCTGTGATTGTTAATCTTAAATAAATAAATATACAAGAATTGCTCGTTTAAATATATTAGATTTAAGCTTCGATGAGGATCTCAGTCATTTAGTATGCTAATAAAATTCGCCTTACTTAGGGCATATCTGCACGACAACTTTTTAACGCATATTCGACATGTTAAAGTACATTTCTTTCAAACTATCCAAAAATTATAGTTATTAAATTAAACCTTATTTTTATAGGTATAAATACTACAATGGTATGCTATATCACGTACAGTACCATACATCAACGTCTTACCCCCCATTACACCACTAATCGTGTAGGATTCCGCTGATGCCTTTAATTAATAGTCCGCGTGTCCCTCCTCAGATCTTCTAAGACGACGGTACTAAATCAAGGGACTGAGTCTTATAATAGTAGCATGAAATTGATTAATGCACTTAATAATATATGTTTTACAATAAAGGAAATTACAAATATATTTAATTATATATACAAAAGAAATGGACACTAATTAATTATAACAAGTCATGTCCGCGTGGAATAGTGGCAAGAATTCACCCGCTGAAGAGCAATGGGCGAAAAACGAGCCAGCTTTCCTGTCTCCAGTAAAGGCGATAATGTTATTTTTTATGTTTTACATAAATAATATCAATGTATGTATGTATGTATTCAGCCCTTTTTAACGTCCCACTGCTGGGCATGGGCTTCCCTTCAATACAAGGGGTATTAGGCCATAGTACACATAGTACACACGCTGGCCAAGTGCGGGTTGGCGGATTTCACATGTCTTTCAAAAATTTGCTAGGTTCTTTCAGACATGCAGGTTTCGTCACGATGTTTTACTTCACCGTAAGGCAAGTGGTAATTATGTTAGAAATGATTCGCACATGAAAATATCAGCGATGCGAGACCCGGGATTTGAACCCGCTTTACATAATATCAATATGTAATGTTAATTTTTGCTTATCATATTCTCCTTTGGGTTTGACACTAAAAATCTGATGACATTACCTAGTTCTCAACGTTAACTAATTTAATATTATAGCTCAACTGGCACGTTTTGAAGCCATTAACAGAAAATTGAATTGAGATTAATAATTTTTCTATAACATAATAATTATTTGTCAACGAGCTTTTTCTATAGAATATAATTTCAATGTTATGTACGTGTCAAGTTTATACTCACACGCATATACACACACACACACACACACACACATACACACACACACACACACACACATACACACACACACATACATGCTCGCACACGTGTATATGTAAACACAGTACGTTTGATGTGCATATCATTAGATCAGACTTTTCTTTTCTTTTCTTTTTTCTTTCTTTTTTTCAATGTAGGAGTAGGTACTCTGTTGTCCATTAAATTCATATCACTATAGAGTAATCAAATTTTGGCCGTACTTATTAATAACTTTGTGTTCAAATTGTATTTTTTTATTAACGCTGTATGGTTACCGAACAAATAAATAAATAAATAAATAAATAAATAGTTAAAGTATGACGTATCGATAGCAGAAATATACATATATATACATATTACATACATAGATAGAGAAAAATAAGGTGCTGGGTTACATAGTTATGTATTTCCCTAACTAACGCTTGGAATCTGCATTTTGCATAATGACGATAACTATATATATATATTTTTAAATAAAACTATTTTGTCGGATTTTTTCGCTAATTTACTTTGATTCTAGGTTCCCGACGTCTAAATTTGCTTTACAACAATCATAGTCACGTGAGAGACTTGCTTCCGATCAAGTGTAATGTATGGGATTGGTCAGAACGAATATAAAAACTTGAATGTACCAATGAGTATTGAAAAATTTCACTGTCCTCTTAACTCTATATTAGATAAGTTATCTGGTATGAAATCATTTTATAATTATATTTAACTTCCATTTCTCTGAAAATATATTTGAATAATGACTTACTTTTTTCTGGCTATTTACATAACATACATTTTAAGCATTCGTACAATGTTACTGCGTTGAACGTATATAAACTAGAAAAAGTCGTAGAAAAGATAAAAAAAATAAAACTTGATACTCTTATTCTCTATGACTTCCCCACAAAAACACTACGTTTTATATGTATGTATGTACGACGAATCTACATAATATTTGTTGCTTAAATAGGTTACATCTAATACCTTTAAATGAGCGATTCTTGTATATTTATTTATACCGGTGATCTCGGAAACGGCTCTAACGATTTCGCTGAAATTTGGTATGTGGGGGTTTTCGGGGGCAAAAAATCGATCTAGATTAGTTTTATGTCTGGGAAAACGTGTGTTTTCGAGTTTTCATGCGGTCTTCTTTCGCATTATTCCACGCATAATATGGTCGATAATTGCGCACGGGTATAAACATCGTGATCGAGCGGCCATGGCGCAAGATCGACAATCACAGATGTCCGGGTTCGAATCCCGGTCGGATACGAAGCTTTTACTTTTGTTTTTTTTTTGTATTTATTCAAGTTCTTAGTTTTTATTTGTTTTTAAGCCAAAGACAATTGTACTTTTAGGCAAAAAATCTGAGCGAAGCTCGATCGCCCAGGTACTTAATAATATGCAATATAAGTTTCCAATTTTTCATTACATTCCTAATTTATTCGGCTTATCTTACATATAAAAAGTTAGTACTAACTAGTAGTTAGTAGATGCTTCATTAATTTTCCATGAATACTTAACAAAAAACAGATAAAATTGGTTAAGATTTGTATTAGTATTTGACCCCAAGTTTTAACTAATACAAAACTTTATTTTTGTAAAGCAATACCTTTAAAACTCCATCTAACGATAAAACTACGTACTGGTTATATAATTAAAGTATGTAACGCATTTACTGTAGGTGTTTAAGTAGAATTATTTTATATTGAGTTTACTTGCTAAAATAGTACAGGTGTCAATACTTAGATGGCGCTCAACTTATTTCTTACATGGGGTCTTAATAGAAAAGAAGAAATTACTTCAAATAAATGCTTAATATGCGTAATTTTAAATACATAAGGGATTTATATATAAGAAAAATAAAATAGATTTCTTAATCTATTTTTTTTTTTCATGATGATAGAAAATGAAATTATTAGGTATTAAGTTTTTAACCAGGGCTCATAGATGGCGTTAGTTAAAAAATATATAAATAATAGTTTTTAATACCTACTCAAGAAAAATTGTTTTTTTTTTTCATGATTAGTTAGTTTTTTATATTTTATAGTTTTGTAAGGTACGCATTTTTGTAAAATAAAATATTTCAGCATCTTCTATTCAGACCGAATTGAATAACCTCAAGTAGGTAAACCACGAAAACCATCTTATATGTTTGTGTACAGATGCTTGCTCCCATACAAAAAAAATACACTAAGTATATTATAATATGTGAATTGTGCTTAAACTATTTCTTATTAGGATAAAGCTTAGTTTTTCGTAAGAAGTTACAATAGCAATACCTTTAATGCAAGTGGTTACGCCCTTAGCAAAAAGTAGCAAGATTGCTAGTTATCAATAACAATATTTATAAGTTGAAAATGTTTAGAAACTTACTTCTTAATTCAAAGCTTACAGCTCATTCATGCAAAAGCTTAACTAAGAGCATAGTTTTGTTCAATCATACATTTCTTCATTCATAATTTCTCCTTCACCCATTGAAAGCCGAGCTTTTGACGCTGGTATATTGATGACCCTCGCGGTCGTCGAGCATGCGCGGAACAAGCGCATGCGTACTAAAAAAAACACAGTGTACGAATCTAATGTATTAGATAGAATCTGTCAAGCTTCAATAATAACTTTCGTTGATTTTTATATTTCAAACCACTCTAATCTACTTCATAACTTATTTAGTCGAGTGTATAAATTATTAAAACACTACTTTAACAACTTATATCAAATTTTTAAATAATAAACTGTGTTTTCTCATGAATTATTAAATAGGGTGTGTTAATATATAATACCATTTAAGTGGCTAATATCAACAGGTAGGTTTAGTGTTTACCCATATTTTATTTAAGGTTATGTATTTGTTATACGTGGGTGTTACTCCAAACGCTGAGCGTAGGTGTAACGATATAGCGTAAACGATGCCTCAGTAAATATATTCGAAGGAAGAGTATTGAACTGAGAAGTCCTTATTGTATGAGAAAAGATATTCTCAATTTATTGTATATGCAAATAAAACCAATCCATCTCTTAATATGCCTTTGAAAAAAATGTAATAGCCTTGGAATTTTCAATTCTCAAATTACTCCTTGTATCCACATAAGTTGTTAATTTTATTACTTTCATTTTTATAGTACATATGTATAATATAACAAATAATACAACAATTTAATTTAAATACGTATCAAGTTATCGCTTATATTAAAGATTTCAAGTACCTGATTATTAATCAAACGGAATTGATAACAAAATATTATATTATAAATTAGTAACAGCTTAAAGCTTATTTTAAAGAAAAGCATATCATATTTTCAAAAGTTATTCATATTATGTTAAAATTAGTAATATAGTCATATAATAGAGCACTATTAAACATAAAGTTCGAGTAAAATCAATATTGGCAATTAAGTGCGCTTTCGGGTCGGTGCTCTTGTCCTACATACACGCGATGTAGGATGCTAGGGAAATTGAAGGAGACGAGGCGTTAAACGGCCTTGATGTTGTCGGAATATTGAAAAGCTACGGAAATTTGTACCAGCTGAAGACGTTTGATTTGATATTTTTTTATTGACAATATCTTATCGGACTACTATTACAAATTCGATAGTATGCGTATGTTTTCATTTCAGCGTAACAAACTAACAAACATACATTATATATTATATAATATATGTATAGACTTTACACATTTAATTAAGATACGATCATGTGTGTATGATATTACATATGAATAAATAATAATACTATGAATGAATATGTACTTTTTTGTTTTTAATTTTCATTATAAGAAAAAGTATAGTTACATTGACTCCATTTTTTACTTCCGGTAATGTACACAGTCTGTCAGACTGTAGTAGCGCCACCGGAAGTGTCAATCAGAAAAGACATATTATGTCAATGTCAGAAAAGATAATATGACAAATGTCAATCACAAATACATATTATATACCATACATAAAAACTTTAAATTTTTTTAACCTATTCTTATTTGGAAATTGGAAAATCAATTGAAATTTTCATGTTTTTATTTGCTCTACTTGATACTACGAACAGTGTAATTCGATCTTAGAAATTAACTTTAGCCTACTTCTATTTACTGTCGTATCGTATTTAAAGCTTTGCTAGTATATAAAATGTGGAAGAATTAAATAATTAAGGCAGGTTCAACTTAATAATGGAAGTCTTCAAAGGCATTGAGTAAAAAATTTCAGCTTGAGCTCATTTATTTCTTTTTAACGAGTCCTACTTAATAAAGTCAGTCAAAAGAGTGTTTTTTACTCTTTTCACTACAATAATTACAAGCTTTTATTTAAATTTGTTCGCTTATATGTTTTCCAGTTCACAAATTGGAATTCACTTTGATAGCAACTTTAATTTCGCTGGATAAACCTATGTAACATTGGTCAGAGTATAATAAAGGGGTATAACGTCATAGAAGCGTTCTGATTTTGGCAAGCAATTATCCCTTTTATATATATACATATAATATATTTACTTGATACCGTTACTATTAAGCCTAACCTAATATAAACGTAAGGTATATTTTGTCTAATTGTAATAAAAATTATGTATAATTTTAAGTCCAATGAATAATAATCAGATGTTTAGTTAAGAAAAAATATAAAAAAGCTTACTATATTAATATACTTTTTTTCATATGAGTAAAGCTCAAAACCTTATAGCATTTATGCTTTGCTACATGTCACAACACATTTTAGTCAAAAACCATGAAAGCCACGAACGTGAAATCCACTTTGTGGTAACTCTGTCCTTACCACATGTCGGGGTGTAATGGAAATTTTTAAAACTGCCGCAACACAAATTTCGCGATGCAAAAACCTTTCACAAAACCACAATGCTTTTTTTGGGTGACTTTTTGTTCAGTAAGCATGTACGTTAGTTACTTGTAGCCTTCCGTTAATAATACAATAATAATTTACAATATTTACCTATTTATTTAGGTTTAAAGGCATTTATGTGAATTTCTCTTTAGAAATAACCACTAATCAAAATTTCCTACATTATTTTCTAAAATGGACGCTTTAATTTTAAATTGGAATAAAATAAAATATGGACGTTCCTATTATAAAGAATTTCAATTACATTTTAAACCATTTTTTTTTATTTTGACCGTCAATAGGTACTTAGTTAAGCAGTGCGTCAGCGAATCTTAATATTAGCTAATACTAGTGACTTACCCTCGCTTTACTCGAGTGTGTCACATTCTGTTCACAATTTAATGAGTTTTAATTTTTTTGTGCGGAACCCAGATTTTTTTTCTAAAATAAAAGTAGCCTTAGTTACTCCTTATAATATCAGTTATCTGGCAATGAAAATTTCGTCAAAATCGGTCTAGCCCTTTCAGAGATTAGTCGGAACAAATAGACAAAGAGACAGATAAAAATAAAAAATAAAAAAAAATCTTATTAGTACCGTATATACTTCCATGTGCATTTAGTGAGAAGCTGTTTGTTACTTTGACATTACAAGCAGACGCTTCAATTTTATTTATCTGTATAGATTAGCGCCTTACCCTCACTTCGATCAGGTACATCTGATGTTTGTGTGTGCAACCTTTGTTTTTAAATCTCTGTTTAGAATGTTTTCTTGGTTCTCGAAATTTGATAGCTGTAGTGTCACCGATAGCTATACTTTTAATGACCATCGATTTTATAGGCTGACTTCATTTTGGAAAACCCGTGTAAAACGAAAAGTTTAAATATTGGAAATCTATTCTTTCAATGAGTTATGTTATACTATATATACACTACAGTTATGCTATAAATACATTTGATTGAATTTCGATCACAATGACAAATTTTATTTACATTTGTGTCTGTTTATTAAAATATTATAGTCTCTAGCGATTTACTCTCACGTCGTTTTACTCGGGACCGTTCCTAGGTACGTTTTAGCGGTTAGTATGGAATAGATAGACTATATTTTATATAATATATACTCTATAGCCTTCCTCGATAAACGTGATGTCTAATGCAAAAAGAATTTTTCAAATCGAATTACTAGTTCCTGAGGTAAGCGTGTTCAAAAAAACAAACTCTGCCTCTTTATAAAATTAGTATAGACTAGCGGCTCACACTCGCTTCGCTCGGGTTTGCCTCTAGACATACAAAAACAAATCCCACGGGAACCGTACATTTTTTTAGGATAAAAAAAATAGCCTATTTGTTATTCTGATGTGTGAAATATATTACTGTAAAGGTTCATTAAAATGCAATCATTAGTTTTTGTGTACTAAGCTGTATAAGTTACTATAGTTTTTAACTATCCTACGGGAACTTTTTAATTTTCCGGGATGAAAAGTATCTAAAATGTTGACCGAGGATATAAGGTAGGTACCACTATGCAAAATTTCTCTTTCTTTCTCTACATCCCCCTGACTCAGTTTTGAGCATTTTTTTCTATGTACAGACATTCGACCTCTACAGTTTTCATATATGTATAGATTATGAATGAAATGAGACAAAATACTTATAGGTTTTCGTTTCAAGAAACCTAATTTATTGTCTCAGTTTAATTCAACTTTACAGTTTGTTTGACGAACATTTTGAACCGCAGAGTATCAGACATTATTCAACTAATTTATTCCAATATTACAAAACTTACTTTATCTCAGCCATAACATGTCCAACAGTGAACAAGGCTTCTCCCAAAGACTTTCACAAGTTTCGGTTCTGTACCATCCGCATTAATTGGAATCCAGCGACTTTGACCAAGTCGTCGGTTCACTTTGTAGACCTGCCTACATTTCTCTTTCCGGTACGCGGCCGCGACTCAAGAACTCGGTCCTCAACAATCATCTGTCCTGCGAGAGATTTGCCCTGCCCACTGTTACTTAAGCTTTTAGATTTGACGGGCAGTGTCGATGACCTTGGTCCTTCTATGTATTTGCTCAGTGCTTACTTCTATACTTCTATACTAATATTATAAAGCTGAAGAGTTTGTTTGTTTGTTTCTTTGTTTGTTTGTTTGTTTTTTTGTTTGTTTGTTTGTTTGGTTGAACGCGCTAATCTCAGGAACCACTGGATGGAATTGAAAAATTCTTTTTGTGTTGGATAGTCCATTTATCGAGGAAGGCTTTAGGCTATATATCATACCGGGAAAATGTACAGTTCCCGTGGGATAGAGTTGTTTTTGTCTAGAGACGAACCCGAAGCGAAGCGAGGGTGAGACGCTAGTATATTATAAAACTGAAAGTTTTTTTGTTTGAACGCGCTAATCTCAGGAACTACTAATCCGATTTGAAAATTTCTTTTTGCATTAGATAGCCTGTTAATTGAGGAAGGCTATGGGCTATATATGATCTCGAAAAAATGTTCGGTTCCCGTGGGATAGATTTGTTTTTGTCTAAGGACGAACCCGAAGCGAAGCGAGGGTGAGTCGCTAGTAAGAGATATTTTTTAATTTATTTGTTTGAACGCACCAATCTTTGAAAGTATCGATCAGATTCAAATAGAATTAAAAAAATCTCTTTGCATTTTATAGAACATGTAACATCACGATATACGCAAGAGTGGAGTAATTATACATATTAAATAAAAAACACGGTCAGAACTACGGATAACCGCTAGTATGTAATAATTGAAAAGTTATTTGATCGCTTATTGAGCCCTTGAGGCTTTATTTGGGCAATATGGTTCTTGAAATACTACATATATTATTCTCGTATTTCATCTACCCACATTGTATTTAAGTTTGAACTATTTCAAAATTAAAATAATTTAATAAAGCTCTTATCTGTGCCTTTCCAATATTGTTTTAACATATTATAATAGGTACTATTTCATTCTAAATCAATAAAATAATAATTTGATTTTCTAATATTAGGGCTTTATTGGTATAGTTTTGACAGACTAAAAGAGCGAGATACTCAGGTACAGATGTTCCTGGGTATTTTTTTATATGCTACGCAATGTCTATTTTGTGTTATATTTAGTGAAAGAGACCTTAAAATAATAAAAAAATACAATAATAAAATAATACATAAAAATACTCGAAGCAAATTTTGGCCAAATAGAAAGAAATATACGCGAAATATGTTTTATATCTCGGTAATGACTGATTCCATTATAATAAAAAGTATAGTGACATTGACTCCATTTTTTATTTCCGGTAATGTACCCAGTTCCGGTGATGATAATGCGTTCAAATTGCAGAGTTTTAGATTTTAAAATTTGGAATATTTTAAGAATACTCTAAGCTGGGTTTGGAGAGATTCCATCCCTAACACTATCCAAAATCTTTGCATGACCATTTTATAAATAGCTGGTCGCTACGGTCATGATTTCGGCTTGTGGGGTTCTTTGGGAGTAAAGATGTTTGTTAATCCTGGTACGTTACTTAATAAAGAAAATAGCTTATCTCGAACTATATTATTTTAATTTTCACTTTACGCAAAAGCTCACTTTGAAAGCGCTGGTGTATTGTTGAAGTGTGTTTACCACTTACGACCGGGTAAATACAGATATAAACTGCTACGTTTCTCTAGAGGCCAGAATGTATGATTATAGATCCGCAAGTTCTGGGTCCAAATCCAAGTAGAGAAGTTTGAGGGTCAAGTATATATAATTTTTGTCAAGAAATTCTCATTAATATTACAAAGTCAGGAAGTGTCCTAGAGAAGACATTAATATGTCGGCCCTGCCTCTCATCAACATAGACAGCGCAGTTTTTATTAGATAAAAACTTATAATATCAGCTATAATTATTTAAGCCTTACTCATCTTTAAATAACTATTGGATTATTATTGCTATTGATAAATTATACATATGTATATTATATGCAATATAAACTGTTTTTTAAATTCCACTTTATTTATAAGAAATGCAAGCATTTTATTGCTATTTCTATCAAGGAATAAATATCTCACGATTCCTCATATATAAAATTGAATTCTTCAAGTCACAATCTATTATTAATAAATTCATTTTTCATTCCATCACCATCCGGCATAGTAGTAAATCTACTCATTTTATGTATTTTTGTTGTATCGCATATTGATTCTGATCAGGTTTTTTTTAATTTACTAGTATTCACTCAGTGATTGAAATTCCTACATAACAACCTGTATTTTTACAGGTGATATGCGTAAATGCATTTCCCAACATAAAAAAAAGTGGTTGAAATTCGACTGTATTTTTTTTTATTGAACACACTAAAGCTCGGCAATAGCTACTAAACATAAGGAAAAAGAAAATCGGTTGACAAACAAAGGGGAAAAGGCATTGAACTATCTTTGCCTATTTATACATAAATAATATTATACAACACTATTTCAGTCTAAAGAGACTTGGTGAAAGCTTCAACATCTCTTCACCAGAAATACATATTTCTCTTATACCATACATAAAATAAAATCTTTACTAAATAAAGTACAAGGAGGTTTAAGTTTGTGAAATAACCAACACTATTTAACCTATTTTCTTTAATACATTTGGTTTTATGTATAACAATTTTGTCACGGAATTTGTTATGGCTGTACGGCATCCGAGACGTCGGAAACCAAAAATAAAAACAAAAATATTTAAAATGCGTATGTAAAATGCGTAAAAACATAATAAACAAAAAAAACATTCGCGTAAATCTAAGAAAATACTAGGTTTCGCTTCACTCATGGGGTAGGTATGTCGATAAAAAATAACCCAAGTGTTTCTAAGAATAAAATAACCCATTTCCATTACAGCATTTCACTTACATAAATCCTTTGAGCTGTTATAGCGTGAATAAGTCTTCACATTCAATCATTTGAAACTTTCGCCTTTATATTAGTGCCACTTGCGTAACATCGTAAATCCTAACATATTTTTTTAATATTTACTACGAGTATTGTCTTATATTATTTAGTATTTGAATTACATATGAAGCTTTTAAACATCTTTAAAAACAAAAAAATAAAGAAATTTTACTTTAATATTTAGATAATTCTTTAAATTGACATAACTTTTTTTATTTAGGAACCGATTGAAATAAAACAAATACTAAATATGAAGTGAAGCTTACCACAATATATTAGTGAAAACTGCACCCAAATCGGTTAAGCCGTTTCTAAGATTAGCACGCACAAACGCACAGACAAAGAAACAAACCGACCAACGGACAAAAAAACTAAAAATCATTGTTTTGGGTTCTACTGCGCTAATAAAGATCCCCAATAATAGTTTTTCTCAAATATCTTCCATGTACAGACAGCGATCAGTTACAATTTTATTATATGTATAGATATAGGATTTTAAATGCCCCATGCGGGAATCTACAGATTCAGGTCATTAAGTATAGAAGAATTTATTTAGTAAAACAAATACAATCAATGCAAAGCGATTATAATTGCAATAAACCTAATAAAAAAACGATTCAAATAAATTACTTAGCTATAAATACGTTAAAATGTTCTAATCGTATATTTAAAATCTTTCATAGAATAATATAATATATAAAATATATTTTACTTCCGTTTAACTTGGACCAAGTACTATTCCATTTTCACGACGGCGGGACGCAGCTCTCTCATTTCCCGCTTTCAGTCGCTTTGCAGACACTGCTTCGTAAGGTCGTTTGATTCCGAATTAAAGTTAACAATCAAAGTATTTCTTTTTAAAAATGGATATTACAATAACAAGGCACTTCAGTTTGGACGAAGTGAGTATTAAGAATATTTTATGTATTTTTGAATAATTTTTATTTTAATTTTAATATTTCATTTATTTATATCTAGTGAATAACAAAAATAACTCTATCCCACGGGAACCGTACAATTTTCCGGGATTAAAAGTAACCTATGTGCTATTCCAGACTATATCTCTGCGTCAAATTACATCCAGATCCGTTCAGCCGTTCCGGTGTGATTGAGTAACAAACATTCATCCAAACTTTCGCATTTAAAATATTAATAATGGCTTTATTGTATTTTTGGCATTTCATAATAATTATAAAAATGTCATTTTTAAAACAACGTGAAAAAGTAGCAAGAAATATGACTTTATCCTACAACTATAATTTTTAATTACTTTTCCATTAATTCCACCTTGAATATAATAATTATAATTTCTTGCAAAGTTGAGTAAGTTACGTAGTTCAATATTTTTATCATTTCAATTTAAATTTAAAGCCATTTTTAAATCATTTGCCTATAATTTTATATGAACGACGTTCTTAATTGCTTTGTCGGGCAGTTAATTGGCATTCAATTACCGCTACAATAGTGAATTTTTCGTTTGAAATTTTTAATGAAAAATTGCTTTCCATTGTACCGATTGACGTACAAATTAATCCATGAGATGCAAATTATTTTTAAATAATACTTTGACTTCTTTTAAAGCTTTTCCTTAAAAGCAAAATTATATATTTTGATTCATTCTATTTAGATTTTTGTGTATTTTTAAAAGACAAAAGTGCTTTAATAGCGCATTAAGCTCTTTCAAATTGTACTTTCCATAATAATTAATTAAAATGAGAGAACAAAGAATAATATGAATAAACCACAAATAATAAACGTTTCAAGCTTCCAGCGACTGCAGTTAAAATGTGTTTTTGATGAAATAAACTATTACATTTAAATAAAACTATCTTTTTGGATTTTTTCGCGGATTTATTTTGATTTTTGGTTTCAAAATAAATCCGCGAAAAAATCCGAAAAGATAGTTTTATTTAAATGTCAAATATTGGCGTAAATGTAAGAAAATATTATAAATTATTACATTATATTTTTAAACTAAATTTTTTTATTTCATTTTCTAAGCATGGTTCAAAAGCTTCATATTTTTCAAATACTAATTTTTAAGTTAATAAAAGTAATTTAAAAATAATATAAAGTTTCACTTGTAGAGCACTTTTATTGCTTTCTTCGTAAACGTCATAGACTAAGTTATTGATCGATTTAATAATAGAGAAACCTTCTATTTTTCAAGATACTGAAGACATTGATTCATCTGTACATTTTTAAAAAATATAAAATGGACTAATGCTTGCAATCGTAGTCATTAATAAGCAGAATATCCAATTTCAAATGTATATATATATAAATTTAGTTTTATTTAAAAGTCAAATATTCGCGTAAATCTAAGAGAGTATTAAAAAATATATATTTTTTATAATGTAGGGACGCTAATTTAGAAAGTTGGTAGCAAGTTCTGAGTAAAAATCAACCCAACTTTACATATATTAATATACAAATATAATATTATAACTAATTAATTAATATTAATTAATATTTGGAGAATAACAACGGAATACTTACTATAGACAAAAAATCTTTTTTATATCTGTATACATAATTAAAAAAAATTGAATTTAAAGACGTTTTTTTTTGTTTTCAAATAGGCTTAGACTGACGGACAGAATTTTTTATTATAATTAAGTCTCATAAAATTTGAACTCTTCAAAGATTCTAACAAATATAAGGCTTTTCGAGAATAACGTTGATAAGAAAGAATGTTAATGCTAAAAAAATAAGAATTTAGAAAAAATGGCTGTTGGCGAGACATGATTATGCAGAACGTTCTATGAATATATATAAGTAACGGTTGAAGCTCCTCTTAAAAATTGGGCTCATACTTGGCTAGTTTTAAATATTTGTTTTTTTTTTTTTTATATTAGGACTTATACTATAATAATATGAAATTAGGACACTTGTATGGGTTATACTCGTAAGTTCTACGATACAGTAAGAACGAGAATATCTTCTTATGCCCCTTACTATTTTTATTTATTTCATATTAGGGTTCAATACGGAAAAGTAAGGCCCCAGGGTTCGGAACCTTAAATATATTTTAAATTGATACTAATAATTTGTTTCAGTCGTCAATGCGAAGCGGAGCGCTAGTAGCAATGGAGGCCGAGCCCGACCTCAGCACTTTCGAAAATAAATCAGGACTCGCTGAAGATATGAAATTTCTTGCTTCTATGCCAGAGTTGTGCGATGTCACTTTCTTAGTAGGGGACACAAGGGAACCAGTGTGTGCCGTGAAAGCTGTCCTTGCAGCTAGAAGCAGGTAAAGTATTATTAGAGACTATTCTTAATATAACAAAGATTTAATTTGATTTAGTCTTAACTACATAGAATTATCCCACGGGAAAGATAAGATGTACTGGGAAAAGTCACCTAGTCTTATCATGTCATGTCCTCTATCTGTCTGACTGTGAGATATATGGGTAAGCAAACAAACACACTAACTCAATCACAATATTAGCAAAGACTAGTAAATATTGAATGTAATTAAAAATATTCATTTAAATAATAAGATTATTCCAATGCAGAAATTTTCTGAGCCAACGTTAATTCCGCAAAATACTCACGCTTAGTACATTTTATTTTATGCATAATAATATAGTTCATACTCATAAGTATTATATGACTTGACCTACATTTTCGCATGACTACAGGCAAGCATTGAAAAGACACGAAATAACAGTTCTGACGTTATTGCATATTAAAGAACATCCAACAGAGTTAAAATGTTTTAAACTGTAAAAATTTGCTAGTATTATTCGCCTAGACCGCAAAAAGAAAAAAGCTCATAAATACCCCGAACATTTGTGCCGATTTTTAGTTGGATGCTTAAAGGTGAACCATTTTAAGACATGTTTGTATAAACGTCGTTTGCTTTGAGTTCGTGTTTGTATTCACTTTAGAGTGTAAAGATGGAATTATTCTGGAACACGTTTAAGGTTTGCACGTAGTTAAGTGTGTAAATTTAATTAGAGCCTTCATCAAGTTAAATACGTATATATCGTAATTTAATATTTATTTAACGACAGTAGTTTAACTACAGTAGTATAAAGTAATATACTAACAGCTTACTTTTGTTTCGGTCGGGTTCGTCCCTAGGTACGTTTTAACGGTTATGGAATAGATAGACTATATGTAATACTCCGCTCCCTTGGGTAGTAGCATGATGATATATAATCTATAGCCTTTCTTAATATACGGGCTATCTAATGAAAAAGGATTTTTAAAATCAGATTAGTAGTTCCTTAGATTACGACGTTCAGACAAACAAACAAATAAGCAAACAATCAATCAATCTCTGCCTCTTTATAATACTAGTACAGATTTATTTATAGTAGTCTAACTATAAATAAATACTACTATATACTACTGTAGTTGATGTAGTACTAATTATACAACGTAATGCAGCAGAGATTTGATTTTATCCAAATAGAAATGGACATCAAGAAGGTACAGTGTGATAACTGAGTATTGCAGTTGAGTTTGGGCTGAGTTACAACGTTGTTCCTTTCTAGTATCAAATAATTTGTATCAAAAAATTAGTATCTATCAGGCATTCTCTCGGCACTGATAAAAAAGCGAAAAACTTTTCATAATTTTTATTTCAGCATTAAAAAAATCCTGGATAGCGCAGAAAAGATCAAACTTTTCTCTATTTGGTATGTAGAATACTTATGATATAATACAAAGAAGCAAAATAAATACTAGTAGTTCTGCGAACAGTGGACATATAGCACGAAAAGCACAAACTGCATTTTGAGGCGCTATTTTGCTCATCATGCTGAAGATCCCCATCAGATCTCCACCAATTTTTTATGAGACCAGTTTAAAGTTACTGCCTTTCGAATAAAAAAGAACCATCGAAATCAGATCATATATGGCGGAGATATCTAGTAGTTCTCTTATATGCCTTTTTGGAAAAAGTACCACTCCAATCAAAAATCCCCGACGATAAAAAAATCTATAAAGTCATAAAACCTGTATACCAAGTTTCGTCCAGATCGGTTGTAAAATACAACCTGTAGAAAAGTACCAACAAACTGACAGAGAAAAGCAAATTTTGCCAGACTTGAAGCAGAGACGCTTCACTTACTTGTTCAATTTATCATTACGGTTGATTGTACATGAAGACTTTTTCAGGGTTTTTCAAAAAATGCTCTACCAAGCACCAAGCCCTCAAAGAAAGAAGGAACCAGCTCCACGAGAGAATAAGCTAAGACTATTCTTGAAGAGATCTTCTGAGCCTTTATTAAATCTCCAAAACGCTGCCCAACAGGTGAAAATATATACATCTATATACTAACTATTATTTAGAGTCAAATTTGTTTCACTGACTTGTTTGTCTAAATCATATTAAAGCATTCATCCACAAAATTGGTTACCCGATATATTCGAATAGGTTTCAAATGTGGGAAGATCCTAATACAGTATTTCAAAGCCATACAGATAGTATAGGTATAAAATAATTGACTAAAATTGATCGAATTCGAGTTAGTTTCGTGTGAATAGGGCTTTCTCTCAAAATAACCCTTACTTTTCCTTAATCAATTAACTTAAATATATGTACCATATATTTATTTTTTCTTGAAAATTTGAAGACAAAAGATTTTATCAGCGGACTGACAATGTGAGATGCGAGTTTACGAGATCTCTATTAGGTTATATCTATTAGGTTTCTGATTTTTAAAAGATTTTTTCTTCACATCTCTTAAACTATAAAGGAAATAAGAGCATAAAAAAATTGGAATTCTAATAATATTACTATGGCCGTTGCAGCAATGTATGATTATTTAAAACTATTTATTTCCAAATAGAAATAAAAATCGTGCATTGAATGGTACGCGTTTAATGACATTACTTTCTGTTTCTTTTTAAATCTGTCAAAAACGTAATTTATATAAACGCCTATTAAAAAAGGTTTTATTCAAAAATAGAAAAGTATTAAAATAATGTGTTACAACGAAAATATACCACAAATATCCGTGTTTTGTTTATTACATAAACATATTTGAAGACTACGTTGCTGATTTTTATCCACAATCATCAAATTCTTTGGATTCTTCTATTCGTGGTCTTTTGATTAAGCTGGCTCAGTTAGAGATTTAAAATTTTAACAAATTTTATTTTTATCATGTGCAATGCAGAGATCAACTTTCGCGCAGCAATTGGCTCCAATTCAAGAGGTAAATCAAAATTAACGGTGTAGTAGGAGAAGGTTTTAAGATCTGTTAATATTGCTCATTTGTACAATTCACACGTTAGCGTAGTTACATAATTTGATAACGTCCAGTTTAAATCTAATTATTGTATATTATTAATTTTTAACAATATTACGTTCAAGTTGCATGTTATTGTAAGTTTCTAATGTAACCTCATTTATGACGGGAAAAGCTGTACGTTGATATTTATTTGATTTTTCAACAGTTTTTATGTTATATAATTATAACTAATAAGTATTTGATATTTTTAGCACTTTTAGCATGTAATTTCCTTTTTGGTGCTTAATTATAGTTCCAGCACAGCAATTATTCTTTACTACTTGCAAATTCAATACACGCTCCACAATACTTCGGTCTGCTATAAAAACAATACCACAATGAAAATTATTTTTTATTGACTTCTATTATGTTATGAAGAGATCCTACAAAATGTAAATGTCAGCTTATTCACTGTACATACAATACAATTTTTATAAATATGTATGATAATGCAAATTTTATACACAAATTCTCGTTACTTTTAACACAGCGTACACTTGCTAAGTATGTTTTTTTTTAATTGTTAAATTTTTTTCACAAATCAATGTTTACGTGTTTTCGATAATTATTCTTATATTTTTGTTCAAATAAGCTATTTTTTGGAATATCAAAAATTATAATGTCATTAAAATGTTCTTATTATTTTTGGTAACAGCCTTCCTCTCAACAACACCAGACGCTCATAATCGAAGAATTTGAACCTGATGTATTTCGACAGCTTATTGAATATATACATACAGGATGTGTTACTCTCCAACCCAGAACACTCTTAGGTAAGTGCTTTTCGAAATATTGTTTTATTTCCTATTATGCCAAATCAGTTCTCCCTTCTGCAATAGGACGCAATCGTAAAATCAATTTACCAGAGCAAATAGACGGATCAATCTTTGGAATGTTACCGCCGAGTGTTTACGAGAAAAAGTGTAATCTTTAAAGGTAGTTGTTGGTTTAAGACTCATATCTTTCCATAGTATTTCTTAAATTATTTTTTATATATTTAATACCTATTCATTTATATTAATGTTTACTTTAAGAAGTGATTCCAATAGGAATCTGGATTTAAGGTTTTCATGTTTTTCAAATAAATATTAATTTCCTTTTATGGACAATGGATAGTTTTCGCGAATTTCTAAGAGCAGAGTAAGTTAGTAAGGCATGAATCAATCTATTTTCTTATGTCTACGATAATAATAGTTTTTTTTTTTGTGTAGAGGCAACTAGTTCGAAATTAACTAAAATAAAATTATTTTTAATATAATATTCACTTTGAATAATATTATATTAATTAAGCTTATACTGAAATCGTTTTTGAAGGTTGATTTTATTTACTTTCCATGATCTAAACTTTACTTTCCCATTATTAAATTTGAACAAGTTTAAAAAATAAAATTGAAGTTAAAATGTTTTATCTTTAAGAAAATTCGTTTATCTTTTGGCAATCTTTCACAACTTTCAATGTAATTTCATGTTCGGTCATCGTGAAAAAGGTAAGCAGTTCCAAAAATTCAATTTCCGATTTAATGGTGAGGGTGGGTGCGATAGGTATTGACATAAAACATTTATAGCTGAGCGAAAATGACATTACTTACATAAAGTTCTGAATAGCACAGCTTTAAGCCTTTGAACTTAAGGAATATTCAATCACAGTTCAAATTTAATCTTTTCAAGGCTCAACAGTTAAATGTTATGGTGACTTTGATGAAGGTGTAAAAGTTATTAAGCAAAATTGATTACAACTTTATTACAATACGTCTGTTAGGGGTTGGGCTTTGGTTTTGAATTTTCGTGAAGTTAAAATCACTTTATATTTCAACATACACTTCACATTTAAGCAGTATTTAAATATTTATTGCTAAAATTTTATACTTATTCATTGTCTCGCTAGTCTGCTGCTACAATGT
Source organism: Fabriciana adippe (assembly GCA_905404265.1). Lineage (NCBI taxonomy): Eukaryota > Metazoa > Arthropoda > Insecta > Lepidoptera > Nymphalidae > Fabriciana > Fabriciana adippe. Next base: position 10,880,413 of record FR989995.1, on the reverse strand, counting down.
ATGTGTGTATGTGTATGTATTCAGCCCTTTTTTTTAACGTCCCACTGCTGGGCACGGGCCTCCCTTCAATACGAGGGGGATCAGGCCATAGTCCACCACGCTGGCCAAGTGCGGGTTAGCGGACTTCACACGTCTTTCGAAAACTTGCTAGGTTCTCTCAGACATGCAGGTTTCTTCACGATGTTTTCCTTCACTGTAAGACAAGTGGTAATCATGTTAGAAATGATTCGCACAAGAAAATATCAGAGGTGTGAGACCCGGGATTTGAACCCGCTTCACTCGGTTTCCACAGCGAGCGCGTTACCACTAGGCTACCACTGCCTTTTTACTACAAACCTACAATGTATAGCTGGCTGCAAATCCATGACGAGACTACGTATTATTGGTTTTTCCTATTAATAACATTCAATGCTTTGTAGAGTACGTACAGTCTTCTGTCTACGTACGTGTACGTACAGTATCCTAAACTATGTAGGCAGATTTTCTAGGTAATAAAACATATACCGATATAGATCTTTACTTACATCTTTAACAAGTTTATTTAGCGTGCAACAGTATTGGATTATCGAACTAACTTAGTTAACGGCACTTGGGCAGATTAAATATATAAGCAAACGAGACGGTCGATCACGGATAAAGTTCTGCCGTTCTTTGATGTTGAGATGGTGGATTATAGCTCTTACACTAAGATTAACTTTCAATGAATAATAGTATTATAATTTATCCGTTACAGAATGCCTCAATAGGATCTTTTAAGTCCATAAAAATGATAATATGCGGATCAATTGCGAATGTAGTTTGATAGATCGAATTTAATGAAATATTGTACGGAATTGTCACTTGAACCTCAAAGAAGGATAAAGGTTTAGAAAAAAAAAACAGTTTACTCTTTACAATATATATATATATATATATATATATATATATATATATGTATATGTATATATATATATATATATATATATATATATATATATATATATATATATATATATATATATATATATATATATATGTATATATATATATATACACAAAGATCAAAACCATTTAAAAATTATTTTTTTAATTTGGTTTTTGTTAATCAGTTTTGTCAGATTTAGTTTCACGTATAAACTTTAAGTAATGTGTAATATCAACACTGTTTTGGTGTTGTGTTCTCCAGTAATTGGCGGTACATTTTAAACACTGTCCAAAGAGCTTCTATTTTTTTTGTATTTTCATATATAGGTACTTCTGTTGGAGATCATTGATAAATAAATAAATAAAAACTAAAATATTTTGCTTTCTGTAGCGGATTTTTATAAAATACATGATATAAAAAAAAAACATGAAATTCGTTTCATAATAATTAATTACTAGAGATTTCATGCATCTAACACGCACAAAAAACTAACACCAGAATAAAAATCCTTTAAAAAATTTGGCTAAAGGGAGTCAGTCGGTGTGAAATACAAATGTCATAAATCATTTCAATTGTATAAACTTAATTATTAATTGTTTATGTATGTACGTAAATATTAATTGGTTAAACGTAGAATTACAGACATAGGGTACATATTTTCTTCATAATATATCTATACACGCAAATACTAGAGCTTATACTTAAAAGCTTACGAAAAAATTGAATAATGAAGACTCTTCTCCTTAAATGTTCAATCAAATAGAAATAAATTCTTTCAATTCAACTGAAGCGTAATCTAAGAAAGTAATAAATCGTCCTATTAGATCATTATTAAGGATTCCCTTTATAGCAAATCTACATTATCAAAGGGAGATAATATTTCATTACGGTTTCGAGTGTTTGATTAGGGTACTCCATCAGATAAGGCTGAATTATTAACTTCGTTAATTGGACTATTGGCCTTTATTGATATACTCATGTATAATTTTTTTACGTCCCACTGTTGAACATGGGGCTCCCTTCAATGCGATCAAAGGGCCTTCACATGTCTTTCGAAAACTAGTAAAGTTCTCTTAGACATGTAGGTTTCCTCACACTGTTTTATTTCACCGTAAGGCAAGTGTTGATTTTGTTGAAAAATTATTCGTATATGAAAATCGGCTTTCCTGACTTCAAGGTCGATTTACTAATACATTGTGAGGAAAAACTGGAATAAATCATTTTTAATGTGTTAGGTTATTTCATAATGATTCCAACGACATAAGTTACATATACAGCTGAAAAACGTAACTTTAGAGATAATCTCATTTTAAATCACGATAACCGATTCCGTAGCTTACGTGAAGGTAGACGTACACAGACGCGTCGTGACGTAGAATGCTGATTCAGCACGCTACACAGTCACGCGGATATCAAAGGTGTGAGATCTGAGATTTGAAGTTGTATAATTTGGTTTACCAAATGCGCGCGTTACCACTGCCTTGAGAGAGAATATATTTAATTTTTATTTAACCTGTAATACATAAGTAACATTTACAGTACGATTTATATCATATTATAGGAAAGGTTGTACTGTACTTAATATCTCATTGGTCATTTCAGAATGTCGTCTCATTGGAATATGAAAGTAAAAGAAATAGAAAGTGTATATATTGCACTTTTATATTATTATTAGTTCTCCATTAAATCTTCTTTATTGTTCTTAAAGTACTGAGGGTCGGATTCTCGAATATTGGACATATAATATGTATTTCCAAGTACATCCCAACACCGCAAACCCTCGTTTATCTAGTAGTTAGCATGTATGGCTCCAAATCTAGTGGTCCTGAGATTGAATACCGATTTTTATGGCCCAGATTTTTTGCTGGCTGGTTCATATAACGTTTTATATAAACTATAGCGACTCACCCTCGCTTCGCTTCGTGTTCTTTCCTGGAGAAAAACAAATCTATGCCACGGGAACCGTAAATTTTTTCGGAATAATATATAGCCTATAGTCTTCCTCAGTTAACGGACTATCTAATGCAAAAAGAACTTTTCAAATCGGGTTAGTAGTTCCAGAGATTAACGCGTTCAACCAAACAAACAAACAAATAAACAAACAAACTCTTCAGCTTTATAATATCAAATAATGTAGATTCTATTTTCAATAATATTATTGTGCTATAAATTTCTTGATACATTATTGAGCTTTTACAAGCTTTCCGCCTAATAGACTTAACTCTTAATAGTTTATAATAAGTTAAATTGAAAGTACTTTGCCATATCGAGCTTGCAATAATGCACTTATATAGTCTTGTGCTTAACTAAGTTTTGACGTTCCTTTGCAGCGACATCCTTTCTGCACTAAATACATCACCGTAATTTAATTCTCTCGCTACCAATGTAAATTCAAAATGTATGAAGTAATTTATGTTGTTCTGTAACTCTGTTAAAAATCTTTATTTTATTTTGCTAATTGTGAGTATTTAATCCACGAGACGGATTTTTATTTTATGTACATATATGTGACTTGTGTTATGTTTAACATTTGATACTTAATTACGCGTCAATTATTTAACGGATTTATATAAAATTAATCATACATGTCGATAATCCGAGGTTAATAATTAATACTGGATTTATTTGTCATATTGCATAAATTCACCTAGGGACGCGCTCTTTTTAGGGCCGCGGTCGTATGCGAAAGCGACCCCGTGGCCCTGTCTCTTGCAATAGGGATCACCGTGGTGGTTTTAGTAGGTAATCTGCCGCGCTTCTCGCGGCAGGGGTCCCGCATACCCCGCGCGTCCCCCGCGCTCGAGCACCCGTAAAGGGGTTTCCCCACAAATCAAAAAAAAAGGGACGCGCTCTTTGCTTAACGTCACTGTGTCAGGAATCATTATTATAAGATCCATATGGGAAACGTACATGTGACTTTAGGGCTGTATGTACTCTACTGACTAATGGATCGATGGCCTAGCGGCTAGTATGTATGGTTGTAGATCTGGAGGTTCTAGGTCGAGTTCCAGTTAGGACAAGAAAGTATTTCTGTCGTGAAAATCTCAGTAACAGCCCAGTGTTGGGAATTATATGGTGTTGCACCCCCGTGCCTCATAGAGCGCGTAAAGCCGTCAGTCTCGGGCTGATCTCTTATCGGTCATGTCAAATTGTCATCCTGCCAAAGTGACAGGAACAGAGAATACATTTGTGTGCGTTCGCAAATCGGTCAGAACATATTGTTATAAATCGTCATAACGTATAATTGATGATTAAACGATTTTATCTGTAAGTTAAGTTTTATCATAATTATACGAAGGAAATGTAGAGCGGGGACTTCTATTCAAGGCCCGTGAACGTGATTAATCGCGAAGACATTTATCTTTCTTACGCTGTAACTTTTTTTCTAATTTCTCCAATTTTCGCTTGAGATATGAGTAATCATCATTATCACTCCTGCGTTTAGGTATATTTTACTATAGAAAACAGTTAATTAAGACGAACCTGGAAAAAAGTGCGATACGGCGAAACAATAAACATACGAATGAGGAAGAATGACAGAAAACATAGGTTGTCATTTCTTTTTTAAATTAAAAAAAAAATGCTCTAAATATAGTGGCACTTTGGCGAATTATTGCGCGATACTACATGTAATCTGTGCTAATATCTTCGGATGAAGCAGAAATATGCTTATAATTAAGTTATCATATATAACAATATTTACTTTTTGTTATTATTAAAGAAATTATTATAACAACTTTACGTTAACAGTGCAATGCAATTATAGTAACTTCAGTGTATTTGGTTAAATGTTGATTCACCTTATGTTAATGTCACTCATTTTTTCCTTTTTTTACAAATCTATACAAAAACGTAATTTATAAAAAGGTTAATAAAAAGGTCTTAATCAAAAATTTTAAAGTATTAAAAACGATGTGTATATATGTGTGTATATTTTTGTGCCTACAACATCATAAGGTATGAAGTTTTAATACTCAACGATGAATTGTATTCGTATATCTATTATAACATTATAAAGAGGTAAAGTTTGTGAGTTTGTGAGGTTGTAGGGACTAGGGGGTAATCTCTAGCTCTACTGAACCGATTTACACGAAATTTGGTAAGAAGAGAGTTTGAGACCCTGGGAAGGACATAGGATACTTTTTATCCCTGAAATCACCCCTTAAGGGGCTCAAAATGGGGATGAAAGTCTGTATTGGGAAGCTAGCTAGGGACGAACCCAAGCGAAGCGAGAGTGGGTCGCTAGTTTACAATAAAAATATTCTTGAAGAGGTCTACAGTATAACCTTTAACTATAATCGAATTGATTGAGTCATTTGAAATTATTTTCGTATAAATGAAAATAATACATTTAGATAGTAAGACATAAGTATCTTTCTAGTAATCTTATGCAATAGCATCATATTTGACTGCGTTGCCGTAGTTATTTTATTTAAATATTTTACAATGCCTTGTCCTACATCAAGCTTAAATTTATAAAACTAACGAAATAAACGTTATATAAATTAAATTGATTTATTTCATTATAGATAAACTAAAAATAAGTTTGTATTTCAACAAAAAAAATTTTTGCACGATTTATATATACTTATATTGTATTTTTCAGGGGTAATGAACGCTGCAGATTACTATGGCTTAGATGAGTTACGACGCGCATGCGCAGGATTTGTTCAGTGCTGCATCACAGTTGATACTGTGTGTGCTCTTTTAGCGTCCGCTGAGAGATACATCCAATATAAATGCACCAAATCATTGGTACAAAAGGTATGTTCTTTTTGAAGTAGTTTTAAATGGTTAAATCTATATTAAAATCATTTTTTTATGTCTTATAATAATTATACCATATATTTTAGTATTTATTCGAATTTTATATACACATCGTTCAGTTTTTTTCTTAGAAGTATTGGGGGAAGTATAATATTGCAACTCTTTTATATCAAATAAATACTTAAAGTCAAAAAGTAACATTTGGATAGCACAATGTAGGTAATACAAATCCTGAGAAATGTATTTAATATCATCGAAGTTTTTAAAAGTTATTACATTCAGTACTGTAGACCACATACACACACTAAGGCAAATAATTCAAAAGACCGAGGAATATAATCAGCCTCTATGCCTAGCGTTTGTGGACTACGAGAAAGCCTTCGACACTATCGAGACCTGGGCTGTTCTACAATCCATGCAGAGATGCCTTATTGACTATCGGTATATCCAAGTACTAAGGTGTTTGTACGAAGCCGCAACGATGACCATCCAAGTACAAGGCCAGAGCACAAGGCCAATTCAATTGCACCGCGGAGTAAGACAGGGGGATGTTATCTCACCGAAACTGTTTACCTGTGCATTGGAGGACGTCTTCAAGACGCTCGATTGAAACGGATGCGGCATAAATATCAACGGAAAGTATATGACACACCTGCGATTTGCAGATAACATAGTCATTATGGCAGAGACTCTGCAGGATTTGGAAGAAATGCTTATCAGCCTAGGCGATTCTTCAAGACGGGTGGGTCTCAGGATGAATCTTGACAAGACCAAAATCATGTCGAATTGTCATGTATCCCCGAGACCAGTGATCGTGAATGGCGCTGTTCTTGAAGTTGTGCGGGAATACGTATATCTTGGTCAAACCATACAACTCGGCCGGCACAACTTTGAGAAGGAAGCCAACCGAAGAATACGCTTAGGCTGGGCGGCTTTTGGGAAGCTTCGTCACATTCTAGAGTCATCTGTCCCACAATCCCTTAAAACCAGGGTATTTAATCAGTGTGTCCTACCCGTAATGACATACGGAGCCGAAACGTGGACACTCACCGTAGGGCTGGTCCACAAATTCAAGGTCGCTCAGCGAGCAATGGAATGTACGATGCTTGGAGTTTCTCTGGCGGACAGAATTCGGAATGAAGTCATTCGCCAGAGAACTAAAGTAACCGACATCGCGCGCAGAATAACCTCGCTGAAGTGGAAGTGGGCCGGTCATGTCTCCAGACGTACCGATGGTCGATGGAGCCGAAACGTGTTAGAGTGGAGACCACGTTTAGGCAAGCGTATTGTAGGACGCCCTGCAGCACGATGGACAGATAACCTAAGAAAGGTGGCTGGCAGTGGATGGATGCGGGCTGCCCAGGACCGGGATGGTTGGCGCTCATTAGGGGAGGCCTTTGTTCAGTAGTGGACGACGATAGGCTGATTGTGTATGTACGTATATAAGACTAGTTTTCGATAGATACATTTACTTGATTGAACTCTAACACTGGATAAACCACTGGGTTTAGAAAAATGATTTTCCTTATGTAATGAAGGTTAATACTTATTAGAGATTAATATCATAATACTTTTTTAGATTTACGCGAATATTTGACATTTTAAATAAAACTATCTTTTCGGATTTTTTGCGGATTTATTTTGACCCGTGTCTGAGAGTGTCTCTCCTGTGACCATGATTACTGTAAATGTAAAGCATTCGAAATGTTGGGAACCTAAAATCAAAATAAATCCGCGAAAAAATCTAAAAGATAGTTTTATTTAGAGATAAATATTTTGAAGATACATTTGGCTCAGTTTGTAGTGACCCTACTTGCTTTGCTAACAGTCGCGGGTTCGAGTCCCGCTGGGGGAATTCATTTGTATGATAAGCACGAATGTTTTCACTGCAGTCATGGGTGTTGATATTTATTCTCGAACTCGAGCGAAGCGAGAGTGAGCCGCTATTTACAAATATGGAAATCAATAGTGCCGATGGTAAATACCATCAAGTTTACTGCATTTTTTCAAATAAAAATTAATAGAAGATAAATTTCAATTTTTAAACTTAATATAAAATTATTAGCTTAAAAAAATTACTTTGTTTTTATCTAAATATCAGCGACAATATAGAAAAAGCAGGTGAATCAAGGGTTGGTTGTTAGGAGTAAATTATATTTTCACCTACTAAATAAACGAAGAGCTTAAATGAATTTAATATATTATATGAAACGTATCGAAAACATATAAGTTAAGGCTCGAATGGTATGTATGATACGCCTTTCGTTGTTCCCGTAAATTTTCAATTTACATGTTAATTGTATGTTGTCGGTAATATGATAAAAAGATTAAATTCCTATAATTGATTTATGGATATATGTATGTTTTATACAAATTCAAATTCAAAATATTTTATTCAGCATTAAATTATTACAATTTTTACTGAACGTCATGAGTCTACTACTACCAGTTCGGAAAGAAGAAGCCTCAAACCTGAGAAGTACTGGCAAAACTACATAAATTGTATTCCGTCTATTGATTTATATTTTTCATTAATAATTTTCATAACTTTAAATATAAATAAATCTATACTAATACTAAATTATAAAACGGTAGAGTTCGTTTGTTTGAACGCGCTTATCTCAAGAACTAGTAATCCGGTTTGAAAAAATCTTTATGCATTAGATAGCCCGTTAATTACTAAGCGTCAAAGCGTACCTAAAGACGAATTCGAGCGAAGCGAGGGTGAGCCGCTAGTAATTACATAAGTCAGTACATAAAAAAAATTAGAACAATTTGCGAGAGACATAATGTAAAAAAGCTTTGCTAGTTATTTTAAATGCTTTATTTTCTTTCTAGGTACTTGAGTTTGTTGATGAACATGGAAACGATGTTCTAAATTTGGGTTCATTTACCCTATTGCCTCAACATGTAGTCAGGCTGATACTAGCAAGAGAGGAGCTTCGAGCCGATGAGTTTACTAAGTTTCAGGTAAGATAGAATAAGAACTCAGACAATTAATAATTATTTAACCTTTCTGTGCTTTTGGTTTTTAACTTTTGATCCTTTATATAATGTTTTTATGAATGTCAAAATACTGCGTTTTTTTAGCTCTACATAGAAAATATGTATTTATGATTTAAAAATAATATATAATGTAGGTTTAACGGTTACTAGTTTTCAAGCCTACTTGCTTTTTTTTAAATTCTATGAATATAATATCTGCTAATGAGTATTTCGTAGCAGAAAAATCTCGGTAACAATTTTGGCTTGACTCGGGACTCGAATATATAACCTCACGATTATCATATTAGATTCTAGAAAAACGAAAATGCCCTAAATATCATTTTTTTATATGATCAATACAAAATTATATATTAGTTCCAAAAGGAACTTGAACCCACGAAAGACACAGAGGTTAACTCCGACTACAATGCTGGCTTTCTATTTTTTTAGTTTGAATGCACATTATATTATAATAGTATAGGTAAATGTATTTATTGTATGTATTTCTTTGTCTCAGTAAAAAATACATTTTACCCGCAAATTATTTAATATTACATAATTATAATTTTTATTTTAAGATACCACGGTAAAATTGTAACATACACGTGATACACGTATATATATTGTTAGGATAGTGTGCGTGGATAATTGGTCATAATTTTTGTATATTTTCGACGACGCTGGTGCACGGTAAAACTCGAATGAGTTTATGATTGTACCTTTAAATTTCAATTATTGTTGTATTGTACTTGTATGAACTATTTAATAAATAAATAAATAAATAAATAAATCTGTTTGCATTAAATTATTAGATAATGTGCAAAGTAATGAGTAAATTTTGTAAATATAAAAATAATATTAAATTTTATGTACATACATGTAAAAACAGTTAAAAGATTAAGTAATTTATGTTCCAATAACTAATACATAATTCAAAATTCATTTACAGGCCGCTTTGATGTGGAGTAAGAAATATTGCGATACAAATCCAAACATGACATTGAAAGATGTGATCGGAAATTTTCTGGAATACATTCAGTTTCACAAAATCCCTGCGAATGTTTTAATGAGGGAAGTTCACCCTCTCGGGCTGGTGCCCTACTCGATTATCATGAATGCATTGGCTTATCAGGTTCGTACCGTTTTAATGCTTTATTTATTAGCATAAGTTGCATACCCTACTAGGTCCCTAGTTACGTTTTAAAGTTTAGTATACATTTCTCAGATATGAGATATTTTCCCGCAGTAAAAAGTATCGTATATGACCTGGATAACCGGCTACCATCATAGCAAAATTCATCAAAATCCCTCCTGTGCTTTTTCCGAGATGCGATCACAGACAGACAGACAAACAAAAAATCTAAAAACTATAAATTCAGCTTCTGTATAGAAAATAATGTCTATTTCAATAAGATTTTCCAAAAAATATTTAATGTACAGATTCGACACAGTTAGATTTTTATTATATTATGTATAGATTAGATTAAGGTAATTACAATATGATATCGTCTGTGAACTTCTAATAATAAAAGTTAAATATATTAGAAATAAAAGTAATATCCTAACTAGAATTTTTGCGCAAAACTTTATTTTAATGCCCTCATTTGGCAAAAGCAACATAAAACTAACTGTATTTAATTATGATATCATCTTATTTGTTTTACCGAAATTCTTCACGATTTTTTTTTAATAAAAAAAAATAGTTTTATGTTTCTCCTGTAAAATTTGTTTGTAAGTAGATAGAAATTCTCAGATATTCATGGACGCTATTTTGTTTGCTAAATACGTCCATGCTCACTGTACTAGGCCAAGCCTATAATATCACAGACGGCAGTTCCTTCCTTTACGACACAAAACATATTGTATCTCTTTTAGTTTATATTTAACTTCGAACATGAAACAATAATAAGAATTATCTTAAAGTCAATTTTAGAAAAAAGTTACAATTTTACAAGTATCGCCATAATAATTAAAAATTTTAAGATACATAGGTACGTACGTACGTAGCTACAGAAATAAGCAAAATTTTAATTTTAAATATACATATATAAACACATATATACCCGCATATTTATTTAATTGCAAAACTTAATTAACGTAACTCATGATTTTTTTAATCTATCAAAATATTAGTAGTAGTAAATTAATAATAATAGATTGTAAGTGACGTAAGCCTATCGACTAATATCCACCGTATAATCTTTATTAGGCATTTAAGTTACGCATACATCTTCTAAGAAGAAAATGAAATTCAATAGAAATTCCTGTAAAATAAACATTTTATAAATCTTTTTTTGAAGTGAGCCTTTTTAAAAATTCAGATACCAGAACACTGAGTATTAAGTTATACGACATCTGTTGGTGAAAGAAAATATTTCTGTTATTTTGTTTATTCTACGAAATAATTAAAGGTACTACTACATTGTTATTATTTATGTTGTCTTGATTGAAGAATTTATTAGATTATAATTATATTTATTCTCTACATCAGTTTAGTAACCTGCAGGAAATAAAGAACTGCCGAAATAAGAACTGTAAGAATACGATCGTTTACTTCTAATTTAATTAAAATACAAATAATTTCACACATATTCGTCCCTTCGAGAGCGGGTATACCGAGTATAAAAACAATCAAGTAACCAAACCAAAAACCATCAAGTGACATCTACTTTCATGATTGACAATATAAACTACTGTAAAATTGTATATATTTATAATAGACAAATCAACAAACTTATAGGTATATTAGATTAATACTACACAAACTTAGTCTAAAAATTTACATTATAAAACTATGGTACATAACTTATTGTCATTATACATTTGATATTAGTACCTGTACAGTAACTTTTAGTTTGTATTTTATAAAAATAATGTCTCACAATAATATCGCCAATATAGTATAAGTGATATTGTAAAGTGGAGTGCTGAAAACACTATTGTTGCAGGCAGACCCGGCCAGCGTAGATCCAGGCAAGCTCTCTCCGGCACGAATCCGGCGCGCCGGTCGCTCCATGTCCGTTCAATCCTCGCTTGACCCCTACGGCTCTAACACAACCCTCTCCTCGACCGGATCGAGCGATGGTCCATCATCAGACTCTCGGCACAACTAACGCGAGGGGAACGTCCCCCGTCCCGCGCCTGATCCCGTCCCCGGACCTTCCACTGCACCTACCGTACCCGCATCAGACAAGCCTCCTGAAAAACTTGGTCTCTTCTCCTCTATAAAGCGTGCTGCTAGCAAAAAGTTTGGTGATCGTCGTTCTCCAACACCTAAAACTCGAGAACCTCGATCAAAGTCAGATTCAATAAAACATGCAGCATTAACAAGACAGGTTTCTGAGACAGTGGCAGCATCTGGAGACCCGACTTTTGAACGCTGCAGACCTAGAAAACGTGATAGTGAAACTGAATTTCCAGTAAGGAAATCCACTTCAGAAATATCGGAAACTTTTCCATTTGTTAGAAGAGCGTTGGCAGAAATTGAAAACGGTCTTAATTATTTTAGAAGATCAATAACATCGGATAATACTGAACCTAAAGTTGTAGTGCAGCCACCTGAACCAGTTGTAGTTGTAGCAGCTGCTGAAGATGATCCCCCAGAATCTTCACCACCTCCGATGACTTTAAAAGAACGTCGTGGTTCTCGAGGTTCTCCGTGTGCAAATCTTCCGCCGCTTATGATACCAACTGCCACTCCAGAGCCGTCACCTGGCCATTTATCACCAAGTCGAATTTCTCCACAACGTCCAAAGGAGCCATTATCAGCACCGATTATAGGAAATCCGCCAAGACGAACACGAACCCGATCCGAAATGCCACCAGATCCGCCACCGCGTACTCCAGACACTCCACGACCTGCTTCCGTGTCTCCCAAACATACTTTTGCCTTTAAAATTGTTTTGAAAAAAGTAGAAAGCACGCCAAGTTCTTCCTTTGATAGGCCAGATCAATGAGAGTATCTCCTCTAAGCGCGGCCGTAGACCGGTGGTGGAGTACTCGAGGAAAATTCGCGCTTTTCTCCTTATTCTAGTAAAAGCTAGCTTAGCTTAGTTAGGCATGGGTGTTACCATGAATAAAATATTTTTCACTCTAGGCTACTACTGAAAACAACTTTCTATTCTTATGAGACTTAAGGGCAGGTCCTTTTGAGATTAAAGTGTATTGTTGAAATGATAAAAATGTAATTATTAATGTTGTTTCTTAAATATTTGAGATAAATTAATGCCATTCATAATATGGAAAACAGTGTCGTTTTTAATTAGATAACTGCATTGATTAAAGTTAACGCTATGGAATGTAAAGGTAAGGGAATGCTCCATGGGTTTTTAAACTCAAAGTGTACTTTATTCAAATATTCTTTGACAAGCATTTTTGAATTGTCAATTTCTACATTTAAATAATTTAATGTATTACTTAAAGTCCTGCTGAGAAATGGCGCTCTACTTATACCATGTTTGACCTATTTCAAAAACGAAGGAGGTGTATGTTTATTTTAGTATATGTATGTTACGCAATACTACTGCTTCGCTTATTGTAAAATTATTTTTCTTTAATGAATAGATTATATGTATATCATAAGGATGATCTGATATACATATGTAAATAATCAGACAAAATCCTAAGGGAAGTTAAAAAATAAACAAATAAATTAAACACTTTGATGCTATTTTATAGACATTCGCCTATTTTTACTTTCCATAGTTGCATCTAAAATATAAAGATTATGAATGACATTAGATAACGGTAAATTTTTGCATGGTAATATAAAGAGTTGATGTTGTTACACTTAGATGTAAGTAACGATTTCCAGTCTATCGAATACAAATGAAATTGTATGATAGAGAAATATTTGATATTGAATGTGCCTGTTTCACAATCTGTTCTGATCCCTCACTAAGACTTGTTTTAACGCTAGTTCTTTCTAGTCATAAAGTAATTTTATACCATTGATTGGTCGTATTAAGTGTATTTTTGATGTTATACAAGTGTCTGATGTTAAAGTATTTTTATAAGCTGTATATAAACCAGAAAATAATAAAAAAATGTATCTTCCAATATGTATTTTTACATCCTTAAGAAGCTTTGTTTAAATTATTATTGCTTTCATCAATGGCTTACAATTTTAATTATGTTTACACAAACATACAAATATAGTTATTTATGTTATATAATTTTTCAGATTCAAAGCATTTTCTTTTTGCTATTTCCCGCGAAAACTATTTGATGTACTCAGATAATAAAATATGCAAATGTATTTCAGGTCCATAAAATATCTTTAACTATATTATTAGATCGACATTATTGTGCTTGTAAAAAACGATTGATACATTTCTTTTCACGCACAACTTTAGATAAGATAAATTTTCTCACTTAAAGTGTCAGTTACGACTTTGTTCCATTACTCACTTTATGTCATGGTCCTTAGTTTTTAAGAATTACAATGTCCATGTTTACCAATTTGTAAAGTCAAGTCAAGTGCAAAATTTCACTTAATTATTGAATTAAGTATAATTTATTATTAAATATATACTATTACGGATTTTGATATTTTTTTGCAATACTGTATAAAAGTTATGCAAGTCCATGAATCAAAATAGCCCGAAACTTTTTTCATACAAGGATTTGTAGGTGTTAATTGTGTATGTTAAATGTTAATGAATGTATTGGTGTCTTGACTGGATTATTCTAAAGTAACTGTACCGAGCATTGTTTTTTCTAACTATATTATGTAAATAAAGCATTGAAAATGATTTTATTTTTTTATTTACAAGCTACAATAATAAAAACAATGCCTGTAATAAAAATTAAAAGTTTCTAGTTCCAAAAGTCACACTATACTCGTATATAAGGCATTTTATAAAAAATATAATTACATAAGTGTAATTCTTAATTATAGTGGAAACGAGTTTACAGTAAATTAACTTTCGCTAGTCACTTAAAAGTAATTATTCCACGGCTTGAAATACTTTTAGTGATTTCAAAAAAAAGATATTATTAATTATTAAAAAATAAATTGGTGTAGATATCGTTAATCGTATAAAAATTGACGTATAATTAATTAACTAAAATAACACTGTTTGAGTACCTCTTCCTTTTTAAAGTGGATTAAAAATACTTAACTCCTTTTACATGTATAAATAACCATGAACTTAACTTAAAGTAAGTATACAAAAGTAAGTAAGTAAGTGTATAAAAGCACAATACCTTTTCATAAGTAACGTTATAAAAATATATCTATATAAAGGAGGGGTTTCGATAAGGCCCTTTACCGGCCCCCGTGAATCATATTTTTTAAAGTTTATAATCTAGATCATTCTTATTTTTTTTTATAATGTGTATAATATAAGGCTTTCAAAAATACATATACTTTTCGTGTAATTTGATAGGACCTTTATGAAAGGAACCGCTTAACTTGGCTTGTTTTACAAAAATACGTCATTTCTGTAGTTTTTGCAATCTTTATCTCGTTATTGTATATAGAGCGCAACCAAGTAACAAAGCGATTTTTATATATGTGGTGCACAAATACGTAAGCTATTACATATATAAAAATTGTCGTGTTACTACATTGCGCTCATAGTATAAAATAAATAAATTGTATTTAGGATAATAGTTAATAATGTACTGATTGACTGATTTTACTATATTTTCCTTCCAAAACTTCATCTTAGCCTTCGATTTTTTTTTAGTGCTTATAGACGGGATTTTATCGGAATTTCCGCGTTTAACCATCGAAGAACTGAAACATTTAACCTTAAGAGTTTATCAGTTGAAACAAGCTGATTCGTACACTACTGAACATGTTGATAATCAAGGACTATATAAGTTAATACTTTCTCAGATTTACGCGAATATTTGATCGGATTTTTTCGCGGATTTATTTTGATTTTTGGTTCCTTATATCCCTAGGGAACCAAAAATCAAAATAAATCCGCGAAAAAATGCGAAAAGATAATTTTATTTAAATGACTATATAAGTTATTTTTTCATAAGAATTCTAATACAAAGCCGTCAAAAATCTATAACCTATGGATATAATATCATCCTACTGGAGTTACATCTTGGTATTGCCTGTGCAAGGTTGGAGCACGTGTTGTTGGATGTTGTGCTCACGTAGCTTCAGTATTGTGGTTCCTTAGCTATTACAGGCATTTGGAGCTTCAACAAATAAAGTTTTCTTCTCACTACGAAGATTGTATTGAAGATGCTGCAGTTAACTGGTCAGATAAAGAAGCGGAGGACTCTACGTAATATATTAATGTCTTTTGCATCTTGTTTAGGTTTGATTTCCAAAATAAAACCGATAATTATAATATTAATTAGTAGGTATATTTTGTCATTATGTTCTCATCAACTGGTAATCAAACATTTACCTTAAACACATAAATATAGCGAATATTGGCTGATGCTATATATATTTGTAAATTGTAAGTGTAGTCCTATAAACACAATATTAAAATAATAAAAAATTCGGGGGGGCCGGTAAAGGGCCTTATCGCAACCCCTCCTTTAAATGAATCACCGAAATGTATGTACGCGCATAACTTCCCATCAACTGCACCAAATTGGATAATTCTTTTTTTTTGTGTTTGTTATTGTCAGGATAAGTTTTATATAGAAGAAAATTAAAAGAAACAAAATTTACCAAAAATAAGATTTTTTTAAATCTCATGATATGAAAAGTGAGTGAGTAAAATAGTTTTTATCCCAGAAATCATCCCTTATGGGGGTAGAAATGGAAATGAAAGTTTGCATGGAAAAGCAAGCTAGGGATGAACCCGAGCGAAGCGAGGATGAGTCGCTAGTGTATATCATAAAAAATGTCGTTATCGCAAGTATTGCAACGGTACCATCATTCAAAGTCAGTGAAACTATAAATCAATAACATAACCGCGACATTACACAGCTTTCCACTTTATGGTTGTTGCAATTTTATGCATATTTCCCATATACGATGCGATAAATAAGTTAACGGGGACAACGTAAAGGTGTGCTTTTAAGCTTATATCACTATACATATGGTTAAAGTTTATTTCTCTTACTTTATCCTTTTCCATTCTTTTAATGTCCCAACACAAAAAAAAAAAAGAAAAGGGATTAAGATTTTTTTTAATGTTGGGAAATGCATTTGGGCATACCACCTGTATACGTATAGGTATACACCACCCACCGAGGTGGGCCGTCACCCACTGGGCTTCACACTCGTCTTATTTGCCGGACGCTAACGAGCCCCCACCACGACAACGTAAACGCACGCACCCAACGTGCGTAGAATATTCTTTTCCATGGATGTAACTTATTAGACGATCACTATACTCGTATATGCTTAAGTTTGAATATATGTATGTAAGTATGTTTATTATTCCTTCACGCCGAAACGCTAGATGAATTTAAATTTTCAAGCTTTAATTTAAAATTTCACAGACATATCCACATACATATGTCAACATCAAGTCAATTTAATATACCTACTGGCAAGCAATAAAATCTACTGTCTAGTTTAAGCTATATAAACGATAGAGTTAAAAGGGCTTTTCCCTTACTCGTTTCTTTAAGGAGGTCACGTTAGGTAAGACAAATTGTTCCGTACTGCATAAGCCCTAGATAGCAGTAAAGTGTGCAATTATCCTTAGTAGTGTTGCAGAATAGTGATTTTATGGGCTATAAATGAAAAAGAAAACTATTTGAAAGTTATTTATCAGTTTTAAATCTCTTGAAATATCTTTTCTATACATATTATAAAATTCTAACTAAGCCGAATCTGTACATTAAATATTTTTTGGAAAATCTTATTGAAATAGACATTATTATCGATACAGAGGCCGAATCTATAGTTTTTAGAATTTTTGTCTGTCTGTCTGTCTGTCTGTCTGTCTGTCTGTTTGTCTGTCTGTCTGTCTGTCTGTTACCGCATCACAGAAAAACCACTGGAGGGATTTTGATAAAATTTGGTATGATTATAGCTGGTTATCCGGGTCAACATATAGGATACTTTTTACCGCGGGAAAATATCTAATTTCTGAGAAAAAACACAAAAACTGGTTGGAATAAAACCACGATGATACTATTTACAAATAGTTTAGCAAGGTAATTTACTAAATATGGTAAAAACTATTAAAAATAGCTTATCTTGAAAATCAAATTATCAATAGCGCTATTTTATTCATTAAAATAGTTATTTTAATTAATATTTATTTATGTGTATTTAGATACTCGACAATAGATGTCGCCATGTGTTTTTAAAATACGTAGTTTTAATTCCAAAAAAATGAATGTATGAATGTATGTAGAATTACCTACTACTAAATTACCCGCGGCCCCGCCCGTGTTGAAATTATCAATAAAGCAAACTTTTGATTTTATAAATGAGTAACTATACACATAATAAAATTGTAACTAAGCCGAATCCGTACATTCAATATTTTTCGAAAAATGGTATTGAAATATTCATTATTAGCGATTTAGAGGCCGAATCTATAGTTTTTAGAATTTTTGTCTGTCTGTCCGTATGTAACTGCATCACAGCAAAACCAATGGAGGGATTTAGATGAAATTTGGTATGGTGATAGCAGGTTATCCGGATCAATGCATAGGATACTTATTACAGCAGGAAAATATCTCATTTCTGAGAAAAAATACAAAAACTGGTTAAAATAAAAGCAAGATGATACTATTAACATTTTAGCAAGGTAACTTGATGTTAAAAGGATGTTAAAACTATTAAAAAAATCTTATCTTAAAAGAAATATCAATAGCGCTATTTTATTCATTAAAATAATTATTTTGATGAAAATGTATTTATGTGTTATTTAGATATTTGACAATAGATGTCGCCATGTGTTTTTAAAATACGTAGTTTTAATCCAAAAAAAAAATGTACAAATATGACCTTTCTATGACTTTATTAGAATTACTAGGTACTAAATTACCCGCGGCCCAGCCAGTACTCAAATTATCAATGAAACAAACTTTTTGGCTTTATAATTTAGTAACATATAAGTAATATTTTGTTGGTCGAAACAATTTTCAAATTAAAATATTTGTAAATTTTTATTGTTTCGTAAATAATGTTAATACATATATATTTTTTTTTTATCTTTTAATGCAAAATTAGGCAAATGCAAATCCAACTCGCGCATTATAGGTTTCGTATAGCAAAATTCTGTGTTGTTTTCCTTACTTACGTGTTTTGTTAGGTTAACACTATAATAAATACGAATAATATTTACGTTTCCGCAATATCGACTCATTTTATCAACCGTAAAAATAAGTGGAAAACAAGTTAATGGCTATTAAACTAACAAAGCGGGTCACTAAAAATATTCCATATCTCAAAAACATTGCAAAATTATTTTAGGAACTGTTATACCTAAACTTTTTCAGTTTTTTTTGACACCATTTCTTGGAAGGTAAAGGCTTAAAGGACATAATAAAATTCTTACGACTTTAATCATATTAGCCGAGCCATATGAAATAATAAAAAGCATTTGCTTAGAATTATTTACTTATTACACTTTCTTTTGAAAATCGATTTGGAAAATATTACTAACTAGCGCTAACCAATCCCTGTTTCGCGACAAATTAACATTAAGAAAAGTTACCATTGTGTAATTGAAATAATCAGCTAAATATTAAATTAATCAATAGCTATCTATTAGTAAAAAATAATTCAAATTAATTCCGTAGTTTGAAAGTTTATCGCCCAAAACTAAACAAACAAACAAAACAGAAGTATAGACATACATAAATGTTATTGCTAAAACAAAAAGTGCAATATGACTAAATATGAGATTAACGGAGGAACCTTTGTGGCATTGTCAATCACTGCCATTATTTACCAATCATGCGGTGCGCAATGAAAGTGGTATAGGTATGTAAGAGTATACTAATGTGTAAAGCCTAAGAATTTGGTTTTTGATAATCTGAACGCGGGCGGAGCCGCGGGAAATGCTAGTTTTATATATATAATTTAGTTAGCGATCGTTTTTTGTAGTATTTTCAATATCTACTGAAGATTTCATAAGTGATTATTAATTTTTTTGGATTATGACAAAATAATGACTTCCTCTTCCTTCACTCGGGTCGACCCTACAGCTTATGTGTTATTCCAGGTCATAATCTATCTATTTACTAAAGTTTCATCCAAATCCGTCTAGCTTTTACAGCATGAATTAACAATCATAATAATAATCCGGTTCTAAAAGCGTAACGGACTGTTGAGTAAAACTGCTTATAATACCTAGTGTATTCTGTAACATATGTAGTATAACAACTAATACTCATACACATATAGCTTTGCTATAAACTAATAGACCTTTTGAAGAGGAATAATTTCATTTTTTGTTCTTCGTTAATTACCCGGTCTGTTGATGAAAAACGTATTAAAATCCGTTGTATAGTTTTTGAGTTTATCGCATTCAAATAGATAGGCAAACAGACATACGCGATGAGAGACCTTATTTTGTAATACCTAGCTTATTTTATATGCAGAATATATAATGTATAGATAATCTAAGTATATGAGTATTTGTATATGCGCGTACAATAATTGTATGTTTAGTATCTTCTGTGCAGTTTGGCCAAAATCGGTCATATGTTTGCGAATTATGAATACCTTAATTATTTCTAGAGGTTATATACCTCGAGGATGGTCTCATACAAATTTAAAATCCACCCTTAATAATGTAATAATTACTTTTAAATTGATTTGAATTCGGCGTTTCTTTTTAATACAAGACATTTTATAGATCTATTGTTATAATTTAGTATACAATCAATTTATTAAACAGTTATTGTATCTGTACCTGATAAGCATACACTGTTTGTAGCAAAATTAACTATGTATTTAACTATTAAATAGTTAATTTTGCTATAAACAGTATTATGTTATTATAGAAAAGGACACATACAACAGTATGCTGTAAAAAACACAAACTCGTAAAAAACGGAGTTACAGTGTTATGCTTCTCAGGTACAGATATAGTGAAGAAAAAAATTGTATTGTAAATGATTTACTATTGCAAATATCATAATATAATCTATATAATTACTTACTAGTTGTACATACACTTTACACATTACAGCTAATTGAAACAAAAAGCTAGGGCAGTGTTAATTAATTTTAGTGGTTTAATATTCATATGGATTTTTGTTAAATTGTGCGATATTGAATAATAACCGCTGAGACCACAATTTATAAATATTTTAAACGTATTATGACTCTCAATCTATGAAACCATTTAAAAAATAGAAATAATAATAATAGTTGATAACTATTACCATATAAAAAAATGTACCTCAGCCGTCTCTAAACAATTACATTTTTTTTTCTTCTAATGGTCATTCATCATCACATCATCATTACGGAGACCATATCCATAATTTTTTAAAATGTTTGTCTGTCTGTTTATCACAGCATCAGTGTGGAAACTACTGGTTCAATTTGAAATTTGGTATCGTGATAGCTAAATAGCCGTAACTTGCAGTACTTTTTACTTTTTTTTATAATTTAAACATTTCAAATAACAAAATGTTACTAATATAACATCTGCTTTTCTGGGCGAGCGGAGACGCAGGTAATGTTAATACCTAATATTAATTTAAAATAACGCAATAACGTATTGTTATTACGTCTATTCTTAGCACTTTCGTGGTAATTCTAAACAAGGCCATTTTTTTATTTTATAAAAAATACATGAATATATTAGTTTGCGTGGCTTATTTTTTTAATCACCTTACGTTACTAAGCAAGCCAAAGTTATAAATGTCTTAATTTTACCAAACCACTTAATTATTCAGTTTATTGTTTCATTATATAATTTTAGTCTTTATCGGCGTTTCCACTCGTATGGAATCCGGGCAGGAATAAAAGGTGAGACCTGTCTGTATAATGCCCGTCACCATGTTGCAATAAACTATACTTTTTATGTCCTTTTCAAACTGCATCGAAATCTATCTATACATATAATAAAATCGTAACTAAGCTGAATCTATACATTAAATATTTTTTGGAAAATCTTATTGAAATTGACTTTATTATCGATATAGAGATCGAATCTATAGTTTTTAGAATTTTTGTCTGTCTGTCTGTCTGTTACCGCATCACGGAAAAACCACTGGAGGGATTTTGATGACATTTGGTATGATGATAGCTGGTTATTCGAGTCAACATATAGGATATTTCTTCTGTGGAAAAATATCTCATCTCTGAGAAATCTATACTAAACGTTAAAATGTAAGTAGGGACAAATCCGAGCGAAGCGAGGGTGAGTCGCTAGTTTAAAATATAACTTTTAAGAGACAGACTGAGTTACTTTAACGTCTATAATAATAGTATAGATTATAATGTCATAATACTATATTTACATAAAATAGAGTATCGAATATAGTGACGGTTTCAGCAGCAAATAAAAGATTTCCATTTGGAAACGTACAAGTTTATCTCTCTTGGGATATATGGTAGAGTGGAAACATAAATTATCAACGACTGCAAATAGTTCTATTATATAAGACTTTGCATTTGTTGGAAAAATATGACCTTTTAATTTTAAATAATAAAATTTGAAATAATATTGTCTGTTCGTCTTTCTTCAAAGCAGCAGCGGAACAAATTGCATGATTTTTAGGATAGTTCATGATGAGCTGTAAGTAATCATAGAGGTCATCCTGGTTCAAGACGTGGTATATTAGTTTGTTGCATAAAGCTATTCAAGGACGCGTCACTAGAGAGACTAAGGTGTTAGATGTCTCAAAGGTATTATAATATAGTTGTTACAGACAGCCTACCCACAAAATAACAAAATGAATTCAAAAAACTTGAAAATTGGCACCAAAGTACTTTACAAGTACTTACTGTAAAGCATTCGAAACGTCGGGAACCAAAAATCAAAATAAATCCGCGAAAAAATCCGAAAAGATAGTTTTATTTAAAATGTCAAATATTCACGTAAATTTAAGAAAGTATAACGAGTCACTAGTTTTATATAGAGTGTATGTGTTGATAATCTCCTCCCTCGAAAGAGAAAGTCCTCCCAACTGATTTCGGCTACGGCGGCTAATCTTACTTAAACTAGCCAGGTGTGCAAGAGATATTATAGTTCACAAGTATGCGTGGAGAAATGCACTCTCTACTCCTGACACTATCAAACTCAGAATGATAATTCGACATGACCGGTGAGAGATCAGGCGCAAAACCGACAGCTTTACATGAAGTTGAAACACCGCCAACTTTCAAATTCCGGTCTGTTACTGAGGAATGACTTGACAGAAACACAAATTAAACTTGATTCGACCCACGTAAAACCCAGGAACCCCGGATTACTTGTCGTACACTTTAGTCAGTCGTACCATCACGCTATTTGTGTAGTGCCACCCTAGAAGAGATGATTTTTCATCCGCAAATATCGTCATACAGGTATTTATGCAATTTTTTTATAAATTATAGCTCAAGGTTATAGCAAATCTGTGCAATAGTTTTTGAGATTAGTCCGAATAAGGACAACATAACTTAAATTTTTAATATATAGTGATATATAGGCTGATGTACATACTATATTTGTTTATTTGTTAGTGAATTTGAAAAAAACATCTAATTATTTATCTGTCAATAGACAATAGTATTTATTTACAAATATCATTATTTTCCACGAAAACATTTCACATCTACGCAATTTTCCTTTTATTTCCCTCTAGCGACTTGACGAGAATCTACGCGGAAAGCAAATATTGGGAGAGAGATAAAAATACTAATAAATCATCTTCAAACGGCACTCACTGAAGGTTCCATCAAATAAAACTGATTATATCGTTAATAAAAGTCCTATTGCTACCACATATTATATCTATAAAGCGTAGGCCTGACATGTTTTTGTTATAGACTCGTGTGTTACGAAAGCTATAAACTTAAGAAGTTTTTTTCAAAGCATAATCTTCTAAGAAGGAGATTAATTATACTATAGATATGATTATTTAATAATAATATAGATATGATGATAGGCTGATTTTATTAAAATATTTTTTAAGATTATAATAGATATGATGAGTCGCACTAATTTTATATTAAAGGCAGTCGATTTATTTCCTATGCGTAGCAAATAGGTACAATGCGATCGTTGAAATTTATAAAACTGAAGAAATAATCGTCTATCAATCGGTCACCCTCACGGCTCACCCTCGCTTCGCTCGGGTTCAAATCTAGACAAACAAAAACAAATCTATCCCACGGGAACCATAATTTTCCCGGGATAAAAAGTAACGTATGTGCTTCCAGACTATAATCTATCTCTGTGCCAAATTTTATTCAGATCCGTCCAGCTGTTCTGGCGTGAAAGAGTAACAAACCTATCCCAAGCGCGGATCCAGGGGGGGGGGGGGGTCATGGGGGTCATGACCCCCCCAAAGCCAAAAATACGTCTTTAAGAAGTTTGAAGTTTAAGAAAAGAAGGAATAATACAAAATTATTTTTTTAAGTACCTAATTCGAAACAAATTAAGTTTTTATTCGTCACTACTTCGCGGCTCACCCTTGTTTCGCTCGGGTTCGCCTCTAGGAAACCAAAAACAAACCTATCCCACGGGAACCGTAGATTTTTCCGGGATAAAAGTAACCTATATGTTATTTCAGACTATAATCTATCTCTGTGCCAAATTTCATCCAGATCCGTTCAGCCGTTCTGGTGTGAAAGAGTAACAAAGATCCATACATACTCACAAACTTTCATATTTATAATATTAATTAATACGGATTATACAGATTTAGTCCAATCGAAATGCGGTTTAGGGACAAAATATTAAAAACTTGAAGTTTTATGATTTTAAAATGTTAGCAGGTATATAAGGAATAGAAATCCGTAAAATGCCCCCGATGCCCAGCCACCCCCGAGAAATGGGGGGACGCAATGCGTTGAAAAATAGTTTTTTTTTTAAATTTCCGGCTTACTGTGACGTTTTATCGAAAAATGTTTTCAACAAAAGTTGTAGATTTAGTAAAAATTTAGTAAAAATCTACAACTTTTATAAATAACACTTTTTACAATAACCTCAAAGGTTTTTTATTTTTAATTTCTAGAATAATCTTTTGATTTTCATGAAACTAAGGGAATGTAATTTTCGAAATATTTATAATAAACAAAAAAAATTTGAAATTGAAATGTTTAGCCATTTCCGAGAAAAGTATGTTTTATGGTCTCGAGAGACTGAAAATACACCCCAACTTCAAGTGGACGTTTACATTTAAAAATTTTGTTTTGTACAATTTTCAGATAGGGTTCATTCTTTTCGTCTTAAGCTCTACTTTTTATTAGAAATAAAAACATTGTATGGTCGCCCTATAAGAACACTCTTAAAAATTGAAAACATTGGAGAAATCGATAATTTTTACTTGGTAAACTACATTTTTTTTCATTATCATTAAAAAAGTGTACTTTATTAACTAAATTTTTACACACTAATTACACCAGTGTATATTTCGGGAAAAACAAAAAAAATGGTATCATTAAGTTTTTAATTTGACGCATATTATTTATACAATGTCGCCGTAAACATTCAAACATTGCAATTTGACGAATCTTGAAGAAAATAGAAATAGTAAAGTTGGAATTCATGTAAAGTATGCCGTACTATTTTGTATTTTTTCGGTAGAATCTATTTATGGTATTATTTTTTCGAATTTATCGATGTTTTAGTTATTTTTGATCGATTTTGGAGTTAAATTTATAGATTTTTTCTGAAAAATTAAATTAAGTTGATATTGCCTTTTTAAAGCGTTAGCAGGTCCGCTGTCCAATTACCTACCCTCGAGAAACGGGAGGATGCAAAATATTGAAAAATAGTTTTTTTCAATTTTTTAGCTTGCTGTGATATTCAATCGAAAAATATTCTTGACACAAGTTGTAGGTCTAGTAAAAATCTACAACTTAAATATAGATGACACTTTTTACAATAATCTCAAGGTTTTCGAGATATTTCCAAAAAACGCGTTTTTTTCAATGATTATTAAAAAAAATGTAGCTTACAAAGTGAAAATTATCGATTTTTCCAGTTTTTTTTTAAGGGTGTTTTTACAGGACGACCATACAATGTTTTTGTTTCTTCAAAAAGTAGAGTGCAAGACGAAAAAAATTACTAAAAATTGAACGACAATTTTTTTAAATGTAAACATCCACTTAAAGTTGGGTGTGATTTTAAGCCTCCCGAGATCATAAAATATAAATTTATCGGAAACGGCTCAACATTTCAATTTCAGAAAAAAAAAATGGTTATTATATGTATTTCGTTGTGAATATAGAACATTTTTCGGTAGGATGTCACAGTAAGCCGGAAATTGGAAAAAAAAAACTATTTTTTAACTGTTTGCGTCCCTCCATTTCTAGGGGGTAGCTGGACAGCGGGGGCATTTTACGGATTTTTGTTTTAAATATACCTGCTAAAGTTTTAAAGTCACAAAGCTTCAGGTTTTAATTATTTTTTTTTCTCTTAAAAATAGACAGATTCCTCGATAAAACCCGTTATTGTGTTTTCCCGTGGGAATAAAGATTTTCCTGTAGTAAAAGGCATCCCTAATGTTGATCCGAATAATAAATTTTCTCTACACAAAATTTGGTTAAAATCGTATCAGTACTTTTTGCGTGAAACCGCACACACAAACAGATTTAGACATAAATTTTGTTTTGGATTCTATATTCTGTACACTATACGTTACACGGTTACAGTGATTGTTTTTAAAGAATATTTCATGTACCGATTTTGCTAAGTTACTGTTTTGGTACCTGGGTGACCGAGCTTCGCTCGAAGTTCTTTTTTTGTTATATCGTATTTTTTAGATGATAATATATATAACTTAAAACTAAAAACTTGAATAAATACAAAAAAAAGAACAAAAAAAAACAAAAGTAAAAACTTTGTATCTGACCGGGATTCGAACCCGGACACCTGTGATTGTCAATCTTGCGCCTTAGCCGGTTAACCACGATGCTTATGCTCGAGGGTGCGAAATTAGTGGCCATATTACACGTGGAATAATGCGAAAGAAAACCATATGAAAACTCGAAAACATACGTTTTCCCAGACATACGTCTAATCTAGATCGATTTTTCGCCCCCGAAAACCTCCACATACCAAACTTCAGCGAAATCGTTAGAGCCATTTCCAAAATCGCCGTTATAAATAAATAAATGAATAAATATACAAGAATAGTTCGTTTAAAGGTATTATGTTAATTAAATATATTAGATATAGATTATATTATGTATAGTTCACCATGTGACCCCCCCCAAAATGTAACTCTAGATCCGCGCCTGACCTATCCTACAGGAACCGTACATTTTTCCTACATAAAAAGAAGTAACAAACATCCATACATACATATTCACAAACTTTCACATTTATAATATTAGTATGGATTTAACAATCACAATCAGATCGATCAATCAGTCTTTGTTTTTCTCGACTAGTGCGAAACTAGACTAACAAACAAACACTCACTTCCTTAATAAACTTTGGTCAATTAAATGCACAGTTTTGACTCCCCACCTTCCACGTCCGATCTATTGCGCTCTCGCTCATTCATTCGTAGCAGTTCATTCAATCGACTTTTGCTAGGAACCTTCGGCTTTGGCCGGATTTCGGGCCGATGTCGAAGGTTTCGCCGAAGGTTGTTTTTTGGCTAAAGGTGGCCGAAGTCGAAGCTGAAGCCGACGATCGGTCGGATATTAGTAATAAGTTATCACTATACAAAATTTTGTTAAAATCGGTTTAGTACTTTTTGCATATAACGCGCACATCGATTTGACTAAGTTAATTTCGTTATAGGTAATAGATAAGAATAGGTATAGCGAGTGAAACTTAGGAGATAGAGATATACTATTGTAGATTTTTCTGTAGGCCTTTTTAAGACCTACAATTTTTTGTACATTGTTTTGATGCACGTCTTAATGTTAAGCCAGGGGAAGGTTTCTAAGGTTTCTAAGGACGACTCGATTAAAACAGGTACTTGAAGTAAAAGGTATCCTAAATGTTGACCCGAGTACTAAGTTATCACTTCACCAAATTTTGTTGAAATCGGTTTATTACTTATTGAGTGAAACGCGCACGCACAAACAAACAAACAGACATACAGACAAACGGACATACAGACAAACAGATAAACAGACAAACAGACAAATTATTTAATAACTATTGTTTTAGGGTCTATATTGTGTACATAATACGTTACAGTCATTGTTTTTTAAAAATATTTCATGTACAGATTCCGCTAAGTTACTGTTTTACTATAGTATATGTATATATGTATAGACGATATTAGCCAGTTAGATCGAATACGAGCGCTTGTTTTAGAAAGGGGTCACTCATTCTATATACATGCATGCATTCAGCCCTTTTTAACGTCCCACCGCTGGGCACGGGCCTCCCTTCAGTACGAGGAGGATCAGGCCAGAGTCCACCACGCTGGTCAAGTGCAGATTGGCGGACTTCACATGTCTTTCGAAAACTGGCTAGGTTCTCTCAGACATGCAGGTTTCCTCACGATGTTTTCCTTCGCCGTTAAGACAAGTGGTAATCATGTTGGAAATGATTCGCACATAAAAATATCAGAGGTGCGATTGAACTCTCTTCACTCGGTTTCCCAAGCGAGCGCGTTACCACTGGGTTACCACTGCCTTATATGTACTCATTCTATATACTACAGATAAACAATATACAAATATATAGTAAAATATAGTTTAGAATAAATATAACATTTCATTTCGTCATATAAAACATTTACGCATTTGCGAGTGACTATCGAAATTGGTATAGGTGATTTTATTCAAAGACTTGTTTATAGAGAAGATTATTATTTGTGCCTTATGGGGATGCAGTAAAAGTTATAGCTGCTATGATTTGATTAAATTCCGCCATTTTTATGAAGACAGCCGAGGAATAATAAAACTTTTATTCGACACCGTCTGATTTTTGTAGTGATATAAATGGCTTTCTTGCCAATTTATGTAGCGCAATCCGTCATATGTTTATTTTACTAGATGTGAGTCCATATTTTTGGATATTTCAATGATAATTTGAGAATTTTACATTGAAAATTGAAATATAAAAAACATAGGTATATATGCACATATATCCGTAGTACGTCGCATTAATAAATAGTACCTGGCGACCGAGCTTCGCTCGGTGTTCTTTTTTGTTATATCATATTTTTTTGATTAAAAAAAAAAACTAAAAACTTGGATAAATACAAAAAAAAAAGTAGAACTTTGTATCTAATATCCAATATGATCCATATAATGTTAATCTTGCACCTTGGTCGCTTGACCACGATGCCTATGACTGAGTGTAAGAAATACGAACATAAATATCGAACATATTCTGCGTAGAATAATGCAAAAGAAAACCGCATGAAAACTCGAAAACACGCGTTTTCCCAGACATGAGACTAATCTAGATCGATTTTTCGCCCCCGAAAACCCCCACATACCAAATTTCAGCGAAATCGTTAGAGCCGTTTCCGAGATCGCCGGTATAAATAAATATATAAAGATATAAATATACAAGAATTGCTCGTTTAAATATATTAGATAGCTTATTTGTCGTTAAATCGCGATAGAAACATTTTTTATTCTGAATACTATTTTACTTGCGTGAAGAAGTAACAACCGTTCACAAATCAACTATACCGGTTTTTTTTTTTTCAATTTATATATGACCACTCTTGAGGTTAAAGTTATACCTATTTTTAAAATATGTAAACGTTTTATAATTGGCAAAAATATTGCATAACACACGCACACGTACATGCACACACACACACTACAGATAAGTACAACCACATAATCTTCTGTTTTTAAAATCAGTCAAAGAGTAATTATTATCTATACTAATATTATAAAGAGGTAAACTTTGTGAGTTTGTGAGTTTGTGAGGTTGTAGGGGGTAACCTCTGGATCTACTGAATCGATTTGGATGAAATTTGGTAAGAAGATAGTTTAAGACTCTGGAAAGCACATAGAATACTTTTTATCCTGGAAATCATCCCTTAAGAGGGTGAAAATGGGGATGAAAGTTTGTCTTGGGAAGCATGCTAGGGACGAACCCAAACGAAGTGAAGGTGAGTCGCTAGTCAAAGATATAACTACTGATGACATCTGAAGTTAAATAAACGTAAAACGATTTTGACAAATTATTTCCAATTCTTTCAAAGAATCAATCACTATTGAAATATGTAAAATGTGGATCAAATTGTGAAAGATTTCTAACAGAATCTTGGATCTATTACTTTGTATTTTACAATGAAATTTATTATAGTGGCATGACAAGAGAAAATATGGGTTTAACATTAACCTGGTTTCGAACGCAAAGCCATTATGTATTTGAGAAATGAACATCGGTCCGAAAGCAAAACATAATTTCATAAAGAGTCGAACTTTTCATTGCATTATCAAATGTATTCATAAGAAAGAAAATGAAATTATAAATATATATACTTAATTATTAAATTAAATTAATTAATTATTAAATATTATGCTTAAGATTTAACAGTAAAGATTTTACATGTTTAAAAGACAATAATGAATAGTTCGCAAGAACCCCATTTCCTTAGGTTTCCTTAAAAGACACCTATGTATCCTATGCCCTCCCTATCCATTATTTAGCTAGTTCTAACATAAAACGTTCCACAAAAGGAATTCACAATACTAAGATATATTCAAATTCGCCGACACTAGAATCTTCTATATTTATGCTTACTAGATATCGCCGCGTGGTTAAAAATCAACCATAATTCATTAAGTTATAATATATTTATTGTCTTGCGTATATTACAATATTAATCTATTCTCAATTTGACCACAGACTTTAACAATAAACAAAAGAGTATATATGCGTGTGTGTGTCAAATAGATGGTGTGTAATGTTTTTTTTATTGATTTAATGTATACTTTATGCATAATTTAAAAAAAAATATTAGAATTCTGCACTCCTTCTCTATATAAATTATAAGTGTGGGAAATTTCATACTCCTCCGTCCGCGCAATTTTCGTAAAAAGAGGTACAAAGTGTTTGCTTCTCGTATTCAATATATAGATAAAAGGAGTGGTGAAGTAAAGTGGAGTAAAGTATCACTTCGTGACTAAATTTAGCAAAACTTGTTCGTGTACGGCGACTGTGTGTAATCTGCCAGAAGTAACTCTCGTGAAATTAAAAACATGCTTAGTTCAAGTAACGTACTATAATCTGAATTCCAGAATAATGAAAACTTTATTTACTACTATACGTTACGAAAATAATAATAAACAAAAAAAACAACGATGTATGAAGCAATGTACTATGACATATAGAAAGGTCATTCGTGTGTCAATCTGTGTGTGCAACCTGGTCTTCCAAGACCCTACTCTATCTCATAACTATATCAGTATACAGTTTGGTTAGAGTCCCTTTATAAACTAAAATTTAATTTTAAATCAGACACTATTTTCTTTCTAATATAAATAGTTTAAAAAACACTGTTGAATACTTCTGAATTCTGATTCAATTTAAATAAAAATTTCACCCAGTTGCAAACTTCATTTATTTATTCCAACATAAAAGGTAAAGAACCGCATACTTTTGCACCGGATGTTTTTCTTCTTAATTAAATTCAACGGCACACCGGCCCTTTGAGACTGCCTTTGTCACAGTACCTTTGCAAATAAGGTAAACAATATTCGCGATGTTGATTTTAGCACGCATAAATGATATGACATTAAAAATGAAACATTTATGCTTCGCATTACGAGTATATTAGATTTAATCATAAAATTTCTTTATAATAGGCTTGTAGCAGCTGTTCTTATCTTATGATTTTATAATATTTTAATATTATAATATCTGACTTTTACATATCAGGACAAATTATCGAAACTAATCTGTCTGTCTTCTATATAAATAATTATCAATGTTTGTATGTTTGTCCTCTATTTGCTCCTAAACCATTGATCATTGATTGTGATGAAACTCTAGTGGGCTATTCTATTTACGCCTGTGAAGGTTCCTGGCGCAAAAAAAGGTTTTTTCTTTGGTATTTTATGCGTTCCTAAACCATTCAAGTTTATAGACGTCCCGAACAAAGCGAGGGTAAGTCGCTAGTTAAGAAAACAAATTTACTCTCAATAAATAGCTTCGATTGGAATCTCGCAATTGTTAGGTCCGCCACGCTTTGTATTTTTTTTTTCATTAATTTCTATTGAAGATATTTTTATATATAGATATATACAGCATGTGTTTTTTTAAGTATTGAGAATTATATCTATCACACAAGTAATGCCTAAAGAAATAACTAGGTAATGGGCAAATATACCGTTAAGAACCTAGAAAAAGTTTACTTGACAAGCTATTATTGCCTTTAAGATATCGCTATTCTTATACCGTGTGATTAATTTCTCAGATCGTTTTCCTTGAAAATCACGAAACATTTTCATAATTAAGCTAGTATATTAAAAGCTGTAAGTTTCATAAAAAAATGAGAAAACGATGTTACCAACATTTATATATGTTATAATATAATATGGGATTCGAGAAACATTGATAAAACACTTCAATCAACAATACTACTAGATAACGTGTCACATACAATATCAAAGCTAAATTCTGTATATTTGTGTACTAACGAACCAAGAAAAAGTCTTATAATAGTTTTATTTTCAACCTAATCAACACCATAGGGCATTGTAATAAAGTCAGAAATCTTCAAATTATCATCATATACTTACGATCATATCGTAAGTTTTATAATGTTTATTGTAAAATCAACCTTATATTGAAAACTTAAAGCACTTCTTTCCGTTGTTGCTTTGTGTGTATCGTTATGTTTTGTTTCTGTTTGCTTCTTTGAATTTCGCCAAACGTTCTTAGCGGATTAAAAATTGTTTAAAATTCCATTTTTATATTAGTTCGTATGTTAAATCTTAAAATATTGACTTATCTACATGTACTTACCGAAAATGAGACACTCCGTTCGAACGATTTCTTCTTCGCGCATTATTATTGCTACTTTTAAATACACATTGCGGCATTGTGAACGTGTTACGTTTGCAGTGTTTCAATAGTACTATTCGAAATATACGCTCACTTTGCTACTGAGCTTATATTTACGGAGAAGGATTTTACGGATTGTTGGTCGAAGATAAAACAATGAAAAATTATAGTTTAAAAAACTAAAAAACACGCTTTAATGATAAACTGAACTAAAATGTAAAAAAAATATTTTTAGTATAAGAATAAAGTGATTAACGAGAAAATTAATGTTATTGTGAAAAGAGTGTGGGGTGCCTCTGTACTATATTTTTATACTAACTCTACTTTTAAAACTGTTACCAATGGAATATTCGTAACAACTGATATTTAGCACCACAACTAACATTGTATTTTTTTCTTACAAATATAAAGAGACGGGGGGGGGGGGGGGGGAGTCGATAAATTTGGCATAATTTTGTAGTCTTACCAGATTTTATGATTTCTGGGAAAAATTGTTGATCCTGAAGATCCTGGTTGCGATAATTGGTTAAACTGATTAAATTATTGTATTGTCATCAGTCCTTAATAAATTTGCAGAGTTTCAGTTCAATTTTCAATTTTGAAGTGGGTGAAAATCGCGTTCAAAGTAATTGTTACAAACATACAGGTGAAACTAATAAAAGCGTCTTAAAAAATCTTCAAAGACTACTATTCGCCGTCAGGCTTCACATACGTAAGTATGTATTCAGCCCGTTTTAACGTCCCACTGCTGGGCACGGGCCTCCCTTCAATACGAGGGGGATCAGGCCATAGTCTACTATGCTGGCCAAGTGCGGGTTGGCGGACTTCACATGTCTTCTAAAAACTTGCTAGGTTCTCTCAGACAAGCAGGTTTCCTCACGGTGTTTTCCTTCGCCGTAAGGCAAGTGGTAATCATGTTGGTAATGATTCGCACATGAAAATATCAGAGGTGCGAGACCCGAGATTTGAACCCGCTTCACTCGGTTTCACAAGCGAGCGCGTTACCACTGGGCTACTGCCTTCACCTATGCATACTTCCAAAGTTGTAAATCTACATAATAGTTAGTAATAGGACCAAATCGACTGACCAACGATGACCAAAAAAACCGATCGACCAACATATTTTGATTACATAGCGAATAAATTAACTGAAAGTTTTGTGTGGAAGTAATAGGCTACCAATAGATTGCGTATGTTTCATGACGCTCAACGTGACCTTACTAAATCCATTTAAACATGATTTTTAGTTATTATATAACCTTAATCTACATAGATACTATAATAATGTTTGAACTAATAAATAATATTCATTACAAAAATATGTACTATAATTTATTATAGTATAAAATATAAATTATTATCGGGGAGTGTGCCCACGATCTCCATGGTCTCATACCGCCATCGCCATTCTTCCATCGGAACACAGGACGTACTGCAGTATACCATCCTTTATTGGTTTACATTCCGATTATTTGTCATCTTTTATAATGCGCACAGCCAAGAAGTGGAATGCCATGCCTGCGTCTGTTTTTCCGAATGCGTATAACCTGAAGCTATTGAAGGTGCGTGTCAACAGGCTTCTCTTGGGCAAACTTCAAGCCTTCAAGATAAGATGAAAAGAAAGGAGAGAAAAGGAGGGTCAAGAGTAAGACCATTTCTAATAATAAAAAGAAATGATGATTTTTGTTTGAAGTTATATCTCCATCTCCTCCGCCATAAAGATAATATTCTGATGAATGGATAGATATTATTGTTTTTGATTTCTTAACTACAAAATTGCTTACTTGCATTTTTATCGAACATAATATATGTATGTACGTACAATGTGCACATACTAGGCATTTATGTCTCAAATAGGAGACTTAACTAAGTTATGTGCACTTCAAAATAATTAATAAGTTTGTACGTTTGTACGACATCCTCATTCACAAAGCCCTTATCTGCAAATAAAATCGCTTGATTCTAGAAATGCAATCATACATTAACAACCTTCTGAGAACGTTTCGCGGTCAACATTGCGAAACGGAATGTTTATTTAATCGCGTTGAAACATTTTCATAATGGCTTTTGTGTAGAGTAGTTTATTAAGGAAGAAATAATATATTTTTTTTGTTTATATGTATTTATGTATATAACCCTTAAATTTTGTTGTCCCGTTTGCCGTCCTTTTTGTTATCTTTTTCCTCTTTTTTTCATCTTCTATACTCTTCTTTTGTGTGTACAATAAAGTATTTATATATCTATCTATTTTTTGTTTTTATAATTTTTAGTTTGTAAATCTTCCACGTAGGATTGATTTCGCTTTAATAACATTGCTGGGTTATTTATAAACACATATTTTCTTCGAAAATCTTAATTTTTTTCTAATTTACGAACACTTATATGAAAGGGTTTTTATAGTTAGGTATATCTAAAGTGCCGTAAAATATCAATGTAATAATGATATTTTGTAATATGTACTTAAATTTTAAAAAATCACATTATGATGATGTAATTATTATTTTTCTATTTGTCAATCGATTTTCTTTGTTTTTTTTAGTATAGTATAGTATTGACGAGCTTTAGCGTTATTAATAAATGATATATATATATATATATATATATATATATATATATATATATATAACGAAATTCACCTATATATATATGTATATGTATATGTATATATATATATATATATATATATATATATATATATATATATATATATATATATATATATATATATATATAGGTGAATTTCGACCACTCGGTGGAACAACCTAGGATATCATTAATCTGTACTACTTCATAACCTTCACCTGTTTGTTATGTTACAAAATAGACGTTTCCGTTGTTTTAATTAAATATGATATTTCTATGTGGAATATCATAAAACTTACTTAAAAACAAGGTAAAGTAAAAATATATATAGCTTATTTGTTGTAGTTTTAACTCAATTTGTACAATAGTATCGATGTAAAACCCTAAAAATTAGGCTTACACTTTCTTTTTAGTTTTCTTCGATGAAAAGGCTGAATCGTTTTTTGCTAAAAGGTTTGGTTGTAAAATGTAACTTGTAGGATTAAGTGAGGTAGCGTACCTAGCAAGCATACTAGTATTTCATGTAAAAAAACTGTAATAATCTAGTTTACATTGTTTTATATATAGTTTTAGTATAATCTAAGCAAATAAAGAATGGTGTATTGAAAATCACTTGAAAGTTAATGTGGAAGCTGTTAGAGGTAGACTTTATTTTGAAATTTATTTAAATTATCCTATATCCTTCAGGTAGGTATGATCCATTCATTAAAAATAATTGTCAAAGATGTTGCGTAATAAACACACAATACAAAAATTTTGCCAAATAGAGAGAGTATTTCCTCTTTTTTGAAGTTCGTCAAAAAATCTTTACAAAAAAAAACACCTAAATTTAGATTGAAAAAAAAATCAAACAAACTATAACCAAAACTATACTTATAAAGAATATAAACTTTCTTAAATAAAAACTATAACGTTAAAAGAAATAAACATTTTTGAACTTTTACAGCTAATTATACTGTTTAATCTACAGTAAAAAATAATCGTAATAAAATAATCATTATTATGTTTAATTCTCATTTGGTATAAATGATAAATATATTATGCAGATGTAATCATATAATCCTATTAACGAATCCTAAGCAGAACCAGAAGATTTTAATTTTCTTAAGTCATTAGAGGCAAAAAATCCACTGTGTTCTTTCCGTCAAGTGCTAAATTCAATTTGTCTTTAACAATGAAAGTGCAAAAATTTAATTTAGTCTACAGAACGTTTAGTCGAGTTAGACTTTTTCAATAATTTCATTTGCTGAAAGCATTTTTCGCACACGAAATAATGGAATCCTATAAATATTATAAACGCGTAAGCTTGGATGGATGTTTGTTACTCAATCACGTCAGAACTGAACAAGCTGAACGGATCTGGATGAAATTTGGCATAGAGATAGATTATAGTCTGGAATAGCACATAGGTTACTTTTTAATCCGAAAAAATATACAGTTCCTGTAAGATAAATTAGTTTTTGTTTTTCATTAGGAACGAAAACGAGCGAAGCGAGGGTGAGTCGCTAGTAAATAAATAAATACTATGCAATTTTTTATTGATTATATAATTTATACATAAGTAATACTTCAAAAGGTGGAACGTGGCAAACTCGCACAATCGGTGTACATAGAATTTTTTGTATATAATAGTTTCTCTCTCGCGTTACCGAGTAAGGGCCAATTTCATCATATTCCGTTATATATTATTAAAAGATGTTTTAAATAAAACTATTTATCTTTTCGGATTTATTTAGATTTTTGATTCATTTTGGAATTAAATAAAAAAAAATAGTTTGCCTTTAAAATCAAAATATTAACCATTTCGTACGATATCTAAAACCTTAGTCACTCCCGTGACCATAGTTGCTATAAAGTATCCGAAACATCGGGGCCCAAAATTCAAAATAAATGCGCGAAATAAAAAAATAGCTTCATTTAAAATGTTAAATATTCGCGTAAATCTAAGAATATTATTAAACTAGCATTGCCTGCGGCTCCGCCCGCGTTTAGATGATCAAAAATTAAATTCTAGGTTTTACACATTAGTATACTTTTACATACACCACTTTCATTGCGCACTGTATGATTGGTAAATAATGGCAGTGATTGACAATGCCACAAAGGTTCCTCCGTTAATCTCATAGTTAATTTAGTAATATTGCACTTTTGTTTTAGCAATAACATTTATGTACGTCTATACTTCTGTTTTGTTTGTTTGTTTGTTTAGTTTTGGGCGATAAGCTCTCAAACTACGGAATTAATTTTAATATTTTTTCTAATAGACGGCTATTGATTAATTTAATACTTAGCTGATTATATAAATTACTTAAATGTAACTTTTCTTAATGTTAATTTGCCGCGAAACAGGGATTGGTTAGCGCTGGTTAGTAATATTTTCCAAAACGATTTTAAAAGAAAGTGTAATAAGTAAATAATTCTACGCAAATACTTTTTATTATTTCATATGGCTCGGCTAATGTGATTAAAGCCGTAAGCATTTTATTGTGTCCTTTAAGCCTTTATCTTCCAAGAAATGATGTCCAAAAAAAAAACTAAAAAAGTTGAGATATAACAGTTCCTAAAATACTTTTTCATAGTTTTTGAGATATGGAATGTTTTTAGTTACCCGCTTTGTCAGTTTAACAGCCATAACCTTATTTTCCATAAAATGTTATAAAAAATTATGAATCGAACTTATTTTTACGGTTGATAAAAAGTGTCGATATTATGGAAACGTAAATGCTATTTGTATTTATTTTAGTGTTAACCTAACAAAACACGTAAGTTAGAAAAACAACACAGTATTTTGCTATACGAAACCTATAATGAGCGAGTTGGAGTTGCCCAATTTTTAGATTAAAAGATTAAAAAATATTAACATTATTACTAAAAAAATAAAAACTTACAAATATTTTCATTTGAAAATTGTGCTTTTTCTGTGATGCGATGCGACGTGATGTGGTCACATACAGACAAACAGACAAACATTCTAAAAACTATAGATTCGGCCTCTATATAGCTAATAATGAATATTTCAATAAGATTTTTCGAAAAATATTGAATTTACGGATTCGGCTTCGTTACAATTTGATTATATGTGTAGTTACTAATTTATAATGCCAAAAAGTTTGCTTTATTGAAAATTTGAACACGGGCAGGGCCACGGGTAATTTAGTAGCAATTCTAATAAAATTGTAGAAAGGTCATATCTGTACATTCATATTTTTGGAATTAAAACTACGTATTTTAAAAATACATGGCGACATCTATTGTCGAATAGGTACCTAAATAACACATAAGTATATATTTATTAAAATAACTATTTTAATGGATAAAATAGCGCTATTGATAATTTGATTTTCAAGATAAGCTACTTTTAATAGTTTTTACCATATTTAATAAGTTACCTTGCTAAACTGTTTACAGATAGTATCATCGTGGTTTGTTCCAACCAGTTTCTGTATTTTTTCACAGAAATTAGATATTTTCCAGCGGTAAAAAGTATCCTATATGTTGACCCGGATTACCAGCTATCATCATACCAAATTTCATCAAAATTCGTCCAGTGGTTTTTCTGTGATGCGGTAACAGACAGACAGACAGACAGACAGACAGACAGACAGACAAAAATTTTAAAAACTATAGATTCGGCCTCTGCATCGATAATAATGTCTATCTCAATAAGATTTTCCCAAAAATATTTAATGTACAGATTCGGCTTAGTTAGAATTTTATAATATGTATAGATAGATATTTTGTTAGATTATGAAACATTTTAATAGACATACAATATGTTATAGAAACTTATATTTTTTTAATCAATCCGTATATATCCTACTAATATTATAAACACGAAAGTTTGTGAGGATGTTTGGATGTATGGATGTATGAATGTTTGTTACTCTTTCACGAAAAAAACTACTGAATGGATTTTAATGAAACTTTACAATAATATAGTTCATATCAGAATAACACATAAGCTACATTTTATCCCGGAAAATGTACGGTTCCCGTGGGATAAATTTGTTTTTGTTTTGCTAAGCGAGGGTGAGCCGCTAGTAACAATTAATAAAATGTTCATATCAAAATTCTCTTGATTACATTTCAAGTAACTATAACTCAAAAAGTTAAGCACACAACCTTATTACTATGTTTGTATCATTATATAACTTAAAGTTCTTCCGCATCAACTCAGGTATACACTAAATTACTAAATATAATAAGATAAATCCGCGAAAAAATCCGAAAAGATAGTTTTATTTAAATGTCAAATATTCGCGTATATCTAAGAAAGTATTAAGTTCCTTTTTTTTCTATCCTGTATAGAGTAGAAAAAAAAATAATACGTATCTTTATCTTTTCACGTTAATGGCTAATTTCACCAAATCCGATTCACATAAAGATTTATATCTTATTTAAATTGGCTTTTCAGATGTTTTCAAAGTTGTCGTAGCGTATGGCTAAAATCTCATTAGTTACGTAATAAGATTACACAAAAAAGATTAACATGATGCTACTACTACCCCATAATGAAAATATCTGTAAACCACAGATCATATAATACTATACCTACTAGTGCTGCAAACGATCTTCTTTAGATCAAAGTCCAATAAAATAAATAATTTAAGAACGCTTTTATTTATTCAATCTTATCAAAAATAAACATTGCAAAATTTGTGTAATTTATATAAAAATGGCATGCAAATTGGCATAATTTTTTTTCTTTCGCCTTTGCTGAAAAATCATCATCAATCGTCATTATTAAATCACAAATAGAAGACTTCATAAGAAGTCTATGAAAGAAGAAGAAAAGAACTTGCTAAACTATGAAGAACTTGAGATATATATGTAGGTATAGGTTGCTAACCCGCACTAGGCTCGTATTGAAGGGAGGCCCGTGCCCAGCAGTGGGACGTTAAAAAAAAGGGCTGAATACAAAAAAAAATAGGTTGCTAGATCTTTTTTATTAGGCAGTAAGAATATTAATTTTTTTAGTTATTTAAAATAATCATTTGCTATCGCTATTCGTTTATATTTCAAGCTGTGATTGATTGAACTATAAAGTACACATTCATACGTCGACTAACCCCTTTTATTTACTTTAACAAAGCTATTATTCAAGCTTTTTAACACACAGTCACATAATTGAATAAATAATATACGGGTATGTAATTTGCTTATGACCTTGTTATTTTTGTTCTAAAGTCAAGTCTAGGGAATTAGTTATATGAATTATTAAAAATTAATTATACATGTATCATTTCATATAAGGCAGAGGTAGCCCAGTGGTAATGAGTTCCCTTGGAAATCCGAGTGAAGCGAGTTCAAATCACGGTCTCGCACATCTGATATCCTAATGTGCGAATTATTTCCAACATGATTACCACTTGTTTTACGCCGTGTCTGCACTGCGATATTTCACCGCACGTTTTTTTTCTCACAATTCTGTAACACATTGAATCTTATAGGAGTAGCCGCACTGGCGGTTAAAAATTCACGCGGAAAAAAATCTGTGATTTGATGCAAATTGAACGCGGTGCGGTGCGAATTTCTCAAGGTCGCAAATGGGTGAATCCAATGTTCATGACGTCTTTTGATAGGTCTGTCACATCGCCGCCGCTGCCGTAATATCAAGTATTTTTTTTTTTATTATTCATTTTAGATGTTCGTCTCAGCCGGGAACTATATCGAACTAACAAAAATCATACGAAATTTAATTCGCAGCGCGTAATAAGTGTAATTCCGATCACGGAATATAATACGCGAGAGTAAAAATCGTACGGTGAAATATCACAGTGCGGACAGGGCCTTAAGGTGAAAGGAAATTTCGTGAGGAAACCTGCGTGTCTGACAGAATCTAGCAAGTTCACCAATCCGCACTTGACCGTTTGGTGGACTATGGCCTGATTCTCCTAGTATTGAAGGGAAGACGTTAAAAACATATGGATACATATCATTTTCATTCATCTACAGTCTACACTACTATTATTAAGAGGAAAGATTTGTATTTTTGTATGTTTGTAGTGAATAAACTCAAAAACTCTGCACTGGAAGATAATTTGAGACCTGGGAAGGACATAGGATATTTTTATTCAGGAAATCATCCCTTAAGGAAGTGAAAATGAGGATTAAAATTTGTATGGAGAATCAACCTAGACGAACTCGAGCGAAGCGAGTCGCTAATTCTATATAAATAAATAAATATGTTGGGACATTAACACACAGCACCATCTAGTTCACTGGTAAGCTACGAGGCTTGTGTTATGGATACCAGATAGTTGAGACACTACACATATATAACTTTTAAATAAATACATATTATAAATATAAACATCCATGAATACAAACATTCACGTTATTCATACAAATGAATGCCCCTAGCGGGACTCGAACTCGCGACTGCTGGTACAGCAAGTAGGGTCACTACAAACTGAGCTAAACGTGTCGTCGTATAATAAGCTATAATGTATAGCTGAATGAGTTTAATAAAGAAATCTTTTTTACTAAACTATAACGCATATGGTGTCCTTTCACCTCCATAGACAAGTCCACGTTGTTTTTGTTTTACACGGTACGAGTATGTAAACAGATAGAAACCACAGATTTCATATCATTACCAAAGTAACAAAAATTCAATTGTTATTGAAGCATGGTGTGGTAGTATAAAAATTTTAAAACATGGACGAAAATATATAATAATTCAAAGTAAAATAATTCAAAATTTTAAATCCAGAGTTAATTAGCCAACTAAGCTGTTCTCATAATCTATCATTTGTTAAACAAATTAGCATATTCATTAAGAATGCTTTACGAGCTTTATTATAATTTTCTTAGTTGAGCTTTTAATATTTTAAACGGCATAAATGCCAAATATATATATATATTTTATAAACCGAAAATATGTACCCAAGATCTATACCATAATTCAGCTCTGTGGAAGTTTTTGTTAATTAAAATGTCTAGTTTAACCGGACTAAAATTATTAATTCAGGCACAAAGCTAACTGAAATAGTTCGCAAACATTCAGCCAATTCCACTTGTCTATCGACAAACACCTTCAATAGTAATATTTAGTTATACAATATAGCTTAAAACTATATATTTATCTAAAGCTCTTATAAATATTTGTTCTAAAAAATTTGAAGAGGCTTACGCAGAAAAATAAGCGTATTAAATATTACAATAAGTTGAAGTGTAAATCTGATTTTCCCTGAAGGGACCGTCGAAGCAAACAGAGTTTAACGAATCGGAAGGACGGATGAATTTGTAACCGATATTTATATAAGAAAGAATGTAGAAGGTATTGCTTTTTCTGGTCTATATATATTAACATAAGATGATGTAATAGAAAAAATATAACATCACTTTTCTTCATTTATTTCGAAACTCATAAGAATGGCAAACCACGAAATACCTTAAAGGGCGTAAAGCTGGGAAATTAGTTGTAGTGATATTCTCTAAGAATTGAAAGCTTGATAGAACATTTT
This sequence comes from Fabriciana adippe, assembly GCA_905404265.1. Taxonomy (NCBI): domain Eukaryota; kingdom Metazoa; phylum Arthropoda; class Insecta; order Lepidoptera; family Nymphalidae; genus Fabriciana; species Fabriciana adippe. The sequence continues at coordinate 10,837,703 of FR989995.1, read as the reverse complement.
TCAAATTTTAAAGTGGTAGTGCCATGCTTGTTACCTTCGGGAAGCAGCCGAATGGGCCGGCACGCCCCGTATAGTACCACTCTCACAGGAGACCGGCGTGAAGTGGCAGCTGTGCTGTCGCGTTTCGTCCGGTGTGTATTATATACATATATTCGTCGTGTGTGTGTAAGTGAAAGTGCGGGAGGCCCACTCCCCATCCCTAATCCCTCCCCCTCCCTAATCTCTCCCCCTCCCTAATCCCTCCCCTTCCCTAATCCCTCCCCCTCCCTAATCCCTCCCCCTACCTAATCCCTTCCCCCTCACTAATCCCTCCTCCCTTCCTCTTCCTCCCTCTCTTTCCTGAAAGGCCGGCAACGCATCTGCAAGCCCTGTAGTGTTGCAGATGAGCGGAGGTGTTCCTTTCCCATCAGGTGAGCCTCTTGCCCGTTTGCCCCCTTTGTCCCATAAAAAAAAAAAAACAAATAATTTTTTTTCTTTGTATAATTTGCATGTTTTATCTACAGACCTGTTACAGTTTCAAAGTATCTATGTCGATAAAATTATAAATAATAAGGTAAAGTGTTATATAATAACATAATCTATGGAATATCGAGTTAGGTCAACTTTGTTTCTTGTATAGGAATTCAATTATTGGTTGTGGTATGTCAACTAACCAGGGCGTCTATAGACCCGATCAGTCTATAACCACAAGTAATGCACTTTAGTTAGCAAGTGTTTAGAGGTTTATATTAATATATATGTGTAATGTGTATACATTTTCATATTTTATAAGTAGTATAAAGCGATAGAAATTTCCCATTTGGCAATCTGAAAAGATTTCCTTATTTTTTTTTTAACTTTTAATGAAGCATAGTCCCTTCCAATTCCTTTTTTTTTTTACTTTAATTATAGCATAATCCCTTCCAAACTCTCATAACCTGTTAAACTTCTTTAAAAAACTAATTTCCAAAAAAAAAAAAACACAATTGATAAATTATCAAGAAATTGTTAAAATTTCACATTTCTAAACACATCTTTCTAGAGGCATACTAGCCAATCACTAAACAATACACGGCCTATTCAGCCAGTATTGAATAAATAAATAGGTTGGGACATTAACACACATCACTATCTAGTTCCATGGCTATAAGCTACGAGGCTTATGTTATATAGTTGATACACTACACATATATTACTTTAATATAAACACCCATGACTGGAGTACAAACTTTCGTGTTCATCGCACAGATGAATGCCCCCAGCGGGACTCGAACCCGCGACCGCTGGCATAGCAAGGTCACTACAAACTGAGCCAAACCTGTAGTCAAGTTACTCATAATGTCATTATTTCTTCCCTCAAATCCTATTTTACCCAAGAAAGTTAGTTTCCGGTCTTTTAAACGAAGACGAAATGTTCCCAAAATACCTTAGAAAATAAATTTATTAAATTGCTTATTCCTTCCTTCCATTGAAAATTATCAGTTATTTAACTCAATAATTAACTAAATATAATATACTAATTACAATATTATAGTAGCATAGTACATAAAATTCACTCAGAATTGAAAGATTTTAATGGCAGTTATGAAATACTTGCTCAATGTACGCACTTTTCTTTTATCTAAAGGCTGTCTTTTCTGTGGTGACAATTTAAGCAAGCCGTATATTGATTCGACCTGATTATTAGACCTATAGCGTGACATATCTTTTAATTAGAGTACTGCCTTCTACGTGGTACATATACAGCATCCAAATGTCTGCGTGCACGTGTGCACTCCTTCGTTCCTAAGACTTTTTGTACAATGGGACGAAAAATAAATATGAAAAAAAGGTAAGAAAAAGTTAATTTGTATTTACATGCTTTCTACTGAGAATTTATTAAAATAAATACATAATAAACTCTTTTGGTCTGACCCGGGATTCGAATCCAAAATATAGGCTGTAGCTTGATAAGCAAGACACTAACTGACTTGACAAAAAATCGATAATGTGAGCACTGAGCATACATAATCCTTATAATAATTATAATCACAGTGTATACGTAGATATGTAAAACATACATTTATATTCAAAATTATTCGACATCTTAGCTTTGAAGACAGCTTACTACTCAGCTTGTCCTTGGCCTATCACGAAGTCAAGGTTTCATATTATGCTCGTATGAACTAACGTATTGAGATTGTTCAAAGGGAAATTTAAATTTCTTAGTGCAGTCACGCAGTGTTAGCCCAGTGGTAACGCGCTCGCTTGGGAAACCGAGTGAAGCGGGTTCAAATCCCGGGTTTTGCACCTCTAATATTTTCATGTGCGAATATGTGGTGGACTATGGCCTAATCCCCCTCGTATTGAAGGGAGGCCCGTGCCCAGCAGTGGGACGTTAAAAAAGGCTGAATACATAAGTGCATTTTATATAGACAATTGCTATCAATGTTAGACTGATGTTTTTTTTTAGTACCAAAGAACCCAATTGAAACCTTAATAAGCCTAGATTATCTATTCGTTTAAAATATTATTACGATAATTACAAAATATTATTCAAAGATTGAAAAGAAAAAAATACTCTCCCTTTATAGTACAAGTTATTTTGAAATGTTTTTGTTTGTACCGTAAATATCGCAATCCCAACAAGAGCTAAACTTTGTGTGATTATAGAACAAACACTAAAATTTAACAACCAATACTCAAACTAGGCTAGTCTGAGCTATTCCCACGGGGTTCTAAAAACAAACGAAAAGCTACAACTTGGACTCCAGGTCACGTCGATACTTAAAATATGAGCCATTATTTCACCCTTAGAAGTGAAATAAATAATAAAGAAACAAATATGTTGGGACATTAATACACAGCACCATTTAGTTCCATGGTAAGCTACGGAACTTGTGTTATGGATACCAGATACAACTCACCCTCGCTCCACTCGGGTTTGTCCCTACTTACGTTCCAACGTTTAGTATAGATTTCTCAGAGATGAGATATTTTCCCGCAGTAAAAAGTATCCTATATGTTGACCCGGATAACCAGCTATCAACATATCAAATTTCATTAAAATCTGTCCTATCATAATACCTCTCATCAAAATCCTTCCAGTGGTTTTTCCGTGATACAGTAACCAACAGACAGACAGACAAAAATTCTAAAAACTATGAATTCGGGCCCTGTATCGATAATAATATCTATTTAAAAAAAAAAAACAAAAAAAAAATTTAATGTACAGATTCGGCTTTGTTACAATTATTTTATTATATGTATAGATATGTAACTTTTAATATATACATATTATAAATATAAGTACCCATGACTGGAGTACAAACATTCGTGCTCATCACACAAATGAATGCCCCCAGCAGTACTCGAACCCCTGACCGCTGGAACAGCAAGTAGGGTCACTACAAATTAAGCCAAACGTGTCGTCAAAATTTTTAGATATTGAAATTCTTGTGAGGTTCGATTGTTTCAAAATTAATCAATTTATTCAAGACATCGTGTAAAATTAATAAAATAACTTACAAAACATTTAGAGTGTTTCCTCATCTTTGCAGTTAATCACAAAAATAAGGTACATAATAAATGGAATATATGTAGATAAAGACGTTCATAATACCTAAAGAAGAACAAAAATACCACTATGATTACATCTGCATGTTTGAATATTTGAAAATGATAAAATAACAGTGATTTTCTGTACCGACAATGCTATGTATATAATTTAGCTACAACCCTTTGAAAACACTAATATTAATCGACTGTCGAAATTATACATACATATTTATAATATGAATGTATTTAAAGTTATATATGTGTAGTGTATAAACTGTCTGGTATCCATAACACAAGCCTCGTAGCTTACCTTGGAACTAGATGGTGCTGTGTGTTAATGTCTCAGCATATTTATTTATTTTATTGTAATTAGTATTAAAATTTGAAATAATATTACTTTGATAAATATTAAAATATTTTTATTTGAACTTAATATAAACGAGCTCCCAAAATAAAATTAATAGGCAACAAGACTAAGGTAGATTTAAGAATTGAAACGAAACAACTTAAGCTAGTAAAATTGTAGATAAATTTTGCTGAGTGCCTAAAATATAACTAAAAAAATATATTCACAAATTAATTAAAGCCAAGTAAGTAATAGCAGAGTATTTTAAAAATGAATTAAGAAGCATAATTTTTTTTTAAAAAGGCAAAAAGCAAAGGGTTGACGAGCAATTGACGTTCATAAATAATTAATTAATTCTCAACACTAACGATGTCGGTAATTTTAAAAAAATCTTTTTATTTTATTTTATTTTATTTAGTTTTAATATAATTATTAAAATATAAGATAAATAATAAAATCTCTGTAATTATAATATTTTAATTATTCTCTTCTTATATCAATAATTCTAATAATACTACATATCTCTTTTAATATTACATCTTTTCATACATAAATAATAAATAAATAAATATGTTGGAACATTATCACACAACACCATCTAGTTCACTGGTAAGCTTCGAGGCTTGTGTTATGGATACTAGATAGTTGATACACTACACATATATTATAACTTTAAATACATACATATTGTAAATATAAACACCCATGACTAGAGTACAAATATTCATGCTCATCACACAAATAAATTCCCCCAGCGGGACTCGAACCCGCGACCGCTGGCACAGTAAGTAGGATCACTACAAACTGAGCCAAACGTGTCGCCATTGTATCGTACGGAATACAATCACATAAACTAATAAACAATATTTTATGAGGATTATATCACTAATAGATGAAGATATAATAAATAAATAAATAAATACAAACACAACAAAAAATATTGTATTAGCCATACCCTTAGGTACTTATTTAACATTCAAAGAAAATTTCAACGTTTTATTAGCTATCTAGATAGGGTGTTTTCAATGGGGTAATAAAACCCTATGAGATAAAATTGACGAAGGCATGAAACTGTTTATTGCCATCTGCTATAGAAACTTTTATTAAAGTTACGTCGTTAATTTTATTATTAATGCAATTTTATGATTCAAAGCCACCAAGGACTATATTATGAAAAATTAATTTTTAATTTCACTTAGATTGAATAAGGGTATATAAATAATAAAGTTTTGTTTTAATTTAACACTTTTTGTTGTTGTTTGTTGAATGTGTTAAGTTTTATCGAATTGTGTTTAATAAATAAAACCTAATTTAAATATCCATCTATCTGTAAGTAATTGATGATATGCAAATGTACAATTTTTGTATAACTTTTCTGATTGAATTCAAAAACAAGTCTCTTTAAATTTTAATATCTATACAGATAAGTAAAATTGGAGAGTCTGTTTGTAATATTAAAATAACTGCTTTTTACTAAATGCATATGGATGTATATACGACACATATACCAAAACAACATTTTTTAGAATTTTTGTCTGTCTGTCTGTCTGTCTGTTTGTTCCGGCTAATCTCTGAAATGGCTGGACCGATTTTGATGGGACTTTCACTGGCAGATAGCTGATGTAATAAGGAGTAACTTAGGCTTCTTTTATTTTAGAAAAAAAAATTCGTGGGACCCTAGTCTCACGAAAAAAATAAATAAAACCAAATTAATTAATTAATTTTGTTTTGGGAAGCAAGCTAGGGACGAATCCGAGCGAAGCGAGGGCGAGTTGCTAGTCTTATAATAAATAGGCAAAGACAAAGCAATTCAGTACCTTTCAGTCCTGTTTGTTAACCGGTTTTCTTTTTTTGTTTAGTAGCTTTTGACCAGCTTTAGTGTTATCTATACATATAATAAAATTGTAACTAAGTCGAATCTGTACATTAAATATTTTTTTTGGAAAATCTTTTTGAAATAGACCGAGTCTATAGTTTTTAGAGTTTTTATCTGTCTGTCTGTCTGTAACCGCATCACGAGAAAAGCGCTGGACAAATTTTGATGTTCTGTATGATGATAGCTGGTTATCCGGGTGAACATAATATAGTATTTATTTTACTGCAGGAAAATATCTCATCTCTGAGAAATCTATACTAAACGTTAAAATATAAGTAGGGACGAACCCGAGCGGAGCGAGGGTGAGTCGCTAGTCAAAAACAAAATTTAAAACTATATTTTTTTTATATTATGATTATGGTCAAATTTGGGCGCACATTAATAATATTTATTTCAAATTTTATTTTGAGAATTTCATGATTTGCAATTATTAAATAGTTTATTTAAGAAGGTTAGTCCAATACAAAATATTCATGATAAATTCTACCGTTGAGGATAGAATTTAGAATAACTTTAAAAGTAACTTTGTTTCAATTAAAATCTGAAAATTAACTAACTAAAATTTTATATAGCCCAAGTATGGTACGAATGTATTATATACGTACATAATAATAATCAGTAATTGCTTCGATAGTCTAGTAGATAGCATGTACGGCCCCAGATTCGGGATCGAATGCCGGATCTTAGTTTTGGAGTTTTTCTGTTAAAAGTATGATTTATGTTTAGGATAATCTATACATATTATAAAATTCTAACTAAGCCGAATCTGTACATTAAATATTTTTGGGAAAATCTTATTGAGATAGACATTATTATCGATGCAGAGGCCGAATCTATAGTTTTTAAAATTTTTGTCTGTCTGTCTGTCTGTCTGTCTGTCTGTCTGTCTGTCTGTTACCGCATCACAGAAAAACCACTGGACGAATTTTGATGAAATTTGGTATGATGATAGCTGGTAATCCGGGTCAACATATAGGATACTTTTTACCGCTGGAAAATATCTAATTTCTGTGAAAAAATACAGAAACTGGTTGGAACAAACCACGATGATACTATCTGTAAACAGTTTAGCAAGGTAACTTATTAAATATGATAAAAACTATTAAAAGTAGCTTATCTTGAAAATCAAATTATCAATAGCGCTATTTTATCCATTAAAATAGTTATTTTAATTAATATATACTTATGTGTTATTTAGGTACCTATTCGACAATAGATGTCGCCATGTATTTTTAAAATACGTAGTTTTAATTCCAAAAATATGAATGTACAGATATGATCTTTCTACAATTTTATTAGAATTGCTACTAAATTACCCGTGGCCCTGCCCGTGTTCAAATTTTCAATAAAGCAAACTTTTTGGCATTATAAATTAGTAACTACACATATAATCAAATTGTAACGAAGCCGAATCCGTAAATTCAATATTTTTCGAAAAATCTTATTGAAATATTCATTATTAGCTATATAGAGGCCGAATCTATAGTTTTTAGAATGTTTGTCTGTTTGTCTGTATGTGACCACATCACGTCGCATCGCATCACAGAAAAACCACTGGAGGGATTTTGATGAAATTTGGTATGGTGATAGCAGGTTATCCGACTCAACATATAGGATAGTCTTTTATTTCTGAGAAAAAATACAAAAACTGGTTAAAATAAAAGCACGATGGTACTATTAACATTTTAGCAAGGTAACTTATATATGTTAAAACTATTAAAAAAAGCTTATCTTAAAAGAAATATCAATAGCGCTATTTTATTCATTAAAATAGTTGTTTAAATGAAAATTTATTTATGTGTTATTTAGATATTTGACAATAGATGTCGCCATGTGTTTTTAAAATGCGTAGTTTTAATCAAAAAAAATGTACAGATGTGACCTTTCTATGCCTTTATTAGAATTACTACTAAATTATTCGCGGCCCCGTCCGTGTTCAAATTTTCAATAAAATAAAGACAAACAAGCTTTATAAATTAGTAAAATATTAGTAATATTTTGTTGGTCGAAACAATTTTCAAATGAAAATATTTGTAAGTTTTTATTTTTTTAGTAATAATGTTAATATTTTTTAATCTTTTAATCTAAAAATTGGGCAACTCCAACTCGCTCATTATAGGTTTCGTATAGCAAAATACTGTGTTGTTTTTCTAACTTACGTGTTTTGTTAGGTTAACACTAAAATAAATACAAATAGCATTTACGTTTCCATAATATCGACACTTTTTATCAACCGTAAAAATAAGTTCGATTCATAATTTTTTATAACATTTTATGGAAAACAAGGTTATGGCTGTTAAACTGACAAAGCGGGTAACTAAAAACATTCCATATCTCAAAAACTATGAAAAAGTATTTTAGGAACTGTTATATCTCAACTTTTTTAGTTTTTTTTTTGGACATCATTTCTTGGAAGATAAAGGCTTAAAGGACACAATAAAATGCTTACGGCTTTAATCACATTAGCCGAGCCATATGAAATAAAAAAAAGTATTTGCTTAGAATTATTTACTTATTACACTTTCTTTTAAAATCGTTTTGGAAAATATTACTAACCAGCGCTAACCAATCCCTGTTTCGCGGCAAATTAACATTAAGAAAAGTTACATTTAAGTAATTTATATAATCAGCTAAATATTAAATTAATCAATAGCCGTCTATTAGAAAAAATATTAAAATTAATTCCGTAGTTTGAGAGCTTATCGCCCAAAACTAAACAAACAAACAAACAAAACAGAAGTATAGACGTACATAAATGTTATTGCTAAAACAAAAGTGCAATATTACTAAATTAACTATGAGATTAACGGAGGAACCTTTGTGGCATTGTCAATCACTGCCATTATTTACCAATCATACAGTGCGCAATGAAAGTGGTGTATGTAAAAGTATACTAATGTGTAAAACCTAGAATTTAATTTTTGATCATCTAAACGCGGGCGGAGCCGCAGGCAATGCTAGTTTACTATAAAACTTGCACGTGTTTTGGAATTTAATTTAAAATTAAAACTTACACAATAAATAATTATTATTTATTTATATCATAAAAGTAATTATCATATAATTTACAAGTTACCTAAGTATTCATATAGTCATCGTATAAAGGATTTTATTTTAGGATTAAAATACCTACTTTAGAAGTTTTTTTATTAAGATGTAAAATAGTATCTATTAGAATATTAAGTATAAACTTTAAAAGATGAAATTAATTTGATGAGCCTTCCTGACCGATTTCGGCTACGGCGGTTAATCTCACTAGGACTAGCTAACTGCGCAGGAGTTAATTAAATAAAAAGAAATACATTTATAAAGTAACAGAAATATTAAGGTAAAGATGCTCGAACTTCCACTTATAACCTCATAAAGGTTGTGGGCAAAATTGTGATAACGGGCGAAATTGATGGCAGAAATTGTATTGAATTCAGAAATTATTGGTTTGTGTATACAACAAGAAGGTCAATACAAATACAAGATAGCATTAACAGACCGATGTATATACAATATACATACTTTGCAAGAGAGATCTAATGGCTAGCATACAGTATTTGAGGTCCCGAGTTTGATTACCGAGTTGAGACAAAATCAAAAAATTGGATTTGAAAAGTTGCAAATGCGTGTTTAATTAGCTCGTAAATCTATTGTATACATTTGTCACTTGTGCCTAATTATAAGCTCTTCTGTGTAGTAGTTAATTAGTCTCAAAGAGATTAACCGCCTTAACCAACATTCGAAAAGTAACACCTTTAATTAATTTATTCCAGAACTTCTAAGCTTCAATATAGATGTAGATATTAAAACAATAACTTCATCCAATATCAATATTTCCTATATTATTTTCAAGCACCGTCACATTAATTCCCATCAAAATTCCAAGTAACAAAAAACCCACAAAACGTAAAGAAAAATCGAAAATCGTTACACGATAAATTCCTTCATCGTATGCATATGTATACAAAATAAATAATTCAGTGGCACAACAGTCTATCGACCGCTAGTAATGAAGGTGTACGATTCTGAATAAAGGTTATTATGTACTTTTGTCAATATTTTAAATAGGGTGACGGCGTTTTATGTTTTTGTGATATCCCATTTATACTATAAGCGTATTTTTTTTAAATAATATTTTCAAATAATATTTGCGTAGGCAAAGTCAAGAGGGCAAAAATTAAAAATAACGGAATAGAAGCGTGATCAATAATAATCTAACTTAATGTAAGCCCCTGTAGTAATTTAATGAAATCGTTACTTAATATGACAAACTAGTAGTTTTGCAAACAGTGGACCTCGCGAGCACAAACTGCATTTTGAGGTGCTATTCTGCTCATCAAGCCAAAGATCCTCATCAAATCTTCACCAAATTTTTAAGAGACAAACTTAAAGTTGTTGCCTTTCAAATAAAAAAATAACCATCGAAATAGGATCTCATAAGGCGGAGATATGTATATGTACATTAGCCCCCTTTTTACCTCTTTTTAGAGGAAGTACCCCTTTAATCAAAAATCCCCGATAACAAAAAAAAACTATAAAGTCGTCCTGTATAACAAGTTTCGTCCAGATCGGTTGTAAAATACGAGCTGTAGAGGAGTAGTACCCACAAACTGACAGAGGAAGCAAATTTTGTCAGACTTGAAGCAGAGATACTTCGCTCGCTCGGTCAAAAAGTATAGGTACATATATCAACCATGAAGGAAGAGGATATGACAAAAAAAGTATGGATAGACTCTGTGAAAGATTTGTGTCAAATAACATGGGGTTGGCACAAAATATCATTCTCTTCACAAGGTGAAAAAATATACATGTCTCTTTTTTAGTTTGATATACATATAAACGATTATCAGTACGTTAGTCCATATGCATTCTAGTATATTAAGCCTTATCGTAATTCCCTATCGTATTCTAACAAGAGTTAATAAACTTTTATAACCCTCCGATAGTAAGATTGTGAATAGAATAGTTTTTAAGGCCACAATGAAAAGAGTGTCTGCAGTGGCCAGATGGCTTCAATTGTTCGAATTATTGCTTTTGAAATAGTTATTATCGATAGTTTTGAGTACCTTTGAGAGTTTTCACTTCACCTTTTATGTTATAAAATTCTGCGCTGTAAGTAAAAGTTTACTATGATGAAATATGTATAATTTATATAGAACTAGCGACTTACCCTCGTTTCGTTCGAGTGCGTCCCTATGTACGTTTTCATTTTTTTGAGCGGAACCCTAAATTTTTTCTAAAACAAAAGTAGCCTAAGTTACTCCTTATAACATCAGCTATCTGCCAGTGAAAGTCCCGTCAAAATCCATCGTTTCGGAGATGAGCTAGAATAAACAGACAGACAAAAATTTGAAAAATTGTATTTTTATTAGAAATACCGTATATATATTTCCAAATACATCTGTATAGATTATATTTTGTTGTTTTAGGGACATTAAACTATTTGTACTGATTATTATATCTTATTACTGATTGTAAATGAAAATAAAAATAGTACATATTTCTACTTGATCTTGAATACATAACATCCATAAATTTCAATTATCTATACATATTATAAAATTCTAACTAAGCCGAATCTGTACATTAAATATTTTTTGGAAAATCTTATTGAAATAGACATTATTATCGATGCAGTGGCCGAATCTATAGTTTTTAGAATTTTTGTCTGTCTGTCTGTCTGTCTGTCTGTCTGTCTGTCTGTCTGTTACCGCATCACAGAAAAACCACTGGAGGGATTTTGATGAAATTTGGTATGATGATAGCTGGTTATCCGGGTCAACATATAGGGTACTTTTTACCGCGAGAAAATATCTCATTTCTGAAAAAAAATACAAAATCTGATAGGAACAAAACGACGACGATACTATTTGTAAACAGTTTAGCAAGGTAACTTACAAAATATGGTAAAAACTATAAAAATAGCTTATCTTGAAAATCAAATTATCAAAAGCGCTATTTTATCCATTAAAATAGTTATTTTAATTAATATTTATTTATGTGTTCTTTAGATATTCGACAATAGATGTCGCCATGTGTTTTTAAAATACATAGTTTTAATCCCAAAAAAATTAATGTACAGATATGAACTTTTTTCGATTTTATTAGAATTACTACTAAATCACCCGCGGCTCCACCCGTGTTTAAATTATCAGTAAAGCAAACTTTTTCGCTTCATAAATTATTAACTATACATACAATAAAATTGTAACTAAGCCGAATTCCTAAATTCAATATTTTTTCGGAAAATCTTATTGAAATATTCATTATTAGCGATATAGAGCCCGAATCTATAGTTTTTAGAATTTTTTCTGTCTGTCTGTATGTGACCGCATCACAGAAAAACCACTAGAGGGATTTTTTATGAAATTTGGTATGGTAATAGCAGGTTATACGGGTCAACACATAGGATTCTTTTTACCGCAGGAAAATATCTCATTTCTGAGAAAAAATACAAAAACTGGTTAAAGTAAAAGGACGATGATGCTATTAATATTTTAGCAAGGTAACTTACTTATATATTATGTTAAAACTATTAAAAAAAACTTATCTTAAAAGAATTATTAACAGCGCTATTTTATTCATTAAAATAGTTATTTTAATGAAAATTTATTTATGTGTTATTTAGCTATTTGACAATAGATGTCGCCATGTGTTTTTTAAATACGTAGTTGTATCCAAAAAAAAATGTACAGATATAACCTTTCTATGACTTTACTATAATTACTACTAAATTACCCGCGGCCCTGCCCGTGCTTAAATTTTTAATAAAACAAACTTTTTGGCTTTATAAATTAGTAACATATTAGTAATATTTTGTTGGCCGAAACAATTTTCAAATGAGAATATTTTTAAATTTTTATTGTTTAGTAAATAATGTTAATGTTTTTTAATCTTTTAATGTAAAAATTGGGCAAATGTAAATCCAACTCGCGCATTTTAGGTTTCGTATAGCAAAATGATATGTTGTTTTTCTTACTTACGTGTTTTGTACTAAAATAAATACGAATAATATTTACGTTTCCATAATATCTTCTCATTTCTTGCACCTTAAAAATAAGATCAATTTTTATTATTTTATAACATTTTATGGAAAACAAATTTATGGCTGTTAAACTGCCAAAGCGGGTAACTAAAAATATTTCATATCTCAAAAAGTATGAAAAAGTATTTTAGGAACTGTTATATCTCAACTTTTTCACTTTTTCTTGACACCTTTTCTTGGAAGGTAAAGGCTTAAAGGACACAATAAAATGCTTACAACTTTAATCATATTAGCAGAGCCATATGAAATAAAAAAATGTATTCGCTTAGAATTATTTACTTATTACACTTTCTTTTGAAAATCGTTTTGGAAAATATTACTAACTAGCGCTAATTAAGAAAAGTTATCATTATGTAATTTAAATAATCAGCTATATATTAAATTAATCTATAGCTGTCTATTAGTAAAAAAATGATCAAACTTAATTACGTAGTTTGAGAGTTTATCGTGAAAAACTAAAAAAACAAACAAAACAGAAGTATAGACATACATAAATGTTATTGCTAAAACAAAAAGTTCAATTTAACGGAGGAACCTTTGTGGCATTGTCAATCTCTGGCATTATTTACCAATCATGCTGTGCGCAATGAAAGTAATGTATAATGTAAGAGTATACTAATGTGTAAAACCTAAGAATTTGGTTTTTGATCATCTGAACGCGGGCGGAGCCGCGGGAAATGCTAGTACAAAATATGATTAATCAAATTTCGACATATTTCTTGTAACTATTATTTTATATACTTTCAAGATTACAGTTTTTAACATAATCCAATCACTTTTTATACAAAAACGCAGGTAAAATAGCAAAAATAGCTGCTCTTTTCATTATTTTTTTTTATAGTGTTGCCGACAACGACGAGCAACGAAGAACCCCGACGACCGACCGTCGCCGACAACGATGAGTAACGACAGGCCCCGAAGATCGACTGTTGCCGAACACTCATCGGTACGAGCAACGACAATCGCCGAGCGACAACGTGTGTTGCCGACGACGAGCCCGGAAAAACCCGACGGCGACCCGACCGCCGCCCGACTTGTTCCGATTTAGTTTAAACATGTCTTTACGTGTAAATATTGATTACTTTGTGTAGCCAATTAGAGTGGGGCATTTGAAATGTTTTCACTCAGTAGTATGTATGTTGCGCATGTAAATTGGGGTATAAATATAGGGGTGTTTTTATGTAAAGTGTATTCCAGTTCCAGTGTTAGTAAAGTAAGCTAGATAGCAATAAATGATAAAATAATAAATAGTCTTTTAATACAGTCCACCACAAGCTGGCCCATCGACCCGGATTGAAGAATGGTCATCACCAGGAGCCAAGGGGATGCTGCCGACCTGGAGGAGCAGCGCCGCCCAGGGACCAGCACCGCCCAGGACCAGCGCCACCCAGGGACCGGCGCCGCCCAGGAGCAGTCCCGCCCAGGGAACAGCGCCGCCCAGGACCAGCGCCGCCCAGAGGCCGGCGCCGCCCTGGAGCAGTCCCGCCCAGGGAACAGCGCCGCCCAGGACCAGCGCCGCCCAGGGACCGGCGCCGCCCAGGACGAGCTGCGCCGCCCTGACGACCTGCGCCGCCCAGACGACCTGCGCCGCCCAGACGACCTGCGCCGCCCTGACGAGCTGCGCCGCCCTGACGAGCTGCGCCGCCCTGACGACCTGCGCCGCCCTGACGACCTGCGCCGCCCTGACGACCTGCGCCGCCCTGACGACCTGCGCCGCCCTGACGACCTGCGCCGCCCTGACGACCTGCGCCGCCCTGACGACCTGCGCCGCCCTGACGACCTGCGCCGCCCTGACGACCTGCGCCGCCCTGACGACCTGCGCCGCCCTGACGAGCTGCGCCGCCCTGACGACCTGCGCCGCCCTGACGACCTGCGCCGCCCTGACGAGCTGCGCCGCCCTGACGAGCTGCGCCGCCCTGACGACCTGCGCCGCCCTGACGACCTGCGCCGCCCTGACGACCTGCGCCGCCCTGACGACCTGCGCCGCCTGGAGGGTCGACGACATCTGGAAGGTCGACGACACCTGGAAGGTCGACAACACTTGGAACACCTGCAATACCTGGATGATCAGCGACACTTGGATGATTAGCGACACTTGGATGATCAGCGACACCTGGAAGATCAGCGCCACCTGGAAGGTCGCGCCCGTATGGAAGATCGAAGCCAGGAAGCTGAACGTATCGAGTTAGAGCGAAGACGAAGATTCTCTCAGAATCCACCAGCCTCACCGACCACACTCCTGGATACGGAGGTTGGGCTAGGGGCTACGAACGATGCCTCTGCCCCCACACCCTCCGCTGCCTACCGAACCCTGAAGACTGGAGACCGACCCCGAACCAGGTCACCAGGGCATTCAGTGCGATCGACGGCAAGTGTGACCGCTAGGGTGCGACTGGCGGAACTTGAAGCAGCAGAGAAGCTAGCAACCCTGAGGAAAAAAGAATTGGAAATCGAAGCTGAACTCATTAGAAAGCGGCTGGCCGCAGACATCAGCAACATCCAAGAGGAGCAGGAGAGCCTGCATGAAGAACCTCTTGACCACCAACAAAGGGTGGACGCCTGGCTCCGCACCAACCCCATCAGCACACGGGGGGAGGAAGGGGAGCAGAGACGGACTGGAGGGGAACGGCACCTTCGATTCGAAACAAGAGGAAGGTCACCCACTCCAACCAGAACGAGGCCAGGGATCGAGCAATTGGCTGAAGCCCTGGAGAAGATGGCTAGACCCAGAATAAGATGCACTGACCTACCGATCTTTTCTGGAATAGCTAACGAGTGGCTGTCGTTCAGAGCAGCCTATCAAGACTCTACGAAGATATACCAGATATCTGCGAACGAGAACCTGCAAAGACTGAGGAGCTGCCTTCGAGAAGCGAGAAACGTCGTAGCTGGCCTGTTACACGCCGCTACAGATCCTGACGTCGTGATGAAGACCCTCGAACAGTGCTTCGGGCGGCCTGAAGTCATCATAGATCAAGCCTTCCTGGAACTGAAGAAGCTTCCGAGACCTGGGTCATCAGCAGTAGACCTGAACAGCTTTGCAGTGAAAGTTCAAAGCGTAGTCAGCATCCTGAACAGCATCGGACGCCAGGGGTACCTCTACAACCCAATGCTGGCGAGGGAAGTCCTGGACAAACTGAGTCCTCACATCAGGGCACGCTGGTGTGACTACGCCGAAGAACACGACGGTACACTACATCCAGAGATTGTAGTGCTGTCTCGCTTCCTCATGCGCGAGGCAGACCGGGCATTGAAGTATGCATATGCCCCACCTACGAGCGTCTCAACACCTGCTGCAACCCGGAGGGAGACCAGACCCTCGATGAACACCGGGACCCAAAGGAAGAAGACAAGTGCCGTGTACAACGTGACTGAAGCTGAAGAGGAACAAATCAGCCGATGTCCTAGTTGTGAGCAGACTCATACACTGCCACAGTGCCCCAAATATAAAGGGCTCACGTTAGATGAACGATGGGAACTGGTGAAGGAAAAGAAGTTATGTTTCAAGTGCATAACTAAGAAGCACAGACGCAACAGCTGCAAAGCAAAGCTGTGCGGCGTGAACGAGTGTCGCCGTCCTCACCATCCGACTCTGCACCGGGAAGATAAGACGCCTAAACCCTCAACGACAAGTGAAGCCGAAGCTGTGCTGTCGGTGGCATCTAAAGCCACTGTGTCGACTCAAGCGGTCCTGCTGAAGATGTGCCCAGTCACCGTCGTCGGGCCACGGGGGGAGGAGAAGACCCATGCTCTACTCGATGAAGGGGCTACCATTACCCTCATCGACGAAGAGCTGGCAAAGAAGATCGGCGCCATGGGACCTCTCACACCACTTCACATGCACGGAGTCAACATGTCTCAGCACGAGGAAGGCAGTCAGCTGGTCACGGTGCACCTGAAGGGAAAGGATGGAAAGCGACACAAGCTTCGGGCACGAACAGTCAAGAACATGAAGCTTCACCAGCAGTTCATTCCCAGCGCACTACTGAAACAAGATCACCTGCGAGACCTGCCAAGAAGATCGTCGAACAGACCTTAAAGAAGATCGAAAGTGGATACCAGGTAGGACTGCCCTGGAAACAAGACGACGTTAGAATGCCACCAAGTTACGACGCAGCACTTCGCCGTCTTACGAAGATTGAACAAAAGATGGATGCCGCCCCGACCTTCGCAGAAGAGTACACCAAGCAGATAGACAACCTGCTGGCGAAGGGATACGCAGTACAATGCGACGGCACGGAACGTTCGAGCGCAGTCTGCTGGTACTTACCACACTTCGCCGTGCAGAACCCGAACAAACCTGGGAAACAAAGACTGGTATTTGATGCAGCAGCCAAGAGCCGAGGGGTTAGCCTCAATGACCATCTGCTAGAGGGACCTGACCTGCTAACTTCGCTTCAAGGCATCCTGTTCCGGTTCAGGGAGCGAACAGTGGCCATCACTGCCGACATACAGGAAATGTTTCTCCAGGTGAAGATTCGGCCAGAAGATCAGCCAGCACAACAGTTCCTGTGGAGGGGCGCCGACAGAGACGATCCACCTCGTCACTTCAAAATGACGAGCATGATATTCGGCGCAGCAAGTTCACCCTTCATGGCTCACTACGTGCGGAATCACAACGCACAGGTGCACGCTCAGACGCATCCTCGTGCCCTAGAAGCCATCACAAGGAGTCACTACATGGACGATTTGGTGGCGAGCTACGACACTGTAGAAGAAGCTCGACGCGCCATCAAAGAAATCAGGGAGGTGCACGCAGCAGCGGGATTCACGCTACTAGGATGGAACGCCAACAAGAACGAAGTGATTGGCGACGTGCCCACGCAGCTGCTGGCAACATCACCGACCCGACTAGGTGGAGACGGGCCCGCAAGTAAAATACTTGGCCTGCACTGGGACGCCGAACGGGACGAGCTGGGGTTCAACACCTCGATGAACCGAGTTCCTGCGGAAGTGCGCGCCCAGACCCGTCCGCCTACCAAACGAGAAGCACTCAGCGCGGTCATGTCTATATATGACCCCCTAGGATTGCTGAGTCATTACACGATACGTGCGAAGATCATCCTGCAGAGTCTCTGGCGCATCAAGATGTCATGGGATGAGCCGATTCCTGTAGAAGAAAACGAGATGTTTGCGGCTTGGCTGCAACAACTACCTGACCTCACCTGCCTACGACTGGAACGCTGTTACGCCCTGGAAGATTGCCAAGGCCTGGAGCTGCACGTGTTGTGTGATGCCAGCGAACAAGCCTACTCAGCCGTGGCTTACTGGCGCATTACTCGACCCGACGGCACCATCAAAGTAAGCCTCGTGACCGCCAAGGCAAAGGTCGCTCCAAGGCGCACGCAGACGATACCTCGTCTGGAGCTACAGGCAGCAGTCATCGGCGCCAGACTGGCAGACACAATCAAGAGAGAACATCGGATTGTGGTCCAGAGGACGGTATACTGGACAGACTCCATGACGGTGATACATTGGGTACGACACGATGCACGCAGATATACACCGTTCGTCGCGCACCGTCTTGGAGAGTTAGCCGAGCTCACCCAACCTGAAGATTGGCGATGGATCCCAACCAGTGACAATGTAGCTGACGACGCTACACGATTCGCGCACACTCGCATCACCAGTGACGACCGATGGTTCCAAGGGCCGGAGTTCCTACGTCACCCAGAGGAACTGTGGCCAGCCGAGGGAACGCCCGCAGAAGAGGAGGAGGTCCTGCTGCACGTGACCACAGAGGACAAACAAGGCGACGAGTGGTTGCCGGATCCTGCGCGCTTCTCCAAATTCGAAACACTGGTCAGAGCAACTGCGAGGGTGCTGGCTTTTATAGACAAGTGTCGGCGCCGAGCTACGGGATTGGAGCATCGTCACATCGAGGAAGCCGAGCGCGCACTCATACGCCGTGCGCAGAGAGATAGCTTCCAAGACGAATTACTATGTATGAAGTCATCTCGTCCCCTGCCTAAGACGAGCCGACTGTTCCGGCTGGATCCAGTGCTGGAGGAAGGCGTATTGCGGGTGAGAGGCCGCATAGGAGCTGCCACTGCACCGCTTGAGATGAAGCGACCTATCATCCTCGACGGACGCCACCGCACTGCGAAACTCATCGTGCTCGTGATCGATCACACCCTGCCACGCAACGTGTGGCCGATGGGATTCGTGGATCGGATCTACAAGGGACCTGATGGCGGCGTGCGAGTGGCGGACGTCCGAACGAAGACCGGCGTCTTCAAGCGTCCCGTCACGAAGCTCGTCGTGCTAGTGAAGAAGGAGGCTCGCAGCGCTGCGCGGGGGGCCGCCGCTGTTGCCGACAACGACGAGCAACGAAGAACCCCGACGACCGACCGTCGCCGACAACGATGAGTAACGACAGGCCCCGAAGATCGACTGTTGCCGAACACTCATCGGTACGAGCAACGACAATCGCCGAGCGACAACGTGTGTTGCCGACGACGAGCCCGGAAAAACCCGACGGCGACCCGACCGCCGCCCGACTTGTTCCGATTTAGTTTAAACATGTCTTTACGTGTAAATATTGATTACTTTGTGTAGCCAATTAGAGTGGGGCATTTGAAATGTTTTCACTCAGTAGTATGTATGTTGCGCATGTAAATTGGGGTATAAATATAGGGGTGTTTTTATGTAAAGTGTATTCCAGTTCCAGTGTTAGTAAAGTAAGCTAGATAGCAATAAATGATAAAATAATAAATAGTCTTTTAATACAGTCCACCACATATAGTATAGGGAAATATAACACGAATTTTAATTTAATTTCCATGGATAGATAGATACGAAATCGTTTGTTTCTACCAAAAATTAATGTTTTCAATATCAACGTAATCTAATAAAATCAATTGCTGTTCGTTAGTCTCGCTAAAACTCAAAAACGGCTTGACCGATTTGAATAATTCTTTTTTGTTTTGTTGGGGATGTGTCAGGGGTGGTTTAAATATTAAAAAAAATTAGCGAAAACAAAAAAAAAACAGCTGGAAAGTCAAAAATTCTGAACTGTTTATTTTGTATGGTAATCACTAACAGTTAAAACGTAATATTTGATGTACACAAAATAACAAAATTGGTTAAGTGCGAGTCGAATGCGCACACGAAGGGTTCCGTACCATCGTACAGGTACTTAACGTTAAAACAATGTTTCTTGTATTTTTATTTTTTGTTTATTTTATTTGTTGTTATGGTGACAATAGAAATACATACTCTGTGAAAATTTAACTCACTACCTATTACGGTTCATGAGATAAAGCCCTTTGACAGATGGACGGACGGACAGCGGAAGCTTAGTAATAGGGTTCAGTTGGCGCCCTTCGGTTATGGAACCCTAAAAATGTGCCTTATGTATAAATCTTAGAATCATGAATATATAATAATATAAAGTTCTTATGAAATAATTTATGTATTAACTTTTGGTTTACAAATTCAATGGGCCATACTAAAGTTGGGTCTTGCCTCATATTGTTATAATTGCAATATTACCGAGCCTAAGAAACTTTGGGAACAATTTGTAGCTTTGCTCGATCGTTATTGTAGATATGTTAGGTGTAGTACTCAATATAGTTACTAAATCTATATACCCACTGAAGTAATTTACGTTAATGTAGTACAAAATTTTCTGTTAAATGAAATATAGCAAACCTATTTGTAGTATACCTATTTATTTTTTTAATCTATCAAGTGGGTAGAATATAGCACCGTAGGAAATTTCTTTTACCCCTTGAGGTAAACAAACATGAATAATATTATATTTATTATTTATCGATTGAAAATACGATAACACTATGAAAAACAAAAACGCAACTTTATTATTATTGTTTTTCTATTCAACTTTTTTTTTCAGATGTATTTTTAAAATTTCATACATTTTAATGAAACTTTGATCATTATCTAGTTAAGTAGGAATAATATTATTTATTGCTTAGTGCGTTTGTTGCGTTTTACCAAAAAAAAAAACTTATTTATTTATACTAATACTAAACAGATATTAAACTAAAATTATTTATTTATATCGTTAGTGTGAATATGGCTTTAAGATTTGTACTGTCAAAGATTTACGACTCTACCTTTCACTAAATCACAATTATTTTAGATAAGGCCATATATATAATGTACTTATTCAAATCAATTAACAATTTTGTACGCTCATTGAATACAATCAGTTATTATTTTGATGTAGTCCTATATTGATAATTATTAGCAAGAAACAAGAATTTTATTTTTAAGCACCAAAAAGTCATCAATAAATTTAAATAATATATTAGACTTGTATTGGTAGCATTTACAACTTAGGTATATATTATACTCTTAAATTGCATGTAAATTTGTTTATAAGATACTAGCGGCTCACTTTCGCTTCGCTCGAGTTCGCCCCTAGCAAAACAAAAACAAACCTATCCCACGGGAACTGTACATTTTTCCTTGATAAAAAGCAGCCTATGTATTATTCCAGAATATAAACTATAGCTGTGCCAAATTTCATCCAGATCCGTTCAGCCGTTCTGTCCTGAAAGAGCAACAAACATACATCCATACATACAATCTTACAAACTATCGCGTTTATAGTATTAGTAGGCTACATATTATAACAAAACTTTGATGACATAATAAAAAATATGCTAACGTGGAATTTTACCTGAGCAAATTATTTAAAACGAAGAGCTTGTTTTATTTAACACTTGCACAGAGAACCGTTTGTATGATATTTTAATAAGTATTACCAAGCGTTAAGCCAGGCGTTAGAATTCTGAATACAATAGACTAACGCGAACGCTGAAATTTAGCTATTTACCTAACCGCATTCTAGTGAAGCGATAAGTAATGTAGCTTAACCTACATCAATTTAAATATATTCTGTCATGTAATATACCTCTATGTCGAGGGTCCTCCTGCCATTAGTGCTTGAAACATGTCATTAATATACATTTTGAGACTTCAATTATTCTATGTATTTAAATACAAATCAAAATATAATTCGAAGGCAATGGTAGCTCAGTGGTAACAAGCTTGCTTTGGAAGTGAACCGAATGAAGCAGGTTCAAATCCCGGGTCTCGAACCTCTGACATTTTCATATGCGAATCATTTTTTACATGATTATCTAATATAAACCTGCATGTCTAATTCTCTTAGTAAAGTATCTCCTAGCAAGTTATCGGAAGTCATGTGAAACCCGCCAACCCGCACATAGCTATCATGGACTATGGCCTGATCCCTCTTGTATTGAAGGGAGGCCTGTGCCCAGCAATGGGACGTTAAAAAGGGCTGCATACGTATTTAAATATTAAATACTTTCTTTGTAGAATACTTAAACTTTAGAAGATATAATTATTCCTCATATTATTTTTATACCTTATAATATGGTCCCGATTCATGTCATTTGGAAATCGAATTAGCCATTTCCACTGTAGTGGTTAATGCCAGTTCGTCATAAGTTGACTTCTATTATCAATCATTAAAGTGTCAATTACTTTTTATCTTTATTTTTTTCTTTATTTATTTCAATATGTTTTATAGGATGTGCATTTGTTTAATGTTTATATACATTAAGAAATGTCGTTATATAATGAAAAACTTATACTATTATAGAATATATCAGTCTCCTTGCCTATAAGAATAGTCACATCAGTAATAATATAACTTTTATACTACTAAGTAAGGATTATATACAGAAATCTATACATAATATAAAATTCTGAGTCGCATCTGTATATTACTTTTTGGAAAATCTTATTAAAATAGTGTTTATTATCGATACAGAGCCCGAAGAATGATTATCTGTCTGTCTGTGACTGTATCACAAGAAAACTACTGGACAGATTGTGATGAAATTTGGTATGATAAAAGCTGATTATCCGGGGCAACATATAGGATACTTTTTACTGCGGGAAAATATTTCATCTCTAATAAATCTATACTAAACGTTAAAACGTAACTAGGGACGAACCCGAGCGGAGTGAGGGCGAGTCGCTAGTAATACATATATAAATATAAACAATGAACAGAAACATAAATAGTTATTATATAACTTTTTATGAGTGTTAATGAGTTTAAAAAGTATTTGGTCTTCCATTTTTTACGCCACCCTCGACGGGATATAGCATTTCATTGTTATATTTTAAGATTTTTTCCCAAGAATTTTGACAACAAAAGCCTTACAATTTGCCACACAATAGAAAAGCGAGAGCGTCCAAAATTGTGGTTATTTTAATGGTGCTGCATATGTCTTATACTACTGTTAACTATTATTATGTTACACTCTTCGGAAGAGAAAAAACTTTATTTCTTTTGATTTGTCATAAATAATTTTTAAAACGATTGAGCAAAATTCAAATATAAAATAAATATACGCATTGAACGTCGTCGAAATAACTTCTGCTTATTGGAAGTCGGTTAAGACATATAATATATGACGGAGGAGGATTTAGTTACTATTTTCTGCTATAAAACCTTATTATCGTTTAAAGTCACTGTGTTATTTACTTTAGTTTTTATTGCTAAATGATTTTGAAGACCACATCTCGAGTGACGAGTTGGGGTCAAGACGCTATCATGACATTCATTGGAGATACGTGGCTTAGTAACGTTGGTTGATCATGGTGGATTATAGAGAGTTATGTTTTGATATTGGTTGTTGTAAGTCGATGATCGTCGTCCCAGAACCCACTAGCTTTAAATCATTATAATTATCGTTTCAAGTTTAGAACATTGTCATTTCCCTGATTAAATTGTGTATTGAGCATTGAATACTTTATTATTTGAGCCCTGATAACGCCTACAAGATTAGTAACCATTAAAGATGATGTTCCTAGTATATGGATAAGACGAATTTAAAAGTGGATTACCCGAAGAGCAGGGCAAAGACGGATGATAGCGGCTATTTGAAAATTTTGCAGCAAAAATTTTCTAAGACTTGGAAACGAAGTGCCATGTCAAATGTTATTGAAAATGAATGCTCAAAATGGCGATGCCTATGCGGGTTATTTTACAGAAGATTTACTATTACCTATTTTGGCCAGTAATTTGATAATCATGATATGATATTAGCAAGACTCTATTGGATTTTAATGAAACTTTACAATAATATAGTTTATACATCAGAATAATAAATAGGCTAGTTTTTATCTCTGAAAAATGTACGGTTCCCGTGGGATAGATGTTCATCTAGAGGTGAACTATAGCGAATCGAGGGTATATCGCTGTATAACATAAAGCCAAAGAGTGTTTTTTTGTAGATTGTATGCGGGCATAGCCGCGGGTTCTGCTAGTTATAATATAATATGTAACATAACTCTTTTATGCAAAAAGTTTTAATTCCTTTCATACCATAATCCAATACCATTAGCATTCAAACGAAGTCATCAAAGATTCTTATATATATGTAAATCAAAATATTAAACTGTATATCTTTATACTTTGTTAATTCTAAAAATTTGAATCATTTCTCTGGAAATCGTTAGGAATGAACCAGTCCACATTCATCAAAACATACTTATTTATAAATTCATGATTCATGAAACTTCAATTCTCTGTACTGTTTACCTCAAAGCCAATTTTGAGGACAATCATCATTTGTAACTTCGTGTAATTACTATAAAACTTTCTAAATTATACCTTGCTATGAAATTAGGTTATTTAAAACATATTTTCTATTTATTAAGACAGTATTGTTTGCTTAAAATATTATGAAATGAATTAATGAAAAGATTAATGAAATGATATCTATTTTGTTAAATTTTCATTAATGAATGATTTAAATATAATAATATTATGTATTAAATAAAATTTAATAAGAATTTTACGCTCTTGAAATTTTTAAATCATTAATGTTCACATATTATCAACGTATTATAAGGAAAACCATTACAGTGTACAACAACAAGTAACAACGCATGAAAATTTATGTACATTTACATATGTATAATGTCAGTGAGAATCTACTAAGGCGTACATCACTTCTTTGTAGCTCGATATCATTATAATATTATAATAATGACCTTCTGACCTATTTCGGCAGAATCTGATCTGTTGATAGGGTAATCTGCACAGGAGATGTATTAGTGCTATTAATTTCACACTTAAATTCCGGCGGGACGACAATTATTCGCCATGACGAGTAAAAGTTTAAGCACCACGCATGCGGATAACACCGTCATTTTTCCAACTCCGGGCTGTTAATGAGAAATTCTTGACAGAAAAATTCATTGACTAAACTTCATTCAATCCGGGACTCGAACCCACTATCTCCACAGCCATACGATAAATTAGCTACTAGACCGCCGAGGCAGTTAATATTAATCTACACTAATATTAGAAAGCTGAAAAGTTTGTTTGTTTGTTTGTTTGTTTGGTTGAATGCGCTAATCTCAGGAACTACTAATCCGATTTGAAAAATTCTTTTAGCATTAGATAGCCCGTTAACTGAGGAAGGCTATAGGCTATATATCATCCCGGAAAAATGTACGGACGAACCCAAAGCGAAGTGAGGGTGAGTCGTTAGTACAATAATAATACAATACGATG
Organism: Fabriciana adippe; assembly: GCA_905404265.1. Taxonomy (NCBI): domain Eukaryota; kingdom Metazoa; phylum Arthropoda; class Insecta; order Lepidoptera; family Nymphalidae; genus Fabriciana; species Fabriciana adippe. Next base: position 10,812,400 of record FR989995.1, on the reverse strand, counting down.
CTCGTATAAAGCAAAATGTTTAAGAGAACATGAGAGTTATCTAAGTTGTTATTAAAAACATGATCTCATCAGAATAGATACATGATGTATAAAACAGAACAGTCGATTAAACAGAGACATCATTTAGACATCGTCGCCGTACACTTCGACTGTCCCTCGCTACGCTAGGGTTTGTCCCCACTCCTTAGGTACATTTTAACGGTTAGTAAAGATTTCTCAGAGATCAGATGGTTAGTATAGATTTCTCAGAGATGAGATATTTCCCCACAGTTAAATGTATCCTATATCTTGACCCGGATAACCAGCTATCATCATACCAAATTTCGCCAAAATCTGTGCAGTGGTTTTCTCGTGATGCGTTCCCAAATAGTTCGGCCTCTGTATCGATGATAATGACTATTTCAATAAGATTTTCCAAAAAATATTTAATGTACAAATTAGACTCAATTAGAATTTTATAGACTATACTCGTATAGAGTATGTATAAATGAAAAAAAACCCCGTTGAGTTATATTTTACTTTTTAGTGTCTGGAATGCGATAGATAAGATAAATAACTTTTTTTGCGTTATATTTTAATAGCTAATTGGATATTTAAATTGCAAGTATATTTTAGAATATATAGGATTATCTTCCTTCTTGAGGACTCAAATATTTGCTCGATAAGTTATGGTATACTATTTGTCCTTATAGTACTAGATGCTCTAAATTAAAAAAAAAAAGCTTTATATCCCGGTAGCTAAGAGTTGTATATTTTTCTTGTACACAGCAAAAATTCTTACACTCGTAAAACTTTATGGACCAGTAGATTAGAAACATTTTTATTTTACAGTATTATAATACATTATGGTTTATGTACAGATAGTGCCATATTTTGGTAAATTATTACTAGCAGTAACCTATGTGTTAATTTAGGTCATATAGTATCTGTGCACTAAATTTTATCGAAAACTGTCCAGCCATTTCAGTGTGAAGGAGTAACAAACATAGTAATAAACACACACACACACACGCGCACGCGCACGCACATTTTGACGACACGCTTAGCTCAGTTTGTAGTGACCGTACTTGCTGTGGCAGCGGTCGCGGGTTCGAGCCCCGCTGGGGGCGTTCATTTGTGTGATGAGCACGAATATTTGTACTCCAGTTTTTATTTATATTTATAATAGATGGTGCTGTGTGTTAATGTCCCAATATATTTATTTATTATTTATTTATTTTTGCATTACTGTAATTTCGTCAACCTTATTTCGTAATTGTGAGACTTACATATACTTATTTACCTGAAAAATGTATGTATGTGTAATAAGGAAAATGTCTTAAATTTTGTCCCAGGCACGTGAACCACTAATTTGGCTAATGCAGGATCTAAACTATTGTATACTCTTTTAAATAACAATTAAGAAAACACTCTCAGTCTGAATTGAATTAAAAACCACTATGACCATAATAGATTCTAGGAAAACGTAATTAGGTCGCAAGCAAGGACCTACAAAGCGATACTCTTTGCATATATTTTAGTCTTCAATGTGTGTGTCAATGTCAAGTACCTACATAAACAATTTAGTTAATCAGTTTTGTACTGAATTTAATTGTAACGTAACGATTAAGTGAACTACAAAGTAATATATCTAATATGTTTAAACGAGCAATTCTTTTATATTTATTTATAGCGACTCACCCTCGCTTCGCTTCGGGTTCGTCTCTAGACAAAAACAAATCTACTCCACAGGAAACGTACATTTTTCCGGGATGATATATAGGCTAAAGCCTTCCTCAGTTAACAGGTTATCTAATGCAAAAATAATTTTTCAAATCGGATTAGTAGTCCTTGAGATTAGCGCGTTCAACCAAACAAACATACAAACAAACTCTTCAGCCTTATAATATTAGTATAGATTATTTATATATTTATTTATACCGGCGATCTCAGAAACGGCTCTAACGATTCCGCTGAAATTTGATATGTGGAGGTTTTACGGGGCGACATATCGAGTTAGATTAGTCTTATGTCTAGGAAAACACGTGTTTTCGAGTTTTCGTACGGATTTTTTCGCATTAGTCCACGCAGAATATGGTCGATAATTTCTTACACTCAGGCATCGTGGTCAAGCGATCAAGGTGCAAGATTAATAATCACAGGTGTCCGAATACGGATTTCGATCGGATAGAAAGTTTATACTTTTGTTTTTTTTTGTATTTATTCAAGTTTTTAGTTTTTTTTTAATCTAAAAAACACGATATAACGAAAAGAACTCTGAGCGAAGCTCGGTCGCCCAGGTACCTACTAATGATAATGAATTGACCAAAGTAAACTTATGTTTGAATGAATTTTAGGTAAGTAATAAATAAATAACCATGTATATTATTTTTACTAATATCCTATGTATGGTAAGTCCGGGAGAGTTGCCTATAGTTTTAAAAAACGATCAATATTAATTATATGTGTAAGATATTACATAAAATAAGCATAGTTTATTTTAATTCAATATTTACTTATGCCATTCAGATTAAATTTGGAACTATTGTGCAATATATTCTAGAATAAAAAATGTTTTTTAAAAATAATAGAAAATAGGCATCTCACCCACATATGTGGGTTAGTTGCCTATAGACGTCAGAGTAGGTATAGGACGAGTAACTAGTGCATAATCAGATGTACTTTGCTTAGTGACGCAAAAATCCTTTTTTTTATGCATTTATACATACTACCTGTAGATGTACAGGTGGTTATGTGGGACTCACCGGCTGGAAAATCCAGTACTACCCAGTAAAACCCAACAAAACCTCCTCCGTCTTAATGGGACACCCCGACGGCAGGTTTGCCGAAGCAGACTACAACAGCCGTGAGTTTGCTCCCACGATCCACTCTGCTGTCAGAGAAGTACCAAGAGTAACCATATGGATTAGGCCATAATCCACCACGCTGACCAAGTGCGGGTTGGCGGACTTCATAATGTCTTTCGAAAACTTGCTAGGTTCTCTTAGATATGCAGGTTTCCTCGCGATATTTTCCTTCACCGTAAGGCAAGTGGTAATTATGTTTGAAATGATTCGCACATGAAAATATCACAAGTGCGAGACCTGGGATCTCACTTCACTCGCTTTCCCAAGCGAGCGCGTTACCCACTGGGCTACTACTGCCTTAATTAGCGTTCGGATGAACAGCCGAACGCTAATGAGCTCCTCCACCACGACAAGGTGAACGCACGTTAGGGGGGGAAACAATTAATATACTGGGCATCTAACCCCAAAATATCATTGGGCATCTCTCCCGATCATTAGGGAGAGATGCCTATCGACTCTGAATACACGGTAAAGTATTTACAATAGAAAATAGTGGATTGTTAACAAAACAAGATCACAATGTTACATTATGAAACAATTTAATACTATTTAACTAAAGAATTTAGGGAAAAAAATTACTGCAAACTGTCTCAAAGATTATATTCTAACGTAAAAGTTAACTAGACTTATCTTATTTTACAAATTAACACCAAAATATTAATTATAAGTAAATAAATAATAGTTTGTGTAAAAACTTCCACACTGACATTGACTGTCGACTGACGTATTATGGACGCGTTCCGAATCACGCAACATTAATTAATTTAATTTTTAAATTTATTAGGCGTCTCTTCCTTATGGGCATCTCTCCCGGACTTACCCTACATAGAAATGTGTTTGTTCTAACTGATTTTTCAACGCTCAGACCTAGCTATTGGGTATAGAAGCTGATGTTTTGATAGCATATTCTTTTTATGAGATAACTATAGTGGTTGCTAAGAAAGGATTTAATATTCTTCAAGTTATAAAGTTTATATGCAAAAAGTATAGCTGCTAATATTATATTGCGAATGTGTATGCAAAGCAATGGATTGCAAGAGATGATGTAAGAAGAAAGGAGAATGCAACGATTTTACAAGTCTAAATTATATAATAACGTAAAGTACGTACATAAATGAAAATGAAATGTGCTATAAAACAACATAAACATTCTCGTCATTTTGTGCGTATATTAGTAGCATTCCGTAGCTTTATGTTACGCAGCTACGAATGTAGCCCATATTGCTCCTTGGATTAAATTATACTAAAACTTACGTACATATTTTCATAATTTAATGAAATACTATGATTTTTTATTATTTTAACATCTATAAGATCTTACACAATATATACAAGTTTTTTTTTTTTTAATACGAGTAAGAACTCCGAAATCATATAATTTTTTCAGATATTTCCATTTCTAGTTTATCGTAGTTTCGGGTTCCGGTTTCATTGTGAAATTTCGTTCCCAGTGATTCGAATGCTTTCCAAAAATGAGCACGTCGGAGACTAAAATTTTTCAAATTACCTATTATATAAACTAAAAATTATATGGCATTTCTATCCTTATTCGTTTAAATATAATAAACATATATTATAAAGATTAAGATAATAATGGTATAAAGTATCCACCTTACATAAACATCAAACAAATGTATTCAATGTATTTCAACTACTCAGAATGATGAAAGCAGAATCAGAACCTGTGACTTTTAGTAAAGTCCTTCTGACTGCATTTTAGTTGCAGCAAAAGTCACTGAGTCAAACCAAGCTGTCAATGAGGGAATCAAGCATATATGATTCAAGCATATTATATGATGGCTTTACCTCAACTTCTAAATTTCCAGCTAGTACAGAGTTTTTTGACAGAAAATGTATTTGCTCCTTTTGATGTGACTCTGACTCGAACTCTGGACCTCATTATATGTAATAGTAAATGCTATCACTAGGCAAAGGATTTTAATAGAGTATAATATGTAGTAACATATAAATATAGTAAGTATATAAATACAAATTAATAATACGAATATAATTAAGGTAAGTTCTCTAGAGATGGATTGTTTCAAAATATTTACTATTTCAAATAAACAATTGTAATTTAAATAGGACATAAGCTGACAATTTTCAAATGAAAATAATGTGCTAATGACCGACATTTTGTGAATAGAAATTCAAGTCACGATACTCAGAGATATTAAAATTCATGAATCGTAATTGCTATTTAGTTTCGAAACGTTTCGATTTTGTTTAAACTTGCTTTCTTTTGTATCTTAGTTCAATAGTAAGATATTATTAGGATTTGAATTATGATGGGTACGTCATAATATAACCCTTTTAAAAATTTAAAGCTATTTAAATTAAGGCGTCCTTTTCAAGATTATATTTCATGCTAATTACAAAGAAAAAATAATTTATAAATTAAAAATTTTAAAAAACCCCGACCACCTTGGACCGATACTATGGATGGATAGCTAAGAATACTCCCGATTAATTCACCTTTCAAACAAAAAAACCCAAAATCAAAATCGGTTCATCCGTTCGGGAGCTACGATGCCACAGACAGACACACACAGACATGTCAAACTTATAACACCGGACACCCCGTCGTTTTTACGCCGGTAGTTAAAAAGTGATTTTTAACATTCAAACGTTTTAAAAACTTATTATATAATTAGTATTTGTATTAATAATAAAAAGGGTTAGAACAGATGGCTATTGGTTCTGATCACGATAATTTGCGAAAAAGTCGTAAGTATGCAAAAATATCCATAATATGTAAATCCGTTCCTCTATAGATGCGTGAAAGAAAGACTAGCAAGCAAACCCAAACATATTTATTACTAGCGACTCACCCTCACTTCGCTCGGATTCGTCCCTAGGTTGATTCCCCGTACAAACTTTCAACCCCATTTTCACTCCCTTAAGGGATGATTTTTGAGATTAAAACTATCCTATATCCTTCCCAGGATCTCAAACTATTTTCTTACCAAATTTCATCTTAATCGGTTCAGTAGTTTCGGAGCCTATTCGGTGCAAACAAACAAACAAACAAACAAACAATTAAATCCTTCCTCTTTAGAATATTAGTAGGTATAGGTAACTGACGAAGACTGGGTCAAAGACTGTACTTGATGAAATAAAATTAAATCATGATATGATTTAAATCATGAAATAAAAGATTAATTAAGATCATGAAATTTAAAAGATATGCATGAAAATAAATAATTTGATCTTATTTTGACTACGTTTAAATAATATCCTTAATTCTTAATTATTTTTCTGAATTGTTTTTATTTCATAACTAGCGGCTCACCCTTGTTTCGCTCGGGTTCGTCGCTAGGTAAGTTTTACATAGATACTTAAAATAGTTTTGTGCCAGCGTTAGCCAAATAATTTTTTTTTTTTTTAATTTTTCTGATGTTATAATACTTATTATCTATCCTATTTCGGACTAAAAGGAATCGAAAAAATCAAATATTCTAAATATGGAGCCAGCCGTTTTTGAGTTATAAATAGTGTAACTAACACGACTTTCTTTTATATATATATAGATATTTATTTATAGATATTGCAATAATAGAGAAACTAAACACTGAATATAATTCAAGCACAATACCATTCAGCATATACATAGATGTCATATCACTATCTATGTGACAAACAGTGACCGCTATTCAAATTCACATCACGTCATTGCAAGAGCAGAAGCCATTGAATAATTCACAATTGGTATTTTACACCGCACTAGGCAACTTAGGGCGTGGAAAATCTTTCAGTATCTCTGCTTGAAAGGCCTTTTGTTAGTTGAAATGGGATAATCTCCTTATTGTTACCTTATATTAATTGATTAAATGTTATACTTAAGAGGTTTATATAACAGCGTTGAGTATGACGCTTATCTGTACATATAATAAAATTCTAATTGAGTCAAATATGTACATTAAATATTTTTTGGAAAACCTTATTGAAATAGTAATTATTATCGATATAAAGGCCGAATCTATAGTTTTTAGAATTTTTGTCTATCCGTCTGTCTGGGAAAGCAACACGAGAAAACCATTGGACAGATTTTCATGAAATTTGGTATGATGATAGCCGGTCTGGGTCTACATATTAGGGTACTTTTTACTGCGGGAAAATATCTCATCTCTGAGAAATCTATACTAATCGTTACAACGTATCTAGAGACGAACCCGAGCGAAGCGAGAGTGAGTCGCTAGTTTATAAAAAATCTTAGGCAAGATATCATTTTATAATTGTCATAGAACAATTATTTTAAAAATTGTATTGAAATGACAAAATTCTTTATGTCTTCAGAGCAATATTCTTCAACGATTTTGGAGTGACATCTTATCTCAGTCCCAAGAATAATAAATGCTTTAATTTTTTGGTTTGTTGGCTTATTGGCAGATTGAAGTTGTTTTTGACTGACTTAGTAAAGACCGATGTAATCTATTTGTTTGAATGTATTTTTTGTCTATCTAACATGATCTTCGTGAATGGTAAATTTATTTTCATATTTTTAACGAATTCATTATAAGCAAAGGGCATTTTTATAGCGATATTCTATTAATTTATAGAAAAAAAATATAGCCGAATTGAGAACCTCCTAACTTTTGAAGAAGTCGATTGAAAATCAAGCATTAAATGCGAAATCACTTCTTAAGTGATTTTGAAGTCAATATATGTAATTTTTTATTTGCGTACTGACCGTTTATAGATCACTATAATTTATTTTGGCATAACAAGTAATTCGCTAATCGGAAAGATTACATTCACTATAAATCGGACATACTTAATTTTAATGTTTGTAGCCATTTTTTATTTTTTATTAACTGTCATACTTATTTACTGCCACTGTATATAACACTAGACGTGACAATCTTAATAGTCCAAGATCCCAGAGCGATATGACACAACTTATTTTCACACAAATGAAACTTTAGGATCTCAGTCATGTCTCATGGGCTTTGAATACCTGCGTACTTGTGGAGTTCGCCCGGTGACACCTGGGTAGGTACCAGGTGAGAAAAGTAACTAAAAATAAGTGTTACTTAACTTAAATTTGTATAGCTGATTTTTACATATGTTCTGTAGAATATTATCCTAAAGTAATATTATAAGTGTCTGACACTTTCCATGGACCAAAACTTTTGTAAGACGCTTTAAAGCTTCACAAGAAATAAATCAACTTCACTTATTTTTACATGTCTGATTTTGAAATATATTGTTAAGATAACTATAACAAAGTTATATTTCATCAGTCAGACAAATAGTAATGATCAAACATCCCCTAAACATGAAAATTATTCAGCCGGGAGTATGAGCGCGAGAGCACTGTGCGCATGCGCCATAGTGTAAAATATTTAAATATCGGAAAAGTACTTACTGCTTTAAATTCAATATTTTTACAGCTTTATTTAAATAAGATGAACTTCAACATTAAGGTAATAATTAATAAATATGAAGGTAAATTAATTTATTGTTTTAAAACAATTATTTTGATTTTATTATAAAAAAAGTACCATTAGAAACAATTGTAAGAAAAATCATTTGATTAAAAAAGAAATTAACTATCATTAATAAAAGAAAGTATTTATTTATCTTTTAATCATCGTTATCATCGTCATAATCATTGGAATTTTCATCATTATGCCAGTCATGATACTGGCCATACAAGTCATCGTCCTCTTCATCATCAATCATGTTGTCGTTGCTGGCCGATTCTTCTGCCAAAAACAGATCAAAAAATTAAAAAACATAAAATTACGAATATAATAAATTGTAAAGTAGAAGTCAAAGTACAGTACCTGATTGTTGAAGAGATTCACTGACGTCTCCTGGTAATTGGTCACCATCAAACCAATGAAAGTGGTACTGGTTTTCTTCTAACGTCCACCCATTGTTTTCAGGAGTAAAAATTGATGGTTGTTTCTCATTGGCATTATTCCATATGCTAGCAATGTAATTAGCTCTGAGAAATTGTTGAAATAACTCAGTTTCGTATGGTGGTAAATTTAATTAAATAATTTATTTAAATAATTAAATAGTTTTTTTTCAATGGTACTTTTTTTATAATAAAATCAAAATAATTGTTTTAAAACAATAAATTAATTTACCTTCATATTTATTAATTATTACCTTAATGTTGAAGTTCATCTTATTTAAATAAAGCTGTAAAAATATTGAATTTAAAGCAGTAAGTACTTTTCCGATATTTAAATATTTTACACTATGGCGCATGCGCACAGTGCTCTCGCGCTCATACTCCCGGCTGAATAATTTTCATGTTTAGGGGATGTTTGATCATTACTATTTGTCTGACTGATGAAATATAACTTTGTTATAGTTATCTTAACAATATATTTCAAAATCAGACATGTAAAAATAAGTGAAGTTGATTTATTTCTTGTGAAGCTTTAAAGCGTCTTACAAAAGTTTTGGTCCATGGAAAGTGTCAGACACTTATAATATTACTTTAGGATAATATTCTACAGAACATATGTAAAAATCAGCTATACAAATTTAAGTTAAGTAACACTTATTTTTAGTTACCTTTCTCACCTGGTACCTGCCCAGGTGTCACCGGGCGAACTCCACAAGTACGCAGGTATTCAAAGCCCATGAGACATGACTGAGATCCTAAAGTTTCATTTGTGTGAAAATAAGTTGTGTCATATCGCTCTGGGATCTTGGACAATAACTTGTGCATGAGGTTCCGATACAATAAAAAATATCACAAATAACTATACTCAATTTAAAATAATATTAAAATTACTTATTTTATATTATTAATATAAATAATATTTTATATTATTAATAAAATAATAAGTTCAAATAAACACTATATAGAAGAAAAATAATCATACTGGTATCTTATGTGTATTTTGCAGAAATTTACTGGTGTCAAGAAATTGAATGGTAGACATGACGCGCATCAACTTGAATATTCTATATCCCTTAGGATAACATGTGTTTTCAGACTTTCTATTTATGTAAGGTCATATACGAATATATTTTGAACTTTTCTAACTTTCTTTGATACTGGAATAGCTATTTAAATCGGTGAATATATACATGAGTAGTATAATATTAGTTTGTTTTTACGAATTCGTATAGTTAAATTGATTGATTGATTATAAAGTGGTAGTGCCATGCTTGATACCTTCGGGTAGCAACCGAATGGGCCGGCACGCCCCGTATAGTACCATTCTCTCAGAGGAGACCGGCGTGAAGTGACAGCTATGCTGTCGCATTTCGTCCGGTAAGTGAGAGTCCGTGAGGCCCACTCCCCATCCCTCCTCCCTTCCCCCTCCCTCCGCCTCCCTCCTCCTCCCTCGCCATCCCGCCCTCCTCCATCCCCCTCCCTCTTATCTCCCTCCTCCCTCCCTCCTCCCTTCCTCTCCCTCCCTCCCTTTCCTGAAAGGCCGGCAACGCATCTGCAAGCCCTGCAGGGTTGCAGTGTCCATGGGCGGAGGTGATCACTAAAGATGATAAAATAAAAGTAAACTATTATTAAAATACGTAAGCATAGTAAGTAGTACGTAAGTATGTTATGCCTGTAAGACGAAGACTTGCTTGTGAGTTCATCTTTCATGTCATTATATTATATTTAAATGTAAAAGATATCAATTTTATATTTATTTAAAATTCACTATAATAGAACTTTCACGTGAAAAGCATTTTCAAACAGGAAATTGTATAGAAATTAAAAAATAAAAGTATCCAAATAATATGAAAAAATAATTAACATACTCGTACTAATAATAATTATATAACAAATAGTTGTTATAAATGGCTAATATAACATAATAAATAATTGTTTTATTGAATGTTATAAAATAAATACAATTTAAAAAAAAAGTGCGTCTGTGTGCAATTTACAGATGGTAGAAGTGAAACCTTCAGAAAAGTAACCTACAAGTGAATGAGATGAATATAGAGTATCAGGAGTAGAATAAACTATAAGGTTTATTTTTTTTATTTAGGTTATTTATATTTATAAGGTTTATTTATAAATGCAGCGAAGCCCAAAGATCATGGTATGTTCAATTACGACTATTTAAAATAGTACATTCTTATGTGATTATTTTTCCGTGCGATGGCCAAGTCATTCTATTAATTAAAGAAATAAATATATCTTATATCAGTCACAATAAAAATGTTGTTACATAACTAACTGGGTAACGATTTATGACAAAGTTGTCGGATAGATGCTTTTATAGATAGGTACTGAATAAATTAATCGACTTGGTTTTACATTATATCTCGTAACTTTTTGCGGTAGAAGAAATGCGTTGCGAGACTTGCAACTTTTTTACATGTTATGTTTTTGATGGGATATAATTAATAATCACAACATAATATAAGGTTATCAACATTTTAAGCACATTGTATGCACACATAAGAAAATATTCTTATTTTTATCTCGTTCACTTTTTGTTTACTTTCTTGGTTTATCCAATATTAAATTAAGGCGCACAAAATGACTATGTCTCCTACAGAGAAATTAAAAATGGAACATGAAATACGTAATTTTTATAAGTATTAAATATAATAACAAAATAACATAACATAAAATATAATAACATTTATCAGACGAATACAATTAACTTATTCGTTCGCCTCTCTAGGGAATAAATATAGATTAGCCGTCGTCGTCGTACGTAGAAACAGTAATATATTTTCTATTTTAAAAGTAGATAGCTCACTAATATAGGGCTTTACACAAGATGTCATTCTACAATCGTTAAAAATACCAAAAAATATAAACAAAAAACATATTGATATACAAGAGCTCAAGTTACACAATTAGCGTTTCAAAAGTGTCCTCAAAAAGAAGTGCACAATTGAAGATTGAATTATGCTTTTCTCTTCAAATCTCTTTTGTTCATTGCTTTTCGGAAAACAAAATTAAAACGCACGTTGTTTTGTTTAAAAAAGTACTTTATATAGTGTGCGTAAGTTCGAATTTGTGTTTAGACAATTAGAAATTTCGATTTTTGAATTTCATTCTTTGGTTTGACTTAACATCACAAATCGACGCCACGTTTTGAAGAGATATTTGTATATAGGAAATATAGTACAGTGCAATTAGTCTAAAAAACAGCCTAACCTCAACATCCAAAGTAAAAATTTCCCTCTAGCTCCAAATTGTTCTATACAGTCCTCATATTGTTTGGTAAAAAGTTACACCATTTTGAGCGACGGGTTTCAGGGGCGAAATTTAATAGTTTTCATCAATTTTTCTTAAAAATTTCGAAAATTATTTGGTTTACCGCAAAAAGTGTCATATACAAAAATAAACTACAATAAATTGTGAACAAAAATGATTCCGTGCATAATCTTGCTAAACTGAACAGTTCCAATTTAGTGCTGGAGGGAAACTTTTACTTTGGATGTTGAGGTTTGGGTCTAATCGCACCGCACCAATATTGTGTCTACATATGTATGTTTTTATATATCAATAGAAAAACATAATATTATTATAATTTTTTGAGGTAACGATATTATTAGTCTATGACATAAAAACATTTTTTTTTTCATTAAATTTTTTAAGTTAGTTTTTCTTCAATGATTGTAATTGACATCTTATCTAAGCCCCAAGTAAGCCTATTTATCATAGGAGCCTTAAGCAATCATATTTCTTGCATTTATGATTCGAGTAACACTTCTGGTTACATCGTATACATAATTTGAGGTCTAATGTGAGTTAGATGCCTAGTATAACACGTTTTCACTTCAATATTCATAACGCCTAGTGTATGAGAATATTTCTCAAATTTAGCTAAATAGGATCCTATTCTTCATTGGATTGAAAACATATTGTACTGTGCTAAAAAATAACAAACTAGAAGAATTCAAAGAATAATATCGATTTTAGTCTAGGCCCTAGACGTTTTTCCTAGAATCGATACCTTACGAATCGAATACACCTATATATTGTTTGATACACCCTTGTCCATGGAATTAGTCTCCGCAATAATTTAATGCGTTTGCGAAAGTTTAAAGTTAACGAGGTAAAGTTCGATAAATGTTAACAAGGAATAAAAAAACACATCATTTCTTATACCAAATGACATTTCCGAAGCATTAACTGTATTCCTCTGCTTCAGATGAAAGTAGACCATGAAAATAATAATAAAAGCGCAATATCCTAGCCACTTAAAAGAACAAATCAAAACCGGAACGGAGATCGTAAATTCTTGAGTGAAAAGGTACTAAGGCAAAGCGGTTAATTGCCATCACTAAAACGAAGCTGATCGTAACCCGTTGTGACCATAGAGAAAATCTTTAAAGAAGATACGTTCATTTTCTTTGCTATTCTTTATAAATATGTCGATTCTAAAGATTAGATAGTAGATAATATGAATAAATTAAGATTGCTCAAAACGAATATTTAGGACTACTTTCACAGATTTATAAGTTCAGTTAAAGTTAAATTGATCTATTATAGGTCCTGATTTTACAATAAATCGCTCTGTTTTTACATTTAATCAGATTTTTTGTTTTTTATTCCTCTTTCTTATCGGTCATTCTATATATAACGTGTCTTCTCCATTCTACGCGATATTATTGAAGTATAATACTTAAATGGTACTCCTAGAAACCACGAAACAAAATAATTGAATTGAAAAGTCAAATTGTACCGTTTAATTGCTAAACCTTTAACACATTATTTAAAGCATCATCATGTATATCATAATGTATGTTATGTGTAGTCTGTATAGGAATATTTGATAGTTTACACAATTAAAGTGTCCCCTCATGTATCATAAATATGCTAAAGATGCATACTTACTTGCATATGCATTGCTTGTTGATTCGTCTTTGGTGATACTTGTACAGTATCAAGAGGTATATGAAATGTATTAAGCCCTCTTTAACGTCCCACTTCTGGGCACGGGCCTCCCGTCAATACGAAGGGGATCAGGCTATAGTCCACCACGCTGGTCAAGTACGAGCTAGCAGACTTCCCATGTGTTTAGTTGCTCGCTAGATTCTCTGGGGATGCAGGTTTCCTCATGATGTTTTTCTTCACCGTAAGGCAAGTGGTGATAATTATAAAAATTAATAAACTCAAATGTTTGACTGTAGACATACCTATGTTTGATTGAAGACAATTATTTCATTTATAATAATCTGTACAAATATTTTTATTAAGCATATTTTTATAAAGAGATCAACAAATACAAACATACAGGCATTTTTACTAAATTAGCGTTCGTCCAGTAGTCGAAATTACAAAACAAACATTATTGATGAGAAAAATATAATATATGAAAGGAACTTTTAGTTTTTTTTATATAGATAGGTAATTATCTATATTAAAAAAATCTAAAAGTTTCCAAAATTTTTATTGAAACAAAAAGCTCAATATTGAATTAAAGCTCGTCAATATCTACTAAATAAAAAATTTAGAAAATTTAGGCTATATGAGTTATTTAAGCTATAGATTCAGTAGTTTGTGTGACATGTAGTAAGTGTAAGTGTAACGGTCTGGCCTATTGATACAATTACGACTAAGATGTCTTAAGGAAGAAAGCATCTCGACACCTTGACGTATTTCCTTAAGTTATTTATTACAAAAAAATCTATTCTAGTTTTTACTTAAAACTAAAGCTTGCGAAGTAAAAAGCTAATAAAAAAATAACTTATTTTTTTACTTATACACTAAATTAACCAAAAAGAATGAAATCAAAAGTAGGTACCAAACAAAATAGAAACCTACAACTTTTATACAGGTCAGTGTTAGCACTTAAGAAAATATCTACCTGTTATATTCGAGAGGGCTTTGTTGGCACCGACATAATAGAGAATAGTAAAATAGGCTTGAGTAAATTGTAAAATATACAATATATGTATATAAGTGATTTTATGATAAAGTTATTCTATATATTTAAAAGTTTAGTTTAATAGTTACCTTAAAAGAGCTTCGACTATCTCCAATTAAGTCCCAGTAGAAAATATTGATTTCGTAAACGTTTATATAAAAAACAAGTTATTTTAATATTTTAAACTTTTAAATAAGTTTTAAACTTTTTAAGTGAAACAGGTGTTTTCGTGTTGCAACTAAATGTATTTTGTTTATTGAGATTATAGGTCCAGTCAAAATAGGGGTTTCACCTCGGAATAAGAGATAATAAGCTGTAAACTCGTATATACCTTTATTTTGGTGTCCTTAAAGTTGTCTTAAAAGTCTCATAAAATCTCGTGTCTGCGTCGTAAGTTATTCAATGTCAAAGGTCACAAAAATCAGTTTTTCGTGATTATCTCAGTTTCTATAGCTTCAATGATGTTAGCATTTATTATAAAAATTGCAGAGCATAAATTTTGCGACAAATTTTGTTTCAAATTTTTTTTCATACGCTCAACCGTTTCTGAGATAAAGGGCAGATATATATATATATATATATATATATATATATATATATATATATATATATATATATATATACATATATATATACATATATATATATACATATATACATATATACACACACACACACACACACACACATATATATATATATATATAACGTATGGAAGTCTTTCTGATTTGCTGACATTTATGACTACTGCTCCGCTCCCTTGGGTAGTAGCATAATGATATATGGTCTATAGTCTTCCTAAATAAACGGGCTACCTAATGCAAAAATAAGTTTTAAAATCGAATTAGTAGTTTCTGAGATTAGCGCGGTCAAACAAACAAACAAACTCTGCTTTTTATAATATTAGCATAGATAAGAGTATGTAAAATTCATAATTGTAAGGTATAATCATTTTCGACAATAATAGAAGGCATAAATCATATTACATATAGTTATGTGGGAATTGGGATGTTTCAGGAAGAACTGAATATTAATTATATCGCAGATAAGATAGTATGTATATTTTATATTGTACATATGTACACTAGTAAACCATATACAATAAATTTGCATTTTAGTTTTCAAATGACACGAGTTTTTCAGCTTTTACAAATGTCATCACTTCGGTAGCTTATTGGTGAAAACTATATGAAAATCTGTACAGCAGTTTCTGAGAAAAGTTCGAACAAACACAAACTCAGGATGACTTTAATTTAAATATATACCTGAGATATTTTTTTGGGTTGCTAAAGATCTCGAAAAAATTTACTTATAGTAAACAATGAAACCTATTTCAAGCAATACATATTTGGTAGGTGTGCGACCAATTTCGGCCACGGCAGCGAATATCCCTGAGACGAACCAACTGCACACTATACAAGTCTATGAGCAGACGCAAGTGCAATCTCTAATCCTGTCACTCTCACACTCTTTTGGAACAACAATTTGACACTCCCATAATGAGGCACAGTCGTAATGAGGAGTTAACTTCCGAACTTTTTGAATCTCTTAACAGAAAGACTCAATAACTAAACTTGTCCCGACCCTGGACTTGAACCCACGACTTCTGGTCCTGCAGCCGTACATGCTAGCCACTAGACCACTAAGGCTGTATAAAAAAAGGTTACTAGCACAGTACATCAAAATTTGCTGTGTAACATTTACATATAATATACATAAAACAACACCAGTCAGAAGTGCTTAATAATAATCTATACATATTACATATAATAAAATCGTAACTAAGCCGAATCTACACATTAAATATTTTTTGCGAAATCTTATTTAAATAGACTTTATTATCGATATAGAGCTTGAATGTATAGGTTTTAGAATTTTTGTCTGTCTGTCTGTCTGTTACCGCATCACGGAAAAACCGCTGGAGGTTTTGATGAAATTTGGTATGTTGATATCCGGTTATCCGGGTCAACATATAGGACTTTTCACTGCGGGAAAATATCTCATCTCTGTGATATCTATACTAAACGTTAAAACGTAAGTAGGGACGTACCCGAGCAAAGTGAGGGTGCTTCGCTAGTTTATATTATAAATGGTGTGCTCTCTAAGATTTACTGCCATTAAATGGCAATAAATTAATGGATTACCGGTAAACTGATTTATGAATACCAACAAAACCACAATTGTGAATATTCACTAAAGTTCAACAGTTAGCAGATACAAATAAGTAAACTGTTAGTGTTAGCAATGTTGGTGAGCCTATTTGATATTTTTAACTGACTTCAAATAAGATGTATGTATGTATGTATTTATGCATGTATATATATGTATGTATGACTGACGACATTTGGCTCAGTTTGTAGTGACTCTACTTGCTGTGCCAGCGGTCGCGGGTTCGAGTCCCGCTAGGGGCATTCATTTGTGTGCTAATGCTTCAACATATTTATTTATGTACGTACGTATGTATGCATGTATGTATGTGTGTGCGTGTGTGCGTGCGTGCGCGCGTGCGTATATAAATAAAAAAAACCCGCATTACTTTTTTTGATTTTGAAATTGGTGTACCTTTTTAAAAACAGCATTTTTACATCTATTTATATTTCGTTAGTCGGTGTCGATCATCGATACAAGTGTGCTAAAAACCTAGTGAAGATATTTCTATAGATAACATTAAACATTGACCGATTAAGGAAATATTGGCCTATTAGCACAGATAATATTACAACTCAAATATTTGTCGACATCTAAATGTCTTTAAGATGGCTTCATCGTAGATATACGAACTTATATATTATCTTATATACGATTGTATGTATTGTATGTATTCAGCCCTTTTTCACGTCCCACTGCTAGGCACGGCCTCCCTTCAATACGAGGGGGATCAGACTATAGTCCACCACGCTGACCAAGTGCGGATGTCTTTCGAAAACTTGCTAGGTTCTCTCAGGCATGCAGGTTTCCTCACGATGTTTTCCTTCACCGTAAGACAAGTGGTAATCATGTTAGAAATGATCCGCACATGAAAATATCAGAGGTGCGAGACCCGGGATTTGAACCCGCTTCACTCGGTTTCCCAAGCAAGCGCGTTACCACTGAGCTACCACTGCTTTTATATACGATTACCTTTGTTATAATTATTATAAATTAATAGTATTACTAACGATATCACCTTAGTAATACTATTAATTTAAAATAACTATAGTTTGAATTAAAATAATCAAACGCTACTTATATTTAGTGGGTTTAATCAATAGTATTACTTCGGTAATATCCTTAACACAATAGACCAAGAATGGTCGCAGTGAATTCTATAGCCGTACAATGGAATAAAAAAGGTAATATCGTTACGTTAAAAAGGCAGCTTAGCTAATAAAAATATTTTTCTCTAGTTAAACGTAAATATATCATTCAAATAATTACTAAGTGATTTATAACGCGCCATGCCAGTAACGTTTTTTACGCAGTGTCGCGTGGACCTTGGTTACTTTGAATGTTTAAAATACCACTTTTCTTTAGTATGGTATAATAATAGAATATCAACACAAATATCATACAAATAGCAATAATGTACTGGTTTAACTATTTTTATATATTTACTAGCGACTCACCCTTGCTTCGCTCGGGTTCATCCCTAGATACGTTTAATCGGTTAGTATAGATTTCTCAGAAATGAGATATTTTCCTGCAGCAAAAAGTATCCTATATGTTGAACCGGATAACCAGCTATCGTCATACTAAACTTCATCAAAATCTCCAGTGGTTTTCTCGTGATGCGTTCCCAGACAGACCGACACAGGCAAAAGTCCTAAAAACTGTAGATTCGGCATCTGTATCGATAATAATGACTATAAGATTTTCCAAAAAATATTGAATGTACAGATTCGACTCAGAATTTGTATACAGATAGAAGATTCATTGAAGATTTATGACTTGAAGAAACACATAGGCATATGCATAATGCATATAACGTACCAGAACAAAGCGAGGGTAAATCGCTTTTTAAGTTTATTCTACAGGTAATGATTATTTTACAACCGACTTCCAAAAAGGAGGAGGTTCTCAATTAGACCGTAGGTGGATTTCTTCGTCGTTTATGAACCGATTTTGATGATTCTTTTTTCGTTTGCCAGCCAATAAAAATTAAAGCACACCGACTTCGAAAATATCTGATTAGGTATCTATTGTAAATGAAAACCCCCTTTTAGTTATTTTTTACTTTTCAGTGCCTAGAAGTCGGTTTTTTTTTTAAGTTTTTATATTAATATTCAGGGTGAAAACCATAGCTTAATAATTATGATGTAGTAGTTTCCCTTAAGGATAAAAAAAAAACTATTATTTACTTTCAAAGACTTTATTTCATTGTGATAGTAAATAGATGTTTTAAAGATATAAATTATGTTTTTACAATAAAATTAATTACATATTATGAAATTTACATACGAATTATGAGCAGTATATAATTAATTTAGTGATTCATAGATATGTACAATTTTAAGGTAAAACTACATATTTAATTACACATGTTCTAATATCATGTAAAAGCTACACTAATATGTTAATATATTAAATTATCATTACATAATATACTAGTATGACATGAAGTGAGACAGCACTATATCTAAATTTCACAATAAAAATCAAAAACATGAAAAATCTTCACGAATCATACAAAAATGATCGGCTTTATAAATTACAATCAAAGGAATCACTTAATTTCAACTGAATAATTTTTAAACCAAGTGGACATGACAATGCTTAAAATAATGATGATAAATTTCAGAAATGTATATAAAAGTAAATAATTATGTAACATACCTCATAAAGAAATACATATAGTTTCTAGATTTACTCGAATATTGACATTTTAAATTAAATTATCTTTTCAGCTTTTTTCGCAGAAAAATGTTGATTTTTGTTTTCTGACGTTTCGAATGCTTTACAGCCCTAAAGGAAGAGACCCTATCACGAAGAAATAATTTTATTTAAATACATATAATTTATTTATATGATAAATTACATTGGACTGGAACAAAGAAAAATCTAAAATAAACAAAGCTATTTTCAAATATAAAACACTGTCATCTCCACTTTAGTTAATATAATATAAAATATAATCAAATAACTTATGTATTATAATCTTAAATGTTACCAGCAATAGTACGTTTAAACCCTACTAGTATTTAAACATGAATGGACGAAATTGCAAACAGAAACTAGCAAGTAATATTGGCACAAGACAACTATAGTATATCAGTAGGCTAATTAAGTATTATTTATAATTATGTGAGGGGTTTTAAAATTTAATACGGGTTTTTTATTTGATTAAAAACACTATCAGAATAAGGCTATTCAATAAAATTATAGCTTTGCACTATTATTATGAAGGGTTCTTAGGGGTTTCTATGTTTGGGGCGTAGACAAGAAGTTCTATAATCGTTGAAGAATAGAAACTTTAAATATTGTATTTATTTAATACAATTTTCTTGTTAATGGCTTCAAAGCGCGTCAGTTAAACACAGACTACTTCGCCAATGTCACATAGAAAGAAAAAGAATTTAGATTATACTAGAATTAAATTTCCATTCCTCAATGATTGTAGAATAACACCTTGTCTAAGTCCTTTTAGTCTTCTTTTTCGTTTTCAAAGCAAAATCTTGTCATCCGCATCGCAACAATCAATAAAACTATGTAAGTTTAAAACACGAATAAATTCATCACATCACGTCTAATTACACATATACCTTTGTAAGTTTACTTAATATTTCGTGCAAATATCGTCAAATATTATGATATCTTATTAGCATCAATCAAACATCGAGTTATTACTTTACTAATGAGAGGAAGGAGTGTTCGTTAAGGAATAACTGTCGGTAATAATTTGAATTACCTCTGGAATACGATACTGGACAACATTTATTCAACTTTTATGTACGGTACTTCTTAATTTATAAGAGGATTACTTTTAACATTCATTATTGTTGAGAGAGGAAGCTTAAAATGCAAAATAATTAATATGGTAATAAATTTTAATTATTATTTTTATTTGCATAAATGTCTTTATAATGTTGAATGAAGGATACGTTTCGTTTTTGTGTTTTTGGATGAAAATTTAAGCATGGCATCTATAAATAGTGGAGGGAATAAAATAGTCTTAGGTTCAAAACTGGTATCGGGGCAAAATGACCCACGATTTCTAAACTATCAATATCATCTGGTCCCTTAACACCAGTTAAGAATCGTATTCTACACACGTAAGCAATTATGAATGTTTTTATACTTATGAAAATCATTGTGGATCACCCTTTTTTCAACACGCACGAAAATTCAACACACGTACATATTAGAAAAATTAATGAAGATGAATGAATTTAGAATAATTTAGACACAATATATACGTATTTAGAATAACGCGATCCCAGTTCCTGACATTCCAATACGCCTCAGATTCAAGAGCACTATAGTGATATTTTAAATTTGTAAAAGCATTTATAAAATAATCATTCATAATCGCTCACGTGTAGTATTTTTTTCTAAGAATAATATTTCTTTATATGCAGATGTAAATTTACTTAGTGCCATTGATTTGAAATACTTTAGCTTTATTTACAAACGTTTGAATATAATTGACTTACAATTTACAAAACATATAATATGCATTAAATTTTATATAAAGTATAGACTACAATCCAAATACAATTGTAAAATAAAAGTACTAGATACAATATATTTTGTGATGTTTAAAAGCTATGAATGTACGATTTGTAGGTAATATGAATATGCCTTTTAATGTTTCAAGTAATTTTTATAACTAATTCGTACATTGAAATAAAATCATCATACCTCCCATCGTGAAAAACATTTTTAAGTGAAGAATGTGACTTACTGTAATATAATCATACAATCTGACGTTATTTTAAAAATTCATCATTTGCTTACTTTCTAAAACACCATGTGTGCAGATATTATATCATTGGACCAAAGTTCAACCTTCAAATCTACGCTAATTTTCTACATAGATATAATGTAAGTCTTCAAGACAAATGCAGTATAACTACAGGCAATCGAAATCTAGTAACTATAGAATCTATCAAATGGACTAGCACTAAGTTACTACTAAGATTTAGATTTAAGACACTAAAATAATTACATCGTATAATTTAATATAATTGATACTTACAGGAGAATCTCTTATGAGAATATTAATATAGATATACACAATATTTAAGTGGCACAATAAAAATTTCGACAAATCGTAAATGTATTGTGCAAAACTTACACGCTATTAGTGGTAATAATTGAATTACACGTTGATGATGTTTAATGTATATAGACACTCAATAGAGACGTGAAAATTACAGACTATGATAAAACTATGATAAGAATAGACCAAACACGTATAGTCTGTGGTCCCACATCAAGACACACTTTTATAGAATCGAACCCTAAAGAATCCTACACTCTTCACTTCTTATAAAATATATTATATCCGATATGAAAACCACGGCGTAGTTTTATTTAAATCAATTATTTAAATAAAATGTCCTTTAAAGCAAAATTAAATCAAAATAAGTCTTTAAACATTCGTTGTAATACATACACGCAGCCTAAAATTTGATTAAACTCTAAATTCGCATAAAGATCTAGTTCAAATTCAACAGGTACTTCAATATAGACTGCGAATGAAATTTCTCACTTCAACACACTTAACTAGCCCATAACACACACTCGAAAGATAAACACTAATTTATAGTTCATGTAGTCCAATGAAAAGATGGAAGTAAGTCAAAGAGTCTTTCAAGGACTTTGTGCGGGACTCGGCCAAGGCGGCCTCATCTTTTCAAGAGCATATTTTAGCTGAAAGCTAGAATGTGAATGCTACAGATACTCATCTATTTGATCATAATCTTCATCTGGGGGTGATGGGCCAGATACGGAGAGGATTGGTAAGCCGAAATGTTTGACAGTTTCAACACTGCCGCTATCATCCGACTTTGCTTCCTCATTTATGGTGTCTTCTCGTGGCGCTTTGACTTTACATAGTCTTTCTGATGAATCACTCATTGCTGTAAGTGGTATGTTATCTGCCGATCTGTAAATTAAATAAATGTTGTGAGCCTTTTTCTAAATAAATCATAGTCAAGTCAACGAGAACATAGACTTCTAATAGATTATTTTTATTTTATTTATCGTCCCTTTCGAATTTGTTAGCACGTTGTAACATTTTATTTACAATTATGATACAAATATAAAATTTTTTGGTAGTGGTACGTCAACAAAATTACAATCTCTTAAAAACTTGTGAAGTGGGTCCAAACTCCGGAACTCTGATATTTTCGATGTTTTCATATTCGAATTACCCAACATTATTACCAATTGTCTCATAGTGAACGAAAACGTCAAGAGAAAACCCGCAAGTCCGAAAGAACCTAATTAGTTTTCGAAAGACAAGTGAAGTCTGCCAACCCACACTTCGCCAGCGTGATGGACTATGACATGCTTCTTGCATTGAAGGGAGGCCCATGCACAGCAAAAGGCTGACTAAATTAACCAAAAAAATTAAGATTTTAATCAAAGGAATAAATATAATAGGTACCTATGGTTCGATATCATGCACTATGATATGTTCAAAACCAACTATTTATATTTGGTATCAAAAAGAATATAATAATCATCCTATAGCAATCATAACACGTTTGTCATATATACGAGGGGAGGTCAAAAAGTTCGCGGAATGACAGGGAAGAAGGGTGAAATTAAATATGAAACTTCAATTGACTCCCTTCCTTGCTTGAAAAGACTATACCACTTGTAAATCATAGTCTTTCCAGGAGCAGAGTCCCCGTAAACAGCTACCATGTCTTGAAAACAGTTTGAGGTGTTTTTCCCTGTTTGGTGAGGAACTTTATGACGGCGCGATGTTCAATTTTTTCCATACTGGTGACTTTCTTCCCGATTCACTTGTTTAATCATTGATAACTCGAAGACTACTGACCCAATTAGGCTGAAACTTGGTATTTATAGCAAAAATGAGTTACTTAATTAGCCAGTACCTGGATAAGCATCCCTACCCCCGCCAACCCCTCCATTCCGCGAACTTTTTGACCTCCCCTCGTACTGTAAATGGTGATTGTGGAAAAAAGTAACTAGACATGTGGGAATCGTAGAGCTTTATAATTCCGTGTTCTACTTTAATATCAAAAAAAGGAAGTAAATATAATGAAGAGATATATATGTACATATTATGTATGTTCGTTTATACTCATAAGTTACCACATAAGTCCCAAAGTAATCTAAAATCTCTGAAGCCATAAAGGGAAGATACCAGTGAGATAAAAACTAGCATACATTACCCATTTTATATTTTAAACCTTACGTCACTTCCGCGTAGGATATATTTTAGACTGATAACTGTAGCTCATGAAAAATTTTTGTATATAACAGTATGTTACTGTGCTCCTACAATTTTTACTTGAGGTTTCACTTTAAGACCTACATACGTAACAAAAATGTTTTATGTATTCACTTCCTAAATAGGAATTATGATTTTTTTTAACAGAATATATTGTCAGGGCACTTTATAAGCAGCATTTTCTTCTTTTTTTATAATAATTGATTACTGGCAAAAGTATACAAAATTAAGTTAGGTCGTCAGAAAATGATGACCGACACGTTAATCACACTAATATTATATAAGCAAGTATGTTTGTTTGTTACTTGTTAAAGCTATAGCGGCTTAACGGATTTGAAGGAGGATGAAAGTAGCATTAATATATAGATTTTATCAACATAATAACTCTTTTTTTAACGTTGGGAAATGCATTTACGCATATCATCTGCATGCACATAGGCAGTTATGTGGGACTCACCGGCTAGGAAAACCAGTACTACCTAATAAAACCCAACGGAACCTACACCCGTTTAAATGGGACGTCGCAGAATTGCTTACGCATTCAACCACGATACCCCGACAACAGACCTACCAAAGCAGACAACAACCAAGGGGTTGCTCCCACGATTCACTCTAAGAAGTACCAGGACTAGCCCACACGGTACACTAGTTGGGCCGCCTTCCAGTGTGCCTCTTAGCTTCACAACGGTCTGGATTACCGGACGCTTATGAGCCACCCCCACCACGACGAAGTGAACATTCATCAGTGGGTACTAACATACCTACTGCGACAGCAGAACAGGGTGCAAAAGCTAGTGTTTTACAAATACATTAATCAAATTGAAGAGACTTTATTATCAATATTTTTATAAAAAACGTCCATATTCTTACCTTGCTTTCCGGCACAGCTTAGACTGAGAGCCGTGTCGCCGTAGAAACTCGCCTGGGTCGAAACCAGCGAAGCTTGTAGGCTCAGCTGATACGAATATTGCTGAGTTAACGCGCGGGCGATTGCACCGCGCCAATAAACGCTCCTCACATTCTAGACTCTGTGTGTGGGTGTGGGACCAACGCATGTGCTGTAAAAAATATAATATTAGCACCACGAAATAGTTTTAAATGCCTTTGTTAATAGGTTATATATATATATATATATATATATATATATATATATATATATATATATATATATATATATATATATATATGATACAATATTCTAATAAATGAATTCATTAAAAAAATATCTACAAATAAATCTCATTTTGAAATGTCACTGTAAAATTATTTTATTTCTAAGAACAATCTAATGTTAGATACTCGTACATTACATAATTTAGGGATTATAAAAAAAAAAAAGAAAAAAAAAACGTTTATTATCAAGCAACATAGGCTTATAGTTTGTTAGTACAATATAACTACTTAAGAACTATGTTAGTAAAACAAAATAAATAAATAAATAGCTACCACAGGGAGATTGATCCAGTCACATTTTGTACATGTAACTTGATTAACCTCCCCATGGTCGGCCCATCCAATCTTTCCGCAAATACCTTCAGGATGCTGTTGGTGCTTACCCTCACCCGTTGTATTACTGACGCCACCTTCTTATCGCGAAATAATCGTCAGTGTGTGCATCTGCAAACATGCCTGACGCACTACAATAATAAGGAAGCCTCAGCAGTGCCCTGAAGGCATTATTGTATTGAATTCGCAGGACGTGTGCCGCTCTTCGAATACAGTTAGCCCAGAGGCTGCTGGTGTAGAATGTTTGGCAATAAGCCTTAAACAGTGTAATTTTAACAGGTACTGAACAACCAGCAAACCTTCGAGCCAACATATTAGCCCTTACAGCCAACGCCCTACGTTCTCTTTCCATGTCTTTGTCGTCTTTTAAATTTTCAGTTACAATGTGTCCCAGATATTTAAATTCAGTTACTCTCTGTAACAGTGTACCACTAAGTTACTACTAACAATTAACCTGAATTTACCTTGATTTTATATTCTAAATGTTTAGTTTCTTTATAGAAAAAAAAGTAAGTGTGTGCAATTTACACATGGTAAGTGAAACTTCAGAAAAGTAACCTACGAGAGAATGAGATGAACATATATTTATGTTTTTGTCTCTTTCTCATGTCGCGTTTTCATTTCATCGTGTTTCACATCACAACGATTTAAAAAAAAAAAACACTTCAATTAACATCTTTGTATAGTGTGTATTTAATAGTGTATAAATATAATTCTATTTGCAATAATATACAATTTTAGATTCAATTAATAATTTGTATAACTGTGCAAAATCTAAACGTATAAGTAAAATCAACTCGAAAGTGGAATTTGATTACGAACCGTAATAAATATTGACAGCTTGACGTTTATTACTTACGAAGGAAAATTGTATGAAAATAATAACATTAAAACACTTTCGTTCTTAACACAATTTTAGAAAGATTATAATATTGGTGAAGTTTATACAAAATTAACTATAGTATAACTTTTCGGAGTTTCTGTAATAAGTTGCCGTCTGGTCTCATACACGTTATCCTAACTTTGCGGTCTTCATTATTTGTTTTATGAAGTAGCGATAGAATAATGCCAATAATGAACATGCTCTAGGTAAATTAACGATTGATGTTATTATAACACTAGCGACTCACCCTCGCTTCGCTCGGGTTCGTCTCTAGGTATATTATATATAGTTTATAGTTTAAGTAGAAGAAATATAGAAAAAATATAATGTATGTATGTATATAACTTCCCTATTTGAATCGGATATTATTCAATTTTTCAATGGTTTTAATTTTTTTTCGTGGGATCCTATTTTTTTTCTAAAATAAAATAGCCTAACTTACTCCTTATTACATCAGTTATCTGCCAGTAAAAGTCCTGTGAAAATCGGTCCAGCCATTTCAGAGATTAGCCGGAACAAAGACGGACAAAAATTGTAAAAAATGTTGTTTTGGTATATGTACCGAGTATATATGCATCCATATACATTTAGTAAATTATCTATTTTAATATTACAAACACATATTCCAATTTTCTTTCTCTCTCCATTCTCCAATCTGTATAGATTTCTTTGATAATGTTTTCAATATCAAATGTAATGAAAGATGTTCAAAAATTTAAAGTGACAGTGAGTAGAGGAGTGAGAAACATAAATAAATAAAAAAGCTTGTTATTTAATCAGCTGTTATCACTCTGCTATTAGATTTTAAAGTATATTATATAAGTTGTCTAGACCGATTTTGGCCACGGTGGCCAATCTCATTGAGACTAGCCATCTGCGCAAGAGATTTTATAGTGCACAAGTATACATGTCATATTACAATACAAGTGATATTATAGAACACAAGTGCACTCTCTATTCCTGTCATTCTCATACTCCGGTGGGACGACTACTCGACGCGACGGGTGAGAGTTAAGGCGCAGGACAGACGGCTTTGGCTACCTACACTACACCACCGAGACAGTTCGGCAGAATGGAAAGTATACACTATATTATGTTCATATCTATACATGATCCAAAATATGGATGCATATATTTTTACTATTTTTATGTTGTTTTTTTTAAACATTTAACCGCTTGTAACTAAATTGTGTAATTAAGTCTTCGACCTCATATAAAACCTAATGTAATTCGAGTTTGAGTTTGAGTTGAGAGTTTGAGAGAGTTTACTCATTTCATTCATGATAAGTTTGACAATACAGTTGGTTCACATTGTTTTTTTTTTAACTAATATTTAAGACAGTGTACCTTTGATATCTAAGAAAACTTATTACGTAGTCAATAGCATTAGCATTTCTGGGAATCAAACCCGAGAAAGCCCTTTAACCACTGGTAATTTAGTATAATTTAGTACGATATTATACCATGACGTCAACCGGATTTATTCTATAATATTTCTTAAAGTCATAAAATATTTTGTCGAAATGGCTATAAAATTGTTTTAATAACAGTAACAAAACTCATCGCTTGTAAAATGATATATATTTATTTCAAAGTTATGTCTTTATGAGAACTTCAGAATATTAATTGTATCAAACTTTGTTAACGTATAGTTCCAAATGTTAGCGAATTCCATAACCAACGACTGTTTTTTGATAAAAGCTATCGAGTCCTTTTACTTGATCCTTTTTTTGAAGTTATACTTCTTTTGGGACGTTTGGAAAAAATATGAGGGTAAAATTTTTACTATGCACGCTCACACCGACAGCCAAAAAGCGACATGATGAAGTTAGCTGACAGCGACATGATGAAATAAGCTGCTGTTTGTTGCCATGGTAACCGTTGTTATTGCCTGACAAACGATATATAATATTACATTCTTTCCTTAAATGATATTCTATAAATATGTATATGATTGTAATAAGCCTTATTTAATTATTTTATTAATTTAACGTTCCTCTTACAAACAGAGAGTTGTGACACACGGGATAAAATTTTTAGCTAATTTTGTTCTGTTACGCTAAAGAAGTATAACTTCTTACGTGCGTACATGAGTACACACAGGCGTTTTTTTTCACCCTACAACACTGTAGTTGAACGATGATATGTCAAGTGTTGGTTCACATTTTTGTGCTAAGTCATAACATGTATATAGATTTAGTGACGCAGTATGACATTTGAATGACTGGCATTATCTACTGCGGGCGATGAGTTTAATCCACGTGGAATATTTTATTGACCATTCAATTATTCTATGAAATACTTATTTAGACACTAATGAAAAAGCAACAAACAATACTTATTAGTTTTCGTTTTACTCTTTATCTTTCTTTATTAATTAAAACTGAAATATTCGCTTTCTAAAAGAATCGAACCCGTATAATCCACACAAATAATGTAAAAATTAATTTGATACTAGAACCTAACAAACGTTAGACCAAAATTTGGCACACAATATACATATATAGCTCGTATAATAAAATCCATATTTTGAAAAGTTATATGAGACTTAAACGTTAGCAGGACTGTCAATGTAAAGCACGCGATTCGTGAGTTAGTGTTCAGGAACAAAAACTTAAATCGTTTATTGTTCCGAGGCAAAAGCTTAGCAAATATAAAAGGAAATCATGGATATTTGTTAAGGAAATGTTAGCTTTGAGTGCACGGCTATTAATTTAACTTCAATAGTCGCTTTGGATAGTTTTTAAAGTTCTATCAAACACGCCATATTCATAATATACATACATACATATTTTTTTAACAAAATAGCATTACAAGATTAGTTGTGTTGTGTGTATTAGTTTGAGAGGTTGCTAATCTCCTATATATAATTATTGTGTACGTATGTATGTCACTGAACTCCTAAACGGCTGGACCGATTTTGATGACTTTTTGCCTTTTTTTAAATGGGTTTTTGGATGGTTTAGATTCACAACTGGACCCCGTAGTGGCACTGCAGTGGGGTTCTAAGATTTTTGTAAAAACGATATTTCGGCAGGAAAAATCAATCGGGTCCGGTAGTATTTTAAATGTTAAAAATAGTCTGAATTATTTGTTATCGGCTTTTACTATAAATGTGATTCAAATCTCATATCTTATTGAAAAAAAAAAAACAACATGTCTAATTTACAAGTCAAACAACTCGCTCAATTGCTTTTAGCTGAGTTGCGAGAACAAAGTGTTTCATTGGTTAATGTTTCCAGTGTAATAAATATAGGTACCCAAGCGCCAAAACACGCCATGTTAGTTTATGGACAAAGTAAATTAATGTGTAAAGAAATTAAAAATAAATAACAATCCTTTAAAAATGACTATCTTTGAATTCTCTTTATCTACGAGTAAATAAGAATTTTTTACATAAGTTTTAATTAAAAAATAAAACATTAAATTTTTAAATTATACATTTAAACACTGCTTTTAAATTAAAAATAGAATGTAAGATCTTATATTTGTGATAAGTTTGAATTATTTAAGTTATATTGTGTATATTTTTTAAAATAAATCTTGAAATTTAAAATTAAAAGAAATTATATATTAGAAAATCTATATAATACTATATTTTAACTTAACAGAAAATCATATGAAGCTTTTAACACATCAATGTGCGAGTACAAAGTGTTCCATTGGCTTACATTTCCAGTGTAATAAATATAACAAAGCATCAAGAATAAAAATTCACAGCGTGACTTGAATGTGATAAAAAAAAATGGTAAATAAATGTGCTATGGTTTGGTTCATTGCGAGACAAATGATACGCTGAAAATGCATTTTGCACCGACTAAGCTTCATTCATAATTCCATTGTGTATTCCAGTCACGTCCGTATTAAAAATGCTTTATTTTTTCTCCACGTATTCAGCCAACGATGCGAAGGACTTTTAATCCAATATAGCTCACATTGTTCGCTCAATCCAATACCACGAAATGGTAAATGATACGAAAAGGAAATAAGAAAATTTAATATGTAGAAACCTTTACATTTACTGTTTTTTGATGGAAATATTTGTTTGCTAAAACGAAATACTGTATAAAATTCTGCTATAAAATGTGAAACGTTGTATTAAACATTCTTTGTAATATTATTATAATAGAAACATCCCTGCAATATACTTTTTTCGTATGTATTGATTAGTTTAAATCAAAATATCATCAATACCAAAAATAATACATTTTTTACGTACATAGTATAATTATTTGTACCGTTATTATCAAATGAATAAAACCTGTCGTTTTTAATTTGTAATTGCTGAACGTTTATATTTAATCTTCTGCTTAAAATGCAGGATGTTCAACAATACACAAGTTTCGAGCTTAAGAGCAAACAGGTTTACCAGTATAACCTCATTTTGAGAAAAACACGCTATACTGGAGCTAAAGGTATTATTTCTTTGTAAAAAATCCCGCTGTACCCAAAAATCTGAGATTTTTCTGGAAAAGCTGAAAAGTACGATACAAAAATTATGAAAAACGAGCCAAAACAGCAACAGCCGTGTACAACCATGAGGTGAAAATCCAATCGTGATGCCTGTGCAAAACCATACAATTTGAGCGTGCGTGTTGGAATAGCAAAAACGTGACGCGACTTGTAATTCGTACGGTTAGAACAAAGTAGTTTGTGAATTTAGAAAGCACTATTTGGTTCAAAATTTTTAATTCAATAAGAAAATTCAATCCAATGAAAAGTTAATCAAATAGTTCTTTTTAAATCACCTTTATTCTATGGTGTACGAATTGAACACACGAGTAAGCGTGTGGCTTACTTGGTGATCGCAACCAGCGCAGCGACATTGGCAGTGAGGGCACGCCCGCGGCTTAGCGCGGGCGGGGCTCTGCTACCTGCATTGGTTTATGTCGTCAGGCGCTGCATGCAGCAAGGCAAATTGGCAGCCGCAATCGCGCGCACTCCGACGAGGATATTGGAAGCAACGGTCCAGAAGACAGCACACGTCCTGCATACCAGATTGTTTGAGCAACGGAATGTTATAGCAATTTTGTTTACTATTATCTTAATTTGGTCCTTCGAGCCGGATGTATGAGTCTATGGGTAGCTTAACAAAAATAGCGTTAGCATCGAATACATAATTATAAATATGATACATATAATTTATATTACAGAAGACATATAGTATGTTAAGAATTGAGTGTGTTTTGAAAGCTACTAACATAATACAAGCATCAGGTGTTTATATTTATTTTATATTAAATTACATACGAGTGTTTTTAACTCTTATAATGAAACTGACTGTTATATTACACGCGTATTCATTTATATTTTTGCTAAGTGTTACACAAATTTATTTTATTTGAAAGATTTAATAATTTTATACAATTTTAAATATTTATAGTAAATTTTATAACGTTTCTTAAAAGTAATGAACTAAATCTCGTGTGATTCTCTTTTAAAATAAAATTTAAGTTTTAACCATATGTCTTAACGGATCGTTTAACTTCATATAAGTTTTCTAATATATTGTTTCATGGTATATAAAGAAAATGAAATTCATAAGAGTTTCTATGAACCAATACAGAAAATATAGAGTTAAAACAGTGAAACATAAAGTTAAAATTGTTATTTCTTTCGCGACTCCGTACGAACTTTATAGCCCTGTCGTGATTACGAAAACAAGATGACTTTATTTTAAATTTCGTTACTTTTTATAGGTGCGATCTAATTTTTTTAGCGTGATTTGTCGTAAGCAAAGGAAATATTCCTAAGTGCATAACAATAGGTAATGGACTATTGCTTTATTATTCCAATTAAAATGGAACACTTAGTGGAATGGAAATATGTATTTTATGGATTGAAATTGCTCGCGTGGCATTTACATAGTGGTACGCTATCGGAAATATGTGGGTAAGTAAATTATAGGCAATTAGTTTTATTTTTATAGAAAAATATACAAGAATGGATAAATAATAATAAACATGGACGATGTGACCTCAGCTTATATAGATTAAATCATTTATATACGTATATAAATTATTATTATCATTACATTTATAAAGCTTTATCATTTTTCAAAGTATATACAGTATCGTTTTTAACTTCTTATCTATTTAAATATATCTACGAATTTTGATTATTTTTTGTTTAACTATTTACATATTTAATAGAAAAGTACCTGGGCGACCGAGCTTCGCTCGTATTTCTTTTTCTGTTATATCATATTTTTTAGATAAAAAAAAACTTAAAACTTGAATAAGTACAAAAAAAGACAAAAATAAAAACTTTGTACCCGACTAGGATTCGAATCCGGATACCTGTGCTTGTCTATCTTGCACCTTGGCCGCTTGACCACGATGTTTATGATCGAGCGTAAGAAATTATCGACCATATTTTGCGTGGAATAATGCGAAAGTAAAACCACATGAAAACTCGAAAATACGCATTTTCCCAGACATGAGACTAATCTAGATCGATTTTTCGCCCCTGAAAACCACTACATACCAAATTTCAGCGAAATCGTTAGAGCCGTTTCTGAGATTGCCGGTATAAATAAATAAATGTACAAGAATTGCTCGTTTAAATATATTAGATATAATAATAAGTATAATAGCATTTTGAAAGGGATACGCTTTTGGTTTCCAAGTATGTACATAATATAATATAAATTCATACATAACTTTGTCTTTACATTTTATGGTAAATATCTCAAGATGACGTGGCTTTGAGAAATTTCTAAATAAGAATATATACGATCGTGAGATTAAGAGATTTT
This sequence comes from Fabriciana adippe, assembly GCA_905404265.1. Taxonomy (NCBI): domain Eukaryota; kingdom Metazoa; phylum Arthropoda; class Insecta; order Lepidoptera; family Nymphalidae; genus Fabriciana; species Fabriciana adippe. The sequence goes on along the minus strand of FR989995.1, from coordinate 10,779,189 downwards.
AAAGTACTAAAGTAAACTACACGAGCTTTATTATCATATGTGAAGCGTATTTTATTACGTTGTCGTATATCGTATGTAGTACCTAGAGTGAATTTAGACTGACGCAAGCATGAACATGTGTAATATATTTTTTTACTAGCATTGCCCGCGGCTCCGCCCGCGTCAGATGATCAAAAACCAAATTCTTAGATTTTACATAGTAGTATACTCTTACATATACCAATTTCATTTCGCACCGTATGATCGGTAAATAATCACAGTGATTGACAAAGCCACAAAGGTTCGTCCGTTAATCTCATATTTAATTTAGTAATATTGCACTTTTTATTTTAACAATAACGTTTATAGTATGTCTATACTTCTGTTTTGTTTGTTTGTTTAGTTTTGGGCGATAAACTCTCAAGCTACTGAATTAATTTTAATCATTTATTTACTAAAAGACAGCTATTGATTAATTTCTTTTTAGCTGATTATTTAAATTACATAATAATAACTTTTCTTAATTAATAGTTAATTTGTCGCGAAACAGGGATGGGTTAGCGCTAGTTAGTAATATATTCCGAAACGGTTTTCAAAAGAAAGTGTTGGGAAAAGAGAAAGATTCAGAAGTACATAATTAAAGTAAATAAGTAAATAATTTTGAGAAAATTATTTTTATTATTTCAAATGACTCTGCTAATACAATTCTGTACCTTTAGTGAAAAGTGGTATAAGTCAAAAAACCTCGTTTTGAGAAAAATGAATACAAAGTTTTGCAATTTTTAAATGGCTACAATTTTTTTATTACAGAGATTTTTTCTTATGTTTTGACTTTTATCAATTGGAAATTGTTATTTGTATATCCGATAAGCATTGATCGTGTTAAAAAAAAACAAGAATCTGAGATAATTAAAAAAAACTAGACTTATATCATTAGCTACATTTAAGTTCTTATGTGTATAATGTTATAATTTAAATTATATCATTTGACATACTATAAAATGCACTGGTTTTGAACGATACAAGTATTATTAAACATGTTTTTGATAGCAATAGAGTTCTTAATATTAAAAACACTAGAACTAAGTTTGTTCAGAAAACAATGAGATTTCAAGGGTATTGTGTCTTTCTAGTGTGCTGTGATAAAATCAAAGTTATATCACTTTACACCCATTAAATATAATAAAAGATGTGGTGTATATCGATTTATCTTTAATTATATCGAATAAACTACAAAACTTTCAAGGTGTAAAGTAATACAAGTTTAATTTTATTTCTATTATAGGAGCCTAGTAGCATGTATTTATACTGTCGGGGTCTGATATCATTTAAAAAGCGGGTGAATAAAAGTGAAAATACATTAAGTAAACTTATACTTTTATTATTTATTATATACTAGCAGAATCCGCGGCTTCGCCCGTGATCAAACTACGAAAAAATAAACTTTTTCGCAATACATACTTTATTACTTGCAAAATTAAGTTCGTATAAATTTTATTATTTGTTAAAGATATATGGAAAACAAATTAAATTTTAGCGATCGTAACTCAAAATATCCAGTATCTTAAAAGATGTTAAGCATATATTCTGTAAATAGATTCATACTTTAGGTATTTAGCAAGCTCCACTACCTATGTTTTTTGCACATTTTTCTACTCCATGTTTCAAAAATTAGAGGAAGAGAGTACAACGATACAATCGCATACAATGTTTACGACTTTACAATCATGTAACTCGGCTAATATGGGTTTTTTAACTACCATACTAACAGGCTAACATCTACGTTATATTTAAAGACCCAGTGTTATGTACACCTGAAGCTTACAGTCTCCCTCCTTCTCCTTCTTTTTAATTCTTATTTTGCTATAGCTTTTTGCTCGCGGTTACGTTCACGTGAACTGAAACTTTTTTCAGTTTTAATTTCCATTGAATTTATATGTTGTCATATAGAATTTTTAATTCTATGTCTAGAGTAAAAGTCTAGATTCACTTAACTTAGTCTACGCTAAAAAAACTAATCACAAATATACCACACTGATGAATGTTCTGCCTAGTTCTGGGTTCTGCTAAAATGTCCCTGTTAGAAGCTATCATCTCTTAAGTCTATGCTTGGTATTTTTAACGACTGGCCCTGAGATATATTAATGGTCATTTCAAAGCAATCTTTAAGAAGGAATTACAATAGATTAAATTCAAAGGTGTAGTCAGAGGTTATCAGTGGTTTTCGAGGTATGAATTCTGATTCCCCGCGAGCACATTTAGCAAACACAGTGACCACTAAAATGTTTAATGAATTACACACAGTTTAATCCAGTTACATAGCTTAGGCGACTTTTTTATTGCAGATGTGCCAACTTTCAGGAGGAGGATATAGATAGCAGGATACTCTCTAGTTAGGTTCTCTTTCTCGCACTCTAGGTCTGATATAGTTATCGCTGCTATGGCCAGCCCAAAAGTTATACATAATTTTCCTTTGGATTCAAAATAATTTCCGTTCTCTACTTTACGTCCCACACAGTAAGTGTGCATTAACAGAGAACTTGAGCCATGTTACTCTATTTAAATATATTTAACTCTCAAAGTTCGACGCCCAGTTTTACCCACTTAGGGGCTTAATTTAAAACAGAAATATACAATAAATGTTTGTTTAATTGTATTAAAGAGCATTAATACCAAGATTCAATTAATTCTGATCATAAACAATTTTTTCCTTATATAAACAGCATAACCCCCTTTTAAGGGATAGATTTCGAAAAAAAGAAATGATATTTGTATTGTTTTCGCTTTCTTTTTATAAGTAAATACTATTTTCCGTGCATCAATTACAGAGTTTCATACAATCTTTTATCCCCTATTTTAGCTTCATAGGGGATGAATTTCTAAAAATCCTTTCTTAACGGATGCCTACATTGTATAATATGAAATATGTTCTCCAAATTTCACGTTTCTATGACCAGCGGTTTAGGCTGTGCGTTGATCGAACAGTCAGTCAGGACAAAGCATTTTAGGTATATAATAGATAATAATCAATAGTGTTTTACTTTATCAGAGCACTTTTATTACTGTCATCACTCTTCTCAGAATCGGTATTTGGGATGTAAAAATGACTACTGCCTGAACTAAAGTCAAAAAATATTTGGATAGAATGTTCTGGGGTTGGTGGAATTGAGGCATCTGAGTCTTCTGTCGTTCCATCAAGTTATTTTGTTTCAGTATGTTGGATTAGTATGTCTTCTTTGGATGAATTTTCAGATGGTTGTGTGTTAGTATTTAGCTCTCCGGTTTTTTCCTCCGATTTATTATATATATATATATATATATATATATATATATATATATATATATACATACATATAAGTTATATACCAGTCGGACTGGCGTTAAAACTTAAAGCACGATTTCCTCCTCCACCGTCATTGCCGTTCTCGCTTTCTTACTGCGGAAACGCCCGGTCAGAAAAAGATAGAAGCGAGAAGATGAAACTACACGTATCACTTTACACAATAATCACTATTATCAATAGTTTTTAAAAATTCTATACTACAACGATATAAATAAATTTATATTATTAAGAACTAAATGCGTTAATAAAACTATTTGACGTGTAATTTGATAGAGGTTTAGTTGTACCACTTAACACGTTTGCGGCATTAATACTGCATAAACATATGAGATATAATTAGAGTTATATTATCATTCACAACTGATATTTTTATGGTATTTTTTGTGTCATTTAATATAAAATGTATTGTATCATCAAGCACAAAGCTCATGTAATTAATATTAAATGTGTCAAGTATTACAAATCGAGATAGCCTTATTTACACGTACTTGTTTTAGTCAAAAGGTTTAGTTCAATTTAATATTACTAAAGACATATCAGTTTACACAAAAAATATCATCAAAATTAACCAAAAATGCGACTTGTATTATTGAGCACGAAACTTATTTCCCGTTCTATATTAGATAGAGTTACACCGATTAGATAGAAAAATCAAAAAAAATTCAAGCTTCAATATTGTTTATAGAACTAAAAACTGCTACAAGTTGAGTTATATCACTTTTCACTAAAGGTACAGAATTAAAGTCGTAACCATTTTATTGCGTCCTTTAAGCCTTCCACCTTTCAAGAAAAGGTGTAAAAAAATCAGAAAATGTTGACGTATAACAGTTTCTAAAATACTTTAAATATACATAAATTATTTTGCAGATATGGAATATTTTTAGTTACCCGCTTTGTCAGTTTAACAACCATAAACTTGTTTTCCATAAAATGTTAAAAAATAATATGAAACAAACTTATTTTTACGGTTTAAAATGTGTCGATATTGATGTAACGTAAATATTATTCGTATTTATTTTAGTGTTAACCTAAAAAAATACGTAAGTAAGAAAAACAACACAGTATTTTGCTATACGGAACCTATAATGCGCGAGTTGGACTTACATTTGCCCAATTTTTACAATAACATTATTTATTTTAGTTAAATTACAAACATTTTCATTTAAAAATTGTTTTGGCCAACAAAATATTAAAACAAACGTTTGCTTTATAGATAATTTGAACACGGGTAATTTAGTAGCAATTCTAATAAAATCATAGAAAGGTTATATCTGTACATTCAATTTTTTGGAATTAAAACTGCGTAGTTTAAAAACACACGGCGACATCTATTGTCAAATATCTAAATAACACATAAATAAACATTTTTAGAATTATTTTAATTAATCAAATAGCGCTATTGATACTTATTTTTCAAGATAAGCTATTTTTAATAGTTTTTGCCATATTTAGTAAGTTACCTTGCTAAAATGCTTATAGTATCATCGTGGTTTTAATATAACCGGATTTTATATTTTTTCTCAGAAATTAGATATTTTCCCGCGGTGGAAAGTATTCTATATGTTGACCCGGATAACCAGCTATCAACATACCAAATTTCATTAAAATCCCTCCTGTGGTTTTTCTGTGATGCGGTAACACACAGACAGACTAAAATTCTAAAAACAATACCTTCGGCCTCTGTACCGATAATAATGTCTATTTCAATAAGATTTTCCAAAAAATATTTAATGTACAGATTCGGCTTAGTTACAATTATGTATATAGGTAATATAGATATATATCAATTTTTAAACCATATACTTAGATTTTTTTTGGTTATTTGGGCACGGGCATGACCGCGTGTAATTCTAGTCGTTCTAGTAAGACCATAGAAAAGTCACATTTATAGATAAAATGTTTTTTTCGAATGAAAATTACGTATTTTAGAAACTCATGGCGACATCTAGTAATGGTTTTCTAAAGTACACCTAACTAAATATTTGTAGAGTTATTTTTATGTATAAAATATCGCTATTGATATGTTTTTTTTCGAGAGAAGCTATTTATAATTGTTTTTGACCTATTTTGTAAGTTGCCTTGCTAAAATGTTCATAGTTTCAGCGTGGTTTTATTCTAAGCAGTTTTTGTATTTTTTTCTCAGAGATAAGATATTTTCCCGCAATAAAAAGTACCCTATGTGTTGACCCGGATAACCAGCTATCATCATACCAAATTTCATCAAAATCCCTCCAGTGGTTTTTCCGTGATGCGGTAACAGACAGACAGGCAGACAGACAGACAGACAGACAGACAAAAATTCTAAAAACTATAGTGTCGGCCTCTGTATCGATAGTAATGTCTATTTCAATAAGATTTTCGAAAAAATATTTAATGTACAGATTCGGCTTAGTTAGAATTTTATAATATGTATAGATATAGATAGATATATGGAGATGGATTACATTGTAAATTAAATAAAATAATAATAAGTAACAATAACTAAAGAACTTATGGTGGTCTAACATCATAAAATTAAAAATAATTTGGGTAAAACATATGTAAATGCAACAAAAAAAATGTATACATTTTTGTTATTATGAAGTACCTATATAAAACACAGTGGTAGCCCTAAATAAAATCTTTATACCCAGCCAAGGTACATGCCTCAATATTTTATCGTAGAATTCTATAGGATATAGGAGTCGGGAAAAAATTTTAAACTAAATTTACATACATCATTTATATAAAACATTTGTCTTCTCTCTCACTAAAACTCTTAGTTATTAAGGAATAAAAAATATCCTAAGTTCAGGAAAATAAAAAATAATCTAAATAAATGCCATTCAAATAATCCTTGTGCTCGTTTAATTTAGATAATCGCATTTCTGTATATGTATCTATATTATATTTACTTTAGGTAAAGTAAAAAAGAAACAATGTAAATGTTTTAGATCGATTTTATTTTATGCATATCGACTTATTCATTAAACTAGAGAATTAAATTTTGCACTAAATAAAGCTAAAATGTTTTGAATTTAAGTAGAGGTTTTAGCGAGATGCACAGACATATAAACAAGCAAACAAAAATTTAAAGAAGCTATTTTGAATTTTTTTCATTCTCTCACTTATTCTTCAGATTTTTCAGTTATTTTTTAAATATCATAAATATATGGGCTTAGAAATTCTATGATTTAATTATATAAATATTTGCCTGTGGCTGTGGGTAGGTAATTTTTTTCAAGTACCTATAATAAATGCTCAGCCCCTTAGGGTTATAGCGTGAAGTCACTTATAACCTTCCTCAATAAATCGCCTTCGCTGTTGACAGACTTCACACATCAAAACTTATCTAAGACACGAATATTTCCTCCTAATGTTTTTCTTCACCGTATTATCAAGTAACACCATGTTTTAAATTGACACCATTTTCAGAAAATTTCAGAGTAGCGAGAGCTAAGATTTGAACCCACTTCGACTTTCCAAGACGAGCGTGCTACTAATGAGCCACCACTGCCATGAAGTGCCTATTACTTGAACATTATTTGTAATACACTTAATATTTAACGAACACCTTACTTCTATCTCTTTAAAAATTCTATTACAGCAAGGAAAGTTCACGGGGTCGATTATCGTCAAGTTTCCTTGAGCTAAGTCTCGGAAGCTACTGTTCTAAGACAGGGTAGTTTTTATTGATAAATTATTCACTTAAGTGCCTACCATCGTTATAAATATCAGGCTGTAGTTACCCCTTTGCATTTTAATCAAATAAACTACGAAGTTAGATTACCGGTGGAATTAATTTCTCAGAATATATCACATTTACGTGTCTAATAGTTCTACTATAAAGTAAATGTTAAATTAATTATTGCTTGATAGCAGTAACTTCCTCGACTTAGGTTTCGTAATGTAATGGAATAGTAATAATTTATAACAGCTCAGTCAGTGTCAGTGGCAGGGGGACCAGGGATAGGCCTCATAGTCCACCACGCTATCCCATGGGAACTGTAAATTTTTCCGGAATGAAAAAAAAACTTATTTGCTATTCCAGACTATAATTTATCTCTATGCCAAATTCCATGCAGATCTGTCCAGCCGTTCTGGCGTGAAAGAGTAACAAACATCATCCATCCATTCTCACAAACTTTTCGTCTCAGGTCCAAACACGTCCATTGCTGGGCATAAGCCTCCCACAAAGATTTCCACGACAACCGGTCTTACAAACACAAAGCCAAGTTGGCAGACTTCATCTGTCTATCGAAAACTGGTTAGGTCCTCAGACATATAGTTTTACCCACGACGTTTTCCTTATTAGCAAGTGGTAATCATGTTGAAAATTATTCGCACTTGCAAATGTCAGGTGCGAGACCCGGGCTTAAACTTGTTTTGTGTTTAAAAAGTAAAGTCACTTAGAGTTTCAAGTGAGCTTGTAACTATTTTGAGGTTTATTAGGATATTTTATGATTTCTTCTATAGATAAGTGCAAAAGGTATACCCGTCGCTATAAAGTAGGTAGAACTTATCTATACCTACAAAATGAAAGAGGAAATCAGTAAGTGCGATGTCAATGATGTGCACTTTGAACTTAGTACTTAGAGTACCTATGAATTTAGTACCTATAAAACTATGCATGTAATAAAATAATTCTGAGTCGAATCTATATATTAAATTTTTTGGACAATCTTATTGAAATAGTCATTATTATCGATACAGAGGCCGAATCTATAGTTTTTAGATTTTTTGTCTGTATGTCTGTCTGGGAAAGCATCACGGGAAAACCACTGGACAGATTTTGATAAAATTTGGTATGATAATAGCTGGTTATCCGGGTCGATATATAATATACTTTTTACTGTAGGTAAATATCTCACCTCTGAGAAATCTATACTAAATGTTTAAACGTAACTAGGGACGAGCCCGAGTGGAGCGAGGGTGAATCGCTAGTAAATAATAAATATATGCCATATTTATTCATGGACATGGCATTATTAACATTTAATTATTTGCTAAATTAACTAGAATTCAGTCAGCCAGACATTAATTACTACTACATTCAAAAGTAGCATATTAAAAATGTATTTATACAAAATAATTCAGCCAAAGCACGTTGTTATTTGCATTGGGTGTTTATGTCGGTTTTAGTAATACGGCTTGTTTTCATACCTTTTGAGGTTAATATATCTAATTTTATGTAAACATCAGCTCTGGGCTGCGTTTGTATCTAAATGTAGTTTACATAATATTATGTACTTAAATTTAATTATTATTAGACCACCTTTTATTTATCATGTTGGGAGGTCTGAGTTATATTTTTATTAGTTAAACTAGCGAATCACCCTCGCTTCACTCGGGTTTGTCCCTAGGTGATTCTTTAAATTAATATAACTTTTTTATTTATGAACTGATTGAAATAAAACAAATACTGAATGTGAAGTGAAGTTTTCCACAATACATTTGTGAAAACCACACCCAATTGATTAAGCCGTTTATGAGATTAGTGTGCACGAGCAAATACACAAAAAATCTAAAAACTCTTTATTTTGGGTTCTATTGTGTTAATAAGCCCTAATATAATAAAGACACTAATAGTTTTCCTATAATATCTTCCATGTACAGACGGCGATCAATTACACTTTTATTATATGTAAAGACTAGCAGAACTCGCGGCTTCGCTCGCGATTAAACTACGAAAAATACGAAATTTCATGCAAATATATCCAAGGAATAAAAAGTTTCATACAAACTTTTATCCCCTATTTCACTATTTTGACTTTGTTACATCTTTCAAATAAATAAGGAAACAACATATTTATAATTCAAGGAAGAAAAAAAGGTATATTATAAATATTATCTAATTCATAAAATTTTTGCATAGCATGATGTAGACTGACTTATGTGACTAGATCAGATTTCTTACTAATATGCAGTTCTAAAGTAGATTTATAATAATCAGTTTTCTTTTAACTATTGATGTATTTTTTTTATATATTTAGTAAAAATTTTAATATTGAACTCATAATTAATACAAAGGTTTATGCTTAAAGAACTCCAAAAATGCTTGATAAAACAAGAAATATTTTCGATACATAGTTTAAATGGAGACAACGTTTAAATTACAATATACACATCTATCGAAAAATAAAAGTTATTTAATCCAGTAAAATAATAAAAAAACCTGGCAAAGTACGTAAAAATACTAATAATATAAATCCAAATCCATACTAATAATGTAAATGTAAAAGTTTGTGTTTATAAGACCGGTTGTCGTGGAAATCTTTGTGGGAGGCTCATGTCCAGCAGTGGACCTGTTTGGGCTGATACGAAAAGTTTGTGAGGATGGATGGATGGATGTTTGTTACTCTTTCACGCCAGAACGGCTAAACGGATCTGGATGAAATTTGGCACAGAGATAGATTATAGTCTGGAATAGCAAATAAGTTTATTTTTCATTCCGGAAAAATGTACATTTCCCATGGGATAGATTTGCTTTTGTCTAGGGACGAACTCAAAGCGAAGCGAGGGTGAGTCGCTAGTAAGTCTCTAAGAAAATTAATTCAATTACAATCACAAAATAATTATAAATTAATTACTTTTCAATTTAATTACATCACTTCCTAATAGTAATTTAGTAAATTACAAGCTTGACACTAATTTATATTCCATTTCAACTCCTTACAAATTAAGTTTCTAAGGAAGTCCCCGTAGGAAACTACCTAAACTGTTGAATCTACTTAACTAAACTTAATAAATTTAACTATATTTTTGACATAAATAATTTTGTATTACAAAACAAAGTGTGTGAGTGAAATCCATCCTCTGAAAGCTACTCTCGATATGTGATATGCGAGTAAATATAAAGGCGAAAACAAAATCCTAAACATTTAACATATAATGTTAACAGTTAGTATGGAATAGATAGACTATATATTATATACTATATGATATATTACAGCATATAGCCTTCCTTAATAAATGGGATATCTAATGCAAAAAGATTTTTTCAAATCGGATTAGTAGTTCCTGAGATTAACGCATTCAAACAAACAAACTCTGCCTCTTTATTATTTTATAATATTAAAATTATATTGTTTATTATAATATACATTATTTATATATTACTAGCAGAGCTCGTGGCTTCGCTTCCGCTAAAGCCACAAAAAAGCTCTAAAAAAGTAGGTTTCATACAAACTTAAATTCCCTATTTTACCCCCTTATGGGATGAATTTCGAAAAATGCTAAAACACGTCTTTATTTAATTGTATTGAAGAGCATTAATACCAAGTTTCAAGTAATTCAGCTGTTCATAAATATTTTTGTGTTGTATAATGACGTGTTTTCCCGTGGGAATGACATAATCTTCCACAGTTAAAAGTAGCATATGTCACTCTCCAGCCCTCCAACTATCTTCATACACAAAATCACGCCAATCCGTCAATCCGCTCCGACGTGAAAGAAGGACAAACAAACAAACACATTTCACATTTATAATATTAGTATGGGTTGTATATAATGATAAAGGTGTCAAGAATATTCGTAGGATAATGAGCTTTAAATAACGGAACCATCATCTGCTGTATTTACTACGGATTAACGTAATAAACTAAGATCATTGTTGTTCACTTTGATCTTCAAAAAGGCATTTTCTCGTGGGGGATAAATAAAGTAGAATATAAGACTCGTCACATCATTTTGTTTGTAATTGCTTTTTGTTTTCACTTCCGTTTTGGGTATACAGAAATCTATACATGTAATAAAAGTTAAAACTGATCGCTGTCTGTACATGGAAGATATTTGAGAAAATCTATTATTTAGGGTTTTTATTAACGCAATAGAACCCAAAACAATGATTTTTAGATTTTTTGTTTGCTTGTCTGTTTGTCTGTGCGTTTGTTGGCGCTAATCTCAGAAACGGCTTAATCGATTCGGTTGCGGTTTTCACTAATGTATTGTAGTAAGCTTCACTTAACGTTTAGTTCGTAGTATGTTTTATTTCAATCGGTTCACAAATAAAAAAGTTATGTTAATTTAAAGAATCACCTAGGAACGAACCCAAGCGAAGCGAGGGTGACTAATAACTATTTTTCTTTAATTAAAATATCATGTGTCGGTTTTTGTTTGATTATTGAAAAACTTTAAATTGTTTTAATTAATAGGATGTTATATAAATGATAAATAATTGTATCCCTTTTTCAAATGATCGCTCCTTAATGATTTTTGATTTTATTATAATAGACCTATTAAAGATTTTAAGTGTTGTTGGAATTATAGCAAAAGTTTAATGCCAGACAATTTGTCAGCAAGATTAAGTTAAGTTTTGAAACTATTTAAAGGTTTTACACTTACATTATATGTCTAATATATTATATTGAGTACCTGCTTTAAGTTTTCTGCTATAAATAATGTCGGTTTAGGTTACAAAGTAATTTTATAGTGAAGCTCGCTGTTGAGATACCATCGACATATTCATGCGAAAATGTATTGATTTCAAGGTGGTTACTCGTCTCACAGGAAATTCGATTCCTAGAACACTTTGTAACTATAACTCGTATAGCTAGCTAACGTATATAATATATACTAAGTAATTCGTTCTATTTCTCATGTGTATTTAATCACTGTTTTAGAAGCTTCAGTTTTAATTAGCTATGTAATGAATTTGTGGGAGAGAATTTAAATCTACTTCTTTATTTTTTTGCTAGGAATATATTAATACAACAATTTCATTTTTCCAAGCTGATATGATGACGGTACTAAGATATTAAATGTCGTTAATTGCTTCTTGTAAAATCTTTGTGCTTGGATTGCTTTGATAAGTTTTGACAAGTTCCATACATTTCAATAACTCAAAATCATAGTTTTTTTAAAAAGATTTGTTAATATAAGAAGTAAGTAATAATTTTATATACAACCCTTTTTGTTCTTAAAGATATTAATATTATGAAATAAGTATAATAAAAGATAAAAAGATAAATAATAAAAGATCAGAATAAAAACCAATTGATACCTGCGACAATTATATGACCTCGATTTTACATGGAAGCGTGCAAAGTGTGGGTGGTAAAGCTATGTTTTTAAATTTAATCGGCCGATCGAATCAAACTATGATAGTGTTGACATTTCAGTTGAAATAAAATTATGTTTATACACAATTTATATTTACATATAGCTTTTAGACAAAATTTAACAGGAAAAAATAATAGTAATGTTTTAAAGCAAAACTTGGCTGTAGCCAATCTGAGGCAGCTATCAGTACAAGAGATATTATAGTGCAAAAGTGTGTGTGCAGATACAATTGCACTCTATTTTCCTTCCACTCTTAGTCTAAGTTAAGTCCAACGGGACGACAATTCCCCATAACTATAATATCGTAGGCTTTAGGACTTTACATACCTATTAACGATGGACGACACGTTTGGCTCAGTGTATAGTGACCCTACTTGCTGTGCCAGCGGTCGCGGGTCCGAGTCCCGCTGGGGGCATTTATTTGTGTGATGAGCATGAATGTTTGTACTCCAGTCATGGGTGTTTATATTTATAATATGTATGTATTTTAAGTTATATATGTGTAGTATATCAATTATCTCGTATCCATAATACAAGCCTCGTAGTTTACCATGGAACTAGATGGTGCAGTGTGTTAATGTCCTAACATATTTATTATTATGATTATTTATTAAGACACGAGGGTGTAACCCCGCTAGCTCCCCAACTCCGAACTATTACTGTGAAATTCTTGATAGATAAAATGCAATAACCATACATAGCTTTCGAGAATTGAAGCTAGGAGCTTTAGATACGCCGCACGTACTGACCCTAGACCATTTGATATACTAAAATAAAAAAGTTACTAATGTCACTGAAGGATAAGGCAGCATTCTATCCCTAAAAGATTTTTGAAGTATTTCAGTATGCTTTCAATCTTATTTGTGTTGTTTAAGTACAATAGGGAATATACGTGTTGTTGTTTTTTTTGTTTAAATATAATAGCTTACATCACTATATAATTTAAAAAATATATCTATCTCCTAAAAACTAAAATTTAGTATAAAAAATTGTTTTTAAATAATAATTTTAAAAAAAGATACTTTAATGCCCACCATTTTGACGCTTTTGGCATGACGTCATAGTCTATGACAACATTGCAATCAAAGAGTGAAGTGGTCTAGAAGTATTAAATAACAGCGCTGTTATTTGACTTTGACGTCACATTTCGGTCTAACCAATATCGTTGCGTTTTAACCACTTTGAATTATCTACCTATATTTGCACTTTTCAATAATTATTTGTTTATTCAATAAAAAATTAAATTAAAAAATATTGATATAGGCTTAATTTAGAAGCAATAAAGATTATAAAAATAAAAACATTTCACCTTTATTACTGAATTTTATACTAATATAGAAAATGGAGATATGTCTTAAAGCCTTATTATAAAGACTTAATATGACCATGGTGGAATTCTCTGGTTCAATTCCTGCCCCATAAATTTTTTTGCATTGATTGAATACAAAGGAGGAATATTCACAATGTATATTTCTGCTAATAAAAGCGCGAGAAGATTAGTGAAAGAAATTAAAATTATATAATTGAGTTTTATTGTAATTTTTAGTATAAATACTTAATTCGACATATAATTGTATATATTTATTTCATTATAACTTTATGCGCGAAATATGCGTAAAAGACAATTGTGTAAAGATAACAGCACTGGCCTTAATAAGCTTTTTTGTCGCCATTAAAACCACTTTACAGTGTACTGATATTATAAATAACTTCCGTGAAGCTATCAGTTTTTTAATAAGAAATTTGTTTACATTAGTGAAATTCAAACAAAATTAATGAAGTATAGAAAAATCTTCACTAAATTGAGAATATTACTCTATTTTAATATAGAATATAATTTAAAATCGGAACGTTAAAAACCATACAAAACTGGTTGAAGTTGTTTTTTATAAAGCTATTGAAATTATAGAATATACATACATACATTAATATCCATAATGTAATGTAATGTAAATTGGACTCATTTTCCGCACTTAGACTCGCATTTGGTCCGTTGTACGTTGCAAATCCTGGCTAATTCAGCCAGCCTAACTCCGTCCAAAAGCGCAGAAGTTTCCTGGGAACTTCACAGGCTTCGCGGGGCGACCTCACTGGTCCGAGGATTTCGTTTCGTTGACAAGTTACTGCAACTCATTCCAGGATTACGTGAGCGACTGATTCTACGGCGCTGAAACACCCTCTACACAGAGGGCTGTCCGTTGCACCGATGTTAAATAGATGTTTGTTCAAGGGACAGTGGCCCGTTATCGTCCCTATCATTATTTTGAGATTGGTTCTATTTATACTTAGTAAGCTTTTAGTTAGACGCGGGTTTACTGCGGGTAGACCTGATCTAGCTTGCCTGCAGTCTACCATTTGCGACCATTTGTTGTTTTGAAGTGTCATGGATCTTTGACGGATCCAGGTGCGAAGATGTGAAAAAGGTAGGGGAAGAAGTGGATATGGGCCATTTACTTCTTTTGACCCCCTCTTTGCAAGTTCGTCAGCTGCATCATTGCCAAGTGAACCGCTATGCCCCCTGATCCATTGAATCGTAACATTATAATTAGTCGAATTAATATCCATATCTATACATATAATAAAATTGTAACTAAGCTGAATCTGTAGATTAAATATTTTTTTGAAAAATCTTATTGAAATAGACATTATTATCGCTACAGAGGCCGAGTCTACAGTTTTTAAAATTTTTGTCTGTCTGTCTATTTGTGACCGCATTACGAACAAGCCACTGGAGGCATTTTGATAAAATTTGATATGATGATAGCTGGTTATCCGCGTCAACATATAGGATACTTTTTAATGCAGGAAAATATCTCATCTCTGAGAAATTTATACTAAACGTTAAAATGTAAGTATGGACGAACCCGAGCGGAACGAGGGTGAGTCACTAGTTAATATTATAAATGTGAGAGTAATTCTGCCGGTTCTCTTTTCACGCTAAAACACGTTGAACAGATTTCGATAAAATTTGGCAAGGACATAGACAGCATTTTGGGATCGGACATATACCTACGTATTTCGCCCAGCTTATCACGCGAGAGAAGCCACGAGCAAAAACTCGTATAATATGGATTCAAAGTATTTTTATTTGTTATATAATGTTAGATAACATTCATCAGAATCGTAATTTGGAATTTCTAACGGAACCAACTGATGTTATATTTCGTAGGCAATTTAAAACTTACCGAACGAATCCCATGTCAATTCACTTTATCATCCTAACTCAATATTATGGATAAACTCAAGAGTTAAAATATTCCCCATATTCCCTTAGGTTTTACCGTTTGGAAATCGACCGCTTGCTACAGAATTGTTTTAAAGAATCCGAAATACTAGATTTGCATAATACCTACAAACAATTTTCCGGTGCAGGTATTCTTTTATTATATATTCTTTATGATTTACGTTTCTGCTTTTGAAGTTATTTCATACTTCCATTTTCACTTACAAAATTTACTTATGATACATACTATGTAGTTTTATCTAAAAAAGTACTTTACTTGATGTGTTGGTCTTAAAAGTGGCTTCAGTGTGGTTCAGTCATAAGTTCAGTTTATTTAAAAATCTCTATGGAAAATTTAAAAAAAAAAAACAAAAACAAGTAAACGCGCAATTATACTATAAATAATACGTATATGAAATTGCTGTTTTACATAGACGTTTAGTGGTAATATATTTTATTTATTTATATTTATTCATAAATACTTTATTGCACACACAAGGATAATACATAAAATGAACGAAAAAGAACGGTAACAAAAGGCATGCTAGGCGGTCTTATTGCTATGAGCAATTTCTTTCAGACAACCTCTGGTGAAAGGATTAATGAAACCGTAAGTAGGACGGTACAATTAATATTATATATATATATATATATATATATATATATATATATATATATATATATATATATATATATATATATATATATATATATATACTTAATCTACAAAGAGAGGTAGTAGTAGTAAATATATGTATTTTATTGTCGATGTTATCTCTTTAAAAAGAGACAAAGATGTATTAATATAAATCATTTTGGATACAAAATCTCTTTTCATAGAAGAACCTAAAAAGTTATTTTTAGTTAGTGGAAATTCCTATATTGGAGATGCTATTCCTAAAAGAAGTTCTATTTCAATTTGAAGAAACCCCTTTATAAGGATGCAATGAGATTGGTAAAATAGCATAAATTAAATATTAGTTCAAATTAAATAAAGTACAAATATAAGCAACTTTAACAAAAATCATTATATGACAGGTGTCGTGTCAGTCGCGACATTAACATCAAAAAGTGATTGACCCAAAAACTGAAAGATTATCGACAGATCGCATGTTCGAATACATTTTGAAACTTTATCACGTCCGTTCCCTTTGATACAATATGGAATTAGATTTGTAAGTACATCTCTCGATCTAGATATTGGAAACACAATACAGATGACTGGACGTTTCGAACAATCTCAGCGCCGATCGGATCCCGCAATTTCGAAGGCGCCTGAAATTGGCTGTAGTTTTGTCATTCTTTCGTCACTTTTTGATTGGTATACTCGTAGACCAAGCAGTATCTAGCTTATAATTCTAACTTAGGAATGTAAAAAATACTTTACGACCTATTACAAAAAATATCATTAAAATCGGTCGAGCCGTTTCGGAGGAGTGCGACCACAAACACCGTGACACGAGATATTTATATATTAAATTATTTTTTTCATTTTGTATATTGTGATATGCAATGAATGTTTGTTCGGGTCAAATCTCGCAACTGAATTTTAATTTTAAAGCAATCCTTAACCGATTGAGCTGAAATTTTTCATACATTTTTAGTTTAGACGACAATGCATGATTAGATAAGTGATGTCATTCTAAATTCAACATGGTGGACTCACAACGATGGCGGAATATATTTTTTCTTATGCTCCCTCATGATATCTATATCAAATGAAAGGGTTCGCTTAGAAGAATACGAATAAATACCTAAAAATTAAAAAAATAACTTGAAATAAAATCAAACCCATTTATTACATTACACAATTTACATAATATAATAACTTGTTTTTAATCTTTTTTTAATATTAATTTATTAAATCAGTTACATGATTTTTAGTTGCGTTTTAAACTAATCATTCAAGAATTTAAAAAAATGGTAGAGGCAGTATAGGAAGCTAAAGCAAAATAATATTTATTCAAATTTTGTAATACCTTCTCGTGTATGTATTCCTAGAGGAAAATATTTTAATTTAGCGTGATGTGAATAAAAAGATTATGATGATATAGGCTTATGACATTCGGGATAACGATATTGTGGTTTGTCATATTGTACTTACACATGGTTATAGCCGATTTCAAGAAAATAATTTTTTAGATAGGTAGACATGAAGCTTTTTGTTTTAATTTTTAAATTTGTTTTTTTTTTGTTTATTTGTTTTTTGATTTGTTGTATTGAAAATAGTAATAACTATGTATATTTAGTAATAATAAATAATAAATAAAAGATAATAGGTAATAGAGCACATATATGTGTACAAACATAAATACACTCTGTTTTATTTCACTCTCAGAGCTCAAAAAAATAATAACATTAAAAATAACGATACTCTATAATAATTAATATTATAAAGTATCGTAATTTTTGGTGTAACTTGGTCAAAAAATCCTAAAGACTAGTCGGCCAAAGTAACATATAGTATGTTGCCTCTCAAATAATCTGTACTCACAGTATATTATGAATTATTAGCTTTGTACCATTTGCTATGGTTAAGCTTTGGAATAAATCCAAGTTATGTCTTTGATGCATTTTGTATGCACATTTGGATATGTTGACGATTGCATCGTAACCAAAATAGAATCATATCAACGATTCACAAAAACAAGCGTCTTACATTCTAATAAAATTATAGTTTACATTTCAATACAAAATAATGCCATATTATTTTCCCCTTCTTTTCCCCTTTCATAAAAGATACTAGCGACTCACCCTCAGTTCGGTGAGATCCGGCCCTATTTTTACAATAATGTATGGAATTTTCCCCGATTTGTTGACATTTATAATTACTCCTCCGCTCTCTTGAGTAGTAACATCATGATATATAGCCTATAGCCTTCTTCGATAAGCGATCGAATGCAAAAAGAATTTTTCAAATCGTATTAGTAGTTCCTGAGATTAGCGTGTTCAAACAAACAAAATAAAAAACGAACAAACTCTGCCACTTTATAATATTATAGTATAGATTATTTAATGTTCCTGATAAAAGATAAAATAATTTTCTTAAATTAAGTTTACACCTAAAAATATGCTTCGTGTTTCAATCATTTATAGAAAAAATAATCAAAAAGGTAAACCTCTATATAACATAACTCAATCACGTTATATTTTTGCAGATTTGCAAAATACATATGTATGTAGATATTTTACTGATTTTTATTAAACGTAAATATGTTCACTTCATATGAGGGGAAATAAATATTTCTTCAGTGTGAAATTCATTTATGGAAGACTCGTTTGAACTCCTTGCCACTATTATCTGTATTTTACTTATAAAAAGTAAAATAAAAAAATCCTAGTATTATATGTTTTAACATTTAGCTCAGAGATGAGATATTTTCCGCAGTAAAAAGTATACCTATATGTTTACTCGGATAACCAGCTATCATCATATCAAATTTCATCAAAATCAGTCCAGTGGTTTTTTCGTGACGCGGACAGACGACAGACAAAAATTCTAAAAACTATAGATTTGGCCTCTGTATCGATAATAATGTCTGTTTTATTAATATATAGGGTAAGTCCGGGAGAGATGCCCATAAGGGAGAGACGCCTAATAAATTTAAAAATTAAATTAATTAATGTTGCGTGATTCGGAACGCGTCCATAATACGTCAGTCGACAGTCAATGTTAGTGTGGAAGTTTTTACACAAAGACATATTACTTATAATTAATATTTTGGTGTTAATTTGTAAAATAAGATAATGTTGTTAACTTTTACGTTAGAATATAATCTTTGAGATAGTTTGCAGTAATTTTTTTTTCTAAATTCTTTAGTTAAATAGTATTAAATTGTTTCATAATGTAACATTGTGATCTTCTTTTGTTAACAATCCACCATTTTGTATTGTAAACACTTTAGGGTGTGTTCAGAGTCGATAGGCATCTCTCCCTAATGATCGGGAGAGATGCCCAAAGATATTTTGGGGTTAGATGCCCAGTATATTAATTGGTTCCCCCCCAACCTGCGTTCACCTTGTCGTGGTGGGGGAGCTCATTAGCGTTCGGTAGTTCATCCGGACGCTAATTAAGGCAGTGGTAGCCCAGTGGGTAACGCGTTCGCTTGGGAAAGCGAGTGAAGTGAGATCCCGGGTCTCGCACTTGTGATATTGTCATGTGCGAATCATTTCAAACATGATTACCATTTGCCTTACGGTGAAGGTAAACATCGCGAGGAAACCTGCATATCTGAGAGAATCTAGCAAGTTTTTGAAAGACATTATGAAGTCCACCAACCCGCACTTGGCCAGCGTGGTGGATTATGGCCTAATCCATATGGTTGCTCTTGGTACTTCTCTGACGGCAGAGTGGATCGTGGGAGCAACCTCACGGTTGTTGTAGCCTGCTTAGGCAGACCTGCCGTCGGGGTGCCCCATTAAGACGGGGGAGGTTTTGTTGGGTTTTAGTGGGTAGTACTGGCTTTTCTAGCCGGTGAGTCCCGCCTAACCACCTGTACATCTAAAGGTAGTATGTATAAATGCATAAAAAAAGGATTTTTGCGTCACTAAGCAAAGTACGTCTAATTATTCACTAATTACTCGCCCTATACCTATCCCTTACATCTATAGGCAACTAACCCACATGTCTGGGTGAGATGCCTATTTTCTATTATTTTTAAAAAACATTTTTTAATCTATAATATATTGCACAATAGTTCCAAATTTAATCTTAATGGCATAAGTAAATATTGAATTAAAATAAACTATGCTTATTTTATGTAGTATCTTACACATATACTTAATATTGATCATTTTATAAAACTATAGGCAACTCTTCCGGACTTACCATATAGATAGATAACCCATTTTATCTATACTGCGAGGTTTTTATAACGATAAGAAAAAAAAACCTTCAGTATCCCTTTATTGGAACAATGTTTTATTTTAGGTCAACTGGCTCTTACAGTTGATTAATTAGCCACACAAAGGACGGCGCGGAAACTCAGATTTTTTCTCCTCTAAACTACAAACTTGAAAATAAATAATGAATATGTTAGTACTTTACAAGTTTGTGCTGTGTGCAATGTTAACTTACTAGGAAATGTTTTAAAATAATAATATTTTTCAACAATCTTATTTAAATATAGGTAGTTGTAATTAAATAGAGTAAGTACTTACTAATTTTCGATCACGGTTTCTTCCATGACACGTTAAAAAATCTATAATAATCTTTTAGTAAAAGTATATTGGAATTTCTGTCTGTCTGTCTGTCTGTTTGTTTCAGCTAATCTCCGAAACGGCTAGACCAATTTTAACGAGACGTTCACTGGCCGATAGCTGATATTATAAGGAGTAACTTAGGCTTAGGAGCTTAAGAGTAACTTAGGAGATTAGCCGGAACAAACAGACAGACAGAAAGACAAACATTTTTAAAATTGTGTTTTTCTTATAAGTACCGTATAATATTCCATATGCATTTAGTATAAAGCTGTTATTTTGATATTACAAACAGACACTTCAATTTTATTTATGTGTATGTATAGATGAAATCAACGGACTAAACTTATTTTACTATCAAAACTAAAAAACGTTCAAAACAGTGTATAAGGCATATGTATGATACCTAAACCTTAGTTTTCAGAGCCACACTTAACTTTTGACCCCTCTGTGTCATAAACAATGCGATGACAAAAACATTCCTTCATACAACTCTAGAGAAAAAATGGGATGAGGTTAACATTATTTTAGGGTAGAAACCCTTAAGCTTAGACAAGATGCCATTGTATGGAGACATTTTATCGCATCGCTCAAATTTGAACTACACCCCGCGCTTATTCAAGTCAATTTTTACACTTAATTTATACAGAATAAATACATCGTACATAAATATTATTTTTAAAACTTACATACTACAGCACAAGAGAATTGATTGGAGCCTTTCTATTGAAGAAGGTACCATATTATATTGATTTAGCTAATATCATACTACATGAATTGTAAGTTATAACGCAGAGTAGATCAATTATACATTAAATAAACTACGATTGGAGCCTCGATTGAAAGCTTGCAGAACAATCAGATAGTCCTTAATCTTATTGTTCTAAATGACAAAGAAATATTTCGTCGTTAGATTTGAGCTATCAATTCTATTATTAGAATATAGATAAAGTTCAGATATATAAAATTGAGACATTGAGTAGATTATAATAAATGTAATTATTACTAGCGGCTCACCCTCGGTTCCCTCGGATTTGTCCCTAAGTGATTCTTTAAATTGACATAGATTTTTTTATTTATGAACCGATTGAAATAAAACAACTTACTTACATACTTAATGTTAAGTAAAGCTTGCCACAATACCATTAGTGAAAACCGCGCTCAAATCAGTTAGGTCGTTTCTGAGATTAACGTGCACAAACGTAGAGACAAACAGACAAAAAATCATTGTTTTGGGTTCTATTGCATTAATAAAGACCTTCAATAATAGTTTTTTTAATATATTCCATGTACAGACAGCGACCAGTTACACTTTTATTATATGTATGGGTATAGGCCTCTAATCTTTTCATTTAAAAATTGCAAAACGGATCCACATTTAGCAAGGAATCTTATTCACCATCAGAAGCTAAGCCTGCTTTAAATGATTTTGTAACTCTCTTTCGAGCCTTTTGATCCTTCAAAGTAAATGAATATTGGAAAAATGTTAATCGACTTGAGACTAAGTATTTGTACAATTGAATTATCTTCACATAAAAGTTAAGTACGAACTGAAATAATTTCTTTTTATTTGTGTTATATAGAAAACAGTGACTTTTTTAAGTTTTGAACGCAAGTTACTATTTTAATATATGAGAATTGATTTTGTAGACCTTGATTAAAATCAAGGTCTATAAATTAGGACTAAAAACGAGATATATTACTTAAATTTTTGAGAAATTGAGCATTATGGAGGCTACCCTGAAAGTATCATAATATTATTGTAGGACCGGTTATAAGCTCAGTAGTTTTATTTAGGACTAGCGACTCAGCCACGCTTCGCTTGAGTTCGTCCGTAGGTTGATTCCCCATACAAACTTTCATACCTATTTTCACTCCCTTAAAGAATGATTCCGGGATAAAAAGTATTCTATCTCCTTTCCAGGGTCTCAAACTATCTTCTTAGCAAATTTCATCTAAATCGGTTCAGGAGATCCAGAGATTACCCCCCTATAACCTCACAAACTCACAAACTTTACCTAATATTGCTTTTAAGTTATGTAAAATCATTCAATCTTTTAAATTACACTTTTCAAAGTGTTTTACTTTGCTATACTCTAAAGTATCGTGAATAAGTTCAGTCATTCACTACCAAAATAACGCCTTTAGTAGAATACACTACATACATTAGTGTACACTCCATATAACAAGTTAACTTAGGGCATTGAAGATGATAAACAAGTACAACAGTAACTTTGCTCACGATATTGCAATAATTGTAAGCTTAATATCATATGTAATACAATATCTTAAGTAGCGAACTTTGACGTAACTTATGTTCAAGTATATTAAGGACCGATCCACACTATAGTACCGATCATGGTTCGCTCTCGGTCCGATATTGGTCTGGTAAAGTATTGTTATACAGAAACAATAAGTGGATTTACACCATCAGTAAGACTCACGTTCCGGTCGAATCACACTCCGGCAACGTTTTTTGTATAAAAAATCTTTACCAGACCGAAATCGGACCGAGAATGGACTGTGACCAGTGCTGTAGTGTGGATCGGCCCGAATAATCTCATCATCATATCATCATAATCTAATCTTGGAAACATACTATGTTCTCAGATTTTTTCTATTTCTTATATACTGGGACGTAACCTGGAATGTGAAAGATTTTCAACTGTACTAAAACACTGTAGAGACATTGCAGTTTTAAAAGTCAGATGTACCTATAACCTGCGTATGGGCTCTTTATATTAAGTTTACAAATCTTGAAATTTCTGTTTTATACCAAATCCTAGTTTCCCTAACATATGTTGTTTTATTTTGGGTAACCTACATGTAAAACAATGTTAATTAGTACTAATTAAAAAAAACTAATAATGTCTGTTTGAAATCGTAATGGCTAAAATCGAAAACGCCAGTGAATTAATTTACGGCGTTCAAACTGTTATTGAAATTGAAATGAGCTTCCGGAATTGCTTTGGACGAAATTATTTATAATATTTTGATGTTACAACCAAATATGGGGATAAGTTATTTGAAGTTACAAATTGCGGTATTAGAAATGATTATGCTTTTTGAACTAGACAAAGCGTTACGATACTTATGTGTGTTGGCTAAAATATTCTAAAAGATTTTTTCGAATTAGATTAGTAAGTGCTCAAACAAACAAAAACAAAATAAAAAAGTAAGATTGAACGGCTTTATCTTGTAAAATCTTGATGTATGTGTGCATTGGCTTTATTTCATATCGTTTTAAAATTGGTTTTTTACTCAATGTTTTTTCGGTACAATTTTTTACCCTTATTTTTTAGTCAGTTTATTTTCTTTTTATATTAGCAGTGCATGTATGTAATTTGTTGGTCAGTGCTATGGACACCTGTAAGTGACTTACATACAAGAAATGTGATTAATAATGAATTTGAAACGTATTTGTGTGTTATGTTGTTGGTGTTCTAATTACACTATATATATATATATATATATATATATATATATATATATACTAGCATTTCCCGCGGCTCCGCCCGCGTTCATATGACCAAAGCCAAATTCTTAGGTTTTACATATTAGTATACTCTTACATAGTATATACCAATTTCATTGCGGACCCTATGATTGGTGATTGACAATGTTACAAAGGTTCCTCAGTTAATCTCATATTTGATTTTGTAATATTGCACTTTTTGTTTTCTATCCTTTTGTTTTGTTTGTTTGTTTAGTTTTGGGCGATAAACTCTCAAACTACGGAATTAATTTTATTCATGTTTTACTAATAAACAGCTATTGATTAATTTAATATTCTAAGCAAATACTTTGATTATTTTATATGGCACGGTTAATATGATTAAAGTCGTAAGTATTTTACTGTGTCCTTTAAACTTTTACCTTTCAAAAAATGGTTTAAAAAAAAAACTAAAAAAGTTGAGGTATAACAGTTCCTAAAATACTTTTTCATAGTTTTTGAGATATGGAATAATTTTAGGTACCCGCTTTGTCAGTTTAACAGCCATAAACTTGTTTTCCATAAAATGTCATAAAATAATATGAATCGAACTTATTTTTACGGTTGATAAAATGAGCCGATATTGTGGAAACGTAAATATTATTTGTATTTATTTTAGTGTTAACCTAACAAAATATGTAAGTAACAAAAACAACACAGTATTTTGCTATACGAAACCTATGATACGCGAGTTAGATTTGCATTTGTCCAATTTTTACATTAAAAGATTAAAAAAATTAACATTATTTACTAAACAATAAAAATTTACAAATACTTTCATTCGAAAATTGTTTCGGCCAACAAAATATTACTAATAATATGTTACTAATTTATAAAGCCAAATGTTTGTTTTATTGAAAATTTGAACACAGGCGGGGCCGCGGATAATTTAGTAATAATTCTAATAAAGTCACAGAAAGGTACATTTTTTTTGGATTAAAACTACGTATTTTAAAAACACATGGCGACATCTATTGTCAAATATCTAAATAACACATAAAGAAATTTTCATTAAAATAACTATTTTAATGAATAAAATACGGTATTGATATTTCTTTTACGATAAGCTTTTTTAAATAGTTTTAACATATATAAGTAAGTTGCCTTGCTAAAATAGTAGCATCATCGTGTTTTTATTTTAACCAGTTTTTGTATTTTTTCTCATAAATGAGATATTTTCCTGCGGTAAAAATTATCCTCTATGTTGAGCCGGATAACCTGCTATCACCGTACCAAATTTCATTATCTATCGCTCTATATCGCTAATAATGAATATTTCAATAAGATTTTAAGTAAAATATTACATTTACGGAATCGACTTAGTGGCAATTTTATTATATGTATAGTTACTAATTTATAAAGCCAAAAAGTTTGCTTTACTGAAAACTTGAACACGGGCGGGGGCTCCGGATAATGTAGTAGTAATTCTAATAAAATTGTAGAAAGGTCATATCTGTACATTCATTTTTTGGGAATTAAAACTACGTATTTTAAAAACTCATGGCGACATCTATTGTCGAGTATTTAAATAACACATAAGTATATATTAATTAAAATAACTATTTTAATGGATAAAATAGCACTATTGATAATTTGATTTGCAAGATAAGCTATTTTTAATACTTTTTACCATATTTAGTAAGTTACCTTGCTAAACTATTTACAGATAGTATCATTGTGGTTTTGTTCCAACCAGTTTTTGTATTTTTTCTCAGAAATGAGATATTTTCCCGCGGTAAAAAGTATCCTATATGTTGACCCGGATAACCAGCTATCATCATACTAAATTTCATCAAAATCCCTCCAGTGGTTTTTCTGTGATGCGGTAACAGACAGACAGACAGACAGACAGACAGACAGACAGACAGACAGACAGACAGACAGACAAAAATTCTAAAAACTATAGATTCGGCCTCTGCATCGATAATAATGTCTATTTCAATAAGATTTTCCAAAAAATATTTAATGTACAGATTCGGCTTTGTTAGAATTTTATAATATGTATATATATATATATATATATATATATATATATATATATATATATATATATATATATATATATATGTCTTCCCGACCGATTTCAGCCACGGCCGATCTCACTGAGACTACCCAACTACGCTGTAGATATTATTGAAATACACAAGACGTATGCATGGAAGCACAAGCACACTCTATTCTTGTCACTTTCATACTCCGTTGGGACGATAATTTGACACAACCAGGGAGAGCTGGGCTGTCACTGAGACTTTCATAACAGAAAAATTCAATACTAAACTTGTGCCGATCCCACTCGAGTCCAGGCCCTCATGCGTAGGAGATTTTACAGTGAAAATGAATAGTGAATATGATGAAATAGAATGTCTATTTCTTTTACATTAAACTTGGTTAGGACGATAATTCAGTACGACTGAATAGATCAGGCACATTACCAACGCGCAGAGGTTTTACACATTCAACATTAATTATTCAGTAAAGAAAATCAAGATTTTGTGATTATGTATTGTTCACTGCGAAAATCTCGCGTTATATGTAAAAATACAAACAAATTAAGTAGGTATCTCTTTTTTTCGAAGTCAGTCAAAATTTAATTTATTTGCCAAAACTATTGTTCAACATTGTTTGAACACTATAATAATCACGAGTCTATTAATGTTTCAACTAATAATTTTGAAACTAAATGTGCTGTATAGTTAAAGGTACATTTTCAACTAAAACTATTTATAAGGTAATTTCAATACTCGGTACTTTGAGAATATATACTATAAATTTTCATTCTATTTGACGACACGTTTGGCTCAGTTTGTAGTGACCTACTTTCTGTGGCAGCGGTCGCGGGTTCGAGTCCTGCTGGGTTATATTTATAACTAGCGACTCACCCTCGCTTCGCTCGGGTTCGTCCCTAGTTACGTTTCACTGCTGAACTGAGCTAAACGTTGATAAGTCAGCCTGTGAGTCGCGAGTAGTGAATAAAAATAGTAATTGCGAGTGTACCTTAGGTGATAGACATATAATATTGCGAACTTCCCTGTATAACTTTTTAAGACCTACAATTTTCTAGTACATTGTTTTGATTTAACTCTTAAGGTTCAGCCAGCGTTAGCCATATAAACTTCTAAGGACGACTCGATAGAACCAGTCATTGCGTTTTCCCGCGGGATCGAAAAATGTGCCTGTAGTAAAAGGTATCCTAAATGTTGACTCGAGTGATAAGCTATCACTATACAAAATTTAATTGAAATCAGTTCTGTGTGTGTTTAAGTGAAATCAGTTCAGGACTCGATAAAACCAGTTATTGCGATTTCCCGCGGGAAACAAAGATTTTCCAAAAGTAAAAGTTATCCTAAATGTTGACCCGAGTAATAAGTTATCAGTTCACAAAATTTCGTTGAAATCGATTCATTACTTTTTGCGTGAAACGCGTACAGACAAACAGACAAACAGACAAAAAAATTAATAACTATTGTTTTGGGGTCTATATCGTATACATAATACGTTACAGTCATTGTTTTTAAAAAATATTTCATGTACAGATTTCGCTAAGTTACTGCTTTATTATAGTATAGATAAACTTGCGATTCACGCTCGCTTCGCTCGCGTTCGTCCCTAGGTACGTTTTCACGGTTAGCTATGTTTATACATAAATAGTAGCTTGCTACTCCTAATATATTCATTTAAATTATATAGCGATTTTCCCTCGCTTTGCTCGGGTGCGTACGCCGTACGCGGATTTTGCTCACAATTTTATGGGTTTTAATTTTTTTCTCGGAACCCTGAGTCTTTTTCTAAAATAAAATTAGCCTAAGTTACTCCTTATACCATCAGCTATCTACCAGTGAAAGTCCCGTCAAAATCGGTCCAGCCGTTTCGGAGATTAGCCGGAACAAACAGACAGACAGACAGACACACAGACAGACAGACAGACAAAAATTGTAAAAAATGTTGTTTTGGTATATGTACCGTGTATACATCCATATGAATTTAGTAAAAAGCGGTTATTTTAATGTTACAAACAGACACTCCAATTTTATTTATCTGTATAGATATGTATGTATTTAAAGTCATATATTATGTGTAGTGTATCAACTATCTGGTATACATACCCAAGCCTCGTAGTTTACCATGGAACTAGATGGTTCTGTGTGTTAATGTCCCAACATATTTATTTATGTATTTCCTTTTATTATTACGATATACATATATTTTTCTGATCAATACCAAAAAGGAATAGTTTCTTTCTGGATGTATTTTTGTGTGTACAGCATATACCTATTTGCAAACAGGGAACTTGCGTGTGATTTAAATAAAAGTGAAATATATATTTTTTAAATCTTTATTGTTTTTAAATGAAGTCTATATCAATATTTTTTAATATAATTTCTTTTTGATTAAGAAAATAACTATTAAAAAGTGCAAATATAGGTGGGAAATCCAATGTAGTTGAAACGCACGCCATTGGTCAGACCGAATATGATGTCAAAGTATAATCATAACAGAGCGATTAGCGATTTTGTCGCTACAAACTAAAGTCGTTATTTTTCTATGTATGATACTTTGACGTCACGCTAAGTGCGCGAAATGACGGACGTTTAATATATCCGTATCGGTATGATATTTTTTTTTACTAAATTTTAGTTTTTTTGAGCTGGATATTTTTTACAATTATATAACGATGTTGCTATTGTTTAAAAAAATAAAAAAAAATCACGCATATTCCGTATTGTAAACCGATTTTCTAGGTTTATTTTTAACGAATAGGTTACTACAACATTAAGGTTCATTTCACATAAATTTAAGAAAAATAAAATTTTTGAAATATGTAGAATGATTATTTTTACAATGATTTTGATTACTGTGTAGCTTTTAAGTTTAAAAGTTATTGATGCCTACATCAGTCTGTATTGTTTATATTACAAAGTTAATGTGTGCAATAAAGAATATAATAATATTGTTGATTAAATAACTTAAAAATAAATATTATTTTTATCTATTTCTGAATACATTTTTTTACTGACTATGAAAACGTTTTACTTAAGAGTAACATGCTCGCAAACACACAGGTAAATGTTCTTTAGTATTACTTATACAAACACATTTTTTTTAAGTAATAGGTAAATTTAAATTTTAAAATCTAACATTGATTCCATAATATTTACACATTTCAGAAATACACAAAACTCACATAAAAAATAACGTGATACGGTACATGAATTTCATACAACATTTGATACC
The DNA here is from genome assembly GCA_905404265.1 of Fabriciana adippe. Lineage (NCBI taxonomy): Eukaryota > Metazoa > Arthropoda > Insecta > Lepidoptera > Nymphalidae > Fabriciana > Fabriciana adippe. The sequence goes on along the minus strand of FR989995.1, from coordinate 10,749,681 downwards.
TTCAAAAAAATTACGAAGTCTGTTTCCAGGTTATTTAACGAGAGCAAACAAAACACGAATAAATGAATATTCACTGAGTCGCTTTGATCTCACCGGTATAACCGGTTACATCGAATTTTGCAGTCGCAATTTTGCAAACGTACTATCGGATACCTGTATACTAGTTCTATATTATTTACTTATTTGACTAAGATTTCATACATATGCATATAACAATTATTTTAAACTCTTAAAGTAATATATCTTATTTTAAACTTTTAAAAAGTCTTTTTGAAATGAAATAAAAGTAAATATAAATAAATCAAGTGCGAGTCGAATTCGCACACGAAGGGCTCCGTACCATCGTATATGTATGTACTTTTTATTAATATGACTTTTAGTCTATGTATGTAGTATATATATCAACTTCGATGATCGACTACGAACGTTAAAAAAAGGTTTCTTGATTTTTTAAAATTTTTTTTTTATTATTTCTTATTATAGCGGCAATAGTACTCTGTGAACATTTCAACTCTATACGTATAATGGTTCATGAGATACAGCCCTCTGACGGACGGACAGCGGAGGCTTAGTAATAGGGTTCCGTTGGCATTCTTATTCATTAAGAACATCTTTTTTGAAATCGGTTAATAAGTGTAAATAACATTTTCAAGTGTTTTTTTGTACGTTTTGAATGTGAGTAATCATCTATGTAAGCTGATTTTATTTATTCTTATTGTTTATAAGTATTTAAATGAAAGCATCTTTTATAAGTGAAGTCTGAGAAATCAATTCTAGGAGTTGATCAAAGGTTCAAGTTTTCAAGGTGCAGCTTAAGTATACGCGGGAAAAAATAAAGTAGTTTTTCCTTGTAAAATATCTTTTATAATTCAGATGCTTAGTATAGTACTTATAATATTCGTTATTATTATATACACTTGTTTATAAAACTGGAGTACGGAGTATTTTTTGAACGATTCAATGTTTATACGTAAGTATGTAAATTAAAACTTGTTAATTACCTGGTATTATGGATCGTCTCAAGGACTTAATTACATTTTGTCAACTCAGATTGACTTCTGTTTAAAATATATATTTTTTATTTTATATTATCTTCAGATATGAAATTGTAGTTTCATTTAAAATTTTAATAGAATAAGTGTAAAAAATACGAGAATTATTGGGTTTTTATATATTTTTTATGTAACTCTAATTTTCATTTTTTTTTTTCAAGTCTAGTAGAAACTATCTGTTAACACTAAATATGTCGATTCGATAAGAAACAACGGGAGTTTTTAACAAACAAGACAAAGTTTGGTTTAAATGTACCTACTGTATAAAACAAATATTTGCGTACAGCTCTGCTCGCGTGAATTTCTCAAACTTTAGCTATAATTTATTAAAGTTTTTTAGTGTCATAATAGATTTGTATATATTCAGCCCTTTTTAACGTCTCACTGCTGAGAATGGGTTTCCCTTGATGTCCCTTAGGTTTCCCAGGTAGATCAGCCCATAGTCCACCATGCTGGCCAATTTCTTTCGAAAACCTTCGAAAGTTTCCTCCAAAGGTGCGAAACCCATATTTGAACCCGATTAACTTGGTTTCCCTAACAAGCGCGTTACCAAGCGTTAGCCAAAGGTATGGTTAAGTTTTTTTCTTTCATAAAAATAAGGGACCACATGTCTAAACTCTTCTTTCTCTTAAATACCTAATATGATTTTTATCAACGTTTTAGAGTAGAGTTAAAATAACAATTAAACTAATATATAATAAATAATATACAATAAACACTCTCTGAATGCAGTTATAGTAGATACCGCGAATTGGTGTACTCATTTCCCAATAACGATCAAGTCCATGCATGTTTCAGTTAATTAACTGTGTTATCGGATTCAATTACTGGTTATTAAATGTATATACAATGTCGCATGTGGTCCATTAAATCATGGCATTGTTAGTTAACTATAGCCATGCAGCTTAATACTAGAACTGCAATTAGAGCTTATATTTAGGGCTTGTGACTTTTGCTGTTTAGTATTCAGATAGTTATTCTACCATCAGTTTCATTTATGTATTTACAATACATAACTTATTACGAGATCGCCTCTCAATTATTATTTTTGACAAAAAGAGGTACATTAATTTAAATAGCCATTATTTCTCCCACTCTACCCTTTCTCCTCGCATGAGCGTAATATTTTTTAATTTGTAAAGTAGCTCCTTACACATAACAAAAAAAAACACTTTAGATGTAAAAAATAATTATTAAAAAATATTACAATTGATCCAAAATTAGCAAGAATATCGAGTAAAATACCCAAAAAAAGAGAAAAATTGAATTCCTCCTTCTTTTTGAAGTGGATCAAAAATAAGTTAATCACTGTCATATTCTGTTAACTGCCTCGGTGATCTAGTGATTGGAATGTACAGCTGCAGATCCGGAGGTCCTGTGTTCGAATCTCGTGTCGGATCAAGTTTAAATACCGAGTTTTTTTGTTAAGATTCTCAGTAGTATCCGGGGTTGGAAAGTTGGCGGTGACGGAATCCCTTGCCTCGGAAAGCACGTAAAGCCCTCGGTCCTGCGCCTTATCGCTCACCATTCGTGTTGAAGAATCGTTTCATTGGACTTGGAGAGTAAAAGAAATAGAGAATTCTCTTGTCCTTGCGCGCACACTTCTACACTACAATATTTCAGCACACTAAGCGAGTCTCAGTGACATTATTAGTCGTAACGACTGAAATCAGTCAGGTGGATATCATACTTCGTTAATATCAAAAAGTAATCCACATAGTTCAAGCTGTACGCTGTTTTCTTTTTATTCTTTTTTAAATACAACTACCAAAATTCTGTTCAATTTTAAGCGACTCATTTAAAAAAATACCGAATATATTTCTAAATACGTCAAATTCATATAAAACTCAAATAGGTATGATACAAATAACAAGCGTAATTAAAACTCATAAAGTCATCGGGCTGTAAAAACAGTTAATGGCCGGTTTCAAAGCGAAATACTTCACAGGATTTACAACTGGACAAAAAATACGACTCCATTAAACGTGAACTAATGGATTCGATGTTAAAAAAGGAAGCTAGTAGATATAATTACGTTATATTGTAGTAGAAAATAAGTGACTTTCTTGTAAATCACATGGATATAATATTATATTCTAACAACTTCGTTACACAAATAGTGCTTATACAATCATTACCGTAAACATGTCAATACCATCGACACATATACATAATTATATGCATGTATATCATTACCATTTTATATAGAGTTAATAAATAACGCAGCATATTCAGTGTCGGATATCCGTGGAACATATAAAATACATAGGACTACATAAAATAAAGGACCAATTTATTTATTAATGAACTAATCTACTGAGGTACTAAATTACTAATGTACCAAGTAGGATTCGACTTCGCAAACTCTGGCTAAGAGACTATTTTGTATATTTTTAAAAGTTACTGGTGCCACTTTATTTAGTTTGGCCACGTTGACGTCTGTCCTCATCTGATTAAGAGACAGCTTATGAGCTAATGATGATGAAAGCTTTTAATAGAACTTTTGCTGGCATTTAGGCGAGATAGGCTAGTTCTTCTCTAAGAAAACAAAATAAGTGAATGCTACGTAATAATTGTGACAGTGGTAGCCCAGTGGTAACGCGCTCCTTTGGGTAACCGAGTGAAGCAGGTTCAAATCCCGGGTCTCGCAGACTATGAAAATTTTTCATATTCTAACATGATTACCATTTGCCTTACGGTGAAGAAAAACATTGTGAGGAAACCTGCATGTCTGAGAGAACCTAGCAAGTTTTCGAAAGACATGTGAAGTCCGCCAACCCACACTTGGGGCCAGCGTGGTGGACAATGCGGGAGACCCGTGCCAGCAGTAGGATGATGAAAAGGGCTGAATACACACATACACACGTAATAATTAGGAATTTCATAAGGTCACTAATATTTAACTTCTTTAAAATATTACTTACTTTTTATCATAGTAAATTATTTTTTATCATACTAAATTTAAAGAAATGACTTTCGAAAATCGAGTTTTTAGATAAAAATAAAAACTACGCCACTAGGGATTAAATTCGGCGAATCATTGCTTATTCATGAAAGAAGTTTACGTTATTTTTATATTTACGCAATCATTTCAATAGGTTTTGGTTACGATCGAAATGGGAATGAGTTTTAGCGTTTGTTATCCTGTTTTAGTGCGTCATAAGGATGTAGGTTATTTGGATACCGCTGATAAAAGGCTTTGTGTCTGGATATAAACGAAATAAGTGTTTCGGGATACTTGAAGATTTTATTTTACAACATGTGTCTTACGGTAAAGGAAAACATCGTGAAGAAACCTGCATGTCTGAGAAAACCTAGCAAGTTTTCGAAAGACATGTGCAGTCTGCCAACCGGCACTTGACCAGCGTGGTGGATTATGGCCTGACTCCCCTAGTATTGAAGGGAGGCTCGTGCCCAGCAGTGGGACGTTAAAAGGGCTGGATACATATTTTTGGAAGTCATTTAAGAGTTCTCATGAATGAATTAAAGCCACTTTTTTATTATATAAAAAAAATGAGTACATGTTACTGAAAAGGAAGGTACGGTGCTTACGGTCGTTTTTACGATTTTCATACCTAATAAAACTAGACCGGCGGGACGGTTACATTTGAGCCCTTTGATCACTGCCAATGAATATTCTAAGAATGATGCCGTATATATGACTGACGATATATAATTTTAATATATTACCTGTAACTCATTTAATAAAGATATAAATGAGATAATTTAGAGACTAGCTACTCAAAACGATATTTTCTTTCCACTAGAGAAGACAAGGATTTCAAAGGCTTTTATTTTATTCGGAATACATTAAGTATAGGAATTTCCATTAAAAATATGTTTTTTAGCGTTTAAGCGTTAAATCGTAATAAAAAAATAAACAGAGTTACTTTCGCATTTTTAATATAAGTACGGATATTTAAACTTACTAGCGGCTCACCCTCGCTTCGCTTGGGTTCGTCCCTAGGTACGTTTTCAAGGTTATTATGAAATAGATAAATTATATATTATACATATACATAGGTATGATAAGTTGTTGTGAGTTCTAATATAACGTGTTTTCCCGTGGGAATGGGATAATTTCTCGAGGTAAAAAGTAGCCTATGTCCCTCTCCAGCACTACAACTTCTTTCATCTCCACACACAAAATCACGCTAATCCGTCACTCTGTTTCGACGTGAGAGGGTGACAAGCAAACAAACACATTTTCACATTTATAATAGTAAACAGAATGGACTGTTAGCCAAAATAAAGAGAACAAAGCATATAATATCAGATGACAAGCAACACAATTATCAGCTAACTAGTTCACAACAATGAGATAGTAAGAAACTCAACACTTGTAGTAGAACTTACTTGTAAATTGTAATTAATGAACTTTGACTTTCCGCTACATCATCACTTCTTTAACAATATTGGGATGCGTGAATGATTTATTGTATACACTTTGTATACTGGTGGAATTAAGAGTTAATTGATACTAGTTTTTACCAAGTGGTCGAAATTCGACATATTAACGTCCCACTGTTGGGCATAGGTCTCTTATCAACGGGATGGATACAGGCCTCCTGTTATATATATATTATTTTTACTATGTGGTAGATTGATCGTTAGCTATGGAAACAGGGACTTAATTAATGCTCTGTACAATTAGTTTAAAGTTAATAAAAATAAAATAAATAAAAGGGTGTTTCACTGAAGATATAACAGTGGCGACGAGGACGTAACGAATCAATAAATAATAATAAAAAAAAAAAAGAAAAGTTTAATCGAAATATAAAAAGGAAGATCGATTTTTTTTCTTTCATACTCATTACGTGAACGCGTGCCGCGTGCTTGCTATAACCTCAAACATAACATTCCATAAATGTACATTGTTTAATGGATTTCGTACTAAAACAAATAAACGAAGGTAAAAAGGCTTGGATTCAAAACAAGTCAAAGGAAGAACTCATAGAAATCGCAAACAAAATCACTGGTGAAAAATTATTTTCAAAATCAAATACAATTGATGAACTAAGATTATACCTTCGCAGATACGTAGAAAAGCAACAAAATAAAGTAAATATGAACACTCTTACATTGAAAAACTTTACTGGAAATAATTGGAGGGCATACGAACAACAATTGGAATGTTTTATGCTAATAAATGACATTCCAAAAGAAAAAAGAGTACCACTGTTAATAACTAAGCTTAACACAAGCGTTTACGAGCTGTTAGTTATTCTATACACACCAAATTCGCCGATAAATGATACATATGAGAATATATGCAAAACGCTAAGGAAATATTACCATCCCGAAAAAAATAATATTATAAACCAAGCAGAATTCCGCAAAAGAAACCAAAAAAGTACCGAAAACATTGAGCAATATCTAATGGACTTAAAACGATTATCAAAGGACTGTAAATTCAGCAACCTTGAAAATGAATTGAAGGAAAGATTGATAAATGGTACATATCGGGACTCCATTCGTTTTGAACTATTAAAACAAGCTAGTCTCCCGTTAGAAGACCTAATAATTGTAGCAAAATCAGTGGAAACAGCATACAACCTTGCATTTAACCATGAACAACAACAAGAGAGATCTCAGATGTTTGCAGTAAAAGGGAAGAACATTAACAAGTATAGAAATAATCAGTACCAAAGTCAGCCCCAAGTAAGCAAATCTAATATTACTTGCTATTGTTGTGGAAAAAGTGGGCACATAAGAGCTGAATGCACATTAAGAAGTAAGTTTTGCAGTGAATGTGGTAGTAAAGGACACATTTTTAAAATGTGTATTAAAAATAAACAAATAAATAGTGTAAATTTGTTAGATAACACTAATATAAGTGATAATAATAAAATTATAATGAAAGAGGAAAAAAAGTTACCAGTAAAAGATGAAGAAATGTATGATATATTTTATTTCAGTAATAATAAGAAAATAGCACCTATCATTATGAATGTAAATGTAAATGACAAAATAATAGAGTTCGAAGTGGACACAGGAGCTGATGTAAGTACAATAACTTTATCTGACAAAAATAGATATTTCCCTGATTTAGAAATTAAAGTACAAAATGTGATTTTTACAAATTTTGATCAGTCCACTTCAACTCCTCTAGGTATTATTGATGGTTTAAGCATCTGTTACAAATCTGTAAAAGTAGCAAAACAAAAATTATTTATTGTTAAAGACGGGCTACCTAAAATAATAGGTAAGGATTGGCTCTCTGTATTACAATTGTGGCCTCCTACATTTGAACAAAAAGTTTGTGAAAAATTATCTAAAGATGAATTGATCATGACTCTAAAGGATGAATTCAATGAAGTATTCACCCCAGGTTTGGGAGCTTTTAGAGGTGAATCAATCCATCTTGTTATTGATCCTAATATAAAGCCAATATTTATGCCTGTAAGACCGGTCCCTTTTGCTTTAAAAAATAAGGTAAAAGAAGAAATCGAAAGATTACTTTTAAGTAAACGTATTGAGCCTGTACAGTACTCCGAATGGGGTACCCCCGTAGTACCAATATTAAAACCAGACGGTTCAATCAGATTGTGTGGAGACTATCGTATAACCATAAATAAGTATTTGAAAATAGATCACTATCCTTTGCCTACTATTGATAATATTATGATGAAACTACAAGGTAATAATTATTTCTGTGAGCTAGACCTCGGTGAGGCATATTTACAAGCTCCTCTGGATAAAGATTCTAAAAAATTAGTTACAATTGTTACTGAGGAGGGTATTTTCAAATACTTATACTTACCGTTCGGTGTGAGCACAGGGCCAGGGTCATTTCAAAGACTCATAACACAGAAATTAAATGGACTGGATACTATTGTTTACATAGATAACATTTATGTGTATGGTAAATCAATGTTGGAAACTTATGACAATGTTAAACTAGTGTTAAATAGATTACATGATTCTGGGTTAAAACTTAAGATTAATAAATGTAAATTTTTTGAAGAAAAATTAATTGTTTTTGGATTAGAAGTCAGTAAACATGGTGTTAAAGTTATAAAAAGTAAAATTGAACCATTACTGTCGTTGCCACGTACCAGAAAATGTAAAAATGCTCAAATCATTTTTAGGGAAAGTTAATTATTATAATAGATTTCTTCAAAATAGTGCCATTATACTTAAACCCCTATATGACTGTCTGAAAGAAAATAAATTTAACTGGACAGAAAAATGTGAGAACTCATTCAAAGAAATAAAAAAAGCATTAGCAAACACACCCCGTTTGTCCCATTTCAACCAAAATTGTACTATAATATTAACATGTGATTCAGCAGATAGCGGGGTGGCTGCAGTCTTATCAATCAAAGACAAAGATAATATTATTAAACCAGTAGCTTTTGCCAGCAAAAAATTAAATGATACACAGTCTAAATATCCAATATTGGAAAAAGAAGCATATGCAATTGTATTTGGTGTCAATAAATTTTATGAATATCTATTTGGTAACAAATTTATCTTGCAAACTGACAATGAGGCTTTGTCTAAAATATTAGGTCCAAAATATGGAATACCAAGAATGGCTGCAAAACGGTTACAGTACTGGTCAATTTTTCTTAGTGCATTTGATTATGAAATTCAACACATTAAATCCAAAAACAATCCTGCAGATTATTTTTCACGTGTAGTTAAAAAAATAGATCAGTGTAACAACAATTCAATTGTTTGTGAAGAGTTTAATATTGAAACATTAATTGTTAATTATATAAATAAATCAAATTTAAATACTGTAAACTGGCAAACAATACAAAATGAAACTAAAAAAGATAAAATATTGTGTGACATATTAAGGTTCTGTAGAGATGGGTGGCCAGACAAGGATAATTTAAGTGAAGATTATAAACCATTTATTGTAAGACAAAATGAAATTTCTATAGAAAAAGAATGTTTGTTATGGGGATATAGAATTATTATACCACAATCTCTAAGAGAAGACATTATGTATGAATTACATACTAGTCATTTAGGCATAACTCGGATGAAAGCAATAGCTAGATCTTTTTTTTGGTGGCCAGGTGTTGATAAAAAAATTGAAGATATCACTCAAAACTGTATTATCTGTTTACAAAACCGTAAAAATCCTGAAAAAACAAAATTAACAGTTTGGCCACAACCACCTAATGTTTGGCATAGATTACATGCAGACTTTTTAGGGCCTTTGTATAATAAAATGTTTCTAATATTAATAGATGCATACTCAAAATGGCCTGAGGCATTTGTTATGACTAATATTACAGCACAAAAAACTATACAAATATTAAAAAGTGTTTCCATACGCTATGGATACCCACTACATTTGGTCACAGATAATGGACCAACATGGACTAGTGAGGAGTTTAAAAGCTTTTGTAAAATAATAGGATTAAAACATAGTTTTACACCAACTTATTACCCAGCCACAAACGGACTGGCTGAACGTTTTGTGGAATCATTTAAGTCTCATGTTATAAAAATTGTACAAAGTGGCCACTCAGTAGAATATGCCAGTAATTTATTTCTTTTTGATTATAGAAGCACTATCCATAAGTCTACAGGATGTAGTCCTGCTAAATTAATGTTGGGTAGGGAGTTAAGGTGTAGGTTTTCATTGTTGAGACCGAACCCAACCAGTGATTATATAGATATAGAACAAATAAAACAAACCATTCATACTAAAAATATATTTAAAACATTCCTTGTAAGTGAAAAAGTAATGATTAGAGATTATAGAAGAAATAAGCCCAAATGGTCACTTGGAAAAGTTGTAAAAATTCTAGAACCAGGTGTAACATATGTAGTGTTAGTAGATGAGTTGCAGTGGAAGCGACACACTAGTCAATTATTGAAATGTGGGCAAACTATAGACTGATGGCTTTAGAATAGTGCTTGTAATTAAGATATTTTTTTTTTTTAATGAGGGGAGAGTGTTATATATATATTATTTTTACTCTGTGGTAGATTGATCGTTAGCTATGGAAACAGGGACTTAATTAATGCTCTGTACAATTAGTTTAAAGTTAATAAAAATAAAATAAATAAAAGGGTGTTTCACTGAAGATATAACACCTCCCTTCAATATGAGGAGGGCCAGGCCATAGTCCAACACGCTGGCCAAGTGCGGGTTGGCGGACTCAACATGTCTTTCGAAAACCTGTTAGGTTCTCTCAGATGTGCAAGTTTCCTCACGATTCAATCATAATCATTATTTAATATTTTTTTATTGATAATATTAAAGCTCACTCAAATTCAGCTAAGGTCAATAACTTGATACAAAAAACAGAGGAGAAAAATATACTGAACTGTTTTATCCTTGCCTATTTATATATAGATGCTAGTTTTTGCCTACAATTTCGTTCACATTAACATGTATTAAACTATGTATGTGCATGTATGAGATGTCTTCTTTGTATGTATATATATAGGCTATCTCTTTTCTGAAACTAACTCAAATTATGTTACAGCGTGAAGAAAATCAAATCAAACACACTAACTCGTCAACTTTCGTATTTATAATATAAGACGTGAAGATTTCATCAATTTAAACATTCATTTATTTATATAGAATAAAGATATAAGATAATATCTCTATAAACGTGAATTAATTTACTTAATTTTTAACACAGTATCGAAGTCAGTGTCATTTTAAAATAATGTAAAATCGTAGAAATCCATATTGATAAAAACACTTGTACAATTTTATGCCGTTAAAAATGGCATAAAAGCCTAGGACAAAAATTACCAAAATACTTTATATTTATACATATTATAATAAAATTCTAACTGAGTCGAATCTGTACATTAAATATTTTTTGAAAAATCTTATTGAAATAGACATTATTATCGATACAGAGGCCGAATCTATAGTTTTGAAAATTTTTGTCTGTCTGTCTGTGATCGCATAGCGAGAAAATCACTGGACAGATTTTGACGAAATTTAGTATGATGATAGTTGGTTATCCGGGTCAACATATAGAATACTTTTTACTGAGGGAAAATATCTCATCTCTGAGAAATCTATACTAATCGTTAAAACGTAACGACGGACGAACCCGAGAGAAGCGAGGGTGGTCGCTAGTGAGCTTATAAAAGTTATATCTATAAGCAAATACGCATACACAATATATAAGGCACACCATTAGAATTATATTATGTTTTCATATTTCTCAAATAAGTATTTGGTCAGTGATTATAATTTAATATCAAAAAGCTTAAGTAAAGCAAATCGTCCACACTGATATCATCATTTATCGGACCAATTAAAATTTTACGCGTTGCTTTTAGGAAAGCCTGTTACCGCAGACAAACAATACCGCATATTAAATTAAAAGTAAATGTACAAAAATATTTTGTTCATTGCATTCATTTCAAAAAAAAATTGACCAATTTCAAAAAGTATTAATGTTTTTTTTTGTATATTACTACGATTTTGACAATATTATGGATTATAATTTTATATTTAACTAGCAACTCACCCTCGTTTCGCTTCGGGTTCGTCTCTAGACACAAACAAATCTATCCCACGGGAACCGTAAATTTTTCTGGGATGATATATAGCCTATAGCCTTCATCCTTCCTCACTTAACGGGCTATTTAATGCACAAAGAATTTTTCAAATCGGATTAGTATTTTCTGAGAATAGCGCGTTCAACCAAACAAACAAACAAACTCTTCAGCTTTATAATATTATTAAGTATAGATTAATACTATATAAGGGGTATTCCAATATAAGCTTCATGCAAAAACGTAGAGTAATGAAGACTTTTTAATTTTAAAGGAGATGGTTACGAAATATAAAAATGAATACTAATATATAATATAAAACCAAAAACAGAACTGTAATACTACGCCAATCAAACATACTTTACGTTTAACTCAAAAAAAATTATAATTTATTAAAATTCTACTATCAACTAAAAATAACTTGCGCTGACGGTCGATCTTCAAAAAATGTTAATACAAATTAGCTATATGTAATAAAATGCAGGATTTTCTCGACCTTTAACGTAGTGGAAATGGTGCAATGCGGTCGAATGGGTATCACGCTAGCCGTGTCTTTGTGCAATCTTAAACCTTTGCTTAACCTTGAGGTGTCAAGTTCTAACGGCATTATGCGAACATTTACATTTAAATGTGTGATTCTTTGCTATATATAATTGCGGTATCATCCATGAAAATTAAAATTTCCTAAAAATAATCGTTATTCTTTAAGCATTATTAGTTCTTTTTTTTTATACAAATTAGAAAGCCTTAAATAATAAAAAATGACTTCATGCAGTGTTTTTACGTACTATGCTATAAATAAAATTAATATTAATTGAAAAGAAAGATTAAAGGGAGAAAAAGATTAGGGTTACTGCGTCTACGTCGATGGTCGCGACTTCGAGTCCCGATCGGAACAAAAACAAAGAGCAGTCATGATGACTGCCGATAGAAGTGAAAACTTAAAACTATAAACAAATACTTGTTATTTTTAGATATTCAAATTAATTGTCTGATCTTAAATTAAAATTTGTAAATTAAAACTGTTTACATTTATCTGGTTTTGACATATATCGGTACTCTGAGTGTTAGCGTTAACACGTCACGTGACCATGTCCATGACGACTTACATGAATATACTCCATCCAAACCTGCCTATATATATATATATATATATATATATATATATATATATATATATATATATATATATATATATATATATATATATATATATATAGTTTGCACTTCAATAATATTTGTTTTGGTTATATATCGTCACTGTATGGACGAATCTTTTTATGCACCCGACAGAGAACTAGAAGGGCTTAAAGTATGAAGTGCTGTGTATTACTTATTCATTAATCTATGAATATATTAACTATAGATAATTAATACAATATCAAATCCGTTCTCTATTGCAGATGGCAAGTAACTCACTCCAATCTTAATTTTACAAATGAAATGATATCAGAAGGATATTTCTATTCCAGATTGAAATGGAAGTAGTCGATAATTAAGTTAAGATGACAAAGCTACGACTACATTAGCTATCTAAAGTGCCATTACTTAAATATTTAAACCTTACATCCGAATGATTCCCAATATCCTAATGCCATTTGCAAAATAAAAAAAAGACCCAAATAAGAAAATTGAAAACGACACGATAGTATATTATTTAAAATAAATATAATTTTATACATTAAATCAATAATACTATGTATATAATATTATTAAATTAGAATATAATAAAAAAAATATTTTTTTAATATGAAAAAGTATATCCAATGGATTTGATTCAAGAATAATATAATTAAGTAGTCAAAAGAAAAGGATTAATGATAATAATTATAATATAATCAAACATATTGTATAATACATCTAATATATGTACTGTATATTTACCGAACATGCTGAAGGCGCGGAATGCGCCCCACACGTTCCTCCTGCGGTCGCAGCAGCTAATGCACTGCTTCCTGGTACCTGCGAAGTGCCACAAATATTAACTCTGTCTATTATATTAATTTTAAATTATATTTTTCTCATTATTAGTTGTTAATATTTATTATTATATATAAACAACAAAAACATATATTTACAGTTTTTAAGATTTACGAGTACATTCATATTTAATATATAATTTATATTATGTACATCTCATAATCGAAATAGAATAACATTAATAATTGGACTTTTGTTAGAAACTATAATTATATAAAGGTACATTTTTACTCAAAATAATTATTTTATAATTAATAAGAATTTAGGAGGAGGTTGAGAGATTAAAAAACGTATTATAATCACTCATACGAACAGTAGAATCCTATCTAAAAATGCATGATCACCAACTTAGTTTAAAAATATGTTATCATTAAAATTAATATAGCATACAGAAAATAAGGCTATTAGATAAAACTCTATTTTTGTTTTTTTTTTTTCGCGGATTTAACAATCATAGACACGGGAGAGACCCATCTCAATGTCTCTCCCATGACCACGATTACTGAAAAGCATTCAAAACATCGGGAATCAAAAATCAAAATAAATTCGCGAAAAAATCCGAAAAGATAGTTTTATTTAAAATATCCAATATTCGCATAAATCTAAGAAAGTATTAAGGTTATTTACAACTAATCTACAATACTTTATATTAAACTAGCGACTCACCCTCGCTTCGCTCGGGTTCGTCTCTAGGTACGTTTTACTGCTGAACTGAGCTGAACATTGATAAGTCAGTCAATGAGTCGCGAGTAGTGAATAAAAATAGTAATTGCGAATGTACCTTAGGTGATAGACAAATAATATTGCGAACTTCCCTGTATAACTTTTTAAGACCTACAATATTCTAGTACATTGTTTTGATATATCTCTTAAGGTTCAGCCAACGTTAGCCATATAAATTTCTAAGGACGACTCGATAGAACCAGTCATTGCGTTTTCCCGCGGGAACGAAAAATGTACCTGTAGTGAAAGGTATCCCAAATGTTGAACCGAGTGATAAGCTATCACTATACAAAGTTTTGTTAAATTCGGTTCAGTACTTTTTGCGTGAAACGCGCACATCTATTTGACTAAGTCAGCTTTATTATAGGTATAGATAAGAATAGGTATTGCGAGTGTACCTTAAGAGATAGACATATACTGTTGTAGATTTTTCTGTTGACCTTTTCAAGACTTACAATTTTTTAGTACATTGTTTCGATGTATGTCTTAAGGTTTAGCCAGCGGAAGGTCTATAAGGAGGACTCGATAAAACCAGTTATTGCGATTTCCCGTGGGAAAGAAAGATTTTTCTGAAATAAAAGGTATCTTAAATGTTGACCCGGGTAATAATTTATCACTTCACCAAATTTCGTTGTAATCGGTTCATTACTTTTTGCGTGAAACGCGCACACACAAACAGACATACAGACAAACAGACAAACAGACAAACAGACAAACAGACAAAAATTTTAATAACTATTGTTTTGGGGTCTATACTGTATACATAATACGTTACATTCATTATTTTTAAAAAATATTTCATGTACAGATTTCGCTAAGTTACTGCTTTATTATAGTATAGATAACGTATAACAAAACAGTAATATTATTTAATAAAAATAGTTATAGCGAGTGTACTTTAGGAGATAGACATATATTGTTGAGAACTTTTCTGTAGAACTTTTTAAGACCTACAATATTCTAGTACATTGTTTTGATATATCTCTTAAGGTTCAGCCAGCGTTAGCCATATAAATTTCTAAGGACGACTCGATAGAACCAGTCATTGCGTTTTCCCGCGGGAACGAAAAATGTACCTGTAGTGAAAGGTATCCCAAATGTTGAACCGAGTGATAAGCTATCACTATACAAAGTTTTGTTAAATTCGGTTCAGTACTTTTTGCGTGAAACGCGCACATCTATTTGACTAAGTCAGCTTTATTATAGGTATAGATAAGAATAGGTATTGCGAGTGTACCTTAAGAGATAGACATATACTGTTGTAGATTTTTCTGTTGACCTTTTCAAGACTTACAATTTTTTAGTACATTGTTTCGATGTATGTCTTAAGGTTTAGCCAGCGGAAGGTCTATAAGGAGGACTCGATAAAACCAGTTATTGCGATTTCCCGTGGGAAAGAAAGATTTTTCTGAAATAAAAGGTATCTTAAATGTTGACCCGGGTAATAATTTATCACTTCACCAAATTTCGTTGTAATCGGTTCATTACTTTTTGCGTGAAACGCGCACACACAAACAGACATACAGACAAACAGACAAACAGACAAACAGACAAACAGACAAAAATTTTAATAACTATTGTTTTGGGGTCTATACTGTATACATAATACGTTACATTCATTATTTTTAAAAAATATTTCATGTACAGATTTCGCTAAGTTACTGCTTTATTATAGTATAGATAACGTATAACAAAACAGTAATATTATTTAATAAAAATAGTTATAGCGAGTGTACTTTAGGAGATAGACATATATTGTTGAGAACTTTTCTGTAGAACTTTTTAAGACCTACAATATTCTAGTACATTGTTTTGATATATCTCTTAAGGTTCAGCCAACGTTAGCCATATAAATTTCTAAGGACGACTCGATAGAACCAGTCATTGCGTTTTCCCGCGGGAACGAAAAATGTACCTGTAGTGAAAGGTATCCCAAATGTTGAACCGAGTGATAAGCTATCACTATACAAAGTTTTGTTAAATTCGGTTCAGTACTTTTTGCGTGAAACGCGCACATCTATTTGACTAAGTCAGCTTTATTATAGGTATAGATAAGAATAGGTATTGCGAGTGTACCTTAAGAGATAGACATATACTGTTGTAGATTTTTCTGTTGACCTTTTCAAGACTTACAATTTTTTAGTACATTGTTTCGATGTATGTCTTAAGGTTTAGCCAGCGGAAGGTCTATAAGGAGGACTCGATAAAACCAGTTATTGCGATTTCCCGTGGGAAAGAAAGATTTTTCTGAAATAAAAGGTATCTTAAATGTTGACCCGGGTAATAATTTATCACTTCACCAAATTTCGTTGTAATCGGTTCATTACTTTTTGCGTGAAACGCGCACACACAAACAGACATACAGACAAACAGACAAACAGACAAACAGACAAACAGACAAAAATTTTAATAACTATTGTTTTGGGGTCTATACTGTATACATAATACGTTACATTCATTATTTTTAAAAAATATTTCATGTACAGATTTCGCTAAGTTACTGCTTTATTATAGTATATTTAATAAAAATAGTTATAGCGAGTGTACTTTAGGAGATAGACATATATTGTTGAGAACTTTTCTGTAGAACTTTTTAAGACCTACAATATTCTAGTACATTGTTTTGATATATCTCTTAAGGTTCAGCCAACGTTAGCCATATAAATTTCTAAGGACGACTCGATAGAACCAGTCATTGCGTTTTCCCGCGGGAACGAAAAATGTACCTGTAGTGAAAGGTATCCCAAATGTTGAACCGAGTGATAAGCTATCACTATACAAAGTTTTGTTAAATTCGGTTCAGTACTTTTTGCGTGAAACGCGCACATCTATTTGACTAAGTCAGCTTTATTATAGGTATAGATAAGAATAGGTATTGCGAGTGTACCTTAAGAGATAGACATATACTGTTGTAGATTTTTCTGTTGACCTTTTCAAGACTTACAATTTTTTAGTACATTGTTTCGATGTATGTCTTAAGGTTTAGCCAGCGGAAGGTCTATAAGGAGGACTCGATAAAACCAGTTATTGCGATTTCCCGTGGGAAAGAAAGATTTTTCTGAAATAAAAGGTATCTTAAATGTTGACCCGGGTAATAATTTATCACTTCACCAAATTTCGTTGTAATCGGTTCATTACTTTTTGCGTGAAACGCGCACACACAAACAGACATACAGACAAACAGACAAACAGACAAACAGACAAACAGACAAAAATTTTAATAACTATTGTTTTGGGGTCTATACTGTATACATAATACGTTACATTCATTATTTTTAAAAAATATTTCATGTACAGATTTCGCTAAGTTACTGCTTTATTATAGTATAGATAACGTATAACAAAACAGTAATATTATTTAATAAAAATAGTTATAGCGAGTGTACTTTAGGAGATAGACATATATTGTTGAGAACTTTTCTGTAGAACTTTTTAAGACCTACAATATTCTAGTACATTGTTTTGATATATCTCTTAAGGTTCAGCCAGCGTTAGCCATATAAATTTCTAAGGACGACTCGATAGAACCAGTCATTGCGTTTTCCCGCGGGAACGAAAAATGTACCTGTAGTGAAAGGTATCCCAAATGTTGAACCGAGTGATAAGCTATCACTATACAAAGTTTTGTTAAATTCGGTTCAGTACTTTTTGCGTGAAACGCGCACATCTATTTGACTAAGTCAGCTTTATTATAGGTATAGATAAGAATAGGTATTGCGAGTGTACCTTAAGAGATAGACATATACTGTTGTAGATTTTTCTGTTGACCTTTTCAAGACTTACAATTTTTTAGTACATTGTTTCGATGTATGTCTTAAGGTTTAGCCAGCGGAAGGTCTATAAGGAGGACTCGATAAAACCAGTTATTGCGATTTCCCGTGGGAAAGAAAGATTTTTCTGAAATAAAAGGTATCTTAAATGTTGACCCGGGTAATAATTTATCACTTCACCAAATTTCGTTGTAATCGGTTCATTACTTTTTGCGTGAAACGCGCACACACAAACAGACATACAGACAAACAGACAAACAGACAAACAGACAAACAGACAAAAATTTTAATAACTATTGTTTTGGGGTCTATACTGTATACATAATACGTTACATTCATTATTTTTAAAAAATATTTCATGTACAGATTTCGCTAAGTTACTGCTTTATTATAGTATAGATTAACAGTTAACTTTACATAAATACGAACAATGAATTCGAGCTCATACTATTATTTTCAATTATTCTATTTAGTAGGGATTTGCTGAAGATGTTACGTTGTTACTAGGAAACTAGCGATTACAGTTAGGTAAATTTATAACACACCATCTATGTATCCTACGGCGTAGAATTGGGAGGATGCGCTTCGACCTGCCAAAATTTTATTGATAATGGAATGCATAAAGATTATCTACTATCAACAACATTTATTAGCATAAATATAAAATATCACATCAATTGCCTCTAAAACAGTTAAAAAATACACATTTATTACTTGCAAATCAGTGATGAACCTCTTATTTTTAATTACACGTTAGTTAATTATTCTTTTAAATTACAATGAAACATGATATGAAACAGAAATTGATCACTGGTCAAAAATTATGAGACCACTTAGAACGTTTAACTTCTATATGTTTAATTTATGAGAATCAGTTTATATTGTACCTTTAGTTGTTCCTGCTTGTAATCTGGCTGGTATGGAAGCAGCATTCGAATTTTCCCCCATCGATTGAAGAACAGTGCAATCGCTCCAATCCAGACAATTAGAACTAGAACTACAATTCCAATTTCCACCCCTCGTATCTGTTAAAGATAATATAATGATTTACTTAATTGTATCAAAAATTTACAGTAGTATGCAAATATTTACTGCATTAAACGTAAAATAAGATAGAAATAATATTCTGCGAAATCTTATATTTACATTTCAAAGTAAATATTTTGTTACTTCGTAAAGTAAAAGGTAGAGAAAAAATGACGAAAAAGTGAGAGATTAAATAGTCAAACTAAAATATTCACCCTTTCTTGTAACTGTGGAAATCAAAAGAAATCGTTAAAGCGTGAAAATTGAGCGAAGAACATTTTTGTAATATCTTTTTATTACTTAGTCATGTGATTCATTTTTTATTCTATCCTCAGATTTTTTGAAGTTTTACAAAATATTCCACACGAACAATACGCTACATTTTTCTGCACGAACAAAAGTTTAGAAGAACAAATTGTTCCGGCGAATATTTTTTACGAAAGTTCTAAATGCTGCCGGCTAGCTTAGAGTTTTCTTTACAATTAATATATATTTTTTACCATATTTTAAACAAAAAAAAAATATAAGGATTAAAAATGCTAGAAGCAAAAAATATTTAGTACCGTTTGAATACAATTTTCGTGTATTTCCCTTCACTACATAAAATTGTGATAATTAAATAGAAAAAACAATACATACATACATAAATACTCTTGAAATTGTCAGAAAATAATCAGATTTTGTGAACTCCTTCTTAGGTAGGTTTTTTTTAAATATTATATTTATTTTAAAAATAAATATTAAAATGTCAAAACTAAAAATAATAAATAACAATACGAATACTAAATACCGTTGGAAATGTTGGAGATGGGTCAGGTGGTGTGACAGAGGAACGGGGTGTGCCCAGCCC
Organism: Fabriciana adippe; assembly: GCA_905404265.1. Taxonomy (NCBI): domain Eukaryota; kingdom Metazoa; phylum Arthropoda; class Insecta; order Lepidoptera; family Nymphalidae; genus Fabriciana; species Fabriciana adippe. The sequence goes on along the minus strand of FR989995.1, from coordinate 10,729,783 downwards.
CCCGTCCTGTTGAGGCGATGTCCGCGGAGGCTCTGCATAGATAGATACCGACATTACTTGATAATGCACTATTGAATACCCATTGTTATATAAACACTGGTACACGACAGCCCGATAAGACCCACAATCGTTCGCTTTGTTGTCTGACAGACCCTTAGTATAGGCTTCAGTGAAACAACCTACTTATTCCTTTTAGTCCAATTTATATACCTACTAATATTCTAAAGAGGAAAGATTTTTTGTTTGTTTGTTTGTACCGAATAAGCTCCGAAACTACTAAACCGATTTAGATAAAATGTGGTAAGAAGTTTGTTTGAGACCCTGGAGAGGACATAGGATAGTTTATATCACGGGAATTATCCCTTAAGGGGGTGAAAATGGGGATGAAAATTTGTATGGGGAAGCAATCTGGGGACGAACCCGAGCGATGCGAGTAGAAGTCGCTAGTTACTTATTATAAATATTTTATGTCTTTTTATTTATACAGTGTATAAAATAATCTCCAAAAAAAATTATTGAAAAGGTAACTGATCGTTTTGTTTCGGAGAACACCTGCATCGATTTCGATCGGACTTTGACTAGGAGTTAAGAAATTTGGATGAGTAACATTTTTTTATCATCGTAACATTTGAAAAGAGCCACAGAAGAATGCTATTAAAGATAAAAGAAAATTTTTAAAGTGGAAATTAAAGCTATACACACAGTACAGTATTCACTAATGGTTACATACTAACACATGAAACTGGACCTGCAAGTTCAATAATTACGTTGCGAGCATAGATGCAGTTTGGATTTGCATGCAAAATACATTTGTGGTCAGATTCACTTATTATCCTGCATGTTAGGTTAATGAAAATGTGGCTTTGAGACAGTTGAGTGGCAAACTAATACAAATTCTGAGCAAACGTTCATCTCGAAGGTAATATCTTTAGACATGAATACGCAATAACAGGACTATGCGCTAGATACGCTATATTTTTAAATAGCCTAACTGATGAACTACCTTGGCTCGACCCATCTATTATATTAATTTACTTTACAAGATATTTATTATTTTACATAGCATTAGTTGACTTTTTCTAAAATTTTATGACAATAAAAACAAAATTTTATAACAATTAATTAATATTTCAAAGTACCTATACAATATCTTAAACCCCATCAAAACAGTTTCAACAATTAAAAAGACACTTCTCAGTGTTCCATTAATATCCGTAACAGCTTTATTAAATTTAACGGATCTTTTACTTGCAAATATGTGATTCAAACAAGGACTAAATAAATATTATGGTTCTCACACAAGGACTATATAAATAAGCTTCTTTTAGTCTTTAAAATAGAAAGGGTTCCCCCTGGACATATTTTTTTAACGAGTCACATATGTTTGTATGTCAATATGTAGCTCGGAAATAGGAAAAACAACTAGGCTTTCTCTGTACAGAAGTTTACTTCTAAGGCAAAAATAAACTGAATCGTAGTTTTTAATGAATTTTACTAATAAATGTCATAAATACTAAGCGATGTACGGTTCCTATTTGCAAATATTATATTATTTATACACTAATACTATCATAGATTTACGCGAATATTTGACATTTTAAATAAAACTATGTTTTCGGATTGTTTCGCGGATTTATTTTGATTTTTGCTTCCCGACGTTTCGAATGCTTTACAGCAATCATGGTCACAGGAGAGACTAAGGTGTTAGACATCTCAAAGAGAACCAAAAATCAAAATAAATCCGCGAAAAAATCCGAAAAGATAGCTTTATTTAAAAAAATATATATATTTATACACTTTTTATATCGTAACAATAAAAACAAGAAAAACGTCAACATCCTTATCCTTTATATTTAGAATGTAGCACACAGGTGACTTTGATTGATTGCAGGAAGTCAGCGATGCATGTACGCAAATATCTTACAACACATGGAGCAAAATAACTAAGGCATCTGTGAAATCGGAATCCGCTCAAGCTAAGATAGCTGGTAAATGTCGAGGCCAATTTTAGATGTCGGTCATAGCACTCATACCATGTAACACTGTGCATGTGTTATTGGATTTGTTCATTTGGAAAATGCAATCTATCTGTTAATTTTGTTGCATTCCCATTATTTATAATGTATTCACTCATTGAATCACAATGAATACAATTTTGGAATAAATCATATTTTTATTTTGTCTAATACTGTTTGGAAAATATAAAATTAAAATGAATTTTATAAACGTTTTACTTTTAAGAGTTTAGAAGATTTTTCAATGAGATTTTTATACAGAACTGAATCATTAGAACAAGATTTGTGTGGTATGAAAAAGTCGGCTAGTTTCGTGTAGGACACGCGTTCTAAGATGATTGTTGTTGTTCCTCAATCACTATTGTTCCTTGTACATATTTCAATAGCTCAACCTTTGGATGATCTTTACCTTTATTAGAAAAAGTTAATATTATCTTCAATCGAGTCCTCAAGATGAAATCAAAAATCCTGTTAAAATCAATTCAGGTAATCTATACTTAATATTATAAAGCTTTATAAAGAGTTTGTTTGTTTCTTTGTTTGTTTGGTTGAACGCGCTAATCTCAGCAACTACTAGTCCGATTTGAAAAAATCTTTTTGCATTAGATAGCCCGTTAACTGAGGAAGGCTATAGGCTATATATCATCCCGGAAAAATGTGCGATTCCTGAGGGATAGATTCATCTTTGTCTAGGGACGAACCCGAAGCAAAGCGAGAGTGAGTTGCTTGTCTAAAGATATATGTATGTGAAACAAACAAAAGATTTTTTTTTAAATCAAACATGGTTTATCCAATTTGAATGTGTACATCACTATAACTTATATTGTGACCACCATACTTTTGACATATCCTTCAATAAAATCCAATTTACCTTTTTCTAAATAAACTTCAAATACAACAGAGATTCTTTTACTCTTACACATATTTTTCTTTTCTAAGAAACCAATTTTCCATGTCAGGTACTTTCAATACAATATCACAACTTTTACACCATCAATGTATACTTCAAAATCCTGTTACCGTTGAAAGAAACATAATATCTTGACAATTTCATGTTTTTTTTTTTTTATAATAGTTGCTTTGATAATTTTAAATACATACGAGTAAATCTAATCTTATAATATTAAATGAGTAATTCTAGTATATACTTATAAAATTTTGCGTATCTCGGAAACAACTCTAACGATTAGGATCAAATTTTGTATTTAGATGAAGTTTTGATTTTAAGTTTATCTACATATATAGGTATTTTTCTGAAATAACGCAATTTTTCACCAAAAAAAAAATTGTTGCCTTTTTTATCATAAATCGTCTGAAATAGACGCAAAGATCTGCGGAGACAGAGATTTTCTATCTGCTCTTTTGCTGATTATATAGCGCCATCTAACGTTTGTGGTACCTACCACAAACATTTACGAGATGTATGCACTTGCATTGTCGCCAATTAATGATATAATTCGATTCAAACTTAATTGCGCCTCTGAACATCGTACGTTCTGATGCGCAGAACACAATATTAAGTATAACGGGGGCGCAAAGGGACGAGACGCTGCACGTGCCTGCGCTCGCAGCTAATATCCGAGCCGAATTTAAGTTTGCATCGAACTATAACCCTACGAAACGAGCGAAGCTCGATCGCCAAGGTAGTAACTTCCTAAGTAGATAAACTATCAATATTTAAAAAACAATATAAATCAATAAAGTCTAATCGGCTCGTTTGATTAATTTTTTTCCTTCATGATACTTTTTAACATCCAGTTTTGTATTCTTTAATTAAGGAAATTTTAAGGACACATATTAAAAAAAAATTCTCATATGAGTCGGCCTAATGAGATCATTACATCTAATCTAATATTATAAAACTTAGAGTTTTTTTATTTCCGTAGATCGCGCTAATCTCTGACAACAATACTACACGTCAGATTTGATTTTTATTTTTGTGAGATTTACAGTCTATTTAGTATTATTTTACAAAACTAATATACATAGCCTATTTAATATCTCATGACGATCCTTAGAAGGAGAAGCATATCAATTATCAATTAATAAATAATTATCAGAACGAGCAAAACGGCGGACCAAAGCTAGTTATGTTGAAATCGAATAAATATATTGAAATTACAAACAGACAGTACCTAATTTTATTATTAAAAATCTTAACATAAATATAAAACCAATATCTAAATAGATTCAAAAGAGAATATTTTTCTATTGTAAATCATGAAAGGCCTATTCTGAGATATGAATAGTAAATTTAACCTCAGCATTTGTGCGATTACAGAATAGTGCCAACTTTTGAAGGCCTGATTTTATGCATTTTTAAAATCTGGGCCGCCATAATCGTGGCACATAAAAAGCCATTAGGAAAATGACAGATCCGAATAAGACTTGTGTTACGTGTAGAGTGCATCTGAAAGATCAGAAGCGGTAAATGAACTAACTGGAACCCGGCCAACTTTGAGGATTTAGCTTCAACGAATGAGTTGGGTCATCACACAATAGTAATGCGGTACATCGTTATGACAGAATGCATTTTATATAGAGAAAACTTACAGCTCACTTTTTGAATAATTTACTGAATTTTCAGATTTTTTTTTCGTAATTTCCGTATAGTATGAATGTTAGTTACTATATATGTTCCAAAGGGTGTTCATATCGCTAACCATTATTATTTATGCAATAAAATATGAGAAAAACAAAGAAGTACCTATATATCGTTATCATTATCTTTTCTTGCATTACTGTCTTTTTGTTTGTCCATCTGATTTGTTTTCTATGGTTACAGCTTAGATAAAGACCTCGGTGCGACACTATCTCCTGTTAAATCAAGTTTATATATGACATACCTCTATAGCCATATCAAGACAACATATTATAGAAACTCATTGCTGCTTACATAAATTTATTCATAAAAATATTTTGTAATAAGCATGTAAAGCAAATTAACAGTATATATTTTCAATCAGTAACTGCAAATGTTAACGTGAATGTATTACACATATGTATATATTAATTATTAAAGTAATTTTCCGATAGATTAAGCTCATGTTAAATTGACGCTATAAAATATTAGATATACAATATACATATAATAAAATTGTAGAGGTCGAGTGTCTGTACATAGAAAAAAAAATGCTAAAAACCGAGTCAGGGGGATGTAAGAAGAGAAATAGAACAAATCCAGATGTTTTTCAAATTTTTTCACTGTCTGTTTGTCTGTTTGTACCGACTAATCTCCGAAACTGTTGGATCGATTTAAATGATTTTTTTCATGGTGATACCTTATATTCCCGATCAACATTTTAGATACTTTTCGTCTCGGAAAATTAAAGAGTTTCCGTGGAATAGTTAAAAAACTGTAGTAACTTATGCAGCTTACTAACTACAGATTGAATTTTAATGAAACTTTATAATAATATAGTTCATACATCAGAATAATAAGTAGGCTACTTTTTATCCCGGAAAAATGTATATATTAATTGTTTTTGTTTGTCTAGAGGTGAACCCTAATGAAGCGAGGGTGAGCCGCTAGTATTAGAATATTGAAAACGTTATTAACTTACATGAACCGTTCTTTGATTATTTCAATTAGTTTCAGAGACGTATTTTTTATTCAAATCTATTAATATATTTTTATATTTACAGTTTAATTATAATATTATTGGCCGATTTCAAAAAATGAGAAGATGTAGATAATGCGGTTTTGTTTTTTGTTCCTAGTCGATAACTTCGCCAATAATAATTCTTTATTTCTTTTTCTGTTCTGTATTTGTCTATTTTTTTACGTTTGTTGAACAATTTTTCGGAGACGGCTTAATATTATAAATTGTGTTCTGGTAAGGTAGGTCTTAAGGTGGTCCCATAAAGTTTTCATTGACATAATAGTGTACCGTTTTTGAAAAATCAAGAAAAGCCATGCTTTAGTGCTTGTATGCTTTGATAACAGTTTTAATTAGTATTTTTACCCACATTTAATTAATGAATAGGTATATCTCAAATGCAAATAAAAAAAAATCGCCTCGAACAAAATAAGGCCAAAAGCACGTTTTGAGTATAAATACTTATTACTTAAAAACAAAGTGTGTTGGGTGACAAATGGCAACTGCGCTATTGATTTCGACTGATTGTATGAATTATATATAAACTATTGTTTATTAAATAATAAATACTCTATAGTTGAATGCAAATCTATACTAATATTATAAAGAGGTAAAGTTTATGAGTTTGTGAGGTTGTAGAGGGTAATCTCTGGACCTACTGAACCAATTTAAATGAAATTTGGTAAGAAGATAGTTTGAGACCCTAAAAAGGATATAAAATACGTTTTATTCCGGAAATCATCCCATAAGGGGGTGAAAATGGGAATGAAAGTTTGTATGGGGAATCAACCTAGGGACGAACCCGAGCGAAGCGAGGGTGAGTCGCTAGTTTTATAATAATTTCATAGTATTTGTTTTATAAACAGATTTTACAATTCACAAATCATTTTCCTAATAACTTGTTACATGGGCTGTAACGTATACCGTATGTATTATATATTTTATACGTCGTAGTTAATAGAATATCGACATGATAAAAGCGTGTTTTACAGAATAATTAAAATATGTAAATTTGCGTGTTGAATACTGCCTTCATTTGGGTTCAAAGCCGTCACGTCGTCCAACTATGTTTACTTGATGAAGTCTATACAGCGGCATTAAATAGGTACTTGAAAAATACATTATTTTAATTTATATTTAATGACCACTCGGCACTTCTAGTTTTTTTATAAATGTATAGCATGTTAGTTGTCTATTTTTTACAATAATATAAGTATATTACGTTACGTATAGAAGATATAGTAGTAGGTATGTTTTGTAGGCAGTGGTCGCATATGGTAATGCACTCATTAGGAAAGTGAAGCAGGTTCAAATCCGGGGTCTTGCAATTTTGATATTCTCATAAGTGAATCATTATCAACGTTAATAAACGAGGACTTTGAAACGGATTCGATACAACCTAAGTTTTAAAGAACTATCCGTCTATGCTCACGACAAAAATAAAGGACCGAAATAAGCAAAATGCTGTTTTTATTATTTTAGTGTCCCTCAGAATATTCTGCAATGAATAATTCTTTAACTAGAAATCAGAGTATTATATTTGCGAAAATTTGTGTGTACATATATGCGTACTGCGTATATATATATATATATATATATATATATATATATATATATATACTATATAATATCTAGTAAATTGTGTCTTAAAAGGATTGTGAAGTGTCAATACACGGCGCGAGTAGGTTTATAAAAAATGCTATCTGTTTCATACCGCTCGCTTTGTCAACCCGTATGGTGCGACAGAGAGAGTTGCAAATCTTAGAGGCAATTACCTACATTTCCTGTTTGAAATATTGTTTCGGTCGATAACGTTTTCACCCCCCTAAACCTTTACGTAATGAGACAATTTTGGTCTCATTAGATTTCGTACACCTTAATCTAGGTCTGTACGTTTTTCTTTTTCAGTAATTCAGTTTAGTTTAATTAAAAAAATTTAAAACGCTCGAGGAAGTTGTTAAGGCAAAAAAACAGATATTTAGACGCTAATAACTTCTATCATACTCAATATTTCTTTAAAATAAAAACGTGCGGACCTAGTTTTTTCATTATATCTACTTTACAAAAATTATGAAAATTAGACTATGTTAATGGTGGCAAAAACGCTATCGCTTTTTGTATGAAAATTTACAGCTTCACGATTCTCTTAACAATTATGTATATTGAGTATTTATATAAAAGTGATGGAAGATTTATACTATGTCTGTCTCCTAGTTTTTTTACTGTTAAACAATTCTAATTATTTTTATCTGGTATCGCCATCAATGTACCCCTGCATTGGATCCGGAAAATAATGTTTTTTTTTTTAAGAATATTATTCCATTAATTTACAAAAATCCATGATTCACCGAGATATTTCAGTAAAGATTTCAAGATAAGCAATAAGTCGATTAGTGATAATAAATAAATAAATTTTGAGTATATGTATTCAGCCCTTTTTAACGTCCCACTGCTGGGCACGGGCCACCCTTCAATACGAGGGGGATCAGGCCAGAGTCCACCACGCTGGCCAAGTGCGGATTGGCGGACTCCACATGTCTTTCAAAAACTTGCTAGGTTCTCTCAGACATGCAGGTTTCATCACTATGTTTTCCTTCACCGTAAGGCAAGTGGTAATCATGTTAGAAATGATTCGCACGTGAAAATATCAGAGGTGCGAGACCCGGGATTTGAATCCGCTTCCCTCGGTTTTCCAAGCGAGCGCGTTACCACTGGGCTACCACTGCCTGTTTTTATTTGAATTTTGAGTATATAAAGAAATATTAATATACATAAGTCATCGACATTGCTAACTACTGCTTTTAATTATAAGTATCTGATGTTTTTATATTATATAATCGCTACTTAAACCTTGATAACATTGTACAAATGAACAAAATATATTAAACTGTAAAGAAAATAATAGTTTACATGAGTAAGTCTAATTACAACGAATGCTTTCCTTTGGGACACTTGATGAACACGCACGATGTGTCACGCAACAGGTACACTATATATTATCTGATACTTATAGCACTCGTGTCATTTTGACCTACATTGACCAACTTCAAATAAGGAGAAGTAAATCTAATCGTATGTATGTATATTACATATTACTCTACATGTTCGACCAACAAGAATCGATTTTAATAACTATTTTTAATGGCCTCAAGGGTGACTATGTGTCAATCTAAAATAACGGTCGGCAATGACAAAAATATATTCAATTCTTCTCTTCTTGTTCGATCAACTATTTAGGTCAAAAGTCTCGTGGGAAATAAGAAGTCAATTAGATCTTGCTACTAAATAGCACGGTGAAGGAAAACATCGTGACTGCATGTCTGAGAGAACCTAGAAAGTTTTCAAAAGACATGTGAAGTCCGTCAACCCGCACTTAGCACGTGTTGGACTACGGCCTGATCCCCCTCGTACTGAAGGGAGGCCCGTGCCCAGCAGTAGGACGTCAAAAAGGGCTGAATACATACTAAATTACACATAATTATATAATAAATATGTTAAAACCTAACATACAGCTTCTAGACTTAGTGGTATCTAACATTTTGACAAAATTCAAACCAAAGCGAGAAAAGTTTAACAAGTTTTACAATCGACTGTTAAGCTTCGTCTAAACGTTTGTACGTACTCCAGGACTCGTAGAACTTTATATTACGTTTCAAAACGTAAGTGAACTTCGAAGAATGATTAATGTGTTGAGTTATGTATGAAATACATTTCATATTTTGGAAAAGTATTAGCATGCGTGATACTTATAAAAAGATGAAATATTTATGTTTAAAATATTTACTACGTTTTATTATATTCAACTAATGTAAGTTAACCTATACTTAAAAAATATATCTAATATATAAATATCTCGTGGTACAGTGTTTATGGTCGCACTCCTCTGAAACGGCTCAACCGATTTTAATGATTTTTTTTGAATGTTTGATAGGTATAACAATAGGTCGTCAAGTATTTTTTACCCTCCCATTTTTTACTCGTGATTTTAGTATTTTTATATGGACAATATTATATAAATACATATGTATAACATAGAGCTAAAGAGTTTTTTTTTTTAGATTGAACGCGGGCGTAGCTGCGGTTCTGCTAGTATATAAATAAAAATTTTAATATTTGTTTTTGTACATCCCGAAATCTTCAAAGTTTATCCATTTGAATTATTGACAAATACTCGTACGCTTAGATTGCTTTCTATTGAAGCCATTAACATTAAAATTGAATTGAATTGGTTTGCTTTTACATGGAGAACTATAGATATTTAGTATTATTATTAATTATAATATGCCAATTTTTGCTGAATAACTAATTTAATGCACCATTTTCAACATTACAAAGCATTTTAACACGCACGTAATATAAACAATTACTCCTTGTGGGAATGAATCTGCGATTTCTGACGCAATATGTATAGCTATTAGATTAATACTTCAACTTGATAATAAGAAATAGCAAAATTCTTTCTTACATTTAAGTGAACTAGTGATCGCCGCGTGGTTGAAAATCAACCATAATTCATTTAGTTATATATTTATTGTCTTGCGTATATTACAATATTAATCTATTCTCAATTTGACCATAGACTTTAACAATAAACAAAAGAGTATACATTTATGCGTGTATGTGTCGAATACATGGTAGTGTGTGTAATGTTTTTTTTTTATTGATTTAATGTATTTTTTTATGTATCATTTAAAAAAAAATATTAGCATTCTGCACTCCTTTATATGAACTATAAGTGTGGAAATTTCATACTCCTCCATCCGCGCAATTTTTGTAAAAAGGGGTACAAAGTTTTTGCTTTACATATTAATATATAAATATTTGCCATTTTCAATAAAACTATCTTTTCTTTTTTTCGCGGATTTATGGTTACGTGACCATCATTACTGTAAAACATTCGAAACGTCGGGAACCAAAAAAAAATCCGAAAAATAGTTTTAATTAAAATAATAAAATTTTATAATTACCTAGTAGGTACTTACGAGTATATTGTAATGTTAGAATCTCTTTGTATAACACTTTAAAATGTTTAAATCTTCACAATAAAAAAAGTAGTTCTGTTTAATTAAGACTGTAATTTCCTTAGTAGTTTAACTAATAATTGAGTTTAAAATCAAATAAAATTTAATGTTTGTAAATCGTTTTAAAGGTTTCCCACTAAATATATTACGGTCAAAGATTCGCTATTATTCATTATCTAATTTAGAATAGTTCATGTGGAATATAGAATCGCCACTCGAGTGTAAAACGCAGATTGTTACATCCATGATATGCACTAGGATTTTATGTCTGAAAACTAGGAAACCAACGTTTCGGATATGTAAAATTTCGTATCAAACAGAGTATGCAACCTACATTTTACTTCTGAAATTGTAATCGTAAAGGCAATAATAACGCCCTCACTTGGAAAATAATATTATGAGATGATCTCAATCTCCGGCTGGCTTTACTCTTTGAGGAAACCTGTGTGTCTAAAAGAACCTGGGTCTCGCACCTCTGACATTTTCATGTGCGAATCATTTGCAACATGATTACCACTTGCCTTACGGTGAAGGAAAACATCGTGAGAAAACCTGCATGTCTAAGAGAGAACCTAGCTAGTTTTTAAAAGACATATGAAGTCCGCTAAATCGCACTTGGTTAAAGTAGTTGTTTCTTCTTTCATTGAGTCGAAGCCTAGCAGTGGGACGATAAAAAGGACTGAATCATAACATAATTCTTGTATTCAGCCCGACTCACTTCTGAGCCAACCTTCCTTCAATACAAAGCGAATCAGGCATAGTCCATCATGCTGGCTAAGCGGATTGGCGGACTTCACATATCTTTGATTGACTTGATTCGCACATGAAAATATCAGAGGTAGGTAGAGGTAGTAGAACCGGGTTTTGAACCAACTTCACTGTTTCCCAAGCGAGCGCGTTACCACTGGGCTACCACTGCCACATAATTCTTAACAATAGCCAAAACAATTGTAAAAGTAATAAATTAAGACACGATAAAAGACGTCAAATGATGTAGATAAATCGTTATTTCGAACTGTTATTTGTAAGTAATTATTTACATCGATTTAACTAATGATTGAACTATCATGGAACGTTTCGCTAACTTTTGAGCTAAGGTTATTCCATATCGGTAGTGTTTTTCTATAAGACTATATCTTCAAACTTACTCGTATTTCAAGTATGGATATTCAAGTGTATGAAGTTTTAGCATTCCTAGATAATTTTGTTGTTGTGACGAATAATATTTTCATATTTTATTATCTGCTGTAGTTGTAGATTTTACCTCTTTTAAGTACCTATTGATGATGATGAAATAGAAATTTAATTATTTTTATTATTAATCATAATATGTACTCATATTGTAAGTTTTTGTAGAATTTATAAATTAGCTTTTTATTGTTTTCGCTTAAACATTGCGTCTTAATAAACTATCTATTCTATTCGTTTGGTATTTGTCAAATTAACGTACAGATCGAAGGAAAGCTTTGAGCTTTCTATATATTAAACTTGATTGCCCACTTACTCTAATACAAAGAAACCATGCATAATATTTATTAGTGTGGTAGAATAATTAATAAAATTCTAAATTTAGAACTGTTATCAATCATGTTGAAAAATTATCTCACAAAAACAGTTTTTTATAATTTTTACATAATCATTTTTTATACTCTATGCAGATATGGAGACAAACTATAATGAATTAGTTGTGAAATACATATTAAAAACAACTTCTTTCAATAAATAATAAGAGCTTAAACTAGACTTGTTAAAAATATGTTTGACAACTCGAGCGTATTAAATTGCCGGCTAAGCTTTAGACGTTTACAGCAAAAGGTACGTTAAGGTAGCATACACACTAGACATTATTTGGTAAAACTTTATATATATATATATATATATATATATATATATATATATATATATATATAATATATATATATATATATATATATATATATATATATATATATATATATCGTTCTATAACTATATATTATGTAAGTTTGTATTTGTATTACACATACATACTGTAAGGCACCTATGGATAAACCCGAGAACAGCGAGGGTAAGTTACTATTAGAAATTTATTTATATGTACAAGCGACTCACCCTCGCTCCGCTCGGGTTCGTCCTAAGTATGTTTTAACGGGTAGTATAGATTTCTCAGAGATGCGATATTTTTCCGCAGTAAAAAGTATCCTATATGTTGACCCGGATATCCAGCTATCATTATACCAAATTTCATCAAAATCTGACCAGTGGTTTTCTTGTGATGCGTTCTCAGACAGACAGACAGACAGACAAAAATTCTAAAAACTATAGTTTCGGCCTCTGTGTGGATAATAGTAATTATTTCAATAAAATTTTGCAAAAAATATTTAATATCATACAAATTCGACTCAGTTAGAATTTTATTACATGCATAGATGAGTATTATTATTGCTAGTAATTTATTTTTTGATACAAAACCAACATCAACTGAATAATACTATGTTACTTTGTCACCTGTTTTCTATCTTTTTAATAAATCGCATTTGTTTATTTATCCGTACCTTCTTCGGTCACTCTTATTATTCTTCTCAAAACCATCATAATCTTCTTCCTCTCATAATTTGACCACACCACGACAACAAATTAGACTTTAAAATATAGGTAATATGTAATATGTAAAATTAATATTAAATCTAAAATCTAAATATTAAGCTACAATGTTGTTCTTTAAACAAAATTATATTTAAATAACTAGCAGAACCCGCGGCTACGCCCGCGTTCAATCTACAAAAAAAGTCTTTGGCTTTATGTTATACAGCTATGTATTTATATAATATTGTTCATACAAAAATACTGAAATCGCGATTAAAAAATGGGCGGTGGGGGTAGGAGGGTGAAAAATACTTTACAACCTATTCTCGTACATTCCAAATATACAAAAAAAAACATTAAAATCTGTCGAGCCGTTTCGGAGGAGTGCGACCACAAACACCGTGACACGAGATATATACATATTAGATAAAATAAAAAAAAACTGAAACAACTAGTGTCTCTAAACTCTACCACATGATAATATTATGTTTAGGTAGAGATATAAACTTAATATTATCATGTGGTAATGTTTAACTCGCATGCTCTTTACTTTTTGTCTGACACGCGAAAGCAAAATATTCAAGTTTGTTGACATTCGTTGGCAAACTTACTCGAATACTATAAATAAAACTAACGAATATATTCGTTACAAGCAATTCAGTCTCGCTTCAATTTATTACGTCACAGGTATCTTTTATTTTTATACAGACTGTGCCACCTTTTGGTATTTATTAGTAACAGTATCTACCTAACAGCATCATGCTCCAGGTCATAATTTATTTCTGCACTAAGTTTTATTCAATGTGATGTTAATAAATGTATTTCTCAGATTTACGCTAATATTTGACATTTTAAATAAAACCATCTTTTCAGACGTTTTCGCGGTTTTATTTTGATTTATGGTTCCCGAAGTTTCGAATGCTTTACAGCAATAACGGTTAAAAGATCTGAAGACGAAGCGCGCAAGTTTGTTGACATCTTTTAACTTTGTAGAAGAGATATCGTCATTTTCTTTCTTGACCATGATTGCTGTAAAGCATTCGAATCGTCGGAAACCAAAAATCAAAATAAATCCGCAAAAAAAAATGCGAAAAGTTAGTTTTATTTAAAATTAATAAGTAGGTATCATTAAAACTTAGGTTAAGCAAATGGATATCACAAGATTACACAATACTATACTAATAAAATATATATCTAAAATAATCTATATTTTAGTATCAAGTACCTGCTATTCCAATGATGATATTAATCTATCTAATTGTCTATGGTTGCGGTGACTAAAGATCTAAAAGATTTTTCATTTTGTCATCAGTAAACCTTATTAAAAGTTTAATATTTGTGTTAAAACTTCAAATAAAATTTCTATGGGCTTCGTTATCGTTAAAATATAAATGTTAGCTAAATTTTAAAAAATACAGCTCATATTTTTATTCAATAACCAGATTAATAATGTTTAAGAATATAATAAGTTTATGGATTTACCATTTTTTAAGTAGAAACAATTATTACAACATATATTATTTATTTTTACAAGATATATTGCTCGTACCATTCTCATGAATGTTTTAAGGTGTAAAATCAAAAAAAAAAAACTGTCATTTTCGAATGCTGCATTCAACGAACAAACAGACAAACAAGAGGGCGTTTTGTAATAATATTTGCTTCTATATTCTACTGTAAACAAAACCTTTACTTAACGTTAATTAAATTTACTTTAGAACAATTACAACAAACCCACTAATATGTACATATATTATGAATTCTTTTTTTATTTATACAGATACATACTCATTTCAATTTGATGACATGTTTAGTGACACTACTTGCTGTGCTACCGTTCGCGGTTTCGAGTCCCTCTGGGAGCGTTTGTGTGATGAGCACGAATACTTGTACTCCAATCATGGGTGTTCATATTTATAATATGTATGTATTTAAAGTTATATATACATGTGTAGTGTATCAACTATCTGGTATCCTTAACACAAGCCTCGTAGCTTACCATGGAACTAGATGGTGGTATGTGTTAATGTCCCAACATATTTATACATATTTATTTTTTTATAATAACACTTGACTGAAATAACATAACGTTTATCTAGTACTTAATACTCACCCAGCGTGCGGAAGACAATTGGCCTACTCCTGTACTTATGCCCGCCCCAAAGCGCGGCTACAGTAACTTGGTATTGCGTGTCCGCTTCCAAACCACTCAGTATAACCGCATCGGAATTGCCTGCCACCTCCAACACCACTCTGTAACTAATTGGCCATGAGTCAATTTCGTTGTTTTCTATTAGCAAGAAAGAGGTAGGAGGGGAAGGAGAAAGTGAAATTGAGAGATAGAAGTAGATAAATGATAGAAGTAGAAATTTAAGTATCTATCTATTAAGAGACTAATTCGGCTTGCATTAAATATTCCATATTATAATCGTTAACTTATCGCTACATTATCTATCTACCATCTAATAGACTAATTAACACACTTTAAACATTCCTTATAATGAAATGTATATTTATGAAGTAATTTTTAATATATGTATATTACTAAATATGCATATTATGTGCTTTATGTATTATTATTAATACATAAATATGAAAAAAAAATCTATTCAGAAATGGTTATATAGCAAAAACTTACGTAACGTGCGAGCTGCATGAGTAAAAATATTAATATTAAGATTTTTTTAATGACATTTGATTAATCGTTCAGATAAAATATTAAAAAATAAAAAAGAAGAAAAAATCTATATTAATTTTATCTGAGTTAAATTAAGATGATGTAGTTATCTAATGTCATATTATGTACTGCAGTCGGCAAAATACCTAAGATGGCAGTAGGTACAAGTAAAACATAACAGACATTTTGGTTTCCCTAAAATTTTTTCTTCTACGTATTAATAAGTTAGAAGCACTTTTTATTTTTTCTTTTAAAAGTATATTCTGACAGAGCCTAAAAGCTTAAGGCACTATAGTATATGACTTACACTCTCTTTTTCACACACTTTCGCATATACATATTACGTATAATAGAATGTGACTAATATAGAAGACTAGTATGAATAGTTTTCGCGTCATTAAGTGAAATATCTTGAAAAACTTTCAAAATTATTAAACATATTAATAAAAAATATAATTTATATAAAAGAAAGAAAGTTAAAATAAAACGTAAGTTTTGGATGTATACAAACAATTTTCATTTGAATATGATAATTATTTTTAAAAAATCCGTCATTATTTATTATTAAGCTGAAAATATAGAGCGATTAGCGACTCAACCACGCTTCCCTCCGATCCGTCCCTAGGTCGATTCCCTATACAAACTTTCATGTCCATATTCACCCCCTTAAAGGCTGATTTCCGGAATATAACATATCCTATGTCCTTTCCAGGGTCGCAAGCTATCTTCTTACCAAATTTCATTTAAATCGGTTCATTCGTTTTTGAGTTAATTCATTACAAACATACAAAAATACAAATCTTTCTTCTTTATAATAGTAGTGTAGATATTAATAAAATCCTTTGAAGTATCTGAATACAATAATAATACTCGGAAAATTAAACCATTCACCTTAATTCAAATGCAAGCTCTATTGTTTCGTCTCAAGTAACAAAATAATTACAATGTACACTAAGGAATGAAAAACAAAGCTTTTTCCTCAGGAAGTTTATAAATTACCTTTTGCCTTTGATTTCTGTCCTTTTATTTGTTCACTCTATTATAGACTTACCTTAGTTTTCGAACAATGGTTGCACAATAGTATACTTATGTCGTCATCCCATTCATCAATAAGTGATTAAGATGGTATACATATAAGTTATATTATACGTAGTGGTAGACCATTGGTAACAGGGTAGCTTAAAAACCAAAGGGAAGCCGGTTCAAATTCGGGGCACACCTCTGACATTGCCATATAGGAAAAATTTTTACACTTCTTATATATAATCATTGAATGAAATTATCGTGATGAAACCATTGTATAAGTTTTTTCCGATTTTTTCTAATTTCTTCAAAACCTTATGCGGACAAATATTTAAAAAATTGATACATCGTAGTATCATCCTCAAATGATGCGCTTACGAAAGAATAGAATTTCCCTTTTTATTTATACAGATATAGAAAAATAGTTAAAAGCGTTTTTAGTGCTCTCCCACAAAAAATATATATTTTGTCGACGTGTAGAACAAAGCTTCTAAATATCTATACTAATATTATAAAGCTGAAGAGTTTGTTTGATTGTTTGTTTGTTTGTTTGTTTGGTTGAACGCGCTAATCTCAGGAACTACTGGATGGAATTGAAAAATTCTTTTGTGTTGGATAGTCCATTTATCAAGGAAGGCTTTAGGCTATATATCATCCCGGAAAAATGAACGGTTCCCGTGGGATAGAGTTATTTAATTTGTCTAGAGACGAACCCGAAGCGAAGCGAGGGTGAGTCGCTAGTGATATATATGAGACAAAAACCAATATAAGCGTCTCTAAATATAAGGACCCATAAAAGCTAACATAATGATTATGTATGTGCATAATATATACAATTCATCACAGTACTAATAGCAGAATATAATTGGATTATTATAACATAATATGTAGATCCATATCAAATATTACACAGTCTGCCTTTATTATTTAACCACATAAAAATTTCTATTAAAAAATGTGTTTATCTATAAAAAATGAAGAACTTCAGTATTTGACGTGAAAATATAACATCCTATCCATATAATTCGTAAACTTATACAATTTTGCTCAAAGTTCGTGAATTTTTTAGATGCTTAGACGCCTGGACGGGTTTGGATGTTTATTACACGGCTAGTATATAGGCTATGACTTGGCGTAACAAAAAGGCACCTAGGGATCTGAGCGAAGCGAGGGCAAGTTGCTAGTGCTGATAAATTATTCTATTTATTCCATCTTTTTATTTTGTATCTATACATTTAATAAAATTCTAACTGAGTCGAATCTGTACATTAAATATTTTTTGGAATCTACCGTTTTTAGGATTTTTGTCTGTCTGTTTGTATGTCTGTTACCGCAACACGAGAAATCCACTGAACAGATTTTGACCAAATTTGGTAAGATAATAGTTGGTTATCCGGGTCAACATATAGGATACGTTTTAAACGTTAAAACGTAACTAGGGACGAACCTGAGCGGAGCAAGAGTGAGTCGCTAGTAGACTATAAGTAGTTTTCACAATCGCCACTCAGACTATATGACACCTCGCTTCCCAAGTAAATATTTACAGCATTAACCGTTTAACGGTTTACCGAAGCCTTAAGCCGTCAACCCTGTCTGGATGTCATGAGGCTTAAATGTAAACATATTGGCTATTTTATCGACTTACCATAGTTGACAAGTTCAAGGAAATAAAATATTATATTTAAAATTAGTAATTAAAATAATTGTTTCTTTACAGTTTAACTAGAATTCGCATACAGGTGGGACGCGTATAATGCATTGAATAATAGCGAGTTGCTCTCACTTCACTTCGGTCATATACTTATTATACTTTTGGTTGAAAATTTTTGAAATGAAAACTTCCATAGGCAAGTTTGGATGGAGAGTAAAATCATGTAAGTCGTCATCGACATGGTCACGTGACGTACTAACGCTAATACTCAGAATGCCAATGAATGTCGAAGTCAGATAAATGTAAACAGTTTTAATTTACAAATTTAAATGTCAGATCAATCAATTAATTTGAATATCCAAAAATAACAACTGTTTGTTTATAGTTTTAAGTTTTCACTTCTGTCGGTAGTCCTCATGGCTGTTTTTAAATAAAAATCGTCTAATACGATAGCGAAAAGTTTGTTATAATTGATTAAACCCTTCTCCGTTTATCTTTTTCTTTTTCTGACATAAAAATGTCATGTCCTTGCAAGTGAAAAACTAAAATTGAACTTAGACAAGATATTATTCTACAGTCTTTGAAGAAAAGAAATCTTTAAAAATATATGAAAACGGCATATTATGATTCTATGTTAAAACGTCTTTTGTCATTTTAATACAACTTTTATAAGTATTGTTCTCGAAATATTTCAGTATAAATTACATCAGTAAGTATATTCAAATATAATATTAATGGATTTAATTTTATTTATAAATATAGTCTTTAATAATTACTGTTATGCTATTTGATTTCTGCTGGAAAGAAGAACAAGTGTTTTTTGTTTTTGAAAATAAAATCGATATCTAGAGTATATTATTTTCTCTTACAAACTAGATAACTACAAATCTCTGAAGACTTCACGTCTAGTTTCCATTTCCAATATCGGTGACAGTCACATCACTCTTCACATCACTCTTCTTCTTTACCAATTATTATTATCCCAAGTGGATATCCTATGACATACAGTGTAGCACATAGTGTCGATCAGTCAACCGATTGATGTTAAAACTGATATTTTTACCAATAAAACAAATAAGCTAGTATATTGCCTTCCTTATACTCGCCAATAGTTCAATTTATAAAGCTATAGTTTACTAGCGACTTACCCTCGCTTCGTTCGGGTGCGTCCCTAGGTACGTTTTAATATTTTTGAGCGAAACCTTAATCCTTTTTCTAAATTAAAAGTAACCTAAGTTACTCCTTATAATATCAGCTATGCCAGTGAAAGTCCCGATAAAATTGGTCTAGTCCTTTCGGAGATAAGCCGGAACAAACAGATGGACAGACAGACAAAAATTTTAAAAATTGTGTTTTTCTTATAAGTACCGTATATAATTCCATATACATTTAGTTTAAAGCTGTTATTTTAACATTACAAACAGACACTTCAATTTTATTTATCTGTATAGATTAGCCTGAAATTGTCATTACGTTACATTTTATTTCATTATTCGCCCTAAGCAAAGCTAGGATAGATCATGTACGAGGTCACAAAAAATAAATAAGTTAAATCTAAAACATATAATATATTGGAATGAGTATGATAAATTGAAACAATAAAAATAAGCTATGGGCAAAATATGTGCGATAAAGATAGAATATGATAAATGGCCTCAAAAAGGTCCTATGTGCGTATTTTTTTAGGAAGACCCAGTTCGGTAAAATTAATGTATCAAATATGTACATTATTATTTCATATTGTTTTGTCAGTGGGTTCATGGAGTTGCTTCAGATGAAGTAATCATAAAATAATTGCTACCAAAAATAATCTTTGTATATTCCTTAGAAAAAGTAAAAGAAAACGAACGAAAACTTACGTTTTTAATTTTTTATATTACGTCATTACGCCGTACTCAATTCATACGAAATTTCACGCAAATATGTCCAAGGAATAAAAAGTTTCATACAAACTTTTGTCTTCTATTTCACCCCTTTAGAGTTTGAATTAAAAAAAACTCCTTAGTGGATGCTTTCGTCATATGAGAAATACGTGTGCGATATTTTAATTTTCTAGCCTTAAGGATTTGTCCTGTGCGTTGATACATCATTCAAACACTTTTGCCTTTTGAATATTTAGATAGATAGATAATGATTTTAGACTATAGAATTCTGGCTGACACTGTATAATATATGTGGGAGACTGAGAATTGGTCTCCATAATAAAGAAATTACGCACTAAGTTATTTTTTTTCAGCCTAGGAAAGTGACAGTGGATATGAGAAACGAAATTGTCATAAAATGCATTCAACTCTTTTTAAAGTCCTATAGCTGTGCACGGGCTTTTTCCCATGTAAGGGGTGTCCCTAGTCCACCACATTTACATTATAGTTTATGGTAATTATTATGTAGAAGTGTTAGTAGGCTTACGCTAACCCTAGTACCAAAATAGAATCCATTTATTTATACAATAGCGATCATGATTATTCATCAAAATCAATTTGCATAGTATTGTTATCTGTTATCTATAGGTGAATATAACATAAATATAAATATGTTGGGACATTAACACACACCACCATCTAGTTCCATGGTAAGCTACGAGGCCTGTGTTATGGATACCAGATAGTTGATACATTACACATATATAACTTTAAATATATACGTATTATAAATATAAACACCTATGACTGGAGTACAAACATTCGTGCTCATCACACAAATGAATGCCCCCAGCGGGACTCGAACCCGCGACCGCTGGCACAGCAAGTAGGGTCACTACAAACTGAGCCAAACGTGTCGTAATAGATAACAATTAGTAAATAAAACAGATAAATACATTCATTTTTTTGTGTTAAAATTAGATAAAATGACTTGAGCAATTGCTTAAGGTGAAATTTAGTTAAACTACTAATTACTATAAATTATCGACTTATCCTAACTTCTCTCGTTCCTAGGTGCCTTTTGCATTTTATAGTTTTTCATGTCTATTTCTATGTTTTGTTTCAGCGGTTTCAAGTGAAGGATTAATAAACTAACACACAGTATTGGTATGTCATAATGAATGTAGTTCAAAATTTGGTGGTAAATATTTCTTATCACATACGACTCAGTATCGAAAAACTTGATACACACAATTGTTTATTTGATCTAGATAGTATTAGAAGTTAAAGCAGTACCTACCCAAAATGATCCTACAAATTTTGAATGAAGGACCATCAGTTCGCTAAATGGCTTTTCGAGCTAAAATAAAATAAGCCTTCAATTTTCTCTTAATATTTGTAATTTATGTTTTTTAATGTGCAATAAAGAATATATATATATATATATATATATATATATATATATATATATATATATATATATATAGATAAGACTTTTTATTGTTTACGTTAATTTCAAGTCCTTTATTAAATTGAGTCATTTTGCACATTCAAAACACGATCAGAATTATTTCGACGTTGTTATAATTATATGATTTTGTGGATGTTTTTAAAAATTTAAGTTTATATTATTCTATCTCCATTCCGAATAATATACTCGTAATGTGAATGCTTTTATGAGTTTCTATTTAATTTTATATAGTGAGATTACATTGCTAGGTTAATTAAAGTTTCATGACCTAAACATAATTCCATTGAGTTTATTACATGCTTATAGAGTTAATTAAATGTACATACGTACATATACATATATGTATATTTGCACATATTTTAACATTAATTCACATCGAGATATTAAAGGTATGGTAATATACGAGTATGGAATTAATTTTAATTTTCCTTTTAGAAGAGAGTAGCTGTTTTTTTTTTTTAGAAAAAGAGAGTTATAAATTACTATATGTAATACATATGTATACATAATATCATTATATTAATAAAATCTTTAAGCTACAAGTATCAACCCTTATAAAAGAACTTCTGAATACATCTGACTACTATTGTTGATAGGAAAGTTTGTATGTGTGTATGTTTATTACTATTTCACGCAGAAACGGTTAGACAAGTTTGGATAAAATTTGGTACGCTGATAGACTATGACCTGGAGTGACACAAAGGCTTTTATGGACTTAGAGATGCGTCTGAGCGAAGCGTGGGTAAGTCGCTTGTAATAGTATAAAAAATAAAAGCTATTTACGGAAGTACTCGAACGAAGCGAGGCTAATTCGGTAGTTTTAATATAAACAGCATCATTCTCCACGACGTTGACAAAGCGACTTTAGCCAATTGTAAGAGCGATGAATGAGCGCGCATTCAGACAAACTGCGTCTATTTAATACCAAATCTCCTTTCCGTAATAAAAATAATCAATTCTATTAAATGAACATTGAGCAATTCTTATCTACATAATATATAAATTTATTTTGTGTGTCTCAGAAACTTTTACTAATAATTTATTAGTACCTGAGCGACCGAGCCTCTCTCGGAATGTTAGACCAACAATACAATTTTTTTTTAATTTGGTTTAAAAATAAAAAAACTAAAAACTTGAATAAATACAAAAAAAAAAAAAATAAAGGCAAATCTTTGTATCCGACCGGGATTCGAACACGGACAGCTGTGATTGTCAATCTTGCGCCTTGGCTGCTTGACCACAATGCTTATACTTGACCATATTTTGCGTGGAATAATGCGAAAGAAAACCGCATTAAAACTGGAAAACACGCGTTTTCCCAAACATAAAACTAATCTAGATCGATTCTTCGCTCCCAAAAAACTTCCATATCCCAAATTTCTGCGAAATCGTTAGAGCCGTTTCCGAGATCGCCGGTATAAATAAATAAATATACAAGAATTGCTCGCTTAAAGGTATTAAAGTGTGTTTGTTCTTGACTTTGACTTTATCTTCCTATTATAACATAACGGATTAAGCGTAATTGAGATTAGAAACCCCTTGTGTTAGACTAGCAGAACCGCGGCTTCGTCCGCGTTTAAACTACAAGAATAAACTCTTTGAATTTATGTTATAAGTTATATCTAATAATTTGATGGCTGTAATGATTTTTCCGTGAGAGCTCCGTACCGCCTAATATTGTGTTGTTTTTACTAACATATTTACACATTAAAATAAAATTTTTACGTTTTCGCAATACATACTTTATTATTTGCAAAAATAAGTTCTCGCTTCATTTTATTTCTTAAAGATATTATTGAAAACAAATTTAATTTTACCGATCCTATCTTAAAATATTCAGTATCTTAAAATATATTTAACATATTATATTCTGTAATTTAATTTTCGTTTAACGTATTTAGCAAGCTCCACA
Source organism: Fabriciana adippe (assembly GCA_905404265.1). Lineage (NCBI taxonomy): Eukaryota > Metazoa > Arthropoda > Insecta > Lepidoptera > Nymphalidae > Fabriciana > Fabriciana adippe. The sequence goes on along the minus strand of FR989995.1, from coordinate 10,705,987 downwards.
AACTCTATTTTTTGCACATTTTTCTACTCCATATTTCAAAGTTAGTGGAAGAGAGAACAATGTTTTTACGACTTTTGAATCATTAAACTCGGCTAATGTGGACTTTTTAACTAACATACATACTAACAGGCTAACATTTACGTTATTTTTAAAGATCCAATGTCTTGTAAACCTGAAACTTGCCCTCTGCAGTCTCCCTTCTTCCCCTCTTTTTTAAGTAACATATATAAATTGCCATTCTTACTTTGTCATAGCTTTCTGCTCGCGGCTATGCTTGCGCCGATTTTTTATTTTATTTTAAAGGTAATACTCACATTAAAAACTACAGAGTTTTATACAAATAAATTACAAATTTTAATCCTCTTTTTTATCCCCTTACGGGATGAATTACAATAAATCCTAAAACACCTGTTTTTCTGTTATTTAATTGAATTGAAAATCATTAATAAAAAGTTTCAAGTATTTTTGATCATATTTTTGCCCCTTATTACCACCCCCTTTTATCCCTTTAAATGACTAATTTTTAAAAAATTAAACATAGATAGTACATAGGTATATTTTTGTAAAGGTAAGTACTACTTTCCGTGCATTTCACATAGAAAATTATAGTTTCGAACAAAATTTCATCCTCTATTTTACCCTCTTATAGGACGATTTTTAAAAGATGCTATAACACTTATTTATTAAATTATATTGAAGTGTATTAATACCAAGTTTCAAGGGATTCTGATCATAAATATTTTTTTGCCCATATAAACTCTAGAACCCTCTTTAACCTTTAAAGGATGAATTTCGAAAAAATGTCATAATCATATTGTTTTCTTTTTTATTTTGAAGTTAAATACAATTTTCCGTTCATTTCACATTAAGAATGGCAGAATTTCGTACAATCTTTCATACCCTATTTTTCCCCTTAGAAATTCATCCCGAATTTCGAAAATCCTTTCTTATCTGATGCCTACATCATGTAATGGATACGTTCTTCTAATTTCATGTTTCTACGACTAGCGGTCTCGGCTGTGCGTTGATCCACCAGTCAAAGCTTTTTATACATATAGATTACAATTGAAGGTATTTTTCGGAATAACAAAGAAAAAAACACGTACCTGCACATCCGAAAAAAATATTTTTTATCCTCATGCCAACATAATTTATATCCCACTGGCAGATCCCGGGGGCAAAACTAGCAATTATAACTATGAAAGAAAGTTTTTTGTTTGAACAACGAAAAAAGGAATTGACATTTTTCTCATGAAGTAAGTAAGTAGGTCGGCGAGTGACATAATTACTAGTCTGCGCTTTACACCGGTACATGTAGTGGTTTGCGATGAATATTAGTTTGTTTAAATAGGGCGGGTTTCTAGTACGCGAATTTTATAATATCAACTAAGCAATTACTAAATACAAGACTATAATAATGACCTACCTTCGCTTCGCTCACACTTGGCTACTTGATTATTGATCATCGAATTTTACTTTCAATAAACATAATATGAGTGTATTATACACTAATTATACATAAGTAAAAACTGTATCAAAATCTGTTGTGAAGTTAAAGAACTAAGCTCACAAACGAACAAGAATAGCGGCCTTGTTTTATACTATTTAAAGATTTAAATTGTCAATGATTATGATATGATACGAAACAATTTCTGAAAATTTGGTCAGAACTGTAGAACAAATTTGACAAAAGTTTCTTTCTTCATCCATGTAATATTCGCTTTTAGACAACATTAAATATAATCTTGGAACTGTTTCTTAAGCGATTCCATTAAAGTAACGTTGCAGAAATGCATAATGTATTCGAATTCTAAGATGCGACAAACTCGTCTCGTCGCTCGAGGCAATTCATGCAACACCTGTGACTGTATTATATCCCATTTTGTTATATTTTATACGAAATTTACTGATTTTCAGATTGTTGAATAGTTTTTATGATTATAGTAGCAACAGTTTGACGACACGTTTGGCTCAGTTTGTAGTTGTACTTGCTGTACCAGCGGTCGCGGGTTCGAGTCGAGAGAGAGAGTTCGAGTATTTTAGAAATCATTTATAATGTTCTAAGTATTTTGGATTAATTTTCAAGTAGTGTCAAATGATTGCGAATCAGTTTGGTGATATCAAATGATTCTTTGACTGTTGGGAAATGTTATTAAATTAACACACAACGCCATCTAGTTCCATCGTAAGCTGCGAGGCCTTTGTTATGGAAACCAGATAGTTGATACACTACACGTATATAACTTTAAATACATACATATTATAAATATAAACACCCATGACTAGAGTACAAACATTCATGCTCATCATATAAATGAATGCCCCCAGCGGGACTCGAACCCGCGATCGCTGGCACAGCAAGTAGGGTCATTACAAACTCAACCAAATGAATCGTCGAGGTAGATTTAGTAATATCCTTGTTATGAGTAAAAAAAGAAGAGTCAAGTAATTAAATAGCCTATGAAACAGTAATAACCTAATTATTCCGCAAAAGGAAGTTCGAATCACTGTTTCCTGTCAGCTCACCTTCTGTTGAATAAAGGGAAATCGTTTTAATTATTCAATCAAAAGCAAATTTTCATACTCTTTCATCCTCTTTCATTCTTCTTACAATACTTTTTTTGTTTTCAGAAATATTAGATTGACCTAAATAAAAAGTAATAATTTAATCCAGCGTCGTCAAAATCCATAAACTTGGGCAATTTTCAAGCCAATTAGCTCATACTATTTTTAGAAAACGATGAACTACTGGAATTAATCTAGTTTATTAATACGAAAATTTGCCAAGATTAAATTTGTTTTAGGGTAATTTTGCAAATATAGCATATTTTAATTCCCATGGAAAAAGAGCTCATAAAATTAGTATTCAATTAGAGGATAAGACTTTTTACCGCAAAAAAATTAGACAAAGGGATGCTAGGTTGTTTTGGTTTAGATTTGATTAATTCCTATTTCCTAGGCTTCCTTTTTTATTTTGGTTAATGTGTGTTCTATATAAAATGATATTTATCGTATTTGTTAAAAAAGTGTAAGTGATTATCGCTCGTATGATCCAACGCTTGATCAGTTTCAACATTTGTTCATTTAGTTAAAGGAAGTATCTGCATCCTAAATGTTTTCATTACCTATCTATCAGTAAGTGTTAAAATCAATTATATTATTATTAACTAGCGAGTCACCCTCGCTCCGCTCATTTTCGTCCATAGTTACGTTTTAACGGTGAGTATAGATTTCTCAGAGGTGAGATATTTTCCTACAATAAAAAGTATTGTATATTTTGACTTGGATAACCAGCTATTATAATATCAAATTTCATTAAAATCTGGCCAGTAGTTTTCTTGTGAAACGTTCCCAGACTGATGGATAGACAAAAATTCTAAAAATTATAGATTCGACATCTGTATCGATAATAATGACTACTTCAATAAGATTTTCTTTGATTTGATTTTCAATTACAATTTTATTATATGTATAGAAAATCTCTATATGACCAATTTCGCCCACGGCAGTGAATACCACAGAAATTAGTCAACTACGCAGGAGATAATATTATAGTGCACAAAATTCTCGGTAGCTACCCGGAGATATGAAGTGGCAGTATTATACACCCGTGCCTCAGAGAGCAGGCTTGTGCCTCTCACTGATCATGTTTAATTATCATCAATCGAAACACTAGATTAAAAGAAATATAACTTATTTGTATCTGCGAATTTGTGGCTAGTCTCAATGAAATTGACCACCCTGGTCGAAATCCGTCACAGAAATATTATTATTATCATTATTATTGTAACTTAAATTTATTCAGTTAAATAGCGCACGAGAAATCTTCTGCATACTCTTTTGTCCTTAAATTATCAATTTTCTAGATTAAGTTATTTTATATAAAGTTCTAAATAAATATGAGATTATAAGAAGAATCATCTAGGATTACCATATTACTTGCTAATTAGAATCTTATAATATTAAGTAAGAAATTCTCGTATGTATATTTTATACTATAATTATGTATATAATTAATTCGTATATAATGGAAATGGCTCTTACGATTTGGATCCTATTTTGTATCTAGATAAGGATGTCTTTTCAGAAAAATCTTTTTTTATCTCTTCTGAAAAAAAAAACACGATTTACAAAGAAAATGCCGATCGAAGGATATTTATAGGTACAAAAGAAAAGATAAAAGATGAATAGAACAGCAAATGGTCCAAGACATTAGTAGAGACAACATTTTACCTCGCGTCAGAGGGTTTGTAAGTGACGTCATACTTTTCGACCAGATCTGCTGTCGTCGACCACGACACGCGTACTGTGGTCGGGTTGAGGAAAGTCACAGTTATATTCTCTGGCACGCCCGGTCCCATTGAGCCTGAAACAAAATAAAATAAGAATATACCATAGTAAATAGCTTTTTATTTGGACTAGTGATCGCCGAGTGGTTGAAAATCAACCATAATTCATTAAGTTATATATTTATGGTCTTGCGTATATTACAATATTAATCTATTCTAAGTTTGACCACAGACTTTAACAATAAATAAAAGAGGATATATGCGTGTGTGTATATGTGTGTGTGTGTGTCAAATACATGGTAGTGTGTGTAATGTTTTTTTTATTGATTTAATGTATTTTTATGCATAATTTTTTTTAAAATATTAGCATTCTGCATACCTTCTCTATATAAACTGTATATACTGTATGTATGTGGGAAATTTCATACTCCTCCGTCCGCGCAATTTTCGTAAAAAGGGGTACAAAGTTTTTGCTTCACGTATTAATATGTATGTATATATATGTAGTAGTAGTAGTATTCAGCCCTTTTTAACGTCCCACTGCTGGTGACGGGCCTCCCTTCAATACGAGGGGGTCAGGCCATAGTCCACCACGCTGGCCAAGCGCGAGTTGGCGGACTTCTCACGTCTTTCGAAAACTTGCTAGGTTCTCTCAGACATGCAGGTTTCCTCACGATGTTTTCCTTGATCATATATATACGGTGGTATATATAAATATGATTTTCTACTTGGGTAGGTACTCATGCTTCAAAGTACAGTATGCCATGAGACCGGCTTAGCAAAAGATGAAAAATTTATCTTATGCCCGCTGCATAAAATGCCTGCTTGTAAGCCCGGTCTTGTGACATGTAGTGGTATGTTGTATATGTAGTTTCTGTACTCAAACTTCAGTTGGCGTTAAAGAGTCTTTTGATCACAGTAAGAAATAGACCGTTTGACAACAAAGAATATTTCGAGTTGATTAATCGTTTTTCCGTACAAAATGTATGGAAACAGTTTTTGGCAATTTCTGTCATTTCTAGTACTCATACCTTAAATGGTCCCATAGAGCCTTTTGATCCCTACATGAAATAGGATCGATTGACATAAAAATGTTTTTTTTTTTTTGTATTTTAGCATTTTATTCGCTAAGTGTACATTTTTTGCAAAATCTGTGAATGCAGTTCAAAATATCTCAAAAAGTTATGGATGGTCTCCTAGGATCGTTTTCCCATAACTATAACAGTTAAGGTACCTGCCCTTACTGTCCCGTCTCAAAAATTCCACCCAGTATATGGCCTTCGTTCAATGTACAGCTTTTATAATGAATAAAGTTTCTTTAAAATAAATTCAGCGAATCTTAAATAATATTTTCGCATTTTAAACACAGTCTGATTCAGCTACATTTATTTAATTATACACAAATTCAAAACTACTTTGTAATTTGCTCGCTTTTATAATATACCAAAAATATTATATCTTAAATCTTTCTAGATATAATAAAAATTAATGTCTAAACCAAATATATTTCAAAAACCTTTCTAGCGATGATAAAAATTAACGTCAAAATACATGGATATAGATATGGCTTATAATTACCTAACGCTCTAGTTCCTTCTGCGCTTCGAGTTATTTAATTACATAGGGATTCATAACTTGATTCGCAGACGTATAAATTCAAATACGTTATTCCATTAAAGCGTATGCAATCATTAAAAAACGTTTACCTATAACTAGCGACTTACCCTCGCTTCGCTTCGGGTTCGTCCCTAGATAAAAACAAATCTATTCCACAGGGACAGTACATTTTTCGGGGATGATATACAGCCTATAGATTTCCTCAGTTAACGGGCTATCTAATGCAAAAAGAATTTTTCAAATCAGATTAGGAGTTCCTGAGACATAAGTAATATTAATATTACAGTAACTACATATTGATTTACATATATATTAGTGCATGTGATGTACTAATATATGTATATACATATATTACTAGCGACTCACCATCGCTTCGCTTCGGGTTCGTCACTAGACAAAAATAAATCAATCCCATGGGAACCGTACATTTTTCCGGGATGATACATATATAGCCTAAAACCTCGACAAATGGACTATCGAACACAAAAAGAATTTTTCAATTCCAAGCAGTAGTTCCTGAGATTAGCGCGTTCAACCAAACAAACAAACTTTTCAGCTTTATAATATTAGTATAAATTAATATTCGTATTCAGCACTTCAACCATCAAACTCTTTAATAACTATTATTTATTAATTAAAATTTTAATTTAATGGTCGACTTAATAGAAATGATATTTCCTCTCATAATTTTAAGTTCGAAATGAAATGGTACATAAATTATTTATGAAAATTCCAACTTGAAAATGAGTTTTCAATTTTCAATAATAAATTGAATAGATGATTTTGTCGAAATGCCCTTTTACTCATTTATCTTTTAAGCTTTTTTTTTTTCAAACTTTCTTTTGCTGGGAACTTAAGTAATTTGCTGTATTCGGGAATCGATCTATGAACTTTCTTGACTTTGTAGACTATCCTACTAATATTATAAATGCGACAGATTGTGAGGATGTATGGATGTTTGGATGTATGGATGCTTGTTACTCTTTCTTCTGTGTTAGGATTATAATGAAATATATGAATAACATATAAACTTTTTTTATCCCGGAAAATGGACAGTTGCCGTAGGATAGATTTGTTTTTGTTTTTCTAAAAGCGAACCTGAACGAAGCGAGGTTGAGCCGCCAGTCAAAAATAATTTCTCCCCTTAAATATTAATACGTTTTAACATTTATATATATAGTGTGTGCTATGAATAAATAGACTTATTATTTATTCGTAGAGTGTGTGTTCATTGACAGTGGTAGTCCAATGGTAGCGATCGCTGGGAAACCGAGTGAAGCGCGTTAAAATCGTATCTCGCACCTCTGATATTCTCATGTGCGAATAATTCACACATTTTCTAGTGACAATGTGTGATTGCCTTACGACGAAGAAAAATGTCATGAGGAATTCTACATGTCTAAGAAAATCTAGTAAGTTTTCAAAAGACAGGTGAATTCTGTCAACCCACACTTGACCAGCGTAGTGGGCTTTGGCCTGATCCCCCTCGTATTTAAAAACTCGTGTCCAGCAGTGGGACGTTAAAAGGGCTCAATACAATACGTAAGCTTAATTCGGTTAAAAACACGAAATAAATTGATTGGTAAAATATAAGTTATAATACATAGCATGTGTGGCTTGTTTAGTAATTATTTTACTCATTTATTACCCTTATATCCTTTGGGAAATAACAACGTGACCTAACCTACTATCCTAGTTAATAGCGTCCTGAAAACCCAGAACGAAATGAAAAAATATACAGTTACAAAAAGGTTGGTAACGAAATCATAGCAAATGCCCTACTTACTGCTTAACTACGTTATTAAACATTTACAAAATTGGTATAATAATAATAAAAATAACAAATTATTAGGCTCTATATTCATTATGGATATAAAAATCTGTGACTCACCTGCCCAAATAGAAAATGGGGAAAAGGGATGTCTAAAAAGATATCTTGATTTCTACAACCGATGAGGCTAACAGGAAAATTATAAAATATGTACTAGCAACTCACCCTCGTTTCGCTACGAGTTCGTCCCTAGATAAAAACAAATCTATCCTACGGGAACCATACATTTTTCCAGAATTATATATAGCCTATAGCCTTTCTCAATAAACGGGTTATCTAATGCAAAAAGAATTTTTCAAATCAATGTTTTTGTTTCTTCAAAAAGTAGATTTCAAGACGAAAAGAATGAGCCCTATCTGAAAATTGTACAAAAAGTTTTTTAAATGTAAACGTCCACATGAAGTTGGGGGCGATTTTCAGCCTCTCGAGACCATAAAACATACTTTTCTCGGAAATGGCTGAACATTTCAATTTCATATTTTTTTTTATTTATTCTATATATATTGTAGATTACATTACTTTAGTTTCATGAAAATTAAAAGATTATTTTAGAAATTAAAAATAAAAAACCAAGTGTTGGCAACAGCGACAATTTATAGTTTGAGGTGCCCTCTATTTCCGTATAAAGTAAAACGTCATAGATGACAGCGCCTTGGAAACAAAGCTGTCATCCCCCACTTTGATTACGTTACCTTTAAATACGGCTTCTCTCGCTAAAAACGGGTCATTCCTGTGCAAGTGAAGTTAAGGTGTATAAGTGTCAGTGAACTATAATTAGTGAAGTGCAGTGATTAAGTTAATTATTAGTTAAATATATGTCAAGTGTATAGTGATTATTATGTGTGGTGTAACTAAATGAGGAAGTTGAAATAAATAATGTGTAATAGCTATTGAGTGTTTACTTATACATATATACCGTCGTTTACATCGGAAGAGGGAAGTGAACTATGGGAGGACGAAAATCACGCCGTAAGAGGGTTCGCTCACGATCCTCTTCTAGCAGTTCTAGTGCTGCCACGCCGCCACCGCCACGGGCTAAAAAGGTATCACGTAAAGCTGATACCAGAACTGTGAGTACTACTAATGCCATTACTTTAAACAACATTATCCCGGAGTTCGACCCGTTAAAAGATGACATTAATGCAAGGCTTAGTATTATTGAAACATATGCTATAACATTTGCTTGGTCCGATGAAATGATCCGTTACCAGGCTTTAAATAAATTAAATGGGTCGGCTAAACTATGGTACGACTCTTTAGTGCGCACAGTTAGAGAATGGCCATCATGGAAATGGGACCAATGGAAATTGAAATTAGCCTCTAGTTTTCAAATAAATAGAAATATATTTGAACTATTAAAAGAGATAATTAATAAGAAACCTCTTGAAAATCAATCCTTGTATGAATTTTATTTTGAACAAAAATGTAAGATAGATAAACTGCATTTGAACTTTTCGGAAAAGGATATAATTTCAATAATCGTAGGTAATATTGCAGATAGTAATATTGGAGCCACCATAGAGGCTAGTAATTTTAATACTTGCGATAGCCTGGCCAGTTTCTTACATAGTCGCATTTATAAAAAGATTTCTAAACAAAATAGCAGTTGTGATAGTTCGTCTCGAGTTAATAATAACAAGGAACAAATTATTGAAAAACCATCTCCGTCTACTGATTCTAAGAGACCGGATCAGCTAAATAATACACAAAATTTTATTCGAAAACCAACCAAATGTTATATTTGTGGAGGAAATCATAAACGTCATCAATGTGATGCGAATAAATGTGATTTCTGCGGTAAAAGAGGACATTTAGAAACTGTGTGCTTTAAGAAAAAATCTGTAAAACCTGAAAAACAAGAAACTAAATTCATTTCAACATCAAATTCCCGAGATAAATTCATTAAAAACATAGATATAGATAATTTTTCCCATGAAGCATTTATTGATACTGGAAGTAGTTGTTCTTTAATATCTGAATTTTTAATAGTAAAACATTCATTAGAGAAAATTGCGTTACCTACACCAGTTTTACTACAAGGATTTTCTGAAGAAGGCTCTAAATCAGTTAAATTTAAAGTCAAAGTTAACATAAAAATTGATTCTGTTCAATTATTTGGCGTAGACTTATTCATTATTGATAAGATTGTTGGATGCGATATTCTAATCGGTAGAAATATTACCGAACGGAAAGACTTGATGTATTCACGAATTGGTAACGAATTAAGATTTGATTATGCTGAATTTTGTCTTAATCTAAACGAACTTCAATTAAATGCAGATACCCCCCATTACAAACAATTAGTAGAATTATTCACAACATATAGAGATTGTATAGCAACTAATATAAAAGAATTAGGAAGAGTAATAAATCATGAGATGGTAATTAATTTAATTAATACACAACCAGTACAATGCAGGCCCTTCAGATCTCCCAATGTTAATAGAAAGATAATTCGTGAAATAGTAACAGAACTACAATCATATGGCATAATTCGCGATAGCAAATCCCCTTATGCTAGCCCAGCGTTACTTGTAGATAAAAAGAATGGAGAGAAAAGGCTTTGTATTGATTATCGTTTATTAAATAAAATAACTATTAAAGATAAATACCCTATGCCACGTATTGAAGACTTAATAGATAGACTTCAAGGCTATAAATATTTTACTAGCTTAGACTTGAAAAGTGGATATTATCAAATAAGTATGCATAAAGACTCTATAGAAAAAACCGCATTTATAACAGAGGATGGTCATTATGAGTTTTTAAGGCTCCCATTTGGGTTGGTAAATGCACCATCATGTTTTCAACAAATGATGAATAAAGTTTTGGGAAATTTACGCTTTGGTAAAGTAATCGTTTATTTGGATGATGTTTACGTAGTTAGTGAAACAGTAGAAGAAAATTTATTGTTATTAGAACAAATTTTGAAAATATTCCGTGAAAATGGTCTAACATTGAACTTAAAGAAATGTCATTTCTTTAAATCTGAAATCGAATTCCTTGGATATAAAATAAGACCTAATTGTGTAATGCCAAATGAATCGAAAATAGAAGCTGTACAAAATTTTCCTGTCCCTAAAACAGTCCATCAAGTTCGACAATTTCTTGGCCTTATTAGTTATTTTCGCAAATTTATTAAGAATTGTGCATTAATTTCAATTCCCCTGACTAGGTTACTAAAAAAAGACATAGCATGGTCATGGGAAAAACCTCATCAGGAGGCTTTCGAATTATTAAAAAGTAAACTTACTTCTCAGAGTATACTAACAATTTTTGACCCAAGTAAACCGATTATATTATATACAGATGCAAGTAGAGATGGCATTGCCAGTATTTTAATGCAAGTAACAGACGTAGGTGAAAGACCAGTTCACTATTATAGTAGGTAGACAAACCTCTGAAGATGAAAAGAAATACCATTCATTTGAATTAGAATTGCTAGCTATAGTGTGCTCATTACAGAAATTTAGATTATACTTATTGGGCACAACGTTTAAAATCGTTACGGATTGTAATTCTGTTAAATTTGCCTTAACTAAAAAGGAAATAATTCCTCGTATTGCTCGTTGGGTATTATCAACTCAAGAGTTTTCTTTTGAAATAATACATAAAGAGGGCACACGAATGCAACATGTGGATGCCCTTAATAGAAATCCAGTCCATGCCGGTGAAAAATCGGAAGCAGAGATATTGCTGTCCATAACTGAAGCAGATTGGTTATTGTCTGTGCAGTTACAAGACCCCGAAATTACTAAGATTAAGAATATATTAGAATCAGGAGAGGCCGACAATAACAAAACTATATTTAATGAATACGAATTGTTGGGAAATAAAGTTTATAAAAGAACCTGTTGTGGTCGCCGTTAGGTTGTACCAAAAAAATGTATTTGGCAGATTATTAAATGTAATCACGACGATATAGGTCATTTTGCTCTCGATAAAACTCTAGAAAGAATAAGAAATCAATATTGGTTCCCCCGAATGCGTCACGTTGTAAAAAAATACATTAAAAACTGCATTAATTGTATATATTTCAAAAATAAAGGTGGTCCAAAAGAAGGTCAATTATATCCTCTACCTAAATATGCGCAACCATTTCATACAATTCATATTGACCACATAGGTCCATTTGTATTAACAAAACATAAAAATCGATATCTTCTCGTTGTTGTTGATTCATTTACTAAATTTATTTTTATTTCACCGGTACCGTCAACAGAAACCAGTAATGTAATTAAGGAATTAGATAATATTTCAAAAATATTTGGAAATCCCAAAAGAATTATTTCTGATGCAGGCACATGCTTTACTTCGAACAATTTTAAAAAATATTGCAATAGTAAAAACATACATTTACATACAGTGGCTACCGGAATGCCTCGCTCAAATGGACAGGTAGAAAGATTTAATAAAACTATCCTAGAAGCCATGAGAACGATAGGTGCAAATACAACAGATGACAGTTGGGATCAATATGTTAAAGTGTTACAGCAGCAGGGTTTAAACAGTACTTTACATAAGTCGATAAATGCTGTGCCATCAGAAGTTTTGTTAGGATATAGGTTACGTACAGACAGTGACGGGTTAGCTCCTAATCTAGACAACGAAATTGTAACAGATATAACAGCATTACGTAAAACAGTTGAGGAAAATATTAAAAGTAGTGCACGATATAATAAAGATAGATTCGATAAACCGAGAACGAAAGCAAAAATATATAAAGAAGGTAGTTTAGTTTTGATTAAAATACCGAGTCAAAGTAATGAGGGTCAAAGCAGAAAACTATTGCCTATTTATAAGGGACCATTCAGAGTAAAAAAAGTATTAGGTCACGATAGGTATGAAGTAGTGGATTTAAGAGGTAGCGAGAGGAGTCAAAAGCCTTATACGGGTGTAGCAGCCGCTGAAAATATGAAGGCTTGGATTTGTATAGACGATTGGGACACTGAATAAAATTTATTATTATTATTTTTTTTATACTCCGTGTTGGCAAGGTATGTGTTATTATATTGTTCTGTCTTTATTATTTATGTTCAGCGAGTCTAATCTAAACTCCAAAAATATTTTATAACTTATGGCGTGCCTAGTGTAACAGTTACAGGATTCAAAACTTAGCTTGGAAAGCTTAAGTGTGACAGTGATCCTTTAAGTACAAGTGGTTTTAAATAAAAGACTAGCCTGGTTCGCTAAGTGTGACAGTGTTCCTTTAGGTGCAGGTAGTTAGTCTTGCGAACTAATCCTTTTCTGTTGCACTAGCGTCATATGTTAAGACTAATTATTTAGGTATTAACCTTTGATTTGTGTAAAGACGAACCTGGTACACTTGAATCTAACAGAGTTTCTTTAAGTGCAGGTAGTCTTTAGAACATTCCATTGGTGTCTAGCAATGTAGCTGATGTCGAATGATCATTGTCATTCTCTTACTACAAACAAATAATATACTTAAATATTTTCAGTGTTTAGATCCGACTCGTGGGGTGCCTGGGACAGTCACCGTGCAGCATGGCCGTGTTGGCAACAGCGACAATTTATAGTTTGAGGTGCCCTCTATTTCCGTATAAAGTAAAACGTCATAGATGACAGCGCCTTGGAAACAAAGCTGTCATCCCCCACTTTGATTACGTTACCTTTAAATACGGCTTCTCTCGCTAAAAACGGGTCATTCCTGTGCAAGTGAAGTTAAGGTGTATAAGTGTCAGTGAACTATAATTAGTGAAGTGCAGTGATTAAGTTAATTATTAGTTAAATATATGTCAAGTGTATAGTGATTATTATATGTGGTGTAACTAAATGAGGAAGTTGAAATAAATAATGTGTAATAGCTATTGAGTGTTTACTTATACATATATACCGTCGTTTACACAAGGAAAAATTTAAAACTGAGTTTTTTGCAAATATCTCGAAAACTTTGAGGTTGTTGTAAAAAGTGTTAAAAATAAAAGTAGTAGATTTTACTAGACCTACAACTTTTGTAGAAATTTTTTTTCGATAGAACGTCACAGTAAGCCGGAAATTGAAAAAAACTATTTTTCAACGCTTTGCGTCCCCCCATTTCTCGGGGGTGGCTGGGCATCGGGGGCATTTTATGAATTTCTATTTCTTATATACCTGCTAACATTTTAAAATCATATAACTTCAGGTTTTCAATATTTTGTTCCCAAACTGCATTTCGCTTGGACTAATTATTTTTACTGTATGTATGTATTCAGCCCTTTTTAATGTTCCACTGCTGAGCAAGCGTCTCCCTTCAATACGTGGGGAATTAGGCCATAGTCCACCACTCTGACTAAGTGCGGATTGGCGGACTTCACGTGTCTTTTGAAAATTTGCTAGGTTTTCTCAGACATGCAGGTTTCCTCACGATGTTTTCCTTCACCGTAAGACAAGTGGTAATCAAGTTAGAAATAATTCGCACATGAAAATATCAGACGTGCGAGACCTGGGATTTGAACCCGTTTCACTCAGTTTCCCAGGCGAGCGCGTTACTACTGGGCTACCACTGCCTACATAATATTAATTCTTATATCACAATGGACCAGCTTTGGTCGCAGTGATACCTTATAGCCATAACATAGAATAAAAAGTAATTTCTATCAAAATAAACAATTTCATCTTTACAAGTAGGTAGTGATTGTAGAGAGGAAAACTGTTTAAAGTATGTAATCTATCTATCTATTTATATAAAAGGCAAAAGTGATAGACTGATATATCAACGCACAAGCCAAACCCTTAAGGCTAGAAAGTTGAAATTTCGCACACGTATTTCTCATATGACGAAAGCATCCACTAAGGAAGGATTTTTAAAATTCAACCCATAGGGGGTGAAATAGGGGAAAAAGTTTGTATGAAACCTTTCATTCCTTAGACATATTTGCTAAAATTTCGTATAAATTGAGTACGGTAAAAATAATGAGGTACGTATTTCAGTGTTTTCTAAAATTCACCCTCTAAGATGGTAAAATGGGGGTGAAAGTTTGTATGAAACCTACCATTTTTGTTTTTTTTATAGTTTTAACGCAAGCGAAGCCGCGGGTTCTGCTTGTTTGATTATATAGTGTAGGAGATGAAAAGTGCAAATGAATCACGAATTGCGTACAAAGATATCTAGGGACGCGCCTTAGCGAAGAAATGGCGAGTCTCAAAAGATTCTTAGTAATAACAATGTAATACACTTACTTAATACTTAAAACTGAATACACCATCAATGATTTGGTTAAAATCGCTATTCATATATCATTAGTGTTCATGTAGTGATCGAAGTTCGACCAATCATTGTTGAAAATTAGAGGAAAACCATAGATAACAGAAATCTCTATGAGGAAAACATATATAAATAGAATTTAACTATATAAAAAAAAAACGAAATCTTTCCAAAAAAAAAATTATTGATAACACCAAAGCTCGTCAATGGTATAGGCAAAATCTTTGGCGGATGCAATTTTTTTGGTTTTTTAAAACTATTTTTTTTAAATATAATTATAATTAAAAGAAAGAGAATTATATATGTATTGATAACAAGATACTACAAAGTATTTGAAAATTAACCAATATGTCATATTATTGTCAATACGAATACATTAACGGTTAAAACATTGTATCGAACGATATATTTTTAAGGACGGTCATAAATTATTTTAACGCGTTTTGGTTACGACATCAACTTCGCCGTTAAATAACTGACTTTACAAGCCATTTAGAAAACGTCACTTAGAAAAGCCACATGAAATGTTGTTGCAAAAAGCTGAAGCATTAAATTGTGAAAAACGTTGGCATGACCTATACTCGGGTCAACAAGTGCTGACGGTTGACCGCTGTGACAATTGCTTTGTGGTACTATAGCTTGCTTTAACAATAAAATACGAGTACATGAGTTGACAGTGATGGAAATCTTACTGTTTTATAATTATCATCTGTTTTATTGGTGGCAAAAATATAAAGAATTTCAGCGCAAATGCAAAATACTAAAGAAAGTTTTCAATTATAATTGGACTACTACTTTACATACAAAAATATGTGCATATGTGTCTATGTGTATGTGTATTTGTGTGTGTTTGTGTGTGAGTGAAAGCGTGCGTGTGTGTAACTGTGTAACTTACGTAACTTACTTAATGCACTTAGATAGAATTTAAAAAAGGATGAAACCTTGCACGATAATTGATTATTTCGAAAGTTAGAAGTATGAAAATTGATTTTTAAACTCGTGTCTATATTGCCAATGGAAAACTTTGTAGTACGTAAGATCGTAGTATTTATATGGTCGTATTAAGTTTATATTGTAAAGTTTTAAAGCTTTACAATATAAAATATGTACATTGTACATACATACTCGTATATAAAGTTTAGAAGATAATATTATCATATGGCAACAATTTATACTGTATATAACAACTTTTCAGTTCAATCGCACTATTCTGTAAACATACTTGGTGTATGTTTGCGTGTTCAGCTGTCAAGTTACATGAAAGTTCCAATAGAATAACATTAACTCCAAAGTTATTGAATGGACGTTCAACAGATAAAATATAAGTTCTATTTATGAGTAATAATTTATTCGCTTTATTATTTTTCCTCATACTTGCAGAAGCGGAAGCTTTCAGTCATGTGTGTATGTGCGTAATGTGTATGTCTTTTAGTCCTTTACGCTGAAAGGTTGAATGGCACAAATAGACCTGTGGAGTAGCACATAGGCTACAACGAAAGTAAATCGTTGATGGTAGTGTTTCCATATAAAGAAATAAAAATACTTATGACTACAGCCTTGTATGTTTCTGGTTGATTGATATATAACAATTAGAGGGTACTTAATTTTTATTTTTAATTTGGACTAAAGGACCAACTTTCTATTATCTGATTTATGTAATTATATCCACAAACACGGATTTTCCCTTACTCCAAAATGAAGTTTATTAAAGTATTTTACTGAGTACCTAATTATAATATTGCATACACGCGTACGTTAGTTAATACTAGCAGGTACCAGGCCCAATCCGTATTAAACCCGATATCATAAATGCGAAAGCTTGTGAGTTAGTCAGTGAGTGACTTAAGCTTTGTGTTTGCTATATCTTTATAATTAATGGCTTTATAGAGTAAATTTTTGAATGAAATTAAGATAATTTATATTAAGTAATAATTACATTTTTTTTAATTTTCATGAAAATTTTCATTGACGTTCCAAAATTTGAGTAAGTATTGCTTATTAACATCAACGAAGCACAGTAGTAAAGCTAGCGCAATGAAGCCATAAACACTTAAGCGTTTGCTATTTTTATGCGATTTAACGCCTTAATGAATTTAAGTGTAACTTTAAACGAAATCAAGATAGTTTAGTCCTGGATTAAGAAAGAGGCTTTTATTGACAAATGAAAAACAAAAATAATTATATCCCACGGGAACCATACATTTTTCCAGGATGAAAAATAACTTATACCACAATATATCTCTGTGCCTAATTTCATCCAGATTCGTTCAGCCGTTCTGACGTTATTGAGTAACAAACATCCATCCAAACTTTCGTATTTATAATATATTTTCTAAATTATGGGATTTCGTGAGCTTAGTACTTACCAGCATCAACGAAGCACAGGAGTAGAGAGAGCGCAAGAGCGACGGCGGCGTGCTGCGCGAGCGGCGCTCGCCGCATGTCGCGCCCACGCGGCCTCTCATGCCATGCCGCCGCTGAAACAAAATTATTGCAATTAGTAATCTTTAACCAATAACCTCCCACTGATAACAAATCTCACTGAGGCTACCCAGCTGATATTAGAAATCAGGTGGAAGACTGATAATTTTAGATGGATGTGTAACAACGCCAAATTTCTTACGTGGGAATATTATTGATCATTTCTCGCACGCAGGACCTCCACATATGCAACCGTGCATCTAGCTACATAATCAGTGAGGCAGTCACTGTTTAACTATCAAAAAGATGACAATACTAAATTATAATTAATGTCCCAACATATTTATTTATTTATTATTTATATAATGCTAATAATTGTAGTAGATGTTACACAAAACCTAAAGGCTGATTGATTAATGAAGGTCAAAAAAGCATAAATATCCAAACGGGTACAGGCTATTTATTCTGTTGGGTACATTCCTTTTTGACAGCAATGGTGTCAGACTCGCGTTTTAATGTTTATGTATTTGATACAAATTGTTCTACAAGCTTCAGTGGATTACAAATAAAAATTTTAAAGGTCTGTACGTTCTAACAATTATAATATACTGACGAGTATGACCTATAAATTTTAAAGAGTCTATTTTTGTTAGTCTCTACCACAACGCCCCAGTCAATTGGGATGACATTTGGCAACAAGCCATAGAGTCTGAATAAGGGCTATTTTCTACTACAGTTCCTAAGTGTGTTTTTTTAATTTGTTCTCTAAATCTGTTATACAAGGATTCAAATTGTGTATGTTCCAAAAATTTGTTTTTAATGAAAATATAGTCCAATATTAAATTCGCTAATTTTTGAGTTAATTTAGAGATACCTACTGATAGTTGATTTATAATATAGTTGTCAGTATAATTAAAATTTTTGTTTGTAAAAAATTAATTGAAGACGTGAATGGATGAAGGTGATATGTCGCATTTTTGAATTTTTGCTGTTCTATGCATGGATGTAGTTGTTATGTGTATATTTACAATTATAAACCTTAAAACAGCCATATTTATGACTATTATAGAAATTAAATACTTGATGAAGGTGTTATGTGCACTATTTTTTGACATTAATATTGGATGAAGGTGTTATGGGCACTTTACATTCTTATACAAGCCAAAAAACGCAAAAAAATCACTTTTCTACAGTGGATGAAGGAGCTATGTTTAAACATAACACTTTTTCCAATATTTATAAGTAGCTTTGCACTGCACTTCAATGAATGAAGGTGTTATATGCTGAACATACCACTTTCATTCACGAAACGGCATCATCTTTTCGTTCCGTTCATTCTCGCACTTTTGGAAAATGAACGCTTGTTCCGCTTATTGTCGTCCAAAATAATTCAACTATATTAATAAATCGATATCGTTGACTTAAAAAACAATGGCAGGAGCCAAATCGAGAATAAAACAAATAGTCGAAGCTGCACTTTACTATAATTTGGTTGAAACATCTTTGAAAAACATTGTTTACGGCAATAGTAACCTAAAAAATGTTCGCAAAGGTAATACTTATTTTATTTCTTTATTTGTAACTAGCAGAACTCACAGCTTTGCTCGCGATCAAACTACGAAAAATGCGAAATTTCATGCAAATATGTCCAAGGAATAAAAAGTTTCGTACAAATTTTCATCCCCTATTTTACCCCCTTGGGGGTGGAATTTCGAAAAATCCTTCCTTAGTGGCTGCTTTCGTCATATGAGGAATACGTGTGCGAAAGTCGCTTTGCGCTGTCCTTCTGTCCCTATATATGCTTAGATCTTTAAAACTGTGCAACGGATTTTGATTCGGTTTTTTTAATAGATAGACTGATTCAAGAGGAAGGTTTATATGTATAATACATGCATAATATAGTAGAGAAACACTGATAATTTTAGAGGTTTCAAATGTGATGTCGTAAATAAACTCATTTTTTGCGCTTACATTGCAAACGCTGGCTGAACCCTACGAGATAGATCAAAATAATGTACTACAGTATTGTACACCTTAAAAAGGTCTACAAAAAAAAGTCCGCGATGACATATGTCTATCCCTTAAGGATAACATACTATATCCATGTTACTACATCCAAGCTAGGGACGAACCCGAGCGAAGCGAGGGTGAGTCGCTAGTATTTAATAAGATAAGAAATTAAATTTTACATACTCTGGTTTTATAACTTGAGCATTCATGGTATAGACGGAACATCCAAAAAAAAGCTGTTTTTTGTAGATGGACTGAAGATATAGCGGACCGCGGAAGTTCTGAAGTCGCAAGTGCACTCTTAAGGTGTATGGGGGTAGATTCGAGGTATAGATCGATAGATATAGATAGCAGATTCGAGGTATAGATAGATAGAAGGATGCCTAGGTAAAGATCATTTAATAATTTGGCCGGACTCTTGTGCTGGATAAAACAAAAAATTCAATTTAGTAACTCTTTTCTAAACTTTAAAGGCAGTGGCAGCTCAGTGGAAAGGCAAGGTAGCCCGGTGGTAACGCGTTCGCTTGGGAAACCGAGTGAAACGGGTTGAAATCCTGGGTCTCGCACCTCTGATATTTTCATGTGCGAATCATTTCTAACATGATTACCATTTGCCTTACGGTGAAGGAAAACATCGTGAGGAAACTTGCATGTCTGGAAGAACCTAGAAAGTTTTCGAAAAACACTTGGCTAGCGTGGTGGACTATGGCCTGATCCCCCTCGTATTGAAGAGAGGCCCGTGCCCAGCAGTGGGATGTTAAAAAGGACTGAATACAACTCTTTACCAATATTTGATCTTAAGAGGATATTTTACAATCATAGACCACAAATTTCCCAAAGCATTCATATTTAGTCTCTGATAGAGACTTTGGGAGGATAGAGAAAGTACTTCGTAAAACTGATACAATCTATGCACCTGAGTAATATGAAAGGATTATAAGTAAAACTTTACGAAACAACATAGTAATTGATATGACTGTCAATTTCAGGAAAATAAAAGATTTCCAAGACAATTTGAATTTAATTAATAGGAAAAAAGATAGATTTACAAAAAAAAAAACTTTTTTCCTTTTTCCCTTTCCTATAATATAAATATTATACGGAAGCCCTTAACTTAGAATCCTAAAATATATTAGAAGGTTATTTAAAACCCTTGTTATGATTTATAGTAGTTAACTATTATGATAATATTAAAGAAAAACAAAAATTCCTCCTATTATTTAAGTTTCAAACTATTGCTAGCATCGAAGAATTACTAACTTTGGAAACTTTCGCATTCATTATAATATTAATAATAATAAACACAAACGTAGCTGGCAACAACCGCTTGTTTGACTAAATGAATTTTAGGGGCGCACAGCTTTAAGAGGAAATTCGAGCAATGAAAACATGACTCGGAATATTCAAATTTTGGTCATTATTTTACTCTATACTCGTGTTTCAGCAGAAATTAAATTTTAACAACCTGTACATAAAAGTACTATCGTAAAACTAGTATACTAAAATCATAATATTTATATGGAAAGAATATAATAAGAAAGATATTTTTTAGCCTTACACACAAAAAAAATATTTTGTGTGTATATCACGCACTATCTTCGCCTATTGGGAATCATTATATAATTTTTTTTAAGACAATGTTATTATATTAAGCAAGAAATTCTGGTATATGTACATTTATTTCGGGTATCTCGGAAACGACTCTAACGAATTGGATCAAACGTTGTATTTAGATAAGATTTTGCACTTTTTATATCTTTTCCAAAAGAAAACTGAGCGAGGCTCGGCCGCCCAAGTCACTTTAAAGATGGAACCATCCTGTACATTTCAAGTAAAAGTTTCGTTCCGAAGGATGGGATAATTACTACAGTAATCTGATTTGACTTTGATGTTAGCGTTGCCTCTAAGCTTTAATTATTTACATAGGAATAGTTTGTGGGTATACCAAGTGGATCCTGAGGGATATTAGTAAATTAGATAAAGTGACGCAAAGGCCACTAGTATAGGTATGTAGGTAAGTTAAACATGACTGTCTAAGTGCAAATTAGACGCTAAACTAAGATGAATATAATGAGCTCCTGGGTTGGAGTCTGGTGTCAATCCAAAATAGTTATTGAGGTTTTCTGTTATGAAATACTCAGTAGTAGCTGAGATTCAGGACGTAGGCGATGTGTACACCTCCGTGCCACAGACTCTCAATTGTCTTGTCGATATGGATTCCTATCGCAATATGAGATTTACAGAAATAGACACTACACGAATATTTAGCATTTTAAATAAAAATATCTTTTTGTTTTTTTTTTGCTTTTTTTCGCGAATATTATGATTTTTGTTCCCTGACGTTTCGAAATGCTTTACAGCAATCATGGTGAGACAGCTGCAGTCTGACCATCCAAATCCAAAAAAAGCCGATGAGATTTCAAAAGTTATTCACATACTAAATAATTATCTGTCTCTAATTCATAGAAAACAATATGAAAGTAATCTTACTAAGGTACTTTCACACTACGTCTGTAATATCGTAGCTATTATTATTAGATTTTTTCATTTAAAAATATTGTTAATATTAATGTTATTAAAAAAGCTTATAATTTGGGCATTTATCGTTAAAAACATAATAATGTAATCACTTTTACGCAATTACCATTAAAAACATAATAATATTATCACGATAAATGAATAGAAGCGAGTCCAGAGCCCAATCGAGGAGACTCGATTGGGAAGCGGTTTTAAATGTCGGTTCCCGCACCTCTGATATTCTAATATGCGAATTATTTTTCAACATACTACTTACCTTATTGTAAAGGCGTCGTGAGGTGTCATCCCGAGGAAGCCTATATATCTAAGAGAAACTAGGTAGTTTTCGAAAGACATGTAAAGTTTACCAACCAGCACTTGGCCAGCGTGGTGGAGCTGATCGCCTTAAAGGGAGGACAGTGCCCAGCTGTGGGACGTTAATAAGGGCTGAATACATATTTATGTATAAATAACTATTACTATATAAACTCATTTTTAATGCGAAAGCGAATTCAATGCATCATTATTTCCGTCAGCTTCACGCAAAAATAACCTCAAACCCTTCACTGTTCGTAACATAACGATAATGATTACTCAAAGTAAGGAAATTCTCGAATGGGTGAAATTAACCCTTAACCACCTGACGTCGGTCTCAGAGACTCCGGCAAATTTTGTTTTTCAAATTATTCCATTACTAGGTACGCGACACAACTGTGATTCCATATACTTTTTCCCCGCCCCCGCCAGTACTCACCGTACGTTCGGCAGCTCCAGACATGCGTGCGTTTAAAAATTATAAGTAATTATATTTTGCCTGCGGTCCCTGTGACCGACGTCAGGTAGTTATGTTACTTTTTTTAAAGTGTATTTTTTTGCATTCGTATGCTTATAATGTCTGAATCAGATATATTACGATGGCTGGAGGAAGACCTATCAGATCTGGATGACCTGACTGTACCAGAACTTCCAAATGAAGAATGCAGTGACATAGAAGATATTCCAGAGGATCATATCATTGAAGGCGAGTGTCAATCCGAATCAGAATTAGAAGATGGTGGGCCTAAGCCTCAACTTCCTTAAAATGAAAACAACACCTTACCATCAATGGAAGATTCATCTTCTGACTATGATATTACACTTGCAAGGCACCGAAACTACTTTGGTAAGAGCAGGTTTCGTTGGTCAACGTATTCTCTAGTTTCAAGATCAAGAACTACGCAGCATAACATCGTTAGGCAACCATCCGGTCTCAAACCTAACTTCAAAGGTATTCTTCATGGAAATACGAAACCCCTGAATTTGTGGAGCTTATTTTTTACTGGAGGTATGTTAGTACAGATAGTAACGCATACAAATGAAGAAATCATCGAATCCAGGAAAGTCGATCAAATACCTAGTATTACAGTAAATGAAAATTCTGAATAATTAGACACATGTAAGACATGTTCCACTTGTGATCTTAAAAAGAAACGTAAAGCAGCGTATTTCGCATGTAAGAATCCGATTTGTATTGAATGCAGTCAAAAAATGTGCCTTGATTGTCGCCGCAAGTTGTAGAAGTTCGTGGGTTGTAATTTTGTAATAATTGTGCCTTATTCGTGCTAAAAAACATTTTATGTCTTAGATTATATATCAAATTTATCGTTAATAAGTAAAACTGTAAAGTTGTTCTGATATTTCGTACTCAGATCTCAGATTTTCAAAGTTGTAAGATTTTTACCTTAAATTAGTATGTTCATGGATAGTGTTGATTTTTTTATACGTTAACACATATTTTTGTTTGATTTAAACCCTTTTCATGAATAAACAAATAATAAAAATATAGATAGAACTTTTATTTATTGTAATTATTTAATATATGATTATTAAACATGGAAAATACTCGAGCGGTCTCCAAGACCGACGTCAGGTGGTAGTGTTACTGAAAAATACGTCAGGTGGCTAAGGGTTAAGTAAATTTTGTTTTGTGTTAAGCCGAAGGATTAGGGGAGTTAAATTTATCGGCGCATTAACGTAAACAGCTTAAGAAAGAGTAGTTATTCTGAAGCATGGCGACTTTATTAAGAAGATGTAATAAGGATCTTAGTTTTTACAACAAGGTTTTAAAAATATTATTTTTATTTATATATTATTTTTAATAATATAGTAATTACAATATTTTCTTTTAAATAGTACGGTACGCGTCGTTTATCTTTTGTACTAAAATTTCTTTTAATTTTGAGGGTAGAAACTATCTGCAGTACTCTTAACCTATGGCTTTTGAGACGTTAAAACCTGTCTTTCCCATGGTTCTATTTTCTGTAAAACATTATAATTGTTAGGAATGAAAAAAAGAATAAAATGTTATTTAAATAGTTTTTTTTAAATCAGCTATAACATTATAAATATCGCATACACATAATAAAAATATTTGTTATGAAAATAAAAGCTTAAAAATGCATTAATATTGATATAAACACGACCAAAGTCGCAGGCTGAAACTAGTAAAAGCATATAACAGCTCATTTAGATTATTAGCACTTAAATATAAAACCGCTCTACTTGACATGAATACACGTCACACGCTTGATCTCCATTCACAGTATTCTATAGCTTTGAATAATCATCAACTCTTTTGATCGACACAGAGTATAGTTTTTTTTTTTAAGTTTTTTTAAGTTTTTATAATTCATTTTTACCAATCTTCGATTAGATTGACTTATAACTTTATAAACAAAATCATATAATTAACATATTTTTTATTAATTATCTTTTTCCTTACCTATTTAATTTTTTAACCGACTTCAAAAAAAGGAGGTCATCGACACGTATGTATGTAATTTTATTGAAACTGCAAAATATTCACATATCATAATCTATTAGGGTTTCCCCCAGCATATATACAAAATTTCATAGTTGTATGTATATATGTATGAACGTTTGTATGTATGTTTGTCCACGCATTTCTCCGAAACTAGCAATCGGATCATCTTCATTCTTCTCTTATTTGCTTACATTAATTTCATCAAAATTGGTTTAGTAATTTTTTGATATAGACTAAAACGTGTAACTAAAACTGAAATAGTTTTTATAATTGCTATTTTTACAAAAACTGGTAGTTTATACGTAAAACTAAAAACTTCAAAGAAAATACTAAAAAGTAAAAAATAACTGAACGGGGGTTTTCATTACTATAGATACCTAATCAGATATTCTCAAAGTCGGTGCCAGCCTATGCAAAGCAAAGTAAATCTATGTATAATTTAGTTTTTTTTCGGTCGTTTTAAACGTCGGTTTAATTTTTTTAAATAACGATATAATACGAAAAGAAATAAGAAAAGGAATAAATTTTAATACAACATTATTTTCTTAAAATACACTTACAATCCGTGAATAAATATTAATTAACCTTTATTATTCAAGAATACTTAAGTAATCGTTAAGAGATACTTAAACCTGGAGCAAATAAATAACGATATATTTTGTTCAGCTTTGTGAATATTTTTATATCGTAGTGAACATTGTGTTAAAGCAAGACACTTTGCAGTTGAATACACATAACGACGACACAATATCGTAGGTATCACGACGTGTTGTGCATTATGGAAAATAATAAGTACCTAATTAAAAAAATTTAAATCACAAAAAAATAAAAAGCAAAGCTTAATAATTGACCTCTTCTTTTTTGAAGTAGGTCAAAATATTTCCATTCATTAATCTTTAATTCTATTTAGTCCTTTGGGGGTTGAATTAACGATTTGTTAATAATATTATATACTAGCGGCTCACCCTCGCTTCCCTCGGGTTCGCTTCTAGAAAAACAAAAAAAAATCTATCCCACGGGAACCGTACATTTTTCCGGAATAAAAAGTAGCCTACGTGCTATTCTGATATAATAGCTATATTATTGTAAAGTTTCATTAAAATCCATTCAGTAGTTTTTGTGTGAAAGAGTAACAAACATCCATACATCAATACATCCAGACATCCATACATCCTCACAAACTTTTGCATTTATAATATTAGTAGAATGTTGCTTCATGTTCATTATACGAGAGCATAATAAACTATACAGTAAAGTTTCGACATTTGTATACATTATTCCTATACTCGTTTTTCTCAACAAAAAGAATAACTTGATATACTGGGAATATTGTCAGATAATATAACTTATTTAAGTATTCTTATTCCTCTAGGTAAGACAGGTACATGATTTACATAATTTTATAACGTATCATATTCTAAGAATGGTGAGGTTTCTAAACAAATAATGATATCGTTTGCCTATTTTTTCCCTTACCCGTAATATCATTTTTAGCTTCAATAATTTACGTTATACGTCCGTCATTCATCCTCTTGTTTCACATTTCTTTGTCCGGTGATGTGGAGAAAGTGTATGTATTATATATACCTATGTATACATTTATGATTGGTTATATACTTACAGCAGTGGCAGGTTTAAGATAACGTACCCAATTGGAAGACCAAGTGAAGTGAGTTAATACTCCGCCTTTTGCATCTCTCAGACTTTTATGTGCAAATTGTTATCTACATGATTACACTTGTTGGAAGAAAATATCTTGAGGAAAACTGACAGAAACTCACTGAGAATATACTTTTCAAAAGACATGAATCCCGCCATAATACTTAACCAGCGTGGGAATGTCTAAGCCTTAAACGTCTTGAAAGTGAAGGAAAACCTGTGACCAGCAATGGGATAAGAGCAACATTATTATAATCATCCGTTTTTAATAGAAATGTTATCAACATGGTAAGCTACGAGGCTTGTGTTGTGGAAAATGGATAAATACATACATATTATAAATAAAAACACCCATAACTAGAACACAAACATTCGTGCTCATCACATAAATGAATGCCCCCAGCGGGACTCGAACCCGCGACCGCTTGCACACAAGTAGGTTCACTACAAACTGAGCCAAACGTGTCGTCGACAATTGACAACAGAATCCTAAAAACATACTCACTTTAAAAGATGTATACTGCCCTGATAATAAAGAATGCAGTAATCAACATTTTTGGGATTTTCACTTTTTACTGGAAATGGCATTCCAAAGGGTTCTCCTACATGGAAAAAATATATTTTCATAAAAATTTTCACTAGAAGTATGTTTTCTATCTAACGGTTTTCGCAGTACTTGCATGAAAATAGTTTCAATAATAAGGAGGAGTGCAGCACTAAACATGTGCTAAAAAAGAATGCAGTACTAACAAGAATACCCTAGAGCTAAGTGCAGTAATTGCCACTACTACAGCATTTTCTTTTAAAATCAATAGACTAGTTACTAAATCAAAACGCAGTACTCCATATTACTGCATTTGAGAGTAGTAAAGGCTTGCAAGATCTTGGCCGTACGATCCAGTGCCGCGTTTTGTTTTAGTAAATCAGTTATATTTAATTAATGTTAATTATTATCAGTCTGACTGAATATTGTGATTTTTATTTGTATTTCTTTAGATATTCATAAAGACAGATATTGTCTAAATAAAAGTAGATTTACACAAAAATGTTTCATTTTTATTTCATCCTGATAATGCATATAATACGTACAGAACATGAAGTAGGTTTTCGTCAACCTCACAGCAAACATTTAAGAAGGACTGTGTAATTGTTTGAGAGATAATAATGAGAGATAATAATTTAAGACCACTTGCACTTAGCCCCGAGCATAAAAAATGTAAATGAATACTAACCAACAACGCAGTAATCGACATGTGCTAGACTATAATGCAGTAATATACGCAACTGCTGCATTTAGTTTTAGTATCCTATGATTCTCACAAGACCTGATGCTAAAACTAAACGCAGTAATACGCATTATATTTAGATAGATTGATAAATTAAATAAAATAAAATTATGATTCAAAAGCTTGATTTATTTTTGAATTTTATGATATATTTTTTTGGTCATAAAATATGAACATCTTGCTCAGATGTCTAAAAATATGTTTTCCGCGTTTTTCTCGAAACCGCCATTTTGCAAGTACTGCGTTCTTAATTATCACGGCAGTATATTCAGCAAGATCTATATAATATACTTTTTCAAGAGATAATCTAACTCAACCTAATTACATTCTAAGTTGCTCAGCTATTACCACGTTATAGCCTGATAAGCATTTATTCAAATTTCCTAAAGGTTTTTTTCATAAATTTTACATAAGCCAGAGTGACTAATGACTGATGAAATATTTTTTGGAAAATCTTATTGAAATATGTGTGTAGTTTTAGTGAGCTAACTACTGGCGATATAGTAGATCTGTAATAGTCCAGAAGTACAAGCAAACATAGGAACACTAGTCTAGTCCAATAATATTGTTTTACAATTACCCTATTATTACACTTACCGGACTCGAACTCATTAACTTGATTCACTACTATATTGTTGCTGGATCATCATTTCGTCCGCTGGTCGTTCTCAAACAGACCATTTTTTTAATGTTGGTTCGGTTTTCGTTAACGCAAATATTTCTATGAGCTTAATGATGTACCCTTTTGAAATCTTATATTTTTTTCTTATAACGATACTTTTATATTACATGGTTACATGAGTTTAATGTCTTGAAAGCGCGCGTAAACTCAGATCAATATCTCAGAGTAGTTTTCAGCTGACTACGGACTTAACTTCATAGCGGTCACGCTTTATCAAGTTACTTTGACCCATACAACTTCTATATCGAATTCTTAGAGGCCATTTAAGCTTAATATTATATAAAAGATACGACATCGTGAAAATGTAAATTCAAAAGTGTAAAATTATATAATATTTTCTTTCAAAAACACTTTATTAAATAAAAAAATAAAACAAATAATGTTTTATTTTGTCTTCAAATCACTTATATACTGATTGACTGACAACAAATTTGTTATTACACATGTCATACATATGTTTAGTCCAAAGTCATAATATTTTCAGTTCATTTTAGTCTAATTGGCTATATTTTAAAATAAGATTTGCGACTCGGTAAAAAGCGGAGATGATGATTTTCTGATTAAATTAAGGCATGTTCACATACTACTTGAAAAGTTTATTATAAATCGATTAATTTTAGTGACTTTTTTTTAATTTTTAATAAAATTAGCTATGTATTCAGGTTTTTTTAACGTCCCACAGTTGGGCACAGTCCTCCTTTCAAAATGAGGTGGATCAGGCCACAGTCCACCACGCTGGCCAAGTGCGAATTGACGGTCTTAAAATTTCCTCCAGTTTTCCTCACTATATTTTCCTTTACCGCAAGTTGCAAGCAAGTTGAAAATAATTCGTTCACGAAAATATCACAGGTGCAAAACCAGTTTTGAACTCGCTTCACTGCATTTCCCAAGAAAGCGCGTTACGTCTGGGTTGCCATTGCTAAAATAGCTTACATATAAAAAAACACTTTATAGCACACTTGCACTTTATACTTACACTTTCACTTATAATGTTAGTAATCTTCACAACCATAAATATAATTTATACTACCTAAATGAAAATCTCATAAGTAGTGATATACTTGTAAACCCACACAACAAAGAATTAGCGTACGGTATTAGGAAGCACTACTCAATAATCGGTTTAATGAATCGATTTTATGACCATTCTTTATGAATAATAAGTTGTTTATATTGTGTAATGTAACCTACAAGAGTTTCATTTCATAGATTATGTACTCGTATGTATGAAATACCTATATTTATATGTTTAGATTCTAAAGCAAAGGACAAATTAAAAAAAAAAACAATAAATACTATCTTATATTTACGTAAATATTTGTTGACATTTTAAATAAAACTATCTTTCCGGATTTTTTCGCTCATTTATTTTGATTTTTTTGTTCCCGACGTTTCGAATGCTTTACAGCAATCATGGTCACGGGAGAGACTAAGGTTTTAGATGTCTCAAAGGTCACGTATAGTTGTTACAGATAGCACCTACCCACAAAATTATACAATGATTTTCAAAAATACAAAATTTGCATTAAAACAATTTTTATAATCTTAATAAGTTTTATAATTCAATATCCACATTGTGTTCATTAGTAAAAAAAAGTAGCTAGTATGGTAAGACAAAATATGAATAATTAGGAATCAAAAATTCACGAAAATTCGTTATTTCATATTTCCTATCCTTTATGACTGAATCTACAAGACTGAGACAGAACTATCAAGAAACTGCTTTAATACCATTATTTAGGAAATAACACACCCCTATATCTATACAGATAAATAATTCTATTGAAGTGTCTGTTTGTAATGTCAAAATAACAGTTTTTTTATTAAATGCATACGAAATTATATACAGTAATTATAAGAAAAATATAATATTTAAAATTTTTGTCTGTCTGTCTGTTTATTTCGGCTAATCTCCGAAACCGTTGGACCAATTTTGACGGGACTTTCATTGGCAGATAGCTGATGTTATAAGGAGTAACTTAGTTAACTCGGGACGCTCCCGAGCGAAGCGAAGGTAAGTCGCTAGCGTAATATAAAAATTCTTCAAACTTTCTTTCAAAGTCCATGATACTAACGAAAATTTAGACTGCATTTCTCGTTTCCTATTAAACGATAATAAATTCTATTTAAAACTTTATTTGCTGTTCAAAGTAGACGTCTCTTCAATAGTACGCGTGGAATGTGTTTGAAACAGTCAGTTATTGTCATTTTGCATCAGATGTACTGAATAGTTTGTTGAAGTGAGAAATGTTTAATTTTTATGAGAAAGTTTTAAAATACTTTCTCAGCTATTATTTTGAATGTCCACATAAAATATATAGTCAGATGATCGTTATAAGAGTGTGTCACCAACTTCAGAAAAAAGGGCTTTGTATTTGGATGAATGTTGTTTTATGAGCAGATTTCCTTCATTATACATCAAAGATAGTCGCATATGATTTAAAATGTTTTTAAAAATGTTTCCATCCTTAAGCTAAGTGATGATAAGTTAAAATTGATTAAATAAAACAAAATTGTATCACCTTAATAATATCATGATTTTAGAAGTATCTTTCAAAATATAATATCCCTATATATTTCGTAACTTCCAAATATGACGTAATTACCTCGTTTAAAACAGTCTACTCTCATCCATCAACTAAATGTTCCACTACATCAAGTAATTTCCAGAATGAACTCAAATTACTCAAAACATTTCTGGAATGAGAACAAAAATATAAATTTAGATTACATTAAAATTAAACAAAATTATGTAAAAGACAAGTTGACTTGAAACCTGCAAATTTTTATTATTCATGAGTGCCTTTAGACAAAATTGTAAGTCGGAATGAAGGTTTTTTAAATGAATGGAAAAATATAAATAATTTATCTTTAATCTTTAGTCTATATCAAGTTAAGTATGCCAGTACTACTAAGTAAACAAGTAAGCAGTGATAGCCCAATGGTAACGCGCTTACTTGGGAAATCGAGTGAAGCGGATTCAAATCCCTGGTCTCGCACCTCATATACCATATTTTCAAGTGCGAATCATTTCCAACATGATTACCACTTGCCTTACGGTGAAGGAAAACATCGTGAGGAAACCTGCATGTCTGAGAGAGCTTACTAAGTTTTCAAAAGACATGTGTAGTCCACCAACCCGCACTTGGCCAGCGTGGTGGACTATGGCCTGATCCCTCTTGTAGTGAAGGGAGGCCCGTGCCCAGCAGTGGGACGTTAAAAAGGGCTGAACACACACATTCCAGTACTATGAAAAAAGTGTTACTGGAATAATGTTGTATTTTTTCCATATTGTGCAAATTATCCTTATTATATTTACAGCGGGCAAATGTCGCAAATCCGACCATTAAATAAGGTACATACATATTCTTATCGCTGTCGGTACTGGAATTTTTCATTTCAACAGTTTAGTCACTACTATGTACCTACAATATAATGTTGGCTCTTATATGTAAAAAGTGTTTCTTCTTGTCTAAGGTTCCTTTGAAGTCCACTCTAAACGCTCTAATGACACGTTACATTACATAAAGGCATATTTTATACTGCTGTTATACAGATGTCTTAGATAAGATGAGATTCTACGAGTACAATCGCTTGCAAATAGTAAAAATTGTTATATTTGAATAGTATTAGTAAAACGTATTCCCATTTCGTTTGCACCTAATCATTAGCCATCAGTATTCTAAGACGATTTTTATTGCATTTTTTTACTTATATAAACCTCTGCAAAAGATCTACAAAACCTTCTATATAGCATTTAACATGCTTCAAAACATACAACTTTTAAAAAGTAAATTAAAAAAGATCAATGAATAAGACGTAATATAAACGTACGACACAAATGTTGAACTTTACAAGAACATTACAAATAGAGCTTTCAATATCCTAATACGAAAATTGGAGTCGACGAATAGCTATAATGATTGGCGCTAAATTGGCTTCCTAACAATCGTGATACATGTACCCATATAGAAGTCAATATAGACGAATAGAGCAATAATAGTTTCAAAGGACATTGTGAACACTTCTAAACGTTCAACCTTGATTGGAATATTTCGATTTTTCCTCTAAGTAAAAGGTTTGATACCTTAAAAACATTCAGACCTTTAACTAACTATGAATAATCTTTGGCTAAAAATATAAATAACTAGCTACTCACCCTCACTTTGCGTGGGTTCGTCCCTAGTGAAAAACAATAACAAATCTATCCCACGGGAACCGTACATTTTTCCGGGATAAAAAGTAACCTATGTGCTATTACAGATTATAATCTATACCTGTGCCAATTTTCATGTATATCCGTTTAGCAGTTCTGGCGTGATTGAGTAGCAAACATCCATCCAAACTGTCGCATTTATAATATTAATGGGATGGGATATATTTAATGTCCAAGGGTAAAACTTTAGTTTAAAAAAAAATCACTTAAAATGACTTATTTTAAATTCAAAGATACAAATACATGCAATAAACTCTTCTCAAATTGGCAGAAAGTTTCTATTAAACCCTAATAATATAAAGTCTGCTGGAAATTCGTTGTGATTGAATTGCGACATAACGAAGGAGACGTGAAACTAGTGTACTCAATTTACATTTTACACGAGTGTTACTTTCATTTGAAAAATTCTCAGAAGGCATAGAGCATAAAGAATTGGATTTTGATTTTAATCTGCGTATCTAGCTATGTAAACAAAAATGAATGTTGGTATGTTTTTCCTCTAAATGTTCCTAAATCATTGATCCGATTGTGACTAACCTTTGATGGTTATTCCGTATATGCCTGTGAAGGTTCCTGGCGTAAAAAGGCTTTTTTCTTTAGATGTTTGTCTTTTATGTGTTTCTAAGCCATTGAAGTTTAAAGACACGTCCGAGCAAAGGGAGGGTGAGTTGCTAGTTATAAATAAAAAAAATTAAAGAGTACGTGTATGAATGTGTACACGCGCAAGAAGTAAAACTTCTGTAGGATAACGGTAGGTACTCTTTATGAAATTCAATTTATGTTTTAAATGATTAGGATAGGTGAGATACTAAAAAAATAATTAAATAACGCATATTATGTATATTACAATTATATATTTATAGAATGTCATTTATGGAAAGAATATAATATTATATATCATTTGTCAGACAATAACAACGGTTAACATGGCAACAAATTTATTACAATTTTCGTAACGCTCTCGTCACGCATTCTCCAGCTTACTCCCTAAGTCAAGGGTGCGTAAAGAAGTTTTACTTCAAAAAACCTTTCTTAACCGATTCCTTCACCCTATTAAGAGTATCAACAACCATTTCATCGATACCTTAATTCGCAAACCAGCTAACTCCATATGAGAAAATTTTTCAGGCGACACTTAAAACTTTATAATATTTTTTTGTACACTACTTATTAAAAGTCTAAAATATCGTTGGTAGATAATATTGTAAGCTGTTTTTTTGATACTGTAAAATCCTACTAAAATAATCCTACTGAATTACTGTTGCGTATAATCTAAACCAAAAAATATTTTTTGACGAAATGTGGAGTTGGCTGGTTTGCGAATTAAGGTATCGTCATGTTTCTTGCTTTTAAAACGACTACTACTAAACTTTCCACTCCTTTTTTACCTCCTTAGGGGTTAAATTTCCAAAATTAAAGAGGATCTTAGCGGGTGAGCGAATAATTAGTGACTGAGAGGTATTTTGTTTTATTTATATATTTTTTATTTATTATGGACTTAGTTTTATATACATTAAATAGAAAATTACATTCTTACTTTAAATAGTAATGTTATTTTTATTTTAAGGTAAAGAATTGTAATCTATACATATAATAAAACTGTAGAAATCGAATGTCTGTTTGTCTCTTTGTACGGGCTAATCTCCGAAAATGTTGGACGATTTAAATGTAATATTGCATGGTGGTACCTTATATTCCCAGTCAACATCTTTTTATCCCGGAAAATTAAAGAGTTCCCGTGGATAGTTAAAAACTTATAGTAGTTTATACAGCTAAGTACACAAAAACTGCTGATTGGATTTTAATGAAACTTTACAATAGTATTATAGTTCATATATCAGAATAACAAATAGGCTACTTTTTATCCCGGAAAAATATACGATTCCCGTGGGATAGATTTGTTTTTGTTTGTCTAGAGGCGAACCCGAGCGAAGCAAGGGTGAGCCGCTAGTTCATTATAAATCAATAGCTTTAAAAAAGACATTTTAAAACTATCTAATGTTTTAAAAGAATTTCTAATAATGTAAAACTGTGGCATGTGTAAAACATTTTCTAGTTCAACTATAATAAATAAGTTTAGTTTTTATCAAAAATTGCAATGTTACACGCAAAATTTTGCTAGCTTTCATCGATGGGTTTTTACACGTTATGATGAAAATAGCGTACTTAATTTGTTATATTTTAATTTATAGCACACTTGCACAATACACATGCAAAACTGTAAACAAGACGATTACAAATAAACACTTGTTGTAGTTGTGAGAGCATTGGCTGTTGATCTCATCTCAATTTCGTTCTCGGTTTCCGAGTTAATTACACTCGAGGAAAATTACTCGACAGTCCAGAAATGCCGGTAACACTTCTGTTTTGCTGAGTTTTGTTTTTTAATTAGTATTGTTTTCACTCTATGAACGTATTTTTATAAAATGTATTTGTAATACTCCATATATATTAAAAAAGAAAATGCTTCACAGCTGACTGAAGTGATGAAAGAAAGCTTTTATCAGTTCCTTTAGTCACTTTTTTCCATTTGCTTCTTAGGTAAGTTAATAAAAATAGCCTAAATTTAATCTAGGATTTATGCTATCTCCAACACGAACTTCACTCAAATCTATTTCTGTTGAATATAAAGTAGCAGCATCCAGATGTTACATATGAAGGTGTAATAACTCACTTATAGTAGCTAATTTCAGGCATAAATACTACATGACATAACATTTTTACTCATGGTCCTAAAAAATATGCTGTTTTTCTATATATCCTACTCTTTGTTAACCGACTTCCAAAAAGGAGGAGGTTCTATGTTCGTCTGTATGTATGTTTTATAACTTATATCTTAGGTTTTTAAAGTTTAGAAATAAATTAATCTATACATAATGTTATGTAGTTCAATATCTTTCAAATAAATCCGTTAAAATAGGCCTGTTTTTAAAGAATATATACATGTTACACGATAATTATAAACTATAATAGCAATTTTATAATGTTAGTAATAACCTACTTTCATTGTAATTCATCATCGTAAGTGTAATAAACAAAGATTTTTTTTTATTCTAAGTAGCAATAAATCATGAAAAATGCCTTCGTTGCAACATGCAATATAATTTTTAATGGGTGCTTATTAAATTAAAATATTATACTAGCAGCTATATTTGTTGTCGATCATGATTATAAAAACATATACGAGAGATTCAATTTTTATTAGAAACCAAAATATTAAATAGAAAAATTTAGGTTGAAAATGTATAGGTACATAGTCGTATTTTACTCGTGGATTAAATTGGTTCACAATTGGTGAATACCAAGTCCTTCCAGTTTGATTCGCACGCACATAAAAAGTTCCGTAGCATTAAACGTTAAGTTTACGGTATGTAAAACGTAAATTTATTAAAGAAATAAAGTTAATTTGGTTGTCGAATGCGTGAAATGAGAAATAATCCAAAAACTCCTTTAAAATATTTTGCTTTAAAAATATTTTGGAAGCTGTATTGACTCAAATTTTGTCACTTAGAAAAAAAATTAAATTTTACAGTTAAATTTTAAAAACCTATCTTGAAATACTTCACTCGCTTTTATATACGAATGAAACTATTTCAAATTAAATAATTATCCATGAAACATTATATTTTAGATATTTGTATATCACATATTTTCAAAAATAATTAAATAACTATTTCAAATCTATTTGTTTCGCTTTTTAATATTACATAACACGTATTATTATCAAATACAAAGCCTTTTGAAAGTCTACTAAGGTATTGTGACTAACTTCCATTTTTATTTTTAGACTCGAGAATTGTGCAGAGCGTTTGCACGAAAGAATTTTAATAGCAATCGTAAATGGAAACTTTTCTTTACATTTTTATTATTTTTACAAAATACTAACGACTTACCCTCGCTTCGTTCGAGTTCGACCCTAGATTGCTTCCCAATACAAATTTTCATCCTCATTTTCACCCCCTTAAGGGAAGATTTCCAGGATAAAAGTATCCTATGTCCTTCCCAGGGTCTCAAACTATCTTCTCACTAAATTTCATCTAAATCGGTTCAGTAGATCAAGAGATTACCCCCTACAATCTCACAAACTCAAAAACTCACAAACTTTAATATTTTAAAGAGTAAAATATTAGTATAGATTAAATAATTGAAATTTTATTCCGTAAAAAAACGAGTTCAAATATTTTATTTTTGTGTATTTTCGGAAATGGCGTTGAGTATAATTTTTTTAATACTTAACAATAACAAAAAAAAATCCACTTCAAAATAACTTTAAATATAGCTATCTCTTATGGTTGAAATTTTTCCTGATATACATATAAGCCCTTGAGTATTCATTAAAAAAATCATCTAGTTACTTATCATTTGGTGAGTATAAAGTAACATTATATACAAAACTACATAAAAACGAATGGAGTATCTCGTCCATTTTTGGAGTCGGTTCTATTTTTACGAATCTATAATCTATGGTCAGTCTCAGGAGTCAATTAGTCTCTCTCAATCTTAATTTAGGGAATTATTGGGGTGAAAGAAAAATGCAATTAGAGTGAAAGAAAATTAGTTTCACTTGAAATTAGTTAACTCTACATAAAATCTATATCTTACTGTCTATACTATCTTATCTACTTAAAATCTATGAAATCTATATCTTACTAGCGACTCACCCTCGCTCCGCTCGGGTTCGTCCCTTAGTGCGTTTTAACGGTTAGTATAGATTTCTCAGAGATGAGATATTTTCCCGTAGTAAAAAGTGTTCTAAATGTTGACCCGGATAACCAGCTATCATCATGCTAAATTTCATCAAAATCTGTCTTGTGGTTGTCTTGTGATACGTTACCACACAGACAGAAACACAGACAGAAATTTTAAAAACTATAGATTCGGCCTCTGTATCGATAATAATGACTATTTCAATAAGATTTTCCAAAAAATATTTAATGTATAGATTCGACTCAGTTAGAATTTTATTATATGTATAGATATAGGTGTAATTTAACTAATGATGTAAATCAGCTTTTGTCGCGGCTCTGCTCGTAAAGTCTATTTATACATAACAGCTCTTCTCCTAAGTATGACCTAGCGTGGTGTACGAAAGCCTAAATAAAAAGACTAAAATAAGAAAAGAATTTATCAAATTTAAGTAACATATATTAATGTTTTCAAGATAATAAACTGCTTTATGTTTGTTTAAATTTATATTTTTTTTTGCGAAGATGTTACAACTAATATTTATATTTACAATATAAAAAGCAATTGACAATATATTTCTAAAGCGCTTATTAAAAAAAAAAAATAGTACTCAACGCATCAGTGATCATTAAAAAAGGGATTTTGAAAATGTGATTCAAACAAGAAGGAAAAGGAGGATTACAATTTTTATACACATGAATAACATAAAAAAAAATTATTGGTCGGTAACTTTTAATTTTAAGCCGAAAATTTTCAATCATGGAAAATGTTGGCCATGGATTCCACAGTAGCAAAGTAAACCCATTGTCTGATTCCTTTATGATGATATTCATGATTGTTTACGAACGAATAGTGAAGTTCTGAGAATTTTATATTTTCATTTTTAAAACAGTATGAATTTTTTAAAAATCCATACAATATTCTATTACCTGATAGTAATTTTAATAAAATAATAAACAAGTAGGTATAGTAATAAATCAGCAAATTTAATGTTACAGTGCTAGTCATGGGCCTTTCATTACAAAGGAGCCTTAGTCCATCATATTATGTAATTGCGAAATTGTCGGACTTCACATATCTTTCGGAAACTAATGAGGATTGTTCAAGAATGTTTTCCTTCGCCCAATGGTAAGCATAATGTTGAAAATGATTGGTACATGGAAATAAAAGACAAGAATAATACAGAGGAGCGAAACAAGGGATTCAAACCTGCTTCACTTGGGTTTTTGCAAATGATTATTAGTAGAGAGTTGTATAAAAATAATTTACAAAATGTATTTTGTAAAGCTTATACATTACTAGCATTGCCCGCGGCTCCACCCGCGTTCAGATGATCAAAAACCAAATTCTTAGGTTTTACACATTAGTATACTCTTACATATACCACTTTCATTGCGCACCGCATGATTGGTAAATAATGGCAGTGATTGACAATGCCACAAAGGTTCCTCCATTAATCTCATATTTGATTTAGTAATATTGCACTTTTTGTTATAGCACTAACACTTATGTATGTTTATGCTTCTGTTTTATTTGTTTATTTAGTTTTGGGCGATAAACTCTCAAACTACGGAATTAATGTTAATCATTTTTTACTAATAGACAGCTATTGATTAATTTAATATTTAGCTGATTATTTAAATTACATAATGATAACTTTTCTTAATGTTACGATACGAAACAGGAATTGGTTAGCGCTAGTTAGTAATATTTTCCAAAACGATTTTCAAAATAAAGTGTAGGTAATAAGTAAATAATTCTGAGCAATACTTTTTATTATTTCATATTATGGCTCGGCTAATATGATTAAAGTCGTAAGCATTTTATTGTGTCCTTTAAGCCTTTACCTTCCAAGAAATGGTGTAAAAAAAAACTGAAAAAGTTGAGGTATAACAGTTTCTTATATAAATTTTTTCGTAGCTTTTGAGATATGGAATATTTTTAGTTACCCGTTTTGTCAGTTTAACAGCCATAAACTTGTTTTCCATGAAATGTTATAAAATAATATGAACTTATTTTTACGCTTGATAAAATAAGTCGATATTGTGGAAACGTAAATATTATTCGTATTTATTTTAATGTTACCCTAACAATGTGTAAGTAAGAGAAACAACACAGTATTTTGCTATACGAAACCTATAATGCGCGAGTTGGATTTGTATTTGCCCAATTTTTACATTAAAAGATTAAAAAATATTAACATTATTTACTAAATAATAAAAATTTACAAATATTTTCATTTGAAAATTGTTTCGGCCAACAAACTATTACTAATATGTAACTAATTTATAAAGCCAAAAAGTTTGCTTTACTGATCATTTGAACACAGGCGGGGCTGCGGGTAATTTAGTAGTAATTCTAATAAAATCGAAGAAAGGTCATATCTGTACATTCATTTTTTTTGAAATTAAAACTACGTATTTTAAAAACACATGGCGACATCTATTGTCGAATATCTAAATAACACATACATACGTATATTAATTAAAATAACTATAAGCTATTTTTAATAGTTTTTACCATATTTAATAAGTTACCTTGCTAAACTGTTTACAGATAGTATCATCGTGGTTTTGTTTCGACAGTTTTTGTATTTTTTCTCAGAAATGAGATATTTTCCCGCGGTAAAAGGTATCCTATATGTTGACCCGGATAACCAGTTATCATCATACCAAATTTCATCAAAATCCCTCCAGTAGTTTTTCTGTAATGCGGTAACAGACAGACAGACAGACAGACAGACAGACAGACAAAAATTCTAAAAACTATAGATTCGGCCTCTGCATCGATAATAATGTCTATTTCAATAAGATTTTCCAAAAAATACTTAATGTACAGATTCGGCTTAGTTAGAATTTTATAATATGTATAGATACAATATGAAAGATTCCACATTTATCCAAAGATATCAAAGCTTTTATTCAATATCAGCGTTTCTTTAAGAAGCAATGAAGTGTAAGTTTACATAACATGAACGATAAAACGTTTTTATTTAAATATATTTTTACTAAAAGGTATACTGATTTTGAAATTTACTCCATTACTAGCGATACAATCTCGCTTCGCTCGGGTTCGTCCCTAGGTGACTCTTTAAATTGACATAACTTTTTTAATCATGAACCGATTAAAATAAAATACACAAATAATAAATGTTGAAGCTTACCACAATACATTAGTGAAAACCGCACCCAAATCAGTTGAGGCGTTTCTGAGATTAGCGAACGACGAACAGACAGACAGACAAATACAAAAATTCTAAAAATCATTGTTTTGGGTTCTGTTGCGTTAATAAAGGCCCCCAATAATAGTTTTTTTAAATATCTTCCATGTACAGACGGTACGGGACTTTCACTAGCAGATAGCTGATATTATAAAGAGTAACTTAGGCTACTTTTATTTTAGAAAAAGAATTAGGGTTTCGCTCAAAAAAATTAAAACGTACCAAGGGACGCACCCGCGCGAAGCGAGGGTAAGTAGCTAGTAACAAATATAAGAACTTAAAACAATATGAGAACAGGCAAAAAGTAATTTAATGTTATTGAAGGGGATTTAATATAAAATCAAACTTGCGTACTCTACCTTTATAAAAGTACTTACAGAAACACTAAGGAACTTAGTAATTTGCGCTACGGTGTAACTAATTACTCTTTTCCTTAAAATTGAAATTAATCAACGCTTCATAAATGCTTCGAGTTATTTTTCAAAAGTTAAATGTGTGAATAACG
Organism: Fabriciana adippe; assembly: GCA_905404265.1. Taxonomy (NCBI): domain Eukaryota; kingdom Metazoa; phylum Arthropoda; class Insecta; order Lepidoptera; family Nymphalidae; genus Fabriciana; species Fabriciana adippe. Next base: position 10,665,041 of record FR989995.1, on the reverse strand, counting down.
TATTCTGTTAAGGAAATGTCAGCTCTTTCGGTCCCACTTTATAAGAATAAATAAGAGACAATCACAACCCTCGAGTGATTTGAATTTTTGATGGACTACAAAATTAATTATTGATATAAAATGCGAAATCGTAAAGTCCCTAAAGCGACGTAAAGAGAAATTTCTTAAAAAGAACTTGAGTTAAAAGGTAAATCCCAAGAATAGTTTATTAAACGGGACTTTTTGTATTTTCCGTTGATTTGTTTTCTTACTAATATTATAAATACGAATGTCACTGATGGTCTAAGATCCGGCTGTAAGGTTACTACGTTCATCGATTATTGCAACAAAATCATTTTTTTATATTATACAATTATAAAAGGGACAATATGTTTTGGCCGGGTTGCCTATTAAAATGTGCCCACTAGTAAACAACCCCTATTTTCGGCCACCTTTACGTAGGCAGAGGTAGTTTAGTCAGGTACAGAAATAAATTAGCTATAATTTGACATTTAAATGATGAATATACAATCAATACAATATGAATATACGTCATGAACGTATAAATGTAATAAAACTATCTTTAACAGCTAGCAGCCCCTATTTGCGGCTATTTTTACATAGACAGAGGTAGTTTATTAGGTACAAAAAAAAAATTGCTTTAATTTGATTTATAGACTATGAATATACGTTATGAACGCGTAAATTTAACAAAATATTACCTGTTTACACCTGGCTGCGAAGAGGTTGCGGCCAAGTGCGCTACGGTAACTATCACTTTTCAAGTTCTTTACGTAAATATATTTTTGTGAAGTGGAGTATAGTTTATTTTAATAACAAGTGAATCAATTTTGTTCCAAAAAATCAATTATTATTAATTTAATTAAAAATACCAGCGGGCACATTATAATAGGCAACCCGGCCAAAACATATTGTTCCTTTTATAATTGTATATAAAAAAATCTTTTTGATTAAATACTCGACGAACGTAGCAATCTTGCAGCTAGATCTCGTACTATAAATCTACTTTTTTGACTGAAACTTATAAAATAAGACGTGCATTCAAGAATGTATGTATAATAATAAAAATACTAATCAAAATAAAATCTTTGTGGGAGTCCACCCAGTAGGAAACGAGTCACCGTCCGCCAAATATTCAATCTGAGAGTGAGAGAGAGAGAGAGAGTAGTTCGGTAGTCTTGGTCTTCTAATTCTTCGTTCGAATAGCAAAGTTTTTTAACCCATTCAAACTCCATTCCATAGCCCTTTTTAGTTTTCCATACTATACGGAAACCGTCTCGTGGAAATTTCCTTAGATTTACTCAGAAATAGATCCCGGCTGATGTGTCACGTTAAACAAACTCAAATCTCTTAAGGGGCCTCTACGTGTTGGATCTGTGCCCCCACGCAAGCTTCCAAAGGACCGGGCTCCTTTGAGCCCGTGAAATCCGAAAAGGTACAAGCGTAATAATCTTTATTCCAAAGATACGCAATTTATATAATAATAATGGTATGTATAATCATTTTTTAATTAATAGGCTTGAAGAGTGGTTTCATACAAATTTCAAGAAAGAAATCCACCACTTCCACAATTTGCAGTCTATGTGTACATATACGTATATATAAGTACAAAGAGCACTCCAAAAGTACTAGAAAGAATATAATAATTGTAATAAATCTCATATTTTTACAATAGCTTTGTTCATCATGTTAGCAAGGGAAGAAAACCATATTAAAAATTAATAAAAAAGCTGTAAAAAATATCTTACATTATATTTCAATTATTCTTAAGTTATAATAAGTCAAAATTATATGAATCTAAAGCAATACTAGGTATAATTATAATGATATTCGCATTTCCACTGATTCAAGCGGAATGACTAAACAGTCGACTTGCTGGAGAACAAAGTACTAACTAACCAATTAACTCGCTGAAGTGAGCGGATGTTGGAACAGTCGATAACCACTATGAAATTAAATTCCGTGTTACATCTAAAATCAATATTCGATCCGTTTGATCAAATATTCGACTCAATAGTTATGTTTAATAAAAGCTATTTTTTTTTTAAATTTTTAATTAATCAATTCATTATTCATTTTGAAATTAATAGTATTTTTTTTTTTTTTTTTAACTTCTAAGATAGGTTGGCTTAGTGACCGTAGCAACCCGGGGGAGAGCTGACTCCTACCGGGCGCGTCCCCAGGTGGCGGATGGGGGAACGCCACCCGCTTGCCCCACAGCGGGTGGTACCGGAGAAATCCGGCGCGGACCAACAGCAGGGGGGGTGCCTCTGGCCGTGGGCCGTCGAACGCGGTTGAGGCACCGCCCGAGTGGGGCCGCTCTCCGTTGAAGCTTCGGCTTCCGGAGTTGCGGCCACCGGGGGTGGGGCCGCTTCGGCGGTCTCGCAACCGGATGGGGGGGGGCCACTTCGGTGGGTGGGGGTTGGAGCCTCTCGTTAGTGGCTGCATCTGACGGCGTTGCGGCCACTGACGGGGGGATGGTGGTGGGTGCCTCTGGCCGTGGGCCGTCGAACGCGGTTGAGGCACCACGAGGACGGCGATTGGCGGTTGTGGCCCACTTAGGTGGGGGGACTGTGGTCCACTTCGGTGGAAGAGTTGGGGGCCTCTCTCTCGTCGTGGCTGCATCTGACGGCGTTGCGGCCACTGGTGGTGGGGTTGCTTCGGCGATCCCGCTATCGGATGAGAGGGGGGCGGAGGCGGTGGGGCTGCAGGGGAAGAGGAGTGCCGGTGTGTCGTTGCCGTTCTCCCTGTCCTCTGCAGCCGGATGGAGGTAGCCCACTTCGGTGGGCGGAGAGGAGGCCAGAGGGCGGTCGGCTAGGGGAGGTCGGCCGTCCACTATTCTGGCCAGAGGAGGCGGTCAGGGGTGGTCTGTCATCTCAGCCCCTGACACCGAGACGTGCCGAAAGGCAATGGCCGCCGGGGTCGCGGACGAGTCTTATTGGTACCCGTGACCCCAGCCTTATGGCGACGAGGAGGAATTTTGTCAGGTTTTTTAGTGGGTAGGCTGCTGCGCGTTTACCATCTTTGCGCGGCAGGAGCCCCACATAACCCGCCTCGCTTCCCCAATTGGCGAGCGGGTACCCGTAACAGGGTTTTTCCTGACGATAAAAAAAAAAAAAAAAAAAAAAAAAAGTGACCGTAGCAAAAGCCCTTTTCCTTAAGTTATTTGCTGATGTTTGGGAAATAACGTTTATGAAGTATTTACTATATGAAAATATTGCTATCTCGCAGGAACTCTTTATATTATAGGAAACTAAATATCTTCAATATTAGATTGAATATAGAATACTTGTATATTGGAATAATAGATAAATAGATAATACTCTTCATTGTACACCTTTTACAAGAAACACACATGATGAAAATAATATACAAAATATAAATGTACATACACAAAATACATACAAACATACATACACACATACATAGATTCATACATACATACATACATATACATACATATACACATTATAAAACGAACGAATAATAAGGTGAAAGCTATCTTACATATTAGTTGCATTTTTACTTGAACAGTAGCCTATAATCATTATTAGTTTGTTAAAAAAATCATACAATTAATTCAAATTACTTTTATTCATTTATTTAAAAAAAAATACTTAGTTATAAATATTATTATTATTGTTTAAAAATATAAGAAAATTTAATTTAAAAAAAAAGCACTACAGTCAAAATCTAAGTCACATTGCTCCTTATCATCATTTTTATCTCTATTGATTTATTGATACAAGGTAACTAAGTATTGACCCTGACTTTGCTCGGGTGCATATGTGCCTAATAATAGCCTGTTTGTTAGTTCAGGTCAAAATCTATCCGTGAACTAAATTTTGTCCAAATTCGTTCAGCCGTTCTAGCGATAAGTAGAGGCAAATATAGACAAATAAAAACTTTCGCAACTATAATAGTAGTACTATAATAAATAGGAATAAATTACTGACGATTTATACGCTTTATTTAGACGTATGAAACACGTCCAGCTCAAGGGGATAGTGAACAAGCAAAACGCTAACAAAGCAATTTACCTACTGGAGCGTTCAAACACACCACCCGATGTTAAGCAACCAATAAACAAGTCAATATTGTTTTTGAACGAGTCAAAAGTAAACTGACACTAAAAAAATACATACATAAATGAAAATATTTTCATTTATAATTATAAATATAAATTTTGTAATTTATAATTATATTTAAAAAAAAATAGTTTTGTTAAATATTATATTCATAAAATATATACATATTTACCACTGTCGTATTAGTATAGACTAAGGACTTAGACAATTTTATCTCAGTCCCTACAATCGTTAAAGCGTTTAAAAAAAAAACAATTCTTTGTTCTGTGGCTTTCAGGTTAAAAACTATTGTACGGAAATGGCATATTAAAAAAGCGTTATGTCAAATACTTGCAATATGTAATTCCCATATTTTTGTTTAAATTATATAAAAATTGTAAAATGCATTGTCTAAGCCCCTGGCAAATTGCTAAACTGCCAAGTAATTCCAACTTTAGCGTAGACTTAAAATTAATCCTTTCTCCTTTTTCACGTTTTCTCCTCATTTCTCGCGGCTTTGCACGAAGAAATAGAGCGAGTTTTTATACTTTTTTTTTTAATATCAGTGAATATTTCGCTTTTATGCAACTTCCAAGTCAAGTGGTTTAGATTGTCTTTTCAAATGTTATTAAAGCAATTCCCTTCATTATCAAGTCCATTCAACATACATATATTGAGAGAAGATATCTATACTGATAAATAAAAGTCTGTTAGTAATGTCAAAATAACAACTTTTTACTAAATACATATTAAAGTACGATATATACGATACTCATAAGAAACAAAATCAATTTTTAAAGTTTTTGTCGGTCTGTTTGTTCTGGCTATTCTCTGAAACGGTTGGATCGATTATGACTTCACTGGCAGATACGTGATGTTATAAGGAGTAACTTAAGCTATATTTTAGAAAAAAAAATCAGGGTTCCTTGGAAAAAAAATAAAATCCATGAAAATCCGCGTACGCAGAGATGCAGATGTTCAAGCGACCCAAGCGAAGCGAGGGCAAGTTGCTAGTGTAGTAAATAAAGCACTAACAAGACAATTAGATTGCGAGAGCGATCGAGCGAATCGAGATGAGTTACCAATACGCGCGCTTTTAATTTGCAGCTGTCAATATCTGTAAAGCACGTGCATTCGTTCGACGTAACACGTGTAAAGACTTTGTTCAAAAATATATTTGGATTTTGTTTTATCTTTGCATCTCATAAACACGTGTACGGAAGCTGTAATTTAATATATGACTAAAAATTCCGTTATTTAGTCCAAGAATTTAAAGAAAAACTTCAGTTCATCAATCAACTTTTGTCACGCTTATACTTAACAAAATCTTTTATATCCATACTGCTGTTTCATCAAACCAAGTTATCATTACATAATATAAATTTTTATTCACTTACCCTTGGAATCTCTTTTTCATCTTAAGCAAAATTTATATCGTTTTTAGGGTTCCGTAACCAAACGACTAGAACGGAACCCAGAATAATATTACTACGAGATACTCGTATACAAAGTTATTTAAATGGGTAAATATTTTATTTGTCTTTTAACACAAGTAGAGTAGAGTCTGAGAGAACAACACTTGACCGATTTTATTTATCTTTGTGCCAAATTCATCCAAGAAAATATAACAAACAGTTCAACACGCGTAAACACATAATATATATATGTATTTTAAACATTAAGTACATATTTCTAAATATGATATTATAACTCTCTGGTTTCTAATTGATTTAACGTAATATTATATATATATATATATATATATATATATATATATATATATATATATATATATATATATATATATATATATATATATATATATATATAATATTACGTTAATTATATATATCATTTTAATTTATATAAAAAACTGTGATTTAAAACTCTATTTTTTATACAGTCTAAAATGCTTCTAAAGATAAGCAATGAATTCGTAAACAAAATATTTTATTTCTCCTTAAACGCTGTGCTTTGGGAATAATTACAGAACACTTGTTGAATCTGCCCTCATTGAATGTGACGGAAATAAATAATGGTAGTAAACGGATAGCATTCATGTAAACTGCAATATATTTTAAAAGTATACTTTAAAGAATTCAATTAAATAATGAATGAGAGATATGTTATTTAATTAGTAGTGTTAATCTGTACAAATAAATAAAATTGAAGTGTTTGCTTGTAATATCAAAATAACAACTTTTTACTAAATCCGTCCGTTCGTCCGTCCGTCTGTCTGTCTGTTTGTTTGTTTGTTCCGGTTAATCTTCAAGATAGCTGAACTGATTTTGACGGGATTTTGACTGGCGGATAGCTATTGTTATAAGGAGTAACTTGAGCTACTTTTATTTTAAACAAAAATAGCGTTCCGCTAAAAAAAATTAAAACATAGGGGAGATTAGTCCAAAACCGGGTATGGGGGTAAAACTGGGACACAGCACTAAGGCCTTCTAATATGTTTGAATTTTTTTAAATTAATATTTCCCTTAACGTCCCGGTCTTACCCCACTTTCCCATACCTAGGGACGCCACCGAGCGAACCGAGGGTACATTGCTAGTATAAGAATAAACAACGTGTTATGGTCTGCAGTTCCGAAATTATGGCAAAAAAAGGAAAGAAAAAGTGTTTATAATACCCTTTTTTATTTGTGGTATAAGAAGTTCTGTCTGTAAGTCTGTCTACATGTTTGTTTTTATAGGAAAGGGAATGAATCGATATTTATAGAAACTTTTTATGGGATACCTGAAGTCACAAGGAATTAAAATAATCCTTTTTAAAGAAAATCAATCTCTCAGGGCGTTGATATTTGTCATTTCCTCAATTCATTGCTTGGCTAATGGCTTCTAAGCTTAAGAGTAAAGCTTATTAGATCCCCTTCCCCCTTCCCTTCCCTCAATGTACGTTCACCTCACGTCAGAGCCTTACTCAAAAATGCACTAGGAGGCGGCCCAGCTCGGGGAGTGGTATGCTATGCGGATTGCTCCTGGTACCTCTTTAATAGCAAAATAGATCTTGGGAGCAAACCCATGGTTGTTGTGGTCTGCCCACATACCACCTGTATGTATGCAGCTATTATACCTAAATCCATTTCCCAATGTTAAAAAAATGTAACATTTATTAGAATAAATAATTTTATAGGTCATTGCCAGATTATAGACATAGCTGGACAAGTATTAAAAAAATAAATATACTATGAAAAATGGCTTTATTTAATTTAAAAAAAAATATATATAAATATGTTTAACGGTTTTACTTTAAAAACAATATAAACAAAAATACTAATAAAAGTTTTTATAGAATTTATTAAGTACGCTTATTTAATTTAATTATTAAAGGCGTATAAAACAAATTTCACTTAGAAATTCACAATACTCGGCTAAAGCTCTTAACGCTCTTAAATCCTGCTCTTTGAAACAAAATGAGTAATGCTATTCATGTTCTAAGCCATCTTCTATATAGTTTACTTATCTTTGTATTAATCATTAAAAGCTATTATTTATAGCAAATAACAACCTGGACTGTTTTTACCCGACTGCAAGGAAAGGGTTATGTTTTTCGCGCCTATCTTTGTATGTTTGCTTGTAATATTCTTTATTCCCTCATATCTTCCAAACCACTCGATGTATTTCTTTAATAAAGCTATCGTTAAATTCGTCTCATTAGTCCAAGTGTTCTTGGAAAGGTGACATAAAAAAATATGGGGGCTGCTAGATTCCATAAGGTGAAAAAAAAAATGAAAATCGACGAACTATGTCAAGTGAGGTATCGTTGAATAGGTATTTAATTTATTTAATCATTTTTAGGTTTCTTTAAAGTAGAAGTAGTAAAAAAAATCCATTTTTAGGGTTCCGTACCCGAAGGTACCAACGTCAATGCCGTTTCATCAAACGACATGACAGGATGGTTTTGGATGAAATTTAGTACACAGATAAAATATATATGCAGTAGGCACATAAGACGCTAGTACATACATTATTAATGATTTAAGTTTTTCACTCACAATAAAGCATTAATCCAAAGTAAACAATGTTTTAATTCTGAACTTTTTCTGAAGTTGTTCGTGTTCTTATATAAATTGTAACAACAAATTGCTTACTAGAAACTTAATTTTAATAAGGAATCTAATATTTATAGCATTAAAATAGCAAAAATTTAAATAGATTTTTCAATTACATAGTTATTTTATATTTTAGATGAGAGAAGTAGGTACATATAAATTATGTGTCTTGTAGTTTTTTCTCCTCAGTCTTTGGTTAGATGAGCATGAATATTTGACTATTGTACAGCTGTGATCCATTGTATGTTCTAGTTAGGAAATTTTTCAAATGGACTGCTGAATATCTAATCTCTTACGTAGAATTACTCGAAACATTTGAATCGTGTATTTTGAATTCGGTGGATATACAGGAAATATTGTTTGAAAAGTTTCTTAAGAAATCCATATGAATACTGATAAATTTCTAATTTATACGGCGAACGAGCTTCACTTGGCGTTTTTTTTTTTTTTTTTTTTTGGAAAAAATATAATGTTTTTTTTTCAGAAAAGATTGATACACTTAAAAAGCAAAACCTTTATCTAAATAAAAAATGGGATCCAAATCCTTAGAGCCGTTTCCGAGTTACACAAAATAAACCTATATACATTATATGCAAGAATTGCTCATTTAATATTATAAGATACTAGTGACTCGCCCTCGCTTCGCTCGGGTTCGTCCCTAGGTTGATTCCCCATATAAACTTTCATCCACATTTTCACCCTTATGGGATGATTTCCGGAATAAAAAATACGATATATCCATCCCGGGGTCTCAACCTATCTTCTTACCACATCTAAATCGTCCCGGTTTTTTTTGAGTGTATTCGTTACAAACATACAAAAATAGAAATCTTTCCTCTTTATAATAGTAGTGTAGATAAGTAAACTATTGTATGTCTATTATTATTTTTAGGGGAAAGGTATAGTGCCACTAACATAAGCTCTTTTTCATGATTTTGATAAAAAACTATGAAAAACCGTATGTAAAAGAAAAACTTTTTTTTTCTAAACAAGAAAAAAGAAAATCGGTTGACAAACAGAAGAGAAAAGGGTACTGAACTATTTTGTCTTTACCTATTTATATATATATATATATATATATATATATATATATATATATATATATATATATATGTGTGTGTAGATAAAGCTGACTGTAAGAGAGAAATCCCAAAAAATTGAGGAAACATTCAGTATTATAAACAGGAAGACTTGTTTTTTCGTGTACCAAATGATGGGTCAATGATGGGTCAACCGTAAAGTTATGATTAGTACTTGTCCCTTTGAATGAGAGCATTAAGAGACTCGTGAACTCATTATAAGAACCTCTAGGGATGATTTAAGGGTATCGACTTAATTACGCTGACCTATTATAAAACATGTTGCGGCGCATTTATGATGAGAACATCCCTTAACAGGATACTGTATTTGTAACGCTTATATTTAGTCATTCTCTTTTATTATCTCCACACCTTTGCAGATTAAAAATGTTTAAATTAAATTTCAACATTTTTTACGCGTACTTTTATTGAGTGTGTTAACTTTAATCTAAATAATGCCTGTAGTGACACTAAATTTTACAAATAAAAACGGATTTACTCGACATTAAAGGAAAAGGATAGGTAAGTGAAGTGATGGTCCTTGATAAGAAGGGAGATGCGAAAATTAGATCACGTTGCTTTGGTTTACTTAAAAAAAAAAGAGTATGTCCGTAAGAATGTAGTTATAGAACATGAAACAATTTTACAAAATTATATATTTTTAAATACAATTCGACTAATTAAAGTTAGTTTTACTTATTCTAAATGTTGACTAATAAACCTATATTTAGAATAAGCAAAACTACATTAAAAATGTTTCAGCAATTACTTGATTGATTGACGACAAGTTGGGCTCAGTGTGTAATGATCCTACTTGCTGTGCCAGCGGTCGCGGGTTCGAGTCCCCCTGGCATTCATTGTGTGATGAGCACGAATGTTTGTACTCCAGTCATGGGTAGTTTATGTTATGGTCATGTATGTATTTTAAGTTTATATATATGTAGTGAATTAACTATCTGGTATCCATAACATAAGCCTTTTTTTTAATGTGGAACTCACCAGCTAGAAAAGGCAGTACTACCCACTAAAACTCAACAAAACCTCCCCCGTCTTAATGGGGCGTCGCAGGATCCCTTACGCACTCAACTACGACGCCCCGACGGCAGGTCTGCCGAAGCAGACCACAACAACCCGACCGAACAAACCGACCCAACAAATGGGGTTGCTCCACAGTCCACTCTACTATCAAAGAAGTACCAGGAGCACCCGCATGGTACAGCGCCCACCAAAGTGGGCCACCTCCCACCGCCCACCGAAGTGGGCCACCTGCCTGTGCGTTTCTTAGCTTCGCGCCCAGCTGAAGTGCCGCACACTACTGAGCACCCCCACCACGACAAGGTGAAGGCACGTTGGGGGGGATCCATAACATAAGCCTCGTAGCTTACCATGGAACTAGATGGTGCTGTGTATTAATGTCCCAACATATTTTATTTATTTATTAGAATAATTTTATACGTACGAAAATTAAGATAAAGATTTGACTGTAGTATACTTGATGAAAGATGTGGTGAGACGTAATTTAATATGGAATGACAACACAAAGGCGAATTTGGGTCAATGGTAAAACTAACTGTCGGCTTCTATTTCCGTTTTAATCGATCGACATCGACCTATTGCACTAAATACTACGAGTATGTGACTTTTGTAATTTGGCCTAAAAATAATAAAACATTGGAAGGAGGGCGAGTCCACATAAAACATGCATAAGTCCTCATCACGCAAAGCTTAAACTATTGGACATGTATGTATGTAAAATAAAGGAATATTTTTTTATATAATTGTCACCGTAACATTGTAAGTGCCACTAGATTGTAATCTATCTCGCGAGATTGTAAACGGTCGGAACAAAATCTTTCGACGGTTTACAATCTTGCTAGATAGATTATGAATTGTAATATAGCGGTGTTTACAATTTTATGGTGACATAATCATCAATACGTATTATAAAGTCCTCTACCGCGTCTGTTTGTCTGAACACGATAAAAAATACTGTATCTGTAAAAATAGCAATAGTGTTGCTTGATATTTTACCTTAAAACTATAATAGCAATCTAAATTAATAATATAATTTTTAAATCACATGTAATAATTGCTTTAATAAATAGTCAATATTTTTGATTTTCTTTGCGGTTATACATATTATAGTAATAGCAACACTAAATAATATTATATTATTAATTAATAAATTTAAAAAAAAATGTAATATTTATAATAATAACAGCTAAAATTAAGTAAATAATATTACTATATTTAATTATAATACTTATTAAAAAAAATGTTTAGAATTAAAATCAACAAATATTGTAAGGTACTCTGGTGCCATTTTTGAATTTTTAAAATCATTTTTGTAAAATTGTGGGTAGGCACTGTCTGTAACAAGTATATCACGCCTTTGAGACGTCTAAAACCTTAGCCTTTCCCGTGACCATGATTGCTGTAAATCATTCGAAACGTCGGGAAACAAAAATCAAAATAAATCCGCGAAATAATCCGAAAAGATAGTTTTATTTAAAATGTAGAGTAACCGCGTAAATCTAAGAAGGTATTAAGAAAATCAGTTGACAAACAGAGGAGGAAAGAACACTGAATTGTTTTGGCTTTACCTATTTAAATATAGATTATTGGGAGAGTAAGATAAAGTTTAAAATAAAATAAAATAGATTATTGGGAGAGTAAGAAAAAAATTTAAACATAATAAAATATCTAACTTAACTGGATACCAAATCCATCGCACGGATTTTTATCGTGAGTATACAGGCAAAGCTATTATTTAGTAACTGGAACGTAACAATTACCGAAAACTTTCAAGCGTAGTAAGAACATGAGTTTTGAATGGCCTTATACTTACAAATAAAATTCAAATTTCAAATAATTTCAACAGCTACCGATTTATAACCTCGTACAATAGATTGCGTCATTTAAACTCAAACTAAAAAAAATCATCCATATATTTGTGTTACGGAACTTATTCTCACTAGACTTTTAATGGTGTTCAAAGTATAGTTGAAAATACTTTTTTGTCCCAATATAGGAAAAGCTAAATGTAAACTATCGGATTTACTAATTTTATATAATAAGACTCACTTATTGTCCACGCAGCGAAAGAAGCTAAAAGAGCCATTAGATCCGTTGAAACAAAAATATTCGCCACAAAAACATTTTCAACTTCTCAATTCCGGCCTGCTACTGAGTACGTCGTAAAAGAAAATCCCAAAACTTTATTTTAGTCCAACCCGAGATACGAACTTACCACCAAAAGAGTAGAAGCCGTATATGCTGACCACTAGATCAATGAGGCAGTTAAATATAACAGAACTCTAAAGAACATGTTGTTACTTTAAAAAAGGTGTGTAATGCGGATATTGTAATGAAATATTCAATCACAAGCCATTGCGTGATGTAGTGACCAGGCCAGGGCTGAGGTGTTTACTATTAAAGTCATTTGAGTCAACTCGGGAATACTCTAATGAATGAATTATAGTCACATGTTGATAGTGTGTTACATTATGCCATTAAATATTGAAGATGGTCGTGTTACACGCTTTTATGTTTTGTATTTGTTTTCTTTAACCTATAACGCAACTTTTGTTCGTTTACTTTTGTTCGTTGTTTCGTTGAAATATATTAAACATTTTAATACGAATAAGAAAATATTTTTAGTATGTTTATTTAAGATGTATTAGGTTAGGTTTTTAGATTTTTTTAGCACGATTAAACTTAGTTTAATTGAGAGACATTTACTTTGCTTTTTAGGTCACTCATTTTGTTATGTAAAAATATCATCTACCCTTCGTATCATCATACTCTAAAATTCATTCTCTTATGATCTCTTATCCTAATTTATTTGTAATCACTTATATACTCTGTTATATTTTTTCTTTAAATTTTCTAATATATTTTATTTCTAGTAAACTTCAACAACTGTCCATTGTTAACACACCTTGTATTTAAAAGTATCTTTATTGAACAGGTAAAAGACAGCTGGCCAAATGGTGAAATCTTGTATCTATACATCTATATAAAAAAAAGTTTTTAATGAGGTCAAACTTGTAATGAAGAGGTAAGCTTAAGTAAGGGGAGAGCTTTTCAAGGCAGCTAAATGGATTTTAGTGAAACTTTTTATTATGCATATAATAAATAGTCTAATATTTTATATAACGACTAACCCTCCTTTCGCTCGGGTTCGTCTCTAGTTTGATACTCCGTAATCTTTCATTCCCATTTTCACCCCCTTAAATGATGGTTTTTGGGATAAAAAGTCTCTCCTATGTCCTTCCCAGGGTCTCAAACCATCTTAACAAATTTCATATAAATGGGTTCAGTAGATCCAGAGATTACCCCCCACAACGTCACAAACTCACAAACTTTACCTCTTTATAATATTAGTATAGATACTACGGAAGTTAGCGGGGAGGTGTCGCGTTCAGTACTAGCCATGTGCATACACAAGAAATGTGAACAAAACAATATATCATAAGCCGTTTACAGTTTAACGAAGAAGTGAACTAAATTTAGGAAAGTATTAATGTGTAGTACACATTTAGGCACGTTTTTATTTATGTTTCCGTATACATATGTATAATGTATATGTATACAGTTTTCGTATATCCGTATACAAAAGCAAATCCGGTAAAACCGTAGGTATATTGTTCTTCTCCTTTTATGTTATCTCACATGGACATAGTATCTAAAATACTTAAAAAGATTAGTTCATTGTATCGGAGTAATAAAAATCCTCAGGGACCTTTACCGGAGATTAGAGAGCTGTCTCGTTTTTCGCGCTAAGAATTGCCAATGAGATTAACTATTCTACTCAAAATTATACATATAGTAGTTACTAAGTGTATATTTTGCTTTATATATAATTTTAATTTAAATTGTATTTCATACTAGCGACTCACGCTCGCTCTTCTCGGGTTCGTCCCTTAGTACGTTTTAACGGTTAGTATAGATTTCTCAGAGATGAGATATTTTCCCGCAGTAAAACGTATTATTTATGTTGACTCGTATAACCAGCCATTATCATACCAAATTTAATCAAAATCTATCAATAGTTTTCTAGTGGTGCGTTCCCAGACAGACAGACAGACAGACAAAAATTTTAAAAACTAGATTCAGCCTCTGTATCGATAATAATGACTATTTCTATAAGATTTTCCTAAAAATATTTAATGTACAAATTCGACTCGGAATTTCTATATGAATAGATTGTAAAGATTTTACGCATTTAAAACGCATTGATAAGCTGTTGGACTATAAACCCTTTTTTATGGGTCCATTCAAGGGTATATCTTTCAGATACCGTACTCCCTTTGTGCATACGTTTTGTTAAACTAACGAAATAAAGTTATTTTCCACTCCCATTCTAACGTTTTAGAACCGACAGCATTTGTATGGCTATATATAAATCCGACCCATAGAAATTGAAATCGTGATCTGCAACGTAGTTGGCAGTGCTACATAGTGCTCTACAACTTGATCAATAATAATACACATAACTTATTAGGAGTTTACTACGTTTTACACTTTAATGCTACTAATCAAACTAAAATAATATATTAAACTAGCGACTCACGCTCGCTTCGCTCGCGTTCGTCCCTAGGTAGGTTTTCACGGTTAGCTATGTTTATACATAAATAGTAGCTTGCTACTCCTAAGATATTCATTTTAATTATATAGCGATTTAACCTCGCTTCGCTCGGGCGCGTATGCCGTACGCGGATTTTGTTCACAATTTCATGGGCTTTAATTTTTTTCGCAGAACCCTGATTCTTTTTCTAAGTTAAAAGTAGCCTAAGTTACTCCTTATAACATCAGCTATCTGCCAGTGAAAGTTCCGTCAAAATCGGTTGAGCCGTTTCGGCGATTAGCCGGAACAAACAGACAGACAGACACAGACAGACAGACAGACAGACAGACAGACAGACAGACAGACAGACAAAAATTGTAAAAAATGTTCTTTTGGTATGTGTACCGTGTATACATCCATATGCATTTAGTAAAAAGCGGTTATTTTAATATTACTAACAGACACTCCAATTTTATTTATCTGTATAGATGTATAGATGTATAAATTAAATTGGTAAACATTTTTTTTCTTATATCATAACTGAAAAAGTATACTGCTCTGCCTTTCATTTATAGTTAAAGTATAGAAAGAGCTGTAGAGAAAGAAGAAGCTGTAACATAGTATTAGTAGATAGCTATCTATGTCTTACTTCTATCTATATAGATAATACTCTTTATTGTACACTTTATAAAAAAAAACAGACATAATGAAAACAATATACAAAAAAATGAAAGTAACGCAGACTTATCGCTAAAATCGATCTCTTCCACGCAACCACAGAGGAGAAGCATGTAGCAGAGACGGTAGGCGGTGTGTAGATTAGCTAATAAAATAATATACGTACATATAATATACGCAAACAAAAAATACGTGTACATAAATACTTACGTACTTACATACATACATACATACATACATACATACATACATACATATACACATTATTAATTGAATGCTAAAAATAGATATTATATATTAAAGATAATGTGAAGCAAAGAAAGGACTAAAGGTATAGGAAATATTATTTTACTAAAATCTTAAATCTTTCTAAACTTCTCGCAATCTAACCAACTACTAGTACTAAGTACATAGCTATTGTATGCGACTCCGCGCATGTATTTTATTTATATACTAGCAACTCACCCTCGCTTCGCTCGGGTTCGTTCCTAGTTACGTTTTAACGTTTAGCTCAGAGATGAGATATTTTCCCGCAGTAAAAAGTATCCTATATGTTGACCCGGATAACCAGTTATCATCATACCAAATTTCATTAAAATCTGTCCGGTGGTTTTCCCGTGATGCGGTAACAGACAGACAGACAGACAGACAGACAGACAGACAGACAAAAATTCTAAAAATTATAGATTTGGCTTCTGTATCGATAATAAATTCTATTTCAGTAAGATTTTCCAAAAAATATTTAATGTACAGATTCGGATTA
Organism: Fabriciana adippe; assembly: GCA_905404265.1. Taxonomy (NCBI): domain Eukaryota; kingdom Metazoa; phylum Arthropoda; class Insecta; order Lepidoptera; family Nymphalidae; genus Fabriciana; species Fabriciana adippe. Next base: position 10,648,827 of record FR989995.1, on the reverse strand, counting down.
GTTACAATTTTATTATATGTATAGATGATTCTGTCATTAAAAGTCATTAGGTAGCATCTAATACTATAGAAGTGAGTGATTATAGAAGTTAACTAAAAACGGTTTCTAGAGAATAGAGAGATAGAATGCCCGCGTTTTTATGGCTTTAGTGGATTGAGGTTGAAATTCATGAATATAAAATATCAAAATATCACATATCTATAATAATGTACAGATCATATCGGGCAAATACGATAAAATTTATATGTTACCGTAAAATTGTAAGTGCCGCTAGATTGTAATCTATCTCGCCAGATTGTATACTGTCGAATCGACAGTTTACAATCTCGCTAGATAGATTAATTCTAGATAGATTCGCTAGATAGACATATATACTATATGTATAGACATCTACTATCTAGCTAAAGAAATATTGGTACGCTTATTCGTAATCGCTCTATTAATTTGGTATCGCATTGTATTATTCGCGTAAGTTTGCGATCCAATTAGAGGGCTTAGTCTATTAAAATCTAAAAAATGTAACTGTTGTTTTAATTTTATATTCAAAGGTTTTTGCTTTTTCGTTTGTAATCGATAATATCTGAACTATTGAAGTGATTTTAATAATGTTTTCGTCATTTCGTCATCATTGGGAATCATTCATTATCAAAAATCAGCATAACTTGAAACATCACTAGTATCTATTATTATATATCATCGTGCAATATTTTGACCACTAGAAGATGCTTTACTTTTATCTTTATCTATATATATAATAAAATTATGAGTCGAATCTGTACATTAAATATTTTTTGGAAAATCTTATTGAAATAGTCATTATTATCGATGCAGAGACCGAATCTATAGTCTTTAGAATTTTTGTCTGTCTGTCTGTTTATCTGGGACGCATCACAAGAAAACAACTCAACAGATTTTGATGAAATTTAGTATAATGATAGCTGGTTATCCAGATTAACATTTAGGATACTTTTTAATGCGAGAAAATATCTCATCTCTGAGAAATCTATGCTAACCGTTATATCGTACCAAGGAACGAACCCGAGCGGAGCGAGGGTGAGTCGCTAGTTATGAATGTATATGTATGTAGATATTATCTAAGCTAATCATATCTCATAATAGTGGTATTATAAAGTTTAAATGTGCTTTATTTTTTGACGTCATATAATAATACTATATGGCTATTTATGTTTATAGTTAGATGAAATTATGTAAACACATTGGGTTTGTGTGCTCAAAATGCCAGTTTGTTGTATTAACACTTAAATTATAATATGATGAATCGACATAAGTATGATTCATCGTGATATTAAATAATAAATATTGTGAGTTTAACGTAAATGTTCCATTTTATTTATTTAAGCCAAGCAGTTCATGGCTAATAAATTAAATTTTGTTTCTACTAAAATTTCGTTTTTGCTGCAATATTTTGTTTCTTCTAGCATAAATTACTTGTTATACCAGATGCTTAACTCGCTTAGTAAGTACGTTATTAACGCCATTCAGTTACAAAACCCTATCTATACAGATAAATAAAATTGGAGTGTCTGTTTGTAACATTATTATAACCGCTTTTAACTAAATGCATATGGATGTATACACGGTACATATACCAAAACAACATTTTTTACAATTTTTGTCTGTCAGTCTGTTTGTTCTGGCTAATCTCTGAAATGGCTGGACCGATTTTGACGGGACTGTCGCTGGTAGACAGCTGATGTAATAAGGAGTAACTTGGGTTACTTTTATTTTAGAAAAAAGGAATATGGTCCCACGAAAAAAAATTAAAACCAATTTAACTAATTAATTTTGTTTTGGGAAGCAACCTAGGGACGAACCCAAGCGAAGCGAGAGTGAGTCGCTACTAACTAAATAAATTATTTTTCTGAATATTTTATGCGAATATAATTTTTGCTACAAATATTAATGTTATAATTCAAAAATAATGTAAAAAACAGCCTTAATTATAAAAAAAAAACATAATGAGTTTTTTTAAAAAAATAACTTCGATTCGACGAATGGTGATAGGACATTTTCTTTTGACCCTTACTATTGTTCCTAATAAAGGTCATAGAGGGCAATTCGGAGAAGTCTTATTCATCGTTAATATTTCATGATATAACGTTGCCGACGCGACACGAAGTTAAGTTTAAATCGCTTGTGCATTGTTTACTCAAGCTATTTACTAGCAAGGATTTTCTTTTTGGCCGTATTATTTATTTTACAAAATAAAAATTCCATTTAAGACGTCAAAATATTATCTATAATCTTACTTCTTACTAAACTATCGACTTACCCTCGATTCGCTCGGGTGCGTCTCTAGATACGTTTCAATTTTTTGAGCGGAATCCTAATTCTTTTTCTAAAATAAAATTAGCCTAAGTTACTCCTTATAACATCAGCTATCTGTCAGTGAAAATCCAGTCAAAATTAGTCCAGCCGTTTCAGAGATTAGCCGGAAGAAACAGACAGACAGACAAAAATTTTTAAAATTGTGTTTTTCTTATAAGTACCGTATATAATTTCATATGCATTTAGTAAAAAGCTGTTATTTTGACACTAGCAACTCACCCTCGCTCCGCTCGGGTTCGTCCTTAGTTACATTTTAACGTTTAGCTCTGAGATGAGATATTTTCCCGCAGTAAAAAGTATCCTATATGTTGACCCGGATAACCAGCTATCATCATACCAAATTTCATCAAAATCTGTGCAGTGGTTTTTCCGTGATGCGGTAACAAACAGACAGACAGACAGACAGACAGACAAAAATTCTAAAAACTATAGATTTGGCTTCTGTATCGATAATAAAGTCTATTTCAATAAGATTTTCCAAAAGATTTTTAATGTACAGATTCGGCTTGGTCACAATTTTATTATATGTATAGATTACAAGCAGACACTTCAATTTTATTTATCTGTATAGATGTGAAAGTTTAGATGTTTGTTACTTAATCACGCCAGAACGACTGAACGGATCTGGATGAAATTTGCGAAGTGAGGGTGAGCCGCTAGTAATATAATAGATTAAAATATGGTGACGACGTAGTACTGAAAGTTCTGAAATACTCTAAGGTTTAATTTCTTTTTTTTTCTAATAAATGTACTGTATAATGATGATATGTAAATATGTAAATAATAAAAATTTATTTACAATATATTATATACTTAATTATGTATATATACAAAACAAATGTACACTTAGTTATTACTGTATAAGTCATGTCTGCGTGGAATAGTGGCATGAATGCTAGCCGCATTTCCCCATTGAATGGCAATGCCTATTCTTTGGGCGAAAAATGCGCCAGCTCTCCTGTCACCAGTAGAGGCGATAAGACGAGGTGTTGTGTCCTTTAAGAGGTGCTTAGCACTTTTACTCCATAGGCCAAGGGTTTTGAATGAATGTCCCCAGCGGGACTTGAACCCGTGACCACTAACACAGCAAGTAGGGTCACTACAAACTGAGCCAAACGTTTCGTCAAAACACATAGATATGTGATTTCTATTATGATCTCAGAAAAATACCTTTCTAAAATAGATAAATAGATGGATGTACTTTATTGTACTCCACAAAAGAAATAAACAAAAGAATAAATAAAAAAATAGATAATGCACAGGATACGGCCTTATCGCTAAAAGGGATCTCTTTGAGGTAACCTTAGGGCGTAGGAGTAATTATATGAAATGGTAGGCAGTGTATTTGTTACACGTAAATATCTAACTCAAATAACATACATAAAAATACATAAATATAAATCTGATAAAAAGTATAATAAATAAAGACAATAAAAAGATAAGTAATATGATTTTAAGAGCAGCTTTAAATTATCAAGACTTTTAGCCTGTCTGCAGCTTTTACTGCAAACGACTTAATAAAGCTGGAGGAGTGTGAAGGAATTTTAAGGAGAAATGTTTCACTAGAGCGAAGTGAAAGAGTACGAGAAATTCTCAGAAACTCAAAATGCTCTTAAAGATAGATGGAGAAAAAGGGAATTTATTTAAAATTTAAACAAGATTGCAAATTAATATGCTAATTTAAACTATAAAAAGAATAACTGAGGTTAAAAAAATATCTTTATATCATAAAGAAGCCAGAATTTTGAGATTTTTAAGAAAATCTATTTTGAAGGAATAGCTTAGGTACGGTTTTAAACTGTTGTGTTGATATTTAATTAGAAATATTTAAGAAAAAACTATTTGAAATAATATGAAGACAGTGTCAATAAGTGAAAATAGTTATTTGTATCATCAGACTCTTTTAACATTTAAAAGCAAAGACAATGACAGTTTAATTTTCAACCGCCTTTAAAAAGGAGGAGGTTCTCAATTCGGCTGTATTTTGTTAATGTTTATGTATGTATATATACATATATATATATACATATATATATATATATATATATATATATATATATATATATATATATATATATATATATATACATACATATATATATACATATATATATATATATATACATACATACGTATATATATATTTGTATATATATATATATATATATATATATATATATATATATATGAGCAAAAATAAAACAGGTACTATAAGTTGGTTAATGAATTCATAATTTAGTATTTGCTCAATACTTTGCCAAAGTCGAATATAAAAGTTCTCGCACAAAAGTCAATTTCCACAATCTTGAATTTCCAAACACTTCAATTAATTAGAGAAAGGTCTATTGGGATAACGAGTACGAAACCGCACAGGTTGTTTGGTGTGCGGCCTTTTCGCCGTTTGGAAAACGGTATCCATAAAATCAAACTTTTACTTACTTCGCAATAAAATCAATTCCTTTGTTAATGTAACTTGAAGGTATGAATCTTCGATTTCCTTTTAGATATCCTTAACTAAGGCGAAGTATCATCCTGTGTACGATTTTTTTATCCTCTCAGTCTTTACCGTCCTATTGATTTTAATTGTTTATTAATATTTAGTATTTAATCTTTTATTTATCAATTTTTATTGTTTATACATTAAGTGTAAAATAATAATATTACTACTAATTTTACAAAATATCAATTTTTTTGCAAAATAAACAGAATTAAACACTTATTTTAAACGAAATTTTTAAGATATAAATGTTATTGTGTTGTTTTTTGTTATGGTTTTCAAAGATTTATTTTCTATCTAAATGTGGATAAATCATATTTTATCGACCAACCTTTAACGTATTTTCTTAAAAGAAGAAAAAAGTGTGTTACTTTTTGTTCATACAATATCTTACATCCAACAGCGTAGCAATTGCATTAAAATAGTTTATGCGTCGGACTAAGCTAAAGGATACTATTATCCTGGTAATAGAAGCTCTTACCGCGGGATATTGTTCTGGTTAAATTACTTAGAAAGCATGTTATCATTAGTTATTCATAAATAGAGATGAAAAGCTAATCTGCAAAAGCTCATTATAATGTATACACAAAGGGCATATTTAAAAAGTGGTCCACCTAAAGGGTAAGATAACAATTTTAGATACATATTATGTACAATGTACATACATACTACATATTTATGATTATCAGTAACCTATGAAAGGTCAACTCAAACTTAAAACATCAAAGGTCACAACAACACCTTATTTAAAATAATGATTTATGAAATATCGTAATTGATACAGATGTTGGATATAAAAGAAGTTTACACTGTACAATTTTTTTTTTAATTTTGAAATTACAGTGATATAGATTCATTTTATAAACAACTAGCTAATCTCTAATGCGTCTTTCTTAGGTACCTAATAAAATCCTATGTGTTATTCCAGCTCATAGAGTATCTGTATACTAAATTTTAAACCAACTCGCAAATATAAATTGCATTTTGAGGAGCTATTCTGCTCTTCACGCCGAAGGTCCTCATCAAATCTTCACGATTTTTTTATGAGAATAACTTACAATTGCTACCTAAAAAAAAAAGAACCATCAAAATTGGATTTCATAAGGCAGAGACATCCAGTGGCCCCTTTTTGGAGAAAGTATCAAGTCCAATCAAAAATCGCCGATGACAAAAAAATCTATAAAGTCGTAAAACTTATATACCAAGTGTCATCCAGATTGGTTGTAAAATACGACCTGTAGAGGAGTACCAACAAAGTGACAGAGAAAAGCAAATTTTGCCAACCTTGAAGTAGAGACGCTTCGCTCGCTTTACTTGCTCGGTCAATTATAATACTAAAAGCAATTAGCTAAACATCAATTAAGGATGCCGATCAATCACCTGCTCAGACACACGACCTTATCAGCCAGCTTCAGAAACCGACGTCGTTATAAACTAACTATAGCACACATAAAACCCAAAATCTTAGTTAATTGATAACCGTAATAGTTAATTAATATGAAAACAAAATTTAAAGAAAATACTAAAATTCTGTTAGAAATAATAATTTATTAATATATACTATCTTACAAGCGACTTGATCTTGCATTGCTCGGCTGCATACGAATTGTTTTTCATTTTTATTATTACATACTTAAATTTTCACAAAACATAAGCCTGTATTACTCCAGGTTATAATCTATCAGTGTATTAAATTTTATCCAAATCCGTGCAGCTTTTTAGCATAAATGAGTAACCAACATACACACATAGTAGTGTGATTGTACTAGCTACATCCGTCACCCGTGACTTCAGGCACACTGTAGATCGACAATCGCAAATTATAAAGCAAATAGTTTCATACAAAGTCAAACCCTTTTTCTAAGGCAAACAGTTGTTGAACGAAATATTTTAAGGGTAAGGACCTGATGACCGGGGCCCATACATATATGGAGTACATATAAGGAGCACTTTCTTTTTCATTTTATTTTAATGTTACTACATAATATGTTTAAAAACTAACGGCTCACCCTTGCTTCGCTCGGGTTCGCGCCTAGATGATGCTGTAAATTGACATAATTATTTATTTAGGAACCGATTGAAATAAACCAAATACTAAATGTTAAGTGAAGCGTAACACAATACGTTAGTGAAAACCGCACCCAAATCGGTTAAGCCGTTTCTAAGATTAGCGCGCACAAACGCACAGACAAACTGACAAAAAAAACTAAAAATCATTGTTTTGGGTTCTATTGCGTTAATAAAGATCCCCAATAATAGTTTTCCTCAAATATCTTCCATGTACAGACAGCGATCAGTTACAATTTTATATGTATAGATTAAAGTACTTCCATACTAAAAAAAGTTGAAATGTTAGTGAAAATGTCTCATTTTGGACGAAATGTTAGACCAATTACCAGTTAGACCAAAGTTTGGCGTCTCACGAGTAGTTTTAATTGTAGTTTTTTCTCTCTCATAAATATCTTATCAGGCACAAAGTCTACTTTCAGAATGTATAAAGAAAAGATAAAATATTGTGATATAATTTTTTTCGTTATTCGGGGCCGGAAATAAGCCCTTCCTTTAATTTGAAATTAAGTTAAGTTCAATTATATATTACTATATCATTATACATTAAAGCCAATGTGTTATTCTGATGTATAAACTATATTGCTGTTAAGTTTTATCAAAATCCGTCTATAAGTTGTTGCGTGGAAAAGTAAGAAACACATACATACAAAAATTCATATTATATATATATATATATATATATATATATATATATATATATATATATATATATATATATATATAGTGGATTTATTCACCCAGTATTTTTCTTGTAAGCTCTCTCTCTCTTTTATGCTCTCCTATTTTTGTGTAGTCAACGTCGTCCTTTTAAATCCCGTTAAGCTCTCGGGATCCCATATGCCCTTATACAAAAAAAAACTTAAGTAATTCTACTAACCATTTGCCTTCTGCTATGGGCTTTACTGTTTAGAAAAACCTGAACACTTTATATATAGAGTTCAAGATGCATCTTTGATAATTAAAATCAAGTTAGACTATTTATTTGATGAATAATTTATACAGTACGTAAAAATGCTATGCTAGATAGTAATTTTAACCAAAAATAATTCCAACGTGGATATTTAAAAACTTTTTATTTTAGGATAAAATCGTTATCATTAATAACTTTAACCCTCTTACTTTATCGAATACAAGTATATTAATATTTATTTTTCAAAAATAATAATATTATATTAAAAAATATTTACTGAGAAGCACTGCGAAAATTTTTACAGAAATACATTGACTAAATATTTAGATTCAAAACGCAGCCTGGTTTTATGCCTTTTATTTAAAAATCAAATCCATGCCAAACAAAATATTTAAAATAAAACATTGCGTATCGTTAACACCAGAATGGGATTTTTATAACTAACTTTTAACACCTAACTCTTGAATGTATCCAATAATAATATACAAAATAATTTACTTTTACTACTTCCAATCAGTAGAAGCATTCACGTAAATTAGGATTACGTCTCTAAACAGCAACTAAGTTGCTTATCGAAACTAAATCGTAAAACATTCATAACGGCCCAAGCAGTTCCGACGTTTACATTTCATTCGTTCTGTTAGTACATCCCACAATCAAATGGCTATTCGAGTTAACGTTCAATCATTGTTATGAACTGAGCCTGTGTGTTTCCATTGTTGTGTATTGTAAAAATTAAAAAAAAACGTGTGGTGTCGTGGGACACCAGATAGGAACGAAGTTCCTTAATACATAAATATTAATTTCAAGTTCTAGTCGAGGTAAAAAGAAAATAATTATTCGGGTATAAGTTTTTAATTATGATTTTTTTATCGATAAAATTCACAAACTACTTAACAAAATTGTCTTAACACTTTTATTTTATTCACAATGATTCATAAAAATATATCATAATAACAGTTTATCACGTAGACTATACATTAGCCACTGTATAGCAAACACACATCAACTATACATAAAAATCTTACTCCACGCATTTTCGTTACAGATGTTTTTTTCATTACGGACGTTACAGATGTTTTTATCGGCTAGGTACCCCTCCATATCGTCCCATAAGGAACTTCGTTCCAAAATTCTATTTGACAATTGCAGTGCTTAATAATATTTTTAAACGATTTAGCTTGCCCTGATTGTTTGGGTCAAATTTCGTAATTGAAATTTTACCCCTTTTCTGTTGACAGATTGATCTGATATTTGATACACACCTTTAGTTCTGATGACAATACAAATGAATACATTCAGTATCATCTATATATACATAAAATGCTTTGTCCTGACTGACTGATCGATCAACGCACAGCCTAAACCGCTGGTCGTAGAAACGTGAAATTTGGAGGACTTATTCCTTATACAATGTAGGCATCCGCTAAGAAAGGATTTTTCGAAATTCACCTCCTAAGGGGGTAAAATAGAGGATTAAAGATTGTATGAAACTCTGTCATTCTTAACGCGAAATGCACGGAAAGTGGTATTTAGCTTTAAAATAAAAAATAAGAAATATATGTTTTAGATTTTTTTCGAAATTCATCCCTTAAAAGGGGAAAAAGGGGTGATGAAGTTTATATGGGCAAACAATTATTTATGATCAGAATTACTTGAAACTTGGTATTAATGCTCTTCAATACAATTAAATAAATATGTATTTTAACATTTTTTGAAATTCATCCCATAAGGCTGTCAAATAGGGCATGAAAGTTTGTATGAAACTCTATAATTGATGCACGGAAAATGATATTTACCTTTAAAATGAAAACTAAAACAATACAGATATCATTTTTTTTCGAAATTTATTCCTTAAAAGGGTAAAAGGGGATTGTGCTGTTTATGTATATAAGGAAAAAAATCTTTATGATCAGAATTACTTGAAACTTGGTATTAATGCTCTTCAATACAATTAAATAAACATGTATTGTAGATTTTTTTTTAATTCAGCCCCTAAGTGGGTAAAACTGGCCGGTGAAGTTTGAGTTGTTGAATTTATTTAAATAGAGTAACATGGCTCAACTTCTCTGTAAGTGCACACTATCTGTGTGAGATATAAAGCAGAGAACGGAAATTATTCCGAATCCAAAGGAAAATTATGTATAACTTTTCGGCTGGCCACAGCAGCGACAACTATAACAGACCTAGAGCGCGAGAGAGAGAGAGCCTTACCTATATTTGTGGTTGGTTTTTTTAGTGTAGACTAACTTAAGTGAATCTAGAGTTTTACTCTAGACATAATATTAAAAATTCGATATGACAACATATAAATTCAATGGAAATTAAAACTGAGCAAATTTTTCAGTTCACGCGAGCGTAGCCGCGGGCAAAAAGCTACATACAACACAATAAGAATGGCACTTTATATACGTAACTTAAAAAAAAAGGAGAAGGAGGGAGACTGTAAGCTTCAGGTGTACATAGTATTGGGTCTTTAAAAATAACGTTGATGTTAGTCAAAAAACCCATATTAGCCATGTTACATGATTCTGAATTCGTAAACATTGTATGCGATTGTATCATTGTACTCTCTTCCTCTAACTTTGGAAAGATGGAGTAGAAAAATGTACAAAAAATACAGGTAGTGCAGCTTGCTAAATACCAAAAGTGTAAAACTAATTACAAAATATACGCTTAACATCTTTTAAAATACTACATATTTTGAGTTACGATCGCTAAAATTAAATTTGTTTCCATATATACTTTAACAAATAATAAAACTTACACAAAATTATTTTTGTAAGTAATAAAGCATGTATTGCGAAAAAGTTTATTTTTTTCGTCGTTTGATCGCGGGCGAAGCCGCGGGTTCTGCTAGTTATAAATAAAGTTTTAACCCAAGTTTATACAGCTCTTGCTGAATCAATTTTATCATACTGCATCCCAGTATGGGGAGGAGCATCAAAAATTAAATTCCTTGAGTTGGAGCGTAGTCAACGGGCCTTACTAAAAGTTATGTTCTCTAAACCTTATCATTTCCCTACAAAAGAGCTATACTCCATAAACAACTTATTAAGTGTGAGAAAGGTATACATATTACAACTAATACTACAGAGGCATAAAACAGTAATTATAGATATAAACACGAAGACAAAAAGAAGAGTTAACATTAGAGTAGAAACAGGTATTGTAAAAACTAAATTTGCCAGTCATCAATTTGCTAAGAAATCAGCTTACGTATACAAAAAGGTGAATAGTTTGATAAATATATATTCGTTAAATAGTTACAAATTAAAAAAGGTCCTAACTGACTGGCTTACAAAACTAAGTTATGAAGAAATAGAGGCTTTATTTGATGAAATTACCTAAGCATCCACTCTAATACATTATGTACACACACACACACACACACACACACACACACACACACACACACACACACACACACACACACACACACACACACACACACACACACACACACACACACACACACACACACACACACACACACACACA